>OY743147.1:17418412-22418412 GCA_963555695.1 Dasypolia templi
TGCCTACCAGTAAAAATCGTAACCCTCCTCTTTGCTTCGCCCTTTGCAAAGTCTGGTGTTATTTGAAGTGTTGAGCAATTTTGATACTTTGGTGCAATGTTTGTTTTTCATGGGCATCACAATTTTGTCAAACAAATGAAACCTTTAGAAGCTCCAATTATCACTTTGATCTGCCTTTCGCTTAAACTGCCTTGCAAACGGTTGGAAATATGCCCTGGGTTTATTTTCAGAATATGGTTTCGTGTTTCAGTTTAAATAACATTGTCGTGTTTATTTCAGGCGTCACTCAAATGGCTGGTGATTGTTAAGAGCGTGTTGCCTTTCTTCTGGTGTTTCATCGGATGTTACATTAACGACCAAATGACTAAAGAAGTTGATCAGACCATCACTCTCATTATCAAGTGCTTGATAGACTTCAGATGTGGTGTGTATTTTATTGTTTTATTTTAGTAAGGTAAGGCCTTGGAGTTTGTCGAAGCTACTTTTCAAAACTGGTAAGGAACATCAATTTTGGTGATATTTGTTTCAGTTTCAATAAGTACTAATAGGACATGGAGTAGAAACTCATATCAAGCTTCGTTAATTCCTTGTTCTGCCAGTCTGTGCAGAATCTTGAAAGTTTGGGGACAATTAAATATGGTTCTTCTAAGTTCAATCAAGTTTAAAGCCTTTTTTTTGTCTATCTCTATACTATTATTATATAGAGGTATTGAGTTTGTATGTATGGGGTAATCTTCGGGACCACTGATTCGATTCCGAAAATTCTTTAACTTATGGGAAGCAAAGGTATTAGTGTCACAGGATATATTAATGTTTTAATAGTCATTTCACGCGGACGAAGACGCGGGCAGAAGCTAGTGATTTATAATCTCTAGCTTCTGCCCGCCTTAAGTCTCAACTTGGTTTTGGTTTTAAAACTTTCGGACACTTATCTAATTCATAATTATATTCATTTCAGTTCAGTCAAGGAAGCCCGTTTTGGAAACTTTTAAAGAACTGGTCAGCAATGACCGTCTTCAATTCACTGCGTGCAGTTTGTTCGAGTTAAGTTATTCTATGTTACTAAGTACAATGCTTAATGTCGTTACTTATAGTATTATTTTGATCCAGATGGTATAGTTTAGATTTATGTAACCTCTCCTCGATGATGTTGGATTCGGGACCAATTAACTGGCTCCCTTCTGGGACTCGAACATAATTGGCGAAATGGGGTTGTTGGTACAATAGGCATGTTTCTTCTTATTGTATTGTGTGACGTCATTAAACAGTTTAAAATATTATCTCTTTGATTGAGTTATTTTGGTTTGACCAATAGCAGCCCTGTGTAGAAGATGGGAAGGTGGCATTAGAAATAACACACAATTTGATTTTGTCTTTTTTATTAAAATGATTTATTAGAGATTCTACAATAAAACTTAAAACAATACAAATTATTTAAAAATAAACAGTAAATTATTTACTTTTTATTTTACTATAATAATTAACCAGTTTCACTCGTAAATTATTATAGTACACTAGCTGACCCCGCAAACGTTGTTTTGCAAACTTTTTTTTTTTTGATATTTTTTTTTATTGAAAAATTGATGTTGGCCGATTCTCAGACCTACCCGTTATGCACACCAAATTTCATCAAAATCGGTCAAGCCGTTTCGGAGGAGTATGGCAACGAAAACTGTGACACGAGAATTTTATATTATAGTAGTAGTACTTACTACCTGCGCTCAAATTATTTTTAAGCAAGTTTTTGTTTTTTACCTATTTAGAACAGTAGTACCTACATTGTTTGATTTCTGATGGATGCGTTGATTAAAACACATATCAAACTTATCTCTCGTGGAATTTCCCAAAATATCACGTATTTTTAGTTTTACCAACTATGGACAGATCAGTATTATTTACTTAGCTGTTGTTTTGGCTTATAAGGTCAGCAATTTATGTTGCGTATCTTCAATTTGAAGAGACCGATAGATAGTCTACTAGAGAAGACCCATGAGCATTATTGTCGGGAGCACTAGAGGCTCCTATCATAACTTTTCCATCATTTATTGACTGTCGTGAAATATAACAGAATTAAGCCTTTGATTCCTCGCGCGCGACACAAAGACACCGCTTGTCGCGCGACATTCGGTGCCTTTGTGTTGCGTGCGATGCGTGTCGCAAGTCGCGGCAGTCTTTACGAGCCTTAAATCATCGATCAACTCAGCTTTTGCAGTGCATTGAAAGACAGGCGTCTCCCAAATTGCACCACAACGGCCGCTTCTGTGCTTTCCGCATCAATTCTTCCTTCGGCTCCATTTTCAGGACCTCTTGTCCGTCAAGCTAGGTGGCCAATATGTTTGTTGATTCATGGTCTCCACTCGAGGACTCGGCTTCTCCAGCGGCTGTCAATCCTTCGACATACATTGCCAGAACTTTACTGCTTTCTTGCAGAACTTTAGTTTTCTAGTTCATTTACAACTTGATAATATTTCGTTTGTTTTGTTCCTGATGTAAATATTAAACGTTAAATGAAATAGCTTAGGTACACCTTCTATAATCCTGGATGGTATAAGCCTGTTTTGTTATGCTCGTGGACGATCTTTCGGGTTATCAGGTGGTCCGTGAGATCTCTCATATGGAGGAGGACGGTACGGTTTCTGTTCCTTCTTTTCATCTGGGCCGGACATTACAAGAACAAAATTAAAATAAGGTTATTGATTTATCTAGATATAATCGTATGTTAGTTATAGAACACATGTAACCATATTTTCTAAATAAATTCTGATTTAACGGGTTACTTTCTACGTGTTACTTGTGTAAAATCTGACTTTTTCAGTTCAATGATGTACTGGAGAAATCACTGCATTATACACAGTTTACTATAATACAGGGTGAAGGGACATCGACGCTCAACCTGATACCATGGACTCAGTACATGATTCTGAACCTGTGAATTATAAAAAAAAGAAACAAATAGAATTTGAAAAAAAAAAAATGACAAAGAAATTCAACGCAGGGGGCGTTGAATTTCTTTGTCAGTTATAAAAAAAAATTGCTCTGCCATACATTTTGACCGCGTAGGTATTGCACTTTTCTATGAAACAGATGTTTTTTTTTGATAACCGATGAAAATTTTCAACTCCAGGGGTCCAGAATCATGTACTGAATCCATGGTATCAGGTTGTGCGTCGATGTCCCTTCCACCCTGTATAGTCATACAATTTAATATGAACTTGCTTCTGAAAATCAGTTTACAAATATAAAGTCAATAGATTAATTACTTGTGTACGAATGTTCTCCGTCAGGGGTGCGTGTTGGGCTATTTCAATTATTCGAATGCACGTTTAAGGTAAACTTAATTTCCTATAAAGTAAAATCACGTAAAACACAGTAGGTATACGGTAAAACAAACAGGATAATCGTTAAAACAATGTCAATTTCTGCGAGCGTACCGCGTGCGTGGCGTAGGACCTAGTGATCCTTCGTCCAATGTCGGTAGGTATACCTACGATAGGTCATGCTACACTTGTTATTTTGCTTATGTAAAGCATTAAAAAACATTACCTAACGTGATAACTGACAGCACATTTACTTATTAGATGGATGTATAGTGCGAAGAGGTATGACCCTTTGTAAGTCTGGTTTAGCGGGCTCTCTTTTTCACGTTGGAACTATGATCATACACGGACTCAGTAATTCAGAATATGCAATAACTTTTTAGACTTTACTTTTAACACACGTTCCACTAAATTATTGAGGTTAAAAGCAAGTTTATCTTGGACATTACGGACATGGGTGAAGGAAAACATCGTGAGGAAACCTGGACTTTATAAGTCTGAAATCGCCAACCCGTCTTGAGCAAGCGTGGTGATCAATGCTCATGCCTTCTCTGTATGAGAAGAGGCCTTTGTCCTGCAGTGGGACAATAATAGGTAGGTATTATATTATTATTATTAATCTTAAAGCAAGACACATGTACAAATCTCGACAAAAATAGGGTTCACAAAAAGGTATCACGACACGACACATATAATAATCCTATAAAATCTAAGTATCTTGATTCCTACCTGGTTATGATTTCCTTCTCGGTAGCAAACTCCACGTTAAACGATTATTTAGTTACTAAATCTTATGTGATGTTTATAGTTTATAAATACAGCAATAAATAGATAACAGCTGTCCGCATTTTATCTTGAAAGAGATATCTCTGAAGAAAAAGCTTCTAGCACTTGGATTTTCCTGCTCTTCAAATGTCTTAGGTTGAATGATTACTCATCCTTGGGTTTCTTTATGATGTGTCTATGTTGATGAGTTCATCAGAACATAAACGTCGCAGTTATATTGCTGAAACAGGTGTATTATAAGAACCCTGACTTTGTAAATTGTTATTTACTATTATTCTGTCCCACTGTAGGACAAAGGCCTCCATTTCTCCTTTCCACTCCTCTCTGTCTTGAGCTACGAACTGAACCAACTAACTTCTTTGCGAATTAGAAATTGCTAAGGGTAACCGGGTCTCGGGCAGTCAGGATCCTGAAAAACTTACAAACAAGGGTATCGTGTTACCCTCTGGGTTGTGGAGATAAGATAAACAGTCGCTCCGTGTAAGATATTGGTATGCAGCTGCATTGGTTTGACTGGAAGCTGACCCCAGCATGGTTGGGGTATGGTAGGTGAGGAGAGGATGAATGATGAGTTGTAATAAATAATTGCAGATTTCAAGTCCATAATTTACTAAAGTCGAAGGCTCTTCGACCGACTCTGTTTTATTGAAAATCTTACCATCTGAATCACATCAAGTGCTGTGGCCACATTGAGATATTGGCCCTTGTGCTAGTTATTGGGCACAATGAACAAGCCAGAAAGGTGGCATCGACTGGTTTTTTGGTCCGGCTCCCTGTTTATGTGACAGGTATTTCCCGAAGCAACCATGCCCCGAGGGCACCTGCGTCGCTCGAAACGACAGGGAGCCGTGCCTCCTCCCGAGCCATTCGTCGAGCACTGGTCGGATCGCCTAGAGGGTATCGAGGCCGGCGGAACGGCGCAGAAGCTTGTTCCGACACTCCGCCACAAGGACCTCGCGAAGCTGCGACAGTGTGATAAAGAGGAAAGATTTGATTGTTTCTTTGTATTGAATAGGCTCCGAAACTACTGGACCGATTTGAAAAATTGTTTTACCATTAGAAGCCGAAATTATGTCTGATGAACATAGGCAAAAAAAACTCTCTCGATATCCACGCGGGCGAAGTGCTAGTTTATAATAATTGTATTGCCTGTGGTGAGTTTTCTTATTATATCACTTTTTCAGTACTACCAATCTTTAGTAAATTTTTGAGGTATTCTCAGAGCTCTTATTTCAACAACATTGTTTCAATATCGTTGACAGTCTCCGAACGGCACCTGCACACAGTTTGTAGTGATAAGACGTATGTATTTTTTGTTCAGATATCAACATATCGATACGGCAAGTGCGTGTCGAACCACGCAAAGTAAAGGGCTCCGTTGTTGTAATGAATGGGGTTAAATGTTTAAGTATGCTATTTGTTTAAAGTTGGACCTTTAATTAAGAACTGTATTCAATACCTATGTTACAAAATATGATTATTGATTATCATCTATTGATTATAAAACACTTAAATTTCACCTGGGTTATGGGGAAGACAACTGTCAAAATGGCGCTGTCGTAGCTAGTTCCCAAAACAAGGTAAGGATATGAGTGTGGGGTGTTTTTTATTAATTTTTGCGTATGGTATGTTCCTAAATGCTCGAAAATTTGAGTCTACCATTTTCCGAAATACCTACCCTAAGCTTAGCAGATTGTGGCATAAAGCTATTGGAAGAGAATTATTTCAATTACAACAGAGTTCGACGTTATGTCGGAATCATTTTAAAGAAAGGGATAACTAGGAATTAAGCAATAAGTAAGGTTTTCAAAATAACGAAATAGTGGAATAAAACCAAACTCATGAATGAACACGAAACGGAATGGGTGAACGAAATGTCAAATTTATTGTAGGCAGTAGGGACCTAGCTATGGTCACGCCATCTACAATTAGCTTTGACCGACCTTTCCCATTGGAGTACACTAACGAAATACCGAAATAAAACCTTATTCATGAATGAGCACGAAATGGAATGCTGCATGGACGAAATGTGAAATATAATAGGCCGTAGAGTCACGCCATCCACAATAAGCATATTTTTTTAAATTTTTTTTAATGGCATCTCGCAGGTCAACCTATGAGGTTGCGTCTGCTTAAACGGACTTGCCTGTGGTTGCCCTAATAAATTAAGGCCTCCAGCCAGGACTTAAACTTAAATACTAACTAAAACTAAGCGACAACGCTAAGGGCACCCCCTGTGGGGTACGGACCTCGGCTTAGGGCGTCGCTGGAAGAGGGCAGCAAGGGACTAGCTGGATCAGGATTGATATTAATTAGGGACGAATTTAAAGCTACGGTCTCAGCGGCGCGGGCTGGCTCGAGCAAGGGTCAGGAGGGGCGTGTATTTGGGCGTCGCGGCGGGCCTCGGCGGCGAGGACGGTAGGACGGCGATCGGGTTTTGGGCTTATGTAGTGTGCTGGTGGCCTTAATACTCTCCTGGAGGAGGGTAGTGGCGTCGTCGGGGGCGACACACTTAGCTTTGACCGACCTTCCCCATTAAAAGAAACAATATTTGTAAAGCAACCTCTTTAGTAGAAACTGCACACATCAAAAAAGTCTAAGCAACACATACTATTTCAAATTATTAATCAATTATTATATCATTTCTTGCCAAGTAGGTAATACCTATGTAAAGTTTTTTGATCTAGAGGACATACTAGCTGGTTGTAAAAATAAATCGAGTATCATTTGTTTTTTTTTTCACAAATTCAAAAGCGAATGCATTTGTTAGAATTTTATGGCGTTTTCTTGGCTTATTAAAATTTAATATTCTGTATCAATTTTATGAATTAAACAATAATTTGAAAAAACTTTTGAACAATTTGGATTTTGAGACATTTTTACGTCATGGAGCGACGTCTTTTGTAAACGCAGATGAAATGCAAAGAACTATAAGGATGTTGCAAGCTGGAAGAAGTCAATCTTAGGTATCTCGGTATTTTGGTGTCAACAGAAGCGTTATTTGCCATCTTCATCAGCGTTACCCTAACACGGGAGACGCCAGCCAATGTTAACCGCCCGAGAGATAGGTATAAAATTCCAGTGGCCTACAAAATTCAAGTGGTGTTGTTGTTAGCTGCCAAACTGTGCGAAATCGACTGCATGAGGATGGCCTGCGAACACGACGGCCAATTAGGTGCCCACCGATACGTCACGGGAATCGCGCTCGTCGAAATGAATGGTGTAGGGAACACATGACATGGACCCGGGAACAATGGGATAAAATTTTATTTTGCGACGAGTCTCGATTTGGGTTCAAGCCTGATACTAGAAGGGTGAGGGTTAAGAGTGTACCGTCGTCCTGAAGAAAGACTGAGGTGCGTTCAGGAAGTGCATCCATACAACGGCTCAACAGTTATGATATGGGCGGATATTATGAAGAACAGACGAACTGAGCTCGTTTTTGTAAATGGTAACATGAACGCTGTAAATTACGTTGAGGATGTTCTAAGGCCTTATGTCCGTCCATTCGCACAAACGCTTGGCTCCGATTTCACGTTGATGCATGACAATGCGCGTTCGCATACAGCTTTGTACACACGGGAGTACAGCAAGGGAAAACATCCTGGTATTGTCTTGGCCTGCACAATCGCCAGACCTCAACCTCATCGAGCATGCATGGGACATGCTCCAGAGACGTGTTTTAAAGGACTTGGATGGAGAGACATCCACCCAACAACTGATGGACTTACTAAAATTTCATTGGGAGCAATTGGGATGATGACTAATATTATAAATCTTCATGAAAATAGTGTAATTTCAAAGAAGGCTTAGTAAAAATGGGATAATCGAAAAAATCAGTTAAATCGGTGTTAATTTGAAGAAGATACACGCTTTTGGAGGGGATTATTGCCGTCCTTGTCGCGAGGTACTGACAATGTACGGCGCTAGTATGAAGTTGCATAGTCCTGACGTCACTTCTACGATAAAGCTGTCCTTGTCTAACAATTTTCTTAAAGCTTTTATAACTTGGGAATTTTTTAAGCTTTTACACTTTTTGTACTACAGTTGCGCTATTTGGAATCAAACAGTCTTTTAAGGCAAAAATAAAAAAAATGTCATCATCCCAATTGATTCTATAAATAATCGGTGCCAGCAAGTTCTCAATAACAGAGGAGGCCACTTTTTGTATTAATTTATGCAATTTTTGTACAACCATTTAATTTTAGTTTAAGTTTAGTTGATTAGGCACCTTACTTTGTACTACGTACTTACTCGTAATTGTTGATAATTAAGGTTATAAAAAAAATATAACAATTTTTGTTTAATTTCAAAAAAGCATTAATAATAATATAAATAAAAAATACTTAGGATTTGATGCGAAAACACATAGTAAAATTGAACGTGTATGTGTTGCTTAGACACTTTGATGTGTGTATATCAATGACATTAAAGTGTGTAAGGCCGTTAGCACACCGACACCAAGGGGCGAACAAAGGGGTTTTACTTCGAAGGTGCGTTTAACAAGCGGTGGTACCGCTATGGTACACGTTACCTCGCTTATTTTTTTTTCCTGGTCTCTTGGACTACATTTACTGGTGCTACGTCGAAGTATTGAGATGTTTGTATGATTTTGCCACGAGGACTGTCCAGATCTAGGCCAAAAAGACCAGCCCCATCCAGCTGCTCAAATGGGTGAGAAAGGGAGACGTGGTAATCCCGAAACTATTCACCAACGCGTTGGAGGACGTCTTTTTAGAAGCTGGACTGAACTGGGCCAGGGTATTAAGGTGAACAGCCAGCACAACTCTCTACCTTCGCTTTGCCGATGACATCGTCATAATAGTAGAGACGCTGAAATGTTTAGACCAGATGATGCACAGCCTACATGGCCTTTTGAAGGGTTAGTCTTGGCATGAATTTGGCCAAGATGAAAGTCATGTTTAATTCAAACGTCTTGTCAAGACCAACCACTGCGTCTTGTCCGTTATGACTAGAGGTCGAAATCTGCCGGTCATTCCATGTCCGCATTTAAGTGATATGGTTATGTAATAAGTATTAATATAGTATAAGTGTATTTTGCAAGAAGTTCTAATATTTAGCATATTTAATTAATTGTGTATATTCTAAACAAACCCCATCCATAGTTGCCCTCCTTCACTGTCATAATACCTACAATTTAGAAAGAATTCCCAAATCATATCACTTCAATGCGAACCTAAAATGACCGGCAGATTGAGCCGACAGACAGTCGGCCTGGTTCTCAAATTCAAAGTTTTTTTGCGCGCTATGGAACGGGATATGCTCAGGGTTTCTGATTAACACTGGAATAGAAATCTGTATGTGGCTCTGAGTAGAATTCTGATTCTCTCATATGTTTTTTTTAAATCTTTTTTCACTTAACGATGTGCTTTTGGTGTGATATTATATTAGTAAGTTCAACAAGGTCTGTAAGTTTTTGTTTAATGATAGCGACACAAATAAAACATCACTATACTTGCTCCAGGTACACAGGGGATATATCCAGTACAAACCTCAACTTCTGCTGATTTGTATCGATATGCTTTGTTTAATAATGGCTTGAACAAAATAAAGACATAAAATCACAAAAAAAAATACGTAGGTGCGGTTTGGCGACTGAAAATAACATTAATAAACTGTTTTACCATGGAGCAGTGGTGGCCCAGTGGTAACGGCTGCGACGTACGAGTTGAAGGTCGAAGGTTCGAATCCAGACAGGCGCTTTACTTTGTGTTAATTATTTTCATCACCACTGCACTCAAAACGGTGAAGGAAAACATCGTGAGGAAACCGGCATGTCTTAGAACCAAAAAATTCGAAGACATGTGACATTTACCAACCTGCACTGGACCCGCTCAGTGGATTACGGCCCACTCCCTCAAACCGAAACATCACCTGGATCTGTAGTAAGTGGGGGTCCCTCAAGACTCAATTCTTGGTCCATTTTTAGGGTTCCGTAGTGAACATGGAACTGAAAGGGATGCGTTTGAGAAGTATTAAGCTTTAGAGTGCTAATTTTTGTTAGAGTTAGATGTCCCCCCCACCTGCCAGCTAAATGGTTGTTTTGGCAATGTGAAAAAATTTGCAGCAGCAGTATATATATCGAAGAATATTTACTGCTTCTGTACAGTATATAGAACGAAACGAAGGGTCTTTTACACTTTTTTGTGTATTTAAATGACCTAATCCATTTATTAATGAATCAACCACAAATGGTGTTATTTGCTGACAATACGTCCTTCATTTTTAAGGTAGTCTAGATGTGCTTCAAATTTTGACGACGTAAAAACTTCCTACTGCTGGGCCAAAATTGGTTCACTGCTAATAATTTTGTATTACATAAATGGAAATAAAATTAAGTGCACACTTATCTTATGCAATACTATCTAACAACCACTACCCTTGACATTTGTGTCAATGGTAGTGGTTGTAAGATAGTATTGAATCAAGAGAAACTCGAATTCGTCGATAAAACTGTTTTCTTGGGGATAACGCACGACTCAAGGCTACAATGGGGCCCTCATTTAACATCTTTTGCAGGACGGCTAAGTTCAGCAGCTTACGCTGTCAGAAAAATCGGTCAAATAACTGATGTAAATCGGTATTTACATCAGTAAATTGACGGATTTTTCTTCGAGGCTGGTCTTTTTCAGTTACTTTTGTAGTATCATGTCGAATGGTATATATTTCAGTTACTTTGGGGACGGGCTGCAGACATTGAGTCTGTTTTTATTTTGCAGGAAAGAGCCATCAGTTCCATATATAATTCAAATTCAAATCTTTTTTGCTTATCACATGTGTTTACAAGGTCTTATTACGGTTATACAGTTCACATGGACCCTGTCGGGCACAACAATTTAATACAATATGAGTCATTAAAAATCTACAATTAATAATATCACATTTAAATATATGTTATACGTCTTTACAAATTATAACTCGAAATCAGAAACAATCATTTTTTTTTAAATGTTTCTGGTATGGCTACTAAATTAATTAAAAATAAATAATGTCACCGATTAAAAATAATGTCATATCTTAAAATTAAAAAGCCATTTCACACATGAAATTTATACTTACAAAAAATATTACGTATGATTTAGTCAAAATTCAATTAAATGTCGAAAAAATATATAACCAAAAGTAAATGTCCATAACTGAATAACTGATGGAAGTCATCTCATTTCGATGACATCATTAAAGAATTCATTCAGTGAATAATAGCATCTATCCACCAGTAGTTCCTGAGCTGTTTAACAAAAAAAAAAAAACATTTTGTTCCATTTTTAAGTCGTTAGGACAAACCGTGTGAAGCCAAAAGCAAAAAAACAAAAGTAGTTAGGTATTTTATTATTTATTTTAATTGCTGTTACGTGAGGACTTGTGCCGTGTAATTTAATAATCTCCGCAGGCGCGATTCTCTAAGGCAACTGTTTAAGGATATTAACATCATGACGGTACCTTTTTGACTGCGGCTTTAAGTTCTGCTGGGTCAAGAATGGACAAATTAACATTCGGAAGAAGGAAGGTGCACCGGCTATTCGACTTCGCAATGCAGCAGACATCGAGATCCACCTCAACGAGGCAAATCAACAAGTTCTCTAAGCACAAGAAGAAGCAAATTTGTAGTAATGGAATCCTGCATAATCTCGTAGACGAGCTGTTATGTAATACGCGTTCCGGTGCTACTTTTACCTAAACTTTTATTTTTTGTTTCTTTATTTTGTTAATGTGTCGCCTTTTGTTTGTCGTATCAATTTCACCTCTTGTAAACATGCTGCTATTCTGTTATTGCTCCTATTATTCAGCTAGACATGCCTAACACATTACGTATCCACTACACACAAAACAATACGTCCTAGTTCAAAACATTGCAGATCCCAACGGTATTGTAGAATGAGTGACAGAAGTAAGCATATCATCGTACATTTTATGTTATTTTTTTATCATTCTAGTGGATAACCTAGAAGTTCATGAGAATATTGAGAAAATCTCTATGCATTAACTGTCACTTACTGACCGACCTGGAACACTGTCAGGACCTTATAACAAAGGCTTATAACTTTAAGTGCATTACAATAAACATCAGAAGTGTGCAGAAAAAATTTGATTCTTTCGTTGTAGCCTTAAAACGTTTAAATATCGAATTTGATGCTATCGTTCTCACAGAATGCTGGTTGCACGAAAATTCTAATAAAGGAAGTCTAGAGGGATATAATTCATATCACACACAACGAAATTTATAAACAAAGCTGGAGGTCTCATAATTTATATAAAGAAACATCATGAATTCGTTGTTACTGAGCCTGAGATAGACGATGCAAACTGTCTTATGGTTCGTTTTGGTGGCACTATTAATCTATTCGGCATTTACCGGTCCCCTTCTTTTAGTAGTTTGTCAAACTTCTTATCGTCACTAGATGAGAACTTAAATCAAATAAAGTCCAAATCGGTGCTGATGATCACAGGAGATTTAAACATTGACATACTCGCCGACAATCCTAGTGGAGACAATGCCGAGTACCAATGCTTAATGGCACAGCATGCACTGTTACCTGCGATCACAAAGCCAACCCGAGGAAACTCCTGCCTAGACCATGCTTACGTAAAAAATTGTGGCTCAGTGATTGGTATCGTCGCCAAATTTCGTTGACAGATCACGATATTGCTATTTTTGGAATCAAAACTAAAACTAAAAATGGTAATAAAACATCAGGAAAGTTATTCAAAAAATCGATTATGAAAAGCTGAAATCAGATCTTGACGACAAAGATTGGTCTCCTGTTACTTGTAGTCGAGATGTGAACGAAGCACTCAAAGCCTTTGAAGATATCCTCGGTGCGGCTACCTCATGAAACACACAAAATTTTAAGAAAAGTCGGACAAAAGCTATATTGAAGCCCTGGATCACACCCGGTTTGGTGCGCTGCATGCACTTTAAAGACAACCCACATTTAAAAGTCAAACAAGACCCGAAAAATGAAATACTGAACATTTCTTACAAGAGGTATACGAAGTTCCTTATCGACCTTCTCAGGAATGTAAAGAACAATTAAAACAGCAGACAACTTCAAGAAAATCAGCACAACCCTAAGAAATTATGGAGCGCTATCAAAGATACGAGTATAACCGAGACGCCAAAAAAGAAAAGTGCCCCTCACAAGAACTACTGTCTTCCGCTGGTTCCATCAAGGCATCTTTGAACCACTGCAATAGTTACTTTGCATCCGTAGGTGAAACCCTTGCCGATCAAATTCTACAAAGTCTGTTCACGACTGAGGAAGAGCTAGCCGCAAGAACCAGATGTATAGTATCAAATAGTAGTATCAGATACACTTAATTTCGTAGTCTTGATGAGGCTAACAAGCTTAATTGTAGCCAATTTCATCTTTAACTTTAATTAAAAATTACTCAAACATTCTACGTAGCTAGCTAGCTACCTAAAATCTAGCAAAAATTCACAAATGTTGTACATACTTAATGGTGCCCAAGATGCAGGCTGTGCCTAGTTTGGGATCAACGATACCTCCATATTGTAACTTTCGAGTGTTTAAATAAACGATTTACGATTTACGGTACCTTGTCAATATATCTATGAAAACATCGTGTAAGTAAGAAAAAAATTGCATCTTGACAGTAAAAGAAAAATTGAATTCTTTTATAAAACGCACGCTATGCATACTAAAAATTAGGGGATTACATCGCTTATAAAAATACCTGGCTCAATGCTGGACCTTATCCACACCGCAACTAATTAATTAACATTTGAAATATTGTTGGAGCTGCTGAAGATTGTACGAATATATTTGCATTGTATAAACTCAATCTCCTTTGTATTATATAAATGCTTAGCACAGGTGTGAGTACTTTGTACTATGGAGCTACCATTTACCGGAGGCTGGCAGTGTTACATTGTTTTTGTTATTTATTAAAATGATAACTACTATTTAAGTTATTATAAGATCGAGTAGTCATTTCGTTATACTCGTAGTTACTCGTACCTTGAAATATTGTCGAAATATTTTGATTAATATTGACATTTTTGTTTCCTTACCTACATTGAATACAATACAAACATCTAACTTTACGAATTCAATAGCAGTCAAATCAAGCAAGAAATAAAACATTACAGTTTATCATACTTGCGTAGATATTTTTTGCAAAGTACTTCTTTCCTTTAAAATACGTTCAAACTGATTTTAGCTGTACTTGACTGGCTGTGGGTGTACTATAGGTACACCCTAACCCTTCTGGGATGACAGACGTGATGTTATGTGTTATGTTGACTGTGTATATATGACATGTTCTTTTGTGTGATGATATTTAAAACTTTGTAACTGTGCCACATGATTCACTCATTTATTTTCTCCCAAAAATACAATTATTTACCCCGATAGATATTAAACGATTTTATTTCTGTAAGTCTGTTTGTAAAACACTTTTACACGTCAACCAAATTTTGCACACTAGATGAAGTCGGCGTTTCCTATCTGACTGCTCTGAGAAGCAAGGCCGAAACAAACTCAGAAGTCACAGTTTTTTACAAGATCAGGAAATTCACCACGGTCAATACAATTTTTAAAAATAACGTCTAAAGTAGGTGCTACAATATTTATCCCATAGATCTGCGGTCTTTTTAACATTTAATGTGTGAAAGGTTTTAATTATATCTCTAGAGGTGACATATTGGAAATTTAATTCAGAATCACAAACTGGAACGATTTCTTTAAGTAAAGACTCTGCAGTAGTGGGCGATGAATTTAGAGATTTAGTAGTCGATACGGGAATCTCTGCAAAGAAATTTTCAAAGGCCGCGGCGACTTGAGAAACTGATTTAATTATATTGCCATCAATATCAAGCTGTAGTAACTACTTCGGTTGCATGACCTTCCCGTTTCGCTATTAATGATATTCCATGTCGTTTTAATTACATTACTACTATTTTTTTTTTTGAACTCAAGTAACGTGACTTGGCCACACAACAAACTTTTTAAAATATTTTTTAATAATTCCTAACATACAAATTAAATTCAGCAGTGTTTATACAAGTCCGTTCATCATACAACTGATAAAGTCGTTTTCTACTTTTGTGTATACCAATGGTTGCCCAGTAACTGAAGGAAGCATTCACAGAGTACACTATAGTATACTGAAGCATTACTACTAACCGAAAATGTCTTTGGAATGAAAGTGTTATCAAATTGTGTACAATACATTTTGAAAATAGCATTATATTGTTTTCGACGCTCGACTCTCGCCGCGGACGGACGTGTTTGTGCGCTCTCCCGCTCCAGTGTTGTGTTTCGTGTTATTATTCGTCGCTGCCACGTGACGTCATCGTAGTCGCCCCGACTACTCCGATTTAAAATCAAATCAAGAAATTGATTTGATTTTAATATCTCAAAAAACTGCCTTTTTCAAGGCATCCCTGTTTCATTAATAGACGTTTGTGAGTAGCTTCACTAGGCCCCTTCTGGGTAAAACCACAGTTTCGTGGTCCTCGGTTGAAACCTTACGGTGTCAACGAAGCCGAGTGGGGTGTTGACCCAATTCACACCCGCCGAACCCCTTCAGGGCGAGGCAGTTAGTTGGACGGGTCCCAGATAAACAGCCTTGGGGGATCTCCTAGTCGGCTCTGGTGACAGTTTTGCTTTTCAGCTACTCACCTAGTGTCTTTAGGGTGTGTCTACACCCTTCGCGCTAGACTGGTCAGGGCCCCGTTCGCACAATAAGACTGGCGACGGGTTACAAGCTTAGGGCTCACCATTAGGTACACACCTCCCTGTCTACACCCGACAGGGAGGGAACTCATCCCCGGGCCAATCCACCCGGGGAGTTAGGTATAGGGTTTAGGCTACGTAGGGAAATTTTCTCTTTCCACCATTCCTTCCCTAATATAGTTCCCGCTCCGATCATGGAGGACGCCGTCCTCTTGGCGTTCCTCAAAGAGGTCCTACTTAAGGACCCAGATTTTCTTGAGCGATATGGCTCAAAACTCCGCCAACGCTCCACCCCCACTCCGTCCCAGGGCGCACTCGGTGAGTTTAGTGACGCTTTAGAGAGCCCGCTATCGCCACCGGCATGCGAACAAGGCATTCCGCCCTTTGTTCCGCACAACAATGTTCCGGCTAATATCTCTGCCCCCATTGTTACACCCGCCTTTGTTCCGGTAGACAATACTCCGGCCGCTAATCCGGCCCCTATTGTCTCGCCCGCCTTTGTCCCTGCCGCCATTGTCACGGCCTCCATTGTTCCGGCCGCCATTGTCTCAGAGACAACGCAGCTGCGCGCCGCTGATACAAATACGACGGAGAGCATGGACACGTCAGTACCACTCTCCGAGGAGGAAGCCCGCACCTCCTCCTCCAGCGATGACGACTTCCAAGTCGTGGTCAAAGGAGGCAAGAGGAAGGCGGCTAAATCCTCCGCCCCCGCTGGCCCGGTCACCAAGGCCCAGAAAAAACAGGACGACTTATCGTCCAGCTCCACTTCCGCCCCTAGTCCGCGGGCCAGTCGCACCGCCAGCCCTAAGGCTGGCCCAACCGCTCCTACAGCGAGGAAGCAAAAGCCTCCTCCCCCCATTTACGTCCAGGAAAAGTCCAAATGGACTGAAATATCCAGAATGTGTGTTGATCGCAAGATCAACTACACCAACGCCCGATCCACCCTCCAGGGGATCAAAGTGACCGTCCCTACGTCTGCGGACTTTAGGGATCTCTCCCGCGCCCTGCGTGAAAGGAACTATTCCTTTCATACGTACTCCCTTCCGGAGGAAACCCCCACTCGCGTCGTTATTAGGCGCGTACCCCAAGAAATCTCCACCGAGGAGATTAAGACCGACCTTGTCGCACAAGGCATTCCAGTTTCCGCCGTCCATCGCTTACACAAAGCGAGACAGGGCCTAGTGTACGACATGGTCCTTGTCATCTGTGACCCCACGGAAGGTCACCACCCGATCTTCAAGGTGAAGTCGGTGTGCTCGCTCTCGGGCATCTCTATTGAGAAGCCCTACCGAGCCAACTTGATTGGTCAGTGCCATCGCTGCCAATTATACGGACACTCGCAGTCAAACTGCTACGCGACCCCTAGATGCGTCAAGTGTCTAGGAGAGCATGGCACCGTCGACTGTACCCGCCCTAAAGATAGGGAACTATGTTTAGAGCCTCCCAGCTGTGTACTCTGCGGCCAATCGGGACACCCGGCAAATTACCGGGGCTGTCCTAAGGCCCCGAAGTCCTCCTCTCCGAAACTCGCGAAACGCGCGAGCGACCGCCAGCACAGGGAAAGCCCCTGGGGAAAGCCTCCTTCCGCGCTGATGCCGGAGCGGCTCAGTCCGCAGAGGCCGTCTCCCTGGGCTAACCTAAATCACCTGAAGGCTCCCGCAGCTTCGGTGCCCTCTATCCCCGCGCAACAGGCGCAACCCGCTCAACTTCCAGCGCTGATGGCTTCCGCCATCCCAGCGCCTTTGGTAGCCCCCGCGGCCCCTACGGCCTCTCCAACCAAACCTCAGGGAACCCAGGGCCGAAACAGCGCCCAAATTATACTTAGTACATACGCGGCTCTCTTCACCACCGCCGCGGACAAAATGGCGGAAGAAATCGTTGCTGCAAACGGCAACGCACTCCGCCTTATGGAAATCCTCAGCGCGTATCCCGAGATCGCGCAAGTTCTACACTCACTCAAATATTAATTCTCAATGGATAATACGAGAGTAAACAGTAACAAACCCCGATCCCTTAAATTAGGCTTCTTCAACGCAAATGGCGTTTCAGGTCAACGCGATGAGATCGCCGCTTTCCTCCGCGACCATCAGCTTGACATCCTCCTCATACAGGAAACCTTTTTTAAAACCGCATCACCGAAACCCGAATATTGCCAACTATAAACTAGTTCGCAATGACAGGTCTCGATGCCACAAGGGCGGCACACTAATATACTTTAGGAAATCCTTGTATTGCATCCCTATCGACCCACCTTCTCTCTTCTCCCATCTGGAGACCTCTATCTGTCGGCTAGGCATGACTGGTCATCAACCGATCACCATCATCTCTGCTTATATTCCACCAGACAATGGTCCGGAGGATCCCATCTCGCTCCAAAAGGACTTCACTGCCCTCTTCGGTATGAGTGACTCCGTCATCTTGGCGGGGGATCTTAATGCCAAGCACCCGGCGTGGAATAGTAGCACAACCTCAACCAGAGGTAGGTTAGTTCTCAAGTTAGGCGAATCCCTTAACTTTGACGTCATCGCTCCAATGAGCCCGACTCACTTCCCAGGTAATCCTAATCACCTTCCCGATGTTCTCGATGTAGCGCTGCTCAAGAATGTGAACCTCCGTTTGCAATCGATTGAGACGTTCCACGAGCTAAACTCTGACCACCGCCCTGTAGTCATGCATCTTGCACCCTACTCGGGCCCGATCGACCCCAACCGCCCCCCTCAGACCCAGACGATAACCGACTGGAGGAAAGTAAGCGAAAGACTGAAATCCACCACGTCGCCTCACTTAGACACCATCCCCGATCACTTAGTGTCAGTCGCCGACACGACGGCCGCAATCGACTCGTTTACAGAGCACGTACAATCCGTATTGACGGATTGTTCACGGGAAGTTCCGGTGATGGAAGACCATCGCTGGAAACTACCTACTGACGTACGTGACCTGATAACCGAGAAGAACGCGGCCATCCGTGCCTACGACTCCTTCCCTTGTGACGCGAACAAAGCCCACATGCGCCATTTACAGCGTGCTGTAAAGAAACGCATAGGGGAGGTTCGCTCTGAGGGCTGGAACAAGATGCTCAGCGAACTCGAGCCCACTCATCAAGCCTTCTGGCAATTACAGAGGAAATTGCGTTCCTCAGAAGAGGTCTCTATGCCTCCTCTCATCCGCCCCGACAATAGTGTCGCTTTCGACAGTCCCGATAAGGCTGAATGTCTTGCCGACAGCCTAGAGTCCCAATGTTCTCCCAGCTCCCAACCAGTAGACCAAGCTCACCTGAACAAGGTCGACGCTGAAGTCGAACGAAGAGCCTCCCTCCCTCCCGTCGAAGACCCTGATGATCCTCTGCCTCCCGTCACTCCAGACGAAGTGCACGACATCATTAAAGGGCTCCACGCTCGTAAGGCCCCCGGTTCGGATGGTATTACCAATAAGGTATACAAACTCCTTCCTGCCCCGCTAATAATGCTTATGACCGCCATCTTCAATGGCGCCTTGAGCAACAACATCTTCCCACAAGCATGGAAAGAAGCCACCGTCATCGGTATCCCAAAGCCAGGCAAGCCAAAGTCTGAGCCCTCCAGCTACCGCCCTATTAGCTTACTCAATGTCCTCGGCAAAATCTACGAGAGGCTTATTTATAAGCGTCTCAAAGACTACGCCGAAGCAAAGAGCCTCATACCCAACGAGCAGTTTGGATTCCGTAGCCAACACTCGGGCACCCAACAGGTCCACCGTATCGTAGAGCACTTATGCGCTGGTCTGCAGCGTAACGCGACGACGGGTGTGCTATTCTTCGATATAGCGAAAGCCTTCGACAAAGTCTGGTACAACGGCTTGATATACAAGCTCTACCAACTAGGAGTGCCAGATCGTCTCGTGCTCATCTTACGAGACTTTTTGTCGAACCGGACCTTTCGCTATCGCGTCGAGGGAGCACTCTCGTCCCCTCATTCTATTCGCGCCGGTGTCCCTCAGGGTTCCGTACTATCTCCTCTCGCCTTCACGCTGTTCACTAGCGATATCCCAAAAAGTAAAAAGGCTCAGTTGGCTCTCTTCGCCGACGACACTGCCGTTTACTATACCGGTCACTGTCCCAACGCTATAGCTCGTACTCTCCAAACCTCCGCAAACGTCTTAGGCGCTTGGTTCCGGAAATGGAGAATCGAGGTCAACCCCGATAAGAGTCAGGCGGTTCTCTTCTCGAGACGTCGTCGACTCCCTCCCCCACTTCCCAGCCCGATCACTATGTACGGCAAGCCAATCCCTTGGGAGAAGCAAGCCAAATACCTAGGCGTGATCCTCGATGAGAACCTTACCTTTAAGGCTCATATTAAGGCGGTTCGCGCGCGCGCCTCCTTCGCTCTTAGCAGGCTGCAATTCGTACTGACAGCCCGTAGTAAACTGTCCCTTAAATGCAAGCTCCGCATCTATACCGCAGTCATCCGTCCCATCATGACCTATGCCTGCGTTGTATTTGCGCACGCTCACCCACGTCATCTCCATAAGATGCAGACCCTCCAAAACCGTTTCCTCAGAAGGGTCACGGGTGCCCCCTTCTATGTCCGTAATATCGATCTTCACGTCGACCTCAAAATGCCAACCATAAAACAGTTCATGAAACGCTTATCAAAGCGTTTCTTCGACTGCGGCATCAAACATTCTAACCCCCTGATTACAGCGGCTGCCCGCTACACTCCCTCTCGCATTAGCAGTATTCGCCGACCAAGGCATACTTTAATCGACCCCGACGACGCCACTACCCTCCTCCAGGAGAGTAGTAAGGCCACTAGCACGCTACATAAGCCCAAAACCCGATCGCCGTCCTACCGCCCTCGCCGCCGAGGCCCGCCGCGACGCCCAAATCGACGCCCCTCCCGACCCTTGCTCGAGCCAGCCCGCGCCGCTGAGCCTGTAGCTTTAAATTCGTCCATAAATAATATCAATCCTGATCCAGCTAGTCATTTGCTGCCCTCTTCCAGCGACGCCCTAAGCCGAGGTTCGTACCCCACAGGGGGTGCCCTTAGCGTTGTCGCTTAGTTTTAGTTAGTATATAAGTTTAAGTCCTGGCTGGAGGCCTTAATTTATTAGGGAATCCACAGGCAAGTCCGCTTAAGCAGACGACAACCGCATAGGTTGACCTGCGAGATGCCAAACAAACAAACAAAACATTATATTGTTGATTAGAGTCATCATTAGTTGATAAAAGTGGTATTACTTAGAAGTTTAGTTTGAAATGTATCCAAACGATTAGTAGTTTTTGGATTAACAGAGATATCTTTTTTAATTACTTTTTTGTTAATATTTGCAATAGTGACCAACTGTCCGCAATGATCTGAGTCTATTAAATTAATATTTTCTTTATGGGTTGGTATAACATCTGTATAAACGTTATCTAGGTATGTGGCACTAGTGGGAGTTATTCTAGTGGGCTCCAAAAATTGGTTAGCAAGATTGTATGACTGAAACAAACTTATAATTCTATTACTTAACCCAGAATTTTCTAAAAAAAATTACATTAAAATCACCACAAGTGATGATAGACTTGTTTGAATTACAGAATTTGTTAACACTTCATCCATAACCTTTTAAAAAAAATCATACAATCCTGAAGGCGGTCTGTACACACTTATTATTATGAACTGCTCCAATTCGACACAGGCTATTTCAATTGTTCGCTCAACAGAAAGGCACAAAATATCCTTACGGTCGGCGGATCACTAGGCAACGACGCAGCTGACGAATTAGCCAGGAGAGCATCCAGCACATCGGCTTGCGGGCCTGAACCCGTCATACCCATCCCCTTCAACCAGATACGCAGGTGGCTGCGGGAATCCACCCACACACTAGCCGAGAGGTGGTGGACCTCGACACCAGGCTGCAGGCAGTCCAAGGAAGCTTTGCCATCCTTAAATGGCAGGCTAACCAGACGGTTATTACGCCTAGACAGAAATGGCCTGCGCCTGGTGACGGGGACCATCACAGGACACTGCTCGCTAAACAAACACCTTCACACAATAGGCATCACGGATAGTCCACTGTGAAGAGCTTGCATGGAGTCGGACGAAACCGTTGCGCATGTGCTCTTTGAGTGCACAGGCGTTACCCAGAAAAGAACAGAAACCCTCGGGACACCCGGATCTTTCACAGATGTTCTCGACAGACCAGAAGCTTTGATCGGCTTCTGGAGGGAGGTGGGCTGGTTGGAATATTAACCACCGACGGCCGCCATGGCCCACGCACGATGGTTCACATGAAGGACTGCGTGCGGAAACCAAACCCTCTAACATAGAACATAGAACATCCTTACGGTCTTTAAATTTGATCTGGTTATTTACTAAAATTACTGAGCCACCATGTATAGCATTTACTCTGCTGAATGAGTTACCAACCTGGTGATTATTATATTAAAGGATATAAATTGAATTTAAACTGGTGGCTTTTAAGCCAATTTTCGGTCATACAAAGAATTTCTATATTGTTACAAGTCAATCTTTGTTTAAAAACCCTTGAATATTTTGATGCAACAGGTTGATACTATTTAATTTATTTACACACACATTTGATTTATCATTTGCTTTCCTTACATTTTTGCAAGAGTTTGCCTCTAGTATCTTATTTAAATGAAAATCAATGTCATTAATTGGTTCCAAATTATTGGCAGAATAGTATAACAGGTCATTGCATTGCTCAAAAGAAGCAAGTTGTTTAGCCAAATTCTTGGCTGTAATAGAAAAAAAATATGATAGCGACACCGCTATCTGTCTTTTATGATAGTTTGAAACATAGTACATACAAATAGAAATTATTACCAACATTATTTTTAGTATCGATTAAATGAAATAGATTATTATTAAATGTCAAATTTTGCAATGTCATATTGATTTCAAATCTTAAGTTATTTTCTTCCTGTGGCAAACTGTTGCTATAAGGGAATGTAAACAAAACTATTTCTCTGAAACTAAGATTAGACAATGTTCTATAATATTGGAATAATTCTCCTTTGTTCATGTTTCCCCTATTACCCATAAAATTAATAATGTAGTGTCCTGGTTAAAGTTACATTTAATTTTTTTTTTGATGATGTCAAATAATGCACAACCAGGCATACAGTAGTTTATTAATGAGTGTCCCGAATATTCATCTGTCATAAGTGCCCTAAGACATTGCCAATCTCATCGCAAAATAATATTATATCATTTTGTACTGTTTGTTTACCGGAACTATTAATAGTAGCAGGAATAGTCAAATCAACACAAGGCTGCACTAAGGTGGTATTGTATGTTGACAATGAATGGTCCGGCGTAGGAACATTAGATGGTATTTGACAATGCTCACAGGTGTTTTTTTGTGAGTTTACCAGCTCATTCATTGCCAACACATATTGCCTCATAAGATCTTCAGAGGTATTATATTTAGAAGTCATTGCACTAAGTTTCTCTTGGAAATGGTCAAGTTGAGATTGCAAGTCCTGTGTGTATCTCCTAGTACTTTGGTCCAAATTAAAAGAATACATATCTAATTGTTTCAGTAAGTTTAATTGTATTACTACCAGTCTCCTACAGCTGTTATGAACTGTATGTAACTCTAAGAAATATATTGCGGAAAGCACTGATGAAGGCGCTACAGAAATAATGCTGATACAGAAGCCCTAATTCAAAGACTATTTATAGATTCGGAAAAGATTGATCTTCACAATTTTCCTCGACAAATCTTTTACTGTCCCGGGCCTATTACGAACTTTTAAAAAACCAGGCAAGTTCCAGGCAATTCATTTCACGGGCTGGTTAAATTTTGTATTATGACATTCCTAGTTCTGAGCGACTTCACGCTGGGTAGTTGTCTATGGCTGGCTTGTAATTCTCTGACGTAACGTTCAGAAACCCAATTATATATTTATAGGGAAGTTACGGTTTTGTTTAAATCACGTATTTTATGATAAAAATAATACATACAATATATTAAACTAGTTAGTCTAGTATAGTATGTGAAAATATGAACGCAATTTATATTGTGCTATTCTAGATTATAATAATTTATATAATATTTCCTGATTGCAAATTGTAACGCGAGGTTTCCGAACGTATTCCACTTGAAGGTCGGCGGGGAATTCGACAACTTCAATGAAAGCTCTTGGTAGAGAGTAGTTATATTCTTTGAATGAAAGTATTGTTTGTCAAACATTAGTTAATAACAATAACATTATGCAAGAACACTATCGTATTGTTTATTTAATGGAAGGATTCATTCTAAGATTTATGGAGTACGAGTATAAACAAAAAGATGGCGAAAGTGTAGTATTTCAATTAATATTCATCTTTTTAACATGATATAATATAAAACAATGTAAGTTTTATTTTAATAGTGGATGAGCGTTCTCGCCCTCGCCTCGTCGGCGCGTTACTTAACTTATGTTCAGCTGGAAAGATTGTTGGAGTTTTTATACTACTACCAAGAAGTCTGAAGACATCTCAGTGATTTGCATCTACTAGAGAAAATGTTGGCTGGGACATTGAATGAGAGCCTATATCCAGTGGGGCGTTGGTAGGAGCCAGTAGCATACTATGATAATGCAACCAAAACCTAAAATGAGAATAATGTTTAGTTAAAACTTTACGTAAAGTTCATACTTAATAAAAACAACTACCTTAGTCTTCACGGATAAATCCGTGGATTTTGTAAGCCCGTTAAGGGTTAAAGGTGAACACCAAAAGGAAAGGCCGTTGTTAGGATTTCAATAATACGTTTATTATCCTTTTATTTATTTAGTGGAAAGTGTATTTTACTATTCTTAGCCTTGCGTGCGATCACACGTCTCATGACATGTGAGGCCTCAGCTGCTCACAGAGATTCAGTCCCAAGTCGTGAACTGCACATCATCCATGTCGAACGCATTAGATTGGTCACGAAGTCGTCTCCTTTTATTAGTTGATTCACAAGTTTGCCGAGAAGAATCACTTTCCAGGAACTCAAACAGTTCATTTTCGTCACACATGATTATATTTTCTTATGTTATATAGAAAACACTCCAATAATTTCCAAATAAACCCTAAACAATTCAATAAAAGCTCCTCTGAAGCAGCGTAAACTGAATGGATTGTGAGGTTACTTTTTGACAGTTCTAATACGGAACGAAATGTCAAGCAAACGTTCGTAATACGGTATTGCCAGGCAATATTCGGCCAGAAGTCGGCCAGGGTGTCACGTGATCGCTGACTGGCTTGTTTGACGAGTTCATAATACGAAATTGCAAGGCAGTTCTGTTTACGCCGTAAACTGCCTGGAAATAAGAGTTCATAATAGGGCCCAAGGCCGTTCGTCTGTGGAATGCACTGCCTGTCGAAATAAAACGCGCGCAGTCGTTATTTGCGTTTAAAAGACTCGTGAAGGATCATTACTTGTCGTTGTGATCTTGGTTTCGTAAACTGTAATTATCATTTATTTACGTTTCTTATATTTCGCATATATGAATGTATTTATGTATCTATTCATTAGGATATGTATATATCTGTGTATCTATTTTAGTTTAATGTATATTTATTTCTTGCACCACTGACAGGCCCATTTTATGTCCAGACAAATCACTGTCCATTCTAAGGTTGCCTGGAAGAGATCGCAGAAAGCGATAAGGCCGCCCATTGTATGTTTTTAGTATGATATATTTTTTTTGTTATGTCATTTTGTGGTGTACAATAAAGTATATATAAATAAATAAATAACAATGTTGGCTTTCATAGAAATATTTGATTGCTTGTTTCACATGTACACACGGATATATATATCAAACTATATAAATGTATCATGCATTTCCAGTTTAAGCTGATTTCGCATTGTATAGGATTTTCGTACAATGAGAGGACAGCTTATACTGGAAATGTGTTGCTTGATATGTAACTGTGTGTACATATATTCGTGAATCTAATTCAGGCAGTCACAATGATTGTACTTTTCAAAAATATGTAAGGGAGTCTAAATTAAATGACCTCTCTAAGATTAATTTTAAGCTTACCATTTACTTACCAAAATTTTTAGACAGTGTCTATGTATGTACTTTAGCCCAAAACATAATACTTTATAAAGGTTTTTGCATTTTCCTGAAACTGTCCAAAGCTTTCGACATTATTTGTGTTCCTACACCTAAGTAAAATTGACTAATTATATACTCCCGGCCTAATTTCGGCCATGGAGGCTGCAAATCTCAAACTGTATGTGTACAAACACAGCTGCAACTTCCAGACACCGGGAAAATTCAATAACAGTCTGCCCGACCCAGTAATCGAACCCAGGACCCCACGGTTAGCAGTCACGCTTGCAACCTCGAGACCATCGAAGCAAGAATACAGGAATATAATTACAGTAGGTATAAGGTACATCCTAAAACAAGTCTTCACCTAGCACAATGTATTAAACGTTTACTTTATGAAAGTGAACTAATGAAACACCTTCATAAATGTTACAGAATTATACTTGTTTATTTTGAATTGATAATATAATCAAATATGTAACACTTTAAATAGGAGTTTTTCAATAACTGTACACTTTTGTTAGTGTTTGTAACAGTAATATATCTGTAACCAATATAAAAGTGTTAACAGTGTTGATAAGTGTAACAGTGTGTAAACACTGCGTTTCCAAAATTGCCTCAATTCAGTCGTGATTGCGGCTATTTTGTTTTATATATTTCTGTGCACGATGAGTTTTATAAGTCTATCTTGCAGTTTGGAAATTCTTTCAGTATATAATTTAAATGTTCGCCCACAGCCCACCTATAATTGATTCCGCTAAAGCAATGTACATGTTGATCAGTATTTTAAACGGAACTTTAGGTTTCAGAATTTAGAATTTCGCCATTAGAGCTAGCAACTTGTCACAGACTGAGTCAACGTGAAAATTCCAGCTTAAACGATCGTCTACGACCTAGAATTAGGTAACCGTGATGCGTTACTTAATCAATTGCCTCACATTGACATGACGTACCTGACAGAGTAATGTGAAGACAACTGTGACTGTGTGCGATTATCTTAAAATTTAATGTGCTTTAGAGGGCTAGAGTGGACATGAATGATTTTGGTCTAACTTGCGTTAAGGAGCAGTCCAGCATCGTTTGCCCATTTGGAAAACGAGTAACAGCTTCTTGTAAACAATGAGCTGCAACTTACGTCTCTGTGGGTAGCTACAAGGCATGTGTCATCTGCATTTTGATAAACGGAACAGTGATTGACCAAATGCTCTATGTCGTAAACATATGTCAGATAGTGTAATATATTTAAAACACTGAACCTTTTTTTTTTTTTTGGCTGGGAAATCATCAAATGACTTCTCCCGCTCAGGGTGGAGCGGGAGGGCGTGTCAGACTTTTACTAACTAAAACCCACCCGTGGTTCTTCAGTTGCCTGTGCCAGGGCCACGGTTTTCTCTGTAGAATAACCCGCGACCCTGAGGCGTCGGCCCTATCGGACCCCGTCACTTTGTGCTGACATCTCTTTGAGGCGCGCGTGGAACACAACGCGCCGCCGACCCGGGCCTGGTCCTTACCGGCGGCGAGCTACCCATTGCTCGCCGTCCGCAAGCCCGCGCCTACGGTGGCCGGGAATCTGCAGGCGACTTCCGACACCCAGGGCGTCTCCTGCGGCAGCTAGTGGGGGCGTGAGGGCGCAAGGCTCTCTCCCTCACCCGCTCCGCCTCCTCCTTCGCGAGCATTACTGCTTCGCAGAAGGAGGTGACGGCTTTCCATTCCCTCTCGCTCCGTACTATGGCCTGGACCAGGGCCGGACGCGAGAGATCGCCACCGCCAATCGCCTCCCTGAGGACACTGCGGTGCTCAGCCCAAGCTGGGCATACCTCCACCGTATGCTCCACCGTGTCCTCCGGGCGATCCACACAATGGTGACACCCGAACGTTTCCTCCCGCCTTATGCGAAATAGGAACCTCCCGAAACAACCGTGTCCGGTGAGGACCTGTGTCAGGCGGAAGGTGAGGACGCCGTGGCGCCTCTCCAACCACTCCTCAAAGAGGGGACTTACCGCCGCTATTGTGGCGTGCCCAGCACTGGGTTGCGACAATCGCACAAAACACTGAACCTTAAGCTGTTCTTTCAGTGACTTTATTGGCGTCACTGGTTTCGTTACAAATCTTGACTTTGTATTTGCAGCTGACGAATTAGCCAGGAGAGCATCCAGCACATCGGCTTGCGGGCCTGAACCCGTCATACCCATCCCCTTCAACCAGATACGCAGGTGGCTGCGGGAATCCACCCACACACTAGCCGAGAGGTGGTGGACCTCGACACCAGGCTGCAGGCAGTCCAAGGAAGCTTTGCCATCCTTAAATGGCAGGCTAACCAGACGGTTATTACGCCTAGACAGAAATGGCCTGCGCCTGGTGACGGGGAACATCACAGGACACTGCTCGCTAAACAAACACCTTCACACAATAGGCATCACGGATAGTCCACTGTGCAGAGCTTGCATGGAGTCGGACGAAACCGTTGCGCATGTGCTCTTTGAGTGCACAGGCGTTACCCAGATAAGAACAGAAACCCTCGGGACACCCGGATCTTTCACAGATGTTCTCGACAGACCAGAAGCTTTGATCGGCTTCTGGAGGGAGGTGGGCTGGTTGGAATATTAACCACCGACTGCCGCCCTGGCCAAGGACTGCGTGCGGAAACCAAACCCTCTAACGTAGAACATAGAACGTCCTTACGGTCTTTAAATTTGATCTGGTTATTTACTAAAATTACTGAGCCACCATGTATAGCATTTACTCTGCTGAATGAATTACCAACCTGGTGATTATTATATTAAAGGATATAAATTGAATTTAAACTGGTGGCTTTTAAGCCAATTTTCGGTCATACAAAGAATTTCTATATTGTTACAAGTCAATCTTTGTTTAAAAACCCTTGAATATTTAGATGCACCAGGTTGATACTATTTAATTTATTTACACACACATTTGATTTATCATTTGCTTTCCTTACATTTTTGCAAGAGTTTGCCTCTAGTATCTAATTTAAATGAAAATCAATGTCATTAATTGGTTCCAAATTATTGGCAGAATAGTATAACATGTCATTGCATTGCTCAAAAGAAGCAAGTTGTTTAGCCAAATTCTTGGCTTAATAGAAAAAAATATGATAGCGACACCGCTATCTGTCTTTTATGATAGTTTGAAACATAGTACATACAAATAGAAATTATTACCAACATATTTTTTAGTATCGATTAAATGAAATAGATTATTATTAATAGTCAAATTATGCAATGTCATATTGATTTCAAATCTTAAGTTATTTTCTTCCTGTGGCAAACTGTTGCTATAAGGGAATGTAAACAAAACAATTTTTCTTAAACTAAGATTAGACAATGTTCTATAATATTGGAACAATTCTCCTTTGTTCATGTTTCCCCTATTACCCATAAAAATGAATAATGTAGTGTCCAGTACCCTAATTGCGTAATACAAAACCAATCGGAATCTGAATCGTTTTGAAACAGATTGCTAATCCATTGCTTCATAAGTTCGATAAAAATTCTGCTCAACAATGCACAAAACGCAATGAATGTTGTTGAACTGTCAAAATCAAACGGATTAATCGTAATCGTTTACGAAAATGTGTTACGCAATTAGGGTGCTGGTTAAAGTAACATTTTTTTTTTGTTGATAATATAAAATAATGCACAACCAGGCATACAGTAGTTTATTAATGAGTGTCCCGAATATTCATCTGTCATAAGTGCCCTAAGACATTTCCAATCTCATCGCAAAATAATAATATATCATTTTGTACTGTTTGTTTACCGGAACTATTAATAGTAGCAGGAATAGTCAAATCAACACAAGGCTGCACTAAGGTGGTATTGTATGTTGACAATGAATGGTCCGGCGTAGGAACATTAGATGGTATTTGACAATGCTCACAGGTGTTTTTTTTGTTAGTTTACCAGCTCATTCATTGCCAACACATATTGCCTCATAAGATCTTCAGAGGTATTATATTTAGAAGTCATTGCACTAAGTTTCTCTTGGATATGGTCAAGTTGAGATTGCAAGTCCTGTGTGTATCTCCTAGTACTTTGGTCCAAATTAAAAGAATACATATCTAATTGTTTCAGTAAGTTTAATTGTATTACTACCAGTCTCCTACAGCTGTTATGAACTGTATGTTACTCTAAGAAATATATTGCGGAAAGCAATGATGAAGGCGCTACAGAAATAATGCTGATACAGAAGCCCTAATTCAAAGACTATTTATAGATTCGGAAAAGATTGATCTTTAATTAACTTAATAACAATGTTGGCTTTCATAGAAATATTTGATTGCTTGTTTCACATGTACACACGGATTTATATATCAAACTATATAAATGTATCACGCATTTCCAGTTTAAGCTGATTTCGCATTGTATAGGATTTCCGTACAATGAGAGGACAGCTTATACTGGAAATGTGTCGCTTGATATGTAACTGTGTGTACATATATTCGTGAATCTAATTCAGGCAGTCACAATGATTGTACTTTTCAAAAATATGTAAGGGAGTCTAAATTAAATGACCTCTCTAAGATTAATTTTAAGCTTACCATTTACTTACCAAAATTTTTAGACAGTGTTTATGTATGTACTTTAGCCCAAAACATAATACTTTATAAAGGTTTTTGCATTTTCCTGAAACTGTCCAAAGCTTTCGACATTATTTGTGTTCCTACACCTAAGTAAAATTGACTAATTATATACTCCCGGCCTAATTTCGGCCATGGAGGCTGCAAATCTCAAACTGTATGTGTACAAACACAGCTGCAACTTCCAGACACCGGGAAAATTCAATAACAGTCTGCCCGACCCAGTAATCGAACCCAGGACCCCACGGTTAGCAGTCACGCTTGCAACCTCGTGACCATCGAAGCAAGAATACAGGAATATAATTACAGTAGGTATAAGGTACATCCTAAAACAAGTCTTCACCTAACACAATGTATTAAACGTTTACTTTATGAAAGTGAACTAATGAAACACCTTCATAAATGTTACAGAATTATACGTGTTTATTTTGAATTTAGAATCAAATATGTAACACTTTAAATATGAGTTTTTCAATAACTGTACACTTTTGTTAGTGTTTGTAACAGTAATATATCTGTAACCAATATAAAAGTGTTAACAGTGTTGATAAGTGTAACAGGTAAACGCTGCGTTTCCAAAATTGCCTCAATGCAGTCGTGATTGCGGCTATTTTATTTTATATATTTCTGTGTACGATGAGATTTATAAGTCTATCTTGCAGTTTGGAAATTCTTTCACTATATAATTTAAATGTTCGCCCACAGCCCACCTATAATTGATCCGCTAAAGCAATGTACATGTTGATCAGTATTTTAAACGGAGCTTTAGTTTTCAGAACGTAGAATTTCGCCATTAGAGCTAGCAACTTATCACAAACTGAGTCAACGTGAAAATTCCAGCTTAAACGATCGTCTACGACTAATTCTAGGTAGGTGTGATGCGTTACTTAATCAATTGCCTCACATTGACATGACGTACCTGACAGAGTAATGTGAAGACAACTGTGACTGTTTGCGATAATCTTAAAAGATTTAATGCGCTTTAGATGGCTAGAGTGGACATGAATGATTTTGGTCTAACTTGCGTTAAGGAGCAGTCCAGCATCGTTTGCCCATTTGGAAAACGAGTAACAGCTTCCTGTAAACAATGAGTTGCTACTTACGTCTCTGTGGGTAGCTACAAGGCATGTGTCATCTGCATTTTGATAAACGGAACAGTGATTGACCAAATGCTCTATGTCGTAAACATATGTCAGATAGTGTAATATATTTAAAACACTGAACCTTAAGCTGTTCTTTCAGTGAATTTGTTGTCATCACTGGTTTCGTTACAAATCTTGACTTTGTATTTACGGTTACTAAGGTAGTACCTACACCATTTGAGAATTATCAAATTCTCAAAATTCAGAATTATCTAATTTTGTCAGCAACGTGTCGCGTTTAAGCGTATCGAACGACTTGCATAAGTCGATAAATAGTAAAATTACGTTATTTTTGAAATTAAGAGATTCGTTGACTGCATCCGTGAGTTTAGATAACAGCTGTGAGCTGGACTTCTTAGAACGAAAAACGTATTTTGTGCTTGACAACATGTCAAACAGATTTTTCAACTATTTGTCGATTACGGGTAGAATAGTGATTGGACTATAGTTTCCATAGTCAACAAAACTGCCTTTTTATGTATTTATTGGGATCACTACACCAGTTTTTAGTACTTCAGGGTATTTTTCTTGTATTTTTGACCAATTTGACAATAACGCATGTCATCTTGTTACAGATGGATTTTATATCAATACGCCTAATGTTTAGAAGGCGACACTGAAAGTTTTTAGAACTGGCCACTTGTAAACGATATAATAAAAAAATTAGTTCAAGTTTTGAAAATCGAACTCTTTGCCAATATGATTGTGGATGTATTGTATTAATTTGTCATTTGTTTACGATTTGGCGGCAAATTGATAATTGTCTTTGTCACTTCAGCATGAATTTCACGCGTGAAAATTTACGTACAATGATTTTTTATGACTTTCGATGTCATTTAAGTCAACAAGAAAGTTATGATAGACTTCGATTGGCCTATTATGATGAAGCCCCATCTCGTGACACTGTTTACAACTGGTTTAATGAGTTTAAACGTGGTCGCACTAATCTCACCGATGATCTGCGTGAGGGACGTCCTTCTACGGCGACGACTAAAGATAACATCAGTGTTGTGCGGCGTATGATAGGGACTGACAAAAGAGTGACTTATCAACAGATTCGGACAAGCTTATGCATCGGTATGAGTCAAGTGCACAAAATCCTCCATGTACATTTAGCGGTCAGGAAACTTTGTGCTCTGTGGATACCTCATAATTTGACAGAGGCCCAAAAACTCCGTCGTGTTGATTGGTGTCGTGAAATGGTTCAAAGATTTTACGGAGGTGACTCAAATGCTGTGTTCGACATACTTACGGGTGACGAAAGCTGGATTTATTGTTATGATCCTGAAACTAAGAGACAGTCTGGGTGTTTCCTTCCGAGGAGTTGCCAACTAAAGTGAAGAGAGGTCGAAGTGTGGGAAAAAAGATGGTGGCGTCGTTCTTCGGAAGGATCATTCCGCAACAGATGATTTAAAGGATCGAAAAACAGTTACTGCGGAGTGGTAAGTAACCTCACTACTTGCGATTTTTATTTATTTCCGAAAAGAAAAGAAAAACTTCGAGGAAAACGTTTTATGTACGCCGAGGAAGCAGTGGCTGCGTTTCAAAATGCCGTCGAAGAGACTCCTAAGGACGAGTGGGCAAAGTGCTTTTCTCAGTGGTTCCATCGGACGCAGCGATGTATTGATGTAAATGGACAATATTTTGAAAATATATAATAAAACTAATAACTTACTAGTTTGTTCAGTTTTTGATTTTCTAAGAACTTTCAGTGTCACCCTCGTATCTACTCCGGGAACTTTAGTTGTATCAAGGTTTGTAATTATTTAACTCACACTGTTATTTGTAGCTTTCCTGAAGTACATTGAAGTGTTATGTGGAAACGTATATTCTGATTCTGTGGCAAACTTGTCAGCTATTGATTTTATTTCCAAGTTATTATTTTTGAAGGCTCTCAAGATGGCTTCATCAACTGACTGACCAGACAATTTATTTAGTATTTGCAATAGCTTTCGAGGGTTATTTTTTATTTCTTCCACATAATGTTTATTTATAGATTTTTCGATTTTAGGAGTTCTGTTTCTTATATTACTATATTCCAATCGCATTATTTTATTGGTTGCCCTTCATTAAATAAATGGTCCTTTTTGTACACGGGTTGTTTATTAATTTACGCATATATATAATATTTTGGATGTTTCCATTCTTAGAATCAGATTTATTTAGACGGCATATCTTTAAGGATTTAGACTATGTATGGACTAGGAAGTAAGGAATTATGAAAAAGTTTTATTTTTAAATAATTTGATGTAAAAAATATAATCAAATATGGTTTAGTATGAACCAGCTTACAAAATTAGGTTCCCTTAACATGTTTAAACTTATTAAATAAATATAGTGAGATTACTTAACCTAACCTATTAGTAAACGGTAACCAAAAATAATTACTACTCGAGATTCTATCAAAAATGCTTGAGCCTTCTTTTGTTTTAGAAGTTACGGACGAAACCTTTCGGAGGCGTGGTATTGCTCATTTTTCGAATCACGTTAGCAGTCATGAAGCATGTGTTAGGCTGGAAGGGCTGTGCTGCTGGGGGAGCGAAGCTTCCATTGGGGTGATACTGGTTTCTGGGTGGCCCAGAAGGGCTTGGCGAAAAGGTCCGGTAGCCGTTATTCATGTTTGAAGAGAAGGCTGAGTTGCGCTGCATTCTGGAAATAGATTAAAATAAACACATAACATCACGCCTTGTTTCCCCGAAGGGTTGGGCAGAGGTGTACCTATAGTACACCCACATTTCGCCAGTTATGCTTAAGTCCCATGTAATAGGGGGCGAGCCTATTGCCATCTACCGGGCACAAATCCAGTCTCCGGGCTGCTACTGAGAAATTCCAAATAGAAAAACCCAATAGCACGTTGCCCGACCTGGGAATCGAACCCAGGACCTCATGCTCAGCAGTAGCGATTGCGACCACTAGACCAACGAGGAAAATATTAGTATCATCTAAGCGATACAGGTAAAAAGTTGTCAGACCTTTGTCGTCATCATCGTTTGGAAAGGTTAGACTTAAAGGGAACACTAGAATAAGCGGTGGACTTCACCAATATCTTACTAAACTAGTGCAGGTATAACAATTAAATAAGAAGAAAGATTCCTTAAATATAAAAGTGAATACTTACTTGAGTTAGATTTGACGAAATATGTTTTAATAGAATATAAAACTACACTTGGGGTCTTCAAGTCGACTTGTTTGTCTATCACTCGAATGTATTACTATGTTAAGTCTGGCACTACGTGTATTTATATGAATGCTACGTATTTTATCAGATTATTATTATTACGCATTAATAATCCAATGTAACCATTCCATGGCCTTCTTTGTGAGTGTATCGATGCCATCCGTAAAGTCGGCCAATTGAAGGCACCTCTGGACGGTGCTGTTTTGGTTCCGTATACCCCAGACCTTATTTTAAATAGGGCAAGAAACTTTTGCCATTTTATTTTATTTAGATTTTTGTTTATGACAGAAAACAACAGTGACCTGCCTCCAGAAACAAATACACTTCTTTAGGAAAGATGTTAACCGCAGCAAGTAGTTGAGGGAGGGATTTCTTACGATTGTAGGAGAAATAAATGTGGTGTTTAAGAAAGATAGAAAGTTTGTATGTTTGTACCCTGACAAAAAAATAAAAACTGTCAGACAAGCTATCCTTGTGTGTCAGTTTTTGGATTATGACAAATTAATATGGAAAACACAATACTTAGAAGACAACTTACCAAACGTGTGGGAAAATGATGTCACTGTCCTCGGTTTGTTTTTTCCTACACACGGATTACAATAATTTTCATAGAATTATAATCAAGCTATTTTGTATTTGTACACCTGATATAAATGGGTATATTTATATCAGGTGTACAAATACAAAATAGACCTACTTTTCGAGGTTATCAATTATTTCTTGCTGAAACAAAAATTACTATCTTACTAATTGAATTTGTCATCGTTATTCATCATACTTAATTAATGTTTCGCCATCTTTCTGTCGTTGGCGTAGAAATTCAGCTTGCTGCATTACAAATCTGCTTGGCTAGCCACCACGTGCTGTGGCATACAAACCTACGTTAAAAAAATAGGTACTTTTTAGATCGACAACACGTGTGTCCATTTTAAATCAATTTACCCTAACAGAGGCCAGAGAAAGAGCCAGCCCGTCTGGTTACGCGAAGCGTCGACTTGCCTCCGAGAAGTTACAAAATCAAAATCAAAAATCAAAATATTTTATTTCACATAGACCTACATGGGCACTTATGAAACGTCAGATTCTAGGTGCACGGTTCCAATTGGTCGTTTCCCATGGAGAAGAGCCGGCAAGAAACTCCATGGTTACTCTTTTAAAAATATGTCTTTTACAATGTTTTCCAATTAGTGATTAACAGGTATGGGAGATACAACGAAATGGATCAAAGCCAACTAATAGGTAACGGTTTTTGCGCCGTTTGGTATCTCTGCAGTCGTAGCAGCAGTGTTGACACAGCCCAACGTGTCAACTGTTGGGAAGACACGGCGTGGCATACGTTGGCAGAGTGAGCTGCATTGGAGGAGCCGCGCCTTGCCCTCGTAATAGGAGTCGGAGCCGACTGGTCGCTGCCGACTGGTAGCTGCCGGTCGTAGCTCGTTCGATGGTCGGGAGCGCAAATTCGTGGGATGCGGTGATCTTCGTCTGTGAAACCATAATTTCACAGAAGGAAGCTACGGAAAGGTTACAGTTGGGTTGAGACCACTCTCCCGATCCGCAACAGACGTGCTGGGCGTCGGCGGAGGGCAACGCCCTCTTTCAGCCCCCATAAATAGGTCCAGAGGTACGGTGGACTTGGGTCAGAACCCGTGGCAGCGGCGCGTAGTCCACTCGCGCCTCTATTAGACATCGCGGGGTAGTCTGACACCTCACTCCCCCCGCGGACTTGAGCAGGCCGGCACTAGCCGGGGATCGTAGAAGGCACACAAGTTCTCATAATCCCCGGTACAAGTGTGGAAAGGAAACACCGGTGTGGTTTTTAGTCCGTCACCTAGGAACAAAAAAAAAGTTAGGTTAGCTCAAGCTGTATGTGTGCGCAAAAATACCGACTTCCATTGCATAAAATGTTTTACAAAAGTTTGTTAGTTTTAGAAGTTTGATTATTTTACACTAGCTTTGAGTTTAACTGAAACATAAAATTTACTTAGTTCTTAACGTGAATTTGTTCACGTGAATTGTTTTTTGCATCATTCTGATTTCTGACTCTCAAAAATGCAATTTTATTAATTTTACTAGTGTGATGTCATCCAAAGTTTTATATCAAGAGGTTTAAACACACATACCTACTTTAAATAAAATATAATAGGCTTCATCATTGTCGGCGAGGATAAAACGCGTTTCATATTTCATTTCTTAACTATTAAGATTTGACTCCCGAATCAGAATACCAGCAGCAAAGCGCTCAGCTGCTGTAGTTGTGTTTGCAAAGGTGCAGCCAAAGAAAAAGGCGACGAAGCGTTATGCTTCTGAAAGCACCACTACGCCTTCAGAATATAAATCAAGGTAATTTTACTATTACTGCTTATATCTTTAGATACCTACTTGTTGAGTATAAGTTAATTATAGTGGATAGCGGATGTATAAATGTGACGCAGAGAGCGCTAAAACAATTTTACTTTATAATTGACAAAGTTTACATTGTTTGTTCATGAGGTATTTTTCTTTTACTTTTACGGTACGCGCACAGCTCGGACCTCATTGGTTTGGAGGAACGCGATAGCGTTTTACCAAAAACCTTAACCGGTGACTATTCACGTTTCATCCCTCTTAAGCCGTGTCGCCAATGAGAAAGTGCGGCGAACAGCGGACTAAACGGGGAACTTTTATAACGACGTTAAAGTCTATAATAAGACCGAAGTTGCCACCAATCCTAAGGGGATCGGTGGACGAAGGCATCAGCTGCCCTTAAATTGCTAAAAACTTAACAGAGACACTCTGCAGTGGCACGAATAACAAATATTTATGAGACGGACTCATGAGTTGTTTGATCATTTTATTCTCAGCCCGTCTTTTATATGTTCTGATAGATACATAGGAATAAATAACAATTATTTCTTTTTTGATATTGGGGTACCAAGGTAATTTATAATTTGATATCTTTTGCGATCTTACATGATCATATTGCAACATCATCTATTAAGTCTAAAATTATTTTATCGGATGAGTTAGTTAAAATTAATCTTAAATGCCTTTCTGTACGGTTTGTAACACATCTGTTGAGCACAGTTACTGGACAGGCCACCTACTTAGTAATTATCATAAAAACGAATATATTTCGCATTTTTCCTCGCGCATTATTGAGAAAGAGTTCAATAAGTTTCAAATGGAAGATTGCAAACCCGTAGCGACTCCGATAGAGACTGGTTTGAAACTTGAAAAAAAAAAGAGGGAGATGCCAACTGGGGAAGAAACGAGACGGATAGAAAATCTTATACCGGTTATGTATTTCAGGTTGGCAAATCAGTAGTTTCCTGCGAAAACAGAAAAAAAACTAACCGTAAGGGTACGGTTAGTTTTTTAAGCAAATAGGCTGAATATATGTATATTTCTGACAGCGGTAAGGAGGCTCTATTTGTTCGTAATTTGTGCATGAAATATTGGGCGCATTGCGTAAAGTTAACATTTTCAATGACAATCAGTCCGCTCAGAAGATTTGCAAAAATACTATGTTCCAAGCTAGACAGAAACATATTGACATGAGAACATATTTGTCTTAGATAAATGATAGGTCTCGCGGCGCTCGACTAGATACCGCCTGCGTACTTGTCAAATGCGGCAACAAATACCACGCCTAAGTTGGCGTACCCGAGCCAGTCACACTGCAAGCTGTCTGTCACGTGCAGGTGCCGAATATTTTATTAAATTTTGGGCATAATCCACTTGGGCAAATCCAGTTTACGTAGAAAAACTGTGTGAAAATAATACTACAAGGAATAAGAGAACACAATGTACATCTGAATTTTCATCCAAGCATTTTTTCAACAGGTTTTTTGCTTCTTGTATATATCATCCTGCCAATCCATTGGACCTGGGGAAATGTGGGCTCGATAATCAGTGTTGGAATTGCCATTGATTACTGAATTCTTTGAATTGTTCACTATCATATTGTTTTCCATTGTCTGTCAGTAGAATTTCTGGGATCCCAAACAAAGAGAACCAAATTTTCATTGATTTAATCACTGTAGAGCTGTTTAGATTTGATAATTCATGGAAATCAAAATATTCTAAGTATGTATCTGCAATGACTCTGAAGTTTTTTCCCTTGTGATGAAATATATCAGAAGCTACAATGCTCCATGGAATTTTATGCACTTCTTGGAATAATATTATTTCTATTGGTTTGTCTTTTTGTGATTTTAAGCAGGTCTGACAACTTCTTACATATTCTTGCACATCGTTGCTCATGTTAGGCCAGAATATATTGTCTCTTGCAAGCTGTAGTGTACCAGTGTTGTTGATTTATGGTTAAGGTGACAATGTTTCAGTATAATTGGAACCATGCTTTGGGGAATCAGCACTCTGTTGTTTTTAAATATCAAGTTGTCATACACACTTAACTGTTCTCGGTAGTACCAGTATTTTTTTGTTTTTTTCTGATGGTAATTTTATATCATTTGGCCACCCATTGAGTATGATTTCTTTAAATTTTCTTAGTTCTATGCTTTTTTCTGTTTCATCTTTTAGCTCTTGTTTCCGGTTTTTTGAAAATGGCATTATGGCACATATTTCAATTTTACTTTCATTCATTTCTGGGCTGCTTAATTCCCTGCAGTCTCGGCTTAAGGTGTCTGCAATAAACAATTCTTCCACCCTTTCCGCTGCCGTAATGGGTTTGTGATGTGGGATAAATTATGTATGAATTTAGATAGATATGTGATTAGCCCAAGGAACCTTTGTAGTTCTTTGACATTTTCAGGTCTTTTTATTTTATTTATTGTGTCAAGTTTTTAGGATCTGGTTTACGTCCATTGTCTGTTAAAATGTATAGGAACTTTATTTCTTGTGGGTTACAAACCCATTTATCTGGGTTCAAAGTGAGCCCGGGATCTTTAAGCTTTTTTATGACTTCATTTGTTGTGGCTTCCAATCCTGCTTTGGTTGGATGATGGAAAAGGATATCGTCCATCGAGACCTCCACATTGTTTATGCCCATTAAGAGTGAGCTCATTGTTTGTTAGAAGATCTCCGGAGTTGATGCCAGCCCAAACGGTTATCTGAGGCACGACTTTCTACAAAAAGGTGTGCTGAATGTTAAGTACTTTGAAGTCCTTGGTGTAACTTACAGTTGCCAAAATCCTTTTTTACAGTCAAGTAGGCTAAACCATAGTGATCCTGTGACCCTTGTAGCTATTTCTTCAATGGTATTTAGTGGGTAGAATCTTCTTTTCAAGTTTTTATTTATTTCCGATGGGTCAATACACAGCCTTGTTTATTGTTTTTCCTCACTACAACCATGGGTAAAACTGCTGGTGCAGGTTCTGTAACAGGAATTATAATAATAAATTATCTCTTACCATGTTATCAAGTTCTTTTTTTACTTTATTTTATACTAAATGAGGCAAGGATGCCAGACAAATTCGTAATCTTGGGTTGTCAATCGGCAGCCTTATTACGTAACACATTTTCGTAAACGATTACGACAAATCAGTTTGATTTTGACAATTTAACAACATTCATTGCGTTAGTTACATTGTTGAGCAGAATTTTTATCGAACTTATGAAGCCATGGATTATCAATCTGTTTCAAAACGATTCAGATTTCGATTCATTGTGACACAATCAGGGTGCAGGTCAATATCATACTCATAATCTTTGAGACAGCCAATTCCTTCAAAAACATAAAGTTTTTATTTTAATTTATATATTTTCTTTTTTACAATGGCTTCCATAACTGTTTCACCAATAACTGTCATTGACTGTTCTAAGTATGATGTCAGGAATTTAGCATGTGATGAGGTAATAGTTGCTTTTGCCTTGATTGCTATCTTCTTTGGTATCACATTGCATTGGCTACCAGAGTCTAATTTAAATGTGACTTTTTTCTTTGTTGGTAGTATTTCTGCTGTCTCAAACCAATCTTCTTTTTAATTAATGACAGATAACGCTGACACATACAACTCATCCTTGCTGGAGTCATCTTCGCTAGAGCTGTCTTTTTCATTGGGTTTGTAAATTGCTTGAACTTTCCTTGACTTCAAACATTTGGCAAAGTGGTTCAGCTTTTGGCACTTTATGCATGTTTTTTTATATGCTTTTTGATATTTTGAATTCTGATGTACACCCAGATGTCTGCTGGGTTGCCTTCATCTTTTTCTTAATTATCGCAACATTAGATGTTACTTCACTGTAACTGTCCATTTTATTCATTTGCAATTTTAGTTGTTCTGCAGCCATATGCAGGCATATGTAAACTGCTTTTTGCAGATTTAAATCATTCTCAGTTAACCTTTCACGTGTTGTTTTGCCAATGACTATTCTGTCCCGCAAGATCCTATCCTCTAATTTGTCATAATCACAGTCTCTAATTTAATTTTTTTGTTGGGTCAGAAATTCATCAAAACTTTCTTTGTCATTTTGAATTACATGATTAAAAATGTACCTATCGTCTATTACGTTGGTCTTTGGGATGAAATATTCTTACAACTTCTTTTTGATTTTTTCTATGCTCTGAGAGTCCTTTTCTGTCAGGCCAAACGTATTGAAGATGACGGCCGCTACTGGTCCGATTGCGCTCATGAACATTGCCACCTGAACATCAGGTGGTCTCTTATCCAGTCCTGTGGCTGTCGCATACCAATCGAACTGATGAATCTACAGTTTCCACGTCGAAGCATTTCCTGTGCCGCCATTTTCTATGACAATCCGTTTTGGCGGTCTTATTCTTGTGCCACCGGCATTCGACGTGTTTTCTTCAGCGGTCATTTTTTGGTTGTTTCGGCACCATGTAAGCTTTGTTGGAGCTAATAATTAACTGGACAGAATTTTTTTAAAGATAACTTTATTGGCATACCAAGTTTTACAAAAAACATTATTCAACAGAACTACAGTGTCGAGCACATGTCTATTGAAGTAATACCACTGTCGACTGTCAATCGATCATTGATGACTAGAACGTTAATCACGTTCCATATCTCTGACAATTATTATAATAGTAAAATGATTTATTGTTTTACAGGTATTTAAAACTTTATTTTTGTTGTGTATCATGCTCAATAAGTAACGCAATAGGAAATTCAGGGGTTGAATTCCCTTTATCACATAAACATAACATCACGCCTTGTTTCCCCGAAGGGTTGGGCAGAGTTGTACCTATGGTACACCCACATTTCGCCAGTTATGCTTAAGTGCCATGTTATAGGGGGCGAGCCTATTGCCATCTACCGGGCACAAATCCAGACTTCGGGCTGCTACTGAGAAATTCCAGATAGAAAATCCCAATAAAACGTTGCCCGACCTGGCAATCGAACCCAGGACCTCATGCGCAGCAGTAGCGATTGCGACCACTAGGCACTTTATCATTGATTTGTAATCGGCAAGTTCTACTGGAAAACAATGTATTAAGAAAAGGTCCGTTAATCATTACAATTATTTTCATTAATTTACATTTCCTGTAAATAGCCGGGGCAGGATCTGGCATTGTTTTTTCAAACAGGCTCGTCTCGGCGTGTTTACGACATCATTACAGGTGAGATGAGTCTTGGATTTATCAATGCGATCCAGAAACGAAGCGCCAGTCGACGGTTTGGGTGTTTCAATACGAATTAACGCCCACCAAAGTGAAGCGATCTAGAAGCGGGGGGAAGATTTTGATCGCGAGGTTTTTCAATTTGACTGGCTACTTGGTATAACCTCCTTTACGGAACCAAAGAAGCATCAACCCTGAATTGTATACTAATGCTTGGCAGAAGTTTTCTCTGTTGTGAGCAACAAGCGACCGAACACAGGGCTCCACGGGCTACTGCTCCACCACGACAACGCGCCTTCGCACACCGCGCTCAAAACGAGGGACTTCCTGGACAGCACGCCGGTCAAACTCCTGGGTCACCCTCTTTACAGCCCTGACCTAGCACCGTGCGACTTCTTTTTATTCCCGAAAATAAAAAATCTGCTCAAAGGGATACATTATCGTCGCCGGAAGATGCGCTGTCAGCGTTCGAGCAGGCTGTAAAGTTCGAGGTGTCTACGGCGGAATGGAAAAAGTGTTTCGAAAACTGGTTCGCTGAAACTTTGTATAGAGGCTAGTGGAGATTAATTTGAAAAGATTTAATTAAAAAATACCTATTCAACATATTTTATAAAATAAAACGTGTCAAATTTACTTTTATGAAATCCTTTGTTTTTGAAACAAACTTTATTAGTTACAACATATTTTATGATGAAATGTGTTTCACATTTCACGAAATTAAATCCATGTCATGTCCGTTCACGTGTTCTTCATAAAAATGTCTCATATTTCTTTAATCTTGTTTACAAAGTATGATTAGGTTTGCGTTGTCTCTTACTAACTGCTTAGGGATTTAACTATACGTCTTTCGATGTCGATTTAGATAAAAACAATCGATAAACTTGTATCTCCCCATAGCAAAATAATCACGCATACTACTCTGATTTTCAAAAGCAACATCATCAAATATAATTACAGAAATCGATTTTGCGGTCTGAACACTTAGTACTTGCTCATTTTCATGATATTTTCTGAAATGCCTGTTGCTCGTCGCTACACATTTTCTACAATAACGTACTTGGGTTGTTGCAAGGTTTTCGAATAAACAAAAACATTTTGGAATCTTAAACCATTCTCGTTTATAAGAAACCCAATAAAAAAAATAGTCAGATATCGCGCTCTTTAGACCACACTCGGACACGGTTTTATGTCTATGTCACTTTAGGTCTATGTTAACTTCTCCTAGCAATTAAGTGTCGTGTGATTTATTAGATGATAAGATATTGGATAAGATACTGCTTATTTCATTTACGAATAGATGTTTAGGTACTTAAGCTTGGTGGTGTATAAATTGCATAGTAGTGATATTCTGTAACCATTTCACCGTGAAAACTAAGGTGAAGTAAGCGTGGACTGAGCTGTCAGTGCCACTGATGCTATGCAATGATCAAGCCGGGATGACAGTGACAGCTCACGCCACCCAAGTCTTCACGGTGAGATTTTTACAGAATCGACATGCAGATAATTGAATGATAGTTGTGAGGTGTAGAAGTTTGACCCATGCTGCAATCACAGTGTATCAACGAGTGATTCATTTTTACAAACATTTCTTAGAATCAGATTTCTTTAGACAGGTATATCTTTAAGGATTTAGACTGATGGCAGATCTTTATTTTTTGGATGGGAAATCATCAAATGACTTCTCCCACTCTGGGTGGAACTGGAGGGTTACTTAGACTTTTACTGACTAAAACACACCCGTGTTCCTTCTGTTGCATGTGCCAGGGCGACGGTTTCTCTTTCGAACCTTTCGCGACCCTGAGGCAACGGCCCTGTCGGACCCCGTCACTGTGTGCTGACATCTCTATAAGGCGAGCGTGGACCACGACGCGCTGTCGACCCGAGCCTGGTCCTTACCGGCCTACGGTGGCCGGAAATCTGCAGGCGACTCCCGACGCCCAGGGCGTCTCCTGCGGCGAGTAGGGGCGTGAGGGCGCAAGGCTCTCTCCCTCACGCGCTCCGCCACCTCCTTCGCCAGCATTACTGCTTTGCACAAGGAGGTGACGGCTTTCCATTTCCTCTCGTTCCGTACTATGGCCTTGACCAGGGCCGAAAGCGAGAGATCGCCGTCGTCGATCGCCTCCGCGAGGACACGGCGGTTCTCCGCCCAAGCTGGGCAGACCTCCACAATATGCTCCACCGTGTCCTCCGGGCGATCTACACAATGGTGACACCTGGGCGTTTCCTCCCGACAGGAACCTGCCGAAACAACCGTGTCCGGTGAGGACCTGTGTCAGGCGGAAGGTGAGGACGCAGTGGCGCTTCTCCAACCACTCCACAAAGAGGGGACTTATTGCCGCAAATGTGGCGTACCCAGCACTGGGTTGCGACAATTGCACCCTCCATGTTGCCATGAGATCCCGCCGGAGCTCTGTCCACTGTACCGTTATTCTCACGGCAGCGGAGTTACACCGTGGCGTTTTGCCTCCTTGCGCAACTCCCATAAGTGCGCGAGGGCTTTGCCTCCAGATCCCATGATGGCAATCCTTGCCGGAGGCTCGCCACATCGCAGGAGACCGTGCGGTATGGCACCTCAAAGAGCGCACCCACACCGGTGCCCCTCGCGTAGAGCCTCTGGCAGGAGGCGCTTCAAGGCAGCCCCAGCCCGTCTCTAATAATTGATATTAAGAGTAAAATCAAAAATGAGTTTGCAAAACAGATTTAGGGCCAGCTAGGTATATCTTAGGAATGAGAATCTGCAAGTATAAGGACAGAATAACCTTGGATCAAACCAATTATTATAATATACTTACTACTACATATATTAAAATATAACCAATTATTATAAAAATAATATACGTTAAATAAGTTTCAAATGAAAGATTGCAAACCTGTAGCGACTCCTATGGAAACTGGTTTGAAACTTGAAAAAAAAACAGGGGGTATGTAGACTCCGACTGGGGAAGAAACGAGACGGATAGAAAATCTTTTACCGGTTATGTATTTCAGGTTGGCAAATCTGTAATTTCCTGCGAGAACTACTTGTTAGCAGATTTATTAACAAAGCCATTGACTTATGAAATGCACAATAAGTTTGTAATGCAAATACATAATATCAAAATGCCAAGATTGTAATGGTTAAATTTATTTAGAGCTTATTAGTGATAAGATGTTATGTAAAAACTGCTCTGTGTTTAAGTTTCTGTTTCATGGTTGCATTTAAGTAAGTACTTTTTATTAATGTTCATTGAGTACACTGTATTGGTGGGCCAGTGATGGTAGATCTATAAACGCAATGTACCAAAGTGCCAAAACGCACGTCAAGTTTTACGTAAGTCGAATTCTCTCTCTCTCTCGCATAACTATGGCTGTTGCACTAAGAACGTTGTGTTGTCATCTTGTATCACTGTTAATCCTGCCTGCCACTAGGAAGTAAGGAATTGTGAAACCAGAAGTTTTATATTTAAATAAATTATTTATATAAAAATATTATCAAATATGGTTTGGTATAAACCAGCATACAAAATTAGGTTCACTTAACATGTTTCAACTTATTAAATAAATATCGTGATATTACTTAACCTAAACTAGCAGTAAACGGTAACCAAAACGAATAACTACTCGAGATTCTATCAAAAATGCTTGAGCCTTCCTTTGTTTTAGAAGTTACGGGCGAAACCTTTCGGAGGCGTGGCATTGCTCATTTTTCGAATCACGTTAGCGGTCATGAAGCATGTGTTAGGCTGGAAGGGCTGTGCTGCTGGGGGTGCGTAGCTTCCATTGGGGTGGTACTGTTTTCTTGTTGGCCCAAAACAAGGGCTTGGCGAAAAGGTCTGGTAGCCGTTGTTCATGTTTGAAGAGAAGGGTGAGTTGCGCTGCATTCTGGAAACAAATAAAATATTAGTATCATCTAAGCAATAAAGATTATAAGTTAGTCAGACCTCTGTTATTTGGGAAGGTTAGACTTAAAGGAAACACTAGAATAAGCGGTGGAGTTCACCAATATCTAACTAAAATAGTGCAGGTGTTTCGATTAAATAAGAAGAAAGATTCCGTAAATTTAAAAGTGATATGAAAATACTTACTTGAATTTACGAAGTATGTTTTAGAATATAAAATTCCTCTTTGAGGGGTCCTCAAGTCGACTTGTTTGTCTATTACTCGAATGTGTTATTATGTTAAGTCTGGCACTACGTGTATTTATATTGATGCTACATGTTTTATCAGATTATTATCACTACGTTTTATAATACTATTTAACAATTCCCTGGCCAATTCCTTTGTGATAGTTTCAATGGAAGGCACCTCTGTGTGGTGTTGTTTTGGTTCCGTATTCCCCAGACCTCATTTTAAATAGGGCCAAGAAATTATTACCTGAAAAAGTTATATTCATTTAGGTTTTTATTTAGGACAGAAAACAATGTTGATCTGTCCCCAGAAACGAAGACACTCCTTTAAGAAAAACGCTTACTTAACCGAAACAAGTTGTTGACTAAATGGAGGGATTTCTTATGATTGTAGTATAAATAAATGTCTTGTATATGAAAGATAGAAAGTTTGTATCCCTGAAAGAAAAACTGACGCACAAGCAACGTGTTTTCGGATTATGATAATTTATGGAAAACACAAAACTTAGAAATCAACTTACCAAACGTGTAGAAAACGATGTCACTGTACTCGGTTTGGTTTTCCATAAACACGGATAACAACAATATTCGCAAAATTGTAATCAAGCTATTTTTATTTTTTGTACCTGATAAAGAGATTTATATTCACATACTTATCGAGGTTATTAATTATTTTTGCTAAAAATAAATGACTATCTTAATATTTGATTGTTTAATCTTTCTGTTATTGGCGCAGCAATTCTGCTTGCTGCATTCCAAATTTGTTTGGCTAGGCACCATGTGCTATTCGTATGAGGCATAAATACCTACGTTATAGAAATACTTACATGAATCAATTTACACGAACAGATGCCAGAGAAAGAGCCAACACGCGAGGCGTCGCCTTGTCTCCGAGATGTTCATTGAAGAGAGTCGAAATTGCACAAAGCTCAAAACGGCTTATATATAAGACAACGGTTTTTGCGCCGTTTGAGGATCTCTGTCGCAGCATTGTCAGCACAGCCCAACGTGCATGAAAGATGAAGTCAAAAACCGATATTGTATCGGTCTGGTACAAGGTCTTTATATAGTAAATAAATGGTGATCAAGTTTTCTGGTAATATAATTAAATAATATAAAAAAAAAATATACAACCTGTTTTTCTATATCCCATAACTCTAGGGTATGGTTGAGACCATATCAAAGAAATGAATTATGTTTCCATCATCCTTTTTTTTTAATTTTCATACAAATAATTCGACAAAGTCACGATTATTAATGTAAAACAAACACACTTATGTGAAATATGACAACATTGCATTTTCTTAGCTATAAATTTAAATGATTGGTTTGAATAAAAAAGAATTACTTGTATTTATCAATGCAACTTAGATACTTACACACATATTATGAATGATGATATCTCCGAAACTATGCATTTTTGGACCACCTATTCCTGTTAAGGGATATAAAAAAAACGGTTGTATAACGGCACTTTTATGTCCAGTAAGATAGCTGATAGGATGCTTCCAACGTCCGTTTATTGATGTGCTGTATTTCATAATCTGATAAAGTGTCTATATGTGGCTTTAAATTGCGTCAGTCGAATTCTTTAGTGTTTCTAAAAACAAAATCATATGATGTTCTCTACCAATTTATTATAATATCACGCTCCTATCACGCTACTGACTTTCGGAGCGTAGCGATTACGCTCGGCCTATAATCCTAATATACGGGGCGCGGTCTTTACAAAGATTATTTATAGGTAACCTTCTTTATCAGGACAAACATTATTATGCTGCTACATGAGACAATTTAACAACAGTATTTTGTCCTTTGTTTTGTAGTATCTTGTTCATTAACTCGTTGAGTTCCTTAGGTTCTGAGTTGAGCTACACGAAAAGACCATCTTAGACATTAATCAGCATGGTCCTCATATGGCCTGACCAAGATTATGCCTGGACTTTAAAAGAGACTGTGACCTCTGAGTTTGTTTCGGTCTTTCTTCTCAGAGCAGTGGGTTAAGAAACACCGAAGAGTCATCTAGCTTTAAAAATGATTTGTTTTGTCGTGTATTAGTGTGTTTTTGAACCAATTTACAAAATTAAATGTCAATTATAATTTATCTTGCATCCTACGGGCTAGAGTCTGCTCTACTTATTCTTTTCATGTCAATTGACTAACTACTCTAGAGTCAGCCAAACTTGACTGAAAAAAAATTGATTTCGAGTCTTATGTTATCAACTGCTTATATTAACGAATATTGATCGTATTTCATCCTTTCCGATTAGTTCCTACACCTCATGATAATTTATTTACTAGACTGCTGTCACGTAGGTACTTGTTTCAATGTATTGTTTATTAGTCCTCAGTGATTTCACTTTAACAGAAAGATTCCGTTGTTTTTCCTTGTACCGTATCATGATTGTTTTTGGTGCTACACATCGCCACACGGAGCTACACCGTATCTCTTACCTATAGCCAATAGCTAAGAGATTAATAATACAGTGACTTTCGTGATTCATTAGAAATTACGTTGATTAAAATACCTTTGAACTCGGCATAATAGTGTACGTGATATGAGATAACATTGTGTGATTAAATCAGAAATTCGGAATCGACACGGTACTACATGAATCACAATCATACCGCATTACTTCAAAAATAATTTCCACTCTACCTGTCCCGACCTTTAGACCCCAACCAGCCATAACCAATTCCCAAGACATAGGATAAATATTCTTGCATTCTCAACAATTTGTAACCTTTTAAACCTAAAGCCAAAAGTTCCGTCCAGGGGTTCCATGGTCATAACTGGTATAATGAATAAATAGTAATTAATAAAAAACCTACATACTTGTGTGTGGTCAGAAGTTCCTATTAGTTATTATATTACCTATGATTAATAATCATAGGTAATATAATAATTAATCGTAACGTACCTACAGGTACGTACTGATAGTGTCCTGTAAACATAATACCTGCGCATTATTGAATGCGTAGACGTTATTCTTCGCTCTAGAATAACCTTATTTGTGAAATGTGAATTCATGATAAGTATAGTAAGTAAAAGATCGGTTTGTTTTGTACACAACTGTACAAAGAATTGAGTCGGATGGGTGTATTTTACGCCCCATCAAAGTGCTACTGATTCTTTGATAGCAATGTATCAAATTCGTCGGAATCGGTTTCGTCAGGTCACCACTGAGGATATGCATATTGAGATATATACGATTATAATCAAACACCGATTAATACCATCTCAAGGAAGACAATGATTTCGGAACAGTTTTTTAATATTTCACGAATATCTGTGTTCCTTAATCTGGTTGGGTAAGAAAATGAGATCCGGAAAATTATGAACTAAATATTAGGTCAGTATATTAATTAATGTGGCATACTGCTTACATGAATGGTATTCCTTTTTGCATGAGCTCTCGAGTTTTGACAAGAACATGAAGAAACTTACAAGAAAGTAGATAATGTAGTAGACCTACCTACACCTAATAGAAAATCATAAAGGAAAAAGTGATATATAGATATGACATTCTGTGACATGTTACTCACAAGAAAATACAAATTAATCTTATCAACATTTTAAACACCAAAATATCAATATTATAGAGATATGAGGAACGGGGTGTAAATGTCAATCATACTCTTTAGAAAAGGGAGGATCCTCCGACCAGACGGGTATTTTGTCTGGTGGGCAACTGCCCGACGATTGATGTCGGGACATTGTATACAAGGTGTATGACATTGTATTCAGTACATGATTCTGGAACCCCTGGAGTAGAAATTTTTCATCGTATATAAAAAAAAAATACTGCTGTATCATAGAAAAGTGCAATACCTACGCTGTCAAAATGTATGGCAGAGCTTTTTTTTTATTACCGATAAAAAAATTCAACGCGGGGGGGTTCTAAATTATGTACTGAGTCCATGGTATCAGGTTGTGCGTCGATGTCCCTTCCACCATGTATATGCTAGTTGCGCGGTAAATTCTGCTTGCGCGATGCAGGATTACACCACCACACCGCCACAATATCATTCTTAACGTAAGGTAAAAGAGGGAAGTCTCAAAGTGATCTAATCTGAAGTAGTCATCAAACTCAATTATCTATTTACGCTCAAACATAATATGCGTTAATAAACTTTGGTATAGCAGAGGCAAACTAAGCCAGTCAAGTCAAGTTGCCACTCTTACCAAGGAGTTTCGTGTTACCCAGTAACTGGGTTGTGGAGTGCAGACGGACTGTCTCCATGTAAAATACTGGTAATCAGGTGCGCCCGGTTTGACTGGAAGCCAACCCCAACAATGTTGCGAGAAGGCTAGACAGACAATGATGAATAGCATGAACCTCACAACCTACCTAAGTATGCCTAAATAATGGGAGCTTGACGAAACAAAATGTTTTTCTCCTCTCATTTTCCATTGATTTCTTTTTTTGTCAAGAGTCAAGACCAAGACCAAGCGAAGACTCTTTCATTTTTCTTTCACTTTCATATTTTCTTTCGATCCAATATTTGCTAAACGTGCCCCATTTGTCCTATAGAATCTCTTGGACGGTCTTCTTCTGTTTTTGAGGGATTTTTATTTGAGATTGGGGGCGTCTGCAATTGTCATGTGATCTTTCAAATTGTTCTTCTGAAAAACATTATATAAATTGTTATTAATATTGAGGCGAGGGCGACCATTATTGCGCTGCATAAAAGTGGTCTTAATAGAACACAAATATCTGATGAAACCGGGCTGAATATATTATATTTATGAATTGCAACTTAAAATTTTATTTGAAATGTATACCTAAGATTATTTGGTAAGGATTAATAATTTTTATTCTTTTTTTAATCCATCATGAGGCCTGAAAAATAAAAAAATAGTGTTTATTATTGGATTTGTAAATGCAGAGTTTTAATACTATATTTTTATAAATGATAAATGATTTTATTTCTGTAAGTAGGTTTTAAAAACACTTTTACACGTCAAACATATTTCAAAAACTAGATGAGATCGGCGTTTCCTATCTGACTACTCTGAGAAGAAAGGCCGAAACAAACTCAGAGGTCACAGTCTCTTTTAAAGTCCAGACATAATCTTGGTCAGGTCATGTGAAGACCATGTAGATTGATGTTTGAAATGGTATTTTGAGGAAAGAACCACACAGAATGATTGGACCTGTCCAGTCAGTGCACGCATTTGTCAGCAATCATGCAGCTCAACACAAAACTTAAGGAGCTCAACGATTCGACGAACATTACCAAAGAAAGGACATTTGGGTAGGCCGCATAAATTACTCAAACTGCCAGACCGTGATTAAAACTAATTTTAAAATTAAAAATAAACTGAGATATAAAAAAACAACAAATCCACACTGCCTTCACATTCACAATGATTAAAATATTATAATTCTTTACAAAGTAAATTTTCATGTCATTGTATAGTATGTCAAAGTGTATAAAAATCAGAGAATAAACTTGGTCAGATCATATGAGGACCCTGTAGATTGGTGTCTGAAATGGTCTTTTGAGGAAAGACTGACTTGAGTGGACCTGTCCAGTCAGTGCACGCATTTGTAAATCATGGTGCAGCTCAACTCAAAACTAAAGAGCTCAACGATTCGACGAACAATACAAAAGAAAGGACATTTGCGTAGGCCGCATAAAGTACTCAAACAGCCAGACCATGATTAAAACAACTGAAAGAAAAATACAATGACCCACATAGTCTTCACATTCACAAAATTAAAATAATATTATACTTTATACAGTAAATATATACACATGTCAATGTGTATGTAAAAAGGTACAAAATATTTAAAAAATTGCAAAATAATATTAAACATCAAGATTGTCTGTGTCAATTTATTGGAGCAGCTCAATCCCAAGCCTTCCTTCCTGTCCTCAATATAGTCTTTGAGAGTATAATAGACTTTTTGGCATAATTTCCGCTTATAAAAGGTTTGAATTTATTAAGGCTTAGTCCTTGAATGTGGCTAGGAAGTTTATTATAAAAACGTATACATTGACATTTAAATGAGCTACCTATTTTCTTGAGCCTGGTAGTAGGAACAACAAATTTGTGTTTGTTCCTAGTATTTATATTATGGATATCACTGTATTTTTTAAACAGAATAATATTTTTATGTGCATACAAAAGATTTTCATAAATATACAGAGAAGGCACAGTCATTATATTAATCCCTTTAAATTTGTCTCTGAGGGAGTGTCTGGGACTTAGTTTATAAATTGAACGAATTGCCCGTTTTTGTAAAACAAAAATTGAATCAGAATATCGGCGGCATTTCCCCACAAAAGAATACCGTACGACATCACACTATGAAAAGAACTAAAGTATACTAAACGCGCTGTCTCTGAGTCAGTTAAATTACGAATTTTTCTAACGGCGTATGCTGCAGAGCTTAGTTTTTTTGACAATTTATCTATATGGGGGCCCCCATTGAAGCTTGGCATCCAAAGTTATGCCTAAGAATACTGTGGTGTTTTCGGGTTTCAACTCTTCACCCTTAATAAGGACACTAGTTTCTACTTGTCTGACATGAGGTATCGTAAACTTAATGCATTTAGTTTTTTTCTCGTGTAGTAGTACGTTATTAACATTAAACCAGTTAACTACTTTAGCAAGGGCGCTATTTACATTGTCAGTAACCAGCTGCTGACGTCTGAGTTTAAATAAAAGTGAAGTGTCGTCTGCAAACAACACTATATCATGATTATCCTTTATGAGGTATGGCAAGTCATTAATATAAATAAGAAACATAAATGGGCCAAGAACCGAACCCTGGGGGACCCCTATTCTTACTACAGATCCAGGTGATCTTTTTCCGTTAACATAAACTCTCTGAATCCTATCACTTAAGTAAGAAGATCCAGAGAAGCGTTCCGGATTCCTTAGTGGTGCAGTTTCCTGATTAATGTTTCATGAAAAACAGCCACACATTGATTCGAACTCAGATCTCATTGATCATGAATCCATTATTAGCCCAAACAGCTACAGCACATGTTAGAAATACGCCAGGCTGCGCTAGGCCGGGTCACGCGCATGATGCGTGTCTAACAAAAGCGACAGAAATATATTTTTGTTTCGTGTAGTGCGATGCGATTACGCGACGATACGTCAGTGTGTGCAGTGCAAAACTGCGATCTTTGTGGTGTGTGTAATATTCACATACAGTCGTACAGCGAGTTCACCACATCAATACGACTCTTAAGGTGCCTATCCACTTTTGAACGCTTACTATACTTTACTTTATCTTCGGATTAAACATGGAATTTGTTTTAAGCCGGTGTGGGTCTCAATATCTCTTTAACTTATTTTACCTTATTTGTTGTTTACACGGCGATAAGGCACTTGATAATTCATTAATCGAAGGAGATAAATTTTCCGTAATAGTAAGCACAGTTAAGACAATACCTATTCGATTCGAACTTAGATCGATACGAAACGAACGGATATATCAAGCAAATATGATATGGTGTCTAAGCGCTGAAGTTCCTTGTGTCAGGTCAACCGCTTTCAAAGCGCTTCGTATTTCTACAACGTCATTAATCAGAACTGTCATATTATGCTTTTCGGTAACTTTTGTCAATCCAATACTTTTTTCATCGTGGTCGCTGATAGAATGCTACTTTTTCTAGGCCCTTAGGAGGCGAAGGTTCACCTCAGGGTCGTGAGAAATTCGAAAGAGAAACCGTGACCATGGCACAGGCAACTGAAGGAACACGGGTGGTTTTAGTCAGTAAAAGTCTGACACGAAGAGCAGGAGAAGCCATTTGATGACTTCCCACCCATAAAAAAAGGAGGTAATTAAAATAATACTGTCATCCTCTAAGCACACTGCTGGACGATTCAGGTCTAGGCTATCGGCTGAGGAGAGGTGGTCAGGTTATATCTAATAATAATAATAATGGCAACACCGTGTCAACAAAACGTCTGAATTTCCAATTTTACCTAATAATATCAGTGAAAGTAATTTTGACTAAGTAATGCAATAGTTTTTCAATAGAAACGAACCCTGAAACTTGAAAATTACAATAAAACCAAAAAAGAGACCATATCACATAAACATGTAAGAAATTTTATCAAAAACTACAGAATCGGAGGTGACATGACAGACGTCACCTCCGATAAAATAACATGAACACGAACGAAATTGAAAAATGAGGAAAGTGTGTTGACAAGATCAGCCGCACGTCGAACACACCCACCACCTCCGGACTCATCGCTCAGCTCCGCCTCGCCGCCGCCGGTACCTAGCACTATGTGAGCGCTGTGACGACACCAGCCGCGGTAGTTGCGTCGAGCTCGAGCGACGAGTATTTCTCCCCGCCCACGACGCCACCACCTGCTCGTCGACGAGGAGGACGCCGGCCGCCGGACGGCTTAGGACCTCGAGGCCCACCGGCCTCTGATAGGGTCCCAGCTCCCGGCGGAAGTGTGCAGCGCATGAGATGGACACGATCCATCAATGAAAACGTCATGCGCTCATACTATGGGGCTACAGAGGGGGAAAACAATCTGACCGCGTACCGTGTTCGGATGCTCTCTCTTTTTCAGGTGCTTGAGCCAGCTGTCAACGTTTCGGCACAACGACTGTCGGATCAGGTGCGGGTCATCCATCGTAATCATATGTTGGATGACACTGTGCTTGATCACCTGCGAAGTGAAATGCAGAGTAGCCATGTCATCGCCCCCCCGTCGCAGACTATTGTGGTACTACCACAGTCCACAACAGTCACACAAATCAAGCTGACGAGGGAAGAGATGATAGGGCTACAAACGTAAGTACCCAGTGCAATGAAGAATTGAGGAGTGCTTTGGAGTGTGCGATTCGGGAATATCGGTTCATGTCGCCCGAACTTAGACCACGCTTACCTCGTTTGCCCATGCATAACAAAAGTAGGGCGCTGGTTGCGGTCCTGGATTCGCAGTTATCAAACTATTTTGTTGACTGCAAAGACCTCACCGATACTTATTCGATTCCGTACTGCGCGGCTGTAGCTCACGTCTAATTTCCCAATGACTCTAGAGCTACGCGACCGAAACCAACCGTACCAGCCTGGCAGTGCAGAATTGAGCACTGTATTGGTGGGGCCAGAGCGCTCATCGGCAAACTTATCTGCTTCAGAGACGGCAATACTCGTCCAAGAGTGATGCGCTTTGTGAGGCGGGCGTTCTCAGGTACTGATATAAGCTCCCAGAACTATCTGTCCTGCGTCACAGAGAGCATCGACTTCCTGAAGCAGAAAGTGTATGCATGGGCTAACCGTATTCGTAGGTATAAGCGGCGAGTAGAGCGATACACTCAGAATCGCACCTTCCCGAGCGATGAAAGGTGGGTTTTTAGGGGTTGGGAGCGACCGAACCAAGGTGTGGCTGACTGTGTTCTTTCTGGCGCAGTATCTGGTCGGTGCCTGTCAGTCACACCGAAGGTGATTGGACTCGGGAAGTCGAGCGAGCCTGCAATCCAATACCAGAAATGGGGGCTATTACCATCTGCTCCCAAGATGTAGCTCGTGCAGTCCGTCCGTTGCCTAACTGGAAGTCTCCAGGGCCGGACAGACTGCAGAACTTTTGGATCAAATGGTTTACAAGATCGCACGCTCGCTTGGCGGCTAAGTACCAGACGGCTTTGGAGTTTGGTTAGCTACCCCAGTTCCTAACAACAGGAGTTACCCACCTGCTCCATAAATCAGGTAGCACCGCGGATCCCAAAAATTATCGGCCGATCACGTGTTTACCGACGGTCTATAAAGTGCTTACATCCATTTTGAGAGCTAAAATTAACAAAAATATAGACACCAACTGCATCATGTCTGCCTCTCAAAATGGATGTAGGAACGGGTCCCGCAGTACTAAGGAGCTACTCCTCATTGATATGGCCATTAGCCAACAGGTTCGTCGTTGCCGAAAGGATCTGTCGACATGTTGGATAGATTACAAGAAGGCCTATGACTCGTTGCCACATACGTGGCTCATGAGGGTGCTGGAGTTATATAAAGTAGATGCAACTCTGCGCACCTTCTTGATGTCATGTATGGGGCGATGGAGGACGGTCCTTCGCTATCCAGGATGTCGAAATATCCTGAGGAATAGCGAGCCGATAAGGATCGAGCGAGGCATATTTCAGGGCCATAGTTTGAGCCCGCTTTGGTTCTGCTTAGCCGTGAATCCTCTAAGCACACTGCTGGAGGATTTAGGTCTAGGCTATCGGCTGAGGAGAGGTGGTCAGGTTATATCTCACCTTCTGTACATTGATGATCTAAAACTCTTTGCCCCCAACAATTTGCAACTAATGGAGCTACTGAAAGTAACTGAAACTTTCAATAGCGCCATCAGGATGGAATTTGGTGTGGACAAATGTGCGGTCATGCATGTAAAGCGAGGGGAGATTGTGGAATCCGTGGGAACCCAACTCTCGGATTCCATAAACGTCAGAGCCCTCTCCGCATCCGAAACCTATAAGTATTTGGGTATGTCGGAAGCGTTGGGCATCAATGGTACTGACATGAAGCAATCGTTGAAGGAGCGCTTCTTTAGCCGCCTGAAGCAAGTGTTAAATAGTCTTCTGTCAGGCGGAAACAAGGTGCGCGCCTTTAACGGTTGGGTTATGCCAGTTTTGATGTACTCTTTCGGCGTGACAATGAAATGGACTCAGACCGAACTCGACGCCCTGGATAGGAGGGTCCGTGCACTGCTGACTGCAAACCGAATGCATCACCCACGGTCATCGGTAATGAGACTATATCCCGCGAAAGTGTTGAGGTCGAGGCTTTTTAAACGCTAAGACCCTACGCAATCGCGAGATATGCAGTCTCAGGGAATATTTCCTAGAAGCCGACGTGGGGATGCATCGTGATGTGGTCGCGGTGGACAAGGGCCTCACCCCGCTCTCCTTGGCTAAAGAGAACTGGCGCAAACCTGTAGTGCTTGACACTAATGATCGCATGGAAGTATGGCAGAGTAAGGAGCTTCACGGACGCTCTTTCCGGGCCCTACATGGACCCGATGTAGATCTTCGAGCGTCCGTAGCCTTGCTGCGTTTCGGCGACCTCTTTGGAGAAACCGAAGGTTTTGTCTGTGCAATTATGGACGAAGTTATGATGACGAACAATTACCTGAGATTTATTGTGAAAGACGGCACGGTTGACATCTGTCGGGCATGTCACCGTCTGGGAGAATCAATAAGACACATTATCTCCGGTTGTTCTCGTCTAGCTAACGAAGAGTAATTGCATAGACACAACCTTGTAGCCAGGATTATCCATCAGCAACTTGCTCTGAAATACAGCCTTGTGGAATCGGAAGTACCGTACTAAAGGTACGTGCCCGACTCAGTTCTCGAAAATGGAAATATCACATTGTACTGGGATCGATCCATCATTACTGACAGGACTATTGTTGCCAATAAGCCTGATATAGTGGTGGTGGATCGAGTAGAGCGGCGCACAATGATTGTTGACATAACGGTCCTGCATGACGGTAACCTCGTGAAAGCCGAGAAAGATAAAGAAATCAAGTATCTTGATTTGGCTCGCGAGGTTGTCGACATGTGGGATGTGGACTCAGCAATCATTGTGCCGATAGTCGTGACAGCCAATGGCTTAATAGCCAAGAGCCTCGACAAACACCTGAGTAGGCTCTCGTTGGGCAGCTGGATCAAGGGCTTGATTCAAAAAGCGGTACTTCTGGACACGGCTCTCATTGTCAGGAGGTTCCTCTCTCTGGAGCCCTGACCGCCGGTAGCTTGGACCGTGTTCCCGATACCGGTGGGATACTATTTTTAATTTTTTTAAATGTTTTTTATATTTTTTTACAGTGTTTTTAAAAAATATTTAAAATTTAATTCATAAGTTTGTAAAATGTAATAAAGGAGATAATAATAATATTTATTGAATCAATGTTACAATTATTACTTTATAATTAACATAATGTCGGTCTGTAACTGTTAGCGATCTTCATTTTTAAATTTACGGCGGACCCCAAACTATGCGGGCGGCGCCTGTATCTTGGAGACCAGAGTTGTGATACATGATGCTATTTACCACTACAATTTTGTGAGAATAGGTAAGAGTAGGTAATTGCAAACTTTTATATAAAACTAAATTAATATTGAGATCATTAAGAAAGTGAAAAATTAAATCATAAATTATAATATGAACAAAAATTAAGCTTAATTTGCACTGAACAAAGCACAAGACTAAAATGTTAAACAATAAAATAAAATGTTAAATAATCAAGAATTAAATTGAAAAAAATCCAAAATAAAATGCTAAGGAGCTAAAGTAAGGTGTGGGTGTGTGTGTGTTAGTGTGCGTGTGTGGTCTGTAGATGTTAATGTCTGTGGTGGTAGTAGGATTCCGAGAGTGAGTTGAGTGTTGTGAGAATGCTTTCCGATTCATCATACGAAAGACTAAAAGCCATTGTTTGACAACATTTTTGCATGTAGAGAGTGAGAGTTCTTTTGGGTCACAAGGCAAAGTACTAGTGACCTTGTTATATACAAAAGTGTGTAGATAGGCAGGACAGCGTCTTGTTAGGAGAGATGTGGTTCGTTGAAGTGGGATGTGAAAGACACGTTTGGAAGTCAATGTATGTCAATGCGTAGGTATGCATTGAGAATAAATAGTTGCCGGACACGTAGAACTTGAAACTTTTTGTATAGGGAGTCAGTAGGGTAGAAAAATGGTTTTCTTAAGAGAACTTTAATTACAGCTCTCTGGGCCCTTTCAAGCTCAATCATTATCGTTTTTCCAGCTCCACCCCAAAATAGTTAGGCCGTATTGTATAATGGACTATATTGCGAAAAAAACCATTCGCATTATGTCTTTTGGAGTGCGGTCTTTTAGTTTCTTTATGATGTGGATAAGGTTCCTTACCCGTCCAGAAATAAATTGAATGTGGGCTTTAAACGATAGATTTTCGTCAATAAGTAGACTTAAATAACGAATAGATTGTGTCCGGTTAAAACAGTCGCATGAGCAGACTTCGCGTGATGTGTTCAGGTGGTTTTTACATGTGTGAAATTTTAAAGTCAGGTTGGGAGGAGGGCTAGATAAATGAGTTTTGGAAACGGTAATTAATTTGGTTTTCTTTAAATTGAGTGTAAGTAAGTTATGGTCGAGTGTTTGCGCTACTGTTTCTAAGCCTTGTTCCGCAAGGCAGTAAACCTGTTCCCAGCTGGTGGAATGTGATAACCGTGTCGTCTGCGTAAGATATTACTTGCGCGTTTGGAAGAGTGAGGTTCAGAATATCGTTCATGTGGATTATAAAGAGTGTTGGGCCTAGTAAGCTGCCCTGCGGAACTCCAAAATTGTTAGGGAGTTGTCCACTTGAGTGTTCACCAGGTTTCACACACTGTCGGCGATTGGTGAGGTAGCTATGAAACCAGTTAAGTGGTTTTCCCCTTATCCCTGCTGCATCTAGTTTTTAAGGAGTAGCTCTGTTGAAATTGTGTCGATATTGAGGGACTGGACAGGGTCGGGAGAGCTGGTCACTAAATTGCATGTGTTATTCCTTTGACTGCTAGGGTCGTATATTGATTTTAGAACTTTCCATAGCTTTTGAGAGTTTTTGTTATTATCCTGGATTTGTCGACTGTCGTATTCAATTCTAAGTTTCCGTAAGAGATTGTTGCAGAAGTTTTTATACCGGTGGTAGATTAGTTTTTTTTATCTCGTTTTCAGGGTCAGATCTTAATTTTAGATGTAGCTTGTCGCGGTGACATATACATCTGATGAGTCCGGGTGTGATCCAAGGCTGAATGTTACATTTGCTTCGCGGAATGTTAACTTTGAGTGTTTGTTTTTCTATTAACTCGGCAAGGATTCCGGTGAACGAGGAAGCGGCAGAGGCACATTGTTGGTTAATGGTGTCAGTCCAGTCAATTTTAACTAAGTCTGTGGCTAAATCGTCCTCGTTTAATTTAAGTACCCAGCGAGTTTTATTAAGTGTAGTGTTACTATATTTGAGAGGGATGTGAGCCATTACTATGTCGTGATCTGTGATAGAGCTTTTGCATACTACGCCTTGGGATCTGGTATTGCTTTTGATAAATATATGATCAAGACAAGATTTTTGTCTAGTGGTTTTGGTTATAACAGGTAAAAGACCATGCGAAGCCATAAGGCACATGTTATCGTGTTGTTTGTTATTTGTGGTGCAACATATGTCAATGTTTATGTCTCCGGTGAGAATTACAGGAAGTTGTCTAATGCAGCAATAAAGTTTGTGAGAGTGGTAAAAGATGGTGATCGATATGGCCCCAGTATGGCTACTTTATTCTTCAGAATTAAGAGAAGGCTATCTGTATCTTGCATTGTGGAGTCGATTAAAATAACGTCATGGTTAATTTTAGTGTAAATGATTATACCTCCATTTTTGTTGTTTTGCGTGTTTGTACGAAATACATTATAACCTGGTAGTTTTTCTAGAATTGAGTGAGAGGTGAAAGTTGATTTGTCTGGTTTACTTTGTGGCGGCATCTACACCGCCACATGCGAACTACGCATCACACTGACGTCATGCAAAATTCTGCATCGCGCAAGCAGAGTTCACCGCGCACCTGGCATATATACAATGTCTCGACCTCAATCTTCGGGCAGATACCCACCAGACACAACACCCGTCTGGTCGGAGGATCCTCCCTTTTCTAAAGAGTACTTTACACCCTGTTCCTCATATCTCTATAACTTAATTAAAAACAAACCGAGACAAAGCCGCAGTTAACTAGTAATAACTAAAAAGAAATCTCAGCTTACATTTCAGCAATTGGCGAAAAATGAAGGACTTTGGACACAGGACTTTGCAAAGAGAAAATTAAAGTTTTTTAATTTGCTTTATTATCGAAAGTTCATTAGGTTGGTTAAACGTATAGGCTGGCCAACAACGGCATATAAGATGATGACACAGCAAAACTACTGAAAATCCGAATAGAATCTTTGACTGAGGTGTTAGGGAATGTTTATGCGAAGACAACTGAATGGCTCTTTTCATACAAGTTCTCACGTCACACTACAAATTCGTTCTGCCTTTTTTCAAAATACATACTAATTTCATGATCTTTCTATGAGTTGCAGAAAATTCTTTAGAAGAATTTACAGGTCTTTTCGTCCTGTTATTTCTTTTTATCCTGCTGCCCTTCACTTACTTATACTCATTTAAGTTTATTAGTTTCTTTTGCTATTTAACCCGGCCGATTAAGAAAATAGGCAGATGAAGCCACTGCCCCCTTAACTACATCGAAATTAATGCAATCAATCAATCAAACTATCTGCATGATAGCGTCAGCGACTTTCTCTAGATATCCATGTCTTTGATAAGCCACTGAATCAACAACACAGAAAATATAGAGCAAATTTTGCAAAAAGGACATCAAAGGTCGTTTGAAAGTAGCTACCTGTCATCATTGACAGGTAGCTACTGACCTACCGGTAAAACTGGTCTGTCATTCTTCTTATCAATTACAATGTTGACCAGACCAAGGGCATGCCAACATCAAAGTCAGCGAGATACCGCTATCTATCACCCCATGACATCCACCAATACGTAATTTTTTACGTGTTGATGTCGATCGCTCTATGCGTGGCAGTAGTCTGGATTTGGCGGACTGGGTGATGTCGCCTGTGCCGGAAGCCTGCCGCTGGCCACCGTGGCGAGGGAACCCGCCGGCAGCAGGCCGCGGTGACCTCGCCACCTCCGAGACCTCGACGCCGCAGCGTGAGTCGCTGTCAACAGGAGTTAGCAGCGGCTGCGCTGACACCGAAACCAAGAAGACACGAACCATATTGTGAAGTGGTCAGTGTCGGAGATCTTAAGGACAAAAGTGAAACCGGTTTTGGTTTAAACGATTATGCCAAACGCTGGCCTAGTGCGACCTAAAGTGCGATCCACAAATACGGATACAGGCAATTACAATATTGCTTATACTGTGGAAGACACAATAGTGTAATTTTATGTATTTCATAATTATTTAAGTAGACCAATTTGCTTTAATTATTTGCTCTTACTACGTTTTATCAATGTTTTACACATCCCAATTAAGATTTCTAGAAACGAATGTTATGTAGTGTGATGTTTTTGTACACACCATATCATTTAGTTTTATCCATCATCCCGCATTTCTTCTCGCTCTCGGTAATATCCACCATACTCCCCGGACCATGTTCCAAAAGATTACCACTTTCCGGAATTTTGAAAATTCCTTATAAGGACAAAAATTCAACTTCGATGAGGCAGTCAAACCCGTCTTCAAAGATTTTATTGATTTTTGCTCCCGAAATTTTTTCGTTTCCATTTTTCCAAATAAAACGGCAATCCCAAAAAAACTGACACAATATTGCTTATATTGTAATTGCCTGTATCCGTATTTGTGGATCGCACTTTAGGTCGCACTAGGCCAGCGTTTGGCATAATCGTTTAAACCAAAACCGGTTTCACTTTTGTCCTTAAGATCTCCGACACTGACCACTTCACAATATGGTTCGTGTCTTCTTGGTTTCGGTGTCAGCGCAGCCGCTGCTAACTCCTGTTGACAGCGACTCACGCTGCGGCGTCGAGGCCTCGGAGGTGGCGAGGTCACCGCGGCCTGCTGCCGGCGGGTTCCCTCGCCACGGTGGCCAGCGGCAGGCTTCCGGCACAGGCGACATCACCCAGTCCGCCAAATCCAGACTACTGCCACGCATAGAGCGATCGACATCAACACGTAAAAAATTACGTATTGGTGGATGTCATGGGGTGATAGATAGCGGTATCTCGCTGACTTTGATGTTGGCATGCCCTTGGTCTGGTCAACATTGTAATTGATAAGAAGAATGACAGACCAGTTTTACCGGTAGGTCAGTAGCTACCTGTCAATGATGACAGGTAGCTACTTTCAAACGACCTTTGATGTCCTTTTTGCAAAATTTGCTCTATATTTTCTGTGTTGTTGATTCAGTGGCTTATCAAAGACATGGATATCTAGAGAAAGTCGCTGACGCTATCATGCAGATAGTTTGATTGATTGATTGCATTAATTTCGATGTAGTTAAGGGGGCAGTGGCTTCATCTGCCTATGCGTCGATCACGAAACCCTGCTTTTGAAACTTGAGCATTACGGACTTGGAAAACTTGCGCTTAGTTTTATAAAATCTTATTTAAATGATAGACAACAGCAAGTTCAAATAAATGGTGTCAATTCACTTGGTTTAAAGGTAAAAATGGGTGTTCCACAAGGCTCGATATTGGGTCCTTTCCTCTTTTTAGTATATATTAATGACCTACTCCATTTATTAATAAATCAACCACAAATGGTGTTATTTGCTGACGATACTTCCTTAATTTTTAAGGTAGATAGACGTGCTTCAAATTTTGACGACGTAAATAACGCCCTACTGCTGGTCCAAAATTGGTTCACGGCTAATAATTTAGTACTAAATGGAAATAAAACTAAGTGTATAAGATTTTCTTTACCAAACGTCAAGAGTAGTGATTGTGAGATAGTATTGAATCAAGAGAAGCTAGAATTCGTCGATAAAACGGTTTTCTTGGGGATCACGCTCGACTCAAGGCTACAATGGGGTCCTCATTTAACATCTCTAGCAGGACGGCTAAGTTCAGCAGCTTACGCTGTCAGAAAAATCCGTCAATTTACTGATGTAGATACCGCGAGGCTGGTCTATTTTAGTTACTTTCATAGTATCATGTCTTACGGTATTTTGCTTTGGGGACGGGCTGCAGACATCGAGTCTATTTTTATTCTGCAGAAAAGAGCCATCAGAGCCATATATAATCTCCGCAGGCGCGATTCTCTAAGGGAATTGTTTAAGGATATTAACATCATGACTGTACCTTGTCAATACATCTATGAAAACATCATGTACGTAAGAAAAAATTTACATCTTTACAGTAAAAGAGGTGAAAGACATAATTATAGTACTAGAAATCGGGACCTATTAGTTCAACCAGGTTTCAGACTGGCTAAAGTAGACTCATCTTTCATGGGGTACTGTCTAAAATGTTATAATAAAATACCTCCCCACATACTTCAACTGAATGAGACAAAATTCAAATCCTTTGTTAAACGCACACTATTCAGGCAGGCATATTATAGGTTGGAGGACTACATAACTGATAAAAATGCCTGGCTTAATGCCGGTCCTGCTCCACACCACAACTAATTAATTGACATTCGAATCACTGTTGAAGCTGCTGAAGATAGTAAGAATTTATTTGCATTATATAAACTCAATCTCCTTTTTATTATATAGATGCATTGCACAGATGTGAGTACTTTGTACTATAGAGCTACCATTTACCGGGTAATGTCATAGATTGACTTGAATGTGCCTTGGCGGCTGATAGTATGTCATGCTCACTCAAATGTCTCGCTGACGGTGGCGCGTGTGTCGGATCATTTAGCTCCCTTCAAAATGGTTGAGCTGAATGGTGCTGATCCATGCGTCATGTTCGTGAACGGGCGCCGTCAGTTGGGACTGGTCATCTCTTAGCTGCCAGGGCTTATTTTAATAAATTATTAGCTGGATTGTTTTTAATTATGTTTTGATGCACTCTGGACGCTTTTAACGTGTACGGTTTTTTGTACATCGTTCTCACTTATAGTGAACAACATTAATCGATGTAACTAAGATATATGTAAAAACATTATTATTTAAAAGAGTGTCCATGGAGTTTCTTGCCCGTTCTTCTCCATAGGTACCTACTACGCTTTGGAATGGGCAACTAGCTTCATATTTCTGACTGACCGACTCCTTGACAATTCAAAAGTGCCTGTAAATGGTTTAATTGAAATAAATGATTTGAGTTGAGTTTGAGTTTATTTTCTTAATCGGCCGGGTTAAATAGCAAAAGAAACTAATAAACTTAAATGAGTATAAGTAAGTGAAGGGCAGCAGGATAAAAAGAAATAACAGGACGAAAAGACCTGTAAATTCTTCTAAAGAATTTTCTGCAACTCATAGAAAGATCATGAAATTAGTATGTATTTTGAAAAAAGGCAGAACGAATTTGTAGTGTGACGTGAGAACTTGTATGAAAAGAGCCATTCAGTTGTCTTCGCATAAACATTCCCTAACACCTCAGTCAAAGATTCTATTCGGATTTTCAGTAGTTTTGCTGTGTCATCACCTTATATGCCGTTGTTTGCCAGCCTATACGTTCGTTCTGTGGGAGGGTACTGGCGGAACCACTACTTCACATTTTTAATGCAAGTTTAGAACAAGCGACTTTCCCTCCTAGGTGGAAAATCACGTGCGTTATTCCGGTACCTAAAGGAAAATCTGTTCCGGATATCAGTAACTATAGGCCGGTAGCTGTACTATCGATGCCTGCGAAAGTACTGGAGTCAGCTATTCAGCGCTCCGTGCAGGGACAAGTGCGAGCGCGTCTATCAGATGCGCAACATGGGTTCCGGACGGGATGCAGCACTGCCACAAACCTGCTCAACTTTATGGTGCAGGTGGTACCGTCAGTAGAGTCTGGAGTACAGGTAGATGCTGCGTACTTTGATTTTAAAAAGGCCTTCGATACGGTTGATAACGACGTCTTATTAAAGAAGCTTGCGAAAATTGGATGTACACTGCCTCTGCTGCAGTTTTTCGCTAGCTATATGAAGGATCGTTAGCAATATGTAGATTACGATGGCTGTGAATCTCGCCCGTATTACACTAGGTCCGGAGTGAGCCAGGGCAGAAATGTAGGACCGCTCGAGTTTATTATAATGATAAATGACTTACCGGAGGTCGTCAGACATGGGACTTGTTTATTGTTTGCAGATGATCTGAAATTGCTGCTCGAGGTTAGGGATCACTCGGATTGTGAACGCCTGCAGGACGACATCAACCGAGTGGTAGAGTGGAGCATCGGCAACAAACTGCATTTTAATGTAGCCAAATGCTCGGTGATGTCTTTCACTCGCGCTCGGACTCCTTTGTGTCATCAATACAAGATAGAGGATGAGCCGATGCAACGAGTGTCGCAGGTACGAGACTTAGGGGTAATCTTCACTCAGGAACTAACCTTCCGTGAGCATATCAATAAAATATGTAAGAAAGCATACCGAAACCTAGGTTTCGTACTCAGGCAGACTCAGGGGTTTTCCAACATCACGACCCTCAAGGTGTTGTATGATGCGCTAGTCAGAAGTCACCTTGAACATAGTGCAGTCATATGGGCTCCTCATGAGGCGTAATATAGTGTCATGTTGGAACGTGTCCAAAATAAGTTCACTAGACACTTGTATTTTAAGCTGTATGGGGTATATCCATTCTACCTATTGATGTACCCTACACTATTTGTACTGGGTATGGTAGGGTACAACGCGTTAAAGGTGCGACGGGACTTCGCACTTGCAGCGTATGTAGTGAAACTACTGCGTGGCAGGGTGCATAACCCGGGATTGCTGCGGCACCGGGAACTTTGCGTGCCTGACCGGTTCGTGTGGAGGCGGCGGCGTCCGCCCCTACTTGCCGTGCCTGCAGCCAGAACCAACTTACTGGCGAGGACTCCTCTTACTAGAGCCATGAGTGTGGTGAACGAGGTCCACGAGAGGGTTGATGTATTGTGGTGCAGCTTGAGTGAGTTCGCAAAAGCTGCATTTTATGTGATATGTTATTTAGATGTAGGTTGAGATTTAGGATATAGTGTGTTATTTTATAGGGTGGTTAAGGATTTAGCATGTAAGGCCTCTCTATCGCATTGGATCGCAGATCTGTAATGGTAGTAGTGGGTTAGATTTGCGTAAATAAATAAATAAACCAACCTAATGAACTTTCGATAATAAACCAAATTAAAAAACTTTAGTTTTCTCTTTGCAAAGTCCTGTGTCCAAAGTCCTTCATTTTTCGCCAATTGCTGAAATGTAAGCTGAGAATTCTTTTTAGTTATTACTAGTTAACTGCGGCTTTGTCTCGGTTTGTTATTTTATTAAGTTATAGAGATATGAGGAACAGGGTGTAAAGAACTCTTTAGAAAAGGGAGGATCCTCCGACCAGACAGGTGTTGTGTCTGGTGGGTATCTGCCCGAAGATTGAGGTCGAGACGTTGTATATATGCTAGGTGCGCGGTGAACTCTGCTTGAGCGATGCAGAATTTTGCATGAAGTCAGAGTGATGCGTAGTTCGCATGTGGCGGTCTAGTTGCCGCCACAAAGTAAACCAGACAAATCAACCTTAACCTCTCACTCAATTCTAGAAAAACTTCCAGGTTATAATGTATTTCGAACAAACTCGCAAATAAATGGTAAAAACAAAAAGCAAATTGGTCTACTTAAATAATTATTTAAGTAGACCAATTTGCTTTAATTATTTGCTCTTACTACGTTTTATCAATGTTTTACACATCCCAATTAAGATTTCTAGAAACGAATGTTATGTAGTGTGATGTTTTTGTACACACCATATCATTTAGTTTTATCCATCATCCCGCATTTCTTCTCGCTCTCGGTAATATGTTCAATCGAACACTCAGCGAAAATGCATCAGTGCATCGAACGCAAGTATGCACATTCGCTCGTCCACCATAATGTGGGCCAGTTCGCTTTTAGATCTCATCAGAGACACCTCGTACTCATAATCATAACCAATACCATTTTACCATACATTTTACCAATAAGTTAATGATATAGTTTACCATTTCTTGTAACTAAGTGTTATAGTGATTAAAAATTGTTATTTCCTTTATAATTCAAGACTTTAAATAAATACGAGAAAGGTGTGTTAGGTCACCATAGCGCCGAGCATTAATTTATACAAATGGCACACCATGATGGTTTTCATAGTTTCAGTTGGTTTAAGCAGTTTTGATTCAAGTCTGCGCATAGCCATAAAACCCTTTAAAGATCACCGGTCTACCAAGTTATGATCTAATGCATACGTACAATAAAAATGAGATAGCGCTGTGTATAATAAAATTCAGCAATTGGTATTTTGTTATGGAAGTCTAGATAGCGCCGTAATTTGTGTATTCAGTTTTTTTGGGATTGCCGTTTTATTTGGAAAAATGGAAACGAAAAAAATGTCGGGAGCAAAAATCAATAAAATCTTTGAAGACGGGTTTGACTGCCTCATCGAAGTTGAATTTTTGTCCTTATAAGGAATTTTCAAAATTCCGGAAAGTGGTAATCTTTTGGAACATGGTCCGGGGAGTATGGTGTCCACCATACTCCCCGGACCGGCTGCGATTGGAGACATTCCAATCGCAGCTCGTCTAATTTAGCAACCGTCTATTGAGCACAGTCTGGTCTAGCGTTGTCACGCCCTCTTCCAGCCCCGCGATCCTGACGTAGTAGGTGTGAGATGGAACACCGGGGTGGTTTTTAGTCAGTAAGAGTCTGATAGACCCCTCCGGCCACCCCAGGGCGGAGGACATCCATTAGGATTTCCTAGCCCGGACCAAAAAAAAGAAGGATCAACCATTGTGATAACCGTCTCCAAATATCAAAATCAAAAGTCATTTATTCAAACTAGGCTGAGAGTCAGCACTTTTCGAACGTCAAATTACATAAGACAGTCCCCCAAAACACCCGCCCTTCACCACTTCCTAGTGCTTTAGCTGGGAAGATAAAGTGGCGCAACAAACTCCCCAGCAGCACAGCTGTATGTTTAGTTAGAAAAACCATTGAACTATACAATTATAAGGTAATCAAAGAAGAAACACCTAAACACAAAAAATCATATTAAATTATCTGCCATATGTAAGCTAGCCACGCCAATATATCCAAAACATAAACCAATAAAAATCAATGAGAAAAACAACAACATAACTTAATACACAAATAAAAGCCTCCAGGCGTAAGGGGCGTGACACCTTTCATATGCATTATTGGATCATTTTTAAGTACACACAAATGATAAACAAGGACCATCGAAGTAAAATAAATTAACAGAACAATTACTATAACAATAACAAAACCATAGACAGCAAGACGACCAGTCACCACAAGCAGCACCCGTTCACGAGCATAACGCAAAGATCAGCCATTGCCCTCCTCGCCATATTTGAGGGAAGGAGGCAACCCGATCCCCGACGCTACCGCAAGCAGTGACATCTACGGGAGCATGACGAACTCGTTGCCGGTTGATCAGGCAAGAATAATTTATGATCAATTATCGAGGTCGCTAGCTAACCACTTATTGCAATACAACTCGTTAAAAAAAACATTGGAATGAGTGGATCATGTCAATAATAAATGAAGATAATTAAAAATAATTGACTTATATAGTCAAATAAAATTAAAATAAATATACGAACTCGTATACCCTGTCAGTAGGTAAGCTGATTCTGGAGAAAGAACATAAACATTGTCTTAAGTTAATTACAGCGACCCACTATTCTTAGCGTTTAAGTAGTCGTTCATTGAATAATATGCCTTTGAACAAAGGTTGGAGTTTACTTGAGCTTTAAATGCATTAAAAGGCAAATCTAGCAAAGTAGAGGGTAGCTTGTTATAAAAGGTTATACCAAACCCAACAAGTGAGTTATGAACCTTATGAAGCCGGTGAAAGGGAGCACGTAGTTTGTTCTTATTTCTAGTATTAACATTGTCAAAATCACTGTTTTTAGTGTATAAGTGTGTATTTTGCCTAATGTATAATATGTTGGCGAAGATAAATTGTGATGCTACCGTAAGAATACCAATATCTTTAAAAAAATCTCTAAGAGAAACTCTGGCTCCTAGCTGATAAATTGCTCGGACAGCTCGTTTTTGAAGGACGAATATATTTTGAATGTCTAATATCTAATATTTGCCCCAAAGCAGAATACCGTAGGACATAACGCTGTGAAAATAACTAAAATAGACTAACTGTGCTGTATCAACGTCAGTGTATTGCGTCTTACTTTCCTGACGGCATAAGCAGCTGAACTGAGCCTCCCCGCTAGGCTTGATATATGTGGGCCCCACTGAAGTTTGGCATCTACTATTATGCCCCGAAAAACTGCGGAGTCTACTGTTTCAAGCAGCTCTTTAACTAAGACGATGTTGGGTCCTAGATTTCTAACATTCGGTAAGACGAACTTTACACATTTAGTTTTCTTAGCATTCAGAACTAGGTTATTTGACGTAAACCAATCCGTAACCATTGAGAGTGCACTGTTTACGTCGTCAAAAACTTGTATATTCCTGTCAACTTTAAAAATAAGATAGGTATAATCTGCAAACAGTACAACGTCACAGATATCATTTAAAAAGAATGGTAAGTCATTGATATACACTAAGAACAAGAATGGACCTAGTATTGAGCCTTGAGGAACACCTAACTGAACTGGAAGCCCGGATGATTTCACACCATCGACATCTACACATTAGAACCTATTGTGTAAATAAGAATTTATTACGTTGAGAGCTTCGTTTTGGACACCGTAATGACTTAGTTTACGCAAAAGCGTGTCATGGTGCACGCAATCAAAGGCTTTAGAGAGATCACAGAAGACTCCAACAGCATTTTGCGATTTCTCCTCTGCATTAAACATTTGTTTCAGCAGAGCAACACCCGCATCTGTAGTTGAACGTCCTTTTGTAAAGCCATATTGTTCATTATGAAGGAGGCTATTTAAATTAAAATGTCTTAGCAACTGCTTAAGTATTAACTTTTCAAATATTTTGCTAAATGCTGGTAAGATAGAAATAAGCCTGAAATTGCCAATGTTATTTTTATAACCAGATTTAAATAATGGTATGACTTTACTACTCTTCATGAGGTCAGGTAAAGTTCCTATATCAACACATTTATTAAAAGTAACAGCTAGATAGGGGGCTACGATGTCTATTATAGTACATAAAAGTTTAATTGAGATGCCCCAGTAATCACCAGTGTTTTAGATTTAAGTGTGTTAAAGACGTTAATTACATCACTAGGCGTTACATGTTCGAAGCTAAATATGCGAGTACATTTTGGCACACTACTATTCAAAAGATTCTCAGCTTTAGACGGGGACGAATTTAAGTAGCAAATCGTAGTAATAGTATATACTCGTAGTATATTGGCAACAAACTCATTAAATGCCTCAGCTACGTCAGCTGCCTTATTATCTAATTTGTTATCGACCAAAATTTCAAGTTGATTTTCTTGTTTAACCGACTTACCCGTTTCATTGTGAATAATTTTCCAAGTGGTTTTTACTTTATTATTGGAATTTTTAATTGAATCGCTTAAAAAAAATGATTTAGCAAAAACGAAAATCTTTTTAAATCATTTTGAATGTTTTTTACATACTCTAGGAAAGGAGTATCTAACTTGTATTTTTTCAAACCATATAACTTGTATAGTCTCGCTCTACTTTTATAAATACCTGGAGTAGCCCATTGGTTGAAGCCAACGGAGGTGCCATTAATGTTAATGGTTTTTGTCTTGAAAATAGATTGGTATTCTTTTTGCACAACATCAAAAAGGGCTCCGTACATTTCATTAGGATTTACGTGTTCTACTATCGATGGTGTAATTATATGAGCTATATTATTTTTAAACTTGTTACAACGACTAGCTGTATATGGCCTGCCTTCAAGTGTATGCGGCTTTTTAGGTTATGACATCGGGAACCTAGCTAATAAACCATAGTGGTCGGACGTTAAGTCACTTAACACTAATTTCTTTTTGGCATCACAATTACTAAATATATTATCAAGACAAGTTGATGAAGATGCCGTGATCCTAGTTGGTTCAAAAAACAAGTTAATCAAATTATAAGACCAAAACAGATTGAGAAGTCTAATACTTAATGGAGTAACATCTAAAATATTAATATTAAAATCTCCACATAAAATTAAACTCTTATTACTTGTTTTTAATCTATTGAGAGAATCCTCCATTACCGATTCAAAACTAATAAAATCACCAGAAGGGGGTCGATAAACGCAAATTATAACGTATCGCACGAGTTCAACACAAGATAACCCAATTGTACGCTCAATCGAAAGATTAACTAAATCAAAGCGTTGTTGACGTTTCAACTTGTTTGAGACAAGAACTAAAGAGCCACCGCGAATGGCACTTTTCCTTATAAATGCGCTTTGTACAGTAAAATTATCATCATTATCGTACAGGATCCATTTTTCATCACAAGTAACGATACGATTCAAAATCCCTTCGTTGTTGTGATAGTTGAATAATGTAACGCAGCACTCGGTGCATGTTTGTTGGTGTACTTTACTAATTTCATGCAGTACCCATTTTAGACCTTTTTTTTCGAATTTCGTTTCAAGTGAATTAAAATAGTTTTTATACTTACACCGAAGCCTGCCGCTATTTTTGACGACCTTTGTTATGGATCCGCTTCTACGATCACTTAAAATTTTTCATTGTCACCTAGGGTCTCCAACCGTCCACGGTGTTTGTTCAGTAGGTCCAAATTTCCCGAACGAAAATGTTGGAACCAAAAACGTTCCGTGTTTTTTAACAGTAGCTTCTCCATACACATCACTAATCCTTCGAGCTATTTCTGCAGCACTGGTGCCACGGTTAAACTCGTATTCGTAAATAACATGGAAAACTTAAAATATCGCATGTATTTTAAGTTTTCCTGTGAACATAACGATGTCAAAGAAAAATCAAATGGCGGGAAAACAAATGAATCACTAAACAAAAACACAAAATTTATATCAAAGAATTTCCAATTCCTAATCAAACCAGCCAGTTTGACAAAACGCCAATTTCATGATTAAAATGAAGAAATCTTTTATCTTTAGTGTAACCTTCTTTGATTTGAATATTTATTTAGCTCTTTAGAGGGAAAGCTAGTATATTTTTAAATGACTCATTAATTTAGCTTCTTATCTTACCTGCTTGCAACCTAGCGACATAGTTTGGAGTTTGTTTCAAACACCTTAATCTTGTTTATAGATATTATACACAAGACTTGGATATTTCCGATAACAAGTAGAAGAAATACGTGGTGTTCAATATCATAATTAATACTACCTTACCTACCTAAAAAATTAATAGTTTCAGAACTTCTGTCTAGGTACTACTGGTTGAACTTGTGCTTTATTAAAAAAGGAATCAATTAAGTAGCCTTAATTGTCTCTTTTATGTTGTCCATATGTTAAAATCACAATTGTAATTCTATGACAGTTGTATGAAATGGCTCTACCATGGCAAAATGGACATAATGTGTCAAATTGATAAACAGTTAATTTCCCTCACCGTGCAATGCTATTTGCCGTCTGTCTATTTATTTTTTGCACTTGTTATCTTGGCATTATCTTTGTTGTTCACTACATCAGGTGTTGTCAAAGATTGTTCTGATATATGATTTTGTTTAAGGTTATCAGTAATCTTGGCTATAGGTATATCTTTTCATACTTAACAGTCGCTTGCAGATCAATCATCTGGGTTTTATGCCCGGTATTCGGATGCTGGTCTAGTATAATAGGAAAGCGGACTTAGCTGTTCATCAAACAAGACCTACTATGCTCATGATCCTATGGAATGCAACAAATCTATTATATAGTTAATGCAGGAAACTTTATCTATCATTATACATCAAAGCATCACAAGATCTAGAAACTGAATCTGAAGATCGTTTTTAGCGAAAAGACCGCCCATTGTGACACCCAATGTTAATTTTTTACATAAATATCTGTAATTTATAAGGTGTACATAATAAATAGTATTGTATCTATCTATCTGCAAACGTGTTATTGATACGAGTATGTGAAGATTACAAGACACCGGAGAATTGGATAACATGTTTACAAAACTCCAAAGAAAATGTACGAAAATGTGGTTGTACAACTGTTTATTTTTTAGACTTATCTATATGATTTAACAATAACTTAAACTAGCTGGGATAATATACAGGCAGAGATTCAGACGGGTCAACATTACTGGAAAGAGGGGTCAAATCGTTGTGGCGGCGTGGTGTTGCTAATCTTGCGGATGGTGGCAGCGGGCATGAAGCAGCCAGCGTTCGGTTGGAAGTTCTGCTGGGGGTGCTGTGGGCCTGCCATGGGCTGGCCATACCCAGGAGCGTAGACTGGGCCTCCTGGGTTGTTGAACCTATTAGGACCACCGGGTGCACCTGGGTGCATCGGCATACCGTTGTTCATGCCGGGGCCACCGGGGCCGGGGTAGCCTTGATTAAATCCTGGACCTGGGCGTTGCATTCTGGAAACAGAAATAATAACATTAATGATCGTTGCTTCGTGAAACTTCCTTTGAAAACTCTATATTCTTGGAATACTGTTGAAAAACCTTATATTATCATTATACTTCAGAAATGCACTGGTAAACAAAACTTTTTGGTAAAATTACGATTAAGTTATATTTTAAACGTAAATACTTACATGATGTTATTTCTAAAACTTAAAGACAAATTCACTTGTTGTAATGACGACTGATTTTCACAATGTGTTCTTGAGATTGGGGAGCGGCATGTATTTATACGTTCTTCGTTATCGGATTATTCGTCAAAGTTATGCTATCGCAACAAATCACGACGGTTGCCCCTGTGTTTTTGTACACCGTGTATCGGTCTCCGTACTGTATCTTGCAATTGTCAAAATAATCCCTCGTTTTCAAAATTTTATTGTCATCGCTATCGTTCAGATGGTTTTTTGAAAGTTTGTCTCCTGTTGAACTAATGAAGCCACAAGCAATGCAACAGCCAGTTCTGGGGCACCTATTGACATTGCTTTTGCTACACGCATTGCAGACTTTGTTCTTATCATTTTATCGATATTTTAATTATAATAATAATGTGTTTATTTTCAGGCGACACAGGCCCATAAATTAAATACCTTAACCTAAACATACATATCTTTATCGTAAACAAAACTTGTGTCAATAAATAGGACTTAAGACTATGTTAGCAGCACTTCTCTTTGCAGCTTGACTTTGTGCTTTCTTGAGGTGCTTGTCCGCTGAAGCGTCGGAAAACACACGGGGCAGATAACAATTCGATACGCGCACCACGGATGCCTTAAAGTTGACGTTGCGGTATTTACGATATTATATCATTTATAATAATAACACTTCCTAAGCCCACGTTGTAAATGGCTGATGTGTGCAAGCACTATAGGTGTCCGTAAATGATGTGTTGTATAATTACATTATTTTATTACCTTGATAACTTTTATGATGCATTTCGAAAGTCGAACCTGTGCCAACTGTTTAAAAAAAATGGTTAAAAAGCGTCCATCATTTATCCTGTATTAATTTCTTTACTTTTGCCATATATTATTTTCTTTTCTTGGAAGTTACTCTTAACAACAGCTAGGTATTAAGATAGCGATAAAATATTTGAATATCATTATACATTTAGATGACCACTCTATTAGTTTACTATTTGAAAAAAAAAATGGAATAGTTTTTTTGGAGCCTAGACAGACTATCGAGATTGTTGAAAAATAAACAAATTTGAAACATACAATCATGAATAAAGTACCGAAGGACTAGAGTCTCGGTGAATGGAATCAATCGAACACCTAACTGTTTTAAGATTATCATAGTGATAGAGCCGTTTATTAAAATTTCATGTTGACGATAACAATGATTCATTAGATTATTGAATTAAGATAATAATAAAATATGTAGAATAGTGGTGAAATGGCGCAATGGCGAAACAAAAGGTTCATATGACAATACGTCAATGTTCAGTGATTAGATGCACTGATACAACAATCCCGACTCATTGGTGCAATCTTCCAAACTCTAGTCGTAAGCAACCGTACATATACATATTATAAATTGAAGTAGCTTTTCGAGTATGTCTGTGTCACTGCGTTGTTCTTCTTAACTATGGAACGGATTTTGATGCACATATAAGACTATATTTTACCTAGGTATAGCACAGAAACCTCGATGCTTTGACATGTCGCCATTGCACCTGTGCGAAGCAGGGGATGTCGCCGTTTCCTATATATATAAGTAACTACACTATGATTAAAATCCCACACAGCACCAATTACCTTTTGTAGGTCATATCTATGTTGTGGCAGTACTCTTTTGGAATGAGAACCAGAGGGTTTCTAATACATATTTTCAAAAGGAGCTAAGTTTCCTCGGCCTGAGTTCGTTTTGTAGTCTTTTTCAATCTTTGTTTTTTTTTCCTATAAAACACTTGAATTTTGCCTACACACTTTTGCCATTAGCTTAACTTAGAATATATCGTACAGTAAGTCGTATCGTCGAGTAAAATAAAAAAGGGATGTGGCTATGTATTGGACACAGCCGTGTGTTTTACGCGAAAACGTGAACGTAACGAGTAATATTTTCTGAGGTGGGTAGAGGTCGTTCTGAGGTTTAATACGGACTTCTCTAGATGGTATCGAGGATAGCATATATAGAAGCGTCAAGCGATTACATCGTTCTGTTGTATAGGCTCGTCCGTTACATTCTTTTACGTTCCCGGCACCATTTTACTCCGTGGAAAGGTTTTTTAAGGGTATCACTGGATTGCTCTTGAGAAGCCTTTTCCAACCGTATTCGATCACAATTTTTTACTTGGCTTTTTTACGAGTATATGTAGCATAGTATATAATATATATGTAGTATATGTATGCAGTCCTGGCTCAAAGTAAAATATTCTTTGATTCTGTAGCTATTGAGTGGTGTAATTATATTTTGGATGTTTTGTGTGTTTGAGCTGCAACACCAAACTGTATACCCCGACTTAGTTATCATCAGTTTTTTGAATTGCCTCCGACTATGACAGCAAATTTAAAGACGTATTTAGGTCAAAAATTCTTTACAAAATCATGTCTCAGGACCTGTTTACGGTATAGATACCTGTACTCGGTACATCATCATAGGTAGTAGTATGAAGAAGAGGATGTAGAGTTTTAAAGGAAAGTGCTAACCACGCTATGCTAAGTACGCTGCTGGGACACAGCCCTCCTCTCTGTGGTACATAAACAACCACACGATATGACTTATCAGTAAAAAGCAATGACAGTTCTTTCATTTCGGTGGGAGTTAAAGTCAAAGTCTAATAATTTATTGTCATCAACCGGGCAGAAAGCCAGACTCCGGACTGCTACTGGGAAATTCTAGACAGAAAAATCCATCAACACTTTGCCCGACCTGGGAATCGAACCCAGGACCAACACACATTATAATATACACATTACATTGGACATTTTTTTCAAATAGGCATACAAAATGCACTTTTGAGCGTCAACATTTACAAATAAATAGAATTGATTCTAGTTGTAGTTACATAACCGGTAGTTACGGGAAAATACAATTAAAAGAAAATACTTTATTCAATTGCTGTGTAGTTTAGGTACTGCATATCATAACACATTTACAAATACAACTTTATTGTTAAGGATGATAATGAAAAAAAAAACAACAAGCGTTTTTCTATAAAATGTATTTTTCTTAAATAAAAGTTACCTCTTCGTTTAAATTATTTTCTAATAACTTCTTGATATAAAGTTATTTAACGGAGTCTTTAGATTGTAACGGTGTTTTATTTTCCGAGTTTTTTTCAGCATCACCGAGATCCATAGCATTCGTTTTTGAAGCTGTTGATTGGCTTAGTCTCCTTGTTATTAAGTAAGAAAGTAGTTGAAAGAAAGCTAAAGTAATTCCGGGTAGTAACCACGCGTCTGGCATATATGCAACAGTCTTTGTGTAAAGTAAGGAGTACAGAGGCGATGACATCGTTTGCATCGCTGATTCTAATGCCCCCATCACACTGTAGATTTTACCTGGAATTTAAATAGATTGTATGGGTAATGAAGTGAGAGATGATATTGATTGTCATACTATTGGGAGCATTTTGGACGGTTCGCCAAACTATAGCCTTTTATTTGACGATTGATGTTTGCTAAAACCTGCATTCGACGATAACTATAATAGTTTTTAATGAAATCTGAGTTTTAAAACACGAATTACATACAAATAACGATGTAACCGTTAAGTTCTTAAAGTGCCGGACATAGAAAACCGGAATTAGCCGGCAAGATATATAAACCAGAAGAACAATGAAGTGAATAGTTTACCTTGTTCAGTAGGTAGTATCTGCTTATTTAGTAAAGGTCTTTGTACCACCTGCGAGCCTTGTGAGATTATACCGACCAAGGGCACTGTAACAAATAACATATTGTTGTGAACGTACAATCAAAATAGTTTATATCCAAGGAACCGTTTTGTGTTTTATGAAGGTATTTAAGAATTGTTTCCATTTTTTTAATTTAAATTCCCCTTGAATTTTTTACTTACTTACTTACTTACTTTTAAAGTAGTTCATTAAAGTTCAATAACTTTGAATAAGGATAAATCAGATTACTATTCGAGTCTCTTCACTGTCACTTCGGAACAAAGGCATCATAACAGCTTTAGACATCATTTCTTGACATTAAGATATTCTAGATATATACATTTACAAAGTTATGTATCCAACTCGTGATAGAAACTCATCATGTAAATGTCCAATTTATCTTAACGTTATCTTTAGATAATCAATGATTGACGAATCAAGCTAGGATATCATTCGTAGTTTTGTGAGTTGCCTCACGTAATATATTTCATTGATTAAGTTTCGTGAAGAACACGTTTCATGTTATTGTAAGTCGAGTTACTATTGCTTGGACACCTAATTGGAACAAAATCATTTCAATCGAATTTAGAAAACGATTTGAATAAAAAGTTAGCAGTTGATAATGAAGAACGTGCTGCGACACGTGCTCATTGTTTTTAATGATAAGCAGTGCCGCATTTTCAAAATCCATGTTGCTTTCTTAATATAACCGACTTCTAGAATTATAAGTATGTCTACTATTTATTTCTAGATTTCGCGGGCAATAGGTTCTCAATAACAGCTTGACAGTTTATTTTAATTCTGGCGGCGTCATGAGATCTCCACTATCACTACTAAATAACATTTTGAGTAGATCGTAAACATAAATTTTAATGTTTAGCAAAAGTATGTGGCCAGCATCATTTTGCATTATACTATATTTAAATTGGTACGCTACTGAGTTGCCTAAATTAAAATAAAGAAGATACTCATTATTGAGACACCCCGTTGCTCATTTATTATTAAACATCTCACGTCCCTTCACTCCCTCATTCAATGAGAACTGGGTGTATTTCGGTATTATTTTACCCTTCCCGACCATTGCTGGAGCCAGCCCGCGCCGCCGAGCCTGTAGCTTTAATTTCGTCCCAAAATCTCTCATATCCTGATCCAGCTAGTCCCTCACTGCCCTCTTCCAGCGACGCCCTAAGCCGAGGTCCGTATCCCACAGGGGGTGCCCATAAAGTGTATTCGCTAAGTTTTTAAGCTTTTAAAGTCCTGGCTGGAGGCCTTTTTTATTAGGGCATCCACAGGCAAGTCCGCTTAAGCAGACGACAACCTCATAGGTTGACCTGCGAGATGCCATTCCCAAAAAAAAGCTATTGTTTTACAGGCACCAAACGAATTAATTCAACAATACTGTCATCATATAGCTCGGCCTAAACAATTGCAGTCATGTATTTATCAACTTCCTGTTATACCGTGTCGTAATGATAAAAAGTAAATGTGATAAAATCACAGTTGACAAAATAATATAAAAACAAACAATGATTTATTAACTTTTTATCTATTGTGCTGAGAAAGTGTAGATTTTTTTTTTATTTTATTGAGGTGTTTACGACGAGTAATAGTCATGTTTGTGGTTGAACAAGGAAAAAAATAAAAAATTAAATACTGTAATTTACCAGTAATATAGGTATTTCTAAGTTTTCAACAAGCCTCAAAGACTGTTCTTGAGTGCATGTTGAACCGTTGGTGTTAAACTCTCCACATCAAAACATTTATATTGTAACCGAAGGAAATATTAATGGGCTGGTGTTCCATCGGGTTCTATACTGGGACCAATTTTCTATAGATTTAAATTTTGTTTTACTATCGCGACATATAATGCACAATTGGCATAGGAACCATGTACCTACGTTCGGTGCACTCTGGGCAGTCAGCTAACATCTTGCTGACTGGTATACATTTTAAAATATAGTTTGAAAATATATGATTAAACTTTATGTATACGCAGTGCAATATTATTTTACAACCTGCCACCGTATTTATAAATACATTTATTTTGCACAAGTGTGTTAAGAATAAGGAAAATCTTGAGTAAGGATTACTTCAATGGCTGAATGTTCGCGGCTTATCACGGCATACCTACCTATTTTCAATACCGTTTTTTCTTTGATCTTCTTTTTATAACAATGTTATATAAATTTGGAAGCTTGTTTATTAGAAATTGTCAGCTGTTATTGTTTCGTTACTATACGCGTGTAATTAGTCTGTAAGCTTTCTTAAAATTGTAAAAAAAGAGCTATGCTAACGGTGTGAGCTATTATTTTATACTTCGTGCTGATAGAAATATCAGTAATTGAGGTATTTCTAAGTCTTTAAAAAGCCCCAAAGGAGAACAGTTCCTTTGGGGTTTTTGAGTACCTACATGTTAAACCATTGGTGTTAAACTTATTGTAAACGAAGGAAATACTGATGCTGAAAAGGATGATAAGTCAACTTAGGACTGGCATTCGATAGGGTTTTATACCGGGACGTATATACATATGTTCTATAGATTTTTTATATTTTTATTAAAGAATATATTTTACCACGGCGCACTATGTGGAGGTGCCTAAGAGGGCCTGGCCATAAATACATTTTGTAAAAATCGGCGCAGGTACTCGTATTATACCTCAAACTGTAGCTAAGAAGTTAATCTACTATATTATACATAAATTATGTATGTGGTCGGTACTGGTTTATAAAAAAGATCATCTAAACACGATCATTCCTAAACTATCACAAAACGATCTGAATTTGTATTTTTTTCAAGATTATTTTCTAGCCACCTAGCAATGAAAACTATACAAGTATTATACCATTACAGAAAGCTTATACTATGTACTTTTGACTGATATGCATAAAAATGCTATATATGTGTAAATATATTTACTAGAAATATTTATCTCGTGACATATCATTTTTGCGTACCTGAAACTTTCAATTAGAGTTTTGACAGTTGCCGAAATTTGCCGAAGGTCTGGTAATCATGTTATTTGATAGGAAATTTAATATTATAATAAAATAAGAAAAGAAAAGTTGCAATTTCGGTGCACAACATATGTTAATCTATTATAGCATAAAACAGTAAAAAATCCTACAAATACGTAGGTGATGCTATTTGACTACTTGCTTATTATTTGTGACATTTTATTAATTGCGGTTTACGTTAAGATAATGTATCGAGTGTTTCCCACCATTTTTTAGTTCACATACATAATAAATTATCAATTATACATATCGTAAACCGCATAACCACACAATGATAATTCGTTCTTTCTACCACAATTTTGCACAGGTTTCAAATCAATATTTTTATATAAAATAGGGATTCTGAATACTCAATAATTACATACTGTTTTTCGTTCGTCATTGTCGTTACTTAAAGTGTAGTAACCTAACCATCTACCTTCTCGCAACAATGAGTGAATTCAACTGTACCAGACGTGACTTATGTCTTGTTTTAATTGAAAGTGACGGGAATTATGTTGTTGCTTTAACAAGTTATATACGGAATAATTTTACCAACTTTTCCGAGGCAAATATCGCTAAGATTGTAGCAAGTGTGCAAAAAAATCTTATTACAAACTTTCGTCAACGTTCCACAAAACCTGGCAGAAATAAGCAAATATTTTTAAACAAGAATAGCGTTTGGTTGGACGTCATATTTACTGTGAATCTGGAAGAACCTACTTGTGAATCCGAACCTTCGACATCGACAGGAAAGCGAGGACGCCCTTCGAAAACCTACGAAGACAGTTCCGATAGAACACAAAGACGAAAAAACAAGGAGTTGCTTGAAACATGTGGCCTTGATTTTATACTGAATTCATATCTTCAGGGATTGAGATCTCAAGGGGAAACCGAAGAAGCATTAATTGTCGAAATTTTACGAGTATTGCCCATGGAAAAAAAAGTGTTATACGTCAAAATCTCCTAAACGAACCGGCACATTTAACAGCGTAGTCTAAAGACGAAGCTCTCAGTATTTTCATCGAGTTGGACCTTAATATGGCACAGTATGAAAACATGAGGAGTTACTTAATCGCGAAGAATTGCTTATTATTTCCATCATACAAATCAATTCAGGAAGCTAAAGGAAAGTGCTACCCACCAAGATCAAGCGTAGAAATTAATAATATTAAAGCAAAGGTGAAACTTCAAGATCTGCTGGATCACACTATTGCAAGAATTTTACAAATTGATGGTGTATACAAAGTTGGCAAAACACATTTAATGCTTTATTCTAAATGGGGCTGTGATGGTTCAAGCGGACAAAGTGAATACAAGCAAGTCTTAGTTGAAAAAAGTGAGTTAATTTCTGACACTAATTTATTTATAGCTTCATTAGTGCCTCTGAAACTTATAAATATTAATACAAATGAAACTGTGTGGGAAAACCCTGTTCCATCATCAGTAAGATTTTGTAGGCCCATTTTAATAGAGTTTTCAAAGGAGACACCTGAAAAGACAAGAAATGTAGTTAATGAAATTGAAGCTCAAAAGGACGCTCTTACACCAACTTTAGTCAATAGAAATGGAGAAGGTATCGAAATTAAACATACATTATTTTTAAACATGGTTGACGGGAAAGTGGCTCAAGTTTTGTCAGAAACTTCATCAGGTGCTGTGTGCACTATTTGTGGTGCAAGACCAACAGAGATGAATAATTTAGAAAAAGTGCAAAATAAACCCGTTGATGAAAATGCTTATCAATTTGGGTTATCGACATTGCATTGCTGGATTCGATTTATGGAGTTAATTTTACATGTATCCTATAATCTAGGCTTCGAAAAATGGTCTGCTACAACAAACGAAAACAAAGATTTGAAAAATCAAAAGAAGGCATATGTACAAAGAAGGTTCAGAGAAGAACTTGGTTTAAATATAGATAAACCTAAACAAGGTACTGGTAACAGCAATGACGCTAATACAGCTAGAAGATTTTTTCAAAATTATCAGTGCAGTGCAGAAATTACTGGTGTGGACGAGGAATTGATTAAACGATTTTATGTTTTACTTCAAGTTATGTCAAGTGGAAAAGTTATTAACGCTACAAAATTCGGTCAGCATGCTTTGGATACAGCACAAAGATATGTTAATAAATATATGTGGTATTATATGCCATCATCTGTCCATAAAGTCCTAATTCACGGTGAAAGCGTCATTCGACATTATTCAGTGTTACCCCTAGGACAACTTTCCGAAGATGCGCAGGAATCAAGGAACAAAGACTATAAACGATTCAGACTTCATCATGCTAGAAAATGCTCTAGAATAGCTGAACAAATGAAGATGTTCTACATACACTTTTGTATACTTCGGACCCTTACATAACAAATTTAAGAAAACCATCTAGTAAAAAGTCTATGGAACTTATAGATGAAGCTTTAGAGTTAGTTGAATAATACAGTGTTTTTTTTTTAGTTAAAAGTAATGGTACATAATAATAGCAGAAATCATTTTAAGAGTTTAATTTGTGTTTATTATAGCATTTAAGGTCATATTATTTAAATATAGTCATAAATTTCTGAACATTTTTCAACATTTCAAGTTTACTATTTTTTTTAGACATTAAACATATGATTATATCCATTAATTGTATATTAGTTAAAAGTACATTTATTCAAGAATACACAAAAAAAAAATCAGCAGCAAATCTATGAAAACATGGAAGTTATGGATTTATGACCCGAAACCGACTCAATCTCCACATAGTGCGGCGTGAGGAATTTTTTAAAACTAGAGAACAAATACAATTTGTATCTGAAATAATGCATATTATGAAATTAGTTTGTTCTGTCTCTGCCGCCCTGTATACAAAATCATAGATTTTTTTAGACATCGACGCACAACACGTTACCATGGATACCTGTTACATGATTCTTGACCATTTCAACGAAAGTATTTGAAAATATCAACGCAGGGTGCGTTGAAAATTTTTCGTCGCTTTGTCATACATTTTGACCGCATAGGTATTGCACTTTTCTATGAAGCAGCTGATTTTTTTAAAATAACCGACGAAAAATTTCTACGCTGGGGGGTCCAGAACCATGTGCTGAATTCATGGCTTTAGTTTGAGCGTCGATGTCCCTGCCACAATGTATACTACTACTGTGGTTTTTTTTTAAACTTTAAAATAGAAAGTTTACAAAAGGACTAAACTAAATGACTAACTATACAAATGAATATAAAAACAAAAGAGATACGTAGGTGTCGAAGTTCTCGTCCGCATCACTGCCATCCGGAAACGTGCCCAGAAGACTGGCAGCATTGCCACGTTGAATGGCAATGCTAATAATTCATAGGACAAAGTACAATATGCTAATAATTCATAGGACAAAGTACAATCCAGCCCTCTGGTCACGTGAAGTGTCGACTAGTCGGTGAGAAATTTGCTTAAAAAGGAGAAGCGTACTCGGGACCCATGACCCGAGCGTTTCGACCCCCATAAGGTATTTGCGCCGCTTGAAGGTCTCAGCAGCCCCCCGTACTAGGAACATGAGAAAGCGCAAGGGTATCGACACAGGTTGCGTCCCACACCAGAGGCCTACCTTCCAAGGCAACAACGTCATACCGTCTGGTATCTTCCCATCGTCACGTACCAAGCCGTTTGGTTCTAATACCGCAGGTACGCTCGGCGGTGACAAGGGATCGACGAAAAATATCGTTGTTGCTTGCGTGACGTGCTGTGTGACCCGCGCTCCTGTAGCAGACAGGCCATGGTGCCCGAGACTGTCGACAGCTTCACCGCAGTGACACTGATGCGGAGCAACACAAGGTGCACCCAAGTGGAGACACGTAGCGAGCCGAAACGATGAGAAATCCATCATCGTGCCTATGGTGTATGACGGAAGCGCCTGAAGCCACAAGCTTGACTCCCATTCACCCACAGCCAGCAGACGGGCACGCTCAACAGTATTAGGTGACGTGTTTACCAGGGTATTCTGTATAATAAATACTGCAGAGCGGCACGTCCCTCCGTCTCTGGGAGGACGGGTTGTCAGGGAAAAACGTATTGGGACAAGTCATTTTCCAAGCATTCAAAGCATCGGTCAAACACGGTACTTCAAAATCGACTAGTGAGAAATGTAAATGGACCGGGGAGAGGAAGGCCGGTAAACTTATACTTGAATTACGGACGTCGAGAATACCCAGGCGAATGGGAAGTGTGCTTGCTGCTACGCTCGGTCGTCCAGGGCCACATTTGGGATCGAAGTTAGTGTGTTTCTAATTTCTAATAATTTGGTCTACTTTTTCTAAAAGTGGGGACGAGCGAAGGCTATATATCAATTATGTTCCAAAGCAACAGTATCGAATGAGTGTGAAGGCCGAATTACCTAATGTTAATTTTGAAAAGTGTTTCCGAGACATCATACTGTAGTATATATTAAATCTATGGTTGGTTCAGAATCGATTTCTGTAATTTTTTCCCAATAATAATTAAAACTATGTAGTCACACTTCCGCTGTACACTCAAAACAAACCAAAATGGACGGAGTACACTAGACCCTTAGACGTGTGCGACTGTGTGCGTGCGTAGATTTGTAATGTGATCACAATTTTGTCCCACAATCAGTTTTAACAAATTTAATAAATAAACATAATAGTCAAAATAAGTGTATCTATTATGATTATAACATAATATTCTATTATTGGGGTGTTTGGTAGTATAGCGTGCGTTATTTCCGGGAAATGTTGTAAAAATATTATTGTCAAGCTAACAAAAGTTAGCTAAGGAAGTGATGGTTTTAGTCTTCGAACAACTGGTTATTTGTCCCGTTTCCTAGTGCTGAATAAAAGGACGAAACAGCAATAAAGTATTTCTATAATCAACAACGGGTCGGCTGTGTTACTCAACCAAAATTTACCAATATGAGGACATAAATATAGACCTTTATTTGAACGTGGGTATTGTTGTGCCGAAAACTCTCAGTTCGGTAAAATACTGCTCTCTGAGGTACCTAAATAAAATGGAACACTCTAAGTTGCATAACAATAGATTTAAATTCTCACAAATATACCTCAATACTTACACATAAACACGCACCAAGTCGTAGTAGAAGTAATAAGGCCCGAAGTGGCAAGGATATAGGAGCTGCAGCTGAGCATGCCCACTGTTTCATCGGATAGCCTTAACCGACGCTTTAACACTGAGAGGATTAATAACGTGCCTGAAACAAGACAGTAATAGTGCAAACAATACTCATAAATTTATTTGTTTATGAAACTTACAGCTAGAATACAGATATATAGTAATGTGACTTTCCACCTGTGACAGACAGTAAATTAATTTGAGTTAAAAACATTAGTGAAAGAAAGCCAAAACAAGTTTTCACAGATAATTAATAACAGCAGTTTAAACACTACTGTTATCAATTATCTGTGAAAACTTGTTATGGCAATCCTGATACGCAAAATCGCTATAACTGTGGAGCTGGTAAATTTCAAAGATCTAGCAGAGTAGTTATATTCTTTGATCTACAGTATACAAATAAGTGTCAATTATATTTTCTTCAGTTTATATTTTTAGATTACTGTTTTTAAATTACTGGTGAAGCGGGTTTCGGTTTAATTGCATTCCTATTTAAGAACCATTCAAACTAAACCAAATAATGTTTGTGATCCAAAATTTTGTTTCCCATCAAAACTACCGTATCAGTTTTGATGGGAAACCAAATTCGAAAGAATATAAGTCTGTATAAATGCAATGCTCGCATTTACTTTCCTTTGGAGTTGTTATCCAAGATATTGGTTCATAGCTCAGCGTCGGCAATTCAGAGTTAAAGTACCTACCTGCTAATTCTTTCAAACCTGAACTCCACAACTCAGTTACTGAATAACACGATACCCCTTGGTTTAACTGGTTGTCCGACTTTTGGGCTTTAAACGACTGTCAAAGATCTACGAATGACAGTTGGGACAAACGGCTTTACGTGCTTTTTGAGGCACGAAGTACCAAATGTAAAGTACCTACTTACTAATACCTTCACAAATAGCGATGAATCTGATTGACTTCTTGTCAACACACAATAAATCTATAGCGATACTGCAAAACTATAGGTATATAGTCAGAGATATAATTTCGAAAGGTAACGTTACCTTCTTTCGTTTAATCTGCTTATTACTCGATTCGCACGAATTTACTCACCCGAAATGGGCGAATCGACACTTATATAATATATTTTTTCTTTAGGCGACTTACTCAAAGTTAATTTATTTGTGGGCGAATCGTCAACTCCAGAAATATGTAAAATCAAGTTAAGAAAAGGGTACACTAGAAACGACATTTACCAATTATTATTGTGTAGGTACTTTTTTTATTTATTGCATAAGATTCAAAATGTGCTAACTGCCCCACTCTCACTCATTTCTGGAGTTGTCGATTCGCCCACAAATATATTAACTTCGTGCAAGTCGCCTACAGCAAAAATAAAAGGTATTGTTTGAAAGGGTCGATTCGCCCGTTTCGGGTGATTGAATCCACGCGAATCGACTAATAAGCCGTTTAATCAACATGTGTAGTAATAAGTCCCTAGAAATAATTTGCAATTATTTTGTAGAGGATATACGTACCAACAAAACTGACAATGTTTCTGTATGCGAGGTAGGATCCGAACATCACGTCATTCCAGTGGAACTTGTACCTGTAGTACATGTAAGCGATTAGCACCTCCGCTGTAACAAAGCATGTATTATTAATTCTATGAAAATAATTACATCAATCAGTTTAGTTTAAGGTATTCCCGGACTATTTTGTGAGCAGCTCCTGATCCTTGTGAATCATATTTTTACAATGAGTAAGTTTGCCATCCAAAAAACTGATCTTTCAGATCCCTGAGAATAGGAGCTATATAAGTTCGGACTTATTTCACGATGACAACAGTGTTGTTTTATACAATAAGCAGTACCATGCTTGAAGTTTAGATGTAGTTGTTTTCAAAATTATTATGTCTGTATTGCTTTATTATAAAATGTTTCCAGTACTTCGTTTTACTGTTATCAACGCCACCTAGTAATATCATTCAGAACTAATGCCTGAAGCGTAGCAGCTTCGACGCGTAGTCAAGCGTAGCACATGAAATCTGCTACGCTGCTTTTATCTACCTATACTGAAATGCCCTCTAGCGACAATATTTTTAACTAAGTGCACTCGGTACCAAAATAGTACGTATTAGCCTCAGGGGAGTCTGTAGAAACAATAGACAGCCATATGCATGGCCATACAATCCCTATAGGTACTCCTTTTGCGTATTTACTAGATGCCATCTTGTCCCAACGTGTGAAATTCGAAAAACATCACCAATAACTTCAGTGAATGGTCCTTCTTGGTCGTTATCTCCTGGCGTTTCTCCTTGCATCAATCTTAATAATAATTAAAATATACATATATTGAGGATAAGCATACCTACTTATCTACCCGCGCAACGTATCTTATTAAAACCTTCTTACATCACAAATGATGTATAGATCAATCAGCATTTTCTCAACTAGGGCTCACTGTCCTTCACACACAGGCTATTTATTAACGCTTCATACTAACCAGATAACAACATCCTATCGCCGAGGGTGACGACTAACATAAGGAATATGATCATTCTCTTGCGGCCTTCTCGCGGCTTTATCAAACAATGTACTGCGTTGAAAGGCAGTTTCCAATTGCACACCGACACTTTGTTCTCTCTGTTCACACTAACGTCTTTGACTGCGAAGATCACGTATAACAAGGCTGATATCTGGAATAATATGATAAACTGGTTAGTTTTGATGGCCTTATAAACGGTTAGGACATAGTGAAATGGTGGAGTATTTATTTAAGCGAAGAAACAAAATAAGTAACATGATGGCAATGATTATAAATCATCGCCGAGTTCTTTCGTTCCGTTCTCGTTTTTATGCGTGTCCATCTGACACGCTTGAAAATAGTATACTCAGTAAAGGGCCGCGCGGTTACATATGAAGAGATAGAGGAACAGGGTATATAGTTCACTCATACTCTTGGAAAAGGGAGGCTCCTCCGACCAGGATGGCTGTCGTATCTGGTGGGCAACTGCCCGACGATTGATGTCGGGAAGTTGTATATATGCCAGCTGCGCGGTAAACTCTGATTGCGCGATGCAGGATTTGCGTGACGTCAGTGTGGTGCGTTGTTCGTATGTGGCGGAGTAGATGCCGCCACATCACTCTCCTCCGGAGACCGGAGGTCGATAGTGGACTAAGTCTTGTATCTTGCGATGCTTGCCAATGCCAGTTGGGTGCCAGTGGGTTGGAACCGGGTGTCGCATAGTTCGCGGTGAGTCGGAACTGTCTGCGAAGATGCCCCAGTGAGTCGGGGTGGCTGACTGCTGGTGTCGACCAGGAGACGGATAAAGCACTCTGCTTGTGGACCGGCCGAATGTGCAGTGTGCCGTGCCAAGGTTGCTGATGAGGCTGAAGGTGATGACTAGGTATGCGCTTGCGCTGCATGCTGATGGTCAGGACAACCGTTCAAGCCGTTGTTGCTGGCTGGCTGTATGACTTGCGGGAGTGATGATGATGACGTCCGCTGAAGTAGTTGCACGAAGGCTGCGCTGTCGTTCGTACTCGGGGTCACCAGTGAAGGGATGTGAGGAACAGGGTGTAAAGTTCACTCATACTCTTCAGAAAGGGGAGGATCCCCCGACCAGATGGATGTCGTATCTGGTGGGCAACTGCCCGATGATTGTTGTCGGGAAGTTGTATATATGCTAGCTGCGAGGTAAACTCTGATTACGCGATGCAGGATTTGCGTGACGTCAGTACGCACCGCACCACGCGTTGTTCGCATGTGGCGGTGTAGATGCCGCCACACATACCTAAAATTTTACGATATTTACCGGAGAGAAGCCCCCGAATAAGTCTAACTTTCTTGCGTTTTTTGCAATTTGATAGTCAGTATTAGAAGAGAGTCAGTGGTGGCCCAGTGGTAACGGTTCCGACTTACGAGTTGTAGGTCGTGAGTTCGAACCCAACCCAGGCGCTTTACTTTGTGTAAATAATTTAACCACCACTGCTCTCAAAACGGTGAAGGAAAACATCGTGAGGAAACCGGCATGTCCTAGAACCAAAAATTCGAAGACATGTGACATCTACCAACCCGCACTGAGCCCGCGTGGTGGTTTACGGCTCACTGCCTCTCATAGAGAGGAGGCCTGTGTCCCAGCAGTGGGAACGTTATAGGCTGATTATGCTTATGCTATTAGAAGAGTTGACAGGCGATTTACTTTGTGTATATTATTACATCACCACTGTTCTCAAAAAACGGTAAAGGAAAACATCGTGAGGAAACCAGCATGTATTACAACCAAAAATTCGAAGTTATGTGACATCTACCAAACCGCCCTGGGCCCGCGGTGGATTACGGCCCGCTCCCTCTCACCGAGGAGAATCAGACTCTAATCAACATACAACATAATACTGACTTGCAAGTTGCAAAAACCGTAAGAAAAATTGAATTTCGCGGGCTACCCTAGCGCTTCCTGATCGACCTCCGAACATCAGTGAATTTTAGACACCGCTTAGTAAGAAGTAGGTAGATTTATGCTGTGCTACTGTACTCACGGAATATAAAAAAAACAAGTGGAAGTGCCCACGCAGTATCACGCGCGTGTCGACGAAAGTTGTTATTAATTTACATATTTTTCCGCATAATTGTGACACACGCGGGTTAACTGACGGGCACTTCCACTTGATTTTTCTATTCCGTGACTGTACCTACAAGCTACATGACATTCTTCAGGAGTCATTGAAGTAAGTAATGATAGTACATTGAAAGTATTTTTTGAGCTTTAGGGTAATAAGAATTACAAAAAAAAAAAAATCGTTTTATGGTCGAATAACGATTGAAAACACTTTGCCTGATGTAAATGCAAGGAAAATGTTTTCGTTCATGATATCGACCGCGGTAGTTTGGCTTGCGATGTTAGTCGTGAATTCCTATATAGGTAGCTAGATGTAAGAGAGCTTGCCTTTTCAGTTTCTTTTTTGCACTTTTCAGTTTCCGCCTAACGCAAACATGGGCGTTTACGGTTTATGAATCTGTTGCCAAAAGGGTATTTGATTGTATTTGGAGTTTCTAGCCAGTTTGCCATGTGACTTTGGAGTTTTGATGGAATGCATCATAATTGTTCTGGTTTTAGTCGCTGAGATATTAGTGTGGTGGTTACCATGTCATAGAACAGGACAAAAAGGAGTTACGTAAATATGGATTTTTATACCTGTAGAAATAAAACAAGTGGGAACACACCGAAGAATCCCAGGTAGCGGTACAGAAGGGGGCCGCCCACGGCACCCACCACGTGCGCTATTTGTATGGCGGCCCGGTGGGTGCCCATGGTGCGAGTGACATCACGGCCCGTTTCGAAGCACACCTGTAAGGATTTCGACACTTTGTTTTATAAGGATTCATGATTCACTATAGTAGTTAAGGTAAGGTAGCATTAGGTCGGTTGTCCACGATGCTACTCAAAGGTAACATGTTAAAATGCTGCAAACTCAAATCACTAATGAATAGCCAAAATATTTCAGCACTAGTATTTCAAAGTGATCAGTGAGAGATTTAACGAGTTTGTAATTGGTGCCGTCGGTCGACGATCGTTGGTGATTTGAGTTTGTAACACGCTACGTCTGACTAACGTCGTGGACGATGGGGAGTAGTGTAATAAAGGTTCCCGATAACAGGCGCGACGCGACACCGTGGCACAAAGGTACCGCCCGTCGACCGACACGCGGTGCCTTCTTGTAGCGTTGGCGCGTCAAGCCAATGTGAACGACCTTTAAAGCCGTAGACGATAAAGAGTACTTTATCATACTTTAACTTGGCAACGAACAAATAGCTGCCGCATTGGAAACTCATTACTATACTATTGTTTTCAGTATGGACAATTCATGTTAGATTTAGATGAAGGTAGCCAGCAGTTATTACACGTTTGACAATAAACGTTTTGACTTTGACTTTGATATAAAAAGATTTCTGCTCGTATTCGTAGTACGAATCCCAGTACTTGGCTATATTATAAGCCAGCTACCTGTGTGAAACGGAACTAACCGTGTGTCTAATTTTTTTTTTTTTATAATTAGAAACTATGGAGTGATGACTTGACGGTAGGTACTTTCCTTTAATAAGGTTGGAAACATGTAAGTAAGTATGTGGTTGTTAATGTTATGTTAAATTAGTAAATTTTCATTGCACCGGTATTTCAGTAATGAGGGTTTTCGAAACTTTTTCTGCCACTAGGCGGCGCTTCGTAGGCGTCAGGTCCAAACAGCTGTCAAATAGCACAGAGTCGTAGGTACTGAACATAAATTATTGAAATTCTATTGTATTTGGAAGTGTTATTGATTTTATTATGGATTATTTTTCGTTGGAGTAAATTTATCTCTGCGAATGTTTTAATCGGGTTTTATCTCTCGTAGGGAACTTATGTCCTCCTGTTTTATTTGCACACATAGGCACTGCACAACACTGTGGCATTTTAAGCAACGATATTCCGAAAGGAATGATTTTAAGAATAAATAAACCAAAAAATATATAGAAAATTACAATGCAGGTCCAATGGACTGTCAAAATTCGCGTATGTATTTTGACAGTCCATTGGACCTGCCGCTACAGTCCTGCCATCTATCGGAGATCATTTCAGAAAACCCTTATTGTTACGATACTAAATAATGAAGTTAGTAGAATAGTGTTTGTACTACTTTCAAAGTTACCGTCTACCGTATTTTCGTCGTTCTGTTTTGTCGATGTTAAGACTTTTCATTTCTGACATATCATGAACCTAATAAGTCTCTACTTAGGTACGCAGTTTCGTAACATTCGTATCATTTAGGAACATGTTGTCACTACATTTATTATCTACTGTGGAAAATTTATTTATTTATTTATAACCAACTTATATTTACAGTGTGGTGCTTCCACACGTAGAAGGAGTCGGTAAATACTAGTAATTACACATAAAATCATCAAATTACCTTAAATTACATAGAACTGCCTGCCATACTGCTGTTAACCCGCGATGGTTGGTGTGGTATGTTTGTACGATAAACAAATGGAAACAGTTTTTTTTTTTTTATAAAAATAAAACTAGACAAAATTTGTAAAAAACTAAATTGATAAAATTTGATTAGACTACATAAAATGAGACAAACTTAGATAGGATTGGGATAAAATTGAAATAAATAAATGCTATGAGGGGCACATCAAAACGATACCTAAAGAGTAAAGTATAATTTAACCCAGATTCAATTCCAATAGAACATGTTACAGGCATTTTCATGTCCCATAAAGTGGACAACCGTTGCGATTTAAGTCTATGCCTGTTCAATTACCTAACTTACCGGACTGTGGGAGCTGACTCGACTGAAAATTGCTTGCCTATATATTATGTGGACAAAAAATTGGCAGTACTATGACGACGCGTTTTTCAACTTAAGTATGTTTTGCCAAATTTAAACTTTGTCTCGTCATACTTATTTTATTTGATGTCGCAAGTCACCATCACGTTCTTAGGTAAATGCATAATCTTCCTCAAATAATTCACATTCATTCTGAACTACTTCTTCGAGCCCATTCATCTGTTATTGAGATCATGTGTCGCATGGTAACAATAGTTTTGCTGCAGTGACGGTCCCCGTTTCATAGTGTTATATTTACAAATTGTTTAAATAATCGTAATCTGTCTACAAACTTACGTGTGACCTATAAATGTTTTACTGTTGACTGATTGCTACCTAAACACACATATCTACTGCTACAAACTATGGTTAAATAAACTTAGCGTACCTAACGTGGCCTGCCAAAATTGCAGATGAGAATATCTTCAAATATCGATGATATATCGTCTTTTATTTATACAAGAGTCGTCAAAAAATCATCCTTATTCCAGATAGAACTATAGTTTCCATAAAAATTGAATTTGGGACAAATGATACAAATATTACCAAAGTCAAATCTTTCTCAAACTATTACGAATTCAACTGTGCATCTCATTATCTTTGACGCAGATTAAATATTTTTCATATGTAATCTGAAATTAAAATAAGTAATGTTATGTTAAACAATATAAATAACAAACGTAAACGAGGCAAAAGGAGTATGTAAGGTGGCGTTCTGTAATTTCTGCCTACACCCATGGGAAGAAGGCGTGAGTTTATGTATGTAGTTGCATGTTTAAAACAAAAAGTACCGATATTTGTTTACTTACATCGCCTATATGACTGAATGCGGCTGCTAGTAACAGACCAAAATTCCCGCCTAAAGACATGGGAATCTGAACCGCGTACAGCACTTGTGCGGTTGACGCTCCAGGGAAGACCAACATAAGTAAGACTCCCGTCGTCATTACGCTCATGCCGACCAGGGGCAGTATGAGCAGCGGTTTCCGACGCCCACTGCAATCGCTCCATGGTCCCACAAACAACAGGACAACGGTAGATATGAGAGATCCAATGAAACTCCGACTGACGTTTACTCCAGATACTACTATTTGACTCTCTGCCTGAAATGTATACAAAAAGGGTTATAGTTATGTTTAATAGCAACTGTGATAGAAACTGTGTTTCGATATGTAATACGGACTCATGGTCTCAATATTTTTTGCAGATTACCTACACCAAGTTAACATATTTAAAACAAAATACCTTCCAAACTCGATCTTTTTAGCATGGTATTATACTAACATAATGTTAAGTTATTGACTTTCAATATTGTTCTGTTACTTCCAACTTCAAACATACCGTTCCGATACTCGTTCCAAAGAACGTTTATATGTACGAGTATGCAACCAGTGTTTCTCATTAAGTGAATATTGTATTCTGTTTTGAGAAATAAATGTCTTAAACCATATATTGTTTTGTATTCTGTATTGTAAAGTAATAGTAGATCCTAACTACATGAAAGGATGCAAATAGACTTGTTACATATAGTTTAATAAATGAAATATAAAATACAGGAAGTAATATAAAAAAACACTATACACGGTTCATGCGTCACTGAAGTTAATATAGGCTTGAATTGAAGTCCGGAGGAGGAGGATGAAGGATCTTCGTAGATTGGGGCTTCGTGCAGGAAAGAACAGGAGGTGGAGAAAAAGGATCGAGTATGAGCGTGTGCTTATTAATTATTTTAGATGTCGAAATTCAGTTAATAATCGGTAATTATATAGAAAATACAATATTTCAGCTAAACCTATTGATAAAAATAATTCAAGTTATATAAACCAAAAAGTAATCTTCATAGACTAAAAGAGAAAATTGAATGACAGTTTGACAATTGACTTGTGTCACAACAATGGAAAATGTAAACAATGAATGATTTTTTAAAGATACATATTATAAAAGAAATCGTTTTAGAACGATTCGTAAAATGCTAGCAAATAAAAGAATATATGAATGGATGAATGATGACTAATGGTGTAAGTATAGCATATACTATAGTATATGATACTATCTTCTGCCTGCGGTTTCGTCCTCGTGGATGTCGGAAATCATCCCTAGGGAACGTACGTACCTATGTCCTTCCCCAGCTCCTTGCCAAATTATCGGAATCCGTACAGTGTTGTGGCCGTGAAAAGGATGCATAGGATCAATATCTACAGACAGAGTCACGAATTTATGTACGTACTTTCGAATTCATATTGTCAGTATGGATATTTCGACATACACATTATATGTGATTGCCTCGTTGGTCTAGTGGTTGCAATCGCTACTGCTGGGGGCAACGTGTTATTGGGTTTTTCTATCTGGAATTTCTCAGTAGCAGCCCGGAGTCTGGATTTGCGCGCGGATGATGGCAAAAGGCTCGCCCTCTATTACATAGGACTTAAACATAACTGGCGAAATGTGGGTGTTCTATAGGTACACCTCTACCTAACCCTTCGGGGAAACAAGGCGTGATGTTATGTTACATATTATATGTATTTCAAAACTTAAAGGGATGAAAGAAAGCCATGTCAAGCTAAAATAACAAGAGGTCCGAAAAAGCGAGAAACCTGAAAAGCTGAAAGATTTTCTGCTTTCAAAAGCTGAGATATACTGTATATCTTCTAAACGTTAGTGACAAGAAAACATGATTTCAAACGATAAACGAAAGAGACAAGAGAGTATTATTATACCGTCTCGTTGAGATTATCGGAAGTCATTAATTGAATTACACAAACACAGATAAAGCCATTGTTGCTAGTAGTTTTGTACTGTAGTAGTATTATTATACATAAATAAAAAAGGTAATAATACAGTATTACCTTACAATATAATATACAATAGGGCATACGTTTGTATATGTCATTCCATCATCTTTAACATCTTTACGATCTCATCCCTTTCAGACATAAATGCTTTTGAGGAGTACTACAGCGCAAGCGCAGCTGTATAAGAAGAGGCTTTTCGTCAGTAATGGGACAATAACAGGCAGGTATTATTTTAACCGTCAGCCAGTTGTAACAGATTGCAGTTGGACCAGTTTAGTCGGCTTGATATTTGCTGGACGTTTTACTGTATTTCGTTGTATCGTCGTACTTTTACAACCTGTCAGATTCTTCAGAAGTTTTACTTCTGGTTGCATTAGGGGCTGTCCTATGTTCAGTCGAAGTAAGACTCCAATAGATATATTATGAGGTCTTTTAGCTCTATTGAATGTTAAACAGGGGATAAACTGGACAGGCCATAGGTCAGTCATAGATATTGCTGTAAGTACTACGGCTTGTTGAGATAATTAATCACTACGGGTTGGTTGGCAGTTATTAACTCCCTGTTATTTGTTTACAAAACATCAGTGTATTGGTTTTGTAGTCGTTAATTAAACCGGTACCATTTCTATTTTGCCTTGTATGTTCTCCAATGGCCAGATCACGTTTTTTTATTTTATTATTATTGAATTTTCATACATCATCACTCCGTCTCTTATCCTAATCTACTCTAAGTTAGTAAGTCAGTAAGTTTTTATTTGTTGAAACATGGTGCACATGATGCATTGCATGCACGTTAATAAAGAGGTACAGAAAAGTTCTAACATGTTCAGTCACATATCGTGGCGTACAAATTGGTAGGAAGAGATGGTGCATAAATCGTGATAATATCCACAAAATTCAAAGTAGTCATTATATGAATTAGTCAATAAAATATGAATTACTATCATTAAAATTTCAATTCCAAATTACAATTATACCACAATAAAACATAAAATATAAAAACATGTCAAAAAATTCAACATCGTCCTCTTCCATAAACTCTGCTATACTGTAATATGCTCTTTCAGTTAGTAAACTCTTCAATTTACTTCTAAGATAGATATATTGAATGTTTTCCATGATTTGGGCAATTTATTAAAAATGGTCGGAGCCATGCAAAAGATGCTCTTACGCATAAGGGTTGTTTTAGCGCCGTGAACACAGTGTTTGAAATTATCACGTCTATTCCTAGGGATAGCATCAGACAAACGCTGAAATAAATGACATCATCTTAGTATTCATCCCCTATGTACCTACTCATATCATCTGTTATTATGGTTCTTTGGTATTCTCCAGTTCTCATAACATTCGAGCTCAAAACATTGCTTACGGCATTTCCCGATTCCTTATCTTAACAACCACAATTCCGCACTATGACAAACCGATTTCCACACAGAACCTTGACAGGCATAACATGAGTTCTAATTCCTAAGTACACAGATCAAATCGATACATTGGATATCATATCGATAATTCCTCTATGTGTGTATATTTGTAAAAAGTGAGATAGGATTAGTTTATCAAAGGTCTGATAAAATTCACGGTCGCCGTGTCAATACAATCTTCCCTAGTCTTATTATCGAAATTAATCAGATATTAGAGTATTGAAGTAGTTCATTAGTTTTGAACTATTAAATGCTTTCCTCCACATGACTTCTTGACCTCGCAAAGGATTGGAAAAACGGGTACTTAGCGATTTCGTTTTAAGAGAAAAATAAAACGATAATCGTCTAAGAATGATAAGATACCACAGCTTAGTGAAACCTATACTAATATTATAAAGTGAAAAGATTTGATTGTTTGTTTGTATTGAATAGGCTCCGAAACTATTAGGCTGATTTGAACAATTGTTTTACCATTAGAAGCCGAAATTATGTCTGATGAACATATGCTACTTTTTTTTTCGAAATCCACGCGGACGATTTCACGGGCGAAGTGCTAGTAAAACATAAAAATGTTGATTACCTCCATCTCTCCTTTTTCGCAAACATTGAAATCCGCCCCTAGGTCAACTGTACAGGCTGTTTGCAAATAGAAGTTCTGTAGCGAGGTCTGACCTAGATTGATGGCTATCATGGCACCCACGAGGGCTGGCTCGAGTAGAATACGGTACTTTTGTGGTCGATTCTCACATGATGGTGATTTAAGTTCTTCCTTTTCTTCGGGCGGCCCTCTATTCAAAGAGAAATGATTCAAGTTATGTTCACTGAATATAAAGTAGGGCTAAGTAACGTGACTTCGATGACACTTTCTAGTACAAGTACTTAGTCCTTTTGTGAAATTAATTTGTGCTGCGTTTGATGGATGGCAGTGTGCTGGACAAGACTGTCTTTGACAGCTGTTAATTGATAACGTACTGTATATCGTAACTGTTTGATGGGAATATAAAAAAAAAATGATTTGTTTAAATACGACCACAGATCAGTTACATTATTTTCATCAAAGTATGATAACACTGCAAGTGTCAATCATGTGCATTATTTAACAAACTACTTAGGTGTTTTAAAAGGAAATCAGAACAATTTGTTTTTTGTCACGATAAAATAATTATAGTCACATTACAATTAAAATAAAAGAAAAACCTTAATTTCTCCAATTCACTTTGGATGTCAACCGTGCCTTCATTCATTGTCACAAAACTTTCTTTCAACACTAACTAAATAAAAGTTTTAAAGAAACACGTAGATCACAAACACTGATAGGTTCACATCACAGTTTCAGCTCAGAGTCACAAACGCGTGTGCCCCTGTACAACTCCTACTAACATGAGCCGATACGATAAGATAGCCGTCTGTTTGCAAATTCGAAACAAAGTGCCTAGTCAAATAGAAAGATAACTTTCTGAACTGAATACGATGCATTATTGTAAATACACAATGGTCGTTTAACTGGGTGAGGGTACCGACCGGCGCGGGTTACCGGTGTGGTTTCAGACCTAATTGGTTCGATTACAGCAATTGGCCGACGCACTCTCTGATACCAATAGGGTTACGATAACGTTAAAACTGTGTAACTGATACAAGTAGTTGATCAAGTTTTTTATTTTTGCAATTTGATGCTGGCCACCGAAAATATATCTCTAATTAATTATTAAAAAAAACAAGATTTTCCGTTTGTTTATGAAAGAGTGTGTTTGATTTTGTGAATGACCATAAATAAATAACAAAACGTTAACAATTCATTTAATTCAGGCAAAACCCATGTTACACACAATAAAATAAAATTACGCTATACTGCAACAGAACGGATCAGAATAGAATAAATTGTCAATGCAATTCAAATTAAAATAAAGATAACTATAGAAACGAATGAAATATGTTGTCGAGTAATAAAACACAGTCCCTTTAAATTCATTTTCTTCTTAAAGTAGTTGTTTCTCTCAACTCTTATCAGATGTCTATATATTTTATGAATACTTGACGGTCCTCTCCGTCTGATTACCTATTTTGGAAAATTGGTCCAAGGTCCGAACCGCCAAAATTATCGGCAACCACGTGCATACCCTAATGAAGTCATTGTGTATAGCACGATGACGATGATTCGCAAAAATATCTAAATAATCTTTCGTATCTTTAAATAAGTCATTAAATTCGTGATCTACGTGATAGAGTCCACATACGCAACTTCGTTAATTGAAAGTACACTTGTAACACAGCTTGTTAATTGTTTGTTTGTTACTTGCATAATTATTAGATACAGATACCATTTTCTTGTTTATTCTACTTTTAGATAACGGTCTTAAGGTGTTAATGGAAAACGTGTCATGAGTTCATGACGCAATCAAGCGTCTAGGATGCAGTCCATATTCTGTAGAGAATCATTAACGTTTACCAACGGCCTCAAAAGAAGACATACCGTGTAAAACGATTTCATGCTTCGATTGTTCAAAAAAATAAATAGTTTTGGCAATTAATAATGCACGAGACAGCTCTCTTGTTTCACAGTCAATGAACGACATTGTCTATTGCTCATCCGTTTTGCACTGAGCTACCTTTGCAATATTTTTCACGGCCAAAGTGTGCGGAGCCAGCTTTAAAATAAAACAGTTGAGAATCTCGCTCGGCGGTCGGCACGCGTTCCGACAACGGTTACGCGATCATTACGTGTACAATTACCACTTATTATATAGAATAGAGCGGAGGTCAATTCCGCTAGGTGCTCGAAACGTAAGCAAACACATCAATCAACCACTAAAGCAACTACGTTTTGTGTTTTCCATTTCAAGTGGCATGAATCCAAGTGCTCCCGATTCGCAGTGTGTTAATCTTTTTATCGCTTATTAGAACAGTTACATTTATGAGGTTGGAAAATCAGTGTGCCTTATTTCCTAAACGTGTTATTTGTAGTTAAAAGAAATGAACATGAAGACTTGAAAATTTAACGAAAGATGACGACTTAAACTATATTAAAGCTAACTGTTTCGATAACCTACTTATTTTTACTTCCAATAATAATAATAACAACCAATTAACACAGATTAGAAAATTATCCTATCCTATACTAACTGTGCACTGAACATTTACGATAGATATTTTTAAATTATAAACTTATAGACAATAAAAAAATATAACATTTAAACAACTAGTATTTATGAATAGGTAAAGTAGTCGCGTCGAAATGGAACAAATAGGCAATGCACTTGGTTGAAATATAAAATAAAGTCTGTAGAATTAACGAATTCCAGTTGATGTTAATTAAATGCTATCTGTTTCGGCTAAACAAGTTTGGAATCAGCTACGTTTCAGGCGGAAGCGAATGTGTGAGGCAAATTCACTTTTAACTGGATGTAATTACAAAACATTTTACTTTGAATTTAAAGAATTTCAAAGTCTTACAAAGCGTCCTTAATCATTCAGTTGGTTGGAATTGTTCGTTGTTATACACGGTAGTTATTTTGTTCATACAAGTTCACAAAATATAAAGGCGAAGATATTAATGTGCATCATCAGTGAGTTAGTGGCTAGAAACAATTGAATAATCGTGTACACCACAATTGCAAGTCACCAGTGCAGTGCATTCACCTGTTATTTTAATTCCTTCATGAAATGGCAAGTTTCGCTTTGCATGGATAAGTATGTTATATTTACAACTTGTTGCATTTAAACAAAGGACAAAATGAGCTTGCTTTTCTGCACTGCAACTCTCTAAATCCAAGAAACATTTCGGATGGCAAAAAGGAAGCTCTAGCGTTATCAAATCTGCAGCCTAATTGCGTAACACATTTTCGTAAACGATTAAGACTAATCTGTAGTATTTTGACAGTTCAACAACATTCATTGCGTTTTTTACATTATTGAGCAGATTTTTTATCGAACTTATGAAGCAATGTAGTAGTAATCTGTTTCAAAACGATTCAGATTCCGATTGATTGTGTATTACGCAATTAGGGTACTGGTCTGCTTTCACAATATTCTTTGTAAAAAATAGGGCATAATATGTTCTGACAAGATGACTAGAGCGTTGCATAAATATTTGACCAATTAAACTTTTAGTCTACAATCAAATGCAATGCAAACGTGCAATGTAATGACCACTAAACATGCTTTGATAGATTTTTGGTTTTAATCTTTCATATATAATTTTAGTCAAAAGGATAATTTTGATAATGTCTGCTCTTACATTAATTGTTATCTAATCAAACGCCCAATAAAATCGACTAGACATTAATTTGTTGTGAATATCCCTTGTTCTTAGAATATTTTGAAAAACAATATTTGATGATAAAGTGGGTCGATTTCAGTATATTCAGACCTAAAAGTAATAGTTTGCTTCGATTTTGATTAGACACAGGGAATAAGACCAGACAGCTTTGAAACCTGCTTATATTGTTAACGTGTAGGTAAAAGCCTCGTTGGTATAATGGTCGCAAGAGCTACTGCTGAGCATGAGGTCCTGGGTTCGATTCCCAGGTCGGGCAAAGTGTTATTGGGTTTTTCTATCTAGAAGTTCTCAGAAGCAGCCCGGAGTCTGGATTTGTACCCGGTTGATGGCAATAGGCTCGCCCCCTATTACATGGGACTTAAGCATTACTGGCGAAATGTGGGTGTACTATAGGTACACCTCTGCCTAACTCTACTGGGATTACAGGCGTAATGTTATGTATGTATGTATGTGTAGGTAAAAGTATAGTTACATTTTATGTCCTTAGTTTCTACGAGTATAACAGAGTATATCTTGTACGTACTTCCTCGTCGTGTCGTTACCGATTGATTGATACCAGAAAAGAGAATTTGAACATGATTCGGGCGGAATTATATAGCTGATGTCACACCGTCGTCAACCTGACCAGTGACACCAATGACATGAAAATTACATGACCTATAAAGATGACACCGTTTCTCTTTATGAACTAACGAGTAGGCTACTGAACTACGAAGAAAATGTTAATGAGTAGAGAAATTCTGCGTAAAACTTTACAAATAGGGGAGTATCGATAGCGTTCGTAGTGTTGATCCAGAATCGTGTGAGCAACAGATTTTCTTGTGATTACTTTGTAAACAACTGAGTCATTGCAATAATCCAATATTTTGTCAAGATAAAAAAGGAGCGTCAAATAGAGGCGGAGTCCGTAATTTATTCTTTTCTTTAGTATCAAATAAGTATTCTACAAGGTTCAATCCTCCGGGGCCAATTGTTTGAAATCCCAGTCTCGAAGTCGTTGATTGTACAGTCAGCCTCAATAAGATGAATACATCGACATGAATTCATTTGATTGTCAGTGTATCAACATGCACACATACGTACATCAATTTACGCTTTCTTCCTGTGGGGGTGGCAGAAATTAAAGAAAGCGACCCGCTACGATCCTTACATACTCATTTTGCTGGAGTACTCAATGTGTTAGTAATATGTTTTGTGGCTTTGATACAATATTATGGAACAAAGATGTTATATATCGTATTGAGGCTGACTGTACTTGATTGAATGACGATGAAATCCTTATGTGGAGGCTGGCTGACCTTGAAGGAGCCTTCAATGCTAAGCGATTGTAACGCACATCCATTATACGTAAGTTTGCTTGGGACTCGAGCATTGTTTGACGCCTACACTTCTTAGAGGTTTTCTTTTAGAGCGCTAGATCAAGCAGGAGCACTGGGGTGTAAATTATATTATTTAGAGGTCTGAAATAAACTTTATTAAAATTTCCTGCTGCTCTGAAAACGTTTGTCAAATATTATTGTTTATAAATGAGCTAGATTAAAAACAATGTAATTTTTATAAGGTATATCATTAACTCGTAGATGCTTTTTTTGCTTTAGGTAGAAAGATTTCACGCATGAAAAAGTTGACAGTGGTTCACTCCATCGAATTGAAGAAGTTTACAGAAGAAAAATATTTGAAATATATGTATAAGCCAAACGAAAATGAAACTGGTTATACTTATGTACCTATCGTATTTATTTATAGCCATCACACGCCTATTCCTGTTGCTAAAGTGCACTGCCATATTATAGGTGGCTTCTGAATGGTGTGACGTCACATTATCGATCTCTTGGCCTGCAAGTACTTCTGTCAATGCGTCATGAGCGTACGTATAAGGTTTGTAACATACTGCACAGGTATTCGAAAATGTATTCAAATATATTTCATTTTGTCATCAAACAATTCAAGATAAATTCATAAATGCAAAACAACTCCGTTTAATTTCGTATTACTTTGGAAATTTTGATTTTTCTGACTGGCAACACTCTTCATACGTAATACTGTATTTAGTGATTACCCCTAGGGGTGCCATGGCGCATGCGTGGAAAATATGGCGAAGCGGCGACGACCTCTCTGCAGGGCGGTAGTTGCCGTGCTATCCAGGCACGAACTGAGCTATCCCGTGCAGATTTTTTTTTTTATATCTGAAAATATTGAGTATTCTGTAACGTGACAAATATATAAATATCATAGCTTTTACGTCAGTGGTTGTTTCTTTCATGATAGCCTTTAAATTCAGTTAGTGTGTTATATTAGTTATCATTTTAAAAGGGGTCAGTGTCGTTTAGATTCTTCCCTGTAGAATATTTGCATTCGGGTAACATCGTAGGAGTTCGTGCATTTCCGTCAGATTCGCCTTCTAACCCTCGGCGACATGGCTCTATCGCAATCTGAAAAATCTTTACAACATTTCCTTCTGTTTTCCCGAAAATATTAAGTTTAAAGTGAAAATGTGGTGATTATTACATAGTAAAATGAAGTTGTTGTAGTATATTGTTAAATCGTGAGTTTATATTGTTTTATTTTTGGTGTCAGTGGTAGTTAATTGTTGTGCTTACACATTGTGCTATAAGGGGTGAACGCAGTTCGATACTAAGGTAAAGATTGTAGCGAATTTCAACGCTTTAAAAAATGGAATCTCCTCAAAGAAAAATCTGTGTGTTCCTTTGAGCTAATCCTAAATAATTTCACTTCAAAAGTGTCCCTTCATTAGTTTTTACCCTATTAACAAAAATTAATAGAGATATTTTTAAATGTAACTTAAAATTTTCCACTTACAGCTTCGAAGCCATGAAAGACGTTGACGACGATTATGACTGAAAGGAGAGACGTTAATAGGATGCTGGGTAAGTCTAGTTTGTTCAAAATATTATTCTTAGATTTAAACAAGTGCACACAATCCTTGAAGAATATTCTAAATTCGCTAATAAGGCTGCGATGTTTTATACAGAGAGCATGTATGCATAGATACATGCATACTTATACGTATACAAAGTAATATCAACGACTTAGAGAATTGTTTTAGTCGGCATTTAGTAGATACCTATATTTTTCTATTTTTAGTGGTACTTTGCGTTTTTATATTAAATTTCGACCAGTGATGACTCATAGTGTTGACTATAGCTTACTTATAGAATTGCGAGTATCGAAGGGTCTTCATAACCATTTCATACATTCTAAATATGATGATTATTACCAACGTTCTAATTTTTACTATTTTAGGACGTCTTATAATACGTCTTACCTAGTTATATACTTATAAGTAAAATATTCAGCTTTCACGGAAAAGTGATGGACATACAACAGAATTCTGCTGTATTTAGCTCTTGACCTCGATATCGCTTAATGAAAAGCGATGGATGAGATCTTAAATGGAACGGACCAAGCATTTAGTCGAAAAGTTATGAGTTGTTATTTAATATACGTTCTTAACAACGGTGTCCAAATACTCACTTTCGTATAATACATTGTCACATCGATACTAAAATACTTTCGTATGAATTACATGGTTATTTAATTAACGAGTGTCTGGAGTTCAAAAGCACTCATTATTATTTGAATCAGTATAAAATCTGTTTTAAATGACGCTGGCATATCCAGTGCGGATGTCACGACAACCATTTCCGCGTCGCCATTGAACGTGGTTAGAATTACGCGTTTTTAGTTATTTTTTGGTTTTCTAAAATTATATTGGTATAGGAATGAGCTGGTAGATTCATGCTTTTATTTATAAAATAGCACTTGAGATAACGTTCCCACTGCTGGGACACAGGCCTTCTCTCTGTGAGAGGGAGTGGGCTATAATCTACCACTTGGAATGTTTTGGAATAATTGTACATCATGTATGACTCGTGCACGTACCTACTACGTAATGTAATGCTATGACATAATTATTTGTATCTGTGGTGGGCAGACTTTCTTCGGCACGATTTTTCTATAAAGTATGTTGCGTTGTTAACCAAACTCTGTTGGACTCCATTATGAAGAGTACCTACTTATTATTTGAAAAATACCAGCAATCCCTTTTGTACCATTTTCTTTTTTAGGTACACCTCTACCCAACCATTCGGGGAAACAAGGCGTTATGTTCTGTTTTTAATTATCGAACATTATTTTTCCACGTTTTAAAAATATTTTTAATTTTTCTATAAAAGTTAACGATTTCCTTGATTTTTTGCAAAAATGTAATATTTGTGGGTATTTCAATAGCTCTAGACAAACGTTTGATATCAAATGTGAGCAACGGATTCTTCTTTATAGTCTAGTTAGATCCGAAGTAAGTCCGAAATATTGAAAAAAAAATACTTTCAGAATTTTAAATAAAATATATCCATGAACATATTTAATTAGGTAACCCGTTTGCAATAAATTTGAAAACATAATAAATTTTAAATAAAGAAAACATCGCGTAAGCAGATCGGTGAATGTCCATCTTCCTTGGGATCCTATAATATGTGTCATAGACGCTTTTCGCGTTTTTGGTAAAACTAAAGAATTTCTTAAGATAAAATAGATGTAGGTAATGTTCTAAGAACTCCTATGAATCTTCTCTTCAACAGAATGTTGAAAAAGGTTTTGGAATCTTCAGGATGAAATGGATAAACTTGATTTTAAATTGAAGCCACGAATGAAAGCTATGTTTTTACGTACCTTAGTGAAATTTTATACCTTTCAAATTAGAATACCAATTTTTGTGCCCACTGGAGTAAAATGGGTCCTCATTTTCAACGTAATCTACCCATTTATTTCGCTGTGGCTTAATGTAAAAGTGATGTTATTGGGCACTCCGGGAATTAGAGCGAATTGATCTGCGGGGAAATAACCACGGTTTGTAATTTTAATCAAGTTAACCTCAATTAGAGTTTGGTTGATGATAACTCTGTCTTGTGGTTCAATATTTGTAAACGTCCCGGCAATTATCTGGTTCACAAATATAAATTTACTAGCGTTAGACTTTGCTTGAGTGGTTCCAGTCTTCAGGGAAATGACGTAACGCCTAGTTTGGCGTAGTTAATTGGTCTTCTGTGTACAATAAATCTTTACAGCGAGCAGTGAAGTTCGAAGGCCTTAGCTACAAGTTAAAACGTTCACATGAATTGTTTTTCACGACAATTCGAAATCATTTGCAAAATAAACCTACAATTAAATCTTGTTTGTTACGAGAACTGTTATAACAAAGGTAAATGTACAACATACGAATAATGGCTGTCTGCAATATGTAGGTACTGCGTTGAGCGTTGAACTGTCTTAATTTTTCATAGAAAAGTTTAATCCATTTTCATAATTATGTGCATCTGTTTCCGTCTTTTGCATACTCGTGTAGTTTTGTTGCTTGTTTCGTGTTAAAGATGAGATAATATTTTCCAAGCAGATTTGTCTCTAACACATGCACCACGCAAGCAAAAGTTGAATTATTAAAATCTCAGAACAGGCTCCATTAAAAACATAAAGCTTTTCATAAAACTACAAAACTTTTTGAGCTAAAGTCGTTTAAAAATACTCTAGAGTAGTTCGAAAGCTATTTGCTAATAGGTTGTCTGCTCAGCCCGATGTTATCGTTTTAATACTTCATTTAATTACATGCTGACGCCGTTGTATCAATGTTTATTGTAATTGGATACGCAAAGCACATCTGAATAGAAAGCACGTAGCTATATGGCGTGCAGTGATTACCGCTACTCCATCGCCACGACACCCTGGTGCATAGCAGCATTTAACAATAATCCTTCCATAGAACAAGTAGTAATAATGATCTATTGCAACAAGCATCCCATAATTCTTTTGGCACTCGGAAAATTTTATCGAAGGTTTAGAAAAAATACTATTTGGAATTTATTTTCTCAAAACAATATTAGTAGTGAAGTGCACTTGGAGACCACGGATTAAAAATTGATTGAACGTGTGTGGCGTTTATTTTTAGCCTTATATAGAAATCACGCCAAGGCTCCCGGAGTGGCGCGAGATGCAACCAAACAGTCATATATTCGTGTCTTGTCATTGAAGAACAGTGATAACCTCTCGATAAAGAATTTTACTCCCACACAAAAGATAAACCTGGAGAGCATTCAAGAACTATCAACATTAGTGCAGTGCTAAGGACGCGAGTAGCAAAGGTTATGTGTTATTCAACAAAAACCAAATCAAAACTTGTTTTAAAAAACAATAACAGCGAACGGCAAATTAATAAACAACTAGTGCATGAATTAAATATTAACAAAAGAAAGAATCAAAGATAAGGTGTAGTAGACGTAGTAGATAAAGATAAACTAGTCTGAAGTTTTTAGTAAGAGTGTAAAATGATCGCCTTGGTGCTGTGCTTGGTTGGCAAAATAATTGAAGTGGCAAAAAATGCTTACGGTAATTGTGAATTAGAACAGTTTGAACCAAGGAAGAGGAAAACTCGGAAGCGTAGAAAAAGGTCCCAGAAACGGAGGAGACGGAGAGGTAAAGTTTTCTGTTCTGTATCTGTCTGTATTAAATGCTCTTGTACATTGGTTTAATCGAATCCTGATCGAGTTGTGTTAGGTATGTCTTCTATAGTATTCGTTTCAGGTGTTAGAGTCGCGTTAATTGCTCCAGTGATTTTCTCATTGCCTTATTGTTTATTCTTAACGCCCTCGTTACCCTGTACATATGAAATATTTACGTTTCTAAGTAGCCAAGGTCATTAGTTATAAATGATGTAACCACACGTGGGATGCCAAGTGGTATGGCAGTGTCAAGTTTCAAAACAAAAACAAAATCCGATCAAACGACATCTGTGTGATCGTGTGGCAACTAATTGGAAGTGCAACGTTCGAGTGTGATACAAACAACAATAGTATCGATCGAAGGCAAGTTTTTTATGTAACGGTCAGTACTATTAAATCTGCTAGGTGGCGCTACTAGCCATATAAAGTGGATCTACCATTGGAGTTCTGTGTTCTATTGCTGTGACAGAAAACACTGTTTGTTGAACTGTTAAGAAATGGGCAAGACTTAACTCGAAAGCGGAAGTTGACTGACAGTATAATGAAAGATTTTATTATTCTTTTCACTATGTGCAAATCTCTTTCGCAATTCATTGCTGTGTCCGGCTAACATGCCTTTGTCTGTAGCAAAAAGGACGTATGACGAATGCTTGACCGAATAAGCCAAGTGTAGGCGAAATATTTGCCGGTTCGTGGTGCCACTGGTCAACGTAGTCGTTTTGAAAATTAACTTGTTGAGGTCACTGGCAATCTTCAATAAGCGCTGTAGTGTCATCAAATGTTTCATTATTACCAAGGGCATACTTAATAGGTTTCTTATATTCATTATCAGCTATATTTCTTGTAACTAGTACAAAATGATTATGAATAACTTCCTATAGAAATGTTTGCTTAGTCAATTACTTAATCCGGTTCTCATAGCCACGCAGTTGTATTTGGTCTCATGTCTTCCAATTTACGATATGAAACAAGTGGCATAGCGTCGGACACTGCTTTATTTGCAATTAACTGTGTAATGAACGGTCGTTGACGAAGCATGGGAATGAGGAACCAGCAATCCGCATCAGCCTCTCGATTTGTGAGGTCATTCACTTAGCTTTGTGTTATGACTGATTTGGCCAACATACCGTTACACTTTTAGCCGTCCGGTGTTACTCTGTCTAGTACAAACATAAGCCTACACTATGTACCTACCTAATTTTATGTCTTTATTTGTAGAAATTGTCAAGGTATGCAAATAGTGGTGTTTAATTTAGAATTTATGTTTTAAGAAACTCCTCAGTAATTTAAGGTTACTTTAAGCGTTAACAAGGATACAACCCATCGGATACTTTGTTTAATAAAGTTTCATTCGCATTCAGAATGTGAAAAGGTAGTTAATTAAATTATTTAAAAACACGTAAATATTGTTAATACTTTGCTTATGTGCATTTTTCATTAATGAGAACTAACAGTGCACCCTACTATTAATTATAATGTAGATAACAGTAGGACAAAACTAAACCAACAAACATATAAAATACGTATATTATCACATTGTAGTTTATAATTAATTACGCACTGAGTGAATTAACTATGTAGGTACATTTTTATCATTTCACTTAGGTAATGCTACATACATATGCCTGATGTGCCGCTGTTCGCTACTTAACATCTGTTTAACATTTATACAAGAGCACAATAACAATGTTTGACCATTATTTCGATTAGTTATGCACCCTACTACCTTTTGAGAGGCTGGTTGTGAATAGTGACGTCTCTTTGGAGCGAAGTTGGCGCGAATGCGTACGTCAGTTACAGGCTCTGCGCCTGCGCGTTTGACGCTTTTACACGGCGGTGCTGTAGTCACGATCCGATTAACAACGTCAGTTTTATTTTTATTCTACCATACAATACTATTATTATTACATTAACTTGTGCATCGTACTGCTTGATCTGATTAATGGGAGCATTATCACTGAATTCGATTTGTTTCTTATCGAAATTCATTGTAGCGTAATCAGTACAGTTTCACTCATTGCGAGTGTATAAAAATGAATATTTGTGATACGATTACACATTCCTTAATGCTTGCAATAATTTTCCTGATTGTGTTTTGTTATTATGAATATCCCAAGTGTTAACACTCGTCGGTCGTAGTATACTCCAATTAATCCTGATCTATTTGTATCCCGTCCCGTTCCCGACGCGTTCCTGTCACTTGTGGCTGTATTCACTACATTCGCCGTCTCGTTCCCGCTCCCCGCGCTCATTCACGCGGTTCATCCAATATTCCGACCGGGAATTCGGGATAGCGCGCTCGCAGCTGTCAAATCAAGCGATACGCGGCACTATTATAGTTGTAACAATAGTATTATATTCTTGTTTTTTTTTCACTTACAGTGTCTTTACTTGTGTTTGTCACGTGCAAAAACAATGTGAAAAGTGGTTGTTAAAATTACTTTCTAAGTATCTTGTATCCTTTCTGACTTATAATATAAAATCGATCGTAGACGCGAAATATGAGGTGTTTTAACCCTCGATGTGTCGAAGTGTATAGTGATGAAGGGCCTGAATTAAGATAGTGTACCTAACTCGAACACTACATAAAGGATACATTGAGAAAAGAAAATGCGGATCAAGACACACTCAGATTTTCGCCCGAATGGTAAATATATAGAAACTTCTGAAGTATTAATTAGTCCAATAAGATTAACATAGTAACAGATGATACCTATACCTGATATAACTGCTTGAGGTTAATCAATTAACTCATTCCGTTTGCTTTATTGATAAAAAAATATTGTCATTGTTTGTCTTTGGGTACATAGACACGTTATCAAATACCCACCTCTTGAATCGATCATTATCAATATGTGTAGGTAACTGAATAACATTTAAAACAATATACCTAAATTAGGATTGAATGAAACTGACTTCCAGCACTTGTGCATCAATGCATGCGGGTAGACCTGATGTTAGACAATGATTCCCGCGTCGTTGGTCGCTAATGTAGCCACATTAGGCACGGCTAATAATTTATTTTGATAGAATGTACTAACACGCTATTGTTATTAGCTGAGAAAGTCAAATTTCCCTAACTTACGGTTTGTTCTTATGTAAAACTTTGTAACTTTCGTTAGAATTATTCTACACCAGTGTCAAATATGGCGAATTGTCGTCTGTGAATTAGTGTTTTGTTATACATATTGTCTGACTATGTTATTTTACAGAGTTTATTTTAACTTTATCTTTTTGTTACATAAAAACGTTTTTGCACCCTCTACATGTTCACATACACAGTCATACACTCTCGTATTTGTGTTGAGATCACCGGCATGCCAAAAAGAATTCGAAGTGCACTTAAAAGTTCTTAGCAAACATGAAGACAACGCAAACAAAATTGTTTTCATAACACACACTTTACCTCAGGCATATTTCAAAACACTGGCTGATTTGGATCGAAAGAAAAGTATGGGACGAGTAGAAAGTTGTACTTGCAACCGCTTATCATTCCATGCAAGTAAGCAAGCGATAGTCTATCACCACTATCACCGTGGCCATCTTTCAACTAGCATGTTACTGCCGTGCGTGGCAGACAACTTTATTGATGTTAAAAATCTCTGCAGGGATGCTAACACATCATATTTTCATTTTTGATTCAAAGAATTTTACAAATATGGAAACGAAAGAATGGAGTTGGAAGGAAATGCTAAAGATAATAAGGCGCAAAACACTGTGATTGTTGAAGGTCTTGAAGCACATAAACCGGAGTAGAGTTTGCTGATTATAAACAATTTATGTAACAACAAGAAATCTTTTAACATATTTACTTTTGTCGTCTCATGAAAAAGAAAATGCTTCGTACATGCAAGGTAGTTGCACAAATCCTAGGCAAGGGTACAGCAGCACAGAGCCAAGACTGGTATTATACAATATGACGTAGTGCTGCCTGGTTTTCAATTCTCGTTACATGCAAAAGATACTATCGGTAGTTTCATACGTCACGCGACATAAGCAAGTGTACAGCAAAATAGAGCTAGGTGTGTTAGTACAACAATTTATGGTACACCAAGTCATCTTTTAATTGCTCTCTGGCTTCCAATTGTCTTAATGAATATGAAAAAGAAAACTTATGCAATAGGTCGTTTCATGGGTCGCAAGCAAGTGTGTAGCAGAACAGAGTTTGATGGTAAAACTAAATATTGTAAGGATAACACCAATAAACTTCTTAGGTGTTAAAAGATTTTTGGTGTGCAATTTCCTCTACATGAAAATCAAATATACACATTAAGCACTTAGGTAGTTCCAGAAGTCAAGAGTACACACAGCTCGGGCTCGCTGTAAACGCGTTCAGATTAGCACTGTCACGCGTCATTACACTCAACGCAATATAGCTCAGAATCCAGGCTTAAAGCGCTCTAATGATTTAAATTACGATGACTTGTCCTGTCCTCTCGTTGGCGCAATTGTCGGACGAGGTCGGGCGCCGTTTCATCACGAACACAAATACGAACAATAAAACATCTTCAATATGGCGAATATAAGTATATAGCGGTCGGTATGGGAGCTGAACGAAATATTTACCATGTGAAACTGAATGCATTGACTTTTGTGTGCATATGATATGTCCCTTCTCGTATATCACTGCATGCAACAAGCGAAGTCCAAATTGTGTTTTTTTGAAAAGAGGGTTTGTTATTTCAACATAAGAATGTTATTGTCTTGTTGAAATGGTTTAAGGGGTTATGGTCATTAGGTGCATTGTGTGTCTCTGCCGAAATGTTGATTTTACATACATAATTACATATTATTGTTTTGTGGTTGGCCCGCACTAAACCCCGACTCAATTACTGAAATTGCATTCGAGTCGATTTTAAACATGTAATGGGCAGCCATAATGATTGTCTTTTTGTTTCGTTTTAACTTGGACTTGGTTTGAAATTGCACAGTGTCAGTCAACCTTTGTTAACTCAACAATCTTCCAATTGCTGTTTTTTTTTTAAGATTGGGATTGTTCCTTTACACATTGGTATTGTCATCAGAGAACTCAGGACGTTACTAAAGCAGATTTCTGCACCCTAATTGCGTCACATTTTCGTAAACGATTACGACTAATCTGTTTCATTTTGACGGTTCAAGAACATTCATTGCGTTCTATATATTGTTGAACAGAATTTTTATCGAACTTAAGAAGCAATGGATTAGCAATCTGTTTCAAAACGATTCAGATTCCGATTGATTGTGTATTACGTAATTAGGGTGCTGTTTAACCTTTCAGGAAATAAAAACATGAATGATTCAATAGTAGTCGCTAGTATTCAGATACCTCTTGCGTGTAGCTATATGTATAACCATGACAACAACTGAACTATGCCTCGATATTGTGTAACACAACAGTACCAACAAACGATTCATAATGTATGGATACCCCATAGAGTACCTACCTACTAAAGATATCAGAAATGTGAGCATGACGCGAACAATATTGACAGTAAAATTAAAAATAACTACTTATTGACGAAGGTTTTTTTAAACTTTGTTCAACAACCTCCCATTGTTCTTTTATTATGGCTTTAAATTGTTATGGTTAACATGTTCATAACAATAATTCCCTTTTGTAATCTTTAATTATACGGGTTATTCTGGCTATAACTGTTAAACAGCCTTTCAATCGTTCCAAATAAGTAGTTAACGAGCACGCGAACAAACATTGTCTATGTCTTGCAAAAATAAAACGTTCTTATAGTCGAACATTAGCATATTGTCTGGCAAAATGATATGAATATAAAGTAGCGAAAGGTCGAGAAAAGCAAATATTTTGAACTTGTCCTACATGTGATATTAAAAAAACAAAAGATAAACCTAAAACATTGACCTTGTGTCACGCGACCGTGAGATTTTGCAAAGAAAATATAGTTTTTCTTCGTTACGGCAATGAAGAGTGTATGATCAACGATAAGGTTTACATTCTTCATTAAGATGGGTGAGATAACAAACGTCAGCCTACTCGAGTCTGTCTGCGAAGCTACCCTTGACACCATCGAGGGGAAGAGGCTTCCTTATTCAATCGATGATCGATCCACCCTCGCCGTCGACCGCGGCACAAATAAGTATTGACTCAGGTGACTCGACCCCATCGCGACATAGCAAACTCATCTCTATGTATAGGACTTCATCTTTGTTTTTTGAGATTTTGGTTCGTTACAAGATTTTTCTTTATTAAACGTGATCTATTCGAGGTGGAGCCAATATATTTCACGTCCGAATGTATTGTCAGTCGACACATCCAGTTTCATGTTACAATAAATCCGTTTCTATTGGACTAAATCCATCATTCCTGTCCAGAACTAGACCGGCGTTCTATTGAATACAATGAATATAGGTGATGTTTCCGTAGATAGCTTTGTGATATTTATAATGGAGCGCGTTTTCAGACAATCCAATATCTTTGCTGTGTAAGAGACGGGGGCGTATGGCAGCGGTTTAACAAAATAATCTGAACTCGTTTCACCCTTGCTAATGACGCGTGTATTCTCGATACTGTATATGCGCGTAAATTTTCGCATCAATCGAGCATTTGATAATGATCTTAATAGCAACCAGCTCGTCAAGTTGCGTGTGATACGCGATGGAAGATGTATGTACGTACATAAGTACCTTTACCAGGGAAAGTGTTCACGTTATCCATCTTCACTCACATTAGTGTTACGTCATCATCATAAGGTTGTATTTATTATGTGCTCTTATGTGTTTGATGATAGTCCGTTGTGTAAGTGATAGTAAAATATTGAATTGTATGCTGGTGAAGAAGTAACAGGAAAATAATCGGATATAGTAATAACGTGAATGCATTGGGTTAAACTTTTCTTGTTTGCTATTCTATATAAGCATATAGAGTTTGTGTGTACTGTGTAAAAGAAGGAGCATCAAAATCTAGCTCGTCCGTTTGCAATAGTTTGCAATTTTACACAATGCTAGTAACGACATGATTCGCGCAAATGTAATTTAGCGCATACCAAATAAGTAGCACATTATTTTAATATCTGGTTTCCCGTACACGGCTATTCCTCCACATCGTGGTAACAGGCTGGTGAATTTAATAATAATTTTAGTTTCCTTATAATGTTTACAGCAGTTCTACGCACTTGATGTGAACATATTCTATTCTCAGTTACATTTGCAGACGTTAGCTAGACATGCCGTAGTTAAACGGCTGCGTTTGGCCAGAATTATCACCTTCGTCATTTTGTTGGAATCACTGGTGCATTTCACTACGACCGTGTCATAATGCCATTCATTGTTACACAATAGTGTTTGAATAATAAGAAGTAGTATAATAATACGATACTCACCTTGCAAGTGATGCTGTCAATTTGTGCCAAGACTTCCTGACAAATCTATCACTCAGATGTCGGAAAAGACTTAAAACCCTTATAAAGAGGGTGGACCAGAACACTTCCTTTAAAGAAATCACTACATTTAATTTCCATAAAAGGCAAAGGTTATCAAGAAGTAACAACGGACATCTTTATTTTGCAGAATTCGAAATAAATAACATCCTTATTTAGTATGAGTACAATAATGACGCACAGATTTCGTGGAGTTTCGCTATATTTGAATCTCTATAGCTATGAACCTCACCGTTCTTTAAAGGTGAAGTTCAGGCAAAAGTTCATGTGTATAAAGTACGCTGTTTTATGGCTGAGTGGTTATAATTGTTTGACAGGACTGTGCTAAATGATCCATACGCTGCAAAAGAGCTAACCTTTACGAAAAACACGATTTTTTATTGAAGAATGTTACTTTAAGTTGGAAAAACTGTTGTGAACTAAATACTTAGCAGGTGGTAAGCTTAACAAGTGAAATCAATTCAGTCAATGCTATAACTAGATTCAGTTCTACATTTGTAAATGTATAATGAACATGCAGTAGAAGCTTTTGTTAAAAACACTTAAAGCATTTTAAAACAAAAAACTAGTCAAGAAGTAATTAAATTATCTCACGCATTCTTAATCAAATGAAATGCCAAGGATCAAGATAAGGCAAACATGAAAGGTGTCCAGTACCAAAATGGTTTCGTAAGAGATGTACCTATTTACCTTACACCAGGTGCGTTCCGGACGTTCGGAACCAGGTGAAAAACGATACGATTATCGCATCTGCCGTGTTTGGTTAATTTATTGAGTCATTTAAGTTAAATACGACAGATTATTCGGTTACAATGGAATCAAAGAGCGAAACTGCACTTTGTACATTATTGTGCAACGCCTTTGAATTTCTGCATCCAATTTTCCTAATTGTTTTTTTAATAACAAGTAAAACAAAAGCATTCTTTTAGCAGTTATTTATTTTAATTTGCCATCCGAGGTTAATTTTTAGGTCAAAAATGAATTCTTGTTTCAGCAGGTTTAATAATTATTCAAGAATGCAAATCAAATTAAGATTACGAATGCACTCATTGCCTTTTGATCATCGTTTTAATCGGATTTCACCGTATGTATTAGTTATGCATTCATGCAATGAAATACGGTTAACATGTAGATCAGTTTACGGGCATACATTGCGTAAGTAATGTTTCTGTCTAATATAATTAAATTTTAAATAAAAGCACACAAAGATACTAGACTCAAACAAAGTTAAAATTATTATAACAACGAAGACATTCCGCAAACTAAAATATTTGCAACTAAAATACATTTTTGCTGTTCAAGTAAACGTAATAACAGAAATAAACGGCCCATGTGTACACACTTATAGCTGAAATTAACTGATTTCATTAGGTGAAACGCTTTCAAGCATACTCTTTAACGTAGGAACGAAACATCATGCAAAATGTAAACGTGGAGTAAACTCATGATAAAAATCATAAAAATATTATGACTTTTAGGAGTTAACTCAGACTTGTTTGTTTATCGACTATAATTTTTTTGTAAAATATACAATACTTTATTTATTTATTGGCATATAATGTTTACACAAGGATTAAATTAAATTCCGAACTAACAAATGAACATTTATATAACTAGCACTTCGCCCGCATAACCTAAACTTCATATTACTTATCTTTTTATTATAAGAAGCCTGTGTTCATCAGGGATAATGTCGGCTTCTAACAAAACAATTTTTCAAATCGGTCCAGTAGTTTCGGAGCCTATTCAATGCAAACAAACAATCAATTATTTCCTCTTTATAATATTATAGTGTAGATTCAATAGCACTATGACTGGTTTAATATTGAGACATTATTTTATAAATCTTTCTTTTCAAAAACTTTAATCTGCAAAAATGAATGCTGACATTTAATCTACATTATGTACAATAGCTATGTAGTGCCCACCTATAAGGGTAATAGGTAGCACTCTTATAAGATTGATTCAGCTCAAGTCCCCTTTACTTCTTCTCCACCTCTTGTTAGTTACATGTTCATACATTTAAGTGTCTAGCACACCCCTTAATGACCCAAGTCAAAAGATGTAGCGTTTTTAGTGAGAAATTATATTGCAGATAGCTATGTTCTTAATATCACGTATAATCGAATTACTGAGAAAAATACTCACGAAAAAATTATCTAGATGATTAGTTGAGACATGAGTACATTTGAGTACGTCTTGTCGATTACTTTATACAAAAAAAAAATTGTCACGTCTATTATGTAAGGAAAACCCCAAAACGTATTCCTAAGGAGGAAGTCGAAGGGTAACTTATTGGGGGCGCGCCTAATAGGTATCCTTTATCGGACGCATTCGGAATTGTAAACTGTTACGAAATTTCCCGCGAACAAAGCTCACTTTCCAAAATCGTGAACCAACCCACGCAAGACTCTAGAACTGATTGGCTCCACCGAGGTCAATGAGACAATTTAACAAGAGAATAAGTCATAAAGATGATATTATAATATTGCAAATATGGTCGCCTTCGTTATAAGAATAGAGCCACTCGATGAATCACGCAGTGCGTGTTTTGCCGGAAAAACTCTGTTACGAGCTCGAAGGATTAACAGCCAAAGGGGCTTGGGGGCACTACGTATAATATTGTATTAGGACTTTATTTGATTGCTTTTCCCTCGCTGATTTATATAAATACACAATTTCATGACCTTTATTGTCACTTACAATCGATCTAGACTCAGAACCCATTTCATAAATCATTTCTAATTTCATAGTTGTCCACCTTAGATGCTTATTTGTGCTATAAGAAGGTTGCGTGTCGATTAGGTCTTGTTTTCACCATTATAGCAACAGTTCAAGGCTTTGCTTATTTAGCCATGTCTGGTATGATCGTTAGGTAAATGTTGGCATCAAGGCCAGGCGCTTTGATTTACTAACGTGAGTCATGGTTATCTGGAAGAGAGACGCAGTAACTTTTCCAAATGTTGGTTTTGCCGCCGATTTTCCAGGAATTCAGGGGTGAGGGTAGTTCAGTGCGGCGACCCCTCTATCCCTCGCCGACTGCAGCGTAGATGCCTATCTACATGTAGATATGGTTAGTGAAGTAAAACTTTTCGGGGTACATTTCTAACGAATTTTTATTGCTTACCATTCCAGGAAAGCCATAAAAAATAGGGCTGCTCTGTAGATTTCGAATGTAAAATCTTTGGAAAGTTTACCTCTTCGCTAGCTTCGTTTTCAAATAAAGATCTGGAAAATTATGCCTAAAAACAGTCCATCCAAAATATTTGAACTTTAGACATCATTCTGAAATAAATACGAACGGTTTATTAAATTTTAACTCGGCTGTCGGGAATATTGGAGGCCCCTTTACTGATGAGATGGGTAGGCAGCCGTCACTTCAGCGCGGGGCGAGAGGGGCCCGTGCGTGCCCGAGCAGCGAAATTAAATTCATTCCCTTCCCTACACCCATTAAAACGTCTAAGTAATGACGCATTAACTTGAATTAATACACTTTTTGATATGAAACTCCCGTTGTTTTAGGTTTTAGAACATTTTGTGCAACGTTGCTTATGGCTTTCGCTAAGCTTTTATTATACAATTTTAGGGATGCTGTAAACTGAACCGATACTGTTCTTTATTTTTCGCTGACTCTTGCATTTTGAATTTAAAATCTAGAACGTTGAATTTCTTTTTCTAACATTTGCATAAAATGTCGAATAGGAGGAGTAGTAAATATGTTTAGAAATCAATTTCATGTCTGCCACACCATGTATCAAATGATAGATACCTACTCCACATAGTTTCTAACATTATGTGTTCACTGTTACTCAACCTGCTTAACTTGTTACAGTCCATAAACATGAAACTATATGTGAGCAAACAAACACACAACACACAGAACTTGATGGTGTTATTTTCTGATTTTCTTTCAACCATACATCAATTTTATCTTCACAGATTGAAACACAACAATGTGAAGCGTATGTTTGCACTAAGGCGAACGAGACGCGAGTCCGATATCACTTTCAATCGAAGTGTTGTCCACATGAATAAGAAATAAGAGTTTCCTTTCTGCAGACAATAAATCGCGGACGCCGGCTCGGCGCGGGCTCTATGTACGCACGGCTGGCGCGTCGCCAACTTTTCCTTGCAATTTTACTGCTCGCCCGGCTCGATACACGGACATTTTGCAGTCGGCATTCTAGACGAAGATGGCAATATCCTATCAGTTTTATTGCTTCTACGACTAACTGAGATTTACTCGTCCTTTATACGACTCGTTACTTCTTCCTCAGCTTATCCTTTGAAGTTGACGTTTCAATAAAAAAACATTTCTATTAGCTATTCAAATGCCATTCGATTGATGACATCTTTGCGACGTCCGTGAGAGTACTTAGCATATAAAGTTCATAGACAGACTTCCTTCTAACACTTGGAATTGAATGTTTATTCAAAACGTGATATAAATGCAAGGATCTGCATATTGTTATTTAAAAGTAATAACAAACCCGCTTGGAGTTCACGACCTAGTTCGCTTCTACAAAAGCCTTTTAAAATGTGTTGTAATGTGGAGCAAGGCTTAATTAATATACGAACATACCCATATGTAAATATACACATATTGTAGGAAGAACTGAAGACGAGTGAGTGTTGTTAATATACTGATGAAGCTCGATGCCTTCGGGGAAGACATTTACCGATGTATGTATGTATGTATATGGAAAGTGATCGCTCTGATGAATGATAAGTCGGCAGCTTCGTAAAAACCAAGGCATTGTGTTGTCAACGTTCTGCATCGTAATGCGCACTGGAGCGCAAACACAATGCTATGTAAATGACTTTATTATTTACTGCACCTTTAATTACTATCACATTTAGCTATAGTTCAAAATCTAAATAATAATTGTAAACAAGGCATTGAATGATAAATAATGATAGCATAAGGTCTGAAATATAACCTGCTTAAGTAACAGTAATTTAGTTTAAGTTATTCGTTGTACTTAGTAAGTAACTGGATTATAGTGCTACGGCCTTTACAGTTAAAGGTTAATCGTTGCCTATTGAATTCCAGTAACTGTAAAAAATGGTCGGAGCAAAAATTCTATTCAGTCTGCAAAAAATATAAGCAAACATTCAAAAATAATATTTAGGTATAGCGTGAGTGTAATATGAACTAGTCTAATAATATCACGAAAGAATTCGATGCCGACCATTCAGGTTCATAGTAATGATGGAAAACAGATCGTCTCGGTATTGAGTGTCTGACAGCTCGTATTATTAGGTGCGAACCTCCCGAGTGGGTTTGGAAACCGTAATACGAGAAGCAAAAAATATATGGCTACAAGTTGCCCAGAGGCCCACCGAGTTATGTTGTAAGTTAACTATCCGATATAATGATACTGCGAGAACTGTGCAATCTGTAGCAACTTCTAATTTGTTGCAATGCCGGTTGACAACCACTTGGAGGCACACTTTGTTTATTTGAAAATAATAATGCACTTAAGTTTGCAATTGTTTTTTGCGCATTGCTTATTTCGTGACGTAAAATTTTCTGTTTGATGACATTACAAAATAACTTTGTATTTAAAACTTATGCCACATTCTACATTCCAGCTACGTTAGGAACGCTTCAACTGAACGTCTAGCAGTCACAAAGTGCAGACAATTTTCCTCTTACAGGTACAGATGTTAAATGTAGTTACCGTAAGGAGAGTACTTCACAGCTACATTTGTTAATATGGTGTCAGGGACGGACAAACGCCAAGGAATAAAGATTGATTCATACATCAACGGACGTTAGCGGGATGAGAATGAAGCATGCTAAGCTAATTTACAATAACCTGCAAGATGTGGAATGGAAACAACTCAATTCATAGATGATACATTTAAGTACAGACAAGTTAGCCATAGAAAATGGATCGGAAATGGTTAAATCACGTATTGATAAAAAGGAAGGAATAGGAGATAATATAATAATCATAAACGTTGATTTTTATCAAAAACGGATAGTAGGCACAAAAATAAATCACAAACGATTAAGAAGACTTCACATAAACATATACCAACGAGAACAGTCCAGTTCCATTTAATCATGGCGAAAAAATAGTCAGCCTATAATATTTGCACTGCACACAGGCCTCGACACTACCACCACGCGGGGTGGTGGATGACCAAGAAGTTACTTGTAACTGAAAGTCCTTTACAAAAATGTAAATCCGTAATAGCATCTTATTTGAACCTACAACCAATGAGAAAGCCGTCAGCATAAACAATAGAGAAACCACATCTGATATTCTTTATTTCCGCTGCAACACATCCTCCCCCAGTGTAAGAGCATTCCATCGATAAAGCTTGAGAAGTGGGACCGCGGTGTCAGGTCTCTTCAATAATAAAATATCCGTCGGTGCTATCAGTTCCGGTTCCAATGCGATTTCTCTGTCGCTGCCGTGAGCACTGAGCCTAACTTATTTTCCTGTGTATTATAAGAGAACAATACTGGTTTCAGGGTTGATCCGCATCACATTGGATGAGATACGATCGGTGCGGATGTTGAAACTGTTGGCAGTTGCGGAAACGGACAGTAAATGGACTTCAGAGAAAATAAGAACTGCATTGTTCTTTTATGACATTTTTTTTTAAACTTTTTTAAAGAAGCTACTGTCGAAAATCGCCAAACAGACATAGAATCGACGTTTGAATTTATTTCAATTAGTGCCAGCGCAGTTCTCGAAACCAGTTAACGAAGTTCGCAGCTGCATGAGTTCTTTTTTAATTATTGCATCAGTATCAAAGTGTTCCATTTAAAAGAGCAATGAAATAAATCCGATTGCTATTTCCTAGAACTGGCACTTCGCTATGTTCTAGTACAAACTACAAACAGTATCGTAAAACACCTGGTTCTTGTACAATGGTCGCGGATGCCAAGCGGTGGCAGGGTGGTCTGCCAAGAGGTGACGCCGCGGGGCGCCAATGAGCCATGCTTATTTTAGCACACAATAGCTGCCCAATGTTAGAACATTAGTGACAGGAGCATTGTTGTTGTTTAGAGGAACAATTTCAAATCGACTATACGGGAATAACGCGCGGTCATAATTGTGTAATTTTACATAAAGGACAATCCCAGAAACTCTATACAACTTTGCCCCACTCAAATCAAAAAATCATTTACAAGCCTGCAATATGCAGCATCTTAAAGCTTATTTATTACTGTTAACTAAACATTTGTTCTAATGCCAGTAGAACTTGCGGTTTCTGTTAAAATCTTAAAACAATGATGACATTAATTATAGGTTAGGTTCAGTTTATAATTGTAAAAAAGCGATTTAAACAACATATACGTTACGCATTCACATAATTGTTATAATCGTAATGATGAGTTTTTGTGTTACAGGTTTTTTAAACTTTATTTGTTGTGTATCATGCGCAATATGTAACGCAATAGAAAATTCAGGGATTGAATTCCTTTTATCATTGATTTGTAATCGGCAAGTTCTACTGAAAAACAATGTATTAGGACAAGTTCCTTTAATCATTACAATTATTTTAATTAATTGACATTTCCTGTAAATAGCTGGGGCAGGATCTGGCATTGTCAGATCACTATTGTAGTGATTTAGATGAAAATATTTCACGACTCTGCTGCTGATTTAAATTGTCACCAACGTAAACATAAGCTTCTGTAAAGAGGTTACTGAAAACATTCACACGTTCACAGCGGGTTTCAGTCCTGACTACATTGTACCAAAATTCCCAAAGTATTCCACATGTGAAATATGTCTGCCGGTCTATTTTTAATCCAATTTGCAGAAATTTGGCACTCCAGACCGACCAGCGGAATGCTTGTCCAAAACTGTGTTTTTATTGACAAGTGGAATACTCATATGCCACATGGTAGTGTCATAAATAAGTTGACATACCATTTATGATTCAGACGCTATATGCGGACAGCTGAATCATCCGAAATGAGATCAGTGTCTAATCGCATACTTATCATAAATTAAGACATACTTTTAGGGCAAGTCCCTTATATGTAAACATGATTATAATCAAAGTGGAAGAAATGTGTGTCACTGCATGTTTTTCCTCAAGAATGAAAAGGCAGTTTATGGTTATACTCGAAAAATATATGATCGCATAAATAATAAAAAACTTAATTACGAAAACTAGGCTGGACTAGATCGTTGCAATAGGCAACTTGTAAATCAAAATGTAAGTACTTGTATGACTAAAAAGTTAGCCACAAAAAGTGGAACAAAGATCCCGAACACGTTCGTCCGACTTCGAGTATGTTCGAGCATGTTCGAGCAAATATCCCGTACTACTTTTCTTTTAGCGGAAACCACTTAAAGTGTAGGAAAGCTTTTCGGTGCACTAATTCCACAGTATGAAGCCGCTAACATACAGCTATTGTTTAAAGTAGCATTTATTTGCTATGAGCTAATAATCCCACTTATGCAGTACATATTGCAGGTACATAATTATGCAGTAGATTTAGATTACTACAGTAAGTGGAATCAAGTGGCTTGTTACGATTAGGAGGGTGACACTGAAATTTCTTAGAAAATCAAAAACTGAACAAACTAGCAAGTTATTAGTTTTATTATATATTTTCACAATAGTGTCCATTTACATCAATACATCGCTGCATCCGATGGAACCACTGAAAAAAGCACTTTGTCCACAAGTCCTTAGGGGTCTCTTTGACGGCATTTTGAAAAGCAGCCACTGCTTCCTCGGCGTTCACAAAACGTGTTTCTTTTATTTTCGGAAATAAATAAAAATCGCAAGGTAGGTACGAGGTCGGGGCTATAAGGCGGGTGACCCAGTCTTTCCACATCTGACGTCGCCAAGTAGTCGATTGTTTGCTTTGCGTTCTGCGACGAGGCGTTGTCGAGGTGAAGGAGGGTCCTACTGCGAGGTCAGTTACGACTTTTTCCAAGACAAGTGGCAAACAACTGTTAGTGTACTACTCCGCAGTAACTTTTTTTCGAGCCTCTGAAACAATTATTGCGTGATGACATGTCCTTCCGAAGACAGACGACACCATCTTATTTCCAACGCATCGACCTCTCTTCACTTTAGTTGGCAACTCTTCGGAAGGAAACACCCAGACAGCAGACTGTCTCTTAGTTTCAGGATCATAACAATCAATCCAGCTTTCGTCATCCGTAAGTATGTCGAAAACAGCATTTGAGTCACCTCCGTTAAATCTTTGAACCATTTCACTACACCAATTAACACGACGGAGTTTTTGTTCCTCTGTCAAATTATGAGGTATCCACCGAGCACTAAGCTTCCTGACCGCTAAATGTTCATGGAGGATTTTGTGCATTTGACTCATACCGATGCCTAAGCTTGTCCCAATCTGCTGATAAGTCACTCTTTTGTCAGTCTCTTTTATACGCCGCACAACACTGATGTTATCATTATTCGTCGCCGTAGAAGGCCGTCCCTCACGCAGATCATCGGTGAGATTAGTGCGACCACGTTTAAACTCATTAAACCAGTTGTAAACAGTGTCACGAGATGGGGCTTCATCATAATAAGCCAATCGAAGTCTATCATAACTTTCTTGGTGACATAAATGACATCGACTCATAAAAATCATTGTACGAAAATTTTCTCGCGTTAAATTCATGCTGGCGTGACACAGACAATTTTAAATTTTCCGCCAAATCGTAAACAAATGAATACAATGCATACACAATAATATTGGCAAAGAGTTCCAGTTCAATTTGAACTTATTTTTTTATTATATCGTTTACAAGTGGCCAGTTCTAAAAACTTTCAGTGTCGCCCTCGTAGTGTTAACATCATTCTCAGCACTAATTCTTTCAAAGGAAAAACCACTTTTCCGTACCTGGTACGACAACTATTACATAAATACGCGGCAGCGATTTAATTAAATAATGGCTAAAATGCAATTTTAAATGATGTTTTGAAAGAAATTACTAAGTAAATACTATGTAGTAGTATTTCACACTTTACCTTTTCATTAAAATGGTAAGTATTAGTTACTCGTGCAAACTTTACTTCATGATATTTCGTCATACGAGTAACCAAAAGCAGTCAACGACAGATTTATTTTATCAAATGGTAAAACCAAAATTACATAAATAAATTACGAAATGCATTAAAATTTTCCATCTATAATTATCGATGAAGAATTTATTAGCATATGTAATCTCAAATTCACATTATGGCAGCGGATATACAAATTGCTTTCGAAACCTGCTGGATCAGTCAATCAGCGTCTTTGACTGAATACATAGATACTCGTAAGACTAGTAAAACATTTTCTATGCTCCCTCTTTTCTTTTGCTTTGTAGGATTAAAACCGCTTAATAATATAGCGTTGCATTTCTAGACTGCTTATATATAATTAAATGTCAATGTCATCTTAACTTGCTGTCAGAATGTAAGAGGCGGTTTAACTTCATACACAGATAAACTCATGTGTTATCTTGGGATAGTTGCAGTACACTGTTGAGACCAATTTACTGACCATATTATAAGAGGACTCCAACTAAGAATTGATCTATACAGAATAGTACTGTTTCTCAAAACGTAGTCATGCAGTCATGATTGATCGCTTATGAAGGCTCACTTTGATACAACTTAAACTCCAATATGACGATGCGTTTCTAAGACAAGTCAATAATGCGAAAGCAGCTGTTTTTCCTTTGCTTAGAGCAAGAAAATGGCTGGATTTAATCATTATTTCTTCAGACTTCATTTCAGTTTTTTTACTAAGACTAATATGTTTAAAGAAAGTAAAATACCACTAAACTGTGCATCAATACATTAATACATGGTGCTTATCAACACGATGACGTTATGAACCTCTTGGTCGGTTAGCAAAGAATAAGAAGTAGTGCTTAAACGTGGACTAGGTATTACAAACTAATATCAACGCTCGCGATAACACCTTATTGTTCATAGAAATTCCTGTAAGATGAGTAATTAGTGTTCTAGACAATAATTATGAATACTAAGATTTTATCGCGGTTTTAATGTTATGCGAAGTCAACGAGGAAGCCGTTCTTAGGTCTTGGGAAGTAGCCGGAATTTATTTGACAAAGGATGTAATATGATTTTGTTAGACGTTGCTAATTAGCTTTTCTTGAAAAACTCCTAAACTTCTCTTAAATGTTTTAGACAAAAGATAAAACTTTCTTAAATATCTGTACCTATGTATTTTCTCTTGCTTTGGTACCAGCTGCATCAATTATAACAAATGATATGTCAAATCACTCGGGATGAGTCAGTGTTGAGTGAAAAATAAAGGCAACAACGACACATGTTGAAATATTAAGTAGCTCTCATGAGCCCGCGTTTGTTTAGTTTTCTTTTGAAACTTTTTATTCTTTACAATAAATTTTGATAAATAATGCGGTCGGAATTCCCACGATAGTATGAGAAAAAAATCTAGTATATCTCGTCTGGCCGTCCCGGTATCCAATTTGTGCAATCACCGGCTGATGCTTGCGTTATGAAGCCTGCTTGTCTGTTCCTTTAGCAATTTTTTGGGCTTATTAGTAGACTCGCACGAATTACCCGAAACGGGAGAATCGAGACTTGAATAATATTGACGACTCGCACCAAGTTAATTTATTTGTGGGCGAATCGACAGCTCAAGGAAATAATATGTATTAGGCAACTGTCACATTTTTTATTTTATGCAATAAAGTTAAGAAGAAAGTACACAATAATAATTAGTAAATGTAGTTTCTAGTGTAGGTACTTCTTTCTTAACTTTATTGCATACAAAAAATTAATATTGCGTAAAAATACATATTTCTGGAGTTGTCCATTCGCCCACAAATGTATTAACTTCAGTCGCCTACAGAAAAAATAATGTTAGATGAAAGTGTCGATTCGCCCGATTCGATCGAGTAAATCGACAAATTAGCAATTTTCTTGTCGTTTAGACTGCTCAATTGAAGAGGAGGGATCTACTAGGGTCATTATCAGTATCGAGTCATGAGCTGTTGTTTTACTCAAGAGGAGAGTTCAAATGGTGCCCCAGATTCATCTTGATCTCTTCAACTCTCCAAATAGAATGAATCTAGGTCCTTTACACTTTTATCAGATCATGAACAGACAAAAATCAATGCGGTCATCACTACTGTTTTATTTTTCTCCCACTAATTGCACTCTTTAGCGTGTCTATTAATGGTTTCGTGTGAGCGGATGACATTTGGAACGTTTGCTGTAAAAAACCAAGCTTAATTATCGTTAATGGATGTGTTTCGACACTCCCGGTGCAGGTCTGTTTGGCGTCGCGTTGCAAGCCATGTCAGTCAGTGTAATCACTATTAATGACGTCACGTCACCACACTGTGTAGGTACTTTAATTGACTCCAAAACCGTTTTATTGGCGCCATCTTTAGGTACATCGGAAATCGATAAGTGTGTGACAAATTCGTACGCGGAAGTGGTACTTACATTGTTTTCGTTTTGTTTAGTTAGTTTATTACTTCTCATGCTTAAACCAGAAAAAGTTGTAATCATTTTCGTTTTCGAACATAAATTCATCCTGAAGCGAAGGAAAGCCATGATAAGAGTTGTTGTGAGCTCGCATATTTTTTTTTTTAAATATTCAATCCACTCTTCTCAATGATAAAACCTTCTGTAAAGTTCTCTGTCATCATAACTGCATATACCGTTAGAAATAATATAAGTAACTCCGTTGTACTGTATGCATGTAAAGGATGTTCAGAAACAAAAATACAAGACAAATTGGCATCTGTTAAAACCTTGTACGGTAAACTCAATATATCATTGTAATGTCTGACTGTACCCATTTTTCCGAGTTGACACTTACAACTTATATTTCAAGATAAAGAGATAGGTACATGATGTACGTATTTATAACAAGACAGAGAAAGAAAAAGAATTGCTAATTCATCTTCAATTTCATTATTGATTTCACTTTTTGTATTTGTCTGACAATCGCAATTAATGCTTCAATTTTGCCAATTCTGCAGTAAGTAACAGTATATATATGTACATATAAATATGCTATACTATACAGGGTGGCAGGGTCACCATGAATTCTTCACTAGCACATGATTCTAGACCATCTAGCATACATTTATCGTCGGTTTAAAAAAAAAAATTGCTGTGTCATGGATAAGATAGCTGTTCAATACATTTTGATCGCGAATGGATTGCACATACGCGGTTAAAATGTATTGAACAGCTAACTTTTATTTTTAATAGCCTATGTTTTTTTACCGCAGGGCGTTTGGAATAATTTAGTGAATACATGGTAAAAGGCTGAGCGTCGATGTCCGTGCCACCCTGTATATCCTTCATTAGTATATATGTTGGGAAAACCTTTTTTTATTATTTAATTTAATGATATTAAAATACAGAGATGTTACTTAAATTCTAAACTCGCCAAACGATTACGTTTGATGGCGAGAGGCGCTCTTTTAGCTACAAGCTCAGCGGCCGCGGCGCGGGCTGGCTCGAGCAAGGATCGGGAGGGGTGTGGATTTGGGCGTCGCGGCGGGCCTCGGCGGCGAGGGCGGTAGGACGGCGATCGGGTTTTGGGCTTACGTAGCGTGCTGGTGGCCTTACTACTCTCCTGGAGGAGGGTAGTGGCGTCGTCGGGGGCGATTAAGGTATGCCTTGGTCGGCGAATACTACTAATGCGGGAGGGAGTGTAGCGGGCGGCCGCTGATATCAAGGGGTTTGGGTGTTTGATGCCACAGTCAAAGAAACGCTTCGATCAGCGTATGTATAAAATTTAGACCTGTTTGCTACCCTTAAAATGTTTTTTATATTATTTTGTCTTTAGTAATACTTTACTAATTATTACTTTTTCTCTTAATCAAAATATTTAGTTAAACACTATAGGTACCAAATATTAGATGATCCCTTACCATAACAATTTGTTGTCTGTGGTTGAACCAGTTTGTTCTCTCTAACCCTACGTACTGGGCACCTGAAAACGAGTATTACACGCAAATAAATACTTTACGAAAGAATACATGACTAAAAAGAAGTGGATTCTGGGACGACGGCTAATTGATAGATACCTATAGAAGAAAATGACGTCCTGCCCTACCCCAAATAAATTGGGTACTTTTAAGGGCAGTAAGATCATAATATAGATGTTGTACAGCTACTACAGCAGTCAAGCCACATAAAACTCAACCATGATGGACGATTCATCATATCTCTGCCAAACCTAGTTCTCTATCTTGATTGGATACCTACTTGGAAAGATTATAAGGGCAGTAAGATGATATTAATTTTGTTATTTGGAACTATAGCAGATAAGCCACATATAACTGAAACATGAAGGACGATTCATCATAATGCATCTCTACCAAACGTAGTTCTCAATCTTGATTGGATAGGTATTGGCTTTGCTCTTCGTCTCTTTCTAACTCAGTAAATGGAAAAAAACAAAAGAAAGTTTTATAGAACGCGTATCGGATGTTTGCCGTTCATATACCTACGTAACATCCACTTGACTCAATCGGTTGCACTTACCTACATAAAAAAGACATTCCAGTTGATTTATAAAATTATGATTTACCTACGCTTTAGTAGAAAGTTACCTACTACATGTCAATCACTGCTTGAATAGCAGTAATTACTTATCTACATAAAACTATTTTAATGTACAATATTTTGTTGAGCAGTGTTGACCCAGTGGTAACGGCACCGACTTTAGAGTTGTTGGTCGTGGGTGCGAACCCAGGCAGGCGGTTTACTTTGTGTTATTGCTCTGAAATGGTGAAGGAAAACGCCGGTTTCCTCACGATGTTTTCCTCGGTTTTATTTTTGGTTCTAGATCATGCCGATGTACTAGCTTTATAGCATAAGACATCTACCAAGACGACCAACGCGTACTGAGCCCGCGTGGTAGATAACGGCCCACTCCCTGTCACAGAGAGGAGGCCTGTGTCCAAGCAGTGGGAACATTATATGCTGGCTACGTACAGTAATTTGATTTAAAAGAGTATCCGTGGAGTTTCTTGCCCGTTCTTCTCCATAGGAACCTGCTATACGCTTCGGAATGGGCAACTAGCTTCATCTTTGTGACTGACCGACCCCTTGACTGTTCAAAAGTGCATGTTAATAGTTTTGGTGAAATAAATGGTTTCAGTTTGTAAAACTATTTTTGATGTCGTACATCATTACTGGCATATTTCTTAGCCGTCCGTACAACTTAAACCGTTTTTTTCAAGGAAACTATTTTGATCTTTGTAGCTTAAATTTGGCACAGCTATTTTTGGTTCTTACAGCATCTGTAAAAGTTGATCTAGATAAAGAAAATTATAACATTTACAGATTAAAAGAATTGAAGCAAAATGGAATTCACAGAACTTAAAATGTGTTTTCTTAAGAGTGAATCTACAAAGCCTTTGAGATAAAATAGCTCTGATTTAATTATTAAAGTTTAAAGTTGGAAATGGCTGTCAACCCTTATCCTGGGTGTGCCCGTCGTGTTTTGGACTGGTTTGATGAAGGCCGTGCATACTCGGGAGAATCATGAACATTATTATTATACCAACAAAATGAAGTCATAAAAAGCCGTACATAACAATTTATCTAATACAAGTGAATGTCGGATACTAGAAAAATAAAATAAGGAAGCTTAAGACCTTACACTTCCTACTAATTATCTCTAAGCCCGTAAACCATAATATGTGTTATGGTTTCCGACTGTAAGTGTTAAACGCATATTATAGCTATCTAGATTTTAAACTTAATTACTTCGTCGGATCTGGCATAGACAAAATCAAAATCAAAATCAAAAGTCATTTATTCAAATTAGGCTGAGAATCAGCCCTTTTCGAACGTCAAAATTACATAACACAGTCCCCCAAAACGCCCACCCGTCACCACTTCCTAGTGCTTTAGCTGGGGAGAAGAAGTGGCGCAACAAACTCCCCAGCAGCACAGCTGTCTGTTCTGTTAGAAGAACTGGATTCTAAACAATTGTAAGCAAATTACCAAAACATTAACTTAATTGCCATACGTCAGCTAGCCACGCCAATTCAAAAAAAAAATATAAAAAATGAATGTAAATAAAACTTAAAACATTAATAAAAGCCTCCAGGCCTAAAGGGCATGGTAGCTTACATATGCAATACTGGATTTATTATACAAACAAATAAAATAAATAAATGATAAACTAGGACCATCAAAGTAAAATAAATTAACATAACAATTACTGTAACAATAATAAAACCATAGACAGCAAGACGACCAGTCACCACAAGCAGCACCCGTTCACGAGCATAACGCAAAGGTCAGCCATTACCCCCCTCGCCATATTTGAGGGAAGGAGGAAACCCGACCCTCGACGCTACCGCAAGCAGTGACATCTAAGGGAGCATGACGAACTTGCTGCCGGTCGCTCAGGCAAGAATAATGTTATCAATTGTCGAGGTCGCTAGCTAACCACATATTGCAATACAGTTCATTAAAAAAACATTGTAATGAGTAGATCATGTCAATAATAAATGAAGATAACAAAATAATTGACTTATACCGTCAAATAAAATAATAAAAAAGCAAATATATGAACTCATATACCCTGTCAGTAGGTAAGCTGATTCTGGAGAAAGAACACGAACATTGTGTTGACATAAAATGAACGTATAAGATACTTGGAGAATTGGGCCAATAATCTTAATTCTGCGCAAAAATAAAGCCACGAATTGGTTTCGTGTTAGCCTTTATTGCTTTCAATATCATGTCAGAAATATAATACTTCAAATGAAAAAGATCAAAAATTTCCATCTAGCCAAATGTAACCAACACCATTCTCATATGCGTCAGTAACAACGACGGTTCCCACAGTACAATGATACCTGTAAACCAACAATATATATTTGCTTGTGTGGAAATGATTATTACCGTGACCTAACAATTGAGCAGTTTGTGAGTTGTGAATAACATTCAGCTCCGTGAGGCAAAAACTGAGCGGCCATGAGGCGTTTGTTTCCGAGTGTTTTTGCACCGGCCGCGGCCGACCGACAACGACGACCGCGGTCATAATACCCGCACTCGACCGGGGGCGTATCGATTTGGATGCACGCCTCGAAAAGTTTCATGTTTAGTTATGAACTTACATAGATACATATCCTCCCTCAGGGTACTTTATTTGTATTCTGGTTTAGGCCAATACCTACTCAACCCACCTACAAAAGCTTTTCGTGTTGCAATGATTCAATAATAATTTGAATAACTTAAACTTTTTGTAATCCAGTTCTTTCTGATCTAGTTAAATATGGTTCCGTGATTATGGATGTTGTTTTATGTGAATGTGATACAATATTAAATCTCAAAGAGAATCGCTGCTTGGCTGCGTGCCCCATGCTTTATGAAGCAAACAGTATTAAATCAAGTGCCAAGGCTAAGACACTTTGTTTGTAATAAATCTCATGACGACACGAAGACATACCGTCGGAAAGGATTTTGGTTTTTAAAACTCTTATTGACAGTACAGACATAGGTATAAAATATCGATACTCAGAAAATCCAAACACACCTGTCTTTCTTGGAAAGTCATTAAAAGGAGAGAGCTAGCCGTCTCGACACGTCAAAGAGCATTCTATAAGGGGAGACAGGTGATAACGTAAGTCTGGTTCTAGCGAGCGAGCTATCGACATCATGTGTCGATAAAAAGTTATCCACACGACTTTCTAGTGACATTGATGTAACGCCAGCCGCACGTCTCTTATTCATAATAAAGCATTAATCATAACCGCAAATGCAGCAACTATGGCAATCTCGATTTCAAAATATTCTCGCCATTTACTTTAAGAAATCACAAAAAAAAGTAACGAATCGCTTGGGTTTCAACGCTATCTAAACATGGGTTTCCGAGTGCTTTGTAGGTCGCATAAAAACAAGTTTTACTATTTGCAAAAAAACATCGAGAAATTCATCCGAACACTGACGTAACTAACTGTACCCTGAACGATGTTCTCAATCATCAGGGAAAGCGGTTTCTATTCATAAATCAACGTAAACTGAATAAATAACAACGTTTTGTGTATCAAACACATTACCTAATTATTTCAATAACCGGGAACATTATTTGGAAATTAAAATGTGAGCATGTATTTACAGTCTAGGTCATCTATTCCTATTCTCGAATACTACCTACACTGTATGTCAAACAAGTGCGTGTGAGTCATATCGGGTCGCATGTTATAGGAAATAAACTAACAGAAATGCCGTCTTCGGCTGACTTGAACCACTTGTCAGTCATATTTCCACTAGCGGTCGAAATAACATGTGCACATACGAAATATCTCAAATAACCTTTTGTCTTAATTCGGCTTTCGCTGGAACACAATGGGCGACCAGTGATACCCACAGTGGAAAGTGCCTACTGTCACAGTTACCGCTGTAGCCTATGTTTGACAAGGCGAAAGTTAAACTTTTTGTTTGCAGTTCCTTCAAAAGGCCCCCGGGTCGAGATTTACATAGGACGCGACATAGCTTGGGTCGTCCGTCATTTTTATCTGCTACTTCATGTGGGTACAGATTACATTACAGTTTTGCGATCCCGCTGTACCGCCGAATTCATATGAAAACTGTCGCACATATTTTGAATCTAAATGTTGTCTTTCTCCTTTATTTGGACCTAGTTCTGTTTCGACCTCCAACATTTGCGTGACATATTATTTGAAACACGAGTCTGCGATTACGCCTCTATAATCATAATCAGCCTATTATGTTCGCACTGCTGGGACACAGGCCTCCTCTCTGTGAGAGGGAGTGGGCCTTAATCCACCACGTGTGCCCAGTGCGGCTTGGTAGATGTCACATGTCTTCGAATTTTTGGTTCTAAGACATGCCGGTTTCCTCACGATGTTTTCCTTCACCGTTTTGAGAGCAATGGTGATGAAATAATTTACACAAAGTAAAGCGCCTGTCTGGGTTCGAACCTACGATCTATAAATCGTAAGTCGCGGCCGTTACCACTGGGCCACCACTGGTCCTATATAATATTGTTGTCAAATTAATTGCATTGCAAATGAGGTGTTCATTATTATTTCAATCATATTTCACACATGATATTCTTGCTCAATAGTAAAAATACGGCCTATTGTCAAAAGTGACTGGATGTGGGTTGAACAATAGCATTGCAGATCATTAGTATTGACAAGTATTGCACAGAAAAGTCGAAAGTCGTACTCGCACTTTGCAGATTATTGATACTGACCTCGAAGGATACGGTGATGGATGCAGCAAATAATGGCCATGTCATTACTATGCACTATTTCTAATAGCTTGACGTGGCGTATGAAGAAACACAGGACTTATAGGTATAATTCAATTGTAATCGAGAAATCAAGACTTAGTCATCTTTTGAAGATGATTGGTAGAGTAATTATCACTTTTGCAATCAACAAACATATATTCATAGATCTATTATTGTTTAACCAAGGTTGTCAGTATTTTGCAAACGTATCACGATTCACGAGTATGATATAATAATGGTTTTATTGAAAACAATTTGCAAATAACGTCACCGAGAAACTTTCGATTCGGTATAACCATTTGCATCCCTGGAATGACCTTGACAACCACATTATTTGTAGTGGTTGAAATTGAATGAAACCGCTAATATTTAGAAGATCAGCATCATTTTACTCAAGAATCTGTAAACCAAGATACGATAATAGTCTTTGGATTATGCTCGACCGTACTCGTAATATTTTTAAGTATTTTACCTAACTGTAGACAAACAGCATGCTGTTTTATAAGATCTATCGATTCCAGATTCTGATTTACGTCAGTAGCATTTCTATCCTTATCATCTTCACCATATCACTTGTTTGTACCTCTCACGATAAACAATCGACCGATAGCATCGAACCTATTTCTTGCTCAAGATTCAGAGCATGTAATAAGTATGCTGTCCCGGTATCTATGACTGTATCAATGAATATATAGCTGTGTAGAATGTCTGTGTGTCCGGATGCCGAGGCGACGTCCTCGGCGCCCGCGCACGGCACACAACAGCCCCCTATTCATCTGCAGCCCGCATCATGCATGCGCCGCCATTTTAATCGCTGATGACTCTTAAATTACTTATGTCAATACTGTCATTGATAACATCGGTGTTTTATTGAACAGCTGGCGTTTATGGGCGAAGCTTTAGAGCTAGTTGATTATATATGGTGTGAATAAAAAACGGTAGTTGATTTTTTATGATGGTTGACACGCAGAGTGAAAGGTGGTGTTAATTGGAGGTTTGTTTCCGGTATAATTATGCGTCTTTCCAATATCTAAGATTTGTTTGGTTATCGATACGATGTGTCAGAAAAACCCAAAAAGAAAACTCAATGTGTCGCGTTGGAATTTGAAGACTGTTTTCATTGAGCGTCCCTTTGTAGTGAGCAAATTCGTTTAAACGCCCGATTTAAACGAGCTTATGTCAACATTTTCTTTTCTTTGCCAAGTTATGGCCCTATTTTCATTAATAATTTCAAAACTGGAACACAACCATGAACGTAAACATCATTTTGTTTACACTACCAATTCTTATCAACAGCTTGATCAAGTAATCGTCGGATAAATTACCAACAAGTGGGTACATTATTCTGGTATCAAATAAGGGACAAAGGCGTCAAGACGTGATACTATATAGCCTGATTATAGCAACAAGTGCAAACAAACTTCCTTAGTCTTTAGTGTCGAGTTAAGTACACCTTTACATGGTTCATGCTCTGCTGCGGGTCAGATTCAGTGAATCTTCTTGCGTCATACAATTTCAGACAGAACTGCAGCCCTTATACGCATGGGAATTAGTTTTACAATTGCGTATCAGAGTGTTGGAATTGCGATTTACGAGCGAGGTGAGCAAGTAGGTCACAAAGGAGTGCGTCCTTCAACGTTTGTAGTTTCCAGAGGAAGGATATGCTTCGTGACTTTTCATTTCAGTCGCCATCCTGACTGTCACCGCGGTCGTATGTTAATTACTTAATTTTCCTCGTTTTGTGATACTTTGTAACAATTAAGCTAATTGACCCATTTTGGTAATAAGTATTCATTAGAAAAGTTTTTCTAAAGTGAAGTGATTTTTCATATTTAAGAAACGAATCGAGTCTATTTAGCACGTGAGTATTTATTTCATGAATGATAATGAACGCGTAATTGCAAAAAAAAGTTACATTATTATTCGAAACAAATGCATAGTAATAAACAATCGGATGAATATAAACTTGTTTCAGACAGTTGGATTTCCTAATTTAGATTACCAACTGATAAGTCTAGCGTAATTGCTGTTTGTTCGTAATTCAGTTTATTTAATCTAGGCAGCTTTCTTATTTAGTTTACCTACTAATGTTAATGTAGAATTAACTAAGCGACAAACAAAATGTATATAAATGAGCAAGATAATTGACTTAAATATCATAGAGTTATTCAATCTTATTATCATAACTAAGTAAAAATTATAATACTTAATTGATTAGAGCTAAAGTGCTAATTTAGCTGTCTGCGGCTATTATGTAATGTCCGTTAGTGATATTATATAAGAATCGGAAGCCTACTCGTGCGCACGACGCCGATTCCGAGTATCAACTACATTATCAATTCGACAACGGTTGGATTAACATATTTGATGCTAAATCATTACATAACAACTCTATTTCTAATCTGTATTCCGTTCTTTGTATGCGCTTTCGAGATTATGCAACAATAATGATGAATGATGTCTCGTTTTTTAGGATATTGATCAGTTTAATTCGTTAACTTAGAATGTGCAAAGATCATCATGATTAAACCTAACCTTCTTGATTAAGTTTTACGCAATGTTTAATTTTTTTGTCTTCTTTATTCCAGGTAAGTTCACTGTGTCTGGTTATACAAACGTATGATATCGTGGAGCGATGTAAGTATAATAAAGATCATCATTCATAACGGAATTCATAAAAGCAGTCACAGTTAGTGAAGACAATCTTTAGTTTGAAAACATTAAAATAACGTGGTCGGCTCGTTGTTGTAGTTGACCTGTTTACAACCTACCTGGGCTGAAGTAGTAAGAACGCGAATTGCGAATAAATTAAGCCAATTGACACTGCTTAATTTGTTCGCAACTTGCCTACCTACATAACTAAAATATCAACAAACAATAATTATTTTAAGGTTTTACTAATTGGCTACTCATTTTACGTCAAGTAAAAGCGCTTGAGGAAACCCCCTATGAAAAAAAACAGCCCTTAAACCACACAATGTGTTAGTATACAAACAACAATTATTTGTTATATGTGTGTGTGTGTGTGTGAGCAGGTAAATTATATAGGTTAACATTATTTATCCACAATGCTGCATTTTATTTAACTCGGTATATTTACTGTAGCTACACAAGTTAACTGTAGCGTGTTTCACTGGACAAGTTAATTTGTCACGAACAACGAACCGATGCAACTCATTTGATAGCACTAACATCACATCTGTTTATGCATTCAATTTAAATCGGTATTTCGACTTTTGAGCCCAGCCTCATGACCTATTAAAATATTCAGCATAAAATAATAATTAATAAATATTCCGTTAAAGTTATTCTATTCTATGAATTATTCTATTGAGCTTATTATACAATTTTAACAGACTTCATGTCGCCATCTTTGTAAAATTAAAACAGTAGGTATGGCTATTACAGTGACCTAAATAGTAATTTACCACGGACCATCTGATACTTTTGCACATAGTACTTATGCCTAACCTAACCAAACAATGAGATTAAAAAATGTCTAGGTGTTTGCGATAAATAAATTGTTCACCAAAACACTATAATCCCAATCCACCCAGAATAGAATATCTTCTTGTCCCATACATCTACATCTCTATTATGTATGGGCAACTAGCTTCATATCTCTGACTCCTTGACAACTCAATGATTTAATTGAAATAAATGCTTTGAGTGTGAGTTAGATACCCGTCATCTCAGAGGTAGGTAACCCTATTTCTAGCCATCTGTTATTTCATACAATTCCTTACTTACTTCTCCTAAAGTCACGTTCATATCCCTCATTTCTCCATATCAATGCGACTGACGATTCCAAGCCACTAAAAGACGAAATTTAATGAAAAATGGACCTTAACCAAGAACTTAAAGATGTAGGGTGTGGTAAGTTCTAACTAGAAGTAAGCTGTCAGCAACCATACTGCGGGTTTATTAGCTCCCCAAGTTGCTCTAAGTCTAGTCTAGTCGGGACTTCGGTTCTCGGGAGGAGCTACAAACTTTGCAGCAATATTTGCTTGAAATGTAAATGAACTTGCAAACAAATTGCATATTATTAGATTATCAATTAGTTAATTGCAATCTACAGACTTTCTGAATGTTTTATCAGCCTGCCGCATATCATTAGACGGTCCTATCAGTTCCTTCCTTTCGTTATTAAAAAGAACTACAATCTGCACATAGCTCTTCATTGTTTAATTAATTATCTAACTCTGTATTCAACTAAGCATTTAAGGGGTTTTTTATAAGATCAGCTTCGTATCAGCCAACTCAATAGTGTACAATTTGCAATTAATTAAAATAATTGTCTGCCTGTTACTGTCCCACTCACAGATAAACATAAAGATATACTCAGTCATTAATGTCAAAGATAAACGATAGAACGATACTTATATTATACACGGATTCTTTGCGATATGTGACGCCTACTGAGCGAAGCAACTACTCTTGTAACAACCACACAGCCCACACGACTTCACATTTCTATCTACATTCAACATCAGATCACTATAAATGCACACGGTTTCACTTACGACTTGTTATTAAAATGATACTGCAGTAGGCGTATAAAAGATGACCCGAGAACCATCACCCACGTGATTTAAAACCGTACCTAATAGCAGCTGTTCGACCACTGCTTGCCCCCGCTTGCCACCACATACATGTTCAATGATTTGTTGAAACTGGAACACCAATATTGAACATAATTTAATCAATTATTTTTATACGACGGGTACGGGTTGTATTGACACTGAACTACGAATCTCGTTCATGATTATTTAATTTGGTCTAGAAAGGAGGTGGATTAATAAGTATAGGCCTTGTAGATATTTATGAAGTTAAGCTTCAAATCATCAAATCAAATCAAATCATTTATTCGTTTGCAAACATGGGTAAATAGTAGGTACATAGATGTTTAAATTTTTTCATAGCGCTCCATGTTCTACCGTTATGTGCATGCCAATCGTGTTTGATGTACACAAATTTAAAAGACAATAAAGACTTCATGTTTACAGCAATTTTTTGTTAGATATATTATTATAATTCAAAAATATTAAAAAAAAACTATCTTTTAAAAAAAAACTGTCCGATGATGATTTCCTATTTTGATACATAATCACTATACCACTGAATGAAGAAATAAATAAAGCAAAAGACATGAATTTATTACAAACAAAAGACCCAAGTACTACTCTGTGTAAAAAGTATCGGGAATATGTCAATAAAAAGACCCGCGTAAAAGAGGTCGTTCTAATTTTTTTACTGCAGGTTGGTAGCACTGTACTGATTTAGCGCGCAAAATTTGAGCGGGATCTGTCATTTAATTTGTTTTAAACTACACTTTTTGTTGGTCATAGTTTTGAGTCCTCGGCGATTTTTACAATGGAAAATATTGTTGAACAAAGAGTGTGCCTTAAATTTTGTGTTTCAAATGATATTTCATGTGGTGAATCACTACAAATGTTGCGAAATACCTACGGCGAATCGTGTATATCGAAAACAAGGGCTTATGAATGGTATAAGGCTTTTAAAGAAGGCCGAGAAGTAGTAGTAGACTTACCTCGTTCTGGTAGACCTTCAACCGCTACGACCAAAGAAAACATCGACAGAATCAAGAAGCTAGTGCTCGAAAATCGACGTATGAGTCTGAGAGAGTTGGCTAGTGAGGTGAAAATATCTTTTAAGTCCGTCCACAACATTCTCATTGACATTTTAGGCATGAAACGCGTCGCCGCTCGACTAGTTCCAAAAGAGCTCAATTTTGTTCAAAAAGCGCAGCGAAAGCATGTCGCTGAAGACATGGTTTCCCGAGCTTCTACGGATCCGACCTTTATGAAACGTATAATAACTGGCGACGAGACATGGGTTTATGAGTACGACATGCAAACAAGCCAACAGTCTTCAGAATGGCGTCTCGAAAAGGAGCCGAAACCCAAAAAACCGCGGCAAAGTCGCTTCAAAATCAAGGTGATGTTGACAGTTTTTTTTTACTACCGTGGTGTGGTTCACTCCGAATTCCTTCCAGAGGGAGAAACAGTGAATAAAGAATATTATTTAGGCGTCATGAAGCGTTTGCGTGAGAGTATCCGCCGAAAACGTCCAGATTTGTGGCAACACAACTCATGGATGCTGCACCATGATAATGCACCATCACACACAGCCATTATAGTGAAAGAGTTTTTAGCGAAAAATTCAACAAAAGTTCTCGACCAAGCACCGTATTCACCTGATATGGCTCCGTCTGACTTTTTTTTATTTCCCAAGTTAAAATTACCACTTCGAGGAAAACGTTTTGAGTCGATAGAAGCCATAAAAGAAAATTCGCTGAATGAGCTAAAGGCCATACCGCAAATAGCCTATGAAAAATGTATGGAAGACTGGGTGAAGCGGTGGAGATGTTGTATTGCAAGCGATGGGGCCTACTTTGAAGGCGATAAAATAAATTTAGATGAATAATTTGTATTTTTTTATTTATTGACAAATTCCCGATACTTAGTACACAGAATGTATATGTTGTAACACGTTGTATAATAAATAAAAAGTGTTATATCAAATGGTCGTGCTTTCGCCAATTATACACATAGTTGGAATCAATTTAATTTATTACCGGAGCTTGATAAACAAATAGTAAAAGTCGCAGTCTCGCTCGCCCACCGCCCACGTGTTCCATGCAAAAACTGGGTACTGTACATTCACTGTGAAATCCTGATTCTGCATTCCTTGGAACCAGTTGTAGTTCTTATGGACTACAGCCCCTTTAGGAACGTAACATCTTTTATTGCGTTGGTATATTAAATTTATTGGTCAATGATTTTCAGCTATCTTAAATCAACAAATGCAAAAAGTTTACGACCGTGTCCAATATAGGCTGTAATTATAATAATGTATATGTACATAATTACTATGACTGCCGTTCAAAACTCGCTTGTGTAGACACGCAAAAAAATGTTAGGTGAAGTCGTGATCAATTTTAGTTTGTTATTTAGATAGTTAACTAATATCAGTCATGCCGCTTCTGCGCCTTAATTTACAGACCAGTTTGAAATGTAAATGATAAAATCGACATTGTCTAAAGAGGGATAACCTCGTTACAATTAAACTTTGTTCGACTTAATCGTTTCACGTTATTTACCCCTAAAGTCTCTTAACAAATAAAAAAGGTAACCACATCAAGAAATGTTTCTGTCGCACATTTTCGTATTGATTATTTGAGAAAGTCCACTCATTCTATCTTTGTCTCACAACCCCTATTCAAAGACCAATCTATTTTTGAAGCCACTAATCAAACCACTAAGATCGTATTAGTAATTTAAAAACTGGTTCACACTTTCAGCGTCATGTTAACTAAGATTAATTGCTGTTGGGAGATATGAAAGCGGGATCCAATTGAAAATTGATGAAGACAACAGGAGTCCATAGATTAACGAGATATCGGTTTCTCGTTGATAAAGATAGAGTGTCTACATCGTGATTAAATTCAATTTGTGTCTGCAACGGCTTCAATTTAGATTCAAGTCATCTATGTAGTAATAAAAACTAGATAGTTCTGAAAGCGACTCTCATTTTAAGCGATTTGAGAAATTTTACCAATAAAATAAATCTGAAAAATTTATTTGTTTGATCGCGGTAATCTCTGAAATTAGAACCATGATGATTTGAAAAATTCGTTTGAATTTGATAGTGCAATTCTTGAGTAACGTTATAGACTATTTCTATCACGTTACGTAAGAGCAAAACAAAAAAAAAATTGAAGCAATAGTGCAGGCAGGTGAAAATTCAAGCGGACAAAGTCGTTAGCAAAACTAGTAAACGAAAAAGTCTTCGGCCGGGGAAGTAAATTGAGAGCGAAAGGTAGTAATCGTTCCCCTGGTATAAGCTGCTTCAAAAATGTAGCTATACAAACAATCAACCTGTGCTTACCCCTTCAGGAATAACAGACGTCACTTGTTTTTATTTAATACAGTTTATAATCTCGCTGCTACATTTGCAGGCGTGCTCTAAAACACGCGATTTGCCCGTAGGCGGCGCCGTCCTCTCGACTCGATGTTAATTGATCCGACTCGATAATAGAGCCAATGATTAAAAAAATACAGTAACGCTTTGAAACGTACTCCTACAATCTAACTACTAATTATTGAGAAACTTAAACCCACTAACGGAGTTTACTTACGATATTTTAACTCGTTTTTATTCATAAATCTTCTGAGTTATAGTCTTTTTAAAAGGATCGTGACTGATTTATTGGTTGGTCTAAAACGTATTAAAAACTTATACGAGTATATAATAACATTTCTCTCTTTTTGGTACGCATAGTGAAATAATGGGTAGGCGTAAATAAACCTCAATATTTAATGTGCTGGATAACAAAGCTTGAATACTTAAGTCGAAAGCTCGTATAAAGTAACATCCAAGTACCTACAACAAATATCTATTTTCTGATTGTTACATAGGTACATTATGTTTGAGCACCAGTTGTTTGTTCACGCGCGTATACACACCGTAGATGCTGCGAAGGCGTAGCTTAGTGGATGTATCGACTGTCCATCGCGTTGTAACCGCGTAGCAGCTGCGTCGTAGCCACGTGAATGTCGTGTCGACTGTCGTCTGACGCGACGTAGCGTTGTAACGGCGTAGTCGTGCGAAGCAGTTGTGTTGTAGCCACGAAGACGCGCGTAGCAGACGCGTTGTAGCCGCGTTTTCATAGGGCTAGAATGAACTACGTAAAGCATTGTACTTAAGGAATTACAGATTAATAAAACTTAATCAAATTGCCAAACCAGTCAGTGTCAATATTCCACAAAAAATGAAACTAGGAGCTCCTAAACGTAGTTTCTGAGCTGAAAGCGTTCATTTTCATCGGTGAAATCAGCCCTACCTAAACTATTTTCGTAAGTCACAAAATGTCAGTAAACCTCACGCATATTCTACATAGAGTCGTTCTAATAGGAGTTTTTTGACGTTATGCAACTTAGTTGAGTTCTGAACGTGATTTTTTACCACGGACGAGTACGCGTGTTGTAAAAACATTTGATAAAATGCTTACACACGGTCTACCTAGATTTAATTATTTCCTACTAAAACTGGTTTTATTACAATAGTTTGTTACACGGTACTCTTTGGAAAATAATACAAGTTCCATATAAGTTTTTACGAATGTGTACAATGAATTTGGAGTATGAAATGGGTTTTTCTATATGGCAAATACTAATAAGAACTAGATCATTTATAAAACATAATAATTCTAAAGTTATAAAAAGATATATTAATTCAAAATGTCTGGGTCAAACGGTGTGTATTAGATTAGAATTAACTAGTTATGTACCTACTACACGAAGACCTAGTTAGTTTCACACACATTCATTCAGGACACATCTCTTATCTGACAGATCCAATTAAAAATATCGTATCAAAATATATATAATTCTTTAATTATAGTCTCATTTTGAAAACTACTGATCAATGTTGCCCGTGGCCGTGCCTAAAAATCTGTTCGCCCTTTAATTTCAAGGTTGAGAGCATCGTGGAATTCCATGTTCTTATTTTAGATCCGCTGAAGTTTACGAGATATCGTAACGCAGGTAGGTATCTACACTTTAGACTAGAAAATCACGTCAGCCAAAGTATTTTGAGAAATTCTTCATATTTTCTTTCAAATGATGGTAGAATACCGGGCTTTTAGCCGACTATTTAATGATTGTTTGTAAAAACGTCAATTTCCACGGTCATGAATATTAAGTATGCACCAATTGGATAATTTACTGACTACCCGTTGCAGAATTGATGCATTCTTTTTTTATTTCCTGTACACTTTTAGTAGTTGGCACGACATTTATCGTATTTTCGTCGTATGCAATTTAATTCCTGTAGACGTTGCATGCACGGCATAACTAAGCGCATATTAAATGTGTTGGCTGAGCCATGCTGCCATGCTTAGCTGTAAGCCTATAACCAGTGTGTACACGACGTGGTCCAACTACCAACACATAACGACGCCATTGCGGGGACAGGCGACGCCTCTGCCTAGATAACATGTCTGGGCGCGATATAACCCACAAGCCGGTTATTAGCATATCTTCACAGCGCCCTTCAACACTTGGCGCTATCTGACTTGGCACTTTGTTCCCTTTTTTCGGGAAGTAAGCCAAAATAAACAACTGCCACCTGCCACTCTAATTTGTTCATAAGAATGTTAACGATAAATCGTGTGAAAACGTGTCTTCTTATTTGAAATATCGTTTTTATGGCTTCATATTATTTTTTTATGAATGAATATGGCCGTCGAATAAAATATGGCAGAGTTAATTTATAGGTCGTAGTCATTCTTAATCTTAATGGCTATTCGTTTTGTGGCCATTTTTTCACACAGGATCGGTTTATCTTCCTTTCTGAACGGATAAAATAAATACTTAAATAATGATTGATTTATTCAAGTTTCTTTCAAGTAACCGTTTAACGAATCTCAAGCGACTGCATTTTATTAATGGATGAAATTATGTTCATTAACTTTTACACTTACACTGAATCTTGCTTTTTTTCAAACTTGCCAAAATGTGATATTGTTTGAGTAACGTATATGATAAGTTTAAGACTCGAAAGTTGTTTTGATTATCAATTTATTATGTTTAATACTGATTAATCGTAACTGCCGTCTTTTCTATGTTCAAAATATTGAAAATTAAGGTTTGATTCTGTTGACAGCACACCAATGCTAAATTTTCTGCCTCCAAAACAATAAGCAATTAAATAAGTTAGGAATGTCATATAAAACGAATGAGCCAGCATTTAGAACGCGATCATGTATGCCCTTTAGCAGTTCATCCATATGGAACGCGTCTCGTCTACGGAATCCATTGTCCACGCCGCCGCCGCCGCGCCGGCCGGTCCCGGCTCCGACTTGGATGCCGGCCGGCTATTTATACGCCTCAATCAACTCCCACATCGGGAAATTTACCTCTACAACTTTTTGCTTCAACCACTTTACGTAATGTGTATAATACTGATTAGATCTAGACTTTGGAAAAGTCGGGAATTCCTTTCTTCTAATTAAAAAAAAAAACTAACTGTGATCGGTGCGTGTCAATTGTACCAATTACTCAAATACTTTTAGTGAAATATCCCCCAAAAACTCAATAGCGGTGTCTCAGTTGACAATCGACTATTAAATAACGTTCTAAGTTTGAAACATTGAGATTTATTGCAGGTTGTCACGACAAACATTTCGGCATCGCGCAACAAAGTGCACAGTGCACGCTATACACGTGATCCATATTTTAAACAACAGAATATACTGACCTGACTGACTGACTGCCTGCCTCGTTGGTCTAGTGGTCGCAATCGCTACTGCTGAGCATGAGGTCCCGGGTTCGAATCCCAGGTCGGGCAACGTGTTATTGGGTTTTTCTATCTAGATTTTTTCAGTAGCAGCCCGGAGTCTGGATTTGTGCCCGGTTGATGGCAATAGGCTCGCCCCCTATTACATGGGACTTAAACATAACTGGCGAAATGTGGGTGTGCTATAGGTACACCTCTGCCCAACCCTTCGGGGAAACAAGGCGTGATGTTATGTTATGTAGAATATACGTTCAAGCGATTAAAATTGTATAAGGAACAATCCTTGACTCTCAGGAAATGGTATTGGATTTGCATCGATTAAGTTTAAGGCTACAGTTTTCGGCAATAATACAATAAAATATTATTTCAATGACTTATTTAACCGCTGCAGTTGAAACTGGTTTTTATCTTAAAATAGCAATATATCTCTGAAGCGTAGGTACCAATGTCTACTTTATATGCTGACAAGATTGTCCTAAATTCGGCGTTGCTAACGTGACTCTATTAAGACAGTCATTACGGTATTTGTGGTTCGTGACATGTTGCATTTGTGGTCAATGACTTGAATTTACCGTTTAACTGCGATGGGACTGTACCCCAAACTATTGTTTTGAAAAAAGCAGTAAGTAGTCGGATATTGCTTAAACAAATAGGACAGCAGCGACCACACGACCACCACCTTGACCATTTCTGTACCTATGTCTTGATTTATATCTGAAATATTATCTTGTTTCGTTTTTTAGATCACAAACAATTTGGTTGGTCGGGTTACAGTTTTTTAAACTTTATTTATTTTATTTTATATGTACCTTTTCGTTTTGTATTTTTTTAAATCGTTATTATTTATTAAGATTTGATTAAATGCGAGTTAGTGTCTTTTAAATTACACTTTTTATTGTATAATAGGTATTAACTGTACAACCGCACTGTTCGTAGCGCAGTCCAACTTTTGCTTGTATTAAAGAATTTAAAAATATTCATTTACCTTAAGACCTTTCTTTTTAATTATCAAACCTATTATAAAGATTATCTTATGTGAGTGAGAAAAGTCCGGTATCTTAAATTTTGGGAGAATTTATATAGCGTATTTTACCCGGGCCATTATTACAAATCTATTGATACCCACATCTGTCAAAATCGGTTTAGTAGTTAGTAGTAGTAGCGCTACGGTAGAATACATTTAAATACTTACATACTTACATAGATACATAGACTGCTTAAATCACAACCCTGCCTTTTGGCTTTGCCCTAGTCCGGTAAAAAGCAGGAAGGAATCGATTAGTTCTCAAAAAATATGGAAAAACTGTGGTGGCCCAGGGAGAGCAGAAGTGGCCCAGTGGTATCGGCATCGGCCCTGACTTACGAGAAGATTGTGTAGGCCATGAGTACAAACCTAGGCAGGTACCATGCTTTGTGTGTTTTGAATCACCACTGTTCTCAAAACAATGAATGAAAACATCGTGAGCAAACCGGCATGTCCTAGAACCAAAAAATACCCGCTCTGGGCGCGTGTTGGATTATGGCCCATTCCCTCTCACAGAAAGGAGGCCTGCGTCCCAGCAGTGGGAACTTTATAAAACGAATGCTTTTAACATAACATAACATCACGCCTTGTTTCCTCGAAGGGTTGGGCAGAGGTGTACCTATAGTACACCCACATTTCGCCAGTTATGTTTAAGTCCCATGTAATAGGGGGCGAGCCTATTGCCATCTACCGGGCACAAATCCAGACTTCGGGCTGCTACTGAGAAATTCCAGATAGAAAAACCCAATAACACGTTGCCCGACCTAGGAATCGAACCCAGGACCTCATGCTCATGCAATGCTTTTACATGACTAATTAATGGCTTTTAGTGCATTAAAACGTGTAATATGTCTATGTACAGCTAAACATACATTAGCAGTTCTTATTTATGGTTTCCTTTATGTAAAAATGCCGTTATGAGAAATGTTTTTTTTTATGTCATGTTTTCACTTGCAATTTAATAAATGTTCGTAATAATAGAGAGTGCTCACATAAAAATGTTCACACGTTCACGCGTTTATTCGATTCCTGATCTACATCCGTTAAAATCTAAGCGAGTTGGTTGAGAAAGTGTTGTGAATCAAAACAAATATGGATGTGTTAGTTGCTAGAACATGACCGATGCAGGCGACGACTAAAATAAGTACTGAAATATCTAATTGACCCATTAAATGTTGATTAACAATCTATAAATTACTGTTGGCTTGGGGCTTGAAAACAGCTCTAAATTTACTTACTTATACTTACGTACCACGGTCGGCAAAATATTCGCGGTTTTCGCGAGCGAGTAGACCGGCGTTACACTTACTCAGCAGCCTTTCTCTTTCGCCGCAAAATAGGCAAAAGGCTTAAGAATTCGTGGTACAAGCTCAGAAAGTGTCGGCGCTTACTGGCGCCAGCTCACCAGTCAAGGACGACAACAGCCGCGCTCATGTCGTATTGTTAGCGATTTCACCGAGATTAAACATAATGCATATACACACGGCTTGTGTGTTCTGTACATATTGTCTCTATTGACAAAACATCAATACCTGAACGATACATGAATGTTAACTACGCTAATTAATATTGTACCAACCCAGAATTATGATTTGGACAATCATCTCTGTTGCAATGAGTCACGCTTGGGATAACGAACGCGGTAGTAATACATACGATTATTCGATTCTGATTCATGACCACGTGCGTATCAGAATACTTTGTTAGAGGTGCGTTGTTTAATATTGCTCCAGTTCTATTTATTTATTCATATATTTTCGTGAACTATTCTCAAAGTAAACATTGCTCGGTTCACAGCTTTCGTTCAATGTTTATGTTGCGGATAAATATTAACAATAACCGTGTCATGGTTTACGTTCTTAGAAATTCTTAAGTAGGCGCGAGAGTTCAAGTGCTAATGAGTTATAAAATCTTTAGTTAGACAGTAAACAATAGACATAAGTTATATATTTGTCATTAAAACTTAAATAATGAGTTAATTATGAGAGACGAAATCATATTATTACACCGGTGTAAGCAAAATGTAAAATACTGTTATTTGTTTTTAGAAAAAAAAAACAATATAGGTTTTAATTAATCAAAAGTCTTTTGAAAAAACCGAATAAAAGGCCGTTCAGATATAAAAGACTGTTGTGCATTATGCAAAGTCAGCTTAGTAATTATGAACTAAAAATAGAGTGATTAAGTTTCTAGAGGCACAAGAGGACATAGCATTCACAGGACACGACGCATTCGAAATGAATAAATAAAAGTTATTACTTATGGTGATTCGCTAATCAACGAGCTCGTATACTAAACAATAGAATATGCAGTGTCATTGACTCATTATGCAGGAGAGTATCACGCCTAATGTGATTCGTACGCACAATGAAACCAATACGATAGGCTCTTTGTATTCTAACGAAGGTAGGGCATGCATTAGTGCGTGTAATGGATGCATCACACGCTGTAAGTGCTGCTTTGGTACCCTTAATGACTGTTCGTCCCGACTTTCGATCAATTTGCAATGATAATGAAAGTACCTACATAATCTAAGCGCATGCCATCTCAGTACACCCTTATGTACGTATAACGCGTGTGTTTTTCCAATCCATAATTTCGTGTGGGCGGTGCAGCGAACGCAGCTGGATATTCGAGGTTATTCTCTGTTGTGTTAAACTGCTTACCAAACAGTATAATACATATTATACGTGTAGAGCTGTAGCCTAGATTCTAGACAATAATAAAACTCATATATGAGCTACGTAACACGTTATGACAGAGAATGAACAAACCAGAAACGCCGTCAATACGGCTGTTTAACTCATTTTTACTTTGTGAACTCATTGCTTATTGCGCAGTGATTAACCATTAAAAATTAATGATTAAAAATCATAATCAAAAAATTTGATTAAGATTAATTAATCATAATCAAATTTAAAATGATTACGATTATTAATCATAATCTTTAATCGTTAATTTGATTAACTAATAACTACTTATTTATTTATTTTATTTATTGGAAGAGCCACACCAACAGCTTATGCAAAACATAAATATGCTACTTCAAAAGCAGTAATAAATAAACTAAAATGGAATTCTGTAAAAAAAAACAATTATTTCAAAATGTAAACATTCCTTATTCCAATTTCACAAACTTTTACTGCGTAAACACCGGGGAGGGGGTGGGACAGAGGTACTTCGCGTTAGCTTCTCGCTCTCCCACTCTCCCGTCTTTTATAGCACTAAACTACTATTATGTATATGTTTAAGACTATCTGGCTGAAAGACGCTCGCTCGCACTCGGTTGGCGATATTTTTTTCAGATTTTGCAACTTTTTGTGATATTGTTTCACACAGTGATTAACTTAAAAACAAACATGAATTGTGATGATGACTCTAATAGTAGTGGTGTTTTGATGGATGTACTAGTTTATAATCAAGTTAATCAACTAATGATTAGTGATTAATGATTAACGTCAATAATCATGATTAAGATTACTTTTTTAATCATGATTTTTTTAATCATGATTATTTTAATCATGATTAATGTAATCTGATTATAATTAATCAAATTAATTAATTGATTAAAAAATTAATTGATTAATGCCAACACTGCTTGATGGGTATTTCTCGGTGTCTACATTTCCAAATATCTGACTTCGCATTCATATTTTTCTTTCAACTCGACAACGGAACACTAAAGACGTTTTCAATTTGCCATTTGAAAAAGGAAGTTGTCGTTTGCACAGCATCTAAATTACCGTTTCAACGGTCTCGTCATATCGTTGAAGTGGCCCCGACTCGCGCTACGTATAAATTGGTACTTCTCGATTAGTCATACAGTGTTTTGTCTATCAGTGTATCATTTACTCATGCACATGTCCACCCATCTCATTAGTCTCTCATACATTTCGACGGTTGATAAAAATGTCGCAAGGGACATTTTTGTCGTAAAGCATTTGAATATACACTTATGGCAAATTTAATTCTCTATCGATCTGTATTCTTGAATTTTGAAATCTCTTTACTAAGCAAAATTGGTTTTCTATAATCCAGAGAGCAAAAATTTGCATGTAGTTTCATGGAAAACATTTTAATTATGGTAACTTACTTCATACTTGATCTGTATCTGAATCAATCGGAATCTGAATCGTTTTGTTTTGAAACAAATTACTAATCCATTGCTTCATAAGTTCGATAAAAAATCTGCTCGACAATGTAAATAACGCAATGATTTAATAATTTATTTAACTGTCAAAATCAAACAGATTAGTCGTAATCGTTTACGAAAATGTGTTACGCAATTAGGCTGCAGGTTTATGTTGACAATTACAACAAAATTATTTCTATTTAGCTAGGCTGTAAAGCTATTTTTTTTAAAGCAACTTTATGTATGTCGTTAGGGATTTTCTTCGAAATCTCTTCGAAAACTGTAATGTGTAAGGGACATCATCTTCCAAATTATTGTGTATAACAAGGTTAGATCCAAGACATGCTATAGATAAAGTAGTTTCAAAACGATTGATTCAAAAACCTTTAAATAGGACAAAAAAAATCACCTTTTTGTTTATTGGTCCACCGGAAAAGTCAGGGTTTTTGCTTTACGACATTTGAAATTTCCACCGTCGATATACGTCTGGTAATGCAAAGTTTCTGTTAGATTAATTCTCCCAGTGTTGAGAAATATTCTTGTAGACACTTGATATTGTCATGTACAGTCGTCAATCATGCGCTATGTCCATGGTTCACCTGTATGAGCAAAAGTCGCTTTCAAGGTTCCTTCAACCTCACAACGGTCGTTGTTCTGATTTCGCGTAGGATGCTCGATTATTTAAAAACAGTCAACACTAGGTATTATCCTGTATATCATTATAAAGCGATATCTGTGTCTGATTTAACCCGTGTAGGCTTTTGTCCCACGCTGACATTTATAAAATAATAATTTCTCCTGCAGCAAACTAAATTGATCACTGACTCATTTATTGACTAATCACCTGTTCTAAACTTGTTGCACATCTTGTCCCAAGCTTCAACACTGTCGTGTTAAACCGTCTTTACATAAGTTACAATACTGTACTATTTACTCGCCAAAAAAGATGAGACCTATTTATAAGATACGCTTTATTGGCCAGTAACAAGTTACAAAATTAGAGAATTGGTCATGCAGTGTGCGAGGAGTAATTCTATTTATAAGGGTTCGTTTTCTTCCATTTTGAGATGAACTCAAGTCGCGGAGTCGCTGTGAAATTAACCGGCGCCTCTTGGCCTGTTTTCTTTTATTGTCGTCTCTTTGGTTTTTGCAATCTGTTTTTCTTATGACTCACTTGCTATGCTTAAAATATCGTCGCGCGAGTTACTTACGGTCTTGTTTAATACTTTATTATTGCCAATAAACTCTGGATCACCATGTTCACAATGGGTCGCCCCCTAAGGATTCATTAAGTTACAAAATCCAATATGTTTGTCTAACTAAATGCGTTGGTTTAATGTATTTCGAGTTAGATGGTGCACTGAGTACGATTTGAATAAAATATTCGAGAGAATACTAATTTCACATTTGGCTTTACAACGACGTTTACGCTACGAATAAATATTTACACTGTAAGATAGCTAACCAGTTCTCGAAGTACGTTTTAACTTTTTTCTAAAATCTAGTAATTAGTGGACCATATATGAGGCGAGGTATGGAGCGACACTCCATAAAAAACTTCCCCTCGTATCACTCCCTATTCAAAAAAACTTGACATTTATAATGCCCTATAAGTCTCACCTGTCACTGTCATATTCGTTACAACAAAAAGAGACGACTAACTTGGAACTTTTATCCTCAAACATTCAATGTACTTGTGTAAAAATGTGTAAAAAGTTTTAATGTGCAAGTCCCACTTATTAAATCATGGACAAAAAAATAAATACAGCATTATCTCCTTGAAAGTCAGATCTCTTATTTTATTACAACGTCATAATCGGATTGAAACGGCCTTATTTTTTTTATATAACGAAAAAACATCGAGGTGCGGACAATGGTTGCTGTAGGTAGGTCCACCATTATAAGTCGGCTTAGTGACAACCAGCTCATATATTATCAATATATTTACGAAAAGTATTAAGGTATCAGTAATAAGAGATAGTTCAGAAATATTTTTTATCATCATCAGACCTTATTTTGTATAATTGAGGACGACAAAGAAAGAGATTAAGAACGGCATTGGCCTGTATAGGATTTTTGATATGATTAAATTCGTATTGCAGGATTTGTAAATAAAAAACAGTAAACAAACAACTAGAATTTAAAATCTACAATTAAAATAGAAACCACTTTTAAAACAACTACCATTCCTACTTCCAACTGGAACAACAACAAAAAAAAAATGAAATCACACAGCATTAGAGGTAAACCTTAAAGTAAACAATTGAATACCAAATTACAACTAAAGAAAATTAACTGCATACTAAATGACAATCAACTATAAACAATTTAGGCACAGTAACTGCTATCCTCACACATTATCACTTTTCTCGGTATGTAGCCATGCGCGTTCTATTTAACTTCAGCATTCAGTCAAGTCAGCATTTATTTCAACGATCTTACGGTCTTACCATTAAGGTGCCATTACATAGGTAAATTCAATTGCTCAACTCTGGGCAATACTTATTGGTACAAAATATATCAATAAATTTACTGCGATGCCACATGTAGCAATGCATGCAATTGCAACTTAATAAACTAGGCAATAATAGATATAATACGGAATATATGGAGCAATTAGAGGTGACATTGCCGTAATTAGAGCAATTTCGCCACTGCCTCTGGGCAACAGTTGTCAGGCAATAATTTCTGAAAATTTGCCCGTGTAAGCGTAGCTTTATTGTTTGTGTTCGCCCACGACGTATTTTCTGGGAACATGGCCGTGGTTTGTAGAGCGCGTGTCTCTGTGTGGTCCCCGAGCGCCAGCGTGTCGTCGTCTGCCGTATAAGGATCCAAGGAGGTGAAAGGTTACCTAGCGCTGTGTTACCATTCTCACGCTTGGTGGCTTCAGGTCTGTCTCATGAGTCGCATTATGTGACAGTCATAATTGGCACTTTGATAAAAATTTGGCAAGTATTCGTTAGGGTTTTGTGTTACCATTCTCACGCTTGTAGGATACAACTCTGACTTTCCGCTATTTCATTGCTGAATATTGATATGGGCTTCATTACTCCGCTTCGATAAGCAGTTTTTTTTTCCTTCATCAATGAGTTCAATATTTTCAGCCAGCCTAAAGCGTTTCACTTATTTTGTCAGGCAAGTGTCAGGATTCGTATATTATTGATATACTTACCTACTTCTGTTATTAAAATATTTTCAGAGAAAGTTAATCATACAGAGGTCAATATTAAAAAAAAAACAATTAAGGTGAAGCGAAATGAAAAGCTATCTCGCCAAAATACAACAATTTATTGGTATTTTGACTTCTTTCACATTCCAACATGAATCGTTTTTTGTTTGCTGATACAATCGAGCATCTATAGTACTGTATCCGTAAGCAGACTTTCAAAACGACTACATACTGGTACCAGCCGTATCGCAATAACTTAATCACTAAATTAATGCAATAGCCGCCATCCGTCCGTCAGGCAATGAGAAATAACGCCCCTACCATGATAGGATGGCATCCAAATGTAATATTTTTACTCGCCCCAAATGTCACACTTTCTGAAATGTTTTCGTGTATCGTGGTAGGTGCCCGTCGACCTCCATCGGTCGCTCACGGTCAATATTAGTCTGGCGATCTCACGGGCAATTTTCATTGTCTCTCTGGTGTTGCAAAAGCTGACTGCAAAATCTGAATTGTCAATTGCGAAAATTCAATTAAGACTTAACCCACCGATACCAGTTACAATAATTAACTGCTTAATTATTATTCTGTATAAAGTGCAACTATTCTCACGGTTGTTTGATTGTTATGAAACTATTAAAATTGATTTTACGTTCTTTTGTTTAGGATGGTGTCAGAATGTTATTTTATTACTCGTATGTAAAGCATTAATATATTATGAAAAATATATGTTAAGCTCCATGACTTCCGCCGCATTAATCATAACCGGATTAGCCGTGTACTTGCTAGTGACTTAATCCCTCTTGAAAAATGACACTTGCATCCAGAGCGAGGTAAAATGTACGAACTCCCAGCGTCCGCGACACGAATAGCTGCTGATACATAAAATGGTATAGTAAACACGGTTAATGTGCACAACATTACAACGCGTTTTTTCGCGGTGATACGCCTCATTTGCTAAATATAACAAGCACAGTTTCGATTATACAGCAGCAGCAGGGAAAATCTCTTTGGCACTGTGCCGCTATTTGGGAATTGGGAGTTGTAGTATCAAAACATCGGTCAAGTAAATGCTTTCTCCGGCACGCGTTCTAAGAAATTCGGAAACCTCACACATTCCTATTAATTACACGGAAAACCGTTAATTCAAACGAACTTTTAAATGTGTTAGTCTTTGCTCCTCGTTCGTCTGTGGCATTCCCGAAGATAAATTTATTTGACTGTGGAGAATGTTGTGTTGTCTCGAATCTCTAGGCGCCAAATAACTTTGGAGTAACTCTAATCCCCGGATAAAATAGGAACCGTAAACAAAATTCAGTTAAGAAATCTATAAAGCATAGCCAAGATTTAATTCGTTTAAGCCCATAAGTTGCGAGATTGAAGTAATGCAGTGTGTCCGCCCACTGCAGGCGTCTGCCCGAGGCACATGCAATGAAGCCATACAATACATTTGATTCTCGAATACTTTCAATTCTATATTTGGTGAGTCGTCCGTGTGATCAGACCATCACATCAATTTGTCTATGTCGTAGAGGTGAGACGCCATTGTACCCACATGACTGTGTAATTTAAATGGCTGCTCTAAGGCTAGGTACCCATATGACACCCACATAGGTCTGTTCTAGAGAATGAAGTATAACCAAAGGCTATCGTTTTATTAAATTATTTGATAAGTCCAATTATATTGCGTTTCCTCCTCTATCAATATGTCTTATGAGTCAAACTTTATGTTCTACTGAAACCAGTGAATCAATGTTCTACCGGTTATTATGTTCTAAGCTCTAAGTTCGAATTAACATAGCATGGTTACAAAAACAATTGAGTGGCCAGTCATAGCCGCTTCTTAACGATGTATCACTGATGAGTCAGTTTTGCTTGCGTCACATTCTCTGTACCTCACAGAGCCTTGCTTACATTATAACGCGTGACGATTTTTGACCCCGTTACTTGATCACTTAGGATTAATTACTAAAGAAAACACCTATTGTATTTTACCTTGATTGAAAATTGTAACTAACATGCTGTTTCTTGTGAAATATAGCGGCGTGTTACGCAGTTTTCCCAATAGCTTGGATGCACATCAACATTCCCTAAAAGGCATGTTGTCCAGCCAGGCTGCCCACCCACGCCCCTCTCCGCTCGATAAACAACCTTTACCACTACGTTTTAGTATTCCAATACCTTGCTCGTGACGGCCTAATGTGGCGCCATGGGGCGATTGTTTTTATAGTTGTTAGGTAAAGCCGTTTTATAGAAACTTGTAATTTTGATCGGTTAGTTTTGACTGAATAGTGAGCTGTGAGAGTATCCTCTTTCGAAGGAGACTGATCTTGGGATCAAAAATATGCGTATAACCCTCATATTATAAATAGTCCGCTGTCGGTGAATTACTGAATTAATCGATCAATTATTAAGAACAATTTTAACATCTACCTACTTTGTATATTTTCTCCATGAAATAACAAAGAATGACTGACTGACTTTTTCAGACTTTAACACTTTTTTCCAACTTTGCTCGCAGCAAATGAAAGCCTCGTTGACTCTCTCCTTCTCCTCCGATAGGAGTGATTGCCCGTTGTGCGTGATCTCCCTCGTCACACAATTTCCACCGTTTTGGCAGTAATCAGACCGATGTTATGGAGGTCCGTTTTGAAATAGTCACAAATTTGAACTAAATTTACACATTTTATTTTAAACGAGTGGCCTTACTTAAACATTTTCAAACAAAAAAACATCACAAAGTTAATACTTAAATAAACTTTTAAAATAATCAGTCTTCTCAATGTCTACTACAAGCATTTACCCACAAGTGAGTATGTGGCTAAACGTGAGCCCATCAGCCAAATGCATACATAAAACAAACCGTCTTGATTTTTATAAGCCATGTCACAATTTTGGTGTACAATAATGCATCATTTTGTATGATGAATAAATTGCTCCAATTTTGTAATTTGCTTTGTATATATCAACTGCTACATCTAACAGAACCTCCTTCTCCTAATTCCAGGGCCACCGCCACGGCTGGGGCTGAAGGCGGCGAGCCCCGGGGTGGCAGGCGCCGACGAGGACTGCAACAGCAACACCAGCCTCACCGGGAGCCAGCACTCGCACGATGACCTCGATGCGCACTGCGACAACTCCGGGTATCTCTGGTTCCTCGACTACAAGTAAGTTAGTTTTATTACCTATATTTATTTATTTAATAAACTTTAAATGTATTTAAAAAATACGACGGGTTGCACTCCGGGAGTGCCGGCAGAAGTGAAAACTTGAATATTAACGTTGTGCATTTTTGATATTTTGGAATGGTTAGGGAATAATTTTGCACGATTTGCTTTAATTATCAGTACAAAAGTACTATCATTTATGTGGTAGAATACAATATTTATTTATTGCGCTATCGTACACAAACATGACAATTTATATTACATTAAAAGTTTATCTCTCAGAAAAATCAATAAATAAAAATCAAAAATCAACAATCATCATCCGTTATGACCGATGATTGTTGATTTTTGATTCGATCAGGTCACGTGTCCTGACGCGAGTTTAACATTTTTTACCCATTACAAAAAAAATGTACAACGCCACTAAAGAAGTTTTCGTCTTACGAATTTTCGATCAGGTCACGTGTCCTGACGCGAGTTTTAAATTTTCTACCCATTGCAAAAAAAGTGTACAACGCCGCTAAAGAAGTTTTCATTTCAAAAAGCTGTTTGATTTACCAGTAAGCATTAATCCTGTTTCACTAGCTCTACACTTCTCCACTCCAATGAACCGGCAGAATATTCATCTCTTGTAAGGTATCTTAATTCCGTAAAGACCACAAAAGTCACCATCAATAAGGCTGGTAGCAAGCCTCCTACAACTTTATTATAACGACAAACGTTCGGCTTTAAATTACCAGTCGGTGTACATATGCAGTATTAACAGCAAAAAAAAACAAGTTTGTAAACGTTGCAATCTTCTTTCTTGCACCTATGGTTGCAATACATTCCAGTCTTTTTCGCAACACAAACTCGACTCATAAAATTCCATTTTGGAAATATCGATGTCCGATTATTCTTTTGTTCAACACGTTACACGAATAACATCACGCCTGTAATCCCAGAAGGGTTAGGCAGAGATGTACCGTCTATAGTCGTCTATAGTACACCCACATTTCGACAGTTATGTTTAAGTCCCATGTAATAGGGGGCGAGCCTGTTGCCATCAGGCTGCTACTGAGAAATTCTAAATCGAACCAAGTATCTCATGCTCAGCAGTAGCTCTTGCAACCACAAGACCAACGAGGCAGTCAAAAGTTAATTTGTTCAATTGACCCAATTTACTCGTATCAATACAATACAGGTACTCTTACTTAATTAAAATCACTGGGAATGTCAAACAACTTCATTTAGTTTACTAGTAATAGATTCGAGCAAAATTATTGGTTTTCGTTGAAGTTTGTTTAGAATTAATTGAAAACTTGCTCAATTAGGGCCTATTTCCTGGCCTTGATCAAATAAGCCAAGTCCTAATTGAATGTTATCTATGTTTCAGCCCAATTTTTCGAGACGGCTCCTGCCACCACACATCAGTGCTGTCCTCCGTGTCGGCCTCCTACAAAGGCATAAGCGACCTTACATCACGATTCGAGTTCACGTCCCGCTACAACGACCTTGCGCGGGATCTCGACGCAAACCTCGCTGAGGCCGACATGGAGAGCTTTAGGACCGAAGACATCCACGCACTGTTGATGACCGCCAACTTGCCTCACGACACCATCATTGACGACAGGACTCATGATGTGAGTAACAAAAACAAAAAGATCAAGGGACCAACCCTTGCCCTTTTTTGGTTGACTGACTGTAAGCACGAGATATCAGAATCAGGACCTCGAGAATAGGGCTCCTAAATACGACCTAAGCAGCTGTTAATTGAAACGCGAAACTGCTTAACGAATCTGACTTAATTGAAAATAATAACAGGTGAATAAAACATATTTGATATGTCATGTTCTCATTAACATAATATGAGGCAATTTGTGACATTGATGATATGGTGGTGCACCTTATTAATATTCTTGGCGTAGCTATATTGCTTATCCATTAGGTTGTGCAAACGATAAGTGGCACCCCAGTATGTAAAATAATTAGCGCTTTGCGCAACGTTATTTAAAATTACATATTTTTTAGAATAACGATGTAGGATTATATGAGTTAATTTCTTATAACGTTGTTGGTCAGATGCAGCGTCAAAATTGGATTCAATCAATAACTTGTCTGCATCCTATTGGTGCATCGACAATGACCTTGCATCGTCGTTAAATATTTTATTCGCCGTTTTGGACGTAATAATAATTCGTTCTGGGTACCTTTTCATATGATTACGGGTTACGGAAACAATTTAGGGTTATAAAATGTAACACAACATTATTCAGCTAAAACCACCGAACGTGATTGTTTTATATGGAAACGTTTTACGAGAAGTGGTTAAGAACGCGAACGGGACATTCAAAATGTCAAAATCAAGAGTTTGGTGTGTTTTTCCGTTCATATTTTATAATTCAAGAAACTACACACTAAGTACGCAGAATTAATAAAGTATACTTCTTGAAAACTTTACAGCTCATAAAATTATACCTAATGAGGACTAAAGTGATGATGAGAATAGTACTACGTAGAAGGCAAAAATAAATCTGGCCGCAGCACCACTTTTAATTAGATTTGGAGCACCACTCACCCTAAAAAAGGGAATAGAGAAAGCTAAGCATAATGCCACATGTATGTTACTGAGCTGCAATAAATCACACCGTATTTCTCTGTAACATTTGTAGTCTAAAATAATATCCTGCAGTTTCATTAAGTTTATTTACTTATATGGGTCTAGCAATAATTTCTTAAACCAGCAGTATATTCGTGTGAACCCTGCCTTCAAACTTTCTTAAATAATTTTTTGTAATTTGACTGCACAAAGATCAAGGCACGTTGCACAATTATATACAGATCAAGGATTTTAGTAGGTAGTTAACATAATCTTAAGCCGCAAAACGTAAAACGAAAATCGTCTCGAAAATGCAATTACTTCAGTTTTGGAAGCAGCTGTGAATTCATTAACTTGCCGTGTTGCAATGATAAAGTCATAAAAGGACAAGTTTCGAGAGGTGAACATAACGAATAATATTTATTTTTATTCTCATATTACGTACGTATTTACATTTTAAATTAAATAATATGATGCTATCGTTCACTTCAGGTGTTCACACAGGTGCATCTTGCACGTATTTGTCTTGAAGGTGCAAATAAAAATGATGACTAATTCGCAGTAGATGATATAATTAGTTGACGAATAATTTAAACTCTAAAACCGATGTAAAAAGTCAATTCATTCGCAACAACGAAAGATGGTATCTGAACTGTTGGAAATTTTGAAATTAGCAATAATTTTGGCTGAATTATGATTGGTAAAAGTCTAAACTTCCCTGTTTAGTGCAGCTTTATCTGTTTTTTAATAAAATAAAAAGGAAGCCTTTATCTTTAAAACGGACCCTTTTAATGATAAAAGTAGCCATATGTTAATCATTTTGTTAAGAGCTTTTTGCAATAGATGGCGTTTTATTCAATTGGTTCTGCCTCATCAGTTTCCAATATTGTTTCCTTATTTAAATCAAACAACTTCTTATTATTATTATTTTTTACATAGAAATCTAATAACATGTTTTTCTGAACCCGGAACTATGAAACTTTATATAAAAAGGATTGCATGAAACGTTTTAAATGTAGGTCGACTCCTAGATGGCGTTGTAAAACTACAGTCTCTGACAATTAGTGAGTCGCTTATGATGCCATCTGTTGAAAATTTGGACGAATAAAAGTTGCCAGCTCAATTGCCAGACTTAGGGAGGTTTCATTTCTTTGTATGGGATTGGGTATCTGTACGTAGTATTATATTCTCTGTGCTATGGATGTTAATTAAATGCAGCTGCTGCTGCAGCTTTATAATTTTCTGAACATTGTTCTTAAGTTTTAACTTTTCCAGTAGGAACGGGTAGTCAATAATTTAAGCAAACAGCATTACAAACTTAAAATGGGTGGTCCAAATTTTACCGTATTCAATATCAACGACCACTTCTTCGGAATATCGTAGGAATCCGTCATAGAAATTTTGCAAGTGCTAGAAGCAATCTAAGGCCGTCTAACTCTTGTGTGTATCTTTACGGAAGACGGTAGCTATGGCTATGAAATCGACCGTTTATGTTCATGAATCGTTTGTTACACATATGCAGTGTTGTAAATACTTGCAAAATGGCAGTAGCAACAAAAACCAATGCTCTTGTGACTACATGTTCCGATCGTGTTAGAAATTGACGATAATCTGACATAGTATTTAAAAGATGATCTTTAATAAGAGTAACATTTCAAGTGGTATTTTAATTTTTGGCCGTCTAGTCATGTCTGTCTTTAGAGTTCACCTTCTCATTTTTACTACCTATATCTCTAACTTCAATGGTGTTGGTGTTAATAATTAATTACCTTCCTTCATTTATGTATCAAATATTCATTTCTAATGTATCTATATCTACCACGTTTATTTTATGTGTTTATTTTTTCAGTACCATTGCCTTTATTTTTTTATGGACGACTTGTTATGGTGTATTGCAGAGTAATCCCCGAGGCGAGATGTTTGCGAGCATCTCTAGCTCTATCATGGAAAGGTTTCGATTCGACAGCAGTGTCAGTGCCGACAGTAGTTTCCAGGTTCGCCTCGCCTTGCTGTTCAATGTTTCATTTCGTTCATTTTCTTAAAGCTTTAAGACCTATAGTAATTTGTTTCATCTCATTTTTGTCACTCTGCTACGCACTTACAATTTTAATTACTCCTTATAGCACTTTAAGTACACTGCGGATTTCAACTACCAGTGCGGGGTAAAATTTCAGACTAGTCTATGGCAACAACGCCATCTAGTGTAACACAACGTTACTACAATACGTTTCACACTCTTAATTAAGATAGATGTTGCTATTATGCTAGCTGTAAATTCCTATTTAGAATCCTATTCTACACTTCATTTACATTTAGTGTAAACGTTTATACACAAACAAATCGTTAGTTTGCTGCTTAAGGCATGTTTTTTTAATATACATATTTGAAAGGAAAGTTAATTATTATAACTTTTAGGTCAATTACTTATCAGTGATCTTCCATTTGCCTAATGAGCTGATTATCTTCATGGAAAAGATCCCGAACAGAATTTTAGTATCTGGGTCCCATGTTTAGGTATCAATATTTTTGTCGTGAGGTAAAAACTGGATAGATTCTACATAATATATTTAAAAAAAAAACAGAACAGAGATATTCAAGATACGTACAATCATGTTCTCCATCTGGCTATGCTTCTTTTTAAACTCCATATTCATTTAATTGTTATCGATGATTACAAACCGTCACGCTTGCTAATTAACAGTTATTAACTCCCTGGAGTATTCACTCACACATCATAATAATACTTGGAAAGTCCAGACGCTTGGCTAACATTCACAACTAGTGTTTCATATAGTGTGAAGTGCGTTGGACCCACGGGATGTGCCAGTAGTAAAGACGGAATAAGACCGACCACACTGTATGCGTGTTTCAACTCACACACAGATATTTTTACCCTAACCACACGCTGAATTGCGTCAATCAGTGTAACCACGGTCGTTATTCCCCCAGTCCAGTCATAGTCTTTCCCTCTTCGACTACGTATGTGTGCGTGTGCTATATTTAACCATCCTTATGTGCGGCCCTGTTCATACTGCCACCATCTGTGTGCGTTGCCAATGAAGTCTATCCTCTAGGCCAGACGTTCTCAAACTGTTCATGGCGTGCACTACCACGCCGATTTTGTAATATACTAATTCACAAGGGCCCGTAAAATGAAGCAAATTTTGTGTTCTGTTCCGTAGTACTTCAAACCTTGAAGAGTTACTAATTGAAACTTGCTAATCAATAATTACTGCCCGGCTAATGAGCATCTGTTGCCCTCATTAATCTTCTTTTTATCATGTGCTGGACTTTTATATCAGTTGCGTTTAAATCCTTGCGTGGACAGTACGCGCGTTTATTTAATTTGTGCTAAAGTTTGGGAAGCACATGTTGTGTCTAATATTAAAATTAATATTCCCGCTGCCCCAGTCGCGCCCAGGGCTCTCGGGAGTGCTGTGCTGTGGTCTGTGCACTTTCTTGAAATGAATTCGATCACATGTTGCATTACCAATAAATGTGATAGTTCAGAGAACCTTATAGATAGTTGTGTTTGTGTTAGATAACGCATTACAGCGAACGTTGTGGACATATATATTTCGATAGTGAGTGTGAAGCATGATGGCAGAGACATTTCGCTACAAGTACATGGTGAATGATTTAGTGGTATAGTGATCCCGTTCTATTATAGACAGTGGGAATAGACGAGACTGTTGTTAAAAATGGGTGTGACGGACTATGATTGGGATACTTACAATGGATACTATTCAGTAAGTTTACTACTATAGTTTACAATATGTTTATATCTTCCGTACAAATACTATACGCTAGACCACCTACGGCGAACTTTAGATTCATTGGAATGTGTCTTTTTTTTAACAGCAATCAGTATCTCACTACAAAACAGTATACATACTCTGCAATGACACTATTGACCATTTTACTATTAATATTAATTAAATCATCGCTTTCTCAATCAGTTGATCACTCATCTTTAGCAGTGTTTATTACACTTCTTAAGACACACAATAACTTTTCTCTTCGAACGCTCTATAACATTTATATTCTCTGACTACATTTCCCTTTATTCTTATCTAACTACCCTCAATACGACCAACAATCATTTAGCAGTACTTATTCAATTGTAATAGAATATATGTTATAAAATATCATTGTTCTGAGTGGTTGTTTGATTTGTGACCTCATTTGTAGCAGGAAAAGGAATTAAATTGATGATAACGTTCGTGGCAGCCATGTTGTTTGTCACTTTAAACGACCGCTGGTTCTGACTGTACCTACCACAGATGCGTTACGTAGGGCGTGTCATGGAAAAAATAATGGGCCGTTTTACTTACACGTTTTGATTTTGAAACGATATAGAATCTTACAATGTTGTCACAAACTGTACCTACATAATATTGTGATAAAATGACGAAGCCCAACTGTGGACTGGGTTTTGCAAAGGATTTACTAAAGGCACATTTACGGTTTCCTCCATAGCTGTAATATTTAATTGAATTTTACTATAAACAACAGAAAAACACAACATATGTTTAGCCGGAAAAATATATATTATGCGGATGTGGGAGCTGCATTCCAAATTGTAAACAAATCACCTGTAGTGAAAAAAATAAACACATTGTACCTATTTATAGGTACCGAGAAACCCCTTTGGCCCCTATTGAGAACGGTCACTAACCCTGACTTATTCATTTATCCCCGCAGCCCAATTATTATAATCAGCCAATAACAGTACCTTCATTCCCAAAAGCTCCCAAACATATCGAAAAACATTATCAATCAGCTCAGTTTTTGTGTGTGTTTTGATACAAAGCTTTTTAATCACTGCCTTACTTAGATAAGAACTCTAGTCGAGTTAGATAAACCACAAAACATATACCCAGATCTACACCGCTACAGTTTATTTGATAATGGACATTGTACCTGTAAGTAGCCGTAGCCATTATTTTTAGCAGCGACTTGCATCCGCGTCAGTTATAACTACACGTAAATGTTTATGTTCCAACTAACACGCGTTACAGTTTCGAAATCTTCTGAGAACATTCACATGTTGTAGTGTGCAAGATGTTGCATTCATCGTTATAAACGTTCTATAATACATTTTGTTTTATTAGTGTGTGTTTCTGGTCCCTATTTCTAACGGGATTCCTGTATTACCCATAAAGTTACTACTATATTATATAAAGAAATTTGCATATCACACAACTCGTTATCAGTAGTAAGGTTTTTTTTTTGGGAAATCCTTATGGATACTCTTTAAACTACCTAGACACAGATCTTTAGTGTAGGGTCACAAAATTCAGAACAACTTACCAATGTTATGGCTAACAGAGAGAAACCACAATTGCCTCATTTTTTTTAAATCTTGTACTAGGGTGAAGAATCCGTCGGTTCGATCAACACAATGTCGATATGCAAGTCGGAACTTCTGTTCTCCCCCGTAAAAGAGGGTGTGCATGGCGTTCACTTCAGTGTGGACAGCCTGGATTGCGAGCTGCCCTCCGAACAGGACCTCATCCTCACCTGCCAGGCCAACAAGGACAACTACACCATCGCCTTCGAGGGCAGTCTCACCACATACTCTGAGGACAGTGAGTGCATCGAATTGGCCGTCAATCAAATACATGGTATGTAACATTGATTCACTTCCTCGAACTACTGATGCATACCGCGGTAATGATATAATGTTTACCCAGTTTACAATGACGCTAATATACCCAACTGTACTGATTCACTGCTTTGTTAATTACTCATGATAGCTTGCCCGCTCATACAGTTGATATTTTTCAGACAAATTGGGCGAGGAAGAAACCTTAGTTTTAGATAACGATGAAAGAACGCGCAGGAATTTAGAATTATTAGAGAGATGTAAGAAATTAACTAATAAGTTAACGACGTCTATGGCTAGGAGCGATTTAGGATTAACTACTTGGAGTAAGCTTAAGAAACAAACCAGTCAGTCACCCTTAAGGAGGTAAATATCGCCAATGTTATTCCATCTATTTTTATATATTTTTGTAATGTCCATTATTCATTATTTAATGTGGTTTTAGGCACCCCTCTGGAAATAACAATGAAGGTTCAAATGAAGGTTCTGATGCAACAGACGACAACATGAGTAATTCAGTGATTAAAAGCCAAAGTTTGCCAAATCTATACAGGAGGAAACTTATGAATAGTTCCATAAATTCGGCTGCTCTGAGTAATTCAACGGTATGTATTAGAGATGAATGCCAAGAAACGTACTATCACCTAATTTTACTTCTATTTATATTCTAACAATATGGCTTATTTTCAGGTCGATTCTTTCACAGTAAATCAAAGACTAATGGGCACTCCTATATGCATGAAAGTTTACGATGTGTCCCAACATCGGTCACAGGGAAGTCAACACTCGGAACCTATGAGCACATCTTCTACTGACAATCAAACTTCATCAGATAAAAGTCAACCAAAACAAGCATTTAGCTTAGTAAAGTTATTTATGAAACAAAAGAGTATGAGCAATGATGGAATCGTCAGCATGGATCAGCTGGACAGATCGGAGTGCTGGCCCTCGAGCTCTGGAGGTGAAAGCGGAGAATCCATGGGAGAACAAAAACTAATTGATTCGAAAACTACAATCTCAGAGCGCCCTCAAATTGATTTGCCAAGTACTGCAGTCGAAGAAGTCTCATCACTCGTGTACGAGGAGATAAACCCTGTTAATCCTTTCAGTAACAGAGTATACGATGAAGTTCTGATTGAAGAAGAAGAAACAGGTGATGGAACTAAATTGAGTGATAGTGAATCTAATCTTTATGCAACAGTTAACAAACCACATATTAAGAGAACTAATTTAAATATTGTGAACAGTCCATGTAGAATGAGGAGTAACAGAAAATCATGTTCTTCCCTATCTTCAGCCACTAGTGTAAGCATTTCAAGCTGTTCCGAATCTGATGGAACTCAGATCACCAGAAAGAACCGGCTCCTACAGCGTGAGCAATGTGACCACAAGTCAACGTCAACTCACCTTGAAACAGACACGATAGATAAGAGTATTCAAACATCTAGTATGAATCTATCAACCATGTCTCAACGAGAACTGTTCAAGGTCGTCGAGCCTTCGTTCTTACAAAAGCTAAAAGAAGGAGATTGCGAAAAACCTGTGTTTGTGTTATATCCTAGCTATACTCTGCCAGATATAAGTTTTCTGAATGGGAGGCCAAATATTTATTTAAATCCGTTAAAAATAAATGTATTGCCCAGGTCGAGTGAAAACAAGAGAAACAGAATGCAAGTAAAAGGTAAACGACCGTTTTCATGCAATGATCTTGAAATGCTAAAGAAAAAAGGAGTCGGTCATATAAAAGACTGGGATTCCCTTAACTTTTTGCTACCAATGGAATGTAAGCAATTATTGTCTGAAGTTCCGGAACTTATGCATCATATAAAAGAAAAAGAAGGCATGCAAAAATGTGGGGATAAGTACTGTAATGCTTCGACTGCCATAAGATCGAAAAATCGTCCGATGAGTTGCGATTGTAATAATTTAGCTGGCAATACTACCGCAGTATCTTCCAGCTCAAGCACAGCTACTCAGCCTTCTTCAGGATACCGTGGTTCGTCAACAATGTTGACTGATTCTTCGGCCCAAAATAGCCCAGCGCCAGCTGGAAATTTCAATCCTTTGTTTGTGTATCGTTACGATAGTGCCACAAGCTCAGAGGCAAGCGGTGTCAATAATGATGGTCACAGAATAAATCCTAATATTCCAAAACGATCACTCTCATTAGCAGATCAAAATCGCATTCCCAAACAAGGCGAATTAGCACCTCCAAGGCCACCATTACCAAAGAGCATATTGCGCAAGTCAATGGATAAGACACGCAAATCTAGCACACATACTAAACGATACAGTATGTTCGAAATGGATGATCTTTTACAAGATCCGATTGTTTGCATGACAGCGGCAACGGAACATAAAACTAAGAGGAGATCGTTACAAGAACCGTATTATCTTCAGAATCAAACTGTAGACTATAGAAAGAATAATGATATAGCTGCGAAAAGATTGTCGCAACAATTCCTCGACGCAGCCGAGAAAGATGCCGATTATAACGAGTATTATCCAGATGAAGGAGTTGGAACTGAAAGTAGTCTAGAATCAGGAAAATCTAACGAATTAAAGTTCCATAGGCCGCATACTCCACCGTTACCTAAACCAAGAACAAAGAAAATGGAATATACTGAATTCCCACCTCCTGGCGCACTTATCAGCAGTGCTGATTTACAACAACTTGAAGAGTTTCTGAAACACAGTGGATTCAACTGTCTGAACATGGATGAGTGGGACCAAAATCAAGTTCAAAAGGTAAGGAACCAGGTGTCCAAATTCCTCCAGATGAAACGATCTCAGGAGGAGAACCAAAGGTCCACAGAATCAAGTGGCAGTAGTTGTAATAGTAAGAAGTCAGTGAGTTTTGCGCAGAAGTCTGAGGTCACGAAGACCGATAGCCAACAGTCCCAATTAAAACCTATGGAGGACATAAAGGGTGTCAGTCTCACAACGCCGCCTAACTCACCAAATATTTCCGCTGTGATAGCGCAGAGGCTTTATCAGGTAACGTTTCATTTGCTAATGCTACTTCCGCTCACACACATCATTGCCCGTTATTTTCTGTGAGTACCTTCGGTTCTTTATTTGCTCTTATATTTTCTTTTTAAGTTATGTTCTTGATGTTCTGTGGATTATTTTTAATTGTCTGCTTGGCTGGATGTGCTATTATTTTAAGCTGTAGCATTTTTACTTTGCACGTTCATTTTTATTAGCAAGTTGAACACGTTACCTGCGCTTGTCACTCATTAACATCAATGTGACATACATGTGATTTTTTGTCTTGCATCCCCAATGTTAGATAAAGTTATATCATTCTAGGCCAAGAATTTAGCAGAAATACCGATTTGTGAAGAAGCCGAAGTGAGCCCAGATGAATTTGGAAGTCCTATCCACCACGACGCGAGAGGGAAATATGATGTAATTGATGTTTCGCAAAAGAGAGGTAAAGATATTTTTAATATCATTGAGATATTTATCGTTCGTACTTCGGTAAACGTTATTGATACTTACCATATTTTCTACTATTTTTGCAGCCTTAGTGTCAAATGTGACCGATGCTGTTGAAATGTTGATTCAACATTTCTCGCCTGCTACGGATCAAGCTGAGTTAGCCTTTTTAGGAGACTCTAAAGAATCCCCGGCCTGCGCCAAAATAGCACTAAATGCATTGTGTCCAGCTTTGTATGCAATCTTCAGAGATGGTCTGAAAGAGAATATTGAAACTTCTTTCGGAGCAGTAAATAATTCTGTTTGGCAAATGCTTGAAGCTACTGCAAGACAAGGTAAGAATATAGCAGCCAGTTGTTATCTGAATCATCGTATGTCGTTGTGATTTGATCATAATGATGATGTTTATCTTACTACTTTTAGGACCGATTACAAAATCTCTCAATGAATTAGTGCTGAGAATTAACAGCGAAGATGCAGTAACAGAGGGATTGGTCAAATTTAATGCATTCATCCTTGGTTTGCTCAAGTAAGTAAAAGCAAAAAAAAAAAAAGCATTTAAGTTACGGATGTAAAATACATTTATTAAAATTTCATGTTTTCTTACAGTGCACAGTCCGTAGATGCTTGGGTGTCATACATACGTACACGGGAATCTATATTAGCGAAACACTACAGTCCTGATTCTTTGATCCTTGCCGGCTGTGTGGGCGAACCGCGGTGCCGAGCTCTTTTGGACACGTTACTCGCCAGCCTAGAACCACTAAAACTCCTACCCTTCTCCATGGACCTCATGTTCGAAATGCGTGAACTACACAGAAGTTTCAAGAAGATTGAAAGCGACATGCGTGCTGCTAGTCGGGTAAGCTTAGATAACATTCACAAAATAACATCTTATATCTAAGAGCCGGCACTGAATGCTACTTTCTCATGAAATATACGTAATCAACATTCCGTGTCTTTCGTGTTTCGAAACCACTATCGCATACTATCAAACAGCCGCCTGCCGGAGCAACATCGCTTTATTTGCATTTTATTGTTTACTGCATGTGCTTAAATCACAGTTCACGGCGTACCAACGCGATATTTTAGCATTTACTTTCGTGCACAGCTTACATAAAATGCAAATAAAGGTATGACCGAACGATCGAACTCGATCGATGACCTTGCCGAGGACTCTAACTTGTACTAAACTAACTTTGGATGGCATGATGCATGATGCTAAAAAACATTTGGTGTATTTAACAGCCTACTTCGATTAACACTCCACCACTAACCCTGAACCAGCGGAATTTGCTGAAGCTGGTGCGCTCGATGCAGTCGAGCGGTCTCTCCAGTGACGACTGCCAGACCAGTGTCATAATGAGACACAAAGAGCCAAAACACAAAGAGCCTTCCACACCCGACCTGCTGAATGATTCGGCGAATGTAAGGACTACTGTTGAAAAGAATAGACCACGCTCATGCGTTAATCCGACCACTATTGGTTATGATATGTGTCCGAACAACAGCAGAATAGAAATAGAAAATAACCGCAGATGGTCCGGGGTGCACTTGGGTTCCAAGTTAATGCAGGCGTTCGATAGGCTCGTGTTCGACGACAGCGACGATTACACTGATAGTCTAGAGAACAATAAGCCTCCCTCCGCTAAGCCCTCCAGCAATGAAGTGAAGGTAACTCGGCGGTGCTTTGTGTGGACATTACTTGAATGTTATGTGCTTTGACAATATTTTGTTGTAGTCTACGTTGTTATTAATTTGCAGGTTGTTCTTAGTAACTTGCTTGCTGCTTCTAACATTTGTTGTGTGTGCTTACAGTTCTTTGTTTCTCACGTCGTTTTTTCATAGAATGTTTTGCAATATTTTTGTGTCCACTTTTTATGTTAGTACTTGTGTCCCTTGATGGGCAACTTTCTTTATAAATAGAAAATTTAAACATTACTGTTTTTATTGTCTTAAACGTTATACATTCAACAGTCTTAAAAGATCTAGTTTTTATTTTCTTAAAAGCAGGGACTCAAACTATAACCGTAATGTGTTTTAAGACTTTTTTTAAACGGTTTTAAAATAAAACCCTGTAAAAATGTCATAGATACAATAATGTAACAGTATCAAAGTGTAACCTTTAATATAAGCAGTTTTAGGCATAATTACACAGGATATTTTTGCAACTCCACGTTTCGCGGTTACACTTATTAACGCTGTTAACACTTATAAATCGGTTACAGCTATATTACCGTTACACTTTTGTAAATGTTTTAACACATTGAAAAACACATTTACAAGTATATATATTAGATTCTGTTATGAATTCAAAATGTAAAACTTATAATTCTGTAACTTTTGTGAAGGTGTTTTTTAATTTCCTACTTAAAAGTTGTAGATTTTTGTGTCTTTTTGTCCAAGTATTTCAATCTCTAGAATCCAGAAGTGAATTACAAGTTGCAAATGTATGATCATTTTCGTACGTTTTGTTTAGCTGGAGTGTAGCGGTGAGGAGAATTGGCGGCCAGGGTCTGCCAGCAGTGGTGCCAGTGGCAACACCGGCAATGGAAGCGGCAACTCGGGAGGCGGCAAGTTCCGACGTCTGCAACTCAAGTGGGAAATGCTCAGCAATGCCGAAAGTCCCGTGACGCCTTCAGGTTGGTCCAACATTTGATAACGCTCTTGCTAATGCTGCGAACAACCTTACTTAGTTAAATCTATTAGGATATTTTTCCTATACAATGATGACTCAAACGATATGTAGATAACAAAAGTTATCACTGTGAAAATCAAGGAAAGCAATCGTGAATAAGAATATTTGAAGGAAACAAGTAGATTAAAAAAACTGCCTCGTTGGTCTAGTGGTCGCAATCGCTACTGCTGAGCATGAGGTCCTGGGTTCGATTCCTAGGTCGGGCAACGTGTTATTGGGTTTTTCTATCTGGAATTTCTCAGTAGCAGCCCGAAGTCTGGATTTGTGCCCGGTAGATGGCAATAGGCTCGCCCCCTATTACATGGGACTTAAACATAACTGGCGAAATGTGGGTGTACTATAGGTACACCTCTGCCCAACCCTTCGGGGAAAAAAGGCGTGATGTTATGTTATGTTATGTTAAGTAGATAAAAAGCGATATTACCTGCCGAAATTTCAAAAATACTTAGAATCGACTACAAGTAAATCTAGATACTTAGGTCTGATTTCACCGATGAAATTGATCGCGACCAGTACATAAACTCCGTTTAATAGCTGTCAGTGTCATTATTTTCAATGGAATATTGACACTGACAGCTTTTGAACTCGTTTAGCCCTTAAACCTAGCTTAGGCGCTGATCGCGTTCAGTTCCATTTGTGAAATCCACCCGTACTACAAAGTAGCACATAACATCCAAAGATAAAACTTGAAATAAATTGGGAATACAGCAATGCAAAACAAATTTTACATTATATTTTCATGAGAACAAGGAACAGCTGTGTAAACCCGTGCATCGGATGGATGACGTCACCTTTATAAAATTTAATATGTGTGTCTTGCAGCCAGTTTCTCGAACGAAAATAGTCGCTAAATTAATGTGACAAATTATCAAGAGTGCATAATTTTCGTTCGATAAACTGGCCCTGTACGTGTATTTTTGTATTCAGGAGAGACGTCCCCGGCAGCGGCGCGTGGCTCGAAAATCCCGCGGCCTGTGTCGTCACCCGTGCGGCCACTGGCACCTGCGCTGCAGTCTCCAGCCAAGAATACAGCACATCGGTAATGACAAAACAATGTTGTTTTGATATCTGACAAATTTACGCCCGGTATTGGCTCCTTGATTATAAATTTGCATCTTGGCAACATGGAAAAGCAGTTTGTAGTGAAAATGTAGTGGTAACCATTACAAAGGAAACTCATTTATCCTTTTAAAGTATTGACAGAAAAATTTCTAGTAAAACCTTTTCAGTAGAAACTCATATAGATGAATTGGTAATACCTGTTTCTGTTGCTAACCATGAAAATTTGCTAAAATGAAAGTAATCTAAAATCTTGTGTTTACTTAAGTAGTACAGTGCATTTTTTTATTTTAGAAAATCTTTTCGCAAATCTTTTAGCGTTCGTAAAGATGACATCAGTTCTAGATTATTTAAATCGACCTTGGCGTTACAGCTCGCTCATCAGACAAGTCAACCGTTAACGCAAAAATATTGTTATAATTTGTCAGTCTCATTTACAGTGGCGAACCAATTGAGGAGGTTGTGGTCATTGTGCCAATTCCCCTAGGATGCTTTATTACTGTGTGCCAAATATGGTCCAACGGTGGCGATAAACACTGTTGGCGCACACTAGATAATTTATGATTGGAGCTATTATAATAGTTGATACTTACATTTTTCTTGAACGTAATGATTTTTCTTATTCTCTTGACTTTATTTTTCGACACCGTGTAGTGTTTACAATATGTACTCGTAGCACTAATCAATAATATATCTACACTAATAGGCACCTATAATGGCTTACTAAATGATTGTCTTCATCTTTATATTTTTTTAAACTGTTCCGAGGATCCAAGCGAACCAAAACTTGTAAAAAAAAATTGTCATATCCATCAATTTTCCACAAGTCACGAAAACTGGCTCGAAGATTAGAATAATGGCAGAGTTTTTCTTATGTTCAGGGGTATCCCAGTACCGGTTCGCAAGGGAACTTCTCCTACCACTTCGACACCCATTAGACCGAGTACGGCGAGAGCTGGCACTGTCAACAAGAAACTTCCTGCTAACAGGTAAAAAAGAACTTATTACTTATGTTATTAACTTTACTGCAGAACAGCCGTAGAACAACCATTAATGGGATTTCTAAACATCCCCATTCGTCGTGAAACATTTTGCCATAATCATGTCGAGGAAAAGAAGAGTTAGCAAAATAGAGTAATAAACCCTCTGAAAAAAAATACGACAGTCGAAAAAAAAAATCGGTGACATATTATAAAACTTTATTGTAGAAATAGTTGCTATATTTAATTTTTATTGAGCACAAAATTATATTTATGCTACGCTTACTTTCAAGGTTATATGGGATATCACAGGTGGCAGAATTTATTTATGTCTTCCTACTGAAACACGGAAAAAAACATTTATATTTTGTAATACTATGCTTTTATATAAATTATGTTCAGCACCGCAATATTTTATTATGCTTAAAATGCACAATATCTTCAGAGTATTACCCGAGATGACGGCGAAGAGGCCTGATGTGAAGCCACGAGTGCAAAATGTAGCTGTTGTTAACACTACAATTGTTAAGAAAACAACGTATGTACTATAGATAGGAATAACTTATGACTAACATCGTTGTGACGACAGTTTGATGCTAACAGCATGTTGTGCATGTAGGCTTATGGAAGACAACACAGTAACCGCAAATGATATAGGTACCCAAGTGAAAATGCCAATGAAGAACCATGACATGGTTTTACTAACGATTCACTAATAAGCCGTAATGAAACGCAAATTACCTAATAACTAACGCTTGTATTGGTTTTTTAATGAACGAATTTTAATACTTGAAATTGAATTTTAAACGAGGGGAGGTCAAAAAGTTCGCGGAATGACAGGGAAGGATAATGAAATGATACATTAAACAATTTTTCCTTTTTAATGTATTCTCCCTTATCCCTACATATTATCCCTATACATTTATTAGATCTGTGAAATAACTTACTAATACCGTCGAAAAAAAAAATGTCTTGGGCGTCGAAATAGGCCGAAATTGCCGACTTAGGAGGGGGTGTGCCTTTTTTATGCCACTGCATCGACTCTTGCTTTGACTCAGGTTCATAATGGTGAACCCAAGTTTCATCGCCAGTTACAATTCGGGCCATAACTTTCTCCCTTTGCTCTCCACAGCGGTCCAAAAACTCGCAACAACTTTCGACGCGCTCGCGTTTTTGATGCGTAGAAAGCATTCTTGGAACCCATCTTGCACAGACTTTAGTCATGCCAAGGTGCTGATGTATCCTACATCAACACCTTGGCAGTTTGCCGGGCACCTTCCAATACAAGTTTTTCAACTTTTTTTTCGATTATTTCTGGCGTGGTAGCCTCAATCGGCCGTCCAAGTCGGGGGTCGTCTTCAATGGAGTCCCTCCCTTGTTTGATAAGGGCGTGCCATTTATAAATCATGGTTTTCCCAGGAGCGGAGTCCCCATAAACTGCTAACATCTCTTGAAAAATGCTTTGATGTGTCTTTCCTTGTTTGGTGAGATTCTTAATGACGGCGCGATATTCAATTTTCTCCATAGTGGCTAGTTTCTTCCCGATTGACTTGTTTACTCGTCGATAACTCAAAAGCTAATGACCCGATTAGGCTGAAACTTGGTATATATACTAACAATGAGTCACTCAATTAGCGTCTACCTGGATGAGTAAACTCACCCTCACCAACCCCGCCATTCTGCGAACTTTTTGACCCTCCCTCGTATATACCTAACTGAATTGAACTGATTGAATTTTACTATTTCCGATGTCTTGTCTTCGACAGTTAAGTTCCGTGGCAGTCAAAATGTATTTTTAAATAGTAGGTTCCAATTCTTTACTACTTTCTGCTCAGTCCAGCTTTCGCGGCGTGGCTTCGCGGCAGTGTTTACGAGACTTTATTCGGATGCATATTCACCTAAAGTTGAGGGATTAGCTAATATGGAATGCGCTTTTGTATCGAAAAAATCTAGCGGTTCCGGATTTATATTTACTTACTTTCAAATATTGGCTTTTAATTATGACGATCGACACAAAATGCATTCCCAGTTTGTGTCGATCGTAATAATCCCGCGATCCGGAATCGACAAATTTTTTAGTTTATTTTCTGACTAAAGAACCGGATGCATAATTATCTACGTAACCTACGTAATATTGTGAAGAATCCCGGGTTTTTTTTTTGTTCTTTTTTTTTTTGAAGTCGCTTCCATACTAGGTATGCGTTCCCAGGTTCCTCGCATCCCGAGTTTTTCTTTTACACAAAATATATTTTAAGAAGCCGTTTCCATACTTTCACAGCGAAAAATTTACTTTAGATAAATATGCGATCAGAATATCCGATCTCTGATGATAACATTAACGCAGAGCATGTTTTGTAATGCACCAATCCTGGCCCACCTCACCCAAGTCGTGTGTGCAGGACGTCCCGCGTGGACGCGGCGACGCACGCGGGCGCGGCGCGGCCCGCGTCGCTCCCGTACGGCCGGCCCGCGCCGCCCGCCGCGCCACGACGCGCCGCCTCCTCCTCCGCCACGCGCGCGCACCACACCACCACCCAGCAGAAACAACACAAGTAAGTACTCAGCCTTCGTCATTTTAATAGGAATAATGACTAATCTTAAAAGTTCGTAAAGTAATGTATTTTCAAAGAGGCATGGCAAAAATCCAAAAAGAAAAAACTAAAATCGATGTAATTATGAAGAATAAAGGTAAACGCTTTAAAAGTTTTTGGAGGGTATGTTTCCCGTCCTTGTCGCGCAGTACGGATAATGTACGGCGATAGTATGACACTAGTTAAAAAAAATAAAAAAAACGATTTTTTTTATTTTTTCCATTTGGTTAGTATACAAACGACTAACTAATGTTAGTACTTACAACTACCAGCGAATCAACAAACTATATTTATTACACCACGGTGGCATGTAGGCGTATCCAATGTCCCAGTAGGGAGCTGCCACACCTATCTGCTATAGCATTCAGAATGCTGTTGGGGCAGGCGCGCACCCTGCGCATCATGGAGGCGCATCGCTTGCGCATATTGCCCTAAATGGATTCAACACCCTAAATGGATTATTGTATTGAACGCGCAGAGCGCTGTATGCCCTCTGCGTGTAGTTGACCCACAGACTGCACGTATAGATTAAAACGTCCAATCCGGACAATTTTTATATTATTGTTTGCAAGATCGTTTTTGTTAGAAATAACAGCATTATCATCATCCCTTTTACCCTTTTATCATCAACTGCCGAACCTTTTCCAAACTATGTGGGGCTCGTCTTCCAGTCTGCGGATGTAGCTGAATACCAGTATCTTACATGGCGCGACTGCCTATCTGATCTCCACAATCCAGTTATTGAGCAATACGATACCCATTGATACTGGTTTTTTGACTTTCGGGATGCCCCTTTGCAGGCAGACTCATCAACTATATCATCCTTCTACTCATCTTCATCAACATCTACATCTTCATCACCAATTTTGTTAGAGTCAGTACAATACGTCTTGTTCTTATTATTAGCCCTAATCTCAGATATCACTTTATTTTAAGCTTTAATTATCATCATCTTTCACACAATCCACCCATTTATTTTTTTGAGTTGCCTATATAATATTCGTAAACATTCATACTTATAAATTTTCTTGTCCTAATTTCTCCGCATCATAATTATGTTGAATTCGGTACAAATCTAATTAAATATGTTTATTTGTAAATATTGTCAATTCGTCAACTAACATAAAAGATCTTTGCTTTCGTCCTCATAATTATTTCAAGTCAATAAGGAAATATATACTAAGCAACCACACATTTTGTTGCAGGTAGTGAACAATAAGATAGCTCTAGTTTTGTCCCTAAATTCAGGTCATATCCTAATTGACCCAACCACAAAGAATGCACATGTGTCAATTCATTTCCAGCGTTTAATTAACTGTGTACTATATAATTCCAGGTACGTGAGGACGCTGTGGCACCGGCTGCCTTCTGACTCGGGTCACCTCGCGTTCAACGAAGGTGAGCGTCTCCGACTTATACTGGAGGTCGACGACCAGTATCTGCTGTGTTGTCGCGGTGAACACAAAGGGCTAGTCCCACGTGATGCCGTGCTGCTTGAGGACTTCTGATATTGGCAGCTCTAGCACGACTGGCAGCCAGCCTGGCGCCCGTTACGCTTGAACGGCAAACGTTGAAGGAAGCGTTCAGGAAAACATCGCATTTCTGTGTAAACTTTCCAATGCTTTGAGGTTTTTATACTGAATCTACGCATACACCTTAGATTCGTCATAACACATTTCCAGGCTTTGGAAAATATAAACATGAAATGTTCGAGAAAATGTGCAATAGGTTTCGGAGTGAACAAACATTATGGAGCTTGTAGAACGATTCTTCGTTTCGTCTGGAATGTGCTTGAACCCTTGTGTTGTCTAGTTCGATTCGGTATGTGAAAATTAATGTGATCGTGAACTATGCTGTTCAAAGACTATGTGAATATAACTTTTAATGTAATTCTATGTTTCATACTCTACTCCATTCATTTGGAGTGCTATTTGTATGTCTTAATCATTATTTAAAATTATTTAATTTTTTTATATTGCCTTACTCAGCAATATTCATAACTTCTTCGCAGAATCTTTACATCATTAAATATCTCTCACAATTTCTAATTATTGTAGTAAAATCTAGTCTTACGTTATAAGGCACGACAAGGTCTTGGACTGTATATAAATCTATTTTAAGTAACACAAATTGTGGGAATATTTACTGGGAATGACAGCGCGTAATGAAAAACCTTTGATGACGCATTATCAGTAAATATTTATCTCAATAATATGTGATATATAGAATACTATTTACTTTTATGGTAGGAACAAAATCTCATACCTTAAGGGCAAACTCCATCATATCCCAAAATCATGGAAATCCATGACTGTCGAGAGAAACACGCCCAATGTACTTTGGTGTTTAGATAAATTACGTAAATGTGAATTTGATGTCTAAAATTACCCTCGATATTAACGATATGTGTATAATATACTAATTACGACCTATTGGTATTAGTGGTGTAACATGTAGGTATAAATTGTAACAAAATTTTATAGTACTTCGATGACTAAGTATAACTTTTGAATTCACTAAGTTTTTAACATCGGGTACGGCGAACCTGAATAATATTGACAAATCATTGACAGAAAAGCTTTCCACAGATTGTGTTAACTTCTGGCTACACTAACTGCATGCAGCCTCTCCTAAGCACCTTCCTTGGCGGTCTGTGGTGAAGGGTTCATTAATTACAGCGGTGTGGGTGAACTAACTGGTGTACATGACTAACTGCATGGCCTTTACCGACACTACCTTTCCCTAAACTGACCTACACTTTAACTTCACAGTTTATGATCCGGTGTTGGTGCGTAACTACCCGTTTTAAATCTAACTGCATGCGCCTTTCCACGTCACACATCCCAAAACCAGCACTTATCTAAAATACTGTTTAACAACCGTACCTGACTCTATGTACATTATTAGCGGTATTAAATCAATTATGATATCGATATTGGTATTAAAGAAGGATTCGTCATCTAAAAAGAATGTCTGCTTGACAGTCACGAATATAATTGTGATATAATGGTCATATCACTGCTATTATGATGCGGAAAGAAATGATATTTTTGGTATGTAACGTATTTTATTGCTCAAATTGGAAGCGCAACATTATCGGATGATATGATTGATATTAATATTCTAGACGTTATAATACTCTCTAAATTTCAGTATTCGTTAATTGGTGTAAAGTGATTGTAAATATTATTATGGAGTTATTCTTAGTAGTGATTTTAGAGGTCAAAATTTGTAACAAAACTTTTGAATGCACGATACAGTTCCTCTCATAGTCCGTCGTGCTATCGAGTCACAGCATTGGTGAAATGTAGTTGATAAACTCGTAGTGAGCTAAATTATGATAACTTTGCGTATGACCGAGGTGTGTTTCTCGAGGCAGTCGTGCGGTATCGGCTCTTGCCAGCTACGCTCAGTGAACAAGATGAAGAGGCTCGTCAACACGATAATCTTATTAACTAGAGTGGACGTAAGTTGACACAAATTAGTACTGTACAATAGAAATAATCTATACAATAATTAGGTTAATAATGTTATCTAAATTATAGTTGAATTACTTAGATGAACGTAACCTCCATGCTGCAAGAACAGCGAGCGTTTGTAAAATACACATTTCATTACACTGTTAGGTTAATTCGCGCTTTGTGACTGAATGATGTGTTGTGGCCTTTGTATGTATTAAAGTTATATAATGTTACTGTGTCGTGTGTGTGCGCTTGTTGCATCAGTCGAAGTATCCATTAAATCGTCAACTTAAAATTAAATAGCATGGGGAATGCTTCCACAAATTATTTATTATAGTAATCAAAACTCCTAACTAGCCGTTAAAGTATTAGTCGAACAAACATGCCTTATAGTAATCAAAGTAATCTACTGATGGAGCAGATCAGACAGTAGTGTTGTTCGCTTCAACAAGTAATCGCTTCGCAGTTTAAGTCTCCGTTTGCAGTACATAGAGGAGTTTGTTAGTCGTAAGTTTTTATCAACAGTTTGTATTATTGAATGATGTTGAACTGGTTTTTTATAAAATGACATCCTGCGCGTTCGTTTTAAGGTATTGTTGGATACATGTGGTGAGTCAGTTGTCCTTATGGGTACCTACATAAGGTTAAGTTATTTTACTATTTTGTGAGTAAGATTTTTATTTAGATTTTTTTCGATTGGGATCAATAAGTTGAATTTTGTGTTGAAAACTTTATTTTCTTATAAAAAACAAAAACAGGCTTTCGTTACAATACGAAACGTCAACGAACGACTGAGAAATTATTCCGAATATTATATTTAAGATTATTTCGAAAAATTAAAACTTATTAAATTGTGTATGTATTATCAATTGTTTTCCGGCGTGACATTATCTCATTCAATTTATGTATCTATTTGTTTAAAATGTATTTTTATTTGTATTAAGTGCCATAATTTAATGAATTAACAATTGATAAATATTATTATAATGCATAACCATGTACACCAATTAAACAATATATAAAAGATATTATTGTTTTATTAAACTCTAAGCATTTATTTCAATTAAACCATTTACAGGCACTTTTGAATTGTCAAGAAGTCGTTTAATCAGAAATATGTAGCTAGTTGCCCATTCCAAAGCGTTAGGCACCTAAGGTGAAGAAAGGGCAAGAAGCTCCATGGACAATCTTTTAAACAATATTGTTCTAATATCAGTTACATCATTAATCTTGATCCTATTATGTAAGAACGATGTATAAACACCATACATGTTAAAAGCGTCTAGAGTGCAGCAAAAAATAAAAAATAAATAAAAAAAAAACAATTATTAATAAGCCGCGGCAGCTAAGAGTTCACCAGTCCCAACTGGCGGCACCTGTTCACGAACATGACGCATGGATCAGCACCATCCAGCTCAAACATTTTGAAGGGAGCTAAATAATCCAACACACGCGCCACCGTCAGCGATATATTTGAGTGAGCATGACATACTATAAGCCGCCAGGGCACATTCAAGTCAATATAAGATATTAGCCGGTAAATGGTATCTCCATAGTACACAAAGTACTCAACCTGTGCCTATGCATTTTATATAATACAAAGGAGATTGAGTTTATACAATGCAAATATATTCTTACAATCTTCAGCAGCTCCAACAGTATGTCAAATATTAATTAATTAGTTGTGGTGTGGAGCTGGACCAGCAGTAAGCCAGGCATTTTTATCAGCGATGTAATCCCCTAACTTATAATATGCCTGCCTGCACAGTGTGCCTTTTATAAAAGATTTGATTATCAACACCAACAGCAACGACTCTACGACAGTCAAATATATCAATCAAGTGTTAATTTGATATGTATTATTATTCTCCATTATTTTAATTCACGTATGTACATCATGTATCTTAGTAGGAAAGGCAGACTCCTACTGATTGAAACAAATGGAATATCCTGCATATTCTTAGAGCAAATACATCTACTGCATTGTCCACTATGCACCGTGGCTGCCTCTAAGAAGTTTATGTTACAATCTAGAAGATACTAGTAGTAAAATCTCGCAGGACGTGCGAGCAATATGGCGGCGGGATCTTCTAGCGCACTGGATTTTCAACTTTCGGTGTGGAGCGAGCATTGGGAATCCAACAGAGTTAATTACGTAAAACATTTTCGTAAACGATTGCGACTAATCTGTTTGATTTTGACAGTTCAAAAACATTCATTGCGTTATTTACATTGTTGAGCCGAATTTTATCGAACTTATGAAGCAATGGATTAGGAATCTGTTTCAAAACGATTCAGATTCCGATTGATTTTGTATTACGCAATTAGGGTACAGGTTTGAGCGCCGTATGTAAGGATGGGGAGATTACACATGTCCATTAATTTTCGTTTATGACAAATTGGAAGATTTCCTTTCATAAGTGTTTTCGGGGAGATTGCTTGAAATGCGATTCTCTATAACCGTGGTGGACAACCGACTGATGGGACGGTAGTCGTTGATTTCAGATTTGTCAACTTTCTTGTGTAACAAAATTATAGTGGAGTGGCAGAATTGAGAGGGAAACAAACCAGTTGGTGATGTAAGGAAGTAGTACGGGCTCTCCGATTTTCAGGGTTTCTGTTGAAATGTTGTCTTCGCCAGAAATAAATAAAATATATCAAAAAATGCCGATGTTTTATGCCACAAGGCAGCCCAGTGCTCCGCGGCGCCAAGTGTCGTGAGGTGTTCCACAGGGATCGGTCGTGGACCGCTCCTGTGGAACATCGGGTACGACTGGGTGCTGAGGGGCGAGCTCCCGCCGGGCGCGGACCTGACGTGTTACGCGGACGACACGCTGGTCACGGCCCGGGCGGAGTTCACACAGGGAGGCAGCGTTGCTCGCGACGGCGGCGGTCTCACTGACGGTGAGCCGCATACGGCGCCTCGGCCTGGAGGTGTCCCTCAACAAGTCGGAGGCCATGGTGTTTAATGGCCCCCGGCGGGCGCCGCCGGCCGGATCACACATTGTGGTCGGGGGGTCCGGATCGCTGTCGAGCCCACCATGAAATATCTGGGATTGGTGCTCGACAGCCGGTGGGACTTCGGACTCCACTTCAGGCGGCTGGCGCCCAAGTTGTTGGGCGCGGCTGGGGCGCTGTCAACGCTGCTTCCCAATCTGGGGGGCCCGAGCGCCGCTTGTAGGCGGCTCTATGTGGGGGTCGTTCGATCGATGGCCCTTTACGGTGCCCCGATCTGGGCGGCTGACCTGACGGCCGCCAGCATCTCTGTGCTGCGAAAGCCGAAGAGGGCAATGGCCGTCAGAGTCATAAGGGGGTATCGCACGATCTCCTACGAGGCGGCTTGTGCACTGGCCGGATCCCCGCCATGGGACCTAGATGCGAAGGTGCTCGCGTCACTTTATCGGTGGCACGAGGAAGCGAGGGCGCGGGGCGAGCGGCCGATGCAGCGCCATATGGAGCAGCGTCGGTCGCAGCTTCGCGAGGTGCTGGTGGCGGAATTTCGGGACAGGCTTTCACGCCCTACCGCCGCACAGTGTACCGCGTAGAACATGCTACGTGGACAATATTATTTTATGATATTTAACGATGCTTTTATATATAAGTAGTCATATTGAGGCATTATTAATAGTTTTTGGTATGATTTTGTAATAAAAAACAAAAAAAATATGTAAAAACAGAAAAAAATATTTAAAAAGAATAAACAAACAACAAATATGCATTAAATAAATAAATACCTACTGTACAAACTAACTTAACCTAAACCTAATCATCAGAATCATCATCAAAATCTGGTGAATCGTCATCATTTTGTGGTAATGTGCGACAATATGATGACGTTTCCGGTCTTGATGCTACTATGGTCGGGCTTACGATTAACTTTAATACTTCTGCACATATTTTTACCGGCTTTTTTCGGGGAATCTCACGAAGGCCATTGATCAAAGGGTCAGATGTTATTATTAACATGGACAGCAAGTCTCTATTCGTGGCAACACGTGAGCACTTGCGGGTGTTGTACTCCCTAAATCTCTCAGCACCATCGAGGCGATCCGGCCAAAGTGCTCGGCCGCTGGCTCGGGAGAAGGCACGGCTCCCTGACGTTTCGGGCGACGCAGGTGCTCTCGGGACATGGTTGCTTCGGGGAGTACCTGTATCGCATAAACAGGGAGCCGGACGCCCGGTGTCACCACTGCGTCGACTGCTGGGAGGACACGGCGTGGCACACGCTGGCAGAGTGTGCCGCTTGGGAGGAGCCGTGCCGTGCCCTCATCTCAGAAGTAGGCAGTGACCTGTTGCTGCCGACCGTAGTGAGTTCGATGGTCGGCAGCGTCGAGTCCTGGGACACGGTGGTTTCCTTCTGCGAGACGGTCATCTCGCGGAAGGAGGCTGCGGAAATGGAGAGAGAGATCTCGACTCTCGACCCGGCCCGCAGCAGACGCACCGGGCGTCGGAGGAGTCCGGCCCCCCTAAATGGGTCCAGGGGCGACGGATTCGGGGACATCCGTCGCCCCCCAACCTCAGGACCCGAGAAGGTGGCGCGCGTAGTGTTCCGCGCGCGCCGCTCACAGACGTTGCGGAGGGAGTACACCTCACTTCCTCCGCCCGAGACGGGGCCCGCGCAAGCGGGCCAGCACCAGCCGGGGATGCGGATGAATTCATGTGTTCCCGCGACCCCGGCGTAGGTGTCAGATGGAACACCGGGGTGGTTTTTAGTCAGTAAGAGTCTGACAGACCCCTCCGCCCGCCCCAGGGTGGAGGACATCCATGAGGATTTTCCACCCCGGAAAAATAATAATAATAAAAAAAAGGTCTATCCCTACCCCACACATGGAAATCCAACGGCGTAAGATCAGGCCTGCCTCCGTCTGCAGCTGGGGGCATGCAGACCCCATTGTCCCGTTGTCGCTGTACAGCTCCTAGGATCAATAGTAAGAGGGCTTGTGCTGTGAGCAAAATAAGTCCACCCTTATTGTAGCAGTCCACCAGGTTCTGGTACTCCTGGTTGGAATACCAATATTTAAGCCACGTGCAGTGCAACATGAGTTTTGCGCGGGACTGTCAGCACGGCGGCGAGCAGCGCGGCCGGCGGGGGGCGAGGCAACTGAAGCAACACACGTGCGCAGCGCTGGCGTCGCGGTTTGGGTTTCGGCGCCGCCATGACCTCGCGCGCTTCAATGAAAGTAGTTTCTACGTAGTATTTTCGTAGAAACTAGCGTAATGGATGTTACAAAATAAGGAAGAGCCAGTATTTATTATGTGTGTCAAGTAATATTAAATAAATAAATTTAAAAAATTTGATGCTTACAGAAAAAAAAAAAATCCTTTCTATAGTTTTCTGTTCGATCTATAGATGTACTTCTTCAAATATTTCGTGTATGAATAGATACACCTTATATATGTATTAAATTTATAGTTTTGATAGGTTTATGCGTATCTTAATATTTAAAAATATTGATTCCTAAATGTTTACTATGAATTACATTTACCACTGTTTGTCTGCATCACCCAAAGCAAGGTATAAGAATTGCAGGCAAGCTTGTACATTCAAGTGCGTGAGGTATTAATCTTTAGAGGGTTTGGTTTCCGCACTTAGTCCTTCATGTGGACCATTGTGCGTGGGCCATGGCGGCCGTCGGTGGTTAATATTCCAACCAGCCCACCTCCCTCCAGAACACAGATCAGAACACAGATCAGAAGCTTTAATAGCTTCTGATATGTTGAGAACATCTGTGTAAGATCCGGTTGTCACGAGGGTTTCTGTCCTTATTTGGGTAACGCCTGTGCACTCAAAGAGCACATGCGCAACGGTTTCGTCCGACTCCATGCAAGCTCTGCACAGGGGACTGTCCGTAATGCCTATTGTGTGAAAGTGTTTGTTTAGCGAGCAGTGTCCTGTGATGGTCCCCGTAGGCGTAATAAACGTCTGGTTAGCTTGACATCTAAGGATGGCAAAGCTTCCTTGGACTGCCGGCAGCCTGGTGCCGAGGTCCACCACCTCTGGGCTTGTGTGTGGGTGGACTCCTTCAGCCACCTGCATATCTGGTTGATGGGTGGTATGATGGGTTCAGGCCCGTAAACCGACGTGCTGGATGCTTTCCTGGCTAATTCGTCAGCTGCGTCGTTGCCTAGTGATCCGCTGTGTCCTTTTATCCATTGTAGTGTCACCGTGTTGCGGTTAGATACCGTTACTCGTTCTAGACCATTGTGACATTCTAGTGTTAGACTCGAGGTAATATGTTCTTGCCCTAACGGTTGGAAGACTGAGACGCTGTCGGAGAGTATAAGTATATGGGTGTCCGTAACTCTCCTGGCTATATGGCATACACCGCTTGTATAATGGCCACACACTCCGCCTGATAGACGGTGTTGAACATTCCCAGAGAACTTGATATGTTTATGTTGAGGTCATGTGAGAAAACTCCGGCTCCTGTATTTTATGTATTTAGATTATACACCGACGGCTCAAATACCTGATCCGGATCAGGTATTTGAGCCGTCGGTGTATAATCTCAGTTAGTTTGTGCCTGAGTAGTCACACTGTTCTTCTGAGAGTATGATGTTGCAGTGCTTTTGAAAGTAGTCTCGCTTCGGGGTTTTGTCACAGGGTGATGCCATCATTGGTTGTCAGTTGACCGCATCTTCTTTTATGAGTATGTGCTTGACCTTGAGTCTTTGCTTAGGGGTGCGTGAAGTATTAGATTAATAAATAAATCAAAAACATTAATTAAAATGTTTTTTTCTATAGTAGTACACAATCATCTAGATCAGGGATATCAGTTGATTTTTGCCTTGAAGCCGTGTGTTCAAGACATTCTAATGATTTGTAATGTCAACTAAAAAAGCCAAATCACACAACCAATCAGGATTTTTAAGTTCCGGGACATCCCTTTGCTTTTCCGCCAGAAATATTCCAATTTCTTCTATTAAATTTAGAAATCGTTCCAGTGTCAATCCACGACTTAGCCACCTTACTTCTGTATAATACAGTAAATCTCCATATTCGCTTTCGATGTCATCAAGGAATTGTTTGAATTGCCTGTGATTGAGTCCTCGTGATTTTATGAAATTTACAGTCGAAACTACCACTTTCGTGACATTTTGAAATTCAATTTTTTTAGAACAGAGGGCTTCTTGGTGTAAAATGCAGTGAAACTGCATGAGATCTTCAGCGTTTATGTTTTTTTCTTGCAGATGCTTTATCAGAAAAGTAAATAGCCCAGAATTGACACCAATCATCGAAGGAACACCGTCAGTCGCAACTCCCGATAATTTTGATAAGTCCAAATCAGTTTTTGAACACTCATCCAAAAGTACATTGAGTATATCAACTCCTCTGGTTTGACCTTTCAATGAACACATTCCTAATAACTCTTCTAAGACTTCAAAATCTTGAGTAACACCTCGTATGAATATGAGAAGTTGAGCTGTGGAACTAATATCAGTGGATTCGTCGAGTGCTAATGAAAAAAATTCAATGATCTTAGTTTTTTCATTTAATTGTTCCGCAATATTACCTGACGAAGACATAATTCGTCGTTGGATAGTCATACGATTCAGTCGAATTTTCTCAAACTTTTTTGCTGCTTCTGGACACATTTTCTTAGCGGCAATTTCTATGCATTCTTTTACAAAATCCCCATCATTGAAGGGGCGACTTCGCTTTGCTAACATTCGAGAAATTTCATAACTAACTTCTGTAGCAAACAGCTACAGAAGTTAATTATGAATCTTGAATGGGTTTTGTAAACATAGCTTGCTGACCAGTAAGCTCCCGTTTTAAAGACAACATTTTTTGCTTTCTTAATTCGCCTGTAAACTTGGTAAAAGTAGGATGCTGCGTTTCATAGTGCCTTTTTACATTATATTCCTTTGCAATCGCAACAGAATTCTTGCAAATTAAACAAACGACTTTGTTATGCGACCATACAAAAAAGTATTTCTCAGTCCAAATTTCTTGAAACTGCCGATTTTCATCTTTAACCTTACGTTTTTTACAAGGCCCTGGCTTGTCCATGTTGCGTTTTAATCCTGGCTATGATTAACACACCTAAAAACAATTACAGTACCTACTTAAATTACCCATCCTTTTTTAAATTACCAAAAATAATTGATTAAATATGTAGGGAAACACTTATTAATAACAGAGTTTTACTTACGATTTCACAACACAATTATACACGGCACTTGACGGGAAATCTACGTTGAATGTGGATCAAAATATATGACACTGGCTAGTCGAGTTAAAATCTACACTAGAGCTATTGACACTTCACTCAAATTAAAACCGAACTGTCAATCGCTTTTTTTTTTTGTATTGCATCTCGTAGTTGACCTTGAGAGGTCGTGACTACTTAACCGGACTATCCTGTGGCTGCCTTAAGCGGACTCAAAGCCTCCAGCCAGGGGCGTAAAACTAAGGGCACCCCCTGTGGGGTACGGACCTCGGCTCAGGGCGTCGCTGGAAGAGGGCAGCATGGGACTAGCTGGATCAGGGTTTGAATGACTTAGGGACGAATTTAAAGCTACAGGCTCAGCGGCGCGGGCTGGCTCGAGCAAGGGTCGGGAGGGGACTGTAGGTCGCTTTTTTTTTTTTGTATTGCATCTCGTAGTTGACCTTGAGAGGTCGTGACTACTTAACCGGACTATCCTGTGGCTGCCTTAAGCGGACTCAAAGCCTCCAGCCAGGGGCGTAAAACTACTTACATTACTAAGCGAACGCTCGCTAAGGGCACCCCCTGTGGGGTACGGACCTCGGCTTAAGGCGTCGCTGACTGCTCGCGACGGCGGCGGTCTCACTGACGGTGAGCCGCATACGGCGCCTCGGCCTGGAGGTGTCCCTCAACAAGTCGGAGGCCATGGTGTTTCATGGCCCCCGGCGGGCGCCGCCGGCCGGATCACACATTGTGGTCGGGGGGGTCCGGATCGCTGTCGAGCCCACCATGAAATATCTGGGATTGGTGCTCGACAGCCGGTGGGACTTCGGACCCCACTTCCGACGCTGGCGCCCAAGTTGTTGGGCGCGGCTGGGGCGCTGTCAACGCTGCTTCCCAATCTGGGGGGCCCGAGCGCCGCTTGTAGGCGGCTCTATGTGGGGATCGTGCGATCGATGGCCCTCTACGGGGCCCCGATCTGGGCGGCTGACCTGACGGCCGCCAGCATCTCTGTGCTGCGAAAGCCGCAGAAGGGGGTATCGCACGATCTCCTACGAGGCGGCTTGTGCACTGGCCGGATCCCCGCCATGGGACCTAGATGCGAAGGTGCTCGCGTCACTATATCGGTGGCGCGAGGAAGCGAGGGCGCGGGGCCAGCGGCCGATGCAGCGCCATATGGAGCAGCGTCGGTCGCAGCTTCGCGAGGTCCTGGTGGCGGAATGGCGGGACAGGCTTTCACGCCCTACCGCCGGCCTCGTCACCATCGAGGCGGTCCGGCCAGTGCTCGACCTCTGGCTCGGGAGGAGGCACGGCTCCCTGTCGTTTCGGGCGACGCAGGTGCTCTCGGGGCATGGTTGCTTCGGGAAGTACCTGTGTCGCATAAACAGGGAGCCGGACGCTCGGTGTCACCACTGCGTCGACTGCCGGGAGGACACGGCGTGGCATACGCTGGCAGAGTGTGCCGCTTGGGAGGAGCCGCGCCGTGCCCTCATCTCAGAAGTAGGCAGTGACCTGTCGCTGCCGACCGTAGTGAGTTCGATGGTCGGCAGCGCCGAGTCCTGGGACGCGGTGGTTTCCTTCTGCGAAACAGTCATCTCGCAGAAGGAGGCTGCGGAAAGGGAGAGAGAGATCTCGTCCACTCTCCCGATCCGCAGCAGGCGCACCGGGCGCAGGCGGAGGGCGGACAACGCCCTCTTCCAGCCCCCCTAAATGGGTTCAGGGGCGACGGATTCGGGGACATCCGTCGCCCCCCAACATCAGGACCCGAGTAGGCGGTGCGCGTAGTGTTCCGCATTCGCCACTCACAGACGTTGCGGGGGGAGTACACCTCACTCCCCCCGCCCGAGACGGGGCCCGCGCAAGCGGGCCGGCACCAGCCGGGGATGCGGACGAATTATGTGTTCCCGCGACCCCGGCGTAGGTGTGAGATGGAACACCAGGGTGGTTTTTAGTCAGTAAGAGTCTGACAGACCCCTCCGCCCGCCCCAGGGCGGGGGACATCCATGAGGATTTTCGCTGACGGGAGGACAGCAAGATGGGACAGGCTGGATGTGGATTATATTATTATTATCTGGGGAATTTAAAGCTACAGGCTAAGCTACGGCGCGGGCTGGCATTTCGTCGAGCAAGGGTCGGGGGGGACAGTTACGTCGGGATCTTCGCGAGGAACCTCGGCGGCGAGGTCTGAATGTCGGTCTGTGTTTGTGCACTGTACTGGTGGCCCTACTGCTCTCCTGAAAGAGAGTTATGTGGTCATCGGGATCGGTGAGGACATGCTTGGGACGGCGGACATGACTAATGGAGGAGGGAATATAGCTAGCGGCCTTGACAACCAGAGGGTTGCGGTGATTCGCGGCGGTCTCGAAGAAACGCTTTGAAATGCGTTTCATAAACTGGCGGATAGTGGGAATCTTGAGGTCAACGTGAAGGATCTCGTTGCGAACGTACCAGGGGGAGCCTGTGATCCTACGGAGGAACTTGTTCTGGAGGGTCTGTATTCTATTGAAGCGATGGGGCTTGGCGTGTGCAAAGAGTGCACTGGCATATGTCATGATCGGGCGGATGCACGCTGTGTAGATACGCATTTTTCACTTTAGTGACAATTTGCCACGTGCATTTAGGACAAAGTGAAGACTACCTAGAGCGAAGGCGGCGCGCGAACGAGCCGCCTTAATGTGCTCTGAAAAAGAGAGGTGTTCATCGAGCACTACACCCAGATATTTGGCTCGCTTCTCCCAAGGGATCGGCTTGCCGAACATGGTGATCGGTCGAGGGGGGCAGGGATTGCGACGCGGCTTTGAGAAAAGAACCCCTTGACTTTTGTCGGGATTGACTTCGATTCGCCATTTTCTAAACCAAGCGCCCAGCTTGTTCACTTGGGTTTGGAGAATGCGAGCTATCGAATTTTCATCACGGCCGGTGTAGTAGATGGCCGTGTCGTCTGCGACCAGGGCCAACTGCGCCTTACTGCACTGAATAGCGTGAAAGCTAGAGGAGAGATCACAGAGCCCTGAGGGACTCCTGCGCGAATAGGGTGGGGGGAGGATAGCGCTCCTTCGATGCGATAACGGAAGGTGCGGTTCGACAAAAAGTCCCGTAAGATGAGCACGAGACGATCTGGCACACCGAGTTGGTACAGCTTATATAATAAGCCGTTGTGCCAGACTTTGTCGAACGCTTTCGCTATGTCGAAGAAGACAGCACCGGTCATCAACCCTCGTTGTACGCACGAGTGTTGGGTTCTAAAACCAAACTGTTCGTTGGGGATGAGGCCCTTTGCCTCGGCGTAGTCTCTGAGACGCTTATAAATAAGCCTCTCATAGATTTTGCCGAGGACATTGAGCAGACTGATGGGGCGGTAACTAGTAGGCTCCGACTTTGGCTTGCCGAGCTTCGGGATACCGATGACGGTGGCTTCTTTGAATGCCTGTGGGAAGATGTTATTGCTCAGGGCACCATTGAAGATGGTGGTCAGTAGCATTATCAGGTGGGCAGGGAAAAGTTGGAATACCCTATTGGTGATTCCATCTGAGCCTGGGGCTTTACGAGCCCCTTGAGACCTTTGATGAGGTCGTGCACTTCGTCTGGCGTGACGGGGGGCAGTGGATACTCTGGGTCTTCGACGGGAGGGAGGGAGGCTCTATGTTCGATTTCAGCGTCGACCTCAGAGAGGTGAGCTTGGTCTACTGGTTGAGAGCTAGGCGAGCATTGGGCTTCTAGACTGTCGGCTAGAAGCTCAGCCTTGTCGACATCATCGAAGGCGATGGTCTTGTCGGGACGGATCAGGGGGGGCATGGAGACTATTTCTCCGGATCTAAGTTTCCTCTGGAGTTGCCAGAAGGCTAGGTGGGTGGGCTCTAGTTCGCTGTCGGTCGCTGCGGTTAGCGTGGCTTTTATACCGCGCGTATAGAGTCGAAAACTGTCTGGAGAAATCTCGAAACCGACTCTGGAAGCTTCGTGTATCTACCTACGCGAGCAATCGGGAATTCGGGACTATTTCTATCTCGCTTGCTCTAACAATATAACCCGTGGATAAGCCGCCACCACGCTGTCGTCGTCGCCGCGCCGCCGGCCGCGGCGCTTCCTCAAGAAAACGAATTTAACCGAGATCGGCACGAACATTATCGACGCATGCACGGCGCACCGATAAGCGCACTTAAAAGCGCGCGCGCGAGATTCAAATTACTTTTCGAACATATTTTTTTGGTTTTATTCTGGAATAGAATTAAATATTTTTCGGATGTATGAGAGTATTATTGTTAGTATAGTAGTATTATTTCTGTCGGCGGGCCACCAGTATTCGACCGGCGGGCCGCATGCGGCCCGCGGGCCGTGGTCTGTGCATCCCTGATCTAGATTGTAGGTAAGTCATGGGTATAGGAGAGCGATCAAAATAAAAGTCAAAATGGGTGGTATAGTTTAATATATAAATAAATGGGGGTGTATAGTTTAATCAACCTATTTAAACTCAGACATTTATTTAACGACTAAAACGGCTTTCTACCTGTATTTAAGAACGACTGTGTCGAATTTTCTACTCTGGTGTGATTGTGAAACTACATACATAGGTATAAACCTATTAATACTTATAAATACGACTAAATCCATCAACAATGAATATACATAAATCATTTGCTATGCAAATCATAGCCTACATAATGCGAAAATCGAAACTACTAAGGAAATAGAGAAGACATAAAGAAGACATTATTTATCATCTTAGACGTTATTTTTGTGCACGCTTGTGTAGTACCTACAAATATTTTTGTGCGTATTGTTGACTGACCACTACAAAGTCTAACATTTAGAACTCAAATTACATGATTGACTTCCTACAACATTTAGACAACACTGAAAGCCTAGGGCCCTTTTAATTAACTCGTTTTTCATCGTTTTCTACATCAATATACGGAGAAAGCTGGACGTTGTGTGAGCGAGGTTCGTCTGGACAATGTGGAGCGAGGAACCTCGCGAGCACTTAGGGGTCTGGCTACCGAAGTCCGTCGGTTCCTCTCGTTGTTGCGCATGACCAGGTCCTCTTCATCCATGGTTGGGACCCTGCGGCGGGGAGACAGCGCCCGGGGGGTGCGGGGGGTGCGTGGCGTCCGCGGAGCCCGAGCTGACAAGCACCGGGACTTCGGACGGGCCTCCTCAGTCCACTCATGGACGGACATATTGTAATATTGGTCCTGCGTAAATAGGGAATGTTTTTATTAATAAATCACAGTTAGTTCGTGTGAACCTACAAAGAAGTCCTGCTCAATGATTTGCAGGACATGGACCTGTCCCGTATCTGTAAAACGATTTAAGTATCTGTATGTATGATAGTTTGACATAATTTCTATACAAAAACTGTCAAACCGCTAAATTTATTCTACAAATAAAAATTATTGACGGTTGAAAAGTCGACATTTAGTAGTGAAAATGTTGAGGAAAGTCATTCGGTTCCCGCCCGCGGATTCAATGCTGAAGATAGACGGATATCGTGGAAGGTTCGTCACTGCAATCTAGTGCCTTTGCGATCACTAATCCGTATGGCTAGTACACCGGTTTCCTCAGCAGTACCTACCCAGTACCATTTCCAAAAAAAATTGTTTTGTTTGCCATTCATACTTGCATTCAAGGAAAAAACAAACATTTAATACAAGGAAAAAAATATGTTATGTAATTATTATTATAAATATATTAAATAATATATTTTGGGTTAATGTTTCCGGTTTTCCTGTATAATCCCGCAGATTGTTAAAAAACAAACAAGGAATCCGTCGTAACCGGAAATTTTGGAAAATCGACAAATCCTCATTATTATTTTCGTGGTGTCAACAATTAATCAGATTAATACATACACACTCCAAACATCCCCCGGTATGGTTCCAGGATTTAATTTAAAACTAATTAATAATTATGTTTACTGTAAAGTACATTCACTACATCTGAAGTAGGTACTCGTACTACCTAAAAAATAGGAAAAAGAAGGTAGTTTTAAAAGGTGAAGACTTACCAAGGGGCAATGAGGTATCATCCAATACATGAATTATGCCCTTATCTTATGACAGTTTAAGTGCAAGTGAAGTAATGGCAATAGTCGACTACATAAACGGTTGATTCTAAATGTTTGGTGATCTGTGAACTAGAGTACAAAATAAAACGAACTTGTATAGTGTTAAACTGTATTAAACGATTACCTAATAGGTATACAATACTTCCTGCTCTTCATAAAACATCTGTCTTAATACTCCAGAGTTAAGTTGCTGTCTACTGGTATATCTCCTAGTTTAGTTAAAACTTATCTAGACATATTACCATAAAAAGCTTGCATGAAAATCAACGAATTCAAAATTTTATAAAGTTTTATACGCGTCCAAATTTTATTTATTATAGAATCAATTGAACCGCTCAAATGCAATAAATCTTTCTTATAATAAAAATGACAATGCAAGAACGTTTTGTGACTCAAGCTTAGAACATTAATACACGCTATCTAAACCTAATCATCTCTTATAGTCATAGTTACATATAAAACATTTATATAGTAATCTGGTCAGTCAATCTCGAGCCCGCACCTGTTCTCGCCACAGCAATGTCTCGTGTTATCTATCATAGAATCTTCAGTGACAATATAGTAAAAACTGGGTTGTCAACATTACGCGAATGCGAGTAGAAGCTACAAGTTTCTACATCTGTGTATCACAAAATGATGATGAATGCTGTGCCAAGAACTCCTCTACCTGTTATCTTTACATTCCAAATAATAAAACATTGAAATAGACCGTGCATATAAATAATACTATGAATACGTAGTGGAAACAACAAAATACAGTGATAACAAAGCCTATATAACTATTAATAGTATAAATCAATACACACATTTAGATATATTTGCACAAAATATGAGTATCACTTGATAACCAATACAATATACTAACACATTGCATGAGAAAATGTACGTCAGTGCTGCTAATAAAAATAATGTCGAATAGTGTAATGTATAAAATGGTATCTTTCAAGCACTATTTCTAGCAATGGTAGAGGCTACGAAAATCATGCTTGCTGAAACAATAGCATCGATAAATGAACAGACTACTTGCCACAATGTTACTGTATAGACCACAATGGATAATTCTACGGTACTACTATGAATTGGCACTCATGATACTAACATCACTCAGGTTATTATGATGATAAAAAAAAGAATTCACTTGTCAAATTATTCATCAACTATAACGCTACAAATACAACATTCAAAGTTATAATTACGTATAACAATACAATTCAAATTTTCATGATTGATACACTTAAATTAAAACGCACTAAAATATTGTCCGAAAAGATATGCAATAAATCATTGACATTGATTACGACAAATTTTATTAATCCAATTTGTCTAAACAAACGTACCTTAATAAAGTCACTCAAACCGGGTATCAATATCGAAAAAAAATTACAAATAAAAAAATGTTATACAATAAGTTTGGACTCTTGATTAGAAATATTAGGGGGGTTCGCTGAGAAGTCTAAGTTCCTCAGTGTAAGCTCTTAACACTGCTGTTGATTCAAATTCTCGTCAGACTTTGGAGTTTCCGATGTCGCTGGCACTGGACTCTACGATGAAAAGAAAATGCATTAGTCTCCACTCTACTGATGAAATAGAAAAGACACGCAAATTAAAAGAAAAATAATGGTTAAGAAAAAACGAAAAACCAAAACAAACAAAACAGACGCATTAGAAAATGGTTATCCACAATAGCCAACCCCTCACACACTGCAACCCAATGAGTTACCTACTCAATAAAACGTGTACAAATATCCTGGCTGAAACAAAAATGAGTGATTGCGTTTTAAATGACCTCCACCGAAAAACCAAAAATTTAAAAGCGAACACGACATATATGCAAAGGCCCGTCAAATGGCTGGAAAGGGCCTCACCTCCTGTCGGGAATGACCGTGACTGTCGGGCACCGGGGACTGTCCCGTCATCTGCTTGATGTAGTCTTTGTCATCGAATATTTTGATGTCACCGCCTCCAGGTTTATGCTTTACATTATCCATAGAGCCCACTTTACTTTGTGCTTTGAATTCCAATTTTTGATTTTCGATCTGTTTCAAAGAATTGAGTGTGCACATAAAATAAAAATACATACAATATAATAATAAAAAAGTTCCGTAGATATTTAAAAGAAGATTACATATTTTCCAAATGGTTGTGATTAATACATTGTTGCCAGTCCCTCCGTGAGTCTATTATCGAAAGAATGAAACGGTGAAAGTGAAACATTGCTATGTAACCGGCGACACGCGGAGTAAACTCAACATTGTCTATTGTGTTAACAACTAGGTACAACTTGACTATTCTGATTAGAAGAAAATTGCAACCACACAAATTTAGAAATCGTATCCTATTATGCAATACGAAAAGTTAATTATTAAAAGTACTTCACAGGCTGGAGATCTGCTGTATTATGCAGTACTCATGTAGATCTAGACTATGATAATCTGTTACTTTACCAGAAAATGCTACTACGGATCGGTAGACACATCATGATACTGATACTACAATCACTCGATATTTTCTCGTACATATAGATATCTATATGTCCGAGAAATGTAGTGATTTGTTGTGATTATATTTTAGTATAGGGCAAACCATGTGCAAATCAATATTGGTATGGTCCCATGGTTTCTCATATTCTTTATAACGATAATAAGCAAAATAATAAATCCAAAAATAATAAACCAGTGATCGGACAGTGGTTTAAACGTGAGATTCTATTTCATAAGTCGTTAAAATAGAATTGTATTCAGCTGAACTCTCCAAACCGTGCCTGCATCACGTGCATCATTTGAACTGCGTTTCCCATTAGATATAACGAGTTTTATTTCTATGAAAGTTTTTCCCTTAGGAATTGTGATGTGGGTTATAATTTTGTTCCAATACATACATTAATTTCTGAGACAAATAGGAGGGCATGGCTAATGAAACAATGGAAAATTGTGTTTGCCAATAATATCTACTGAACCTTCGTGATACACATAAATACATATATACGGTCATATCAGTGCGGTTGCTAAGTAATAATTTCATAAACATGTGGTGTGTGTACGAGTACACAGATGTTTGTCTTTGTTTCAGAGTACAATGCTTAATCGTTATTGATTTCCATGGCGTGCTTGTCGATGATATTCGTGTAGGTCGTGTGTACAGGTAACAGTCGTATGTTCGTTCTCTACGTTATGTAACCGTCATATTAATATTTTATGTAGAAAATTTGGCATTCTGTGTAAAATAAAACGTAAAAGGTGTAAAGACACTTATTCTACTATCATTCGCATTTCTCAATCCAGCAAGTCTTTATTTATGTTGTTTTATTTTTATGTGATCGACACAGTTATGTTTATATTGAAAGCAAAACACCCAGCGTGAAAAATTCAGCCACAGCCCGTCCTAGAGATACCTTAGGTAGACACTGGAAGGTTTCTATCGAGTCAAATATCTTACGTATATAATATGTACATAATATGTACCGCCCAACCAACCTTTCTCCATAAAGAGTGGTAGGCAAAATGTTTATGAGATGCCCTCCATCGCGGTAACGCCCATATAACATTCTAGAAAATAATAACGAAACAATCCCATAATTACATACGAGTATGTAGCCATTACATTTCATACTTCGATTGTGATTGTAAATGACGTATGTTCAATGACGTCACCGCGTAAAACTTAAACTTAAAACACGTTTTACATAAAAATTGTGCAATAAAGTGACTGTGTTCACACAAACTTAGATATTGATTTTTACTCACTGCTCTTGTTCCGTCTTTTGCAACTGTAGACTAAGGAAGAACAAAATTATTTTCAATATTGTACTTAAATAGACAATACAGACCTAATGACTTCGATTATTCTATTTTTACATTGAGTGCGTCTATAATACGAATTGTGAACTGCACTAAGGTTATTTGCTCGATGATAATACTTGATCGTGTTGCCATTTTTATGTCTAAGTGCTTTACCAAATATTTAAGCTCTACTCGAATGTTACTTTTACCAGCCGTGCTGACAAACTAGGCAAAAAAGTACTCACTGAAAGTTGTTAGGTACCTAATATTTCGCCTATAACCGCATCCCTATGACCTATTCAATTAATACCCTAAAAACCTATATCTTGTAATTATTTTACCTTAATGGCACCACCTCCAGGCTTATGAGTGATGTTAACTGTTGAAGCAACTTTTGGTTTTGCTTTCTCGTTGAAATTCAATTTCACGGTTTCAATCTTCTTGTCACCGCCACCTGGTTTGTACGCAGTATTCTGGAGCGAGCCCACCTTCGATTTTGCGTTCCATTCTAATTTCGTGGAAACAATCTGAAAAGTGCAACCATATTTTTTAATGAAGATACCAATGCATCAAAAGCTCAGTCTTTGTAAAGAAAAAGTTCTTTACCTTTTTAACACCACCACTTGGAGTATAAGCATCGTTTTTAGCAGCAATTTTAGGCGTTACGTTACCAAATTCTAATTTCCTGTTTTCAATCTTAACCTTTCCACCGCCAGGCTTGTACGTCGCATTATCTAATGAGCCAATTTTCGATTTCACCGCTTTAATGTTGGGCGACGGAGCATTGCCAACTTGCACTTTATTCATTGGCACTTCTGAAATGTAATTTACAATAAGTACATAATATACGCCTTTAACTATTAATGCTGAGCAGTTGTAGTATCTTTTTTGTGAAGTTCTAACAATAGACGACATCGTGATTTTTACAATCCTAACCCAATTTTATTCCCTTTTTCCTTGCTTAATTTTTGCAAACTCATAAACATTCCAATTTAATACTGCGCAAATTTTTTATGTAATTGTTTTGTCTATAACTTGACTTTCTGTATAAAAAATGGCAGTCATCGTTTAAAATTCTTTATTAACCAATACAATGAAGCAATAATTGCAATAAATAGTGGTTGCTAAGTACAATACAATAAAGGTTAAGGGCAAAAAAATACCATCACAATAAAAACTGGAGCATAAAAACTTTGCTTCAACAAAAATACTCACTTTTCTTTTCATTTGGTAGAGGGTTTTCCGGTGTTTTAGCAGTAGCACTTTTGCTCGATGATCGTGAAAGACTCGTTTTCAGGCTGTTACTTGATTTCTCCTTCATGGGTAACTTACTCGGAATCTTTTTGTTCGGTGAACCGGGAGACCCATTGACATCCTTCAAAGAAATAATAATATTATGTAGAGTTGAATTCTATTTAAAAATAAAGAAAATGTTTAAATATCTATGCTTACATTTCCCTGTGTAGATTCATCGACGCCGCTATCGTTGTCTCCATCTAAAGAAAGGAAGTGTAAATGTAATGAAACTGTTGATTTGTGATAATCATATAATCTATGCATTTTAAAACGTTTGGCTCATTTTAAATCGGATTTTCTTTGTAATACGAATTTCCTAAATATTACCTTTAGGTCGAGATTTGGGTGCAGAGGCTGTTTTACGAGGTGTTGATTTCTTTGAATCTGCAGAAGCAATAGGTGTGCTTAAATCATTTGGTTTTTTCGGAACTTGTAGAGGTGGCTTAGCATCCGGTATAGGTGACTTTGAAGGTGTCTTATTTGGCGTTGGTACGGGTTTCACTTCTTTGTTAGTATCAATCGTTGTTGATTCTATTTTTGGTGTTTTTGGACGCGTTGGTTCTGGGGTTACACTCTGAGACTTGTTAGCTGCAGTTGGGCTAAGTGTTGGTTTCTGTTTTGGCTCCGGAGAATCATCACTGCGCGTCAGCGATGGAGAGCGATCAGAAAACTCTTCTTTTGGTTTAGCAGTTTCATTTAGTTTTCGCGATCCAGTCAAGTTATTTTGCAAAATCACATCATCATCGTCGTCTGATTTCTTTTTTGGAGCTGGAGTTGGTAGAGCACCAATAAAAGATTCCGTCATTTTAGACCCAGATATGCGGGATTCGGGACGTTCTAGAATCTCTTTCGCTCCTTCGTTAGAGCCTTCCGATCGAACGCTTTCTTTAGATTCACGTACACTTTCTTTGCTTTCTATTTTCCCTTCCTGTATCAGCCCAAGTCCTGGACTGCGGCTGATAAATTCATCTATTCTGCCTCCAATAGCACTGACAGATTTTCGGCGATCATCTTCTGCTTTTAAAGGGCTTGGAGCTCCGGGGGCAGCTGCAATGCTGTAGCTCCTACCTTTAGCCGTCGTAGGCCCTTCATTACCGTTTTCTGTTTTGTTGACATTTTGGTTGTCACTTGAGAAACTTTGGTTATCCAGGTTGACTGGTTTCGTGTGATTAGTATTCGATGGATCCTGACCCGGACCCTTCAAAGAGCCTTGCGATGGTTGTCTCTGGAATCCAGGTACGGGTGCCCCGTTTTTAGGTGCCCCGTTAGGCTGTTGCAGAGGAATCTGTGGTCTGCCTCCGTCGGGTGTTGTTGCACTGACAATTGGTGGCTGCCTCGGACCGAACTGCAAATTGTTCGGTGGAGGAGCTCGTTGCAGTGGCTGTCCTGTCGGTGACTGAACTGGCCGAGGTCCTTGTTGGAGTGCAATAGATTGTGGACCAAAAGGTCGTAAATTAGGTGGTATAGGCCGAACTTGGGCTCCTGGGGGTCCGGGTGGGGCTGGGCCTCTTGGCACAGGGGTACCTATTCTTGGCGCAAATTGTGGAGGTGTAGTAACGGGTCCTCCAGGTTGAAATTGTGGTCTTGGTTGTGACGGTGGTACTGCTGGTCTCGGAGATTGTGGTGTGAATGCCGAACGTGAATCAACTCTATTAAGTGGACGAATTGGTGGCTGAGATGAATCTTGAACAGCCAACCCAGTACTCAGGGGGCGAGTCTCCGTTGGGGCCTTTCAAAAATAAACAAGAATCTATAATAGCAGAAAACAGTTCCGTGATACCTACGCCCTAAACTAATTGCAGGTTTATGAACACGAAAGTTTTAATGAATAAGATTTTAATTTAGATATAGGTAAACTTAGACGTGTAGGTAAGTAAGCTACTCATTTCGCTTTTATCGCGTAACATCATTTTGGTTAATCAGTATATAAAATACCTAATGTTTTCATAGGGCAGATACGATCGATGAAGTATGACTATAGAACTTTAGTATATGTCATAATATCCTTAACGAAAATAATATTTTAAAGAGGAAAGATTGTGATTGTTTGTTTGCATTGAATAGGCTTCGAAACTACTGGACCGATTTGAATAGTTTTACATTTGTTTTACATATGGGTAAAAGTTTTTTTTTGCCGTGAGTGCTTGGATTGAAACCTGAGCGTCGCGAAGGTTTCAAATCACGAAATGCTAAAACTTTTACCCATTAGTGAAACACAAGAATTTTCACCACACTACGAGGAACTTGCAAAAAAGAAAGAAAATCTGTAAAATAAGAATCTGTTTATTAAAATAAATTACAGAGCGGATATTTTCGGTTCTGAATAACCAGGTATTTTCGGTTGACAGGTTGTGAACGTTCCTAACTTTTGTCTTAAAAACGTTCCAACTCTTTGGTTTTATTTCAAACTTCGAATTAATGTTGAATCGGAAGCCTTCGAATTTTAGAACACTTTTACACTCTAGATAACAAAAAAGGCTTTTAACCTCGGAAATCGATGGGTAAAAATTGAAAAATAGGTAGTGTGGTGAAAAAATTGTTTTACCATTAGAAGCCGAAATTATGTCTGATGAACCAACTGTTTTTTTTTCATAATCCACGCGAAAGACGTCGCGGGCGAAGTGCTAGTTAACAATAATTCACAAAATGTATAGTGATTGAACACAGTATCTGTCGGGTGCGGGGCGGTGACGATCGCGCTGTCGCCAGCCCCCCCCACCTTCTCGACCGGAATCATAACAACCTAGATCTCCAGCAAAACAAAATCTATCAAAGCATTTAATATATTGGATAGAATTGAAAAAATACATTTTGCGTCTGTTATAGCTGAATAAAACACAGTCGTTCATTCCTATTATCATTGAATATAAGCTATTGAAAGCATAAACCCTCACACTAGGTTTAAGCCTATAACGTCCTTGAAATTGAATCAATCCGACTGATATTTCACTCATCTGTTATCAGGGCCGTTTACCTCATTCGAATCTCGCGCACAATAAAGATAAGCTATGATTACATTACATATGGTCTATGTAGAATTATGTATGTAAATGGTTTATTTCCGTGTTTCCGGCCCCTATTCGTGAATCCAGCGGAACCGGGTGAGCCAAGCGAGCAACGCCCAATAGACACAAGTTGTCACGAACCCGGCTACTGGGTCAACAAGCTATTGCCGGGTAAAAAATGAACTGCACCACCTCTGAACCCGTTTCAGTTAACAGTTTTGCCGAAAAAAAAAAATTGCCAAATTCGAAGGGAATTTGGAAAACTTGAGAATGAATTTTCGACAATTCCTAGGTACACGCGGAATAATTTCGCCTGTTAATGAGACACGATGAGAAAATGTTTATACAGTATGAAGGAAATTTCTGGTTAATGGCTTGTTTACGAATGCATTTTATTCCCGACGTTTTAGCTGCCAAATATTATTAACATGAAGCATATCTATGTACAAATCGTACACGTTGTAACAGGGCTGCATGACCAAGAAACTACCAACTAGTTCCTTTTTTGACAAAACCGTTTTAACAGCTCAAAGCGTCATCCTGTCTACTGTTTGCGACACTTCAAAATATTCTTGCTACAGTTTTATACTTTGGACAGTCAGTTTTATACTCAGTGACGTCAGAAAGAGCGTCAGTGTTCTAGATGTTACGCACAGTTTGTCGTATTGAATCCAAAGATCATAATTATTTGTGTTTATAATGACACTGCCCATAGCCATAATACCAGTACCAGTATGAATGGACGTCATCTTGTTTCTTTGAATTGATTATTGTAGATTACGTGGCAAAAATATTAACTGATCCATACGAAAAGTTTTGACCTACGTAATTTCTAAAACTGCACAGTCATGGATTAATTTAAAGTTTGAAAAAACGTGGCCAAACATGTCAAAAGAGAACAATTTATGAACTCGCTAGTAAAAGGCACGACTTCTAAATTGACTTTGAACTTTGAACGCATCGTAAAATGGTGCTGCTTAGAGCCTATTCCAACTGAAATAGAAATACGTCACGCGAAATGTCTCTTCGTTTCAAATTAATAGTAAAAGATCAAAATACCAAACAGTTATTTTTTATTTAAATATTTTTGCTGTTTTGTGTTTGATGAAAGTTTGAACTTTTGACGTGTTCAACCGAAAACATACCTCATATCCATATGACATAGGTGAATACATATATGCAGTTTGGAATACCTCACCGAATGCATCGCCATAAACATGTCTGTTAACGTCTGTGACAAAAGGTAGACGATCCCGATCGCGTGATTTTGCTGTAATATTTTATAGCGCTCGTCAACAAATTCTCTAAAATTTACATGAAAAGACTGTAAAATTTCGCGAATACTATGGTTATCTTTGGCATAACATTGCATGGCTGTACCTCCACTGATTTATATTCATAAACACTTATATAGAATCTGTTTCATGCGAAATACGTTGATATTCACGCACAAAAACTTCACAAATCACAAAGAAAAAATTAGAAAAATTTGCGAAGTTGAAACGAATTCAATCCGTTCATTATGTTTTAGTGTCGTGATGTTCAATGCCGAAGTTTTATGAGCTAGCCATTTTTAGGCAGATTTAATAGTGGTATCTTTTAAGTAATCACGAAATCCTTGTTTCGCTTTACATATTACCGAATAAGCTAAAACTGCCCTTGTACTTTTATTAGATGAGTTGAGCGCTTCACGGTTGTTTTGTTTTCACCTTTCTCGTGGAGAAAAAAACTGATGTGAAACTAATGAATTATTAAACCTTTCACTGGTTACAGCAACGTAGGTCGAAGTTTGTAATTGAACCGGAACAGCGGTTAATGTTCAGAACTTCATAATTTATTTGTGATAATGCCATGAAGTGAATTAGTGCAGCATGTAGTTCGGTGCTCTCGTGAAACCACGAGGCTTACCCGGTTAGCGTCCATACTGCTTACTACAAAGATTAAAGTTTTACAATCTTCAAATTTTGACAGTGGTGTCTATGTCATATTTCTTCGCTCGACGAGGCGATCGTGTATTTGCGAAGTCTCCTTGAAACTATAAAAGACAATAAACATTTAATTAGGCATGAAGCCTTCACGCACAACTACCTGATGTTGTAAAGGTGTCGGGGTGCTTTGCTGACGCATTTAAACCGTGGAAACAACACAATTATGCTCAAGTGTGATGGTGTAAGACTATCTAAGACGCCAGTGACTTATTTAAGGTTATTCCTATCTACGTGACTCACTACTTTGCGACTTACGACATACGGCATACGGTTCATATTAATGCCATGAAACGTGAACGATTGTCAGATCGATTATAGGCGTTACGAGGTTTATGTACAATCGATAAGTAGACATTCAGCCTTACAGAAGTAAGTAGTTACCTACGGGTGAGTGTATGGTACGAGTAGAGTAGAATTTCTTATTGAAATAATCTTGATACCTTTCTGGTGTAGTACGTGCTCAGATGCTTGCCAACAAATAAAATGTTACTCCTGACTACGAATAACAACATCAATAATTTTTAACTTCGAGAATCAATAAAAGCGATTTCAAATGAATCATTTGTAATTTTAGTTTCGGTGACCAACCTTCAGGATAAGACGTCTTCTTTTTGAAAATTAATCTTACGGACATTTAACTGTGTAGGTACTTCATGTAGGTATCTACTATCGACGTACCAACGTATTTACGTCACATACTTATAAATGACACTTACAAGACGGAATTAACTCATGCGTCACTTTGTCGCGTCTGTACATACGTCTGTGAAATTTTAACAAAAGGAATTCCTAATTTATTTTAAAACGTCTAGGCACGGCTATTACACTTGTCTGAACAAAATGTAAAACTAATAACTATAATTCAAACTCAAACTCAAAGCATTTATTCCAAATAAACCAATTACAGGCACTTTTGAATTGTCAAGGTCGGTCGGTCAGAAAAAGAAGCTAGTTGCCCATTCCAAAGCGTAGTAGGTACCTATGGAGAAGAACGGGCAAGAAACTCCACGGACACTCTTTTAAATCAAATTATGTTTACAATAGTAGTAGTAATAAGGTTGTAACGACTGCTCTTTGGTTTAAGTGTCCCAGTGACCTTTTAAATCCTATTGTCTTGAGAGCACTTGTTGTAACCAATCCCAATGATGAATGATGTTAACGTCGCTATGAGTAAGATATCGATGAGTTTTAAATGTTGAATCATTTTCCTGAACTACTTAAAGACAGCAAGGACATATCTAGAAGGCTTAGATAATATCTTTAGCACCTGTTTCTTCCTGTCAATTGTTAATGCTGAACTTAGCGTGTTACTATGCATCTTTAGAACTACGTAAATATTTGCATTTTAAATAACTGAATGTTCAAATCTATTTGAGTCGTCGAGGGATTTTTATTATTGTCAAAATTCGCTTGAATACCTATGAATTTTTGCTTCTTGTCTTGATTTTGTATGCAAATGCTGTGTTACGGGTTTTCAAACAATCCAACCAGTTTTTTTTTTTATTTTTCATTCGTGTCATCGATCTTAATATGTTACAAATAAAAGTAGGTATTCAAAAGAACCTGAACAATGGAAAAATGCCTGAATACATTACTTCTAAATGAATATAGCGCTAATTATAGCCATGGCTGTGGCAAAGTGACCACTACGAGTATAAAGTGATCAATCGTACAATTCCACACAACAGTTTTGTTCGGAAACTATAAAGTGTACAATTTAAATAATGACTGTTGTCACACAAATAAACTACAAAATGTACCATTTCCTATAACGAGGTTCAGCGTCAGAGCTGAAGAAACTATTATATATATTTACTACGTAAATAAATGATGTTATTGTTATTATTAAACAAATTCCAGTTATTTTTGCCATTTCCATCAACGCCTTACGTCATTCACGTCGATCAAAGCCGATATGTTTGATGAGTTCCACAAATTTGCTTACGGAGAGAGCTTTGATGTGTTCTGACAAGAGATAGGATAAGTAAATAGACTAAATAGATAATTAATTATCACTTCTCACTCAAGTCAGTAGCAAAGTAAGTAGTAACAAAAGTATAAGCCAACAAAGGTCTGTGTGTGAATGTATTATGAATGTTATGATGTTTGTAAGTGTACCTGCAGGGAAAAACCTAGATTGAGGAAATTTATGAACATTTAAACATTTATGTACACTTAATTTTGTACAATGTTAGCCTGATTTAGAAGAAAACTGTGCAATCATGATAACTAAATTAGTTTAGTTCTAGACAAATTAAAGCATACTCGTAAAACAAAAACAGCTCATGGATTAAAATGTACCTAGATAGCTTACAAAGTCAGATATAATTATAAGTTTATCCTCAGGAGATTAACTGATAAAAAACACATCTACGTACATAATACAAATGCAATTACATGGCAACAGATATGAAGATAGTAAAAATAAAGAAGATGTTCCACAACACCTAGTTTAAAAGCCCACTTTTATACATTATATTCAATGCGCTCAAAATAAATGCTGAGCTGTAAAAAATACTGTTAACGCAACAGAATCTTCGAGCCAAATGCTCGTAAATAAACTATCTTCGGTATGAGACGGCGCCACGCAGTGTACGCGTGGTGGGCCAGTGTGATAGAAGTGATTGGCCATGCTCGGCCATGCCGTCACTCCGGCACTCCCATGGGAGTTGCCTGCACTGGGAGGGCCCGACCTTGGTTGGTACTGATGATTATGCTTTCTCACCTACCTACTATTAGTCCACGTTCGCCCGGACGTAAAAATTTCGGAGCAGGATTTTTTCGCACACTGGATCTTCAACGCACTGCTTAGCGCCGAGAGTTGAAAATCCAAAATTGTGATTTTCGATGCGCTGACGCGACTCGATGCGCTCTGTTGGATTCTCAATGCTCGGTTCTCACCACCGAGAGTTAAAAATCCAGTGCGCAAAAAAATCTGCCGCGATATTTTTACGTCCGTGCGAACGTGTTCTAACCCTTTGTTCTTTCAATTGAAGGTGACCCGACTTTTAATGACGTATGACGTCCTCTAACTGCGCGTTAATATGCGTGCTTGCTTGCTAAATATTACATTAACTTAACTAAATGACCCTCTTGTTTAATTACTGCTAAGTATTTCGATTTTACACGCGATTTTATTAACAGAAGTGGTTTGGTTGGAAATGGTGCCATTTTATATTTGATTTATTACGTTTAGTTTACACAAGGAAAGTTTAACTAAAGCGAGCATGCAAATAAAAATGCCAGGACTTAGTATGAATAATGCGTACCACATAAAGATAATGCTCTAATCGCTAGGCTTTTTCGTAATATAGAGGATGGCTTTGGGCGTAGTATAATGATGTTATTAGCACAGGTGGACTCACCTTTTAATAATATAACCTTCTACATCCTAAGATGGCTCTGAAAGAATGTTATTGACTGTTTTTACGTACCAGATACCTATTATACCTATTTTATGAATGAATCGGAAATGAATCCTCACTAAAGTTGAGAACGAATCTTGAATAACTCTCTTCGAACCCTTAGGGAAACCAAAGAAACGAAAAGGAACAGTATTCTTTTGAAGACATTATAAAAAGAGAGCCAAGAGCGAGTTGTTAACTTCCATAACAACGTTTTGATTAATAAAGGGAAAGAAAATTGAGCCGTAAATAATTTCACAGAAAACCTTCATGAAAATGAAAATGAGGTAAAGATCTTTGGCTGTGTTCAAAGTGTTCAAATATTTGTCCAGAAACCCAAATCTACCCAAAAAAAAGGACAAAAGACGATATTTAAGAAGTAATTTCAGAAGACTTAAAACAATCCATGCTATAACAATTATTATAAATTCGAGCATATATCTGTCGACCTGTATGTTATGTTGTCACGCCTAAACCACTGATTTGGTAAGGAGATAGAAGGTATCCTGGGAAAGTATGTGGGCTACATTTTACCTTAAAAATAATCCTAATGGGGATAATTTTTTAATTCATATGTCTATATTGAAATTTTTGAAAACCTCTTTTTAAGTGATTCTGGATTGGAAATCTAGTCTGTCTGTTCTTTTTCTTACCATAACGGCTCAACGAAATGGGATGAAAGAATAGCCCATGACCTGTATTGGGATTAGGACGTAGGGTCCTTTTTTATATCGGCTAGTAAATTACCGTGGGGTAATTTCCGACAATCAAAAGCAGGCAAAAGCTTGTTTTATATAGAACCAAAATATAATCCCAAATAGCGTGACGAACAAGCTATAGACGAAAATGAAATTCATAGTCGATATCGCTTCTTTGTGTGAAGCGAAACGTGAAGAGGACAAAGCGACAAAGTGAGAATTGCGAATAAATACAGTTATTCAGACCATCAACAGTACCTACCTACAGACCTATTTCCCACAATTGAAAACCTGATGCGCTCTTGTTCATCATATTCTAGTTCAGTTATAGGTACATCCTTTTGTATTTTGTACTACTTTACATTTAAATCCAGAAATTATCAATACAATATGTATGTAACTCATTTATTATCATTTATATATATATGGACATGGCTCATGGCTCGTGTTTGTACCTATAAAAAAACCAGATATCTTTTTTTTTTTTACATACGAAATAATGTAATGGAAAATTTTATGATTTTTCCATTCATAAAGATAACTAGAATAGCATCAACCGTGATATCATTGTTAACGATACCAATGAAAGTTTCATCATTCAACCAGATTAAATTATTATGGTTAATCTCCTGAGTTTTGGGAAATACGTTACGTGTTTTTTGTTCATTGTTATCAGTAGTGTGATTATGGATAGTATGCATCAATCAGTTATGTAATTTATTGACGTCAAAAGACACGCACCGATTGGTGCACTTGTGGACAATGTGCTCTAAAGTCGCTACTCGACGAACACTGAACAAAACTATAACCACGACCGTGACATACTTTCATCAAGTCGTCTCTACGCTACTATATTTTTATATATTTTTATTATCGTAAATAAGAATGCTACTGATGATGCCGATTACGCTGAATTTATGAGAGTAGTTACGGGAAACGTACAGTCCTACATTTAACATTAACGTCCAAAGTACGTAATTAATGGTCACTTATTCTACTCACGTTGACCAATTGAAATTATGTTTTGAGTACCGTTTGCAATACATACCTACAATAATTCAATCAGCTGTTTCCACAATATTCTGAATGAAATGACCAATCAGAATCGTGTTGCACAAAGGCACGGCAATGACGTTAAAAATATATCCTTATATGAGCCATAGTTTTAAAAGAGTTATTCCGGTCAACTGTTTCTCTCTTGACTGTACTCACCTGTCAAAAAGAGTAAGGAGAACAGACCGGTATGACAAAGTTTATAGTGGATCAGACAGAAATTAAAATATACCTAATAGTTACCAGCAGGGAATCAGATTAGGGGATCCGACCGGAATAACTCTTTTAAAACTAACTATCCTGGGGCAAAAATATTACTTATAATGTGCGACTGCGAAGCGTTAATTCATCTGCAGACGTATTGATTGTACGACGGTGGCGGTAAGTTTTGATCGAGAAACACGCGCTGCCGTCACAACATAGCGTCAGAGTCCAAGTGACGTGGTCATTAGATAGAGAGTTCTCTTGCCAAATGTGAGTCAGTGGCGATATAAAACCGCGCGGCCAATGTAAGCACCGCACATTTAGTATAATACCGCCGGCCCACGCTGTGCTCTGATAGTACATATTTAAAATCATTAATGTTTGTAAACGGTGAACGTCTTATCACTTCGCAATTCGAAAGGATTAGTTTGAACGCAGACAGTAAGTATTCAACCAAGTGCTAATGGATTGAACAGTGTATCAGTGATTTGTGTTAGCCGTGAAAAATACATGTGGAAAATCTTTTCATGACTTTAGAGAATTTTCCTTAGAGTCTCGCAGAAAAATAACAGCTGTATTTCAGTGACACCATAACTTATGAATGCCTTTTGTTTTTTCAGGAAACATGCAGCCGAAATCTGACAGACCACCAGTCGGCGCTACCAGCCAGCTTCCTCAACTACACCTAACTCCATCGGGTGGTGGACAGAAGCGAGCTGATGGGTCATCACAGAGCGGGAGCAACCCTTGGCTGCTGAAGCCTCAGCACGAGATCCCGCCCACTCCACCACCGCAAGCCAACCCCCAGCCTCTCGAATTCTTCCCACAAAGAAAAGGGTAGATTCGCATTATGGACTCTGTAGTAAAAATATTGAAATAAAAATGGCAAGTTGCCATTTTGTCGTTCTGGCTTTTCAGTAAAGCAGAATAAAAATACGCCTCGTTACGTTAAGCAGAATGTACGTGTATGCCGGAGACACACTGAGGGAAACTTCAGTCAGGCAAATCATGAAGTGCGTCAGTGGCATGTGCGGTCAACCTACGGTGTAGCGTATAAGTTTTTTTATTTGTTAATTGTGATAAATTGTGGAAAACCGCACGACAACGTACCATTTCCGTGACAAGTATGAAACTATGGACATGTTTTGAGTGAACTATGTTTTATTTTTAATAGTGTTTTAGTCGCAGTGAAAGCAATATTATGTCAATACTACGATATTGAATTAAGAAAGAGCATTTGCATTGTATAAGATATTCTTAAGCTAAGGCCCTATAAACAGCACGTACCAACGTATTGTAAAACTAAATAAAGTGATAACAAAAAAATTAAGCAATAAAATTTAATACGAAATACATAAATGTCAATTATATATAACTTGTGTTCATTTTTCATCACAAAAAAAAGCTAACTCCATAAAACAATTACATGTTATCATACATTTAATTGTTTAATAGAGTAAGCTTTTCTTTCCCCATAAAATAGCTTACATAGAGTAAGCTAATCACAATACGCTTCACGCTAGTTGTTGCCAATTGAGTATGAAAATTACCACTTTTACCTTCTTTTTTTTTGTCAAAGTTTTAAATATCGTAAAATGATCCTTAAGATAACAAATATAGCATTGGTCCCATGCTTAATTAAAAATTGTTCTAGAATTACCCCTTAAAAACATTTACACTATTATTGTTGGAAGTTAAATATAATCTATACTTAAAGAGTGCATTGACGTCAATGTCTGAGTGCTTACTTTTTGTGTGGTTATATTATTTGAGCCGAAGATGAAGTATATATTTTATACCATACAGAGAGCATGCACCTACGGTGGTCAATAGTTCAATAGTCTTTGACTCATAAGTGATAATGAACTCTTCCTCGCCTCGTTGGTCTAGTGGTCGCAATCGCTACTGCTGAGCATGAGGTCCTGGGTTCGATTCCCAGGTCGGGCAACGTGTTATTGGGTTTTTCTATCTGGAATTTCTTAGTAGCAGCCCGGAGTCTGGATTTGTGCCTGGTTGATGGCAATCGGCTCGCCCCCTATTATATGGGACCTAAACATAACAGGCGAAATGTGGGTGCACTATGGTACACCTCTGCCCAACCCTTCGGGTAAACAAGGCTTGATGTTATGTTATGTAATGAACTCTTTAGAATTATAACTGACCGACTCTTGAATTGAAAGTTTAATACCTACATTAATATTATAACATTTTTAAACACACGTCTAACGTACCTGCTCGTAAATTCTTTATCGATGCGGTTTCTTACTAATTGCTTATCAAATAAAATAATTCTAATGTTTATCAAGAACATATATATCAGAAACTAACGACACAGTTATCATATTAGAAGATAACAGTATTTAGAAATTGCATAAGGCGAACAGGAAATAGACTTTTATAAAGATAATACAATGACTCGTTGAAACACAATATTTGGTTTGGATCTAACAGCTACAATTTTTTTTTCCAACTTGGATTACTCTCTGACTCATCGAGTGATGGATGACTCATGATAAAAATTCAATTGTTGCTTTTCCAAAAATTGTGAATCAGGCACTTAACTAAGATCTTTGATCCTCAATTACGTACGTAATAATTAGGCATTGCTATTCTAAACACAAGCACATAAAATGAACAAAATTGTACCTAACTCACCCGTTAATTACAGTTTGGACAATACAACAATGAGTAGGTGGTTTTTTGTTGTTCGTTTCGGAAACAAGTAGCAATCAGTGGTGGGCTTCGTAGCGGCGGCGGATCTCTCAAATGGACCAATTGTACGCATGTGTCCACATGACTTGAGGTTGATTGACGTGTTCCCGAAATTAACGTTCTGAGTTCTTCATTCTAAATGTCAAAAATATTACGGCCACTGAACTTCCGATAGAGCCCAAAAATAAGTTTAGTTTAGCTGACAAACATTTTTGCTTACGTAATGTAAACAAAGTTATAGGTATGTTTTGATATTAGGTTTATAAAAGCCATTTAGAATCTGGCAGATAGCGTCTACAACTAAATCGAATGGACAATAAAGATAGGTTTTTGTAATTTCCTTGTAACCTTGCAGCGACATCAAAGATCAAACAAGGAACCCCGCCAATAAATGTTCCTACCAGGCAAATGAACAAGCCAGCCTTCGGAATCAATCGTCTTAATTGAAGTTAATATCTTATCAGATAATTAGTGCAATTGTCGAACATTAATTGCTTTGATACGGATGACGCGGTACGAACGTCTTCAAGAGTTCCTGCTAAATACAGTGCAAGTGGTGCTTCAATTGAAAAGCGTTTTAATGGTGCCTTTTATGCATTTAGTTAACTGCACGAATTTAAATTGAAAGCACGAGAAAAAAAAACGCGTCGCGTAATCAGATCACTTCAATTCGTTTTACTCGTTTCGTTTTTCCGTTTCGAATGCGTCAAACGTGGGAGTGACAACACTAAGCGGCGTTTGCCTATTAAAACTACATTAATAAATGATTAGTTCGTCCACGATCGATATTTAGAACAAATCTAGATATTGAATAACTACTTCGTCTACAGACGACACCGTTAAGTGAAATTATTGAACCAGAACGTTCACGGTGCAATCGCGGGAAGCCGTGGCAGTGCGCACTCATTTTTCAGACTTATACTACTCACCTCGCCGGAGACGAACGGGAAACACTTTGGTTTACTTTGAATTATGACTGAGATACTTTGTGATTAGATTGAGGGCTCCAAGTAAGGGGTGCGTTCCGCAATGGACGCCGGCAAAACCTGAAGTGTCGTGATACGTGCGGCCTCTATCGGCAACCGAAGAACGTGAAGACTGCTGAAGTGCTCAGAGAAGGCACAGAGCATTTGTATAGATCTATTTAAAATTCAAGTTTGTGTCAATTCTCATTCAGGTTTCATTTAATAATATGATGAATTTACTTTTGTAATCTAATTAATATTTCAAATAAATTAAGAATTGCTTATAAAACAAAGATTTCAATAATACATTTTCACTTGTACGAAAGTACTAAAATCTTTATATGTTAAAAACCAATTTTAAATGTTATTACGGGTCTAAGCATTCGTAGTTCTAGAGAAAAGTCGTCCTGCGCCCTGAAAATTGTGCGCGCGCAACCACCACCGGCCAATTCCTAACAAGGGAACACTATAAAAGATCACTACAGCCTTCATTGAGAACGAAACATACGAGTCCCTCTCATATTCATAATGAGTAAAAGGGAAGACAGATAAGTTTCGTATTTGTTTCTACAAAAGGTAATAGGCACCCCGGCTTGTGACGCTAGACGGCATGTTTATTTTTTCAAGTTCCAATTTACATGAATCGTATCAGAAAATTGAAATGGAATCGTAGAACAAGGTGGACAATATCAATAAAGATAAAAAAAAGGATTTGTCCAGTAACCTAATTATCACATAATAAAAATGGTATGATAAATTGCCAACACACAATACTAATACTTAAATAAGACGTAATTTGCACTAAGTCTCTATCTTTATGATTGCAGATATAACTATGATAGCGTTTATCGTACACAATAAACGACGATAAATCCTGTACGTAACATTTACATGAAACTTTCCATTACATTAAGCTTAAACGATCGTAAAATGAGCCAAACGTTGTTTTGTAGAGTATTCTGAACTATTCTCACCATTCCGCATGTTTTAATTACCTGAAACAATACAATAAAATTGGTTAAAGTCAAAGTAATGTTACAAACATGAAAACAACTGCACAAAGCAATCACTTATTAACTCAGCGAAGTTATTTCAACTATAGAAAATAAATTGCTGAACTTAATAAGCAGTCTTGTTTAGAAAATTATAGAACGATTGTTTGGAACGAAGACAGATAGGAAACCCACAAAATAACCCACGGATTGGACGTAGGTAGAACGTATGTGGGTAGGGTGCGACATCCATCTGTAAACCAAACAAGTCGTTGACCTTATTATTTGGACTGGTTAATAAAGAAACGCTAATGAAGTTTAATAATTCGTAATAAGTCTGCGTCAGAAAGTTTTTTTTTTTTTTAGAGAGACCGCACACCCAGATGTGTAATGTTTGTACGATAATGTATTTAAAACATCTCATGCCGATCTTCGGCTACGGTGACAGTTTTTGTTTCTTACGACGACAAGTTAAAGCATGTGCTCTGTAGTGCTATTCTGTAGCCATCTCACCGTGAAAACTTAGGTGAAGTGAGCGTGGAGTGAGCTGTCAGTGCCACTGATGCCAGAGATTTACCAAGACGGGATGACACTGACAGCTCACTCCACGCAAGTATTCACGTTGATATTTTTTACAGAATCGACATGCTGGTGTGGTTAATGTAACCTATCTTGGTAGTGAAGGTACTGATAATTATGTTAAAATGTTCAGTATGTTGTTGTTGTTTTATTTGATTCGTCAATCTTTGACAGTCTTTACGGGTTGTCAGAAGCCCGAAAGCCTGACAACCAGTATTACCAAGCGGTATCGTGTTACACAGCAACTGGCTTGCTTGCGGAGTTTAGAGATGCAATACTCGTATTTTTAAGAACGTTCGCATTCTAATCTCAGCCTCAATCTGTCAGAAATACAATCAATTTACATGCATTTTTGACTAGTTTTTGACATTGATTTGTGAGATGGCGACTTGAATTTTAACGATTTTTAAGTACGAGAATTGACCGTCTGATAGCAGTCGCTCTATGTAAAATACTGGTATTCAGTTTCGTGCGGTCAGACTGGGAGCCGACCCCAAACCAGTTGGGAAGAGGCTAGACAGATGATGATGATACTGTTGTTGTTTTAGTTGAAAATGTTTTCGTATGTAACAGTGTGTGTGTTAACTCATTCTTTCATTCTTTCGAAGATGCGGAAACCACACTTTGTCCTTAAAAAAATTATTAAAATTTAAATATTTCAGACTTTTCTGTCCATAGGTACACTTACATAACATAGAATAATACATTAAAAAAATTAACAAAATCTCAAAATACACAACACAAAAGAAGAAAAACAATACAATACCAGTCACACCACAGAAGAAACTACACATTGAATTTGAAGAGGAGACGGAGGAGTACACAGCTCACAAGGCAGTGTACAAGCGCATCCAGTGGAGCAGCAGTAGAGAGTCCCACCTGTCCGCGAACACGCTTAGTAAGCTGTTGCTGCTGGACCTAACACAACTCAGCAGCGACGCACATTGCATTCTTATTAGAGCATGAAAGCCATCAGTGTACGCCTCCGCGAACATCGTCGACGCACTGCAGAATCGTGGTAGCCGCAGCAGCACCCTGAACGCGTTTGTATTGAACACGCAAAGCGTTGTATGCTTCCAGTGTGTGTTAAAATAGCTACTGTTTAGTCGGTAAAAGTCCGAATTACCCCTCCTTCCTAAACCACAGAACCTCCCATGAGGTCTTGCCGGGATCAAAATGGATGTCTCCTATTAAAACATGGTCGTAATCAGCATGATGGCGATATAGTATATCCCGTGGGCCTCGATAAAAACGTGCAAATAAATGTTTTGTAGACAGAAATAATTACGGACATGAACTACTGATAGTATCTAGCTACAATCACATATCCGCCTGCTACAGTTGATGATTACCTATTATTGATTGATTGGCTGCGGCGATGAAGCATGATTACCCATCCAATATCGTTAGTTCCAACGACCCATAGAGGATGCCTGAAAGCTAACCTCGATCTTGAGCTCTTAATGTTAACCTTCTGATTATATCTTCATTCGTTAGGGACTTTTATAATCGCAAATCGTATGATAATCCTATGAAACCCCAAATGCATACTGCTACAAATAATATTTAGGCCTTGAACATGAACAGACTTTTCACATCATAACCATTTGAGCCAGAATTATATGGAATGTGCCTAAATCAAGTCGGTTCAACCTCAAGACCCCAATGAAATCATTTCTATCAGACTCATATCGAAGATAGTGCATAAATAAGTAGTGCTGTCGAAAGGAATTGTTCAAAGATATTAACATCATGACGGTACCTTGTCACTATATCTATGAAAACATCAAGTACGTGAGGAAAAATCTACATCTTTTAGTAAAAGAGGTGAAAGACACAATTGTAACACTAGACATAGGGACCAATTAGTTCAACCAGGTTTCAGGCTGGCTAAAGTAGACTCATCTTTCATTGGGTACTGTTTAAAATGTTACAATAAAATACCTCCCCACATACATGAACTGAATGAAACCAAATTTAAATCTTGTATAAAACGCACACTATGCAGCCGGGCATATTATAAGTTAAGGGATTACATCGCTGATAAAATGCTTGGTTAATCGCTGGTCCTGCTCCTCAAGGACGCATCAACTAATTGATTAGCATTTGAAAATACTGTTATAGCTGCTGAAGATAAAAAAAAATATCTTTGCAATGTATAAACTCAATCCTTTAGTATTGTATAGTTGCTTAGGCCCTACGTGAGTACTATGTACATACTATAAAGCTACCATTTACTGGGTACGTCTTTCATTGACTTGAATGTGCCCTGGCGGCTGAGAGCATGTCATGCTCACTCTAATGTATCGCTGATGGTGGCGCGTGTGTTGGATCATTTAATTCCCTTCAAAATTGTTGAGTTGAAAGATGCTTATCTATGCGTCATGTTCGTGAAAGGGCGCCGTCAGTAGGGACTGGTCATCTCTTAGCTGCCGCGGCGTATTTTGGTTAAACTTTATTTTTGAATTGTTTCCAACTTAATCATTCGGACGCTTTTATGGTTTTGCATCGTTCTCACATGCATAATTTGATTAAAAGAGTGTCCGTGGAGTTTCTTGCCCGTTCTTCTCTTTATGTACCTACTACGCTTTGGAATGAGCTTCATTTTTCTGAGCGACTGTTTATTTGAAATAAATGATTTGAGTTTTAATGTAAGTCTTCCACAACGCACTCCAAATGTTTACCTTTATCATAATAAGACTTGTGGATTAGTATAACCGGCTTTATACTCGATAAGGAATAAATATGCTTCCTACAGCAAAATTAAATGATGTTAGGGAAATATTTGCCATATCTTTACGTTTGGCAGAACGCACAGGTGACGACCGTATGTAAAGTAGCACAGGATGAAGACGCGTTTTACGACATTTGTGGGGAAGACCGATTGACAAATTGTTGACCACAAACCTAGAGGGAAAGTTCTTTTTTAATTTTGATTCCTTCTGTTAGATTCAGAATGACGTCTGAGAAGTACTTCTTCTTCCCCTATGTCCAAGTGCCTGACTAAGGGCTGATTTTACCAAAGTCCTTGTCTCTTTTATCCTTGGATAAATGACGTCTCACAGTCACAGGTATAAAAGTTTGGTGAAATTCTCTTATGTGTCAAATTACTTGTGGTAGAACTTATTATAATTTTTTTTCTGAATTTATTTAATCTAATACTAAGGAATCTATATGCGGAATATACGCATGCATTTGTTGCGAACCAAAATCTCATAAATAATTTACTAAATTATGGATGGTGGGTAGTCCTTGAATATTATGAGTTTTGTCCCAACCAGGAAGCCAGTTCGCGATCGCGTGTCTCTAGACATTGCGAGCCATTATTGGTGCGTGTCCCGTGTTTAGACGACCGACTGAAAAATGTGTGTCTCTAGTAATCGGTGCTGCCTTTTATCGGTCAATCGATAACTTTTTCATTGTATGTATTTTCATAACAAAAAGACTTCTTTACAGAGGCTGGATCTTTCATATTTTCAGATATCAGATCCAGTTCGAAAAACAAATTAAACTGAAAAGAAAAACAAACATTTTTTTTTAAAGATTAGTCGTGAAGTTTCTTACCGGCTCTCCTTCATAGGAAACGACCAATAGGAACCGTGCACCTAGCGTCTGACGTTTCAGAAGTACCCATTGAGGTTTATGCGTGATAAAATATTTTGATTTTGATTTGATTTTGAACACTAACTCAAAAACTAGGTAGTAGCTTTTTTGTCCAAAACCACACTTGAACTATTAATGCCTTACAATGTTATGGATAAAATAGAAAAAATTAAAAGTCATTAAAATGGGCAAGAATTATCCAACAGATAAGTTTACTTTGGCAATTTTTTTCATCTTCAGTTAACTTTTTTATGAGGAATAAAATTGTAATAGCTTTTATTTTAAAAATATGTCATATTAATTAAGTCTTTATTGCTGAACACTGTACATATAAAAATATATTATATATACCTCTTATCGAGGGAGACAGACATACTTTGTTGTTCTTGGAGTGAATCCACAAGGAATGCATTGTATATAATTAGTTATAGATGTTATTATAGTAAATTAAGTAAGTTGGGCATGTATCGTCTTGGGTTATATCCTGTAACGGTAGATGTAAGTAGATAAATAAATAAATAAATATTGCAAGGTGTTGAGTAAATGCGCAGTTCACTATATTCTACCAATTGAGGATATTCAAAAATATAAACAATACGGCAAACGTTTTATTCATCAGAAAAAAATTATCCGACGATTGAACAACCGGCTCTTTTCTATAAATAAAATAAGAAATGGACTCGCAAAAACAAAAGTTATGTTGTTTATCGAGCGAGCGAGAAAGTTTTCCGCACAGCGCTCTCTACAAAAATTTTCACGAACTATCAGTAAACGATTTTCCACCATGTTGTGAGTTTCTAAAGCGGCACGCGCTACGCTCCGTAGCGCGGCGTAGCCGAGCTACGAGTTGTTAGCATTACACAACTTACCTAATAGATGGCGCTGTCGTTGAAACCTCTTCTCTTCGCTGCATTTTCGATATTTTTGACTTCTTAATGATACAGTTTCCTAATTATATTCGTCTTTAGACAAATACATAAAACATAAAAGAAATATTTTTATGCCTAACTCTGCCTTATATGAAGTGTTGTAAAATAACTAAAATTGTTTACTACTTATATTAATTAACAACTTCATTAAAACTTCGCACGACTTATGTAATTACATTATCATTTGCACTACCGTGCAAACGTGAGAACTCTTCAAGCCAATCGAAGTTTTCTATTATTAACTACCTGTCTACTGTAGTATGTGATACTGCACTCAAGATCATTTCATTCATATTCACACGTAAAAACTGTAATCAAACCAAACAATTATTGTTCACCACACAGGACAGAGTAACGGGAGTCAAGGCGTAATGACCCGCAAGTGTGGAGGTTCACTAACAATAGGGTTCTTGCTTGAGTGCTTCGAAACCCTACCCATCGCTAATAGCCCGGGAAGGGGTGAAACGTCCCCAGTTTCACCCTCGGATGCATTAGAACGATGACATATTTCAGTTTGGAGCTATTATTTCGGTTGTTTCACTTAAAATCTTAACTTTCGACTGTTTATTCCGCCAGAATTCGTACCTTCCTCCTTTTGGGCTCGTTACGAAAATCGGTACCTACCTTAGTTGTTATCTCGAAATTCTAGTTACAATTTAACGCATATTTAAAAGAAACTCATTGTTAAAAAACGTACAAATTATTTTTATGCTTAAGCTTATCATTGTTATTTTTCCCACCAGAAGAACTTTGCGATAATGCTTCATTAAATTAGTTGTAATACTCGTAGCATCCCTATCGGTTGTTGCCAGGACAACATAACATAACATCACGCCTTGTTTCCCCGAAGGGTTGGGCAGAGGTGTACCTATAGTACACCCACATTTCGCCAGTTATGTTTAAGTCCCATGTAATAGGGGGCGAGCCTATTGCCATCTACCGGGCAGAAATGCAGACTTCGGGCTGTTACTGGGAAATTCCAGATAGAAAATCCCAATAACACGTTGCCCGACCTGGGGATCGAACCCAGGACCTCATGCTCAGCAGCAGGACAATTAAAATGCTAATAGGCACACAATATGTGGGCACTACTATCTACTCGACTAACATTTGTACTTGTCTATGGGCGGCAAAAAGTATCGATTGCTCTGTGGCTAGCCACAATCAGTTGTTTTCTAGTATTTCAACTGTCTCGTATAAATTCAATCGTTTTGCGGTAGTTAAAGTACAGCCGTCGAGAGACTGCGTTCCTGACACCTGTTAGTGTCATACAAACGAATACGTATTTTGCGAATTTCGTTTTTACTACTTAATAGAATTGTCGCACTGATAGGTGCCAATATTTTTACTAACTACTCTCTTACGGCCGAACCCAATTACGAATCTATCACCACTTTTAGCGTACTGGAGATAAAAAAACCTATGAATCTCTGGTTTAGACGTCCCAATAAAGCCAAAGCATGTGCCCCTGTAACATGCTGACAGCTATTTGTTTGACAGGGATAGATAAAATTATACTGTCTATCATCAATAGCGATCTGTCTTTCACTGAAAATAGGCTATTGGGTGCTTCCGTTATATACTTAGCCAGCGCTATGAGAGAAAAAAAAGAGCTATCCTAAATGCATGAATAAGATGATGATGTATTAAGTTTAAATAAATAATTGTTTACATAAGTTAGCGATTTTTACCCTGATACAAAGAATTATTTGTAGCAAAAATAAAATAGAATCGAAATCGTGTCAATGACTAGCGTGACATGTGACTCATTAAACGTTATTTATTTTCAATGATACACTCGTAGTGATTTCACCCATGTTAGTTTAAGTTATCAATATCTTAGTTTAAATGCTTCGTTAATTAGAGGTTTAGCAAAATTATCATTGACATCTACGTACTTACGTTGGAAATCAAAGGAGGTGCACCGTTTCATAAAAATGCACTAAGACACGAAAGGGAGGCACTGCTAATGAGAAAGCTGAAAACACAGCCTTGGTGTTAGATTCGTCATCAAGTGTTCTTAAAACTACTTGTGAAGAGCAGCTCTTTGAGTAAAGTCTGAAGATGGCGACCTTACACCTTGACTTTTGGAATAGGTACTTTAGGTAGGTAAGCTACACTACGTACCTACCTATATCATGTGTTGGCCTTGCTAAACAATATTCTGACGCGTTCAGTGATTAATTTGCTAGACCGTCTCAGGAGCATTAAATGACTATGTTACCATGCTTGTCAACGGCCTACAGCGGAAAATAAAAGGTTTGGTAATTTTGCCTTATTGATGAAAAAAATTGAAACGAACATTACAGAATAGCTGCTGTAGTTTGAATGTCTTCTTGTTAAGTAATAAGGTACCTAGGGCAGTTTTAATCACAAATTCTAATCATGGACAAAAACCCTCGAATATATTCCAGTCTATTTCGGATACCTAGGAGACCGCTGACCGACCTTTTGCGGTCTTATTTCACTCGCATGATTGGTCATACCTACTGTGTGCGTTAAAAATTCCGAATACAGGTCCCTCAGCGATTCCGTACAGAAAAGGGTATGGACGTTTGAAATCCCAACGGCTATCATTACATTATATATAATGATAAAAAAGAAAGGGATTGCCATCAGTGAGGGATTGTGGATAAAATGGCTTATCATCATGAAGGTCGTCTGTTGGTAGACGAGTATGGGTGGGAGCAAAGAAACCACAGAAAAACGTTTCTTATCACTCGACTTCGAGCGCTAGACACGAAAATAGAGGATTTTGCACATCACAATCACAAATTGCCAGACATTTTGTTATTAGCCGATAGAAGAGCGTTTCTATGCATACCCTATTGATGTAAGTAATCTCTTCAGCGCTTTGAATATAAACTGAGGGCTTAATTTCTTTGTCACCAAACACCATTATTGCTCTTTCCTATCCCGATTTACTTGAAGTCAGCGTTTATTGTCGTATTCTTCCATATATCTCCTTCATTAGCCATCTTCTCAGTGTCACCCCTATTTCTGGCAATATCATCTTTCACACAATCCATTCATTCTTTGACGCGAACAACACGTTTACTACCTAACAAGTACCTTCTAAATGCCTTCTAATCCTTTGCATTAGTGTTAGTGTCAGTGTATATTTCTTTATCTTAAGTTGTAATCAGGTTCCCACGCCAGGAAACAAGAAAAGCAATCAGTATTCTTACATTGTAACATAACGCTGTTTTTCGACGCCACTTCTATCAGAAGTTTTATGTACTACGAGTACTTAGACAAAGCTTTTTGTGAGTATCTATTGATTAGACTTTAGACAACATGTGATTTTTTCTTTAATAATGAAGTAGGTAATATTAACAGTCCTCTGCCTCACCCTTCCGGAAATATAGGCGCTATGTTATGATTTATGTGAATTAGAATTGGATTGTAAGTTGCTGAAAGGATATTTTTGATACCTATACTCCATTTATAAAAATAACGGTTATCGTTACCGTTTAAAAACTAAAAATATCGAAGAGTTGGAAAGAGCTGCCACTTTCTTTATAAAAAAAGACTTGGAAGCTTTTTAGTAGTGAAGGTTGTTAAAATATAAGTGAGTTCCTGAATGAAAAAAGATGTTAAAATTAGTGTATTCTCTATAGGTCTCTTTTATATGCCTATGTAGCAAAACATGGCTGAATTTGTTATAATTGTTGTTATCCTATAAACCCATTTATGCAAATTAAACATATCTTGTTTTTTTTTTTTTTTAATTACTCAAAGTGTATTTATTTGTACAATATAACACGATAACTGTTATTCACGCATAAATGAACTATAGGGTACTTAATGAATTTCTTGCAAACAAAATCACCAGGTAATTCGTAGATATTTTATGTCAATTTAGTAAAGGTATCAAAGTTGATTGTAAATACATATTTAATGGGCAAACGTTAATAGCTTAGCGTGACTTTGAAAACCTAATTGGACAAACCACGATTTGAGGCTGATTATATCGCCAATTGCGATATAAACTTATTAAATTTACTACAATTGTGGAACCTTATAAACATTAAAATCGCTTTAGTATATACCACAGCTGTCTTATTTCAGATAACGAGTGGAATAGCGTGACTGAAGGATTCTTTGCACAAACCCTGAAAGTCTGTAAACCGCATTTAAAATGAAACTTCTGTGATGTTCTTTCAAAACTTTTCACTGCACTCTAAGATGTTACTTTTTAAATGTCATTGGTTTTATACAATAATAAAGTACCACTTATTATTGTCTCACAAATGTAAAGTTCACAAATAGATGGTACTGTTCGTCTTGCTATACATAGATTATCCAGTAATTGCATTTTACGACACCCACGCACGAGAGGTTGATCTAGTTACCACAATTAATTAATTACTTGACAGCAAATTATGTCTTCCTCCGTATTGGTCTGAGCCGTATTTTATTTACAATCGTTTCTTCTACCCATCAAGGAATACCATAAACCTTGCTACCTCTACTTTTTAATTTAATGAAAACATTCAAAGTTTTAATATTTATCTACATTGAACAGACCGCCGACATGATAGCTTCTAAGGTAACTGTTGGTCTGGCATAGCGTGACCTAGGGCACCTGTTTAAAAAACTCTAGAAAATAACATTCAAAGTTTTGGTTTCATTTTTCGCGTGCACACTTTTAATAAAGGTACTTCATATTGTGGTATGTATTTAAAGATCTTCCTGCTGAATGCCATATGCTTATTACTTACATATATTATTAAAAGTTAGGTCACAAAGCATAATAGGAGCCTTATGTACCAATGGTTAAAAAAAGATTATGAATCCAACAACGTTAATCGCGGGCTAATGTTCGCGATCTAAACTTAAACAAATGAACACGAACTAACAATCAAATATTTAAAACAATATATGATTCAAGCGATACCAAACAATGTATCAAAGAAGTTTAAACAATGGCAATAAAAAATATGGAAACAAGAAAACAAGAAATTTGATGTGGAAATGTGTTTTTTTTACCCTACACTTAACTTTAAAACCGAAAGTAGACATGCAAAAACCAATCACAGATAATGACGACCATTTTGACCTTCGGGTGTCGTAATTATTAGAGTCGCGCTAGCGGTTTCTTACATCACCACTAGAAATATTTACTAGCTACGTCAAGTTATGGGTCATCGGTGCACACACCTTCGCAATGTTGTCGTTTTGTTGGTATATGATAATCTTATCTATGTCGGATTTGGGTAAATTGTGCAACCGCTGTTCTTTCGTAAACACGCTCGTGCTGTAAATTTTCTTAACCTCATAAGATTCTGGCTTCAATCTAAAGAAGGTAAGAAGATTTATGGATAGGGATTATTAGGGTTTTAGAAGCCCCCTAGTGGTTTCTTGAACAAAGCTTTTTCGAAGCATTACTTCTTGAAATTCCACTTGTCATATTCGTGCATTTGCTTCTTATTACATTTTATTTGTTGCTTGTTATCATTTATGAAAGAAAATCGTTTTTAGAGTAGATTAAACAATTGGATATTCTTTTTATAGCCAAGGTTATCGCCGTCATTCGCATGATTCTTAAGCATGATAATGAGAGACATATTATTGACGAAGCCGTTCAAAGATCAAAGTGACTAATATCGCATTAATTTTATAGAAATTCAATTTTGAAAGGTAGCATGAAGTGTTATTTATGTAATTGATACTTGCGTAGTGTTATGTATGAAACCAGCGCGCGCGCACCGCTACGGTAATTTGTATGCGACCTCACGCGTCGAGCGACACTGTCGGGGGCCAAATCTCTTGCTACGCTACTGTATCTTTTATTTACATTTTGTTGTTATGTACTGTGTTGTGTTATATGTACTACTCAATGTCAAATTAGCGCTGCGCTGTTTTTATTTATTTATTTTTATCCAATTTACCTTTTTTAAAACACTACACACAAGAAAGCTTTATTGGCTTCCGTGCTTGCATTGTTTTTACAAACACAAACAACTTTATCAAAGCAATAAAAATGCTACCAAAGAACGGATGCAATGGAAAAAGGAGTTGGAGTAACATTAAGTAATTTACTTTTGTAGACCAGCTTTAATTGGTGGTCCCACCTAATTGGCGAACCGCACGCAATGTCGCGACGAAATTGTACTAATCGTTACAATTATATTGACGTAATGGTTAAAATTCGCTCGTGGGCGACATTAACTGCCTTCATTTAAAACCGATGCAGGCTAAAACAAATGGAGTTTATCCTTAATTCCAAATAAAGAATGGTAAAATACTGCCGATACTGCTTCGAGCAGTTCAAATTGTGTTTGTATAGCGGCATTTATGTGTAACAATAAATACCGATTTGTTTTGTTTTTCGTAAAATCTTTGAACAATTGCAGTTATTTGCCAGGTATATTAGACAGTTTAAATATAATAACGTCATTCAATTAGACAACATTTAGGTGTCCCTGCAGGTGGGAAATGACGCTATGCGTTTGCCCCGAACTCGTCCCGCAATTTACCAATCACGAGGCAAGATGCCGCTAAATGTAAATGTCCTCTGATGTTGGAACAGGTATCAGCTAATAAAATAAATAAATAAATATAAAAAATCATTTATTTCAGGTCCTTGACCCATATAAGATATAAAAAACAACACAATTCAATTTTGACAATATTGTAACGTTAAAATTAGGTGACTGATGAGATGACACGATAAAAGTGAATGAAATGATGTAAATAAATAACAGATAAACAATATATAAATGTCAGATCAAATCAATTTATGTCCAATTCACAAAGCAAAAATAAAAAATAATAAAAATACAAAATAATTAAACAGCCAAATGAATTAAAATATGAAAATGAGATTATATCATGAGCAAAACTAAAATTAAAATTTCCAAAATACTACATAAAACACACCTATATAAAAAGAAAAATCAAGCACCAGTTATATGCCTGCTACAACAATGCCCAATGTAAGGGCAATCCAGTCGCTGAGCAATCATCGCCAGGACAGTATTGAAGCTAGCCCGCACCCTGCGCACTAAGGTTGTCCACGGTTGTCAGCTTTTAACTAAAACTGATGCCATGGGTTCATGTGATAATAGATATTGATGAGCGGATGATGCAAATGCAAATAAGAAAGTGCGGGATCGTTGTTCTAATAGTCAATTAAAAAAAACGCAGCATTACAATTGAAGTAAAGGGCCATGACCAAATAGATTTGTGGCCGTAAATAGATGCTAAACGATGATAAATTATTTTGGGTTCAAGTACTCGAGATCTTTCTCACAACTTATATTGAATTCAATGAACGTTTAACTGAACGATTTCAGCCGACACCCGCAGCTCCCACATTGTCGCTTCAAAGGTGTTCATAAATCAGAGATCGTAAAAAACCCTATTTCGAAGTTAATTTTCAACAGCGGCGACGCAAAATCCACAAAATATTTTTTAAACTCTGCTATTTGTAAAATATATCCTTTATATTGAATAGAATCTTGTAGCTGTTCAGAAAGTTGGTGGTGTACACTTCCAGGACGCCATTGTTCAGTTCACAGTTCATTAATCAGCGACATTGAGTAAAGTTTCAGGATGAGCTCAGCCGCGCCCGCGAGCCCTGCCTCATTTTAACAAAATCATTTTTTGTTGTTATTAAATTCTCTTATTAATTTCAATGATCCGTGGCCAGGGTTATACCTACCTAAGTGTTTTTTAAGAGTCAATAATAAACATATCGAAACACCTTTTTTATTTCATAGAGGCAGCTAAAATTCAAAATATGAAAGAAAACACAGTGTAATCATGATGTTTGTCCCAATTCAACACTTAAATGAAAGATGACCCCAATTAAATGTCTAACGCGGATTTAATCAAAAAGCTTGGTCATCAACAGCTGCTAGTCATAAGACAGTGCATGACATATTCTTTTAACAAGACAATATAACACTTATGGAAGATAAACGGCCTCAAAATCTTGTAACTATGTAAAATATTTATTGTATCTTGATGTATTTGGGCCTAAAACAATCAAATCAGTAAAAGAGTCTGCGGTGTCAGAACTCAGTTGTAAAATAAAAGTTGGATAACCTCAAGAATATAAAAATATAATATTCTTTCCCTCCATAGAAGATGATCCTTTGAAGCAACGGATGTGGAGCATTAGATTGAGGAAATAAATCTTCGTGATCGACTGCTCGCTGTCAACCAGAGGAGCAATAAAAAAACTACATACTTAAACAAATACGACTAATAAACTATACGGAAATTAAATTCATTTATATGGAGAAATTAAAGAGGAAATTCATTCATTCAAATACTTAAATTTAAACGATGCGTATAATGTATAGTCAAATGAAAAAAATATCTAAATACAAAATGATCCGTTGAGTTGGTTCAGTGTAGACAAATTATAACTGTAAGTAGACACATAATATACATAATTAACTGAATATGTGCGGTCTCCATTATATCTGACTCAACTATGAAAGAGACTGACATATTGCTAAATTCCTCGCCGTTTATTAGGCGATAGACATTTGCCTACATATGACCTAATTGTTCACTTAACTACCACCGCGCCATTACTTGCGAACAGCGCACGACTATGATTATTTAGAACATTGTTTCATTGCAAAATTAACTTTAAATATTAGTTCGAACTTCTATACCTAAACATATACGTTTATTTTTAAGCATTCCCTTCGAGTATATCGATTAAATTCGGGTTTATACAGCATACTTTTGTGTGTCTAACAATAACTTTGAAAAACAAACCAGACCTAAAGTATATTTGTGTGTTTGCAAAACCCATTGTTATAATTAATCATTTATGAATGAGTTGCAATGCCCTGTTGAACTCTCGGGCCAGGTTCCTACAGACAATAGGCTGTAAACTCAGCAAGTCAGCATCAATAAGTCTTACGGCCATGCCGCTTGAGGGCAAAGACACTGCATTATCACACTAACGAGAGTAAAGTGAGTTTAATTGTATTTATGGCATTACTTAACACAATAGACGCCGTCGCAAGGCGCCCTGTCCAGGCCTACACTGATTTAATCAGTGGGTGATGTTAGCTCTGACCGATAAACTACAGTGGTGGTTTATAACTGAATTGGTAACTAAACTATAGGAAGACTAGCTTCTGCCCCCGGCGGCGGCGTTGCCCGCGTTGATGTCGGAATTGAATTCAATCCAGTGTAGAGTTTAGTGTTTCATCATTCCTATTTCGAGATGATTAAATCATAACGCATAAGATAGGTAACACAAATCTAGGTTATGAAACAAATAAGAGATTGCTCATTAAAACCCGCGATCTAATCAGCGAGCAATGGTAAACATTACAGATTATTACATTAGTATAATAAAAACTATTTGCGAGACTAGTAATTACAAACAATTGAACTACGAGTGCGTATACTCGTAGCCACGCAAGCCAAGAGAATATATTGAAGAGAAAAAACGAACATCCATTGTTTTAAAAAAACTCTGGGAAGCTCCGTGTGGAGTCGCTCCTCATTAGAATTTGTATGGCTTTTACTGATGATGTGCTAACTAAGCTTTTGTTTTTAGGCCTCTTGAATTAAATTATCTTACTTATTTATACACGAAAGTAGAAACCTGACAGTAAGTAATTATCTTCACAAATGTCGTGATTTAAAATCCTAGAGACTTAACAATAGAGCATTTTATCGTTGAAAAACTTCAAAATGAAAAAAAAAACTATAATAAAAACATCCTATTAATTTGCAAAATGGCAACATCAAAATGTGTTAGAAAGCATTTTACTTGAACCTATCGTCAGACCCATTAATCAAATTGGCCCAAGGCACATATACGAAACCGCAAATCATTGTTCATCACTTAAGAGTACAGAAGCCAAACAAAAACGAAAGGTATTAAATAAATCGAAGTGCTGGACTTTGATTACACTTCTTTAATAATCACAACATTGTTCTTTTTTATTGGATGTAGAAATTTCCAAAATGGCGTAACTTTCTAGGTGTGTAAATAAAGTAATTAACTTGTTGGCAAACTTCTCCATAGTTTTTTTTTGTTGGTTAAATGAAGCCATGAAACCAACAGCTCAAGCGGCTTCATGAAAACTTGCATAAAATAAAATAAAGTTCTATTAAAAATGGGTCGTAAAGCCATCTAATTAAAATTCAGTGATTACCGGTATCGCACGACATGAGACCTAGGCGCGACTGGTATCAGGCACGGAGCGGTTTCTTCTAGGAACTTAGGAAGCGTCATCACGCCCTTCACACCAACAAAACCCCATACACAATTATCGTGCCTGTCAACTATCGCAATCAATAGGTACTATTCAGCCTTTTTAACTTCTTTATTGAAGCGAAGAACCTGTTAAGCTAGTCATTCGTTCTCAGAATATTACACAAAGATCTCAGAATTAAAGATATAAAATTAAAAGTGTTTAGAAATTGAATTGTTAAACAAATGCCACAATTGTAACTTCAAGACTGACTCTGGAAAAATGTGTTATCCCTCGAAACGTTTACACAATCAAATGATAAAGACAAATTCACATCCTGATCTCACATCCACTGCTGCTAAACAGAGGTCCAATAGGAAACAGATAAATGAAATAATGGGAGCTCCAGATAAATGAAGTCAAGGCCTCGTGCACTGCATCAAGGGGATACAATCGTATGTGTCAATTTATTGTAAGTATTCTTAGAAATGCCACCTACACCTGATCTATTTGTAGGAACTCTGGGCAACGGTCATCGTGCCGAATCCGTTTGCCGAACTTAAATTGTGCGTACAAAAAATATACCAGAGAGCAAAGACCCTTTTTACAACATTTTGCTCAGCGTTCTATATTGATTACCGAATTCTCATTCCAGTGTAATCCCTTCTGTGTTGGGGTTCTACCTATTATATGTATGTAACTAGGTGCTCCTTCAATATCAGTTTTCACAATGTTCACATCGCCTTTCCACAGAACTTTCAATAAATCATGACCCTTGCCAAATTTAAATAATAAAATCCTGTATCTTAGATATCAAATCGGTAACTAGAGTAATCCTTACACAGCACTAACCATCCAATCGGATTAAGAACTAAAATAAATATAAAAACCAAGAATTAATATAGTTCCATATAATAATAATCGTGTTCGATAAGATTAAAATTAATGAAGAAATCGATCATGATAAATTAATAAAAACTTTAATACACCTGAATATGTTACCACCACGAATCACGCGTCGGTTTCAAATTCTGTTTCCCTACATTATTCAGTTAATCACTTGCCGTTTTAATTAAGCATGAGGCTCTATAAATCTTAATTAATAAATATGTCACGCCAATGGTTAATAAATTAGGATGTATGGACGTATGATAATAGATGCAAGTCAAAGCCCGATTGTGTACGGGCAGAGCTAAAATACATCATTCCGTATACCAATAAATCATAATATTATTAAACTAGGAAGATACTATTAAGATGATAGTTGTTCATTCATAGCAATATTGTGGAATGTGGACGATTGTCCCAAGAAAGTGGATTGACGTTGATACGCCAACGCCTACGTTATGCGTGATTATCGTCAACGGGATGAGGACACTAATTTACAGGTTTATGGACACCAATTTGTAACTTCCTATCTCAAAATGCAAGTAGGTGTATGAGCGCATTACACACAAAACTTAACGTCTACTAACGGGACTATCTGCTTCCGAACAATATCCAGATTTACCACCTAGTTCGGATGCTGATAGTTCCAAACTTTGTATTGTATACTAAGCCATTATTTAGTTTTTTGTACTCTTCAATTTTGTTATACGTGTTCTTACTTTGGTGAATAAAAACTATTACCTATAAAATTATATAATAACATCACTCCTATGTTCTCCAAACGTTAAGGTCTTCCATACCGGTATAATACTTACCAATAAAGGGTGCGTGCATGTAATAGGGTGCGAGCCTTATGCCAAATAAGTCAATCCAATCCAATTAAGTTACTTCTTCTTATTTTGCAATCTCATGATCCGCATCAAATCATAATTAAAAAATCCCATGTTTTCTTGCGACCAAAAAACTATTTGTTTTTGAAATGAAGTATAACATAAAGTCTCTTTTACCAGCGAGCGCCAACAGTTAAATGAGATTATAATCATAACGAATTCGCCACCTATATTTAGACTTATTTTTAATGGATGACATGATAACGACAACATTTGTGTTGGTGTTAAAGACGACGTATAAAAAAATTCAAGAAACAGAAAAAATATTTTCCCGTACCGGGAATCGAACCCGAGCCTCCTGGGTGAAAGCCAGGTATCCTAGCCACTAGACCATACGGGAGATGGAATATACGTTAAAAATTTCGCATTAGTTAGAATTGTTACGTCAACTTACGTATATCCATACTAAATTCTACACATTATTAATTACCTTCAGACACATAGATTATAAATTCGAAAGTAACTCTGTCTGATTTTTGCTTTTCCCGTTTAATCCACTGAACGGATTTTGATAAAATTTGGCAAGAAGAAAGATGGCATGGGGAAGGACAGGCTACTCTTGGTCCAGGTAGCACATTCCGTGGGATAATTTCCGACATCCAAGCGGGACAATCCGCGGGCAGAAGCTAGTCCGCTTATATTTTCGAAACCTAGTAGTTAATTAATGATATTCTTGTCGGACATAAGTAAGTGAAAACAACACGCCATAAATCATGAAATCGTTTGCGTTTCAATGTGAAAGTATTAAAGGTAAACGATCAACAACAAATGGTTAACCATGTTTATTCATTTTTACTACTAAGGTAGCAAGTACTAATACAAACATGACATGTGTACATTGTTCGAAGTCACCGGGGCTTCCGGCAATTATCTCGATACATTTATAGAATCATTAAATGGATCTGTGTATCATTCAGATGTCTCGAATGATTAATCTTCTGCGTAATTCATGTTAGTTACCTTTATTGATATAGTTACAGACAAAAGCCCACATTGTCCAACTGTCAATGATTTTGAATATCCTACATGTATGTCTTTCATACATGAATTATTTAATCATGTAAATAAAATACCTACTTTGTTACTTTCACACTTCCCTTATGGGTAAAATTATTCAATTCATTCAGGGAGATAATCGCATCGCAGCAAGAGCATCGTTTAGCACTTAACCATTGCATGTTGGCTTCAAACATTACAATAGAAAGCTAGACAGTTAGCAGTATTCCTCAAGGAGCTGTCTGGTTCTTACATTAGGTTCCTATAGGAAATCTACATCGATTGCTATTGCATCAACTTCCAACACTATTACCTGTTTGCCTCAAGGTACTATCTTGGGACCTCTACCGATAAGCTTTATAGGAACACATCGTATTTGTGTGTAACTGTAAAGACTTTACAACCTACTGCTGTTTCCTCACTGATTCAGATCGGAGTGAAACTTCCATTTTAGTTTTAGGGATAGGTTAATCATTGATTATAATTATTACTAGGCTCTACCGATGTTTCTGTTTCGCGAATGATTCATGGTAATGCGGCAGGTGGAACCATCGGTCTTTAACCAATACAATCAATTTACTTATTACACTTGTCACAGTACTCGTAGATTTTAATTATGAATGACGGTAAAGGTAGGTACGTAACTCGTGGTTAATTATAAACATCTGCTAGAGTTTTGTTTACACAAATTGAGATACGAGGCTAATTTAACTTATTTTCATCACTTTTTGTAATATCCCTAATCTGAGCTTAATTACTAAACACCAAAAAAATTACTAAAAGTCATATTCAATTTGGGACAAGTGTTTATCAATCATGTTGATTGATAAACACTTGTCCCAAATTGAATTTTGAATGCAAATCATTTGGTTAGATGTTTTAATCTATTTATTTGCTCATCAAATGATTAGTGAATCTTAATGTGTCTTCCCTAAAAACATACCAGGTATTACCAAACCGACCATTTATCAACTTCTGTTTGAAACATAGGCTGCGAAATCGTTTGCATGACATGTTACATTTCGAAAGATCTGGAAATCTTTGGCTGCTAATTGTATTAGCTTCGTCTCGCGACAACATACATATATCAATATGCATTCAGCTCGACTATGCTTATTTATAGCTGGTTGTAAATTTATTGTAACTGGTTTGGCGTTTTATATTAGTAATTGATTACCGTCGCGTCGTTCAAAGATCTTTAAAATGCTAATTAATTTCAAAAGATTAGACCCAAGTTTAACAATGAGTTTTAAAAGTAATATTATTAAAACATATAAAATGTTCTTAATGCATTTTATTAATCAATAATAATTGTCAGATTACCACAGATTGGTTTCCATTCAAAATATATGAATACACTTCAGTTGCAACGTACGAGAATTTGAGATTATAAGCGACGAGCAATCATGACCCTCGTGATTTTAAATAAAATCCGGACTCCAACAAATTCATAGGGGGCCGTCCAGTCGACCAACTTTATTCAAAAAGCCGTAGTAGCAATTCATGAATGCTCTTTTCAACTAGCAATTAGTGCAGCAGTAGATGTAGTGTGTAGACTAAAAAAGGCTGACGGGATTTAGATGAAATGGTTGAGTTTTTTCAACTCGTTTCAATCGTCTTTGTGGAGCGAGTGATCCATTGTCTTCGCGGAACTGCGCATCCTTAAGAAGTTGCTTTGGATGTTGCGCTGCTTATACAGAAAAAATGTTTCATTTATTCTAGTATTTGTTTACCTGTGTTATGTTTGTCCGCAAGTTTGCTGCCAGCATCTACGTTCTCTTTGACATCTGCCATAGTGACTTCACCGACACCGAACCCTGTAATTTTATAGATAGACATAAGTAGAAGATAGTTTAGGTCTGCAATGTTATCTAGGGTGCGTTAATTCTGCATAATTATTGCATCCGCTATCATACGCTTAATTTGTGCTACCCAATATAACTAGGAAATGCGTATACGCACCTGTAATGTATAGGAATATACTCGAATATTCTACTAACTCTTGCGTATAGTTAAACATAACATCACGCCTGTAATACCAGAAGGGTTAGGCAGAGGTGTACTTATAGTACACCCACATTTCGCCTGTTATGTTTAAGTCCCATGTAATATTTTGAAATCCGGTCTCCGGACTGCTACTGAGAAATTCTAGATAGAAAAACCCAATAACACTTTGCCCGACTCAGTACAATCGAACCCAGGACCTCATGCTCAGCAGTAGCTCTCGCGACCACTAGACCAACGAGGCAGTCAGAGATTATAATATGATGCCAATTCTTCGCATTTATATTTTACCTTTAAAATTTCAATTTAAAGATAAAACTCAGGTTGCGAATGAACATTTACCTACACTGTTATAAAGAGACAAGCACCAACTGGTTTCCATATCACTGTTAATTGAGTGTGCGATAATAGCTGTGAAATAAATTGTATAATCTACTCATACACTTATGTAGCCATATGTCTACCTCGTACATTAAATACAGTGATAAATGGATGTCAAAGTGACGAGAGGATAGGTGTAAACAGTCTCACCGGCACAAAATAATAGCCGGCAATCATAGCTCATGAATTTGTCTCTCAAACAAATACATTTACGTAATAATTAGAGCAACGGTTTAAAATTTTCGTCAACTTCCTAAAAATTGGCAAAAATACCACTCAAGAATTTTTTTTATTTAGAAAGAAAATGTAGTCAGTGTTTGTTTCTTACTTGATAAGATGTGCACTCTCGTCACGTTATCACTGAGCAATCGGTCGCACACACAACGTAAACACTGCGGAGGCACGGGGCGCGGGTCTCGCTCGCCTTCGAGATAAACACTGAACACTCACACTGCCTTACTTTGTTTGTGGAGCTGAGGAGCAAGCCCGGAGCGGGGATGTCACACAAAAAAAAAATTAATCCCCGATCAAAACTCTATTGAGTCCAAATCTTTGTTGTAGGTTGTTTTGATAGCATATTATTGAATAGGTTATTCTGAATATTTGTGTAGGTACTTACACCTACGCTCTTACTCACGAGAGTACTGACTGGAGTACTACCTAACGCTTACCTAAAAAACTTTGTCAATGTAAACCTTTTTAATTCCAAGATTGAATGATGATGTAACTCATTGTCACTGAGTGTTATTGTAGTGACTTACATGAACTAGGTAAAATTATACTTATTTTAACAATAGGTAACCGGTACACGTTTACCATTAGTTGCTTAGCAAGACTTATTTTTGCTTAACTCATCATAAGCTTTTCAATGTTTAAAACTTTACCTTGTAAATCGGCAGTAGTTGAAGGCTGGCCACACCATATTACAGCTTCGCACTCTACCAACGCCGAGCTTATCCGAACGCCCACCGATAACAGCCGAACGCTTGTATTGATGCCGGGAAAACAATTTCCGCGCCATTTTCTCTGGCGCAAGTGCGAGGGAGTATTTTGGCTAACAAAGCCAATAGGTGCCCCTGGTTTTAAACGGGTGCCCGTTGGTAAAAAATAAAGTAGTTTAAATCATTAGATACTGATTATATTTTGGTAACAATTTTCATAAATTGCGCAAAGTTGGTAGTTTTTCCAGCGTTTGTTTCAGGCAATTTTGTTATTCGTATATAAAATTAGGGGAGAGTGTTGGGCTATCTTCGTTCTGATTAGTTCCATAATTTAAAGATTTCTACAACTGAGAGCTGTGCGAGTTGCGAGTTGTAGTTCTCCATAAAACATACTTCAGGCTGAAGCTCGTAGGTAATATGGTAATATATCATGTATTTACCAGATGTTCCCCGCGACTTTGTCTGCAATTCAGGGTGGAAAGTAGCCTACCCAGGTCATGGTCTATCTGTGTGCCAAATTTCATTCAAATCCGTTCAGCCGTTTTGGCGTGAAAGCGAAACAAACATACAAACTAACTAACTTACTTTCGCCTTTATAATATTATTTAGTTAGGCTATTAGGTAGGATTTTACTGGTATAAGCTTCGATCAATAATAGTACTTTAATTGATCGAAGAACTTTAATTGTAACACTTAACAGGCGAACCCAATACAATAACCTATTCTCAGTGAAAGATTGATCGAAAGTGATGATAGACAGTATATTTCTATCTTTCCCTTTCAAAAATTGGGTTTGGTTATAAGTTGGTAGGTATATACAGGATTTAGTACACAACACACAACTCCCCTGGGTTGAAATTCTTCGTCGGTTAGGTATCTAAAAAAATATGCTGTTCCTTACATTTTGACCACGTAGGTATTGCACTTTAGTAGCAGATTTTTTTTTATAACCGTCGAAAAACGGTTAGGTCCGTCTAAGAATCATGGGCTGAATTTATGGTTTCAGTTTGCGCGTCTATTTCCCTGCCACCCTGTAAATGATAGTCGACGTGCGGTGGAAAATACAACTAGGGCCCTTTTGAACAAGTTATAACATTTCCAATCACGGTTGTAGTGATTAAGTTATTTTTCGGGTCGAATTTATAGTAAAAAAGTTAAGGGAAGGTACAGTCCGCGAGGCCGAAGCTGAGCTTTGCTTAGTGTGAGTGATTACCAATCGCACCAATGCTGCAATGTGGTCACGCGAGCGACGCACAGCGCCTCAGGCCGATCGGTTTAAACCAATCGCGCTCTAGGCCGACGTCACACCTAGTGCAAGTGTAACTTCGGCTTGCCGGTGGGCTGATCTCTATGTGCACATACACAAATGCAAAGCTCAGCTGAGGCCTCGCGGACTGTATGGCTTTGTATGAATTATGCTAAGGACACATGAACATAATATCGCGCCTGTTTTCCATGAAGAGTTTGTTAGAGGTGTACCTAACCCAAAAAAAGAAAATTCAAATTAATTTCGTAGTTGCTGTGTAAACTGCCTATCCTATAAACTGCCTTAGTTGCACTACTTTCCCCAGCTTTTCGTCTTGCTACTAACGTGGCTCGATGACGATTTTTTTATTTTTTCTTTGTTTTCATCTATGTTTTTACAGTTTTACTACCTTTAACAATTATCCAAAGAATTTCAACGAAAGAATAAAAAAATTCATATTTTTTTATAGAGTGGGTTTTCGTATTCTAGGTACCTACACAGTTGGAGTAAAAGATTTCAAACCTAAACCTCTGAAAACGATTTTTGTGAAGCTTTTACTACCTATAGGAACCTCAAAAACCGTTAGGTGTAGAGTTCTCTAATTCTCTAGAGTCTTCTATTCAAAGGTTCATGTTCAGGTAGAAGTTCTATTGGGTTCATAAAATCACTTGATCAAGCATGTCTTTGAAGGAGGATCAAAAAAGCAACGACACTATATTTTCTAACTTCAAATTATATTTTAGACAAACCGCAAGAAGTAAGTAAACCCTAAAAGCTAGATCTTTCGTAGATTTCTGGAACATTTTTCTTCGCATCCTTTCTCGTCTACAACTTACTTGTTTTTAAATAGATAAAAATCGTTCCTTTTAAATTCATGCATTTTGAATCTATGTTGAGGAAAAAGTTACTAGTGTTGCTTTTACCATTTAGGACATCGATGAAAAGCAGCTTATTTTCTTTGGTTGTAGAATTGTCTTTAATACTGGATATTCAGCTGTACCTGGTTAGACTGGAAGCCGACCCCAAAGAAAAGTCTAGGCAGATGATGTAGAATAGTGTCTAACGGCCAAACCCAATAACCTAAGACAGATCGCTACTGACGATATACAGTACAATTCTATCTGGCCCTGTCGAACCAATAGCTGTCAACACTTTATAGGGCCGCATACTCGACTGGCAAAACGAAGTGAGCACTAGGCCACTCGAAGAGGACATTCAGTCGAAGTTAATGAATTAGAAGTATTCAATCTACTTAAAGGAGTTGATTTATCTAAAGCTGCAGGACCAGATAATATTCCGCCAGTTTTTATACTCAACTGTGCCAAAAGTCTGACTTTCACATCTGTTCAGGCGGTCCCTAGATTTAGGCGAGGTACCTAAGATTTGGAAGTCGGCGTTAATCACTCCGATCCACAAAAAAGGACCTAGAGACCTCGTGGAAAACTACAGGCCCATATCCAAACTATGCATTTTCGCTAAAATCCTGGAAAAAATAATATACAAGCAGCTGTATGCTTGTCTCAAACTAAGCATCAGTGACCGCCAACATGGTTTCCTGCGAGGTCGGTCCACAACCACCAATCTCATTCTTTGTGGCGACTACTTGACTAAATGTATGGCTCATCGGACACAAGTGGATGTAATCTACACAGATTACAGCAAGTGTTTTGATCGCTTGGATCATGCTATACTTCTGCGTAAGCTATTGGCTATAGGTTTTAGTGGAAATCTCTTCAGGTGGTTCTCATCTTATGTAGCCAACAAATGTCAAACTGTTGTTCTCAATGGATACACATCGAGAACTATGATTACCCCCTCGGATTCCACAGGGATCGCTTTTGGGACACCTGTTATTTAACATCTTCATCAATGACGTCTCGTCATATTTCTCTCACTCAACTGTTCTTTTCGTTTGCGGACGACATGAAGATCCTAAGCGAAATTAGAACTTATGAAGATGCTGAACGTCTCCAGTATGATCTGGACAGATTCCAAGAGTATTGTACAGCCAACCGCTTGGATCTAAATGTCTCAAAATGTTATACATGTACCTTTACTCGTAAACATAAACCTATTATTTTCGATTATAAACTAGCCAGCACTTCAATAGCCAGAGTTAATACGATTAGAGACTTAGGCGTCATTTTTGACTCGAAACTTCTATTTGACACACATCGATAATATTATTAAAAAAGCTTCTAAGGCACTAGGTTTCATCCTGAGAATATCAGCCGATTTTAAAAATATCAAAACACTTAAAATTATTTATTGTGCTTTTGTACGCAGTCATCTCGAATACTGCACCAGTTTGGAATCCCATTTACAATACTTACGTCAATCGCATCGAAAGTATTCAAAAGAAATTCTTAAGGTACATTCAGTTTAAATCCAAAACCTATTTGCCTAATTATTACAGCCGCTGCAGGAAGTTTCACATTCTTCCACTAATAGAGCGGAGAAAAATTGCAGATATGGTACTCTTATTCAATTTGGCAAATGTTTCAACCGACTGTAAGTGACGTTCTGAATTGATGAGCAAAATTGGGCTGCGTGTTCCATCCTTCACCCTAAGGAATCATCAACCTCTTTACGTTCCTTCTGTGCGGTGCATATATCGACAACCCTCATACATGATAAGAGCTTGCAGGGCTTATAACTCGATGTGTCAGAGTGTTGATAATCTAGATTTATTCTCCACTAGTGTTCCTAAACTAAAAAAAATACTGTGTAACAACTTCTTTGAAAATCACTAAAACCTGTTCATTCTTTTCTTAATTTTCTCCGAGTGCTAACTTATTCTTACTTTATCTTGCCTGTCTACTGTTTCTTGTGCTACCCTCTTATTGTCAGTGAAAACTTTTAATTGGCCTTCTTTCATTATCTTTCAACTATCTGTAGGATACAGATAGTTGACAGATAATGAAAGCTGCAAGTTTTCTAAAGAAATAAAATAAAATAAAATACGAGTACTCTGCTACTTATTACTACTCCAAAGATGGTTCCACGAAGAAGGCCGAGCCCAATTACGTATCTATCTCCAATTTTGGCGTCCTGGAGATAGAAAAACCTATCAATCTCTAGTTTAGAATATAGAATTGCACTGTCTATTATCAGTAGCGATCTGTCTTACCGACAATTTGGCCGTATGACAGATCACTACTGATTACAGACAGTACAATTCCGTCTTTCCCTGTCAAACAAACAGCTGTCGACAAGTTATAGGGACGCATACTTTGGCTTTATTGGGACGTTAAAACCAGAGATTGATCTATTTTTCTATCTCCAGTAGGCCGAAATTGGAGACAGATACGTTATTGGGTTCGGCCGTTAAGGGGTTCGATGGCCAGGTCTTTACACATATCTCTAGCTTTTAATTAGGTACTTTCTTCGAATGTGGAATGATGGATAATGGCAGACTAGCAAATATTATTAAGAGGTCTAACAAAAAATAGAGTAAAATGTTATTTCAAAAATCTCATTTTCGAAGTTATTATTTACCTGTATATTTTATTTTTTATGTTTAAAAAACTAATATCAAACGAAACAGTAAACTAATTGAACATAACACCATACTGAACTTTTAATAGTTTATTATAAAATTATTTACGGTTTTTTGTATTTTTGTCATTATAAACGTACTTAATAAATAATAATAAATTTAAAAGACACGTACAACGTGTGTTTACAGTATTTAATTTAATCTTACTTTAGTATGTACAGTCATAGGTAGAAAATTGTACAAAACGATTGTGCATAGATGTTATATTCGTATAAAAAAGGGGGTAGTCCGTATCTAAGATGGCGTATACGGGGTGTAGATGTCACCGAGGTAGGGGCGAGGGCGGGGCGCGGCGGGCGGCGGCGGCGCAGGCGTGCGCCCGCGCTGGCGACGTCCGCCGAGCGGGCGCCGCTGCAGGCTCCGGCCACTTAGCCCTCCGCAGGTGCTTCTCCTTCTCCCTCTGCCGGCGCCTCCTCCGCCGCCGCCTTTGGTGCCTTAGGCTTAGGTCCCTGCCACCCATCGCACATTTTTCGGAGGAACGCTGAAAACATAGAACGACAACATTAGAAAATCATAAGGGATCTTCGGCACTTGTTATTTGCAGGTATATGAGTTATAAACTGATGAAAAGTCGAAAATGATGAAGTCAACATTGATAGAATTATATAAATATTGGTTATCACATAGGAAACAGTTATGTATTAAAAAGTGTGTCAAGCCGTTAAACTGATAAGTAGTAATAACAATAGAAATAAAGAAGAGCTGTAAAATTATAAAGCCTTAGATCAACAGCTATAAGAAACGGAGAACAGTGATAGCTACAGTGTGTACGGCGGTCCACTTACGATCTTATAACTAAAGATATGACGTGACGTGTTGCCTCTACGCCATCACCTTCTTCAGGAATGCTGTAAACGGAAAATCGGTAAGACAAGGGGGCACACACAAAACCAGGTAATATACCCTCATGCTTCGTACACTTGGGTTAGGAAATGACAAAGTATCTACTGAATTCTTACTTGGTTTTCAAGTTTTAGCATTTATATACGAGGTTCATACTTTTGGAACAGGCCAATTAATTATTCATTTACTCATGCAGTAAAATGGTAATGTGCATAAATAACTAAGGTGTTCAGGGGTGAATCTGTGCATTTTTTGGACTACGTGTACAACATAAGGTATGTAATTAAGATACTTTTGGGATTCAAACTTTTCAAATGTAACACAAATTATGTAATTTATATACTGGGTTTCTACCACATTAAATACCATGATCATATTCTTCTAAAAATGTAAACATATATTATGATAATTTACAGAACAAACGAAGAGTAGACACTTACGTGCGTAGGGGATCATGCCATCGTCATCCTCAGCGTCCATGCAGTCCTTTGTGACTTCAGCGACTTCAGCATCATCCAGTTTCTCACCTAAGAATTCCAAAATTCATCATTATTCGGAAACAAACATTAATTATTTTACATTCTCTAATTTAAGATTTTTAGGAAACTCTTGTACAAATACGGGTTCCGTTGCGTAGAAACAAAATCTAAATCAGCTGAGTCACAGAAATCATTATTTCGAAACGATGGTCATGATGGCTTCTAGCCAAGTGATTTCAGTTCACGTCCAACTGGAAATGAAGTCGATGCCAATTTGTCCTATTGACATGTTTAAGCATCAGAAAAAACAAAAATAGCTTGGCTAATAGAAGTAAAAGAACATGTACGTCTGTGATTCATATAAGTAGCTTCATATTGACAAATACAAATCGAGTACTTACTAATGCAGATGTGGTTTGTTAAAGTTTACAAAACTTGAACACATAAATTGGGTAATTTAAGGAAGGTGTACCAGGAAAAGACCTTTAATATTTGTATATTCTTACCTAACGCAAGGAGAGTGTGTGTAAGCTCGGCGCCAAGCATCAGACCGTTCTCGTTCTTGTCGTACAGTTTCAGACATTCCAAGAAGTCCTCGTATTGTCCCTGGTCTTTGTCTTTCTTTGCTTGGCTGTAGATGGGAAGGAACTCTTCAACCTGAAACAACATAACAGATTTCTCAGTCACAACATTGATTATTTCAACAGACTTCAGTGGACGACATTTTGTCTGTTTTTTTTTTCATCTAGTCACCACCAATTCTTATTTTTGTTATCATGCTTATGATTGCTTGCTACAGTAACTCATTCTCAGTGAACTGTGGCTTATTTTAACCATATAAAAGCTGTTGGTATTGCTGCAAATCCCGATGTATAGTTCGTTCCTTTGTTTAGCTAGTTTTTACACTTTGATTACTACTTACAGTGAGTGTTTTTTCTCCCTTCTTCTTGGTACCACCGAGTTTCTCGATGGTGGCCAGTGTGGGGTTGGAGTTGAGTGCCCTCAGGACATCTCCAAGGTTGAAGGCGTCGATCTTGCCGGAGCCATCGAAGTCGAAGATGGAGAAGGCGAAGGATGCCCCTGTGCAACAAATACAGTCGTAAGACATAGCCATAAACCATGAACTAGTACTTTTTCAAGAACTACTTGCTACCAGTGACACATGTCTTTTTTTAATACGATAGAAAAAATAGGACTCATAGCTCTACTGACCTACATCATTGTTTCACAAATTCATGCGTCATGTAATAAATGCTCCTTATTTGCCACTTGGTAAAAAGTGTATCATTGTCAGTTTGGCATTCTTTCTCTTTTGTAGATTTAATTAAAGGAATGTTAATTTCATTTTGAAAATGTAAAGATCGTAGCAGGTAGCGCTCTGTAGTTTCTGCCTATCCTGATGGGAAGAAGGCGTGAGTTTAAGTATGTATGTATGGAATTTCATTTGGATTTCCAATGCGTACTTTTTCCATCATCAGTCAAAAGATACTTATTTAATTATCCATTGTGCCGCAGTCTGTTATGAATTGGACATAATTGGAAATCTTTACTTGCAGATTCATTCAAAATTCATACGAGTTCTAGAAAATACTATTTGTTTAAGTCAGGTAACGTGCGGAACGGGGCGTGGGCGGACATTCTTCGCTCAGAATAATACTTTTCTATGTTTCAATATATTCGGTGTGAACTCCTGAGTCACGTTCTAATTATAGCCCGATTGAAACAGTAACCGACTGAAAGTTCCGTCACAAAATGATTTGTATTCTTTTTCAAGTAATCCGATGAAAAATTTTATTTAAAAAAAAAAATTGTAGGTATTTTCAAAGCAGCTTTAATTGGATTTCGATTATTAAAAATAATAAGTTAATTTTTCAATTAAATTATTTTAGCAATATCACGAGATTTTTCTCGAAGATTTTTTAGATTGCTCTTCATTACTTGGCGCATGCGTAAAGTGTATAAGGATCAGCTGATTCAAGATCATTTACCGACCTTGATAATGACAGCTGATTTATAGTTGCAAATGCAAATGCAGTGACAGATATCCGTTGCATAAAATATACATAGTCCATGTACATAGATTTCGATTCCCACGCTAAAACACATACGTAGCACGCTTGCAGTGAAATCTGAGCGGAGTTTCTCTGTTTGGGCGGGCGGCGATTCGGGATCACGTGACGCACGAGTTTAATTTTGGAACGCAGCGCGCGCGCAGCATGGCCGTGCCACTGGCGCTGCCGCCCGGCATCTCTTAGTAACGCGCACCTTTTATGAGAAACGATGCTAAACTTAGATGTTATGATCCTCACTCCCGTTTCATTTATGCAATGTTTCGTTTATTTACGTAAATGTTAAACATGCTGACGCAATCATCTTCGGAGAGTATTAGGTTTGACAAAGACAACTTAAATTAATCCTGTTATCAATGTTAGTTGTCCCTGTAGTTACACACCACAACATCCAGGCACATCTGATTCAGCTTGTGTCTCCTTAGTTAATGTTCTTAATCGTTAGGTAAACAAAAATTTATATGTAATAAAAGTACTCACTTTCAACGTCGTTCTTGCTGAGGTCGCTCTGAAAAGTACCAAAAACATTTCGTTATTTCCTTGTATGTAACAGTTGCCATGCATAGTGTAGTGGTATTAGTTGGTGTGTGTTCACAGCTTTGCAGCTCGGTTTGTGTAGAAGCGTTGGGATTATACGATACCATCTTCTTCACTGGTTTATAAGCACAACACTGATTTATATGATGGATGGTAAAGTGAACACATCCGAGTCGCTCGCGAGCATCCGGTCTGCGGAATAACTAACACGAGGAAAAACGCGTTTACTTTTACGTATTGCTTTTTGTATCACTTGCCAAGCTAACAGTCCATTTTCTCACTTAACACCTTGCCACATTTCACTGACGACAGTGACTCACCATTTTGTGTGGTGTTAGTTGGTTCCCTCCCGGTCTTCACTGGCAGACGTTCAGACAAGAAGTGGGGCTCGGTAACTTTTCGCGGGACTGTTTTAACTGGCTTAGATGGCGCACACGTCTGGATATTTGAGATTTAGCCCAGGAATCCGCGACCGTTCTATTTTCGGCGGAGTCGGTCCGTTTCCACAGCGTCTTTGAACACACACTACTCCTACAAGTGTAAAAGAGATGAAAAGATTTTCCACCTTGCCCTGTTTGTGGATACATGCTAACGCCAATTGTAATGTTAAATCTACATTTATGCTAAACTATTTCGATCAGATCTTTGCAGTATAGGTACGCTTTGCGGAATGAAGGTGTTTCAAATATGCTTGAAATCATCACATGATGATTTATTAAGTGTTCTTGTCACTATACGAAGTAATATGATATAATACTAAAAAAAAACTCGTTTTGAGAACGAGACTTTATAAGAAAATCAAACATTAAAATGCGGTCATTTAAACCTTTATTGACATGAGATAAACCAAACAGGAATAAACATATAAAACGGGGCGGATTTTTGCGGTATGACAATCAGTACTCGCCGCATTCGTCAGGGTTTACGTCGAATGTATAGTCCTTCCAACGCGAGGAATGCACGAGCGCTTCGTTGACCGTGTTGAACTTCCATAAAACTGAACGATTCGGTGAAGGGGACCGTAGAAGACGGTGATCTAAAAGACTGGCAGCTCGACGTCTTGCGTCTGGAGATAAGGGGCATAGACCGCGAGCAACAAATGGAATTCGGTTCTCCTGTAAAATAATACAGATTACGAATCAGCAGTTAATTAAACGTTAAATTGAACTAATGCAGACAAAGATGAAATAAGTCTAAGAGTAATAATTTGTAACGCTACTAAATGTTCCCTGGAAAAGATCCAGGACCAAGTAGACATCCCCACATATTCACCTCAGCACTAGGCACGAGTGGTGACACATATTGAGGTCATAACGAGTACTATCTGATGAAAAACTTAGTAGCAAATAGTTAGTTCAAGCGTGCAACTTATGATGTTTTATTCATACTATAGGTCCTATAGGTACACCTCTGCCCAATCCTTCGGGGAAACAAGGCGTGATATTGCGTATGTAATTGAAAACAAGTTACTACACTTAGATAGCAAACAGTGGAAGGTGGTAGAACAGGCAGATTTCAGATTAACGTAGACCGTTGATTTACTTAGATATTGTAATCGACTTCCACAAAACATCGCGCGTATCGCTAAATGGTAATGTGTAGGAAGATGACACTTTGATCCGGTGACTCATCAATATGGTTAGTTTATTCTCGCACCTTGCGTCTCCCAGGTGTCCTACGCCGCCACCATCCTCGGAGACAAGCCAAGAGCCTGGCGCCTTGAGAGCGACACTTGCTAACCAGCGTGCTTTTCTTTGACCCACTTGGTTCTGCAGACACCCCTGATGTTGCCGCTAGCTCCTTTATTTTTGGCTGATCAAATTCAAAAGATGGAAAAACATATCTACTGAAATTAACACTGATGTATATTTCTATGGCACTTTATATTACTTACACAAATACGAGGTTCTGGGTCATTATGAGTTGTTAAGTTTTCATCGGATGTGTTTGCGGTCATTAACTCAATTTCTTGAAGAGTCATGCCTTTTGGATCTTCTAAAATTGGATCGACTTCATCTTCAGAGTTTTGATCATAGTCACCTAGATTGAGGATAACATTATTTTAATTACCTTCAAGAAAGATTGATATTATATTACTATCTAGAAAATTTACTCACGATTCAAAGTAAGATACGCATTTTCATATCGGGCGACATCGAGGCTCTCAACCAATTTTTCAGGGAGTTCATCACAAATCTATTGGCATCCAAAAATATTAGTGGATGTTGGGTATAGTTTGATTATTAAAAGCAACAATAAGCCAATCATAAGACAATGATCATAAGACTTGATTTGTTAGGAGACTAGTGAATAATTCCAAGATGATCTTTTAAGTTAAATTTACTGAATGTTAAAGTATCTACCTCTCGGATTTTCACAGCAGGAACTATATGAGACACTCCACAGTTTCTATCAATATCACCAGCTCCGTCGTCACGTATATAAAACGCTATATCTCTACCGATATCCTCAGCATAAGCATCCGTCAAAAACGAATACTCAGAATGTTCAGAATTTGATGACCTTTCCGACGGCATGGCACCAGCTACTGATTGATAATTTTCTGCTTGGATTGGTTGTTCAACTGTCATCCCCAACGCAGTGCTCACAAAAGACTCCATAATGTTGCCCATTGCTTCAGTAAGTAATTCATTGGGCTCAGGATTACTTCGTACGATTTCAGTGTCATCGCATATTCTAACTCTTTCAACATCACTCATGTCAAAAAGATGATTGATAAACATTGACGTTGATTTCGTTAACTCGTTCTGACGCTATAAATATTTGTTTCAGTTACAGAAAAACAAATTGTAACTTATTTATATCATTATAGCAAAATATTTAGTTCAAAATATTGAAAATAAATCGTAATCAAAGCTCACCAAATCAAATTCTTCGTCTCCTTGACCAATAAAGCTAGCCTCGAGCTTATTTTTTTGTACAACATCAACTGAAATGTAATGCTACATAAGACTATATGACAACAAAAACAGTGCTCACAGCATATTATTCTGTGTACAACATTGAACATACCAGTTGTTTTATTTTTCAAAATATATTGATCGAGAGCTCGTTATACGGGTTACAGACAAAGAGAGGGACACCTCTCTTTGTCTGTAACCTGTGTTTATAATTTGTACCTACTTCTCATTCGTTTATTATTTTAATTGCATTTACATTGTATTCTAAAAGCATTAGTTAGTTATTTTTTGTAATAGTTTATTAAATGTATTGTGATAGGAGAATCGACATGGGTCTATTAAATTACTTAAAATGTAGCTGCTTTATTTTCAGATAAGTTTCAGTCTTAAAATACTTAATACATAATTTCAGTTTACATTTAATTTTGTCAAACATAGATGTTAAATAAAAAACTTTAATTTCAGCAGTAATATATATGGGTTTAATTATTACGCCTATATGATATGAAATATTTTTATTTATTTTGAAGTAACGTCCCCGGTGCGAATCAGTCCAAAAGTGAGACGGAAGAACAGTTCGTCGCACCAAGCATGCCAATATTTTAACCAGCGGCATTGTTTCAGTCACTTTAAATATTTGGCTGGCGTCTGAACTGTTACCTGAGTAAGAACTACCTGTAACTTTTTCCGGTTTCGATGTAGCAACTACATTGGCAACATGCTCCATCTTATTTTCATTCATGATGTCACTGTCGCCCTTTGACGCCTCAAACGATGTGCCTTCATCTTCAGCATCACATAATTGATCAATCTCAAGATTTTTCATAATTGAATGATAGGGCCACGGACTACCTGTTATCATAATTGAAGTTAATTATAAAGTTTTCTTTTTAGACGCGTCTCGCCAAGTTTGATGTAGAGAGGGATGGCGTTTTTCGTTGAGAGCTTTTGGGCCGCATTCGCATTCAAAAGAAGCGAATTCAATAAAAGCTTCTTCAATGCGTGAAGTTCAAAAGCTATCATATATCTTCACACCAAGTATTTTATATGATATAATAAATAATAATAATTGTAGTACCTGCTTCGGTAGCAGCATTTGCTATGACAGAAGCTTCTTCCAAAACCTGGCTGACAAGATGGACTGCCAACAAGGCCGCAAGGCGCGTGTCACAGGGTTGCTCACCGTCGACTGTACGCAAAAAGTGCAGTTTTGATTTTACTGATAATTCTTTGTCCATTTTTACGTTACAAACCTAATAATACATATCTAAAAACATAAACAATAAATCTACATCAAACACACCTTCCTTGCACAACATCTTGACGGTTTTTTTGTGACAGTTATCAGTTTTTTTTTCTTACACTTTAATTACCTCATTTCTTTTCCAGCCAGTAGGTACTGATACTGGTTATTATTATATCCTCTTAAAAACCAAAAGTTTTTATATTAGTTTTTCGTTATTCTTTTTTTTTTTGTTTTATTTGCAGATAATTCGGCCCATCAGGGTGTTCGTGCAGAGAGTAGTTATATTCTTTGGTGTTCGTATAAACACCATAAGTACCTATGTTGATTTATAATGAATTTTCATGATAATTCATAAACATACAAGTCTTACATGATTTACAGAAGAATGACCATTTCTTTACATGGCTCTCTATGTGAATTGAAGATGTTTGTAGAACCGTCTTCTCTACAGATCCCGAACGGAATTATAATAAACATATTTGAGTAATTGAGAGGTATCCTTAATTAGGATAACTCATTCGTACTTGAGATGGCTGTTTCTTTAATATTGATGATTTCGAAAGCCGCCTTGGGGGGGGGGGGGGGAGCTTCAGACTTTTTGGTTACCCTTGAAAGTATTAGGGCTCCCGGTACTTCTTTCTTTTTTAACAAGAGTAATAGATTCTGTACCAAATCAGTATATTTCAACTGAAGCAATCTTTATCAATACGATGATGAAAAAATTAAATGTGACAGTATAGTTTTGTGCGCTCAATTCTCATCATCATTGAACATTAACTTATGACACCCTTTCATTAATTTCCCCACGTTTTATTCTACTAGTTTCAATTTAATTCTGAAATTATTTCTGTTTCCAATAATAAAGTTTCTCAAATACGTAAAAAGCATTTTCCATTCAAAACACAACGTCGCTATTTCAGTAACGCCCAGCCAATAGCTATTGCATATATTCTGAAACTTCAACCTCGTTCTATTTTTGACGAAGTTTCGTGATTTTATCTTAGAACAATTTGTTATGAACCAAGAATATGGTATAAATCAGCTAAAAACTTGTTAAATTTCGTGCTAATTTTGCATGAAGACAAACACTGAAATTAATTACCTACTAACGAGTTGGTCCGTATATAAAGATAGGAAATGAGGTGTGTCACAAGGAGCGCAGTTAAATGTGAAATTAGGGTTAAGACTATATGGTTTCAAGATAGTTCTGTGACATCATTGTTAATTAGGGTCTAGTTTGAACTGTGCTGGATGAGTAATGAACTACACAGTAACGATACTCGAAATGACAAAACACTATCTCAAAACTATGATTATCCAACGTTACCTACTGTAAAACAAAAATATTGATTTTGGTCTAAAATAAGATGATTTTTCAGGCTTTTACCATTGGACTTTGGCACATTGTAGCGTACCAATAACGATTAGTAAATCTTATGTTTTAAATGGTAAAATTCTTAGGATATACCGTAGTTTGAAGTTTTACGGTACAACCTACATGATTTAATAGCAAAATAAGTATTTGCATCCTGGTGATTCATTACAATGACGTAAGAGAGGTGAGGTGATGTCTTTGATATTATTTTAACTTCTTTCACCCAGTGTCCAGTGGGCGGGAATAAACAGTCTGTATGTAGGTAGGTAGGTACGTAACATTTGGATTGTCCATAAAGCTATTTTCATCTCGTTGAATAATAAGCTCATTTTATGTAAGTATGCAATTCGGGCCCGGGTTTATATTGTAGAAAGTTTACTTAGAGGACGAAGTGCATGCGACGCTTATTTTCCCTATGACTTAGTTTTTTTTTTCTTTGTTTTGAATTTTATGCCTAGGCTCATATAAACCATTTTCTTCTTTTTTATCTTTCTCATATTTAGGTATTGTAACGAAACGTTGGAGAGTCCTAGACCACGTTCGCACGGCCGTTAAAATCTCGAGGCAGGTTTTTTCGCGCACTGGATTTTTTACTCTCGTTGTTGAGCCGAGCATTGAGAATCCAACAGTGCATCGCATCGCATCAATAGAGCGGCGACAAAACACACTACTGTATTTTCAACCCTCGGTGTTAAGCAGTGCGTTAAAGATCCGGTGCGCGAATAAACCCCGCCGGGGTATTTTTACGTCCATGCAAACGTGGACTTATCCAGTTTTATTTTAATCCAGCAGTAAACAATAACTGAAGAATAAGTTCTTCAAGGAACCTACAAGCCAGGCTTATGTTATTTATATAGACTGCCTCGTTGGTCTAGTGGTGGCAAGAGCTACTGCTGAGCATGAGGTCCTGGGTTCGATTCCCAGGTCGGGCAAAGTGTTATTGGGTTTTTCTATCTATAATTTCTCAGTAGCAGCCCGGAGTCTGGATTTGAGCCCAGTTAATGGCAATAGGCTCGCCCCCTATTAGGTACATGGTACTTAAACATAACTGGCGAAATGGGGGTGTAGGTACTATAGGTTTCTGGGATTACATGTATTGCTTCCTCTCCAGTTACCGTTAGGTATTAAGATTTAAACCCAATCTAATGCATACATTTACAAGCATCTTTAAACATGTAACATGTTGCTTATGAGAAATTTCATTACCTACCTAAGAAACAAGGTAGATACCTACTATTTTGCCAATAAGCAAAAGCGTACAATGAGTGATTGAAAATGACAATAGTTTAATTACGTGAGTAACAAGCCACGACATAGATGATAATTATCGTTGCTGACAAGTGAATCACTCATGCCTATGAGATATGCCGTTGGTATAACTGCATAGTTGTGTTCGTCAGCTCATCTAATTTTATCAAGACGCCAAAGATAATAGTACTTTCGAAACACGGTACGGTACTTACACTAGTATAAGCACTGTACTTAATTCAAAAGAGTAGCGTAAAGTTTCCTGCACGCTCCCTGTAGAAAGCAACATTCTGGAACAGGCACTTCCGGCTACATTAATCATAAATCAACTATAGCATAGGTTCTCAACCTATCTCTTAATTATTTTTTTTTTTACTTACCTATCATCTGTCGCGTATCTGAAACAGTTATTGCCACCATGAAAATTATTTAAACGTGTAATATTTTGTAGTAGTAAGATACCCTCTCAACGCCCTTAAATTTTCTCTGGGTCTTTTTTTTTATTATTCTTCTTTTTCTTAAGAGGCTTTTATCCACAGTGGCATGTCAGCCTCATCATACGTTAAACTTTTCTTAACTAAATCTATAAATATAATTTTAGTTATTGGTGTATAAACAAAAAAGAAAGTAGGTTTGCTATCTCAGTTGAAGGCTGCGCTAAAACTTTAACATAAGGACCATTATCATATTTATTTACTTTTATCTCCCTCAACAGTTTTTCTCTTTCCTTCTTTGTCTTAGTACACTCCATAAAAAGATGGTGAACATCTTCATCCGTTCCGCATGTTTCACAATTGAGAGAATACACTTTTTTCATTAAATGACCAGAGCGTAGTCTATGAAGCAGAAGTCTCTCGGTCTTCTACTGCCCTTCTGAAAGTGTCAAACGCCCATGACAGACCATCATCGCCCACGTTGCAAACCTACGAACTACAGCATAGCTTCGTGACTGCTTCAAGTAGAGACCCAGAAAAGTAAAGTGTCCTCGTGGTTCGATGGCTGCGCGGAACCGAGAGAGTGATAATATAAGAAAAGTATCATTGTGCGGTCAAGTGAAGTGAAACACAGTTTTTAGGGCACCGAGTTTCGAGATACTGGTTGAAACATCTTACGTTGTATGCACTTGTATTTTCCGATCCCGAATACTACTAACCTACATTGGCTCCGGAGATTGGGGTAAAGTCGATTCATGATCGACTGGTGTTAAATACGGAATGTTGAGAGCAGTCGTGGCTCAGTGGTAACGGCCCCGAGTCCCCGACTTACGAGTTGTTTGTCGTGGGTTCGAACCCAGGCAGGCGCTTTAATTTGTGTAAGTTTTGTGTAATTTTATCAGCAGTGCTGCCCATACGGTGAAGGAAAACATCGTGAAGAAACCAGCATGGCCTAGAACCATAATTTCGAAGACATGTGACATCTAATAACCCGTACTAGGTAATTAGTAATAGGTAACTACCCTAACTAAAACTACCCCTCACTCCAACATATAGAAACCAAATGAACATCAGCTAATTGGCTGTAAAATCTGACGGCTGCATAAAACAATGACAATGTATATGGACACAACTAACGGAAACAATCTACAAAATGGGTACTGTTAGTGCCGCCGCTCCCTTACCGTCTCTATTTATAAAGTAAATTGCCTGCCGCAAAGTGAATATTGATATCTATGCCAATCTTGTTAATTCAATGTCTTTATGTCTACCATTTTATTTGGGGATCGTATAAATAAATTACATGGACGAGGGTTGATAAAGACTGTTCCTGAAAGCACGTTATTTTTTCACGTGATTTAGATGTAAGTGTTGGGAAATGGTTAACCATTAGATCCTTTGTTACTTGTTTGGTTGTTCAGTTTACTTTGTAAAGCGAAGGTAGAGTTGCACGAAAATTAAAAATCGTTTATTCAAATTAGGTTGGGAATCAGGATTTTCTGAACATAAAAAAGACAGTCCCAAAACCTTATAAGTAATACGTTCTACGTTCCGCCCGTTTTGTAGTGCTTTATTTATTTCTTGTAATAAAATTTTCTGGTGTTTAACAAAGTAGATACCTAAAGGTATCTAAAGAAATAGGACAAGGGCAAAAGAATGATGAATGGTAATGAATTAAATGGGCGCCCAAATCTCCACCATACTTATACCTATACATAATTGTTAAATACGTATAGCGACAAAACCTAAAAAAGCACTCACACTTTAATAAGCGCGCTATATTGATTTCATACCGGCAATAAAAAAATCTGTGTATAAACCCCTATTTTTTTACAAAATTAACAATACAATAACCGTTGAATAAATAGGTAGGATAAAAGTCTGGCCTACATTTTCAGAAGCTCGGGAAGCAGCCATGTTGCCGTTTCTATGGCAACCGGAGGCTGCCTCTCCGCGTCTCGACCCGCGCGCACAGATCAATGCAGAAAATTTTCCAGGGTTGCTGCCGACGCAATGTAGATTTCGTCTACAAAATAATGAGGTTGTTTCCTCAACGAAAAATAAGGATAAAGATTTAATTTGGTAGTATTTATATCTAATTTCATTAGGTAGGTATATAGATTGGTGGCGATTAGATGTTGTCTATTGTAGGAAGAGACCCATATAACATTTTCCCAGTAGTATAGAAATATTACTTAAGTAATTAATTTACTGTTCTATGAAAGTAAGTATTCGTAACTACTTTGCAAAAGTAGTCAACATTATTCTAATGAAAACGACGACTGTATAAATTAAGAGAAACTTAGCTACGCCAACCCTACGCGCCCGTCTCGTCACAATTGCGCGGAACCTCATTCCCAGTCCCGCGTCCCGTGGATGAGGTCCTCGTTTCCTCTCTAACTTACCTATTGTGACACCATATGATGTAAACAGTGGTGCTTTCCATGAGTTTAGAACTATGTGTTAATAACTGCAAGTGAGGTACGTTTGCACGCTGTAGGTATCTAATGAAATGGTTTCACTTACTTTAATTATATTACACCTTTTTAGCTCATTAGTTCTGCGAAGGTAAGATATAAATGTAATAAGTATCTGAATTATTTTATTCCTAGGATTGTACTTAGGTTCCATGAATGTTTCCGGTTTTGAAATTGTTGTTTTTAACATTTTACTCATAAGTAGAAGTTTAGCCGTCCACGATCATCCTAAAAATATTTCTTTTATTTAATGTTGTTTTGTTGCACCTTAGGTGGTTCCTTCACAAATAGGTAGGTTACATAAGTATAATCACAATCATGAAATCACGGACACAATCACGTAGCATAAGTAGGTTGAAAAACCGGACCGCAAGAAAGCCAGCGCGTTTTGTCCCAAACCAAATCATTTAATGTGTTTTGTCAGGGATCCCTCCTTGCTATGAAAGCAAAAGACATGTCCGAAGAAGATCCAAATTCCGAGGAGGTAGTCCCCATTCCAGTCCAGATATTCCTGTGGAGACAAACCACCCCGTTTGTGAGACCGCGCCTTGGAAAACTTCACGATGCCGCCTGCATGGTGAGTAAATCTATAAGACAATCATATGTATAGTCGCCGAGCTGATGCATCCAACGATGGCCTATATATATTGATAACGCCTACATTAAATAACTAAATGTTGGCAAAATGTGTACATACGCTCAAACACTAGCAGATTTTGTTACCGTATAATTATTGGTCTTTTTGGAAAAGACGTTGCGTTTTAGGAAAGAAATACCTACAGCACATGTTGTGATGGCCCATCAAAGGGTCCATCACCCAAGGCCACACAAATGCAGTCTTTAATTATTTATACTACACATGAATCGATGTCTACCTACCTACGCGCCTAGGTAGGTACTTATCGAAAACGGATCAGTCTCAGAGCATTAAAAAGGCCAAATTCGTCATGACCTTCATTCTATTGTAATGTAACTATATTGATAACGCCTACACTAACTTAATGTTGGCAAAATGTGTACATACGCTCAAACAACCTTTTTCGATAGGTATAGTTAGTTAGTATACTTATCGAAAACGGTCATAAAGCATTAAAAAAGCCAAATTCGTCATGACCTTCATTCTACTTCAACATGTGCTGAGCTAGTTGTATTATATGTAAGAACCTATGTTGTATGGCTATGAGGTCACAAAATGCATTCCGCACATTGCGTATTTAATATATTGCTGCTACATATATCTCCCGTATGGTCTAGTGGCTAGGATACCTGGCTTTCACCCAGGAGGCTCGGGTTCGATTCCCGGTACGGGAAATCTTTTTGCGTTGTCTTGAATTTTGTGTGTTTGTAGTTTTGTTGTTGATTGTAAAGTGTCACTTATTTGTTGATAACACGCAGTTCTGTCAACGTGCTCCTGGACACCATGTAAGTAATCACATGATTGTGCTTTAGCTTTATGCTTATTACCTTGGTTGATTAGTTTAAATTGTTTACTGTCTATTTTAGTTATATTTTGTATTGTCACTGGGCTTCTTTACTCATTTATGTTTTACACCTTGTTTGTTATGTTTATTTTGAGTTATTATGAGTGAGAATGTCTATTAGAAGCAAAGATTATTTTTATCCTCAACAGCTTCATGGGCTTACCTCTAAGACATAACTGCATTAAAAAATACCCAAACAATCCGCTGCTATTTTTTATTAGCCTCCTAGAAGGTTTTACTTTAATTTGGCAACATTTTGATACTTCTAAAATTGACATTGACACTATGACATACTTTGACAGATTTTAGTGTTTGACATGTTTACCTTTTGTCTTGAATTTTCCGAAATGTTTGTTTACATCAAAAGTTTTTCACTGTATTTAATAACTAAACAATTTTTATTTCAATCGCACACCTAGGAAGTTAAAGAAGCTTGCAAGGTAAGATTTCTTCCGTAATAAAATATATTGTTAATTCATAAAAGCATGTTTCGTAGATGGTGTTTAATTCCAAAGAGATGCTTACTAAATAAAATGTAACGTCTTAGTCTTAAACCTTATTATAACGAATGGGTAGCTTTTTACGCATTCGTTATAATTAGGTTTAAACTTTCGCTTTCTTCAGCAGTTTCAATTAAATTTTAAAACTTCGAAGAATGCGTCTTAGTATTTATATACCTGATATGAGCCATTCTTTTGGACAGAGGGTCGTCTTACTCGAAATAATTCTCATCTTTAAAACCTTCCTTTAAATTACAGTCATTTGAAAAAGTGCTGGTACAAAATCTACGGTTTGGCCTGTCTATCAGCCTAGCAGATGCTATAGAATCCATTCCACGATGGAGGCTCATACAAGCATCATTACCTCATGTGATGCATGCCTTAGCAGCTCTGTTGCACAACAGGTACAGTTTCACTTCATTTGGTTTGGATATTAACTCTTGGTTATGTAATTAAGGTACCAAGGTGACAGCAACTTGCCAAATAATTATGATTTTTTTAATACTAAACCATGCTAAAATTTATTTTCACGTTTTATTTGACTTCCTTTGAAATCAGCAAAATTAAATGGTGTTCAATGCAATCTATAAATAAAATACAAGATAAACACAAGCATCCAAATATTTAGAAAACAATTATAATACTTATAAAGATAAATTATTAAAATCTCAATGCATTTTTTAAAGGGTAAAAGACAACATGCAATCCCTGGGCAATGTGGAGACAAAGCTGCTATACACACTGCATTGGATCCTGCTTGATGCATCAGATGAATGTATTGAGAGCGACTATGAGAATGGAATCTGTTTCTCAAACCCGTTTCATTATTTGTTCTCCATACCTTCTTTGACGGTAAATATTTATGTTTCTTTCTATATCAACAAAGAGGGTGGAAAGGGGAATGCCCACCCTCCATAGTGGCTTCGACCTAAAATGGACATCAAGTATTATTATAAAATTGAGTGTTTTAAAATCTTAATAATATTGTATATCTAAAAAATATATTCAAACTGACGCCACAATTTTAGAAAAATTATTTTAAAAAAAAGTAATTATTTATGTTAATTCTCTTTTTTTCGTAATTAGGGTAGGGGTGTTTTTGCAATTAGGGTAGATTATTGTGGCGCTCATTTAGAAGAAAGCAAATACATATTTTTTCGTAAAATTTATGCATAAAGTATTTTTTCTGTAGTCTAATGTCGGCTGTGGGCCTGAAATGGGCAGTGGCCTTTATAATTCTCATAAAGCTCTAAAAAGCATCAGTTTTCATATAAATAACATCCATTAAAATATACTTTGTATCTCATCATGACAGTAACTTGTGTAATACTAACATTATACTTTTCAATAATTTTTTCAGCTGTTTGTGTTCCTGTTTGCACCACTGTCTCACCACCTGAAAGAGTCGGACTTCACAAACAACTATCGGTTAGAGAATGGCCTAAAGATGTGGCAAGCGATGTGGGAGTTCAGGCATCCTGAAGCACCATGCTTCACCACTCTCGTCAAACCAAAGCCCAAGCCTCTAGGTGGCAAGTATTCCAAGAGACATCATCCAGGCGACGTGTTTATGGGACGTATGTAGAGAAACCTATCATACTTTACTCTTTAGTAATTTTATTACTAACGACTCTAATTTATGGTACTTTTCCTTAACATCATTTCTTGCATCCCTGGACTGACCCCGCTGGAGTTTGTTTATTTACCACTGTAACCTAATTTCTTTACGTATTTAGCAACCTTGGGCGTATGCGTGTAAACCTTTTTTTATACCTATGTGATTATATAGCTTGGTTTGATAATATAATTATTAAATAACTTTTTATTTATTCTGGCATAAAAAAATTGGCACAGTTTATAGCTAACAACTTTTGATCTTACAGGCAAATCGTCTAAAGAAGAAGGTGGAGGTGGTAATGTGAGTGGCAGTCCACCCAGCCAGAACGTGTCGATGTCGCAGTCGGAAGTGACGTCAAAACAGGCCAGTACTGAAGAGGAGCCATGGCTGTCGTCGCCCAAAGACACCATATTCCCTGAAACCATTCCAGAAGAGAGTTCTAGTACTGAGGAAGAACATGTGGTAAGATAAAAGGAAATACAAGTATGCTTATCATTTATTTATATATACTTTATTGTACACCACAAAATTACATAACAAAAAAAATATCATACTAAAAACATACAATGGGCGGCCTTATCGCTTTCTGCGATCTCTTCCAGGCAATTTGATTATAAAGAAAAACTTGAATAATTGAATACATTGTCTTCACAATGTATTCAATTTAATACAGTGTGAAGACATTGTGGATTTGTTGTGTTTTTTTAATGCATTTTTTTAAATTTATTAGTTTAAATCATGGTCTGGCAGTTTGAGTAATTTATGCGGCCTACCCAAATGTCCTTTCTTTGGTAATGTTCGTCGAATCGTTTAGCTCCTTTAGTTCTGTGTTGAGCTGCATGACAACTGACAAATGCGTGCACTGACTGGACAGGTCCACTCATTCTGTGTGGTTCTTTCCTCAAAATACCATTTCAGATATCAATCCAAATGGTCTTCACATGACCTGACCAAGATTATGTCTGGACTTTAAAAGAGACTGTGACCTCTGAGTTTGTTTCGGCGTTTCTTCTCAGAGTAGTCAGATAGGAAACGCCGATCTCACCTAGTTTTTAAAATATGATTGACGTGTAAAAGTGTTTGTGCAAACCTATTTACTGAAAATAAAATCATTTAACATAAGACATTCCATAAGGATTACGCATGAGTCATATGGAATTTTTATGAAGACTTTTTATTGTAATACTAACTGTTGCCCGCGACTTCGTCTGCTATACAGGATGAAAAGTAGCGTGTTCTATCTGTGTGCCAAATTTTATCTAAATCCGTTCAGCGGTTTTGGCGTGAAAGAGTAACAAACAAACAATCTCACTTTCGCATTTATAATATTAGTTAGGATTGTGCCGAGATCATTGACATGAACACAACAAAAAATACAATTATTTTAGTGTCTGCTCCCAAAATTTTTCTTTGTTCCTTTTTTTTTCTTTATTTGAATAGGGTTTTCTTAATTATTTTTCCGTCACTTGCAGTTTATCTACCGACTGCCGTCGGAACAAAATTTCGGAGGAACTATGAAGGAGGCATACACGGTGTATGCAGCCGACCCCAGTATATTTCAACCACGTAAGCCTGACGGCACGAAGCCAGGACTACCAGGCATCAAACCGCTGCCACAAATCACAAAGATGAGGTAAGAATTCAAATTAAAATTCATCTGTGACACGTTTCTGCTGAGAAGATCTGGATGTTTTGTTTTCAAAGCTGTGATAATTGAAAACATTATAAATGGTTCTAATTATTTCATTTTTGCAGTTCTTCAGACAAAGAGTCTCTATCAGACAGTGGTGGGGGTGGAGGCGGGCCCACCAAGGGTACTCCTACATCCACAGAAAAACCACCCACTGCCAAACAAGGAAATGTAAGTGGTAATATCAAAAAACACTTTCCGTCCATCACCTATCATACTGTTTTGTCTCTTTCTGTCATGATGAGTAAGATGGTTTGGCTTTACTTTGCTAAGTAAAGTAAGAAAATGAAATATGAACTTGAACATTACTGTCGCACGAATAAAGTTTACATTCGTATGAGATGCTCACTTTACTTAGGAAAGTAAAGTCAACGTGCGGTATGTGAATCTTGCTCTTAGACTTAGGTATTTTTTTGAAAGCCTGAAGTACGCGTGTCTTATTTCTCTACATCTCAAAATCGTAAAAGTGTTTTGTAAATAATCCATTAACTACACAAAATTTCACCCAAAAGGAATATAAACCACTGTTTTGCTATATATTTTAAGGTGTCGGCTGCCACATTCCTAGATGTTGCTACGTTGAGGTGCTTATTTACGTCGCAATGGCAAGAAGAGGGCGTGTATTGGGCCCTACACTACTTATATAACAGGTATGTTTCCCTACATTTTCTCCCCAATTTCTTTAAAATAATAGGTGATCAACACAATAAAACACACACTACATTACAGGTTACGAGATATATGCGACGATATGTCGAAACAAACGCAACCGAGAAAGAGAAGCAACTCCTTGCCTATACCTAAGATAGAAGTATCAGTATACCAGAGCCCAGATATAAAAGACCGCGACTCACTGAAGAACTTCATCGAAATTCCAGAAGTCAAAGACATGTCTCCAATAACAGAAATGCCTTTCCCGTCACCAACAAAAGTAATAGAAGAAGAAAGCCTCATGACTCGACGATCCAGTGAGAAAATAAAACGCAAAATGAAAATGGCCGACCTAAAAGCGTTTGTGGAAACAAAGCTGCTTTCGAAGTCAGAAAAAGCGCTGGAAAAAATTGGACACGATGACCACAAGTTCTCCTTCCACTCTGCAGTTAGGATGCTATCAGTAGCTATATTTTTTCGCTTATTTTGAACCTTATTCAAATATAAATATTTAATTGAAATACTTTTGCAGGAATATCACAGGAGTTTGGACAATACTGATGACCGTCCTAATTCTGCGTTATCGAGTAACTTCCCGCCCTTGGCTCCGAGGCTAACTGGTGATTTGTTCCACTGCAACCTGATCAAAGGGAAAAGTATGCCCAGTCTTAGGTAAATATCATAATCCCTATAATATTTTTTTTTCATAATTTTTCTTTCTCATGGCATTTTCCATTTTAAACTTTATAGCTATGATATTTTTTAATAACATTTTAAGTATAGTAAATTGAAACGCGTAGTTTTTTTGTGTACTTACTTGAAAATATGCAGTAGGTACCTTACCTTGCGATTTAATGCGAATTCTTACAGATTATTATAGATGATTTAGGTTTATTAATAGATGTAGAAAACTTTTATCAACTAGATTTTTATGGAGGGGGAGAAATATGACTGATTAGTATCTACCAATACGTACATTGCATCTTTTAAGAATAAGTTCCGAATCAATTATTGTAAATATTTTGGCAGCCTTATTGTGTAACTCACTCTTAATGCTAATCGCTTTCATTCTGACAGTCGAACAACATCCATTACATTGCCGTGCGACTGTCATTAGGTCCTCGTTACGCAAGAAGACTGCTGTTCTCCCTCTCTTACATATGTTTTAAAGAACTCACAAGCTGAAGAAAACGCTAAACAATTATCGAAGCAGCAGCAAAAATAATGTCTTTTATTAATATTCACAAAATCGAACTCCAAATCACATAATTACCATATTCTTTCATTATCAAAGCACAGCATGTTTATTTTATCAACACAAAATACTGGGTGAAAATTCTATTTAAAAATTATATTTATTCTCTTTCTCCCATCTTGTTGACGCTTGTACCCGTACTATTGTAATGGACGAACGATTCGGTCGCTAGCTGTCTGATTGATGAGCTAGCCTCCAGTGGGTAAGTGAGCAAATTAACAAAGAAATTAGAGGCTTCGTAACTTAGACGCTAGTCATGCCGGATTGGTAAAACAAATTAGTATTACGACATTTACTAGGCGTAGAGGTTTTGCTTCAGATTTTTACAAGCACTCCCGAAATGAGGACTTGTTGCTACATCCAGTAGGCTTATTTCAGCTCATCAAACAATTACTTTGATCTATTAACAAAAACACTCAGACACACTGTTACAAGTCACAATAAAACAGAACATCAAAGTAGTTGTATGCACGCACAATGCTCATTAGAATCCGATACACAAACCATAATTACAAATGAATGCATTAGTACAATAGAAAGATTACGTAGTTAGAGGAAATAAATTCCTACATTTAGTTTGGGGCTTCATTGGATGCGATAATGCGGTATAATCCATGCAAACATAACTTTAATACCTACAGTAAAAGCATACAGTTTTGAACATTAATGCTTCACGTTAAGGATACTGTTCAATTGCAAGTTATTAGAAGTTTTTCATGATAGTCATCAACGTTACAACCTATAAGCATGAATCAACACTGAATATTTAGCATGAACTGAATACACTACGGAACACAGGTATGATGTGTAACGTTTGTGATAATAAAACGAAAAATAACCAAACATAAATAAAACACAAGACCTTATTATAATTTTTATGAAAGGCCAATTTGCCTGAACTATAAACCCTTCGTTCTTTTAAACAATTTGTGGTAAGTATGACAAAAGTATTTGAAAGGAACATGTTATTTTAAAGGCAGTTATTGCAGGTATATCGATGAGGTGAGGACAGAGAGAACGCAAGGTCCCTCGAACACGATGCCTACAATCGCACAGAAGAAGAAGAACCCAATTATTACTGTGACTGAACACACTCCTACACCGTCTCCGGATTATTTGTCTAAGACTAGACAGGTGAGTGGAAATACTAAAATATTTAGAATGAAATGAAAATCCTGATAGTATTTTCTATACATAGCTTACCCCTTGAGTTTCCTTAAAATGAAGTCAAAATCAGCTTATAATGTGCTGAGTCCCGTGCCTCTTCGTAAGAGGAAGTGCAGTAATCCATCACGCGGGCTGGACGTCATATATATATCATTAGCAAAAAGGGTGACATAGCTACAAAAACGACATTACGCTAAAGCCTAAAAATTAGGAAGCCGGAAAGATGTGACTTTCTGCTTCGTCGCACTCTTATTGTAAACTTTTAAATCATTATACCAAAAAATTGCTCTTTTTGAATTATGAACAGCTTGTCAGTAAATTAACGATATCTTGAATTGTTGCCCAGATTCTAGAACATGGCAGTTACGCGGTATTTTTACCATACTTTGCAAAGAGCAGTGACTACTAGCAATTTTTGTTATTATTCTCCCAATAACAAAAATTGCCTAAAGCCAAGAACTGCCTCTGATAAGCTTAAATAAGAAATGATTAGGTTACATTACGTTTTGCTTGCAGGGTTCACTTGAATCTCAAATAGACTCAGTCAGCATGCAAGGGTCCCAGCACATACCCACGCCGGAACGCAAGCCCAGCCTGACTCGGTCGCAGACCGACTCAAACATTACGTACGTCGTTGAAGAAATACAGGAGGCTCCTGGTTCCATTCATTATATTACGAAGGACGGTGACATAGATTTCCAAGTTGTTCTCAAGGCAAGTATTGTTCTTTTCACTGAATGTTTTGATGAATTTTTGAGTCCTAAAGTAAACTATTTTGGAAACATATTTTTTCGTGCTGTCTTAGTCGAATAACGTTTATGGTAAATATCTAGGCCAAGATTCATGCCCGAGTGTTTTCTATCTAGCTGATCTAGAATTACAATTTCAGATTTTTGCAGTGACAGCTTTTCACAAAGTAATTTTATATCCATCTTCTTCATCATTTCAGCCCAGAATCACCCACTGCTGGATATGCCCCCCCCCCCTCCCTTTTTCTGCCATACTTCCCGGTTCCGTGATCCAGATGTACGACCGCGACCTAGACGATATCATCAACCCAACGCGCTTTGTAGGCGGCCTTAGTTTTTTAGGCCTAGTCTTGGCCACCATTCGGTCACAGCGTTACTTCATTGGCCACCTCAATGATGACCTAGATGTCCTCCGCCCTGCGGCGGGCGAGAGGTCTATCAGACTTACTGACCAAACACCACCTCGCACTTGCACCGGGATCGGAAATCTCCTCGTCTCACTAGATACTCTGCTCAACTCCACTTGAGGCGCATAGCTCTGTCGTCCTAGAATTTGGCCCGACTTTCGGCCCGGATTTCGGTGTTAAACACTCGGTCTAGTAGGGTTTGTATATTTTATACCCACCCTAAATAAACGAATGCATATTATTTAAATTACAGGCAGTTTACTCCGTATCAACCATGGACAGTTTCTACATAACCCTTCGAGTTATGGAGGTGATGTTGAACTTAGTAGATACACTGATGGAAATGGGTGTCCACAAGAATTGGCAAAATAGCAAGAATGAAGAGGCACAGCCCGGAAATATCGATCCTATGGCGGAGTTCAATAAAGATAAGGACAGCAAAGTAAGTGAATGTCTTGTTATACACATTAAAGGCACTTATGAAAGCTATCGAGAAATATTTGCTCCTTATTAAGCGCTTAGCAGTTCTTTAAGGATTCTTAGAATCCAATTATAATGCACCTCTAGTTGTAGGCCCACAGGATTAGTTTTCAAAGACCTGCCAAATTTTCAGAGATAAATATTATCGATTCTGAATACTCTCTCAAAATTTGGCAGGTCTTTGAAAACTGACTCTGTATATTTATGTAAATTAATTAATTCCATAAACAATTTTAATTTTATATAGCCCAGTCTCACTTTGGCCTTCCAAACACAGGATGCCTTCGCTGGAGTAGATCCATATAAAATGTCCCTAGAGCAACTTTAAGTATAAGTTGTTAATATGCCATTTTTTATAGGAAAGAGATTCAGGAATACCATGCGCTCAAAGCCAGGAGTCAACAAACATAGATGGGGGCGACAGCACGAAGGAGAGAACCAGGGAGGAAGACAACTTGGATTGTCCTTATTACATGATCATGCATGTTATCCTCAGGTAAGTTTGTGTCCTGTGAAGGACATATACTGACTTATACTGAACCTTTCTCTTTCAAAAAGAGCTGGTTCGCAGCCTAATTATGACCAATGATTATTAATTTCTCAGTGAGAATCCTTTTGAAAATAGTTTCGGATATATCGCAAGCCAATTGACCAATTTATTGATCTATTTATCTTATTATATAACAGTAAGATCTATGCCTATTTTTTTCTTAATAATTCCTATCTCGACATCTTGTATCATGTCTCTCTATCTCATTACATAGTCTAGCTGTTTTCAGTTTTGTCAGAGCAAAATTTAATCACATAAATACTCATAGGCTTTCTGTCCACGATTGTTTGAAGGTTGAATATAAACTAAAAATTATATCATGTGATGATGCGACTACCGAAATGCGATATTTTAGTTTCGTAGACAAATAAGCAAACTTGCGTATGAAACGACGGGATAGTAGGCCATCCATACTTGTAACATAATTTTAAAAAAATGAGTAACTTTGAAAGTTATATTTTTATTTATTCACTAGGCTACTCCGTCAACTAGGCTGTTCGCACGGTTGCACCACAGCACTTCGAGGCCCACAAGCTGAATGTCTTCGTGTGCAAGCTCGGAACTCCTTGCGACAACTGCGTTCAGCTTCCATTCCTAAGTTTACCTTACGCTTGAAGGAAATGACCAAGTATTCACCCATCAGGGAAGTGTTGGATAATCTGCATGCGGCCGTTGGGTTTTGTGCTGAACCTGCTACGTTGGTATCGCCTATGAGTAAGTGCTGATATTATCTTGATATTGTTCTGTACACTTCCTTGCTCAAAACATTATCCGATGTTTTATAAAACTTGGTTAAAGTTAAGCAATGATAAGCGTCTGTTAAACCATACATTTTTGACCTAAACATGTTTAATTCTTGCCGCTGTCGTGTCTTATTCGTATAAATTGGCCCTACAATGTATCTCATTTCAGCATACTGTTTATCAAGGAACAGCAATTAGTTACATTGGGAATCCGTTTACAAAAATAATACGTCTTTCGCGGTCCGTTTGGCAATCGATACTAGCAATTAATTTTTAAATAAGTAACAAATAAATATTAACAACATACACACACACACACGCATACATTTATTTTTTGGATACAAAAATAAGAAAGTCAGTAAATAATATTAATGTGAAAAACTTTTTTTTTTTTTACTTTAAACTATCGGTCTGAAGTCTGGAGTGTCGAAGGCAGAAAAGACAAAGCGAGAGCATGACTTATGTACTCAAAATGTGTGCATATGTAAATATTTTTGTTAAATATAAATATTGCTGTTGGTAAGGTCCACACAAAATCGGTCGGCGGTCTAGATCCGAATCACGGTCCGCCATTTGGTGACTCCTGCTCTATATGATGTGTGTTTATTAAAAAGAGAAAATTAAAGCTACGACCGTGGCCTGCCCTTAAAGCTGTTGTTAATGTAGTTTGTAGTTTATGAATGTATCAATCTTTCCAGATCAACAAAAACGCAACTTCACCAAGTCTCCAGATATAAGCAACCTTCAATCAGGTTACGCTTCTAACTTTGGTAACAATCAGGGTTCCAACGCGAACCGGGCTATCGAGACGTTTATCATTGAAACCACGTTCAGAGTACTCGTCACAAGATTCGCTTTGATGCACAAAGAACTGAAGATGCTTGATAATTCTGTAAGTAATGTGGGGCAATAAATGATGATTATCTGTCCTTGAATCTCTAAATTGTCTAGTCTATTTAACAGATCACTTCGGTCTTACGAATATTTGAGAAGCTTGTAAACTTTGTGCGACTTCGTTTGCTTTCTAAGAGAGACACATTTTCATTGTTCCTCTCTTAAGCTGTTGCTAAATTTAACTTAGACTACAAACACTCTGTATTCTGAAAGTCTGGCCCAGCTCTTGTATTTAACTGACCTAACAATTATCTATCCAAAAAAAAATCGTAAAATCAAACTACTGTGTAAAAAGTTATGGTCAAAGATTTAAAAAAAAAACATACGCATCGACTTGAGAACGTTTCTCTATTCGTCGGAAAAAATGTACGCAAGATAACTTCTATCGAAAATAGTCCGGAGCTAATACAGTGATATTTCTATCTTTAGACGTTATACATGGAAGTGCGTCTGCTTCTAAGCTATGTGCGGGAAGCCCACGGAGGAGAGTTCCGAGTTGTAGCGTTTAGCGCGCTGCTGGACACTGCAGAAAGACCTGACAGCCAGCAGAAAGAATCTAACATGCAGACTACCAGAGTTATCAGGTTTGTTCGGCACGTTCTTTTAATAGCTCTTCCTGCTTTTTAAGTTCCGTTATTTCTTTTTCTAGTTAAAACGATCCTCAAGCATTTATAATCATTGTTATAACGTGTGTTATAACTTGTCATTTAGATTTATGATCTTCGGTCGTGCCTTAAGATTTAAAGTGTCACCAACATTAAAAAGAGGTGGATATTTTCTGAAACCCTCTGCAAATAATTCCGTTTCCAGGCCTGGTTTTGTTCCTATATCTTATATCTGATTCATAGATTGTGTCATTTGTGTCCATTGTTAGTTGATTAAGTCTTAGCATATACTACTATACAATCTGTGTCTATGTATATATTTTTGGATCAATAAACTTATTATCTCCTTTATTACATTTAAAACCTTATAAATTACATTTTTAAATATACTTTCAAAACTCTGAAAAAAAATAATACATTTAAAAATATAAAAAATAGTATCCCACCGGTATCGGGAACAGGGTCCAAGCTACCGGCGGTCAGGGCTCCAGAGAGAGGAACCTCCTAACAATGCGAGCCGTGTCCAGAAGTACCGCTTTCTGAATCAAGCCCTTGATCCAGCTGCCCAACGAGAGCCTCCTCAGGTGTTTGTCGAGGCTCTTAGGCTATTAAGCCATTGGCTGTCACGACTATCGGCACAATGATTGCTGAGTCCACATCCCACATATCGACAACCTCGCGAGCCAAATCAAGATACTTTATTTCTTTATCTTTCTCGGCTTACTTACGGACCGTTATGTCAACAATCATTGTGCGCCGCTCTACTCGATCCACCACCACTATATCAGGCTTATTGGCAACAATAGTCCTGTCAGTGATGATAGATCGATCCCAGTACAATGTGATATTTCCATTGTCGGGAACTGGGTCGGGCACGTACCTGTAGTACGGCACTTCCGATTCCACAAGGCTGTATTTCAGAGCAAGTTGCTGATGGATAATCCTGGCTACAAGGTTGTGTCTATGCAAGTACTCTTCGTTAGCTAGACGAGAACAACCGGAGATACTGTGTCTTGTTGATTCCCCCGGACGGTGACATGCCCGACAGATGTCAACCGTGCCGTCTTTCACAATAAATCTCCGGTAATTGTTCGTCATCATAACTTCGTCCATAATTGCACAGACAAAACCTTCGGTTTCTCCAAAGAGGTCACCGAAACGCAGCCAGGCTACGGACGCTAGAAGATCTACATCGGGTCCATGTAGGGCCCGGAAAAAGCGTCCGTGAAGCTCCTTACTCTGCCATACTTCCATGCGATCATTAGTGTCAAGCACTACAGGTTTGCGCCAGTTCTCTTTAGCCAAGGAGAGCGGGATGAGGCCCTTGTCCACCGCGACCACATCACGATGCATCCCCACGTTGACTTCTAGGAAATATTCCCTGAGACTGCATATTTCGCGATTATGTAGGGTCTTTGCGTTTAAAAAGCCTCGACCTCGACACTTTTGCGGGATATACAGTCTCATTACCGATGACTGTGATGCATTCGGTTTGCAGTCAGCAGTGTACGGACCCTCCTATCCAGGGCGTCGATTTCGGTCTGAGTCCATTTGAGTATGCCGAAAGAGTACATCAAAACTGGCATGACCCAACCGTTAAAGGCGCGCACCTTGTTTCCGCCTGACAGAAGACTATTTAACACTTTCTTCAGGCGGCCAAAGATATTATTATTATTATTATAGATTATAAGTTGTAATTCTGGAAGATACAACTTTTTTACTAGATCGTTCCTTTACTCTTAAATAAACGTACTACAGGCACATACCTCGTCAAAGCGAAGAGGAGCGTGGTTCCGACACAGGTGCCGACTCCGGCTGTGCGCCTGATGAGCGTTCACACAAGAAGTTTACATTTAAGAAGAGAAGTACTTCATCTACGGGGGCACATGTAAGCGCACAAACTTTACTTATATTCAGAATAATTGATTTATACGTTGATCTCCTAAACTGGTTTGTGCAAGTAGCGCAATACAGATCAGGCTCTTGTTGTTAACAGAGAAACTCAGATGTCCAAGTTAATTAAAAGTTATTTTCCATTATCTAGCTTGCTAAAACAAGAAGAAGCGAAAGACTGTACTTTCTTATCAATAATTTCACATCGCCATATCTTTTCTATCCCATTTCTTTATTAGCAAAAATTTCACATCGCCATATCTATTGTATCCCGCAGTACTAGGATTGCAAAAAAATCACATAGCCATATCTTTTCTATCCCACAGTACTTGGTTATCAAAAACTTCACATCGCCATATCTTTTCTATCCCACAGAGCCTCTTAGAAACAGAGGGCGGCGAAGAATCAGCGAGCCAGTCCCCACTATCAGTGCGCACGCGCCGCTACCAGCTGACGCCGCGCCAATCAGAGCGCACCATCCCGTCAGCCTCGTCAGCCGACATCACGCCTCACCACAAGATCTCGCATTCCAAGTCCATTCCCTCAAAGTTTCACATCGCTGGCATTGGTAAAATAAAACATTGTTGTGCTGATCTGCGAATAAGAAAGTGTATGTATAATACCAGATTTGGTTCGTTTGTCACCGCGATTAGTTTCGAGATTCATGATTAACAGAACACATACATGGTGCAACATTTTTAGGTGCAAATATACATCTTTGTAATTTTCTCTGCATGAAAATGTAGGAAAATTAAAACTATCGTTGGGTACAATATTGTTTACGAAAAGATCGGGATCGATTCCTGGCTAAACTTGGAAAACTAGGCTTTTTAAAAATACAAAAAAAACGAATTTATGGTTATTTTGACCATCTTGCTCTACAGCTCTTATTAAAAACTCTACCTGTATAATATCACAAAACTGTCCCAATCTCAACAGTGGGACTGTTACTATTTAAAATGACGACAACATTTCAAATTAGTTTAGTTTATTCCGTTAGTGAAATAGCATATGTCTGTTCTAACATCAACTACATAAATCGTCAAACATTTTCTTCTAGTAAACTGGTTCCGCCAGAAACCGCATCATTCTCAGTCATTGATCCGCAACGGAGGAGGTTCGGGAGAGTCTCTGCCTATCTCTGGTAGTATGATATCGTTGGCTCGGCCGCCGCATATGCCGCCGCCGCATACGTCACGACCCGTACACGTTAAGAGGAGGGTTGGATATACTTTGAACAGGTAAGATTGTACTTTTGAAAGCAGCGTAAATTTGTTTTTGAATTTGATTAAACATAACATCACGCCTGTAATCTCAGAAAGGTTAGGCAGAGGTGTACCTAGTACACCCATTCAATCAGATATTTTATTTTTATTATAATTCTGTGACCTTTATAATTATTTTGTACCTACTCATTCGTTTATTTTAATTGCATTGACATTCTATCCTACTCAGTAGCAGTTGCAGTATTGTTTTATTTATTTATTTTATATAGTATTTTATAACATTTTGTCGAATTAAAAGTTACCTTTATTTTTATTTAAAAATAATGTTTCGTGCTATGGTTTCCAGAACTATAACAATAATTGATAATTCCAATATGCTGTTATCAGCCGTTCATGTTTTCAAGATCATTTACTAGGTGGCCTGTACTCTGAAAACAGGTTCACATGCAGATAATATTGATAAAAACACGTGGATACATTTTTCAGAGCTCGGAAGAGGGTAGAAGACAGACTGAATAGATTTGGCCTCAGGAAGATGGGGAAAAAGAGAGATGGCAGTATAGAAGATACCAGTGGTGGTTGTAAATACTTTTTAATTATTAAACTGATATTGACATATTTTCTGCGCCAGTCCACTCTGAAACGGTATTATAAAACTTAGAACATACTTATTGGCGTCTTTCTCATCATCACAGATATGTCGCGGCGTGGCTCCGCAGAGGGAGGCTCGGGCGGCGGCGAGTCCGAGGTGGTCATACTAAAGCGCCGTCGCCTGGTGGCCGCGGCGCCGCTGTACGCGGGACTCGCTCGGTTCAACTTCTTGTTAGACGCCACGCAGCCGGGCGGCACGCCTGACGCGCTATTCATGGCCGCACTCTTAGATTTGGTGAGTGGATCATTTTATTACGGCCGAACCCAATAACGTACAGTCCGCGAGGCCTAAGCTGAGCTTTGCATTTGTGTGAGTGATTACCAATCGCACCAATGTGATCGCGCGATGATCACGCGAGGGACGCACAGCGCCTCGATTGTCAATTTAGGCGTACTGCACGCGTAGCATAACCACCATAGAAACGAGTTTTTTAATGGAGAAAATGACGGTTAAATTAAAGAAATCTGTCACTTTGTCGATTCTATTTGTCATTTTCTCTATTATTCCGTCGACAAAACCCAATCATGTTACGACATGCTACTAACTGGAAATAGAAAAATCTATCAATCTCTGCAGGCTTAGCACGAGCGCCCTAGAGAAGCGTATTGTCGACGGAAGAGTAGACAAAAATGGCGTTTCTGTGTAGACAGTAGAAAGTTTTCTACTGTCTACACAGAAACGAAACGCAATTGTACGGTAAAAATGGGTAGTTATACACATCACTAGCAACTAACCCGTTGCTATGGAAAATCACTGTCTATAAAGCAACCTGAGTCTAAGTGTGTCCTCGTGCTCGCGAAAAAGAGATTTCGAGGAGCGTAGAAAGCGATTTCTATTCTACAGTAGAGTAGAAACAGAAAACGCCATGCTAAGCCTGCTGGTTTTAACTTTGCAAAAAAGCCAAAGTATGCGACCCTATAACGTGTTGACAGCTATTTGTTTGACAGGGACGCATAGAATTGTACTGTCTATCATCATCGGGTTTGGCCGTTCGTGTTTTTGGATACCACAAAAACAGTAGAAATGGAAATAGTCTTTTATTTATTTTCACATATGTTATGGGGTGACACTGACAGCTCACTCCACGCAAGTATTCACGGTGAGATTTTTACAGAATCGACATGCTGGTTCGACCTTAGTATCAAAACATAAATGTTTCCATTTCCTCAGTGCTAAATAAAAACTCGGAGGAAATAGAATGGAAACATTTATGTTCAACTAGCTGTTGTCCGCGACTTCGTCTGCGATCCAGGATGATAAGTAGCCTAAGTCCTTTCCAAGGTCATGGTCTATATGTGTGCCAAATATTATCCAAATCCGTTCAGCCGTTTCAGCCAGAAAGCGTAACAAACAAACAAACTTACTTTCGATATTATAATTTTAAATTAGGATTACAAATTGTAAAATGATCATGTCTAACGATTACCATTTTTCAGCCACATACAGTAGTTGTTGGAAGAGCTGCGATTCTCTTAGAATGTGCACACTTGGTACATAACTGCAATAAGGGCCAGTGGCCTTATTGGCTCAAATCGAATACGTCCAAAGCTGCTGGTAAGGATTTATTTACTTCACTCTTATAATTGTGACGACGTAGGTTGTTATTAAAAAATAAATATTTCTTTGCAGTATCTATAAACCCTCAGCTGAAGAGGCAGCGTTTGGCTGGCAAACTATTTTACCAATGGGCAGAAGTAAGTTTTTAAATGACATATTTGAACCATATATTTTTTTATAAAGCATACCATATTATTTGAAATAAATGCTTTGAGTTTGAGTTTTATTGGTGTGCCAATTCATAATAATTCGAAACGAATGTCGTCATATAAGTAATTTATCTCCATGACTTAACCTTGCAAGATTTAAACTCAAAAATACTGAACCGTTCCTAACGATATCTTAACTCTCTTAGGCTATAGGAAACAGGCTGGAAGAAATGTTAATCGAAGACAAAAAGCACGTCGAAACGGTAATCAACCTTGTAAATGACCCGGATGGACAACGCGAACTTTTGCAGCAAGATGAAGAAGAAGATTTTCTAGACGAAGGTAAACCCCCTTTAACAATGTTCTAAATATTATTAGGAAAAATATGAAAACTACCACAGAGACCCTAGTATGAGTTTCTTTAAACCATCTCGATATTACGCATCGACTGCGTTCGGCGTTCCGGTTGGCCCTCGGCAATCGAGGCACAACTTCCGATTGGTAAAGGGCCAATCGCAACGACGAACGCGGTCGATGCGTTAAGTCGAGATAATTAAAAGAAACTCACACTAGGGCCCTGAGATGGCAGCACTTTCAACGTGTTAAATTGAAAAAGCAGTAATGTGAAACTCATTTAAAAATGCACAGTATTGCACCCTATTAGTTTGAACTTGTAATCTCTTTTTCGCTTTTACATTATGAAGACTTACCATTTCTACAGCTAGTATTCGCCTGCCTGGAAAACCCGTTGGTGCCGAATGTCCCCGAGCCCTTAGAATAATTGCGTGTGTACTGTTATTTGAAATAACGGCGTTCCTGCGAGAAACCTACCAGAACCTGCCGAAAACTTGCCGATCTTCGCTTAAGGAAAGGGGACCTTGGGACAGAGTTTACAGGTACCAAATTCCCTTCAAATCAATTATTAGAAGATTATTTTTGGTAAGTAGCTTATTAATTCTTTGGTGTAAAACGTTATATTTTTTTGTCATTATATTATGCGAAGATGGATGGAAAAACGACGTATTGTGTGTAAGACTAAGTGAGTTCATTATGTTCAGTTCATTTGAGATGTATTAAGAAGAGTGCATAATTATATTTGACAATACTTTTATTTTAACAGGGCTCTTAGCAGTCAACACACATTAATGCCAGTCGAGTATGTTTTCAAAAGAAATAATGCATGTTTCCTTGCATACGGCACTAAGCGTGCATGCGTATGTAGAATGTACATAATTTTGAATAACGTACACTTTTAAAATGGAAGTATTATGTGCAAATTTCACTTGGAGCGATGTGACTCTTATAGCGAATATTGTTCACTTGTTGGCAAATTTTAGCACTCGAGAATCACAACTGTTGCTACATCTAACGCTAACTTTCATAAAACAAACTTTAATATTCCGTGCAAGTACCTTACTTGTTACATGCAGCTACATTTGTGACGATCTCATCTCCACGATCTTATTTATAAGAAAAGAAATTCAAATCTATGGTATAATGTGCAAACGCACAGTTAAATGCATGGAATGTTGTAAGATAACACACCTAAATTGCTATCAATTAAAATTATTCTAAAATTTTACACGAATATTAAATTTGTTTTGTGAAATACACCCTTTCGAAATTTTATCCAATAGTTTTATTAAGTGATAAAATAGTTTAGATGAAATTAGAAAAAAGTACAAACGCTTTTGCTACATTGGCATGTGAGATCAAACAGTAAGAATTCAAAGGAAATTTTATAGTAAAGAGTATAGAAGCTAAAGTAAAATAGCTGGTAAATGCAAGCTAACTCGTTCATGGACTTGAGAGTCCATTGATGCGTTGAAATGTGAATAACTTGAATCACAGGGAAGCTAACCGTCGATGGAGTATGGCTCTGTCGAGCATGGGCCATTCACAGGCGTCTGCGCAAAGCTTACAATCGATTGCGGGAGCAGAAACTGAGAGAAAAATATCGTTTGTTCTGCACGAACCTGAGAACGTGTCTGGTGGAAGTAATGTTACTGTAAGCAAATTTATACGAATAATATATTACGCCTTTAATCGCGTAGAAAAGTCGAAGCTTTTAGCTAAAGCTTAGCTAGTTTATTACATGAGAAGTAAAAGAATCCTGGCAATAACCAATTTTTTATAGTTAGCAGATGTCATACCTCCGGCGGTAGACGACAAAAAGGGCCGTTTAGGGTCTCGTGGTAAAGGAGGCATGCATCGTCGTAACACACAGCAAACGCATTCCGCTTATGGCTCGTTCAAGAGACGCTCTATCAAACTCAGGCAAAAGGATACCAGGGATGTTGTGGATGAATGTAAGTTGCAATTTATTTGTCTTAAGATATTTAAAAAACATCAATGAAATAACCAAGGAGAGAAAGATCTGTGGAAAAGGTCCTTGTTTGTACCCAAAGTGTAGGACTTAAAAAAGCTATTTTCCCTTCCAGTTGTAACAAGGAGGTCCGATTCAATACAAAGCAGAAGGAAAGTATCTTCCCTGTCTGATAGGAGTGACACTTCAGAGGTATATCCAGGTGCAGGTAAGATCTATGAAACCTATGATATTTAAGACACGTTAAACGACTACCAAGCTTTTGAGTTTGACTTTGATAAAAAAAACGAACGACTCTGTATTCATTGGTTACCCCTTTAAAAAGAGGGTAACCATTTCATACAGGCGTCTTAACACACTTTGTAACGTGTTCTATTAATAGGTGGCACGGTAATAATGTCAAATGAAGTGGACAGCGGTGGCGAGGAAAGTCCTGGCGTGCTGTCTGATGATCACGACCATCCACCCGATAGCCCTGATAGTAACTCTACTGACCCACCTGATACTAATAAAGGATTCCCATGGCTTAAGGTAAGTTAAATTGCAGATTAATTAACACGTTCAATGGAAGTGCATTACAAAAACATCGTTCACATTAGACCGCAGCCACTGAACTACTTTTCCTTATAGCCCTAGTCTCATATTACCCCCGGTTTTTCTACCTAGTCATATTCCTTTATTCATTTACAATAATTGGTATCTGAATTTATACACAAAGTCAATAAAATATACAAAATTAATCTCTCACTGCCGAGTCGTGACTCGCTATCCAGCTTATCAAAGGTTTGTAATTGCAGGTGATGGTGAAATTCCTTAACTCGTTCAACTACGTATGCTGTCATCAGAACTTCTGCCATCCCTATTGTTTCCGAAGAAATATGAGAGCCAGCGTAAGACTCATGAAGTCTGTCCAAAAGGTACCCTTATCTTTGTTTTTTCCACGCACACATACAAAATATTTATGCTATAATCACGGAGACATCGGTGCACTGCAGGAACATTAAAAAAAAACTCGAATGCATAACCATCTCCTTCTTTGAAGTCGACTAATAAATGTTTTTTTTTTGTTCTTCTTGCAGATATATGGGGAAAAGTTTGGCCCCGAAATGAGCACGACAAGCTCCGATGAAGGAAACGGTGGAACACGCCGCGGACGACGCTCGCGCAAGTCTTCAGAACATTCCACTGATAGGTATACTCAGTTGGAGTCTAATTTTAATATAACTATTTCATGCTAGTCAGTTTTAAGTCTGACAACCAGTAACGTCTTACCAAGGGGTATTGTGTCACCCAGTAACTGGGTCGTGAAGGTCAGATAGGCAGTCGGTCGATGTAAAATACTGGATGCCGAACTCAAAATTGTGGGGAAAAGGGTAAGCATATGGAGGATAGTTAATATCATTTACAAAAAAATATGCGTAAATAATTACTTACAAAAATAGTCCTGTCAAAGGATATTATGTTCTATTCGATCTAGCATAGAGTCCATCAAATCCTGAAATTCAAATAATAATAGCGCCTCTGCTCTTACTAAATTAATCGTAAAATCAGCATTCTGTTTATAAAGGCTTATTTACACAGAGAGATCCTCTCGACTCGAAGATACGATGTGAGTTGCACATCGATCTTATAATTCACATATAATTATATAATGAATGTTGTACAAAACATTTTAAAAGAGTAACGGTGGAGTTTCATGCCCATTCTTCTCATTATGAAACTACCTTTTGGAAGAAGCAACTAGAATAAATTCTATTTTTTTTTTGTAAATATTTACGTTCAAAATTACCATTTAAGTGCTTATTTGAAATAAATTATTTGAATTTGACATTCTCTCCGTGTGAATGGGCCTTAACTTTATTAGTATTTTCATTCATATTTTTTGTCGATGTTTTATTCAATGCACCCCCAGAATCGAGCGTTCAGTGATCGAGAGTGCGGGCCTTGCATACCGGGCCGCGGGCGGAGAACAGGCCAATGTAACAGCTGAAGGAATACCTTTGAAACCTGGTGCAATGCCTTACCCACCGTTAGACCCTCCACCTATACTCAAGTACCTCAAGGGACAGGTCTGAAAAATGTTTTAACTACTTATGCAGTTTCATTTTTAACTTTTCTGAAAAAAATAATTTTATTTATGATTTTTGACGGTTTAACTCATGTGCGTGATTTGAGTTTGGTCCTAAATTTTTTATTAATGATCCGATCATGTGATGAGCTTTCAAAACTTTTAACCAACGTGCAATCGGGATTGCTAGACCGGTCTTAGAAAAATTCCGAATTCCCGATTTACAGCAAATATCTGGGCATATTGGTTCCTCTTTGCCAAACCAGAAACGCTCCAAAAGGCAAAATACTAACTCATAATATTTATTCTAGGTCCGCGAAGCCTACCACACTCCTCTCGCGACCCTAATCAAAGGAGCAACGACAATGGGCGAAGACATGTTCGCGGAATGTGCACCCGTTGCATGGCAGTTGTTATTGGAATCAGATCGCGAACTTAGTTCGTGTGCCGCTGCGTTGTTCATACTCGCTGCTGTCAAGGCGCCGAATACTGCCACTGAAATTATGCATAACGATTTGAAACATGCTGAGCCGAGTACCAGGTGTGTATGAATTGTTAAGGATCACGAATAAGATCTGTGCTTAGGACTCACTCGTAGTATTGAAAACCATATATTTTTGTCGCACGCGTCGGGTTTGGCCACCTATATGACTTTTAAAGTTTCAAAATAGGTAAAAAAATCAGCTAAATCTGAAATTGTTATTATACAAGCTGCTGCCCGCGGTTTAGCCCGCGGATATGTCGGAAATAATCCCACTAGAACGTACTACCCCGGTAGAACGTTCCAGTGTATCCTGTGTGTCTGAAGTTTCTAATAATATAATTTAATCATGATGCGAAAGGCAAGTAGCGTCATCTAGCGTCTTAAGCAATCGTGACCGTAGAAATGTAATATTCTTGTCCTCGGAAACAGTACTTTGTTTCTGGATGAAAGATACCCTATTTCCTTTTCTGTACCTCTGACAACGCTTACGCAAAATTTCATGATGATCGGTTCAGGGGTTTAATGCGTGAGAAGGTAAGAAAGAAACTTGCTTTCGCATTTGTTGAACATTAGTTAGGATTTGTTAGGATAGGATTTATTTATCTTTATCCTGTGTTGTCCCACTGCGGGGCAAAGGAATCGTGTTATTATTTCCATTCCTTCCAACTGATATTAGTATTCTTGATGATTCTAATATTCGTTCATGTCCCCATAAAACCTGTAGGTACAATAGTAAACCATGCGTCATGTTCGGAATCGGGCGCCGTAAGTAGGCACTGGTCATCTCTTAGCTGCCCCGGTTTATTATATTTTAAATTGTTTTTATCTTTTTATTACGGACGCCTTTAACGTTTTGCGTCGTTTTTACGTATTCTCACACACACACTCCATGAATTACGAAACATAATATGAATTTATAATCCCTTCTTCTAGCAAAAATGAGAAACTCAATTTTATCTCAGTTGTCCGTAGTCTGTACAGAATGCGTGAAGTATAAAGTTTGGTATGTCAAATATATTGTATTCGTACAGCGATCTTTTCAGCATGAGCTGCTGCTTACAAGTGACGCAGTGTCCACTCGCGACGGCGGCCGAGCGCAGACAAATATTTCATTTAATTACATACTAACAATTTTTTGTGAAATAAATCAAGACAAGTGATCAGTAAAATAAACCTTAATTCAATCCATTAAGATCATGCGTTAAAGCTAAATATGTGAAAAAAAGAGAATCGGTTTTTGTTTCTTTCTGATGCTATTTGTAACATTTTGATAGTTCTTTTTGCGTTTATTTTGAGTTGAACATGTCTGCTAACATAAAATATTTAAACTTTTTTAATGTTATTAAATAGACGAAAAATTTACCAAAACTCGACCCGATATCGTCAAATTTGTGTGAAGAGGTAACGAGAATTCTTTTTTTTACGATAATATTTTCTATTAGTTTTAATATAAAAGTTTTTTCGAAGATGAAGGAGTAATATATCCGATGTAATTGTTGTTTACATTTAGTTTGGGTTTATTTAACCGCAAAATGTACCGAAAAACAGCTTACTTTTGTCCTATTTGCAAACGCGCCCTTAAAAATGTTCGACTAAATAATGTAATCTCAAAGAAGCTCTGTTATATCGATTTAAATATAAAGAAGCTACACGCTTTAAAAGTTTTTGGAGGAAATTATTCCCGTCCTTGTCGCGCGGTACGGACAATGCATGGCGCTAGTATGAAGTTCCATAGTCGAGACGTCACTTCTACGATACGTCCTTGTCTAACACTTATTTTAAAACGTTTATAACTTGCCAATTTTTAAGCTTTTATACTTTTATAATATTGTTTGCACTATTTGGAAACAAATATGTTTTTCAGTTAAAATATAAAAATAAATGTCATCATCCCTATTTCCAGAATAAACGCAATTCTAAGATTCCAAGTAATGTGGAAACTGAGATACCAAGTTTGGCCGCGCATGGAGGAAGGGGCTTCAGTGACTTTCAAAGTGCCGCCTCCGGGCATAGAGTTCACCCTGCCTTCTCCAAAAATCGGCATCGAGTCGCTAGCGGTCGTTGACCCTCCGTGGAGCCCACAGGTTAAGGATAAGGATATGGAGATGACTTTGAATCAGGAGAGACATGTAAGAATGAAGCCTAGCTTGTGCCTAGTGTGTGTTGTATGCTGTGTCTGTGTTTATTTTCTTTGTAAATCACGTCGTTCAAACGACAAAAACAAATAATAATATTATTCCTCTATCTATTATAGCCCTGAACGCCCGTAGCATGGACCCTGTTTTTTTTTGTTTTGCTTATGTCTGGTTGTGTTTTATCCAAAAATGTAAGTAACAATTTAATATTTAACTTAGTTTTAAATAGTATTTTATATGCTCAAAATTTCATCTACAGCGTTCCCTAGTAACGGCAACAAAGACACGCAAGAAACAGCAAACGGAGGCGATAAAGAGGGCGCTTCAGCAGCGGAATGATAAGAAACGTGCAGAACGAGAGAGTTTCCTTATCACTACTATACCTATAACGAGGCAAGCGGCACGCGAACCTGCGCTTGACCATGCAGCCGATGATCATGTTGAACGTAAGTTACCTTATGGGTTAAATTAAATACTACAGCAATTTATTTCAGCGTTTATTTTTAGAGCTACCGTAACAGGAAAAGCTTAAGCCCTATTTAACAAGCTTTTATTAGCTTCACTTGTAACTAACTAAATAATAAAGAATCTAAAAAAATTAGAAGTCAATTTTAACCTACTTTTAACTGTCGAATTGAAATGAAACTTTATATGTATATGTCGTTTAGATGACAAAAATATAATTTGGTATCTTGGAGCTAAACTGATGATGGAGCCAGTAGGTAGATAGTGGTAGTAACTTCGTTGCCATTAACTAAATGATGTTCTGATGATGGAGCCAGTTGGTAGATAGTGGTAGTAACTTCGTTGCCATTAACTAAATGATGTTCTGATGATGGAGCCAGTAGGTAGATAGTGGTAGTAACTTCGTTGCCATTAACTAAATGATGTTCTGATGATGGAGCCAGTAGGTAGATAGTGGTAGTAACTTCGTTGCCATTAACTAAATGATGTTCTGATGATGGAGCCAGTAGGTAGATAGTGGTAGTAACTTCGTTGCCATTAACTAAATGATGTTCTGATGATGGAGCCAGTAGGTAGATAGTGGTAGTAACTTCGCTGCCATTAACTAAATGATGTTCTGATGATGGAGCCAGTAGGTAGATAGTGGTAGTAACTTCGTTGCCATTAACTAAATGATGTTCTGATGATGGAGCCAGTAGGTAGATAGTGGTAGTAACTTCGTTGCCATTAACTAAATGATGTTCTGATGATGGAGCCAGTAGGTAGATAGTGGTAGTAACTTCGTTGCCATTAACTAAATGATGTTCTGATGATGGAGCCAGTAGGTAGATAGTGGTAGTAACTTCGTTGCCTTTAACTAAATGATGTTCTGATGATGGAGCCAGTAGGTAGATAGTGGTAGTAACTTCGTTGCCATTAACTAAATGATGTTCTGATGTTGGAGCCAGTAGGTAGATAGTGTTAGTAACTTCGTTGCCATTAACTAAATGATGTTCTGATGATGGAGCCAGTAGGTAGATAGTGGTAGTAACTTCGTTGCCTTTAACTAAATGATGTTCTGATGATGGAGCCAGTAGGTAGATAGTGGTAGTAACTTCGTTGCCATTAACTAAATGATGTTCTGATGATGGAGCCAGAAGGGAGATAGTGGTAGTAACTTCGTTGCCATTAACTAAATGATGTTCGCAATTATTTGTGGTGATTTTAATATTAATATTCTTGAAAATAATTCAAATAGCTGTAGATTACTAAGCCTTTTTAAATCGTTCAATTTATTTAATGTTTTTACCGAACCGACTAGAGTAACTCCAACTTCTGCTACTTGTATTGATAATGTCTTCTGCGATTTTGATTATTTAGAAAAAGCCATCGTAAATTTTCTGCCGTCAGATCATAGTGGACAAACGGTAACTTTTAGGTTTAAAACACCTTTACAAAAATTGCAAATACAATTTAGACCAATAACTACTGGCAAATTAAATAGTTTCAATAGTGCCCTAAATAATAAGTTAAATGTTCTGGGCCATAATATGGACGATGCAAATAAATTTTATGAGGATTTCTTTTCATTAGTCCACACTGAATTTAATAAAACTTTTGAAAAGAAAAGAAAAAATATTTGCACTAAATTTATATTTAGTGACTGGGCAACCAGAGGTATTAGGATTAGTAGAGGAAGACTGTTCGAGTTGTATGGCCTTAAGCCTTACATTAACACTGAAACTTTCAATAAGTATGTTGCTACATATTCCAAAACTTTTAGAAATACCTGCAAAATAGCTAAAGCCCTGTACATTAGCAACAAGATCAAAACAGCGCAAGATAAAATAAAAACTGTTTGGAAAGTTATAAATAACGAAACTAGTAGGAAAAAAATACGAAACATTGAATACACATTGGAGACTTCACGTGGTGCCATAAGCTCTAACTTAGAAGTAGCTCAAGAATTTGTAAATTATTTTACTAATATACCATCTAAAACTACGGAGGCTTTAAATTCCTCACCCAAAGTCTCAATTGATTTACTAAGAGCGAACGTTCCGGGCTGCCCGGTTGAATTTCAATTTAAACATATAAACCCTATGATAGTTATAAAAGCTTTTCGGCAAATAAAAATCAAGTTGACCGAAGATCTTTGGGGAATGTCTATCAAAGTTTGTACATCCATAATCGAGACCATAGCACCATACTTAGCTTTAATATTTAATTTGTGTGTAGATCAAGGAGTCTTCCCGGATTTAATGAAATACAGTAAGGTTATACCACTTTTTAAATCTGGGGATAGCAAAGACACCAACAATTATAGACCAGTATCCGTGTTGCCGGTATTCAGCAAGGTGTTCGAAAAGGTAATGCTCAATCAAATGCTTAATCATTTTAACATCAACAAAATCTTACACGAACAGCAATATGGTTTCACCAAAGGTCGTTGCACGACTGATGCTGGTGTCACTTTACTAAAACACATATTTACAGCGTGGGAGGAGGCCCAAGATGCCATAGGAATTTTCTGTGACCTCTCCAAGGCATTTGATTGCGTTAATCACGAAACCTTGCTCCTAAAACTGGAGCATTACGGACTAGGTAAACCTGCGCTAAGTTTAGTTAGATCTTATTTACAAGATAGACGGCAAAAAGTTCAAATTAATGGTGTCAATTCACTTGGATTAAAAGTAAAATTGGGTGTTCCACAAGGCTCGATATTAGGTCCTTTCCTCTTTTTAGTATATATTAATGATCTACCCCATTTATTAAAAAAACAACCACAAATGGTGTTATTTGCTGATGATACTTCTTTAATTTTTAAGATAAGTAGACGTTCATCAAATCTTGACGACGTAAATAACGCACTGCTGCAGGTACAAAATTGGTTTACTGCTAATAATTTAGTATTAAATGGGAAAAAAACAAAATGCATAAGGTTTGCTTTGCCGAATGTTAAAAGTACTGATTGTGACATAGTATTGAATCAAGAGAAACTAGAATTCGTTGATAAAACGGTTTTCTTGGGGATCACGCTCGACTCGAGGCTGCAATGGGGTCCCCATTTAACATCTCTTGCAGGACGGCTAAGTTCAGCAGCATATGCTGTAAGAAAAATCCGTCAGTTTACTAATGTAGATACCGCGAGGCTGGTCTATTTCAGTTACTTTCATAGTATCATGTCTTACGGTATCTTATTATGGGGACGCGCTGCAGACATCGAGTCTATTTTTATTCTGCAAAAAAGAGCCATTAGAGCAATATATGGCCTCCGCAAGCGCGATTCTTTAAGGGAACTGTTTAAAGATATTAACATCATGACCGTACCTTGTCAATATATATATGAAAACATCATGTACGTAAGGAAAAACTTAAATATTTTCAGTAAAAGAGGTGAAAGACACAACTATGGGACTAGAAATAGGGACCAATTGGTTCAACCGGGTTTCAGGCTGGCTAAAGTAGATTCATCCTTCATGGGGTACTGTTTAAAATGTTATAATAAAATACCTCCCCACATACTCCAACTGAATGAAACGAAATTCAAAACCTGTATCAAACGCACACTATGCAGCCAAGCATATTATAAGTTGGAGGATTACATCTCTGACAAAAATGCTTGGCTCAACGCTGGTTCTGCTCCACAAGGGCGCCTAAACAATTGATTAGCATTCGGAAATATTGTTGGAGCTGCTGAAGATTGTAAAAACTATCTTTGCACTGTATAAATTCAATCTTTTAGTATTGTATAATTGCAAAGCACACGTGTGAGCACTATGTAGTACCTACTATAAAGCTACCCTATACTGGGCACGTCTGTCATTGACTTGAATGTGCCCTGGCGGCTGAGAGTATGTCACGCTCACTCAAATGTCTCGCTGGTGGTGGCGTGTGTGTTGGATCATTAAGTTCCCTTCAAAATGGTTGAGCTGAATGGTGCTGATCCATACGTCATGTTCGTGAACGGGCGCCGTCAGTGGGGACTGGTCATCTCTTGGCTGCCACGGCTTTTTTAATTTTTCTTTTCAGATTTTATGTTTTTTATTACGGGTCTTTCTACATCGTTCTCACATGTTTAATTTCAACAAGACTGATGTAACAAATTTTCTGTAACCATATTATTTAAAAGAGTGTCCATGGAGTTTCTTGCCCGTTCTTCTCCATAGGTACCTACTTCGCTTTGGAATGGGCAACTAGCTTCATATTTCTGACTGACCGACCCCTTGACAATTCAAAAGTGCCTGTAATGGGTTTATTTGAAATAAATGCTTTGAGTTGAGTTTGAGTTGATGATGGAGCCAGTAGGTAGATAGTGGTAGTAACTTCGTTGCCATTAACTAAATGATGTTCTGATGATGGAGCCAGTAGGTAGATAGTGGTAGTAACTTCGTTGCCTTTAACTAAATGATGTTCTGATGATGGAGCCAGTAGGTAGATAGTGGTAGTAACTTCGTTGCCATTAACTAAATGATGTTCTGATGATGGAGCCAGTAGGTAGATAGTGGTAGTAACTTCGTTGCCATTAACTAAATGATGTTCTGATGATGGAGCCAGTAGGTAGATAGTGGTAGTAACTTCGTTGCCATTAACTAAATGATGTTCTGATGATGGAGCCAGTAGGTAGATAGTGGTAGTAACTTCGTTGCCTTTAACTAAATGATGTTCTGATGATGGAGCCAGTAGGTAGATAGTGGTAGTAACTTCGTTGCCATTAACTAAATGATGTTCTGATGATGGAGCCAGTAGGTAGATAGTGGTAGTAACTTCGTTGCCATTAACTAAATGATGTTCTGATGATGGAGCCAGTAGGTAGATAGTGGTAGTAACTTCGTTGCCATTAACTAAATGATGTTCTGATGATGGAGCCAGTAGGTAGATAGTGGTAGTAACTTCGTTGCCTTTAACTAAATGATGTTCTGATGATGGAGCCAGTAGGTAGATAGTGGTAGTAACTTCGTTGCCATTAACTAAATGATGTTCTGATGATGGAGCCAGTAGGTAGATAGTGGTAGTAACTTCGTTGCCATTAACTAAATGATGTTCTGATGATGGAGCCAGTAGGTAGATAGTGGTAGTAACTTCGTTGCCATTAACTAAATGATGTTCTGATGATGGAGCCAGTAGGTAGATAGTGGTAGTAACTTCGTTGCCATTAACTAAATGATGTTCTGATGATGGAGCCAGTAGGTAGATAGTGGTAGTAACTTCGTTGCCATTAACTAAATGATGTTCTGATGATGGAGCCAGTAGGTAGATAGTGGTAGTAACTTCGTTGCCATTAACTAAATGATGTTCTGATGATGGAGCCAGTAGGTAGATAGTGGTAGTAACTTCGCTGCCATTAACTAAATGATGTTCTGATGATGGAGCCAGTAGGTAGATAGTGGTAGTAACTTCGTTGCCATTAACTAAATGATGTTCTGATGATGGAGCCAGTAGGTAGATAGTGGTAGTAACTTCGTTGCCATTAACTAAATGATGTTCTGATGATGGAGCCAGTAGGTAGATAGTGGTAGTAACTTCGTTGCCATTAACTAAATGATGTTCTGATGATGGAGCCAGTAGGTAGATAGTGGTAGTAACTTCGTTGCCATTAACTAAATGATGTTCTGATGATGGAGCCAGTAGGTAGATAGTGGTAGTAACTTCGTTGCCATTAACTAAATGATGTTCTGATGATGGAGCCAGTAGGTAGATAGTGGTAGTAACTTCGTTGCCTTTAACTAAATGATGTTCTGATGATGGAGCCAGTAGGTAGATAGTGGTAGTAACTTCGTTGCCTTTAACTAAATGATGTTCTGATGATGGAGCCAGTAGGTCGATAGTGGTAGTAACTTCGTTGCCTTTAACTAAATGATGTTCTGATGATGGAGCCAGTAGGTAGATAGTGGTAGTAACTTCGTTGCCTTTAACTAAATGATGTTCTGATGATGGAGCCAGTAGGTAGATAGTGGTAGTAACTTCGTTGCCTTTAACTAAATGATGTTCTGATGATGGAGCCAGTAGGTAGATAGTTGTAGTAACTTCGTTGCCTTTAACTAAATGATGTTCTGATGATGGAGCCAGTAGGTAGATAGTGGTAGTAACTTCGTTGCCTTTAACTAAATGATGTTCTGATGATGGAGCCAGAAGGTAGATAGTGGTAGTAACTTCGTTGCCTTTAACTAAATGATGTTCTGATGATGGAGCCAGTAGGTAGATAGTGGTAGTAACTTCGTTGCCTTTAACTAAATGATGTTCTGATGATGGAGCCAGTAGGTAGATAGTGGTAGTAACTTCGTTGCCTTTAACTAAATGATGTTCTGATGATGGAGCCAGTAGGTAGATAGTGGTAGTAACTTCGTTGCCTTTAAGTAAATGAAGAATATACTAGACTGATAACTAAAAAAAAAATATGCCGTTTAAAAAAAACTAAATTGACTTGTCGAAGTTCTTCTTTAATATCCAATGATTTAATCAAAAAGCGTGGAACGCTTTTTCATTTATTTACAAGTGAAGCTAATAAAAGCGAGTTAAAAGATAAAAGAGTCTTATTTTGTCGTTCAAAGTACAAGTCGTTGAGAATCCAGAAACAGATTTTGGTATAAAAACATCAGAACCTTTGTTTCGCTTTGAAGGGTATTAAATACGTGTCTCCATCTTTGTGTCGGCACGAGCTACATAAGGATCTTCCCTTGCCATGGCACGACGATTATCAATCCACCATCCATCTGGAACCATCTGGAACTGAAATTCTTTTGTTGCCTCGCAGCACCAGCAGATGAAGAATTAGTGGAAGGTGTACGAGGATCGCATCACACACAGGTGGCATCAGCATTGTTCCCTTCAACATTGTGCTCAGCTGTGGCTGAGATTGTTTCATTATTGGATGATGCTGCTGTTTCAAGAGACGGGTGTTCTGTCTACGAAGTCGCTTATCAGGTATTCTGGCAAGACCTGCTGAAATATTCAACGCTATAAAATTAATTTGCATCAAAAATAGGTGTATCACTGCTCGAGCGCTAATAGCCAAGATATTTGATTGAAGTGCCTAAGTATACAGTATATTATAAAGTCAAAGCCGTATTTGACTTTAGTGACAGTTTTAGAAATTGAAATCCAGTTGTCTACGTGTTACTACAGACACAAAACACCGGCCTCTCATGTTACCAAAAAGAGTTCGTTTAGATTCTGAAATGAATACGCGAATACACATAAGTTTCTAAAACGTACACACTGTCTTCATTTACACCATGCATTTTCTCCAGGTTATATGGTGTTGCCTCGTAGAAGACTCAGCACTATTCCTCCGTCATGTGCTTGAACGTTTGACTCGAGACCATCAGGACGAGATGTTCAAGCTACTACGTCACCTGATTCGGTTCATACCGAGATTACCTCAACAGGTATGAATATTGGTTACCGTATTGAATACAGGGTTTAAATAGACCCAACGCCAAACCGAGAACTTTCTATAATTCTGATGCGGCATCTACAAAGCTACATGTTAACTACGCATCACACTGACGCGACTCAAAATCCTGCATCGCGCAAGGGAAAGTTAACCACGGGCATACAAACAACGTCCCAACATTAATCGTCGGGCAGTTAACCTCATAGGTTGACCGGCGAGATGCCATTCCCAATAAAAAAAATCGTCGGGCAGTTCCCAGCCCACCAGGCACAACACCCGTCTGGTTGGAGGATCCTCCCTTTCTATAGAGTGATATATTATATATCAGTGAACCTCACACCCAGTTCTTCTATAATGGGACTGATGACCCTTTTTTTATATTATATATTTAACTCTAAAAGTGTATGTTTGCAAATAGTGCAAACAATATTACAAAAAGTATAAAAGCTTAAAAATGCCCAGTTATAAACGATTTAAAATAACTGTTAGACAAAGACAGCACTATCGTAGAAATGACGTCACGACTATGTAACTTAACAGTTAGCGCCATACATTGTTAGTACCGCGCGGAACGGGAACAATCCCCACCAAAACTATTAAAGCGTGTAGCTTCTTCATGTTTTCATCGATTTTACAGTTATTTTATATTATCTCATTTTACTGTGACTTCTTTAATAAATGATTTTAATTTTGTAAGAAGGGTTTTACAAAGACTTTTACACGTCAATCATATTTTTTTTAACTAGATGAGGTCGGCGTTTCCTATCTTAGTCAGATCATGTGAAAGCCATGTAGATCCGTGTCTGAAATGGTCTTTTGAGGAAAGAACCACACAGATTAAGTGGACCTGTCCAGTCAGTGCACGCATTTGTCAGTAATCGTGCAGCTCAACTCAGAACTTACTTTGAAATTACATTATTTGTTCGAATGCAATTTCTCAGGCTGATCATTTTTATATTGATGTTTTTCAGGCTGCCTTTGCGCTGTACAACTATATTATAGGGTACGTCATGTTTTATGTGCGGAGTCCCCACGAAGAGGGACAGAGGCTAGTTGGTGCGGCTTTGTCTATTTTGTGGATGGTGAGAAACTTTTCTTTTCTTTAGTATTTTGGCCATAAGTCTGGCACTGTATTCATCAAAAGAACAGCCAATTACTGTTTTAGTGCGGTTGCAATTCTGACTGTCTGGATTTAGAATTGAAGAACAAGCAAGGGTACAGCATAATAATTATACCAACCTATAATTGTTCCACTGCATGGCAAATGCCTCTGTTCATACGGAGATAGAACGAGCATTGATCACCACGCCTACACTTGCACGCTGTTTGTACACTTTCGTGATCTATAAATTATTGTGCAACGTTCATTTTATTTTCGTTTTCAGGTGGTACACAGTGTTCACGGTATAATGTTCAAAGATCTAAAACAGATCTTACGTAAGGAGCAATGTGATGCATCCATACTGCTAACCGCTAATGTGCCTGCCGCCAAAAAGATTATTGTCCATGGTCCACGTAAGTACCTAAAAAAAAAAAACTTCTTTAGTTTTAAAGTCATGATAAAATACAGCACAATTTTTCCTCTTAAACCAGCTTTATTGGAATGATAATTTACTTGAATACACAGTTTTAAATAACTACATGTATTGCCTCTTAATCAACTTTTTAATTTTTTCGATTGACCGTTGGTATAATAGGCCCGAAATAAATTTTGGTTGCAATTGAATTAGAACTTTCTAATGTAACGTTTTCCTGTGTAATCACTTATTTTTGAGATCGTTGGTTTACATATAATTAGCGACTGTGTAAATTCTAGGCTAATTGTAACCAGCTCGGCAAAAAAGTCTGACGTGGTCACAGTTGAAACATTTTATTTCATTGTATAAGTTGACTATTGAGAGTTTGAAAAACCAATCAATTATCTATTGTAACGCAATGCCCGAGATCTCGTGTGTTTGTGGATTAAAACAATAAGTATCTGATTACTTTAGTTCTAATATAAAGAGGTCACACCTGCAAAATAGGCGCCCTCAATTTTTTTTCCATTTTGCCAAACAGTACCTATGATTTATTGTATACTGCTGTTGTTAAACTTTTAATCAATTAACTAGCTGCGCCAGCGATTTAACCCGCATAAGTCTCGACCCCATAGGAATATCGGGATAAAAATATCCTATGTCTTAATCCAGGTCATTGTCTACCCATGCTACAAATTTCATCCAAATCAGTTGAGCCGTTTTGGCGTGAAAGCGTAACAAATAAACATAAAATGTTATATAAACATCAAAATCAAATGTTTTCTCTTTTTAATAAAATAATTAGTTTAGATTAGATAAAAAAAAAGATATACTAATATCTTTTTTATATCAAAAAGATATAAAAAAAGATACTAACTCAATACGTTACTTTAAGGAACGTATTGAGTTTGTGTTCCCGAAACTTAATAATTATTTGAGATTCCGATTTTAAACATAATTTATTTTGTTTTATTTCAGCTGACAATGAAGGTTACATACCGTCTCAGTTTCCCGTCCAAGAAGACACAGTGTTTGCACAAATCCTTAAAGAGTCTCTCGATTTCTTCGGCATCCCGGAAAAGTTACATCGAGAACATTTCCTTGTTGATTTCAAAACTCGTAAGTCGTACCCGTCTCTTATTACTCATTCAAAACAAGATCGTGTTTGCAACAATACTTGCAATAAAGTAACTTGATGAATACCACAAGGAGTACATTAAAAAAGCAGCGAGTAACGATTTTTAAATTGCGCTGGTCTAACCTGGGAAGCTAGCTCCTCTGCCATTTTGCTATCTAGCAAAATGATGACTAAAACATGACTATATTTTATGAGCAGTCTATACTAGAAAAGTTTAGTAGTTAAAAAAAGGTAACCGATTGTTTACCCTTTTTTTACTTCTAGATAGTTTACCTTTCTAGTATAGAAACACATACACACATACAAAAATTGATGCAATTTCTCGCAAAACCACGCCACGCAGCAATTCGAAACGGATATGGATTTATTAGAAATTCCCTAGCTTTTGATTTCAACTTAGCTACTCTTTCGAAGGTCAAATCCACAACCCGCAAGGCTACGTCCGCGACCACTACTTCTTCAAACGCTCACAATATCCACAATTAGGATTGGTTCACATGGAACCTGATGAAGCGTTCCAAAAACTACAGGAACAAGAACTCTTGCAGAAATTCGTTGAGATCGGAAAAGTGTTACTGACTTGGGCTATTTTGAAAAATGTTGATATGGTATGTAACACTTGCTTTATCTTCTGTGTATTTGTTTTTTTTAACAAAACGATCCAATTAATAATTTGTAAAGTTAAAGCTTTTATGCGAAAAAGAGATGGTGCTATGCGTCCTGTATAGATGCATCCATTTCTCGCACTAGAACAGTGATAGCTCCAACACCAAGGCCGAAATTAATAAAAGTTACATAGCACGTGTTCTATAATGTTCCCGTTTCTATACTGCACTTGTAGTTTGACAGTTGTGTGACAGTGACATGAATAATGTTTAGCTAAAGTACCTGCTTAGTAACGTTTGTCAATCTAGAACCGTTCTTGGACCTAAATTGCCCTAACATTATTAACACCACGTACCGTTTTAGGTGGTTCAACGCGTAGTATTTCTACACGACGAGCTCATGAAGTTACCGTCTTTCCCTCGTAAAGCTCTAGAGGCCGATCTAGTGCTGTATAGTCGGGGAGCCCTAGGTTCTACGCTATTGGGATTGGATGTGTTGCATAAGTTTATGTAAGTATTTTTAACTTGGGCCTTCAAACCTCATGTTAAGCTTGGTTTTGATTTACCCTACAAAAACTCTTTTTTAATTTATAGTTATGAAACTTCAATTTCATATACTTTTCCTTTGAATAAGGCTGCTAGGACATTACGCGACTTTTAGGGTTAATTTTCAAAGATTGGATAAAGTATTATCTTAAGGATGCAAATTAATCATACCTTTACTGAAGCAATATAATTATTCTAGGTGGGTACGACTCATAGCTCGAATGTTCGAAGCGATGGCCGGTAACTTCACCTCATCACGCGACATTCACTTGTTTTTGAACGTCCTCAATGGTGCATTGATGTTACATAGCGAAGACTCTTTGATCCTTCGATACGTCATCGCCACATACGTCAATGCTGCTTTCAATTTTAAAAGCATTTTCTCTACAAATGGGTATGTATAGTACGACAATACATCGTTTTCTACCAATCATGTGTACAGTCAACTATACGTCATGGTAACACTTGAATTATGAAAACCGTACTAAGAAATACAACCCTGTCAATGTCACTTGCAAGCTTTAACGAATGCATCTCTTTCAGGTATTTACTGATCATGCCAACGCTACTGCAAATATACTCAAACTTCCAAACAAATAAATTGGTGACAACGACAATAGAATACGCTGTGAAACAGTTTTACTTACTGAACCGCAAACCGTTTATTCTACAAATGTTTGGTTCCGTATCCGCCATTTTGGATACAGACGAAGAATCTACTTATGGAGATGCAAGCAAGGTCAGTGTCGTATTTTACCAACTTTAAAAAAAAACCAAGTTGCTTGTTTATGACAGGGCCGCCACTCTCACACTGATAAGAAAAATCAAAACATTTTATTTAAAAAATAGGACCGATAAATTCACTGCAAAAACATGCATGGACACTTATGAAACGTCAGAAGCTAGGTGCACGGTTGCAATTGGTTGTTTCCTATGGAGAAGAGCCGGCAAGAAAAATAATTGGCTTCTACAATGTTTTTTTAAATGACGGTGTTAATAGGTATAGGAGGACAGTGTAGGCCTGTCTGCTACTTAAAAAAAATAGAAAATGGTCTACAAAATGTACAGTCTACAAGGCCAACAAAAAAAAATACATCCTTATCAACCGTCATCTCAGTTTTCACCATGCCCAGTCATCTACCTAATCAATATACTCTCTTCAAACAGGTCCAATCTAGCTGCCTCTTCAACCTACTTCTAAGTCTAGAAACACCATCTCCCGACCCTCTCCACATTGCCGAACTGATCAAAGAAGAAAAGCCACTAAAACCAATCGACTTTTGCTACCGTGATGAAGAGGAGATGGTCAATGTGTTGGATTGTATCAGTCTTTGTGTCATGGTCGTGTCTTACTCGGCGGAAAGTATGAGGGGATATCAAATGCTGGTAAGTAAAGCTTAAGCCGTTTTAATCTTTTTTACTTGGACATCAATCCCCTCAGCATTACAATGTCTCGAGTTAGTTATAAACATCATCAAGTCTTCACACACAAGAGCAGTGGTGGCCGAGTGGTAACGGCCGCGTCTTACGAGGTCTTGGGCTTGAACCCAAGCAGGCACTTTACTTTATGTAAATTATTTCATCATCAATGTTCTCAAAACGGTAAAGGAAAACATCGTGAGAAAACCGGCATGTCATAGAGCAAATATTTCGAAGACATGCTATATTCTTCAACCCGCACTGAGCCAGCGTGGTGGTTTATGGCTCACTCCCTCTTACAGAGAGAAGGCCTGTGTCCCAGCAGTGGGAACATTATAGGCTGATCATAACACCCGGCACTACCACTTTCGCACAGAGTTACTTATTGCTAAACCCTTTAGTAGATGTTTTTTTCTTGTCATTATTAATCTACTGGAACCTGTCTAAGGTTCCTATTAGTATAGTTACTTTGTAGTCGGCAAAGTTACGCTTCAGCGGTGTTCTGTTACAGCCACATATAATAAATTCAGACTAGTTCTTTATTATGTTCTTCAGGCGAGAAACTAAACTCGTAATGATGAAACTTTTACAGATAATACTGGAAGCAATACTTCCATGCTACGTAAAACAAATCCAACTGCCGAGCTACAACCGCGAAGGAAAGACAGAGAAAGAAATCATCCAACAACTAGCTATTGCTATAAAAACGCTTGTTAATAACTGCGAAGGGCTGTCTAAGTAAGTGCTTGCGTTCAATTTATTTCAAATTATTGATGCCGGAGTTCCACAGGGGTCTGTTCTCTCTGCAACTTTTTTCCTGCCGCAAATCAATGACATACTTCAACCTGGTATTGTTGGGTGCGCAGATGACAATACTGTTACAAAGAGATAATTGTCCAGCCCGAAAACCAGCAGGGGTGAAGTTCGTTCCTTAAGAGAGGCCATGGAGCGGACTGATTTGACCCTAAGCCTTATCTCCCAGTGGGGTGATGTCAATCTGGTCCCTTTTAACGCCACCAAAACACAGACATGTCTCTTCACCGCAAAAAGGAGTCGTTCGACCAAACTCCTACTTTTCGGGGTACGTCTGTTCCTGTAACTGATCAGCTTGAGCTCCTAGGCATGGAGTTGACGTCCAGTCTCAACTTTGACGTCACCATTGAGCGCAAAGCCTAAACTGCGGCCAAAAAACGGGGCATCCTAAATAGAGTGAAGCGGTACTTTACGCCTGGACAGCTTTTAACTCTTTATAAAGCGCAAGTCCCATCCTGCATGGAGTATTGCAGCCACCTTTGAGATGGCTCAGCTAAATAACAACTTGCCGCGCTCGACTCAGTGGAACGCAGAGCTAAGAGGCTCATTGGCGGTGTTAAACTGTTGGATGCCAAGCTTCACAGCTTGGCTCATCGCCTGAAGGTTGCCTGCTTGTCGGTGTTCTATAGATTGTACTTCGGTGAGTGTGCGCAAGAACTCCACGACCTCATCCCACCTGCGCCCTTCTCTCATCGGACATCCAGACGTACTGCTAATTACCATCCATACCTAGTTGCCATTCCACCAATTCGCACTAAGCGCTTCCAAACATCCTTCATAATGCGCACGGCAAAAGAGTGGAACTCACTACCTGCTTCTGTGTTCCCGAACGCATTCAACCCGAATCTCTTCAAAGTTAGAGTAAAGAGGCTTCTTCTGGGTAAGCTCACTCCGTCTTAGACTTTGTCTCTGTCACCTCTGACCTAGACTAGAGTCAAGAGTAAACCCATCTCAAAGAAAAAAAAAATAGAACACCAGTTTATTTCAAATACAGAACACAAAATCTTTTGTGAATTGGAATTCCGCCTCTTTGGACTAGTGGTCAACTTAGATTAAGTTTAACAAGCTACCTGATACCTTACCACCATTTTTAGAAAACAAACATTTTAATTTACTTTTTTTAAAGAAAGACTGCATGCATACCTACTGGTTTCAAGCCTCTACAATATAATTCGTCAGATTTAATGATTTCACAACAAGTTTGTCTAATTTATATTAAAAGGGGAAGGGATAGAATCATATGGCATCAAAAAATTATTCCGCATCGTTGTCAACAGGAAAAGTGCTCAAACACAACTTTATCTTGTTTCTAGATCATACAACGGCCCTTATAGAACTTCTCCTGAACATAAAGGCTCGTCTCAAAGGACCGGGCCTCGTACCGCCGCCGCTACAATAATCGCCTTTGAGGAATCTCACTCCAAGTACGATAACTCTAAAATGCCTGTGCCTGAATATACTGGAGCTGAAGACTCGGAGGTAAATATAAAATCAAACGAATATAGATGCCATCTATATCAGCCCTAACTACCTTTGCCTACTGTTTTAAAAACACTCTGGAACTCCCATTTGTTGTTCGTTTATTTTTTGGTGTGATACTTTTTTTACGTAAACATCTTAGATACACTGCCATTAGACCATAGACGTCAATATTGCTACATCAATACCGATGTAGAGCCATCATCTGAAATCATCATTTAATAATAATTTTCCATAAATAGCATGAAATTTTCTTCTATTAAAAACATCCAACATACCGCTGACATACTGCAAAGCAAATATACATAAACACAAAAGATATTTTATTAAAACACTGCTGTCTAGTCACTTATTTCCTTAGTTAGAGAATATAACACTGGAGAAACCTTACGAAAAAGTACAAGATCAAATTCTCTAGTACGTTCATTAAACTACTTTCAAATCGATTGTAGCGCACTTCGTAAATCGTTTTCTAGACGCGCGGAGCACCGTGAAAATTCCTGACTGGGCTGTTAGATCTTGTAAAATGCTTTCAAATACGTCAAACTTACATTAAGACGAAATACCTCCCCTATGTAAATATCTTTAGTCATGTTTTTATTAAAATTAAAAACCCTAACCTAATAATACATATTGATTTTTCATTCGATTCGTCAACTACATAAAACAGGGCATTATTCGAGTATTTTTGTCGCATTTGTTTGTGACGTCACCGAGTCTCTCTACACTTCGTTTTTATGTTCGTAAAGTTCAAAATATTTACTTTAGCGCATGTAAATATACGTCAAATCAGCAAAATTGACATCCACTTGCTATGCGATTATGTCTTGTCTCTCTAAAACTGTTAGAGACCACCGAGGGGTTGAGCTCATATTTAAACCATGACATGTCGATAATTTATTCATACAACTAAGTAGTAATTTTTGTTGGTTTAAAGAGGATTTTATTATGTTCAATGTTTTATATTTCCATTATTAGAAAGGAAATATTTGGTTTTATTTGAAAATATTTCCATTATTAGAATGGAAATATTTGGTTTTATTTGAAAAACCTTTTCTTTAAACTTAACCTTTTTTATTATTGATATTATTTTACATTTTTGTTATGTTTATGTAATTGTAGTTTTATTTAAATGTAACTTAAGCATAAGCTGTTTTATTTCATGGATTCAGTTAAAATTCGGACTGAATATCGAAATCGATGAAAAAAATCTATGGTACGAACTTCTCTTTCCGGGCGAGCAGCTTTTGTTATTTCTTTTTTTGTAGTGGCTATCGCGTCCCCCGTCAAAAGTGACAGACTTTTTTGTTCAGAATATTGTGCTTATGCCGTCTACAGTGGTATATAGCTACAAGCATCTTTCCCCCTTTGATTGAAAGCTCACTGGTTTGCTTACATTTCTTAGATAACTACCATTTCAATATATTTTTGTAATTCATTCTCTCAACAGTTGGTGCGAGCAGAATACCGTAGACCACGTGATGTTTTACTATCCCTCGTCGGCGAATTCATCGGCCGCGCTACTTCCCGCTTGTTGGAAATCAACGGCTCGAACCGAAGCGGCGACGGAAAACCAGTTGAACTGCTGGATTCTAAGTCACATGCTGTGAGATTATAGTCTTGCCCATGATATTTATAAACTGGATTTTGTTTTCTACTCTGAACAGGATGGAATTTTGTTTTCTACCATATACAGTGTGGATTTTTTTAACCTCACCTGCAAGCGTAGCATGACCACCATAGAAACGAGTTTTGTCGACCAAAGAACAGACATAAATGACATTAACAAATAAATCTATTATGTTGTCTATTCTTTTGTCTATAAAACCCGGTCATGCTACGCGTGCTGGAGGGAAAGGACTCTAAATACTGGAGATAGCAAATTTAACTCAATGGTAATATAACTTTATTTTTTTGAAGGAACAAATCTGCTTTCAATGATTTCCGATAATTCGCTTGCCACACTCGGGAATTGAACCGGCTAAAATCCGATTCCTTTTTAATAAATAACTCGTCCGTGAACCCCGTGTAATAAAGAGTCTTCAATATAAACATGTGCAATTTGCAATTTTCTTATCTGAATAGTGCTTCGTCATTTCAATAAATAAATGACGCCATTATTATTATTATTAGGTTGTTATTTAATCCCATTGAATTTATAAGTTTAGGTTTGCCTTTTATTTAATTTATCATGTTTGATCGGACTTTTGCCACTTCTATTCCCGAGTGTGGCATCCGAATTTTCGAAAATCTTTGTTTCTTTACAAAAATAAGGAATGTTACCTTAGAGTAAACTTGCTATCTCCAGTACTTAGAGTACTTTCCCTCCAGGTGAGGTTAAAAAATCCAACCTGTAGAGTCTGCTACACAAAGAGTGTTGCCCATTGTCACCACGCTCCTTGTCGATAGACCAAGAGGACGGATGACAACACAATTATTCTGAATTTCCATGAAACTGCTGATTTTTTGTTTTTTGTTTTATATTTATTATTTTCTACGCAAGGGAGTCTAGAATCATGTGCTGAATTCATGGTCACATTTTGCGCGTCGATGTCCCTGCCACTCTGTATAATGGCAATCACAATCCTTCTTTCAAATTCCACATAACATTTAAGCCGTTTTTAATTCAAGATAAACAAAAGCAACATAGTTTTGGTGGCTGCAACAACATACTATATTTTGCTGAAAACATGTTGGTAGTACTGCAGTATATGTGTGTTGCATTTAAATCAGAGGTTGAAATCTGCTGATTATTCCACTATTGCTATTCTGTGAATCTGAACATCGTGAAAACTTAGGTGAAGTGAGCGTGGAGTGAGCTGTCAGCGCCACTGTTGCTAGGGATTGACCAAGACGGGATGACACTGACAGCTCACTCCACGCAAGTATTCACAGTGAGATTTTTACAGAATCGACATGCTGCATGTCGATTCTGTAAAAATCTCACAGCTCACTCCACGCTAACTTCACCTAAGTTTTCACGGTAAGATGATAAAAGAATACCACTACTGGAATGCCCGGCAGATTCCGACCTATTCTTATAAATAACGTCCTCAATGTCAACGCCCAAATTACCGGTACTTAACCAAAAGGCATTTGAAAATCCACCATCATCTTGGGAAAAAGTCCCATGCTGTATTTTGAAAACTTAAACTCTTTTTCTAACAGCGCCTCGCAGAAATAGCGCACTCATTACTAAAGGTGTCTCCCTACGACCCGGAGTCTATGGGCTGTCGCGGTCTTCAACGGTACATGACGCAAGTTCTACCTGCGGCTGATTGGGCAGACGATGCGTTACGACCGGCGCTAATTATGATTCTGAGGAGGTTGGATAAGGTGTTCCTCAAAATTGCTAAGAAGCCTAGCATCAGGGTAAGATTTTCAAGTTGTTTTACCATAGACAAACTTATACATTTTTAAGTACTTAAAAAGATCTTCTTTCAGGTTTCGCCAGAGTACCTCATGTGCTTTCATCTGCTTCGACAATTTTGGATTTATTCAAGAAAACCGTTTTCTAACCAAGCGACCTTTTTCAGAGAAACACCGACTGGGATTCGGCGGCAGTGCTCTTGAAGGGAGTGTATGAAACAATGGTACGGTGTCCATACATAATGCATTGGCAGCATGTTAAAACTCTGCTCAATACTATTCAAGTGAGTTGCACCAACCATTTTCATTTCAGCCCATAATTTCAAAGGTCGTCTTATAAAAGAAAAGTACAATTTTTGAAGTGTACTCATTAATCGCAGTCTTTATGCTTTTCGTTACGTTTTAAAGCACGAGGCGCAGCAACGAAACCTTGTCGATTTTCCGAATAAATTTTAATGGGTTATTCACCCACATATCTCGTTCTCTCGCATCGTGACTGCATCGGACTTTTAAGAAAATCTTCTCAACAGAAGAAGAAAACTCATTGTCATTTTTCTGTTCTACTTTACAGGCACTGATAGTATCTGACAACAACTGTGGAGAGAACTTATCCTCGGCAACAGCAGCGCTTATGTCGCAACCACCGCCACCTCATTTCTGCAGTACAGTCGTGCGACTAATCGCATTGCAGATCATCAATACAGGGGTAAATAAACACTTACAATATACAGGGTGTAAAAATACCCGATTAGCCGTAAGTTACGCACTCTGTACATCAAACTCAGTTACACAAAAATAATAGCTGGGAAACGAATTATATTATTGGTGTGAATAATCGCTGTTTTCGGTATTACGCAACGTATCGTAAGCAAAACATTGTGCTTATGGGTGCATGCAACGGTACAGGGGTCGTGAGGGGTATTAAAGTTGTAACATAACATAACATCACGCCTGTAATCCCAGAAGGGTTAGGCAGAGGTGTACCTATAGTACACCCACATTTCGCCAGTTATGCTTAGGTCCCATGTAATAGGTGGCGAGCCTATTGCCATCAACCGGGCACAAATCTAGACTCCGGGCTGCTACTGAGAAATTCTAGATGAAAAAACCCAATAACAATTTGCCCAACCTGGGAATCGAACCCAGGACCTCATGCTCGGCAGTAGCTCTTGCGACCACTAGACCGTTGTTGAGAAAACTGTTTATCGTAAAAAAAAACGGAATGCAAGTGACTCTCGGCTTCGCTAAGTGTCTTTTTACCACCCGTTATGATTATACTTGCTGGCTGCAACTAGATGCGAATTCCCGTACATAATCCAAGTACCAGAGAAGTGTGTAAGACTTTAGATATATTTGTTCCAGTGCCAGCAAGGAATGGTGCTATACAAGATGAATGTAGCTATCCCTTTTTCCTTCCCTATACGGCCCAAGCTTTTGCTCTATCATTGTTTTAATATTTGTACATATATCTTGTGACACAGGATAGTTATTCACTGGAACAAATGTGTGGAGGCAGCGCGTCGTTCCAAACTGGAGAGAAAACTGAAAACATGCTGATGAATCTATTCATGCCACTTTGTTTACGTGTCGGCAGTGGAAGAAAGGGTAAGAATAATCAGAACAGTGTATAACAATTATTAAAGCACTTTTGTAGAGCAATTATCCAGAAACTTACATACAGTAGGTACTAAGAACGATAAAAGTTATAAGCCTCGGAACTCCTCGAGTCCTTTTTTTTCTTATAAATTATATTTATTGCTTGCCCAACTTCTGAAACAAAAAAAAAACTATGCCATTGGCTTCTACTCCGTTCACTTATTATACCCTATTTTTAAGAGACGGTAAAAAAAAAAACACATCCCGGCTTTTCAAAAATAGGGTATAATAAGTGAACGGAGTAGAAGCCAATGGCATAGTTTTTTTTTTTGTTTCAGAAATTGGGCAAGCAATAAATATAATACATTTAAACTAAACTTTTCATACTAGAACAATTATTTTAAAAAACTACGGAATAGGCTTCTACTCCGTTCTCTTATTATACCCTATTTTTTCAAGACGGTAAATAAGTCATCCAGTATTATTCGTAATAATTTTATTCGATGTTCATTATAATTACATATCATTTTATTACCCGAATTCAAAAAAGGAGGTTTTCAATTTATGTTGTTTTATAAAAATAAACTTCTTTCAGATGTGCCACCTCTCCGCCAATCAGACGTAAGCTACTTAGTATCAGTGGTGTTAAACGCGCTATGTCCGCCCGCACCGCCCGGACAGTTAGCAGCCGTGAACGCTAAACTCAACGCCTCGGACAACCGCGCCAACTCACTCACGTTCACTGGCAGTCGCGATACTAGGAATACTACCAGGCTGTCCAATCAACTGTACAGGATTGCTTTCTTAGGTGTGGAATACAAACTTTTTTTTGAGTTCCGAATGATTTAATTCGATTCAGTATAGTCCGCGAGACGTAACAAGCTAAGCTTTGCATTTCTGTGAGTGCTTACCAATCTCACCAATGGAGGGACGCACAGCGCTCAGGCCGATTGTATAAACCGGTTTCAACCAATTGCGCTCTAGGCCGACGTCACACCTACACTATCTATATTATTATGTGCAAAGCTCAGCTTAGGCCTCGCGGACTGATGACGGATAAAAACAATCAAAAAGTTTATCAAAATCTCAAGATATTTGATTTTGCTTAATTTGCTGAAAAAATTGGCTTCTGTGACTTACCTAACCTAACCGTACTTATAAAAATAATATCAATAATATTTGTGTGTTTTCCAATAGTTTGTATTTTTTTAAACTTGCAGCTTTAAAAGTGATGTGCGCATGCTTCACAAGCGAGCTATGCACAGAATGGGGTCGCATAGCCCGCGCGATGCGAGACCTGGGCAGACGGAACGAAGCGGCGCACCATCTGTGGGACTTCCTAGAACATGTGGTCACGTATCGAACGCCACTTTATATTCTGTTGCAGCCTTTTATCGTGCATAAGGTAGGTGCATACTATTGGGTTACAAGGTTACATTTTATTAGTTTTCTTGATCATAAATTCGATTTGGTAAAGCATCTGGGGAGGATTATAGGAATGGAACAAGTCTGACTTGGGCAAAAGTACCGAAAAAGCGTGCACAAACTTATTAATAATAATTTATAACTACGAGTATAACATGCAATATGTTGTAAGAAGCCTCTTCGTGTAGCGCAGCTTGTTCCGTCAGTTACTCAACTGAACCGAGCGCTCGGTGCATCCTGGACAGTTACACCCAATACCTTATATGACTGGCCCATTCTCCTCTTGCGGTGGTACGGCTAACGCACGCCTGGTTTGCGACAATTCTCGCACCGGTATCTGGCCGTAAAGCAGCATGCTGTGTTTTGTCGATGCGTTTGAGTGGCACTGGGGAGGAATTTGAGTGTTGGCAGTTGCGTTGCCAAGGCAAGTGTTAGCCTAGGAGTCAACCTCGTTCTGAAGTAGGCAGTGACCTGTCGCTGCCGGCCGTACTGAGTGCGATGGTCGGCAGCGTCGAGTCCTGGGACGCGGTGGTTTCCTTCTGCGAAACAGTGATCTCGCAGAAGAAGGCTGCGGAAAGGGAGAGAGAGATCTCGTCCACTCTCCCGATCGGCAGCAGGCGCACCGGGCGCAGGCGGAGGGCGGACAACGCCCTCTTCCAGCCCCCCTAAATGGGACGGCGGACTCGGGGACGGCCGCCGCCCCCCATACATCAGGACCCGAGGTGGCGGCGCGTAGTGTTCCACGCGCGCCCCTCTTAGACGTTGTTCTCCAACTGAATGAAACGAAGTTCAAAACCTGTATCAAACGCACACTATGCAGCCAAGCATATTATAAGTTGGAGGATTACATCTCTGACAAAAATGCTTGGCTCAACGCTGGTTCTGCTCCACAAGGGCGCCTAAACAATTGATTAGCATTCGGAAATATTGTTGGAGCTGCTGAAGATTGTAAAAACTATCTTTGCACTGTATAAATTCAATCTTTTAGTATTGTATAATTGCAAAGCACACGTGTGAGCACTATGTGGTACCTACTATAAAGCTACCCTATACTGGGCACGTCTGTCATTGACTTGAATGTGCCCTGGCGGCTGAGAGTATGTCACGCTCACTCAAATGTCTCGCTGGTGGTGGCGTGTGTGTTGGATCATTAAGTTCCCTTCAAAATGGTTGAGCTGAATGGTGCTGATCCATACGTCATGTTCGTGAACGGGCGCCGTCAGTGTGGACTGGTCATCTCTTGGCTGCCACGCCTTTTTTTTTTTTTTAATTTTTCTTTTCCGATTTTTATGTTTTTTTATTACGGGTCTTTCTACATCGTTCTCACATGTTTAATTTCAACAAGACTGATGTAACAAATTTTCTGTAATCATATTATTTAAAAGAGTGTCCATGGAGTTTCTTGCCCGTTCTTCTCCATAGGTACCTACTTCGCTTTGGAATGGGCAACTAGCTTCATATTTCTGACTGACCGACCCCTTGACAATTCAAAAGTGCCTGTAATGGGTTAATTTGAAATAAATGCTTTGAGTTTGAGTTGCAGGGGGAGTCAAACACCTCACTCCCCCCCCCCCAACCCGAGGAGGCCCGCAGAGGCGGGCCGGCACCAGTCGGGGTCGCGGAAGAATCATGTTCCCGCGACCCCGACGTAGGTGTGAGATGGAACACCGGGGTGGTTTTTAGTCAGTAAGAGTCTGACAGACCCCTCCGCCCGCCCCAGGGCGGAGGACATCCATGAGGATTTTCCACCCCGGGAACAAAAAAAAAAGGAGTCAACCTCGTCAGCGCTGCTTCCCAATCTGGGGGGCCCGAGCGCCGCTTGTAGGCGGCTCTACGTGGGGATCGTGCGATCGATGGCCCTTTACGGGGCCCCGGTCTGGGCATTTGACCTGACGGCCGCTAGCATCTCTGTCCTGCGAAAGCCACAGAGAGCAATGGCCGTCAGAGTCATAAGAGGGTACCGCATGATCTCCTACGAGGCGGCTTGTGCGCTGGTCTCCTGGATCCTAGAGACGAAGGTGCTCGCGTCACTTTATCGGTGGCGCGAGGAAGCGAGGGCGCGGGGCGGGCGGCCGATGCAGTGCCATGTGGAGCAGCGTTGGTCGCAGCTTCGCCAGGTCCGTAGTGTTCCACGCGCGCCCCTCTTAGACGTTGCGGGGGGAGTCAAACACCTCACTCCCCCCCCCCCCCCAACCCGAGGAGGCCCGCAGATGCGGGCCGGCACCAGTCGGGGTTGCGGAAGAATCGTATGTTCCCGCGACCCCGACGTAGGTGTGAGATGGTCGTCATGTCAACTCAATCTGGAGGGTATCGGGATCCGTCACTTAATTTACTTACTAAGCTCGTGGGAGCTGTTTAGTCAATCGGACTGCTCAATACCTCGCGATCAAAGTGCAATTCACTAACATCCGTGGATTGTACTACATAAAAATATCAATCCGGTCCATCACCACCTTGAGACCGAGAATCCGCACTTGTTTTCTTTTTGACGGAGTCGAAGATAGCGACCCTGTTACGGCCGAACCCAATCAACGTATCTATCTCTAATTTTGGCTTAATGGAGATAGATAAACTTACCAATCTCTGGTTTTAACGTCCCAATAAAGCTAAAGTATGCGACCCTAACATGTGTTGACAGCTATTTGTTTACAGGGATTCTCAGGGTCTATCATCAGTAGAGATCTGTCTTAGGTTTTGGCCGTTAGACGTGACGTACCTTGTATACGTCCGCGACGACAAATGCTGTCAACGTCTGTGCTGCTATGAGCTTAGCCGGTCTACACCACACCAGGTAATCAGGAGACGACAAGATTCTTTGACCATCTTACAGATGCCGCCGAATTGGCCCAACACAAATATCCGGCATCGGAGCTTGTTTTTGTGGGAGATTTCAATGTTGTAACCATGCTACCCGCGCTCCGGATGTTGATGGGCACACAATCAACTGCTTGGATCTTCTGCTGACAACAGATCTCGACAGGCCCTCTGTATCGGTCTGGGCTCCGCTCGCTTCGTCTGACTGCTGTCTGGTAAATTCGTGGCTTTCTGTTCTACTCCAGATTTAAACCCTAGAGGCACGAGGCGAGCCACGGTACGGTTCAGCAGACTGGGATGAGATGCGGCATTTCTTGCATCTTACCCAATGCAGCCAACTTTCTTCTCTTCGCGCAATCCTTCGGACTGCGCTGACGCAATTGTAGACGTGGTACGTTAGGGAATGGAATATTTTATCCCATTCTCTGACGTCCCACATGGCTGCGTCGCTCAGCCCTTGGTATAAAGCGTCTTGTGCCTGGGTTTCGAACCGCAGTGACAATGACAAAGCGTACAATTCTGCCAGACTGCAGCCAAGAGGGCGTCCTCAATAAGGTGAGGCAATACTTCACATCTGGGCAGCTTTAAGTCTGTACAAAGCCCAGATCCGTTTCTGTATACCTGTATGTGTGTAACTAGGACCTTCGTAGTAAAATAAATAAACAGTTCATTACTAGATAATGGTAATAGGTAATACGGGCTGGTGTCCGCAACACCACGTTAATGCGCGTATTTTGCGTAAGGTGAGAAAAGCGTGTGACTCCTATGACAAAGAGGTGTTTATTAAATGACCCATGGCCAGTTAAAGCTACCGTAACTGTACGCAGCTGATTGGTTAGTCGAAGAACCTGTTTCGTGAGGCGGTGATTCCTTAGCCTGCCTGCACTGACTTTGTTCAAACCATATAATATAGTTTGTTATGTTGGTCCCTGGTGCGTTTCCTTACCAGAGTGCGTAATTACCCGAAGGGGAGTGGCATGATGTGTTCAGGTCCCACAAGTGTCTCGCTCGACCCCCTTCTGGCAAGTTCGTCGGCTGCATCGTTGTCTAGCGAACCGCTGTGTCCTTTGATCCATTGAATGGTTATGTTATTGAGGCTACCCACCTGGTTAAGGCGCTGGTGACACTCGTATATTAGCCCAGATTCAACTGTGTGGCTGTTCAGCGCTTGCAAAACAGCCCTGCTTGTTCAGCGCTTGCAGAACAGCCTTGCTGTCTGAGAGTATGCGGATCGAGTGGTCCTTAACTTCCCTGGCCATGATGGCCGAAGCAGCCAGAGAAATACCCATGCATTCGATCTGGAACACTGTGTTATGGACCCCCAATGGTATGGCTATGCGTATTTGAAGTCCTCCGAGAAGATTCCAGCACCTGTGCCAGTACCTGTTTTGGATCCGTCTGTGAAGATCTTCAGGGCACAATCCCTCGCATCTTCGATCCTCGTGAAGATGGATCTTGTATTTTTTATCGAAGATAAATTGTTTGGGTACCCGAGGTACAAGTCCCTGTTGAGTCCCTCAAGTAGCACGATGTGTGGTGTGTCTCTCTCACCCCAGAGATCTAGTACCTTTAGACGTACCTCCGCCAATGTCGCTTCCTGCTTTATAAACAGGTGGAGCGATGGCAGTTCCAGATTGACTTCAAGCCCGCCAAGCAGGCTAGTCTTTCCATGCGCTGTAGTTTGTTAATTACTAATAACAATAACAAAACCATGGTCAGCAAGACGACATGTCAACACAATCAGTTCGCGAGCAAAACGCAGAGATCTGCCATTATTCCCCTCGCTATATTTGAGGGAAGGAGGCAACCCGACCCCCGACGCTACAGCAAACAGTGCCATTTAAGGGAGCATGACGAACTTGCTGCCGGGGTTGCTCAGTCAAAAATAATATGATCAATTGTCGAGCTAACCACATAGTGCCATTTTAGAACTCATTAAAGAAACATTAAAATGAGTAGATTATATCAATAATAAATGAAAATAAAATAAATCTAAATTGAATTATATTATAGTCAAATGAATTAAACAATTATGAACTCATATAACCTGTCAGTAGGTCACCTAATTCTGGAGAACAAACATAAACATTGTCTTGAGTTAATTACGCTTAAAGCTTGTTATAAAAAGGTTATACCAAACCCAACAAATGAGTTATGAACGTTATGAAGCCAGTGAAAGGGAGCACGTAGATTGTCCTTATTTCTAGGGTTAATATTATGAATATCATGTTTTTCGTGTCTAAATAAGATGTTGGCGAAGATGAGTTGTGATGGGGGTATACCAATATCTTTAAAGAATCTCAGAGATAGTAGTTTCCAGCCGGTAAATTGCTCGAACAACTCGTTTTTGAAGAACCAAACTATATTTTGAATATCAGCGGCTTTGCCCCTGCTTAACATAACGCTATCAAGATAACTAAAATAGACTAGCCGATCTGTATCGACGTCAGTGTATTGTCTTACTTTGCTGACGGTTGTAGGCAGACGAGCCTTCCCGCTAGGCTTGATATATGCGATCCCCACTGAAGTTTGGCGTCTACTGTTCTGCCCAGAAAAACTGCCGAGTCTACAGTTCAGAGTCAAGCACCTCTTACCTAAGACGATGTTGGGCCCTAGTTTTCTAACATTCGGTAAGGCGAACATTAAACATTTCGTTTTCTTGGCATTGAGAACTAAGTAGGTTATTTGTGATAAACCAATCCAATCCGTAACCATTCATAGTGCACTGTTTAAGTTATCAAAATCTTGTCCATTCCGGTCTACTTTAAAGATAAGAGAGGTATCGTCAGCAAACAGTACAACGACCTCTTCCCGCCATCGCGCTATTACTACCAGAATACTAGACGTACTGCAGGGTACCATCCACACTTGGTTGACAGCTCGACCAGTCGTACTCAGCGCTTGTCCTCCACATTTATTATTCGCACAGCCGAAGTGTGTAATTCTCTGCTAGTGTGTGTGTACCCTTCCACATATAATCCGTCTGCCTTCAAAGCATGCTGCAGGCATCTTCTGGACACGCTCGTTCTATCATAGACCTCCTCCATAGCTTTCCATCAGGCATGATAGAGATCAAAGCAGGCCCATTTAGCAATATAAAAAAAACACATCAAATTGTCGTTTTGGTAAAAACATTGGAATTTTTCGAAACGTTACTTTTTCTTGTGCCAGTTATCACAACCTCCAATCGGCGACAACGAGCGTCACATGCAGTTCGTAGTGCGCGAGCGAGTGAGAGGACTCAAGCTACCAGCCGCGAGAGCACGCGGCGCGTTGTTAGCGGAGCTCGCAAGAGAACTGCGCCACATGCGCGATACACACGACCAGTACAAGTTTGGTTAGTACAAAACTACACAGACACATAGAAATGTAAAACTTGATTTTTTTTTAACAAAAGTGAGCGCATACGCCCTGAAGCCATTTGTAGCGGATGTTCTGATTCAACTATAGTTTAAAATGTAATCCTTATTACCCTATTATACGAAAACTCATCCATAATTTAATCGTTCTTTTTTTATTCTAGAACAAATTGCCGAGAATCTCGGCCAAGCGGCTGGCAAGCGAGCTTCGGAAGTATTCCCCCGTACTACCACAGTACCGGACAAGCACCAGCAGCACAGACCGTCGCTAATCTCCATGCTAGTGGGACGCGCGGGCGCAGGCGCCCTACCTCGCACGCCCGACCATCCCTCCGCGCCGCTGTCTGCGCAGAGAGGTACGTACTACCACAGTACCGGACAAGCACCAGCATCACAGACCGAAGCTGTTCTCCATGCTGGTGGGGCGCCTGCCGCGCACGCCCGACCATCCCTCCGCGCCGCTGTCTGCGCAGAGAGGTACGTACTACCACAGTACCGGACAAGCACCAGCATCACAAACCGAAGCTGTTCTCCATGCTGGTAGGGCGCCTGCCGCGCACGCCCGACCATCTATCCGCGCCGCTGTCTGCGCAGAGAGGTACGTACTACCACAGTACCGGACAAGCACCAGCAGCACAAAAAATTCCTCTAGTGGCCGCCACTTATGTTTGGGTTGGAAATCATCTAATAACTTCTCTCGCTCTGGGTGGAGCCGGAGGGTGTGTCATATTTTTACTGACTAAAACCCACCCGTGTTCCTTCAGTTGCCTGTGCCAGGGCCACGGTATCTCTTTCGAACAACCCGCGACCCTGGCAGTAGTGGCAGCCACTGAGCAACTAGTCTGTTTCAAAAGTGTCTGATTAAGATGTAAACAAATTGATCAGAAAACGTAAATGATTAAAAATTTAGTGCTTATATTTAATTATTTGAACACTCAACCCTATGTTATAAGATGTTTTTCATTTGACAATTGAAGTTAGTTTGATAAACTCAATTTTCGTCGATGCTTTTCAATTAAAATGTTATTTAAATAATAATTGTTGGAAAATATGGTAAGATATGAACTTGAAAACTTATAAATTCAGATGAGTGTGGTCAAATTCAAATAAATTTATTTCGTGAACACAGGGTACATACAGAAGGTGATAGAATACATTAGATCCGAGCTGTGTCCCGCCAAAAGGCATACAAAATATCAAAGGTTCCTTACAATAATCAAATATATTACAAAAATATATAGTATGTCACATCATGAGAACAGATTGGATTTAGCTTAACAGGTCTTGTAATTAAAATGTGTCATTTAAATACACCTTGTTATTTAACTATTTGAATAGACTACTTTTAAATTAGTTAATGTTACTACTTGATATAACTTGTCCTGGTAACTTATTATATAGTTTTTGAGCCATTGCATACAAGCTGTTGCTATGAAGTTTTGTTTTTGTTACACAAATCTATACAAATAGTTATTGTGTTTTATAAAAAATACAACCTTCATAAATATAGAGTAACGTTAAAGTTAAAATTTTAAGCTTATTAAAATGTGGCTTGCATGATTCCCTCTGTTTTATTTTACAAATCGCTCGGATAGTTTTTTCTGTGCTATAAGTACTTCTTGAATCTTAGGGGCATTTCCCCAGAATGTGAGGCCACATCGCAGAGCCGAGGCGAGATAACCATGATAAGCTGCAAGTAAAGCGGTCTTATTCGCAATTTTACCCAGCATATAAAGAGCATATGAAAATTTACTAACTTTTTCACAAACATTTTCAATTTGAGTCCTCCATGTCATGGCATTGTCAATATATAGTCCATGAAATTTTATAACGCTCAAAAATCAAAATCAAAATATTTTATTTCTCATAAACCTACATGGGCCCTTATGAAACGTCAGATTCTAGGTGCACGGTTCCAATTGGTTGTTTCCTATGGAGAAGAGCCGAGAAGAAACTCCATGGTTACTCTTTTAAAAATATTTGTCTTTTACAATGTTTTTTAATTACAGTGTTAATAGGTATGGGAGGACAGTGTAGGCCTGTCAACAAGTAACATATGTTAAACAAATAGACTATGGTCTATAAATTTACAATCCACAAGGCCTACGACGTTCTCACATTTACAAAATATAGAATAATCTAATAAAGTAAAATCTAAAACGAATTAAAATTTGTAGGGATATAATGTCAAATAATGAAAATATTATGTCAGAGTACATAACTTGACATAATATAAAAAAGTCATTATCTAAATAATACAAAAATTAAACACCATTATTTGGGAGCAGTTATTAGAAATAGCTTCCAGTATTTTATTCCCTTTGTAGTTTATTCGAAACTGTGATTGTTCCTTGTGTCTAATTTTAAAATTAATTACTTTCTTTTTGGTTAGATTTGTTTTAAGTTTTTCGTGCTCTTCTATTTCTGTTAAGGTGCCAGTATCATAAATAACAGTGCTGCCGTCGGCAAATAGTGACATTTCAAACTACCGCAGTTTTGGTCCTTATATTTACTCTATTAATTTGTGTAATTTGACCTCTGTTCTCCAAATAAGATTTTATCAAATTAAGTACGTTATTTCTGATACCATATCTTTCGAGCTTAGTTAATAGCATGTTATGGTCTACAAAGTCAAACGCCCTAGTCATGTCCATAAACATCGCCATCGCTGGTGTTTTGTTATCCATGTTATGATGGATTTTTTCAGAAAAGTTAAAAAAGCCATATTAATGGTTCTGTTTTTATCACAGTCACATCATTTGTTCCTTGCATTTTTTTTTTCTTTCTAAATAGCTGTTCATGCTGTTATATAAAACCTTCTCAATTTTTTTTTAATTGGTATCATTGCAACTGGCCTGTAATTGTTAACATTTGTTTTATTATCCTTTTTGTGTAATGGCTTTATTATTAAAACCTTTATCTGATCGGGAAAAATGCCTTTCTGGCTACCTACTTTTATTTATAATGTCACATAATATGGGTGCTATAATAAGAGCAACTGTTTTGACTATTCCGGTGTTAATATCATCATAGCCTGTACCTACTGCTAGTGTTTTTAAGAGTATTTATTATTGTAGTTATCTCTTTTGGTACGGTGTCTTTTGTTACTGATTCCCTTTACGGAATGATTGCGTAGGATTTAACCTGAACAGTCTTTTTTTATGGGATTGTTGCATGATTTTATTGTTTGGGCAGGACAACGTCTATTAGGTTCGCTAGTTTAATAATGCTATTCAAACAATAATTGTTGGATAAAGTTTTAAAATACAAAGCTGAAGTCATGTAAATATAGATGAATGTGTAAATGTTTTCCTTTAGTGAGTATTGCGTAAGAATTTGTTTACACTTACTTATGGAACAGCCCATAAATAAGTATTCTCATAACACTAGCGCCCAGTTTCAAAAAGCGCTAAATGTAACGTTATAAACAGGTTCTGTAGCCATGTTGGTGTTTCTTGGCTACTGCCGGGTTTACTTTCCAATTATGCCTTTATATCCCAACCTTCTTATTACAGAATCACTATCGAGTAGCTCAACCACGAGCCAGCACATGCCAGTGTTTGAGGCGCAGTTGAATAGTGGCCGTATGAGTGAAAACAGCAATAATAACGTCAGCAGTTGCAATTCTCACATAGGTATGTAAACAATACATATCTACAATAAGTACCTACATGTGTGTACATAAATTGGGTTTTCCCGTTAAGTTATTCTTTGGATAAGATTGGAAAATCTTTATGTATGCTCAACGTATAATACAAGCGTTGGGCAACTTGTTTTTGTTTTGTCTGTATCCTTACCTCTATTGCCCAGCATAGTTAAAAAAAAATAAGTAAATGCATACGACATAGAGAATGGACCTCACAAAAGTAACCACTCTCTGGAAAGAGACAAAGTTACTGTGCGGTCAATACCTGTCTCTTTTGACTTACAGTTGTACATGCAGCGCTGAATGATACACTCCTGAGCGCCAGTAACCTGGACCCATCAGAGTTCTAGAAAGAGACAACTACTGGCTGCACATTCGCTTTGTCTCGTAGTTTTCGTGTGTCTGGATTCACTGAACAACTGAATACGGAACGCTTAGTCCATTTTCTGGGTCTATGCATTTAGCATAGACATAGAGCTACAACACAATTCGTTTTTTTTACCGTTTGTTCACTTCGTGTGCTATTTATCTCACAGGTTCACTGAACAACTTTGGCAACGACAAGCCAACCGCCAATACTCCGTCATACACAAGCTCGCAGAATAAACTGCGATTTGTACAGTCTGTAGAACTGAAGTTCACATCTGGTAAGACCCGATTCACGTATTTTACTTTGGGACAATTGATTAAGTCAATGGACTAACTAAAACAAATGTAAGTTTTTTCAGCAATAGTAGATAAATATGCTTTAATTGTCGATGTAAGTCCTATACAACTGAGCAAACTCTTTTGTCGGAACCTAGCACTGTCGCACCAATTACCATAAATCACGACCACAGCTAATGCTAGTAACGGCTTGATAATATATATATATATATATATATATATATATATATATATATATATATAGCATCTGCAGGTTGATTCTATGAAAATCTCACCGTGAAGACTTGCGTGGAGTGAGCTGCCAGTGTCATCCCGTCTTGGTCAATCCATAACATCAGTGCCACTGATAGCTCAGTCCACGTTCACTTCACCTTAGTTTTCACGGTGAGATGGTTACAGAATAGCACTACTGGTATATTGGCTGACTAGTTGAAACTGTAACGGTGCCTGAAGACGGGCGTCGTCACCGATGCAGGCCTAAGAACGCTGGCGTGACGATTTGGACTCGCTCCTGACCGATAGGCCGAGAAAGCACAACATAAAGGCAATTGGAAAAGTACGGGGGAGACCTTTGCCCAGCAGTGGGACAGCATAAGGAAATAGGGATGATAACACTTTTTTTATATATTTAACTCAAATAAATACACGTTTCCAAATATGTAGTTAAAAAAATATTATAAAAAGTAAAACCTTAAAAAATTGCAAAGTTATAAACATTTTAAAATAACTGTTAGACAAAGACAGCACTATCATAGAAGTGACATCACGACTATGTAACTTCATACTAGCGCCATACAGTGTCCATATCGCGCGACAAGGACGGGAATAATCCCCTCCAAAAACGTTTTAAGCGTGTAGCTTCTTCATATTTTCATCGATTTGACAGATTTTTTCGATTATCCCATTTTAGTACGCCTTCTGTGAAATTACATTATTTGTTCGAACATATCTGTTATTAGTCATCATCCCTATATAAAATAAAAATGTCATCGACAATTTAAAAAAAATCTTGTCACTTCATACCTCATACCATCAAGTTTTCTAATGAAAGGAGAAACATCAACGAGTCCTCTATCCCCGATGTCCCCGGGCGAGGCGTCGTGCGGCGAGTGCATCCCGGCGCGCGCGTCGCGGGACAGCGAGCTGCTGGTGGGCGAGCACTGCGACACGCCCGACGCGGGGGAGCGGCCGCGGCTGCAACGAGCGCACGGACCTTCCAAGAAGACCTTCAAGTTCCGACGCAGTAGGCATACGAAGCCTGATGTAAGATTAATTTAATTAGTTACATACAAACGTACATAGACTCATGCCTTCTTCCGCCTTTCGATTTGTAGAAACTACAAAACGTCACCTGCTACTATCCTTTCTCCATTGGCTTTGTTTACGTTCGTACCTACATCTGCACGCGTAACATGACGACCATAGAAACGAGTTTCGTCGACGGAAGAATAGTCAGATTATAAAAAGAAATCTGTCAAATTGTATATTTTATCTGTCACTTTGTCTACTCTTCCGTCGACAAAAGTTGGTCATAGGTACTACGCGTACTGGTATACAGGCGCGTCGGTTGCGAGTACTACGCACCTGACCTTTCTGAAGAACATCACCAATAAGGTCACTATGTGTCCTCGGGGTTTCCACTCACATCATCATACTCTTGCCCTTTTCCTAATAGGTTTGAGGACGGCGCAACTGTCTTGAGTTTCCACTCACATCTGCCTTGTAAATACCTTTTGTTTGTTGCCTTTCATTCATGCTCTCATGATTAAACCCTCTAATCAAAATCTTTTAAATTTAATTAATTTTAGAAATAACCTTGCACAAACCTTCCCTACATCTATGCCTCTTTTACACGAGGGTTTCTCGCCACTCGACGATCGCGAAATTCTCCTCGTGTGCATAAATGCAAATTATGGACTTAATTTGTTTGTAGAACTACTACTCTAAAAAAACAACACAAACACCGTGATTCTACTCTATGATTTGTCTTTATTATAGTGTCATAAATAATGTTTCTGAAACAGGTAAGCCACGTACGCCTGGAGTCGGACGACGGTTCATCTCCGGGCCCGGAGTCAACGCCGCTACGTCGCGCCTGGTCTCAGCCGCCGTTCTTACAGCCGTCCTACATCAACACCGACACGTCCTACGACAGTGAAATCTCGCAGACCTCGTCCACGTCCGGATACAGGCTAGCATTACCCAACCTTCAGTAAATAGACGACCAATATTAAGTGTGGTCCGCATGCCGTCTCGATGTGCGAACACCTTTCGAAACGGGTTTTATGTGCAGCATGATATTCAGCCATCTTGTTGTGGCATGTGTGCACGGAATTCGGAATATAATATCTCATAAGTGTCTTTAAATTAATCACTCATTAATTCATTCGTTCAGTGTTTTGTGCAGCTTCTATGCAGGACTCGTGGCCTACACCTATGCCGATATTTTCCGTGCGTCGGAAAGTACGCTAAGCCGTTGTTCCCGGCTTTCATTCGTGGATGTTTGTCAGTCGGTACTGGTCGTCAGAATCCTGAAAGTTTGACAACCCAAGGGGTATCGTATTATCCAATAACTGGGTTGTGGAGGTTATATAGCAGTTGCTCCATGTAAAATGGTATTAAGCTGCAACATAGGTATTTGGGAAAAGGCTAGACAGACCTAAGGCTACCTAAAACCTAAAGCTTAGAGATTTAGTAGCCGCTTAGTATTAAAATATCTCATAGATGACGTAATATCGCCCATTGATTCACATTATCTATATCTCTATACTCCAAATCGGCGACCTGTTTACCAAACGCCTTTGCTACCCTAGGATCATGAGCATGCTGGTTTGATAAGTTAAATCCTTAGAGAAAATAGTCTAATCTCTTTAGTTAGTAAACAATTTTAGTTGAAGAGTAGCAGGACGCGATGTCCAGCGATACCATGTTACAGGGAGAGCTACAGCCTGCAAGCATCCATGACGGAGTCCCCGGGCGGCAGTGCGCGGGTGGCGCTGGCGTCGCCCGAGCTGGGCGGCGAGGCCCGCACGTGCAGCGCCACGCCGCACGCCAGCCCCGACGGTAAACAGCCCTTCGTATGTACCGCTCTACTTATACGCAACTCCCCCGCACTCTCGTCTTTTCTCTTTCCGCCTGTCGCCTACTGAGCAGCCTCCTTTGTCGTGAGTTATCGTTCCGTCTTCGCTTTAACACTTCCAGGTTGTTTTGCGATGTAGTTTGAAAATGTTGTAGACACAATGACAGACGGTCTTCTAATATTGGAACATGTATAGTTGTACAGTCCGCGCCGCCTAAGCTGTGCTTTGCTTTTGTGTAAGTGATTACTAATCGCACCAATAAGATCGCGCGAGGGACGCACAGCGCCTCAGGCTGATTTTCCGATTGGCCAATTAACAAGCAATGGACGCGTTGCTATGTACACTCACACAAAAACAAATCTCAGCTTAGGCTTCGCGGACTGTACAAGGATCTTTTGTCAGTGTATGTCATTAAATATTTGCTAGTAGACTTAAAAAAATACAGTGTCATATATATCGTAACTGATTTTGGGCTTCTGCCCTTACGAGAAAAAAAAACTGTTGCAAGTACGTCGCATAATGATCTTTCTTTTCAATGTTGCTGCTTTTGTGTATTTGATCACCTTGCAATTATGTAGGAAACTTCTAATGCAACATTTGTTTTCTGTCTAGCTTCTTTGAGCTGCGAGTCGGGGACGTCGTCTGCGGAGCGAACTGCCTTACTCGGTGCCGCTAGCCAGCGCTCTCTGTTGCTAAGTGGCGACTTAAGAGATGAAGATACCCTTCTTTAAATTATTTCTAAGCCTATACTATATTGACGTGGATAACGATGGTGGCGAGTGCTGGTAGCCGATCTCGATTTGGAGAAGGTGGGTGAAGAAAGAAGAAAACATGAGTCTACCATTTAACAAGTGTTTTATAGCAGTTATAATAAATCTGTGACTTGTTTTGACTGATATTTTGAAATGGCTGTAATTTCGTATTATAGTTACTTAATTTTAAAATTTGAGTTTATGTTATCCAATATTTGTAAGTATGTATAAGGTTTTTGTTTAAGGTTTCTGCTAGTATTTTCAACCAACAACAAAAAATAATGTTTAGAATGTCGTCTTTCACTTTGCATAAATTATAACCTTAATAATTTGTTAAATGATCATAATTATATACTATATGAAATAAAACCAAATAAAAGATAAACTCTTCAGTCAAATCTGTTTATAACAACATTAAAGAGAACTTCCAAATGCTGACATTATAGCCAGTAGTCATAATAAACATACATATTCATACATAGGTTATTATTGACTTCTACATTTCGTTCATTTAGATAAGTTAATAATAAATTAATGCATAGATGATGGTATGATAGTTGAAATGTTAAACAGAGTTTAGTTTTTATGTTACATTTTTTATAGAATTTTAATAGAAATCTTGTTTTTATAAAATAGTTTCATTTATGCTTATAACAAAAAAAAGCATTATTATTTAAAAAAAGTTTAATATCATCACAAATCATGCTTCTTTACACATCAAAAATGGTTGTAACGCAACTTGAATATCTGGATCCAAAGGAATTTCATTAATGTACTTTGAGAATGTGATGGCAATCTTATAAATACTTCTTTTAATTGAGGAGATCAGGGCAGTCTTCATTTTTATGGCAATAATATCATTTAAAATATGTTTCCTGGGCACCAGGCCTGGTTTTGTCAATTTATCTAAGTTTTGTTTGAGATTAATTAAAGTAGATATTACAATAGGCAAGTCATTCTGGACCACTCCATATTTATCTTCATTCAAGGAAGCTGCAGCTATACAAGCTAAACCTTCACAAGTCCACATCACTGGCTGAGCTTGCATCAACAGAAACTTTAATTTTGTGTCAGTCAGTTCTCCAAAAAGGTAACTAATGCCAGGTTTTTGACACAGCTTCTGAAGGAAAACATTAAATTCTTCTTTAACAACATTAGCAAAAGTATCTTCAAGTTTATTCTTGTTGTGATCCTTCAGCTCTTGTAGTTTAGGAGACTGGGCCATGTTTCTTAAATTTCCGGTATAAGTAAATCCATTGCTTGTTGCTGGCTTCCCATTTCTGAGTGCAGAATTCTCTGTTTCATTAGATTTACCATCTCCATTAACAGCATCTAATTCTTTGCTAAAGTCGTTAATAATACTTAAACACTGTTCCAACAAATTATTCCAATTTCTTGGATGACCTCCAGGTTGAGAAAGAGTGAACACCTGCTGCCTCCTTCCAGTGTCTGTCATTGACATAATTCTTAGATCTTGTGCTCCTAAATATCCATTAAACTGTGACCTCAGAGCCAAAGCATTGTGGAGCACTAAACTTCCTGAAGATTCAATTGGGAATTTCATTGGTTCTGTAAGTATTATATTGAAAATAGTTCTCATTGTGTAAACTGACACAAAAAACAAACTACTGTAGAACCAAAGTCCAATCCAAATCCCCGAGCTCATCAAGTTAACAACATTGTCTAAAGGTGGATCTTCTAGGTATATACTATACACCTCGGACACTACACTTCTAGGTTTGTTTCCCCAGAAATAGTAGAATGTGCAGTAATATACCACTGGCATAATGGAATTTTTGAATCCCATTGAAAGGATATTATTGACAGCAAGTTTAATTTGCTGAAACTTATCTTGATAGACATGGGGGAACATGAGCATAGTAGTTCCAAAAATGTGAATATTCAGAAAATAATACAATCCCATCCACATGCCACCAAATTGTAGGAAAAGGCTTTGTTCTACCAGACATTGACCATCAAAAAAGGCACACTTTTTCTTCAGAATATTATAATTACTCTTGGCCAATGATGAATATAAACCCATAGTAAAGTAGCCACTAAGCGCATACAGTATACTGAACATGGCGTTTTGTACTGTAAACATGTTCAAGAACATGGAGAACCTCGTAAAATATTTGGGCAGCGGCATCATATAGTAGCTTCCATAAACGTAGGCTTGGAAAAAAGATACCAGTCCGAGAAGCATGATATTGATGCCCATCTTCCATCCGAAAATTTCGTGAAGAGTTGAAGTGATCCATGACACTGGGTGCAGGAAGTCGACTTGTATTAGAAACACTAGCACAACAGCGAGAATCGTCTGGAGTCCAATGTTCCATAACACTGCAATAATCAGTCTCTTGGAAAAGATTTCACTTTTTGTATCCATACCGGCAGTTTGTTTTATTACAAGACACTTTAAAATAAATCGAATATTAAAATAAATTATGGAACTGTCATAGTATTGTGATTTAGAGTAAGCCTTAGCAGTTTATCAGGTTGTGCGTTTTTCATTAAAAATAACCTACAACGAATTCAAATTCTTTGTAATGTAACCGTAACACCGACCGCAAGCAACCGCATTACCGCAGAAAACTCTCTCACACAAACACATCATGATCACATTGACATTTGTCAAGTTGACAATGACAGTCGAGGACCGAGGTCCTACGTTAACTTCCCACGGGCCACGGCTGGTCGGTGTGTAACTGTGTACCATATATATAGGGTGTGCACTGTGTGTAGCTAAATCCTCACCGATCCCGATGACCACATAACTCTCATCCAGGAGAGCAGTAGGGCCACCAGTACAGTGCACAAACACAGACCGACATTCCGACCTCGCCGTCGAGGTTCCTCGCGAAGATCCCAAAGTAACTGTACGCCCCGACCCTTGCTCGACGAAGTGCCAGCCCGCGCCGTAGCGGAGCCTGTAGCTTTAAATTCCCCAGATAATAGTAATATAATCCAGATCCAGCCTGTCCCATCTTGCTGTCCTCCCGTCAGCGACGCCCTAAGCCGAGGTCCGTACCCCACAGGGGGTGCCCTTAGCGAGCGTTCGCTTAGTAATGTAAGTAGTTTTACGCCCCTGGCTGGAGGCTTTGAGTCCGCTTAAGGCAGCCACAGGATAGTCCGGTTAAGTAGTCACGACCTCTCAAGGTTAACTACGAGATGCCATACAAAAAAAAAAAAAAAAAGTGTAGAAGCTAAATTTCCAATAGCGATAAAAACTGCCACTTGCTCACTTCAGATGTCGCCACAACTCAACGTCTAACATTTTGACAGCCAACTTTAACTATCCATTTTTTTTTTAAACAAGCGACTTCTTTTACGCATGATTGATATTTATAAATGACCCGTTGCGCAGCTGTTGACCAAATAGCTGTTGACTGCGAAACTACGGGGACCCACGTATTTGCCAAAAATGATAAGAAAATACCAAAACTGTGAAAGAAAACTCATAAATAATAGGAACCCTATATTTCGTCGAGTCTTATGTGCTATCCTGCTATCCTTTTTAAAAATGAAGACTTAAAATCGTATACAGGTAATACAGGTGATGCTCCCAAGATAACTAAGTTTGATTTCATTACCTACAGGCACTTGTGGTGTGATCTTATGTAAATTATAGTAAAGGTGTGTGTGTTTATGTTATCTTAAATATTAGACTAGAATTAAATTCTCGAAACTTTTCCAGTGAGGAAGACCTTCCTTGAGTTGGTTTTCTACTGCGATCAGTATTCCTGTTGTACTGGAGACGTACAACGTCTTCAACAAAAAAATAACTTAATGTCAACAGTCATATAATAACGGTATTAATTTTTTTTCATATTTTATTTACTTTTAGAATACAGCTGCTGTTTACCCGACTGCGCGAAACAAAGGAGGGAAATGTTTTAGCAGTGGTAGACGCGTCCATTTTCCTTAAAGTGCTACACCACAAGTAGCACACATTATCACTTGTCGCTTAATTTGTAATCGAAATATAAACATAAATAAACAATGGTGGCTGGACTGTTCAACGTCTTTTAGCGTTTTGACCCCTTTGCCCGGATGAGGATGCAAATTTAAGTATAATGTTTAAAAAAATTTTTAGAAATTCAAAGGTCTTAAGCGTCTGGGGGCTTACTATGAGCTTCTAAAAACCGTTCAATTTGCAGGCAGTTCAAAAGCAGCACCCTAATTGCGTAATACACAATCAATCGGAATCTGAATCGTTTTGAAACAGATTACTAATCCATTGCTTCTTAAGTTCGATAAAAATTCTGCTCAACAATATCTAGAACGCAATGAATGTTCTTGAACCGTCAAAATCAAACAGATTAGTCGTAATCGTTTACGAAAATGTGTTACGCAATTAGGGTGCAGGCCTGTCTTTAAACAAATTTACTCTTTGAACAGGCCTGTTTCTGATTTGCGAATAATCGTACCATGACAGTTCTGAAGGTTGAACGCACAGAGTACTTTTACTATACAGATAGTTAAACGGCTATTGTGTTGAAGTTGAATGGTAATCAGATAGTAATGCTTGTCTGTGGCCGCCTGTAAAGTCATTGTCTTTTTAATAGGCAACGTTCAAAAACTTAAATCTTAAACCATTTCACTTTAGCGTTTATTTATAATAGAATCTTTTTGATAACGCTAATAGTTTAAACTACGTAAGGAAACCTAGAAACAGAAAGGTGGTGCCAAATTAAGATTTTTATTAATAAATATCATAATGGTGTAAGACTTTTTCTTCTCGTCGTTTCGCTCTTGACAGAGCGGTCTTGGTCAACATGAGCTGTGTCCAATCGCAGGTGTAGTCGTTGCCCGCCTCACGATCTCTTGCCATCTGGTTCTGTAAGCTGACAGTCTGGCGCATTCATTAACAGGGCCTCCAACCGCGGACTTGATTTGATCGGTCCACCTCATCGGTGATCTTCCGCGTGGCCTATTACCTAATTATTCCGCCTGGATACATGACTTCAGTATTCGAAACTGTACTAGAGCAGATAAACGCTGTTGGGTTGGGTCATACTAACACGACTTGTTGGTGTTTCACTTATACTAAAAATGCCTTACAAACCTTCCTTTTTCAGTCGTAATACATGTCATCCAAAATGTCAACTAAGGCTACACCAAAGGTATCACAGCGTTCAGACCCCCATCTGAAATGGTGGCAGTTAAAGTCGCCCATGACCAGTATCGGACCATGGACACTAGCAAAAATATCTCTTAAAATGATAAAAAAATTATGGTGAGGATGTGCAATGTATATGGAAAACACTGTGATGCCCTCAACCCTCCCCGCAGTAATGCTCATATCACCCGTAAGTGAAGGCAAAGTAAAGGGCAAAAGTGGGACCCGATTATTGACTAAGAGGGCCGACCCCCATAGCCATCTGGTCTGTCACATCTGAGAGTATTGAAATGTGGCATACGGAAGCTGAGACTTGGGGTAAGGCAAGTCTCAGCTATGTAACAACCAATGGCTTGTATTTATTTAAAAGAAATATGAGGTCATACTTTTTATGCCACACGCTCCTCACGTTCCACTGAAGAAATACTTAGCGAGACGCCATTTCTAATGTCTAAGAGAAGAGTTATAAGTTGTTCGGCAATGTTGGACGGTGATTGGGTATTAGAAGTAGAAGAAGAAATAATAATAGGTAAGAGTTTTATAAGTAATTCAACAATAGAAGAAGTACTGTTATTGGAAGAGACATTATTATTGAGAGCGCAGCCAACTAATTAATTGCTGATGAGCAGCTTTGCCATAAGATGGAGAGAGAGGGGCATGCGTCATAGGCTGGAGGGTTACTGTCTTGTGATAAGACTGAGAAATCTGAGGTTTAGTGATATTGGCATAGGAGCGGGAAGTTGATGGAATTTATATGCTAGCCTCAGCATAAGGCATGAATTTCTCAGCCATAACAGTCTTAATGGCTTTCTGTCTACCATGCTCGGGGCACGACCTGCTATTAGCGAAGTGATTACCCGAACATAGAATACAGAAGGCCTCGCCCTCAGATATGTTACAACCATCACCTGAGTGATCATGGCCACATTTACTGCAGCGTGGTTTCGACCTACATACATTTGCCACATGTCCAAATCTACAGAATGGTGGGAAATATGTACTGCACAACAGGAAGGGATGTGTTACAGCAGTAGATTCTTTTGGGTAAAACTTGTCCATCAAAAGTGATAACACAAGTTTCAGTTGGTTTCCACTCATTATCCCCGTCTTTCTGGATTTTCCTATTAATTCTACGAACTTTAAGAATTTGCCCACAACTTGAGGGCACAGACAGAAAATTGATAGCCTCATCTTCTGAGATATCAGAGGGCACACCTGTTACTACTCCCATCCTAGTGATGTTGAATGTAGGGATAGAGGCAGTATAACTGTACTTGGGTAACAAGGTGTTAACCAAGAAAGAGTTGGCAGCCTGAGGGGAAGCAAACTCTACGGAAACGCGGTTTCTACCAACCCTATTAACACCACCACGAACTATGTTATTAATGTTGTTGTTCACTGAACTTTCCAAAATTAACAGGGTGTAAGGTAGTTCCTGGGTTGGGTTGGGTTTTTATACGGGAGACGTGGACGATGAAAGGAGCCTTATCCATTGCCGAATATTTGACATGACCAATTTGACTTTTTTTTTTGTTTGCTTGGAGGGGAAGGTGTCAAAATATCTTCGTTACCGGGACGTTTGCGGGAAGACTGATTTAAATGAGATTGGGAACATTGTGGTATATCCATCTCTGTAATACTGCAGACAACATCCGCAAATTGCTATAGCGGATTAAGGGAAAGAGGGAATGGAGGACCTGCTATGTCGGGCGGATCAGGATCAGGAGGTTTATTTCTATCCATCTTGGATAAAACGAATTTAAAATAAGACAATCACAATCAAACCTGTTTACAAACACAAGGACAACACACTTATTTAAAAAACAAGTCACAAAATATCAACAATAACTTCAAAAAACAACAACAAATCCTAAACACACGTGCTAACCAAGCACACCGTGGCGAGAATCCCACACGCTAGTTGCTGTTATAATTATTTAAAACCCGAAAAACATTGAGAAATAAAAATGACAGTTCGATGTTATGAGTCGTGCGTTAGTAGCGCCCTCTCGGTAGAGAGTAGTTATATTCTTTGGTAGCGCCACTATTCACAGGTTTGCGATTTCTTCCCCATTTGATATTGAGATGGTCACCCTATTTGTTTGTGATTGGTTCAGCGTTGCCAAAACGTTACTTTTGTAACGTTTTACGTTACTTTTTGACCCCTTCGCGTTACATTTACGTTACCAGTGACAAAACGTTACTTTTGCGTTACAAATCGGATGGACTTATAAAATCTTATTTTTTGAGTGTTAATAGATAATCTTCTTGAAACGAAACACCAACTCAGACGCTTGTGTACAAAGTCCTCGCACTACTTACTTGCTCCCTAAAGTGTACTTAACGGTAAAAAAGTGTTGTATAGGCGCTCATTTTTTTATTTTTTATACCAACGACTTCACAACCTCATCGCAATAGCTTACCTCGAACCCAGAAATACAGAACAATGTTGGGAAATGTTTGTATATTATTAACTTTTTCGATGGTTTATTTTGACGTTATAGACGTTAACTCCGTTAACTGTCGTTTTGTTGCTGTCATGATGTCATGTCACATGATGGTACAAAATTTTAACCAAAAAAAAAGGTGAACGGCAAGTGAGAATGGTTTTCGTAAACGTCAACGCAACAAGCCTCTTCCGTATAATTATAGTACTCTTTGCTTGCAGGCCTGATATTAAGATGTCATAGTACAAAAATGACAAAAAAGCAATGCAGTTCAACTTCTGCCCTGCTATAAGAGCTCGTGGTAAACCCCCTGGGTACAGTATACAGGGTGATTTGTAATTCGTAAAGATAACAGCTGCGGTAAAAGGTAAAAATAGCTATTCCTGCTAAAAGGATGCCTTTGCCCTGATGAGTAGACTGATGTTTTTTTCGTACTTTTCTCATTAGAGAGCAACACTGATGTGTCATTTTGGATTGATTAGACGTATTTTGTCTATGGATAACTTAAGGATGAACTTTAGTAATGGTAAACCCGTATCGATAAAATAAACAAGGCTGACCCCACGGACTGCAAGACTTTTGACAAGGGTAAAGACAATTTCTAACGCTAACTGACCGTTGAGGAATATCCGTCCGATCATGACCTATGCCAGTGCAGTCTTCGCACACGCCAAGCCCGTTCGCTTCCATAGAATGCAGACCCTCCAGAACAAGTTCCTCCGTAGGATAACAGGCTCCCCCTGGTACGTTCGCAACGAAATCCTCCATGTAGACCTCAGGATTCCCACTATCCGTCAGTTCATGAAACGCATTTCAAAGCGTTTCTTCGAGACCGCCGCGAATCACCGCAACCCTCTGGTTGTGAAAGCCGCTAGTTATATTCCCTCCTCCATTAGCCAAGTCCGCCGTCCCAAGCATGTCCTCACCGATCCCGATGACCACATAACTCTCATTCAGGAGAGCAGTAGGGCCACCAGTACAGTGCACAAACACAGACCGACATTCCGACCTCGCCGCCGAGGTTCCTCGCGAAGATCCCGACGTAATTGTCCCCCCCGACCCTTGCTCGACGAAGTGCCAGCCCGCGCCGTAGCTGAGCCTGTAGCTTTAAATTCCCCGATTAATAATAATCAACCAAACTTGATCCAGCCTGTCCCATCTTGCTGTCCTCCCGTCAGCGACGCCCTAAGCCGAGGTCCGTACCCCACAGGGGGTGCCCTTAGCGAGCGTTCGCTTAATAATATAAGTAGTTTTACGCCCCTGGCTGGAGGCTTTGAGTCCGCTTAAGGCAGCCACAGGATAGTCCGGTTAAGTAGTCACGACCTCTCAAGGTCAACTACGAGATGCCATACACAAAAAAAAAAAAAAAAAAAAAAAGTTGAGGAATAGCGAATTTGAAACCTATCGCGGATTTGGATTAATCCTTCGTGCAATTTAATAACTCATGTTGCTAAGTGATTTTCATTATAAAAAAGGCATATTGGTAGGTGTTGCATTTTTTTATTAAACCAGTTTTTGATTATTTCAATACAAAAATTACAGATTAATCTTACTATTATGTTGTTTAGTGTGTACTTATTACAAATCAAGAAACGCTGACAAGACACAACTCAGTAATTTTTTTGCAGGCGTTGCCAAGAAAAATAATAATAACCCAGAATGCTTACTATCTAGTTGAAGCAGCAAGCAAGCTGATAACGTAAAAATAATTGATTTTCAGAGCTCACGTGAAGTCGCCATTACATTTATCGACTATAAACGACATTGACAATATGAAAATCGAAAAATATATGACATCACTATTATTGTAATTTTGCATCTGTGTCGATGGATGTGCTTTGCTTTCGCTTCTACTATTTTTAAATGTAATCGAAATAATCTAAGTTAAAGATTATTGGTTAACGAAATATCTTGCACGTTTCTTTTGTTGTATAGTTGCATTTGAGTTGTTTCCATTTTAGTTTGACTCAGTCTATGCGGTCGCGTAGTCAATTGCCCTACATTTCAACACTTTTTATTCAAATGGAAGAGAATTGTGTACACATAGTGTTTCTGTTTAAGGGAGTGACTTAATGTTATATCTGTGATGGAATATTTCTTCAAAATATCGTCAGGTCGGATAGGCTTTGATTGAGAAACTCTTGTTATGTATACTATAATAGAGATAGCTTTAAGTTTGGGGGTGCTAGTCACTCTCATTACAGCACTTTCAGTATGTGTCTGCGGCTGCAAGAACTCCAACCAGAAGTAAGTGTTTGTTTATTTACTTAATTAAACCATATTTTTAATGCATTCATGAATTAGGTAGTAAAATATTAGTTTGAATTAGTTGTATGGCTCTGAGATAGCTGAATAAACTTTCACCTATTTGATTTAAATTAAGAACTCAAATTTTCAAACAGTAGTCTTATTAGAATCAAATACTAGTGTTGTGGAAACTTAAAAAATAATATAGGAAATAATAGACTTCCTCGGAGTAAATTAAAAAAAAAAAAGTTAAGGAAATATTGCTATTAATGTTTCATTTGAAGTAGGTACTTATTTTTTTATCTTTGTTGCAAAGATGAAATGTAATTGTCAAACTCACAAAGTAATAAATAGGCTACTTAATAATTTATGGCACATTCCAGTACTGCAGTAAATCCACAAAATGTATTCACTGAAATATAAGAGTTTGTACGATAATTAAAAACAAACAATGTTTTCAAAATTCTTACTAAAGTCTTTTTATTGCTTTCCACTTAAAATTACATAGTTAAAATTACTCCTTTGCAGGTTGTAAACATTTACTGATTGTTTCAAAATGTATTCTTAGTTCATTTTGATTTAATATTAAACTGCTAAGTGCTACATGAAACTGCAGATATTAGTTTGTCTGATTATTTAGTGCAACATATACTAATTTAATATTGCAATGGAATGCTACTGGTTATTCATTTAAAGCATACTGTAGAAGTGTGTCTCACTTAGTAAACAAATTTTACAGATGTTCTCTACATTTATAAATAAAATATATTTTTATATTTAACAGAAGTGAGTTGGTTGGTACGGCCGGTGTGGTCAAAATACGTTTTGATGAGGAGGCACCGTCTCCAACGCCTACCACTCCAACCTCTATCAAGCGGTTTGTTATAGATCTAGCATGACCTAGACTAGACATACCTAACTCAAGGGCTAACAAAATGGTCTAGATACTTAACAATTTAACAGATAACTTGATCTATATTTTTAACTAATTTTAATTGTTGTACTGTAGCACCTGTGGTATATATTTATTAAACCATTAATCAGTATAATTGAATGGGGATAATATTATTAACTATCTAACAAATGATGTCTGGGCTGCCCTAACAAATTAATTACCTTTAGATAATTATATCAGTTTCCTCCTCTATTTTCATATTATTATAAGTTAAATTGGATTTCATCTCTAAAACCAAATTCCTTGTAATTGGTGCTATTATAGCAGGCTAGTACTATTTTTGTTGTGTATTGTGCTATGATTTAAGTGAAACATAGAATGTGTACTTACTTTTTGTTCTAAAATACTTGTAAAAAATATACATCTATTTCGACATAATATACAGGGTGGCAGACACATTGACAATGTGGGTTCAGTTCATGTACTGCGTGTCGATTTCCCCGCCACCCTGTATAACAAAACAAATGACAAAACTAATATTAAAAACTAATAGTTGTTGTTTACTGCTGATAATTGTTTGTGTTTTTTATTATTATAAATACCATATATTTCTTAATTTAATAGAATACCTATTTCCTCAATAGTCACCTTAAAATTTTAATGTTTACTTACTTTGCTAAGCACTTTATACTTTTTTGTAATTGCTCACTTACTATTTAAAACCACAATGCATGAATGATAAAATAGGCTAATTGCATGTATCATTTCATTAACAATTAATGTTTCTTGTTAGAAGTTGTTAGTCATTTTCTGATTCAGCAGTATCTTAATTGATCAGACTGCTGTGTTCTCAGCGTTTCATTCATTTAACGTTTCTGCTGTAAATTAATACCATTTAGACTGTGCAATAAGAAGGAAAAAACCATTGCCTTACACTATTTTTAAGTTTTGGGTAGGTACACGAATTGGAAAGTTACGAAAATGAGTCACGCGAACGATTCAGATGACTCACAATTCGCTATCGTAGTTTTTATAATAAAAAAATGATCTACGACAAGTTTACAGCAATAAAACTCTCGCTTCTAGAGTTAATCTTTTCTGGACCGCGTCTAGATGCGGGTTTTAGTGTTAATTCGACTGCGATTTAGTGTAAGTACAGCCGAATAAACTGATTTCGGGAAGACGTACCGTCCAAACGTTGTGAATAGGGATGCAGGAGTGATTCGGGACGAAACTTTAAAAGGGATTATAACATTGAAATAATATAGTTTGTTGGCATGGGCACTTCATCGGTAATTATAATACAGTCAACACTGAACAGAACACCTTTTTTCACCCCTGCATCCCTATTCACCCCGTTTGACCCGGTACACAGGACTTATGAGAAAACTATGCATACACTCTTCGTTACAGCTCTCGTAGGTACTCGGTCTCGTAGACTACCTATGAGGAATCAGTTCTTTCATCATTTCAGTCCATCGCATTTGAATAAAGTCCTCTACCAAGTTACGCCGCTATTCTTAACACTGTTCGTAACCAGGCACTCAGATGCCTGCAGGTGCTTGCTGACTAAAAGACGTCGTCGTTCGGTAACGATAAGTTTAATCATCAATACAACCCTATAAATTCATATAATCCTGACACACCTGCAAATTCCAAAAAACGAATGAAAATTTGAATTTCGCGGGCTACCCTTGCGTTTAATGGCCAGTGTGGGTACGGGTACCTACTTCCATTGCTAATGTGGCATGATAGTTTTATGTCGCTCTCAATTTTTTCTCTCTCGGCATAGCTTGCCAAGGTTAGCTTTCATTCTGAAAGTTGCGTCTATCGTGCCGCAAAATTCAGAAGGAATACTGGAACTTCAAAGCCGGCCTCTGTAGACAAGTTTAGTTTTATTTCTATGCCTTACGTCTTTTAAGGCTCACGTTGATATAACGAATGGCCGAGTTGATAAAACGATAATTTCGGGCACAACCCCGTCAAGCCCCTTTGTAAAAAGTGTTAAATGTATCATTTTATGGAATATGTTACCACACCATATACCGATACCATATTATTCAGGTTTCCTTACATTATAAATGCTCAAATTTCACTTTGAAGGAAATTGGAAATTGTGAAGATTCTCTTAAAATAAACTAGAAGCTATAACACAACACCACTAAGTACTATTTAGCATGTAACCAGATTACATCCTTAGATGTAGTTGTACTAAATACCTTAACATCGTTTAAGTATTTATGTCCTGTGGTGACGAAACCACGGATTCCTAGGAATTACGGAATCCTACTCGTGTCTAGCCCTAAAATGATCGATGTTCGAATATTCCACATACCTCTAGACGTTTGGGTACATTTACCGACATTTATTTCCACATTTTCCTGGATGTAACTACATGTTAATGGAACTCACATCCTTATTAATTTATTTCTATACTTAACTATTTCGAAATAGAAATTCATGACAAGTTTGTGCGCATGCACATGCAAGTAATAATAATCGAGTTAGTAAGGCAATTGTTAAGTTAAGGTACCGCTCAATTTAATTATTGCTGCCAGAAAGGCATGTTTACCTAAACGCATCGATACGCATAGCTTAATCGACCGTAACTTTTTTATTTTGTACTTAACATTAACCTAGACCTTAACAATGTTCCGAAATGTTATAGTAACGGAGTTGTGGTATAGCGGCATTGTGGTCTTTACGACCGACAGTTGCGTGATGCACGCAAGTATTCTGCTCCGTTTTTGCTTGGTACCGGATCCTAAACTTCTCGTTTAACATGCTTTTACAACATGTTCCTTGGACCTTTGCGAACATAAAGATAGTAAGCATGCGATAACTTGCTGTTAGTATAGAACCCTTCTGAATATCCTAAAACCTACAAATGCTTTACGTTACAAAATGAGGTATTTACATGCAAGGCATTTTACTGAATTTGGACCGACCAGGGCTTCGGCTTCTCAAAATCTAACTCTGACGGAATTGTATTTCGCCCTTTACTCTACAAAACTGCTAGTCCATCATTTGTAATATCTGCTCATGTTGTCATGCTTTGGTTGTATCTCTTGAAATCAGAGAGATCTGTAGTAATCATTCAAAAAATTATCCGTTTTCAATCATCTCACCTTTTTTTTTCGCGTAGCATCATTGCCTTTAGTCCCTATACCATATCTCTGTCGTCTTAAGGAAAAATCCTCGCCTCTGACGAAAGTATTCTTCACTATCTTTCTTTCATTTTTACGCGTTTCATTGACAGGGCCTCTACACAGAACAGTCAACGGAGTTTGCCAGAAATACCGCATGCAGTTGGAAGGCCCGACAGCGGAGATACAGCTTCAGAAATATATGCCACCGTGAATATAGATGAAGGTAAATATTAGAAGGTTCTAGAATGCGAGTAATTGACTTTCAATTACATTGCAAGACACTGCATTCGGTTGATCGATATTTATTTGAATCGATCAATGTTACTTCAGTGATTCAGAAATGAAGTTGGTAATACATATTACCGATGTCGATATCCCTTGCCGAATGAAAATCCTGCCTTGTCAAAATTTGTCCATGAAGTTCAAATCAACTGTCTTATGTTATTAGATAAACATGTTGCGGTGTGACCTACGAAACCTCGACACATACCTTGTTCTTCAAAGGTCGCGGGCGAAAGTGTGCGCAACGAGATTTACTTGATATTCCATTATAGAATCTATGTCTATTATCTTAGGTGTCACTTATACGAGGTGTTAGAGTCTTTTGTTGTTCTCGTCTGCAAACTATCTAAATAGTTTCATTCCTCCGTGACGTGTTCCACTAATGTAGTGTACAGCCATGTTTATTGTATAACATGTTAAAATGTTAGCTCGTTGCGTCTACATTGTGCAAATTAACCATGAAGTGTATTATAGAACATGCACTTTCAAAGTATGCTACAAATTGTTTATTAGTTATTGTTGGTAGATTTATTGCTCAAGTTTACGGTAAATAATTCATTTTTAATGAGTTTGTAAATATTTTACTTAGTCAGAAGCGCATTCGCTTCTGACTAAGTATCTCACTCAGAGAGAAGACAATATTACCGAGTTTCAGGTGGTAAGTACATGTACCAACTGAAATTCGGTAATATTTTCTTTTTCATATTGTTTTTTGGTAAAAAAATTAGGTAGCTACATACTTACTTAATCCTAATTTGTGAGAGTCAAATGAATAAACCCCCTGAGCAGACACTGAGCCCACGTTCGCACGGACGTAAAAATATCGCGGTGAGATTTTATCGCGCACTGGATTTTCAACGCTTTGCTTAGCACCGAGAGTTGAAAATCCAACAGTGTGTTTTTTTTTATCACGGTCACAGGGAAAGGGATAATCCATACTAATCTATCGATACTGCCCATATATTATAAATGTGAAAGTAACTCTGTCGGTCTGTCTGTCTGTTACCGTTTCACGCCTTTAACGGCTGAACGGATTTAGAAGAAAACATGCACACAGTTAGACCATGAACTGGGTTATGACTTTTTTACCCCTGAAATGCGTTCCCATGGGATAATTTCCAACCTCCACGTTGGCGAAGCCGCGGTTAACAGCTAGTAACTTAATATGCCGTTGTCTGTCAGGATCACCCTGAACAAATAGATAGGTAGTCGTAAACTGTTATGAATTCTAAAACGATTAGTGCAATCTAAATAATTTATTCATTCATTCAGACGTGGTTAGGAGTTGCGCAGTAGACTTGATGTCCTTACTGCAGTCCTCTATAAACCTCAGACCATTACGCTATTATCAGTACAAAACCTTAATAGTAGATCTTTTATTATTGAGGAGGTTTTATAGGTCATGGGGAAGGTCGATTATTGGGTGAAACATGATTTCCTTAACTTATTTGGACCATCCTCCTAACAGTTTAATTTAATTGATTAGTGGCTGGGCCCCCATCATCAATATTTTGATTTTTCTTGTATTTGCTAATGCAACTATAACTGAATTAAAAGAATTGATATTCCTAACTTCCTAACTAATATTTTATATGCGAGAGTAAGTTTGTTACGCTTTCGTGCTAAAACTGCTGAACGGATTTGAATGAAATTTTGCATACAGATAGACTATGACCTGTGTAAGAACATAGGCAGTAGCCTACCTTCACCGCCACTTCGTCTCTGATTCAGGAAGAAAAATATTTCTTCCTAGATCAGAGACGAAGTGGCGAGCAACAGCTAGTTTAAAATTAAAATACCCAAGATAACCAAAACAAAAGTTAAAGTCACGAACTTAATCTTCAAATCAGCAGACATAAAGGTTCCGGGAAGCCATGTCCGAAATATGTGACGTGGCAATGATCCGGGTCCAGGCTGGACGTGCCTGGTGCCAGGTGAGCTGCTGGTCGTCGGAGCTGACGGCTTTGCGCGAGGCGTGCGTGGCTGCGCGACACCTGTACCCCAGGCACCGCAGGCTACGTATCCGCCCTCCGGATACGGAAGCCATTCAGGCGGAGCTGTACGAAGGGTACAGAGCGGCGAAGACCGCCCTCCGAGCGAAGATTTGGCGGGCCAAAGCCCTGGCCCGCGAGGAGTCGCTGGAGACTCAGAACAGGGACCCGTGGGGACGCCCCTACAAAATGATGCGGGATAAACTCCGCCCATGGGCTCCCCCACTGACGCAGTCTCCTGTCCCAGCTCGTTGAGGACGTGGTGAGCGCTTCCCTTCGCGAGGGGAGCACACTCCCCCGCCCATGACTCCGCCTACTGCGGTGCTGGATGCGGACCACACCGCTGACGACGACAACGATGCTTCGGAGGTGACTGAGGTTGAGCTGAGAGTGCGGTACATAGGCTAAGTGCGAAAAATACCGCCCCAGGACCCGACGGCTTACATGGAAAAGCCTGGGTTCTGGCCTTAGGGGCTCGCGGGCCTCGACTAAGGGGGCTCCTAAGCGCATGCTTGGAGGGAGGCCAGTTCCCACATCGTTGAAAGACCGGGAAACTGGTCCTCATTAAGAAGCGGGAGCGCCCTGCGGACTCTCCGTCCGTTTACCGGCCCATCGTGCTGCTCGATGAGGTGGGCAAGCTCTTTGAAGGAATCATTGCACACCGCCTCGTCGGGCGGCTGGTGCGGGTGGGGCCTGATTTGGCGGAGAGCCAGTTTGGTTTCCGCAGGCGCTCTACGGTGGACGCCGTCATGCGCGTGCAAGCCCTCACGACGGGGGATGCTGAGGCCCAGGGTGGGGTCGTCTTGGAGGTGTCTCTAGACATCCATCAATAACCTGCCCTGGAGTTGCATCAGGGAGGCATTTCGGTATCATCAGATGCCGACCTGCCTCTGCCGCATGGTCGAGGCCTATTTGACGTACAGGACCGTCATTTACCCCGGTCACCAGTGTGAGTGGAACCGGCGAGAGATGTCGTGCGGTGTTCCACAGGGATCGGACCTGGGACCGCTTCTGTAGGATATCGGTTACGACTGGGTGCTGCGCGCCGACCTCCTAGTGGCGTCAGTTTGGTTTGCTGCGCTGACGACACGCTGGTCCTGGCACAAGGGAGGTCGCACCAGGCGGTGGCCGAACAAGTGACACGCGAACAACGACGACAACAAGTTGCGACAATCGTCGTGAGGATCCGGCAATTGGGATTCGAAGTGGCCTTGCACAAGTCCGAGTCGCGCCACAGTCGCGTCGGGTTCCCAGATAACGGCGGGAGGAGTTCACATCGGCGTCGAGTCGACGATGAAGTACCTGGGACTCGTCCTCGAGAGCCTGTGGAATTTCGTGGAGCATTTCCGACGTTTGGCTCTTAGACTAGAGTGGGCTGGGGCTGCCTTGAAGCGGCTGCCGCCCAAACTAGGGGGTTCAAACGCGGCCTGCCGGAGGCTCAAGACGGGGGTCGTGCGGTCCATGGCCCTTTACGGGGCACCGGTGTGGGCTCGCTCTTTGAGGCGCCGACCAGCCCGGCGGTTGAACACTACCCAAAGGGTCATGGCCATCCGGCTGGTCGTGTTATTGGGTTTTTCTATTTGGAATTTCTCAGTAGCAGCCCGGAGCCTTGATTTGTGCCCGGTTGATGGCAATAGGCTTGCCCCCTATTACATGGGACTTAAAACATAACTGCCGAAATGTAGGTGTACTATAGTACACCTCTGCCCAACCCCTCGGAGAAACAAGGCGTGATGTTATGTTATGTATAAATAATTATCATAAACAATAAATCTGCCTATCTAGTCTAGAATATAGGCAGATTTACTGTTTTTGATAATTAGTTTAATTTTAGGAAAACCAGTACTTGTATTACAACATTATTAATTATTTAATTAGGTATTGGTCACTCAAGGAAAACAGTTTGGTTTAAATTAAATGCATACCTATCTATAAATAGAACCATAAGTTTTCCTTAATACATATCATGTAGCTTACCTCGTGACTAGATAGTTATTTAATATAAAAAAGTGTTTTTATATTGGTATGGTAACTAAGTAGATGCTACATAAAATTCAGTGCAAAGACACATTCTGCCATGTTATGATAACATGCAATTATTTAATAGAGTAGGTATGTTGTAACATTGTAACATTTATAATTTTTTTGGTTTTAGCGTTAAGAATTCTATAAACGAAATAACAATCCAATTTAAATGCTAGATACACATAACGTAATAGTAAGTTGGCAAACGTAGCTTTTTTAACATTTATAATTTTTTTTTTTTCTAATAAGTACATTATAGTCTATTATCTGATCTATGACTAATATGCATATTTAAATGTCTATCTAAAGAGAGACATCGTGTGAGTGTGATAGCAAAAAATAGAATTAATCAAAATAATATGTTCTGGGAATTTTATTTTCTTGCTGCGGATTATGTACAAGCAGTAGGTACATTCTACACACAGTGGGCATAAATATTATTGCAATAATTGCTGAAACAATTGTAAGTGCGGTAGAACCCTAAATAAATTGACATATATTATCTAGACTACTGTTGTAGACTCATTCACTATCAATAAGCCTACACTGTCCTCCCATACCTGTTAACACTGTAATTGGAACATTGTAAAAGACATATTTTTAAAAGAGTAACCATGGAGTTTCTTGCCGGCTCTTCTCCATGGGAAACGACCAATTGGAACCGTGCACCTAGAATCTGACGTTTCATAAGTGCCCATGTAGGTCTATGTGAAATAAAATATTTTGATTTTGATTTTGATTTTGAATAATACGGCCTCTATTTGTTAATTATGCTTTCACGCTAAAACGGCTGAACGGATTTGGATGAAATTGGGCACACGGGTAGACCATGACCTGGGGAAGGACATAAACTTCTTTTATCCTGGATCGCAGGCCGAAGTCGCGGGCAACAGCTAGTTTTTTTTTTTGCTATCTGTGTTTCTTAAAAGTTAAAACGGCGTTTTCCTTCCGCCACTTATAAAGCGCCAAATGTTATAGAAGTGATAAAACTCAATATATATTTACATTTCGCAATGAGAAGATAGGAAGAGGAATTAGCTGTATTAATTTATGAGTATAATTAATATATCTAAAAGTAGCATTCAATTAACAGATTATGATTTTATGCACAAATATTTTGCTCAAGGCTCTTCAATTGATAAAACACACCCGCATAATTGCGCGATTATCAAACGTAAAAACAATGCGGTTTCAACAGTGACCAGTGTGGCTACCGTACGGCATGGTTCATTCATCAGATTGCAGATAAAATCAGTACACTATCGGCGGCAAGATTCGCTACTATAGTGTAAAAGTGCCGCTTGTCGGAACCGTCGATAATTAAATTCTAATCAGTACTTGTGTTGACTAATCGCCGTTGTTTATCTGCAGGTAACAAGACAGTAGCGACCGCGTCTACAAGCCGAGACTACCCCTACGAACACGCCTACGCTAAAGTACAGAATGAAAGCCATAATATGTTAGTATGACCTACGACCTAATTTTATAATTTGTATGGTTAACCGCCCATACACACACTTTGAACTAGGAAAACCTCATTTGCTGATACAAAATAAAGTGCGTCAAAGTCAATTGGTTACCATTGACGTTCGGTTAACTGTACGAGCAAATGTTGACCACGTTCGCACGTACGTAAATATATCGCGGCGGGATTTTATCGCACACTGGATTTTTAACGCTCTGCTTAGCGCCGAGATGTGAAAATCCATCAGTGAGTTTTTTCGACGCGCTGGGATGCACTCTGTTAGATTCTCAACGCTCGGCTCAAAACCGAGAGTCACACAGAAATCCCGCCGCGATATTTTTACGTCCATGCGAACGTTGACTTACTTGGTTATGTAAACGCTCTTTGACAATTTGTAATCTGTCAGCTTTCAGTGCGCCTCGATGTTTGGCTCATCCGCACTCCAAAATACACCAAGTAGGCGTTCCAAATTGCAATTGAAAACAATTATTTTTGTTGTCAAATTTGTCATTTGTTTGATTATATAATTATGATGTAACATTTATACATCTGTGGTGCATGACAACGAATGGGATGATTAACCGAACCGAATTCCGATAATCAAACTTTGTTCTATCACACTGATCTAGAACAGAAAAATACGTGAATCATAATCATGATTTAAGTAACATTTTTCATGAGTATGCGGGGACAAATAAAAAGTGTTGTTTTATTTATTCCCTGAAATTTTTGTTACTACATTATTTTCCTAAAATCGATTTCCGTCGATTTCTGAACAAACTATTTTATTTATTTAAAATAATATTATAAAAATATATTAAATTTTAATACATATGGATATAAATTATTCCTTCTGATTTGTTATTTGGTTATTGCAGTCTTGTTGAAGTAACTGATGAAACACCAGAACGAGAAATTATACAAATCGATGAGAGAGAAGTTGGACAAAACCCTGCAGGTTTGTATGTATAATAACTTAAAAACATACGGTTTATTTACAATTTTCTCCCACGTTTATCTAGGCGTATTAGGAAATATGTACAAGGAAAAAAAAGTATGTAAATAGACTTATTATTACTCAAAGTGACTACCATTTTTCATAATCTAAATTGTTAAGACTCATACTGAGAATCAAGTATTTTATCGTTAGTGACAATCAAAAACAAGATCAAATCGTACAATCTGATCTTGATTTTAATCGTAATTGGAATAAATAGCTATAGATAGTATATTTTAGTACAATTCTGAAAATAACGAATGATTTTAGAATCGGTGGTAATATCGGCGTCGGTGGCGATAAGTGGACAACTGCCTTCAAGTCAGGAGCTGCCGTACATCACACCACCCTCGCCGCGGCCCAACACAGACAACACCACACACTTCAGCGGGGATTCAACTGACTCTGCAAGTAAGTCCTTCAGGAACACACGCCAAGACATTCGCGTTCATAAAACGCCCAAGAAGGACAGTGACTATTTAGTACGGGATTTCTAAAACCGCACCCTATCTTATAGGCCAGATAGGCAGTCGCTCCAGGTATAGTACTGGTATTTACTATTTAGCTGCATTCGGTTCAACTGCCAGGTTCCTTAAAAAACTTGCTAACATACCAAATTTACCATAAATTTTGTCATGTGCCTCGTCAGAAACATCTTTGGCTGTTATATTGTCAAACAGATATTACGACGGTACTGTTACACCGATTGCATATGCAAGTAAGAAATTAAAGTCTGCTAAAAAAATTGTATTCTACGATAGATAGAGAAGTAATGGCCATTCGTAGGCTTTATCTCAGTACATAACGGTTGGGAAACGGCTAGGCAGATGATGGTGATTTAAAAAACTATACTGAGTTCGTGTTGTAGCAGCTGAACAAAACAAGAAAACAGAACAAAAAGTTAGTTGCTTGAAGATGCCCATGTAGATTTTAAATTACACCTAAATTCCATTAAACACTGATTAGATTTTGAAACGGATAAGAGAAAAATATATTTCAGAATCACAATTTTTAACCTCTATAAATAAAAATACACCTTACGCTTAAGAGTTTAAGCCCATTTTCTGTAAACTGCATATTGACAGTACACTTTTGCTATTTAAATTAATGTGGAATTTTTGTCGGCAATTCCGCGATATCGTAAAATGCAACTGATTTGATAATATCATTAGCGATGACAAAGATTTTTTATCATAAAGTGTGATCTATTGCTATAGGGTAGTTAATTTTTAATCTGATTATTCACTAAGCACCATAAACTTATTGCAATACAAAAGTAAGAAACAGTCTATTCTGACTTTTAATATGAAAATCAAACGTCTAAAATTTTACTTGATAGATATAAAATATGAATGCATGCTTGAAATTGAAAGATTTTTAGATAAATTCCATGATAAGCTTCATATTTCAAAATAAAAGTAAATGTTCCACTGGGTAGATATTCGGTGAAGGTCTCTTCACCGCTGTAGCTACAGAAAAACGGTCTAAGGAGCTTTTTGAATCATTTTAATCTGCATTCACAGAAGATTTTGAAAAAAAGGTACAGTCAGCAAGAAAATTGCCAATTTTCACATTTTTTTTTTTTTGACGACAATCTATACGGTTTCTCGAAGATCGAAACACTCTTTCGGACCGATTGAGGTTTTAGTACTAGAAAAGTCAGAAATCAACACAAACTGTTCCAGTACATTTCGTAAGAAATGATACTCCAACATTTTTTTTTTTTAAACAGACTGGTAACGAAACATTTAAAGATGTTACGTCACTTTATATCTGCACTCTACAACACTATCACCACAGTGACAATCTATCAGTTATTGACCCTCAATTGCTTATTCCAACAATGTTATCGTTCTAATATATTATTGTTTTCCAATACAAATTATGATCAGCGTATTAAATTGTTATGCGATGGTATTTAAATGCGTCTGGCCTCTGTGACTCAGTGGGATAACAATTTAAAGTCTGAGTGAAGATATTACATACCTCTAACAATAATTGTGTAAATTAAAAGATAATTTTAAAAAAATTACCTACAAGTGGGATATCGAAAAAAAAAGAAATTTTCCAAAAAAAAATGCAAAAGGTACAGTGGAACTCGTAATTCCTTTAAAAAACTCCCTGTACAATCAATTGAAACTTCACATTTTATTTTGAAACTATCTTACTATCATATTGGTCTTAAGCAAAAAAAACAAAAGACCTTGACATTTTATGACGTGCAAATGACATTCACCAAGGGTGGTAAAGCAATTATGACCTCGACTGTACTTAGCTATTAATACGGACCAACGCATCACTTGCGTTGGTCCGTATTAAAAGTTCTTCACATACAATGTGGAGACGACAATAAATGAATACAGTAGTATAGTATTACTGATCATAATCAGCATATAATGTTTCCACTGCTGGGACACAGGCCTCCTCTCGGAGAGAGAGAGTGGGCCGTAATCCACCACGTGGGCCCAGTGTGGGTTGGTAGATGTCACGTGTCTTCGATTTTTTTATTCTAGGACCTGTCGGTTTCCTCATGTTGGTTTAAATATAAACAATAATGCATTTAGGAACTATCAAATAATATCCTAGTATTGAAATTTAAAACACAAATCGCCGACGTCACTAAAAAGCTGCCAAGCTTAAGTAGATATACGCAGCTTAATTTATTGTTGTATTGTCGTCTCCACCTTGTAAACCAGACCCTAGAAGTTACAGAAAAACAGTACAAGGTTTTTGGGAGCTTTGTCGACCGAAGAATAGACAAAATTACACATTTCTTTTATTCATCACAAAACCCGGTCGAGCTACTCGCGCAGTGGTGCTCATGATGTATTGACTCTTTATTTACAGAGGGCTACACAAGTATATCGGTGCGTGAACCACTGAGTAACATCCGTGCTCAGAGCAACAAGCCCCCGTCACAACCTCACTATGCCACAGTATCCGACGACTCCGGTAAGTTCACTACGAACCTTTATTCTGTTAATGTATACAAGGTGTTTTTGTATTTCCCATAACTCTAGGGTATGAATGAGACCATATCAAGAAATCAACTGGCATATGAGTAATTTTTCTATTATATTTTTTTTGTTGTTTTCATTTTTCATACAAAATAATTTTACAAAGTCACGATTATTAATGTTACCCCTTACGTGAAATATGACAACGTCGCATTTTTTTCTACGAATTTTTGTATTATTTTTACTTAAAAACACGTTGTGCTTCTTCAGACCAGATTGCTCCTTTTTTGCACCGGAAACAGCAAAACTGTCCAAAAAATCGCTCGAAGAGAGTCCCTCGAAGGGTAGGCCTCAGTCAGTGGTAACAAATTCCAGTATAAGCTGGCCTCTAAATTTATTAAATCTCCATGCTACGCTAGGCCAGCTCAAGGTACACAGTCTAGCTACAAGCTAGCACCGACGAGAGCACTCGATTCTGTAAAAAAAAATACTAATCATTTAAAAGTAATGTTGTCTAAAGAGCCTCTACGAGTTGGCTTCAGCCCTTCGTGCCTACCAAAGGTCCGAGACCTTAACTTCTATCTATCTGTCTGTAGAACATTAATGCTGTTCGCTGGTAAGCGCATCACTTGAGAACGATAGGACCGATTTGGCAATTTAAAAATGTTCATATCTTTCATCATCAATAAAAATTGGAAAAAATGCCGGGATAATTGTATGAAAAATCGGACAGGACACCGTCTGTCGGGTCAACTAGTTTATAAGTGAACGCATTAACTTACTTTCGCTTCAAAAGTCATGTTTCACATTGAGGGTAGTGTACGTCTTGGCGGGCACTGGCGAGTGCGAAAACTTCGCTGCTCTGGAATTTGTAAAAATAATAACGAAATTATAAAATGTGTTCTCAACAAAAACAATAACCCATATCTTTTGAAATAACTTTTACATGGTTTCATTATGCAATCTCTTCAATGTACACGTTTTAAATAGTGATTTAGTGTCCTTTTTTATCGAGCCAATTATTATAATTTACGTTTCTGTCTTCACACAGCGCTTGACCGCATGTTCAAATTTTCTTTTGGCGCAACTTTTACATTTGGCTAGATTTACAGAGGTTTAAGAAAGTTAATAAGTACTGCAACCTCGCCTTAAATTTTAATTCAGTATGCAAGTGCATATCGAAAAGATACTTATCTAATCGCCTTCTATTTTAATCTCAGAAATGCTCGTGGCCTTCAACGGCCGAACCCAGTCAAACTCAAACTCAAAGCATTTATTTCAAATAAACCAATTACGAAAAATGAAGCTAGTTGCCCATTCCAAAGCGTAGTAGGTACCTATGGAGAAGAACGGGCAAGAAACTCCACGGACACTCTTTTAAATCAAATTATGTTTACAATAGATTGGTTACATCATTCATGTTGAAATTATGCATGTGAGAACGATGCAGAAAGCGAGAATGCAGAATGAGAAAGCTTAAAAGCGTCCGTCATTTAAATATGAAAACAATTCGAAAATAAAATTTAATTAAAATACGCCGTGGCAGCTAGGAGATGACCAGTCTCAACTGACGGCGCCCGTTCACGAACATGACGCATGGATTAGCACCATTCAACTCAACCATTTTGAAGGGAGCTAAATGATCCAACAAATGCGCCACCATCAGCGAAACATTAAAGTGAGCATGACATACTCTCAGCCGCCAGGACACATTCAAGTCAATGAAAGACGTACCCTGTAAATGGTAGCTTTAAAGCATGTACATAGTACTCACATAATATGGCATATAGCAATTATACAGTACAAAAAAATTGAGTTTATACAATGCAAAGATTCTTGTTTTTAATCTTCAGCAGCTCCAACAGTATTTTCAAATGCTAATCAATTAGTTGATGCGTCCTTGAGGAGCAGGACCAGCGATTAACCAAGCATTTTTATCAGCAATGTAATCCCCTAACTTATAATATGCTCGGCTGCATAGTTTGCGTTTTATACAAGATTTAAATTTGGTTTCATTCAGTTGATGTATGTGGGGAGGTATTTTATTGTAACATCTTAAACAGTACCCCATGAATGATGAGTCTACTTTAGCCAGCCTGAAACCTGGTTGAACTAATTGGTCCCTATTTCTAGTGATATAATTGTGTCTTTCACCTCTTTTACTAAAAAGATGTATATTTTTCCTTACGTACATGATGTTTTCATAGATATATTGACAAGGTACCGTCATGATGTTAATATCTTTGAACAATTCCCTTAGAGAGTCGTGCCTGCGGAGGCCATATATGGCTCTGATGGCTCTTTTCTGCAGAATGAAAATGGACTCGATGTCTGCAGCCCGTCCCCATAGTAAAATACCGTACGACATAATACTAAGAAAGTAACTAAAATAGACTAGTCTCGCGGTATCTACATCAGTAAATTGACGGATTTTTCTCACAGCATATGCTGCTGAACTTAGCCGTCCTGCAAGGGATGTTAAATGAGGACCCCATTGAAGCTTTGAATCGAGCGTGATCCCCAGGAAAACAGTTTTATCGACGAATTCTAGTTTCTCTTGATTCAATACTATCTCACAATTAGTACTTTTGACATTTGGTAAAGAAAATCTTATGCACTTAGTTTTTTTCCCATTTAATACTAAATCATTAGCAGTGAACCAATTTTGGATCTGCAGTAAGGCGTTATTCACGTCGTCAAGATTTAATGCACGCCTATTAATTTTAAAAATTAACGAAGTATCGTCAGCAAATAACACCATATGTGGTTGGGTTTTAAACAAATGAGGTAGATCATTAATATAAATTAAAAAGAGGAAAGGACCCAATATCGAGCCTTGTGGTACACCCATTTTTACTTTTAGACCGAGTGAATTGACACCGTTTATTTGGACTTGCTGTTGTCTATCATTCAAATAAGATGCAAGTTTTCCAAGTCCGTAATGTTCAAGTTTTAAGAGCAAGGTTTCGTGGTCGACGCAATCAAATGCCTTGGAGAGGTCACAAAAGATTCCTATGGCGTCTTGAGCCTCTTCCCACGCTGTAAATATGTGTTTTAATAAGGTGACACCGCCGTCAGTCGTACAACGTCCCTTTGTGAAACCATACTGTTGACCGTGTAAGATATTATTGGTGTCGAAATGATTTAACATTTGATTCAGCATTACCTTTTCAAACACCTTGCTGAAAACCGGCAACACGGATACGGGTCTATAATTATTGGTATCTTTACTGTCCCCGGATTTGAAAAGTGGTATTACCTTACTGTATTTCATTAGATCCGGGAATACTCCTTGATCCACACACAAATTAAATATTAAAGCCAAGTATGGCGCTATAGTCTCAATAATGGAGGTACAAACTTTAACAGACATTCCCCATAGATCTTCTGTTAGTTTGATCTTGATTTGCTTGAAAGCTTTCACTACTATTATGGGGTTTATATGCTTGAATTTAAATTAAATCTGGCAAGATGAAGTATTTGCTTTTAATAAGTCAATAGAACGCAGGGGCGAGGAGTTTAAGGTTTCAGTCGTTTTAAGTGTGATACTGGTAAAGAAATTAACAAATCCTTGAGCAACTTCTTTGTTAGTGCTTACGAGACCACTTGAAGTCTGAAGTGTGAAATCATTATTGTGTCTTTTATTCCTGTTGGTTTCGTCATTGATAATTTTCCAAACCGTCTTTATTTTATTATCTGCTGTTTTGATCTTGTTGCAAATGTACAAGGCTTTAGCTACCTTGCAGGTCTTTTTAAAAGTTTTAGAGTAATTAGCAACGTATTTATTAAACGTTTCAGAGTTAATATAAGGCTTAAGGCCATACAACTCCAACAATTTTTCCCTACTTTTCCTAATACCCTTAGTTGCCCAGTCACTGAACAAAAAATTGGGGCAAATTGTTTTTCTTTTTTTTTCTTTAAAGTATTATTGAACTCGGTGCTCACTACCGAAAAAAAATCCTCATATAATTAGTTTACGTTGTTTCTAATATGGCCCTAAAATCTATTTAGATTGCTTGGCGTTATTTGTCTAGATTGTATCTGAATGTTTTGTAAAGGTGTGTTTGACTTGAAAGCAACGGTGACCACTGTGATCAGAAGGGAGATAATTTACAATGGCTTTATGTAAGTAGTCGCAGCAACAAAAAATATTATCAATGCATGTAGCAGAATTTGTAGTTATGCGGGTGGGTTCTGAAAACACATTTGACAAATTGAATGATTTAAAGAGACTTAATAATCGACTGCTATTTGAACTATTCTCTAAGATATTAATATTGAAGTCACCACAGATAATTAGCGATTTTTTACCAGTTGCCAGTTTTACTAGAACATCTTCCATTACTGACTCAAATACGGAGTAGTTTTGATAATTTGGGGGTCTGTAAACGCACACTATAACATGCTTATCTAGCTCAACACAGGACAGTTCAATGCTATGTTCAACCGAAAGATCAACTATATCTTTACGAGTCTTAGATTTACTAGACTTTTTAACTAAGATTAGTGAACCCCCACGCAGCATAGATTTTCGGTTAAAACAACTGCCCACATTATAATTTTCATAATTAATTAGCATTTCATAATCTTTCACCAATGTCCAGTTAAACAAATAATTACAAACATGGTATTTTCTAAAAATAGTTCTATTTCTAACTGTTTCGAAGAAAAACCATGAATATTTTGATGAAATATTGTCAAGGAATTCTCTTTAGTACCTTTTTTGCACTTAACTAATTGCGAGCAAGAAGACGCCTTGTTGTTGGTAGGTATAACTGTATTGTTACTGTTATCTTCTGTTGTCTTACTATCTAGTTTAAAGTAACATCCAGAGTGAGCTCCAAGACTCCCATGCCATCACCAGGCAATGAGATCCTACTACTTGTGGGCCCCACATTTGGACAAGAATTTGCCATAGTGACACATGGATCCTCCTTCGTACAATTATTGTAAACAGTCATAGCATTAGTGCTACATTTACTTGAGGTGACCACCTGTACATTAGAATTACTACTAATATTTGCGGTGTTAATAATATAATTAGACTTCGACATACTGTTTATGTCTGAGTTTATAATATTAGCTAATAGCCTCGCTATTTTATGTCTAAACCTAATGGGCAGATACACTGTATTCTTTGTCGATTTTTAACTTTTCAACAAAAATGTTGGTGTCAAAAAATATAAGTTTGTCACTGTAGTGACTTACCAAGAACTGAATATGCTTATTAAGCATATGTATATAATGGTTTTTTCCTTTTGATAACCTATCAAAATATGGGAAAGCACACAAAATAATTGTATTACAATTTAGCTTTAAAATCTCAGTAACACTGTCAGTGATATCTTCTTTTCTGACCTGAGAACTATTACCTACAAATACAGTAATGTTAGTATTATTATCAGTAACGTATCTATCCCCAATTTTGGCTATCTGGAGATAGAAAAACGTATCAATCTCTGGTTTTAACGTGCCAATAAAGCCAAAGTATGCGACCCCATGACGTGTTGACAGCCATTGGTTTGAATGGGACAGATAGAATTGTGTATGTGTCTATCATCAGTAGCGACCTGTCTTAGATTATTGGGTTTGGCCGTAAGAGTATTGTACGCTTATCTGCACTTAAATGCGTTTTCCTTTACTCTTTTCCGGCTACAATTTTACCAACAATATCAGGTTTTCTTGATGTTTCTATCTAGGCTTTGGAATGTTTTGATAGATATGCATATATTGGCATGCAATCGATCTATCTCGCGCTAATACCGATTAGTTATGGCGCCTATCATTCAACTATCATGATGTAAGTGTCAGATTTCTAACATCAATAATTCCTCAATTATGATCCTTATCATGGCAATAGGTACAACATTAAACATTAACCGCTCGCCACCATACAGATAAAATAATGTAATTATATTTAATAAATGAATATGGAACTATAGAAGGAAATTTTGTCACCACAAAAGTCCACTATTCATTTTAAGTTTCCTTAAAGACCGGATACCTACATTATCATGTATCGCCACTCTATAGTAAAGAAGCAAGAAGAACGCATTATTAAACATCAATTATTTACTAAATTTTTCACTTAGACAAAGCTACAAAATTGAAGATACTGAAGTGACAACGTTACTAATATTGACGGTAATGAAGTGACAAAGTTACAAATATTGACGATACGGAACTGACAAATTTACAAACAAAATAATGTCGATTCTTAGCTACGTCTCAAGGACCCTGGGCCTGTCCATGGTACAGCATGTCTGCAATGTAGACAGTAGTTAGCCCTACCCAGGCTGCTTACCACCCTATGCCTTGTACCTTAAACTAGTGTTGGGTAACTCAGCACATGTGCTAGCACAGTTGTAGCATGGGGTCTCAACTACAACATTTTATAATTAGTCTTCAAAAATAATAATAGATGGCAGCATAGGTAACCATTATGAAATTAACAATCATTAGAAAGCGATAAACGGCAGAATTTTGGCTAAAGTAAGATTAGTAAAAATCAAGACTTCCTTGTTAAATGCTCATTTATCTTTTCACACTCGTTTTTCAACAAAAAAACATAAATGAAGCTTTTAACTACAATTCGAACCCATGTAATGATAAAAGTAGCCATCTGTTAATCATTTTGTTTAGAGCTGTTAATCATTTTGTTTTGCAATAGATGGCGTTTTACTCAATTTGTCCTGTCTTCAAAACAACTATTCTAGTCACAAATTTAAATCAAACAACTTATTTTAAATCTATTTCTTTACATAAAAATATAAAAGAAAGCTATTTACATGTTTTTCTGAAACCGGAAGTATAAAACTTTAATTAAAAAGGATGGAACGGAACGTTTTAAAAGTAGGTCGACTATTATGGCGTTGTAAAACTGCAGTCTCTGGCAATTAGTGAATCGCTGATGCTGCCATCTGTTGAACATTTTGATGACGAAATATTGCCAGCTCAATTGCCAGACTTAGGGAGGTGTCATTTCTTTGTATGGGATTGGGTATCTGTACGTAGTATTATAATATCTGTGGTTGTAGCTACTCACTTGATTAAAAAGAGTCACTCACTCATTTCATTTTGATGTGCTAGCACACACCACGCTCCACAGATTAGCACACAGAACATTTGTATCAAATTGTGAGTTTTGAACGAATCGTAATCATTCTCCCTTTCTCTTTCCCTCATCATCACTCGTGCGAGTTGTGTGACGCGCTTAACCGATTAATCACTGCCTCACCAGCTCATCGCGTGTGCCAGCCAAGCCAACTCTATTGAGCAAAGAATATAACTACTCTCTACTATTGAGTATGTGTGCCGTGTCGTGTTGTCGTCACTATACACCACACATCACACTCGCGACTCGCGCGTCGACTCGGAGCGTCACGCGACTCACTGACATACTCACAGCACGTACGTGCTCCCACGCTACCGCAGCCTCACCTCATTCGTGGTAGCACAGTGTGCTAGCACACTTTGTCAAAAGAGTGCCTCGCACGATCCTCATTTTAAAAGAGTGTGCTACCCAACTCTACCGTAAACACGACTACGAGTTATTTTTATGTTCTTCAAGATGTAATCAGATTATTTTACTTACAGATGAGATGTACGCAGCGATCGAAGAGGCGAGTTTGGGCGAAGGCTCGGACACGTATGCGCAGATCTCGACCGAGCCGCGGCGCCGCGACCCCACGCCCGACCTACTGCAGACCGACCCCACTCACGCCTCTAGGTACATACATACAGACACTCACGCCTCTAGGTACATACATACAGACACTCACTCCTTCTTCCCATGGGTGGTTGGCTGACCATCTATACATACCAAAACCACACCGTGTCTCGGAAAGCACGATAAGCCGTTGTTCCTGGCTATCGTTTGTGGATCATTTATTTTTATTTTTACCTTTATTTAAAAAGAGCTCTTATTAATTGATTACAATCTTTATGGCTAATAAGGAATTTTAGTCTAACTTAATTTTTTACGTGATAATTATTTTAATACTTAGAATAGTGTTCATTGTAAGTACTTCACACAAGTCCATTCCACTTTCGTAGTCTGATATAATAATACATATAAATACTTTTTCATGTGTCATTGTCACTATGATTTAGACCAAGACAAGACCATGATCTTGGCTTGGTTTTACCGCTTGTGCATATGAGACACTTTTAGACGTATGTGCAGTTATCGCGATTGTCTGTGCAAACTGTGCACTTTGATTATGTCTGTTTGTCAGTGTTTCCAACAATTTGCTTAAAACAACCAACCCTGCAGGGGTTGCTAGGTGGATTATTTTAGATTCATTGTTCTTAATCATCATCAGCAAAAACCACAGATTTTGACAGATCGAAGCGTAAGTTTATGCTCATTTTCGACACTGGGCTGCCCTAAGCGCCTTCTATCAGTCAAAACTAGTCGGGGAAAACTCAATCTTCCCACGAGTAAATACGATACTTAAAATATCGAAGATAACGAAGTAAACTAAAAGAAGGGTTTCCCAAGTTCAGAAAAGTGTGGTCAAATTTAAGGGTGTGGCCATCAAACTGAACAACAGCTTTGTCTATAGGATCAACATCCTAATCGCGAAAAATTAGCAGCCGGTTCATTTGGGTCGAGTACACATCAAGCTATACATAACCAGTTAATGTTGGTCTCGCATTGTATACAATACGGGAAATGTTAAGCTTGATGTGTAGCCGTCTGTACCTTTCAAGTTTTTATTGGACATTTGTTTTTTTTTTCGCGATTGCAATGTGTTTTTGTGTTTTTTTGCAGTGTGTGTTTTTGAGGCCTCCAGTAGGCGTGTACACAGAAACCCAGTTGTAATACTGAACGGGCTTCCACTCAAAAGAGTTGACGAATTTAAATACCTAGGACACTTTCTAACCGGAGATCTCAAAGACGACGAAGTTACAGAGCGTGAGCGTAGGTCGCTAGCAGTCAGGGTCAACATGCTGATACACAGGTTCGCTCGTTGTAGTATTGAGGTAAAGTTTACTATAAACGAGTGGCCTGTGGGCATCTCTAAGAGATCGCTAGGCGTATTCAATGTAATAACTGCTTCAGGATGCTGTGGGGACTGCCGCACTATTGAAGTGCGTCCGGTATGTTCGTTTCTGCGCATACCGATGATTTTACGCCATAATGCGCAAAAAACACATTCCATCTTGTCAAGAGCGCGGTTTAGTTCAATGGCATCCTAAGTATGTTGGTAGATAAGTACGACGCACGTTGGTTGTCGCACGCTGTGGAGGTGCTGGTCAGAAGACCCCACAGCTAACCTTACAATTTTCTTTTAGTGTTTGTCCACTCACAATTCACTTCTTATTTTATTATCTCAGTGAGTTTTAATCGTAATCTTGGTCTGGCGGTTTGAGTAATTATGCGGCCTACCCAATGTCCTTTCTTTGGTATTGTTCGTCGAATCGTTGAGCTCCTTATGTTTTGAGTTGAGCTGTACGAAGACAAATGCGTGCACTGACTGGACAGGCACACTCAATCTGTGTGGTTCTTTCCTCAAAAGACCATTTCAGACATCAATCCACATGGTCTTAACATGATCTGACCAAGATTATGTCTGGACTTTAAAAGAGACTGTGACCTCTGACTTTGTTTCGGCTTTTCTTCTCAGAGTAGTCAGATAGGAAATGCCGACCTAATCTAGTTTAAAAAAATGTTTGACGTGTAAAAGTGTTTGTACAAACCCATTTACAGAAATAAAAATCATTTATCATTTATCAATAGTTTTGAAGAAAAGTGTTACTAACAATTGGGCCTAGTTGCCATAAATAAACAAATATTTTATTTTATTTCGGTAATGGAGAAAGTTGCTCAGTTTGATGATCTGCACCACACTCTTAAATATGACCACACATTTCTAATACATGTTACTAATGACGTCAGCTGTGGTGATAACCACAAATGATTCAATAGTGTCGTACACAGATGATTTTTATTTTCATTAGCTTTTTTGGCGTGCCGCAAGGACAGTAAACTTGTTTCGTAAATAATTATTACAAAATTCCTTATACAAAAACTGTGGAGATTAATTGTTTTTGTATTTTGTTTAGAAGAAGTGCTCCACCAGACGTCGGTGCATCAACATCTAACGCCACGCACTCCAGACAAGGTATAGTTACATCACATAATTATTACAGTATTTTGTTAAGACATACCGGTTTCGTCACGATGTTTTCCTTCACCGTTTTTGAGAGCAGTGGTGATGACATTATTTACACTAAGTAAAAAGCGCCTGTCTGTGTTCGAACCAACCGACGACCTATGACTCGTAAGTCGGGGCCGTTACCAATTAAACATCTCGATTGTTTTGTAGAACGGCGAGTCGATGGTTGACTCGGTGGTTTATTTTAACGACGCCGATTCTTTCGATTGTTAAAACATCTCGGAATCGTCCATCGCTACACAAACGCCTCTCTTTCCACAGCGAAAAGGTAAAAAATAACGACGGGTTGCACTCCGGGAGTGCCGGCAGAAGTGAAAACTTGAATATTAACGTTGTGCATTTTTTATATTTTGGAATGGTTAGGGAATAATTTTGCACGAATTGCTTTAATTATCAGTATAAAAGAACTATCATTTATGTGGTAGAATACAATATTTATTTATTGCGCTATCGTACACAAACATGACAATTTATATTACATTAAATTCTCTCATAAAAATCAATCAATAAAAATCAATAATCATCCGGTTCCCCAACAAAAACAAATTGCATTATTATAGAAAATTAAAACTTATCAACTAAAAAGTCAATGTCAAATTAGGGAATTCTCTCATCCGTCTTACGAATGTTCGATGGTCAAGTGCCCTGACGCGAGTTTAACATTTTTTACCCATTACAAAAAAAATGTACAACGCCGCTAAAGAAGTTTTCGTCTTACGAATTTTCGATCAGGTCACGTGTCCTGACGCGAGTTTTTTTTTACCCATTACAAAAAAGTGTACAACGCCGCTAAAGAATTTTCGTCTTACGAATTTTCGATCAGGTCACGTGTCCTGACGCGAGTTTTTTTTACCCATTACAAAAAAGTGTACAACGCCGCTAAAGAAGTTTTCGTCTTACGAATTTTCGATCAGGTCACGTGTCCTGACGCGAGTTTTTTAACCCATTACAAAAAAGTGTACAACGCCGCCAAATAAGTATTCACTTCAAAAACTACTTTTTTCATTCGCAGTCGTTGGTAGCGAACCGAAGGTTTCCATCACTAATAGTATATTTTATCAAGATCCAATGGCTTTCGTAATTGTTTACGACGATGCAAAAGTAAATGAAAATGACAGAAATGTCACATCTGCCAACCGAACTGTTACCGCAAGTTACATGGAGAACATAGACGGGAAAACTTTATTTTTTTTCTTTTGCCCAGGTTTAAAAACTCAATAAAGATGTTAATTATTTCATACTTTTTCTTACTAATATTCGGCATCTAATAACAATTATAAAACTCACAAAGAAATTTTTTCCATAAAAGTTGGACAACGACGGGTCAATTCCCTCGAGTCGCGCGTGGTCTGGTATGAAATAATTAATAAATCGAAATAGGATTTTTTCTATCAGGTGTGAATACCCGCCATGTCTGTGAATTCTCGCCTATTAATAAAAAAAAACCGGTCAGTGCTAGTCTAGTCCGACTAGCACTGACCGGTTTTTTTACACACGTAGCCGACCGGCACACGTAGCCGACCGTACCACAGGCCAAAATCCCAAAAAAAAAACATTTGCATGGACCCCCATTTTTTTATTATTTGTTGTTATAGCGTTATTAGAAATACAATACACATTACGGTTCATGAGACACAGCTCGGACAGCGGAGGCTTAGTAATAGGGTTCCGTTAGCACACTTTGGTTACGGAACCCAAAAAAAAGAACTATATTCAGAATATTGCAAGTGGAATCCATCACTGGATATGGGTTTTGTCGACGGAAGTAAATAGACAAAATTACACAAGAATATAAGAAATTGTCATATTGTCTATTCTATCTGTCATTTTGTCTACTCTAATCTGACATTTACAATGCCCATCATACACTTGCTTCATGTTTAACAAATTAGCTTGATAAAATAAAATTAGTATTGCGATTGTGTGTTACTCAATAAGGCTGCTGTTGTGTGGCCAATAACTTATATGACATAAAACAATTTAAACCCTTACTAATATTCACCAGCATCGTCCTCGTCATGTTCCAACTCAACGGGCGCGCTCGGCTCTCCGAAGCCAGAGAAGCGACAAGCCAACTCACCGCTGCCACCGCCGCCGAACGCAACGGCTCACGCCACGCCCCATGCGAGCTCCCACGCCGTGTCACACGCGAACTCCCACGCCGCGTCACACGCGTCCTCCCACGCCGCGTCACACGCGCCCTCCCACGCCGCGTCACACTCATCCTCCCACGCCGCTTCACACACGAACTCCCACGCCGCTTCACACGTCAGCTCTCACGCCACGTCTCACGTCACGTCGAACGTCATAGTGCACGCCTCAGCGCATTCGTCGTCACACAATATGGCTCTCGTGACGTCACATGGCACGTCACATCCTTCGGCGCATGCGACTTCCCACGCGCCGCCCCGACAGCCGGCCCTAGAACAGGCGCTCGCACAGCGACACCAGCGGATGTCAAGTACAGGTACTGATTTTGTTATTCAAAGATATTTTGTTGAGATACGGCCAGCTTTATCGAGATGTCACAAATAAGTTTTTTTTTAATATTATCTTTGTGGGTAGAATTTTCTGCATACCTAACTTGCATTTTCAGGCGATCTTCATTTTAATCACGACAAGCGACGGAGTCTCAACGAGAAACACCAACGAAACAACAGTTGCGTCAACTCGTCTGATTTCTACGGTTGCAATTACCCCATCGAGAAACATCGGTTTAGTTCTGGAGATTTAAGCAGACCGCTCGTCGCCAGGGAACTTAACATTGATATCGATCAACGCGATGGTCAAACGGACAACCTGTATAATTCTATCGACGGGCCCGGTTACAGCGACTATTCATCGGCGGATGCCAACACTAGTTTGAATTCGGATCATCGTGTAACTGAGAGTCCTTCGCGTAATCTCGAGGAAATGTACGCTAAAGTAAGCAAAAAACCAAAAGGAAGAACGGAAGAAACTACAAGGCGTTCAAAAGACTTTACCGGCGCCGACGGTGAGCCTCACACATCCAAATATCGCAGTGATGATCCAGGGTATGAGACAATAGACCGTAAAAAATCTATGAATCACGGTTATGAAACAATTGCCCATAAAGAGCGGAAGTCTTCCCAAAACCAAGATCCAGGTTATGAAACAGTCAAAGATATAAACAAGGCAGGACCACACTCAAATTTTTCAAATAATAACCTATTGAAACTTAATCATCTGGTTGTTGACAGTGGCCCTAACAGCATTGTCAGCAGTGACGCTGGGTATGAGCATATCTCTAAGACTGACAACAATGCCTCAGATTCCGATCCGAATTATGAAGTGTTGAGGAACCAGCCACCCACACCGCCTTACGCCACAATCGCACCGAACTATAAAGTACAGCCTACCTACTCTACAGTCAATAAAAAGCCAGGCAAGTACAACAATTGGCCTGCGAACAATAACGAAGACCCCACCTTAGAACCAAATTACGAGTCAATGCCGCATGACCCCCTCTACAATACAGGAAGCGAATCTGATCCCAACTATGAATCAGTTCGCCCCAAAGACCCTAACTATGAAAGTGTAAGTACGCAAGATCGCAATTACGAGTCCTTGAAATGTAAAGATCCCAAATATGAGTCTGTTCGATCGAAGGACTCAAAGTATGACTCGGTACGCTCCAAAAAGGACCCGAATTACGAAAGCGTTAAATATTTTGAACTATCAAAGAAAGATCCACCTTATGAAAAGGTTAACATCGAGGCATCAGGGAGTTCAAGTGTGGAAAGATCAGACTCGGCGGCGGGCTATGAAAAAATTAATGTACCAAACAGAAGCGAGGTGAAAAGCAGTATTAATAACGGAGGCGATGCCACCGTCAGTGATTACTTTCAAGTGTAAATGTGTAACAGAAGAATACTATATATGACTTTGTTTATGAACAATGATACACAGGAAATTGAGCTATTAACATGAATATTTTACTAACAGTATTCACATAGGATTTTGAGATTGAGTGCTTTTTTATTTATTTAATAAAATATTTTAGGGACTGTTTACAGCACCTCAACGTTAGATATAATAAGTAATATCTTCCTTAGGTATCTGTGATATAATATGTATGTTAAAAAAATGATTTTTGTTTTTATTTCCATAAGTTTTTATATGAGCATTGATCTAGACATTATGTTATTCTGAATGCAAGAATAATTTGTTACGAAATCTCCATTTATTAGTGTGTTCATAAGTGTGATTATTTTCTACGCTTTGATATTATGCTGATGAAAATGTATGCGTGTATTGTAAATTGCATGTACAAAATGTAGATTGTACATTTTTTTTAATTTTAGGTAATTTATGACTAACTTTATTATGAACTCTTTTTATTGAAAACGGATTGACTTAGCGTTGGTCATGGACTTCTACTTTCAAGTGAGTGAGCTTGTAAACAGGGTGATAATAAATGTGTCTGTTCTTGAAATCTTAGAAATAATTAACTTCATTTAAATAAGCTGTTTTCGATTGCAAGTCAGACAAAAGTTATGTTTTTAAATCTACTTGTAACTTTATCGTGCTTCGTTGCTAGGTTGTACTCGTTTTCTAAGGGTTCTTGCTTTGTTCTTCTCTGAATTTCAATCAAAACAAATTAAACTAATATAATTTGCAACACCACAAGAAATTCTATCCCGACACCATATTATCACACCTGTTTAAAAAGAAAGTTGTCAAGTTAATGGAGCCTGCATTTTAGCTTAAGACTGCCTTATGAGTTTGATTATAATATTATTCCTTTTTATAAGTTCTAATATACTTTAATGAAATTGGTAAATCTTGAAAACATCCTGTAGGTAAGTCAATACATCAGCAAATTCTTTGAATTGTAATATAAGTTTAAAACGTTTTGTTTTATATTTTGTTGTTAATTATATTATTAACGTCCTGTTGTAATAACAATGGATTAGGTAGCATGAATGTCCTTTGTCCATTTTAAACATAGCGAACTGAAGACAACAGACAAAAGTACGAAGTTTATTATGAATTCCAAGATACAAAAATGGGTATTTATTGTAGATTGTTTGCTGTTTGATAAGATAAATAAGTACCTGAAAATATTATTTTACGACCATGCTCTGTCCAACAAAAGTTATGATATTAATGTATGTGAATGCACCAAAGATTATGTTATTACATATTTACGTTAATGCATGGTACGGCTGGTACTTATGTCTTCGTAAGATTATTTCAATTGCGGCTGGCTAATATCGATTTTTAGAACATGATTCACCTCCGGATTTACTTTGGTGCATTCTATTGTCTTATTTTACATTTAATATAACCCTGTGTGCCCAAATACGAGCTTTCCAAACACGAAACGTTCCACTGTAGTAAAACATATTTTATTTATGCACTGTGATATGACTCAATTTCAACTACAGAATTTTATTACTACATTGTATCTTAATATTATATTATGTCTAATAATCTGAAATAAGTACTGTAGTAATATTAAATAATATATACAATAAACAGCATACTATTTATGAATTTCTTACATGTACATTTTAACTGTGCTAAAATCGACTTGTATTTAATTTAAGTGACTATAAAACACAATTTACAATGTAACTTATTTGACTGTAATGTTATTGGACCTATACCTACTTATTAAAAACTTGTATGTATTGTAACTTGTATAACTACGTATGTATCTACATTATTCAAACAAACTCGAAAACATTCCCTCGTACTAATAGATCCAGTGACTAAAACTACCTAAATTTATTGGAATAAAGTATGCCATATAAAGAAAAGTTTTATTTAAACCCCTTTAAGTATACAGTCATGGAGTCTCAACTCGAACAAATTATAATTTGTCTTGAAAAAAATTATAGATGGCAGCTTAACACGTTAGCTGTCCAATGTACCGAATACAGTACACGCCGCGTGGGTCCGTCACGTCCGTGTACCGTAAATGGTAGTGGTACACTCGCCCCTGACTCTTTCTATGCGCTCTAACTTCATGGACTTGTGTGTTATGTTGCTCTATTTATCAGGACTTGTCAACAGGACACCAATGAATAGAAAAAACGGAAAACATGATTTAGTTTTTTCTTCACAGAGCATCATTATATTACTGGTATAGAGTGCCATCTCAAGGGATTTTTATGCCAACCTGTCACAAGTAGCGCCACCTGGATTTCATGTTCCATAACTAACCATATCCTTTATATACATATATTACTTGTACTCTATACTATTTTCATTTAATTGCTTTTGCAAATGTTTTCCGTGGTTGTGGATTGATTCATGTAAAACCATGTTTGGTAGCTTGAAATTGATTTTACAGTAGTTTGTAAATAAAAACTGCTCCACAATAAATGTAATCAATGTACAAGCATGGAAAATGTGCACATTTATTCTTTTAGATAGTTTGTAAAGGTTAATTTAGTTTTTAATGAAACAAAGTTGCTTAAGAATATTTAATACGAATATATTAAGATGTATATACATGTCATTAGTAGATTCAATTATGAGTTATGCTCTTGACAGCTATGGATTAACATTCAAAACTAACTTGGAAAAATTAGAAGCTCTTCAAATTCGATTCTTGAAACTACTTGTTACTCAAAAAACGAAAAAAAGTTGTAAAGGAGATTATAGTAAACTATTTAAAATATGTAAAATTCTACCGATCAGTTACAAGCATAAGTATCTTTTAGCAGTTAGCCACCATGGCACCCAAGAGCATAGCTTAACACACATATTCAACAACCATAACACGCGATCTATGGCTGCTGGCAGATTCAATGTACCCAGAGTCACTAATTACTTTGGTGACAGAACCCTAAAAAAACGAATACCATATTTATTGAACAGTCTGCCGGCAGACATAAGGAATGAAGCGAGTATAAATATTTTTAAAAATAAATTAAAAAGGTATTATTTAGAAACGTGTTAAAGTGCTACCTCGAAATAATTATTAGTATTAAGTACAAAATTTAAGAATGAGTGTGTAGACTCACCGACCCCACAGTCAAACCATTATTAAGGTTTTGTGGGGCTAAGTTTATAAGTTATTTAATTACCATTAAAAAAAAAATATATATATATATAATCACTTTTACAAATTACAAAACGTATCGGCAATTTTTTGCTTTCTTTTGACAGTTTCGAATTTTGACATTTGGATTTTTTATAGCAATCGATATGAATCGATAAACCCAAAAAGATGCATCTGCCCGTAATTTAAATTTATGTCTTACATTTAACTTAACAATTACAATTAAACTTATTGAAAATAAATAAGAAATCAAAATAGCAATTTTAAACAACAAGTATATGTCGTTTTGTAGAGACCTCTATTGAGTGCTATGTGAATTATTTGCCTTAAATTTACAGAACCAGATTACTAGATGGCGCACCTAAAAAAGTTGCTGTGTACGTAAAGGAAACTTTACCCCCCCTGTTTTTGTTTCTAAATGTGGGTAGAGGAAAAAAGCTTTATTTATGCCAAGGTACTTCAGAATAACATTGAAGACAGTACGTCTTTTTTCATTTATTACAGTGCGTTGTCACTCTTTTAGCTTTAGCTCTCGCATTCCTTGGAATACTTCCCTGATCAATAAGTTTTTTATAACACCCAACACATCGTCTTCGTACAGATATGCGCCATAAATAGCCAATGTTCTAAAAAATTTGAAATCCTATTAGATCCTACCAGTGTACTTGAGGACGATGAAGACAGGCTTTCGTATTGCCTTTGTCTTTGTAATTAGGTAATCATTATGAAATTAACAATAATAAAAAAGCGATATACGGCAGAATTTTGGCTGAATTATGATCGGTAAAAGTCAAAAATTCCTTGTTTAGTGCTGATTTATCTATTTCGCACGTCTTTTAAAATAAACTCAAAGCATTTATTTCAAATAAACCAATTACAGGCACTTTCGAATTGTCAAGGGCAAGCTAGTTGCCCATTCCAAAGCGAAGTAGGTACCTATGGAGAAGAACGGGCAAGAAACTCCATGGACACTCTTTTAAATAATATGGTTACAGAAAATTTGTTACATCAGTCTTTTTGAAATTAAACATGTGAGAACGATGTAGAAAGACCCGTAATGGAAAACATAAAAATCGGAAATTAAAATAAAATAAGCCGTGGCAGTCAAGGGATAACCAGTCCCCACTGACGGCGCCCGTTCCCGAACATGACGTATGGATCAGCACCATTCAGCTCAACCATTTTGAAGGGAACTTAATGATCCAACACACACGCGGCTGAGAGTATGTCTCGCTGGTGGTGGCCAGCGAGACATACTCTCAGCCGCCAGGGCACATTCAAGTCAATGACAGACGTGCCCAGTATAGAATAGCTTTATAGTAGGTACATAGTGCTCACACGTGTGCTTTGCAATTATACAATATTAAAAGATTGAATTTGTACAGTGCAAAGATAGTTTTTACAATCTTCAGCAGCTCCAACAATATTTCCGAATGCTAATCCATTGTTTAGGCGCCCTTGTGGAGCAGAACCAGCGTTGAGCCAAGCATTTTTGTCAGAGTTGTAATCCCCCAACTTATAATATGCTTGGCTGCATAGTGTGCGGTGCGTTTGATACAAGTTTTGAACTTCGTTTCATTCAGTTGGAGTATGTGGGGAGGTATTTTATTATAACATTTTAAACAGTACCCCATGAAGGATGAATCTACCTTAGCCAGCCTGAAACCCGCACCCTAATTGCGTAACACATTTTCGTAAACGATTACGACTAATCTGTTTGATTTTGAGAGTTCAACAACATTCATTGCGTTATTTACATTGTTGAGCAGAGTTTTTATCGAACTTATGAAGCAATGGATTAGCAATCAGTTTCAAAACGATTCAGATTCCGATTTATTGTGTGTTACGCAATTAGGGTGCCGGTTGAACCAATTGGTCCCTATTTCTAGTCCCATAGTTGTGTCTTTCACCTCTTTTTCTAAAAAGATTTAAGTTTTTCCTTACGTACATGATGTTTTCATATATATATTGACAAGGTACGGTCATGATGTTAATATCTTTAAACAGTTCCCTTAAGAATCGCGCCTGCGGAGGCCATATATTGCTCTTTTTTGCAGAATAAAAATAGACTCGATGTCTGCAGCGCGTCCCCATAATATGATACATTTAAAATAAAAAGGAAGCCTTTAACTTCAATTCAAACCCTTTTAAAAATAAAAGTAGCCATCTGTTAATCATTTTGTAGCTTTTTGCATACGTTCTACTCCGTTGGTCCTGTCATCAAGACATCACAGTTTCTTACATTGTGACATTTTTATTTTTTACATATAGATATTGAAGAAATCTAAAAACATGTTTTTCTGAACCCAGAACTATAAAACGTTGTTTATAAGGATTGCACCAAACGTTTTAAAAGTAGGTCGACTCCTACATAGCGTTGTAAAACTACAGTCTCTGTTTATTAGTGAGTCGCTGATACTGCCATCTGTAGAAATATTAGACGAAGAAAAATTGCCAGCTCAATAGCCAGACTTAGGGAGGTTTCATTTCTTTAATGGGATTGGGTACCTGTACGTAGTATTATATTATCTGTGATACAGTCGACCGCACGTCGGTGGTAACGCTAGCACTGTGCTGGCCTAGCGTAGTAAAGTATAGTATGATTCAAACTTTATGACGACTGAAGGGGTGCGCTACTCCATGCGCAGTACATCCCCCCTCACCACCGCTGACACGTGAATTGGTTACTGCGCAACGACTCTCCTCATGTTCCGATCCCAACTTGATGGCAGTTTTAAATCGTTCTATCAGGAGTTCAAATAGAACAATAGGTCACTACCACTAAGGATGCCAACCCTTCCATACTAGATGCCTAAATACTATATTTCTACAAAAAATAATAGGTCTTTACCATGAAATTGCCGTTTATTAAACAGAAAGTTAGTCATTTTTATAAATATGTTTTTATTCCTCCTCTGCCCGCGTAGTGGTAATTTTTCAATGCCCTTCTTAAAGAAGTCAGGTGTACGGGAGCCAACAAACTCTTCTAATGCATTTTGTACTGCAGGGAAAAAAATCAGTACCCGAGAAGGGTACTGATTTTTTTCCCTGCCAAGAAGTTGTGCAAATTTTGGAAAAAGTAGGTTTCTGTCCGTGAAAGGTCTAGTGAGTACGTTAAATGACGCAAACCTTCCAACCCTAGCTCTTGTAGTTTAGATACCGTCTGTTGTGCCGTATGAGGTCGAGCGTTGTCGTGTAGGAGCAGCGGGGACTAGCGATTAACCAATAACGAGTCGTGCGTTCGTTTGTACTGTTCACTCCGTATACGTAATTAATCTTGTGAGCCGTTTGTGCGGCATTGCTACCGCGACGAAACTCATATTCCATAATTACTCGTGTTTTTAGCGTGTCCATATGGATGAAAGGATACAAATGTAGTGAAAACAAAACACTAATCAATGTTAACTTTTAGTTGGCAACGCTAACTACCACTGTCCTTCTCATTGTAACTCACCCCGCGATCACAGCGTTTGCTTCACGAGCATACACCCTTACCAACTAACAGTAGACGGAGGATCTTATCAGGTATATAGTAATGTGGTTTTACTCCTGTTTATGCTACCGAGCACGGTATTTGAAACGAGCGAATAGAATACACCCTGAAAAGAACTTTCTTACACCTCATCACCCAGCCGGGAGACCTCCTGAGAGTTCCTCCTACCTAGTCGCCTTTGGGACTTTGGGATGGCGATGCCGGGGGCCGTGTAGGGCTCATTTTAAATCTGGGTTTTTCTTAGCAACTACGCATTATAAAGTCTATCCTACTAATATTGTAAACGCAAAAAATTGTGAGGATAGATGGATGAATGTTGTACTGCTGAACGGATTTTGATGAATCTTTACAGTAATTTAACGTATTTAACATCAGAATAGCACATAGGCTATAATGTATAACGATTTGTGTGATTTGGTAATAATATAACGATAATAACGATGAGTATCAAGTAATTAAGAAAAATCCTGCCCTCTGAGAGCTGTCTTGTCGTACGCTACGAAACCCGTATAGTTACACGAAGATAACGTATCGCGGGATTGTTTGCCTTAAATAGTTCTACATAAATGTCCGCAACTTTTTTTTTTTGGTATGGCATCTCGTAGTTGACCTTGAGAGGTCGTGACTACTTAACCGGACTATCCTGTGGCTGCCTTAAGCGGACTCAAAGCCTCCAGCCAGGGGCGTAAAACTACTTACATTACTAAGCGAACGCTCGCTAAGGGCACCCCCTGTGGGGTACGGACCTCGGCTTAGGGCGTCGCTGACGGGAGGACAGCAAGATGGGACAGGCTGGATCAGATTTTGTTGATTATTATTATTCGGGGAATTTAAAGCTACAGGCTCAGCTACGGCGCGGGCTGGCACTTCATCGAGCAAGGGTCGGGGGGGACAATTACGTCGGGATCTCCGCGAGGAACCTCGGCGGCGAGGTCGGAAAGTCGGTCTGTGTTTGTGCACTGTACTGGTGGCCCTACTGCTCTCCTGAATGAGAGTTATGTGGTCATCGGGATCGGTGAGGACATGCTTGGGACGGCGGACATGACTAATGGGGGAGGGAATATAGCTAGCGGCTTTCACAACCAGAGGGTTGCGGTGATTCGCGGCGGTCTCGAAGAAACGCTTTGAAATGCGTTTCATGAACTGACGGATGGTGGGAATCTTGAGGTCTACGTGGAGGATTTCGTTGCGAACGTACCAGGGGGAGCCTGTTATCCTACGGAGGAACTTGTTCTGGAGGGTCTGCATTCTGTTGAAGCGAACGGGCTTGGCGTGTGCGAAGACTGCACTGGCATAGGTCATGATCGGGCGGATGCACGCTGTGTAGATACGCATTTTGCACTTCAGTGACAATTTGCTACGTGCATTGAGGACAAAGTGAAGTCTACCTAGAGCGAAGGCGGCGCGCGAACGAGCCGCCTTAATGTGCTCTGAAAAAGAGAGGTGTTCGTCTAGTACGACACCCAGGTATTTGGCTCGCTTCTCCCAAGGGATCGGCTTGCCGAACATGGTGATCGGTCGAGGCGAAGGGGCGGGCAGAAACTAGTATTATATAACTGTATCCATAAAAAAAAAATCTGCATACGAGGCGTTTCTGTACATTGAAACAAACTTTAAAAAAATGTTGCTTTTAACTAAATTAACAGAATAGATGACATTTATTTTGCCTGTTTGGATGTGAAAGATGTGTGTGTGTGCGTGTGTGTGTGTTTGTGTTATAACAGGTATCACGTAAAAAGTACGAAACCAATATGGTTAACTTTTACACTCAAATATTGTGTTTGTGTATAACTCGAAGTAATTATTGGTTTTATTTCATCGCAGTTGCTTTGATCTATCAAAAGATTTACAATCAATTAAAGTGTTCAAGAATAACTTTTCATTACGTAATGTACATAAACGTAACGGCATCTAATGACGCCAAATGGTACTAACATTTATAAGTGCTATGGTTATCCATAAAATTTAATAATAACATGTGATGAAGGTAACAACTGTGTTATTTCAAAGAGTAATGATAATGATTACTTGATTGTACTCATTCATTAAGACTACAGTCTTGAAAAACCACTTTCCATTGGTGATTGATTAGAAGCGCTAAAAGAATTTCAAATAATTGATGTGGTGTTCTGATTCATGAAGTATGCAATATTAGATAATTATTGATTAGTTGAATCATAACAACTTTCTTTAAACTCAGATTGGGTAGTCCGTTTGATTTTTAAAAGTTTATTGTATGAAGAGCGAGTTTCGTGTTAAATGGTTATATCATCATCAAGGTCCTACAGCTGATAAGAGGATCTAAATAGCTTAAGAATTCGTACATATGTATATATTAATTACGATTGGATAGCTATAGTTGGCTTAAAACTATTAAATCGTAATTAATATATACAAAAACCTTGAAATGCCAATACATTTAATCTAGTTAAAATTTATTGACATTTCAAGGTTTTTTGCATGTTTTCAAATCATTCTTTAAATTGCTATAACTTTTTCGATTACGTTTTGGTTTCCATAGTCGATTGTTTCTCGCATCACTAGTTACATGTCATTGCATTGCAGTCAGAGTTGTCATGCTTGCTTGACAGTGACATCTTATATATAGTGTATTATCTATGCAGTGACAATATTAGGATCTGTGATCAAAAGTACTCTGTGATCTGTGATGTGACATTGAGTAATGACAAGTAGTGACATGGAACTGGTCGTTTTGGTCAAATATTTTTAATTATTTATAGAAATAAATTGTTTTATTCTGAAATCTGCAACCGAAGATACATAAAAAAATGGCAAATTTCAACAATCCTAACGATTTTTCATGGCAGAATCAAAATAATAGCCAAAATTACTCTTTCAACACTTCCAACACCTTCGCTGATCCAGCGCAAACATTAGGTGAGCTGCTACTCTTAGATATTTCGTTTTTGTTCACCCATGCTTCGCACAGGTGCAATATGCTGATGTGGTAACATTATCAAACATCGAAGTTTCTGTGCTACCTATAGCCAAGTTAATTAATGTATTTTAAATCAACCTTCTGTATTAAATGCTCTAGCTAAATGATGATAAAAACCGCATCAAAGTCCATTGTGCAGTATAAGATCGAAGCGGTCACACAAACGACACAAAGAAATGGTTTAATACTATGAAAAGATTATGAAGCATCGTAAACAATGCTCCATTATCTATTTATCAGTCTCATAAAAGACTACCTAATGGTATTTCTGTTTTAGATTTTCAGACCTTTCCAACTGAGCAACAAAACTACTCATTCGACCAGAACCAGGGCAATATGACTGCCAATAACAATCAATACTACAACTCAAACATATTCACGCCAGCACCAGTTCCTGGGGACCCTGTAGCAGAACCGACAGACTTTGATGAACCGCCACTATTAGATGAACTTGAAATTTACCCAGATAGAATACTGGAAAAAACTTTAGCTGTTATGAATCCATTCCATGGTCAATCAAAAGCTGATGATGCAAACTTTCTCTTGAGAGATACAGATATTGCTGGTCCAATAGCATTTTGTCTAGCTCTTGCTGTATGTCTGTTTCTTGCAGGGAACAAAGCCCACTTTGGATATGTTTATGGCTTATCAGTGATGTCAGTAATTTTGATGTACTGTCTACTATCTTTAATGAGTCGCTCGGAAGGAGTTTTTACTCTGTTAAGTGTGGCTAGTGTGCTAGGCTATTGTATGTTACCCATGGTTGTCTTGGCAGGACTTGGTATATTTCTCTCTCTTGAAGGATCAATAGGATTAAGTTTATCAGCTGTTGCAGTGATTTGGTCAGCTCTTTCTGCTAGCAGACTTTTTGTTACTATGTCCGGTGACTCTGAACAAAGACCACTGATTGCCTATCCCTGTGCCTTAGTTAATGGAGTCTTTGCTCTTTTAGTACTCTTTTGATTACAAATCTCATGTAAAATTTAAAGCTTATACAGCAACAATTAATAAACCTACACTAACAATTTCTTAATTAGCCTGTGAACTGGAGTTAATTTAGGTTTTTTGTTGTTATGTTACTAAAGGCAATAGACTTAAATCCAAGTTCTAATAGAACCATGTGTGTAGAACATTTATATTATTTTACAGTGTAATATTTAACAATAATTAGTTATCAGTTCCAAGATGCAATATAATGATTTTTATTAGATCTTAACCTGTACATAATAACAAATAAAACTATATTAAAATAAACCCCAAAGATGTTTTAATAAATAAACTATATATATTTAACGAGGTATTACATTCTGTTGTATAAAGTAGGTCGGTCACTGAAGAAGTTCTTAAGGACCATGACTTGTGCGAATGCTACACATACAATTGCTAGAGATTCGCCCATAGACCACCAGAACACTCGCTCGTTGAGGTCCTCTGCTCTCTTGCGGCCCTGAGCTTCCCTCAGCCTGTGGTGAGTTTGATGATCAATGATTCTATTGAGGGCTGAGTGAATTTCTTCTGCAGAAGTTTCCAGCTGAAATTGACATTTTACATTTAATAAAAAGTATAAGATTTTGTCTAGTTATTCAACATTGTATGTAATGGCATTTTGACATTATGTGTTGCCAAATTATGAAGCCAACTAGATGAGTTACTAGAAATGATCACTGTGATTTCCAATCTTATTGTTATGAGTTAGAGATAAGAAATCTGCCAAGTTTAGTTGATTTCTTATTCTTATTTCAACACCATTACTAGGTTAAACCATTTGCTTGAGAAAAAGCCAAAAATATACAATAATAGTTTTGATACTAGATGTTTCTATGACCACAATCATGCTCAAATTCATTGATAGTTGGTTGATAACATTCAAGAATATTATTAACTCATTAACCTGTGTTAGAACAGTTGCATGGTCTCCAACACCTGGCAATGGTTTCTCAGGACCCACATTAAGTTCCATGTAGACAAGTTTGTGGGAGAATGTGCTAAATTCATTGCTAAAGCAAACTTTGTATACACCTGAAACAAAACATAGTAAAAATGAGTATTGGAAAAGTTATGTATCATAAGATGATCTAATAAGAAACTTCTACTAGAGCATTACTGTAGTGATTAACATAACTAGTTTTTTTTAAGTCACAAGTATTACATTGTTTTTATAAATAGTGTTTCAAATTTTCAGTATCAACTGAAACATTGCTGTGTTAGTATTATGTTATTGACAAGAATAAAAAGTTTTTGAACTTCATTACCTGTTATTTGTGCAGTAAACTGATGTGAATCATATTGCATTTTTTGTTGTTGGTAAATTATTTGTTTGTTGGGACCTTCTATCTTTACATCTACGTCATATTGTCCCCCGGTGATAACCTGAAACATTAAAAAGTACTCATAACGCCTTTGAACAGGAAAATGATTCGACAAGTGGAACTAATCTTAAGAGGTTAGGAATGAGTTGATTTCACTGTGCGAATTTTAAAACTATTATTTAGCTACAAAAAAAATATTCAATTGTGCTTTAAAATAAGTAAACTACCTGATATTCTAAAGCCGCTGAAGTATTCTTTTCTATTTCTTGATAAAAACATTCTACTGCACTATCAGGTAATTCGAAGGTAAGTTCAACGCTTTTGGAAAGGATGCCGTTGATTAATGTCATAAATATTGTAACGAATATTGGTGTGAACATTTTGTTATGAATTATTTCCCAATTATCGCAAGTACAAAAATAATTGGAATCGTAACGAAAAATTCACAACTCGCATCGATTGACAACTGACATTTCACCACGTAATTGGCTGCGTTCCAAGAAATCCGTCAGTTACCGTAGCGTTCAGTTCACCCCAAATTAGTAAATCATTGTTGCTGGAGTTGTACTGAAAACGGCTGTCATCACATATTTTGGTATCCAAATTGACAATGACTTGTAGTATAGTTGATATTTGATTATCAATAAATTATGACGTGGCTGAAACGGAAACTACTGACACCTTTTAATATGCACTAGAATAGTTTCTTCTCTAGTTCAATCAATCTTATATTGCCTAACGGCATGGAGCGGAACCCCAAACACATCTTTGCTAAAGTTGGAGAAAGCTCAGATAGCTGAGGACTTTAAGGATAAAGTTAGACGTCCAACCATAATACCAACATCCTTGGAGGGCACTACCAGTCAGATAGGTTATACTTTTCCTGCTGGAACCCATACCGCCATTGTAGACTCTTCAGTTGTAGTTGTGGAGGTCACTCCGGATAATAATTTAAACTAGTTAGTAAGACTACAGAAGTTACCCCTTTAAATAACCAATTATTATTAGAGAATAATAAAGTATCTTCTGGCAATATAACTCATAGAAATAAAAAACCAAAGGGAGTGCAACATATTTTAAAATTATTTAATCAAAATATCCAAGGTTGCGCTTCCAAATGATTGGAAATAGAATTGTTTCTAGAAAGTACTAAGTTTGATGTCATTTGTTTAACAGAACATTGGTTAAAAGATCATCAAGTAATGTCAATTAATTATGCAAATTATTGTGTAGTTAGCCATTTCAGCCGAAAACGTATGATACATGGCGGGTCATTAATATTAGTTAAAAATTCAATTAAATGGGGAAGGTCGGGCAAAGCTAATAGTAGATGGCGCGACCATAGCTAGGTCCCTACGGCCTTTAATAAATTTGACATTTCATTCATTCATTCCATTTTGTGTTCATTCAAGAGTTTGATTTGATTTCCCTATTTCGTTATTTTCGGTTATTTCATTATTTTATAACAAGTACTTGACATGGAAAGTGACAGAATTTTAAACCTTGAATATTTCCTCGTAATCACTTTCTTCAAAATGTTTCTGACACAAACTCGAACTCAAAAAAATCTCTACGAATAGCTTTAAACCACAATCTTCTAATTTTAGGGTCTTTCGGGAAATGGTGCACTCCAATTTCGGAGTATCTAGGAACACAATAACGCGACAATTTTCGCTAAAATAAAATAAAACCACATCACGCCTTGTATTATTACCTTGTGTTGGGAACTAGCTACGACAGCGCCATTTTGACAGTTGCCTTCCCCATTGAAACAACGATAAGACATCATCGGACTGTCTGTTGAGCACGCCATTGACAATGGGGAAGGTCGGGCAAAGCTAATTGTAGATGGCGGGACCATAGCTAGGTCCCTACGGCCTTTTATAAATTTGACATTTCGTTCATTCATTCCATTTTGTGTTCATTCATGAGTTTGATTTTATTTCACTATTTTGTTATTTTCGGTTATTTCAGTATTATAATATCGAGTACTTGACATGGAAAGTGACAGAATTTTAAACCTTGAATATTTCCTCGTTATCACTTTCTTCAAAATGTTTCTGACACTAACTCGAACTCAAAAAAATCTCTTCGAATAGCTTTATACCACAATCTTCTAATTTTAGGGTCTCTCGGGAAATGGTGCACTCCAGTTTCGGAGTATCTAGGAACATAATAACGCGTCAATTTTCACTAAAATAAAATAAAACCACATCACGCCTTGTATTATTAGCTTGTGTTGGGAACTAGCTACGACAGCGCCATTTTGATAGTTGCCTTCCCCATTCAATGGCGTGCAATTCCTGTGTTGAGCTTGATCAGCATGTCATATTATGCGTATACAGACCTCCAAGTTACCAGCACTAAGTTTCTTTAACACATCTTCCATTACAGAATCAAACACAGGTAGATTGTGTTTGATTCTTTAATGGAAGATGTGTTAAAGAAACTTAATGCTAGTAGTAAGTCAATAATAGTCTGCGAAGACTTTAATATTAATTTGAAAATAACTCTAGTACAGTCAGATTATTAAGTCTTTTTATGTCATTTGATCTGTCAAATGTTTTTATTGAACCAACCCGAGTGACAGCTTCTTCGGCTACTTGTCTATATAATATTTTTGGAATTGTGATTACTTACACAAACAGTGGACAAATAATAACATTTTGCTCATATACGCCTTTACAAAAAACTCAAGGAATGTTTAGGCAAATTACATGTTAAGATTTAGAGAAATTAAGTGATTATTTGGCCAGTCAATTATGTAAACAAAGTTTTAATAATATAGGTGACCCAAATGAGTTCTACGCCGAGTTCTTTTCACTAATAAAACACGCAATTTAATAACACTTTTCCACTAAAGACTAAAAGTATTAATACAAAGTTTTTATTTAGTGATTGGGCCACTCCTGGCATTCGTAAAAGTAGAGAAAATCTATTTGAACTTTATGGCATAAAGCAACATGTGACTCATACAAGCTTTCATCAGTATGTTGCAAGATATTCAAAATTATTCAAAAGTGTGTGCAAAATAGCTAAAGCTCTATATGTTAGTAATAAAATAAAATCTGCTGATGATAAAATAAAAACTACCTGGCAAATAATAAATAATGAAACAGGTAGGAAAAAACAGCGTAATATTGAATTTAATTTAGAGACTGCATGCCCCATCAACTCAAATGCTTTAAATTCCTCACCCGCGCTTTAAAAAAATAATGTAAAAGCATGCCCTTTGGAGATTAGGTTTCATCATACAAACCCCCAAGCTGTTATAAAAGCTTTTAAAGATCTTAAAATTAAATCAACAGAAGATCTCTGGGGAATGTCTGTAAAAGTCTGTAGATCTCTCATCGAAACCCTAACGCCCTATTTAGCTTTCATATTTAACACCAGTGTAGACCAAGGAGTCTTTCCGGATCTTATGAAACATAGTAAAATGATCCCATTGTTCAAATCCGGTGATAGTAAAGAGCTCAAAAATTATAGGCCCGTGTCAATTATGGCAGTTCTCAGTAAGGTGTTTGAAATGTTGATGCTCAATCAAATGTTACTTTACTTTAATAACAACTCTATCTTGCATGAACATCAGTAGGTACGGTTTCACTAAAGGACGTTGTACCACTGACGCCGGTGTCACCCTAATAAGGAACATTTTTAACGCTTGGGAGGAATCACAAGATGCCATTGGAATCTTTTGCGACCTTTCTAAGGCGTTCGATTGCGTAAACCATGAGACACTTCTGCTGAAACTGGAGCACTATGGGATTAGTAATGAAGGTCTTGATTTGCTAAGATCATACTTGAAAGATAGAAAGGTTAAAGTACAAATAAACGGCACAAACTCATTAGGGTCTGGAATGTCAATGGGCGTTCCTCAAGGTTCGATATTGGGTCCATTCCTCTTTTTAGTTTACATTAATGATTAACCCCAGTTAATTCAAAATCAACCGAAGATGGTGTTATTTGCAGATTCAGACACTTCATAGATCTTTAAAATAGACCGAAGGTCACAAAATCTTGACGACGTGAATAACTCTATTCTTCAGGTCCACGATTGGTTTACGGTAAATAATTTGGTACTAAATGAGAAAAAAACCAAATGCATTCGATTTAAATTACCTAATGTTAGAAGTAGCGAATGTGACATCATATTGAACGGAGTAAAACTGGAATTTAGTAATCAGACGGTTTTCCTAGGAATCACGCTAGACGAGAAGTTACAATGGGGATTCCATATAACATCTCTCGCGGGGCGACTAAGCTCGGCCGCGTATGCTGTTTGTTAGAAAGATAAGACAGTTAACAGACGTAGAAACCGCGCGTTTGGTTTATTTTAGCTACTTCCACAGCATTATGTCATACGGCATTTTACTGTGGGGTCGGGCTGCTGACATTGAATCCATTTTTATTTTGCAAAAGAGAGCTGTCAGAGCCATTTACAATCTACGTCGCCGCGAATCTCTTAGGGAACTATTTAAGAAGATTAATATAATGACGGTACCTTGCCAGTTCATTTATGAAAATATTATGTATGTTAGAAAAAATCTGCATCTATTTAATAAAATAAGTGATAGACATAATACACTAGAAATAAAAATAAAATAGATCACACACCGATCACACTGACTTATTCCTAGTTAATATTTTAGGAAAATCATATATTTTTACAATGTTTGTAAATATGTGAGCACAATGTACCTATCACGTGATTAATTTTTCTGCCTTTGCTTTATTTTTAATTCTTTTACCAATTGTGGTATAGTATTTTTATTCTTGGTGCATCGTCTTCACATATAGAAATATAATTAATCTATACATACAAATATTATAAAACATTTTAAAAGAGTAACGGTGTGTTTCTTGCCACTTCTTCTCCATACGAAACTACTTTTTGGAAGTGGCGCACAGTGGGTCGAAACTATGATTTTAGTGACTTAGGGCTCAACTTTGCTTTTTTACTTTTTTCCTCATGTGGATGGATAGAGCTCATTAACCTCAACAATAATTGTTCTGATGTATTTTTTCCTAAACTTTATACTTTGGGTAGAAAAATGTGTTTTGTTATTTTTTTGTATGGAGCGGATCAAATAACCTTAAATTCCTGCTAAGTAGCGTGTGATCCCGCGTTGAAACTTTATTTTTCATATACCTTGTCTAGTCTATTATCATTTGATGCTATTAACGTGTGCATAAAGTTGCAACTCTGCCAAATAAATGGATCGAAAAAAATGAAAAAATATATAGAATAAAAAGCTACATTTTTTACTTTCGTAAGTTCTTTTAAGTTAAATTTGATATGGAATAGTAAGTAAAAGCACGTAATAATACACATAGTTACTTAACAACTAACAACAATACATTTAAAAGGTCCCTAATTAGCTTAAATTTACTAATATATGTAGTATTAGTAAATTTAAAGCTAATCACACTAATCATAATACATTTAAAAGGTCCCTAATTAGCTTAAATTTACTAATATATGTAGTATTAGTAAATTTAAAGCTAATCACACTAATCATAATACATTTAAAAGGTCCCTAATTAGCTTAAATTTACTAATATATGTAGTAGTAGTAAATTTAAGCTAATTAGGGATCTATGAATTTCAATTTCTTTGTTTTAATGACTTTAACATGTTTATGAAATGTTATTTTAAGTTAGATTTAATACTGAATAGTGAGTAAAGATAGGTACATAATAATACAAATTAGTAAAGGTAAACTAACATTACTACAACTAACACAAGCAAACTAAAAACTAACTATAAACAACATCAAACATTACTATTTCCTTTCAATTATGAGTTTGACATTTATAAACTAATAAAAAAAACAAGAAACTTACAAACTACCAAAAAATCTTATTCACTATCGCTATGACTATCTTGTAAATTATCTACATCAATAAAATCTATATCGGATTCTGTGGGAAAAATCAGCAGAAGCTCTTTGACTTTTGGAGAGAGAACCATTATATTTTGTTTCACCATTCGAGGTCTTAGACTTGTGATCTTTGGATCAGAAGACAAAAGAAGATTGTGTATAATATCCTCATTTGTCGCCGTTCTACTTACCTTTCTAGAATGACTCTCTCTATATTTCCGGAAATCTTTATTACGAGCTTCCGCTGCCTCTTCCGACAGTTTACCTATAGGTATGGCACCAAAGTGCTTAATTATATCACTCCCATGTACTAACAATTTATGTATACTGGAAGGCATATAATACCAGGGATATAAGTGAACGTACAATTGTGCAGTATCTCTACAAAATTCGGAAAACTTAGAAAGATCCACGCTCTCTCCAGATGCAACCGTCTGAAGAATCACATGAAACCTTTCTATTAAATCTTTATCTATTCCTGTTATGCGAGCTGTTGTTTCTGCATCCCTAAAAAATCTTCTGGCAGTATTGCCATCATTGGTTGTGCCTACTCCTTGCTTGACTACGTCAATAAGTAAACCGCATTCTTTCTTAAACGCTTGCTGTATAGCGCTCTTTCTGAGTGACATTTTTTCTTTGTCATCGCCCCTGCAACTCCATTTTTTGAAGTCCAAACGATAAGCTGCAAACAAAAAGAAATATCACTTAAATAAAAATCTCACAAGTAACTATATAACGTGAAAAAAATTATGAACTAATAAAATTATATTTACCGATATGAAGTAAGCACTCCATGCTTCTTATCCAGGCATGTAAAGATGACATTCCATACTGGAACACTTCTTCGTTGTTCTCTTTTTGAGCAAGTGACTCTAAATTGTTCATCTCTGACGGTTTTGCTTTGCAGATATCACAGACAGCTGAAGATGTGTCTGACAAATATGACGATATTTTGCCGTCTATCATCGTCAAGTGCAATTGATGCTTAACTTCAACTTGATTGAACTTGATTGGCTGTAGTGTTTCTATTTCTTCGGTTATGCTAGCTTTTATAGTTACCACTGTTGACTGCGTTTCTTTGGTAAATTTGAACATTATCGGACGGCAATAGAAAGTTGATGAGGGTCGATCGTTTTCCCAAACAATTGTTCCATCACATTGTTGAAGCCTTATAGGAACTAGACTGGCCATGAAGATAGTTGAGTCATCAAACTCTGCTTCAGTCTTTTGTTTATAATTACTTTGACCTGAGGCTCCATCAAAACCCCATTTGCTTATTAGCAGTAACTCAGTTGGCGAATCCAAATCTAAAGTAATCACTTCTAAAAGCCTAGATACCGTCAAGTTGAGTAAAGCTTGCAGTTTAATAGCAGCTCCTTCTTCAGTTATAATTATGTCTTCTTTCCCTGGATAACATTTTGCCTTCGCTTGTTTTATTTTATAATAAGAAGGGTATAAATCAGACCTATTTTCACTTGCTGCTTCTCTTAGGCTTATATACTGCCACTTACTTAATTTAAGTGAAACTAATAAAGACAGTGCCTTATCGGGTGAATATGTACTACTTTTCGGTTTACTTGTACTTAAACACTCTTTAACTTTTTCTAGATCTTCGGGGTGATTTAGTAAATGGTTCATACATAATAACTAGCAATTGTAGTAGCTTTAAGTTCATCCGGGGATAACGAAAGCGATTGGTTAATTTGATCAACGCGTCGTCGTTTTTGCCTGGAGCCCAATTCCTCGAAAGGTTTTCGAGGTGTAAATGTAGATGTCGAAGCTTCTGTAGTAGATGGTGGTAGATTTTCGACATCTTCAGTATTACAAATCTCGAGCCTTTCCTGTTCAGTGTTCACAGCTTCAGGTATCATTCCTTCGGGCCAGTTTATTGCACGTTCCAACCAATCACCATTTTTTCTTACAAACTGTGCTAACGTGCGACTACTTCGTTCCCATCTTGCACTTATATTTGAACAAAAGCGCGTACAGAATTTTTGGAGCTCAACACTGTTCTCTTCGGTCACGTTTATTTTATGTTGTAGGAATTGAAAGATTTTTTGACTATCCGACAGTGACTTGACCTGCTCTCTTAAAATCATAAATAAATCTAAATTGTTAACTAAATTATCCATTATAACGAAAAAGGGACGATCAGAATCACGAGATGTTAGTAGTAGTACGAATAAACGAACACTAGTTAGTATATAATAAATTATGGTCATTTTATACTTCCAGAATCCAGTGACAAACAATGTTTACTAATTTTTCTACTACCCTCATTAACTAATTATCCTAATTAATATTACAGTAATGACTAAAAGTGAAAAACATTGTTATTTTATAAGGTAAAAGGTTAAGCTAATTACAGTAATTAAACACACAAATAGAAATTAATTGATTTCATATCCACATTTTTAAATAAAGGTCCCTAATTAGCTTAAATTTACTAATATATGTAGTATTAGTAAATTTAAGCTAATTAGGGACCTTTTAAATGTATTGTTGTTAGTTGCTAAGTAATTATGTGTATTATTACGTGCTTTTACTTACTATTCCATATCAAATATAACTTAAAATAACTTACGAAAGTAAAAAATGAAGCTTTTTATTCTATGTATTTTTTCATTTTTTTCGATCCATTTATTTGGCAGAGTTGCAACTTTATGCATTTGTTTATAGCATCAAATGATAATAGACCAGACAAGGTATATGAAAAATAAAGTTTCAACGCGGGATCACACGCTACTTAGCAGGAATTTAAGTTTATTTGAGCCGCTCCATACAAAAAAATAACAAAACACATTTTTCTACCCAAAGTATAAAGTTTAGGAAATAATACATCAGAACAATTATTATTGAGGTTAATGAGCTCTACCCATCCGCATAAAAAAAAAAGTGAAAAAGCAAAGTTGAGCCCTAAGTCACTAAAATCATAGTTTCGACCCACTGTGTGGCGGCTAGAATCAGTTCTATTTTTAATGTTAATTTTGACGTTTATAAGTGCCTTTTTAAGGGCCTATTTGAAATAAATGCTTTGACTTTGACGTAAGCTTCCCTTTCTCTTTCCAACGAAAGAACTTTAACAGCAGTGCAAAGTACTGACAGTTCGATTTAATCACATTGAACACTAACATTCGCAGGCATACGCAACTTCCATACAATCCCAGACACATTAAGAGTGAGTTTGTTTTTTTTAACCACTCTGCGACCATGTCGAAAACGAGCTGAGCATTTGCAAAAAAACTTCTTCGCGTGAAAAAGCAGAGTTGTGTTGTCCGCAAAGGTGACGATCCTGCCCCCTCGCAAAGCTGTCAAAAATAATGTGGGGCTAAGGATACAGTCATTGTGGTATCCCAACCCTATATGTCAAGATAATCACTGCACATATCACTTACCCTTAGCCTTACTCTCTGCATGCGAATAGAATCAGAAAATAATTTAAGTTGCGTGCCTCTCACTCCAGGCGTCTCCAGCCTGTCGAGGAGGAGCGGGGCAGAGACTGTGTCGAAAGCTTTTGCTAAGTGGAAAAATATCGCCAGCACCTTTTGTTTTCCATCAGAATCTTGGATACCGCTGGCAATATGGAAATAAAGTCTGAAGTTGGAGGGGGGACACAGCCCTTGTCCCCCCCCCACCTTATGTATTGGCTGAATTTCAGCAAGTTTAAGAGAGTTTGGGAAAGCGCCAGTTGAAAAGGCAAGATTACAAATATAAGTAAGGTAGAAGTACAATCCCTCTATAACGCTTTAAGAAGATAGCGGGGATGAAATTTTGTCGCTCTGTCAAATTTCTCCCCGTCTCCTTGTTTACAAGTCCGGTGTGCGTGCAGTGCAGAACGGGAGCGCACAGTGTGGGCGTGACAATATTTCTATACAAAACGGCGCAGCGGCACCGCAACGCATCGTGTGAGCCGGATCTATACCTGTAGTGGCCTATAGTCGCCGGCATGTAACTTGGCAAGAATCGTTAGATCTTTTTTTCCTTTCTTAACTCTCTTCTAACCAGTGCAAACAAAGCAATATAAGTGAAAAAAATAATTTGTTACACTACATGCGTCCACTTACTCCGACTACGCCAAGTTACGTGCCGGCTACTATAACCAAGACGATCGTCGCGCTTTTATGTGACAGTTGTGTTTATTTCATCTGGCGGACCCACACGCGTGGTCGCGCCGACAGAGGGCGCTTTCCAGTTTTCCAAACAAACGAACGTGACGATCGCTTATTCAAGTAACAACAGTACGGTTGGGTTACAGGAATTTTTGCCTTAGTATAAAAGATAACGTTATCGACGTGCGTATTATGAATGTAGTAGCATATAGAATAAAAAACAGGTTAGGAATAACAGTAAAACAATTTTATTCAAAAATTCAAGACGATACAATATCGGAAAATTAAATATTCACTTCAAAAGTTCAACGATTCGCTTAACATTAAAGTAAAAAAGGCATGATTCCAACAAACAAAAAAATACTGTGATAATAATGTCTTAAAAGTTACGCTTAAGTGCATAGGGACTAAATTGGAGTCTATAAAATGCAGACAATACTTCAATTATCTAGTGAGTGTTTAGAATGCAAGACCGGCATCGGCGTAAGTGGTGAAGATCTTCTCGATGGAGTTGGCGTACGCCGCTGTCCTCAGATCTAAGCCCAAGTTGAACTTCACGGCAGTCTTCATGATGGCCTGTGGGAGAGCATAAATTAAGTATTCTATTAAACGCAGAAACAAAACGTACACCTCGAAAATTAACGGTAAATCTGAAGTTTACAATCGTGGTAACAATATACAGTGGAATCTCTATAACTCGAATTTCAAGGGAAATGCAAAAAAAGTCGAGTTAACGAGTTTTCGACTTAACAAGAACTTCGAGATACATATGACTTAACTGCTGAAATTTCGACTTACAGAGGCGCGATTTCTAAGTGTATATTTCGATTTGTAGAGTCGAATTTGAATAATAATTCAACTTAGGTTTTTTTAAATATTTTTTACGTATTAAAACAAATTACATATTCTTCTGCCTTTTCGCGTAAGATAGGCCCAGATACGCTTATGTTTTTGTCCCGACACTGTTTGAACCAGGTGAGTAAAATTGCTACTTGATTTATATCTTCGCAATATTTCGGCTTCATTCTTAATTATTGTAGACAAAGTGCTTGCCAGCAATCCGTATTGAGCTGCGACGTCTTTTTTTTTCATGCCACTTTTTACCGCATTGATAACATCACTTTTTTTCACGTAGGGTCAAAGTCTTTAGTTTCCGCTTTGTACTCATGTTGTTGTTAGTTAACAGCCAAAATAATACTGACGGACAAGCTCCGCTATAAGTAATCGTGTCCTGTGTCGACAAGGAACAAACATCACGTTCACAGCTGTGTTGTCAAAATTTCATGAATGTATTCATTCATTGCACGTATACAAGACAAAAACAATAGATTAGAAGCCCCGAACCCGAACATTAATTTTGGATTTTATTGCTATTATTTCGGGGAATTCCAAGTAAGACGTCATTATGTTTTATTTTACTAACTACGACTTACGGAGTCTCCTTTTTGAAATTCGAGTTATAGAGTTTAAATATGTATCATCAATACTTCGTAGGGAAATAACATTTTGTTCGAGTTACAACGTCTAAATAAATACGGCGTATTTAGGTTCAGCGGAAGGGAAAGGCAATTTTTTCCGACTTACTGAGGATTTCGACTTAACGAGGTTCGAGTTAGATTCCACTATAATATTTTATTGTACCTCGCTATGACATTAATTTTAATATTTTGAAACAATTTTTATTTCTTTTTCATTTTATTTAAAATTGGAGATGTTGCCCTTTTCAAACAAGTTACTATTTTGGTTGATGCTTACCCTAGCCGACCTCTCCATGGTGTAGTCGAGACCGGAGTGCACGATGTCTTTTTCGGAGGCACCAGAGATCCTCTTCTGGAAGGACTCTGAGGGTGTGACTGGAATGCGACCTCCGACACGTCCGAAACGCCTCTCTAGCGACTCTTGTACGGATTCTGAAATGATTTTTAAAATCTTTTTCTATAACAGTTATTATTAAGTGACCTAGTTGATCATAGTGCCTGTTGGATGATGGCCGAGGTGTCAAAAATAGTGAAGCAAAATTTCGTTGGGAGATCGAGTGTCTTTATTTTTATTTTACGTTCAGCCATACATATGGAGATTATTTTTGGAAATATCAAGTGTAATATGTGTGGTACAAGTGGGTACAACCTGACGTAGTACAATAAAATAAGAGAATCTGACCTTCTATTCTTATAAAACAAACAGTTAACGAGCCTGCAACGTTTGCGGTCGTTCGTTTGCACCGATACACGATATTGTGTAAATAGCGTTATGTAATGTAAGATATGAGAAAGAAGGAACTTCATATAGAAAATATTATTAAACTTCACAAGGGATGAGGAACGATATCATAATCCGATAAAACAAAAAGCTGAGTTTCTAAACTCATAAGTACTTCAAGTAACTACAGTACCAACAGACGTTGAAAACAAAGAAAAATCTATTTTTCTTTTTCTGCTATCATGTTTAGATATCAATGTCGTATAGGTTAGGTCAGGGTCTGACAAGTAGACAGAGAAAGTAAAGAGAGGCCTTTACGCTGCAGTGTAAAAAAAAAATATGTGTAAAAATTAAAATTGCTAGCCTAAATGTATTTACAAGGCAGATGTGAGTGGAAACGCCAGAGGACGACGCCCTAGAAGGACATTGACCTAATTGGTGATGTTCTTCAGAGAGATCAGGTGCGTAGTTATCGCAACCGGCGTGAGATGTATGAACGTTAACGAAGTAAAAGGACTATGAAGGATCGTAGCAGGTGGCGTTCTGTGTTTCTGCCTACCGCCGTGGAAAAAAGTGTGTGTTTATGTATGTAATAATAACGAACTTACCCAATAGGTGGTAGTTGGACTCGCGCTCATACTTAAAGGTAAGACGTCCATAGGACACATGGTTGAGGTTCTTCAGCCATTCGAAGAAGGAGACGGTGACACCACCAGCGTTGATGTACAGGTCGGGGATGACCAGGATGTTGCGGTCGATAAGGATCTTGTCAGCTGCCGGGGTAGTGGGCCCGTTGGCGGCTTCGGCGATGATCTGGAGTAAACACAGGTATTTGAGCATGAGTTGAGTATTGTTTATTTAATGCCAGAGAATATTAATGCAGTGATATTCGTCGTTAGTGTAGATCTGTAGAAGAACTATGTGTGGTGGATACTGCTGCCTTCGGTAGCAATTTATAATAAATAAATGTACTTAATAGTTACAGAAGTAGTCGATAAAACAACGAGCGTGTTATAGAGTTTTGTCGACTTCGTAATCAGTAGAAAAAACTATCTCACTAAAGAATTAATCTTATCATATAATGAGAGTACATACGTACTTAAGTTGAGTAAATTCCCACGTTATGTAATTGGAATGATAACACCGAATGAGAAGTTACACAAAGCTTTCGTCAAAGTACTACACTATTTTGTTGAGAGGGGAATAAATTTAAAAGCTTGGCTGACTGAATTCGTTCGAGGGGGTGTAATTACTCATGAAAATTAACAACTTTTTCGACCGGACATCTCTGAAACAGCGAAAGCAGCGCCTGATGTGCTTTCTTTAAAATATTTATTTGCATTGCATTTTTGTATGGAACAGCAGTTTTTTTTTGTTACTTTTGTCTCTTCTGCACCCGCAGAAGAGCAATTTAAATGTTCTTGAGTTTGAAATCATGAAATATTAGCTACCTTAGCGTTGATCTTGTGTGCGTTCTCCTTGTGGATGACCTGTTCAACGGCGGCGGGGACGAGAATGTCGCACTTCTCGTACAACAGCTCTCCCTCATACGCCTTGGCTCCGGGGAAGCCGACGATGGTGCCAGTCTCAATTCTGTAGTCTTCGAGGGCCTAAAACAGCATTTTCCAGTAATTAGTGGAGATTAAGAAGACTAAACTCTTTTCAGAATCTCAGATGATTGTAATTTTTTGAATAATAAACTCAATGTACCTAATTCATCACAAACTCCATTGCAGCAGAACTTGTTTTTAGGACCTTTTTATTAGAAAACTTAAAAATTAACTATGACTAGGTACATAACGCTAAAATAAATAGTTGAGAAAGCGGAAATTTATGTAAATTATCTAAGATTCTGAAATGTATAGGGGTTTAGCAGTACAGAGGGCTGGGTGTTGAATGAAGAATACTATAAACAATGTTGAGGCGTTTCACGCTTTGAAATTGTTCTTGTTGCTTGAAAATTTCTTGAACAATCTCGGCACAAGGCCCCCAGATCCTAAATACAGCTCCATTTATTTATACGGTCATCCTACATACCTCTTGAGGTATAACTGTCAAGCAAAGCCGGCGCGTTGTATTTGTTTCTATATTTCTATGTTAAATCAGCTTAAAATTTAATCCCTATTAGTTCTTATTATAAGCTGATTACATTATCTATAAGTAGCAACTCCAATTGTAAATCAATAAGTCAGCTGATTCATTATCGAACATTAAGATGCAGGAACAGGTCATTTATAGAATCCCTCTTATTTAAAAAAATTTTTTTAATTAAATAATAATGAAATGGACTTAGTGTCATAGCAATATTTATATAATAATCGTTGACCAAAGATTTGAACCCAATTACGTATCTATCTCCAATTTTGGCGTACTGGAGATAGAACAACCTACGAATCTCGAGTTTTAAAGTCCCAATAAAGCCGAAGTTTGCGACCATATAACGTGTTGACAGCTATTTTTATGACAGGGACATATTAAATTGTACTGTCTATCATCAGTAGCGATCTGTCTTTGGTTATTGGGTTTGGCCATTAGAGGAAGTCCAAAGAAAAGATGGATGAATTGTGTGAAGAATGATAGAGGAATGAAATGAATGAGTGACAGTTGACAGGGGATAATTAAAAAAAATACCGTTTTGCGCCGACCCCAAGTAATTTAAAAGGGACAAGGGCCTGTACCCTAATTGCGTAATACACATTCAAACGTAATCTGAATCGTTTTGAAACAGATTGCTAATGCATTACTTCATAAGTACGAAAAAAAAATGCTCAACAATGTAAATAACACAATGAATGTTGTTGAACTGTCAAAATCAAACAAATTAGTCGTAATCGTTTACGAAAATGTGTTACGCAATTAGGGTGCTGGCCTACACTAACAAGATGATGATGTAGGTAAATTCTACCGTATATCTAAAAATTGGTACCGTAAGCGCTATAAATAGAAAAATAAGATTAAACCTGTATGCTTTATCTGGACACGTAAACAAAACGAAAATCATTCGATGCCTCGTCATTTTAAGTAGCTTTGATAGTGTGTGTTTCTGGAAATAATGATACAGATTCGGCGGTCGGCAAATCAAGATACTGCGACACCTGTGACCTTGCTGATAATGACTACTATTTTTGTAACGCTCTGTGATTTTAATAGCAAGCGTCAGGGTTGCTTGCGATGACATATCCGCTACATGATAATAAATGTAAAATTACTGATATTCCGTTGCTGTCTCCTTGGTCTAGCGCTATTATTTGTGGGGTCCTGGGTTCAATTCCCGGGTCAGGCAAAGTATGGGGATCATATCCAGGACCTGATATTTGGTGGGTTTTACATTAGGAACATTTAAGTTGGGCAGCTAGCACGTGTAACAAGGGTGCATACTCGGTAGGCTCAAAAACCCTCCTATCCTTAGGGCACGATCAATCGAGTCTGGTCAAACCACACTGGGGTCGGTGTATTTCATTCATTCATTCATTAATGGGCAGCCAGCACGTGTAGAATGAACAACTTGTCGACCGAAGAAAAAACAAAATTACAGATAGAATAGACAAAATGTCAGATTTATTTATTCATCTGTCATTTTGTATATTCTTCCGTCGACAAAACTCGTTTTTATGGTAGTCATGCTACGCATGCTGAAGTGTCAACTTAAAGGCCCGCTATTTAATTGACCTTAAAAAAATATGTGTGTCTTAATTCACCTCTGCCTATCACTTCGGCGGAAACAGGCGTGATGTTATTTAACATATTATCTGTCACTGAGATAATCGTCATCTCAGATAAGTGTCGTTGCGTAACACGAGAACACGTTAATCGTTTTGTCAATTATTAAACTATGAGAATTTCAATTGCAAATACGTCATGGTTGATCGCGTGCCTGCAGATTATTTCACGCTCAATTGAGGGGCCAGCGATGGGTGTCAGAGTCAATTTAACATTTAAATCTACTAATTTGCATTTATCCAAATTTCTAGATTTTGTTATTATGTTAAATTGAATATACATTACTAGATTTATATATGTTAAATTTACACCCATCGCTGGCCCCTCAATTGGCGGGTTATTAATCGCGTGGTTTAATGATATGAATGAAATGAAGTAATGAAATTGAGTTATCGTATACGTTTTGTAATATTTTATTTTTATTATCGCCGTTATTTTTAATAAAGGAATAAATAAACGCGATAATAAAAAGAATTATTAGTAGCGGGAGGTCACCGATGAGATGTACCGAAAAAATTACATTTGCAGTTGGTGGCCGTGTTAACTTATGTGTCACAGATGTATTGTCGAATCAATCAAGATTTTGTTTTACAAAACAGCTCCGCTATGAAAATCGTGGATTGTTATTGGGTTACGTTTAAGTAAACTGCTCAGAATGGCTTATCTGCACACTAAGCGTTTGATGTGGCTCTTAATGCCGAATCGGTCGCAGTAACTAAGCTAGGGCACCCTGCACCCATTTTAGGTTAGGTTATAACTGTCACCAACGCGCTACTTCCAAGTAGGTCGCAGTTATGTACTTAGCTTTTTAGTGCGATTTTTTGTTCAAGAGCTGTCACTGTCATTATTGCTATGGAATATTGACACTGACAGATGTCGAGATGTGGTGATGGCGTTATTATGGTAAATCACTAAGCGTCATTCGGCTATTTTACATAAAGGGGCTGTTTTGTAAACCGGCTAGCAGTCGCAGATGGATGGTCGAATCCGCTGTTGTAAAACATGCACCAGACTGTGGTCTACTAACAAAGAGTACTTCAGCGTTAGGACACAATTCGTTGTGACGACCGCTCTGTCAAGAGCAAACCGAAGGAAATCAATGAATATCCTAAGAAAGTAACATACTAACCGCCGGTTGCCGTAGTACTTATTCTCAACCGGAGTTTATCTATTGGTCAATATTGTTCGTTAAATAATACACTGCATCATGCAGTTGGAAGTAGAAAATCCCAAAATTTTGTCGAATTGATACCATTTGAGAGTTTGGTTCTCAGCAACCAGGCATCAGAAAGGATTTGAAATATTATTTCAGAAGCGCTGAAATAATATTCAAGTAGGACCTATGGACTGACTAGGTACTTAGTTAAGCGGTTTTTTTTTGTAATGTAGTTTTTATTAGTAATAACAAGCCGGTACGTCATTTTTATTGTGATTACATTTCCGCTGATTGACATTTATATGCCCACAAAAAGTCACATGGAATTAAAGGTTTTTTTTTGACAAAATTGCGCTGTTTTTTTAACCAGCAATGAAAACGTTAAGGTCACATTGAGCTGGGGTTAGTCAACCACGTTGCCTACTCAAATAACTTCAATTACCCTGCAGCCTAATTGCGTAACACATTTTCGTAAACGATTACGACTAATCTGTTGTATTTTGACAGTTCAACAACATTCATTGCGTTGTTTACGCAATGAATGTTGAGCAGAATTTTTTATCGAACTTATGAAGCAATGGATTACCAATCTGTTTCAAAAGGATTCAGATTCCGATTGATTGTACATTACGCAATTAGGGTACTGGTCAGCAATCATGGTATTACAAGCTGACTATGTTTTTAATTAGAGAAGAAAAATTGAAATGCTTTCGCTAAGAATTCATCTCAAAAGCGCATCTGAGCTTACCTTGGGGTCAATGCCATCAGGGTTGTAGATGGATCCGTCGTGCTCGATGATACCTATGCAGGTGGCGCCGGCGCGGACGAGGTAGCGGCAAGTGTGCAGACCCACGTTACCGAAACCTTGAACGATGAAAGTCTTGCCGCCCCAGCCGGGGGTAGTACCTGATGAACGAAATGGAAGACTGAGAAACGATGTATGGACTGTGTGGAAGATGATATGGCTAGAAAGGGGATGACTACCGAGACTAATAGAGATGTCCATCGGTCGCTGCAACATGTCTTGAGTAGTAGTATGTTGCAGCAACCCCAAATAAATAAGGGCTTTGTACTAACGTATCTAAAAGTAATAGGTTTTCACTATTTATCAGGTGGTATGGTAACATAGTTTTGGTCCTTTTTATACCCTTCTTTGATGGTTTGGTCCTTATGTATAAGGGTGCTACGGTGCTAGGCCCGCAAGGTGGACTGATGGCCTGATTAAAGTCGCGAGAATTCGTGTCATGCCCAGTGCAAGACCGGTTGTTTTAGCGGTCTTTAGAGAAGGAATATGTCTAAATGTAGATGTGTTTTGTTTGTGAATAGGTAACAGGTAAATCAAAGTTTTATTTGAAAGTCAAATACAACTTTTTGTTTTTAACTCCCGACAGATATGTTATAAGTTTAACGTGTGAGTCTGTGTGCCAGTGTGTCTGTCTTGAACCGTTTTTTTTTATTTGTTTAAAAAGACGATTGATCCGAGATTTTCCATAGAAAAAAAAAAAGAAGATAATCTGTATAGCCGTTTTGAATGGTGCGATTTGAATGATTGTGGCATTCCATAAGCTGAAGTAACAATCAGAGTTGCACCGATTAAACAGTGTCTAGAGACGATGCAAGTAATTTTTTGTTGCTTAAATTTTACTATATGCAATAGGCAAAAAACTTGTATCGTGAAAATGAGGCTGTCGTCCCAACAAGGCAATCAATCAATTTAAAAAGAAAAACTGACGTATCACCTATTCATACCACATAAACGGAGATATGAATATCGGATACTCTTTTATGTCGTGAAGTTTTTGACAAACTACATTTCGATTGATCGATATGAAATGTAGTTTTCTGCAATATCACCATTGTCACGCGATCGTGTCAAAGGTGAAATTGGCAATATAATCAAGGTTTCGTATGAAATTGTTTTCACAGTAGGTAACAGAAGGCGAAACCTTTTTAAAGTTTGAAGTTTGAAGAATATTTTTTTAAGAATCAAAATAATACGAAACCGGTTGTAGCTACTCAAATGTATAATATTAAGATTACGAGCATATCATGTTTGCAGTTACGTATAAATGCAATAAAAAATAACAATAAAAATAACTAACATGAACATAATCTTGAAAATACATATGTAATATAATTATGTGTTGAGATAAAAAAAATATGCAGATTTACGGCCCCGGCGCCGTATCTATGTCTGCGGTTTCTTTACAAACTACAATTTATCTCAAACCGAGGAGTGAGAATTGTATTTGAATTGAAATTATTATATTTACTATGTGGGTAAGACTTGGTGAACGTCATGTTATTCTCGTCAATAAATACGTGACGTTCTCGGAGAAAGTTGTGTTTTATGGTAGAATAATATAGAGATTTATTTTACATACAGGGGGATTGTGTTTCAGATAATTTAATATTTTTCGTAAACGTACGTTTCTTTTCGTAGATAACGTAACTGCCTAAAGAACAAAATTATGAAAAGAGTTCGCTATACGGGAATGTACCTACTTAATTTTAGAACGATATCTCGATTCAAATCTCGACAGAATTTATGCTTATCTGTACTCAAAACTAGTTTTAAATCCAGAATCAAGCTTCAGCATTCTTAAGTTATGCATAAGCGAATCCTGTTACAGACCTACTCAATAGTAACCTGCTTTTGAAATGTTAGAATTATCATGTGACCACAATGATCATAAAAACAAATGAAGTCATCACTTAACGCCAGATTATGTCCTACTACATACATAATTGCTGATGATGTATTTTCCAGTTTAAGCTGACCTCGCATTGTATAGGCTTTCCGTAAAATGAGTGGTCACCTTTTATTGGATATGGACCTTGATGTATCGTCGTGTGTACATCATAATTCATAAGATGTAGCCCTATTAATTATGCATGTATGTAACCTCTCACAGATAGGCAGGAGGTCTGAGTCTAAGCAGTCGTAACATTATGGGCTGATTGATTATGGTATGTATCATGTATTTCAGTGCAAATCTAAGCGTTGTAGCGATTCTTGGGAAAGCCCTTTGTTCAGCACGCCTAGCCTGACTACCATAAAATCTAGTTTTGTCGACTTAAGAGTAGACAAAAACACCGATGATTTAAAAACTGTTGTTGTGTCTATTCTCCCGTCGACAAAACAAAAATATGTACGCGAGCAGCAACGATGAATATAGTTGAAATCTCAGATTAAGTCTTCATACATGTGACTAGGGACGTAAAGCCGCTGAGAGTCGTTACGGGTAGCCAGAGTCTTACCAAGAGGTATAGTGTTACCCAGTATCTGGATTGCGATGGTCAGTCAGGCAGTCGCCGTAATTTATGGTTTACAGGTACTGTAATACCTACTGGTCGCTGTGACGATGCTTAGGGGAGACCTAATTCCAGCAGTGATGATGATGATAGTGTAAAGCTTACCGATCATGCTCATGTAGTTGGCCTCGTTGATGAAGTTCTCCAGGCCGTGGAAGACTCCTCTGCCGGTAGCGGACACTCTGCCGTGGATGCCTCCCTGTTACGAACAATTATATAATTAATTATAGGTGTACTTACAAAAGTACACAAAAAAATGCTTTATAATTATGTAAAAACTGCAAATGTCAGAATAACGTATTTTTAGATGGATTACAAAAAAAATAATGATCTTTATACCCGGCGCACCTTGCATTCTATTCAACCTTATTACCAACTATTCTGTTAGGCTTGTTTTTTAAGTTCAATTTCCATTGCAACCGAATTTTTTGAAATGGTCACTCAAAAATCAACTTGAATAAAAGGCGATAGAATATTATTATCTGAGATTATGAATTCAAGTAAAGATGAGATGTTCTTACCTGGTTGATAGGCTTTCCAGTGACGCAAGCGTGTGCGTTAATGTCCTGGTAGCCGATAGTCTTGGCGTAGGTGTCGGCGATCCACGACATCTCGCGCTCACCGGTACCCATGTCAGGGGCGGGTACGTCCACACCGGGCCCTGGGGGAGAAAGCAGATTTTGTTAGAAAAGTCGAAAAATTAAAGTTACTGCAATTTAATACAATAACAGCCTAATGGTAGGTAGGGGATATTTAAGTAGGTACAGTACAGAGGTCCCAGAAAAAGTATGCACTTCGTCAATCATCGTATATCTTTGGAAATAGGAACGCGCGATGGTGCATTATATTATAGAGCTGTTAAAACCGTGGCAGAACTTATTTTTTTTTGTATTAATGGTACCATGTACCCATGGGGGTAAAAAATAAGAGATTAACAACTCTATGCAATTATTAAAAAAACTTTTGAGTGACAGTTGCCGATCTGCGACCAGAGCAGGTAATCCAACGGAGAGAAAGCCTCATACAACCGCGCAATGATAGATGCACTGCCACAAAGCGCAGCTGTACAAAAATTAGGAACTTTGCTTCTATGGCGTCTCTTTTACTCTGTGGCGCGACGTTCGTAATAATTCGGAAACACGAAGATTGCCGAAGCGCGTCCCTTTTCTGGTTTACCTGTATGTGTTATTATCGTAGTTATTATCATAATCTAAGGGTGTCTATATCTAATCCATTTATTATTATATTACATTAGTTAAACAAATTGCGCCCTCGTGATTTCGATATTAGGGTCTAATTCTCTATGGGGTCTAATAACCTCCGTTATTTTACGATAAAAACATAGAAATGTAACATGTTTATCATTTACAAAACAAATTTGAACTCTAAAAATCGGTTATTTGGAAAACATAACGCAGGAAGTATCGTTTTTTTTTTTCAAATAAATGGAGTATCTAAATAAAAAACAAACGCAAATGCTGTCGTTTGCATTTCGCTCGACGTTGCGCAGATGTTAGGAGTAGAATATCAAAATACCACTTTAGCCAGTCATGCAAATAAAACTTTAATTAGCTATGTTCCTACAACGTAGTACGTGTTTCATGATCATGACTTATATTTTCGAATTCATATTTGTAATTAGATTGGATTTTTATTATTCGCTGAGTGCATCCAGTCTTTTATCGGTTGCTATGCAATTCTGCTGAAGGAAACATTTAAACGCTTATCGGTCTATCAATTAAATACATCTGTGATAGATAACCGATAGCTGTGCCGATAGTGAAACTATGTTAAATGGAATCTGCAAATGAGCACTAAAATTTGGTGAAAAAGATTCCAACGAATTGACAACATCTTCCTTTGTTTGAAGTCAGTTAAAACATTTTTTTAAATCTTTTGTTTTGTTGTCATTTGTGGAGATAAGTTTTGCGGGGTAGGGCTTCGTTTCTTGCTTATGGGGTTTACCTAGGTCGCGTCACGAGGAGACCACTACATGGGTAAGTAGGCAAAGATAAAGTACAGCCGTATTTCGCCAGTTACAGATATTTAAGTTTCATGTCATGGGGGGTAGTCTATCCGCAGCAGGGAGTGCTTTAAGACCGCACCTCTGTCGCTGGTCGTCTCCTGCCGGGCCTCCTGTGGGGAACCGGAGGTCTCACCTGGCGGAGACAGACCGGGTGGCGTGAAGCGCAATAGCACAATAGTGGAACAGTGCTGTGGCGCTCCTGCTGAATAAAAACGAAGGCGGTAGCGCGACTTGTTACCTCCGCACTTGCTCCAGCCCAGGCCTACATGGCTCCCCAAGAAACGTTCCCATATTGACGAGAACCGTCACACCGCGGGGCTTTAGAGTCATAACCCGTAACCCGCTTGCCACGCGGCGCACCCACAGCTAGCATTAGGCCAACCCAGACCAGGCTGCTACTGGGGACTTTGTAATAAAAAAAAAACAATAACCCGTTCCCGACTTGGGGATCGGACCCAAACCTCAGCGCGATTGTGCTCTAGACCCTCCTCGGTCTCCAATGTCAGTCAGACGTGGCTTTTGAAACATGTGTTCCTATTTTGTAAAGATAGGAACATAGGATTAAAACATAACTGGGGAAATGTGGGTGCACTATAGGTGTACCTCTGCATAACCGAAATATAGGCGTGAAATTATGTTATTATAAAGATACTAAATACGGCTACACATCAAGCTAATTACTACCAGTTTTAGCTGACCTTGCATTGTATAGGTTTCTAGTACATAGAGAAGTCAGCTTGTACTGGAAATGTATAGCTTCGTATGTAGCTATGCGTACGTACTCATATCTTTAAAATCGTAATATTTCACTCCGTACAAATTGTTGCTGGACGTTTATCACGCGACTGTAATTTCCTCCGTCGGTTATCGACCTAGGTAAGTGGACAGTTGACAGTCGATGAACTAAGATAAACAAGGTCATAACGAGACTTCGCGATTTACATACAACATCGTTACTTGTGAGTAAATAGTTATTTAGCTAACTACAAAGTAAACATTTTGACGGTAAAACCAAGTTTTATTTTAATCCCCGTATGTTATTATCATACTTTTATTTTATGTTACTATTTTATTATATCAGGCCACTAAGAAAGTATTGCCAAAATAAAGTTTCATGTATGAGAGACTGTCCAGTTAAAGTCTATTTTGAAAATATGATTATTGTTAGTAAAAAAGGTACGTTCCAATTTCAACATTTCCATCCACATTGTTTGTGAGCTAATTTAAATTAACTCGTCTCATAAAAAATGGTTTTCTGCCGGGAACATTTTCGCACTATGATTTTTTACGATTTCAAGTGTCGCCTGAAACCGGGCATTTCGTAAGATAGACTTTAAATGGCATTCATGGGTGAAGGCCGAATAACAAATTCAAGCGCGGTCGAATAACTCTGGGAGATGAAGAAAGGAGTGGTCGCCCTTTGACGGTTGTTACGCAAGAAAACGTGCTAGCAGTGAAAATTTTAATCCAAGACAATAGGCGAGTTACTTAGCGATCGGGAAGCCTTCACGAAATTCGACACGTGCAACTTCGCGTGAGGAGGATAGTTTCACGCTGGGTGCCGCACAACTTTACCGATGCTCAGAAGCAGGCCCGGGTGGAATGCTGCCGTGATATGATAAACAAATATGAAGCAGGCTCGTCTCGGCGTGTTTAAGACATCATTACAGGTGATGAGTCTTGGATTTATCAATACGACCCAGAAACGAAGCGCCAGTCGACGATTTGGGTGTTTCAAAACGGATCAACGCCTACCAAAGTGAAGGGATCTGTAAGAGGGGGGAAGATTTTGAACGCGAGCTTTTTCAATTTGACTGGCTCCTTGGTATCAATTTCTTTACGGAACCAAAGAAGCATCAACGCTGAATGGTAGACTACCAAATGCTTGGCAGAAGTTTTCTCTGTTGTGGGCAACAAGCGACCAAACATAGGGCTCCGCGGGCTACTGTTCCACCACGACAACGCGCCTTCGCACACCACGCTCAAAACGAGGGACTTCTTGGACAGCACACCGGTCAAACTCCTGGGTCACGCTGCTTACAGCCCTGACCTATTACCGTGTGACTTCTTTTTATTCCCGAAAATGAAAAATCTGCTTAAACGGCGGACTGTAAAAAGTATTTCGAAAACTGGATCAGACGCGTGAAACTTTGTCCAGGCTAGTGGAGAGTGCTTGGAAAAGATTTCATAAAAAAATATTAACTTATGCATAGATAATTTATTTTTATTTTCGCAAAATTTTCTCAGTGTCCCACGTATATATTTATAGTAAGCAGGTAATAGTAAGGCGGATTTCACACTTCCACGAGCCACGCTCCGGTGCGCGGGACGGGCCCACGCGTGATTTCTAAAACGCATTTCCGCGCGGGACATTTGGCTCCGTTTCCCGCGTTGTAGTGTGAGGTCCGCCTAATACCTACGTTATTTTGTAATTATGTTTCCAGTTTCAGTCAGAAGCCAGAGAATGTTTTAATTATAAAGTAGGGATTCGACCTACGTATTGCACGAGTGTATTATTATTATTCCTTTATCGTGACATTGTCAGTCAAACGTTATCATTTCAATTAACTTTTCAGTGGTCGTGTAAACTTGTTTACTCCCTATCGCTACTAATTAAATAATTTTACAACTCCATTCCAGTTTCCTTTTTTCCGAATACCTTGAGTGCATTATTTATTCTCAATTTTAGGGGAATCTTACACTTAAGCTTTGGTTACCTTAAAGCGTTTAGTGGTCGCTCCATAACGGCTGTCCAAAACAGAGCGTTTTTGACACCTTTTAATGTCAAATACTGGCGGCCTTTATAATTTATGACGAAACCGCTTTCCTTTCCTAGGAAACCCAAGCTTTACGCAAGTTTGAGTTTCTGAATCAAAAAAACAAATTAAGGTCGCGCTCACGGCATTCCGCTGGCAGTACAGAACTTGACGTTATGTCGCATCATAGGGTAAGCCTTTATGTACATAATCAGTTTCGGCTGATATGATGAAAACTATGAAAATGTTCATTAGAACACCCGAATTTTACAGCATATGTCTGGCATTACTGCTGAAACGGATCTTTTTGGAGCAGCCGTGGGCACAAACTGTTTTTAAAAAGCAATTAACTTTTTATTATTGTTTTGTTTCATGAACTGTTGCCAAATTTTTTTTTTCCTTAAATAAAACTTGATATATAGATCTAAGAGAAACTCACCAATGAAGCCCTTCTTGGCGAGCTCGAGGGTAAAACGACGGGTGATCTTCTCCAGCTCATGCTCGGAGTACTCCTTGGGGTTGATCTTAATTCCGGCCTTGGCGCCGCCGAATGGTACATCGACGCACGCGCACTTGAAGGTCATCAGGGCGGAAAGAGCTTTGACCTCGTCCCTGCACACATCGGTTGAGAATCTGATACCTGTGGAATAGAATTAAGAAAAAATAAGATATTGTTAAAGTAATGAACAATATGTTTACATACAGTTGAAAGTATTTGAAAGCATTCCAAGCTAAGCTATTTTAATGTTTATTAGTTAGAACATTTTAACGCAGACAAACGAAACTAAAGTCTGTTTGACATTCTTGTTTCCAATTGATGTTGTTCCGACTTAAAAATACCAAATTTTTGTTTAGTGTTATTTAGTTGAAGTTGATTTTAGAATGACTAGTAGGTACTATTATAAAAAGTCCTAAAATCTGGCAAACTGAACCTTGTGTTTAATTATTATTCCAAATATACATATTTTGTTTACATTTTTGTAGATTCAACTTGCGAACGAGGAACAATGAAACTCGCATACTATATCAGTTTATAAAACTGCAGTTTTTCATACACAAACACACACTACAGGGCTTAGTAACATGTATTATCTACCTGTATACGTGTTTGGTAACAACATCGAGATAATTGTTGTTAATGGTTCATTAAAAAGACAGCAGCCATTAATTAATTCGAGGAAGTGGCAGTTAGAACTCGCTATCGTCATAATTGTGGTATTCGATCAATAGTGAATACGAGCGTGACACTGAAAGTTCTAGAAAATCAAAAACTGAACAAACTAGCAAGTTATTAGTTTTATCATTTCTTTTCAAAATATTGTCCATTTACATCAATACATCGCTGCATCCGATGGAACCACTGAAAAAAGCACTTTGGCCACTCGTCCTTAGGGGTCTCTTCGACGGCATTTTGAAACGCAGCCACTGCTTCCTCGGCGTCCATAAAACGTTTTCCTCGAAGTTTTTCTTTTATTTTCGGAAATAAATAAAAATTCTCAAGGTGGCCGGGTGACCCGGTAATTCCACGTCTGACGTCGCCAAGCAGTCGATTGTTTGCTTGGTGGTGTGCGACGAGGCGTTGTCATGGTGAAGGAGGATCCTATTGCGAGGTCATTTCTCCCAAACTTTTTCCAAGACAAGTGGCAAACACTTGTAAGTGTACCACTCCGCGGTAACTGTTTTTCGATCCTCGAAAACAATTGTTGCGTAATGACCTGTCCTTGCGAAGAATGATGCCACCATCTTTTCCCCCGCATCGACCTCTCTTCACTTTAGTTGGCAACTCCTCGGAAGGAAACACCCAGACAGCACACTGTCTTTTAGTTTCAGGATCATAACAACAATTAATTTAATAATTAATATATTTTTATTTTAGTTTTGTTTTGATTCTAATTTAGATTTTGATTTATTATTTTTGGCAAAGATTATTATTGCCATTTGTTCATGGAGGATTTTGTGCACTTGTATATAAGTCACTCTTTTGTCAGTCTCTATCTTAAGCCGAACAACACTGATGTTATCTTTAGTCGTCGCCGTAGAAGGCCGTCCCTCACGCAGATCATCGGTGAGATTAGTGCGACCACGTTTCAATTTATTAAACCAGCACCCTAATTGCGTAACACATTTTCGTAAACGATTACTACTAATTTGTTGTATTTTGACAGTTCAACAACATTCATTGCGTTACTTATTTTGTTGAGCAGATTTTTTTTATCGAACTTACGAAGCAATGGTTTAGCAATCTGTTTCAAAAACGATTCAGATTCCGATTGTTTGTGTATTAAGCAATTAGGGTGCAGTTGTAAACAGTGGCACGAGATGGGGCTTCATCGTGAAAGGCCAATCGAAGTCTATCATAACTTTCTTGTTGACTTAAATGACATCGAAAGTCATGAAAATCATTGTAGGTACGAAAAATTTCTCGCGTTAAATTCATGCTGTCGTAACACAGATAATTTTCAATTTGTCGCCAAATCGTAAACAAATGAATACAATACATACTCAATAATATTGGCAAAGAGTTCTATTTTCAAAATATGAACTTTTTTTATCGTTCAAGTTCGGCCAGTTCTAAAAACTTTCAGTGTCGTCCGCATAAACACAGTTACTTACTATTTTATAATTATTTATCTACCGACTTGTTTTCTCCATTTTGTAGTGGGTAGAATGTCTATTTAGATAATGTACTATCGGAAAGTTATCTACGACGTAACATATTATCTACGAATGGTTTCGACTGATCAATCTAATTCAGCGAATATTAGGTTCTTGAATAATAAAAGATCAAGTAGGTAAATAGCCAATATAAATGTATCATGACCTAACTACCTACTCAAGTATGTATCCAGGTGAGATGTATGCCTGTAATCTTGCCACAAAATCAATTTTGATGAATGTTTATTTTGCAGCAAGAGGTTATCTGCAGCAAGTCGTATGATAAGAGCAATCTCGACATTTAGGTATATGTATGATGAAATGTTTTTCTTTTACTGACACTGGTGACACCTCGCCTAATTAACAGAATACATACTCTGCCTCAATACCTTAAAAAAAGAACGAACAATATGATAATAATGCTTACACGATTTCATCATTCATACCTAACAGTACCTAATGATTTTTATACTAGGTTGGTAGATAACCATATCTTTAAATCTGTTAATTCTAAAAGCCATGAAAGACTTCCATGACTTCTCGCATGTTTCATAAAAATCGGCTGATAAGTGCATCTACATGCACTTTTTGAATTACAAGTTTGAAACACAAGTTGAATTTTTGTGACTTATGATGATGGTGCATTTTGAAAGTTGGCAAAGTCGCAAATAGCTGTCAAATATTTCGTTCTTATACATACTTTATATGAATTCGTTGTTTCGATTTATTAAATGAAACACACACATTAAAGAAATATCGCTCTGTGTTGTACTAGAATATACCTAGATTATGAATTGCTTTAATAACACTGGTTTAGGTGTTGTAACAGTTTTAAGCGTAAACAAATCATAAAGGTATAAAAGCGTTTTTTTAAAACTAAAACTAAATATGTACATAGGTATTCAATGTCACGATATTAGTCGTTGCAATTCATAATCAACACACCACGTGGTGTACTATAGGTATATTTCTGCCCAACCCTTCGGGGAAACAAGGCGTGGTGTTATGTTATGTAATCAGAAAAAAAAACGGATTTTACTGAATCTTTATAGTATCGATGGCAATCTAAATAGACTCGGCCCAGAATTCTGTTACGTGTTTGGCGTCATGACCAGCGTCCTTTAGAGTTCCTGTAACGTGCAACTGACAGGACACGCAGTGTTCATTCACACTCCAAGGCGGAGACGTATACGACCCTCCACTAATTGTTTTCACCTCAGCTCAAAAAATTTAACTAGTAACTAGTTTCTTTGTTGACTTATGAATAAAAGTTCAAGAATCAAGAGAATGTTAAATGCAAGAGCGACGAAGCGAGCCCGAAATTTTAAGCAAAAAACCTTTAACTCGTTTTACAGTAGTTTAGGTTTGGGAATCTGGCCTTAACCTTAGCTCTTCGAACTACGTGGGAGCGGGGTGCGAGTTGGCTTCACTCGCTCTTGTATCCTAGATTATCTATTTTTATTACATCGCGGTCACCGTAGTTCAAGAAAGACGAGTAGAGAAATCATTCACGCTAACGACAGCTTGAATGATTTGCCCCCCCCCCCCCAAATCTTAACCCCGTGACTGATGACCCCTACGTCCCCAACCTCACTATGACCGCGTCTGTGGCGACGTTGCCAACTTTCAGAATGCAGAGCCTAAGGAGACGCTGTTTCCGACTCTCCACCTTCACTCCACCATATAAGCAGAATCGGTCGTAAAATGGAAGATTTCAACTCCATAGTTTGGCACAAATTCTCTCCATAGTTTGTTTTGGGGACGCGGAAGGAAAAAGAGCTTTGTTAATTACCAACCAAGTTACATTTTAATCCTTTAACCTCATAACAGTGTATTCGATAAAGACAAATAAACGAACGAAGGTAGGTAGTTGGCGACACACATCAAAACCCGTCAATAGATTCGTTGGTAAGTATGATGTGGTGATTCTTTAATTAAATTATGGTTGCGTGCTAAATAAATGTCATTGCTGTAAAAATACTTTTTCATATAAAAGCTTAGTTATTTTTTCCAGGACGAAGTGAGTTTATTTATTTATTATGGCTAACCAACTAAACCAGTCATGTATTGCGAAAAAGAGTTCATAAGTATGTTTGAAAATATGATTATTTGTAAGTTAAAAATAGGTACGTTCCAATTTCCAAATTTCCCTTCACATTGTTTGCGAGTTAATTTAAATTATCGTGTCTCATTAAAAAATGGATCGGCACCGGGAACATTTTCGCGCTATGATATTTTTCGATTTTAAGGGTCGCCTGAAACCGGACGAATCGTACGATAGATTTCACATGACTTTCATGGATGAAGTCCCTTCTAAGGCGACCGTGAATCGTTGGTATAACTAACTCAAGCGCGTTCGACTAACTTTGGAGGATGAAGAAAGAAGTGGTCGCCCTTTGACGGCTGTTACGAAAGAAAACGTGCTAGCAGTGAAAATTTTTATCCAAGACGATAGGCGAATTACGTATCAAGAAATTTAGCACATACTGCAGGTTGGATCGGGAAGCCTTCACGAAATTCTACACGTGCATCAGTCTTGGATGTATCAATACGATCCAGAAACGAAGCGCCAGTCGAACGGTTTGGGTGTTTCAAAAATAAATCTACGCCTACCAAAGTGAAGCGATCTAGAAGCGGGGGGAAGATTTTGATCGCGAGCTTTTTCAATTTGACTGTCTACTTGGTGTCAATTCCATTACGGAACCAAAGAAGCATAGATCAACACTGAATGGTATGCTACCAAATGCTTGGCAGAAGTTTTCTCTGTTTTCACGTCTCGCCTGTTTGCGGGAGCCGTTAACCCGACTATTAAATAAATAAGTATAAAAATAAGTACACATTAAGGAAATACACAATTCGTCATTAAATATATAAATTCATCTACCGACATGTGAAAATCCGAAGCTGTTTTCACGGCATATTTCTTTGTTATAAATAGCTCCGAACAATAAGTGACTGAAATAAAATTGGACATTGTTCGAGACACATTTCAGTTATTTTACAGCTGTTTCTATGCGTTGAAGTAAAGATGAACAATTTGTATAAAATTAATTACTCATGGTCATAACTTATTGCTAATGTCATGTCTATAGTCTCAATACTTGTCTGATAAGTAATTTTAGATAACCTACACGTTATCAGTTTAATAATGGTAATAAATTATGTTCGTAGTATTTACGTACTAGAATATAGAGTTGTTACCTACAGTACCTTTAGCTTATCAATAAATATTATTGGCTTAGGAATTCATAGCAATTAGGGACCTACTTATATTTAGTTTAAGTGAACAGAAAACATGTGTAAGTGTATCAAGAAAAATCTTTTGAAAAGCGCTTATATATTTATGTCGCCTGACAACAATTTTTCCTAGTTCTCGTTGCCGTTTTTACAGTTCATTAAACGCGTGCTAAATAAATGTCATTCGCTGGCACTGAGTTCAGATTCTTTGAACTGTTCTGATTGAAAATAGTTTGTTTGTTTGAAGACCGTAAGCATTAATTGACTATTCATTTGTTTACGTTCGTATTTACTATAGATCAATTGCATAAGGTGATATAGCATGGGACTGCCATCATAGTATCGAAGAGTTACATTCGTTTCGGTCTTTCCAGAAGCAAATGTTTTAATTATTTTAGTAAACAAGAGTTGCATACCAAGGGACGAATAGGGGGCATGCCATGGGCAAAGTATTATCACATAGGTTCAGTAAATACTTGGCAATACGTGACTCTTTAATAAAGCTGTTCTCGATTCGTGTCTGCTTTTCTCATTATCTCCAATATGTTAATAATACACGCCCCTACATATGGCTAGATGTCGACTATGAAATAAAAGCAAGTCTTGTTTAATTTTAGCTGTTTCGCAATACAAAATGACGCAAAAAACTGCGTCACGACCACGCCTCCCGTTGCCAACCTGCTAAAACCCAACGAAATTTTTATCTTGTTTTGTCAAGTGTCATATCTCACCTACACTAAAGCCTGTGACAACAGTCACGTAACATGTGATGTATCACGTTCTTAAACGACTCAAGTGATTTTAACAGTACGATAATGCTGTTGCCAGCCGACAGTTGGAGGTGTGTTAAGAAATGGACCACACCCTCGGCCCCAACACATCTAAATATTTAGGCCTCCTGTGTGGTCGCCTTATTACGTCTATCTTCGCCTGCTTGCTAGTGTGTGTTGCATAACGTCATTTTTCAATGGTTTCGACAAATGGCATACATTTACTGGTGATAAAATTGAATTACATATGTCTCGACGTGTTTGTAATCTTAAAAGCAAATAGCTAATCCGTTAGCTAATTTGCCGGAGGTAGGTCTGTTATCAACGTTGATTGTTTCAGATACGGAGTTTATAATTCCCAAAAAATACTTAATAAAATATGATTGCAACCAGTAAACAAGTTAAAGCTATTAAGAAAATGTATAGTTTCTTTCATTTACCAATTTGCTAATGAATGAAATGAATGAATTTAATCTTGTAACAATTTTAATAGGCCGTGCTCTTGATTTTCATATTTCTGTGAAGTGTTCGTGTCTAAGCACATGATACCTTCTCGGAAAGCGATTTACTCAGTTTGCACTCATATTTTTTGTTATCTACCCACTTAACTTTTTTCTTTCAAGTCTTCTTTGATCAATGAAGCAGATTAGCCATTCAGGCGAAATTTATACCGAATGAGGCACTTTGTGCTCGGCTGAGGAAGGACCAGACCTGAAAATAGCGCCATGGCTTTGCGACAAAGGTCTTGAAAAAATAGATTTTGGCAAGAGCGTATTTTAGAGGCAGGAACCTAATAAACGGGACTAATTGACAGACTAGCAACGTCTAAGCTTGGTAAGGCTGGGGTCGACCTCAGGCCATTCAATATTCTATTTATTGATGAGGAATCCGCAGTTCGGAAGAAGGGTTTAGTCATGTGAGTAATCATGAGCCATTAGTGAATTAATTAATTGCAGCACCTATTTAGACATAGCAACAGGGCGGGCAACCGGTAACAATGGTTTAATAATTTACGGAGTACGCAAAAATTTAATCCATGGCACACGGAGCAGTACGACAATGAAAATATTCTCTCAAAAATCGTTAATGACAAGTTGCGTTCATTATTCCATACCATTACAGAACATACACCAATTATGTAAATGACTTCATGGTGGTCCGACGTTCTTGCTTTGTCGCTTTCGATTAGATTAATTCTTTACTTAAAACATTAAAGGTAATAATATAAATGCTGAGCGCTCAGAAAAAGATGGAAAGAGCCACGCATGGAAATTTATTATATGAACAGAACATTGGGTCAGCAATATTGAGATCAATGGAAGGCACCATTGTTGGTTTGGCTCGTGCGTCATAGTACAAGACAACAACATAAAAGAGCAGGACTACAGTCAGGTGAGGACGGAAGGTTCTAGAATGGAGTACAATGACCCGACGAAGGCGGAGTTAAACTGTTTCTTCTGATGACGGCAGGGCAGAAAAACTGACTGAGGTAAGCAAAAGTTCTAGAATAATGTAGGAAGGAGGATCATTCAACGTAGGTCGGCACTTGGCTTTTGAGCCAGAATAAAGACGATTAGTTTTAACACCGGTAATGTAAGCTTACAGGAGGTACCTAGTTAAGTGTATTGTTAATACATTGATGAGACGTGATAAATAAGTTTGCACTATTTATATTTTTCTCCCATGAGTAACAATAAATATTGTGTTGCTATACTTTTGGCTTCTATCATAACATCATGCCAGTATTCCCCGAAGGGTCAGACAAAGTCGAAAAGTACACCCACATTAGGAACTAAAGGTTTAAGTCTCATGCAATAGGGGTCTAGCCTGCATGGGGGCCCTACTTCATAATTCTAATAAAATGGATTCAGGTATTATGAGCAAAAAAAAGGGGCGTTTATCCTGACTTCGTGAGCGAACGATGTTGATACTGTGTCAGTTTTTGTAACTTCATAACATCTGGTAGCCGACTAACTGTTTAGTTCCTGTTGCACACAAAAGAAGACCCTTGAAAACAGGTTACGAACAATTTACAGTACATCGACCAAACAGCTGTTTTTTTGATCGGGACAAATTGAAAGGGAGAGGGTGCAATTTTATGTTTCACTGAGAAATGCAGTATGTAATGTAATGTAGTTATTATGTAATGGGCAAACTGCTGCTCAATGCAGTACGTTTCATTGTTCTTCTTACAAATGTCTCTCTTAGCATTTGTCTGATTGCATGAATAAAACGACAAATGTAGATAGTCTGCTAATTTATGTCTGGGATTGTTACTTTTTTCGGCAAGCAGTTTTGATAGTAATTTTGAACACGGAATCGCTCAATTAATTAAAAGGTCAGGTTAGGTTACCTATGCAGGTAATCTATGCAGGCTACCTATGCAGGTAATATCTACTTTCCAGTTGCGTTTTGTCGAAAAAAAAAAATATTTTATAGAGATTACCTTTGGGACAATTAGAATGATATAGGTATTTATTTTAACATAGTTATCATTCTTGTTTCTATTCGTATCGGTTACAATGAATTATGTAACGCAAATATTTTGCATATTGTGCATATTCAACGATCGCTTCTTCAGGCGTAAGCCCAGTGGAATTTATTATTGTTAGTGCAACTATAGAATAAAGATTAACAACAAATACATCGAGTTCCGCCCCATGGCGACATCAAAATGAATATCCAAATGGATAACAAAGGTACATTTTGGTACATTATGAGTAATCTGTAGCTTTACAGCTGCTTTATTATAATTATGTAGTGGTACGATTATTGGGCGAGAATGTAATCACAATTTATTGGAAATCACATTTCCCGTGTATATTGGGTGTTTATTCATCGCTAGCTCAAAGGTAATAATAGGTGAGAACGAACTTATTTTTAGGTTAAATGTGGCTCGATGGACTAAATGAAATCGCACAATCAAGGTGAATGGCATAATTCAGCTAGGTTAAATCAACATGTGACCAACAAATCAGGTTATAGATAACTTTCCTAAAACTACATTTTTTTTTGCAACTCCAAGACTAAACATACAAAAACGCAACGTACTAAAATGGCTTCTACAAAATATTTTTTTCTTATTTTTGCGAGATGTTTAGGTTTATTTTAAGCCTAAAAAGGACCAATTCTACGTCCACATATTTTAGCTAATATAACATTACGTTCTGCAGTAACATCACGTGTCTCTGTAGCTATAAATAAAACATCCTAATAACAATAATTATTACGTGGATGATGTAAGCAAAGCTAAATGAAAATCGAATAAATATGGCACCTACCTCCTTTGGTTGGAGTCCTGTGTGAGGAATGTTGCGCTCTGTAGCCACGGATCATTTCGTAATCGCCAGAGTCGCGCCTTAGCGGAAATTGGATTTCAATGATGTGGTCGCATGGCTGCATCAGCTTCAGGATGCCGGCTACCTTCTTTTTCTTATCTTCAATGGATGTTCTTGACTTCATGTCTTCTACCAGTTTGTCTTCGATCACTTGGCAGGCTCTGTGGAAGAAGTATTCCACCATGTCGAAGAATCTTGGGTTTGCGTGAGTCGGGATTTCTTTAAGCCTGTCTGGAATTTCATGGCTTGCGTATGTACGGCAGCATACGTTCACACCAGCAGGCGTAAGTTTGAGCATGGTATTGACTCCTTCATTCTGGATGCTGTTTTTCAATGGTGGAACCACCGCCTTGGCGATATTCTTTAGGTGCAGCATTGTCGCTGTTTGAATTAAGTACGGAAGTCGGGTTAATAATCGGGCCGCCCTACTCTACACTAAATGTATAATACACAATTCTATGTAGTGCTATATATTAAACTGTAGTGACGACCCGCCCCGACCGAATTCGACTCACTGAGTAAAGTAAAGTGGCGTATGGCAAAAAATAAAAAAGGCCCCAAGTCGTGATGCGGCTATTTGGTCTCGCTCCCACTTAGGCACACGATAAGAATAGCGATATCACTTCGCTGCGAAGTTGGTCACACTCACCGAGGCAGGGATCGAAACGTTTGCCGGTGGTGTGAATTGACTAAAATGTTTGTGGTGTAGGTTAGTTGACGCTTTGAAAAGTTAACACATTACACAAATTACTATAAAGAAACGAATAACAAATGGTTTTACTGATTGCAGTCTTCGATTAATTTAATTTACTGACAAGGCGTATTTAATGTTTGAGATCCCGATTATTTGGGAGCTATTCAATTGTCCGAGTTATGTAATGGTTTATTCATTTGGTAATTTTGTTATTTCAGGATTGCCTGCCAGGGAGGTATGTTTTATGAGGTTTTATGTGACAAAGTGTATAAAGAACGCGTAAGTACTTGACTAAGTAGCAGCTGGGTTCATCTGCGCAGCACCCTTGATGCGCAACACACTATAATTCACAATCTGAACCATATTGCTAATCTATTGCTTCATTTGTTCGAAAAATTTGTCTGCTCAACAACGTGAATAACGCAATGAATGTTGTTGAACTGTAAAAATGAAAGCAATTACTACTGATTGTGCGTTACGCAACTACCCCGCATAACATCATTCTCCTGCCCTTCATGACCCAATTAATTTGAGGTCGGTGCAGCAAGTCTTTTCACACCTAATCCTCTATTAAGGGTCCCCCAAACAGGCGCGACACGCGATGAGAATCGCGTGCGACACGTTGGCACCGCTCGTCGCGCGACAACTAGTGCCCTTGTGTCGAACTAGCCCCCCACACTTGAACAAAATGGCATTAACATATTATTATGGCGCGGAAGACTTGAGTTTGGTTTTGACTCGCTTTTTTTGTCTATGAGTAGGTACTACCTACTCCGTCGACTATCGACTCGACTCGACTCGACTAGAGTAGAAACAACTTCACGCTACACTACAAACCTAGAAACAGCTGTCTGAGTACTGATGAGCTGTCTTAATGTAGGTTTGTTTGATGTATTTGAAAAAAACCTAATTCACCAGTCAACGTCTATCAATCAAAAGAAAGTGTTTAGAACCTAATGACAGAAGTACGTACTTTATTTAATTAAGTAATATAAAAATTAAATAATTTTCATGGTGTTAGTTTGGTATTGATACAATTTTAATTGAATAGTTTGTATCATGATTTTCTGTAGATTTTATGTATAGTTTTGCCCTCTCCGCCCTTACACGTGTGGTGGGAGAATGTCAACTAACAAAATACGCAAAATAATTACGATTGGAGCCAGATTTAAAAATTGAAATGCTTACTTACTTGAAATGATTTGCACTTCGAACGTTAACGCAGTCTAACACTAGAAATTAAATACATTGTTCTCAGATTTTGTTCGGAATAACTGAAAATTCAGGTAAGTGTGTGGTTGCGCCAAATGTTTTTAAGAAAATGCGTAATTATTTGTTTTTGTTATGATTTTACTAGGTATAAATTATTTTGTACTCACTTTCTAGCTCCCCGACAATGTCGGTCCCCACAGGTGAAGTAGCTCCAAACCAAATTGATGTTCTACCAGATGAATTAATGGTTAGCATTTTTAAATACTTGCCATTGGAGACATTACTTGAGTGTGAAAAAGTATGCAGTCGATGGAAGGAACTGTCTCGAGACCCCACGCTTTGGAGAGGAATCGTTTTTGTTTACTCCGGGAAACCAGGACAAACCGAAGTAAGCAAGAAAAACCTGGAAATTATAGAAACTCATAGTGAATGTATTTACCGTCTTAAAATACAGTATGTTTACAATTACTATACGATACAATCAATAATAGAGCAGTGCGATAATATCATCTCACTTGAACTTGTAATGTGTCGCATTTCCAAAGACTTCGAAGACGATATTGCGCAGTGGCCGAATTTAAGGAAAATTAACTTAAAAAATTCTCTCGTGTTGATGAATAACGTAGATGTTTTGGTTCCGTACGATACTTTTAAATACTTGAACTATTTGGCTTTGTCTGATTTTGGTCTACCGGCTGCGACACGCGACAGCTTACTCCGATGTAATTATTTAAGTCATATTTTCATAGAAAAGGTGAAAAATCTGAACTTAGAATATGTAAAAAATCTGATTAAATCAAAAATGACAATTCTTAGTGCCCTACACATTCATGGGGGCGACGCTGTAAATGACGAATGTTTGTTTATGTTGTCACAATGCAATTTACTAAAAGATCTCGGTATAATACGCTGCGAAAATCTCACCGATGCAGGACTGATCAAATTAGCAGATTTAAAACAATTACAACATTTACAAATTTGGAATAACGTGATCTTCACCGAAACTAATTTACATAGAACTTTATCGAGTCCGAATTTAGTTAAACTGGAAAGTTTAAGTTTATCAAGAATAGGAAATATTTCACCTCTGATAGTAGATTTGATCTCAGAATATTATAAAAATCTTAAATTTCTCGCTGTTTACCAGTGCCCTAGAATTATAAACAAGGATTACGAAAAGCAGCTAAAGGCAAAATTTAGAAATATTGACGTAGTTTTATATTAAACTCTTTGAGGTTGACATGCCCGAAAACGAAAACCCAAATATCACAAAAAAAAACACAATCCCGAGTTTAATAACTCCGACCCAATTTAACGCTAACCCAATTCATTCATCTCTAATGAATGCCTTAAACTTTCAGCCCGAAACTACGTTAGTAGGAATTATTTCGGACTGGAGTTAATACAGATACATTGTTCTTAAAATGTACCGGTTAAGAGGTGTCAGCACCTAAAACTATTATAGCTTCAAACGCATATCTGCAATTTTATGTATTAGTCACGATTAAAACAATACATTAAATCCACATATGTATATTTCACTGTATAAATAATGGCATATTTATGAGAAATAATTACATTTTTTCATTTATTCCAGACGAAAAATAAGACAAAACTTATTAGATAAATACTACTTACTAGTCTTTTGTTAAGAGAATATATTTCCTTTAAATGGAAATCATGCTTAATTTATCAACAAATAAAAATATACAAGAAAGTGACCTAAATGTGCTCTTACAAATATTTTTCTAGTTCTTCTTAAATGATCATGATTATAACGTAAATTATTCTTTTTGCCGCTACGCTAATATCTATGGAATTTAATTATTTCTCTTAATTATGTAATGTATAACAAAGATTTGTGTGTTATTTGTGATGAAATTATAACAATATATTACTTCCGAGCAACTAAGTAAGTTGTATTTTTTTTCCTTTACCACGGTGTTTTGAAGAACATTTAAAGAATTTAATACTCTTTAGAGTAAGAGTGCACGACAAAAAAGTAAAAATGTTTCTAAAACATCGTTATAATAACTTAACACATAAAACATACATATCGTCAAGTCACTCATCTCGCGTCTTACAAAAACACTACATCACAATTTATGTTTTATTTCAAACATATCACAGCATCCCAAACCATTTGGTACTTTTCTGACATTTAAGATTGTTAAAAGTTCTAATGACACGAACAAACGCGATAGTTTCACATTTGTGTTTAAGATGTACAATATGATTATAGTGCCGACAATTTACGCTAAATACACTAACTTATCAACTACAAACTTTTGATAAGCTCAAAATTTGTTTGTTCTAGGTATTTTACATGATTTTTCTTTGTACAGTTTGTACACTGTCTATTTTTTTGGTTTCAAGCAGGAACAAGTAATTAATAAGACCGGTTAAGAAAATGTGTGACAGTGCTTTTTATTTATTTGAAAGAAAACATTAAAATATTTTTAAATAAATATGTAAAGTAAGTTTATCGTAAGAAGTTTAAGAATGTTACGAAAGGAAATTCAATTAAAGTAGATAAATATGTTTATTGTATTTAGATACGAGGTGTAGTATTACAATGTGATGTTGAATCCAAAATTAATAAATTTAAAAATTGTATTTTTTTTTACAAATTGTTTAAATATCTATGATTCTTAAGACGTATACAGTGTTATAGTAGAGCAATGATCAAAATATAATATAGAAGAATAATTTTATTTAAATCGCAAAGCACGTTAAGAGCGTTCATCCCGCGCGGGCTGGCAACGTCGCGTTTCTAGTGGCTTTTCGATGATTGATGCTGAAAAATAATTTTTCCTCAGTCAATCATCTAGATTAGAATCGCCTGTAATCCGAGAAGGGTAAGGGAGAGGTATACCTATGTACACCCACTTTTCGCCAGTTATGCTTAGGTCCCGTATAATAGGGGGCGATCCTATTGCCATCAACCGGGCACAAATCCAGTCTCGGGAAATACTCGAATTGATCCTTGAATCCCGATTTATAACTACTGTTAACATTTAATCTTAAATAAAAATATTTAATCGTAATAAGAACATAAAATAGATATTATGGACTTTTTGTCAATTTTCCGTGAGTAAATACAAAATCCCGCGGAATTCTAAATAGATAATTGGCTTAATAACTTCGTTAATAGAACTTCAAGCTACGTTGGGTGGACCTCTTTTGACAGCCTGGCGGGCCGCAGTTTGAGTACGACTGATCTAGATGATTGACGGAGCAAAAAGTATTTTGATTTAAATATTCAGCCTATTCCACTGCTGGCACACACGCCTCCTCTCTACGAGAGGGAGTCGGGCGTTTCCACCACGCGCGCCCAGTGCGGGTTGGTCTTCGAATTGTTGGTTCTACGACATGCCGGTTTCGTCACGATGTTTTTCGTCACCGTTTTTGAGAGCAGTGGTGATGAAATAATTTACACAATGAAAAGCGCCTGCCTGGGTTAAAACCTACGGCTTACAACTCGTAAGTCGCGGCCGTTATCACTGGGCCACCACTGCTGTTTGATTTAAATTTCATAAAATAATCACGAAAAAACATTAGAAATACGACGTTGCCAGCCCGCGCGGGTTGAACGCTCATAAGCTCTTCAAATTCAAAACGAAGCAGTAAAACTGTCTACAGATTTGTTTGTTTGACGATCGCCACAATCAAGTAAATGTGTAAGCAACAGACAATCGCTATCATATTTTTTGTCGATCGCCACTGTGTATTGTTTTTGTCGATTGTTAAATCAACGAGTGATGCTCGATTTTAATTTTCCTTGATATGTATGGATCGATAATAGGCGACAGTAACAACCCATAAAATCGAGCAAATCTGTAGGCACTTTATGTAAAAACAATTGCATGCACAAAATGTCAAAAGTAAAAGTTACATCTATAAAACGAAACGCCTCGTCTGCTGAAGTTAACATATAAAAACCAAATTACACTTAATGAGAAATCCCAAGATTCATTATAAATATATTTACAGACATAGATGGTCGTAATCCTACAGCAGTTATTCGGGCGACGACTCGACGAGGGAACGCCCTCAATGCCAACGCCCGCAACATTAACACACAAGGGTCTCGAAACTCTTAAAGTTGGGAACGAATTCAGCTGGATCTAAATACAAAATCGCTAGATCATCGACCAAGGGGGGGGGGGGGGTTGACCTACAAATAAAAATCACATAGGATACTTGGGACGGGGGGTAGTGTGGATTCGATCATCGCTTGCGTCCGCGCATGATCTGTAGCGCCTTGGCCATGAGAGGCGCTTTCTTGGGCTTGAAGGAGGAGCCGCCCGAGCCGGCCAGCGGCGCCATGGCGCGTGCGCCCGCGCCGCCGCGCAGCACGTTGGGCGCCGCCAGCGCCGCCACGCGCGCCGCCGGGCTGCCCGTGGCCAGGCGCGCCGTGCCGTGCTGCGCCTGCACAGGGTCGCACGTCAGCAACACGTTACGACTTACGTCGCGGATATTTGTATCAAATATCAAGAGAATTAATCAATTCGCGTGATTGACCAAGTCTAATTGGGCTAATAGCCCACAATAGCTGCCTATAAAGACTGACCGTGAAAAAATAATAAACGCTTTATATCTCAGTCAGTTTAACCTATATCCCACGTTCACACGGCCGTAAAAATATCGCGACGAAGTTTTCTCGCACACTGGATTGTCAACGCTCTGCTGATTGCCGAGAGTTGAAAATCCAACAGTGTTTTTTATCGACGCGCTGGGATGCACTCTGTTATATTTTCAACGCTAGGCTCATCGGCTCAACACCGGGAGAAAATCCAGTGCGCGATAAAATCCAACCGCGATATTTTACGTCCGTATTAAAGTGGACTCAAAATCAAAATATTTTATTTCACATAAACCTACATGGGCGCTTATGAAACGTCAGATTCTAGGTGCACGGTTCCGGTGGAAGGTTGAACTGACTGAGATATAAAGCGTAAATTAATTTTTCACGGTCAGTCTTTATGGGCAGCTGTTGTTCCTGTACACATCAGAGTTTCAGGTATTCAGTACAGGAATTGACAACATTAAGAAATTTCAGATGTCACCCATTTATACCTGAGTAACTAAATTTCCTAATGCTCTGTCAAAAAAATATCAAACAAAAATTTACTTACTTTTCGTTTTGCCGGCGTGGAAATAGTTTCCAAGTCATTCTTTTTTTACGTTTCCTTGAACGACGTTTCTGGACAATAATGTATTCTCTAAATTGTATTTATTTGTAATAAAAACAACGAATAATTTACCTGTTTCTTGGCGATGTTGCGCGGAGGTTTTGCAACGGAGTCGACATACGCCATTTTGGTTTGTTTGATGGGCGCCTTTTTCGCTTCTTGGGCTATTCTTATGTTATTCGTCAGCGATTTCAATCTGATTTCTTGTTCCTCTTGGCACCTCTAAAGTTGGGAGTTACAATATTAATAAAAATGAGATAAAATTGACTTTCTTATGTACATTTCTTATTAAAGCATAAAGTAATATCATACTGCCGCCGATCAATATTTGAAGCTTAACTAACGAAAGTAGCTTTCATTCAAACGGTTCATACAAAATTACGTGCCTAAAGAAAACTGTACACACATGAAACAGAATCTAGGGATACTTACCTTAATCCTAAATTATTTACGAATTTATAGTTTAAAATGTTTTAAGTGTCCTTAGAAAGTTTATTTACAGATTGAAACCTCTTTTATTTTCAAAAATTAAAAAATGTAAATAAACAAAACAAGAGAGAGAAACAACAAAATACGGCGGCAAAATTGTTAATAATTTGTTATGCTAAGGAAAATTAAAATTGTTTTATTAATATTAATTAAAGAAAGGGGATTAGATTGTTTTTCTTTTAAAATTTAACGTGCCGTGTGAGCTTTAAGAGTCATGTCACGTCGTCATTTGAGTCGAAATAAAATATTACGAGCCGTGGGTATTTTAGAAAATGGTACTATTCAACGCGTCGTTGCTGAGGCCCTCGACACCAGCCAGCAGTTATCGCAGTACTGGGGATGTGACTGAACGACACACTGGTAGATATCGTGTTACTACGCAAAGACAGGATCGATTTCTCCAAATGACCGCCAGAAGATGACCCAACATCACAGCGATGCAACGGGTACAAAGGATCCAGGAAGAAAATCCGCTGCTGGTAAGCGACCAAACCGTGCAAAGGAGGCTGCATGAAGTTGGGCTTCATGCTCGAAGACCGCAAAGTGTTCCAGCATTGCGACGGCGACGTGGCAATCGCGGTCGGCGGCTTTAGTGTGCTCGGGAGCATTTACCATGGAGTGACGAACAATGTCAAAGTCAAAAGTCAAAGCATTTATTTCAAATAGGCCCATAAAAAGGCACTTTTGAACGTCAAAATGTACATTAAAAATAGAACTGATTCTAGGCGCCACTTCCAAAAAGTAGTTTCGTATGGAGAAGAAGTGGCAAGAAACTCCACCGTTACTCTTTTAAAATGTTTTACAATATTTTGTATACATTAATTATATTTCTATATGTGAAGACGATGCACCAAGAATAAAAATACTATACCACTATTGGTACAAAACATTAAAAATAAAGCAAAGGTATATAAATTAATCACGTGATAGGTACATTGTGCTCACATATTTACAAACAATTGTAAAAATATATGATTTTCCTAAAATATTAACTTGGAATAAGTGTGTGAGTAAAGTAAAAATAACCAAATATACAATACAATAAGCAAATAGTATGATTTTGTCTAGCCTCTAGATTGTCCTATGGAGCAGGACCAGCATGTTTCCAAGCATTCTTATCAAGGATATAATCTTCTAATTTGTAATATGCTTGATTACAAAGTGTTTTTTTAACATGAGTTTTAAACTTTCTTTCATTTAATTGCAATATTTCACCAGGTATTTTGTTGTAACATTTAACACAGTACCCCATAAAAGATCTATGTACTTTAGATAGTCTGAAAAATGGTTGATCTATTTTATTTTTATTTCTAGTGTTAATATTATGTCTATCACTTATTTTATTAAATAGATGCAGATTTTTTCTAACATACATAATATTTTCATAAATGAACTGGCAAGGTACAGTCATTATATTAATCTTCCTAAATAGTTACTTATGAGATTCGCGGCGACGTAGATTGTAAATGGCTCTGACAGCTCTCTTTTGCAAAATAAAAATGGATTCAATGTCCGCAGCCCGACCCCACAGTAAAATGCCGTATGACATAATTTTTATTTATTTATTTGAATCACACACAACTATCATCACAGGCTTACCTAATACAATAGTGTAGTTATAGTTAATAAAGCTTACAATATGAGACTTACAATAATTATATCATTATGAACATCTACTTATGACTAATTATAAAATTTGCGGCCCGTGTAATATGTGGAAGTAGCTAAAATAAACCAAACGCGCGGTTTCAACGTCTGTTAACTGTCTTATCTTTCTAACAGCATACGCTGCCGAGCTTAGTCGCCCCGCGAGAGATGTTATGGTCTTTGGTTCCGTTTACCGATGAGTGCCGGTTTGGGTTTCATCCAGATTCACGAAAAGCACGCGTTTGGAGAACACCAGGGAGAGTTAGCCGTTTACGGCACCCTCAGGAGGTTCACTTATACCAAGGCGGGACAATGGTGTGGGCTGGAATTCGTCTTGGTGGAAGAACCCAGCTCGTTCGGATCCAAGGCAACATGATTGCACAAAAATACCACGAAGAGGTAGTAGAGCATGTTATATATTCAAGTTTTGGATTGGCCTGCACAGTTGACCGAGGTAAATCCTATCGAGCATGTCTGGGACGTATACAACGAAAAACTTTGAGAGATTTCCCGTCAAATTTGACGACCGAACAACAACTTTACGAACACTTGCAAAAACATGGGACCTCATACCGCAGCAAGACATTGACAATTTAATTTTTAGTATGAACAATCGATGTCAATGTGTAATTAATGTAAGAGGTGGCAACACTGTTTAATAATAATTAGATTGTATAAGATTTTTTCCATTTTTATTAAAATTAATAGTTTTTAAGAAGAATATTTTTTTTATCACGCAAATTTTCTACGGCGATTAAAATAATATAATTTTTTTATTTATAAAACAAAAATCACGTAATAGTTTTTATTAAAGACCTTTAAATAACCTATCATCCTTCCATTTACTGTAGCAGAAAATTCTTCATAGATTTATAGATATTTGATGAAATATAAAATAAAATATCCCTAGATTCTGTTGATGTGTGTAGATATTAACAATCGTACATAAATTTTTACAAAAATCTGCTCACCGTATACATTTCCCTCCATGCCTCATTTTCCTGGCGCTGTTTGTTGCGGAAGTTTTTCTGGCAGAACTTTTGCCAGAGATGATCAGTGTCCTCCATCAGGTAAGGATTGTAATGCTCTAGTATAAACATCTGTTGCGGGGTCGCCCTGTCTACAACGGGCTTTAGAATTTCGTATGGCACGCCACCCGTGTATTCAAGTGCTGAAATGTAAACATAATATTGATTCATGTGTTTTATTTGAGCTACACTTAGAGCATGAATAATAGTAGATTAAACAAGTGAAACAAAGTGAATTTAGTTCGAGGGACTAAGTTGGATCTCGAGAGCAGCGAAGGATTCTAGAGTAGAATCTTGCGCGGAGCGAGGAATACAAGGACCGAGATGTTATTTTTTCACGAGTTATGTACTCTACTTTTTACAATTGGCTGCGAGAAAGTAAAAGAAAATCTGTTCCATAGATCTAAGTATATATATATATATATCGTTCTATGGAATAACCCTATTTAGCCAGCCAGTAGGAGCTTTCAGCACATTAATTTTTTGTACATATTATGTTATGAGTAATAAGCCATTTATTAATTTGTACACTATTAATCGTATTCTTGTTTCGTATAAGTCGTGCTTGTTCCAAATTCAAAATGTTTTTATTCACTCAATAATTAAAAGAGTTTTATACACTGCTATCGATGAATCAATGCCCTTCTTCGAGTGGCAATGGTTAAAGAAATGGATATCTTTTAATTAAAAATCTGCCTTTGCGCTAGCGCAATACGTGCTAGCGATTTATATATTTTTTAATACGCCCTGGCCGCTGGCAGTAGGAAACAATATATTTTGAAAAAATGTTTGGATGATTGGGACGGAGATAAAACATTTCTGTAAAACTTACCATCAATGTGTTCTTGAAGTACATTTACGCACATTTCGTAGAGCGTCGGTATTTTACCTCCTATAACTTTGTTGCCTGAATAAACTTTGGTTCTGAAAAAAGATAATTTACTTAATCAAAGTCGGCAATCAGAGTATCCTGAACCAGAGCAGAGATAATATAATACTACGTACAGATACCCAATCCCATACAACGAAATGACACCTCCATAAGTCTGGCTATTGAGCTGGCAATTTTAACTAGTCAAAATTTTCAACTGATGGCATCATCAGCGATTCTCTTATTGCCAGATTTGAGATTGTACTTTTAAAACGCCAACTAGGAGTCGACCTACTTTTAAAACGTTTCGTGCAATCCGTTTCGTGTAATTTTTTATAGTTCCGGATTCAGAAAAACATGTTAAAAGATTTCCTTTTAATTCTATGTAAATTAGTAGATAGAAAAGTTATTTGATTTAAATTAGTAACGATAAAGTGGTTACTGTGATGACAGAACAAATTGAGTAAAACGCCATCTATTGCAAAGAACTCTAAACAAAATGATTTACAGATGGCTACTTTTATCATTCTAAGGTTTCGAATTGAAGTTTTTTTGTTAAGAATACGTGGATTATGAGTACAAGTTTAGTAATCTTATTCCAGACAAATTCTGCCGTTTATCGCTTTCTAATGATTGTTAATTTCATAATGGTTACCTATGCTGCCTCTATGATTTATTTTCAAGACTAATTATAATTCGTTTGAGTTGAGACCCCATGACCAGAGTTATGAATAATCTGGATAGAAAAATCTCTGAGTAAATTGTTGTTTACAAGACGGGATTGCAACTGCATTTTGAATGGATAGAAACACGCTATACAACACCACAATTCTAATACCATACTTTCATAAATTACGCTCGTATTAATATTATACTCACATTTTGTTCCTGCAATTGCAAACAAAGCATGAAACATCTACACTTCGATAACGTTATCAAAGGAGTGTTGCGAAGCCCTAGTGTAACTCGAGACTTAACAGTAAAGGACCATAGGCATATTGATTCAGGGTCTAATTAAATTAACTGGTGAAACTTTACTAACGGAGGTGAAGGATCCATATCAAATCAAGATAATACAAAACCGGCCAAGTGATAGTTGGACTCGCACAGAAAAGGATTCTGTAAAACAAAACAAAAAAACACGTTTCTTGTACGCGGAGACCCCATTTAATTTTATTTTTATCAGTTAATTTTGTTGTTAAAGCGGCAGAAAATACACACACAGTGAAAATTTCAACTGTCTACCTATTAGGGTTTATGAAATACAGTCCGCTGACAGACGGACAGCGCAGGCTTAGTATTAAGGTTCCGTTGGCATTCTTTGGTTACGGCCGTTACGGAACCCTGCAAACTATAATTTAGAAAAACTTTTTATTTCTCACAGTTCGTTATATAAAATTGTAAGTATTAGAAATTATGTTTTGATGTAGGTGAAGTTTCACTAGTTAATTTCTAGCTTAAAGCAAATACACAGAGCTGCCTTGCGTTGACTGCCTGCAACGCAGAATCTAAAGGAGATACATCTATCGTGCTACAAGACCGGCGAACAATTTTTTTTTTTAATATTTACTACTGGGTTACCTTTGGTTTTTAGATGAAATGACGTGGGACATAGCGTCTTCATCGTTGAAATGCGGCATTGCTCGAGGTGGTGGCCGTGGCTTGTAATTGGGCGATATTTCTGGGAGCGCCGAGATCTCAAGCGAAGGCAGCGGCGCAAGCTTCGCAGTAGGAGCCAACAGGGCTGCGGGGCTATACTGTTGGAAAGTTGAGAGAATACAGAGTGTAAAATTAATGCTGGGAAACAACTTTAATTTTTGGTGTGAAATATCGCTATTTACCGTAGCGCTCAATGCAACGCACGCAAAAAAGTGTGCTTCCGTGTGCATGCAATGGTAGAGAGGTCGAGTGGCTATTTAAAGTTAAGTTATAACATTTAAACTTGTTTTGGTGAGAGCTGCAATGGATATTTTGAAGCTGAACCAGAAGGTTTCAGTACAAAAAAAACAATAATCGGAAAAACAAGTGACACTCGGCTACGTTAAGCGTCTTTTAAATCCCATAGTGATATCATAGAAGTGCAAATTACTGCCGTCGTTCGAAATCAATCAGATCTAGATAATTATATAAATTTATCACTTACGTCATTGTTCGGTGAGGCTGCGTCCTTTAACAGTTTCTTTTTGGATTTGGCGGGACTGATCATGCCAAGCGCTTCAGCAAAACTTGCACCTAAATATATACAAAATATTGTACAACATTTAAAACAGTAGTTTCTTGCCCATTTTTCTCCACACGAAACTAACCTTTTGAAAGGGGCAACTAGAATCAATTATTTTAACTTGTTAATTTAGACATCCAAAAGTGCATTTTGTGATTCATTGAAATAAATGATTTGACCTTGAATTAATAAGAAAAATAAAATATACATGAAAGTTTATAGACTATAAAACAAGCAATGGTTTCGTTAAACTATTTTCAAATAATTTACCTGAACCACAGTCGATTCCATCATCTGTGTCGTGATCCTCACTGATCTGTATTTGAACTTTTTTTTTTGGTACTTCGTCGTTCTTGCTGCTGCTTGACTTACTGCTTTTATGTGACGAGGAACTTGACTTATGCTTTGACTTCTTGTCGCTCTTTTCATCATTTTTCTCTGAATGACCCTTACTGCTACTATTCGACTTATTATCACTCGACGACGAATGTTTTTTCTCACTACTTTGACTACTCAACTTCTCCTTACTAGAAGAACTACTATCTTTTGACAGGTCCTTGCTCGAGGAACTATGTTTTTCCTTAGAACTACTACTATTACCAGTGCTCTCTTTAACTTTGTGTTTAGATCTTTCCAAGTCCTTCTCTGATGAACTCTTGTGCTTTTCTTTTTCTGAAGCATGCAAGTGGCTGGAAGATTTGTGTTTGTCTGACTTGCTGTGTTTATCAGAACTTGTTTTGTTTTTGTCAGACCCACTGTCAGATTTGTGGGAGCTACTTGACCGGTGTTTGTCAGAACTGACGTGTTTTTCAGAGCTACTGTGCTTGTCAGAACTGTTATGCTTGTCTGAACTACTCTGCTTCTCCAAACTATGTCTAGAAGATGACTTTGACTCTTTATGATTTTTCTCTGCATCTGATTTGGGTTCTGTTTTGTATTTCTTCTCAGAATTTAACTCTTTTTCCTTTGAACTTTTGTGTTTGTCGGAACTGTGACTTTTTTCTTTTGTTGAAGATGTATCAGAGGAATGCCTCTCTTTTGATTGTGAGCTACTTCTGTGTTGCTTTTCAGACTCATGGGGCCTGTTTGAACTGGATGATTTATTATCTGCATGCTCATTGTGAGAGGAGTGCTTAGATGAAGATGACTTATGGCTACTGTGTTCTTTCTTTATTTCTTGTTTGACTTTTACCTCTTCCTGTGAGGAGTCAGACTCCTCTGAGTCACTTTCGTCACTCTGTGAGTCATCACTTTCACTTTCCGTCTCTGGTTTCTTTACCCTACCATGAGACTTTCTTTTGTAGTCATCCTCACTGGAACTAGAATGTTTAGAACGCTTGGTGTTTGGTTCCTCATCCTGGAAAATGAAATCATAATCGTCATTTATTATTATAAAAAGAGGAGATTAAATAAATTCTTGTACATTTGGCACTCTTTTATGAACCTTATTCCTCATACCAAAGTTAGAAACTCTTATGATTCTCTTATGGACCATTAAAAAAAAAACAATACTAGTTTTTTTTTTTTTTAACTCTCAAGCTATATTTTACCTCCTGTGAATATTTCAATGATGTACACACGAATAATCATCAAGCAACACATTTCCAGTATAAACTGACCTCATTGTACGGAAATCCTATACAATGCGAGATTAGCTTACACTGGAAATTATAGCTTAATATAGCCGTGTGTACCATATTCTAGAACTTGAGTTACTTCAGGGCAATAAATTTAAAGCAAGTACGCCAGTAAATACAAGAATTGACAAAGGACGAAAAACTAATAAATTATAGACAAAAAAAAAAACAACTATCAACATTAAAATGCTGCTTAGATTTTGTAGTTGCACAAGTGATAGTGTAGCCACAGATAAAGAGAATAACCAAATAAACATGATAACACTTTACCTCACTACTGTGGTATCTCTTTTTGCTTCCACTGTAGTTACCATTTATTTCTCGGTGGTCTTTTGGTTTTGATGAAGAGTGTGACCTCTCATATCTATCAGACTTGGTCCTGGATTGAGCGTTATCATCGGAATCTTTTCCACTCCCATGTCCATTGTGTGTTGAACCTGAAATAAAATGAATGTTTAAAGGTTTTATTGTCATACTCAGATTAACCCCTATAGTGCCAAAAACAAAACTATGAATAAATCTGCATATATTTGAAAACTACTGTGCTAGGATCAAACCCAATCCTTAGCACCAAACAGACTAGTAATGCCACATTGCCAGAATAGTGCTTGGCTGAAAATATGCAAATACAAAGATATATTATAATGAATGTTCACACTGCATACTAGGTAATACTTTTCCGAAAGAACATACATATGGATGTAATACTCAAAACATTATGTGTTACATGTAACTGCAGAAACGGTCAAATTAGCACAGTGACTTAGCGATTGGCAGCTGAGGATTCCATTCTCGCGTAGCTAATTTTGTATATAGCTTATAATGTAGTTAGTTGTTCTGGCCCTGGGTGTTTTGGGCCAAAAGGCCCGCTCGTGGGCGTTTGAGAGTTTCAGAAGGCTAGTAGAAGACCCAAAGTAGATTAGGGGGCGTTCAGATAAGATCTTACGACTATTTAATATTACATGTTTAAAATATAATCGTGGCAACAGTCTCAAGTCTTAAAAATGGGCAAAATAAGGTTGAGAAACTATGGCATAGACATTAACAGCAAGTATCCCATCAATGCGGCCACATTATTTAAAAAACGACTGAATGATCTTTATCATCCATCTTATATCTGGATATGTGTTACGATCAAATAAGAGAATCGCTAATAAAGCCCGGATCAATCCCACAAAAGAAAATCATGTAATAAACAACAAGTGCATATTACTTAATCCAATTACATCGTCCAGAGAATGGGCAGTATAACAATAATAAGATTCATATTATTATTATACTGCCCATTCTCTGGACGTCATATCTTAATCGCAAAAGTATTCTCTTCCTGATATCTAGCCTGTAATGTGAACATGCTAATAATTTTTGAGATTCCAGCAGTAACCATAGTGTTATAAGTAGCTTTCTTTCAGTAAAGGATTTTTTAAATCAGATCAGAATGTCCAGAGATAACCTTCTACAAATATACAAACAAACAAATTTGTCTCTTTGTTTATATAAAAAATGAGTATAGACTGGGACTAAAAAGTTTAGTTTCACATATAATACCTAATTCCGTTGAAGTAAACTGAATTATTTTGTGTGTGCATGCAAAATCAGCAATATGAAACCATTTCTTTATTTAGCAGTACTCTATCTGAGTAACCTGAAGTGCATCCACTATTGTTAGTTCGACAAGATAATACAAAGTGTTGCATAATTTCAAACAATATGATTGATTTAATATGGAATTTAATAAGTCTCTCTGAGTGAGACAATGAGTTTAGAATAAGTACTATCATGTGCATAGTGTGAGCAAATGTACAATAAATTCACAAGGTTGTTGCAAAGGATTGATAATGAAATGAAGGATAATTTTAAAATATATATATTTCATTAGGTAATTAATCTATAAGTAGGTATAATTAAAATTGCCCCAAGTGTAAATATCTAAACACAACTTAAGTTATAACATAAAATATTTAACTCATACAAACAAACAAACAATGTAGATAAGCATGTTATTAAGAATTGAAATATTTAAGTGATGTACAAGTATATTGCACAGTTAAGAAATTAAATAATTTCAATAACACAACATGCACTTATAAGTACTAGGGAGCTCATTCTAAAAATAACAGGTCCAATAACATCCTGCCACCCAGCATAGTAGTTGTATACATTTGGACCCCAAACTTTGTAGCTACCACCGTTTAAAACACTTGTTTATAATATAAAATATCTATAATTGTGAGTGCTTATTTATGTTTATGGTATTATATTATATCATAACTTTTCAGAATTGAATAAATTTCACTAAATATTTAGACAGGAGAATAAAGTATAGCCAAAAATATCTTGTTTAAAAACTGTAACCCCTTTTAAAATAGCAGATTTCATCTTTTTTATAGCAATGCACATCACCGCTAATTGTAAGATGTAAACTGACATAAAAACAATAACAGTATTTGCCTTTTAGAAACATTGTCATAACAGTTATGAGCTCGTGTCCAACTAATAGCACACATGCACAAGCTTGATGTACACATAAACATTGCTATGCTCAATCATGGAGCTGGGAACTCAACAACTGGTATGTAATGCTCTGATCTGAAAAATAGGACTTTTGTTTTAATGACTCATTGCACTTTTTATGTTATTTAATATTTAACTAGTTTCCTGTGACCATGCAGTGTCATGCTTTGTAAGTGCTTACAAGAGCATCTTTTGAATTGGTTTATAAAAAAAGCACTATTGTTTTTTTCATGCTACAACAAAAATATTTCTATCAAAACAAAAACACCACACTTTACACCAAAGTGTATGAAAACAAAAGTAACACATCAAATTAGGCAGTAACATGTAGTCATTGAAGCATACACTAATATGTCACTAAATACATAAAGGTTTAAAATGTAGTTGGCTCACTGTCATTGTTCTGGTCGGTTTCCTGGTCACTCTCCTCTGCTGCAACCATCAGCTTCCACTTGTACACAAGGGCACGGGCCGCCTGCCCCACATCACCAGCCTCCTTGCGAAGAGCATTCACCGTGCGACCCACCCCTGTCTCCTGAAGATGCTGGACTGTCACTGCCAAGTTGTACAACTTGTCTATACATTTTAAAACCTGGAATTAATAATTTGGTAAGTACTATACCGTAAATATGTTATTATGCCTAATTTAATTCAATTCATTAGCTGTCACTGGTGTTTATAGGGAATGTAAAATTAAATCACCATACTTGTTCACAGTAATATCGTATTTTTAAAATCATCAAACAATGCATATCTGGCGACATTATTTGTCAAGTTGCGGCACGTCGTTTTGTTATTTTTGGATCTCACTATTACGACAATGTCGCAAAGCAAAATTATTCAGGAATTATCTAATTTATTTGGGAATTACACCAAATGGAAGATGATTAAAATGAAAACTCACTTTATGCTCGTCGGTAGGATGTTTCTCTATCGTATGCTGGTAATGTTTGACTAAATCAAGAACAGACGCCATGCTACACGATTTTTAACATCACAATGTCAATTCTTTAGCAATAAAGACTAGATGCCAGCTGGTAAACGGGCACCATTTTTATCGTACACATAGACGTCAATGACGTTCGTTCATATCACAATTGGGATTTTCGGATACGCACAGCAAAGTTGATATTCTATTCTTATTCTGCTGCCACTCTTGTCAATGGTCTATGGCGCAGTGCATAGTGCATCTCGCCATTTGCATTATTTCTTAACTTGCACCATGCATTTGCATGGGGCTGAAAAATAATAGCTCGTCAGGCACACAATCAGGCAGCCACAAAGAGTGAAATAATAATATGGGAGGGCAGCACTTCACCGTTTACAAGCCGCTAATGTTTCTTTATTGTTTACTTTTTTGAGTGGATCACAAATAAACGAAAACTAGACAAATATAAATTATAAAATAAATTCGTTTCGTTTCGTTCGTCGGATTTTGCGTCGGAGAGCACAGTTGCAAATTTGCCTGAACTAGATTGAACCTGTGCTTCAGGCTAGAAAGTACTAAGTATTTAATAAAATAAATTAACTATGAGTAAAAACAACATTTTTACTTAGGTAAATAAAAATAAAATAGCATAACAGTGTCCGTCTCTTATTATTATTGAAACAACACACCATGCTTGCCTACAATGCTGATCAGCATGGTGTGGTGTTATAATACTAAGTGCTTATTGAAAAGCTAACCGTCAGTCCGTTGCAGGATTTATATAACAGATCTGTGGGAATGAAAAACGGACGGAAGTTTGCTACCGCTAAAACCGCCGCTCTTTGAGCTCTTTTAATTAAGAGGAAGCAAATTAGTTTTTGGTATGCCACCCCAAGATTGACATAGGGCCAATTAAACTTGTGTGATTAATTTTGAATCTGCTAATGTTCACAATTTTTGAAAAACATATGTTAGTTTCCAAACTCTTTTAACTAGGCTTTCAATATGTTTCTTAAAAGAGTGTGTCGTCCATTATTACCCCTAGGTATTTTATGTTGCTCAATTTTAGGATGAAAGGACAATTACTTAAGTTGACTGTACGGTTTCTACATTGATGGGCATATACAGGGTGGGTTCTGCGTCTATGTCCTTTACACCCTGTATATGAGGGTCAGTCATGTTATGTTGAGGCTTGCGCGTAGAGAAGTGAACATATTTTGTCTGGTCGGCATTTAATGTTAGTCAATTGCTTTGGAGCCAATTAGTCACAGTATTAAAACCTAGTTGAGCGACTTCGAACAGTTCGCTACTGGTTTTAACGGTCAATATTAACGCCGCATCGTCGGCGTACGATATAATTTTGCCGTCTTTAATGTTTAGACTACACAAGTCGTTAATATAATAATAGGAATAGCGTGGGGCCCCAAATACTCCCTTGAGGAACACCAAAACCAATATTTTTCTGCTCATCGCTCGTAATATTATCTATTCCAACACATTGAAACCGGTCGTGTAAATAGTCAGTAAAAAGTTTCAGCGGCGGCGGTCCCCATATTCCTATGTTCTCCAATTTGTTCAGAAGGACAGAAACAGACACCTTGTCGAAGGCCTTGGCTAAATCTAGAATGACTCCCGAGGTTTGGTTTCCTTTGCCGAGTTCTGCTGAAATATAATCAGTCAGGCTATGCACCATGTCGGCTGTCGATAGTTTGGCTCTAAAACCAAATTTCGCAGGGGATAAGCCGTTGTTCTTTTCTAGGTAATCAACTAGTCTACTGTTTATTATTTTCTCTAGTATTTTTTTAATTGAGGGAAGTAGGGATATTTGTCTATAATTATTAACTACATCTTTATTTCCAGATTAAAAAATAGGGATTACAACTGCTTTTTTAAGACCGCTAGGGAAAGTTCATTCGGAAACACAGATTCGGAATATATGCGCTAAGGGAGGTACCAAAATATGCATAACGAGTTTAGGGATCTTCATCAGTCATCAGAGTCATCTTTTAGCTCAGAAATGATTCGGGTTATTTCATCTTCATCTGTGTCGATCATAGCAAAAGATTTTAGGTTTCAGCTATTGCTTGATTTTTGGAAAGATGGTTGGTTGCAATATTTCGGAATCTGTTCGGCAAGAGTTTCCCAACATTTACAAAAAAGTTATTTACATTGCTATCTGCTATGAGCAGTGAAGGATTACCTTCACTGCTCATAGCATTCATTTTTTTATTTATTTATGAGATTGTTGCAATAATTCTTGTATCTTATTTATGAGGTTTGAATTATTAGATTATCAGGGTAGGTAATTTAGGTTTAGGAAAAAGAAAGAATTTGGCTGGAGACATATCTGGTGAATTAAGTGTTTGCTCGATGGTATTTGTTTAGTTTTTGGTCAAAAATTCGTTCATACCATAATGATGGCCTTGTGCAAAGGCGTAATATCGTGATGATCCATGAGTTTTCTTTCCACAAATCTGGCCTTTTTCGTCGAATTTGCTCTCGCATATCGCTCAAATAATATTCTTTATATACCGTTTGACCTTCTGGGACGAATTCCGAAAGCACAACACCGCGATAGTCAAAGAAAACAGTCAACATGACTTTGACCAAAGAGTAAAGTAGTATAGAGACTTTGACTTTTGATCGACTTTGTCGTGGTTATTCGGTTTCGGTTTATTTTGAAGGCGCCACTCCGAACCTGGTTGACTAGTTTGCATGTCAAACTCGTAAACCCACGTATGTCACCAGTAACAATGCGTGTCATGAATGTTGGGTAGGAATTGACTCGTTTTAGCATGTCCTCAGCGACTCTTATACGATTGAGTTTTTGGAGAAAATTCAGGCCTTTTGGGACTAGCCGAGCGGCAACATGTTTCATACCCAAGTGATTATTTAAAATGGTACGAATCGACTCGTGAGCTTACATACAACAACTATAAATATGCAAGACATGTATTTTAGTTTGGAAAATAATAACAAAGGAAACCCACTCTCAATTGACTTTCAAAAAGAGAAATCACGGATACTACACTAGAAATCGCAATAAAATCGAACTTAGACCACCCAGAACCAATTACGGGAAGAGAAATATTTTATACGAAGGAGCGGTACTGTTCAATAAGTTGCCAGATAAGTTAAATGCAAAAAAAAAAAATTATTTTTAAAAAATGTTAAAGGTTTTTGTTTCAGAATCATTGTACCTCAAACCTAGCTAGAGGATATATTTTTAGAAATCTAAATTTAATACATATTGCCCACATAAATGATACATAACCTTTTGAATGATTTAGAATCTTTAGAAGGCTACTTTTAACTTTTTGTTTTTAATGTTATCCACTCACGGAGTCATGATGCTAGTTTATAACTGCATGAATAATTTGTATATCTCATATTTAAGCGAACTGTTCTGTGTTCTTTATGAGAATAAATTCTTTAAACCGAGCTTTGTCCCAGAGACTCGTGAGACCCAGAAAGTTCAGCGAATGAGGATTTTCAGTCCCTATTTCGTTCACTTTTGTGATGTTAACTTCAGTTGAAGAAGTTGATGGCCTACCAGAGCGAGGCAAATCTACCATCACATTTCGACCACTTTTGAACGCTTTGTACCACTCATAAGTAAGTGTTTTTGATAAAGTCGATTCACCGTAAGCCTTCTGTAACATTTTCAGTGACTCCGAACACGAAATTACATTGACGATGCAAATTTAAGTCAAACTCTTTGTTCTGTGTATTATCAAATTCGCAATACACACTAGATATGATCTAAATAAAAACAGCACTATAATTAATCTATTATCAGATGCAACTCAAACTCTGCGCCAAAATGGAAACCGTTGTGCCAATAAAACAAACAAAAAAAAAATTTGAACCATAGACAAATCATCCTGTCCCGATACTTTTTTGACTGAATGTACTTACGCGTTGGCTGAACGCACAAACCGTGCGAAGTCAAAAGAAAAAAAAAATACTTACGCAGTTGAGTTTTTCCGCAGCCGTAGCGGCAGTGCCAGCACATTATAGTCCGGTTAAGTAGTCACGACCTCTCAAGGTCAACTACGAGATGCCATACAAAAAAAAAAAAAAAGTGCCAGCACAGCACGCTGAGCCAGGAAGAGGGATGGTCATACTATAGTGTACTCTGTGGGGATGGTGCAAGAGTATCGACACACGTTGCCTCCTAAAGTCCTACCCATCTTCCATGAAAATAAAGACATGCCGTCCGGTCTCTTGCCATCTTCGCGAGCCAAGCCATTGCGACGATGACAAGAGCTCGTTGGATGATGTCGTTAATGTTCGCAGGCCGCGCTAAGCGACCCGCACTTCGGCTGCAAAACAGGCCGTGGTGTCCGAGACTGTTGACAACTTCGCCACAGTAACAGCGATGAGAAGAATAACAAGGAGCTCCTAGTCGTAGGGAAGCAGCGACGCGGAAAGTAGTGTCGTCGGAAAATGCCTATGTTCGACGACGGTAATGCATGAAGCTACAGGGTCGACTCCCACTTACCCACAACCAGCAGGCACGCAAGCTCCGCAGTAGTAGCAGATGAATTAAGTTGTCCTGTACTACTCTGCAGAGCGGCTCATCCCACCGTCTCTGGGAAAAGGGATTATCGGGTAGTTCGGACAAGCGGATCTCCAGGCGTGGCACAGATTCGATTCGGTGGATATCACAATGAAAGACGAATGATTTGAATGATTTATTATAACAAGCCAAAACAGAGAACACAAATTGGTAATTTAGGAAATGCACAATCACTTGAGTAACTAACAGAAAAGTTGTCAGATAGAGATGTCCCGACATCCTACATACAATAGCCATGGACTTGTGGCGTTCCAACAGCACATCAAAATTAATCAGTGTGGAGGCTAGGATTTTCCTGATTAATTTTGGTATACTAATGCTCCAATACGAATGGGAAGAATAGCTTTTGCCCCAGCTTGGTCGTCCATGAGTACGTAACGAAAACGGAAAAGGACAAAGCTATGGCTATATATTTCCGTTTCTTAGTGCGTGCCAGTTTTTTCAAGGTCAGCGACTTATGTAGCTTATCTTTGACTTTTTGAAACTCACGTTTATTTTGGCCCTTCTGTTTTTTTTTTTGGGATGGGTTTGTTCTTGACTCTAGTCTAGGTCAGAGGTGACAGAGACAAAGTCTACGATGGAGTGAGCTTACCCAGAAGAAGCCTGTTCACTCTAACTTTGAAGAGATTCGGGTTGAATGCGTTCGGGAACACAGACGTAGGTAGTGAGTTCCACTCTTTTGCCGTGCGCATTATGAAGGATGTTTGGAAGCGCTTAGTGCGAATTGGTGGAATGGCAACTAGGTATGGATGGTAATTAGCACTACGTCTAGATGTCCGATGGTAGAAGAGGGCAGGTGGGATGAGGTCGTGGAGTTCTTGCACACACTTACCGAAGTACACTCTATAGAAGATCGACAAGTAGGCAACCTTGCGGCGATGATATTATTGATGTTACAGATCTCTCGCGGAGTACGCTGTACAGTTGAGTGGATCAAAAATAGAAGCAGAAATTGAATGATTTGATTTAGTCATTCCAGTACTATAATTGTGTCTTACAATACTTATACTTATATTCGAAAAAAACGGATTGTTGCCTGTGGACGAAATAAATGGGTTCCAAAAATTGTTCCAAAATTACCTGCAGACATTTTAGATGCGGACCATATTATATTGAAAAAAGGAAGCTAAAGTTACATTCGTCCTAAAGCTTCTCCAGTTAGGACGGTGAGAAAAACAATAATTAAATACATTCGATTCTTACTGTTTACGATACGTTTGATTGGTAGATGTTATTATTTTCTAATATGTTGTTCTGTTAGATAGGTACGCAGAGTATGAGAATGAGACGCAAATGCTGCTTGAGTATGGAATGAATATGTATTTCAAAAAGTCGGTATTTTATATAAAAAGTCTGTTGAAAAATCAAGTCGAGTCCGTGGAGTACTTCATGATTGCATAATCAGCCTAGTATGTTCCCACTGCTGGACACAGGCCTCCTCTCTGTGAGAGGGAGTGGGCCGTAATTCACCACGCGGGCCCAGTGCGGGTTGGTAGATGTCACATGTATTCGAATTATTGGTTCTAAGACATGCCGGTTTCCTCACGATGTTTTCCTTCACCGTTTTGAGAGCAGTGGTGATGAAATAATTTACATAAAGCGCCTGTCGCGGCCGTTACCACTGGGCCACCATTGCTCTACACTTCGTGATTAAAACACTGGAAAGTCTGTCCAGCATTTTTCAGTCCTGGGCACATCCGGGGAAATTCAAATAGCCTGAACGGTGTGATGATGCTGTTTTTTCGATGTGATCTGCCAGAACAGGCAATTGTTGGTTTATAAGCCACGTGGTGCAACTGGTAAGTGAAGTCCTTCAAACGTGATACTGGATATCGGTCTGGCTTGGTTATGGCATTTAGCCTTCTGTAGTTTGCGTATGTGGAGACTACAGAAGGCTAAATGCCATGTTTGGGTACCACGTGAAGTGGACTGGCCCAGGGGTCTTGCCTGGTCGGCATAATCCCTGATCCATCATGGTTTGGAATTATTTCTTCGCAGCTTCGTAACGGTGAAGTGGCAGTGGACGAGTTTTGCAGTATAATGGCAGCCCTTTTTTTTTTGTGTGGGAAATCATCAAATGACTTCTCCCGCTCCGGGTGGAGCGGGAGGGCATGTCAGACTACTGAGTAAAACCCACTCGTGTTCCTTCAGTTGCCTGAGCCAGGGCCACGGTTACTCTTTCGAATTACCCGCGACCCTGAGGCGTCGGCCCTATCGGACCCCGTCATTTTGTGCTGACATCTCTTTGAGGCGCGCGTGGAACACGACGCGCCGTCGACCCGGGCCTGGTCCCTACCGGACGGCGAGGTACCCATTGCCCGCCGTCCGCAAGCCCGCGCCTATGGTGGCCGGGAATGTGCAGGCGACGCCCGACGCCCAGGGCGTCTCGTGCGGCGACTAGGGGCGTAGGCGCAAGGCTTTCTACCTCACGCGCTCCGCCTCCTCCTTCACGAGCATTACTACTTCGCAGAAGGAGGTGACAGCTTTCCATTCCCTCTCGCTCCGTACCATGGCCTGGACCAGGGCCGGACGCGAGAGGTCGCCGCCACGAGGACACTGCGGTGCTCCGCCCAAGCTGGGCAGACGTCCACCGTGTCCTCCAGGCGATCCACACAATGGTGACACCCGGGCGTTTCCTCCCGCCTTATGCGAAACAGGAACCTCCCGAAATAACCGTGTCCGGTGCGGACCTGTGTCAGGCGGAGGGTGAGGACGCCGAGCGCGCCTCCTACCACTCTTCAAAGAGGGGACTTACCGCCGCTATTGTGGCGTGCCCATTTTTCCAGGTTGTGATGGTTGGTATTGTAGATTTGCAGATGGACGTCTTCACTGACAAGTTAGTTATCTTGAAGTCTAGGTCCAATGTTTTTCACGGAAGCTCGAAGGAAGCTATTTCTGTGTACACTTTTAATACGCTTTTTGGACAATTGAGCTTTCATGGCAACATTAAAATGATGTCTTCCTTGAAAACCACAAATAACACTTCTATGTCTTGATGTGTCGAGGTCGTGAATAGTTGTGGATTGATTACTTTCCTAGTTTTATTGTATTTATGGTGAAGCATAGATGGGCACAAGGATTATACGTAATCCAGGTGTGCAGAGATGACCGAATATAAAGCTAAGCTTTAGGCCATAGGTTACGGTTGCTGCTTGCATATGTGATGAGCATCGTCGGTATCACCGTACGATGATAACATGACGCCCGCGCCCGATGCTCAATTATTCGACGAAGTTCTTCAAAGATTAGAATGTATTTTAATGGAATAATCTTTTTTTAATAAATAATCTTGAGTCAAGTTTTGGCAACATTCAAATTATAAAAAATAAAATAAAATGTGGGCCCACAGTTTATGAAAAATCTTATTCCTTTTGGTTAGTAAACTTGAAACTTGGCAATTTTTGCCTCAGTAAATAATAAAGACTGTAACTTTTAGTTTTTCAACCCCTCATAGAGAATTTAGGGCGTGTTACAGTTAGAAAGGTTTAAAAAAAATGTCTTCAGGGTTTTTTTTAAATCAACTCTTATCGGTGAGGAAAATGGTAATAAAGTTTTTGGAATGGCATAATGGGTATAAATATTGTTTAAGTCATGCAATGGAAACGTACCAAGCGCTTTAGTAAGGTGAAAGGATTACTCCCCTTAGGCACGGTACCAACTCTCCCTAACGTCAAGACACAAATTTCCATAAAAAGGGGAACTAGACTTAGTTTTAACTGGCGACCATAAGCTCACAATGTGACATTAATTTAAAACTAGCTTTTGCCTGCGCATTCGCCCGCGCTTCGCCCGTGGTTATCGGAAAATATTCCATGGGTACGTAGGTACTGAGATTCAAAGTAGGTATATGTGTTAATCCAGTTTATGAACTATGTGTGCCAAATATTTATCAAAATCCGTTCAGCAGTTTTTGCGCCAATCCAAAACATACATCCAGAAAATCATATAAACTGGCATGAATTCATAAAACTATATTTTCGGAATTATATTCGTTTCCACACTTCGTAGCCATAACTTTTTTTTCCAAAAAATTAAATACACAGTTTTACTTCATTACTATTTTGTTACATTTATGAACATAGATTTAGTTTTGTGTGATTTACAACAATAATGAACTACAAATTAATTAAATTACACATGAAAAGTAATCCCGCTTTCTTCTTTTATGTCAGACTTTGAATGAATCGTTTTGACGGTTATAAGTCTGTATATGCATGGAATTAGCATGTACTATTAGGAATTTCTCAGTAGCAGCCCGAAGTCTGGATTTGTGCCCGGTAGATGGCAATAGGCTCGCCCCCTATTACATGGGACTTAAACATAACTGGCGAAATGTGGGTGTACTATAGGTACACCTCTGCCTAACCCTTCGGGGAAACAAGGCGTGATGTTATGATGTTATTAGGTATGTCGAGTGTTGTTACTCCACCACGCTAACTTCAAATCTAGAACTGGCGTTGACTGGCGCCAATGGCATCACCCACATTCACCCTGGTTAAATGTTGCCGCTCCATGATACAGAAAAAACTCACCAGTACTTACTTATTAATTTAATTTAAATTATATTTAATGTAATTTTCACACACAGGAAGAAAATTTATCGTTATAGTAAATTCATTTTTGGCGCCACCGTATAAAAAAAAAAGAATTTCACACCATGGCAAAGAAATCCTTCCAATCAACTAAGGGTATGGGTCTTATGTACCTATTAGTGGAAGAGCCAATTTTTCCGACACCACGCGGGAAAAGGAAGCTATCCTTTTCGATTACCAAAAAGTAACTCCTTTTCCCTAACCGCAAAAAAAAGAGCAATAAAATAATAGCTTCCTGCTTATTATTTAATAGTTTTCTAAGGTTTCGGTGTATTTTTATTTACAACCTCGTACAGTTGTAACTAGGTTCACATTAATAAAGGTAGACATCTAGGTACTAGTCAATTTCACTTTGTTGCAACAACTGAGTTCACTATAAAGAACACAGTTGTTATAAAATATTTGCTTGAAGCTACCACCGGAATGGGCAAACTGCAGTTAAATACATTTAGGAGTATTATGATCTGTCATCTCCGACGATTTATGGAGCTGGTTGCGCTATGGGTCAACATGGCTTCGGTGAGCCCCACAGCCGGCGGCGGACTAACGTGACCTCTGTCAACTACTATCTACCTTCTCCTTACGCTTTATTTACCCACAATAGCCGCGCCTACCCTCTATATTTAACCTAATACTCATCCTTGGTCTTTAACCTTCGACATAGCTTTTCATAAGTGCAAGCCGACATCAATTACCTACTTTCGCAATATTGGAAACTTTATTGTTCCACTGTAGGTTTGAGTTTAACCTTTGTCTCAAGTTGGGTTCGATCACTGAAGTATTCGCTCTCATTTAAGTCTAGCAAACCATTTTTCTACATAGTTAAGTCATACTGAATGGCGGTATAATCGAATACAGACCTCAAAGAACATATTATGCTAACTAGCAATCAATGTGTAAGTGCATGTAAGTCGTAAGTGCCTGTTACCTCGTCTGGTTTTCGAGTTGCCACTTACAAGGTAGCAAAATGCGTGTTGTAGTTACAGGAAGCTCATCGAATTCTGTGCAATTGAAGCCACTATCTGAACGACGTGTAGCATGACAAGAGCTGATAGGTACGTATTTTTATATAGTTAACCCTTTGAGCATCGCATGATACGCATAGTTAAATATAAGAGAAAGTGCTCGAAATGTCAACTGAACCTCATAGGTACACAATTACTGTTATCGCCATTGGACTACAGTATTATACGATTATTTGCAATAGCAACACGATCAGTCTTTATTATTCTACACTCTATGGATAAACTCATAACGAAGACAGGATGGTATCATTTATACCATGTTAATGGCTGTGTATTGATGTATTCTCCGTTTTTCCGAAGGCCTACCCAAAAATTTGAAATTACGTAGACATTTCGAGCAACCGTTAACCTAAACAGGTTAACGGAGCTACGGCATTCAAGGGGTTAATTATATAGGTATATAGTCATGTATCGGGTGTATGGTGGCTGGCGCCCGCTTCCCACGCATTTGCAGTTGACCCAGCTGCGTACCTCTGCTTCCCCTACACACAAGTACATGGCGAATCCTGTGTTCTTCGGGTTAGTACACGGCTAGCGCTAAAGTCCCCGTTATCTGTGGGTTCCTGCTTCCCTTCGTGCCGAGTTTTAACCCAAACTGCTTCAACATACCCATAAATCGATACGTTATCCGCAGTATTCCCTGTATTCATAAGAAGATCTAATAATTTAGTTTTAATTTTAATGCGCCTTAATTTTTGTAGGAGCAATATTTTGAACAGTTCAGTGTGAAGTGCCTGCGCGGTCCTTGTCTTATTATAATTTAAGCAATTTGCTAGCCCTTTCCACGTAGGCGTTAATGTGCTTTGTTATGGAGTGGTGTGGTAACGTAGATATAAAGCTTAGACATTAAATACCCAAGTGACCAATTTCCAGTGTGTGTAGTTTATTATAGACCCTGATATTCAAATGCTTAACGAGCATTAGCATATCTAGGGTTCTTGTCATGTTCCTTAGAACTATATTGGCCATTTATTCTGAATCTTTAGTCCAACCATTCCGACATAACGACTGCGTACAGTAACGAATTCTTAACTTAGGTATATTGTTACAAACATTTGTCCAAGCATTACATTACCCTCTGAATGTATACTTGATGGACTAGTACAGTTTGCCTTTATATTGTAGTTCCACTATCTCCTCCATTACTTTCATAGATCATTATTTTCAAGGATACCCGGACTTAATCCTAGTTGTTATTATGCTCGGCCCGCAACCGGGGCGATTGTTATCATTTGAGAATCACACTAACAAGTAAACGTGAACTGGTAATGGGAGTCGGGACCGTTGGTACCGAATTCAATACAGCGTGCGGAAGCATTGCGACGGTAATCTGCCCGCACAGCGCCCGTAGATCGAGATATTTGCTTGTATGCAAATGGAGGCCCTTACCGTGCGACCGCGCCGGGTACAAGCTGATGTGATAATACCCAACGGTCTCCATATAGAGTGATACTAACACAAGATACACGTGTAGATAAGGACGATGGCCGACAACCCGTAATAGAGACAAAGGGACAAGGGCCCATTACCGGACCGCCACACTGAAATAGGCGTCCATAACAATAATTTTGTAATCATATTATTTATAGCATCAAATAACGTTATGCACCAGATTAGCATAGCAGTTTCTTATCTTTGTATAAGTCAGCAGGAAGACTAATTATGTAAACAAGATGGTAAGAAAAAGTAAAAATAGCTCAACAGTCCGGTTCGTCTACCTGCATGACTTCCTGCGCGTACGGTTAGGAAGTATGTCCTGATTGGCGAGGCAGCGCGTGCGCTTAAGCTTGTTACCTATAATTTCCCAGCAGACAAGATTAATATAGCGTTAAAGGGATCATCAGTTGAAATTATTAAGGTGTTGTTCAGCATCTATGGCGTTTGTCCAAAGGTCAAACACGCGGTAAATATGGCGCTTCACACCAGCGAGCGTCATGTATCATCATAATTTCCCTACTATTAGGTATGTAGGTTCATGAAATTATTTTCTCGTTAACCTTTTAGCACCTCAGTCAGATAAACTAAGAAGAATCTTAATGGTAGATGGATGAGAACTATCTATATAGCAGACGCAAGAAGCTCGGTGAAATTCCCTGTACACATTTTGAATTTTAACTTTTTATCAAATAATGTTCTTCCAGCTGAATATAATTATTTTACATAATTTTATATTGTACATAGAAACCAAGCGGCGGCGCCAAGGCGTGTTTTGTACAGCCAGACTAATAAGGTGTCTGATTTAAAACTGCAATATTGCTCGGATGGTGACAGGCGGCTAGCTCATTGCTCGCAAGCATTATTAATCCTGCAGTTTCCCTAGTTGACTTTTGCGAATTGCACAGCGAGATACATGGATTCTGAGATGTTTTCTTTCATTTTTAGATCTCCAAGATTTCTTTTTTTATGTTCACATTCACCTTTCTTACCAGAATGAGTAGTTTTATGATCGTAGAAAATGTTCAAGTCGTTTATGTACCTATCATTCCGAGTGTCAAGTCCATAACAGCTCTAGGAAGTACTACCTAATGGTTATAGTATCTATTTGACAAATCATGAAGATGTCTTTCGAGTTACTCGACTTCCCACACGGATAACTTAAAATATAGGCTGACTAATCTTAGAGTATTCGATTGTCAAGCAAAAGATTACCCCCGGGTCCGAACGCGCTTACGAAGAACCTAATAATCTATCTTAGCTTATAATTCTTCTTTATTTTTTAATTGTTCTTATAATATAAAAATCAATTACTGTTTCTTAGTCTCGCTAAAACTAAAAAAATTGTCATATACGATAGCCCGAAAGTCGAAATGCTGAATCACTCTATCCCGAATGAACGCCATCCCAAATCACGCTATCCCGAATGAACGCTATCCCGAATCACGATATTCCGAATGAACGCTATCCCGAATCACTCTATCCCGAATGAACGCTATCCCGAATCACTCTATCCCGAATCTCGCCGAATTAACGCTATCCCTAAATTGATATTTAACCCTCAATTAATGCTATGCATGACATACTTATTATCCTGGGCTACTAAGTCGAATTAAAGGTAAATAAGTGAAATATTAAATCAAGTATTGATTTATCACTAAATACTGTCTAAAAAGTCCAATACGATACCGAAAAAATCGACTGTCAAAGGTCACTTGTCAAACCACAAATAGGTTTGAAAAAAAAATAGGCAAAAGCATTGCACACATTGCAATTCATAATAAAAATCAATTGCCAGAAATGTTTGTCCGCGCGTTACTTCACAGCGGCTGCACCTAATTGGTTAATTATTTTTTGTTATTTGTTAGGACAAGGTTTGTATGAAAGTTTTTTTTTAGATAATCCACCGGGAAAGGAAATTTGGATGCTATTTTTGTATGAAATTTACCGCGGGCGACGCAGGGCACGAACAGCTAGTATTCTTTATAGCAACATCGACCTAAAAATAACACTATATCGTTTTAAGATCAAAATCGTAACAGTAAAACAAAATAGGAAAACAAATGACGTAATCCTATGCCTTTTAATCTATTGTAGGCAATATAACACCTAATCACATCTGACAAACCTCACACCACCAGACCAAACAAAAAAATGCAGAGTTAGCCATGCGATCAATAACACGCGAGAATAAGGCAAGCATGTGAGATTACTAGTGCCGTAAAAGAAGCTATTTAAGATAAGTTAGATCTTCCATAATTTGCACGGCTATCCGGCGAGAAGGCACCATGTAACATCTGTATCAAACTAATTTCATAAGTTAGTTAAGTCAAATTAAAATAGCTGGCAAAACTTCACATTATGTACTTACCTACGTATGGGATGGGATGGTATTATTTGTTAAATAAATGAAATGTTATGAAAATGAAAAAAATAAATGAAAAAGCGTTTATTCTGACATTCTAAGTCTTACAAAAAAAAATACTTCTGCCAAACTGCAAAGCAGTTGGCAGATGTAGCTCCCACAGAACAAAAAATCTTCGTTGTCACTGCTTTTACATCGTTTATTTGTGTTTTTATCCACTAGTAGTTTCATAAATCAGATTTGCAAAAATTTAATTAATCTAAATATGTTTTAAAAGTATTACCGTAGCATGCCAGTCCATATGAAAGAAGCGATTCCACCAGCACGTGGTAGACCGTGTACATAGTGGCCCGATCCACTATTAAAAGTACCTTATGTGATAAACTGATTGTGTGCTACATTTCATACAAATACATTCAACCGTTTTTGGGCCCATCCGGAACATACATCCAGATAAACAGACAAACGGACAAACATTCTCAAAACTATATTTTCGCCATCAGACTTGTTCCCACGCCTCGCACAATTTTTTTTCTCAAAAATATTCAATGAACAGTTTGACTTCAATAAGTACAATTTTATTATACATATAGGATTATATTTAATTAAATTAATTTTCATTCGCAAGTTATTCCACAAACGCTTAGCTGATGTTCACTGAAGGACAAATCTAATTACAAGACCCTAGAATTCCTTCTTTTTTTTTTAAGGAACATAATTACGTAGTATTTAAAGATAATAATTGCAGTATCTTGGCGGGTTGACAACCAGTGACACGAGAGCCTCTAGCAATGTCAAAGGAATGCCAAGCCGAGCGCAATTTTCCACTGCAACCAGGTTCAATTGTGATTTTCATTACCGGTCTCAAGAGTTCGCGACCTACTCTAATTAGCTTAGATGCTTATGATTAAACGACTCGGTCACGACTCGTCGATTTACCTCAAATCCGTCGCGCTTTTGTCTTGCGAGGTTGAGCTATCCGTCAAGTCGGACACTGCCTGGAAGCAATGTTGATCATGTTGTATGTTCAGAAACAATTGCTAGCTCAATGCGGAACTTAAGGTATCTTTGACTGCTGAAGTTTATCATTTATTACGCTGTCTGCAGGAATATGAGTAAGGAGATACTTTAAGTCTGACCAGTTGACGTAATGACCTCACTGCACAGGGCCAAATGCTCGTATATAAGTTACAAACATTGTTGTTTGTTAATCTACTTAAACAGATGCAGTTTTAGGTCGCTCATCGATAAAAGTTTTACAGTAGGCACCGTAGGCAGGGCACTAAGGCCGCAGTCAGCGTCCGTTAAGTTTATGATTGATGTTTGGATGTCAACACGACACTAGCCGTATCACAGAGGGTGTACCTTTGAACCCACAAAAGTTTGAATAAAACTGTTGTATGCAAATCTGATTTTGAATAGTTCTTAGGGCGAAGAAAAGTGACTGCATAAAGTTGTTAAAAATTCTGCAAGAGAAACAGAAACACTAGTGACTGATAGGTACCTACATAACAACAAATTAAGACATTTAAGTAATCACGACTGCGCGTCGGGAGGTTGTGTCCGACTTTTCTCCAATTAACCGAAACATACACACATACATAGGTCTGAAACTAGAACTTTTCTGAAGACACCTTTACTTTCACACAGTTTTTGTGTAATTACCTACAGTTAGGTATCATTGGCGACCGGCTGCTTGGCAGCGGATAATTAGCTAAAAAGAACTTTGACGACATACAAGTTTGGAGAGAACTAATTTGCAGGCAATTTTATTTCAAACAAGTTGCGTGCAGGACTTTAACAAAGCTAATCAGCTAAAAATAAAAGAAATTAATAGTCCAAACGAACTATCAAGTGACAAGTGAAATGTTAAAATGTTGTTTTCGTTGGAGTCAAAAAAATATAACTGACAGTCGTCTCGAGTTCTGTTGTAGAGGATTTTTTTTGCCTTAAGTAAGTAGGTACATGATAAATCAGCCGTTCGATTTAAAAGCAAGTGTGTCTAATAAGTTATACCGTTATCCCGGACCCACGCCTGCTACGTAAGCATTCTAATTAGGCAGGACTTTTGTACATATACCTGTATACAAAAATCCTGCCTGTCTTAATTTGTGCTTTAGAGTTTTGTGTCCGTTATGACCAAAACAGAGAAGTTGTGGCCCAGTGGTTACGGCCACGACTTACGAGTTGTCGGTCGTAGGTTCGAACCCAGACAGGCGCTTTACTTTGTGTAAATTATTTCATCACCACTGCTCCCAAAACAGTGAAGGAAAACATCGTGAGGAAACCGGCATATCTTAAAACCTAAAATTCGAAGACATGTGACATCTAAAAACCCGCACTGGACCCGCGTGGTGGATTACGACCCACTCCCTCTCACCGAGAGGAGGCCTGTGTCCCAGCAGTGGGAACATTATAGGCTGAGTTTGTTTATAATGCTAGTAAGACCGAAACCAATAAATTGAGAAATAATTTCACCTATAGCTTCAACTCATTTATTGCAGTCTGATATCGCCCAGTTTTTTGCGAACTCAATTTCATCTGCGTTTTCCGGTCGTTGGCAGTCGTGCTGGCGAGGTGTTTTCGTGCGGATATCAGCTGATTACATAAGTGGAGTAAATATTTTCCCACGGGTATAGATAGGTACTATACTGGATTTATCATTTGCATATCTAAAAGTCAAGATTAACGGACAGAATGACCCAAATAAACTGGATTTTTGAGGACACATCCTCAATAAGATTTACCGCAAACATACATTCTGCAACGTGCAAATATGACAGAGGAACTGATGAAATTAATTTGCAATCGATTCTGCACGTCGCAAATGCAGTTGGGATGGAAACTTGTTTCCATTCGATTACAAAAGTATTTTTCATTTAGTGAGCATTTCGAGGTGTCTACCTGGTTGATGTAGGTTGTAGTCTCCAGTTATTATTAGCCGTGAAGCGTCGAGTCCTCTTGACACCCGGTCGCCGGACGCCGCAAGTGTTTGCACAGTCCTACATCTCTGGGTCACGGTCAACGTTCGCTTTGTCATGCGAGCTTATTCGCCTCTCAAACCCAGTAATCACTACCTGAATATTGCACCATATTTCCTGTAGGTACCTAACTATCAACGACCGACGTCTAATTTGTTCTCAGTAATAAGTTCGCGCCGAACGCTTTTTGTTCGGACAAAAACTTAACACAAATGATGTGCCAATACTGTTATTTTTGTTTTGCATATATGTTTCGTGATACATCAATAGGTGTCGAACAACGTCGGTACATACAGCTCGCTCTAGTCACTAGAGTGTAGGTACGTGTCGGTTTGTCCATTACGGAACCCATCCCGCCTATTGTAATGATGTTTGGTGCTTACATCCGTCAAGATTCTATCTCGATAAAATAAACTAATGACTGAAACACACTTGTTGTTCGCGTAGGAGGGATTTGTAATAACGATGAAGATAGCTCCCAACAGTTTGATGGCCGCACAATAGACCTGAAGCTCGTATCGCATCCATTTTGAATTTGTTTTTGTAATATGTAATAAATATTTATTTATCATGTTTCATCCTTTGACGTGACGCCATGCACTTTATCAATGTTCGCTTCAATCGCTACGCGTACCTACGCGAAAGTACTTACATAAAGGCATATAGGTAGATATATTGGCAACTTGCACATCACTTTTTTTCATTGACTCCTACAAAGCATCAAGCTTACTAAGCCTGACCGGTTAAACCATTTTAATTAGTTACTTATTAAACCAAACCAAGTCGCCACATTAGTGGCATACATTATATAGGCAATAGGTACCTGCCTATACATATAAAGCGAAGTATTAAGGGTCGACTTTTCCGTATTTATTTACTTACAGTGTAGTTGTCTGTTATAAAAATAAGATTACGAAATTGATAATGAACTTGTGTAAAACAGAGGTAATTGTACGAGTAATGCGGTTGACGTAATGTGGTTTGTTCTGGTGGTGGTAAATCTTGGCTGCGTGGACTAATTGGCCATATTGTGCTATTACCGGCGTAATGGTGGAGAGGCCATTAGGCCGGCACGAGTCGTGGTGACGATTCCACGACCACAGCCAACGACCTGTGCGCGCGCCACATACACAGACACACAGATTTGCATATGACCAATCAGACAAATGAGAAACTATTTTTATGTAAACGTGATACACGATTCGAGGTCTAAGTTCAAAATTGTTGTTTTGTCAAGGACCTTTTCACTTAAAACGGTGGTGTCAAAGATTGAGTAAACTGTAACGGGATCGTACATAACCCGCATTGCAACAAACCCAAACACATGGATAGCAAATGACTATGAGTTATTGTTAAGTGTCGGCGGCTCCCCTCGGGTGCTGGTTTAATTGGAGAAACGGCTGGGTCAATGGGTGATGACCGCAGTTCGCAGGTAATAGCAGACTTAATAACTTCACCTGAATAAATCACGCGTAACCGTTACAATTTCTTAGCCAAATGATTGTTAATTTGACAAGACATGAATGGATGTGCGAACTAATAATACAGCAACGCCGAACAATGAATTGCTCACGAAAGTAACCAAAAAATTAATTCGATGAGAATGTAAAAACTGACTGAGTAATAACACGTTTATTTTCACATTGAATAGGTATGGGTACAATTGGAAGAATAAAAGCGACGAAAGTGGATACAATTTTATTGAATGCGGTTGACCAAATTGGCTTTACATTGTTTACAAACGTTTCTACTGTACAACGTTCAGTATAAAAATATTGAAGAGACATAGAGAGTAGAAACATATCTCAAGCCTTATTATGCGTTCACATACTTTCTTTATAACAATCAATATTCACTGAGAACAAAATCAAAACATTGCGTAGAAAAACTAATCAGGAAAAGCTTTCAACGCTCTAACTATTTAAGGACGTCATCCGTCACTGTGATGTAACGTTTACCTACAATAAGGACAACAGTCTTGTAAAGCTGCATAATCTAATAACCTATTTTACTATGTACAATTAAACTGATGCGAGGGTGTTAAAAAACGTGGAATTAGACCGCAGGTATGCTATCAATAATTAAATTATTACTCTATGACATTTGTTTTGATAGAAATAAGTATACCATATACATATAAGTACTCACTTAGTAGCTAATGAAAGGCACATTATTCTCGTAATACAAGCTAGATGTCTGAAATTCAGTCAGTATCTGCGCGGGCGCATAGCATCGCCACCGTACGGGAATTATTCGAATGACTGTGAATATCCTACTACTGCAAATTTGTTATTTGATACCAAAGAGGTGTAAAGTCACTTACTCCTGTACCTAAGAAAACAGTAGCGAATACTGGAATTCCTCAGATAACGTTTAGCGGTTTTTGATGTTTGTGCACCTATGTATAAATATATTTATTATAATTTTCTTTCAGTAAAAAATCTAGTGATGTCATGTAGGCTAAAGTTTTCGCAGACATTGGCCAAAAGTCCATAACATACATCCGCTAACCATCTGTTTAATTTAGCTACGTTAAACATATTTTATAAATTTCCAAAAATAACAAGAAATAAATCAATATTTTTTTTATAAAATATTACTTTTAAAACGTAGGTGCCATTGCTCATTTTCTAATGACTGACCCAAACAACCTATTGACTCAACTAATAAATTCAAAGACACATAGTTCTGGCATAATCTACATTTAAAGAAAAAACGTTTTTTTTTATGTGCATAATGTGTTGAACTAACCTACATTTCACAATTCATTTACAATTTTATATTCCGAAGTTCCTTTAAAAATACACCATATAAATATACCGCTAAATGCAAATAATGTTTATCAAAAAGAATTCATCACATATGCATAAAATAAAAGTGAAAAATCTTAAAAATCGAAGTTACTACTGACTAGTTATAAAAATGGCCGGCGAAATATTAGCTGAATTACGCCGCCGTTTGAATGAAAAGAAACTTCAATAACATACTGGCGACAATAATTTTCGAGTATAATATGGTCGAAGAGTATGACAGGTTTTTGGCAAGAAAAAGTGTACATGTAGAGAGACAAGGCGCATTCGAGTCCTATGCAAAGTGGATGTTGTAGGCTATTATTAGCCAAGGCGAAGGTTAACGAAGCGTAATTTAAGAGCGGCGCCGGATTAGGTTTTTTCTGATCGGATTCCAGGTCCAAACGTCGCAGCAGTTTGGAGTAATTAAGCGGTCGGTTATGAAGTGTAATTACATGTGAATATAACACTTATGTGTGGCAAGGGGTCGTTGAACTGTACGGCAAAAAATGTGGTAAAAAATGACGATGAAAAAGTTGCCCAGTCTGGTTGTCAAAACACACGTCACAGGAATATGGATGTGTCGCCTGCGGCGTGCGCGCGCTTGCGAGGTAGGGCTGCCACACGATCTATTGACGTCAAGCGAGTAAATTCAATAGCAATGACAATCCTATGCCAACTTCGCAAATGAAATTCAAAGAATACAGGCAGTCGTATAAAAAAGACAAATATGAGAAATAAAATTGAAGCGTCATCTTCTCTATCCTTTCTTAGCGTGTAAGACTTATTGTAAACGGATAAAATTATGAGATTTAAAACTAGATATACATAATGGCAGCCCTAGGTCTGCAAGCCGACGCGCTCTTATCGGCTCAACAGTTTATTGATCGCGAGAGGCTTCGGTAGTCGCCGCGGCCCGATCATTGTTTGCTAATGAGACTTCGGAGCACAGGTGGTCCGCCGCGATCTAACTCAGTTAACTAAAACAAATATGATGTCATGTTGACAATAATAAATGACCCCCATTAATTTATCCTAAACGTAGGAGTATAAAACGTCGCAGTAGGTGCCTAGAATTATCTTATACCCTATGGTTAAGATCAACTAGCGAGTTACACGGCTATATATTGTTCTCTTTGAAACTCTTATTGTTACTTCTAGAGACGTAACAACTCTATGCTATCGTAAAACTATCTAGTACAAAGTTCACATTAAACAACTACATACAACATAAACGTAGAAAAATCGCATCACGGTGAAAGCTTCACGCCACAAACGCACATTCAGAGCTTGCACTATAAAATATAGTTTTACTTTGTCCGGTGCACGATTTCCAGCTTTAAAAATGCACAGAACAATGCATAAATTTTATACAGGAATGGAAAATCAAACTATAGGTACAATTGATGGAAGACAGCTTACATACTAAATTGGTGAAGGTTTGCCGGTTCGCCACCAGACTGTTCTACAGTTCACTGAACACTTAAACGTTGAAGCTCAAATCACGCATGCATGGAAAAACCCACGGGATGAATTTTGATAGGCCTTTGTGGCAATTTGTTTTCAGGTTTGGAGCTCCGACGCATCGTCGTTATAACTTTGTTTCAAACTGATCTGAAACACGTACGTAGCAACTAGCACCTCTTAATATTTACAAACTGAAATAAAATGTATTCACAATATATTTGGAAACTTCTGACACTTATTTGCTGCCATCGATCCGTGCTTCCATTTGTTTGTACAGAATATTATACATAATTTTGTCAGTGATGAAATCTGAAGCGTGATGGACGCATTTAATTAGGAGGAGCACATTGGTTGTTCTCGCTACTTGAATCGATGAAATATGTCCGTGGTGATACCTAGCAAGAAGTCGAACATTTCTCCGGGGTCGTTTTCGGCTCCCGTTTTATCGTCATCTCTGAAAACCTGCAAACAAAATTATATATATTTAAATTGTGTTGAGCAATCGCGATTGTCGTTCATGTGAATTAATTAAGGTTAAGCGCGTTGAGATAATATTAATACCTAATGCGCCTTATACGTCTAGGAGAGTGAATGCCGGAAATAAAGTGAATGGTGCTCGTACACATGCAATTGTGACCAACCACTTGATGTCCAAGAAGACACGACTGGCTGTTCACAATAGTGTGCTGGTGCCAACGCTTATGTATGGAAGTGAATGTTGGGTGTGGCAAAAGAAGCATGAAAGCAGAATAAATTCTGTGGAAATGCGTTCCTTGCGGAGCATGTCTGGTGTGACTTTGAATGATGAGGCAACGGTGTGGTTTAAATGCATATGTAGAGACAAAAATTGAAAAGAGTATACATAGATGGTTTGGTCATGTTGAGCGGATGAATTTAGACTAACAAAAGGTATTTGAAACGCCGGGAGGGGACGCCCTAGGAATACATACTCGTATAGTGACCTTATTGGTGATGTTCTTCAGAAAGATCAGGTGCGTAGTACTCGCAACCGGCGCTCGTGTATGACCAGATGTATGAACGTAAAGGAGCCAAAAGGAGTATGTTTGAATCGTAGCAGGTGGCGTTCTGTGGTTTCTGCCTACCCCCATGGGAAGAAGGCGTGAGTTCATATATGACGTATTACATACTTATGTATCGTAAAACATTTTATGACAGCTACAAATCGATTAACTTTGCTTTTATTTCCCGCAAGAAAGGAAAGGCATTAAATGCGTAAGTAAATAGCACAGTTGTGTTGCACAGCGCAGTACACTTTAATATCTGAGACTATGTGATATCATCAATTAAGGTTTTAGTTACAATGAAATATGTTGAGATTAACAGGTTAAGTGTGGAACGACCGTTATTTTGTAGTTCTCGTATATTTGTACTTCACGGTTGTGTTTCAAATTGAATCGGTATTCGCGATGCATGCAGGTCGTTACACGATTGTTGATATGTGTTAAGATGAATTAAATTAACTACAATAGTGGATAGTGTATCTGTATAGGTTTCTGGTTATTTATTTATACCTGTTCTGTGGTAAAGCCTTTGGCTATGTTCTAAATATGCGCGCTATAAATGTTAAAGTGCAGCAGCTTAAAGTAATGATAGATTACTAACAGATCGCCTATAAACACAGTGCACTATTTTTCTTAGTTGTTTCCTAGAACCTGCTGTAGACAGTAAAGGTTCCTGCTTTTACATTTATTTCTAGTCAAATAACAGATTACATTTATAAGGTCAATTATTTGCGGCACAAACAAAATTATCAGGTCACCTTTAACATTCAATTAGAGAGCTCTCTTTACCTACAGAGTTTGCTGTGTGTGTGTGAGTAATTAATTGCATCTTGATCAAATCTAATGTGAGAATCATACCTAGTTTTATTCCACTGTGAAATTAACAAAAGTAATAGTTTCAAATCACAAGCAAATGATACAATGATAGCATACAAACGCGCCAAGATAATAATTTAATCATGATATTAGCCAAGCTCGAGGGCAAAATGCTCCGTTTATTTAGAGGTGAAAAAGAAAAAGAGTGTGACACACATTTAAAACAGGAGAGATAGTATCGCAAAAAGTTTAATGAATGGGACACGGCAATGAGCATATTTCGTGCTCATTGTTACCGATTTCTCAGAGCGATTTGCTAATAGCGGCTATTAGTGCGCCTCCGGTCACCTCGTGATGTTGCGTGTCGACTACCGGCCTTACTAACGTACACAAAAAACATAATTATTCCTAGAACGGTAACACTTAATTGATCCTCCATGTGTAGATAGTCTTACGGTAAAATTGGTGTCACGTTTTTTTCGAGTGCCGACAACATTCGGTCGTCGCTGGAGTGTCCGTTCCAAAGTAGCGAATTTATCGATATGTTATTAACTTTTATTCTATATGCGTATATGCGTATCAGTAAAGATAATGTGCATTACGGTAAGCAACTTTAACGTTGATTTATTCGTGTTTACCGAAGCTCTTCCGCACTGTTATTAGTTTTATCAGATTTCAAACACCGTGTTGGAACAAAATTGAAATATGCATAAACTTTTTGAAACAATGTTATTACATTTCAATCATTTCGTAATACCACACTTTTTCATGTTTTTATTCGTAGCTAAGCTTAGTTTGTATCTTAAAAAATTAACAGACCGTAAAATTACGGCGCAATTGCTGTAGCTTCCACTAATCTGAATGTTAGTAGTATGGTGCGGAGACCACAGGCAGTTCGCCGCGCGCCGCCAACGAAACATAGGTAGGTATTAAAACGGTGGGAATGTTCTTTTATCTAACGATCAAAATTATTTTTACATTTCAACATTTTCACAGATGAGTCACATCGAGGTGTTTTGAAAGCCACAAAACTGTGGATATTGTCAATATTTCTACGGCAAATTGTTTGATAAATTTAAAAATTAAGAATGTCAGTGCGGAAGTTTGCGAGGCTGCAGTTAGCGAGCGTGGATGATTGAGATTTGCGACTGTCGTGCGGCAGCGCCTGCGCAGGTCATTACGCCGAAATTTCGGGCTCGGCGCGCAACGGTACCGAGACGAGCCGTTGAGATATTTTGGGACAAATTGACGACATAACACCAATACTTGCTCAGCTCATTGGGTTTTTTTATGTACCTAAAGAAGCTTAACATCATAGTCCTTGCTCTTAGTGAAAGAGAAGTGGCGCTGTATTCATTTCTGATTATTGATGGACATTTAGAGAACTTGGTTTAACTTTTTTACACGATTTGTTGATGAAAGTACTAATGGACGTCGATCGGTAATCTATAGACGCTAAGAATAGTTCAGATTTTCTTATTGGTAACCTGATAATCATACATTGATTTTGATTGACGACTGAAGTTCCTATGAATAGATCTGTGTCAGCATTCGAAAACTTTAAAGACTGGCATCGATACAGAAGATCTAGAAAGCTTAAATATAATTTAATTCTGTGTACACCCAGTCAATTATAATTACTACAAAATTGATGTGTACAAAAAGTAAGTTGGTTGAAGAAGATACACGATCTGCCGATGGGAAACGAAAGTGTGCCATCACAGCTTGGTTACAATAAGAATGATACTGATCACGTACAGAGTGGAGTATTAAATTTTTCGCTTCGTTTTGGCGACAAACGGTTACTGAACGGTCCATTGCGCGTGTTGCGCTCGCGACCACCTCAATTTGGCAAGTAACGCCAACCGTCCGGACACTATGCTGACTTTTCTACCACCTTTTGAATTCTTTACTGTTCTTTTCTCGGAATTAATTTCCGTGGAATGACGAAGCATGACCTTTTCCAAGAAAATGATAAACATGTTTATCTTACAATTGATCTACGCTACGCTGATTTAGTGCAGCATTTCTGCAGACTTAATTAGAAAACAGACGAAGGAACCAAAATAAACAAGTTTCTTTTCAAAATACGAAAACAGATATTGTTTAATTATTCTATTTTCTCTAGGAACGAATATTTAATTCCATTAAAATAGTTTTCTTCCAATCAAGCAACAAAAATGTTATCAGATTCTGTTAGTCGATTTATGCGGTTAGCACCAGTAGTGTTGCGTCGATCGATAAGCTCCACACAATGATGGATGACTGTCCGGTCCACACACACGCCAATCATGATTCGTGTCGATTGCCTGCAGCGACAACATCCAATACATGATACGGTAGGGATCTACATCGCCAACACCCACTTATTTATCCGACCAGCTTTTAGTTTTCCTGTATTTGCTTTCATGCCTATTTAAATATACCACTATTTTTAGTAGTCGAACCAATTCTAAAATAAATTGTATTGCTCGTTAGGCTCCCGGGGTTTGGTCTCACTTTTATCGTATCTTAATTAGTTCTTTCTCGTCTTCCTTTTGTTTTACATTACATTATTTTATTTGTGTCAGTTCTTATGAACAGTTTTTTCAAGATACCACTTGAGCATATTCAATTTCTTTAACAGAATAAAGAATTGAAAAGTTATTTACTGTCTAATTGTATTTCATCACGTTCGATATTGAAAGTAAAAATCGAGCAAATACCTACGCGGACCTCTTTATTCAGAATAGTTCGGCAGATTTAGAGACAATATGGACCGGCCGTGCGAGACCTATACATACTCTTACACAAAATTTAATGAAAGTCGAAAGTACGCTTTCACTTGTAGACGGTATTGTATTGTGCATCAATTGTATACAACACTATTTCAATTGTATTTCTTAAAGTTTTTTTAAAACAAGGGTGGCGTACTCCCAGACGGTCCATTAGCATCTAGCCGGTCATCGGCACAGAATTAGCTACAGCATACATTTCAACCAGGTATCGCACACAATGCGACATGTTCTAGATAGCATTATTATTTTTGAGTGAAGTCATTGTAGCTTGGCCAGTTTTGAATAGAATGCGTTTTCAGATTTGAATAAAATCTACGGGTTATTTATTCAGCAGAAGTAAATGTTGCTTTGTGCGAGGATAACGAAGTGGAGGACAGCTTATGTGGCACCGGATAGTCTGACTATTAAGATTATTATTGTGTTCTAATGTAAAGATACAGAAAAACTTGGTAATAGAACCTTTGCAGTAGTAATAAATGCTCGTCATGGTGTAAGAAAGGCAACGGGTAGCACCTGTGTGTTGAACATGAGCTACCGGCGCGGCGCCGGTGCACATTGTGAAAACGTCGAGTGACAAGCATTCATCGCGATGACCGACACTAAATTAAATTAAGGACTGGATTATTTACGCTTAGCCTAGTTTAACACATGAAAATTGTAATATTTTTTATTAATAGATTTAAATTACCCATTCATGATTATATACTTTTGAAATATTGAACATACTATTTAAAAAGCTGTAGAATGGGCCTGAAATCTTGAATGTAAGTAGATCCATTAGTCACAACTTTTAAAGTTCGTGTGAAACCATTATTAATAACTATTTTATTTGTATTGCGCACGATTTTAGTTTCTAAGGGGCAATTAGTGATCTCAACTTTTTTTTTTTTTTTTTTTTTTTTTTTATAAATGGCATCTCGCAGGTCAACCTATGAGGTTGTCGTCTGCTTAGACGGACTTGCCTGTGGATTCCCTAATAAATTAAGGCCTCCAGCCAGGACTTAAACTTAAATACTAACTAAAAACTAAGCGACTACACGCTAAGGGCACCCCCTGTGGGGTACGAACCTCGGCTTAGGGCGTCGCTGGAAGAGGGCAGCAAATGACTAGCTGGATCAGGAATGATATTATTTAGGGACGAATTTAAAGCTACAGGCTCAGCGGCGCGGGCTGGCTCGAGCAAGGGTCGGGAGGGGCGTAGATTTGGGCGTCGCGGCGGGCCTCGGCGGCGAGGACGGTAGGACGGCGATCGGGTTTTGGGCTTATGAAGCGTGCTGGTTGCCTTACTACTCTCCTGGAGGAGGGTAGTGGCGTCGTCGGGGGCGATTAAGGTATGCCTTGGTCGGCGAATACTACTAATACGGGAAGGAGTGTAGCGGGCGGCCGCTGAGATCAAGGGGTTGGGGTGTTTTATGCCACAGTCAAAGAAACGCTTCGATAAGCGTTTCATGAACTGGTTTATGGTAGGCATTTTAAGATCGATGTGGAGATTTATATTACGGACATAGAAGGGGGCACCCGTGACCTTTCTGAGGAAACGGTTCTGGAGGGTCTGCATCTTATGGAGATGACGTGGGTGAGCGTGCGCGAATACAACGCAGGCATAGGTCATGATGGGACGGATGACTGCGGTGTAGATGCGCAGCTTGCATTTAAGTGACAGTTTGCAACGGGCTGTCAGAATAAAGTGGAGTCTACCAAGAGCGAAAGCGGCGCGCGCGCGAACAGCCTTAATGTGCTCTTTGAACGTTAAGTTTTGATCAAGGATCACGCCTAGGTATTTGGCTTGCTTCTCCCAAGGGATTGGCTTGCCGTACATAGTGATCGGGCTGGGAAGGGGGGGTGGGACTCGACGACGTCTCGAGAAGAGAACCGCCTGACTCTTATCGGGGTTGACCTCGATTCTCCATTTCCGGAACCAAGCGCCTAAGACGTTTGCGGAGGTTTGGAGAGTACGAGCTATAGCATTGGGACAATGACCGGTATAGTAAACGGCAGTGTCGTCGGCGAAGAGAGCCAACTGAGCCTTTTTACTCTGTGGGATATCGCTGGTGAACAGCGTGAAAACTAGAGGAGATATGACGGAACCCTGAGGGACACCGGCGCGAATAGGATGAGGGGACGAGAGTGCACCCTCGATGCGATAGCGGAAGGTGCGATTCGACAAAAAGTCTCGTAAGATGAGTACGAGACGATCTGGCACTCCTAGTTGGTAAAGCTTGTATAACAAGCCGTTGTGCCAGACTTTGTCGAAGGCTTTCGCTATGTCGAAGAATAGCACACCCGTCGTCGCGTTACGCTGCATACCGGCGCACAAGTGCTCTACGATACGGTGGACCTGGTGGATACTCGAGTGTTGTGGACGGAAACCAAACTGCTCGTTGGGAATGAGGCTCTTTGCTTCGGCGTAGTCTTTGAGACGCTTATAAATAAGCCTCTCGTAGATTTTGCCGAGAACGTTGAGTAAGCTAATGGGACGGTAGCTGGAGGGCTCAGACTTTGGCTTGCCTGGCTTTGGGATACCGATGACTGTTGCTTCTTTCCACGCTTGTGGGAAGATGTTGTTGCTCATGGCGCCATTGAAGATGGCGGTCATAAGCATTATTAGCGGGGCAGGAAGGAGTTTGTATACCTTATTGGTAATACCATCCGAACCGGGGGCCTTACGAGCGTGGAGCCCTTTAATGATGTCGTGCACTTCGTCTGGAGTGACGGGAGGCAGAGGATCATCAGGGTCTTCGACGGGAGGGAGGGAGGCTCTTCGTTCGACTTCAGCGTCGACCTTGTTCAGGTGAGCTTGGTCTACTGGTTGGGAGCTGGGAGAACATTGGGACTCTAGGCTGTCGGCAAGACATTCAGCCTTATCGGGACTGTCGAAAGCGACACTATTGTCGGGGCGGATGAGAGGAGGCATAGAGACCTCTTCTGAGGAACGCAATTTCCTCTGTAATTGCCAGAAGGCTTGATGAGTGGGCTCGAGTTCGCTGAGCATCTTGTTCCAGCCCTCAGAGCGAACCTCCCCTATGCGTTTCTTTACAGCACGCTGTAAATGGCGCATGTGGGCTTTGTTCGCGTCACAAGGGAAGGAGTCGTAGGCACGGATGGCCGCGTTCTTCTCGGTTATCAGGTCACGTACGTCAGCAGGTAGTTTCCAGCGATGGTCTTCCATCAATGGAACTTCCCGTGAACAATCCGTCAATACGGATTGTACGTGCTCTGTAAACGAGTCGATTGCGGCCGTCGTGTCAGCGACTGACACTAAGTGATCGGGGATGGTGTCTAAGTGAGGCGACGTGGTGGATTTCAGTCTTTCGCTTACTTTCCTCCAGTCGGTTATCGTCTGGGTCTGAGGGGGGCGGTTGGGGTCGATCGGGCCCGAGTAGGGTGCAAGATGCATGACTACAGGGCGGTGGTCAGAATTTAGCTCGTGTAACGTCTCAATCGATTGCAAACGGAGGTTCACATTCTTGAGCAGCGCTACATCGAGAACATCGGGAAGGTGATTTGGATTACCTGGGAAGTGAGTCGGGCTCATTGGAGCGATGACGTCAAAGTTAAGGGATTCGCCTAACTTGAAAACTAACCTGCCTCTGGTTGAGGTTGTGCTACTATTCCACGCCGGGTGCTTGGCATTAAGATCCCCCGCCAAGATGACGGAGTCACTCATACCGAAGAGGGCAGTGAAGTCCTTTTGGAGCGAGATGGGATCCTCCGGACCATTGTCGGGTGGGATATAAGCGGAGATGATGGTGATCGGTTGGTGGCCGGTCATGCCTAGCCGACAGATAGAGGTCTCCAGATGGGAGAAAAGAGGAGGTGGGTCTATAGGGATACAATACAAAGATTTCCTAAAGTATATGAGTGTGCCACCCTTGTGACATCGAGACCTGTCATTGCGAACTAGTTTAAAGTTGGCAATATTCGGGTTTCGGTTGTGAGTGATCTCAACGTTTTGACAGCGCTATTTATATTAAGAACATAAAAACCGTTGACTCGTTTGTAAATTGTAAGGATTTATTAATAAAGCTGCAATATTGTATTGCAGCTTTATTAATAAATCCTACAGACGGAATAACATTGTGTTCTATTATCATAATTTGTGTAGTATATAATATTTTAAACAGCACCCTAATTGCGTAATACACAATCAATCGGAATCTGAATCGTTTTGAAACAGATTGCTAATCCATTGCTTCTTAAGTTCGATAAAAATTCTGCTCAACAATTTATAGAACGCAATGAATGTTCTTGTACCGTCAAAATCAAACAGATTAGTCGTAATCGTTTACGAAAATGTGTTACGCAATTAGGGTGCAGGAAAGATTAGATTGTTTGTTTGTATTGAATAGGCTCCGAAACTACTGAACCGATTTGAAAAATTGTTTTATCATTAGAAGCTGAAATTATTTCTATTATTTCGTTATTTTTTGTTTTTTGAAATCCACGCTGACGAAGTCACGGGCGAAGTGCTATGTAACGGGTTTTTCAATAAGGACGGGTCGATGTTAATATGAAATAAAAGAAGCTGTGTTCGAGCTATTATCAAAATTCTTTGGCTCATGTATGCCATTATGTATAGAATACCACATCATTAAAATGTCCACCGCGGTTTCTCACGGTTGCCCGGATACGAGTGGTCCAATTTTCAACAACTGATGTTAAGCTCATTGGTCTTTTGCGGCCTATTGGCATAGACCTGCGACTTCAGAAAACCCCATGAGCTTGTTTACCTAACCGGTGGTTTCAAATTTGGTTACCAAACGTTGGAGAGTAGACTTTGAAGGGCCACCGCGTCTGCCGTAAAATGGGCGTAAAGCGCGCAACGTTTGCACTAACAACATAGGTTAGAATAAAATTGCCAAAACAACATGGCTGCCACATGCTGCCAACATCGACCCGTCCCAATTGAAAAACCCTTTAGTATATATGTAACTATTAATGAATATCACTTTAAACTTAAATCTTAAATCTAGTGGGGCTCGTGGGTAAGTTATAACAGGCGCACGGGTCGATCGAACAGGTTAAGCTACGCCTGCCGCGGCCGGCCCGTGGATGGGTGACCATCTTTACATGCCGAGACCCCTCCGTGCTTCCGAAAGCACGTTAACCCGTTGGTCCCGGCTATGAATCTTGGATTTTTGACAGTTGTTACGGGTCTTCAAAAGCCCGAAATTCTGACAACCAGTCTTACCAAGGGTATCGTATTATCTAACTGGGTGGAGGACGTCAGATAGGAAGTCGCTCCATGTACAGTACTGGTATTCAGCTGCTTCCGGTAAGACTGGAAGCTGACCCCCTAGTTGGGACAAGGCTAGGCAGATCGATTCATATTGACTTTATTCTTAAATCTCATTTTCCCAGATCTACCGGAGAATACTTTCAATTGAGACGTCCATACTATACATTATAACTTTATTATTGAAGCCATCGGTATACTAACATTAACCGGTAAATCTCCGAGGTACCGGTGTTTAGGTTCCACATAAATACCATTCTGGTCATACTCAAGATTTTAATGAGTTTGAAGGCACTTAATGTCTGCATAATAAACAGACTATCGCGGTTCGTTCGTGTACTAAAGAACATATTTTAAATAATACACTATAGTGCTATGTACTACATGGTAAGATCTTCATTATAACTAAACTAGCTTTTGTCCGCGACTTCGACCGCGTTTTTTAGGGTTCCGAGTAGGGCGTGCCATATCGGAATATTGAATATTAACGTTGTGCATTTTTGATATTATGGAATGGTTAGGGAATAATTTTGCACGAATTGCTTTAATTATCAGTATAAAAGAACTATCATTTATGTGGTAGAATACAATATTTATTTATTGCGCTATCGTACACAAACATGACAATTTATATTACATTAAAAAGTTTATCTCTCAGAAAAATCAATCCATAAAATAAAAAATCAACAATAATCCGTCCTACGAATTTTCGATCAGGTCAAGTGTCCTGACGCGAGTTTATTTTTATTTACCCATTACAAAAAGTGTACAACGCCGCTAAAGAAGTTTTCACTTCAAAAAATGGAACTTTAGGATTTGGTTTTAGCTGAGGTTAGCTCGGCACAGCCGGACTGCGCTTGTCCCCGCGACGCTAGCTGCATGGCTACCAGGGCGAGAGGTGTACAAGCACTTCCATTGGCATTAGCTTTCGCCTCCACTTCGTGCGTTCCAGCAGAAGTACGCGTAGGCCCGGACGGCTAGCAGCTTGGAAATTTTCCCAGACGTTAGGTTGGTTGCGTTCAGAAAAAAAGCGTTAAATTTATGAATATCGGAACTACGATATAACTCCTCGTAATTCTGGTATTGAAACATGTAACGAAATTCATTGCATGCCCTAATTCTGATCCCAAAGGGTGTCAACGGAACCTTTTTACTAAGCCCATCGCCACGTCTGTCTGTTTGTATGCCACAGTGCGATATCTTTTTGTGAAATAATGTCTGTCTTCCAATCTTCCCTAGGGTTAAGAGAGATATCCTCTAGGAAAAGAGAGAGGTCAATTTTACATATACATATATCTGTACTAATTAAAGTCGCTTTTCGCTGTGTGATCGCGTTGTTCTTCTAAACTACGCAACAGATTTGAATGCGTTTTCACCATTATTTAGAGTATTCATTCCGAAAGGTTTACATATAATACATTAATATTAAACATACATATTATAAAGAAATCTTGATGTTTTGCCAAGACGTAAAAACAGTACAGAGCAGGGGCGGGTCGCTAGTTTATAATAATATAGCATGGATTTTGATTCCATGTTACCTTGCATGAACTTATATCTAAGCTTGTTCATGCTTTGAATATTTTAAGGCTATATCAAATCACATACTTATTAATTGCTGCATGTGCTTGTTAAGCGTTAAAATGATGATAAGTGCATTAAGTTGCGTGAGAGATAGTTGATGCAAGTTACTAACTCAAAAACTTTACTTTTATATAAACACAACATACATTTAGATAAGTCAGATCTAAGAATTAGAGTAAGTTTTATGTTACTCGAAAAATGACCATGATGATATTGATAAATGATTTTATTTCTGTAAGTAGGTTTGTACAAACACATTTACACGTCAATCATATTTTCAAAAAGTAGATTAGGGCGGCGTTTCCTATCTGACTACTCTGAGAAGAAAGGCCGAAACAAACTCAGAGGTCACAGTCTTTAAAGTCCAGACATAATCTTTGTCAGATCGTGTGAAGGCTATGTTGAAAGAAAGAACTACACAGATTTAGTGGACCTGTCCAGTTAGTGCACGCATTTGTCGGTAATAGTGTGCATAGCAAAACTTAGGGAGCCAAAGAAAGGAGATTCGGCTAGGCCACAAAAAATATTCAAACAGGAAAAAAAAAACAATGGCAAAAATAGTCAAAAAAAATAAAATAATCTTATAGCCAGATCACTCTTATAACCAGTCCTATTCAGTATGGCACGGCGTACTTTAATGAATTTATTAAAGAAATCAACACAAATAAATAACGTTAAAAAGCTCAGTAATGATGAAGTGATGAAAAGACTCCGATATAAAAGTATGACATTAAACATGAACAGTAAATATGGATAGTTCAAAGTCATTAGTCATTTATCTGACAGCGGAACGAGCAATGACAAAACTTTTACAGTACAACTCTACGTGATTAAAATGAATGAGAAACGGGTCGAAAATATCGTAGAAAACGTGAAACTCCATTTAAATTTATATTCATAGGTGATATAAAAAACGTCAAGTAACATAGTGTACAGTGTCGTTAGTAAGTTGTAATGTTGATATTTATGCTGACGACGTGTGTTGGTAGATGATAGCCCACATCTACCAACACACTTCGTCACTTCGTCGTCGTTCTTAACAATAGCTCACTAGAAAACAGAACCAGTCGATGATGTCAAGAATTCATAGTGTCAGAAACCTTTTAACCACCCACGTTGGTGCCAGAATGTCTGTGAGAGTTAGTTTAGTGTCACCGATGTTATAAAACCTGAGCTAAGGGGCATTGGTCACCTAGGTACCAGCTATTCATCCAGAACTATAGGATGAATTGTTAAATGCAAATCATACGAGTGATTATCAATCAATAAAGACAACCATAAAAGGCTGCTATTAGCTTTTTATGATGTCACTAAAGTATTAAGAATGTGTGTAGGGAAACAAGTTGTATGTTACTCGAGTGATGGGCTGACAACCTGTTAGCCAAAGTTCGCACGGACGTAGAAATATCGCGGCTGGATGTTATCGCGCACTGGATTTTCAACTCTCGACGCTAAGCAGTGCGTTTAAAATCCAGAGTGTGAAAACACGCCCGTGCATCCCTGGCTCAGGCCATTACAAGTTGTGCGCTTCTGCGGCATTTATGAGTGTTGCAACACTTCTAGATGGCTAGCTTGAATTACCGCTACGACTTGTACTCAAGCCTTAAGCTAAATGAACGTGGAAGTACACAATATTGTGCACACATTGTCAGGAGTTCCCGAATGCATTATGAAAATATTATGGAATTGATTATTGCTGTGCTTCCCGTTTGGATTTAGCGGTTTATTAAGAACCCAGTGTTAATAAAAGTGGGGAGATCATTGGCTGATAAAATTTAGCGCTAAATGTGTTAACCCTAAATGTGTTAACAGATGTATATAGTACGTATACATACATATTGCCATGTGTTTAAGTCCAATGTAAAACGGACGAGCCTATTGCCATCAATTGGGCACATAATATCCAGACTCAGAGCTGCTTCACGCAATAACACTTTTGTTGACCTGGAGATCGAATAGGACTAGAACAACGTGTCAGTCATATTGTAGAATAACGAGATATTTACTTGTACGGCTGGTGGCGACGGCAGGGGCGCCTCCCAGGCTTGTCACAAATCTCCCCAGATGATGGCGCGCTTGCTGCGGTCAACTGACGCTAGCAGTCCAGACTGAGGGTGCCATGACACCGCCGTTACTGCTGACCTGTAAAAAACATAGAAAATGTATTCATACCGGGTACTTCTCTGCTTATCATAGCTCCTTGAGGCAAAATGGTAAGATAGGTATTTTTGCCGAAATCAAGCGGAAATGGTAAGGCATTACAGTCGGCGGGGCCTAAGTTTTTTAAATTGATTATTTATTTTTTCAAAAACAAATGACTTCTCCCGCTGTGGGTGGGCCGGGATGGCGTGTCAGACTTTTACTGACTAAAACCCACCCGTGTTCCTTCAATTACCTGTGCCAAGGCCACGGTTACTCTTTCGAATTACCCGCGACCCTGAGGCGCCGGCCCTATCGGACCCCGTCATTTCGTGCTGACATCTTTTTCAGGCGCGCGTGAAACACGACGCGCCGTCGACCCGGGCCTGGTCCCTACCGGACGGCGAGCTACCCATTGCTCGCCGTCCGCAAGCCCGCGCCTACAGTGGCCGGGAATCTGCAGGCGACTCCCGACGCCCAGGGTGTCTCCTGCGGCGACTAGGGGCGTGAGGGCGCAAGGCTCTCTCCCTCACGCGCTCCGCCTCCTCCTTCGCAAGCATTACTGCTTCGCAGAAGGCGAGGCATAAGCTGAGCTTTGCGTTTGTGTGAGTGATTACGAATCGCACCAATGTGATCATGCGAGGGACGCAAAGCGCCTCAGGCCGATTGTCCGATTGGGCGATGCCAAGCAAAGGAAGCGTCGCTGTGGGCACTCACACAAATGCAAAGCTTAGCTTAGGACTCGCGGACTGTACCATGGTGTGTTCCAAAAGTATATCATAAGTAGAGAAAGTTTAAATAAACCATGTTCAGGTTTAAATTATACGCAATCACTCATTGAAGGGAATAAGTAACATTCATCTGTATTTAGGAGGTTTCAACTGTATCTGTCACCACGTTTTCCAACAATATTTTTTTGAAGAACTTTACAAAAAAAAATGAATATTTATCGACTATCATTGAGGTTATAAATACTAATTTCAATTGTCGAATGAAAAACATCTTAAAGGTGATTTAATATTAGAGGTATGGCAGTGTGACAGCGGCACTACAAATTGGCATCCAAAGCCAAGTTTTCTTATTCATTTATTTGCATAATTTTATGAACAGATATGAACATTTAACGGTCACTTTCGCAGAAAACTGTAGACTTTAAAGATAATGAGACACAAAAGTATTATGGACACAGACGTCAAAAGATGATGATTGCAACAAATTAATGTTTAGCCAGAATATGTATCCACGCTAAATGTTTATGTTGACCAGTTATGTTGTTGATCTAGTAATTTCGACCAAATCTAAGTTCGCTGGGTCACAAAATAAAACAAGTGGTTAGTGCTTAGTTTATCACAAAACTGGAGCGTTTTTGTGTGCAACTCTCTTGAACCGTTACGTTTCTCAGAATATTATATGAGGAGACTATGAACGGTACCCCGCGTTATATGACCGTACATTACGAATATTATGTCGGCGTTTAAATCTGTGTCACTAGCACTTAAAGATACTCATCGCCCTCTATTAATACACAGAACTTTTATTAAACCAATAAAAACATACCCACTGAAGTATTCGACTTTCTTGAGGATTTACAGAAGATGCTTGTAAGAATAGAGCGGTCACGACGTTTTAAATACATTTCATTCCCGGTGTCCATTTAACGTACAAGTAAGGATTGTGACCAAACTAGTCCATAGTGGTACAATTTCGAGTATAGAAACTGTTGTACGAAGGTTTGATTGTCGGTGGCCGCTTTAAGGCTTTACATCGTATCTATGCAGGGCGAGGCTGCTCATAAACAAGAATTAACGTCGGGTTTGTTCGGCTCGTTTACACATACCGCTCCCGGTCGCGTATAACGAGCCTGGCCAGGTTTAGCCAATACGGGGACTAGGAACCGCCATAAAACGAACAAATCTGGTAACTTCTGGTCCTGCGATTGTTTCCTTATTGCATTCCGGCCCGATATCATGATTGTTTTTATTGAATCTTATCATACCTGAACCTGCGCCAAGATGTTGTTCCAATTGCTCCGATTGCTTTACGTCGTCAGAAATTTAATAACCGTTAATTTATTCAATTTCATATATTGGAATATGCGCAGTTAATGGCTTTAATGGTTCCGCCTAAAAGGCAACGTTTGGAAAATGATTTAAATAATAATTAACGTAGAATGAAAGTAGTAAAATGTTATGAACCGGATTTGTTGATTGATGAATTCTGTACAAGAAAATGTAATTAGCCCGTGGCCGATTTACATGATAGTTTATATATTGGTACAAATGGTTGTTTGTAAACATGTAAGTATGTAGATACCGTATATCTTACTCCCGTCTTGCTTGATTCATAACCAAGTAACACGCCTTCTGTGTTCGGGAACAAATTACTCAATAAAGTAATTTCAAGAACCTATCTCCGGCGGTCGTTAGCCTTTCCGCTACAAAAAGCATGCACCGCGATTAGCCGGGACCAATGTCCGTACATACACTACACACCGCACACTGACGCGTATGATCTAGAGGATAGTTAAAAACTGATCATACATAGATTTGCAACAAAAGATACTTGCCTTAAGCTCACCCTAGAAAAGCTAAATTTGAACGTTACCGCAGCCAACACGTAGTTGGCATAAGATTAAATGTGCCTAACTGCCAATCCGTCGTTGTTAGTGCACGCATCATATTTTCTTTACTCCACATAGTAAAATGACCGTCTGCTAATAATCTCTAACGTTTATTAGGCAATAAATTCTTTACTGAACGTATAAACTATGCGCTGCTGAAATTATTAAGCGCATGCACGCGAGGTGGTAGTTATCAGCAATTCTCAAGTTTACAACTTCCACAGTAAAATAAGTCATCATAACAAAGAGTAAAACTACGGACTGACTGAATTATTTTTTGCTCCAAGCCACATTCAGCGCATAGTATAATCTCTCGATTGCAAGCAATCTGTTTCGTCCTTAAACGATAGCCATATGAAGACGATTAATTGCCCTTAATGTATTCTGTTCCTAGTCTAAATGATAAGATTCAAAGATTGTGCGTCTCGGAGATAAATCATGCTAATCGTCGACGACAACAATAATGTGTGTCGCACATGTTCGAGCAAATTTTGTGCGACGGCCGCCTGCTGAGCGCGAGGCTAGAACAGCGCTGATACATCGTACGCCAAGTACTCGCAGATAACGTACAAAAGCGCAAGCGCAGACCATTTCACTAACATCGCGGTCCTATTGTACGAATCATTCCGGAAACGTCCGCCCTGATGTTCAGTCAAGTTCAGTGTGTACAATAAACAAAACTGCGGCTGGATTGTTCACGTTTTGTAATATTCGACTCCAGAACCACACACTTATGTAGAATAAAATAGCTTGTGACAAGTTTTATCGTTCACAAACGTTATTACTATAGTGTTAATATTTGTCGAAGCTATATTCCGCAAGCCATCTTCAGAACACATAAACCCATATATAGTAAGCTTCGTGAGAGTCTCTGAAATATTTTATTACAGAACTCAACGGCGCTTAGATACATGTAATAATATAAAAGTTAATGTTAGCAGATGCAATATTAGGAATTAATCTAAGTGTTTGCAAAGACACGCAATAGTTACGATCCCTTCGCGGCTAAAAGCTTATAAGTATGAAATAGGAAACAATGGCCTGGGCCTAAGGAAAGCAATCTTTATTGCTCATCTGTCTTTATTTCGATATTGTTGTGCTCAAATTGATTTTGGCCGGAGATGATAACAGTTTTATGTCTCAACGGTATATTGTAGGAAACCGTAGTAATGTTAGTTTCAATATTGAATCAGGCTCGACAATACAGTAATAAAGTGGGCGAGCAACTTAACTGTTCAAACTCACATCGAAGACAGTACAAACTAACATCAGTATGGTACGTATTACTAAGCAAAAATATGCACGCCGAGAGATGCAGTGGAATGTTTCCGCGTTATTTTTGTCCTTGTTACGGTAAAATTGTTTTCACTATTGTGTGTGGTGTGTCGGCGCGAATTAAGTGCGATTACATCGCGCCATGCACTTGTGGTGGACAGCGCGATGGAACAATATGTCCCATTTGCGGCGATCTGCGGGAGAATGGGCCCAGCGACGGGTTGCGCGGGTGTCTCGACAAAGATTCGATCAAGTCCTATTGCAGCGAGCGCTGGCGATAAGACCGGACGCGACGCTAGACAAGACCTAAGGGTAAAACAGTCCTTTGACTGCCGCGCTTGTCTACGACCAGGAAGTGCTATCGTAAATAATGTGCTATTTAAATGTACGATACGATACGTCTTAAATATTCAACTAATTAAGTTTGAAAGTCTGACGTGAACAAATACAATTGCCATTTCCAGGAAATGCATTTTGTGCAAAGTTAGATCACTTGTTGGATTCCAGAAAACCACATAACAATGTTTTGGCATTTGGTATTCAAATGAATTCAAATGTCATTCTTTACTTTAATCGCGTCGAGCAGGTGTGACGATAGCTTAGTGCCAAATAAATATGCAGTGTACGGTATGGGAAAGAGAAATTTGCAATGGAGAGACAGTCGAGCCAATGTTGACCTCACGATTTCAATTGTCCATGCGAAATGTTACGAGGATAGCGAACGATGTCGCGACTAAAACAATTCCAGTTTAAAATTCAAGGTCAGAAATGTGTCTGCTGAAAATTTATTACGAATCTCAAAGGTCACATCTTCCGAGAGCTATGGTTACAGTTAGAAAGAAACGAATTGAAAACAAATTGCGCTGCGGTCTTTAGGTGAGCTATTGTTTAGGACGTTCATAGATTATATCAATAGTTATTGAAAATAAATCTAGATTTATAGTAGGAATTTTGTAATTATAGTAATGGATTTATTGTGGACTGCCTCGTTGGTCTAGTGGTCGCAAGAGCTACTAATCAGCATGCGATCCTGGGTACGATTGCCAGGTCGGGCAACGTGTTATTGGATTTTTCTATCTAGGATTTCTCAGTAAGCTGCCCGGAGTCTGGATTTGTGCCCGGTTGATGGCAAGGCTCGCCCCCTATTACATGGGACTTAAGAAAAACTGGCGAAATGCGGGTGTACTACAGGTACACCTCTGTCTAACCTTTCTGGGATTACAGGCGTGAATTTATGTTTTGTATGTTTATGTTTATTGTGTAGTGGTAGCAAATAGGTTTTTTCTGATTGCTTTTATTGAGAAGTATTTTACCGTATCTATAATTGGCGATAGGGTTGTCGTTTCATTTTTAAAAGTCCTGACAGGGACTACTGGTAATCTCAGTACATTTCTGCCCATCGTCCGGTTGAGTGTATGACAGTTACGTACAACAAGCAGAAGGTACAATTAATAAGCATCCTGACTCCTCACTTAATAGATTTAAGTGAGGTGAGTAAAAGTCGACAGAGCGGAACTGGTTACATTGGCCGCAGTAAATCAGTTACTTATCCGACTCTTATGCACCTTGCTATCTTTCAGAATAAACTTAGTGCTTAGTGCCGCGGTTCAAGTTATCATGATAAAGATACATACGCATAAGCGCAGTGATATCAACGTTTTATTTAATATCCTAATGCCACTACATATTTATCATTAAACAAATATGGAGTCAATAAAGTAATTAGCGAAACGAGATCGGGCAAAAAGGCGTCTTAATTAAAAAACCGGTTTCAGATAATATAATTATAAAGCTAGAAGATATTTGTTGTTGAATATTAAAAGGTACTGTAGAAAGGTGTGAAGCTCTTGTTAGCAGTATGGATTTATGGTTATTGTAGGTTTCTGGTTATTTATGAGTACATAATGTTTAAATCACTTTTTAGTGTAATTTCACAGAAGTAACGATATTTAATTTTATATTGGCACCTGGGACCACAGGATCAGGTAAAGAGGCAGAAAAGTGTGAAAGGTGCCTTACCTTTCAATTCGATTCTTTCATCGATTTTTCTACTTATTCGATGATAAGCTTAATGTATAAGATAGTATCTATGTGTAATTGTACTTACCTAAATAGTTAAAAATGTACAAGTAATGTGGATTGTACAGAGAGAGAGACACAGAAAGAGAGAGAGAGAGAGAGAGTACTTATTCGAGTTTGCTAACAGCAGTCACACCAAATTGGAATTGGCAAATGCTAAAAGCATTTTCTGGGTTCAATGTCCATCGCTGAATATCGTGAACAAAAGGCTTTAATCAATACTTACGTGTGATCCTTGAGTATCGTCTCCAGCCGTCCTGTGTGCGTGTTCCACACATAGGCAGCTCCGTCCGCCGCGCCGACCGACAGCAGGCGGCCGCCCGGGCCGAAGGCCGCCCGCGACCAGTCGCACCCTACCTTGAACGACTCGTGACTGAAATACAATTAAAAATGACATGTTTCACCCTCAAACTGTATGAAATGTTGCCAGCAACATGTTACAAAATATGTCGCGGAAGTAATTATGTGCAATATTTGTCTATACTAATGTTATAAAGAGGAAAGATTTGGTTGTTTGTTTGTATTGAATAGGCTCCGAAACTACTGGACGGATTTGAAAAATGTTTTACCATTAGAAGCCGAAATTATGTCTGATGAAAATAGGCAACTTTTGTTTTTACGAAAACTACGCAGACGAAGTTGCGGACGATGTGCTAGTTTACAATAATTTAGGAAATAAAGAAAAATTGTGTAATTTGCACAAATTAAACGCAAAATTGACATAAGGCAGACTTCTCAACATTGTGCTCTCAGGATTTGAGGGGAAAAAAGTGCTTTGTGCGGCTACTCCTTGTATAAATAATAATATAATATACTTTTTATTTCAGAATAAAATTCCATAATATTAAACAAATTTGTTAGCACATGCCGACTTAAAAACTATGTAATAATAAAATACAACACGAAAAAAGTTTGTTTACAGCTTAACGTTGATTTGTTAACTTTTACCAACTTCAAAATAACGGGGAGGAGGTTATGTATTCGGCGATTTTTTTTTTTTTTCAAGTTTTTGATATTGATTTTTTGACTTTAAGATGACAAACGATTAGATTTTGAATGTTTTCAATTACGAGAATTGGCCTTCTGATACTATTTGGATATAGATTTTCTCTCTCCGTCGGTCGACTTTCTGTTGCTTTATGAGGTTCTTTCCTCCCGGGATCAGTCAGACCCGACCTTAAAAGCCTCGTGACTGAAGTGCAATTAGTAGCCTGTACACTTTGTCACGTCTACACTAATAAGTCTATTCTCGTAGTTAGTTAATGTACAGGTGTCCAGAAGCCTTCTGTAATATTTCAACTTGGAATGTGCTGTTTTGTCAAGGAATTCCGAATACTTTCAAGCTATTTTTAATTTACGCCAGTCCCCTTTAAAAATACTTCTTAAAGTTCTCGACCGTCGGCATTCATTATAAAACTTTCAATGGAAAAATGTAAGAGCAATACGAAAATTCATGTCTCCTAACATCTTGATAATCCACGGTGAATGTTAAACTAAATTATCGTTAATAAGAATACACAATACCTTAAACAATCTTTGTTGAATTAATTAATTCAGTGCTCAAAATAATTAGTTTAAATACTTAACTGCTAAATAACTTTAATTATCTTTTTGTGCTTGGCACAATTATCAACATACTCGCTCATCAAGATGTGATTAAGGTTTGATTACGATTTTCAGCGATTCGAATCAAGAAATTTGACCTCTATTCTCATGTAAAAGTAACAGTTTGAATTAAAAGTTGTTCTTATGAAAACATTTATTAATAATGTGTATTTAGGCGGTAGTTGAGAAATCTACCAACTTCTAGAGGAAAAGACATCAACGCACTTGAAAATTATGTGTTAACAAAAGGAGAATGTTTTAAGCTCTTCGAATATTATGATAATTCCTAACATAACGAGCTTTAAACGTTACTTTTGACCATAAATATAAAGAGAAAGCATATTTCACTTCAGAAACTGTGAGAAATAGTTTTAAATAATGCCATGTTATGTGTAATAAACTTTACTAAAATATTATCTCTTTCCCGTAAAAGTTTTAAAGAAGCACTACTGGAAATTCAGTGCTGAATAATTAATTGTCACTCGATAATCAATCACTGCTATATTATCTAATTGATTGATTTGCATTCAAATATAACTGAAAACTTACAGTATCTAGTCTAGTATTTTGTATCTCTATTTAAATTTTGAAGCAATAATTATTTGGTTTACCACTATTGTTCTAGAGTGAGTCATAAAATCCAGAATGTCTAACTGTAAACATTTCTAAGGTCTTAGAGTGTTATATCGCGGGAAAAGACATAAAACTTTATACTAGCGCAGCAGACTTACAAGTAATAATAATAAATTATAGGTTAGCGTACCTGAAAGAACGTACGATCGTGTTCATCCTCAGATCTATTAGTTGTATTGTGTCGTCGCGGACGCAAGCCAGCAGGTAATTGTTGTCTGAAACCACAGTTACGTACAAATAAAAATAGCAATAAATATTACAAACAGCATCACACACCATAACTTAACGGTTACAAATAAAAAAAAACAAGTCAAGTGCGTGTCGGACCACGTGCAGTGAAGGGATCCGAAGTTAGGATGAATATTTACGCATGCACAGCATTGATTTCATCAGCCGCAAAAATAAATTTGTATTTCATGGTACTTTTTATTCGACTGCCTCGTTGGTCCAGTGGTCGAAAGAGCTACTGCTGCGCATGAGGTCCTGTGTTGGATTCCCAGGTCGGGCAAAGTGTTAAAGGGTTTTTCTATTTAGAATTTCTCAGTGGCAGCCCGGAGTCTGTATTTGTGCCCGGTTGCTGGTAATAGCCTCGCCCCCTATTACATGGGACATAAGCATAACTGGCGAAATGTGGGTGTACTATAGTTATACCTCTGTCTTACCCTTCTGGGATCACAGGCGTGATGTTATGTCTGTATTTTATGGTATTTCTCGAAAGAACTAAAAAAAAAAAACAAAGTTATTTCTACGGTTGGAACCGAAAAAATCGCAAACCTCAAAGACTTGTCGCTTAAAAACATCATAATCTTATCATCGCGCACGTTCATTACATGGAACAATATTTTTCATCCATCGGTCACATGCATGGGGGGCTATGGTGACTAATAATTTGTTTCGTAATTTCCGGACAGACGGACATGACGACATTACAAGGCTTTCGTTTTGACATTTCGCAACAGAACCCTAAATATTAATAGTAAAACTACTTACTTCATAAGTTTCATAACGGACATATGCCATAGGAAGAATAACTTACTTCATAACAACGAGACACATTACAGCTTGTGCCTAATTTAGAGGATTTGTAATCGTGGGGTCCGCTATGTTCTTTATTGCCTTTTCGATAATCGTTGCGAAGGTAATGTTTAACCTTAAACCTTTCAATTGGCGCTTAATAGTTTTAATGTAAGGTAAAGAGCTTCATGAAACGGGCACACCGCTTTATTAAATTAGATGATTTAAGTGTGCGATACCATCATGGTTTCATTAGATATCAGTCGGTATGAAGAACGATCAAATGTCTTGAGGTCAACAATAAGTTCTCATGCGGTTTGCGCGCCATTAGGTATTACTAGCTCAAACGTGAGATTGGCGTCTATGTGTTAACATTAACTCAGTACTAAGCTTTGCTCGTATCGTGCTAATGCCATTTGTACGATAATCCGCAATTTACATATTACATACATAATGTACGACCTTTTCTTTCATTCATTAGTTGGAGCTTAAGAAGTGCTACTCAATGGTGATACTTTCACACCTTTTTTACGTCTTTAAATAAAATTAGGTTTCATAGTAAAGTTGTAGTTTCTCTCCTAAATAAACTGGTAAATCCATAAGCGTTAAGTGTGAACAAAACACTAAACATGAATGAAACTATCACAAAGTACCAATTCAACGCTTGTACTTACATTATGTTCAAACAAGTTTCATATATCTTTCACAACCATCTCCTCGAACATCAACAAAGATCTTTTATCAAACTGTTTCTCTTGTCAATGGAAGTGCACGGTTTCACAACTCTATTTTACTTTCATGCACTTTAACTAATGCTATCAATAAAATGATAAGTGAAAATGAAATCTAATAAACTAGAGCATTTGAAAAGCTTTCGAACATGTCATATTCAGAATCTACTTAGTATCAGCGCATGATAGATCGTCGATAGCACGATCGATCTGAATCGAACGTGATGCCTAACTGTGAACTGTCTCCCTATTCATTTGTCCGATGAAATCGACGTGATTTAATCAGTTTCCGAGGCAGTGACGTCCCGACACCGCGATTGATTGAAGGTATCAATCTGAGCGTTTCGTGCGATGCACAGACCGTTACTGACAAAAAAGGGATCGATCGAGAAACGCGTAACGGAAATGGGCATTGCGCACCCGTCACGTTGTAGTGCTGACACGAATACCAATACTAATATGCGATGCATTCAATTACGGAAAACTTTACAAGTACTCTATCGAATAAACAGCTATTTAACTTTTGATGTTATGTGCTTGCCTTTCAGTGTAACAGTAGTTGCGATGTTAATCTTAACCACTGTTGGTTTAACTAGTCAACTGCTGAGTTTATTTCTTGCATTTCAACATTAAGTATGGATGCGTAAGATTAATGCTGTCATTTAAATTGCTGCTTGTACATAAAATGATACTTTAATCATTTCTGAACGAGACAACATGCTGGTTTACTTTCATTTATCAGTTAGAAATTGACAGGTGGGTTGATGTAATAAACACACATACCTCTACTAAGATCAAGCGACGTGACCTTCCCTTGGAGCATGATATCGTTGGCAGACATCTCGGTGCGGATGTCCCAAAACCTGATCCTCTTGTCGAAGTGTCCCGAGATGATGGTGGAGCCCGCCCCGTCTGACGTCACCAGGTCGTTACACGATGACCCCGCGAACTTCGTCTCCGTACCTGTTGAAGCGTGCATTGTAAAATCCGTGTCACACAACGGTTGATAATAACAATAAAATATCCTGAAGGCCTATTAATATGCGCGGTAAATTGCTTATGTGTATTATTACATTCATTAGTTAAGGTTCCAGGCTGTGTGGCCGACATGCGAATGTTAAACTTTACGACTGATACGAGTGTTTTGAGTGGCCATTGCTCCGTGAGAACGTCATTATGATTACCAGTTTAGTGCGTCATACGTAGCGATTATTAAAGAAGACAATTTTCAAGATAGATCGCTTCATTCAGGAACTATGCTATATAAGGAATTTCATATAGTGGTAGGTTTGTTAAGAAGCTTCAATAGGTAACAGTAGGTAAGTAACTAAACGAAGCAATTAAAAACATTGCTACGAGAACCAACTTCGTAGCAAGTCTACGGTGTACCAATTTTTACGTAGACGGCGAAAAGTTTGTTAATGCATCGTAGCGTTCAATGAGTGGTTGCAAAATCTATAATTAGCTTAACAGATATCCAGAACTAGTGAAACGAGAAAATGAACTCTCATTGAACAGGGACAAGTTATATTTTATCCTTGGTAAAAAAAGTTTGACGGTAACTTATTTGGATATATTATATCGATGGCGCAGAAAAAGCACTTGTACTCGCAGTGTTCACTTGATTGCGGCTAACCGCACAGAGCAAGTCTCTCCAGGTTCACGGATCGATGCACAACAATGCCTATGATATGCATTTTGTAGGTACAATGTCTGGTATGTGCTCGAATATGAATTGATCACTTTGTCATAATACGTGAATATTGTATGGTGTGAATATGACGATCAGTAGGGCTGTTGAAATGTTCAATAATTCAACAGACCGCGGCTGCATAAGCTTTTGATGTTTGCCTATGTCTTGTTGTTGTTAGTGACCAGGATACTAGTATTACTGTACTTAAGATGATGATGGATGGCTTTATTATATCTAAGCTATCGTTTTATTGGCACTTCTCTGTTTAAGCGTTTATTCTGAAGTGCAGAAAGGTTCAGTGCAATAAAGAGAAAGTCAATGGTGTGGAAGCTAAATGTTAGAGATTATTTGATTATATACAGTAAGTGCAAAATTACAAATCAGAGGTGATATAAATAGTTGATAGTTTGTTTATGTATTAAGGTTGATTTCTACTATAAATCCAGTTACTATATGGCAAACCGATAGATTTTACTGATTTTGAAGTAGATAATAATAAACAAACAAACAATAATGATAAACAGTTTGTTCAAGACATAAACCTATTAACAATTAATTTAACTTAAATTACACCTCAACTTAGTGGCAAGATACACGACATGTGCAACTGGGCTTAAACTAGGAGGATTCCTGTGCTTTATGCACCTGTTACTTCCGTCACCACCTTAATCGAGCTGCCATTACAAGTGTGGTGTACTTAAGTACTACTTTGAAGGTTTTATGACCAGAAGTGTAACAAAAGTCCACATTCCAACGATATATTTATATCAAGTCGCTTTGTTAATCTGAAAGATACCATCATATTGGATTTTTCCACCTATCCAGTTGCAGTTCAAGAACTAAGTAGGTAATATCATCATCATTAAATGTCACTAAGCCATTAAAGAGATAAATAAATATTATGATGAGTACTTATAAGAAGTCAATACAGTCCTTTTACATTTACTAGCTAATATGCACTTAAAATGAGGCTTTAACCTGCCTTAACTTGCCGACATAATACATGTGCATACTAACCGGGTATTTAAATAAAAAAAGCGGTAAAGTTATATAACTTTATAGTAACATAGTTACTCGTTGGGGCAGTTTAAACATGTTTCATAATAGGTTGATTTAAAATATTGAATAATCCGTCAAGTCTTATCGATGTCGGATGTTTATCTGTGACGAATGACGATACAAGTCCCGATATTAAGGTGATTGGAAAAAAAAATATTAATGCAATAAATTGGACCGTGTGTCTGCGCCATGGGACGTCGTAGTTATTCACACTCGATCGAGAATCAACTCATAGGCAGCTGATTGGTTATGAAATATGAGTAAAAAAATGGTGGCTACTTGCTCGTGTTACTATTGTTTTTGCTTTAGCTTAATCATGACGTTTGATCAAACAATCGGCCAATCACAGTCCACAGCACGGCAGAGGTTTAAATAAAGAGGATCGATTTAAAAGTGTGGCTTGAATAGGTAGGCTCAGTGACAAAAATCGACACATACCTACACATCATCTAAATTGACACAACATTATTAGGAACATTGTATTTCAGCATTTCCTATGATAGCTTTTAAGTAATACTCTTCTAATATTACTTCTGCTTCGATTTAAATTAAATATTTTGCAAAATTATTAAGATAAAAAAACTGATTATTTAACCAACTTCTATCATGCTTAAACTCAAACTCAAAGCATCTATTTCAATAAAAACATTTACAGGCACTTTTGAATTGTCAAGGAGTCGGTCCGTCAGAAATATGAAAGCGTAGTAGGTACCTATGGAGAAGAACGGGCAAGAAACTCCATAGACACTCTTTTAAATAATATTGTTGTTACAAATATATTAGTTACACCATTAATGTTGACACTATTATAGGTGAGAACGATGTAAAAAAACCGTACACGTTAAAAGCGTTCAGAGTACAGCAAAACATAATTAATAAAAATCCAAAAAAAAAATTGCAGATATATGTATCCATACAAGCATTATTAATTTATTAACCGAACATATTAAACGCTTCTGTCTGCCTGTTCGTTACTGCGCTTATAACTAAAGAGCCACTTATCCGATTTACGTATTTTCTATTTAAAATTCATAGTTATGTTCTGTGGTTCGGCTTCAGTATTTAGCTGCGGGCACAGCAAATTTATTCATATTTAAAACCCAGACCATCGCATTGGAAAATTCTGTGATACTAAAAATCTTCTAGTTTTAATAGCTTGAATAATTCCAGGATATCATTTCCTTATACAATATTGGTACAAGCATTTAATTTAAATAAGAGAGCAGTAAAGTGACTGATTAGTTTTTTTTTTGCAGCAGCCTGTAGTGATTGTTAATCAGTTGTGCTCTAATTAGTTCCTGGATATAGGTAACAGCTATGGGAAAAAGGATGCACTAAAAGGGATAATTACGTTGCACGTCCCGATTAGATTTCAATCAGTTCTGAGAACTGCTCGCTGCCATGGCTGTTAATATTACAATCTAAGTTATAAATGGCGTTATCTATCAAGATCCAATAATTGTAATATGTTTATGAGTACGAGTTTCCCGACATGTTTAGCCTGGGAACACCCGCATTTCTGCATAGTATGGTGTGTAAGCAATAAGTTATCGAGACTCACTTCTAAGTTATAGCCTAACCATCGCAGGAAGCAAGCCTATCATAAATCAGAGAAAAAACCTCAACCCGTGTTGTACTTGGAAACAAACTATTATTTTCAGAATGGCTAAACCTTTATATGCTCAGGTCCTCTTGAACTCAACAGAGACTAATCACAAATGTTAAGTGAAACAGCTCTAAACAGCACTTAGTGTTGGTTCGCAAGCTCAGGGAAAACAAATGGTTGCCAGATAAATTACACGAACGTATCAAATAAATGCATTGCTGCTCTTTAGATAAAATGCAAATTTTTAGCAGACTGCGAAATAGGAAGAGTTTCTCAGCTGGAATTCTAGATAATCCTCAGTACTTTCACAGGTTACAATTAATGTTCCACTATGAATATAATCTGGAATCCCAAACGGCAGTTAAGAAGGGACAATCCAGCACTAACAGCTGCAATTTCTGTAGTATTCATTGTTTAGATTTTATATACATACTTTCTAATTCATCATGTAACTTTAATTTTAATAAAGCCTTAGCTCTTTGGAAAGGTATGATTGACTATTACACATGCGTCAAATGGAGCGTAAAGCGCGCAAGCTACGTGAACACATCACCCCATCGCGCGTGCCTCACACTGGTCTTTAATTCCAGCAGCATTAGTCCTTCCTTTATCTTTTAATTTTCAAACTGCAGTTGTTATCCGGTTTGCACTTGTGGTCAGGTAGCATTCATCTGCAGCAGCCCAACGTTTAATAGCTGCTCGTATGTGAGGTGCGTCTATTTTATTGTGCTTCTGTTCTTTATAGTATTCATTCATGTGCAAAACTTTAGTCTACCTGCACTCTGTAGCCCGACAAAAAAAAAACCATATATTATGATTTACAATTTACAACCGGGAAAGTTAAGAAAACAGAAATATATTCTTAAATTTTCCCGGGATTAATAGCAACCCTACATGCAAAGCACACCTTGCTTTTGAACGGCTATTTCCTACTATTTTATTTCTGCAATTTACTCTTCTACGTTAACTGCGTACATCTAACCGACTTTAGTTTTACATCAGATAGTGGCTGTAATCATTTTAAAAAAAAAACCCACCTCGAAAACCATAACTTTAATTTAATATTTATGTTAGGTTGTATACTATCGTTATGCTGTAGATCTAAATCTAAGCTGTTAGTACTTGTCCGAGTTATAAAAGACGACTGCGAGAAAGGTCTCCATACAATAGAATATTATGAATTATTGTGCAATATATTTCTCTCTGCCGTAACATAGAATACTATTTTGTTATTAAAATCGTTCCCAATAAACAAGCCGGTCCTATAAAGCAAATGAGTTGGTACATACTTACACATTTTACTTCTAAGGTCCCATATTTTGAGCGTCCGGTCGTGGCTTCCAGTGATCACTTTCGTCGGCTCCCCGAGGAATTTAGCCGCCATAACTTTGCCGCTGTGACCCGTCAATGTGTGCTGTAACAATTCATAATACGTGAACATACAGGTACATAATCATAAAGAGGTTTAAATATATTTATGCTTAACATTAACGTACGTTCAGACTAGAATCAGAAAAATATAGTCATCACGATTTCAAGCATAAATATGCATAATGAAATTCAAATGAGCTTTCATTAATAAGCAGTATAAGTTGTATAATATAAAAACATTCTGTAAGGAATTTATTAAAAATATTGGTAAGAAATCATTGAGGTAGAAGCCGAGTGCTGTAATAAAATGCAAATGGTGCTACTGTCAGCTCCCGGCGGAGTTGGACAGGGGTTTACACTTGGCCGTGGCTCCCGGGCAACGGCGCGGGCGCAACACGAACAACGATTATTGTCTTCTGTTTATAGCATCGTGATCTCTTCACACAGTTTCACTTAGCATTGCACCAAACCGATGTCTCACGAAGGAAATCGTTGAGGCCTATTTGCATCTAAAGTGCCTATTAATTGCTTGCATGTCACAGTTTGTAAACACTGGCTGAGTTTACGGTAATGTTTAATAGTGTAATGCGTTTTGAATAATACAGTGTGTTTGCCAATTTATTTTCAGGATTAAAAAATTGGGACAGTTCCACCATCTCTACGCCACATGTGCATGATCCAAGGGCAGGTTGACTATGATCCAGTTTTTATAAGATTTTATTTTAAAATCATCCGAATAACGAAAAGATAACGAACAACACAACAATCCCATAAGGAACATAAGGCCATTATCTATTAAAGCTTAAAACCTCAATTTCACATTACATAACAAAAGTTATGCAATTGTCAAGGATAATAATTGTGTGCATAATAATATCCCTCCTTGTTTACAACAACAATACACTGCGCACATAATGTAGGTGCTCGAGCTTCAAGTCCGCAGCTGGTTCATTAGAGAGTAATGTATTGCCTACAATTAACAAACAATCTCACTGGAATCATGACGTTATGGCAGATTTATAACACAAGTTCATTCTAAACATGACAGGCTTGTAGTTAAACAATCTAGACACGCTCAAAATGTCTCCATAACTTTGTGGTAATGCCGGGTAGACGGCTGACCCGCTCTCGCCGTTCTTAATTACAGACAAAACGCTCCGTTATCGGACGGCACAGACGACAAGTTTCATTCCATTTATGTACAGTAAACAGTAAGATAAATGAAGGCGAGAGACGCATAGTGCGGCTAACAACGCTCTGCACTCGTCCGCCACACGCTCATGTAAATTAAGCACACGACGCGGACGGTACGCCACACGTTTTTCCGCCCGCCTAAGAACCACGTAAGCTAAGTAATTGAAATAGTTTCGCAACATTATTAAACAATCCTTCGCTCTTTTTAAGATAGCGATAAAATGTTAAGTCATTAGCGGTCTTGCTGTTATAACGCCGACACTCATTTTGAGGACATAAACTGCGGCACGTTCTGCTAATTTAGATATCATTATAAAATATTTAAAACGGTATTATACTCTGAAAAAAAAAAGATAATGTCAGTTCTTATTAAATAACGTTATAAAATCAGTTACGTCTTTTATTACTATAAAAGACGTAACTGATGTTACGAGGAGTAATTGACCCCGGTGTACCTCGATAAATAGGAATTTAAAAGCAATCATACAGATAAGTACTATTGTCGCATGTGATTATCATGTGTATCTTTTATATTGGCGGCGCCGCGTTTTCATAGACTTGAATACTAGAGTTTCTCGATTAAACAGTTTCCTATTTTATTTACTACTAGTTGTTTGGATGAAAAGTAGCGTAGGATGAAAAGTAGCGTATGTTCTTACCTACCTAGAACCTACTTTATTCACACACTTTTTTTCTATAGAGATGTTTAAACTCAAATTTTTCACTTTTCCGTACGATTTTTCAATTTTTGTTCTTATACAAACCAAATAGGTGCAGACGCTTTGAAAGGATGCGCGGAAAAACATTTTGTGAAATTGATTTTTATTGGTAGATTATTGGTTTTTTTTACCTTTAAGGATTGTAGCTATTTTATCTACAATATTAAAGATTTTGTTAAACTTTACTTCTGGAAAACAACTCTTTCGAATTGACAACCCTAGTTTCATCTGAGGTGGATGCACTTCTCCTTTCTCTTTCCTTCTTTCCGAGACATTCATTTCTAAGCCAAATTCGATCCAGTAAGCACGTTTGGCGAGGAGGAATTAATTAAATTTAATTCTCAAGGCACCATTAGCTGGCGGGTAGTGTTCCCGGAGAGAGCGCATGCGCGCAACGGGACCTTATCATCGCTTTTAAAATTTATAGTATAACGGCTAATTGAGAGTACACTCATTTGGTTCGTTCGTCGCGTCACGAGTGCGGGGAGCTTATATGCTGTTTCGGGATATTGCCACGCGATAGTCAGGGCACACTAATTGAGGGGGTTAAGAGATATCATCCGGACAAGGCCCACCGACTCTTAACGAGCCAATGTAACTTGACGTAGTACATTCAGAAACAGCAGACCTCACAATGCTCACAATTAGAAATTACCCAATATACAATTTTAATGGACCCACTGACGAAAGACTAGTAATTTCCGACCGGATCTGTTCGGTAATTAGCTTTTGCCAATAAGCATCACAAGTGCAATTATAAAGACAATCGGATTGGTCTTATTACGTTACATAATTTCGTCGGGAATAAATGACAAAGAATAATACTATGATTTATTACGGCATGACTTATAAGGCATATCTGGTATACATTATACTTATCGCAATAATGGAGTACAATTTCTACCTATGTGGTCGTTAGAACATAAGCAAATATTGTACGCTCAGCCGGCGAAATAACTTACTCCTTATAAATCAGTTGATTTGAATTGCTCTCTCATTAGTGATTCCAGCTGCGGTGCATTGCAAAGCAATACACAACTTATTACTTTGGCTACACGACTAAAACCATTTATAAAGTATCCACATTTAGCTTCTGAATACGCGACTTATCTCGTGTTGATACCCAAACGAGTTCACCAAATAAGATATAAGAGAGAGAAAAATTTGCGGCGTCGGTTTCATTCATGTGGACATTTGAATTCACACAATGCAGCCAGATTAGCTTGCTTATAAAGAGGCTTATTTTATGATATCAAAATGTGTATCATGCACCATCACGGACACATTATGTATGTTGCAAAAATAATCTCAGTTTATTTATTATGAGGAGCATGGTGGCGCCGGTTTACAGCGTCCGAATCTTTTTAATCTTATCGTATTAGCATCTTTTGAGAATCTGGCAAAAAAGCGAGCAGAATAATATGCGGACGAACATTTGTTGTGAGATAGTGGGGGTCTAGGTAAGTAGTGTATGTATACATGAGTATGTTGCAGAAATAATCCCAGTTAATTTATTATGAGGAGCATGGTGGCGCCGGTTTACAGCGTCCGAATCTTTTTTGTCTTATCGTATAAGCATCTTTTGAGAAACTGGCAAAAAAATGCGAGCAGAATAATATGCGGAGGAATATTTGTTGTGAGATAGTGGGGGTATAGGTAGGTAGTGTATGTGACGCCTCGTTTCTAGTTCCTTGTACTTACTTCCTCGTGTGCGGGTATCGCAGGACATAAACCACGACAGGTGGTTGTTAAATCACAACAGTGTGCGCGATATGAAGAGCGACAACAGATGCAATCAAGTAGTAGTCGCCTAGGGGCGCTGCCATTCGTTATTTACAGAGCTGAGTAACTAGGTGTGCGAGTTATATCTGCTTCCCTTGTCATGTGATAACGATACTATGAGTGTTCATTTACGATGTCAGGTTAACTAGATTAAAGTTGTGAAAAATGATATCAAGGAAGACTTATTTCAAGAAGTCTAGTTAGAAATATGAGTCTCACGTATATGAAAATATAAAGTGTACGTCCGTATACTTAGCAGGATATATTATTATTTAAATTGAGGCTCTAATTCTGTTGAATCAGCAAATTAATATCTGACGGTGTTTTAATACCATTAAAAATACACAGAGAAACTTAAAAGTAATTATGTAGTAAGCAATGAAACGAAAATGTGAAAAGTTTTAAATGAATTTTACGGTAGTTTCGTATTTGAGTAAGACAGGTCTGATTGTTATCCTCGGTGTAATTACGTGGATATCTGTTTATTTGCATACAGCAGATGGTAGAATAGCCTTTAATGAAAATAACAGAACTACCGCGGTCAACGTGCTCCTGAGAACTGTTTTGTTTATTTAGGTCATGAGCATATTCCAACTTGGGAATGATTCTTCATTTTCGTACTACGGTTAACTTAAGTACATATATGTAATTGAAGTAGGTAATCACAATAGATATTTCTCATTCTGTTTTATTGCTTTCTGCTTCATTGTCGTAGTTATTACTACAGCTAAGACAGTTGAATTATTATTATCGATAGGCAACCTTAGATAATGTTACCACAGTCTCGTACAACTAATTAAATAGACCGCATCTATTTCGTTAGTTCTTTTGCAGAGCTGTTAATGATGAAAAACCAAATAGAATAGAATAGTGCAATTAACTCCAGTTTAATTAAATGTTGTTAAAAAATAAATACAAATAAACATCCATAGAAAACCATTCCTTAACATTATTTTGCCTTTACATTTACTTTAAGATCTTTCTAGAAAATACAGAATTAGCATTTACTAAGGTGTGCGTGCGAGCAAAGGTAGCAGCTGTACATGTCATGTCTTTACATTATTTATAGCTAATTCAAGAAAGAATTTTAATTAATGATTTTAAAGGCATACAGTACAATAAAGGCTACCGGAACGCCGATTATGAATACACATCTACTTGACAAAACAAAACATACTCGTACACAGGGTTGGGTGCGGGCAGTTAAATTACTATTGAATAAAAACAAAAACGATAAGAAAATGTCCTTAAATGGATAGCGCATAGTATTGTTTTGATATTCCTACAGCAGGCTTAGCACGAGCGCCCTAGAGAAGCGTATTGTCGACGGAAGAGTAGACAAAAATGGCGTTTCTGTGTAGACAGTAGAAAGTTTTCTACTGTCTACACAGAAACGAAACGCAATTGTACGGTAAAAATGGGTAGTTATACACATCACTAACAACTAACCCGTTGCTATGGAAAATCACTGTCTATAAAGCAACCTGAGTCTAAGTGTGTCCTCGTGCTCGCGAAAAAGAGATTTCGAGGAGCGTAGAAAGTGATTTCTATTCTACAGTAGAGTAGAAACAGAAAACGCCATGCTAAGCCTGCAGGTCCAGTCATCTGCATTCATATTAAAATTTGATTAAAGAACAATCAAGGCGTGGCGGAACTCCTTCAAACCGACTACATATTAAAAGAAACGCTGTCTTAACGCGCACGAACAATTCAAGTTAAGGTATGTAATTATAACAATTAAAAAGAATGATATATTTTTTTATTAAACGATAGCAAAGCATACGTATTCCAATGAACACTACATGTGCAATAATTTAAAACTATCTTGGATTGTCTTCGTGATAATTTGAACTTTAAAGATATAGATAAAGGAATCAGAATGTGTTGATTGTGACGTTTATAACGATGTACAATAAGCGTTCAGAAGTATTCCACCAATTCGACATGAGATAATTAGGACTTCGTGTGGGAGTTTACTAGCGGTTAAAAATAGACAAATAAAAACCATTTTGTAAGTATGTACTATACAATTTCTCTGTCAAGTCTCTTAGCCTTCATATAGTTTGTAGACGCTCAAAACTAAATAATTATTTAAATTGAAACGGGCGGGTGTGTAAAGGATGACATAAATTTAGACTTTGCAGATGTTATAAAAATTGTGGAATGCAAATAAATGAGATGACTATGGTAAAGAATGTTCGGCGAAATGTTAGCTAGAGTGCTTGTTCCCATCCCCGTTTACTTATTCTCACACTATTAGTTGATTGGTGCGTGATTGTCTCGCATTAGTATCGATTGTTATCATCTATACGAAGCAAGAGAATAAATCTTGGCTAGTTTTTGTAAAGTATCATGTTTCTTTTTGTAAGCTGACACACTCTCGTAACACGATTTATTTATGTTTATATCAAATAATAGGTACGTATTTGCGGCAATTTAAGAGTCATTAGCAACGCTTAGCAAATTAATAACAGTTTAGAGGCTAATATTTGAATTCACGCTTAAGGCGAGTGTACTAATCACGTAATACTTCAAACTGCCGCATGAAATAAGATAAATTATCTATTAATTGACTCACCGAGCTTATTTACGTTAAGTTGTACTGTTGTAATTGAACAAAATTAATTTTATGTTAAGACTTCGCCTTATTTACCACCTACTAATTAAGTTAAGTCTTTGGATTGAAACTTATCGTGGCCACGGTTCAGGACTTTATTGCAAGTAACTGTGTAGCTTATAAAAGGAGTTGACTTGTACTTAAAGTACAAATAAGTCGATTTTAATGCGGACGTTAACCGATATTACTTGATTGTTAAACTCTGTAATCTTAACGCTGATAACTTTATTTTAATGGGAAACTTATTTAGTGTCTGAACTGATTTACTTGGACTTTATACCGTTAAGGAACTACGAAGAAAACTGTTACAAATAACTTATGCTAATTAACATGACCACGAATAAACTTTTCATAAAAGTCATTATTATTGTTCATAAACCATATGTTATGAACAGGCAATCAAAATTGATTCCAATTTCGCTAATTCGCAATCTTGATGATTATTTATAGTGTCTTATTCTATGGTTTATGCATTCCGTAGAAACATATAAATCGCCCAAGATAATTAAGCGTATATTATAGCAAAGATGTAAATTCTGGTGATCAATATCAGTTTTAACGGCTTGTTTTATCGTTTGTTAAATTAAGGAAAGCAAAATTAATGTAATGAGGATTGTGTCAATTCATAAAGTGTTCCGCATAAATCAATTTCCGAATGATTAAATATGTACATAGCTGTGCCGTTGCCAGCAACGGGGAACAGTTAATCAATTAACGAAATATGTGGTGTACCGTGCGGGGGACCTGTGCTACTATACGTATGAGGTGCACACCTCAGCTGTCATAACCTCACAACCGCGGCTGCCTCTCACCATCAACGCAAAACCAGTGGATTTGTTAATTTATCTTGTACTAGCTGCTCCCCGCGGTTTCACGCGCATAAAAGTTCATCCCGTGGGAGTATCGGGATAGTACTCTATGTGTTGATCCAGGTTATAATCTATCTGTGTGCCAAATTTCATTCAAATCCGTTCACATCCACCCATACTCACAAACTTTCGAGTTTATAATATTAGTAGGATTCCATGTCGCGAATCGCGGTGTCTACCTGTCTGTTTATTGGGTTTCCCCTAGGTATTTTTACAAGTTGGTACCTACTAGACGACAACGTGTTTTATTTCAGGACATTATAAATTCTGCGCGAACATTACGTTTACATTACACGACGAAGGTAGAAGAGGTGGTGGAGTACATAAGGACGAAGACCAAGTTCACCTTGAGAGTCGAGAATTTGGAGTTATGCCATAAGACTAACTTCAGATCTTTTGTGGCGCGGGTTCCGACTCATCACCTGGAAAGTTTCATGAAGGAGGAATTTTGGCCGACGGGTGTCGTATATCGGCGTTTTCGCGGAAGTCTACACGACACGCCGACTCAGCGCAATACGTCGCCGACCCAACGTTATAAATAGATTATTTTGTGTTTTTTACAATTATGTATGTTAGGCTTTAAGATATTTATGTTATGGGTCTTTGTTACCTGAATTAAACGAATTATTATTATCTCCTTTGTTATATTTTACAAACTTATAAATTACATTTTTAAATATTTTTAAAAAAATCTGAAAAAATAATAATTAAAAAACATTTAAAAATATAAAAAATAGTATCCCACCGGTATCGGGAACAGGGTCCAAGCTACCGGCGGTCAGGGCTCCAGAGAGAGGAACCTCCTGACAATGCGAGCCGTGTCCTGAAGTACCGCTTTCTGAATCAAGCCCTTGATCCAGCTGCCCAACGAGAGCCTCCTCAGGTGTTTGTCGAGGCTCTTGGCTATTAAGCCATTGGCTGTCACGACTATCGGCACAATGATTGCTGAGTCCACGTCCCACATGTCGACAACCTCGCGAGCCAAATCAAGATACTTGATTTCTTTATCTTTCTCGGCTTTCACGAGGTTACAGTCATGCGGGACCGTTATGTCAACAATCATTGTGCGCCGCTGTACTCGATCCACCACCACTATATCAGGCTTATTGGCAATAATAGTCCTGTCAGTGATGATGGATCGATCCCAGTACAATGTGATATTTCCATTTTCGAGAACTGGGTCGGGCACGTACCTGTAGTACGGCACTTCCGATTCCACAAGGCTGTATTTCAGAGCAAGTTGCTGATGGATAATCCTGGCTACAAGGTTGTGTCTATGCAAGTACTCTTCGTTAGCTAGACGAGAACAACCGGAGATAATGTGTCTTATTGATTCCCCCGGACGGTGACATGCCCGACAGATGTCAACCGTGCCGTCTTTCACAATAAATCTCCGGTAATTGTTCGTCATCATAACTTCGTCCATAATTGCACAGACAAAACCTTCGGTTTCTCCAAAGGTCACCGAAACGCAGCCAGGCTACGGACTCTAGAAAATCTACATCGGGTCCATGTAGGGCGTGAAAAAGCGCCCGTGAAGCTCCTTACTCTGCCATACTTCCATGCGATCATTAGTGTCAAGCACTACAGGTTTGCGCCAGTTCTCTTTAGCCAAGGAGAGCGGGGTGAGGCCCTTGTCCACCGCGACCACATCACGATGCATCCCCACGTCGGCTTCTAGGAAATATTCCCTGAGACTGCATATTTCGCGATTGTGTAGGTTCTTAGCGTTTAAAAAGCCTCGACCACCACACTTTCGCGGGATATACAGTCTCATTACCGATGACCGTGGGTGATGCATTCGGTTTGCAGTCAGCAGTGTACGGACCCTCCTATCCAGGGCGTCAAGTTCGGTCTGAGTCCATTTGAGTATGCCGAAAGAGTACATCCAAACTGGCATGACCCAACCGTTAACGGCGCGCACCTTGTTTCCGCCTGACAGAAGACTATTTAACACTTTCTTCAGGCGGCCAAAGAAGCGCTCCTTCAACGATTGCTTCATGTCAGTACCATTGATGCCCAACGCTTCCGACATACCCAAATACTATCGGATGCGGAGAGGGCTCTGACGTTTATGGAATCCGAGAGTTGGGTTCCCACGGATTCCACAATCTCCCCTCGCTTTACATGCATGACCACACATTTGTCCATACCAAATTCCATCCTGATGGCGCTACTGAAATTTTCAGTTACTTTCAGTAGCTCCATTAGTTGCAAATTGTTGGGGGCAAAGATTTTTAGATCATCCATGTACAGAAGGTGAGATATAACCTGACCACCTCTCCTCAGCCGATAGCCTAGACCTGAATCCTCCAGCAGTGTGCTTAGAGGATTCAAGGCTAAGCAGAACCAAAGCGGGCTCAAACTATCGCCCTGAAATATGCCTCGCTCGATCCTTATCGGCTCGCTATTCCTCAGGATATTCCGACATCCTGGATAGCGAAGGACCGTCCTCCATCGCCCCATACATGACATCAAGAAGGTGCGCAGAGTTGCATCTACTTTATACAACTCCAGCACCCTCATGAGCCACGTATGTGGCACCGAGTCATAGGCCTTCTTGTAATCTATCCAACATGTCGACAGATCCTTTCGGGAACGACGAACCTGTTGACTAATGGCCATATCAATGAGGAGTAGCTCCTTAGTACCGCGCGACCCGTTCCTACATCCATTTTGAGAGGCAGACATGATGAAGTTGATGTCTATATGTTTGTTAATTTTAGCTCTCAAAATGGATGTAAGCACTTTATAGACCGTCGGTAAACACGTGATCGGCCTATAATTTTTGGGTTCCGCGGTGCTACCTGATTTATGGAGCAGGTGGGTAACTCCTGTTGTTAGGAACTGGGGTAGCGAACCAAACTCCAAAGCCGTCTGGTACTGAGCCGCCAAGCGAGCGTGCGATCTTGTGATCCATTTGATCCAAAAGTTCTGCAGTCCGTCCGGCCCTGGAGACTTCCAGTTAGGCAATGGACGGACTGCACGAGCTACATCTTGGGGGCAGATGGTAATAGCCCCCATTTCTGGTATTGGATTGCAGGCTCGCTCGACTTCCAGAGTCCAGTCACCTTCGGTGTGACTGACAGGCACCGACCAGATACTGCGCCAGAAAGAACACATGGCATCATCATCTGGCAGGCACGTGTCAGCCACACCTTGGTTCGGTCGCTCCCAACCCCTATAAACCCACCTTTCATCGCTCTGGAAGGTGCGATTCTGAGTGTATCGCTCTACTCGCCGCTTATACCTACGAATACGGTTAGCCCATGCATACACTTTCTGCTTCAGGAAATCGATGCGCTCTGTGACGCAGGACAGATAGTTCTGGGAGCTTATATCAGTCCCTGAGAACGCCCGCCTCACAAAGCGCATCACTCTTGGACGAGTATTGCCGTCTCTGAAGCAGATTAGTTTGCCGATGAGCGCTCTGGCCCCACCAATACGGTGTTCAATTCTGCACTGCCAGGCTGGTACGGTTGGTTTCTGTCGCGTAGCTCTAGAGTCATTGGGAAATTTGACGTGAGCTACACGACATGCCGCTACAGCCGCGCAGTACAGAATCGAATGAGTATCGGTGAGGTCTTCGCAGTCATCAAAATAGTTTGATAACTGCGAATCCAGGACCGCCACCAGCGCCCTATTTTTGTTATGCATGGGCAAACGAGGTAAGCGTGGTCTAAGTTCGGGCGACATGAACCGATATTCCCGAATCGCACACTCCAAAGCATTCCTCAATTCCTCATTGCACCGGGTACTTACATTTGTAGCCCTATCATCACTTCCTTCGTCAGCTTGATCAGTGTTGGACTGTGGTAGTACCACAAGACTCTGCGACGGGGGGGCGATGACATGACTACTCTGCATTTCACTTCGCAGGTGATCAAGCACAGTGTCATCCAACATATGATTACGTTGGATGACCCGCACCTGATCCGACAGTCGTTGTGCCGAAACGTTGACAGCTGGTTCAAGCACCTGAAAAAGAGAGAGCATCCGAACACGGTACGCGGTCAGATTATTTCCCCCCTCTGTAGCCCCATAGTATGAGCGCATGACATTTTCATTGATGGATCGTGTCCATCTCATGCGCTGCACACTTCCGCCGGGAGCTGGGACCCTATCAGAGGCCGGTGGGCCTCGAGGTCCTAAGCCGTCCGGCGGCCGGCGTCCTCCTCGTCGACGAGCAGGTGGTGGCGTCGTGGGCGGGGAGAAATACTCGTCGCTCGAGCTCGACGCAACTACCGCGGCTGGTGTCGTCACAGCGCTCACAGTAGCGCTGGGTACCGGCGGCGGCGAGGCGGAGCTGAGCGATGAGTCCGGAGGTGGTGGGCGTGCTTGACATGCGGCTCATCTTGTCAACATAGTTTCCTCATTTCAATTTCGTCAGTTCTTGTTCAAGTTATGTATATCGGAGGTGACATCTGTCATGTCACCTCCAATTCTGTAGTTTTTGATTAAATTTGTTACATTTTGATGTGTTATGGGCTCTTTTTTGGTTTTAAAGTAATTTTCAATTTTCAGGATTCGTTTCTATTGAAAGACTTTTGTAAGACTTGGTCAAAATTATTTTCAGTAATATTATTAGTTAAAATTTGAAATTCAGACGTTTTGTTGACACGGTGTTGCCATATTTATTTAGATATATAGCAGACTGCTCGTAAATCCACCGGTGGTAAGGCGCCGAGGAAACAGCTCGCCACCAAGGCTGCGCGCAAGAGCGCACCCGCCACCGGCGGCGTTAAGAAACCCCATCGCTACAGGCCCGGCACTGTTGCCCTCCGTGAGATTCGTCGCTACCAGAAGAGTACCGAACTGCTGATCCGCAAGCTTCCGTTCCAGCGTCTCGTGCGTGAGATAGCACAGGACTTCAAGACCGATCTCCGTTTCCAGAGCTCCGCTGTCATGGCACTGCAGGAGGCTAGCGAAGCTTATCTCGTCGGTCTCTTCGAAGACACCAACCTGTGCGCGATTCACGCGAAGCGCGTCACCATCATGCCCAAGGACATCCAGTTGGCGCGCAGGATCAGAGGCGAACGCGCTTAAACTGCTGACGTCACAGAATACACGTCGCCCTCCACGCTGCACTGCCATCGTGCAGTGCAGCTTCGTGTCTGCGGCTGTGGCTGTGCGTTCACATATATTATTATTATTATTACAGTTTATTAAGGAAAAAAATGCATTTTCCTTTTTACGAAATTAATAGAGCGCTGGTTGAGGCGAAGACAAACTAGTTAAGCGTTAGTGCTGAGCTGCATCGAGGAAGTGTTTGTAACATGTACTAATGTCAATAGAAAGTACATAAGAGCATTCCCTGTTGTCATTGTTCGTTAACATTTCGCGCGTCTAATTGAAAAGATATGTTTCTTAAGTAAGTTTCAAGTGTAAAACAACATTAAACATTCCTTTTTATTGAAACGTGTCAATAGTTCTGCTTGATGGAAAATAACTGTAGGTTTATGAATGTCTCACTAATTGAATATCCAGCAGGATACGTTTAAATAACAAAGCAGAAATGCAAAATTGCACACTGTAAATAATGTTTAGGTAGATACTTGTAATTTCTTACCAAACGTATTTTTTTAAATTTATAATCGCTGCAGAACAATCGGAATGTTTTAACTTTAGACATAACTTGATTTTCTTGATGATTGATGCAGTAAGTATTGGAGTGATGTAACCATTTGACGATTATATTGATTGTTAGAATATTCGAGAAGCGATAGTCAAGCGGGTTGGTAATATTAATTACAGAGCTAGCATGAAACAGTCCGGTAGCTGCGCAGGCGCAGGCGCGGCGGCATCGGCAGCGCGATGCGCTCACGACGCGACATCCACCGCCGATTTATGTGTGGGAGCGCTAGGTCGTGACCCTACCACATGAAAATGTTAATTCGTCTTATATAGCAAGCATTACAACCGCACCACATTCAAATACAAGACCTTAATTTCGTCATTACAATAATTGCTCCATTAGAAAGCAGGAAAACGCCTAGGTCACAGCTACGTCCAAATAATATCACAAATTAGATGCTGTTATACACTAGCGTGTCTAGCCAGGTAGGTATTATTTGCATGAAGTCGATTCATGTTACAAGAATTGGGACGCACATTGTATTGCATTTCATAAGCAACCCAGATTTTCTTGATTGAAAACGGTGAATTCAATTACGGATATAGTAAATTTCGTAACTGTCGGAAAAAAATATCGGAAATCTACAATCGAATCGTTCGAACATGTTTTCGCACGCTCGTGTAAAACTTGCACGGAAACTATAAACGTGTGCAGTAAAACCAAAATTGGGAGTCTAAGAAATCATGTGACCGTGTTACAGATGGCAATAATGCCAGTATGGCGTGACCGCGCCATCTCTAATGTTGTTATAATGACGATATCGGGCGAGAACGTGTGAGTAAGTAATTGATAGAGCAACTTGCAATTATCTTTGCTATTAGCTGTGTTAATACACTTAACTTATTATGGTTCAAATGTCGGGGTGTTTGTACTACGCTTTATTATAATATGTGAACTTTTTGACAATAGTGTAAAATGTAACAGTATTCGTTATACTGGCAACGGAACAAAATATCTTACTGGAGTTGTTATAATGCATCTTCATTTTAAGTTGTTTTATTTAATGTGACTGTTTAACTGCTAGTGAAAGGTCGACCCGTAATGTAAATTTATTACAGAAAGACAATTTTCTATGTATTCAGTATTGTCTGCAGTAATTTGTGACAATTTATCGCTAATTAGTGAGAAATATGACGCGTACAATACTATATTTTGAGCTCATGCTACTAAAAGTACAGCAACAGGTTGAAGTAAAAGTCTCTACTGCAGGCGAACACAATTTGCTGAAGTATTTCTATTCAGGTATATGTTAGATGTTAGCCAGCCACTCAACTTCCAATTTTGTTCCGCCATAATAACCGATTATATTTCACGATACCTTGTAAGTAATTGATACACATCCAACGTTAGACGTCAAATCACTACAGCTATGAACTTAGTGGCTTCGGAGATTCCACCACATTAGAGGTGTTAAGAACACAACGGAAGATATAAATCTACCAGTTTTTGTTGGTCTTCATTGCACCATTTAGGCACCTCTTTTTTATACGGATATAATTCTATTTTCCCAACACTGTTTTGACTTTAATAAAATTATGTACTGTGATATAATTGAAGCGATTCATTATAAATGAATTTCTTCATTTAATAGCTCCAAATACTTTGATTATACACATTAGAGACGTAACATGTAATCCACGTCGTTTGAAACAGATTGTATCGACACTTATAAAGTTTAACGGCTTTTCTAACATTGTGTAATTACTTTGAAGAAAAAAATATTCTAAACAATCGCAAGGTCTTTATAAATCATAAGGACAGTGATGATTTACTTGAAAGATCTGCGCTCTGTGATATTGATGGATGATGTCCAACATTGATTACTTACTTGCGTATGTATCAATCTTATGTCACACAGATAAGCTATTATCATGACAGTTTATAAAAAATGTTCTTGATACGATCATATTTTGCGTTAAATACTAAGGTCGAATAATTTTATTACATTGTATTCTTAATGTAGAGCATTTAGAATACAATCTACTTTCTTTATCGGGTATACGCCTACATGAACAGTTTTACGAAATGACGAAATGTGTAAGGTTTGTACTTGTAACATAGTATTGAATAAAGAGAAACTAGAATTCGTTGATGAAACTGTTTTGTTGGGGATCACGCTCGACACAAGGCTGCAATGGGGTCCTCATTTAACATCTCTTGTAGGACGGACTTACGAATATGTTGTAAGAAAAATCTGTCCATTTACTAATGTAGATACCGAGAGGCTAGTCTATTTCAGTTACTTTCATAGTATCATTTCATAGTATCTTACTTTCTTAAATGCTTTGAGTTTCGAGTTCAGAGGAGCAATTCCCGTATTTCTTCTAAGAACGTTCGCAATCTAATCTGTCTCAATTTGTCAAAAATACAATCAGTTTTCATACATTTTTGTCAAAATGTTGACATTGATTGTCACAGAGAAGAGATAGCGACTTGAAATTTGATCATTTTTTCATGTACGAGGATTGGCCTTCTCGTTTCTGTAGGCTGGATCACTGGATCTCCCATTGCCACAAAAGTATCCTACATTTATCTGTAATTGCACTATTAAAAGCTCAGACGATCGCGAGAGACGGTACCTACTAGAAATCGCTAGTACCACTTGAGGTATCTCTTGTACGAAGAAAATACAATAAACAAGAAGTGAAAAAAGTCTTTCTACTCTGAAATGATCAACAACACGCACTACAACAGTAAAAAGTTTTATGCATTATTACAATTACTGTAATCCGTGAAAATGGATGATTGAAAGTGTGTATGAAGAAAAACGATAAACCACGAGTGTTTGGTAAAGTTTCGTGCATAAGTAATTTAAATCATTTATCCATTAAATTGCAGGTTAGTAACGAGAAAGTAACAATTGAGATAAAACAATATGAACCGCAAATTCGGCATTTCCCCTACTGAGTGAAAGTTTGAACACTTAGTTTTTTATACGTATTTATCTAATGGTGAAGAACCGGAAATTCCACATAATTATTTTTCCTCTACCGCAGGACCATTATATGCATTACACCAGGAGAATACAGTGAGTTTCAGTTGGAGAGCTATCAATGTCAGAACAGTACACGTATTGTTATTTTAGAGTAAATATTAAGTCAGGAATGGCTCTCGAGCGTGAGCTGGGACGCGTGAATGTTACGTTTAGAGGTGGGCGCTAAGTGTTCCGCTATTGGTTTTGGTTACAGTGTAGGTAAAGTGTAACGAACAAAGGATCATTCGCATTTTGTGCGCCGTGTGAGACAATGCGCAGTCCAGGCACCCAGCTAGCGTAACGCGGGGTGAATGAATCCGAAATCAGTTCACGCTCATGCCAATGTTCAGCACTCGCACTTCTCAACTTAACTTTTGCGCGTATCAAGTCGCTTAGTTACAGTAGACGCACATCATTAAAATACGACAAGGAAAATATATATAAACGAAATACACAAACGGCCGTATGCTGAATGTAGGGAACAGCCGAAGCGAATTTCGATACCACAATTACTATCACCACATGCATGCCGTGTCTAATGTGCCTTGCGTTGCTGGCAACTTATAACTCCTTTATACAGACGGTCTTTGACTTCTTGTACCCAAAATAACAGAACACTGATTGACTATTTCCTGGCATTTTGAGTAGGTATAATTACCTTTCTACTCAAATACAGAATGATACATACCAATTTGTAAAGTAACCATTTTATTACGGTTCTTAATTACTCTTTCCAGAATTGCTTGCCTGATGAGAACTTGGCTATGATAAAATCAAATAGTTGTAGGTTAGTATGACAACATTTGTATCCAACATTGTTATGTTGCAACCTTATAAGGTTTGTGTGTGGAGTTCGAAAGAAGTGGTTGATGAACGGCACCGAGACATGTGGGATAGTTGATCTGAGGAGAGATCTCGAGCATTATAGCGTTATCTCGCAGCGCGTTACTGGATCAAAATGCAAATTAACTCACAACCCCGCACCTGACTTTCATACTGTTTTGGTGTCCAAGTTATAATTAAGCGTAGCAGTTTTTTGTGCAACGGCGTATTTTATATTAAAATTGGTTAGTTTCTTGTGTCTCTCAACTCTAACTCTAGATATTTTTAGATGCAAAACCTATTGTCTCTGTGTTTCGCTTCATGATTCATTTGGAGCAAACAACGCTTTTCGTTTTTTTTCCAGTAGTCTACACCTATATGTCTCAACTAAAAGTGGCGCCATTGTTGGGAAGAAGTCATTTTTTTATATTTTTATTTTAAAACAATTTTTATTTAGTTTAGTTTGGTAAGGTTGCGTGTAAACAGCAAGTCGCCTATTTCTTGCGGTGGCAGCAAAAGTTTGGGATTCGCGGTAAAGCGCGGAAGGCGCATGAGCGGTGTGCTATCGGCGAGAGGCCATCTGCCTCCGTATATCAAATTAACGGTGCGGAACTGGGAACCGTGGCAGCAGGCAGGCAGGGCAAGCGACATACCAAAATTCGCACCTGTACGCGTGTGTCACACATATGCATTTCTACAGATTCTTAATAAAGAGGAACAAGTACATGCGAAAAATTGGCCGACCGTATCCAAATGTCTTTGTTTTGGCCAAGTTCAAACTCCGTATAAAGAATGCCGTTAATGTAAAATAAAGTATCTTGATGTTTTGATATTCCTGATAAATATTCAACGCAACAGGGTAGGTTTTATGGTCGTTGCTCTACGAGGCCTTCATGATAAGTCTCTAATATATTGACAATAAATATTGTGATGGTATTTATATTAGTACGTTGGCAAAGTATATATGGCTACGACGTTTGTTGCTCAACATTATTTACATTCAGATATTTCTGTTTCACTAGGAACAGGTTTTGCCTGTGTGCACGAGTCATGTTTCGTTGCCTGAAATTATTAGTACTTAACTATTTAAGTTAAGGCGTCATATAGTGTTGTTCAGTGAGTTTTAATTTTTTTTCGAAGGTGGCAAGTTATAATAATAACATACTTAACATTTTATGTACGTCTTTCAAAAAAAAAAAAAAACATGAAAAGAGACACGGCACTTTTTCAATGGTCCTTGTAGCTTTATTTTGAGGAAACTGCTTCACCTCGTTAAATCTTAAAACGAGAGCTTCCAAAGGCATTATGGCTTCCAATAGTACGTATAGGATTAAGCTTCGCGGCACCTTTCTGCGTGTGCTTGTGTAGGTAAACATAAATCTGCAAACTTGGTTCGCTTGACGATACAATCGTGGGAAGAAAGACGTTAAAGTGCTATATAATTGTTTGAAGACATGAATAGTCAGTGAATGAACGCGTCAACTATGCATATGTATGTGAAAGTCAAGTACCCCTGTGGTTATAGCCATGTTACCATGTTGGTACATAGAAAATTCAATCAAACAACTTAAGCTACGGTTTTAGCAGCAACAAAAAATATCTAAGAATACCTAGAATGCTGAAGTAAAAACATCATTTATCAAGAGACAAGGAGCGTGAAACTGGACACAATTTTGTTTGACCAATTAGTCACGCGACGGAACTAAACAAAAAATTTGTAAATAGACTCCGACATCCATTTTTACATTCGATTATTTTTGATATGAAAACATGAAATACTGAAACATACCCGATAACTGTTTTATGCGTTATCTGCGCGAGTTTCAATATTTTTTATTCGCTGCTGTTCAAATGAAATTAATACTTGTCCAGGTAATTTGAAACAGACTATGACGTCAATGTATTCTAAGAGGAATTAACCACCGTTATTTTTCTTTGTAAGTATATCGTTACAGATCATTTGAATTGAGTTAATCAGGAAACTAAAGCAAAAAAGATACTTACAATGATTCATTTCTGCACGAGACAATAGCTTGATCTCTAATAATATAGAACAAAATATCGATAATATTTGTTTATTAAGACCAGTCTATTAAGTTTGAACGTCAAAGAACTATACATGATCAAGACAGTAATTTATCATAGTTTTTGTCGCGCAAAATGAATATACCTGCTTGTGTATTCAGAAATTATAACTGTAGTCTATAAGTTTACATCTTTTTGGTAGCTTAAATAGATGTATCATAGTTAATAGAAACATAAAACCGAACCTTTAAAATACTTAAATATGTATGTAAATAATATACAGCTGACAGCAACGCAAGCGAGGTCGGTCGACCACTCGACACCAAAGGCCGTCTGGGTGGTCCAATGTCCAGCCGGACTGCCAGACTAAGTCTACACGCACTCGCCTAATTACGCCCCGAGTTATATTGTACCAAGCACAAAGTGTACCAACTCTCTCAATTTCTAATCAACTTCGTGATTAGGTGTCTTTGAGGTTGTGATTAAATTTTAACAACTATATATCAGTTAAATGCTACGAGGACAAATTGATAGGAAGAAACGAGGGCAGATCATAGAGTGGCCGTCAACAAGTTTTTGTGTAGGTATTAGAATTTCAATCTGCGAATACTTTTCATTTGCATCAAAGATATTCGAAGTCTTACTAGGTGTAGGCACAAATAAGTGCCTAAAAAGACTTTAAAATTGATGATAAAAGCTAACAGTAACTTGGCATCTGTTAAGTATACGTCTGGGCCTGGGATACAGATTACGATCGTGGACAAGTTCACCGGAAGGACTCGGTCGGAGTGCAGACAATACGCGGGTATTCGTACAGCGCGCACATCCTCAGTACTGAGATAGTGTTTGTAATTAGAGAAGAGTTGGGCGCGGGTGTCGGTGCGCGGCGGCAGGGTTAACGCGACGCTATCGCGCCATCCGGCGCCTGCGCACCTCCTATCATGTGAGAGATCAAGCGAGGCGCGCGTACCTCTTCGCTGCTAGTTTCAACTAACGTGATATTAATAAAACAAATATGTACACTTGTACTGGACGCAATGCCAGTATAATTTATGATGCTTCCTAACATATTTTTTTTTTTGATGGTCCAAATATTCGATATTTCCATCAAAACCGCAATAGAAATCACCTACATAGTTTCCGAAGCCTGATATTGGTACTAATACGGCAGCGCAGCGCCCGTTCAGATGCTAATCCTAACATGATAGATATATAGCATCACTTACCCGAGGGTGGTTCGTCAGTTACGGTGCGGTGTTTCGCGATACGGCCGAGTGGTATCAATGCGGTGTGCGGTAACTGTTGATAATTAAGAGTGGTCGTTTAATGGCCGTTGACGGTAACGGCGCTTGCGGCGGTCCGCGCTGCTTCCGCGCTGCGCCCACTGACGAGCGACACGCGTCCTCCGCCGACGTCATCGATGTTTGATCATGTCACATTGCATTAGGTATTATGACTTCATTTGTGTTCAGATGCGGAAATTAGCAGTCTGCTACCAAATGCATACACAGTCATACACCCTTTCTGGTGTTGATAGTTTTGATTTATGAGGCAGCCTGTACTTTAAAATAACTTGCAATTAGATGAGGATACATTGTAAAACTAGCATGAAATGGTCTTTAGGTGTGCGACAGCTTTAAATAATTTTACGTATATTCTAAGTTCGAAGAGACTGACGATGACGTTGGAAAAGATTGACTCTAAGCAATGGAGTTGGCATTTCAGGTTCGATATAACGAGACGTTCTCATTGTTTTGTACTTTAATCAACGCTGGGTATAGTCATCATAATTTGTCCCATGTAATGCTTTCTGGAGCTCAGAAATTCTCCAATGATTTCTATTTATAACTAACCGATCCTCTATCTATTTAATATTTACACGTGCATATAAATACAAGGTATTATTTGTATGAAAACAGGAAACAAAAGGAACATATAGTGTTGGCGGGCCCACGCCTGCTAGGGTCCGCGTCACCGCGGCTCCGCGGCATGGTATCCACACGATTGTATTTCAGGTATGTTGAGTTGAGTTATCGCCGCTCGTCTGTCGGGGCCTTTGGCTTCACGCGGCGCTTCCGCGACCGTCGCGTGTCGCCGCCGATATGACCATGACGCCCGCGGTCCTTTTGATAATGCTAATGTTTCTACGATAGCCTCATGATACCAGGATCACATACAATGACCGCAACGGCTAAATGGGCATCAACCGAAGTCTGCGGATTCCGACGCGATTGAATATTTTCCGTCGATAGGAAGATATTCATTGCAAAAGATTAACAGTTATGGTAAGATCTTGCGATCCTTTATGCGGAATCTGATGTTATAAATGAATGTGTAGATAAACATTGTATGTGAGTGATGTGCGCAAAATATTTATAAAAATCAATTTCTTATCTGTTAATAATAACTTAGCACTTATCGTTGAGCGAGTGAGTGGTGTATTCATCCGAATAGCATTGGGTTGCCAGCGGCTCTCCGTCGAGGAACAATCGGTCGTAAAGTGACAATTCAACGTTTTACGTATGCGTTTGTAGCCAAAGAATCTTAAGTGGGCGTGTTGTGTCGTAAACAAGCATTTGTACGATTGTGTATTAGCGAAATGGTCCGAAAGTCGATAATTATAAGCTAGCTGATAGCTGTGTGCTGGGCGTTGTTGGCGTTGCAAGTTTGGTGCCGGCTTTAATTAACACCCGCGCCAGTGCTTCCTTAGGAGAAGTAGCGTGAGATACAACGACGATTTATCTGCAATATTATTAAATAGAAGTCCGCTTTCTAGCATTAAATTTTGATTATTGAACAATTTCTTAGTCTTTCAATTTCGTATTGTTTTAAAAGTCTTTTGTTATCAATTTCCTACACAAAACATCATAAATACAAATTGGCTCTAGTCTATTCACTTATAATTTTTATTTATGTCAAAAAAAAAAAACAAGTCACGCAAATATATCGATCTATAATAGTGTTTATTTAGTTGCAGTATCCGCATTCCAACTCCAGCATTTTTTAATCGTCCGTAAAATTAGGTGCGAAAAGATTGATGAGTGCGATGCCATCACGAAATGTAATTATAATTATCGGGAAAGCAACAGGAGAAGTTCAGGCACCGCATTAAGGCGTGATTGTCCATAACTTTCGCAAATTATGGAGCACGATATACCAATTTGGAACTCTGTTTACTTAGCAGGAATGAATGATTTTACATAGCAATCGCTGGGACTTGTATTTAGGATAGTCGATTCACGAATTGAAATAAGTGTTGATTTCTAGTTAGAACAGTTTTCAGATAACAGAAAACTGTTGCGTTTTTTTTTCAAAATTAAGAAAAGTAAAAGTTTCTTAGCGACGCGAAGTTGTATATGAAAGCTTGTTAGGTAATTTATTTTCTGCTATTTCCCGTTTGGTATCTATCTTAAATTTAAAAGTAGGTAAGCGGTGTATATTACAATAATGGTCACGTTCCCAAAACGTCGTTTGCTTTGCACCTACTCACCACAACTTTTATTTGATTATGTTTTTTAATCAAAAATCTTATTTTCCTAGGCTCAGATAGTAGTATAGTAGGACAGTCGGTCGACAAGACCGACCGTCGGACGTGATGAAATTATGAAGGTCGCTGGTAACAACAAAGTGTTAAAGGGGTTTCAAGTCCATTGTAGATTACTGTAGACGATACACGGCTATGAAAACCGCTACCGTTTTCTTTTATTATGTGACGAGAAGTTTCTTTTTGCATATGGTATTTATGTATGTTTTATTAGGAATAGAAAGACGAATGGCGGAGAAGACGGTCATAGAACCGGGACGCGTCGGTGACATTGCGTCGAGACGAACAATAGACCGGGAGCGCGGCGCTACGTGATCGAGCCCGATCACTTGCTCGATTTAATCACATTAATTGACACAACCGTTAGCACATAATGACCAAGTATTGTACCGGTAATTTGATAATATTTAAAGCATAGCGTGCGTTGCGTGGACCGTAATAGACTAGAGAGTCGACGTAGGCAGAGCTAGAGTTTTTTGACTCATGATGCACATTCGCGAACAATGCCATCAATGTTGCTAATATAATTTGTTCTCCCGCTCTATAATCTAAGGCGCATTACACATAATAACCAAGCTTTTTTCGACGAAATAGACAGTCTGCCTTAGGTACAGAAAACATCGATGACTAGATGAAATATGGTACTTATTTCAGTTTTTTATTTGCGTGGGGACTATATGGACTCGCAGCGACGCGGTCGAGAAATCTTTTTTCTCCTTCTCGCACCAGGAATTATGTTTAGTACGCGAATATGATTGCGAGTAAATGTTATGGCTTAGTTCTAACATAATGACGCCAACAAACTGCGTGACTTTTGAAAATATTAAATTATGAAACAACTAGTCATAATGACAGGTTAGGATTGGGATAAAGATGGCAAGTAATATGTAACGGTACAAATCAACCAAATTCCTACATGCATCGATCTAGTGGTTATACAGCGGTCACGATTACTCGCCGAACTGAAAACATTACGTGTGTGAACCCATAATTTACAACAAATTTCGGAGACCATTGAACTTTGAGTAATTTAAAGTTTTGTAAGTGGCCAAAAGACGCTTAGCACTTAAGTAACTAATGTTGGTAACATTATCAAAGTGTGAACACAGCGCTTGCGGTTACTGATGACAGGGTTTTGATTGCCGACGAGGCCTACCAACTACTATACGTATTGTAGTCACGACTTTCTTGTTAACTGATACGACATCTTCTTTCCTGATAGAGAACTTTATATCCAAATTAAAATAGTTCGCCTTTGACCAATTAGTCGTGATCGTTTTTCTTACTATTTTGATATGATTGATATCAGTGCTTCAAATTTCTCCAGCTTATAGGAGCAGACCGCTATACGAACGGTCTTGGTAAGTGTGGCCATAATTACCGTACTCGGTATTATGAGGTGATCGCAGATGCTGTTAATCGTACTCAGGTTGCTGTTAGCCGTATTCCTGCTCGTCTTAATTCCGTGTTCGTACGCAGTCCTCACAAGAAAGTTATAATGCCTGTTGAGAGACGTGCGTGTGGTCTCTGGGATGCACATGCCTGACCACAGATTTGCCTTTTATATTACAGCGACAATATTGCATAAAGGATAACGGTGTGCTATTACTTTGTAACAACGAAGAGGAAGTGAAAATTGAAATTTATTGTAATCATATTAGGGAGAGACGTGCTGTTTGCTGACAGTTAAGCGTTTTGTTGTGGGTGCGGGGCGGGACTCCGGGGTCCGGAGTGCCGACGTCCAGAGGGTAGTCTACCACGAAAATTTATTTATCAAGTATCGGTTGGTATATCAGCGCCTAAGGACAAGCGGCTGGAAATTGCGGGCGGGCGCAGGCGCGCGATGCGCTCGTCGATACGGGACACTGGTTACTTCCTAACATAAATTCGGTGCACGGGAATCGGATATTATTATTCAATCGTACGATCGAGGTTCGCGCGGGGGCCATAAGTCACGGCGACGCGAGCGCCGGCGGCTGCCGTGAGCGGTGGCGCACGACCGCGATGCCATCGCGTCTGTAAGCACCGCTAGGCGCTAGCGCTGTGTCGGCTGCCCGCCATCGCCACCGCCGCAGCGCCTGCGCCGACGCTACACCTGCTTCCGGACACTTCCGATACGCACATGTTGCCGGCTACGCAATTTCCAAAGTTTTAAGGATTAAGTTTTAGGAAAATGGTATGAACAATTTCTTCAGTGTTTACAATCACATTCCAGTTGAATATACTAAATTAGTTGCCTTATCAGCGTCGCATCAGTTTGATACGACACCAAGCTTTCACGCGTAGGAATAGAAATAGCCGCTATTTAAATCAAAATTAACTACGCACAGTACAATATAAACTTATAAATCACACAGTACCTACCTAATAAAGTAAATAAAAAAGGTATATAAATTACGAACTCTGGAAAATTACAATGTACTTAAGAAATACTTTAATACCTTTAACATAAAGAATTGTTATTATTACTGAAGTGCTCACTTCACTGATGGAGCCCAGCTTCTTCTGAAAGATAGCGGCATGTTTTTATCAGACTCAAGGTGTTATTATGGAAGAGGAAGCAAGTCATTAATCATTCCATCGTAGCTATCCACTGCCTCTGGACTTATCATTCAAATAGTTATTATTTCTTCGTATTAATACGGCGTTTATATGCAAATGCCTCGTTTTTTATTATTTGTTACACAAAAAATAGCCAAACAAGTCGTAAAGGATGAAGCAACAAGTTACCTACTGGTCAATAACCCAACAGTAAATGCTGCATTTTTTTGTTGACAATAGATAACGCATCGTAAAAGACAGAACATAATGTTGGGTCATAAAACTTGAAAATGATTACTAACAAATTATTCCCCAGCTGATGTGGGAATCAAAGAAAAACTTAATTGGTAGGTCTTCATTCCGCTTATTGTAAGCCTTAATTGAGGAAAAAGGATATGCGCTGCGTAAGCCACGACATCTGAACAGTGAACGTTATAAGCGAGTAAGGAATTCTTGTACATTTCTCGAAGCGCAACCCGTGTTCCCCCGAGCCGTGTCGTGTAAAGTTCAGTTCCTCCCGGTATGGCACGGTAGCAAGAACGATACGATACCAAGCTCGTTTTGGATGCAACAGGTGTACTTATAAGACCAAAAAGAAAAATTTCATTCCTATTCGAAAACCAAGACTGAATGGAGAATTTTACGTCTAAATGCCAACATTGTGACGAGGCATTTTAAAATTGAAGATGATGACATCAACAGCTTTTTTTGTTTTGGTGAAAAGAGTTAATCTTTTATTAACCTTGGATAACAAAGGGTTTCAATTCAACATGTTCTACAAAATGATACGATATAAATAAATTTGTATACGTAAACTGTAAAGATGTGTAAAGCTCTGCTAATGGACATGGGAAACTCTACTTTTTGTTAGTGATATGAACTGACTTGACGACTCGTCCGGTTGTCTGTCGTCTGGCGTCGCTCACTCACGCCATGCATAATCTTAATTTATATTAAAATATGCGTGGTAAGCTTTAACATATAACATACCGAACTACCACAACATGAATAAAATAAATAAATCAATATTGACCCTAATATTTTTCCAGAAATTACTTCTTTAAATTTAACAATGTGTCTTTTAACAAAACAATCATTCGAAAAGATTTCACATGAAATACACTTCTAATTCTTCTTCACACTTGGTAATTATTTCCCATATATGATGAAACAAACGACTAACTATCCACTAATTAATTATTGATTCGGAAGAAACGGATATCCTTGATATGACGAATTCACATCGCCGTAAATGACAAACAATGCCTGATTCTATGCATCTACTTAGCACTGTAAGAACTGCAAGAGCGTGCGATGTGCAGACATTTGACATCCGTCAATTTTTGCACAGACTTCCTGTACATGCTCTTATTCTGACGTGAAATATATGCAGGTATACTTTTTATTGAATACAAGGAGGCAAACAGTTTCAGCCACCACAATGCAATTAGTCTTGAAACCTAAATGTAGTAGACGATGAGGGAGAAAACACTTGAATTTCTGGAAAGACTAATCATATTATGCGCCAGGTTTTACTGCCAGAACTATGTGAACCAATCGTAACAACACATTTTTATTTTTGCAGTACGCTACTTAAACAATTTCCTACCGGAAATCGCAAATGGATCTCAGACTTCATTCAGGACCAGAATAATATTTCCTTGTAAGTTCACTGTCTGATATAGCTGATAAGATTTTGCAATCTATCGAGAAACTACTTATTTTCAACATGCAACAGCATCCATCATAATTTTGAGTAGGTACATACCTATTTTTGTGTTTTTAGCTAAACATTTGATCAAGATATTAGGAAAAGATTACCTACTACGTTATATAGCATTAGTAGATAATTATACTAATTAAGTCCCATTTACTTTAATCGATTACATATATGTAGGTCTGTATTCCTGGAACGAGAAAATCGTACCGTATTTTCCATCTCATTCATCATCATTTCCCTTCTTTCTACGAGTATCATTGCCTTAGACGACACCGGTAATAAGTATTTGTCGCAAACGTACGCATGGATCTTATCTAAGTGCATACTAATTAAGGTCTAGCTCTAAGGTCAAAGAAAATTAAATCTTAATGGAATTTTGTAGCTCAATTGAGTTAATTAAGTACTTGTTTTTATTATCCTCCATGACTCTGTGGTACCTTTGTTTATTGATATTGGTACGAATTTCCTAGACGTTTGCGAGAATCTCAGGAAATATCTAGTCCGTGATACAAATAACCTATTAACGGTCCTCTGATACGCTGAAGATAGCCTGGTTATTTCGCTCAAGGAAACGTATTTCTACAATGATAGATTCGCACCACGTAACCAGAGAAGAACAACGTCATTAAGTAACCAGTTTACACAAGATAATTATTGAGACGTTGATAAATCTTGTTACATGAATAACTTAATGTACTGGATTATGTTGAAAGTTTATCATCACTTGTGCATTTTTATGTAGTGTCGGAATTAAAGGGATAAGAATATATTAGCCGTTTATAACTCGTGAGTGCCATAAGCAATTAATAGGAATGTGTTGTGACGCACAAAATGTAGTTTTAGTAGCTAATTATAAAATTAAGTTGTATTATTTAAATTAGATTACCAAGATATTATAGGTAACGGTGTGCTATATCAACTTTATCTACGTGTGCGGCATCATTCATCAGAATTCTTCATATGAAGACCGTTAAATGCTTATATGCGATTTAAAACACTTCCTCTCTCCTTAAACATTATTACATATAGTTTCCTTGGACTTGTTTCGTGTTTATTATTGTATTTATATATGTAGATAAATATATGTTTTATGTATGTATGCATTTAACTAATATGTAATGGTACACCACTGACTACCTGCAGTATTGTCTCTCCTTCTCCCTTTAATCCATTCAAAGGTGTTGTGTCACCCAATGTAAAAGTTCTACATCTATGTCTATAATTTATAAGTGTACATAATAAAGAGTATTCTATCTATCCATCTATTTAGATTAGGAATCCACATTTTTGAATTTCAGATTTGTAAACATTGATACGATACGATGACTTTTAATGATGATGACGCAAAATATAAGGAAAGAAAGAAAAATGTTTAGGTTAACATAGTAAGATGTGAACATCTAGACAGGTACTGTTTGCCAAAGGAGGTTCAGTAAAGGTTATAAAAAAGCCTAACCCTGCGTTATTTCACAGCAACCTTACTCCTTATAAATCACGCCAAAATTCCTTGCAAACAAATTACCAAACACACCAATAAAACGTTCGCCAAGAATGTTTACGTTTTAAAGGAAGCAGTTACAGGGAACGTTGCAATAGGGAGTTACGAGTAGGCAGTCGCGTCAGTTACGCATACAGCCGGATTTAAGGCCTTAGTAGACGTGCTACTTTTAGCATCGGCGATCAGAGATTTATTCGTTTTTCGGAAGCTTGATACAGCGATTGATCTCTAAACCTGGAGCACTTTTAGCATCGGCGATCAGCGAATTAGTCGTTTTTCGGAAGCTTGATACAGCGACTGAACGCTGAACTCTGGATTCCATGTGCATGAGCATCTGTGGAACACGGCTCAATTGTTCTGTTGATTTGCTCAAAGGCAATGCAGCATCGAAGCAGTCACCGAAATGTCTCATTTTGCTATCACAACCGGACGGCGAAACGCGACGCATTTTTGACAAAGTTGCAAAATCGCTGATCGTTGATGCTAAAAGTAGCATGTTTGCTAAGACCCTTAGTGCGGTGCGCGGCTAACGTGGTCGGTCGCTGGATGCGCACGGGCAAGTCGTAGACGACTTCATGGAACACGCTACATGAGAATGTCTTGCGTGCTGTCTACTTACAATAGTGACCGCCGCGGCTTTGCACCCTGCTCAAGTTAAAAGCGAATGCTTCGACATTAATTCGTGATAAAGATCCGAAGAGTCTGATACTTCCGGGTGGGAATCAAACATTTTTGAACTCTAAAATTATAAATATAGCCCTGGATAAGCTGCCTTTTCACGGAGTACTATACTTGGTAAAGAACATGTTCTCTTAATTTATCAAAATTAATTACGTTCGGCTTTTATCGGACGACCTATCAAAGCTTCTTCTTGAAAGCAACTTTACAATATGTGAAATAATGGTGGAGCATTTTTCAGTTCTCAAAAATAATGCGTGAACTTTGCAGCACATTATAAATTGAGTAACTAAATAAATTATAACTTATCTTTGTGCTATCAAAAAGCTCAACGTCGACATACAACCACTAGCTGATGCCCGCGACTTCGTCTGCAATTCAGGATGAAAACTTGCCTATGTCCTTAGCCAGGTCATGGTCTAGGCCAGGGAAGGCGAACCAATGGCACGCGTGCCATCGGTGGCACGCGTGCCATTGGTGGCACGTTACAAAATAACTTGGGCACGGCATCGTTTCAGGAATTTAGTTAACTAAGTCATCTAGTTTGTAACAGCAATAGTTGCACTTATTTGTTATTTCATTAAATAAATATAAAATTATCAATTGTAACATTACCGTACAATAACATAGCTATTATTGTGGAAGTACAATATAGTTACAAATAAAGAGCACCTATTGTTGTGAAAGGAGGTATACAGTTTTATGGGTTTCGTACGCAAAAAGTGCGTACGGAACTCTTTTACTAAGCTTCCTTAGTGGTATGTATCTAATGAACCATAATAGGTAGATAGTTGAAATTTTGTGTATTTCAATTGCCGCCATAAAAACACAATAGTATTGTTTCCAGTAGTCACTAAGTAGTAGGAAAAAATGGCACGTAGATGTATAGAGGTTCGCCATCCCTGGTCTAGGCTATCTGTGTGCCGAATTTCATCCAAATCCGTTCCGTTGGAAATTATCCCACAAGAACGTGCTACCGGGGTAAGTAGACTATGTCCTTCTCTCGGATACCTTCTATCACCTCGCCAAATTTTATCAAAATCCGTTCAGTGGTTTAGGCGTGAAAAGTTAACATACAGACAGACTTACTTTCGAATTTATAATATTAGTATTTATACATTATATATATAGCAGATATCCTAACTATCCTATAGTTAGGATATTGGCTTCATATGTTGAATAAGAACCCATCCAAGTGCACTTTTATACAATGCTAGTTAGCTATAGCTAAATTAAGTTGGAACGTTGTTAAGTATCAAACCGACAAGCGTCCGTAACTTAGGCCCTAACCTCAAAGGTCATGGGACAAAGCTCGCTTTGTGTTTAATCTACTAAAAGAAATTACTGCCGCTTCGCTTCTAATTGATAGCACTACTGTATTATAAGCATCATCATTAAATAATAGCCTTATGAAATATTCATTTGGCTATTGTCTTTTACCCCTTAGGGCTTGCAATTTTATTTAATGTCTAAAATGACGTTTTCCAGTTGGTTAAGAATTACTGTACAATATTTATTAAGTCTTGATACACGGTAGTATACACGGTTTAATATTTATCCATTATTGTTATTATTACCTAGTATTTCTTGTTTGTAATCATAGCAATTGGTTTGATCATATGCGCGTTTCAGGTGTTGTGCCTATAGCTCCGAATCGAGGTCACCATTAACACGGCTGGCATGGCCCGTTATCAATGCACCATGCAATTAACGACACTTACGCCGAATGTTTCGTCGAACATGTATTTTATAATAGTGAGAAATGATCGACCGACTTCGACTCTTAACGATTTCGAGATTCGTGTAATTATGAACTTAACATCGCTTGTTTATTTCGGTATGCATCATTCGTGTACTAACATAGTAAATTCTTGGGCATATTGTTAAACGGTTTTCTGTAAACTGGTTAACAACAAGTGTGTTTAAGTGTTGATCTATGTGGCTATATATATATCTGTGATGGGTTAGGATGAAAATAAAAAAGGTATTGAACAGGGGCAAAGTGCTGACACAGCCATTAGACAAGAGGAGGCGGTGATGGCGAGAGCGTGCAATGGCCGCGGGTAGCGTGAGAAATACGCCGCAAGACGATACTGAAGCGTGCGCACCCAATTCTTTATGCAAATGCGAGGGCACATCCACCGCCGCCGACGCCATCTAGTAACAGCAGCCGCCAACCGCATGCGCTACCTAGTTTTATTAACAGTCGATAATAGAGTTCAGACTAAGATTGCTTAGGGTTGGTCGCTCGGAAAGGTCAAATGGTCAGACGATATTGTTTCTGTGAAGCTTTTATGGTTGTATCGTTAGAATTGCGATCTCGTAATTTGGATGTTCCTCGAACAACTGAATCATCAGATCACAGTTGTAGCACTGTGCAAAGCTCTTAGGAGCTTTTAATTATATAGCTGAATGAGTTTGATTAAGATGCTACATTTTGGCTAGCAAGGTAAGACGGGATGCAGATGGCTAACGTATCCAGATACTACAGCGCAATGCAGATCATTGTCAAGCGTTGACTGCCGTAAATTCATACGCTACTATGAACAAAAGGCTTATTTTAAAATTTGCATAACAAAATCCCTTTCAACTACCGAGAGATGTCAGCCCTATTCTGTCGCACTCACATCGTGCATACTCGCGTAACCACCCGAGAGAGTTAGTAGTACTAAGCTGCGTTAGGCTTTATACGGCGCATCACAACAATGGGGTTTAATAACGACAACGGGCCGCTCGTTACCAACCGCCGATCTCATGTCGCGAGAAATGGCCTCCCCTATTATTGTTCAGTGCGGCCAAGTGTGCAATAAGAGCAAAAATTTGCGAACAGCCTCCTTTATCTGCTATACGTTTACAAAAAAAACGCATTACACTTAAAGGAATAGAGATCGACATGTTCTACGACGGACAGATAAAATCGCTTTAAATTATAAGCGGATCTTGTGATATAATTTACTGACAAGTACCTTACTTTAGATTAGATGTGTTCCAATCTCTATAAGATATATCGAAGGTACTTGCATCAAACCAACCGCTAACTCTATTAGACTAGATCAACGAGGCGTTGATATCTGGTTAATTATAACATAAATCACGTGAGCGAAATAATAAATCAAGACATTATTGCTACAGGAGATTCGTATCTACTGAGAGAGCAATTCGCTATTCTCTTTTATAACATGAGCCGGGACGTTTCCAGGGCACGAGGTCTTAATGTTAACCGACTTATTACATACAAGTGGTCCGTGCTGTTAGGTCGGCTCGCGAAGAGATGACATGAGATGAGCGGCACTCGGCGTGTGCAGATTGAATCCGACAGTCGGGATGATATTGTTGGAATTACAAGCGTTTAATCACGGAGAATGCGCGCGAGCCGCCGTCGGCTCCGACAATGGCGGCACTGTCACGGCGAACGTTGAATCCCGCGCCCGATCACGACCGCGACATCGGAAATCAATAATCGGATGATTTAGCCACCGCGCCGCGTGCGAACCTGATTAGACACGATAATGCCTGCCGCGTCTCTACTGAACGCTATGAGTTTGCGGGCCGATAGGTTATCGTAGCTATGAAAAACATACAACTGTATTACTGCGGACATCGTCTAACGGAATGACATATTTTTCATTGATACACATCTCATAAAACCGCGCACGACAGTCTGATTTACAGTAACATATTCGGTATCAATGGCAATAAGTTTGTCTTAAACAGCTAAGTGCTCCACGATACCGTTTGGATAAGTAAGTAATATGAATGTGCAAATGCAGCCTTACATAGTACAGTCAGGGGACTTGATTGTTGACTAGATTGACACTCTAAGTCAATTTGCCGCGTTGTATACATTTCTCTTACTGACAATTTAAGTTGAAAATTAAATTTTATTATCAATCAAGTTTCCTGAATTAAAATATTCGACATGATTAATTCTACAAATGTATTGGATACACTACTACTAAACAGGCACACATGCATGCATTGATCTTTAACCGCATTAAATAATTAAGACTTCTAAAACATGAATGTTTAATAACAGTTTAGGTTTTTGATACGTTTTATTGGATTTCTGTAAAATCTAAATAATGGCAAAACAATGAATATATATACTTTTATACATTCCATTAAATTACCCATGTCAAATAATAGCAATACTTGCACGGGTATCCTACTAAAAGTTGGAGTTATTATTTGTAACTTTTACTTAAACCCATTTTTTTTCTTGTTAACTGAAAGCTATCCGCATTAAAAATATATGTTTAAGCAGAAACAATTACCATTTTGTAAAGAAAGATCTTTTCTAACTGGAACTTTAAGCTATTTGAGATCTATATGGTTTTTTATAATAAATCCCTGAGAACAGATACATAGATGCATTAACTGCGTTGAGTTTACCCCAGTTCATGAAGAACGATAAGCTTAAGGTAAGCTAGTGACCTCCATTTTAGCACAGCAAATAAACACAACCTATATTTAAATGGAAAACAGAAAGTATAATTTATTTATATTAAAAAAGAGGGTGTGCGCTTATAACCAGCCGAGTATACCCGATTCAGCGTCACCGACCGACTGCAGCCGAGTATATCCGTAATATCGTCACCGACCGACTGCAGCCGAGTTTACCCGATTCAGCGTCACCGACCGACTGCAGCCGAGTATATCCGTAATATCGTCACCGACCGACTGCAGCCGAGTATATCCGTAATATCGTCACCGACCGACTGCAGCCGAGTATACTCGATTCAGCGTCACCGACCGACTGCAGCCGAGTATACGTGATTCAGCGTCACCGACACGAGCGTGACGGTTCAGTCTCGTGCATTGTACAGAAAGAGCGCAAAGTGTGCCTAAAGAAGTAAAGAAGTTATCACTTTTTCACTTACACCAGACCCCCAAACTCCAATGTTAACATTAATCAAATCTGACATTTAAGACACTAATCCCGTCACAGCGTTATAATGGCACCTTACGGTGAAATGCACGTACCGATCAATTAATCAATTCCACCCATCGATATCCGTGATAGGTGTCAAATGATGTCAAAAGCGTCGCATGCGAACTGCCAGAACGACTGGTTTCTGCTAAAAAGAGACAGAAATAAGACAAACATACTATAATGTGTTGTTTCTTCAAAGTCCGAAGTAAACAATTGACCAGATCAAGGATCTGGGTCAGTGACAGTTATTGAATTATTCACGATCGAGTCTTTCATTTTTTGTAGGTATATTGTCAGTATAGACACTCATGAGAAATTCTCATATCGATTAAAACTTTTCTAAATGTTTTGGTCTGCTTATTATTAGGCCCTTAGATAAAAGGTCAAAAAGGTTAAAGCTCAATGTCTCATAAACTTACATTAAAAGTTATATCATTATTAGAAACTAAAAGCATACAGAATCCACCTGTACATCGTTCACTACTCATCATTTAGTTAATGCTACAATAAAATTGCAAAATGAGGGCGAATTCTCGAGCAGCACTTAGCTGGAACAAAGCCTAATTACATTTCGTGAGGTATCAATGAGCAGTGCAATTACGTCAGTGGGCTCTATGTAATCGGTGCTTCGAGCGCATTTCCCGGGTGTTCCGCCGATGTATCTAGAATAATCTACCATTACCATGATTTATATCTGACCGATCATGGACTGGGTGGCTTAATGGCAGGCTGGAGCCCTCCCAGCCTGGCACATATGAGTCCGAAGCAGAGGTAATGAGCGCGCGGCGAGCCACCCCGGAGTAAAGAGAACGCGGCATACATGAGGGTGTGACTGCGCAGGCGCCGCGACGTGCGACGCTTCTCTAATCAGTCACTAGCTTCATCGTTAATGTGTGAACTAATTTGAAATAGATAGCTTCATTTACAATTCAAATCATATGTATTCGTGTTTTTATAGCGGTAAAGAAAAATATATTAAGTGGTTAGGAAATTGAGATATAATGATGGTCATAAATGATAAAATTCAGAATTAAGTAGGCTAATAATTTACCGATATTGGTGAAACATCAGTTTTTATAAGCATTAGCAATACGTATCGTATAACATTTCATAGTAATCATTTGACGCGGTTCATATTGATTTATGCTGTGACTTCTGTTAATGATAAAAGCTTGATTTATCCAAAATATCTAGACAATAGATATTTCTTGCATTGCAAACACAATATCACTAGCATTGGTTCTATCGGTAGCTAATTGCTTTTCGAAAGCAGTAAGCAAGGTCTGAACGTTGAACTTCGCATATTTCGCGACCAAATGGTTTCTAAAGTGAAACACTGAACTATTGCCGGATGCTATGGTTCTATATAAGTACTATTTTTACCTCTGTCTATCTTCTGAACGACGAGTAAAAATACCTCGGATTTCGAGATTAATCGAGACGCAAAGAACAAAAAGCTCTTGAATGTAATTAATTTACAAGAATAGATTATACATAGTTAACACTGTACCTACATCACATAAAACTCTATGGAATGATATCCTGTCAACACGACACGAACATGGTGATTACGTTAAGTTTCTTATTTATATGACCAACCTAGACGGATTAAGTTTCCGCGAGACGTAAGATAATAGCAGCCTGCTACGAGTAGTCCTCCCATGTAGCTTTTTATTGTTTTGCAACAAAATTGAATTATGTAAATACCGCTGTAAGTAATTAATTCCAGGTGTAGCCAGTTGTTCGAATTTCATTACAATTTTGTCCGACTACGACCGCATTATTTACGTTGTAGACGTTCCAAAATAAACTAAAAAACAATGTCTTCAAATTGCGCGATGTCTACAGGCGTATCATTACACTACTTGTAATTATCCAATTCGATGGTGGTTAAATGTCTGTAATTTTCGAACAAGCTGCTCGACAGCTAGTCTTATATTAAAGTGAAATAATAAGTGCGATTTTAGTTCAACACTTTAGTCGATAGATTGCCGCTTATGCTCAGTGGATGCTACAATAAAAACTATTAAACGTTCAGCGAAACAAAAACAAGGAGACGAGTTGGGTAGAATGTGGAGCAACAAAACGAAAACTGGTGGAGGCATCAACGTCTGGATGGCAGGCGTAGAGCCGAAGTGTGGCCTGTTCGACGGGTAGATTCTAGCCTGTCACACTCCATCACAGTAGTCATTACACAATTAGTGGAAGTAATGTCACATCGCTAGGAAATTATGGCCGCACTGACGGTCTGCCATTAAATAACCGATCGATAAATTCTGAGAAATTCTAACAACACATACGAAGAGGAACTTATTTCACAACTGAAGTAGTTAATTTTTGTTGACTTGTAAAACGATTAAGGGTTTTATTTAAAACAGGCGTTAAAAATAGCAGGCCTACTCACCTAACCGTAGTCGTTAGTTGCTCAATAAGCTTCAATTAGTTCTGTAAACAATTATAATCGTTTGTACTAGTTATGAACCAATTGAACGTCGTTGGTCTTAGGGACAACTTTTGACCCTATGAAAAGGAGATGGATAACAGTATTTTTTCTCCGTTGGTGTAACATTATATGGCGTTCAAATAGGGGGATAAATAAATAACTAACTAACGGCCCTAAACAAGCGTCGTCAAAAATGAACACAAATAAAACAAAATGCATTAGGAAGCTGTTATAGTGGTTTTTAGCTGTGTATAATTTAGTCGACGTTAAACTTGGTGAAGACCCTACCCAAATCTGATTACTTCAAAAATTAATTAAAATCTGTTGATCGCGGAGTAATTCACTGACTTCCAACAGATTGAATTTCATTCAAATCTAACGACTATATCCCAAATGATTAATTTGCTATGCCCCAGTTTATAGAACGTTGGATCTCCATTGGAAACCCCGAGATGCAAGTTATAAGTATTGTTATTGTAGCCGAGGTAAACTACAATGTGAAGATCAATGGTCCAAGTAAGGCGAAGTCACTAAGAAATGCAAAAAATATAACCAGAAACAGCCAATGATATTATTGAACAAATCACCGGAAATCACAAGAAAACATTCATGATGCTGTCAAACGACAGAGTTATAAATAAAATAGAAGTCGTCAAACCTAAACATACGACTGACAACAAGGGTTATGTTTTTTGGCGCATGTGCTTGTAAGATACATAGTTATGGCCTATGTATCTAGGATTCTTTATTCTCTCGTAGCATCCAGACGTACGGATGCATTTTAATGATTTACATGTCGTTAGGTTTCTGGTGACCGCCCAGCGTTAAGCACTTCACTCAATCGCAATCCGAAGGAATTTGAAGAAAATTCCTAATGCAATACATGGCGGACTTTAGAACCCAATAGGTAAAGTCGTGACCAAAAGTTTTAATTATTTAATTTAAAATTTATTTAATTTGACAGAAAGCTTACAGACTAATAACACAAATTAAAAACATTAGTAAGTAAAAAAAAAAGCTAATTACAAGCTTCCACATGTATACATCTAGTTACAAGTACTTTGTGTTGACTGAATGTATGTAAACAGCGATTTGCAAACAAAGACACAAAAACTGATTGTTTTATGATATAAAACAAACATACATAAAAAAACAGACAAAGAGATACATTAAAACAAGTTACTCGACTCGTGCAACATCAAAAAAGTAAAATAATTTACGAGCACCTACATACTCGTAACATTCCATTTTCATTGGATACTGTTTATTAGTTATTCATGACTATCCCCAAAATATTCCCTGTTCTGGATCTTTCTAATACTGTGCGCGCTGGTGCAAAATAGATCGATATCCAGGTGCGATGGTAAACTATTGAAGGCTTTAACACTCCGAATGGAGAAGGCGTTACGCCTGTAATTAGTCGATGCACATGGTGCCTGCAGCAGAGGTCATCTGCGCAGGTTATATTGGTTAGTGCGAAGAAGAATTTTGCTGAGTAGTTCCGGACAATCAATCGAACCATTTGCTATGCTAGCCAAAAACATATGTCACTAATTTTACGTCTCATGTTCAACGGCAAGAAATGGTATCGATTGCTTTGCCTTAAAGTCTAAATAACGCAAAAACTTCTTCTGAACGGATTCCAGACTTGGGAAACGTACTCGAAGCGGCTGCGCACGAGAGAGCAGTAGAGGACTTTTACTGGTTTAAGAGACCGAAAGATTAAGCAAGCTTTCATAATAAAGCCCAGGGCCTTGAAAGCTTTCTTGACAATGTCTTCTATGTGATCGTCAAAAAGCAATTTGCTGTCGTGTACTACACCGATATCTCTGATACTGCTTGTATTACTTATGCACGTACCGTCTAGGTATATCCTAAACCGATAGTAATTTTATGGCGCGAGTATACTACGTGAAAACATTTGGATACTAAGTTGTAACTTATTGGTTTTGCAGTATGAAAAGAATCTGTCAAGGTCTGACTGAAGTAGGTCGGTATCAGATAGTGTACGTACAAACTTAAGAACCTTCATATCATCGTTATGTCCGAGATAAATATAGTAAACAATAACGGTCCTAAGATCGAGCCTAGAGGCACTCCAGATGGGACAGTTTTCCAACCAGACATGTAACCACGTAAGACCACAGCCTGCGTACGGTTATCTATATATGACGAAAACCAACCAAACAGGTCACCGTGTATTCCTGCAGATAAAAGTTTCTGAAGAAGCACACGGTGATCTATTCGGTCGAAACACTTGCTGTAGTCCGTGTAGATAACATCTTTGACTTGGCATCGTTTATCCATCCCAGTGGTTATTAATTCATTGGACAATACCAAATTGGAAGCAGTCGATCGTTTTCTGAGGAAACCATGTTGTTCGTCAACAAAAGCAGCGCTGCAAGCCTGAATAAACTCCCGTGTGCACCACTCGCTCCAGAACTTTAGAGAATATAAATAGTTTAGATATGGGGCGGTAATTTTCTATCTTTGATTTATCCCCCTTTTTAAAATAGGTGTGATGAATGCCGATTTTCACAACTTCAGGACTACACCCCCTCTCAACGACCGTTCAAACAACAAGCAGACTGGCTCCACAAGGCTCTTTGCACAATTAATTATGAAGATGGGGGGTATTAAATCTGGTCCACCAGATTTAGGTAGACCTTTGAGTGGCTTTAGTACCATGTCAGAACACACGCTAACGGTACTCAGGTTTACTGAGTTAGAAAAATGAGTGTCTACATTAGTATCTGGATCATCAGAGTCTGAGTCTGGTTCTTGGAAAGTTGAATGAAAGTAAGATGAGAATAGCTCAGTGATACCCTCGCCGGTGTCTGCGGACAAGTCCATATAATGCAGTACGTAATATTGTAATTAAAGCAACATAAAGGGCTCGAGGATAAAAAAAAACTGACTTCTACTTTTCGTTTCGACGGTACTACATCTGTTTCTTATATTGTTTGGGCCCAGACGGTGACCACATTCAGTCACAGTTCAAGTCATTCAGAATGTCAAGGCTGCAGGTGAACGGACATTTCAGATGGGGCATAGTCTGTTCACGAGCACCGCTGCTGCACTGAATGTTAGATGAATAGATAATGCCTCATTTTACGAAACTTTGTTTTCAGCGACCTATTTGGATACGTAATCAATTCAGTGCTTTTCAAATAGACCAATGCAGTTTGCAACTGAGAGACAAGTGTTCTTGGGGGTTATGAAGTCTTGAGGTGGCTTCACTCTTGTAGTCGTGGATGGGATGTTGGGAATCAGATTCTTGGTTCTTTTTTCCAAGCTCGCATTCGACATCCCTTCGCACAGCAGGTGGCGCTATACCTGCTAGCGAGTAGAGCTTTTAGAGTGGAGTCGGTTTTAATCAACCTGATATTATACGACACGTCTCATTTAGGGCAGTGTCTAGTCTACGTACTTGGCATGAGCGGATCGGTGGACGGTGCCACACTGGGCATGCAAATTTGCCAGAGAAATGCATAGAGACATGTCAGTAAAAATATGAGTTATGTCCCTGGGGTCACCAGGGATATTTATTTATTTTTATTGGTTCACCAATAATTCATTACACTGGTTTCATGTCAAACGTAATATGCAAAAGTGTGAATGCAACAGTGCAACAATCACTTACAGTCCTATATCATATTTTTAAATTATTATTCTCACATAATAAAATAACTAATGGTATAATTACATAAGTACTAAAGCGTACTCGAAACGCAATAGAAAGATACAGCTGTTTATGCCGCAAATTACCGCAAATTTTCGACACTCGCAAGGGAATCAAAACCTACAGGGTACTTCCCGTGAAATCAGAATCTTGAAATTCGGTACGAAGCTACGTCGTATAGCACAGTTATAGGGAAAATTGCGGAAACCGTAAATTTTAACATCATAAAATAAAAATATTTTAATAATTTAAACTTACTACTCCTTTCCTCGTGAACGCGTAGAGGTATTAAATTGAAATTGATATCAAATACTCAGTTTATATGTATTTCTTATATCCCTACAGGTTTGTACGGAACCCTAGTTACGCGAGTCCGACTCGCACTTTTAATATTTCATATTCTAGAAATAATCGTGCAATCATATCAATTCTTACAATAAGCATGTCGCAATTACTATCTTATTTCCAAAACTGGCGACATAAATACCTACCCGAGTACTTGAATCAAAATAATAATCTTTTAAATTGAAATATTTCCTGCAAATCTTTGCCGAGTAACGAACGCTGTGGTGTGATTTCAAATACTATCAGATATTTTTTAATTCATGTGCTGGGCCAAACTTTATCCTTGTCCTTTGCATAATAATTAATTGATCTAAAATTTTTATTCACCAAAAATTGTTCCTTTGCCAAAATGCCGCCAAACTGACTTGAATGGCAAATGGTAATTATGACATGTAGTTTGTAGAACAAAACACAGTTACCTTTTAGTACCTGCATTTTGGGATACGAACGTGACCAATGTATGAAGCTTTGGTCAATAAAAATGATGTGAATGCACTATTCAAACCATTATTTATGACTTTGCTTATTAAGCGAGTTGATGGAGATATGAATTTCCATTTATTACTGCGACAACCTACTAAGAACTGGCCAACCTAGAATTTGCTTGTCTTTCTTAAGTTACTGTTCTGTATGCCGTGTCATAAAGTACTATTACACAGCAAAGGAATTCAATAACTGTAGGTACTTAGAGCTAGAGCTATGTCATATAAAGTATATAAAATTATATAGCTTTTCCGAGTAAGCTTTTATAATAATTATGTTTTCTAGGCAATGACGTTTTTGTTTGTTTTCACATGATTGCAGTTAGTCTCGGTTATAAACACAGTCGTGATATTATGCTCGTCATTTTAGCTAACACGCGTAGAAATTATTATATGGCCATGTACCGTAAGTACTATTTCTGTCACAACTGTCATTCATCCAAAATAGTTGCCCATCATGTCAAGGGATGTAACAGTTTGGCGCTGTAGTAAATCAAAAGGCGCCTGTGGCCCGCGCCGTAGACCTACGCCAGCAGGTAAAGGTGCGGGCACTACAGCTGCGCATGCGCATGGCGGTGGTGGGACAAGAGGAATGTCATCCAACGCAACCAATGGGATCGCTTCATTTTTGTTTGCAACCTTATTGGTTGTTCCCAGCTGGTTCCATAAATAATCATTTATATTGGGATTCCACCATTACGCGAAAGAATGACCTGCAATGAAAAACAAACCAGTATTGTATTTTTAAAGTCTGTTTCTGTAGAGTTAATTTAACTTCCCAATAATATTGTTTTGTTCTTATTTCATGCCGCCAATTTTAAATAATTACCTTTATGTGTAATTTATCTTTTATATGTTTTTTCCGCAGATTGCTACTGGAATCGCTCCGCTCGTGACCAGGGGCTATATATCAGGGCAACACGCGCAGTAGCCTTAAATGGTTTGCATCGAGACGCGTGATCGTAAAAGGGGCTTCGGCATCGCATTAAAGAGTCTGGCAACGCATGTTGATGAGCATCCCCGGTTAACTCTACCGACAATCGGACGCGATACCTTCCATTATCGACATATATCCGCTGGCAAAACGATTGAAAAGGAACCACAGCCAGTTTCATTTCCAATTTAAATTTTATTGTATTGCCTCGGAGTAAGATTTCTATCAAATGGAATTTATCCAAATGAGGAGATATTCATAGATAGTGAAAATTTGAGATTGGAATACGAAAAAAAGAAATTGGTTGTCTGCTGATTAACTTTTCTATTGGCAAGTTATTTTCCATTTATTTATCTTAGTTATGAAAATGCCAAAGAATTTACCCAAGTCAAGTTGATTGTTAATAAAAATTATATTATCTTCATGACGATAATGTAAAAGATCATATTCGTATGAGTGTATTTGCAGCAGAGAGAGCGAAAAAGAACCAAAAGTTTAGTAAAAAGTCATGTCTCGATTGGCCTAGATCGGCGATTCATTATTCAGTGAGGCGCCAATAATCAGCTCTCGAGGCATGCGGTCCGCTTGCCGTAAATAGGTGCTTTAACGCGAGGCTGCCCGCTGGCCGCCGGCCAGGCCTGGCCAGTGGAGAGTGTGAAGCCCATACACTCACCAACTAACCTACAAACCCTGGGGACATTTGTAAATATTCATGTAAAATATCGAACCTTTCATGTTGTCCTTTTTTCAATCTACGACTCTGTAATTCAATTTTGTATAATGTACAACTATCCAGCAGGTTCTATATTAATATAGAAAAATATATATTTATGAAGTAATAATATAATTACGACCGTACATAAATTGCACAACTTTGTTCAGAAGCTATTTCACTCGACGTCAACACTGCACTTTAAAAGTATGTTCTGTTTCACATTTATTTAAGTACGCATCTACAGTTTCAACTTACGATTCAATCAATGTAAAACCTGTAACCTATTTATGTAAATAACTTTAAAAAGTGTGAAAGACGATTTATTTTACATTTTATCATACTGGAATTACTCCACATTCTTTGGCGTACAGCTTTACACGGCTTTAAAAGATAATGGTATGCTAATTTCCATGAATAGATGTTTCTCCAACGAAGTAGTTAGTGCGAAGTGAAAAAGATATTTAAAAATATTTATGTAGGTAGTGTAAAAGACGGTAAAAGTTTACATGACGACACAAAAAGTCTCTCCGTATATGGTACTCATTAATCGGACGCATATCTATGTATATATCTTAATGTAGCTATCCTGGTACAAAATACATATAATTGTCGACTTAACAAGAAAACCACAAACTTTACGTCCTTAAAACAATAATAAGCGGCTAAGGCAGGTGCGAAGCTTGTCTAATTGGACGTAGAAATACGTGTTTTGAATATCGACGACATAGTTACGTACAATTAGGGATTTTCTAACACGGTCGGGTCCCATAAGGGTCTTCCTCATTAGGCGGTTACATGGCTGCGTTCGGCACATCGCAGCCCAGCGCCCTACACGCGCGCCCTACTAAATATTCATCAGTTAGCAAATTGTAAAGAATCGCTTTTATGGTACATTTAAATATTGAACACCGTTAAAATTTATTTTATATGTCCTGTAACAATGTAGATTAACCGATCTTGTCGGCCTTGCACGTCTAACTGTATAACATGACAAGAAAAAAGAAACTTGGAATCCAGCAACGTTTGCGAGATATGAAATATACATGCTAAAAAAAGATTCAGTGATTAAACTTTATACGCATGAGGCGCTTCCATTCAGTTGTAAATAAAAATGGTACGAGCTCGGGCAAAATCGTCCCGTAAAACTGCGAGGACTGTCGTTGGGAGCGATTTATCACTTGGCAGGTCGAGTGTGGGGCTCCGTGGACGTCAGTGTGTGGAGCGAGACGGGTAGATAAGAGCAGAAGTGGACTAAAGAGTGCGGAGTCGCGAGGGTTTTACGGTCGCCGCAAGGACGCCGCGCAAGGACGCTTACGTGCCGTTAGCCTGCCGCTCACGTTGCAACATGAATTTTGTTTCCTTTCCGGGTTTCAACCATTCAAATTAATACGTACGAGTATTAACGATTTTCATGTCTTTTGAAATGCGTGTTCCATGGACTGAAGTAAATTCGAACTGTTAAATTACAATCCGAGGCGTGCCTGCCTTTGTCTATAAACATGTCAATATCGTGCCTATGTGTATATAAATAACAATATTACGTCTTTTGACATAACCGGTTATGCGTTTCATGCGATAATTTTATAACCTCTAATAACACCAGAAAAACTAGCATCATTAATGGAATTTAATTGGAGATCCTAAAAACGAGATATTCGAACGATCAAGATACTATAGTTATGTGGTTGATCTCAATTAAAGTTCAAATATTCGCTACGATTATTAAAGTGGAGGATATGTAGAAATCATCTTAATTTTTTGCGGGCAATGCGATGATCTAATGAAACTAAAACAAGTTATTATTCGCGAACGATTACGAAGTTATTTAAGCTCCCTAAACGGAGCTTAATAAACGCAATTCACAACTTGTAAACATCCGAGCATGTTATTAATAGGTACCTACAATGAAACCAATGAAATTCAAACCAAGTCGACTGCAATCCGTGTCTAGTGTTTAATGAAACAATCGATTGCAACGTCACGAACGTAAAATAAAACAGTTTGAACAACATGAAAATAAAGACTGCGCCTAAGCGGCAATTATTCATTTCCATTTAGTGTTTAGTCGGCATGTAGTAAATGTTCCGTTAACAATAAAACAAAAGTCCCTGGGAGGGTGCAATGGCTGCAATCGGAGTGCACTTGCCGGCCAGCTCAGCACGGGTGTCGGAGTCTAAATAAACTCTTGGCCACAAGTTCCGTAACTCTTAGCTGCTGGTACTTCTTGGCGCCTGATATAAATTGTTTCGATTATAAACCGACAAGTTTACTTGCGCGCTGGTCGGTCGCTACCGACACACCATTTCAGTATACAAACTAAAACGCAGCCGCCATGTTTGGCTTCTTGTGGGCTTGTTAGGTTATCTAATCTCTTGAAATCAATACGCACAGTGCTGAAATTTTCGTTGTGTTCCGAAGATCTACATACAATTTATAAGTTCGGTCGTTAATGACTCAGGCTATTATTAAGTTAAATTCCGTTAGTTTAAAACTTATCTGATTGTCTTACCTAGTGAGAAAAAATATGTTCCATACTGATACAACTAACGTCGTATGCTATGCCATATTACATTAATAAGGATCTAATCTGGCTACGTTCATAATAATGTAGTTTTGATCACAGTAGATAATAAACCAATCTCATTTTGACAGAATAATAGCAAAGTTTTTGTACATAATTATGTTTTTGAATTTCGTCCAAGAGGATACTTTTCGTTAATAAATTCTAGATACAACCGAAAACAAATTAAAACATAAAGAGGAATAATGCTTCTATTTAACTGGAACGCAAGTTAGAAGAAATTGTTTACTTTTTGCTAAGTACCAACGAACTTTTTTTTATACGAGCACGTATCTTTCCTTGGGTTAGTAGAGTTTTTTACCGACTCAGTAGACTTTTTGCGAAGATGTTTAGAATACGGACCCCGGACTCTTCAATATATTAATGTATACGACAGTTACTAATTGTTGTTTTTTTTCTGTTGCAGTCGCCCGAAAGCCCCAAACCGAAGTGTGTTTAATTTTTTTTTCAATTCCGAAAAAACTTGTTACGTGACGTAATTTTAACTATTACGCCTTGTACGTTCAGAATGTTCTTTTTACTTCAAAAGAGTATCTACGAAACGAGAGACTTGCAGTTTAAAAAAATCAGAATGAGATTCCCATGTCCAGGAGTTTGACGTTGAAAAAGTTGTGTTTATCTGGTGACTACATTATTTACACGGAGTGTTCATATTTACTAATGGAAACAGAAAACAGTCGGGAAACAGTTGTCTGTTTCCACTTGAATATTTTAAATAGATTAAGTATTATAATGTCCCTGTCATTGCATGATAGCTTGATGACTCAGAGCCGTCCCATGTGACAAGTTTGCTTGATATGTCATCCATTATTTATAAATTCATGTCGTTTAGTAATAATTGACTCCTGCGCAGACACACATTATAGTCGATGACAAGCTATCGATACTAGTTGTTTTATCATCCTCTCAACTGTTAATAAGGGAGAAGAGCGGAATAACAATGTGCATTTATTTAATACTCCGATATTTATCGCAAACAAAATTCCAAAATAATGTATTTAAGTGTGTATGATTATTCAAAATATAGTTTTCGTGTCGCAGACATTATTGTGTTAATGTTGATCTCTGAATTAAGACGTTGTAGATACAAATTAGTTGACTGTTTATTTTAAGACGACCCATTGGTAAAAGTTTCATTGGTAATTGCAGCCCGGACTGCTGCTATATTTAGCGGAATACATGAATTATTCAGTAGCGCGTATTTACATAAACAAAAAAGTATGAGCGAAAATGGAACAGGTCCAGTGATACAATAACATCCACATCGTGTGAACTATCCACAGAACCAGTTTTATTAAAAATCAATATGCACGTCCATGTGTAATCAAGTTTACGAAAGATATTGACCTCAGTTTGGAGGTGGATGACAGATGATCGATGATCGAATTAAAAGGCCAGCCTAATTGATATGTATGATGGCGCTACGACAAATCTCAAGGAGTAGAAATGACGATTAGAATCTAGAGCGCCTGTGAAAAAACGGCATCAGTTCATTAACGCTGATTTATTAACTAATTTACGAAGGTGATTGATGGCATTTTTATGTACAATATCAAAATCTACAAGATTAAATTGACTAGTTAAATGCTTCCGGCGGACACCTATTAATCGCGTAGATACAAATAAGTTTAATAACATAGGAGAAAATACAGATCTCATCAAAAGAGCTATAATTAAATAAAAAAAGACTATAGTGCACAAAATGACTAAGACTAGCAGAGTAAGTGTGTGAGATATAAATCAGAACGAAGACAAGGCATCGCGATCGATGTAAGTAAAAGTGTGGCGCCGGATCGGCGATCGACAGCTATCAAATATTTTTATTTATAACGATGAGTGCTGACTGGGTAAAACGAATGCGTTTTTTGTGCTTTTCGCGCCCCAGCGAGCCATGCAAATGGTATTTAACCCATAGCAGCATGAGGTCTCAGACCAGTCAGTAGATTAACGAGCATCCACCGATAAAAATTCAAAAGATGTATATTATTGAAATGTAGAGCGTTCTCATTACTGGCCGCTTTCAGCTCCAGTTCTCAATATCAATGAGTTGTTATGTATACATCACTTCTGTATTAATACTAGGCGCACAGCTTTGTATGCGGCCAGTTGTTTTGGTGTCTTTGACCGTGATGATCTCTACAGTTAGACAATGAGAGTAATAACATTTTTTTGTGGAATGAATAATGACAGCCTTATTTGATTTAGTGGTACGCGATGCGAGTAGGATGTAGAGGGCTTCGGGATAAGATGCCCGATAACGGAGTCGGGTGTTACAGCAACACGTTACTCATTAAGTTATTCTATGTGTAGGAATCAATCGCTGTACGGATTTCCATTGGCGAATTAATTCGGCGGACGCGAGATCGACTAACGGTGTCGGCGTGCCATTGACATTCGTCAGCCTCGGACGCAGTGGACGGGGGACGCAGTTCGTTGTTCGACGTCCACCGCCCTGAGACGCGGCGGCCGAGGCTACTCTTCACCTTGACCAAGGCTTATGCGTTCAGTTTTAGTACGTTTTTAATAAAAACTACGTAAGTTTCCATGATTATGATGCGACAAATACAGAAGTAGCTAGATAGTAACTTGCTTCAATTGCTAGTAAATATAAGCGGCTTCAAAATGTTAATTGAAGGTAAGGTTCTATTTCCAAAACATAATGTGGTTGATGCATGCTGCTCTTGATGTGGTCTGTCAGTAACGTTTCATTAAATAACTAAACCGCACGGCTTCCCAGTAATGAATGAGTCGACGTTCTACCACCAAGTTCGGTTAGCGGTTTTTTTTGCCCACTGCTCTCCTTACACTAGATTGATTTCTATTATTACCTGCCATTGAACTGTGAACACTATCGAAATGAGCACTTAATGGAAAGTATGCATACACCCGGAGCAGCAAACACTGCGTTACCGTGCTTCCGGGTGACAGATATCGGCGATAAGCGTAAGTCCAGGGATGTGCGGCCGGCTTTGGGTTTCGTCTCGACGGATCTCTTGGACGCAAAGGATGTCGCAGTGAGTTTTGCGGTCACTTGATATCATGTCCTGCGTGTCCTGTTAGCTGCACGTTACAAGAACTGATGGACGCTAGTGATGACGCCAAACACGTAGCCGAATCTGGGCAGAGTCTATTTAGATTGCCATCGACACGCTAAGAAGAAGACTATCGAAATGGAGTAATTGGCACTTGATCAAAATTTTTAACCTACATCAAAAATATTTGAACTTTACTTTCTTTAGCATAAATGTAGGTAATGTAATTTGCATAGAAGGCAAATAGATGAACAATAAATAGATTTCGATATCGATAAAACTGTTTGATAGCTCACACTTTAATTTTTTTGGCGTTTTCTACTATTTGATGCGTAATTTAGAGCCGCTCCTTGTAGCCTGATTTTCGGTCTTCATGTAAATGTTAAATTCAAAGCTATTTACTGTTAAGGATTAACATTGAGAGATACACTAATAGGATCGCCTAATGGTAACCATCACGCAACTCATTTGCATATTGCTTATTTACAGTCTTAGAGAAGGTGTTCAGCACCTAAATATATCACTTTCCGATATCATTGATTTATATTCAAGTTATTATTAATTTATTATGACATGACTGCTAAATACGCGGGATCATATTACATTTGGTTACTTATTCCTTTTCTACAGAAGCTACGAAGTTAGATGAACATTAAGAATCTCCATAGTTATTCGTAGAACAACTCAATGCCAATTGCACATAGACGTCCACTTTATGCGAATGTAATTTTTGATAATCGCACTTTTGGTGTAGTATCATTATCAACACTCAGTGTAGCTCGCAAACAGGGTACCGTTCTTGTTACTTATATTAATAACGGTGTTACTTCGTAAATGTAATTGAATAGTTAATTACTATAGATACCTGAGCTAGACGTTTGACAACAGCAATAAAATATTTCTAACTTTGATATGCTTGTCACTAGAGGGAGTAGGAAAGCTTAGAAATAAATTACAGGAGGTGTAGCCTCATGAAAACTTTATTTACTTGTAGGTAGTTTTTAAAGGCGGTAGTCACAAATCCTAATGGTAACAACTTCAACTGCATTGGCTTGGTATCACATGAAGCAAAGTTCAACCGTATTCCAAATGCAATAATGCCTACAATTGTCCAGCGGCAGACTCAGGATGCAATACTAGTTTACAAGCAGTACGAAAGCCCACTTCCTTAATTGAGCCTTTCAACTTAGGTCAGATGATAAGCCATTGATACACACGTTGTGTCCATTTAATTTCTAGATTTGCAAAGAACACATAATATGGAGAAAAACTTAATAAGATGATCATCGATTCCTTAATGCCATTTCGATATTTGAAATTTAGCAAATAACAGTAAAAAGTCAATTCACGGTCATTCACTGGTTCAAAACAACGGCGACTTTTATTATTATTGCCTTGGTATATGAGCATTAATTTAAATATGTTTATATTCTCTTTGAGCTTTTAACCATAGATTAAGGATGAGTTGAGAAGCTACTAAAAGCTGCTCGTTAACTAGCTGTATATAGCGACACAAAGTAACCTGAATGAAGTTGTAAACGTCCGTTAATTATATCGTGCTTAATAAAACTGAAGATAATATTGAGATCGTATATTTAAACTGAGTTGTATATTAATGCAAACAATTAAGTTTATCGGGTTAAGTTTGTGAATAAATACGCATATACCGGTTTGTCCCGGTTTAATTTAAAAAAATACGAATAGTGGCGTGTATAACGGGTGACTGACGTGACATTTCATAATTCCGCTGCGATATTTTTCTGTAAAAAATTTACATCGACGATTGATTGTTTGTTTTGTGAAGCGCGTTAATAACACCGTAATAAAGATAAACGTAATAAGAAATTTACACGTCCATAAAGTTTATTTGTTGTGTCGATTTCATATGAAACTCTTGGTGATAATTTTCTCTTGAAGTACTCCGTTTTTAGGGTTCCGTAGTCAACGAGGAAATCTAATAGTTTCGCTATGTCCGTTCGTCCGTCCGTCTGTCCGTAGCTTAGCTCAGAGCTGTTATCATAAAGCTGTAATTTGACATGGAAACCTACAAATTAGTCACACCGACAAAGTGGTAAAATAAAATATTGAAACATATTTTTTTTAGGGTTTAAAAAGGCGTAAAGTAGGGTTAAAAATATTGCGTCTAAGTGAAAACCATTTTTCGATTCAGGGATCCTTTTGCAAAGTATTAAGCTTTAAAGTGTTAATTTTTGTTAGAGTCAGGACCACCCCCACTTGCTTGCCAGGTAAATGGTTACTTTTGGATATGCGAAAAAGTTCACGGCAGTAGTATATGTAACGAAGTTAAAAAGAAAACTATCTTAGCTAAGTAAGCCTTACAAGTTAACGAGTAATACTGGACAAACTTACATATGTTTTGACATTTGTTGTGTATGGGAAAACATGTTTTTTAAACAACAACATTAAGTTTTTTTTTCGGATAAATTCATCCTACACGCACTTGGCCGGTTTTTATACCATATTTCGCATACCTAAAATAAGTTATTCTTATATCATTCGTCCAAGTATTTTTTACTGTTATAGCTACCGTTATGTTACATTTTCGCACTATCAAAGTCTTAACACATATTTTATCATTATGATGTCCGATCGATTAAAATGTATCGTGCTTTTAAAATATACATAGCTTTTAAACATAATGTAATTATGTACCACAGTACGCCACTCAAAATCAATTTCATTTCCGAGCCCAGGCAGAAACAACTTACTTTAAATTCAGCTTCCTGCTGAATAAGAATTCGATTGATTTCGTGAATGACTCATAAAGTTGTTTGTGAACGTAAAGTGCGGCACTCGGGCGACATGTCAAGCTTTCTTTTATTTCGGTGCTAAGTCAAGGAGCAGCCGGATTAGTGTCGACACTCGGACACAGGCACCACTAGCACACGAGTGACATCCCCGCGATTCAACCCCAAGTAAGGTGAGAGAGCAAAAAGCGATAAAAAGGCAAAGGCACGGATGCGTAAGGTGGCGATAAACTGACTGACGTTGATATTGACAATAAATATCCTCCAACTGCTCGTATCTAGTCTGCGAATCTATATTTGCATTCGTATGTAGTTATTTTATCAACGTCGCCGCCACAGCTCGACGTCCGGATTGTTTCAGTTTTCAAACGGTAATTTCCGTAAGTAGGGAAGTGTATGTCGAGAGTTTCGTAGAATGTTATGTTACACGACGTGTGAAGGTTTATTTTGTATCAACAAGCTTTATAACGAGTAAAAAGTGGGTGATGTGGAAGGCAGCCTTGGCGGTCTACATCTTGTTCCGCGAACCACCTGCACTCACATCGTCTGCGCGTATAAGAAAATGACCTGTGAAAAATGGAAAGTGGAGTGAATTTGTCTAGCTCAGTGTGTTAGTGTCCGAAGTATAACGGGGCACGTTACTCATATAAAAGCCTGTGTCCACCTGTAGGAAATGATACTCCAATGTAATGCACATAGCGTGAGAATCGCAACCGCTCGTTAATATCACACTCGGGATAGTATCTCTCTCGTTATAATCGTGACAAACTATTAACCGCGCACTTGAGTTCCGACGTTATTATTATAGCGTTTAAATGGCGTAATTAATTTGTACACGTGATGTCAGGCACGCTGTGACTTAATGTAAGACATTAATGCTTATTTCATAATAGTCTTATTTAACTAGAAACTCGAGTTATTCCGAAGAATGCAACGTAGACTTGTGCTGACTCAGTTTAAATACGGTATTTTGAGTTTGTAAAATTTATTGTTATAGTAAGCCTACGAGTATACACCCTGTTACTTTAATCTTATGAAGATCAGACGACAAAGCTCCGTGTATTCAATAAAAAACGATAACCGAATAAACAAATATGTTGAAAAAAAAATGGGACTTACGAGAAAGAATAGCGGCATAATATTGTACACGTCGATCGAGACTTGAAAACTGCTTCAGGAACGCTTAACTTACCTGAGGGGAAAAAAGAGTTTATTAAGACATATTAATGAGTTTGATACCGTATAAGATGCGCATTTTTAGCTATAAAATTATACATTTATGAACGGCGATAGGGGATTACGTTAAAATGTATGGAGCGGAAATCTCCGGTATGAAGAGCGTCTTGTTACTATAATAAACACTATTTGTCACGTTTATTTTCTATGGCAGCTTTGAAAGAATTTTCAATAAAGTTCAGAATTGATTATTGACATAAATATTACTCAAAAGTATTATATGTCTGTTTAGCAGAATAGGTGACAAAATTAAATTTAGATACGTAAGCTTATTATTTATTGCAGAAAGTATCAGAAGAATTTGCTTATAAAGAATGGTGGACATCTTATAGGGAGGCATGCGATTAGTGCAACAGAAACTTTTGAGTTATTAATGGCAAGAATCAGAGGAGCAATACTTGTATTATTAAGAACGTTCGCATCATCTCAGTCTCAATCTGTCAAAAATACATATAATTTTCATACATTTTGACAAGTTTATGACATTTCATTGTCGCCGGGGTGAGACTGCAACTACATTTTGAACGATAAAATCGGGAATTGCCTTTCTGATGCCAGACTAATAGATACAAATTAAGAGAGAATTGATTAAAAAAAAATTATTTACTATTTGTGCGAGGTTCAGGCGCGAACATAAAGCACCGCGCACAGTGGCCGCGTGATATATGGTTTGCATAATGGTAATTCAGTTTCATGCCTCTACTTACAAAGCATGGAAATGCCGCGCGGGGTTTCTATTCGCCCGTGTTGAAATTAATGAGAAATTATTCTACAGCACTACTAATTAATTCCTATACTTAAACAGCCACGACTAATATCCGCCGCTTTAATTTCAATTCTAAAGCAATATGCCGTTAAAATGCTTTAACAGCCAATTGGACATACATCTTGGCTCGTAAAGCTTAGTCCGTCTTCCTGTTGTTTATAGCACATTCAGTTCCTACTGTTTGAATAACCACCATAGAACTAGTGCATAGAACAACCGTAGGGCGATAGCATTAATTATCTTTATAACGACTTATCTGCAGAGCCTGGTATTTATTTTCATGATATTATTCTTTCAGCAACTGGCGCTATGAGATGAATTTATATTCTTGTTTAAGTTTTGATTTTACAAGAGATGAATATAGGGATGTTTTCATACAAGATAGTGTAACATAGTCGAGGAGAGTATTATTTTTCAGAAGCCAGCGGGGAAAATCAGTTTAGCACACATGTCGAGACAGTTAGCACGCGCGACCTCAATCGTGATACGAATATCACCATTAATAGATGAGGGAAAAGTGAAACTGATATGTATTTCCACAGTCGTATCAAGTAAGAAGACTTTCAACAGGATTCTCTGAGTCAGCTTTTGAGACAGTAAATATTTATGTCGCGTACTATAATAAAATTACCGCTTTTACTATGTTTTCGGTTATAACTTCCTACGACTGTCCAAAAATTTATGATGAATATAACGGTGTGACATTTCTAAATGTAGATCAAAATGACTATGGTTTAAATGACGAGAAAGATGTGAACTATGCTATTTGAAGAGTCTATTTCTGATTTGAGGATATTCAGCTATGCTAACGATACGACTTGTTCATTAAACTGTCTGTATGCAATGAGGGTGCCAAAGTATCACCGTGAAAATTGACTCTAAAACGAGTATTGTACGAACAAAAATACATTTACATATATCAACTAGTATGTCGATGTCTATCGACAAATATAGTTGGCAAGTTGACAGTAGTCGTAAAATAAGAATGGGCGCAATAATATTATGTGCATTTATATTGTGTCCCAGGTCCCAGCTCTCACACCGCGATTTTCACGGTAATATACTCTTCTGAAATAAATAGTTGTATTATGTCAATTTACTTCGGTTTGCGAGGTGGTACAAATAACATCGGTAGTATTTATGACACGAAACTATTGCTTCCCCCACTCACTTAACTTCGTTGGAGGAAAATAGAGCCTTGCACTCACAAGAAAACTGGAATCATATCTGAAAGCAGTCAGCGTAAGTAATACATAATATTATGCCAGAAATTGCATACATTCAGATTTACCGAATAGATGTACATTTGCGGCTTCATTACAATATTATGTTTATTAATATATTGAAAGAAGCCGCCTCTAAAAAGTTGAGTACCAACTATCTGATGTAACATGATTTTTTAAAGCACGTTACAGTTAAAAAGTGCAGTAAAGTAATATGTTGCATAATTATTTAATATGCGTACTAAAGCCAGCTTCTGCAGTTATTGGTCCCGGCATTATTTTTAAAACAAACAAAGTCTCGTGGCCGTAAGTTTAGCGCGTCCTGGGGCCTACACCAGCTGGCTAATTACCAGTGTAATGGGTGACTACTGACTGGAGGAGGATTTACAACCCTGGAGCACGGCAGGACACGGCGGCACTTTGAAAAACGAATTCATGTCTTTATAGTTTACGCGGCAATTTACTGTCTTTCATAAATATGTGAGTAAATTGCTACCATGGAATTGTTTGTTTAGCCTGAGGAAATAAGATCCTAGTTATGGTTTACGAATCCGTCGTAAGCAACGTGGATTTATTGAAGTAATCGTTCTCATGTGAGTTGATACTGACTGGTGTATGTTTAGAAGTTATTGCTACTGAGGTTGCAGTTTAAGAAACTTTATATACATGCTAGTAATACATAATTATTTTGGTAGCACCTATAAAGCTACTGACTTAATGATGAATCAAAATCAACAAAATTGGCATAAAAGGTTGCTTTAGAGCAATTTTGTTTGAGTCAAGACGTAAGGTGATATCTATCGGTCTTAAGGGCTGTTTCTGTTCGTTTATAAGATGTGAGCATTAGATGTTTTAGGTCGTAAAACCAGTTATCATAGTTGATACAAAAGAAGCTCTTTGAAGCGGCGACAACCAACACACACAGTATGGCAGCAATGAGGGATATTAAACGACGTCGCCTGCTACATTCCAGGCAAGTATCAAAGGCGGAATGACGTTCAGTATTGACCACGATCATCGACAGTCCTTTAAATGAAAATTTATTACTGTAAGATGATGCACAAAGATAAGCTGATGCTGAATCCTGTTAATTTAGTTAGGTTAGGTTCGATTTATGACTTCACCGTAGGCAATCTATTGAACAGTCCTAAGGTATATTGTACAGTCGAGTTCTTTAATATCTGAGCTTTGTGTTACAATATATTGTAAACAATGTGTGACATCATAAATATGTCACTACATTAAATCAATAAAATTTTGCTACAGACAAAGACTAAAAATTGTGCGCAACTTGTTCATATTATTTAGCGCAAAGTTAGGTACCAAATATCTATGCAATTATTCTATGAAAAATATCTTGATAATTTGACATTAATGTCTCGAATTTTTGTCTTAAATTCTTTGAACAATCTCTCATAGCTTGAGCTTTACAAAGGTATTCTTACTTGAGTGCGAAACCAAAGATTTATACAGACTTCGTTGTTTGGCGCCGAATCATATGTGTCAAAGTTAACCGAAAGGTGAAGGCTTAAAGAGACCGGACTCCATTATAGCCATCCTGCCCGGAAACCTATTTTAAATGACCGACATAAAATTATTGAATATCGCCATTTATAGACGAAAAAGTTTATGTGTCTGATACAGATGGGCGTATATCTCTTTATCATACTTAAAACACTAGCTACAATGGACAAACATTCTTCCTAACAGAGGAAGTGACCGTATCTCGCGTTTTTGGGGGTGGATGAATGCCGCTGGGCCCATGAAAATATGCGAAGTCATTGGTCGTATGACAGGTGTCGATTACGTGGACATCTTTAAAAAAAATCTTTCTTCCGACTGGTTAATTGTTTATCGGAAGTTCCATCCACAATGCGAGAAGGGTCCAGGAGTGGATAGCTCAATAAGAAGATTTACATTTAATTAAACTCCCACCAAGAAGCCCTGACCTAAACCCCATAGGAAATGTAAGGGGTTAATGGTTCAAAATTTGGACTCAGAAAGGCTTTAGAAGTAGCGCCGCCTGTTCAAACATGATTGCATCAATGCGTGAACGTTTCCAAGATGGTATTGATGCCAATGGTTGATATATACCAGATTCTAAAAATTGGCAGCATCATTGCTTTAAACTTGCCTAGAAGTTCCCTACCTTATTTAAATGTTGGGTTTTCAGAAGAACAAAATAAGAATTTCAGAATAATAAATTTAAAATTAAATACTGTGCTTATGTCAATGTTATTTTTATTTATAAACCGACAGAAAAGTTTTAAACAAATAGGTAGGTATAGTCTGCATTGACCATAAAATTTCTTAAAACTTAATCAAATAATACAGCTCTCTCAACGTAGATTGATACAGTCCTGTTACGAACGGCAACATTGCATTATTACTCGTACTTCTGCTCCGGCAAGCAAAAATAAATTTAATGGTAAAGGCCATTTAGTTGAATATTCAAAGCTGTATATATATTTACGAATCCTCGGTTGCTCCAAATATATTGAAATCTAGAGTATTTAGGTATTTCTGTTCCGCAGAGTAGACAGATATTTTTGGCTGCACTACCGTAACATACCTATGAACAGTTTATATGATAACATTTTATTTATATCTAAGTTTTTATAGAACTACATGACCATTTTAACGCTTACACTATTTTGAAACATTGTCACTGCCAATATATTAGTGAACTCGACTGTACAACTCCAATTAGTGCGCTTTAAGTCATAACAAATAGGTACAGTTGTTTTTGGTGATTTAGGTGAGTCATATTGAACAAAAACAAACATGGTGTAATTAGCACATAGCTGTAAATACGTCTATGTTTAGGTACACAAAGAACCTTTCATTAAATCATTGAAGATTTTAAATTTTCATTTCAATGATTTAATGGCGGTTTTCTGGCACAGTGAAATTAAAACATTGCCAGCCATTGCTGTCACTCTTCTGAGCCTCGAGGATATAACAAGTTTAACATAATATTTTCATGGATATAAATCCTATGACTAAATGAAATGCCTAGGTCGAGTAAAGGCCTAAATGGGGAGAGTATCTCGACCGCCAAGTGGCATGATGTTCAGAAACTCGTCAGGCGAGCGAGATAAACTCGAATACGATTGCCAGGCGACATTCACGAACTTTGATTTGACAACCCTAAAAAGTTTTTATTTTATTTTGACAGATGATGTTATTTTCGACTTTCGACATGCGAGTATCGTAACTACACTACACACAAGTTTGGCAAAAAACTTTCCTAGTGTAAACTAAGCTTTATAGAACTAAAAACTTTCAAGGAAATTCATGGGAAAATCGAGCTGAACAGTAACAATTACAATTAACAGGGATCATGATGCCGTTTTATGCCGTTGTACTCCCATGAGGACGGGTGCCGAGCAAAAGCTATTATGAAAGACAACTGAAGTAATTAAGTAAGATATTAAAATGTAATGCGAGTGCTTCAAAGCTTTTGTGTAGTAAGTTCTATAATTTGCAGGAGGTTTGAGATGAGTTTTGCACTGAATAGGTAGGTGTAAGTGCCTCATTCATTATTTTAGTAATAAAACATCGGGGAGATAACTTAATGTTCAGACATAAACTGGAGAAGCTAATTGTGGGCTGCTAATAGTGAATATTTGTCTACGAAACCACGTATCTACGCCTGCCTTTTCTAGGTTAAAAACGAAAGTTTATTCCATGACTTTTTTATAACCTGCAAATCACAGTAAGGCGTCGAAACTCTAACGGACAGTACCTTTACTTTTTTGCAGACATGTCCCGGAATATTGGGTCAAACCATTTTTTTTACTTACAGTCATACGGAGACAGACACTGGTGTCTGTCTCCGTATGACTGTCTCAAAAAATAGCTGATAATACTCTATTAGAATTTGGTTAATTATGATAAATCATCAGGTATAATAGTACTGTAGACCAATGGAAGGTTCCGGATCAGGGTTCAAGTGTAGTCGTAGAAAGATTTTAAACATAGGCACGTTAATATTTTCTATGTAGACTGAGTTCTCGTAAAATAGCTTTAATAGCCGATAATACCAATGCCATAATGTGTAATATGGGTGCAATAAATGCGGCTAATCTTTTTGCATCATGGTTGCGTGTTTTAGGATAACTGATTTAAGTGTTCTTTAATAATCTATTCTATTGTGGATATTATATCTATAATACAAAAGACTATGGATATAATTGGCATCAGAAAGGTGAAATGATTCATAAAGCTTTTAAGCTTATGTGATGCAGTTGTTTTTTTCATTGTATCTACTCTTACCAACAGTAAATCGATTAAAGAAATGTACATACCTAACTTGATTATGTCCAGCACGGACAGTGGAAGTTTGATGTGTTCATGAATTAATACCACGTTTCGTATTCAAACACCTCGTGAACACTGCAAAAAATAATAATATGGACCTCTAAACGCAGTCTAATTTCAAAGGTATACTTATTATTAATTAGCTTTCAAAGAAATGTATTCTATTTTGTTCAACAGACGTATATGAATTCTGTTGAAATAAAAAGATGCGTTCTACATTTTAAATCGTATACTTTAAAGCCTAGAATATTTCCTGGTCCATAAAGCAGTCATAAAAATCTGCGTCTGTTGATTAAGATCAGACTCGACGTAATCTCGGAGCGTGTGAAAAGAGACGCCATCAAGGAAAAGGTATGCATTAATTAAAAAGAAAACGAGAACAAGAAAAAGTTGTCAAGGATACGAGACGCTCGCATTGAGTTTCATAAATAATACGAGTTTCTGGGTAAAAATTTCTAACTGTCCGACCGTGGAACGATTGTAAATGTTCTAAACAAACACAAAATGTAAAGCAGGGACTGTACACCCGATGAACCGGTGAGATTGTCGCAGAGTTATGGGAATATGTTCCTGCTCAAAATGTTGGAGGTGCGAATTTTGAAAATGTTGTCAAAACTGGGTTATAAAGCATCTAATGCAATATATCAGATGAATACTGAACTAACAAGAAATAAAGACCTCGAGGGGTGATTGCCAAATTGCAGTTGGAATTTTTCAACATTACGTTAGGCTCTAATATTTTAATGAACTTTACCAACGAAAGGCTCTATGTACTTATATCTCTTTTTACGAAGATGTAATTCAGAGTTAACGACGAACCGGTGAGATTGTCGCAGAGTTATGGGAATATGTTCCTGCTCAAAATGTTGGAGATGCGAATTTTAAAAATGTTGTCAATACTAACCAGTATTGACAACATATCGTCTAATGCAATATATAAGATGTTTCAGAGAATACTGAACTAACAACGAATAAAGACCTCGAGGGGTGATTGCCAAATTGCAGTTGAAATTTTTCAACATTATTTTAGGCTCTAATATTTCAATGAACTTTACCAACGAAAGGCTCTATCTACCTATATCTCTTTTTACGTAGATGTAATTCAGAGTTATCGACACCCAATAAAGCTCAAACGAAACAGGTTAAGAACCTGTCATAAACTGTTTCATTCTATTGTATTTCATAACGTAGAGACACTTGCTTGGCTTGGATTTCCAAACAGCCTTGTTTTGCGTTAACGATGTCCAACTGGTGTTAAACCTATCAAGTTAGTCCCATTAATAATAAAGTATGAACAACAACGCATTCTATAAAATTTTAGATGAAGGGCCATGTTTATTGAAAAGTGACGTGGTACGATATTGAACCGCGTTTTAACGCCATAATTCATAAGGAATTTCTCATTTTCATGGTTCTTCGAGGCTGTTATGCAAAAGACCCACCGTACAATGGGAACAAATATGTAGCAACATTGTTGAGCTAGTACATAATAACGCTAAGATTCTGCAAGGATGTAACAACTCTCGTAACAGCTAGGTACACCGTTCAACTCAATAGGGACACTTAATTTTACTCCACAAAACCGCTCGGTTGTTAGTTATGATTATAAAGCATTAACGTCTACATTGTAATCAGTTAATCCAACCGGTTGGTGTGCAGAGCAATTTATATTATATGTACATTAAAGACGTGTCCTATTGGCTCCCTATAGCTTCTACAACGCCAATGTTGCAAACGAATAGAAAAGTAGCTGGTTTTATACTGTTCATAAAATATTTAATCACATAAAAGTTAAGAGCATAAATTAAGTATAGGATTATTCGTACCTAAGTGAAACCTACCTATTGGTAATTTGTTTGTTGTCTTCTCTTCTTTTAAAATCACAAAACCATCGGAATTTTGGCAAAAACAAATAGCTTCTTTGCAATAGTATTTTTCACATTATAAGACACGTTTTAAATGTTTGTCAGACTTAAATAAGAATTGGCGATTAGCTGTAAAATGTGTCATTCTGGAATGTTATACAATATCTTTATATTAGGTAAATTACTTTTTAACGGGAAATGTCATTGGATGAGTTATATTTATAAGTGGAAATAATATATTAAAATAGTAAATTTAAATAAATAATACGTACTTTAAAATGTCAACAAATCAAATATATTCGATAAATTGAATGGCTCTTTTTACAATCGAGCACAATAAGGACATTTCGATAAAATATCTGACTAATTTATCACGCGGATTAAGGCGCTTTTCGAACGATTTGACGATTTCAATAGAATTTAAAATATATTAATGCAACTCCTTCGAATTATCCATGATCGCGAAAGTATATTATCGTTAATGAGAAAGTGATTGGAAAGCACAAGAGTTAAAGGAAGGGAATTCGTTTCTACAGTTGAGTTTTCATACTTTTACGACACGTTGCTGTGTTCCTGTAAGGTACGGTAAAAGCTCATCTTATTTTCTAGCATTTTTCGGTTGGACTTTACATGAAAAAATAAATTTGAATAATATTAAATTCATAAATAAATTTCATTGTAATATTTGAACAATAAAAGCGTACGTAGGTACTCACTGTAAAATAGTACCTATCTTAATCAATTCCGTCTCGAAAGGCATATAGCACTTTATTAAAGCTGTAGGTTTAAATGCTTTCAACGCTACGCGAAATATTAAGGGAATAAAAGCAGCGAGTAAAACATTAGCGCGGCATTGGTTCTACAGGCGTGTCTAACATGAAATAGTGAACTTAATATAGCAGCTGACACGAGCAACTGATTGCGACTTCGAGGAAACGCGCGATTAAAACGATTCACTAATTAACTTACGTGTTAATAATACGTAAACGATAATTATTTTTCTATAAGAAAAGATATAAGGATGGCGTTAATTTTACCGTTTCTTTTACGAGCTAATAGAGTAAACGAGTGATGAGATCATATATTTTGAAACATAAAACGGTAAGGCGACAGTTAGGTTTTATTTTAAGTGTTCTAATTTTATTGTTAATAGCCAATAGGTTTATCTTTCTTTTATGATTTTCACAAAAGGGCCCCCGAATGTGAAACATAAATCATAGAAATCGGATTCGAAATGTTTTCCTTCCAAGGTTGGAACTATCTAATATATAAAATTCTCGTGTCACAGTTTTCGTTGCCATACTCCTCCGAAACGGCTTGACCGATTTTGATGAAATTTTGTGTGCATATCGGGTAGGTCTGAGAATCGGCCAACATCTATTTTTCAAAAAAAAAAAAAATACAAAAAAAAAAAAATTGCAAAACAACGTTTGCGGGGTCAGCTAGTAACAATATATAAATATCAACTTGCATTTCTATTTCAGTTCACTACGAAAAATGATGTGAATCATAACCAACTTCAGTTAGTCTTGGGAACATAATTTTATGATGTAATAATTGACAATGAGGAAACTTGATGAATTTATGTGTAAAAAAGAATGATCATGTGGACACACATCAATTGACAGGTAGACCGCAATGACCCCAGACCGCTAAATACTACGAGTTGTAGAAGACGTCAAATAACAAATGGTTTGTGACATGAACTTGACTTTCCCTCCCATCCCTTTGTTCAGTAATCTAGATACTAGATTACTGAACTCTAAGTTATAATGTATGACCAAGATTATTTTCATATTTTTATTTACACTTTGACATTGATGGATGCAATGACATTTACTTTGTAAAGGATTACACTTTTTTAATTATTGTGAATGTGAAGACATTGTGGATTTGTTGTTTTTTTTAATGCATTTTTTTTTAAATTATTAGTTTTAATCATGGTCTGGCAGTTTGAGTAATTTATGCGGCCTACCCAAATGTTCGTCGAATCGTTTAGCTCCTTTAGTTCTGTGTTGAGCTGCATGACAACTGACAAATGCGTGCAGTGACTGGACAGGTCCACTCATTCTGTGTGGTTCTTTCCTCAAAAGACCATTTCAGACATCCAATCCACATGGTCTTCACGTGACCTGACCAAGATTATGTCTGGACTTTAAAAGAGACTGTGACCTCTGAGTTTGTTTCGGCGTTTCTTCTCAGAGTAGTTAGATAGGCCGATCTCACCTAGTTTTTAAAATATGATTGACGTGTAAAAGTGTTTGTGCAAACCTATTTACAGAAAATTAATCATTTATCATTTGAGACATTTGTCTAAATATAGCGTTTCAAAGCGAGGTTTTGGCAAAAGTAGGCTCGCTCTGATTTACTGGTATCATCACGTGTGTGTGATGCGTGTTAACTTGCTACCATAACTACCATGCCGACATACTTTTGTTCCATGGCCATTTTTGAAAACAGGTTTATTTAACTAATGTCAACCATTTTCGAGGCTATCTTAGGATAACTGCGCGACCTCGATTGCTGAGTGTGGATATTCCTCTTTTCACCTATAACCCAGTTTTAATCGCAGTTAACAGAAAGTTGGTAAGGGATCAACAGAGACTTTAAACATAAACACATTAGAAAACACGATAGATTTTTTTCAGATGATAATACATTTAGCGGAGAATGTAAAAAGATAAGCCATCTTATTATTTATCATATGATTACAATTACAAAAGGTTCCCTAGCGTCCAAGTTTGGACCACCTTCGCTAGGTCTGAGATTTGAGCCTTCGCCGCAGTTGTCTTAGTTAGGTTCGTCGTAAAAGGATCGTTTATTTCAAACGTGTTTCTAGGATCATTATTTGTTTTGAGCCTGGGCGTTATAATGCCAGTCAATCATATTTCTCTTCTACATTTATATTTATAAATATAATAAAATAGATCCCATATATGCAGAATCTGTTGTTGTTTTGTGTAAACAACCCACACTTAGAGCCATTTTAAACTCAATGGTCCCAATTTCTCTAATGCAAGTCATGTGAAAGTCATAATTCAAAAAAGAAATCAATGAAACTGAAAAGTCAAGAGAATAGTAAACAAAAAATTTAAATAAAAAATTCAAGTTCAGTCGTCTTAGAAAGCGGAGTTCGTCGACATAATCTTTTCTTTGGCACATGTCATTAGGCAAAACGTCGCAATTGTTTCATTTGAAAGCGAAATGCTTTTACATTTTCATTCACGAATGTGAAGACGAGAGTTAAAGATTGAGCAATTTGAGTAACAACTGAACTCTTAATATTATGTATTCAACAAGCATCATTGTAAGTCATAAAGCATCGGAGGTAGGGCACTCTGGAAAATATCACTTAGTTTGTTCACCTAGTACAGAGCGTGCAATAATAAAATATGATAAAATCAAATTTCCTTTCTCATAAAACAAAATTGTTTACATTGATCGAGAGTTACATGACGTGTGGTTCTTCTTTTCCCATTTACTACCTAGACGATTATTGCTTCATTAAGTTATTTGTGATCTTTCATTGTAGCTTCCTTAAATGATGATTCAAATTAAATGGACTGCGCACACGGTGCAATCAACTAATTGCTATTAAAAGACTAGAAAAATGAAAATATTTTCAGTCATCGTCTGGCCGGACCTTAAGGATCAAATGAAAGTTGATACTCCACAATCCTAATGGTTAATCCATTAGGATAGAAGAGTATCATTTAACCAACTATGTTGACTATAGCGCTCGTATAATCAACTGACGGAAATGGGATCATGTGCAGATCAGTACAAATGGGTTCAGTGGCACTATTTACGCATGTTTTGTTCGAGGTTTTCATTGCTTTTGTGGTTATTGTACTTGTTGGGTGGTTCTTAATTCGATTTTCAGGTTGGTGAAAGTATTATTGAGATTTTACATTTTAAGTTACGGTTTTGTCATCGTCACCATCCTTCGACTGTGACCTCTGAGTTTGTTTCGGCGTTTCTTCTCAGAGTAGTCAGATAGGAAACGCCGATCTCATCTAGTTATTAAAATATGATTGACATGTAATAGTAGATTATTGCATCGCGCACAAAGTAATATATCATTGCACCGAGTGCCTGATTTAGAGCCCGAGCGTTAGCGAGGGCTCTAATCTAACAGGCACGAGGGCAACATAAATTACTTAAGGCGAGGTGCATAATCTGCTTTTCTTTCAACTATTACCTATAGGAATAATAGATAAAAGAAACTCATATCAAACAGTTAAAATAGAAGTTTAATTATTGAAATTAAAAGTGATACTTGAGCAATTATTAAACGTAAGGTTAAGAGTTTTGTTGGGCAAATTTATATTTAAATTTGGAACAAGTAGGATAGAAACGAATAATACGTACGTAAAAAAAAAGTATTGATATCGGCTGGCTGAATAGAGCTAATCCATTGAGATTGGCATCTTTTGGTGGGATAAAAAAAAAACTGCAATAATTAAATTTCATACATTTTTATTGCTCTAGAGCATTAAAGACTCGCTTTGTACTTTGTAGTTTTTAGTGTGATTGTGATGAAATTAAAGCATAGTTGGAATAAAAAGTGTTTGCACAAACCACTTACAGAAATAAAATCATTTATCATTTCACATTCTTTTGAATCTGCAATTTTTCATTTTAGCTTTGGGGTTGACATTATGCTTAATTACTAAAGGCTCATTTCGTCGCGTCGTCATTGGTATACATTGTAATGAGAGATTACAGGCGACTGATATATTTCCAAGTAAGTTTATTTTCTTCTTAAAGCCTGCTTTCATCCGGCCTTAGGCCACTGCGTGTGCTTACTCGCACGTCTCTTATAATTAGACACGCTACGCTTTGTCTTTATAACTTTTCACATGAGACTCGTTCGTGGAAATGCAAATCTAGTCTCCTAGCCTTGGGTCTGCTCCATAACTTTTTTTTATTAAGTGGCGCTGTCTTTCGCTGGCAACTTCAAAGATACAACTGGTAAATAAATATGAACTTAACTAAGTATACAAATGTGATTCAGATTACCGTTACGATTCGGGGACCTTTGCCTGTAGATAGATGTGACCGAGTGATCCTTGGCTGGTTATCGACAAGTATGAATAATAGATTCGTGGTATACTGTCTTGGTTGCATATTAACGGATTGTTGTATTGTTATCTCTGGAAGTTGTGTTTGATCATCGAGTATTTTGTTTGCAGGGTTGCCTTCAAGGGTTTTATTAGTTTCTTTATTTTCTCTTTCAAGCCTTTTCCTTATTCTGTGTAAGTTTAATCTTTATCATAACGTGGTAAGAAGGTAACCAAATTCTTGCACGAGAATGTGTTTTTTCTTAAAATTGCTAGGAATTAAGTCCAGTTGCTCCAATTATAACCAGAACTGTTAGAATCATGGGTGATCCACAAACCGTGTGGTTGCTAATGGACGCACGACTTGTTTTGTTAATGTAAATTGCAAAGTGGACCTTGATAATAAGCGACAATTATGGAATGATAGGACGTCTTCATCACAGTTAGTTCCCATCATTTTAAGTAATTATGATTCAGAAACATCAAACATCAGGTTTCGAATACAGTTTTGTAGGTGTGCCTGTTTATTTATAGGCCCATCAACGCTTTTCAATCACCTCAAACACAAGGCTTTTAAGATAGCTTAGTGAAATGTCGTAATTTTCCCAATTTGTTAAAATGCGTATAATCAAACAGTAGTGTGAAAGATAAACATTATCGGCGCAGTGTATGGGAAGCAGGATGGGATCTGACGACGGGCGGCAATGGCGCGCGACGCGGTCGCTGCGTCCGCGCGTCCGGCGACCGCCATCTCTCCCTTTCTCTCGAAACTATCGCTCTCTCTCTCCGTCCTTCGGCGGCTCGTTCCTCTTCTTCTTGCAAGGTTAAGGTTACGTCAGACGTGTTATGTTATAACCGTTGGGGCGCACTCTGGCAAGTTCAGTGTCTCGTCGAGAGTGGCCGCGACACTACTCGCGACTAACGTGCGCGCTCACCCCGAGGACTGTGCGACAGCCTGTGATATACGAACAGTGAAAAGTTCATGAACTGCGTGTTGAATTTAGTTTGAACTATAACATCACGTGAAGCTTACCCATCAAATATCCTTCCCGTGGCCCTTAAAAGGTACGTCCCTAATTATATTTAACTATAATTATTTTTCTTCACTAAAGAATGTTATTAAGATATTTTAAAAATGTAGTTGAAGTCATTTTTCAAGCTCGCAGTCCTGGACAACTGAGTGCAATCAGATGATCCTGTTCAATAAACTGGTTTATTAAATATTTTATGGTGGTTGTTCGCTGGACGCACCGATACAACTGCAACAACTTGTAATTAAAAATATTTCATAAACACAGATTTCGTAATAAATTTCTGAAAGAATTGTCAAAGTTATGCCAGTAGCAAACGTTTATATTTGTGTATCTATTTATAAATGTATAACTATAGTATAGTAAAGTAAGCTTAAATAACATTATAAAAGTTTTCTACTCAACTTTGTGTTTAAAACTAACGTTACGAAAGCTTATCTGAAATACAGGAAGTTTTAAATAAAAGATGAAATAAAAACGTTACCAGGAAACGTGAACTCAGGAAAAATAAATTAATGATAACGTAGAAAAATGAGTAGTGTGTACCGTTAGGGTATTTATAGGAAGGTTTTTGCGCTCATGCGCGCGAGCTTGTCTTCAATCGTGTATGGAGCGATAAGCTCCGATGCGCATAGAGCAATAATGGCACTGCGCTATATTTAGAGTCGCTTCGTTTGGCTCCCTTCGCAAGATTTATCATTTATTCCATCGTTTTTAAGTTCTAGCTTTTTTTTTCAAATTAGGTTTAATGAGTATAAATAAAGAACGGCAAATGCCATGTAACAAATGAGCTTGACGAACAAAACGGCGCAGTAAAGATTTTTTCCGAACAACCCCTAGCTAAGAAAAACTTCAAATTGTCATAATAAAACTCAAATACTAAACAAGAAAAAATGTCATAATAAAACCCAAATACTAAACAAGAAAAAATGTCATAATAAAACCCAAATACTAAACAAGAAAAAATGTCATAATAAAACCCAAATACTAAACAAGAAAAAATGTCATAATAAAACCCAAATACTAAACAAGAAAAAATGCCATAATAAAACCCAAATACTAAACAAGAAAAAATGTCATAATAAAACTCACATACTAATTTGGCACGTAGCGAAATGAGTATGAAAATCTTCAAGCTCCGCGATCTGCGCTAGTAAAAGACATCAACGCGAGACGCGGAAGAGGTGCTACACTTTTTTCCATTATGATAAAAAAGGACTATCGATCTCTTAATGGCTGAACAGTGGGTAGAATTTTATTAAAATTGATGAGAACGCCATATTAAATCATATGAAATATGAATTTATGTAATTACATATTAAACTAGACTTTTTTTTTTTACAAATAATTTTTGAGTCTTTCTATACGTGTTATAAATAGGGTTTCGAAGACACTGTCAATTTAGCGAACAGAGGGCACTTACATTGAGTTAATGTTTTATGCGTTAAGTATTTAATAGTGACCGAATAATTGATACAAGCTAAAAAACGATATTGTTAGCTGAACACGAAGATATAAAATATGAATGATAAAATAATGAGTTAATTATGAAAACCGATTGGAAGTGGATAATTGGACATATTATGCGCCCAACAATTGTAGTAATCTCAGGTATTTTACAACGAAGTTCTATGCCAACACACATAAGTCTTTGCAAAATTTTCTACATGAAGGCAGCTAAAATAAAGGAAGATTTTCCCACGAACTTGAACATTATTAAGGGCTACATACGGTATCTAGGTCCGCAATTGTACACGGAACAACTGGTAGCGTTGGCAAACCGCAAAAGTATAACAAACGATCTGGAGAGCACGACCGGGGTTCAGGTCATGTTGGTACCAACTGTGTAGAATTGGATCACGAACCTACAACTTACGACCCAACGTAAAGCTGCCCATGATACTAAAGTTAGGCGGACTTCTTTGAGCTTACCCACAACTTCAATTTGTTATCTGTCCCAGCGAACCCATAAAGTTCTATGTTCTCACATTGTTTATGAGCGTCCACATAAATTACTAAAACCCGAAAGATTTACTTTCTCATAAAATAATGTAGAGCTTTGTCAAAATATGTTAAAAGTTGTGCCGTCTATGGAAATTTCTGATATTATGATATTCTTATTTCTTCAAAAGTGTATATATGTTAAAGCTTTAAAAAAAAATTTCAATCAGGTAAATTATTGCGATGCCGTCGACTATTTGTCGGTAATATATTTTATTAACGAAAACAGGGAACTCGAGAGGAGTTTTTTGGCTGTATGCATCAGGAAATATATCTATATTACTAAAAATCAATTGTCACAAATGTTTTTGTACTTGTCAGGATAAGGTTTGCATGAAAGTTTTTATTTTGAACTGCCTCGTTGGTCTAGTGGTCGCAATCGCAACTGCTGAGCATGAGGTCCTGGTTCGATTCCCAGGTCGGGCAACGTGTTGTTGGGTTTTTCTATCTGGAATTTCTCAGTATTAGCCCGGAGTCTGGATTTGTGCAAGGTTGATGGCAATAGGCCCGCCCCATATTACATGGGACCTAAACATAACTGGCGAAATGTGGGTGTACTATATGTGTGGGTACACCTCTGCCCAACCCTTCGGGGAAACAAGGCGTGATGTTATGTTATGTTATGTTTTTATTTTGGAAAATCCAACGGGAACGTCGAAATTTGGGATGCTATTTTTTATGAAATTCACCCCGGGCACGAACAGTTAGTTTAACACAATATTATTTCTTTTTAATTACTATTATGATACCTATTACACAAAATTAATACCTATACTTATTACTCTTAGTTCATCGTTGAGTTATATGAAACCTTTGTAGGGAAATCGCTATGAGTCTGTAAATAAAAGAAAATCAATTTTAACGTCTAATTTCTTTGGATTATTTTCATGATCTCAACGCACATAACATTTCTAAACTTAAAAGGCAACTTCTTTCTGTGTCCAGGTACTTTGCTTTACATTGGTGACAATTATTTTCAATGAGAACAAGAGTTGCAGGGGAACTAATACAATTACTCAATTTGCAATGTTATCAGGTACGGATCTACACAAAAAACACGATCTAAATACCAATATTCGATGCACAAATCAACATATCCAGTTGACCCGATTGCGAGCACTGAGATTATAATTAAGAGGGTCACGTGAGAACAGCGATCCACCGAGCAGTTCGTGACTGCGCGCGCGCATACCCGGCGACACGCCATCAACATCGATTATTGGGCACAAGGCGATACCGCGTGTCGATTTCCTGATTATTTTGATATCATACTAAAGTTTATGGAGGGACTTAGGAGAGATATGAGAGGACAGTGCGATCTTTTCGATAACTGGAAAAACCGAGTTAAAATTTTTGTAGAGAGCACGCTATGGATAATGTCAGGGAATGTAATTAATTCATATTTTTGTGTAGGAATTTTAATTGAATTAATAGAATGTAAGTAACTGACTGAATGCAATTAAATTTCTATATAAATACCAATTTCATTCACGTGAACGTCTTATGTTCGGATCGAAGGGCAATAAATGAGAAATTGTTTTTTGGAATGTTATAGATTTTTCAATTAATTCTGAGAGTAATTGAAATGGTCAAAATCAAGTGTTTTATTGAACATAAGATTCTTAATTGAATCTTTAGACATACCGCAGCTATTAATTTGGTTACCAATTTTACCTTTAGGCCAAATTGATTGGTAATAAATCAAATAAATGGACCACCATGGCTAACAGAAATCGTTACAAGTTTCTTAAAAACTATAGTAAGCGCTTCCAAGAAAATTATAAAAACCTTTTAACTTCACATTTTTTATCTCCGTTATTACTATTCATACACAATCCGCGAGCGTTCTAAAGCTGTCCGATTTTTAAATACAAACACACAAGAATTCAATAAAACGAAAGTTAAGGCTTTAAAACTGCGGAATAATTAAGGTTTTTTTTTAGTAGCTCCCGTATCGCATAGCAGTGGAAGGACACGAAGCTGGGTTGCTCCTATTTATAAAGTAACGTTTAAAGGGCGGTACTCGTCGGTCGTGCGCGGGGTCAGGATGGATTCCATCAGGCGTACTTTCCATGAAGGATTTTAATTACGTCGTGTCGGGGTGAACGACCCGCGGCCGCGGTGCGGGTGCGTGCACTATTGACGGCCCCATCAACAGGTGTCCCGTAACTTAATTTATTTTTATCTACTATTATTGACGCTGTTATTGACTCCGATTTTGTATTCGATTTGAGGTTTGGAGAGTTTTTGCTTTAAATTACTTCGAATCTGATTTATATTTCTAGTTAAATACTATAATAATATTAAAGCTGAAGAGTTTGTTTGCTCGAACGCGCTATTCTCTGGAACTACCAGTCGGATTAGAAAAAATCTTTATGCATTTAATAGCCCTAATTTTGAGAAAGGCAAAGGCTACTTAACATCGCGCCACAATCCGTAGGAGCCGAGCAAAAACGAAAAAAGTCAGAAACAACGCTGAGCGAAAACAAAGTACCCAATAACGCGGGCAGGCGATGCGATGCGACGCCGTTGGTCGGGGGATCCAGAATATCACGCGGACGAAGTCGCGGGCAGAAGCTAGTCCCTAATAATAAACTAGTTTTGGATAATAAAACTGAACTCAATGATGTCATGGTTAACATTTAAACATATTTATAAACACAAGTTAATATAAGTTTGAAAAAAAAATTGGAATGCATAACTGTGAAGTGAAACTAATATTTTGGCAACATCGTAAAAATGCGTCAGGAGGAAAAATAATGTCACTTGTGTTTGTTTATGGTGAGATGGGTATGCAAATGAGGGAACCTGCGCCTGCGACTAACAATAGGCGTGGGTGTGAGCGGTCACCGCTGACTCATCGTCGACACAGATACCACGCCGTGCCCAAATATTGATACGCTCATAAATCATCCAAAATCCGCAAAGCAGTTTCCGTGTTTGTACTATAAATCGAAACATTTAGGCCTTTGGTCTACTTTATTTGTCAAAAAAATGAGGGCATTGCTTTCAGCCGCTGAATTGATAAAAAGTTACCAAATAAATCAACCTGAAAAGTTGTCAGTACCGTTGTAAGTTCGCGGTCAATTGTAACGAGAAGAATTCCCAAGCTAAAACCAAAAAATAATATTTGAATTCTAAAATAAACCATAGTTACGGGAAAATTTCACGTAGATCGCGCGAACGAAGAAAACGAATGATCAGAATTGATCCTACTGACTGCATACCAAAATCAAGATCTAAAATAAGTTCGTTTTCATCTCTTAGCTGCCACGGCTTATTTTAATAATTAATTAGCTGGATTGTTTTTAATTATGTTTTGATGCACTCTGGACGCTTTTAACGTGTACGGTTTTTTGTACATCGTTCTCACTTATAGTGTCAACATTAATCGATGTAACTAAGATATATGTAAAAACATTATTATTTAAAAGAGTGTCCATGGAGTTTCTTGCCCGTTCTTCTCCATAGGTACCTACTACGCTTTGGAATGGGCAACTAGCTTCATATTTCTGACTGACCGACTCCTTGACAATTCAAAAGTGCCTGTAAATGGTTTAATTGAAATAATGATTTGAGTTTGAGTTTGAGTTTGAGTTCCAGCTTTTCAGTTGTTCAAATCAAATCAAATCAAAATATTTTATTTCACATAGACCTACATGGGCACTTATGAAACGTCAGATTCTAGGTGCACGGTTCCAATTGGTCGTTTCCCATGGAGAAGAGCCGGCAAGAAACTCCATGGTTACTCTTTTAAAAAAGTATAGTGTTACCAATAAGATCGCCTCAGATGAAAACGGTCAGGATAATACCAGACATTAGGACCATTAATATATCAGCACCAAAACCTGAAATCGACACATAGATACAATCATTTCTCATAGCAATGCATCGATTTATCTGCAAAATTCGTGATATACTGTTGCGTCCCAGATAAAGCGTACAAAACAAAATTATACACAGCAAGCTTTACATTAGCCCGGAATGAAACACCGTGTGAGCTCAAATAGAGAACGTGGCTGTAACGCGTTTTATGCTCTATAATACGTTGCAAGTAGGGCGACTTACAACGCCTGCAATGTGTTCAAATTGATTACGGGCGATACACGCGAATCGTCTAATAAAATCACTAATGGAACGGTACCAGTGGCGTGCGTCGCATAACGGGGTGCCTCTGTAGTCGCTCCCACGGCTGACACATTATGCAAGAGGCGCGGGCGTCGACGAGCACAATGTGAGCTATTGATCGCGGTCGCGATCGCGTTCCCGACGAAAAACTGCGTGCACCGTAAGTGAAACTAGATGCAATTCTAAGCGACATTCGCGTGTCTCTTGATTGACTACTCTAAGCAAATGTTTTGTTTCTTTTTCTCAGCGTTATCCAGGCCTGACGCTACAGTTACATTACGATACGCTTTGTTTGGCGACAATTTACTTTTATCTTTTTGCAGTGCGTTATTAAACTATTTTGGTATTTGCGTCGACCCGTGTCTCGAAAAAATTCTTATCAAATTATTTTGACCTTTAAAACCGCACGTGCTTATAATTATAGATTGTTCGGAGTAAAATGTGAATGCAGTAGTTAATTACCCCTCAACGTCTAGTTCATTATGTCATACATGAATCTTCATAGAACATGCAGACGTTATTAATTTGTACGACCACGGAGCAGAACGTGCCATTAAAAATGTGATCTAATTATAATTGAGATGTATTAACTACACAAATTTGTAATTACAATGTTTTGCTAATAACAGTAAAATTACATGCCGGCGAAATTAATGGTGCTTGCAATGAAGGGGTTGTGGGATCTGTAGTAGGTACAAATGCGTTATAATGACACGAGTAGAAAATAATAGAATACAGTGAATATATCGGTTACGTCATAAAACATTATTCAATAACCCTTCAACTTACTTTTTACATCGTATTAACATTGCTATTTAACTTATCAAACCGATTCCACTCGCCATTAGCATTGAACAAAAAGATCTAGAATCATTTACTATTGTTTTAATTTGCATGAAATTATCCATAATACGGTCATATCCCTATTAAAGTCAATTCTCACAATCATTAGAACTCGGAATGCGCAACAGATCGTTTAGCTGAATGCTGCATTGTGTACACGCTGTGTGAATATGATGATAGAACGTGATAATACATATTTATGTAGTTAGATCTACTATTCAGTGAAATTTTAAATCTCGAAGATAAACAACAAATCAATTATTTCCCGGTAGAGGCTCGGAATATCAGAAAAGTTAAGAATATTCACCTATAGCAGAACACTAGATATTGGCTGCTACAGGGTGTTGTTCGATAGGTCTCGTCTTCGGCGGCGCGCGGCGCGGCACGTCCCAGTAGCGGAATTCGGCTGTGGTCGGCAAGCGCGTGACCGCAGGCCGAAAAGCACGGCCCGTAAATTAGCAAGGAACTCTCATACGACTGTCAGATCACTTGCGGTGAAACTCCCCAGCTTTACACTCCACGCTTATATTACCGAGAATCAGTGTGTGACCCAAATCCGCTCCGCGTTCCGCACTTATTTGGCGTGGCATGAATGTGGAATGTCATTTGCTGCGCGCGCCGCTATTTTACACCGCAATGGATATGTGTCTGTGCGGTCGTTTACTGCTGTCTTTCGTTAATTTTATTTACGTTTTGAGCTACTAACTGTACTGTGCATGGGTACACAATGTAAACGATTTTATCTTCAGCCGTATTTTCCTACATCCGTACTAGGCTTTGCAGAAACATGTTAACCGCCACCGAACAGTGGTTCCTATCACAGCATTAAATTACTCGTACAACTTGCAGAATTGTGTTTACGTTTAACAAATGTGGTCATGACAAATGTAGTAATTTCTTTAAGTTTAGTTTCTATCTCAGACATTTATTATCGCGTATATTTAGTAGGTCAGGTACCTGGATACCTCTGATAAAACTTCTCAGAACGGAGTGTCGATTTCGCAAACTAGGAATATGACAATGTTAGCAGTCGATACATTTTAGTGCAATGGCAAAACTTGGTGAAATGTGCGCATAAAAAAATAAGAGATAACACATTCCTCGTTTTAGTCGTGACGTTTGGTTGTGGCCTGTATGTCGAAGACAGCGACGATTGCCGTAACGAGTGCTCGAGTGAGCGCTTTACATAGATCTAATGCAAATTGAGTAGCGATTTGCGCGCGTATAAATCAGACGTCGCAAACACTACCACTTCGCATTTCGTCAATTAACGTCAACCATATTGTGCTTGATACGTGCGTACGATGTTGAATAGAGATTTATTAGCACTAGCGACCATGATGCATTGAGCTGATAGTTAAAACGTTTACAAACAACATCTAGGTATAGCGCATGAACCACTAGGAGTAAACATAAGCTAGCTTATGAGACCTAATATCCTTTAAAAATCCTGTTCTATTTGTTACGCTAACTAGAAAGTGAATTAGGTATAATCATAATTTGTCTGGAGTGGTTTGAGTAGCGAGCTGGACTGGAAATTATAGGGAGCTTCTTAGAAAGAACCGCGTGCGTAATTCAAGAACTGGACGTAAATCATTATCATTTTCCTTATATTTATGAATGGAGTTTTAGAACCGCCCAGGATGTCATCTACTGCAATTTTTGAGAGCAGGATAACGTCGTTTAAAGCTTTCCAATTATTTTTCATTTATTTAAATCCAACTCATTAGATAGTTTGTTACACCAAAAAGGGGCACGGAACCGAGACGTGCTAAATCAAGTTAACGGTCTTCGCGTTTATCTGTGTTTATCCTGGCGGTATAAACGTGCACGCCTATCATCGATGCTTCCGATTAATTTACGTTGTACATATATTAATTTTATTAGCCTTGGCCATACAAGAGAATCTTGCATGGCTGTAGTGGTCACGTAGCGGCCGGAAATAAGAACGTCGTGAGATCACTTGGACGATTTACCAGATGTGATCGTCGGCTAGAGCTTCGACAATACGCAATTAATGAACCGTCTGCTGAGCATCTCGTCTAGCGTAACGGGCAAGCCGGTGCCACTTCTTATCGCTAATAATGGTTAGGTGCAAGGTCCCATAACATTCGTGAGATACGCCAGCTTATTAAATACTACTAGTTTTAGTTAAAAATAGAAGGCAGAGAAGTTGTACGTTTCACCAGTAGATTGTTTTATTATTTTATACGTAATGAATCAAGTGCAAACTACCGAATACAATAAATTGCAGTTTATTGACAATTGGCTTGCGTGTGCTGTGTAAGTAACGAGACTGCTTTATGAGTTTCGCGATCGCGTCAGGAGATGATCCCAGTGAGCGGAGTGCGTCGGTACCTCGGTAACGGCAGCCGGGAGGTGTTGCCCGGGTCGGGGTGTCGGGGGCCGAGCTATCTAATCGGGCGTCGCCTCGTCGCTGGTGGGCGGCGATCGGGATAACGCGCCACAACCGCCGCGCCCACACGCCAATTATGTGGGAAGAGGTTACGATTGCGCGCGCGATACCGCGAAATAACGCAAACGGTGGGTCCGTTTGCGTCCTAGAGACGATCGCGTGCATTAATCGGGAAACTATTACCAATGCCACTCCAATTAATGCTGGCTGATAAATATGTAGATTGCTCAATTGCTTAGTTGAGTTTGTATTCCCAAATCGTCACGATTTGGCACTCCTGCTCTAAAGACAGGCAATTGACAGCAGGAGTGGACCTTCAAAAACACTTCCGTGTAAATACACTTATCACACAACATTATAAAAATCGTTCTGAACGAAATAAAAGTCAATTGATTACAATTTAAAGAGCTTTGATATAATTCTTGAATGCAGCGAATGCTGCATAGATCAGGTCCATGTTATCGTTTCGTAAGGACGTTTTCCCGTCGCATCGATCGATAGGAGTCAGCGTCCGAGAGACGTAATTACAATAAATACGGTTCACATGCGAACTGGACCGCCCGACGCCGACGTCCGACACGCCGCCGTGGCACATGCCGCCGCATTTTGCAATTACGTAACACCTCGCAGACGTAGCCCGGAATTAATAAGTGCCTCAAGCAAAAATGCCAAGGAAGGATGCACCAACCGTTATCGCCACTAATAATAAATTATTAAAAACTTATAACATGCATTTCACATAAAAGACAGTCACTTTCTATTTTTATCATCCCTACCAGCAGTTTTGATGACCATCCATGAGTAAAATTCGTAATTTATACAATATTGAACATAATAGAGATGATGTTTTTTTTAACATAAAGCAATATTTATTTGCAAATATGGCAAACAATATTATAAAAAGTGTAAAAGCTTAAAAAATTACCAAGTTATAAACGTTTTAAAATAACCGTTAGACAAAGGCAGCACTATCGTAGAAGTGATGTCACGACTATGTAACTTCATACTAGCACAATACATTGTCCGTACCGCGCGACAAGGCCAGGGAATAATCCCCTCCAAAAACTTTCACATTTTCATCGATTGTACAGATTTTTTCGATTATCTCTTTTTACAAATCACTCATTGAAATTACATTATTGTTCGAACATTTCTAGTCAACATCCCTATTATGATTTATAAGGCGGCATGCAGTTTCTCCATCCGCCAGAATAGAGATATCAAGATATTACCACTGTCGAGGCTCTACATGAAGTTTCCTTGTTTCAATATCATATTAACTTAGTTATATTACGGTAGCTCATGGTTTTTCTTTAGCTGTTCAATATAACCATAAACATTAAATGATATTCTTCTTCCGTACCAATCAAGCGATCATTTTCTTTTATGACATATTTATAACATGACACTAACAAGGAATACTAATAGTGTACAATAACTTGCTCCGTAGGTACCTGTTTGTTAGATAAAATGTATTCATCGGTGTAAGTGCTGTAGGCGTATGATGTTCCTTCTGAACTGTTAGACGTGTCCGTGATTGTGATCTGATTGCTGACACCTTTTTAATTTTTTATTATTCAATAATATCAGGCTGTGGAATTTTGTAATACCCATCTATTACAGAGAAAATACAGGAAGATGTGTTAATATGTCACTTTCGAACAACCTGAATTTAAGCGCACTTCTGCTCGCGTAATGAGGCGGTAGAGGCAGCCTAGGTTGTAATCAGAGATGTAATAATCGTAGGGTATCTCGCATGACGCGGTGACCATGCTGAGGCCTGATCTCCTACTGTTAGACCAGTTCTGTCACGCACCGCTGCCTCCGTCAAAGCATTCATAACAAATCTTAATCAAAGGAAGTCTTAATCCAACATAATCCGTGCCACTTAATCAGGTGGTAACGCTGTCTTTCCGGTTGCTAATTAAAATGACATTTGTATGCAATTATGTGCCTTGACTGACAAGGAATGATTCCTAACTAACACAACCATAGTGCTATATTTAGAAGTTTGTTGCCCATTGCAAAATATAAACATAGACTATAATGCAATTGTAATGAACATGCATTTGAAAAATAAGAAGCATTCCATGTTTAGTTACCCGAGGAAAGTGTACAGAATAATGACAGAAGGGCGGTTCGGCGTTATTACTGTAATGTCAGGTTGCTTCGTCTGCGTTCGCGAGCGTTACATAGCATTTCTCCTCAGCGTCAGCGAAACTAAAAAATAACACAAATAACCGGCTTGCCACAAACTCTATTAGATTTCCAACTTACTTTTTGCAGAGGCTGTCGTCGCCTAACTCGATCCCGATGCGGACGTGAGAAAATTGTTAATCTTATTTTGTAATATTAGTTTGCAAGGAGAGATGATGAAGCGGCTTTTGAATTGGAAACTTATTCAAAAAGATGACATCGTTCGGTAGTACTCAACAGATTAAATTGTCTGGCGACGAAGTAGAAAGTACCTTCTCGTTATAATTTTAAATGCTTATTACCAACCTGGGAGTACCAACGTCATCCTGAGGACATTAAGGAAAAAATTTGATAGTCCAATCGTTGGGCACTGGATGCACACGCATGTGCGTACACGGGGCGTGGCGATTGGGAGGAGTTTTTATAATATTTAATTAGTTTATTTTGGTACTGATGATTTTAATTTAATTTCATTACAATTTAATTTTGTTTAATTTTAATTAAATTATGTTTTAATTTTAATTTAATTTTGATTTCGATTTTATGTATATTATGCGTACTAACATATTTTTAAAATACTGTACCTACTAACAAAATATGGACTATTATCGTCCGAAATAAAAGTTTTTGAATTGAATTGAATTGAATTACTAACTTTTCAGTAGTTCTATTTGTACATTCGCCGCGCGTCTACATGTTACAGTTATGTGAAATGTAATGCAAATTAAAACCGATTTCCAACAATGGCTGTAATAACGACTTCATATAGGTTAGTTTAAATGCAGTAACAGTTAATAGCAATGGTCTTATCGTTCCACTAGTGAGTTTAATGTAGAAAGGAAGAGTGCAAGTGTCAGAGCGCAGAGTTGCGACAGGGAAAGCGCTTCGCCATATCACGAAAGGGAACTTCAAATCCACACTCGGTACGTCAGGTTCACTAACAACTTAGCGCATTCGATCTAAGATAGGATCGAATACAGGAACTTGCAAGGGCACTTTCTTTGACTTATTCTAGTTTTTTGACGTTGAACAGCAGGGTACTCTTCTATACCTACTTGTCAGATGTTTAAGCGTGGTGCAAGCATTTGACTTTACATAGCTGTATCATTAGACTGGATGCTCCCCGGGGAACTTGTCCCGGCCGCCGCTGGGCGCCCTCGGCGTGATCGGATTTCCCGTTTGCGATTATTGCCTTTCTTTATTTCACGGGGCGGTTCGTTACCGTCGGTATCGGTATGTAACGGTACAGCATGGGCACAGGCATTTGCATGGTGATCCCATTACGGCGACTGGCGGGTGGAAGTTATTAAAATACGTTTAAGATCGTACAGCATTCGGCGGAGGCGATAAAGAGTAGACATTGCCGAGTCGTGAGTTTGCTCCGAGCTTTATTGCGTTCGGGATGAGATCGGGCTCCACGGGCGAGTACGATGCCAACGTAAACAAAGAACGAATTGAGGTGTTGGGCAAGTGACGGCCTGACGGACCGGTGCGGACCGTTGCGCTGCGGCCCGCTGTATCTCGTTAGCGGCACATTGTTCGCTCTCAGACACCGACATCCACATTCACCCTACTGTAATTGGCTACACGAAATATTGCCTTATCGTTTTTATTGTCTACCCATTCTCTGTTATAAATTGACATAATTTGTTCATATAGGTATCACACACCCTTTTCACCGGAAGTAATCACAAAGTCTTTTAGATACATTACAGCGATAAGAGAAAATAAGCGATTCAAAGCATACAACGTAAACACACTTATGGTTCAAGGACACAAGGTTAGAAAGTGGGTCTCTGAATGCGTGCGGCAGTGACAGGGCAGTGCAATCGCGTGACAAGTCTCGCTCTGAACATTATCATTCCTCGTACGATGCTAAACCACTTATTCGGCTTGTGGTGACCGTTACCCGGCGCACGCACGCCGCCTGCATCAATGGCATATTTTTCCCCAGCGAAACTCCGCACACATTTACCATTCAAGGTTAACCCGGTCAGTGTAGCGCTTTGTTTACGCGAGTGTCGCGACGTCCGACATCACACGGCGGACGTTCACACTTCATACCCGCACTGCTTGCCAACAAACGACCTATTGTCTCCTCGAGATTTTTAGATTAATTTGCAACTAAAATAATTTTCTCATTTAAACATAGCATGCAGGATGTGTCCGGATGTGGCTTACAAAAATGATAACGACCGCATTTGATCTTAAAATGCAAATATGCACGTTAAATACATCAAAACCTTCGCCTTGGGCGTGAACCATCCGACGCCGACTCCATCTAGAAATCTAGATAAGGACATGCGTGCTTGAGGTCTATAATCCAGTCGCCCTATGGCGAAACAAAACTATTATGTCAATAAAGTAACAGCGTCAGTTAATTGAATGGGCATTCTGTAAATTAAGTCCATATATGTTCATAATACGTACCTGCCTAGGTAAAATTTATAGGTTACGGCTACAGACATAGATATGCGCATAGTCGCTTAGTGAGCTAAATGACTTAATTTATACACAGAACCATGCCGCCAATTTACAAAGCGGTTGCATACCTACGTTGTAAATATTTTCTTCTGGCTGTTTTTACCAAACGATCAGGTTAAGCCACGCTAGTAGTGGTTGTTCCATGGACCATCTTCAAATACTAAGACTCCTCCGTGCCTCAGAAAGCACGTTAGCATTTTATTCAGAATTACCTTTTCAAACACCTTGCTGAAAACCGGCATCACGGATACGGGACTATAATTAATGGTGTGTTTCCTGTCCCAGGATTTAATAAGTGGTATTACCTTACTGTATTTCATTAGATCCGGGAAGACTCCTTAGTCCACACACAAATTAAATATTAAGGCCAGGACCGGCGCTCTAGTCTCAATAATAGAGGTACAAAGTTTGATGGACATTCCCCTTAGATCTTCAGTTGGTTTGATCTTGATTTGCTTGAAAGCTTTTATTACTATTATGGGGTTTATATTATTGAATTCAAATTCAATCGGGCAGGATGAAACGTTTGCTCTTAATAAGTTAAAATAACGCTACGCTAAGCTCCTCGCGCTTAAGGTTTCAGCAGTAACTGGCATATTGCTAAAGAAATGTACAAATTCTTGAGCAACTTTTTTTTTAGTGTTCATGACCTCGTGAAATCTCCAGTGTGCAACCATCATTATGTTTTTTTTTCCTTTTAGTTTCATCAATGATAATCTTCCAAACCGTCTTTATTTTAATATGGGTGATTTTATCTTGTCCCTAATGTATAAAGCTTGAGCTACCTTGCAGGTATTTTTAAAAGTTTCAGAGTAAATATAAGGCACACACAAGTATTTAAACCCCTAACACGATACCCTTTGGTAAGCCAAGGCGTATCGTATTACCCAACAACTGCGCTGTGGACGTCACATAGGCAATCTCTTTATGTAAAATACTGGTATTCAGCTGCATCCGGTAAGACTGGAAGCTGAACACGACATAGTTTTGGGAAAAGGCTAAAATATTCTATTCAAAATCTTTTTAATGCAATTGAATAATGAGAATCTTCGAAGTTCAAAAGAAACAACAATGAGAAACTAACATTATGTACCCATATAAATTGACGTAATACTAATGAATGTGTGTCCAATTGTTGCAGGTGCTCCAGACTACTGACATCGCTCAAACTACGCGTTGACAAGGTAATTAAAACAGCGCCGTTATTATCGAGATTGCTCGACTGTGACGGTTCCTAGTAATGGCTGATGCCCAGCATCAATTAAAAACCAGACATTGTTGGAAAATAATTAAAACATACACACAAGCGTAATCGCTTGTGTGTATGTTTTATTTATTTACAACAATGTCTCAGCCTACTTTCACGTAAATGTTCAATATGCACATATATCAATGAAGTTACTAAAAAGACAGTCAAGAAACCTCATATTTTTTAAACATTTAATGAAAAAAGTCACCACACATGATATACCCATAAAATTAATTTGTTCTCGTTGCGCGTGTGGAATTGATTTAGGGCGACGCATGCGGGATGTGTTCTCATTAATATCGAAAGTATACCACATCCGCGAGTTTGTGTCATGTGTGGGGTTGCTAAACCTGTCCTGTCGCACCAGTTTCTTTCGAACTGGTTGAGCTACACATTTATTAGTCCTCTTCGCCTTGCTAATTGCATTTCTTCAATGCGTTCAAAGAATTTCGATGCGATAACCACATGTGCAAGTTTAGATAAACGGCTCAGGAAAAACATTTACTATTTACGAGTAAGAGTTGTAGGCGCACATATGTACTAAATCATTGTGCGCATGCAGTTTATCGCTAGCTTTGCATCATTGGGAATTTTGAAACAAGAACACTAAAAGTTGTGAGATTTAATCTAGACGCTCTACCTAATAGCGCGCGCAATTAACGTATTGTACTATGAAGTCTCATTTATTCACGGACTGCAATCCGAATCGAGCCTCTTAAAATGAAACAACGGCACTCTGGCCGGCAAATTGTCTCCTTCACTTCATGTAGTGGATTCAAATACAGATTGACGCGTGTCACGAAGCGAGGCGACAGAAAATGCGAAACTGCAAATAAGTTTTTCAGTGATTTGAATTTGAGCCGCGATAGGTTTGACTCGCGTGCTTGTCCAATACGAGCACCCGTCATGCCATCCGTACATTTTAACGAGAGCGCGATCGCCCGCGCCGATAGCGACAGTCTAATGAAAACCCCGCTGAATAATGCATTAATACCAGCGTTAAATCGTGAGCACACACTATCGAACTGGCGACGAGAAAATACTACCTAGATGCAAATTTAAGTCAACACCAACGCCGATAAGCTACCGTAGGTAATTCGAGAAATTCAACTATAAAGTTAAAATTAATATCGCTCTGCTCCCGTGCCGTTGGAATGTCAATTTAGAAAATTATATCCATGTTTCAGGACTTATGGAAATGATGAAACATTCGCTTTGTTCGTTAGATAGTCCGTGATTTATGTGTGGTAGGGTTTGATGACAGGTGGTTGGACATGACAGTGTTTATAAATAACGGCAATCATGCGGAATAAGTGTGGTGTTGACAGGAGACGGTGCAGCGGTGTGTAGGTGGTGGTGGGTTATGCTGGGCGTCGTGCTGAGCGTCACGTTGCGACCCGCGCTCACCTTCTCTATTGAAATGTCAGTGCGCGGACCGGTGACGAGACAATCGTAAAACACAATGTTAAGGTCACATCATGACTTCAATAAACTATTCCCAACATGGGAAACGTGACGTCGCCGCTGTAACCGAGACCTCCTGAAAGTGTGCCAAACATGTACCCAGCCGAAGAGACAACGTGATCCCTTGTTTGATCCTAGGCTGTTAAGTTGTAGCTATTTTTCTTTCTCACAGATGTGTAAACATGTTGGAACATCAACGCATTTATACAGGAAATGCTTTGCAGATGAATTAAATTTAAACGCCACAGTCACCACCTGCGGATTTAGCCGAATAAAATCTATACCAAACTTAAGATCACTGGACCAGAACATTAAATCGTTGGAAAATAAAAGATGGATCATCACAGTCAAAACCAATAAAATAAAGCGTCTTTTAAATTTGTCATGGTGCGATAGTCGGACATTGCTTATTTATATTCAGATCAGTATTTCAAGTAACAGGAAGTATCAAAGTTGTGTGATATATTAGAAACGCAAAGCCATAACTCCGGGTAAGCAAGATATATGGAAAGCGCGGTATAATATCAAGTGTATAGTTGTCAGAGGCCAAGTGTCAGGGCAGGACGGGGCAAGATGCCATACCGTCCACAGTCGCACTACCGTTCCCGCGTTCCAGATATACGAGCATGCGAGAACATACTTACATAGACAGGATTGAGGTCATTCGTGGTGTCAATACAGGCCACCTATAATACATTTTGATTTAAAGATATGTTTTCAGTTTCCGTCTTTAGCTATTTTATTTATGAAGCATCCTGAAAGCAAGTAGGTCTTACAAAGGGTAACTACCGGCTAGGTAAGTGCTCAAGTATATTCAACTTCTTTTAAAAACTTGGCTAAAGTATTTTCGGATTTTTTACAACATTCACAAAAAACTTAACTAACGCATTTTAAATTCAGTTATGAATTTAGCATTTGGAAACGGGCATTTTTATTTGAATTCTTGCTATTTGTGACAAAATTACCTAAAAATACACAATGGGAGGGTCAGAGAAATCAGTATTCCAGAATAATTTATCATATCAATTTGTGTGTCAACAGGACACGGGGCGAGCGCCAACATAGCGGGGTTTTACTTTCTTGCAGTGGCCTCAAGAAACTAGTTAAGAGAAAGTAGGATTAGTATCTTCAATGTATTTATCGTTATATAACCGTAAGTGGATCGCTAAATAATTAGTATGTCGCATCAATTCGAGGAGAAATTAACGAGGACGTTATAAATGCGTGGGTGTATCGGCAAGGAAGTAAAATTTCGCTATTATAAATTGCTTTCAGACACAAATAAGGAATTCCCCTCAGAGTGAAACAAATTCGCGCCTACAGATATCCAATTAGGCCGGTGGTATGGTGCGTATCCACCGACCCACGTGTGTAGAAAATAGGCACTTACTCATAAATATTTATGGCGGGTACAAAGCCATCTTTGTACACTTCCACATTCACTCGGAATTAAAATGGCTGTCACACTAGGATCCCGAACAAGAGCCGAAATGGCTCGCATTAAGAAGGATAAAAGATTCTCGAGACGGTTTCACTTAGCAACCGACACGGCGAATATCTCAAGTTGACACAGAAACAGTTCGCTGGTGGAATTTTTAATATGGAAAGCCATGAGAGACCAGGCGACGATATCACAGTTTACGTTGACGGCAATACACCGCAGTTGACCTCAGTGTACTGTGAGAATGGCGGGCAGACTCGAGTTCCAGTTTTTATTACTCGAAAGTTTTTGTTTGTTGTGGTTTTTATTAAGTGCGGTTCCTGGAGGAAATGAGTGTGGCAACAAAGAGAAGGTTGGCGTGGTTGAGGACGGCGACGACGCCCGGCATTTCCCGTTGCGGTGGTGGGTACGAGCGACCAAGCGGCAGGCGGGCCGTGTCGTACGGTAGTGGTACAGTTAGCCTGGATAAAGGCGGTTACGGTGTCCGCTGCCGTCGTTGTGATCTGTCAATTAGAACCCCATAACCTTGTTCACATCGCTGATCGCTTCGTCAGGCCCTAACGATTACAATTACCGTCAGTCCCTAACAATGAGTTGCATTGCATTTCCGCAAGCAATTCTGCTAAGTTACGATGTAGCTGATGGTTAATGTTCAGCTACAAGGTCAATAACAAGAACAAAAGTAATTCATTGTGAAAAAGCATTTCGGTCACTTCGTTTCTTAGTAATTCAATAGCAAAGTAGCAAATTTCACGGTCGGCTTTGATAATGATTCTAGCAGTACTCGACATTTTTTGAACTTTTTGATTTACTTTCCTGTCTTTTCCTTTAAGCTTTCATTTAACTTTTCTGCGAAATATCGCAACCATTATTCTAGGTTATTTCGTTTACCTACTATTAAAGCTCATATTACCATAGTTAAACTCTGTACTAATTTTTTCCTTTTTAAACAGTTTTTAGAGTTTTTGATTTCAGATGTTTTCGATCTAAACCACTTTACAAACAAAATTTACATTTAAATCACATGTGCCATCTATTTGTTTCTTGTCTTCCGACCAACTTGTAAGGAATAACTCAATGTAATTTTCTGAACTCTGGATCGGATTTATGACCAACTGCCGATATGATCGTTCGATGTCACATAATTTAAATATAATATTTCGAATAGCAAACTGTTGCATCAGACATCTTAATTTTATGTGCGTATGAAAATCATAATAACTAATCTGAATCTTGGTCTAAAAAGAGATTCTTTTAAACTTGGTGTGATGAACTTAATTCAATTAATAAATTTCATCTGCCCAACGGTTTCAATGTACTCTTGCACGAAGTAAGTAGCATCAGTTGGAGCACTAAAGGTATTTCTAAGTTACGTATTATCGTCATCGAGCCAAAACCGTTCCATGAAATTTTGAATCGGAATGGCTCGAGACACAATCACGTTTTCCATCACTGTGAAATCTACCAATAGTAATTCAGTCCACTGGAACGGTGGCTGTAAGAGATGCGTGGCATCACGTAGACATAGCTCCGAAATAGCGTCGTGCACAGCGCCCGCGCAGGTCATCGGCCGACTTACGAAATTTAATCGAATTATACAAAACTTATTGCCAAACAAATATTCCGATTCAACGGTGTCTTTTTTCATTACGTTCGTTCACCTCAAAAATAATTCGAATTGAAGTCTCTTAGATTTTTAGTGTCCAATATAGGTACGGAAAGCTCGCGACATACCTAGATAAGTAAACTGTCTCTGGGTAAAGTGAAGAATGTTTTGGCCGAGTTTAGCGGAGGTGGAAAATGGTTTATTTCTCTATTGTATTGAACGTGCTTTGTATGAACAACACCAGCTAGTGTTCTGTGGACTGAGGACCGTTTAGTCGCTTTCTAGTTATCGAGTTTTCAGCGACAAGCACTGCGGGCTATATTCATGCGCTAGTTTGCGACACGGTTGCGGTGCGTGGGTTGGTGGCCCCGGTGACGTACTGGAGGTCTGTTGAGAACGTGCATATCAGACGTGGCCATCATCTATCGATTTAAAAAAGGAAAACCATTTTAGTAGCACTCGCAATGTGATACGTTTATTCGCAAGCTAACTGCGTTTTCTCACGCTTAACCTTTCATGGATGATAAATCTTAATCTATTGTGCTTATCTACCGTTTACGTACCGTACGTTTCTTCACAAAAACACATAAGAGGACCAAGAAAATCATGCTGTAAAAATACTTTAAAAGCGATGTTTGTTTTATTTTCGCTTTCGTTATTTGCGAGACTTTAATTTGTGAAATTTTAGCTAGACAACCATCTGTTGTAATAAATGAACAATAAATGTTTAACTTTATGTATACCACTATAAAATCACATAATCATTATAGTCATCGCCCTAACCCAAACGGAGAGGAAGCCCGTTTCCCAGCAGTGGGAACAGCATAGGCTGGTTATGTTAATACCGCTATAGTTTTAGTCTACCATACAGTAAACAGTTACTTAGTGGTTATGGTGACTAATAAGATGTAGTGTCTGAATTCTAAAACAAAACAATTTCTCTAGAAGGAACACATGGCACAAGCCTGTCTGTGTGTTTAGACGCGTGCATTTCCGAGATGAATCAATATTTACAGGTTGTCGACCTGACTTCCTTTCTTACAATAGTTCGAAAGGATATTGGTAAAAGTAAACATTTGTTGATTATGTAACAATGATAGTAGGCCTTATATACCATCAGCTGTACAAAAAAAATAAGCATGCACTAATGTGAAAATGTATGTGCCAGTAGCAACGCGGAATCGTGAATTGAATGCATCTGATTAAACACTTATATAAGAAGGGCACGAATTCATGAGCAACAGTCCGTGTTCTTAGTTCGATTGTCGTTACCTAATGTGAATTTACTACGTTAGATTACAATGGTTGGCCGGAGGCATCTTCAGTTGTGATCTTTACGTAATGGAAGTAAAAATACTTCCTAGTGTTAGTCACGTGAGAACAGCGTTGGTGCGACATTGACAAATGGTGCGCGACTGGCGTGCACCGTGCGCAGTGTGTGCACCGCGCAGGGTGCTGGGCGGTGCCGGGCCAACCGTATCGCCGCTCACAGACCGCAACACCGACGAGCAAACACCACAATTTATGCCTCAAACTAATCGAAACTAAACGGCACATTATAGATTTGCAAATCTTGAACTTCCACTAACCAAACATAACGGTTCACACTATTCAGATTCTTTAATAACTACTGCACAAATTAATACTTCACGCCCAAACTAACAACCAACATGAAATGTAAGCTGTAATTTTCAGAAGATCAATCATGACACACAACATTTTGCTACCACACTGTTATATTATGTATCGATTGATCTCGATAAAAAGGCTAAATTAAAAATAACGTCTGCTACAATGCATAGATGTATTACCTTGATAAAAAAGTGCTGCTGATACATATCACTTTGTCTGTCTAAACAAATAACTAGTAGTCAACAAAAAATATATATTTAACTAGTGTTAGTATGTGCTACCGAAGTTGAGATGTGATTAAAAAAGCTACAAAAACTACATAAGATTGATACAAAAACCTGTTACCTAGTTAAATATCATTGCACTTCGATATTAGAGAGACATACATTATGAGATGTCTTAATTTAATGATAAAGCGAATGTTATAATATTATCATTTATAAATTTTCCAAGAAACAGAAAACTTGTACGAATTGCGACTTTCTCGCTTTGCTTTACGTCTTTTATAAATATGCATGCTGCATCTAATAAGAGTCGCAGAGTCAATGCGATGAAGTTACTTGATGAAAGTTCTACAGATATGTCGACATTAGATTAATAAAAACAAATGCAAGACTTGTCTAGCCGTTATTTCATTGCATATGTATGTATACGATAAATCAACAAGTTATCGAATATGTAAACCTAGTCTGCAGAAAGAGTATCGTTTGCGCCGAAATAAATACCGTGACTTTTTGTTGTAACTGTAAATATCATTGTATTTGTTCCAAGACAACTGGGAATGTTTTTTGATGAGTTGAAAAAACTAGCAAGTACTCTCGGTTTCTTCGTGTAGGTTGGTTTTGTGTGGCTGTTTCTGTTATTTGACTGTGAAATTGCGATTGTAAGCCAGTCGAGCGTGTTTACTTAGCTATAAAACAATCTATGGGAGTCGGAGTGCCGTTTAAGGTTCAATGATCACTAGGATCAGTCAAGACTACTTCTGACTGATCGGTTACTTTTCCTAGCGGACGATTCGTCCGGCTTGCTCAAGCGTGGGATCGCGATATGTCTGCCCAGTGCCCAGTGACGTAACGTATGAGGTGTTGTGATTTGATTAATGGAACAGATTGACAAAATTGAGTTGGCATAAGATAAGTGGCATGTGTTTCATTTAAAAAAAACGTGCGGTAGTTTCAAAATGACGCGTACAAATCATTTTTTTATATAGATTACTGTACTTAAATTCGACTTGAAGCGGAAACTGGTACACTGTTTATTTTATCCTTGTCATAATTAAGTATGTATATATATTTGAATACTTTAGTTTTTTGCGATATGAAAATAACCACACACATCTATCGGATGTACTAGTCTAGCTATTATTAAGCGATAAATCAAGATGATTATATCTTAAAACCGAATATCGACCATATATTCGGTTTTAAGATATAATCATCTTGATTGTCAAATTGGATTTTATTTTGGAAATTTTACTTCTCGGAATACCTATGATTATTGATTAGATTCTAGAGTACATACCAAACATATGCTGCTTTGAATATTGAGGTGGTATTTAAAATATAAACCTCACTCTATAACAAAAGCAGAGGATCTTTATAGTCAACTTTCGAAGAACAATTTAACTCAAGTATCGTACCAGTGCAGGTCAAGAGAGATACAGTTAATATTTAAATCGGGCGATTCTCTCCCTTATCGCTACAGAATACAAAAGTGAAAGAGTTCCAACAAACAAGCAGAATGGTTTCTAAAGACGAAACTATGTTGAATTTGAATTACTTCCAGCAACTTTGAATCCAGCAAGCGGCACTATACATAATTCATTGCCAAAAGATATATATTATTTAGTTAAGTATCTAAAATGTTTACATAAAAAGTTAATGTTACATATAAACAGTATTTTCCAACATTACCTACCTCAATATTTATAAAGGTAAACAGATAACTATTTCATTAGCATAATTTATGTTAAGCCCGATGACCATTGCCACCTCCTGGATAACTGAAGGGGCAGTCCTACGAACAAAGCCTGAATAATTTAATTAACAACATTGTAGGTGCGACAGAAAACGATAAATAAACATGGTTTCACCACATTAAGGTAACATAAACACTAAGTAATGCGCACTTTACATTCAGGCGAATATCTTTTACAAAACGTGTTACATAATACGTCGCGGTTATCTGCTATTACCATCACAGACATGTCGTAAACAGCTGGCGCAAGGTCTAGTTCAAAACTAATGGCTTTACTTATGTAAATAGACAACAGAATAATGGGTGTAGTCAACATTCCGGGAAATTCTTTAGCGCAAATGTTCGTAATTACAAATCGATACGGGGAAATGGGCCTGCTCTGTTCCTGAACCGAATGAGAGAATCACGAGCGTGCGCCTGCGCTCGCACAGAATGCTTCGCGCAGGTGTGTTAATGCCACAGTCATCTGTCTATAATCCAACATGTCATACATAATTATGATACACTCATGTGTAAAGTGCGTAATTACCTACGGCGTTTTTCTTTTGATCACAGCACGGCGGCGGTGGCGGACTGCGGCTTGCGAAGTTGCAAGGTTAGTAACCCTGGCGTACTTTACTCTTCTACGATCGGAATTCGTGAATCTTCAGAAATAACACGTCATTATGTCTTATTAGCCGTGGAGGAAGCACTTAGAGCAAATGTAAGGAAAATAACACCTTTTGGTCTCGAGAGATTGTTCCACTATCCATTATTGCACCCATTATAAAAATAAGTGTAATTATATTTAATAAATAACGTGCAAAATACGATTTGAAATTATTAGCACTGATTATGATAGTTTCAGTTGGGTTATAACGGTAAATGAATAAGATATTATTGCATGGCAACTTGTAATAGTGCTGTCAAACTATTCAGAAACAAATCAAAAAGAAATAACAGAGGCACCGAAGTGCAAACAGATGTACAGTTACGTTTTTCTGGTGTTACTTACTAAATGACTCGCCGATATAGTCCGGTAAGTGCGCGTGTATCGTTATTAATGCAGCGTCCATTACCAGAATTGATGTACGGAAGTTACGAAAGCATTGGTCGTGATGAGTAGACGGTGTACCGTTGTTTACAAATAAAAAACTGCCCTAATGATTGATTACCTCGAATTAATACACCCGTTGATATAAATGAGATATAAAGTTCTGTAAAATGCTTTTAGATATAACTTACTTTTATTCCAGCTAAATTTATTTAAGAATGAAGACATTTAATTAAAGGATTTACGAAACATGTAAGTCTTAATCAATGTTAATGAAACAATTTTCGTCAGGATTATTAATATAATAAAAATATATTGTCACTAAAATGTAATCGAGGCATTCTCAGAATATGCAGGTGGGCACTGAATTCCCAGGAACATACATCGCTGGAGGATTCTAAAAAAACTCAAAAGAGTTTGGCCACTACCTCGATTTCCGAATTATTTATACCGGTTTGTGTATAAAATTATCCTGTTACTTTTTACCGTTTTAAAGCAGAGAAAATACCTGTACTTACTTACCTTCCATTGAAACCTCAGCGTCCCACATAGCGTGCACATATGCAGCTTGTATGTACGTCAATTTCGATCCTTTAGCAAACAATTACACTCCTCATTTACAATATATTACAATAAAACTTTTTTCATGGTAGCTTGTTTCCGAGATAAAATAATTTTGGTAAATACTTACTAACAAAGGTCGCGAAGAAAACTATGAACAGAAAAAATATGAAACCCATGAGTATCTCATATAATTTGCGGGAATATTTTCGTTCGTAATCGAAATTAAACACAGTGTTTATCACTACACTTGACCGCAAATTATTTTACCATTATCGACGCGCCTAGAGTACTTTTTACAACGATTTCGGACTTGACACGTCTAAATGGATAAAGAATTAAATTGGCATTCTTATTAATGAATTATCATTCATTAATAAGACTGCTAATTTAATTATCTCCCTTGTCAAATATGTGATTTATTATCACGGAATCACTTTCGCGGCGCAGGCGGCACGGTCGCCTAGCGCGAGCCTATACGTGACGTTCTTGTGTTAATTCAATTGCGATAGTCTCGTTACTAACGCCTAGACACTGTTTATCTTAGAGCTGCGTATGCGCACCGCAATACGTTATCTTAATAGGTAATCATCGTTTGTAAATGTAATATGTTCAGAAGCTTGTATTATCCAGTTTATTTACTGTACCGTACCGTAATATTTATTACATTTTATTTAACAATTCCAGTACCCAAGGCTTTGTTTATTTTATTTTAGTTATTACAGAAAATACGGGTTTAACAAGCTGTAAAATATAAATATGATGTGCAAATAATACAGAAGGTACTTAGATTTAATTATCTCCAATTTAGGATTTATGTAATTGAAAAAATAAGATTTTCTCCATTTTCTTTCTACAAGATTGTGTATGATTACATACAGCAAGAACCTCTCTTATCGCATCTTAAAGAGCTCAAATCGATTTTAAAAGCTTGTTAGCATATTCTTCATAATATAAAGAACGCGGATATATATTCAAGTTGATTGTAGATATAATCTTTCGTATGCCTATGTGCTGGAAGCAGCAACAAACTTATTCAATTGTAAATGCAGTAAAGCAATAACTCAGGAGGATAGCAGTAACTTCAAAATAACAAGTCATTGCTATGCAACTATATCAAAGAGGCGGAGCTTCGAGCAAAGCCAGCAAAATATAAAGCAAAACCTATTTTGAACCAGCTGTCATGTACCCTTATTGTTTCCTGATTGAACAAGAATCAAGAGACGATTCAAATCTAAACTAAAATAGGTTTTATGTTAATTTATAGAACAATCACAATAGAGATTAGTTCAATGCAGGCACACAAGTAGTAATACAGGAAATGTCCGAGCAATATCCACCCTGAGGCGTAGGGTATGCATCGGGAAGCAATCGTGTACATCCTATAGAACAAGCAAAAGGCGGTCGAGATCTCCGCCACAGGCTTTTAATTGACAATAGATAGCGACCGACCTGCATAGATATGCCACACGATAGTCTTTACCTTTTGCTCTCTTACGGTATGTGATAGTAGGTAATGTTCAGGGATCGGTTATGGCTCCCGCGTACCTCAATTACCATACACCAAGCTAATGCATTATTAGTCGTATCTTGTGATATCTGCAAATCGTGCGTTACCTTCTATGTTAGATAACCCACGATTTGCAGCTCCGTAAAGCAAACATGGCTGTATAAGGCAAGGGGGCAGTTATTGTAAAGTCATTACACATTACACACACGGAAGACAGAGTTGACAGAAGAGTTACAGCGCTTGTAATCGTTATGCTGATTGCCAATTTCTAAGAAACATAATACTGGGAGAAAAGATGGAGTGACATTAGCTAAAGCGCACACAAGACTTACATTATATATAGTGCGGACCACCCACTGTCGAGCTAGCTTGATCATTAACTGAACAATTAGTTTTACTACTTTACTAATTGTTTATTTCATGTTCTCACTAATAAATCGCTTTCAAGTCATGGAGGCTGAGATGTGAGAAGGCAGAGTATTTATTTATTAGTTCGACTTTAGTAGTTAAAAAGTAGGTAATGAATTACTTACGAGTATTTAATTTTGATTGAGTACTGGTTTTTTCTTATTGCAAGGGCTTTCTTTTTCTCTTTTGTCCGATCTTTCGCGGCGGTTGTAAAGCCTACGCGTACAAAGTCGCAGACTCGTTGCAAAAGCTTGTGTTTGATAAACGGGCGATGCTTTATAGGGTCCATGTGCAGTCTACGTGAGCAAATTGCGACACGATAGCTGGAACGGTCGGAGGAGTGTTTATTCTTTCGAAAGTTCAAAAAAAGACCGAACCGGGATACACATTATGAGTACGCATCCAGATATTATCAAACTAGTCTTAACGTATTAACGGTGCTTATAATGTCGCATTAAAATGTACATAACGTATTTTTTCTGGTTTGTGTAAAAGTAACCGCCTCGCAGCTTTTCACGTTCTTGTTTGTTTTACGAGCGTGGTTTAGAAACTTACGATGTCGCCGCGACGCGTTGTGAGGCACCTTGCATGCAAAGATGTCGGGGGATACACCGCACAATAAATATGATCGCATGGCGGGATCTGTGTGAACATAATTGGATATTCGCGGTAAGGCCGCGATTCCAAAGATAAACATGTCGAGGTCGGCTCGGAGGCGGCGTTGTCAAGTGTCCATCCAATGTTATCTGCGCGCGACATCTTTATACCGAGGTCGGTTTTTCTACGCGTGCGCGGTGCGGTGGGCGGTAATGGCGTCCGTCCCAACGGGATTCGCGCGCCGACAGCGTTTGGCGTCTCATCGTGCGGCCGCAATACATCGCTCCACTTAAACTACGTGCGAGCTTGTTCCGGTAAACTATCGCGATACCTACACCATAAAAACATTCTTACTTTTGCACCAGACCAGCTTCTCCCAAGGAATGTTCCGAGTGAAGTGCTTGTAGAACACTATTACACTTGTATGGACATTCGACCAGGTCGTCAGACTTCACCATCTATACACGTAAACATTAAGAGATTAGTTTCAAGTATGTCGGTCAACGACAGGTGAATTCAATATTGCCAGCAGAAATCATTTACCTAGTTTAATGGGTAATAATACAGCATCACGATGAATGGCGCAATGATGTGCTTAAACTAGCCTCGTAAACGTTCGATCGATCGCCGATAACGGTAGGCAAGATGACATGACACTAGTATAATAAGTGTATTGACCCTTTACAACTGCTATCTAAATGTGCCATTACGAAGCTAGTGATTTACAAGAAATCTAAATGCGAATCAACATACAAATAGACCACAAATAGTCTACTGTAATGACTAACCATTACCAGTAAAGCAGCTCTATCCAAGTCAGTTAAAAACACTTACCTAAATACCTTGCAGGTTGTTTCCAAAAGATAACTTTCCACGATAAAGATTTGTGAAACGATGAAACAATGGTAATTCTCAATGAGAGCCTCCCACGTGCAACGGAACCTCTTCCGCCGTTTAAATTGTAGAGCATCAAAAATAATGGGCGCAAATAAAACCAAATAAAAGACCATTATAAAATTATGTTTACCGTTACTCCTAATCAGATAAATGATGTGTTTAGCTATTCACGCTGTCGTTGATTGCAATGTATTACTATCATTAATGATAAAAAAAAAAAATAGGTGGCCTGTTAATTGTTTTTGGGGCGTTAAAAATTCGCTTTTGTCAGAGGCGTGACCGCTATTAATAGGTGGCATTATAATTAAACACTCGAGCAAAGTGATTGACAGTCCGTAGTATAAACAGATTTAAACATAATTGATAGGCTTTTAATTTATATGCTTATGTTTTCACTTGAATGATCAGCGAGTATGTAACGGTCTGTGTTTATCTCGAGTGCATACGATAATTATCTGGTGATCTCGTCCTACTTTGAATGTTCAATTTTAACACTTTTAACATGTCCGAGTGTTCTCATTCCGGCGTTTTTATCTCTAATGGAGGTTAAAATCTTAAGTTGATTAATATCGTGCATGCACATAGCTGTCTTGTCGGTGTATCGACATTGCAGCGAATGAATTTAGGCCACATGAGCGCTGTCTCTTCGATTGAAAGCGGCCGTTCAATTTGTAAAGAGTTAAAAGAGTAGGTATACGCACCTAGGGGCATATTGCTTGCCGGAAGAGCTGGTTCACCGTTATAACATTAGTGTTTTTGCATCCGCCATCAGTGGGACAGGAGTGTGTCGCCGCTCCCGTGCACCGGGAACCAATCAATTACATATTAGCTTAATGTGACGTAGATAGCCCGCAGTTCGCGGCTGGACATTTTGCATGGTGCGTGCAAAACGTATGTCCGTTGACGGTGCCGACCTATAACGGGCATTTGTCCGAGACAATCACAATGTGATGCTTCTTATAAAGGTAGCATTTTTATAGGCAAACATAATGGCACGCTCTGTAAATCCAAAGATACTGTTAGGCAAATCAATTCAAAGAGTTGAATATAACTTGCAGCTAATATCGTGATTTCCTGGATGTAATTGTATTACGAATGCAAGTCGGAACAATGTTCTAACTATCATAAAGCACGGTCGTGTGCTGTATTGCAATGCGATTTATGTGGTATAAAATATTTTCATTAGAAGAGAGTTTAGAGTAGGATCGTAAAGTAAGTTTTAATTGTTGGTGAATGGTGTATAGTGTGCGGGTGCGATGGAGCCGCGAGGAGTAACAATGGCAACGTGTGCGGGAGGCGGAGGCAGCGCCGTGGTCGCCGCCGGCGCAGACACACCCTCCCGACGAGGAATAGCGACGGCAAAAACGCCGACCCGCCTGCTCAATGTGCCCAAACTTTACTAGGTACAACTACATTTTTCATTACCTAAGTACTCCAGGTTTTAATCCAATTCCACTTTAAATACTGCAAAAATCAAGAAAAAAAAGTTCCTACGTAACGTATAGAATGAAACAATCAATCTGACAGATACTATCCATATTGCACGCGTTCCCCGAGGTCAATAACACGTGTAAAACTAAGCTCGTTTATAAACAACTCAAGAGAAATAGGTGGAGCAGCAAATAAACTTTAAATTTAATAAAAGGATACAAAATAAGAGTAGACTAGATAGACGCCTGGAACTACGAAAGCATAAAACGCGCGAGACTAGTAATAAATATGCCACTGCAGACACGAACTCAATACCCGTGCCTCTTTACGTGTGGCAAAAAGTACGCATTCATTACTGGAGCGCATGTAAACAGATTTTAAACGCACACATTACAAATATAATATATATTACGACCAGACAATTTATTAGCTGCCTCTAATGAAAGTCATTATTCATTCGCGCTACCACCTAAGTTCCGAGCTATTATTACGAGCATAATAGCACTTTTTGACCCAAGCTAGGTCTTCAGTGATATAAGTGAGTTATTTACATGAGTGGTTTCAGGTTTTGCATTCTCAAAGTAATTATTATATGTAGAACTGAAACTATGCCCATATAGGCCAGAAACAATAACTTCAGGTTTGAAATTCAGACATAATATGGTCAGAGAATCATCAGTATGTTTATTTAATCTTCAGTTATATATGTTTGAGCCATACAGGATTCCTAATAGGATAAGAACGAAATACAGGTTAATCAAGAACACATCACTTATTAGGAATGGCATGTAGACGCCGCCTCCGTAATATTTTTATAGCATGCAGAATTCTGTTTTGGTGGCTCATTAAATTTTGGAACCATCTACTCGATGGGGAATTCTTTAATGGAGTTATCATCATCTTAATTTAAATCACTTTGTATTGAGTACAGCCATTTATTTACGACAGGCTTCTGATTTATGATGCCCGATCGATAATTACATGTTTTTAAAACGTTATTGCTATGTCCATGAATATGTTTGGTAACGAGTGTAGTAATAAAGGTCCGTTAGTCTTGAACCGGTATATGCATGCAGAGTACAGGTGGCGTCCATTTACCAATTATTAACTACTGATATCTTACGTAATTTCGTCATTGCGTTCCACGTCTCGATAAGGAATGCACAGATTTCATCTACTTATATTATGTATTCCACTTACTAATTCCAGTTGCAAGACTAACGGTCGTCTCCATGGCGATTAAATTGAATACGACAGCGAAACATAAGTGATAAATGCACCTTAATCGAACTGAAACATTATTGTGTAATGATCGGCGAGAATTGAAAACATCAGAAAGAGAATTCAATGCATAATTTTATAGTAGCTATCATTAATCACATTTGTTGTTTTATTAATCATGTTTGTGCGGGTAGGTGTAGCTGATAACTATAACTGTTTGTTATGAACCAATCTATAGTTAATTAATACTTTGTATTATTTTACGTCATATCTTCACAAGCTGCATATATCTTAAAAATGTGACAGTACATGTTTGTTTGATCCTAGGATGCAAAGCAACAGAAATTAGGGTTTGCAGATATATTGAAGCTATTAAAGCACATACCATTGTGACATAAATCTTAGAAGTTCAATGACAAGTTGCATACCACAACACAATAGCCGACACTAAACTTCCTTGTTCAAATTGTGAGCGCGAGCCTAATGCGATTCAATCTCACTAGCTATCGAGGTGTTAACTATTATTACCTTGCAAACTTGTCCAATAAGTGAAAACGAGATTTGTACTAAGTATTTGATGTTTTGTATGTGCGCAGTCAATATCGCGAATTCGATCCTGCGGACACCCGTAAAGCCGCAACGCAATTTTCCACGCGCACCTACCGCTGTGAAGATTTAAGTGAACCTGTAAATCGAATTTATAACGTACGTGTTGCTGTCATTACAGGGCGCTGTTTGATTTCCTTGTGGTCGACAATTCTTTACGAGGCTCGAAAAGACAAAATCAGCAATTCAACACATTTATCTGGTATTTATGTGTCGAATTGCTGATTTTGTCTTTTATCTTAAAAATACTAAAGGTGGACATTCATTCAGCATAAAAATACGAAATGTCTAAAAGCTCTTAAGTAAGATTGATAAGTTAGATTAATACACATATCCGAAGCACAAGTACAGTACTTACCATACAAAGATTCCTGGGCAGGTGCAGTTAATACTTGGATACCAACTTGCATCCAATTCGTTTCTATACCTCATTATCATACATCATAACTCCTAAGGGTTTGCTGATTCTTATTTCATCCGGTATCGAAGGATGTATCACTGACGTGATACGAGATTGTATTTACGAGACCGGGATAATATGAAATCGATCTTTTCATCATTATTGCAGTCCTAATATGCACACAATATGGTACAGTCTCGGTCGATCTTACGCATCCCTACCCTATGTATTCTCATTACTGGTAACAGCCCGCTCTGACGGAGAACGCAACTGTGTATCATGATCCGTTTCCAAATTAATGAAAAGTGTTTTGAAATTTACAATGGCATTTAGTCGTAGGTAGTAAATACTTTTACATTTTCTAGAATTTTACTGAAAGCATGGACGTTAACTTAAACACAACAACTATTCATGACGCCGCTATATTTATGTTTCATTGTTTGTCTCTGTGACCTCAGCGTTAAGCTAACATTGCTTTGCAACACCATATTTAATATAAACCTAGTATTTATCAGTTTTACGGATAACTTTCATTTCGTTTTATAAATAATTGTAATTTTGTAAGTAGGTTTGTACAAACACTTTTACACGTCAATCATATTTTTAAGACTAGACGAGGTCGGCGTTTCTTATCTGACTGACTCTGAGAAGAAAGGCCGAAAAACTCAGAGTTCACAGTATATTTTAAAGTCCAGACATAAGCAGATCATGGATATAGGGATTCTCTATAGCACAGCTTTGTGTTGAAGAGATTTTAAGTTAGAGGGATATATTAATTTATAGCAATCTAAAAATATTTCGATCCCCTTCGAATCAGACGAATGTCTATGATAACAGTACAGCTGGGGTTTCTGGCAGATACCTTGGGAAGCGATTGCTATATCTGGAAGTATGGCGATCAGCTTTGAATCTGATAGGTCGCAGGTTTATATAAAAATTATAGTAACGAATTGGATTTTGCAGCGTATTGACGAAATCTGAGAATAGTGAGGAGTGAATGGTTTTCACTTTGCTGGACAGTTAACTTCAAACGCGCAGTGCCGATACTAACATCATAACAAGGAAACTGAAAATATATCACCATTCCACAAACAAACACTCACTAACGTGCAACCCATTCACTCCAACGCCCTACTATAAAACAGCAATAAGCATGATTGTACCACTTAACACAGCCAATGAATATGTCATTAACGCTGCCCTACTAGGTTTTTAAGTAAGAGGACGTGTTCTCCATGCCGGTTGTAAGCAGTGCACCCGTCATCGTTTGTCACGGCGTCATGATAGAAGGCGGCATACACAAGTGATATTACCTAGTTTGGCGAGTGGGTATAAAGATGTTTATCTAAAAGGTCGCCGCGTGTGAGTGTATCGGTAAGTCTCGGCAAACTTGATAGTGTCACCCGGGGCGGAGACGCAGCGACGACGTCGTGACCGACGCGCGTGCGCCGCGCTTGTCATGCGCTACTTGTGATTATCATGTCTAGCGCCTGCGTCACGGCACTCCATTGTGTTGTACCCGAGACACGACTGTGGCTTTTTGCTTGTTGAGACTTCAAAACTCAAGTAGTTCAGACGCAAAATAAGGTTAATTAATGGCCGATTCCTATAATTTACGGACCGTTATTGGTTTAAGTTAACTTTTATTTTATCTTTACCAATAATGAAGCGAAAAACTCATAGCTTGGCATAGTAGACCCTCCCATATGGAAGTGGCTATCACAGGTAAAATAAGCTTACAAATCTCTTTAAATGCTTAGTTTGGCAAAAACTAAAATGCTACAATTGGTCATCAAAACGATTCGTTTTTGTTTATAGGAACTGAGCATCATAAAAAAACTAAATGAGGTAGTGTGTAAATGCTGATTAGTTATTTGATGACAATGGACGGGCAACATTTTTGGAAATTGCATTAGTCTCAATGATTGAAAAGTGGCCTATGGTATTGAAATAACTTCTATTTATCTCTCGTTTTCGACTTTTGTGTTGCAAAGTATCTATATACCTTTTCAAACTAAGCTAAGCTAGTGATATTTGTGTAGTTCCCTAGTACGTATCTCGAGAACGAAAAGCACGGGTACGTGGAAGAGGAGTGTACGGCCGCCTCGACCTGCGCGAACGCAATAATTGAGCATAGAAATCAAATTACAGATGATTGATGATGCCGTTACCGCACGACCGAAGCCGCAATGACGCCCGCCGAGCGGACCGTATCATTTGCGTAATAGGAATTCGACAAAATATGTTATAAATACTTGCTAAAATATAATCGAATAGAATTGATGAATCATTTCAAGAAACATTTTCTCAACACTGTTTTCTCACTGATGAAATCATCCATTAAGCTGGCCCAATAATAATTTTATTTCAATACAACGCGGCAACGCCATAAATAGTTCCACTTCTCAGTCGTGTTGCGCCTATCAATCCTTTAGGTACGAGGTAGTAAGATGCAGAATGACAACTGCTCTGTGATTTTACGAGATAGGCAATATAAAACCATTAGAGGCAATAAATGTTCGCTCGACTCACGAGTGTGATGCTTTACATCGCCGCTTGAAATATCGTTTAGTCCGCACTTGTACGTCACATACAAGTTGTGGAAACGGGCCGCGATTGACATGCCAGTCAATGCTATAATGTAACAAATAATTAAATCACCAAGACATGTTATGAACATCGGAATAAATAAATCATTTCTCGGGTTACTTGTATCAACTGTATTTACAAATTTATATCAGATGTAGTCTGAAAATAAAAGGGTCCGACGAATGTGCATGCGCAACGTGTGACCTAGACGTTTGCCGCCAAGCAGCCCGCGGCGCCGCGGAGCAAGTCTCTTCCAATATAAACATTTATTGCTTTATTTCATTTAGAGCAAAATACGAATTTGAATTATCTCCCATTACTCTGTCTACTAGCAAAAACTCGCAATAGCGGAGACAGATATCAATCAAAAACTTATTTATTTGATGTCTGTAAAATAAAAAGAATAACTGTATCAGTTTTTTTTACGACCTTTAATAGTAATTGAATGAAACGATAGAATCTGCGAGAAATAGACCGCAACCTATTCGAATGAAGATGGTCGTATTTTTAAAAGAAAAAAATGCTTTTACTGTGATTCATAAAAACGAAATATAATAAAAAGAAAAAAATTAAAATGTTTGATTTGAAAATATTTTCTAGAAATGAGTTGAGATAGAGATAATATCGCAAGCTGGCAACCAAATAAGCAATGTTCACCAAACATTATAATAAAAACGGCACTAGGTTGAATAGTTAAATGAGGGGAAAGGATAAACCGGTTGAGTGGGTGTTCTGAGAACAGGTGCGAATACGGTCATAGCCCTACATGGATGTGACAGGACACAAACCTGTATTAGACCAAATTTACTGACCACCTCCTGGATACATAGACGATAAAGTAAGTTTTAATGGCTCAAATCGATGCTATCACACAGATGAATCGCTACGCTGAGTTTAAATAAATTGAATGCAAGCCACTGCGTTTCATGTAAACTAAGGGATATCGCCCAGTCGATACTCCCGCATCGAATCAACATCGCTTCATTCCGAGTCGTCATAGCGTTTATTGCTTTTCGTATATGAATAGATAGCTTGGTTTCAAGTACAATTTTATTACCTCGCTGATTGATAGTACGATGTCTAGTATCTGGATTAAATTGCTGTTTCCAGCACACGATATAATTGATCATAAAAAGATCAACGTGCTATGAGATGCAGTGCATTGTCGAGTATATGACAAAAATAAATAAAACAACTTGGACATAGAAATTCTATGTTAGAAAACGAGAGCGATAGAGGTGAGCCGATGTCGACCCGGAGCGTTGAATGGGCGACTTACTTTACTTTATTTGTAAAAGTAGGTATCTTAGTGACAATATCCGGAATAAACACCATAGGGGAAGCGAAAACGAGAGTCCTAGAATACAGTTAAATAGTTGCCCAAAGTAGGTAACAAGTCATTGTAGAATGTACCGACTCTAAAGACGCAGCAAAACGTTGAAATTGTTCTTATAGAATTTGCTTTCTTAAATGAAAGTTTTTGTACAGATCAAAAAATTATAAACATGAAGGATGAGGATGCAAAGGATAAAAAATCGCAACTGCAGACGTCATTAAAAATATAGGACGAATATAGCGACACCAGAAGGCAGAAACCCAAGAAGTGAAAAAATAAAGGGCAAGGATAAAAAGCTAAACGATAAAAGGAGCTTTTAAATGACAAAATAAACTACAAAGTATTTATAGAATAGGTTTCCAGTAACAGAAAAATAACACGTTATTAAAACCATAAAGAAAGAAACATTAAATATTTTGTAGTCCCCTAGCCAGTGAATGCGAACATGTACAATGTCGTAAGCGAAAACGTTGAGTAAATGTATCATTAAGTTATCAAAATAAATGACAAAAAAAAAACAGTGAAACCACCTCGAAAGTAATCAAAGGCAGGGAGATGTATGTAATTGCACAGAACACCACAAAGGAAGATGTGGGCAGAAATAGAAACAAATTGCGATGTCACAGACGATAATACAGCGGGTGACCACAGAACACTCTCATCTAACAGCAGACATTACAAGGTCGTCTTATCCACAACCGTAGCTTGAAATTACCTTAATTATAGTAATTACTACAAGTGTTATATTTCATTGTTTACAATAAGCCAGCACAAACAAAGGTAGCCAAAGAAGACGCGGATGTAACGAGTGCACTGCAAACCTACTTCCGAATGCTCCGAGACCATGCTGCCGTGAACAATGCTACAAAATTATAGGATTTAGACTCTAGTCCCTCATTGGGTTAGCATGATTAATCGCGGAGAAAACTAGGCAGGATTATACGTTCGTAATTTAAGATCGCACGTTTTCCACAGTACTGATCATTAGTAGAGTCATTCCGAACACGATCGAATGATATTTTTTTCAAATAAACTTTGTTAGAAAATCATGTAGGTAAGCGCATGATGTTTTTAAATTACACGTATTCGCGTGAGCTTCATATATTGCCTTTTATATTGCACGTTCTTGCCGTGGTTTAAAGCTACTATTGAACTTCTACCACAGTGTAAAAGCGGGTACTAGTTTTTGTTGCTTATAATTTCAATACCCAAGCGTTTAGTAATCTAAAATTGGATAGCTTTTACGATGTTTCATTATCAGGGAATTACTCATTACTGATAATAGCACTACGACCACAAAAGTCTCGAATACTGCTGGCGTTGCGTTGCGACCACAGCCTTGTAAATGGGATATTTTCGAGAAAAATTTATTACGAGTAATTGTATCTATTTATTTAAATAGCCCATACAATCGTTGTCAGACCACGAGTCGTAACGAATAATAAAACCATGCGATTCCCACCTGCCCACTGGAATGTAAAGCCCTGAGCTACATCATGGAAAGTGGTCCAATATTTCAAATACTTTCAACGAGTGTTGTTCGGTCAAATGCCCTCGGTATGCGCACGGGTAATTCTACGAAGATGGTAGTGTTCATCATCAAACTGAAAATGTATTCATTAATTAAGGATAAGTTTAATCAATCATTTTAATGAAAAGTTAATGAACGAGAAACATTTCGTATATGTAAAGACAGAAGAGAAGACAAACATTTTACAAGTTGATTAAATGTATGCTAACGAGCTTTCGAGTCTTGAAAACCACAACAAGCTTTCGATTTGCGACAGAAAGACGAAGTACGGAGGTATGCTTGTTGGTTTCTCATGTCTTAATTGAACAATTTTAGAATTAACATTATTAGAAGATAAGTTTAGTCACGTATAGGCGGAGGCAGCTGGTTGTGTTGTACGATGTACTGATCGGGATAAGAGAAATCGAGATTCCCTCATTAATGTAAATCGCGCGGGGCTACCCGCAGCCGGCGCGGACCATCAACCCACTAACCTCACCGACGAGGACATCTCACACATATTTGCTATAAAGAACCCTACCCTTACTATGCGCTCTGCTCACTTTAGACCCGTTTAACTTGCGAGCTAAGGTTTCTAATGTTTAATTATTATAATGAGAATTGTGCAGCCCACTTGGACGTTCTTCTGTAAGTAATAGGCCAATTATGTGTGTTCAGCGTCATCCATGTCAAGTTACGCGGATCTTAAGCGGTAAAGTTATTCAAATGATGACATGACGTTGAATAACCTGAATGTATAATGAATGAGACCAACACTGTAAGACTACTTATTTAATTTCTGTGCAAAATGATATAGCTTTTTACATAAGTCCTGCACGTTTGCAAAGAGTTCGGTCCTATTTGTTCCAGTAGTTCGGAAGACAAAACGATTGAAAGAACAAATAAATGGCGCCAGACAGTTTATTTCAGCATTGTGCACATAAATATACAGTAGAGGCATAATAAAAAATGTTCATTGCTGTCTTCGGCGAGTTAATAAATTTAGCAACCGTGAGTCAGATTATCTGCTAGTTATTCATTTGCCTGTCATGCACGTGTAATCATTAGAGCCTATGCATTGCAAAAGTTCATTGTAAATGTTCGCTAGTTTGTCGTTACGACTTATACAAATTGACTTTAGTGCCTACATTATTGTTTTTATTTACAAACGTTCATCGTGTCTACTGTTGCCAGAGGGTTGTTTAATTTCACGCATATATACCGCGTATATTACCTACACAAAAAGGAGAGAAACTAATTTCAAGAAATAAATGTTACTTTGACTTTCTATGTGTCTGAAGACGTTAAGTTGATAGATAAGATTTAACGAATCCAGTCTCTTCATACAATGTAATCTTCTGAGAATATATTCTTGGAGTTTGTGTAAAAATGGATCATTTAATGACTAGAAAACATTTCTTTCTTTACTCGACATTTATAACGTGCCATAAAATTAGGTGTTTGGTTAAAACTGCGCTCATATAAGGACATTTATATGTCTTGCGACGTGTTTCGTTTCAAATATAGGCATTGAACAATGAGCGACATTGACGCCCGGTCGTGGACTGGCGCCTTCTAAGGGCGGCGCGTCACAATCCCGGCCGTCAGTCGCGGCACATAAGGAAACCGCCACCCCATTAGAGAGAGACACAACAAATTACAATTTCATTCAATGTAAATCCGCGGAACGTTTTCTTAGCGATGCTAATGGCTGAACTTAGACACGCCTAATAGTTTACAGACAAGCGGATTAAGCCGTTCAGCTTCCCTATTGTGTTCTGACGGGCACGTCAGTCTGTATCGCGCACTGGCGTCGAAGATATATTCAAATAGCTTCTGTAATTAGCTTTAACGGGAGTTCGCTTTTATTACCGCTACGAAGATAAGCTATGCGAACTACCTGGAACATATCATCAACTAAGTTGCGTTGCATACTTATTGCAACATAAAAGTTAGCGTTTTCGATTTACGATTCATAAACTTATGTTTAAATCGGAAATTAAAATTAATTAAATCGGAAAGTGTTTGATTAATAAACTTAAATATCGACTTACAAGTAAGTAACAAGTTCTTGTGGTATAGTTGAAAAACACTTAAACTCTACTAAAAGGTTAATTATTTTGTGTCTTTAAATAAATTAAATGCATTAACTAACTCCCCAGCCACATCATATAGTATTTTAGTAGCCATACATACACAGATATTGCACTATGCACTATACTATGTGCACAAAATCAAACAATGAATTAACTTAGAATTGGTCAAAGTGTTGAATCTTTAGATAAACCTATTTAAAGCTGCATACAAGTGTAGATAAGATTGACTACCGAGATATAGTTCTACAGATTAAATGCTCAGTAGCTTTGGATCAACGCCCGGAGTTTAACATAACATCACGCCTTGTTTCCCCGAAGGGTTGGGCAGAGATGTACCTGTACACCCACATTTCGCCAGTTATGTTTAAGTCCCATGTAATAGGGGGCGAGCCTATTGCCATCAACCGGGCACAAATCCAGACTCCGGGCTGCTACTGAGAAATTCCAGATAGAAAAACCCAATAACACTTTGCCCGACCTGGGAATCGAACCCAGGACCTCCTGCTCAGCGGTAGCGATTGCGACCACTAGACCAACCCCGGAGTTTATGTAGATGAGATTGTAAAATTTATGAATATCACAAATTGCATGCGTAATTTAAGTTGCATAAACGTTATCGTACTGAGAAATATGTTATGTTTTATTCAATGCTTACCTACAACTCTTTTCCTTTGGATATATTTTATTGACCTACGACTATTATTAAGATATCAGTTTTTGCCTGGCCACATGCTTCTTCAAGAGTGCTTATTTATAACAACTATTATGAATAAATTAGTCATTCTAATTAACAAGAAGCTCGATAAGATACAAACAATAACAGATATATTATGTAGATGTATTAATAAACGAGATAATTCAAACACAATCACTTGGTCCATTAATTAATTTATAAACCAACAAAACAAGTGTAAAAAAAATACAATCGCAGTTTCCTTATAAGTAGAACCTACTTGTAGCTATAGCAAAGATCGTTGCGACAGATTACTTATATAGGTGTATCACTTGTAAAGCGTACAAGAAAACGAAGACGCTACCCATAGTGTGCCAACCAGTACTGGTATGGTGAAACGTAAATAGCAGGTTGAAGGCATCCGGCTCATTGAATACGCTGACCCCATCTGATCGGTGCTGCAGAGAACCGAGCGTGGCCGCACATTCGCACTGCCAATGTCCGTCGCGACAATTTATCGACATTATCGTTCATGATAAGAAACGTAACACTTTTTCTGAAAGCATGTCCGACACAATGTCTTTTATTGCAATTCTTTTGAGATTTCCTCGAATATTTTCACAAAAACTAAACAGAAATAGCGCAGACATGTAATTGTCGTAATTCCATATAGAAGACAATAATTCTTTCAGTAATTTCAGTAATCAGTAAAAAAAATGACCACATTTCAATCAAATGAGCCAAAAATTACCTCTAGCAATTGCAGATTTTTTTTTCTTATTAGATCAATTTTAAATGTATCCTTTTATCAAGTCACGAAGGCAACTTCACTCGGTCTCTGCACCTGCCTTTATTTAAAGAATTTTATCTTAATGAAGACCTAGAATTTTATTGCAGAACCGTTCTATTTGTAGAATAAAAGCTTTTACCGATATAATTTCTTTATTTAATCTTAAGTACATTTGTGTTTAGAGTCGTGTGGATATTTCTGCTATTTGAGTAAGTATTACTTTGATCACGTGTATTTAATTGGGACTGAGTTGTATTGGCGAGTGGTTCGTAGTAAGAGGTGCGACCTACTTGGCGAAAGTTGCGCTCTACGCTATGCTTCTGGCTCACGACCTCTGAAGGTATACGGGTCAACGCGTTGTTATGATGAACTTCTGTGTTCTTTGAAACGACACACATTTACCTACATTTAGAATGAAAAGTGATATCATTATTGATGTTTTGTAAAAATAGGAAATCCCGCATTTTCCAATTTTGAAGTAAAGCGATTGTATTTAACCTATGTACAACCTAATATGTTGACCGTTAGCTTAGCAAATGTACCTAATACCGTTGTGCAAAATTAGTGACAATTTATATCCGTGACTTTATTTATTGCTCTTTTGAGTTAGAGGTATTAACTGAAAGCTTTTTAAGAGGCACCTAGTTGTATAGAACATAATGTCGCATGCTTTGTGCTATTAGCTTGCAATGCCAACTTTCTAGGTGAGCCGGGGCAAGCAGGATGGGCGTGGAAAAACACAGGCATGAACAAACATTAAAATCTTAATGAATATGAACGAAGAGACTATCTTGCAAAATGTATTTACCCGTAAAGTTGTTAGGACCCGTTGGTGAATATTTGTATCTATTATATTAATATTATATTAATCTTACATTCAAAGAATGGAGCACTGTGACATTTCGCATTTGTCTTTAGTACTTACTTAACGATGTTTATATCAGGGGTTTAACTTCCCGTAATTTTATATGTTCATCGTTATAATCGAGGTTAACTGACAAGTTTGTCTAGCAGTGTAACGTATGAAAGCCTTTTACATAAATCGGAATCGATCAAGCCGGAGCCGAGGCGGCTGAGAACTACTACAGCTTACCACGATCCACTCCTGTTATTTCACGCTATTGACGCCGACGCTCGTCTCTATTTATTAATACTTTGCTGTTTGAACTTTGCCAGTGAAGACCATGACAAATAACCCTTGACTAGCCTGCGCCCCGTTGTAATGTTTATTCTAGGAAATTGTTAGATACTGAGCACGAAATCATTTTTAACAGTGTCATATCTGATATGGTACTTAATTTCCAGTCACGTCTCTAAATTTCGCGCTTATTTCGATTTTATTGAAATAAGTGAAGAAAAGTATATTTGACTTGAAAATAAAACAAGAAAATATATAGCGGTATGACACAGTAAGCGTTTATAGGCGAGTGATTCAATTTTATAATGGACGGGCATATCAAATTACTATCAGCCCGTGAGCGACACGAGACACGACGCATGAAATGAATTAGGTTTCCTTGGGCGGTACCATTCAAGCGTGCGTATGCGCAGTTTCGCACATTGCTGCCAGCACCAGCGCCGCTGTTATATGTGGATTCAATTAAAAATAAATCACAAAAAAAGCATGTAGAACATTTGGAACATAAATGGTACATTGCCATAAGCTAATAACGAACTTCACGAACTCGTTTTGTATATGTTCCCACAAGATCCATGTAGACGGTTTATTAGTATAAAATTGCTTTGATATCCGTGTTAAAGAACTCTAACAGAAAAAAAACGGAGGTAGTTATTCAAAGATATTACACGTGTTTCAGTTAGAAATTCGCTTTACAGCGAGAAGTTAAAAGAATTATATCCCATTAAGTGCTCTTGGAGCTTAAGACATAATGCTTGAGCTTAGCTGTCCTCACTTGGAAGAAGTCTGTAATTTTGTTTAATACAGTTCATAATTCCTGGAAAATATGTTTGCTAGTGTCTAGACTTCTAGTGTATATGGTTGACACTAAGGGGTTACCGTTTTTATTGTTGTTTCACAAGACAATGACTGTACTTAAACTTAGGAACCTACTTGTATGGAAGTTATCTATACTATAATAATAATGTTAAGTGTAAAGAGTTAAAATTTGTTTGTAAGTTTGTGGGTAATTTCTGGAACTACCAGTCGGAACAAAAATTCCTTTTTGTATTGGTTACCTCGATCCTTGAGGAAGGCTATATGTTATTAAACATCCTGCTAGAACCCTTAGGAGCCGAGCAAAAAGAAAAAAATGTCAGAAAGGAAACTAAGCGAAAACGAAGTAATAGCGAGGGCAGACGATGCGATGCGACGCGGTGGGAGAACCAGAAAGTTCACGCGGACAAAGTCACGGGCAGAAGCTTGTACGTCTACAAGTCAGCAGTGCTATTCTGTAAACATATCCCCGTGAAAACTTAGGTCAAGTGAGCTGTCAGTGCCACTGATGCTAGGGATTGACCTAGCCGGGATGACACTGACAAGTCTTCACGTTGAGATTTTTATAGAATCGACATGCAGGTGCATCCATTTCATTTTTTGTCACAAATATAACAAAAATAAATAAGTAGTTTTACCGTTGAGTCAGTTGAGTGAATGTAAGTAGATAATAACCGTTACAAATATTGCGCTTGCAACATGGGTTAGTATAATATGTAGTAACAGCTTCCATAATTTCTTTACATGATGCTGCAAATGATGCATAATTTTATGAACACGAACATGCACCGGTGTGACTGCACTACAGGCAAAATATCTAGCTAAGCGAGCAGATTATAACTCTTAAGACCTCTGGGAGATAAATAAAAATAACCATTTTCAAATAAAAATATAAATGTCAAGTGAATAGTAGAACTAATTTAATAAGTGCGCACATTGAGAACGGAGCCATATTTTTTTCACAGTTCCATGTGAAAGCGCATCAAACATTTTCCCATGACTCATACAAACCATACATTTTTGAAAAATATGACTAGAGTTTATGATTGTGTAATGATACGTCTAACGCCGTTCACTCTGATGTAGCTACGTGTCTTATGTTACACACGCCGCTGTTGTAACTTAATTACAAAGAGACGGCAATCATTAAGCTAATGCCCTTAGACAGCGAACATGATTGTTTCGCCTTTTATTTCTCGTGTGCACCACTCCAAGCCGAACACATTTACATGTAATGCCAGATAACCACTTGGCTATAAAACACCCGTAAAAAACAAATCTTCAGGAACTTTAATTAAAACTCAATTTCAAGAGGAATGCTTCACCACATAGTAAGAACATTGTCTTACTATATCTAGACATAAATAACAGGTATTATTGAAAGGAATTTATAGATGATATCGAATGTATCTATCGATAAAAGCGATATTTCATATCGTTTCCAATATGGTCGGAGGCATGGGTTCAGTTGTCGCACTAAGTCTACAAATTGTATACAAGTACGTATCAATAGAAAACATCTCATCGATAGTTAAGGCAAACGATGGTCGATATGGCCGTAAGATATTGAACGATTTACCCTATCTAGGAAGAATGGTTGCGTGCATAAGCTGAACGACTTTATATACGATAATTCTAGAGCTTCCCATGCAACTACGTACTTCTAAATTGCTATAAAAGTTTTTTAACCAACACTTTTCTTTTGTTACAGATAACGAATGTTGCCACGGCCCCTCTCAGACAGTACAATGCGGTTGCTACTTAGTATAGTGTTAGTGGCTTACGCAGCCGAAGCTGCAAAAAAATTCGAAGGAACTTTAAGATCAGCAGCTGATGCGCCACCACAAGATAATCTTGCCATAGAATCGGGTTCACCAGAGCCAGCCGTAGTGGCTGCTCCTGAACGTTATCAGAATCCAGGAGCACCGCCACCCGATCAAGACGATCCTGTCTCCGAAGAGCCATCTGAGCCAGCTGAGTCAGCTGAACCAGCTGAGCCAGCTGACCCAGCTGAGCCAGCTGACCCAGCTGAGCCCGTTGAGCCAGCTGAAATGCCATCCGCCGGCGCCGTGCCTGAGACTGCTTCGGGAGGTGTCCCACCCTCTGCTCCCAGTGGAGTATCAGCTCCGTCAGCACCCGCAAACTCTTTAGAAGAGTGCGACCCCGAGATGATTGGATTTGAACTTGTCACTGGGTAAGCGAATACACTCATGTTTTTTAAATTCTGCTCCTCGCTGAGACGGAGGAGTGACCGATAATTGCACGTAATTATGAGTAATTATGCGTAAGATGTAACTAGCCAACAAGTGAAGTTATCAAGATCCGACTTCGCTCTTAAGCTATCTTGGGAAAGTGTATTTCATGTAACATTGCACTAACCGGATTAAAAAGCTTTGAATTAACTATTTTCATATTAATCCTGGTGTGCATCAATCACGTGTTTATTAAAGTATCATGTTATCATTGTACAGATACGTGTTCTCGGCGCCGTCTCACATCCTAGACGACATCCCCGGCACACTTATGTTGACCGACTGCCTTGAGCAGTGCCAGGCCAACGATACCTGTCGTGCTGTCAACTACGAGACGGGGCTCTGTGTTCTCTTCGGTTCCGATGCTGACCAACTACCTGGTGAGTAACAAGCAACACGAACACTACATTCCATTTTATTACTAGAGGACTTATCCGTCGGACACACACAACACCAATTCATTATCTTCTATTTACAAACGGTCAGAAAATAGTAGTTCAAATGCTACGTGAAGAAATCCTCACATAAATACAGACATTTCAAATATCATAAACTTATAACCGCTATAGACGAATAATAACGACGTGAAAACGTTTACGCCATAAATCTTAAATACCGCTATTTCAAACGATTAATATCGGAACACAAAACCCATCGTTTCTTGCTAACGAATATTGACGCGATCGTTAACGAGTATACAACAATCACAGATAAATCAATAGCAGCTTTTAATAAACCGCATTCAAATATTTCTAGCAAGATCACGAAAGCGTTAATAAGCGCCCAACTATATGAAAAAAATTTGAGCAACAATAACGGCACAAATGGATGCGTGCTGGTGTATGAATAAGGTATATAATCGGGACACATACAGCAAGTGGCTGTGTAAAGGCGCCAGTACGTACTTTCGTTTGTCCGACACAGAGGTGTGAGCTCACAAACAAGCGAAGCGTTCCGATTTTTTGCTTGAACACATCATTTGAATGCCAATAACGGCATGACTATGCTCACTCATCACGCCTTATTTGGAAAAAATACTCTCACCGCGAAAAGGAAAACATGACCATGAGTGTATTTAAACAAGAGTTAGTGGAACGAGCTTCGACCTCATAACCGTGTATAGACCTTCCATTACACACAATAATTTTTGCTAATAACAAAAAAACTGTTCATCAATATGAAAGTGCTTGTATTGTATCGAAAGTTATTCGTAGAAGTTTATTTTGTTTAACAAATACGCAGCTGTAATTTGGTTCCTAATATATGCGAAAGTGTCGACATGGTTCTGTAGCTCGGCATTAAATTTCAGTACGGAGTCTTTATATTGTGACCGCATTGGAAATTATAATAGACTTTAATTCAATGCTTGCGAGCGAAGATGCTATAGCGTCAAGGGCAGCTATTATAAAAATACATGCTAGAGAACACAGCGTACCGGAATGTGTTGACTTTTTATTTTGACCACAAAAGCACGACATGGGATGCAAAAAATTTAGTTACCTCGGTTTTAATATTATAATAAATAAAACCGTGACTAACAAAAATGCTAACGAACTTTTAACAAATGCATTCTTGCCGTGTTTAAGCAAATGTGGATTGTGCTTCACCTTTTGTGGAATAAACTGAGTTTACCTCGAACGCGTATGTTCATAACGACGTCGGTGGATACGATAATAGCAGTGAAAAGGAGATGCCGATTAAGGGTCATATTGAATGAAGCCGTACTGAAATTGGCGCCAAGCCGTCAGTTCAAGGAACTAAGCGATGAGATCCAATTATGGAACAACAAATCGCTCCGGTCGAATCGGTGTGCGGATTTTCAAATTCGCTAAGGTTGAACGCCTCTTCGTCCAGAACACGTGCGTGAGCATGAAGAATTTAATGATGACACGAGCGCCTCTTTTCTCATATTTCTTGCATAGGAGTTAGGCGTTCTTTTTTAAGTACGAGCAATAGAAACAAAAAGAAAAGGTTTATTTTGCAATCGAAAAAATAACCACTTGCGAATAATACAGAGCTGTTCTTTATTCTTTTTTATTATTTGCAGGTGCATTAACGAAGTCACAATTCCCCGTGTTCACGATATACGCACAAAAGTCGTGTCTGGGCGTGCGTCCTTGTGAACGGGCTTGGTGCTTCGACCGCGTGCGTGGCTACCACCTCAAAGGGCGAGGCAAGAAGACACACACAGTCAGCTCTAGGCAGATGTGCCTTGACCTGTGCCTCGGCGAAAACGAGTTTGTTTGCAGGTTAGTTAAATACCAGACATAACAAATAAATAACACCACATGATTTTGAGCCCAAACACGTTTAAGTTCCCAGACAACAAAACTCAATTGGATGGGCCTACAGACACTTTGAAAGACATAAAAATGTTAGAGAAAGCTATTATTTAAGAGATTCATTGCCGTTTCTAATAAATCTCTTGTGATGTGCGAACACAAATAACCGCACATCCGAAGTCAATAAACGCATTTATTCTTCTTAAGATACATAAATGAACATACCATGGGTTATAGAAAACAGATTCATATTTTTGTCGCGAACATAAACGTGAAATTTATGTGGCTACTCAAAACCACAATAGAAGGATGCGGTGAATTTATTGAAATCACATTCATCTTGCTTGAAGCCAGCGGTAGACAATCCTGTTCCACACAAAGTTTATAGAAATGGCCGAGTCATCATTTGTTATTGTATTTTTGTGTTTCGTAGGAATGCAATAAGAGGATTATTATCTTTTCCATTTTTATCCATTGATATTGTAATTGGAATGTACGCATTAATTTATTTTAACTTCATGCTTGTAACATAATTGATTAACAAACCAGCAAGATTAATCAATCATGTTCCCAATTTTTATAAAAAGTTTTACAAGTAAGACATGAATTTCCTATAGATTAGATTTATGCGAAGTAACATTGTATTAGCTATTATTAACTTCATTAAACGTTTTAAAGAAAACCAAGTAGAGCGGTGCATGGGCGGAGTGAAACATGAATGACCCGCGAGCACTCCTTGCCCTCGACACGACCTATGCGCGATTGTACAGACACTTACAATAGTTTCAGTTCAAACAATCTACCTTCCATAATAAATATCACAATTTGTACTATACACAGGTACTCATTAATTAACGAGTTCAAAGAAATTATAAAAACAATACTTGCCCCAGCTACTCATTTTGCATTCAAGTACCTACGAAAAGCACGAGTTGAAGACGTTAATGACTTTTTATTATTTCATTGTGTGTGATTCCAAACAAAATTGCCTTACATAGAGAGAAAATATTTCAATGCATAGAATAGCGAACAGCAATCTAAGAGTTAATTAACGATCCGATGGCATCAAGCCGTAATTATTGATGCAATTAAAATTACACTAGGTATTTTAAGAAATTGGAGATACGTTAATTGGTATCGAAGTTCGTTGCAATTAAAATAGTTGAGGCACTATGATTTATTCTTAGTTGAAAGATTATGCTGATGGTTTATATCCGTAATATAAATTCAAAGGCAAGAAAATTATCTACCAGATTAGTCAGAAGGAAAATGTGAACGTACTTAAACAATTACCTACTTTCCACTTTACAGCAATATTATTGGATGTAGGTTTCCGTTACAAACTATAAAACAGTATATTTTAGGGTTAAAATATTTTATTACTGTTGATTACAATTTAATATTTTATAACGTAGGTAGATGGCCGGCATTCCCTGTCCTAAATCCCTTAACCGTAATGACACACGTGGGAGACTAAATTACAAACTAGAAAATAAACATTTAATGTAACACGACACGCCTACAAAATAAATTAGTGACTTGTTTCGTGACTATTAAGTGCTAACTCCGATCATAGTACATTACTGAAGTTGATATTGTTCACTACAATTGCACTAACAAGACGTGAAAATAAACGGAAGAGGTCATGACTCTATTCCCTTCAATCAGATGCTATCATATGCTGACTGATTCAACATTGTGCCTAACGAAGACAGTTATGTATGTAAATACATCCTTAACCAGTGAATGGAGTCAACACAACAAATTCCTCGAATAGTTAATATCATACAAATGTTTTATCATCAAAGTCGGCTCATTAGATATCCATAAGAGTATAAGCAAATTTATAGATAAGCCCGATAACGAAGTCAATCAGCCTTCACAAAGTTGCCATAGTTGGCGGGCAGCGCGGTACATCTTTGCGGCTCAGTTCAGTGGATAAGTCACAGCCTCTTCCTGGTAGCCGTTCCGTTTCTGAATTCTACAAACGAGCATTATATACAAAGCAGGGAGGCCAATTGAACGGCCTACGTCTCAGGCGTCTAATGTAGCAAGACACGACTGTCCTATTGTGTTTATTTCCTTGTACGGTTTTTGATATCATTAACATAAATAGTGTACTGCGTCAGACGCTCACATTCGATACACGTATTTCTGTTGGCATGTTCAGGTCAAGCTGCGCTGCTCAGTAACGATTGCGGATTGTGGCGATAATTTGCTTCTTAACGCGTGCACTACGTGCGTCTACAAGTATAGGCCAAGAATATTACAAATCGAAACGCATTTCTTCTCTTTGACTAGAAAGCTTAGTTTATATCTATACATTTATTTTCTGAGCATCATCTCTGTAATGCGTTTATAGTATTGCCACTTAACACAGTTTGGTTATTTGCACCTATTTCTGAAGAGTGCGGACCGTTAACTGAAAGTGTAATAAAAACTTGCCAATTTACCCGAATCTATGACCTACTGTCGGACATATTTCTGAATGAAAGCGTCTGAATGTTCTTTGAATATGCGGATACTTTTGAGCAACTAATGTTCCGGGAAATTTTGATTTTAGTTTCTATGTAGGCATAGAAGGAGTCAGACAAAGGCCCAACTGTAATAAATTCCACGATTTCACGCCATCATCTCGGAATTCTTAACTAGGGTTGGGGTTAGACAGCGATTAGAGAATTAAATGCTGGATTTTACGTAGTCAAGCTTGGTTCGACACGTGTACCGTTGGATACAAATCGTCGTATCTCCATTGAGGCGAACAGGCGGCGCGGGCGCACCCCGGGCGGCGCGCATCGCGATCTTCGACAGTCACGACATTTGGCAAATATTCCCCGGACGTGGCGGGCAGAGTGCCGCGCGGTGTGGGAGCGGCCTGCCCTATCGCTTCCTACTTCCACGATACAATAACCGATAAGGCACATATTGTTTTCCCCTTCAAGCGCTTTCCGCACTTAAATAATTACCGTCGATACTTTGTTAGAGGTGCTCCATATTGGTCGAAAGATTTTTTCTTGTCGATATTACTATCAAATCAAAACAAATCAAAATATTTTATTTCACATAAACCTACATGGGCACTTATGAAACGTCAGATTCTAGGTGCACGGTTCCAGTTGGTCGTTTCCTATGGAGAAGAGCCGGCAAGAAACTCCATGGTTACTCTTTTAAAATTTATATTAAGTAATTACAGGTTCTGCCACTCAGACACGGTTATTTCAATATTTGAATACAAATAACAAGAACATAAAACATACACTAGTAATTAAATAAAGCATTGCGGATATTCCTGTTTTTATTTAGTCACGCTTTAGATCGAGAGATCGGGGTACAAATTACGAGCAATCGAAATTATGGCCTATCAATAAATTACACATAATTATTATGTTATTAGACTGACCACCAACGTCGCTTTAACATTGTAAATGTAATGAATACCTATTGCCGTCTGCCAATGTAATGTTATAAATTAAGTCGATTATTAGTTTCCATATTATATTTTACTGTTTACTAACGTTCTCCGTGACTGCTCGTTGGTCTAGTGATCGCATAAGCTACTGCTGAGCATGCAGGACCTCATGGTTCGATTCCCAGGTCGGGCAGTGTCATTGGGTTTTTATATCTAGAATTACTTAGTAGCAGCCCGGAGTCTCGATTTGTGCCCGGTTGATGGCAATAGGCTCGCCCCCTATTACATGGGAATTAAGCATAACTGGAGAAATGTGGGTGTACTATAGGTACACCTCTGCCTTACCCTTCTGGAATTACAGGCCCGATGTTATGTATGTGTTTGTATGTACTAATGTTCATAAAACAACAAAACTCATAAAAGCGACAGTAGGAAGTATGAGATAAACTTTTGGATAAAATTTAAGCTTCAAAAATAAAGATTTTATGACCGTATATGTTAGTAAGGAAGATACAGTTGTACAAATTGCAGGCAATCAGTGTAATTATTATGCGATGAGGTGGAGGCATCCGAGCACCCGTACGGTTAAATGGAACAACGGCTACCGGTAGCGGGACATTAGCAATCATCAACTTTAAACATACAAAATTAATGTCTTCTCGTAATAGACAGAGAGCCGTTACATAAGATCGACATAATAACCACAAAATCAAAGCAAATAACCACGCTAAACCAATTTATTTTATAAATAACTAACAATCTATTTAAAAACGAAACAGAAAGTTCTCATGGTGCACACAACAAAGAAATGCGCCCATCTCATGTGAAAATCACACAGGTTAGCGCAAGGGTCATCTGATCGGGTTCGATTGTACATCAAGAGAAAATATTGAGCTAGATGAACACGATAATATTATACGGGTGGTCACTAAGCGCAAAGTAACATTATACATTAAAACGTCACAGTTTAATATACAATGCTAATGAACACTGCGCTTATTATTCATAAGTATAATATGATATACATTATTTATATAAATGAAATCGAACACAAGCAAAGGAAAAACTGTATAATAAGACATTTGACAAGCGTTATATTAGTCTTGAATATACCGAGATATAGTCATGCAATTTTTATAAGGATGCATGATGGGAAATTAAATCAGCGAATAAGTAAATATCGTTGCGAGCCAGACTTACACAAGCAGTATGCAAACAAAAGAGCTCATTGAATATAAAGCTATTATGATTATGACAACTCGCGTGCACATTGAAAGTAAGAGTAACCTTGTAACTGAGCAGTTTAATTGAGAGAGCATTGCGCACGCCACGATACGCGAACCTACAACACCTGAACAGTTATTGAGGACGTTAAAGTCAGCCTCATCGACCCACTTCAGATTATTACTACAAGACTTGAATACAAACAGCTGTATCATCTCCTTAGCAGTCCCCTGCGGTTTACGGCGTTAATCATACGCTATATAAAACCAGTCTTAAGAGTAACTATCTTGTAGGACTCGAGAAATAGAAACTAGCTGCCAGGTCATCGTGTCAACAATGTATTATAATTATAAATGTATACATAAAGAAGCCTTAATGGAATTAATAATTACCATATTAATCGTGATAGATAATCGTCAATTAAACGGTGCAAGCAAAATAGCGTCATTCGCACTATGCACGCGGTTAATTACTTGGGAAAATTCACACAATGAAAAAAGCTAACAAAAACATACCAGCTGTTAAACCGCGTGAAACATTGTTGCAGATCGGCGAACTACAACAATAAAACTGGGGAGTGCGTGCTGTCTAACATGGACCGTATTACTCTGGCGGGAACCAACGCTTTCCAAGCGAACGAAGGTACAGCCCATCATCTTTTTTTTTTTTACATCTTTCACTTAGTTTATAATAATGCATTCTTAACTCATTCATGTCAATTTTTCTACAGACACCGACTATTTAGAAAACAACTGTGTGGAGGAGCCCACGAAACTGTGTGAGTTCAAGAAAATGGGTGGTCGAATACTCAAGACTGTGGACTCTGTATATCAAGATGTTCAAACGATTGAGGAATGCCGGGAACTTTGCTTAAACTCTCCCTTCCGCTGCCACTCTTACGATCATGGAGACACTGGGGACCATGTTTGTCGTCTGTCTCATCACTCTCGCGCCACGCTTGCCGATATTCAGGTACGAAATATGATTTACATATTGATCGTCAATTCCATGTTATTTTATTTAAGGAACATTTGATTGACTTTATTCCTATTTTAGGACCCTTACTTGGAAGTTCCTGAAGCAGCCACCTATGAACTGTCTTCTTGTTACAACGTGTCTATCGACTGTCGTGCCGGTGACATGGTTGCCAAAATCCAAACTTCCAAACTTTTCGATGGCAAGATCTACGCTAAGGGCAGTCCCAACTCCTGCGTCGTTGATGTCAAACAGAGTCTTGAATTCGAATTGCACATGGGATATAACAATCTTGAGTGTAATGTTAAGCAGAACGGCCTTGGCAGGTAAAACATTATCTATCAATACCATCAATAATTCATTAAAAATATCAGTTATGATCAACCAATTAATGGAATTTTCTTTTCAGATATCTCAATGATGTCGTGATTCAGCATCACGATACCATCGTTACATCCTCTGATCTCGGTTTGGCTGTAACTTGCCAGTACGATCTCACCAATAAGACTGTTGCCAACGAGGTCGATCTCGGCATTCACGGAGACATCCAGACCGGCCTGTCGGAGGAGGTTATTGTCGACTCTCCCAACGTAGCTATGAGAATTACCGACAGGAACGGAGACGATACCATTGCATCTGCTGAAGTCGGAGATCCCCTGGTAATTTTTATTCCATTCATAAGCATTTGTACATACTTTTTCGTTGTTCCCTCAAATAACCAACAACTTTTTTTGTATAGGCACTTCGTTTCGAGATCATGGACCCGAACTCGCCCTTCGAAATCTTTGTGCGCGAGCTTGTTGCCATGGACGGCGTCGACTCCAGCGAGATTACCCTTATTGACAGCCGTGGTTGCCCCACCGAGCACTTCATCATGGGACCCGTATTCAAATCAGTTAATAGCGGAAAGGTAAGAATAGGATATAAAATTACTTATATTTTGTTTAAATCATTGTATTTTTTCATTTGAAAAGTAACGTAAACCTGTAATTATGAATAGGTATAATTATAATTCGTAAAAACAAGAATATCCGATATCAAAACTTAATGAAGTGGTGCAGGTCCATTTAAGCCATATTATTTTTAAGTAGTACGTTTTTGTTACTCGCCAAAGCAGTAAGAAAGAGTTCAACGCGTGTGAAGGCCGACATAAACTCGTAATGAAAATAATTAGCTCATTTATTTACAGCCTCAATGAGAACAATTTTAACGAACGATTTGTTTCTTACAGATGCTGTTGTCTCACTTCGACGCCTTCAAGTTCCCATCTTCGGAAGTGGTCCAGTTCCGTGCCTTGGTGACTCCATGCATGCCCACGTGTGAGCCGGTGCAGTGCGATGGCGGCCCGAACGAACTCCGCTCCGTCATGTCTTACGGACGTAGGAAGAGGCGTTCTACCTCAGCGGCACCCACCGACGACATGCTTCTCGTGCAGACCATTCAGATCACCGACAAGTTCGGTTTCGACAAACAACGAGCGAAGAATGTCACTGAAGACACTGTATACGTCAGAGAGACCGATGTCACTTGCGTAAACGCAGCAGGAGCAATGCTCGCGGCAGCTGCTTTCCTAGCAGCCCAACTAGTCGTGCTAGCAGCGTGGACCTGCAGTTGGCAGCGAAGACGTGCTGCCGCTAAAGCTGCCGAGTTGCTTCCAGGACCCAATGCTCCCTCCGCCCTCTGCAAAGTCTATGATGCCAGTTTTTCCCGTGCACACCAGAGGCATTTCTAGATAACAGTAGACGTGTCGACGTGATCAGCGTCCGCAATAGTAGTATATTTCGTTAGTTTAAAAACCCCCGTCGAGTTCTGGCTCGTGAGGACGATCTCCGCAGGGCGACACGTCGTCCGAGAGCGCAGAGCAGCGATAGCGGTTATTTAATGGTTAGTGGCCGAGCGCTTCCACAGCACAGCACGCGAGTGGTGAGAGCTGCGGAGGCGCGCGACACGGAGGCGGGGACGACCAGCAGAGCGTGCGCGAATGTGGACGGATGCGAGTGCGGCGCAGAGTGACCGTTGTTGAGTGCGTCTAGTGTGTGAGGGCGCTCGCTTGTCCCCGTCTCCGGCGTCGTCGGCGGGACCGCGGCCGTGAGTCGTTATCAAGATCACGTCGCTCATTCGTTCACTTTACGCTCGGACATCCATTCGAGGAAGTCCGATTACGTATTGTACCATATTTTTTTTAAAGTAGCGTAAGCCTGATTTTAATTAAACGTAGTGATAAGTAAAAAGTAACATTTCAGTACCTTTTAAGTAGATAACCGAACGTGCGACCTAAGTCAAGAGACGATGGATTGACGGCCGTCCCGACATCGTAATTTATTTACTTTAGGATAGTTTCTTTTTTACGTAATTTATGATTGAATTTAATACTATTTAATATTTTTTTATATAAATGAAATACCTACCTAGACAAACGAAAGCTTACGACTTACAAATTTACAAAATGTGCTATTCCATGTAAAATGAAAGTATTTTATTATAATATCGACTAGTGCCTTAATAATGAGATGTTAATATATTGAAATGGTGTTTAAACATTTTATTTAAACAGCATTTTATCTTGTTTCATCCGTCCAAATTGTCATTACTTAAAATAAATTTTCCAAAATATTCTTTGGTTTCATTTTATACAATTACAACCCTACACATGACATGAAATTTTAACAAAAAAGAAAGACAACACTTTTCAATGCAAAATTAAATTTGATTGTTAAAACAACTGACTCATTTAAATCTACTGGATGTGTCCGTCAGATTAAGTCAAAACAAAACCACTTTTAATTATCCTACTTGGTATTTTTATGATTGGTGCCTAAAAAACACATCCTGCGCTGTCATTGAACTGTTTTTTTCGTGGCGAACCAGTTTCCGACACAGCCACAAAGAGCATTTATAAAATGCAAAAATCTGGTAACAAAAAGTCAGTGTGGAGTAGATTTGACCAGTGAGTGTTAAAATTGCACACATCAATGAGATGGGATCTTTGAGTTAAGTTCCTGGCACCATCACGTGTGAAGGGGCACGACGCGGTCGTTCGTGCGGCAGATAAGATCGGCTCGCGCGCCGGCACGTGTGCTGTGTCGCGTGCCGACTTGAGAACAACTAAGCGCAGCCATTAGTAGCCCAGCAACAAAGAATTTGTCCCTACAAGCGTTCTTTCTAGATTTAGATTAGCGACGGTGTTGAAAAGAAATAAAATTAAGCCTGTTTGAGTTTGCCGCAAAAGCTTCAGCTGCTGTACAAAAAAAAAGGATAAGACTTTGCTTGCAGATCTTTAGCTACGCTATAAAACAAGGAAAAGGTTAAGTACAGTCAGATTGATCTTACAAACTTGAACGAGGCGAGAACTGTAGATTTCCACGCCACAAATTCAAAGTGACAGAAAATATATGAGGCTATCTAGTTTCAGCATAACTTAATTATATTAACAGACGGTAATTAGGTATTGACTGCTATATAACTATTCTTAGTCCAGCGAAAAGCTTACTGGCATTGATTCTGTTAGACTTCGATAACTGAAAATATTGATTATCATCCTTTACTATCAGGCAAGATGAGAAAGAGAAAGAAGAACTGAAGCTGTCAAGACTAAGTTGTGTAAGCAAGTTATCAAATACAATAATGTTTAGAACCTTTTTATCGATGCTTTATTTGACACTGATGTCTCATAATACAAGCTTTTTAACAATTTCGCTCATTATACGAATGCTAAAAAGGCTTTGCGTTAGCGCACAAGTTTCCATTCCAGTGAATATGGTGCCATCTACCACACTATTTACTAGAATTGTAAATTGCATTCACGCAATTCCATCTTCTTGAATAGGAAAATAAAAAGCTTACCAGTTTTCAATTGAACGCTTAGGAATAGGTATAAAAATAATAAAATGCAAACGTCTTGTGAAAGCTGGGGGCGGTCACAATTTTACAGTAGTCGACATGCATTTACGAAGAACTATAAAATTCAAATATTGAATGCAACATTGTGTAGCAGATAAAGTCGTTTACAATAATATGAAATATTCATAAAAGGGAATCGACGGTGGCCACCGGAATCGCGAGGTACGGATGAGAAAAAATAAAATAAGCGGAACAATCGACTGGCGAGCATCGGTCATGGGACAAGTCCAACATTCAACATATATATTAAACATCGCCATGTCTTTATAAGGGACGTCCTTGGAACGCCTTGGTATAGGGAAGAGCTCGTACCCGATCAATATCGGCTCCTTTTGTATCTTGTTCCGATCCTACTTATTGAGCGAATAGTTGAAGATTTTATCTCGCGCTCGGAATTGCGACACAAATGAATTATTGCCGGGACGGCTCGCTTCTCATGAAATATGTAATCTGATTAAGTATGACAATAAATGAGTCACGTTGGGAACTTAAAGAGCGGATCGACCATGAAATGAGCAATAATAAGTGCAGATTATGACAAAATATCCCGATTGGAATAAAATAAGATTTGTAGGATTTTGGAAAGTTTCCAATGCAACTCAATTTTTTTTGTATTATCCTAGCTAAATAACTCTCAAAATCTGATTTCCCGTAACATATTCTGTAGTTCAGCATTACCATATTGGTCATCCAGACTCCAGTGTACCATAATTCAGACCAATTCAACACAATTACATTCATGCAAATTCTATTCACTGGAGAAAAGCTGCACAATGTGTTGGTGCGTTTGTCGTATATTTTAGTACCCTAACATCAGTTTGGCGCCCCGCACATCTTTCCTATTCACAGGCACATTTGACTGTCGCGACTTCGCGTAAGTGACGCTAACTTGCGTCACTTTGACGGCGACATTAACTCTTAAACCTATACATATTATAAATAAAAGTCGCGTTTCGTGTCTGTCTGTCTGACAGCGTCGTTCTTGTAAACTACGCAACAGATACAGATGCGGGTTTCACAATCATTTAGTTTTTTTTTTTGGCAGGTTTAAGTGTACCCACTTTTTTTAAAAAGAAATTCCGATGTTTTATAATATCGTAAAAACCGTGCGAAGCAGGGGCGGGTCTCTAGTCTATACATATTAGTAGCTTTTTATGACTGACTCTATGACCGCGTTGTTCTTCTAAACTACGCAACAGATTTTGATGCGGTTTTTACCATCATTTAGAGAATTTATTTTGGCAGGTTAATGTGTCCAAAAAATATTAAACCAACATATAATAAATAAATCTCGATATTTTATCGAGACGTTAAAAAAATTCGAAGCAGGGACGGGTCGCTAGTCTATACATATTACAAATTAAATTCACTTTTCGTGACGTCTATGTGTGACCGCGTTGTTCTTCTAAACTACGCAACAGATTTTGATGCGGTTTTTACCATCATTTAGATAATTTATTTTGGCAGGTTAATGTGTCCAAAAAAATATTAAACCAACATATAATAAAGAATTCTCGATGTTTTATCAAGACGTTAAAACCGTGCGAAGCAGGGACGGGTCGCTAGTCTATACATATTACAAATTAAATTCGCTTTCCGTGACTGTTTATGTGTGACCCCGTTGTTCTTCTAAACTCCGCAATAGATTTTGATGCGGTTTTTACCATCATTTAGAGAATTTATTTTGGCAGGTTGATGTGTCCAAAAAAATATTGAACCAACATATAATAAAGAAATTTCGATGTTTTATCAAGACGTTAAAACCGTCTGAAGCAGGGACGGGTGGCTAGTCTATACATATTACAAATTAAAGTCGCTTTTCGTGACTGTCTATGTGTGACCGCGTTGTTCTTCTAAACTACGCAACAGATTTTGATGCGGTTTTCACTGCGGTTTCACACAGAATTTATTCCGGAAGGAAATTTACATTGCACAGATATATAATAAAGAAATCTCGATGATCGGACAAGCCGTAATGGAACTATGGAGAACTGTCTTGACGCAGTGAGAGCGTGCATGTTCCATCGCCTCCCGTTCGATGTCCACCGCGCACAGGATAGATGAAAAGCAGCACATAGTTTTTTAGGAGGATAAACAAATATGCCGTAAAACCATGCGAAGCATCTACTGCGCTAGTTTTATTTATTTATGTGATCTCGAGATTTTGCTAACTGACAAAATACATTATAACGGTCCTGCTTATATTTTCGGGCCATCTTGTACATTTTAGCCAAATATGAACGATAATGTCTTAGAATTTCCTGTGTTTACAGTATCTTGATAAACCGTATTCTTCGAGCTGTGATGATTACTGTCCACGTTATCTTTTGGAAATCTACATAAGTACAGTAAGTTATACCATACTAACGCCAAAACGGTAACAAAGAGCTTTTATTTAGCACTAAAAGTATACATAAACTCATTATACACCAAAATTGGAAGATATTAAAGAAGAGAGAAAGGGACACTCAAACAAACAGGCGATTAACGATAGTTAAGTAACAATAATTATCGTAGCTTGGACTGAATGGCTACTTTTGTAACAAAAGTGAATTAACTTAGCCTTTTTACACTAACTAGGACACTTTCGTTTGGAAAGGAAAGTAAGCGATGACAAAGGGAACCATTCATCTTCTTAAATATTTGGGAGAAAGGTAAGTACTTTTGGTATTAAAACTCATCTAAAATAAATAACAAATAATAGAAGCATAGTTGAAAGATGCAGAGAAATTGAAGACATTGGCATAATATAGCCAAACCTTAATTGTTTCAAAGTTTTGGCGATGTCGAACAAATGCAGGAGCTCCAGGACGAGTGCAAGACCAGATCCTGACATTTTGCTGATTATGGGCTTGATGGGCTAAAGGCAACTCTTACAGTGGGCCAAAATATTTGTATAAGAAGTGCGGGTAGAATTTTTTTCCAAGCGTTTGACTCTATGTATACGAGTACGCGTTATAGGAGGTTATTTTGAAAGCAAATAGGGATTCTTGTATATAATAAAAGTGTATTTTCATAATTTATAGCCTAATTTAATTCACAGTATAAAATTGAGAAAATTATAAGTAAAACCTCTTGTCAACGTTATTTTTGGCCACCCTGTTCTCCTTTCTCAATCTTATGGGAAATATCTTCTGTATTGATAAGCATTTGGCAAATGTTAGACTCTCTCTCTCTCTCGCCTTATACAAAAATCAAACACTTCTAGTGCTCTGTTAGTAGTTTTGATTTACAAACCGCAGGTTGACGAAAAGGTTATGCGGACCACACCGGCGACGACGATGCTTCGGAGGTGACCGAGGTGGAGCTGAGAGTGGCGGTACATAGGCTTAGTGCCAAAAATACCGCCCCAGGACCCGACGGCTTACCTGGAAAAGCCTGGGTTCTGGCCTTGGAGGCTCTCGGGCCTCGACTTATGGGGCTCCTAAGCGCATGCTTGGAAGAGGGCCAGTTCCCACTTCGTTAGAAGACGGGAAAACTGGTCCTCATTAAGAAGCCGGAGCGCCCTGCGGACTCTCCGTCCGCTTACCGACCCATTGTGCTGCTTGACGAGGTGGGCAAGCTCTTTGAAAGAGTCATTGTAAATGATAAATGATTTTATTTCTGTAAGTAGGTTTTTACAAACACTTTTACACGTCAATACTAAACCGCCTCATCGCGCGGCTGGTGCGGTGGGGCCGGATTTGGCGGAGAGCCAGTTTGGTTTCCGCAGGGGACGCTCTACGGTGGACGCCATCATGCGCGTGCGAGCCCTCAAGACAGGGGATGCTGTTGCCCGGGGTGGGGTTGTCTTGGCGGTGTCTCTAGACATCGCCAATGCCTTCAATACCCTGGAGTTGCATCAGGGAGGCATTGCGGTATGACCGGATGCCGACCTACCTCTGTCGTGTGGTCGAGGCCTACTTGACGGACAGGGCCTTCATCTACCCCGGTCACCAAGGAGAGTGGAATCGGAGAGAGATGTCGTGCGGTGTCCCACAGGGATCGGTCCTGGGGCCGCTTCTGTGGGATACCGGTTACGACTGGGTGCTGCGAGCCGACCTCCCTAGTGGCGTCAGCGTGGTTTGCTACGCTGACGACACGCTGGTCCTGGCACAGGGGGGGTCGCACCAGGCGGCGGCCGAGCTAGCGACACTCGGGGTTGCGACAATCGTCGAGAGGATCCGGCAGTTGGAACTCGAAGTCGCCCTGCACAAGTCCGAGGCCATGTGTTTTCATGGTCCTCGGAACGCACCACAGTCGGGTTCCCAGATAACGGCGGGAGGGGTTCACATCGGCGTCGAGTCGACGATGAAGTACCTGGGACTCGTCCTCGACAGCCGGTGGAACTTCGTGGAGCATTTCCGACGTTTGGCTCCCAGATTGGAGCGGGCTGGGGCTGCCTTGAAGCGGCTCCTGCCCAATCTAGGGGGTCCAAACGCCTCCTGCCGGAGGCTCTACGCGGGAGTCGTGCGGTCCATGGCCCTTTACGGGGCACCGGTGTCGGCGCGTTCTTTGAGGCGCCGACCAGCCCGCCGGTTGAACGCGTCCCAAAGGGTCATGGCCATCCGGCTGGTCCGGGGATACCGCACGGTCTCCTGCGAGGCGTCGAGCCTCCTTACCGGATTGCCGCCATGGGGTCTGGAGGCAAAAGTCCTCGCGCAGGTATTGGAGTGGCGCGAGGAGGCAAAACGCCGGGGTGTAACTCCGCTGCCGCGAGAAATCACGGTACAGCGGACAGAGCTCCGGCGGGATCTCCTGGCGACATGGAGGGTGCGATTGTCGCAACCCAGTGCTGGGCACGCCACAATAGCGGCGGTAAGTCCCCTCTTTGAGGAGTGGTTGGAGAGGCGCCACAGCGTCCTCACCTTCCGTCTGACACAGGTCCACACCGGACACGGTAGTTTCAGGAGGTTTCTGTTTCGCATAAGGCGGGAGGAAACGCCCGGGTGTCACCATTGTGTGGATCGCCCGGAGGATACGGTGGAGCATACGGTGGAGGTATGTCCAGCTTGGGTGGAGCACAGCAGTGTCCTCGCGGAGACGATTGGCGGCGGCGATCTCTCGCGTCCGGCCCTGGTCCAGGCCATGGTACGGAGCGAGAGGGAATGGAAAGCCGTCACCTCCTTCTGCGAAGCAGTAATGCTCACCCACCCACTAGCCGCCGCAGGAGACGCCCTGGGCGTCGGGAGTCGCCTGCAGATTCCCGGCCACCGTAGACGCGGGCTTGCGGACGGCGAGCAATGAGTAGCTCGCCGTCCGGTAGGGACCAGGTCCGGGTCGACGGCGCGTCGTGTTGCACGCGCGCCTCAAATTGATGTCAGCACAAAGTGACGGGGTCCGATAGGGCCGACACCTCAGGGTCGCGGGTAATTCCAAAGAGAAAACCGTGGCCCTGGCACAGGCAACTGAAGGAACACGGGTGGGTTTTAGTCAGTAAAAGTCTGACACGCCCTCCCGCTCCACCCAGAGCGGGAGAAGTCATTTGAAGATTTCCCACCCAAAAAAAAAAAAAAGGTTGACGAAACGGTGATTTAGGAATGACATTTATTATTTCCTATTAATCAATTTTATACCAACGTCTTCTCTTCTCTATATCTTTCAAACGTGCTTCTATTATTTGTTCTCTCTAGAAGAGTTAGAAAATCAAAATTACTTGCCTTTCTCCCAAATATTTAAGAAGATGAAAGGTCACCCTGTAAATAGCGGTCAATATACATAAACTCTTATAGCCAATATAAATACATAAGTAACAGAAACTTAAGGCCAGAGTATTATTCAAAAGCGCCATTAGCAATTTATTAGTAATTTTGGATTTACCGTGTTCCATAAAATATTATCGGTGACAACTTCAATTTTCATTCCATATAAATATTTCCATAGAGTATTCTCTGTGGAAATATTTATAAGAGAGAGATATTTATAAGGTCCTTAGACAATCATATAATTCCACAATTGATTAACGTACATATGCTACAAATAAAGATAAATTGAAGAATTTAATTTCCTTCTCTTGCAAAACCAAATTCGTACTCAGTATTTACGGTCACAGCTATAACAGGCGCTTCTTCAATAAATAGATACGAGTTGATGACTTGGAGAGAGCCCTTTAAGGCAAAACTCAATTTTGAGGTGCGAGGTCTCATGAAAAAACGAGATTGGCAACTGTTATGGAACGAATAATCTGTTAACAGATCGTAAATCAGACGGTACTGGAGATAAGAGAGCATCCGGTGGACTCACGATGTGCAATCGATTTGGACTCATTATATGCCTATTGCTCGGCGCCAGTTATGGATATTCGCTGCGCAATTTGTGTATTATTTGCATCGGGATAGTACTGCAATGCCGCGATCACGCAGCGGCTTTCTCAATACGAAAATAAACGGAAATAAAGTGCAGATCCAAAATTATGTCGATGACTGGAAGAGACTTGAAAAAAACAATGTTCCAAATGAAGTGAGAAAAAACCGATTTGTATTAAAATAGATTTATCAATTATGCCTCAAACCACCAATTTTAAATTACGTAGCAATAAATTTCTGTCAATTTAATTTGGATACTTAATTTTTATCTCCAGTTAATCTTAGTTACCGTAGCAAAAAACTTAGATAAAAACGATTTGTATTGATTTTATTGATAAGACTTCCAGTGTACAATTTGATTCGATGTCGGTCAGTAAATGAGTGGGCGTGCTCTCCAATTTGTTGACGTTGGGGTCCTGATTGTATGTTTGTACAGGGATGCACGGTGAGAGCATTCGAAATAGCCGCCGAGGTGGACGGCACGCGAATGGCAACTGTAGTGCTATTCCGTAACCATCTCACCGTGAAAGCTTAGGTGAAGTGAGCTTGGAGTGAGCTGTCAGTGCCACTGATGCCAGGGATATTACCAAGCGGGGGTGACACTGACAGCTCACTCCACGCAAGTCTTCACGGTGATATTTTTACAGAATCGATATGCTGTTATACTCTTTGAATCCAGGATTATCTTTCCAAGTGCAATATTTACTTCAACAATAACCTGATTTGTTACATGAATCAATTTAAGTGGTGCAGCTAGCTTCGAGAGTGTGCGTACAGAAATGTTTCCGACCCTAGCAAACTCTAAAGTAACATGTCTGTTTACTGTTATTTAAACATCAAATCAAATTACTTTATATGTGTTCTGATATTTTCAACCCACCTGTGGGTACAAGATATTGCAGTAAAATAAATACAACTTCGATTGATTCTCTACGATAGTCTATTTGCATCTTGTAGACTAAATATTGTGGGAAAAGATTAACATTTTGTTTTCGTGAAAAGCAGCTGGATAAAATAAGATTAAGTAGACAGAATAAGATTAGATACCTATATAGAATTCGGTTAGGTCGCAAACCTATTGCTGCCAAGCGATTAATCAGTGATAAATCTGCATATCAATACAGTTCCTAACAGAGCTTTAAATCAAATATACACAAGGCTCTTAAAACTTCCGTTACGATAGATTTAAATCATGGTATTTATAATGTACATAATTCATATTGGGCTCGGATGAGTTGGTACTCGCGTGAGACGTCGGAAGTGATCAAAGCGGGATCACGAAGCGCAGACGCGCTAACAATTCGCTAATAGACGATCGTGTTCGTGACCCCGCCTCCCGACCACAATAATAATGTCCGAACTGACGGATACTATTATTGCCTCTTGCTCGTTTACACAGCAACACCCACGTGCATCTGCATAGCTAATATGATTTGTGATATAGTGGCCGAGATCAAATCTTATAAACGCGCCTTCAGTTGCGAGACAGTAAATAAATAATGATTGGAAAATTCCAATTATTGTAAATGGGCATGACCAGTGAGCAAGATGATATCGATAATGTTATTCATGGCTGCTAGAGTAAACGAAACACTGCCAATAATATAAATACGTAAAGCATTCATGAACAAGGAAGGATGCACAAAGACAAGAAGCTATAAACTTATTCTGTCCATCTATCATTCTCTAACATAAATTATAAACGTGAAGGTGAATAAATTGTGCGGTGCCCTGAATGGTTTAAATCCGAACGGTGTATGCAGTTGCCAAAACCAGATTTAGCAGCAAGTCTAAGTTGTATAACTCGTAGATAATAAATGACAGGATTAGTTTCAGTGACAACGACTTGCCGGACTATCAATTTTTAATGCTAGTTTAATCAAGGTGATTTTTTTTGTGTAAAATCACGTAAAAAACACGCTAGCCACCACCTAGTGATTTTCTGCAATCACAATTTCATCCACAATGCCTCCAGTCAGTTGAAGAAATCATTGACTAGTCTTTCGTTTTTTTTTCGCAACACGCATTGCGGCCTGCCTGTGTATAAGGCTCCAGGCTCTAAGCGAACATTACTTGATACTTTAGAATATTTTCAAAGAAAAATTCTGCTGCGATTGCACTTAACGTATATGAAGCGGTAATAGCCCGTTCAAGACAGACTCGCGAGAGAGAACTCGTAACTTTGAATCGTACCTGTTAAACGATTGACTGCATATTTAAAAATTTGATTAATCGGAGGGTTAGCAGGACTATAGGAACTGTGCACTCTACATCATATGTCCAAAAAATATTGGACACTTAAAAAAATCTAAAGTTGACTTACCCTTAATCTCTGGTCGACGACTGTCCACACTCGACTCGCGAAGTCATTGGAAGCTCCCACGATGTACGCGCCAGTCGAATCAAAGTCCACTGACATGACACCCGCGTTTGAGCCTACTAACGTACCCTTGAGCTCCACCATACCTGAAAGTTTATTGGATAAATAATCTTGAAGATAAGAAGAAAGAAAGAAAAGACGTTTATTTGCGGTAAACAAGACGCAGAGAACGAACAACAAACACAAAAATAAACAAGTTGGAGGAAGATATGCGTCACATCCAAGCAAAACATAACTTAATGTTGGCCATAATGTTAATTGGATCACTTGGCTTTCAAGCTATCCTTATAAAGTGAATAAATGAAAATGAAATAAATATTTTTATTTTATTTCTTACTAGCACTTCGTCCGTGTGGATTTCGAAAAAAATAAAAAAAATGTTGCCTATGTTCATCAGACATAATTTCGGCTTCTAATGGTACAACAATTTTTCAAATCGGTCCAGTAGTTTCGGAGCCTATTCAAAACAAACAAACGATCAAATCTTTTCTCTTTATAATATTAGTATAGATTACCTATAATGATGTCAAACCCACATTGGGTTACTTATAGTGTTTATGAAATAATTAAGAAACTGAGTTGAATAGTATAAGTACTAATGCTCTGTTGTACCTTCTCATAAGCAATCCTCATATCTTTTCACATGATTATTTCCTAGAGGTTTTATAGACTAATATCCGGTTTTGTAGAGTTTCTACCGAAAGCACGATCAAAGCCAATTTCCCTAAATCAGTTCGTATTGGTTGAACAAATTATGTAATTTAGTTTGTGTGTATTCCACCTGCGTCCGATTGGACAGGGAGCCGGTGCCAGCATAGTTGAGAAGAGGTTAATACATAATGTTTGGATGTATTAATTTTCTAAAGACAGTAGTCGCCTGAAATTAAGGTGGTATGAATAATTAAGGTAAACAAACCATCTTACATTTAGTAACATCCCATAATTTGACTTTTCTATCAGCACCTCCTGTAGCTACGAGTCTGTCCGTTGGACTCCATTTAACAGCATTAACTTCACCGTCATGTGCATCCTGGTGAAATATGTTTCAATTATGTAGTTGTGTGAATTGCGTATTGTGAGAAAATTTGCGTAATTGTGTTTGTTTTAAATAAATTATTGTAATTAAAAGACATTGCAGTATATACCTAGGCCTAAGGCCGCGTCCTGACCAAAAGTGATCGTAGTGCGAGAACGCTATTGCCGAGATCATAATGTCATTTTTGTTCGGTGAATAGGAACGCGTGGTCGCGCTGACACAGGGCGCCTCCCAGTTTTCCGAACAAAAAAGTTTCATATGAACGCGACGATCACGTATTCGAGCGACGATCGCTTTTAGTTAGGACGCGAGGTATTATAATAATTTGTGCTATAATTTACTTGGAAAAATATACTAATCAGAACAGACACAAAAATACATTAGTCGCCTTGTTGAAAGGGTATTCGTGGTTGTCTCTTATGAAGCTGAGAATCAAAGAGTTACGTACGCACCAGCGCCACGACGTCGCGCGTTTTCGATGACAGACATAACATAATACTGATTACCGAGTGTGAGATTGCTTGAAGCACGCTCGGCTACGACTCGTGTCTTTCGTCGAGATTTTTAAAGATAACGTTCATGTCAAACATCATACTCGAGAAGGCCAAAGGTTCAAAATCTAGTAGCAGTCTCAACTCAGCGGCAGTCAAATGTCAAAACCTTGTCAAAAATGTATGAAAACTAAAGGTATTTTAGACTGATTGAGACTAAGATTAGAATTGGAACGTTCTTAAAAACACCAGAATTGCCCCTCAGATACATTTAAGATGGTGAGATATTAGTGAGACTTTGAAAAAAAAAACACAACTTTGAATAAGTTGTGGGTACAAGAATTGAAACCACGAGGAGCATGTCCTTTTAAATTAAGTTTAACTTACGAATCTCAATGCAACTTTATTAGGTAAAACAGTTGCGTAATACGGCATAGCGTCCAGTATTTTATCTTCCGAACTGCCAGAGCCACTACTCCGACTCCCACTCTCTCTCGCCGCCTCCTCCAATTCTTTCCTCACCTTATCACTTTTCTTTCTGAAAGAAAACCATTCAAACTCACATAAGAAGAATTTCCTCCTCTGTTGTGACTTTTATTACCATTTTGACCGCTTTTCCGAGAAGCTTTTTTTGCAGGCGGACTAACCGATTTAAAACCTAATACTTTTTTTTATATCAGACCTATATCTTTCACCCAACCATAAATATAGAACATGCACAAAAACAGCAATCATGATAAATTAGTCTATAGCCTTATGCGTCCAAAGCATTTGCAGACTAGAGCTTACAAATTTTACATAGGAACAAACCAAATACATAGGCAGAGATGCGTAGAAAATCCTCTTATATTATAAATGCGAAAGTAGGTTTGTTTATTGAGCTTTCACGCTAAAACGGCTAACGGATTTGTATAAATTTTGGCGCACAGATAGACCATGACCTGCGCCCTAATTGCGTAACACACAATTAATCACAATCGGTATCATTTTGAAGGAAACTGTTAGTCCATTGCTTCTTATGTTCGAAAAATGTGTCTGCTCAACAACTTAAACAACGCAATGAATGTTGTTGAACTGTCAAAATGAAAGCGATTACTACTGATAGTGTGTTACGCAATTACCCCGCTGGGTAAGGACATACTACTTTTCATCCTGGATCGCAAACGAAGTCGCGGGCAACCGCAATATCCGTTCAACCGTTTTGGCCTGAAAGCGTAACAAACAAACCTACTTTCGCATTTATTAAATTAGTTAGGATTTTTGTTTTCAGTATAACCGATTGCGCCGACTAGGAAATTCTGTAGTTACGGACCTCAATTATAAGATTATCGACATTGTTGGGGGACATGATTTCTCGCCAATAATCTTAGTTTCATTGCTTGCATACGTATTACATAACATCAATGCACAATCTAAATTCGGTAATGGTTAACATGCATAAAAACAATTCAAAACTCAAATGCTCATATTATTATTACAAAAGGCTGTTAAAAGTCACTCTGTATTTTAAATAAGTTATTGAAGTAACTATAAACCATAATAAATAAATATTACCCAACATTTACAAGAATACATCAAACGTCAAGTGGATGGCTAGAATTAAAATCATATTATTAAACGGGAACCGTTGAAATTCAAGTAAATATATCTAAGTACTTCAAAGGTGCAGTAAAGAACAAACGTGCGTACACACAACATCTTAGTAGGTATCATTATGTAGATACTTTTACTAGTTCATATGTATGAAAATAATATTTTAATGACCAAAATGCACTCTCGTAACAGAATGTAAGAAAACTGCATACATCTTGATTCTATTTTAGAATTTAGGTGTTTACGTGTCACAATGACAATGCCAGAATGTAATGTATCGTATCGAACGTTAATAACTATACTGGAACTAACCTTGCATGTTTTAATAATAGAATGGGTACGTTATTGGATGTGTAACGAAAATTCTCTAGGATTTAACGTAGCAAACCGACAACATGCACACGTAATCAAATGGAATTTAGTAAGTATGTAAATAAATATGACGCAAATAATATAAGGTATGTGAAATTGTTACTTCGATGTGTGACAGCGACGAACACCTTAAATGATAGTGGGTTCATACTTAACTTCAAACTGAATGCCAAGTAAAGCTTGATGCATCAAAACGAAAGTTTTATTAAAAGGATAGGTAGATATGACAGAGGCTTTTCATACAATTGAACAAACAAGAAAGGAAAAGAAATCATGAGTCAGTTTCAGAGTGCAGTTAAGACATAAATATATGGGCCATTTTCATGAAGAGATATAATGTTCAATAATGAACGCCACAATGCCTTCAAACCACCACATCATCATTCACATTATGTCAAACTCACCCGAAACTAACTCTACCAAACGTGTTGATGAAAAACGCGGTAGGGCTTGACCTGTTGAAGAAATTAGACAAAAAGAAGCAAAAACAACAAATTATGGGTACTTATGCAAGCTTTCTAAGCCTCGCGGCACACACAAATCCCACTCTAGAAACGACACTTGCCAACATAAGAATACACATTTTAAACACAAAAATATAAAATATTATACTTTATCAAAGTGCATAAACTACTTTCTTATTTGTCACGCATAAATCGAATGAATTTCACTGATAATGAGAGTTTGCAAAAATGTGTGTAAGAAACCAATCGTTTTACACATGACAAATATTCTACGGTGCAGTGCACATCGACTCTATGATAGCAGCGCCATTCACTTGCAAATCGCATTGCAACTAAAATACTCACAGGCAAAAACAGATATATTAAAAATGTATGCCATCAACCGAATGCCCCAATAAATAATAAATAAATTTTGACTAGACTGCTTTTTTTTAAAACAATTTTTAACACAAATGTTATGTCGTCCATGGAGATGTGGTCTTGGTGCCAATTAAATATTTAAAAAATACTTATAAACAACTGAAATATAAAACATGCTGAGAATTTAGTCATGATCTTTTCGTTTAAAAAGTTATAAATACTTACTTGAGGAAATGTTCATTTTCTTCATTCATTTTATCTGCATCTTTAGCTTTGTATTTTATTAGTCTCTCCACTAACGACCGATTTTCGTCCTATAACACAAGAATTGCACTGTAGAATGGCACAAAGACAGACAAATTTCGCACAAATATAAACACATAAATCTAGTGACAAATAATGATGAATGATTACCCTCTTGAAAACTTTCCGCATGTTTATTATTTTAGAGTCTTACTATTAACACGTGTTATCTTAATAAAAACTAAATATATAAACGACTTTTCAAAGAAAAACATGAAAATTATCTCTGAAATCTACTCCTGACACACTGCCACGAAATTTTCTGTCTGACTAAATGTAAGTGATGTTACTTGAGACAGCTATACGCATTTCATACACAGCTGATATCACGTGATCATCATAAACTATACAGCGTGCTACATTTTATGATATCCAGTATTAATTCATTACATTAAGTGATATGTTGTTTGAAGCTACATAACTTCGCATGGGGGAGTTATGAGGCCATCGTTCTATTTATGTTAAGCCCGGTACCAAATCAGGATTGCTTCACCAACTCGCCTGCCTTTGATATATTATGTAGTCAACAAGTTTTGACGGCTGTGAGTAGAGTGCCGTTATGTGAGAGGACTACTTATTACCAGTTATAATTAAAGCCGCTCATCAGGTAATAAGGTCTGATTAATATGGTATGTCTAATTGTGAATCAAACGAAGAATGATTATTTATAATCAGAACTTACTTACTAGAATATAAGTTTAACGCTGAAGGCACAACTTTATTTATTTATTTTATTATTTATGTACACACAGAAAAACACAAAGGGACACGACATAATTACAATTTGAGTACAAAGGTACTGCTTATTTCAATATTGAATTTATGTGTGGACTAATAAGAAATAAATATTTAACATTTTTTTTTACCATAAAAACGAGAAGTGTCTCTCAGTCACAATAAAACAAAAATACGTAGTACTTGGTAAACTAGTTTTCAACGTGCATTGTCTATATTACACGCTGTACAAGCTGATCATCTTAATATAAGTACGAGTGAATAAATTCAACTATGAACAATTTATTTCTAAAAGTGCACCAAGGAATATGAAACACGCTGGATATTATTATAAAGACAGGCTAGAGTCAGCTTGGAACCTTGCCAAATTTTAAATGATGCTATAAAAATCTAAAGTTCCAGCGGAAAAAAATGTTCAATAACGACCACCAGTATGCTAAAAATATTTTTACTCAGTATAAACAAAAGCAAGAAAGCTTCAAACGTAGTGGAACGTATCTTTTTAACTGCCTCTAACAAGCTGCACTGAAGGAAGCTCACATGAGCTAATGTTTAGTTACCCAAAGCTAAACTCGTTGATTCATTACTTAAAGTCGTGTTTAAAAAATATTTTGCAGTAGGTGTTTAGTGTGGAAAGCTGGGAAATCTGTGGTACCGTGAACTAAAAATAATGTTCACTTTGAGGCGATTCTGAATGAATAACAACATTTTTTGTTATAATTTTACAGTACTCAGACTTTGGTGGGTGTACAGTGAATAATGTGTGTAAATACTTGAAGAAAAGACGCCAATTTTAGAAATGTTCGGTTTAGTTCAACGGTAATTATTTACAATTTGTATTTTTAGAAAGATTGAAAGGTTTGCAGCTGTATTTATTTTTATTTTTTTAAGGCAAACAAACGGTAATACATATATTAAAAATAAATGGAAATAACAACAAACTTCACAAATATACTACCCACTACATTTTTCACAGATTACCACTTAGATATTTACTAACTGAAGGCAAACTTAACTGCCATGTACTCAGGGCAAAATGAATAAATACAGGGTGGATTTTTGAGACGGGGCAGTAAAGGTTCATCACCACTACTCTCAAAACTGTGTAGGAAAACATCGTGATGAAACAGGTATGTCTTAGAACCAAAAATTCGAAGACATGTGACATCTACAAACTCGCACTGGGCCCGCGTGGTGGATTACGGCCCACTCCCTCTCACAGAGAGGAGGCCTGTGTTCCAGCAGTGGAAACATAACATAGGCTGATTATGCATTATGCATATTGAGTATTGGAATTAGCCTGAAATTACACAGCTATAGGTACTGTCTTTCGGCCAAATAATTAAAACTTATCGCTCGGCAGTCACCCTTGAAACATCCTATTATGATCAATCGCACTGTTTACCTAGTTAATTTTATAGTGATTTTAAAAGTGTTGAAGAGATATGAGGAACAGGGTGTAAAGTTCACTAATACTCTTGGAAAAGGGAGGATCCTCCGACCAGTTGGATGTCGTATCTGGTGGGCAACTGCCCCATGATTGTTGTCGGGAAGTTGTATATATGCTAGCTGCGCGGTAAACTCTGCTTGCGCGATGCAGGATTGATGTGTTTGTTCGCATGTGGCGGTGTAGATGCCGCCACAGTGTCATAAAAGGCAGGGTAGTTATTATAGCACCGTTTAAAAATATGCTTTTGTAAATTTTTAGATTTTGTAATGAAAAAACAGCAATGTGAAATTTTAATTTTGGCCTAATTAAACCTCAAATTAAGGGTTGCTTAATTTGAGCCCTAGTTGCCTTGTTGCCTAGGGTTGGTTAATGTTGGAAGTGTAGAGAATCATGATTGTGTCGAAATTAACGTCGTATTGACAGCGTTTAACGGACGCGTTTCTAGATGCAAAAGAACTTAATAACTACTACAATTCATGTCTTAGATCAAAAATGAATTGTGACCATAATACCTGAGCTTTCCTAAGTTTTTCTTCTATGGCTGCAAAAGCAATTTGTAAGGCTTGGTGTTCGTCCCTCAAAACTTGATTTAATCCTTGCAATTCGGTCATATTTGTTTCATACATTTGTATCTCAGCACGTAAAGATGCTATCACTGCAGTATTTTCTGAAATTCTAAAAACACAAAGTGCGTTTAGTAATATTCAAATAAATTTTCATTTTGGTATGTAAATAAAATTGACACATATCATAGCATCACGGTAGTTACCCGAACGTATAGTACAGACAGAGGTGGTAAGTACACCTACGTTTCTCCAGTTATGTTAAAGTCCAATGTACTGGGGGCCATTGCATGGCATAAATCCAGAATCCAGGCCGCTACTGAGCTTAAAAATTTGAAGTGAATGGCGCCGAAAGATTAAAAAAACTCAATAAACTGCCCAAACTAACTGAGGTTTGAACCCAGCCATCCAGACCAGACTAATGGATGCTCATATTGAGAAACCTAAAAATTTAGTGAATTAAGTTGTCTTTTGAATTCTCCTATTTTATCTTTTAGCTGTATTGCTAGGCCACGTGTCAGTAGTAACTAAATCAGTACAAGCAGGCCTCTTATTCCATTGGAACTTTGTAATATGCTAGGCCAGCTCAAAGTGGAAAAGGTTCCCACTGACATGCAGCCTACTGTAGCTATACTTTACATCTGAGTTAAACTTTGTGCCTCATGCCTCATGACTTCATATCTAATACTACAAACTAACGTAACTATTAAAGTAACTTACATAATATCTTTTGCTTGTAGCTGTTTCTCTAAATCATGTACTCTTTCATTAAGACTCATAATCTGCTGGGCATTTTCTCCCCTTCTTCTGTGCATGGAGGTCAGCTCCTCTTGTTGTACTAAGATTTTTTGCTCCAAACCCTGTATCCTATCATGGCTACCGGTGCCTGAAATTGAGATAAATATTTTTGTGGGTTAAAAAGATTAAAAATCCTCTTAACCTAAAGGGGGAGAGGTATGCTATATATTCAGCAGAACTCTTACAACTTCAGGATTAATATGATATTTTTTATTAGTTATATGATAGGTAAAGTTTTTCTTTAATAAACCAGCACCATAATTGCGTTACACAATAATCACCATCTGAATAATTTTGAAGGATATTGCTAATAGGTACAGTGCTTCATATGTTCGAAAAATTTGTTTGTTCAATAACGTAAATAACGCAATGAATAGAAAGAAAGAAATAAAATCAATTTATTTGACCCAGGTTAAGGCACACAAAAGAAAGAAAAACAGAAGAAAATAGTATTGTGTGCCTCACGGCTGCGCCAAATAGGCCCAGTTCAGCATAAATGCCAGACAACGTAGTGCCTGACGCTGGTTTTCAACTAGACCTACCTATTAGAATGTTGTTGAACTGTCAAATTGAAAGTACTACTGAATATGTGTTAAGCAACTAACACGAAGGTATGATTTAAAAGAAGTATGTGGATCGTAGTATTGCCATAAATTCAGCATAGGTAAATCATAAACTTCATGAATTTTTTAATGCAATTTTTTTTTTTTAAGTGGACATCCGAGCATATAATTTAAAAGAAGAATGTAAGGAGGAAGGAGAAAAAGGAGAGAGGTGTGAGTTTATGTATGTGTAGTCTGTACTATAATAATAATACTGCCTGCATGTCACCTCTGCCAACCCTTTGCGGAAACGGTGCGTAAACCCTTTGCGGAAACGGTGCGTAAACCCTTTGCGGTGATGTAACGTATGCCTGCCTGACTCTAGGATCAAATGAATAAGAAATGGATTTTTAACTTAACATACTACCTATTAGATGGCTAACTAACTTCTAGATATTCCAACTCCCACATATAATTATTCATAACCTGAGAGGTGAACTTTCTACTTCTAATTGTGTGTTCACAAAACGTGACAAACATTCATGAATAGTTCCTTAGTTTACACTGAGAACTTTCAACTACATAGATTTTATTTACACTAGCAATTGCACCTTGTTCCAACAACATACCATTTACTGTCTACAAATACCAGCCTAGTCTGTCACTCTAATGCTGGCTCTCGCGCTCCTCTGCGTCATCTTGTCGATTCTTATAACAGTAAGTTTGAGAACATTCATATATTTAACCTCTCCGTTAACAAAATTAGAAAAATTTGTAAAGAAATCAATTTTTGCTTTGTAATTTTGTTTTCTTTTTTGATGATGTTTTTTGTTTTTCTTACTTTATTATTATTTGAACATCTGTAATCGCAGTTATTCTTTTTTTGTGTATGTAACTCGCGTAGCATAAATCATAAGTTAGTGATCAGTGGATAATGGTGTTGGGTGTGCAATAAGTGCTATTATTTAAAGTTTATATAGTTGTTAACATGTCATTGTACTACTGTTTTTAATCCCTAATTAACAAATAAATTGTTTTGAGTGTGGATATTTCTATTGGGTTGGACAACGACACACCAATCCAACTAGATTCTTGTTGTGAGTGGATTTGCTTAAAGGACAAGGGGTTTTTAAGTTTTGTTTGTTACGGTCCTGCAAATTGCAAGAAATGTATGAATGTTTTAATTCAGCAGGTTACCCCACTTCCCCTTAAGGTTTAATCTTTACTAGTTGACCGGGCGAACTTCGTACCACCCGAGAACCAATTCCATACAAAATGTATGAGAAAATTAATTAACTTCATTTTTTTTTAGTTTAAATTATTCTTTCATATCAAATATCATAAAACTTGGACCAGCCATTCTTGAGTTATAAATGGTGTAACTAACCCAACCTTGTTATTTGTTTTCTTACATACCATATCATAAATAATAGTCACTAACTATAAAAAACTCTTTATCTAACATGTCTCTGTCTATTTCGACACTATATTTGGTGTTATCTCGTCCATCATAATATGATTGATGTTCCCAATTTAGCATGTCTCCGTGATATTTATAGGCATTTCTTCTGTGTACTTACCGGTACCAGATATAACACTGTCAGTTCCTGTGAACCTTATTCTTTCATTGAGTAATGTCAGCTGTAGATTCTCATTCTTTAATGTGTTCACATTATCAAATAGTCTGCTCTCTGAAAATTACAAATAAAGATGTTTAAAATGAGGTATGACCAGAAGCAAGTCAACACTGTATACTTTCAACATTAAATATGTCCTGTGTAAAGAGAATTTCTGCAGCTGATTGGCTAGTAAAAAAATGCATTTTGACTGGTATGAATTCTGACTGAATGACAGAATTACTGGCTTATCATACTCAAAAGTTTAAGTTCATGAATACATAAAATTGAAATAATAATGACATTCTTAGAATATCAATATTTTGTTGATTAAATTTAATGTAGGTAGGGTCAGGTATTCAACCTGAATGATTATCCTGCTTCATGACACATTTACATACATTGTGTTAGATTGTTTACTTACAAATAAATATTCATAGGCTGTGTTATCATTATCATTGTTTATCTCTGATATGTAATCACAAGTCAATAATGGTAACTTTACCATGTTAATTTCTATAAATATGTATATTTATAGAAATGTTCAATGTTTACTACCTAAGTATGAATACTTAGGTGCCAGGTGTAACAGGTGTGTTTTTACAGTTCGGTTACTATATTGATGTAATTCTAGGCTTCATTCCATTGTGTCAGCTAAACATGGAAATAATGTAGGTTATAAACAAACCGCCTACTAAAGTAATTAGTAGCCATGATAAGAAATGGAATAAGGCACAAACAATCAGTGAAGAACAATGGATTATTAGTCTAGTTATAAATCTCGTCTATTCGATAAATTACAAAAATGTCAACACAAAGACGTCCATAGGTTAAGTTACTTACGAAAGGCAATAATGTCCTGAAACGCAGCGGTTTCGTATTTATTTCTAGCCTGCAGTTGGCTTACAATGTTGTTTCTCCAGTCACCACCTTCCATTTTTGCTGTGTAGTTAATTAACTGATATAAATGAATTATTATAATAACTCAGGATCATAACAAACAGATGTCATAATGCTCAACTGTAATCATTTGGTGATAACAAAGACAGCCCTAGATGTTTTATATAGTAAACAAGTTCTGCGCATTTAATAAACCTATTTATGTTTTAATTACGACAAGAAAAGCAGTATTATCAGAAGATTTTTATATTTTTCTGAAGCAATACGAATGACAATACGTTAAATCACATCTGACACTGACAGTTCGTCCAACATGAAGTTGTTAGTTCTGACAGCAAACGTCCATAGAGTTGCAATGATGAAAAATCGGCTGACAGTGAATTTTTAATTGCTCCTGACTTTTATACGTTCGAGGGGATGGAAATTAACATAAAAATTCTTAAAAATACAGCTAAGCACAAAATTGCAGCAATACTAAAAGCATAAATATCTTAACAGTACTATTCGGTTTGCTATATCACATAAAGATTTTATTAAAACTTTTGTTTCATTCTGTCTGCCAGTTTTGTTCCCTATTGAACCACTAACCAATATACATCTGGTACATTGTAAATGTAACCTTAGAGGACGCCACCTTTTCACTGGGTTTAATTAATAACATTTACGGAGATTTGAATATTTAGTAGGTAGGTATAAAGTTAAGCCCTGCTTCGTTTTGGTCAAACGATGGATCGTGACTTCGTGAGAAGTAGATGCATCAGAGGCTGCAGCTGGAAACACCGATCCATTTATCATCAGAACCTGTTTCCAGCTGCAGTTGGAGCTATTTACGAATGCGATCAATGTAATAACTAACACCTTTTGTTATGTAAGAGTACCTACGATGTGTCTATCTACACACTACACCATCGTCCACAGCCCGACTTCACCCACTGCTGAGCATAGGCATCTATTTTCTTGTGCCAAACTCCACTTTCCCGTGTCAGTCTCCAGGTTATACCCGCGATGGCAACAATATCGTCGACCCATTTCGCCGCCTGACGACCGACAATTCGTCTTCCAGTCCTTGGTCGCTACTCGGTCACTGCCATAATCCACCTGCCATCACTGAGCCTTGACAGGTGCCCTGCTCAACTCCATTCGAGTTCTATAACTCGTTTTCCGATATCGAAAACCTTCGTACGGCTTCGGATCTCAACGTTTCGAACTCGGTCTATAAGTCTTAAGCCAAGTATGGAACGCTCCACGGCTCTCTGTGTAACTCATACCCTGTACCTCCTCAGCCTCCTGCGTGAGCTTCCACTTTTCATCATCGTACGTCATGGCAGCACTGGTTATAGAGACGGCACTTCGGACATTGTAGAATTCTGTCTGATTTCAGAATGTTGTTTATTTTGCTTGCGACCCACCTAAGCTGTATAGTTCTCGATATCTCTGTTTTTTATGCTCTTTGCCAAATGAAAGAATATGGCCAATAAAGACATACTGGTCAACCATCTCCAACGTTTAATTTCCGACTTTAACAGAAGGACTGAAGATATTATGTTTGTCCTATCCTTCGCCTTGGCCGTATTCATCCTCAGTGCTACCTACATAGAAGAAGCATTATAGAAGTTTTGAAGCATTTTCTGGAGATGTTTTCAGCGAAATGCTCAAGGTCATCTGCAAATTTAAAGTAAGACAGGTGGGGACAATTGATGTTAACACCGGAATAGTCCCAAGCTATACTTTTCACCAAGCCTATATGACTGCTGTGAAAAGTTTCGGTGAAATGGTGTCGCCCTGTCTAACTCCCTGCTTGATCGGTGCAGGTGTAGATAGGGTATGCATGCGCCCATGTGGAGTGGCCGAGGTGTAAAGTTTACACAGCACACCCACGTAACGGGAATGTATGTGGCAGCAAAGGAGAGTGTGAAACACGCCCCAATGCTCGACACTTTCAAAAGCCTTCTTGTGATCGACGAAAGCCATGAATGGGGCGCCGGTTATACTTTTGGCACTTCTCCATTTGGTTGATTTACCGTGTGTATATGGTCTATGGTCGAATATCCTCTGCGGAAGCCGGCCTCTTCGATGGGCTGTGCATCATCAAGCTCACGGCTAAGACGATTAGTGAGGATTGGGCAACTAGCTTCATATTTCTGACTGGGGGGGTAGTTCGTTAATTTTGAAATGTCACCTTTCTTGTGAATGATGGTGACTATAGCGTTCTTCCATTGTTCTGGGGAACGGTCATCATACATAACCCAGTTCATCGAGGACCTTTTGAACTGGTTCGCCACCTGCTCGTTGTAGTTCGACAGTGATTCCATCTTCACCAGGAGACTTTTCTGTCTTCATGTCGTTATGACCTCACATGTTTGGTCCAGGTGGTAACATTTCTGAGTTTTGATGTCCAGTACGAGATGCTCTAGCTTTGTTTTCGGGAGTAATTGGTTTTACATATTGAGATGCCCATAGTTCCTCGTAGAACTTCCCAACAATAGATATAATCTGAATCCGATCCATCACCTTAATATTGTTATTGTTGTCATCTCTGAGCTTAGTGATCTGTTTGGAACCTATGCAAGTTTTCCTTCAAAACACTTTTGGGCCATTGTATGTTTTTATTTATTTATTTAACCCTTTATGTACACTCATATAAACATACAAGAAAAAAAGGAACACAAAAATACGCACAAAGGTGATGCTTATTGCTTATTAAGAAATCTCTTGTAGCATACCTCTTCATTTTTCTTATTAATAAATCAGTCCTAAACTGTCTTACATCTTTCGTTATTACTTTTTATTTGTTTTTTTATGTTATCTACGTCTTTTTAAATATTGCAGTGTAAAAATAATGTCATGTCTCTTCTCTGCTGTTTTAAGTTTCGGTAGACAACTTCTTCTGCTTTTTTTGCACTCCAACTAGGTGTTTTTAGCTTGTTCAGTTAGCTTAACTTAGCTCCACATAATAAATTATTTGTGTGGTCTACATCTGGGTTTTGCTCTTCAAGTTCTTAAAATCTGTTCTTTGATTCTGCTTGGACAGAGTCTTGCAAGAAAGCAATTTTATATTATTCGTACCTCCTTGTGGATGTTATCATCTTAGTCTGTTCACTCTTCAAGTGAAATCTAAATTGCTGCTGAGAGCTGCTCACAAGCCTGTGGTCACTCCCCGAATTGAAACGTGAGAAGACCGATACATCCGCTACAACGTGTGTATGCGAACTGATTATGTAATCTATCTCACTTTTGGTGTTACCATCTGAAAAAGGTAAGCTTTTTCCAGGTATGAGCGCCGAGAATAGACCTGCCATTCTCGGCGCTCTTTCCTGGATAAAGGTGTTCATCGCGTACAGTTTATTATTTCCTAGAAAGTTGACTAGGGTTTGTTCTCTTTTGTTGCGCAAGCCAAGACCAAAATTGCCTACGGATTTTTCGTGATTTTACCGCCAATTATGGTGGAGTAGTGACACGGTGTGTCATTGAGGACCTTTTCAATGTCATCATAGAATATCTCCATTTCTTGTCAGAATAGTTAGACGTTGGAGCGTATAGGTACTTGAATTATCTTCATGGAAAAGCAAAAACGTGTTGATACACTTTTGATGTTTGCCATTACCGGACCGAACTAGACTTTCCAATCAGAAAACCAACCCCTCCGTAAGTGGAGTTCTCATGATCCCATAAAAGAATAAGTCACCCGAAATCAATTAAATCAGATCTTCAACTTTTCTTCTCACCTCAGATTAGCTTATTATCCCAATTCATGTTTTCTAGTTAATTCTGTAAGTCAAATAATCGGTGTACCTAAAACACGCCAGGGTCAGGGTCGTGGCGTTGTGACAGCTGGGCAACATCCATAGATACTTAGCACACTCTGCCTCGCCGTTAGAGGGCGCCGTTATTCCGAGTTCTGGCAGATCCATTGTCAGAACTCGGAATAACGAGACTGCTGGGTACTGAGGGCCGTGGTTTATTGACACTTTTCATGAAAAGAGGTTTTAGCCTTCAGATCCTCGTTCGTAATTATTCAGCAGGGGTATCGCGGGCAGGAGAGGTTGACTAGGGTGATCAGATTTTATGCCGCTCCCTTATCCACACACAGTGTAAAGTTTCCCGACATCAATCGTCGGGCAGTTGCCCACCAGATACGACATCCATCTGGTCGGAGGATCCTCCCTTTTCAAAGAGTATGAGTGAACTTTACACCCTGTTCACTAATCAAAGACCGGGCCTTTTGTACATCCAAACTTAGAGCTTCGTCAGGGTCAGATAAAATCACTTGCACTCATTTGAAAGGATTTCTCGGGAGTACAAAATAGAATACATTGACACAGACAGCCCGGGGCCCGGAAGCCTCTTTCCTGGAAGTATGTGGATGAAACTTAGGTGCCCGTTATAACATACTAGTCGTCTGTTTTTCGGCCTACCCTAGAAGCAGATTTTAGTAGGTAGGTACCTACTGAGTAACACATGGGTTGATGCATCAATGATTTAACGAAGTGCGAGTAGGTACTGGTCGTAGTACCTACTGGTCGAATATAAATGCGGAGTGCGTCAATAGTTTTATTGTTATGCATACTGATGGAATACAAGCAATAAAACAGGGTTAGATTTTCCCGATAGTGCATCGATTATATTGTGATGGTTTGATAGTTTAGCTTGCTAGGTTACCTACCCAGGAATATAGGTAGGTTATATTTTGACTTGCCAAAATATTACTTATTGTATCTAGGTAGTCTAAGTGTTTATTAGGCTGGCATTTCGGGTAGTTAATAATAGCACTTACGAGTACTAGTAGGTTCCCACAAATAGTTAAACAAAAAACATATATACCCACCTTGCTACTAGATACTTACCTACCTTATAATTGTTATCATCCTCCGTCAAGGACCTCAATACATCTGGTCTTCGACTGTTACTATTCAATTAAGGATTGGAAATTCAATTATAAGTTTTGTGAGTCAGAGCTGAGGGCTCAAGGTATGCGCTCAGGCGTCTGAATTAATTCGTACTTTGAGATATGATTATCTGTTTACCGTTAAGACCACTGAGATTAAGAAGTAGGTAACTTTTCAGCAGTGTTGATTAAGGCGATTGAAAGTATTGGAACCGTTCTAGTCACACGGTGGACCGGTTTTATAGGCGACATTCAACTTATGAATGCATCGATGTTTTTAGCGTTCTAATTATAGAAGGTGTTATTTTCATAAGTCATTACTTTGAGGTTCGTTTTTAAATACATTATTTCTATTTTAGATTAGTTATTTACGTCAAATATTATTTCACCCCTGCTCTAGAAAAAGTTTAGGTTGCTGCAACATTTCATTCCTAAATGTTGTAATAATTGCTTAATGATACATTCTGAATTCGCGACCGACTCCTTTGTGTTAATAAATTAGGGGATAAGCCGCGATCGGGATTTAACTTCCGAGGAATTTCTTTAAGTTGCACCTTTTATCTGTTCCAGGAGCCGTAATCTTTCTGTTTCAATACAGACAAATTTTTCATTATCAATCTTAATAAGTCTCGTACCTAAATACATGTACAAATTTTTCATTATCAATCTCAATAAGTCTCGTACCTAAATACATGTACATATCGAATACTGTCTTCTTGTAACTTTTTTACGCTGACTAACTTAGATAGATCAGATCAACTTTGCTGAAGAAGATTGCGGTTCCACTATTGCAATTTCACGTAAGTTAGAATTTCAACTCCCTAATGTGCTGCAACCGTTTTACAGGCTGAGATAACAACCTGACGACTGCCGAGGGTTGCATCACGGTCCCAAACTGAAAAGGAAGTAGGTAGGAATGTAAATATAGCTAAGGACTAACCCACGTTCCTCATATCACTTGATAAGTTGAAAATGGAATTAGAACTTTTAGACTTCTAATCTAATAACATCGTTTGGCGTTATTACCAAAATATTATTTCCGTCCGATGGTCAGTCTGTTTTTCTGTCTATTTATACAAGCCATTATCTCATTATTGTAAAGGCTCTCGAAGACAGACGCGACGCGACTCTAGTGGAACAATTTCTATAAAATCTTCATTAATATTGTTACACCAGAATCGCGTCACCCCGTCGCGTCGTGCTTGTCTCGGAGCCTTAAGTAATTCTTAGTCATTTCGTTACACAATTCTTCGTTAAATAATCTTTTATCTTCCGATAACTCATTATATGTGGTAAAAGTGATACCTTTCAGGAAGGATCTGCAGTGGTGGCCCAGTGGAGCAGTGGTGGCCGCGACTTACAAGTTGTAGGTCGTAGGTTCGAACCCAAACAGGCGCTTTACTTTGTTTAAATTGTTTCATCACCACTGCTCTCTAAACGGTGAAGGAAAACATGAGAAAACCGGCATGTCTTAGAACCAAAAATTCGAAGACATGTGACATCTACCAACCGGCACAGGGCCCGCGTGGTGGATTACGGCCCACTACCTCTCTCAGAGAAGAGGCCAGTGTCTCAGCAGTGGGAACATAATAGGTTGATTATGTTTATGCTGTCAGGAAGGTGGATGGGGACTGACGTCTATGGTGTAGCTACATACCTGTATGCAAGTAACGATACATCCCAGTAAGTAAAAAGTGCGTAGCTGTAGGTACCTACAGGATGACGTATGTTACTTTTATAATTAGTTATGTTCGGACATTTGAGCAAGAAAAATTCTACAAGAGCGCGCTCTCAAGACAATTGAGTGGTTTAGTTTAGCCAAGTGTCTCGGTAGAGATGTCTTCGCTGGTACGATGTTATTGCATTTTCGCGCTGGATATGTGCTTTAGAGGACGTAACAAGTTTCTGTTAAGTCTTCCTCTATGACGTCCTGTCGGAATTTTAGCTTTTTTAGAAGTTAATAAGGTTCCAGGAAGGAAGTTAGAAGTTAATAGGGTAAGGTAAGTTAGTAAGGTAGGTATGACGCCGAACTTAGTTCCATGAAGTAGCTTAAAATAAGACGGCGTTAAGTTTAATTGGTGAAATCCACCCATAGTGTCGCTTTCAACAATGGTAATGAACGCGTTCAGCACATCTAAAACGCGTTTAAGAGCTGTCAGTGTCAATATTCCATAGAACATAATGACACTGACAGCTTTTAAACGGAGTTTATGTACTGATCGGGTTCAATGTCATTGGTGAAATCTGACCTTAGTGGTCTAATTTAAACAAGTTTTAATGAGTTAGGAATCATTCATAACTACTTAAGTTTACAAGATAGGTCAAACCTATTCACGTGGTGGTAACTGTTTACCTACTTACAATTTAGAAAATAATGAGATAAACTTACTAAAAGAGGCAAAAGGATAGTAGCAGGAGGCGTTCTGTAGTTTCTGCCTACCCCCATGAGAAGAAGGCGTGATTTTATAATGAACGCTCCAATGAAGATCATTCTCTACTTAATAAACTACCTTGTTCGATACTGAATACCTACCTCTACAAAAGTATGTATCTACCTACACTGGCATTTATTACTAAAATAAATCGATTATAAAGTTACAGAATTATTATTGCCAGCCACCCGTTGTGGAGCGCAATATATTCGGCTTAATAGTGTAATTTTGCAGGCTATTGCAATATCTTGCGGTGAACTCGACCAACCCTCTGCCCAGTCCTGACAGACGCCAGATTGCACGCAACACTCTGTCGTTAGCAGACGGGATTATAGTCACCTCACTGAGGCAATTTGTTTGCCTACGTGTGTATCTCGTAAGCTCTGATTTAAAAGTATTAAATCAATATGTAGGCAAATGTATACAGAAAGTTGTTATAATTTTTGAAATTGCAAGACCGTAAGGTACAAATACAAAAAAATCAAACTGTAAAATTCTTTCACAGCAAAACACTATCTCTGCCATGAATATTTGACATCGGTCGAGCTATTCAGCAATGTCTTTACCTAAAAATATAAAGTGAGGTACTAACGCCACCGGATCAGAGCAATAAAGGGTCGCGAGTTTCGAACCATACATTATTTATAGGGGGTTCTATCGACAACACCTTCTCTAAAATCAATATGAGAAAAATCACACTATGAGATTCTTGAGCCTAATCAAATAAACCGACTGAGAGTTAAAATTGGAAGGAGTAGGAGTCGTGCGACTGAATCGACTGAATCATTCATTAATTTGAGATAAATTTAGTTACGAGTTGAAACCGACGACGCTAAGTACCTGAAAGTAATAAACCTACTTAAGTAGGTACTGCAAATTCTTTAAGATTTCCGGATGTGTTTTCTTAAAACTAATCCTAGGTACATGTTGGAACTTTTAACAGACTTCCAAAAAGGAGGAGGTTATATGTTCGACTTTATGTGTATATGTATAATATTATGTGTGTATCTTAACCGATTTTCCGTCAATTGTGGACCGATTTTGGACACTCTTTTTTTGTTTGAAAGGGTATCGAGGGAATTTATAAGGTACCACAATGTAATTTTTAGTAACTTTGCTTGAATTTCTCTAATATTTTAAAATAGTTTGCGTGGTCATTAGGTATGTGATGCCAGTGAAGGCAAACAGAAAAGCCGAGGAAGTAGGCAACAGATTTTAGAGCGCCGTGTTCCAGTCAATGCTGAACCTAAGGTTCTGGCTCAGCAGTACAATGACTGCTACAGACTGATGTTAAATGATAGATGATGGATATGAGATAAATATAACCTTTTTAGAAAAATAAAAATAAACTATGAGTTCAAATAGTATTTTATTGTTTTTTTTTCACTGCCGCTGGAGCGTTTATTTGCGCTTTACTACATTACCAAATCTGTCAATATGTCTTTTGTAGCGACGACCATCATCTGTAAGAAGAAAATTTTAGAGTGTGACTTGCTTTGCACGCCAGATAACTCGAAAAACTTTAGAGTGTTGGCTTTGCACTTCAGATAATTCGAAAAACTTTAGATTGTTTGCTTTGCACGCCAGATAACTCGAAAAACTTTAGAGTGTATGCTTTGCACTCCAGATAACTCGAAAAACTTAAGGAAAAAGACGTTGCCTGTTGAGTTTGGAGTGATCAAATGCCATTTGGATAAAAATATCTAATAACTAACGATTCTAAGGTATATTGATCGAGAAAATGCTTTGAATCGGACCTGGGTACCTACGCCAATTGTAATTTAAATTAACCGTTGAAATTACTTACCTTCAGAGTGATTCTCTGATTCAGAGTTTTTTCCGTATTTAGCATGTATTTTTGGATTTTCTGGAATAAAAATTACGACGTGGTTATTTGGAACAACTTTTACAAGAGAAATGAAAACGTGTGCATGAATTGCAATAAGTAAGTCACGTTTTAAAATTAATTAATATAAAAACGGCCAGTAGAAAGGTAACTGTGTAAATATCACATATATAAGTCTATAGAGCACCAAATCCAAATACCCAAACAGCTCTGCTAGCACCTAGCTTTTGCTTACGCCACTGTTGGTATTAATGAAAACAACAATGCGGTTGAAAATTTAACATCATTTTCTTTGATAGAGTTCACAAGACTTTACAACAAATAAGTAGTCAGTCGCAAGATAGAAACAGGGCTCAAACTCTACTCTGTGGTCTTATCTCACTTTACCAATATTATCTGCTGGTCTACCAAAGACACGAGTGTCCTTCTACTTGATTTATTATATTATACAGTTTATAATAACAATAAAATAATTTCACTGCATGATGTTTCAGCCCTTAAAGGTTTGAGAATGCAACATAAAGACCGTATGATTTACGATCAAGAGAAATGTCTACTGATAGACGTACCTTCTTCAGGGTCGAAATCGCCGGTTTTCGGACCTCTGGTTATTCTTACTGTATTGTCGTCACCGGAAGCCGCTGAAATGTAATTTATAAGTGCTTATTGCATTTTTTATAAGTTTACACCATCTTTATACCTGAAAAGGTTTAGAAATAGAGAACCATTTACTGTCTTACTAACATCATCTAAGTAATAAAATTGAGCATCGTAGCTCTAACTCGCACTTTTGATTCAGCTTGACTCAAGTTGTGCCTAGTGTGCCCAGAACAAAAATAGGTATGAAAAAGATTTGTAGATTTTAGAGTGATTGGTTCTGATTCACGTTTTGGAATTTAGCGTTATTATATGCTTTGGAATTTTTTCTTAGGTGCCTTTAAAAATCATATTCGATTATGAAAGATATATCATAAGTTTGTTTTATGTCCGTTGAAGGGAGGTACTACGTACTCATACGTCATCGACGACACAGGGCTGTAACAATTAACGAATAAAGTGAAATTACAGATTTTGTCCTCCTCATCAGCGTCATCATCGTCAGACTTGTCTGGTTTCACATGTTCTTTGCTTGATTCTTCTTTTTTGAGACGTGGCTGTTCTTCACTCGAGGGTTTCGCCATTTTTTTCTCACTAGCACTCTCATCGTTACTGCTTTCTCCAGCCAAAGCCCTTGGATTATATTCATGCGAATCTAAAATGAAAGAGCTAGTGAAATCATCAAAGATGTGTTTAGTTAACCTGTCATAGAGAAGGGAAAGTATACCTTCGAAATCTCTAATGCGAAGTGAAGGACCTCCAAAGTCCCCTTGTGTTAAGTCAAATCCAAGTTTAATATCAACTAAAAATATACAACGGGGTTGTATCAACAGCTAAATACGGCGTAAAACTATGTTAATTTGGCACTTGCCATAATAACAAGGTACTCACGCTTTTTGCCTCCTGAAGATTCACTAAATGCAATGATCGTAGACACCAATATCTGTAAATCAAGAATGAGAACGAATTCAGGCTTTAGAGAGATGATGATAAGTTTTGAAAATAATTGAAAAATTTAACATTATTATTTACCGTTACAAAAAGCCATGATTTTGGACTGCTTTCGCCAGGCAGCAGCATGATGAAGTCTTAAAATATCTTATTTCACGAAGTGAGATTAATAAAAGTGTGCGGCGATACGCAATGATTTCAATTTTCTCGGTAACATAAACATTTTGTTTTATTACTCTGCAATTTTATCAATAAATATGGTAGGAATGTTTTATTAGATATGTAGCAAATAAAGTAAAAAAGTTCCAAAATGAATGATATTTAAAAAAAAATGCGGGTTTACCTACCTACTTACTTAGTTACCACAACTTTTTTTTTTTGTATTTCATTACCTGCCCTAACGGCCAAACCCAATAACCTAAGACATATCGCTACTGATGATAGACAGTACAGTTCTATCTGTCCCTGTAAAACAAAAGCTGTCAACACGTTATAGGGTTCTACCTCCAGTACGCTCAAATTGGAGATAGATACGTTATTAGGAATATAGCAACATTAAAAGCAACCTGAAAAATGGTTTTCACTCACCCGCAATATTATCGAACGACCTTTTCAACGATTCACCCCACCTCACTTTACGTGTAGGGAAGGTAGGTACCCAATATTTTGTTTAATTTTTTTGCCGCTTTGTTGGCGTGTACTAAGAACTAAGTCTCTGAGCTAAGCTGCGGTCAGACTCACGGACAGACATGGCGAAACTATAAGGGTTCCTCGTTGACTACAGAACCCTAAAAGTAAAGATGATTTGGCTCAAAAGGCTGACTGCTAACATAGATAGGTAGGTAGGCTCCTACGGAGAAGACTTGCTGCTCCCACCACAAATATGTCAATTGTGTTCGAGGGCAGGAGTATGAAGATTAATGAAGCCACAGCAGCGCATGAGGCTTTTTATACACACTTCTATACAAACTTTTATTCCCTATTTAACCCCATTATTATCAGTGCGATTTTCAATGACGAAAACCACATGGGGGTTTACTTCTAACCAGAAACCTTAGTGTATAATTTCATGCATCGAAATATTGAAAATGAGAGATTTCCATACATAATTTGACCGCCTGTTTCACCCCTAATTTCCAAAAGCATTTGTTTGATTCTTGTGACTTCGTGATTAGTCAGTTAGTTAGTGAGTCAGTGCTATTTACTTACAGATTTATATGATATGGTAAAAGAAGTTAACAAAGCCAGGTTTTCTTTCCTGAACAGTCACAGCAGCGGCTTCAGTTAAAGCACATCCATTCATAACGTAATATGAGCAGAGATAATGTGTGCCCCGGGAGAGACAAATTTGCCAACTTTTTCTGTTCAACAATCTCTTTATGTGAAATGGTTAGCGCCGAGGATTTTCGTGCAAAGTATTATTAGCAAAGTTGAATATTAATGTTTGCAATTCATTTTTAAAAGGAGTTATAGTGTTTGTAGTTTTTTTTAAGACTATTAAGCATTGCTGAAATTATTTTAATCTTTTAGGTAGGTATTTAAATCGGTAGGTACCTATACTGAATTACCGACAGAGCTATCTGTCTGCCTATGTATGTTTTATTGATGGAATGACAAATAAACTGAGTTGCGAAGAATCTCAGGACAAAAACGTGATAATTTCCTGAAAACAAAACTGTTCCTACCTAAGCGATAAACGGTATTGCATTTGAGTTCGCAGAATCCGAAACACATGAGGTTTTTCCCGTTAATATTTTGTTAATAAGGATACCTAATAATGTGCGTGACTGACCGCAGTTAAGCGTGACTGACCGCAGTTAACTCGAAAATTGTCTCAGCAATTCGGATTTGTTAGACATCCTCGCAAAAACCGACAGCTTAAAATTTACATGAAAAGTACGTGGCTTAGCGTTGCGGCGCTGAGGACGTGTTTTTACCTTGGGCCTTAACTGCTCACTCCTTATTCGAAATTGGCTTCGTAGCTTATTGGATAAACAGATTATAAAATGTTGCTTCGAGGGGTTGGGATCAAATCTTTCTTCGTACATATTTACAAGCCAGTTAAAGGGGTTGTGTGGCAAACATCCAGTCCCTAGGCGCGGTAAATGATCAGCGAGTTGGGAAAATATTTTTCATCGCTCATGAATCCATATTTACGTAGTGGTTACCTATTTAGGTATAACCTGCTTATAAGTAAATATCCAGCGTTGACTAGGCATGCCATACAACTTTATAGTAGGTATGAGAGATTCCCAGATTTGTAACAAAAATAAATTTTAAGGAAAAACAAAACCATTTTACATATATACATGAAATACAATATTTTAAGATTTTTTGTTGTGTGAACTTACACAACTTACTGTTTAGGTACAGTTTAAGGAGACAAATGGAAGGTGTTTTAGTTTGTCGGTTGTTGGTGCCGTCTGCGAGCTTGCGTGACGTTCTTCGAACGCGACTATCGCATGACTTCCATATCTCATAAACTTTGCGTTTATGAATGTCTTGGAAAAACTTTTTGTTCGGGAAAACTTTTGTTATGACGATAGTATAAACCTGTGTCAAACATATATGTAGCTATGTTCTATTTACAACTAAATGTGAATTTGAACACCCAAGGACATGCTATCGTGTAAAGTCAGGTAGGTATACCTACCTACCTACCTACCTACTAATAACCTAACCTAACCTACCTAACTACGACCTCATGAAAGTTTTTTGAAAAGGTACCTCCTATTTATTTGTAAATATGTTCGTTACTCTTTGTGGCCAATATCTTTACCTAATGATAAAACAATGATTACTTATGGACGTATTTACCTCCCTACCTTGAAGGAACAGGTGAAATTATATATCTTTGTACCTACCTATATAGTTACTTACCTGCCTACCAACGCCAGTTACCATGTGCAATGTGACCTTTCTACACGCCGACCTCGTCTAGTTTTAAAAATATTATCATTGACGTATGAAAGTGTTTGACAAACCTACTTATGGCGAATTTCAACAAACTTTTATATCTACATAGAATTTAAGTCATACTGAGTTTTTTTTTGAATTTTTGACAGTTTTTCTATACTTACTAGAACTGTCAGACGTTAATTTTATTCCACGGATAAAAGTTATCCTGACTTTGGTAAAATCAGCCCTTGCAGAAATAAAATAATTTATTATTATTTTATCTCCTCTACAATGAAACTGAAACCGTGAATTCACTGTTTCATGTATCATGGCAAACAATTAGACTACACGTAATTCTAATCACGTTATGATCAGGCTAACTTACATTCCGAAAATTGCATTACAAAGTGAAAATCTAAGAACACTTTTTTTCACAGAAAGTTTATTATGAAAACAATAAAAACTATTTCAAACAAAGCCACCTTTGAGAAACATTTATTACATTTCTAGATAGCGTGTTGTAATGTTAGTAGTTTTATCGCAATATTTTTATTTCCGCTAGTCTAAACTGCGCTTTTGTGGAAATCAAATAAAAAATCACCAGTCAAACTTTCCCTAGGCTGCCTGAATTATCATTTCATGTCTATTTAACTGAATTCAGATGATTTAGGAGAAGATTAAAAGGTAGTTAATTATAATTTTATCAATCGTACCTACATATAAAATATACTTATTGGTACCTGTACCTTACTGCCTACTTATACGGTTGATAAAAAAGCAAAAAAATATAAATTGGCAAACAATAAAACAAAAGCAAGCATGCTTGTTTGAAGGGGACACCCGGATTTGAACCGGGGGCCTATCGATCTGCAGTCTCTCAAGCTCTAACCCCGATGAAGTGGGCGGCGAAAAACCGATTTAAAAAGCCCTTGTAAATAATAAGATTGAAATGTGTTGAAAGTGGTTCAGTGAACTTCAATGTAAGGTAGGTACAGTCCGCGAGGCCTAAGCTGAGCTTTGCATTTGTGTGAGAGAATTCCAATCGCACCAATTGAGGTACGCTCAGCGCCTCAGGCCGATTGTAAAACCGGTTTAAACCAATCGCGCTCTAGGCCGATGTCACACCTACAACTATCTAGAAGTGCACTTACGCAAACGCAATGCTCAGCTTAGGCCTCGTGGACAGTATCTCTATATACGAACGTATGTGCTTTCTACCACGTTAATAATAAGTATGTGAAATCGGGCTTTGATATTAGATAGAAATTCAGTGACTATATGTATGTTACGAAAAAAAAAAAAAAAAAAAAACAGGAATTGTCTGTAGCGGGTCTATAAGATGTTTAGTGGTTTTCAGTATCCAGCTGTATTAAAATTTTCTTGTTCAGTAATTGCCACAAAAATCAATAGCAGGTGCTTAATTTACTTATCTAGATACTGTGTGTAGAGTTGTAGGTAGACAAATCAGAGTCCTAGTCCGAGTCTGAGGTTTCATTTAGTTAGAGTTAAGGTTGTAATATAATTTTATAGACGGTGTATGACTAACGTTATCAGGCTATTCCCTTATACTTTTCACGAGCGTGGTTCTGCATAAGTACATTGCAGTGCATAACAAAGTTTATTAGCCGTTAATTGTTCGTACGTAGAATGTAGGACGCACTGCATGTTAAAAGAGCATAATTGTGTCGCGCTCTGAAATATCTGCGACGTCACATTTCACTAGATAACTTACTGCCGTAGATTAATTTATAGATACTTTTGTTTATTGCGTTCAGCCTAGAGCTTTTAGATAAGTTAAGACCTAGTTTAAAATTCAGTTAATGGTTGATAGTACCAGCGCTTAGATTCGGTAGATTTGTTTATAGATAGGTAGATACCTAGATGTTTTGTTCGACATGGGACATATTTAGATTTGGGATTCATGCTCATTTGAACACAACAGGCATATATATGTTCAGTGAAAATTATCCAGATTAAGTTTGCCTTTTAATTAACGACGGAGCCGCTATTTACATACAAATTGTTGACTAATATAAACAGATCCCTTTCAAATCGATTACATCGCCTCGGGCGATTCGACATCGCGCCCGTGGTCGTTTAACGCTGACAATGCCAACAGCAAATGAAAATTAAACACATAATGTAACAATTAACCACACGTCGGCAAACTGTCTGTACTCTACTTCATTATTTATTTTACATAAAGGTATATTTACGTCCGAAAGGGTCTTACTGAACATTCTTAACCACACATTTGCATATGAACTTAAGAGGTAAACTCTCTGTTTAAGTTTTTGTATCTGTTACAAGGATTCGTGGTCATGACAAAATCTTGCTAAAGTGAGAAGATATAGGTACCTACTTTGTCATTCCTCCTGCTGAAGAGCACCTTTCCGAATACCTATGGCAATTTTTTTTATGTTATCCTTTTTCTCTGTGCATTCTGGGGCAGGTCGATAAAATTAACAGTCATCTCTTTTTCAAAGACTTATCGGAAAGGTACCTACTTCTTGAAATTTTGAGAAGTAACTTTTTGTAATTTTCAAAAGAGAACAACTCATTGTAAAAACCATCGCGTAAATCGTTCACCTGTAGATAGTGTTTGGTCGTCTACGCTTATTCAATAGCAAGTTCAACAGCAAGTTCAAATAAATGGTGTCAATTCACTTGGTTTAAAGATAAAAATGGGTGTTCCACAAGGCTCGATATTGGGTCCTTTCCTCTTTTTAGTATATATTAATGACCTACTCCATTTATTAATAAATCAACCACAAATGGTGTTATTTGCTGACGATACTTCCTTAATTTTTAAGGTAGATAGACGTGCTTCAAATTTTGACGACGTAAATAACGCCCTACTGCTGGTCCAAAATTGGTTCACGGCTAATAATTTAGTACTAAATGGAAATAAAACTAAGTGTATAAGATTTTCTTTACCAAACGTCAAGAGTAGTGATTGTGAGATAGTATTGAATCAAGAGAAGCTAGAATTCGTCGATAAAACGGTTTTCTTGGGGATCACGCTCGACTCAAAGCTACAATGGGGTCCTCATTTAACATCTCTAGCAGGACGGCTAAGTTCAGCAGCTTACGCTGTCAGAAAAATCCGTCAATTTACTGATGTGGATACCGCGAGGCTGGTCTATTTTAGTTACTTTCATAGTATCATGTCTTACGGTATTTTACTTTGGGGACAGGCTGCAGACATCGAGTCTATTTTTATTCTGCAGAAAAGAGCCATCAGAGCCGTATATAATCTCCGCAGGCGCGATTCTCTAAGGGAATTGTTTAAGGATATTAACATCATGACTGTACCTTGTCAATACATCTATGAAAACATCATGTACGTAAGAAAAAATTTACATCTTTACAGTAAAAGAGGTGAAAGACATAATTATAGTACTAGAAATCGGGACCTATTAGTTCAACCAGGTTTCAGACTGGCTAAAGTAGACTCATCTTTCATGGGGTACTGTCTAAAATGTTATAATAAAATACCTCCCCACATACTTCAACTGAATGAGACAAAATTCAAATCCTTTGTCAAACGCACACTATTCAGGCAGGCGTATTATAGGTTGGAGGATTACATAACTGATAAAAATGCCTGGCTTAATGCCGGTCCTGCTCCACACCACAACTAATTAATTGACATTCGAATCACTGTTGAAGCTGCTGAAGATAGTAAGAATTTATTTGCATTATACATATAAACTCAATCTCCTTTTTATTATATAGATGCATTGCACAGATGTGAGTACTTTGTACTATAGAGCTACCATTTACCGGGTAATGTCATAGATTGACTTGAATGTGCCTTGGCGGCTGATAGTATGTCATGCTCACTCAAATGTCTCGCTGACGGTGGCGCGTGTGTCGGATCATTTAGCTCCCTTCAAAATGGTTGAGCTGAATGGTGCTGATCCATGCGTCATGTTCGTGAACGGGCGCCGTCAGTTGGGACTGGTCATCTCTTAGCTGCCACGGCTTATTTTAATAATTAATTAGCTGGATTGTTTTTATTATGTTTTGATGCACTCTGGACGCTTTTAACGTGTACGGTTTTTTGTACATCGTTCTCACTTATAGTGTCAACATTAATCGATGTAACTAAGATATATGTAAAAACATTATTATTTAAAAGAGTGACCATGGAGTTTCTTGCCCGTTCTTCTCCATAGGTACCTACTACGCTTTGGAATGGGCAACTAGCTTCATATTTCTGACTGACCGACTCCTTGACAATTCAAAAGTGCCTGTAAATGGTTTAATTGAAATAAATGATTTGAGTTTGAGTTTGAGTTTATTCGGCAGTCAATTATCGACATCCGTCCTAAAAAGGATTAGGTGTTAATAGGTACGGTACCTAGTGACTATTAGTACCTAACCCTTTTTCGATAAATCGGTCACGTGCTCATTTAATGGTAATAGGAGCGAGCTTTTCTCAATTTAACTACTTACTAACACTTCACTTGTGTTTCAATTCTTCAAGCACGTTAAAATAAATTATCTGGATATATGTATTTGATAGGGTGTCGTTTAGACAAAATTGAAACAATGATTGAACATTTCGTAGTATTTTTTATTATAAAAATTGTGATATTTGTGACAGTACTGCAAACGAAAGTTTAGGCTGGGCCACTTGCAGTACATAAATCTAATAGAAAGTTATCCAACACTTTGTCCGTTTCCGTATCTATTATAAACATCGCATTTTCTCTTTCCACAATATCTTTTTCGTATAATTCATAAGACTGTTGGGGTATGTTTGTAAGCATTGTTAAGATCTCATCATGCAAGTCATTGTTGGGTTCTAAGTTTCTTTTAATATCTTCCCAAATATGTTCTATGAGTGACAAGTCTTCGAAATGTGTGGGCAGTCGTAATACTTGATGACCATTTGCTTTTATAACTCGATCAACGCGAGGCATTTCTTCTATGTTGGCATGATTTTTGACGAGCTTGTATAGTTGTGATTTGTTCATGGTGTCGCTGAATGGTACATGGTGATTATGAAGCCATTTTTTCAGATCACTTTTCGTGTCAAACATAGTTATGGATTTCGATTTCGATGCTCCATGAAGGGGACTATTATCTAATACGACAACGGCCGAAGGACACAAAGATCCAAGTAAAATATCGACAACCCACTTGTAAAAATCGTCTTCAGTGGCAGAAAAGCAATATAAACCATTTGTAAAACCATTTCTAGACACTGCATGAAATAAAATGCATTCATTGCTACAAATATCGGTTGTCTGGCCATATCGTTTCCATGGGTTATAAAAAATGTGATTTTTATCTATAATCCTTTCACTGATATAATAAATAACATTACTTTCTTGTTGGCGTATCTGCTTCATTTTATTAAGATATGAATATCTTTCAAACGTTATTTTCGGGTCTTCCATAAGTAGTTTTGTGCCATTGGAAACTGTTTGATAATCAATTCCCAGCATTGTCACGTCCAGTTTAAATTTCTCAGCACCTTCAACGTATAGAGCATTCAAGGTGCTCATGTATTCGTTTACGTTCTTTAATAAGTGTCTAAAAGAGGGTAATTCTTTGCGTTCATAAAATTTACATAGACATTTTAAAATGATTAAATGGGTTTTAAAATCAATGTTAGTATTGGGATATATTGCGAGCGTATTTTTTTTCAGTATTTGGTGAAGCGTAATTTTCGGGATTCCTGTATAATACAAAACCCTGTCTTCAACATCTTCTAGTGGTATTTGTAACCTGTTATTTTTTGCTTCCAAATCACATTTGTTTAGCAAATTGGTAACAATTTTCTCTGTTTCCTGATCGGGAGTGGATGCTACAGCAGCGTTTGCGTCCATTGCTAATGCTGAAAATTAAAAAAGTAGCTGGTCAATATTAGGGAGATAATTATATTTATTTGCGCCAAAATTATTGCCCAAAGGACCGTTAATGATACCAACATGCACGAAAAGACTTCCATGAGTTTTTATACGTTTTTCGGTCAGGGGGTCGTCCTATTAACATAACAAACATCACGCATGTTTCCCCAAAGTTGTACACAGTCAATGCTACTTCGATAGTCAAGTGGTCGCAAGCGCTACTGCTGAGCATTTTTGTGTTCGATTTCCGTGTCGGCCAAAGTGATTTGTAGTACCCATCAGAACTATGTAGATTAAAAATGCTGTACTGGTGAAATATATGCGGGCAGCGGCCGGCAATGTCAGTATGAAAATCCATATCTGTAGTTTTTTGCGGCCGAATAAATTACTATGAAAACTCATAACTATCTTGTACAACATTTTAAAATGGAACTATCTTTTTACTTCGACCCATGGCAACCAAGGAGGTAACTTATCAAAGATTTTTTTTAAATCTCGAACTGGCAATTAGAGCTGTTTAAAGTGAAAAAGAAACAAATAAACATATTGGCGCGTGAATGTTTTCATCGTTCGTCATTGATTCTGGAATTTATTATTAATTTACATATTTTGAATTTCCTCGCATTATTTGAGAAAAGTACCAAATTAGCCTTGACCGCAAGCAAGCATTGATGGACTCACGTATGTGAGAAAACGTGTGCCTCGGCTTCGCCTCAGCCTATACTTTCACGTTTGTCCATCGATGCCTCTGTTGTCGGCCGCCGCAGTAATGTTAGTACTTTTTCTCACGAAGCGACGCGCGCTTTACCATGTGGTAACTGTGGAGGTGTGTACGCACACGCAAACACACTTCCGACTTCGCCATTGTCTCGGACCATAAAATACTATTCGTGGGACTTAAAGATATTTGGTGAAATGTAGGAGTACCTTCTGCCGACCTATTAAATAACTGATATTATATTACTGACCTGTCGCGAAGGGATTCAATAATTAGTTCGGTACCTAAATAAAAACATACAATAAATCGCAAAGGGCGATAACGTTTCGGGAGTTCGTAGCTAATTGTCTCGAAACCATACTTCTAAGCCTACTCAGCAAAGATAATTAAGTATATTGAACCCAACGAAAATTGCGTTAAGTGCTGGTTTCAAAATTTACCGCTCAAAATACCAACAATAGCTAACCTTTGCTACAACATTCACCTTTTATTACAATTCGATAAATCAATCAGAAGAACGGAAATCATAATTAAATTCGAATATCTATGAATAAAGGGTTAACTAATTCTATTTTGCTGTTAAGTATACACGGAAATAACAAAGTAAACATTGTTTTACATACCTGCTGGTCTACAATATTGCTCTTCAATTACTGCAGTAATTGTTGTTATGTTTAACTAACACATTTACACGTTTTTAATGCAAACCGTTATCCTTATTCCTCAAATTCTATTGTTATCAAACCAAAACAATGCCGGTGCCCGATGACCAAGTTCGACCAATACCAACCAATATCCAAGATTGCACAGAATTTGACAGAACACAAATGACAAATACAGATTGTACATTGCACAGATAAAGCAATATCCAGGGTGGAGCGGTCCAACGCTCGCAGCTAACTTCACTATGTTCAGTGTAGCACGCACAGAGACAGACCACGTTCCGTGTACCGAAAATTTTTAATTTGGAAACCTACATTGTACCACATTAATAATGTTTCTTCAATGCTACATTTAAAAGAATGTTTGTGATACCTACAATAAAAAAAAAACACAAATATGTGTGTGATACAGATTTTAAACATCTGGAATTGTTGAAATATGAATGAAAATCTGTGTACTTAGTAACTATCGGAAGCTTTTAATAATTTGAATACTTATGTTTGACTAAATTTAACTTGTTTTGTTGTGCCTATATAATATGTTGAGGCATTTTCAATTTATTGCAAAATAAGTAAACAACAACGGCGGTTCGAAATAAATGTTTAGTGATGATATATTATATCGAAGTTCTGGCGCTATTGATGTTACAAATAATTTTCGCGCATAGAGTAGATTGAATCACTATAATTTCGATATTTTCCGTTTGTTTTAATACTTTTAGTGCAAAAAGTTCACTTCAAATTACCTAGTAGTTTTTTCATAGATTACATAAAAGTATAAAAAAATAAGTGCGCCGAAAGCCTATACAGGTACTGTTCATCCGGTGTCCTTTTTTTTAAGGTTGTCAGTATTTATTTTATTTTATCTATTTATTTACATACACACCATATTTAATACAGACAAGAAGAAAGGAACAGAAAAATACGTACAAAGGTGATGCTTATTTCTAAAGAAATATCTTCCAGCATAGGTGAGATACCTATGCTGGAAGATATTTCGTTAGGAGAGAAGGTATTTAAAATAGATGTAGACAAAGTGTGCAAGAGTAGAAGGGAAAACAAAATACGTAAAAACAAAATAATTCCCCAATAGTTTGAAAATACACTTACCTGCATACATTTAAAATCAAAATCACTAAAATATAAATAAATATAAAGTAATCATAATTTAGATAAAAATACAAATGCAATTATGACACAGTGGAAAGATAGTGTTCTTTCACTCTTCTTTTAAATACTGCAACAGTGTTTCAGTTCCTAATGTCAGGCGGAATTGAAATACACAACCGAATCACATGCACAGTGAAAGAGTAGGAGTAGAAGTCGGTTGAGTGGGGAGGGGTAAGACGTGGTGTCCTATTTACGTGGTGTATTTAATTGCCACATAAAAAAACGATATATTACGTTTGTAGTTTTGGTCACAGCAACCGAAATAGGAAGAGAGTCATGACTGGCGACGCTGAAACAAGCGACGCGTTCGTGTGAGAAGCAGCTCGTCCTGAGGTCGACACCCGCAGTCTTCAGTAGTAATTTCCCATTGCTTGTGAAGTATTTCGTTTTTACCTAATGTCAGTACACCTGATTATTCCTAACCAATAACTAATAACAAAAAATGTTATAACATCGTATTTTAAACACACGGGATTTCTCATTAACGGTCACCTAACCTCATTAATATGAAGAGATATGAGGAACAGGGTGTAAAGTTCACTCATACTCTGGGAAAAGGGAGGATCCTCCGACCAGATGGATGTCGTATCTGGCGGGCAACTGCCCGATGTTTTTTTTTTTTTTTTTTTTTTTTTTTTTTTTTTTTTTTTTTTTTTTTTTTTGTATGGCATCTCGTAGTTGACCTTGAGAGGTTGTGACTACTTAACCGGACTATCCTGCGGCTGCCTTAAGCGGACTCAAAGCCTCCAGCCAGGGGCGTAAAACTACTTACATTACTAAGCGAACGCTCGCTAAGGGCACCCCCTGTGGGGTACGGACCTCGGCTTAGGGCGTCGCTGACGGGAGGACAGCAAGATGGGACAGGCTGGATCAAGTTTTGTTGATTATTATTATTCGGGGAATTTAAAGCTACAGGCTCAGCTACGGCGCGGGCTGGCACTTCGTCGAGCAAGGGTCGGGGGGGACAATTACGTCGGGATCTTCGCGAGGAACCTCGGCGGCGAGGTCGGAATGTCGGTCTGTGTTTGTGCACTGTACTGGTGGCCCTACTGCTCTCCTGAATGAGAGTTATGTGGTCATCGGGATCGGTGAGGACATGCTTGGGACGGCGGACATGACTAATGGAGGAGGAAATGTAGCTAGCGGCCTTGACAACCAGAGGGTTGCGGTGATTCGCGGCGGTCTCGAAGAAACGCTTTGAAATGCGTTTCATGAACTGGCGGATAGTGGGAATCTTGAGGTCAACGTGAAGGATCTCGTTGCGAACGTACCAGGGGGAGCCTGTAATCCTACGGAGGAACTTGTTCTGGAGGGTCTGCATTCTATTGAAGCGATGGGGCTTGGCGTGTGCAAAGACTGCACTGGCATATGTCATGATCGGGCGGATGCACGCTGTGTAGATACGCATTTTGCACTTTAGTGACAATTTGCTACGTGCATTGAGGACAAAGTGAAGTCTACCTAGAGCGAAGGCGGCGCGCGAACGAGCCGCCTTAATGTGCTCTGAAAAAGAGAGGTATTCGTCTAGTACGACACCCAGGTATTTGGCTCGCTTCTCCCAAGGGATCGGCTTGCCGAACATGGTGATCGGTCGAGGGGGGCAGGGGTTGCGACGCGGCTTTGAGTAAAGAACCGCTTGACTTTTGTCGGGATTGACTTCGATTCGCCATTTTCTAAACCAAGCGCCAAGCTTGTTCACTTGGGTTTGGAGAATGCGAGCTATCGAATTTTCATCACGGCCGGAGTAGTAGATGGCCGTGTCGTCTGCGAACAGGGCCAACTGCGCCTTGCTGCACTTGGCGCACAGACGCTTATAAATAAGCCTCTCATAGATCTTGCCGAGGACATTGAGCAGACTGATGGGGCGGTAACTAGTAGGCTCCGACTTTGGCTTGCCGAGCTTCGGGATACCGATGACGGTGGCTTCTTTGAATGCCTGTGGGAAGATGTTATTGCTCAGAGCACCATTGAAGATGGTGGTCAGTAGCATTATCAGGTGGGCAGGGAATAGTTGGAATACCCTATTGGTGATTCCATCTGGGCCGGGGGCTTTACGAGCCTTAAGACCTTTGATGAGGTCGTGCACTTCGTCTGGCGTGACGGGGGGCAGTGGGTATTCTGGGTCTTCGACGGGAGGGAGGGAGGCTCTATGTTCGATTTCAGCGTCGACCTCAGAGAGGTGAGCTTGGTCTACTGGTTGAGCGCTAGGCGAGCATTGGGCTTCTAGACTGTCGGCTAGAAGCTCAGCCTTGTCGACATCATCGAAGGCGATGGTCTTGTCGGGGCGGATCAGTGGGGGCATGGAGACTATTTCTCCGGATCTGAGTTTCCTCTGGAGTTGCCAGCAGGCTAGGTGAGTGGGCTCTAGTTCGCTCAGCATCTTGTCCCAGCCGGCGGTACGCAGCTCCTCTATGCGTGTTCTCACAGTACGCTGTAAGTAACGCATATGGGCTTTGTTCGCGTCGCAGGGGAAGTTGCTGTAGGCACGGACAGCCGCGTTCTTCTCATTCAACAGTTCGCGTACATCGTCCGGCAACTTCCAGCGACGGTCCTCCGTCGCTGGAATTGGCCGGGTGACCTGAGTCGCCGCATAGCACACAGCTAGGCGGCTCTGTGCACAAGGTGCGGTCTTTTGGGCGTGAGCATTCAGCAGTGCCGTGATCGCCCAGGCACTTGACGCACCTGGGTTTCGCATGGCAGTGCATCTGCGAATGCCCGTATAACTGGCAGCGGTGACACTGCCCTATAACACCGGTCATAAATGGTTTTTCGATCTGCAAGCCGGTGAGGTTGCAGATGGAACGGACGTTGAATATGGGGTGGTGACCCTCAGTGGGAGAACACACTACGAGGACCATATCGAAAGGCACCCTGCCTCGGGCGCGGTGCATGCGGTGGACTTCCGCAACGGGGACGTTTTGCGTCAGAAGGTCGGCTTTTATGTCCTCCGCGGGTATCTCCTTCGGGATCCTACGGATCCTACACTGTGGCTGAGGGAAGAGGTTGAGGCCGAGGCGGCCTGGGAGGGGGCAGTGGCGGATGAAGCCACGGGAGCGGAGGTGGCTACGATAGCCGGTTTCTTGGTCCTTGTGTCAGGACTCGCTTTGAGGCTCCTCTTTTTGGAGCCGACCGTTTTGAATACACCCTCGTCGGAAGAGGGGGAGGAGCTTTGTGATTCGCTCTCGTCTAAGTAAGGCGAGGTCGGGCGAGGGGACGGCTCGCTGGTGTCCATGTGGACAGCCGGCGGCGAGCAACCTGAAAGTTGCGATGGTGAGGGCTCGAGGGCATCGCTAAATGTAGCGATGTCCGAGCTGACGGTGCCTACTTGGTCAGAGGGACCGGGGGCGGACTGCTGCAGTGCAGCGAATTTGGCGCCATACTTGGCGAGGAAGTCGGGGTCCTTAAATAGGACCTCCTTGAAGAACGCCACTATCAGGGCGTCCTCCATGGTCGGAGTGGGGGGAAAGCTTAAGGGAGGGAATGGTGGAAATTAAGTTTCCACTTAGAGCCTATTAACCCTATACCTAACTCCCCGGGTGGATTGGCCCGGGGATGAGTTCCCTCCCTGTCGGGTGCAGACAGGGAGGTGTGTACCTATTGGTGAGCCCTAAGCTTGTATACCCGTCGCCAGTCTTATTGTGCGAACGGGGCCCTGACCAGTCTAGCGCGAAGGGTGTAGACACACCCTAGAGATACTAGGTGAGTAGCTGGAAAGCAAAACTGTCACCAGAGCCGACTAGGAGATCCCCCAAGGCCGGTTATCTGGGACCCGTCCAATGGATTGCCTCGCCCTGAAGGGGTTCGGCGGGTGTGATTGGGTCACCACCCCACTCGGCTTCGTTGGCACCGTAAGGTTTCCACCGAGGACCACGAAACTGTGGTTTTACCCAGAAGGGGCCTAGTGAAGCTACACACGAAAGTCTGATGAAGAAATAAGATTTGCCTTGAAAAAGGCACTTTTTAATTCATTAAAATCAAAATCAATTTCTTGATATTGATTTTATATCGGAGTAGTCGGGGCGACTACGATGACGTCACGTGGTAGCGACGAGTAGATTCACGAAACACAACACTGGAGCGGGAGAGCGCACAAACACGTGCGTCCACGGCGAGAGTCGAGCGTCGAGTGCGATGATTCGGAGCTACATCGCGGCGCCCCCGTAAGGGGGCGTTGCGTGCGGTGCCGGGGCTTCACCCCCCGACCGCAGACGCCATACGGCGACCCGTAAATACGGGCCTCTCCTTTGGTCTGCTCATGGCAGTGGATTTTCGGGCGCGCGCGGGCAACGCGCGCCCGTGTGAGTGATTGCTATTTTGTTTCTGTAGGAGCGCCGCGACGCTTATAGTGAAGCGCCGCTTCCTTCACGACATCTCGGCGGTCTGCCGCCGCCAGGTGAGACCCCTAGTTGCCTAGGGGAGGCCCGGCGGCGACGACCAGCGACGGAGATGTCGACTCGACGCGCCTACAGAGTAGGTGAGTGGCCCCCGCCCGTCCAGATCACAGAGCTAGCCGTTACTGTCCGGGCTAAGGGGCCGTCATGAGTGTGTGGGCGGTATTGTAGTGTGTCACACCGCCCAGTGTCTACGCGGGTCGCGGTCCGCACCGCGCCTCCGCGTGTGAGTTAAGGTGCCTGTATAGTGGCGGATGTCTGTGTTTGTCTACGTAACGCGTCTATATTAACCTAGCACGCGCTACGCAAACGGTTGCGTGTGTTGCGAATGTGGAGTCTTATTGTCACAGATAAGCCGTGTGTTACCTGGTTACGGCTTATCTGGGAGTCAGTCCGGGGTGATGGGGTCGTCGTCCGCTACCAGGTCGCGGGGGAGCGGTCTCGCGTCAGGGGGGCGCGCATGCCAGGGCGCAATGTTTTTAACGTGCGTCAAATCCGATGCGTCGGCACGCGCGAACATTCCCTTCGCGAGGCGCTCCACAAACTCATCCAGGCTCTCAATCCCGAGGTCCCTCTGGATGATGTCGTTCCTCACATAGCGAGGGGCGTCAACAATGGTCCGCAACGCAAGGTTTTGTTGCGTGCGGAGCAGCCTTCGGCTCGACTCACTAGTGAGGACGAACCATGCGGGTGCGGCGTATGTCAGGACTGGGCGTACGTACAGCTTGTACACGCCCAGCTTGACGCGCACCGGGATGCGGGACGAGAGCACCGGTCTGAGGAGGCTGCGGGCGACCCTCCCCTGTGCGGCGACCGAGCGGACGTACGGCCCCATTGTGAGCCGACGATCTATGGTTACCCCCAGGTACTTCACCTGGGGCGACCACTCGATGTCGGCCCCCTGTAGTTTCAGGTTTGGTGGGAGGCGCGCTGATCCGGAGACCATCGCCTGCGTCTTACCCACGTTCACCGACAGCCGCCACTTAGACAGCCACTCGGGAAGAAGATCGAGGGCGCGCTGCATCTTGACCGCCGCGTACTTCGCATTGAGCGATGAGGTGATGTACGCGGCGTCATCTGCGTACAGCGCGAGCGTCGAGTCTGTGGTAGTGGGGATGTCGTCCGTGTATCGTGAGTAACACGCCGGCGACACGCAGCTGCCTTGCGCCCGGCCGGTGCTAGCCGGTGTGCCCGGCTAGCACCGGCCGGGCGCTTGACAGCGCGCCGTCGACCACCACCCTGAAGGTCCTGTGGGAGAGAAAAGTAGAGATCACCTTCACTACGCGACGGGGCGCGTCGGATGTGGCCATCTTGTACACGAGGCCTTCATGCCATACACGGTCGAAGGCCTTCTCCATGTCGAGGAATACTGACACCGAATATTCCTTTTTGTTGTGCGCAGCTGTGAGTAGGTGCAGTACCCTCGACAGCTGAAGCGTCGTGCTGTGCTCCGCCCGGAACCCAAACTGTTCGGGTCGCGGCGTGATGTGCGGCAGCAGGTGTCGCAGCAGGAGTGCTTCGAACACCTTGGAGACCGTCGGCAACAAAGTGATGGGCCGATAGCTCTCCGGCTTCAGGATGTTCTTCCCCGCCTTGGGGAGCATTATGACGCGCCCCTCCTTCCACGAGTCGGGAAAGGTCCCGGTGCGCAGTACCGCCGTGAACAGGCGCGCCAACGCCGCTACCATTCGGTATGGCAGGTGGCGCAGCGCTGTGTTGGTGATACCGTCAGCACCGGGGGCCTTCCTCGGTTTCGTCCTGCGGATGGCGCGTCTGACCTCGCCAGGCGAGAAGAAAATCGGGTCCTCATCGGGAGCTATCGGCGTTGCGAAGTAGTCTCCCAGGTGTTTCTCGACTGCTGCGACATGGACGGTGTCGTTGGTCGGGTTTGGGCGGAACTGACGCTCCAGGTGTTCGGCGAAGACCTCCGCCCGGTCCTCCGCTACGTACTTGAGCGCCCCGTCGTTGTTGAGTAGTGGACGCACCGGAGCTGGGGTATTTGTGAGCTGGCGGCATAGTCGGTGTACCGACGGCCAACTGTCCATTGTGGCGTCGATACGTTCCTCCCAGCCCGCGGCGGTGTGAGCCTGTAACTCGGCCTTTACCTTTTCCGCGAGACGGTTGAGCTGCGTCTTTATGGTCGGGCATCTCAGTTGTTGCCACTGCTTGCGGATGCGCCTCTTCGCGGCGATCATCGCATTGATATGTGCCGGCAGGGGCGGCAATTGCCCTCTCCCCTGTGGCTGCATGCTTGTCGCAGAATTGTAGGCACTTTGTATGCAAGCAGTGACGTCATTAGCCATCTGGTCCACGTCCGCGGAGGTAACAGTAGGCCGAGTCGGCGTTGTGGCCTCTACCTTCTCTGCAAAATCCGTCCAGTCCGTTTTGCGACGTGGCGCTATGGGCTTCAGTCGGGCCGGCATTCCCGATAAGAGACGAGCACGGGTTGATGATCCGATTGTAGCTCGTCGTCTATGACTTGTTGCGTGATCTGGCATTTTAGCCCTCGGTGGACTACGATGTCCAGCACGTCCGGCATGTGCCGTAGGTTGTCTGGGTAGTGTGTGGGCGTCTCTGGGCCGGACACCGTATAGCCGAAGGCTTCCGCGTCCGCGAAGAGCCGTCTCCCCTCGGTATTCGTGATGTAGGAGTTCCACGCCGGGTGCTTACAATTTAGATCACCGGCGAGGATAGTGGCGTGAGTTGAGCTGTATATAAGCGCCCGCAGCTCGGTTAGGTCCAAGTGGGCCGCGGGCGGCTTGTAACACGCATGTATGCTTATGTCCTCGCCGGCTACGTGTAGCTGCACACGCAGCGCGTAAAAAGAGTTGGGTGTCGTCGAGGGGATTTCCTGATGGACGACTCTTCGTCTCACCAATACTGCCAGACCACGGTATCGTACGTGAGCCGACCTTTCGTCCTTCCTATAAGCGATGTATCCCGGGAAACTAATCCTGTCTTCAGGTCCCAGGAGCGTCTCGCTTATTAGCGCCACGTCGATGTCTTGATCCCGAAGGAGGTGGCGGAGGGGGGCGACCTTGTTCCGGAGGCCGCGAGCATTCCAGTGGTTTATCCTGAGTGGCCTAGCCATGATACAGGGTTAATAGTGTGGCCAGGCCATCCAGGATGACCGTCTCAACATCTTGGCCCTGCTTGATGGCCTTTATAAGGTCCATTAGAAGTTTTATGGCGCAAGCTGTAAACTCACTCTTTGTGGTTTTGGTGGTTGATTTGGCGCCGGTAGCGCCGCCACTCGTCTCTCTCGGGAAACTTTGAGTCTTGGTTGTTTCACCCGTTTGCCGCGGCGCTGTGCCGGCGCTAGCAGTAGGTGTTGATTTGCTGATCTCCTTGGTTACAGCCTGCGCCCCACTTGAGGCAGGGGCGGCCCTTGGAATCTCTGCGGTCGCCGGGGGTGGTATGGGTTTCTTCCCTTTGCCCTTACCCCCTCGTTTCTTATTTTTCCTCCGCCTGGAGGAGGTAGCTGTTTTGTCTGTGGGCCCGTTGGCCGGCGCCATAAGCGTCGTGCCTTGGGCCTCTACTTGCGTCTCTTGCGGCCTTCAGCGGCCACTTTAGGTCGGCGCGATGTGGCCGTTATGGCGGCAGTCCCCGCTCGCTTGTTCCGGATTTCATTTTGAAATACTGGACACTTAATGTTGCATACGGGATGCGGACCTTCGCAATTTGCGCAGGTGGCCGGTTCCTCCCGTGGGCGAGGGCATTCTCTCGCCGCGTGCGCCTCTCCGCAGCGCACGCAAGCGAGCGGGCGGTGACACTGATGCGAGCTGTGTCTGAATTGCTGGCATCGGTGGCACTGGGCAGGCCCGCGTTTTCCGCGCCAGGCCTCTATTTTGACACCACGCATCAACATAAATGTCGTGGTGTCATAAATGGCCCGGACGTCCGGTGTCTTCTTAAGAATTGCGTGGAACACGCAGCCGGGTCGTCCTTGTGCGCCCTTGATGTGTCGCACATACTCCGGCTGGTATCCCAGCATACGGAGCTCCTCCTCAATCTCCTTCGGGTCCGTGTCTGCCGGCAGGCCCCTAATGGCGATCTTCAAGTTCTTGTCCGCTGGCAGTGAGTACGCGAACCATGAGACGCCGCTGTCCTTTTCTAGGCCGGTCAGGTAGCGCTGGACCAACCTGTAGAAGAGTACTCGCTGTCTGGGGTGAAGCGAACTCCACCCCCGTAAGGACGCGCGTTGGGAGGCCGGCCCAGCTTTTCTCTGATGGCCCTGAAGTGGGCGGCCCAGTTTGGCAGCCTTTCGACCACCAGCGGCGGGTATCGGGGCTTCTTCTTTCCCGGCTGCTGCCGTGTTGATGTCGCGGCGGCACCGGGAGGGGCAACGGGAGCGATAGTGGGGGCGGGGGTTGGCCTAACCCCCGCGGTCGGTGATGGTGACGGAGCCGCAGGCGGCGGAGGTAGGCGGCGCGCCGCGTCGGCAAAAGTAGGCGACGCTGGCGTGCTCGGCCTCCGCGGCGCGCTATCGCGCGATGGCCGCGGGGGGTCGGAGCAGAGCCGCTTCCCCTCCGCCACTGCGGTCTCACTGGAGCTTCTTCGACGACGCTGTCGCTGGCCCCTGGGTTCGAGCCGGGGCTCAAAGTCGGGGCCCCGCGGCGGCGTCGGTGATGCCGGCGACATCATCGGAGCATCTGCCCTTGACACGTCTACGCGACCGGAAGCGGCCGAGCCCACGGATGCCAGCGACATATTCGATCCGTGGGATGAACATGGCGACATGACCGCGGGCGAGTCATAAGCTGAGGTTCGGGGGGGCGCCGGCGATGCGGGCGTGCGTGAGACAGTGTTTACTTGCCTTGCTTTGGTTTCGGTGTTTTTTGGCCGCTCACGCTCAGCCGACGCCGGTCCCGCCAGCAGAAGGCGGGGATCGGCTGTGGCGGTGCGCGAAGCTGGCACAGCTTTGTTCTTCATGTTCATGTGCGCAGTAGTCGCTGTTGAATCCCCGGCGGGCGCAGGCGGAGACGCGAAACGCGGCGGCGCAGCGGTGCGTGCTGGGGGCGCGCGGGGGCGCGCGGACGGGGTGTGTGGGTGCGCGGGGTAGTCTTGTAGCGCGGCGGCGCGCGCGGCGGGCGCAGCGGAGCGCTCGGACGCGGGTGCGCGGGCGGTCGGAGCCGCGGCGTGCACATGCGGTGCGCGCTCAGGGTTTACTTCAGGTCCCGGGGCCTGGATTGGTACTGGACGGAACGCGGCAGGGCGGATCATTAACGCGTGCGGTCGGCCCGACGACGGCGTGGGCGCAACGCGTGCAAGCGCCGATGACGTCGGTGGGCCGCGTGCGATGATTGTTGTCGGGAAGTTGTATATATGCTAGCTGCGCGGTAAACTCTGATTGCGCGATGCAGGATTTGTGTGACGTCAGTGTGATGCGTTTTTCGCATGTGGTGTAGATGCCGCCACAAATATTATAACTAAAGATGACAGAAGAGGTCAAAAAAATGTTTTTCTGTGGTCGTTCGACGAACTATCATAATATAATAGTTTAGTCATAATCATTTATTCCTATACAAGAAACTTGAATTTACACACAGAATTAATAAATTAAAATTAAAAAACTAATTAAATTACATTCCTCATTCAAACTTTTTTTTTTGGGTGGGCAATCATCAAATGACTTCTCCCGCTCTGGGTGGAGCGGGAGGGCGTGTCAGACTTTTACTGACTAAAACCCACCCGTGTTCCTTCAGTTGCCTGTCCCAGGGCCACGGTTACTCTTTCGAATTACCCGCGACCCTGAGGCGTCGGTCCTATCGGACCCCGTCATTTTGTGCTGACCGCTCTTTGAGGCGCGCGTGGAACACGACACGCCGTCGACCCGGGCCTGGTCCCTACCGGACGGCGAGCTACCCATTGCTCACCGACCGCAAGCCCGCGCCTACGGTGGCCGGGAATCTGCAGGCGACTCCCGACGACCAGGGCGTCTCCTGCGGCGACTCGGGGCGTGAGGGCGCAAGGCTCTCTCCCTCACGCGCTCCACCTCCTCCTTCGCGAGTATTACTGCTTCGCAGAAGGAGGTGACGGCTTTCCTTTCCGTCTCGCTCTGTACCATGGCCTGGACAAGGGCCGGACGCGAGATATCGCCGCCGCCGATCGCCTCCGCGAAGACACTGCGGTGCTCCGCCCAAGCTGGGCAGACCTCCACCGTATGCTCCACCGTGTCCTCCGGGCGATCCACACAATGGTGACACCCGGGCGTTTCCTCCCGCCTTATGCGAAACAGTAACCACCTGAAGCAACCGTGTCCGGTGAGGACCTGTGTCAGGCGGAAGGTGAGGACGCCGTGGCGCGTCTCCAACCACTCCTTGAGGAGTGGTTGGAGACGCGCCACGGCGTCGCAGAGGGGACTTACCGCCGCTATTGTGGCGTGCCCATACTCATTCAACCTAAATTACACAATTACAGTACCTGTTAACACTCAAATAAATTGCATTAGAATTTCACACAGTTCATCAACAATTTAAAAGTAATAAATTTACAATTTATTATTTAAAAAAAAGATATGTATTAGAGATGAATTAGTATGGATTGATATATTAAAAAAAAAATTAAAAAAAAAATTTGAATTTCGAGCTGAAATCTCTCGGGGTTTTGGACTTGGATCGGTGCTGGGCTGAGCGTAGATTTCATCAGTCGAGACCTTTCCAGCTTGATGTTTAAGTTCAATGTGCCTCTTACCATGCGGTGATCACTTTCAGTTTTCACCGCATTGATCACAGAGACATCATAGAACACTTGCTTCTCCGTCGAAATAATGATGTCAATCTAATTTTTTGTTACACCATAGGGCTCTGCCAGGTCCACTTTCTGTGCTCACGCTTTCTGAAGAAGGAGTTCATCATAAAAAGGCTTTCCTTCTCCATACAATGGGCCAGTTGGTAACCCGCATATGGTACGCTAGCTTAGTCGTTATCGTGCTTGGGTAGGAGCGATTATGGCAAGCCCTGAGTTCGAATCTCACCTGCGCCTGCGGATTAAGCTTGATGCTATTTACAAATAATATCTATTTATAGTTTTTTATATGTTATTAATATTACCTAACATTAACAATTGTTGTTTGTGTTAATAAAGTTACTTGAAGTGGTTCGATAATCATTCGATACTTCTCTCGTTCATCAAGATACTCGTAATAAAAGTTTATAGGTAGACCACAGGAAACTGAGTAAATTATTTCGATTTCTGTGAGGTAGATGTAATTCTTTACGACTATTCACCTAATTGAACGTTGTTGGTTAGTGAAGTTTGTTTAAATCTGATAATTAGCAGTATTGTGGTTATAATTTTCAAAATTCTGTGAAATATTATATTGAAGCGTTGTTGGCAATATTATTGCGCTGCGTAAAAGTGGACGTAAATGATGTTGTAGCAGCTAGCATCAACGTTCACGCGCCGTGCGTGCGGGCATACGACTAACGCTCCGTTTTTGTTTGTTTGTTTGGCATCTCGCAGGTCAACCTATGCGGTTGTCGTCTGCTTAAGCCGACTTGCCTGTGGATTCCCTAATAAATTAAGGCCTCCAGCCAGGACTTAAACTTATATACTAACTAAAACTAAGCGACAACGCTAAGGGCACCCCCTGTGGGGTACGAACCTCGGCTTAGGGCGTCGCTGGAAGAGGGCAGCAAATGACTAGCTGGATCAGGATTGGTAATAATTAGGGACGAATTTAAAGCTACAGGCTCAGCGGCGCGGGCTGGCTCGAGCAAGGGTCGGGAGGGGCGTCGATTTGGGCGTCGCGGCGGGCCTCGGCGGCGAGGGCGGTAGGACGGCGATCGGGTTTTGGGCTTATGTAGCGTGCTAGTGGCCTTACTACTCTCCTGGAGGAGGGTAGTGGCGTCGTCGGGGTCGATTAAAGTATGCCTTGGTCGGCGAATACTGCTAATGCGAGAGGGAGTGTAGCGGGCGGCCGCTGTAATCAGGGGGTTTGAATGTTTGATGCCGCAGTCGAAGAAACGCTTTGATAAGCGTTTCATGAACTGTTTTATGGTTGGCATTTTGAGGTCGACGTGAAGATCTATATTACGGACATAGAAGGGGGCACCCGTGACCCTTCTGAGGAAACGGTTTTGGAGAGTCTGCATCTTATGGAGATGACGTGGGTGAGCGTGCGCAAATACAACGCAGGCATAGGTCATGATGGGACGGATGACTGCGGTATAGATGCGGAGCTTGCATTTGAGGGACAGTTTACTACGGGCTGTCAGTACGAATTGGAGCCTGCTAAGAGCGAAGGAGGCGCGCGCGCGGACCGCCTTAATATGAGCCTTAAAGGTAAGGTTCTCATCGAGGATCACGCCTAGGTATTTGGCTTGCTTCTCCCAAGGGATTGGCTTGCCGTACATAGTGATCGGGCTGGGAAGTGGGGGAGGGAGTCGACGACGTCTCGAGAAGAGAACCGCCTGACTCTTATCGGGGTTGACCTCGATTCTCCATTTCCGGAACCAAGCGCCTAAGACGTTTGCGGAGGTTTGGAGAGTACGAGCTATAGCGTTGGGACAGTGACCGGTATAGTAAACGGCAGTGTCGTCGGCGAAGAGAGCCAACTGAGCCTTTTTACTTTTTGGGATATCGCTAGTGAACAGCGTGAAGGCGAGAGGAGATAGTACGGAACCCTGAGGGACACCGGCGCGAATAGGATGAGGGGACGAGAGTGCTCCCTCGACGCGATAGCGAAAGGTCCGGTTCGACAAAAAGTCTCGTAAGATGAGCACGAGACGATCTGGCACTCCTAGTTGGTAGAGCTTGTATATCAAGACATTGTGCCAGACTTTGTCGAAGGCTTTCGCTATGTCGAAGAATAGCACACCCGTCGTCGCGTTACGCTGCAGACCAGCGCATAAGTGGTCTACGATACGGTAGACCTGTTGGGTGCCCGAGTGTTGGCTACGGAATCCAAACTGCTCGTTGGGTATGAGGCTCTTTGCTTCGGCGTAGTCTTTGAGACGCTTATAAATAAGCCTCTCGTAGATTTTGCCGAGGAAATTGAGTAAGCTAATAGGGCGGTAGCTGGAGGGCTCAGACTTTGGCTTGCCTGGCTTTGGGATACCGATGACGGTGGCTTCTTTCCATGCTTGTGGGAAGATGTTGTTGCTCAAGGCGCCATTGAAGATGGCGGTCATAAGCATTATTAGCGGGGCAGGAAGGAGTTTGTATACCTTATTGGTAATACCATCCGAACCGGGGGCCTTACGAGCGTGGAGCCCTTTAATGATGTCGTGCACTTCGTCTGGAGTGACGGGAGGCAGAGGATCAACAGGGTTTTCGACGGGAGGGAGGGAGGCTCTTCGTTCGACTTCAGCTTCGACCTTGTTCAGGTGAGCTTGGTCTACTGGTTGGGAGCTGGGAGAACATTGGGACTCTAGGCTGTCGGCAAGACATTCAGCCTTATCGGGACTGTCGAAAGCGACACTATTGTCGGGGCGAATGAGAGGAGGCATAGATACCTCTTCTGAGGAACGCAATTTATGTAATTGCCAGAAGGCTTGATGAGTGGGCTCGAGTTCGCTGAGCATCTTGTTCCAGCCCTCAGAGCGAACCTCCCCTATGCGTTTCTTTACAGCACGCTGTAAATGGCGCATGTGGGCTTTGTTCGCGTCACAAGGGAAGGAGTCGTAGGCACGGATGGCCGCGTTCTTCTCGGTTATCAGGTCACGTACGTCAGCAGGTAGTTTCCAGCGATGGTCTTCCATCACCGGAACTTCCCGTGAACAATCCGTCAATACGGACTGTACGTGCTCTGTAAACGAGTCGATTGCGGCCGTCGTGTCGGCGACTGACACTAAGTGATCGGGGATGGTGTCTAAGTGAGGCGACGTGGTGGATTTCAGTCTTTCGCTTACTTTCCTCCAGTCGGTTATCGTCTGGGTCTGAGGGGGGCGGTTGGGGTCGATCGGGCCCGAGTAGGGTGCAAGATGCATGACTACAGGGCGGTGGTCAGAGTTTAGCTCGTGGAACGTCTCAATCGATTGCAAACGGAGGTTCACATTCTTGAGCAGCGCTACATCGAGAACATCGGGAAGGTGATTAGGATTACCTGGGAAGTGAGTCGGGCTCATTGGAGCGATGACGTCAAAGTTAAGGGATTCGCCTAACTTGAAAACTAACCTACCTCTGGTTGAAGTTGTGCTACTATTCCACGCCGGGTGTTTGGCATTAAGATCCCCCGCCAAGATGACGGAGTCACTCATACCGAAGAGGGCAGTAAAGTCCTTTTGGAGCGAGATGGGATCCTCCGGACCATTGTCTGGTGGAATATAAGCAGAGATGATGGTGATCGGTTGATGACCAGTCATGCCGAGCCGACAGATAGAGGTCTCCAGATGGGAGAAGAGAGAAGGTGGGTCCGATAGGGATGCAATACAAAGATTTCCTAAAGTATATTAGTGTGCCACCCTTGTGGCATCGAGACCTGTCATTGCGAACTAGTTTATAGTTGGCAATATTCGGGTTTCGGTGATGCGGTTTTAAAAAGGTTTCCTGTATGAGGAGGATGTCAAGCTGATGGTCGCGGAGGAAAGCGGCGATCTCATCGCGTTGACCTGAAACGCCATTTGCGTTGAAGAAGCCTAATTTAAGGGATCGGGGTTTGTTACTGTTTAATCTCGTATTATCCATTGAGAATTAATATTTGAGTGAGTGTAGAACTTGCGCGATCTCGGGATACGCGCTGAGGATTTCCATAAGGCGGAGTGCGTTGCCGTTTACAGCAACGATTTCTTCCGCCATTTTGTCCGCGGCGGTGGTGAAGAGAGCCAGCCGCGTATGTACTAAGTATAATTTGGGCGCTGTTTCGGCCCTGGGTTCCCTGAGGTTTCGCTGGAGAGGCCGTAGGGGCCGCGGGGGCTACCAAAGGCGCTGGGATGGCGGAAGCCATCAGCGCTGGAAGTTGAGCGGGTTGCGCTGGTTGCGCGGGGATAGAGGGCACCGAAGCTGCGGGAGCCTTCAGGTGATTTAGGATAGCCCAGGGAGACGGCCTCGGCGGACTGAGCCGCTCCGGCATCAGCGCGGAAGGAGGCTTTCCCCAGGGGCTTTCCCTGTGCTGGCGGTCGCTCGCGCGTTTCGCGAGTTTGGGAGAGGAGGACTTCGGGGCCTTAGGACAGCCCCGGTAATTTACCGGGTGTCCCGATTGGCCGCAGAGTACACAGCTGGGAGGCTCTAAACATAGTTCCCTATCTTTAGGGCGGGTACAGTCGGCGGTGCCATGCTCTCCTAGACACTTGACGCATCTAGGGGTGGCATAGCAGTTGGACTGCGAGTGACCATATAATTGGCAGCGATGACACTGTCCAATTAATTGAGCTCTGTAAGGCTTCTCTATTGAGATGCCTGAGAGCGAACACACCGACTTAACTTTAAAAATCGGGTGGTGACCGTCTGTGGGGTCACAGATGACCAGGACCATGTCGTAGACTAGGCCCTGTCTCGCTTTATGTAAGCGATGGACGGCGGAAACTGGTATGCCTTGTGAGACAAGGTCGCTCTTAATCTCCTCGGTGGAGATTTCCTGTGGAACGCGCCTAATAACGACGCGTGTAGGGGTTTCCTCCGGAAGGGAGTAAGTGTGAAAGGAGTAGTTCCTTTCACGTAGGGCGCGGGAGAGGTCCCTAAAGTCCGCAGACGTGGGGACCGTAACTTTGATCCCCTGGAGGGTGGATCGGGCGTTAGTATAGTTGATCTTGCGATCAACACACATTTTAGAGATTTCAGTCCATTTGGACTTTTCCTGGACGTATATCGGGGGAGGGGGCTTCTGCTTCCTCGCGGTAGGAGCGGGTGGGCAAACCATAGGGCTGGCGGGGCGACTGGCCCGCGGACTAGGGGCGGAAGTGGAGTTGGACGATAAGTCGTCCTGTTTTTTCTGGGCCTTGGTGACCGGGCCAGCGGGGGCGGAGGATTTAGCCTTCCTCTTGACTCCTTTAACGACTACTTGGAAGTCGTCGTCGCCGGAGGAGGAGGTGCGGGCTTCATCCTCGGAGAGTGGGACTGACGTGTCCATGCTCTCCGGGCGAGTCGTGTTTATTGCTGCGGCGCGCAGCTGCGTTGTCTCTGAGACAATGGCGGCCGGAACAATGGCGGCCGTGACAATGGCGGCCGGAACAAAGGCGGGCGAGACAATAGGGGCCGGATTAGCGGCCGGAGTATTATCTGCCGGTACAATAGAGGGTGAAACAATGGGGGCAGAGATAGTAGCCGGAACATTGTTTGCCGGAACAAAGGGCGGAATGCCTTGTTCGCATGCAGGTGGCGATAGCGGGCTCTCAAGCGCGTCGCTGAAGTTAGCGAGTGCGCCTTGAGACGGAGTGGGACTGGAAACTTGGCTTATTTTGGCGCCATATTTCGCCAAAAACTCGGGGTCCTTTAATAGGACCTCTTTGAGGAACGCCAAGAGGACGGCGTCCTCCATGATCGGAGCGGGAACTATATTAGGGAAGGAATGGTGGAAAGAGAAATTTCCCTACGTAGCCTAAACCCTATACCTAACTGTTCCCTCCCTGTCGGGTGTAGACAGGGAGGTGTGTACCTATTGGTGAGCCCTAAGCTTGTAACCCGTCGCCATTCTTATTGTGCGAACAGGGCCCTGACCAGTCTAGCGCGAAGGGTGTAGACACACCCTAAAGACACTAGGTGAGTAGCTGGAAAGCAAAACTGTCACCAGAGCCGACTAGGAGATCCCCCAAGGCCGGTTATCTGGGACCCGTCCAACTAACTGCCTCGCCCTGAAGGGGTTCGGCGGGAGTGAATTGGGTCAACACCCCACTCGGCTTCGTTGACACCGTAAGGTTTCAACCGAGGACCACGAAACTGTGGTTTTACCCAGAAGGGGCCTAGTGAAGCTACTCACAAACGTCTGTTAATGAAACGAGATTTGCCTTGAAAAAGGCACTTTTTAATTGATTAAAATCAATATCAATTTTTTGATAATGATTTTATATCGGAGTAGTCGGGGCGACTACGATGACGTCACGTGGTCGCAACGAGTAGAACAGGAAACACAACACTGAGCCGGGAGCGGGAGAGCGCGAGACACGTCCGTCCGCGGCGAGAGTCGAGCGTCGAGTCACGACTAACGCTCCGTTTTTTGTTTGTTTGTTTGGCATCTCGCAGGTCAACCTATGCGGTTGTCGTCTGCTTAAGCGGACTTGCCTGTGGATTCCCTAATAAATTAAGGCCTCCAGCCAGGACTTAAACTTATATACTAACTTAAACTAAGCGACAACGCTAAGGGCACCCCCTGTGGGGTACGAACCTCGGCTTAGGGCGTCGCTGGAAGAGGGCAGCAAATGACTAGCTGGATCAGGATTGGTATTATTTACGGACGAATTTAAAGCTACAGGCTCAGCGGCGCGGGCTGGCTCGAGCAAGGGTCGGGAGGGGCGTCGATTTGGGCGTCGCGGCGGGCCTCGGCGGCGAGGGCGGTAGGATGGCGATCGGGTTTTGTGCTTATGTAGCGTGCTAGTGGCACTAACGCTCCGACACGACGCGCGCTATTTATATCGCGACCAAAAGTGACCTGCTCGTCTGCGATTGGTCGTCGTAAATATTAGTAGCTGTCTCCTACCTACCTGTAACTAGCAAATTGTATATATTAACCAGCTCTTAAAATATAAGTTATGGAATCGGAACATTGTTTAATTTTATCTCCTGACAACTGGTAAAGTGGTGACCCCGACGTACAACGTTAAAATGGCAACCAACGAAGAAGTAGCGACCGTCTCCTTGAAGTCACGCATACCAACGTTTTGGCGCGACAAACCACTTCTCTGGTTTGCACAATTTGAAACGGTAGTCAACCCGCAGAAACCCGGCGATGAAGCGAAGTTCAGCCTCCTAGTAGCTCACCTCGAGAAGACGGACGTCGAACAAATAAGCGACATCATTATGAGCAAGACACGCGCTGGCCGCTACGAGGATGCTAAGAAGAGACTGCTGTCCGTTTATGAAGAGTCAGAGACAAAGCAACTACAAAAACTGCTCACCGAGATGGAGTTAGGGGACCAAAAGCCATCCCAGCTTCTGCGTAGCATGAGAGAACCAGCACGTGACAAGATGCCCGATACCACCCTGAAGTTACTGTGGATGAGGCATCTGCCTGCCTCCACGCGTGCAGTACTATCAGTCAGCGAAGAACCCACACTTGACGTGCTGGCAGCTATGGCCGATAAGATGCACGAGCAAAACCGAGAAGTCCATTCGGTTTGTGCATGCAAACAACCGTCAGCGTTTACATCACGACACGACAACAATCACTCGCAGCCAGAGCCAGACCTTAGAGAAGCCATTATGCAACTCACACGGGAAATTGCAGCAATGAAAACGGATAGATCAAGGCAAAGAGGACCGTCATTCAGATCATTCCGCTCACGATCACGTTCACAATCCCGAGGCCGACGCGATACTTACTACCAGACGTCAGGCGATATCTGTTTTTATCACACACGCTACGGCAAAGAAGCACGCAACTGCAGATCTCCGTGCAAGTTCAAGCGTCAGGAAAACTAGTCGCGACCTTGGCTGCGACGGGACCCGAGGTTAACGAAGTATCACCATACCGTCTACACGTTTGTGATAACATCAATCATTTAAGATTCCTTGTGGACACCGGAGCCAACGTGTCGGTCATTCCCAACACAAAAGGAATGAAACAGGCGGAAGAAGTGTTGTATGCAGCGAACGGCACCCCGATACACACATACGGTGAGAGGAAGCTGGAACTCAACCTTGGTCTGCGCCGCCCCCTACCATGGCAGTTTATCGTAGCTGCCGTGAAACGACCGATATTGGGCGCCGATTTCTTGCGCCATCACGACCTTCTCGTTGACCTACATGCCAGGAAACTTGTTGATAAGAAAACAGGACTGGCAATCGACGGTTGCATTGCAAACAGTGTGACTGCCCCCACTATGCTCACTATAAACCTCACCGACCCGTACCACAACCTTCTTCAACAGTACGCCGAGATAACTTCCCCGAACTTCAACAACATGAAGAACAGCGAAGTCGAACATTATATTGTCACGCACGGGCCGCCCGTTTTCAATAAAGCACGACCGTTGCCGCCACATAAATATCAAGCAGCGAAGAAGGAGTTTCAAGCCATGCTTGAACAAGGAATATGCCGACCATCAAAGTCACCTTGGGCAAGTCCTCTCCACCTCGTTGAAGAGAAAAGTGGCGAAATCAGACCGTGTGGCGATTACCGAAGATTAAACGCCGTCACCAAACCGGATCGGTACCCCATACCCCGACTTCGTGATTTCACGTACCATCTCGAAGGAATGAAGATTTTCTCGAAAATTGATTTACGGAAAGCATATAATCAATTGCGAATACGGAAAGAAGACATCGAAAAGACGGCAGTCATTACGCCGTTTGGGCTTTTTGAATTCCCACGGATGTGTTTTGGTCTATGCAACGCTGGGCAAACCTTCCAACGACACATCAACAATGTTCTCGGTGACATGGACCACGTTTTCCCATTCGTCGACGATATTCTTGTTGCCTCACCAGACCAAGAAACCCACAGAAGTAACCTAGAAGATCTTTTCAAAAGACTCAAGGAACATGGGTTAAAAATAAACGTGTCGAAATGCGTGTTCGGGCACAAAAAACTGGAATTCCTTGACTACATATTAACAGAAGCCGGAATTCAACCAACAGAAGATCGTGTGAAGGCAATATCTGACTATCCTGAACCAACGACAATTCAAGAACTACGACGATTCCTCGGTATATTGAACTTCTATAAAGAAAACATACCGCACGCGGCACACGTTCAGGCAAAACTTTATAAATATCTACGAACTTGCAAGAAAAATGACAAAACTGAGTTAAATTTCAACAGTGAAGATAAAGAGGCATTTCAAGCCTGTAAGAACAGCATCAAGAACGCCGTCACCTTGTCACACCCTTCAGTTCACGCTCCGTTATCACTGATGTGTGACGCCTCAAACTCATGCATCGGAGCCACGCTACAGCAACATGTCGGAAACAGCTGGAAGCCACTAGGTTTTTTACTCAAAAAAACTAACAGAAGCGCAAAAAAAATACAGCACCTTCGACCGAGAGCTACTGGCGGTCTACCTGGCAATACGGCACTTTCGACGCATGTTTGAGGGCAGAGAAATAACTGTTTACACAGATCACAAGCCATTAACCCACGCACTACTGCGGTTAAACAGCAAGACGGAAACACAAATGCGCACGAGGTATTTGCACTATATCAGTCAATTCACCATGAAGATATGCCATATTGAAGGAAAGGACAACATTGTAGCCGATGCATTATCAAGAATTGAAGCAATATCCACTCCATCACCAATCGACTACAACGAGCTGGCTCGTCTTCAACAACGCGACAGGCAACTGACTGACGTCACGAAAAATAACTCGCTCCGATTCGAACGGCTACGACCACTCAACGCGACTAAACCAATTCTGTGCGAAACATCAAGTGGCCACGTACGACCTTACCTGCCATCAGAGATACGAAGAAAAGCCTTCGACGCCATGCACGAGTTGAGCCACCCTGGCACCCGAGCAACTAGGAAGATGATCACACAACGTTTTTTCTGGCCAAGCATGAACAAAGACGTCAGTATGTGGACCAAATGTTGCATAACCTGCCAACGAACTAAAGTACAGCGACACACAGTATCGCCGTTAGAAGAATACCCACCAGCTGTCGCACATACACGTAGATATCGTCGGACCATTACCCATATCAGAGGGAAAACGGTATTGTGTCACAATCATCGACCGAGCAACTAAATGGCCAGAAGCATTCCCAGTTAGCGACATGGAAGCCAGCCACGGCCATCTACGAAGGGTGGATAGTGCGATTTGGTTGCCCAGAAAGGATCACAAGCGATCAAGGGAGACAGTTCGAATCTCATTTATTCAAAACACTAATGAATAGAATGGGCATCGAGAAAACACGGACCACTGCCTACCATCCGCAGGCGAACGGAATAGTTGAAAGATGGCATCGATCTTTCAAAACAGCCTTGACGGCACGACTACATAACTCAAGCTGGACACAAGAACTTCCCACCGTATTACTGGGACTTCGCGCTGCAATAAAAGAAGACACGGATGTGTCATCAGCAGAAGCACTATACGGTAAACCGCTACGGCTACCCGGCGAAATGTGTGGAGAAGCCTCGATATACGCAAACACAAATACACACTTCAGCGACGTCATAACCAACGCAATGAAAAAGATGCAAGCCGTCCGCCGCAGCACCGATCGCCGCGCAATGTTTATACATGACGACCTACATGTATGTACGCACGTATTCATACGTACCGATGCCTACCGCCGACCGCTGACGCCGACCTACGAAGGTCCGTATCGTGTCTTGAAGAGACAGAACAAGGTGTATACAGTGGTAATCAAAGATCGACAGGTAAACATCAGTATAGACCGACTGAAGCCTGCATTCCTGCCTAACACCGAAGAACCAGCAAGTCATTTAGGTGAACGGTCGACATACGTCACGCGATCCAGCCGCACCTCCAGACCCACCGTACGCTTCAACCTATAAAGCATTACGTCCGGCCGAGACGGAGCGCGGGCGCGTACTAACTAAACGAAAAGTGAAAGGCACAAAGCGAACACTGCGCCCACGCATCTACGTGCAACCTTGGTGTCACCGCGGCAATAGGCCCTCGCTGGCACCGTGTCGAGAGTTCGAGACACCACTTTGCACTACATACGCGCTCGCCGACGTCATGTGCGAGACATCACTCTGTATTACTCGCATTGTGTGGCGCTTCGCTGGGGAGGAGCTATGTCAGCATGCTGATGTGATGCAGCTAGCATCAACGTTCACGCGCCGTGCGTGCGGGCATACGACTAACGCTCCGACACGACGCGCGCTATTTATATCGCGACCAAAAGTGACCTGCTCGTCTGCGATTGGTCGTCGTAAATATTAGTAGCTGTCTCCTACCTACCTGTAACTAGCAAATTGTATATATTAACCAGCTCTTAAAATATAAGTTATGGAGATGCCCCGTATTCCAGCAGGAGATACGAAACAAGCGGGCGGGCACTGTCGCCATCTCGCGGCAACAACGCCGGCCAGCGAACGCCACCGAGAGGCCCAGCACAGAGGACCACGAGGCCCCAAGTGCGTCACTGATGGCGGCAGCTAACGAGCCCACAAACCGGGAAGCCCCCTCCTCGGGGCGGAGGAGGAAAAACAAGCGCGGGGGCAAGAAAAGGAAGAAGCCTCAGCCCACAGCTAAGCAGCCTATACAACCGGACCTTGCTCCTACCTCTGCGCAGGCGACGACGCACTCCACTGGCGCTGCTACTGGCGCCAGCAAAAAGAAGGGCCAACAGACAGCAAAGCCCCGCCCAGAAACCGCAAGCGCCGCCCCAGAGACGGCACTTAAGCAAGGCGCATTGGGATCCAACACCACCCGCGACCAGCAACGGCGTCTCGTACCACCACAGACTGCCGCCTTAAAACAAGAGCGCCAGAAGGAATTTACCGCCTGCGCCATCCAACTGCTGATGGACCTAATCAAGGCCATCAGACAAGGGCAAGACGCGGAGTTAGTTATCCTCGACGGCCTGGCCGCTCTGCTCACGCTATACCATGGCTAGGCCGTTGAGGATTCTACACTGGAATGCACGCGGCCTCCGGAGCAAGGTCGCCCCCCTCCGCCTCCTCCTCAAGGAACAGAAGATCGACGTGGCGCTAATTAGCGAAACTCTCTTGGGACCAGCGGACCAAATCAGGTTCCCAGGATATCTGCTCTACAGGAAGGATGAGAAGTCTGCACTCGGCATCATATACCGTGGTCTGGCGGTTTTGGTGAAGCGAAGAGTCGTACATCAAGCTCTCCCTCTGACGTCATTAGCCTCATTTTACGCGCTGGGTGTCCAGCTGCACTTGGCTGGCGAGGACATCGATATCTACGCGTGCTACAGCCCGCCCGCAGCTCCGCCGGACTTAGCGGAGCTGCAGGCGCTCCTGCATCGGTCGCCGCACCCGATAGTTCTCGCCGGCGACATGAACTGCAAGCACCCGGGGTGGAACAGCAACACCACGAATCCCGGGGGGAGACGGCTCTTCGCAGACGCGGAGGCCTGTGGGTACACGGTGTCCGGCCCTGAGACACCCACCCACTATCCAGACATACAGGCCCATTCACCGGATGTGCTGGACATCGTAATCCATAGAGGCTTGAGCTGCCAGATTACCCAACAGGTGATAGACGACGAGATGCAGTCGGACCATCAACCTGTTCTCGTCGTCTTATCGGAAATGCCTACCCGACTCTCTCCTCCAGTGCCACGTCGAAAAACTGACTGGAATAAGTTTCAGGAAGTGATTGAGACCACCACACCGACTTGGCCCATCGTCACCGGAGCGGATGTTGACGGACTGGCAGAAGAGATCACCGTTTGCATCCAACGCGCATACGACGCGGCGACAACCATGGTGTCGCAACCTCAGGGGTCCCTATTTAAACCCCTGCCCACCCACCTACAAGAATTGGTCGCCAAAAAGAAGCGCCTACGCAAACGGTGGCAAAGCACAGGTTGCCCAACTATGAAGTCCGAACTCAACCGTTTCGCGGAAAAGGTTAGGGCCAAGCTGCAAGATTTTAACGCCGAGAGCTGGGAGTCACACATCGAAGCTGTCGAAGGAGACTGGCCGTCGATACACAGACTGTGCAGGCAGCTCTCGAATACCCCAGCTCCGGTGCGCCCACTACTACATAGCGACGGGGCCCCAAGATACATCGCAACAGACCGTGCGGAGATCTTTGCCGAGCACCTGGAGCGTCAATTTCAGCCGAACCCGACCGACAACAACGAGCATGTTGCAGCAGTCGAGAGGCACCTTGTAGAATACTTCGCCTCGCCGATAGCCCCAGAGGAAGACCCTATTTTCTTCTCGCCTTGTGCAGTCAGACGCGCCATCCTGAAGACCAAGCCAAGAAAGGCCCCTGGAGCGGACGGTATCACCAACACAGCGCTGCGCCACCTGCCATACCGCACCGTAGCGGCACTGGCGCGCCTGTATACGGGGATACTGCGCACGGGGGTCTTCCCGACCAGCTGGAAGGAAGGGCGTGTCATAATGTTGCCCAAGACGAACAAAGATGTGCTGAAGCCTGGGAGCTATCGGCCTATCACTTTGCTGCCAACCATGTCCAAGGTGTTTGAACAACTCCTGCTGCGACACCTAGCACCTCATCTCACGCCGCCACCGGAACAGTTCGGGTTCTGCTCGGAACACAGCACGACGCTCCAGCTGTCGAGGGTACTGCACCTACTCACGGCGTCACTGAACAAGAAAGAACACGCAGTTGCAGTATTCCTCGACATGGAAAAAGCTTTTGATCGTGTTTGGCACGCCGGTCTGCTTTTTAAAATGACGAAGTCAGACGCACCCCGTCGCGTCGTAATGGTGGTCTCCTCCTTCCTTTCTCACAGGACTTTTAGGGTGGTGGTCGACGGTGCGCTGTCAGGCGCGCGCCAGATAGCGGCAGGGGTACCGCAGGGGAGCTGTGTCTCACCGCTGTGCTACTCATGTTATACCGACGACATCCCCACGACGCAGGACACCACGCTCGCTCTGTATGCTGATGACGCCGCGTACATCTCGACCTCTATCAGGCCAAGACACGCGGCCTTTAAAATGCAGCGAGCCCTAAATTTGCTTCCCGACTGGCTGTCGAAGTGGCGGTTGTCGGTTAACGTGGGTAAGACACAAGCGCTGCTCGCTGGAGGCGCTCACCTCCCACCACCCTTACAGCTGCAAGGAGTCGACATCGCATGGTCGCCACAGGTCAAGTACCTAGGGGTCACCATCGATCGTCGGCTCACCATGGGAAGTCACGTCCGCAAGGTCGCCGCGAAGGGCAGAACAGCCCGCGCTTTGCTCCACCCGGTGCTCTCATCCCGTCTCCCGCTGCGTACCAAACTGGGTGTGTACAAAACGTACATCCGCCCACTCCTTACGTACGCCGCCCCAGCTTGGCTCGCACTCACTAGCGAGACCAACAAGAAGATCCTCCGCGCACAGCAGAACCTGACGCTGCGGAAAATCACCGCTGCCCCTCGCTACGTGAGGAATAGCGTAATCCAGCGGGATCTTAGGATCGAGAGCCTGGACGACCACTGCAGGCGCCTCGCGTCAAACATGTTCGCGCGTGCCGACGCATCTGCTTGGCCTCACGTCAAGCACATAGCTCCCTGGCATGCGCGCCCACCTGACAGGAGGCGCCTCCCCCGCGACCTATTGCCGGACGCTGACGACCCCAACCCACCGGACTGACGCCTGAGTAAGACGCCTTCACTTACACGCGACTTACTCACACAATAATACTCCACACACATCACATGCACCCGGAGTGCGTCGTGTGCTAAGTTAATATAGGCATGACGTACGCCGAACCCTACACACAAACAACTCCACAAGCGCATAAACTCACGCGTTGAATGTGCGGCGCGGGCTCGCAACTCAATCGCTGACATGAGCAGTGTAACACAACACAATGCCGCTCACACACACATAACGGCCCTTTAGTCTGGAGCGTGACCGGCTCGACCTGGAAGCGTCTGCAGACGGGGGTCTACACCCTCAGCAGGGAGCGCCTTAAGCCGGCACCTCTGTCGCTGGTCGTCTCCCGCCGGGCCTCCTCCGGGGAACCGGAGGTCTCACCTGGCGGAGACAGACCGCCGGGGTGGCGTGAAGAAAACGGTACTGTGGAACAGTGCCGTGGCGCTCCTGCTGAACACCAATTGCATCCACACACATTGGCAAGTTGCGCTACAGCCGCACTTGCCCCGCGCCAGGCCTACATGGCTCCCCAACGAACGTGCCCGTATTGACGGGCACCGTATGAAACCGCGGGGCTTTAAGGGCCATGCCCGAAACCCGCCTGCCGCGCCCCCTGACGGGGACGTAGCGATTATCCACAGGTAAGTTATGGAATCGGAACATTGTTTAATTTTATCTCCTGACAACTGGTAAAATGTGATAACACAAATGGACTAAGTGTGAGTGTTATTAATAAAATATTTCTTATTATACTAAATATAAATTATAACTTGTATAAATTAGTGAATGACGAGTAAAGTGTTATAAACATAATGCTATTAATAATACTTTTTCTTATTATAGTTTATATGTAGTATTTTGCTTAGAGAAAACAAATTGCTTCTAAGTTCCTTGATATTGTATTGCACATCCAATTTGGCTGAAGAAGTTATTATAAATAATCGTATCGGTTTGTTATCCATATTTAAAATATTATAACAAATAAATATGTTTTTATTTTTGTTATCACTTGTGATGCTTATTTTATTCTATTTACTTACTTACTATTATTGCAATTACTAAATAATAAAAAGCTGTTTTTTTTTTGAATATTGATATTTTTGCAAACCAAAATAAAAAATTGGCAATAAAACTACGCTGCATCTAATGAGATCAGAACCTATGCCGACTGCTTCTCAGTCCAACGCTTGGCGCCAACTGCTACCAGCGAATTTTAGCAATGCCATAAACCGGCCAGGTCACGAGCATGATGCGTTTCTAACAAAAGCGACGGAAATATATATTTGTTTAGTGCAGTGCGATGCGAGTACGCGACTTTACGTCAGTGTGTGCAGTGCAAACTGCGATCTTTGTGGTGTGTCGTTTAAACACATTCAGTCGTACCGCGAGTTCACAGCAATATGACTCTTAACCTGTCTATGCACCTTTTGGCGTCTAACCGCCACGCACGCGACGCGTAACTGCGCGATTTCTGCGGACCACCAGTAGACCTGGCGCCTTGCTGGCTGTGTGTGGACTCGGGGCATGGACGCGTCGCAAATTTGCGTCATCGCCCCGCGGAACCACAGCGCCTCCTATTCGACGTCGACGTCGACGGGTCCGGTCGTTGCCGTCTCCCGGATCCAGGCCTGGACAGTAGCGGCCTCCTCGAGAAGCTCCCTGTCGATGAGCTTGCGCGGCTAGCGCGGGCCGTCCGTTCGCAGAACCGATGAACTGCGGCCGCCAGTGGTCTGGGCGGAGACATCGAAACGGATGTAATGAGGTTCCAACAACGGATGATCGGGGAATGGAACCGTGCCTTTCCCCATTTGTTGAGATTAGCCGCCAGCGCCACTTGTCCACCAGAACCGGTGGGCGATTGGAGCTGACGTTGCCCAGGATGCACCACGAGGAGGCTCTTCAACTGCACCCCGCAAGGGTGCCCCTTTTTTATTTTATTTTTTGTTCCCGGGGTGGAAAATCCTTATGGATGTCCTCCGCCCTGGGGCGGGCGGAGGGGTCTGTCAGACTCTTACTGACTAAAAACCACCCCGGTGTTCCATCTCACACCTACGCCGGGGTCGCGGGAACACATAATTCGTCCGCATCCCCGGCTGGTGCCGGCCCGCTTGCGCGGGCCCCGTCTCGGTCGGGGGGAGTGAGGTGTACTCCCCCCGCAACGTCTGTGAGCGGCGCGCACGGAACACTATGCGCGCCGCCTACTCGGGTCCTGATGTTGGGGGGCGACGGATGTCCCCGAATCCGTCGCCCCTGAACCCATTTAGGGGGGCTGGAAGAGGGCATTGTCCGCCCTCCGCCTGCGCCCGGTGCGCCTGCTGCGGATCGGGAGAGTGGACGAGATCTCTCTCTCCCTTTCCGCAGCCTCCTTCTGCGAGATGACTGTTTCGCAGAAGGAAACCACCGCGTCCCAGGACTCGGCGCTGCCGACCATCGAACTCACTACGGTCGGCAGCGACAGGTCACTGCCTACTTCTGAGATGAGGGCACGGCGCGGCTCCTCCCAAGCGGCACACTCTGCCAGCGTATGCCACGCCGTGTCCTCCCGGCAGTCGACGCAGTGGTGACACCGAGCGTCCGGCTCCCTGTTTATGCGACACAGGTACTTCCCGAAGCAACCATGCCCCGAGAGCACCTGCGTCGCCCGAAACGACAGGGAGCCGTGCCTCCTCCCGAGCCAGAGGTCGAGCACTGGCCGGACCGCCTCGATGGTGACGAGGCCGGCGGTAGGGCGTGAAAGCCTGTCCCGCCATTTCGCCACCAGGACCTCGCGAAGCTGCGACCGACGCTGCTCCATATGGCGCTGCATCGGCCGCTCGCCCCGCGCCCTCGCTTCCTCGCGCCACCGATAAAGTGACGCGAGCACCTTCACGTCTAGGTCCCATGGCGGGGATCCGGCCAGTGCACAAGCCGCCTCGTAGGAGATCGTGCGATACCCCCTTATGACTCTGAGGGCCATTGCTCTCTGCGGCTTTTGCAGCACAGAGATGCTGGCGGCCGTCAGGTCAGCCGCCCAGATCGGGGCCCCGTAAAGGGCCATCGATCGCACGATCCCCACGTAGAGCCGCCTACAAGCGGCGCTCGGGCCCCCCAAATTGGGAAGCAGCGTTGCCAGCGCCCCGGCCGCGCCCAACAACTTGGGCGCCAGCCGCCGGAAGTGGGGTCCGAAGTCCCACCGGCTGTCGAGCACCAATCCCAGATATTTCATGGTGGGCTCGACAGCGATCCGGACCCCTCCGACCACAATGTGTGATCCGGCCGGCGGCGCCCGCCGGGGGCCATGAAACACCATGGCCTCCGACTTGTTGAGGGCCACCTCCAGGCCGAGGCGCCGTATGCGGCTCACCGTGAGTGAGACCGCCACCGTCGCGAGCAACGCTGCCTCCCTGTGCGAACTCCCCCGGGCCGTGACCAGCGTGTCGTCCGCGTAACACGTCAGGTCCGCGCCCGGCGGGAGCTCGCCCCTCAGCACCCAGTCGTACCCGATGTTCCACAGGAGCGGTCCCACGACCGATCCCTGTGGAACACCGCACGACACTTGGCGCTGGTTTCCGCCATCACGTCCCATGTAGGTGACACACCTCCCCGCCAGATAAGCCCCAACGATGCGGCGGAGGTAGAGAGGCACCCGATGATAACGCAGTGCCTCCCGTATGCAGCTCCAGGGCAGGGTGTTGAAGGCGTTGGAGATGTCCAAGGACACCGCCACCACCACCCCGCCCCGGGACACTGTTTCCTCCGCCAGGACTCTCACCCTCGACACAGCGTGGATGGTAGAGCGCCCATGCCGAAAGCCGAACTGGCTCTCGTCCAGGTCCGGCCCCTCTCTGCACAAGTGGCCGACGAGGCGGGCTGCGAGTATGCGCTCGAACAGCTTGCCCACCTCGTCGAGCAGCACTATGGGCCGGTACGCAGACGGCGAGTCGGCAGGGCGCCCTGCCTTCCTGAGCAGGACCAAGCGACCTGTTTTCCACAAAGTCGGAAACTGGCCCCGCTCAAGGCACGCTGTGTAGAGTCCTCTCAGTTGGGGTTCCAACTCCTTCAGAGCGAGGGCCAAAGCCAGGCCGTGAATTCCGTCGGGCCCCGGAGCCACGTTCTTGGCCCGGAGCCGCATCACGGACCGCCCCCATCTCTGCCTGTGTCACCTCTGGGACGCTGATGGCGTTCTCCTCTGTAGACCCTGCGCCTGTGGGCAAAGCCATCGGCGGCGGGGTATGCTCCGCTCTTGCCGGGAAGAGGGCTGCGACTACCTCCTCCAGCAGCTCGGGTCCGTGCCCCCGCGACGGGCTGACGAGAGCCCCGCCAATGATGGCCACCAAACCGTCCAGGTCTCCCACCCAGTTATCCCTGGGCGGGACCCAGTACGGCTCGGCGACCACGGCCACGTGAATCGACCACTCTGCCATGCTCTGGAGCAAGAGATCCTGAGCTCTGGCAGAGTGGTTGATGTTGCCCTGGAGGAAATGGTAGAGCGCCGTTATGCGCAATCCATTCCCTCGGCACCATTCTTAGGCCGGGAGTCGGCCGGAGGGCAACCAGGCTGAGGGGGGGGGTAAAGAGCCCCCGACAGCCTTGGCAGACCCTCTCTTCTTCTTGTTGGCGGGCGCGCCACAGGCCTTACCGCCCGCTCTGTGCCCAGCGGGCCTCCCTGCAGCTGTACAGAGGCTGCAGTTTGGCGGCGCGGAGCACTGGGCCGCCTTGTGGCCGGGCTGGCCGCAGCGATAGCACTGCTCGCTGCGGTCAATTGCGGCCGTGCACCGTGCCTTAACATGCCCCACGTCCAGGCATCGGTAGCACCGCAAGGCCCAGGGCTGCAGCAGCTTCACCCTCGCTGAAACCCATCCCACCAACAGACGCCCACCGTCAGCGGCCTTATTCGCCGCCGCCACCGGGCACCGCACCCAAATCGTGCCGAGCCCAGAAGCGTCGGCGCGTATGTCGCCCGTCCGCACATCTCCTGGCGGACATCCGCCGACTCGGGCGACGGCCACCACGACTTCAGCCGGGGTCGTCGAGTCGTCCAGGCCATCGACGCGCAGCTCAGCGGTCTTCATCGGCCTGGAGACTCGGACGTCGTCCGGGTTGTGGACCTCCTTCAGCTTGGCGGCCAGGATGTCCGCCTTTTCCCCACTAGAGGCACCCGACACCTCAAGCAGCCGCGCCCCCGTAATCGCCGGCCTCATTCTGAAGCCGGACGGTGTGCCAAGGTCGGGGAACGCGACATTGGCTTTCGCCTGCGTCAGGACCGCCTTATATGTAACGCCCCTTTCGACGGCTCCGGGCTGCAGCGTAATCACTACAGCCGCGGAGCGTGGGGCTCTGACCTTAGGCGGTCCTTGGGCCTTCTTTGGTGCCGGTGCCGGTGCAGCGGGTGGCGGTGGCGCCGTCTTCTTCCCGCGGCGGCGCACCCTTCTTGACCACCGTCGCCCACGTCTCCGTAGGAGGCGCCAGCGAGGCCGCTGGTGGTGCGGTCGCCCGGGAAGTGGGCACGGACGTACCCTGCGCGGGCTTTTTAGTCCCCCTCCCGGTCTGGCTCGACACAGCCGCCGCGGTTATTGGCCCCCGGTTAGTTGGCCCCTCCTTACGCTTGTCCGCAGCGAGCGGTGGGCGGAGATTCACCGCCGGAAGGAGCCTCTCCTCTATGGCCTCCATGCGGGCACCCACCATCTGTCCACACTGCATCATGCAGATGCGCCCAATCTTCTCGATCTCCGCATCCGCAAGTGCAGGTGTCGACGATGGGACCGGCGATGGAGCCGACAACCGGGCCGTGACGGAAGGGGAGTCGGTGGCTGAGGGTGCTGCCCTCTGGGCGGCGAACTGCCGCTTGAGGTCCTCCAACTCGGATCGGAGACGGCTATTCTCCTCCCATAGCTTCGCCGTCTCCTCCGTAGTAATGCGATTAAGGAGGACCTCAACCGCCTCCTTAATTCCCTCAGCCGCCTCCTTCAAAGCACGCGTGAATGTGCCCTGCAGGTTGCCAGATTTGGTGGCAACCTTCAGGACGACATCCACGCCGTCCAAAACCTGGCGACTGAGTGCCACCCCCGTTATGCTCCCCCCCGCTGCCATTCGAGCAGAGCGCCGCGTTCGGGCCTGTCGGGCCAACTCGCTGACTTCGTCAGCCGCGACATTCTTCTGCTGCGCCCGCTTTGCCGCACTCGCCTCGGCCCTGTTGGTTCCCAACTGGGACGGGGACGTAGTGGAGCCTCCGCTAACCTCCACCACGGGCTCGGAGTCAATGTCCTCGCTGTCAACGCTCGCCACAGGAGGTGGTGGGTTGGGGCGCTTGAGAAAGCGTCCCCGAGAGTCGCGCGACGTCGAAGCTGACGATCTGCCTTTCGCTCGCCCTCTTGTGCCCGTTGACCCCATGGGGGCCTATAGGTTCTCCTCGCTGTAGGAAAGACTTTTCTTCCAAAATTTGCAACCAACCATCTCATCTCCAGTCTCTTGGGTCTTGCGCTTTGAGCTTACGCTCGCCACGCTCACCACACTCATCCTCTCGGATCTCTTTCGGTTTCTTTTCGGTCGGATCTCGGATTCTCCAGCTGCTGCGCAGCTGGTACCGCCCTGGGGTAATATATTTTCAAATGTCTTACTCATATTTTTGGTTTTCCTTTGAAGGGTGCGGTCCCTTTGATCCGCCTGGATCCCCCCCAGCGCTAAAGACCGGATACCCTCCGGCCATACACCCCCTCGGCACGCTCGACCTTGCAGTTGGGGTTATTTTTTTGAGAGGTTTTCTTCCTCTCCTCCCACAAGACCACGCCCACACAACTCACCCTCTGAAAGCAGAGAGGGGGTGGGCGTACGACCTACTCAAATTATTACTTATGTTTGATTAAATTTAACTTGTTTTGTTGTGCCTATATAATATGTTGAGGTATTTTCAATTTATTGCAAAATATGTAAACAACAACGGCGGTTCGAAATTAATGTTTAGTGATGATATATACTTTGTTATTTCCGTGTATACTAACAGCATTTCATCTTGCCAGATTGAATTTAAATTCAAGCATATAAACCCCATAATAGTAGTGAAAGCTTTCAAGCAAATCAAGATCAAACTAACAGAAGATCTATGGGGAATGTCTGTTAAAGTTTGTACCTCCATTATTGAGACTATAGCGCCATACTTGGCTTTAATATTTAATTTGTGTCTGGATCAAGGAGTATTCCCGGATCTAATGAAATACAGTAAGGTAATACCACTTTTCAAATCCGGGGATAGTAAAGATACCAATAATTATAGGCCCGTATCCGTGTTGCCGGTTTTCAGCAAGGTGTTTGAAAAGGTAATGCTGAATCAAATGTTAAATCATTTCGACACCACTAATATCTAAAACGGTCAACAGTATGGTTTCACAAAGGGACGTTGTACGACTGACGCCGGTGTCACCTTATTAAAACACATATTTACAGCGTGGGAAGAGGCTCAAGACGCCAAAGGAATCTTTTGTGACCTCCCCAAGGTATTTTATTGCGTCGACCACGAAACCTTGCTCTTAAAACTTGAACATTACGGACTTGGAAAACTTGCGCTCAGTTTAGTAAAATCTTATTTGAATGATAGACAACAGCAAGTCCAAATAAACGGTGTCAATTCACTCGGTCTAAGTGTAACAATGGGTGTACCACAAGGCTCGATATTGGGTCCTTTCCTAATTTTAGTTTATATTAATGATCTACCTCATTTGTTTAAAACCCAACCACATATGGTGTTATTTGCTGACGATACTTCGTTAATTTTTAAAATTAATAGGCGTGCATTAAATCTTGACGTCGTGAATAACGCCTTACTGCAGATCCAAAATTGGTTCACTGCTAATAATTTAGTATTAAATGGGAAAAAAACTAAGTGCATAAGATTTTCTTTACCAAATGTCAAAAGTACTAATTGTGAGATAGTATTGAATCCAGAGAAACTAGAATTCGTCGATAAAACTGTTTTCCTGGGGATCACGCTCGATTCAAAGCTTCAATGGGGTCCTCATTTAACATCCCCTGCAGGACGGCTAAGTTCAGCAGCATATGCTGTGAGAAAAATCCTCTATAATAGTCTATTTTAGTTACTTTCATAGTATTATGTCGTACGGTATTTTACTATGGTGACGGGCTGCAGACATCGAGTCCATTTTCATTCTGCAGAAAAGAGCCATCAGAGCCATATATGGCCTCCGCAGGCGCGACTCTCTAAGGGTCAATATATCTATGAAACCATCATGTACGTAAGGAAAAATCTACATCTTTTTAGTAAAAGAGGTGAAAGACACTATTATATCACTAGAAATAGGGACCAATTAGTTCAACCAGGTTTCAGGCTGGCTAAAGTAGACTCATCTTTGATGGGGTACTGTTTAAGATGTTACAATAAAATACCTCCCCACATACATCAACTAAATGAAACCAAATTTAAATCTTGTATAAAACGCACACTATGCAGCCGAGCATATTATAAGTTAGGGGATTACATTGCTGATAAAAATGCTTGGCTAATCGCTGGCCCTGCTCCTCAAGGACGCATCAACTAATTGATTAGCATTTGAAAATACTGTTGGAGCTGCTGAAGATGAAAAACAAGAATCTTTGCATTGTATGAACTCAATATTTTAGTACTGTATAATTGCTATATGACATATTATGTGAGTACTATGTCCATGCTTTAAAGCTACCATTTACAGGGTACGTCTTTCATTGACTTGAATGTGTCCTGGCGGCTAAGAGTATGTCATGCTCACTTTAATGTTTCGCTGATGGAGGCGCGTGTGTTGGATCATTTAGCTCCCCTCAAAATGGTTGAGTTGAATGGTGCTAATCCATGCGTCATGTTCGTGAACGGGCGTCGTCAGTTGAGACTGGTCATCTCTTAGCTGCCACGTCGTATTTTAATTAAATTTTATTTTTGAATTGTTTTCTTATTTATATAACGGACGCTTTTAACGTTCTGCATCGTTCTCACATGCATAATTTCAACATGAATGATGTAACCAATCTATTGTAAACATAATTTGATTTAAAAGAGTGTCCGTGGAGTTTCTTGCCCGTTCTTCTCCATAGGTACCTATTACGCTTTGGAATGGGCAACTAGCTTAATTTTTCTGACCGACCGACCTTGACAATTCAAAAGTGCCTGTAATTGGTTTATTTGAAATAAATGCTTGAGTTTTGAGTTTTGAGCAAAATAGAATTAGTTAAGCCTTTATACATAGATATTCGAATATAATTATGATTTCCGTTCTTCTGATTGATGTATATTTAGTTTGCCATCGAATTGTAACAAAAGGTGGATGTTGTAGCAAAGGTTAACTATTGTTGGTATTTTGAGCCGGCAATTTACGCAATTTTCGTTGTGTTGATGTTCTTTCAACGCCCGAAAATCATGTGTCAGCCATCGAACAGCATTTAAATGAAGTTCAAAGACTCGGAGCAAAAAGTTAAAATCTCGACCCTATGCCGTAAGGTAGGATCTGGAACCTCACAAATGGCAGTCCTATATCAGTCGCTCAAGCAGAAAGCAATACGGGCGTATAACGCGGTTGATGCCCTTCAAGAAAAGCGTGACCTGACGAAACATATTTTGGCGCTCAAGCAAGGACTGGTTCTGCAGGAATTGCTTCTTTTGCCAATATGGTGAAAAAGGGATCAAATAATTTCGTTTGATCCAATAACCTAAGCTTTGTTGCCATTTATACCAATGGTAAATATAAGTCAATTGACGAAACAAAAGAACTCGTGCAAAAAATCATACGGCCCGCGCTAATGAAGCTGCATGGTCGTGGTGTCCGGAAAACAAAAAATGGAGGCTTGATAATCAGTTCCGAGACGAAACATGACGCTAATAAACTGAAGACCGCAGTCCAGCTCTCTACATCTGGACTTACCGCCGAAGAACCCAGCAAGCGAAAACCTCGGATCGTGGTTATAGGAGTGCCGACTTCTTTGGCAGAAGATGAGGTGTTCAGGTGCATTTTCGAACAAAACTCAGCCGACAAGTTACCAGCTATGTCCTTGGACTCCTTCTTGGCCTTGATAAAGTTAAGCCACAAATCGGGGAAGAGAGAGATACTGTAACTACGTTATTGAAGTTTCAGCAGTATACGCAAAGCTCTAATCCCTCAATCAAGGCTTTTTACAAATTGTCCTGCCCTGTCAGGGACTTTACATTGGTAACAAGGTGTTATAAACCAACAAATTGGGCCATGCAGCAAAAACTTTTCGAGAGATCGTTACTACATTATGAATGTCCTGCGAGAAAAATAGCAGAATACAGAAATATAAACTTCATCGATTATGAGGGCAGCTAGTACGACATACTCAAGGCTAACTCAATACGAGTATACCTGACCATTTGGCGCTGTCTTAGCTAATAAGCCAAGTGCTTAAAAAATCTAATTATGTATTTGTATCAATCTAGTTAATAATACCTGCTGCTGACTCAATCCTAATCGTGTAACTTTGTGCTAATAGCAATTTTAATTTAAATTCTGTAATAATACAGAAATTATATACATATTTAAGATCTTAATTATTACTGTGTAAGTAAATTATAACATAATAAATTCAAAACTATGTCAATATTCTTAAAACTTATATAAAATATTGTAAATAAATCAGTTGTCCTAATAGTAATTGTAAGAACTCATGCCGCCTGTGCTACAGGTTTATCCTAGTACAGGCATCATACTTTGTAATACCTTTAATATAATATTATTTCTAAGATTTAAACTGTATTTTACCCATTTTTTTTATTTTTGAATAAACAAATTGAAGAAGGCATTGATGTCTTACTCCGCACTCCAATTTATATAGATAGCACACCTGCCCACCGAACATTATTGATGATGTTTGTAAGCTCAATGGGTAAGCATAAAGCTTCAAGTTTTTTCCATATCATTATATCGGATGATCAAAAGCCCAAGACAGATCGAGGAAGCAAGTGAAAGTAGGTTTTTTTCTTTTCGTGAAGTACCTGACGGCCTGTTTGAGACAAAGAACTGCACTTTCTGTAGAAACTCCTGGCCGAAACCTGAACTGATTATCGTGCAGCACGAGACGTTCGTTTATCTTTGTATCAAGCAGACCATCAAGGCATGTAATTTTGGTGTAACAAAATAAGCCGCCTGGCCAAACTTGGTTACAGGCATCAAGTACCTTAGCAACTGTGGTCGCTAGGTAATTAGGTCAATAGTTAGTGTAGTTTGTTGCAATACAGAACCTACGCGGTTAAAATTTCTGTTTTTTTTTTTTTTTATAATCTGCAAAAATTACGACGCCCTATGCGCATTTTTTTTTTCAGAATCATGTACCTACTAAATCCATGTAAACAGTTTGTACTGCTGACCCTGCACCTTGCTTGCGAGCTAATTTAGTGTCTCATAAAAAATGGACGCCGGGAACATTTTCGCGCTATGATTTTTTACGATTTCAAGCGCGGTCGTCTAACTTTCGGGGATGAAGAAAGTAGTGGTCGCACTTTGATGGCTGTTACGAAAAAAAAAACGAGCTATCAGTGAAAAAAATAATCCAAGAAAATAGGCGAGTTAAGTATCAAGAGGTTTTAGTGCAGTTTGGATCGGGAAGCCTTCACGACATTCTACACGTGCATCTTCGCGTGAGTTCACGCTGGGTGCCGACAGGCCCGAGTGAAGTGGTGCCGTGATATGATAAACTAATTTGAAACAGGCTCGTCTCGAGTCGTGTTTACGACATCATTACAGGTGATATGAGTCTTGGATTTATCAATACAGAGTGGACTGAACTTCATGTGTATATTCGTTCCCTATTTAGCCCAGTGAAGTAATGGAATAACTCGACTGTTTTCATACACTGGTATACTGTTTTCTCTTGTATCTCAGTCCTACGAAATGGAAGGGAAGTGTTTTTGCAATTTTTGACGTTCTAGAACTCAAACCTCAGTGTTCACATCGAGTTTTTGCTCCTCTCAGGAAACAGAATCGATAGGCATATTTTTTTATTTCCAAGTTCAGATCTAAATGATTCAGATCTAAATGAACAGTCTCCTAATACTGTTTTCTTGAAGCGACAACGGTAAAGATACCTGACCCATCTCAAAAATCCACCTGTATATGTCGTGATTGACTGCTTAGCTCCATAAAGGTATTGCTTGATGATAATCATTTGTAAGGTTAAATCTGTAACTATCTGTAATATTCTAATCTTTTGCCTCGTTTTTTTAGATTTGCGGTAAACTATAGAAGAATACTGACCACTTATAGTAAAATATATAAATCTATCCAGTAGTTTTTGTGTGATACATTCAGGCCAACAGACAAGGGTGAATTTTCCAAACTGACATTCTTCGTGGCGTAGATGAAAACGCCACTGCAGAAAATTAAAATACAGTCAAAATATTTTTTCTAGTTAAAAATGCAGCTACTCACGTAAGGCTATAAATATATTTTAGTTAATTATATTTAAAAAATGTAAACCACAAAATTGTTTATTTGTTTTTTTAATTTACGTTTGCTTTTATTTAATATGCCAGCAGCTATTATGTAGTATTGACAAACAGAGTTATTATTCTTATACCTACCCAGTGTGGGTACAGATAAGTGAAAACACTGTGTCCCGCGAAATATACTCGTCCCGGTGAAATAAAGTGGCATGGGCATAGCCCTTTTTTTTCTGTGAGATAGAAACGGAACGAGAGACGCAGGCGAAGAATGTGGCATCTTATAAAGCTTGGGATTGAGCTGCTCCAATCAATTTACACGGACAATCTTGATGTTTAATATTATTTTGCTATTTTCTTTTTATCATGACTTTTTCAATATTTGTAACTTTTTACATACACAATGACATGTACTTTTATAAAGTATAATATTATTTTAATTTTCTGAATGTGAGGACTATGTTGGTCATTTAATTTTTCTTTTATCTTTTAGTTAGTTTTAATTATGATTTGGCTGTATGAGTACTTAAAGGCTCCCGCAAAACGGCGCGACGCCACAGCGCGACACAAAGGCACCGCTCGGCGGCGCACGACAGGCGATGCCTTTGTGTCGCACCAGTGTGCACGAGACTTTAAGCGACCTACCCAAATGTCCTTTCTTTTGTATTGTTCGTCGAATCGTTGAGCTCCTTAGTTCTCAGTTGAGCTGCACGATGATTGACAAATGCGTGCACTGACTGGACAGTTCCAATCAAATCAGTGTGGTTCTTTCCTCAAAAGACCATTTCAGACACCAATCTACATGGTTTTCACATGGCCTGACCAAGATTATGTCTGGACTTTAAAAGAGACTGTGACCTCTGAGTTTGTTTCGTCCTTTCTTCTCAGAGTAGTCAGATAGGAAACACCGATCTCATCTAGTTTTTAAATATGTTCAAGTGTAAAAGTGTTTGTACAAACCTACTTACAGAAATAAAATCATTTATCGTAAGCAAGTTTAAGTGGCAGTGGGAAGGGCAAGCCGTTGCGAAGTGGTGGGCATTTTGGCTAATTGCGCGCATTGGGGGAGCTACTTTTTGGTGGTCTGGCGCGATAACGGCGAGTGTGATTAAAACGATGATAACTCCTAAGATGATACGGCTGATAGGGCAGAAGAGTTCTTGAATGGAGACCACGTACCGGCAAGCGCAGCGTAGAACATCCACCAACAAGGTGGACAGACGACCAAATATAGGTTACTCTGTTCAATAATTTTGAAGCATGTGATGGTCACTCCATTTACCATTTTTTTCTCTTTCTCTCGCAAATGGTCCCGTTCGGATACGGATATGGTACCATTCACAAATGGCCCCATACATACTTACCTGACAATCTCTTTAATCTCTAAGCTAACCATTCCTAGAGTGCCATGTGGCATTGTTTATTTTACAAATTATATTAGCAACCACTTTAATATTATCTAGACTCTAGATTGTACTATGGAGCTGGACCAGCATGTTTCCAAGTATTACTAGAATGGATTTAATCCTCTTTGCAATATGCTTGTTTACAAAGTATACTTTTTATGAGGTTTTATTTTTCTTTTTGCTGTAATGTAACATTTAACACAGTACCCCTTATAAGATATCTATTTTATCTTAATTTCTAGTAATAATTATGTCACTATTTATATTTTTATATCAAAGATGTAGATTTTTTTAACATAACATTTTCACACATGAATTGGCAAGGTCAGTCATAATATCAAACTTTTAATAGTTCAGACAGCTCTTTTTCACAAAATAAAGATGGATTCAATGTCAGCAGCCCGACCCCACAGTAAAATGCCATACGACATAATGCTGTGGAAGTAGCTAAAATAGACCAAACGCGCGGTTTCTAAACCTGTTAACTGTCTTATCTTTTTAACAGCATAAGCGGCCGAGCTTAGCCGCCCCGCAAGAGATTTTATCTGAGGTCCCCATTGTAATTTCTCGTCTAGCGTGATTCCTAGGAAAATCGTTTGATTATTGTTAATGGAGAGAAACTGGAACTTATCTTTCAGTTTTTCTCCATTCATTAAGATGTCACAGTCGCTACTTGAAACTTTAGGTAATTTTAATCTAATGCATTTCTTTTCTTTTTAGGGTTCCGTAGCCAACAAGGAACCCTTATAGTTAAGCCATGTCCATCCGTCCGTCCGTCCATCTCTCAGTCCAGTGAAGAAATAAAATAAAATCTTTAAAAAACATGGTTTACCTCCCCTTATACACAAAAAATAATTCATCCCCACTTTACGTGTAAGTACCCCACTTACACGTAAAGTGGGAATGAATAATTCTTCCCTTGGTGGGTGTCGTTGGAAATGTAGTTCAAAAATATTACGGGTGAGTGTAAACCATTTATCGATTCAGGAATCCGTTTGGGAAATATTTGTCGGTGCAAGATGCCGATCAGGGTGAGGATCTTCCCCAGAAAACATAATGTGTGGTGATAGGTTAGCGAGTAAACAAAGTATTTGAAAATCACTGCTAATTTATTATAATAACCAAGTAGGTACACTGAACACAACGAGTCGTATGACAGTTTCTAGACTAGTGCCAGCAGAGAAGTGAGTCGTTACCTCCTGCGATCGGACCTCTTAAGCTTAGCCCGCACGAACTTCAATCTAGTTTTTTTTTGTTTTTGGGTATGGCATCTCGTAGTTGACCTTGAGAGGTCGTGACTACTTAACCGGACTATTCTGTGGCTGCCTTAAGCGGACTCAAAGCCTCCAGCCAGGGGCGTAAAACTACTTACATTACTAAGCGAACGTTCGCTAAGGGCACCCCCTGTGGGGTACGGACCTCGGCTTAGGGCATCGCTGACGGGAGGACAGCAAGATGGGACAGGCTGGATCTGGATTATATTATTATTATTCGGGGAATTTAAAGCTACAGGCTCAGCTACGGCGCGGGCTGGCACTTCGTCGAGCAAGGGTCGGGGAGGACAGTTACGTCGGGGTCTTCGCGAGGGACCTCGGCGGCGAGGTCAGAATGTCGGTCTGTGTTTGTGCACTGTACTGGTGGCCCTACTGCTCTCCTGGATGAGAGTTATGTGGTCATCGGGATAGGTGAGACATGCTTGGGACGGCGGACATGACTGATGGAGGAGGGAATATAGCTAGCGGCCTTGACAACCAGTGGGTTGCGGTGATTCGCGGCAGTCTCGAAGAAACGCTTTGAAATGCGTTTCATAAACTGACGGATAGTGGGAATCCTGAGGTCAACGTGGAGGATTTCTGTGGTTCTGTCTCAACTATTCCTGTTGCTGTGTTGTATGATCTGCCATTTGTCTATTATACAGGATAAGTAGCCATGAACATTCAGCACATGATTCTAGATCCCCTAGCATAGACATTTTTCGTCAGTTATGTTAAAAAAAAAAACAATCTGTTTCATAGAAAAATGCAATACTTATGCGGTCAAAATGTATATGGGTCTAGAACCATGTGCTGAATCCAGGGTTACAGTTTGCGCACTGGTTAAAGGTTAAAGTTAATGTGTTGTGGATAAATCTTGTACTAGCACTTCGCCCGCGACTTCGTCCGCGTGGATTTAGAAAAAAAAAGGAGCCTATGTTCATCAGATATAATTTCTGCTTCTAATGGTAAAAGAATTTTTCAAATAGATAAATTTAAAACTTTAAGTAACCACGAGTGAGGTACTTAATCGGATGCTGTCCTTTAAGCAATAATTATTATTATTAATTCAAAATTGTAAGAATAATCATTTTGTGTCCACGGCAATATCCGTCCGTTACAGTTACTTGCAAGTTACAACCAAATAATAGGTCCAGGTTGAATTTCTGCGCACTTCCTGAGAGTTTACTCTTTGATCACGACTTTAATTAAAGCCCTCGCGTATTTCTTAGTTTTTCAATTGCTTGATACGTCGGGGCTTAATTAAGGAAATTATGCTGCGATTACTGTAAATGTAAACAACAATGTTGTCGCAGTGCCAGCCGACCTGACATCGTATGTACGTATGTAGGTAGATGTTAAAAGGTGTATTAAAACCTATGTAGTTCTTCAAAACGTACATACAAACAGCTGGGACTAGAAGCATGAAATTGTCCACAGGAGGCTCCATGAATAACTATAGTTGTTCTAACTTTTTTAAGGAAGGATTTTTTGAAAATTAATTCCTAAATCGGTTATCTTAGGGGTGGTAGAGAAGTTTGTCATTTATTCCTACGGGGATTACCATCAGGCACACGGCTTGTAAATAGATAATTATGGAGTATTTCATAAGTTTTACTTGTTCTAGGTCGTGGGTTCGAACCCAGGCAGGTGCTTTACTTTCAGTAAGTAATTTCATCTCCACTGCTCTCAAAACGGTGACGGAAAACATCGTGAGGAAACTGGCATGTCCTAGAACCTAAAATTCGAAGACATGTGACATTTACCAGCCCGCACTGGGCCCGCGTGATAGATTATTGTCCACTCTTTCGAAAAGGTCCCAGCAGTGGGAATATTATAGGCTGATTATGCATTATGTATTTCAATTTAAATTACTTAGCAGTTTCAGTTATATTTAAATTACTAATTTGCTAATAGATTAGATTGTAATGTGAATAAAGTATCACCGATTCAATGATTTATTCATATCTAGTAAAAAAAATCGTTACTTGTTTTTGGGAATTCAAGAGGTACTTTACCATCCACGTTCTTGCTTATGGTGCTTCACATATTTATGTATATGGAATCGTATTCCCTATAAAGATAAAATAAATAGAAGCACGGTACCTACCTAAGATTAAAAGATGATGTTAAATTAACTTTTGTTTTCATATCTTCTTTCGAGAACTATGAAATACAAACTTATTTTGACGGTCGGCAGTATCAATAAGCATGCGTTAATATTCATCCTAACTAAGGGAGCTTTCACTGTACGAGACCCAATCCGCACTTGGCGGTTTTTTAAAAATAAATATATCCGTTTGTTTCTAAACATAAAACTGCACAAAATTTTCATAAATTCTAAGCGAAATACAATTTTTTCTAATAACGCAACCATTTTAAACAAAGTGACGTCGAGTCAGTTATTTTCAGTTACAAGAGACGTGTAGTATGGCTGGCCGAGTATAATAGATCACGTAGTGGCGCGTACCCCGTAAACAAAGCGGCCGACCGGCGACCTGACGCCCGGGGATGTTTATCGGGAAGCCTCGCGATGTATGTCGACGGGAACTCCACTTTAAATTTTTAAACACTCGCTTTAACGTCTTACACACAAGTTACTAGCCTACGGCGATGAGGTTCGGTCAACTAACGCTTGACTTAAGAAATATTCGGGTGCCTTCAAAGAACGGCTGCTCAAAATTGTAATATTGGCACTCGCTCTTTTGATGGATCAAAATAAATTTCATAACTTTTCGATCAGAAATTACATTCTGCTTAACTTTTTTTAATATGTAGCTACATCAGTGAGTAATCATTGATCATCTATTTAAGATTTCAGGTCAAATGAAAAGAACTCGTTGTGACACTTCATATGAGCCCACACTCGAGGGGTTTACTAGTAGCTATTAAAGAGTTCCGTTATCCAGAGTCCAGGTAAGTTATGAGGTCCTCATCATCAGGTAAAATTAACAGAACTCGTTGAGACACTTTTAATGAGTCCACACTCAAGGGGTTTACTAGCTATTCAAGAGTTCCGTTATCAAATGTCCAGGTCAGTTAACAGGTCCTCGTTATCAGGTAAAATGAAAAGAACTCGTAGTGATACTTCTAATGAGCCCACACTCAAGGGGTTTAAAACTCAAAAACTCAAAACTCAAAGCATTTATTTCAAATAAACCAATTACAGGCACTTTTGAATTGTCAAGGTCGGTCGGTCAGAAAAATGAAGCTAGTTGCCCATTCCAAAGCGTAGTAGGTACCTATGGAGAAGAACGGGCAAGAAACTCCACGGACACTCTTTTAAATCAAATTATGTTTACAATGGATTGGTTACATCATTCATGTTGAAATTATGCATGTGAGAACGATGCAGAACGTTAAAAGCGTCCGTTATTTAAATATGAAAACAATTCGAAAATAAAATTTAATTAAAATACGCCGTGGCAGCTAAGAGATGACCAGTCTCAACTGACGGCGCCCGTTCACGAACATGACGCATGGATTAGCACCATTCAACTCAACCATTTTGAAGGGAGCTAAATGATCCAACACACGCGCCACCATCAGCGAAACATTAAAGTGAGCATGACATACTCTCAGCCGCCAGGACTTAAGGTTTTAAGGTTCAAGTTACTATTAATAAGGTCAGCTCGATGGTACCATGTAATTGTATTATAACCGGAATGCATACATTTGCACATATTCAAACTAAGACTACTAGCAGTGATTAATTAGGCAAGGGATCTGTTGCCTACCGTCTTGGTACCGTCCTACGAAATATCGCCGTAACTTTTTCCACGCAGCGATTTGAAATGAGCCCACGACGTAGTGGTTATTGTATTATAATATAATACGTACATAATGACATATGTGTGGTGATTATTGGTGCTTAGACCAGCTTCCATACATTTTTGCCGATTCACTTTTGACGTAGTTATTATTCTCTGGCTAGATTTCGAGGCTTAAAGCATAATCAGTTTGTCAAATTAATAAGCTGTGGATCACAGCTCGCGTGATTTTGATGGTGTTACAAAAAGTTAGCAAATGGCGCATGGCGTTCCCCTCTGCAATATTGTTTTAGCTTATATTGTTATAAATACGTCGTCGTGAGCTGGCGGCGAGGCGGTTGTTCAGTTTCATCTATTGTTCAAAAAGCCGTGCCATATCTAATTGCAGTGGGTAGCGCCTCTCTCCAAGCATAATTGCGTTGTTCTGCTACAGTTAAACAAAGTTTTTGTTTGAAATCATTCAGTTTAATGTATCTGATTTCTATTTAGTTTTGGTTCATAAACGTTTTTCGTCTATTTTAATAAGGTTCACGTCTTGTAAGAGATGGATAACGATTTGTTGAAGACGCCTGGGTATACTGCGTTTTTTTTACGTATTGCACTTAAATAAAGCGTGTTTCTCTTTGCTTAGATACAACTCCACGCTCTTAGTGATGGCGGGAAAAAAGTCTCTTTAACGTGTGCGTTATTTCAAGAACAGTGCATTTTCCCAGAGTTCTGTTTGTAGTTTAGTAGCGATAGCGGATATTACAATCTTGTACTTAACAATAGCCGTGTCAAGTTGTTACGCTGTCCCTGCGCTTATAAGAACCATAACGATCCGCGTCAGTTTTCCTAAATATCAAGACTCAAGGAAATCTGGAATAGGTGCAAAGAGCTTCGTAAGGACCAAAATGTTGCGAGCTCCATATTTTATAGAGTTAAAATTTTAATTTACTCATCCAACAGACGTAGTAAACCTTGTCACTTAATTTTGAAGATCGTAGTTTGGGGAGTAAACCTCAATTAATATACTGCTTAAACTAACGTTGGAGCTGAGCGTTAAATTCCATTTTTGAGCAAAATTTGCTGGGAAGCAATTCATCTGCACTGGTTTTTTGAGAAATAAAAGCAAATGTTCGGGATGGTCAAAGCTCGTTAAAAGTGCAACGCTATAGATGAAATGGCGAAGCTATAACGATCTCTTTGCAGTCGCATCCGTCACTGACAAGAGTTTTAAGCACGTAGCTTCGTCGACACTGCTTCACATTTTCGTTTTTTTTTTTTTTGGTGTGATAAAATCAATGCCTGCAAGTTCTCGAAATTATTTATTCTCTTTATTATATATTACAACTAGCTGACCCCGCAAACGTAGTTTAGCCATTTCAATAAAAAAAATCTAACACTATGCTTATAAAAAATTGATGTTGGCCGTTTCTCAGACCTACCCGATATGAACACAAAATTTTCTACAAATCTGTCCAGCCGTTTCGGAGGAGTTAGGTGACAAACATAGCGATACGAGCATTTTATATAATAGATATACATAATGAGACGTGCGAGAACTGTTGAGAAGGATTTATACTTTATTATTATTTATTAAATATAAAATAAACTGAATAAGAAATGATGAATGTAAGTATCTAATATGAAGCAACATTAAAACAAATATAGCACGATCTTTTTAAACCTTTAAAAAACGTCCCACTATTGCGGTGCCGGCAAGTGTGTATGCTGCGGCTATTCGAACGAAAAGGCATCGTCAGTCTAGATCAGCGGTTCTCAAACTTTTTTGGTCACGGAACCCTTTTGACAAGCAAAATACTTGACGGAACCCTACAATAAAACAATAGTTTTTAAAAGTGTATTCCATATTATATAAGCATAATAAAAGTACAATGTAACAGTTACTAATTATTACTTACTTTACAACATGGCAAGTACAATAATAGAATATATTAAAAATGAAAAAATCTTTACTAATGGGTGGTATGACACTGTTTTTTATTTTTCATCAATTGGTTGATATCAGGTTTGATAGAAGACATTTGAAGTCTCATATCAGGTTCGGCGTCCAGTCTATTGCGATATTTTGTTTTCGTGGCTGCATAGGTTGAGAATCCTGTTTCGCACAAATATGTTGTTGGACTTGTTGGGAACGGGAGAAGAATATTCAGAGCCATTCTGCCAAGCATTGGATATTCATCACGGATTCTGCACCAAAAATATTTGAGAGGCATCGTTTTGAACAGTGACTCCATACTTGTGTCTGATGATATTTCTAAAAGAGATTCATATATCTCGTTTGACATACTTTCGGGCTTTTGCAAGTTGGGTAAAAAAGGATTATGAATCAATGAATTCAGCTTAATTTTAGTATTCTGTTCTGTCGTCTGCGAACAGGGCCAACTGCACCTTACTGCACTTCGCTGCATATCGCTGGTGAATAGCGTGAATGCTAGAGGAGAGATCACAGAGCCCTGAGGGACTCCTGCGCGAATAAGGTGGGGGGAGGATAGCGCTCCTTCGATGCGATAACGGAAGGTGCGATTCGACAAAAAGTCCCGTAAGATGAGCACGAGACGATCTGGCACACCGAGTTGGTACAGCTTATTATAATAAGCCGTTGTGCCAGACTTTGTAGAACGCTTTCGCTAAAGAAGAACTTTCGCGAAGAAGACAGCACCGGTCATCAAACCTCGTTGGAAACCGAAGTTGATGTGTTCGACTATACGGTGGACCTGTTGTACGCACGAGTGTTGGGTTCTAAAACCAAACTGTTCGTTGAGGATGAGGCCCTTTGTCTCGGCGTAGTCTCTGAGACGCTTATAAATAAGCCTCTCATAGATTTTGCCGAGGACATTGAGCAGACTGATGGGGCGGTAACTAGTAGGCTCCGACTTTGGCTTGCCGAGCTTCGGGATACCGATGATATTGCTCAGAGCACCATTGAAGATGGTGGTCAGTAGCATTATCAGGTGGGCAGGGAAAAGTTGGAATACCCTATTGGTGATTCCATCTGAGCCGGGGGCTTTACGAGCCTTAAGACCTTTTATGAGGTCGTGCACTTCGTCTGGCGTGACGGGAGGCAGTGGATACTCTGGGTCTTCGACGGGAGGGAGGGAGGCTCGATTTCAGCGTCGACCTCAGAGAGGTGAGCTTGGTCTACTGGTTGAGAGCTAGGCGAGCATTGGGCTTCTAGGCTGTCGGCTAGAAGCTCAGCCTTGTCGACATCATCGAAGGCGATGGTCTTGTCGGGACGGATCAGGGGGGGCATGGAGAGTATTTCTCCGGATCTAAGTTTCCTCTGGAGTTGCCAGAAGGCTAGGTGGGTGGGCTCTAGTTCGCTCAGCATCTTGTCCCAGCCGGCGGTACGCATAGAGGAGCTGTCCTCTATGCGTGTTCTTACAGTACGCTGTAAGTAACGCATATGGGCTTTGTTCGCGTCGTAGGGGAAGTTGCTGTAGGCACGGACAGCCGCGTTCTTCTCATTCAACAGTTCGCGTACATCGTCCGGCAACTTACAGCGATTGTACGTGAGCTGTAAATGAGTCGATCGCGGCCGTCGTGTCAGCGATAGAGTCAAAATGATCGGGGATTGGGTCCAAGTGGGGGGACGTGGTGGATTTTAAGCGATCGCTTACTTTTCTCCGTTTCCACTTTGGTGGGAGGGGGTTGGGTGGAGTCGGGCAGACCTAAACGGGGGATCAGTTTCATGACTACTGGACGGTGATCAGAAGCGAGCTCTTGTACCACTTCTGTAGAGTCCAACCCTAGGTTGACGTTCTGTAGGAGCGCCACGTCGAGCACGTCGGCGGTGTGATTGGGATCGGGGGGAAAGTGAGTGGCAGTCATCGGCGAGATGACATCGAAATTCTGAGCGGAGGAGAGGTTGAACAAGTGTCTCCCTCTGGAAGAGGTACTGGTGCTATTCCAGGGGGGATGTTTTGCGTTGAGATCACCCGCTATGATCACGGAGTCACTCAGGCTAAATAGGACAGAGAGATCTTCAGTAAGGAGTTGGAAATTCTCCGAAGTATTAATGGGGGGGAGGTAGGCCGATACTATAGTGATCGGTTGATGACCTGACATGCCAAGCCGACAGCAAGACACTTCCAATCGTGAAAGTGTGGGACGGTCAATGGGAATGCAGTAAAGCTCCTTTTTGTAGTAGGTAGTACCGCCCTTATGGCAACGCGTCCTGTCATTGCGAACTGTACGATAGTTTGTAATTGACGGATTTTGGTAACTGGGCTTAAGGAACGTTTCCTGAACAAGGAGGATGTCGATGTGGTGGTCGCGGAGGAACTCGCTGATTTCAGCGCGTTGTCGCAGGATGCCATTGGCATTGAAATAACCTAGCTTTAGGGATCAGGGTTTAGTTCTCGCGATAATTCCTTTATCCATTATGAGGGTTGGGTTGATTGGTAAAGGACATCAGGGCTTGCGTTATTTCCGGGTACGCATTTTACGATTATATACTCTGAATCATGAATAGGTTGCCGGCATTTCTGGCGGCAAGAATTTCGCTGGCCATTTTCCTGGCGCGAGGGGTAAGGAAGGCCGTGAACGTGCTCGAGATCACGTTGAAGGCGTCCATCGGGTTCTGGCCGACCACACGGGTGGCTGCGGGTGGAGCTGAAGCGGCAGGAGCGGCATTGTTGACAGGCACAGGAATGCCTGGGGGCGCGGACGGGAGCAGTCTGCAGTGCCGTGTTCCCCCAGGAACTTTGCGCATCTGGGTTTGACATGGCAGTGCATCTGCGATTGCCCGTAAAGCTGGCAGCGGTGACACTGCCCTATGACACCGGTCTTGAACGGTTTTTCAATCTGCAAGCCGGTGAGGTTGCAGATGGTTCGGACGTTGATGGGCAAATGGGGTGGTGACCCTCGGTAGGAGGACAGACCACGAGGACCATGTCGAATGGCACTCTGCTTCTGGCGCGGTGCATCCGGTGCACTTTGGTGACGGGGACGTTCTGCGACTGAAGGTCGGCTTTGATTTCTTTCACGGGGATTTCCTTGGGGATCCTACGGATTACAACCCTAACTTGACGGTCTTCGGGGAGGGCGTAGGTGTGGAAGGACACACCTCTAAGTCTGAGAGTCTTTGTGAGCTCCCTGTAGTTATTCGACGTAGGGACTTGAACCTTTATACCCTGTTGGGTAGACTTAGCATTGGTGTAGCCGATTCTTAACTCGGTACACCATTTGGACACATCTGTCCATTTCCCCTTGTCCTGGATGAACACAGGGGGGTGGGGGGCGATCTTTTTTGCCGCAGAGGGCTTGGCAGCATTGCGGCTGAGGGAAGAGGAGGTTGAGGCCGAGACGGCCTGGGAGAGGCCAGTGGCGGATGGAGCCACAGGTGATGAGATGGCGGGAGCGGTGGTAGAGATGTCGATTAAGGGTTTTTTGGTGGTCCTTGTGTCAGGACTCCCTTTCTCTTTGAGGCTCCTCTTCTTGGAGCCGACCGTCTTAAAGACGCCTTCTTCGGAGGATGGGGAGGAGCTTTCCGAGTCACTCTCCAGATAAGGAGAGGTCGGGCGAGGGGACGGATCGCTCATCCGTCGCCCCCCCACACATCCGTCGCCCCCCAACACATCCGTCGCCCCCCAACATCAGGACCCGAGAAGGCGGCGCGCGTAGTGTTCCTCGCGCGCCGACCACAGACTTTGCGGGAGGAGTACACCTCACTCCCCCCGCCCGAGACGGGGCCCGCGCGAGCGGGCCGGCACCAGCCGGGGTTGTGGAAGAATAATGTGTTCCCGCGACCCCGGCGTAGGTGTGAGATGGAACACCGGGGTGGTTTTTAGTCAGTAAGAGTCTGACATACCCCTCCGCCCGCCCCAGGGCGGAGGACATCCATGAGGATTTTCCACCCCAGGAACAAAAAAAAAAAAAAAAAAAAGGGGACGGATCGCTAGTGTCCATGTGGACAGCCGGCGGCGAGCAACTTGGAAGTTGCGACGGAGAGGGCTCTAGGGCATCGCTAAATGTAGCGATGTCTGAGCTGGCGGTGGGTATTTGGTGAGACGGATCGGGGACGGACTGCTGCAAATTTGGCGCCATACTTGGCGAGGAAGTTGGGGTCCTTGAAAAGGACCTCTTTGAGGAACGCCAACAGGAGGGCGTCCCCCATGGTCGGAGGAGGGAGGCTTTTTATGGGACGGAATGGTGGAAATTAAGTTTCCACTTAGCCTACTAACTAGACACACCCTAGAGACACTAGGTGAGTAGCTGAAAAGCAAAACTGTCACCAGAGCCGACTAGGAGACCCCCCAAGGCCGGTTATCTGGGACCCGTCCTATTGACTGCTTCGCCCTGAAGGGGTTCGGCGGGTGTGATTGGGTTAACACCGCACTCGGCTTCGTTGGCACCGTATGGTTTCCACCGAGGACCACGAAACTGTGGTTTTACCCAGAAGGGGCCTAGTGAAGCTACTCGCAAAAGTCTGTTGAAGAAATGAGATTTGCCTTGAAAAAGGCACTTTTTAATTGATTAAAATCACAATCAATTTCTTGATTGTATTTTGAATCGGTGTAGTCGGGGTGACTACGATGACGTCACGTGGATGCGACGAATAATTACAGGAAACACAACACTGGGCCGGGAGCGGGAGAGCGCATAGACACGTCCGTCCGCGGCGAGAGTCGAGCGTCGAGTGAGTCTGACGAGGCGCGGCGCGCGATCGCCGCTTTTATACTTAGTCCTAGACTCGAACTCGAACATTCTCAAAAATACTCGAGTCGGCGCCTTTGATAAACAAAAAGCGGAAATAAAAATAGAATAACAAAAAAATGCGTTGTAAACAATCTCGACTTTATGTTTTTGAGGATAGAGCCGAAAGTCGCTTGTTCACAACTATAGCGTCTAATTCAGAGGCGGCTTTTATCAAAGGGACTGCGCGCTCACAAGTATACGCGCGGTCAAAACGTTGGACCAGTGACCAGAGAGAGGTGTTTTGATTTTTTTTCTAAAATCTTGCGGAACCCCTACAGGGGTATCGCGGAACCCTAGGGTTCCGCGGAACACACTTAGAGTACCGCTGGTCTAGATTTTTTGTGGATTCTGTGGTCTCTTTTTTGGTCGTGTCAGTTTTAACTTAACTTTACCATAGACATTTTTAATACAGGTTTCCGGTGCGTCTTTGCAGAAAAAAATCTATTAAGTGTCTCTACCACTGTAAGAAAAGCTAGCGACAAAAAATATGTTTCTACTAAGACTTATGGACAAACTGAAACGTAAACGTATACGTAAAGGGGATTTTGTAACACTCTTGTTAGCCGGAGTAAGGGAGTATCCGTCACCAAGATTTATTTATTCTTATTGGTTCGTCTGAGCTTTCTCACTTATGTCCTGGTCTTCCTTCCTTTTTAACAAGGAACCCTTCCAGTTTCCTCATTTCAAGTGAATAATGATAATAAATAAAAGTTATTAATTTATAAGCTTTTGTTTAGTCACATATTACACTAATTATAAGATATAAAAGAGCGGTGCTTAAAAGGAGACGCCACCAACTGTTTAATGTACAACGTGTAAATAAAACTTTTTTTTTTTATACTTTGATGTTTGTCCGTCCGTAGCCTAGCTCAGAGACTCTTACTTACTTTTATAGTACTAGAACGCTGTGATTGGGATGGATATACATATAGGTGGTAAAATTAAATCTTGTTGTTGTTTTTATTGTACACGTAAAATAGGGGTGCAAATTTTTTTTTCTTCCAACTATGCTTTAATTTCTAAATCACATTAAAAACTCAGAACAAAGCGAGTCTTTAATGCTCTAGAGCAATAAAATTTATGAAATTTCATCATTGCACAGTTTTTTTTTTATCGCACCAAAAGGTGCCAATCTCAATGGATTAGCTCTATTCAGCCAGCCGATATCAATACTTTTTTTTTTACGTACGTATTATTCGTTTCTATCCTACTTGTTCCAAATTTAAATATAAATTTGCCCAACAAAACTCTTAACCTTACGTTTAATTTAAGTTTAATTGCTCAAGTATGACTTTTAAATTCAATAATTAAACTTCTATTTTAACTGTTTGATATGAGTTTCTTTTATTTAGTATTCCTATAGGTAATAGTTGAAAGAAAAGCAGATTATGCACCTCGCCTTAAGTAATTTATATTACACTCGTGCCTGTTAGATTAGAGCCTTCGCTAACGCTCGGGCTCTAAATCAGGCACTCGGTGCAATAATAAATTACTTTGTGCTCGATGCAATAATCTACTATTCTCGTCTATCTCGTGGTGTGGTGTGAGTTGTCGTTGAAATGGTTATTCAAAAATATTGCGGGTGATAGAAAACTATTTTTCGATTCAGGGATCCGTGTGCAAATTATTAAGCTTTAAAGCCCCCGGACCTGCCAACGAAATTTTTTTTCGATATGTGAAAAATATCACGGCTCTAGTTAATAAACTGAGTTAAAAGGATGATTATACACACAGCTAAGTAGGTTTTAAAAATGAACGAGTAATAGTCGACCAACTTAATTCTCAATTCTCCATTTTTGTGCAGTTGGAATAAATGGGAGAACATGTTTTTCCACTATCATAGTAAGTTTGTTATTGGGATTAATTTATTCAACTACGGAAGCCTTCATTGTGCGTGGTCCGACTCGCCCTTGTACGGTTTTTCTTCTCCGTTTCGCTGTTGTTTACATATTCGAAATGTTCATGTTGTTAATAGATCTCAGCGCAGGTACTAGATCTATCGATCGCTATTCTGAACTCCAACTGGAGAGGTCCCAATCCTATGGGTACATCCAACCTGAAAAAGAACAACTGACGAACATTTTTGACGAATGTTACACTGGTTTTTAGTGTAACATAAAAAAAAAACTAAAATTAAATTGGTCTGTAGTGGATCTATACTGCGGCCAAGTTGGTAGCATTTAGTGATGGCGCAGTTCAATAGGTATTTCAATTTGAATTCTATACCAGTGTCCAGAAACTCATTAGGAATTAGGACACCATTGGGAATGCAATGCTAAATTCTAAAACACAAATAATAATGGTGTTAGTCTGTTCACATCAACTGCATTATGCACATTCGATGACACAGGCCTCTAAATGTGGGAAATTGCATTGCCAGTAACCTAGAAATAATTCGGCGTAGAAACTAATTCGAAACCATTTTTCGCATATTACGATTTTTTCATAAATAAAATGAGGACTTCCTTACGTTAAAATTTTCGTGCAGATAAAAATTGATGGGCGGTTATATTTTTACCAGTCCATTTTTATAACTGTTTTGTCTTTTTAATCTAAAGTTGAGTCTATAGTGGAGAGTATTGTACTTATCTAGCTTAATACCTGATCTGCGAATGATTTGCAGTGAGGCGTATTATTTTTCTTTACACAGTTGGTTGTAATATTTCTTCGAACCTGTACCCTAATTGCGTAATACACAATCAATCGGAATCTGAATCGTTTTGAAACAGGTTGCTAATCCATTGCTTCATAAGTTCGATAAAAAAATCTGCTGAACAATGTAAATAACGCAATAAATGTTGTTGAACCGTCAAAATAAAACAGATAAATCGTAATCGTTTACGAAAATGTGTTACGCAATTAGGCTGCTGGTTTGTAAATTAAATTTTTCCGCAACTGACGTTTTCTGTTAAAACTTGTCAAGAATTCTTTACGTCAAAAACGTAACGTACGTTTATAAAAATTCAGAATGAAAACTGATGGACAGTTATATTAATTAGAAAATTTGTTTTTAACCGCAGAGGTCACGCTGCACTATGTATTCTAGGTACTTACTTCAATTCTGATCATGTGGAGTATTACAGTGTGACATCCGAATAAACCTTCGTCTAACTTACAACATCATACTAACTGAGAAACCAACAAACATTTCACTGTCGACTGGTGTCAACATTAACGGTAAATAAAACAAGAGATGTGGATCCTCTAGAAAATCGATATATATTTTTCGCAATACGTTTTACAGCTGCAATGGCGGGATCGCCAATGCCATCCACTCAGTGATCGATGGTACTCTAAAAGCTTAACGTAACACCATATTGCAAATGATGGAAAAATAGCTGCGAAAACATTAAGTTATTTACAGTGGAACGTTTTTTGCTTACAGTGTAATATTAAATTGCTTGCCAAAATTGAATTGGAAGATGACTAAGAGTAATTATAATAGATAAATATATTAAACGTCTTGTAATGTAACATTTCTGTATTGTTGTCGGACTTCTGCTTATTTTTTTTAATTTTTGCGCGTAACAGTATTAGGTATATTGTATTTTTCCTCAGGCGACATAATTTGTTTTTCCAACTTTAATACTGAAATCTGTGCGGGGTTTGAAGTTCGGCAAATGTCTATTTAAAGGCTGGTAAAATGGAAAAGTCAATACTTATATTCCGTTTTTGAAAAGAGCGTTGATCAGATAAATATTAACTTCTGGGCAGAGAGGCAGGCGAGGCATTTGAGAAAACATTGAATACATATTTTATGTCTACTTATTAACATGAAATGTGACTGTGGGTATTCAAGCAAAGTCTTAAGTCTGGCAACATTTGCTGGCTCAATCCGTTTCCAAAATAATGTCACCGCTGCATAAGCGAGCTATTCTCTCAAAATGTTTATCTTAAGAGTGAATAATTACAAGGGTAAGTAATTGGCCTTTTGTATTATTGTATTATCAGCTTACAAAGATGGCTGTACTTAGTTAGTAAACCCGCATATGAAGAATAGCTTCTTTGTATGCTATAACGAGTGTTTATAAACAAAGATGTGCTCAGTACAGCTTAGAACAATGAAAACTTGGATAATATTGTCATGTAAAAGGAGATATGAGGAATTCTAAGCCTATTTTTGTGTAAAGAGCAAAGGTTTCTCAAAGAAACAAATATTTGCGGCTTTACACCGACCGACCGTCTCTATCCGAGTTACGCTTGTACGTACTACAGCTTATTTGTCTTTTATCTTACAAACTTGGATTTTTCCCTAGTTCTGTTTGCCTTGCACTGATCTCTCGACGTTCCACGAAATGCCTTTTCTTTGTATTATTCGTGGGATAAATAAAGGATGTAGGTATTTATTCTTGGTCCATTTGAAGGATTAGTTATTGTTGATCGGGTGTCCAATGTGTACACGACCCAGAAATATAAGTTTTTGTAGTTGTTTGTTTTTATGTCTCTTTGTAATACAAACTTGGGTCGAGAATAAAAATGTACGTACTCACTTTAAACTGAATAAAGTTTTATAGCAGGATTGTGAGATGTGTTCCTGTTCCAAAATATCAAACAAACTGAGTAAGTGTGGATACAAAGAGAAGACATTTTATTGTATTATCTCGCACAAGTTTGAGGGAAATTTGTCGCAATCGTAATAAAGAAATAGCCATTAATTAATTAGTTCCGTCCTGTTTTCTTTGTGTGGGCGTGGCTAGCTTCTTGTTTGCTGACCGAGGGAAAATAAAGTTAGATTAAATGCGATTCATTGTTCGGCCATTGTTATATTTAAGAACATACGCCATCAGCAACCACACTAGTTCAGTGGAGAGAAAAGACTTAATTGATAAAAGGGGTAAAGTGCATTTAATGTGCCAATTTTTTTTCATTTGCAATAAGAGTTCGATTTATGGTTTCAATAAACATCAAACGTTTAGTTAGAAGGCTTTATTAATGTGATTAATCTTTTAATAAGTAGGTAGTTACAAGTTATTACTCATAATTTCAGCCAGATTTCCTAAATTGTTAATGTTGATCTAATTTACCTCGGTATTTATATAAACGTTCAGTATTTGGTTGCCAAAATTCTTGATTTGCTATATAATTTTGTCCTGTTTGTCAGTGATAGAGTAAAACAAATTTGGAAAAAGCAATTTGCAATCGACCACTGACTCAAAGGGCCGAATCTCGTGATTCATCAAGGACCCTCTATTAAAATTACAAACTTCATTTTGGCAGATAAATTGCTTCTTGACTTTGACTATGTTTAAGGTAAATACTGTCTGTAATCTGGGTCCGAGTGAGTAAATAAACTTAAAGGTGGTACATTTCTTCCGTTTTAATTTCTACGAAAAAAAACGGCTTTTGAAACTCAACAGATTTCATCGTGATTGTAATATATATTTCCTTAATCTCATGCGTCTCTGATAACGAAATGCTTTTTCCATAAAGAGGTCAGCAGAGTGAGATGTGCCTGCCATTAAACAATTAACCTTAGGTAGGTATTTTTCAGTCTTATAAGCAGTAAAGGCGTGTTAAATCTAACTATACAGTAGAAGTAACAATATCCCTGAAAACCCAGTTGCGGTTTTCCCAATGGAAAACCCCAAATAATGTCTACAATTATCAACTTAACATTTGTTATAAGGTAACAATATAGTGAATATGCCAAGTAGTTTTGTTAACGAGTTAAAGCGCGACGCACGCAAGTAAATGCATCGAACCAATACCATATGTCGCACTTCGTTCCACGGCGTCCCCAATTTGGCTACGGCTTGGAGATTTACTAAAATTTTCATCAGTATTCAAATCTATGAACCTAACTACGCTAAATGGTTTAAGTCAGTTAGAATTTTGTAGATAATACACGGATTTGCAGTGGATAGCCGATTTGATATGCTAGTAATAACCTATTTTGAGCTGATAGTGGGCTTACGCAGGAATGTTACAGATTGATAACAAATTTTGAACTCATGATTTGCCTTTTGTCTGGCAAACAGCTTAAAGGGCTCAACTCAATAATACCGAAGAGTAAACAGAGGTCAATATAACCCCTCTTCATTACTCACTCCAAGGACTCTCCGTTATGAAAAGGAGCAACTCTTGCGATAACAATTCGGATTTGTAGTATACCCGATAAATAAATTATAAATACATTTAGCAGCGTACATTTCGAACCATTTCTCTTCTTACACGACTAGCCCATTTGCAGATCTCCAAACGGTGCCATTACTCAGCAATAAATTGGCATTTGTGCCGTCATACATAAATTACGCGAGCGCGCTGAAAACCAAGTTCTCTGGTAGACACTTTTTGTATAAATGTAACTTGTTTAATCTTTCATATTACAAACGAGAATAGAAGTGGGTGTTGGATACGTATTTATGTATGTATAAATACATCACGGGTGAACCTTTTTATGAGGTCAAGTAACAACTCTCCCTGACAGAATTTATGTGGCTAATTCACTATGTTTCAGTCCTGAGAGATTTATGCCTTTTCCTCAGGCGTGGCGTCTGCTATGGCGGTGGCCGTCCGTCTGCATGCTACATTAAAAAAAAAAAAGAACAGAAAACAAGCGAGAACATTTTTTGATTACTTACGACAACGTATGAAATTAGTTAGTTTGTGGCTACAAAAGCTGACTAATTGGCAACTGTATCAGTTTTGCATAGCCACAATCCCAATACATAGTTGTCGCAAAGCCGGCTAAATCTATTATAAAGCAGCTTTGCCCAATTTATACGAATTAAAATCGTTTGTGGTATCGATTGTGTGATAGTTACGTATCGTGTTTGTTTTGGCGAAATAGGTAGTAGGGTTTCGTTAGTATATTATACCTACTTGCCTTATAATCATAGGGATTAATTTAAAGGTACACAGGAGACTGTCCGTATGGATTGAGGAGCAATGTCTCATATTTGAACGCAGATACTACCAATATTAAGTAGTAAATTAGCCGATTTTGTAGGCCCGATCCTGGAATTAGTAATAAAAAATTCATAAAAAATTACAAGAAGTTTATGGTGGCTGCTCAATTCAAACAATTGGACTGAGGAGCTTATAACTCGAAAACTAGCCCATGGATATTTTTGAAAAAAAAAAACACCCTTGATATAAAATTTTCGTTTCGCCCCAATATTTGGACGGTTAAGATTAGAACTCTCGAGCTTTAGGTCGCAAGTCAGCGTATTAGCTGCCAAGCTATGGCCGCTCTCTGTCATAGTAAAGTGTCTGTTATTGGAAAGTAAATCATGTTTGCCTGCAGTTTTGAAAACATTTCCAGCTAGAATTTATATAGTACCTACTAAGTAACGACAAACACGCGATGCGTTTGAATTATTCATACAAGTTTTAGATACTGTTTTTTTATTATTTGTGTTCTACGGAAAGGCATTGGAATGTTATATTTTTCAGACACTAGCGCCTTAGCACACCTCCGATGCGCAAATAATGATGCGAAGCCGCTAAACGAATTCCGCTGTTTCACAGCTATTACTACATTATGTCCCGTTTCGAGTAGCGGAATATCATCGAACAACAGTTGAATTGCTACGCTTTCGACTTAATAAATGCAGTATAGGTCCACTCCGAACTTAGCTTAGTTTTATTTACGGAATTATATGGAATTATTTATGATATTACAAAAAAAAAAAAAATAAGCTTGTCGACTGCCTCAGATACTTGCGAAACATTCGCGGCACCGCAACAAAATGGCGGACTGAGCGCGGAGGTGTAACCGTCTTCCGAGCAGATCAGCGAAATCACGCGGTAAAAGAGACAATCATAATGAAATCTGCAAGTTAGAACTGGCAGTTTCGCTTCCTGTTTCGCTCGTCGTACAAAGGGCAAGTCATGGTGGAACATATGCGGTTTCGGCGTAATGGTTTCGCAGCGGAGGTGTAATACCTGCCCTACCTGCCGTGTAATAAACTAGAGTTTGATTACACATTAAATATCGCTAACAACTGACTAAAGGACAATGCCAGAAACTCTATAGAACTTTGCCCCACTCAAATCAAAAAGTCATTTACAAGCCCGCAATATGCAGCATCTTAAAGCTTATTTATTACTGTTAACTAATCATTTGTCCTAATGCCTGTAGAACTTGCGGTTTCTGTTAAAATCTTAAAACAATAATGACATTGATTTTAGGTTAGGTGCAGTATATAATTGTTAAAAAGCGATGTATGCAACATATACGTTACGCATTATCATAATTAATATAATCGTAATATGAGTTTATGTTTTGCTGGTATTTAAAACTTTTTTTGTAGTCTCATGCGCAATAAGTAACGCTATAGGAAATTCAGGGGTTGAATTCCTTTTATCATTGATTTGTAATCAGCAAGTTCTATTGAAAAACAATGTATTATGAAAAGGTCCTATAATCATTACAACTATTTTCACTTATTATATTGTAAATAGCTGGGACAGGATCGGGCATAGTCATTTTCAAAATGGCTAAAAATATAACGAAAATGTGTTATCAAATTATCAGTAGCAAAACACAAACACAATAAGTAATACATTTAGCGTGAAAGAGTTCGGAATGATTGCTGAATGCAATGTCAACAATATACGGAATCTAATCAATCAATGAGAGTATAGACCTATGAAAAAACTAAAGGCTTTCGTATTTTTTAATATTCTGGCTTCTGTCTTTATTGCACTAAGGATTACATTATGCCAAAGTCTAATGGACAAAAATAACGCCTAGTGCCATTGATTAGACACGTACAATACAATATGATGTAGCCTTTATAGACCTTGTCGTGCTCACTGTTCGGAATTCAGCATACAGTTATCCAAGCAATATTATTAGGTACTGCCTTTAACACAAGGCTCTCAGCTGCCTCAAAGGGATCCTTACACAAGACCTATATATAAGTCTATGCTTTGGAGCTAAGCACCTACTTAGCTCCAAAGCATAGACCTACTTAGTATTGAACTAATTGTCTCTGAGACGTTTGTCTTTGTTTTTATTTATTTAATTATTCAAGTACACAATTGTACTGAGGCGGAAATAATGCCATCATAATTTTCCACCAGGCAGCCTTTGGGCGAAGCAGAGACAAACAGTGGTAGGTGCAATTATTAAAGATTTAGGAATATACCTACATATTATATTTAAATATAAAGGTGCACATATGCATATTACAAGCTATGAATAAAATAATATTAATTAATTAATTATGTTTTTGTAATCGGTAATATAGTAGTTGCAGAGCAGTGGTAGCCCAGTGGTAATGGCCGCGACTTACGAGTTGGCGGTCGTAGGTTCGAACCCAGACAGGCGCTTAACTTTGTGCAAATTATTTCATCACCACTGCTCTCAAAACGGTGAAGGAAAACATCGTCTTAGAACAAAAAGTTCGAAGACATGTGACATCTACCAACCCGCACTGGGCCGCGTGCCGCGGCCCTCTCACAGAGAGAGGTCTGTGACCCAGCAGTGGGAACATAATAGGCTGATTATAATTATGAATCGGTAGTAATTGTAGCTCTATCTACCTATGTACCCAATCAGATGAAGAACCACTTTCTACAAAATCGTGATGAAAACAATCAAATTAATGATAGAATTTTCACTTTATCTCAGACATAATCAAGTCTATGCTAAAATTGACCCTAAAAAATTTTTTTGGACAAAATCTATGCTCGTAGTCTACACTAACGCATGTAAACCCAGACCGTATGAAGCAATTTTCAAAACAATCACGTCTCTTCTAATAATGGCACGTTCTGACATGAATCTTTCGCGGCTTCAGTACTAATGAAACTCATAAGCATGGTACTAATACCGGGCCATTAACACTTCCCAATTGCTATTCGAAGGGAGAGAAAAACTCCCCTTTTGTGAGCCTATGACTCCTCGTGTCTTAAGGTTCCATTAAACTTAACTCACAAGTTACGTCCACGCGCGGTCTAGAAAGAAAGATAATTCGGCAATGTCATATTGTCATCGTTATTTTATTTGTATGTATTTTTTTCATTAATGGTTTGGCTAGAAAAAACCTATGTAGGTTTTCTGCTCATTGTATTGTCTTTGGCAACGTAGCCAAAAAAATAATTTAACAAGAGAACCACTTCCTCGTGTCATAATATTTCGCTAGCTCGGATTGGCCAACGCGTATAGAAACAGCACAAACCTTTTCAAGAAATTGATGTTATCTACAAATATGGCCATAATTCACAAGGAGAATCGATAAGATTTTTATTTCAATAAAATAAAAGGGCTATAGTGTTTAATATTTCCGGTGAGAAATTCCATATATAACTCTCGACCACTTAGTCAAATCTCAGTGAGACGATTCCCAGCTTCAGAGTTTGCTTAATACTTTAAACTGGTAATGAAGGCATTAAGGCGCGCTGAATGCATAAGAAATGAGGTGCCGCCGCAACCTCCTATATAATTAGATCCTTTATTGGCAACATATTTATACTTTGCTACGTTACAACGTGGAATACTTGACATTGTTTTGGTCCCGTTCCTACACTACCGTTCTTTTTGATGCGAACAAAATACGTTTCACCTCCATTATGACACCAATACATTCTTCGTTAATCCCGTATAGAGTTGGTATTCAGGAAGTCGTTCCATCAATTGGGTGTCGGTATCCATAAATACCTCTTAATATTGTCGTAATCAATCAGAAAGGATCTTATGAATGAGTCTGTAATTGTAATCGTCAGCTTAAACGGCCGCGGCCGGCTCGGCGTTCGGCGTTTGCCAGACACAATAGATAAATTATGCGGTCTCGTTGGACCCGTCGGGAGTCAAGGGATTCAATGACGAATTATGTATATTATCCCGACTTGTAAGTTCTGCTAAGCTAGACAACAGAAGGGCATAATACTCTAGTGTATAGATAACGTAATAATTTTATGAAATGTTTTAGTCCTCAAATCTGTTGGTTCATTATTTATTTAAGCCTGGTATCGGAATTTGGTAGGGGAACAAATTCAATTATTGTGCAGGATGCACCCTCTGTTTCCTTTATCTGAATAAAAGATTTTTACCCTAAGAGATTCATTGCCTGAAGGTGCAGCCTGCATATGTACATTGGTATTTACCGCCCCGCCGGGTAAGCACACTAATAATTTGAAGTGTATTGCTCCTGAAACATTGTTTATGACTTCTATTGTGAGCATTGCAATACCTACGTGTGTTGGCCACTTCGAAATATGGGTACAAAGGCAAGAATGCTTCAAGGGGAAGGCTATTGATTCACTCGAACATGGTTATGCTTACACGTGTTCATTAATTTATAAATAGATATTTTCATCTTCCTATTTTTATATCAAGAAAGTAGCTTCAAAGTAGAGTTTTCCTACTTATCTTGGTAATTTATTAAAATAGAAAGGAGAAAATGTACCATATTATACCTCCATGTTTATTAGGGAATATCTTCAAAAATTATCTTCAGACCTGTAAATAGAAAGTTAAGTATATTTTACTTGCGGGGGGTAATTGCACACCAACAGTAGAAATGGCTTTCATTTTGACAGTTCAACAGTTCAGTTGTCTGCTCAACAACGTAAATAACGCAATTAATGTAAATAACGCAATTAATGTTAATTACGTTAGTTACGTTGTTGAGCAGACAACTTTCTAGAACATATGAAGCAATGGATTAGCAATATCCTTCAAAATGATTTAGATTGTGATTGAGAGTCTGTTGCACAATTAGGGCGCAGACTAAATTCCTATTGACAAGATAATCGTAAGAAAAATACTGTTGTGTGAAGTTATTTAGTTTAGTTTTGCGAAGCAAACAATGCTGTTGGGCGAAATCAATTGAGATCAGTTTCCAATTTCTGATAGCAGAGCCCAAAATTCTTGGAACTAATTCCATAAAGTAATCGAGAAGGTTTGCTTGGTTTCCGTATCGTGTTGTTTAATCTCCATTCATTGCCCTCCCCTCTCGTTAAACAGCAATTTTGACGTGTTAATAGCCAAAGTTTATTTACGTTTACGCCTAACGAACAAGCAAAATTAACACATTGAAATTTGATTTGAATTTAAGTGTAACTCATTCTGTATATCATGTGTCTGCACTTTTCAATAATCAGCTAGTTGAGGATAGCTGATTATTATTACAACATAGATTACTTTAATGGAAGTTGATTTACGTAAAGTATTTTGTTGTAAATATTTGCACCACTTTGCAATAAAATAAAACGGTAATAAATAACACTGTAAGGACAAGACAGTTTCGTTTAAATATTTTCTTGGGCCGTCATAATATCGAGAACTTTTTGGTAACCATGTTTTTTTTAAATAATATCTTAAAATATAGATTTCTTTACTATTTTATCTTTACCTAAAACCACCGTCTTGACTATTGTCACCGTCATGGCAAGTTACATATTGCATTTTAAGTCTCAAACAGGCGCGACGTGACTCTAGTGGAACAATTCCTATGAAAACTTCATGGAAATTGTTCCACAAAAAATATTAAATGTAATCATTTTGTAAAAAAAAATCCATGAAGTTTGAGTGTATTCATGCTGTGATGTGCATTCACCTGCAGGTGACGTCACCTCGATGAGAGATGGCGCATAATGTCGTTAATTCCAAATCGGCGTTATCCGTAATCATTCGTGAAATTAGTAGATGGTTCGTTTTTTTAAACGGTTACATGATAGCCCCTTATAATTGTAGGTATTACTCTCGCCACCCTTTTTTAATTGGTCTTTTATAAAAAGCGTTTTAGATAAAAAAAATACTTTAAAAATTGCTCTTCTTAGGTTTTATAACTTTTCTGCAACTTTTCAGCTTTCAAAACTCTTTGAATACCCTAAATGAATTGAATTCTTTCAAATATATGCATTAAAACATGAGCATTTAATTTCGACGGTCTATTTTAGTACCTAAAAAATAATCAGACCTTGATCTACCTCAGTAAAGAGCACTTCATTAAAACACTAATTGAACGTTATTTATTATATGCCAGCCAGTTTATTCATGTAACCGGCTATTTTAACTAACAGGGTTACTTCCAGCATTCATTTATAAAATAGTGGACATTTAATTTTTCAAGATAACGTAAAAAGTAAATCCAGCGAAATATAATATTCTCTCAACAACCTAAAAGCTACAACGGAAAAAAGCTGAGATGAAACAGAAAAGTGAAAAAGAGCAATTTCATTGAGACATAGAATTTCAAAACAGCTACCGATTGAGCTATTTAATAAATTCTTTGTTGAACCTCGGGATGCGGACGTAGACGGAATAACGATGACAATACAATTGTGTGTGAGGACGTGTGCCAACCGTAATAGTAATGGACCTCCAGGTTATTGTTATTTTTAACCGACTTCCAAAAAGGATGAAGAAGAATACATTGTATGTGTGTATTTTATGTAATTTTTTTGTAATATGCGTTTTGTTTGTGCAGAACTAACAATTTTTCTTTCTTTCGTTCGGCTGTATGTATGGTTTTTTTTTCAAAATGTATGTTCACCGATTTCTCCGTCGAAACTGGATCAATTTTGAAAATTCTTTTGTTGTTTAAAGGGTATGATCTCGAGGTAGTCCCATATTAATTTTAACTTTGGTTGGGTAGTTTTTCAGTTAGCTTCAATAATGTTGTGTTTTTCCCACTAAGTATATGTGGATGATGTTCTAATAAGTTCCTGTCACTGTAAATTTACATGTATTTAAATTAAAAAGTGAAAAATTTAAAACGATTTTACAACAGAACAAAAACAAGCGACTTCCAAAAAAAACCACTACAAGATGAAAAAGAACTTTTATTTCGGTAGTCGATGGTAAACAACGAAAATGGAAAAAAAACAAAGACACCGACTTTCAAAATAAACTTTTGCTACAATAAAATTTTAATATTTCAATAACGTCTCTACCTGAAAGTTAATAATTAGTAACACACATTTGAAAACCTATCCAAATTTGAATACCAATCGAAAGTCGATGTCTACTCGAGTATACAATTGAAAGACAATAAATTAACAATAACTAAAGCACGCGAGCTTCGCGCGATCAAGTCGCATAGGACAATAAATAACCTCATTTTGATTCGATCGTGTATAGAGAGTGTACTCGAGTTGACATACCATCGATAAAAATAAACAAATGCGAATAGAGATTACACGGCTATAGAAACAAGTCGGTCGTGTATTTAAACTCGTTAAAAAAAGAGATTTGTACAGAGCGAATGAGGCAAATCCTTTCGTGGGTCTATACAAGGATCAGTGGGGACGCTGTCACAAGATCCTGCCCGTTAGCCGTGCGTTAATAGGATCAAACCGGGCTTTATTCGGGACATGTCCACGCGCTTTCACCTAACTTATCGAATTTGCAAATCGGCTTACACTTCGTTAACCATATCTATGTGCTGACTATATTTAGAAAGTATTTTCATTATTCTAGTAATGAAAATAAGTTTTTACTGGTTTTCTAGCACAGTAGAAATCTCTTACAAAGCTAATTCTGCGAATACAGTTATTGAGACTATGAATATTTATGCGTAAGGTATGTTAAAATTCACAATGGTGGAATATGGTCGTTGTTAGGTATTAAAGTAATATAAATTGTGTAAAAAAACCGGCGTGTGAAGGGAGAAATGAAGGGTTTCGTGGTCGGGATGAATTTAACTCAAAACAAACATAGCGGTTGGTCGACTCTCCACGTGACCAGAAAGTTGCCCTGTTTTTAGGCCAAAGAATCAGCATTGCCATAAAACTTGGCAATGCTGTCAGCCTGTTGGGCACTTTTCCTGTTGACAGCGATGCGGACAAATTATTTGATGCCTTTTTATTATTTCCCCTCCTGTTTATATACCTGTACATATTATTATTATGAGAAACATACGTCAATGTCAATTCTCCAACTGCAAATGTAAATTTGTAGTTGGAGAATTGACTTTGTTTGTTTTTTTTATGTGATAAAACTAAAATTTAACTATTTTCGGCCTTTTTTTCATAACTTGTGCCGTGAGATCTCGCTTCATGCCAAATTGCAAGATTCTAGGTCAACGTGAAGAACCCTATAGGTTATGATTTCCTTGCGGGTATCAAAATATGTCGCTTAAATAGCCGTATTTTTTCATTGCGTTGACATATAAGCTATTTTCGAGCTCCAAGAGACCGTAGACTTACTTATTTATTATTTATTTCGATTTGATACCTCCACGCGTTCTTGTGAAAAAAGGTCAGGAAAGGATATTAAATACATTGTTTAGGATTAAACCATAACAGTATAATATATATTTTTTAATGTTTTTTTTATTATTTTATCTTACGTAATCCTTTACTAGTTTTAACTTTTTTACTTGACAGACTGACTTATACTTAGACAGACCGACAAACTGACAGACAGATGAACAACGAAGTATTTTTAAAAGGGTTCGTTTTTCGTACCTACCGAACCCTAAAAAACAATACAAAACTTACCTTCGTTTCCGCTAAAACTTGTATTTGAATTCGATTTGTTTAAGATTTTTAATTAAAACATAACGCCATGGACATTAATTAAAAAGTAAGACTCCGTATAATTGTTTGCTCAGCATCTTGTTACCATAAAGCACATTAAGTATTCTGTAAACAGAGTATTTGAAAGCCGCTGTTATTTTCAGAGGCCTATACATAATTCATGGGGATTGCACTGGTGATGGAAACAAAACAATTTTAGTTTAAGTAGAAAATAGACGGAAAGCTTCTCTCGCTTAGTCTCCTAAATTATTAACCTTTGTGAGGGCGATACGCAGAAAGGTTCTGTCTTGTTTACGCGTTAAGGGAGACAGGGATGGGAACTTAATACCCTATATCACTGTCGGGGTAATACAAACTAGCGGGGTCGCAAACCTTTTCCACTAAATTACGTATCGGCACGTGGGGTAATCCCAACTTAGTTGAATCACTGTGAAGAGTTCCAGCAGTGAGTGCATCGAGTTCATGAGCTTTGTTTAACTACATATTAATTTAAATACAGTTTCATTAAATTGTGTAACTATTTAAACGAATTTTGTACAAGAGTCAACTTCTTACTATAATTGCACAAAATAAATATCAGTTGAACGAAACCAAGGCTCTCTGCAGACCAATTTTTTTGATTTACTTAATTCAATTAAATGTTTATGTCATAAGGTATAAAAAAAATCTAGACCATTTTAATGCTGCTTAGTATGTTGTCCTTATCATTGTTCTCTTTCACTGTTTAATATTTTTATGGGATGCAATACAATGAGAACGTAATGTTGTTTGAGGTACTAACAATATAATTTTCAAGTTTTTTCTGTGCAATCAAACCTGTAAAAATCAGAACAATCTTATTTATTTATCTTACGCAGAAATTAAATTCTGGCTAGATTGTTTTATTTCAATTTCGTATGAAACTCTCCAACAAAGTCATTCAAGGTGAATTCGCAGTTCTACTTTGTTCACTAAATTAACAAGAAGTGTGATAATTTTAAGCGTTCATTGAAAATTATTGCGTGTAATATCTAATGCATAAATTATCGACTTATCTATTCCCAAACTCTCTGGGGAGGCGCCCGCGCCCCCTTCGAGCCCTAATGTGTAACGTGTGACGTACGGGCTGTCTCGCCTCGCCTTAATAATCCATCAGATTGACAAAATCTTTGCATGAGCTCGATACTACTAAAGCCTTTCCCCCATAGAACAACTTTTATGTGTGGGTGTCTTTCGCATTCAAAGGTCATCTTTTATAAAGTCTTGATAACCTCTATCAGCCAGTTAAAATGAAAAGGGTTACAGTGAAACTGACAATGGTATAGTGAGTATAATTTGGTGGATTTATTTAAATATCAACCGAGAAGTTATCTGTAGGTACTGATAGGGGTACGATGGTGGTATTCGTTCTTAGTAAACCTTTTATGTAAAGCATAAGCCGTGATGACAAAGAGATACGTATATATTTCAGAGCAATTTATTCTGATTGCAAAACGCTTTGTTTCCCGGAACGGTTGGGCAGAGGTATACTTTAGGTCCTCTTACATTTCGCCAGTTATGTTTAAGTCCAATGTAATAGGAGGCGAGCCTATTGCCATCAACCGGGAACAAGTCTAGACTCCGGGCTGCTACTGAGAAATTTCAGGTAGAAAAACACAAGATGCTCAGCGGTAGCGCTTGCGATTGTGGGACTACAGGACCCAGACGCAAGTTTAATGTCTTTTGTTTACTGCAGTGTATATGATCCACTGCAGTAAACAAAATCAGGGAAATATATGATATTCTTCAGGATATATGCTAGTTAGTGTGTTGAAAACATAATACAACTAATTTGATACAATAGAAAAATATCACGAAGAAACCTCTTAAAATTTCTTTAAACGAATTAAAACATTCAAAAAAACCTCAAGCATAACGATTGTGATACTGTTGTAATCACAAAACGATTGTCCATTTATATTATCCGCTATCGCTTCAATTGATAATACATGCAATAATTCCGATTTTTTGTCAGATTATTCTACAAGCGTTGTAATAACGTAACAGTGTTTTATTTTTATTTTTTTTGTACTTTTTTTTTTCGATAAATGCTTATTTTTTTCTTGCAATTTACCCGTGTTGTGTCATCGCTCTTTTCTTTCTTTTCTATGCAGTCTGATAGTGACCGCGCTTTAGCTCGTGTCAGCCTCTTAATGGACCAACAAGCAGACATTATTCTGATGACCCCAATTGAAATAAAATTACGTTACGTAGTACCTAATACCGTAAAGTTATTTTAGTGTCGTCCATGCCAGTGATTTCTCAGTGATGGACGGATTAAAAATTAATTTCGCGAAATAATGTTTCTTGTGTGATTTCAGCGCGCAGAGTAGATTTCGCTCTGATTCTCCGGGCGACCGTAACGCGCGAGTGCCACTTACCTGTTACAACATATTGAATTATTTATGAAACTATCCGCCTTATTGGATTGAAATATCGCGGCACTATACGGCTTATTTTCCGAACAATACCATTAAAGTGACAGCCAACGCTAATTTAAAACTATTGTAGGTATTCCATTAGGGTGTACTCACATCGTTAGTTCGTAACCGATATTTAAGGACACGAAGTTTGTTCCACGTTGTTTGCAAGTAATTGGCGTAAGTGCGGTGTGAGGTTGAGAAGTACAATTCAACATCTAATTTAGCTATGAAAATTGACGTCATTATCCGTATATTCGAGCGAGCGAGTTACTTAATGACTTCAAGTTAACACTGACCCGCCATCTACGAGTAGTTAAGGAATAAAGTTTTATCGGGCAATGTGTAAGAATACTTATTCCCGTTTATTGCTCTTCGTCCAGTCATCTCTGAAGCTATTAAATTCGTCGGAAACGTCGCATAAAACGTTCGAATCGATTTCGCATAAACGATAGACGTGACCGACCAAAAAGTGTGTGGCGTCTAATTTGTCCGGATATCCAAGGTAGACTCACAATCAAATTCAGTTTCTTGTATGCCTATTGGCAGATTTTACAAACAATGTGATCTATTATAATAAGGTAAGGTTAATAAGGTTATAATTCCAGCGCTTTCTTCTTTTTCTGTTTTTAAATAAGTACTACTTACTTGCCAGCGCCAATGTATGTTCCAAGATTGGTGATTGTACCTTGTTGTGATCTGTAATCATGCATGAAGTCGAGCTACTTACATGATCTGTTATTTGTTTTATATAAATCTTTTTCGCTATACAAAAAGCTGCCTTGTCTTTATTCCGTTCCTTATTTATGTCAAGTTGATGAGAAAGTTACAATGAAGGGTGCGGAAGCAAATTTAATAAAGTATAATAAGCAATTTCATTACGACTAAAGAATGAGCGAAAAATGAAGTAAGGGAGAAACTTACATGATTTTGATTAATTTCGTATAAATTAACATACGTACATACGTTTGCTATAAACGTATGTAGGTAGGTACTGTGAGCGCCTCACAGACTCTCTGTGCCGGGTCGGGTAAATGAAATACAGTTTTGTCGTGTAAGCTCAGTCACTATTCCTGGAAACCATACGTTATTACATAAATAAATGATTGGTCTCGCTGCGCTAGACTGGATACCGCCGGCGTACTTATGAAATGCGGCAACAAATACCACGCCAAAGTTGGCGTACCGGAGCCAGTCACACTACAAGCTGTATGTCACGTGCACGTGCCGAATGTTTTATTCAATTTTCGGCATAATCTGAAGTAAATTGCCAGTTTGCGTAGAAAAACTGTTTAAAAATAATACTACAAGGAATAAGAAGGACACTGAGATCACATACCATCAGTAAGTATCGTATTATTTTGAAATTTCAACATAAAATAACATGATACCTAAACGCTATTCAGTGTTGCCGCGTATACAAGAGTCAAGTTCCCGTGGTTGAGATTATTATAAAATGTGAATTTTGTTTTTTTTTGTATTTTATTATACAGGGTAATTGGTGCATCGTGTGCGAAATTGAAATCGTCGACTGAAGGGGTCATCTGCTAGCCTTTCAGACCCCTTAACACCCCTCATGCCCTGTGGATTTTTTTATTGTTTTACTAAAAAAGAACCAAATTTTACGTTCAAATACAAATTTAAAAAAACTAAAGGCGTAGACTCTGAATTTTAATTTTATATCGATGTGTATTGTTTAAGAGTACTTTTAAATACAAAATTAGTGACATTAGTCACCTAGTTTTTTTTTTCACTCGCAAAGGTAAAACTTAAATTAAAGCTGTACATGTTACAGCTGTTTATATGGCTCCGTCCCTTTCTGACACTCTTGAATCTCAGTTTTCTGATGTACCAAAGAATTTTAATGTTGTCCATATAAATGCCCAAAGTACATTACCCGTTATTACACATTACCCTGACATGTTAGCTAACCTAGACTGTAAGAACGTCCACGCCATCCTTGTTTCAGAGTCTTGGCTGAAGCTATGTCTCCCTTCAACTTCCTATTCCTTGCCAGGTTTTCAACTAATAAGAAATGATCGCGCGCGTGGTGGTGGCGGCGGTGTTGCCATATACCTTCGTCCACATATTCCTTTTTCAATTGTAGATATGTCTGCACGACCTCCACCGCAGAACGCGGGAGAGCATCTCTTTTTGGAAGTAAGCCTGAATCACGTGAAAGTCCTTCTAGGTGTTTATTATAGCCCTTCGTCAAGTGTAAATTTCTTTTCCTCCTTTGAAAAAATCCTTGAAAACCTTACACCCTCTTACAGTCATACAATCATCATGGGCGATTTCAATACTTGCTTACTGAAAATCGATTCCCGATCTTCTTCTCTTCGATCAATAGTTCAGTCATAGATGACTTAACTGCTTATCAATACTTCCTTTAAATGACACACACCACTTTCCACACTGTAATCCCTCACTTTTGGACCTTCTCATTGTTTCCTCTCCTCAACATGCATGTCAATGCTCAGCTGACATGTTTTTTTACCATGACCTAATATTCCTTTCCTACAAAATTCGCCCTCCTAAGGCAAAACCTAAAATTCCCCTGCAGCGCAACTTTGGTGGCATGAATACAGATGATCTCCGAAGATATGCTAACAGCATTGACTGGTCTCCTTTAGTCAGTGTCGAGTCGATTGACGATAAAGTTAACCTGCTAACAGACAATCTTGTGCAGCTGTATGATGTTCACGCTCCCATTCGTGCTGTAAAAATTAAACATCTTCCGGCACCATGGCTTACATACGGTATTAAACGTATCATACACAGGAAGGCTGTAACTAAAACTAAATTTAAATGTCGACCCTCGCCTTCGAACCGGGAGATCCTTGTGAATGCTCGTAATCGCTGCAATATGGTGTGTAGAGATGCACAACGTCGCCATATTCACACCTCAAAAAAAAACGGAGATCCAGCTAAAGTCTGGAAATTTCTTAAATCCTTGGGAGTTGGGAAATCGCGCCAAGAATCGATTCCTAAAAACTTAAATATTGATCTACTGAATCAACGCTTCTCATCTTCGTCCCACTGTAATGGGACCATGAAGGCAGCTACAATAAACTATATTTCAAACCTTCCAACTCCGGACCATCCCCCATTTACTTTTAGTCAATTCTCTGATTGTGATGTTAAGAAGGGCGGAGCTTCAATCACATCTAACGCAGTAGGTAGTGATTGTGTAAGTCGGAAAATGTTACTTCCTGTCCTCGACGAAATCCTTCCTATCCTATGCTATATCCTAAACTACTCTATATCTTATGGTGTTTTTCCATCGAAAAACACCATATGTGTTTCCATCATGTGGAAAGAGGCAAAAACTACTCTTTTACCCAAAAAATTTAATCCTACTTATTTTTCCGAATATCGTCCTATCTCCATCTTGCCTTTCCTCTCCAAACTAACTGGATTTTAGTAACGCGTTTAATACTGTAGATTTCGATATACTGCTTGGCATGCTTTGCTCACTTAACATATCTCCAACGGCGATTGACTGGTTTCGTAGTTACCTGTATGGCCGCCGGCAACGTATTTGCATAGAAGAGTCTTGCTCTTCATGGTGTTATAGTTCTGCCGGTGTACCTCAGGGTGGTGTTTTATCTCCTTCACACTTCGCAATATTTATAAACACTATTTACAAAAAACTTATTTCTTCCTACCACCTATATGCGGATGATTTACAAATATATACACCAGCAGCTATTTTGGATTTGGCTGATGCCATTAATTTAATAAATAAGGATTTAGATTCAATGTGCGTGTGGAGGGAGGCACATGGGTTGCAGGTTAATCCATCGAAGACTCAGGTCGTTGTTGTTGGCAGCTCAAGGATGACCCCCAAGATAATGGTCGCAGCTTCCCCAAGTTCAATTTAACGGAACTGCTATTCCAGTCAGCGAAAAGGTTAAGAACCTTGGGGTTTGGATCGACAAACATTTTTCTTGGGGCTGATGTGCCACATGCCATAAAAATCTTTAAACAACTTTGTGAATTCGCTAGAATTGTGAATCAAGTCACATAAGACTACATTCCAAATTGTAACGTTTTTTTTATTGCGTAATTGTTAGTTGAGAAAGAGGTTAAATTTGGTTTCTCACTCTTGCGCAGTAAAATCTATCTTCTATCTCTTTCTTGCATACCTTAAATCGGGTTGAACAAATCACGCACTGCCACCGATCCGTCATTTTTTTAGTCGAGACATCACTGCCTCTGCTACCTAACGTGTGTGCTAGTTCACCGTACTCCGCGATTCTTTCATTTTGTTACTTTGTTATCGTTGAGTTTTGTTGGTTCGGGTTACTTTTTTTTTTACTTTTGTTGTTATTGTTAAACTTTGTTGAGTTTTTTGTTATTGCAATGGCGACATTCTCTAACGAAGAAAATGCGGACATCATGATGGCTTACGGAGCCGCCAATGGTGTCGCTCGTGCAGCGCAACGACTTTACCAGGAACGCTTTCCTGGTAGACGATTACCTGGCTGCAGAGTCTTCCAAGACACATACTGACGCATACGCGAGACTGGCAGTGTCACTTTTAATGAACCAAAGGGCCATATTGTGCGATATATTATGTTGAAGTGGACGAGAGAATACTGGCACTTTTTGAGGAAGACCCTACAAGAAGCATTAGAAATGTGGTATCACATCTTGATCTTTCAGTATGGAAAGTTTGGAAAGCCCTTCGTCAAAACGAAAAGCATCCATTCCACTACACTCCGGTTAGTTTAAAATTACGAACCTTGCGGTACGTAATTTTAAACTAACTTTAAACCCGTACACGCTTTGTTTGACGTTGCCTTTGTTTAGCAGGTATTGGGTATGGTATGGCGTCACTTCCAGGTAGTGAATCTGTTAGCCCGTACAGAGGGTCCTTTCTTGTGCAATTACTTACTGCCCAAGAGAAATTTAAAAGAGTTTCTTATTTGTTGCAGGTTTTGAGGGTGGCGACTTTGACAGACGAGTGGCTTTTTGTCGGTTTCTTTTACACACGGACGTGGATGATCCTGATTTTAAAAAGAATACTGTGGACGGATGAATCCAAATTTACCAAGGATGGGATCCTCAATTTACACAATTAGCACCACTGGACAACGAAAACGGAAAACCCACGTGTTAAAAGACAGAAATCTTTTCAAAGAAGGTTTAGTGTAAACGTTTGGGCTGGAGTGATTGAGAATCAGGTAATTGGACTGCATTACCTGCCCGATAATCTCAATGGCGAAGAATACCTGGAATTCCTACAAAATGACCTGCCCGAATTAGTGACCGATGTGCCCGTATTTAATGAACGTGTGCCCATAGTATTTCAAAATGCCGGCTGTCCCGCGCATTGGCGTTTGACTGTGAGGGAACATCTTGACAATGTGTTCCCCAATGCGTGGATTGGACGCGATGGCCCTATTCCATGGCCGCCACGTTCCCCAGATCTAACTCCGTTAGACTTTTATGTCTGGGGACGTGCCAAAGAGCTTGTATACGCCACGGAGGTTCCAACTAGGGAGGTACTAGTCCAACGCATAGAAGCGGCATTCAATACCATTAAGGAGGAAAATACGACTCCGTACAACAACTGTCGAAATACGAAACAGATGTCGTGCCTGCATTCGCAACAGAAGCCAACAATTTGAGCAGGGTTTGTAACAAATACGAAATAAATGTTAAAATCCCACGAAAATATAGAGATACGAGACAGATTTTACCTTATAAGAATGAGATAACAGATTTATGGGTTTGTCAGGTATCATTTAAGCAAAAATTTTATAGGTGACTCGATTCACAATTCTAGCGAATTCACAAAGTTGTTAAAATATTTTTATGGCATGTGGCACATCATTAGCAAGAGTATAGACTGGAGAATTAATGAGGGAGTTGGAAGATCCCGGTCGCGTTTGTTTTTTTTTGTAGCCATATAAACAGCTGTTACAGCTGTTTATATGGCTACAAAAAAAAAGTTAAGTTTTACCTTTGCGAGTGATTTAAAAAAAAAACTAGGTGACTAATATCACTAATATTGTGTATAAAGTACTCGAATACACATCGAAATAAAGTTAAAATTCAGAGTCCACGCCTCATAAATATTTATTTAATTTGTATTTTAATGTAAAATTTGGTTCTTTTTTTAGTGAAACAATAAAAAGTCGATGAAAAAAAATCCACAGGGCATGAGGGGTGTTAAGGGGTCTGAAAGGCTAGCAGATGGTCCCTTCAGTCGACCATTTCAATTTGGCACTCTATGCACCAAACAACCTGTATTTATCCTATTTCATTTATCTAACCTAGTTCTATAAATTATTTAATGTTTTTTTTAAATCTACACCCATAAGGTGTAAAGATGATAGCTGACACTGAACTAATAAAATTAATAATAAAAATAAACTGAACAACTTTCGCCACGGAACCTGAACGAAAAATGAAAAAAACATCGTCGTATGCAATTAATAATAAAAAATGTATTAAAAATGAGGCCTAATCATTGATATGCATACCTTCCATTATTCTTAAGAAGAAACCTACGCCTAACCTATACACAAATAATATAAAATATTCGCTTTCAATTTATTGTTAATTTTAAGCATTTTCTGAGCTATATTTATAACTTAACTAATACACCACAGCAGTTTCAGCAATTCTTCACGCACACTAGTTGTCAATGTCAACTGACAAATGACATGTGGCGATGTCTTACACACACTAAAATAATGAGTTGCCGCATTCACGGAGCTTTTGTTTGAATAGAGCGCGGTATCTAGCCGAGCGCCGCGAGACTGATCATTTATCTAAGCGTTAATCCATTATTATATAATATAATGATCCTTGTCCCTTGGCTTGTCAGCCAAGATCTGACACTTACGATTGTTTCTTCTATTCTATATCTAAATTAATGTTTGTCTCGTTATCCGGCTATCTACTTATCAACGTGTACATAAAGGTTGCATTTTAGCACCAAATAGGCTATGTCTACAGTACGTACAAACACACCAACGTTTTCATAATATGAGTTTATAAAAGTTCCAAATACCTTTTTTGAGAGAGTTTTGGAATTATTTCAGTGTTAATCAACCTGGGAATTTAGCGAGTATTCCAAAACTGAAATTCAATTAGAAAGTTTGGCGCGAGTGACCATCAGATTATGGACTGGTCCTTAGATCGAAATTAATTGGCTCATGCAGATATTGTTGTAGCCAAGGACCCTCATCTCTGAGGATTTATGTCTAGTTGAGAGAGCCACGAACCTCGGCAATTTGTTTACTCACTAAACAGGAAGTATTACTTCTTGTATACTTGAGTTTCATCTCCTCACTTATCTTAATTTGAGTCATGAAACAAAGGCAATCTTATACTGGATGATTTCTACGAACTTGTAGGTAAATGTAAACAGAGAAAACTGGTAAATAGTAAGTTAGTTAGTTATTTAATTAGTTACTTGTTTAACAGTTGTATGTAGGTGAACAATTAATTAAATAGTTGTTTAAACTGAGACACAATGCAGGTGATTTTGTTTTGATCTTTCATTGTATTGTGTTAAGAAATGTTTTATTTAAAATGCTTAAATAATAAAGCCTTTTCAAACAATGTTATGGATATGTAATACATTAACTAAGTGGAATAACTTCCATGTATGTACGAGTTTATCAAATGATCCTGATTCCTATACAAGCTCGAGGAAATCGGAATGAAAGCGCTCTTGAACTAGTGCGGTGAATGCACTTCTATCACAAGAAGGCTTAGTTAAAGAGGTTGACTTAGAAACAATAGGAAACATGACTCGGATGCACTTCACTATGATTCAATGAAACTTTGGAGGGTGACTTTTAGGAAAATTGTAATAATTAGGGTATGTATTGTTAGGAAAAATCTTCAGTTTCTGTTTAGAGTTTGGATGCATTGTTCTCTGAAAATCTGTAGGTATTGTTTTATTTTCGTCTACCAAAATGTTAAATATATATAATTCTGTTTTATGTATAGAATTATAGACAATTGGACAAGCAGTCACGAAAATCGAAAACTTCTAAGTCTAAGCGTTATTATTATGCCTTCCAAAATCCACGGTGGGAGGTACTTATCATGTTATTTCAAGTCATTGTAGATCAAATATATTGCCAATTATTATTATTTGAAAGTCGATTTCTTGGTATCTCGGTAATATTGTAAGTAGGTATTTATACAGAAAGTTTTGTTAAATAAACATGCCGTCTCTACTCTACTGACTTTGTGTATTTGATGATTTCAGACGTAGGTAGGTTTAATAGAACGTACATTATTATGTAAGATAAATATGTAGCTGTAGGCATAATCAGCCTATAACCTTCCCACTGCTGAGACACAGGCCTCCTTTCTGTGAGAGGGAGTGGGACATAATCACCACGCGGGCCTAGAGTGGATTGGTGGAATGTCATATGTCTTTGAATTTTTGGTTCTATAACATGCCGGTTTTCTCACGATGTTTTCCTTCACCGTTTTGAGTGCAGTAGTGATGAAATAATTTACACAGCGTAAAGCGCCTGCCTGGGTTTGAACCCACGACGTACAGCTCGTAAGTCGGGGGGCCACCAGCTACCGCTGTAGCTTTAGGCCTACCTACTTATGTTAAATTTTCCAGTTAGATACACTACCTAGGTACATAATATTTTCGCGTAGATCATTTCGATTTAAACTCAGAATTTGTTAATAGTTACAACAGATATAACATTACGTGTAAACAAAATTGACTTGTACCCACTAACGTATAAAGAATGTTCAACGGCCAAGTCACACAACACTAACTAAAATAATTAAATAATCGCAGTAAGGAACCTTAGACTTGGCTCGACTTTGTCTAGATTTCATTACTTTTTAGAGATAAACAAGCAGCTCCATCGAGACTTGGCTAGTTTTTTACAGAATGATTTTGGTGGGATTTCACTTCTTTTTGTAGAAACGTGGGCAAAGCAGAAGGGGAGGCATTCGCCCAGCAGTGGGACGCTATAGGCTAGATTGAATTAGAAGATGTGTCCCACTACGCTGGGTTTTTGCAATGACAGTCGATTTTTGTATGTACCATAATAGTAGATAATAGTAGAAGGGGGCATTACCATATCTCTAATACAGCTGAGACCAGCTGAGGGTTCTTTATCAGATACTTCAGACCTTCGATTTTTGACATCAAATGAAGCGGCCCACGAAGTTGAATATTTTTTGTAAAGGTGGTATGTCGATCTCTGATAGTTTGGTTGGGCTCTTGTGTTTTCTAATCAGGGTCACCAGGTACTCCAGATCTTCGATTATCCTAGTTTTTATAGTTTTCCCTGTGTGGTTTAAACCCTAACTCTGTACCAAACTTCAGCTGTCTGAGTTTATGGGAAGTACTAGTTCTATTCTGATGATCATGAGTGAGTGAGTGAGTGTCATAAATGCGAAACTTTGCTTTCGCTTAACTTCGGATCTAATAGACCTACAGACTTGAAATTTTGGATTTTAAGTATGTGATTATAGCTAACTGGATAACGAAAATTTCTGCGTTCTGGTCTTTTCCAGAGGTTCTCAAATAGGGGCCTGAAAATGCGGCGAGGTTTCAGTAAAGGTTGTACAACAGTGTTTGCTTCGTGCTGGTCTTGGCGAGGGCACTACCGTGCCCCCCGATCTCGAGTATTTTTACTTCTAAAAGCTCTTCTAGCCACTTTAACATCATTAGAGTAGCTTCTTTACTCTTATTTCAAGTGTCGAGGGTCTTTCGTCTGATTGACATCTGTTTCAAGTTCAATCGAATCACTAAACATAAAATTAACGTCTAATTTGTTAGTCTAGTTGGCAGGTAAAGCATTTTTTATGTCATTTAAAAGAATTCTTCCAAAAAATATTATTTTTATTTGAGTTTTCTTGATAGGATCAAATCAATCAATCAAAAAGAAACTGTTTGTCAGTTTTTGGTGTGAATAAATGTACCTAAATGAGTTTGATGTACCAAACTAAATAATTGAATTATGTGGGCAAGTCTAACTTCTATTTTGAGAAAATTTAATAATATCTCCCACGGTTCGTTCCCTTTTTGGGATAACGAGAGCTTCAAGCAATAAGTATATTATGATGTCTGTTCACGACTTGTGAAGCCACGTGTTATAGCCATATTTACTTTTTAGGTATAGTGTAGATTAAGATTACCTTAAATACCAACTCGACGGGTTATTACTTCTTCGAACATTGACATTGTTCAAAAAAATGTTGTTTAAACTTTTATTTCATAAAAAAATTATACCATTAATGAATATTTAGATGATAAGTCAATAGAGCCTATACTTAATGTAAATATATGGAATATTCAATAATAATCATGATGAGTTTGTCACTGACATTAAATGCATTTTTATGCCTATTCAAGGCAGGATATACTGAAATAGAAAAGAAATTGAATAATCACTCTGATAGTCTGCTGAAACTACACAGAGCCCCTATTTACTCATTTTCTTTTGTCAAACTTTTGTTTACCTAAAATCGATGTTCAATGAAACAAAGAGGAATATAATTTACAGCCCACTTAACTATTCTGTAGTAATTATCACAAAGCTAACGATACAAAATTAATCAACCCTAGCAATTACCGGTGGGGTCGAATATCGCTTCTATCAAACAATTACTGTTGATGGTCTTCGGACGCTTGTCATCATTCATCTTGTCTCGCGAAGTAATTCTATTAAATAGTTTGTAACACAAAAATGTGGGCGGTCCACACTGTAATCAAAGCTTTGGCGTTACCTACCTACTTAATATTCACGAAGTTTAGTTAATGAACGCTGTAAGTATAATACTCTGTCAAGAAAGTACCGGGAAAAGATCAATAATACACAAAATATTAGATATTCTTCCAAATTTATTTTATCGCCTTCGTAGTATGCTCCTTCAGAAACGATACACTTACGTCAACGAATAATCTATTCATCAAAACATTTTTTAAACACTTTTTCCGGAATTGAGTTCAGTTCTTGGCGCAACTTCTTCTATATGTCTTCTTCCAATTGAAAAGATAGAATTCGGCTGGAGATATATCTGGTGAATAAGGTCCTTGCTTATTGCTTAATCAGCCTACTTATTGCTTAATCAGCCTATTATGTTCCCACTGCTGGCACACAGGCCTCCTCTCTATGAGAGGGAGTGGGCCGTAATCCACCAGGTGGGCCCAGTGCGTGTTGGTAGATGTCACATGTCTTCGAATTTTCGGTTCTAAAACGTGCCGGTTTCCTCACGAAGTTTTTCTTCACCGTTTTGAGAGCAGTGGTGATGAATTAATTTACACAAAGTAAAGCGCCTGTCTGAGTTCGAACCTACGACCTACAACTCGTAAGTCCCGGCCGTTACCACTGGGCCACCACTGCTCTAAGCCCGAGGTGCTTGCTCGATGGTATTTGTTGAGTTTTTGGTCAAAAATTCGTTCATAATTATGGCCTTGTGCGACGGCGCATTTACGTGATGCAAAATACAACAATTCTCTTTTCACAAATCCGGTCTTTTTCGTCGAATTTGCTCTCTTAAATGCCGCATAACGCTAAAATAATATTCTTTATTAAAAGTCAAAACCAAAAGTTTATTGCGAACTAAGTGTACAATGTTTGTGTTATTTTATGTTTAAATTCAAATTCAAATTCATTTATTTGCCAGAATGTAGGTTTACATGGATATGTATGATCTTAAAACTATGATGGTCCCTTTACATTCTACCATAACATACGGTGTGCAAATGTTTTATTGATAGGATCACATCAAACAATCAAAAAGAAACTGTTCGTCAGTTTTTGGTGTGAAGTAATGTACCTAAATGAGTTTGATGTACCAAACTAATTCTTCTTAGCACTTATGACTCAGCAGCCTTTTATAAGCTTTGCAATTTTCATTCACCTGCCCTTATCATCCTAAATTCGCATGCATTCAACGTTATTATTACATTATTATTACCTTTCTTATCATAACAATTAAATTGAGAAATTATTGTTATGTCAAAATTAAATATTATTGAGTTTAGTACAATTGTTCAGCAATATTAATGTCATCCTTTTCAGGTAGTACAAATTAAAATTATAATGTTAAGTTAAATAGGACAGACTTAATCTTCTTGTTTGTATAGGACAGATCGCCACTGTTGTACATGAGAGAAAAAAAACATTATTTTATGCTAGACTCTAAATACCGTTTGACCTTCCGGCAAGAATTACGAGTGCGCAAAACCGCGATAGTCAAAGAAAACAGTCATCAGCATGACTTTGACTTTTGATCGAATTTGTCGTGGTTTTATCGGTTTCGGTTCAGTTGGAAGGCGTCACTCCGAAGCTTGTTGACTATTTTGCATGTCAAAATCGTAAACTCACGTCTCGTCACCAGTAACCATGCGTTTCATGAGTGTTGGGTAGGAATTGACTCGTTCTATCATGTTATTGAGTTTTTGGAGAAAATTCAGGTATTTTGGTACTAGCCGAGCGGCAACATGTTTCATACCCATGTGATTATTTAAAATGGTACGGATCAACTCGTGAGACACACAAAGTTCAGCGGCTTGAAACTTGAATGAGGATTTTCAGTCAATATTTCCTTCACTTTTGCGATGTTTAACTTCAGTTGAAGACGTCGATGGCCTACCATCACATCTCGACCGCTTTTGAACGCTTTGTACTACTCATAAGTACCTACGTGTTTTTGAAAAAGCTGATTCACCGTAAGCCTTCTGTAACATTTTCAGTGACTCCGAACATGAAATTCCATTGGCGATGCAAAATTTAAGGCAAACTCTTCGTTCGATGTACTTGTCCAGAAATTCGCAAAATACACTAGATATGATCTAACTAAAAAAAGTACTGTATTTAACCTGAATAACAGATGCAACTTAAACTCCGCGCCAAAATGGAAAACAAATGTGCCAATCTAACAACAACAAACAATTACTGGAACCATGAACAAATCATCCATTCCCGATACTTTTTTGACAGAATGTGTTTTGTTTATGTATGTGTGAAACCTACTTTGAGAGAGGTTAGTGAAAGTTTAGCAACACTAGTGGGAATAAAAGGGCTGAGGTCAGAAGAATATTCTTTTAAATAAAAAAGTAAAACACTTAAAAATACATCTTCTTAAAAATGCCGTCTTATCGTCTTCACTCTGTCATTCAAAAGCTAACTGTCGTTCTACCTTCTTTTTTTTATCCCTTTGGCTTCGGTTTGTGCATTCAGCCAATGTCGAGTTTTTCTACCTTTTTAAATATCTTCTACGTCATCCCTAGCATACTTCTCATCTGTCTCACTTACTCCTTAGCATTCAGCTCTTTCACACAAGTCATGCATTCATCAACGTTCCTACATTAAGAAAACGAATTCATTAATATTGGCAGTTTTAGTGCTCTAATAATATGTGGTAGAGACGGGCACCTATTAAAATATCAAGTATGTACTCGGATTAAGTCGAACCGAAATGCCCAATCACGTTGCGGCCAATTTTACAACGGGCAAGTTTCCTCGCTATAGCTCAAAGGGGTCTCACACATGCGTCATCTGTTTATTATTGAGTCGTAACTTGCGAATCCTTTAGCATAGGCATATAAAAGTTTTATAACTAGCTAAGACAGCGCATGGCAACTATTTTCTCACGACATTGCAAGGTTTTTCGTGAATGTGCGGAAAAAGAATAATATCAAACCTTGTATTGTTGAAAGCAAGACGTTTCCTCTACGTAAATTTCTCGACAAGTATTCACGTTTTAAAGACTTGATCTACCTTTAAGTAAGCGGACACTGGCGAGGGTCTTACGGACCGCGCGCCGCAGTTTGAACACAAAGGACAGGTACGAAGCCGGAATCTCGCACACTTTACTAAAATCCGAGATACTAAATCTGAAGATATAACTTTTTATTTTCTATCTGTTCTAACAATTATTTTTAATTGAGCTCACTCACAAAAAAAATAATGATGTTGAAATCCGTGAAAAGTGTGAGACGCTGCAGATTCACGAGTGGAGTGGCACATCTGTTACCGGTCTGCTCGCTCCTCTGAATTGTAATAATGGAATTAACGAGCTGGTTATGAACAAACGGCGTCTTCATTTCCAGGGTCCCGTTTATTCCTCCTTTGCCCTATTTCACTGCCACACCATTACACTGAATAAAATAATGGACTCAATATTGCGCTCATTTGGAAGGTCTCCTCCACGTCGCACTCATATTTCCGAAGGTGTTTATGACAGAATAACAAAGGAGACAATTTCATTGCAAAAATAAGGTTAATTGGGTACAGTTTTATCGTAAGTAATTCATGTTGGTTGAGTAGTGTACTGAAGTATCGGTTCGTAAATTATCGTGCGTGTTTTCATCGATAAACTCTTGCATCGGAAAGGCACACATGGCTAGTTTTCAACTTTAATTACATTTATTAACCCGAGTTTAAATAGTCCCCATCTCGTATAATGAGAGAGGCTACGTAATCCAATTAATTAGCAGCGAGATGAAACTACATGCTAGTTGCACAATATCCTCCTCCCGAGGCGGTCAGGCGTCCATGGACTATTTCACGGAAACTAACCATTTCCCTAAGAATTTGTATCCTTATCCATAATAAATTGTGATGGTCTAAGAAAGGCCGCACATTAAATTGAAGAGGTCCCAAAGCGTTCCTCCGTCTGATAGTTACGTGAATTCCAATTTGTAGGTTATTGGGTTCCTTGAGTATAATTTCACTTGAGTTGTCGTTGTCGTAAGGTAAAATAATTATACATAGATGAAATGTAAGTGCGTCACGTCCCATTTGCCGGTTCTTTTCTATTATTTAACATTATGTAACGTAGTCGTGCTTATACTATTTAATACTATTTAGGGGAAGTATATTGTTAACAAGAGGTATATAATTATTCAAATCCATGTTCAAATTACAAGTTGCCATACGTTATTTCGTGGATATAATTAATATATATACATTTATGAATAGTGTAAAGTTCAAAAAGCATTCACGTAACAATTTTAAAACATGACAACGTACGTGTTTTAAAACTGTCACGAGAATAAAAAATAATATTGTCGGGTTATTTTTTATTGCGTTGGCCATCCTCCCAACATTTATTTAGGACTGTTAATTAATTTCTCATAATCCTTTAGCATTGCACAATGGTTTATTATGTAACGCGTCTTATGCAGATGTGGTGTGGTTGTAGTATTCACCTGTAAATTATTAATGGATGTAAGTCCTCGACCACTAATTAGTTCCTCAAACCAGATGATTTTGACCGGTAGGTACCATGAATTGCACAGTCTTTGGGAAACCTACCTACATGTCTGTACATGTAGGTAGGTTTCCCCTCACGAACCAAAATACCTTAGGTACACTTACGCAAGATTCAAAAGCGATTTTCTCCTAAAATATTGATAGATATTCTATGGTATTACAAACTTATGTAGTAATAATCAAACCAATACTTTTATGAAATATCTCTTTTTCCAAATTTGTTTTTTTATTGCATTGAAATACGCTTTAAAAGTTTACTATGTGACTGTGAGGTAATACCTATTTATGTTTTATTTAGATTTTTCATCATATGTTGGTTCCGATGAATTACGTAGATACCCGGTTTCAAGGCTTTTTTGGAATCACAATTAATTACTATTATTTTTGCGCGATAAAAATATTGATGAAACAGCTTTGAACGTTGAAAATTTTAAGCAAATGTTTTGCATAATTCGCAAGGTTTTAGTTGTAGTAACGTCTAGGGGGTTAATTCACGTAATTTCATGACGCGCCGATGAAGTTGCAGTGCAGTAGGGTTAAGTTTAAGTTTTGGTGTTATACGGTATTCTCGTAATCTTTGAACTGCGCGTGAACGTTATTATAATACTTAAATAATACCCCAGTACTGATTTCAGTGCATTTTATTACCATATAAACGAACAATTATGTTTTGATTCACAATAAAAGATATATTTTGCTAAAATTTGGCTGAATGATGGACTCAGTGAACTTTGATGGTAAGTTTATAATATAATTATTATAATAAAATGATTAGGGATGTAAGTACCGTGAAGACTATATACAATACGAAGTAGTAGCAGTTCAAATTCATTTCATGGAAGTTTCATCCTGATTCTTCAGTAGATATGACTAAGCGCAAACGTGTGCCGTGGATTTTGCCCATGGCAGAGTTAAATCGAGAGAAGCGAGTGCCCTGACATCACGCCTTTGGTCAGAGTGCGCCAATATGCCGATGCAGATGGGGATCCAAGAACTCCCAAAAAGTGGAACAAGGTCTGTTAGATCATATCGATATTGCACGTGTGTGTGCGACGCTATCGGTACACTATACTTGGGTAAATAACTAAATTTGTAATATTTTTTGTGGTACACCGACAATAAGAGCCAACCGAATTAGGCAGATGCGGAATAATCAGCAAGGTACAGGTGGAGGGCCAGGCGTACCCACTTCTTTACCCCTTTAGAGGAGAGAATCGCTGCTCTACTTGGTGCAGGCAGTGAGATTGTGGGGAGAAGTGGCTAACCTTTGCCTGTTCACACAAACCATATTTCCTTTTCTCCTTCGGAATACATGCCTCTAGCTTTCGAATCAATTGCCGAGTCAAGTCTTTGCTCAGACGATAGGTTTTCTGGAATTCCCGATCCGAAATACGGAATAGATCCACACAAAACCTATGCCTTTTTAGGGTTCGACGACGTTCTCGGCCATCTATTTCGGCAGCGAGGGATAAAATCCTCAACCCAAGTTGGTATCTCATGTCTGTGCTCATGTTCACCAAAAAGGAAAAAAATCCATTTAGAATTTAATTGAAAACGACTTGTAGTTAACAGGTTTTAACAATTAAACGTATAATATTTAACTTTAAACACATTTCCAAAAAATACAATTTGATGCCAACAAAAGTAAACTTAGCGTAACCGCGATCAACGTGCAGTTTCGGTTAAACTGCACGTTGATCGAATTGAAACTTAAAAAGTGTCATTTTGAGACGTCAAACGAATAGTAAAATACCGATCTTGATGCGTTCAGAATCACGCACTGATGACGCGCAGTAGGAGAATACCGATAATGCGCTCGCATGATGCGAACTTGGCGCGAGCGTATCTGATGGCGGTAGAGAATACGAAAAACGTTGTTTTCATCGAAACTTCACTGCAACTGCACTGCATCTGAACTTCTTTAGTTACGTGTGTGTGTAGTATTTATTTATTATTTATCCTATAATAGATCTCACTAAAAGCCGGTTTCATCGATGTAGAACACGAAACATCTTATTAGTAGCAATTCTTACTTACAACTAACTTGTATAAGTATGTCTGAATATTCAAATCACGACAGATAGTTGTAAGAAATGGCTGATAGTTGAAAAAATGAAAATTTGACGTAGGGAATGATTTTGCTTAATCAAATATATGTCTTGACCGTACAACGGTTAACAACAGATAGGGCCCATTGTACCTAGTTGTGGCATCCAGAGAAGCATGTAAAAAGAGAGGCCTCTTTTCGTGGGTGACATAAAAAGTTCTTCCTGTTCACAAAAAATAAAATAGTCATGTCCCAGTCTGTGTCCCGTCTACATAGCATGTTGTTTAGTGGAATTACTTTTCGATTCGATTTTATACTAGCTACTCTAGTTCTTTGGTCATCAATTCATAATGCAATGTTTCTAATATAGTTCTTCTGTAAATACCTAGTGTGAACCTCATGGGGATATTACATTATCATAATTATATTTGTGATCATAGATCTATGATTCGACTCATCTATGAAAAAATTACAATACATAAGCCCACAAATGATTCTTATACATGATGATATATGTATATGAATCATTTGTTCCGTCTTCGAAGGAACACTCGGATTTTATGTCTCCTTTTCAATAACTTACACAACCCGTCTTATCCTTCCTACCTGCGTGAGCGTTTTTCTTACGCTCGCTCTAGCGACGCACCGTGTAGATCGCACCTTAGATCCCTCCTTAAATCTCATCCTCATAAAACAAGCTACTATTCTTATTCCTTCTCTGTCCATGCTGTAAGATTGTGGAACTCACTTCCGCCTAGCATTCGTGATTTAAAAACTATTTCCCTATTCAAATGTCGATTAAAAGAGCATTACCTTTCCTCTAATCTGTGAGTATTTATTTATGTATAAATGATACATATGTTTTATATATATATATATGTATATATATTTGCGTTATTTTAGTTTTAGACTTCACATTGTTCATATTTTTCTCTTCTTGTTTTCACACACTATTGTCTACATTTCTTTTTCAATTCTCCTTTCGCAGGTCTGCTGGAAGAAATTTCTTAAGAAATAAGCAGTACCTTTGTACTCATATTGTAACCATGACGTGTCCCTCTGTATTTTACTGTGTGTACATAAATAATAAAGTAAATAAATAAACAAATAAAATAAGTGATCGTATATATATTATTGTGATAGTGTAGTAATATATCCCCTTCAGCAGAGAACCACATGTGTCATTTCACACATGCAGAACCTATAAATAGGTAGACCGCTTATCGGCTAGTTAGCTACAATTGTAGCCAAACCGCTGAACGGCACGCATCGCCCGACATATTCGACGCGTGACGGATTTTTATTACATTTTGACAACATTCACGTGTACTGGCTCATAAAATAATTTTATAGGCATTTTTTTTATGCATTCAAATTTGGTAGCACCTACCCAAATACAGTCAGGGAAAAATAATTGATAAGTAAATTGACACCCTACGTCAATTTCCCATGATATTGCCATATCATACAGCTGTCAAATAATGACAGTTATGATTTGATTATACGGACAGTTTAAAGTGGTAGTCAATTTGCAAATTAACTTAAACAAGAGAGAGGTAAGCTAATATAAAAATAATAATAATCAGCCAGTGTTGTCCCACTGCAAGGCAAAGGCCTGCCTAGCCTTTTCCACTCAACTCGATATAAGCTAATACAGTTTTTTTTTACTAGATAATATATGCCTAAGCTAACAATCCTTATCGTTTCATTATGCTTAACACGCTTAGCAACGCAACCTGCAGCTGAATAAAGCGGTTGAGGGACACCTCACGGTTAGGACAGATACCGATTCCGTCATATTGGCAGTTCGGAAGGTTAGGTGATATCTAAAGCTCGAAATCTGTAAATTACTAACAAGTTGTACTTCGTAATATTTATATCTTCCAATTTGACTCAAATAAAACTTACATTGTAATAAGATTACATTACCCAGATGTAGCAATGCGATACTGGCGGTCCTTCCTATATATTAGCTAAGTTATAATCCTTTTTGAAGATGATGTTATCATAATATGTGTATGTATGTAAGTGTATTATAGCGTTAGTTTTTTTTTTACTTTTCTAGCATCAAGTTCCAACCCTTCTTATTAGCAACATCACACGTGAAAGCAAATTTGTTGCATGAACGCGCACGTACCTGCGACGTAAAAGGGTAATTCAATTAGACTTAGCTCTTTGACGATCTAAATGGACTTATAATTATGTACGGAATAGATTTCCGGTTAATAGGGGAAGCTGCCGCCTTTGACAGTTAATGTTCTCGTGTTAATCACTGACCCTCGTCTGCTACACAATGGACATCTTGTTAAATAGCAGCTTCGTCTTTATCAAGTCATCTTCGGTCTTCGTTTTCGTTAACATTTTAATGGAGCATTGGGTTTCGACCGTGTCATTTTTATTAAATATGAGCCGTGTGCCCAATGGTATTTCCCTTCTGCAACAACGACAAACTCCCATACAAAGTTTAATCCTCTATTGAAACGCTTTCAGCTTGGTTGATTTTTTCAAAATATATCCTTATGTGCTCACTGTCGTTCCTTATACAAACTACACTTGTGCAAAATATTTGTCAGTAAATGAATGAACGTGGATGGTCATGTGGTCGATACTTAGGTTGGTAATTGAAGAAGCTCGATTGATCACTCCGGGTTAAAAAATCATGCTTTTTATATGACATTGTAATCTTTTAGGGACCCGAGCAGCTCAAACCAAAGTTGCTAGATTCGCAAAGTGGTATATTAAATCCTTTTGATTGAAAAAGCGGGATGTAAAAAAAAAGTATTTCAGTTGTTTTTCATTTTATACGGTGATGAATTCATGATTAAAAAAATATTTCAATTAAAATAAGTTACTTTATTAAACTAAAAAATATAACTCTCAAGTTTCATCCAAAATCTTGAAGTCTGGCAACGCTGGTTCAAACTATCCTTTGCAATCCGAAAACAATGAAAACCGATGCATCCTACACTATCCCTTAAAAAAAGCAAATGTCATCGTTGTGCATACACGTTTACGAACAAAGAAGAGGTGGAAAAACAAAACAACAGCGCGGAGTAAACTGAGACGCTTTGTCTAGTGTCAATTAATCTGGTGACTGCTGGAAAGTCAATGTGTTCTCGTTATGCCTATAGTTCCATTCCAGCGTATTATTTGTTTTCTAGCCACTTTGTTTTACGTGTGGCAATTTAAGGGGCAGCTTATAAAGTTAATAAATTACTTACCTGACTGACATAGGTAGGTACGTATTGAAAGATAAATTCGTATTATTTTCTTTATTTCCAGGGTAATTAGAAGTAGGAAAAGTCAGGTCTTTGGAAAGGTTGAGAGAATGAACTAAAAACGAGAAGTACCACGGTGACCTATAGATATTTAGGTATGTGTAGAAGAAAGTATATGTGTTATCCTATACATACTTCCTACTATATCTTGATTAAATATAATGCACATATACATCACAATTATTATATACATTATAATTTATATTAATTATAACTATTACTGTTTCCTTTTTAATAATATATATATATATATATATTTATTATATTTTTAAATATTAGAACTATTGCTGAGTCAAGATACTTCTTATTTAAATTTTCGAGAATTGGCGGCGATACTTATATTTAATTTGCGAGAGATACGGCACTTCCGACTCCACAAGGCTGTATTTCAAAGCAAGTTGTTGATGGATAATCCTGGCTACAAGGTTGTATCCAAGCAAGTACTCTTCGTTAGCTAAACCAGCACACTCAGAGATAATGTGTCTGACTGATTCCCCCGGTCGGTGGCATGCCCGACAGATTTTAACCCTGCGTCTTTCATAATAAATCTCGGGTTTGTTCGTCATCATAACTTCGTCAATAATTGCACAGACAAAACCTTCGGTTTCTCCAAAGAGATCACCGAAACGCAGCCAGGCTATGGACGACAAAAGATCTACATCGGGTCCAAAAAGCCCGGAAGGGCCGCAAGGTCCGCAAGGGCCCGGAAAAAGCGTCTATGAAGCTCCTTACTCTGCTATACCTACCCGCGATCATTCGTGTTAAGCACTTCAGGCTTTCATCAGTTTTCATTAGCCAAGGAGAGCGGGGTAAGGGCACTTGTCCAACGCGGCTACATCTCTATGCATCCCCACGTCGGCTTCTAGGAAATATTCCTTAAGACTGCATATCTCGCTATCGTGGAGGGTCTTAAAAAGCCTCGACCTCCACACTTTCGCGGGATATAAAGTCTGTTTACCGATGACCGTGGGTGATGCATTCGGTTTACAGTCAGCAGTGTACGGACCGACACTTGTCCAGGGATCAAGTTCCGTCTGAGTCCAATTTAATATGCCGAAAAAGTACATCAGAGCCGGCATGACCCAACCGTTAAAGGCGCGCACCTTGTTATCGCCTGATAGAGGATTATTAAATACTTTCCTCAGGCGGCCAAAGAAGCGCTTCTTCAACGATTGCTTCATGTCAGTCACATTGATGCCCAAAGCTTCTGACATGCCCAAATACTAATAGGTTTCGGATACGGAGAGGACTCCACACCAAATTCCATCCAGATGATGATACTGAAAGTCTCAGTTACTTTTAGGAGCTCCATCAGTTGCAAATTGTTGTTGGTAAAGAGTTTTAGGTCATCCATGTATAGAAGGTGAGATATAACCTGACCACCTCTACTCAGCCCAAAGCCTATTCAAGCTGTCGCCCTGAAATATGCCTCGCTCGATCCTTATCGGCTCACTGTTCCTCTGGATATTTCGACATTCTGGATAGCGAAGGACCGTACTCCATGGCCCCATACACGACATCAGGAAGGTGCGTAGAGTTGCGTCTACTTTATACAACTCCAGCCCCCTCATGAGCCATTTACGTGGCACCGAGTCATAGGCCTTCTAATAATCTATCCAACATGTCGACAGATCCTTTCGGGAACAACGAACTTTTTGGCTAACGGGCATATCAATGAGGAGCAACTCCTTAGTACCACGCGACCCGTTCTTACATTAATTTTGAGAGACAAACATGATGGAGTTGGTGGTTTTAGGTCTGTTTATTTTAGCTCTCAAAATGGATGGCAGTACTTTATAGACCATCGGTAGGCAAGTGATCGGTCTGTAAATGTTAGGCTTCGCTGTACTACCTGATTTATGGAGCAGCTGAGTTATTCCTGTCGTTAGGAACTATGGCAGTGACTCTGACTCTAAGGCTGACTGAAACTGGGATGGGCATGCGACCTTTGGAACCATTTTATAAATATAAATGCTGTGCATCGCGTCAGATCCTGGAGATTTCCAGGTAGGTAAAGGACGGACTGCACGAGCTACATTTTAGGGGCTGATGGTAAGTGCCTCCAGTGTTATTAACAGGCACCGACCATCGACCGATGACAACACTGGGTAAATTTTGTAGTTGCATCGTGACCAGTTGCGAAGCAGGCGTAACATTGCTATTCCGTGGTTCGAGGCGTAGTCGATCAACGTACGACGTCATCCAGCATATGACCTGCACCTGATCCGACAGTCGTTGCGCTATCACGTTGACAGCTGGCTCAAGCATCTGAAACAGAGAGAGCATTCGACCACGGTGCGCAGTCAAGTTATACCCCTCTCTGTCGCCCCAAAGTATGCGCTTATCATTTTCATTAACATTTTGTGTTCATGCGCTGCACACTTACACCGAGAGCGGGGACCCTATCAGAGGCCGATGGTCCTCGGAGACCTAAGCTGTCCGGTGGTTGACCTCTTCCGACGATTACTGATTTGTTTCTTGTGTAGGTTTGTTATATCTGTTATTCCTCGTCCTCCTTCTTTCTTGGTTAGTGTCAGTCGCCGTACCCAAGATCGAGGTTTTCTGTATTGGTCAAACTGGTGTTAATAACGCGTTGTAAGTTTTTAAGTTCCGCTTGGCTCCAGCTTATTATGCCAAAGAATATGTAAGGACGGTGATCGCAAAGGTATTTATTGGACTGACTTAATTGGCAATAGCCGCTCCATAAATGTATATTTGTCCGCCAAATTGAAAAATATAGAGAAACTGTAATATAACAATTGTAACATCTTGCACACTGTTGTAAACTATGTTTACAAATAAAGACTATTGATTGATTGATTGATTGATTTTCATCAAACACCACGAGGGCAAAGTCACGGGTGGAAGAGAGGACATAAATATACGTCAATAGATTTGCAATTAATTATACGCCTAAATGTATAATGATGTCTGTAAAGGACCAATAAATCTGTCTTCGGAATAGATCTGTTAATATTTTATGGACCCAATGACGATATTGATGCTTAATTTATCTTGATTAATACGACCAAGCTCTAATATGATGTATGTTTAGAACACTTCGTAAGAGATTAAGGGATTTACAAATATCTTCAAGTCAATCATTACAGCATGGTGTTATTGGCATTTCTCGACATTTTTGCACATAAACCGTCAGGTTATGGCTAAAAATTTTATTGAAAAAGCCTGATCAAACATCCAATATCAATAAATCTGCTGTCATGTTAGTTTGATGTATGGTTGACGAAAATTACTTCAGTTTGTTTTGAGCCTCGACAACAGTTTTCTAATATAGGGAGATGTCGATTAATTTCAGACCCTGCGTACCTAAAATGTGTTGTTATGAATGCTATCTACAGCTTGGTACGCTATTGGAAACAGATAATTGACCAGCGAAGATCGATTAACACAAAAGTACGTATGTAACAATTGAAAATTGTGGCAAAATCTATTACGTAACCACTCCTTTACATGTGTCTAAACGTTCTATCCATCACTGACCGACATAAGCCATAGCCTTGTACGAGGACAAACTGTGCTGAAAAAAACGATATTTACCAGCTTAATAAATAAATTTTTATATTTTTTCTCTAACGTTGTTGAACTTCCCAGTGAGGTTTAATAAGACCTTGTTATTTTAACAAGATGGGAACTATTTGATGGATGACTTATCCGGAGAGTCTTTCTGCGCCTTACCAGTTTTACTTAACGCTTCTAAAACTGGGCGGACAAAGTTTATCCACACTTAAACTTTCTTAAGTGTTAATCGATCATCGCTGGTCAATGATCTGTAAAGTTCTTATAATGTTTTGGACACTATAATTTAAGTTCGGTCGTCGGAAACTAGTAATTAAGGTCACATTTCCTTTAAAACAAAAAGCTTTCAGCATTAATGGATAATCTTACAAAATCTCAAACGAGTTCACAGAAAATAAAATAGATCCGGTAGCACGCTAATCGATAGATAACTCGTTTGTCAAAATTGTTCGTCTAGTTTCGACACATGAGCCCGAAAAATATAAGGAAAAACCATTCCATTTGGCTCCTACGAAATCGCTTGAAAATTTACTTAAACATAAACAGAAACTTTTAAATGTTAGTGAAAATACCCTTCTCGGGGCACAAAAAGATTGAACAAAGAAGGCTGCAACACAGTGCGCCAGCAACTGGACATAAATCATCCGTAAACTTTACTATCACCACATTTCCTTTTAAATTTTTGGATACTATGACAAAAGCCTTTTGGCGTATTTTATGAATTTAACTGCGGTTTTAGCCGATACAGAGTACTGTTGCATTGTGGTGTGGAGTTTTATGGCAAGCTTGTAATAATATACATGCATGGGCTCGTGGTTCACGGCTCATTAGTTTATATCGTGGCCTCCCGCGGCCCCCGTGCAACCAGAGACGAATGCATAATAACTTTATATAACGTATCCCGCTTTCCCTACACATTAATATTAATATGCAAAGTGATCTTAAGGCACGGGAAACTAATATTAGGTATTAGGTACATAGAACTAGTACTTGTCTGAAATGTGTAGGTATATATTATTTATGAAAAGCTAACAAAAACATTTGCTTTTTCGTTTTATGTCAAAAGCGTTATAAAATCAATGAAAGCTTTCTGTTTTTGTTACTTCTCAATAATAAAGAGATTCCTACCTACTTGAGTGAAGTATTTAAGCTTTTAAATACTAGTTTATTAATAATATGTGATTACTGTATACTATATATACCTTTCTGCTGCAATTTAAAACGAGATTAAGTAGTTTCTTACCCTTTCTTTCAAGTCTTATTATTATGTAGCGCAATGTAACAAAAACGTTCAAAAACAAATAAAAAGTTATGAAGGAACGAACCAGTAACAGTTGAAGTAAGACTTGTAAAAAATAAAATATTTTCAGTTGAACTTTTATTCAGGTATGACTTCATTCTTTAAATATTCTTTTTAATTTAGAAAGTTCACTGAACAAAAGACGAAAAAGCAACAGGTATTACACGATGTTTTTCGTGTCTAAAGAACATTATAATGAGATGAGTTATTTTACGTAATACGATACAGTAATTTGGAACACTTTATTCATATTAAACGAGGACCTATCAGTTTGTTTAGTAAGTTGACTTTATTTCAATACATATCGTGTGTCGAGTTACTTAAAGTAAGGTATATAAAATCATTTAACACAAAAAGGTTGATCGGCTTACGTTAATTGAAAACATACAGCTGATGTCAAATAAACAATATAGTTATTTTTAGTGGCCAATGTCTAGTTATCCTCATTATTAGGTCAACAAACTTAATATAACTGATAGGACAAGACACACAAAACTAATAACAGCAGTATGAAAACAAACTGTTATAATTAGATAAGATATAATTAGTCGATGGAAACATTTAAGTATTCGTAATTATGTGACTGATTTTTTTTATATTAAAAAAAAACAACATAAGTCTGAACGCTGCATAATTTCATAACATTACCATAATAACTAAACGTTTTATTACACGTAGCTTAACATTAGCGCATAATTTTAATCCTCAGCACATTACGATGCAGTTTAATCAGATGTTATTAGAAATGGAATCGAATACGTTCGTAAAAGGCAATAAAATATAGACGAAAACAAAATAAAAACGTTCTAAATTGTAACAGTAAACTTTTCAACTGTATAAATTTTGTATTTCTTTTAAAAAAAACGGTATTTTACAAGTAGGGCGATGTCAGAAGTTGAACTGTCAGAGGGTGATCGTTGGCATATGGGGTGGGTCTTTTACAGCTTTGAAAGCGTTAGTAAGCCATGTTAAATCCTGGGCGTTATGCCGGCTTAGTGGATTTATTTTATTACGTTTACTTATTCAACGGTTAGATCGGGCTATGATGACCGTCCGGCCACGTTTAGAGGCTACTTAGTTAATTAAATGTTACACGAATGGCCGCCTCTGTGTACTATGTAATGTTCATCTGTGATGACTTCACTAAACCGGATAGGTTTAGAGCTATTAATGCGAAGTTCTGAGCTTGTTGTATGGATTTAATTACTATAATTGAAACATGGTCGTTTCAATCAAATTAAATGTTTCGTAAACAAAATGTATGAAGCGGAAATAATTTTCTGGCAAGGACATTTAAACTTGAAATTGATTTAATAGGTTCACATAAATATTTGAAGCAAGAAAATATTAGAAACTTTTTTGTCATAACTATACCTCTAGTTGCCTGTCATAATAGGCAACCATATTGTAGAAGAAGGTCAGGGATAGTCAGTTAAATATTATGAATGTTATCAAATGTCTCGATGATATTTTATGTTACACAAATTGTATTTTAGTTAATACATATGCAGTCTTATTCAGAAACGTGTCTTAAATTTGAATCAATTGCTAATCAAATGATTAACAAAATTCTTATTCATAAACCCTATTTAGCGCTAAGAGGTCGCTAAGCAATTGATTAGTAGTTGTCAAATTTAAATACCATCGGTAGCTTGATAAGAGGATGCTAAGAGGCAATATGGCGGTTTTCATTGGAGTCAGCTGATCGATTCAATAGGATTATTATGTGCCTCGAGGTTATTTCGTTCCTAATATCGAGCTGTGCCTTAATATGGCAATCTTTTACGACATTTCAGAAAGACGCAGAAAAATTAAAATAAAATATAACGCCAGCGGGAAGTAGACGGAGAAAGACCTAAAACGCTCGTTTAAATCCATTACGAGAATGATTACCTTCATTACATATTCTTCAAGTACAATGATGAAAGGATTTATAGGGAAAAAGCAATCAGGAGTAGTCTCAGTAGGTACCTACTCAGGAGGTTTGAAGAGTATGAGTTCGTGAGGAAGCTTATAGGAGATAGTTATTATCCAAAGTGTTATCTCATGTTCCTCTAATCTTATGACGCCAGTTCGAAGGCCATAAACTAAAGAATAGCCACGTGGCACACAAATAACTACAGACATTTTGTAGAAACAATTTATTTTGATATAATTATAATAAAGTAACATTTTTGTCTTAAAACCACTATTTTTGATTTCCAATATTCTTCTTACAAACACATTGACTGTGCCATTATTTTCTCATGCCACTCTCATTTCTCATCAATTCCACGTAGCCTCAGCCCTAATGCTCTCCTCCCTCGCCGTCTTTGCGAGGTTGAATAGTATTGGTGCTAGGTGCTAACAGTTCTTCTTAGCAGCTGTCAAACTTGTACCTGTCAACAAGTAAATTGTGATTAAAAAGACACTGAAACCCCGTTGCAACAGCGATATGAATTAGGAAGTAATATATAATAGACACAAGAACCTACATTAGATTTCCAAAAGAGTGGATTCATGCAGGACATGATAAAACATAGCTGATAGCGGCTACTGCTTTTATGTTCATTTGGTCAGTTTATATTGTTAAGTATATATAAATTCAGGAAAAATACCTGTTCCTTTTTACTCCATTTATTGGAGCTAATTATTTTCATTGCTACCATATCAAATACAATGAAATAACGTAATAAATAATTTTATTCAAATTAATTTTTTCAGATGTATGTTTTGACATACATGTGACACGACAGATACAAAAATCGTGGGTTTGACAACTTTATTCTTAAAATTCTGTTTTGTAGTCGACTTAATCATAATTCTCAAACTCAAACTCAAATCATTTATTTCAATTTAACCATTTACAGGCACTTTTGAATTGTCAAGGAGTCGGTTAGTCAGAAATATGAAGCTAGTTGCCCATTCCAAAGCGCAGTAGGTACTCGTACCTATGGAGAAGAACGAGCAAGAAACACTTAAGAGGACTTAACGAATTTACGACATAATTTCACTTCTATTCCGTTTCGCTACTAATCACCTGCTAACTAGTTATAAATAAAGAAAAGTTAATCATTGCTTAAGAGCTAACCAATTGCTTAGCTAAGCATTGGCTAATCAATGATTAGCGAGATTTTTCTAAATAAGGCTGATGGTGTACAAAAGAGCTCATGGTTTGGATCTGAATAAATAAATAAAAAAATCAAATCAATGAAATTCTCATACAATGGGTCGAGTTTCGCGAACAAAGGTTACATGCCAAACAAAATAAATTTAAATGTGAATCCTAGTACCCTTCAAGCCATTCAAAATGATGTAAATAATGGATGGAATACTCTGCACACTCATATGTAAAAATTGAGTCTAAACCTACGCAAATACGAGTTTCAGTATCTACCTATCTGCTATATTATAAAATGTTTGTTAGTAGATACAGTACACAAACGAGACAATTTAAGAATTGACAAATAAATGCTATCGTGTGTTCAGGTTCACAAACAATACACACACACATTCATAATCAGCTTATATAATGTTCCCAATGCTTGATCACAGGCCTCCTCTCTATGTCACATGTCTTCGAGTTTTTGGTTCTAGGACATGCCGGTTTCCTCACGTTGTTTTCCATCACCGATTTTGAGAATAGTGGTGATGAAATAATAAAAAAAAATGTATTATCTTAAATCTATACAATTAAGTTGTCGGGGCTTCCCAGAAAGTAAGCCGAAGATTCTTGTGATGGGATAAACCTCGCTCTTCCTCGAGTAATTAACAATCGTTTCGTTGTGCTAATTAGGAATAAGTTACACATTTTTCCTATAAAACAATTAAACAGAAAAATTAAAATATTACAATTAAAATCGTATAAAGAAAAATTAAATCGTGTTCATGGCAATGTGAAGCTAGAGTGTGTTTTGTATAAATGTATGTTTATACGTGTATTTATGAGTGTGTGGATGTATATTTTGTGTGAATATGTGTGTATGGGTGGGTGTGTGTATGAGGGGGCTTGTGTATGTGCCAACACAAAGTAAAGCACCTGCCTGGGTTTGTACCTCCGACCTACAACTCGTTAGTCGCAGCCATTACCACTGGGCCATCACTGCTCTCGCAGACAATATTTCGGACAATTTCGGTGGAATTTCTATCTATTCTTACCAACTGTGCTACTAGAAAGATGAATTTACAATTGCTTTAGGAAAAAGAGTTAAAAACAAACGTGTTTTTATTTAGTTTCCAGTTTTCTAAGCTTCCGTATCCGTACATGAATGTTTTATACATTTTCCAGTTTCTTACAACAACTTCATTTCAACTTCTTGGTTTAAGTATGTGCTCCATCTTCTGTAGTCTTAAATATGACTTAAAAGTAATTGTATTGTAACGTAGTGCATTATACACACCTGATTGTATCAGCTGGTAGTGGCACACGGTTGTGTACTCCTTCGCCGGTTTGAATGAATTGCGTACCCTGGAGGCTGCATTATCAGGCTCGGCTTTGTCTTTTTATCGTTCAACTTTGTATGTTAAAAGAGCGTTTAATAAAACATGTTTTGTTGCGAAAATTTATAATTTTAATGTTCATTCACTAGAGTTTTCTTTTGTATCGTTATCTTTTTAAAGGCATGTTTTGTTGTTGTTTCGGTGTGTAACGCTTTGTTGGGTTCGTTCACTCACATGTTTACTAACTCCTAAACCAAGTGTACACAAAAGGGAGAGCAATAAAAATCAAGGTAAACTCTTCAACTCGAGGGACTTAATTGCTCTATTTCAACTCAGTATCAAAGGTACTCCGACGCAATTACGCTCACCCAGCCAATGCGTTCTCTCTCACTCCGCCCCGCTGCGATTAAACGATTCAATTTTCGAAGTGGCAAACATTAATGAAGAGTTCCTCGTCTATTTTACGCTCAGCAAGCATAAATTTGGTGGTGCGGAAAAATATCATTGAATTTGTGGAATATATTGCCTTTTAAACCAACAGAAGATTGATTTGGTAGAGTCATTAATTTTTCTGTTTGTAACTTTATTTACTCTGTTCTCCTCATTGAGAATTTTTTATGGAGCTAATGTAGAATAAATCGTATGATTTATTTCCAGTGACTATATAAGTGGATACAAATTAACTTAACACACACTCGTCGACATTCTATGTGGCCGGGGATTTTCCAAATTTAATCTAGTTTGTTTCCCTCTCTGAAATAATTCTTTAATCTCGGAAAATAAAGCGTTTCCACAATTAAGTCAATCACGCCTGCTTAACTCGATTTGCTTTTAAGGAACCTATTACAGGCCTCAGGGACCATGCCCGGGAAGATGCTAAATTGCTCCGAGGTAAAACCAGTCAATTTAAATGGTAAAAGAGTTTCATTTATAAAAATGTCAATGCAAATGACGCCGCAGGAAAGTTCTTTATTAGCATACTGACTTAAATCTAGATACATTTTCCAAGCCGAAATGATAAAGGAAGAAATAATATAGCGATTTCATGTCTTTTACATAAATTTTAAGTTAAGTAATGGCTCTATCAGCCATTATCAATACCACTGAATAAATGATAAGTTTAATTTGAAAATTCAAATTAACAAAAGCTATTTATGCCAAGTTTTTGTTCTATTACAAAGTAATTTTAGGCAAAAGGTAAGGAATTATGATAATCCAAATCATACTGAATTAATAAAGACGTCTCTGAAGATAAGACAGCAATACGAAGTAGAATTATATTACGTAGTACAAAGCTTTCAGGCGAGCGCCGTTTGCGCGGTGTTTTTTGTTTCCACTCTCAATAGTAGCTTGATGATATAATAATGACTCACGAGACCGACGCAAACATCTTCTCGAATGAAAGAAAAAGGTCAAAAACAATACGAGGGGACTACCTACTTCCTTAGTTCCTATAGCAGCGGAGCTTGCCTGCGCTTTGTCAGCACTCGGGGTAGTTACACTTAATTAATGATCCCACTGTGTTGATAACTTGTGAACAATGCAAAAAAAAAGACATAACTACAAGTTTTGTCTCTCGAACAATCCTTTCTAAACATGAAAATACATAATGTAAGGCAAGTCTTGGTTCACTTATGTTTAGTTTAGCAACTAGTCTTTGCTTTAACATATTCCACGTAATATTTGACTAGAATCAGAATTGTATGAGATCTTGGAATGCAAATAGGTCGACGTGCACAATATTTATTTGTGATATTGAACCGGCTGGAATAGCTTTACTTTAGATATTCAAACGAGCACTTTAGTTAATTACATTTATTTTGAACTGTATACATGTGTATATAAGGTTAGCAATTTATTTCAGCATTTCCCTCAACCGTTGGCGTATAATCTTGCCCCTGGGATTCCTCGGCATTTCTTCAATGAACTTTACACCTCCTTTTAATTGCATAAACGGTGCCACCTGAGAAATTAAACAACTGTATTGAGTCAATGAGCGTTTTCAGTAAGTTAATTTGTACCAATGTTGATTCTACTTTGTTAGATTAGTTATTCGTGTTTAAAATGACAGTGTATTTAGTTACGTGTATTAACGAGCCTGATAAGAGCCAAATTAATGTTTGTATACGTTTGTGATTTTTTTTAACATTTACACGCATAAATTGTAGAAATAGGTTTCCGACACAATTTTATATCCAGAAGGTTTTAGTTTCCAAATTCTTGATCCTGCCGCCGTTCAACGGATTACCAAATTATCAGATCCTAAACTAAATTACATTTTACATTTTCTTATTATTGTTAACAAATTCTTAGTTTTCCAGTTGAAAAAATTACTATCTCATAACCTAATCTTAGACTGTGGTACAAACGCCCGGTTTCGTGAAAAAAAGGCTGTATCCGTAAGAAAGATTCAATAATCGGAACTCGTTTTTGTCTTACATCACTAATAACATCTTGAAAAACATGATTACATACTGCATTCTAATCAAAAAAGCAAATTGGTTACATTTTGACATGAATTATTAACAGGTTCAGTGCGATACGGCTTTTCCCGTATTTTTTTAGATCCATATTTCCGTTCATAACTAATAAGTTTCTTGAGGGATTTCCGGACGAAATAAAAGAATAAATTGTCCACCAATCTATATTATTATTATGAATATATTGAAACCATGTCCAAATTAGCTTTCTTCATGGAGATTGAGGATTTCAAAAGTTGAAAGTGGTACGGAAAATATACCGGCCGTAACGCATATCAGGAAACTCTGGTACGGGGTATACAGTACAGCGGCTGTAACGCAGAGCCGAGCAAACTCGGTGCCGCGTTGAACGTGTTAAATAACTCGGTTAAATTAAATATAGGTATGTATGGCGTATGTTGATAAGAAAAATGCCAGCTGTCACGAGCGAAAAATTGTGCACAATTTACAAAGAATATGTGATAATACAAATCTAATCTAAGATACACTAACGTTATGGAATAAAAAAATAAAGCCTTTGCATTTTTATTTACGATTCCGGAAACATTCCAACAAAATAGTTTACAGAAGATTTTTGTGCAACATTTACCTCCAAAATCAAATCATATTAATAATAATCATCCTCTGTTGTCCCAATGCAGGGCAAAGGCCTCTCTTTCCTTTTTCCAGTCAACTCGATCCTGAACCTATATGGGTCTTCCGCGATTCCGTTGAACGGTTTCTTCGGGTGGTAGTGCTATTATCAAAATACCTATGTATCTATAGAGACATCTACATTATCAAAACCGTACCTCTGCAGCAACATAATCAACCAGTTCCTTTTCAGTAACTTCAACGCCTGGTTGCTTGACAACGAAGGCAGTGGGTTCTTCCCCAAAAACACGTACTGGTTTACCAACCACACCGGCTTCCCTGACTCCTGAATGAAGTTGGAGAATGGTTTCCAATTCTAGTGGAGCCACCTATAAGGAAATCCAGGGTTATAGAAAATTCAAGACTGCTGTCGCGAGGTAAAGGTTAGTTGTGTGTCTTCATAGTTTTTGGTTAATCGTGGCGGGTAATATAGGTTTTATTTTGACACTACTCTAATTGTTTTGGGGACTTTATAACAGTATAAATTCACCCGGATATTTAAAAAAATAAAGAAAAAACAAATATGTGAGATGTAAAAGAACATGGAAACTGTAAAAAAAAAAATGCATAAAATAAAAGTATTGCAATACTTATCAGTGCTTTAATAACATGATGAACCTAACAAAAAAGACGCAATAAAAGAAGCTAGCATAAAAGAACATAGCAATTCATTTATATATTCGTAATAAGCCGTGTATCTAGAAATGCGCAGATAATACGTGGCTTATTTATAAGTCCACGAAGAAAGGATTTCTTAAGATGAAAAGGTGTGGTTCGTATTTCGTAGACAGTCTTAGTCCAGCTAATATTTTCTACAAAAACCTCGTCTTATTGCTTGAATAAGACGCGTTATATGTCTTTTTTACCGAGTCCGGCTTGTGATGTCTACGTTTTCTCGGAATGACTTAGTTACGCCTTCCTTTTTGTAATTTGGGGACATTTTCAAGCGTAAGAATGCCTTCAGAAAGTATAACATTTCTGTTCCTTCATACATTCAGAGTATTATAATAAGTTTAAGGAAAGCTCTTCGTCTACTTTTCGAAAGCTTATTTATAATTTTGTTAGTAGGTACTGAAACTGTAACATGAATCATACAATTTTGAAAAAAAAAATCTGCAATATTACCAAAAATAATCTTACTTACTTTATAACCATCATATACAATGATCTCCTTCAGTCTCTCGACGATATAAAAGTACTTATCTTGATCATAATAACCAAGATCTCCAGTTTTGAAGAAGCCGTCGTCATCTAAGTAATTTGAAGGTGGCATGGCAATGTAACCTTTCATGAAGACAGGACCTCTCAAACATATTTCGCCGCGTTGATTCGGACCCACGGCTTTACGGGTTTCCGGATCCACGACCTGTGAACAGTATTCAATTTCTTACTGAAGGGGGAACCGATAGGGTCGACGACGAAAAAAAAATCGTAAGTTTTTTTTTAAATTTGCAAGTTAACATTAGGTCGTATGTTGATTAAAGTAGGATACGCCACAATAACAAATATGTTTTTACAGAATTATATTCATTAGAATCAGTAATAACACCTCCTTAAGTTATTATAATCCATGGATGTCAAGTTTCATGAAATATTCCTTTAATAGGATTACTTGGTCTTAAAGAGTGAATGTTGATGACTTTAATGATTTTAATTTTGTAAATAAATATTTGTTACGATCGCGAATCTTATTCTTATCAACATACAACCTAATACTGATTAGCAATTTGCAAAAACCGTAAGAAAATTTGAATTTCACGGGCGCTTTCACATTAATATCAGAACTGCACCCTAATTGCGTAACACATTTTCGTAAACGATTACGACTAATCTGTTTGATTTTGACGGTTCAAGAACATTCATTGCGTTCTATTTGTTCTATTGTTGAGCAGAATTTTTATCGAACTTAAGAAGCAATGGATTAGCAATCTGTTTCAAAACGATTCAGATTCCGATTGATTGTGTATTACGCAATTAGGGTGCTGGATTTCATGAAGGCATAGGATAGGAATCCTACTAATTTTATAAATGCGAAAGTTTGTCAGCATGGATGGATGTTTGTTACTCTTTCACGCAAAAACTACTTAACGGATTTGGATGAAATTTGGCACACATTTAGTCTATAACCTGGATTAACACATATAATACTTTTATCCCGATACTCCCACGGGATCAAGATTTATGCGGGTGAAACCACGGGGAGCAGTTAGTACCATATACTTTTACAATGTTTGTAAATATGTGAGCACCATGTACGTATCACGTGATTGATTTATCTGTCTTTTCTTTACTTTAAATTCTTTGTACCTACTGTGGTATAGGATTTTCATTCTTGGTGCATCATCTTCACATATAAAAATATAATTAATGTATACAAAATATTGTAAAACAGTTTAAAAGAGTAACGGTGCAGTGTTTTGCCCCTTCTTCTCCATCCGAAACTAGCTTTTGGTAGGGGCGCCTAAAATCAATTCTATTTTAATGAAAATGTTGACGTTCAAAAGTGCCTTTCATGTGCCTATTTTAAATAAATGCTTTGACTTTTACTTTGACATATAAGTTACCAACCTACTTAAACTGTCCGGTATGTTGACGGATGTTACTTTAATTAAATGAAAGGAAGAGTGTAGTTTTTATACATACATAACATCACGCCTTGTTTCCCCGAAGGATTGGGCAGAGGTGTACCTATAGTACACCCACATTTCGCCAGTTATGTTTAAGTCCCATGTAAGCCTATTGCCATCTACCGGGCACAAATCCAGACTTCGGGCTGCTACTGAGAAATTCCAGATAGAAAATCCCAATAACACGTTGCCCGACCTGGGGATCGAACCCAGGACCTCATGCACAGCAGTAGCGATTGCGACCACTAGACCAACGAGGCAGTCTCAGTGTAGTTTTTCTTGCTTATATTTGATTATAAGTTAGCTACCTAACGACATTTATAGATACAATAACGGTAATCAAAATGGTGGGTTGACACAACCGTAAAATAAATTGTTTGTTAAGCTAGGCAAATACAGTTTTATTTTCGATATAACCATTTATAGAGAAACTAGCTTCTGCTCGCGGTTACGGCCGCGTGATGTCGGAATTTTTTCTACAGGAACGTAGAATGGTCGATGCCATCTTTGCCAAATTTTATCGAATTCCGTTAAGTGGTTTAGCCGTGAAAAGCTAACATACAGACAGAGTTACTTTCGAATTTACAAGATTAGTAAGGATTTAAATTAAACAAAGTAACAAATGGATAATTGTAGTAAAAGTCGACAACAATTAAGTATTCTTTATCACAAACCTTTAAAGTAATTCCAGGTGAAGCCATTCCCACACTGCCGGACTTGGGTCCCTTTGTGCCCCAGCTCTCAGAGGTTAACTCACCTGCTTCAGTCATTCCATAACCTTGTAAGATATTCACAAGGTTAGGAAACCTACAAATATATCAAAAACACATCATTAAAACATTGACTTAATGACCAGAGGGCTGGCCTATTTTTCGGCCAAAGAATTAGCATTGCCATGCAACGTGGCAATGCTGCCAGCCTTTTGGGCACTTGTCCCGCTGACAGCGATGTGGGCGAATTTTTTGATGCTCTATGATTCTTTACCTTTTTTATATTAATGTTTATATTATTTATTATTTAGATTGTTTATTATGTTAATTCAAATAATATATGTACTACTTAATGACTATATTATTGATTGTAGATACTGTTTAAAATATTTAACTTTTCAATGGTCTAAAATAAAATTCATATTTATGGAAATATACAAAATCGAACGTGACTCAATTACACTTTATATTTATAACTAAATGAACTGATAAAATGAATCGATACTCGCCTACTTTTGACCTTTTGTATCGTCTTGTTATGAAGAGGCGATGATCGAGAGTATATAATATTGAGTGAATCGAGATTATATTTTTCTGCTTCCTTTGCCTTTGATAAGTAGCAAACCAAAGACGGCACTATAAAGGCGATGTTAACCTGTAAAATAATATAAAGAGAACGAAGATTAAATCTCGGATGTTCACTTAAAATAGGATACATAGAGGGTGGGAAAGTATTGGGTATAGAATAGGATAGAATATAATACTCTTTATTATGTACACCTTATAAATTACAGACATTGATGTAGAAATTTTACATTGGTTGACACAATGGGCGGTCATATAGGTACTTCCGTTGGGCACCAATCTAAACAAAAGATTATTTAAATATATTGCTTACGGGAAACACAGGATAGAAATGTTTACAATTCTTAAATGAAGACTCATTTAAGAATTGTAAACATTTCTATCCTGAGAATATGTGCATATTTTTTTAAAGCAGCATGTTTTGAGATGCCGAGCAAAACTGTTCGGTTGTTTGAGTTCAACACAATTTGTCTACATTCTTTCAAGTTCTTTCATAAGTTTTAAGAGGGATGTTTAGTTTTTTATAGCGTTGGAATTTGTACGTAGATTCCGAGTAGACCCATATCATACAAGTCGTGTTAACGCTAAGGACTTTAAGTTAAGTGTGAACAAGATATTTTCCTGATGATTCTGTTCCTCAGAACGTTCAAATAACGCTTCCTACCCCCTACCCTACTTGAGTTATAATAAATCGAAATAAAAACAATATATACCGGTCGTCACAAATAATCATCGCGAACAATATGAAACTAAAACACTCATACAATAAAAAATACTCATACAAAAAAACTAGCACACAATCAAAAATTTTTTTTGAAAAACTCGGTTCTTGTTTTGAGAGCGGTTTGTCATTTCAGGTCAAAATTTATAACGCTGGGCGTCAAAAGGTCAGGTGCGTAGCATTCAACGCCGCGCATTTATGAAAAGATTCATAAATGTGGAAGAAGCGAACGAGTCTGTAAATATTGTACCGTATACTGCGCCGTAGTTTCTGTTCACTCCCTTGGGATCACGGTATGAATAGTGCATTTGTGTGTGTGGAAGTAATCTGGGATGTTGTGGAAAACTACATTGTGAAAACTGATGACTGGTACCTACGTACCTACGTAGGTGCATCACTGTATACCTAATTATGTATAACAACGATTATGTGTATATAGTTGGTCTAGTGGTCGCAATCGCTACTGCTGAAAAATTATGAATATGACATAAATAATACACTAGGGATATAGTAAATTGGCTTGACATAAATAATTTAGTAATAAATTTATCGAAGACGACATTATTGCATTTCTATCAGCGCTCACCAGTACAACAAATGGCTATAGAATATGACGGACGGATAATTGACAAAGTAACAGTTGCAAAATTTTTAGGAATATTGATAGACAGTCAGTTAACATGGAAACCCCAAGCCGAAGAGGTGTGTAAAAAGCTGAGCACTGCTGCATATGTGCTATTCAGCTTGAATAAAAAAGTGAGTGCAACTGCAACATTGGTAGCTTACCATGGTTTGGTAGCATCAATTCTGCGATTTGGAATTGTATTCTGGGGTAATTGTAGTTTGAGAGAACAAGTGTTTAAGGCCCAAAAACGCTGTATAAGGGCAATAATTATGTGGCCTGAAAATGACAGACAGTTGTGTACCTATGTTTAAATCCCTAAAAGTGCTAACATTTCCGGCATTGTACATTTTGGAAATTGCAATTTATGTAAGAAAAAAATAATAATTTCTTTTTAACTGTGTCAGAAAATAGAACTAGAGAAGGACCTGTCAGAAGCCAATATAGGAACCAAATAAAAAATGGTATCTACAATACAGCTTTGCTTAAGAAAAGTGTTTTCGGAATGGGCCCTACCATATATAATAAAATACCAGATTGTATAAAAAATAATCCCATACAAAAATTTAAAAAGGAACTTACAGCCCTATTACTTGATAAGTGTTATTATTCAATTAACGATTTTTTAGATGACACTACACTTTAGATTTAAAATTTGACAGTATGTGTTTTTTGACATTATAATGCCTGGTTTTATTTGTATAATTTTAATTTTATTTTTAACTATTATTTTTCGACAATTTTAATTTGACTAAGGAGTTAATTCTTTTGTTAAATTTATTTTCAATATTTGCATGCCTAATTTAGGTAGATTGTACAGGGATCACAAAGTTTGTAAACAGCTTATTTATGTACCTACTTTCAAGCAAATAGAATATTATGATTAAGATTATGAGCATGAGTTCCTGGGTTCGATTCCCAGGTCGGGCATAGTCTTAGCATAACTGGCGAAATGTGGGTGTACTATAGGTACATCTCTTTTTTGTGAATTTGTGGATCAGGCCTTTTTTTTTTTTTTTTTGGGTGGGAAATCATCAAATGACTTCACCCGCTCTGGGTGCAGCGGGAGGGCGTGTCAGACTTTTACTGACTAAAACCCACCCGTGTTCCTTCAGTTGCCTGTGCCAGGGCCACGGTTTTCTCTGTGGAATAACCCGCGACCCTGAGGCGTCGGCCCTATCGGACCCCGTCATTTTGTGCTGACATCTCTTTGAGGCGCGCGTGGAACACAACGCGCCGTCGACCCGGGCCTGGTCCTTACCGGACGGCGAGCTACCCATGGCTCGCCGTCCGCAAGCCCGCGCCTACGGTGGCCGGGAATCTGCTTGCGATTCCCGACGCCCAGGGCGTCTCCTGCGGCGACTAGGGGCGTGAGGGCGCAAGGCTCTCTCCCTCACGTGCTCCGCCTCCTCCTTTGCGAGCATTACTGCTTCGCAGAAGGAGGTGACGGCTTTCCATTCCCTCTCGCTCCGTACCATGGCCTGGACCAGTGTCGGACGCGAGAGATCGCCGCCGCCAATCGCCTCCGCGAGGACACTGCGGTGCTCCGCCCAAGCTGGGCATACCTCTACCGTATGCTCCACCGTGTCCTCCGGGCGATCCACACAATGGTGACACCCGGGCGTTTCCTCCCGCCTTATGCGAAACAGGAACCTCCCGAAACAACCGTGTCCGGTGAGGACCTGTGTCAGGCGGAAGGTGAGGACGCCGTGGCGCCTCTCCAACCACTCCTCAAAGAGGGGACTTACCGCCGCTATTGTGGCGTGCCCAGCACTGGGTTGCGACAATCGCACTCTCCATGTCGCCATGAGATCCCGCCGGAGCTCTGTCCGCTGTACCGTGATTTGTCGCGGCAGCGGAGTTACACCCCGGCGTTTTGCCTCCTCGCGCCACTCCCATACGTGCGCGAGGGCTTTTGCCTCCAGATCCCATGGCGGCAATCCGGCAAGGAGGCTCGCCGCCTCGCATGAGACCGTGCGGTATCCCCGGACCAGCCGGATGGCCATGACCCTTTGGGACGCGTTCAACCTGCGGGCCGGTCGGCGCCTCAAAGAACGCGCCCACACCGGTGCCCCGTAAAGGGCCATGGACCGCACGACTCCCGCGTAGAGCCTCCGGCAGGAGGCGTTTGGACCCCCTAGATTGGGCAGGAGCCGCCTCAAGGCAGCCCCAGCCCGCTCCAGTCTGGGAGCCAAACGTCGGAAATGCTCCACGAAGTTCCACCGGCTGTCGAGGACGAGTCCCAGGTACTTCATCGTCGACTCGACACCGATGTGAACCCCTCCCGCCGTTATCTGGGAACCCGACAGTGGCGCGTTCCGAGGACCATGAAAACACATGGCCTCGGACTTGTGCAGGGCCACTTCGAGTCCCAACTGCCGGATCCTATCGACGATTGTCGCAACCCCGAGTGTCGCTTGTTCGGCCGCCTCCTGGTGCGACCTCCCCTGTGCCAGGATCAGCGTGTCGTCAACGTAGCACACCACGCTGACGCCATTCGGGAGGTCGGCGCGCAGCACCTAGTCGTAACCGATATCCCACAGAAGCGGCCCCAGGACCGATCCCTGTGGGACACCGCACGACATCTCTCGCCGGTTCCACTCTCCCCGGTGACCGGGGTAGATGACGGCCCTGTCCGTCAAATAGGCCTCGACTACACGACAGAGGTAGGTCGGCATCCGGTGATACCGCAATGCCTCCCTGATGCAACTCCAGGGCAGGGTGTTGAAGGCATTGGCGATGTCTAGAGACACCGCCAAGACGACCCCACCCCGGGCAACAGCATCCCCCGTCGTGAAGGCTCGCACGCGCATGATGGCGTCAACCGTAGAGCGCCCCCTGCGGAAACCAAACTGGCTCTCCGCCAAATCCGGCCCCACCCGCACCAGCCGCCCGAGGAGGCGGTTTGCAATAACTCTTTCAAAGAGCTTGCCCACCTCGTCGAGCAGCACGATGGGCCGGTAAGCGGACGGAGAGTCCGAACATGACGTGATGTTATGTTATGTGTACATAGTGATACGACCATAAAGTCAGTCCAGATTGTAATAATAAAATATATGTCTTCTGAGAATTAACTAGCATTGATCATCACGATTGTTTATTGCGTATTCCCGATTTCAGACGATTAGGTCCAATTAGTGAAATTGTTGATACAATCAAAAAGTCACATGAATACGCCACTATGACATTTAAATAGAGATAAGCTTAATGAAATACAATAAAATCAGAATTTTGTTGGGTACCTGATCAATAGCTTGTTAGTTAATTTTAGTGTACGAAGTTTATCAAGTGTACATAATTATTTTTATCATATTAATAAATATGAGCAGTGGTAACGGCCCCGACTAACGAGTTGTAGGTCGTGCGTTTCAACCCAGACAGGCGCTTTACTTTGTGTTAATTATTTTATCACCACTGCTCCTAAAATGGTGCAGGAAAACATAGTAAGGAAACCAAAAAATCGAAGACATGAGACCAACCCGCACTGGGCCCGCGTGGTTGATTATGGCCATTCGCTGACATTGAGAGGAGGCCTGTGTTTCAGCAGCGGGAACATTATAGGCTTAATATATATCAAATAGTCTATTAATTTACTATATAAATATTTATATTACTTACATCACAATCTTGAACACTCTTCAGGAACGAAATAGGTTCTGCTTCATTGACATATACAATTTTTCTGCCGAGGCATAGAAATTTGTACGTCATGAAAGTGTCGTAGTTATGATACCATTCTCCGAAAACGAACGCTGCTTTCAGGGACTCGTCGCTGAAGCTGAAATGTTATTTACTTGTTAGATTAATAGGGACCCAATTATGTACTGTACATATTTATTGCAAATAGATATGTTATATCAAAATAGTTGCCATGTCATGAGTAGGTAGGATCATTTTCTATTTAGTTCAAGAGTTAAACATAAAATGACGGCGGAATCTATTATAGGCAACTTAGATACTTTTAAGTTATCTACTTATGCATTTAATATTATGCCAATCACAAAGGTTTTGCAAAAGGAAAGCAGTTGTCCCATGTTTGGGAGATTCTGCATGTAATATTTTGTGTTTGTATGATGAAACTGTACTTATGGTACAGGAAAACATCCAATCAGTACCTATGTCCTATCGAATCCCGTTTTGCATGACCCTTTGCAAAACATTTTTGGCTGCACGTTGAAATCATAGTTTATCCCGACCTTTTTTTTGTTTGACCAATGAATTAAGGTTGACCGATTTTTTTAAACGTTAATTGTTTTAGTTTGACCATGAACAATGCCTCTTAGGAAGGACGACCCTTTCTAACGGTAATTGTTATTGTTTCATTTAGGAATAAAAGATGTTAATTTTTTTCTTAAACAATGCAGGCGTGGGTAGCCTCTGGCCCGTGTAAACGTTAATCGCCCTAATGGGGGTCATGCAAAAAAGGAGTCGATAGTACCTACGATATGTAACGTAACAAATTGGCATTGTTTTTAGTTTTGTATTAATTCAAATAAAAATGTGAAATTGAAAGTCATTCTCTTTAATGATTTAACAAACACTATTTTTATTTTGCGTGCCTTGTATATTTTTACATGTTACACATAAATTATTCGGTGTTCATTAGCTACAATTTGATAGACATGGCTGAAAAATAAAACCAACCATATTGATATCTTTATCAAAAACAACATAACATAACATAACATCACGCCTTGTTTCCCCGAAGGGTTGGGCAGAGGTGTATCTATAGTACACCCACATTTCGCCAGTTATGTTTTTAAGTCCCATGTAATAGGGGGCGAGCCTATTGCCATCAACCGGGCACAAATCCAGACTCCGGGCTGCTACTGAGAAATTCCAGATATAAAAACCCAACAACACGTTGCCTGACCTGGGAATCGAACCCAGGACCTCATGCTCAGCAGTTGCGATTGCGACCACTAGACCAACGAGGCAAAAAACAAATGCACAATTATTACGGTTCCGCGATTGGTAGAGAAAAGTTAATTAACATGTTAATTAATACTCACTCATCAGGCAGACTATTGAGGATGCAATTTAAATGTGTCAGTTGTACGCCTTTGGGCATGCCCGTAGTGCCGGAGGAATACAAAATGAAGGCGATGTCACTCTGTCCCTGAACTTGCACCGGCTCGAACTTATTTACGTCAGCATCATCCGTGACCAAAGTTCTGATTGGAATTACTGATTCCGTGCCCTCGTCCAGTGTTACAAAGTTCTCTATGCAATCAAAGCTCTTCAGTATGTCGCTGTAGGTGCTCCAAAACAGTTTGGAGCATATAAAGTATTTTGGTTTTGTTAAGCTTATCTTGTGTTTTAATACCGCTGAAAAATAAATGGAAATTTTATATCACATGCTTAATTTATCTGATTATTCGTATGTTTATGCATGAGTAATGAAAACAGACGATTCATCGAACTTTATAAATGTAGGCTATTATGTTTTCCGTTAATCTGAATTCTGAGAAGCTTGTACGATAACCCTCCCAGGGATATCTTATATGCTCTATATATTTTCAAAAGTTTAAGTTCCTCATAAAATATACAAACAAGAAAACCTCAAATAACATGTATGAGGCGTTTAAAGAATGTGGTGGAAGAATGATGTTTTGTCTCACCTCTCCCGCTCTTTAAATCATAGGGGGTGTACGTCGCTCCGGTGAACACGATTGCAAGAACCGTCGGGACGAATTCATTGCGTTTTTCGGACCCCACTGCAACAATGTCGCCCCGCCTCACCCCCAACTTTGTCAAAGCGGTGGACATATTGACGGCATATTGTGTGAATTCCTTGTATGTTAGTTTCGCGTGTGTTTCTCCTAGCTCCTGGAGTTTATAAAGTAAATGGTTTAGTGTTTAAAGTTAAAACTAATATAATGTTTTGTTTAGCTCTGAGATACCGTACTATCTTCTATCGTACAAAAAAATCGCTAGAAGTTAGCCTTATGAACGAGTTGTCACTTACCAAAACTACTTCATCTTTTTTGAGCCTAAGACGATCCAAAATAAACTTTCCAAAATTCAAATGTGCAGGCACTTGCACATTTTGATCACCAAACACGTAATTGTCGTTGTCGAACATTTTTACAAAACAAATAGCTTAATTGAAATCACAGTTAATGCTCTTAAGAATGTAATTGAATTGTAAATTAAACGTATCCGTATTTATACAAAAACAAGGAAATTATTTTTAATTATTAATTAATGTTAACAACAAATCGCTGAGATATGGACTGGTAAGAGTGTGCGTCCACTACACCGAACTGCTCTCAACAGGAAATGCAATCTATCAATCTACTAAAGAGTTTTCACGCTCACTGCCGTTCGTAAGTAGTTTTGTCAACACAATGGGGCAATAAATCTTAATAAAGATAAACTCTTATCTTATGTGCTGTAGGTACTATTTAGGGTTGAACCACATCTGTCAGCACGGAATCGCATCTTTCATGTTCTACCCTTTTCTATCGCTCGGCGTTGTCATTTGCCAGAGCGCGGAAGAAAGAAATGCACTGGGCCGAAACGAATCTCATCGCCAATTGATGAGCGACAGAAAAGGATAGAGCATGAAACAATGCGTTTCCGTGCTGACAGATTTGAGTCAACCCTACTGTTCTACTAGCTTACTGACACCTAACAAATACAACCCAATGGTTAAATATGTACTTAACGCTAATCATTTCCAAGAACAACAGCGGTGCAGTGACAACAGACCTTAGAATGTTTCCTTATGATTATAATGTTAATGCACTTATGAACTAGTTATTAAATAACTCCATTTATATTAATTTACTTGTTATTGAATTCTTGAATGGTGTTTTCCCGCTGTACGCTTGATAGGACACTTTATTGTTAAGTGCCTGCTTTATTTTGAACTAACTTGTTGTTTTGATTTGGTTTGTAAAATTTATGCGGTATTGATTACTGTCAATTAGTATTAACTCACAGCCAGGCAAATACCTACCCCATGAGATCTATGAAATCAGGATCTTTCAGTCAAAATCTAATGCAGACCATTGCTTTGAGAGCAGGACCAAATTGTCCATCTCGTTTCGCGACGCCACGCCGCCGCCGCGTACCTAGTGAATATTTTGGCCCACAGCTCATTGGGTACATTAAAAATCTTAGTGTTTTTCAAATTTTCCTGTTTTAAAATCATTTTTAAATAGTCAATGGAGACGGGGATTTCTAGGCCTGATTGTAATAAGTTGAGGTATTGTAAATATTTTTCTATTTGAGAATGTGAAAAATTTGCCCAATTGACAATCTAGAAAATGAGGAAACCAAAAATGTATTTACGGTGACGAATAATATCGATTAAGTTATAATCGATTAACGCAACTAGAGTTTGTAATATAAAAAAAAATGCTTTACCAGATGTTTAATTCAATTACAATACAACACACACACACACACACACATTACAATAAAGTATGTATAAATAATAAACAACAAATTAAATATCTACAAATAAAGATAAACTTGAAACACGTTTGTTAATCAATTATTGTATTTTTAGTCTGTGCTGACATGAATAGCGGTAAGGGTCGCAAAATGCTTACTCTACGCTGATGACTTAAAATGAACAATGATATCCATGCCAGACAATGACACTCACTTACTCGTTTCATATCGTTTAGTGTGTGTGCGTTTTGAGTGTGTTTCCTCCCTAGTTTTATTGATAATTTCCTCGACTCCTGCTTTCTTTACTAGGGACATATCAAATAAATGCACGTTCCTATTTTGGTAAACATGTAAGAGGTAATGATGGCTATGTAATATAAGTGTGCAGTAAGGTCAGCAGCAGCCTGCTTCGAGAGCTGTCGACTTCAAATACCTCATTGCTACTTATTTTGTTTCTTGTTTAGTCGACAGCTCTCGCAAAGGTAGGAATGCAATACTAAAATATTATTGTAACTGCATCGTAGGCAAACGGACTGTTGCGCCCATGTAATGTCAATAATATGGTACCTTAGTGGGGCTAGGTACCAAGATAATATACCTGCACAATTCTTAGATGACATTCTAATTATAATAAGGATGATGACATGATGATTTTTTAATTTTTAGTTCCAAAAAATATTTGTGTCCAAATAGTGCAAACAATATTATAAAAAGTGTAAAAGCTTAATAAATTGCCAAGCGTTTTATGGTAGTGTTAGACAAGGACAGCACTATCGTAGAAGTGACGTCACGACTATGTAACTTCATACTAGCGCCATACATTGTCCGTACCCATCGCGCGACAAGGACGTTAACAATCCCCTCCAAAAACTTTTAAAGTGTGCAGTTTCTTCATTTTTACATCGATTTAACAGATTTTTTCGATTATCTCATTTTCAATATAAGCGCCTATATTGAAAATATATAAAATTATATTAATTTTTGAATCATTTGTTATATTAGACATCATCCCTTTTGAAGATTAATAAAAAGTACTAAAAATAAACAAATTTTTAAGTTTTGTGTTTCCTTACGTCCTCCCACTCCACAAATATTAATAACATCCTTTAAAAATAACAAAAAACAATCGCACTTTAAAATTCAGCTGTAACGTGTAGATTGTTACGTAACCTCACTTTTGCTGAGTTTCTTTTAACTCAGCTCTAAGATTGCCAAAATCCGAAAAAAAATCAGTCATGGTTTGATAATATAGTAGCTATAAATTGACACTTTCAACTTTTTACATCCAGGCCCAAGGTGGTATGAAAGGTTATCCGTCTCCTTTGTGCTTTTAAGCCCAGAAAATAATAAGCGACATAGATATATCCTTGCACCAGGCCACTCAGAAAGTATTGCGATAAAAAGTTTATATGCACGAGAGACTGGCCAGTTATAGTCTATTTCGAAAATATGATTATTTCTAAGTAAAAATAGGTACGTTCCAATTTCAGAATTTCCCTCCACATTGTTTGCGAGCTAATTAAAATGATCGTGTCTCATAAAAAATGGATCTGCGCCGGGAACATTTTCGCGCTATGAATTTTACAGTTTTAAGTGTCGCCTGAAACCAGACGAATCGTACGATAGACTTCAAATGGCATTCGTGGATGAAGGCCCTTCTACGGCAACCGTGTATAGTTGGTATAACGAATTCAAGCGCGGTCGACTGACTTTGGGGGATGAAGAAAGATGTAGTCGCCCTTTGACGGCTGCAACGGAAATAACTGTGCAAGTGCTTGGATTTATCAATACGATCCAGAAACGACGGTTTGGGTGTTTCAAAACGAATTAACGCCTACCAAAGTGAAGCGATCTAGAAGCGGGGGGAAGATTTTTCAAATTGACTGACTACTTGGTGTCAATTCCTTTACGAAACCAAATAAGCATCAACTCTGAACGGTGTACTACCAAATGCTTCGCAGAAGTTTTCTCTGTTGTGAGCAACAAGCGACTAAACACAGGGCTCCGCGGGCTACTGCTCCACCACGACAAGGCACCTTCGCACACCGCGCTCATAACGAGCCACTTCCTGGACAACACGCCGGTCAAACTCCTGGGTCACCCTTCTTACAGCCCTAAGCTATCACCGTGTGACTTCTTTTAATTCTCGCAAATAAGATGCGCTATCAGCGTTCGAGCAGGCTGTAAACGAGGTGTCTACGGCGGACTAGAAAAAGTGTTTCGAAAACTGGTTCAGACGCATGAAACTTTGTGTAGAGGCTGGTGGAGAATACTTAAACGTGGGGCATAGTTTTTATTCAAAGGTTTTTATGACATTTAAACAAATCTACCTAATTTGATCATCTAACAAACACGTACACTGAAAGCACAAACATAATTCACGGTATGACAATACCGTGAATATGTTTGGGTTTGGGGTTAGACGGAATCTTCGAACAATTCGGTTTCAGTACTAATCCCACCCCTGATCCACAAGTGTGTACCATAATCCAAATGAGCTTCAATTTCGAGTATTAATTAGACAGTATTGACAGTGATTCAAAAAAACCTCAATCAAAATTAAAGTCAGTTATGCAAATTAGATTCGATTATGTTCGATTCCCAGGTCGGGCAAAGTGTTTTTGGGTTTTTCTATCTAGAATTTCTCAGTTGCAGCCCGGAGTCTGGATTTGTTGCCGGTTGATGGCAATAGGCTCGCCCCCTATTACATGGTACTTAAACATAACTGGCGAACTGTAGGTGTACCATAGGTACACCTCTGCCTAACCCTTCTGGGATAACAGGCGTGATGTTTTGTTTATGTTTTTTGGCAAATTAGGCTGAGAATCAGCACTTTTCGAACGTCAAAATTACATAAGACAGTCCCCACAAATGGGTTATGAACCTTATGAAGACGGTGAAATGAGAGCAAGTTATTGTTTCCTCGTTTCTAGTGTTAACATTGTGAAAATCAATGTTTTTAGTAATTATTTTCTAGAAAGGTGTTTGACACTCGTTAAGATTAAATGAACCTCATATATATTCTATTTTAGTATATTGTGTACTTAATATTTGCACCAACGACAGCGACATTTTATTTCCAAATCACTGTCCATCCCAAGGTTGCCTGGAACAGATTGCAGAAAGCGATAAGGCCCTCCCATTGTTTATCATGTAGTGTTAGATTTATTTTGTGTTATGTCTTTTTGTGGTGTACAACAGAATAGAACCACTTTTGCGCAGTTTCTGTTTTTCAAGGAATGTTACTTACCTACTTTTTCTCTCTTATCGACAGTAAAAATATAAAAGAACAGATTAACTCGAGGTGGAAATATTTGTCAGCCACCAAGGTGGCAGTAGCGCCACTCAAGAATTTAGTAAAAGTTTGATACCAGTTCAGATTATATTCTGTAATGTTGTGCATGTAAACATATATTAAAAAATAAATAATATAATTATACGGTTACACATACAAACTTAATATAAAGTAACTTAATTTTAATTGTATAATTATGACCTGCTCCATTTATTAATAAATCAACCAGAAATGGTGTTGTGTTATTTGCTGACGTTACTTCCTTAATTTTTAAGTTAGATAGACGTGCTACAAATAATGACGACGTAAATAACGCCCTACTATAACGTCCAAAATTGGTTCACTGCTAATAATTTAGTACTAAATAGAAATAAAACTATGTGCATATGTTTTTCTTTGCCAAATGTCAAGGATAGTGATTATGAGATAGTATTGAATCAAGAGAAACTAGAATTCGTCGATAATACTGTTTTTCTGGGGATCACGCTCGACTCAAGGCTACAATAGGGTCCTCATTTACCATCTCTTGCAGAACGGCTAATCAGCAGCTTCCTCTGTCAGAAAAATTCGTCAATGACGACCATATTATACATACATATTTTTTAGTTACTTTCATAGTATCATATCTTACGGTATTTTACTTTAGGGACGGGCTGCAGACATCGAATCTATTTTTATTCTGCAGAAAAGAGCCATCAGAGCCATTTGTAATTTCCGCAGGCGCGATTCTCTAAGGGAACTGTTTAAGGATATTAACATCATGACGGTACCTTGTCATTACATCTATGAAAACATCATGTGCGTAAGAAAAAGTTTACAGATTTACAGTAAAAGAGGAGGAAGACATACTACTAGAAATTGGAGTTCAACCAGGTTTCAGACCTAAAGTAGACTCATCTTTCATGGCGTACTGTTTAAAATGTTGCAATAAAATACCTACTCACATCATCATCATCATTATCCAATTGCCGTCCACTGCTGAACGTAAGCCTCCCCCAAAGAGCGCCAACCATCCCGGTCCTGAGCGGTCCGCATCCATCCGCTGCCAGTCAACTTCTTCAAAACATATACCCATCATGCCGCAGGGCGTCCCATACTACGTTTGCCCACACGTGGTCTCCACTCTAGCGCCAATGTCTGCTCTATCGACCGTCTGTCCGTCTACAGACATGGCCGGCCCACTTCCATTTCAGCATGCTGATTTTACATGCAATGTCGGTGACTTTATTTCTCAGGCGAATAACTTCGTTGTGAATTCTATCCACCAGAGAAACCCCGAGCATTGCTCTCTCCATTGCACGCTGATCAACCTTGAATTAGTGGATCAGGCCTTTTTTTTTTTGGGTGGGAAATCATCAAATGACTTCTCCCGCTCTGGGTGCAGCGGGAGGGCGTGTCAGACTTTTACTGACTACAACCCACCCGTGTTCTTTCAGTTGCCTGTGCCAGAGCCACGGTTATCTCTATCGAATTACCCGCGACCCTGAGGCGTCGGCCCTATCGGACCCCGTCATTTTGTGCTGACATCTCTTTGAGGCGCGCGTGGAACACGACGCGCCGCCGACCCGGGCCTGGTCCCTACCGGACGGCGAGCTACCCATGGCTCGCCGTCCGCGAGCCCGCGCCTACGGTGGTCGGGAATCTGCTTGCGATTCCCGACGCCCTGCGGCGACTAGGGGCGTGAGGGCGCAAGGCTCTCTCCCTCACGCGCTCCGCCTCCTCCTTCGCGAGCATTACTGCTTCACATAAGGAGGTGACGGCTTTCCATTCCCTCTCGCTCCGTACCATGGCATGGACCAGGGCCGGACGCGAGAGATCGCCGCCGCCGATCGCCTCCGCGAGGACACTGCGGTGCTCCGCCCAAGCTGGGCAGACCACCGTATGCTCCACCGTGTCCTCCGGTCGATCCACACAATGATGACACCCGGGCGTTTCCTCCCGCCTTATGCGAAACAGGAACCTCCCGAAACAACCATGTCCGGTGAGGACCTGTGTCAGGCGGAAGGTGAGAACCCCATGGCGCCTCTCCAACCACTCCTCAAAGAGGGGACTTACCGCCGCTATTGTGGCGTGCCCTGTGGATCAGGCCTATGGTTAGTGTCCACGTTTCGGCTCCGTACGTCATGACGGTAAGGATGCACTGGTTATAGACCCTGGTCTTAAGGGATTGTGGAATCGATGACTCGAAGATATCGAGCAAATTCCTGAATGCCGACCACCCCAAGCGTACATATTTTTCTTGTCCCCCCTTCTCAAATTTGTGACGCCCCAGTTGTATAATTTGGCCTAGATATAAGTATTTTTGCACAACCTCGAGGGTAGCGCCATTTACGATTACAGGTCTCGGGGTAACATGACCATTGTACATGACTTTGGTTTTGTCAAGGTTCATCCCATGACCAAAGAGACCAGAAGTGCGAGCCTGAGCGATTCATCAATGCGGGTACGCATTGATGAATCGCTCAGGCTCGCACTTCTCCTGCTTGCTCCTGCAGAGATTCCGCCATGATAAAAATGTCATCTGCAAATCGGAGGTGCGAGATGTACTGACCGTTGATATTTATGCCCCGTCCTTTCCAATCAAATCAATCAACAGTTTCGGAGAGATGACGTCTCCCTGTCTTACACCTCGACGCAGTTTGATTGGTTTTGTGCTCTGTTCTTGTACTTGAACGGTCATTGTTGCGGCCTTATACAGACATCTCATCACCTGGACGTAGCGGCAGTCGATGAGACATCGCTGCATGGACTCCAGGACAACCCAGGTCTCGACGGTGTTGAAGGCTTTCTCGTAGTCCACATACGCTCGGCACAGAGGCTGATTATGTTCCTCGGTCTTTTGGATGATTTGCCTAAGGGTGTGTATAGGGTCCACGGTGCCATAGCCTTTTCGAAACCAACGAACATTTGGAGGAGAGACGATTCGAGATAACCCTCGAAAACAGCTTGTACACATGGCTCAGGAGTGAAATGACGCTGACGCTCAGACGGTGTGGCATTCGGGAGTTCTCGTCATTTCCTCATCAAGTCCAGAGTGTCGCTCGTAAGTGCCGACTCGCGTCCATTACTGATTGGTCGAAAATGTTTATAGACCACCTCGCGTATGACCCGTAACAGGCCTTCGGTGTCATCGTTAATGTCCTCAGTGGTTTCCAACATCGCAAACCGGTTGTGTAGTTGTAGCTGGAAACTTTCGCAACCAGCTTCGACCTGGGACAGCGTTGGTCTGACAGTCGACCTCGTCAAGCGCGCTCTTTCGATTTTGACATTTATGCCAGTCGGTGATCACTCCCGGTATTGGCCCTGTTGATCACAGAGACATCTCTGAATATATGGCGCTTATCAGACATAACGAAGTCGATCTCGTTCTTTGTCACGTTATTGGGGCTTCTCCAGGTCCACTTCCTTTGAGGCTTTTTCTGGGATAAAGAGTTCATCAGAAAAAGCCCCTGAGCCTCAAGGAAGTTTACCAGCATTTGTTTGTGATTTATTCGCCCATGGCCGAATGTACCTACTTTTGACTCGCCACTCTCTTGTGTTCCCACTTTAGCGTTGAAGTCACCCATAACAACAGTACAGAATGTTTTGGTATGAGACATAACTTTCACTATGACTTCGTACATGGCCTCGACTTCGTCGTCAGGGTGTGCGGACGTTGGGGCATACAATTGTATGATCTTAAAGGAGTACCTGTCTGTTAACTTAAGTACAAAGTATGCCACCCTTGCCAACACACTGCCGCATTCCACAACTTTGCCCCTGAGTGACTTGTGGACCATAAACCCGACGCCACCTTGGGATGGTAGGTGTCCCTCTCGGAAGTAGAGCAAGTGGCCACTATCGAGGGCTATCATCTCCTCCCTCTGTCTTCGGCTCTCCGATAGTCCCACTATGTGCCAAATAATACGACTAAAATCTACTTCCAATTCAGCGAGGTGCTCGTTCAGCCGCAGAGAGCGTCCATTAAATGTTTCCAGGTAAAGATTACGGTGTTGGTACCCTGCCGTAGCTCGGGGATTCTTAGCACCCCCCACCGCACCGTTACCGTGGTCGGTACCATGGCCAGGAATAGTGCAGCTGCCTGGAACTAGTGACCGCAGATCTGGGTTGCTAGCCATTTGAGGTGATTTGCCATAGTCACCACGCTTGGCAGGCGGGTTGGTGACCGCAGTTCCTGGAATGCTTTAAATAACTCTTGTCAAGAACTCCTTGACTGAGATAGATGTTCCTTTCAAGCGTGTCTTAGCTTTCCAGACTACTGAATTGTCATCATAGCTGGAAAACCTAATCAGTATGGGCCTGTGATGATCATTACTGGCAGCGCCAAGTCTGTGACAAACCTAAATGGAAGAAGCAGAGAAATACTTCAGGGCAAACTTGTTGGTGATGACAATATCCAGGATGACCGCGGTGCTGTCTTCGCTGTCAACTTCGGCAACACCTTGGAAAATGAGTGCTTTCCCCGTGTGTCTTGTCTCCAATCCTGCTTAGCACACTCACTGATCTGAGTCCGGACCAAGCCGAGCATACTGAAAATAAGCTGAAGGTACGGAACTCCTCAGCCACCCTTGCCACGGTATCCTTGGCAGGTCCCGCGCACTGAATCTGAGCTTCCTTTGCTTCCATCTTCCGTGTGAAGCTCTCTTTAAGGCTCTTTTGTGCAGAAAATATTTCAGCAAGTTGGGACATAGTGATCTATCTACTAGTGTCAATGTGAAAGTTTTGTCGAGCTGGCAGGTGGTGTACTTGTACTACTTGAGTCACATAAATGTGCCACAAACGTGAGTACCCGTGTAATAGAAGTTATACACTTATAATATATAGAAATTTAGGCATAAAACTGTGTATATCTATTTAAATATAATTTAAAAGCAGAGACACGTCTATCGGTTTTTTACACCTACCCGCGAAAAAAATAATTTAGGAGCATTCCAGCATGGTTCATGGAAATTCGACCATGTATCGGTTATCGGTGCATTGTTTAAACTCATTCTCCTTTTATATTATATAAATGCATAGCACTGGTTTGAGTACTGTACTATGGAGTTACTATTTAATGGGTAATGTCTTATATCGACTTGAATGTGCCCTGGCGGCTGATAGTATGTCATGCTCACTCAAATGTCTCGCTGACGGTGGCGTGTGTGTTGGATCATTTAGCTCCCTTCAAAATGGTTGAGCTGAATGGTGCTTATCCATGCGTCATGTTCGTGAACGGGCGCCGTCAGTTGGGACTGGTCATCTCATAGCTGCCCCGTCCTATTTTAATAATTGATTTTTTGGATTGTTTTATTTATATTTTGCTGCACTCTGGACGCTTTTAACTTGAACCAACAGTTTTAGTACATCGTTCTCACATAAGGGATCAACGTTAATGATGTAACTAATATATTTGTAAGAACAATATCACTTTAAAGAGTGTCCTTGTTCTTCTTCTTGCCCTTTCTTCTCCATAGGTACCTACTACGCTTTGGAATGGGCAACTTGCTTCATATTCTAACTGACAGACTCCTTGACAATTCAACAGTGCCTGTAAATGGTTTAATTGAAATAAATGCTTTGAGTTTGAGTTTGAATAAAGTTAGTATGGAGATAAACGTTTAGGATTTCTCATTCTATCGACATAATCCGTAGTCCCGAGACTCGAAACTATTATTCGTACCAAATCAAAGAAACTACAGGAAATCGACAACAATAGTGTAACACTTCGGAGATGCAGGTTATTGTCTAATTCGATTGGAAATTCACGAGTGGAAACTCGAATGCAGTAAATTACTAAGTAAGGTATCGATGGTTCCGGACTGTATGTTAAGGGCAATGTGCCAGATTGTTCCACGTTACATTTTAATAGTGATGGCAAGTCGTACGCGGTCCGTACGGTACACTTCATGCATTTCCACTGTAGAAAAAGTTGTTTGAAAATAAAACGGAAAACAAAAGCTTGAATCACTCCAGACTTTACTATAAAAGGTAGTCACGACAGGTGCCACGAAAATACAGTCAATAAAATTGCTCCGTCTATGTATTCTTTGTGCAATTTTTGTTGTCTCTATTTTGAGTCTACAGCTAACATTTATTTAAGGTTTTTAACTTTTTCCTTATGACAGCTTTATTGATCGTGACTTCATAAGATACAAAGATTCGTAAACTTTTGGAGGAAAGCAGAAAATGCACGTTTCATTAAAGAAAATCGTGTAACTTTTCTAGAGTTAAGATTCTGTACGTAATTAATGTATCAGTCAATCAATCTGTCAAATAAACTCCTGTACGTACTCCAAATACACATTTATTATATCACAAGTTTGAAGAACCCGTGGCAGGTTGCCATGGCACTCGAGAACCATGAACCACTTGTCACGGTTGAGATGTCTAGAATGTCCTCTGCCTAAGTCGTAGTAAACCTCATTTCGTAGAAACTACGTACGTATTCTTGAGCAATACAGTTTATTGGCACACGAATTTCAAAAAAAATATTAGGGACGTGGGTGGTTTTTACTTTAGATTAGATTGGATTCTTTTCACGTGAATGTTTTGTCTACTCTGTTGCACTAAATCTTTATGCCGAATGATGTGCATTGATCGGATAAGCGCTTTTTATACGAGTCCCGAATAAACAAACAAAAGTTCCTATTTATAGGATTGCAGCGGCCCGCCACGCCATTCAGTGGGTTCGGAAGCGCTGAATTATTACACTGAAGTGTTCCTCGAATTTTCATAGTTTTGACTTGCTCAATCATACAGACAGGTGCAGGAGTTCCAAACTTTGTTTTATAATATTCAGCATCAGATTGTTTTGTAACTTTTACTTAGGTATATGTTGGCGGGAAATTAAATAAAATACACCATTTCAAGCTTAGTTTTTATTTTCGTATATTGCACATTTATTTGGCAGTTTTCATTTTGTAGCATTATGTAAATCATCACAAAAACTTTCTATTTCCCTATAGACTCTATTTGTATTTTACATTACGGCAAATAATCGATATAAGTTTTATAGTAAAAACAATATCAAAATAAGCCTTACAATATGAAAGGTAAAGAAAATCGACCAGTGTTTATCTACCAAAGCACAGTAGGTTTACGTATTAATAATTCGTTAGTGTATACGTCGACTAAATCGTTTTCCATACCACCTACGTACGATTTTCAATTTATTGGACAGTTATAGGTTTATCTCTAAAAAGTCTAGCTCTAGGCGCTTTTTATAAAATCGATGAAGTAGAAAATTTGTGTACAAATATTTTGTAAGGACTAAGCGAACCTAAGACATTGATAGACCTAATATTAAGAGATCGATTTTTGTAAAAAAAGATGATCGAGTCAATTTAGTAAGGCAACGGCTAAATCAACTTACAAACACTCTTGGGTAATTAAGTATAAACAAAACATGAAATCAACCGTCAATTTAGTGTATTACGATTCCGACATTTCTATTTTGTGCTATTTGTGTAATTATTTGTAAAATACATTTTAATTGTGTGCGTCCACGTTTCAGTACCATAGGTCATCACTGGCAACACGCACTGGTCAAAGCCTTTCGTCTTGAGACACTGCGGCATGTGGGACGAGAAGATATTGCGTAGCTTCGCGAACGCTGCCCAGCCGAGTCGGATTCGACGATTGACCTCTTTCTCGAAGTTGGACCTACCTAACGTTCACAATGGGCCTTATCAGAAATCTTAAAGTCACCCCAAGGGCAATGGAGAGGGCTATGCTTGGAGTTTCCCTACGTGATCGAATCAGAAACGAAGAGATCCGCAGGAGAACCAAAGTAATCGACATAGCCCGAAGAATTGGCAAACTTAAGTGGCAGTGGGCAGCCCATATTGCTCGTAGAACAGATGACCGATGGGGCCGAAAGGTTCTGCATTGGCGACCGTGTACCGGAAGACGTAGCGTTGGAAGGCCTCCCACAAGGTGGACCGATGACCTTGTGAAGGCCGCAGGAATCCGCTGGATGTGGGAAGCGCAGAACCGTTCGATGTGGCGATGCTTGGGAGAGGCCTATGTCCAGCAGTGGACGTCTTTGAAATCATGATGACGATGATATTATAATATTTATATTTTTATTTAGTCGAGGCTTTACAGAATTGACACTGCATTTTTTACATTTTACTGACAGACTTGTCGTATAGATACTAAATAATTGTATAAACAAAACATAATAATACATAAATAATTATACAACGTTTAAAATGAAGTACCTACTGAGTGTACATTGCTTAACCACGAAACACTTCAAAGTCTTTAATAACTTACACCTGGTTGATGACAATAAACTTAAGATACATAAATGAACAGTGCGAATTATTTATTGTCTGGTCAGCATAAGAAATTATTAACAAAATTTAAATTAGCAATAAATAAATTAAAGTTCATCACAATATTACAAATATCAAGAATGTAAAATATATCTCGCTATGTTTATTACTTGACAAATTAACATGAAATCTAAGATAGTATTTACTTTTCTGGAACTCGCAGCATTTTCTAGGTCATCATCTGAAAAAGGGCAACAAAAATATCAGAACATTTGTGCAATTGGAGTGAAAGCCTAGAACGTTTCATGTTTTTATCTAAAATTAAATTGTTTCTTTGATATAGCAATTGCTTTCATTCAGTTAGAAGTTGATTTCGGCTGTTATTTATTTAATTATTTATGTACACGCAGTAAAAGAAAAAGGGACACGACATAATTACAATTCGTATGTTATATTTTTTTCGCTTCTTTCAGGAAGGTAATTATAAAAATTGAAAACTATTACGTAACGTATATTATATCATAATATTTAAGCTGTTAGATCAATAATGCAATTTTGATATTCACTAAGGACTGGGATTCAAATAGAGTTGGTTTCATATTACCAGACTGTTAACAATTAGTTTAAATTCTAACTATGCGTTTATTAAGTACTGAACTACGAGTAACATGGTAATTGTTTGACGTGATTTACGTGGGCCTGTTTCAAAATAAAGTATTACGTCAGAAAAAAACACTTTTCTGAAATTATTATGACTTATTACCCAAGTGTCAATAATATTTTTAAAATATTTACCGAAATCACTTAGCTGTTCGCCGTACATTTCACCTTGGAAGTTGGAACTGATTGCGTCACTACTTTGAATGATTTGCGGCAAACCTGTTGGAATGTTGAAATATTAAAAAAACCCGTTAATTTGGTTTAAGATGATTATCAGATACCGCCGAAGGGATGTTACCTTTCTTCTTACTAGTTTGATTGTCTAACACTGTTTTTTGTGTTGTTGTGAAGGCGGATGGAGGAGCCGGTATTTCTGTGAGAAAATAAAGTTTATTTTTGACATAACAAATAAATCTAAAAATAAACCTATGTGTCTTCATTAAAATATGATCAATGTTGTTGTTTAGATATTTTTCCATCTTTCACAGTTTGGTATCACTCATTTCTACAGTGTTTTTGATCAGTAAAAACTTATCAATTAATTTTTCTCCAGAAAAAAATATGAACAATGCACTTGTATTGATCTAAAGTTACCCAGAAAAAGCTTTACAGATAATTGACAGGCAGTTTTGTGTGATTTTCCCACACTTCCGAATTCCCAAAGATCGTAAAAAGGCTGTTCGTTTTTACGAGTCTTTCAGCGCCTTCAATCGCTCGCTCCGACGGGGCCATTTAAAATCAATCTACTAATGTTAAAAAATTACCATCGAGTTTGATGATTCCGTCCGTTTCTCCCAGCGAGTTCTTCGCAATACATTTGTAGAAGCCGAAGTCTTCCTTGGTGATGTTTTTGATCTTGAGCATCATGAACTTGTTGTAGCCACTGTCCATCGGGAATGCTTCGTACTTGCCTCCTATAATTTCCAATTCTACTTAAATATAAAAACTGTATTCGGTATTACGTTACCAGTAAGGAATAGTTTTGTTAAAATAGATGTTTTGACCATGTCAAGTGCCCATGACACACACTCTCATGAAGATCGGAGACGCTACACTTGTTGTGAACGAGTGTGTTTTGAGTGACTTTGAGAAAGAGGTCAATCGTCGAATCCGACTCGGCTAGGCAGCGTTCGGGAAGCTACGCAATATTTTCTCATCCCACATACCGCAGTGTCTTTCGACGAAAGTCTTTGAGGAGTGCGTGTTGTCAGTTATGCTATACCTATGGCACTGAAACGTGGTCGCTCACAATGGGCCTTATTAGAAGGCCAAAAGCCACCCAAAAAGAGATTTATCCCTTTGGGGAAACTTCAAGCATAGCCATCTCCCAATGGAGAGGGCTTTGCATCGTGATCAAATCAGAAATGAAGAAATCCGCAGGAGAACCAAGGTTACCGACATAGTACGAAGAATTGTCAAACTTAAGTGGCAGTGGGCAGGGCACATTGCTCTCATTCAAAGGTTCTGGAGTGGCGTTGGAAGGCCTCCCACAAGGTGGACTGATGACATTGTGAAGGCCGTTACGATGGATGTGGGAAGCATAAAACCGGTAGAAGTGGCGGTTCTTGGGGTAGGCCTATGTCCAGCAGTAGATGTATTACGGCTAAAATGATGACGATGATAATGAGATGTTTTGATTGTCAAACATGAATGACAATACTTTCCGAATTATTTATCTTTTCATGAAACTCGAGCTTCTACAATAGACTATCCATAAAATCGTTTCAAAGATATCAACTCCGATAACCTATTTAATAAGTTGCTCCACTTCCGAACTGGGACGCTCATGCTAGAAAGTTGACATTCGTCGAATAACCACTGCAGTTTCATGCATAAATATCGGTTGCTGGCTACTACGGTACCAATTTGGTATGAGATACTCGTACAAAACGCCAAAAAGGAAATTGCAAACAGTTTTTGATTCGAAGCTGTTTTTGACATTATAATATCAATCGCATAATTAAGCCGAAGTGGAAATAATGAAATATTTCATAATACAAGTATTCTCTATTCTCGCGTGAATAAGTATCTGTAGATACATTCGGAACGTATTCGACTATACCTCGTTCGCCTGTTCCGATACAAGGGAAACTATTTTCATTATGAAGTCATAAATCAATGATACAATCAAACGATGGCTTACTTGACGGGAACGCATGTTATTTATGCCAATACTCGTATGATAAATGTACGTATTTGTGCTGTGTTACGAGTTCGATAATATGGCGTAAATATACTTAGTAATCAGCTGTGGTTCATCGGTGTAGCTCAAACAAGGCTATTGAAAGTTCATTGAAATTGAAGCTAGTAAATATACGAAGAACTCGTTCATAATGTATGAAGCTTTATTAGGTTTTGAACCACTTTCCGTGATTTAGTTCCTGCATTATTTATGTGACAACGCCTTTATGGGAAAGCTTTTGAATACTGTTTTAACTTAAAAAATAAAGCTGTCATAATTGGAAATCTACTACTACTGCTACAACTGGTGATGTATGATGATGTTACATATTTAATCTATGAAGAAAGTACAATGTGTTGGTCAAATCGTCAAAAACGTCGTGTGTTCGTATAGCTTTACATACTTTTAAATCAATAAATGAGTATTACAGCGAGACATCATCGATTCAAAACATTATAAATTCACAAGATCAGCCTAAAAAATGTTTCTCGTGTCAACCCCTGCGTGTTCCACAGATATAAGATTTGTTACCGAAACAAAGCTCTAATGAGTAAGCACGCATATTGAACAAGCCTAACCGGAAATGATCATGTCCCCGCGGTCCGTAGTCCAGTAGTTAATGGAGGAGGGGTACGCCTCCGTGTGGCACTCCAGCGTCACGTCCTGCCCGATGTATGCGCCTTCCAGCTGGTTGGGGATGGAGAGCATTGGTGGAACTGTTGGAAATTGAAGAGCATTAGCAAAAATAGGCGTGTGTAAGAGCGAAGGTGCTGTAGACGTGGTGAAGTGTGCACGCGCTTAAGGCTAAAAACAAATAATAATTGATGGTGTGTATTGTTAACATCACATAATGGGTGTAAAAAACGCTCAATGAAGCCGAGAGTTACTTATACTCCCGGTCATTTAAATATTACTTTATACTTTTGAACGTTCTGGTTAAGGAGGTAATGAAGGTCAAAGTTCCCATTTTTTGGAACGAAGTTCCTTAACGCGGCTTGCAATAGAAATCGTCAGTCAGGAAAAGCGTTATTGCTGCACCCTCCATGCATGCGGCTTTCTCTCTCTCTCTGTCTCTTGTTATTTTTTACTTTTAATTTATTTTCGACATAGGTGTAATTTTTATGGTTTTTGAGGTCGCTGATAACAAAATTGCGGTCGAAATCAAAGGTCTCAAACTCAAATTCAAATAAACCAATTAAAGGCGCTTTTTAATTGTGAAGGGGTCGGTCAGTCAGAAAGATGAAGCTAGTTGCCCATTCCAAAGCGTAGTAGGTACCTATGGAGAAGAAAGGGCAAGAAACTCCATGGACACTCTGGATGGCGTTACCGAAAAAGTGGAAATTTTTCGTCATGGATGTCGTTTTCATGGTTTTGGAGGGCGCTGACAAAGATTAAGGGGTCAAAATAAAAATCCAAGATGGTGCAATCTTGAATTTCAAAAATGACTCTGTTTTCCCCTACATTCAACTTTCTCTCTCTCTCTCTCCGTCTCTTTCTATAATATACGAGTGTGAATGTGCGTGGGAGTATCGCGTTTGGAACTTTGTTCCTGACGAACCGGTTCCCCGACCGCATACGTTTTAAATGTTATAACTTATATTTTAATATACCTGTATCGTTGCAAGCACCCGTATGCATAATGTTTCACTGCGAGTTGCCGTAAACAGCATTTTTCACGACCACACCAAAAGTCGTTTCTTTTTTGATTTTGATATATAGAATGTGTAGATATAGAGCGGCTATGTGATTGGTCTTTGTATACCTATATTATGTATTATGTACAGTTTTTTTTAAAAGAAACAACATAATGCTATTATAATATCTCGAACAGGAGAAATACATTACATCCCGCAAAATCAGCGGCTCGAACACTATTCGTTTTACTGCAATTCTTAAAAACCTGGTTATTTAATTAAATTAGCGGAGTGTGTGTGTAGTAGTAGTGTTAGATGCAACATTAAAAATGTACTTCTATTTATAAAATCCCGTCTTATTTACCTACCTACACTTATCGGATAAGGATTAAAAGTTTGTATTCGTTTTCACAACCACCTAGGAAAAAGAGGGAAAACTGACTGCCTCGTTGGTCTAGTGGTCGCAATCGCTACTGCTGAACATGAGGTCCTGGGCTCGATTCCCAGGTCGGGCAACGTGTTATTGGGTTTTTCCATCTGGAATTTCTCAGTAGCAGCTCGAAGTCTAGATTTATGCCCGGTAGATGGCAATATGCTCACCCCCTATTACATGGGACTTAAACATAACTGGCGAAATGTGGGTGTACTATAGGTACACCTCTGCCCAACCCTTCGGGGAAACAAGGCGTGATTTTATGTTATTTAGAGGGAAAACTTGAAGAGTTTGTAAATAATGGGTTGGCCACGCGTCAATAGTTGTCGTCTATGTTTCTGCCCTCAGAAGTATGCACGTGTTTTATTGTGTCTCCATTTATAACGCAACATTTACCGCCTTATTAAAAATCGAGTTCCGACTTTATAGCCTGGTTTAAACACTGGAGCCATTTTTAATTTCGAACTTAGTATTTTTTTTTGCCTTTCGTCCGCTATTTGTCCAACATTTTCACCCAATAATTTCGATTTGAGATATTTCACACTACACGAAGAGCAAATTTACAGTAAGTAGATTTTTTCAGTAAAAATAAATTAACACTTTATTAATAATCAAATACGTTTAATCACTCAATCAGTGTGTACCAAACATGTGTAAATCTGAACTATTCTGAGCCTCTAATCAAAGCGTGTCAAACAAGCGAAGCGATTCGAACTGGTAGGTAGGCAATCGATAAACGCTAGTACCGACACCCAAGCTATTACGGCTCTAATAAAACACGGATGACAAACCATTCTGTCTGCTTGCTGGACTCGTTCGCACTTTAATTTGTATCGTTAGTGAGTCCGCAGGTGTAGGCTAGCACTATATCTAACAATAGGATTGTTTTATCTGCTTTAATTTTGAAAAAATAACATTATTTTTCTATTCCTTTAAATATTTATTGTCCTCAAATTACCATTGTAATTTTTACATCAATTACAAATCTTTACAGTAAGTGGGTCAAACACCTGTTAATTACACCTAAAGTAACTTGAAACTTTTCTCTCTCAATTACGTTCTATCGTGTTCTAAGTTATTATTAAATATCTATTACCGATATTATCATAATTACTTAATAACACGTACTTACCAATTCACCTCACTTAATTCCGAACCGTACCTGCTCCTAATACACGCCGCGTCAGATATAATTACTAGTGATGTCGGTTCCACATAACGGGAGCAAGTATACTCACATTGAACCATGAGCATGATCCGTTTGCTAATCGATGGCGGCACTCCATTAGATGCTATACACAGGTAAGCACCCATGTGTAGCCGAGACACCTTTGTTATTGTCAACGTCTCCCCATCCACCACGCTAACTGCCGACAAAAAAGAACATTTAGCGATATAAATGAACGTTTAACTATATAAATGTTACACGATTCAATGGGCTTAAATGCTAAGACTACTAGACGAAATTTATGTCGTGTTCGTGACATTAATAGGTAATCGGAACATAATACACAGGTTCAGGACTATCATTTTGAAATTAATGTTCAATGTGCCTTCTAAAAAGGACTGTCGAAGTGTCCACTTCTCTGTAATTGTTTTCTGCCGCAGCTATGAGAACGGGCTTTACAACGTTTTTTTCTGATGGTTGAACATTGTTTTCTACAAAAAAACTAAAACATTTTAATTAAGACAGAAAATGATTTTTATTTAACAACAGCCTACAGGGAAATTAACAATGAATTCTAGCCTCAATTTAAATGTTTCACCGTTTTAATGTGTTTCAAATGACAGTTTCAAAAGTTTCGTTCCATATGTTGTGGAAGTTTAGGGTAATTGAAGGTAATTTTCTCTTAATTTGACGTTTATGTATTTTCTTATAGCTTTGTTATTACCATTCTTGTTGAAAACACAAAACCTCAAGCGTACCATTACTATCCTGCTAGGTACATTTAATTCAATTCAAGTTAAAGTGGAATTCCGTGTGTAGCGTTGGACAACGGAGACGATCCCACAAAGCTGAAAGGCAATCCTAGCTGTATAGGAACATCGAATTAGAACTTTTAAATGAGTCCTACTCTTAAGAAAACAGTGTATTTTATATCTGAGAATTGAAGTTAGTTTACTATGTATTTAATTTTTTTAAGACAATTAATATTATCGTGTCTTGTAAAACAACCGACATTATTCTACAGGAAAATCGAAACACGAATCTCCTTCCACAGTCAATAATTTTCTACATTACTACAAAGTCTATCAATAAATTACTGTTATTTTTTATTTTGTCATTTGTATTTTTGGCTTACTTTCTTTTAGATATTAAAAGAAACCTTTGAATGTTCATGTTCATTTTCTCTTTGTACCTACAAGTATTATATTACAATGTTCAAGCAAAGCAACAATACTTGTAACGTGCCCAAAACGATCGGTTAATAATTAATAAGTTAATGTTAAAGGGGATGCGTTGAGGTTGAGGTAGCCCCCAAAGATCATTTTATAAGTTTTTTTGCAAATTGAAGTCAATACCAAAGCTATGTTTTCTTGAAAATGTCATATTTACAATTAAATATATCTAACATAAAATGCTGATAATTCTCTTATAATTAATTAATTGGTAAACTATACTTAAGCCTCGTTCGAAGATATAAATCTAGGCCGGCCGTGGGCACAAGAATGACATAAAAAAAATCCAAACCAAAGCGTGGATACAATACCAACTGTTTACCGCAGCTGCCATTTGTCTTGCGACCAACGCAATAAAAGTCAAAATCGGTGGAACGGACCGCGTAAAAGGTTTATTTAAACCTCGAATCTTGGAGTATATAAATGGAGTGTAGGTACCCCTGCATTCAAAAGACATTCAAATTCGATACTGAATAACAGCTTATTGTATTTTTACAATAATATTATAAAACGAGTATATACGACCAGCAAAATTCACAATAGAAATTCACAGCAGAAAAGTTCGTTTGATCACTTACTGCAACGTATCACCTTCTACAACATACGACCTAACACAGAGCAGAAATTTGTAAATAACCAAAGACAATTTGAATTTTGCGGTCTTCCTTTTTGCATCTGCACTAAATTAAAACTTATTGTTATCAAATCAAAATCAAATCATCTACCTACCAATGCTATCAATTACCTGATACCTTGCTTTACTTGCTTACCTGATTCTCCATTATAGTTAAAGTCTTGACCGTCCTCTCGCCTCCACATGACATACGGTTCAGGGTAGCCAGAGGCGCGACACACCAGGGTGACGTCAGAGCCCTCCCGAACCACCATATCCGTAGATGTCATGTTATCGATGATTGATGGTGGCACTGGGTAAACAAATAAATTGTGAACTTAGCATGTGAAATAAATTATGATTAAGAGACGAAAACGTCCATATATCACACAGTATTTGAAAAAAAAAAACAGATCAAAATATCAGGTTCTTTATAGAAATATCGTCCATGTAAATTATTTTCAAAGAATTCATCGTCGCAACCACTATAAAGAATGTTAGGTATCTCCATGCCACTTTCTAAAAGTAACAGTCGCAAACACTGCATCGTAATAATAAACCTTTTCAATGAATTTTATTTATCATAGAATCCGTATCTAATAGATCAAACAAAAGCTGACATTGATACGAGTACGTCTCAGATTTATTCTGTGCTCTCATCAATATGTCAATTAGTGAACAAAGTCGGCGTCTAACATCTTGGTACATCTAATATTATTACAAAAGGCCGTAAGTAAGTTGGATAAGATGTATAAGGTTTCCAATTATCGGTATTTTCTAAATAATTTCGTAAAATACCAAAATACTCAAGATGGTACAATAAAACCACGAGCGGTGGTCGTTGTACGACAGATTGATACTCACCCACAACCTGCAGCGCCCGTCCTGGAGCGCATGCGGTCGGTGTTGACCTGTCACATGTACCCGGAGCAGTCCACCTCCTACACGTTCGTGACGTGCAGGTACCACTAGCGGTGGTCGTTGTACGGCGGACTAATGGAGGTAGTATCCTCACCCACAACCTGCAGGTATCCCGTCCTGGAGCGCATGGGGTCGGTGTTGACCTGTTACATGTACCCGGAGCAGTCCACCTCCTACACGTTCGTGACGTGCAGGTACCACGAGCGGTGGTCGTTGTACGACAGACTGATGGAGGTAGTATACTCACCCACAACCTGTATGTATCCCTTCCTGGAGCGCATGGGGTCGGTGTTGACCTGTCACATGTACCCGGAGCCGTCTACCTCCTACACGTTCGTGACGTGCAGGTACAACTAGCGGTGGTCGTTGTACGGCGGACTAATGGAGGTAGTATCCTCACCCACAACCTGTAGGTATCCCTTCCTGGAGCGCATGGGGTCGGAGTTGACCTGGCACATGTACCAGCCGCGGTCCACTTTCTGCACGTTCTTGATGTGCAGGTACCACGAGCGGTGGTCGTTGTACGACAGACGGATGGAGGTAGTATACTCACCCACAACCTGTAGGTATCCCTTCCTGGAGCGCATGGGGTCGGTGTTGACCTGGCACATGTACCAACCGCGGTCCACCTCCTGCACGTTCTTGATGTGCAGGTACCACGAGCGGTGGTCGTTGTACGACAGACTGATCCGCGCGTTCTGAGTTATTATGTTGTGGTGGATGCTCAGGATTGTCTGTGTGTCCATGCGCACCCATGCTACCTACAAACATTATAGGGTTATTGTGTCTGAAGTTATTTCCTATAAAATTAATAAGTAGGTGAGTACCTAAGCCAGCTCTGCCGATATTTCGACTATCTATGTGTATTGATTATTCGATTTTCTATGTGTATTGTAGTTATTGTATATCTATCAGTTTTCATTAAATATCTAATTTGAAAACAATAATAATGAAGGACGACTACTTGGCTGAACCTTCCATCGATCGATCAAGAAAATATTTCCGTTTCTTACCAGCTTATGTCAAAAGTAAATCAAGTGTTATTATTTATTTACCTTGAAACCTCTTAGATTATCCACGACGCACGCAAGCAGGGCGTCCCGACCAACGGTAACCGTGACATTCGGTATGGGCTCTGCGAATCTCGGATACATCGATTCTGAAAAGAATGGTTCAATAAATAGGGTGGTAATGACTTGTAAACATGTTTATTTGTTATAAAAGTTTTAGGAGAAGTAAAAAGAGTCACAAATAATATGACGAGCGGTGCCGGCGCGTCTGCCGCCGTTCCAACGCGTCGCGCCGGCCGGTAGCCAACTCACTTTGATGAAATTATAGGACAGTTATACGATATTTTGTCATCGGAATTGTTTGGGTCTCTATATCTGTATGAAATATTTGCGGAGAGATAGGGTAATATTATAATACCTATCTCATGTATGAACGTTTTGTTTCGTTTCGATAAAGGGGATTTATTCTGCGAATCATTGAGAATAAATAAGCGGTGGCACAGTGATAACGGCCGTGACTTAAGAGTTCTAGGTCATAGGTTTGAACCCAGGCAGGCGTTTTACTTTGTGTAAATTATTTCATCACCACTGCTCTCAAAACGGTGAAGTAAAACATCGTGAGGAAACCGGCCGGCGCGGCGTGGTGGATTACGGCCCACTCCCTCTCACGAGAGGAGGCCTGTGTCACAGCAGTTGGAACATAATAGGCTGATTATGCTAATGCTATGTGGTGAAAAAAACTATATTTTATAATCGATTCCATTTATATATGATAATCATTCATTTGTTGAGTCGGAAAAACTAAGCGAGTTTCATTAGACCCACTACGCACACAGAGAAAAAAACGCTGAATGAGTAATTAAGCTCATTTGTCGCAACTGGTTTCAACGACAGCATATATCATTGTCTTCCAACGCGTGCCAAGATAAGTAGCAAAAATACCGGACTACATATAGGTCGGATACATGGAAACCCTAGCTGTAGGGTTGCGTGATTTATACCCGGGCCACCAACGACAAATAGCGGTTTGTCGCTGTATCGCCCTCTCACCAACAAAATAATGTATAAGAAGCACAATCCTAAAAAAACATCAATCTAAAGCGACCTCTAAAAAGTTAGCGGTCGCAAAAGGGTCCGAGAGATTTAGATATAGTATGTTATTTGTTAGGATGTACATGTCACGCGTATTTAAAGAATTTCAAGTTTCTTAAAGAACATAAAACGGCTTCATTTTTATTTTAATAACACGTTTACTGAGTCTTTCGAGTTTTTGCTATTATTTTATAAAGTTTGTACTTGCACGAGTTATTTCAATTTTATTAATTTTATGGAATCGGAGGGTAATGCGGATAACGCACCACTTAAATTCCATTTTACGTGGCCGTTTACGATACTCATTCGTTAACAATTAAACGTTTTATAACCCTGGAAAAAGGAGTAGGTATGTTATTTATTTTATGAAAACGAGAAAGGTGCGTTTTTAAATTGTGTTTTTAAATTGAAGAATAATCTAAGAGGCTTCGCATAGTACAATACAACTAGCTTTTTATCCGCGAATTGACTGCATACAAATATCAAGCCCTATTTGACCCGTCACGGGTGGACTTCAGATAATCCTTACTTACTAAACCTCTACTTTATACTTTCAACCTCTAAGGAACATAATTAACTAAACATTCCTACCTCCTCAGTGGTTTTCTCCCTGCGTAGGCTGTCAGTCAGTCAATCAATCAGGCACGGAAGTGTGTACAGAAGGCAGATAGACTGATCTTGTTTCAAAATGTCATTATAGGCCACATTCTAGTGATATGCAGTTAACCGTAATATGAAACGTAGCGTTAAACGTCAAACCTGGTTATTTATGCCTAGTTTTCCGATATAGGTTTCTTCATGGCACGTTAAGCTCCGATCACTCGAACATGAGCAAACAGGCTTACATTACTAATCCCCAGTGTTGTTCACGCCTGGAGACCAGCTTACGATATCATCGCTTATATACTTGACTATAAGTTTTGTGTATGTATAGTTAGATATATCCCTAATAGAGTCGACAAAGCAATGAACTAGACAATGGAAAGTTACTAAATATTTTTGTTAATCACGTCAATAATAACGCTCTGTATAACGATCGTTTTTAGGGTTCCGTAGTCAACAAGGAACCCTTATAGTTCAGCCCTGTCCGTCCGTCCGTCCGTATGTCCACAGCTTAGCTAAGAGACTCTTAGTACTAGAAAGTTGTAACGCCGACTAAGTGGTAAAATAAAATCTTGTTTTTTTATGGTACCTCTTCTACACGTAAAGTGGGGGTTTTTATTTTGGTGTGAGGTATCGTTGGATAGGTGTTTCAAATATATTGCGGTTCTGTTAAAACAATTTTTCAATTATGAAATATTGCATTGCATTGTGAAATTATTATTATGCTTATTGTGAAATATTGAGTTTATAGTACTAGTTTTTGTAAGAGTCAAATGGTGTCCCCCCCCGCCAGTTAGTTGGTTGTTTTTGGATAAGCGAAACACAGCTAAGTAGGCTTTACAAGTTTACGAGTAATAGTCGATCAACTGAACAAATTACTCGTACATTTGCAGTTGGAATGTGTGAAACATGGTGTAAAGTTCCAGTAAGTCGGAACCAGGTGTCGCATTATTCGCGGTGAGTCGGAACTGTCTGCGATGATGCCCCAGTAAGTTGGAGTGGCGCTGCTTGTGCTCCAGGACGCCGGAGGTGGTACAGCGCCAGGTTGTGGCTGACTGCTGGCGTCGAGCATGAGAGGGATTAAGAGCTCTGCTTGTGGCACATGTGTGGGCACTATGTACCCACTATAAAACTACCATTTACTGGGTACGTCTTTCATTGACTTGTATGTGCCCTGGCGGCTGAGAGTATGTCACGCTCACTCAAATGTCTCACTGGTGGTGGCGGCGTGTGTGTTGGGTCATTAAGTACCCTTCAAAATGGTCCAGCTGAATGGTGCTAATCCATAAGTCATGTTCGTGAAAGGGGGCCATCAGTGAGGACTGGTCATCTCTTGGCAGCCACGGCTTATTCTAATTTCCGAATTGTTTTTTGATTTTTTATAAAAAAAAAAAAAACTTCAATAACATGGTCTGAATATTACCCTTTCACTTTTAAATATTTTGAATATTATTTACTTCATCAACATACGAAAACTGAAAAACATCTTTTGAACAACAACAACACCAACTGTACTATACCCGTCGTTTTGATGGAGGGGTATTTATGAAGGTTAGCCCTAGATGTAGAGATAGTGTTCTAGAAAAAAATCTTGAGTGTATCAGCTGTGCTCATGTTAAGAGATATCGTAAAGGTGAAAAGTTATCATGCAACTTGCAGTCTGGGGTCAGGGCTTCCGACCCACTGAACAAACATTTGATCGGGGGGCACGGGAGTGACCCCGGTAAGTCGAGCGCGAAGCAAACACTGCCATACCATCCTTTACTGGAACCATTTTGCCGCATTTTCAGGCCCCTATTTGAGAACCTCTGGATACGACCAGATCGCAGAAATTTTCGTCATCCAGTAAGCTATAATCACATACTTAAAATCCAAAATGTCAAGTCTGTAGGTCAATTAGGTCCGAAGTGAAGCGAAAGCAAAGTTTCGCATTCATGACACTCACTCACTCACTCATGATCATCAGAATAGAACTAGTACTTCCCATAAACTCAGACAGCTGAAATTTGGTACAGAGTTAGTGTTTAATGGCCAAATTAAGGGAAAACTATAAAAACTAGGATTATCGAAGATCTGGGTACCTGGTGACCCTGATTAGAAAACACAAGAGCCCAACCAAACTATTAGAGATCGACATACCGCCTTTACAAAAAATATTCAACTTGGTGGGTCGCTTCATTTGATGTCAAAAATCGAAGGTCTGAAGTATCTGATGAAGAACCCTCAGCTGGTCTCAGCTGAATTAGTAGTGGTACACAAAAAAATCGAATGTCAAAATAATCACAACATTAACTAGAATAATAAAGAAATCGCAGTATGGAGCCTTAGACTTGGCTCGACTTTGTCTAGATTTCATTACTTTTTAGAGATAAACAAGCAGCTCCATCGAGACTTGGCTAGTTTTTTACAGAATGTTTTTGGTGGGATTTTATTTGCGCATATTGCTTGGCGTACCCGTAACCCTCAACCCTATCAACCAACCAGCTTTAATTTAAGGAGGAGCACTTAATGGTTCTCATATTACCCATCAAAAACGTACTTTCGTTTTAAAAATGGATGTTTTTTTTTTTCTTATCACAAATTTTCTCCGCGATTAAGATTTTTGTTTTTTTTAGAAGAGTGATGGTGAAATAGCGATTTTAAAGCTGGTACTATACTGGTGCGCCGAGTAAAGGTAGAGCAACGCTGCTAATAAGAATACAAAAGACATTTAAATTGTAAATCTATCTGCGCCGAAATAACTGTATAATGTCATTTGAGTCACCAAAAAACAACTGATACTGAGTAGAAGAAAACAATTTTGTTTTCGCAATTTAGCTACAGAGCTACAGTCATACGAGATAGTTTTTTATTTGAAATAAATTTTGGCATTGTTAAAAGGGGTTTATTTAGTCACATTGTGCGTCATAGCGTTGGCATTGCCATCGATCGGCTGGTGAATCCGCGGCCTTACCTTAGAGCGATTCTGATGTACAGAATATTATGAACCACTCTCCATTCTATTTAGTCATAAAGGAAAAAAGAAAGAGCGAAGTAGTTAGTGCATTTACTTTTAAATGATCACAAATAATAGCATGCTTCTGTCATTCTACACCGTAGATCTGGGTTCAGATTTAATTAGAATAATTTAATTTAATTAAAAAGATTAAATAGAATGCTTACATGTTATATTTCCTATGTTATAAGTAGGTTATATAAGATCGGTAATTTTACTACTAGAGTATTAATTTTAAATGATGAAGCGAGGGTTCAGATTTTTGAGGTGATAAAAAATTCTCCAAAAAAATACTTTTTTATCTATATAGGTACTGTAAAATTGAAAAACCTATTTATGTTCTTAAAGGTTCTTTACTAGGTAGGTATGTAGGTACCCAATATGTATGAGTATGTTTGAGGCGCGCGTGGAATACGACGCGCCGTCGCGTCGATCCGGGCCTGGTCCCTACCGGACGGCGAGCTACCCATTACTCGCCGTCCGCAAGCCCGCGCCTACGGTGGCCGGGAATCTGCAGGCGACTCCCGACTCCCAGTGTTTCTCCTGCGGCGACTAGGGGCGTTAGGGCGCAAGGCTCTCTCCCTCACGCGCTCCGCCTCCTCCTTCGCAAGCATTACTGCTTCGCAGAAGGAGGTGACGGCTTTCCATTCCCTCTCACTCCGTACCATGGCCTGGACCAGGGCCGGACGCGAGAGATCGCCGCCGCCGATCGCCTCCGTGAGGACACTGCGGTGCTCCGCCCAAGCTTGGCAGACCTCCACCGTATGCTCCACTGTGTCCTCCGGGCGATCCACACAATGGTGACACCCGGGCGTTTCCTCCCGCCTTATTCGAAAAAGGGACCTCCCGAAACAACCGTGTCCGGTGAGGACCTGTGTCAGGCGGAAGGTGAGGACGCCGTGGCGCCTCTCCAACCACTCCTCAAAGAGGGGACTTACCGCCGCTATTGTGGCGTGCCCAAGGTACAGAATGTCTAAGCTGTTAATTTTCACTTGGTAAAAAAAAAGTTTTTTAAAAATCCTAGTACATTATGTTTTCTCGAGAATTTTCTCTATTTCATATTTACAAATAAAACACTTACCATCGGGAACTTCAATAGGTGCTACAGACACTACATTTTGCCCGGTGGGTAATTCCCGACCTGTAATTAGAACATTGTTGTAATATTGTTTCCAACTATAATCTCAAGGGCAAAATAAGGCGAATACAAATATGATTTTAGTATAAACACGTTCGTACAAATACCATTTTGTTTGTATTCATACGAATTTTCATTCGATATGTACAAAATTAATGTATCTATGTCATACATTCATATAAAAGCTCTTGACTGTGTTCACTGTTTGGACAAGCGGGCTTTTGTGTATAAAAGGATCATTCTGACATTAATTCTGTACCTTTGTTGACACAGGTATATAATTTTATGTTATTTTGTCAACGGAACCAAGGACTCATTACAGTCATTAGACCAAGAATAGATCTTCAAGTAAGTACGCCATCGTCATGCCTTATAAAGTACCTACAGACGTTCTTAGATTTTAAAGATCCCACAGTTTAAAGAAATAAAATGTTTCACTCGACGCGGTACATTAACCCGGGACTTCACTCACGAACCATGTATTCTTACTAGACTAGACCAAAAAGACTTTGATAAAGCTTCTAGACAAGTCGTAAATTATATAAAAAAAGGTTCTAACATTTATCCTTCGAAGTTGCGACCCCATTTTTGTTTCGACACAAAAACTTTAACAAACTACCGACCGATTGTGGTCTTAGTATATCGGTAGTTTATTGTCATTAAATTGTCATAATTGTGTGGAGTAATTTAGTCAAACCAATGCCGCACGGTGGATATGAGTTTTTAATTGCACATACCTACATAGGTTATAATTAAGTTACGCGTGTCAGTTAAATCAGCGGGGTAATTGCGTATAACTAACAGTAGGAATGGCTGTTATTTTGACAGTTCAACAACTTTCATTGCGTTATTTAAGTTGTTGAGCAGACGAATTCGAACATGAAGCAATGGATTAGCAATATAATTCAAAATTATTCAGATTGTGACTGACAGTGTGTTACGCAATTAGGGTGCTGTACTAGGCGAAATTGCGTCCTGCGAGTACCTACTCTGTTAAACAATAGTTGTACTAGGCTAAATTGCGTCCTGCGAGTACCTACTCTGTTAAACAATAGTTGTACTAGGCGAAATTGCGTCCTGCGAGTACCTACTCTGTAATACAATAGTTGTACTAGGCTAAATTGCGTCCTGCGAGTACCTACTCTGTTAAACAATAGTTTTACTAGGCGAAATTGCGTCCTGCGAGTACCTACTCTGTTAAACAATAGTTGTACTAGGCTAAATTGCGTCCTGCGAGTACCTAGTCTGTCAAACAATAGTTGGGCTTAAAATATAAACCCAGTTTAAGTACTTATACTGCAATGTCATTACATAAAAAGAGAAAAGCTGGATTAAATTATTTTATGTTGGGAATATTAAACGTTACATATGATGGGTTTCTTTTATACGCTAGGTGCCATAAAAGTTACCACGAGAGATAATAGGCAGTAACATTCTTCTTCACACAGGTGGCCTTCGCCTAATTGTTGGACAATTTAGCTTATGGCAATAATCCCTCAGTATGTACTACGACAATGTTTTTTAATGACCATGAGCCGACAGGTTTAAGGTTGTGATCTATAAACGTTACTTAGCACGTACCTGCTTTTTTTGCCAAGCGTTATTCCTGTCACTGTCGCTCTGGGCTACTCCGTCAAACGGGAAGCACGGAACGGCAGCAGGGTATGGATGTGGAGCTAAGTCACAAACTATGCTCCACCTCCTATCCTGCCCTCTGTGCCCAGAAACATGTAGCCAAAGTGACCTGTGCGCTGCCACCGTTAACGCCGTGGTAGTGGTAAAGTTTAGGGCCAACAGTATTTAAACAAGTGTCGTGTCATCATTGACACGAAGAAGAAGAAGACTGTCGCACAGCTGTCAAACTTAAAGTGCAAGATAGAGACGAAAACATGTCTAAGGGCCGATTTTTCAATCCTCAGTTAAGTCGTCGAATAACTAACAAAAGTATAAGATTATCTGGCTGTTTATCAGGCGAATAAATATTTTCAATTTTTCAATTGTATATTAACTAGAGAATAGCTATCTGTGGTCTATGCTAGCGAACTTCACACTGTCTATGTGCAAGCGAGATGCACAGATACAGTATTCAACGTGTTAGACAAGAATAGCAACAAAACGTGTAAATCTCCAATTGTTACATAAAAAATGCCGCCAGATGCTTAGAATCGCAGGGTAAGTAGTAGTTTTTTGCATTGGTGTCACACACAACTATTCTTGGAACAATAAAAATAATGAAGATGTAGGTTATGCTAATTTCAATATTGTAGGTAAAGATGGGGTTCTTAGAAATAAACTTTAACAAAGATTACTTACCTTTCTATTTCCTCTTAAGTTGTTTTCTCAATCAATGAAAGTAATTAGGCTATGGTATCTTTTTAAAGCAAAATCTTCTCCAAAATTCGTTGTCGTCCCATGTTTTAAAATTATCAGGCCTCTCACGTAAAACACGTTTTTTTCCTCTCAGGTGGGTTTAAATAATTAAGGATTTCATGTTCTTATTCGATTGCTAAGTCGTCAATTGTTCAAATACATTCATCTTAACAAATAACGGGACCTTTGTCGCTTTACCAAAAACTCAAAACGAATGAAACAGTCAAAAATAACCTAAAATGTTATACATAACGGAGGAATAAAACTCTAACTGGCTCTCAAAGAAGCAGATAACTTTATTCCTCCGTTAGAGACTTTATTCGACCGTTAACTACTAACTGACCATTGAAAAACTGAAAATCTTGCTATCTATGGAGTAAAGTCTATCTGGTTGTTTATCTGAGGATTGAAAAATCGGCCCTAAGCCAAATTTCATGCTCAGTAACGCTTATACATCTCGGCCTAAGTCCGAACTTCTATTCATGTAACAATATCGCAGCATGTTATTATTCATAGCATAACAATATACGCATACGCCTACTCCAAAACGATGTAAACTGAATAAATAAAATGATTAATTACAACATTAGGACTCATTAATACGAACTCTGTTACCGTTAAATGATGAAGCGTTCGCAAACACATAATTCGACATTTTCAATTAATTAGTTCATTTAATTTACTCTGACAAATACTTCAATCTGAACTGTTTTAATATTGAATCGTTTATTACATTTGACATTACATCAGTAGACATTTACGTCTCGTGCACACTAACGCGACGCCACAGCGCGACAAAAGGCACCGCGTGTCGCGCGACGAGCGGTGCCTTTGTGTCGCGCTGTGGCGCCGCGCGCTTCGCCTGTTTGCTACTTACGAACTAAGGATAAGTATGTTTTGCTTTTTTAAATATGCATGCCCATAGTCCCTTCGAGACATTTTTTATCTAAGATAAATTTAAATCAAGTAACATTTGACTTAGTAAATGTTAGGGACTTTAGATTCGTGAACCTAAAAGAATATTATATAAAACCTCGAACAGAATTCAACATAATTAAGAAAAATATTCAGATGATGAGTCTGTCAAAAACTCATCATGTATAGACTTTGGATGGGTATGATTACTATATTATGGTTTGGTTAACACCTTTGAAATACTGGGTTATATTGTTATATTACAGAGAGAACACGAATTTAGTTTGTACAAATTAAATAGCGTAAAGAAATAAGCTGTCTAACTAATGGTTAGTGCCATCATTAGCTATAAAGCCCTAATTGTGGCGCGATGATAAATAGAGCACTCTGGTTCCCCTCACTAATAACAATAATCACTTACTTCGAGCCGTTTCTGTGCCAAAACTTTATTTCTCATGACTGAATAGAAAGCTTAAAGTTATCCAAAAATAATCCATCCATTTTATATAAGAAAGTACACAATAAACTCATTTCTTTATAAAGAATCATTCTTAGAACATTAATTTTTGCCCCATCAGCTTACTCAATGTTCTCGGCAAAATCTACGAAAGGGTTATTTATAAGCGTCTCAAAGACTATGCTGAAGCAAAGAGCCTCATTCCCAACGAGCAGTTCGGTTTCCGTCCCCAACACTCGAGTATCCACCAGGTCCACCGTATCGTAGAGAATTTGTGCGCTGGTCTGCAGCGTAACGCGACGACGGGTGTGATATTCTTCGACATAGCGAAAGCCTTCGACAATGTCTGGCACAATGGCTTGATATACAAAGTTTACCAACTAGGAGTGCCAGATCGTCTCGTGCTCATCTTACGAGACTTTTTGTCCAATCGCACCTTCCGCTATCGACTCGAGGGTGCACTCTCGTCCCCTCACCCTATTCGCGCCGGAGTCCCTCAGGGTTCCGTCATATTTCCTCTAGCCTTCACGCTGTTCACCATCCCAAAGAGTAGAAAGGCTCAGTTGGCTCTCTTCGCCGACGACACTGCCGTTTACTATACCGGTCACTGTCCCAATGCTATAGCTCGTACTCTTCAAACCTCCGCAAACGTCCTAGGCGCTTGGATCCGGAAATGGAGAATCGAGGTCAACCCCCATAAGAGTCAGGCGGTTCTCTTCTCGAGACGTCGTCGAGTCCCGACCCCCGTTCCCAGCCCGATCACTATATACGGCAAGCCAATCCCTTGGGAGAAGCAAGTCAAATACCTAGGCGTGATCCTTGATCAAAATTTAACGTTTATTTATTTATTTATTCACATAGGGACAACAAACAGCAGTGTACTAATAGGTATATATAGATTAGATGTTAATAGGAGTGTCAAACACACTACTCACAACGTTATCCACAGATTAAAAAACAGATCTACTAGTTAGTAAGAACAATATAAAAAAAGGGAATAAAAGTAAACTTTACTTAATTATTACGGTTCTGATCACTTAAAATATTAACAATTTGTTTTCTAAATACAGTCTTGGTGAGAAACATGATATCGGTTGAGCCAAACTGCCCATTGCTCTACCAACTAGGAGTTCCAGATCGTCTCGTGCTCATCTTACGAGACTTTTTGTCGAATAGCACCTTTCGCTATCGCATCGAGGGAGCACTCTCGTCCCCTCATCCTATTCGCGCCGGTGTCCCTCAGGGTTCCGTACTATCTCCTCTCGCCTTCACGCTGTTAACTAGCGATATCCCAAAAAGTAAAAAGGCTCAGTTGGCTCTCTTCGCCGACGACACTGCCGTTTACTATACCGGTCACTGTCCCAACGCTATAGCTCGTACTCTCCAAACCTCCGCAAACGTCTTAGGCGCTTGGTTCCGGAAATGGAGAATCGAGGTCAACCCTGATAAGAGTCAGGCGGTTCTCTTCTCGAGACGTCGTCGATTCCCTCTCCCACTTCCCAGCCCGATCACTATGTACGGTAAGCCGATCCCCTGGGAGAAGCAAGCCAAATACCTAGGCGTGATCCTCGACGAAAACCTTACCTTTAAGGCCCATATCAAGGCGGTTCGCGCGCGCGCCGCTTTCGCTCTTGGTAGTCTCCACTACATTCTGACAGCCCGTTGCAGACTGTCACTTAAATGCAAGCTGCGCATCTATACCGCAGTCATCCGTCCCATCATGACTTATGCCTGCGTTGTATTTGCGCACGCTCACCCACGTCATCTCCATAAGATGCAGACCCTCCAAAACCGTTTCCTCAGAAAGGTCACGGGTGCTCCTTACTATGTCCGTAATATAGATCTCCACGTAGACCTTAAAATGCCCACCATAAAACAGTTCATGAAACGCTTATCTAAGCGTTTCTTGGACTGTGGCATAAAACACCCAAACCCCTTGATCTCAGCGGCCGCCCGCTACACTCCCTCCCGCATTAGCAGTATTCGCCGACCAAGGCATACCTTAATCGCACCCGACGACGCCACTACCCTGCTCCAGGAGAGTAGTAAGGCCACCAGCACTCTACGTAAGCCCAAAACCCGATCGCCGTCCTACCGCCCTCGCCGCCACGGGCCCCCCGCGACGTCAAATTCCACACCCCTCCCGACCCTTGCTCGAGCCAGCCCGCGCCGCTGAGCCTGTAGCTTTAAATTCGTCCCTAAATCACTCAAATCCTGATCCAGCTAGTCCCTTGCTGCCCTCTTCCAGCGACGCCCTAAGCCGAGGTTCGTACCCCACAGGGGGTGCCCTTAGCGTGTTGTCGCTTAGTTTTTTAAGTTAGTACATAAGTTAAAGTCCTGGCTGGAGGCCTTAATTTATTAGGGCAACCACAGGCAAGTCCGTTTAAGCAGACGACAACCTCATAGGTTGACCTGCGAGATGCCATTCCCAAAAAAAAAAAAAACATAAATTTTTGTTAAGATTTTAAAGTTAAGTTAAACTAATAAAATTCGAAATTTCTACTCCTTTGTCTGTCTGTCTATCTGCCTGTTACCTTTTGACCGGATGTTGATGAAATTTTGCACAAAGGTAGACCATGGCCGGAGTTAGGACATACTATACTTTTTTATTCCACTCGATTTCCAGGCTTCCACGCGGGCGAAACCGCGGGCAAAAACTAGTTCTTTATAAATAGATGTGTGTACTTTTTTCAGCTTTCTGTTTGGCTTGAGTGTCAATTAAATTCTATTGAATGGTATTTCTCTGCAGTGTAAACGAAGCGTGTCCATAGTGGATAGTTTTAACTTGTTACAATAGACCGTATGGTACATGTTTATCGCAGATTCTAAATTTATATATTTCACAAAACTTTCTGAAAAAACTGTATCCAGTGTAAATATGACAACCGTTATGACTTTTCATGAAAACGATGGAATACATTCATGTTTTCGAAAGATCAGTAAACTGATGGAAATAAAATATTTGTCGTAACTAACTATTCCTGTATTTATCTATTCATATATTACCATGGCCCATTAAACCGGGCTAGGTTTCAGTGAATATGAATAGTATGGTATATATGGCATTACGTCTAGCGATGACAGGCTCACTCCGTAGTTTCGACAGGATTGTTCCATTATCGACGGAGGAGGAATAATTGAGACTGTCGAGTGAGCTCAGTGGATGCGGTACTATCGATAATGATATGGTGTTGTGCTTGACACGTGTTACACATTTTTTTATGGGTTTATTTGGTTTCAAGTTTTATGGAGTGTTGATGTGTGTTGGTAAGTGCAAGAGAGTTTGGTTGTGATGGTTATGTTTAGATCGTTGAGAATGATTGATGATTCAACGATTGATGGGTATAAATGAGATTAGTTTGTAGTAGTTTTAACGATTGTACGATGAGTACTTATAATTTCTTTGATAGCCGCTGCACAACAAGCTAAATTATTATAACCGCACAGTTTAATTCAACCGTTACCAAATAACTCGTGCCAAAACTGTGGCTAACTTCAACGTAACAATTCGGCCTTCATATAAATTAAACACGGCTAATGTACGGATATAGTTTCGTAGATCCAAGTGAGGGGATGGTCGCAACTTCTCAAGCCTCGTTGACACGGGGTCATTCGGAGGGTAAACACGCCGCTTCCAGCCCAATTGCCAACTTACCCATAAGTGGATTGAATTCAGAAGTCGCCCCTTTCATATTTGAACTAACAGCATATGTACATTAAGACTAATTTATTTAGGAGTGAATCTGATCCCTGATTTTGGGTATCGAGTGTGTAAGTATGTTCTTTTTCTTTGAATAATCAATTACGAGATCCGAAAATAACGAATTACATCAACAGCACCCCATGAGCGTTAAAAAGGAGACCTATGACCGCACGTTTTATATTTTTCTTTTTTTGAATTCATTCATATTTGTCTGCAAAATCAGCCTTCAGCCTATCTTATATTTACCCTTGGTCTTCCAAATGTAGGTCTGGAATACGTTATTATTCACGAAGGCGTTATATAAAACGCCTACTCTTAAGTCAAACTTTAAAGTCATAATTTTGTGATATCAGCTTCTGCCGACGTAGGAAGATGTACAATAAGTACATTAAGTACCTATTGGAACGGACTTAGGTCTTCGTCATGTTGATGTTTTCGATGGTTTTTAGCCAGTGCTGTTTCTGGTTATCACTGACTTTTGATAGTAGCTCCTCTCCGGCTGTAGCAGTTTCCTTAGCGAAGATTTGTAGGCTTCTAGCAACCTCGATGAGTCTGAGTCCAATCCAGAAACGTGCAAGAATGGCAGCCTCTTGGGATATGTTAGCGTAACACTGTTCAGACTGTATTCTGGGGTTTTCAGTAGAACAGTTTCTGAACTATTGAATGAATCCGTGTTCGCTGCAGTAATAAGTCCTCATCGTGTAGCAGGTGGTGGTCCTTCTTTTATTATTTGGCCGTTGCATTGAGAAGAATTTAAATTAGACAATTTCTGTGTGACATGGCAATTGATTCGTAGGTCAAGCCTGTTTTTCTCGCAGGGGTAAAAAGAGGTGTATGGCCCCCACAATTTGCCAGACATTAATCCTTACTCTAGGCCGCTACCTTCTGCCAGGGTTGCGGGTTGTTCGAAAGAGATACCATGGCGCTTGCACAGGCAACTGATGGAACACGGGTGGGTTTTTAGCCAGTAAAAGTCTGACACGCCCTCCCACTTCACCCCGAGAGGGAGGAGTGTTTTCAAGGCCGCTACCTTGTCCAAAAACCTAATAGAAAACCTAAATAACAGTTTTCCTGATCCAGGGAACAAACTCAGGACTTCAGTGGTCCAGTTAATGTCTACTACTCGAATTTAAAACAGCAGTCATGATTATTTTATAACCATAATTTAAACGAACGATGGAAAATTAAGTCCTGCTTAATCCTTTTTAGGGTGCCATAGCCATGGCAAAAAACGGAACCCTTATGTATTCGTCATGTCTGTCTGTCTGTATGTCCGTCCGTATGTCACAGCCACTTTTTTCCGAAACTATAAGAACTGTACTGTTGAAACTTGGTAAGTAGATGTATTCTGTGAACCGCATTAAAATTTTCACAAACAAAAAATGTTTTTGGCGGTTCCCCATACCGAAACTCAATGTTTTTTTTCATCAAACCCATATGTGTGGGGAATCTATGGATAGGTCTTCAAAAATGATATGGAGGTTTCTAAAATTATTTTTTTCTAAACATAAGCAAATGATAAAACTAAAAAAATATATGATGAACATTACCATGCAAACTTCCACCGAAAATTGGTTTGAACGAGATTTAGTACATAGTTTTTTTTTATAGGTACGTCATAAATCGCAATTTATCTTTCATTCAAACAACTCTTGCTGCTACGGAACCCTTCACGGACGAGTCCGACTCGCACTTGGCCGCTTTTTTATAAAACGACGAGCATAAATGTTTACCTTTCTGTTTGGATAATAAACTAGGCTACGTTTACATATTCCTAGTGGTTTTGTGAGTTATAAACACAATATTATTGCTTTAGTTTTATCTTTTACTGGCTTAATACAAAATCTGATAGTTATATTATAAGTTTACAGGTAGATTTTACATGCTATTTTCCATACATTGCAGTGACCCGCTTGCTACGGCTCCGTAAAGCAACCATTCATGCCACAAAATTGTGCTCAACACCCAAAACGCATTGATTAATATTAGATACAATAAATCTCATACAATCTTTAAGAAGTAAGCACTAAACGTAAAGAAAACGAAGATAATTTACGGATACGCTGGGTTACAGAGAACTGATTTATGAAAAAAGTTGCAGAACCTTAAAACCAATTTAGATAAAGTTTTTTGTATTACGTTACGCTAGACAACGAGTAATTTGGGTTTCTGTAATTTTATTTAATAAAAATAATGAGAAGTCAGATGACCCATTTCTTTGAAAACATGGCTCGAAATTTGAAAGCTACGTTTAAATCAAAAGTTATATGCTTTAGTTTTTTTAAGCAGAGGCTACACAAGTAGATAAGAATAAAGTTGGATGTTTTCGTTCGTCCTGTTTAGAAAAACTTTTATATTTGTTTTTTACGTATTTTTCGCACGTAAGTTTTTGTAGACCATTCGCGTTTGACCGCATTTTTATGTTTAAAATATCCCGCCTTCGCAATCGTCACTTCGAACCGTCAATTTAATAAAAGGAATGTTCTACGGAATAACAATTATTATTACGTTCCGGAATTGTATTCGCTTCGTTTTCAATCTCTGTTTTATAATTTGCTTTTGCAAAAGAAACGTCATGCAGAAGAGGAGCAACGCTTTTGAGTTTTATGGAAGTTGTAATAACAAAAATTTATTTTCAAGTTACTGAGCGAAAAGAATTTGATTGGGGTGAATTTATTTTCTGGAGTATCCTACGGTTTATGATCTTTCAACGATTTTTATAACTAAAATATTTCGTTAAATAAGTTAAAATCTAAGTTTTTGTAATCTAAAAGTTAGTAGATTTCAATTCCATTCCGATATTACATTATGGGAACCTACCAAATGTCTGACATTATTGGACAGAAGAGTTTTAGTCTACGGTAGAATTAGTATAAGAACATATTCTAAGGACTTATAATGGCCCTTATTCTTGGAATAAAAACACAATATTACGATTATTTATGATACATAAGTACTTAGTAGTTAATCATGTTAAATAAGTAGGTATGTACCTACCTACTGTTATCTATGCTACTTATGTATTATATATGTCATACTATTCCATTAAAATAATATAACCAGAGAATTTAACCGATACAGTACCTATATATTTTCCTCAGTTGCTCCACTTTTTTGTGAAAATTCTATTCCACGTTATCGCAAGTATGAAAACCACCGTCCGATCATTTGTTTAAAAAGCTTTTAGGGCATAAACGGTGCATGCGAATTATTTGAGAGTGCACACATGTGCCTATGTGTGTTTACTCAACATATTTTGCGAGTAAATGCTCCTATTAGGGAGGCGAAAAAGCAAGTTTCGCACGATCCACGATAACTAGTGATGTCGGACATTAGTCAACGTATTTACATCGATAAAAAACGTCGATAAAGTCACGTTCCTCGGAAGATGTCCACGGATATCCGGCGATGCGTCACCGTCACAGCCCCCGGTACATTTTGTTTGTGTTCCTTTCCCCTTGTTAACCGAATTACTCGCATGTTAAGGCAACAACATCTTGCGACCCTCCAAACAGACTCTACTTGAAGAAGCTTAGCAATCGTGGATACCCGAAAAGGGACGATTTAGATGTATTTTTATGATTGCTAAGAAATCGATAGTCCCATGTCTTTTAGATAAGGGTCGTACAAACATGTAATTCTTTGAACCTATTACTTAATTTCCATACGACGTTTCCCCTTTATATTAGCAATATTTAAGTCACAAGTCATATTAAATTTTGCAACTAATAGGTGCTCTATAAAACTTTTACAATAACCTATTTTGTTGAGTAGTTTGTTATTCGCGAAACAATTTAAATGTTGCTTGTTCAGCTTTTGTACTGAAGTCTAATATAGGTTACAATGAATAATAAACGGTTTTGATTACGTATCAAGGCTAATAGCAGACGTCGATCAAGCAATGAATATTCTGAGCGGCCTAAATTAATAAATAATAAACACTTTCACTGAAACAAAGTGCCCCGCTTTAAGGCGTAAATGTTTTAAAATATACACCGCCTATAATTAAAACAATTTATTAATTATTTCAATTAAATTATTAAGCCTATAATTATCTCTTTTATTTTTTATTCAAGATGTTTTACAAAACAGTATTATTTGGTCGGGGGATTGAGTTACAAATAGGTAAGTAGGACAGAATATGCGGTATCATAAATTGAATGGAACTCCGCGAGCCACTTACTTAAGCCAAATAACATTGCATTACAAAGCCAGATTGGAAAGAAAAAACACAAACAGGAAAATACTTATGATATTATTTAGATTCTTTATGTTTTTCAGCTAAGAAAAAGAAATACTTAAATTTATTAACAACCACATCTTTTATTGTATGTGAAAGTAAACTTTATAATTTTTAATCACTAACCTAATGTAAATAACTGAAGTGTTTTTTTTACATATAAGAATATTTGCATTCTAGAAAATGTTACCTTTTTATATCCCTATATTATCGGGTTTAATCCCTTATTGGGAAATAATTACCGTTACTAACGTTACTTTTAATCAGTCCAAACTATTAAAACAGTTGGTCGGAGACACTTTAGTAATCCGTTAAACATTACGTTACTTCCGCAAAACTAAAATAAAAATCGTATTTCACGCAAAACTTTTGACAAGTTGCCGGCGAACTCAATAAAAATGCTAATTGCGCTATCAACTCACCTGTGGTGGTGCAGCAGCCAGTCAATAACTCTATCCATATAACACAATATAAATGTATAAAAGGAGTCATTTTGTCCGAGTCACATTAGATGATTGTCCTTTTTTTTATAGTGTTGTTCACCTGTGTTGTTGGGAACGTACGCGTGTGTTAGCGAGCTGTGGGGCGGCCGGAGAGCGTCCCATCGCTGGGTTGGCTACGGAGGCACTGCCGCGGGGCGCCACTCCGCCGCGCTAACTACCCCGAGCCGGATAAACAAGGGCGAGAAAACCGGGAACAGGCAGACAAGCCGTCTCGCTACCCTTTATCGCTGCGACTGAGGAACAGCATAATAAAATAAAGACAAAAGACGAATAACCAAAGAACAAGCCGAGCCCGGATTTCAGTCCGATGTGAATCATCAAATTAAATCGGTAACAGATAAACTTGGAGATCTATCTGCGACAGCAATTTTGTTATAAGAAAACAATGTTCGCTGTCAAACTTTGAACCGTAGCCGTTTAAGACAATTGGAGGAATTAAAACTGTTAGATGTAAAATAACGCGATGTTTGTTTTCGTGGTTAATTAATGCTAGTAGATAATGATAGCACTTGTTGTTTACCACAGTTTATTTTTAAATTACGATCAAAAGGTCGCATTTATAAAAATAAAAAGGCGTCTGCAATCGAGTGGAGTGTCTTCCACCGCATTACATTCCACAAAATGCACATAAGTTGGACTCATACGACCCAGAACATACACACCGCAAGACATATCAATAAAAATACTAAACTCATAATCATGCATTACTAAACATCTGAATCAGCAAACATTCCGTATAATAAGACAATAACGGGTGTCTGAGGGCAGAATGTGCAGTGTTATAGCCGTATCGTGCTCTAGAGGAGTGTCTCGATACTCCCAACACTCGCGACAACCCAGACACTCCAGCCACGAGACCACTGCATTGCAATAATGTTGTTCTTAAGTGTAACTGGCCCCTTGTTCTGCGCCCCGAGCTTGTCACAGACTACGAAATTATCGGGGTTATCAAGACCGACCAGAGCGTTCGATATTTTGCTATGGAAGATAAAATTATTCCGCAATGTTTTTATACACCTATATAAAAACATTGCTTTCGTTTCCAGTAGTTTATCAGTAATAGGTAAGTGTTTTACATGGCGCGGAATGTAAACATGCTGTCAGAATAAATCTATGTAGATTTTGATTTATTGCTATCAAATCCAAATTGGAAAAGGTGTGGAAAATGGTGCTTTTATTTTACGGACTGCAGTGTCTTAGTAACTGCCGCTGTATAAGTTTCATCGATAAGTATCGCAATAGAGCATGAATGAACAAAACAATCACCATCTATTCTAATTTTGAAAACAAACGGTACAGCCTACAAAATTACCTACCAAATGTAGAATTCCGTAATACCGAAAGCACATAAAACATAGTCCCATTTAGTCACTTGAAAGAGTGTTGTGCAAAATTGTTACGTAAAAACTGGCATTTTTCTTACCAAAAGTAGAACGTGAGCCAAATGTTGTGCGAAAACTAAAAATGGGCTAATTGCTTAGTTAGAAACAAAGTTCTACTTTCAGGAAATCAACCCCGAATATTGGCCTGGGAATGCAGATACTCTAAAGTTTGGTACAGCTCATATGGGCCCAAATAGAGAAGCCACAAGTTGACTGCTGGTTTTGGTCGTAAAATACCACCAAAAAGAGCTTCCTATATTGACACGCTTTGACGTAGAAGTTGGATGGTGGAATAAAAACTGTAGTTCGCTATTCTGCGCTTACCTCGTATAGGTAAATACGGACTACTTTTAAAATTGAGTGCAAAAATAAACTACTTCTCTCAGAAAACGTTTCAAACAAATGCTCTTTTATATGACCGTTTTACGAGGATTTTGTATTCACATTGGGAAATTCGATATTGGCACCTATAGGCAGTTGGTGCGTGCCCACTGAGTGGTTCGTCCAACAAACGTCAATCACACTTCACTCGCTTTGAGTCCTGCCACTGACTGCTGACGCTCTATCGACTGACAGATGATCATCAAGCCTTTATATCTAACTACTACCTATTAGACATTGGCCACTGCCTATGTAGTCAAGTATATACTTCGGTATGTGAAAATTGCTGCATTCAAACGGAATATAATGCGTACGTAGAATATGACGTATTAGCAATAGTCAATAAACTTTCTAAGAGCAGAACGTTTTATATAAAGTTCAATCTCTTCAGAAACATTCAAATGACAGGTATATTATTCGATCAGTTACAGAATTAATTAATAATAATTATCTCAGAAATTAGAATTATTTAAGAACATATTGAAAGTGGTTGCCCATGATCAATAATACTAATAACAGTTTTAATTGACTGATGCTTACATATAAGAGATTAATAAATATGTACCTTTATATCAAGGATTAATTGATGTCTCGGTCCATATAAATATACACAATATACATACATAAGAATATATATCTTTAAATACAGTTCACTTATGAAGGAAACATTTAATTTTTAGTACTAGGTACTAAAAATTAAATATTTCCTTCGATGTCGTCCTATCAGAAAATAAAACTAAAACCTAAATTATTAATAAGTCGAAGGGTCTTGACAAGCTTAACTTATTAATCAACAAACTCCACCTCACTACACCTCAGAGGTGGCATGATATATTACATGAATAAAAAAATATTACCTTACTTATACTACTACGGTAAGAAATAGTGGATACGCTATGCTATTTTATTATTTGAAAATATTTAAAGGAATAAAGATGCTTCAAATTAATGACCGCTTGATTGTACTATGTCCCTACCTACTTAGATTAAAAGAAATTATTTTGAAAATAGCGTCACACGATGTCCAGCTGGTTAGACCCGTATTGCTCACAAGCATGCTTTTTTAAAGGCGAACGGGGGCTAAAGATACACTATGTCAAGATCCACAAATCACATAGTGTACCGTTGTTCCCACCAGCCATAAACCCAACATCAACACCTCCAGACCAAACCTTGTGGCAAACGCTTGCAAATTTGAAAAAATTCTACCCAATTTTAAAGAGAGTTCCCCGGGGAGCGAGACGGACTGTTGCACTGTGTTTGACGCGATGTCTCCATCTTGCGTCCCAGGAGAACTCACAAAGTGCCTGGGAGAAACTACTCACCTTTCCTTAAAGAATTTTTCTGGCCATGTAGTGTCCAGAAAAATTTGGCAACTAAAAAACCTTAACAAACCAAATTAAATACAATTCATTGTAATTCCTGATTTTGGTCCAAAATTATCTGCATTTAACCAATCACAAAAAGGCTTATGGAATCTAAATGGCATGTGGATGGCATGTGGAATCTAAATTAAGTAAAGGTGACATCAGGGGAGCGGCCAGGATTCTGTTCAGTTGCGAGTGGTGGCGCCTAACTCTCCAGAAACGCTAATAGCTCTAGAGAGTAAACACCCACCGCCTGCGCATGATCTTACCTTTCCCGAAGCCCCCGACCCTCCCGACCTAAATTCAACCTTTGTAAACGTCTCGGCCGCTCAGTTGTTTGCAGCCGTGAACTCTTTCCGAAGTGGTTCCGCCGGCGGCCTCGACGGCCTGACTCCACAACATCTGAAGGACCTGCTGAGTTCAGGCGCCGGGGAAGCTTGTGAGTCGCTTTTGAAGGAGCTTGCAGCCCTGATTAACCTAATGCTCACCGGCGGTGTGAACGAGGCCGTCGGCGATGTCTTGTACAGGGCCAACCTATGTGCCCTGCGCTAGAAGGACGGCGGCATTCGTCCCATCGCCGTTAGGTGCACCTACAAGCGCACGGCAGCCAAAATATGTTGTAGCTGTATACGCTATAGCGAATCGCTTGCAGCTAAGTTTCAACCCCAGCAGCTTGGTTTTGTATCGAAAGGGGGCTGTGAGGCTGCCGTACATGCCCTTTCTACTTTTTTAAACTCCAACATGGTGAGGTCATCCTCAAGGTTGACGTGAAGAATGCCTTTAACTCTGTAAACAGGGTTTAATTTTGTTGGCTGAAGTAAAATGGAACTACCTGAAAGGACAATGCCAAGATTAGGCTCGAAACATGTGTAGCGTCCGACAGACTTTCTATAAAAATGATAATTGATAATAAACAGGAAGAATTATACAATATAAATAAAATCTGTAGAAGCCCACCGTTGAAAACTCATTTTAAATAGTTATTCAATATATCAACACATTTCCTAATCTACAATCCTACAAATTCAATTAGAAATGTTGCCAATACCAAAATATTTATATCGAAACGAAACTGCTCTTGCAAATCGATTGCAAAAATATCAATATGTGACTATGTAAGTGAATTAATTACTTACTTATGTCACTTAACATATTATTGTATCAATAATTAGCATTTATTTACATTTTTAAACATATACACAATAATGTATTAATTAAAAATAATTCAATTCGATTGTCGATACCGTTTCGCATAGTTTATTCCTATAATGCTGGCAACACCAGATGTCATACTTTAACTTGTATTTGTCACTGTCAAAAAGTTTTATTTACTTCTCCCGCGTGATATCACCAGCGACGAAGTGTTTCCGTGTTTTTTTGAGTTTTGTATTGTTTATTGCTGAGTTTCCGGACTCCGATTTTCTACCAAATACGTAGTCGTATTGGCCTTTTAAACGGAACCCGAACCTGTATTATTCATTGCTAAAATCAGAAGTATTAAGTGGTCAACTTTGCAGATCTTTAACTTTTTTTGGTGTACTTCTAATATAAAACTAATTATACCATCTAATTCTATAACTATTTTCCTTTTTTTGGACATATAGTTCATCTTTGTCGGTTCTGGCCGAGTCTTGTGGGACACTTTGGCATTCTCCTTTATGGTTTCATGTGGCAAAGTTACAGTTTTTCAAAATATTGTACAAGGACAATGTTTTGGAATCTGCAGTACGATGTCAAAATTTTTCCAATTACCTGTCCAGAAACTAAATTCAAAATTTGACGTGTGGTTTAAAGACGATGGAACGCTAGGAGGTAATGTAGACACCGTTTTGAAAGACCTACAACTTCAAAAACAACAATTTAAATCTATTGGCTTGGACCTGAACCCCTCAAAATGTGAAATTTATCTTCCTGACAGTACCGACAGACGATTGACCCTAGGGAAATTTTATGCAATAGCCCCACATTTCAAAATTTTAGAAATAGGTTCACTGCACCTCTTAGGTTCCCCAATTTTCGAAGACAGCTTTTCATCTTTTGAGAACCGGAAGAAAAAATGCGGAAGAAAAAATCAAAAACTTCAACGATATTTCGGACTCTCCAAAATTAATTTACAATCGGCATTCACCCTGATTAGACAATGCTGTTTTGACCCAAATTTTATACATCTTCTACGTTCTTCCCCTTTATGGAAGTACCCACATCTGTTGGACAAAATTGACAACATTATTCGGAACACATTAACATCCATTCTAAATGTGACCTTGGATGACCGAGCGTGGCTTCAAGCCACACTACCCATCCGTTTTGGTGGCCTCGGTGTCCGCAAAATTGCCAGTATTAGGTTACTGGCGTTCCTGTCCTCTGTCCAAATTTAAGCCTCCTCCCTGGTTGACTCTGAAGTGCCGTGCTTGACTGATGCGGTGAACGCCTGGACAGTGACTTGCCCGGATAAAGATCGGCCCGTGAACCCATCTTCACAGAGACAGTGGGATGAGCCACTCTGCAGGTTGGTACGGAATAATCTTACCAATACTTCCTCCCATATTGATGAGCGTGCCAGCGTGCTGGCTGTGAGAGAATGGGAGACGGGCATCTGGCTTCAGGAGCTACCGTCACCCAACATGGGCACTATGCTGGGTGACACCACTTTCCGTCTCGATATTTGTCTGCGTCTGTCGACTGCCTCGGACACCATGGCCTATCTTGCACTAAGAGCGCAGGCCGAATAGCATTGCACGGCAGCATTAATGAGGGGTGCCAGCTGTTTTAGAACCCAACGGCTTGGCACGCGACGATGGGAAGAGACCAGAATGACCATAATGCCCTGAAAGTTAGGCAGGGCTTTGGTGTGGTATGCAACATGTGTCGACACTCTTGCGCAATCCCATCTTGCTAGTACGGCGTGCTTTACAGGGGCGGCTGCTGAAGGTGCGGAAAACCTCAAACGGCGAAAATATTCCATCTTATTGGGAGTTATATGTTTGAGCAGTTTGGGGTTGAAACACTAGAACCATGTGGTCCGAGTGACCACTTGGTTTTTCGAGACTTTGCTAAGCGGTTGGTCGACTCATCACGTGACCAGAGGGCTGGCCTATATTTTACCCAAAGAATTAGCATCGCCATACAACGTGGCAATGCTGCCAGCCATTTGGGCACTTTTCCTGTTGACAGCGATGTGGACGAATCTTTTGAAACTCTATGATTCTTTACCCTTTTTCATATTCATAACATAACATCACGCCTTATTTCCCCGAAGGGTTGGGCAGAGGTGTACCTATAGTACACCCACATTTCGCCAGTTATGTTTAAGTCCCATGTAATAGGAGGCGAGCCTATTGCCATCTACCGGGCACAAATCCAGACTTCGGGCTGCTACTCATAATCAAAAAGCGTTTTGCTTTATAGGCACAATTAAAAAATTAACAACGTTTGAGAGTAAATTAATAAAATAAAAAAAACAAGTAGTTAGGTACTATGCCAAAGGAGTCCTGACGGTCAAAATAAAACAGTTTTTTGGTCTAGCTCTCGTTCGTCAAGTGTGCGTAAGCATAACGGTCGTTAAAGACTTCGTTCCAAACAAACAATCTATGAAAGTTGGATATTTATCCGAGTTCCAAATCACTTTTTTGCTGCCGGTGTCGACATTTCCAATCGAACATTGTATCGGCAACTAGTAACAGATTGAAACGATGCTTAATAGCTGGAAGTAGGTTAGACAGGAAACCGATATTCATTGTACTGAAATTGAATTACCAAGATATGACCACCTACCTATAGGTTTACGTAAGTACCACTTAAGTGGTCTCCGCAACAATGGTCTTAGGAGATGACTAAGGGACTATGTTGGATCGGTCGCAGAACCATCAATGCTATGTGGATGTATGTATGCCAATATAATGCCAATTTATCGGCTGACGACCGTGATATTATGAAATATGTGTTCCATATAGAACCATTTATTTGTGTTACATAATTTATTTTTTTCATTTATAGAGAAGCTCGGTTAGAAAGTGAATTCGGAAGAATGTGTCCAACGTTACTTATTGCTCTACTAGAAAATAAGGCTATCTGAGTCTTTCTTTGTGTGCATTTTTTGGTTTTGTTTCTTTTAATTCTTGACACACAATAAATTCTGAGGATGATTATATTTACGTCAACCGCAATTGGTGTTAAGTCCGTTACCTACTATTAATTATTAGGTATTAAACAGATTTCTCTATCTACCACTACTTTCTCTTCATCGTTCAATTATTTAACTATTAAACTGTTTAAAACACTGACATTTAATAATACCAAAACCTTCTCTTCAATTTTGCTCGACCAGTACATGACATACTTTCAGTTTGCAACGCAATTAGCTCTATCAGGAGCTCTTGTGTTTGCCAACTAACGCAGGCACTGAACAGATACATTGAAAGTTATAGATGGATAGATCTATAATAAACTAGCGTAGGGAGGTCGGAGGAAAGTGCCCGCTCCTATAATATATTCATAAGACAGCATTTTACCATCACAGCTGTCAGTGACGTTTTAACGAATAAAGAACAATAAGCGTCCTGTCTTAACGGTGCATGGATTTATTTTGCTAATAATTATTATCAAAGTTATTTTCTAGCGATCTACGATGAAAAATGGAGTGCATTTTCCGACAGAACACTGACGCGGAAAAAGGTTTTTGCTGGTAAGTAAACGTACCTCTATCTACCTACGTATTTAGTGGATTTTTTAAACTTCAGTCTCTTCATGGTTTGGTGGGTACGTGACCGCTCCGGGCTATGCTTACCTCGTAAAACTTATTATAATATGTAGGATACGTTCATATTATTATGCAGCTACATTGAACAGAGGGGTGAAAAGTTTCGGGAAAAATGGATGGGGTTCTCTTTTCATATCTTATGATGCATCTCTGTCGCTGGAAGCCTCGGCTAAAAGATCAACTACAATAAATCTTTAGCTGGTTGTGCGCTTAAAATATACCAAAGTACATTCCTGTGACAGTGGTGATTTTATTGACAACAAATAATTAATCTTTTCAAAACCTAAACCGAATGAATGACTGCGCTAAAGGTTTTTTGACAATAACAGTAATTTCTCACGAACATAGTAGCGTACGTCCTTAAGATATCGACGAACATCCACATTAGTTAGTGACTTAACAACTTTAACGTCCCAAGTTTATTGCATTACTTTGCTACCATTAATTCAAAACTTCGCTACGGTAAATATTTTTCAGCAATTGCCTACGAAAGTTTGCAAGTGAGACTATCTTTAAGCTGCACGGAATGGAATGACGGATTGTCCTCGTAATGGCGGCGTCCGATGACCTTGGTGGTTCGATTTTCTATAAATAGGCTGAAAGAAGAGAATTTATGAGTGAGACTAGCGAATCTTTTCAGTGTGTGCTTTGATCATGTAATGTGCGGAGGTTAGCCGGCGCGTCGCCGTCGCGACGCCGTAGTTTATCGACCCCAAAATGTAGGATAACGACGTTTGTTACGACCACTCTGCGTCAGTTCTTTACGTTGTTTTGTACTGCAATGGATGCGTTTAAAATAATTGCTCGTTCGTTTGTTACTTAACATTGTTACTTGATCGTTACCGCACGCTGCGCCAGTTCTCTTCACCACTTACGTGCACTTATGTGTTGGCAGAAGTGCATTTATGTATTTCATAACACGTGACTGCGCTAAGCTGTGCTATGAATATAACACTTAATCCGAGGGCAATTGCGTTCTAGCTTTATTACGTCTATGAGGCTGCGACATTGTAACAGCGTAAAAGCCTTGCTTATGAAGCTGTTCCAGTGAATTATATGATTTATCTTAAGATTTTTCTCAGAATAATACTATTGTAACGCAATTGCGACGGGGCCTTTTTCCAGGCTTTATATTGTGATTTTAATGTGACTTAGTTAAACCAATTGTAATTATTTATTTCAGTTAGTATTTCAGTCACGTTTCAGAACTGAATATTGTCTCAATTAATGACAAAGGCAACTTATTGCGAAACGTAAACTATCAAAGTTATCAATTTTTTTGTTGGTTTCTGTATGCTTTTCTGTCCTCACTTTACTAAAACTTTGAATCAAGAGACTGCTAAAAATATATAAAAAACTTAAGTTGTTTTCTTACATACCTTATTGATGTTGCAAAAAATAGTAAAGTTACAAACACATTTTATCATAAATAAAGTACATATATTAGAAAACTTATTCTAAAAAGTACAGCGTTCAGTAAAATAATTGTATTTTTGCAGTTTCACCTTGTGATCACACGATCAAGCCAGCTTCAAGGGAAACACGATTCGTTGTCAAGGGATTTGCAATGCGGCACAAAGTATAACCAAATCATAGCAGCTCACACAGTTCCACCATGAATAAAATGCACTTAGACGTCGTTTTAAATAAAAAATCGGTTTTTCTAGCAAATAGCAGCTGTCAGTAATTGCAATTTGTGGAAATAAAATACAAAAAACGTGATTCTTCTTTTTCGTCCTATCAATGATTATATCTACACTTATATGTAAACCTAAAATTATAAAGAGAAAATATTTGATTATTCGTATGTTTGTTTGTTACGCTTTCACGCTAAAATGGCTTAAGGGATTTGGATAAAATTTGGCACAGGGAGAGACCATGGCCTCGATTAGGCCATAGGATACATTTTAATTCTGATATTCTCACGGGATCGAGACTTATGCGTGTGCAACAACGGGGCGCAGCCAGTTTTAAATAAGCTTCGACCGCAAGTCGGCCACTTTGACAGCGTTAGCGTTAATAATTTGCTATTCACATCACAAAGTCTTTGTGCTATTAGAGTTATCAAAGAGTATCGATCTAGGTTTACATTTTCAAATTACCTATACCACATGAAAATTAGAACATAAAGAACGGAACGATTTTTTTATCTGCTACAAAAAAAAAGTATCCGTGCATTTGCGAAACGCATTGGGACAGATAATGGACTAAAAGTATTTTTACTGAATAGGCGCGAAAATCCTGAAAAGGTAAGCTTGTTCTCATTACGACAATTTAGAGAAACTGTCGACAAAAGAGAAGTTAGGATTGATACCTGTTGATCACCAGCAAAAAATTATTTCGTCCGCAAAAACTTAATTTTCATACTTATCAGGTTTTTCTCTAGGCTCGCGACGGATTCGTATCACGTCCACTCCATTAGCTGATTTACCATGGGAAGTGGTTATGAAATGGGTTCCATATTAAAATTTATACTTAATTCAGAAAAACCTACAAAAAAAAACATACCTAGTTTACTAGTTGAGCTTTCAGAGTTTCTTGAACTGAAGTGACGTGAAAACTATGTAAGTAGGAATAACGAATTAGTTTGAATTACTTATGTAAGTTCGCAGGGATATATTTATTTCCCAGAAATGTACCTACGGTATATGACACATTTTCTGCAGTTAAAATTAACAATTGAGATGTTCTAATTACATGCATTTTAGTAGATACTAATAAGGCCTTATTAGAGTTGAACCTCCAAATTATAATCAGTGAAATATTGCATCAATTCAAATACAACAAAATATTCATTCTACGGCATTCAGCAAAGAACTTTAAATTGCTTGATTGTGTAAATAATTACTCGGCTATCATTAATTAATAGATTATAATAATATAATATAATAAAAATTAGGTTGGGGGAAAAGTCTTTTCGCATTATAGTATGTATGAACTTGTAATAAAATCTCTTTGGCTAAACTATTTGTATCTGGCTGGTATCATTGAAAGTTTAAATTTTAAAGAACATAATTCCAAATTCAAATTAGGAAAATGTGTGATTTTTATTTATTTTTCGTACTGTCAAGATGAGTGAATCTAATGAAGAAATTCGATACATTTTAAAATTTTATTACAAAAAAGGTAAAAAGCAACGCAAGCCGCGAAAAAAAATTGCGATGTTTATGGACCTAGTACAGTGTCTGTGAGAGTAGCACAAATTTGGTTTAAGCGATTTCAATCCGGAAATGTTGATGTCAAAGATACACGTCGCTCTGGTCGCCCTATTACGGATAAAATGGATGCCATTTTTGAAAAAGTGGAGCAAGATCGGTATATCAGTAGTTACGACGTAGCTGAAGAACTGGGAATTGACCACAAAACAGTTTTGGCGCATTTGAAAAAAACTGGGTACACAAAAAAGCTCGATATTTGGGTACCTCACGAGCTCACTGAAAGAAAACTAATAAACCGTGTACTCATTTGTGATTCTTTATTACGACGTAATGAAACCGAACCATTTTTGAAGAAGCTGATAACTGGTGACGAAAAGTGGATCACGTGCGACAAGAGCGTGCGAAAAAGGTCGTGTTCAAAGGCCGGTCAGGCTTCACAGACTGTGGCGAAACCAGAGTTAACTCGCAACAAGGTGATGCTGTGTGTGTGGTGGGATTGGAAGGGGATTATGCATTATGAGCTGTTACCACCAGGCAGGACCATCAATTCTGAACTCTACTGCGAACAACTGATGAGATTAAAGCAAGAAGTTGAGAAAAAGCGGCCGGAATTAATCAACAGAAGGGGTGTGGTTTTTCATCACGATAACGCTAGACCTCACACATCTTTAGCCACTCAGCAATAATTAAGAGAGTTTGGCTGGGAGGTGTTAATGCATCCGTATAGTCCTGACCTTGCACCTTCAGATTTCCACCTATTTCGGTCTCTTCAAAATTCTTTAGGCAGTGTCAGGTTAACATCACGAGAGGACTGCCAAAACCACTTGTCGCGGTATTTTGATCAGAAGTCCCAAAAATTTATATAGCAATGGGATTATGTCCCTATCTACAAGATGGCAAAAAGTTATCGAACAAAATGGTACCTACATACTTTAGTTAAATGTAAACAAACTATGTAAAAAATGTTTTGTATTTTCTTAAAATATGCGAAGAAACTTTTTCCCCAACCTATTATAATAATACACCGCACATTATATTAATTTACCAATCCTGTGCTTATATTTTTCAATTATACCTACGGACAGAATTTGCTGAGTATTTTTAGGCATAGGCACCTATATAAATATTTATTCATCAAGCTTTTGCTACTGACAGAGGAGAGTGGGCAAAGGATTTTTTGAATATATTCTGGTCACGTGATCCCGGGTCTGTTTGTAGTTAATTCACTGCGACCCGCTCGTGTATGTAATCGAACTGGGGACTTTACGAGTGTACGGCGAGGCTTGGACGTGTCCGTACCCGTTTATTATGACGTCCCATAAGCAAACTTACTTATTTAGAACTTTGTTAATCTTCACGTCCGATATTTTCTCCTTTTCTTTATTATTCTTTCCCATGTATCGGTTATTGGGTTTTTGTTTTGGTGGGCCTACTAGTTTTTGCTAGTGGTCGATGATATTGTCCGCACTTACTCAGAGACAAAAGAAGAAGGATATATTTTCATCACGTTTTCCTAAATGAAAACAGATAAAATTATAAAGCAAGAAAAAGAAACACAGATGTGAAAAGTAAAGTATTGTGAAAAACTACCGGCACAGAACAAGTCTCACTTACTAAAGACAATTTTAATAATATAGTGAGACTATTAGTTTCCGTAGGGGAACGCTGAGGTTTACTACTGTAAGTTATGGACAGGCTCTGCCCTAAGACCCCAGCACCCCATGGCCCTAATGGCGGTATCAGTTCCGAGTGTAATAAGGGTGAAAGCCATCGATATTTGTTGTTTTAGTGCAGAGAACAAACCTACTTACCTTTGTATATGATCGCACAGCTAGAAAATACTAAATTCACAATTTTACTGACAGTCTCATCTATAGCAGTCACGAAAACTGCTTGGTATACTGGTAGCTACAAGGTTGTGAAAGATAGAATATGCAAATAAGATTGTAAAAGTTTGTTTCCAAGCAGTGACTGCATAAGGAATCTCTATATTCAAACACAAAACTGAAATTGCAGTCTCTGATTTGGGAAGATTTAAATAAACATACAGAGTTGGACATGTTTTGATGTAGGAGGAATAGTTTAATAATAATTTAATGTGTCGACTGCGCCGAACTTTCTCCTAGGTATCTCGCGGGAAGTTCCGTACTGTATGAAAGTTGGTAAATCAGCAAGAAAATGCAGATTGAACGAAAGCTATTTCCAACAAAACGCTCCGCATCGGCTCAGAGATTGGTTCCTCTAGCCGCTCCGCTGCCCGAAGAAACTTGCTTCGCTAAAACCCTATTTTTATTATTTCGCTCTGTCTACATCTTGTTTTATTATCGATGTTTGGTTGTAATCTCCATCGCTATTTTGTTGGGATGTAAACAATATTCTATACATTGTATTGTAGTGAAAAGTTATGACTCTTTTCTTTAAGTTAGCACACCATTGATTTTTTAAAAATCTATCTAACGCTCGATAAGCTGTTACTAAGTCACTGCATGCATTATTATTGGAAATGTAAAACGAATTTTATGAACGTGGAAGTCGGAAACAACCATAAAGAGACCACGACTACCTTGTCACATGGCTTTGAAATGAATTACAGTCAACTTTGTGTTTTTATAGGTTCGAATAAAAATAAACCATGTGAGTAAAAGTAAATGGTTTTGCGTGGTTTTAATAATTCTATCTAAACACACATTTGATGAGACCATCGTAATCGCTGCTATTTATTTTCCTAAAAGATGTATAGCTCGATTTCGTCAACAATCATCATAAATACGTATATTAGATTTATTTTCAATTAATTCTCACTTACTCGTACAAGCTGTACCTTTTTTATGCGGTACCTCAAGCACTTAATACGGCTTCTCTATTTTCGCACTCAAGTTTATTTGGTTTCCACAGTCTGCGCCCGCGCCATCTTTGGCTGAACTATTTAATGAAAGGAGTGAGAGAACCTGCATAATAAGCTGTTTTTAAATATAGGTACCAACCTAAGGAGGCACAGCGTTTAATTATTTATGTTAACATATTCTAAAGAATTGAATTATCCACAAAAACTTACCTGCAAGATACGAACATTGAATTTAAAACAAATGACACTGCATGAACCTAACATCACTCAAGCACAAATAATTCATTCATATTTGGCTTAGGGAAAATGAAAAATAAAATTGTCCCAACTCAATTCCACTGTTTCCTTCCGGAACAAACGAAAACCTTATCTCCCCGCCTTTATTATTTTCAAGTCCGTCCGCAATATTATGCGAGACGGCACAGCAGATGGATCAGAAAACATAAATCTGACGTCGAAACATGTTTGCGCTGAAAACGCTTAGATAACAACTTGAAGCGGATTTTTTGGCCCTCGAACTTGTGTCGCGATAAACAAGATATATCTTTATCCGATTGTTTCAAATCACTAATCTTCTTTGGAATCGTAAGCCGCTCGAAAACCTTTTATACGTTAGGTATTTTGAGACTCTTAGATTTATTGTTCCATTAAAAAAAAAGTAGCCATGCAACCCATGCTGTAAAAGAGGTCAATTCCCAAAAATAAAACTTAATATGATGTCTGGCTCTCGTAAAATATGAGCGCTATAAATATAATAAGCGTTTTTGTTTCGTCACCTCCCCGCATACAAATTTATTAGCTTTCACGGTTATCACGGCGGACCTCTCACTCGGTGGGCTTTTGTGAAATTGTCCGCATTCCGCACATAGTTCGCCGCACTTCCGCCGGCGGCGGCGGAGCAATCCTGGATTATTTTACTGTGTCTGTGACAGAATTATCATAATGGAGTCATACAATCTTGAGGAGATAATACGACGGAGAAGAAACTTATGTTGATACAAAGGGATGGCAATAAGCGTTTGGATACAAATCGGCGCTCTACGAAATTGTTCCTTTGCAAATTTGGGAGGAATCAACGCCCCATCCACGCAATGGGTACTGAGTAGTAACATTCTGAATTCATGAATGTTTTATTGCGGAGGCGACGCGGAGTTAGCGAGAAAAATGCGACGCCATTCATTCACGCTCGTCACGGACACTAACTGCGTGTTCTGTGTTGTTTGGATTTAGTGCGAAAAAATGCGAGCTTCCCCACAATGACGTGTAATGCAATCTTTTCAGTCATTGATATATGGCAGTTTGGAAGAGGGGCTTCAAGGGGTGATTTTAGTTTCAAGATAGATAAAGGGGTAGAGTTTCAAATGTGTCATAGAAAGCCAAAAAAAAAATATGAGCTTTTCAATTCTATTTGAGATTTCTAGTCGTACGAGTACCTACAAGATTTGAGAACAAGAGATTATTTAAAAATCGTTTTTTTTTTCAGATATTTTCCATAGATTTTTCTAGATCGACAAATAATAAAGGCTCAACAAAAAAAAAAAAGTACAATAAGGGCCGAACTAAGATTGAGATAATACGGCTCAATGAAATGTTTCTTCTATCCACAGTTTTATTAAGTCGTTGCCCTGACACTAATTTTGTTCCTACTAATAAATACGGGTCTTAGGCCTTCATAACGAAGCCAGACGGGGAGGCACCATACGATTGCGTCCATAATGACCATAATGCCCTGAAAGTTAGGCAGGGCTTTGGTGTGGTATGCAACATGTGTCGACACTCTTGCGCAATCCCATCTTGCTAGTACGGCGTGCTTTTCAGGGGCGGCTGCTGAAGGTGCGGAAAACCTCAAACGGCGAAAATATTCCATCTTATTGGGAGTTATATGTTTGAGCAGTTTGGGGTTGAAACACTAGAACCATGTGGTCCGAGTGACCACTTGGTTTTTCGAGACTTTGCTAAGCGGTTGGTCGACTCATCACGTGACCAGAGGGCTGGCCTATATTTTACCCAAAGAATTAGCATCGCCATACAACGTAGCAATGCTGCCAGCCATTTGGGCACTTTTCCTGTTGACAGCGATGTGGACGAATCTTTCGAAACTCTATGATTCTTTACCCTTTTTCATATTCATAACATAACATCACGCCTTATTTCCCCGAAGGGTTGGGCAGAGGTGTACCTATAGTACACCCACATTTCGCCAGTTATGTTTAAGTCCCATGTAATAGGAGGCGAGCCTATTGCCATCTACCGGGCACAAATCCAGACTTCGGGCTGCTACTCATAATCAAAAAGCGTTTCGCTTTATAGGCACAATTAAAAAATTAACAACGTTTGAGAGTAAATTAATAAAATAAAATAAACAAGTGGGTAGGTACTATGCCAAAGGAGTCCTGACGGTCAAAATAAAACAGTTTTTTGGTCTAGCTCTCGTTCGTCAAGTCTGTGTAAGCATACCGGTCGTTAAAGACTCCGTTCCAAACAAACAATCTATGAAAGTTGGATATTTATCCGAGTTCCAAATCACTTTTTTGCTGCCGGTGTCGACATTTCCAATCGGACATTGTATCGGCAACTAGTAACAGATTGAAACGATGCTTAATAGCTGGAAGTAGGTTAGACAGGAAACCGATATTCATTGTACTGAAATTGAATTACCAAGATATGACCACCTACCTATAGGTTTACGTAAGTACCACTTAAGTGGTCTCCGCAACAATGGTCTTAGGAGATGACTAAGGGACTATGTTGGATCGGTCGCAGAATCATCAATGCTATGTAGATGTGTGTATGCCAATATAATGCCAATTTATCGGCTGACGACCGTGATATTATGAAATATGTGTTCCATATAGAACCATTTATTTGTGTTACATAATTTATTTTTTTCATTTATAGAGAAGCTACTCGCTCGGTTAGAAAGTGAATTCCGAAGAATGTGTCCAACGTTACTTATTGCTCTACTAGAAAATAAGGCCATCTGAGTCTTTCTTTGTGTACATTTTTTGGTTTTGTTTCTTTTAATTCTTGACACACAATAAATTCCGAGGATGATTATATTTACGTCAACTGCAATTGGTGTTAAGTCCGTTACCTACTATTAATTATTAGGTATTAAACAGATTTCTCTAACTACCACTACTTTCTCTTCCTCGCTCAATTATTTAATTATTAAACTGTTTAAAACACTGACATTTAATAATACCAAAACCTTCTCTTCAATTTTGCTCGACCAGTACATGACATACTTTCAGTTTGCAAAGCAATTAGCTCTATCAGGAGCTCTTGTGTTTGCCAACTAACGCAGGCACTGAACAGATACATTGAAAGTTATAGATGGATAGATCTATAATAAACTAGCGTAGGGAGGTCGGAGGAAAGTGCCCGCTCCTATAATATATTCATAAGACAGCATTTTACCATCACAGCTGTCAGTGACGTTTAAACGAATAAAGAACAATAAGCGTCCTGTCTCAACGGTGCATGGATTTATTGTGCTAATAATTATTATCAAAGTTATTTTCTAGCGATCTACGATGAAAAATGGAGTGCATTTTCCGGCAGAACACTGACGCGGAAAAAGGTTTTTGCTGGTAAGTAAACGTACCTCTATCTACCTACGTATTTAGTGGATTTTTTAAACTTCAGTCTCTTCATGGTTTGGTGGGTACGTGACCGCTCCGGGCTAAGCTTACCTCGTAAAACTTATAATATGTAGGATACGTTCATATTATTATGCAGCTACATTGAACAGAGGGGTGAAAAGTTTCGGGAAAAATGGATAGGGTTCTCTTTTCATATCTTATGATGCATCTCTGTCGCTGGAAGCCTCGGCTAAAAGATCAACTACAATAAATCTTTAGCTGGTTGTGCGCTTAAAATATACCAAAGTACATTCCTGTGACAGTGGTGATTTTATTGACAACAAATAATTAATCTTTTCAAAACCTAAACCGAATGAATGACTGCGCTAAAGGTTTTTTGACAATAACAGTAATTTCTCACGAACATAGTAGCGTACGTCCTTAAGATATCGACGAACATCCACATTAGTTAGTGACTTAACAACTTTAACGTCCCAAGTTTATTGCATTACTTTGCTACCATTAATTCAAAACTTCGCTACGGTAAATATTTTTCAGCAATTGCCTACGAAAGTTTGCAAGTGAGACTATCTTTAAGCTGCACGGAATGGAATGACGGATTGTCCTCGTAATGGCGGCGTCCGATGACCTTGGTGGTTCGATTTTCTATAAATAGGCTGAAAGAAGAGAATTTATGAGTGAGACTAGCGAATCTTTTCAGTGTGTGCTTTGATCATGTAATGTGCGGAGGTTAGCCGGCGCGTCGCCGTCGCGACGCTGTAGTTTATCGACCCCAAAATGTAGGATAACGACGTTTGTTACGACCACTCTGCGTCAGCTCTTACGTTGTTTTGTACTGCAATGGATGCGTTTAAAATAATTGCTCGTTCGTTTGTTACTTAACATTGTTACTTGATCGTTACCGCACGCTGCGCCAGTTCTCTTCACCACTTACGTGCACTTATGTGTTGGCAGAAGTGCATTTATGTATTTCATAACACGTGACTGCGCTAAGCTGTGCTATGAATATAACACTTAATCCGAGGGCAATTGCGTTCTAGCTTTATTACGTCTATCAGGCTACGACATTGTAACAGCGTAAAAGCCTTGCTTATGAAGCTGTGCCAGTGAATTATATGATTTGTCTTAAGATTTTTCTCAGAATAATACTATTGTAACGCAATTGCGACGGGGCCTTTTTCCAGGCTTTATATTGTGATTTTAATGTGACTTAGTTAAACCAATTGTAATTATTTATTTCAGTTAGTATTTCAGTCACGTTTCAGAACTGAATATTGTCTCAATTAATGACAAAGGCAACTTATTGCGAAACGTAAACTATCAAAGTTATCAATTTTTTTGTTGGTTTCTGTATGCTTTTCTGTCCTCACTTTACTAAAACTTTGAATCAAGAGACTGCTAAAAATATATAAAAAATTAAGTTGTTTTCTTACATACCTTATTGATGTTGCAAAAAATAGTAAAGTTACGCACACATTTTATCATAAATAAAGTACATATATTAGAAAACTTATTCTAAAAAGTACAGCGTTCAGTAAAAGAATTGTATTTTTGCAGTTTCACCTTGTGATCATACGATCAAGCCAGCTTCAAGGGAAACACGATTCGTTGTCAAGGGATTTGCAATGCGGCACAAAGTATAACCAAATCATAGCAGCTCAGACAGTTCCACCAGGAATAAAATGCACTTAGACGTCGTTTTAAATAAAAAATCGGTTTTTCTAGCAAATAGCAGCTGTCAGTAATTGCAATTTCTGGAAATAAAATACAAATAACGTGATTCTTCTTTTTCGTCCTATCAATGATTATATCTACACTTATATGTAAACCTAAAATTATAAAGAGAAAATATTTGATTATTCGTATGTTTGTTTGTTACGCTTTCACGCTAAAATGGCTTAAGGGATTTGGATAAAATTTGGCACAGGGAGAGACCATGGCCTCGATTAGGCCATAGGATACATTTTTATTCTGATATTCTCACGGGATCGAGACTAATGCGTGTGCAACAACGGGGCGCAGCCAGTTTTAAATAAGCTTCGACCGCAAGTCGGCCACTTTGACAGCGTTAGCGTTAATAATTTGCTATTCACATCACAAAGTCTTTGTGCTATTAGAGTTATCAAAGAGTATCGATCTAGGTATACATTTTCAAATTACCTATACCACATGAAAATTAGAACATAAAGAACGGAACGATTTTTTTATCTGCTACAAAAAAAAAGTATCCGTGCATTTGCGAAACGCATTGGGACAGATAATGGAGTAAAAGTATTTTTACTGAATAGGCGCGAAAATCCTGAAAAGGTAAGCTTGTTCTCATTACGACAATTTAGAGAAACTGTCGACAAAAGAGAAGTTAGGATTGATACCTGTTGATCACCAGCTAAAAATTATTTCGTCCGCAAAAACTTAATTTTCATACTTATCAGGTTTTTCTCTAGGCTCGCGACGGATTCGTATCACGTCCCCTCCATTAGCTGATTTACCATGGGAAGTGGTTATGAAATGGGTTCCATATTAAAATTTATACTTAATTCAGAAAAACCTACAAAAAAAAACATACCAAGTTTACTCGTTGAGCTTTCAGAGGTTCTTGAACTGAAGTGACGTGAAAACTATGTAAGTAGGAATAACGAATTAGTTTGAATTACATATGTAAGTTCGCAGGGATATATTTATTTCCCAGAAATGTACCTACGGTATATGACACATTTTCTGCAGTTAAAATTAACAATTGAGATGTTCTAATTACATGCATTTTAGTAGATACTAATAAGGCCTTATTAGAGTTGAACCTCCAAATTATAATCAGTGAAATATTGCATCAATTCAAATACAACAAAATATTCATTCTACGGCATTCAGCAAAGAACTTTAAATTGCTTGATCGTGTAAATAATTACTCGGCTATCATTAATTAATAGATTATAATAATATAATACATATAATAAATATTAGGTTGGGGGAAAAGTCTTTTCGCATTATAGTATGTATGAACTTGTAATAAAATCTCTTTGGCTAAACTATTTGTATCTGGCTGGTTTTGGTATCATTGAAAGTTTAAATTTTAAAGAACATAATTCCAAATTCAAATTAGGAAAATGTGTGATTTTTATTTATTTTTCGTACTGTCAATATGAGTGAATCTAATGAAGAAAATCGATACATTTTAAAATTTTATTACAAAAAAGGTAAAAAGCAACGCAAGCCGCGAAACATATTTGCGATGTTTATGGACCTAGTACAGTGTCTGTGAGAGTAGCACAAATTTGGTTTAAGCGATTTCAATCCGGAAATATTGATGTCAAAGATACACGTCGCTCTGGTCGCCCTATTACGGATAAAATGGATGCCATTTTTTAAAAAGTGGGGCAAGATCGGTATATCAGTAGTTACGACGTAGCTGAAGAACTGGGAATTGACCACAAAACAGTTTTGGCGCATTTGAAAAAAACTGGGTACACAAAAAAGCTCGATATTTGGGTACCTCACGAGCTCACTGAAAGAAACCTAATGAACCGTGTACTCATTTGTGATTCTTTATTACGACGTAATGAAACCGAACCATTTTTGAAGAAGCTGATAACTGGTGTCGAAAAGTGGATCACGTACGACAAGAACGTGCGAAAAAGGTCGTGGTCAAAGGCCGTTCAGGCTTCACAGACTGTAGCGAAACCAGAGTTAACTCGCAACAAGGTGATGCTGTGTGTGTGGTGGGATTTGAAGGGGATTATGCATTATGAGCTTTTACCACCAGGCAAGACCATCAATTCTGAACTCTACTGCGAACAACTGATGAGATTAAAGCAAGAAGTTTAGAAAAAGCGGCCGGAATTTATCAACAGAAGGGGTGAGGTTTTTCATCATGATAACGCTAGACCTCACACATCTTCCAAGCCAAACTCTTGGAAGATGTGTGAGGTGTTAATGCATCCGCCGTATAGTCCTGACCTTGCACCTGCAGATTTCCACCTGTTTCGGTCTCCTCAAAATTCTTTAGGCAGTGTCAGGTTAACATCACGAGAGGACTGCCAAAACCACTTGTCGCGGTATTTTGATCAGAAGTCCCAAAATTTCTATTGCAATGGGATCACATATGTCCCTACCTACAAGATGGCAAAAAGTTATCGAACAAAATGGTACCTACATACTTTAGTTAAATGTAAACAAACTATGTAATTTTTTTTTTTTTATTTTCTTAAAAAATGCGAAGAAACTTTTTCCCCAACCTATTATAATAATACACCGCACATTATATTAATTTACCAATCCTGTGCTTATATTTTTCAATTATACCTACGGACAGAATTTGCTGAGTATTTTTAGGCATAGGCACCTATATAAATATTTATTCATCAAGCTTTTGCTACTGACAGAGGAGAGTGGGCATAGGATTTTTTGAATATATTCTGGTCACGTGATCCCGGGTCTGTTTGTAGTTAATTCACTGCGACCCGCTCGTGTATGTAATCGAACTGGGGACTTTACGAGTGTACGGCGAGGCTTGGACGTGTCCGTACCCGTTTATTATGACGTCCCATAAGCAAACTTACTTATTTAGAACTTTGTTAATCTTCACGTCCGATATTTTCTCCTTTTCTTTATTATTCTTTCCCATGTATCGGTTATTGGGTTTTTGTTTTGGTGGGCCTACTAGTTTTTGCTAGTGGTCGATGATATTGTCCGCACTTACTCAGAGACAAAAGAAGAAGGATATATTTTCATCACGTTTTCCTAAATGAAAACAGATAAAATTATAAAGCAAGAAAAAGAAACACAGATGTGAAAAGTAAAGTATTGTGAAAAACTACCGGCACAGAACAAGTCTCACTTACTAAAGACAATTTTAATAATATAGTGAGACTATTGGTTTCCGTAGGGGAAAGCTGAGGTTTACTGCTGTAAGTTATGGACAGGCTCTGCCCTAAGACCCCAGCACCCCATGGCCCTAATGGCGGTATCAGTTCCGAGTGTAATAAGGGTTAAAGCCATCGATATTTGTTGTTTTAGTGCAGAGAACAAACCTACTTACCTTTGTATATGATCGCACAGCTAGAAAATACTAAATTCACAATTTTACTGACAGTCTCATCTATAGCAGTCACGAAAACTGCTTGGTATACTGGTAGCTACAAGGTTGTGAAGGATAGAATATGCAAATAAGATTGTAAAAGTTTGTTTCCAAGCAGTGGCTGCATAAGGAATCTCTATATTCAAACACAAAACTGAAATTGCAGTCTCTAATTTGGGAAGATTTAAATAAACATACAGAGTTGGACATGTTTTGATGTAGGAGGAATAGTTTAATAATAATTTAATGTGTCGACTGCGCCGAACTTTCTCCTAGGTATCTCGCGGGAAGTTCCGTACTGTATGAAAGTTGGTAAATCAGCAAGAAAATGCAGATTGAACGAAAGCTATTTCCAACAAAACGCTCCGCATCGGCTCAGAGATTGGTTCCTCTAGCCGCTCCGCTGCCCGAAGAAACTTGCTTCGCTAAAACCCTATTTTTATTATTTCGCTCTGTCTACATCTTGTTTTATTATCGATGTTTGGTTGTAATCTCCATCGCTATTTTGTTGGGATGTAAACAATATTCTATACATTGTATTGTAGTGAAAAGTTATAACTTTTTTCTTTATGTTAGCACACCATTGATTTTTTAAAAATCTATCTAACGCTCGATAAGCTGTTACTAAGTCACTGCATGCATTATTATTGGAAATGTAAAACGAATTTTATGAACGTGGAAGTCGGAAACAACCATAAAGAGACCACGACTACCTTGTCACATGGCTTTGAAATGAATTACAGTCAACTTTGTGTTTGTATAGGTTCGAATAAAAATAAACCATGTGAGTAAAAGTAAATGGTTTTGCGTGGTTTTAATAATTCTATCTAAACACACATTTGATGAGACCATCGTTATCGCTGCTATTTATTTTCCCAAAAGATGTATTGCTCGATTTCGTCAACAATCATCATAAATACGTATATTAGATTTATTTTCAATTAATTTTCACTTACTAGTACAAGCTGTACCTATTTTATGCGGTACCTCAAGCACTTAATACGGCTTCTCTATTTTCGCACTCAAGTTTATTTGGTTTCCACAGTCTGCGCCCGCGCCATCTTTGGCTGAACTATTTAATGAAAGGAGTGAGAGAACCTGCATAATAAGCTGTTTTTTAAATATAGGTACCAACCTAAGGAGTCACAGCGATTAATTATTTATGTTAACATATTCTAAAGAATTGAATTATCCACAAAAACTTACCTGCAAGATACGAACATTGAATTTAAAATAAATGGCACTGCATGAACCTAACATCACTCAAGCACAAATAATTCATTCATATTTGGCTTAGGGAAAATGAAAAATAAAATTGTCCCAACTCAATTCCACTGTTTCCTTCCGGAACAAACGAAAACCTTATCTCCCCGCCTTTATTATTTTCAAGTCCGTCCGCAATATTATGCGAGACGGCACAGCAGATGGATCAGAAAACATAAATCTGACGTCGAAACATGTTTGCGCTGAAAACGCTTAGATAACAACTTGAAGCGGATTTTTTGGCCCTCGAACTTGTGTCGCGATAAACAAGATATATCTTTATCCGATTGTTTCAAATCACTAATCTTCTTTGGAATCGTAAGCCGCTCGAAAACCTTTTATACGTTAGGTATTTTGAGACTCTTAGATTTATTGTTCCATTAAAAAAAAGTTGCCATGCAACCCATGCTGTAAAAGAGGTCAATTCCCAAAAATAAAACTTAATATGATGTCTGGCTCTCGTAAAATATGAGCGCTATAAATATAATAAGCGTTTTTGTTTCGTCACCTCCCCGCATACAAATTTATTAGCTTTCACGGTTATCACGGCGGACCTCTCACTCGATGGGCTTTTGTGAAATTGTCCGCATTCCGCACATAGTTCGCCGCACTTCCGCCGGCGGCGGCGGAGCAATCCTGCCATAGATGTTGGAAAGACACAGCTATGCATCCATTTCTGAACTTATTTCTTTTATTGGCTCGCTCTGCAATTGGCTTTATTCTTTACTCGTCTTATTGCGAGCAGTTTGGATTCATGAATTGTTTGGATACGCACGACATAGCGCTTGTGTTATCAATTATTCATGTTCAGTATATGTATGGTGCGCCATGACCGCGCTATTTTTGTTTTTCTAGAGCAGAAATTTAATTTTGGATTACTTTACTGTGTCTGTGACAGAATTATCATAATGCAGTCATACAATCTTGAGGAGATAATACGACGGAGAAGAAACTTATGTTGATACAAAGGGATGGCAATAAGCGTTTGGATACAAATCGGCGCTCTACGAAACTGTTCCTTTGCAAATTTGGGAGGAATCAACGCCCCATCCACGCAATGGGTACTGAGTAGTAACATTCTGAATTCATGAATGTTTTATTGCGGAGGCGACGCGGAGTTAGCGAGAAAAATGCGACGCCATTCATTCACGCTCGTCACGGACACTAACTGCGTGTTCTGTGTTGTTTGGATTTAGTGCGAAAAAATGCGAGCTTCCCCACAATGACGTGTAATGCAATCTTTTCAGTCATTGATATATGGCAGTTTGGAAGAGGGGCTTCAAGGGGTGATTTTAGTTTCAAGATAGATAAATGGGTAGAGTTTCAAATGTGTCATAGAAAGCCAAAAATAAATTATGAGCTTTTCAATTCTATTTGAGATTTCTAGTCGTACGAGTACCTACAAGATTTGAGAACAAGAGATTATTTAAAAATCGTTTTTTTTTTTCAGATATTTTCCATAGATTTCTCTAGATTGACAAATAATAAAGGCTCAACAAAAAAAATAAGTACAATAAGGGCCGAACTAAGATTGAGATAATACGGCTCAATGAAATGTTTCTTCTATCCACAGTTTTATTAAGTCGTTGCCCTGACACTAATTTTGTTCCTACTAATAAATACGGGTCTTAGGCCTTCAGAAAACGAAGCCAGACGGGGAGGCACCATACGATTGCGTCACAAGTCGGGGATCCAAACAGCCATGAGCCATCGAGTCATGGAGCCATGTAGGACAACAGCCCCATAAGTAGCAGTCATTTCTGTACTCATTGCCAATATGTCTGCCAACTCGCGCTATTAAAAAAATCGCGAAAACGCTTTTGCCAAAGAAGACATTTTGTGTTATAAAAAATAAACAGCATTAATTTTTGAAAAGGTTTTTGGCCTTTATCCATGTTATAAGTATTTGTGTCTTATTTCAAACGTATGATAAAAGAAAATTGTTGAGTGGGCCGTTAAAGAATATGCGGATGAAATGGCAATATAGTATTGTGTTATTTAATATTATTATGGGATTGATTCATTCTTTAGTCAACTGTTTTAAATGATGCGAGTTTGAAGCAATATTTGTAATAAAACGTGAATTAAAACTAATCAATACAAACAGGTACGAAGAACCTTGGAAATCTAAGGACGAATAATTAGTTTTTTTGGTTGTTATTGACTTGTCGTGAAAGGTTCTTGTAAAAGTAAATATGCTGTAGGACCAACTTTGGCATCCCGCCTTCATACCGCACATATACCTCCATTTCCATCTTTAAGATATTTGACTGAATACCGACATCTATTTTATATGTGAACTCTATTTACAAGTCCTTTCGGTCCAAAATGAATTGAGGACTTAAAAGCCGAAGTAATTGCTTACTTTCTGTTGCCTGCATTTTCAAATTAGTGTGTTTAAGTACAAAGTAAACGTAAAAAAACGAAAGCACGAGAATAAATTAATGTAAGTTGCCAAAGGCGAACTATTAGTCTCTCACTTTAATTACAACTTCAAGTTAGCCTTGTAGTACTTTTAGACTTTAACATATCATTAAACTACACATGAACACAAGTTCAAGAAGCAAGCTGGGGTCTGTGTGTACGTCCGCGATGATATTTGTTGTCGTTGTCTCCGTTGCTTTGAGAAGTCGGGTTTATCAATCATATGGCTACCCACAAGTACCACACTGGCGTGGAGAAATTTCTTTACATCGGCGTCTACCGATCGCACAGCGGTGACCAGGAGACAACAGCGCTCTTCAATTGCCTCGTGGAGTCGAATGACGTAGCCCAGCAACGGTACCCAAAAGCGAAGCTCATTTTTGTGGGGGACTTCAACTCCCATCATAAAGAGTGGCTGTTCCCGTACCAGTAAACTGACCATTCTGGGTTAGAGGCGCGCAAGTTTGCTTTAACGCTAGATCTAACCCAGCTGGTGAATGTGGCAACACGGGTACCGGATGTTGACGGCCAATTGCTTGGACCTACTGCTGACAATTGATCCGGACCGTCATTCAGTATCGGTCTCAGCCCCGTTGGGAACGTCTGACCATTGTCTGGTGAAATCCGTGTCGACTTGGTCTCCGCCGGATGAGAGTCCCAGAGGCATGAGTATGGCGATACGAGTCAGCCGACTGGGATGAGATGCGGCGCTTTTTTGCGTCTTATCTATGGCGGCATGTGTGCTTTTCCACGGGTGACTCCTCGTGCTGTGCTGAAGTGGTTGCGGACGTGATTCGGCAAGGAATGGAGTATTTTATTCCATTCTCCGACTTCGCGCTCGGTCACAAATCCCGACCTTGGTATAATACGAAATGCGCCCACGCTGAGGCACGTAAAGAGTCTGCCTACCAAGCTTGGGTCAAGGCCCGCGACCGAAAAGTGAGGGCACGTAGGGTTCGCGCGAGGAAGAGAGCCTTTAATTCTACCGCCAAGTTCTGCAAGCGGTTCCACGTGGGCCCCGTTTTGACCATGTTGAACGTATCAGGGCCAAACTGGCATCGCACCCTCCGGGAAGCAAACAGTTCTGGTCCGTGTCCAAAGTAGTCGAAACGAATTTTTGTCGTGCCACCTTATCTCCAATGATAAAACCTGATGGGTCGCTGGCTCACTCTGCAATTGAGAAGGCAACTTTATTTGCATCTCTCTTTGCAAGTAATTCACGTTTGGACGCTGGCTCCAAGCAACCACTTACTGTACCTCGTTGTGACTCTTCGATGCCGGAGATCGCAATTCATAATAAAGAGGTCCGAAGAGTATTGTGCAGTCAAGTGAAGTCTATGTGAATAAGGCCAGTGGGCCTGACGCTATTCCAGTTAGAGTGTTAAGGCAGTGTGCTCCTGAACTGTCTCCTGTGTTGACGCGCTTGTTCTGCCTCTCTCTTCAAAAATAACGGTGCCAAAACCTGGAAGCCTGCTAATGTACAACCAGGGTCCAAAAAGGGCGACCGTGCAGACGTGATTACCGTCCGATCGCGATTACTTCCATTCTGTGCATATAATCAGCCTATAACGTTCCCACTGCTGGGACACAGGCCTCCTCTCAGTGAGAGGCAACGGGCTACAATCCACCACGCGGGCCCAGTGCGGATTGGTAGATTTCACATGTTTTCGAATTTTTGGTTCTAAGACATGCCGGTTTCCTCACGATGTTTTCCTTCACCGTTTTGAGAGCAGTGGTGATTAAATAATTTACACAAAGTAAAGTGCCTGTCTGGGTTCGAACCTACGACCTACAACTCGTAAGTCGCGGCCGTTACCACTGGGCCACCACTGCTCTCAAATTCCATTCCATTCTGTGCAAGCTTATGGAAAAGGTACTGAACAGTAAGTTGCTGACCTACCTTGAAGACAAAGATCTCCTCAGTGACGGTCAATATGGCTTTCGCCGGGGACGGTCAACGGGCGATCTTCTTGCGTATGTCACGCACTGCTGGGGCGATGCGAGAAACACAGAGAAGCACTTGCTGTATCGCTATATATCTCGAAGGCCTTTGAGAGGGTCTGGCACGCAAGTCTACTCAGCAAGCTTCCTGCTTATGGCATCCCCGCTGATTTTTGTAGCTGGATATCAGACTTCCTTAGTGAACGATCAATTAGAGTAGTCGTTGACGGCTGCTCCTCTTAGCGTATGACTATTGATGCCGGAGATCCTCAGGGGTATGTTCTCTCTGCAACTCTTTTCCTGCTGCACATCAATTATCTACTTCAAACTGGTATTGTTAGGTACGCAGATGACGGTACTGTTTCTAACAGTACTGTTTAAAAAAAAACACATTTAGTTACTTTAGGGAAAATAAATATATGGAGTGATAATTGTTGTCATTTTTTTACTATAACATAACCATCATCTGCCTAGCCATTTCCCAAAAATGTTGAGGTCAGCTTCCAAACTAAATAAACACGTATTATAATAAGTATTTTTAAAGAAGTGACTGACTATATGACCTACACAACACAGTTATTGGATACGACACCCCTTGGAAAGACTGGTTCTCAGACTTTTGCTATGTTACATCGATTTGAGTTTAATTTCAATCCTACATAATGTATGTACACAATAACTTAAACGGGAAAAAGTGGGTAAAATTCCTCGCTGCAAGACTAAAAAAAATACTGAGAAAACCCAATTTAGTGATTTCCAAATGAACCTTAGAAGTGATACGAATTCCAGAATTTATTGAATTTAAAACGTTAGCATTCCGATCACAAAGTGAGCTTGTTTGTTCGTGAAAGCGAGTAAAGTGGACAAATGCAGAAAACATAACGAAGGAGGTCCGCGTCGGGCGGTCCGTTCACTTGGCCAGCCTCCAGTGCCTTGATTTAAATGCGCTATTTATTGAGACTACTAAGATACTATTTGTTTTGACCTCATTACTAAAATTACTGCCGCTTCATTTGGTCGATGTTTTCTGTGGAGACTTGAATACGTAACGAGCTTTTTGAAACGTCTAGGGTTTCGGTCTGTGTTAGTACGACATTTTGACTTTACCTAAAAACATTGTTCATTTCTTTACAGATCGTTTCCATAATTGCTCGGAGAACAAGGACAAGCACCACTAACGAAATTTTTGGTATCACATGTATATACACATCCGCGTTCTACAGCCATTCCATGACTTGAAAATAGCTATCCAGATTTAAAAAAAATAGTAGGTACCATTCTGGTTAAAACAATGGCAAAGTAAGTTACTTTTCAAATTAAATAAATCGCTTCATAAATCAGTGGGTTGGTTATTTAGCGGAAGCTATTAAGAATAGCCATACCCGTAGACAATGTCGATGAGATTATTACGAAGCGAGCTTCGATCGGCGCCCCGGGATCGCATTAACTCCGGAAAGAGTCAATAACGTCGGATGTTAAACTTTATTGACTCCTTAAATTATTTTAACACCATTATGTTAACAACACTAACAAATTTCTTTATAAGGAAAATCGTTTGCGGGATACTCGCTCCGTCCGCGAACTTCGCTCATAACATCAAATGTTCCAATATTTTATACGCCTAAACGTTTTTTCCTTAAGAAAAATCTGAAAAGTTTTATCTTTTAGACCTTAAATCAATTTTGATTGCGCTTATAAAATTTTGGAACCACATTGATCGCGACAATCACAAAAGTATTACATCACTAATACCTATCCTTTCAAATTTAAACATTCAGCGACATCACTAATCTCTATTATACAAATCCCACTATAATACTTCAGTCGATACAAGCTTATAAATCCAATGAAATGGAAACTCATATTGGAGTCAGTCGCAGAATTAATCCAATCGGTTATCAAGTTTTGTCTTATATTTTTACGAGAACAAAAGCCAAGCCGGCAGCGGTTGCGACTGCCACCACTTCAATTAATGAAATAATAAACCATCATGACAACACAAAAAGTATCTGTAAAGAGAACACTCGTATTGAGAAAATATATTTCGAAAAAAGCCCAACATTGTCGCTTGCCAGCAGTCGGAAACTAATGGATTGTTCATTCATAAGTATTGTTATACGTATGAATGCACTCATGTTATTATTATTTAGGTAAGTCACTGTTTCCTTAGATTGGGAACTTTTGTTGTTAGTTTTGGAAAAAAAATGTTCTTTTTGAGACTCCGATCTAGGTACACATATTTTTTTGCATCTGCCCATTTTTCATCTGTCTGCTAGCTTTCGTTTAATACCTAGTTACTTCCTTTGGGTTAACAACTTTGCTGACTTACAGCCTACATAGTTTATTGAATCCATGAGCCTAGTTACAATAATTAGTTTCAGCTCTTTTCAATACTTTGCCTTAGATACTAATTATACCAATACAACCGAATAGATCAATCATAACGACAAGGCGCTCAATATCCAACTACACAGCATACACACGTGTAAAAAAGAACGGAAAGTGACGAGTTTAGCCTGGATCGTATTTATTTATCCAGTCATTGAATATGATAGAGGGATCCGTCATTAGAGCTTATGGGTTTTTTGTTCCCAAGTTTATGACACCTACCTATATTCACATACAGCGTGTTAAAGAAATGTGTGAACCATCAAACTGAACAACTTTTTCCATGGGCCACAAACGTAATCGGACGATATGAAGTCAAAGGGAGGGAGAGGTTTAGAGGTCAGAATTCATCGAAAACCATATCTCATGAGCGAACTCCAGAGTAAAAAAAAAACCTTCCTTCTTACTAATCATAATCAGCATGTAACATCAGCCAACGCTGATTTACTGTGGGTCCTCACTGTTCCGCATCATCCCCCTCTAAAATGTACCACAGTTACAGTTATCAAAACAAATTCCCTCTCTGACTCGCATTACTACATTCTGGAGTATGTTTATTCTATCTCAGCCTATCAAAATCTGATTATTGAAGACAAAGACGAACGACGAAGACGAACTTGTGTTGGTCCACTCCCTCAAACCTCTTAGCGCTACGAGGTGTGTCACCTCACACGCTCCCGGCTGCGTCCGATGTTTGCTCCCCAAGACATGTTATAAATACAAATGATAACGCATTAATACATTATATTATCCAAAGTTAAATAATGCACCAATCAATATGACCACACCAATCTATACACGCTTTGTAAGTAACACGAATGCTCTTTTGGCAAGCTCTTCAAGCTGAAAGACATGTACAGTGATCACACATTTATTGGGATAGAAGATTTCAATAGTAAATAAGAAAAAGGATAGCAAAATGTTGTTCGGCGATATGTTAAGTTTCCCTTTGTTGTCGTTTACAACTTCGTAAATAACTTATTCCTTGTGAACTTTGCTCACATTCGTGTGTCAGAAAACAGAATTATAACGTGTTGAATGTTTGGAATAAAGTCGGATATTCAAAACGTTTTATATAAACCACTGATTTTGTGGTCAAGATTAGAACTAGATAATGTTGATTGATGAAATAACAACAAATATCATAACGACAATAAAACTTAGCTGAATAGAAATAAGCATCACATTTTTACGTATTTTTCTTGTCTGTTTCTATCTGTGTACGTAAATGGTTAAATAAATAAATACATAGTTCGGAAAACAAACAGAACGGGTGTCGAAGCAGAGAATTTTTGTTTATTTTTTTAAATTCAACTTGACATCAAGTACCAATTGATAGGATTCGCACAAAATAGTCAGTGTTGAACCAACGTGGTTAATCGGATTTCGAGCTGCGATCGCTTTTATAAATGCAACGGACAATGCTATAAGCCGTCAGCGACGGTCCCGATAGCTGCATAGCAGAATTACCTACCACTGAACTGTGTAAATAATTAGGTTTAAGCTTTCGATTATTGACGATCTGAGTTTAGGGTTTAAGAAGATAATATGATTAGGCGATAGTGATACAAGGTGTAACCAAATATATCTTACCACGCGATCTGGTCTTAATAGACTAACTAATGGGAAATCACAGTTATCTGTTAATTTAAAGATTCTGTGATTATGTCAAATAATGACATGTCTTGATCGTCATCATGAAGTAAATGTGATAGTTGCTTCTACGAGTACTGCGTAGTTCCAAATTTTCCGATATATGTCACCAAAATGTGGGTGTACCATCACACCTCTGCCCATCCCTCCTGAGATTACAGGCGTGATGTTATGTTGTTATGATGGCAGCTAATATATTGTGTCCAGTCTGCCTATATTAGAGTGTATGCAAATATGTTTAGCCATTTACGACGTGATTGAGCAATGTTGTATCAACTGTTTACAGTACTGGAAGTGTAGACAAAGGATTGGACCGCCTTTTCAACACTTGGGCATGTCATCCTAAATTGTATGTTATAAATGCGTAAGTAAGTTTGTTTGTTACGCTTTCACGCCAAAACAGCTGATTGGTTTTACACGAAATTTGGCACACAGATAGACCATGACTTGGGTAAAGACATAGGTCTATTCATTCTGGATCGCAAACGAAGTCGCGGGCAACAGCTAGTATTAAAAATAATAATTTAAAAACATTTATGTTCATTACGCATAAAATTTATCAATTATTCACTTGCAAAAAAATATTATGTCAATAAGTCAGAACCAATAATTAAATATTCACCAATATTGCATTTAAGTGTCCAGTATTAGAGAAAACCGTATAAACACAAATAGTAATTCACAAATCATTGGTTTGTCATCTGTGAACTAAACGATACTGTACCTACTAGCCATTCCTCAATAAATACTTATGGATTTAATTTGTTTTTAAATAAGTTTATGCTATTGAATTCTATTGGCATGGGCAGAATATCTAATAAAAATGTCTCAAATAACATCGTACTTTATTTTTTAATGTATTGCACGGAATCGAAGCCGATAAATTTAGAAATAATTTAATTATAGAATTATCTTTAGATTTCAATCATTCCGTTTCCATTTTAAGCCAGAACCAAAGAATACACTATAGAAAGAAAGTAACTGAAGAAGGGAGATAATTCAGCCAGACTGCCACCATTTCAATAACGTTGACTCGCCGGCGACCAACACTAAAAGTCTCTTTGAATAACGAAGGGGAACCTTTATGCGAAGGGGGTATGAAAGGAAAACCATTTTTTTAAATGATGGGCTGGTCTATCTTGAATATGCAGGGTTTGTCGCATCATTCAACATCATTAGACTGAGAAATAAGAGCGGGGTTGAATATGAGCGTTCATGTTTACGATATAGGCGCGCGGATCGAAAATTATTCTGAACATGTTACCGTCGGTGCTGTAAATCTTTGGCGGTAGACAAAGGCGTGTTATCGTAAGGTTTAGTTGTTCAGATTCATAATGCCAGTCTACCCATAATGTATTATTTTGTTGAGTATCCTAGCAAAATTTGATATCTGACATCTACATGATGATAATCGTTTTGTAAGCAACATCTTCATAAGATGGTAATTGCACCGCGTTTATCACATTATCCAAGACAAAGTTAGAAAAAGTTTTATAATTTTACCGGCGCCCATATTCCACAAACCGGAACGCAGCAAAGCTCTCGACAGAATATGAAGGTATGCATATATTTGCTCGAAAGAACTCCTTAAATATTGCAACTTCCAGTTGCCAGTGAGTACTACTTAAATTAAGTAAACCATCCCTTTCAACCAGTAAAAATATAATATTTTTTTTTTCGATCGCAAATATTATATTTAAACCATCTTTTTTTTTTTTTTGGGTATGGCATCTCGTAGTTGACCTTGAGAGGTCGTGACTACTTAACCGGACTATCGCCACTATTAAACCATCAGCAATGCGCTACTATTAATACCTGCAGCCAATGAAGCGCTTGACATCATCGAATGCTCATCGCCATATAGTTTTATTGCACCTTCTTCATTCAAAGTAGGAATAACTTCAAATAAAGTAGCGCGCCATAAAATCAAGTGGACCGAGTTGGTCGCTGTCGGATATCTGACACGGAACTAATTTCCACTATATTTTAATCCAGCAAAATACAAAGGAGCCCAATTTGCATAAACCTCGACTGTTTGTTTCATGCGAGGACCGTATCCGCTTTGCTGTGGACTATTTTGTACTCAATTTATCTGTTTGCAGGGCACAGCGTGATTGTAAATATTATACCTATGATTTTCATCGTGATTCCAGTGTTTGGTGTTCGGTATACTGTTCCAATTTAACAACTCATTAGGTACACGTTTCGTGATCAAACACCGAATTTGAAATGTTCATAATTGTGTGTTATTGTGTATCTCCGTTGTGATTTAATTCATTCTGATTTTAATTGTTTTGAAATAAATGTGATCGGTAGTTTTAATAACAAGGGTTACGGCCTTCACTATTTGATCATTTCTGCATCTTGGGTATTTGACTACCCATTCAAATACATAAGATATCTACATATTCACATAAACTAAGACCGTATAAAAATAACGGTCTTACAAGAACTAAAAATATTAAAATCTTATGGAACTATCGTAAGATTTGAAAGACTAGTATAGGGTCTACGAGACCATAATCTTCTTATAAGTCTATGGAAATCAGGACTCTCAAGACGCAAATAGTGCGGTAAGTCAGTCCGAGTAACTTACTGGTGTAAGTTACACTACCAACTGGGCGACTGAATTACTTAACGTAACCGATCCTGTTAAGGCGATGGACGAGAAACTTACTGCCATGCAGCTTGCTAAACTGCCAGCCCTTTTAATACTTATAGCTGAACGTGGCTCTCTTGAAGTGGGTATCGAATATTTTGTGTTTTGGTGCAAAGGTTCGAGAATATTGGAGGTAAATACGTTTATATACCTCAATTATTCTCGATTCTGATTTCGTGGCAACAGTTTGCAAACGCAACGGTGTTACAAACATTTTGACCGTTTTGTATGAAACACCATTTTGTTTTATAACCTTCAAAAATGTAAAGTGAACCGTGTGCTGAATTCACGATTAGTTTGCCACTTGCTTCTAATGATTTTGTATGAACAAAAGGCTAGCCCCTGCTGTCAAGCAGATGTCGTAGCAAATTTTTTCTTGTATCATCAAGATTTTTATTAATCCGTTTGACAAATTATGGAATTGTATCTATATTGCCTTACAACTGTTGAGGAAACTCGTGCTCAGCAGCCTGATATAACTTATAAATAATGTCGTTCGAAGAAGATTTCTTTCGTTCGAGTCGAGATGATAACTTATAAAAACCTATCCTAAGATGCACCTCTTTAAAAGAAAAATTATGGGCGTTATAATAAGACCCCGTATTATCCAAAAGCAACTATATATATAATATAAACTCACTCACCAACACTTAACGCGCTATTAAAAGAGTTTCCGCACGTGAGGAATCCCGGGGCGTTTGTGAATATTCATAATTCTGTTCAGCAAACTTGGCAAAACTTGCACACCAAACTTTTAGGTAGCTATTCCTACTTGTTCTGTTATATCACTCATGGCCGACTAAAATAACGGCTTCTAGAATACATAAGCGTAAAGTTTCGTCAACTTCAAAAGTTATGTTTCTTTTCTTTCAATCAAATTGAAATTCGGTGGTGAATCATAAATAATCCAGGGAGAAACTTTTCTCATTCCGTTAGTGAAATTTCTTGAGTTTCAAATAACGGAAGATTAGAGCCCGACACGTGCAGTACACGGACGAACGTTTCCTCGTACGGTGTACTCGTATGTTCTCGTATGAAACCTGAGCGAAATATTTCTCGTCGTACGGAGTTGCAATACCTTACGAACAGTCAGCGCACATCGATAATTGGAAATCGCATACGCTGTGTTCGTCTCCGATATTATTTAAATTTTAACTCCAAATTGTTTTGTAGAATGTCTTATTATAAAAAATACCAGTATGTTGCGTTACGAAAAGATGACTCAAATATTTCTACGATTTTATGATCACAAAGAGAGACTAATTTTATATGAAGGAAAATCTAAGCTGGAAATTAAAGATCACGTTTTTCGTCCCAGTTTGTGGCTTAGGAAACTTTAAATCGCGAAGTCGAGCAACTAGCGGAAAACGTTTAAAAGTAGGAGACGATGTGATCGTTTACGACATTTTTCGAATGTGTTCCGTTGCTCATTTCTGGAATTGATTTCCTATTTCATATTCGACGTGAATAGCGTTTTGTCCGTTTATGGAACTTTTAGAACGATCATCGAAACTCGTAGGTACCTCGTAAATCCTAGTAAATTGTCTAGATGTGGTAACGAGTTCGGTGCGGTGCAGTCTCTGCGGAAACGTATTTTATTAGGTTTACTGAAACGTTCCTTTGCACCAAATCATTATTTATTACCGTTTAGTCTGTCTCGCTATACAGTATGTTCAAAAATATATATGGCCCTCTTCCAGTCAAGGGCGGCGTCGTTGGTCGCTTCGGACTTGGCGTCGCGGACGTCACAATCCGTTTTATAAACACGAGCAACTTGTGTAAGATGTCTGACCTCTTATTTTACTATTTGCATACAAAGATTTTCACAAACGTCCGACTTAACTTACGTCATTAGCTATATCAAATTGGCGTATTTTATGAAGAGAAAAAAAAAAAGTATTTATTAGGACACGCACAGGCATTATGCAATATATATCGTGATACGCAGTATCACAAACTGAACTAAACACACTCATAAAAACATAAAAATTAATAACATTATAAGTAAATTATTACTAAAAACAAAGTCCTGTAGCTGCGACATATTCAGAGAATATTGGTAACATTAATAATGTTTCCAATATTGATAGAAAATCTATATTAATAGGGACACAGCACATAATGTTATAATCGTTTAACAACTCATACCTAACAGGCGTTATGTCCGTGTTAATATTTAATGTATTTAACTAATTGGGGAACCAAATATTGCTGAAATGAACAAATAGTAATTTTAAATTGTAATTTTCCAGTTTACTACAAAATAATAAACCTCAAATTGATCACAAAAATTAAATTGAATACGCTAAAACTAGCAAACATTAACTATTGACGTTACGGTGTAAATGGAAAATTGTTGTAAACAGTAATAATAATTTTGTGTTGTTTATTGTTGTGCGCCAGGAATGCATTCAAGTCTATGAATTAGGTTACTGTGGTACTCGAACGCGATGAACTAGTAACCTATCACTCGCAATCAATAGATACGGTCACCACATTATGTCACGCTAATGTACATTTGCTCATAAATATCTGAAAAAAGTCGACAACGGAAAAAAATTACGCTAAACTATTGGAAGATTGACATTATCCATCTAGGTTTTTTGTGCAGGAAAATGTAGCCCGTTTTTACCAAGAAAAAAAAAGTTTTTTAGTTCCAAATCAGTCTAGTTTTTAGGACGTACTTTGGTCTTGCTTTATAATCAATTTCTAAACATCCAATATAAAGGAAATTAAAATCCATAAGTAAACATTTCGGTCCAAACCAAAGACTTCCCTCCAAGTTTAAGGCCGTACGTTTGTCAGTCACGATCGAGTGATTGCGGCAATGACTCAAGTGTAATTCCTGCCACCCGCAAGCCTGACTCGGTACAGGTTTACATTTAACATTTACCGGATCCTTTAAGGCTTTAGGGTTCCCCTACACACTTATTAGATTCGGCAGTTGATAGTTGTTGGACAACAAAGTCGAATCTCCGAAGCAATTACTATCAAAGTGTGGAATACGTCCTATTTTCAACTGACTTCAAAAAACCGATCCAAGCGTTTGGAATTTATTTTCAGAGACATTTTATAAATTTTGTTAATCGGCGATCTACGCCCCCATTAGAATCCACCGTTTTCTTTACTGTATTTAGTGTTATTTCTAGAAACCTTTTCAAAGTATTTCCAAGATGCATGAGCTAGGTAATATAGTAAATCGTGACTAGAAACTGTAGGACAAAGAAATGAAATCGAATTGAAAGTTTCGTATTAATGTTTCGTAATTACCATGGAAACTTAATTACTATTATACATATTTTATAAAGGATTGTGTGTTTGTTAGACCAAAAACTAGAATATAACCCCAAAAAGCTTAAACGGCTAATCTTAATATTTCACATCTTAAAAAAAAACGGAAAAATATTTTTATTATTTAAAATAAAAATTACAAGCAAATAAAGTTTCAATCTATACAAGACCGCAAAAAATGGGCACATAAAAACAAGATAATAAATAACTAAACATGAAAAGAAAACCAAACAAGACCACCCAAGTGCCAAAATATATAAAGAAGTACTAACTTTACTTAATACTTTTTATGGTGGATACCTACGTCGTAAAATTCTTGAACACTGGTCTTATTTTATATCTACCAAGTAAGCACTTTTTGTGTCTGAATAAAAACTATAATATAAATAGCAGTAGCGTTAAAATACAAGACAGGATGCGTTAGGTATAATTAAGTTCAGCGTTGTGGGACTCGTTGTAAATTATCGCAGCAATTGCATTTATCAGAATTGCACCTCCGACCGCTAACAAGATTTAGAGGGAACGTGGACGGCGTAACACGTCTACCTATAGGATAATTAGTATCGCCTACCTCGCGGCGTCTCATTTATCGTTCTCCACGGGGAGGTGGGTCAGCCAGCAGTAAATCTACCAACCTGAGCGCTCTTGTCTTTGTAAACTTGAAAATCTAATTACATTTACAGCTCCACTTAAGTTCGCCTTTCCCGTTGAATTTGCATTTCTTGATGTTTGTCCTCGAGCTCTGATAAGATTTTGTTTCGTTGGAGTTCATCTTCATTACTCTTTTTTAAGTAACATTTTTAATTAGGAGCATTGGAGGCGTCTACCTGGGTCCGTGAATGTCGTGGGCTTATTTTAAAGGGAGGTGCGTGGAGCAGAATGTTTGTTGTACTCGAACGGGCCCAATAAATAGCGTCTCAATGTTGTAAAGGCGTTCCTAATGCTTATTTGCATTCAAGAAGGCTCCCAGAACGGGCAAGCAAGTGTGCGGGAACGACTCTGAAACGTCGGTACCCGGTTCACAGCGCTAGACGGAGAGCTCCCCAGGTAGTGATTAGACGATGCTAATACCATTTACTTTCCAACTTTCCTGACTCACCGACCGTTACGTGAATATTAGCTATTTATTTTAGGCTACTTTAAAATCATCTTAAAGAGCCGCTTTAATTCTTTTCTGCGCTGTTAGTTGCCGGTAATCGTAATATTATTCTTATTTAAGCGTGTTCAAAAAAAAATAAGAGAATTTTCTCTCTTTTATATAACAACAAAAACAAAGCTATTTGGCTAAAATGTGCCAGCTGACATTATGTACCCGAAGTTAGTTACTAATGACTACATTACGACTTGTTGGACAGATTTATCACCGCACTAACAAGTGAACTTCTAGTATCACTATTTGGCAAATGAATTTTATTTAATAGAAGACGTTATTTAAAATTGTAGAGTTGTCAAAGGAAAACTGAGCGTAGCGGTCTTCTCATTAGCGTATATAGCACAATTTCCGCTGGAAACTGTTATTCCACAAAGTTGGAGCGAAAAAATTAAGTTGAAATTTGATGTCCGGAACGTAGAGAGAAGAGCGGCCTCGCGGAGGAGTCACCGGAGCTTAGTCCACATTAAAACTGCAACCATAAAACTTTGCAGGGCGTCGTTGTGCCGTGGTCCCGTGGCCGAGCGGGCGGTGAAACTTGCACTGCATTACGACAAGTAAACCTGCAGTTAAGTGTTTACTTCGCACATTCCAAGGCATTGTGCCGGCAACTTGGACCATAAAAACGGCCTGACTCCTGCACCCGCTTCTAACTTCAGTACATGATGTATGTGCCTTATCTTTTGATAAGCTTTGTTCAACACCTAACTTCAGGCAGGTACTTCAGAACGTTTCATTGTAATAAATGAAGCGACTATTGCGAACTTGAGCTAATTTTCTACGTTTATTTTGCACTAATTTATTTGGCAGGTATACATTGTCCTTTACTGGTAAATAGAATCGAACTCCACTTTGATACTCATGTGGTACCTCATCGATCATTTAGTTTATCGATATTAATTAATTTACTTAATCGGGTTTACTGGAGTAATGTGTGCATAATTGGTTAATTAGTCGCTTTCAAAACACGATTCCCGGCATCCTGATCCATTAAATAAACAGAACACGATTCGAGCGAAAATAGCAATTCTTATTAACATTATGATGCCTAACAATTTGCGTTTATCGTTACAATATCACGAATTTGTCCCGGAACCGTTCAAAATATAAACGAACGTGAGAAGCTTTATAATCGTAATATTTTTTCTTTTATTGAAACACTATTCTAAAAAATATAACATAAAACTTCAGAGTAAGAAAACCTTCTCTACCTTGCTTATTTTAGTTCAGATTTAATAATCTTAAAATAATAAACAGAATGCAACGAAAAATGATAGGAGAACCCGCAATCGGCAAGTTTTCCCCGTGTCGGTCTGATCATCGCTTAGTTGGCTTGGCACTGATTGCAGCAATTATTCACCTCGCCGCCTCCCCTTTGCAGCCACAGCTTCCTCCGTCACTCCTCTAACGGCTTCACTTAATCCAGGTACCGTCGTAAACAACACCTTCTACCAATAACAACGCAAAAAACAGTACAATCCAAATTAACGAAATATTTTTTTATCTCATCGACGAAATGTTTTTTGTCCGTTTACATCCTTGCAAACAGAAAACAAATAAGAATCAATCCATAAAGTGTAGTAGCGATTTCCGACAAAGTGAACAATGTAACAGGGAAAAGTTTGTGAAGTCGGAAACAAAGCAGGCCACCTCCATAGCAACGAATGTGCTTCTAGATATTATAACTTTTCTTTATGCGACCCATTAGAAAATTATCTTAATTTCACTTGTTCAGTGCTCCAATGAGAGAGTAAAAAAACTTATGGACGTTGGCTCGCTCTACGAGCTACGTCTAGTCAGTTTCCAGATTCGACTTATCAGACATTTATGTAATTGCATCGGACAGAGATACGTTTTATAGTAAGTATGTATAAAATATGTATGTATGTTGAGCGGATGAATGAAAGGAGACTAACCAAAGGTATTTACAAGGCAGATGTGAGTCGAAACGCCGGGAGGGGACGCCCTAGAAAGACATATAGTGACCTTATTGTACGTAAACGAGGCAAAGAGTATATAAGGATCGTAGCAGGTGGCGTTCTGTGGTTTCTGTCTACACCCATGGGAAGAAGGCGAGAGTTTATATATGTATGTATGTATAAAATAAATCTAATAATCCCATAAGAACAGAAAATGAAAATACATATCGGCACGAAGCTAGCAATAAACTTCATGTACAACGAAAGACTTTAAGTACGAGAATATTGGTATTCAGTCCAAAACTGCAACACAGCAAAACACATCGTGCCTCTTCAGGCAAGCCGGGAGGTAAATAAATTCAAAATAGAAAACAAACTATACGCGTTGCACAGTATTGATTGAGCTCCGGTTGGCCGCAATATGGAAGATTTGTTGAGAATAACGGTTGAGCAGATAGCTCGAGTGGCCATTACAGATATCTTGAGCTCCCGCGATCGAAAGAGAACACCCGCCCTCACCTACGTCTCACTTGAGCTACTCCGAGCTGCACTGTGCATGGGCCGTACATTTTATCGAGCCGTAATACTTCGGATCTCGGGAAATACTATTCTCTTTTGCTCGTTTCAAGCTATAAGTATAAAATACGAAAATGCGGATAAGTTATATTTTCGTGGAAAGATTTTTGTTAAAGTAGATGTTGTTTGTTGTTTTCGATTTATGTATTTCGATCTCTAATAATTATAATGATGATGAAGAAAATTTAGTATTTGAATGACTTATCAATGTCCATGGCAGGTCAGTAATGGCCAGACCCAATACCTAAGACGGACCGCTACTGATGATAGACAGTACAATTCTATCTGTACCTGTCAAACAAATAGCTGTCAAAACGTTTTAGGGTCGCATATTTTGGCATTTTTGGGTTTGGGTTTTTTTTAGGTTTTCCTGTCTTCAGTACGCCAAAATTGGAGATTAGGTGCGACCGTAAGTATGGTGCAGTTGTCCAAATGAACGAGGATTTTCGTGTCTAAATGTTCTTCAAACACGACTGTATCCAATTGCATTGCGAGAAGTTTTACTTGTTGACAACATACTCGTAGAAGTGCATTAATAGAGAGAAGTCAAATATTGATTTATAAAACGGTCAGCTTTATTAAACGCAATCCCAATCTTCCTGAAATATTTATCATACTATTTATAACGTCAAGCGCTATTTGCCAAGGGGCAAAAGTGAAGTTTATATTTGTAAAATTCATATTCCCACTGCATTTGGATATTAAAAAATAGTATTAAGTAACTCTTTTGTTCAGCTTCACACCTCATTTATCATATAATATTTATGAATTGATGTTTGTGTTTTAGTGGGATAACTTTCAAGTGTTTGTTTGGTTACCTACTCATGCAAAATAAAGGCAAACAATAGTTAATTGCCTGGCTTGTTATTTTTATTTTTTTTATAATGAATCTCCCGGAGTCCGGTTGATGGCAATAGGCTCGCCCGCCGAAATGCGGGAGTACTATAGGTTCACCTCTGCCTAACCCTTCTGGGATAACAGGCGTGATGTTATGATGATGATGATGAATCTATGTTCCTCTTGATATTTTCGGTAGATAAGAAGTGGTAAGGTATCATACAAACGTCAAATAGACAGACTTACTCTCTCACCTAAACGAATTTATAAACAAATTTCCATTAATGTATTTTGTATGGAGACTAAAATTTATAATAAAGTACCAGATTGTTTTAAAACTCTTAACTTTAGGAAATTCAAATGTAAATATAATCTATTCAATTATCTCTTATGTTAATGCTACTGTACTACTCGACTAATGATTTTATGAATGAAAAGTTGACTTAAATATTAGGAAATAGTAATATTATTCTCGTCTTTTATCTCTTTACTCTTTGTGACATTTCTATCACTAACATGTAAGTAATTTGCAATTTGTATGTAATCCTAATTAATTTAATTCAATGTTACATTTAAGAAGCTAACCAACACTATGATAATGAATTTGTACGCCGGAACCGGCAGAATATTATGAACTTTACAAACTTAGTAACATCAATAATTTAACAATATTCTGGCAAGTAAGTGGACTATTACTAATAATTTTTCTACAATATTAGAAGATTTCAGCAAAAGATCTCACCGTGTAATAGAAGGCCTACAAAGCCACTGAAAGCGTTTAACAAGCATGAATGTAACGTGAAATGCGATGCGAAGAATGATATCGATATTTTATTGGATCTGCCTTTAAAGCCGGCAATACATGTGGTTCATAGTTGGCCGAGCGAAGGCGAGTAGCAACATATAGACAACAGCCCATTTGTCGAGCCTCGCCATTGCTCGTCAACACTCGCCTAGCTGGCCGAGTGCAGGCGAGCGTCAACGTGTATACGGTGCGTTTAGCGTGCCTTTGAAGAGATATGAGGAACAGGGTGGAAAGTTCACTCATACTCTTGGAAAAGGGAGGATCCTCCGACCAAGTGGATGTCGTATCTGGTGGGCAACTGCCCGATGATTGTTGTCGGGAAGTTGTATACGAGTGTATGCTAGCTGTGCGGTAAACTCTGATTGCGCGATGCAGGATTTGTGTGACGTCAGTGTGATGCGTTGTTCGCATGTGGCGGTGTAGATGCCGCCACACCTGCCCACCACTCGGGATCGATCGCTACGACTGGTCTCACTTCGGATCAGTATCGGTTATTCTGCACAAATCAAAGGCACTCGCCTTGTATCAATATGCCTACGCTCGCGTTGGCTGAGGCTTGGCCAACATGTATTGCCGGCTTTACATGCCACCACGTCCCACACGTGCTTCAGATATCCACCTTATGTAAAAGTAGAAAAATCATATTGCAATATTCGAAGCAGTACTAATAGGCGTAAATACTTAATTTGTTATGAATGCAAAACCATTAATTTATTCGCTTCTAGTTACTTGAAGTTAATGTTTGTGAGTTGGCAAAACTCCCTGAATAAAATGGATTATGCAAATAATACGCAACTGTTTAAACACAATTGTTTATTACTCGTATATTCCGCGCTATCTCTCTAGTACTTGATGCTGAAATAATAATTCAATTGTTCAGCTTTATAGTTCATAAGGCTTATACAGTTTATGGGATAAAATGACGCGTTATTGATAGTAAACTGGCATGTTTGGGTGTGGGAAGCTAAAAGCTACAGCGGAAACATAGACGCTGGAAGGGAAATTTAAGTAATAAAAACCCTAAAAATATGGATCTAATAATTTTTCAAATATATTTTTTATATATTTTTACAAAATAGTACAACATAATCCCAATCCTGTAATCCCAGAAGGGCTAGGCAGAGGCGTACCTATAGTACAACCACATTTCGGCAGTTATGTTTAAGTCCCGTGTAATAGGGGGCGAGCCTATTGCCATCAACCGGGCACAAATCCAGATTCCGGACTGCTACTGAGAAATTCTAAATAGAAAAACCCAATAACACTATGCCCGACCTGGGAATCGAACCCAGGACCTCACGCTCAGCAGTATCACCACTAGAACAACGAGGCAGTCAACAAAATACAAAATTGTACAGGTTTACAATGCAAAACTCCTAACCAGACGAAAACGTACTGAAGGTTAAAATAAATTATATTGTAAATTCGTAAAATCCCTATATTATTCTTTTCCGAAAATAGAACAAACAAAAATTAATTACCTACTAGAAAAGCTATCTGAAAATCGAATCCCGCAAAAAATCACACTTAATCGTTCTTTCAATAAATAGCCGTGCACATTTCCTTGTACGTCACATGGCTTTATCTCTTCTAGAGGGCACATGTAGTCGGTGTAAACAGGTGAACTCACGGGAATCGCTATTTCGCTCACGTTCGACATCCGATAAAAGTTTCCGCCACAATCACCTAAGAGCTCAGCTGTCAGGGAATAACCGTATATCGGTTTTGTTTTCACTGCGTCCCTCTGCACCCTCTTGCATTACAACCGAATTATATCTGGATCATGTTGTATTTAAATTAAGTTTTCCAAACAACAAACAAATCCGTTTGTTGGTGACTACCAACAAACGTATGCCTCGTTGGTCTAGTGGTCGTAAGAGCTACTGTTGAGCATGAGGTCCTGGGTTCGATTCCCAGGTTGGACAAAGTGTGGAGTCGTGCGGTCCATGGCCCTTTACGGGGCACCGGTGTGGGCGCGTTCTTTGAGGCGTCGACCAGCCCGCTGGTTGAACGCGTCCCAGAGGGTCATGGCTGTCCGGCTGGTCCGGGGATACCGCACGGTTTCCTGCGAGGCGGCAAGCCTCCTTGCCGGTTTGCCGCCATGGGATCTGGAGGCAAAAGCCCTCGCGCACGTATGGGAGTGGCGCGAGGAGGCAAAACGCCGGGGTGTTACTCCGCTGCCGCGAGAAATCACGGTACAGCGGACAGAGCTCCGGCGGGATCTCATGGCGACATGGAGGGTGCGATTGTCGCAACCCAGTGCTGGGCAAGCCACAATAGCGGCGGTAAGTCCCCTCTTTGAGGGGTGGTTGGAGAGACGCCACGGCGTCCTCACCTTCCGCCTGACACAGGTCCTCACCGGACACGGTTGTTTCGGGAGGTTCCTGTTTCGCATAAGGCGGGAGGAAACGCCCGGGTGTCACCATTGTGTGGATCGCCCGGAGGACACGGTGGATCATACGGTGGAGGTATGCCCAGCTTGGGTGGAGCACCGCAGTGTCCTCAGGGAGGCGATTGGCGGCGGCGATCTCTCGCGTCCGGCCCTGGTCCAGGCCATGGTACGGAGCGAGAGGGAATGGAAAGCCGTCACCTCCTGCGAAGCAGTAATGCTCGCGAACCTCCTTCGCGGAGCGGGTGAGGGAGAGAGCCTTGCGCCCTCACGCCCCCACTAGCCGCCGCAGAAGACGCCCTGTGCGTCGGGAGTCGCCTGCAGATTCCCAGCCACCGTAGGCGCGGGTTTGCGGACGGCGAGCAATGGGTAGCTCGCCGTCCGGTAAGGACCAGGCCCGGGTCGACGGCGCGTTGTGTTCCACGCGCACCTCAATGAGATGTCAGCACAAAGTGACGGGGTCCGATAGGGCCGACGACGCCTTAGGGTCGCGGGTTATTCTACAGAGAAAACCGTGGCCCTGAAGGAACACGGGTGGGTTATAGTCAGTAAAAGTCTGACACGCCCTCCTGCTCCACCCAGATGGCAATAGGCTCGCCCCCTATTACATGGGACTTAAACATAACATAACTGGCGAAATGTGGGGTACAGCTGTGCCTAACCCTTCTGGGATTACAGGCGTGATGTTATGTTTGATGCTTTACTTTAAAGGGATTGTGACACGAGTATTGATCGAACCATACGTAACCTACTAAGCAGCAACCAAAGTCGTGTTCGTTGATGAGTGTTTTTTATTTAATTTAAAGTAAAACGTCACTTTGGCTGCATTCCGAATTGGGATGTAATCGATTTGAGCGGGCTTACGGCCGTACCGAATTAGCATGAGCGCCATAACGATGTCCCATGAATCGTCACGGATGACTTCATGACCTGCGCCATGCGATAACGCCGACCATGCCGTAGAATAATGTGAGCGATTTGTTGACAGCTCTCAGCTGTCATAATCATGATTTCTAAATCGGAACGCAAATTATCGATGTGCGCGCTGTCAGCGATTATTGTCTAACTCAGAATGCGGCCTTTGTAAATATCTTTCTAACGAATCGTGTGATAAATATTTAAAACTGTGTGTGTATCTACGCAATTTCAGCAACGATTATTTTTGACTGTAATGTTATTATATTTTTTTGTAAAAGAGTAATGCAATCGGTGCATCGTTAATTTAAAATTTCCCCCTCAACGTTATTTCTTTGCATTAAAATATGCGGAACATATTTTTACGCATAAAAGATTAATTAAACTTATAAAGTTAAATTAATATTTTATGTACCGTTTCCCGAATATGGACGTAGTTTAGTTAACAAATCGTAAAAACTTCTGAATGGCGCTTTGGGAAGCTTTAAAGTACTTTATATCAAAAGACATTATTTAAGCAATAAAGCTGCTTTCCGACTGTTATATCGGTTGATACTATAGTTTGGGTATACATGCGCTGGCGCCGTGGCCAGTCCATTAAAATAAACTTAGGCAATGAAACTTATCTTCGTGATGGTGTGCACCGTCTTTTGCAGGTTAAAATGCAAGTGAAGAAGATATGCAAGCAGACCTACCTTACTTACGTATCTGTCATTCCATGACAGTTGTGTTTATTAGGTTATTATTATTGTTAGTTATTGGTGTTTATTATTATTAGGTTTTTAATGTATGGCATTTTAATGCCATACATTAAAAACCTAATAATGAAAGTTTATGTAGTTATAGTTATTAGGTATAATAGAAAGGCTACCTGTATGTTTAGAATATAATGTCATATAGTCATTTTAACAATTGAAACGCTAAGTCCAAAAAATATTAATGTTACTTTTGAGGTTAGGATTTGCCGTTACCAAATATTAAAGAATTAAATGTGCTAGAACTAATTATTTAATGCTCGAAGTTTAGTCTATAATAGGAATACTTGCGTAATAATACAAACCTATGGTTTATAACGTCTTTTTTAGTTTGTGAATTCCATGAAACCAACTGTCCTCATGTCACTGCTTAGAGTCTAGATGATTGTGACTATAAGTTGAGTGTCGAGCATTAACAGCCAAACGTCCAAAAAATCCGTTCCAATCATGCGAACTCAATTACATATTGCATGTTTTTTTTTTAAATAATTATGTCTAATAAATCTTTTTTATACAAAGACTAATAAACAAATGCTCACTGATTACAAAAAACGTGAAATAATGTATGAAACTGAGAAACAGAGTTGAATAAAGTCAAGTAGCAGTAAGTAAAATGGAACGTCGTAAAAAGGGTATTTGAGATGAGTTCAAAACATGCTAATATGTTTACCCTTGACGTAGAATAAGCATAAAGAAATGTAATTTTTTCTTTTTTATTTGGATTTCTTTTAACATTGTGATTAGCGTAATTAAAATACAATTTAATTAGCTGTATTTTTTAAGATTTATTTCATTTCTATACATAGTCAGGTGAAAAATGGGCATTATTCTTTACGTAGGGTGTCAATTTACTTAACAATAAATTTACCTGACTTACAGGACACCCTGTAAATGACTAAACCTACCCATTGGTAACGAGCATCACAGCCCTGGCTATTAAAAAGTTCTTTGCCGGAGTTCAATCTTGTTATCTTTCAAAGAGCAATTTAATGCACATGATCAAATAATTAGTGACGTCACAAGAGTTTAAAATCATTGGATCTGCTTTGTGTAGCTACCCACCTCATTGAAGCTTACACGTGTATATAAGGCTCTTAGAAAGATCTTATTTTAAGATCTAATTTGATGTTCTGTATCTCGTAATGTTTATTACTTTGCGTATGATTGTATAGAATCAAGTTTTTCTAACTGAACAGAGGCATGTGCTGCTGAGGAGTTTGTTGCGCCACTTCTTCTTCCCAGCTAAAGCACTAGGAAGTGGTGAAGGGCGGACGTTTTGGGGGACGGTCTTATGTAATTTTGACGTTCAAAAAGTGCTGATTCTCAGCCTAATTTGGATTTTGATTATCTAAGAAACATAACATAACGCCTTGTTTCCCCGAAGGATTTGGCCTTACAGTAGCATATTTCGCCAGTTATGTCTAGGTCCCATGGAATAGGCGAGACTATTGCCATCAACCAGGCACAAATCCAGACTTCGGCCTGCTATTTTAAAATTCCTGATGCAAAAACCCATTAACAATTTTTCATACCTGGGAATCGAACCAACCCTTCACGCTCAACAGTAGCGCTTGGGACTACTTGATCACCAAGGCGAACGATACGGATGTAAATAAATATCCTATGTTGTATTTTATGGCAGAAGCACATTTTCAACTACAAATCGCTTTCAAATACAGAGCTGCAACGTTCTGTAGTTCGTTCCATTCCACTTTTGATTACGCTTTCAATAAACCACGGTCATTTAGCTAATGAGCACGCTCTAAAGTAAATAACTTGAACAAAGTCTACGTCAGTAAGATTCAGGCAACAGTTTCAGCCTTTGAAACTCGACGGGCAGTCGGCGACTTGTTAAGAAAATAAAAATGTCACCTGCCAAGCTTACCTACTGTAAAAGAAATTCTTTAGATGACTGTAGGACGGCATAATTTAGTATTTTTTTAAAATATGAAAGTTGTATTTAAGAATAAGATAGTACTACTCACGAGTTTCATTTGAGCTGCTGCTACACTTTATTTATTACATTGTATGTTGTCGCTTGCAGCTCTGGAGTAGTTTAATATAATGAGTAGGTATTATTGACTTCTTTATTATTCTCCCTGACAATACTTATGCTAGCTGGCTCCTTTGTTCTGCAGCTACCGATGCCATGTTAGTCCAATGAGTTGAAACATAGATCTGTTACATTTACAAGAAGACGTGAAATGTATCCGATTCACAAGGTCGACAAGCGTCTTTAAGTAGGAGTTAATGACATTTGCAACATTATTTTATCGAACTTCATTTATTTACAATGTTCTTACGCGCACGACGCAACAGCGCGACATGCGGTGCCTTTGTGTCGCGCTGTCGCGTTACGCCAGTGCACACGAGCCTTTGCACAACCTTACAAAATTAATCGTGTTGCTTTATTCCATCCGTGAGCTTAAAATAAAATAACAGGAACGAATCAGATAGGCCATTTCCGAGTCCCAGGTAAATTATGCAGGATTCATTTAGTCGACTCACTTGGTGTGTATAGATACCGATGGAGCTAAACATTGAGGACAGCGTTTATAATTTGCAATACCTGAAAACCATTTGGTATTCCGCTCACGTCCGCCCCTTGAGATAAGTTTCAGCCACAATTACCTGACCGTTCTACCGTCAGGAAATATATTGGCACCTCCTGCAAGCTCGCCCCGCGATCGCGCCGCCGCCGCCGCCGCCACCGCCGCCGCCACCCCGCACCAATATCTACGATCTGATTTTGATTGCCACAAAAAATACACGAGAAAAACACGAGCACCCTCTACCAAAGCCAATTTATTAAATAGTCAAATTTCAAGTCCCGATACATAAGCTAAGACATTCAAGAAACTTCGCGTCTTTCAGTTTCACCCTTCGCTTGATAAATAAAATGAATCGCGAAACAAAACATGCGCATGATTGATGGCTATTTATTTTTCTTCAAAACTGAAAGTTCTCGAACAAAGAACTTCGTGATTATTGTTGAAGTACACAATGAAATCAAACGACAACTTTTAAAAGGTCCCTAATGTACAAAAGGCTATCGATCAAATTACAAAGAAAGTTTTTCTGAGTTCACAAAACAATCGAAGGCTTCAAATATTTCACTGGTCACATTTTTCCAGTAAAATTTTGTCATTTCTTTTGTGGAGCCTCAATGGATTGATGCCCGGCCACTTTATCATTGCAAAATGCTAATATGTGGACATTTTAGTGGCCATAAATTGCCGTCAAGGGAAAAGCGTACGTAAATTCGTAAAATTTGAAAGTATTTTAAGATATAAAGAAAATCAAAGGGCGGCTTAGTACCCCGGCGGAATGTTAGTAGAGTCAAAAAGGGCTGTATCGGGCGGCCGCAATATTCGGAGCCCCTCGATTTCGGGATGGAATACTTGGGGCGGCATTCATTCGATCGCAATCTCTATGCTAACAGCTTGCGATTCTGATCTTCGTTTAGCGGAATGACCGCAGTCACCCCGGTTCCTGTGACGCTTACGAGTATTCCTTACACGTTCACTCCACAGAAGTTTTTTATGGACACGAGGAACGCTCGCCCCTTAGATTTTCTTTTCTGGATGACATAAAACTATTCAGAGTTGAAAATATATAAAAACGCAACATTTGTGCTTTCGTTAAATAGTAAAAAAGTTATTGTTCAATTTCTTTTGATCTGGCGACATGGGAAAATATAAAGTGGTATTTAAATCAAAGGTTGAAAAAAATATCGGTGCCGTAAATTGTACGTTACTGATTATTACATTCAAAGATTTGAAAATAAAATAAAATGACTGGATTGACGGATGAGCGGGTGCGTCGCTAACTCAATTGCAGTGACAAAGCGAGCGCTGGACGGACACAAGCGTGCCTCCCGTACCTCCCATACCTCCTGTTCCTATGCAGATTGTGGCGGATGCTCGTTCGGGGGAGGTCGGCTAACCTACAAGATTCAAGTAAATCTCTTACTCAAAACAGGTTTGTTGAAACGCTACCTCGCTTCTAAAAACTCTTTGTGGAACCGAGAAAATACGTAGGGAGGTATAAAGTCTTTATTTTGACACAAAAAGAAAATCTACGTTTGTTGAAGTGATCAACTGATTCCTTTAATATTTTATTTAAAATAATAAAAACATAAAACCGACATTCACTGATAATGATCGACAAAACATAAGGATGTAAACATTTTACTACATGATGTTTAGAACACAAATAATAAACAAAAAAGCTGTAGCAATACGAATTGGCTTTGAACTTGCACCGGAAAACTTATAACCGCTGATATCTAATATTTTACTTATACAGAAATAATTCGAGAAACAAAAAGAATGAGGGGTCAAAAGCAGATGGTCCGCTTTTATAAAAATGTTGGAGGGTTGTGAAATATGACACAGTGTTATTTCTTCGCACACCCGGTCAAGAGTTATTGCATTCCATTATACGTTTTCTCTATCTAAAGGAAGCCATTTTCACTAAAGAAGAACTATGCCGTCTAATTTTTATTTCACTTATCATTTTATTGCTTTGAAAATTTTCATTTTCAACGCTCGTGTTACTCGTAACGTGAACCTTGTACAGATTTGCGCAAAATGTTATATCTTTTGTGGGTTTGAGGAGAGCGGTGAAAGTAATTATCTAGTTATGTTATAATTTTTATCTTCATATAAAAATGGGTGCTTTGTAACGGTCGCGCTATCGGGCGCTCCTTTTAACATGCCGAGCTGCGTAAGAGATCGACAATAGACTCAGTGGCTTGGAAGGGGACACCTTATCTTTACTACATTGTGTCCCATGTCACATGAAACGCAAGTGGCGGCCTCAGGCCATGAACGGATTTCACATTTATAATGAATATTAAGCAGAATATATTTAAGCCCTCTCGCTTTGTATGGCGCCGTATAATTATAGGGCAGCAAACTGGCGTTTCGAAATTAATTTAAATAAGCTCCAAAATAACGTTTGTTCAAAGAGTCCGATGGAAACACATTTACGTGAAGTTTTCGCTCCACTTTCGAGCTAACCGTGGTTCGGTGGTCGTTAAGCTGTCAAATTAGACCAACTCGTCCTCACTGTCATTCGAAAAACAAAAAGTGCAATTTTCTTTTATCGCGTGACCTGAAAGTTTTGATATTATTGGTGACGTTTGCGGTTTTGTGCATGTTCGGCTAATGATGTCTTTATCGTGATGTACATTACGTAACTATATTTTAATGGAGCCTTTGGTTATGGCTTATTTTATAATTAGAATGAAATAGATACAGTATAAAATTATTGCTTCGATAATTTATAATTTACTCGACACTATCAGCTCCGGCGCCGCCGGAAATTAATTGGACAGCACTGATAATAATTGAATTTTCTCGTTCAAAGGAAACACTTTTAGGAAAGAAAATACACAGTTAGGAATAAGTACTGCCAAATAAATGTTAAACACAACTTCTGATAATAGAATTCTTCAGTGTATTGCTTAGTATGTTTTTTTGTACATGAAATAATGTTGTTTTATTGAAATAAGAACCAGTAGCGAAAATACTTTTTTTTTTAAACTCTCCTCATTTTTCCGTTTCCCTATTACCTACACACGTCAAAAAAGTCTAAGCAACACATACAAATTTCAATTTCGCATTAAATCCTTGGTATTTCTGATTTATATTATTTTTAAATGCTTTTTTGAAATTAAACTTTTTTTTTTATAATCTTAATTAACAATAATTACGAGCAAGTACGTAGTACAAAGTAAGGTGCCTAATCAACTAAACTTAAACTAAAATTAAATGGTTGTACTAAAATTGCATAAATTAATACAAAGTGTGGCCTCCTCTGTTATTGAGAACTTGCTGGCACCGACTATTCATAGAATCGATGAGACTGATACTGTTATCCTGCGGCAATTGCTCCCAATGAAATTTTAGTAAGTCCATCAGTTGTTGGGTGATTGTCACTACATCCAAGTCCTTTAAAACACGTCTCTGGAGCATGTCCCATGCCTGCTCGATGGGGTTTAGGTCTGGCGATTGTGCAGGCCAAGGCAATACCAGGATGTTTTCCCTTGCCAAGTACTCCCGTGTGTACAAAGCTGTATGCCTATTGTCATGCATCAACGTGAAATCGGAGCCAAGCGTTTGTGCGAATGGACGGACATAAGGCCTTAGAACATCCTCAACGTAATTTACAGCGTTCATGTTGCCATTTACAAAAATGAGCTCAGTTCGTCTGTTCTTCACAATATCCGCCCATACCATAACTGTTGAGCCGTTGTATGGATGCACTTCCTGAACGCACCTCAGTCTTTCAGTATTTCCAGGCCGACGGTACACTCTTACCCTTCTAGTATCAGGCTTGAACCCAAATCGAGACTCATCGCAAAATAAAAATTTATCCCATTGTTCCCGGGTCCATGTTATGTGTTCCCTACACCATTCATTTCGACGAGCTCAATTCCCGTGTTGTATCGGTGGGCACCTAATTGGCCGTCGTGCTCGTAGGCCATACTCATGCAGTCGATTTCGCACAGTTTGGCAGCTAACAACAACACCACTTGAATTTTGTAGCCTTAAACCTATCTCTCGGACGGTTAACATTGGCTGGCGTCTGCCAGTCAGTTGTATGTATCGATCTTGCCGTGTGGTTGTACACCTTCCTCGACCTAGGTCTTGATCTCCCGTGTTAGTGTAACGCTGATGAAGATGGCAAATAACGCTTCTGTTGACACCAAAATACCGAGATACCTGAGATTGACTTCTTCCCGCTTGCAACATCCCTACAGCTCTTTGCATTTCATCTGCGTTTAAATGACGTCGCTCCATGACGTAAAAAATGTCTCAAAATCCATATTTGTTCAAAACTTTTTTCGAATTATTGTTAATTCATAAAATTGATACAGAATACTAAATTTTAATAAGCAAAGAAAACGCTATAAAATTCTAACAAATGCATTCGCTTTTGAATTTGTGAAAAAAAAAAATGATACTCGATTTTTTTTACCACCAGCCAGTATGTCCTCTAGATTAAAAAAGTGTACTTAAGTATTATCTACTTGGTAAGAAATTATATAATGATTGATTAATCATTTGAAATAGTATGTGTTGCTTAGACTTTTTTGATGTGTGTTTATTGGTACAGCATAAAATTGAATTCTATGCCGGATTGAATAGTTGTATTTCATAAAAGAGTTTAAAATGGAACACCTACAATATTTCAGCCTTCAAATCTCAATAAATCGTCTAGGCGTGGTAACGAGCTCGCTGCGGCGTAGTCTCTGCGGATACGTATTTTATTGGATTCACTGAAACGTTTTTCAGGTCCAAAGGATTATTTACGAGCGTCTGCGCTACCGCTGCAGAAATGCAGATGGACACAAAGCGTGTATAACTTATGTTGTACGGACTCTGATATTTGTAGCTACAGGCAGTACTGTGTTCCTGTTGTTTCTTGTAAAATATTCAGGAAAGTTGAGCTCATAATGTTTGTTCACTTTAGATATTTTTATTGTTATGTTTAAAAGTTCTACATGTAAAGCCGAAGAGTAAACCATAAATATTTTGCAAGAATATAAAATATTGGTAATGAAATTGATCGACGAACTGAAACTGAAACGGAAACTTTCCGTCAAGGGAAAGTAACATAAAAAGTAACAGTTAGCATTTAATACGCTTAATGAGGTAGTAGTACCTACTAAATTTTAAACTCCCTTAGAAATCCGACCGAAGCTAACACAGTGCAGTAGCGAAAAAATGGCTGACCAAGTGCATGAAAAGGTATCAGATCTCGCAGCCGCAGCAAAACTAAATAAGGTAATTGTAGATCATTTACACGACACTTTTCAAACATGAAAAAATCGCTCGCGAATCTTACTTTCAAGAAAAATACTTTAGATAGTATAAACTATACCATACAAACAATGTGCATGCGCTTTTCACCATAATTTAGAGAATTTATTCGCGACGGTTTATGAATATAATACATTAATAATAAACTTATACACTACGAAGAAATATCCATGTTTTGTCAAGTCGTCAGAACCGTGTGAAGCGGGGTAGTGCTACGCTTGTAAAGATAAACAATTCAATAAACTTTTACCAGAAACCGAAGCACACTTTGCAACCACTAATTGACAGTACACGGCGCCACAGCACACAGTATTGTCCCCGTGATATAAGAGTACAGGAGCAGGTGGTCAGCGTGATTAATTGCCCCACTGAGGAGCCAGGGATGCCCCAACCTATTTATTTATACGAACGTAAGTGCACCTCGATCGGAAACTTGCCAGCGACGAATCTGTAGGGGATACCGAGTAACCCGATATGAGATTTTTCTTTTTGCATCACTATGTTTTTCTTGTGAACTTATTTGCTAACGTGATTCAATCTGCGTAACTACGGCGGAAGGTAATGAGGTTTTCCTGTGGTTTCTTTATAGGTTCCTACTTGGTTTGTGTTGTTAGCTTTTCCTGATTTTGGGAGGTTATTTTGTGGGAAACTCCTCTTAGTAACTCTCTCTACGTGTGGGTATGTATGTGTGTATGTCGGGTGTACTATAGGCACACCTCTGCTCAACCCTTCGGGGAAACAAGGAGTGATGTTATGTTATGGTATCTATGTTTTGGATAGGGTGAGATATAGTTTAGTGATATTTTTTACAATGTAACGGAAATCTTTCAATAGCTTAAAGTAACGTACTCCACAAACAAAAACTTCAATGGAAACTTGACTACTGTAGTTATTCTGGATTTCCAAGAGTCTCCAATTTTCATTACCCACTATCAATACCCTAATTTTTTCTTAACCGATACCTACCTGTTACGTATCTGTTTCTCTGTGAACCGTATTCCTTTGCCGTTCCGTTCTCATAGCTTTTCAATTCTTTTGCGGTCTGTGAGCGTGACTCCGCAAATTTTCCGGCTGCTAAATCGACTGCTTTAAAATTGTGTGCTCTCGTGTGCTCTTTCTAACATACAGGCTACATCCTGAATGCTGTAAGACACAGTGACATAATAACATTAGTCTTGCTGAAACACTCCGTTCATTTTGTTTCCTTATATTGTTTTAGCTTAACGAACGTAGAAACCATTTTCCTGAAAATAATTTTAAACTTAAATACACTTCCGTTGTAAAAGTAAGTACATGATCCTTTCAAATAAAACTAAAAAATAAATACACTGACAAGCAATATAAAACCCAGCGTTCACTCAAACGCAATATTTTTAAACGAACTTTTCAACGACATCCCACACCATGGGATAGACGAGAAAGTAACAATTAACCCAAATAAAAGTAAAAAAACTATCACTTGGTCGGCGTGACTAATACGTACATAGATCCTAACAAATCACAGCTTTCTAGTACTAAAAGTCTCTGAGCTAAGCTATGGACAGACTTACTGACGGACGAACGGACGGACATGGCGAAAATATAAGGCTTCCTTATTGTCTACGGAACCCTAAAAACCTATAACGAAATATTTCCGAAACCACGCAAGATTGCTTTTAGAAGTAAAAATCAACATTCAAATGTATTTAATAACGCATTTAAAAAAAACACAACAAATTGAAACAAAAACTAATAATTTAGTGTGTTGAAGAAGGGAAAACAAAATAGGGGCAATTTGAACAAATTACAATTATTCGGACTGTCCTATGTAGGACAATGAAAATAAAAACAAATACGATTTGCCACTAAACCTCACAATATTTACTATTGTGATTTGTAGTGACGGACGTATGTGCTTTTATAGAAAAATTTAAAAGTCCAGATATTTTAACAATTGATATGACAATTCAGAGAAAATTGTGTAACAAAAATGAATTGCAGACTAACAAAGTATTGCAGCAATAACAAATAGAAAATTCGTTATAATTCGTTATGAATAGTGGTGTCATCTACTTATAGGACAGTAGGATAATACAAGAAACTTTTTCTTTAGCTGCGCATGAAATATTTGGATGCTTTGTAAAACCCTCCTGGTGGTGAAGAAGATAATAGGAAAAGAGTGATAAGTATTCTACTTTCTTCTGTTGATCCCAACTGCCCCACTGATACAGATTCGTGAAAAGAATATAATGTGCCTCTGAAGCACTTAATACGAAACCTACTAATTCAACAAGGACAGGTTCCGGTGAGTGATACAGCAGAAGAACCTTCTGATTCTACAGGTCTAACAATACGCAGGCAAACCTACTCGTGGAGAAAACGGGACTTGGAAAAAAAACCTGTAAATTAGCCTGAGGTCCAAGGAGCTTTTCAAGAAAAGCGTCCAATTGAGTGGTTTGAAATCTTTAATGATAAAGATGTTATTCTCTTGTTGATATCAGAGAGTAACAAATATGTCGTCAAATAGAATTTTATAATTCATATATTTTTAGAATTCATGGCACCCGCGAAGAAGAATGTATTGGGAACTCGGATACTCTCCTGATGATGAAACTCGTGAAAGAGTTGATCTTTCTGCTATAACACGCCACCTTCAGTCATTGATAATCTGTATCTACAAGACAAATACAAAAAAGTACGCCCACCCGTATCACTTCTACAGCATTACAGCGTAGGTGAGGCTATGATGATCGTTTAGGCATGGTTGCTAACAGCACAACCAAAGAAAACCTATTAGAATGGTTATACAGACCTTATGTAATATAAACTATGCTGAAAAAAAATTTTATGAAAAAAAAATGCTTTTTTTTCAGTATATTTTTATATTACATAATGTTTGAAAAACCATTTTTTTGCTTTTGTTTGTTTATCATTACATTAATCATATAAAGAAAGAAAGAAAAGAAAAGAAAGAAAAATACATTTATTTGTCACAGAAACAGGTGCATACAAAATAAATCGCATACAAAACTAAAAAAAAAAAAACAAAGCTGATTTATTATTACAACACAGAACATAAATACTCGGCAGCTGCACGCCGTGACTGTGACAAGAAGGCTTCCACTCAGCATGATGCTGTGCTATAGTGGGCCTACAGCACAGCGCTGATTTTCAGTGGTCACCCAAAAATGACGTACGGAAACCAAGTCAGGTTTAGGGACTCAACATATTAAATGAAAATTAGTACATAATAAATTAAAACAAGTAAAACAGTAAGTAGGTTCTCAAAAATTAAAGCTACATATCAAATAAAATTTATATAATAGCTTAAATAATAACAAAAACAACACCATTAAAATAATTAAATGCAGGGTACCAACCCAAAACACATAACACCTGCACAGTTGCACACTAAAGTGTCTTGTTTCGCTCCCACCCACTATCACCTTAGCGTCGCACAGTGTACCGCGTAGAACATGCTAGGTGGACATTATTATTTTATGATATTTAACGATGCTTTTATATATAAGTAGTCATGTTGAGGCATTATTAATAGTTTTTGGTATGATTTTTTAATAAAAAATAATAAAGAAACAACAAAAATGCATTAAATAAATAAATACCTACTGTACAAACTAACTTAACCTAAACCTAATCATCATCAAAATCTTCTGGTGAATCGTCATCATTTTGTGACCGGAGACGTCATCATATTGTCGCACATTAGCGACAATATGATGACGTCTCCGGTCTTGATGCTACTATGGTCGGGCTTACGATTAACTTTAATACTTCTGCACATATTTTTTCCGGCTTTTTTCGGGGAATCTCACGAAGGCCATTGATCAAAGGGTCAGATGTTATTATTAACATGGACAGCAAGTCTCTATTCGTGGCAACACGTGAGCACTTGCGGGTGTTGCACTCCCTAAATCTGCGGCAATCTTTGTTACGTGCTTCTTGACCCTCTTCGGAAAGTTGCCCAATTGGAAGCAATGCCGCTTTGATGACCTCAGTACTATGTACTAATATTCTATCTCGAATCTATATAGTAGGCTAAGGCTTCGTCACTACTTAACTTACACTTACTTCTAGGCGAAATACTGTGCGTCGCCTGCGCGCGCGCGAACGGTAATACCATCGAAACCGGAGACTTTCCGTGCGTGAAGCCCTTTTATGATCTCGTGCACTTCGTCTGTAGTGACGGAGGCAGAGGGTCATCGGAGTCTTCGACGGGTGGGAGGGATGCTCTCCATGCGATTTCAGCGTCGACCTTGTTCAGGTGAGCTTGGTCTTCTGGTTGAGAGCTGGGAGAACATTGGAAGTCAAGGCTGTCAGCAAGACATTCGGCCTTGTCGGGGCTGCCGAATGCGACGCTCTTGTCGGGGCGGATGAGACGAGGCATAGAAACCTCTTCAAGCAATTTCCAATTCCAATTTCCTCTGTAAGTGCCAGAAGACGATGGGTGGGCTCGAGCTCACTGAGCATCTTGTTCCAGCCCTCAGAGCGAACCTCCCCAATGCGTTTCTTTACAGCAAGCTGTAAATGGCGCATGTGGGCTTTGTGCGCGTCACAAGGGAAGGATTCGTAGGCATGGCGAATAGCCACGTTTTTCTCGGTTATAAAGTCACGTACGTCAGTAGGTAGTTTTCAGCGATGGTCTTCCATCACCGTAACTTCCCGTGAACAATCCGTCAATACGCATTGAACGTGCTCAGTAAACGAGTCGATTGCGGCCGTCGTATCGGCGGCTGACACTGTGTGATCGGGGATGGTTGCGTCCGTAGTGAGGCGACGTGTGGGAGTGGAGTTAAATCTTTCGCCTACTTGCCTCCAGTCCGTTAGCATCTGGGTATGAGGGGGGCCTGTTCTCTGATGAATCGACATTCATGACGGGAGACGTCGAGTGTACACACGGCTAGGAAAACGTTATAACAAGCATATTTCGAATAAAAAGTCCCATACGAGGGAGGTTCCGTACACGTGTAGACTGGTATTTCATTAGATGGTCGAGGATAGTGCCGATAGCAAATGGCAATCTGACCGCTGTGAGATATTTAAACGAGATTCTCAATTAAACGTATTTGGTCAATATGGGCGACAATGCATTGTTTATGCATCATAAATTCTTGGCCCAGCAGTTTCATTACACAGCTCATGTCGGTAAACGAGTACCTTCAAGACGTGGGAATCCGTCAAATGAAGTGCGAGAAGCGATGTAACCCCTATTGAACAAGCCTGGTACGAGCTTGGCAGACGTGTTAGAAGCTGAAATGCACCTCCAGTCAAATTCAAGCATTTATGTCGAATAGGCACTTTTAAACGCCAACGTTAACGTCAACATTAAAATAGAATTCTAATCGCCCCTTCCAAAAGGTAGTTTCATACGGAGAAGAATGGGCAAGAAAGTCCACCGTTACCCTTTTAAAATGACTTACAATATTTTGTATACATTTATTATATTTACTAATAAGTACACCTCTGCCCAACCCTTCGGGGAAACAAGGCGTGATGTTATGTTAATTATATTTTTACATGTGAAGACTCTACACAAGAATAAAAAATACATAACATACATAAGTAGCCTATTATGTTCCCATTACTGGGACAAAGGCCTCTCCTCTGCGAGAGGGAGTGGGCAGTAATCCACCACGCGGGCCCAGTGCGGGGTAGTTAGTAGATGTCACATGTCTTCGATTTTTTGGTTCTAAGACACTATGTTTTCCTGCACAGTTTTGAGAGCAGTGGTGATTTAATAATTAACTAAAAGTAAAGCGCCTGTCTGTATTCGAACCTACGACCTGCAACTAGTGAGTCGCGGCCGTACCACTGGGCCACCAAGGGCCACTTGGGAATAAAAATACTATACCTCACTATGTAAAAAAAAAAATTAAGCAAAGTTAGATTAATGAATCACGTGATAGGTGCTCACATATTTACAAACATAGTAAAAGTATATGATTTTCCTAAAATATTAGTGGAGTTGACACAATTTCGTATTTATTAGGTTCCTATTCATGACAGTTTCACATTATTATTGATGGTTTAAGTAGTATAACTAGAAACTAATTTATGTTTTGTCTGTAGCGTGTTGGAATGTTTTGTGAACGTGATTTGTGTACGTAGTGACCAGGGGAAATTCCCTGAGCTGATGGGTCATGGTGACGTTTATTTTCAAACTACGTTTACGTGGGGTGGGGGGGGGGCTTAGCAAGTGGCTTTTTTATATTGGTCGCTAGTGTATTTATAGAGGACTAGCTTTTTTCATTTTGGGCTTAAGTACGTAAGTTTTACAATATGTCACACTCTTCTCTTTTCATTATGGGACCAAATCTATAGGGTAATTCCCTGCGCTGTTATATGAGTTTGAAAAATACAGTTTTCAGTATTAGATAAAAGAACAATAGTTATCTAATTATAGTAATAGCTTTAATAATTAGGTGCACTAGCATTGTGCATGCAGCGATAACTCTGCGAGTTGCCTTGGCATTGGCATACGCCTTCAGAAGGACCGAGGCCCCGAAATATGGTAAGACAAAAAAATAAAACATTCATTTGCATAAAACCGGTATACAATGGTGTTAAATATAATTTATGCCAGTAATCATTATTAGTTTTTAACTGTGAAATAATATAAATGGTTATTATACGGCGCTAGGGATAATCGTGATTCAGATTTGGAGAGGGAGTGCAGAGCGTTGTCAGTCCGGGCGAACATTCTAGCCCGCAGGTTCTCTGGAACATCCAGAGAACCTGCGGGCTAGAATGTTCGCCTATGTGGCTATTTTAACTGCAAATGTACATACATTTGCAGTTAAAATAGCCCTTTTTAAGGCGTATTGCACAACATTGTACTCGGGGGCATTGTGGTTCACATATACCCCAAAAGGGCTTGCAATGCTCTGCGTATCCAGTATAACAATGCGTTCAGGGTGCTGTTGCGACTGCCACGATTCTGCAGTGCGTCGGCGATGTTTGCCGACGCGCGCACTGACGGCTTTGGCGCGTCATTCTACACTCGATAGCCGCCCGGGAAGATAGTCCGCTTGTGTGGGCGTTAGCCGATCGAACAAGATCTGTTTTAGTTATTAAGTACTAACACAGGCTAAGTAAGATTGTTACTAACACAATGTACCTCATTTGTAGTCTGAACAAAAATAATATGATAATAATAGTAATATTCTACACATAGCTCTGAAGCTAACCTGATAACGGCTGCGCTTGCCGCGGTTCGGTCGTTCCGAAGATGGGTGACCAGCTTTACATACCGATTCCCCTCAATGCCACGGAAAGCACGTAAAGCCATTTGTCTCGTCTGATTTTGGGTTTGGGTTTATTGAGTGGTTTCTATGTACTCCCCGTCATTACGACTTTTTGTACTGGATGAACCATACGTGCAGGCTAATTGCGTAACAAATTTTCTTTTAGAAAATGAGTCCTAAATTTAGGAAATTCCCCTCGCAATTGCTTGCCATATTTGGAATTGCGTAACAAACATTAGGAATCTTCTGGTTCACTATCTCTCTAATATTGAATGTCACAGTTTCAACTTTAACTTACCTCTTTTCACGAAATCCAGTTTGTAAATGTTATAGCTTAACTTTAAATACCCCCATGACTCTTGTAGCGTTTCATGCACCCGTAGGAAGTAGATTTTTTTTATATTTAGTTGTGAAATAAATATGAAATGTAGCACTTCAAATGCTCGAACCGCCGCCGCGCCGGCAAGTGCGCGCCGAGACGCACTACAACTACAAGACACACAGCACTAAGGCTGCTTTCCGAATTGGGATGTAATCGATTTGAGCGCGCTTACACCCGTTCCGAGTTGGCGTGAGCGCGATAACGATGTCCCGTAAATCGTCATAGGTGACGTCATGACATGCGCCATCTTGCGATAACGCCGACCATGCCCAATAGAAATATCACTGTGAGCGAATTGTCAGCTGTCATAATCGTGATATCTAAATCAGAACGCTAATTATCGATGTGAGCGCTGTCAGCGATTATGGTCTAACTCGGAATGCGGCCTAAAAGAAGGCCATACACCCGTGTCAAATAAGGATGAAAAAGTGATTTTTAGAACTCGTGTAACATGATGGAGGATGGCCCTACAGGTTTGGTTCCATAGTAAATAATTAAGAAAAACCAACTTTTTTGGAATAGCTTTTTTTTGTTTGGTTTCACATTTAGCCCAAAAAGGTATGGACGGTGAATGTTCTCCTTTTATCAAAATCCGTTCACCTGTTTAGGCGTGAAAAGATAACATACGGACACAGTTACTTTCTAATTTATAATATTATAGTTTATATAGTATGGAAGTATGGATTATTAATTTAACACTTAGTTAATAAACGTCACCTTGGCCCATCAGCTTAAAGAATTTCCGTAGACATTTTAAATGTCACTACGTACACAAATCACGTTCACTAAACATTCCAACACGCGATCGACAAAACATACATTATTTTCAAGTTATACTACTTAAATCATCATTAATAATGTGAAACTGTCATTATTAGGAGCTTAATAAACACGTAGTTGTGTCAACTCCATTAATAAAAACAGTTCATTGAAACATATTAATGAAGGGAATAAAAAAGTTTCAGCCTTTCAAACAATTTATTTGAACTCACTTACAATGCTACCAAATAAAATACCAACCTATCATTGTACAACTGCTGCATGTCGATTCTGTAAAAATCTCACCGTGAAGACTTGCGTGGAGTGATCTGTCAGTGTCATCCCGTTTTGGTCAATCCTTAGCATCATTGCCACTGACAGCTCACTCCACGCTCACTGTGAGATGGTTACAGAATCACTACAGGGCAAGCCTCTTCAAGGCAAGGAGCAAGGAATCTCATGCAAAAAATAAAAGGGAAAAAAGCAAAGATGTTTTTGTTATTATTAGGGCCGTAAACAAACACATTATAATAAATTTTGCTTGACTGACTGATGATTTAGAACCTACATAACCTACAATAAGTGTCAAAATAACTTTTAGTTGTTTGTAACTTTTCAAATTGTTTAAGTTATCTAAAATGTATGGGGACTTATGTTTTTTTTTAAGTTATACGGTGTCAATTAAACTTTGTCTGGTGGTAAGTGCTCAACGCTATGGACATCTGTATTATCACAGGCATCGAAGGTGCGCTTTCTTCTCAGAGACACAGCTGCAATGCTTCAAATGTGCCTGTACATTATATCCATTCACAATTAATTTTCCTCTGACAGCAGCAACCCAATAACAACCTTATTGTAACAGATATAAAGATCATTGAGAATTAGACAGTCCTGTCAAAGGCCGCAACCCAACAGCAACCTTATCCTAACGGCAATAAAGATATTAATAATAAGCAACACACTATGATTTTGCCAGTGATGCAAACTCTCACTCTCTCAAAAAGCTAGTATAGCAAAAGACAATATTGTAAAACTCTTCACTTTTTCATTTCTCTTTTTTTAATATGTCGAATATAAGGCTTTCGGCTATTTCGTATCAGTGCGTGTGTAATGTTTATTTTGTAATGTGCACAATGTTTATTTAAAAGAGTAAACATGGAGTTTCTTGCCCGTTCTTCTGCACCAGGTACCTACTACGCTTTGGAATGGCGCTTTATACCAGCTTCATATTTGTTACTGACCGACTCCTTGACAATTTAAATGGCCGTGCCCGTTAGTGGTATTTAATTGAAATAAATATTTTGAGTTTGAATTTGAATACATCAACGCCTCCTGGTGGCAGCAATACGTCCCTAAAGTGATATTTTCTCCTAAAGGGTTTAATTGTTAACTAAACTAAAAGCAAATACAAAGAAACTTTTCCCCTGTTATTTAGTTATGATTCGTAAACACACCACAAAGCGATCAATCTCCAGGGACGATAAAGATGAGGGTTTTCATTAGAGTACCCTGGAGATTCACTAACAGCTTGTTTTGTTGTTACACACACAACTTCAATCAGACTATTTGGAATTTAATTGAATGTCCTTCTGGTAACTTTTGATGATTTATTTATTGGTTTTAATTTTGCTGGTATTTTTTTTAATCTTACAGTCCGTCATTTTTGAAAATTACATAAATAAAAAACTGCAATATCTGCTCGAAACTGTGTATGGTTTATTGACGCGGTAGTATGAATTTTGAGTTGAGGTGGTATAGATGTTCAATTATAATAGAAATTTGACTGGATTTTTTTATTTGATGACTCGAAAGCAGAAAGACTAAGCCTATTCTCAACAGAGACAGACTACTGCGATCTGAATTCACAACACAGGAACGCTATAATATCTAATAAATAAATAAATCAAATAAATTCTTTATTGCCATAAAAACAGGTTACAGAAAAATGTGAGACCCTGGCTCCAGAGCTAGGTAGAGTACCTGTACTTCAGGAGCTAGTGACTTCTTCCAGGTTCCAATTAAGTTTTATGCAGCGATATATATAACTTCGGCTCATTCAGTACAATGATTGTTTTGCGTGACAAGTATAGAACAATAATTTCAAAGGCACACTCCTCCATTTTATCTCCAATTTTAAATACATTAGTATCACAAATCGTCTTTTGAAGACACATCCTTAAATCATCACATCGTTTGATAGTAGTCAAATACCCTAGTAGACACATGCCCTCTTATTTATAAACGGGACGTTTAAATGTCAGAAATGAATGGTTTATCAGTGTCTAATCATAACATAACTTTAAGCAACGTTTATAAATAAGGGGGGTTAATGTGCGCGCATACGTTTTTTTTTCAGTTTTAGCGTTTGTTTGTATTCTTTTATAACTAGCTGTTGACCGTGACTTCGTCTACGATCCGGGATCAAAAGTAGCCTTTGTTCTTACCCAAGTCGTGGTCTATCTATGTGCCAAATATCATCCAAAGCCGTTTAGCCGTTGTGGCGTAAAAAGCGTAACAAACGAACTTACTATCGCATTTATAATATAAGATTAGGAAGTTAGGATAAAAAGGTTAGGTAAGTACTTCAAATCAGTAGTTTTATTGATGGATCTTCTCCTCTCAATTTTGTGCATTTTTTTTTACAGATGCTAAAATAGTCACCCGGTATGCACCTACAACATTTTGATCTAAACATAATAAAATCGTAGCGAAGTGAAAATTGTACATTCAATATTTTTGAAATATAGTAATTGCTGGTCTGATAAGGTATGGAAACGATTCTAATGCCAAACATAGAGATTTTAGATTTCTTTCTTATTATTTGTTTGTATGAATGGAAGTTCCGGCCCAGCATCACGCAAATACTACCGGATAGAATTTGTTCAGATTTTGAATTGATATTCCCTGTTAGTCTGGTCAGTCTATAGGCTGTAAGTTACCATGCTATGTAATATGGCCGATTAGCAATAGTGCTTTAAGTTAGTATTCCCCTATTGTTTACCGAAAATTGTAAAAAGACGAGCCAAAAGGTTAGAATATTGCAGATGGTCACAAAGTTATGGAGCGAAGCATTCAAACATGACATATACAGACATGGTTGCTTCTTGAGATGGGGCAATAACAGGTACCTTAACCGTAGTAGCTACAAAGAAACGGTCTTAGGAGACTGTTTTTAAATTTATTTATCATATTGATCTGCATTTTGGATAAAACGGTTTTTTTTTTAAATCGATCAAAAACTTTTTTTCCAATCGATCCTGTTTCTTATAAGGATCAAAACACTCGATTTGACCAACTGAGTTTTGAGAACTAGAAAAGTCAGAAATCGCTAAAAATAATCTCTGGACTGGGCCAAGTATCGAATAAAGCAGATATGAAGTTAAAGATGTAACTTTGAAATGATTATTATTTTACACTTTTACTAGTAAATGGTCTCTTATTTCACAAATTTCAATTTCGTAATGTATCTCATTACGTACTTGTGCGTTATTGTAATGTAAAACGCACGGTTTATCAAGATGCTCCGTCTAAAACGAACGGTACTTTTTTAAATCTTAGCAAATAGTTTTTATATCAGAAAAGTGGTTAACATTTTATGAATAAAATTAGCTTTGGGCGATGAAATATAATATATAAACATTTAATTTAATTAATTTTGACAATACATTACACCCATTTATCTGTAACAAAAACACAAAAATATTAATTTACTCTATCAGTAGTACTGGCTGTTTTTGTGACTTTGCCTTAAAAAAAACCGCTGATGCGCGCGCATCGCTAATTTGTGAACAAGTAAAAATTATTCCACGCGCTTTTTCTTTTCGCTGTATTTTATTTGAAAATGTCGTCAAGTAATGATGAACTTATTAATTCGACACCGCCAGAATTCTCTGAGGCAGCGAAAAAGGCTACTCTTAGCCTCTTGCCCGAAAAATCGACCGATAGATACTTACAAGCGTATCAAAACTTCATCGGAGAACAAGCAAAGATGGAAATTAATTTTCAGAAAGTGTGTTTATAGCCTATTTTAGTGGTGCTACTATTCAATGCTAGAAAGCACTGTGAAAACAAAACATGGTATTGATATCAAGTCATACTCCAACTTGCTGGCATTTCTAATAAAGCCGCTCAGGTGGCCATGTGAGTAAAAGTCGAAAGTATTTTCGGCTGACAATGTCAAGAAGTACCTAAAAGAAGCTCGGGATTGCCGATATTTGGCAATAAAGGTCAGTTGAAACAAAGGTCAGTTGAAACAAAATTATTGTTATTAACTTCTTTCAATTTCGTATTTCTTTACAAAATAGGTGTTTTATACGCTGTTTTTAACTATTTTCAGGTTGTATTAATATTCGGCATAAATGGTGCATGAAGACGTCAAGAGTTGGCTAACATCACAACTACTGATGTCGAGAACCATGGGCGGGTTCTTCTTGTCCAGATCAAAAACACAAATAATAAAATTCCGAGATCAAATTCAAAGCGAAGTCTAACAGATTTTTACAAAATTACCAAAACGGATAATGCACTAGCCAACCCATTGGCATAAATAAAATAGAGCAATCCCGAAACAAATTGCCACTTTCTTAAATTTGGATAATCCACATCGAGGATCCACACAGGTCCTCGGCTACATTGCTCGCCGATTCAGGTGCGAACATATTGACACTAAAACACCACGGAGGGTGGCGGTCGAACAGTGTAGCCGAGGGCTACATAGATAACTCGATGAGAAATAAAGAAGAAATAAGCTCCCGCATTACAAGGAATATAAATTTGGAGCCAAGTGTTGACTCTCGACCATCTACGAACACAGACGCGTACATTCCACCATCGTCGCCGCCGCCGCAGCCGCCTGCAGAACTCTGTGGTCTCGTTCTGCTACTTTCACTCAAGAGAGTGAGAGAGAGCCCGGTGAAATTGTAACTAATGATAATAATTTGACAACATTAAAAATGCCAACTGGCAACGGAATAATCAATTTTCTATCCAACTTTCTAACAAGTTTTTAAAGATTTATTCGTTTAAGAAAGTCCGAGTGTTATTTATTTCCTCGCAAATATGTTATAAAACGTCGTATGACATATGTGCGCTTTGATAATTAGCGCACTTAGATCATAATGTACCTTTTCACACCACCTGCTCGAAAATGTCAAATTATATGTCAAGCAACCTTAACCTAAAGTGAGTCATTAGTGGCCGGAGGCACAGCCGGTCAATAATGTTGTACTGGATTTCATTATGACCCGCTGGTCAATAATGTGATTTGAATTTGGAATCTCACATGCTCAGCTAAATTGGCAGTATAGTACTAACAAACACTCTTTAGTGCCAGAAAGAGGAAAGCTATTCTCGATTTCCTACAAAATCATAACGACTGCTTCTTCATATCGTTGCCATGTTTTCGAAGACATAATATTGTGACAGAATAACTAGATAACTACGAACCATTTTTTAAAAGGAATGGAATAACATTAAAACTTGCATTACTTACATAATTGGCTGTAACATTCGTTAATTATTTTTAAGTAAACTGCGCTTAGATTGCTGTGGATTTTGTGAATAAATAAATAAATAATAAAACCTATCTAGACTACATTCGATTTATCACATTTTATAAAAAATACTCTATTTTCACGAGCGTCTCCAATGACGTTCTAAATTCAAAATGCATACAGCCAATCATCCAAAACCATTTTACCAGCCCTGTATAAAGCTTAGTTTACACAAACGCCACTTCCATGAGAGTGATATCTATAGACGCACACGACAAAACCGTAGAAGAGACTTTTTTTGTTTGAAAATCGAATTGATCGTGTCTTCGCTACTTATTGGTAGGCTCAATAAAGGCGCGAACTTTTGGCATTTAAACTTTAAGTTTATCAACAAAGTATTATAAAATGTCGAGTGATGAAAGTGATTGTACTCCTGAATTCATTCCGGAACCTGTTCTATTAGTGTATTTTCAGCATTTATCTTGTACTCAGAAGTCAAGTAGCCTTTGGTGTACTGATTCAATGCTTAGGTCAACAATAAGCATGAAACACAATATAAATATCAAGACATACGCTAAGCTATTAGCATTTCTAAAGAGGAAATCGGAAGGTCACCAATCAAAGAAATCGAAAGTTTTCACACCTATGAATGTTGAAACTTTTTTAAATGAAGCTCCTGATCATAGTTATCTTGCCGTAAAAGTAAGTACATCATTTTATTTATAACTAAATAAAATACAACATGGTAGCAAATAGCAACAAGAACGCTTAAGTATACTTACTGAATTTACGTATGTTGTTAGTAAAATTTATTTTTATTTTTGTTACAGGTGGCTTTAATTATCGGAGTGAATGGGGCTTGTCGTTGTCAAGAAATGGTAAACATGAAGGTCCAAGATATAGAAAAACACTCCGAAGAGTTGTTATTGATTAAGTTGCCAGACACTAAAACCAAAAGGGAAAGGTCATTTGTCATCCGCGGAGCATATGTAAAGGTTGTGGAAAAGTATCAAGCTCTGCGGCCTCCTAACATAAACACTAACCGATTTTTTGTAGCGTTCAGTAGTGGAAAATGCACCCGTCAAGTGATTGGGAAGAACAAAATAAGTGTCATGCCAAAGGAAATTGCCAAATACTTAGGATTACCAAATATCGAGCTCTATACAGGTCATTGTTTTCGTCGAACGTCGGCTACACTGTTGGCGGATGCGGGAGCAGATATAACCCAAATAAAAAGATACAGTAGCGGAGGCTGGAAATCGGATACAGTAGCGGAGGGCTACATTGAAAATTCTGTACAAAACAAAAGTAAAATAAGCTGTCAAATTGGTAACAGCATCACATTAAAAACGTCATCTGATTCTTTTTCACCACAACCTTCAACATCACACCATCACATTCCATCTTTCCCTGAGCCTCATGCACCACCTTCACCAACTTTCACCACCCAAAATGCTCCTCTGCAAATACAAGATTCTGAAGCATTGACGAGCAATACTCAAATAAATTCCACATCAACATCTATAAACGTACCAAATAAAAACTTAACTTTATCTTTGCACAACTGGACTAATGTCTCAAATGTTACCATTAACTTCAATTAATATGTAAGTGCATATAACTAACTAGTTCCAAATATGTTATTCTTACTGTTTGTTTATTTAATAAATACTTTGTTTTTCGTACTATGGCTATTATTTTCTCACAGTAGGTGTAAAAAGTAGAGTATCCTCCTCTGGGCTAAAGGTGTATTTGCCTTGGGCTAGCTTGAATCCCTCGCTGCATTCAGGATTCTTGTATTAACTCCCTCGCTTCGCTCGTGAGTTAAATCCCGAATCCTTCATTGCGCTCGAGATTCAATATGACGCCCGTGACATAAGACACAACTTTAGCCCCTCGGTGCATAATCTACTATTAAGAAGCTAAGCAGTCAATCATGAAATATTTAAAAAAGGCTATTTTTTCAACTTTCAACAAAGCAAATAGCTTAGCGGTTCAGCGACTACTTTGAAAACCTTTGTTCGATTCTCAACAGTTGATATATTTTGTGCTTTTTACATTATTTAATACAATGATGTAATAGTTCGTAAAACGTTCACATTAAGTTAAGGTCTCTCCTAACATATATGGTTATTAAAAAAAAACTATTGTTAGGTGACTGGTAAAGGGAAATACCGTGTACTTACAATCTAGTGATTACTTATTTTAGTGACAGCCGTTCGTCAGGAATAATCTGTAAGAATGCGTGTATCAGTGCTGTGCCAGTAGGAAGTTTAAGCAGGAACGCAGGAGTTCATAAATTCACTAAAAACTAAAATCTTCGCAAGCAATGGGAAGTTGCTACTGAAGGCTAGTCTAGACATCACAACCAGACAACTGTATGTCGATTGTTGTTTGCTCCCGCGTCACCAGAGGCCATAGAGTGAGTTTCTTTTAACTTCGAGACGGTAAAAATAAAATTACACTAGGCCCACTGTCTGACTCTCTTCGTGTTTTGGTTCCTAGGCACCACCTCAGTCATAAATATTTAATGTTAAGGTGACCTTACCAGCCTATTAATAAGGCAAAAATTGACCCAGATTGATAGATGTCTTTTATAATTTATTCAAACAAAGGACGGATAATTACAGTAGACTGGTATTTTTTGGGTTCCGTACCCAATGGGTGTCACCGGGACAATATTACTAAGCCTCCGCTGTCCGTTTCTGTCAGCGGGCTGTATTTAATTAACCGTAAAGGTAAACAGTTGAAATGTTCACAGAATGTGTATTTCTATTGCAGCTATAACAACAAAAAATAAAAAAGTTTTAAATTAAAACAAGAAACGTGTTTTTTTAAATATGTAGGCGTCAAAGAATAAACGTTCTAATAGAAGGGTAGTTATTAGCTAGATAAAAACAAAAGACTGCAGCAATTAGGAAACTTTCACACATAAAACCCGCCACTGACATTACATTTCATCACCAAGCTACAAACTCAAGGATATTAGTATAGTGACGTCACTAATCTAGCATAATGTTTTTGCTTTGACCTCTCAGGTGAAGCGGGCAGACACAGGTGGTATCCATGATTAATCTGAGCGGGTCCCGCGCCCCGTATTTATAGCCGTGGTGGCGTGGCGGAAGCGGCCACTGCCTGGGGCCCCGGCCGCGTCTGCCGTACCACAGGGGGCCCCGATTTTTCCTGCTGCGAATCTAAAATATCCGACAACTTAGTACGAATACAGATAGATATCTATTGTTATGGTTTATTTGTTTCTGTAAGTGAGGTATGGTTATATAATAAAAAAGAAATAACATTTGAATAAACCCTTCTATTTCACTTTCCAACTCATTCTGAATGAGTTGGAAAGTGAAATAGAAGGGTTGAAGTAGGAAAATCTGTCATGAACATTATTAAAAAAGAAATAACATTTGATATTCTCATACGTTGATTAAAAGTCCATCTGCAATACTTCAGTTATCGTTATCCTGTAGTAAATAAGAAGAAAGTTAATTTCGACATTTGTATAACAATGTCTAAGCCGCAACATTGATTTTCATTATCAAGAAGTAATAAATCGCGGCTCACCACTGAGATTTCAATGAACTAAAGACCCAGGAGCCCGTATATTTAAATCACTTTCAGGTACTAGCAACGTGAGTTGTTTAACTCCAACCCATTTTATTATAGTGGATTAAGTAGCTGCAATTAGTTCGTGGCTGGATATTTGGACAGTGGAGCCTTATTTATAGTCCACGCTAAAGCCCAGACGGCCGTAACTAAGCTCCTTACTAAGGCACTCGCCAATACATAATAATTTATGTTTTAATTTACATAAACATTATTTCCTCAACCCTTCAAGTTTGACTGCTGATGCTCTTAATATTTGATGGGTCCGTTGACTTTATGTCTTATTCGTGTTAAGTTTTATTAAATTTGTAAAATTTAATAAAACTTGCAATTGCTTCTATAGTGCTCTTCATAACCGATGTTATGATAAAATTATAAGCGTTTTCATTTGGCATATAACACTCTATATACATTGATCGCAGAGAGGAAATTAGCAAATCACAAACTCAAAAAAAAAAAAGAAGAACACAAAAGGCTTTTAGAACCAGAAAAAAAACAATGGAACAGGGGAGGATTTAAATCAGTTCTAACTTTTCATTCGTAAACAAAGTTTATATGCACAGATGCCAGAATCCAATAATGGTGCCCCAACGGCTGAGGAGTACCTCCGAAGGGGAAGAATTTCCCCAAAGTATTGGAAGAAAACACTAAAGTCTCGAAATAGAAAATTCATTGATATTGCTGTTGAGACTGAAGGTTTGCTCTCCCTTGCATAAATATTGTTTATTCATTTGATGTAGCAAGAAAGGCCTAAATGCACCAGTTTAAAAGGTCCGTTACCTACCGGGGTTCCGCGAGCTCGGTCGGTACTCCCATTTTGCGTACATTTATACACTATTAGGTCCTTGGCAACGGTTTGGACATAAAGGGGCTATTAACATGTTATAAATGTTTCCTTTACTTCAATAAAGTGGGGCGCGCATGCAGCGTGCGCAGTAGTGCTGGTGGTCACATTGCCTTCATTTAAAACAATCTCCAATGAGAAATTGTAATATAACGTTTTATCAAGAATTGTATCTTCCGTTAGTTGAAATGAATTTAAACATACACGATTACACGTTCATTTCTGAACAGTAAAACCAAAAAGTTATTGAAGCCTCGGAAAATAAAAGTTTATTTTTAACAATGTTACGTTTTCAAGGCGAAGCGGATCCCATTTATTAAAATTTTCGCTGTTTTATTTTGTAAAATTCTTTGCCTTTCTTTCTTCAGCACTCAAGGAGGTGCTTGTCATTTCAGGATTATAATAAGATTCTGTATTACGCAACAAAACGAGTTGCCAAATTAATTGTCAAACAAAAGAGATTAGCTTTCTGTTTGCGTTGAGGTACAAAATTTAAATAATCACTGGCGGCTGGTACTGAATACTGATGGCAGTATTCAAATTGTGTGGAATTGTCAAAACAAGAAAATTGCTCATGGAGTGAGCCCGACACACTGAGTGTAGCCCGTCCGTATAGCTCCCGCGGTGTCGATTAAGGCAATGCTAATGTCATTTGTTTGCTAACTTCACAGTCTCGACGTCGCGGTCGAGTTCGTGCATTCGTGTAAATATTAGAAACCAAATGGAAACAAATAAACCGTCTTATCGTCGACTTCCATTCGCATTGCAATTGTCATTTTGCTTTTACTACCAGCTCGTGAAATTTGGGGAGCGTGAATCTGACGCAGTGTTTCTTGAGACTAATCAAAGTTCTGGGCTGAATTGTTTGCTAAATTAATTGATTTTACACTAAGATCCATGTAGCCATTCCAGTGTGGGAAAGATACGAACTTTAGGAAAGCATCTATACCAGATTGAAAGACGTCCAACATACATAGGGTGCTCCATAACTTGTAACAACTCACTTCTTCATCCAATACTCTTGCTCCAAGAGCAATCTTGTGATTCATACGACTATTCTTCATACCAGCGAATTTTTGGCTCCTTCAAATAGACAGAGTCTGATCTAAGTAGCCCATGAACTTAGTTATTTTTCCTGAAACTACCCTTTCATAACATAGTGGTTATGAAAGGGTAGTTTCAGGAAAAATCCTTGTGGACCCTCATCTAAATTGAGATCAAAATAATGAACGTTAATATTGGCCAGGGGAGATATTGTCGCAATTAGCACGTTTTGGGTGGATTAGTGATCGCAGTATGACTTCATAAAGACACATGTACACAACTGCCCTTGACCCTTCTATAATAATCGTATCGTCACCTTTTCACTTTGAGAGAAATCGATAGTTCAGCCACAAATATATTTGACGGCTGGTAAAATGGACCTGACTAAAATTATATTTTATTTGCGACTAGATATTATTATTGCCATCGATGCTTTTATTATTATTATTGAACCATGAGACTTTGCATGATTATGCCCAATTCCAACTTACCTATGTGTAAAACTCATATTTCCTCGGGAGAAACGCTGAGTATGCTTACACACAATTTGTGCATGGTCACTGTGATTGTTCAAACCACTAAAAGCACCCGTCACAAATTCGATATTAACTTTAACAAAAGTCATTGGAAACTCCTGCAGCATTGATTTTAAACTAACTTTTTCATGTCACGTTGTTCTTTGGGTATCTACGTATAAATAAATATTATTTTTCATTTCGTTACATTAGGGAGGCGGTGGGATCACCGCAGCTGTCGGCGCGAAACGCCGCGAGTTACCTAAGTCACTTCATTCAAACTTTTGCCAATTTTAGACAAAACTTTTGTTTAGACATAAAAGTTGGCATTAGGACCTTTTTTGTTTGTAAAGATTTCATGTAATTGGGAGTAGTGGTGTATTTTATTGATTTTAAAACTTGTATCAAATGCAAACTATGCAGCCAAGCATATTATAAGTTGAGAGATTACATCGCTGACAAAAATGCTTGGCTCAACGCAGGTTATACGCCTAAAGGGCACATAAACTAATTAATTAGCGTTCGAAAATATTGTTGGAGCTGCTGAAGATTGTAAAATATTTAAAGCAAACAAAATAAACAAATCACAACGACGTCGATTTACTAACGTACCGTACATCTAACGTAACGTCGAATCTGATATCGATAGAATGATGCGAGCTAAAAACCTAAATTACCATCAACAGTAAAATGGCTTTTTTATACAGTTAGAAAGAAAAATAAAGAAAGAAAAAAACGTTTATTTGCGGTAAACGTTGCGGTTTAGTTGTGCTATTCACGAATACACATATTTCTACAAATCCTTTTACGGAAAGTGGACCAACCAGGAATATTTATTGCAAAATTAAGAAGGTAAAAAACTCGGGTCCTTATTTTAAAGGGCGACTTAAGATTAGTCTGACACTTAGACATTAATATCAGAAAGAAGCTCCGCGCAGGCGAGTTAAATAAATGAAGTGACTAATAATTAATTGGACTTTCGCCCTATTTTCCGTTCGGTGACAATTAATTTCCGGTACCGACGAGAAAAGAAACCCTTATCACAGCCGTTTCGCACTCTCCGTTTAAAGCGAACTGACAATTAAAAGGTCTCTCCGCAAAAACGCAGAGTTTTCGACTCCAGCGCTGATTAACTTTAAATAAATACTGCATGAATACAAGGGTCCATTGTTGAAATTTTTATGTAAATGCCAGTGTTAAGTAGGACGCAAAAAGTTGATTAAGGTCCTACCTAGTTTCTTTGACGTGCTAATGATTGAATGTGACTTGTTGTGTTGATACCTATTTTGTTAGCAGGAAAAGAAGTAAATGGTTGTCCAAAACCCTGAAAAGTAACACCCCGAGTTGTGCGAGAATTTAATTCCTTGTTAGAAAGCTTTAAAGCTGCATTGCACAATAACTATGTCATAATAATTATGCAAGTAAAGCATTTCAACGAGATCTTTTTAAACTGACATACGAAACATTTCGTCCAACTTGTAAGTGATATGGAAAAAAGGTACCTAAATAATTAGAAAGAGAATCATATAATTATATAGTGTATTGTAATCTGATCATGTACGCTTAGACGTCAACATTGAACCTAAAACAGCGAGATTTTGTGCAGGACAATTTATCATAGTGTGGTGGTGTGGTGAAAGCTGAGGGCGTCGACGCGACAGGCAGGCCGGATTCGTTCACAATCTGGTAAAAACACAAGTCGGACGAAATAACAACTTCATAGTGGGAGTCATTTGTGCTTAAACAAAGCGTCAACTGCAGAGTTGCTGCTAGCAATAACCGAGATCATTTTTCATGTGGTTCATTCGGGCGGTCGAGGAAAGCGATATAATAAATCATCGTTGCCAGCATCACGACCTTATTATTTAGTCCGTTCGGTTTTATCCCTGCATGTATAAAATCTTATAACCCAGTCGGTATGAAACTCGCAAATTACAACAATACCCAGATTGAAAGAAATAAATTATTGCAAAATAAGTTTTTTCAGGAAACCTTAGACAGTTCTGCGCAGTTTTGTAAACTTATGATGCTTCACATTCTTGGTTCCAACAGAGTAGGTCCGCTAACGAGAAGCTTGTTTTTAGGACCTGTTGTTGTTGACAAATAAAAACGTGTTTTATTACAAAAGTGCCCTAACAAAACACTTTCTGTGTCATCTTATATTTTGAGTATCGAATTTCAAATTCATTGTAGTGTTGCATCACGGCACTTTATTTTATAAAATGCAACACTTCCACATTACTCCCAAGTGTGGCACGCTGGAGTCTTCAAAATAAACTCGGCGAAGTTTCCTAACTCCCGCATGTTGGTGCATTTTTTCACAAGTTCCGCGGGAGAACAAAAGCTTGTTAAAAAGGAACTTATTCCATTTAGGTGTAATATCGGTTTCGCTGGATGTAACCAAGTTGGAAGCACGTGACGATATGAGTCGCTCCGCTCAGTTCCAAGCTCAATCTTCCCCGCTTTATTTTATTTCACCATTTCAGAGTCAGAGTCTACCCCATTTGTCTTTGTTCTCGGTTTCCTATATTTTTGCACGCAAACTCCATTATCTAATTTAGCTTTGGCTGAATGCCAGGTCGACATTGTTACTTTCTTCCCAGAAAAACAGTTTTTATTCCTTTACATTAAACACCTAAGCACATTTATTTCAATTTACGAATAAGAAAAACTGATCTTATAAAGAGTAATATTTTTAGTTTCTGATGAGGGTAGGGAGCCATCCTTGTGAATTTTCACGCTTTTCTCTGGTAAAGTTTGATTTAGGTAGATGAAATGTTGTTTGTTCTACCTACGTAATCAATCAATCTTAGTTTTACGATCTTCCATGGGTGCAAACTTATGACTTAAAAGCTACCATATTCCGTCTTATGACGCAAATTACCTGTACCTACCAGTAATAATCTCAACATTAAATGAACTCCACAAAGGTCATCAAGGTATTTTCATAATGATTCAAACACCCTTTCAAGAAGACAACATAAACCTTAAAGAATATAACGTATCTGGTTAACATCTTACCATTTGCAGTCAACAATACTTAAGATAATTGATATTTCGTTCGCAACAAGCTCTTACAACAATTAGCCGATATCAGCTGGCTGCAAACAATACCGGGATTCGTCGTAAATTATAATGGTACAAAGTAGGCACTTTTGTTTTGAACGTATTACAGTCACGTGCCGGGTAATGTTGTGTTACTGCCACAATTAACAAATTTGCGCCTGCATACTACAATAATGTTGTCGTATTTATACGACTTAAGGGTTGCCGAGCGGCATGCGCTTTTGTACTTTTTTTTATTTTTATAAAGGGTCGGGATTTGCTGGCTACGAAGTGCCTTAATTTGTCTAACTTGACAAGCTTCATTAACTCTCATCATCATTAACAACAGCTTTTGCAGGTATGTAGGTATGTTTGTTTGTTTGTTTTCCCTTTATGGGGGTTGTTGCGCATTGGATCGACTTGTGCCAATGTTGCGTGTTAAAACGTTGTAATTAAGCAATGAATTCATAATGCGTTGGAACTTTTAGAATGTATTTTGAACTTACTGGTGAAATGGAGTCACTGTTTATTTAATAAATATGAATATAATGACTTTTATTAAAAATAACTGGCAAAATGAAGGTGTACTATATAGGTGTTCCTAGTTTATCTTTTGTGAAATCTGGATATGTAAGCTGTCACTTTATGCCTGGAGGCGTTTGTTTAGGTATTAAGGTTTTCTTAAGAATAATTTTCATTGTATTTGTTGGTATATTGGCGTGGGTAGCTGACATATGGCAAATAATTTAATTTAACGTTCTATGTTACTTGGCAGCATACCTACTATTGTATAGAATCATTTTTTTCTGACTGAACAGACAGTTGTGCTGCTGGTGAGTTTGTTGCGCCACTTTTTCTTCTCAGCTAAAGCACTAGGAAGTGGTGAAGGGCGGGCTTTTTTGGGGACTGTCATGTTATTTTGACGTTAAAAAAGTACTGATTCTCAGTCTTATTTGAATAAATGGAATTTTCATTTTGATTGGTGCATCTCTGCCTTACCCTTCGGGAAGCACAGGCTTGATGTTATGATGTTATGTATAAATATAAGGTTCATTACAATATTAATATTGAATATTAGCAAAATGATATTAGATTGTTTTTATGTAGATACATATGTATATCTTATTCGTCAGTTGCTATGGCGACAAAAGACAAAACACACGAATTGTAAACAAAGCTTGTGAAATCATCTTGAATTTCTAAAACAGATGTTTTTCAAACTTGAACATAAAATGTAATGTACCTAGTAAGAATCGGAAAATTCCTCGAATATGCATTTTACTAAGTAAGTAAGTTTCCTTCTTTCTTTTGTAACCCGGGGCATTCTCATCCATTAGTATCCATTACCAATATGAAATTGGCCGACTGTAAAGTGATATGTCGCAAACAAGTGTCCTATACAGGGTGCAATGGCAGTGACATGAAAGCACAACCACAACCGACCAAAAATACTTTGACCGCGTTATAAAAAAAACAACTCAAGGAGGCTCAGAATCATGTTTGTACTGAATCCACGACGGGTTGTGCGACAATTTCCCTGCCGCTCTGTATGTTGCCCGCATCAAAATCAAAATCAAAAGTCATTTATTCAAATTAGGCTGAGAATCAGCACTTTTCGAACGTCAAAATTACATAAGACAGTCCCCCAAAACGCCCGGCCTTCACCACTCTCTAGTGCTTTAGCTGGGAAGAAGAAGTGGCGCAACAAACTCCCCAGCAGAACAGCTGTCTGTTCGGTTAGAAGAACTGGATTTTACACAATTATAAGTAATTCCCAAAACGTTAAATTAATTGCCATACGTCAGCTAACCACGCCAATACCAAAAAAAATGTTAATAAAACTTAATAAATAAACGAAAGCCTCTAGGGCTAAAGGGCATAACAGCTTACATATGCAATACTGGATAATGTACAAACAAATAAGATAAATAAATGATAAACTAGGACCATCAAAGTTAAATAAATTAACAGAACAATTACTGTAACAATAATAAAACCATAGACAGCAAGACGACCAGTCACCACAAGCAGCACCCGTTCACGAGCTTATCGCAAAGATCAGCTATTACCCCCTCGCCATATTTGAGGGAAGGAGGAAACCCGACCCCCCACTCTACCGCAAGCAGCTAAGGGAGCATGACGTACTTGCTTCCGATATAGTGTATGCTATACTTATACCATTAGTCATCATTCATTCATCCATTCATGTCCCGTTTCATATTCTTTTATTTGTTAGCATTTTACGAATCGTTCTAAAACGATTTCTTTTATAATATCTTTTATAAAACGTTTATATTTTTTCTTACATTTTCCATTGTTGTGACACATAAGTCAAATTATCAAACTGTCATTGTTTTTCTTTTTATCTTTTAGTCTATGAAGATTACTTTTTGGTTAAATATAGTATTTTCTCTAGATTTACGATTGTTAACTGAAATTCGACATCTAAAATGATTAAAAACGATACGCTCAGACCCGATCGTTTAGGTTTTAATACATCTTGGCTGAACACACAGGCTGGTTTTATGACTGACAGATGAGATGTCAGAATGAAGGAAAACGTAATTTTGAAACTACAATAATCGTCTAAAATTAATTCTGGAAGAGGAATATTTTGCCTATAAAAGAAAGGGCTGAAGCATCTGAAAGGGATTCGGCGTCCGGGCTTCGTCAACAAACCTTCTGCCTGGAGATTCTGTGTCGAGCTTTGTCGAAGGATACTGGCACTTTGAAGTGTCCCTTCGACACCTGAAGACCCTCTTTCTCCATCTCCTCCATCTCCGTCTACGAAGATACTCCATCCTCCTCCTCCGGGCGAACTTTCCGGCTGTTCATTTTCAAGCCTTCTATATAAACTTCAGTGTCGTGTGAACCGTGTTTAGTGTTTTATAGTACCACCTGTATTTTCTATCTCTTACATTAAACTATCTGTACCAAGTCACCTTTCTACCTTTATGTAGTTAGGGTTTAGTAGTTATGTTACACCGGTTGTTCAGGCAAGAATAATATTATCAATTGTCGAGGTCGCTAGCTAACCACTTATTGCAATACAGCTGATTAAAAACATTGTAATGAGTAGATCATGTCAATAATAAATGAAGTAATTGACTTATACCGTCAAATAAAATAAAAAACGAATATATGAACTCATATACCCTGTCAGTAGGTGAGCTGATTCTGGAGAAAGAACACGAACATTGTCTTGAGTTAATCACAGCGACCAAATGTTCTTATCGTTTAAGTAGTCGTTAATGGAATAATATGCCTTTGAACAAAGGTTGGATTTAACTTGAGCCTTAAACGCATTAAAAGGTAAATCTAGTAAAGAACAGGGTAGCTTGTTATAAAAGGTTAACCCTTATGAAGCCGGTGAAAGGTAGTTTGTTATATTTCTGGTGTTAACATTGTGAAAATTTCTATTTTTTGTGTGTATATTTTGCCTAATATTTAAGACGTTGGCGAAGATGAATTGAGATGTCACCGTGAGAATACCAATATCTTTAAAAAAATCTCTAAGAGAAACTCTGGCTCCTAGCTGATAAATTGCTGGGACAGCTCGTTTTTGAAGGACGAATATATTTTGAATATCAGCGGCTTTGCCCCACAGCAGAATACCGTAGGACATAACGCTGTGGAAATAACTAAAATAGACTAACCGAGCTGTGTCAACGTCAGTGTATTGTCTTACTTTCCTGACGGCGTTGGCGGCTGAACTGAGCCTCCCCGCTAGGCTTGATATATGTGGGCCCCACTGAAGTTTGGCATCTACTGTTATGCCCAGAAAAACCGCTGAGTCTACAGTTTCAAGCAGCTCTTTAACTGAGACGATGTTGGGTCCTAGATTTCTAACATTCGGTAAGGCAAACTTCACACATTTCGTTTTCTTGGCATTGAGAACTAGGTTATTTGACGTAAACCAATCCGTAACCATTGAGAGTGCACTGTTTACGTCTTCAAAGTCTTGTCTCGCTTAAGAATCTTGATTTGGCAATATCACAAATCTTTTTAAATAATTTTGAATATTTTTTTACTTACTCTAGGAAATGAGTATCAAACCTGTATTTTTTCAAACCATATAACTCGTATAGTCTCGCTCTACTTTTATAAAAACCTAGAGTAGCCCATTGGTTGAAGCCAACGGAGGTGCCATTAATGTTAATGGTTTTGGTCTTGAAAATAGACTGGTATTCTTTTTGCACAACATCAAAAAGGGCTCCGTAAATTTCATTAGGATTCTCGTGTTCTACTAACGATGGTGTAATTCTATGAGCTATATTTTTTTAAACTTGTTACAACGACTAGCTGTATCCTGCATTCAAGTTTATGCGTTTTTTTTATGTAATGTCATGGGGAAGCTAGCTAATAAACCACAGTGGTCGGACGTTAAGTCACTTATAACTAATTTATTTTTGGCATCACAATTACTAAATATATAATCAAGATAAGTTGACGAAGATGCCGTGATCCTAGTTGGTTCAAAAACAAGTTAATAAAATTATAAGACCTAAACAGATTTAGAAGTCTAATACCTAATGGAGTAACATCTAAAATATTAACATTAAAATCTCCAAATAAAATTATACTCTTGTTAGTTGATTTTAACCTATTGAGAGAATCCTCCATTACCGATTCAAAAATAATAAAATCACCAGATGGGGGTCGATAAACGCAGATTATAACGAATTGCTCTAGTTCAACACAAGACAACTCAATAGTGCGCTCGATAGAAAGATTATTATTTTATGATTACTAAATCTAAACGTTGTTTACATTTCAACTTGTTTGAAACAAGAACTAAAGAACCACCGCGAATAGCACTATTTCTCACAAATCCATCCTATAGGTACGTTCTGCAGTATTAATTATACCTACCTGCATTTTTTTTTACAATAATCCGCCTTCGCCGAATGAGACCGGCAATATTTTTTTTGAAATTTAGAACTTGCGTTTGTCATCTAGAGATTTTCATACAAGGGATGTTATTGAAGAAAATGTCTAAAACCTGATGTGTTGTAAATATAATAAGTATCTGGATTTAGCGGTAATCAGTGTCATTAGCCAGTGAATTTATTAGTTATTCCGTTGTAAACTGGGTACGTATTCGGTCTTACTCGTTCAAATTGTTAAAAGTTAAACCTTTTTTCCTCAATATTATATTCTTTTTCTTTGTCATAGGAACGTTCAGTGAAACGTACGCTTGTCTTCGAGCGCTTTATAGCAATAAAAAACATATCTTCAGCAAAGGGTATGTAAATTTTCTCATGTCTTCAATCTTCTCAATAATTCTTCTAATAATCATTTTCTTATGTTTTATCAAAAATTCTGCTTGTATATTGGGACCGGTGTCCTTATTATTTGTCTTAAGTACTGACCGTGTTTATCAAGCCGAATCGGCCTCACCTCCCGGCCTAATTGTCAAGCCTGTGAGTCGTAATAAATAACCTCTCGACCTGCGACGAGACTACACTATTACACCTGGTGACCCTGTCTTATTGGCACACGAGGGTTGGGGGATGTTCCAGATACAAATATTTTTATTATTCTAACTCTTTTTCCTCTTGATTTAAGACCGTGGCTCAACCATGTTTTAACTTAGCGCCGTCTATCCAACAATTAATTTTCTAGAATACCGATTACAATCAGGCTCTTTAGAAGTTAAAACTTGTTCTCACAAAAACTACTTAATTATCTCCTGAAACAGGGCTTCCTCTTTCCTTTCCTTTTGCTGTGCCCTACAGGGTCCATAATGATCTAAATTAAATAGTAACCAATTTTTTTTTTGTTGTTAAATCATCAAATGACTTCTTCGGAGGGCGTGTCAGGCTTTTACTAACTAATACCCACCCGTGTTCCTTCAGTTGCCTATACCAGGGCCTCAGGGTATCTCATTCGAACAGCCCGCGACCCTGGCAGGCATCGGCCTTATCGGACCCCGTCACTATGTGCTGACATCTCTTCGAGGCCCACGTGGAACATGACGCGCCGTCGACCCTGGCCTGGTCATTACCGGACGGCGAACTAGTCGTTGCTCGCTTTCCGCAAGCCCGTGCCTACGGTGGCCGGGAATCTACAGGCGACTCACGACGCCCAGGGCGTCTCCTGCAGCGACTAGAGGCGTGAGGGCGCAAGGCTCTCTCCCACACGCGCTCCACCTCCTCCTTCGCGAGCATTACTGCTTCGCAGAAGGACGGGACGGCTTCCCATTTCCTCTCGCTCCGTACCATGGCCTTGACCAAGGCTGAACGCAAGAGATCGCCACCACCGATAGCCGCGAGAACACGGTGGTGCTCCGCCCAAGCTGGGCATACCTCAAACATATGCTCCACCGTGTCCTCCAGGCGATCCACACAATGGTGACAACCGGGCGTTTCCTCCCACCTTATGCGAAACAGGAACCTCCCGAAAAAACCGTGTCCGGTGAGAACCTGTGTTAGGCGGAAGGGGAGGATGCCGTTGCGCCTCTTCCATGAGATCCTGCCGGAGCTCTCTCCGCTATACCGTGAATACATAGTTACCACCTAAGTACAAATTATGGTTAAGCAATAAAGATATTGTGTATTGAGTGGGACGAATTGCGAATACAAGACTTAAAAGGTATTAACGATCTTGTGCGTCTAAGTTTATTTCGTGTAATTCTATTTTTATAGAAGGATAAAATATCGACAACCCCATCTGCAATTCATAGTTTTTTTAATTATTGTCACTTATTTATACTTGTAATTTCGGTGTTTTTTTTATTATAAATTGTACGTGTTTATGTGGTGAAATCCTTTTTTTATTTCGGCAGTACCTACGTATACGTAAAGGCTTAGTAAGGGGCCTACTGACGATCGACCAAATGGCGTGGTTGCAATAATTACCGAACTATAACTTATTAGAGGGCAAAGAGGTGGTTAATTCATTTTGATAATGTACGCAGCATACATCCACGGGGTGTAAAAAGACCCACCACATAGCCGTCAATCACGCATTCCGTACATCAAACCTAGAACCTAACATTGCTCAAAAATAATTTCTGGGAAACGACTTTTATTTTTGGTGTAAATTTGCTATTTGTGGTACCGCGCAATGTAACACAAGCAAAACATTGTGCTTATGGGTGCAGGCAACGGTACATGGGTCGTGGGGATATTTCAAGTTGTGTTACAACATTAAAACTTGTTTTCGAAACGACAGTAATAGTTGGAATTTTGACCTTCAATATAAAAGTGCAAAAAATTATTAAAATGACGGGAGTGGCTCTCGGCTTCGTTAAGTGTCTTCTTACACCTGTTATGTTCGTACCTACGTAAATTCTTATATTTCAACAAAATCATCAATTTTACATTGTTTGTGACTGACAGAACGGATGGATACAAAAGTGGTCCTATCAAGGCAACGCCTTCAGTCACTGAACCCTAAAAGACGCGTAAATAAAGCTAATAGCTAATAGTATCATACAATTTCTAAAGACTTTACAGTAAATGTTTTCAGCAAAAAAATATAGCTACGAAATATTCTCCAAAGGATATTATAAAACGATTTTAATTCAATGCGCAAAGAGGGCCAATTATGATAATAAACCGCTGATAAAGTTTGCTTGAAAAGTAATAATTTAAAAGCTTAGACCTTTATATTTATTCAATAGGGTGAGACTGCCATGACTTACGATTCTGTTCAAAGACGCTTTGATGTTTTCAAATAACGTTTAAAATAAAAAATGTTGTATCGTATCACATCACCGTTTAATTATTAGAGGTATTATACGCCACTTGAGTAAAATTTACAATGAAATACAAAATAAGTTAATTTAAAATAAATCAATTTTTGGACAACGGCCATAATGTACAGTAAGCGTTCAAAAGTGCATAGGTACGTTAAGAGTCGTATTGCTGTGAACTCGCGGTTCGACTGTATGTGTTTAAACGACACACACCACAAAGATCGCAGTTTTGCACGGCACACACTGACGTAAAGTCGCGCATTCGCTTCGCACTACACGAAACAAAAATATACTTCCGTCGCTATTCTTAGACACGCATCATGCTCGTGACCTGGCCGGTTTATAGCATTGCTAAAATTCGAGTTAATCTAATATGAGTTGGTAGGCATTTTTTTATTTTGATTTGCAATAATAACAATATTAAAAAAATAAATGCTGCTTTTTATTATTTTTGTTATTGCAATTAAGGGTTTAGACAAAAAACCGTTACAAGAAAAAAACGATAACAAAAATAAAAACATATTTATTTGTAATAATATTTTACATCAGTATGGATTACAAACCGATACGATTATTTATAATAACTTCTTCAGCCAAATAGGATGTGCAATACTATATCAAGGAACTTAGAAGCAATTTGTTTTATTTTGACATGTGAAATATAAAAAAAAATTGATAAGAAGATTTATTTCACTATAAACATTAAGCTTCTATCATTAATTTCCGAAATAAGTGATTTTAATAAGTGGTTATGTAGGGCAGTTTGTTTACATTAAGTATTTCACATTTTATTTGGCTTTACTGAATATAGATTACTTATTGAGGATAGCTTAAGTATTAATTTTCTTTAAGAAAAGATGATTGAAACGAAACCTCATGTTTTTGTAATTAAATGTACATGATAAACTATTCCGGAACTTAAACGTTCTTGTTTATTACGCCATTGTTTGCTAGGCTTCGGTGACGCAACCTTTATAGCGTGGAGTACACGGCGAACATTTTTTAATGACGTCTTGAGTAATTCAGCAAAATGTCCGTTTGGTATGAAACCATTTGTTTCATATAAATTTATCATGTGAAGTCTATTTTTAAGTTTAAATATGCTTTCCACTTCATAAACAAGCACTCCGACTAGCAAGGATTCCCCCGTCCTCACTTCTCTTAACCCACAGAATCACAGTATTTCTCTAGAACAAAGAATGTAATACTATTAGACATCTCTAAGCAAAATACTGTACACTATTATAATTAAGAAAAAATATTATTAACGTTATGTTTATAACACTTTACTCATCATTCACTGTTTTAAACAAATAATAATTGATATTTAGTAAAATATGAAATATTTAAATGATAACACTAACACTTAGTCCATTTGTGTTATCACATTATTTACGTCTACTTTACGCAGCGCAATAATATTGCCAACGCTTCAATATTTATATTTCATTGCACTTTGAAAATTATAACCACAATACTGCTAATTAAAAAACATTCGTCACTAACCAAAAAAGTTCAATTAGGTGAATAGTCGTAACGAATTGCATCTACCTCACAGAAATCGAAATAATTTACTCAGTTTTCTGTGGTCTACCTACAAACTTTATTATCTAAGTAAACAAGATGAACGAGATAGATTATCCAATCACTACAAGTAATTTTATTAAAACAAACAAAATTTGATAATTTTAGGTATTATTAATAACATACCAAAAACTATAAATAGGTACGTATTATTTGTAAATAACATCAAGCTTAATGCGCAGGTGCAGTTGAGGTTCGAACTCAGGGCTCGCCTTATTCGCTGCTACTCAAGCACGGTAACGACTAAGCTAGCACGCCAATGTTAAGTTATTAGAAATTATAGTATAGTATAGAGAAAGTGAGTGTGTGTGCGTGTCTATAGTATGGAAACAACTTATAGAAGAAGGTCGTAAGTGAAACCGAAGCGTCAATCTATTGCTTTGTGAGATTGCCTATGGACTTATGAGCGCTATTGTACCACATACTAAGAAATAAATAATATGAATTACGAATTCAATATGAAAACGATGGCTCTATCAATCATTGTTTGTAAAACAAAACAATTTGAATAAACAAAGAAAACAGCGTGAGAAAACCGGCATGTCTAGAACCAAAAATTCGAAGACATGTGACATCTACCAACCCGCACTGGGACCGCGTGGTGGATTACAGCCCACTCCCTCTCACAGAGAGGAGGCCTGTGTCCCCAGCAGTGGGAACATAATTAATAGGCTGATTATGCAAACATAATGTATACGTAATGTAAAACAAAGTCGCATTACTTGTCTGTCTGTTTGACCGCTTTGTTCTCATAAACTACGCAACGGATTTTGTAGCGGTTTACATAATCATTTAGAGAATTTAATTTAAAATTGTGTGTATAATACAATAATATAAAACATACATAACATCACGCCTGTAATCCGATAAAGGTAAGGCAGAGATGTACCTATAGTACACCCACATTTCGCCAGTTATGCTTAAGTCCCATGTAATAGAGGGCGAGCCTATTGCCATCAACCGGGCACAAAAACAGATTCCGGACTGCTACTGAGAAATTCTAGATAGAAAAAAAACATTAACACTTTGCCCGACCTCAGAATCGGACCCAAACCCACATGTTCAACAGTAGCTCTTGCGACCACTAGACCAACGAGGCAGTCATTATGTTAAACTTGCATATATTAAAGAAATCTCGATGTTATGTCAAAACTGTCCGAAGTAGCAGCGGGTCGCCAGAAAATCATTAAGCAAAGCTCCAAAAGAAGTTCTTTACTAAAACAAACTATTTTATAGATAAAGCACAAACAATAACCGTACCATCAAACGTAAAATTCGTTTAACACGAGCTGAATGGCGCGTGACTCAATGAAAACTTGCTCTAATCCGAAGGGTAGTCTTAATAAGCCGAGTTTTAATTCCAATCTCCATTCCGAGCGGGCCCACGTAGTCACTGCACATTCAGACGCCGCGAAGATCTGACGTCCCCCGATAGTGATTAAAGTAATGCTAATTTCTGTTGCTCTTGACTTTTAATTTTGATTCAGCCAGTTTAAAGTTTTCTTTTCCTAATTTCTCAGGCTGAATTGATTTACATTTATTATTTTAATTTGAGCTGGTTTCTTGTTTCTAGGTGACTGGTCAATTAAGTTTTCTTGTTGTATTGTAATTTCAATTTCACATTAAATTATACACCCACAAATATATACACACACAATGAGTATTCAATTTGTGCAAAAACGCGTGATTGATTAAATTTTCATCGCATAGCACACCTAGTGCGACCGTGTCCGGGCTATTTATAGCTCATACTTCCCGTAATAATTAATAAAAACAAGCTGGCTGTGATGCAAGTTTGACCTAATTTAATTCGCTATCAAAGGGATACGTATAGTTCCAAGTAGCTCAAAGTAAGATGTTTTAATTAAGTCTTAGACCTCGCGATAAATAACCGGCCTGCTGGAGGTTGCCGGGACGGCACTAATTGCTAGTATATTTAATCCGGTAAAATACTACGGGCCCTGATTTCCATAAGCTCCAATTGTTTGTGCCCGTGTATACCTGGGTCCGATTTAGTTGCGACCATTTCCATTTGTGTTTATCTTCCGTCGACGGACGCTGAATGAATAAATTGACATTTGGCCTGTATTTCATCATTTGCTTTCCAACGTATTTATTGGGCGTATAAATTGTTTACAAACGATTTTTAACAATCAAAATAACGACAATTATTTATAAATGTTTCTGAATGCTATTTAGATGGAGCACAAAGCCGTTGTTCTTTTAGTCGGCATTACCTAAAATGCCTACTGACAATTGTAGGTAAAATAAAATGCAATTATAAACCGAAGTAATCTTTAAACGCTATTTGTACGTGTAGAAGTAGGTAGCAGGTAAGTATCTACTAAATAAGGCTCAACTCAAGGCATAAAAGTAACAATACGTATTTACAGATATTAGGTATTGTTAATAAACATTTAAGTTTTAATGTATCGGGTAATGTCGCTGAATATAAGATAACAACAAAGGTTATGTGCAATCTAAAAATCTCAACAAACCGCATCAAGAATAAAAAAACAAAAACTACATATAACAGTCTTGGAAGGTGCGGTACAAGAAGCTAAGCTCGGTGTCACAAGTGGCAGTAAACGGTAGCAGCCACTTGCGACCGTAGCTTCGGTGACGGGCCCGCAGCCTTTTAACTCTTTCCCCATTCAACATTGTTACCTTCACAAACGAGGAGGACGCGTGAGTAGCCTACACAATCCGAACTCCTATTCATAATGAAATAGAGTACACGCTCTGTAGCATTTAAGACATTCGGGATTCCATGTAATGTTTTTGGTAATGGTACCTACGTAAATGTAGTATGTGTTTAGATACGTGGCTTACATACATGTCACATGTTGGTACACGATTTTGTGAACAACGCTCCGTGAGTAACTAGACAGAAATTAATATTAGACAGAAATTTATTATAGACTCAATAGATAAAAGACTAAGCGTAACTTTCACATGAACAATTTTAAAATAAATGGCAATCTGTACCATTCATCAACTTGTAAATCAAAAGAAAATCCTATAAAAGATGCGTAAAAATTCTAAAACATTTTTATGACGTCATGCTCGGTTTAACAGGTCCCTTGGTACAATTCTTTATTCATTCTCTTCATATCGGACACGGAAAAAATATAAAAGTACTGGACACCTTCGCGTTTGAGTTATTTTTAACCAACATTCAAATGCTGCCAGCTCTCATATTTAAGGTTATATTTCTCAACGTTCCTCGTATAAAACGACGTTGGCCAAGTTTATTTTTGTTCACTGCATTTCTTGTTTACTATCCATCATATTGTTGAGACGTTGGCGTCTTATTTGTCCCGTTCAATTTTAGTTTTTCCGTTCGATATAAAACGATCTAAAATAGTTATATTCTTGTTGTAAAATCGTAACCGGACCTATCATTTGGGTTGCTTTCATAGAATTGGACCAAAGATTATAAAGAGAGTGTATGTAGATTTTTATGTAAGTATATTTAGTATTTACAGCATTATAATAGAATAAAAAAAAAAGTCAACTGGGAATGATCGTTTGTCGCATCTGGTTGTCCACCCCGAAAATTGTAATATAAGAGTTTACTGACGGCAATGGGTCCTCAGGCGATCGTAAGCGAGAAACTTGCAATCTGTCATCTTGCACTGCTGCAAGCTCTGATTGTATGTGTTAGGGCACACGTGCTATTTATACATTTATCGAAGCTATGTAGTTGGGGAATTGATGAACTGGATGGCAGGCAGTTTGATATTGTAAATAGTTTTCAGCCTTGTTTTGACTCATGTTCACAAGAAAGTAATTACAATTATAATGAAAAATATTGATAAATTGGCTGAATGTTTAATACAATTAAATTGTTTTTCATCGGCGGCATTATTGCGTCAGCACCGCGAGGTATGTGACATTCGTTTTGTTCGAACTATCGCAAATTGTTTGTGTTAAATCTCAATTTAATTATCGTGCGTGTTTTAATTACTTGTAACACAGTTTATTTCCGTAATTGTGTTGAACATTTTCGATTAAAAGACGTGTTCCGAATAAATTTCATAATTATGATTTATTTTTACTAATTAGTTTCATATCAAAGGAATGTATTAAAAAAAAACGTTATTTATGATCATTTCCATATTATAATTAGATCGCTAACTGTAGGTATTTACAAAAGACCGCAAGGCTCAGCTCTTTTAGTATTCTACCAATAGTCTTCACTTACGTAATTTATTAGTATTTCCATAAACCAATTTAGCTACACCATGACATGGTATAAAATAAACCTCGACATACGCTCCCACTTAGCTCCCAGATGTCTTCTAGCGCCAGTTAATGATTAACTAGTGCGGGGACATGTGCGAGGAGGCGCGGAACTAACCATTCAAAACATTTAGTTAAACAATATTCGACAGACAATTTAATCTAAATCGCAATCCCGGCCAGAGAGAACGGCTACATGAACCAGTAATGGAGGGTTGTAAATCTTTCAGTGGACAGCGCGACGCGGCGCGGCGTTAGCAACAAAACATTTTTTCCATTCACCCCACTGGGAACACGGATTCGATTTTGTACATTCAATACAATGTCGCTGACTGTATCCCATTTTAACTGTACCTAACGACTGATACCGCCTAGCTGTGAATCTATTTACGGCAAAAATGTTGCGCATGCCTCACATGTTCAGTGAATGTACTCGTACTCACTAGTCAAATATCGAAACAATCATAGTTATTTGTGTGGTCTCTGTAACAATATTATTAAACGTATCATTCGTTGATTGCACATCGGTAATCGGAATAAAACATTTAAACGTTGGAATGTTTAAAACGTACTGCAATGAACAAAGCAAACATTGTGATCACAGTGCTACAAATCACGATGCGATGGTTTAATTAATCGAAACAATCATGTATGCATTATCGTTTTTACGTCAGTCTAAAGTGTTCGACACTGTGACTTCCAAAACTCAGACAAGAAAATGTTCTTTTTGCGCATAATTACAGACGAGAAATTTAATAAAAAGCGACCATTAACGCAATGCAATGCCAACTGAAAATAAAGGGTGTTGCAGAAATAACCGTATCAGACCAACGAGAAAAGTCTGTTATGCTTATTAAAATTCGTCATAACATTTCACTAAAGGAGCGCAATTTGAAAGGTAACAAATGCGACTAAAGAGTTGTTTTCATTGTATCTATATTTTTTATTCGTCAAGTGGGAGCGCGACACTGAGCCAAAAACCTGACGCCGTTGGCTGAAATAAGGCGGTTTCTAATTTACATTCTGTATACAAATTGCGCAAATGTGAGCATGAAAATAAAATTCTCGTCGTTTGTGTTTTCTTGTGGGGTGGTCTATTCTCGCATTATGTAAATTTTATTACAAATTTTGTCAAATTAGTTTATACACGCACATTTTTATAAAGCTATTGTGTGTATTGTGTTTTCTCTATACACTGTGTCAAAATTAAACGCTTCAAATTCAAGCTTAACGTTATATTTTTGAGATGTCTATAAGCTTGGTGGGTATGAAGTAAGCAGGTATAGTAGATATTCGGCTAAGCCTGCTTGGATATCGGAAAATATTCGAAGGGAACATAATAACGGGACTAAAAGTATCCTATGTGTTAATCTAGGTTATAAACTATCTTTGAGCCAAACTTCATCCCAATCAGTTGAGCCGTTTTTGCACCAATTTGGAACATACATCCAGACAAACAGACAAAAATTCTAAAAACTATACAGGGCGGCATCGACGTGAACTAAAAACATACAATGGGCGGCTTTTTCGCTTTCTGCGATCACTTACAGGCAACCTTAGAATGGACAGTGATTTGTCTGATATCCGTCGGTTTAGCGCAAGCACAAGTGAAACCCAGACTTATCTGCAGCGACTCTAAAATCCTCCAACAAGACCCCTGGGTAGTAATAGTAGAATATATTGTTTTGTCTGAATATTTCGGGTAAGTTCGATTAATTGGTTGATTTGTTATTACAGTACCCCATTGGGACTCTTTTCGACGGAATTTCTTTGTTTTTATTAAATACAATACATTATTCAGTAAAGTGGTTTTTGTTACTATTCTAGGCCAACTTTGCACACCCATCCCAAGGTTGTCCTGGGAAGTATCTTGAAAAAGAAACGTTGCAAAACGAACAACTACCACAAAAAATACTAAATAATCTGTGGCATGTAATGAAAGCCCCTGCTCAAGGAACATACACAAAATATAATTATGCGGTGAGTCCCTGAAAATGAACGTGTGATGCTGATTAACTACCCACCGCAATAAAAACGAGCATTTGTTAAAATACGAGTATTGTGTTGTTTCAAATATCTAAACCAAATTATGATGGGGTCCTCCTGGACTCCGAGGGAAGTAATAGTGATATTCCAAGAAAAGGTATGGTTCAAGGGTTAAGGAATCAATTTACCGATTTGATTACAAATAAATAACTCAAAAATATTTTATTTTAGGCATATTATTTGAGTTTTATTTGACACGACCAAACGGCCTATTGAACAGCCCCTGGTCGGCATGATAGTGATCGTAGCCATTGGCTGCGAGCGATGCAGGACCAATCGTTGAAAATCCGCGGAACAGAAAATTATTCTTAACGTCTCACAACACGAGTTATCTTTGTTGCTGGTAAGCGTTTCTAAATATACCTACATACATTCAAACGAAAACTATATCTCATGTACGACAAACAAATCGCATAAGTAAAAATATATCAGTGACGTCATTATATTGAAGTTGGCGAATGATTGTGGTTTTGCGGTCCTCGTCGCGGCGCGAACAAGCGCCAAAGTACCACTGTTTAACTTTCCACGACAAACTTTACTCTTCACTATTCTCTCGATTTCGTATTATATCGAATGTAGTGCAGATAACTTCCCAGCGAAACTCTTGAGTTAACTTTTTATATTGTGAGGAGGGAACTAGATCAAGTGATATGTTTTCTTATATCACCGAATTTGTGAGGTAGTGTTTTGCGAGAGATTTTCCTGTTTTTTACCTGAAATTTATTTCATTTTATTTAAGTTTATGCCAATTATTTACTACTAAAGCTCTCGTAGAAAATACAGTGCTACGCGGGAGCTACGACGTATTATTTGCTGCTACATCAGCTACGCGGTCGTAGCAAATCACTGGTCGGTCTCACGCTTTGTTGTTCTCGGTTTTCACTACTTTATGTGCAGTGATGTAGCATTTATGTTGATTTTAAGCTGATCATGTATTGTAATTAAACAGTAAATACAATACATGATCAGCTTATAAGAATCGAATGAAAAAAACATAGTAACAATTCTTACTTAAATATGACCTTACATTCAAATGGTATTGGCAAGTCCGCTTAAGCAGACGACCACCCAATAGGTTGACCTGCGAGATGCCAAACAAACTCAAATGGTATTGCGGATATATCATTCCATCTGTATGTATAATGTTTACTTAGTATTATTTTGTCAAGTCAACTCTCTGTTCGTTTTAAACGGTGCATGTATTATACTCGAGATTCGCCTAATAAGAGCAGACACTGAATAAATTCTTGATCACGAGCAACCATTATCATTTAGCGGTTAATAAATGTTAGAGGGTCGAAAGTCTAAGGTGGCCCCGTCGACGAGAGGGGATCAAAAATCGTAGCAATAATCGTAAAAAGTTTCAGAGTAACGCACGCGTCGTGAATTTGGAAGGTAGTCAAACGATCTTGTCATTACTGGAACGAGGTCGATGCCCTCAGATAGTGTACGTGCTATCTTCAGAATCTGTGTGCAGCGGTGATTATACGCCTTTACTGCCCATCCCGTGTGTGATGAAAAGAATTCAAAGTAAGTTATACAGCACAAAGTTGTAATCTGTTATTCAATCACGTCTTAATGGAGCTACGCAGGACGGCAACGTAACTTCGCTTTAGAAATCTTAGAAGAGAAAATTTTAACTAGGTAGGTGCTTTTTATCTCAATTCAGTTGGAAGAATATTAGAAAATGTTGGTATTTTTATTAATTTTGCAGTGAAGGTTCATTGCATACTAATGGTATTTTTTAAATGCAATAATTCTAGTTTGCACACATAATCTGCCCCTAGATTTGGACGGGAAGTGATGACTGGGATTATAGATCACTAGCTGTTGCCCGCGACTTCATCTGCAATCCAGAAGAAAAGTATCCTGTTTCCTTTTCCCGGTCAAGGTCTATCTGTGTGCCAAATTTCATCCAAATCCGTTAAGCCGTATTGGCGTGAAAGCGTAACAAACAAACAAACATGAAAAAAAGCGTTTATTCTGACATTCTATGTCTTACAAAAAAAAAACTTACTAGTATAGAAAAAAAAAATACATTATACACTTTCGCATTTATAATATTAGTTAGGATAGAGACAATATTATGGAAGAAAAGACAAGATAAAGACAGGACAGGAGAATGTTGGCGGGGGGGCCAAATTGCTGTCGAGTCTACTCTGCAGTGCCTGGGACTGGGATTTTACACGTAATTTTTTTCAAATTTTGAGCAATAATGTCTTCAAGGTCGCTAAACCAAACTTAAAAAAAATATTGTTAAAAGGGTTATTTTGTAGACCTAAAACTTAAACAAGAAAACAGATCTTTAGAAAAGCGATTTGTGTGCGCGTTATCGGGAACATCATGCCAAAATTTGAATTTCTACGTTGCATAGATTTGCTGAAAAAACTTCCATGACGGGCGGACAAAACAGTGATCAGTTTTCTACGTGTGTGTCTCTGTACGTCAGAACCTTAAAAACCAGCCAAGATTGTGTCGGACCACGCACAATGAAGTGTTCCATAGTTGAGAGGAATTGATCCCAAACACAAACATTGTAGTTACAAACATGTTCCCCCAGTAGGTACATCGATATATTACGTTACGATCAATTCCCCAATTGCAAATGTAAGTTTACAATCATTTTTTTTTTTATGTCTGATACAATAATTTTTTAATTTTGAATTTGTTGTGTAACTTACTTTACCGTACCCTAAGAAAGTAGGTTTTGATTAATTTGTGGTGGGTATCAAAATATGTCGCATATATAAAAGGCCGTATTTTTACTATTGCGTTGACTTAGAAGCTTGATTCTTTTAGAGGTCCAAGGGACTGTAGATATACGTATTTGATAATAATTTCAACTTGATAACTTTACGCGTTTCTGAGAAAAAGGGTCTAGACAGACAGAAGTACAACGTGGTGATCCTCTATGGGTTCCGTTTTTGTCCTTTTGAGATACGGAACCCTAGAGACAACATGCAGATATGCATGAGCTACTCAAGTGAACGTTCACGTTGATTTTCATCATCAAAATGCCCAACAGACAATACACAAGTACAATGCACCTCTATTTATAGTCTTGCCCAAATTCCTTTGTAAACTTTACGCACTGTGTATTTTGCCTGTTCTACAAATTAGACCGCACAAGATGTAACAAGACCCTAGGCTACTATCAGATGATGTGGTAACACATAAACATTTTCGCTAGCATTTTGTGGTTAATATAATAACTATTAAGCCAGCTCGTTAGACAAACCAACGTTAACTTTACTGGATTTAAGATTCAAGTTGAACTCTTCGGTAACTAGGAATGAAGTCAATAAACTTGAGGCAGTTTTCAAAATTATAAACAATTTAATTTTATAGTTTGATTATTTTGCAAGAAGTTGAATTGTAAGTTTTTTTTTGAACTACCAGTTTTTTATTGAATATTCAATGCTAAAGTCTGTTTAAGAAAATGATTATCTTAGGTATGATGACTATGTTAAAGAGTGGTTAAACTAGGCAAGCCGAGTTGAGCTAGCCCAAGCAAGCCAGCCCAGCGAGCCGAGAGGCTCACCACGGAGCGGCACCACCCTGAAGTGGCCCTTTTAGGGTCTTCAGGCGGTGAACCGGACGCCGCTGGCGGCTCCAATTCGGAGCGAGTGGCCTGGTTTGCGGAGGTCGTGGTTGCTACGACCAAGGGCGTGGCCTTACAGAGGATTCAGTCCTTTATAAAGACAAGGCCATATCCGCAGTCACGGACCGCAGACGCTTTGGCTGAAAAGCTTAGGGCGTCCCTGAATGCGGGCGAGGCTCGAGTGTCCAGGCCCACGAAGTGCGCTGACATTTGCATCCTGGGCTTGGACGACTCCGTGATGGAGGCTGAGGTGGTGGCAGCCGTCGGTAGGACTGCTGAGCAGGTGAGGGCTGACACCATTCGTCCTGAAATCACGGGGATGCAAGCTATTACGGTGAGCTGCCCCGTGACGGTGGCCTGCAAAAAGTCGGGGAGGGCCGAAGGGCCGGTGGGCTGGGTTTCCACGCAGGTGAAACTGCTGGTACCCAGACCGCTGAGGTGCTTCCCCTGTCAGGTGGGCCGGCCCTGATCCAGGCCATGAAGGAGGAAGCGGAACGCGTAAGGGCTCCTTCGCGAGCATTGCGCCCTCTCGCCCCTTATCACCGCAGGAGACGCCCTGGGCGTCGGGAATCGCCAGCAGGTTCCCGGCCACCGTAGGGCTTGCGGACGGCGAGCAATGGGTAGCTCGCCATCCGGTAAGGACCAGGCCCGGGTCGAAGGTGCGTTGTGTTCCACGCGCATCTCAAAGAGACGTCAGCACTAACTGACGGGGTCCAATTAGGGTCGCGGGGTGATCAGAGGGATACCGTGGCCGTGGTAATAACTTTAATGTACTTGCTTAAATGTACACACATTTAAAGGTAAAATCTAAACTCGAGACACAATACTATACATGCAACCTCTGAGCATCAGTTGCACAATGAGCTCATTATAGTGCAGAAAGCGACGCAGCTCCCACAACCCTCCACAATCCTGTGATGAATGAGCGATATCGTAATACAATATCGACTTGTAATCACATCTGTCTATTGCGCATCCAACAGGAGGTATCGTATTTATAATCTGTGGTAGTTGGCAGGTTCGAAACGTTATACCGCTAAACGATCGCGTCAGGATAGTTCGGTTTGGATACCGATCAATAGGCTATTGAGGCAGTGTCTGAGTCAGTTGGTTAACACTTTGGACGGGGCTATTCTGTTAATAGACTGAACTTACAAAAATTTTGTAGATCGTTAAAGGGTGTTGCAGAAGTGTTGTTATGCATGTGTGTTTTGCTTTACTTGTCTCATTTTGTAAACAAAATTGGAGTACTAATATTTTACTTCGTGAACTTGTTTTGATATTCGTAGCAGTAAAAAAAAGTTGTCAGGAGGACGCGCGTGCTCGTGAAATGTGGTCGGAGTGGAGGGAGGTATCTGCCCAGGAGTGAGACAAAGCAGACTAGAAAAAAAAACATGAAAAGCAATGTATTTTAATTAATGACAACGTTAAAGATAACTTATGCTGTCCCTACTTCAGAGCTTCACGGATAAGTAATCGATCTAAATGATTTCTTAGAGAAACCCAGCATCGCTAATTGCCTAAAAAAATATCGTCCCGTGATAACAAGTAATGATCGGAATTATATTCTCTATCCAACTGCCTACGTATTTCAGGCATTGTTAAAGTTGCCCTTATCAAGCTTGTGTACACGAGCGTTAGTGTCACATACAATGATATACGAGAGCTTATTACGTTTTCCGACTCTTGGCTCCTAATTATTGCGACGGATCTATCCCCGAATTCAAACGAAGTGTGTCAATTTTTTTGTGACAAACATTGGTCTATGATTGCTGTATTAATTTGATCAATAATACGAATTTCGTGCCCAATTATGTCTCTAAAATACTATCTTTATTTGCACAAAAATAACCGACACAATAAGTAGACTAGCTAGGTCTTTTTTGTAGGTTGGTGTATAGGATGACTTGTAATTTGACGTATCACTCCCAGGACCTGAAAGTGTGACCAATTTGCAACAATTAAGCAATTAATATAATGCATAAGGGAAATTTCATGGGATTCAAGAAAACTCAATGTATTTTTAACAAAAATCCCAGAATTTGTAACTAAATATAACTTTTCTCTTAACTTTCAAATTGAATGGCCTTCATTGCTATTTACTTGGGTACCTAATACTTCAACAAACCTTTCGATGTAGCAGAATTCTCTAAAACATCAAACAATGATAGGAAGAAATTAATTTAATTTTTAAAAATCATCTACATACATAAGACACCGAGAGTTGAAAATCCAGTGTGTGATAAAATCCCGCCGCGACATTTTTACGTCCGTGCGAACGGCTTCGGATATTGGCGTCATTGAAAATTTACTAAAATAGCCGTTCTTATACATATTAGGTCATGATTGACTGCTTAGCTCCTTCAAGGTATCAATCATTTAAAAGCTGTCTGCTATATTTGTTCCCTATTCAGCCCAGTGAAGTAATGGAATAATTCAACTGTTCTGATACACTGGTATACGAGTAGCAGTGCTCTCTCTCATCTGTCTCATTTCCTACGAACGATAAAGGAAGCTTTTGCCAAAGCTAAAATATAAAGAGAGAGTCAGGACTCTGGAGCAAGCGACGCCGACGTACAGTGTCCGTGTGAGAAACAGCTCGTCCTGAAGTCGATAATCGCAGATTTCAGTAGCCATTTCCAATGATTGCGAAGTTTTTTGTTTTAAGTGTATAAATTAACGCCTCTGGTACAACACTGAAACATAAAATTTTGCATACTTATAGATTATTCCTGACGAACAGCAATCACTTCTTCTTCTTTGCCCTCGCCTCTTCCCGTTACGCGGGGTCGGCTTTTATAATTTTTCGGCTCCAAACACATAGCTGGTAAGCATCGTCGTCCGTAAGGCCCAGCTTTTGAATGTCCTTCCGGACATTTGTCATCCATGTAGTTTGCGGTCTACCTCTCCCTCTCTTTTTTGTAGCCATTGAAAGGAACTTTTTCACGATATGGTCATCGGGTCTACGCATAACATGACCATACCACCTCAGCCTAGACTCTGTACTCTTCTTAGTAATAGGCGCTACTTTAAAACTCCCCCTTACCTGTTCATTACGCACTTTGTCTTTGAGAGTGACTCCACTCCCCCAACGTAACATGCGCATTTCGGTGGTAAAAAGTTTCATGGGTTCTCTTCAAAGCCCACGTTACGCTACCATAGAGTAAAACAGGCCTCAATGCTGTTTTATAGACCTTGCCTTTGGTTCTTATCCGATTTTTGGATCGCAGAGCCGATCGATACGCCACTTATTCCACGCAGACATCGTTCTGTGCGTAATGTCGGCTGTTATTGAACCGTATTCCCCGATTACTGACTGTATTTACTCTAGGTAGGGCTTTGCCACCCAATTTGACTCCCACGCTTGATGATATAGATTCGTCGGGGTTTAAGTTGCACACCATGAACTGTCTTGGTCAGTACCAACGCGTAATCCGTTTAACTCTAGACAATTCCTCCACTGCTTGAACAAAAACTATCCGGTAGTTGTTGTGTGATGCTGGAACATACATTCAAACACACAGACAAAAATTCTAAAAACTGTATTTTCGGCATTAGAATCGTTTCCCAGACAAATAACAAATACTTTTTTCAAAAATATTTTATGTGTAGTTTGACTTAGCTACGATTTTATAATATGTATAGATTGGTATAAGCATTATAATGTAGCAAGAAGCCCAAGCAAAAGATTTTCATGGAAATACCTGCAAAGGAGCAGGTTATTTGATCGTTGAAGACCTCAAAAACACCTGTCGGCTGTTTTCAGAAAACTCTATGTTTCGCTACAGAACATTGTATTCTAACATTGATGGCTGGATGAAAATCATGTAACCGTCCGAACCCGTAACTGGAGCTTTGAAATATATGAAGCCGATTTCGGAAACGAAATCTCGCCTTTCTGTGTGCTTGCCGAATCTATTGAATTTCAACATTTATTTCTTTACACAAGTTATATTTTCTGCAGACAAACCAATTCAACGTTTGGATGTTTTCTGATTCAAACAAAACCAGCGTTCGTTTCATCTTGTTCCTTTCTCTCCAAGTTTCAAACAACACTGCACCGGCTATTTACTTTTATTTCCTCATCACTCAAGTCTTTGAAAGTACACTCATAAATATGCAAGTCCAAAGTTGTTGAGGCAACTCTTCGTATTTTACCACTTTTAGCTCGAATACCTATACAAAATAGGAACGCGACCCGCTGCATGGAAGGCTGCGGCGAACTTCCACCCAGTTACAATATCCGAACCTTCATAAATATTCACAGCAGTATGAAGTCTACTCCAACTACTTTTATCAAGTCCCCGGGGCGTTAGAGCAGCTTCCATGACATTGTTTCATTAAAATGTGTTCTTTGACTAGACATCACCGAAGCTAATTGGTAACCTTATCTGGAAAGTTTTCAATAACTATGACAGAACCGAACTGCTCGATTGTTTTCTTAATCTTTGAAACTTTACTGATTCTGTGTTTAATTAACAGCGTCTTGCAGTGCTACGTTTTCACTTTAAAGTTTTATTGCCCAACAGTTTGTACGTAATGTAGTATTGACATTCATAAAAAGGTAGATGTTAATAATAAAACGTCTATTGGTAAACTTAATAACAGTTATAAAAATTTATTTTTGCAAAGGTCTCCTTGCTTATTTATTTATTTGAGAGATACTAGAGACATCAACGAGTTCAATAATTTGGTTCGATCGACGATTTAGTTTTTACTTTAAAAAGTATAAAGTTATCTTTAAGCAAATCATAAGAACAAGCATCATTCACAATCTCCACAGTCGCTTTTTCATTTATTTTTGAGCTCACAGCACTTTTTTGCGCAATGTATTTCTGAAGGATTGATTTCTGTGCCGTATGCGTTGCATACGTTGCGGGTTTAATTTCCCACGTACATAAATTATACTTACATAGTATTCTGATGGTCTACATATTGTTAATTTCTCTGATTTTGTTGCTAAAACACCAATAATACACCGATAACAAAAAAAAACTTTTGAATGAATATACTTAACATCGCCCAACAAAACGGCAAAAAATTGTCAATATGTGGGACGAGACACTAAAAAAAATTGCGAAAATAAAAATAAATGTTTTATGTGTACTAAAAATATTTAAAACGAATTGTACTTCTAAGAAGGTATTCAAAAAAATCTAAAAAATGTGCTACGAAACCTCGTAAAATTCATTTTATTAAGCCGTTTTAGTTATGTTTGTTAATTAATTTGCGAATCTCCATAAACAGTGGAAATTACCCGTTCAATGTGATTGTGGAAACAGTATTAAAATCTACCTGATATAACTCGAGATTAACTCGAAGTATTAACTAAAAATAAATGTTCTGTAGGTATTTTTTTTTTTAATTGCAAAGTACTCTCCACTAGCGCCTGTATACAAAGTTTCATGCGTCTGAACCAGTTTTCGAAACACTTTTACCAGTCCGCCGTAGACACCTCGTTTACAGCCTGCTCATACGCTGACAGCGCATCTTCCGGCGACGACAATTGTATCCCTTTGAGCAGATTTTTATTTTCGGGAATAAAAAGAAGTCACACGGTGCTAGTTCAGGAGGGTGACCCAGAAGTTTGACCGGCATGCTGTCCAGGAAGTCCCTCGTTTTGAACGCGGTTTGCGAAGGCTCGTTGTCGTGGTGGAGTAGTAGCCCGCGGAAGCCTGTGTTTCTCAAAACAGAGAAAACTTCCGCCAAGCATTTGGTAGTATACCATTTAGCGTTGATGCTTCTTTGGTTCCGTAAAGGAGTTGACACCAAGTAGCCTGTCCAATTGAAAAAGCTCGCGATCAAAATCTTCCCCCCGCTTCTGGATCGCTTAACTTTGGTAGTCGTTGACTCGTTTTGAAACACCCAAACCGTCGACTGGCGCTTCGTTTCTGGATCGTATTGATAAATCCAAGACAATGTGTCCTAAGACGAGACGATGTGTGTGAGACGAGCCTGCTTCATTTTTTTTATCATATCACGGCACCATTCCACCCGGGCCTGCTTCTGAGCATCGGTGAGGTTGTGCGGCGAAACTATCCGCCTCACACGAAGATGCAAGTGTAGAATTTCGTGAAGGCTTCCCGATCCAACCTGCAGTATATGCTGGATCTCTTGATACGTAACTCGCCTGTTGTCTTGGATTAAAGTTTTCACTGCTAGCACGTTTTCTTCCGTTACAGCCTTCAAAGGGCGACCACTTCTTTCTTCATCCCCCAAAGTTCGTCTACCGTGCTTGAATTAGTTATACCAACGCTACACGGTTGCTTTAGAAGGGCCTTCATCCATGAATGGCATTTGAAGTCTATCGTACGTTTCGTCCGGTTTCAGGCGACACTTGAAATCGTAAAAATCGTAGCGCGAAAATGTTTCCGTCACAGATTCATTATTCAATGAGACACGATCATTTAAATTAGCTCGCAAACAATGTTGAGATAACATAACATAACATCACGCCTTGTTTCCCCGCCGAAGGGTTGGGCAGAGGTGTACCTATAGTACACCCACATTTCGCCAATTATGTGTAAGTCCCATGTAATAGGGGGCGAGCCTATTGCCATCTACCAGGCACAAATCCAGACTTCGGGCTGCTACTGAGAAATTTCAGATAGAAAAACCCAATAACACGTTGCCCGACCTAGGAATCGAACCCAGGACCTCATGCTCAGCAGTAGCGATTGCGACCACTAGAACGGAACGTACCTATTTTTACTCACAAATAAACATATTTTCAAAATAGACTATAACTGGCCAGCCTCTCATACATACAAACTTTTTGAGCGCCTTTCTCTATACAAACTTAGCGGTCATTGTTTTCCCGTATTTCCTGATAGCCACCCTAGCGTTACGCAACCTTGTTTTTGCTAGCGCACAAGATCGGAAACACCACGGATAGACGTGTTAATCTCACGGTGTCGAGAGCATGTGACGATATTATTTTTCCCGGCATCATATCGGGTGATTAATAACGTTATTCCTTCTGCTGTAATGACGTTCCCTCGATATCATTCTTTTCTCTCTCGTAGTGAAGTATTCCGGCCTCTTTATATGGATTAATCGTTAGCAGTCGTTTGTTATTGTTGGGTTTTGATATTAATCACTTGTTTATTGTTTAGAGATATATGTAATAGGGATGATGTGTAATATTAGAAATATTCGAACAAATAACGTTATTACACAGAATAGTAAAATGAGATAATCGAAAAAATCTGTAAAATCGATGGATATATGAAGCAGCCACACGCTTTAAAAGTGGTGCGGATTATTCCCGTCCTTGTCGCGTGAATGGTGCTAGTAAGAAGTTACACAGTGGTGACGTCACCTCTACGATAATTCTGTCTGCCTTACAGTTATTTTAGAATAATTACAGTTTGGCATTTTTTTTTAATTTTTTTAAAAAGATGTGATCGTTTATATTGTGAAACTTCTTTGTGTAGCTATGATTTATAATCATCATTCTCTTGCCCGTATCCCAATTTATTTGGAATCAGCGTAACTTCTTTTTATCTTCCGTATTTCTCTAAAAGTCGTCATTTCGGTACTCCCGCTTCCTTGCCATATAATCTTACACACTCCATCCATCATTTCTTTGGTGTTCATCTACTCTTATAGGTTATATACATACATACATACATAATCGGCCTATTATGTTCCCACTGCTGAGACACAGGCCTCCTCTCTGTGAGAGGGAGTGGGGCGTAATACACCACGCGGGCCCAGTGCGGGTTGGTAGATGTCACGTCACTTCGAATTTTTAGTTGTAGCTATATATCTTTTTTAAATCGACCAGTTTGAAAAATACAAATGCAAAGCAAAAATAACCATAGCTCAGCTCCAATTAAAAGTAAATCCTCTCACAGAAAATCTTAAGTCCCTTTGTGTGGACAAAATATCACACTAAAACTCAATGCTCGAGCATTGAGTTTTAGTGTGATAACTCTGTGATGCTAAATTTAGTAACTATTAGAAAGCTTTTCAATAAGCATAAACTTGGAAAAACCCAAATATACGAGGGACTTTTAAAATCGTTTAAATAAATCGGCGTATCGTGCTCCCGAGTCCTGAGTACAAAGTCGGAGTGGCCGACATAAATTATGTGACTAAAGCACGTGTAAAATATAAACTATTTTTTAAAAAGAAGAACCCTGTCCAATAGCACCCGACTTATCGAAATCATATTTCAGGGACGTGAGGAGGACGACGTAGCTTTACCCTTTTCCAACGCATTGTCTATTGAGGCTCGTTTACATTGTGAAGGACATCATATTCCAGTAACACTTTTAAGGGAGAACCCAAAATCTACTACCAAAACTGATCCAGTGCTCGCCGCGTTTGACTCTCGGCTGATCCGAACGAGGCATCACCCTTTTCCAAAGCATTGTCTATATCACATTGTCACGAACACGCGGCGACACGAGATATTCGTTGAGATATAACTTTATTCTTGTAATATTTCTCCGTGATTCTTGTTGTTCTAAAACACGAAGAAAAATCAACAGTTTAATAAACGATTTATTTGTTTCTTACGTACTTGATCTACGACATGAACTTTAATAAAGTGTAGTTTTGTGCACTAGTTAAGTGTTTAATAATTCAGAGCTTTTTAGTTTACATGCTTTATACTGAGTGACTTTTGTTGTAATAATAGCGAATAACTGTCCCATTGCGGGACAAAGTCCTTTCCCGAATTAACGTGGTGAACACCACGCTAGCTCACTGCATGTTTGCGACCATCTAAGTGCTCATTATGTTTTCGATTTTTTGCATATTTTTAAGGTCTGTAGTTTACCCACGCAATACTAATTTCTTTCATCCATGTTACTTGAAAAATAAATATAAACATAACATCACGCCTTGTTTGCCCGAAGGGTCGGGCAGAGGTGTACCTGTACACCCACATTTCGCCAGTTATGTTTAAGTCACATTTAATAGGGGGAGAGATAAAAAAATAAATACAAAAAAGTAAACACAATAAATAAATAATAGGCTTCAATAGTCAAAGGAAAACTGAAAGGCAATTGATCGTGTACTTGATCTACCACGGAACTAAAGCGGGGAGACACAAGACTTCTTGAAGAGGTATTATATTACGCAGGTACTTTGATGTTAACCTTTTATTTTATAAGAACTTACTAACAACACAATTGTATGCTTCCCAGCTCGACATAACGCCGCTCCAGCGGCAGAAAAAAATAGGCAGACTTAAATGGAGCAAGATATTTCTTCTGCCTGAATAATTTGTGGCCTGTCCTGTCCAGCCCTAAAGGGTTAGATAAAACTAAGTTATATATTAAGAAAGAAAGGAGGTGTTTTTTTTTTCGGCCAAATCTTGTACCGAGGTACAAATCACTAGTGAAATTCCTTAAAATAAAATGTGTTATTATCAGTATTTAAAATCCTCCACTACTCGATAGATTAGGAAATAAAAGAATATAAAAATCAATACCTCACATGGTAACTGCGTTCAACGAAACGTTAATAACAGGAGTGGCAGCAGTCAAAAACGAAAAGGAATGACACTGTATATAGAAACAAAAAATAAAACAAGGTAATTATAAGCCTTGGAGCACAGTTTTTGGTAAGCTATACAGACGCATAAATTAATCGGAAATGTGAAACAAAAGTATAATTGCTATAATTTCACAAAAATCATGTTCTTGGCATAAAATAACTGTTTTTAATGCAAAAATAACATAATCATTAAATTTTTAGGTAAATATCTTTTTGATACGTTTATAAAATGAAGTAACGAAACGCAACTTCAGAATCACTGGATTGCCAGATTAAAATACTTGGGTTACAAGTTATTAACTTCTTTGAATAACAATTTCAGGTGGTACAAATGTCTAAATAAATCCAATAAAATTTTCTGAATCTTCGATTTTTTTCCTGTATTTTCGTGCCTTTTTTCTCAAGGTACATTATTTGGCCACAGTTGTATGGAATAAAAAACACCTGCTTTCATGTTTTCAACATGTGCAGGAAACCTACTTAAGACGGGATAGGTCATTGTTCGGCGTACTGGGGATAGAAAACCATCTCTGGTTTTAACGTCCCAATATAGCCAAATTTATGACCCTATAACGTGTTAACAGCTATTTGTTTGAACAGGGACAGATAGAATTGTACTGTCTATCATCATTAGCGATCTGTCTTAGGTTATCGGGTTTGGCCGTAAAACGTTCCTATTAGCAAAAGTAATACGCATACCACAGAGAATCCGAACCTTATTTCAACTTGAAGCAGCTGGAACCATACAAATGTAAAACCAATACCTTAGTGGCATCAATAGAATTATAATCTAATCTAAAACAACTCCAGCCAAACCACACATACCTACTTAAACCTCGCCCTCAACTCGCTAAGACAGCGACAATTTGCCGACAAGTTTAGTACCACAGTTAAGCGTAAGTAGATGTTTACAGCTGGTAGACATTGAGGCTTTGTTGCTGAATTCCATGAATGTCTTCTATATAACGGGTGTAAAAAGACCCATTACCAAACCGTGTGTTACAATTTATTTCCTATAATTGTGTTCATTTTCTTAAAGTACTGGACCATACCTGAGAAGTTGGGGATCAATCTTTATTTACGTATACCTGAGAAGTTGGGGATCAATCTTTCTTTACGTATACCTGAGAAGTTGGGGATCAATCTTTCTTTACGTATACCTGAGAAGTTGGGGATCAATCTTTCTTTACGTATACCTGAGAAGTTGGGGATCAATCTTTCTTTACGTATACCTGAGAAGTTGGGGATCAATATTTCTTTACGTATTCCTGAGAAGTTGGGGATCAATCTTTCTTTACGTATACCTGAGAAGTTGGGAATCAATCTTTCTATACGTTTTTTTAGCGTCTTGGGATTGAGAAGTGTATTTTCATGCCAATGATAAAAGGATTTTCTCATTTTAGTGTAGAGAATCTTTACATCCTGTATGTCAGGACGTAGGTACTTGTCGAATACTAACGAACAGCTGGGGCAGTGAAGGTAGCCAACAAGCTTTCCCCGACGGACCTCGGAGCGTCGTCTACGACTCTAATGAGAGCGACTCCATCGTTAAATAAATTGGATAAAGACGTTCGTGATCTCTCAAGAACAACTTCAACCACTTCACAGTGACTAGCAATTAACTAAATTAAAAGATTGTTCGTGCAGTTACCGAAACGTTTGAAACGCTTCAGTTCGTTTTCTATGTGCTTTTAACCATTAATTTACTTTAAGTGTTGGATTTCGCTTATTTTTTTATAAGTTGAAACGTAGTAGGAGAAACCAAATAAAATTAGCTTTTTACATCAATAGGAAGCACAACTCACAAAATAATTGGATGGAGAATGCATTGAAAAATATTAGAAACTTCACTTTCCTTGAGAGCTTATTAGAATAAAATGTATGATTCTGTTTGCACAGCAAACTGCACAGCGTAAATAATTTCTGGAAATCGGAATTACTTAAAATAATCAACAATAAATCTGTGTGCTTTTTTGCGGCATCGCATTTAATCTGAGTATCAGCCGATGGCAGATTGAACTCATTAAGGATTTGTGAACTGTGACAGTATCAGGGCCAATAAATTTACGGGTGTTTGTAGTGATAAAATAAACAGGTTAGTGTCGGGTTGGCCCACTGACCGCCGAACGATAAATTGTTCTCATTATTATCGTCTATTACCCAACAAATCTCTTATTCTCTTTGTTTAACGCGAAATAACGAGTACTTAAGAAACAAATCATGGGATCATATGGATTTTATTTAATAGCCTCTTTTCTTAATCTTTTGAATGTATAACTTGACCCTGTATCTACCTAGTATCATTATCAACAACTAAGTATATATAACTTGCGTTCATATTTATTTGAAATATTGCAAATTGTGATTTGAAAAACATACCTACTTTTAAGGATACGAAGCCATCAATGTGCCACTCTCATAATGCTGATAAATCAGACCGGACAAGAAAATCCTTGTTAACATGTGAATGCGGGGAATTTAAAAGATTTCCATACGATGTTCGGCGAACAAAAACGTGTAAAGCTGAGCGCGGCATGACGCGTCGATTTAACGCAGATCCTCGCAAAGTAGACGGTGCCGTACGTCGGCTGAGCCGGCCTGCGACCCCCATCACCGGATTAACTGCCTGTAACAGCATGTCAACCGGTCAACCGGCCAAGATTTACGCATCTGTTTTCATTCTACAATGAAAAGATTTGTTGTTTCACTCCACATTATTTCACAAAACAAAACCAATTTAATCAAGGATTTAACCTGATGCGCCCAAAACTATTAAGTGTTTCAAAACGTTGCAAAATCGAAACGAAAATTACGTTAGTATTCTAACGTCAGAAAACCCCTTCGATATTGATGCGGCTGTCGGATGCACGTCAGAGTGGGCTCATATTGGATCTAGCCGGTTCCATATCCACAGCCACGGCACTACGAGTGTAAGCCTTTAATCTCTGCATTGCGTCACACCGAGCGGAATGAGAGTTATCGGTTTCCCTACTGATAAACACGAACGAATGAGCCCGGGTCCGCAATCCTGCTCAATAATACCCCTCCTCCGTATAAAAAATGATTGTAACAGACCATCGCGTGAATAAATAAATATTTTGGCTGTCATTATGGTATCGCTGTTTATGGTTGCGGTAACAAAATTCATGGGTTTAATAGTTGTCGATTAACAATGGATCAATATGACACGGAGGCGAGGTAATGCCTGCAACTGATCGGGGCGTTAACAAAGTCACGAAAAACGGGAGGTGTGCCATTATAAATATCGACGTGAACGAGGGTGGTTACCGCCAGCATTAACCTTGCCAAGCTGACAAATAATTGTAGGTGCCTACACGGATAGGATTTCTGAAAAAAAAAACAGCGTGCTCACCTAACGCCCTCCTGACTAACGATGTATAAAATTTCCATTGTCATCAATCTCTGACACAACGCTGAGGATTCGCAAACTCTTCACTAATTGCAATTTGAACAAAAACTAAAAAGCGAAGTCATCGCGAGCTGCAATTTTTAAAGCTACGTTTTCTACCAGTTGTAAATTTAAAAGTCACAAAATAATGGTATCAGCGGGAAAAAAGAAAAACAGTTGTGGAATTAAAAAATGTTGTTTGCTTCTGTTAAAAGCCCTCTTTCCGGCAAACTTAGTTCTCACAGCTCATAATGCCACGACTTTTACCGAGTAAATAATATCATATAAGTAAAAAACAAAAAAATAAATTCTATCTAGTGAAGTACGTGTTTTATTCGCATGTAATGCCGCACTTAGGTTCACATTAAACTTAACATTAGCACCAATGCAATATGTGTTGCCAATTTCAAAACATCGAAATCATACGCATAAGGGTTGTCACACACAATACAAAAAAAATGGAACTATTACAGCCGCATAAAGGACACAGCGAGGACAGATGGGCGGTCTCGACGGTGGATCTCCATACATGACCATTAACGTGCAACTGACGTGTGTAATGTCCAACCCCAATACCGCGAACACGTACAAATATTCTCTTACCTTAAAGTCGTTTACACCGTTGTGCTTATAAATAGTTCGTAGGCTCATAAACCGATAAGATAACATATCGTCACAGTATGATTTTATGTGTTACTAACCGTATTGATCTACTACTCTGTCAAGAAGGTACCGGGAAAAGATCAATGATACACAAAATTTTAGTTATACATCCAAATTTATTTTATCGCCTTCAAAGCATGCTCCTTCAGAAACGATACACTTACGCCAACGAATAATCCAATCATCAAAACATTTTTAAACGCTTTTTCCGGAATTGAGTTCAGTTCTCCTATATGTCTTCTACCGAATGAAAACGGGTGCCACGAAGTGGTAATTTGAGTTCAGGAAAAAGAAAGAAGTCGGCTGGAGACATATATCCGGTGAATAAAGTGCTTGCTCGATGGTATTTCTTGAGTTTTTGGTCAAAAATTCGTTCACAATGATGGCCTTGTGCGAAGGCGCATTATCGTGATGCGAAATCCAAGAACTTTCTTACCACAAATGTGGGCTTCATAACGCTCAAATAATCTTCTTCATTTACCGTTTGATCTTGGGGAAAGAATCCCGAGTGCACAACACCGCGATAGTCAAAGAAAACAGTCAACATGGCTTAGACTTTTGATCGACTTTGGCGTGTTTTTTTGGGTTTCGGTTCAGTTGGAAGACGCCACTCTGAAGCTTGTTGACTAGTTTGCATGTCAAACTTGTAAACCCACGTCTGTCACCATTAACAATGCGTCTCATGAATGTTAGGTCGGAATTGACTCGTTCTAGCATTTCATCAGCGACTCTTATGCGATTGAGTTTTTAGAGAAACTTCAGTATTTTGGGACGAGCCGAGCGGCAACATGTTTATGAAACATGTTTCCGCTCGCATGTCTAGTCCCAAGTAATTATTTAAAATGGGATTGACACAGTGAGACACAGAAAGTTCAGCGACTATCTCTCTCAAACTTGAATGAGGATTTTCTGTCACTATTTCCTTCACTTTTGCGATGTTAACTTCAGTTGAAGACGTTGATAGCCTTCCGCTTTTGAACGCTTTGTACCACTCATAAGTACGTGGTTTTGATAAAGTCGATTCACTGTAAGCCTTCTGTAACTGACTCCGAACACGAAATTCCTTTGTCGATGCAAAATTTAAGACAAACTCTATATTCGATGTTGTTTGTCCATAAATTAAATTCGCAATACGTACACACTAGATATGATCTTGTTTATTGATTTGATTGATTGTTATTTATATTAAATACAGTGCTGTTTTTAGTTCACACACAACACACACATGCAACTCAAACTCCGCCCCAAAATGGAAAGCAGTTGTGCCACTCTAACAACAAAAAATAATTTGGAACCTTAAACAAATCATCCATTCCCGATACTTTTTGACCTTCACATTCAGAAAAAATCACAACTGAAAACCACTTTTCACAAAATACAGGTGGAAGTTGAAGTAACTACTTACAGCAATTCTCGGAACTTCATTAAAAATGAATCATTATCCTCCATTTTAGCTCATTCAATTTATCGAAATCAATTTTCTGAAGAAAATTGTAGCGTCAAGGAGACAGAAACTAATTCTTCTTAATTATTCATCAACCTTCACTTTTTAGTACCAGAACTTTGCCTTGAACTCAATCTTACTGGAATCATACCTAAAGTTTGTCAAAGGTACACGAAGACATTTTACAATATACCCAAGTAAAAGTACCGTTATTAAAAGGTCCTCTTCCTCAGAGCTGTAAACGTACTTCATCAATACCTAGTTTATTAATAACTCTTCGTGTTAATTTTATGATGCTTTCTAGCTCCGTACATATTAATGAAAGTGTAGCCTTCCTTTATGGCAGGATTGAGTATAAGTTCACAATAAATCAAACACATTCGTTCAACAGTCATATAAGTACACGTAGGCGATTATAACGACTTATAATTATTCTTTTCCATGCTTAAATTTTCTTCACACCTGATCCTACAAACAAGGTCTCATCATGTAACACGAAGTCACATTAATTAGGTAGGATGTATACTAATCCCGAGATAAAATGCTTAAGCTTCTGCCATAACGTTTCGTGTGTAAACAGCTTTATTTGCTGTAAACATTTGCGTTCTCGTTTGCTTTTAAATGATAAAGGTATTCTTGTGCCTTGAAATTTATTTTATACTAAAAGCCTACAACAAGAACTTGAGTGACTGTCCTGAAAAATAACTGAATATAAGGACAGTTTAAATGTGACTACCGATGGATCTAGTGCCAAGATTTCCTTGATTCTGAATGACATGAATCTGTAAGAAAACTTTTTTATCATCATCATCTTTAACCCACAGCAGTCCACTGTTGGACATAGGCATCTCCGGCACGCCATTCAACATGATTTTCGTTAACTCTCATCCAGCTGCTATGCAAGCAAACTTAAATAGGTGAAACATATAAAACGTACAAAAAGACTTTTCATATAAAGAATTATATGAACATTGTCAACTGACATTTATACTCCTTGGGCCTGCTGCAGCACTAACCCGAAGTGACGACTTATCACGTATAATGTACTACGCCTGACAGGAAGAGTAATGGAACAAAATTGATGAAGCGTAATACATATCAATAGAGATATTGGCAATAAATAAGCAGATAAAATATGGCCGTTTAAGGTCGAAAGCAATTTGTAAGCTCGCCTATCTTGAGTATCGGGAAGATCGCTCGGAATTACCTACAACAGGTTTTTGCGTCATGATTTGTGGTGCCCCGGGGCGATGTTTGATCCAACACGTGCTCCCCATTGTCTGCCGAAAACAGCTTGTATTTAGGCAAAATTATTCCTTAAGGAAAGGTGAGCGCAAAACATGTGGCGCGTTACGAATGTTTCCTCAAAACTCTGTATTTTTTATTATTAATATAACTTCAACATTTGCTGCTCACGTGTCAACGTGAAACTTGTTGGACTTCATGTAATTAAAAGTTTTAAAGGAAATGTTTCTTCTCTCAAATTAAAGCTAACAAAAAGGGTCATGTAACGTAATAAATTAATTGTGCTTATATGAGGAAGTTTTATTAAATGGTTTTGTTTAGTTAAGTGTAGGAGCCCTCGATGGCTTTCCAAGAATGTGTGGGTTATGTGCATACATGTATTTGGGACACTCAGAAAGTTTTCCGAAAATAAAAATAAATGTTCTATGGGCAATTTTTGAATTAAATCTTTTAACTACACTCTCCACTAGCGTATATATTATATATATATTCTCTATACATGCGTCTGAACCAGTTTTCGAAACACTTTTTCCAGTTCGCCGTAGACACCTCGTTTAAAGCCTGCTGACAATGCATCTCCCAGTGACTAAATTGTATCCCTTTGAGCAGATTTTTTTATTTTCGGGAATAAAGAGAAGTCGCACGGTGCTAGGTCAAGGCTGTAAGGAGGGTGACCCAGAAGTTTGACCGGCGTGCTGTCCAGGAAGTCCCTCGTTTTGAACGCGGTTTGCGAAGGCTAGTTGTCGTGGTGGAAAAATAGCCGGCGGAGCCGTGTTTCTCAAAACAGAGAAAACTTCTGCCAAGCATGTGGCAGTATACGATTCAGCGTTGAGGCTTATTTGGTTCCGTAAAGGAGTTGAAACCAAGTAGCCTGTCCAATAGAAAAAGCTCGCGATCAAAAACTTCCCCCCGCTTCTGGATCGCTTAACTTTGGTAGGCGTTGACCGTCGTCGACTGGCGCTTCGTTTCTTTATTGTATTGATAAATCCAAGACAATGATGTCGTAAACATGCCGAGACGAGCCTGCTTCAATTTTTGTTATCATATCACGGCACCATTCCACCCGGGCCTGCTTCTGAGCATCGGTGAGGTTGAAGATGCAAGTGTAGAATTTCGTGAAGGTTTCCCGATCCAACCTACAGTGTGTGTGTACAGGATGTGATCCAACCTACAGTTCTTGATACGCAACTCACATTTCGTCTTGGATTAGATTTTTCGCTGCTAGCACGTTTTCTCCCGTTACAACCGTCAAAAGGCGACCACTTCTTTCTTCATCTTCTTCGATATACTCGTACCAACGATATCCGGTTTCAGGCGACACTGGAAATGGTAAAAAATCATGGCGCGAAAATGTTCCCGCCGCAGATATTATTTTTTATGAGACATGATAGTTTATTAGTAAATTAGCTCGCAAACAGTGTGGAGGGAAATTTTGAAAATATCGTATTTTCGAAATATACTATAACTGGCCAGTTATAGTCTGTGGCGGCATCTACACCGCCACATGCGAACAACGCATCACTCAGTCGTCACACAAATCCTGCATCGCGCAATCAAAGTTTACCGCGCAGCTAGCATGTATACAACTTCCCGACAACAATCATCGGGCAGTTGCCCACCAGATACGACATCCATCTGGTCGGAGGATCCTCCCTTTTCCAAGAGTATGAGTGAACTTTACACCCTGTTCATCATATGTCTTCAAGTCTATTACATAAAAGTACATGCATAAAAAAAAATCGCAATTCTTTCTGAGTGACATTGTATTTTTTTTTTTTTTTTTGAATGGCATCTCGCAGGTCAACCTATGAGGTTGTCGTCTGCTTAAACGGACTTGCCTGTGGTTGCCCCAATAAATTAAGGCCTCCAGCCAGGACTTAAACTTAAATACTAACTAAAACTAAGCGACAACGCTAAGGGCACCCCCTGTGGGGTACGGACCTCGGCTTAGGGCGTCGCTGGAAGAGGGCAGCAAGGGACTAGCTGGATCAGGATTGATATTAATTAGGGACGAATTTAAAGCTACAGGCTCAGCGGCGCGGGCTGGCTCGAGCAAGGGTCGGGAGGGGCGTGTATTTGGGCGTCGCGGCGGGCCTCGGCGGCGAGGACGGTAGGACGGCGATCGGGTTTTGGGCTTATGTAGTGTGCTGGTGGCCTTACTAATCTCCTGGAGGAGGGTACTGGCGTCGTCGGGGGCGAGTGACATGGTAAATAGGTACAGCATCTTATATACAAACGTCGTCGGAATGGATCATCATCGTACAGTAATGCTTATGATCTACACTCAAGGCTTTACATTACATTGAAACAAGGAAGTAAAAATACGAACATACGTTATCGCTTTTGCAATAAAGTTGTTCCCAAGAAAGTTTTGTTATAAATGTTTAATTTCAGTTAGGTATGTAACAACATTATGAGACATTCGTAATGTGCGGAGACGTCGACAGGCACAACTTTTGTTTCAAATTACTTAGAATACAAACCTATTAACATACCTGCTTTACACGTTCCTGTAAAGATTTTTATGAATCCTTTATTTCGTTTAAAAAATTATAAATTACGTTTTTAAATATATCAAAACAACATGGAAAAATATAACAAATAGTAGCCCACCAGTATGCGGAACAGGGTCCAACCTACCGGCGCCGGCGCGCGGCGGTTAGGGCTCCAGTGAGAGGAACCTCCTAACAATGCCAGCCGTGTCCAGAAGTACCGCTTCCTGAATCAAGCAATCCAGCTGCACAACAAGATCCTTCCCAGGTGTTTAAATCAAATCAAATCATTTATTTTTGCAAACAATTGGTAAGGGTAATTCGTACATTGATGTTTTCTTAAAGTAAAGTCCTCCATATTCTACCGTCTCAAGGGCACGCAAATATTATTCAATTTCAAAATAAAAACAAAGATTCTATAGATGTCGAATAAATATGAATGTCAAATCATTAAAAAAAATACAGACTAATAACAATAGTAACATTTTTACAGTAATGTCAAAATATAATGAAGAATGTCAAATTTAAAAGAAATAAATTAAAAAGTGTCAGAATAGGAACATAACAAAAGTGTCATTATGTATTACAATAGTTTATCAATCAGTGCAGAGATTTATCGAGGCTCTTGACTATGAAGCCATTGACTGTCATGACTATTGGCACAATTATCGCTGAATTAATTATTATTCCGAAGGCAACTAACGAATGTCAAAAACTGGTCGTTTATGTATAATATAATAAATTTGACAAATTGAGACTAAGAGACAAATTGGTACGGGAATTGCCGCTTTGATTTTAAAAGAAAATTGCTATAATCTATCTTTATCTGATCTGTTTGAAAGTATTCCAAGAAATCTAGTACGGTGTTGTGTTATGATTAGGTTGACTTCACAGGTCTGCTCTATCAATAGACAAATAGATAAATATATGATTAAAAATATGCACACTTATCCCAATTCTCTACGAACGAATTCACTAAAACCCCCACTAAACGTATCGTCCCGAGAAACACTGAGTCTCAAAGGATTGTAAAGATCGACCGACATTTAGAATGAATGAATTAATATTAAATACCCTTATTTCAGCTCAGGTATCGTTAGGCTGAAGAAAATAATTTCGTTTCACTGAAGTGGTGTTTACCTCGGAGGAAATAAGCCTATGTAAGAGCTTAGCAACTTCATTAGGAAAACAAATTAACGTACGCTACATTTGATGTGCGTCTAACTGGTGCTATCTTTCCATCTACTATACTCGTACATAGTTTATTCTATTTACACAAATAATAAGTACAGTTAGGTTTTATTTTATCCGCGTTACCGCTATCGTTTCAAATCCACGGTTGAATCGGCACCTATTGTAACAAGATAAAGAAAGGGTTGTCGTTAACTTGAAACACACATTTTTATTCCGAGGATGTGGTTAAATCACCTCGTAGCACAATTTAGCGTTTTTTGGCACAACTTTCTGCAGAACTTGAGCTTAAATATTTCGATCAACAAAGTAGTTTTCTTGAAGCAAAGAGCTGTTCTAATTAATTTCGAAATTTTCATTATTTCCTATTTTATATGTTATCGTGAACAACATTCAATTTTTTTTTGTAATCTGGTACCTGGCGAATGTACCTCAAATCACCAAATTACATTCACCTCGCGATCATTTAAAAGCGACTGCAACGATCACTTAAACCCCTATTAAATAATCCATATCTTCAAACGCGCGATTACAGCGCATCAGTAGTATCTGTAGAAACGCTTAGAGCATCGGAAATAGACGCCTTGACCTAGTTTGTCGCAAGCAGGACCCTCGCGCGACCCACGAACGTTGGTTTGCTGTGCTCCCACCACGAGAGCGAACAGATCCCACAGAGGATCCATAAAGTGGAGGAAATTGAGCCGGAAGACCGACCCTCGCAAGCGGCCGATAGTGCCCCCAGAAGAATTTAATAGAAGTTTCCTTACACACGTATTCAATCACTAAAGGCCATATCAGAAGTAAGGTTTTTTTTTGTAGAGAGCGTTTTGAACTACGGAAGCTATATTAACAATAACAACGTTTACACAAGAGTGCACTCAGGTGCAAATCCGACTGGATAGCAAAAGCGAAAACAATATGAACCATGACTTTCCATTCCAAATATAGTTCTCACAAATGAAATATGTTTTTTAAATTGTTATTTTTTCATTCGACTCCGACATTCGGATAATATTACTCGTATACACTACAAAACATACGTAAATACGTCGAGAACAATTTTTGCACGTTATGCAAAACCTTAACCGTTGCCGTTCGAATAATTTGTGATAGGAAAATGGAATTGTATGCAGAATAATAAAATCCTCCGACCCTCCGAATCGAGCCCATAATAAATTTTACCGTTGTGGTTTCTACCTACATGTTGTTTAGATCGCAACTGCCAAAAAAATTACGCGTACCCTTATACATATCACCACACAGTATCTTACCCAACTAGAGTGGATTCAAGACATTTTGTAATACAAGGCAAAATTAAGCAGTACATCACTAACTGATTAACACACACGACATAACACGACCGAATTATTTATATCTCTACCTACTATCCGTTACCTTAAGGTTCCCACAACAAAGAAACTTCACAGTTCTGTCGTGTTCATAATTTACTTTTCATTGCGTCGCAGACTTGTCTCTACTCGTATGTATCATCAATTTTTATGAAATATCACAGAAGTATTTTTTCAGTTTTCGTAATTTGAACTAAAACATAAAAAAGTTTTGAAATAGGTATCAGAAAGTATTTGCTCATTTCGTAGAACGAATCTTATTGAACAAGCAATTGATCATTTTGAGGCAATCTCAAGTATTGATTTATCTACGTCAACTATTGTTTTATCTACGTCATATTATTTGCAGAGTAATAAGCATCTCAAACTATCTAACTTTACCAATAAATATAAATCTGTCTACGTCCACAATCCAGTATACACTGATACTAATTACCTAGTTATTTAGACGTGGCCGCATCATTGATTTGAAATTACTCCAACGCAGTCAAACCTTTTGATATAACTTTGAACCGCTTAATTAACCAAAATGTTTAGGGTATTTCATTTATATTCAATTTGTGTAATTAGACAGGACTTGGAAGTTAAAAACATTTTCGAACGGAATCGTTTTTAATACTTTTCGTAATTTTTGCGTAAAATAAAACCGCAGCGTGAAGTCGTTATAATGCTTTGAGCTTTCTATTTTTGAGCTAGAACATATGAGTTAATAAGCTAGGGAATATAACACGCTTCGCTCATATGAACTACTTAAGCGTTACGGCAGGCTCAGTGGTGGATTCAGCGAGTGATGTTTTAAAAAACAAGAGTTACAGGGTGCTCCGTAGGCGCTGTAAGCCAGAGCTCGAGGCACGAACTGTGGTGGTGCTCATCAATATTGCGCGCACGTTCGAAAACTTTCTGCCACAATTACCTGAGAGCTCAAGTGTCGGAAAATATATTGGTTTTGTTCGTCTCAGTCCCAACTATCTGGAGAATCGATCTCTACGAATCTATTAACCCGTAGCTGTATACAGAAACACATAAATTATACAATTTGCACATTTTCTTTGGTATTATTGTGTTAGTGTCACATTATGGCCTGAATTATTTGAGCGAATGGAGCACTACCAATTATTTTTATATGTTTATGGAAGCTAATATGTCTCAAAAGTAATTTTGAGACTGAAAACTTAAGCAATTTTGACACTAAAGTTAAAGCTACAATATATATTTGTCTACAAGATAACGTTGTTACGCTTTTCATTATCAGGACCAAGTAAAGTGCGACCGCGCAAGTTTATAATATTACTCAATTCAAATAAATTGAGTTCAACAAATTAGTCTACCGATTTAATTAGGAAACTCATGGAGCGATTCGAACAGCGGCTGAAGGTAATTATTTTTTGATATAATATGTCACGGAGGGTTCACATCCAGTGGAGTTAATTAATAACTGGCGAGTGGGTGTCGACGTGTGCGCGCCGAAGAAAAAACATAATTTCGCTGAGCGTTGGTTAGTTAGCAGAAAAGACCACCGGTGTATAGCCCGAAATAACAAGCCGCAAGCCGCCGCCCGGGTGATTTATTGTTTTGGCTTTGCGAAACCTCACTCGGAAGTCTGATAAAAAATGATCTTACTTATTAACACCACTGGCGAAACCCAACTTTATATTACCCTTTGCCGATTCCTGTGTCACGACAAACATTTTATATTAAACTTTTCGTTTAATCAACCAATCAACTTTTCCACAGCGTTCGCTCTCACATTTGCATGTTTCTTGTTTTATTTTCATTCGTTTGTAAACAAATTTTCAATGCGGCACGATTTAACTTTTATTATTATATTAAAAGCCTTTCACGAACCTACTACACTCATTTATTCTCAAAAGAACTTCAAAGACACATAATTATCTCCTCTCTTTGAGAATTTAGGAAATTAAAATCTCCATTGTAGACGTAATTATAACTGCCTACCATCTTTGTACAAACATGCTTGTACAAAGATGTCAAGTATTATAAGACAAAAGAAAGCCTTCTAATTTAGTATTCGGAAAAGAATCATGGCATACGAACTTAGAAGACTTAGTGGTTATTACTGTAAGTAAAATTCTTTAAGGTATTAGAATGGGCCTTCCTTGGGAAAGTTTTCAAATATTAGCACCATTATTTCAACAGATGACAGAGGTTGGGCACATATTAGCAAAGTTCGAGGGCGGTCGTTTCATGTCACTCGATTATTTTTTAAGAATATTACAATTTATTTTTAATAGAAAACATTCTAAACAGAGTTTGCTCATGAAAGTATTATTCAATCTACTATACTAATTATATGCATTCACCAAATCAAATAATTTCATTTCTTGTGATATTTTTGCTTTTATTAAAATTTACGGTTTTCGCAATTTTTCCTTTATCTATGCTAAAAGACGTTGCTTCGTACCAAATTTTAAGGTTCTGAGTTCACGGGAAGTACCCTGTAGGTTTTTATTCCCTTGCGAGTGTCAAAAATTTGCGGCATAAACGGCTGTATCTATTGATTGCGTTGGCTTAGAAGTTTGATTTTTTCACAGCTCCAAGGGAAAGTAGACCTGAGTATTTGATATAAATTCCAGCTTGATACCTCCACGCGTTCCTGAGAAAAATGGTCTTAACAGACAGACAGACGGACGGACGGACAACAAAGTGATCCTATAAAGGGTTCCGTTTTTTCCTTTCGAGGTACGGAACCCTAAAAAGACAAAACATATTTAAAAAAAAAACACATGTCTTCACATTCATAATCATTGAAATAATAGGTACAATACAAAGTAAGCTGTCATGTCATTGTATAGTTGTCATGACCTTGGGGGGGGGGGGGATTTACCGCCTGTCATTTTCCCTAAAACGCCTCTTACCTGACTAGCTTTAAAATATACAGACGACTTATCCCCCTCACATCTGGCCTTCGAAATAGTAGACGACGCTGAAGGGCCCAGCGGGGCGCGAACCTTAAAATGCTTCCTGAACATATTTGCAACACGCGCCGGTTCGCATTTCCCATCCACACGAGAGAGGGCCGAGAGGCCAGGCCTAATATCATACTTTCCAGTATAGTCTTCCAGAATTTGGTGAAATCGTTTCTGTGTTTATCCAAAATTTCCATTCTAAGTTGTTCCTGATTGTTTTGGCACCACTACAGACGACTTCTGAAAATTTTACTTAACCCAAGCATTTCGCCACAAATGATGCTAGCAGTAGGCCGTTTGCAAGCTACCCATAATTTGAACTTAAGCCTGGCCGCCCGATGAGCTTCACGAATATGTTTATTCCAGCCACATATGCACCTGCTTTTGTTTCGTCTATAGCCACGCTTCCCGCTGGACGGACATAACAGGGGCGTCACTTAGGATTCGCACAACGTTTTCATACAATTTGTTCAGTATAATTTTGTGGTCATCTGCCAGACCACGACTGCATGCCGTGAACTCACTGGGAAAATCAATGCCGCGAAGTCTATTATTATATAATTTAATATAAATGTTGACTTGAGATTCATCTCTCACACCCCAAACAGCTGAGCTACGTACGCCCTCCAGTCGCTTGTCACCAGTCAGTAAGGCCTTACTACACTAATATCACTACTAACAAGTAAAGGTTGAAAACATCCTCTATAAGTCTTACCTCCACAACGGTGCGCCATCTATACTCGTACGTGGTGGTACATATAGTAAAATAGTAACGAAATCAAAACTAATTTATTATTTAAAATTCAATACTTTTGAAAAAAATATATGCTACGAGGTGTGGAAACGAGTCTGGATGCCGAAAATATAGTTTTTTAGAGTTTTTGTCCGTTTGTCTGGATCCGGATTGGTGCCAAACCGGCTGAACGGATAGTTTATAACCTGGTAATTTTAGTCCCGGTAATACTTACGTTCCCGTTTACTATCTTCCGACATCAACGTGCCAAAGCTAGTCTGAATTAACTCGATCGCCAAAATCGATACTCGTTGCTTCGATTTATTTCCTATAAAATCTTCACTTTCAAGATATTTCGCTGCTCAAGGACATATTTGCTTTTAGTTGTGTGTGATAAACCAAAAGCGTTTTGTTTCGCTTTGCACGATCTTTTCGCTTTTACTAACAGCAAGTAAGTATGCAGATTAAAAACTTTGCGATATACGCCCCATGCCTCGCAACAAGTCATATTAACTTCATGTTAGCTTTCTTTTGTTTGTTAAGCATCCAACAACTCCGCACACAATAAATAAACTGTTTTATTTGAGTTGCGAATTAAACATGAGTTTACATAAAAACCGGACGTTTTGCTGTCAAATCATCACGTTGCATCTCACAGTAATTTGTATGAGAGACCTCCAAAAAGTCTAATTTCATAAACGGAAAAATTAATTTACATTTCCACGTTAACATAAATAAAAGAGGCAATATTGCCGTACGTTTGTGGGCGCCGACGGCTTGGTGGGAATGGCTCCCCTCATATACTCCGTCGTTGGAAATGCTAATGTGCGAATGTGAGACAGGCAAAAACTGCTCGACTGTTCACTTTCGACTAGGTGCTAATAATTTCAATTTTAACAGCTCACTGAGGTAAATTTTGAGGCAGTTAGGCTCGCACGCTGAACGTGTGTAGCAGGATAAAATGTTGTTGGTTTTGCGAATACAATTAGTGTTTCAATGTGATAATTAGTTCGGTTTCCACAGCGAACATTCAACTTCCTGGGTTACAGAAAAGCTTTAAAATTTTGACGGTATACTGTATTTAGCTTGGAAATCTATTGATTAACATTCAGGAAGTCAGAAACAATGGTAAATTATTCTAAATCTATTTGTATATATAATGGTCTATATTCTAATGAAATAGTAATGCAAAAGTTAAAGCAACACGAATATCATTAATGACGAAAAAAGAGAACATTTGATAGTCACTTTGTTACCACATGAATACGAAAACTAAACACGAAGGTACACAATAGACTAAACAAACCAATTTTTTTTTTCATTTCATTAAACATTTATCAAATAACAGAGTTAATTTTATTTTATTCTAAAATTTTAACAAAAGTTTTAGGGAACTGAAAACCTTATCTTTAAAATTTTGAGCAAATTGAGAGGCTCTGCTTGTTTTCTCGTCAGTTAATGACTATAATTTAAACTTAATAATAAAGACGGACAAGCGGATTTGTTTGTGCTTGAAAGGTAAAATTTCAGGCACCTAAATGAATGCTAATTAAGAAATGTGAGCTCAAGAAATAAACGCAAGTTGAAAAGTGTGACAATCTGAAAGCTCTGACAGTATAATTAGGAAAAATTACAAACGTCTGTTCATAGAACATTTAGGTAAATACAAAACAAAGGATGGAGCAGAAGACACGTGAAGCTCCCCATAGCCTATTACTTACTACAAGCGTGATATTAATATCATTAATTAGATTGATTGGACCAAAAAAGTACACGGAAATTAATTACGAGAGTGCCACTTATCTATTTCTGCAGTCATAAGTTCGATGACAAAAAATATTGCTCCGAAAGAGACAACAGTAAACGAACATTGAGATATGAAACGTGTTTGTGTAGGATTGCTCTATTATATTACTAGACTAGCTTCTGCCCGCGACTAAGTTCCGAGTGTAATTCGTAAGATATCACAATATACTAAAATAACAACCAGTTTTCATAAAACTTTCCTGTATATTACTTCTGTCGTTTTGGTCTCAGCAGCCAAAATATGAAGAGTGTCAGGACTGAATAGTGACTGTATAGTTGTCCAGTGAGAAGCAGCTCGTCCTGGGGCCTCAGCCTTCAGTAGTAAATTCCCATTGATTGCGAAGTTTTTCGTTTTTACTGAATTAATGAACGCTTGCGTTCCAGACTGCTGCTTGCTTAGAGGTTAGTCCTGACGAACAGATAACACACAAATAACATAACAATGAACCACACGGAATTTCTCAGTATCACTCACGTAACCATAAATATAAAATGACAGAAGAGGCATAAACTAGATGTTTTTCTGTGTAAGTTTTACTATCATAATATAATTGTTTAACAGAATGTAAAAGAGGGATGCACAAAAAATATCAATTGTTGGGAATCGAACATTAAGTTTACAAAGCAGTCGTTGAACCGCTGAGCTAGTTGCTTTGTTGAAAGTTTGACTAAAATAGACGTTCTCAAATGTACTATGTCATGATTGACTGCTTATCTCCTTAAAGGTATAGCGGGATGATAATCATTTGAATTTTCAAATCCGTAACTATCTGCTATATTCGTACCCTATTAAGCACAGGGAAAAAACATAATAATTCGAATGTTGTCATACACTGGTATATTGTGTTCTCTCTCAACCAGGGACTGAAAGATTTTACGGTTAAAGGTTAAGGTACCTCAAAAATATACCCGTACCGGTTAAAAGTAAAGGTTGAGCTATACCGATACCTTTATAAATAAAGGTTGGGCTTAACCGCTATTTAACCATTACACGATTTCGGTACCGAAAAACATGCGAGAAGGCGCGGCGCGGGTGCGCGAGGGTTTCGAACACGTTAGAACTTGTGTACTTTTTTTATAAATTTGATTGCTGTACTCTTTTATTTATAAATATCTTTGTTTCGTTCCGCGATGAAAATTTTCTGGACCTACTTATTGCGAGGCTACCTGCATGGTGAAAAATACAATTTTCTTCATCGCCATTACTCCAGCCCGATCACTATGTACGGCAAGCCAATCCCTTGGGAGAAGCAAGCCAAATACCTAGGCGTGATCCTCGATGAGAACCTTACCTTTAAGGCTCATATTAAGGCGGTTCGCGCGCGCGCCTCCTTCGCTCTTAGCAGGCTGCAATTCGTACTGACAGCCCGTAGTAAACTGTCCCTCAAATGCAAGCTCCGCATCTATACCGCAGTCATCCGTCCCATCATGACCTATGCCTGCGTTGTATTTGCGCACGCTCACCCACGTCATCTCCATAAGATGCAGACCCTCCAAAACCGTTTCCTCAGAAGGGTCACGGGTGCCCCCTTCTATGTCCGTAATATCGATCTTCACGTCGACCTCAAAATGCCAACCATAAAACAGTTCATGAAACGCTTATCAAAGCGTTTCTTCGACTGCGGCATCAAACATTCTAACCCCCTGATTACAGCGGCCGCCCGCTACACTCCCTCTCGCATTAGCAGTATTCGCCGACCAAGGCATACTTTAATCGACCCCGACGACGCCACTACCCTCCTCCAGGAGAGTAGTAAGGCCACTAGCACGCTACATAAGCCCAAAACCCGATCGCCGTCCTACCGCCCTCGCCGCCGAGGCCCGCCGCGACGCCCATATCGACGCCACTCCCGACCCTTGCTCGAGCCAGCCCGCGCCGCTGAGCCTGTAGCTTTAAATTCGTCCCTAATTAATACCAATCCTGATCCAGCTAGTCATTTGCTGCCCTCTTCCAGCGACGCCCTAAGCCGAGGTTCGTACCCCACAGGGGGTGCCCTTAGCGTTGTCGCTTAGTTTTAGTTAGTATATAAGTTTAAGTCCTGGCTGGAGGCCTTAATTTATTAGGGAATCCACAGGCAAGTCCGCTTAAGCAGACGACAACCGCATAGGTTGACCTGCGAGATGCCAAACATACAAACAAACAAAATCGCCATTACTGTCCCACTGCTGGGAATGAGCATATGAAACAATTATTATACTTAACAATAAATTACAAAAAGTGAATCAGTAAGTATCGTATTTTATAATTGTTTTCCAAACAACCAAGCGGCGGCTTAGGTAGGTAAGTACCGATGTTAGGGATGAGATATGACACATAGTACATAATAACAATGTGCAATTAGCATGCCCACGTGTTGTTAGGTATTTGGTAGGGTATTACAAATATAGACATCCTTTTTGACATTTTTACGGTCTCAAATATGTCCGGTGAACTTGGGGAATCTAGTTCTGGAGTTGTGCCTTCGGGGTATATTTCGTAATTATATTTAGCAGACTGAGACACTAGGTCTAATTCTTTGTCATCTGTAATAGAGATATCTGAGCTTTCAGATCACTCATCTATGATGACATGTTCATCTGCAATTTTACAGTTTACTTGCATTAAGAGCCCTGTTACATTTCGGCGCTATGCTAGCTCAGGTATGTTTTACCCACCGAGTGCCCGGTGGGTTACGTGATCGTTACCTTATTTTACATCTTCTCACTAGCTCGCTCCATGTTATTGCTAGTGTGGCGACTAAACGATCTTGATCCATAGCAGTATAAGTTTCGTAGGAACTTTAGATAATACGTGAAATGTGGTTTAATAAAGTTTGTTTTAATATATTACATTAATCAATAATGAAAATCTGGTGATACTTTATAAAATAATTGAAGGGATGCATAAATATTAAAATTCTTACACTTCTTCTTAAACACGATTTCTGGAACATGATTTTCCGACCACTAGGTCTGACAATCATGTTCCATACTCATTGAAATTGACTACTGATATATTATTTATAAATATTTTTGCTGGCATGTATTTTTTAAGGTTATACATAGATTAGGTACGTATATTGTATAAACTTGAAAATAATTACTAATATTTAAAATAGTGAATTGTTAGTAATTAGGTTATAATTATAAAAGTATGCTTATTTATTTTTGCGCGAATGGAAACTTGCGTGAAAGCCCGCAGTTACGCAAAAACATGGCGGAAAAGAGATTTCTTCATAAAATCACGGCTGTATCCTTTTAAAGGGTTGGGCAGGGGTCTATAGTACACCCACAATTTGCCAGTTATGTTCAAGCTGGCTGAAAGTATACAGTCCAATTTGGCGTCAATAGCGATATTCGTTTCTTTTTATTGCTCCTTTCTAATTGTTTATTTATTTTCTTATTTATGTACACTCATTGCGATATAGAGATACGATATTATATCATATTTGAGTAGAACCTGCTAATTTCTTAAGATAAAAAAAACTTTTTGTAAATTTTCGTCGGTATTTTTCGTCGGTTTGATAACAAAATTGGGGTCAAGATAAAAATCTAAGTTGGTGCCTGCGTAAACTTTCAAATTCTTTATAATGTTTGTCGTTTTCATGGTTTAATGGTGCTACAGCCGATAGTGAGAACAAAATGAAAATCTAAGATGGCGGCTGTACAAATTTTCGATTTTTTCATCATGGGTGCAATTTGCATGATTTCCTAGGGTGCTTAAGCCGATAGTGAGATCAAAATGAAAATCCAAGACGGCAGCTGGAAAAAAAAAATCTTCATCATGGATGTCGTTTTCATGATCCTTCCAGTTCGCTGTTGCGTAAGGTGGGCCCTTGCCTTGAAGAATACTGGATGTGGAAGGGTCACTGTGACTGTGATGATTGTTTGCATTTTCAAAGTGAATGATACCATTTTTTCAACAGAATTCGCAAATTAGAGCACTCAAATCAGCTCTCCATTAGTTTTTGCCTAAACATGCATCAGGAACGATTATTGCTAAATAAATAAAGCAATGTTTAAAAAAAACGCTTTTTTTATCTTTATTTGGAAAAAAGGCTTTAATCGCGAAGCGATTATGCCAGCCTCGTAGTTTTACAAAATAAATGGAGATAAGGTAACAACTAGGATCTTAACTTAATTAATTTAACAATCACGTAATATAACTTAATAGCTGGTTTGGATGTTGGTTTAGACAAGATCAAATTACACATGCCAGCATCCCTTAATATAAGTCCAGCTTCTGATTCCAAAGTTCTCCTTTCTGGCCCAAACCGAGCACGCTTCACCAAAGCGTGGGAGGTGTCCTCCCTAATGTTGCAAATCAGACAGTTTGGGGTATCAACAACCTTCATCAAATGACTGAACGCATTTAACGGAATGTGCCAGGATTGCAGACGCATACTTGTTATCGTCAATTCGTAACAATCGTAACAATCGTCTATTCATCTGTACTTCAGAGAACCAAGGAATCCTTGGTGGTTCAGACTGAATTGTTCTGTACCATATACCCTTCTCTTCAGATCTTCTGTCGAAGTATTCTTTCTACATCTTATTGCAAATTGTTTTTACATCTCCTAACATGTCTGTAAAGAAGGGTAGATGACTGACAGATGTTCCTTCATACGAGTATGTCCCTGTTTGTCATTCAATTACGCACAGTTTTGTAAGAGGCCTCTTAATGTAAATTAATGTAACCTAATTAAACTTCACAGACTTATAGGTACCTGCGTTTACGTATATGCTCTACACATTTATGAGGTAACATATTTCCACAGCACCAGGAAACCTTAGGTAGGCACTCGGCTTAGTCCGCCTTACACAGTAGTCCTTCCGATCGGAAATTCAATCCAATACTGAGTTATAAATAATGTGCAGCAACAATCAGCAAGTGAACGACAGACTGAGTAGCGAGGCGGTGCGTCAAAGAAAACCCCTATTTATTAAGGTTTAGGTACTGCTACCGATACATTTATAAAGGTTAAGGTACTGCTACAGAAACATTTACAAAGTTAAAGTACTTCTACCGAAATATACCGGTATGCATTTCCAACCTCAAAATTCCGCTACAGAAAAAAATAACGGTATTGAATATATAGTTTTTTTTTTTTGTATGGCATCTCTCAGGTCAACCTGTTAGGTTGTCGTCAGCTTAAGCGGACTTGCCGGTGGTGCCCTAATAAATTAAGGCCTCCAGCCAGGACTTAAACTTAAATACTAACTAAAACTAAGCGACAACGCTAAGGGCACTCCCTGTGGGGTACGGACCTCGGCTTAGGGCGTCGCTGGAAGAGGGCAGCAAGGGACTAGCTGGATCAGGATTTATTGGATTTTGGGACGAATTTAAAGCTACAGGAGCAAGGGTCGGGAGGGGGAAATATTTTGGTAACCCAGTTCGGTTATTTAACGGTATGACGTCATACTGAATTTGAAAGGTACCTTTATTTTTGGGTAATTCAGTCCCTGCTCTCATCTCAGTCTCATTTCCTACAAAATGTAAGGGTTATTTTGCGATTTCCTACTTTTCGAGTACTCAAACTTTAGTAAAAAAAATATCCTTTGAAACAGGATAGGATTGGCACCAACTCTTTTTTTTTTGTGTAAATTGCTTATTTTCTTGCTGACAGTAGATGTTTATTTTTCAAAATCTGTGAATTCTGATCAAATTGTTTAGAACAGTCTCCGAAAACCGTTTCCTTGTAGCGACCACAATTAAGGGACCTTGCCCTCATTGTACACCTCAAAAATGCACCCTTTATTTTGTCCTGATTAACTGTTTAGCTCCATGAAGTATAACGTGACGATAATCATTTAGAAGGTTATATCTAACTATCTGCAATATTTTGGCTCGTTTTTTTTACAATTTGCAGTAAGCTATACAAGAATACGAACAAATTGTAATAGCAAATACCGTGATCATTTATAGCCTATAGAGCGACCAGACTTATAGGGAATATTCTATGGAAAATTAACATACATTCAGTCAAACAGATAAACCGTAGACGAATCGTTCCCAGACCTCGTAAAATTTGATTTAAAAAAAAAAAATGTACAGTTTTGACTTCGGTACGATCTTATTACATGTTTATATGACATCATTATTTTCATCCTGGCAGTTTTCGGCCGCTGAATAGGAACTTGTTGGCTGAAAGAGCGAGGACACGACTATTTGGTAGGTATGTAGGTACCTACTTTCTTTCTTTGAGTACTTTCTCGTAGCAACTTGTACCGGGGACTATTATGTTGTTGGAGAGTCTTAGTTGACCAATTTGAGTTATGTCCTTAAGGCATTTTAAGACCGGTACGAAGAAATTATAAGTAGATCTTTATATATAAATAAATTAAATGCTGTTCTTTGGTAAGCGTATCTCTTGAGAACGGCTGGACCTATTTGGTTAGTTTCCTTCTTCGAATATTTGTTAGTAGCCGAATCCGGTTAAAAGGGACAGTTTTTTTTTATTGCTGGGAAAATTGGAAAAGAGAGAAAAGCTGGAAGTGCTTTTCCTATGGGAATGTTGTATGAATTATTGAAATTTGAACAGGACAACGTCTGTCGGGTCAGTTCGTTTTAGATAAAATGCATGACTTCAAGGAAAATAAAGAAAATAAAACATTGTTATGTCCTTTGTATCTAAGTCACCCTAGACCCAATACCTTATAGTGTACAAATAAAAAATAAAAATAAAAAACTTTATTTCGGATAAGCAACATCCATATGGGTTAGTAAACAAAAGGATAACTTATATCTATGTTAGTAAACTTAAAATCTATTTATTGAACTCTCCAACAGCCTAGCTGTTGTTCGAGATACATCGTCGAACAACAACACCTAACAAAGGAGAATCATACCTCCCCGCTATTGTCTTCAGGATGGAGTTGGAGCTCTCCCGCACTCTGCAGAGCAAAGAAGCAGATTTATGTCTGACGATGGCGTGGAAGCCATCGACGTGTGCTTGTACAAACATACCTGATGCACTGCAGAAACGGGGCAGCCCCATCAGCATCTTGAACCCATTATTATACTGGACCCGTAGGGCAGTTACGATAGTCGAAATCTACATCAAAAACCTAAACCCTCCTGTTCTGAATACATCAGAATAAAGAGATCATATGAAAACTTCAGTGGAGTCCACATTAACAAATCTAAATAGCAGAGATCCATACGCCTTGTATAATCTACGGAACATTACAAGTCCCGGCTGCGATTCCCTTTCCGCCTCGCTGAAATATTGTAATGAAATCCCGCCATCTGCTTTCACTCGCCGACGTAATATTATGTGCTACCTTTGCCTGTTTTCCGTATACCTCGATTAAAATAATATTTATTGTACAAAACACGCTGTTTTTCTAATCGTAATTATGATGTAAGCTGTATTTAATTGTAATGTTTTATCTTTCGGACGTCTTCGAGTGGAGGGCGGTTAACATCAACAAAATTTTCCGAGTATTTATTTATTTATTTAACAATTACAGACACATAAGCAGACAAGAAGAAAGGACAACAAAAATACGTACAAATAGGACAACATTTACACAACAACTTAGAAATGGACGTTCATGCTAATCCATTTTTCGGTCTTATGGAGCGCTAGTGAAAGCTGCCGAAAGCCAACATCGTTAGATGGGAACTCATGAATTTATTTTACACTTTTGATTCATTTTGTGTTCAAACTTTTCACTTCGAGTGAAAGATGCCGAATGAAAGACATAAAAGTGAAGTTGCTAATGTCAGCTTTCAGGGAATAAGAATCGTGTCATTAATTATGACACTATTATATTGTGACATCATGCAGGAAAAGAAGATGATGACTAACATGAAAAACGTTCGTAAAAATAATGTCATTTCAAAGAAGGCATAGTAAAAATTAGGTAATCGAAACGATCTGTTAAATCGATATAAATACGAAGAAGATACACACTTTAAAAGTTTATGGAGGGGATTATTCCCGTCCTTGTCGCGCGGTACGGACAATGTATGGCGCTAGTATGAAGTTACAAAGTCGTGACGTCACTTCTACGATAGTGTTGTCCTCATCTAACACTTATTTAGAAACGGTTTCACTTTTAACAATTTTTTAAGAACTTTTTGTAATGACGTTTGCACTATTTGGAAATAAACTTTTTTTTTATCATCATCCCTATTGTAATACCGAGGCTATAAAATAAAAATATTATTCTAAAGTTGATATTTGAAAACTCAAGATGACATACATTTTATTTGACATACTCGTATTTTTGACTGGTATACTAGTACAACTAGCGCCATTGCTCTGCGTTTTAGAAATTTTTCTTGCGGAGAAAATTTACAGTAAAGCCAGCTAGCCAATTCCACGTTCATTTGAAAGATCGTGCAGATTAGGATCCAATAAACGAACCATTTCAAGCAACTTTTGACCAACCCCCAAATCAAGTTGAAACTCGAAATTAAGCATAATGGTAGTTTAATGGTATAATAATATTATAGAAAATTACATACAAAAAAAAAATAGGCAGTGGGTTTATTGCGGACAAAACTACGAAACGGTGTGCACGGGATATGAAATTCACACAGATACTGTTCTCGTGACTTGCTCCCCTGAGGTATCTAAATTGGCACACATTTACATAGATGCCAATTATTTTATCGTTGAAGCCGACTATCCAGTACTGTTTGTTCAAATCTTGGCCTCTTTTTCACAATTTTTTTCGGCGGGGACTTTTTTCTACTCGCGCTTCGGGCAGGATAGGTTTTCATGTCTTTGCACATACTTGCTCAGACAGAACACAATATTGTAATTGTCGAACAATTACTCGTTCTACTACTGTCAGGTACCTTGGAGTAGAAATTGACGACCAATTGCGATGGGACTAACATCTAAATAAACAAAAAACAAGGTTAAAGAATATGATTTAAATGTTCAAAACTCTTAGAGATTCTGCACCATTTGATTCTTACAAGAATATGCATTGCATTGTGTCAATCTGTTATTCAGTATTGCATCACAGAATGTGGGGGTGCTGCTAAAACAGGGTTCCTCGCATTGGAACGGGCACAGAGAGCTGTCCTTAAAGTGATGACCCGAAAGCCATTTCGATACCCGACTACACAATTTATTCTGACTGCAAAGGTGCTTAGAGTCCGACAGATCTTTGTGCTTGAATCCATCTTGAGGAAGCATCGATCACTTCCCCCTCCTGATACTGCCAGACTAAACAGTAACCAATTTGTCATAATCCTTCACATCACACAGTAATTGCGAGAAGACAGTATAATGTAACAAGCCGTATACTTTATAACAAATTTAGTAAAAAAACTTAATATATTGTATTTAAGCAAACATGATGTTAAGATCTCAGTGAAAAGGTGGTTATTACAATTGGAAATACCTAAACACCGAATCTCTTTTATTTTCACAAACATAAGAATTAAACAAACACACACACACACACACTGTTATTCACTACTTACATTCTTTATTATTAAGTTAAAACAGAAATACAAGCGGCCGCCCGCTACACTCCCTCCCGCATTAGCAGTATTCGCCGACCAAGGCATACTTTAATCGCCCCCGACGACGCCACTACCCTCCTCCAGGACAGTAGTAAGGCCACCAGCACACTACATAAGCCCAAAACCCGATCGCCGTCCTACCGTCCTCGCCGCCGAGGCCCGCCGCGACGCCCAAATACACGCCCCTCCCGACCCTTGCTCGAGCCAGCCCGCGCCGCTGAGGCTGTAGCTTTAAATTCGTCCCTAAATCAAAGAAATCCTGATCCAGCTACCCTCTTCTGCCCTCTTCCAGCGACGCCCTAAGCCGAGGTCCGTATCCGACAGGGGGTGCCCTTACCGTTGTCGCTTAGTTTTAGTTAGTATTTAAGTTTAAGTCCTGGCTGGAGGCCTTAATTTATTAGGGCAACCACAGGCAAGTCCGTTTAAGCAGACGACAACCTCATAGGTTGACCCTGCGAGATGCCATTCCCAAAAAAAAAAAAAAACACTGTTGCTAATGGATTTTGCACGATCCTGCAAAAATCCACGATATACTACTTTTTACTTGGATTACACCGTTTTCCACGAAGACGACATGAGGTCCAATTTGTATCAAGGTCATAAAATTTGGCTATATTTGAATTTAAACTTTGTTACGACACCATTGAGTTTCTAGTTCCAAAACATGACTATAATCTAAAATTCTGAATTCAAGCTTAGAGTATAGTATAGGCATAATATAAATATATTTTTAAATAACATAACATATCATCACGCCTTGTTTCCCCGAAGGGTTAGGCAGAGGTGTACCTATAGTACCTACACCCACATTTCGCCAGTTATGTTTTAAGGCCCATGTAATAGGGGGCGAGCCTATTGCCAACAACTGGGCACAAATCCAGACTCCAGGCTGCTACAGAGAAATTCCAGATAGAAAAACCCAGTAACACTTTGCCCGACCTGAGAATCGAACCCAGGACCTCATGCTCAGCAGTAGCGATTGCGACCACTAGACCAACGAGGCAGATATATATATATATTTTTACCTACCGAAGAATTTCATTCAAAATAAAGGTCATATACTCGTATAAAGGACAATGATCATATTTCGTTTAAATATTGTGTTTGAAAAACCATTCGCGGAATGGGGTAGCTGATCACTGCGGTCCAACAAATATTCTTAAATTATTGATATTTTGTTCAATTAATTTCATTTTGTAAGTAAGTTTTATGTGGATTACATTAGCTTTCATATCGTCAAAGAAGCAAGTTTATGGAGTTGGTTTTCATCATCATTTACTACCTACATGATGATGAAAATCATGAGTATGCAATACTTTTATGGAAATGCTTTGCTTTTTAGGGTTCCGTACATCAAAAGGAAAATTCTTAAACAATTATAGGATCACTTTGTCATCCATATGTCCGATCCTATTTCTCTAGAATGCGTGGGGGTGTTAAAATTGATATCAAAAATTAGATATACGGTCCCTTGGAGCTGAAAAAAATTGAGCTTCCAAGTCGTTGACTTAGAATCTTTGCAAAAATTGCCATTCATCATGCATCCCGTTGACTTAGAATCGTGAAATTTTTCGAGAAGCAAGGTCTCACAGCACAAATATGTACGGGAAAATGTCTGGAAATTGTTATACATATATGGTACAATATTTTCTCAACTACAGTTAACTTTGTCCTTCAATTCAGAATAGAAAATTTAAAGGCCGTATCTTGACCGACTTCAATAAAATAAAGACTAAATGTTACTTACATTTAGTCTTTATTTTATTGAAGTCGGTCTACTCTTAAATCTAACAATTCACCAGCATCGGTAACAGATTCACTTAAATACAATAATAATTGAATAATGTACCTACTTGTGGTAGGAGTGTCTGTGCGACGGCCGCGAAACGGCCAAGACGTACATGTAGACCAAGATGTAAAGTTTGTAGAGTTAAGCCTTTTAGAATTAGGGGTTGGATCTTCATTGATACCATTTTAACAATGAAAGCGTTATGTAAGTCTTTTTAACCTTCTTTACATGAAATGTTTGGAAGGTTCAAATGACTGTACTGTCTAGCACTGGTAGTGGGTGGTACATCATCGTATGGAACCGTCTCCACGCGAGTTCAACTCGGACTTGACCGGTTTTGATAATGTTTGTTTTGTGTGAATGGTGGTATCCATCACGTTCGCGGAGTTTTGGTAGCAAATTTAATTTGACCGTGTTTAGATTTTAAGAAATAGTTTTAACTTTTCAATGAGACTCTTCGAGGCTTTTAATAACTGCAACCAAAGCTTTTGATCATTTTTTTTTAAATAATAACATAACATAACTAAATTCTATTGTATTCTGTGTTTACTAAATTCTATTGTATTTTGCTGGAGGCAAATTAATTAAGATAAGCCGATTGTGGTTACAATACATTGTTTCGCTGATCTTATTGTTTTCATAAGGCATTTGCTGTTTAATGTATCGTCTAATAAAAGTGTGCAAAAGTTCTGACGCGGTTTTTCAGGGGTTGAGCATAAATATTGAGAATTGAAATATTCAAGTTTTTTTTTGCATTGTTTGAAAAAGGATGCATCGATAACTTAATAATATTAAAATTGAAAAATTTGATGGCAGGCTTTTAGGTAACTACATTCAATAGATCTATATACTTACATTCAAAGTATCACTCTGCCCTTTCCAATTCAAAAACATAAAATTTCCCAACATCCATTACCTGCCGATAAAATCAAGTAAATCGTATGTAGATCTGAATTAGGTGTTAATTCACGTACCAATCCGTTTAAACGTATCTCATGTGTGTCAAATACGTAATTAACGTTAGTGTTGGTGCAGACGACTCGGCGTGTACCGGTGCCAAGGTACACACGACGCGTCGCATGTGCTGGCAATAATCGCTCATATCGTATGCCACAAACTGATAATGTTGCGTGGCATGCGTGCAAGCAATGCTCTAATATTCGATTTGTATTCACGGTCGTGTTGTTTATGGGCCATTGAGATGCGGGCGCCCATTGACTGGGCAATTTACATTGAATCGCTACTTTTGTGTACACGAAAATCGGGACGCTGGAACGCGATGATGTTCTAATTATTATGTACCTGCGTTCATGGTTAGCGCTACTAACATTTAGGAGAAGGTTTGTGTCGGCGCGGTGTGAGGCTGTTATTTATTAAATGCTGGCCAGGGGTGCTGATTTCTTTATCAGTTTTGTTGAAAAAATAGGCACAGACTGCGTCATTGGTCTAGTGGTCGCAAGCACGACTGCTGAGCGTGTAGTTCTGGGTTCGACTACCAGGTCAGGCCGGGTTGTTTCGCTAGTAATTTCCAATGTCAGCTAGCAGCCCGGAATCTGGATTTGTGACAGGTTGATGGCAATAGGCTCGCCCCCTATTACATGAGACTTGAACATTACTGTCGAAATGTAGGAACAGAATTAGGTATCAACCACTTGGATACACTACTATTTACCTACATAATAAGAATGACCTCTAAGTGAAACAATTGTGACGAATGTATAATTTTGAAAAAATTTGGTAAATTAATATAAAATTTCATTAACGTCAGATTCGTTTACACCATACGAAATCACGTCGCAGCATATAAGGCTACCAAATAGGTACGCAGATTTTGATAGAGATACAAATACAACCTCTTTCTTGACCGAACGAACAAGACTGCGTGTTGAATTCGGTTAAGCGCAATCGACATAAGCGAGAATCACCTTATTAAAAGTTTGGAGCATCTGATCAGAACACTATACAGCACATACCACTCATAGTTTTGTAACAACAAGCACCTGTTATAAAGTAATGAAGTTATTATCATTCATATTACGAAACTTATTTGATAAATGTCTGTTGTTGCAGTTTTGGACAGTGCAAAATGGGGAAATGTATTTTAGATTTCAGTGGCGCTATCTGACGTATGAGTCTTAAATAACGTTTCTTGTAGCTTGTTTGCGAGTAATTATTGTTGGTAGGTACTATTTTCAACATTTTTTTGAAAAATTAAGGATTTCTAAATAAATAACAATAGTGACAATAACTACCCTGATGGTAAGATCCTGCATAGGGATTATTTTAAAACGCGACACGTATATTTAAATTCCTTGAATATTTAAACGTTCCTCCGCTTTTCTTCACCGCGTCGCCATTGAGTAATTTGAGTTCCGTAAGAAGCTCAGGCCTCTCTTTGTTAACGAATGTACATATACGCTAACCTACATACAGATGTAGTTGTAGTTTCTATAAAAAAATTGTAGGTACAGTAGCGCTCAAAAATCCATAAGCAATCTCACAAAGCAATAGATTGACGCTTCGGTATCACTTACGATATTCTTCTATAAGTTGTTTCTATACTATAGACACGCACACACACTCACTTGATCTGTAATTGATAGTAGTTCATAATTTCAACTAACTTAACATATGGCATGCTAGCTTAGTCGGTACCATGCCGATTATGGCGAGCCCTGAGTTCGAATCTCATCTGCGCCTGCGTGATGTTATTTTCAAATAATATCTATTTCAAGTTTTTGATTTGTTATTAATAACAACTAAAATGATCAATTTTGGATTGTTTTAATGAAATAACTTGAAGAGGTTCGATAATCATTCGATACTTGTCTCGTTCATCTTGTTTCCATAAATAATAAATTTTTGCAGGTAGGCCACGGAAAACTGAGTAAATTATTTAGATTTCTGTGAGGTAGATGCAATTCATTACGACTATTCACCTAATTGAACGTTGTTGGTTAGTGACGAATGTTTAAATCTGTTAATCAGCGGTGTTGTGCAAATATTAAAGCATTGGCAAATATTGTTGCGCTGATAAATGATGTGATAACACAAATATATATTGAAACCGGACTAAGTGTGAGTGTTATCATTTAAATATTTCGTATTTTACTAAACTTAAATTTTTATTCGTTTAAATTAGTGAATGACGAGTAAAATGTTCTAAATATAAATTTTGCAGATGAAAAATGTTTTAATTTTTGTTATCACTTCTAACGCATTTTTTTTACCCTTTATTGCAATAACAACAAAAATATAAAAACAGCATTTTTAAAAATATGTTATTTCAAACAAAAATAAAATATTGGCAATAAAACTGCGCTGCCTCTTATGAGATCAGAACCTAAGCCGGCGACTTCTCAGTCCAACGCTTGGCGCCTACTGCTACCAGCTCATACTAGATTAACTCGAATTTTAGCAATGCCATAAACCGGCCAGGTCACGCGCATGATGCGTGTCTAACAAAAGCGACGGAAATATATTTTTGTTTCGTGCAGAGCGACGCGAGTACGCGATACGATAGTGTGTGCCGTGCAAAACTGCGATCTTTGTGGTGTGTGTCGTTGAAGCACATACAGTCGTACCGTGAGTTCACTGCAATACGACTCTTAACGTGCCTATGCACTTTTGATCGCTTACTGTACCTACCTATATAAATACCACTCACTAAAGTACTTCAAAGAAATGTTTCGAGGAATTGATGAATCTGGTTTGGAACGTAGAGTACCTGTGGAAATTAAGCATTTTCCCTCTGGGACAATCCGGTAAAACTACTAAATATTTTGGAATGCAATTAAAAACGAATATTAAAGAGGTTAAAGTTACATTAAGCATATTTTAATTAAAATCACCGCGTCAACCGCGAAACTAAAATTAAATGAGACATATCAGCCCGAATTCAGCCCATTTTTAAAGCGTCCATATTCACGGAAAACGTTTTAACAAATTTTTCGTATTGGTTAATAACAGTAACTTGCAGAATTGTAACTGGCAGTTAACGCGAAACATGATACACTTTTAAAAATAAATGTATCTAGGTTCTCGCCAAAAATACTGTATTGTGTTTTTTAACATATTCCTTAGTATATATACTTTGCATCACATACATACCTACATCTATTCTCAGCAGTATATACCGAGCATTTGCACGTTCTCTTGACACAATATAATAATTATAATAAAAAGAATATCCATGTTGGAAAAACTTTTAGTTCAATTATAATTACACTTAAAGAATACATTTCTTCGAAATACAGAGCAATTTGTATCGTGGAAACTAAACCCGCCTCATACAATAAAGTATCGCTTAGCTTAATAACTAAGAAAGCAATTCAACTAAATATGTTTCTTTATAGACGCCTATGAAATTAATATTCTGACGCAACATCGATAGGGCTCAATATTGTTTATAACCAGAGGGGTTTATACAAACTCTCCATGTTATATTTCACCTAGATCGTATAACCGAGTATTAAATTCGATAATATCCGAAATTAATTAATCTGATAGTGGTTCTAAATTGGCAATAAACTTTAAGGTTATAGACTCACGGACTAACTAATGCTGTAAGTATCTTAACGCGCAACGATATTATTAGTGCCAAATTATGTACGAAGTGATTGTCTAGCGATAACGTATTTATGGTTTTAATTACACAATATTGAAATATTACACAATATTAATCCAAAGTAACATACTTATGTGAGGTGGTGTTTAGTATCAAGTATTACGTGGAAAAACAATATCCTCCGAAAATCATTGCATTACAAACCGTAAAACAGCGACAAAACAAGTAGGTAGGTAAGTGGACCTTTTCAAACTTTTTAATGGCGCTCGAAGCCATTACGTCCTTAAACCTCTAACGAACCTGTTCACCAAATTTCAGAAGTGATAACACATATCCCAAATTAAATGAGCCAAGTGGTTGTTCAACACATAATTCAATCTCTATGGACTCTGCAAACAAGTGTAAGGGGACGATAAAACAGAGTGGTTGATGTTGTTGCGTGTACGTACAGGAGCGGGCGGGACGCGGGTCAAGTTGCAAGTCGCCTAAGTTTATGTTTACTATCCATACGTAACCTTTACATACGACTTATGATTAAATTACCTACAGCTTTGAGGATTTCAGGAACATTCCATTGTATTTGCGTGAAGCGAAATGTTATCTTCGGCCGTTTCTGTACGCCGTAAATGTTCGATCATGTTGGCTTTTACTAGTCTACTAGCTGACCCCGCAAACGTTGTTTTGTTGCTTCTTTTTTTTTTTGAAAAATTGATGTTGGCCGATTCTCAGACCTACCCGATATGCACACAAAATTTCATACAAATCGGTCCAGCCGTTTCGGAGGAGTTTGGTAACAAACATTGCGACACGAGAATTTTATATATTAGATATAAATAAGATTTGAATTTATAATGCATAGCACAAAAAAAATGTGTTAGAGCTGTGTATGGAGCAGAATATTTAGAGCCTTGTAAGCCAATATTTAGAGCGCTTAAAATTCTTCCACTTCCTTGTCTTTACATTTTTGAAATTTGTTGATTTATAAAAAGGTATTCACACATTTCTAAAAGAGTTAATAGTAGAAGCCCAAATAAATTACTTGCACCTAGACAGAGACTGCATTTGTATAGCAGGAATTCCAATTGCATGGCAATCAAAATATTCAACAATTTACCCCCCTGGATATTATGCACATAAATTACAATTATATATGTGAAGCTGTTCATTAATATTAAGATCTTAATGTACCATGTACTCAGAAATAAATAAATAAATAAATAATGCCTATTAAGTAATTTAAAGAGATTAAATGTTGCTGGAAACCTTTCTGTAAATTCAATGTAAACTTCATTTCCGTATTTGTTAAAATGAAGTAAGTCTCTGAAAATAGCTCAAGTACAAACATTGTAAAACGCTTAACGAAATATCAAGCATTTTATGGAAGCTTAGAGTAAGGGAGTATCGAACAAACTGTGTTCCCAGTCGGGCATCGAAGAACGTATTTGCATCAATAGACGCATTGCCACATAAAAGGCGTCTGCGTCACGTACATACAGTCTCTCAAACATTCTCAAACCGTTTATACAGCAGTTGCTCGTAATCTGAGACAGTTAATGTGAATAATAACAAGAAAAATCAAGTAAGAAACGAAGGCAATAAACTTCCACGTTTAAATAACTTTATAATTCTGTTATGTCTTCGTTTGTTATTTTTTTTGTAGAAAAGCTAATCGTACGCCTTCTTTCTTCAACGGTGAGTAAACAAAGAAATATCTAATAATTAGATATAATAAGGAGAAGTTTATCCAAAATGTTAATTATCCAATTTTATTATAACCTTAGAAGTGAATTTCATTTTAATTGTGTCTGACGGACAAAATTAATCAAACAAGTTCTAAAACTTCGAACAAGGGTTTGATTAATCTTATCAATTTCTTTGAAAAATCTGCTGATATAAAGACGTCTGGCTAATATTATTATTCGGCTTGGTATTATTGGAGAGCATCCTTATTATAATATATTAATTAATAGGCTTTTATTACAAATTTTTGCTGTTACTGTTTGATAGCAGTATATATTTAATATTATAGAAAATTTGTAAGATTTATGGAGCAGGGTTGTTAACAGTTTTGCTTAAACACGACAACAAATAGGAGCAAAGTGTTCAAGTGTGCGCATTCAGGTCTGGGTGGTTCCGATAGGCGCACATACCTTATTAGAGAGTGGCGCGTGATGAAGCCCCTATGCATCACGCAGACGTGATTCCAATTATAGTTTGCACTTTGCTCACAACTCGAAGTTTCCTTTAAGATTATTCATAGGACACATAACGGCCTGTACAATCCGAGTAACGAAGTGACCTGGAGTACCCGGTGAGATGCCGTCAAGAGGCCATTAAGGCACCCTCCGCTGCGCCAATCTTCTTGAGTATCACATCCAATTCTTCCAACAGACACTGTCAAAATCTGCCTTTATTTTATACAAGATAAAAAACGATTCATAATTATTTGATAAATTGAAGGTACTCGGCACGTCAGCACATACCCTAACAAACTTTGTTTGGGACAGACGTGATTGATGAATATGATTTTTTTATGACTCGTTAAATCCCATGTGATTCACGCGCCCGCGCCGCTCCAAAATCAGCTTGGCTTAAAATTGATAGCTTTTACTCAATGTCAATAGTTACTTAGTTTTAGTCATGTATGAACTTTGGCTTATGTTTTTCTCGAAACGAATTCATATTTCAGTCTGATAAAAATGTTAGCATGTCAACAAGTATCTCACAGACTACACTTTTATACTACTTTACTAAATAAAACACTGACGGTAAGGATCTCTACGCAGATATTGTTGAGCAGCACATTTTCGTTTGTTGTTATTGAAATAAACGTGCAATATAAAGCCGAGAACAAAAAGCTGCGTGTGCTATATTGTTACATAATCAAATTTGTTACTGGATTAGGTGGAGAATGTGCAGATGGCGCCTAGCAAGTAAGTAAAGAGCGAAGTGATAGGGTCCCGATATACGTGTCCCGGTTACTGACGACCGCTTTCACATTTTTGATATTCAGATGGAGCAACCACTGGGAACAAAACCCGAGTTAACTTCGCGATATTGAAAGCTTATGGATTTTCAATGTTGGCGGCGAATATGACTCAGTAATGAACGGCAAAATGTATACGTGCTGTCGTTATTATTCAGTTTGATTTAACAAAAAAAAAAGATTAAAGTGATGAATAAGATTGAAAATACAGATCAGTTCAATCCTTTGTTAAAATTATTTTAATGATTTTTTTTTTAAATCTTAGCAACCTGTAGTGCTACAAACATATGGCTACGTCGTAGCGACCTCACCCCTGAAAAAATCTTAGAACCGTTTTGGTGGACAGCCAATTTTAATTGAATGAAAAAATGATCGTCCATGCATTTTTTCGTTTTGGATGATGGGCTAATGGAAATTGGCAGTGGTCTCGGCTGCCACCCGTGCCAACTTTTGCGGAGCCAGCTATCGCTACGCTCCAGTTCGGAACGGACGAGATATATCGTTTCGATTGAATAATGGTCTCATGGCAATTGCCTTCCAGTGTCCCTGAAATCGAATTGATTATGGAAATTTGATGATTTCACCTTTTTTCCGGAACCCAAACCGAAATAACATAACCTTACCCAGCGCCGAGCTGAAACTAGATATATTCTCAAAATCGAACAATACAATTTTATTAAAACACAAACATAAACATCCGGTATTCGAATGATCGAAATTTCACATTTGAATGATTTCATTCATCTTTCGAATGGGAAGTCGATCGCATGTGCCCCAAATGGACGTATTGGCATGCAAAGCCTTGTGCAGTTTCTATTGAATTGTAAATTTGAGTTCTGAGACTCGAGCACTGCTTCACGATAAAAGTAGGTATTATAAAAAATCGTTTTAGAAGCTGTATTGCCCTTGAGCTCACGGCAGATATCGTTATAAATTAGCATTTAACATGAAAGATTTCAGATCGAACAATTTATGGCTTTATAGATAGAAACAAACTTAGATTGCCTAGATGAATAAATTACCTTTTTTTTAGACAGACTTTGGCTAGATAGAGCTTTTTTAATTGCTTGTTTAGACTATGATTTGGGTGTAGGTATGAAACAAAATATTGAAACATTTACATTGTATTAATATGAGCGGCCAACATCATATATTTATCGAGTCGTGATTGGATGAGAGCCCTCGCGAGCACTCCACTGTGCGGCACGTGATTTAATGAGTGCGAATATTTCATGTATCGTTAGGGCCGGCGTCGAAATCAATCACGATATTAACGATGTGTGAAACAAATTGAACGAGCAAATAACTTCGCTTTTCCCGTCAAATCTCTGATTAAAATCGAAAAAACTTTTGGAAATCCGAAAGGTGCGCTCACATTGAAAGGAAATGGTGTCTATTACTGAAATCGAAAAGATCAACCTTAGAACTTATAAGAAACAATTTTCGAAAGTATTTAGTGCTGATCTTCGATTTTAGGTACCTGCACATAATTCATACGAAACGTGATTCTCCCTCGTTCTAGATTTAATCAATAGCAGAACTAAGTCAGAAACTACTTTTATTCACATTTCAGTATTCACTGCGCACATATTGTTATCTTAATACTAATTCGCAGGTCACTAAACCTTTTCTACTGTTGAACGTTTGAAGGTTTGAAGTAACAACTTTGTTCGGTATTCCAATTTCTGTTTTTAGGTTACTCGAATCAAGTACATATCTTGGAATCATCGTCATCAAAACATCTCACTACAGAATTCTTACGTCGACTTCAAGCTGTTTATTATCTACTGTTTTCCACTTTTCGTCAAAGCTCTGAAAAAAAAAATGTTATAATTTATATAATTAGTTTCTGAGTACATGGTGCATTAAGATCTTAATATCAACGAACAGCTTCACAAATACTACCGTTGCCGGTGTAGAAATATTCAAATTAAAGTGCAATAATATCCCCAATAAAAATAAAATAAAATAATTGGATTGAAATGAAAACGGGTAATTTTTTATCCAATGCAATTTTTGAATAGAATGTCACTACTAACCTATTATATAGTGTCAATTACAGAAATAACTCGTCTCTTATTTGTTCGTAATAAAACACAATTTTACAATAGGTAATAAAAGTGTTTGACACTTTTTATACCTTTCTTATCTCCGGTTGCTGCATTCTAGTTTCCCGCGATGAATTTATGTGACCACTTGTCATCAGTTAGTCCCCCTTTCACTATCCTTCTACATAATAAAACGCATTTTTTTCCTTCTACATTACTTCAATTTATCGAGAAAATCTTTTAGCTTTCTGATCAGAAAAGTCTATTGGTTAATGCTTTCTAAGAAAAGGTTTTTTGTGGCTGCTGGCTGTTTCTCTAGAGAATTGAATGTACTCAGGTAAGAGTGATTGATGTCTTTATCTTGACATTCGCAAAGTGAGCGAGACTTTTCAAATCACTGCCATTTCACGGCACGCACCTACTACAAACAACCCTGCACTGTTTTTCTTAGGATATCAAACAAAGACGTATTATTTAGATTTCCCTTTGAAAGCAGAACTTTTAATCATTTTATTTTATTTTTTGATCTTCGCTCTTTGAATATTTTGCTTCAATTTTAATCTGAATAACAACTCAATAAAAATAAAATTTAAAGATTAAATCACCATTAGTCATAATCGAATTTGTAACCGTAAACGTCAGCAGCAAAAGCTCGCTTTTGATAAAGATATAAGTATAAGTAATAGAGTAGCGCAAGAGTCATGTCTCGTCCATTCTTCTCCGAAATTACTGCCAGTTGTCAAACGCATTCGCAAGCTCTATGTTATAAGACGTGTTTTCGCGATACCTATTATTTTATCACGTACCAATGTCATATTTTCTGTACACATTCCTTCTATGTGAATTTTATTACTTCATCACTTTGTCACGGATTCTCTTTTATGGCTAAAGTATTTTTGAGGCGCGGCTTTTGATCGTAAAGCTGAAGGATTACAGATAATAGACAACTTATAGTCCTATTAATCACATGTCGCCACTGACAAACTTATATAATTAATTTCTATTGGATCGGCAGGCATATTTTATTCTAGCACACATTTTTTGCGACTAACTGTCCTTACGACCGAAACTTTTATCAATTAATTGAGTATTCTGACAAATGCTCGTAAATTACATTATTTTTGGAAATTCAATTATTTTTAGAACCTTACTCAGTTTTATTTATGTTTAAACAAAACAGTATTAGGAGACATCTTGGTGTATTTAATTATAACATTCAAACTTACAACAATAACTGCTTTGTAATTACATTGAACTACAACAAATTCAATAGAAGAATTCATACGTGCTGTTGCTCTTATTGTTTTGCTATCTTCAAAGCTTTCATGTGAATATTTTCCGTTGGGAACAAAAGGCTCTATTCAAAAGTCTATCGTGTTTTCGCCCACAACAGATTTGTGGATCTGTCAGCAGCGCCTAACCGCAGACTACAACGGATTGGCCGGCGCCCGAGCCGCTCCCATTTCATACACATCGCTTTTCATTCAAATATCGTTTTCCTACACAGTTTTCAGTACTTTTTGTGTAAAAGGACAAACATGATTTTTTTTCAAACAAACACTTTATTTAAAAGTTCTAGTCCAGTGACGCTGTTAAGGCCATGAGTGGCCAACTGCAATCTTCCGCTTAAAAAATAAAGGTTTCGTGTATTTTTATGCGAAACAATGGAATGCATTAATCTAACATCTCACATGACAGACCAGTCCACTCGTGTTTTTATTTAATGGGTAGGCCAACCATTGTTCTTTTTTTTTTTATCTATTTTATTTATAGAGGGTTTAATCATGAACTGATTATGCCACCCTCATCAGTACAATCAGTAATTCCTTATAATCTAAATCATATTTTTGCTAACTTATACAACCGCCTTGCATCTTTTGATAATGGGGACGCAAGAATGCTGTTACACCCTCCAACATCCAGTGTCGTGTGAAACAATGTGATTCTTTCGGTCTCGTTCCGGACGCATTCCATCAGGATATGGTAAGTATCCTCCACTGTACTACACTCAGGACAATTTGGTGATGCCACTTTACCCATGAGAAACGCAAAGCTGTTCATTGGAATGTGTCCCGATCGAAGCCGAAAAGCCATTACAATTTCCGGACGACTCATGTTTGCCTGGTCGAACCATGAACAACGAACCATTGTTCTTCTGTCGACTTGTATAAAATATTCTAACACATTTTTTATAAATAAATGACTTCAGCAAAAAGGCATTTTCTTATAAAAGCTATTTTGTATAAAGAAAAAACGATCCAATAAAACGCATATTACCTCGTCACATTGTAAAAGAAAATTTGAAAAGTAGGGGTGTCTACACAAACGGATGGTATTACAATTCGGTGCCATTTGCTCTCGCGTCGCCTCTTGTGTTCAGATACGTGCTTGTGTGTGGAAACTTTTTAGGAGACTATAAAGAAAATTCTTTCCCTTGAATTTACGATTTCCCTATCGCGCTTAAGCGGCGAATCATGGCGCATGGATGAAATATTATCGCTCGCTGGTTCTCGCACGTGTACTCAGCCGCTCTGTCGCTTGATGTATAAAGTGTTGCCGGATTTCATGTACTTTTACAATTTTCCAAATGAATCGGTTATTTTTTTAGTTTTTATGGTTTCATTGAAAAGGTAATTTGAAGTTATCATTTTGCATGTATCTTTTGTGCACACGTATTATATCACGTATAATTTAGTATCAAGTGTGCACTTTTAAGAATATGTTTCGATAGGTCGATAATTACTAGGCCCTGCGATATCGCCATTCGATGTGGTTTTTTCATTTCTTTTGTTATTGTTCCTGTGATTTTGCATTTATTTACAAGAAGTAAGTTACAAAAGCCAAACAAAAACACACTGACGGTGCCACACCGCACCGCTCCCGCTGTGTGGTGATTCTCAGACTTGCTAGATTAGCTCTTTCTTCAACGTAATATCTCAAGGAGATAGAGGATAATATAGGTAAACAAAGGCTTTTACGAATACATCATACTACACAGCTAGGTACTCAAAATGTAACTAGTTTCTTACTTATCTAGCTACTGCATAACTTGAGTGTTGTACGATTGCTCTGAAAAGTTTTAAGGTAAATAAATACTCAGGTTTCATTTGTATTGTTTTGCTAATTTTGTAAAGTCGAGCGCGTAACTGATTAACCACCTTATTTTTTTATCATCAAATGACTTCTCCCGTTCTTCGTGTCAGACTTTTACTGACTAAAACCCACCCGTGTTCCTTCAGTTGCCTGTGCCAGGGCCACGATAACTCTTTCGAACAACCCGCGACCCTGGCAGGCATCGGCCCTATCGGACCCCGTCACTGAGTGCTGACATCTATTTGAGGCGCGCGTGGAACACGACGGGCCGTCGACCCGGGCCTGGTCCTTACCGGACGGCGAACTAGCCATTGCTCGCCGTCTGCAAGCCCGCGCTTACGGTGGCCGGGAATCTGCGGGCGATTCCCGACGCCCGGGGCGCCTCCTGCGGCGACTAGGGGCGTGAGGGCGCAAAGTTCTCTCCCTCACGCGCGAAGGAGGAGGCGGAGCGCGTGAGGGAGAGAAGTTTGCTCTCCCTCACGCGCTCCGCCTCCTCCTTTGCAAGCATTACTGCTTAGCAGAAGGAGGTGACGGCTGCCCATTCACTCTCGCTCCGAACCATGGCCTGGACCAGGGCCGGAAGCGAGAGATCGCCGCCACAGATCGCCTCCGCGAGGACACGGTGGTGCTCTGCCCAAGCAGGGCAGACCTCCACCGTATGCTGCACCGTGTCCTCCGAGCGATCCACACAATGGTGACACTCAGGTGTTTCCTACCGCCTTATACTGAACAGGAACCTCCCGAAACAACCATGTCCGGTGAGGATCTGTGTCAGGCGGAAGGTGACACCGTGGCGCCTCTCCAACTACTCCTCAAAGAGGGGACTTATCGCTGCTATTGTGGCATGCCCAGCACTGGGTTGCGACAGTCGCACCCTCCATGTCACCATGAGATCCCTCCGGCGGGGTTCTCATGGTGTCCCCCTGTCCCCCTGTCCGCTGTGCCGTGATCTCTCGCGGCAACGGAGCTAGGCTCTGGCGTTTTGCCTCCTTGCGCCACTCCCATACGTGCGCGAGGGCTTTACCCAGGCTTTTTCAGGTCCTGGGGAGGTATTTTTTGCACTCAGCCTATGTACCGTCACTCTCAGCTCTACCTCAGTCACATCCACCCTACTACGGTTGAATGTCACTTGTACGTCATACAACGACATGGCCTATCTGACTATACAGGGTGGCCAAAAAGTCGTGGATCAAACGCAACTAGGGGTTAGATGGGGTCATCAGCTGCAAAAAAATGATCTACGGGAGGTCCTTAAGGGCAACCTCTGCAGATTTATAATTTATCTTGTGTTTTTATGAGAAAATTGACTTTTATTTACTAATTCTTATCAAATTTCGAAAAAATCTACATCCTTTATCTTTTTTATCATTTTCACTAGATTGGTACTGATGAGTCCTTGCGTTAGGTATGCTATTTATGGTTTTTTATTGGGTGTGTTGAAGATAATATTAAGTTTTAAGAAATTTGTTTTTCTCAAATCGTAACTTTTTATTTACTTCGGACCCTACTGTAAAAAAATACTCTACCGAAAAGTGACCCTGTATTACAAGTTTTGGCGCATTTAATAGGGATTCTGAAAAGGTATTACACATGGCTTTGATATCTTTCGAGGACGATCATTCGTAGCAAGGCCAATGTGAAACCAACCATAAAACTCGGTTAGGACTATTTAAAAATAAACTGGAACTAATACAATAAATGACAAAGACTCTCTGCCTATCTTTTACACTAGCCATTTCATCCTTTGTCAATAAAAGGCCAGTTCGCCCGTCACTTCATGTCACGATATCTTTTCATATTTTTTAATGTTTAGTGTTCTTTAGTGGCTCGCTTCCTGCCTGTGACTACGCACGTGTTCTTTTTCTCGGTTTTACGGCGACTTGTGATCATTTTCTTTCCTTTGACCTACGCTTTGTTTTTCGGACTTGTGATAGATTGCCTACCTGTGACCAGTGCTGTGTGAATCGGACTAGATTCGGAATCTGACGGATTGGCTGCTGCGAGGAGAGAGTACACCCAACGGGAGTATGCAGAATAGCATTACCTGTATGGCTTTTGCGACGGCAATGCCCGGGCTGCTGCCAGGGAATATCGTCAACGTCGACCTAAGTGAAGTTTCCTTAGATTTGCAAATACGAGGTCAACTATACGTTCATTTCTGATATAAGCCCAAAGTGACACAATATAATCAAATGAGAGTGCTTTATTAATATCTACCTCGGACTTTAGTGCTATAATTGTCTAAGAAAACTTAACTAGTTCCAAACTAAATTATTGCTCTATTCCCTTTCACAGACAGTTAACTGACCGATTTCAATTAGAATACACTAGGTATTTCTCTCGATATCTATTGACACCTCAACTCAAATGGAGTTCGTTGGATAAGATAAATCTTTGTTTGCCTTAAACATGGTATAAAGTTGTTACAGTCTGGTTTTGATATAATGTCCACATGTACAGAACATTATATCAATTGCAAAATAAATAATACACGACTTTAAGGTGAACTATATAGTTTTACAGATTGATTGGTAATACAATAATAGTAACTTAGATCATACATTACAAACATTTTCATTATTAGCATTATTATTAAATACATACTTATTTCATATTTTCAAGTCAAAGAAATCTTTAATGTCATAAAAGTTATGTCCATTCAGCCATTTATGCCTATAGTTTGTTTTAAATGAATTAGTATTATTTAATAATTATATTTCTTTTGGTATTTTATTGTTTATACGTACACACATCACAACGCAGCTTTTAGCATTCTTGGCTGACTTAGGATTAACCTATAATACAAGTCTGTGTGAGACTTAGAGTTGTCAACACTTAAGTCTCTCAAAAGGTCGAGACGTTTAAGATGTCATACAAATCGGTCCGGTCAAACCGCCATAATTATGGTTACAGTCATCCCGCCACTGGTATCCAAACATTCTAAGTGAAAATATGGAACACATCAGAAAAATAAACTATCATGTAAGGGCGGCCACACACTTCACGTACCATCCAATTCTTCAATTCAGAAACCAAATCGGACGAGTCCCGCATACAGGCGGTTGATTGTATTCGATTTCTACGCTCTCTAGTCGACTTAAATGTTGACAACAATAAGGAAACTTTATTTGTACCGATATTATTGACTTTTTGGTTGCGTCTATTGATTTAAATACCCGGAGTGTCACTAACTATTTTACGCTGACTGTACATTGTGCTATGATTAATATCTTAACAGAACATAATAAATATATATTGCCTCTTAAAATACAGGTGATCCTAGTTTAAGAGGCAGGGTTATTTAAAGTATTGCACAGTTTTTGCAACATTTGTATTGTTTTATATATATCTGTAATTTTCGTTGGTGAATATACAATTTATTATTATTATTTCCTATATTACATTTAAAAACTTAAAATTACAATTTTAAACATTTTTTTAAAAAAACATTTAAAAAACCTTTAAAAATATAAAAAATAGTATCCCACCGGTATCGGGAAAAGGGTCCAAGATACAGGCCGGGTCAGGGCTCCAGAGAGAGGAACCTCCTGACAATGCGAGCCGTGTCCAGAAGTACCGCTTTCTGAATCAAGCCCTTGATCCAGCTGCCCAACGAGAGCCTCCTCAGGTGTTTGTCGAGGCTCTTGGCTATTAAGCCATTGGCTGTCTCGACTATCGGCACAATTATTGCTGAGTCCACATCCCACATGTCGACAACCTCGCGAGCCAAATCAAGATACTTGATTTCTTTTTCTTTCTCGGCTTTCACGAGGTTACCGTCATGCGGGACCGTTATGTCAACAATCATTGTGCGCCGCTCTACTCGATCCACCACCACTATATCAGGCTTATTGGCAACAATAGTCCTGTCAGTGATGATGGATCGATCCCAGTACAATGTGATATTTCCATTTTAGAGAACTGGGTCGGGCACGTACCTGTAGTACGGCACTTCCGATTCCACAAGGCTGTATTTCAGAGCAAGTTGCTGATGGATAATTCTGGCTACATGGTTATGTCTATGCAAGTACTCTTCGTAGCTCGACTAGGTTTAAAAAAAATACTGAATACACACAATATGACGTTATATATTTGTTTTTTTAATTGACTATCTGAGTGAATTATTTTTAGTTATCTTCATTTATTATTGACATGATCTACTCATTACAATGTTTTTTAATGAGTTGTATTGCAAAATGTGGTTAGCTAGCGACCTCGACAATTGATCATAAATTATTCTTGCCTGAGCAACCAGCAGCAAGTTCGTTATGCTCCTTACATGTCACTGCTTGCGGTAGCGTCGGGGGCCGGGTTGCCACCTTCCTTTTCGTTATGCTCGTGAACGGGTGCTGCTTGTGGTAACTGGTCGTCTTGCTGTCTATGGTTTTGTTATTGTAATCGTAATTGTTCTGTTAATTTATTTTACTTCGATAGTTCTAGTTTATCATTTGTGTGTACAATTAATCTAATATTGCATCTGTAATCTGTCACGCCCTTTATACTTGGAGGCTTTTATTTGTGTATTAAGTTGTGTTGTTTTTATTTTTATTTTTATTGTTTTCTTTTTTGGGTATAATGGCTTGGCTAGCTTACAATATGGCAGACGATTTAAGATATGATATTCTGTGTGTCGAAATTTTTACTAGCCAGCTAAAGCACTAGGAAGTGGTAAAGGGCGGGCGTTTTGGGGGTCTGTCTTATGTAATTTTGACGTTCGAAAAGTGCTGATTCTCAGCCTAATTTGATTAAATGACTTGTGATTTTGACTAAAACTGCATTCAAATAATGATGTATGTGTATGTGTGATATTTCCAAATTGGTCATGTGTATTTGTCATTTATTCCACATACTACAATTGCTTTAAAACCTCCCTACATACTTCAATGTTGTTTATATTTTTAGGTACACAGACTGGAAAGAGTTCGACTAATGTCTAAAGGAGTGTAAGGAGACAGACTCAGTATGATCAGAATAGGCAACAGCTGATTGTTCATGAAGAAGCTGTTGCACCACAAGAGAATATGGATGGTCCTACATGAAGACATGAGGCGGTCTATGCCTTCAAGGAATTTCCCAACACCTACACCACCACTACAACCCATTCGCAAATTCCATCATGATCATAATGTTGTACACCGCGCTAAATAATCTCACGTATTTATAAATGAGCTGCTGCATCATCACTGCTGCATGATCATTGGTGAGTGTATAGGAATACAGAACGTGTGTTGGGACCATCTGTTATAAGGAAATTTTACTATTAGAGCATAAATTCTATGTACCAGCTAATGCCCGCATATGCAGTCATCATTTTAATATTGGTTCTAGAGAGAGTTTCATTATAATGACTTTACTGGCCAAATGGATGACATGATGTTAATTATGGATAGAGGCACTTGCAGGCAGTACAATTTTTCTAATATTAGATAATTAACCTGCACCTCTGTCATTACTGGTTAGGTATCAATCCTGGATAGTTTTATCAATTGTTATCACACATACCAGAGCTAGCACAGGAAACTCGTTGTCCATTTAATTATTATGCTGGTTAAAGTTGGAACTGGTCACAGTAACGAGCGATTGTCTACGTTGTTACAAATTTCTAGAAGTACTTTAGAAAACTACATGTCTAAACGAAGAAATTGTTCGGATAATACATTTCTACCCTTTATATTTAGGACTTGGTCACATGTCAATACAAGATGTAGATGTAGTAGACCAGGGGGTTTATTTGGAAATCGATGGAGATATGCGAATTTCAACCAAGCCAGCAATTGTTTTCGGTGATGGTACTTATATGTAAGTGCAAAGCAGTAGTGATAATTTGGAAAAAAAATATATATATGATAGCGCTGGCAAATAAAAACAGTACAACAAACTAAAACAAACTTGAATAAACTTGAACAAACTCGGCTGATGAAGTAACGGAAACACATATAAATATTGTTAATTTTAAGGTTTGTTTTTATTTAAGTATTAAGTCTAAAAAGGGAATTGGAACATTGTTACTGTTAGTTCATATAAATAAAATGCTTGTTACTTTGCAAAATTTACAAATTTAAAGTATTCAAAAAGTGTTATTAAATACAAATCAAATGGTGTTGTTATTGTTGTTGTATTATTTTTACGAAATTCAATGTAAATTTTCTTATAAAACAAGTGTCAACGGAAGTCGTTGCTGTGTGACGTTGATTTGTTTTTAAACTTATAAATAGGCTCGCTCTAGTCGCAGAGCGCGGTTCCTACCGTCCTCGCCGCCGAGGCTCACCGCGACGCCCAAATCCACGCCCCTCCCGACCCTTGCTCGAGTCAGCCCGCGCCGCTGAGCCTGTAGCTTTAAATTCGTCCCAAAATAATATCAATCCTGATCCAGCTAGTCACTTGCTGCCCTCTCCCAGCGACGCCCTAAGCCGAGGTTCGTACCCCACAGGGGGTGCCCTTAGCGTTGTCGCTTAGTTTTAGTTTTAGTTAGTATTTAAGTTTAAGTCCTGGCTGGAGGCCTTAATTTATTAGGGCAACCACAGGCAAGTCCGCTTAAGCAGACGACAACCTCATAGGTTGACCTGCGAGATGCCAAACAAACAAACAAAACGCAGAGCGCGGAGTATTAAATTGTATTTTGTACTGTGTGCATCTCCTTGTCAAATAAAGTTATGTAAATTACTGTTTGTTGTGAGTGATAAAAGTGTTTAAAAGATGTTTCAGCGTTTTCATTTGAGACGAAAACGATGAAACATCAACCCGAGCCCTCACGCTCTTATTTATTATTTATTTACTTATATATACTTTATTGTACACCACAAAATGACATAACAAAAAAAAACATACTAAAAACATACAAGATATGTGAATTTGGTAAACCATTTTTGTTTGTCTGCTGTGATGGATTCATTTTGCAATCACTTGGCCCATTCCCGGCAACCAAAAGTGACTCGGACATAATGTCCACTGCATTTCGCAATGAATTAACTATATTAAGAAATGATTTTAGGCCTGGAGATGTTCTTATATTAGATAGGGGCTTGAGAGATGTAATTGGCGAATTGCACAGCCATCGCTATAAAGCGTACGTATACTCGTATGCCTCAGTCTCTTTCGGAAGGCGAAAATCAGTTTACCACAAACCAAGCAAACCGATCAAGATGTGTCGATGGGTGGTTGAAGTTTAAAAAGGTGGGTTAAACGCGATTTTAAATTATTTCACCAAAAAACTTCAACCATCCATCAACACACCTGATGTTAGATTTTAAATAAGTTCCATGCACCAATTGTGGACCGACCTGATGCTCAACAAAATTCTTGGAATGAGCTAAAGCTAGATTGAATACAAGAAATTATTTGGGGGAGTATATAAAAAATTAGAATATTAAGAAAGAAGAGAAGGAGAGCAATTTTTTTAACCATAGATGTTGAACATCCACATTTGGAAAATTTCCAAGACCATCATTAAATGATCTGATGACAGTAGCTCTAGGTTCTTATCAGGTTTAACAGGCTCGGTCGTATTATGGGGGGCATGTCCGTAGGAACGGAAAATACGAAATAGAAGTAGCAAACGAGATTGAGGATTTTGGTACTGGAAACGGACAAGTATTTAGTAAGGAGAAGAACTGTTCTATGTCCCGACATTTTGGCAGTAAGGTGTACTACGCCTACATTCTACTTTATAGGGCTACAAGTACTAATTGCTTAGTAGGTAATCGGACAGTGGGATGCTGTGCTCACGTTATGACCATTTTGTGGTATCTTAGTTGAGGGTCTGTTGAGCCACCGTTTTTAGACGACATATTTTATGAATATTACTATTTCATTCCTATATTCAAGCATTTTTATTTTATACTTCCTATACAAAACTTCAAACTTTCCGCCAACCCGCACTGGTCCCGCGTGTTGGATATATAGGCCACTCCCTCTCACAGAGAGGAGGCCTGTGCCCCAAAACGTGAAAGTTATAGGCTGATATTATGCTATGCTATGCTACACAAACCTTTGTGCTTGTCATTTAGGGGGGAGGGGGGAGACTTGCCAAAATCCGGCGATCCACCTGCGGATTGGCGATCGAAGTATGGTTTTAAAAATGCATGGAAAACGCTACCGTAAGACTTAGTGTTGGAAGGCCTCCCACAAGTTGACAAGTTAGACCTATGACTTTGTGAAGGTCTCAGGAATCTGCTGTATGCGTGAAGTACAGATGCGTGAAGTACTGGTCAAAGTGGCGGTGCTTGGGGGAGGCCTATGTCGTTGCTGAGTTTGATACAAACCTGTAATTAACATGACCTGACCCATGACCATGACCCATGACCCATGAATGATCCCAAATAAATAATATTACCTACATAGGTTATGTAGGTAATTTTATTTATTTGGGATCATTTTTGTAAAGGACTGCTTTTTTTGACGAATGATTTGTTACAAAACTAACCTCAGCTAAACAGAAAATCAAAGAGCAACAAAAACCCCTACAAAATAATTGTATCATATTTGTTTCCTTTGAAAGTACGACATCACCCCACTTTTATATCCAATTTATGCTTTCATACAAAAAAGTTTTATGCGCAACGGCGGTAAGTAGAAAAAACCGGATAACTGCGAGTCGGACTCGCCCATGAAGGGTTCCGTAGCAGCAAGTAATATAATATATAAGTCCTTATAGTTCGTTCTAACTTTGATCGATGATTTAATAAAAGTGTTTTTTTTTTTTTAATTGCGGTTTACGATTTATCACTTATTAAAAAAAACTACTTTCTAGATCTCGTTCAAACCGAATTTGGGTGGAAGTTTGAATAGTAGTGTACATCATATATTTTTTTTGTTTATCATTCTCTTATTTTAGAATTTACACACATTTTACCACTTTGGGAGTGTGTCTCGCGCAAACTATTCAGTTTAGAAAAAAATATATAAGGAACCTCAATATATTTTTTGAACATCTATCCATAGATATTCCACACGTATGGGTTTGATGAAAAAAAAAATTGAGTTTCAGTTCTAAGTATAGGGAAGCCCCAAATTTTATTTTATTTTTATTTTTGCGTATATACATATACCAACCAAGTTTCAACAGTATAGTTCTTATAGTTTCGGAAAAAAGTAGCTGTGACATACGGACGGACAGACAGACAGACAGACATGACGAATCCATAAGGGTTCCGTTTTTTGCAATTTGGCTACGAAACCCTAAAAATGGGCATTCTCTTTTGCAGATTCCGTATATTTGAAGAGAGGGGAGTGGTAATAAACCTAGCTTTGTACAAAACGGTTCGCAGGACTGATCAGGATGAAGTCCACAAATGGCCCTGATGCAATTTTATTGTGCAATAAATACTCTATCCTTATCCGTGCTGTTACCGCATATAATGAGCCCGTAACGTAAGATGGATTCTATAAATGCTATGGTATGTAGTAAAAGTAATGTTATTTGCTACGAAAGTTGAAAAGTCTGTTGAGCATACATTATTGAAATACTCTTGACAAAACAAGAATAAGAGTAATCGAGGTATAGTTTTTCATTTGATTTTATTGCTTCTTTTGGAAAGTGGTTTCACGACTGATAGTTTTGAGGTACCAGGTAAAGTAAAAAAAGCCGGATGAAAATGAATGGCACTTTTGAAAATCAATAATGGCAATTTTGAAAATGAACATTAACAAAAAATTTATTCTAGTTGCCCCTTTCAAAAGGTAGTTTCGTATGGAGAAGAATGGGCAAGAAATCCACCGTTTAACTTTTTTATATGTTTTACAATATTTTGTACATCATTAATTATTTAACTACATATGTAGACGATGCACCTAGAATAAAATCACGATACCACAATATGTAAAAAGAATTGAATGTTTAATGTGGCGGTCCACATGCGTACGCATCACACTGACGTCACGCAGAATCCTGCATCGCGCAAGCAGAGTTTACCGGGCAACTAGCAAATATACAACGTCGCGACATCAATCGTCGGGCAGTTGTCCACCAGACACAACACCCGTCTGGTCGGAGGATCCTCCCTTTTCCAAAGATGAGTGAAACAAGTATGAGTGAACACCCTGATCTCATATCTCTATACCCAATCAACCCGCATTAGACAAGCGTGATGAGTTAAACGTCTGAACCCCCCCCCCCCCCACAAACATGATAAAGAAGATGAATAAAAGGCCCCAAACAACCGGCGGCACCAGTGGTGTTGCTGCTGATGACGGTGGGCAGCCCCGCCCTGGAGTCAGGGGCGCTAATAATCCCCGGACGAGATCGATCCCTCGTTCAACGACACGGCAAATAATAACCCGGATACCGATAAATTTAATGTCATTACCTACAACATTCGTACTTTAAAAATCTGAAGATCCTCTGCTTGAGCTCGAAAATGCACTGACTGAGATCAACTGGGATATTATTATTCCGTTTTAGTTTGGCTTATCAGAAGTAAGAAAAAGTGGTGAAGACACAATAGAGAGAGAAAACACAATTTTCTATTATAATGGACAGACTATATGGAGTAGGATTTCAGTTGCAAAAAAAATAGATAAACAATATTTCGGATTTATATCTTATTCTGACAGGATTGCGGTCTTAAAATTTCAAGTTTCATGCACACAAACATTATCCATCGTCCAAGTGTACGCTCCTACGTCAAGCCATCCAGACGACGTGCAATAATTCAACTAGACGCCAAAATTAATGGGCAAAAATATATGAAAAATCAAATAAGAAAATTAAATAAACAATCACAAATACTAGGAGCTAAACCGTTTAAACTAGAGCTCAGAAATAGTTTTGATATGCTTGATTCAGAGACTGAAAATAAAGATGTCCAGCAACAATACGGTGAAATAATACAAAGTAACGGAAACAAAAAAAAAGCAAAAACCTATCAGACGAAACTGTAAAATTTATAGATCAGAGACAGAATTGCATACAAGCAGAAATTTTAAATATTCTTAAAGATAAAGAGGTTAAACGTAGTATTAGAAAAGTTATTAGAAATTACAACAATCGACTGGTTCAGGATGCACTAGAAAGTAACTGCTCCCTGCAAGGGTAAGAAACAAATGAATAGATCAAACGTATCAGATATTTGTACAAAATTTTATTAAACCTTCTACACCGACGACACTCAACCACCCTCAACACCAGATTATCACTGCCCTCTCTGTGAAAAGAAAAACAATAGATCATATGGCGAAAATGGTATTACCATAGAAAAATCTAGATGTTAATAATTCCAGGCCCATAAGTTTTATATCACATATCTACAAACCATTTATCAAAATTAAAGAAAATACAAATTTCTGGCGAACTAGATAAATATCAATATCCTGAGCAAGCTGGTTTCGGCCTGGCCTTCCTACGACAGATCATTTGAACGCAGTCAACCAACTCATAGAAAAACATCAAGAATATAAAATTCCGTTATACCACGCTTATGTTGATTACTCCAAAGCTTTCGACAGCATTTCACACAAATCCGCAATAAAACTTGAAACCACGGGTAAAAAATTAAAATAGGTAAAGGAGTCAAACAGGGCGATCCGCCATCTCCTAAACTGTTGACCAGTACCCTCAAAGAAATCATCAGGAAGTTGTCACCTGGATGGAAGGAAAGAGTCATTGTCCTTGCGGAAGCGAGACTGACAAATCTACGTTGGACTGAAGATGAATATGTCGAATACCAAAGTTCTGTGCAACGAAACGCCTGGAAGCATTAAAGTTGACGGGGAGACAATACAACATGTCCAGGAATACCTTTACCGCATGAACAAAATGTGGGCCCAAATAAAACAGAACTGGTGCCCTGGGTCAGTGAGGCGGGTTGGCGGCAGACCACGTAGGAGATGGCGGGACGAGCTGGACAGGTTCCGTAAGAACTGGAAAGAGGACGCGCGGGCTCGCGAAAGATGGAAGGAGTGGAGGGAGGGCTTTGCCCAGGAGTGGGCAGGTGTAGGCTAGTAAATAAAAAAAACCACTTCATAAGTAACCAGTTTGATAGGACCAGCATGTTTCCAAGCGTTATTATATAAGATATAATCCTCTAATTTCCAATCCTCTAATATGAGAAGCGTGACATACCGTCGGACATAAACGCGAAAGTAAGTATCAGTGTTCTTGTAAACAGTGTGAAACTTAATAAAAAGTTAGCAGGAACAAAAAACAAAGGGCTTTATTATCCATAGTATCTAAATTAGAAAGTATTATTACACCTCAATGGTTTCAATCAACAATAACAAAATCCGATATTACCCTTTAAATAATTACAGCATCGTTACTTAGCCGTCAAATTATTCATCAATATCCGACGCCTCATTTTCAACAATGGGCGACGGAGAGAACACGAATATTCATCAAAACTTTATTGAGGCTGAAACAATACATCAGGGCGCTAAAACATCGTAATAGCCCAAAGATTGATTGTTCAGGGTTGCAGGCATTATACTGCGACCGCCGCGGTCTTGCCCGTCGCTCACTCCACCTAGCACGGCGGCTATTTACCTAAGCAAACAATAGCCTATGTTCTACCGGCCGTCGTTTCAATACTAATATAATTACTGAATCTGTTACAGCCTGAATATTATTTAGGTTCGATGTTTTATTCGGGTTGCTTGTTATTTGGAGCATCTTGCCTAAAATTTTGATTTATGTAGGTAATATCTGATTTCTGTTTTTAGATATGTTATAATATCATAGTTACGAAGTTTTCTGATTATTAAATCCACCAAAGCTTGTCTGTAAATCACTTTTAACGATAAGACCGTATCACACACAACTATCAAAGTTTCTAATTGTTGTGGTGTATGGTTTGCCATCCACCACAACAATTAGTTTGGTGTAAGGCAAAGCATTCTATCTATCTTAACACAGGCATTGTTTACAAACCAAACCCGTCTACCACTCAAGACACAGCAGCAGTTTTAGAAAGACTAGACACTAAAGATCCCAATGAAAGGGTAAATATTGGCAGCCTACGATCCCCTACAAATAAGAAAACAACAAATATATTTCACGATCTACACTTAACTACTTCCTAGACTAGAACTTCCTTTTAGGTACACTTGTGCGTTAATTGATGTTACCACAAATTACAGTGCACAATGCAAGTCTCAAGTCAAAGAGGTGGTTTTAAAGCTTAATTCACTACGATGTGCTTAATAGGTAGGTCTCTACTGCATATCGATATGAGAAAACTACATGACCGCCTTCAAGTAAGCAATTACGCATCTTCATACGAAGGTTACAAAAAGTTGGATTGGAGTTACCTAAAGACAATACTGATACATTAAAATACATATCTATTTTTAATTTCGTTCTAATGGTGAATACTTGTCGCAAATGAATTCGATTTAAGAAAAAGAAGACAGAAACTTTGTTGTTAAAAAAATCGAGTTTCTTTTCAACTTTCCTTTCTTTAAATATTGATTATCTTACTTGGAATGATTCACATTTTTTTCAAACCTAAATGTACAAGTTTCAGTTCGTGATCACAAAATAAAAAGTTTTCAGACCACTCTCGCTGATTCTTTGCGCGATAAATCACTGTTCTTGTACGATTAATTCTGCACTTTATCATTGTGCTCGCATCTAACTATGTAGAAGGTTCTGTATTATTAACGTTTAAACTTTGATGTGCCATAAATATTTTAATACTATCAAGCAATGCTCGCTTTAGATCCAAATATTCAAACAGATATTGAAGAGAGATAAAACACGCTTATTCGTTCAGTTTAAATACATCAAAGGGAGTACTTGAAAATAAATGTTTGTACAGAAAACGAAAGTGTTTAAACGGTACACTTGAGATTAGAAACAGCAAATCAAAGCAATCAAGCGTTTTGTTTCCGCATCGAGGCGAGTACGGAGCAATCCGGCTAGCGGGCGGGAACCGTTCTACCGGGCCGGGCCGGCTCCGTCAGTACGCGCGGCACGTCGCCGAACCCTATCGTAGGCTCATACTGGCCGGCGACATCTGCACATTTTCGACGTTATCGACTAGAGGAGACATTTTTATAGGAACAAATTTAATCTAAGCAGAAGGGATCAGTCTCCGGAGTGCTCTGCTCGCACGTGTCCCCACGACGTGAGCACAGGCTAACGATTTTTCAGAACGTTATTATGTGTCCGATAAAAGACTTTATCTAGAAACTGCCTTTGGCGTCAGTCCCTTTTTTGTTTGCATATCATATTTATTTAACGCACTACGTGTACCTGTTTGGTCGGTTTACGTGGGCGGGTTTATGTAAATATTGCTCAAATATTGGCCCTGAGATCATCTTGCCAATAAAAGCACTTTCAACGACTTTATAACTTACACGTAGCGTCATTACAAGCAAATTATCTGATAAGAAATAATATCAAATATGCCATTAAACGTATGTTATTTCATTCGACGTTAAAGAGGCAAAATTCGGCTCCCGTATGGCTTAGAGTACGCAAATAGAAGAGTACGTATCAACTTTTGTTTGTGCTTGGTTGGATTTTTACAATATAATATATAGATACATGGGACCCTAAGTTACAAACTTAATAGTTAACCTGTATATAATATCCTGACATACAATTAAATTAACTTGTTGACAGTTGAAAACAACCTAAAAATTTAAATACTAGCCCACAGGCCCGATCTATTTAACTATGAAGTTTGAACTAAAACAATAGGTTAAACAATATAACCGCGGCAAGAGGTCATTAAGTTTTTCTAACTCTTCCCCTGGGGCTCAACAAGGATGTAGGGTCGTCCGAAGAAAATTTTCTTAGAAAAACAATAAATTTTGTGTGAGCAACGCTCGAGTGAGTTTCGGTGTCGGCTGAGCGATAGCACGCTCGCCATAATATATTGAATTTGAAACGAACAAACTTTTACGTTCGTTCTCCTCGCCGCGTGTAAAAAGATTTTCTCAAAATGTTTACAATGCAATAATTTTTATACGACAACAGCGCAGCATCAGAGAACTGCGCTAGAAATTATCTTTAACGCTACAGTAGAAGCTCAAAATTACATAAGTGTGCTGATTACATATTCAGGACACCGCGCAGGCTTACATTAGGAACATCTTTCATTTTTTATAGAACTACAAAAAAAATAACGCAGAAAGACAGCTGCCAACCTATCTGTAATGTATGTTGAATATTTTCATACCCTGTTAAATTAACTTAGAAGGAGAAAAAAAATAAACGTCTTGCTTAAGCTAATAAAAAAGCTAAAACCACATTAATCATTCTTTCATTTTCAGTAACAGGAAATTCTCATTTACATGGGTGTAAATGAGAATTTCCTGTTACTGAAAAAATCCTTTTTCTTAGGGTTTATTTTTCATCAAAGCATCGATAAGAGTTTGACGAATCGTTATCTTTCAAAACAGTTATTGATCGGTAGGAAACACTTTGTATTACGCCGTTTTATCGGCGGTTAAACCACAAAAAAATATTTGTGAAAAGGTGTGAGCTCTTCTGGCTTAATCCACGACGATTTGCAAAGACGAAAAAAAGGGTTTGCGAGCTTAGACGCCACGGATCCCGCCTACAACCCTTCTCCCCGTGCTTATCACCCCTAGCTCTATTTATTTTCCTCGAATAAGTAGTAAAACGTATTGGAAATATCCATAACGACAGGTTATTAGCGCAATATGTCAACGATTCGTGAGTAACAAATATGTTTTAATATACCTACATATATATGTTTTGCTGTAAGGTGTGGTTGATTCAATTTCTGCAAATATTCATAAAAGAACACAAAAATCTGTTCATCAACATTCTCAGAAAATATTTTACGAAATTAAAGTTACGAACCTCGGATTTAGGTCGTAAGTATTGTAAAATAGAATTATATTTTGAATTTGGTCAAAAGTGAAGGAATGCTGAAATATATGTTTAAATATATTTCAGTTTTCTATACTGTTCTAACTTTACGTTTTAGTTTTCGTGTAATTTTTGTATTTGTTACTATATCATGAGAATTAAAAGTTATCTAAATTAATTGAGAACGACTCTAAGTCCATGAATCTAATTGAACTTAAGCAAAACTTAAATGATCCCAACCTATTATTTTATAACTCTTGTTGTACAAACTGTACGGAATTCTCAACCACGAAAGTAGTAAAATAATTTTATTTTATTATAAGTTAGGTTGCCGTGGACATGCCTCGCTGCGGTAGCACCCACAGTTTTAATTTATCTCGCAGGGCCCTTTAATCATAATTAAGTAGGTACAAAGATGAAACAAGTTAAACCTTTTAAAATATACTCGTACGTAAATCTGTAGAAGGATGGGACCCTTTTGCAACTGTTGTTGAAAATAATTTTAATTAGAAACCGGACACTTGATATGAGTTAACTTGAAATATAACTGGTTCAGTTTCAACAGGTACCTAACTAGATGCAATTGTGTTAAATGCAAGAGCGGTATGTTGGCCCAGTGGTAACGGCCCCGACTTACGAATTATAGGTCGTGGGTTCGAACCCAGGCAGGCGTTTTACTATGAAGGAAGGTGAAGGAAATCATCGTGAGGAAACCGGAATGTCCTAGAACAAAAAAACAACAACATGTGACATCTATGAACCCGCACTGGGCCCGCATGGTAGACTACAACCCACTCCCTCTCGAAGAGAGTAGGCTTGTGTCCCAGAAGTGGAAACATTGTAAGCTGATTATGATGTGGTAAACGTTGAAGCAAGTTATGGTGAGTTTTTTAACATACGAAACATACTGAAACTTAATTATTGTGAATGTGTTTTTTTGCACCAAAATGAATTTATTTCTGATTTCCTTGATCTTCACTTAGATCTAACGTAAACACTGATACTACACCTTTTTTAATTACACTTATCATGGATGATATTACATCGAGACCGTATTGAAATATTAACATACTACAATTAATTATTCATGCTTGTTGAATTCATCCGGCTGAAACATTCTGATAATATTAACGTGAACGTTGTTCATCTGAATTGCGAGTGTTAATTAAAGATGATCTATGTTTGTATACGTTTCTATTAATTTATAGATACTTAAACATAAGTAGGTAATTATCGCAAAGAGTTTCGGGATTCTTAGAAACTCTTCAGCGTTGTTTTGAAGTAATCCTTGTTGCGAGATGGCACTCATTAATTATTAAGACGGCATGTAACCTCATTCCCGGTACGTACGTAAATCATCATGTAATCGCATAAATTACGCATGTGTTTACAAGAATTTTCATACTCATTTGAATAAATACGACTCGCAGATTTTGAAAATATTTAATAAAATGATTAAGTACTAGCACTTCGCCCGCGACTTCGTCCGCGTGGATTTAAAAAAAAAATAAGTTGCTTATGTTCATCAGACATAATTTCAATTTTTTTTTCAAATCAGTCCAGTAGTTTCTGAGCCTAATCAATACAAACAAACAATCAAATCTTTCCTCTTTATAATTTTTGTATAGATGTGATTGAATAAATAAGATTTCAGGAGTTACCGCGGAATTACCTTCGTTAAATTTCGTGGAAATAAGATTTAAAATCAAATGAAATGGTAATAATTTTTATACCTTAACATCAATCTCTAAAATATCAAACTGAACTTAAAAACTCATCATAATTAACATTCATTTAAATTTGAAATTATTCATGGCAGAAAGCGAAGTTCGCGTGGTGGTATTTAACGCCGCACCTGCCCGAGGCGTCTTAGCGTGGTCGAAATTAATGCGACGCAAAGTCGGCAAAAGTCAATTACACTTTATTAAAACCGTCTCCATTTATATCAATTTGACGCAAACTGTTACAAATACTGGTAATGTTCCGTCCTTTCATCCGAGAGCGAGGCGGGGCTACGCAAGCGCCGGGAGCGTACAACAGTCGTAGACAAAGCGGCGCGGCTAGCGTAGCGCGGCCAGTACGCAGCCAGAGCGCCGCGAGATCGCAGCGCGCCGCCGACCTCGCCGCCGCCACCGCTCGCCGCTCGCCGGCACCCGTCACACGAACCCCACTCGCTTCACCTGCGGATGAATATTTAATGGAGCTGGTTCCGATAGCGAATGAATGAGGGAACCTCGTTACCCCACTGACATTCATCACAACATTTTTGTTGATTTCTCCAAAAGTTGTTTCGATTAACATGCCATTGGGGTAAACTAATCAACATGATGAGCGGACGCAGATTGGCGTCGTGTTCTGCAGTGACAGCTGTGCTGCTGCTGCTCATAATTAGCGGATCAGTTACATCGTCGGACGGTGAGTAGGAAGTTGCTCGTTAAGTAGTTAACAATGCCTATCACTAATAAGTTGGCTCCACAACTTTTGTTGCTAGTTGTTTTAGTTTATATAATTATAAAGGATAGCAGTGCGAGCTATACTGAAAAACTTTGTGCTTTAATAGAATTAGATAAATTAAGTTACGTAGCGACTGGGCTTTTTAATAATTTGAGTGTTTCTGATACCTGCTACTGTCGCTTGATTTTTTTGTTGCAACATCTCAAAAAGTTTGGTTTCACATCTGTGTAGAAAGTTTTAGACAACAATATACCCATATTTCAAGTTTTAACCGGCTCGCAGTCAAGTCACCGCAATAAAAACAGGTGGCTTCAACCGTTTATGAAACTTACGCATTCTCACATTGCTCTTTATTATTTTCCCACGTCCATTGATTGCAGTGTTAAATAACGTACTGATAGTAAAACAAGTTTTGTATTCTATGTACTTTAAAAAAAAAAAAACTTAGAAAGATGCATCAGCCGTACGAGGGGCTCGTGGCTAAATAATAACAGCTGCACGAGCCGATCGAAGGTTAAGCTATTCTTGCCGCGGTTGGTTCGTGGATGGGTGACCATCCGCGCCCCAAAAAGCCATTGGTCCCAACAGTCATTTGCAGCTCAAAAGTCAGACAACCAGTCTTAACAAGGGGTATCGTGTTACCTTGTAACGGGGTTGTGAAGGTTAGTCAATCGCTCCATGGAAAATACTGATATTCATCTGGATAGACCCGAGCATATTTAGGAAAAGGCAAGGCCGATTGATATTGAGATGCATTAATGAATTCATGAAATATATAAACATATTAGCTGACCCTGAAAACGTTGTTTTGCTTCCTTGTATTTTTTTTTAAATAGATGTTGTTGATGTACACAATTTTTTATACAAATCGGACCCAGCCATTTCGGAGGAGTTTGGTAACAAACATCGCGACACGAGAATTTTTATATTAGATATATGTAATGCTATGTATTACGGAAAAAAAATTACAACATAAATATAAAAAAATATATAATAAAAATACAAAACATTGCTTTGACTGCACGAAATATCAAAGTTGCGAAGGATAAATTGCTACAAGGCGACACGTAAGTTTGAATGTTTCTATCATTAGGACAGATTTCTTCCTCTCCGCCGTACCCCTTTCCCAGCTGCTTGCCGGCAAACTTCAAAGCACTAGTCTTCTCATTAGCAAGCGCAATGTGAAGCTTCATGCGTGTCTGATTTCAGGAGCGAATACTGCCTGACCTAGCAAAGTAAACAGGCTGCTCTGGCATCTTGGTATAAGTTTATTGTGACTATTTATTCGCTTAGTAGTAACGACAGGTCGACCATACATGTATTGTTTTTAAATTAATGATAAGTTTACTCCGGTTGTGGAAAGGAGAACTATGGTGATTTTATTAAAATATAGAGCATATAAATTTTGGTTATCAGGCTTTATTAACTACCATTAACCTGGAAACACCATACTTTTCGTAAAACAAACTTTCATATCACTGGAGTTTTTCTTTATAGAGTCTTGCTATAAACTTTGATGTCGAAATAAAATCTTCAATTTTGTTTCTCTTTATTTGGGCTGAAGATAATATAATATATTGAAGACGCTGTTAGTAAATACAGCTTTAGCTACATATACCTACGGTACACAATGTTAGGTATAACGTGTAAACAAAACGTCAACTTTTTTGGAAGGTTTGAAACGAAGCAATAAGGGCAGCTATCGTCACAGCTACATGAAAACAAAATCTTTTACTTATGAGAACGTTTCTTCAGATTAAATTGAAACGAGGAAAACTAATTCCCATTAATATTGCTTTGGTGTTAATTTAATTATTTAGGGCTTATAATAACTACCTACTTTCTTTCATATGTTGGAGGATTGCTCATCCTTTGGTCAAATCATGTTTTTTTTATGCATTATTCTTCACCTTCCTGCTGCTTGGTGTCTTCGCAACACGTTTTCTTCTTCCACCCTCCCCTGTCAACCGTCACGATTTCATTCACTCCCTTCTTTCATATCATTGCTCACACAATCCATTCATCTTTCCTTTGGCCTTCCTCTCCGTTTACATAATCAACCAACCAACGTAATAACCAACCTCATCAACCCTTCTTTAAAGAGTGATGACATGAAAATGTCATCACTCTTTTAGTCACATGCGTTTCCTCCCTTCTCATCACATACCCAAATAACAAATTTGACTGTATAGACCTTACAAACAAATTGTGTTACAAGGTACCCAGAAGTGTTATCCGAAGGGGGGTGTGCGTGCCTCAACTGTTCCATACAGGAATATGCAGGACTAACGCTGGGGAACGTGCGCCGCTTCGTCGCCTTGTTGATTCTTACAACACACATTTTATAGAATTAGATATATTTTGTCTATCTAAACCATTATTTAGGAAAATGGCTTTGGATATTTTGTCTAGCGAGTAGTTTAAGTTAACTCAGCAATATTGTGACAGCGACTACTGTATTCTTGTTTTATTTTAATTTTATTTTTTTATATCACTGGTCTGCAGCACCTCTTTTAACCTTTTGCTAAATCGTGGACAATGGTGTGGGTTACGTGTTTGTTAAAACTTAGTTTAAGTAGTTCTCTGTATTTTGTAGCATGTAACTGTTTTTTGTCCCAAATAAATAAATAAATACCCATACCAAGCCAAACTATTTCTTTTCAACTTCTTTGTCACTAGGATAAATCTTTTGGAAGTATTTATAGACCAAGTCTCCTTAATTCCTCCTTATTTCCAGCAGCCCAAGTTAGGTTAGCCATGCTTACTGCACCGCGTCCGACCTTGTTTCCAATGGAAGGTCTTCTAAAATAGAAAGTAACACACAACCACGCATCTATGTCGAATGGAAAAGCAAAGTAAATAAATTGACTGTCAACTTAAATTGTACGTATAATCAAATAACAACTGTTATTAGTGGACAGTTGCATGAAATGGCAATAAACGTGACAATTTGACGTAGGATTAACACTAAATTTTCCTGACTGTACATCGACGGTGACGACATTACAATAGCGGCTTCCTTGACGTGAAAGTGACATTGTCTACAGACTATCGCGGCTACAGAACGTCAGACAACAATGAGCTCTTTATAAACTTTTCACCTTGGAAATGAATGAATAACAATTCTTATGTATTAAGAATTCATTAATAATTATTTCTTATTATTTCTTTCTTATTCTTCTTCTTATTCTTCTTCTTCTTCTTCTTAGGGGCCGTTCAAGTATTACGTAAGCACTATGGGGGGGTCGGGGGGTCTTTGTTTTGCTTATTTTGGATGACATGGGGGGTAGGGGAGTCTAGATGATGATAACGTCATCGGTAGTTATTTACTTTTTTACACAAATGGCAACCCTCACATTGTCTATGCTTGAAAACGAAACGCATTTTCAAAAATCTAATCTTTATCCTAAATCTATTTTCTTATTTTTAAAATTATAATGATAAAATTATAATTACAATATAAAAAAATACATTTATAATTGAAAAATATTTACGTAAGCATGGGAGGAGGGGGTAAGAGCTTTGCGTACTTTTGCTGACAAGGGGGATGGGGGGTAAATGATTGTAATAAATCTGCTTACGTAATATTTGAACGGCACCTTATTCTTCTTCTTATTCTTCTCTTCTTCTTATGGTTCATGGTGTTTTAGGTAATTATCTCCTGTATTGTGAAAAAATAGATGGTTCAGTATCTTATTATTTGTTACTGCTTTCAGTATAATATTGACTGAAAGGATTATGAACAGTAAAAATTGCCTGTACTTAGCTGTACTAATAAAATGAATAAATCATCACTAGCTTAGCCCATAACTATCAAAAATGCTTCATAAAAAATGTTCCTGATGTTAAATCGTTTTCCTGGAAACGAAACGAAACCTTATTGCAATTATAATGACACAATCTCTTAACGGATTAATTTAAATACTATATCACGGGAAACGACGCACATAAACACCAATGAAACCAATGAAAACATCAACGATTGCCGAGATTTATTATTTAAAGTTATTATTAACATAAAGTTATGCGGAGGCAAACAATTGACACATTTTTCCGCCATGCCTGCTCCACGTTGATATCTATAACCCCCATTATTCAGCGGATTAGCTTTTTACTGGATGAGTCGTAGAATATTCAAAAGGGAATTATTGGATTTTGCTGAATCTATACGAACGTTCCACTAAAATCACCTTAAATAATCTTTCATTGTTATTCGTCCGTTCCTATATTTGTAAACCTCAGTCAATATAAAACGAAGTAATATATCGAATTTCGAAATCAATTAAAATAACATAATAAGTAATTCAATACTGATTGTTCATCGAATCAAAACAGCGAGAGGAATGGAAAACAAACAAGATCATCTATCTGTAAATTGTACTATGTCTGCCCTTAGCAACAGCGGTGTTTCAATTACTGACCTCTCTAACAGTCATCAAGCATGAAATTATCGACGGAGCCCAACGCGTGCTTGCTTACTACTATTACTACAGAAATCACCCATCTATGTTATATTCTGGAGTATGACGACAGCAAACTGACCTACATTTTGAAACGGCTGCATCTAAGACGTGAGTTATGAATGTGAAAAAAAAACATGAACGATGCATTTCATTTAAAATGAAGACGATGAAAATCAATTGAAGGTTCATTAAAAACTTGCACAGTTTGATAGTTTGAGCATGTGCGTTCACTCATCGCACATAAGCTTCGTCATTGTATGCCCACGTGAGGTAGTGTTAGCTTTAAAGTAACAAATGAGGCATGTGTACAGGAGGCTGTAGCAGTCAATTGGGTGAAACAAATGATTGCGGCGCTGGTAGACGCCAGACCAGCGATCTGTCACCAGTGCGAGCACCACAATTACCCATTTACTTCAGCAAGGAATTCGCGGATCTGAAATATTAGGTATGATGCTGTGTCATTGAGGGAATAAAGCGGCGAGCACTCGGGCGCACCGAATAAGGATCTTAATAAAGTGTTAGTTATTTAGGCAGTCGTTTGCGTCTTCAATCTTCATCATTTTGTTTGTTTATCATTCACGGCATATACGAAATTTTATTTACCATTTATACATTTATGAGACACGGATTGTAGGTATATTGTAGGTACATATTTGTAATCATATTTTTAACGATTTGATGTAAGTGTATTATTATTATTTAGGAATGAAAAAAAGTCCAGATTATCCACTAACTTTTAGAATAACCAATTATTCCTGACGGCTATCATCGCTCGTAAAGTCGCTATGTGTGTAGGTTGTTTAGAAGAAAATAACGCTTTGATTACCATCACTTTATATTTACAAACAATCAACGGCCTCTGTGATGTGACTTATCATTGTGTACCAAATGTTTGCGAGCAAATTGGACGAAGTCTACTTCATTTCCTCAAATGATGCAGCCCTAATAAAATCGTTGCCAGAAATGAAAATTGAAGCATTTTGTTGAATTGGAAATTACCTACTGAAGCCAAGTTATTTATTTATTAGATGTTTAAAATTATAATTTAAATAGAGGCTATTTTAGGGTATTTATTATCTTGTATCAAATAGCAGAAACGTAGCCTACCCTCAACCAAGCATACAATTTGAAGCAATACAATCAAATGGAGTGGAACGAATTTCGGTTTCGGCAAATGGCATATGGTTATTTTCCTTCTGCTGACCGCAATTCCAGAGTGAATTACTATCAGTCTCAAGTTGGATGAACTTTCAGCTGGAGCCGAACTTACCCACCTTGTGTATGATTATTTGCGAGTTGCCGGCGCCATGCTTCAATTTGTTACTCAACTCGGAGCGCCTTTGCTGAGAACTTGCTCCCAGCTAGAATGGCGGTTCGTTGCGACGCCGATTGCCACATAAACAAACCTCGAAAAACCAACGCTACGCGGTCGCGATACCAAAACTTCGTTGTTTACTGTTCTCACTACATATCATAAAACACCTATTTCGGGGCACTCATCTTACCCGAGTTAACAAGCTCCACAAAACTTTGTTGTTCATAAAATAATGATTCTTAGCAAGAAAATCACACATGAATAAGGTAAAGCCGACGACTTCTGCGAAGTATTGAAATGTGTGTATGGCGATGTCGATTTATTTCAAAGTTCTCTCGATCTTAAATGTTTGGTCGCGTTGTTTGTGAATATATCGGATTTGTTTAATGACTACTGTGTATTGAAAACAAAAACCAATAACGTATATGTAATATTTACTCTAAAAACTGCAGTACTATGGGTACCATTGTTTTTTTACTGAATCATACCTATACTAGGAAATAATTAAATGATTGAGGTTTATGATCCCGAAGCAATCCAAAACCGGAATGAATTTAACGGGTCCTTGAGTGCTTATTGTTATCAATTAAAACATTGACTAGGCTTCCCCAGTCAGTGTTCTGTTTCTTTTAATTGAATTAAATAAATATACCCAGTTAATGTAGCATGCTTGTTTTCATTTAGCGAATAAATAATATTATAAATCGCAGACTTGTTGATTATGACTTGTTATTGTAGCCTCGTGGACCCAAGTCTTCGAAAACTCGTAGCGACCGTAGAGGTGCTACGGCTACTTAGTCTACGAAAACTCGTAGCAACCGTAGAGGTGCTACGGCTACTATGTCTACGAAAACTCGTAGCTACCATAGAGTTGCTACGGCTACTAAGTCTACGAAAACTCGAAGCGCTATCATTATGATGCTACATAATTTATAATCCTTTTATTAGGCCCCGTAGCCCTCTTTCAGGACTAATGAGACTCATTTTGAAGGACTGTTAATAAGAGAGTATAATAGTTTTCTATTAATAAAATAACACGCACAGAATTAGCTAGCTTTTTTAAAGGTGGTACTGAACGTGATACGGGTTTCAGATAAGTAATTATTACAATAATATGTTGTACTCTGTAGTTTGAAGGCTGTGGGTGTACCTCTTCAATTATGTAAGCCCCTGAAATAAACACTGTTATGACGTAATACAAAAAAAAATAACGATAAAATTGTTAAAGCCAATATTTTACCGGGAGGCGTGGGTTGGTAGACCTCGAAGACACCTCCAGTCGGCAGAAAATAATAACTTAAATAAGATTAGATGAGATGCTAGTTCATTGTTTTTGTGTAACAACGTAATTCAAGATTGTTCCGGTTAAGCGCCTCAGCGGTATACCTGAAAAAAGCGTATTTTCTGCTATAACACAACCATAAATCTTAGGAACTTTTTCATAAAATTTCGTAATACATGTCACAGCAGTCTCGTATATTGCACGTTTCTCGACAATGTTCAAGAAAATTTGTCTTCAGGTGAAAACATGAAAAATTTCAAGAGAATAGGTGAATCAGTGTTTGATATATGAAATTTGAATGGCTGGATGTTCTGTTGTACGGAGCGCGGGGTTCTTGGAATTATAGTGCTGGCAACTTGCAAAGCTGCAGTTGTTATAAAAACGTTAGACTGTGTAAATTAATAACACACAGGCACATTTAATATATTCAGTGTGGTTGGTTTGAATACCGTTATTTTTGTACGGCCTCAAAAATGTTTTCTGTCTTGAATAATTAATCCTATAACATTTAAAAAATACGATTCCTCACAAATCATAAAGTGTTTCAGAGGTCGGTGATAAGTGGAGCTGATTGATTCTAAATGAATCAATCAGCTCCACTTATCACCGACCTCTATAGATTCACACCGGTCCTTGAAGAGGATATAAAAATATATCCTCTTTAATGACCACTACGAAACCAAGTAGGAACACGCAGGTGCTCCAAAAATGAATTTAAAGATAAAAAACAGTAAACAACATCACGCCTGTATTCCCAGAAGGGTAAGGCAGAGGTTTACCTAGACTACACCCTTCTTTCGCCAGTTAAGTATAAGTCTCATGTAATAGGGGGCGAGCCTACAAATATTGCCATCAACCGGGCACGGATCCAGACTCCCAAGCTGCCACTGAGATAGTAATAAAACCAATGACCATAAATATTTTCCAACGAAACTGCGCAGTTCCCTCGGTGTAAGGAGTATTAAATTGCATCACGCTGTCCGTCCGGTGCGACCGTGAGTCCTGCGCACCCTCGGTCCCTCTATCTAATGAAGCCAATTTTCCGCGCGTGCTTCACCTTGCTTTCCTTTTAAATTTTCTCGCGTATTTTCCCTGTCATCCATCTCCTTCCGCGCTTCCGCACAAGCAGATTACGTTTGATTCCGAATTCCAACACCCATTGATTTAATAAACAACAAATGTCCATTCTAATCATAACGTAGGGAAAGGAAATTTTGCAACGCCTATTCAGCTTTCGAATCCGCTGTCGGTCGTGAAATTTATATCCGCTTCGAAACAATTTCGGATATCCTGATATTCACATAATGGTGTAATAACGATAATTGAAATTGTAATTTTAGTACGTATTGTTCAAAATGTTATGTCAATGTAGGTGTACATAAAGGTAAATCATCTGTATACGCCTAAATTTGTGTATGTTTCATGATATGAACAAAAGGTGTATGGTAATGATCGGTGCAGTGAAACTATGTAAGCAAAGTCTAATAGCCTCCACGTAAAAACATGAAGACGGAGGGTAGGGGGCTTTACACCGCGCGGGCGCGGCAGCAAACACGTCTGTCTCGATAGACGGTGCTCTGCCGCAAGTTTTCAACTAATTTTTATTAACTTCTGAACGAACTTCGTCGAATGTGTTAATTTTAAAAGAAATCTTACAAGTATATAAAACCGGTCCGTCCTAGACCGTCTTTTCGTCTCTGGGAATATTTCGAAGCAAATTTTCTCTTACTTAAAGTTTATGCTAGTTGCCTCCGAGTCAAATGCTACGTAACCGGCATTACGAGAATACGAACGAAATTCAGAATACAAGCTCTTATTCAGCGGCCATTGAAAATTACCCACCCGTTCACCTAACTGCAGTGACACAACAAGGCTTTGTAACAAATATTAGAATCGCTGGTTTCCGAGTCTGAAAATGCTACAATTTCTACCATAAATACAATTAATGAAAGAAGTATTGTTAGACCGTTTTCTAGATTTTCAATACCTACTTATTATTTAAAATGTGTCTGATAAACAGCAAGGTAATTCAAATGTATCGTCAGACGATGAAGTAAAACATGAGAGAGTTCATTGTTGTGAATAAATAATTGTGAATAATGAATAAATAATCTTGCGTAATGCAGTGAGAACGGAGGAAGTGTTAGTCAGTTGCTGTTTAATCGTACCTTCCTACTGTATACTGTACTTCGATAAGTGCTTTTTTTACGACGAAACATATTTTAAACCAGTCACTTACATTGAAACACTCCATCAAACTCAACAAGAACTATGATAATTTCGGACGGTTATGTGATATTCTTTCAGAAGTTAATGATTTTAATGACTGCAGGTTTATTATTTACTAGCTGACCCCGGCGAACTTTGCACAGCTTTATAGTATTATATTCATTTTTTTTTTTCAACACAGTTGCTCATAAAGTGGCTCTTATGACACCGCTATTAGGTTCATAATGCAGTGTATTAAACACGCTGCTTTTTACTTTACTTTACCGCACTCGTCTTTTTTTTTTTCTTTCATCTCCGTAAAGAGTTTTTATGTCTAAATACAGTGAATATTTTTATCATCTCCGACATATACCCAAGAAAATGAAAACAACGAAATTAATAATAATACCAAAAACAACGAAATTATTAATAATACCAATACCATAACACAAACTGTTGAAATGCCAAAAAAAACTGTTCGGTATCATTTTGAGAATTCTACTTTCACAGATTTTTTCAATAGTTAAAGATAATAAAAGTCTGTTTTTAACTAGCAAGTGTGTTGAAAAACGTCGTGTGATGAACACCGTGCATTGATTATTCCCCACTTGGCTCCCTTATCAAAAATAAAATAATATCGAATGAAACCGCTTCGGGAGAAAATGCCAAAAAAGCACACTTGTATCACAATGTACTATTTCGTGACTTTGCCCATGTTTTAATACTTATTCTGCTATTCGGGACGAAGAAAAATCCAATCAATCAAAGATCATAAAAATTAGTCCAGCCGTTCTTAAGTTATGAATGGTGTAACTAACCCGCTTTGTTTTATTAATATACATATACCTATAGTACTATCAGTAAAAATCGAGCTTACAAAAGTTGTTCAAACGTGAGGTTACTGTGTTTACTTTTATATAAGATCACTAACTGGTGTACAAAAAACTTCCATTTGTTTCTAAACTTGAACATAAATGGCTACATTTGTAACTGTAATAATCAACCAGTAATTTCATAAAAGTAAACATAATGCTTAATTTTGGTACGTATTCGTAACATGGATAAAATCTGACTTAGTACAGACTAAAAGTTAATAATATTTTTTAAACCACCTGCTCGCTAACGATTAATGATATGTCATGCAAACCTAACGTAGAGCATATAAATTCAGCCCTAGGCTCCAGTCGGGCATTAATTTTGTACTGAATTTGATTGTGACCTGCTGGTCGTAAATGTAATTTGAATTTGGAACCTCAACTGAGAAAAACGTAAGAAAACTTTAAAATAAAACTTTTTTCTATTAATGTATAGCTCGATAAAAGAGTTCTCACTTCATACGTTTTAGTTGTTGTCGATGAACAAAATGATCGGTTGCTGTGGTGCGTGGCCCAGCGTTCGGTTGTTGGATTTGAGCTGACGGGCTATTGACGATAATTATTTATTGTGTTTTTGATGAAATTGCATGAATTTAGATTTTAAAATCAAAAATCTGACCGGCAGTAAGTTATTTTATTCAATCTCAGATTTGATGCCACCAACTGCATCGGACTGCTTGTAAAGTGAGCTTGTTTAGAATCTCTTGCAGTCTGGTTATTTGATTTCATTATATTTTTATTGTTAATGCTTTTAGTGTGTTATATTTTTGGAATCGTCTCTCAAGACCTTTATCTTGATAGTCAGTATGTTAGACGTGGTACAATTTTGTTTTTTCATGTCCTATCTTATTGACGTAAAATCCGCCATTTTGTTTTATAAAAACAAAACCTACCCAGACGAGAGAGAACCTTCGCGCTGTCAGACGAGTCGATAGACATCATGTATTACATTTTTCTTTTTCTATACGAAACATCGCGTGTCTTAGAAAGAGTACGCTTTAGTGCTTATTAAATGCCATTAGTTATTTTTGACGTGGACACTAGACGATTCCAAAAACATATAACTCGAAATAGTGAATACACTATTTCATAGTTTCATACACTTTTTCATGTTACCTTTAGCCTAAAACAGGTGTAAACAATTTTTAGCAAACCAATAGAAAGAAACCAGCCACGTGCGTGGTTGACCACGCACAATGAAGCGTTCCGTAAATGGGATGAATTTATCCCAAGAACAACCTATGCATTGTAGTTGAAAAACATGATCTCCCATCCATCGATATACGTCACGATCAATTCTCCAACTGCAAATGTAGCTTACATTTGCAGTTGGTTGTAATCGCAAAAAAAGTTTTTTTTTAATGTGATAAAAACAAATTAACAATTTTCGGATATTTTCCGTTACTTGTGCTGTGAGATGTCGCTCCTTGCCAAATTTCATGATTCTAGTTCAACGGGAAGTACCCCATAGGTTTTAATTTATTTGCGAGTATCAAAATAGCATCGCTGTATTTTTATTGACATGCGCCAAAAACATAACCATTATTGACAGTCGGGTATTTTATTTAAAAGTGGTGGCGTGTGTGTCAACATCATGAATGTTTTGTTGTGATTTCTTGTGATTTGTTCAAAAATATAATTATTATCATCAGATAGAGAAGTCATCAGATTTGGGGAGGGCCTTGAGGCCCTTCACAAAGTTTTATAATGAACAACAATAACCAGGGTTTTGAAACACTATTATTGCTTCATGATACATTTTGTTTTATTTCTGGGTCAAGCTTGTATGGGATCGTTATCCATCTTCTTTGCTGTTGCGACAGCTTTTTTCTACATTTTCTACAATAATAAGACCTAAATGTCAAAATATGTAAGTACTTTACGAAAAGGTTCTATAAAAAAAGATATTAACACATAAAAATTTAAAATCTGATGTCGTTAAATATTAATCTGATTGTATTTCTACTACATAAATAAATGAGAAAACTTACATTGCCGCAAACGATTTATGTAAAAGGAACATGAGCAACCTGTCAGTTGGCAAGTAGCAGTTATAATTGTATCATAGCTACATATATCTAACATGTTTTGGCGACCCGGCACGAGTCGACACCGCTGCCTATAGTCCCATATTTCGTATGTGCGGTACGTTTGGCCATATTTCTTGGCGTCTATGCCGATGCCGGCACCGGTAGAATTTCACGCGACGTTCCCCGGTTTTTCGATGTGCGGTTTCCGCGCGACAACACCATTTTATTTACGGCTGAACTGCACCGCTCTATGGAGTTCAGTCACGAAGCGATGTAAGTAAGTGAATCTGGCGCTCGCGCTGTCACTGCTCACGCCGTTTCACGTTGTTCACCCCGGTAAGGGCGCTTGCGTTTCCAATCTGGCGATATGAGCCGGAAACTATTGCCGGCCACTCGATCTGCACTACACACGCTTTAAAATTTTACTTGCTATTACCAACCGTTGTTGCTGTAAACCAATTCGACATATTTCCCCATTTCTGTTGGATATTCTTTCAGACATAGGTTTACGAAAGGTTTTGTATTCGCAATAGTTTGTTGAAATTCATTGAAACTGTTTTATTAAACTGACTAAGTACGCGAATACCCTAATTTAATTACGGACTGCTCGTGTTTTTACTCGTTCCTTTCCTTAACAGTACAGCAGTGCAGAACAAAATTAACTAACATTTCCTGTAATTGTTGTTTGTATTGCCTGACTGAATTAAGTGTGACCAAGCATTATCTACGTGCTGCATCCGTGTGAACAAAACGCAAAAGCTTTAGCTTATTAATACAAAATTAAATTATATGCGTGTGGGTTAAAATATGAACGTAAATAAATCATTTCAGGTTATTTTTAACACCTCTCATAAACACAATATGCAAAACTTAATTGTGCAAGTAAACAAGCGATGTTCAACTATCTGGAAGTCGTAACGAGGCTATAATTTTAATTGTTTCATAAATAAAAACTGCCGTCACAGAGTATCTGATTCATTTATGGACGACCGCATAAATCATCGTATTTCCGCACTCGTTATGAAATGGACCGAGGAAGTATCCGCAATCCATTTTATTTGTATCTCGTTTATTTACTGGTAATCACTCAATTAATAATAATTGAGTATACGTATACAATGTAGCTCTTAATATGATTCCAGTTAGTAGTTAACTATTTACTGCGCTCCTATATGTGTATTTATATCCCCGCGAAGGTTATGCTGTACGTTGTAAATAGCAAGGTCTTCACAATGAAACTTTAAATAGCGCCATAAAATACAGCGCCATAGAGCGCTAGGTATAATAAAAGATAAAAAAAAAAACTGATGCTTTTACTGAATATCATCTTTTTATTGAATAGATCTATTAAATTAATTCCAAATAGCCCAACTCAACTACCTACCTATAGCTACACGGCCTTTAAGGACCCCAAAAAAAAACATCCCGAATTAGGTTTAATGTCGGTAAACAACGCAGTGCTTCTACTTCCTGGCCACTCACAATTTTCTGAGAAATTACAAAAGTAAAAAACTAAAATTGGTTTGACAGTCAAATTGGAGGGACATCCAATTTTACAAGAAACTAAGATTTAAAAAAAAACAGAAAGGTTTTTACAGATATGAGGAACAGGGTTTAAAGTTCACTCATACTCTTGGAAAAGGGAGGATCCTCCGACCAGATAGATATCTGGTGGGCAACTGCCCGTTGATTGTTGTCAGGAAGTTGTATATATGCTAGCTGCACGGTAAACTCTGATTGCGCGATGCAGGATTTGTGTGACGTCAGTGTGATGCTTTGTTCACATGTGGCGGTGTAGATGCCGCCACAGGTTCAGTAAAGCATAGTTTTTTGCATATTGTGCATCGTATAGTACCTACGCAGTGCTGTAACGACCACCATGTATTGTAAACATATGAACTCAATATAAGTTTATTGCCGGCTTCCAACGGCGGGGGAAAACATCGTTAGAAAATATGCGGGTTTGTAAAACTACTGCCACTGCAACGAGCATATGTAGAATTTGCTGGGGTTAATATAAGCTGTAGTTTTGTATAATAACAAAAATAAAAATAGTCTCAAATAAAAAAACGGCGATTCTGATTTTTTTCCGAAGGTAGTGAGGTACCTATACGTACTGGTAGTGTTTTAGTGCTAAATGTTTAAAGTAGAATTAATAATGTTTATATTGTATTATTGTAGTGTATTATTGTATTGTATTATTTATGTTTATATTGTTAATAAATAGCAATTATCGAAAAATCTCCCTAGCTTTTCAAAGTATCTCCCCCAATGCAAGCTAATCTTCCCGGTCTTATGCCTTCCAAAAGTCCAAAAAAAAAAAAACTATATAAAAGCTACACCATACTGGATGTATATATAAATAGGAATTATATTAGCTATATTTATGCATATGTAGAATGTCGGCGGGCGACACGAGGCGGCACAGGCGTGCACGCCACGCTCCGTCACGCTGCCGCGTCGCCGCCGCCACGCTCTCGCCTGTCGCGAACGCTGATTTATAACAGCAATATAACGCCAACCTGTCCTCCAGTTATTTTTATAACCTTCATACTAACTTCGTATTCTTTCGCGACATTTACGCTTTGATTTCAGCCTAGTGATATAAAACAATGGTAGATATTAAATTTGTTTGTTTCGTTGTTTTGCTCTGATTTGATTTTTTTGGGAGATATTTTTAAACAGTTGAACGTAATTGTTCTAACGTGTAAACTCTCTAAAGTTTCTTCCATATCATTGGGTTTAAAAATATATAATTTGAATAACACATGGGTTTAGAGATATGAGGAACAGGGTGTAAAGTTCACTCATACTCTTTTAGAAAAGGGAGGATCCTCCGACCAGATGGATGTCGTATCTGGTGGGCAACTGCCCGATGATTGTTGTCGGGAAGTTGTATATATGCTATCTGCGCGGTAAACTCTGCTTGCGCGATGCAGGATTGATTCGTTTGTTTCGCATGTGGCGGTGTAGATGCCGCCACATCACTCCCCTCCGAAGACCGGAGGTCGATAGTGGACTAAGTCTTGTATCTTGCGATGCTTGCCAATGCCAGTTGGGTTCCAGTGGGTTGGAACCGGGTGTCGCATAGTTCGCGGTGAGTCGGAACTGTCTGCGAAGATGCCCCAGTGAGTCGGGGTGGCTGACTGCTGATGTCGACCAGGAGAGGGATTAAGCACTCTGCTTGTGGACCGGCCGAATGTGCAGTGTGCTGTGCCAAGGTTGCTGATGAGGCTGAAGGTGATGACCAGGTATGCGCTTGCGCTGCATGCTGATGGTCAGGACAACCGTTCAAGCCGTGGTTGCTGGCTGGCTGTGTGACTTGCGGGAGTGATGATGATGACGTCACGCTGAAGTAGTTGCACGAAGGCTGCGCTGACGTTTATCACGTCGGGGTCACCAGTGAAGAGATATGAGGAACAGGGTGTAAAGTTCACTCATACTCTCAGAAAAGGGAGGATCCTCCAACCAGATGGATGTCGTATCTGGTGGGCAAATGCCCCTTGCGCTGCATGCTGATGGTCAGGACAACTGTTCATAGTCGGGGTCACCAGTTTAGAGATATGAGGAACAGGGTGTAAAGTTCACTCATACTCTTTTAGAAAAGGGAGGATCCTCCGACCAGATGGATGTCGTATCTGGTGGGCAACTGCCCGATGATTGTTGTCGGGAAGTTGTATATATGCTATCTGCGCGGTAAACTCTGCTTGCGCGATGCAGGATTGATTCGTTTGTTTCGCATGTGGCGGTGTAGATGCCGCCACATGGGTATGCCTACATTTATAACTTCAGGATAGTGTTACCCTAACCACAGATATTATAAAACTACGTACAGATACCCAATCCCATACAAAGAAATGACACCTCCCTAAGTCTGGCTATTGAGCTGGCAATTTTTCGTCATCAAAATGTTCAACAGATGGCAGCATTAGCGATTCACTAATTGCCAAAGACTGTAGTTTTACAACGCCATCTATGAGTCGACCTACTTTTAGAACATTTCGTGCCATCCCTTTTAAATAAAGGGTGATACTTCCGGCTTCAGAAAAACATGTTAATAGATTTCTTTTATATTTCTATGTAAATAAATAGATTTAAAATAAGTTATTTGATTAAAATTTGTGACTTTAATGTTATTTTGAAGACAGGACAAATTGAGTAAAACGCCATCTATTGCAAAGAGCTTTAAACAAAGTGATTAACAGATGGCTACTTTTATCATTATAAGGGTTCGAATTGAAGTTAAAAGCTTCATTTATGTTTTTTCTGTTGAAAAACGAGTGTGAATAGATAAATCAGCATTTAACAAGGAAGTCTTGATTTTTACTAATCTTACTTTAGCCAAAATTCTGCCGATTATCGCTTACTAATGATTGTCATTTTCATGATGGTTACCTATGCTGCCATTTATGATATTTTTGAAGACTAATTATAAAATGTTCTAGTTGAGACCCCATGCCCTAACTAATATTATTAATACGAAAGTTAGATGTTTATATTTCACGCCAAAATGGCTGAACGAACTTGGACCATGTCCTGTGTAAAGACATAGGCTACTTCTCATCCTGGATCGCAAACGTCACAGGCAACAACTAGTGCAACTATAAAATTGTATTACATAATTGCCCGTTATCTTATAAATAGTTCAACTTAAGTATACTTATAGCGCATGTATCGAACTAATACCCGGAGGTATTTTGAAATAGTACTTAAGGTTTAGTACCTACACAAACTCGTGGAACTAAGTTCTCGACAACATTTGTCTCTACTTCGAACTAATCTTGAGTTATGTAGATTATAATACTGTTTCCAAAATCACATTGAACGGGTTTGCAATAGTTTGGGGAGATTCGCCAATTAATTAACAAACATAACTAATACGCACTTTTTTTTCGGTTATTTTAAAAGCTTCTTAAACGTACAATCCGTTCAAAATATTTTGAAAGATTAATCTATTTCGTCGTTGTACTCGTAGTGCGAGAAGTCACTAAGTGACATTTTTAGCTAAACTGAGTTAATGATGTCAAAGTGTTTTAAACCCATTATCTACCATAGGCAATGGTGAAACAGCTGTTTTTTTCTGTATTTTCGATAATACGTGAATGTCAGAAGTACATAACTACTCGTTAAGGCAAAAAATTAGCTTACGAAAATTAACTAACGGTACTTGAGTAATTTTAGATAAAAAATATATTAACCTTTTATCAATAACTGGGGCTCCACTGCTCATTAATGTTATTTAGTTACTTTTCGCATACAATGTAGTCGACGAGAACCACTGAGTTATTTCTTGCAGACAAAAGCTTCACACGAGATGGAATTAGAAGTCCGATAGAAGTCACCAACAACACTTAGTTACTTTTTGCATACATTATAGTTCGAGTCGGCCCACTAAATGGCTCTTAGTTATTTCTTGCAGACGAAATGTTTTGGATGAAATGCAATTCGGTTGTCCGGTAAAAGTCACCATCAGATCATAAGTAATGTATAAATCAAGGTAATCGCGCGTTTTTCGGTCTTTACGTTCTAAGAATCTAACTAAAATACATTATTTAAAACAAAACCACTCGTATTCCGACTTGGGTAGGTACCCCTACGCTCACCAGGATCCAATCAAATATGACGATCTGTATAAAGAACATCAAGAAAGAAAAACATTAGCTGACGAAGTAAAACGGCGTGACAAAGAAAGATCGCAAAACGATGCCCTTTTTAATCAGTTCCTGTAGACCTTCAAAGTGTATTGCAAATACCCAGCGGGAATGTAGGAGGGTTGTCATTATCATCATCATTATCGGCCTACAGCAGTCCACTGCTGCACAAAGGCCTCTCCAATTGCACGCCATTTAGCTCGACTGTCGGCAACTCTCATCCAGCTGCTACCAGCCACCCTGCGAAGATCTTCGCTCCACCTAGCCTGAGGACGTCCTACCTTACGTTTGCCGATTCGCGGTCTCCACTCAAGAATACGTCTATCCCAACGGTCATCGGCTAACATGACCGGCCCATTGCCACTTCAGCTTGCTTATTCTGTGTGCTATGTCGACAACTTTGGTTCTCTGCCAGATCACCTCATTCCTGATTATATCCCTCAGAGAGACTCCAAGCATAGCACGTTCCATAGCTCGCTGAGCGACTTTGAAATTATGGACCAGCCGTACCGTGAGTGTCCACGTTTCGGCTCCGTAGGTCATAACAGTGGAATAACTTCCGTAGGTCATAACTTCACGTCGCGTATTCCACAGAGTGGAACGCAGAAGACTCGACGAAGCTTCCCGAACGCTGCCCAGCCCAGCTGAATTCTTCTGTTAGCCTCCTTCTCAAAGTTGTTCTTACCAGAGCAAGAAACTGCAGAGTTTGCCCGAGGTAAACATATTCTTGAACAACTTCGAGAGCACCGCTATTGACAACAATCGGTCCCGGAGTAGCATGATCGTTGAACATAACTTGTGTTTTGCTCAAGTTCATCCGGAGACCAATGCGTGCAGAAGAATCAACTAGGTCGTCCAGCATATGCATCGATTCAGCCAGTATGACGATGTCATCTGCAAATCTCAAGTGTGAGATGTACTCGCCGTTGATATTAATACCGCGTCCTTCCCAGTCCCGCGTCCTAAACACATCCTCCAATGCGTTTGAGAACAGTTTCGGGGAAATTACGTCCCCTTGTCTCACCCCTCGACGCAGGAGGATATGTTCGTTCGCTGGTCCTGAGTTTGGACGGTCATAGTCGCGTTTTCATACAGACATCTCAGCACTTGGATGCATCACCAGTCAACTTGGCATCGCTGCAGAGACTCTAAAACAGACCAGGTCTCGATAGAGTCAAACGCCTTCTCATAGTCCACAAAAACAAGACACAGGGGCCGATCATACTCTTCGAACTTCTGTATAATCTGCCGCACCGTGTGGATGTGGTCTATGGTGCTGTATCCTCCTCGAAACCCGGCCTGCTCCGGTGGCTGAAACTCGTCGAGTCTTCGCGCTAGACGATTCGTAACGCCTCTTGAAAACAACTTTATACGTGGCTTAGGAGCGAAATGGGTCTGTAATTCTTCAAAAGGGTCTTATCACCCTTTTTAAAGAAGAGCACGACAACGCACCTTCGCCACGCCTCTGGAGTTTTCCCAGAGAACAGGACAGAGTTAAAGAGCTCCCGAAGCTCTTTCAGTACAGGGCTCCCGCTTTCAGGAGCTCGGTTGTAATCCCGTCCTCAACAGGGGCTATTCCATTTTTAAGCTGTCTATGGCGCCTCGATTTCGTCCTGGCTGACTTTTGGCAGGTCTTTCGTGAAATGGCGGGTTAATGTGGGTATTTTGTATGCTGTTTTGTTTTGCATTTTAGTGTGATGTGTTTTTTTTTGTACTAAATAACTGATATTTACGTTCGAATTATGATTTTTCTTTCCAACCCAACTTTGAACAATAATCACTAATTGCATACTGAATCTGAAAAAAAGCTGTACCAAGAATGAATTAAGTAACACAAAAAGATAATTAACTAACCCAAATTATTATTGTTGAGTATGCTAGAATAAACTATCTTACTTTTCTTAACATTTCTCAGTAACGGTATATTTGTTCATATAATTTACTGAACATTAGAGTGTAGGTTAATTACATCAATATTTTGTTCATAAAAAGCCGATACCGATTATAAGAACAAAAAAACTTTAAAACGAGAAATCATTAATGATATCTCGCACTACAACGACGATATTATGTCCGTTACTTTTGGTAGGTTTATACCTAGGTATTCACACTAGTTTCATTTTAGAGTTAGCAGTTTGTCTCACTTTATCAATAGCACATTCGAGCAATCATGTAATCCGTCTGTGTGCAAAGTAATGAATACAATAATATAGTTATTTAATTCCCCGCACAGGCTACATAAATTAAAGCTTGTAATATATGTATAACTAAGGGAGCAAGTACGGAACAAGTTGAATTTGGTGCACTTAACAACGATGTAACGAAGTGCTACAAACTCAGGCCGTGAAGCGATTACGCTTAAGCATCTGTACTAATTGGCCTCACAAGTGTTAATGCTATCAATTAAACTTTAATTTAACAACATGCGCGACGCAATTACATTCTACGATGTGCTACATAGGTACAATCCAATTTTCTCAAAGAAAAATTTCGGCGTCCTCAATACCCGTCTTATTATTTGTCTGGTACATTAACTTAAAAAGATTAATGGTGTAACCAAATTAAATTAAACTCGCAATAAATGATCCACTCCTACGATCTTCCAATAAACTCAAATACCACGAATTTACGTCTCATTCTAGATGGTGTCGTGATCTATCTACAAACTTCAAATTAGTTAACCAACCAAAATTTGCATTAGTTGTTTGTTCATTCAGTTTACACAATAGGACCCGGGGAATCGAAATTAGGCACGACTGATAATAATAAACAGGCAGAGAAATCGAATCTCCGGTTCAATTGGCTTTGTCAAGTTCTTATTGCGAAGGGCTGGCGTCGCCTCGAACACCTTACCGCTAATTGTGTTACATGTTTATACATACACGCCTCCGACGCTCTCAATATCCCGACAGGCCTCATTCGACCAGCTCGACAACGTACGCACCCATTTACAAGCGCTCGTATCTACGCCAATGTAATTGTAGAGTAGATCGGTTCCTCACATAATGCGTATCGTATAGCCGACGTGTTCAAGTGAATCTTGTTGCATTTTGCATAAAATCGATACTCATGAATACCCACAGCCACAGCGAAGCCGCCGTGAGACTCGGCAACTCGAATTTGCTACAATCGGTTTTATTTTTAGATGGGCACCAATTCCCGTGTCGAAAATGGATACTTTAATTTTAAAGCACATCATATTTTTCCATACCGATATTCCAAACGATAGGGTAATTTTTATCCAATCAGATTTTAATATTCCAAAATCAAAACATGGCGGTTTGCTTTATTTTACTTCATTATACGATTGATGTGTACACGTCGTGTACTCTCGATAAAAAGTATACTTTTGATAAAAACCAAGGTTTTTATCTTTATTAATTTTATTTGTCAGCATCGGAACACTTTTTATTACTTATTTTGTGGGTTGGAACTATTTGATCACATTTTTTACATTTCAATAAACCTCAACCAACAACCATCCCAAACTCGTAAATCCTTTAAAGGTGGCGGCGTGGATTAATAGCTTCTACTTAGCAGTGCAGTAAGTAACTAACAAAAACAAACAAAAAAGATTAATCGCGGAATGAGTCTTTGACGCGTATTTCAATTAGAGAAAAGTCAATTTAGGGTGAAAGAGGTAACTAAAGCGAGCGGCAGCGATGGCGGGCGCCCGGGCATCGGCGGGCGGCGGGTGGCCAGGGAATCTAATTTGCCGGGAGCCCAACACAGACTTTTGTCACAACGTACTGTGCCAATTAGGTAAATACGCGAGCGGTGGACGAGGCGGCCCGACTGGCCGGGTGGGAGGCGCAACCCGTCACGTGCATCCGTAAACACTTACGGCCGGATGACCGGCCCGCCCGTAATCATATTTCAAGTGGCCGGGTAATCTCGTTGTCTCATCAACACCGACTACATTATTAACACGTTACCGTTTATTAGCGCTTATTAAAGTAATTAACCTTCATAACTTACGAACGCTCAAAGACGGTGTGTCTTTGAGCGTTCGTAAGTTATTTATGGAGGTTGCCTATAGCGAACAATTAGTCATCACGTGACGATATTATTTGGAACCGAAGCGATGTCATATAATAACGTCACGTTGTCGTTCAATCTAGTTTGTTCAACTTACTCACATATTAACTTGAATATTATGCATAGACTTAGGTTTTACGCGAGTGATACGAATGACCTAAATTACGTAGAGGGTAGTATGGAGGCAGACGACGTTGTGGTATGGTAGTCTATTTCAATCAAAAGGTCAATTTATTGTCCGCTCATATTCCATTCAAGCTCTGTGGGCGTGAAGAAATCGAAATCGTTGATTCTACCACTTACTGACTCAAACAAAATGTTCAAATATAATTATGTGACAGGTTATTTTTATGAATGTCCTCGTTGGGTATCTATGGCTCGGATGGGTAGCTTTGTTTTATAGGCTCTATATAGACTCAAATAGAGGCTCCATTTTGGTTATGTAACTTGTCGGACAGAAATAAGTAAAAACACTATCTCACTCGCTCGCTTCTTATTCGCATCATCAATTCAAAATTCAGTGCAAAAGGGGTTCTACAACACCATTCTCTAAGGTCACATATCGTAGAGCACTACGATGCAGCAAACGCTTTGTGGCTTTTCCCACTTTGTAACACAGTTTTCGACAATATGACGTTAGAGAATTGACCCTGACCACACACGTCATTATATATTATATTATTTATAATGTAACCGTTACCAAGTTGCACAAAAGTCCTAGTACAATCATTTTTATATTAAAAACGGCTTGATCCCAGCTAAAAGCACATTTCACGGGCCATCTATCTTGCGGGATATTAGAAACAACATTTTCCGATTGTTTATACGTGCTCGGTAAGCTCTTCTTTCATTAGAGACGGCGACGTCGCTTGCACAGCGCCCGCACCGCTGTACCGCTAAGATTGATGGGCGCTAGATGGATTTGTTCTATTCGCGTTCTCACTCATCAATCATTCGCGGATATTTTTCCGTGTCTCAAGTTGTTTAGCCTAAATAAATTGTTGCAGCATTGAAGCATCGCTCATATCGATCGCGTTAGTATTGACGTCTACACACGTGAGTCTTCTCACTTTCAAAGTGGCGGACATTATTCAACTTTATCGACATGTTTTATTCATATACGAGTATTAGGAGCTGATTTTGAAAATGTAACAACAAAATCCTTACACTGCGATTTAATTTATTAGTTAGTAAAGTCATCTTGAAAACCGTTTTACGGCTATAATAATTTCGATGTGTTTACTTTCCTTTATTAAGTACCATATTCCAATTATAAGTTTGAGGTTTGAAATGAAAGTTAGTGTTGACAATAAATTAGTGGCCTGGCTAACATAATCATGATGGCGCGCGATTCAAAAGCAATAGCTGGTCTTATAATAGGGTGTAACCACAGGCTGCAATACGACCACGTCTAGCCGCCATTTGGTACACACTTCGCAGATAACCAAATGGGCTACTTGTGGTTTACAAGCCACCGCGCCGCGCACGGCACACCGTCCGCTATAGCTATCATGTAAATAAGGCTACAAAGTACAAGTTCCAGGAATTGCTATTGTCTATTTAGTTTACAAGATCCACACACATCGCGTGGACTAATCTACATCCAGTAGCGCTCATAAGTCCAGTAGCAATCTCACAAAGCAATAGATTGACTGTTTGGTTTCACTTAAGACCTTCTCTATAAGTTGTTTCTATAATGTGAGAGAGTGTGAGAAGGACAATCACTAAACTTTAATGTGGGGATGTCCTTTTCACAATACTAGTTGTTCTGTCTTCTTCTATATTGTAATGTAACTACGAACACTAGTATTAAGTTATATTATTGTCACAAACTCGCTGGATCAATGTTGTCCGTAAATAAAGAATGTAATATTAATATACTATAGAAATGCACACACACTCACTTTGTCTGTAATTGATAGTAGTTCATAACTTCAACTAACTTGACATATGGCATGCTAGCTTAGTCGTTACCGTCCTCAGGTAGGAGCGATTGTGGCGAGCCGTGGGATCGAATCTCACCTGCGGTTTACTTAATGTTATTTTCAAACAACATCTATTAATAGTTTTAGACATTTTAATTATCAAATGTATGGTCCCGTACGTGATCTCCCAGGTTTAGTTGTAATAATATCTATAATTATTAGTTTTTGTTCATTTGAATAAAATTAATTGAATGAGCAATACGACTCTTAACGTGCCACTCCACTATTGAATGCTTACTGTACATTGATGATATTAATGTGTATTTCTAAGGCTACGCGCGTAAAGGGACATTGGCCTAAGAAGGCGTTAAGTGTTAACGGTTTTTTGCTTTTACATATAAAATACTATTTATAAAGAAATCAGATTGAACTCAGACCCAACCTTAATATCCTTGCCAAAAATCCTTCTATTGAGGAATCAATGGCCAAATATTACTCAATACAACTCAGTTTGGGAAAGTGTGTACTTTGAGAGATTGCCCTCGTATTTACATGTACCTTCGCCTATTGTACGTATTCATGATCAACCCTACGTTATTCTATGCCGTGATTGATTAATTTAAGTCTACCTGTAAAGGTAACCGCGCTGTCAAAGTTGCCTAAATTTATATTTATGCATGTGATAAAATCTGTAGATGCAAGTTTTTATTATTTTTATTAGAAGCCATTAATGTCCCATTGCTGGACAAAGGTCACTCTCTTTCCACCTCTCTCTGTTCAGAGCTGTCAAGGAGTAATCTTTATTAAAGGAGTCCAGCTCATCCCGCCATCTCGGTCTGGGCCTACCGCGATGTCGTTTGCCATTAAATGGACCAACTGGGTCGTAAGTTTGGCCCATTTTTCGTCTGACATGCGGCAGAAGTGTAGAGCCGAATTTCCAATTTTGCTAAATATTATCAGTGAAAGTAATTTTAACCAAGTCTTACAATAGTTTATCATTATAAACCAAACTTGAAACTTACTTTAAAACCAAAAAAGAGACCAGGAACACAAAAAATATACCTAACAAATTAATTTAAAAACTACAGAATCGGAGGTGACCTGATAGATGTCACCTCCGATAAAAATAACATGAACATGAAATAGGGATATGAGGATACTATGTTACTGACGAGGGAAGTGGTGATAGGGCTACAAACTTAAGTACCCAGTGCAATGAGGAATTGAGGAGTGCTTTGGAGGGTGCGATTCGGGAATATCGGTTCATGTCGCCCGAACATAGACCGCGCTTACCTCATTTGCCCATGCATAACAAAAATAGGGCGCCGCCACCGCCGCCCGTCCTGGATTCGCAGTTATCAAACTGTATTGATGACTGCGAAGACCTCACCGATACTCATTCGATTCTGTACTGCGCGGCTGTAGCGGCATGTTGTGTAGCTCACGTCAAATTTTCCAGAATCTAGAGCTACACGACCGAAACCATCCGTACCAGCTTGGCAGTGCAGAATTGAGCGCCGTATTGGTGGGGCCAGAGCGCTCATCGGCAAACTAATCTGCTTCAGAGAGGACAATACTCGTCCAAGTGTGATGCGCTTTGTAAGACGGGCTTTCTTAGGGACTGATGTTAGCCCTCTGAACTATATGTCCTATGTCACAGAGCGCATCGACTTCCTGAAGCAGAAAGTGTATGCATGGGCTAATCGTATTCGTAGGTATAAGCGGCGAGTAGAACGAAAACTAAGAATCGCACCTTCCAGAACTATGAAAGGTGGGTTTAAAGGAGTTGGAGCGACTGGACCAAGGTGGGACTGACGCGTGCCTGCCAGATGACGATGCCATGTGTTCTTTCTGGCGCAGTGTCTGGTCGGTGCCTGTCAGTCACACCGAAGGTGATTGGGCTCGGGAAGTCGAGCGAGCCTGCGATCCAATACCAAAATTGGGGGCTATTACCATCTGCCCCCAAGATGGAGCTCGTGCAGTCCATCCGTTGTCTGGAAATCTCCAGGGCCAGGCTGCAAAACTTTTAGATCAAATGGTTTACAAGATCGCACGCTCGCTTGGCGGCCCAGTACCAGACAGCCTGAGAGACAGGGTCACTGCCCCAATTCCTAACGACAGGAATAACCCACATGCTCCATAAATCAGGTAGTACTACTGAACCCAAAAATTACAGACCGTTCACCTGTCTACCGACGGAAAACAAACATACATATAGACACCAACTCCATCATGTCTGTCTCTTAAAATGGATGTAAGAACGGGTCCCGTGGAACCAAGGAGCTTCATTCAAGGAGCTTTCATTGATATGGCCATTAGCCAACAGGTTCGTCGTTCCCGAAAGGATCTGTTGTAGAACTCGTAGATTACAAGAAGGCCTATGAAACGGTGCCACATACGTGGCTCATGAAGGTGCTGGAGTTGCAAAAATTGATGCAACTCTGCGCACCTTCTTGATGTCATAAATGGGGCAATGGAGGACGGTCCTTCGCTATCCAGGGTGTTGGAATATCCAGAGGAAAAGCGAGCCGATAAGGATCGAGCGAGGCATATTTCAGGACGATATTTTGAGCCCGCTTTGGTTCTGCTTAGCCTTTAATCCTCTAAGCACACTGCTGGAGCATTCAGGTCTAGGCTATCGGTTGAGGAGAGGTGGTCAGGTTATATCTCTCTTTCTCTACATGGATGAGCTAAAACTCTTTTCCCCCAACAATTTGCAACTAATGGAGCTACTGAAAGTAACTGAAACTTTCAGTAGCGCGATCAGAATGGAATTTGGTGTGGACAAATGTGCGGTCATGCCTGAAAAGCGAGGGGAGATTGTGGAATCCGCGGGAACCCAACTCTCGGATTCCGTAAACCTATAAGTATTTGGGTATATCGGAAGCGTTGGGCATCAATGGAAGTGAAAAGAAGCAATCGTTGAAGGAACGCTTCTTTGGCCGCCTGAAGTTAAATAGTCTTCTGTCAGGCGGAAACAAGGTGCGCGCCTTTAACGGTTGGGTCATGCCGGTTTTGATGTACTCTTTCGGCATACTCAAATGGACTCAGACCGAACTCGACGCCCTGGATAGGAGGGTCCGTACACTGCTGACTGCAAACCTAATGCATCACCCACGGTCATCGGTAATGAGACTGTATTTCCCGCGAAAGTGTGGAGGTCAAGGCTTTTTAAATGCTAAGACCCTCCACAATCGCGAGATATGCAGTCTCAGTGAATATTTCCTAGAAGCCGACGTGGGGATGCATCGTGATGTGGTCGTGGTTGACAAGGCCCTCACCCCGCTCTCCATGGCTAAAGAGAACTGGCGCAAACCTGTGGTGCTTGACACTAATGATCGCTTATAAGTATGGCAGAGTAAGGAGCTTCACGGACGTTTCTTCCAGGCCCTACAGGGACCCGATGTAGATCTTCTAGCGTCCGTAGCCTGGCTGCGTTTCGGTGGCCTCTTTGGAGAAACCGAAGGATTTGTCCGTGCAATTATGGACGAAGTTATGATGACGAACAATTATCGGAGATTTATTGTGAAAAACGTCACTGTTGGTCCAGGGTAATCAACTAGACACATTATCTCCGGGTGTTCTCGTCTAGCTAACGAAGAATACTTGCATAGACACAACCTTGTAGCCAGGATTATCCATCAGGAACTTGCTCTGAAATACAGCCTTGTGGAATCGGAAGTACCGTACTACAGGTAAGTGCCCGACCCAGTTCTCGAAAATGGAAATATCACATTGTACTCGATCGGGATCGATCCATCATCACTGGCAGGACTATTGTTGCCAATAAGCCTGAAATAGTTGTGGTGGATCGAGCAGAGCGGCACACAATGACCGTTGTCCGAGTCCGCCGTCCCTGGAACCATTTAGGGGGGCTGGAAGAGGCCGCTGTCCGCCCTCCGCCTGCGCCCGGTGCGCCTGCTGTGGATCGGGAGAGTGGACGAGATCTTTCCCTTTCCGCAGCTTCCTTCTGCGAGATTACTGTTTCGCAGAAGGAAACCACTGCGTCCCAGAACTCGACGCCGCCGACCATCAACCTCACTACGGTCGGTCGGCAGCGACAGGTCACTGCCTATCTCAGAGATGAGGGCACGGTGCGGCTCCTCCCAAGCGGCACACTCTGCCAGCGTATGCCACGCCGTGTCCTCCCGGCAATCGGCGCAGTGGTAACACTGGGCGTCCGGCTTCCTGTTAATGCACCACAGGGACTTCCCGAAGCAACCATGCCCCGAGAGCACCTGCGTCGCCCGAAACGATAGGGAGCCGTGCCTCCTCCCGAGCCAGAGGTCGAGCACTGGCCGGATCGCCGCAATGGTGATGAGGCCGGCGGTAGGGCGTGAGGGCCTATCCCGCCATTACGCCACCAGGACCTCGCGAAGCTGCGACCGTCGCTGCTCCATATGACGATGCATCGGCCGCTCGCCCCGCGCCCTCGCTTCCTCGCGCCACCGATAAAGTTACACGAGCACCTTCGCCTCTAGGTCCCAGGGCGGAGATCCGGCTGTCGAGCACCAATCCCAGGTACTTCATGGTTGACTCGACAGCGATTCGAACCCCCTCGACTACTATGTGTGATCCAGGCGGCGGTGCCAGCCGGGGACCATGAAACACCATGGCCTCCGACTTGTTGAGGGCCACATCGAGGCCTAGGCGCCGTATGCGGGTCACCACCTGTGGAACCACAGCCGTCGCCAGCAACGCTGCCTCCCTGTACGAATCCCCCCGGGCTGTGACCAACGTGTCGTCAGCGTAACACGTCATGTCTAAGCCCGGATTGAATTCGCCCCTCAGCACCCAGTCGTACCCAATGTTCCACAGGAGCGGCCCTACGACCGAACCCTGCCGAACATCGCATGACACTTGTGCTGGTTTCCGCCATCACATCTCATGTAGGTGACACCCCTCTCCGCCAAATAAGCCCCAACGATGCGGCGGCGGTAGATAGGCACCCGATGATACCGCAATGCCTCCCGAATACAACTCCAGGGCAGGGTGTTGAAGGCGTTGGAGATGTCCAAGGACACCGCCACCACCACCCCACCCCGGGACACCGCCAGAGCTCTCTCTTCATCTCTGCCTATGTCACCTCTGGGACGCTGATGGCGTTCTCCTCTGTAGACTCTGCGGCTGTGGGCCAGGCCATCGGCGGCGGAGTATGCTCTGCTCTTGCCGGGAAGAGGGCTGCGACTATCTCCTCCAGCCGCTCGGGTTGAAGACTCTCCGTAAGTGGAGGCGCCACGGCTCGAAATTTCCCTCGAACCGCTCGATAGGGGCACCCTGACGACGTCTCCTCCGGTAATGGGTGTACTGGCGTCTAACCACCACGCACGCGACGCGTTACTGTTCGATTTCGGCGGACCACCAGTACACCTGGCGCCTTGCTGACTGTGTGTAGACCCGGGGCATAGACGCGTCTCAAATTTGCTTCATCGCCCCGCGGAACCACAGCGCCTCCTGTTCGACGTCGACGTCGACGAGTCCGTTCGTTGCCGACTCCGGGATCCAGGCCTGGACAATAGCAGCCTCCTCGAGAAGCTCCCTGTCGATGCGCTTGCGCGCCCAGCGCTGGCCGTCCGTTCGCGGGACCGATGAACTGCGGCCGCTAGTGGTCTGGGCGCATTTAACGATGATCCGACAACGTCTCCACCTCCGCGGCGATACGCCAGTCGCGAACACGGCTCGTGACAGCAGGGCTAGCGAACGACACGTCTACTATTGACACACCCCGCACCCCGCACGTGTGAACCGATCCCTGGTTTAAGACGGCCAGGCCAGTCATGACCAACCACTCCTCCAGTGCCTCACCCCTCGCATCGGTCACCGGTGATCCCCACACCGTAGACTTGGCGTTGAGATCTCCGAGCAACAGCACCGGGCGAGGATGGAGTTGGCCCACGACGGCACCCAACATGGAGTTGACGTCCAGTCTCAACTTTGGCGCAACCATTGAGCGCATAGCTCAGAAGCGATACTTTACGCCTGGACAGCTTCTAACTCTTTATAAAGCGCAAGCCCGATCCTGCATGGAGTATTGCAGCCACCTTTGGGATGGCTGAGCAAAATACCAACTTACCGCGCTCGACTCAGTGGAACGCAGAGCTAAGAGGGTCATAGGTGACGTAAAACTGGTGGATGCCAAGCTTCACAGCTTAACTCATCGCCGCAAGGTTGCCTGCTTGTCGGTCTTCTATAGACTGTACTTTGGTGAGTGTGCGCAAGAACTCCACGACCTCATCCCACCTGCCCCTTTCTACCGTCGGACATCTAGACGTACTGCTAATTACCATCCATACTTAGTTGCCATTCCACCAATTCGCACTAAGCGCTTCCAAACATCCTACATAATGCGCACGGCAAAAGAGTGGAACTCACCACCTGCGTCTGTGTTCCCGAACGCATTCAACCCGAATCTTTTCAAAGTTAGAGTGAACAGGCTTCTTCTGGGTAAGCTCACTCCATCGTAGACTTTGTCTCTATCACTTCTGACCTAGACTAGAGTCAAGAGCAAAGCCATTTCAAATAAAAAAATATAAAAAAATGTAAAAGATAAGTTTTAAAATGAATATCGGAGAAAATATATTTAATCCATTTGACTGTTTTGATTACCAGCCAATTTCTAAACACTTTACTATAAAATAGATAGGTACACGATCAAAACATCGCAAACAACAAAGTTTATCTGTTGTATTTGTTTCAGAATCATTGTTTCCTCGTTTCGTGGAGCCGGTCACGAACGTGACGGTGACGGTTGGACGAGACGCGCTGCTCGCCTGTGTCGTTGAAGACTTACGAGGGTACAAGGTAAACTAGACGTTCTCTCGTAAAATCCTTCCCTATTCATTAATAAGTGCTATTTTCAGAAACCAAAACAAATGAAAAAACAAAAAAAGGTTATTTATTTGTTAATTTTACAAATCTAAAGTTAGACAAAGACTACGGGGGCAGGGCTTCTACAGCTCTATTCATGTCCCCTTTTTCGGTATTGTTAAATGTGGCCGTGTTTTCCATGGCAACCACCCCTGTTCTTAGGTAGCCACCGCGTTATGACACATACCCATTTATCCTGCTGCATTTTTTAAGTATAACGCTTTTCGTCCCATTTCAGCCAGACTGTGATTTACAGTGTTGTTTCGTACCTGTTTGGCCGCTAAATTGAATACGCTCCATCGCCCGCCTACTGTTCAGTTCGGACTTCTGAAACTCGGTCAGGAACCAACTTTGAACCCCGCGATTAGAATGGTCCATACACATGTGAATAAGTTTTCGCCTGGGAGGCAAACAGGATGTCTTGAACTTAAATTATATTTTAAGAAGTTGACAGAACAAGCGATAAAGATCAATTTCAATTTAATTTTCTTACTTTCCCCCAACAATCAGACCAGAACAGGCTCAGTCTGTCAGATGAACAACTTTATACATGCAGTGATTATCGTCGGTTATAAAAAAAAAACTGCTGTTCATAAAAAAGTGCAAAACATACGCGGTAAAAATGCAGGGAACTGCTTTTTTTTATAACCGACGATTTTTTTAATACCCCTGTATTCAGAATAGTGTACTGAATCCATGGTAACAGGTCGCGCGTCGATATCGCTGCCACCCCGACCCCAAGTTTGAGAAATCTTAAGGCCAGTATATGTTTACATGTGTTTACCTGTTAACTGATACGTCATACTACAATAACTAATTCATCTGTCATGTTGTGGTGGTTGTAGCTAAACCCTCAATTACTATCCAATAATTGAGTAGCCACTCAAGAGATGATACGCATGTGCAGCTCTACAGATTCTTGATAAGATTTGTACTGAATCGGGGTCAAAAAAGTTCTTTAGTGGTAAAGTAAATACAGATGTATAGACGATGTGACGTCAGCTAACTTCAATATGCTATGTCATGCCCTGCCCAGTCTCTTTACATATGAATAGAACGACTACAAGGTGGAGGAATTTTCTGTTTAAGAATATTAACTTAAAGTATAAAACTTGTGGTCTCTCGCTATTTAACAGGCTTCACCGCAGAGTATAATAGTTTCTTATTCTATTTATAAGCTTGCCGCAAGTTTATATTGGAAAGCAATTAAGAAAGCAAACAACGGTAACCTAGAGCCATCACCACCATGACGTCAGCGGCACGATGATGTACGAGCGCTGTGTAATTCTATGAACGGATACGTTCCGCCAGAACTTCATACTATTCGTGCGGTGCACGGGATAAAGTTTTAACAAGCCAACTTAATATCACTTTGCTCAGAATGCACGATTCGCCAGTTATTAATCATGCAGGACGGCTAGTTAGCAAAATTGGAGTGCTGTTTAATGCAGATATTAGGTACCTACATATTTAAGTGATGAAACTTAATTTGTCACTATTTGGATCATAACATCAACGAGAAATTTAATCATAGTCTAAAAGTAAAAATAACCGGCCAAGTGCGAGTCGGACTCGCGCACTGAGGGTTCCGTACAAACCTGTAGGTATGTAAGTAAAAGTTCACACGCGTTCATGAGGAAAGGGGTAGTAAAAAAAAAGTAAATTATTAAATATATTTTTATTTTATTATGTAACTAGTATTTACGGTTTTCGCGATTTTTCCTTTATCTGTGCTATAAGACGTTTTCGCTTCGTACCAAATTTCAAGATTCTTAGTTCATGGGAAGTATCCTGTAGGTTTTGATTCCCTTGCGAGTGTCGAAAATTTGCGGAAATTTGCGACATAAACGGCTGTTTCGTTTGATTGCGTTTGCTTATACGTTTGATCACAACTTTAAGGGACAGTAGATCTGAGTATTTGATATAAATTTCAGCTGATCAAAGTGATCCTATAAGGGTTCCGTTTTTTCTTTTCGAGGTACTGAACCCTAAATAGTGAAAGATGAAGCAGCACAGCACTAGTTTATTTTATTTACTAACACTGAAGTGATTTGAAAAACCAAAATCAAAGATTTCAATCATTACATTACCACCAGAGCGAGTAAGGTCTCTATCTTTTAAATGAATGATAGTACAAAGTAAAAAATAAGTGGTTTTGAAGCCAGTTCTAGCCACCGATTTCCGTTTGTCATTGTTCCATATTTGAAATCGGACTCGAAAAAAATCAGTCTAATTGAAATAAATCGACTTTTCGCGTTTCTCAAAATTAGAACGTAATTTTTAAATAAATCAATGATTTACATAGAGAAAACTTTTATTTAGTAAATTGTGTTACCTCCAAGAGCATGACGGTTTCTGGAATGTTATCCCATGATTCCAAAATAGCAGTTTTCAGCTCGTGCAAAGTTTCTGGAGCTGGTTGGTTAGGTTAGGTTAGGAAATGGTTCAGCTTATCCCATAAGTGCTCTATTGGATTCTTATCTGGCATTAGTGCGATACTTTTACTTGAGGTATTTTTGAACCCTTGCATTGTCATGCAAAAAAAACAGACAGAGAAATTGCATCATATGAGCCTTAGGCCCTGACAAGTGTATCGGTCGCTATATAGTGTTGGCAGCCGTGGTCCGTCACAACCTCGAGGACAGTCTTTCCTTAGGTGGAAATTCAGCCCCAGATTGTCCATAGCCCACCGCCATAACGCACCTTGTCTTTAATGCAACTTTGCTGAAAACATCCTCCCTGTTTTCGGTAGACCACGTACAAGACCGTCATTGCCATACAGCATAATCTTGGTTTTATCTGCAAAAAGAACCAATGAAGCCACCATTGACGTTGAGTCCAATGTAAATGTTCGTGTGCTAACTGTAGGCGCGCCTAATGTGAGCTCGTCTCAATTTGGGACCATTGGCCTTATGAGGGTTCAGGCCACGTTCTTCGAGTCTAACAGTTCGAGAGCAAAGAGTCAGTCAATTCAAAGTCTGGAAGCTGTTCTTGGACCTGTACAGAGGTCAGGTGACGATTACAAATTCGAAATTATTTATTTTGGGACAACTAGGTCAACAAAAGTTTAGTCAAAAAAACTTCGAAGCTATTGTTAGTACTTAAATACAATTACAAAGGACCACACTCAATTTTCACATCTGGTTCTATACACAAATGCCCCTGTGCTGACCCGCCCCGACATGACAACCAACAGAGATAACCCCCAAAAGGATCACCAGACAAACGAAATGCCTCAACACATAAGCACGTACTTCTTCAGCTATAGCTTTCAGGATTCTGTTGTAACTACCCCGCACGCTTCTCATAAGTGACACGAATGTCTTCCGAATGACGGCATGAAAATCGACAGTATTAGCCTTAGCGAACCTCTCGGAGGCACTGCAGAAACGAGGAAGAAGAATTGGACGCGCAAAAAGTCCTGGGATTTTTGGTACAGCTAACCCACAGACCACCCGTGTACAGACCCGGACAATATGCCGTCTAAATAACGTGACCTTGACTTGGTCTGTAAATACGTATTTGTTACGGTCGCGAATCATGCTTTAATCAACATACAAGCTTAACTTGCAAGTTGCAAAAACCGTAAGAAAATTTAAATTTCGCGGGCGACCCTGGCTCTTCCCCATAAGAACGTTTTCAGTGAACTAAATAGATTTGTGTACGCATTAGGGAAAATCGTATTGTGTCAGACGAAAAAACAGCCCGCATATGCTAGAGTGGATATGTTGAATCACTATTAAGATACGGACTAATAATATGGGGCAATTCAACAGACAATGATAAGACATTTATTGTACAAGAGAAATGCGTAAGAGCCATATGCTGTGTCGGTCCACTTGAATTTTGATGGCTTTTATACCAAAAACTGTAACTATTGACCTTGACTGTATCTTTTTGCTTGACTTTGAGGTACTTATCGGTTTTTGTAAGGAAACATAAAAAAATCTTTAGATTCAAAGGTGAAAATGACACCAAACAGAGACCAAGAGATGCAACAAAAATATTAGTTCCTTTTTTATACAACTGTCATTAAAAATTATGTTTAACATATGTGCATTACAACTTTTAACAAATAACCATAGATCATAAGGGAGGACACATTTAAATATTTTAAAATTAAACTGCGTAGATGGTTGATTGAAAATTGTTTTATAGTTTACAAGAACATGCTACATGATAAAAAAAACATGTTTTAAGTTTCCTATAGTGTTGCCACAACACTTTAGGAAATTTAAAACATTTTCATTTAGTTTAACCTTTATTAAATTAGTGTACTATTTTAAGGTTTTGTGTTTTGTATTGCGTGTAGATATATTTATTGTTACATAAATTTATTTAATTTTTTATTAAAAAATTACATTAGAACATAGTTATTTTATATTCTGTACTTATATCCTATAAAATGAGTGTATGTTAGGTATTCATGTAAAATTAATTATAAAACACCAACTGTTACATATGGTAACACCTATATTTTCTGCAAATAAATGATTCATATTCTTATTCTTTAGATTCCAACAAAAGATTGCTAAGTGTTCTAATGCAGTTTTTGTACTAAAACTTAGTTTGCGTGTGGATGTGGCTCAGCTGGAAGAAAACTTGTAACTTGTGTAAAAGATTACTATCTTATGGAACCCTAAATGTGTTTGTCACTTTCGTAAAAATATAAGTTTCCAAAACTTTATGCACATCTATAAATTTATGGAAATGCAGCAAAGGAAAAACTTACTTCTGTGGTTTGCCGCACTTTTGCATTTGCTGCTCGTTCAGCCGTGAATGTCCGTCTAAAGCAACCATGTGCTATATGCTTGCGTCACGGACAAATTCATTTCTACACGATGACGGCGTGTGTTTGTGCGGTATTTCGGTATTTATTATATCAAAGTACATCAACAAAAAAAAAACTATTTCAAATTTTGTTATAAAATTAGGCCCAAAAATATTGGCTCTTGTTTTTTTTTGGAAAAACAACGTCCCGGTTCTTAAGTTCGTTAATTTGAACCACGTGGAAGATCAAATATCAGAATCATGTTTCTAGAAGACGATTTTCAAGCCCTTTCTTTATTTTCGTAGAGAAAACTTAATATTTCTACTTGGTCCCCCAGGTGGCGTGGGTGCGCGTAGACACGCAGACAATCCTGAGCATCCATCACAACATAATAACTCAGAACGCGCGGATCAGTCTGTCGTACAACGACCACCGCTCGTGGTACCTGCACATCAAGAACGTGCAGGAGGTGGACCGCGGCTGGTACATGTGCCAGGTCAACACCGACCCCATGCGCTCCAGGAAGGGATACCTTCAGGTTGTGGGTGAGTATACTACCTCCATCAGTCTGCCGTACAACGACCACCGCTCAAAACCAAAACATTTTATTTTGTAAATCAACTTGCGTCCAGTACTGTATATAGTGCTGTAATGTAAACTTCCCTAGAATCCTGCAATTTTTACAGACTCACTTACCTAACTGCACATCCACTCTGCAGGTTATCCTGCTCGGTTTTATTGACCACATAGCGAAGCAAAAGTGGCATTCCGGCATGGAATTTTTATTCACCTAAAAGCCGTTCATACTATCAAACCTGAGCTTAGAGCAAGTTGATATTTTGACTATAAAATACCCGAACTAAATACCTTCGTCTACCGACCCTAGTTCAGGTGTAATAAGGTCACAAATTTATATAGATAGCATTGCTGTGGTTGCGGTTCGGACCCGGCACAGAGCAGGTAGCGGGATTTTGACCTTACCCTTAAATAAAAAAATCTGTCTACCAAATCAATTATTATTATGATGAAACATAGTCCATGATTCGAGGAGTAGCCCTTCATTTCTTATATGCAGTGAGATTTTAGCTCGACCACGTGAAAGATAAAATGCGATAATTGATAGCGTTTAATAAGTTTTGCAGGTGTTTGCAAAACACTAATAAAGCTTTGAAGACAAAAAAAAATACAAATAAAAACATACATATAAAATATAATTATAATATTACTATTGATTTTCACTTTTCTTCTTTTTGTCACCAGTGCCACCCGTGATAATTGACAACATGACATCCACGGACATGGTGGTCCGCGAAGGTACCAATGTGACTATGGTCTGCCGGGCCACCGGCTACCCTGAACCTTATGTCATGTGGAGACGAGAAGACGGACAGGAGTTTAATTGTAACGGCGAATCGGGTAAAATATTTTTATTTTCCTTTTGATTGTTTGTTTTTTTATATAATACTAGCTGACCCCGCAAACGTTGTTTTGCAAATTTTTTTTTTTGATTTTTTTTTTTAAATAGATGTTGGCCGATTCTCAGACCTACCCGATATGCACACAAAATTTCATCAAAATCGGTCAAGCCGTTTCGGAGGCATAGTAGGCTTAGTATGGCAACGAAAACTGTGACACGAGAATTTTATATATTAGATTATTTATTTTTATCTATATACAGTTTACGTTTGCTAACCTAACAGCTTGTTTTTATGTTATACTGTTTTTATGATATATAATATTCTGTGGAAAATATTGTGAGTAGTATATTTGTTAAGTTAAATTTTAAGAAACTCACTGTTTATGCTTAATAAACTACTGTTTGTTTTCCCAAATGTAATAAATAAATAAAAAAGTGTTGAAATCATAAAATTCTAAGAACTACTTTACTGGAAAAAGTAAATATGGCCTAGGCAATCTCCTAAAAATCTTCTGAAAGCTCATTCAAAATGTCGATCTAATTCGAGTCTTTAATGTAATTATACATCCAAACACTTCGTTTTTATAAGGTTAATGGTCTATAATGTTCTCTTAAATGGAAACATAAAGAACAGCCAACACTGTTAACAAAAGATTTTGGTACTCTTATAAATATCCGGTCAAAACATTAGTTCCGGACGCTCATTATGTTGACGCCCTCTCGGCGTAACAAAGCAGATGAAAAAAAGAAATCTCTGAAGCGAGAAATGGAGTGGAATGGACCACTGGGATACCACTCGCGTATATCGTCCAAACAAGCGTTGTACGTAGAAAACGAATTCTCTACAAATTATTTTCACACGATAAATGAGCTTATATTGTGTTAGAATTTGTTCATTTCATGTTTTTTTTTTTAACAACACACAGTTTCGGTTCGGATACCAGATTTGTAAATACTTAGGAAGGCTGCTATTTACTCAGTCATTATTTATTTATACTATAATAGCCCGAATTTTTGCTTGAAAGTGCGAAAGTAAAACATTTTATGCCATAATGTTCAGAAATTTTGCTTAAGAAAGACTAAACTAAAACACTTTATGCTTTAATGTTCAGTATTTTCAACTTTTTTAAACTAATCTTGTAGAATTATTATTTCCCACCAGAACCGGACCTTCCAGCGAAGGTTCACGAAAGGGTCCAAAATGACACGGATTGTTCCACACAATACTATTAAATTGTACCCGCAACCAGCGCATAACAGAAATATTTTCGCAATTGAATTAACAATGGACTATCGAAGGCCAATAATTACGAAGCCCGCCATAATTCATTTATATCCAACAATGCTATACTTTATGGCTTTCCATTTTTAAATATTTTTTATCTAAATTATACGTAGGTAAGTATTATGTGTAGGTACCTACCCTATACAAGTAAGTTATGTGTTATGGGTACATTATTTTCGTGGCGGACAAAACTTTCTGTCTGTGATTATTTTGAACATGGACCTACACTTTAGCATCGTAGATTCTAATTACGGTTAACGTTTTCATTCGCCGACTGTATACGAAGGTTTACACGAACGTACTGTCTATTCCTTTAAAATAGCGTCATTCTTCAGTGCTTCTTTACACTTGTGTTGTTTGCTTGCAGTGAACGTGGTGGACGGTGAAAACTTAACCATATCCAAAGTGTCTCGACTTCATATGGGTGCCTATTTGTGCATCGCTTCCAATGGAGTTCCGCCATCGATCAGCAAGCGAGTAGTGCTCATGGTGCAGTGTAAGTTACATCATTACTTTACTTGAAAGATGATAGGTAATTATCATTTTAGCTACTTCGTTAATGTACATTAACGAAGTAGCTTCGCTTTGCATGTTATTGTTTGGTAAAAGCGCGTTGGTAAAGAATTAAGGCCATTCAAATATTTAAATCTGACTATTTAAAAATGCCTAGTGGTGTGATTAGGCAAACATTTTCTTATGAATGTGCACATTACATTTCTTATCGCCATTTAGCCAATAAACCGCTAAATTACTCCACACGGTACAAGTAAAGTTAGTTAACTAACCCACCGGTTATATGCATCGCAGTAGCAACCCCTATCCGGTATTCCTTGGTTGACTGTTAAACCCTAGTCAAAACGAACAGCAGCAGGCTTAGCATGGCGTTTTCTGTTTCTACTCTACTGTAGAATAGAAATCGCTTTCTACGCTCCTCGAAATCTCTTTTTCGCGAGCACGAGGACACACTTAGACTCAGGTTGCTTTATAGACAGTGATTTTCCATAGCAACGGGTTAGTTGCTAGTGATGTGTATAACTACCCATTTTTACCGTACAATTGCGTTTCGTTTCTGTGTAGACAGTAGAAAACTTTCTACTGTCTACACAGAAACGCCATTTTTGTCTACTCTTCCGTCGACAATACGCTTCTCTAGGGCGCTCGTGCTAAGCCTGCTGCTTTCATTAACACATCAACATGGAAACATACACACCCCATCTGTACTTAAAATTTATGTACAAAAATTTTCTCCACTTACTTACCTTTACCTCGCAGTTTCCTCACTTCACACAAAACTTTTGTTACGTCGGGTTTGAATATAGCAATAAAATACACAAGAAAGTGTACTTTAGAGTCTTCCGAAGATTTTATGTAGTGTTTCTCAAGTACGCAATATTATATGCCAATGATATCTATAACTCAACATAATTATAAGTATGGTCCAAAAAATGTACACCTACATTAAAATCACCTTTTAAATTGAAACTGTACACTACATTTATGCAAATAGTGGGTTAGCGGGATAATTAATTATAAAATTATGCTACTAAAAACGTTATACTTTTGAGATGTAAATACTAAAAAGAAAAATATTAACTGTGAGGACTAACAAAATTAATATCCTCAGAAGCTGCTTATTTAATTTTAATAATTCCGACTGACATTTGTCCAGTAAGAGATACATTAATTCAGTCCGGTGTCGGCCGTCGTCGGACAGCTTTATCATAGTTTATTCTTCATAGCTTACGATCTATGAAGTGCATTAACAACACTTACCAAGAATATTATAAGCAGCATTTAGAAGGCTTTGATTCTGTGAAGTAGTTTATTGAATGACGTAGAATGTTTCAGTTTCACAAATATGTGTGAGTATCTATGTGGGAGTGTTCATGAATCATCTCACCTAGGTGTATGAAAGTAAGTTAGTTTTAGGACCTCCTATATTCAATGTGTGGCGGCTCTATCTACACCGCCACAACACACTGACGACACCCAAAATCCTGCATCGCGCAAGCAGAGTTTACCAAGCAACCAGCATATATATACAGCGTCCCGACCTCAATCGCGCCGCCCTCTCCCGACCCTTGCTCGAGCCAGCCCGCGTCGCTGAGCCTGTAGCTTCAAATTAGTCCCAAAATAACATCAATCCTGATCCAGCTAGTCATTTGCTGCCCTCTTCCAGCGACGCCCTAAGCCGAGGTTCGTACCCCACAGGGGGTGCCCTTAGCGTGTAGTCGCTTAGTTTTTAGTTAGTATTTAAGTTTAAGTCCTGGCTGGAGGCCTTAATTTATTAGGGCAACCACAGGCAAGTCCGCTTAAGCAGACGACAACCCCATATGTTGACCTGCGAGATGCCAAACAAACAAACATCAATCGCGCCGCTGAGCTTGTAGCTTTAAATTAGGCCCAAAATCACTCAGATCCTGATCCAGCTAGTCTCTTGCTGCCCTCTTCCAGCGACGCCGTAAGCCCCCACAGTTCCTACCCCACAGGGAGTGCGCTTAGAGTGGTTGGAGGATCCTTTCTTTTCTATGGAGAATTAGTGAACTTTACACCCTGTTCCTCATACCTCTATAAATACTTTGAAGAAATCCGCCAATGGAGGCAAATCATTGATTGACATTTGTGACATATTTTTGGCAATGGGTGTTACCACACACAAATTGCCCGTAGTTGCTGCTCTGCGTGACAATTAACGGCTACCCATCGTATTCCCAAATCATTGCGTTCGTTTTCACTCATCCATTCGTAGCCGGTTTATTACATTTGATTTATGTTCGCATTTGCTTATTGTTATTATTTATTCCACCATTATTATTAACACTCATAGTTTGTTGGCAGTTTCTCCTCTTTACCCAATTATTAAAATTTTACAAGTTTTCCCAATTAATTGTTTTGGGATGAAATTCATAATTTTGTTATTGGCTCCTCCTCCTGGCCTCCTATGGCAATAGATGTTGTCTCCATGGGGCCACACAAGTCCGAGTGTATTCGTTCCAATGGTATGGTAGCCCGTGAGCCTATATTCTTAAAAGGGGCCCTAGTCTGTTTACCTTTCAAACATGGAATGCAATTTTTATTACTGTTATTAGTATTTAATAATTTTACACCTTCAGTACATGTTGGCAATTTATTAACATCATTGTAGTTAAGATGTCCCATTCTACGGTGCCATACATCTATGCTCTGGTTATCTGAAGTTGTCATGTATGCATTACCTTTGACAGTGTTCAATTTGTACATATTATTAGTCAGCCTTGCCGTTGCTACTAATTGTTTCTCTCTATTATATATCTTACAGCCAGTTTTATTAAATATTACTTGGCAGCCATTCTTTGCCAACTGACTGACAGACAACAAGTTGATGCTTAATTGTGGAACATACAAAATATCTCTCACCTGTATGTGATTTATTTTACCATCTTCACCAATTAAATCTAAGTTAACATTACCTATTTTCTCCACGGTGACTGATGTATTGTTGGCAACCTTTATATCTTGTATCGGAGAAGCCCGGACATCATACATATAGTCAAGTATGTTAGTCATGTGTAAAGATGCTCCTGAATCCACATACCATTCCACACTGTTCATACATACATGAGCTGCTGAAAACACTGCTGCATAACCGCTATTATTATCCTTCTTTTTGTTATTACAGAACTTACTCATGTGTCCATACTTATTACAGTTGTAGCAACGGGGGCCTGCTGACTTATTCTGCTGATTATGTTTATTATTTTGTTTGTGGGTAGATTTGTGCTTTGTATAAAGAACAGAGACATTTGACTCTTTAACCTCTTGCAAAAGTTTAGTTTTTATTGAGTCTGTATTTATCTTCACACCAGAGCTTTCCAGTCCCATGATCATTGGTTTGTATTGTTCCGGCAAACCTGCCAACATCAATGTACCCAACCATTCATCGTCAACTTTAAATCCAACATTTCTCAGTTTGTGGGCGGTGGTTACAATTTTATTAACATATTCTTCTATATTTGAACATGCGTCTAATGTGGTATTCACCAAATCTCGGAGTAACCCAACTTTTCTTGTTAAACCTGAATCTTCAAAAGCATTTCGTAAATTTTGCCATACCTCCTTTGAAGTCTTTGCATCTTGGACGTGTATATAATTTACCGGGTCCAGTAGCAAAATGATTTTTGACTTTGCTTTCAGATCTTGCTTCGGATTTACCGTTACGCTATCTGCAGGTTCAACACAGTCCCACAACTCTTCGTGTTGTAAAAACGTCTGTACTGCGAATTTCCATGTGCAGTAATTCTCTCTTCCCTTTAATTTTTCTATTTGTACGTTATTCATAGCCATTTTAGGTCGGAGCCAATTCAAAAAAAATTGTTTTGTAACGGTGGCTACCTACAAATACGCTATAAATGGAAAGCTATTGTGGATATTGTAGTGCAGCCGAGTCTGCATCTCGTGTCTCGACGGTCAGTCGAGTGGTTTGCCCATGGAATATGGTGCACGGTTTAGCCCATTAGAGAAATGTGGCACGAATACGGCTTTGCGTCGTCCGGTTAAGGCTTCGGCCTAATGTGAAAGGTCCTCGTGACCAGTTGAAGAGTTTCCTGTTAAGACGGTGTGCTCATTGTAACGCAGTGGAAGCGTGCTGGGCCCATAACCTAATGTAATGAAACTAAAGATATTAATTATATGCTAGTTTAATAGAAACGGTTACAACCAAGGAAGATGATTCTAGAGAAGTTTATTTAGAAGTTGACAGAACGGTGCGCGTCAAGAAACACGCTATTATATAGGGGCGCTCGAATCGTTCAGAAACAATGAAGTTCGGTTTATGTTCATATTCCAATAATTAGACTTCAAAGGTTTGGAACTTTAAACCTTAGTCAATATCAATTTGTTAAGGTTATACCTACCAGTTTCGGATACCAACTAGGTAATAGTAGAACTTGTAATGTTGTACTTGTTAAGTCATTTTGTACCTATTCTTCATTATAAAAGTCTACACTAGCAAACCTATAAGAAAAATACTATCTTCAACAAGTGTTTACAAAGAGCTTAAAACGCTACGCACAAATTATTAAGCAAAATACGTTGTTTTTATTGTAATCATCTAGAAAAATGTGTACCAGCAATTCATGTTGGCATATCAACACCTTATTTTATGTACTAAACGGAATTTATATTTTGGGCTAGTAAAATGTCAAAATATTTATAAAGGCAGTGAATGTTTTTGCTCCAAATATTTAATTTACAATTCAGTGACCTAACTGTGGTTGCCGCAAAAACAAAAGAAAATAATCGAACGCAAATTTTGCGATCGGGTTGATTACACGTTGTTTACATTAGTAATCTGAGGTAATAACCGGTTCGAATTAATACGTACACCCGATAACATTCGGATATCATAATCAACTCGGCGTATATGTCCGCTCATTTGTCCCGACCCGTTAACTTAGCCTCAAATTCTTCCGTTCTTATGTACGTGAGTCAACGTCGAGAAATATTATTTTTCTTGGGGGTGGGTTTCGTTAACGAGTATTTACGAGGACACGAGCGTCTCTACCTGACGGCGGCGCCTTCCGCCGGATCGGCCGTAATTGCGCCCAATTAGAGCATTATGCTGACGTGAATACGGTACGGACGCGATAATGGCGATACTATCTGTCCTCCCGTCGCCCTCGCCACCTTGCCACCGTACCCAATGAAATGGTTTTCTTTCCCCTAATTCACATTTGGTATCTGAACGCGTTCGCAGACCTCTCCATTTCTTACGAGAGACGTGGAACGCTCACGTAACTTTCACTCGATTAACCAACGAGCCTTCCTTATGAATTCACTGTCAGTTTTCATTACATTAAGGCAGTAGCGGAGACAAATCTTTATGACAATTTTATTCTTAAGGCGCGTCACTGCCTGCTTAAATTCGTTCATAACTCTTCGCAGATGACATAATACGTTGCACCAAAGACGTATAAACTATGTAAACAAGTTGTGTAGGGCACCATGTCTTCGCTAAGCTAAAAAACTGGATTTTCTTTCTTTCTTCTCTAAGGTATGTGATATGTATTATGTGCATGTTTTGTTATTTATGTAACAAGTATAAAGACATAGTTTTTGAGAATAGGATAATTTTTCATTCTTGACTGTGCGTGCGTTAACTACGTACCTGTGCGTGCGTGGTACGTAGTTTTTCCCTATTGTTAGAGTTTACCTACTTATAAAGTAACTAAAAGCAATATTTTTTTCAATTTTAATTGAATGTGCATACACTTGAAATCATACATTTTTGCGCCAGTAACTAAACAATATGAAGTTTAGCCTTATTTGGTTAAAATATTTTACCTAAAAAAAAACATAACCAATTGCAACTGGAAATTCTATCCCAGTTTGAAAATTAAAAAGTGAAAATCGACGCTTTTTATACAAGTTTCAATCTTGTTTTTTGAAATAGTGTATGCTACGGCGTAGAGCGTGGCAACAACGCTATCAGTGTAACATGACGCGAAAACATCACGTTTGCAAACTCGATGAAAGATTAAGATTTAAAAAAGTATAAACAGATAATATTTTATGTTTGCAGATGCTTCACATAGACTAGAACAATTTAGATAGGTATAAGAGATTTTTTTTTACTTTTCATGGAAAATTGGCCACGTCTTCTATTACTTACAAATATAGCCTGAAATTTAAACATAAAATAATGTTAGGCTTTGGACGTATGGACGATTCTTTTCGACCGAATCTAAAAAGGAAAAGTCTCTGATCGATACGTTTTTTATTTAATTAGTCTCTTTAGAAAAATATTTATTATTATTATTATTTATTTATTTTAAATGGTAATTAAATAACTTATAAACTAAGCCCCACAAAACCTTAGTAATGGTTTGACTGTGGGGTCGGTGAGTCTACACACTCATTCTTAAATTTTGTACTTAATACTAATAATTATTTCGAGGTAGCACTTTAACACGTTTCTAAATAATACCTTTTTAATTTATTTATTTTTAATAACTTTGTGTGCTTTAAGAGTACATTAATTCTAGTCCTGTTAGCGTATTATTATTTACATACTTAATAGGTGAGGCTATAAAGTCCCCGTATGCTAACAATTTTTTATCATTCTCGTCATAAAAATGTCGTAAACATCTTCAAAATAAGTTCAAGTTGCAAATTAAATATTTCCAATTACCCGCGCCTACGCTCCACGATAGCACAGCACCGATCCCTTTTGTCATTTACTTAATAATTTATACACAAAATGTTTCTTAAACAACGTACTAAACATTCTAAAAATTGCTTTTAAATCCATTGAGTCCTTCCATTTTCAATCGCATTTGTATTATTAAGTAGGTTTCGGCACAAACGGTATTGGATGAGAAAGTTGGCCTGTGAGTCGGTATTAGGCAATTTCAGAATTTTACAATCAATAAATACAAAGGGTTACAAACTGAAGTGAAACAGGCTTCGAAATTGCATGAATACCACTGTTGTTAACTAGCTCTTTATTTCTTTACCTATACGGTCAATGATATTGTATGTAAAAAGCGGTAGATATGTAGGTTATACAGGTTCCGCAAGTGGGACGTTTAGATTTGGCTAATTAGCAATTCTGAACCTCAGTGTCTCGCCGGCGTCAAAGCAACAGTGCTGCGTACCAACATAATGCTTATTTTTCGCTTCCGCTAACAACGACATGTCTCTTTACTTCCACGTGTCATGTAATATAAATGGGCACTACAATATTTACGTTATAGTGTGCGTTTGCTTGTCGGTTTTGAAGATCGAAGGTTGCGTAGGTAACCTATCCAACTCTTTTTACTCATAACATCATTGTATGTGGTCATAAATAATAATTAAGTGCGGCTGCGACCTTTCTACGACCTCCTTCAATAAAATTATATGTCCACAATACAGTTCCGCCAATGCTGTCCATCCCTAACCAGCTGGAAGCTGCATACATCGGGCAGGACGTGACGCTGGAGTGCCACACGGAGGCGTACCCCTCCTCCATCAATTACTGGACCACTGACCGCGGGGACATGATCATATCAGGTACCTAGCACAAAAAAAAACACATACTCTAACCAAATTATTGTCGAGGTTGTAGGCGTCATCATAACAGACGAACAGAAAAACGGTCCGTTTAATAAGTCTACGTTCACAAAGCATATTTTTGCAGTAGGTATAAAGGCTGGGTTCACGTCGAAGCATTCCGCTGTTGATAGGTGCGGTTCAAATCAAGTGTTGTATAACTCGGTTGAAGAATGCCGTGGAACGCCAGTCTCTATACTGCAGAAACGTACAGCAATACCGTATGAATAACGGGTAATATATAAGATTAACAAACGATGAGTATTAAAAAAAATCGAGTATGTACAATACGATAGACCGACATTTTATTCTGGCTCACGCGGGTTCTGCAATTGCTGCATGACCTGGCTTGCATCAGCGTTGAAGCTGAGTCATTTGGTTTTGAAATTAACCCAAGTAATTCCCAGGCTATGATCATAGGTAGCAGATTCGTTCGCAATGCGGCTGATGTTACATCTCTGACCTTTATATCTCGATGGTTTTCGCATTAACTAAACTGAAACCACTAAAGATCTGGGTGTATAACTACACCCAGATCTTTAGTGGTTTCAGTTTAGTCAGGCCTGCCACGAAAGATTGGATATAACTATCCAATCTTTCGTGGCAGGCCCAGGTCAATGGGGTCAGCCGAAAGGTACGTTTCTCCTTTCATTCGTTGAAATGCCTTCTAAGTTTCCTGTCCTTGAAAACTAAAATTTCTGGCATCATAGATCATAATCAGCCTATAACGTTCCCAATGCTGGGACACAGGCCTCCTCTCTGTGAGAGGGAGTGGGCTGTAATCCAAAATAATAAATCTCTAAATAATAGACAAACACTTATCAAACACTTCATTCAACCGATACCGACCATATAGATTAGGCCGACGCCTGCTACCTGGATGCTACTGAGGAGTGAGCGCTTGCGAAACCTGTGCATTCGCTTTGTTCGATCTTCGAAAGTATGACCATGTTTCTCCCCTTCGCAAGGAAATCAAGTGGCTCCCAATCCGCCTTCGCAGGAACTCTTGGATTTTATGTCTCCTCTTCAATATGTTACACAACCAGTCTTATCCTTCCTACCTGCGTGAGCATAAAACAAGCTACTATTCTCATTCCTTCTCTGTCCATGCTGTAAGATTGTGGAACTCACGTTCACACTTTAAATACAATTTCTCTATTCAAATGTTGATTAAAAGATCATTACCATTCCTCTGAACTGTGCGTATTTATATTTATATATATATATACGCATTATATGTATAATTATATTTAATATTTTAGTTTTAGACTTCTTGTTCTCACAAACTATTGTCTGCTAGACGAAATTTCTTAACAAAAAAGCATTACTTTTTTACTCAAATTATAATTATGTCGTATTTTACTGTGTGTACATAAATAATAATAAAAAACCTGGCATTGAAAAAATGGCCTCCGTGTATGCTGGCAAACTAGCCGTGGCGCAAGTTAATTAAGTCCCTGGCGCCCTTGAAACCTGAATACGGTTCCTAACACCAGACACTGTCACGAAATTAGAAGCTAAGTTACGATGGTACAAGAATACCAACGGTTAAATTATAGAGAGGCAAGCGTTGTTCTATTAAAATTAATAATGATTCGTCTTCTATTAAGACGCTGGAAAACTTTTCGGGGCATATAAATCGTTGCCTTAAAAGAAAATACTAATTTCTAAAGCTATCAGGCGTTGGCAGTGGTTGAGCGATCGGCTGCTGCGCTTGCGTGTTGCGGGTTCGATTCCCGCACGGAACAAATATTTGTAAGACCTACAAATAGTTGTTCCGGGTCTGTGTGTCTTTTGTATGTGAGTTTTCATGTTTGTGAACGCACCCACGATACAGGAGTAATTCCTAGTGTGGAGCAACGTTTAAAAAAAAACAAAATAAGGCGAAGTTATTTTTTTATTTCTATTTTCTAAGAACACAAATAACAAAAGTTGCTACCCACCTGATAAACTTTCCATCCGCTAAAACAGCACGGTCACAATCATAAAATAAATTATTCATAAACCGAAACAAGATTAAAATATGAATTTACTATGACGTAATTGATTCACTGCGTAATTGATAAGTTAGCCTGATGGCGTCCCGGAATGAGCGAATTAATCGAATTACTAATAACTTTACGATACGTTTATCTGCAGGAAATAAATACATCACTTCACTGAGTGACGACAGTTACAGTCGGAAAATGAAATTGACTATACGGAGAGTTTCGTCAAGAGATTTTTCATCTTACCGCTGCGTCGCGAAGAACTCCCTCGGCGAGACGGATGGGCTCATCCGGCTTGACGGTACACCAGATTATTCCAAGTCAGACAATGTGATCCAATACATATCGAATTTCACTCATTTGAATATTACTTTTGTAAAAATCATTAAAAAATAGTCAAGAGGATTCGTTATTCAACGAATTTATGTTTTCTTCGTAATTAATTAAGATCTTTTTGCAGAAATTCCCGCGCCTTCAACAACAAGTACCACGGACAATAACGTGCCCACATATCCTCAAAGGAAAAAAGGTTATTTCTTTGGATGTATCCTTATTTTTCAGAATTTTTCTGTTAAAAGCTATTTATACCTAGTCATTTGAATAATTAGATCATTCGTTTCTAATAAAACCATTCAAGAATTCAGAATGAATCAATTATAAAGTTAGTCTAAAAAGTCTCCATGAGCACAACTGTCGTATTGGTCGACTGGAAACTGAAATTATCAGTTTTGCCACCTGAAACCCGATAAGGGTCGTCAGTTGCGAAAAGTTGAGTGCAAACCACGGCGTGCCACGGTTCATACATCGCAGACTCACTAATACCTTACGGAAGGGTATAAGGCGAATTTGTATTTATCGGTTTTGCGCCACAGCCCAATGCCTCCGTACAATTGGGTCGTTAGTAATAGTATTGTGGGAAAAGCAATTTTTGTTTGCGCTTTGACTTCCAATATACCTTCTTATTGTTGTTATAGATTTGGATAGGGGTTTCTTTTATACTCTTTCAGCATCGTATGTTTCCTTCACACTTGAAAGCCTACTTTGAAAGCCCCATAACAACAGCATATAAGATTTTTTTACGACGCAATCATTTTCCGCATCGTTTTTTGCTCATGGGACATTTCTATAACATGTACCTTGTTTCTGTCAGGTAAACATAAAAACCGGTGGCGGGACAGCTCCGCCGAGAACAGAGTCATAGGAGACTACGAGGTGGAAGAGTGGAAAGATGTCGGTAAGTGTCATGCCTACCTACTTACATTATTAAGTAGTTTAAAAGCCTTTTAGTGTTCCAGCAGTCCCGCTCTACCTCGATAAAGTTGCATACAAGAGATAATTGGCACGATAAAAAGATGCAAATTTGTAAAATATTTCACTATAGAGAGCTCATTTAGTATGCTGGCTGGAAAAAATTTTGCTATGCGATTAACAGCATTAAAATGCTAATTTCAACGACTACTATACTTTTACTTGTAAGTTTTAATGGTATGTTTCCTTTGACCCTGTCGTTTAGATTACGAGTCGACCCAGTCTTCGCGATCCACCATTACCAGAGGCGTTTTATTTATCATCATCGGAGGTTTCATCATTGCCAGCTGACATACGGCCATCATTGATGTCCACATCATATCATAGTGCCAATAAGACATTTGTGCTAAAAGTTATACGATAAATATCAGTTATAAACAATAGTATAGGTGCTGTGTGAGTCGTAACTTTACCAAATAGTTTCATTGCTATTGAATCATAAATAAATATTGTTTAAATCCTTTTTAACACATCGAAAATATCAATTTGTTTAACATAAAAGTCATTTATTTTCGCTATAACAATACTTTTATGGAGATGTAGTATATATCTGATAGAAATTGTAAATATTTTTCGGTATAATTGAAAGACTGATAGGATTTTACGGTAAATGTGCCATTTATAATCACATTACAATACTGTGTTTATTATGTAATTTAATATGTAATTTCGCTAACCCTACTGTTATGTACTGTGATAAACATATAAACAGTCCCAGATAAATGTGTAATATTTATCGGCCGTTATTTGGTGTGAGTGCTAATAAAGCTACGAAAATTAAGCATTGTTTTCAAAATCGATAACAAGTATCCGCAAACTTTAATAAATTTCACCGTTTGTGTATTTAAACGGCTTAAGTACTTAGTGCAGCATACGTTTACACGATGTACAGTAACACCGTGCACGCCCGATCGTCCGTGAACACGTTCTTGTGCGCATTAAGATACTATCTCGGCTTTAACACTCGTTACAATTACTCACCCGCTAGTTAAACGACCATCAGTTAAGTTTGAATTAAGTTATGAACACATATATTTCCCTTGTTGTAAAAAGTAAATAGGTTGAAGAAAATTATTTCAAGTTGGGCTTCTCTTGTGTTCTACGATCTCGCCACATTGTACGTACGACAAAGAAAATTAATTATTTGCTTTGTATTTTATTATGTCTCATTTTTCTCTTACAAAGTTGTAAGCGGTAAAAGCTCAAGTATCGGACTGTGTTTTTTTTTAATTTCAATTTGTACACTTTTTGTTGACTAATGAATTTACATTTTTACATTGTATTGCATTGCAAGAATTGTTGTATAAAATGTAGTTAATATCGAACTGTAGGTGGTGTTATTCAGTAAAGTTCACTTCGAACGACTTCCCAATAACCGCTAACAATTCGAAAATTTAATTTTACGTTCCTAAATCATCACAGATTTACAACTCGATAGCGCATTTCAGAGTGACTTTAGAGAATATCACCACTGCCGATATCTTGAACTAGGTATCAAACCTGTAAGTTTTTTGTTTACTGCATGTTCAATACTAAGAAAATTAGTCATAACTAGAAGCTTCTCTAAATATATTACAATTTGTTCCTTGAATCAAAGCTTTATACATTAAATGTAAATATAATAAGTTATATGCAACATCAATTGAATCTATCGTTATATTACATGTTTCTTACCAACGGACAGGCACGGTCCCAGGGAGTTATGACCCCCCCCAAAATCATTCAAGCTGTCGAGACCCTGATGGGCATGTAAAGCAGTCATTGCACCGACCGAAGTGAAAACTAAAAACCATGAAATAACAGTGTTTTTTTTTTCTTCAAATTAACTTTAGTATCAAGAATTAAAATTTCATAATTTGTTGATTTAAATTATAATAGTTATTCGGGATTTTACATCTTTCGGCACTCAGAGCAAGAACAAGCGCATTAAGGTGACGTGAACCCATAAAATTTTCTCCTACCAAAAATCGCTCAACGCGCCCAAAGAAGTTTCTTAATACACTTCAAAAAACCTGTCATAAAATATAGAATCTGGGACGCAAAAGCAAGCGAAGCAAACTTGGGAATTTAGTCACCCCGCTCGTACGTAAGGTTTGAAAGGCTAAGGTAAAGGCCAGATTCAAAAACTCCTGCAAAACCTCTTCTCCTCTTTCTGTATAATGGTCAAAACAGTTCCTAGTTAAGGTAGGGTGCTAACATTTTCAGACTCTCTTCGCTCGCTCTTCCGTTCTATATTCGCTTGATGCTTTAAAATTCGACATAGCAAATATTTCTTAGTTCTTTTAGAATGATTTAAAAAAAAGTTTTTATTTCGAAGCGAGCTCCCTCTTGCATTCTACATTCTTATTGTTGCTTGGGCTCTCCTGTATAAGTCGACAAAAAAAACTCTATATCTGTTTGAAAATGTAAAACAAAAGCTAACCTAACCGAGGCGGGTTGTTAAATTTTTCGACCTCACTCCGCTCGTTCTTCCCCTACATTATCTACTGTCCTAATACCTACTATTTATCAAAAAGTGCCTGCGACCAATTTGCCAGCATTATAAAGCTGCGTCCCTGAATAGCGTAAGTAATTTGGAGCTGGAGATGAATATTAACATAACATCACGCCTGTAATCCACGAAGGGTTAGTCAGAGGAGTACCTTCACCCACATTTCGCCAGTTATGTTTAAGTACCATGTCATACGAGGCGAGCCTACTGCCATCAACCCTGAAGAAATTCCTGATGGAAAAACACAATAACAGTTATTGGACCTGGGAACAGAATCCAGGACCTCATGCTCAGCAGTAGTGCCTGCGCCATCTCAAAAAATATTACTCGACACCCATGTTGCCCCCCAACTGGCTTCGACCGCGCCTGCCAACGGAAACCTAATACGTTTTGTAAATAAACTCATCACTTCTGCAATAAAGACAATATGGCGTGCTTTGTAATTTAAATAAATAGCTATGTAATATTTCAACGTACTTCAAAGCTTGCGTTACATGCATAGTTAGAAACATTCTTCTAAGGAACATTGGTTATTGTTTGTACCATTTCCAGGATTGTTTTAGAAAATTATAGACTAAATGACATTTTATTTACACATGTAGACTTGAATTAAATTATAATAGATGTAATATAAGATCTACATATCTTGGAAATGGTCTATTACTGTGTTGAAATCTTTGTATAGTGACCGTTGCAGTTAGCTGTTTATGTAAAGTTATAAAATAAATGAAATTTCTTAAATCCTTTGAGTATAATTTGTCACTGAAATTACTCCAGTCTGAGAGGGACTTTCTGAAATGTAACAGAAAGAAAACAAATGAACTGTGTACTTAATGAATTATTATTCACCGTGTATATTTTTAACCTGCGCTGTTCGTGATTGTAGTGATTTACACTTATATAACTTGCATTACTGCCTATAGGTACTAACATCAAACTGTAAATATTTATTGGTTCAAAAAGTTAAGAGTTTTGGGAGTTAAAATCACCTCTCCACATATACGGAAACAGTGCAAAGTAATCACCACGACAACGTTAACGTAGACGAGCAACAAAGCTCTATTGTTTACAGAATTATTACAGTTCTCCCACTCGGGCTTATTTTGCATAAAATAATGGACGCGGAAGCGGTACCTGGGCAACTAGGCACCCCACGGCCGGCACAGACGCTTTAATGCACTTACTGCCAAGAGTCGCGGGTAACTGACGAGCGTGAATATAGCTTTACGGTTTTTAAAATTCGTGGAAGCACCATCTATTCAAAACTCGGTCAGCTGACGTATGGATGGACTCTACTCGTTTCCGTGAACACAGGCCGGCTTTTTTACACGTCTTTTCACTGGTGTTTAAATGCACCCGGCTAACTTCCAAGTCAGCCATCCGTCATTAACTCTCGTTGGAAACATTATATAACTTTAAAATATATTTTGGCAGCTCTATCAATATTCATTGTCCAAATTACATAAAGCTATTTGAGTATGTGTGTTTTTATGTAACTTGTTCAATTCTGAAACGATTTTGATAAGATTTGCAACTGGAACATAGGATTCTTGGATTAAAACAACATAAAAACATTAATATGTAGTTTAGTAAGACGCTTATGTTGAAAGTAAAGCATTTCAATGATATACGAACAATTCAGAGGCATATGGTTACGACCGCCCTATGATGGTATATCGATTTTATGCAAAATGCAACAAAGTTCCTCACTACACACTGTGCTATATTAGCCATAAAAGGCGCTTATTTCGCCAGCGCTGCGCACTTTATTAGTATAAAATAAACCATCAATTTATCGTAACTACTTATCGGACCACCGTGCATCGTTGTAAATTCGTGTTGTGAAACTGTGGATGCCGGTCGACCTATCTACATAATATTATTTTAAAAGGATTTAAGTTCATCTTACCCAGTATATCACGCTTTCATACCCACATATCATGATTTTCAGAATCAATCGTTCGAACGGTTTATAATTTAGATGCTGCATAATGATGTTTGTTTAAAGTTGTACCTTCCGATTGTTTAACCCCATTTCATACGAATGAAATAATGTTCCCATTTAACACTTAATTTGACTTTCATAACAGTAAATGGCATTTCAAAACTTTTTTTTTAATTCTATCTCGCAGGTCAACCTTTACGGTTGTCGTCTGCGGACTTGCCTGTGGTGCCCTAATAAATTAAGGCCTCCAGCCAGGACTTAAACTTAAATACTAACTAAAAACTAAGCGACTACACGCTAAGGGCACACACCCTGTTGGGTACGGACCTCGGCTTAGGGCTTCGCTGGAAGAGGGCAGCAAGGGACTAGCTTAGGGATTGCAATCCCGCAGCTCACTCAATCCCGCGGGATTGATATGCGGGATTGATCAATCCCGCGGGATCCCGCGGGATCCCGCATATTTGAAATTATTCACAGTAGTTCAACTTTTTGCCCCGTTTGTATGTAAGATAATGTATTAATTTTTTGATCTTATAGGGCTATAAGATCGAAAAATTAATACTTTATCTTATTTAAAATTATGTTAAAAAATCGAATTGAAACTACAAGTTTTTGTTTAAAAAATCACTAATTATTAATTAAACATGTCAACATTATGCAACAAAAATTAATGGTTTTCTAACAAAATAATAATGAAATTATAATTAAGTACGAGTAATTAGTAATCAGCCTTATTAGACCTTAATTTTTAAGTTTTTAGCATCAAAAGTTTTGTTAAATTTTACCCTTACATCTAACAACAGTTTTATGATGTTTGTAATTCAGTCTTAATAGTCTTATTCATATAATGACTAATGCACGCAAAACTTCACGAATGTTTTAGCGGTAAATTTAAATTTGCGGGATCCGCGGATCCGCGTTTTGAAGGTGCGGGATCCAGCAGATTAATAAGTGGAGCGGGATCCCGCGGGAATGCCGGATCCCGTTTTGCGGGATTGCAATCCCTAGACTAGCTGGATCAGGATTTATTGGGTTTTGGGACGAATTTAAAGCTACAGGCTCAGGGGCACGGGCTGGCTCGAGCAAGGGTCGGGAGATTTGGGCGTCGCGGCGGGTCTCGGGGGCGAGGGCGGTAGGACGGCGATCGGGTTTTGGGCTTACGTAGAGTGCTGGTGGCCTTACTACTCTCCTGGAGAAGGGTAGTGGCGTCGTCGGGGGCGATTAAGTTATGCCTTGGTCGGCGAATACTGCTAATGCGGGAGGGAGTGTAGCGGGCGGCCGCTGAGATCAAGGGGTTTGGATGTTTGATGCCACAGTCGAAGAAACGCTTAAAAGCGTTTCATGAACTGTTTTATGGTGGGCATTTTAAGGTCTATGTGGAGATCTATATTACGGACATAGAAGGGGGCACCCGTGACCTTTCTGAGGAAACGGTTTTGGAGGGTCTGCATCTTATGGAGATGACGTGGGTGTAGCGTGCGCAAATACGACGCAGGCATAGGTCATGCTAGGACGAATGACTGCGCTATAGATGCGCAGCTTGCATTTAAGTGACAGTTTGCAACGGGCTTTCAGAATAAAGTGGAGTCTACCAAGAGCGAAAGAGGCGCGCGCGCGAACCGCCTTAAAGTGCTGCTGAAAGGTTAGATTTTGATCTAGGATCACGCCTAGGTTTTGGCTTGCTTCTCCCAAGGGACTGGCTTACCGTACATAGTGATCGGGCTGGGAAGGGGAGGTGGAAATCGACGACGTCTCAAGAAGAGAACCGCCTGACTCTTATCGGGGTTGACCTCGATTCTCCATTTCCGGAACCAAGCGCCTAAGACGTTTGCGGAGGTTTGGAGAGTACGAGCTATAGCATTTCAAAACATTAATTGGGATCGATGACTTAATATGCCCGCGGCGACATGGAAGTAAGGTCATGGAACATGGTCATGGAGCATGGAAGTAAGGACAGAACGGTCGCGTATGCACCACGTTGTGAGGTATAGGATGTGCCGATGGTCGATCGAACTAAGTGGACGCGACACGATAAGTGGATGTTTCAAATTGAAGTAAAATGTTAATTGGTACCCACTTAATTAAATTGGAGTTTATTCAGAAAAGTAAACGAAAATTGACAAGCCAAACGAAGAAGAAGCCAAAAAGTCGTTTATAATATAAATGTGTACCTACTACTTTGAGCGATCACTTTGTATTTTCACTTTTGATAGGTTATAATCAAGATACGATCGCTGTCTTCAGCCCAGTAGACATGAAATAATAAAAAACACGTCACACGGCGGCGGTTCAATCAAGCAACACACATTTTGTTTTTATTGCCGATATCCTCGTATAAAGAAAAGTATAAAAATAATAAGGAGTCGTGGGGGAAAATAAAATATAATAATAGCGCGCCGTCAAAGTCATTGTCCAATCGCTCGAAAGGATTTAGGGTGTGTTTTAGGATAACTTGATATAAGTATTCATAAGTATACGACATTGAAAAGGGTATGCGGTCAACTTTGTACGATTTGAATTTCATGTTGCCTTCAGCTTTCCAATCATAAAGTACGATATCGATGACAGTCACAATTTTGTTTACAAGGATTTATCTGCTCGGTTCTGTCGCAGAGCAATATTGGTCCGTTTATTATATTGCGGTCGACGATATTTGACGCCGCTCTGATATCTGTTACGCCGTGTAATGCCAATAAAAATGTTTATTTCTGTGATGATCTTGGAAGGAAAGAATACGAGCTGTGGAACAGTTTCTCATCACGGTGTACGTGGCGTGGCATAAGTCGACTGAAGGAAAATAATGCTGTGCATTTTGATTGTACCTACGATTGACTACGAAATACAGACACAGTTAAATTCTTTTTACTTAGGTCTGATTTCACCTATGAAACTGAACGCGATCAGCACATAAACTACGTTTAAAAGCTGTCAGCGTCATTATATTGTAATGAATATTGACACTCAGCTCTTGAACGCATTTTCGATATGCTGAAATCGTTCAGTTTCATCGGTGATATCGGCACTTAGTGTAACAATAATATTTGAACGCCGTAAACGGCAAAACATAAATCATGATCAACATAGAACATAATCTCTTTTAGCATTTTATTTACAACAACTTGTACACCTATGTTTTACAAATAAGGTTTTGTCTTTGGCTTTGATGACACTTTTTAATTAACCATAATAAAGCCACTTATAAGTTCCAGTACCTTATTAAATACAATCCTTGGAAGGACCAAGCAAATTGGCTCTTGTTTCATATTATTGCTTTCTCTTTGGTCTCCGAACTATTCGGCCAATTTTCGCTACATGATCGACCCGTCTGGGCCGCCAATCTCCTGTTTGTCTGATCAGGGTCAGGAAAATACTTTCATAGTGAACCTTCATTTCTGGAACAAGCTCTGTAATACAATACTGAAGTAATACCGGCGTAACAAGTCAGACCAACACTACACAATTTGAAGATCCCATTTCACAACTCAAGGTTCCAGATGACAACATGACGAGCGTTGACATTTTGATTAATCCAATTATTTGCCGCTGTATTTATTAATCCCAAATTAATAAGATAGGTATAACATTTGACTGACTGTAGACTGTATTGCCATTTATCAACTATAATTAACTTTTAACATCAAACATTATTAATCCATATAATCCGACTAATGTGGTTGTATTACCCGCTAAACGTGTCTAATTAATCTTAAACGTGTTTAGGTGCTAACTCCTCGTATTATTATGGATGTTCTACTTATATCTTATCGTAAGGCTACGCGAATACTACAAAACACAATAAGTATCTTTTGTAGTCGTGCAATGAACGTTGCAACGTCCGAAAAGTCAGTCCTTTCTACTTCCATAACTGTCCGTCATTAAAGCGAGATGTTAAAAAACGCTTCTCAAGTTTTTCAATTGTAGGTACATTACAAAATGCACAGTGAAAATTCCTTCTGTTATCTAGTATAATTTATGAAGCAACGCATTACATTTCCCTCGGCTTCTTTAAGAAAAAAAATAGTTTTCGTGCCCATCACATTAACGGTGAAAGCAACTACAACATTTTTAAAACTTCCCAGTCCACCATTAAAATAATAACTTCCTCTCTTTTGTGCTTTTCTGTAACGACGCAAACATAAATATAGCATTTCATTTATTTTCATATTTTAACACTATACAGTGGAAATAATATGTAACTAAATATAGCAAGCGATTTTAGAAATACAAGGACAATAACTATTAAAATAAAACAAACTGTAATCATTATAACTCAACGAGAATGTGTAATGGTGCATTATCAACACCAGTCGATATCACGCCTCAGAAAACTTTATAGTAGGTACATAAATATGCGTTGTGAGTAGCATTGAGTAAACCAAGTTGAACGCAAAGTTAAACAACAATTAATCAGTTGGAAAATTGAACGACGTTACATCACATCATGAAGATAAACCACTGAAACATGAGCCCAAGTTTGCGTAAACCGAATTGCACAAAGCGAGCAAGTCAACATTATCGTTAATCAGATAGTAGCGGAGAGTGAGCTCGGCTTTCTTACAAAACTCGCCAGCCACCGCGGCTGGTTCACGAAGATGGCGTGAGCTCTGCTTTAATTTTTTATTTACCATTTCCTAGAAGCTTACTGTACCAAGGTTCGGTAAGGCGAAACTCCATAGTGAGGAAAAATCGCATACCGAAGCAGACTTTTTCATAGCTCATTAGAGCTGGCGCCGAAAATCGATTCCTTTAGTCTAGTATGCAAATATTGCAGAAGATATTTTCCATTTAGGAATGAGCCCAGATTGCAACACACGGTGATTCTATGGATGTCATTTCATATTGTATGAACAGTATGGAGTTACTTATGGACCAACATAAAAAAAAGATAGGTGTAAAGCTTTTAAATCTAACTATATTTCAAGAAAATAGGTCATTCTATAAACAATGTAGCCAGGTACTTTTGCTAAAACTATAACTAATTATTATGGACCGCATTTTTCGACCTAATAACTCGTCGTTACATAAAGCTTGAACTCAACGGTAAGTCTACAATAAATGGCTCCTAAACCTCAAAGAGCAGTGTCTGCCTGAATTTCAATGTAGGACCATGGGCTCGACTCCCGCTTTTGTTTTAAAAATAGTTATCAGTTATAATCATCAGATAGCAGGTCAATTTATTATATTTTATTTAGAAGGTATAGAACGTTATAGATACTGACTTACAGTTTGTATAGTTTTATGATTTTTGTAAATTTATAATAACATCACGCCTGTAATCCCAGAAGGGTTATGCAGACGTGTACCTACCTATAGTGCCATCCACATTTCGCCAGTAATAATATAATATAATCAGCCAGTGTTGTCCCACTGCAGGAAAAAGGCCTCCTTTCCTATTCCACTCAACTCGATCCTGAGCCAATTGGGAATTTTCTTAGGGCGGGATGAACTTGACGCTTTTAGGATGGATTGGTCCATCCTAAAAGCGTCAAGTTCATCCCGCCCTAAGAAAATTGTAATAATATGAAACCTAAAATGCTCGCGTTTGAGTAGGTATATTGTTGAATAGTATTTTGTTTATTTCTAGCTGTAGGAGACTCCACTACTAATTGGGGTGAATTAATCGGATGTCTGTCGCTCCGGATAAAGAATTGATATATTTCCTATGACTACATACTTATGGCTATTTTTAGGCTTCAAGTTAAGAAGATAGGTTAATTTAAGGTCTGGAAAAAATCGCAGAAAGCGATAAACCGCCCATTTTCTCTGGTGTACAAAAAAGTTTTAATAAATAAATAATACAGCCGTAGCTGTACCTCGTGAAGAGGCAAGTAGGCATGATCATGAATAAGCGTTTCATTTTACATAAAGGTACTGAATACCTGTATAAATAAACCAAAAATGCTTAGTGTCTGTGTTTGTAAAAGAGGCTCCTGCTTTTCTCAGATCAGAAAGTTTCATAGCATGCAATGCATCAAGCTTGATGAAATCTTTATATAATATCTACATATATGTTGGTACATAATATAATGCATAAAGTCCGCCTTTGAACAGTTTTCTCGTTACTGACGCCTCTGTGAGCAGTTCTACAGCAGGTAATAGGTTGTAGTAGGCGACTGCTAGCTTTTTTTTCTAAGAAGTTGTTTATGTCGCAATAGCTATACAGTGCTGATGACAAGGAGCTTGCAATTTACGAAGGAGTTCGATATTTCAAGCATAATATATGATTGAAGGTCGTAACTTTGTTGTTACAAGTAAATTCTCTGACGTTAACGCTCCTCAGTAAAAGATTCAACCTCCGCAATTCCGGCAATAGTTGTTGGCAAGAAATACGAGACAAACATTAATTTGGTCTTAGATACATGATTGGTCTAATATAATTCTAGATACCACCGGCGTACTTGTCAAATGCGGCAACAACAAACACGTGCACGTGCCGAATGTTTTATTAAATTTTGGGCATAATCCGAAGTAAAATGCCAGATTGCGTAATGAAGCTGTGTAAAATATATACTACAAGAAATAAGAAGGACACTGGGATCACGTACCATCAGTAAGTATCGTATACTTTAAAAATTTCAACATAAAATAACATGTATATATCACAATGTTATCTTTGTAATCGATATACATAATGTATAAAAATGTTAGCTGACACTATTTCAAGCGGTGATTCTACCCATGAAACTGAACAACTTTCCCCAAGGAACATGGGTCAAATGCAAAAAAAATATCGCAGTATGTAAATAACAAACCCACGCCTAACCTATACACTAATATATTTCTACGAAGAATAAAATATTTTTCCCATTCTTCCCATCTCGACACTGGCGCAACGCCACAGCGCGACGTGTCGCGTGGTGATTCTGCGACATTATCACGCCGCAACACCTTTCACACGGGCGCTACAAGACTTGTAGCGCTAGTGACGCGACGCCACACCAAAGGACCATGGTATTTTGTATGGTGTAGCGGCGATCACACGAGAGTGATGCAGTCCCAGTTGAGCTCATTAGTTGACGATCTTCGTCGAGGACGATGCGTAAAGTCGAGACGGTTAAATTAAACTCACACTAGGGCCAAAGGTCTGTGCGTGTTTGCTGAGCGTGGGGTCCTAGGTTCGATTACCCGGTCGGTCGACACAACCCAACAGCGTCGTCACAGCGAAATTTAAACTGTATTGTGTCACAAGTTGTAACGCACGCGACGCCACTGCCGTCCAATCGGTTAGGAACGAGTCTAAATCGTCAAGCCACCGCTTCTAAGGCCTGCCTCGGTGACGACGCTCATCTTCAGGCAACCACTGTGTATCGATCCTGGCCCATCTGCCTGGATGCATCCTATAGGGGTGACCCGCCCAGTCCCACTTCAGCCTTGCAGACTTATCGCCAACATCAGCGATACCTGTCTTGGAGCGTATTTTAATGTTGCGAATTAGGTCGGGAGTTTGATTTTTAAGATTCTACGCTCCATCGCTCCTTGGCAAACCTTGAGTTTGGCCTTCTGAGCTTTGGTCAAAGACAAAGTCTGAGCGCCATAGGTTAGTATAGGCAGGATTCACATGTCAACGAGCCTACGCTTTAGTGAGATAGGAAGGCCGCCCTTCATTAGCGCCTACATGGACCACTAGACATTTTCGACTCGACGGTCAATCTCTTTGTCTTGTCTGTTGTGGAAGGAAACTAGCTGGCCCAGGTAGATATTTTCGTCGACATAGTGTATTTCCTGCCCATCGACCTCGATCTTATATTTAGCGGCATTAGTCATGACTTTAGTCTTTGAGCGATTCATCATCAGCCCAACCTCTGGGCTTGCAGTGCTCAGTTCTTTGAGCACTTGTTGCAGTCGATCTGCCGTAGACGCAAAAGGAATGATATCGTCTTCATAACGAAGGTTTGACAGCATTTTATCGCCGATTGAAATACCCCTCGTTGTCCAAGTGTCTGCGATTTTTTTAATACCTCCTCGAGGGTAAATAGTTTTGGAGAGAGCGGATCAGCCTGTTTTACCCCTGTTTTAAATAATCTCCTAATAATAATTATTTTATCAGAAATATATTGTTTTATTGACATATCCCTTCTATATCATTATGGTGGAGGCGTCGAATTTTCAAACGTTGTCATGGCAAAACGCAGCGTGCACAAAGCATTATATTGTGTCAAAGAAGAAGAAGGGTATTCCCCATTTACTAAATGAAAACCTATCGCCCATAAACCACATGATGATCGCCCATTGTTTGGTTTGAGGTGTTTTTTTTTTTTTTAGGTTATATTCCTTTTTCTAAAGCGAGCGAGATGGCTCAGCAGATGCGGTTCTTCTCACACATCAACGGCGTATGCCTAGAGAGGTTCATAATTGAGTTCAGGCTTGTTGTCATAAGCATCAGATGGCGCGAGTAAGCGATTGGGTGATGCTGTTACACACATTTCTTGAGGGTCCTGTGATGTATTTCTATATTTATACATGATGTTGGCGATTTTGGCGAGCGCAGCAGCCAAGAGTGCAGCCTTAAAAATATGAGAAGGAGACGTGATCGAGGAAGAACACGAAAAAGGCTAATCCTTCTCGTAAAGTTGCTAAAGAATAACAAAACAAAGAAGCAGACGTCAGATTTGGCTGACAAAAAAATAATGTTAAAAATGTAACGTAAAAAGATCCATAATAATTACTTATTTATCTGAAAGATATTGCTTTAATGATGTACCTCTCCTACCGTACTTACTGTTGTATTGTGATCCTTGTCATGATTGTGATAGCGAGGGTTTTTAGAAGAAAATAAAAATGACAGATATTTTTTAAACGTATTGGAATGCATTTCTCGAATATTATAAATGCGAAAGTTAGTTTGTTTGTTTTTTACGCTTTCACGCTAAAACGGCTGAAATTTCATCCACACCCGGTGGATGAAATTTAGATAAACAGACTCACCATGACCTGGGTAACGGTATAATGTATTAGATACCTACCTATTAATGTACTAAGCTTGGACAGGTCGTCGAAATAATAAAAAAAAAAATCTCCATAAACTCTGTTGCCGAACAAAACATGATCTACAAGACAATTAAATACCTATACCATTATGTTTATGTGCAGCAGAATATTGAGCCCGCTACGAAGAAACCATTTGGCTACTAGTTATCTAGACCTACCAGATAGTCGTTCCTTCTGGTCAAATTCTAAGACGCCATCACCACATTAAGTACTCTTGCAAAGAAAAAACTAAGTGGATTCTTAACAAAAACGTTATTAATCATATCTAACACAATTTAGTAAACGAGGGCGACGGTAATTGCTCGCAAATGACAGAATCTCTGCAAAGGTACTGCGGCCGAGACCATTAATACTTGTTAGGACGAACATAAAAGGAATCATTCCCGTCTTTACGGAAAAATTATGCATTCACCTAATATTCTACGATGCCGCAGATTGCAGCAATTACAGAGACCCACTAAAAGGCTTAGTATTTATGAGTACCTACTATAAATTGGCATCACCGGCGTTCGCACGCATTTTCAAATGTAATTTTTTTTGCCTCACATCACAATAATGTGCCAGATATTATTTTTAAGCAATTAGGCATACCCAGCAACCTAAATCCTAATTAACCGATCTACTGAGTCTATCATTTTCTGGAACGGACGCAGAGAGATTGACACTGATGAAAACTTAGAATATTATATCTCTCAATCTACCTTATTCAATTCACTTGATTTATATAAACCAACCACAGGCATATTTACATAAGTTAAAACGCTAACAGTTATGTGAGTTCATGAATTAATGTTGACTGGTAAATGATGAAACTTATAAGCGTACCTCGCTTATAAGTTTCAACTCACATATTGTTGAACAAAAAAGAAACATGGTTTGATACATAAATAACTGAAGGCATTTCAACAGATATAGCAATGAATCCAAAATAGAGTGTTAATAACATCATGAGACCACAACTGAACGCTGCTGCTACCCCCTGATATAAACCACACTAGATAACACTTCCAAAACATTGCTTCAACTTATAATAACATTTTGGAGAAGACTTATCACAATAGAGCCAGATAACGTTTCACATTGTTTCACACACCATAAGCTTAGCACATCTGCTATAAGTTACCAGTGTTGCTCAAATGAATAATATCTCTAGAGACCATACGAAATATACAGATTGTTAGTTGGAGACTTACTAACTAATATTTGTACCGAACTAGTCATGAATAAGGAAAAGTATAGCATTTCTACACAATCAAACACTTTTTATTTTTTTCTGGATGGGAAATCATCAAATGACTTCTCCCGCTCTCGGTGGAGCGGGAGGGCGTGTCAGACTTTTACTGACTAAAACCCACCCGTGTTCATTAAGTTGCCTGTGCCAGGGCCACGGTTATCTCTTTTCGAATCACCCGCGACCCTGTGGCGTCGGCCCTATCGGACCCCGTCAATTTGTGCTGACATCTCTTTGAGGCGCGCGGGGAACACGACGCGCCATCGGCCTGGGCCTGGTCCTTACCGGACGGCTAACTACCCATTGCTCGCCGTCCGCAAGCCCGCGCCTATGGTGGCCGGGAATCTGCAGGCGACTCCCGCCGCCCAGGATGCTCCACCAGTATGCTCCACCGTGTCCTCCGGGCGATCCACACAATGGTGACACCCAGGCGTTTCCTCCCGCCTTATGCGAAACAGGAACCTCCCGAAACAACCGTGTCCGGTGAGGACCTGTGTCAGGCGGAAGGTGAGGACGCCGTGGCGCCTCTCCAACCACTCCTCAAAGAGGGGACTTACCGCCGCTATTGTGGCTTGCTCAGCACTGAGTTGCGACAATCGCACCCTCCATGTCGCCATGAGATCCCGCCGGAGCTCTGTCCGCTGTACCGTGATTTCTCGCGGCAGCGGAGTTACACCCCGGCGTTTTGGCTCCTCGCACCACTCCCATACGCGCGAGGGCTTTTGCCTCCAGATCCCATGGCGGCAATCCGGCAAGGAGGCTCACCGCCTCGCAGGAGACCGTGCGGTATCCCCGGACCAGCCGGATGGCCATGACCCTTTGGGACGCGTTCAACCGGCGGGCTGGTCGGAGCCTCAAAGAACGCGCCCACACCGGTGCCCCGTAAAGGGCCATGGACCGCACGACTCCCGCGTAGAGCCTCCGGCAGGAAGCATTTGGACCCCCTAGATTGGGCAGGAGCCGCCTCAAGGCAGCCCCAGTCCGCTCCAGTCTGGGAGCCAGACGTCGGAAATGCTCCACGAAATTCCACCGGCTGTCGAGGACGAGTCCCAGGTACTTCATCGTCGACTCGACGCCGATGTAAACCCCGCCTGCCGTTATCTGGGAACCCGACTGTGGCGCGTTCCGAGGACCATGAAAACACATGGCCTCGGACTTGTACAGGGCCACTTCGAGTCCCAACTGGCGGATCCTCTCGACGATTGTCGCAACCCCGAGTGTCGCTAGCTCGGCCGCCGCCTGGTACGTCCTCCCCTGAGCCAGGACCAGCGTGTCGTCAGCGTAGCAAACCACGTTGACGCCACCAGGGAGGTCGGCGCGCAGCACCCAGTCGTACCCGATGTCCCACAGAAGCGGCCCCAGGACCGATCCCTGTGGGACACCGCACGACATCTCTCGCCGGTTCCACTCTCCTCGGTGACCGGGGTAGATGACGGCCCTGCCCGTCAAGTAGGCCTCGACCACACGACAGAGGTAGGTCGGCATCCGGTGATACCGCAATGCCTCCCTGATGCAACTCCAGGGCAGGGTATTGAAGGCATTGGCAATGTCTAGAGACATCGCCAAGACGACCCCACCCCGGGCCACAGCATCCCCCGTCGTGAGGGCTCGCACGCGCATGATGGCGTCCACCGTAGAGCGCCCCCTGCGGAAACCAAACTGGCTCTCCGCCAAATCCGGACCCACCCGCACCAGCCTCCCGACGAGGCGATTTACAATGACTCTTTCAAAGAGCTTGGCCTCACCGTCGAGCAGCACGATGTGCCGGTAAGCGGACGGAGAGTCCGCAGGGCGCCCCGGCTTCTTAATGAGGACCAGTTTCTCCGTCTTCCAACGAAGTGGGAACTGGCCCTCCTCCAAGCATGCGCTTAGGAACCCCATAAGTCGAGGCCCGAGAGCCTCCAAGGCCAGGACCCAGGCTTTTCCAGGTAAGCCGTCGGGTCCTGGGGCGGTATTTTTGGCACTAAGCCTACGTACCGCCACTCTCAGCTCTACCTCGGTCATGAATCAAACACTTAGGAACATAAGATTAATAATACATTTAAAGTGTTATAACAACATTTGCATTTGCTATAGCAAACAATTTAAACGCACATTGTAGATTCTTCAATACCAAGATTAATTATCCGAATTTGTACAATACATTTACTCATGCATCCGAAATTCGTATTTGCAATGACAATCTAATTATGCATCCCTTTGATTATACATACACACTGAAACCTATCCATTTCAATGTTAATTTGACGTAGGCAAAGCTATTTATTCTAGATTTAGTGTAGATAAAGCGAAATTGTATATTTTATAACTGCTAGTATAATTTAATAACGCAAATATATAAAAAAAATAAGTTTTGTAACATTTTGCCAGAAGGAAAATAAAATCATACTTTCTCCAAATCGCTACTTAAGTCGGATATATTGTTAACAGTGTCATAAAGACTGGAGACAATATTTTTTCTTACCGTTGCTCATATAAAACGATGTTTTAATAAAAGCGGATCACAGCCCTCTGACTGAATATTGTCGCAGATATTTCAATATTGGTGGGATTAGCTGCCTATTTAAACATCACTTTCAATGCTCTGCAGCGTCATATCGAAATACAATATCATTCAAAGCAATCCGTCATAATATTTACTGAACCTTTTTAATTCTGAAGTGAACTGAACACCTTGAGCTTATTGCGTAAGCTCTTTCTTGTATATTAGAAGATCTGATATCTTAAGAATACATACTTTTTATTTTAGAGGTAATATATTCTCTCAAAAATAAATGTTTTAATGAATAATGTATTTATATATAAATAATATTTTCATTACCTAGTACCTTTTTTTATCTGTGTGTTTAAACAGTATTTGCTTAAACACACAGATATAAAAAATATGTAAGGTAGGCATTACATTTAAAAAAAAAGTTGATTGCTAATATGTTTCCAAATTTTATTTTTATTCATACTTTTTGCTGTGCCCTACAGGATCCATAAATTATACCTTAGCTTTAAACCATTGTAATATCTATAAACAGGAAGGAATGCAAACAAATATTTATGAATATGAATATAATGATAGGTAAACTCTTTACAAACAACCAACGTACCTTTAGACAAACATAACTGTATAGAATAATGCTGCTCCGCCGGAACTAGCACAAATCCCCGCTTAAGGAGAAGCACAACATTTTACCCGCCCCATTGAGATCTTTTTTTTTAATTCGACGCTTCCACTGAGAGTTATGAACCTCCGAGGTCCCCTTTTACAAAAGGTTCTCCCCTTTTGCGACTTCATAACCAAAAAATATAAAAATTGGTGGAAAATATGTGGAAATAATAGCTTCCTTTATTGCAAGTCAGTTTTAGAAACTACACGCTTTTGTTATTTTTCATCGAGTTTCGTGTAACACTCTTCGTAAACAAAGGCCAGTGTACTCTTTAGAACGCGGCGTCATTTTAACCATGAAGCATTGTAATTCTGCCGATGACGGCTATGCATAAATTGGTGCATCCGCCTCGAACCAGCTCGGGTCATTTATCAAGTCCATAGCTGTTTCACAAACCGTCTATCGCATTGTTATCACGTCATACGACATTTATAGTTACTGTCCTGTCCTGTCCCGGCTCGCTCTGATTAAATAATCAATGATTAAAGGGAACACAGGGATTTCTTATTCATAATATATTCGAATCTGAAGAAGATACCCATGTTCCTTCAGTCAACATAACTTTAGGCTCAATACAGTATTCATACAACAGATAAGCATGTCGACGATGAAGTAAGACCGTTGTGTTTTGCTATCTCTGTAAACTAGGGTTGTTTGAGATTTGGCAATGTCCCTAACACCCAAGTTTCAAACAGAAACTTGATAGATTGCTATATTTTCTAGGAGTTTACTATGATTTGTGTATCTAATCTTAATGTTCCATAATTTGCTCTTAGTACTCGTAATTGATGTAAGCAAGTGGTATCTAAGTTTCCATTTTGAATAATGTTTCCAATTTATAGATACCTATTTTGGAAGACTATTTATACGAAATATATTGGCAAAGCGAAACTGATAAACGCTTTGACTGTACTGAAATATAACAATGCACTGCATAATGAAGTAGAAACGGCTATAAACACAAAAGGTGTAGGTATTCCGATACATAGCAAATAACTTTGTGCCCTTTGTGGTGCGATCATTAATATCAATCAATACATCAAACTTTATTTATGATTATATTTCGTCGAAGTAATGTACAATGGAATAAATGCGACGAAGACTATTATTTTGTCATTTTAAATCAAGTAGGCGGATCTCCTACATAAATAATCAAAACGAATCTGACCCCGTTTCTGTTAGAAATAAATTTCAAAATGCCTTAAATGCACACGGAAACAAAGAAAACACATTGTTTAAACATTTTTTTATTACACTGAACAACAGCCGTACCGCGTCATAGTTGATATTTATATTTACCGCTCCTTCACACGGTGTTCCAGAATGAATGAATAAACAAGTAAGAAGGTCCGAACACCCCACTTTAACTCCATTAATCAACAGCGGGCTCATTTCGTAAAGTGACATTTTCATTGTTGTGCGCCCCCCAAAAGTTCGTATTTACTCATTTCGTGTTCATAACGTGAGATGATCCGAATTTTACCATGCAACTCCAATGAACACAACCGCAAATTTTATGACCTTTTCAAAGGACATACATATTCATGCCGCGAAATATGTTCATTAACTTTTCATCGATTTTATTAAACTAGTCAAAACTTTATTCGTTTACAAATATTCAAGCATTATTCGTTTATTTTTAATCTCGCGGTTCAATGAAAATCGTGTCGTGCCATTTAAACATTTTATTAGTAGCCTTTAATGTTGCGTATTTTTATAGCACGAAACGTGAGTGTACCTGCTAACATTTTGGTGAATATAGTCATGCAATAATGTTGTACAGATCAGATGGTACATGCATTTTCCTCGCGTTAGTGTGCTACCTAAGTTACCAGTGACGCGTCGAAAATGCACAAGAAAAGGAACAAGATACTCGATCAACCAGTTTATCTATGATGACAACATGCCGCAACCGGTGTTGGCATTCCGCTCAAAACCCACGCTTTCACTCACTCATTTTATGAACACTGTATCTTTAAATACTTGCCTGCTTGAAAGTTTTTCTTCGCTTTTCATTCTTACTCATTGTAGTTCCATCTCAGTGCGCATTTTTACAAGAATCGTTTCAGCGAACCTGTACGCAGTTTATACTGAAATCTCCAATCGGATTTGGTATATCGATAAGAGAATTATACACTCAAACACTACTACCACATTGCAACTTTCATTTTAAAAGTATAATTTTCTGACTTATTATTACTACCGAATTACTATTTATATTCTTATTTACAATATACCTAATTTAATAATATTATAAATGCAAAAGTAATTCTGTATGTCTGTTTGTCTATTACCTTTTCACAACCTAACGGCTGAACGGATTTCGATTCCAGGAGTCCGATTAGACCATGACATGGGTTAGGACATGGCGTACTTTTTATCCCAGTAGTACAATCCCACGGAATAATTGCTGTCCTCCACACGGGCGACGCCGCGGTCAAAAGCTAGTTGGAAAATACTTGAATATAATGTAAGTCCATGGAGTTTCTTGCCCGTTCTTCTCCATAGTGACCTACTGCGCTTTGGAATGGGCAACTAGCTTCATATTTCTGACTGACCGATTCCTTGACAATTCAAAAGTGCCTGTAAATGGTTTAATTGAAATAAATGATTTGAATTTTGAGTTTGAGTTTTTCAGAAGGTACTTACTGTTGTGTACACTTTTCTTAGCAGGTTTACTTGGAAACCGGCAATGTTTGTCTTATTATCCAGTGCCTATGTAAAATAAATTACTTAATTTAAACTTCATTTTATTTATTTCGCTCATAAATAAAAACATACTGCTGAGGTAGACATCATTTTAGTATCTGTAGTAGAACGTAACATCCATACGAGCCAGACGTAACAGATACGCCGAACAAAGATCTTTTGTAATTATAATGTTCCAAGTTCTAACAAAAGTGTTTCGTTACAAGAATAATAACATAGTAACATCAAAAAGTGTAAATCAAACAAGTTCATTACCTATTATATTTGCCAGTCACGTCAATGAATACCTACTGACAGCAAGCAACATGAGCCTTTGCCAGCCAAATTAGACCGCGGTTAATCGGAGCAGTGGTGGCCCAGTGGTAACGGCCGCGACTTAAGAGGTGTAGGTCGTAGGTTCGAACCCAAACAGGCGCTTTACTTTGGGTAAATTATTTCATCACCACTGCTCTCAAAATGGTGAAGGAAAACATCGTGAAGAAACCGGCATGTCTTAGAACGAAAAATTCGAAGACATTGTGACATCTACCAACCTGCACTAGGCCCGCGTGGTGGATTACGGCCCACTCCATCTCACAGAGAGTCCTGTGTCCCAGCAGTGGGAACATAATAGGCTGATTATGTTATCGGATAGCTGAAAACATCGCAGACATGCATGTGAGTAACCAAGGTACAAAATAATTCGACTAAAATTCTTGGTATTTGATATATTCACCTAAAGCTGGCTTAAAGAGAGTTCATTGCATTGAATACCTAGTAACACAAAACGTAAGGACGAAAATTCAATGCCGATTCTAAATACAGGTATAAAATTGTATTGCTAATCGTAGTCTTACTCAGATTGCTTCGCCCACACTTCGATCCGGACAAATATTCTGTTCTGCGTCATTTCTACTGTGAATATTCGCCCTCAATATTGCTACGTGGTAGCGTGTTCAAATAATTATTGAGTAGCTATTTCGATACAACTTTTCAAGAACTAAAAGGAAAACAAAGGTTTTCAATGTATCCAATTTCCATAAACACACGTCAAAGTATGTTATGCTCTACTACACCTCTGTAAAAGAAAAAACAAAACAAATAACGATCACAAACCAAAAAGTTACTTATAAATAAAATGAGAAGAAAAACCGCACTGCAATAATAAGTAAAGAATTTCATCGTAAAAAATCCTTCTGCAATAATTCCATACGAATGTTACCGGAAAGCGATGAATCTAATGTATCCCTTTACATTATAGAAACGGTGTTTCTGACAATAAGTAGGAACCAGTTTGTGTTGTGAATACATCAATACGGGGGATGTCGGAAGCCTCCAATGCTTTATTTATGCTTCACAAGTGACGGCGTCGGGAATGTGGCGCGTGATTGATGTAACAGCCAGAACAAGGATACATCAAATCTTTTTTGTATATCGGAATTGCGTATTCTTTTTTATCCTTTCGATCACCCAAAGAATAAGCGATAGGTAAGGTATCGGTTTGTCTACGCCAATATGACGCCAAACTTACCTGGATATGAAGCTTTATGAAATGGGTATTAACATTTATTTAAAATAAAAATGTTGTTTTAAAACTTATATGACAACAAACAGATTTAGTTCTAGAAACAATGTGAACATAAAAATTCTTCCGTAACCATTTCATTTGCAGCCCAAGGCACAGGAAGCGAAATGCACCATTCCATTTTCTCGACGTAAATACGTTGCACGCTTCGAACAATGAAATGCTTTTAAAACACGAAACAACCTGATTCAAATATATAAAAGTAATTCATAGCGCCGTAAACAAAAAAGTCAAGACAACATGCACTCAACACATATCTGTGTCTATAACCTAAACCTCTTATTATAACTTTCTGCGATTCACTTTACCTTATCATGACTTCATGACTGATACTTGACAAGCAACTTTTTTTTGTTATTTGTTTGTTATTATTCCATCGGTGTGGTAAACCAGTCAAAGGTCAATTTCAGACTGTTTACGACAGTAAAATAATTGTAGCTTGGAAGTATGATTATTTAGTTTCAGTTCAAAAATAAATACAGTTAAGTCACGTTCGCACGGACGTAAAAATATCGGGGTGGGATTTTATCGCGCACTGGATTTCCAACTCTCTGTGTTGAACCGAGCACTCTCGGTGTTGAATACAGTGCGCGATAAAACCCCGCCTCGTTATTTTAAAGGCTGTGCGAACGTATTATTAATAATAATTGCACCGGTCTAACTGTATTTATTTCTGTACGAACGTGGACTCACCATTTGCCTCTTTCGGGGCAAACAGGTTAAATCATACATATATTTTGTAATACAATGTGCAAAATACCTACATACCATGGAGTTAGTATGTACTTTACTACTTACCTATTTATTATGTATTTGAAAAAATAATTACGACTCATTTTAGGGTCTAGAGCATAAGGCAACTCCAGCAAGAACTAGACACGATACATAAAGGTATCATGTGTCCCTTCTTTCAAATATGCCTAAACACTCTACACTCTACACAGTGTAGTAGAAATAAAAGGTGTAAGAAATAAAAACAACACCTCTCAGAGTGCTTTCACATGTCGTTTACGTGAAACAAATAAATCCGTTAGCTGTTGTGCTTTCAAATCAAACAAACGTCATGCCTAAACAGGGAAATATACATTCTATATGAAGGAAATATTTGCCTAACACAAACATGAATACATACAGCTACAGTTTACTTAAATAAAAATATACATAGAGGAACACTGTTATAAATGACACGCACATTTTTATCGGTTTTTCGGGTACTGTGGTCAATTGAAATATTGGTGCTTAGTCTATAACTAAAAATGAAAAAAATTGTCCTTGAAAAATAATTGCAGACACGTTTGGTTCTAAAACAGCAAAACACAAGAAGGATAGGGAATAATAATAAAACAGTAGCTCAAACCATTTCATGTTTATTTAACATTTAACTCCACCACGTTTATATTTTCGAATATCTCAAGAAATATAAACTTATATAATAAAATAGGACAGCAAGAGGGAATATATAACCTGGCATTTTCGAAACTGTAGAAAACGAGATTTAAAAACAAAGAGAAATAAAACAAATAAGTACTTAGTTAGTTTTCTTCTCTGTGCATAATCTCCAAAAGTTTTAGTACTTTGTATTTTAAAATCTGGATGTGATGGAGATGTGTTTATAGCATTTGAAATAAATTTATTAAGTAAGCTCATGTCAACTTAAATCCATCCAAATATGGAATATATATGGAATGGAATTCAAAATATAGGTACATAATGTTACGTTAATTAGGAAAACAAATCAACTGACAAATCACTTTGTAGTAGCAGATGGTTATTACTTCATCCCTTTCAAAAACATCTTATACTTACACTAAAGCAGTACCTACGCATTTGTACTTTTACAGCTAAACAATAAACGAAAAGACAAAAAATAAACCAATGTCAATGTTCAGGCATGTATAAAGCCATCCGTATCTCAATAGCACCAAAATGTAAGATACCTGTTTCGTTCGGTTTGGTCGAAACAGTAAAGGCAATTTGATAAATATCTACAAAACTTTGTTGTGCCTTATTCGCAACGGGGCTTTTAGAAATGTACGAACACAATTTGAGCGCTCGCTTTTCTCGCCCGCAGCTCCGCCAGATGCATATATTTTATCTATATCGATATAGCTTGGATATATACTTTAACGATGTAAAAATTCTACTGATGTATAGGCAATTTATGAGAGTTTTCGTTATAGGTAGCTCTTTCTTAGTGAGAAAACCTGTAGAATCGGTGGTGTTTCAAGTGAAGTCTTATTAGTATTTTCACAGTATCGAAAACACTCATGAAATTCAAAATCCGCGTCGTGTTTTCTTCTCTAAATTAAACTAGATTGGCTGTCTTTATTAATCCTTGCCAGCAACTCATAAACCTTTTGTACAACAAAGTATTAAGGCAGATAACAAGTAGTTTAAATATACATCATAATTAGCTTCCGCTTGCGGCTTCGTTCGCGCAAATTTGATTTTTTTGCTTATCTCCAGGGAGCTCTAATTTTTATCCGGTAGAAATTAGGGTTTCCCCTTGAGAAATTGCCTTCTTTTTTAACATCTTGGATTCCTGTCCGTATCAATGTTGTTCCTTCGTAACACAACAAAATGTTCACTTTTCTATTGCAATGTTTAGGTCAGGATTTAGTTTAGTTTAACTATGAGCAAGTAAATAAGGACTAAAATAAGGTTTCAGCATTTGGTGGACCTTTGAATCTTTGCCTATCAATGTCAAGTGATCAGGGTGTCGTCCCTGTCGACGTCAAGCCGGAGTCGGGTAATAGGTTGGGTCATTATAGTTAACAGAAAAAAAAAATTGCAACGGGAGTCAGAAGACCGTCACAGGCAGTAGATTTTCTCGTTTTTTTTTTTAATAAATGGCCGTCGTTTTGAAAATACACAGCAAAGATTTTTTTTTTATTTATCTGTTAAGTATAATGACTTTTTTTTTTTGGGTGGGAAATCATCAAATGACTTCTCCCGCTCTGGGTGGAGCGGGAGGGCGTGTTAGACTTTTACTGACTAAAACCCACCCGTGTTCCTTCAGTTGCCTGTGCCAGGGCCACGGTTTTCTCTTTAGAATAACCCGCGACCCTGAGGCGTCGGCCCTATCGGACCCCGTCACTTTGTGCTGACATCTCTTTGAGGCGCGCGTGGAACACAACGCGCCGTCGACCCGGGCCTAGCCCTTACCGGACGGCGAGCTACCCATTGCTCGCCGTCCGCAAGCCCGCGCCTACGGTGGCCGGGAATCTGCAGGCAACTCCCGACGCCCATGGCGTCTCCTGCGGCGGCTAGTGGGGGCGTGAGGGCGCAAAGCTCTCTCCCTCACGCGCTCCGCCTCCTCCTTCGCGAGCAGTAATGCTTCGCAGAAGGAGGTGACGGCTTTCCATTCCCTCTCGCTCCGTACCATGGCCTGGACCAGGGCCGGACGCGAGAGATCGCCGCCGCCAATCGCCTCCGCGAGGACACTGCGGTGCTCTGCCCAAGCTGGGCATACCTCCACTGTATGGTCCACCGTGTCCTCCGGGCGATCCACACAATGGTGACACCCAGGCGTTTCCTCCCGCCTTATGCGAAACAGGAACCTCCCGAAACAACCGTGTCCAGTGAGGACCTGTGTCAGGCGGAAGGTGAGGACGCCGTGGTGCCTCTCCAACCACTCCTCAAAGAGGGGACTTACCGCCGCTATTGTGGCGTGCCCAACTATAATGACTTGACGTCGACTTACGGGACACTCAGTGTAAAATAGTAGCTTTTGCCAGCGGCTTCGCCCGCTTGGGTTTTGGAAATTATCCCACGGGAGCGTAATACCGGCATAAAAAGGGTCCTACATGTTAATCCAACTATCTGTGTCCCATTATATATACGATGACATGAAAATTTACTTTCTAAAGTATTATAATATTTTAATTATTGTGAATGAGAAGATAATGTTTATTGTACAAACGTTTTTGTCTTTTTTTCAGTTCGTTTTAATCAGGTCTGTCAGTTTGAGTAATTTATGCGGCCTACCCAAATGTCCTTTCTTTGGTAATTTCCATCTAATCGTTGAGCTCCTTGAGTTCTGAGTTGAGCCGCAAGATTACTGACAAATGCGTGCACTAACTGGAATGAATGAATCATAACACTTGTAACGTTATCCTTGCGAACTCGCTCAGTGAACATGAGGAAATATCTATTCTTCCGGCAACCAGATTTAGTGTGCGCATTGTTCGTGTCAGGGGACGTTGTCTAACAGTTTAGTTCGACCGCGCGGCACTGCGAACAAGTTGGGCCGTCGTCGGCGCTGCACGTACCCATCTGACCAAGATTATGTAAAAGAAAGAAAGAAAGAAAATAACGTTTATTTACGGTAAACATGACGCAGTGATCGAACAAAAACACCAAAGAGAACAAATCGGGGGAAAATATGCGTCACATCCACGCAAAACGGCCATCGCTCAGCTTAATGCTACGACCCTATGCGAGACAGAGCCCCAGCGCTGGTTTTCAGCGACAGCCGGCGTTGAATGACGTCGACCAGTGTAGCAAACGCTAAGATGAAAATAAAAAATAAAAAACATACACATAATAACTGGATAAGTGTTCAACAAAATAAAATAAACAATATTTATAAAAATGGTAACATTCCGGGCATTGAAAGCTCACGCGCCGTTAGCCTTTGATAATCTGTCGCGCAGCTGTCATTTAAAATAGGTTTGACGTTTTGACATACTGTTTAGCGGTGGGTAATCTTTATTCCGGCAAGTGAATTGATTCACTTATTCCGACTCCGGGTCCGGTACCGGTTCACCTTATTTATTCCTTTGGCACCGGCACTCACTCGCTCATTTTGGTTCCCCGGTTTCGCAGAACATTTTATTCATTTGGTTCACTGGATCATTTGGCACATTTTGAATTGAACAGTTGGTTAGTTAGAGCAACACGACGTGTTCCGAGTACTTCCGATCCGAGTGACTTGAGCGAGTGAACGAGAGTGAAAAGTGAACGCGCGCTCCGGAATTACTGTTATTGTTATTGATAGAACAGGTAGTAATTACGTAATAATTAGATGGCGTATTACGTATTCAATTTTAATATGGAATTTCAAAACAAAACAATGTGTTTGGTGACTATGTTGGTATGGTTATTGTAAAATAGTGTTTGTGAAATGTGTGTTACTTAAAGAAATTCAGAAGACAAACTCGGTGACAACGGAGAAACAGTTATTTTAAGACGAAATGGTAAGTACGAAAAATTATCTATGTAACATCATGATTATAAAGAATAAACCATTAAAATAAATGAAATAAAATTGTTTGCATTATTGATAAATAAAGCAGGAAATATTATAAATTATATGTTCAAGGAACTAACTTGACAAGCCGTAGTGTGACAGTTGAATAATTAGGTATTTTCCGCAATTTACAGAAACAAGGAGGCATTCCTAAGTGTAAGGGTTGAGAGCTGTGGTGTAAAACATATAATAATACAGCCCCACAGACAGAAGAGTGAATGCCAAGCATCACACGCACTAGGAGATCCCCAACCAAATTTTGCAAGCCATGACCCCGGAGGTACAGTGACCCATACCAAAGTACATGGTTAAAGTTGAAGGGAAATTTGTTCATGTATGAGTATCTTTTTGAGTTGGAGTTTAAAGGCTTGTATTGTTTTCAGGCATCGCATTGGTGGTGGGAGATCATTCCAACAGCGTGTGGCTGCAAACTTGAAAGAACCCCTGAATGCAGTAGTTCTGTGCATTGGCACCGACAGTGGGCTTACCATGGAGCGAAGACTGTACTTTAGATGATTTTGTTTCCAAGTTAGCTTTTCATAGAGATAATGTGGTTTTTGAGTTGTAATGATACCAAACAACAAGTTTGCTAAATGAAGCTTCCTCCTGGCAACCATCTTTAATAATTTTAGTTCATTAATGTATGGAGTAACATGACTTCTTCGCGGGACATTAACACAAAAACGAACACAGGCATTCTGGATACGTTGGATTACACGCTCAGTTCTTGAAAGCAGGCATGGACCGTAGACTGTGTCACAGTAATTTAACTTGGATAGGATGAGGCTGTCAACAAGTTGTTTCCTTACTGGTATGCTTAGGTATTTCCTTATTCCATATAAGACCTTTAGCCTATAAAAGTCCTATAATATGTCTGGACTTTAAAAGAGACTGTGACCTCTGAGTTTGTTTTGGCCTTTCTTCTTGGAGTAGTCACATAGGAAACGCCGATCTTATCTAGTTTTTATAATGTGATTGACAAGTTAGAGTGTTTGTACAAACTTACTTACAGTAATAAAATCTTTTATAATTTATCAAATTTAATCCAAATCCGTTCAGCCGTTTTTGCGTGATTGAGTTACAAACATACAAACCGACATACAAACGTATAGGGCACCGTTGTCGTAATGAATGCGGTTAAATATTTACGTACTGTAAAACGGGGTGAATAGGGATGTAGGGGTGAATCGAAACGAAACTTTAAAAGGGATTTTAACATTGAAATAATAATGTTTGTTGCCAAAAATGTCTCTTATGTATTGACTGTGTAATAAACGATGAAGTGACCCTGTTGGCAACAAACTATATTATTTCAATGTTAGAATCCTTTTTAAAGTTTCGTTTCGATTCACCCCTGCATCCCTACTTACCCCGTTTCCAAAACAAGCTAATGGTACAGGCGTGAGGTGGTTTTATTTTGTATTTGCGAAAATTACTTGTTGGTGAGTTCCTAAATACTCCGAAATTGGAGTCCAGTATTGTGGCTTATAGCTATTAGTTTTCTTTTTTCGTCGTTACTTCAAACAACGAAATTAAGTTAGAGGTAACGTCGCAAACATTTTGAAGTAGTTGTTACGAGGAAATTTACAAGCTCAAAAGCAAGCGTATTTGTCATGGAAAATGTCAGAATTTAAATTCTTAAATATTTTTATGAATTTAATTCTGCCATTTTCCATGACAAAGACGTAATTGATTTAAAATCACCGAAAATAACGAAATAGTGAAAGAAAACCTGACTCATGAATGATCACGAAATGGAATGTATGGACGAAATGTCTAAACTATGCTATGGTCACGCTATCTACAATTAGCTTTTACCGACCTTCCCCATTAAAAAGGAGAATATTTGTAAAGCAACCTCTGTAGTAGAAACTATTTAAATGACATTTAAATTTTACTTCGTTAGCACACCGACACTAAGGTGCGAAAAAAGGTTTTTTTACTACGAGAAGGTGCGTTTAATCAAGCGGTGGTACTCACGTAACCTCGCTTAGTTTTTTATTCACTTAACGATGTGCTTTTGGTGTTACGTCATAGTTGTACTATGATGTTGACGTGATGGTTGTATTTTCTTCCACTACAGCCACATATTGAGAGTTGATTTGATTCTATTCACGCATATAATTGACATTAGTTTAGATTTTTACTATTTATTAGGTAATAAATAATAAAAATCCAAACAAAAGTCAATTTGGAAAGCCATCGTAACAAGTCCAAAATGGCGTTAAATAATAATAAAAATTATTACTATGAATTGCATATCCTATCTATATGATAACACGTAATTACTAGTATTACTAAACTTGCCCCTATGCGACAGACTCACTGCATACTGAAACAAACTTAGATTTCGTGTAGCTGTCTGTATGTGTAAGTGCGTGCATTTGATCATTTGTTACTAATTTAAATACTGTATGATTTTAACTAAAGAAATCGCTAAGAAAAGTGACAAGGAAAAGTTACAGTCCTAGTAAAACATTACTATACTTGCTTCAGGTGAACAAGGGATATATCCGGTGCAAAATATAACTTCTGCTGGTTTAAATCGATATGCTTTGTTTAATAATGCCTTCAACAAGAAAATACATCCCATCACTAATAATTTATTTAACGTAGGTGCCGTTCGACGACTGAAAGTAATATTAATGAACTGTTCCACCGAACCGCACGTTACAAAATTTTGTTTCAGTAAGATTAGTGGAAGTGCTCACGTGCGGTTCGGTCAAGTGCTGTTGAAATCAGAGTTCTGAGTGGAATACCTCCTAATTTCAAATCTTGATTAGTGGCTTTTTTAAACAGGATATTAATTCAGATTTGATAGCGTTGAAATGGCAATCATGTCACATGGTTTAATAGTTTTTTTTTTTTTGTAAGATTCTTTTATATTTTGCGAATGTGAGAACGTTGTAGGCCTTGTACACTGTAGATTTGTAGACCATTTAAAATTTTTTAAGCACCTGGTACTTGTTGACAGGCCTACACTGTCCTCCCATACCTATTAACACTGTCATTTTAAAACATTGTAAAAGCCAATTATTTTTAAAAGAGTAACCGTGGAGTTTCTTGACGGCTCCTCTCCATAGGAATCGACCAATTGGAACCATGCATCTAGCTTCCGACGATTCATAAGTGTCCATGTAAATAAGTGAAGTATAATATTTTAACTTTGATTTGATTTTGTAATTAGTAAAAATGTTGTTATTATTTCCCACTAATATTTCAGACTGATTTATATCTGGGCGAAGCAACAACAATACGACATTGTTGTAATTCATAGATGCGAAAATAATTAAGTCGGTTGCGGCAGAAACTCTGACAGGGGATCCGAGCGACGGTAAATTAAATTTCCCCCTCGCGACCACTTGACCCTTGTTGAGTGTCCATTGTGCACTAACTGGTTATCGATGCAACGCATAAAATATATTATTGATTGGTTCCTATTGTAACTGATCGTAAGACCCAAACTTATACCATACCTACAAAACGGTTTTAGATATTTGCATGAATTGTATTTAGTTTGAACATTATACCGTACGGCGAACAAGATTTTTCAAAAGCAGAACGTCATTATTTTTATCTTTCTTTCGATATTTATAATAAATTTCGTTGACGTCAATTGACTAGCCAGATTATGTTAAAATATTTCCCTTTTATGGGACTCAATATATTCGTGCCATTAAAGACCACGAAACTTTGCACTTGACTGAAACGGAAGATAACTATTAACGTTAAAGTCAAATTAATTGCAGTCATCGAAGTTGCTTTCCTAGTTCAGTTGTAAGCTGCCGTTCAAGTTTTATATACTGGTACATAAGGGTCTAGCCAGTGAAAAGGGTAGAAAGCGGATCAAGTTTATTATCCCTATATGTCACTATACAAGGCAGCGATGGTTTACAAAAAAAAATACTTTACCCATGATAATTTATTCTATCGGTTATGTCTGTGGATATAAAATTCGTCCCGTATTTTAGCGTCATCCATATTCGCTAGTCACTGCTCGTTCTATTCCGAAAACCCTTTCGCGAGCTCGGGGCTAATTGGATCTTTTGAATTTTTTCGAAAATAATTTTTCGTCTATCATTTTGCCGAGTAATTCGCGCTTGTTTGCCATGCAAACATGCCTTTGAAGTTTACTACAGATCCCGAGATGTTTACATCCAGAAATCTGGGAACGATTTTAATTTGTTTTTATGCATACATTTATGTGTGAGAATAAAAAGAAACTTAAAGAGTGCTGACCGGAGCTTAGGTGAACAAGAGAATTTGGCTAATACGGACATCAATGTACATGTTTCGCGAATTGAATGAACATATAGCCGGCGATGATGTATTGTATTACACACGTACCTAATTGTTCTGTTCCCTATCTCGCTATTAAGGCGCACTGACACGAGGCTAGCCCGAGCCTTAACAGCTGGTTTGACTAATGTCCACATACATAAGTACAGACAGGTAAATTCATAGCGATTAATGTGTACCAACTGCATACATAATTGTCTAACACTTAGCTGTTGCATTAACGTATTCATATTTGCTGTTCTAATGAATAATTTAGTATCGTTCCTAGGTACCTAGATGTACCGAATATTTGAAATTAACAATTTAGTCGAAGTCAGACACACAAAACGACTAACAAATCAATAGAAAGTAATACCTACACAAGCCAGTCCTACAACTGCTTTAAGTGTACGGCCTTTTCATCTTTTGAGCTTTTCAGCATTCAAGGAAATACCTTTTTCCCGCAGGGCTTGAGAAAATATTGAAAAGTACAGTTCGGCAGACCTTGAACCCGTGACCTGGCTGGCCGCAAATTCATACCTGTGAAGACTGAATAATTTACGATTGTCCCCGGTAATAACACGAATCTACTTCATAATGGAAATGCGCCACTTTATTATGATAATTGGTCGAACTCGAATCCGAATCCCAATCGAGTCTCGTTTGAAAACGTGATCAAGATTCGAAGACATGGAGTGGCTCGCTAATGATCTCATAAATAACCACGAGCCTTTACAACTTTCTTCCGTTCAATTTCCTTACAACGCGCAACGAAGTGTCAACAAAGGGTATGAATAAAAGGACTCAAAGTATATATTATGTACACGTGTTCTTGTCTCGTATATGGATGACGATATCCACGAAATGGTGTAAAGATATCCTTCGGTAAAGTCAGCTGTGTCACCGCATCACTTTGGCAAATAATGTGTACATGTAGGTGACGCGAGGCAAATCTGAAACTCACCTCGGGCGGGCGGGGTACCGACTTCCTATAATCCATTTGGGCGAACCACTGGAGTCATGTCAGGGTGATTGATGTAGGTACCTACGAGGTGATCCGCACGGCGACTTTATCTACCCCTCTTTGACAAGCGGTCCCGAAAACTTGAGCCGCTAATGTGTACACAATGAAGGTGAACGAACATAATGTACTGATTTCCCACATGTACACTATATAAGGTAGCTAGATAATGTAATATTCATAAAGATTGCGTGTTTCCTTATTTAAAAATACACGTATTTTTAAAGCGTTATTGTTTTGTGTCAAAACAATAAAAAGATAAAAACCGATCAATACGAACGCTTAGCGACGCTTGAATTAACGAACCATTAAGAACGCCGTGAATGTCAACGACAGACGAGAAAACATGGATATTTACAGTCGGTTGCCACAAGCCAAAAGCAAATAGATACCCATCTGTTTGAAGTTTATTACGCCGTTTACAGATTCAGCGATATTTTCAATGAATACGTAATTATTATCAAAGTTTAAACGAAACCACTTGATTGGGCGGAAGACAGATTCGTGACCTTTTATGGCTTTATTAAGAAGAAGTGGTTTATGGCTTATGTATATTATGAAGTAGGTTTACCTATAGTTTGTTTGGAAATATGTTTCGTCGGTTATTAAGCAGTCGATTAATCTTTGAAAGTTCGTCAGACACGTTGAGCTCCTTATGTTTTGAGTTGAGCTGTACGATTACTGACAAATGCGTGCACTGACTGGACAGGTCCACTCAATCTGTGTGGTTCTTTCCTCAAAAGACCATTTCAGACATCAATCCACATGGTCTTAACATGATCTGACCAAGATTATGTCTGGACTTTAAAAGAGACTGTGACCTCTGAGTTTGTTTCGGCTTTTCTTCTCAGAGTAGTCTTTAGTTTAAAAAAAAATGTTTGACGTGTAAAAGTGTTTGTACAAACCCACTTACAGAAATAAAAAATCATTTATCATTTAATCATTTATCATTTATCACAAGGAAAACGTTATTTACGAGTTAACAGACATTTCTCTATCTGAAACTTAGTTTGAATCAATAGTATCGTTACTAGGTTAGTGTAATGATATCGGCAACACTGTTATAAACATCGATGTTCTATTTGTTTGTTTGTCAGGGGTTCACATAAATTCGGCTTATCAGGCTGATATAAGCCTTCACTATCGGCTTGGTAGTACCGTCCTGATTATCATAAGGTTTGTAACGTCCACGGGAACTGTCCCGGGAGTCAGTTGTTGGCAGTAAAGTTAGAGACAAACACATAGTTGTTGGATTTATCAGAGAAAACCTGAATATTGGTTCTTGTTTGTTTCTTCGTGAAACTGAAGCTTCCACGAAAGGGGAGCCTCTGACTAACCGTCAATATTTTCAATAAAACAATGATTTTGTGACAAGAAATGCTGTTTTCCGAACCTAATAAAACTCGTAAGAAATGATTATTATTCAACAACTAACTGACTCTCCCTTTCTCTCTCACTCTCTGAATAGTTACTAGTTACTTGACTGTCAAAGGTCACACCTTTGAAAGTCAAGTACAAGACGTTTAAAACAACTAAATATTCTGCGTTGAAGCTGTCGAAATCCTGGGCTTACATCCTTAAATATTCGGAATCAGGAAAAATATGTATAATATTTTTCTCATCGGGTACATTAAAATGATCAAAAGTGCGGGTCAATGTAATACGGAGTTTCCCGAGTTAACGGCTCATTGGAGCGGCGAGCGGATGTCTCGCCCTCTGCACCGGTGCCTAAATCTCCAATCTAAGTGTTATTTACTTTTATATTTCTCCCTCGGAGGCTTACTGATTTTATGCTTCGCTTTATGGCGCATCCGGTACAGGTCATAAAAATAGTCTTCCGACTGATTGCCATCGCTCGATTCGAGCAGTCAGAATAAATAACCATTAAAACTTGTGATTTATGATAGAACTAGAGCATTCATTTGGTACTAACGTCCACTGAATTGTTCGCCGGACTAAATTTTATAACCTGACTTAGCCGGCTGTTAAAGTACAAGAGACGTAACAAGGTGAAACGACCGCTTAGAGAGGGAGCTTAATGTCTACTGCCACCTGTATGAGTAGATACATGTAGGTGCCGCTTTTTTGTTTTCAGACTGACGACAGACATAGTAAAAAGGAAATGAAACTGTTTGAATTTTCATTAATAAATTACCGAACAATGTGCACTTCTTTCACTTTTAACGACGCATGACCTACAAACATGGAATAAGACGTGCAGTAAGCACTAAATATAGAAGGTTTGACCTCTTTAGAGGCACGCCTGAATTTGCGGGCAATCATGTTGGTGTGTGAGAGACACACCGCCCTCCGCTCCCTGTCCATATCCTGATCGTCTTTAAGCCAGTGGTCAAAAAGTGACCCAGATATTTAAATCGGTTTACCCTCACAAGGAGTTACCGTTTATCCTAACTGAAGGTTCTGCTTCCGGGCATTTACCCGTGGCAAAAGACCATGACCACATTCTTCTTAAAATTATATGCCAGACCATGTAGTCTGGCATATTGCTCGCAAGTGTCCTAAGCCCGCTGATTGATGCGCTCAGCAGCACCAAGTGCTTCGGCGTAGCTAAAGTTATTACAACACAGATATCAATGTGACATCTGACACGCATGCTACTAAGCGCGCCAATCAGATCATTCACGTATAAGTTGAATAGTGTAGGCGAGCAAAACCCCCCTGCCTCACCAGCACTCCAACCCATACGGCCTAGACAGGGCACCAGCCCACCTCACACTATTCACTCAGTTTCCATACCAGTATTTTAGAGTATTTACCACCAGACGTCTTCCATCTTCCTCCACAAAATGTCGTAGGACACCAAGTCAAAAGCCTTGTTCAAGGAAACATGCGTAAACGAGTGTGGCGATCCGTGTACTTCAGTGTGCTAAACACTCAAAATAACGCTGTCATTGGATAAACCAGAACTGGAACCGAATATGTTTATCGTGAACACGTATATGACTGGTGAGTTGAGCGTTAAGCACACGACATGATTGTGGCAAGATTGGCCCTTTATTGGATTGGATTAATTGCTCTTATCGCACATGTCACCAGTCTAATTTTTTTTAAGATAGACATCACTGTTGTTTTGAACACTTCACTTGGCATATAAGCATAGCCAACACTCCTGGCAAATGCGGACCAGCAAATCGGAGATGCTCAATGCGGAGACCGTCATGACCAGGAGATTTTCCTCGTCGCATCGCGTTAATAGGGATGACAATTTTTTATTTAATACTCAAAAACATAATTGTTTCCACATGGTGCAAACAATATTTTTTTAAAGTGTAAATAAAAGCTTTGTAAATTGCCAAGTTATAAACGTTTCAAAATAAGCGTTAGACAAGGACAGCACAATCTTAGAAATGACGTTACGACTATGTAACTTCATAGTAGCGCCATACAATGTCCGTACCACGCGACAAGGAAGGGAATAATCCCCTCCAAAATCTTTCAAAGTGTGTAGCTTTCTCACATTTACATTCGATTTAACAGATTTTTTCGACGGCATTTTTACTATGCCTTCTTTGAAACAACTTTTGTTTTTATATATTCTGTTCAAGAGATTTTTTGCATTATTTTTAACCCCTAGGTCTTTCCGTGGCTCAACATTGAGCGTCGACCTAGATGGGCCTAATGGTAACAGCACACTAAAATGGTCTACAAAAACGTCAGCCATTTGTCTAGCATACCTACTCGCGCCATCGACACAAACACGGAGGCTGGGCCTTTAGCCTATATGCATACTCCCAAAAAGATCGAAAATCGTTCTTCGAATGCTGTGAAGCTAGAATATCCATTTTAATTTGAGCCTCATGATCTTGACACCACTTCAACCGAGACTTAAATACCCTTCTAGATTCACGCATTTCACCAAAAATACGTCCCGATGTCTAGCCAGCATAAAAATTTACGTCTAGCCTCCCTATGCGCGACGCACAAATGCATGTTTCAGCCCACGACTGTTCCTCGCTTTCAGGATTTCCCCAATAGGTTATTGTCTCGGTAGCCGAATCGCACAATACACTTACAATTTTACCATCCATTGCATTTATTACACGAAAGTGGTGGGGGACATTACAAGTCTGACCACTACACTCTCTAAAGTCATCAGGGTTGTCAATAAGTCGCAATTTTTCATGACATTTTATGCTATAAGCATGGATCTGTTCTTGACTTCCTTTTCCCCAGATCGGTTTAATGAACACCAAGACAAACGCTTGGCACAATAATTTGTCTAGATTTTTAGACAAGGCAAACGTGCTACTTAGGTCACAGCCTAATTTATTCATTCAAGAAAGTGCAGCAGTGCCGTAACATTACATGGCTGATGCAAGTAAACACCACTAATTAACCCAGTTACACGCCGCACTATACATATTTAGATTCGTTTTACTCTATTTAATTCACCAGTTACTAGTATATGAACCTTATATGTTACACTGGAGAACAATAATTAAGGCCAACATTTGTAGTGCCACTTGGAAAAGCCTGTACTACTTAAAACAGCAAGGATGGGTGTTGTTTGGGCTATCTTTAAATAGCGAATGCCTGTTTATAGAATTAAAAATATTCAAGATAAGCATTAGCAATAATCTCGAATAAACCAAGCGTGGTTGCCGGTTATACGAATTACTTTTCAGACGCGATCCTATTTAAGTAGAGCTTTGAAAACAGTTTCTCTTTTTGTCCTTCCTATGAGCAAGAAACAGAAACAAGCACGCTTTACAAAAATACAGATGGATTTTTATATTCAATTGTATTGGTTACCCCAAAATCCTCTTTTGGTGGTACTGTTTTTAGATTTAAAAGCGTCCTTAAGTTCTCCTACAAATTATTTATGTAAAAATACACTAAATAGGTATCAAAATTTTCATATATTGGAAATTATAACACAGTCCGCGCACCGCTACGTGTTTACATCCCGATGTTGCTACTAGTATGCACGTCAAAGTTAATACCGGTAGAGCATACAAAATTATTTATTGTATTATTACGCAATTACGGTTTCACGTTAGCCCCCGATTTAGATCAGCCAAGTAATTACACAGAGTTAATTACACGTTAAAGTCGCGTTCAATAGGTAAATAATTTGTACAATTTATATTATTACATTGTTTCAGCAATATTAGTGGAAGGATATTGACCGTGTTTCAGTATTGCGAAATCTGGGAGATTGAGTAATGTCCAGTACATGCTTGCAATTTTAAGTTCTCATTTATTAAATCTCAAATCCTGGACCTACTGCAGTACACTCCACCCACTTTAAAGCTGGAATTCCGGTTAAACCCGCTCTGCTTAAAATGGTGCGCTAGGTACAGGGGACCAGTATTTTCGTTTGTTGTTTTTTTTATTGCGATTATAGATACCTGCTATTTCAATAATATTAATATTGGAGATTTTTTAGATTGTTAATACTACGTAATTTATTCCTCGTTGGTCTAGTGGTCGCAAGAGCGACTCCTGAGCATGAGGTCCTTGGATTGATTCCCAGGTCGGGCAAAATATTATTGGGTTTTTCTATCTAGAACTTCTCGGTAGCAGCTCTGAGTCTAGATTTGTACCCGGTTGATGACAATATGCTCGCCCCCATTACATGGGACTTAAGTATAACTGGCGAAATGTAGGTGTACTATAGGTACACCTCTGCCTAACCCTACTGGGATTACAGGCGTGATGTTATGTATATTATTTTATACTATATTTATGTATTATTACGAATTTATTAGTAAGAAAAGACCGGAAGAAAGAAAAAATGTTTATTCTGCACAAACAAAACGCACATTACAAAAAAAAACATAAATTACACATATACAAAGTAGCCAAAAGCCACGTGTTCAAGAGATAAACAATGGACAAAGTTTTACAATTTTGTCTATTGTTTGATGTCAGAACATAAGACAATACAAATTGCTCTGTGTGTGTTGCGCACAGAACACTAGTACCACAGAACACTATTACTCCTAGCGGAGGTGTTGCGACACTGGCAAATGAAATACAATCCAAACAAAAACAAAATACGATAGAAGAGTGAAAGATTATGCTACTTTAAAAAAAACACATTATTAAGAACAATTAAGCCGTGCGTCGCATGTGTGCAAGAACAGGTCGTTGCTCAGCAAAATGCTGTTACATCGGACGAACCTATCGTCAACAGTGCTGATTTTCAGCAACTGCCTCTCGAATGACGTAATGACGGGGACGTCATACCGTTATTCGAGAGGTAGTTATGACATAATAAATCGGGTAATTTTCGCAGAAATAAATGTGATTCTTACTAAACATAGTATGTACTTAAAGATATAAATAGAATGGATACGTATACATATATATATGTCTGTATGTATATACGTTACATAAATAATTAAAAAGAGAATACTTATTTACACATTACGGTACATTGTGGTATGTATTCCTTTTTCTGCAATTTTTGTACAATTGCGAAACTATCAATACTCAATTACTAAGTAATAATAATATAATAATAAATTCATTTATTTCAGGTAATTATCACCCGTTGCCAAACATACATTAATAATAATCAAATAAAATAAAAATCTAAATATAGGAAAACAAAATAAATAAAATAAAATAAATTAAATTAATAGAAAAATTTATTGTAATAATAAAAAGGGAATCAAAATGAATAAATTAGCAAACAATATAATTAATACCTTCTCTCCGACACCGATACAGCAACATGTCTGCTGGAACAATGCCGGATGAAGGGGCCGTCTAGCCTTCTCGCAACCATCGCCTGTACGATGTTGGGGCTAACCCGTACCCGGCGCACCAAGGACGCGGCGCGTTTGCGCATGGTCTCGTGAAAGCAGTCGATGCGCGCCTCTGCGAACATACCCGAGGCGCTACAGTGTCGGGGTAGCCCCATCACCGCCCTGAACGCGTTATTGTACTGGACGCGGATGGCGCTGTAAATTCTGTTAGAGTAGTGAGCCCACAGACTACAGGAGTACAGCGATGTACAGTACGCCCGAAAGAGCGTAGCCTTAACCTCATTCGAGCACCGCGCAAATCTCCGGGCGATCATGTTCGCTCTAACAGACAATGCCCTCCGCTTCCGTTCCATGTCAGCGTTGTCTTTGAGGTCGACCGTCAAAACATGGCCCAAGTATGTAAACTGGTCACCCCTTTCCAAATGAACCCCATTGAGTTTGACCGGAGGTATAATTCTCGGACATCTCGCACTGACGGTCTCGAAGATCATACACTGGCTCTTCTTTACATTATACAGTAAACCGTGACCACAAGTATATTCCTCGCATACTTGTAACAGCTTCCTCAAGCCGCAGACCGAAGCGCTCATCAGCACCATGTCGTCAGCATAACTTAGATTATTGACACATGTACCGTCAATGTGACAGCCGACATGCTGACTGCTGAGCGCCACGATCAGCTCGTTAATGTACAAATTAAACAGGGTAGGAGATGTTAAGCCACCCTGCCTGACTCCGCATTCAAGCTGATACGCACCCGACATTGCTCCCGCCCACCTAACACTATTAGACTGGTGCGCATACCAATACTGGAACATGCTGATGAGTTACGGCGCCAAATCTACGCTCCTCAGCTTGCTCCACAGCAGATACACTACAAGGTCGAAGGCCTTGGAAAGATCAAGGAAGCACGCATACACAGGTGTTTTACGATCTGTGTAGTACCTGACGGTATGCTTAAGGCACAGTATTGCACTTTCAGTGGACAACCGGGGACGAAACCCGAACTGGTTATCGTGCAGTGTTACCGATCTATTTAATTGAGCGTTAAGCAAACCGTCAAACACTTTAGCAGTCACAGTGGCAAGAGAAATAGGCCTGTAGTTACTCTTTTCAGTAAGGTCACCAGTTTTATTCTTCACTACAGGTACTACCACTGTTTTCATAAGGTCGACTGGCGGAGGAATGACTCACGCACCGCGAGTAAAACATAGCCAAGACCCTAGCAATGTAAATGATATATGATTTTATTTCTGTAAGTAGGTTTTTAAAAACACTTTTACACGTCAAACATATTTTAAAAACTAATTGAGATCGGCGTTTCCTATCTGACTACTCTGAGAAGAAAGGCCGAAACAAACTCAGAGGAGTGTAATGTAATGAAGTCTACATTGATACCATAATTTCTATGCACCATGGGAATTGCGATGGCGCGGCCATTTGCATTACGACATGCATCGAGGCAAGGCTTTGGCAAACGACGACCTCGCTTTTTCGGTCAAAGCGATAAATTAGCCAATTGGTCCAGCTCGATAGTGTTCTCCTGATCTGCATGGTAAGTAAAAACCCAGCCTAACATTAAATGAAATTGGTATCCAATCCTTCTGACACTTTAATGTTATACCTACCTATTCTCCCACCCAGATAATGCAGTTTTAGAAAGACTCACAGCAAACACGACCCAGATAATAGAGGACTACATTCTCTCCTGCGACAATGACACAGACCGGACTATAACAGGGAGAAATCAGACAGAGGCCACTCACACTCTTACCACTCATAGCACCCGCGAGGCCGCGAGACGAGTTTGCGCATACAAATCCTTGCACGTCCCACCAATCCTTCTTATATTGCAAATCTGTTTATCCTCAATATTATCATAAATCCAAAAATGTTATTGTTGGCCATATTTCCGTTTGTTTTTCAATCAGGTCCAACTGATCAATAATGTTGTCACAACTCGAAAGCCACAAATCCGTGCGAACGAAGGCACAAATAAAAGCCACAAGTTGTGTACAAATAGCGTCAGTAATGCTGAAAACATCCATAGGCTTAAAGATTTACAGTGTACCGGTAATAAAAATTTACTCACATACTGTTGAATTTCTCATCGTTTTCACCATGTAGTATTGATACTCCATTTCGGTAAACATACCGATTAATCAAAGCTGAAAAATTAAACGCAAAATTGAAAAGTTGTATCATGTTTTCAGCCGGCACTGATTAAATATTGTAAATATAAGTATTGAAAAACAGTCAATTGGCGCTGGCATTAATAAATACCTACAGATGTAACTGTGCGAATGATGGCTTTTTTTACGTAGTTACAGTTGACCTCATAATTGATTTACCACCCCATGGTACTTAACCTCCTTGGCCAACTGAAGTTCTGTATTGAACAGTTTTGGTAGGCGAAAAGGGCCTAATGCTCGTTTTTGGGTAAACATGACTAGTTCCGTTTAAGTGGGGTTCACTGATAGGTCATATTCCTTGCACTAATTTTCTACGATACGTAGCCATTGCTGACTGAGGTTGCAGATCGTACCCGTCACCTTCCCCGAAACAAGGCGATTGCGAGGTCGTCAGCATACCCTATTGTGTAATAGCGGCTGGCATTGAGTTTGGTGATGAGGTCATTAATCACCAGATTCCATAGAAGGGGGGCCAGCACCCCTTCCTGGGGGCACCCTCTGGCTATCATGGCCAGTTGCTGCTCATCCTCAAGGCGAACTACTCGTTTGCTTAGCATGTTTGTCAAGTAATCCAGTCCGTTAGTACCTGTTCAACTCCATGTCTGGAGAGGGCGCTGCTGATGCTGGAGCAGTTAGTTTTATCGAAAGCTCCTTCGATGTCTATGAAAGTGCCCAGGCAGGTGCCTTTTTGATGAATCAATTCCTATATCTGGCTGACTACCAATTGAAGAGCGGATTCGGTCGACTTACCCGAGCTGCATGCATGTTGGTTACCGTCTAGCGATATGGTTTGCAGAGCGCCGTCCATCAGCTCCCTATCACACAGCTTTTCCAGAAAGGAGGCTGATTGGTAGGTAGGATTTGGCGTTAGTGTAGTCACCCTTACCTGGCTTAGGGATGAGTTTAACTTTCACTTCCCTCCATCCTTTGGGAACGTATCTAAAGGCCAGGCACGCCCTCATTAAAGGTACCAGTCTTATTGCGACACCGGTGTCACCCCACTGTTGTAAGGCGGGGAACACACCGTCAGGACCAGCTGCCTTAAAAGGATGGAAGCTCCGGCTGGCCCATTGGAGTTTCTCCAACGTAATCACCGTGCTGGCGTAAAGCCAATCATTGTCTGATGGTGTTTGAATTACCTCTTGCCAGTCGATTACCGCGAAGATACATCCAAGGAAGTGAGTTTCAATAAGGATACGTCTCGTTTCTTCTGGCGAGGAAGAGAGTGTATTGTCGGGTTTCCGAAGGGTAGCGGGCCCAGGTGTATGCTGTTGCGCCAGTACTTTCCTTACCCTTGTACCTCAATTTATGTAGTATCCGTAAAAGTCGTCGGAACGCTTGATAACGCCAGCTTGGATTCAAGGCTGCGTGTGTAGGTCACGATCCGTGCTATGCGGATTGCGCCGTGGTGGTTTTGGGGTGACACAGCCCCGGATGTCGAAGCGGATCCACCTGTGATCGGAGCAGGAGGCTCCTTAGAGACCTCCGCCACGCTCTCTGTTGCCAGAGTGAGATCTATGATTGTGCGACTTCGCCTGGTTACGAATGTTGGTTCGGAGCCAGTGTTTAGTAGAGATAGGTTAGTCGAGAATAAGTAGTCAACCAAGGCCCCTCTCGTTTTGCGTTTCCATACCCAAAGTTGGTGGTGAGCATTGACGTCGGCCTCAAACCCGCTTCTCTCGCAATGGCTCACGAGGCGGACGAGGTCGTGTGGGGGCGGTGCCTCCGCCTTGGGCATGTAGGCCGAAGCGAAAACGATCATCATCTCCTCGGCTTCGCCATGCTGTATTTGCAGCTTTACTGCAGAGACATCTCTGCAACAGAAGTCATTTAAAAGCTGTGTTTTAAGGTTACATAGATGAATGATCTAGGATGATCGTGATCTGTGGTAACCAGGAGCTAACCGCCAAGATTAAAGAGTCCTTGTATGCGGCCAGCCCTAAACCCACGGCTCCTGGATCAAGGCAATGGCTGTGTGTTGTACCTCTAACCACTTGCGAAGCTGTACCGTCACGGTCTGGCTATTGTGGAGGTTGGCTTGGAGGACTCTACAGGTCGACGTAAGGGACGCCATTATTGGTCGAACCCTCTTCGTCCCCCTCCAGTCTGAGCCAGCAAACAAAGTGGCGGCAGCAGGGGTGGCCACCTCTTCTATAGCAGGGTTAGCCGCTGACGCCTCCGGGTTGCTTGACGGGGGCGTGGACTCCCCTGCTGGTGCTGTCGTCTCGCTGATGGTTCCCATGGCGAGGTCCCAATCCTTGGGGACGTCGGTGAACCTGCCATACCGACCCTGGAATTTCATGTACACCATCCCCAATCCTTTAGAGAGACGGCGTCTGGCCTCCACCGTTTCCGACGGGGTCGGAATTTGGTCGACAGGGATACCGACCATCACGAACCATGCCGCAGCCTGTTTATCAGGATGCAGAAGTCCCCACCTCTTTATGTCGACCCAGGGATTCTGGTAGCTGAGAGCGTGCCCAATATTGGTCGGCTCTCCGAATACCCCCTGCTCGTCTGGGATCACGACTCTACAACTTGCTCGCTTCAGGATCTCCGACTGACTCTTGACAACTAGCGGGATGCTAGTTGGGAGAGAGAGGTCGGCGACAGTCTTCCTTAGCCAGGCTAAGGTGTAGTCGTTACCGCACCACAGTTTCAAAACACCCCTGGCGAACCAGCGGCTTGGCGTTGAAGGTCGGCCCTGGAGTGTCTTGCTTAGGCAAACAGGCCTCGAGTAGGATCTGCTTTTGGATAGCAGCGAGTACCTGGTCCGATACATCCTTGCTGAGGTTCCCCGTGCGGTCGCAAGTGATCGCGACGTCAAGGGCAGTGCACTATGAAAAAGCTCGAACGTTAGGACTACCAGAGAGATATAGGGGCGCAAGGCTGGCTTACAGTGCGACATCGGGCGCTCGATCGGGTTGGCGTGGGGGGTCCTAAGGGCCACCCCTCTCGAACTTATAAACCCTCACTTACACCGTCAGCATGACCTTTACCTACCGCTACGGCCGTCCGAGGACGACCTCAGCGGACCTCACGCAACTAGCCTGTGGCCCTCTGATGGGACACTGTGACCATTTCCCTACCCCTGGCTAATGGGTAGTGCCACCGTTTCGCTTGAAATCCAGACCAAAGGGGGCGTGTTGCCTTGCGGGCACATTAAAAACCAGAGCCGCTCGGCTCAACCCCCAGGACTGCTTCATCCCCGCTCACGGCGATCAACTGCGCAGGTCCTTGCACAGGTAACTGCTTACTCCTACTCGCCATCAGCTGTGGAAAATTGAGGATATATTCACTTTTGAAATTATTGTTTTATCCTAGTCAAAACGATCATTGTACTCAATGGCGCGAAGTTACTATGGCGTTCCTGTGTTTTGACGTGCTAACAATGCTGTCTCTATCTAGTCATCGACTTTAAAACGCATAGAACATAGCCATTTTTTGAGATATTGTTTTTTTGTTTTGTGGCTAAATGTTTTTCTAGTTTTGGATAAATCAAATAAATAAAGTGCAGTCAAATAATCTATTGTTGGTAAAGCAAAGGTGAAGATGGCATTTTTTAATTTTCAACTCTAAATGTTATTGTTTGTTTCAACTCTAAATGTTATATAATAATAGTGCATAACAATATTATAAAAAAGATAAAAGCTTAAAAAGAGCCAAGGACGGGAACAATCCCTTCCAAAAACTTTTAAAGCGTTTAAGTGCTTCTCTATGTCCATCAATTTCACAGATTTATTCCATTATCTGATGATAGTATGCCTTCTTTGAAATAACATTGTTTGTTGGAACACACACATAACATCGCGCCTGTAATTCCAGAAAGGTTAGGCAGAGGTGTACATAGGCACACTTCTGCCTAACCCTTCCTTAGTACATCCTCATTTCGCCAGTTATGCTTAAGTGCCATGTAATAGGGGGTGAGCCTTTTGCCATTAACCGGGCACAAATCCAGACTCCAGGCTGCTACTGAGAAATAACACTTTGCCCGACCTGGGAGTCGAACCCAGGAACTCATGCTCAGCAGTAGCTCTTGCAACCACTAGACCAACGAGGCAACATTGTTGGAACATTTTTAAAATTAGTCATCTCTCTATTACGAGGTCAACTGTACTACCTACTATGACCTTAAGTAGAATTTAACCATCAACGCAACATAACATTTCAAAAAAAAATATAAATGGTTAAACTATTATAATACAATATAAACATCTACCCACTTTGTGTGTTCGCTGTTTATCTATTTGTAAGCCCTCGCGTCCCGTTTGTGACCTAATTTGTCTCGTTTAATGTACAGTAAAAATAAATAGCGACTATATCAATATCCTAATACAACAATTTTAGTAGGCGTTTCTTATATCATTGGTTCTGGTTCGAAAAATATGATTAATTGTAGGTATATTATTTATCTAGTTGGTGTTGAATTTAAAGATAGTAATTAAGCAAATGTTTTTATATGATAACATCTATTAACGTTCAAAGACAGGTATCACCGATGTTGGTGATAAGTCTGCAAGGCAGAAGTAGGACTGAGCGGGTCACATCTGTAGGATCCATCCAGACAGATGGGCCAGGATCGTCGCACAGTGGGTGACTGAAGACGGGCGTCGTCACCGAGGCAGGCCTAAGAAGCGCTGTCGTGAAGATTTAGACTCGTTCCTAACCGATTGGACGGAGAAGGCACAGACTTTGCCCAGCAGTGGTACAACATAAATTAACTGAAAAACAAATCTCCTTGTTTAACCAAATGATTGGGCAGAGGTGTACCTATAGTACACCCACATGAATTACTTGGAAAACAATAATACAATAATATACTTGCTGTTCGTGCCCGGCGTGCGTCACCTGCGGTGATTTTCATATTTTCAACTTACCAGGTGGATTTTGCAAAAATAAACTTTCATACAAACCAATGAAATAACCAAATAAGTGTAACCGATTTGAAGAGATGCGCGGACAAACAATTTTTGGCAATTGATTTATAAACATTTAATAATATAAAATTCCTAACGTACTGTTGGTTTTATGGTGATCGAAATGACATGATAAATTTTTATTTTAGAATTGTTATTTATTGTAAAGAACTACATAGTTTTCATTTGACCTAAACATTAAATTTGCGTAGAACCTTATTGAAAAAACGCTTTTATGTATTTGAGTCATATCAAACATTATTATCTGAACATAATTTATTGCATGAGCAATAAACCGCTAACTGTGAAGCTATGAATGGACAATGAAGTATTTAGTTTATATGGATTATTAAAAAATATATTACCAACTGCCAGCTCAACCACTGGCTAATAAACATACAAAGTTAAATTAGCTTCATTAATTACAGCATGCAATGACGAGCGAATTAATGCGTACAATACTTTGAAGCTTGCGAAAAATTTAGCGAGGAGTAAAACTCCTCGCTAAATTTTTCGCAAGCTTCAAAGATTTAAGAAACGTTTGCTCGACGGACAAAGGGGGCATTAAAGGTTCAAGAGAAAACAAAAAGGAGGTACGTACTCGCAAACCGGTTTATAGCTTTTATTAGTCTGAAACAATATTCAAAGAAATTTTCGAGCAATTTATCTTAACAAGTACCTCCCTACCTACACCTTATTATTACCACCACTCCCTAAAATATGATTATTCTCTTTGAGGTTGTCTTGCAAAGGACATTCTTGTAGAAATGAATTGAAATATTAAAATTCTAACCGGCTTTTACCGTGTGTTCGTTTTGATCCACGTTTATTTCGCTAACTTATTTTATCAACGTTGTCAACTTCTATATTAAATCACAATCGATATTCACAAGATGTCACAGTTCTTCGTAATCGGTTTGTTTATTTAGTAAGACTAAGCGGGCAACTTTATAACTTTAACATTTATATTCTTTTTAATAAAGTTTTATTTGATCCGCTATTTCGTTTATTGTAATTTCTTATTCAGTATCAAAGAATTGAAATAGATTCCGGAAAAGGAACCATTTTATCTAGGCAATTATTAACCTTTCATAACGTTAAAAATTGTTTTAATGAAAATTAAATTCAACGTTTAAACGTTCAACGTTTTCCACTAAAGCATCAATAACAATGTTATCGTCTGATGCCATAAATACCTTAAAATTCAGTAATTATTTAAAACCGTGTCTTTCGTAGCACCGCTACGAACATTGCGCTACGCCGTAGCCAATCTGCTTTCGATATGGATTTGAAGAAATATTAACATAATTCGAATTATGGTAATTTGTTAAGATCTTTATTAAGTTTCGAATGCATAAAGAAAAGTTTGCTCTTTATTAGAAATTGGATTTTGTTTATCAATAATTTGTTAATCAACAAAAACGTATTTAACCAACTCTATGAAATAAGCTGTAAACTCGTTGTGGTTGTTATTGACAGTTAACTTGTCGTGAATTTCAAATGCAGCAATTCTCCGTAGGAGGCGAAATAGGCAAATGGTTGAATGGACAGCAGTCAGTGGACCATGAACGTGAATACCACGAGCCAATACCGCTTTCAGTCGAGCTGTCTCGTATCTCGTCACAACATGGGTGCAGATGATGCTATTGTGTCAGTTGCCTGCCTGCTAATGCGGAGACAGTTACTAAATTGTAGCCACGAAGTATAATACTTTATTTTGTCATGTTTAAGAAACATTTCAGTACAAATCTAGGTACTCATTTTGTTGTAAACTCGCAGCGAAAAACGGTAGCTTGATTTGGACAGTAAAGTCCGAGTGCCATGTACGCAAACGACGGAAACGTTTGTTTTTCACTATGTGTTCCGCTTAACAACTAAGCTTTACATCTGCGGTAATAAACTGGGCGCACACGGGGACACGGCCCGCCGGCCGCGCAGCTTACGACATCGGTGCAAATTCAACCATCGTGCATCGGTAGAAATCCGCTGAGCACACTGCACACTTGCGTTGCTACACTGACCTCTTTTATAACAAATAAAATATCTCAAAGCTAATGCAAACTACGTGAAACTATGCGTAATTACGAATATGTTAACAATCGGGACAAACAACACAATACAATACTTACTCTAAAATTCAAGGTATAATAATTGATTGTTGAATATTCATTTATCTTCGGTATTGGCATGGAAAACAATCGTGATGTTTTTGGCGAGGTTGCCAAATCGTTTGTCTACAAACTTCATGCTATGAATTTATTTTAGTATTTCATCCTGACGGAGGTCTCTATGCGGGTTTATTAAACATTTACTCTATTTTCGAGTAAACAGAGTAAGTTTGAAACAAGGTTGAGATTAAAACGAAAGTCCTGTTGAAATTAATAAAACAAAGAAAGTTCCGTAATAATGTACGCAGCTCATACACATTACAAGAAATTGCAGAACGGTGTTTTCCGCGCTGTAGTTAACAATGTAGTGCCGAATCGCGAGGTAAGTGCAGGCTCAGCATAAACTTGCCGCCGTACGATTAATAACGGCGGGTTTATGTATGCACAAAACCGAGCAAGTTGGCTTGTTAAGCCTTTGTGCTGAGTACTACTCGCATCCGCTCAATTGTACCTACCCATTCATGTGCAACCAATTGCACAATATTTGATTGAAACTAAGAAAAACAATTGCATTTTTAGACAAACTTGTATAGTACCAAGCATGATTGCTTAGTAAAAAGATTATAACTGCGAAACTTAGTGCTCGAAAACCATATCTTAACTAAATTGAGCTTTCAAACTATTAGTTTCAAATGCGAAAGCTCGCTGGTCACCATTTGCATAACTTACACGTTTCATTTCCGTAATTACCATTCGATAGCTGCCATTAATCTTCTCACCAAATCCCATAGTGAACGTCAGTCGTTTGACTCTAATCACAGGATTGGCTTTAAACGTCCGCATTCGCACTGGCCTTTTAGCGAATCCTTTTGAGAAAAAGTTGTTAAAAAACGGCACAAAAACAAAAGGAAATACGTCGGGTGGTCCCAAGAGAGTCGTTGTTAGCCCTGGGACGGTACTTAAATCAAATGTTCACCATTCAAGGAAATTATAAGAACAAGGCACGGATTCGCGTACCCTCTGAGAGAATCCCCTTGGATAAAAGGGCTTACGTAGAAACAGTGTTGTGAATAGTTTCATTGTTCTATACAATATTTTCTGGAATACTCCTTTTAACTTCTAACTAAGAATCCGTCTTCAAAGTTCAAATACAAGTATAGGTAGAATATAGTTCAACAAAGTATAATATGATCGTGATAGGTAGAACGCGTAGCGTAGAGAAAACTTAATCAGAAGTATTAGTGAGAACGTTTTAATATTCTGAACGGAGTGCACGGTTAAGGATTTTCTTTTTTGTTGTTGTATTCGAGAATATTACTTTACCTCGCAACAAACTTAAGGGGCCTAATCCGCTTTTCAACTCGAGCTTTTACTTGCCTTATGACAGTGAGCTTAGAGCTTCCAAAGACGTTGTGGAGAAAGTTTTTAATCTTTTCACATGTACTCGTGACAAAACAACTTCGCCAGACGAGGAGCTCGCGTATCAGACACAAACGGTGCGCTCCATACATAATTATCGTATCAAAGCGTATTCAGGACGCATAAAAGGCGTATAAAGAATGGAAAAATAATAAGTAAAGCTTATGTGTCTTCAACATGTGTCCATATGTCGAGATCCATAGAAGCCGTCCCCTCTCGCCGGATATGAATAAAATTTTCTTAGATAAATTGAGAGTTCGCGAAAACGTGTCGATTTCTTTATTTATTCAATACTTTTCTCCTTTGAAACGTTTCTCCTTGGATTCATCCGCGCTTATCTTATATTTATGAATTCTTTTGGGTTATTGATGTAAAACCACTTTCTCCTTTTAGCGGCATCAATAGAAATGTTGCAACGGATATCCAGACACAAGCACACGTTTAGATAAATAAAGAAATCGTTTCGATTGTTTTTTGATTATGCAATCTCATAAAAAGTTGGTTGTTATTTTTGTAATCAAACAACACCCCAAATTGGTAATTTGAGCCAAACCAAGTTGTGTTTGTATAGGTCAACTAAATTCAATAAAGGGATAGGAAATACCGCTGACGCAACCGTTTCATCGTAAGTAATATCTTACAAAAGGTCGATATCATATCTTTTTCAGTTCTGCTTCCATTATATTATAATTCCCATTCGATGATTTATTACGTGAGCCATTTATAGTACACCTACCAAAAAATACCTTTAGAATAATAACTTTAGAATTTGGAATAGTTAGTCTGATCAAATTATTACAACATACAGTAATAACACAAAAATCCCAATTAAGCACTATGCCACTACACTTTTACTTATCTGTACATATAAATAGAGATTAAATACATGCTACCCAAAAGCTTGAATAGGAATTAGTGCACATAATCTAAAAGATATCCCGCGATCGAATTTCAGCGTCCGAAATGTCCGATGTTATATATTAGTCAAACCGATATCCGGGGACTCTGTGAAAAATGCTCTTGGAGCCTCGTCGGCCGCCAATATCTCCGGGAAACAGCTTAAAAACGTTTTGGTAAGTTTGGCTTTTCAAACCTTCGTTTTTTACACCCACAGGGATTTGCGTACCACTCTTTGAAACGGGAGCGTCGGGTTTGTTCGAGAAATTTCTCTTCTCTTTCTACCAGCTATATATTATGCTAAGCAGACTCATCCTTTCGGTTATATTTATTACTTTATTTAAGTCTGTTAATTTTGTAATTTCAGCATTGGGATCTTGGTGTCGCATTGAGAGCTCAACTAGTTAAAATTTAACTTAGACACCTAATGTTGTCATTAGACTTATTTTAGCAGGCCACCCATTTTAGCAGGTAAAAGCAAACCTCACGCATTTACAGGATGTTTCGCTCTGATACCCGACTCTCAATACCAACGAGCCCTACACGCCGTACCTTCCGAAATATAGCATAAGCTTAAGCATAATCAGCCTATTATGTTCCCACTGCTGGGACACAAGCCTCCTCTCTGTGAGAGGGAGTGGACCGTAATCCACCACGCGGGCCCAGTGCGGGTTGGTAGATGTCACATGTCTTCGAACTTTTCGTTCTAAGACATGCCGGTTTCCTCACGATGTTTTCCTTCACCGTTTTGAGAGCAGTGGTGATTAAATAATTTACACAAAGTAAAGCGCCTGTCTGGCTTCGAACCTACGAACTACAACTCGTAAGTCGCGGCCGTTACCACTGGGCCACCACTGGAATAAAAATAATATACCACAATATGTAACAAATCACGTGACACAAACATCGTGAAAGTATGTGATTTTCCTTAAATACCTGCAACTCGTAAGTCGCGGCCGTTACCACTGGGACACCACCACAAATTTAGATTCACTATAAATAGTTTATCTTGTGTATTTATGGTCTACTTCATTGTGAATTTCTATTTGTATTGCAATCAACAAACTGTATTAAATGCTTAACAAGACTAGAAACGGTTAATCTCTTCTGCTCAACCGCACTTATTCCATGAATATTATCTTTTGAATTAAACACTGTGGTCTAGGACCTTGATGAAGTTCCGAACATTGTTTGTTTGACATTGAGTTTGACATTATACAGACCTGCTAATAATTTGCCATTATATTTATTAGTTGACATATTATTTTTAATTAAGTAGTTGACTGTTAACTTAACATTTCACATCGATTTTATTTAGGCTTTTAAATTGTTGCATATTGTTAATTGTTAATGAATAAATAAATGAATGAATGGATATTATAAGCCTTGCATAATTTAGTGGTCGACGGCCAGAGTCAAAGTCTGAACATTATTTGTAAAATATAGGAGTAAACGGTGTTGTAAATTAAATAGTTTAGAGATACTATGATTGGCCAATAACGAACAAGTATTTACTAAGTAGGTAATGTAAAAAAAAATATCAAGAATTGTGCCAATACTTTTTGCATGTGGTGTTTATATTTTGCATTACCACCACCCGCACCGTGTCCGTATGGACTGAGGAGCCATGTCTCATATCTAAAAGTGGGTTCTACCAAAATATTGTAGTACTTTATCCGATTTTGTAGGCCCGATCCCGGAATTTGTAGTAAAACCCTTTAAAAGTTACAAAAGTACTACTAAATATTGGTAGAACCCGCTTTTAAATATGAGACATGGCTCCTCAGTCCATACGGACACCCCGCACCAGCATACATTCAAAATGTATTGCAGGAATAAGTTTATTTTCAAAATTTAACGCAAACTATGTTACTAATCAATCAATCAGTTATCAATATTATGTGGTTGTGTTATGTTATGAAAATGTGACTGCCTCGTTGGTCTAGTGATCGCAACAGCTTCTGCTGAGCGTGAGGTCCTGGGTTCAATTCCCAGGTCGGGCAAAGTGTTATTGGGTTTTTCTGTCTAGAATTTCTCAGTAGTAGCCCGGAGTTTGGATTTGTGCCCGGTTGATGGGAATAGGCTCGCGCCCTATTAAATGGGACATAGGCATAACTGGCGAAGTGTGTTCCTATAGGTACACCTCTGCCTAACCCTTCTGGGATTACAGGCGAGATGCTATGTTATGTCAATGTTAGCCAATGTCATGTTGAAGAGAAGAACTAACCTAATAATTATAAATAGCCATAAATATTCCACAGGAGTTATTGTTAGTAATACAAGTAAAATTATCAATACTATTTCTTTGAAGGTGGTCTTCCTTTGTACCCAATTAGTACTTCAATTAATTTTCTAATAATGATTACAGCAAAAGTAATTTTATAAATGAATACTTTACGTCAATACTTAAGTCAGAGTGAAGTCACAAAAAATAATGAACGTCCAAAAATAAAGGCGTTTGTCTCTGAGACTCTTTAATTTTTTATTTACACTATCTTTATAGAGTTGCTTTGACGTGAGTTTGCATGTTCATAGCAGCTAAGACATAACAGTTTTCACTATTACCGTTCGTTCCTTTCCGTTACTACAACTTTATAGATATGTACAGCATTTCTTTATTCACATCTTATGTTAAAACAAATGGCTAAACATATTTTTTCGAATTCATATGCAAAACACATCGTCTATAATAATACAAACAATTCTTTTGATATTCAATACATTTGGGACATAATCGCCTGGGGCGTCCGGACGTCCGCCAAACAGAAGGAGGATGTAATAATGCTCCTAAATCGGTTCCCGCTTAGGTAAACAAAATAGCCTATAGATTTGTGTACCATAACGTTGTTTCTGTCATGTAACAGAAACAACAACACCGAGCATTGAGCATCAAACATTATATGAAGCTGTAAAAACAAAATGCTATCTCCGAAGTCTCTAGCGATATCATCTCGAAACAGCTTTACTACTGTATTTGCGTGAATGCATACCACATAAACGTTATATAAGAAGAGACACAAAATAGAAAAATATCTAAAATCTCATCTAGGATTTAACCAAGCACGTAGAACCAAAATCGTTTTATTTTTTTGTGGTGCTTTCTCCTCTAAAATTGGCTCCAGATCCATTCCTGTTGACAACTTTATCGAGCGGTTTTCGATAAATTGCGGCGAGGGAAAACTAAATAAATCCGAGAGGGACTTTAGATAAGGTAATGGCTTCAGTAATGTCTAGCGACTGCCGCCATAATGCAATCGGAAACCGAACCACAGTAACGGTAAGACATCGACATCGAACTACACGAGCTTTTTCACCTTTTTCTTTAAAAAATACCATACATATTCTAGTTCCAGAAAACAATTAAGACATTCAAATGCAAATGGTTCTATCTAGCTACAAGTAGATCCTGCTAATATTTTGCATTTAAAATGTCTTTGAACAAACTTTTTTCATTAAAATCTGGTCGGTTATGAAGGTGCCGTGATGCATAAAAGATCATGGCTATTCATTTTTTCTTCCTTAATAGCTTAGGTACGTTAACTTGCTTTTGTATGGAACTCCATATTAAATTGCTTACCTACCTACATTTGATTTATTTCATTGGTACACTATATTGTAAAATTTTGTAGTTCATGAATAGCCGCATCAAAATAAAATTACTCAACAAACGACAAAATAAAAATTGTGATCGTATGATTATTATTAAGACAACGCACGGACAAAGAGAAACAAATGATCATTCCTATCCTGCGGTAACTTTGCGGATTAAAAGGCTCTCAGTAGACAGCGCTATATAAAAGTTTAAGTAGTTTAAGCGCAGTCTCAAACGCATATCGAAGTCACAAGACAAACTCATTGTCTCCGCGCAAACATCGCCAATGCAACTTCTCAATGAAGCCGAGTAAGATAAACTTTGCGATTCGGCTCATACTTAGGAAGTTCACGCGAACACTTCAACTGTAGAAAATCACCTGTAACTGCGCACGTAGACACTAGAGCCCTCAAAAACACCGGGATGCCCGAAAACTTCTAACAAACACTCAACTCACTAACTTACTGGAGGACAACAACAATGGAGTTAGTTTAGGAAAAAATACGTACGCTTAGGAATTAGTTGATGTCGGCAGTTTATTTACCGACGAGCTGGGCCCGCGACTCCGTCCACGAGAAAGAAAAATTCATATGAAAGGTACAAATAAAGAGAGAAAAGAGAAGGAGAGTCTGCGGTATTAAATTACTCGCCAAAGTGCTTTAACTAGATGACCTTCTATTCTACTTATTCTGACTCTCTGAAACCGAAATGTCACTTTTAGTTATGGGAGAAAACAAGTGAGGCTATGGCATTGTTAAAGGCTACTTGTCAGGATGAGCAATAGATCAAATGTAGGTTTAACCAGTTTTCATCAATTCAAAAATACTAGACCGTCACTTTCAAACTGAATCTCCATTCCCAGACAAAAATAATAGGCACCAGTAATATGAATAAATGAGAACCGTTAAAGTAGACTAATTCAACGGCAATGCAGGCAGATTGCCTCGGATGAAGGTATGGAGTCCGCGGCAAGCCGGATTAAACTTGTTTTTAAGTTTATCGTAGCTTTAATATTGTTCTCGAGGACTTAAACGCAACGTATAAACCTCGGTCGCTGGAAGTTACGTCGTAAGCGCATACAATAGTTAGCTTATATTGTAGACTTCTTTTACAATAGGCGAGCCCGTGAAAGGGACGTGTTTTATATATTCAGTTAGACGGTATCATAATTACATTTTGACATGCTATTAAAAATACTCTACGTAGGTAAACATTTTTAAATTCTACGTAAATATTAGTGCAAAACACATTCAGTCAGTTCTAAAAATATCGAGTATCAGACCAAAAAAATACCCTGAATTAACTTATTCACATTTCTTTCAAGTAGCCATTAATTCATTACACGACGGAATACCGGAATTCCCTTCGACGGGATTTGCAAAATTGCATTTAAATCTACTTTCCACCCGGCTTACATTTCCGCGCATCAAGTCCTGGGAATGTACAAAAACATGAACCGTAATTTGCTAAGACGAATAACGTTTGATTTAATCCGGCACGTAGAACGGCCCCGGGCCGGGCCCGTCGATTTACTTTTATTGCTATTTCGTTTTATTTCGCCGGCCCCGATGCTGTCTGATGTGGCCCTGTTTTCGGGATCGTTAACGGCAAATGTGCTAATCTTTTTTACAGAACCGTGGCGTAACAATAAGCGACTTTGATGGTCGTGGCCAGCGGACGGCGTTACTCTCGCTAATGTGTAACGATTAAGGTTTTACATTTTAGATGGTAAGGGTCCATTTAAAAAATCTCGACAACCCATTGGTCCCGACCCGTCTTTGAAATAAATGAATTTGACGATCACATGTTTCGTTTCTGTTCGAATCTGAAAAGATAAACACGTATTTAAATATTTATATAAGGTACCTTAGAAATCCCAAACTTTAGTACTCTATCGTCGCGCGAACTTCCCCCGGCTTGCATCGGCGTGTATACAAAGCTCTGTTAAGTGTATCTAACTTCGCGCCAAGAGAAGTCAATTACAAGGACTTTAAAATACGACACCTCAAGACATTAAAAGACAAAGTAAAGCAAGCCAATAAACGCTTTAATCCGACCGCCTACTATTTAACACCAAGAAAACTTTGATAAGAGTTTCACCATTAAGTGTTTTTTTTAATCCTGGGCTAAGGATTTTATAGGTGAAGTTTTTCGTCAAGACGGGTTCAAGTGAAAGCTTAAGAAAACCTTACGCTCCTTATTTTATACTCGTTCTATTTAAATACAGATTAAAGTAAAGCCTTGGCAGAGCAGTAGAAAAACTTTTCATTAACATTCTCGTGACGTGGAACGCAACAAAAGTTACGTGCAGGATAGTTAGATAGATATAATAAAAGTCGTGACCCGAACACGTACGCATGCAGCATCTCTCGTAAGAAGAGTCACGAATCACACACAATACGTTTTCAATAAAGGTGTCGTTACAAGGATCCCCGCAAAATCGACAAAGCGACTGTTTCATTTTGAAGGTAAGAGCAATTCTACTCTTTTGTCAGATGGTATTGCCTCTAAGTAGGCGGGATTGCCTTGTAAAGTGTTTATTTAGGAGACATTTGTTTGTTTCCTCAGTATGCAAAATTGACTATGTGCACTTTAACATGGGATGGGTGTTTTATTGGCTTTTAGGATGTTCCGATTCTTCCACAAAACATCAAAAATAAATAAACACTTTATCACACTCTTGCGAGTGGAAAGCTGAGCAAAAGAGGGTTGTTATTAATGAGATAACTGTCATATAAAATGTACCCCAAGGTGTAGACATGGTAGTATCAAAACCTATCTAGAGTAATTGTCCCTCTTCAAGCTATCGCTAACTGCAATATAACTGTCACGAGTTAATCCTAAAATGAAACACATTGCTAAAATATAACAATATACACCAACGCAATATTAGCGAGTCAGTTGACACCGCATTCACATTCAAACTAACATTCGAATAACCGAAGGAAGTGAGGTTCGATTGAATCACTTTCACACAATAGGCCTCATCACTGTCTGCGTGACAGCATAGAGAACCCGTTTCGAGTTTATGCGATAGGAATTTATATTAATTTCCTGTGTCAGTCCGCCGGGAAACCAGTTGGTTGCAGTCGATGCGGCGAGCGCAAACTGCGGTCGGCCGCCTGTCCTGACCTGTTCCAAACACTGCAATGGGCATGCCCGTATAAACTCACACGCTAATTTTATCTCGACCACGAAATTTCTATTCACACTTTGAACTAGACAGTTACTGAACGGAAGTACTACACACGCCACTAATTGGGAAACAATTTTAAACGGAATTATACCGTGATCATGGAAATGAGTTCCGTATCCTATGAACACATCTTGCGGAAAACGAGAAGGGAGCAAATTCCCAAGAAAATCTTTATTTCGGGCTAATACTGTTTTATAGGTATTTTACATCCTAATTTATTTTACTTTTACTGCATATCTCCTAATTCTAATTTAAATTTTCAGTCTCATAATAGTAAAATATAAGAGGATAATGATTGCAATCATTTTCATCCATTATTTGATGAGTTAAGGGATGGGGTGTGGTATGCGGGCGGTTGTTTAATACGAAGACGTAACTAACAAACAAGTTTTATCTCCATGAAAGTTTGCGTCGCACCTTCATCCTTCACGTGCTGATCTCCTGCCAACAATAAAGTAACGTTAAGCCGCGCGATGCTGGGATTACACTTATAATACTCAATAGCGCATGACCATATTTTAGAACGTTATAAATTCCTGAAATGCCTAAACTTTGTGTGAACTATGGATGATGCCGTTGGAAGTCTTAACAACTTTTGTTTTTATACCGTTTTATTTATTTTCTTAACCTGTGTATTAAGTGTAAAGCGTTTGTTATCTGTAGGAAGTACAAAAAAAAATGTTTGATGCTGCTTGGTATCGGTTCCGCTTCTTACCCTGCGTCCTAAATGAAGGCGACTATTGCGCGAATACGCAATTACGCGATCGTTTACATAATATATGCGCAACTTGATTGATAGCGCGAGTATGTCATATTCATAATATAATCGAGCGTCATGATCGCGTAATCGCGGGACTTTTTGCTTAACGCTTTCGGTTAGGACGCGGCCTTTGACTATTCAAATAATTAGCGACCGTACACCGTAGATAAACGTGGCATAAATAAAAATAAATAAAAGAAAAACGCCATTAGCTATAAATGTTTATTTTAATTATCACAAAATACATAAGACTCAGAGAGAGCTGCTAAAACACATTTTTTTTAATGTAATACGCACAGTGTCCGAAATCTATTTCAAAGTTAAATCTAGCACATGAAAGTGAAGTAATCCCTATTAGCCGACACTTTATTGTGCAATAGGGGAGGTCCGGTGTTGTAGTAGAACCATCGAGCTTTACGGCCAATGAAAATGGAGCCGCTCTCCACTGAGGTAATTATAGGATTACTTACATGTGTGCCTTGCCATCCACGCCATCCACCAGCTATCCACACTAACTTACACTATGACGCTTCGCACAGATACCATTTTGAAGGTAATAGCGCTAAGTGACGTTGGGTTAATTGAGAGACTAATGATGAGATAATGTGTCTAATTGATGCATGCCCTATGTCCATGTGACTTACTTTCACATTATATCGCAAATTGCTATAAATTCCAAAATAGTTCGATTCTAATCTTTAACCGTATTTAACGTGAATCCAAAATTTTCAGTTACGGTTAATCTGACAGACTATTAACTATTCAGGCTGAAAGGAGCAGTAAATCTGGTATGGACTCTCGAATTTGTTTCTGCGTCGATTCGGTCACATTTTAGTGATCAACAACTATTTGATACATTTAATCTGACATACCTGTTTGATTGAATGTTTAAGTTTTTTTTTTGTATGATTTTTCAGCTTAACATTTTTGTGGTTGTTACAAAAGCTAAAATTTCTTTTAAAATTGTGTTTGGAAAGTCATCATATTAAAACAGTTCAATGGTCATATATAGTACAAACAGCGTACGTCCAACTTTCTAGGTGAGAAGAAAACTTTCAGACAATAATAACACATGCTTACTTGTCCTGGCCAGCATATAAACACCAACAAAACCGACTATGTACAACAATTAATCAAAATTAGTGACGTGTACGTATTGCCTGGCCCTCGGCTATGTATTAATTAGGTCAAAACATAGTGAGCTCTGCGGGAGCGCCTGTCTTCGACATGGCACATTGAAACCCAATATCACCGGTTAATGAAATCTCCCTGAGGATATCATAACACCTCAACGAGGGAACAGGCTGGCTTCTAGCGTATGAGCGGAAATATCTACATATATCTATCAACTTATACATAGTAAACAACTAAGACACTTTTAGTGTGCATCTGTGTGATCGCGTTGTTCTTCTAAAATATAAAACGGATTTTAGAACGGCAACATTATGTGTGCGTAAAAAAAAAAATTAAACTTATTTACAGCGCACGCACATCTCGATGTTTTAACATATTCAGTCGCTATTATTTTCTAAAGTAAAGAAACTACAGGACGCCAACTGCGCATTAAAAATATGAAAATGTATCACTTAAACACGTATGATAATTTATTAAAATTAATTAAAATTAGACATTTAAAAAAATGTGCGTGTTAGCTCCGACGCGTAACTAGAGTTTATTCCTGAAAAGCGATTATCTTAAAATATATGCTATAGGCAAATTAAGTAAATAAAATATTAAATTATTCATTTCGTGAATGGCCATCATCTTGGATTTACATTTGACCTCACTATTGGTCATAACACTCACAAAAACTATGAAAACGACACCTAAAACCAAAAATAAAATTAAAAACTAAGCCGCCATCTTGGATTTTCGTTTTGCCCTCATTATCGGCTTTAGCACTCTCGACAACTATGAAAACAACACCCACGACGAATTTTTTAAAATTTCATTTAATCAGACGAAAGCCATGATGGCTTCACTTTTTGTTAAGGCTTGATTTTACTACCCACCTATTTTTCACTTTATACGTGGGGCATACTGAAAGTTTCTGGAACTGGCCACTTACAATAAAAAATATAAAAAAGCAATTACGGAATCCGAAAATGGAACTCTCTGGGAACAAGTTACTTTTTAATTTGCGAGACTGTCATTTCTTTTTTTCATTGTGGCGTCCTTTAGAAAATTGTGTGTCGATATTACAATGAATTAAACTTGTGAACATTTTCGCTCAATAATTTTTTACGATTTTTGGTGTCAACAAGAGAGTTGCTGGAGATTTCAATTAGCATTTAGTGATGAAGCTCCATGTCGCACGAAACACAGAGGTGTTTTCGTGGAATTTAGACGACGATGTATGTGAAGATCGGCCGGCTAAGGCGGTTACAGAATTCAATATTGATAACAACAACGACAACTGATAGAAACTGACAAAAAATTTACTTGTCAGCAAATCGTACTGTATTATGCATTAGATGAGCTAAGTGCAAAACATTTTCCATGTGCATCTTAAGGTTCGAAAGCTTTGCACTCGATGGATAACGGCATGATTTAGCGGAAAACCAGAAATGACTGCGTGTTGAGTGGTGCCATAAAATGATAAAAAAGTTTAATGATGACAGTCATTAAATTCTATAATATCGTGACAGGGGCAGTGGTGGCCAGTGGTAGCGGCCCTGATTGACAAGTCGTAGGTCGTGGGTTCGAACCCAGGTAGGCACATTACTTTGTGTATTTTATTAGATCACCACTGCTCTCAAAACGGTGAAGGGAAACATCGTGAGTAAATCAAATGTCCTAGAACCAGAAATTCAAAGACATGGGACATCTACCGCATGCACCCGCAGAGGTAGTGGACCGTAATCCACCACGTGGACCCACCACGTGGACCCACCACGTGGGCCCACCACGTGGTGGATTACGGTCCACTCCCTCTTACTGAGAGGAGGCCTGTATCCCAGCAGTGGGAACGTTATAGGCTGATTATGCTAATATCGTGACAGGTTGTGAAATCTGGGTGTACTGCTTTGAACCGGAAATATAAAGCTGTCTTTCCTTTTGAAGACTTGCCGACGAAAGTTAAGAAAAGAAGAAGCATTGGTAAGAAAATGGTTGCTTAATTTTTTCTGCAACTCAGGACATTACACAACAGTGTCGCTTGAAGACCAAAGGACAGTGACCGCAGATTGGTACGTCAACACTTCTTGCCCAGAGTCTTAGAAAAAGTTCGCAAAAACGTCCTCGAAGCAATATTGTCCTTCAACACGATAACGCGTCCTCACATACCCCTAAGGTAACGGAAGCGTACTTAAAAGCTTCAATTGTAGAACTGAAGACGTATCCGCCATACAGCCCAGATCTCGCACCTTGAGACTTCGTTTTGTTTCCTAAAATTAAAGAGAAACTTAGAGGAACACGTTTTACGAGACCTGAATCGGCGGTGAAAGCGTTCCACGAAGCCATTGAAGATATCCCTAATGAAGACTGGTCCAACTGCTTTTACAATGGTTCCAGCGAATGCAAAAATGTATAAATTGTGAGGGCAGAAACTTTGAAAAACAATAAATGTATCATGAGTCTATTATCTGGTCTTGTTTATTAGGTTCCAGAACCTTTCAGTATGACCTAAGTATAAAACGATTCTTATGGAGTAAACTCCAAAAATATAATAAGCTGAAACGAAATGTCATTAAAACAGTTGCGGAACAGGTAATTTAGCCAAAATTCAAGGATTACGAGAAAACTTAAGGCACACCGGATGGTACATCTTTGTTACGCATTTGGTTTCCGAAATAGGGAATCGATTGTAAGTGGTTGGCGAGGCGCCACGGCGTCCTCACCTTCCGCCTGACACAGGCCCTCACCGGGAGGTTCCTGTTTCGCATAAGGCGGGAGGAAACGCCCGGGTGTCACCATTGTGTGGATCGCCCGGAGAACACGGTGGAGCATACGGTGGAGGTCTGCCCAGCTTGGGCAGAGCACCGCAGTGTCCTCGCGGATTCGATAGGCGGCGGCGATCTCTCGCGTCCGGCCCTGGTCCAGGCCATGGTACGGAGCGAGAGAGAATGGAAAGCCGTCACCTCCTTCTGCGAAGCAGTAATGCTCGCGAAGGAGGAGGCGGAGCGCCTGAGGGAGAGAGCCTTGCGGCCTCACGCCCCCACTAGCCGCCGCAGTAGACGCCCTGGGCGTCGGGAGTCTACTGCAGATTCCCGGCCACCATAGGCGCGGGGTTGCGGACGGCGAGCAACGGGTAGCTTGCCGTTCGGTAAGGACCAGGCCCGGGTCGACGGCGCGTCGTGTTCCACGCGCGCCTCAAAGAGATGTCAGCACAAAGTGACGGGGTCCGATAGGGCCGACGCCTCAGGGTCGCGGGTAATTCGACAGAGATAACCTTCCGTGGCCCTGGCACAGGCAACTGAAGGAACACGGGTGGGTTTTAGTCAGTAAAAGTCTGACACGCCCTCCCGCTCCACCCAGAGCGGGAGAAGTCATTTGATTATTTCCCACCCAAAAAAAAAAGGAATTTACGACAGTTTTAAAATGGTTATATTTTTTACACTTAGCATTCTTTTCGCATATTGTACAATAACCCAGTCAGAATAGGCAGGTACACTGTTCGTCATTGTGGAGTTCCGTGATAGAAGGGTTTCTTCGCAGTCCATGATCTGTTGACTACTGTTAGGCACTTACTTAAACAGCTACAATGTTTCATCTTCCGTACATCTTACCCATTCACAAAACAATCATCCTCCGAGTAAATTGGCTGTGTGACATACTTACGGACAGACAGACAGGACGAAATGATAAGAGTTCCTTTTCTATGTGCCATTTGGCTACGGAACCCTTAAAATGACAAATTGAGAACTTCTTCCTTTTTAAAGTCTAGTATAAAGATGCCATAGAGAATCTTCAATTTATCTTCAAAAGATTCGGGAGAGAACTAAGTGAGAACTTGAATGAGATGAGACCTCTAGAGAGAAATCCAGAAACAAATATTCCAAGATTCCAAGTCCAGTCCAGACTACTGAACTCCAGAACAGCATCTACCTACGAAACCACTTTATTTCCGACCATTTTATTACAAATTTAATATTAAAAAAACTAAGTGTTACTATACGAATGACCTTCACTATTCTGCGTAAAGTCTTATACATTTGTTCAACGCTATCTATAGATTACTTACACCACTGTAAGACTCGCTCTGCTTACAATTAGCTTTTTATTTCAAACTGAACCCAATTTGATTTAACAAAAAGTTGTTATGAGTTAAGCTAATAAATAATAATCTAGCCTTGCATTCTCTAACACTCAGAAGTTCAGAACATCACATCAATCATTATTGTCTTACATGATCACCACTTTTTTTAAAAATACTTTTAGCGCCACTGATCAACCACCGATGTGAAATGATTTTTATAACACTATAATCATAAACATTACTTTTTAAATAACACAGTTAACTTTAACAATACTGCTATCACATATATTCGTTAGTTCTTACAGTTCTTCTTGAACACTTTAAATTATAGACCGAAGCTTTTGTGATGAAACACCAACTAGTAATTACTCTGAGTTATACACAATATTTGAGTATATTGGTTTCGTACTTTTTAACGTGACACTTGATCTAATTAATCTCTCACATCCAAACAGACAAACAGATAAAAAAAAAAAAAAAAAAAAAACGATAAATGAAAGAAAGCCAGCATCTTTTGGTTATCCCTCAACACCCCTATATTTGTTTTCGAAATATTAACAATACACAGAAACACCTCGTCTACAGATTTATTATAATTATGTATGTTTGTATGTACAGAGAAAAGATAAAGATATCGATAGAAGATAAGCATCACCATTGTAAGTTATTTTCTGTTCCTTTCTTCTTTTCTAATTATAGGTAAGGTTTCACATAAATGATTTAAAAAAAAAAAAAAAATTGCTATCGTTATTTTCAGTGGCTTTAATTTTAACTTATCAGTCTTTATGTAGATGATTGTGGTTACTATGCACCTCGAAGTAAAAAAAATAAAAACATACTTTGCTTAAGAGCATGAAAGTTTTCAAGAAAAGTTCAATAATTATTTAGTCATTAGAAATAACCTACATTAATTAAGTAGGTACGATAACTAAAGTCTGCCTTCTAGAAACATTACTGTTGTAATTGATATCTTCAAATGTTGAGTTGTTTATAAGAGGTTAAAGAAACATGTAGGTACTTAATAGAATTGAATGAAGCCGTATAGTATCTCAACTTAGCTCTACTTAACTCTATTAACCTAGTGAATTATTCGCTTGGCTTGCCTAGGTACTGGTGAGGCTCTCTGTACCAGGACGGGCAAATGAAACTGTGTTTCGGCATGTAAGCTCAGTAATATTATTCCTAGAAATTTTACGTTCTACATTTTATATAATTGATTCTTGTTCGATGGCTTGTTAGCCAAGAACTGACTCTTCTATTATCAATCTCAATAGATGAAGTCTCTCTTTATTTGGCAATCTACTTATAACGTATTCATATAGGTTGCATTCAAGCACCAAGTAGGCTATGATCTCTACAGTACCTAGGTAACAGAATGTAATGTAATGTTATGTAATGTAATGTAGAGCAATTATTTTATCTGTATTATTTTGATATTAAATAATGACTACGTAAATAATTAGATTTCGCAAGAGATAACAGATATGTCATTTCTTTTGCTCAATTCCCAAGCTTTGGTTATTACTTGAGGGTGTAATAAATGTCACACTCGGCTCAAGATTTATTATTATAAGAAGGTAATCATTACATCTTTAAAGTACCTCAGTACATATGTGAGCAAATAGATTTGTTTTAATATGAATATATACCTGTAATACACAATTGTCGTTCAGATTACTAATTCTTATTCGAATGCCTACTTAAGACATGTAATGTCACAGATGTTACCTGAACACGAAATACATTGCAAAGAAACTACCTATTTATAGTAGCACCTTTCCACAGTCCTTGATGCAATTTCCACGGCTCATTTCACACCCATCTAATCGAACGACTTTTTGGTACATCTGTTTGTTTGTTGTCCCTTTCGCCAGTCGTGAATAGGGAAATTTTCAAATAGAAAACGTTATATAAAGTAAGATCGTTTTCACGCGGCCATTTGCCTATAGAAATTGCTAATTTCTACGGAACGTGGAAACTTATAATGTAACACTAAAAACCTTTGTACAAAGAAGCTTTTCAATAACCCATTCAGATTAGATATGAAAGAGTTTTCTTTTAATTGCGCCGAACCAACTCGCGACCTGTATTTATGCTATACAAAAACTTTTTACAATATTAACGTATACAACCAGCGACCTCATCTATCAAAGTGCTTTTATAAAGCATTGGTTTTGAATAAAGAATAAAAATTGCAAAATAAATGATTTCTTTCAGAATCTACCTGAGATAAGACCCCTTTTGAATGTCAAATCTAAACATGTTTTAAGATTGCAAATTCAAATTACATAATTTATCAAAAAGGGTCTCAGGAGGTTCTTAGAACCGTCGGAGTCGGAGAAAAGTCTAAGGTCAAGCCACCCTAATTGCGCAACACACTTTTAATCTCAATCTGAATCAATTTGAAAGATATTGCTATTCCATTGCTTCGTTCGATAAATTTGTCTGCTCAACATAGTTAATAACGCAACAAATTTTGTGGAACTATCAAAATGAAAGCCGTTTATACTGATAGCGTGTTACGCAATTACCCCGCTGAACTGCTGTAATCTGCATTACTTTTCTATTTCCAGACGAAACTAAGCAGACACATCTCTGCACCATGCAGAGATGTGTCTGCTTAGTTTCAAGTTCAAATCCTAATGAGGCTTGTAAAAAAGAACACCTTATTAATCCAGCCCCTGAATATACAGAATTATCAAAGTATTATTATTAAGGATTAAGTGCTTGAAAAGATTCAGTAGGGTTTTTTTCGAACTACAAACAGTCGAGTAACCCTTTTTTGTGTTTAATGACAAAATTCAAGTAGAAATAGCCACACTCAGAACGCAAGTCTACCTACAGTCGAACTCTACTCAAAACTTTAACAAGAAACCTCGAGAAAAGTCTAATAACGTGCCTTGATTAGAATTAGGTACTCATTAATATAATAAGAAAATTGCCTGCCTCTTAAACAAACTAAGCAGGATTATTTTAATTGTTATCTAAAATAATCCTACTTATTTAGGAATGTTTTGTAAAGGAGAATGGCGAGGTTGCATGTAATTTGGGAGCCATCGATAAGGGTTGCGTAGGTATATTATGGAAACCTATGAATAGTTTAAGAACGACATAAGACTAACAAAAAGCATAAGGTATACTACGGTAAGTAGGTTAGAGAAGTTGTGAGAGAAAAGATTGTAAAAGTAGAATATTACAACCTAAAACAATCTAAAAGTAGTTTGGACATGGACTTATTGTTTATTATTTAGTAGCAGAATGGCTTATTTATAAGTATTTACTTAAATTCACACATATATCCCGTGGGGGAAGGTAGCACCTGCTACGATTCTTACATACCTACTCCTTTTGCAACGTTCACTTTTGTACATCCGAGTCATAAACGCGCGTTGGAGTACTACTTATCCGACTTTTTAAGGACATCAGGGTGTCTTCTCCTACGCCGTGGTGTTATTCCGCTGCCGCGAGAAATCACGGTACAGCGGATAGAGCTCCGGCGGGATCTCATGGCGACTTGGAGGATGTGATTGTCGCAACCCAATGCTGGGCACGCCACACTAGCGGCGATAAGTCCCCTCTTTGAGGAGTGGTTGGACAGGTGCCACGGCATCCTCACCTTCCGCCTGACACAGGTCCTCACCGGACACGGTTGTTTTGGGAGGTTCTTGTTGTAACGAACAACTCGACCTTAACTACATAAAAGATGAAATTATACTTGTTACATATACTTTAATAAATGGAATATAAAATACAGGTCGGAATATAAAAATAACACAATACGGTTCACGCGACACTGAAGTTAATAGGCTTGAATTGAAGTCCGGAGGAGGAGGTGGAGAAAAAAGGTCTTCAGGCGTCGAAGGGACACTTCAATCAAATCACTTCACTTCGCTTCACACAAATCTCCAGGCGGATGGTTACTCCGCAGAGTGCAGACGTAGAATTGATAGGTGTTTGTTGATAAAACCCGGACGCCGTATCCTCAGGCAGATGGTTAGTGAAACGGGTCCAGACGCAGAATCTGAGGCAGATGGTTAGTGAAATAGGTCCAGACGCGGAATCTGAGGCAGATGGTTAGTGAAATAGGTCCAGACGCGGAATCCGAGGCAGATGGTTAGTGAAATAGGTCCAGACGCGGAATCCTCATCAGGTGCTTCAGACTTTTCTTTTATAGGAAAATATTCCTTTTCCAGAATTAATTTTTGATGATTTTTGAAGTTTCAAAATTGTTTTTCTTCCTTCTGACATCTCATCTGCCAGTCATAAAACCAGCCTGTGTGTTCAGCCAAGATGTATTAAAACCTCCACGATCGAGTATGAGCGTGTCCTTATTAATTATTGTAGATGTCGAAATTCAGTTAGTAATCGGTAATTATATAGAAAATACAATATTTCAGCTAAACCTATTGATAAAAATAATTCAAGTTATATAAACCAAAAAGTAATCTTCATAGACTAAAAGAGAAAATTTAATGACAGTTTGACAATTGACTTGTGTCACAACAATGGAAAATGTAAACAATAAATGTTTTTTTAAAGATATTATAAAAGAAATCGTTTTAGAACGATTCGTAAAATGCTAGCAAATAAAAGGATATGATACGGGACATGAATGAATGAATGATGAACAATGTTGTAAGTATAAGTATCATATACTATATTGTTTCGCATAAGGCGGGAGGAAACACCCGGATGTCACAATTGTGTGGATCACCCAGAGGACATACGGTGCAGGTCTGCTCAGCTTGGGCGGAGCGCCACCGTGTCCTCGCGGAGGCGATCCCATTCTTTATGTATCACGGTCTGCGCGGTCTGGCAGCTATTGTTATTGTTCTCGGCAGCCTCACTATGACTGTCGAGAAATCTATGTAACTATAGTGGCTTCTGCCACATCACACGCGGACACGCGGACGTTCATCCCTGCGTGGTGCTGCCCATGCCTGGTGACCTCTGGGGTCGTTCCTCTGCTCTGCTCCCTGCCGTGTGTCCTCACGCCGGACCACGTGCTGCGGCGTAGCCAAGCCCAGGGCAGTAACGTTCCTTCTTTCTACCTATTGTGACCAGTGAACAGGTGCTTAGAGACCTTAGAACCTACTTCCCTGATTTTTCTGTGTCTTGTGTTTCACTCTTAAATAAAAGTGTAAAGTGATCTATGGTTGCATTTCCTAAACCTACTACGAAACCCGCTTGCCACTTCGGAAACTGCACGATAACTTATTTATAAATAAATTAAAATCATTAATAAGTACACAACTTAATAACTTAACATCACTTATAGTCCTTAACTCAATATTTTTTATATAGAACTCTTATAAACTTGTTATTATAATAAATATAAACTTGCCCGTGAACGGTGCTCCGTTAATTTTTAAATTACGCGGGTCCAACGTCGCCATCCTTCTTTCATAATACGAATTAGCTCGTTTCTTGCCTAGAATAAGCGCAAGCAAAAAATATCGTGATAAGAGCACATGTACCTACAGTGGTACGAATTATTTTTTCTGCAGACCAAAACAATAATTAACATATACTTAAAACTTTTCAGTTTACAGCACTCAAGCACTAAGGGCGTTAGCACACGGACCACGCGCTACCACCACTACGGGGTAAAATTAAATTAGCTAAATAACTCCGCAGACGTGATGCGTATCGATATCTAAACACGATAAACTAATTATAAATATTTTATTTGGGACAAGCACAGGCGATACAAACAGTAAAAAAATAAGTATTGTATATATATAGCTGTACTTAAAGTTATGTCTAAGAAACCGTACTTATATCCAACCAAACAACTTTATGATGAATGTAAGGTATTAAGAGTTAGACAGCAGTTCATCTTGCAGTCTGTCCTCAGAACCATCCCGGACATATATACTACAGGATATTTTTTATCCAGGGTGCAAACTGTAACGATACATTCAGCACATGATTCTAGAACCCCTAGCATAGACATTTTACGTCGGTTATTCCACGACTTTTCGACACTTTTCATACATTTTGCGAGTAATCGCCACCAGTTGCCACCAGTCAGTTACACTGTGTGACAGCGGTGATGGCAATCGAATGACGATCGAATGATCTGCGAGCGTGATCCAGGTAGCCTGCAGTAAAACAAAATAAATTCATTTATTGACAAAATGTTTAATGGCAAATAATTTCAATCAGAGCAATTAATTACATAATTAATATATGAATGTGTATGTTCACCTTATTTGACACACAAATGTCCTAAGATAATAATGGAATGTCAATAGCTGAACACTAACCCCTGAAATACAGATTCCCGCCTAGATCAGGGGCTAGTGTCAATACGTTGTGCTAGTGTCAATACTTGTCAAATTTTTGAATTTTTTTCATGTACCTATTGTATATTTGCAACTTTATATGGTCAGAAATAAAATCCTTTTTTAATTTAATTTTTCCCTACTTGTAAATATTTTTTTGTAAATGTTTAAAAAGGTTTGTACCTACATTTTCTTTTCTGTAGCTTGCCAGTTATTTTATTATTGTTCCTTAAATTGCCAGATAAGTTATAGTGGTTATTGCAAAAAAAAAAAGTGAATGTTCAGCAAGAATGTAACACCTAGCCAGAGGATATATATATATATATTGCCCGCAAAATGATATATGACTTTTTGATTGATTTAGAATCGTCAGAAGCCATTTTCACAATATTCTGTTTTCTTTTTATCAACTCACGGAATCATTATGTAACTTTATAACTGCAGGATTTATTTGTACATCACAGCTAAGCGAACTGTTCTGTGTTCTTTATAAGAATAAATTATTTAAACCGAACTCTAGAGGTCACCAAAATGGATGTTGAATTTCACCATGTTCGATTTCCAACTCTCGTCCCTGAAACTTGTTCTGGGACGAAAGTTGGAAATATCTAATAGTACGCTTCAGTTTAGGTGTTACATTTTGTCTTAGTAGTTTTCACAAACACCAGGCTGTTTGTGAAAACTTTATGTCAATTTGGAAATGCTTCGCATTGTACAAAAAACGGTCCGTTTTTTATAAGATCCGGCTATTTGTTCATAAGAAAGAGTATTTAAATACAATGACATACCATGTAGGTACAATGCTTTTTATCTGTATGTACATAATATACCCGCTTTTCGGCAGCCCATCGCTAATGAAAATGGACACAACTTGGCGTTGAAAACAAATATTATTTCATCGGAAAAAGTCCACATTTAACAGTAAAATCTCTTTTATTTTATTTTATCTGATAATCAATATTCTATTTCACGATTTTACGTCGGACTTTGAACAAAATTGGTAAACAGTTGGTTACACGAGGATTTTCAAAATTACGTACCTACCGAACCTACAATGAATTCCACCACCGAATTTTAGGACAAAAACAAAACCAAACATTAATCCGACCAAAGTAAGTGTGATTATTATTGCGTTTGTTACTTGCTACTTTACCTATCGCGATCCCCAAATGTTCCCCTACTGCCATAACGGTGTCGCCGATGGTACCGATACAAGCAATCAAGTTCCTTAATTTTCACAACTTTATTACTTTGATGAGTTTTTATTTGACGTCTCACGTTTTCACAGTACACATTACATAAGGCATGCACTTTAAATACATGACGTTTGATAACATCATTTTCTAAAGTGAAACGTTCAACCTACCATATCTAGTGCTAATTTCCTTTTATATCACTAACCCGCGGTACCATGATCAGTAAACCGCACTAGAGTCAAAACGAACGACCACAACAACGTGACTCATCATGTAAGCCTAGTAGCAATTAATAAACAATATTGAGCATTGTTGAATAAACTGTGCTCGGTGTCGTAAATCAGTTTCAGTTAACATGTGCCGGCGAGTGTGGACTGCTCGATAAGCTGTAGGTAGACTGACGAGACGAATTGCTACCGGTCCATCGCAAACCCTCCAATTTAACTGGACCTCTCTCCTAGCCCTCCCTTTGAAGCCTTTTCAATAAACGACGTTGAGAAAGCCAGCCTCATTGAGTTTGAGAGACCCTATTTCGCTGGACACTTCTACGCGTGCACATATACGTGCGTTTATATATCCAGGTATGAGGACGCAATTTAAATGTTTACGGTACTATCTACGCCAAGCAAGCGTACTTGCGATGCGGACTCACATTACTTGACTAATGAAAATGGTTTTTACTTATTTTGTAATTGTAGGTAACCAGTAATTATAAGCACCCCTCGAAATAGAAGCAGAGAAATTGGTATCAATATCAATATCACTCACCAATGAAAAAAGCACCAAGTACCTAGGTACGTATTAGTCAGTTTTTCATTTTATTTCCCCGATTTATAATGAAAATAAAAAGTGACAGACGCACTTATTGTCAATTGTTTTATAAAGTATGTAAATTGATATCGCCGATTACTTTGAGAATGTAAATGAACTATGTGTATGTGTCAACTTAAATGGGTTTTTTTTTGTGAAGCTTGTTCTGAACTCGAATCGAAATATTCTGAAACATGTTGTTAGCGCAAATCCAGAAACATAATCTCGCACCAGCGTCGAATGAAATGCATACGAGATATCTACGACTGCAGCGTTTATCTGATGTGGAAATCTGCCGCCGGTATTCATGTGACATCTTGCAACAGTTGCAACCACAAGTTTTTACTTACTTTTTATAAAAATGTTCTTCACAACTTTCTACACAGTTGAGCTTAATTTTAGGATAAAAAGCTGGTTCTACTCGCAATTTTTTTACGGTGACCTTGTTGTCTACGAAAATTGGCGTCGTTACAAAAAAGATTTTCGCATTCTCTAGGTACAATAAGCGTTCAAAAGTGCATAGGCACGCTAAGAGTCGTATTGCTGTGAACTCACGGTACGACTGTATGTGTTTATACGACACACACCACAAAGATCGCAGTTTTGCACGGCACACACTGACGTAGTCGCGCACTACACGAAACAAAAATATTGTTCCGTCGCTTTTGTTAGACACGCATCATGCTCGTGACCTGGCCAGTATAAGGCATTGCTAAGATTCGAGTTAATCTAATATGAACTGGTAGCAGTAGGCGCCAAGCGTTGGACTAAGAAGCTTTCCGCTTAGTTTCTGATCTCATAAGATGCAGCGCAGTTTTATTGCCAACGTTTTATTTTGGTTTGCAGTAATAACAATTTGATTTATTTCGGCATGTGTAATGTCCAAAAAATTTGTTAATGTAGATTTATTTCACCATCAAGATTAGGCTTCGATCATGAATTTCCAAAATAAGAGATTTTAATAAGTGTTTATGTAGGGCAGCTTATTAATATTAAGTATTACACATTTTATTTGGCTATAATGAATATAGATTACAAATCGTTGATAGTTTAAGTATTCATTTTCTTTAAGAAAAGAGGATTGACACTAAACCTCAATTATTTATAATTAAAAATCACGGATATCTATAGCGCAATAAACAGGAAAAAAAAAACTAAACTATTCCGAAACTTATTGTTAATTACGTTAATGACGTGTGAAATAATTCAAGCAAAATGTCCGGTTAGTATGAACCCATTTGTTTCATATTCATTCACCATGTGAAGTCTCATTTAAATAAGTCTTCCATTTCATAAACCAACGCTCCGACCAGCAAGGATCTCCCTCACATCTCTTAACCCATAGACTCACAGTATTTCTCTAGAACAAAGAATGTAATACTATTAGACATCTCTATGCAAAATACTATAAACGTCATTCGCAAATTTAACCAAATAATAATTTATATTTAGTAAAATATTAAATATTTAAATGAAAACACTAACACTCAATCCATTTGTGTTATCACGTCATTGTATTCACATCATCACAGCGCAATAATCTCGCCAACGCTTAGATATTTATATTTAAAATTGCATTTTGAAAATTATAACCACAACACCGCTAATTAACAGATTTAAACATTCGTCACTAACCAACAACGTTCAATTAGGTGAATAGTGGTAACGAATTGCATCTACCTCACAGAAATCGAAATAATTTACTCAGTTTTTTGTGGTCTTTTTTTTTTTGGATGGGAAATCATCAAATGACTTCTCCCGCTCAGGGTGGAGCGGGAGGAGTCAGACTTTTACTGACTAAAACCCACCCGTGTTCCTTCAGTTGCCTGTGCCAGGGCCACGGTTTTCTCTGTAGAATAACCCGCGACCCTGAGGCGTCGGCCCTATCGGACCCCGTCACTTTGTGCTGACATCTCTTTGAGGCGCGCGTGGAACACAACGCGCCGTCGACCCGGGCCTGGTCCTTACCGGCGGCGAGCTACCCATTGCTCGCCGTCCGCAAGCCCGCGCCTACGGTGGCCGGGAATCTGCAGGCGATTCCCGACGCCCAGGGCGTCTCCTGCGGCGGCTAGTGGGGGCGTGAGGGCGCAAGGCTCTCTCCCTCACCCGCTCCGCCTCCTCCTTCGCGAGCATTAGCGAGAAGGAGGTGACGGCTTTCCATTCCCTCTCGCTCCGTACCATGGCCTGGACCAGGGCCGGACGCGAGAGATCGCCGCCGCCAATCGCCTCCCTGAGGACACTGCGGTGCTCCGCCCAAGCTGGGCATACCTCCACCGTATGCTCCACCGTGTCCTCCGGGCGATCCACACAATGGTGACACCCGGGCGTTTCCTCCCGCCTTATGCGAAACAGGAACCTCCCGAAACAACCGTGTCCGGTGAGGACCTATGTCAGGCGAAAGGTGAGGACGCCGTGGCGCCTCTCCAACCACTCCTCAAAGAGGGGACTTACCGCCGCTATTGTGGCGTGCCCAGCACTGGGTTGCGACAATCGCACCCTCCATGTCGCCATGAGATCCCGCCGGAGCTCTGTCCGCTGTACCGTGATTTCTCGCGGCAGCGGAGTTACACCCCGGCGTTTTGCCTCCTTGCGCCACTCCCATACGTGCGCGAGGGCTTTTGCCTCCAGATCCCATGGCGGCAATCCAGCAAGGAGGCTCGCCGCCTCGCATGAGACCGCAGAGAAATGGCGTCAGCGTAGCACACCACGCTGACGCCATTCGGGAGGTCGGCGCGCAGCACCCAGTCGTAACCGATATCCCACAGAAGCGGCCCCAGGACCGATCCCTGTGGGACATCTCTCGCCGGTTCCACTCTCCCCGGTGACCGGGGTAGATGACGGCCCTGTCCGTCAAATAGGCCTCGACCACGCGACAGAGGTAGGTCGGCATCCGGTGATACCGCAATGCCTCCCTGATGCAACTCCAGGGCAGGGTGTTGAAGGCATTGGCGATGTCTAGAGACACCGCCAAGACGACCCCACCCCGGGCAACAGCATCCCCCGTCGTGAGGGCTCGCACGCACATGATGGCGTCCACCATAGAGCGCCCCCTGCGGAAACCAAACTGGCTCTCCGCTAAATCCGGCCCCACCCGCACCAGCCACCCGACAAGGCGGTTTGCAATAACTCTTTCAAAGAGCTTGCCCACCTCGTCGAGCAGAACGATGGGCCGGTAAGCGGACGGAGAGTCCACAGGGCGCCCCGGCTTCTTAATGAGGACCAGTTTCCCCGTCTTCCAGCGAAGTGGGAACTGGCCCTCCTCCATGCATGCGCTTAGGAGCCCCATAAGTCGAGGCCAGAGAGCCTCCATGGCCAGAACCCAGGCTCTTCCAGGTAAGCCGTCGGGTCCTGGGGCGGTATTTTTGGCACTAAGCCTACGTACCGCCACTCTCAGCTCTACCCCGGTCACCTCCGAAGCATCGTCGTCGTCGTCGGCAGTGTGGTCCGCATCCGGCACCGCAGTAAGCGGAGTCATGGGCGGGGGAGTATGCTCCCCCCGCGAAGGGAACAAAGTGCTCACCACCTCCTCCATGTGCTGGGGCCGGAGACTCTGCGTCAGTGGGGGAGCCCATGGGCGGAGTTTATCCCGCACCATTTTGTAGGGGCGTCCCCACGGGTCCCTGTTCGGAGTCTCCAGCGACTCCTCGCGGGCCAGAGCCCTGGCCCGCAGGATCTCCGCTTGGAGGGCGGTCTTCGCCGCTCTGTACCCCTCGTACAGCTCCGCCTGAATGGCTTCCGTATTCGGAGGGCGAATACGTAGCCTGCGGTGCCTGGTGTACAGGTGTCGCGCAGACACGCACGCCTTGCGCAAAGCCGTCAGCTCCGGCGACCACCAGCACACCTGGCGCCAAGCACGTCCGGGCTGGACCCGGGGCATTGCCACGTCACATATTTCGGACATGGCCTCCCGGAACCACTCCGCCTCGTCGTTGATGTCAGCAGGCCTGTCCGGTGGTGACACCCAGGCCTGCACGATCGAGGCTTCCAGGAGGAGCTCCCGGTCCAGCTGCTTCAGCGCCCACCGCGGACCACTCGGGGCCTGTCGGACCGGCGCGCTCGAGGTCTGGGCGGAGACGTCGAACCGGATGTACCGGTGGTCGGAATAGGTCTCCACCCCCTCCATGACGCGCCAGTCAATGACGTGCGGCGACAGAGCGGGGCTGGCGAACGAAATGTCCACCACTGATTCACCCCGCATACGCACACACGTTGGGACAGAACCCCGGTTTAGGACGACCAGGCCTGTCTCCAGAGCCCAGTCCTCCACCATCCTGCCCCGCGTGTCCGTGAGCCGGGAACCCCAAGCCAAGTTCTTGGCATTGAAGTCCCCGAGGACGAGCACGGGGAGGGAACGAAACCCGACGACGACGACTCTCAACTCCGCTAGGGAGTTGTGGAACTCGGCGAGTGTTCGGTTCGGAGAGAAGTACACCCCTACCACGACTATCTCCCCGAACCGTGCTGCCACGCAACCCCGTCCCCTCTTGACGGCCTCGAGGGACAGGGTACCGGCGGCGGCCGACGAAATCAGGGCCACTGAGCCGCTCAGGTCCTCCACCCAGTCATCCCTGGGCGGGACAAAGTACGGCTCAGCGACCACGGCGATGTTAATCGACCACTGCGCCATGCTCTGGAGCAACAGATCCTGAGCAGAGGCGCAGTGGTTGATGTTCGCCTGGAGGAGGCGTAATGGGGCCATTACTGACACTCCATATCAGCCCCCTCCCGAGCCTCCTGTGGAGGCCCTGCCACTATGGTTGCAACGGCGACGACGGTGGAGGCGGCAACGGCGGCGGCAGTAGCGGCGGATGCAGCCTTGACGGCGGTGGCAGTGGGCTTACCCCTGCCCCTGCCCCTGGCTTTGGCGGGTGGAGCGCAGACCTTACTCCCAACCCGGTGATCGGCCGGCTTGCCAGCTGCCGCACATATAAAGCAGTGCGGCGCGGCATTGCACGAGCCGGCATTGTGACCGGGCTGACCACAGCGGAAGCAGTGACGGCTGCGGTCCACCTCCGAGGCGCATTGCACTCCCACGTGGTTGCCCACTTGGCAGCGGAAGCACCTCAGAGGTCTGGGTTCCAGCAGTTTGACCTGCGCGGAGACCCAGCCCACCAGGAGCCTTCGGCCCTCCCCGGCAATTTTTTGGGCCGCCGTTACGGGGCAGCTCACCGTAATGGATTGCATCCCCGTGAAGTCAGGACGAATGGTGCCTGTCCTTACCTGCTGGGCAGAGCACCCCCCCGTCCTAACAACGGCAGCCACGACTTCTTCCTCCGTCACGGAGTCGTCCAGGCCCAGTACACGCATGTCAGCGCACTTGGTGGGCCTGGATACTCGGACCTCGTCCGCATTCAGGGACGCCCTAAGCTTTTCAGCTAGAGCGTCTGCGGTCGGGCCGCTGGCCGCACCGGGGACCTCCAGCATCCGGGCCCCAGTCGCAGTGACCCTTAACCGAAGGCCATTGGTGACGCCGATCTCCTGTAGGTTCACCGCCGTCCTCGCCTTGCCGAGCACCTCGCGGTAGGTCATGCCCTTCTTTTCCGCTTCCGGCTGTAGTGTGATAACTACAGCTGCGGACTTCGGGGCACGGAGCCTAGCCGCGACGTTTTGCTCCTTGCGCCGCTGCCGCCTCTGCCTTCTTCTGGCCGCCCTTGCTGCCTTACCCACCTTCCCCTTCTCCCCGACAATTTGCCATTCGGCGTCGGCCGGAGGAGATTTAGAAGGCGGGGGCGGCCGTCTCTCCGTCACGGCTGGGGCCTTCGCCGTCTGTGCAGTCCCCCACCCTTCCTGGTCTGGGGCGACGCAGGTTTTGCCAGGGGCGGGCCCGCAACGGCCCCACTTTGGGTCTGCCCCGAGGATCCTGGTTTGGCCGCGGTGGCGGCATACGACGCCGCCCTTCGCTGGCCCGAGGCCGAATGGCTCGCCGCCAGCGGAGGGCGTAGGACAATGGCCTCCAGAGCGGAGAACCGACTCTGAAAGGCAGCCAGCTCATGCCGCACCAGGGTCAAAACCCGGTCCTTTGCAGACACTGGCTGGCCTTGCCCATGCTGCGCCCTTCCTATTTGCGCCGCCCGGTGGTCGGCTCCTTGAACCTTTGCCAGGTCTGCTCGGAGCTCCACATTCTCTTTTCGGAGACGCTCCATGGCGGCTGTCAAGCGGGCGACCTCCGCCCGCATCTCGGACATGCCGTCCGGCGGAGGCCCGAAATGAATGGCCTCCGCTGCCTCTATAATGGAGGCCGTGGCTGCAGATATGGCCTTGTCTTTTGAGGACTGAGTCCTCTTCAAGGCCACACCCTTTATCGCGGCAACCACGACCTCCGCGAACCTCGCCGCTTGCTCAGACTGTGAACCGCCAGCAGCATCCCGTCCACCACCTGACGACTCCGACAGGCCCACCCTATGGCCGTCCATTTCAGTGTGGCGCCCCTCCGTGGCGAGACTCACGGCTGGCTGGGCTGGCTCGGCCGGACTGGCCTCCCTGCCCTCCTGCGTGGTGAGCTCTCCGCCTCTTTTTTTCCTCCCACAACGTCGACCGATTTTTCGGGCCGAGGCCATCCCGCCATCCGAGTGTGACCCCTGGCCATCACTCGGTTTGGGCCGCTTCAGGAAGAACCGTTTGTTCTTCCCAACAGCGCTCACTTTCACTACGCGCTCCGGGCTCTTACATGAGCCCTCCGCGCCAGATGCCGCGTCAGACTCTGACCGCGCATCACTCGATGAGCCTCCTCGGCTCGGAAGACATTTGTTGCCCCGCCAGAATACGAATGGGCGCTTGACGTTCCCGAAGGGAACGTGGCGGATTCTCCGGCTGCTACGCAGCCGGTACCGCCCTGGGGTAGTTTTTCTACATCTGTCTTGTTCATTTTTAGTTTTCCTTTGAAGGGTGTGGTCCCTATTTCCCCTGATAACCCTCCCCAGCGCTAGTGACCGGATTCCCTCCGGCCATTCATCCCCTCGGCACGCTCGACCTTGGGATTGAGGTAATTTTTTTTAGAGGTTGTCTTCCTCTCCCCTCCCCACTCGACGCCCACAAAACTCTTCCTCTGCAAACAGAGGGGGTGTGGACGGAGATGGCCACCAGACCTGTCCCGAAGACGGACTGGCCGCCCAAACCCTAGCCCGGTTCCCTTCATCGACCATTATAAATGATCGATGATTGGAACCATGACCCTTCCCCGTTTGTTGAAGATTGGCCGCCAACCCCAACTGTCCACCAAAAGCAGGTGGACAGTTGGAGCTGACGTTGCCCAGGGTGCGCCGCGTGGAGGATCTTCAACATGCGACCCCAGTTTTTTGTGGTCTAACACAAACAAACTTTTATTATATAAGTAAACAAGAAAAACGAGACAAGTATCGAATGATTATCGAACCACTTCAAGTAATTTTATTAAAACAAACAAAAATTAATTTTTTTTTTGGTACATATAATATTAACATAACAAAAACTATAAATAGATATTATTTGAAAATAACGTCAAGCTTAATCCGCAACAAGTAAGATTCGAACTCAGGGCTTGCCATAATCGCTCCTACCCAAGAATGGTTACGACTAAGCAAGCAAGCCACATGTTAGATTAGTTGAAATCATTAATTACTAGCTGCTCCCCGCGGTATCACCCGCATTAATATTGATCCCGTGGGAGTATCGGGATAAAAACTAACTGTGTGCCAAATTTCATCCAAATTCGTTCAGTAGTTTTTGCGTGAAAGAGTAAAAAACATCCATACATACTCACAAACTTTCGCTGTTTATAATATTAATATTAGGACTATCAAATACAGACAATGTGAGTGTTCGTGCGTGTCTATAGTATAGAAACAACTTAAAGAAGAAGGTGGTAAGTGAAACCGAAGCGTCAATCTATTGCTTTGTAAGATTGCTTATGGACTTATGAGCGCTACTGTACCTATGCATCTATGATTATTATAAGTTAAAGTCGTTATTCGTGTCTTTAAGTGTGACCGCGTTGTTCTTCTAAACTACGCAACGGATTTTGATGTTGTTTTCAACATCATTTAGGGTATTTACTCGAAAGGTTTAAAAATACATTTATATTAATTTTATATATTTAATAAAAAATCTTCATGTTTCGCTAAATCGTAAAAACTGCAAAACCGGGGCGGGTCGCTACTATTTATAAATAAGGTGTTCACAAAGGGCCCTTTCAACAGACTTGCTCGTAAAGTGGCTCTCATTGCAGCGCTTTATGGTTAACAGTGCAGTGCATTTGCTTGCACACACAAGGTCTACTTTGCATTGCGACACTAGTGCGAGAAAGTGTGCCACAGATACATATCTATTACTCACAGATGTGCGCAAGTGTGTCGAAAAACGTCGTTTTATTGATTGTATTCATAAATATATGCTACTATGAAATAAAAAACCAATCTGCACACTTGTTCATCGAACAATTGCACACACATATAGATCGCGCCGTATATATTTCCTTCAAAACATCACTCCTCATTCCAATTTTCTCTACAATAGTATAGTGCAACAGGCAAATCGTAAACACTGATTGCAATATAACATAGTGTTGGGACAGCCACCCCATCGTAGTATCGTATGATCGGCCGTTTGGGCTGCGCGCGTCACAATCTGATGTTGACGAACGTTGTACATAAATAATCGCTCGCCTTCACCAAATGTACTCACTCAGCTTTAGCGTCAATCCTAGTTTATATTACCATGGACCATCGCATACAGTTCAGATTTAGACTTTCATTCCGTTTTCTATCATAAACATCACACCTATTCGCCTGAAGGTTTAGGCAGATGTGTACCCACGGAATAGAAAAAACCAGTGGAAGAACAACAAATTCAACTTAGACGAAAAGCTTATTTGTTGTTCATACCAAATTAATACTTATTACAACTGACAAAGGTTGTTTATAATTAAAATATTTTGCCGCATAATTATGACACAGGCGGGTTAACTGACTTCCACTTTTTTTTTCAATTCTTTGGGTGTACCTATGGTACATAAGAGAGTTTTTTTTTAAGTCTCATGTAATGGAGGGCGAGAATATTGCCATCAACCGGGCATAAATCCAGACTCCAGGCTGCTACTGAGAAATTCATGATGACATGTAAAAACCCAGGACCATCTCAGCGCACTTGTGAGCACTAGAACAACAAGCAGCACCTGTAGCACGACCACCTTAGAAACGGGTTTTCTCGACGCAAAACAGATTAATAAAATAAATCAGTTTTTTGTCTATTTTATCCGTAATTTTGTCTATTCTTCTGTCGACGAAACTCGGTGATGCTACGCGTGCTGACAGGTTTTCTCCCATTATCTCAATAAAGGTAATTACCATAATCTAACTTACAAAGTGATGTTTGAGTGTCCCTAATTACCGAAGTATTCCCGTTTGAGCACCTATTTTAAATGGGAATACCTTTGGTGCTCAATGCATAGGTTCCCAAACGGGAATACTTCTAATTACCTACACGAGATTATAATATTAAGTCGTAGAAATATCCACAGCAAAAAGAACGCGTTAAAACAATACGTGGATTAAGTTGAAGAGTAGGTACCTACACATGAAGGGCAGTTTTACTACTCTCTTAAAAATTAACGCATTTTTATTTAGATCTGCTAAAAGTAAATACCTACCTAGTAAGATACCCATATGACATATCCAAACGTTACCTCTAGAAACTTTGTGCATTAGTGTTTAAAGTACATATAGTGCCTATCTATTGCTGTTGCGCATACCTACCTACCTATTTAAACTGGACCGTTTTATACGGACCAGAGATTTTTATTCGAAAAATGCTTCTGACTATAAAAGTCATTATCTACTCGTTCATCAATCAGTCAGTACGTAACTATTAGCCAGCTATTTTCACTCAATTTTTACACGGCTATTCATACCTATGTCGTTTTCGTACGCGAGGCGACATTTTGGCTGTACCTACGTTTTGAATGTTTTTTTTTTTTAAATAAAAGTTGGTGCAGTTGTTCTTTAAGTAAATAAAGTTGGCTCAAATCAAATCAAATCAAATCAAAATTTTATTTGCTATGAATGTAGGTACAGATGTTGTATAATAATGAGATCGGCTACAGTCTACCTTACGGCGTGCAAATTGTTACATTAAATATTATTAAAACAAAATGAATGTCAACAAAACAGGGTCCACTTACGTCGTGCAAATTATTGCACTAATTAAAATATATAAACAAAATAATGAAAATCGATTAGAAATTATAGTGAAGTATATATAGTCAGGTGCAAAAGTCTTACATGGTCAAAATTGCAATTAATTATTACAGTCATAATCAGGAAAAACTCGTATCATTAAGAAAGTCTTTCACTGAGTAATAACATTTGCCTAAAAGTAAAGCAGTTACCTTAGATTTAAAAATGATTAAAGAATAATCCTTAAAACTATGAGGTATTTTATTATAAATGACAGGTCCCATTGTCATAATACTTTTCCTTAACAGTGCTGTTTTGTAATTACCCGAATGTAGTAATTAGTTTGATAAAGACTTCTTTCTCCAATATTATAACTATTTATGATGTAGAAATATCTATTTTATTGAGTGAATTTTCTACATAGAGAATGTAAACAAGTAAAATCTAGCAAACTAGTGTCTTCTGTTGTCTGTTTTAAGTTTAAAAGGTCCTGCATCAACCAATTCCATTTGTTCAAAGACACCTCTTTAAAAGATCCAACAGACGATAAAGCAGATGTTTCGGCCTTTAACTTGGAGCAATCGACAGAAACAAATGCACAGATATTCTACGTATTCAAAAAAAAAACTCCTCTTTAAAAAATATCATACAAACGTGTACAAAAAAGTAAGAGGATTAACGGCTCGCTCGTTCGGATTTGCATAGCGCTAACTTAACTGTTTAATCTATAAGACTGGCACAATCAAATCACTATTCTCACCTAGTTCAATACACATATATTACATACAAACAAAACTACGTGTCCGCAATAAAATACTAGCTCGCATGGACACAATGAAAACATCGAATCGCCGAGGCTTGCCTCTTGTCACGCGTGTAGATACAAATGCTCTGATTTATCTGCGATGCACGTCCGGCGCTGCTGTTTTATAGCTCCATCATTGTACTCCAGAGTCCACTGCAGTCATACGATGACGTCACGCGCGTTGAACACAACCCGTTAAAATATTTGCAAATGACAACATCTGAAGGTAAATTGTTTAAAAATGACGCGGTCCGGTAATCAGTTTATGAGAATATCTTTTTACCCGACTAAGGCGAAGCAAAAAGGAGGGTTACGATTTTGACGGGTATGTTAGTATATGTATAGTATCTATGTTCATCTGTCCCCTTATAAATTCTAAACTATTTATCATAACTTGACAAATGAGGTATTGTAGGAAGCGTCTTGATCGTTAGCTGGTTATAGGCTATATAACGTCACATTAATTATGGCGCCCTCTAGAGGACGTAATGTCATGAGCTCAAACAAATCGTCAACGGATATACCTAATTTTTTTGTACCTATATCTTGATTTCTGTCTGAAATAATTTCTGGTTTCGTACTTTATAGAGCGTGATTTTTCAGTAGTCGGTTATATTTATGACACGTCATGATTCGGTATATTTCAGTTATTTTGTTTCAGGAATTTTAAATAAATCTTTTATCACACGCATGACTGACCCGACCCACCCATATTTATTGCGTTACCAATATAAGCATAATGTGAATTAATTTAAATAATAACTTAACCAAACCTGAAACAAAGAAACTGACTTTATTTCAGTGTTCAGTAGCAAACATATCCACTGAACATAGTGTTAATCGTAGAGCCTCCATATTAATATTAAACGCTGCTTGCGATCATTACACTCAAAACTCTGCAATACACCAAAACAATGTTTGAATTTAGAGCGTATGTCCCCGACAGATATCTTCGGCACGTCGGTTGCATTTACGGCGTCCCGAAGACATTACAAAAGCCATTCCCTTATCTAATGTTCCATTTGGATTTATTTAACTTTTCCACGCCTTCACATCTTGAAAATCGTTCGATAAAGATGTCAACAAGAAAAGGTCACCAAGTCCGCGGAGACACTCCGCAAACTCGTGTTTTTTATTGTCAAGCTCTTTGTTAACTGAGGATATAAATTTATGTCTTAGAGCATTTAACCTTATTTATGTTCATATTTTTTTTATGACTTTAAAAAGGTCAATATAATAAGTATTTAGACTATTTACATGTTTAATTCTAGCGATGCCGTGGTTTGTTAAGGGCCAGTATAACGCCGTTGAACTTGACCTATCCTTGACTATACGAAATGGAAGGGTATTCACTGTGACCGGCGAGTAGGTAGGTATACAGGGTGGAAGTGACATCGACGCACAACCGGTTACCATGGACTCAGTACATGGTTCTGAATACCCCTGCGTTGAAATTTTTTGTCGGTTATCGAAAAAAAAAACTGCCTTTTCATAGAAAAGTGAAATACTTACGCGGTCAAAATGTATGGCAGCGCATTTTTTTTTTTCTAATAACCGACAAAAAAATTCAACGTAGGGGCGTTCAGAATCATGTTCTGAGTCCATCCGTTTGTGCGTCGATGTCCCTTCCACACTGTTTATTACTCAAATTAAAAAAAAAACGGAAAATACTCCATAGAGGTCATCTAAACACCTACTTACTGTATTTATATTCTGATCGTACTTACGTGCACGTGTAAGTATTCCTATTGAAGGTTTGATTGAATAATGCAAAAAAACATGATTACTTTCCTAAGTTCTAGGGATCCTATTAATGAAATCTAAATTTTATTGGGGTACGGTACTTAAATAAAAAGACCTCTTAATTACGAACACTCCCCTTAGGTTAGATTTATGATATACAGGTTGTCCAGTAAATAGCACGACAAAGTTTGTTGTACAAAACTGCCACATACTTTTTTTTTCACAACTGTAGGTTTAATACATGCGAAAAGAAAATCGTTCTGTGAAATTTTTTAACACAAAATACAATTTCTTGAAAACGTTCTTGTTTTTGATAGAAAAAAGACTTATCAATGAGTAAAGTAACTATTAACGAATAATTTGAAGTAAAAAAAAAAAAAAAAGCATTTTTTCGTTACGAGATGCTTAAAATACTGTTTCAAGGAAGAGATTTTACAATATTTCGGATTTTTTTGTAAAACTGTAAATCCGTAAGATTTGGCTGAACATATATTGTGTTGTATTGGTAGGTATTGACCCAAGCTATCACAGCTGCAGTATTTTTTTTTCACTTCAAGACACAAACATCAGTGTAGCCCTTGCTCTTGTACTAGGATAACCTGTATTACAAGAGCCAGGAATATAGAGTATGACGTGCTATTTACTGGACACCCTGTATAAGTAATTCTTAACGCATCTATTCCACAAAACCGACTAGAACCTGCTCCAGTCGCGGCTTATGTTACAATCGGACTATATTAAATTCTCAACACGCGCAAATCGACGTCATAGCTGAATGATCGATCAATACTGAACCGTACATTGTTCAACCACACATATTTATCTAAAGTTTGATTACTTATTTTGGCATTACCGACTCAACCTAACGTTACATTTTAACGTGTTCTGCCTTATTGCCCATTTAAAGACTCACTAAGGCAGGCTACGGAAGGGTGTAATTCGTATGGTGTACATAATAAAGAGTAGGTATTCTATTATATCTATTCTAAAGGCTGCAACAGCAGTTCCTATAACTGAAATTATTGCTACAGCCACTTAGACTCAGAAATAATAATAATATGGATAAAGGCGATAATAAACGGTTTAAGTTAAGTAATTCCACTTTACAGTTTAACAGCGTTGATCAAAACGACTTATCATACGAGTCCGGTTTATAAACTTAAGAAAAAAATGGACGATTGAGCAGTTCAAGATAGAATAAAAATTTGTTGGGCTATAAATTAACCAGGCCCCGAGGGCGCGGCTCGCAATCTGCATTAGCCGAGACGCACTTCTCTCCGGCGATTAAATGAAATTTCACGGCCGGTTGCCTACGGAAACTCACTGGACAAAGGTCTGGGATATTTAAATTGAATGCTTTTAATCCGGCCAACTCCCCCACTTTTTTCTTAAGATAGGATTTTGTTTTTAGTCCGCGGCGTGTTCGAATTCTTAGTTTTTATTAAAATCAATTTTCTTTTCTTCGATAAAACAGTTGTCTATAGCGCCACTAACGCTGTCTCAACTCTATTTCGCCACTCGCAAACGCCAGTTTGTAAAAAAAAACAAACACACAAATAAAACAAATCTGGCATGATTTTTCCAAATTAGCCAAAAAACCAATTGGTGATTTTAACTTCAAGCACAACGTTTTAGCACTATGGTTTATCACTAAGTAGGTCATGAACTTCTAAAAGTTATACATACATACATCACCACCCAGACTCTCCACAAGTTCCTGTTTCTGGGGAGTCTGTGTAACAGACTCCTCAGAAACAGGAACTTCTTAAAGATGAGGTCGTTCTCCTGTTGGTCAAGTTGGTAAATTATTCTCTAGTCCTCTAGGCACTCCGGTCGCACCAGCGGCGTCGTCGGTTCGAAGACAATGCCATCAATATTATAATTTTTCTTATCTAAATATTTTTTTGAATTATATATTAAAATCAAAACGAATGAAACTAAAATATTTTTTTAAATAAAATGTATGGCTACAAAATAGACTGCAGAAAAACACGAATCTTTTTCCATTGTATTATGTAATTCGACAAATGAAAAGGTTGTATCACACAGATGGACTCCAATTTATTAAAGAGAATCCCGAATCGCACAGCGGTCAGTCTCGCACTGATTTCACGTATTTTACTGAATTTATAATTTACTTGTATTTTGCGTCGTCGATTTTAATGGAACGAAAAAATGTTTCACTAGATAAAACTACGGTTTCCTAGAAGAGCAATGATCGCCAAATAGTTTCCGTGATTTACCTACGAATGACGTCACTGAAACGTTATTTAAAAAAGTAAGTGTAGGTGTGTCTTCCTAGAGAGTGTTTTTGACACTGGTTATGAGGATTAGAGTATGAGCTTGTATGGCCGATGGATTAGTGGAGCGGAGCGGGTAGATTATAAGATTTTAAAAGAGGTTGCTTGATGCAACCAAAGAGGGCCTCAACACCAATATTTATCCAGAACAAAATAGTTAGGTTAGCACTCACCTAGGTTTATCTTTCTGTTCTTTCTCGAAATTGAAGACAAGTTTATAAGTGAAATACGCCAGTTATATGTTGAAGCAGTTTTACGTGATGGTATTAATTTACACGAATCGCAGCGATTATTTGCAATATTTAAAGAGGGGTGGAATATTTTCTTTTAATTGGTAAACGCACGTGATATAAGAGTAGGTCTGAAGGTCAACGACCATCCAGAATACGCGTTGAAACGTGACTAACATCTCTGTTCTTCGAAAATGGCTGCCGTACCCACGGGTACCGGTCATGCACTGGTGGGGCTAGTACCAAGTAGTAACCAAACAAAGATGGCGTGAACAGACACCGTAAAATCAAACCCCGCTGCCGTCATTTCGATGTCAGCTGTCACTGGGGCCGTGTCGCAGCCACCGAATTTCTAGGTAACTGTAGCTTAAGTGGATTTCAAATAACAACGTTCCAAATTTAAACATGATTAAGTATTATGATTATTTCTGCGCCCCCTTCGATTCATCGGAAGCTTTCGTCTCGGTCTACGTATCGCAATCTAAGGCACCAATAGAGGTAGTCCCTTCCGCACTAATCGAGCAATTTCTCCCATGTTATTAAAGGAAAATGGGAATGTTCGCAGGCCGTTGCGTTCTCCGAAGAGTTTCTTAAAGACGGTATTGAATTTTTAACAAATTTTTCGACCCGCCAGCCAGGCCCAGGAACCCACTTTATGTTATAGGATTAGAACGTTATTACACCATTAAACCTTCATGAATAATTCTCTTTAGTTACATAGCTTTACACTTGATTACATTTTCTTAATTTTTAAATTAGGGTATGAAGTTAGAAACAAAGTATCTAGACACGTGCACTGACGAATAACATTCCATAAATGTCATCATCATAATAATCAGCCTATAACCTTCCCAGTGCTGGGACACAGACCTCCTTTCTGTGAGATGGAGTGGGCCGTTATTCACCATCCGAGTCCAGTGCGAGTTGGTAGATGTCACGTCTTCGAATTTTTGTGTCTCACACGCCGGTTTCCTCGCGATGTTTTCCTTCACAGTTTTCAGAGCAGTGGTACTGAAATTTTACACAAAGTAAAGCGCCTGTCTGGGTTGGAACCCACGACCTACAACTCGTAAGTCGGGGCCGTTACCACTGGGCCACCAATGTTCTCTCTCTCCATCAATGTATCATAAGTAAATATAAAAAAGACTACAACGTTGAACAGCATGAGTAATCTGACTGTTTTTAATAATGATGCTGGTCGTGCTGGAACACATTCTTGTCTGTCAAAAGCTATAGCATAGACACGTTATTACCACTACACAACAGTTAATTTATTAGTGAAATAATTATAATTGGACCATGTCATTACTCTATCTCACTTCAATCTCTCTAAAAAAACGAATTCACTTCCAGGTTAATTGGATGAAAAAAAGAACCGCAAAGACAAAGCTTAAAAGCATTAAAGACGTTTAAAAACAGTACACAACAAAAGATATTTCCCAAGGGTGACGTTAATGTTCCGGTGCCGGCGTGGGCCATTCGACCGAATCTCTAGAAATTAAGGCAGGGAAAAAAGTCAATAAATCCTAGAAGCAAGCTGGAACAGATAACGAATGGCTCCGAAAGAGACACGACACCGCTGTCAAGGCAGAAAAATCACGCGGCCTCGCCTCCCCCATGCTAATGTGACACTAAGTCCTTCTACGACTCGAAAGGGTTCGGAACGAAACAACCAACAAACTTTTTGATATTTATTTTGCCTTCTCTTGATTATAAAGATAACTTGACTAACTTACCTAAGTAGGACTAGCAGACCGTCACAAGTTGTTTATTGGTTTCCTGTTGACTTTTCATTTGTTACAAAAAAAAAATTAGGTATATGAATATTTTATCCACAGATAAATCGTTAACATTACGGCATTCATGAGAAGAATTTCAGTAAAAAAAAATAGTTCCTGTTAAGATCGTTCACATAGTTGTTACATTAAGAGTTGGGACAACAATCGATACACAGGGGCAAAAAAATAAAATCTAAATTACTGTTTTCGAGTAATTGCCTGCGAAAATCGTATATCTCTTGGATGTGGTGGCCGCCCCAGCTAAATAGATGCTGTAGTAAATTTCCTTTTCATGGTTTTAACTGACGTTATTTCTACCGCTCTGGCCACTATTTGCAACATATTAGACTTAGCATATTATAGCAAACCTCCCAAGTGCGTGTGGGTTAAATTGGGAAGTTTCCTTTGCTCTATCAAGAGATACCGAACTCAGTAACATCAAATTTTCATTAGTGGTAATTCTAAGCCTAATCTCAATCTTGAAAAGGTTCTTTAATTATAATTTTAAGGGGGAAAGTTGCAGCACACAGTCTGTCCGCATGCCGAACGCACCGCGCGATCTACTTCTGGAAGTTGGTCAACTAATCCAAGTTTTCCTTTACTGGCTAATGAGACGAGTTTGATTCGAATTCCCGCCGCGCTGGGAATAGCCACCCTCTTTGAATAGCTGCTAGCTCGGGACTACTACTTACAAGCAAATAAGAATCAGGATTTTTGTAATAAGAAATACGATCAATGTTATGTTCGTCTACTACTGGATTCTTCTGGATTATCAACGTTGACCTAGTTTTTAGGTAGACTATATTTCGAACATGTTTTGTTAAATGTGACGTTCAACAAAATGAATCGTCCACAGAGTTTCTTTCTCTTTTGAGGTTTCAAAACAACGGTTCTTCTTTCATGCTTAATGTACTTTTTAAGTGATTGGACAACCTGCAAAATATAAATGTAACCAAATATTTTGCACAATTATGATTAAAGCATTGTGTATCTATCACATTGACAAGAAAGTTAAATGAAAACCAACATCAATCAACCAAAAAAAAACATTTATGTATTTATTATTTATATATGCACAATCACTGCTATCATTACAGGCGGTGGCGTGGTCCTTAATTAAACTATGTTAAATAACATAACACATCCAATCTTTTGTTTATGAATTCATTCAGAGAGCAGGAAAATAAATCGATCCTGAACATGTTTATCTTCATAAAAAGCAGAACTAAATAAAAATACATAAAGATTTACTTAGGTGAAACAGAGATTCTCGCCAGGCTTATTGGACTGCTCGTAGATAAACAAAGCGTCTGGCCTCCGTAATGGAAATTACATACCCCCGAGGTCGGAAATCAAATTGACAGAAGAGGTTAAACAAACGATGCGGTCAGGAGCCGAGACCGTAGTCCGTCGAATATTAATCGCTTAGTAAATGCGCTTTTATTTGTTTTTCCCTTAGCTGCTCTGTGAAGGCAGTGTGAATAAGTGACAATCTCCATTGAATGGAGAACGACTTAATTACGAGCACTTTCTAGATTGGTTTTCGAATTATTTTTATGTGAGAAGACCTGTTACTGTAACTGTTAGCCTGCATCACCCCTGTGCTTGGGAAAGCCTCTCCATGACTTCCACCTCTTTGGATCCAGGGCTTTTGTAGACCACTGGTCGTTTGTTTTATCGTCCCGCCATCTTCTACGGGTCTGCTTTTTTTTGGTGAAGGGCATCTCGGAGTTGACCTTGAGAGGTCGTGACTACTTAACCGGACTATCCTGTCTGCTGCCTTAAGCAAACTCAACGCCTCTAGCCAGGGGCGCAAAAAACTTACATTACTAAGCGACTGCTTACTAAGGGCACTTCTGTGGGGTACGTACCTCGGCTTGGGAGAAAAACAAGATGGGACAGGCTGGATCAAATGAGAATGTTATGCGGAATGAGATCGCAGCTGCTCTCGAACACATTCTTAAGTTGCGAGTCCAAGCCACAGAGGAGCGCCCTATTTTTATTGTGCATAGGTAGGCGTGGTAATAGCGGTCTAAGTTCGGTCGGAGTGGATCTGTCCCCGCGAAACGTATCCTCCAGTGCGCTCCTCAATCGGTCGTTGCACTGGCTGCTTACTATGGCAACCTTATCATATGCCTTTTCTGCCTTGTTATCAGGGGAATTTAAATCTACAGGCTCAGCTACGGCGCCGGCTGGCACTTCGTCAAGCAAGGGTCGGGGGGAACAGTTACGTCAGGGTCTCCCCGAGGGACCTCGGCGGCGAGATCGGAAAGTCGGTTTTTGTTTTCTGTGCACTGTACTGGTGGCCCTACTACTCTCCTGGATGACAGTTATGTGGTCATCGGGGTCGGTGAGGACATGCCTTGGACGGCGATCTTGGCTAATTGTTGAGGGGGTATGACGGGCGGCCTCGTACGGGTCTGCTTAAGTACCTACGTATAAATATCATAACTGCAACATACTATGATAGAATGGAGGCCCAGAGGTAACGGCCTCGACTAACGAGATGTAGGGCGTACGTTTGAAAACATCGTGAGGAAACCGGCTTGTTCAGAACCAAAAATTTTAAAGACCTGTGAAATCTACCAACCCGCAATGGGCCCGCGTGGTGGATTACAGCCCACTCCCTCTCGAAAAAAGGAGGCCTGGTATCTCAGCCGTAAAAGCGTTATAGGTTGCGTTAAAGTAAAAACTATGATAGAAGCAAGAAATAATTACTGTCCCTGTAAAAAAAAGTGCATTGCTTTCTTACAACTTTTGCCCATATAGAAGGCCAACTACATAGCCTTGAGCTGTTTTGGTGACTGAAGCCCTGTGTTATTTCTCTTAGTAACCAAATAAAAAAAGTGTCGATCGTCAGCTTCTCCTGTACTGAAACACGCAGGGCAAGCAAGGGGCTGGAAGTATTCATTGACACAAATCACAACTGCGATAAAAAAAAAAGGTATGACGGTAGAACCCCCTATCCCAGACGAGTTTCTACGAGAGCTACTAGCTAGAAGCTACTAGAATCATAAAAATAAAAATATTTTTTGGGTCCATTCTTACAAAATAAGTGTAAAAAATTATAATAATGTGATATGCTTACTGTAACTCGAAATTTAACGTGGTTATTTGAACAGCGGTCCCCAAACTAGGCAGCACCTGCGTCTTGGGGGCCTGAGTTGCGTTAACATAAATTTATAAATATATCAAAATTCACACTCACACTCTCACATTCACACTCACACTCTAAGGACATTCCTTATAGTGTGAGTGTGAATGTGAGTATGTGTGGTGGTAGTGAGTTGTAAGTGTTGATTTTTGTGTGAAGGATTGAATTAAAAATTAAAAAAAGAAACTTAATTAAAACCATAGAAGTAACTTTTAAATATTTTATTAACAAAATTCAAACTTTAATAATCAAAGTAATGAGTGTTACAAAAGTGTCTGATGCAAGTGTAAATAAACCCTGTTCAGCGGGTAATAACGTAACACACAGTAGTAATCGCTTTTAGTTTGACAGTTCAACAACATTCATTGCGTTATTTACGTAGTTGAGCATACAAATGTTTCGAAACTAGGAAGCAATGGATTAGCAATATCCTTCAAAAGGATTCAGATAGTGATTTATAGTGTGTTACGCAATTAGGGTGCTGGTTAAATTCTTATACTCAATAACTCAGTAAAGGGAGATAGTAACAGATTAATTTATGTATTTTAAGAAGGTTTCACCTTCATATCTCACCATTTTATCCAACTGATGAATAACATTATTAAATTGTTATTAAAAATCATCGACGAAAATTGAGGTTTTAAAATTGAGCTCAATAATTGTCAAACGAAAAAACCTCTTTTAGGTGATTTCATATAGGAATTTCAGGTTTAAGTCTTCAACTAATCAAATCAAAGCACTCAATTTGTAAGTGGCGTAGTGCCACTTGGCATCCAGTTTTGCGATCCATTTTTTTACGTTTTTATTAGACTGACCGTCTTTTCGAACTGACCAAACCTAATCTGCGCTATAAGCTGTGCTTGGAGTATCATCCAAAGAAGAATATGAGATCTCACTCCCACTGTCTTGGGATTTCGGAATAAAGACCTTTTCAATAACGTTATCCTTGAGAAACTTTTTGCAATATGGAACCAGCTGAAACAATTGAAATTACGAAATCATTTTGTCACTGATTTCCTTCATTTACGTAGGTACAGTCCGATTCAAACTTTGGGGGCTTGGAACATGAGGCGAGTGGCTGCGCAGTAACCAACCCACGTGTCAGGATGAGGGGTGGGGTACTGCGCAGCGAGTAGTGCACTTCACAGCCGCCAAAAAGTGGGTGGGAAATCAACAAATGACTTCTCCCGCTGTGGCTGGAGCGGGAGGGCGTGTCAGACTTTTACTGACTAAAACCCACCCGTGTTCCTTCAATTGCCTGTGCCAGGGCCACTGTTACTCTTTCGAATTACCCGCGACCCTGAGGCGTCGGCCCTATCGGACCCCGTCATTTCGTGCTGACATCTCTTTGAGGCGCGCGTGGAACACGACGCGCCGTCGACCCGGGCCTGGTCCCTACCGGACGGCGTGCAATGGGTAGCTCGCCGTCCGGTAGGGACCGTCGTGCTCGCAAGCCCGCGCCTACGGTGGCCGGGAATCTGCTTGCGATTCCCGACGCCCAGAGCGTCTCCTGCGGCGACTAGGGGCGTGAGGGCGCAAGGCTCTCTCCCTCACGCGCTCCGCCTCCTTCTTCGCAAGCAATACTGCTTAGCAGAAGGAGGTGATGGCTTTCCATTCCCTCTCCACTCCTACCATAGCTAGGATCAGGGCCGGACGCGAGAGGTCGCCGCCGCCGATCGCCTCCGCGAGGAAATGACGCTGCTTTGCTATTGCGGTAGATGAAAGAGATAGATTTCCTTACACTTGATCACACAACGACTGATACTACTATGATGTTAAAATCTGCAGTGCAATGGAAATAGTCTACCACCGCCTTTAGGCTTCAAGCTGTTCTCGCCATCTACTCCTGGGTATGCCGCGATGCCGTTGACGTTTTTAGGACCCACATTGTGGTGGTCTCAGCCCACAATGCTAACAAATAAGAAAGCATTATAAAATAAACCCCACCTTTTGATGGTGCTTACGTACGGCAGTGTTAATTCTCTTGATTTCGTTTCTCAAATGACTAGTTTCTTCATAAATTTGGTCAACACTCCACGAATGTTCAGTAACTATCAACGGTAAAACATAGGGTAGTCCTGCAACATCAACAAAGATTTCATTAAAATCTAACTAGTTACCTTAATATTAATAATAGTCCTCCAGACGAATTTCGGCCGAACTTTTGTTATCTCAAACTCAAAACATTTATTTCAAATAAACCAATTACAGGCACTTTTTAATTTTCAAGGGGTCGGTCAGTCAGAAATATGAAGCTAGTTGCCCATTCCAAAGCGTAGTAGGTACCTATGAAGAAGAACGGGTAAGAAACTCCATGGGCACTCTTTTAAATAATAATGGCCATGGCGACAATTCTCAGCGGCGCGGCGGCCAGCCTTTGGTGAAAGAGATATCATAGTGCACAAGTGTGTTAGCAGACAGTTGCACTCTCTCTTCCCTCACTCTCATAGTCCGACGGGACGGCAATCTAAACTAAGAAATTCCTAATGGCAACACCCAAAAAAAACTGCCCAACCCGGAAATCGAACGCATGACCCCAAGCTAAGCAGTCGCGCTTGTGGCTAAGAGACCAACGGCACTCGGGGCTGTCTTAAACTGGTAAAAGTGTATCATGGTATACAGGGTAGAAGGGACATCGACGCACAACCTGATACCATGGACTCAGTACATGATTTTGACCCCCCCTGTGTTGAAGTTTTTTGTCTGTATATTTTTTTTAATGCTCTCCCATACATTATGACCTCGTAGGTATTGCACTTTTCTATGAAACAGCAGTATTTTAATTTTTGATAACCGATGAAAAATTTCAACTCCAGGGGGTCCTTAATTGGAGGCAAAAGCCCTCGCGCACGTATGGGAGTGGCGCGAGGAGGCAAGACGCCGGGGTGTAACTCCGCTGCCGCGAGAAATCACGGTACAGCGGACAGAGCTCCGGCGGGATCTCATGGCGACATGGAGGGTGCGATTGTCGCAACCCAGTGCTGGGCACGCCACAATAGCGGCGGTAAGTCCCCTCTTTGATGAGTGGTTGGAGAGGCGCCACGGCGTCCTCACCTTCCGCCTGACACAGGTCCTCACCGGACACGGTTGTTTCGGGAGGTTCCTGTTTCGCATAAGGCGGGAGGAAACGCCCGGGTGTCACCATTGTGTGGATCGCCCGGAGGACACGGTGGAGCATACGGTGGAGGTATGCCCAGCTTGGGCGGAGCACCGCATTGTCCTCAGGGAGGCGATTGGCGGCGGCGATCTCTCGCGTCCGGCCCTGGTCCAGGCCATGGTACGGAGCGAGAGGGAATGGAAAGCCGTCACCTCCTTCTGCGAAGCAGTAATGCTCGCGAAGGAGGAGGCGGAGCGGGTGAGGGAGAGAGCCTTGCGCCCTCACGCCCCCACTAGCCGCCGCAGGAGACGCCCTGGGCGTCGGGAGTCGCCTGCAGATTCCCGGGCACCGTAGGCGCGGGCTTGCGGACGGCGAGCAATGGATAGCTCGCCGGTAAGGACCAGGCCCGGGTCGACGGCGCGTTGTGTTCCACGCGCGCCTCAAAGAGATGTCAGCACAAAGTGACGGGGTCCGATAGGGCCGACGCCTCAGGGTCGCGGGTTATTCTACAGAGATAACCGTGGCCCTGGCACAGGCAACTGAAGGAACACGGGTGGGTTTTAGTCAGTAAAAGTCTGACACGCCCTCCCGCTCCACCCAGAGCGGGAGAAGTCATTTGATGATTTCCCACCCAAAAAAAAAAAAAAAAAAAAAGGGGGTCCTTAATCATGTGCTGAATCCATGGTATCAGGTTGTGTGTCGATGTCCCTTCCACCCTGTATATTATATAGGTACTAAATAGGTACCTACGAATAACTCTTCTCTAATGATAATCTGCTTTAGCTACTCCATTTAGGGCTGGTTGTTCAATAGGCAGTGAATTCTTATCCAAGGAATAAATACGACATTGGGACATATTTTTTAGGGAAACACAATCAGTCAAACCGCAAATATTTATTTGTCAGATAAAAGTATCTGACTCTTGAAAAATCTTTCCATAGTCATGCCACTGTTATTATCCAAAGCTCTGTAGGAGGTATCTTAGTAACCCTTTATGATAGGCTTATACTATTTTGTTTTTCTAAACATTCAAATTCCGTGCATATATCACCCGCTTGGTCGGCAGATCCGCCCTTTGCGCTGGTCTATGTTCCACGTCACCTCGTTTCTCTACACTTGTTTTAATTAAAATCTAACAAATTAGTTATCTAATATATATTTTTTTACCTTTAATAGTTCCCAAGGAACCATCGCTAATCACACCCAAGCTAATTTTCGAATCTGTTGCATGGTCAATACATCGCGGCATCCAAATGCCACGCAAAGTTTCAGCCATTTCCGCCGACTTGAACATGCAGCCATAAGGGTTGGACGATGAAGCTTGAAATATCTTTAACAATGAGGAAAAATAGTTAGTTTCAATACTAGAAGGCAGAATGAGTCCCACAGTACGTGGCCGTTATTACGGCATATTGAGTTTGAAGGCTCGGGAGACTGAAACTGCTTTTTAGGGTTCCGTAGGCACATGACAAAAACTTATGTGACACAGCCATTTTACAAGGAGACTATTTCCACTACATCGATGTAAATAGGAAAGGTGTATTTGTTGCACCGCTTAACAATGGGGCAGTAAAACTACGAAAAAAATATAATGTTAAATTTCTAGAAAACGTAATTGGATCCCATAATTAAAAAAGGTGATGATGTTTCTAAGTAGCTTTGCTATTTAAGTCAGTTGTTGTTGAGATATCTGTGAAATACTTTCGGTGACAACCGTAGAAATAACTTTGTTAATCTTAGTTAAAAAAGTTAACTTACCTATTCTGGCGGCTGGTAAAATCAATACTTTGTATGGGCAAACATTCAACACGACTGCGGAAGCCTTCACTGTGCGTGGTCAGAAATGCCCTTTACCGGTTTTTTTTTTTCAGACCGCTCTGGCCATCTTTTGGGCAAAGGCATCCCATTGCGGCTTAGACAATGCAATACAGGATGACGTGTAATTTGACGTACCTATACCTTCTAGTTTAGGTATATACGTAATAGTGTGAACTATTTGCAACAATTAAGCACTTAAGCACCCCATGTGGGTAAAGGAAGGCATGACGGTCTCTGCAGGTACTACGGTCCACCTTAGTCATTTTGAGAAGAATAAAGCCATCTCTGAATGAGTTGTGTTATAAGGAAGATCTTCATACTATAAAAAATTATGTGGTTCATCATCATCTTCGTCTACCGAGCCTTTTAAAACTATGTTGCCATTGGCTTCCAATACAACCGGATGCAGCTATATACCAGTACTAGCTGCTCCCCGCGGTTTCACCCGCATAAATCTTGATCCCGGATGAGTATTGGGATAAAAAGTACGTATATACTATATGTGTTAATCCAGGTTATAAACTATCTGTGTGCCAAATTTCATCCAAATCCGTTCATTAGTTTTTGCGTGTAAGAGTAACAAACATCCATCCATACTCACAAACTTTCGCGTTTATAATATTAGTAGGATTTTATATGGAGTGACTGCCTATTGACCTCCACAACCCAGTAACTGGGTTATATGATACATAACCCCCTAGTAAGACAGGCTGTCAGACTTTCGGGGCTTCTGATGACCCGTAACGACTGTCAAAGATCCACGAATGACAGCCGGGCCCAACGGCTTAACGTGCTTCACGAGGCTCGGAGGGGTCTTGGTATAGAACGATGGTCACCCATCGAAGGACCTACCGCAGTAGTTATTTGATTAAAAACTTAACTTTCGTAAGGAGGTAACAGAACAATAGGACGTTATGATACCTTCTCGATGAATTCCCTCTTCATCCAAGACGCATTAAACTGAATGTGCTCCATGTTAAGTTTTTCCAACATTTCACGGGACATCGCATCCCAATCACACCTTTTGTTAGTGTTTACTACAACATCGTCCTTCAAATAGGGCACTCCGATCTCCGTATAAAACACGATATCGTTTGCCGCCCAAACATTAGCAATATTAAGCTCCGAACTTTTCACCTTAAATAGATAAATATCATTTCAACACCAACCCACAACATTGCAAAAATAATGAAGCTAACAATATTAGTTGACAGCAAGAACATTCGTTATATCAAAACACATGCCAAATATGTAGCTAAGAAATTTTGAGGATTTATTTATAAAACTTAGACGTGTATTCAATCGAACCTCTTATAACTCCCACTTTGCGCTCTTTAAAATATTATTGGACACCTGAATAATGATTGCGCCTCTTTAAGTGTCAAATAGTTTCTATGTTATGTCATGGTCCTACAAATACTTAATAGCTGCGACCAACTTGGATGTAAAAGTGTCCATCATTAGAAGCGGTATACATTTTTAGAGGACCAATTAAATATTTCCCTTTTTAATAATGATGAAGTAGGTAAGATGGCTCGCGAGGTTGTCGTTATGTGGGATGTGGACTCAGCGATCATTGTGCCGATAGTCGTGACAGTCAATGGCTTAATAGCTAAGAGCCTCGACTAACACCTGACGAGGCTCTCGTTGGGCAGCTGTATTGATTCAGAAAGCGGTACTTCTGGACAAGGCTCGCACTGTTAAGAGGTTCCTCTCTCTGGAACCTTGACCGTAGCCTGAATTCTGTTTCCGATACTAGTGGGCTAACTTTTTTTTTTGATTATTACATGTTTTCTTTCATATTTAAAAATGTAATCTAAAAGTATTTAAATGAAGTAGGTTATATGTATCAGAATCAGAAATAGAGATACGGACCTAACCATTGAGAGATAAAGAAAAAAAGATAACAACCTTGAGGAAATCACTCAACGTAATTTTTGCAATAGACCTCAAAGGTGTAGCGAAAAACATTATTTCAGGAGGTATTTCTTTTGCTACTATCATCAGAATGTCAATGACCAGCAAACCATCACCAACAATTATAGGCTTCCAAGGTTTCTCCGCGGGTTCTTTCAGTTCCTTTGATTTTTTCTTAGTAAGACTATCTCTTGGTTCCTTAGTAGCTGGCAACGTTTTTGCAAAACTAGTAGCAATTTTTATAATTAAGTATAAATTATCGAACTGTTCAGTAGAATCCACGTTGTTGAAATCAAAACAATTTGGATTTGCAAAATTTGTCATGAAGCAAAATACATCGGCGTCTGTTAAACTGAAAAGAATATAAAATTATTAAAGTACATTGCGGATTTGTTTTTAACGAGCCCCAAACTCAAACTCGAAGCATTTATTTCAATTAAACCATTTACAGGCACTTTTGAATTTTCAAAGTGTCGGTCAGTCCGAAATATGAAGCTAGTTGCCCATTCCAAAGAGTAGTAGGTACAAGAAAGGGCAAGAAACTCCATGGACACTCTTTTATACAATTAGGTTTTAAATAATATTTGTTACATCATTAAAACACGCAAAACCAAACACTCGGCGGCCCGCCGCAAGTTCACAAGTCCACTTATAAATCCACACACCAAACACGAGAGAACAACGACGAAAAAACTTCAAGATGTGAGAACGATGTAAAAAAGACGTACAGGTTAAAAGCGACCAGAGAAAAGAAAAATATATATATTTTAAAATAAGCCGTGGCAGCTTAGAGATAACCAACCAACTGACGGCGCCCGTTCATGAACATTACGCATGGATCAGCGCCATTCAGCTCAACCATTTTGAAGGGAGCTAAATGATCATACCCACGCGCCATCAGCGCGATCATCAGCGAGACATTTGCGTGAGCAAGACGTACTATCGGCACATTCCAGTCGGTAAATGGTTGCTCCATAGTACATAGTTCTCACACCTGTTCTACGCATATAGATAATACAAAAAAGCATACCTGATACCTACCATGGTATATCCGACGTAATTCTGATTGTGTTGAGACACGGGAAAGCACAGGCAATGTACTCCTGTGTTAACTCTTGCGCTTGGATCGATTCGTTCGCATAAACTAATAATATCAGGTCAATAAATTGCGTTTCTCCGAAAACTACTCCAGATAATATTTTTGTGATGGTTAGCTGTGACGCAGGTATCAGCGGATTTATCACCATAACCCTTATAGGAGGCAAACATTTAGTGGTTTGAAAATTCATTTTTCAAGCAAATCAAGCAGGTAACTTCCACTTTTATCATTTATAATTATTTCGCAAGTTCACAACTTTGTAACTACCTATTTAATGACAACTGACAACACATTTATCTGACATTGAACGAAAGAAAGTATGAAAAGTTAGTACAAATGAGGTTAGAATAATGAGGTTCCCAAATTGCAAATATTTACAAAACAGTTTTGACTGGCCGTGCCATATGGTATCTAACTCACGCTTCGAAATATCCGTTTTACCTATCTCCTTAAGAACTAATTAAATCTTAGCCAGAGATAACGAATTGAAACATCATCATCACCATCTCTTCAATCCTCTTGAGAAAATTTATGGAAAAGCGGTTCACGAGTGGGGGTGTTCCAATAGACCGTAAGAAAGAATTAGGTAGATATTTGCAAGAGCAACTGTGAACAGGAATCTTTGGGCTTGCTCGTTCCATCATAGACTTCATCCATTGTTTTTCACCAGGCGAGATCGAGGTCAAGAGCTGGTCAAAATGAAATTTAAAAAAAAACACGTAAGGTCATTGATTATTTAACTAATACGACCGTGGTGTGGCCGCAAGTGCAACTGCCCTTCTGGTTCGAACCCCAGATGGGGCAGGGTTCCTATTAGATAATAATTATTCTACTAGGCTTAAAATGAATCAACTATCAGGAAAAAAAAAATTGTTTTGTTACCAGCTTGGCACTTTTGAATTGACAAGGAGTCGGTCAGTCAGAAATATGAAACTAGTTGCCCATTCCAAAGCGTAGTAGGTACCTATGGAGAAGAAAGGGCAAGAAACTCCATGGACACTCTTTTAAATAACATTGTTCTTACAAATATCTTACATCAATAATGTTGATCCTATAGGTGAGAACGATGTACAAAAACCGTACAGGTTAAAAGCGTCCACAGTGCAGCAAAAAATTAATAAAAACAATCCAAAAAAATAATTATTAAAAATAAGCCGTGGCAGCTAAGAGATAACCAGTCCCAACTGACGGCGCCCGTTCACGAACATGACGAATGGATCATCACCATTCAGCTCAACCATTTTGACGGGAGCTAAATGATCCAACACAAGCGCCAACGTCAGCGAGACATTTGAGTGAGCATGACATACTATCAACTGCCAGAGCACACCTAAAAGCAAAACCTAAGCCCAAAAAATATTCGGATAACAGTAGCAAATTTCAGCCTGCAGACGGCAGTAACCGGACAAGTGCAAGTTGAACTCGCGTAGAGAGGGTTCCGTACGATGATGTTACCCACCAAATACATTTCATGTAAAGAAGTTGGCAAGACGTACATAACGCTTTTACTCTTAAATAGTTATTAGATCTAATGAAGAGCCAAGCCCCTAGTTCTACAAGGCTTAACTCTACACACTACACATATTGATCAAAATATACGGCTTGGCTATTTTAAAACTACATATCAACTAACCATATTCTTTATTTAGTTGATATGTCTAAAGTCAACGAAGTTATAAATTGAGCGGTTTATTAGAAACCACTGAGTAGTTCCACTATCGCCTCTTGGCTCCATCTTCGATACCAAGCCTAATCTATTATATAACATAACATCACGCCTTGTTTCCCTGAAGGGTTGGGCAGAGGTGTACCTATAGTACACCCACATTTCGCCAGTTATGTTTCAAGTCCCATGTAATAGGGGGCGAGCCTATTGCCATCTACCGGGCACAAATCCAGACCTCGGGCTGCTACTGAGCAATTCCAGATAGAAAAACCCAATAACACGTTACCCGACCTGGGAATCGAACCCAGGACCTCATGCTCAGCAGTAGCGATTGCGACCACTAGACCAAGGAGGCGAGGAGGTCTATTATATACTATACTATATACTCGTTAAAACGAATCATACATATGAGCCCATACTCGAACGGTTCACTAGTAGCCACTGAAGAGTTCCACTATCCACCTCCTGGCTTCATCATGAGACCGTCAACACCAAGTGCAACTTATTGTACAAGTATCATCAAAATAAATCGTATGACTCAAAAGACGAAGTAATTATTAGTAACCACTGAAGAGTTTCACTGTCCACCTCCCGGCTCCATCATCAGATCCTTCCAAATCTATTGAACTTTTCAAAACGAATCATATGAATTCAAACTCGAGAGGTTTAGTAGTAACCACTGAAGAGTTAAAATTTCCACCTTCTGACTCCATCACCAGACCCTCGACACTAAGTGCATAAAATTGGACTCCTCAAAACGAATCATATGACTTCAAACTCGAGGGGTTTGCGAGTAGCCACTGAAGAGTTCAATTATCCACCTCCTGACTCTATCATCAGACCCTAGTTGCACAAGCCCAATGTATTGCATTAGTCAAAGCGAATCATGTGAGCCAAAACTCGAGGGGTCTACCAGTAGCCACTGAAGAGTTCCACTATTCACCTTCTGGCTCTATCATCAGATCAACTCCAAGATTTTAGACTCCAAGAGTTATAGTTTTGTCATCCGAACTACTTTAACATACAAAGTTTCATTTCGATAAGACAATTTATTAGAAGAAGGCTTAAATTAAATTCAAAGTAAATTTTAGTTATGAAAGCTAGATTATGATAATCTAGCTTTCAAAACAAATGGAAGTAGGTATACCGATTATCCGTAAGCAATACAGAATGAGAATAATAGAAAGACAATACAAAGAGAGAGAGCCGTGGTGATCCAGTGGTAACGGCCGCGACTTACGAGTTGTATGTCGAAGGTTCGAACCCTGTCTCGGTTCATTTGGGCGCTTTACTTTGTGTAAATTATTTCATCACCACTGCATTATATTATCTGTGCCACTGCTCTCAAAACGGTGAAGGAAAACATCGTGAGAAAACCGGCATGTCTAAAACCCAAAAATTCAAAGATATATGACATCTACCAACCCGCACTGGGCCCGCGTGGTGGATTACGGCCCACTCACTCTCACAGAGAGGAGGTCTGTGTCCCAGCAGTGGGAACATAATGGGCTGATTATGCATATCTACAGACTTGCTCCTCCTTTTAAGGGGGATGGAGGGTGAAAGTTAATTTTTATATTTATTTTGTTGCAAATTCTACCAAATTTCAGCTTTCTAGGACTTCGAGAAGTGCCCTAGAGGTTTTAATGAGCGAGTGAGTGAGTTCAGTCCGTGTAAAATCTAGACACATGAAACTTAGTACGTTTTACAAGTCTCCTAACTACATTTTATCTTGAGAATTTGAGCTCGATATCAAGGCCGAAGCTATAAGTATAAAAGTGTGCAAATACGACGAAACTGCATGCTTTCGTTTTTGGACGGGTACTACCGTGTCCCCAGATCATTACATTCCTACTGCAACTGTAAGTTGTACGCACAATATTGAAAGATTTACTATGTTATTTTAAGACCACTATACTACTTACAGATTACAGAAAACTTTTGTTTTGAGTTTTCTAGTTTTCCACCAAAAGTGACCCCCATATTCAAAGTTCGTTTATTTGCGTTACACGACCGTGTAAATTCATATGCAACCCAATTTATTCTTAATCAGTCCAGTAGATTCGGAACAAATTGGCGGTGACAGACGGACAGGCAGACAGACACACGAGTGATCCTATAAGGGTTCCATTTTTCATTACGACTTACGGAACTTCTACAAATTATCAAACCCCACACTTAAAATGATTAATTTGAAAATTACAGACTCTGGTCCACACCACCCACCGACCAGTCGTATAGCGGCTGCATAAATAATAAAGATACTGTGTGATAGCGACACCTATCAGACGAAAAACGAATCACGAAGCCAGAGAGCAAGCAACAACAAGATTGGTCCATATCAACTATTCGATGTGGCGCCTCATAGACGAAACACACATTGGAGTCATACAATCCTCAATCGTGCGATCAAAATTGACAAGAATTATGCCAAACATTGCAAAGAATTTCAACACAAATGCCCAACAACTATATAATAATATAGCTAGCATTTTAATGATTACAAATATGTACATTTTCGTATCGATTGATACATACATACATAAACTCTCGCCTTCTTCCCATGAGGGTAGGCAGAAACCACAGAACACCAACTGCTACGATCCTTACATATTCCTTATGCCTCGGTGTGTGAAACATCAGCGGGGTAATTGCGTCAACACACTAACAGTAGCAATGGCTTTCATTTTGACAGTTCAACAACATTCATTGCGTTATTTACGTTGTTGAGCAGACAAATTAGACGAACTTAAGAAGCAATGGATTAGCAATATCCTTCAAATGGAATCAGTTTGTGATTGACAGTATTTTACGCCATATGAGACGCACGCACGCCGCCGCGCCGGTTGAGAGTATCAGATAGATGATTTGCGATAACGACTTGCAAATTGAAAAACGTAAGATTATATCGCGGGCTCGCGGCTAGTTTTAATCTTAGAATAATTATGTGTATAGGTGCGTGAGTGGACGTGGGATTTTGAAGTTGTCGGCGAATATAGTTGCTGCGTGTGTATCTAGCATACGCACTTTCAGTGCTTGATGTTGACAATTTTGACAATTAATTGATAGCATGACAGTTGACATAACCCTGACGCGTTTACTTTTTGTTGTATTTTATTTTGCTCGAAATGTGGGAAGTGATAAATTGTGTCTAAAATCTAAATTATGGCTTCCTCTAAGGACCGAGATGTTGAGGTTTCACCAGCAACTTCAACGTCTTCAGTGAAATCTATGTTTTTCGAAAGATCTCCGTCCGTTTCGTCATCAAGAGAGGATAGATGGCCGGAACTTCTGTTATCCAGGCCATACAAATCCAACTTCAACAGTTCGAAAAGTAAGTACCCGGCTCAATTATTTCAATATAACTAATCTCCATTATTTTTGGCAAAATTATTTTAAGATGACAAATACATATAAAGCAATATGAATTCTTAAGCCAGATTCCATGGTGGTATGTTGTTGTGGATATCGCGTGACCGCTACATTGATAACGTTACTGGCACTTTGTTTCTACATACGAACAGAGATACCGGTATTTTTACACTAAACAGCTGTAGACTATTTAGAAGCTTGTGGCATCTTCATTTGTAGCAAATTATCATGTAAATTGTTGCTACAATTTCTATGGATAAATTATATATCAAATACCTAGATTAAGAAAAATCTTGAAGTTGTTGCCAGTACCAGGTTAGAGTTTAATAACTAACACACTACTTAATGGAATTATGCTGTCCCCCAAATAGTTTTGAGTACTGAAAAGATCCACAGATATTGTAGTACTTAATTTTTCATTTAACAAGATGGTAGGGTTTTTGAGTAAGCATATGCATAGTGAAAAGTTGTGTTGGTGCAGCATGAAGAGGAAACACCAAAAGTAGTCAGGAACCCACAGACAACAGATTAAAAAAAAGAACCAAATGTTAATTGATCTTCAGAGCCATTGATTTTCATATAATTGTGTGTGGCCTTAACTATAATTACTTAAATAGGCAAATCTGATGAAGAACTTGTGGGCTTTCTCTACACAAATTTTCTGAAAAATCAAAACATTCTGTTTAGTGATTTAGGCATGAAAAGGTGACAAAGAAAGCTACTTTTGCATTGAAATAATTGTATACATCTACAGCATAAATTTAAAAAAATGCAAATTAACATCTGCTATCAAACAATAGGCATTTTTGTATGGTCTGCGTCTCAAGTCTTTTATAAATAGGTATGTTGCAAGTGTAGAAATTTTGTTGTAAACATTATAATTTTATTAAAACTCAAAATGAATACTGACAAATATTGCACAAGCCATGCCTGCATGAATGTAATTAAATTGAAAAGTAAGATATTTTCATCAAAAGCTGTACAGTTTTTAATGACACTTAAATTGTCACTTAGAGGATACTAGCATTTCATCGTACTTAATAAAACAACTGTCTGTTTGTTCCGGCTAATCTCTGAAACAAATAACTGATGATATAAGGAGTAACATACGTAGGTACTTTTTGTCCCTTCCATATCAAAAAGTCCTAAACACAAATAGTCCACAGACACACAGACAGCCAATTTATTCAGAGGGTTATTTTTTGATGAGTAGGATAATCGTACGGAAGATGAAACCCAGTAGCTGGATAAGTACCTACCTTACAGTGGTCAACTGATCATGGACTGCGAAGAAACATTATTGTCACGGATCTCCTCAATAACGAACAGTATACCTACCTATTATGGCGCCGGTACCGAAATCAGAAAATCGACATCCAAAATGGCAGCTATTACCAGAGGTGGATCTCCGTAAATGGGTAGCTCTTCACACGGACAACTGTACGTAGGTCTTTCGAAGGGCAAGCAGATGTTAGTGGTTCTAATATCGTTTACAGAGTAGAAATTTATTAATTAAAACCAGATTTTGAGATATTATTTGTCGGCATCTACACCGCTATATGCGAACAACGCATCACACTGACGTCACACAAATCCTCCATCGCGCAATCAGAGTTTACCGCGCAGCTAGCATCTATACAACTTCCCGACATCAATCGTCGTGCGGTTGCCCACCAGATACGACATCCATATGGTCGGAGGATCCTCCCTTTTCCAAAGTATGAGTGAACTTTACACCCTGTTCCTCATATCTCTTCACTGGTGACCCCGAGTATGAACGTCAGCGCAGCCTTCGTGCAACTACTTCAGCGTGACGTCATCATCATCACTCCCGCAAGTCACACAGCCTGCCAGCAACCACGGCTTGAACGGTTGTCCTGACCATCAGCATGCAGCGCAAGCGCATACCTGGTCATTACCCTCAGCCTCATCAGCAACCTTGGCACAGCACACTGTACATTCGACCGGCCCCCAACCAGAGCGCTAAATCCCTCTCCTGTTCGACACCAGCAGGCAGTCACCCCGACTCACTGGGGCATCTTGGCAGACAGTTCCGACTCACCGCGAACTATGCGACACCCGGTTCCGACCCACTGGAACCCCAACTGGCACTTGCAAGCATCGCAAGATACAAGACTTAGTCCACTGTCGACGTCCGGTCGCCGGAGGAGAGTGATGTGTCGGCATCTACACCGCTACATGCGAACAACGCATCACATTGACGTCACACAAATCCTCCATCGCGCAATCAGAGTTTACCGCGCAATCAGAGTTTACCGCGCAGCTAGCATCTATACAACTTCCCGACATCAATCATCGGGCGGTTGCCCACAAGATTCGACATCCATCTGGTCGGAGGATCCTCCCTTTTCCATAGTATGAGTGAAGAAGAAGAACTTTACACCCTGTTCCTCATATCTCTTCACTATTTACCTATTTATTTGGGATTTCCAACCAAGGAAACACAGATGCAACACAAATCAAAACAATATTATATTGATAATTTCATAAGTAGTTTTTTTGCCTGTTTTTGATTAAAAAATTTCAAGTGCGGTCTTAAAGCGTGATCCTTCTTCACCGTGATAGCTTCAACACACTCCGCCAGCCAATTTGAGTACGGCAGGTGCAGCCTGGCCCTTGACTTTTATTTATTCTCAAAAATCAAAGTGACACTTCGTCGCATTGACATTATAAACCCTGAAGACGCAGTGGCTACATCCGAAAGGGCTTTGTTAGAGAACCCCAGGTAGGTTTCCCACCAGATAGACCAGAAGACTCTTTTCAATGGAGGAGTGGTACCTACTCCTTATCTAAGTGACACTTTTTTTTTCAACATGCACGCGAACGAAGTCGCAGACCCTGCTAGTTGTAAATAAATATCTAAGTAATAAGTTTGTAACGTACTTATGTATAACAAACGGGACGGGTGGGCTTTGTGTTAATTTATTGGAGAAATTATTATATTTAATAATAATATAATTATTTCTCCAATAAATTGCAATATCTAAATGGTAACCCTGGTCATGGTGGCGAAAGTTTCTTCTAGCATTACAAATACCTACATTTATGCAATTACCTACTCTATTTAAATTGCTTATATATTTAAAGGTAGTTGAAAATAAAATGTGCTGTCGCCTGTATATATATTTTAAGGTAAGTAACATATAAAGGCGACATCACATTTTTTTCCTTCATAAATTAAATGTTAATTGAAATGTCGCTAGAATCAATCATCTTCCCCATGTCATATGTTATTTTTGTATGGATTTCTTACAAACACAGCAGACTTTGCTGGTTTCTCGGATGTGAGTTGTATTTCCTAGAAGTTTCCACAATTTTCAAACAGATGGCAGCATGCGCGCCGAGTATTGATTTTCGCACTGTTGTAGGTAGTACGTAGCGCTTGCCGGGAAATCAATATTTTGAACGTAGGTCGGACTGGAGAAACCATTCCGTTCACGGCGTAGTTTGTGAAAATTACTCGTGCTAAAAGTTATTATTATAAAGAAAGTTACGGATTTACCTTTTGAATACGGACCTAAACTACTCGGTATTGCGATTCAAACAAGTGATTTGAGAAACACATTCTAAGTTGACCTTCAAAGTGGCGCATCGGGTGCAATGATTATAAAGGGGTGATCAAAATTTACGCGACACTGTTGACTGTTTCGCTTGATAGTTTATTTGCTGCTTTATTATGCGTTCGCTTGCTGCCATTCATGGGGTGGATCCCTTGCCTGAATTAGGCATTCCATCGGCCATTCAACATCAGGGTGACGGCAACCCGGACGGTGATATGGCCGGCGCACAGGACACTATCTACCTCTGCAATTTTCGCGTTTCCGTCGATGGCGAGTGGCTGTGCCTGAAAGAACTGCATGATATGGAAATGCAGGATTCGTTCCATCGTCCACCTGTTCAAGGCACCATCACTTCGCCTGACGATCCAATGAATACTTTGATGGGTAAATTAATTCGCCGAACAAATGCTGTAAGTGTAGATAGTAATGACAATAAAAACAATTTATTGTCATCTGTTGTAGCACGGGATCCTGTTGTGATCGAACGCAGCAATCTTGTGAACATCTCGAAACTGATTGTGAAGGAGCTGATCGAACAATCGCTTCGGTATGGTAGAATGCTTGACAGTGATCACTTGCCATTGCACCACTTCTTCATTGTACTCGAGCATGTTATGCGTCATGGACTCAAGCCGAAGAAGGTAATTACTTGAACTGATACTTATTTGTAACTATAAAATGAACGAATGTTAGAAGATTTTCAATATAACTATTGTCACATAGGACACTTAAAGACGTCATTATTATTACTGTGTTATACATTTCCTTTTAAGTAATTCAAACAACATCAAATAAACAGACCCGCAAGTATATTGGGCAAACCCATCATTCATATGATAAGCATTTTCAGGGATTGCTTGGACCTAAAAAAGAACTCTGGGACATCTTGCAAATGGTGGAGAAATATTCTCCCGAAGCCGCTGATATCACGGCTAGCGTCAGGGATCTTCCCACTGTCAAGTAAGTTCTAAATACTTGTACCTACCTATTAGACCTTATACAATTTCGATCCAGTAGCTGGATATTTTTTGGTTATCTAGCTTTCCGAAATGCACCACTATCCCCGTGGCCTAATAGCTACATTTCAAGAACAAATTTATGTTTCATTATTATAATTTTCGCACATTAGCACTACTGTGTTAAAATTTCGTTACAAACTCCTTTAGATATATTATTAACTGACATAAAAATACTACTCAAAGAAGAGAGAAGTAATAAAATAAAATAAAAACTTTGGGAAGTTTTTATATTTTTATTTTTTTACAGGACAGCTATGGGTCGTGCTCGGGCCTGGTTGAGGCTGGCTTTGATGCAGAAAAGACTTGCTGACTATCTTCGTATTCTCTTAGAACACCGTGAAGATACGTTGGAGGAATATTTCGAACCTCATGCTCTGATGCTGAATGAAGAAGCCGTCATTATAACTGGTATTCTGGTCGGCTTGAATGTTGTGGATTGCAATTTGTGTGTGAAGGTAATTATTTGCCAACAACCCACTTGTAACTTAAACAACTAACTCCAGTACCTATAATTTTATCTACCGTGACGTAAAACCAAGGCAGTAAAATTGTTGCTGGAGTAGGTGTGTCTAAGCTTTAATATTTCGTATGTCCATCGATTTTTAAATTCATTGTGATGCACACAGGAAGAAGATTTGGACAGTCAACAAGGCGTAATAGATTTCTCGCTTTACTTACGCGGCAGTAACTCGTGCAATGACCTAGCCGGCAATGGTAACGGTGATTCAGAGCCTAAACAACGCCATATCAACACAATGCTAGACCAGAAGAATTACATCGAGGAGCTGAACAGACATCTCAAGTGAGTTTCGAATGTATTATCTATTGTTCTCAAGTTCTCACGTTCATATAGGCAGTTTAATTTGTTCTTTAACGAATCGTTTTCCATTTAGTATTTTTACCGTAAAAGTGCCTCATTAGTAAATTAGATCACTATTAAGTGACTTGCGCTTCGCAAGACTATAATGTTAACTTCTTTGTTCCTATTCAGAACGACAATGCCAATGATATGCAATGTTAATGGGTGTTTTATGGTCCTGTACATTTTACAGCCTCTTTGAAATACCTAACTGTGCAACTTAACATTCTTTTTATACATGTTAATGAAAGCCAACGTTGTCGTTGTTTCGAGTGTGACGCCTTTAGGAATTAATAATTCCAGTCAACTTCCCAATTCTACCTTTTTAAACAATCCGTATTGGTGAAGGTTAACTCAACTCACACATACTAAGGTCATGAGCGAACATTATATTTAACCCAGTTTATAGACCCTTGACGATTTGACTCGCAATAGGTACTATGAGGTGATCGTCAGGTAGATAAACTAACTGTGTGATAGGTAGGTATAACCGCAATTTTAAGTGGGGTTGCATTTGATAGGGTACGACGGCATCACTTACACTCAATCTCTACAAGGCTAATCAACACAAGCAAAAGTGAACAGACACAACAGTTTATCAAATCATGTGACATGAGTTAAATAATCTGTTAGCTAATTATTGAGTTTTTTTTAGAAATCTGGTAAATTCTCCCAGAATAATTGATACTGCTATAGCTTCAAGAACAGTTCGCCTTCTACAAAACCATTGTGCAAAGAAGTTTTAATAAATAATAAATTAGTCATGTATTGTATATATATTTTGTTGAAAATCCTAAATAAATAAATTAATAAGGTGTGTTCTTATGCGAATTCCTTCTGTTTTAGTGCAACAGTAGCGAACCTCCAAGCAAAGGTCGAAAGCTTGACCACGACCAATGCCCTCATGAAGGAGGACTTAGCCATCTCCAAAAACACGATGATACAGTTAGTAGAGGAAAACAATCAGCTGAAATATGCGCTTGGTAAGTACAGCAGATACTTGACACTAAACATAACATTTACATTAAACTGTACGTTCACGTCGAACTTGGGTTTTATCACATTAATGGAAAAACTAAACCCAAATAGGAAGTTCCATATCTGAAAATACATTATTTAAAGAAAAAAAATGCACAATTTCTTTTTTTTTTCGTCGAAAACTTCAAAATATTCGTTCCAAATTACTTCTATCACATAACAGTAGTCGCCGGAAAGGGAAACCACTCATGGTCATCGGTATTTACTATCGAAAACACAACGCGAATATCAATAATAGAAAATCCAGCAGATAAGACACCTTGCTTGCAGTGATGAGTCAGTCTCTATTGTGTAGCTTAGTAAGCATTAGTACCTTGGCCGGACCTGACGCCCGCGTCATTATTTTACCGCCATTTACTATTTAACCACGGTTTTCAACCGTTATGCGCTATAACTCAGCATTAATGGGCAATTCTACAGCTAAAAGTCACACTAAACAAACTTTTTGGACCAAATCCTGTGAGTTATTTATGTACCAGTGTAAATATATCACGCTGCAGTCTGTGTTTATTTGTATTGTTAAGGCACGTGTGCATTTTTTGTGCAGGGCAAGATATAACCAAAGATACAAGGATGAAAGTGACGGAGTTGCAGTCTGATGAAGAGGTAAGATAAATAAATAGTTGTATTTATTTACTTATTTATTTCTTTAAAAAGTATCTAGCTGTACTGCTGCTTAAATTTTAGTTTACGTCCAAATAAAAACGAAATAATTAAATTCGGTGTCATTAATTCAAACAGGTTTTTTCCGTCATTGAAACTTTGGCGTTTTCCTCATTGGAAATGCCGGATGTGGATGATATGAATATGATACCTAATTACCCACTTAGCTAAGTTTTTTTGTGTTTCGAAAGTTCTACCGTAAATATATTTAGTTTTCTTCGATTTATTGCGTATTCTTAAAAACAAGTCTTGGAATATATCTATCTACTGATTAAAAATATTCTCGTCCCCTTGTTGTTATGATATCGGCGATTAAATGGCCAACGATAAGACAGTACTTATAATCTTAGGTGCACCTATAACTTCACGTATTGCTAAAAATACAACAATGATTTGTTCCAATACAGACAAGATACGTACGTCTTGTCTTCATAAGAAAGACTCAAGATACAGAATCACTTTCTTTATTTCGGTCCCAAAAAAAGTAAAACCTATTACGACTTCGCGGTTTAACAAAATAGAAATAGATACAGCAACGGGCGCGATTTTAAAAATAGCCCCAATAAATTAACACTCCAGCGCAGCATCTGAACAAATGTGTCACTTTAACTTTCAGGAGAAACGTAGCGTCAAAAGCATCGCCTCTGATAAATCCAAAAATGATAGCGAGGCCAGCAAGAATTTAGAGGAAGAACGGAAGAAGTATTTGGAACTGCAGAGGGAGTTAGATTTACAGGTATGATCAATATTACCGGCCGTAATACTTCGTGAACAATGTTATTTTATAAACGACTGCTCGAACTGAAGTCAAGGTCGATACATAATAGCTAGAGGCCTCATTCGGTTCACAATAACTTTATTTCATTAGGAAATGACCTGTCTGTCTAATAGCTATCGAAATCTATAACTTACAGCTTGCAGAAATATTTTATCCACACACTGGTCCCCAAACCTAGTAACAAATTTCTGATAATGCTCTTTAAAACGTATACTTCAGATTTCACTCAAAGCAGAAATGGAGGTCGCAATGAAATTGCTAGAGAAAGATATACACGATAAACAAGACACAATTATATCGCTGAGAAGGCAACTTGACGATATAAAGCTAATTAACCTAGAGATGTACAAAAAATTACAGGTGAGTTATTTACTCGTTGTTCAATAAGCATGTTGTTTATAACCATTTAGGATTTTGTACCCTTATCTCTATCACTGGTTGTTGACCAATCACGCGCTTGCGTCAATCGTTGTAAAGTTTCTTCATTTGTACTTCATGGTCTGTTGATGATTAACAAGTAGATAACTGTGACACTAACTCTTACTTTCAACTTGCAAAGGTGTCTAAATTACTCCGGTTTTAGCACATCGTGCACTGAGTTTCATACTAGTTTAAAATTACCTTTGTATACGGTACAGTCGTGTATCCCAGACGATGCCCGCGAAGGTCGCTCATCGCGTGGGTGCCATCTAACACTGCTTGATTCCCGCCCATGCAATCTCGTTATCCCACCAACTTGATTAACAAACAATATGTCTCTTTGTCTTTAACCTTTTCATCGTTACTTGTTACGCTTACTTATAAAGTTATAACTTTTAAACAATGTATGTATTCGTATTTTGGTATTTCTTGCGTTGTTTCGTTGTCTCATTTCATTATTTTTATTACTCACTTACCTGCTAATATTATATATATAACATATACTAATACCATGCTGTATTCACAATGCCGCGGTTGTCGTTCGGAAGGAGTGCGAGATGGAACTGACGCAGAAGGGCGAAATGGTGTCGAGGCTCCAGGGGAAAGCCGAACAAATTGGCAAAATACTTCACAACCTTGAGAAATATAACCACTTCTTAGGAACTGATAATGACGTAGTCAAAGCTCTCAGGTCTCCTACAACTAATGAAAATAATCTAGGAGAAAAGTTAGAAAAATTGAAAGCACAAAGTCACGCGCAGAAGGGTACAAAGTCTAAGGATGAAGGCCCGCCTCATAAAAAACTGAATCTCCAGGAAATACCACCGTTCCGAAAGTGTAATATGAGAGACAAAGCAGTCAGTGAAATCCCGGAGTAGTCTTCAACTCCGTACTGTGAATAAAATTGTTCAATTTTGTCATATTCAGGTGGTGTTTCCTGTTTCCTAGAAAATTATTAATGTATTACCTACTAACACATTCTAATATTATGGTGATATCGATGATGTTGAGGATAATATAATGGTTACAAGTTATAATATGCATTTACATAGTTTTAAAATATTCATAAAACCACCATATTAACCTCAGAATAAATTATATTTATTGGTATGAAACTTTTAACAATAACATCTTTCCTGTACTTATCTGCTCTAAACTAACAGAAATAATCTTACTTCCGCTCAAATGAGTTGTCATTTTATTCAGCTAAACCGTATTGGCCTTGTTTTAGGAATGTGAAAGTTCCTTGAAACATAAAACAGAGCTAATAGCCAAATTGGAAGCAAAGACTGAATCAATGGGCAGCACTATACATCAGCTCGATGAGAAGTAGGTTTACTCATTTTTTACTATGACATCGCATCAGGCGGGTTACGGCCTGCGTTCACCTGTCAGGATCGAAAGAGTGCCTGGATAATATATTACGCTGTTGAATGTAAACTAAGCGCTTGACATATCAGTACTCAACGCACATAGGTGTGAGCAATGCACAGCTTGCGTGTGTCAACTAGCGGCAACTCTTTCCATTCGCTCGATATTGGCAAACCCTCACAATAAACCTAGTGAATGCAAAAATCAGTATTTTGAAAAATTATTTAAGTGATCCGATGATAATGATCATATTGTTAAACGTAATGCTACTGTTGCTTTTGCTTACTTGCTGTGATTCAATTAAATATCCAATTGTACCATTTTGTGATTCACTTTAAGTTTGTTAGGTATTTTTTTCTATTAAAATTAATTTAAGGTGTTATTAAGTTATTTCCCACAAAACAAACCTTATTTATTAGGTAACGTTAAGAATATTTTCCTGTGTTATATATTTGTTATTTACTTTGATTAAAACAATTTAATGTTACCTCTTGACATTGATGTTACGTAACTAATAAAAAAAAGTACCTGTATTATTAGTATAGAGAGCGTGCGGATTTGGCAGCGCTAATAAAGAAATTGATATTTTGTATACTTTTCCAGTAATTTTCAAAGTTACATTGTATAGAGTTTTTTGATTAGGTATTACTTTAAAAAGGTATATGATCTCATTTCATTTGGGTAGCTACATATTCTTAGAAAGTTGAATTTTATGATTGTATACAAATATTGCGCTCGTTATTATCTAGCAGCAAATGTAATAAAAACCATTTTAGATATTTTATTTTTAATAGTTTTGTAATTCCGAGGCGGTAGTTGTGTAAAAGCCTTATTTATAATAAAGCATATTCAGTCGCATACTGTATTTTATTGAACTTGAATTCCAATGGACTTGCTTGTTTTAATTTTATGTTTATTGTGTAGGTTTGCCATTATCAATTATCCAATGTCCTACGTTTGCATGCTTTGTGTGCCAATAAACAAAACCTTGATTGTGATAAATACTAACATACTTAGCGTCTGTCTGTTCCTCAAATACAATATCCTCAAGGCATGACAACTATTCATGTTATTATTGTTAAGGTGACATCAGTTTAGTTGATGGAATCTTATCAAAGGTTATTTTTTCTTTGCATAGCATATGAGTTGACTTATGATTGATACTTACGTTCATTTTGAGCCTACAGTCAGATTTTTGGCGAAAAGGTACAGCCTTGAATACAAACTTGAATTTATGATGATTACAAAGTCAGTTACGTTAGTCTAGCAATGAGCGCACATTTTTATCCTATTAAAACTAGGGTAGGTACTAATGAGTAATGTCTAGATAAATACGAAGAGCGTTTGAAAGCCAAATATGATTAGTAAAGCTAATTTTAATCTGGTACACACTGCCACAGAAGCTTTAGACGTAGCCTCACCAACACAGTGAAGTTCTCACAGAAGGTACAGTACCTTCTGTGAGAACTTCACAGTGTCACTTCACAAGAACAGTCAACGTCAAAAATTAGTTGATTATTTCCTAATTTTAATGATTTAATCCATAGTATTGGAACGTATGAATTGATTTAACCTATTGACCGCCCCAGTCTTAATTCAGATTAATACTACAAAGGTTTTCGTGCCTGTGCCAACTGAGAAATTATGTTAGTTTTTTTTTTTCATTTACGACCAACAAGGACGTGCAATAAACGTAGAAAGGTAATTTTATTTGTCAATTTATGAGCTGGGCGCTGGGGGCACGGCAGTTGATATAAAACCAAGCTGTCACTGGGTTAAATGTATCAAGATACTAATACTTTAATCAATAATTAGTTACAAAAGAAGAGTCTATTAGAAAGTTTTCACTCATAAATCCCTTCTGAAGCTTTGCCTACTGTTAACTAACTTTTGTTGCCGACTGTACGAACAAACGAGTTTGTGTTAAAAATGTTTGCACACTGAATAGGTTGCAAGAAGATAAGTTAGCTAGGAAGAGTTTAGAAGACAGTGCGCGTTCGCTGGGACAGAAGGCGGCGGCGGCCGAGACAAGGGCCGTGGCCGCAGAGGGTGACCTAAGAATAGAACGGGAGTGGAGGGTGTCTTTACAAGTAAGTACCTGTCAATACCTGTCAATTTTTGAAGGTAAAACACCTGAACGGCACGATTCGCAAAAGTTCATCTACTTACTTTATAGGGAAATAGAGTTAAACCCTTGAACGCAGTAGGTACTGCCGATCATAAATCCGTAGCACTGTCATATTTTTTTTTGCACATATTGGCTACTTAACGTCGTAGGGCGGTATGTACCTATTTACGCCTGCAGCAAGATGTGACGTAGTTATTATTATGAGATGACTAACTTTAAGTATCTATGTACATACAAAATCTTTGATTCGTATTTTAGACCATAAATCCTATAGTACTCTAACCTCTACCGAATGACGTAGGTATTACAACATAACACAATAAAGATGTTACATTTTGCTAGCATGCGTCAATCATTGCAATTTAAACCTTATCTCAATGAAATAAAAGTCACATGATGTCCGCTAGTTATTTGCAACGACTATACCAGTAAATACCTATTTAATTAGTTTTCCTTGTACTTTAAATTTTTTAATAATCACTGTATTATAGGAATCCATGATGCGGGACCGTGATAAGATATCAATGTTGACACAAGAAATGGAATCTCTGAAATCAATAGGCCAGGTAAACACAGCATAATATATTTTCAAACTCAAACTCAAAGCATGTTTTGAATTGTCAAGGGGTTGTTCAATCAGAAAGATGAAGTTAGTTGCCCATTCCAAAGCGTAGTACCTATGGAGAAGAACGGACAAGAAACTCAACGGACACTCTTTTAAATAAATTGTTACATAAAATGAGTTCCAAATGTTGACTCTTAGTACCGATAGTTTTAATGATGTCAACGGTTTTAATATTTTCCCTTGAATGCAGACATTAGCATGGTGTTAAATGTGTAATGTATTGTATCATGTGCGTTTATATTGTGAAATGGTAAAGCTGCTTTTACACGACGTGACTCAGCTCGTGCCTCTCGCGGTTTGAGAAAAAACGTCGAAAGGCGAGAATGTGACTTGAAATTATGAGTTTAGAAAATATTACCTTAGATTAAAATCATATCACTATAGTGTTTTAAATTCTATGATAACTAATTTTGTAACCCTCATTTTTCTTTCAATAAATATATTCTGATTATTGTTCTTATTCTTGCCGAAGAATAATTTTCATAGATGTCTTTAGAACCATTTGAACAATTAAGGCAAACACTTTTCTTTAAAAAAAAATTGTCATATTCCAGAAATACCTCTCACTACAAGAAGAACAGCACGTCTTAAAAACACAGTATGTTGAAGCGCAGAAAACTTTAGAAGAAGTAGGGGCCACACTGAGCGAGAACAAACTTCAACTAGCAGAACTTTTGGAGAGGGAGGCGGCGCAAGCGCAGACGGTTGAAGAGATGACCACGTGGATGCATGATAAAGATGCCACGGCCTGTACTGCGTGTGCCAAAGAATTCTCAATAGCTAGGAGGAAAGTAAGTTAATCTAAATGCAGACAGATGTAGGTCCCGATAACTTGTATGTATGGTCCAAACTGTGAATACAAGTCGGCAATTCATAAAGAAATTTAAAAAAAAACTATATTTAAAAAATTATAAGTTAATAATATAATGAAAAAAAAGCTATTTTGTCGACTACTTTATATTTAGACAGTACCTTAATTGTTATTTATTGAAAAGTGAATTTGTCTAAATGATATTATCATTTAATGTCACGCGGGTGACATGAGGTCGATGTCTAAAATTAGTATGTGAAAGTGAAATTGAATTATAAGTGTTATCCTGCTTTGCTTTTTGTAAATTGTATTTGTTATCTTTTACAGCATCACTGCCGCCGGTGTGGCCATATATTCTGCGCGGCTTGCAGCGACAAGACAGTCGCATTAGCTGGCAACACCAAGCCTGTGCGAGTATGCGACGCCTGTTACGCTGAAGTGAGACTAACGTAGCTAATATACAATTATAGAATAGCTTTGAATTATTCAAATCGACCAAAATAACGCACTGAAAACAAAAAGGTGCAACATTGAAGATGATACTGGTCAGCTTCGGTATGTATAACATTGAATTTCTTACCGACTTTATTAGACCTGGCAACAAGACAATGTTTCATATGATATTGTAAGGATTCTGTGTACTACAACGCTCAACTTTTATTCGACGCCCTTTAGAAATGATGGTAAGTTGAACATTCCGAAGCAAGTAAAACTAAAGATAATTAAGTGGTTTTGAAGCTCAATATAAAATTTTTGAGTGCGTCACTTTTGAGTCATTATATAAAATGGGTCAATTTCAAAAGTATCCTTTTAATTGGTCGTAGTTTATAAAACGTTGGATACAGTTTAACTAGCATCGAAAATGTTAGTCAACCGTAAATATTTTTGACGATGGATCGTTAGCACCACAGGTTTTTAAGGCTGAGACAAAACTTCAGTACCTACCTACATTAATTGTTATCGTTAAATCAAATAGCAAATTCTTAAAATTGTACAAATATTGTTTACGTCTTTTAAATCATGTAGAAAAATAATGTACTCAGGCACGTAATTTCGTACAAAATGCAGTCCAGTAAAAAATGTGTGAGATCAAAATATAGTATTAAATAAATAACTATTATGGGTTTATAAACCCTAACAAATATTAACACCATAAACTCCATTTTCTAATAAAACCCTATTCAGTTATTCGCCTTTCTGCTTATGTATAAGCCTACTAATAATTAAGATATTTTGCATCTTAACTATTGTGGAACACATTTTTCAGTCAATTTCAGCAAGGGTAAATTTTAATATATTACTTTATTTGTATGTGGCCTCATGTTCCTCTTCATAGATAAATCGGTTAATTAATTATAAAACGTCTATGAAAGCTAGAGCAAAGAGAACAAATTATATAATTATGTTATTGAGCTGTGAATGATGATATTATAATTATGTGTTGTAGAAGCCTAGATACAGAATTAGTGGTTGGTCTTAGCCAAGCCAAATCTTAAGACCATGTTTTATTTCTAGTACAAAACTTTCTTATTTTGTGATATTAAATAATGAAATTACAATGCGTGTGTACAATTTCCAAAATTAATTATTGTTCATTTTTATCTTTTTTACAATTATTAGGTGTTATTTATGATAAACAATGCAATTCGTGTTCTGTAATTTGTCTAATAGAATTAGATTGAATTGGAAATAATTATGAATGCCGTTTGGTTTTAAATATGCAAGTACAATCAATGGGCCTGAACTGTTAACAAAAATATTTTTGATGTTTTAATTAAAATATAATTAATGTGATGAGCGTCTTGTTTATCCCTTTATTACATTACTGCATCTGGTCGATAGCTGTTAAACTGCTTAAATAATTAATTTATTGTTCTAGCCAAATGCGCTGCCGTAAAATTTGTTTTTCTATATTAAAAGGACATCACCCATTTTGGACTGTAGTGTTTTTTTACTCAGCACTTGGAAGGCATACACCATGCTAATATTATCAAACCCAAATAACTTACGGCTTTTTTGTCGTAAAAAAAGCTTTTATTCAATCACCATATTCCAGAGATATTGCAATTTTCCCTAATCGCCATACAAAGTGGGCGTGTCCTTTGCAGCTTCATTAATAAGTTTCAAAGAGAAGTGTATAGATCATTTGCCAAAATTTATTGTTATCCATCGATAATTATTGTTAGTTTGGTGCTTAAGTTATTACGAGTGTGTATATTATTATGAAAATGTTGTTAAAATACACATATTAATACTTATTTAAATATTGTATATATAATAATGTTTGTATAATAATTATGAATACGTAATCTGGACATAAAAATAACCAAATGAAATACGCATATTGACTTTTATTTCATACAAATCGTAAGTACAGATTTCCTTTATAAATATTTTAAAAAAAAACCTATAGGGTACTTGCCATTGGCTTAGCAGCATAAAAATTAACAGGAAGCAAGGTCTCACAGTACAAGCTGAGAAAAATATCGTAAAATTGTTTTTTTAGGCTACTTAATACATTTATTTCATGCCGTATCTTGAACCAACATTTTAGTCTTTATTTCATTCAAATCGGTCCACTCTCGACTCTCTCAAAAGTTTTTATTACTGCAAAGTTAAGTTTGTCTTTGCCCCCATTGGGTTTCGGCTTCGTTTCCGACTGAACTGGTATTAGGTACCTCCAGTTATTTAATTTATAGCTACTACAATAAAATATAAAACAAGATGTCCACTGAGTCAATCGATGGATTAAAATAAATGTTGTTCAAAAGCTTCTAATCTGTTGATTCTCCTACGTCTTCTGCCATGACGTAATCCATGATGTGTGCCATAGCCTCAGGGTTTTCTTCTGGCACCTGTAATAGACAGTGAAAAATTGCTCAATTCATTATTTTGTATTTTGGCCGTAGGTCGTCAGAACAGTTAGGTAACTAAGTCAATCTGCTGTTATGACCTTATAGGCGCGGATCTAGGTTTTCGCTCAAGGGAGGCGTTTCTCGGAGGAAGGGGCGGGAGGAGGGGGGATTTATAAAGCCGGTACGCCTTTTAAAAAACCTTCGGTGCCTATTTTCGATGACTACGGCTTATCTACATATATTTGTGTACCATCTTAGTAATATAATGTAATAATACAGGTTATTAAACTATATTCATGTCTAATTTAGAGTTTTTGACGCTGTTTGTTCGAAGCCCGGGGGGAGGGGGGCTAATGCACCCCCTGCCCCCCACCCCCTTCTTGAATCTGCACCTGTCACCTTATTTTAAGGAAGCAAATTATCTGCCATTTAAGTTAATAGAGGAAGTGATACAGTTCAAGTTCATCTTGGAAAAATATCAAAGGCATATATATTATGGTATTTTCTAGTAGGAACCTATTTTACTTACCCAGTGACCAGCTCCAAAGACCGACCAAAAGCTTAATCTCTTCATTTCTTTATAATATCCGTTTTTGCGTCCACGGATCGGATGTCTTTCAGCCTTGGCAAAGTCAGCTGCACCGTGCCATTTCAGCTTGTGGACCCAGTTGGAAGCACCTAAGAGTGTATGTTATTTATTACAGACCTACACTTACAGAGGTACATTCTCAGACAATATTTATACCAGTTTTAAAGCGACAACTTTTTATCAGCTCAATTTTAACGATAAAATAGAAGGAAAATCGTTCAGCTACCTACTAAAAAGAGTAGTTTGAATACCACATTTAATATGACATGCTGTTGTAAACCAGTTCAATAAAGCTCAATTAAGAATACTAGATCAAATTTGATTAGTTAGCAAAAAAAAACATTTTCTAAACTCATAATTTCAAGTTACTACAGCTGATGACGGGGTCAACGACCGCTGGTAGTCACTTTAAATTATGAACTAAGAAAATCTATCTTGTTTGTGGAGATTTGCTAGTTAGTATAATGGGACCCCGTATAAATGAATAACCTTGATACCGTTTAAGGTGCCTGAGACCAAATTCAACATTTCCATTTCTTTATGCTAATGTCTAATCCAATAACATAACCGTGGACTGCGTTACGCAAACCAATGTGCCTACATTCATTTACATAGATCATTAAATTCATCCTTCTTTTTTCGTATCAACAGTACTTTAAGTTGCATATTCAACCTATAATGTACCCACTGCTGGGGCACAGGCCTCCTCTCTGTGACAGCGACTGGGCTGTAATCTACCACGCGAGCGGACTTCGAAATGTCGGTTCTAGCACATGCCGGTTTCCTCACGATGTTTTCCTTCACCATTTGTGTAGTGGTGATGAAATTAATTACACAACGCGCCTGTTTGGGTTCGAACATACGACCTTTAACTCGTAACTGGGCCACCACTGCTCTCATAACTGTATTACTTTATATTGTTGAGCCGATATATTGTTTATAATTTCTAATCAATTTACTATTTTAGGAAATGCCTATATTATAGAGTAGTTAGGTACCAAAAGTAACAATATTATAAGCTTACCGCCTAATGGAGTCACTACGTCCAAGTTTCCATTATAAATTGCTATCTTCAGTTTCGTCTTATCCAAGAGGGCTTCTACTGTTATTAAAAAAAAAAACATTAAAACGCTTAAATAGGTATGTATAAACGTTTTTAATAATAATTGTATGGTACTTACAAAATGAAACAGATGGTACAAGGAAGCTTTGTGTTAAACTTTGGTAAGCACTTGTTGATAAATAAGTCCATTTTATCGTTTTATTCACTCCAGCCAAAGTAGGTTTTACATATCGATTCATTTTGGTATCTAATTCTTCAAGTGCGGGATACGGGCTAGCTGCATAAACATTGTTAAAGTTAACCTCTCCCTGACCATTGAGAGTCCTAAACAAAATGTCATCTAAAATATCGGCTTGTAAATATTCTTGTGCTTCTAAAGATCGAGCAAGCTTCTTCGCTACCTTCGATGAGGTCATATATAAATTCCGATCTATCGCTCCCTGAAATAAAACATGTTGGATGAACAACATTCTTATTTCGAATAAGTACCTTAGTTATGCACAGTTGCAAAAATCAAAACATACACACACCGTGAGATACAAAAATTCCGGTTGGACCAAAACGCTTTCCTTGGGATCTACCCAACCACTACCAATACCGATTCCTTTGAAATTTATTTTCAAACTCTTCTTTTCAATTGCCTGAAAACAGCATTTTTAAATAAGTAGGCACATAGACAAACACCAGAGGCAGTTTAACGTAACGCAGCAACGACGTTTCTTAAAAGACTGGCATTGAGTTGCGTCAGATCGTCAATCGTCGGACACTTCTTGTTTGTGAATCCTTCAGGACCCAAAGGTACCTGCGAATCCCATATAGCACTGGTGTAGCATAGAATGTTCCCCGAATACGCAGCATAGACACTTCGCGTCAAGTCTGCGCGTCAGTGCGACGTCAAAGTTTTCACTCCTCCGAGCTAGAAAACTTTGAGCTTGATCTGTTCCAATTTTTATTATTATTTTGGGTACCTACACAAAGGCACGATACATACCGTGTGTAAGTAAAATGCCAGTCTTGGACACACTTTGCCGCCATAGCTCTGACTGAATAAATATGTAGGTGTCTTACGGAATTCTTTGTGTCTCCTGAAAAACACTTTTATTGTCCTTGCTAGATCCATAGCTGCGAACAATATAAAAATAATTAGGATATAATGCGAATATGTTTTGTTTTCTATTTAAATAGGAACATTTTCAGTTCTAGTAGTTTTGTCTCAAAAACATACCCATTTCTCGATCCGTTTTCACCAACAGTGAGCTGTTTGTAACATAACTAAATCCAGTACCAACAGGATGGTCTATGAACAACACGTTTCTTTGTTTTACCTGAAATTTAAAACTCAAAGCATTTATTTCAAATAAACCAATTACAGGCACTTTTGAGTTGTCAAAGTCCCTCGGTCAGAAAAATTAAGCTAGTTGCCCATCCCAAAACGTAGTAGGTACCTATGGAGAAGAACGGGCAAGAAACTCCACGGACACTCTTTTAAAATGTTTCAACAATATTTTGTATACATTAATTATATTTATATATATTATTTATTGATTTACTTCTTTATTGATTCTAACCTCAAAAGTAATTTTTGCATTAATAAAATAACTTCGCTATTTAGATAAAATTTTCGAACAGAAAGGTGTTAAATACATAAAATAAAGGTTAGGTCCAGCGTCTATACAAACTTGGCCGATGTTCTTTTGTTTCGCTAGGCAGCAAAGTTATTCTGCATCTCGGACCTTTGAAACCCTCGCTACGCTCAGTTTTCAATAAAAGTACTCGCGCCAAAAAACAACTTTGCAGCCTGACAAAACAAGTAACGATTGTTTTTTTTCTCATTAGTCGGGACTCGGCATATCGAGAACTAAAGACATGCCGTTTATCACAATATAAACAAGGGGTATTTCATTCAAACTAATGACCAATTTAGGTCAGCTTAGGCATTTACGTCGCCGAGACGGGGCCCGCGCAAGCGGGCCGGCACCAGCCGGGGTTGTGGAAGAATAATGTGTTCCCGCGACCCCGGCGTAGGTGTGAGATGGAACACCGGGGTGGTTTTTAGTCAGTAAGAGTCTGACAGACCCCTCCGCCCGCCCCAGGGCGGAGGACATCCATGAGGATTTTCCACCCCGGGAACAAAAAAAAAAAAAAAAAAAAGGCATTTACGTCGCGAATCATGTTACAGCATCAAGATGATATTATTTGCTTCCTGGGTCATCATTACCTATTTGCGAGGGAAACTCAGAAAGTTTTGCGAAAATAAAAATAAATGTTCTATAGGGAAATATTTTTTTATTAAATCTTTTCAAAGTACTCTCCACTAGCCTCTATACAAAGTTTCATGCGTCTGAACCAGTTTTGGAAACACTTTTTTCATTCCGCCGTAGACACCTCGTTTACAGCTGCTTAAACGCTGACAGCGCATCTTCCGGCGACGAAAATTGTATCCCTTTGAGCAGATTTTTTATTTTCGGGAATAAAGAGATGTCACACGGTGCTAGGTCAGGGCTGTAAGGAGGGTGACCCTGACCTGCGTGCTGTGCAGGTAGTCTCTCGTTTTGAGCGCGGTGTGGCGCGTTGTCGTGGTGGCGCAGTAGCCCGCGGAGCCTTGTGTTTGGTCGCTTGAAGAAAACTTCAGCCGTCAAAGGGTGTCCAATGTTTTCTTCATCCCCCACGCTACACGGTTGCCTTAGTAGAGCCTTCATCCATGAATGCCATTTGAGGTATATCGTACGATTCGTCCGGTTTCAGACGAAACTTGAAATCGTAAAGAATCTTATCGCGAAAATGTTCCCGGCGCATATCCATTTTTTTATGAGACACGATCATTTTAATTAGCTTGCAAACAATGTGGAGGGAAATTATGAAATTGGAACGTACCTATTTTTACTTACAAATAATCATATTTTCAAAATAGACTATACCTGGCTCTACTCTCTCGTACATAAAAACTTTTTTTCGCAAAACTTTCTGAGTGGCCTGGTATTATAATACATAGGCTAAACATTGTCTTTAAAAATTTTAGATGTTTGTGGTTTCTGTTCTAATAGCATACCTACAACGATCACAGGTAGCAAAACTTGGTAGATATTACAAGTAAGTATCCTAGGACCATAATTATTTTAATAACTCTTTTAGTAGATACACTTACAAACGTTGGTACCTAAGTGTGGAATTGGGCGTACCTTGTAAGAACGCTTGTCCTTATTGTATTAATTGTTATTGTAATATGTATAGGTATTTTGAAGAGTGTTTTCAATATTACAGTGATTTGCCTAATGCTGTTGTAAAAGCAAATAGTCATAAACTGGCATAGTGTAAAGATAAAATGCTATTGTGTAGTCTTACTAATGCCGTTAAAAGTGTGATTCACCTTATTTGCCTCTTTGTGATCTCAATGTAAGTGTTTGCGCACGTTGTGAATTTAATAAAAACCTTCAAAAATGTATACATATTCATTTATATTCATACATTATTTGTATTTTAACTTTTTATATTTCTTTGCTACTTGTATCTTACTATTATTATAATGTTGAACTACCTGCGGAATAGATTTATTCGAAGGTTTTTTAAACACAAAAAACATTAAAATCACGGGTTATTTCTGAGATGAGTGAATGCAAAAAATGCACTCAGACTCGATATTCATATTTGACTGTAGGTAAGTGAGTTTAAAGACCATTGCTTTTATTAAACACTAATCCATTGTTCATAATGTAAAACAATGGAAGATCCAAAAATAACATTGTGCACCTAATAATTTTAACTATTTAAAATGTAGTTTTAATTATTTGTTCTAGCGTAGCAACTGCTTACCCAAATAATTATGGAACTTAAGGCTGTCGATTGTTTAAAAAAAACGAAAAATTAATCAAGTTAAAAAAAATAAAAATGGCCTTGGAGGGTCCAAGGCCAAACGCGGTACTATAAGTCCATATGCCTTACTATCAAGAGTTAATAAACTTTTTTTTAATAATTATTTTACAAGAAGTTCTTATATTATATCTATTGAGTTTTTTTTTTATAAATTAATACGTTCTTTTAGTTCAAATCATCTATAAGCATGCCTTTATTTGCTGTTAAACCTTTTAGAATGCTTTTGTTATACGTGATTTTGTACAAGACTTTTGCAAGCTGGGATATTACCTACCTAAAGAAAGGGAGTGGAAAGAGCGCATGCTGGTTATGGTGTGGGGTTGTTACAAACGTACGTAAATATGGCAGTCCCAGATTATATTATTTATCTAAGTACTCATGCATTAGATATTCTTCTGATGACCCAATCAATCAGCTTATCCTTTCCAGTCTAGCATGGTTGGTCCTTGCCTCTGGCTAACTAAGTTAATTGTTATCAAGTTTTTGCATCATTTCCTCTTCAGTTTTTTGAGAAAGCTGAATCTTGTCCCTCCACACCCAAATAATAACGATGCCATACAATACTTTAAAAAAAAATGTGGAAACTTGGCACTCAGCAGCAATCGTTACAATACTAGAGTAATCGAATTTATGAAGTAGGTTTGCATGAAGTGTGGATAGAAATATTCTCTTACCCAAGTATGATTGCGGGGTTGCATATCCATGTTTAAAGGCCCCATTTCAGCAAAGTTTCCTATACCACTTGCGGCAAATGCGGGTCCTCCTTGTATCCATATTATTAGAGGTTTACGAGACGCGTTAATTTGTGTTCCATTTGCAAAGAAAAACCAGTAAAACATATGTGCTCCTGGACGCACTTGTACGTAACCATGTACACTGTACCACTGTTTATTATTCTTTACTGCTTTCGTATATGGGTTTTCTGTAACAAATAGACACTTCCAAATAGGTAGGTACCCTATCTATAATAGGAGGCATATTTTTGGACATTAATTGCCAATAAAATTTATGTAACCTACCCTAAACAATGTTGTTTTTGGATTTATTCTTCACTAGCACTTCGCCCGCGTGGATTTCGAAAAAAAAAGTATCCTATGTTCATCAGACATAATTTCGGCTTCAAAAGGTAAAACAATTTTTCAAATCGGTCCGGTAGTTTCGGAGCCTATTCAATACAAACAAACAATCAAATCTTTCCTCTTTATAATTAGTGTAGGTAATTAATCAAACAATTTAATTTTATTGCAAGGGACATAACTAGCGAAATGTGGGTGTACTAGACTATTCCTACACTTCTGGATAGGTACTTATCCCTGTGTTAAAATATTTGAACTATATTCTTACACGTCATAAATTAGGTAAAGCCTAAAAACAAGGTGTATTGTCAATCTACCCAGTTTCCTGACATATCTAGAACGATTCTGCTTACAATACCGACCCAGTCTTGAGAAAAGCTTTTTTATTCAAGTTTAATAACTATTAGGGATAAATTGCATACCTTCATAAACCATTTCTGCCATAACACAAAACGTTGTTGCCATCCATATTGTAAATAAATTCATTTTGAATTTAATTTTAAAAAACTACACCCACTTTTATTATTCACATGTGCGCTTTAGAGTCACTTGTACGTACGATTAACTTCGTTTTAAACGCACGCCATGTGGTGATATCATAATAGGTACGTTTATTCCTCTAATGAATTAATGAGACAAATCAACAAAAAAAAAATAGCTATATATATACAGGAGTTGGACTATATCCGCAGTTTTAAAGTATGTCACGCGCTTCTCATTAGAGAATTACGTAGGTGAACATCGAATGTAGGCACCTACTACTCTACAAACTACTCGGTACACGAGACCATGGTAAATATTTATATAGGTATAAGTAAAATGTTGCTAGCTAGTATTTTCATTGACTATCTATGTTGACTATCTTAATTTATCTCCCCTCTGAAATTCCGCGCTGTGTTAACACAATGGAAGTTTCAGACTGTCGGGCTAATGCGCTCTAAACAGAAAACACGTAATAGAGGTAAGTTAATGCTAGTTATATACATATACTGTTTAATCTTGACTCATCTATCACACGTATAGGTAGGTAGGTGACCCCAAGGCTAAAAGGTCTGTGAGTGATGTGAGGTCGTGAGGTTGAAAAGCCAGCATAAAACAGACTGCCTCCTGAGATCCTGACTACTTGAGCCCCTATCTATTTTCGTTGAAATAAGGTTCAATTTCAAAATTTTTACCCTTCGTAAAATTACAAACATAGCTGTAATAAATTATTTAATTAAATAACAAATCGACGAATGATCCAATAATACTAGTAGACTTATTTGTTTGTTGAGATTTCTTATGGCGTCTGTTCGTATTTGAATAGTTTTCGGGGAACCGAAATGGGGAGTTCGGTTCTCTCAGTGGCGGATCTTCTGTAGTGGGTCTTACAGAAGGGAAACCCACTACATGTCCAAGAAGTCCACCAATGAGGCCAGGCCGGTAGGCTGCTTGAGGACTGTCTAAAACATCCTCCTTCACAGGTTTAATGTGGCCTGCAAAAAAAGATTAAGTAAGTACTGTGAATTAAAACTCTAATATTAATCATCATTTATGGAATCTCCATTAGGATAGTCCATGTAAAACTTAAGGACTAGTGATTGGTAGTGGTACCTCCATAAGATTGCAATTATCGATTTACAGATGCGGCCTGGAGTCTTACCTGCTGGATATTGATTCGATGGTGGCCTATAACCATTAGGGCCATAGTTACCCTCAAAATGATATGGGGGTCGTGTGGGCCTCTGAGGTCGATGCGGCATGGATGGCGGTCTATTGGGCCCAGGGTAATATGGTGGTTGATGGTAGTTATTGCCGAAAAAATTTCGATCATACCTATCTGACCTCCTTGGACCGTTTGGTATAACTGCAAATATAAAACACACCTTTATTGCGTCTAATTACGTAGCTATTAAATTCCTAATAAAGGTAGGTTGTATTAAAAGGCGGCTGAAGGATTAGGTAGGTACGATGCGAAGATGAGCAGCAATGCCGCAGCAGCAGCTTCTATGATGTTGGTGCTGGTTTTATTATAAGAAAACAATTGGGAAAAAGGCATGAGTTTATGTAGGTATGTATGTAAGACAACATTTGATCATCACCAAATAGAATTATTTAGTAGGGTAGGAACTAACCTGAGCTTAGATCCGTTTCGTCATAATCTTCTATTTCACCGCACTCGTGTTGGTCATCTTCTTGGGGCTGTTCTTGCAAATCATTGAGCGGATCCAACTGCGGTCTTTGTGGCCATCTACCAGGTCCAAGTAGACCGTATATGATTCCCAGAGTTCGCGGTCTACTCCGCTCCAAACTGGCTTGACGTCGATGTGGGGCAATCTTGTTCGTGGGGCACAACGCTGGGTTCACTGTCACTGCACCCAACTCAACCACGATTAAGTATACCTATGTCGGTAAAAGACGAGAAGTTCGGGTTACGGTCTAATTAACATTTCAATTAAACTAGCTTTAAAGTAATAACATACCGATATAAATATAAGGAAATAATGTCCCATTGCGTCCATATTTTTTACCACTGAAAAGTATAATAAATAATATGTTTAAATCCAATACTTTTCGCTTATGTGTCCGACGCGTATCTGAGTGTAACACGGACTGTGTTTTACTACAACTTGGGAGCTCCCACGCCACAGGCAAAAGTGAAATGATTTCTTTAATGCTTAGGCAATGACCGCGCCATATAAGAAAATTCAAAATCCTTATTAGGTTCCCACAGTGCGATCTTCTGAAGAGATTGGTTTTTATATATTTCTGTAATACCTAGAAGATTAGATGTAGGTATAAGGTACTGCGCTAAACCCAAATAAACTGGGGAATTGGTTGCTAACTACTGAGACGCGATGAAATCTTGGTATTTATAAGGATGGAAACACCAGAAGCATAGGTAGGTAGGTACCTACTCAAGCCCTAGTTCGTATCGTTGTTCTAGCTTGCCTTGGCTCATTTGTCAAGCACCAGTGAACCCTGTATTATATTATACCTATCTATATAACTACAGTATCTATCTACTTACAAATCTATCTATCTTTACATGCATATAAAAATCTGTAGACGAGGCATTCCTGAACATTGCAAATATAAAAAAAAAATTGGGGTGTTATAGGATAACAAACAGATGCCATTTCTTTAATTTATGTCTGTTGAGATGTGAGAGATTAATTAGATCAAGTTTCACGTAAAAAGTACGAAATCAATCTAACTCAAATATTGCGTTTATATATATTTGAGTAATTATTCGTTTTGTTTCATCTTAATCGCTTTGTCTATCAAAAGATATAATCAATTTAAAGTGTTAAAGAAGAACTTTTCATTACACATACACGTAATGACATCTATTGACGCCAAATATCGTGTAACACATCGATAGTAACTGTGTTATTTAAAAAAGTAATGTTAATGGTTATAATGTTATAAAAATTGCTACACATTGGTGGTTGATTAGTGGCGCTGAAAGAATTTCAAATAAAAAATTAAAGTGGTAATAATGTAAGATAATATAGATAGTTTGAGCCCGCTTTGGTTCTGCTTAGCCTTGAATCCTCTAAGCACACTGCTGGAGGATTCAGGTCTAGGCTATCGGCTGAGGAGAGGTGGTCAGGTTATATCTCACCTTCTGTACATGGATGATCTAAAAATCTTTGCCCCCAACAATTTGCAACTAATGGAGCTACTGAAAGTAACTGAAACTTTCAGTAGCGCCATCAGGATGGAATTTGGTATGGACAAATGTGTGGTCATGCATGTAAAGCGAGGGGAGATTGTGGAATCCGTGGGAACCCAACTCTCGGATTCCATAAACATCAGAGCCCTCTCCGCATCCGAAACCTATAAGTATTTGGGTATGTCGGAAGCGTTGGGCATCAATGGTACTGACATGAAGCAATCGTTGAAGGAGCGCTTCTTTGGCCGCCTGAAGAAAGTGTTAAATAGTCTTCTGTCAGGCGGAAACAAGGTGCGCGCCGTTAACGGTTGGGTCATGCCAGTTTTGATGTACTCTTTCGGCATACTCAAATGGACTCAGACCGAACTCGACGCCCTGGATAGGAGGGTCCGTACACTGCTGACTGCAAACCGAATGCATCACCCACGGTCATCGGTAATGAGACTGTATATCCCGCGAAAGTCGAGGCTTTTTAAACGCTAAGACCCTACACAATCGCGAGATATGCAGTCTCAGGGAATATTTCCTAGAAGCCGACGTGGGGATGCATCGTGATGTGGTCGCGGTGGACAAGGGCCTCACCCCGCTCTCCTTGGCTAAAGAGAACTGGCGCAAACCTGTAGTGCTTGACACTAATGATCGCATGGGAGTATGGCAGAGTAAGGAGCTTCACGGACGCTTTTTCCGGGCCCTACATGGACCCGATGTAGATCTTCTAGCGTCCGTAGCCTGGCTGCGTTTCGGTGACCTCTTTGGAGAAACCGAAGGTTTTGTCTGTGCAATTATGGACGAAGTTATGATGACGAACAATTACCGGAGATTTATTGTGAAAGACGGCACGGTTGACAACTGTCGGGCATGTCACCGTCCGGGGGAATCAATAAGACACATTATCTCCGGTTGTTCTCGGCTAGCTAACGAAGAGTACTTGCATAGACACAACCTTGTAGCCAGGATTATCCATCAGCAACTTGCTCTGAAATACAGCTATGTGGAATCGGAAGTGCCGTACTACAGGTACGTGCCCGACCCAGTTCTCGAAAATGGAAATATCACATTGTACTGGGATCGATCCATCATCACTGACAGGACTATTATTGCCAATAGGCCTGATATAGTGGTGGTGGATCGAGTACAGCGGCGCACAATGATTGTTGACATAACGGTCCCGCATGACTGTAACCTCGTGAAAGCCGAGAAAGATAAAGAAATCAAGTATCTTGATTTGGCTCGCGAGGTTGTCGACATGTGGGATGTGGACTCAGCAATCATTGTGCCGATAGTCGTGACAGCCAATGGCTTAATAGCCAAGAGCCTCGACAAACACCTGAGGAGGCTCTCGTTGGGCAGCTGGATCAAGGGCTTGATTCAGAAAGCGGTACTTCTGGACACGGCTCGCATTGTCAGGAGGTTCCTCTCTCTGGAGCCCTGACCGCCGGTAGCTTGGACCCTGTTCCCGATACCGGTGGGATACTATTTTTTTATATTTTTTTATATTTTTTAATTATTCTTTTTTCAGATTTTTTAAAAAATATTTAAAAATGTAATTTATAAGTTTGTAAAATATAATAAAGGAGATAATAAGATAATAATAATTGATGTGGTGTTCTAAGTGATATATAATGCAATGTTAGATAATTATTTATTAGTTTCAATCATAACAACTTTTTATAAAATTAAATTGGGTTCAGTTTGATTAAAAACTCATATAGTGGTGTCAAACTCAAACTCAACCTCTAGCATTTATTTCAATTAAACCATTTACACTTTTGTCTTTCACAATTGTCAAGGAGTCGGTCAGTCAGAAATATGTCAAACACCCACGAGGAGGCCCGCCGAACCGGGCCGACACCATTCGGGGTTGCGGAAGAATCATATGTTCCCACGACCACGATGTAGGTGTGAGATGGAACATCGGGGTGGTTTTAGTTAGTAAGAGTCTGACAGACCCGCCGCCCGCCCGAGGGCGGAGGACATCTATGAGGATTTTCCACCCTGAAACCAAAAAACAAAAAGGTTACGTTAGGCATGCATAATGTGCGTTTTACAAAAGATTTGAATTTCGTCTCATTCAGTTGAAGTATGTGGAAGTAATCGATAGATGGCGTTGAGCAAATATCGACATTTTCTGAATCGTGTTAAGACCTCTTTGACTTTCCGCAGAAGAGTGAGTCTCATTGTTTTCTAGTATAAAGTTTTTGAACTAAATTGAAAGAAATAAAGTAGTTTCGTAGGTAGATGCAGTTCTTGAGTTCAGTAGTTGGGACTCGGGACGTGGGTCTTGGAATATTTGGTTCTAGGTTTCTCTCTAGAGGTCTCATCTCATTCAAGTTCTCACTCAGTTCTCTCCCGAGTCTTTTGAAGAAAAACTGAAGATTTATTTATAACCGACTTCAAAAGGAAGAAGTTCTCAATTGGTCTGTTTTAAGGGTTCCGTAGCCAAATGGCACATAGAATCGGAACTCTTATTATTTCGTCCTGTCCGTATGTCACACAGCCAATTTACTCGGAGGAGTATTTTTGTGAATGAGTAATCGTACGGAAGATGAAACGCAGTAGGTAGCTGTATAAGTACATAGCAGTGGTCAACTGATCATGGACTGCGAAGAAACACTGTTGTCACGAAACTCCCCAATGACGAACTGTATACTAACTGTATACTACCTATTCTGACTGGGTTATTGTACGGTATGTGAAAAAAATAGGATAGTATCAATATAAATTAGTACACGAATCTTTGTTTGGTAGGTTCCACAATTAAACAATTTAAAACATTTTTACCGATTTCCAAATATATATGTATTTCCTTGCTAACGACTTTCGAAAGTTATTTGCACTTAGTAGTACTTATTTTTTTATTATGAAAAAAAAAAATATGTCGCGTACTTAGTAGCTTGATTTTTAAGAGCTCTAAGGGACCGTAGACTTACGTATTTGATATTTATTTCAACTTGATACCTCCACGCGTTCCTGAAAAAAATAACGGTCAACGAAGTGATCCTATAAGGGTTCCGTTTTTTTCTTTTGAGGTATGGAACCATAAAACGTAGGTAGGTACTTCGGTAAGTGCACTGAGGCGAGCCTCTTACAGCATTCCTACCTAAGATATGTTGATCGTTGGTCTAGTGGTCGCAATCGCTACTGCTGAGCATGAGGTCCTGGGTTCGATTCCCAGGTCGGGCAACCTGTTACTGGGTTTTTCTATCTGGAATTTCTCAGTAGCAGCCCAGAGTCTGGATTTGTGCCCGGTTGATGGCAATAGGCTCGCCCCCTATTACATGGGACTTAAAACATAACTGGCGAAATGTGGGTGTACTATAGGTACACCTCTGCCCAACCCTTCGGGGAAACAAGGCGTGATGTTATGTTATATGTTGAAATATTCCAAGAGGATACCTAAGTAGGCAAGGTTCCTTCACCTAACTCGCATAGTAGGTTTCAGTCCTTCAAGGAAAAGTTAACGATCGGGAGGTTCAAATACTTACCTTAAAAAGAACATTGCACACGGTGCGAAAATGGCATACAGACCTACATTTTCATAACAACACGCTGACACGCACCGTTGAACTTAAATGCTCTTTTCGTAATAGTAAGTCCTTTTTCAGTGCATATGTCATCAATTAAGCAAGACGTAATTCCCAAGACCCACATCGTACCCATTTCGTAAACACGTAGGTTGCTATATTGCTTCGCTTAATTTCTTCATAACTTTTTTAAGGACAAATTGAAATCTAAGACCCTCGTTATGATGTAAATAATAACTACTAAGTGCCGATTTCACCAATGTTACTGAACGCGTTCAGCACATCCAAAACGCGTTCAAGAGCCGATTCTCTTGTTACAAATACCCATAAACCTCCGTTAGGAGTATTAATGTTCGGTGCTCTAAACTCACACGCACCAAATTTTGTTTATTCCTGTCAAACGGCGATTTCCCATTCTGATTTTGCTATTCTGAATTTGACGTTTTTCACCTAAAACTTCTAAATCTGCACCCTAATTGCATAACACATTTTCGTAAACGATTACGACTACTCTGTTTGATTTTGACAGTTATTTAAATACCGATAATACCCGAGTTATTTAAATTGTTATAAAAATAACCGAGTTATTTAAATTGTTAGTGCGTTATTTAAATTGTTGAGCATATTGTTTTTCGTACTTATGAAGTATTGGATTAGCAATCTGTTTCAAAACGATTCAGATTACGATTGAATGTGTATTACGCAATTAGGGTACTGAACATGAACCTGAACATTTTTAATCGCGATTAAAAAGGTGTGGAATAAAATTAGCTGTCGAGAACTAAAATTCACACCAACACCTCGACTTCAGACGTGCGTTCTTTTCTTTTGCTTATATTAACTCGCAAACGGTGTGTCCTATCGCAAAAATAATGAAACGATCCCCTTGAGGAAACTCTAACCCTTAAAACTCTACTTGTAGGTAATATTTTTTTATGTTTTCCTTACAAAAAGGTAAAATGTTCCAAATTAAACACGTCGAGTCTGTCCCCCATGCGGGCCCCCGGCTCTAACAAAAATTCACGGGGTAGGACAAACACGTTTCGAAGCCAAAAGAAAAAAAAAACACGTGGACTCGCGATTGTCAAATTTGATTTTAGTTGTGTCAAAATTATTTTTAAATTTATAGGTTTTTTTGCAGAATAGCTATAAGATTCTCATAGTCACAAGTAAGGAATTTTAGTGATAGTTTAATTCGGTGTACAAGAGTATCGGCACCACTGACGGCTGTTAAACGTAGTTTATTGCTGATCGCGTTCAATTTAATTGGTGAAATCAGCCATTAGTAGATACTAAATAAAACAATGACCATGGCATTTTCAAATGAGTAGGTCCTACTGACGGGAATACAAGTATGTCATAACTCTATCCGTCTGTGCTAGGGTTGCGAACTTTTTTAATATCACTTCTTAGTATTTTTGAAGCCATTGCCTGTAAAAATATAGTATACTGCGAAAAAAAAAGGTATATTTAAAGTAAAAAAACATATGTTTTGCTTCTTTGAGCCTTAACAGGTAAAACAAGCGGCCAAGTGCGAGTCGGACTCGCTCATGAAGGTTTCCGTAGCAGCAAGAGTTGATTGAATGAAAGGTAAATTGCTATTTACGATTTATGACGTATTAAAAAAAACTACTTACCTACTAGATCTCGTTCAAACCAATTTTCGGTGGAAGTTTGCATGGTAATGTACCTATATCTTTTTTTTTTGTTTTATCATTCTTCATTCTCTATCTTATTTTAGAAGTTACAGGGGGGGGGGTCATTTTACCACTTTGGAAGTTTCTCTCGCGCAAACTATTCAGTTTAGAAAAAAAAAATTGAAACCTCAATAACATTTGTAGTTTCGGAAAAAGTGGCCGTGACATACGGACGGACAGACAGACAGACAGACATGACGAATCCATAAGTGTTCCGTTTTTGCCATTTGGCTACGGAGCCCTAAAAAGGACTCTTAAATATTGATATACTCTAATGAGGTTACTAAATACTATTAATTCAGCTTTTATGAGATTAATACTGGCCCTATTTGCGCTTATTTTTTTTAAATATATTATTACTCCTGATATTATGTAGTAGAGTTGGCAACCCTAGCTTCGTGCGCATCCAAATCCGCTAACCGCTGAGGCGTGAAAAGGTAACAGACGGATAGCTATGTTTTTTTAAATGGCATCTCGTAGTTGACCTTGAGAGGTCGTGACTACTTAACCGGAATATCCTGTGGCTGCCTTAGGCGAACTCAAAGCCTCCAGCCAGGGGCGAAAAACTTACATTACTAAGCGACGGCTCGCACAGAGGGTGCCCCCCTCAGTGGGGTACGGACCTCGGCTTAGGGCGTCGCTGGAGGGCGGACAGCAAGATGGACAAGCTGGATCAGGTTTTGATGATTATTATTATCGGGGGAGTTTAAAGCTACTGGCTCAGCTACGCCGCGGGCTAGCACTTCTTCGAGCAAGGGTCGGGGGGACAATTACGTCGGGGTCTTCGCGAGGGACCTCAGCGGCGAGGTCGGAATGTCGGTTTGTAAGACGCTTATAAATAAGCCTCTCATAGATTTTGCCGAGGACATTGAACAGACTGATGGGGCGGTAACTCGTGGGCTCTGACTTGGGCTTGCCGAGCTTGGGGATACCGATGACGGTGGCTTCTTTATATGCTTCCGGGAAGATGTTGTTTGGTCAATAGCATTATCAGGTGGGCAAGGAAAAGTTGGAATACCCTATTAGTGATTCCGTGAGCCGGGGTCTTTACGAGCCTTAAGACCCTGGATGAGGTCGTGCACTTCGTCTGGCGTGACGGGGAGCAGAGGATACTCATGGTCTTGACGGGAGGGAGGGTATGTAACTAATGCTCTATGAATGATAGGTAAGTACCTACAGCTGATTGTGTCCTGTCGCGTTACACCACAATTAATGCAAGGCGACGGAAAAGCACTGATATATACAATAGGTACATGACTCGTACAGTTTTTCAAATGGGAACTTCGTAACTACTTCAGGGGTGTGGAATGCTGGGCACGCCACAATAGCGGCGGTAAGTCCCCTCTTTGAGGAGTGGTTGGAGAGGCGCCACGGCGTCCTCACCTTCCGCCTGACACAGGTCCTCACCAGACACGGTTGTTTCGGGAGGTTCCTGTTTCGCATAAGGCGGGAGGAAACGCCCGGGTGTCACCATTGTGTGGATCGCCCGGAAGACACGGTGGACCATACGGTGGAGGTATGCCCAGCTTGGGCGGAGCACCGCAGTGTCCTCAGGGAGGCGATTGGCGGCGGCGATCTCTCGCGTCCGGCCCTGGTCCAGGCCATGGTACGGAGCGAGAGGGAATGGAAAGCCGTCACCTCCTTCTGCGAAGCAGTAATGCTCGCGAAGGAGGAGGCGGAGCGGGTGAGGGAGAGAGCCTTGCGCCCTCACGCCCCCACTAGCCGCCGCAGGAGACGCCCTGGGCGTCGGGAGTCGCCTGCAGATACCCGGCCACCGTAGGCGCGGGCTTGCGGACGGCGAGCAATGGGTAGCTCGCCGTCCGGTAAGGACCAGGCCCGGGTCGACGGCGCGTTGTGTTCCACGCGCGCCTCAAAGAGATGTCAGCACAAAGTGACGGGGTCCGATAGGGCCGACGCCTCAGGGTCGCGGGTTATTCTACAGAGAAAACCGTGGCCCTGGCACAGGCAACTGAAGGAACGCGGGTGGGTTTTAGTCAGTTAAAGTCTGACACGCCCTCCCGCTCCACCCAGAGCGGGAGAAGTCATTTGATGATTTCCCACACAAAAAAAAAAAAAAAAATAAAGGGGTGTGGAATGCAACGCATCCCACACTACATACCGTCCTTAACTAATATTCGATGTTTATAAATCTGATATAGATTTTTTTAAGCCGGCGCTAATGCGTGTCGGAACACGCACACTGACGGTATTTTAAGGGTTCCGTAGTTAGGATGAATATTTAGTCAGTTTCCTACGCATTCAGGGAACTGATTTTATCGACCGCAAAAATAAGTTTTTATTTCCTAGTTTTTTTTTTTGTAAAACAAAGTTATTTCTGCGATTGTAACCAAAATATGTAAAAAAAAATACATTAATTGCAAAGTCATCTTTGATCTAACGATACCCCACACACTTATGTGCCGCTCGATACTCTCTACCTACCCCGAAAAGGAAAGTGTTTAGTTCTAGTTACCTACTACTGAAACTTAAAACATAAAATTATTAATTAAATAGTTTTCAAAATACAATGTGTGTCAAAAAGGGGTTGGTAAGTTACCGGCCCTACATTCGATCTTTCAAAATGGCACAATGTCACCTGTTAAATGACACGTGGGAGTAGGAACGCATGTCTTAGTAATCGGGAGCGAAAAAGATACAACACACTTAGCTAACCAGCCAAGTTTAGACGTGCCACTTGCGGGGCGCGTTTGTCCTATCCTAGGTACTTCTTTTTATGTATAATATAATTGCTAAACTACTTTTACGATTTTTTTTCATAATTAAGTACTTTTTATAAGTTGGTGATCTCATTACCTTCTAGGGACTACTTAACTCATAGATGATAGCTGTGAACATATCCAAAAGCAACAGCTTATCTTGGGCACTTGACTTTAACAAATATTGCGCAGACGGATCCAAAAAATATTAGGATGACCAATTTTATTCTTAAAAATGATATATGTTATACCTCTCCAAAGACACTCCACGCAACGATATGAAGATTTTATTTCACAACTTTATGGGCGTGATAATTATGTATAGCCGTGCTAAATTACAGCTTTTTAGTGCCAAAAGAGACTCTGTGTAAACCGTGGACAGACAGGCAGACGACAACTGAAAGGGTTCCTAGTTTTACTACGGTACCCTATAAAAATGCGCTAGATATGAAGAAGATTCTCATGCACGGTAAAGTATTTTTCTGATAACCGATCGGAACGGAATAAATATATTTTTCAACACAGTTGCTCATATAGTGGATCTTAATATATTGCTATTAGGTTCTTAATGCAGTGTATTAAACACGCGTGCTTTTTACTTTGCATTACCGCACTCGTGTTTTATGTTTAACTTTTTTTTTCTTTCATCTCCGTTAAGAGTTTTTATGTCTAAAAACAATGAATATTTTGATCATCTCCCAAGAAAATTAAAACAACGAAATTATTCATGATACCAATACCATAACACAAACTGTAAATATGAAAAAAAAACACGGTTCGGTATCATTTTGAGAATTGTACTTTCACTAATTGTTCCAAATACGAGTCTTTTTTATTCCTCGCAAGTGTGTTGAAAAACGTCGTGTGACACGCGTGTGCATTGATTATTATTTATTACCCACTCGGCTCCCTTAACGCGCTCGGCTACATATAATAAAAGTACTCTGTGGCTACGCCTCGCGCGAATAAAACCGCTTCGGGGGCAATGACCAAAAGAGCACTTTGTACGTGGGTATATGACGAGTTGCTTTAAGCATGTCACAGAACCCAAAAAAAAATTCATTGGCTGCATTCCGAATTGGGATATAATCGGTTTGAGCGGGCTTACGTCCGTACCGAATTAGCGTGAGCGATAACGATGTCATGTGAATCGTCATAGATGACGTCAAGACATGCGCCATCTTGCGATAACGCCGACCATGCCCTTTGCGAAAGCGAAGCGAAATGTTGACAGCTCTCAGCTGTCATAATCGTGATTTCTAAATCGGATCGCAAATTATCGATTTGAGCGCTGTCAGCGATTATGGTCTAACTCGGAATGCGGCCTTTAATAAAAAAGTCACTTTTGACATTTCGCTCATACTGAGGGAGGGCTAGTGAATAAAAATCATTGATTCAAAATGATGGCAAAACAACAGGGAAAAATATATTTAGGCTACGAAGATGAAGCAATTGTTGACAAAAATCAAACCCTAGTTAACTATACTGTAAACAAAATTGGAGGACTACCGGTAAGTTTATTCACTATATGAGTCCTTCCAAATTGAATATAGGTATTATCGACCACATGCTTTGTTTAGAAATTTGAGGACTTATAATATTTTTGTTTTAACAGGACTTGCCACCACTAGAAAATCTACAGATCTCTACTAAATGTCCTCTCTGTGGATTACACAGGCTACTTATTGTACAATGCTATGCGCCACTCGAGAATTCCATTTATCATCGTACTTTATACGTTTTTGCTTGTATAAATCCCAATTGTTGGATTCAGTCTGAAAGGTAAATATACAAATAAAGGTCTTATTAAACCTGCATTCGAAAAATGTATACAATTTGTTTTTGAAATGACTAAAACTGATTTATGTTTTTAGTTGGTTATGTGTTCGAAGTCAGTGCCAAGAGAACTCGTCAAAGGAATCAAGGGCTATAGTTGCTATACCTAGTGCTGACACTACACTGTCGTGGTGCCAGGGTGCTGATGAGTGGGATGAGAATGATAATGACACCGCCAATGGGAATTTTATGAATGTTGATAATGCTCCTAGCCCCAACAATGCTGTGCTAAGGTAGGTCTATTTTAATTGTATTTTTGATGGACTAGTGACTAGCAGTTTCAGTAAGTTAATTGCAGAACTTCGAAAGCCAATTTATTGTGTAACACTAGCTTCTGCCCACAACTTCATCCATGTGAAATTTCTTGCTCCCCCAACCCATCCCATCACATAGCATTAGTGTTGTTTCTTATTATTTTCTCGGCTCTTAAGAGCCCTAGCATGATGTTATAGACCCTATAGCCTTCGTCATGAATTGGGCTATAAAAGCAAAAATCATTTTTCCAATCTCACTGGCAGTTCCAGAGATCAGCGCATTCAAACAAACAAACAAACTCTTTACCTTTATTATTAGTATAGATATTACTTAAGTCCAGCCACACAATTTATAAACTAATACTATGTGTCCAGAGATCACTTATCATTTCACACCAACTAACTCACTCCCATCCACACACAACTCATTTAGGAGTATGCAATTTCTTTATTTAATAAAAAATACTGTTTCTTAAGAAACATTTTGTCCGATTTATCAAAATTTTAATGTTGACAATTTTTTTTCCATTCTATTATCAGAGGGGTATGGCTTGTACTTTTTTTAATCTTTGGGAATGGCTCTGTATGCCGAGATATAGGTTTTTCACTTAGTACAGCTGCAGATGCTCCCAAGATGTATTTTTTTCATTAATACACCTACAATTTTTTTAGCAAAAAAATAAGTTGTTCAACTATTGCACATACACACAAACAGGTTCTACAATCACAAAAGACTAAAATCTAATTTTTGAGTGATAAAATATATAATTTATCCCTAACAGAAACTCTGATGAAGATGAGGAGAGCAATTCATTTGAATTGGAACATGTTGAACAAGCTTTTGGAAACCTCCAAGTGTTTGATGCACACAATGCAAATATGTCACCTATACAAGGTATTTTTTCTATTTATATTGTCTACCAAATTTATATTTGGTTATACAAACAATGTCTACATCTCTTTGTCAAGCTAACAAACATTGATAATTGGGTTTTGTAAATGTTCCAGGGGCAATGGGTGCAATTGGAGCGCCTGTAGCTGCAGCTGAACTAGAGGGGGGAGATGAACCAGGCCTGGTCACTGTGGACACACCCACAGCACCCACCAACGATGTTGAAGCATTACTACACCAAGTAAGTATCTTAATTTGTTGTAAGAATTATTGACAACCAAACTACTATGTTTCCAGAGATCAGCCAATAGAAATCCGCTGTTGTTTGGATGCCTGTACAGTCATTGGTTGATCAGAAACATGCTGCCACCATACACTGTATGTAAACAGAGTGATAACTTGTGTTTATTATTAAGGCATTGACTTCATGTAGCCATCCTTTAGTCGCATTTGACGATGCATTAAGTTTCCAACCAAAAAATACCAGTTTTACCCCCTCCTAAACTGAGAGATGGTTAGACCTCAAGGCATAAGAACATGTGGATCCGATCCGGCCATACTAACACTGGCTCAGGCGAACCAGCGTCAGTATGTATAGGCGTCCACCTTGACCTCCATGTATATGTTATGGGTGCCAAACTATTATTTGATTATAATTTTAAGCTTGTTTTGATTATTTTGTATTCAATCTGACTTCCATGTTATTTATTTAATTAATATTTGTATTTCTGGTTAGGACTATGTTAATTTATTATTTTGATGTATTTAAAATAATGTGGTTTCCGGTTGAATTTATACATACATACATAACATCACGCCTGTAATCCCAGAAGGGTTAGGCAGAGGTGTACCTATGGTACACCCACATTTCGCCAGTTATGTTTAAGTCCCATGTAATAGGGGGCGAGCCTAATGCTATCGGCCGAGCACAAATCCAGACTTTGGGATGCTACTGAGAAATTCTAGATAGATAAACCCAATAACAATTTGTCCGACCTGGGAATCGAACCCAAGAGCTCATGCCCAGCAGGCTTAGCACGAGCGCCCTAGAGAAGCGTATTGTCGACGGAAGAGTAGACAAAAATGGCGTTTCTGTGTAGACAGTAGAAAGTTTTCTACTGTCTACACAGAAACGAAATGCAATTGTACGGTAAAAATGGGTAGTTATACACATCACTAGCAACTAACCCGTTGCTATGAAAAATCACTGTCTATAAAGGCAACCTGAGTCTAATTGTGTCCTCGTGCTCGTGAAAAAGAGATTTTGAGGAGCGTAGAAAGCGATGTCTATTCTACAGTAGAGTAGAAACAGAAAACGCCATGCTAAGCCTGCAGCAGTAACTCTTGTGACCACTAGACCAACGAGGCGGTCAACTGACTGCCTCGTTGAATTGATATAAAGTTTTTATTTAGCTACTTCCTTTTGATTCATTTAAAATATTGTGGTTTCCGGTTGATTTCATAAAAAGTTTTTATGCCTAAATTGACCTTTTATTTATTTAAAATATTGTGCGTTTCCGGTTGACTGTTGTTGGTATTAAGGCGAAAGCGCCGGTCGCGAAAATCAAATTTTCTTAAGTTTTTTGCAATTTACAGGTTTGTCAGGTTGTTTCAAAATATGATTCGCAATCATTCATATAAACTGGCGCTAGATGCGGCACTTGAACACAGCGCGCTATCCTTCTGAAGTAGGTCCATAGACCACATAGCACTATTACTCCTAGCGGAGCCATAGACACGATTGCACTTAAACAGCGCATGTCGATACAACTCAGCTTTTCTAACTTAGAGAGTAGTAGGTATTAATGATTGTAATGATTATAATTCCGTTAATACATTTTTGTTACGGTCGCGAATCATATTTCATTCAACATACAACCTGACACTGTTCTGCAAATTGCAAAAAAATAAGAATCCGATCGCGATTTAAAATCCGCTTGAATTATTTAAAATGTTATGGAATAATTTTGACAAATCCGCCTGATTGACATAAATTCTACTTGGTTACCACCAAGTTTCGCGGTTTTGTATAAAACTGTTGTAATGCGAATGGAAAGACATTCTTTGTACGCTGCACGTACAAAACACACCCTGAGTTGCCTGCCTACCATTTCCTATGACTGTATTTGTGTGATATATTAATCAAACCAATATGTCTGGCTCCGACCATGACGGCGACCGACATATACTAACGGTTGGGATAATATAAGATCATACTTTATAATTTCAGACCGCAGAACTGCCACCTGACTTGAGAAGTCGACTGATGTGTGGACCATTACAATTTGTGCCCAAATTTATATATGTTGAAGAAGAATGGAAGAAATCACTGTCCAACGACGAAAGAGCCAATGAATTGCTCAATAAGTATAAGATTGAGAATGGTAAGTACTAGTTTGGGTACATATATGAACGATGAACAAAACATCTAGAGTAAATAAACTGATAATCAAAATACCGAAACATACAATATCGAACACTTCACAATGTCTACAATCATTATATCGAAGTTTAGAATGTCTACATGGAAAGGCCTACAGATTCACATAACAAATGATTCAAAATATAAACAATTATTAAGACTCCCACCAACAGGCGTGACGTGACAGCGCGACACAAAGGCACCGCTATTCGCGCGACACGCGGTCCCTTTGTGTCGCGCCTGTTTGTGGGAGCCTTTACACCTACCTAAGTTCATAATATCTATGTACAAAATACCAAAAGTTAAAATATCGCGAAAAGAACACGAAGGGGATGACGGGAGCTTCGCTCACTTACGCTAGCCCCGGTCATGCCCTTCTCACCAAACCAGTCTATGTTGGGGTGCTTGCTCCTGGACTAACTAGTCGATATTTTGAACTTTAAGTGTTTCTTTTGTAGATATTCTAAATTTAGACATTTTCAGGTGTATAGGTGTAGGTGATCATTATTATGACCAATCGGCAGTTTATACATTCGATATTTTAACCTGCAGCCTTACGGCCGAACCCAATTACGTATCTATCTCCAATTTTGGCGTACTGGAGATAGAACAAAAAAGCTAAAGTACGACCATACAACGTGTTGACAGCTATTTGTTTGACAGGGACAGATAGAATTGTACTGGCTATCATCAGTAACGATCTGTCTTAGATTATTGGGTTAAGCCGTTAAACTGTTCTGTATTTTAAGTTTTGGTGTTTTGAACATAGGTATTATATAAATATACGATTTTTCAGCATTCAGCTATACGATAAATGATTTTATTTCCGTATGTAGGTTTGTAAAAACACTTTTACACGTCAATCATATTTTAAAACCTAGATGAGATCGGACACGTATCCATAAGTTTTTAAAGTAAACTACACTCCGTTCCAAAAATAACGGGTCAGTCACATAAGTTCGAATATCTACAAAACTGTAAGAGTTAGATCAATGAAAAAAACAGAATAAAAACTATTTAGTTGCGCTTCTTATTACATACTTTTTATACTGGCTGATGAATGAAACTTATTTACAAAAAAACAAAATTTGAAAAATGGAAATTTTTGAAAACAAAATATTTGGTTTCTTTCCATTTCTATTCTGTCACAAAAAAAATATCCAGCCAGCGTGAAACAGCAAAAAAAATGGTGTATCTTTGTCGACTGTTCAGCGGGTAGTCCAGCGGTACCGAGAGACCGGATCGCACCTTCGGAGACCAGCACCCTAATTGCGTAATACACAATCGGAATCTGAATCGTTTTGAAACAGATTGCTAATCCATTGCTTCTTAAGTTCGATAAAAATTCTGCTCAACAATTTATAGAACGCAATGAATGTTCTTGAACCGTCAAAATCAAACAGATTAGTCGTAATCGTTTACGAAAATGTGTTACACAATTAGGGTGCAGGAAATCGCAGGCCAAGATGCACAACGGCCAGGGATGACAGATACCTGGCCACACTTTGTTCGCTTTGGTGGTAGCAATTTAAGTGCACAAACAGTGAGGAGACGTCTTGTTGAGGCAACCATTAAGGCCCGCAAATGGCCCCAAACTCGAACGGCAACATCGAATTGCAAGACAGAGATGCGGTGCGCGAGCACCAACACTGTGCTTTACAAGCATGATGGTAGGCAGTTGGTGTACAGAAGACCAGGGGAACGCTTCCATCAAGACTGTGTGGAGGAAAAAGTGGCACACGGCGGAGGCTCAGTACTTGTTTGCATAGAGCATGCATGGGACGAGCTTGAGCGTTGCGTAAAGCGTCATAATTCCCCACCAATCACGCTACCCGAGCTCAGACAAGCACTGGTGGATGAATGGGAAGCCATTCCTCAGAACCGGCTCCGAAATTTAGTGTTCAGCCGAATCGCCTGGAAGCTGCAAATGTAATGAAAAAAGGCAAAAAATAAAACAGAAAATTTTTAAGTTTCAGAAAATGTTTTCATACTTTAGTACATTTTTTATTTTGAGAATAAGAACGAAGGTACACATAAGTTTCAATTTATTCATTTTTTGTATCATTAAATGCCCAATCGAACAGTATTCGTTTCATTATGATAGCATACGTAGTTCGGGAGATATTCGGACTTTTGTGACTGATTCGTTATTTTTGGGACCGAGTGTATATTGTTCCATATCCGTACCCTTTCGTCAAATCTAAGATAATGTGAAATCTAACGCTCAACTATTTTATCTGCAGTGCCCCCGCCAAGTCGGCAAAAACTAACAAACAAAGGCACAGCCGTAATCCATTTCTCGAATTTTAATTATTTCAGAAATAGAAGTATGTGGAGTTGATCGTGTTGGAGGCGGAGGCGGATCTGATGACGAACCTTACGAGGAAGCGGCACCGTTACATGGTGACCGACTGTTCCACGCGTTCCTGACGCGACTGCGCAATCATCCGGGACAAATACTCAGGTATGAAAAAAGAAAATAACTAACATCAAACAGCGCACCCTGAAACAAAACCCATCTCATTATAGGTAATACGGGGTGGTGTCCGCAACTCCACGTCAATGCTCGTATTTTGCGTACGGTGGGAAAATCGATTATTTTATCGAAGGACAGCAAAGCCTTGGTGTTATTGTCAATCTAACGCAGGGTACCTGGGTTACCGATGGACTTTGCCCTGTACGTGGCGACCACCCGGCAGTTTAGAAGCACATGAGCTGCTGTCTCGTCCTCTGTGCAGGCCCTGCACAGCGGAATGTCTGTGACTCCTATGACAAAGAGGTGTTTATTAATGTGGCCAGTTAAAGCTGCTGTAACTGTACGCAGCTGTTGTTTAGTTAGTCGGAGAACCTGATTTGTGAGGCGGCCATCAATAGGGATGATAACTAATCTTAAAAATGTTCGAAAAAGTAATGTAATTTCAAAGGCATAATAAAAATGGAATAATCGAAAAAATCGGTTAAATCGATGTAAATATGAAGAAGCTACACGCTTTAAACGTTTTTGGGGGGATTATTCTGCTTTTTTTAACGCACTACGGACAATGTATGGCGCTAGTATGAAGTTACATAGTCATGACGTCACTTCTACGACAGTGTTGCCCTTGACTAACACTTATTTTAAAACGTTTATAACTTGGCATTTTTTAAGCTTTTACACTTTTAATAATATTGTTTGCACTATTTGGAAACAAAAATTTTTGGAGTTAAAAATAAATAAAAATGTCATCATCCCTATTGCAGGGAGTGTACATGTACATAGATCGTAATATTGGTCCCTTGGGTGTTTCTTTGCCAGAGTGCGTAAGTACCCGAAGGGGAGTGGCACGATGGGTTCAGGATCCACTGGTGCCACGCTCGGGTCGAGCGTGGCACCAGTGGAATCCTCCAGCCTTCTGGCAAGTTACCTGCATCGTTACCTAGTGAACTGCTGTTTTTTGATCCATTGAATGTGGCCGCCGTACCATGACCACCATCAAGACTCGTTTCTGGTGGTATTAATGCTATGCGTGATAGTCGTTAGGCCGTATTCGGGTGCCCGAAAGACTTTACTTGAATTCGGGCACCCGATGCAATAGTAACACCGGTCATCGCACTGGAATACGGGCTAACTACGAGTAGTTTTAATGAAGTCGAGCAGAATTACTCATTGTGACTACATGCAAAGCACTGATAAAGTTAAAGGAAAACTGTCGTCGGGAAAACTACGGGCGTACTCGACCCCGTTTATTGACAATTGATCGTTTGTCCGATTTTCATAGGCAATCGAATTCGGGAGAACGACCAATTTAATCGCGATAGTCACTTCTTTCTAGGCATATCATCTTTCACACAGTCCAACCATATATTCTTTGGTCAACCCCTAATCTAATAGCCATCGACATTCATACTCAAACTTTCCTTATGACATTTTCCTCATTCGTCCGCAACACGTGCCCGTACAACGACAACCGATTTCCACACATCTTTTTCATCAGTCCTCGGTGCCACTTTCAGACTCTCTCACTCTATCCATTCGCATAACACCTCACATCCTTCTTAGAATTCTCATCTCAGCTGCATGCCAATTGCTTTTCATTCATCCCTTTTATGACACAACATTCTTTCTGCTCCATACAAGACAGCAGTTCTCACCATTGTCTAAATCTACCCTAGATTTATAAAACAATGATCAGACTTGTTGTCTTCAGTTTAAGGGGAATGCGGTAGTCGCAGATTGTTCCCGTGGCCTGCCACCATTTCATCCATCCGGTGTTAATTCTGTGCCTAACCTCATTAAATAGTGAATCATTTATAACTTGCAGGTATTCGAGGGAACAGCCTCCAGTCCTCGGAGCACCCTTGCCGAGTACTGCGAGTACCCCGGAGTCACCAAGCGTGCCAACCATCTGCACTCGCTGCGGCGCCAGACTATCCTGCGAATTACAACTAGTTCCAGAATTTGCAGAAACTCTTCGCTTATTACCAACCAACGCATCCCTTGCACATCTACACTTCCTGTCTGTCCTGATATTCACCTGCTCACAGAGCTGCTGGCAATCTTCTGATACGTTCGTAAAAGAGTTCGTCGTCTTTCAACCTGAAGTTGTCTAAATTATAATTGGTAAAAAATTGGTTTTGAGGTGAAAACTTTTTTAGTCGGGTTGAGCGATTTTTAGTAGGGGCAAAACTTATGTGGTCGCGCCACCCACATTTTGACGTCACCGACAAGTTAATGTGACGTGTTGCGACAGAGTGGAGACGCGCAGCGGCCTGCGTATACATTTTGTGGTTGTCACTTCTGTCGGCAGTCCCCATGACTGCCAATTTTTTTTTGTTATATTTCGTATTCCTGCAATAGTACGCACGGCTACATAATATCAAGCTATACAGTTCCGGTTTATGCTGACTTCTCATTGTACGAAAAGCCTATACAATACGAGGTCAGCTAAAACTGGAAATGTATAGCTTGATGTATAGCCGTGTGAACACGTTACATATTCGCTTTTTTTATAAGATGAGATCGTTGTAAGGAAAGGAGTTTTAACCATGGTAGAGAAATGGTTGGCCAAAGAAATTAGGAATTAGAAGGAATTTTGAATTTACTTGTAAGTTTTACTTATATTATTCGTGTACTGTGATGCTGTAATTCCAACGTTTATAGATGTTTATGAAAGTCATTAATTCTTATTTCTAATATTGTGTAGCGTATTTCTGTCTAAAAGATAGCTTATTAAAAGGAAGATATCTTTACAATTTTTTATTTTATTAATTACTTTTAGCAGTAATTACCCTTTTATTGCACTTCATTATGCTATATAGGTACTATAGGTAGCATCTTAAAAGCTTGGCATCCTAAATGTATTGCGAATTTAGTGCTTTCTTACAATTTAGTAGAAATGGAAGTTAGTTGTATAGAACTACATTTTATTATAATACGGATAACTATTAATTATCCTTGAACAACTGCCAGGTAGGAATAAGTTAAGTAAAAGATTGTATAATATGATAAGAAAGTTCGCGCCTTGACTATAATATTTATACGAAAACTGGTGCCGGTTTCACCAATGAAACTGCACGCGGTCAACACATTTAAAACGCGTTCAAGAGTGGTCAGTGTCGTCAGTGTCAATATTCCACAGAAAATAATGACACTAACAGTTCTTAAACGTAGTTTAGGTGCTGATCGCATTCATTTTTATTGGTGAAATCAGCCCTAAGATTCTTAACTTTTCGTATGAACTGAGTTTTGATTGTTTAAAATTGTAATCAACACTTTTACTACGTATTTAGAGAAATCTTTGGAAAGTGTGAAGTGGGATTAAAAATGCTGTGAAAGTGCGAATAAAAATACGAATTACGTGTGTTTACATTACTTACCGGATCTAAATAATTAGTAAAGCTGTGATTTTACTCTTAGGTAGGTACTTACTGAAAGACCGGTTTCACCAATAAAACTGATCGAGATCAGCACATAAACTACGCTTAAGAACTGTTAGTGCCATTATTTTCCACGGAATATTGATACTGAGAGCTCTTGAACGTGTTGTAGATGTGCTGAACGTGTTCAGTAACATTGGTGAAATCGGCACTTACTGATTAAGTAGGTGTCATAAAATCTTAAAAGTTTTCCGATCCATTAAATCATATTTATAACTACCTATCAAATTGTCAATCGCTGTTATAGAAACTTAATAAAAATATGTTATATGTAATCATGTAAGTAATATTGAAACGGATTGTAGAATATTAATTGTTAAGTACATGCGTACTGAAAGTATTTAAATGAACCTAACTAATAAAACATTAGAACAGTATTCATATTGTTTTTCTTTTGTCTGATGATTGGCATCAGTTATGAAGACGCTTCTCGGTCACGAATTTTATTGAAAAATAATTGAAAATAAATCCGTTTGTTCCCACTAGTTCGACTCATTAGTTCGATCGTCGAACTAGTGAGAATATTTTTTGTCAATTGTTCGATCGTCACGTGATCAAATATATTTAACGCAGTTAAAAAAAAAAAAAAACTATTTTTCCGCATGATCATTGTATTTGAGCATCAATATTGGCGTGTAAGTTTATTTTCTGAATGTTAATAAAATACATTAAATTATTTTATATAAAATTGAGCTGGCTTCTTATCAAAGTAAATTAATAGTAAAATCATCGTTCTGTGTGTTCCTTTTATGCATCTATACATACCCAAAGCACCTAGGTATCTACATCATACATTAAACATTATAAACATTTAACTGAACGCCCCACCACAATGAGTGGGGTAATAAATAGTATTGTTTATCTTATTTCGAGAGTACATGTTTTTATTATCTGACTGAAGGACTATAAATAATTTCTTTTTTTACTCAGAAAACATCCCTATTATGTATTTGATCAAGGATGTGGTACAGACTACCGATGTGCAATAGTAATTACCTACGTGTAGATAAATATAAACCTTTAATGAACGAAACAAGCGTTTTTTCCAAATTTTATTTTAATGTTATGTGTCTCAATTAAAATAATTTATTTTGTCGATGGTCGAACAAATGAAAAAAAAATCTCAGTAGTTCGACGGTCGAACAAATGAGAAAAAAATTCTCACTAGTTCGACGATCGAACTAATGAGTCGAACTAGTGGGAACAAACGAATAAATCGACCTTAACAAATAAGTATACTTATACAGCATGTAACGAAAACCCTGTCCGATCTTGAAGGGTATTATTTGGTATCGTAGTGCGTACACAAATACGTAATCATTTAATGGATACGAGATAATTATTTTTCCCCAATGAAAACAATTAATTTAAAAAATTAAAAATAATCATACCAAAGGCAACACTGATCGCTCGACAGGGTTCACCAGAGTTCACCTACAGTTTCGTGTCAAAGAAGCCGCCTGAGCGCGGCGGTCTTTTGCCGCCAAAGAAACGTAGGACTAAAGACATCTACGGTTTGCCTACGCGTAGGTATCAGCTGATATTTTATTGTAGGCTTACGCACAATGACCCCGATTTCTGACCTTCTGTTTATCAAGCAACAATTATTATTGAGTTAATGTGATGTGCTTTTGGCAATGTACCCACTGTAGGTATCAGTTTATTAAAACATTTACTTGTTACATACCTCTATCTATCTAGAACATTAGTACACATTCGACACCTCTTTATTAAATTTGCACGTACTCTACGCAGCGCACATGTGTACGATTTGAGTGACTCGAAAGCTTCCACAATCCGAGCTGTTACTTGGATTTCCGAATCACATATTCACACACAAATAAAAATTAACATATTCAAATATTCCTGATTGGTATACGACATTGTTCGCGATACGATAGCGGCACGTGATACGTACGGACATCGGATCGCAAGCTATCTCCACGTGAGACTGGCTACCAAGTCGGCTACATCAAAGGGTCGAGGTCCCGAGGTGGACCCGAGACGAGAGCACGGCGGTGTCCTTTGAAATAAAAATAGGCAAAAAATAAAAGATTTCGCCGGCCGGTGGAGTGTTGTCAACTTATGAAAATTTACCATATTTAGTGTTACATTTCGCATGGTAACTAAAAATAAAAAAATCAATAACTTTTGGTTTTTATGAGTTACATTTTTTTTACTATTTTTGCTAGTACGTATGTTAAACCAGGAATACGCCTTTTTTGGATCGGACAGGGTTTTTGTTACATCTAATTTATAAAATTCTCGTGTCACAGTTATCGTTGCCATACTCCTCCGAAACGGCTTGACCGATTTTGATGAAATTTTGTGTGCATATCGGGTAGGTCTGAGAATCGGCCAACATCTATTTTTCAAAAAAAAAAAAAAAAAATCGCAAAACAACGTTTTCGGGGTCAGGTAGTATTGTATAATAATGTCAATTTCTTTTACATTGGCTTACTCGAGCATATGTTAAACTGTCGGATCTAGTGGTAAAGGTGATGCATTTTGATAATAATTATGTGTTACCCCACTCCTTGCGCTCAAAACCGATTGGGAAAAGCACATGAATACTAAAACACATAGAGTTCGCGATTTGAGGTAATGCCCAAAGCATTTTAAAGACAGGTGAAATCTACTTCCGAAAGACTGGTTGTTCAATTAAAACAAAAGGATTACGTAACCTTGTACTAAAATTGAAGTAAGTTGCACATTTCTGAATTTTTCGGTGTCGTTCTGTAAGGTAAAATAGTCCATTGCCTATAGACTAGGCAGAGGACTATCAAATATTTCCAGTATAAACTGACTTCTCACTGTACCTGCGATGAGCGAGGTCAGCTAAAGCTGGAAATGTATAGCTTGTTATGTCGGCGTGTGTACTTACTATTTTACTATTCACTACTCACTCGACGACAAGGACGTCCTGGGAGTTTGTTAGCGACTTGTAAAAAAAAATTTCAATGGATGGTAGGTCTGACATTGGGGGAACTGGGTAGTTGGCACGAAAGCCCAAACTCTGCTGTTGGTGGTAGTCGCTGTCATTATTCGATTGATCGCCAGGTATAACATTCTTAAGTAGAACGTCCGTGAAATCACTACCAGCGGTATGTATTATTTTTTAATGGATTTAAGGTCGACTGATCTCGTCGCTTTAAACTCGCAGAGCAGAGCTTGAAATATGGGTACTTATATTAATTCGTTTTTTTGTTGTTGTAAATGCATAGGTACTTATAAATACATAAGAACCACACATACCAACAAACACTTATATTCGTCACATAAATATTTGTGTCCTGTGGGAATCAAACCCACGACACAGCAATCTGACACTTGGATCACTAGACCATTAATGATAATTTTGTAGTTTGTGTGGAAAAATAATTTTATAAATACATTGAAACTACTGATCATTTTATTGTTTTCCTAATTATTTGGCATTTGCTTCAATCTATTCATCTATGTGGGAAAAAAAACTTATGAATAGGTACCATAACACTTACATAACATCTTATTATAGGTCTTGATATCTAAATGGTAACATCCCTGCAACAGGATATTTTAATTTAAATTGTATATTTGCTATTCAATGCTAAATTGTGATACTGACGCTCGAGATATAAGTTTTTGTATGAAGATTGTTTTCGATAGCCGCTCTAATTTTGCTATAAGCCAGATGGCATCACTGAGACTCTTGAACCTAATTCAGAAGGACCGCGCTCTGTGTTCAAGTGCCGTATCTCGCGTGAGTTTATATCAATAGTTGCGAATCATATTTTGAAACAATCTGAAGCTGGCCTGCAAATTGCAAAAAAAAAAACGTAAGAAGATTTGAATTTCGCGGGTTACCTTTGGCACCGGCCCACCCACAGGGATCTATTCGAGTAGCTGCGCTAAAGTCACTGCGTGTGTACCGTCATTACCTACCGTGCATTAGTGCATTCATCTTATGCTAGGTATACACGCTCGCCACGCTAGCGACCTTAAAATGTCTGTGTCTGCTCACAGAATTTGAAATCGCTAGTGACAAAGTTTTGTCTACTTTTAAAAAGTTTACTAACATAAAAAAATATCGGAATATTTGTATTATAGGAAAAATTAGGATTTTTCCGCTAAAACATACATCCACATACATCCATACGTAAACTCACGCCTTCCCATGGGCGGGGCAGGCAAAAACTACAGAACGCCACTCGTTACGTGTTCCTTTTTGCTTTTTTAACATTCATACACGCACGCCTCCGGCCGGTTGCGAGTAATTGTGCTGAGTGTTATTTTTTTTTTGGTGGCTGACGTCTTTTTAAAGCTTCATTTACACATGTTGCTAACAATACAGTAATAAACTTTTATGTCAGTCAGGTCATGACTAAAGCTGCGGTTTCCTAGAATACCGTTTCCGCCGTATTCATAGCGGACGTCATGAAAATCTGTCATTTTCGTCAGTATTTGACATTAAAGTGTCAAAAAACGTTATTTGAAACATTACGGCCGCATGCGACGGTCACCGCTCTTCTAGGAAATCGTAGCGATCAAAAACGCTACCACCACTGCATGGGCACATGCAGTGGTGGTAGCGTTTTTGATCGCTACCGCCACCGCGTTGGTCTGAATACCGCTTTATGCCGAGAGCACATAATCACCGCGGCGGAACACGGAACAATAGTTTAAAAAAATCGTGGGACTGAAAGTGCGTTAGGCCTTCGTCAACTTCGGCCACAGGCAGCCTCTAAAGTATTCTTTTTGCTTGCCATATATGGTGAAAAAAAATTTTCATCAAGGTGTTGTAATTAGGTTCCATGAAATATCGGTGGATTTTCATTAATGAAATTGAGTTCTTATATTTGGTCCCAATATCGAAATTCAAAATAATTATATAAATTAGTTGTATTTTATTAAATACATTGACAAATAAAACCAATCTGAACCTTTTACAGGTAGGTCGCTTGCTATAATACAAAGGTACAGTAATTCATTCTTATTTTTAAAAAATCTTTAGAAAAGCTCTAAAAAATAAATATGATTGACAAATAAGAGCAACAACTCCTTAGACTTCTACTTGTACCCCTCTTTCGATCTCGCCTCGCGCACGACATATTGACCCTGGCAAAGATTTTGCCACGGTACGGGTTTGCTAGATAGCGCTACACGCGGTATCAGAGCTAGATAAACATAATAAAGTGAGTGTACGTTGAGCCACAGATAAATGGTTACTACGAAACGGATAAATAACACGACTTTTTTATGATTCCAATATAACGCTAATGGACTATTCAATATCGGAATTGATGGAAAAATCTACCCGAGATTCCGATATTCATACCTACGTCAATATTCAATAAACTCTTCAAAAGGCATCGTATAATCGGATAAATACGCGTTTTGGTTGACATGAGTCGTTGGATGCTTTTTTCCTTTTAAAAAAATATGGTAAAAGCCATTAAATAATAAGCAAAATAAGTGGAAAAAAAATGCTTCACTAAGTGCACATGCGTGAGCTTGCTCCGACTCTCTCGGTAGAGAGTAGTTATATTCTTTGCTCCGACTACACCAAAACCTTGCCAAGATATACCGGTTAATATCAGATGCCGACGTTTCTTATATTTTGACAGTTGGGTCCTTTAATCAAACTCATCTTGACTGAGGAAATCAGGAAACTGTTTGAGATGAGGAACAGCGGTAGTGAGGCGTCTCCGTGCTCGTTGATAATCTGTTTATACTTTGAAAAACAAAGTCGTCAGTAACACCCAGGAGTATTAATGTTCTGTGGTTACACCATATTTAATAAGAACGGCTGTACAGATTTTTCTGATCTTAGATTTGTTGATTTTTAACTGTGAATACATGGGACAATTTAACAAAAAATAACTTATGTGAAAATAAATTTCAGTTTTTTATTCTTATAAATACACTAAAATGTTACTCTATTAGATAACATACTGTGAGCATAGACTATTCATCGACAAAAGAACGGAAGCCACATATTTTATCTGTGCATCCGTCTTCCATATACGAATCGGTGCGGCGAGGCGGCGGCTTAGAAAGATTATCAATTTTCGTGAGTCGAATATTGAATCTAGTCTAGAAGTTAAAGTTTTACCATTTCTTCGCACGACACATTTACAGTGCCACACAAAAACATGTCTAGCGAAGCATCTGTCCCTCCTGCTGTATTGTGGGCCCAGCGCAAAGAAGACATTTTTCTCACGTTTAGCATCGAATCTAAAAACCCGACTATTAAAATAGAAAAGGATTCAGTTTACTTTAAAGGCGTCAATGCTGCTGACAATAAAGTACACGAGGTAACTATACCATTATACGATGCGGTGATCCCTGAAACAAGTGCATTCGTAAATAAAGGCAGGTGCATAGAAATGATTCTTCGCAAAGAAAAGAAAGACTCGTCCTACTGGCCATCATTAACAAAGGATAAGAAAAAACCTCATTACCTCAAGGTAGATTTCAATAAATGGAAAGATGAAGATGATGAAGACGAGAATGGTGGAGGCAACTCATATGACATAGAAGAGATGCTCCGGTCTATGGGCGGCGGCGGCGGTGACAAGGCTGACAAACCCTCGTTCGATGACTTAGAAACAGACTCGGATGATGAAAATTTACCTGATCTTGAATAACACCCCCAGAACAGAGTGATAAAACTTATATTTTAACGCATGAAAGTACATTATGTATAAGGTTTTTACAGTTATAATAAAATCACTGATAAAATGAACATGTTACATTCATTTTAATCATTGATCCGTGCCTCTGTAACACTCCACTTTTTTTTACTTTTAAGCAAATTAGCAAGTTTTAATCTGTAGCTAGGAAATATTGAATTTAAATATATTCAAAAAGAGTTAAGTAGTACAATGTTTTTCAATGATACTTACTGCCACTAACCCTTATACACTAATAATTGCCTCATCTCTAGAAGTCATTTTCAACCTTCAACTATGTAGATTAGTTCAAGTAGGAAGCAGTAGTGGGTGCTGTTTTTCCACAACTTTCTTCTCACCTTAGGCTGTTTGTCTTTGATAGCCTTTGTACATTGGTTGGACAGCACTTTAGGATGTAACAAATAATGACAGGTCTCCCGGGATTATGCACCACGTCTTCAACCGGTTCTGTGCTGCTTGCATCTAGCCTAACAAATGCCACTGATTAACATGGCCCCATGTTAATCAGTGGCATTTGTTTAGCCCAGTTTTAAATGAGTTTAGCCACCGGGCTAAACTCATTTAAAACAAATAGGTACATACCATTACACATCAACGCTTGAAATGTTAACACAGTGAATAAGTTTGTATCAAACATTCGTAAAATAATATCTGTATTCCCAAGCATGTATCATTGAGACACCTTGGAAGAGAAAAAGAAATCATACAAATACGTCCAATCAAACAGAAGACTAACTAAATTTAATCAGAGATTTCTGCATTGCTTAGGTACGTTAGTAAACACTAAATGAATACCTAAATAAAAGAGTGCTGTTGGACATTCAATGTTCGATGCAAGTGTTGCAAAGCAACAGTGTGCTTTTATTTAATTACTGAAAATAAGGTTTTTAAAATAAACACAAACCTAACTACACCTTTGTATGTTGACTTCATTTCAGAATTTGGACACAATTTACCTTAACATAATTGGTCTTTTTGAGGACCTCATTTTATGTTTCTGTAAACTATAATGCTGTCTTAATAAGCCCTTTAATGCTGTCTCATCTTAAAAGGCCTTTGTATGGGGCATGACACAACAACCCTATCTTTCCAAACTAGGACACAATTTTATTGTTCTTAGCTTCCATTGAAATCAAAATCATTAACTTGTCAGAATGTAGATTTACTTATAAGGATTTGTAAGATCTTAAAACTAGGGACGACAATTTCCGTGTCCGCGATTTGACATGATCATGGATCATTGTGATCGCATAGGCATTTTTGTTTTAACCATTGCAGTCCCTTTTTTCCATGGTAGTACCTGAAATTTGTTTTATACCTTTACAGCATTTATGTACGAGTTCCTTTTATACAATTTGAGCCTGCATTGCGGTATTTAAGCAGAATTAATTAATTTTAACGTGAGTTTAAATTTAGTTTTATTTCTAGAAGCTACAATAAGTTTGATTAGGTGCATCTTTGTTGTACAAATAGGCATAATTCATACACAGTAATGGAAGAATATTGTACTTTTTAAACAAGGCCTTCTATAGGGCATTACATAAGGTAGGCTACTTAGGAAGCCCTTTGAGAACATAGGTAGGAATGAGCCTTTTTTGTTATGTGACTGTACCTAAGCTTCCACATAAAATGAGGAACTCAAGAAGCCTTTTAATAATATTTATGAGCTTCATTGCGGTTGGTTACTTGGACTATCCTCATCAATTTTATTAAGTATGTATATATTACCTACCTATTATTCCGTTTCATATATGAGTTTTACACATAATTAAATATAAAAATAGGTCGGCATCAGGAAGGTCCCACCTGCCGGTGGTCAGGGTTCTAAAGAATGGAACTATATACTACGCTACGCACGCTGTGTCCAAGAATACTGCCTACTTATTCAAGCCCTTGACCTAATGAGAGCCTCCTGAGGAACACCTCAGATCCAAGTTCTCCACTAGTAAGCCATTAACCGTTACGACTATCGTTACAATTATTGTAGAGTCCACAGCCCACATGTCAGCAACCTGGAGTGGTAAGTCAAGATACCTACCGATACCGTCCTAATGGAAAACAGAACCCAGAAGGATCAATCGTGTGTCTATCTGTCACAGTCAATTTGCTCCGAATCTACTGGACTGATTAAGTTAAAATTTGAAAATTCTGTGACCCAAACACGGTCCTATCACGTAAATAAACGAATTTTGAAAAGTGACCCCCACTTGCAAAATTGAAACATTTGAACCTGGGGTTTTTAGGAAGCAATGGATTACCAATCTGTTTCAAAACGATTCAGATTCCGATTGATTGTGTATTACGCAATTAGGGTGCTGGTTTAACATACGTACTAGAAAAAATATTAAAAAAATCTAACTCATATAAACCTAAAGCTATTGATTTTTTCATTTTTAGTTACCATGCGAAATGTGACACTAAATATGGAAAATTTTCATAAGTTGACAACACTCCACCGGCCGGCGAAATCTTTTATTTTTTGCCTATTTTATTTCAAAGGACACCACCCTGCACTAGCCGCGCTGTAGGTACTCATAACGAGTCCTCGATCCTTTGATGTAGCCGACTGGTCGCTACTTGTTTGGACACTTCGCCAGTCTCACGTGGGGATAGCTTGCGATCGGATGTCCGTACGTATCACGTGCCGCTATCGTATCGCGAACAATGTCGTATACCAATCAGGAATATTTGAATATGTTAATTTTTATTTGTGAGTGAATGTGTGATTCGGAAATCGAAGTAACAGCTCGGATTGTGGAAGCTTTCGAGTCACTCAAATCGTACACGTGCGCTGCGAAGAGTACGTGCAAATAAAAAAAAAGGTGTCGAATGTGTACTAATGTTCTAGATAGATAGAGGTATGTAACAAGTAAATGTTTTAATAAACTGATACCTACAGTAGGTACATTGCCAAAAGCACATCACATTAACTCAATAATAATTGTTTCTTGATAAACAGAAGTTCAGAAATCGGGGTCATTGTGCGTAAGTCTACAATAAAATATCAGCTGATACCTACGCGTAGGCAAAACGTAGATTTCTTTAGTCCTACGTTTCTTTGGCGGCATGCGACAAAGGACCGCCGCGCTCAGGCGGCCTCTTTGACACGAAACTGTAGGTGAACTCTGGTGAACCCTGTCGAGCGATCAATGTTGCCTTTGATATGATTATTTTTAATTTTTTAAATTAATTGTTTTCATTGGGGAAAAATAATTATCTCGTATCCATTTAATGATTACGTATTTGTGTACGCACTACGATACCAAATAATACCCTTCAGGATCGGACAGGGTTTTCGTTACATGCTGTATATTAAATCCGTGTGTCTAAAAAAGCTTAGTATGTATATGCAACTTATTAGTAATTATTCGTTATTTCATGATCAGATAATTATACAACTAATTTCAATGTTATTTTTTACGTTAAAATTTAATCACAAGTGGAGCCAGGGCGACTAACTAGTGTTTTAAAATATTGATCTCATACTGGACACTGGGAGCTATAGTTACCACCTTTCCAACTTTGTTACAACAGAGAACAGACGACGGGATATATACTTCCCACCAAAAAAAGGGTACTTCCCCCCCACTTACCCCTCTTTTGTGTGTATTTTTGAAATCTACGACCCAAAATTACCCAGGAACGTATCTTACTTTTTTGTTAACTCCTCCACAGGCTCGCGTTTGAATAAGGGTTAACAATCATGTTATCTCATACATTCCAACTGCAACTGTAAGTTTGTACGTACAATATTGAATGATTTACAATTTTTTTTGTAAGACCACAGACTTCTTCTTCTTAATCAATTAGTTGCGGTGTGGAGCAGGACCAGCATTGAGCCAGGTATTTTTATCAGCGATGTTATCCCCTAACATATATTATGCCTGCATAGTGTGCGTTTTATAAAAGATTTGAATTTCGTCTCATTCAGTTGAAGTAGGTTATATTGATTCCAATTCCAGTCGGGGTTGCGGAAGAATCGTACGTAGGGATGTCTAAGGTGAAAAAAAAAATCTATATATCGATGTATCGATATTTATTAAAATATCAATATCGACCTCGATATATCGAGAAAAAAATATCGATGTATCGATATATCGATCAAATTTTCAGATTTTTTCGGTTGCAAAATAATAAAATATTTAATATCTTAATTAGAGTTTTGTTAAACCACAGGGGATAATTACTCTTTTTGGGAATTTTAATAGGAATAAATTTTTGAATAGCACCATTGATGTTGTCATAAAAAACCTGTACCATATCATTGACGTCATATTGTCCCTCAAATAATTCCTCCCAGTCCTGTTCTTATCAGACAAACAATACTATTTATTACCCCACTAATTGGGGTGGGGCGTTCAGTTAAATGTTTATAATGTATGATGTAGATACCTAGGTGCTATGGGTAGGTATAAATGCATAAAAGGAAATGTACAATGGATGACTTCCGGGTGATATAACGATGATTTTACTATTAATTTACTTGGCTAAAAAGCCAGCTCAATTTTTATATAAAATAATTAAACGTTTTTTCTTAACATTCAGAAAATAAGCTTACACGCCGATATTGATGCTCAAATACAATTAACATGCGGAAAAATTGGTGTTTTTTTTTTACTGCCGTAAATATATTTGATCACGTGACGGTCGAACAATTGTGAAAAAATATTCTCACTAGTTCGACGATCGAACTAATGAGTCGATGGGAACAAACGATCCCAGAAGGGTTAGAGGGGCAAAGGGGCAGAGGTGTACCTCTAGAACACCCACATTTCGCTAGTTATGCTTAAGTCCCATATCATAGGGGGCGAGCCTATTGCCATCAACCGGGCATAAATCCAGACTCCAGGCTGCTACTGAGAAATTCTAGATAGAAAAACCCAATAGCACTTTGCCCGACCCGGGAATCGAACCCAGGACCAGGAGATACATAATAAATATTAAAAAGAACGAACATCATGTTGTTTCGAACCACTGCAGACAATAAAAATAAATGGATATAACCCTATAGAGTGAAAAAGTAGAATTAATAAGAGACGTAAAATTTCTAGGTAACCATTTAGATGATTTGTTTAACTGGAAAAAAGAACTGGCACACATTGATTACTATTTCATCGGCGTGTTATGCATTGAGGACTTTGATAGACGAAATAAATACGGAACAGTTAAAGATGTTATATTATGCTCTTATCGAGTCCAGACTACGATACAGCATACAGTTCTGGGGGAAAAGCTACGGTTACAATTCTCAGCGTGCCTTCATTCTCCGAAAAAGAACCATACCTACGTATAATTGTCAGAATTACACAAAGACAAAGCTGTCGATCTCATTTTCAGCGTCTAAATATTCTGACATTGCCCAGCTTATACATAAATATAGTAGTAGGTATATTGTGTTGTTAGTTAATTTTAATAAAAATATTAGTCTGAGGAAGAAAGAATAGCCAGGGAAAACACTCATAGAGACTACTTTAAAAATAAACTGGCACCTAATTTTAACATTGCCAAGCATAGCCTAGCCCTCATTACCAAGCTGTACAAATATCTAATAGACTGCCAGCGGATTTAAAAATAATTTTAAACACTAGCTCTTTTGAGGCTAAGCTCAAAGCATTTCTATTAGATAAACTAGTACTCAATAGACGAACATTCCAAAATTATATTTATTAAAAAAAGCTGTTTTAATCATCATGTTTTATTTTCATTGTTAAATCTAAATTTTTGCTGCATGTTCACTTTTAGAATGTATAATAATGATGTGTGTGTTATGTTAGGTAATGCAAATACAATATAAATTGCTCCCGAAAAATTAATAAATAAGATAGTGGCAATTGAATTGAATCACGATTTATGTCAATAAGAGACCTGGCTTAACAATTCAATCCAGAGCAGTGACCTATTCGATGACAGATATTCGGTCCCTAGGAGAGATAGAGAAACCAGTCAACTAGCTGGTAAAGAGAGTGGGGGAGTTTTAATAGCTGCCAAAAAGAAATTCAATCCTAAACGAGCTGAACATTTGAGAGTGGATGCGCAGATCTCTGGGTAACTTTGAACATTCCTCCCAATAAATGTTTTCATCGAATAGCTTTCTGCGCTGTGTACTTGCCGCCACCAGTACGCCTCTCTCACTTGGATAATTTCTTAGGGAATTGTAACGCGGCGACTTGTTTTTGAACAACTTAATGAAACATCTACATGTATCATGGAGACTTCAATTTGGGGTACATAGACTGGAACCTTGATAGTACATACTTTAAAGCTACCATTTACAGGGTACGTCTTTCATTGACTTGAATGTGTCCTGGCGGCTGAGAGTATGTCATGCTCACTTTAATGTTTCGCTGATGGTGGCGCGTGTGTTGGATCATTTAGCTCCCTTCAAAATGGTTGAGTTGAATGGTGCTAATCCATGCGTCATGTTCGTGAACGGGCGCCGTCAGTTGAGACTGGTCATCTCTTAGCTGCCACGGCGTATTTTAATTAAATTTTATTTTCGAATTGTTTTCATATAAATAACGGACGCTTTTAACGTTCTGCATCGTTCTCACATGCATAATTTCAACATGAATGATGTAACCAATCTATTGTAAACATAATTTGATTTAAAAGAGTGTCCGTGGAGTTTCTTGCCCGTTCTTCTCCATAGGTACCTACTACGCTTTGGAATGGGCAACTAGCTTCATTTTTCTGACCGACCGACCTTGACAATTCAAAAGTGCCTGTAATTGGTTTATTTGAAATAAATGCTTTGAGTTTGAGTTTGAGTTTGAGTAATCTTAATAACAGCCTCAAATTGTCTAATACCTGTGAAGCTTTGTTGGATTTCACATATGTTAATAAGCTCATTCAAAGTAATCACGTAAATAATGCCTCCTCTCGCTTACTAGATCTTGTGTTAACTGATCACCCACTGTGTAATGTAAGTCAAAGTATTGGCTCCTTATGTAATATCGATCAGTTTCATCCACCCTTAGATGTAAACATTTGTCTTAAAAAGGAAGTCAAATTTTTGGTTCAGTAGAAGGTGGAAGAAATACTCGTTGTCGATGAATGAATGTGAATAATTTATTATGAAAATAATGCGAATTTTATACTATTTTACAAACTAAAATCTACCAATAAAAACTTGTACATTAAATTAAATAAAACGTTTGCAAAAACTTAGCAAATAGGATTGCGTTATTTCGTCCAATCACATCACAGCACACTGTTGTCGTAATGAATCCGCGAGGTAGCGCCTGTGTGCTCGCGGCTGCGACTTGGCGGGCTCTCCGAAGGGATAAATATAGGTGCCTCGTAGTTCGTGATTCCTTTGCAAAGCGGCCGCCGTCGAATGAAGATTCGTGTTGGAAACTGTGGATTGCAGACGTGCCTCGTGTGACGAAGACTGGAGTGTCCTGGAGATCACGTCGTCAGCGTGTGGCCTCTGCAGCTCCTATTTCTTTAACGGATGTCAAAACGTTGCGTCAGTTCTTTTCAGAACTGTTGGCTTCTGTGTTTCTTTAACTGATGGTCAAAACGTGGTAAGGTGCTGTGATGAGTGGTGGCTACAGTACTCCCCTTCAAGCGAAGCGTACCGGCAGCTTGACGACGCGGCCCGAGCGAGTTGTTTTGATGATGGTGGGCTGTGACGTCACGTTGGCCGTAGGTACTCGTGCTTGAGGCTTGGTAATGGTTGGTAATGGTATGGTACTGGTAACGGTTTGCTTGGTAATGGTAATCTTGCTCGGAGGTAAGGTATTGGTATGCTCTGTGATGACATACGCAGGCTTCAGTCGATCGATTGAGATGTTAGCTTGCCGATTAGGTAGCTGTATAGAATACACTTTATCTGTTCGGCTTAAAACTCGGTAAGGGCCTTCATACGGAGGTTGAAGTGGTTTCTTAACTGCATCGGTTCTGATAAACACGTGACTGCACTTGAGTAAATCTTGATGCACAAAAACGCGTTTATTGTTACTGTGATGCTCGGTGACGGCTTGCGGTTTGTTTACATTAATGATGTCACGCAGTTTGTCGACGTAAGTATAGTCCATTGTAGGTGTGTAGGTAACGGATGTGAAAAAATCGCCTGGTAGACGTAAGTTGTAACCGTAGGTAAGTTCGGCGGCGCTTACGCCGGTGTCGGTGCGTAGTGCGGCACGTAGTCCAAGTAACACCGTAGGTAGCTCGTCTATCCATGTACTTGCGTCCGAAAGTTTCGCGCGCAGTGCAGTTTTGAGCGAGCGATGCCACCGTTCGACCATCCCATTGCTTTGAGGATGATACGCTGTTGTGCGATTTTTCTTGATTCCCATTTGTTTCATTAGGTTTTGAAAAAGCTGACTCTCGAACTGGCGACCTTGGTCGCTTGTTAGTGTGGTCGGACATCCAAATCTTGATATCCAATGCCGGTAGACGATATCGGCTATTCGATCAGCTGATATTTCGTCGGTAGGGATTGCTTCAGGCCACTTCGTTAGTCGGTCGATCATTGTAACTAAGTAACGATGTCCTTGAGCTGTTGTAGGTAGCGGTCCAACGATGTCGACGTGTAGGTGTTGAAAGCGATCACTTGGCGGGAAAGATGAGATGTTCGAGAATGTGTGACGCTGTATCTTGCTTTTCTGACAAAGTATACAGGTTCGAGTCCAACGACTGATGTCTGCGTTCATTGATGGCCAGAAGTATTTTTGAGTTGCGAGTTTGCGAGTCGTGCGGATACCAGGATGGCTGATATTATGCACGCCGTAAAAAACTTCTTTTCTATGTACTTCAGGTATATACGGGCGTATATAAGGTGTAGATGTTTCGCAGTATAACTCGACGTCCGTGTTAGGTATTACTATTTTCTTGATAGTGATGTTGTCTGCTTGTAATAATTGTTCAATGTTGCTGTCCTGTTCTTGCGAGCTGGCTATGTCCTTGTAATTTATTGTAGTTGGGCATGATATTGTTTCTATGCGGCTGAGTGTGTCGGCGACGATGTTTTGTTTACCGCTCACGTGTCGTATGTCTGTGGTAAATTCGCTGATAAACAAAAGTTGTCTCGTTCGTCTCGGTGTTTCGGTATTCGATTGAGTTTTTGCAATTACGAATGTTAGCGGCTTGTGGTCGGTGAAAATGATAAGATGACGTCCTTCGAATGTTTTGCGGAAGTGTTTGACTGCCATGTATATTGCGAGTAGCTCTCGGTCGAAGGTAGAATATTTCTTTTGCGCGTCACTGAATTTCTTCGAATAATATCCAAGTGGTTGCCATGTTTCATTTATGAATTGTTGTAGGACGGCGCCTGCTGCGTTATCGGATGCGTCGCAGAATAATGCTATCGTAGCATTATGTGATGGGTGAGCGAGTAAAGCTGCGTTTATGATGCTAGCTTTACATTGCTCGAACGCTTGAGTTGCTTCGTCGGTCCACGTAATCTGAGTCTTGTCTCGTTTCTTTACGTTATGTAGGTATGAATTCAGAGGTGCTTGTAGAGCTGCGGCGTTTGGTATGTGATCGCGATAAAAGTTAATCATTCCGAGAAATCTTCTTAATTCTTCGACTGTAGTCGGCCGGGGGTAATCGGTAATTGCTTGTATTTTATGTTGCGGAGGTTTGATGCCTTCTTTTGTTACGGTGTAACCCAGGAACTGGACTTCTGATTTGCCTAGGTTGCATTTGACGGGGTTGATAGTTATTCCGTTGTCTTCTAATCTCTTTAGAACGATTTTGAGATGTTCTCTGTGTTGGTCTTCGTTTTCTGATGCCAATAACAAATCGTCTATGAATGGGAAAACAAAATCTAATCCTCGTAGTACTTCATGGATATAGCGTTGAAACGTTTGTCCCGCGTTTTTCAAACCGGGGCACATACGTGGGAATTCAAATAATCCCATCGGAGTGATGATGGCTGTCTTCTCAATGTCTTCTTCTCTTACGCTCAGTTGTTGGTATGCACGGTTGAGATCAATTGTTGAGAAGATAGTTTTTCCGGATAGATGATGAGTGAAGTCTTTGATGCGTGGAACGGGGTAGCGATCTGGAATGGTGATGGAGTTGAGTCGGCGATAGTCACCACAAACTCTAATATCGCCATTCTTCTTGGGAACTATGTGTAGAGGTGATGACCATGGGCTTTTGCTAGGTCTGCATAGTCCTTGTTCGATCATGCTTTCAAATTCCTTCTTCACTATTTCGAAGCGATGTGGTGGAATCGGTCTTGCTCGGCTGTGTATCGGTGGGCCTCGTGTTTCGATAAAATGTTGCACGTGGATATCGGAGTTTAGTTTCATCGATGTTAATCTTGTTATGCCGGGATACTGGGCTAAGATGTCGTGGTACGATTGAGACATGTCGATGCTGCGTACTGTAGGCACGTTCGATACTCGTACCGGGGCGTTTACCTTCAAATTTGTAACACCGTCAATTAGTCTTCTGTTTTGCAAGTCGACGATTAGTTGATGATGTTTGAGGAAGTCTGCTCCAAGTATGGGTTTTGAAACGTCAGCGACGATGAATTTCCACAAATACGGGCGGCGTAGATTGAGATCGAGAGATAATGTTTTCTCGCCATACGTAGCTATAGCAGTGTTGTTCGCTGCATAGAGCTGGAATGGTAATGGCGTTGGTATTTGTCCTTTTCTTCTCGGTAGGACGGATATGTTGGCACCAGTGTCGACTAAGAATGATAGATTTGAGTTTTTGTCGGTGATGTATAGGCGGTGAGATTTTTCTTGAACGCCGGTGTCCGCCACTGCCAACGTTCCGTCTAGTTTTCCGTAATTTGTTTCTTGAATGAACAAGGCGATGTACAGCGTTTAGCTTGATCTTTGAAGCGGCGGTGATAGTAAAAAAAAAAATGGAGATGGCGAATCTTCTCGACTGCGTTGTCGTGATGTGCTGCGGTGATGAGATGAATGACGACTGCGGCGATAGTTATTGTTGTTGGGATATCGTCTTGATTTTAACTCGGCTATCTCTAGCGATAATTTTCTGATCTCGCTGATGAGGTACTGCGTATCTGCTTGCGGTGCGGATGGTACAGGTGGTGCGGGTGCGTGAACAGCTGCGACTTCTGTTGCTGCTGTCTGCTCCATTATTTTGTCAGCGAGTAGCGCGAGTTCGTCGAGTGCTGTCTTGGTGGTGAAAGTTTCACTGACTGCAAGGACTGAGCGGACGTGTGGTGGAAGGTGATTAGTCCACATAAGTCGCAAAGTGGAGTCGGGAACTTTGTCTCTGGCGAGGTTTCGCATGCGGCGGAGTAGTTGCGTTGGCTTTTGGTCTCCGAGTTCCATCTCGGACAGCAGTTTTTGGAACTGGCGACTGTCGGATTCCTCGTAGGCGGATATGAGTCTTTCTTTGATGGCTTTGTATTGGTCCGTCTCTGGTGGGTTGTATAGTAGGTCCATTATCTGCTCGATGTCTTGTCGCTCGAGCTGTGCAATGACCATCTGTGCGAGCTGGGCTTGGCCTTTCTTGAGGTCGTTGGTAGCTGCTTCGAAGCTGATGAACCAGAGCCGTGGTCGATCGCGCCAGAATGGTGGAATTCTCATGGTGAGGGATATGGCGGCAGCTTCGGTCTTCGGGGCTGGGTGTATTGTTGAGCTGGATTGTTCTTCCGTTGAGCAGGGATTCGACATCTTGAATTGGCTGAAGGTGCTTCGACGATGCTGGCTGAGCTTCGATGATCTTGAGTTTCTTCACTGTGTTCAGGCAGGGGTCACCACTTTAGGAAGACTTTGGTTCAGTAGAAGGTGGAAGAAATACTCGTTGTCGATGAATGAATGTGAATAATTTATTATGAAAATAATGCGAATTTTATACTATTTTACAAACTAAAATCTACCAATAAAAACTTGTACATTAAATTAAATAAAACGTTTGCAAAAACTTAGCAAATAGGATTGCGTTATTTCGTCCAATCACATCACAGCACACTGTTGTCGTAATGAATCCGCGAGGTAGCGCCTGTGTGCTCGCGGCTGCGACTTGGCGGGCTCTCCGAAGGGATAAATATAGGTGCCTCGTAGTTCGTGATTCCTTAAACTCTGACCACCGCCCTGTAGTCATGCATCTTGCACCCTACTCGGGCCCGATCGACCCCAACCGCCCCCCTCAGACCCAGACGATAACCGACTGGAGGAAAGTAAGCGAAAGACTGAAATCCACCACGTCGCCTCACTTAGACACCATCCCCGATCACTTAGTGTCAGTCGCCGACACGACGGCCGCAATCGACTCGTTTACAGAGCACGTACAATCCGTATTGACGGATTGTTCACGGGAAGTTCCGGTGATGGAAGACCATCGCTGGAAACTACCTACTGACGTACGTGACCTGATAACCGAGAAGAACGCGGCCATCCGTGCCTACGACTCCTTCCCTTGTGACGCGAACAAAGCCCACATGCGCCATTTACAGCGTGCTGTAAAGAAACGCATAGGGGAGGTTCGCTCTGAGGGCTGGAACAAGATGCTCAGCGAACTCGAGCCCACTCATCAAGCCTTCTGGCAATTACAGAGGAAATTGCGTTCCTCAGAAGAGGTCTCTATGCCTCCTCTCATCCGCCCCGACAATAGTGTCGCTTTCGACAGTCCCGATAAGGCTGAATGTCTTGCCGACAGCCTAGAGTCCCAATGTTCTCCCAGCTCCCAACCAGTAGACCAAGCTCACCTGAACAAGGTCGACGCTGAAGTCGAACGAAGAGCCTCCCTCCCTCCCGTCGAAGACCCTGATGATCCTCTGCCTCCCGTCACTCCAGACGAAGTGCACGACATCATTAAAGGGCTCCACGCTCGTAAGGCCCCCGGTTCGGATGGTATTACCAATAAGGTATACAAACTCCTTCCTGCCCCGCTAATAATGCTTATGACCGCCATCTTCAATGGCGCCTTGAGCAACAACATCTTCCCACAAGCATGGAAAGAAGCCACCGTCATCGGTATCCCAAAGCCAGGCAAGCCAAAGTCTGAGCCCTCCAGCTACCGCCCTATTAGCTTACTCAATGTCCTCGGCAAAATCTACGAGAGGCTTATTTATAAGCGTCTCAAAGACTACGCCGAAGCAAAGAGCCTCATACCCAACGAGCAGTTTGGATTCCGTAGCCAACACTCGGGCACCCAACAGGTCCACCGTATCGTAGAGCACTTATGCGCTGGTCTGCAGCGTAACGCGACGACGGGTGTGCTATTCTTCGATATAGCGAAAGCCTTCGACAAAGTCTGGCACAACGGCTTGATATACAAGCTCTACCAACTAGGAGTGCCAGATCGTCTCGTGCTCATCTTACGAGACTTTTTGTCGAACCGGACCTTTCGCTATCGCGTCGAGGGAGCACTCTCGTCCCCTCATCCTATTCGCGCCGGTGTCCCTCAGGGTTCCGTACTATCTCCTCTCGCCTTCACGCTGTTCACTAGCGATATCCCAAAAAGTAAAAAGGCTCAGTTGGCTCTCTTCGCCGACGACACTGCCGTTTACTATACCGGTCACTGTCCCAACGCTATAGCTCGTACTCTCCAAACCTCCGCGAACGTCTTAGGCGCTTGGTTCCGGAAATGGAGAATCGAGGTCAACCCCGATAAGAGTCAGGCGGTTCTCTTCTCGAGACGTCGTCGACTCCCTCCCCCACTTCCCAGCCCGATCACTATGTACGGCAAGCCAATCCCTTGGGAGAAGCAAGCCAAATACCTAGGCGTGATCCTCGATGAGAACCTTACCTTTAAGGCTCATATTAAGGCGGTTCGCGCGCGCGCCTCCTTCGCTCTTAGCAGGCTGCAATTCGTACTGACAGCCCGTAGTAAACTGTCCCTTAAATGCAAGCTCCGCATCTATACCGCAGTCATCCGTCCCATCATGACCTATGCCTGCGTTGTATTTGCGCACGCTCACCCACGTCATCTCCATAAGATGCAGACCCTCCAAAACCGTTTCCTCAGAAGGGTCACGGGTGCCCCCTTCTATGTCCGTAATATCGATCTTCACGTCGACCTCAAAATGCCAACCATAAAACAGTTCATGAAACGCTTATCAAAGCGTTTCTTCGACTGCGGCATCAAACATTCTAACCCCCTGATTACAGCGGCTGCCCGCTACACTCCCTCTCGCATTAGCAGTATTCGCCGACCAAGGCATACTTTAATCGACCCCGACGACGCCACTACCCTCCTCCAGGAGAGTAGTAAGGCCACTAGCACGCTACATAAGCCCAAAACCCGATCGCCGTCCTACCGCCCTCGCCGCCGAGGCCCGCCGCGACGCCCAAATCGACGCCCCTCCCGACCCTTGCTCGAGCCAGCCCGCGCCGCTGAGCCTGTAGCTTTAAATTCGTCCATAAATAATATCAATCCTGATCCAGCTAGTCATTTGCTGCCCTCTTCCAGCGACGCCCTAAGCCGAGGTTCGTACCCCACAGGGGGTGCCCTTAGCGTTGTCGCTTAGTTTTAGTTAGTATTTAAGTTTAAGTCCTGGCTGGAGGCCTTAATTTATTAGGGAATCCACAGGCAAGTCCGCTTAAGCAGACGACAACCGCATAGGTTGACCTGCGAGATGCCAAACAAACAAACAAAAAAGTTCGTGATTCCTTTGCAAAGCGGCCGCCGTCGAATGAAGATTCGTGTTGGAAACTGTGGATTGCAGACGTGCCTCGTGTGACGAAGACTGGAGTGTCCTGGAGATCACGTCGTCAGCGTGTGGCCTCTGCAGCTCCTATTTCTTTAACGGATGTCAAAACGTTGCGTCAGTTCTTTTCAGAACTGTTGGCTTCTGTGTTTCTTTAACTGATGGTCAAAACGTGGTAAGGTGCTGTGATGAGTGGTGGCTACAGATTTCACATATGTTAATAAGCTCATTCAAAGTAATCACGTAAATAATGCCTCCTCTCGCTTACTAGATCTTGTGTTAACTGATCACCCACTGTGTAATGTAAGTCAAAGTATTGGCTCCTTATGTAATATCGATCAGTTTCATCCACCCTTAGATGTAAACATTTGTCTTAAAAAGGAAGTCAAATTCCATATAACATTACAAATGAGTTGTTTTACGGAAGTTACGTAACTCATTTGTAATGTTATATGGAATTTGACTTCCTTTTTAAGACAAATGTTTACATCTAAGGGTGGATGAAACTGATCGATATTACATAAGGAGCCAATACTTTGACTTACATTACACAGTGGGTGATCAGTTAACACAAGATCTAGTAAGCGAGAGGAGGCATTATTTACGTGATTACTTTGAATGAGCTTATTAACATATGTGAAATCCAACAAAGCTTCACAGGTATTAGACAATTTGAGGCTGTTATTAAGATTACTATCAAGGTTCCAGTCTATGTACCCCAAATTGAAGTCTCCATGATACATGTAGATGTTTCATTAAGTTGTTCAAAAACAAGTCGCCGCGTTACAATTCCCTAAGAAATTATCCAAGTGAGAGAGGCGTACTGGTGGCGGCAAGTACACAGCGCAGAAAGCTATTCGATGAAAACATTTATTGGGAGGAATGTTCAAAGTTACCCAGAGATCTGCGCATCCACTCTCAAATGTTCAGCTCGTTTAGGATTGAATTTCTTTTTGGCAGCTATTAAAACTCCCCCACTCTCTTTACCAGCTAGTTGACTGGTTTCTCTATCTCTCCTAGGGACCGAATATCTGTCATCGAATAGGTCACTGCTCTGGATTGAATTGTTAAGCCAGGTCTCTTATTGACATAAATCGTGATTCAATTCAATTGCCACTATCTTATTTATTAATTTTTCGGGAGCAATTTATATTGTATTTGCATTACCTAACATAACACACACATCATTATTATACATTCTAAAAGTGAACATGCAGCAAAAATTTAGATTTAACAATGAAAATAAAACATGATGATTAAAACAGCTTTTTTTAATAAATATAATTTTGGAATGTTCGTCTATTGAGTACTAGTTTATCTAATAGAAATGCTTTGAGCTTAGCCTCAAAAGAGCTAGTGTTTAAAATTATTTTTAAATCCGCTGGCAGTCTATTAGATATTTGTACAGCTTGGTAATGAGGGCTAGGCTATGCTTGGCAATGTTAAAATTAGGTGCCAGTTTATTTTTAAAGTAGTCTCTATGAGTGTTTTCCCTGGCTATTCTTTCTTCCTCAGACTAATATTTTTATTAAAATTAACTAACAACACAATATACATACTACTATATTTATGTATAAGCTGGGCAATGTCAGAATATTTAGACGCTGAAAATGAGATCGACAGCTTTGTCTTTGTGTAATTCTGACAATTATACGTAGGTATGGTTCTTTTTCGGAGAATGAAGGCACGCTGAGAATTGTAACCGTAGCTTTTCCCCCAGAACTGTATGCTGTATCGTAGTCTGGACTCGATAAGAGCATAATATAACATCTTTAACTGTTCCGTATTTATTTCGTCTATCAAAGTCCTCAATGCATAACACGCCGATGAAATAGTAATCAATGTGTGCCAGTTCTTTTTTCCAGTTAAACAAATCATCTAAATGGTTACCTAGAAATTTTACGTCTCTTATTAATTCTACTTTTTCACTCTATAGGGTTATATCCATTTATTTTTATTGTCTGCAGTGGTTCGAAACAACATGATGTTCGTTCTTTTTAATATTTATTATGTATCTCCTGGTCCTGGGTTCGATTCCCGGGTCGGGCAAAGTGCTATTGGGTTTTTCTATCTAGAATTTCTCAGTAGCAGCCTGGAGTCTGGATTTATGCCCGGTTGATGGCAATAGGCTCGCCCCCTATGATATGGGACTTAAGCATAACTAGCGAAATGTGGGTGTTCTAGAGGTACACCTCTGCCCCTTTGCCCCTCTAACCCTTCTGGGATCGTTTGTTCCCATCGACTCATTAGTTCGATCGTCGAACTAGTGAGAATATTTTTTCACAATTGTTCGACCGTCACGTGATCAAATATATTTACGGCAGTAAAAAAAAACACCAATTTTTCCGCATGTTAATTGTATTTGAGCATCAATATCGGCGTGTAAGCTTATTTTCTGAATGTTAAGAAAAAACGTTAAATTATTTTATATAAAAATTGAGCTGGCTTTTTAGCCAAGTAAATTAATAGTAAAATCATCGTTATAGCACCCGGAAGTCATCCATTGTACATTTCCTTTTATGCATTTATACCTACCCATAGCACCTAGGTATCTACATCATACATTATAAACATTTAACTGAACGCCCCACCCCAATTAGTGGGGTAATAAATAGTATTGTTTGTCTTATATAAATTGAGGGTACATGTTTTTATTATCTGACTGAAGGAATATTATTTATTTTTTTACTCAGAAAACATCCCTATTATGTATTTGATCAAGGACAGACTACCGACGTGCAATATTAATTAGGAACGTGTAGATAAATACAATATGTAACAAAAACCCTGTCCGATCCAAAAAAGGCGTATTCCTGGTTTAACATACGTACTAGGAAAAATAGTAAAAAAAAATTTTGCTCATAAAAACCAAAAGTTATTGATTTTTTTATTTTTAGTTACCATACGAAATGTAACACTAAATATGGTAAATTTTCATAAGTTGACAACACTCCACCGGCCGGCGAAATCTTTTATTTTTTGCCTATTTTTATTTCAAAGGACACCGCCGTGCACTAGCCGCACTGTAGGTACTCATAACGATTCCTCGACCCTTTGATGTAGCCGACTGGTTGCCTACTGGCACGCTACTTGTTTGGCCACTTCGCCAGTCTCACGTGGAGATAGCTTGCGATCTGATGTCCGTACGTATCACGTGCCGCTATCGTATCGCGAACAATGTCGTATACCAATCAGGGATATTTGAATATGTTAATTTTTATTTATGAGTGAGTGTGATTCGGAAGTAAGTGTGATAAGAACTCGGATTGTGGAAGCTTTCGACTCACTCAAATCGTACACAAGTGCGCTGCGAAGAGTACGTGCAAATTTAATAAAAAGGTGTCGAATGTGTACTAATAGTCCTATCTGGAACGGAAAATGTGGAACACAATCTCCGAGGTATGCAACAAGTAAATGTTTTAATAACTGATACCTACAGTCGGTACATTGCCAAAAGCACATCACATTAACTCAATAATAAATGTTTCTTGATAAACAGAAGGTCAGAAATTGGGGTCACTATGCGTCTATGCATACAATAAAATATCAGCTGATACCTACGCGTAGGCAAAACGTGTTTCGTGTGTGGTTTCTTTAGTCCTAAGTTTGTTTGGCGGCATGCGACAAAGCATCGCCGCGCTCAGGCGGCTTGTTTGACACGAAACTGTAGGTGAACCCTGTCGAGCGATCAGTGTTGCCTTTGGTACGATTATTTTTAATTTTTTAAATTAATTATTTTCATTGGGGAAAAATAATTGTCTCGTATCCATTAAATGATTACGTATTTGTGTACGCAGTACGATACCAAATAATACCCTTCAGGATCGGACAGGGTTTTCGTTACATGCTGTATAAACCATTTATGAACGAAACAAGCGTTTTTTTCAAACTTTATGCTAATTTTTTGTGTCTCAATTAAAATAATTTATTTGGTCGATGGTCGAACAAATGAAAAAGAAATCTCAGTAGTTCGACGGTCGAACAAATGAGAAAAAAATTCTCACTAGTTCGACGATCGAAGTAATGATTCGAACCAGTGGGAACAAACGTCTGGGATTACAGGCGTGATGTTATGTGTGTTGTGTATTAATCTGTTTTTATTGAACCATAACTGAAACGCTGGCTCTCCTGCTCTTGTCACTTGCCTTTGCACTGTGATGTATGTAGGAACCTCACCGCCTGCGCCCGCGCCCCGGGCTTTCGAACACTATCGCTCGGTCGTCCGCGCTAGTCGTTACCCTACTCTGACGGCGAATACACGCGCTAATCTTTCGCTATTACGTTTCGCGACCTAGTTTACCTAACTTCTCAGAGTTTCCTTTCAATACTTCATTCTGTCTTCCCAATGTTTGTTTCTTCTCATATTCAAACTGTTCTTAACTATCCTATTAAACTTCTATCTTCTACTTGAAAAACGCTTGTAATATCTTCGCACACCCTCGGAGAAACCTCAAATTGGTGACCCCAACGTGATCAAGATGACGGAACCGAAAGGCGATGTGTGTGGCCCTGAGACCCTACGTGTGCCCACCCTATTTGTGTACGCGTACGCCCTTTCTGGCCCGAAGAACCCGGATTGTGGTATGCTCAGATGGAAGGCCAGTTCGCGCTCGCCAATGCGTCATTGGCGAGCGACGAAGTTTTGCCATGTCATCGGCGTGTTGGATTATAGCTTCGTGGCAGAGGTCAAGGACATCATCACCCAGCTTCCAGCGGTGAACAAGTACGATAAGCTTAAGACGGAATTGATCAAGCGATTTTCGGCCTCGTAGGAGCGGAGGGTGAAACAGCTGCTAATGCACGAAGAGTTGGGGGACCGGAAGCCGTCCCAATTATTTGATGAAACAGGCTTTTGGTACATTTTAAATAGATTATAGCGAATGGTTCTAACTTTATACAAAGACAATTTTTAAATCTGGCTCTTGTCAAAATCGTCATCATGCGTCTCAATGTAAGTTTGATACTGTATCTACTATGTATAATAGTTTGTGACTTGCTATTTATGATAACTTGATGATCAAGGAATATACAAATAGTTACTTGAAGATTTTGTGTTTTAATCTCACCGCATGCCACCTGTCATAGCAACTCTGTACGACCACCGCACCTTATAAAAGTTTCGCTGACTAAACTGCTCTGTTCAGATAGTGCGCATTAACAGGTTATGGGCCCAGAAATATTTTATGCAGAAGACAAGTAAAAACGCGTGCAGAAAATAACCTTAAAAATTGGGTTTACTAAGTGGCTGTGGTGCGGTGGTCATTTGGTGGTGGTTGAGAGGAAAACTGGATTGAATATTAAATGCTTACGTTTGCACAATGGTGGCGAGTATGTCAATTATAGGTTTTCTTGATTCTTAAGTAAAGAAGGTATTGTGCATCAGACTACAGTTCCTTACTCGGCCCAGCAGAATGGAGTTTCAGAGTGCCTTAACCGGACACTCATTTAAAAAGCGCGATGCATGCTGCAGGAATCAGGTCTTATGAAGCGTTGTATTTGCCTTCTCCTGGGAATAGGCGTCACCCCAGGTAGCGACCGTTTTATTGTCCTTACTCGTGGGAATCGAAATGAATGAACAATTTAACTCTATAACAAAAAATCAAAAAACCAATACAACTAACAATAAAACTCAAATACACAACAAATTTTCCACAAAGGAAAGTTTGAAATTAGACCTAGAACATTGTCACTAGGTGATTATCCAAATACAAATTGGAAGCAACGATGATCATAATTGGACACAAACAACTCCTAATAAGAGACCTTGGGACACAAAAACAAACCAAACTGGATACATACTGGCTGTCCCAGAGCCAAGCAATACCAACTACGAACAGATTTGCTAGCTTAGAAAACGACAACCTACAAGCAGAACCAACTACTGCTATTGAGAGGATAAATAAACCCCCGCCGATATTTGTCGACAGAGTGGGAAATATCCAACCGCTCCTTAACATTCTTAACGAACATGCCCATGAAATGTATAACCTTAAAGTTCTAAACAATGACCAACTAAAAATACAATCAAAAGACTCAGAGACATACAGGGCCATTGTACACCAACTAGAACTTAAAAATACAGAGTTTTTTTACAAACAAACCCAGACATGAACGGAGCTTTAAAGTTGTTCTCAAAAACATGCAAACCTCAACTGACCCAGAGGAAATCAAAGACGCATTAAATCAAACAAAGTAAGACAAATAAACCATTGACTCTGTTCATAGTTGAATTAAAAACAAATCCCAACAATAAGTGTATTTATGCGGTTAAAAATTTAATGAACTGCATTATAACTTTTGAACCTCCTCGACCGAAACGTGAACTACCCCAATGTGCCAAAACAATATGGGCATACGAAAACGTACTGTCGCCGCAGTCCTAATTGCATCAAATGCGCTGTTGACAACCTCGATTGCCCTAGGAAAACGAGATCAGACAGTGTCAAATGTGTCCTCTGTGCTGTGACGGTAACCACCCGGCAAATTACAAAGGTTCTAAAATTTACAGAGATCTCCAAAATATCAAGTTTCCAAAGGCACCAGATCGCAGAAAATCCTATATACTTAACAAGGAACAGAGAATTACAGCAGAAACTCAGAAATCTACGGATAAAGAAATTCGGGATAGCCAACATATGTCATACAAAGACGCACTAACCAACAAACATCTACCAGAAAGTACAATAACAGAGACAAGACATAGTAACCAACACGACATGCATGAAATAATGAGCCTGATGAAACAAATGGTGCAACAACTGACTACCATGACAAACCTAATAATAGCACTCACAACTAAGCTGTCAACCTCGACTGCTTAAAAATTGCCCTGTGGAATGCCATGGGCTGTCACAACATACTCTTGAGGTAAAGGCGGTATGCCTTTACCTCAAGAGTATGTTGTGACAGCACCAGATCGCAGAAAATCCTATATACTCAACAAGGAACAGAGAGTTACAGCAGAAACTCAGAAATCTACGGATAAAGAAATTCGGGCTAGCCAACATATGTCATACCAAGACGCACTAACCAACAAAAATCTACCAGAAAGTACAATAATAGAGACAAGACATAGTAACCAACACGACATGCATGAAATAATGAGCCTGATGAAACAAATGGTGCAACAACTGATTACTATGACAAACCTAATAATAGCACTCACAACTAAGCTGTCAACCTCGACGGCTTAAAAATTGCCCTGTGGAATGCCATGGGCTGTCACAACATACTCTTGAGGTAAAGGCATACCTAGAGACACAAAAATAGATATTCTTCTAGTTACAGAAACGCATTTTACCAAGAAGAGCCATTTTAACATTCAGAACTATAAGACATATCACACGATACACCCTGATGGCCGCGCTCACGCTGGAAGTGCAGTGCTAATAAAACTTAATGTAAAACACCATGAAACAGTTAATTATTGCACAGAGGAAATCCAAGCAACTAATATCGTCATTGAAGATTGGGCAGGACCTTTTACAATATCTGCTATTTACAGTCCACCTAAACATAAAGTTATTTTCAGTATGGGAAATCGTCGTTTGACAGGATTATACCAAATTTTAGTGATTTTTAGTCTAGTTTAGATGCATTTGTAACAAGAGTGTCGGCACCATTATGTATTTAACTATGTGTTATAGCTTGTGACTTGCTATTTATGATAACTTGATGATCAAGGAATACACAAATAGTTACTTTGAAGATTTTGTTTTAATCTCACCGCATGCCACCTTTCATAATGCCCGTAACAACTATGTACGACGACCACACCTTATAAAAGCTTCGCTGACTAAACTGCCCTGTTCAGATAGTGCGCAATAACATTTAGCCGGACCGGCTGTACCCGAAGTATTTCTGAAAACATTGTGGTCTAGCCGATCACCCAATAACGTTCAGAATATCGTGGGCTCCCAAGCGGATTTACCCATGGATAAGATGGTGGACTTGGCGGACAAAGTCCACGAAAACGCGCCGACCGGCGTCAAAAAGGTAGTGATTGAGGCGGCCCCAGTGACATCGTCCCACTAAAAACCACTAAAACCTTAAATTCTTCTTCCTCGCTCGCTTATTTTTAATAAGGGCGAATGTTTCAGCCTGCCCGATTGAGTTTTACTTTAAACATTAACCCCTTAACAGTAATAAAATATTTTAAGCAAATCAAGATCAAATTGACCGAAGAGCTTTGGGGAATGTCTATTAAAAGTTTACCTCCATAATTGAGACTGTAGCACCTTACTTAGCCTTAATATTTAATTTGTGTGTGGATCAAGGAGTTTTCCCGGATCTAATGAAATACAGTATGGTAAAGGAACATTTTCAAATCCGGGGACAGTAAAGACACTAATTATTATAGACCCGTGTCCGTGTTGCCAGTTTTCAGCAAGGTGTTTGAAAAGGTAATGCTTAATCAAATGCTCAATCATTTCAATACTAATAAAATCCTTCACGAGCAACAGTATGGTTTCACCAAAAGGCGTTGTACGACCGACGCCGGTGTTAACTTATTAAAGCATATTTTAAACGCGTGGGAATCGAGGGAATCGACGCCATAGGAATCTTTTGTGACCTCTCCAAGGCATTGAATTGCGGCGATCACGAAACCCTGCTTTTGAAACTTGAGCATTACGGACTTGGAAAACTTGCGCTCAGTTTAGTAAAATCTTATTTAAATGATAGACAACAGCAAGTTCAAATAAATGGTGTCAAATTCACTTGGTTTAAAAGTAAAAATTGGTGTTTCACAAGGCTCGATATTGGGTCCTTTTCTCTTTTTAGTGTTTCTTAATGACCTACTTCATTTATTAATAAATTAACCACAAATGTTGTTATTTGTGACGATACTTCCTTTACTTTTAAGGTAGATAGACGTTTTTCAAATTTTGACGACGTAAATAACGCTGCAAAATGTTACCAGGTACCCGACTAGGTTAGTCCATTACTAATTGGTGCTTGTCCTGACTGGACCACGATTATATGAACCCAAGACTCGAAGGCTGAATCTGCCCTTGCAATTTCAATATTGAAATGAGTGTTCGTAATTTCCTGGAAATATTGCAGAATTTGTACAACAGTACAACAGTTAATATGTTATCTATAAATTAGGGAACCGGAACTCCGGTACAATCATCATTAACAAATAATAATTGTACCTGAGTAAAAACTAGGAAGATCAATCAGTACCCATTATCTTAAATGTGTTTATAGTTCGTTAATAAAGTTGTTTTACTTTTATTTTGAATAATAAGTACCAAATAATGTAAGACATAACTTTATTTGGATTTTTCAGTGACCGTTACCGTTGCATTGTATAAATGAAATTGTTGTCCATGTCTTCGAACATTCAAAGTTAAAGTCATGCAGTAAATAAGTCTATTTAGGCTCTCACATTTCAAGATGTATGCAGCTCCTTGACCAGGGCTAAATATCGGTGCGCCATAGCTTTGACAATCGAACATGAAGTATGAAGATCCAGTCTTTCCAAACGCCAAGTTTTTTGTGGGACTTGTGAGTATTCCAACCAAATGGTTTTCATTTTCAAAGAAATAAGTCAATGACTTACTTAAGTTGAATCGATCAGGATTTATGTTGTACACAAATCCAAATATAATTTTATCAAATTTAAACGAAAATGAGTATGGGTACATATCATCAAATTTGGTATCCAAATCGGAAAGACCAATTTCGTAATTAGGAGTACTTCCTACTTTTTCCATACACTTTTTGTGGTATTCATTACCGCCTAGAACTATTCCATCTAGGAATCCACTAGTCCAAGCGCTAACTTTACATGCCTGGATCATTCCAAGGGCAACCGCGCTTGTTGCAAGGTATTGTTTACCGCGGACGTTTTCATCAAATCTTTGATCCAATGGATGTATAGTTCCCCATAAAGAAAACAGATCCCCTGGAAATTCAATGTCCCAATCTTTCCACATAGTTTGAGGTGTTTTTCGATCCAGCCATAAGTCATTGACGGCACTCATTCGGGACCACGGTATCTGGCAGATATTCAACCAGTACATCTTCTCGTCAACTACAGGGCGTAGTTTTCTACGCTTCAAATACGGTAAGTTCGGATTAATGTCAGGTTTGAAGAGTGGACTTAATCTATAGTTAAGAGCAGAATGCCGGGGTGCAGTCTTTACGGAAGTCAGTTCAAAAGTGTAAAATTCGGGGTCATCTGCTGCCGATCCTGGTATCAGTTGCCGAATTCGCCGAATTATCGCATCTATAGAGCGATATAACGTCCAACTCGCCACTGCGACTCTTTGCTTGGAAGGGGTGGATGTCTGGGGGGAGGCCACTATATAATCACGTGGTGACGGGTAAGGGTCAAAAAGATGGTAATATCCTTCTGTCTGACATATAACTAAACTGCATTGAGGATATCTTATCATGACGTAACGTAGTCTTCTCAACACTGCCTTAAGGTATTGCTCCAGTCTTTTTTCTGGGTTTTCATTAACAACTAAAATTTTTTTAATGTTGATATTTATGAATTTCCCGTCCAGTATAACGTTTTTGATTACCCTCTTCTCGCAAACGCTCAAATTTTTAGCTTTTTCTTGTATTTCTAGACCTTTCTCGATACATACGTCAACCATGATGTGGTCCCACGTTCTGATGGGATGCATCGCTGCCATTAACATTGCGATTAGACTAACGAAGTGACAAGACTTAACAGTTGCGCTCGGGCCTCTATTAGTCAGAGCTGTAGTTCCATCTATTGCGTAAACGCCGTCAACAAGTTGATAGCCGATCGCAGTTTGGCTTTTCATTTCTTTCACATCTAACCGTCGTCCTGCTGCGGGTTTTTCGGATTCTATAATAGTCTGTTTAGATTTTTGTGACGTAGGTTGGCCAGTTGAATAGTCATGATCTTCCGGTAATCTGGTTCGGGTCTCTTTTAGAAGCCTACTGACTAATATTCTACTAAGAATAAATTGTTGATCATCTGCTTTTCCATCCTTATTGTAATTGATTCTGTAAAAAAAATATGAAAACGGTAGTATAAAAAGAATTGCAACTTCAGTAAATGATTAAGTTCACAGAGTCTGGATAAACTGGTTTGACATTAAAATGAATTTAATTTACGGTAGCAGAGTCACTAGAGAAAACCTACAAGTGGTCATCGGGCGTTTCTAATCAAGTGGCACTAATTGTTGGTAGGTTTCGACCGACGGCTTGTGACCACCCACCCCACTGACAAAGACGTACCGTCTGAAGAGATATGAGGAACAGGGTGTAAAGTTCACTCATACTCTTGGAAAAGGGAGGATCCTCCGACCAGATGGATGTCGTATCTGGTGGGCAACTGCCAGATGAAAGTTTTTTGTTTTTTGTTTTTGTCGGGAAGTTGTATATATGCTAGCTGCGCGGTAAACTCTGATGCAGAATTTGTGTGACGTCAGTGTGATGCGTTGTTCGCATGTGGCGGTGTAGATGCCGCCACACGTCTAACGCCATTGCCGTGTCCCGGTACAATTCTCAGTGTAGCCACTTAATGAGTTGGGCCGAAATAGCAGTTCCACTGCAGGCAGACCAACCTGGCTCGCGCTGGTCAAGATGCATTGGGGGACTAGTCGCGGAGGAAAGCAAGTTCCGAGGCACGGTGCGCCCACTGGCCGACCGCAGGTAGATGGGGGACGCTAGTAGCCAGTAATGTCATAGCACACACGCAAGTAGTCATATGAATGGCTGCCTAAACGTACCCTGTCGAAAAATCCCGGGGTGCACCTTCTTGATGGTGGACGGCCAGATGAGAAGGCCTGAAGGACGATGATTCCCGGGGGAGTCTCGGCAGCTGCCAGCTTTTTAGTTTTCTACCGCTTACATTTCGGAAAATGTGCTTTGGAATTGCACAGTTTAATTCCACCAAGCCCTTTCCACCTCCGGAGATTAAGACGTACGGCGATACGCCACTGCTACATGGTGGACATCCCACCCAAACGCACAAAACGTTTTTGGAGCACTTGTGCATTGTGCATACAGCTAAGGAGAGGAATTCTCTGCCGGAGTCTGTTTCCTGATAGGAAACCCTGGTGTTTAACTCTCGACGAGTTACTCGTGCTCCGTCGTCGATCTAATCATCCCTTACCATCAGGTAAGATATGGATCCGTTTGATCCGCGCCTATTGTAACGTTGTAACGTTCTTCAGCATTAAACCTTTTTGGCCTTTAGCTCTGTTCAGTAAATGGGAATGATAAATACTTAAAAAATGTGCAACCATGTCGTGCTTCTCACTTTCATTTGTAAACTCCGTACTGATTGTGACAACCGCACACCACCTTCTTTAGCTCACTGGTACATCTCGCTATGCTTATGCTTTGGTGGTACAATAGGTGGATATAACTATAGGCCATCTTATGACGCTGGGCATTAATTCCAGGGTACGTTTACCTTACCGGCTTACCAACTCCGAAGTTCCGTTTCAAGTAACGGCTTTATAGATCCGTTGTTCCGGTTCAGTTATCGGCTTACCATCTCCAAAGTTCCGGCTTAACACCCTCACCGAACTCAATCCGGAGTTATCATTGGCATCTGAACGCTGAGTTTTGGTCACATCGTCCCGGCGCGTTGCTGCGTCGAGCTCGCTACCACGGGTCTGGTGATACCATCCGCCGACCGTCACCTTCTTGGCGTCTGCAGCGTGGCACACCAGCTACGGTCATCGTCACACCAAGCTGAGCCAGGAGAGTACAGTGTATAGAGATATGAGAAACAGGATGTAAAGTTCACTTATACTCTTTTGGAAAAGACCCTTTTACAACACCGGTCTGGTCGGAGGAGGATCCTCCGACCAGACGGGTGTTGTATCTGGTGGGCAACTGCCCGACGATTGATGTCGGGACGTTGTATATATGCTAATTGTGCGGTAAACTCTGCTGACGCGATGCAGGATTTTGCGTGACGTTAGTGTGATGCGTTGTTCACATTTGGCGGTGTAACTGCCGCCACATCACTCCCCTCAGGAGACCGGAGGTCGATAGTGGGCTAAGTCATCTTGCGATGCTTGCCAGTGCCAGCGGTGAGTCGGAACTGTCTGCGAAGATGCCCCAGTGCGTCAGGGTGGCGTTGCTTGTGCGCCAGTGGGTCGGATGTGGTACAGCGCCGGGTTGTGGCTGACTGCCGGTGTCGGCCAGGAGAGGGATTAAGGGCTCTGCTTGTGGACCGACCGAATGTGCAGTGTGCTGTGGCAAGGTTGCTGATGAGGCTGAAGGTGATGACCAGGAATGCGCTCGCGCTGCATGCTGATGGTCAGGATTCCCGTTGAAGCCGTGGTTGCTGGCTGGCTGTGTGACTCGCCGCTATGAAGCTTGCGGGAGTGATGATGATGAAGTCACGCTGAAGTAGTTGCACGAAGACTGCGCTGACATTTATACTCGGGGTCACCAGTAGCCAGTATAGAGATATGAGGAACAGGGTGTAAAGTTCAGTCACACTCTTTTGGAAAAGGGAGGATCCTCCGACCGGTTTTGTATCTGGTGGGCAACTGCCCGACGATTAATGTCGGGACTTCGTATATATGCTAGTTGCGCGATAAACTCTGCTTGCGCGATGCAGGATTTTGCGTGACGTTAGTGTGATGCGTTGATCGCATGTGGCGGTGTAGATGCCGCCACAAGTGTAACTCCCTAGGGAAATTAAAGAAGTCTCGTGTGTCACTACTGGTTTACTAATTCATTTATATTTTCTATAAAATATACTTTTAATGAAGACATGATTCGTGGTCTTATATTCACCACGAAAACCCTTACGTCACACTATAAATAATAATATTAAAAAGTTACCTGCTCACGAGTTCACGCAGATTACGAAATCGTAGAAAGCAAGCCTTTCCTTTTGCCCCCTTAGTCTCGTGGTCATCTCTCAAGCCCATGGCATTACAAGGACTGCCGTCGAACAGATAATAAAGCCCATTTCTCTTGAAAAACGCACAACTGTACGCGGAAGTTGTAATCATGCCCCTATCATATTTGTTAAAGAACTTTTGAGCCAATACATTTTCCATTTGCCAGCTAGCACCTTCTCCAACCACATCAACATAAGCATGATATGCCTGAGAGTAAATTTAATCAAAATAAGTAGTTTTCAGAACATTAATTTCATTACAATCGCTAGATTAATTAATAAATACAAACGAACCTGATGTCCAAGCGCAATCTTAGGTATAATATGTACAGGAGCAAGTTGAAATTTCTGCTGTTTATTTTCATAAAGCTTTGAGGTGGTGGCTACAACAAAATCCACGATAGCAGGGGTCCAAGAATGGATCGAGTATTTGTAAGATGTCACTATCGCCATGATTGCACCAAACGGCAGTCTATCATTAGTGGCGGAGGAGGATGCTTCCAAAACACTAGTTGTTCCTCTAATAATTTGTGAAGTATCTGGCAAATTCTTGAAGTTAGTCGGTTTTTCGAGCTCTTGTTCGAGAGTAACCCCCTCAAGCTCATCTTCTATTAGCGGGGATGTCATTTTCTTTCGAATCTTTCGCAGTTTGAAGCGTCTCTGAGCGTCCTCTGTGAGAAGAACGCGGCGATCGACGTTGACCGCCGGTAGGGTTTGAACTTCGTCTTGTACTGGCATTTCCCGTATTGGCGCCATCAGCTACAACGACAACAGGGTTATGTAAGTAAATACAGACATTTCCAGCACACAAATTAGTTTTACCACAAAGGCGTACATTAACGATTTTTTTACGTCGTCACTGAATTGTAACTCTTACACCATTGTCATAAAGTATAAATTAGAATGATTTGCCGGCAGTTGTATAAAACTTCCGGCATCATTCTTATTTAAGCTTCATACTTAATGTGTTGCTTTAGTCAGCCAAGCCTATCGAATGGTGACAGATGAGAGACGCAAAAGTAACCTGCCTGCCTACCTGTTAACCTAACGACTAAAGAAAGTTTATTTATTACCAAGTTTATTTTAAGAAAGGCAATGTTGATATTTGCTTGGCAGTGTAAACCGTTTTGAGCTAACGCTTCGTCAGATGTAGGTTGGCCCTAAGGCGAATGCTTTACTTTTTGCACATTGAAGCACTTTTACGGATCGTAGGTACGAGTATGTTAAATGTTAACTTTGTCACAAAAAATGCCATACCTTGTCAATAATTGATGTTATGACACAATAAATAAACCTAATGCGGCTAATGTAATTAGGATATATCCCCGGACACGACGATGCTTTGATATCGGGTTTTTTTTTAACTTCTATCTGCTGCTTTTTCAACTTAATTTACTAAACGTAGACACGCTACGATCGATACGTGCCTCGCTCAAATCTGCGCAGCAGTACGTATGTTTTCCACAGAAAAGCAAGTTACATCTTCATTAAATTGGTAACATCATTTTACCAAATACCCAAAATACGAAACACCTTATGCAACCTTATGCGCCAAACCTTGAAAATAGTAGAGGACTGGTGCAACAGACACCAGCTGTCCGTCAACCCCACAAAAACCGAACTGATTCTCTTTACAAAAAAGAGGAAACTAAGGACACTACAACTACCACGCTTCTTTGGTACTACCCTAAGCCTATCAAGCGAAACCAAATACCTAGGCATCTATTTGAACAAACAGCTGAATTGGGCAAAACACACCAAATACATCACTACAAAGGCCAGCTTATCTCTGTGGCAGTGCAAGCAAATGCTTGGCAGAAATTGGGGGATTAGCCCCAAGGTCAGCTACTGACTATACACTGCTGTCATTCGACCAATTATCACGTACGGCTCGTTGGTCTGGTGGCCTAGGACAGACCTGAGCACAGCCCAAAGAGATCTCGAAAAACTGCAGCGGTTTGCTTGCGTAGCAATCCCTACTATTGCCCTACAGGCAATGCTTGGGCTGCCACCTCATCGTGCGGGGGACGAGGCGACTCTGGCCGCCTTCAGGCTCCACATATCGAGAATCCTAAGCAAAGACTCTAGGGTCAAGCACTTACGCATAAAGGAAGATGCGGTCAACCGCCAACCAATGATGGCATCACTCTGCGACAAAACCCCGAAGCGACACTACTTTCAAAAGCACTACAGCATCATACTCTCAGAAGAACAGTATGACTACTCAGGCACAAACGAACTGAACTGAGTATACACCGACGCCGACGGCTCAAAGACCGGATCCGGTACATGAGCCGGAGTTTTCTCACATGACCTCAACATAAACATATCAAGTCCGCTGGGAATGTTCAACACCGTCTATCAGGCGGAGTGTGTGGCCATTATACAAGCGGTGTATGCCATAGAAGCCAGGAGAGTTACGGACCCATATACGTATACTCTCCGAAAGCGCCGCAGTCCTCCAATCATTAGGGAAAGAACATATTACCTCGAGTCTAACACAAGAATGTCACAATGCTCTAGAACGAGTAACGGTTTCCAAACGCAACACGGTAACACTGTAGTGTTACCGTGTTGCGGTTAGAAACCGTGGATAAAAGGACACATCGGATCACTAGGCAACGACGCAGCTGACGAATTAGCCCGTCATACCCATCCCCTTCAACCAGATACGCAGGTGTCTGCAGGAGTCCACCCACACACAAGCCGAGAGGTCGACACCAGATGCAGTCAGCCCAAGGAAGCTATGCCATCCTTAGATGGCAGGCTAACCAGACGTTTATTACGCCTGGACAGGAATGGCCTGCGCCTGATGACGGGGACCATGAGGGGGGGGGGTTTCTTTTATAAGTAACAGATTAAAAAAAAGTTGTTTCATTTAAATTAGTAACGATAAAGTATGATGACAGGATAAATTGAGTAAAACGCAATCTTTTAAAAAGAGCACTAAACAAAATGATTAACAGATGGCTACTTTTATCATTCTATGGGTTCGAAGTTTTTTGTTGAAAATACGTGCATTGTGAGTTTAAATAAATAAATCAGCATTAAACAAGGAAGTTTTGTTTTTACTCATCTTTCTTCAGCCAAAATTCTGCCGTTTATCGCTTTCTAATGATTTTTAATAATTTCATAATAGTTACCTATGCTGCCATCTATGATTTATTTTCAAGACAAATTATAATTTGTTCGAGTTGAGACCCCATGACGTAGTGAAGTAGTGATAGACGTACCGGCACTTCGGGCTCTGGCTGCGGCGAGGGCGGCGGCGGCGGCAGGGGCGGCGGCAGCTCCTCCGCTTTGCGTCGCGCCTCTTCTTCCTCCGCCTTCTTTAGAGCCTTCTCTTCTTTTCCCTCCTCGTCCTCTTCCTCTTCTGCGCCTTCTTCTTCCTATAATATTGTAAATACGAATGCTAAGGTGATTGCTGCCCTATGACGCACCAGCTCGGGTAACATTTCCAATTTTTGTCGACGGAAAAATAGACAACATTACAGATTTCTTTTATTCATCATTCATTTTGTTATTCTTCTGTCGACAAATCATACTTCTCGTGTTGTAAAGGCTATTATACTCTTCGGCTGTTCATTCTTCTCGTCCATCGAATTATGTAACCGACAACTTATGCGAGCTTATTTAATAGTAACAAAATCGAATCGGTTTCACAAAATGCTCACCTCTATTCCACCTTCCGGCGGCTGAAAATGAATTTGTAAATTAGTAAAATGATATAATATACAGGATCAAATTAGCTGGCGAAACTTCGCGGACGTGATGGGTCGCGACAACTACATGTTTTTATAAACATGTTTTTTTTATCAACTAAGAAATAGGTTTGAAAAAAAAAAATTTTGGTAATAAATTGGTGTTCGTTCTAATTTTGATCGCTCAACATAAGGCCACGTTGTGACATTTTTTGAGGTCGTCTTTGAGGAGCTAATTCAGAAACTAGTGTAATCTTGAAGTCTGTGGCGCACTTTGCCGCACTAGCGCGGAACCACAAAATAAAAAGCACGGGTATTAAATATACTGCATTTTTGCACCTAAAAGCGGTGCAATAAGTGCCATCATTCCAGGGATAAAAGCCCTAAATATAATAAACAAGTGGGTTCACCATCACGGGCGGTGGCGTGGGCGGCGGAGTCGGTTCAGGGTCGGGGTCCGGCTCGATGGGCTCGTTGGTCTTGTCGCGGGGCTTCGGCCAGGGAGGGACAACCTGCGTCACCGACACCGTGGGCGAGTCTAAGTTCACTGCAACACGTTATCGCAAATACACAAGTGTGAGCACTGTAATGCTCACCCTTGACGCACTGATGTAATGCACGTATCTGAACTGTTACATTACACGCAAATACTACCGGTGAGTGACTAACTTAAGGTGTGATCATTGTGAAGACGATAATTAATATCCGATACGTATAATATTTGACAGTCTGCTCAAAATAGCGCTATCTGTGGACAATCCGGGCCTAAACCCGAATTGGTTGTTATGTGGTGATACATATTTAAGATGCGTGTTATGCAGACCGTCAAAAATCTTCGCGATTATTGTCGCCAATGATATTTTTATCGGCAATATCGCCAGCTTTATTTATACTACAGAAATGCGTGACTCATGCACAATGCGAATAAAATGACAATGTTCTGGGCAGATGAGGACCCGCGTTTCGCTGGTGCTCAATGCTTGAGGCCATCACGGCCTGTTGACTTTCCTCTAGACACTGATGATATTGTTTTTTTTTATATATTTGGAGCTGAATCCTGTTTGAACCCCCATTCCAGACCCAACATCGAGCACCCATGACGGTGGCTCCAGCGGCGATTTTACACTGATGTGATTCATAAAGATTTTCGCAATTTTTGTGAGTGATGTGAAGCGAGCATGTCCATTTTAATCTGATTTTCATTATTTAGACACCACTTCAATCTGGATTTAAACATTCTTCTGGAGTCACAAATCTAAAGAATGACACATCTAATAAGATTCCCGTCAAAAGATACTTACCTACTTTCGGTTCCATTGGTTCGTCTACATGTTTCTTATATCTCAGTGGTACCGGTGGAATGTAATCCTCGTTTATACTCTCTACTAACGATATTATATCACCCATTTGTTCCTCATCCGCTTCAATCTGTAACTAAATACGATGCAATTTGCGTTACACACTTACTAAACAAGACAAGTAAAAAAGTTTACACTTGAGTTGTAGTTGATAAGGGCAGATACTGATATTGGAACTTACTCCAGGTGTTTTTGGGTCCAAAGTTTCCACCGGCGTAACGTCCTCACACATTTCTTGCCCGTCGCCTTGCGCCTTACTCATGTGCAGAACTTTTCGCTTCTTTTTTGGCAGGTCTTGGTCGCTCAGCTTACAGTACAATTGTATCTGAAATAAAACCACAAACTAAACTCAATGAGCTCATTGGTGTCGACAGCAAGTTAAAAGCGTCTCAAACCGATCTTACATTGTCTTAAAAAGTACCCACGATTATCATTATTAAAGATGATTTATAATAATCCAATTATTATAAATCATCAATATCAGTGACTACACCAACTAGGTATACTAACTGCTTTATTGTCACACAAAGTCATACTTACTAATAAAAATAAAAATAAATCATCACTATTTTACCTTTGGCTGTTTCTTCTTCAACTTTAACACTTTAAAAGCATGCACGTAGAATTGTGTTGTAACGGGTAAATAATTCCAATTCTTTGTAAATGCTTCTGCCATAGTTGCCGGGTTCAAAAGCATCATGCAGCAAGCCTTGCCAGGCTGCATCGATCTCAGGCCGTCATTAGTACGCGGATAAGGATCGAACAAATAGAACATATCTTTCTGCCTCCAAATCGCAAGCACGTAATTATTAAATTCCAATATGCCACTGTTATATTCGTGACTGAAGAAATCTTCGAGACCAGTTCTAATATTGAACAAACATTCCTTTGTTGTGAAAAGTTGTCCTTTAACTCTTTCTCTGTATATTATTATCTCACATGCAAAGGGACCTATCACTATTTCATTTGGTATATTATCAATGGTCATATCAATCATTACTTTCGGGTGCGTGCAATCAACATACAGCTTATTGCCCAGTCGTAATATTTTGTCCAACGTCTTTGAAAACCAGGTATTAGGTGGCGATATTTTCGCGTAGGTCATCGCGACAATGGATATCGGCAAAGCTTGTCTAAATTTAGCCTCCTCAAAACATCGATCCCCTAAATGCATATTAGCATTGACAATAGCACAGTTTGAGTTTAAAATTCTGTACCCCATCATGGCTTTTTCAGCTTGAGTGAGTTCTTTATCAGATTCGAAATCCTCATCGCATTTCTCATTTGCCATTTTCAAAACTTTGACAGGAGCCAAAACAAATTTTTGATCTTGTAGAATGCTGCGTGCTAAGAGAACTTCAGCAACTGAATCGACATCTTTTACGTTCATGAGAGCAGCTTGACCGTTAGCGAAGTTTGAGTAAGCTCTTGAGTCTCTTCCAGCTGGGTCGAAAATGTAATAGCACACTCTATCTTTCCAAATCACTAATTTGAGGACCCTGTTTTAAATAAAATCCAAAAAATTATTCATTCATACTTAGTTAAAATAAGACACATGCTTTCATACCTTGATAACAATATTCCTGCTCTATTTTCTTTGAAGAAAGCTTTCAGCCCTCGACACAAGTTGTGTACCGTGGGATCTAACGACATCGTGTATCCCACGATGTCTGGTTCACAAAGCAAAACTTGCATCCTTTTCCCATTCAATACCAACTTTTGTTTTTTCCCAAATTGCAGTACTTCGCATATACCCTGAACTGATGAATGATCATGAACTTTGTCTAAACATTGGATATACCTGAAAGAAAAAGGTAATTTGAAATAGGTACTATTTCTCATATACTAATATAAAAAAGATGGAATCCATGATTACCAAAAGTAACTAAGACAAATTATTGTATTTAAGCAATCTTACCATGCATCACCGGCGTCCATCAAGTTGTCAATTAACTTCATCGTCCATTGTTTAGGATGGTAATGAAATGCTAAACAAAAAGCCATTACGCTCATTGGCAGGGCTTGACGACCTCTTGATCTACCACCTTTAATGCAATACAGATTATGTTCAGACACTTACTTCAAGCAATATGGCCCAAAACTATTCTCCAGAGAATATTCAATTTTAAAGAGAATTCATTCCTTTTCTTGTTTGCTTTCATTCTAATTATTTCTATATAAAAGTCAAACATCTTATTGAGCATATCAATTAAAAACATAACACATGTAATCCCAAAAGAGATGGGCACAGGTGTATCAATAGTACGACACTCAGATTTTTTTTTCCGAAAATAAAAATATGTGTTTTTAAAGGTATTTTTTTTATTAAATCTTTTAAAGTACTCTCCACTAGCCGCTATACAAAGTTTCATGCGTCTGAACCAGTTTTCAAAACACTTTTCCCAGTCCGCCGTAGACACCTCGTTTACAGCCTGCTCGAACGCTGACAGCGCATCTTCCGGCGACGAAAATTGTATCCAAATGGAAAATCCAAAATACAATTTTCGTTGAAATGAGCAGTTTTTTTTTCGGGAATAAAAAGAAGTCTCATGGTGCTAGGTTACGGCTGTAAGGAGGGTGACCCAGGAGTGTGACCGTCGTGCTGTCCAGGAAGTCCCTCGTTTTGTGCGCAGTGTGCGAAGGCGCTTTGTCGTGGTGGAGCAGTATAGCTCGCGGAGCCCTGTGTTTGGTCGCTTGCTGTTCATAAGAGAGTAAACTTCTACCAAGCATTTGGTAGTATACCATTCAGCGTTGATGTTTCTTTGGTTCCGTAAAGGAATTGATACCAAATAGCCAGTCAAATTGAAAAAGCTCGCGATCAAAATCTTCCACCCGCTTCTGGATCGCTTCACTTTGGTAGGCGTTAATTCGTTTTGTAACACCCAAACCTTCGACTGGCGCTTCGTTTCTGGATTGGATTGATATAAATCCAAGACTCATCACCTGTAATGATGTTTGGTTACAAAATCATTACAGGTGACCGAGACGAGCCTTCTTCAAATTTGTTTATCATACGGCACCATTCAACTATGTGGGACATGTTGGGAACATGTAGGGAAATTTTTAAATTGGAAAGAACCTATTTTTATTTAAAAATAATCATATTTTCAAAATAGTCTTTATCTGGCCAGTCTCATACATAAAAACTTTTTGTCGCAATACTTTCTGAGTGGCCTGGTGGTGGTGGTGGTGGTTGACATTTCGTCAAGATATCTTTAAGCCCCATGTAATAAGGGGGCGAGCCTATTGCCATCAACCGGACCCACAAATCCATACTCCGGCTGCTACTGAGAAAGTCCTGGTGGAAAAACCAAATATATACCTATAGCTCGACCTGGGAGTCGAGACCAAGACGACATGCTCGGAGACTACCAACCCCAGGTTAAGGGGTGATATTGGATGTTGTAGTCGGTATGAGCAAAGCAACAAAGCACTGGCATAAAGTACAAATAAACTTACCGAACTTATTATCGTACATATTGAAAGATCCCGTCAAAATACCATAGTGTATATCAGGCCTCTTGTCTTTGGTACACCGAACTACAGTTAGAGAATGTGTTTGTATGGTTCCTCTTTTTAAATTCGACGGAATATGTATCTAGATAACAAAAAAGATGTAAGTTATTAAAAAGTCTTGTCAAAGTCAAAGTCAAAGCATTTATTTCAAATATGCACATAAAAGGCACTTTTTAACGTAAACATTTACATTAAAATAGAATTGATTCTAGGCGCCCCTTCCAAAAGGTAGTTTCGTATGGAGAAGAAGGGGCAAGGAACTCCACCGTTACTCTTTCAAAAAGTTTAACAATATTTTCAATACATTAATTATATTTCACAATAGGTTAAAAAGAATTTCAAATAAAGCAAACACAAATAAATCAATCACGTGATACTCGTAGATACATGGTGCTCACATATTTACAAACATTGTTAAAGTATATGATTTTCTTAAAATATTAACTAGGAATAAGTCAGTAAAAATAACAAATTATACAATTCAATAAGCAACCAGTTTGATTTTGTCTAGCCTCTAAAAAGAAATTTCTTGGCAAAAAAACTACATGTACTTATATATATAAATAAATTAAATATTTGCTACAATACTGTATGGAAAAGGTGACATAACTAAAACAAAATTTCGCACAAAAAAGTATTCGACTTACTGTGAGATATAGGTACCTAGACCATAATACATATTACTTAATATGAGTGTTTGATTTGGGATGAACTTGAAAGTCAATGCCAACCATACGAGCCTTGCTCACTATGTTAGTGAAAACCAATAAAGCAACATTTATATGTTACGGGTAAAGGCTCCCGCAGACACGCACGACAAGACTCTAGTAGAGTAGAATTCAATAGGTCGCAACGTTGAGTCGCGCTTGTATGTGAATGCCTTTACAATGTTTGCCAACTTTTTATTAATTTTTGTTTGCAATGAAATACGGGACTTGAAATGTTGATTGCAACTGACACACAACTTTTGTTTCTCATGAAAGTGGAGCCTAACTTACGTGTTCCGGTTTAGGTATTTCATCCAGGCCACAGACTTCATCATCATCTTTTGAATATTTCTGTGCACCTCTTGCTCTTGGCTTTCCATCAGTAGCGCCAACAGATTTATAGCAAGCTACCTTCGAGCGTCTAAAAAGTTGAAACAAAGTTCAAAAACAGTTGCGTAACATAGATGCTCGAATCGCAAAAATCCTCCTGGCAACAATGACTTCTTTTGTTTATCGTAAACATAGAAAATTAGCAGAGCATGTTATCGAGACACTGCAGCATTCCATGCTGCTACTTGCCAGCAACACAAAAACATATTGCTAAAACAATGCTGCACAACTTTTTTGCCTCATAAAAACGGGATTTTATGCTCACCACTGCGCTGAGCACAATGGTCAATGAGGCCAATCCCGCGATGGACGCGACTGCGTGTGTCGATTGTTTTAGATATTACATCAGAAAGTTTGTCTTCTATTTGCGCCAGTTTGAACAGCTCCGTACATGTTAGTTGCAGTGGCGGACTAACAGGGGGGCGGAAGTGGCGGCCCGCCCCGCATCTGGTCTTGTGGGGCCCCCAAATGCCTCCGCGTTCCCTGATCAAATCCTAAACAAGACTTAAAAAATGTGCCTACTACATACATAATTTCATCAAGATCAAAACACTAAAGCCATCTAGACTTTTTAACGCGGTACTGACATTCTTTTAACTTTGCTGAACGCGTCCAATACCCTGGGGGAATTCCCGTCTTTGTAGCGGGTACTTCACCCGCCACCCCCCACACCCCAGGCATCCCTGAATGAATGAAGTGCAAATAATTCACTCTTGTACGCCTACATTTACATTCACTACATTCTATTTGCGTCGAAAAATAAACATTGACCTCATTTAAAATATATTAAAAATCATTACGTTGATATTTAACAGTTTATTAGTATGTGTGTATGTAACTGAAATTTTCGCGAACGGATAAGCCCTTTTTTCAATTTGTAAAGTAATAAACGCGATCTTATCCGTTCAAAGTAATTTCATTAAAAAGTGTAAGAGTGTTTTTGATTTTTTTTGCGGTATAAAAGTAAATGAGATCAGTGTTGAGTTAGTGCATTTTCGAGTATTTGGAAACAGTAAATAATAGGGATGATGACTAATATTAAAAATGTTCGTATAATGTTTATAGCTTGGCAATTTTTTAAGCTTTTACTGTTTTTGTAATATTGTTTGCAATATTTGGAAACGATCATTTTTTGACATTAAAATTCAATTAACTTTAGATTTATTAGCTTAGAAATTATAATCCGTAGTTTTAAGTCAATATACACCTACGAGTACATTGCTTCAGTTCTTCAAATCATTGATATTGAGACAGCAAACATAGGTGAGAAGTCTACTAAATGTGATATTAATAAAAACTCCGACGTGACTGACACTGAAATACATGACTATAAAACTAATAAATTAAAGAAAAATACTAAGGAACCCGAAGAATACGTCGCTTCTAACTTAGAGTTCTATCATCCAATAATGCTGCACATTGGCCAATACCTGTGCCAGAGCATATCAGAATTTCGATTATCAAATAGGGCAGTGAAATATTTCAAAACAAGGACGGACCTTTTGAATCTGTAGAAAGACCAGGTGACAGCACTGACACACATTGTTGTTTAACTTTGCCGTTGTTTTATTCACATTTAAACGAGAGTAAATATTTAGGGTCTCTGACTTTTGTCAGTGGTGGAAATTAAATCCAAGAATATCACAGCATGAATCGTCTCATGAACATCTATCAAATTTAGAAAAATTTAAAACGTTGACAATGGGCTTGAAACTTTAAAAAACGATTGATAAAGACAACTTGAAGATTATTAACGATTAAACAAAGAAATGGAGAAACGTTTTACATCGCCTTTTAGATGTAACGCTATTCTTAGCTCCACAAAGTCTTGCCTTCCGAGGCCACCGTGAAGATATTTCTTCGGAAAAAAGGCGAAATTTTCTAGAATTAGTACAACTCTTAGCGAAATATGATCCTGTGTTGAAAGTGCATTGCTTAAAACTAGAAGAGGCTGCTGGTGGGTCAAAGAGAGTACCATCTTATTTGTCAAAAGGAATACAAAATGAATTTATTCATGTTTGGGTGATTATGTAAGGCAAAAACTCATTGCAGGTATTAAAAAGGCAAAGTATTACGGAATCATTTTTGACAGCACTCTTGACGAAAGTAAAATAGATCAAATGAGTCAAATCATTAGATTCGTTCAGAGAGTCACATTGTGGAAGTACTAGAATCTTTCTTGTTATTTATGTCTGGAAAAACTGTTGAGGAAATGTCAAAAGACATTCAGCAACAGCTGGAAAAAAGAAACGAGGAAGAAGGAAGGCAAAAAGAACGATGCCGGGTGAATTAGCTCATGATGCTTGATTATCAATTCGAGAAGAAATACGTCGGTCAATGTATGAATGCATGGACCGATTTATACAAGAATTGTCGACACGATACGGGGCCGTGAAACAAAAAAAATATATTTTCCAAATTATTGAAACAAAGTTTATGCTAGAAGCTTCAAATGACGCTCTGGCTGTAGCATTTGACAATCTGCTACAAATTTATGGTGAATTTGACAATGAGCAAGTTTCCCAAGAAATAAAAAGGTACCGCAGGCATGTAAAAGCCACCGATACGAGTATGGACGTTGCTGCCAAATGGAGAGCCCAATAAATCCTTCAATTTATAATAAAATAGGACATCTTATATGTATGTACCTATATCGCATAGACTTCAATACTTTTTGGCCATTTGCATATCGGTTGCATCATGCGAGAGGAGTTTTTCGAAACTCAAACTTATTACAAATTATCTTCGATCTACAATGGGTCAAGAGCGACTGAATCATCTAGCCGTGCTTTACATAGAAAGAAAAACTTCCAAAGAAATCGATGTCACAGAAGTTATTGAGATAACTTCTTTAAAAAATAGAAATAAAAACTGTCTTTGATTTATTTTACCTTTTTATTTTGTCGATCGATTCTTATTTTATTTTCCTCAGCCATATCTTTTCCATATTATAGGTATGTCTCCATACCTATGTATGTATATTAAGCCTAAATAATTTATTTCGAATTTAAATTTCATATTGATTGTAACGACATAAACATTAACACTTATTTATACATACAAATGTGAAGCGAATGAAAAGCTTGCAACATTTGTACTTTTTTTTTTCAAGCTGGGGGGCCTCATTCAGCTTTGCCGCCCCGGGCCTCTGTTGGGCTTAGTCCGCCACTGGTTAGTTGACACAATCATAAGAGCGAATTACTTTCCGCATCCCGCGCGGGGTTAGCTTTAGTTTGGCCAGAGCTTTTAAGAAGCACATACGGCCAACTGCACGCTAGTAGTATTACGAGTGAACCCTTACTTCGGCGAACTATAAGAGCTACCTAAAAAGTCAAATTGTTACTATGGATGTAGGATAACTATTAAAAGCCCCCTCTTTTTTTAATTGCTGAATGGGTCTGCTCTTGACCTCGATCACACCTGATGGGTAAGCGTTGGATGAGGTGTCTGATGAACGGGCGTGCCCAGAATGATGTCTTTCAAGAATTGTGGGCTATGGGCAATTCAAGATAAAATAGGACTACTTATTTAAAAATAGAAACAGTAAATAACCCTTTCAATCTCTTAGCTAGTTTTTTCTTATTCATTTTGGCAGCATATTTTCTGAAACAGATTTAGTAGTCGTTTTAATTATAACTTTATCAAAAGACAAAATAAAAGTACCTACTGCAAAATATACATACCGACATTTCTTTTTAGGGCATGTTTTTCTTTTGCAGACACTGAAAATGTTTAGTTGATGAAAAACATTATCCATTTGTTTTTATTTATTACTCGAAAAATAATACTTAATCAAAACACTTACCCTCCCTTGTAGCACGGCTTTGGTTTCTTAGGTCTGTAATCCATCAAATAAAGATTGTGAATTCTAATAATATTATATAATATATAATTGTTAAAGCATTTAGATGAAAGGCACACAGGTGGTGGTGGATTAAAACAAATGTAAAGTAAAGACAGAAAAAAAAACAAACCTTTTCAAGTCTTTCTTAGATCCAGGTATGTGTACAACATCGGGAACGAAGTCTTGATCCCTATTGAGGATAATTCCACTGTGCGGCTTGAATAATCTGAAATTTTAATGATTTCTGTGTTGATATCCGAAGTGGATTTCGGCAGGTTCAGCACCGAGACACTGAAGTGTCATTTTGTAGTCAATACATTATTAAAAACAAAGTCCCTCAAAATCTACAGGACGCAATTTCACCAATGGACAGAGTGAAGGTTGAGGTATATAATGTAATTCATTAAGGTTTTGTGTAAATATGCTGAAATATGACGATACTTGTTGAAGATTTCGGAAACCTGGATTAACACGTAGGGTACTTTTAAACCCGGTAGTACGCGGGCGAAGTCGCTGGCAAAAGCTCGTAGCACTTATGGTATTATAATTAAATATGAATGATTCCTTACTCGTGTCCAGATTTAGCGGGAAGAGGTGGTCTCATTTGCGCAGGTTGGACGGTAGCCCTTTGAGCTGAAATGATCTCGCCACTTGTTTTTGGACTAGGTACCTATGAAGAAGAATACAGTAGACGATTAGGTTAAATTTTATACGAGTAGAAAAGTATTTCCAGGCATTATTATCAAAAATAGAACCACCCGTTCAGGCATTGCTGACGCAGATCTCGCAATGTATAGTATTTAAGCTTGAATGAGATCAAATACTGACAAAATAAACTTACATTCAAGATAGATTTGCTCGATGATGAGTGCCTAACAACAGCGCTGGGAGTAGGAAGCATTATATCGCCAGGCAGCAGGTCGTAATACTGGACCCGCTTTTTCGTTCCAGGCTTTTTTCCTAAAATTCCACCACTCGAATCCACTATGGATTCTTGCGATGTCGAACCAAAGGAATATCCCGAAAATGATCGTCTGGAATGACATAATAATTCTTAATACTACAACTAGCTCAGAATATAAAACTTGTATTCTTATTTATTTTATTAATTCATTCAATAAACAATTGTCCAACTGAAACAGTTCTAGTTCCGGCCGAAACCGAAACTTATGAAGTAGGTAGGTTTAATTGACATTATTTTCTGAGACCCAGCTTTTTCTTAGGTTTGAAACAAATAATTTGATAAAGGGCTGATTTGCTTATTTGTTCGGATACTACCGAAGGTATTTCGTACGCTTTTCTGAACAGCGTGGATGTGGTTTATCTGGCCAATTGATCTGCAGTGCATATACAGTAGGTATATATATACACATACACCCCCGCCTAACCCTTCAGAGAAAAGAGGTGTAATGTTAGACAGGTTCTAAGCAATATTATATGGGTATCTAATTACAGGTACACGAGACATTTCAACTTTATTCTGGTATGAAAACGCAGCTAAGTTGCCGCTGGTACTACAAATGTCTACAGGGTACCAGGGACTTAGACGCGCAAACTGAAACCGTGAATACAGCACATGATCTAGACCTCCTGGCGTAGAAATGTTTCGTCGGTTATTTTAAAAAAACTGCGGTTTCATAGAAAATTGCAATACCTACGCGGTCAAGATGTCAACGTAGGGTGTTCAGAATCCAATCGGGGTTGCGGAAGAATCGTATGTTCCCGCGACCCCGACGTAGGTGTGAGATGGAATACCGGGGTGGTTTTATTCAGTAAGAGTCTGACAGACAAGGGCGGAGGACATCCATGAGGATTTTCCACCCCAAACACAAAAAGGGTGTTCAAAATCATGTGCTGAATTCATGGATTTCAGTTTGCGGGTCGACGTCCCTGCCAGCCTGTAATAATACATCCTATGTCTATTTCGGCTACGGTGACTGTTTTTTATTTCCGACAACGTTACGGGCATGTGGGTAATGAAACCTATTTTGATTGTAAAGGCGCACAGAGTGGACACGCTAGAATGCCATTGTGGTAATGACATTGTATGTGCTCTGGCACGCATACCATGACACCATAGAAACGAGTTAAAAAAAAAAATACAGACGAATAAAATAAATCTATTATTTAGTCTATCTGTGTTTTTGTCTATTCTTCTGACTACGAAGCCCGGACATGCTACGCGTGCTGCTGTCGAGATCTCTCTATCGCTGGTTTTCAAAGTCATAAGCACCCTGTAAGTATATTAGTCCACTATCACCACTTCCCATCAATTGGGCCGTAGGTCGCTTCGGCGTGTTTTCCATCCAATAGCATACTTAAAACAAAAACTATTTGTCTTATGTAGGTATTGCGTTAGTTTTTTGTATTATTCTGGGAATTTAATTTTCGCCGAAATTTGTTTATATGGATATTTGTACTACTGCAAATATCAAGCGTAACTACCTCACTGCTTGCCTATTAAAGCTTGCTGGTTCCACAGGACAATGGCTGATGTATCGTAACCTGAAACATTGAATATAATTGAGTACGGCAGGTGTACAGAAACCCCGACCAGGTGCCTTGATTTAGATTTATTATCAATAATAAAAGTGACACTTCGTCCCACCCCAGCACAACCCAGCGCCACAATATATTTATTATGGAGGATGAAAAATATTAAAAATGTTCGTAAAAATAATGTAATTTCAAAGAAGGCATAATAAAAATGAGATAATCGAAAAATCTGTAAAATCAATGTAAATATGAAGAAGAAGCACGCTTAAAGTTTTTTGACGGGATTATTCCCGTCCTTGTCGCGCGGTACGGACAACAGTCGTGACGTCACTTCTACGATAGTGCTGTCCTTGTCTAACACTTACTTTAAAACTTTTATAACATGGCTATTTTTTGAGCTTTTACACGTTTTGTAATATTCTTTTCACTACTTATTTGGAAACAATTATTTTTTTTGAGAAAAATAATATATTGTCATGATTCCTATTAGGTTGTACTAGCAACATATAATTAATTAACATTAACACAATATGTAACTGTGAACTTATTTTAATATTAATACTGTGCCAGCGCACTGTAATTGCGTAGCACACTAACGGTAGGAATAGCTTTAATTTTGACAGTTCAGCAACATTCATTGCGTTATTTACGTTTTTGAGCAGACAAATTGTTCGATCATTGGAAGCAACGGATTAGCAATATCCTTCAAAATTAATCAGATTGTGTTTGATAGTTTGTTACGCCATAAGGGTGCTGAAGACGCAGTGTCTGCATTCGAAAGGGCTGTGGTAGAGAACCCTAGGTAGCGCTTCCCACCAGGCAAAATCACTTGGCCTGGTCGGAAGATTCTTCCTTTTCAGCGGAGGACTGGTACACACACCTTCTCTAAGCAACACATTATTGTTTTCCGCAATGCACGCCAACGATATCGCGGGCACAGTTAGTTAAAAAAAAAAAACAGTCGGATCTGGTAAAGGCAGAGGCTTTGACACGTGCCGTTATTGGAAGACTACTCGAGTTTCCTCACAGTTTTCCGCTATTTAACAGAGAAACCCAAATTCAACTGTGACTATATCGTACCTAATCTATACAATATTTCACTTTCTTTTGACCTTCATGATTCAATCAAATTTTTTTTCTGCCCTTTTTCCATCGAGGCCATTGAAATCGGATTTTTACTGTTTTACATAATAAAATCATTTACATACGGAATTTGTTAACCTATCAACGAGATAAAGCAATAAAATAATATTCGCGAATAGTATTTTGATCAACAAGCATACCTACTACCTAACAAAGACATGCAAAAGCAAAAACCTGAAAAATAAACACCACCTAAGCGCATCCCCCTAATGGCATTAAGCTCACTCCTAAGTCCTTACATGCTACAGTTAACCTAACTTTATTCGTATCACTTAAACTACGCTATCCGCTCTTACTACTACGACTTAGGGCGCTGCTGTCAAGGTCACCTCGTCAACTGGCGAAATGTGGGTCAACTTGCCTCTGTCTACTGTTTGCCTTATATGAATAATGGCGTGATATCTTTAATTTATGCGAAATTAATAAGTTCCGCATAGATTATGTCTATTAGTCGTAGAATACTACGACTTGTAGGCTGTACTCCGCTGTACCTCCAAATAACCTCGTAAAAAATCTTCCCTTTAAGTACCTGTAAATGGTTTAATTGAAATAAATGATTTGAGTTTGAGTACCTATAGATAAATAAATAATAACCTTGTGTGCATAGAAGGCTTCATTGGCACGCATGTATCCTTGAAATGCGGTGGTATAAACTGTTTAGTTTTGAATTTAGGTGGCTTTACATTTTTATTTTTTTTATAACCTGAAACAGAAAATTCTTGTAGTCACACATTTTATTATCATATTGCATGCATACTTAGACATACATTTTTTAAAACAACTTAGAAGGCGTAATTACTCTGTATACCTATTTAACCAGTATTTTAGTAGGCACTAAGAATCTCCGAGTTCGAAACGCTGACAGACAGACAGGCAGAAAGACGGATTTGGCAAAACTTTATGGGTTCCTTGTTTTATTATGGAACCCTTAAAAACAAAAAGAACATTCTACCCATTGCAACTGTTAATCAACCTGCCGTGTTGTATCCAGTCTGTTGTTTTCGAGTTTCCAAGTATTGCTATAGCAGTATATTGCGCTCAAATAACGAAGGCGCCTTGCTTCCTGTCGTTACATGGCTAAAATTACTTATTACTCACTGGCAATGTAGTCCTGAAACGTGAGAGCCTGAACAATTTCAGCCACATCTTTAGGATCTGTTCTTTTCCCTTTTGAATGTTTGCAAATTTGTTGCAATTCTATTGGACATTTGCAGACTCTGGAAGAAAATAATTAATATTACAATTTGATTAAAAATCACAGAAATAAAACACATGGATTTCCAATTACCGTTTTTTTTTAGCCATTTTATTAAATGTTATCAATTTTTTGTGATTTGTGTTTTTTTCTATGGAAATAAAAAATGATTTTGATAGATGTCCAGATGACAACTTCAAGATATTTATTCTAATTTTAAGAAATATAAATCTTATTCAAGTAGGTCTTTATTTGTGTACTACATATGCTTAAAAATTGATTATGTGTCTACACATACAAAATGTGGGACAACGCGAACAATGTCGAAATTTTTGGTGTTTTCAAATCTGGGCAAACATCAATGTGACATGAACAGGAAAAAAAACCGCTGCGCAAAGTGTAACCATTAATTTTTCAGCATACCTACGGTTCTTGACCTAGCGTAGAATTTCGTCGGTTCTAAAATAAAAAGTTGTTCCATACATTTTGACGGCATTGGCTTATCACTTTTATGAAACATGACTTTCTTTTAACCGGCGAAAAATTTAAACGCCTGGGGGTTTAGAACCATACTATCATATGCTGAATTCGTGGTTACAGTTTATCTTAGACACAACAGACATAGGTGGAGGAATACATCGTGACGAAACCTGAACTTACAGTTAATTACATAAAATTTGAAACTGCCAATTCGCCTTGAGCAAGCGTGGTGACCAATGCTCATGCCTTCTCTATATGAGAAAGGCCTTTGCCCTGCAGTGGCTGGTATTATTTATTATTATTAGATAAACTAGCACTACGCCCGCAACCTCGTCCGCGTGGATATCGTATTACTTCCTACAAAATGTAGCACCCCCTCCCCCTTTAATAGGTTGTTTTGAAAATTTAATGATAACGATATATTTAATTATTTACTTCCCTTGGCTTAATCGAGACACGTAGCGAAATCCTCCCTCAAAAACCTTATTACCCCTTTTAGTGGTCCATTTTCGAAAAACCCAAATACTCGTAACTCTTTTTTTTCTGTCAGGTTTTAATACCGTTATTTGAGGTAACCGGACAGCCGCATCTTTTTTTTTAAAGAATGTATTCGGGCAAAGTTTCAAGAAGTAATATTTGAGAAATAACAAATGAAATAGAAAGAAAAAACGTTTATTTGCGGTAAACATGACGCATTGATCGAACACAAACACAGAAAAAATAACAAGTTGGGGGAAAACATGCGTCACATCCCCTCTTTTCACTCCTTTAAAGGTGGAATTCCCAAAAGCCCCGTCTTAGAGCTTCCCTACATTAGAGAAGGAACCCTTAATTTCTGATATGTCAGTCATTCAGCACTTCGCCCCCTCCGTTCGCGTAAATTTCGTATTTTCCCTACGAATTTCACCAGCCCCTCCAGTGGCCTCCACCCCCTTTACATGGTAGTAATAATTTAATGATTTATTAGCAGTAGGTATTCGGGCCAAGTTTCAAGATAATTAATATAAAAATACATATAAACTATATTCCTCCTTTCCACAATTTTGACAAATCCTTTGCGATGTCTCCTTAGATTGACTCAAAAATTATTTATACCTATTTTCGAATTAATCAAGCCACGACGTAAAATCCTCCTCTGTAAAATTGACTACAATTTTTGAAAAGCCCGGATACACGTTGTTCTTTATTTTTTGGTTTTAAGTATAAATACTGAGTTTTGTGTAAATTGGAGCGCGCGTTAAAATTCTACACAAATTTTTAAAATCCCCAATCGCCCTTTACGGGTTGCAGGTGAGAAAAACTCAAAAACAAACTTTATAATTTACATAAATGTATGTTATATTATGTGTCAAGTTTCAAGTTTATTTAGCAAGCTTTTTCAAACCCAAATGTAAAGAAAAACCCCTTCAAATATTAAATTGTTCCTAGTTCCATTAAAACTAATGGGACTAGGAACAATTTATCGGCTGAGCGTTTACGAGTATGTCAGTCAGTTTCTCCTTTTAGATAAATGAATAAGTTTTAATCGTAGAATTATTAATGGCCGGGTTACACGAGATGAGGTTGTATTTTTGAACTAGTAGTTGCTTGTTTTTGTAGTAATGTCATTCATTTATGTATTCATTTAAGTTACATTCAGTATATTAACATTACTATGAACTACTATGACTATGAACAATGCTGGACGGGAAATGGAAAGGTATACGTGCGCGAGAAGCAGGGTATGCCTAGTCGATTAATCAAATCGGAAGACGATCTGAAAAACTTGCGCAAACGAAAGTGACTAAGCTCCTGCATTTCATTACGTACACCCCATCTTGTTTAAATTACCACAATTAAAAACTGTTTTGTTTAGAATTTATAAGCTTAATATTACTAACCAGCAACTAATTTACACATATCTACACTACTACTTCAAAATTTATTAAGAATCTCTTCATTATAAATCACAGAAAAACACACACTACTTTCACATTTTACTATACATTATACATACATAGGTACCTCATATCGGCACGTAATTATTTGCACGGGCGGTTTACGAGACACATCATTTTGCTTAAACACTTCTCCATAGAACCCTTATCTGCGTCGTAAAAGTTTGAACATTGAGAAATATAGCGTTAAAATTCGATAATTTTCTGAACACACAAAATATGGATTCAGTCTCTGCCTCTGACTCGGCGAACTGTACCTTGTAAACTGTGTTCCGCCTAATTTTAAGCCGAACTTGTCACTCAAAATATCCCTAGTATTACAAAAAATATTTCAGGTTTTTATACAATCCTAGCTAGAACAAAAAAATTATGGAATATTATTACATTAATAGAATGCTGGCTTCCTGGCACGCACAGCATTTGCATTTGGAGAGCCATCATACCCCCGATCTATTATAAGTGTGGGGACAGATGAAGCTGTGTCAGCAATTATAGGCCCATAGTTGTTTTACCAGCCCTGTCAAAAGTTCTACAGAGGATAATGAACAACAGGCTTGTTGAGTACCCCGAAAAAAAAATCTTCTATCTCCAACACAATACGGTTTTTGGTTTGACAAATCAACGTCCGATGCAGTAGACGATTTGACAAACTATGTTGTCACCAACCAGGACAAGGGGATAAAGGCGCTGGGCATATTTTTAGGTATCGCTAAGTTATTTGACACGGGTTCTGTACCAAGTCTCACCCATAAATGGAGAATTTGGGAATAATAGGGCTTCAACTTGAACTTTTTGATAACTACTTGAGTGAGCGCACCCAGTGCGTTAAAATAGATGAACACATCGGTGACGAACAAACTGTCTCATATGGCGTCCCTCAAGGAAGCATGTTAGGTCCCACACTGTTCCTTATGTATATTAATGACCTGGGTATGCTCACATTCCCTAGGGGTGTGATCATAAGCTTTGCAGATGACAATAGATGAACACATCGGTGACGAACAAACTGTCTCATATGGCGTCCCTCAAGGAAGCATGTTAGGTCCCACACTGTTCCTTATGTATATTAATGACCTGGGTATGCTCACACTCCCTAGGGGTGTGATCATAAGCTTTGCAGATGACACAGCGCTCCTCTTTAGCGATGATTCATGGGACGGAGATTTTTTTTTACGCGCAAGCGGGCTTCATGTGTCAAGGTGGTTACGCAGTAATGTTCTAACACTCAACGCGGACAAAACCAATTATATGACCTTCTCTCTTAGAGCAAATAGTAACGTCCCAAACTCCCCAGCGCCCTACACAATAATAACACACAAGAGTCCAGAACCGCACGATAACAATATGTGCACCTGCGCTCACATGTCATGAGTCACGCTATTTATCACATTTTAGGCGATAAAAACGTTATGTCTTAAATGCTAGCACGGAGGCGTGAGATAATTCTCTCGACATGTGACATAACTTCTTGACGTTTAATTTGGACTCTATTATTTGCTAATACGGGCGCAGCCATTTTGTGACCAAGGTCACACATTGACAGATGGTTATGAAAAATTTATCACATTCGGTCAGAGGTCCTGCTAATTACTGCACCAAATGGCAGTAAATTATTATAATTATGTTATTGCCAGAGGACAAGAGGCCCAAAGCAAGAAAATCTTCCGGAGAAACATTCGGGACTCATAAAACACGTTCGAGTTGCCAGACTGGGAGTTCAAACGGATTTTCCGCCTGACAAAGCCTATGGTGGTTGTGGTATGGTGGCTATCAAACAAGAACAACGGAACAACAAAGACGGTTAGAAAACTATTTATATTCTTCGGAAAGACTTGACGTGCGTGTGTCAAAAATGAATTAGATCCCAACCAAAATAAAAAGTTGTTTAATTTTATTATCTGCACTCATGCATACATATTATTTTGTTGTTATACATATTCATATGACACGTCTACCAATGCTTCTCTATCAAGATCTGGGGCAAGACTATCACTATCAATACCAACGTAACCTACAAATAACCTATAAATACGTAACCTATAAATAACCGAACATTACCTCACTAGGAACGGCTTGAGTAGTTTTATGTATCGTACTATTAAGTATACACCCTACCATCGTTAGTATCCGCACCGATAGTTTTTAAGGCTTCTAAAATGGTTTAGATAAACCATTCCGCCTGTCCGTTAGCACGAGGTACCTACTCCTGTCGCTACGATATGTAACCTAATATTTCTATTGGCCCAGTGGTAACGGTCCCGACTTACGAGTTGTAGGTCGTGAGTTCGAACCCAAGCAGGCGCTTTACTTTGTGTAAATAATTTAATCACCACTGCTCTCAAAACGGTGAAGGAAAACATCGTGAGGAAACCGGCATGTCCTAGAACCAAAAATTCGAAGACATGTGACATCTACCAACCCGCACTGAGCCCGCGTGGTGGATTACGGCTCACTACCTCTCATAGAGAGGAGGCCTGTGTCCCAGCAGTGGGAACGTTATAGGCTGATTATGCTATTATGCTATTATGAGAAAATTTACTTGAAGTGAAACAAGAACCTGCGTCACTATTTATTCTTCTAGGATTTCTAAATATTTTAGAAATACGTTCTAATTCTTTTTACACCAGTCGCATTAGTTTTACGTACAGCACAAATAAATACGAATTTTGTGAACGTATCTACATATACCAATAAAAAATTGTTTTTTATTCTAGTTGTTACGAACGGTCCTAACTGGTCAAGATGGAGGGTGTGGAAAGGTTGTGCATATTTTGGCAGCGGTTGTGCTCTTTTGGACTTCCCTTATTTTTAAAATATATACAGCTCAAGTAATTATATAATAAACTTTTTTTATAATATAACGCAGACGTCGAAACCAATACCGTGTACGTATACGCTCAACACACTTATCTACAGAAAAAGGCCCAAATCATCATGATTCCATCTTGTAATTTACAGATACACTTTTTTGGAACGACCCATCTACGTCCCTGACTAGTTCTCCTATAAACTTTTCCGCCTAAAAGTTCAAAATTGTTAAAAATGTCTTTATGTTCGTCGGCCTCTTCTGATGCCAATATATTCCTTATTCTTACTCTCTCAGATTCCTGTACCTGTACTGTCAACTACCGATCTGCCTCTGTAATCGACATAATGATCTCAGATTCCGATTTTTCACCTGATAGCACGGGATTGCGGCTCAAAACATCCGTGTTCATCATCTGTTGAAAACATGACGGAGCATTAGCCAAACCGAACGGTATTCTTAACTCAGAATGTCCGTCTTCTGAGAAAGCTGTTTTATCAATCGAATCTTTATATAGTAAAATCTGATAATACCCACTTTTTAATTCTAAACTTTTTTTTTTTTTTAATCTTTATTTATTTACAGGGTTTTTTCTTTAAAGAATATGTCACCCCGATTATTGAATACAATAACTAGGTATAAAAAACTAGCCTACCCGCAACCTTATACACATAACAATAATATGATAAAGCGTTCAGCTGGCCTCCTCTGATAATGGTGAGGCCAGAACGCTATTGTAGAAACCTACATTTAAATTAGTGTCAAATGCTTGACGTCTTTGGACTCCAATACGACTACATTCCGTCAAGATGTGATGCACATCTTCTATGACTCCACAGACAGCACAATTGGGTGAATCAACTTTGCGCATCATAAAACCAAAACTATTGAGAGGAACGTGGCCGGATCGGAGTCTCAAAGCCATCACAACTTCTTGCCTACTCATCCTGCACTCGTTGAACCAAAGCATACGTGGAAGAGATGGTTGAATCGTCCTATACCAAATGCCCTTTGTTAAAGATCTTTTATCAAAATATTCTGACCAAGATTGAATACATCTGTCTCTAACTAGGGGTAAAAGCTCAGTATGCCATGGAGGACAAGCATAAAATTCCCCATCAGAAGCGGCTTCATTTGCCAAACGATCAACCCTCTCATTACCATGCAGGCCAACGTGAGAAGGAATCCATTGCAATACAACTATTTTACGTTTGGCTACAAATTCAGTGATGGTTCTTATGATACTATATGCCAGTGGAAGCCCTCTGAAAGGTGCAGTACTCGTACATCTCCTCAGATGAAGAAGGGCACTTTTCGAGTCAGTGAAAATAACAAACCGTTCACCGTCCAAAGATTTGACGTACGCCAGCGCTTCAGCGATAGCAATTAACTCCAAGTGCATTATTGAAACTTTTGATGAAATACGGAATTTGAAAAAGGTACCAACTTGCGAATCAAAAAAGGCTGCCCCACAGTGGTTCTCACGTCTAGAACCATCTGTGTACACACAGTAAAAGTCAGAATATTGTGCATTTAGAGACTTACAACATATTGATCTTAAATTATCTATAAAATAACAATGTTTAGGTTTATCAATGGAATCTAAATTAGGCTTAACAATACGTGATAAGTCGATATTGCTGACCCAAGCGTCCATGGAGAACATGCCAATTTGACTACTGCAGTACATATGTTCTTGTTTTAGGACATCGTGGGACATAACTAACAGTGGTATTTTCTTATTTCTCCAATAAGGATTATTACCACAAAGACCATGAAGCTTATCCAATACGCCTATTATAGGAAAATCATAACACTTTGATTTTAAGTAAAACTTACCAGCTAAATATCGGCGGCGAATAAAAAGAGGAGGCAATATCAATTCGGATTCCATCACGTGAATGGGGGTGCTTTTGATGAACCCACCTATTAACCGCAGGCAAATGTTTTGTAGTCTATCCAGTTTGGTTAAATGTGTGTCGGCGCTATTGTCCAGTAAAAAGCTACCAAAGTCAATACGACTGCGAATGAGTGACATATATAACCGTCTTAAGTGTTTGGGGTGAACACCCCACCCGGGTCCCACTAAAACCTTAAAAATGTTAATCAGTTTAAGTACTCGCTCACGAACCTCATTTATATGTTTCTTCCATCGGAGACCCCTATCTAGCCATAATCCTAAATATTTAACATGGTCTACTAACTCTAACAAAGTACCGTTTAAACGGACATTTATAAGCGGTCTACGAAAACCTCTACTAAACAAACAAATTTTACTTTTAGCGGGAGAAATTTCTAAACCTACGTGCGTTAACATGTTGTTGATTATATCAAGAGCAGACTGGATCTTGTATTCGCCCTCACTAACAGACTTACATTGCACATATATAGCGAAGTCATCCGCATACTGGGATATGCAAATATTGTCCTGCAAACGTTTACAAATATCTGACGTTATTATATTAAATAATAGCGGAGATAATGGATCACCCTGAGCCAAACCATTACTCGAATATCTGCTAATAAAATCATTACCAGATCTTATCTTGAGTACTCTTTTATGAAGAAAATTCCATAAATATAGACAGAGGCGTGATCCTACCTGAAAGCTATCCAAAACATTTATTAAAACAGTATTATTTACATTATTATATGCATTATTAATATCTAAAAAACAACCCATAGTAGAACAACCCTCGGCAAAACCAGTTTGAATTACAGATATTAAGCAACTTAAGCCATCTAAACACGATCTACCTCTTCGGAAGCCTACTGTGTTCGCAGAAAAAGTGTTTTTTTTTCCAGAAACCATTCCAATCTTCGAAATAAAATGTAATGAAATATTTTGCATATGCACGACAGCAAGGATATAGGCCGTAGAGAAGAAACGTTACGAGGATCACGACCTGGTTTTGGAATAGGTACGATACAAATGTCGCGCCACTGAGAAGGAACAAAACTAAGATCAAAAAACTTATTATATAACGTTAGTAAAACCGATTTACCCACATCAGGCAAATTCTTAATCATAGAATAAGATATATCATCGCATCCAGATTTATCCTTAGATTTGATACATTTATCTAGCTCCTGAATAGAGATCTCGCACTCTAATAAAGGGTTACTATGTTGAACCGTAGGGGTCGATGGAGAAATATAATCTGGAGTTAAAGCATTTAAAAGATTTGTGGCACTTAGGGCATCCACAAAATGTCTAGGCGAACGGTAACCTTTCAGCCATCTCATTTTGCGCCACATTTCACTAGACGATGTAGTGTGATCAACTGTTGAACAAATATTTTGCCAGTTCACTCCCCTAGCCTGCCGGATTAACTTCTGCGATATATTTATCCTATTGTTGAGAGTATCAAGATTTTGGGGAGTGGGATTACGCCTAAATTTGGATAATGCTAGCCTTCGATGAGCCACAGCGTGTGACAGTTCTGAAGTCCAGTACGGCTTTGGAGTAAAATCTGAAGTAGGGTTTTGGTTATACTTAAACATCGGGATGAATTTGTTAGCAGCGTCATTCAAAATACCCAAAAATAAATCATAAGCTTTTTGAAGGTCATTCGGCAAACAGAAATGGCAAAACTTTTGTTCCAGATATTTTTTATATGAAGTCCAGTCTGCTTTTTTAAAATTCCTTTTAATAAATGAAGGGAGGTATGACGTACACAAAGTTGAGATTTTAATCATTAAATGGTCACTGCCAAGACTTTCATTTATAACGCTCCAATTAATGTTAAGCGCAATATCTGTTGAAACTAGTGATATGTCTGGGGAAGTCTGTTGCAAGTTGTTGTCAACCAAACGAACTCGCGTATGTGACCCATCGTTCAAAGAAAAAAAGTTGCTGTCTATAAGCGAATTGTGAATTAGACTGCCTCTGTGGTCAGTTTTATACGACCAACTGACGTGATGGGCGTTAAAATCACCCAGAATTAGAGTTTTGGATGGCCATAATGATAACAGATTATCCCAATCGTGCTGAGTGGTAACGATTCTAGTTGGACAATAGACAGCAACAATATTTACGAACGGTTCACAATTAAATAACTGAACGCACACTACCTCGATACCGTTATTATTCACGTGGACGCGCCTCTGCTGCGATTTAACAGATTTGTGAACTATGATAGCTACACCGCCGTATGAGTCATCCCGGTCCGCGCGATAAACATCATATCCATAAACTTTAAAATTTGTTTCTGGTACGAGCCACGTCTCGCTAAGGGCAGCAATATGCACTTTATCCTGTCTTAAAATTTCAAGAAACGATGCTAACTTGGGCCTAATACTTTGGGCATTCCACTGTAAGATATTTAATTTAATTGCTTTGTTAGCCATCACAGGGAATGAAAAAGTTACACAATGCTTTTATCCAAGGCCACTCTGAAACAAAACTCACTGACACTAATGTTAACCATTCTAGGCACAATTGTAATACACACCTTATCTTAAAAATTAAGCTAGTCTTTTTGAGGTAAATAACTTCCTTTATTCGTGACCACAACTCGTTGAAAGGTGGGCATTCATCGTTACCCTTTCCATCATCAGGTGCTTGGTGACAGTCTTTATCGTCCGCATCTGAATTCCAAAACATCCAGTCTTCTTTTGGTGGGTTATTTTTATTTTTTGGAGACTGCACTTTGGGTTTAGGAGGGTCATTCCTAATCGAAGTTGGGGTCTGCGCTTTGTGTACAGTGGCCTTAGTGTGGACAATTTCGGCATAGGTGGGTTGAAAGAAAGCTCCCGAATTCGTTTTTCTAACTAGTGAAGGGTCGCTTGCAAAAGGTGTAGAAGAGAAACGATTATCAGGGGCTACCAAAACTTCAGGGAGAACGACAATATCGGGGGGATCTGAATTTTCAGGAGGAACATAACATTCTAGGGCTTTTCTGTATGTGCAACCAAACTCAGCCATAATCTCCCTTAACCTTCTTTCCTTCTTATATACTGGACACGTCTTACTTAGAGATATGTGGTTACCATTACAGTTGACACAGGTAAACAATAAAGTCTCGCAATTCTCATGATGACCACCACACTTTGGGCAAACTACGTTTTTCGAGGGGCACATTTTCCGCATATGGCCTAACCTCCAACATTGGGAACATTGGGATACTTGGTGTATGTAAGGCAAAACCTTTACGTTTATATCACAAACACGAACTGATGCTGGTAGATGGTCACCGTCAAAACAAAGTCGAAGGGTTTCGCTGGGGCACCAACCGCCCTCATCCCTGTTGCGACGGTCTAGCCTCTTGAATGATAAAAGCTTGGCGGGGGACGGACATGAAATATTTTCGAGGATCTCCTTATCAGTAAAATCCAGATCTACGTACTTGATAAGACCATAGCAGACAGACAGCTGCATGGCCTTCTGGAACCTCCATCCTTTCTCTAAAAGATTCTCGCATGTTGTAAGATTCTGCGCAGCTGATTCACATTCAAATTGAAAACGTATTTTAAAAGGACTTAAATACTTAACCTGGCTAATGTTTGTTATATTGTTTTCTTTTAAAATACGTGCCATTGCAAACTGTTTCGGAAGACGTTCCTTGTAAGAAACGTAGACCTCATACTTTTCTTCATTTAAAGAGTTATTTCTACTACGACATATCTTTTTTTTTATCGCCTTAACTTCTGTCCAACCCTCGTCGTCTTCAGGACTTTTAACTTCTTTTCGCTTTTCCGCTCTTAACAGCTCCTCTTGGGTGTTACCATCATCCTCTATAGCATCCATATCCAAAGAATCATTCAACAAACTCTGTATATCATTCTTGAAGACGGGCGTAACACAGTGCGGTGAAGCGTTTGCGTTATCAGCCATGGCGCGATCACGTAATGCACTCGGTAGGGCCACGCAGCCGGGGGGGCCGGCGCACACCTTTAGCGCGTGACAGTGCGTCAACAACAATTCGCGATAGATATATAAGTGGGGATAGCGATCCAATCTGCGACAAAAACACAACCAGACCGCACGAGTGCCGGTACGGTTCTGAATTCTAAACTTGTAAAACACTTACGTCCTTGAAGCTTAACTAAATCTTCAATTCGGGGCATATGGTATTCATCTTTGATTGTAATTTTATGTAACATCCTGTAGTCAACGCAGAGCCTGTTTTCGCATTTTTTATCAACTTTAAAAACTGGACTGGCGTATGGGGAATTACTATCTCGTACAATTTTATTTTCTACGAGTTCTTTTACTAATTCCCTAATTGTCTGCTTGTCCGAATACGAAGTTCTAAAGGTGAACTTGATGTGTTAATTACCATTTCGTATTTGTTAACTTTTCCAAGTTTTTTTTTATACTTGAAGCAACACAATCACTGTATCGTTCAAACAAACCCCTTAATTCATTTTGATGTGTACTTGTATCTAAATATATAGCGGCTATATTACTACAAAATTCTGTGAATTTACTCCGGCATTGGAATTTAAATTGGTCGCTTACCTGCGAGTACATTAAATCAGATAGCTCAGTAACATTTCTTCCAATCAATATAACGCACCCAACCATATCATCCGAAATGTACATATCTATATCACTCAAAAAAATAGAATCTAAAAAACTTCGTTAGTTACGTATTTATAAGTTTGAAAATACTTGTAAAACGACGGGTGAGGGTAGTGCGATATATAACAAAGCCATTTTATTCGCTAAATATTCAGATATTAACGATCAACTACTATCCGTGTCAATAAATGATTCATAGCAATTAAGTAAACTTTTTTAATAAACTTACCACGTGGATTTGTACAAATAAATTTAGTTTCTTGTTCAGGTTTCACTATAACCTACAGGTTTTTTTTTAAAGTTTTATAGTTCCGGGTTCAGAAAAACATGTTATTACATTTCTTTTATATTTCTATGTACATAATAATAAGAGTTGTTTGATTTAAATAAGTAACAAAATTGGAAACTGTGAATGAAGCAGGACCAATTGAGTTAAACGCCATCTATTGCAAAAAGCTCTAAACAAAATGATTAACAGATGGCTACTTGTATCATTCAAAAGGGTTCGAATTGAAGATAAAGGCTTCCTTTTTATTTTATTTTCAAAATACGTGAAATTATGAGTGGAAATAGATGAATGAGCACTAAACAGGGATACTTAGTCTTTTACCAATCATGATATATGATTGTTGATTTCATAATGGTTACCTATGCTGCCATCTATGATTTCTTTTCAAGACAAATTACAATTTGTTCGCGTTGAGACCTCATGGTCAGGGTTACACAAAGATTATTTTGTAAGCTAGGACAGCAAGATTTTACTAGTAAGCTAGCAGGATAGTCACTAGACGCTGGCCTAGTTCAATAGAATGAAGTTCTCAGTTAAGCTAGGAGCGCCCCACAACAGATTTTTTTATTACCCTAGCTGGTGTAGTAGTATCCGTGGGCGGTTTAGTTCCAAACTAAGTATCCAATCAGATTATTCTAGATAGCTAGTCACTTAAAATATTGCTAGCTTGAAAAACTAGCCTCGACTAACCCGGGCAATACAGCCGCAGTATCTGTAGCAAAAAATATACATCCCATGCCGATTTCGTCTACGGTGACCGTTTCTCTCCTGACATATAAATAATTCAATAGGTGTATGTAGGTACACAAAGAAAACACTTAGATAGTTGTAACCGTTTTTGTATTTAAAAAAAATCAACTTTAAAAAATACCCAGTTCCTTGCCAATACAGAATGAATAGAAGCAAAAACTTAACAAGTCTTTAAAATTCATAACATTTTTTTAATCATAATGTGTTTTAGTATTACCTACATAAATGTCACAGAGTGGCAGAGGTCTTGTCTTAATTACGGCCGTATAGGTACTGTAAGTATGTCTTAAATAAACGTGCATTATGAAAAAATTAAGATACCACCACAAAATATACAATATTGTAAAACAATGTCTCAAATGGACAATTATATTAACTAAACATTGAATTATGAAGTGCATCTATGTCTTCTTTTCTGTGTTCTTTTCGTTTCTTATCCTTTTTATACGCTTCATATGCTTCATCGTCCGTGGGTAGTTCGTGTCTACAGAATGGACATGAGTTTGTCTATAAAAAAGAGAAAGTACAATTATACACGTGAAAGAATAACATTTTTTTATAATGTGTTGTTATTCAACCACGCAAAAATGGCTGTTCGTCTTCTTCTGTTGTTAGGTCCAGTAGGTTGCCAGACACGTCGTTAATAGCAGCATCATTGGCGTTAATTGGATCTTCAAAACGGGGCTAATGGACACATCAAGCACTTCAGCAAGTGGGTCGTGAAATTATTTCGAGGGTTGTGCTCTGTAGACCAGACACAAAACTAAGCATAGCGCAGATTACCATTTCTAACGTGACGGTATTATCGTCCTTATAGAAATAAATGAAAATACGTGCACCATAAAACGTTGTCTTGGATGGAAATTGAAATACGACTTCATAAATAGCGTGTTATCGTGTTGCCGTACACACTCGGTATGGCTTTTGGAGGGGATTTGGAGAATATGAAATAGTTTCCATAAAGATGCGTGAACAACAAAAACTCCTTTGCAAATAAAAACGACCGAAAAATTAAATTATTACATATTCAGCCTATATTATTGCCTATGCTGGGACACAAGCCTACTTTTTCTGTGAGAGGGAGTGGGCCATCATCCACCACGCGAGCCCAGTGGGGGTTGGTGGATGTCACATGTCTTCGATTTTTGGTTCTAAAACATGGCGGTTTCCTCACGATATTTTCCTTCATCGTTTTGAGAGCAATGGTGAATAAATAATTAACACAAACTTAAGTGCCCACTTGGGTCCGAACTTACGACCTACAACTCGTAAGTCGACATAATACTAGTACCTACATTTAGGAGCTTAGTTATACTTAAAGGTTATTTTTTTAGCTTATCGTTCTTTTGACGTTTTTTTTAAAAATAAATATGTTAAAAAAGTCGAAACGCAAATAGTCTTAATTAATAGCGAAACGACGTTTAATCAAAACAACACTTTGGCAAAATGTCATATTAGCAAATCGTCCCATTTGTATAGTACAGTAATACTGGAAAATGACTATCAGTTTTTATCCTCATGGGTCATTACAACAATTATTTGAAAGGTATACCCTTAATATGAAAAGAAAACAATTTCAAAAAGAGTTTTCTGTATTCTGGTATAGGTACCATATTTTGTACTGGCATAACTTTCACAAATATACACCAATTCCATTTATTTGTTTTATTTGAAAAGTACTATCGGTTTTATTTTATGTTTGTCCCAATTTTACAAGTATTGTTGCTTCTACACGAATCCAATATGTTTGACACGGCTTTCCTTGTTATGTTTGAGGTCAGAACTACCCAAATTTCCATGGGAGTCGATGTCGGCGGCTGATTGTACTCTTCGGTCTTCTGTACAACTTGCCAAACAGTATGATGTTGTCTACGGTTCTGATCCCTTTTCGAACCCCGGCTTGTTCTGGTGGCTGTAACTCATCAAGTCTCTCGAGAACAGTTTGTACAGTGGGCGATGGTAAAAACAAACGCCGCGCACTTCTTCTTTTCGTTTCGATGTACATCAATGTTGCTTACTGTTTGGGTCCAATACGTAGCACGTTTATCGCGGCGTCAGAGGCGTTGTTCAGATCGCCAAGGGTGCGTTGTTCAGATCTTGACAATCTGAACAACGCACCCTTGGGTGCGTCGCGCAAAATTAGCGGGGGCGAAGGAAGTGTTTAAAACGCTTAGAGGCCAAAATAACCTTCTTTTATGATCTTCGGAGAGAAAATGAGAATCGGAGAACAATGTGTAGCACTTAATTAGCAACTTCTGCTGTAAACGATTTTCAATACCTATGAATACATTAATTCTCATTCACACTGGCGCAACACAAAGACACCGCGTGTCGCGCGAGGACCGGTACCTTTGTGTCGCGCTGTGGCGTCGCGCCGTTTTGCCCGTGGGAGCCTTTACCGTATCGTGTAGTACATATCGCACCTATTATTTTAACTGATTATAATGCTAAAGAAAAAAAATTTTTAAATCACTTTTCATTTTTAAAGATAATATTGTTTTAATATTAGTCTTGAAGTCAAGCAGTAGATAAACAAAATAATTCCTTAAAAAATCTCATACTTATGTGTGGTATGATTGTACCATTCCCGTTCTTTTGTTTTTAGGTCCAATTGCTTGTAGTATGATTTGATAATAAGACATTTTGCTAAAGTGTTATTTTTATTAATGGTTGTTTTGCTTTAGGACTATTTGTGTTTAAGACTTTTTGATATGGAGTGATAAAAATCTGCTCTTCTCCTTTTTTTTTGTTTGTTATTATTAATTACCTTTTCAAGCCATGTTAATATGCACTTTGGATGAAACTGATGATGGCATGGCATTTCCTTAGACCTTTCTCCAATACTAAAGGCTTTCAAACAAATAGGGCAGCTTTTATCAGCACTTTCTATAATAATTTCTGGCAACTTTGAAACTGCTTCTTTCGATGCAGCTGGGGGTAGGCTAGAAAATCAACAAAAAATATATTACTAATTTGATTGATTGTTATTTGTTACTTAGTTATTAACAAGTATGTTTTGTTAGTTAAAAATAATATGTTATTGTTTTTATTGAAAGTTTAAATATTACTGTAATAGTTTGGTGTACAATGTGTATTTCTCACACATATGAATTAAATAATTTGCAGTACAAAACTCATAATTATGATGGTTGGGTGTATGCCCAATTCATGTAAATTTATTGAACCATTTGAGACTTACAGAATCGTAATTGCATTGTAGCAATGACCCTCTGTCCTAACATTCACTAATGGTCATTACACTAAGATTTCTGTCTGCAGTCACAGCATTGTCTCCATCTGTTCTGGCAGGTCCAACAGAAGTTTGCACATAAATGATTAACATACCTTGGCCACTGTCCAATACTATCTTCATTATAAAACCCATAATCTATGAGGAATCTAGCCATGTCTAACAAATGGTTTGCTTGTTGCCCTTCTTGTAATTCTGTCCAACCCATTTCTTCATAATATCCAGCCATTTTATCTGTACAATAACACAGTAAGCTTGCATTTATAACGTTTTTTGTAATGTATTGTTGTTAACATTCAACAACATAACGTCGCAGCTGTTTTCCCCGGTTAGTTGAAAAAAAAACTGATTAATAGAAACAACTGAAATCATGTAGAAAAAGTAACTCACCAGTTCAGAAAACAAAACACAAACTACGTTTTGAAATTGAATGGATTACAATAATTGCAAACTTTTTAACGAATGCAATTTTGATGTAAAAATTGCAATAAAATTGTTCAAATTGATGAAGGAATACCGACGAAGCAGTGTGACCATCTCAAAAATGGCGAATCTGCCACAGACAGGGTGAAAAATCTGCCAAAATCTGCCACACTTGGCGCGAAAAATGCTAAAATTATGCCTTAAAAAAACCCAGGAATTCAATAAAATTTCTTTATTTTAATTATAAACACTACTTTAAGTATCTGCATTTGCCTCCAAATCGTCATTTTCGTTGTACATCGATTTTGACGACATCTTTTTAATCATGTTTTTAGTTGGCTTAAAAGAGGCACAATCTCCGAGCTCCTTAATCCTCTTTTGTTGTAATTAAAACCAATAGCATCTTTAATATTAAGGTTAGCCTTAGTCAAAGCCCCGGAAAGTGCATCAAACAATGATTGCGCATCAGCCCCGTTCAAGTCAACCAAAGTTAAAAATTTAGTTTTTACTTGGAGATCTTTTTCAGAATAATATTTTGTTACAACTGCAAGCATTGAAATGGTTGTAACATCTTTGGTCTCATCAATAATTAAGGAAAACATCGGGTTACGTGTTTTAATATTTTCACACGATTTTAAATCGGCGAGCATCTCCTCTTCTAAATTAGGCTTCAACACATTATACGTTACCGCTGCTGCTTTAGTCCTCTTGCAGGAAAATTGTTTGGCGATTTCAGAATCGTGGAAGCTTTTTGAAATTATTTCGCTCAAATGGTCCATTAAGCGAAAAGCTAAATTGTGTTCCACTAGCATAGCACAAATTTTTTTGCGCCTTTTTCACTTCCTCTTCTAATGGAGCTTTCTTAAAAAACTGTTGAACCTGAAACATATAAATAAAATAAATAATTTTAATAAGAGTGAAGAGTCTCATCATAATATATTTATACCTTTTTATTATTATTATTATTTATTCAGAGCACATACAGTCTTTTATATGTAGTTACATAGAAACATTACTTATTTACCTGGAGATTCATCAAACATACATGAATACTACTACTTATTATCAAGTACTTACCGATGATTGGCCACTATACCCAATTATGTTCTTTTTATGTTTTTGGGATGATCCATGATCTTTTAAAGAAGATAATCTGGTAATTAATTTATAATTACAAGCTTTACAGAATGCAATGTCCTGGTCATCCTTAGCCCTCGACAACCAGGAAGAAAGCAAGGGATCTTGCTCCCACTCTGGTCGATACGAACGCTCGTATCTTCACTTCATAATAAATTCGTTAATTAATATGTAATTAGGGAATTCGTTACACAGCAGAACCGCACACGATACACAGCAAAAGAAAATGAGGCACAATCAAACAAAAGTTTATTATTGGAAAACAAAACAAAGATGATAAGAATAATGATAATGAACACTATTCCTGTTCAATTACAGTTCATAATTATATGACACACTTGTTTAAAAACAGAATAAGCGGGAAATCCCCGTACACGTTGGCCACGAAATAAAAGTTGCCAGTTCGATAAAATCATTTTTTTCTAATTATATATAAAACCTGATGTAATTACTTTAAAAAAATATGAATTCATTGAAGATTCGAATTAGGTAATGTGGATTTTCTTGAAATCTTTAAAATCTGCCAGAATCTGCCACATTTGTAAATCGTCAGCATGGTCTGCCACAGACAAAATTTAGGAGCGAAATCCGCCAAAATGGCAGAAATCTGCCACAAATGGTCACACTGCGACGAAGAATAATGATCAAAATGACACATTAACAATGATAGTGACACTTGACACTGACAGCCAACCACAAGCAAAAGTCACTGTGTCATGATTGGAAAAGTGCTCTGTGGTCATGATGTGGTCTATGCACACTCTATAAAAGGAAACTAGGATCGCATTCCGAGTTAGACCATAATCGCTGACAGCGCTCACATCGATAATTTGCGTACCGATTTAGAAATCATGATTATGACAGCTGAGAGCTGTCAACATTTCGCTCACTGCGATATTTCTTTATGGCATGGTCGGCGTTACCGCAAGATGACGCATGTCATGACGTCATATATGACGATTCACATGACATCGTTAACGCGCTTACGCTAATTCGGTACGGACGTAAGTCCGCTCAAATCGATTACATCCTAATTCGGCATATTTGTCAAAATAATTACCTACGCTCCATTGAAGCGTTAGGGTTGTCACTATGCCTTTCAAGTGTTTTGGAACGAAGAATTATAACGCGGCTTGTGGCAGTGGTAGAAAGCGTTCATACCCGTCCTCTTGGATTTTCATTTTGTCCCCACTATCTGCTTTAACACCCCTCGAAAAAATGAAAACGACACCAATGCTGAAAAATTAAAAATTGTCCACACTTTTATTGTGATGTAGGGCTGCCCAGGGTTACCCACACCATGACACAGTGACTTTTTGTTTGTCTGACTTAATGACTTGTGACTTGACTTGACATCGTTGACATCGCTTGACATGCTTGTTTTTTATTGAATGACATGGCTACTGAGGCCTTTTGTTGACGAGGACAAAATTTATCTTCAATCATGGATTAGTGTGTAGTAATTACTAATTTCAGATCTCAAAAGCATTAGTAATATTAGACTATTTGTACTCATCATTTATAATACATAAATGGTAGACATGTTTAAAGAGGAAGCGCGCGGGCAGCCTGCGGAATTTAAATGTGGACCTTTCCACTAAGCGACAGAGCTTTATTCTGTCGCGGATGGTGTTTGATACACCATACCGCCTGTTTTAAATTTGGTTAAATAGTTCTGCTGTGAAATTGGTTCATTGATCGGGAAGAATAGTCTTGGGGACACCAAACTGGGATGTGATTTGGATTAAACATTCAGCGGTTTCTTCTGCTGTATCATTTCGGATAGGATAGCCTGTTGAAAATTTCATGAGGTCATCCTGAATTGTTAAAATGAATCTGAGCTTGACCGCGCCTAATTCGGGCAATAGTCCGACAATGTCAAGTGACACGCATTGAAAAGGTTGTGTAGGTGTCGATGTGATCTGCATAGGAGCTCGACTAGCATGGTTTTATTGGTTTGGTACTGTTCACATTTTCGGATATAGTTTTCGACGTCTCTGCGCATATTACGCCAATTATATTTTTCCTGGATTATACTTAGCATTATATTTGAGCCTAAAAGGCCTGTACCCTAATTGCGTAAAACACAATCAATCGGAATCTGAATCGTTTTGGAACATGGGCAGTGATTGAAGTAGTGTGAAACAAGTAGGTTTGTAACTAAATTATGAATTTTCCTAGAACTATGTGAATCAAATGGATTACGAAAGTCCGTTATACAGGCGAATTTAGATGTGTTTTAGTAATTAGTTCATATTTCAGATGTATAAGGCTCTTATAAATATCCTCATAGTTGTACAAAAAGTAAGTAAAATTTCACATTCGTATGTTCGAAAAAGAGAAAAGAATGTAATGTCCTTACTTGTTCGAGGATATCTTTTGTTTCAGAAAGTTTATTATAAATAAACGATAACTTCCGAAATATAGGGATTTCACTAGGTTAATGGGGAAGGTCGGGCAAAGCTAATTGTAGATGGCGTGACCATAGCTAGGTCCCTACGGCCTACAATAAATTTGACATTTTTCATAGATTTTATTTCACTTTTTCCTTGATTTCAGTATTTTAAATCAAGTACTTGACATGGAAAGTGTCAGAATTTTAAACTTTGAATATTTCCTCGTAATCACTTTCTTCAAAATGTTCCAGGACATAAATTCGAACTCAAAAAAAATCTGTACGAATAGCTTTAAACCACAATCTTCTAATTTTAGGGGCTTACGAGAAATTCGGACTCCAATTTCGGAGTATCTAGGAACACAACAACGAGTCAATTTTCACTAAAATAAAATAAAACCACATCACGCCTTGTATTTTTAGCTTGTGTTCGGAACTAGCTACGACAGCGCCATTTTGACAGTTGCCTTCCCCATTGAGTTGGTACATTAAAATAGTTTATAATTTTGTTTTTAATAAGGTTTCACTATGTTCATGAATTATAGAATATTCTAGTATCAAATTGATTAAGTTTATTATTGAAGTTTGTTTTCTTTAGACATATAGGGTAAGTATCGTCATCGTTCTGGACTTCAGGTAGAGTTGGTCTAACAAGATCTTCAGGGAGTTCGAAATCATCGGGTAACTCAATGGCCGCATTCCGAGTTAGACAATAATCGCTGACAGCGCTCACATCGATCATTTGCGTTCCGATTTAGAAATCATGATTATGACAGCTGAGAGCTGTCAACAATTCGCTCACATTATGGCATGGTCGGCGTTATTGCAAGATGGCGCAGGTCATGACGTCATCCATGACGATTCATTGGACATCGTTATCGCGCTCACGCCAACTGGGAACGGGTGTAAGCGCACTCAAATCGATTACATCCCAATTCGGAAAGCAGGGTCGGACGTAAGCCCGCTCAAATCGATTACATCTCAATTGGGAATTCAGCCAATATTTTCAGGTTAGTCAGTAAAGTCAGGTAAGTCGGGAATTTCAGTTATCCTGGGACTTTCAGGATTAACAGCGCGAAACGCGGTACCTTTGTGTCGCGCTGTAGCGTAGCGTCGTGCCAGTGTGCACGAGACTTAAGCGTACAACCGTACGTACACACTGTGCAAACGAAACTTGAAACAAACCTCGTCGAATGCACACATTCGACTAGGTTTGTTTCTCGAGTTTTGTAATAGGTACTTACCTCCTCCTTTCATATAATGAAGTTTGTAAAAATTATTGCACTTGGTAACTGATTTGGGGCGGTGTTCGTCGCATTTCATCCATGTAGGATTGTAAAAAGAAACTGTACTTATCTGATAGGTGTTACAGCCTTACAGCCCTATATTGGGACATTGGATACGCCTGCATGGATATGTCGTAGTAATGAATAGTTTGTGTTGTTTGTTTTTCTATTATATGTATGTACTAAGGTCGCCCTAGAAGAGATTGCAGAAAGCGATAAGGCTGCTCATTGTATACTTTGTAGTTTGATTTATTTTTATTTGTAATAACACTAGTTTCTAAGTCTTATGCCTATTTTTTTAAAATAAAATCTAGCGAGATAACATATTAAAACACGAGAGTGAGTTTTTAAACTCTAGAGGTTTTTAATTGACAGTAATATCACACGAGTGATTCACAAGATCACAAGTAATATTTAAGTAGGACTGTACGAAGGCGGCAAAAGTAAAAAAAACAAGTATTAAGTAGGTCTGTACGAAAAGCGGAAAAAACAAAAAGGTGAAATCGTGTGGTAGGTAAATCTTTAGTTTTATTATTCATAATGTAGGTAAGTCTTAGTAGGATGCGTCACTTCTAGCTCGTAGGTACCTACTATCTTTTACTAGTTAGGTATAGGAGGTACCTACATACTACAAGTAACGTAAACAACAGGTCATCGTAAAGCAAGGCACATCGTTAAACCTACATTCAGATAAGGTACTCCGTACGCGCCAAGTGTTACTCAATGTAGGTAGGTACTTGTATCTATCTATTAGTTTAGTTTCACATCGTCAGTATTCGTCAGTTCTCAAGTGAAAAGTAACGAGGCTGGTCGCCGAAGTCGTGGTTCTGTAATTATTCGTGTTGTGCGCTACGCTACAATAACCGGTAAGATGTTTGTGTACATGTTCTATTTAAATATTATCGCATCAGATTCCTCGACTCGTTAGAGGCTATTTACGTAGAAATGAGGTATTCCTGATTGTGTCAAGGTCATTATATGAAATTAATAATATTACAATAACAGTAGGCACCTACAGTTTTACACGCTATTTTGATGATTTCATACAAAAAAAATATTGATAGGCCTGTGTGATCTACCTACCTATTCTTGGTATTGAAATGTTAGTTGGTTTTAGCAGTTTACATGCCTACGACAACTTATTTACAAGGTGGTAATTGCGCGAGGTACCTTCCTACCTAAACCTACTGTATCCGTCCGTGGGCATGCCAATTCCGATTGTTTATTCAGCCTTTTTTTACGCTTCTGAAGTTGAAGGGAACGGGAAAACGGAACCATTTTGATCACTTTGTCTGTCTGTCACCTGCCATTTGTCATGTCAAAGTGGTTTTCTCGAGGCTTATACAACCCTAATTGGACGTAGTAAAACTTACAGGATCCAACCCACACTATGGGCGAAAATGAGTTATGTTATAGTTATAATTATAACCAAAGCACTCTTCGTGGTTAAAACTTTAATATTTTTTTTGTTTTTTTTTTGTTTTTGGATTGTTTGTCATAATGACGTCAGTTCTCAACCCACATCTAAGGCAGGTCATTAATTTCTTTATTGACACCGCTCCAAGCTACTTAGATCGTTATTGAGACAATCATATTTTATCAAATCACATATTACTAATAACGATCCTGCTACTACTTGGATAATTGTTACCATAGAGATATACCTAATTAAACGAATGTAATTCATGTGACATGCATTGTTTTCGTTTTATTCGAAATCATTACTTAAAGTGACTTAGTGAAGTATTGATATCGATTATTAAATAGCTTTATTAAAAATAACTGAGCTAAACATCGATAACGATCCATGTAACGTGGATCCTTTTATTGTAATTAATTGTGTGACTAGATTAAAATATTGAATCGGAAACAAGGCACTTGAATTCTATTTTTTATTAAAATAAAAAATGGAATTCAAGTGAATAAAATCAAAAAAAGGTTATTACTAGCTGATTGTTTGTAATTATAGTAATCATTTGAGTTATAGAAATAATAATATTGATTAATAATTGATTTTGAAGGTATTTTTGTGGGAATGGTTTAACAAAACTTTGCAAGTTATGGACAGTCTCTTATGAACTTTTCTCTGTAACTGCAACGGTTAAGGTCCCTGCCCTTACTGCTCTATCTCTAAAATCCTCCATGTAGGTACCGGTCTACCTATTTATGTTCCTACTTACAAAAATCATGTGTTACTTATTTTATTTTACTGTTTCTTTGCAAACACACTGAATAGAACCGAAATCAGTAAATACTAGTACCTACTTACCTTAAAAAATATGTATGAAACTTTTTGTATTTACCGAATGAAGAGTTTAACCAAAAAAAAATATTTAGTTTCATAGTGATAAAGCTATTATCTTGAAATAACATGGTAAATCTGATACTCCGTAAATCAATCTTCGCATAACTCGACAAAATGTAGTGAACAGCTGTTTTTTTTCGGTTTTGTTTGTCCCACACTACAACTTGTTCAATAGGATGAGTTGTACCTCCTATAGTGCATTTCAATTAGGTACCTACACCTTTTAAAAATAACAATAATGTACAACGCTACAGAATGCTATCGCTATTCAAAGAAATTTTAATGTAGGTACTTAATAACGATCGCTGTATCAGGAATATAATTTTTCTGCTATCAAACTGCTGATAATAGATAACTAAAAAGCGAACGGTTCCGTTTACCCAACAATATTTAACACTTTAATAACATTTTACCTACATCCTACGAGAAACTTGTTTTTTTTTGTGGTTTTTAGATTTTTAACTTATTTTTATTATTTGCTGTTATAGCAGCCATAGTAGTACACACTGTAAAAGATATTCAAGTGGTAGAAACTTTTCATTTAATTTTATACAGTGTCCATTAAGGTTCAAAAGAAACGGCCCTGTGATAGACAGACGGACAGCGGAACCTTAGTACATAATAGGGTCCTGTTGGCACCACTTGGGTACGGCACCAAAGAAAAAAAGTATCTAAATGTTCGAAAATACCTAACCTACGGGATATCGAATACGTATGAATGAATGAGTAAATACGGCCGCCAGCCATCTTGATTTTGGAAACTCGAAACAAATTAGAGCCGTTTTATGGTTTCGTTGACCCTGTGTCGTGTTACGTGGGTGATGTGTTGAGACGTTGGTGGGAATTGGGCAACTTTCTCCGCGCCCAGTTTCATTTCAATCACAATCCAAAGGGTTTTGAAGGTAATTAACGCAATTTATTTTGATGAATTGTCAAAATGTGTGGCATTGTGAGTACTTACTGCTTCCAAGGGGGAGGACCTTGACGCTGTTAAGAATAGGTTTTCGCTAGGTTTTTAGATTACCTGAGCTTCGCGCAGACTAGACGGATAACGACAGGAAAGTTTTTTTATTTAGGAATTCATGTCTCCTCGCGGTTTATTTGGATGATATGAAACTTAATTTCTCGAATTTTCTGCCGGTTGTACCTCGTACCTACATCAAAATAATCATAAGTTAGGTACCGTTTACACAGGGATTATGGTCACAACATGTTTTATCGTTGGGCGACTTATGGCGAATTTCACCAAAAAACTGAACGCGATCAGCACATAAACAGCTACAGCTGTCAGTGTCATTATTTTCTGTTTCTTAGCACTACACACTGGCACTCTGCTTTGACGATGTACTGACAGCTCTTGAAAGCGGTTTAAGTGTGCTGACCGCGTTCAGATTCATTGGTAAAATTCGCCTTATGTCCATCTTTTCAAATTGGGTGAAATGGGCACTTACAACGCTGGTGTGGCCAAAATCGGAACTAACGAAACCATCTCGATTTGTCAATACAATTTCTGTGACATTTAGGTAGTAAAATGCCTAGACAAAAAGTCAAACCAGGCAATGTCATGTTTAAGCGTCAACGGATCCTTGTAGCAGTTGCACTGGATCACAGTCACGAACTGACAAAGTGGTTGTCAGGACTCGAGTAGCCATGATGAGTGGATGACACAAAACAATAACCAAAAATCCGTTATCAAGCTGTCAAATATATTTGAACTGCTGCGAATGGTGGACTGAATTATCTTTTAAGCTAGCAGTTCTTCGTTTGTTTATTTGATTTGGTCTCTTGTTAGATTTATAGTACTACCTACCTACCTACACGGACTCGATTCTCTGTTAAATACCTACCTACTCATAAATTGTACAAATTATTTTTATTTTGTTTTATGCAATTTGCTATTTTTAATTATACAGAATCTCCATAACTCGAACCTCGTTAAGTCAAAATCCTCAGTAAGTCGGAAACAATTGCCATTCCCTTCCGCTGAACCTAAATAGGCGGTATCTCGAATTATTTAAGACTTTGTAACTCGAACAAAATGTTATTTCCTTTCCACGAAGCACGAAGTATTGATAACTCGAATTTCAAAAAGGAGACTCCGTAAGTCGTAGTTAGTAATATATAATGACGTCTTACTTGGAATTTCCCGAAATAATACTCGTAGCAATAAAATCCAAAATGAATGTTCGGGTTCGGGGCTTCTAATCTATTGTTTTTGTCTTTTACACGTGCAATGAATGAATACATTCATGAAACTTTCTAAGTAACACAGCTGTGGACGTGATGTTTGTTCCTTGTCGACACAGGACATATAAATCAAGTAGCAATTTCAAAAGACGGCGTCTAGCTGAGTTTCCTGATTTAGAAGAATGCTAACTCACCTGCACCCTAATTGCGTAATACACAATCAATCGGAAACTGAATCGTTTTGAAACAGATTGCTAATAAATTGCTTCATAAGTTCGAAGAAAAATTCTGCTTATCAATGTAAATATCGCAATGAATGTTGCTGAACTGTCAAAATCAAACAGATTAGTCGTAATCGTTTACGAAAATGTATTACGCAATTAGGCTGCTGGTTCAAACAGTGTTGGGACAAAAACATAAGCGTATCTGGGCCTATCTTACGCGAAAAGGCAGAAGAATATTTAATTTGTTTTAATATGTAAAAAATATTAAAAAACGTAAGTTGTATTATTATTCAAATTCAACTCTACAAATCGAAATATACACTTAGAAATCGCGCCTCTGTTAGTCGAAATTTCAGCAGTTAAGTCATATGTATCTCGAAGTTCTTGTTAAGTCGAAAACTCGTTAACTCGATTTTTGCATTTCCTTTGACATTCGAGTTATAGAGATTCCACTGTATTTGAAAGTAAAGAAATAATAAAAGAAAGGAAGGATAATGAAAATTATTTCAACACACTTGCTCGGAAAGTGGCTCATAATGCACCGCATTTGGCTTCACCATGTAAGTATCTAACAGGCGTGCGTGCTCGTTACTTTACATTCCCATGTCCTATACTAGTGTAGGACATGGGAAGTTCACTAGTGCGGAAAGCGCGCTACAGATACTTTCAACTAGGCGTATACAGCATGTAACGAAAACCCTGTCCGATCCTGAAGGGTATTATTTGGTATCGTAGTGCGTAAACAAATACGTAATCATTTAATGGATACGAGATAATTATTTTTCCCCAATGAAAACAATTGATTTAAAAAAATAAAAATAATCATACCAAAAGGCAACACTGATCGCTCGACAGGGTTCACCTACAGTTTCGTGTCAAAGAAGCCGCCTGAGGGCGGCGATGATTTGTCGCATGCCGCCAAACAAACTTAGGACTAAAGAAACCTACGTTTTGCCTACGCGTAGGTATCAGCTGATATTTTATTGTATGCATAGACGCATAGTGACCCCGATTTCTGACCTTCTGTTTATCAAGAAACATTTATTATTGAATTAATGTGATGTGTTTTTGGCAATGTACCCACTGTAGGTATCAGTTTATTAAAACATTTACTTGTTACATACCTCTATCTATCTAGAACATTAGTACACATTCGACACCTTTTTATTAAATTTGCACGTACTCTTCGCAGCGCACATGTGTACGATTTGAGTGACTCGAAAGCTTCCACAATCCGAGCTGTTACTTCGATTTCCGAATCACACATTTACTCACAAATAAAAATTAACATATTCAAATATTCCTGATTGGTATACGACATTGTTCGCGATACGATAGCGGCACGTGATACGTACGGACATCCGATGACCAAGCTATCTCCACGTGAGACTGGCGAAGTGTCCAAACAAGTAGCGACCAGTCGGCTACATCAAAGGATCGAGGACTCGTTATGAGTACCTACAGCGCGGCTAGTGCAGGGCGGTGTCCTTTGAAATAAATTAGGCAAAAAATAAAAAATTTCGCCGGCCGGTGGAGTGTTGTCAACTTATGAAAATTTACCATATTTAGTGTTTCATTTCGCATGGTAACTAAAAATAAAAAAATCAATAGCTTTTGGTTTTTATGAGTTAGATTTTTTTTACTATTTTTTCTAGTACGTATGTTAAACCAGGAATACGCCTTTTTTGGATCGGACAGGGTTTTTGTTACATATTGTAGAGTTGTGCTCTTTATTAAACATTTAATTTAAGTAATCAAATTATTTATTTTTGTCAACAAATTAACATGGTAAAACACATTTTCAGTTCTAATATTTTTTATATTAGGCTGTTTACGTCTTGTTTTAAATGCGAAGGCCCCGTGCGTTCGCATTTAGAACAAGACGCCAGATGAAAATAGTATTTATTTTCACCACACTACCTATTATTTGCAATTTTTACCCATCGAATTCCTAGAGTAAAAGCCTTTTTTGTTACGAGTATATAGAGTGTAACAGTGTTTTAAAATTCGAAGGCTTCCGATTCAACATTTACTCGAAGTTTTAAATAAAACCAAAGAGTTAGGACAAAAACGTTTTAAGACAAAAGTTAGGAACGTTCAAAACCTGTATAACCTAATATTTCCGCTTTTTAATTTACATTTAATAAACAGATTCTATACGTATTTTACTGGTTTTCTTTCTTTTTTGCAAGTTCCTCGTAGTGTGGTGAGAATTGTTGTGTTTCACTTATGGGTAAAAGTTTTTAGCGTTTCGTGATTCGCGACGCTCAGGTTTCAATCCAAGCACTCACGGCAAAAAACACTTTTACCCATATGTAAAACAAATAACTATTGTGCAACAAGAGAGCAAAGTTGGATTTTGCAGCGAGGGTTGATTTTGAATCCCGAAGCGAGCTCAGGATTCTAACCTAGAATCACTCGCTACGCGCTCAATAATAGAATCCTGAGTGCGCGACGGATTCACACTTCACAGACACGAGATGCAAATAACTTTGGACTCGTGTAATAAAACTTTTGTCAGCAGCGAGAACGTATTACCTATAGTCAAAATACCAACATGATATAAATTCAACTACAAGTTAGGCAAACCAAACAATATCAATAAAAGATTTGCCATTTTACGGTTGTATGTGTATTCGAAAGTTTTATGTGATGTTCCTTTTTTGGGCCTACCTACTATTTAAGGAATTTAAATATTGAACTTCGAATCGACATGTTTCTATCTCACACTTTTTTCGTATCAAAGTAAAAGGGCCAGAATACAGTGAAGTTATAATCTTTCGAATTTTGTGAGTAGGTAGACCAGCACTGTTCTCGGCATTTAAAAAATAATAATTAAAAAAAAGTTACTTGTCTCACGCTCGCAGCAAAATCGAATTTCGAAACCTAGCTGGTATTGAAATTCGATATTGCTGCGAGCGTTTGAGCTGTTGAGGTGAAAATATTTTTACAATATTATCAATTATTATGCCTAAGAACGTCTACTAATATTTTGCGTAATAGTTTAGGAAATAGGTGACAATATTGCCGAACTGTAATGGACACAGCGCATGCGCATTATGTGGGCTACACTTACGCACTAACTCACTGCATGCTGCTCTTACGTTTCTATGTTGATTGTTGAGGTTCTTAATATGTAGAGGTACCTACTGCGGCTAACTGCTGGTCGACTATAGTAGATAGGTAGGTACCTACTTACTGCACGTTCAAAACGATGCAATGACCGACCTCAAGACCACTACCTACAGCTGCCGCGCCGCCCGCTGTTCCTAATTGGCGGCTCTAGAACGGGAGGTTACTACTTTATCAATTAATGAAGGTGTGTTATTGTTTAAGTGTTCGTACCAAAGCCACATCGTAACTGACGTAACTATTACGTAACTAGTGCTAAAAATAAATTTTAGTTGGTACCTAGGTACCTAGTTGTCCCTTTATTGTTTCTTAGCTTGGTTCCTTGACATAATTTTTCGTGACATCATGTAGAACGATCATGAAGATTGTTACGATCACAAGGTTTTAATGGCAAACAATGCGGAGTTTAGGTACGTGTTAATACCACCGACCATTATGGTCTGATCCAAAAGCATTTGATGAACGTGTAAACAAACGCTGTTCAGCGGGGTAATTGCGCAACACACTATCAGTAGTAATTACTTTCCTTTTTGACAGTTCAACAACATTCATATCGTTTATTACGTTTTTGAGCAGAATTTTTTTCGAACATAACTATGAAGCAATGGATTAGCAATATCCTACAAAATTATTCAGATTAATTGATTGATTGTGTGTGTGTTACGCAATTAACACAAATAACATCACACTTATATTCATCGAAGGGTTTGGTAGAGGTGCACTCACATTTCGACGCCAGTTATGTTTAAGTCCTTGCCATGTAATCGGGGGCGTGCACCCTAATTGCGTAACACAAAAACACAATCTGAATCATTCTGAAGGATATTGCTAATCCATTGCTTCATATGTTAGAAAAATGTGTCTGCAACAACGTAAATAACGCAATGAATGTTGTTGAACTGTCAAAATGAAAGCGATCACTGCTGATAGTGTGTTACGCAATTGCCCCGCGGACTATTACAAAGAAATTCCAGATGGAAAAACCCGAATACGCTTTGCCCGACTCGGAAATAATATGATTAAATTGTAATTGAAAATTCAAATTCTAAATCTTTATTTAGGGCTCATTGACAAATTCACCTCAATAATTGTGAAATGTAAAACCTCTCTATGGTGGGAATTTCCGGTTTTCGGGGCGCTTCGGCAAATAATCAAATCAAATCAAATCACCCATTTACTTACGTTGTACCTACCTAGTTATTTTTCTATGTTAAAAAGGTTTGCAAACCAATTTTCTTACTTGGTCTCTGTCATCAATACCTATTAACAATTAGAACTTAACAAAAACCAACAAGCGACAGGTGACAGCCGACAATCTTCTAATTTTGTAACTTTTCTTCATAGTTTTCTGCAAAAAGTGAAAATATGTCATTTTTGACGTACGTACATAGATTTTCTAGGTACAATAAGTACCTGTATACGGTATACAATACTAAACATAAGGTTACGTTTTTAAAATAGGACTTTGGTGGCAGGGATTGAAAAGGTTCATTGAATACCGGTAAAGAACCGGTATTTAGTGGTTCCGTTATTAGAACCCGAACTGGAACCCAATACACATTTGCTTTGGTAGATCATGTGGTAGTTCTTTCATAGACAACCTATAAATAGTTAAGTAGGATGTTAAGGAACCGGTATACTGGAACCTTTATTTAGAACCGGTACTTTGGGACCAGAACCAAACCGGAATCTGAACTGGATCCGTAAAGTAGATCTTTTCTAAGAACCGAAATGAAGAACCGGAAACCAAATTCGTAACGGTTTTCAATCCCTGCCTGGTAGTCTACTAGCTGGGTTTAAGTTAACGTGGGTAACTACCTACCTTGGGATGACACAAATTCGCCTTCTCTTGTCGTTATTCTTAATCGATTAACCGGTAATTAAATGTAAATTAAAAAATCATTAGTCACACTAACAGTGAGATTAATTCAAAACCTGATTTAAAGGTAATTTCCGTAAAAAAAACCATAGGTACCAACTTACCTTTGTAAAGAAATTAAATTATCACTTGATCCCATAATCCACCATAATCAGGCCATAGAGATTAGCAGAACGATCGATCTAGAAAAAGTTTGTCGTGACCTCACAATAAACCTACCTATCGTCCCGAAACCGAATGCCACGACAATAATGTCAAAATTATGTACTAAAAACGAGTGCCATCACTGCCATCAACAACTAGGTACTGTGTGGAGCTTTATCCAACGATGACCCAGATATTACCTGTACTCGTAGCTCTGCCTCAGTCAACGACCATTCGTTGGCCACAGTATATAGTAACCACGGAGAAATCTCATGAAAATTAAAAGAATAATTTCCTCATTTTTGAAGTCAGTTTAAAAGACATGCGATGGCAGCAATCGCGGATGATTAGCTTATACCTGGCACAAGCCGTGGTCTGTAGAAATCAAACTGAAAATTTTGGCGACCTGTCAATAGTTTTAATCTTTACTCTTAGCCATCCCTGTTTGCTCACTTCACTCATTTTACACACGTTACAGCTCGAAATAATATTGTAATTATTGTATTTTTCAGAAAATGGGCAACATCATCTTTTCGATAATTTGGCTTTTGATCCTCATATTTATATCATTGTGGATCGCTGGTATTGCTGCTGGTATCTACATAATTGTCCTTCCCTTTACAGTCTGTATAGAAGCGTTGTCTGTGAGTATTTCATGATTTTAACGATTTACGGTTTATTTATACGGTTTGTTTAATTAAAAGAAAGCAAGAAGAACTTAAAAGGTAAAGTGCTGTCCACACGGGATACTCACACGCAAAAAAAGGTTTATTAAATAAACCTTTTTTTTGCGTGCGGAAATCTTCTTGAAAGTCGACTGAATGCCTCGTTGGTCTAGTGGTTGCAATCGCTACTGCTGAGCATGAGGTCCTGGGTTCGATTCTCAGGTCAGGCAACGTGCTAGTGGGTTTTTCTATCTGGAATTTCTCAGTAGCAGGCCGGATTATGGATTTGTGCCCGGTTGATGGTAATAGGCTCGCCCCCTATTACATGGGACTTAAACATAACTGGCGAAATGTGGGTGTACAGCCACAGGTACACCTCTGCCAACCCTTCGGGGAAACAAGGCGTAATGTTATGTTATGTATTGTGGGGATGTGGTCGTTCTTTACACCTACTGGACCACAGTTTCCAGAGTTTAATGATTAAACTCTGGAAACTGTGGTCGGTGTGCGACGAGAAAGTCGCGCGCTACTGGTTTCGATTAAACTTTAATCGAAACCAGTAGCGCGCGACTTTCTCGTCGCGCGTCGTGTCGCAAATGATGAGTTCCGATTTTTACAAACGCGTTAGTGATTGTTGGCGTCGTGTACAGACCGCTATTTAAATACTTGTGCTGGCTGTGACATTCTGGCTACTCATTGGTGATTTAACTTGGTAACTGGTTACTTTTGAGTAGTGCCGATGACGATGTTCGTCAACTACCTTTGACCGGGGCGACTCCTGCGCCCCGGAGTACTCAACCACTCGCGGAGTTATGACGAAGACATGTTTCTGTTTCGGTCAGACACACTATAGACTCCAGCCGATCTATTCTATAAAAACTTACCATGAAAACTTGGTGAAGTGTGCTGTCAATACTTAGTGTCAATCAGACAGCTCACTTCACCTATGTTTTCACGGTGAGATGTTTACAGAATAACCCGGCTGGTCAAGATTAGTATAACCTACTTAAAACTAGTTTAGTCATTTGTTTGGTAAAAACAAGATTACGTAATGCTTTAGTTTTGTGTTAGGTTCTGTTATTAAATACTGACCTAGATTGTTATCTGGTAGCTGACCGCCACAGGGAAGTGTCAAAGTCATGAAATTCCCCTTTAGCGACAAGGTTTTCGAATCAGGAGTATTATGTTAGTAACTATACCCTAAGAATATCTAAATTCGGGTTTTTCTCACGATTGTTGTTTTTATTGCAGGGTCTCACAGATTTCTTGCTGTCAGTAGTACAATTCCCGAGATACTGTGCTCAGGGGATGGTGGAGGGAAAAGGATTTAATTAGATTATTATCTAAGCAATATTCTAGTCAAATTAACAGTTTATTATGTAATGGTGATGATTCTTTCGTGAACGACATGTTCTTAAGTTAAAATTCGTCTAAACTTTGTTTTAGCTTAGGTCTAATTAGTAGATAGGTATTCTTAATGAATAAAGTTCACGGAATCAGCGTCATTTTCTTTAATATTAATTAAGTGCCATCATTAGTAATTAATATTTTAAACGTGTCCATTTAATGATTGTCGTTTACATGAATGAGATTGTGAAGTGTTTAATTAAATGTACCTACTTAAAGTGCTGAATGGATGCTTATCTATAACCACCTACCGATGCATATCAACCGTCTGATTTCTCGTGCACACTAGCGCGACGCCACAGCGCGACGCAAAGGCAGCGCGTGTCGCGCGACGAGCGATGCCTTTGTGCCGCTCTGTGGCGTCGCGCCTTTTTGTGGGATCCTTAATTCCTTAAAATTAGGTACATAACTCGAGATTACAAATTTTACCTAAGTACAATAATTATTATGTAACTCGTAATATATTATATTATTAACATTGTAAAGCAATGTCTGTCACACGATACATTTTATTAAACAAATATGTACCTACACGTTTGTTTCTCTATGAATTATGTATGTAACTGGTAATACAATTATTATAATAATAACACTGTAAAGCAACAGGTATATGTCACTGTCACACGTTATATTTTAATATAATAAACTACACATTTGTCAGAAGATTGTTTTATTGTACCTATGGTCAATTCTAATTAGTGTTAAGTAATTTAGGTATGGATGGCCTATGGGGCCACGTATACATATAATTAACACGAATTTTATGATTTTGGAGGGGCTACACATATACATGACACATCTCGTCTCTCTCATTAAATTCTATTTCCCCATTTCCACTTTTAGGCCCGCCGGCACCACAAATCACTAAACACATTTGAGGCTAAAACAATTGAAATCATCGTTCTGTCTCTTTCATCTTCAAACGATTGACAGAAACAGGAACGATGATTTAATATTACACGCATTTAGTGATTTAGGTGCAAGCAAGCCGTAATTTTTGTTATGCTCATTCGTATTTTGTTTTGTAGATACTGCCATAGGGAGGGGTAGATACCAAAGGCGGTAGTGTAGAAATGGGTCCAGTAGGTCGAAACGATTGGAAATATCATAACTAGTCATACACCCATATTCTAAGTCGTAACCTCGAAAGCAACTGGACTCATGACTGTCGAGGAGACCTCGGAAGACCCTCAAAATCAGTATTCATAGTAGTCAGATTAAGGAAACTATGACGTCCCTCGAATGAGTGTGAGTCGAGGTGATACGTCACGAATACGCCAATGTTCAATAAACTCACATTACGAAAATCGGATAAAAGATCCTGGTTGACAACCCCAAGGAAGCCTCAAGGTAGATGCCGATGTACCTACCTTACATTTGACATGACAGTTGGTTCCTCAACTCAAACTCATCTCTAGTGAAAACTGTTTGATATGAGGAGTACGTAAAATTGCAACAATGAATACCAAACCACCTAAGTGAGCTTGAGCCAAGTCGAGGAAATAAAGAGGTTTTCACTTAGAATGTGTATCGTAGATTATGGAATTATAATTAAAAAATATTAAAGAGAAAAATATAAAAGCCTGAAGTCAAGTGAGAAATACGAAGAAACCTAAACATTACCTAAATAATCGTTGAACACACATGGGGGTGTTTCGGGAAGCCCTTTGGAGGTTTCACGGGCCACCCCGTGTTTAAGCTCCTTGATATGAGTAGGGAGGGACATACTAATTCCATGGTATTTACCCACTACAATTTAGCTCTTTGCTACTGACGTGATGACTTTGCTAGTGATAACGACAGACGGCACAATGACAGCTGAGTCCACATTCCAGTCGCTATCCTCGTGGTAGAGAGTAGTTATATTCTTTGCTCGTGCGTGAAGTCAACGATATTTAAATAGTTGTTCTTTTTCAGTTTTGACGAGGTCTGTGAAGGCTCTCTATCATTTGAACTTAGTGGGTTTCACTGAAAATGTTTGGAATCTGTTTTTCGATATGTTGGCTTTTAGTCCTCATATTCATAGGATTTTGGATAGCTGGTCTTGTTGCTCCAATCTACATATTCCTCCTACCCTTCACAGTCTGTATACCAATCTGCGAGGTTAGTAGGAATTTCATATTTTTTACTTAAACAGGCGCTTTACTTTGTGTAAATAATTTCATCACCACTGCTCTCAAAACGGTGAAGGAAAACATCGTGAGGAAACCGGCATGGCCTAGAACAAAAAATTCGAAGACATGTGACATCTACCAATCTTCATATAGCCCGCGTGGTGGATTGCGGCTCACTCCCTCTCATTGAGAGGAGGCCTGTGTCCCAGCAGTGGGAACTTTGTAGGCTAATTATGTTATGTAGGTATTTATACCTAAATATTTCGGTCAGAAAACTTCAACACAACACAACGTGGCAGACGGCCAGCAGGCTTTGTCGGATAGCCGGCACCGTGTCTCCGGCTATGTTCTACTGCATTTTCCCTTTGGATAGCCTGTGCCCTGTGCCATTATACCAGTAGTCGACTACAACAGGACCCGCATTGAAAGTCAAAGTCATCATTATTTCAGTGGACGGAAGAGAAGAAATGGTGCTGACAGACGAATTTTGTCATCCCTTTTTCGCACTTGAACAATGTTATTGATGACTCAGTGAGCAGTTACATAAACGCCTCAGACTTAGGAAAAAGCTGGGTTATCACTACTAAAAAAATCAATATTTGCCTTAACCCCGTTCGCACGGACGTAAAAATAACGCGGCGGGATTTTATCGCCCACTGGATCTTCAACGCAATGCTTAACGCCGAGAGTTGATGTAAATAGCACAATGAATGTACGAGGGCGGGTCAATAAGTCCGTGACTTTTGGAATAAAACACAGATTTTTTGATAAATAAATGTTTTATTTTTCAACGTAGTCTCCCTTGAGCTCTATACACTTTGTCCAACGCTTCTCCAATTTTTTTATCCCTTCCAAAAAATATGATTTGTCGAGGTCCTCAAAATAGGCCTTTGTTTGCGAGATGACTTCATCATTGGAGTCAAATCTTTTTCCACCAAGCCATTTCTTCCGGTTTGGGAACAAGAAGTAGTCACTCGGAGCCAAATCTGGAGAATAGGGCGGATGAGGGAGCAATTCATAGCCCAATTCATGGATGTTTGCCATGGCAACTGCACATGTGTGCACCCTTGCATTGTCTTGGTGGAAAAGAACTTTTTTCTTGGCCAAATGAGGTCGTTTTTTTTTCAAATCGTCATTGAATCGGTCCAATAAGTTGGCATAAATTTCCCCATTGATTGTTCTTGCCTTTTGAAGGTAGTCAATGTGGATTATCCCGCGTGCATCCCAAAAAACAGTCGCCATAACTTTATTGGCTGACAAACCCACCTTGGCATTCTTTGGCGCCGATTCACCCTTAGAAACCCAATGTTTTGACTGTTGTTTGGTCTTTGGTGTGTTGTGATGGATCCATGTTTCGTCCACGGTTACAAAACGGTGCAAAAACTCCTCCATATTGCGGTTAAACAACGCCAAACCTTCCTGTGAAGTTGTTACACGATTGCGTTTGTGGTCGACTGTGAGCAAACGCGGCACCCATCTTGCGGAAAGCTTTCTCATGCCCAAGTGATCATTCAAAATTGAAACCACTGAGCCATGCGAGATCCCTACGGCTTCCACAATCTCTTGCACTTTCAATCTTCGGTCGGCCAACACCATATCGTGAATTTTTTCGATTGTTTCGGGTGAAGAGACCTCAACTGGGCGTCCAGGACGTTCGGCATCTTCAGTGCTTGTACGGCCACAACGAAATTCAGTAAACCACTTTTTTACCATTGAAATCGATGGTGCAGAGTCCCCATAGTATTTATCAAGCTTAGCCTTGGTCTCAGTAATGGTTTTTTTTCGCAAAAAAGAATGCTTAATCAGCACACGAAATTCACTTTTTTAATTTTTTTCCTCAAATTACTGGGTAGTCTGATAAAGATAGCTGTCAAACACAAACTAACTGACGCAGCAAGTTCAAATTTTGACAGGAGTCAAATGACAGATGCCTGTTGACAGGAGTAGTGTTGCTTTTTCAGTAAAGAGGTCAGAAATTCAAAAAGTCACGGACTTATTGACCCGCCCTCGTATCAACATTCATTGTGCTATTTACGTTGTTGAGCAGACGAATTTTTCAAATTTATAAAGCAATGGATAAGCAATTTGCTTCAAAAACTTTCCTTTGCCATACTTGCGTTAAGAGCAAACAAAAAAACAAATTGGTTAAGCCGTTTTTGAGTTTGAGCGAGACTTACGAACAGGCAATTGATTTTTATAAACACTCGGTGTCACAAAAATCGCACCTCTTTAAGAATTCCCTTCAAAGTCATTTTAACCCTATTAATCAATGGTAGACATATGACTTTAAGGTATCATTGGAAAGGTAATTTATTTAAATTTCGGAATAAAGCAATAAGATATGTTTATTTTACCCGGGAATAAAAAAAAAACAAGCTAATCCAAATCATCAAAAAGGTGCCGTTTTATCTTAACAGCAAGAATTACAAACTTAGTGTTACCCCCCCTAGCCCTGATGACTGCTTCCATGCGTTCTCTCATGGACCTAATTGTTACAACACTCACTTGAGGAATGTTGTTCCATACTGCAACGATGGCATTTTGAAGGTCTTGGAGATTGGTAGGGGCAGGATCACCCCGTACTCGCCGTTTCAGTTCATCCCAAAGGTGCTCAATAGGGTTCCTGGTCTGGACTTCTCGCCGGCTAGCGCATAACAGGGATCCCAACTTCTTGCAGGTAGTCTTTTACAATTAATGCGGAGTCACAGCGGGCGTTATCGTGCATCAACATGAACCCACTGCCAACGAAACCCGCATAAATAAGTGACCACGTGCTCCTCTAAGATCTCTGTTATGTAGGTACCGAGGAACAGTCAGCGACCCTTTCCCGCGAGAACTTCCAGTCCGAGAAACACACACAAGATTCGTCTTGCCGTCGATTGACATGCCGCCCCAGAACATGCACGTGCCACCCCCATATTCCACTGTCTCTTCAATATGGGCGATGTGCGAATAGTTCTCGTGGTCGTTTATTCGTTCTCCTTGCCTCCTATACTCTTTTACGCCTGTCGTTGCAGAAAAGACACACCCTCGTCTCATCCCAGAAGAGCACAGCCCTCCAATGATCGATTGTCCAATCCACATGGTCGAGGGCAAATTCCAACTGGTTTCTCCTATGCTGTGCAGTCAATTTTAGCCCTGTAGCAGCCCTGTGAGCTGCAATTTCTCCAGCAATCTACTTCTAATCGTGGAGAGTTGCAGCTTAACAGCATTGGATAACCGATTACATAAAGACGTCATACCATGAAGCGATCGTCTCTTTCGGATGTGTAGCGTTGTCTTCCAAATCCACGTCTTCGGATTTAGCCACCAGTCTTTTGGAAGCGTTGGAACACTCGTCGGACGGAATAACGACTCAAGTTCAGTTGACGAGCAACATCACACTGCCGAATTCCTGGTTGCAGTAGTGCAATGACTTGAGCGGCTTTATCTGCAGTGGTATCCGTCTTCAGGAGTATTTTTCTTGCTGTAGCTTTTCACGTGTGTTCATTTCAAAGGTTGGATAGCGAATGACCCACCGTTGTTTTTTAGCGGGCGGCCGCTGCAATCAGGGGATTGGGATGTTTAATGCCACAGTTAAAGAAACGCTTTGATAAGCGTTTCATGAACTAGTTTATGGTGGGCATTTTATGGTCAACGACGGATGACTGCGGTATAGATGCGCAGTTTGTGAAGTGACAGTTTGCAAGGGCCTGTCAATATAAGGTGGAGCCTACCAAGAGCGACTGAGGTGTGCGCGCGAACCGCCTTTATGTGCTCCTTGAAGGTAAGATGTTGGTTTAGGATCACGACTAGGTATTTAGCTTGCTTCTCCCAAGGGATCGGCTTGCAGTACATAGTGATCGGGCTGGGAAGGGGGGAGGGGGGAGTCGACGCGGTCTCGAGAAGAGAACCGCCTGACTCTTATCGGGGTTGACCTCGATTCTTCATTTCTGGAACCAAGCGTTTAAGACGTTGGCGGAGGTTTGGAGAGTGCGAGCTATAGCATCGGGACAGTTACCGGTATAGTAAACGGCAGTGTCAACGAAGAGAGCCAACTGAGCCTTTTTACTTTTAGGGATACCGCTGGTGAACAGCGTGAATACAAGGGGAGATAACACGGAAACCTGTGGGACACCCACGCGAATAAGGTGAGGGGAGAACCCAAATTTAACCCCGGTCGTACGTTTTGTACCTACCGGTGGGCAATCAGGGCACGTTGTAATGCTTAATTTGAAAAAAAAAATACGTTACGTGCTAATGAGATTTGTTGTGTTTAGGAATTCTAACTGTTTTTAATTTAAAGGTCGTTAAACATTGTTTTAATTGTCACCCATATTAATTGGGTTTAATGTATTCGTTGATGGCGGGACATGCTTGAAACTTATTTTCGGAGAGGTGCAATTTTTGTGACACCGAGTGTTTATGAAGATTATTATGGTAGCAGAGATCGTCGTCGATTCAATAACACAGAGTAGGTAGACTACCAACATGCCGTAGACAGTTTCTCTTGCATAGGTAGATAAAAATAAAAACAATAAAGGTCCATAGACACAACAGTGCCGACACGGTCGTGACCAACAGTTCCGTACCGTACAGTATCGGTGAAAATTAATGTTGTTTCATACATTTCATAGGACACCATTTGAACTGAGAGCAGTGGTGGCCCAGTGGTAAGGGTCCCGACTTACGAGTTGTAGGTCGTGAGTTCGAACCCAAGCAGGCGCTTTACTTTGTGTAAATAATTTAATAACCACTGCTCTCAAAACGGTGAAGGAAAACATCGTGAGGAAACCGGCATGTCCTAGAACCAAAAATTCGAAGACATGTGACATCTACCAACCCGCACTGAGCCCGCGTGGTAGATTACGGCTCACTACCTCTCATAGAGAGGAGGTCTGTGTCCCAGCAGTGGGAACGTTATAGGCTGATTATGCTATGCATTAGAACTCGTCAGTTTCAGTGACGTTCGGTTACGTTAGTGACGCTCCGATGCGTTCAGTGATACAACGTAAATTCTATTGTCTTATTCTCACATTTTCTTCATATAATATTAAAGCAATCGCTGCTAACCGTGCTTTTGAATAAAGAGGCATTTTACAAGCACGTGAAACTGCGATAGATACACTCGGCTACATATCAATCTATACAATTCCAGTATATGCTGACCTCTCATTGTACGGAAATCCTATACAATGCCAGATCAGCCTATACTGGAAATGTATAGCTTAATAATCACTGCATGCATCGGTGTCGGCACTGACACCGATGCGTGAACTGAACGGTATGGAACTGTCGGTCACGTGGTCGGCACTGTTGTGTGCGTAAGGACGTATGGGCCTTCAATTATAGTAACATTCATTTGCATTGTTTTGAATATTAGTATTATATCTTAAACCAGCCCGTGCGGTACGCCAAACAATCTATTCGTCCAAAACTTACATTTTTTCATTATTTGTTGAGGAATTTTTTTAGGGTGCCGTAGTCAACAAGGAACCCTTATATTTTCGCCATGTCCGTCCGTCTGTCTGCACCTTAGCTCAGAGACTCTTAGTACTAGAAAACTATAATGGATATAGGTACATATTTATTAGGTACTCATGCAACAAAGTGGTAAAATTAAATCTTGGAAAAAAATGTTTTTACGCTGCCTTCCTCTCCTACACGTAAAGGGGGGTGAGTATGTTTTACGGGGTGTCGTTCAAAAATAATGCGGGTGAGTGAAAAGCCATTTTTCGATTCAGGGTTCCGTTTGCGAAGTATTAAGATTTAAAGTACTAATTTTTGTAAGTCAGCCCCCCTCCCCCCCCTTGAATCCATAACTGTGTCGCGGGAGTATCACACGATTTCGTTTAAATCTCCAATCGGATGGAAACGGGATTTAAGGCCTTTAAAAATATCACTCCTCAAATAACTCAGTTCGAAGAGATTCTTATGACTTCTCGTGGTAAAATATTTCGTTAGTGTCCATAATTATATTGCAACTATGTAGTTTTAAAAGGTTTATTAACGGCCGCCAAGATAAAAAAGGCAACACTGCTTCATACATTTTCGTCATTGCCTTTTCATCTAAATCCGTTCAACCGTAAGGCGGATTTCACCGACAACGCGCCACGCGACTAGGTGCGGCAAACGAAGCCAAATGCCCCGCGCGGAAACCCGTTTTTGTATGTAGTAATAACGCGCGGGTGTCCCGCGCACCGGAGCGTGGCGCGTAGTAATGTGCGATGTTTGTTTTTGTGCAAATTGCAGCTCTGATTTATGGCGTATGTTGATCAAAATGCGACTAGCGTCTATCATCAATAATACATCTATCTTCAATTTCATATCCATTATCTAACTTGTTTTCGACACTGTTCTGAAAATTGCAAAAAAAAGTAAGAAATTTTCTATTTCGCGGGCTACCCTGGAGCTAGCAGACATACAGAGTTACTTTCGCATCAATTTTTTTATTTGATTTATATTGCATTCTATAATATAGCTGCTTATCAGCCTATAATGTTCCCACTGCTGGGACGCAGGCTCTGTGAGGCCCACTCCCTGGCCGTAATCTACCACGCGGGCCCAGTGCGGGTTGGTTTATCTCTATCATATATTTATACATAAATGACATTTTTTTTTTGCAGGGCGTCACAGATTTTTTGCTGCAAGTAGTACAATTCCCAAGATACTGTGCCATAGCGATGATGGAGGGAAAATTTCTTCCATAAGATTTAAGCACTATTCCAGTAAAATTTTACCTTTTTCGATATAAGAGCATAATTATATTTTACTAACAGTCTTGTGACCGTATATGTGCTCGTTTTTTATTTAAGACGTTAAACTTTACTTGTAAGTGAACCAATGTACGGGGAAAACGCTTGGCTGCCTAGAGCAGCGGTCTAGAAGCCAAAATAGAACTCGACGTTTCATGACGTGCCAGTGGCTACCAAACTTAGGGTGATAACGCAATTACGAGGTCGACTATACATACATCATGTTTTATTATGTAAAGTAAATAATAACAATGTATGTTTTAAAATAGTTTTATTGTAAACTTACCAACTACTTAACCTACATTTTCCTTTCAACATCGAACATTGGAAGTGGAGCAAAGAATACAATTTTAAAATAACTATTACGTTAGTATGTAAAATAACAGAACAAACATGAATAGTTGTTGAAATAAAACAAAAAAAAGGAACATTTACTTAGCGTGTTGCAGAGGCCTGCCTGCACCCATGAAAAATCGTGTTATCAAATGATAATGTTTGTATAAAATGACACCAGAACAAAATTACTTTTATTTCATTCACTTGCAGTGGAATGCCTAACGTGGAGCACTTTTGCCTGTATTATCGTTATCAATAAGAATAAGATGGTCATCAACTCAAGCTCAACTTATTAACACGAGTCACATAACTTCACTTGACCAAAAAAAGTTATAATAATGCATGAAAGGCTTGATCTTCCCTTTTCAATTTGCCTTTACATATCAGAAATTATATTTTGTATCGAGCTTAAAAATTCATCAGCGTGATCTTTGCACTTTGCGACAGTAATTCTGAAACAAGTATGAATGCTTAATTTGGAGATCAAAAAACGAGAACTAATAAATTGGCAACTTAAAACCGGCAAAGAGCGAGTCCAATTTAATACGGAACACTAAAATTGGATTTTATATGTATTTAAAAAAAACACTACAGCATTTTATTAAGTTCCGTGATTACACTGATATTGCTATTTGTTTTATTGAAATGCTTACCTGTATTCAACGAGCAGCCTAGCGTCCACATTACGGATGTTAATATCAGCCTCCTCCAAGAAATCAGACATACTTTGAGTAGGGTTGTTCGTCTCATGGTCCAGCATGCTAAACAGAAATAAATATTATTTGGAAAAAATAGGATAACAATAGAATGTTAAAGGATATCACACAGACAAAAACATTTGTAAACATACAGGGTGGCAGGACTAAACATACAGGGTACATACGAGTTACTCTGGAACACATGCGCTGCAATTTTTCGTAGTTTTTTTTTTTTTTTAAACAGCTGTTTCCTTCAAAAGTGCAATACGGAACAGCATTTTTTTTCGTAATCGACTGATATTTTCAACCCTGGGGTCCAGAATCATGTACTGAACCCATGGTAACAGGTTGCGAGTCGATGCCTTGTCACCCCGTATTAAATGTATTCGATAAAAAAAACATTTAGTAAACAGATGGGTGAAGGACGACCTTACTTCGGATCCTATACTATTGAATAAACTGGTAATTAGTAAGTCGTGATCGAGAGACGTAGGAGAGAAGGGAGACTTTTGCGTAGCAGTGGGATAATATGGCTAACCGGCTAAACGGCTAAAGAGTACCTACTTCATGGGTAATATTCTGAGCATTCAAAACCATGCTGATATCAGTTTTTTAAGGCTAAAAATAGGTGAGTATGGACTCGATAGGTAGGTTGGTCTTCATTGTATTACTTGATTGACTGATTAGATTCGTTCCATGCCACAAAATTGTTGGTATGACGTTTTACATATAACTACTTTATAAGATACTCATTGGACATGATTATTATTTATATTATTACATATGTAACAACCGAATAACGTATGTAACATTCGAAACAGGGAACTAGTGTGTTGACACCCTTGCTAACCCTTATTTTACGACGTTTTCAAAACAATAGAGATGCACAATGAACGGACAGGTGCGGCGCGCCGCACTCGAAGAAAGTTAAGTAAATTGTTTGGATGCGCATACGCGCCACCAGCACATGGTAAATTTCCGAAAAACACGCAGGCGTTGGCCGCACTGAATGGATTAAAAGAAACAGATACAATAATGATACAGTATCAAAGTGTTACCTTAAAAATATGAATATGTGTAACAGAAATAAGAAGTTTTAGGTATTATTACACTGTACCGCGACAGACAAACACACGCGGCGCTAGCGACTCGCGAGCTGCGTGCATGCTTTTCAAGTCCGTCCGTTGTTCTTGCGCCACCCGCGCGTTGTACTGCACGTACTTCCGTATACAGTATGAAAGCGAACGAAAATGGAAGCACGCGCGCAGCTCGCGCCCACTGTGCAAGTCTTGCGTGAGTTGCGCTAAAGAGGCGCAGCCAAACAATTGCAGTAACTGCACGCGTGCAGCTCACGAGCAGCTCGCGAGCAGTGCAGTCGTGGCGCATTCGCCAGATTTGGACACACCCTTACATTTATTAACACTGTTAACACATCGAAAAACACATTTAATAAGTGTAAAAACACATTTAATATTTGATTATCTTATCAGTTCAAAATGAAACTTATAATTTCTGTAACAATTATAAAGGTGTTTTTGTCCCTGGCTGAAATAATATAAGTAGGTTAAATTCACCTTTCTAACGATCTACATAATCGGATGGTATGCAAATGAGCTCTTTCAGCCTTTTTTCGTAGTTCATTTTTAAGCTCGGTCGATGCCTCTGGATTCCCCAATTCTTCGTAACATTGCTCGCTAAAAAAAACAAACAATTAAATTGCTAAATTCTTTTTAAAATGTATAATTATACGAAAATATTTCAAAGGAGAATGGGCGAGTGTTGGACCAATAGCGATATGGTTTCGATATTTGTGTACGGATACTTCATCTTTACCCTTGTGCAAAGAGGCATCAAAATCTGACCCCGGCAATTTTTATAAAAATACACTTTTATATTTTATAGGGTGAATATGCTGACAGGTGGTACCTACCCAAACCACCGTTGAAGCTACAAGAAAATATTATTTGGAGACTATCCTTACCTTTTATAAACAACTTAAACAATATGTTGACCTGCATTTACAGATTTTGAAAAAAAAGTAGTAAGGAAATGGATAATTTACACAAACTTTTTTTGATACCATTGCTTCTCATGGACCACAAATCTGTATGCAACCAACCGAGTTTAGAGTAAAAGAAATGTCACAAATGGCAAAAATCCTTTCTCAAAAACGATTTGTTGTGATTAATCATCTTACCCACGGTCTTCTCAAACAATGTTTTTTTTTTTATAATTTATGAAAAACTAAAGTCTCAAGGTATTGTGATTATCAAAATAAAAATGTTTTTTGTGTTCCAATCAATTTAGGAGCAATGAAGAATCAAGAGTGAAAATGAAAATGGCTATTGAAATTAGGTACTTTTTGAATATCTATTAGACTTTTTTTTTTGTGACTGTGTCTTACTCAAACTCAGTTGGTCTCAGTTGCCCGCGACTTCGTCTGCGATCGAATCATATGCCCCTACACAGGTCATGGTCTATCTGTGTGCCAAATTTCATCCAAACCCGTTCAGCCGTTTTGGCGTGAAAGAGTAACAAACAAACAAAGTTACTTTCACATTTATAATATTAGTTAAGATACGAAACTGCATCAATAGGCACAATAAAAATAAAACGTTAGAATTGTAATTTTTCTAGCTGACTGTAGGTACCTACCATTTTTACAAAACCTGTGAATGCAGTTATCAATTACTCAACAAGTTAAAGACAGTCTCCTAAGAACGTTTCCCTGTAGCTATAACGGTTAAAGTACCTGCGCTTTAAATAGCCTGTAAATTCGAAAACTACCAAGTCAGATTTTGATGACCCTTTGCCAAAGGGTATGAGGTAATCCTACACAAATATCAAAACCGTATCGCTATTGGTCCAACGATCACTTCCCATACGAAATCGCTCATTCCCCGTTACTTACCATAAAACACGGACTTGGTTTAGAGCGTTTCTTATTTCTCGTAGAAGCATACACATCATGTATTTAAACTTTTTACTATTTTCGTCACTTAAAAGTGAAACGTCTTTTAGACTTATCGGTTCGCAGACTTCATTTGTATCTGCTCTCTCATCAGTTTGGCTATCGTTCGCAACAAGACGCTGCTCGTTGTAGTTCTCATCGTCGGAACAGTAATCTTCTGTTAAGTCATCATAGCTCTCATTGTAATCTAAATCGAAATCGTGATCCTCATAAACTTTTAAGTTGTAAATGGATTTTAGTTTTTCTTCTAACTTTGGAAATTTACTGAATTTTCTTATAATAGTTGGTTTATAAGTTGGTACATCGCTGTCAGTTCCTTCTTCAGTAGTCTCATTGGCATTTTGTGGCTTGTGTCCTTCTCTTATTTGTGAATGAGTTAAATGTTGTTCTTCTCGAGATTGTACTGGCGAGGCTCTTTGGCGGCCCAAACTTTCAAAGAATGAAATGGGTATATCAATATTCCGAATAAACTTAACGGGTTTCTGTAACTCCACCTAAAATAAAATTTAAATAAACAATCTGAAAGTAAATTTGGACGCCATACTGCATAATCTGAGTGAAAAAATTGGTAACAGCGGGATGACTTTCGATAAGATAAAAACGACGGCGACATTAACCAGGCGCGCGTCAGTTGTTGTTATCCGCGTCCTCCTTTACCCGTCCACGGGACTATCGTCTAACTAACCCTACGGTGATTACAGGCGTGATGTCTTATTGTTGTTGTAATAACAACAACAGATGTTTATTTGTTTCAGAGATCACAGATTTATAGAAGGAACTTACTTCGGAAGATTTATTTTTTTTATCTTTAGGTACTTCTTTCACGTGACTGCAGTCAGATAACATTTCTTGTTCATGCAACGAAGTCTCATCATCACTGTTATTCGGCGCATCTGTAAAGTATTATATGTTCATGGGCTGCAATCAATCGCGAGACAACAGCGCAGTGGTGGCGCTGCTCATACAAATTAGGAAGGCGCGTCAGTTAGTCGATAGAAAGAACTGCGGGTAATTGCGTAACACACTAACAGTAGCAATGGCTTTAATTTTGACAGTTCAACAACATTCATTGCGTTATTTACGTTGTTGAGCCGACTTATTTATCGAACATTTGAAGCAATGCATTAGCTGAAAAGTAATTAAAATTGTGATTGAGTGTGTTTCGCGATCAGGGCGCAGAAATGTAGTGACGGTGCGCGCGTTCTCTTTGTTCAGGTTACATGAATAGCAGCACCAAGAGCAGTATTTTTTGTTTAGAGTACAGCGTGAATCCGAATGAACAACACTATGCATCCACTCGAATGAAGCGACAGCAGCGCTGCTATCGCGCCGACTGATTGCGGATTAATTGGAGGCGCAATAAATAAAAAAAAAATGAGAAATAGATATAAAGAGAAAGAGAGAGAGAGAGAGAGAGAGAGAGAGAGATCTTACTGCTATTGAATGGGGTAGCAGATTTTCAGAATCAGAATAATTTATTTGTAAAACATAGGTTAAAGTTGAAGGTTTAAAAAAAATATTATTGGCTGCTCTATGTTTTGTTTTGTTTTGTTGTTGTTGATTCTCCTTGTAAAGCCAACGCTATCTGATATGCAATGCAAGAAAATAAGCAACATAATTTACCATTGCAATCGCTTTGATTTGAAGAAACTCCTCTGCATTGACTAATTGTCTACAACTAGTATTGCAAAAGCGAATATTTCAATACGTTAGGTGTTTGTGGTATACCAAACAATACATTTGATTTGAGTTCAAGAGTGTTTCACGCTGGATTGTCTATGAATCCTCTCTTTTTTACAAAATAAATAATTTATCTCCGCATCATTGCATCATGGGTTTAAGGCTGGAAAACAAGAGTAACGCCAACGACGATCACAAGCAAAACTTACTATGAAATGGTCGTCCACCTCCACTGTGGAGCGCTGATGGTGGAACCGCTGATTATCGAAATTTATGGTTTAGACGTGAAAAGGTAACATACAAACGGTTACTTTCGAATTTATAATATTAAAAATGGAGTACACCAATTCATTAATCAAGCACAGCTGAATTCATTTTTTATATTGCAGCGTCAAAATAAGAAAAAATAGTCGTATGTTACATTAATTTTCTTCGAATTTATTATTTTAAAATTTAAATGTTATTTATATTAAGACATTCACGTGGGCGAAACCGCTGAATAAATATCGAAATCCGTTCTACGGTTTAGACGTGCAAAGGTAACATACAAACGGTTACTTTCGAATTTATAATATTAAAAATGGAGTACACCATTTCATAAATCGAGCATAAAAAAGTCGTATGTTACATTTATTTTCATCGAATTTATTATTTAAAAATTAAAATGTTATTTATATTAATTTACATGTAAGTATGGTAATCTGAATACATACTTTATTCAGTTGTTCATGTAACTTCTATATTAACATTCGATTTAAAATCGAGACTTATCGGGATTTACTTGCTTATAGATGCAAAGTAGCTGCAAATCCAAATATTAACTCAAAGAATTACCTGAATAAGCTGACTCATCATTGTTTGACATATTGTTGGGTTTATTCTCGCTAAAAAGATCGTTAGTACTGCTGTCCATGTTCGGATTTCTTATATCATGCAATAGTTTATTCAATGATTCCACTGCTATTTGTATATCTTCACAACTGGTTGTCAACTCCTAAAAATACAAAATACATTACCTAGGGGCTGATTTTTCCAAGGCCAGATATCTTTCACCTTAAAATAATTTTGTATTTTTGTATTTTTCTAAGCAAAAACTGTCAAAAGTAAATTATATTCCACGGAAAAGATGCCTGGCTTCGGAAAAATCCGTTCTAATTATGTATAAAAACTTTGTTGTTTATCCATGTCCATTATGAGAAGTTAATTGTTAAGCGAATGGACTCTACATCAATTTGCTGTGATAAAGCCATTTCATGCATCTGTCAAAGAATACAAGTTGTGATTTAAATAAATGGTCAATTTAAGTTGGTAGTCAATTTCCCTTACTACGTTTAACCCTTACTTTGTAAAACCAAAAACCACTATAGCATTAGTAAACGACGGCAGGGTTGGCGCAGTGGTTGAGCGATCGGCTGCTGCGCTCCGTGTCGCAGGTTCGATTCCCGCACGGAACAAATATTTGTATGACCTACAAATAGTTGTTCCGGGTCTGGGTGTCTTGTGTATGTGAGTTTTCATGTTTGTGAACGCACCCACGATACAGGAGTAATTCCTAGTGTGGGGCAACGTTTAAAAAAAAAAAAAAAACTTACCATTATTGCAGTAAGCAAATTATAGCCGTAACTATACATTCGCATATATTGATGTGATGTCATGTTCATAGTTATTTGACCTGTAAATTAAATTGTAAGTCTAAAAAGATATCGTCAATTAGATTGAACTCATATTGAGAAAAACTCCTCACCTTTAGCGTCACTAACTTGGAAGAGTATGTTTGATAATTTATTAGCTGCAGTCTTAATACCTTGATGTCCACTGAATTTTATAGTAACGCATTGAGCTGCCTCATGTAATGTCCAAGGGGGCGGCATGGCATTATGTTTAAACGGTGGGTCTTGTTGCAGCACCTGGGTCAAAACCTCTTCCATTATCTGGATAAATCTTGAAATCCATTCGTCGCTATTCGTTTTCAAATACTGTTCCATGGTAATACTGTCAACTTCATACATGCCTGTATTGGATTGTCCATTGCAAGCCGACTGTTGATTAATCGAGTTATTCGAGTGGCTGAAAGTGCTATCAGCATCAACATTGCTTTCAGTATTAGATATTATGCCGGATGTGGAAGTTTCCTCAATGGTAACGTTTTCTTTGGTGGTGGAATTCCTTGGTTCAGTGTAAATACTTGACTCCCTACTTTCGACACTATCATCTAAAATGTTATTTTCAATAAGTCCTGATGTAACGGTATGATGCAAGGTTTTGACTGAAAGTTTGGATATCTCATTATTTAGCATATTGGTTTTTAGAGATTCTGCGTTTTTCTTATCCATGTTTTGGTCATTTTGGGATGGGATTTCTTCATTGACTTGTAGAGATGTATATGTTCTTCGACGCCATTTGAATTGCTTCTTTTCACTTTCGACGAAATTTATTTGTGGCTGATGTGATGTACTGCGCTTAAGCTTTATTTCTCTCCTTTTATCGGGAATATTCGATACGAAAGATGCAGGAGGCCTTGTAATTGCTTCTTTTCTATTTTGCGAAGGAAGGTTTGAATCTGCTGTTACGGGTTGTTTTTCTACCACATTCGCTATACTGATACTAGCATTGATGTCTTCTAAATCAGTTTGAATACCAGCATCTACTGTATATTTCAATATTACCAATTGTTCTGTTTTATCTTGAGTATTATTTTGTTTAGGTGGTGTAATAGGAATATTGTCAATGTGGTCATCACTTTGAATATCCCTAACAGGAGAAGTTGCGGCTATATTTTTTGGGGCATCGTTTGGCACAGTAATTTTGATTTTATTAATGAGTTCATTTGACATATACGGCTTTTTAGGACCAGGCGATATCAGTTGCTTATTTTGGGTTTCCATTTTTCCAGTTTCCAAAAAGTTATTAATTTCATCTACACAAAACGTGTTTATATTTGTGGATCTTTTAGTCAATAACTCAGTATCGTTAGTAAGAAGAATCTAAAACAAATAATATGTTTATTTAGCTATTTCGTTTCGTTTCAGCAGTCAGTTTTCTCCGCCCGAGAATTACGTAAAAAGGCAATTGAAATACATATAGATAGAAGTTTTAAAACCCTTGTTCCGTGTTTTAAACCCTTGCCTCGTGCGTGGGGTACGCACGAGGCAAGGGTTTAAAACCTTGGCACGTCCCGAACTAGCCAGCGGCACCGGGGCAAGCTAGTTATAGTATAAACTAAAAGCGATAATAATTTAACTCACCAAATGATAGTTGATAGCCAATAGTTCTTTGCAAGTTGTATGTATCACCTCTGCCATACTGTCATTTTCCAAATTAGATGGCTCTTTCGCTGAAAGATTGAAGTGTATATTTCCATAACGCTTTAATGTTATCGCTAATGTGAGGACGTTGATGTGCGCACTAACCATGGACGTATTAAATATAGATGCCATTTTTATACCTTCTTAGTGGCCGTTTTGTCGTAGTCGGGTATAAGTTTGTAACTAACTTTTTTATTATTTTAGGGTTAGTGAATGCATCATTATAGGTTACCAATATATTTTTAGAAAGTACTTCTAAAGCAAACTTTCATTTGAGTTCTCATTCGATACGATAGAATAAAAAACAGAGACAACCTATTTTTTTGATGTAACATCAGTCATATTGATTTTGTTCGTTTAATGCAGCGTACACAACAGCCCAACGAACGCTATCGAAGGATATTCGGCTCTGGCTGCCGCACGTTCTTTAGCCTTCGAAGGTAGTCCAACTACACGTCCACGTCCAAATACATATAGTGGTCGAGCAAACGAACGGTCGATTGCTTCGATCTATTTGATGTAACCGCCACGCTGCGGATAGCCGGCACACGCCAACGAACAATTGTTGGTGTTTGATATATCGTTCTGGCAGGACCAACGACAGGGCCATAATAACAAATCGATTGACACCTCATTGAACATTACAAACATACATAAATAGATGCAGACTACTGCGAAGAATAATAAAACAATTGGAATCATTGTACTGACGTGACGCCTGCATTAATCAATACCCCTAACGTAGAAATATCTTAGATAAGAGTTTTAATTAATGCAGACAATTCTAATGGCCTTTGAACAACATATCAAATCGTCGCCACACACTTACGCGACACTATTTTCTTCACACTTTTCTTTGCCTTAATCTTAAGAAAATTATAATTTCGCGGGCTACCCTGGCGCCATCTGTCATTTTGCTTAATATTATAGCTTACCCATAAATGCATGACCAATCTCAATCTGTTGCGACAAAAAACGTAGAATTCGTTTCGCTTGAATATTTTTTGTGCTCGAAACATAACTTTTAAGTTCCTCCATAACCCGCTTTGGAACCATAAGGTAGCATTTTTCATCTGTAACAATTTTTAAAAAATTGAAAAATCTATTTTAGAATTTAAAATGGATATTTGAATGCTTACCGAAATTTTCCTATTTCCTAGGATTTTTTGGAAATTCTACCTCTAAAATGGTAAAAAGGGGGAACAATGTTTGTATGAAAAATTGCATTCCTTGGGTTTATTAAAATAATAAGGTCTGACAAGAGAATCAGAAGAAAAAAATGTTTAAATTTTTGTTTTTTTAACATTAAGTTTGACCCACTTCTGCTGTCTAGATTTTTTCATCGGATACAATGATATTCGAATAAAAAATCTGGACCTAAGACCGTTTCCACAGAGTTCAGAAAAAACTTTCTTTATTTGTAACAGCAACTTTTTTGGTTTAAGTAGGTGTCCTTTACTACTAAGTTTTTTAATTTAATTACCTGAATCTGTTAATGTTGTCAGAAATTTAAATTCATGCAGCAGTACTTCTAAATCAACAACAATAAACCAAGCATCTGTATTGGAATCAGAGGGGGCCAGATTTTTTAAAGGCCCCACATCAATCTTAGACGGTTTTTCATGCAATTGTGTCTCTAGACATCTGCTCTCCTGAAAAATAAATAGCTATGTCAAAAATGATTATGTCATCTACACAAAAAACAGTTAAATACTATTGTCTTACATACCATTCCAGTACTCAAATTATTTGAATGAATTGCTTCAACTTCATTAGCAGCTATATCATCTTTTCTTGGATTAGTGTTAAAAAAACCAGATCCTAAAAATAAATAGTATCATTGAAATAATTATCATTATTAGTATTATGTTATTAAGGCGAATTAAAATAAAAAGATAATAAATACCTGGAATACTAGATTTCATATTAAATCTTTTCTTAAATGTTAACTTTTGCCTTAAATCATTTTTATTTTTGAATCCAATTCTTTTATTTATGGTGCGCTTGGCACCTTGGTCATGATTAAAGTCTCTTGGATAAACTGCCCGTGCACCAGTCGTAGTTAATGCAGACCGAGTTGGATTATCAAAACTATTGAAAACAAGTCCTGGTACAGGTTGTGACACAGTTTGGTTGTAGCCAACATTCAGAGGGCCTGAACGTTGGTTCACTACAGTAGCTAACGCGGGTGCAATAAAAAGTGGCTGAGTATGAGGAACAGCCCATACTTTGGGATTATAGACTGTTGGAACAGGAGTAGTGTTTAAATGATATGTACTTAAAGAGTTATTCAATGAATTAAAATTACATACAGGATCTATTGAAGCAGGATTATTAATCTGAGTGCCCTGCATTATCCCCGATATTTGATTAAAAGGAGTACAAAAAGTTGAATTACTATTTGCAATATTTGAGTAAGTTAAATCTGAGGATTGTTGTTCTGAATTCCTATTAATTATCAATTGTTCACTAGGGAGTGACTGAAATGGTTTTAAATTATTATTTAATGGAGAACTAGGTGGTCTTTCTTTTGGTTCTGGACATTTTGTAGGTTTAGCGCCTGGTAGGTGTTCAAGATGTTTTGTTCTCCGTTTTGCCTTTTCAATCTGTAAAAAAGACACCTGTTAATATAATTTTAAATACTTACAATTTGGCTAAGGAATTGATTGGCAAAATAGTGCATGCAAATCTAATATGCACAGGCTTATCTTATAAGCAGCTATCAGCCCTGCAGAATGCAGAAAATCTGGATTAGACATGCGAAGAATGTCACCAGGAGACTCCTCATCGCAAGTCCTTCGTAATTGAAAACGGAAGATGATGAAAGGAGGATAATGTTAGTGAGGTGGATGGGAACAGTGCTGCGGTGAATAAATTACTACGTGATATAGGTATCATTACAGGTTAAAAAGCACTGAAAAAAGAACTTCCATAAGTTAACGAGTCACTTGGCACTTGTTGCTTAACAATGAATGCTATAAATCCTACACTGAAAATACTTACAAAGAAAGTTCAAGACATGGAAAAGAAAAACACATAGGTACCAACACAACTAATCAAAACACACTTGGAATTAAAAACAGATGCATTGGGACAACACATCAAAAACATTGAGCAAGAAACACTGGCCATATACTGGAAATCACTTATATTCTTGATAATGAGAAAGAGGACATACTCTCAACAAATAGCTTCAAAGCCTAACATTGAGAAACACCAAGTTACAATGGTCAAAAGACTTAAAGACAGGAGTGGTAAAGAAGGTGATGTTACATGAGGAGCAGGTGGATCAGTGGATACGTACAGCGCGAAAGGAACCAATTCTTGTTCAAGATGTAGTCTCAGAGTTCAATCCTGACTTAGCCAAAAGTTCTGTTTCGATACGCTCTTACCAAAGCGAATAAGTCTACTATGGCAAGCTAAACAAACATTGAAGGAAACATACAAATACATATTGTATATTTATAAAAAACAGTAATTTCATTCAGTTCTTTGTTTTAAATGGCTGTGAAATTTATCATACGCTGCGGAACCACCGCAGGGCTGGTAGGTAGAATTGTGATATATATATGTTAAACGTACCAACAACTTTCAAATCATAAATAATGTATCACTAAAACACTGCGAATACATAGGTAATTGGACATTTGACGACATTATATAACTACACGACATCAATCTGCACAGTGTATAGACCTCGGAAAGATAGTAAGCAGTTGTGTATCAAAGAATTGAAGGAGCTTTATGTAAGGACACCTTCAAACACTCAGACTTATACTTGTTAGGGGATATCAACATTGATTTAAAATTTAATGGTAACTGTCGGGATTATTACATAAGTTGTTTGGCTGAGTGTGGCCTAACGAGTGCAATTTCAGATTACACAAGAATCAAAAAACGAAATGATAAATTCACTAGAAGTTGTATTGATCGTATTTTTGTGAGTTTGCGCTTGTTAGACCTTTACCTACTCAGCGGCGCTAAACACAGTTTTGGCAGACCATCGTACAATCGTGCTGGCTTGTATTGGAGGGGGAGCTAAAAACGCTGTACAGGATGTTGCAAAAGTAAAAGAATTATTGATAACAATAAATTAAAATTTAATTGGACGCCATATATTGGCATTTAGTTCATAGTATGCAATGCTCCTTGGAGAATATAACTATATTAAAAATAGCTTTGAGTATTGTTATGAGCAAGCGAAGTTTTCAAAATCATTAATACCAACAGCAAAAAGGAATAAAGAGTTGTGGATAAACAGTAGAATTACAGAATATTATGAACAATTGCTTAGTCTACCAATATGCGGACAACCATGTTCACCAGTAGCACTTACGATCACTAGACAAATTATTTGGAAAAGTATATATCTTTTTACACCATGCTCTGACTAACCCTTCTGTGAGTGGCAGGAGTGAAATTATGAAAAATACTTAAATTTGTGAGAGAGGTAGTGACTTAAGTGAGTGTGATGTGGTCAGAGAGTCAACATATGGGATGTAAGATGGAGTGTGGAGTGTGTGAATGTGTTTTCATTCCTATTATTCTATTATTAGATCAGAGGAATCCTATAAGTAAGATGTTCTGAGTCCCCATATCCTATGTGTATTACATAAAACTAAACGAACTGAAAATGAATTACTAACTGAAAATGAACTGAATTAAAAATTTACTTTATTGCCTGCATTGGTCCCTAATTTTAGTGATCAGATGCAAATAAACAAATATTTTATGGAATTTCTCTATAGAAAAAAGTTTGTGCTTCTATTCAATTATGTACCATAAAATAATATTTACAAACATTTTTGTAAGTTCTTCAAATAGCTTCATAACGAAATATTTAAATTATCGGATGCGAATTTAAAATTAATACCATGTGCCAAAGAAAATTAAATTACCTCTGCATCACTTAAGTTCCACGCAGTTTCTCCCGTTAAACTGTTAAAATAGTATACATGTCCTGGATGCGATTTAGATTTACATACTATCCATGAATTGCCGACAGAAGTTACTTTGCGCCTGGCATCATTCTCTATTTCTTCACTCATAATATTGTAGAATACCTCTAAATTATTTTTAAATTTAAATTTTTACTATCTTTTGTAGCTTTAATTGAGTACCTAATTAGGCAACACCACAATAACACAGTTAAATTATATTTTAATCCGACATAATAACAAAATACAGGATTCCTGGATTCCTGATAATCCAGACCCAAAATTTTCAAAATGTCACCAATGTCACCATCCCACCACAGATTATTCTAAACCACAGAACATAAAAACCCTAATATTCCAATCTCAAACTATTAAGTTAGAGATTTGAAAAACCCAATTATTTTATAACTCGGTAGATTTACGTACAAATTAATTTGGGCCCTGCATTTGTATAATATGTAAGTGTTTTGCTTAATCTATCTTTAATTATTGAAACCAACGATTGAAACATATTTTCATGTCACCAACAGCTATGTTTGAGAGCAAAGTAACTTTTTTTTAAATTGTTTTATATGCTGAGGACTTTTATGATATTAATTCACATTCGCCCGATCATGACCTATGCCAGTGCAGTCTTCGCACACGCCAAGCCCGTTCGCTTCAATAGAATGCAGACCCTCCAGAACAAGTTCCTCCGTAGGATTACAGGCTCCCCCTGGTACGTTCGCAACGAAATGCTCCACGTAGACCTCAGGATTCCCACTATCCGTCAGTTCATGAAACGCATTTCAAAGCGTTTCTTCGAGACCGCCGCGAATCACCGCAACCCTCTGGTTGTGAAAGCCGCTAGCTATATTCCCTCCTCCATTAGTTATGTCCGCCGTCCCCAGCATGTCCTCACCGATCCCGATGACCACATAACTCTCATTCAGGAGAGCAGTAGGGCCACCAGTACAGTGCACAAACACAGACCGACATTCCGACCTCGCCGCCGAGGTTCCTCGCGAAGATCCCGACGTAATTGTCCCCCCCGACCCTTGCTCGATGAAGTTGCCAGCCCGCGCCGTAGCTGAGCCTGTAGCTTTTAATTCCCCGAATAATAATAATCAACAAAATCTGATCCAGCCTGTCCCATCTTGCTGTCCTCCCGTCAGCGACGCCCTAAGCCGAGGTCCGTACCCCACATGGGGTGCCCTTAGCGAGCGTTCGCTTAGTAATGTAAGTAGTTTTACGCCCCTGGCTGGAGGCTTTGAGTCCGCTTAAGGCAGCCACAGGATAGTCTGGTTAAGTAGTCACGACCTCTCAAGGTCAACTACGAGATGCCATACCAAAAAAAAAAAAAAAATTATAAGAACCTTTTATGTTATTACTGAGGGCATACTGTTAGAGAAAGATCATTTATAGGTTTACAATATGTATTACACATGAGCTCGGACCAATAATGCACATGATCCATCTTTTACGCCTAATACTCTTGACACATTTATCTGCAATATTCTTTCTTTTCACCACAGACAAATACAAATAGGTTGGATATAAATACCTACCTAACAAGAACAGTGCGTTGTGGGGTTCTGTACGTTCTAATGAAAAACGGAACCCTTATAGGATCAATAGTGTGTCTGTCTGTCCTTCGCGTGATCTTTTACGGGAAAAGTTTCCGGACCGTGTTATCTCTAGAAGAGGTGATCACAACTTCTTCCTTTGGGGCGACGTAAAAGAGAATGTCTACGCCAACAGCCCAGCGTCGATTCAAGACCTCAGAGATGGAATTCGTGAGGCTATCGAGGACATAGGGCAGCCACTTTGCGATTTGGTTATGCAAAATTTCATGAAAAGGATATGGTCCTGTAAGCGTGGTCGTGGTGGTCATTTGCCTGGTGTTATTTTCCATTAATGGCATACCTTCCTCTTTAAAATGAAATAAATATCCGATGATTAATATAAAAAATGCAATTTTTCTTTGAATATCAAAATTACACCTCTTATTGGAAAACCCTATACATTGTCGTGATAGTCTAGCGGTTAAGCCCTAACTTCTCATGCACGCTTTTTCCAATTCATATGTACAGTAAGCGTTCAAAAGTGCAATGTGCATAGGCACGTTATGAGTCGTATTGCTGTGAACTCGCGGTACGACTGTATGTATTTAAACGACACACACCACCAAGATCGCAGTTTTGCACGGCACACACTGACGTAAAGTCGCGCATTCGCTTCGCACTACATCGTCGCTTTCGTTAGACACGCATCAAGCTCGTGACCTGGCCGGTTTATGTAATTGCTAAAATTCGAGTTAATCTAATATGAGCTGGTAGCAGTAGGCGCCAACCGTTGGACTGAGAAACAGTCGGCTTGGGTTCTGATCTTATAAGATGCGGCGCAGCTATATTGCCATTTTTTTATTATTTTGGTTTACAATAATAACAATATTAAAAAGCAGCTTTTATTATTTTTGTTATTGCAATAAAGGGGTTAGAAGAAAAGCGCGGGAAACTTCGAACTGGCGGGCGGACGCGTCCTTTTTGAGAACTCCTCCAGTCCTCTTTTATAAATAATTTAATATCAGTTTTGTGTATTTTCTTCAGTAGAGGTAAGTTTTTTAAATTGTATTTAGCGAGATATGAATTAACTGCATGACGGGGGGGCTTATGTGCCCCCGGCAGGCAATTTTGTTACCGTATCTAATGAGTCGGGCATGGATACCGATGGGTCATCTTCAGCTCGTCATTTTAAAAGAAGCCGTGTGCATGTTTGCAAACACTGCAATAAGCGTCGCCGTACCTGTAAAAACCACAGTTCCGAGTCTTCGGGTTGTGGTTGCACGGACTCTTCATTAGCTACTACATGGGAGCTAAACTGCTCCAAAACACTTGTTTCCAACTTTGTTCCCTCTAACAAAATGCCTGATATTCCTGCTCCGTCCTTAGTTCCCACTCAGATTGGAAGAAAAAATTATGAAAAAACTCACAACTCGCCATTCGTTATTCATATTTAAAAAAAAAAAAACACCTGATGATGGAACCACATTGCACCCAATCACATTTAGCAAGTTTTTAAAGCGCAACGCTTTCAAAACTATCAACGCTTTCAAAAATATCAACGTTAGCGTCAAAAAAATCGGGCGTAATAAAATATCTTAATCATTTTCTAATTTCCTGGGCTCAGATTCCTTTATTACAAACAATAGTCTCGAAACACATAATTATAAAGCTTTTATACGTTCTTTTAATGTTACTAGAATGGGTTTAGTGCGTGTTGTTCCTGCGGAATGGTCTCCGGAGGAAATTATTGATAATATAACTGTACCTATTGGTTGCGGTCCAATTTTAAAAGTCAGACGCCTCAATTTTAAAACGAATGTTAATGGTACAACCACTGGAAACCTCCCCAATCCATAGTTGTTACATTTGATGGGCAGGTTTTACCAAAAATAATTTTTATGTGCTATAATGCCAATTGCCTGTAGATTTATATATTTTCTCTACCGTTCAGTGCTTCATTGGCTGTCGTTTTGGTCACACTATAATTCAGTGCAGGTCCAAACTTCGCTGTTTTAAATGTGGTCAAGGCCACACTGGAGACAGTTGTGAAAGAGAACCAGAAAGTACATCTTGCTGCCTTTGCTCTGGGTTTCACTATGCTACTTATTATCAATGACGAAACCAACAGGAATAAAAGACACAATAATGATTTCACACTTCAGACTTCAAGTGGTCTCGTAAGCACTAACAAAGAAGTTGCTCAAGAATTTGTTAATTTCTTTACCAGTATCCCACTTAAAACGACTGAAACCTTAAACTCCTCGCCCCTGCGTTCTATTGACTTATTAAAAGCAAATACTTCATCTTGCCAGATTGAATTTAAATTCAAGCATATAAGCCCCATAATAGTAGTGAAAGCTTTCAAGCAAATCAAGATCAAACTAACAGAAGATCTATGGGGAATGTCTGTTAAAGTTTGTACCTCCATTATTGAGACTATAGCGCCATACTTGGCTTTAATATTTAATTTGTGTGTGGATCAAGGAGTATTCCCGGATCTAATGAAATACAGTAAGGTACTGTCCCCGGATTTGAAAAGTGGTATTAACCACTTTTCAAATCCGGGGACAGTAAAGATACCAATAATTATAGACCCGTATCCGTGTTGCCGGTTTTCAGCAAGGTGTTCGAAAAGGTAATGCTGAATCAAATGTTAAATCATTTCGACACCACTAATATCTTACACGGTCAACAGTATGGTTTCACAAAGGGACGTTGTACGACTGACGCCGGTGTCACCTTATTAAAACACATATTTACAGCGTGGGAAGAGGCTCAAGACGCCATAGGAATCTTTTGTGACCTCTCCAAGGCATTTGATTGCGTCGACCACGAAACCTTGCTCTTAAAACTTGAACATTACGGACTTGGAAAACTTGCGCTCAGTTTAGTAAAATCTTATTTGAATGATAGACAACAGCAAGTCCAAATAAACGGTGTTAATTCACTCGGTCTAAAAGTAAAAATGGGTGTACCACAAGGCTCGATATTGGGTCCTTTCCTCTTTTTAGTTTATATTAATGATCTACCTCATTTGTTTAAAACCCAACCACATATGGTGTTATTTGCTGACGATACTTCGTTAATTTTTAAAATCAATAGGCGTGCATTAAATCTTGACGACGTGAATAGCGCCTTACTGCAGATCCAAAATTGGTTCACTGCTAATAATTTAGTATTAAATGGGAAAAAAACTAAGTGCATAAGATTTTCTTTACCAAATGTCAAAAGTACTAATTGTGAGATAGTATTGAATCAAGAGAAACTAGAATTCGTCGATAAAACTGTTTTCCTGGGGATCACGCTCGATTCAAAGCTTCAATGGGGTCCTCATTTAACATCCCTTGCAGGACGGCTAAGTTCAGCAGCATATGCTGTGAGAAAAATCCGTCAATTTACTGATGTAGATACCGCGAGACTAGTCTATTTTAGTTACTTTCATAGTATTATGTCGTACGGTATTTTACTATGGGGACGGGCTGCAGACATCGAGTCCATTTTCATTCTGCAGAAAAGAGCCATCAGAGCCATATATGGCCTTCGCAGGCGCGACTCTCTAAGGGAATTGTTCAAAGATATTAACATCATGACGGTACCTTGTCAATATATCTATGAAAACATCATGTACGTAAGGAAAAAATTTACATCTTTTTAGTAAAAGAGGTGAAAGACACAATTATATCACTAGAAATAGGGACCCATTAGTTCAACCAGGTTTCAGGCTGGCTAAAGTAGACTCATCTTTCATGGGGTACTGTTTAAGATGTTACAATAAAATCAACTGAATGAAACCAAATTTAAATCTTGTATAAAACGCACACTATGCAGCCGAGCATATTATAAGTTAGGGGATTACATTGCTGATAGAAATGCTTGGCTAATCGCTGGTCCTGCTCCTCAAGGACGCATCAACTAATTGATTAGCATTTGAAAATACTGTTGGAGTTGCTGAAGATTAAAAACAAGAATCGTTGCATTGTATAAACTCAATTTTTTTAGTACTGTATAATTGCTATATGCCATATATGTGAGTACTATGTACATGCTTTAAAGCTACCATTTACAGGGTACGTCTTTCATTGACTTGAATGTGTCCTGGCGGCTGAGAGTATGTCATACTCACTTTAATGTCTTGCTGATGATGGCGCGTGTGTTGGATCATTTAGCTCCCTTCAAAATGGTTGAGTTGAATGGTGCTAATCCATGCGTCACGTTCGTGAACGGGCGCCGTCAGTTGAGACTGGTCATCTCTTAGCTGCCACGGCGTATTTTAATTAAATTTTATTTTCGAATTGTTTTCATATTTAAATAACGGACGCTTTTAACGTTCTGCATCGTTCTCACATGCATAATTTCAACATGAATGGTGTAACCAATCTATTGTAAACATAATTTGATTTAAAAGAGTGTCCGTGGAGTTTCTTGCCGTTCTTCTCCATAGGTACCTACTACGCTTTGGAATGGGCAACTAGCTTCATTTTTCTTACCGACCGACCTTGACAATTCAAAAGTGCCTGTAATTGGTTTATTTGAAATAAATGCTTTGAGTTTGACTAATAAGTCTTGCCCAGGCAAAAATCTATCAAAACATACATACGGCACAAAGTTCAGTATATTATGCTGAAGCTACAAAATTATCTTCTCTCTGATACACTTTTATCTTCTCCCTCCAAAAAATTTGCGTATATTCCATTCTCTTCACCGACTAGAATGACTACTACGAGTAGCTATAAAAAGAATGTCTTTCTCACGCTCCCCTTCCTCGACCGATCACCATGTTCGGCAAGCCGATCCCTTGGGAGAAGCGAGCCAAATATCTAGGTGTGATTCTAGACGAACACCTCTCTTTTTCAGAGCACGTAGCAAATTGTCACTAAAGTGCAAAATACGTATCTACACAGCGTGCATCCGCCCGATCATGACATATGCCAGTGCAGTCTTTGCACACGCCAAGCCCCATCGCTTCAATAGAATGCAGACCCTCCAGAACAAGTTCCTCCGTAGGATTACAGGCTCCCCCTGGTACGTTCGCAACGAAATCCTCCACGTCGACCTCAAGATTCCCACTATCCGCCAGTTCATGAAACGCATTTCAAAGCGTTTCTTCGACACCGACGCGAATCACCGCAACCCTCTGGTTGTCAAGGCCGCTAGCTGTATTCCCTCCTCCATTAGTCATATCCGCCGTCCCAAGCATGTCCTCACCGACCCCGATGACCACATAACTCTCATTCAGGAGAACAGTAGGGCCACCAGTACAGTGCACAAACACAGACCGACATTCCGACCTCGCCGCCGAGGTTCCTCGCGAAGATCCCGACGTAACTGTCCCCCCCGACCCTTGCTCGACGAAGTGCCAGCCCGCGCCGTAGCTGAGCTTGTAGCTTTAAATTCCCCAGATAATAATAATATAATCCAGATCCAGCCTGTCCCATCTTGCTGTCCTCAAACTCAAACTCAAACTCAAAGCATTCATTTCAAATAAACCAATTACAGGCACTTTTGAATTGTCAAGGACTCCTCCCGTCAGCGACGCCCTAAGCCGAGGTCCGTACCCCACAGGGGGTGCCCTTAGCGAGCGTTCGCTTATTAATGTAAGTAGTTTTAAGCCCCTGGCTGGAGGCTTTGAGTCCGCTTAAGTCAGCCACAGGATAGTCCGGTTAAGTAGTCACGACCTCTCAAGGTCAACTACGAGATGCCATACAAAAAAAAAAAGGCTCCCCGCCTAAATCTGTACAAGGATATAATAAAGAGGCTCACAATGCCATTATTATAGATTTTCACATTCCCTTTCTTTTTTCCAAGTTTTTCTTTATGTAAACAATTTTTTCATGCATTACACAATCTTCTCTCTCAGTTCAACATTTCACCGTCCAACGTTGCCTCTTCTTTCAATGTATCTCAATCCATTCTAATGGACAACACATCCAAAATAATCCAATGGAACTGCCGCAGTCTGGTGAACAAAAAGAGTGACATTTTTTATAATTTAAACAAATATGAGCCTTTTGCCTTTGCCTTAGCAGAGACTTGGCTCAAATCCAATCATATTTTAAAAATGAATGGTTATTTAACCATTAGAGAGGATAGATCTGATGGGTATGGTGGAGTTGCTATACTTATCAAGAATTCTATCCCTTTCTCTATAATTTCCTTACCTCCTCATAGTGAGAAAATTTCAATTGTAGCTTTAGGAAGACTTTGGTTCAGTAGAAGGTGGAAGAAATACTCGTTGTTGATGAATGAATGTGAATAATTTATTATGAAAATAATTGGAATTTTATACTTTTTTACAAACTAAAATCTACCAATAAAAACTTGTACATTAAATTAAATAAAACGTTTGCAAAAACTTAGCAAATAGGATTGCGTTCTTTCGTCCAATCACATCACAGCACACTGGTCTCGTAATGAATCCGCGAGATAGCGCCTGTGTGATCGCGGCTGCGACTTGGCGGGCTCTACGAAGGGATAAATATAGGTGCCTCGTAGTTCGCGATTCCTTTGCAGTGCGGCCGCCGTCGAATGAAGATTCGTGTTGGAAAATGTGGATTGCAGACGTGCCTCGTGTGAGACCTCGTGTGAAGACTGGAGTGTCCTGGAGATCACGGTGTCGGCGTGTGGCCTCTGCAGCTCCTATTTCTTTAACGGATGTCAAAACGTTGTGGCAGTTCTTTTCAGAACTGTTGGCTTCTGTGTTTCTTTAACTGATGGTCAAAACGTGGTAAGGTGCTGTGATGAGTGGTGGCTACATAGCTATTAAAGTGCACCATACTTGTCTTGTTTCTATTTACATTCCTCACCCCTCTTCTTCTGGTCTTCAAGAGATGGATAATCTCTTTTCTTCTCTTCCAAAGCCATTTTTAATATTGGGTGACTTTAATTGCCATCACCAATCATGGGGTTGTTCAACTTCTAATTGTTATGGTGATGAGTTACTAGATATAATAGACTTACATAATTTATGCACTCAGGAGCTGCCAAACGCAGTTGGACGATTGATGATTGAAATGACGATTAATGAGAGAAGCGAACATGTCAAAGCAAACAAACTATGTTTCAACTACCTTGGGGCGGGACATTCGGTGTTCAAGTGCCTCTAAGAGACGACATCACACACTTTTACATCAACCCAAGAATATTGATGAAGCGGATTAAAATGTAGAAACCAAGCTACCGACTTCATTCAAGCAGTCAAGCAGATGTAGATGAAAAGAAAGTACACACAATGATTGCGTCTCATTATAACGCGGGTCAGAAGATATCACTATTGGCTACAGCAGTAGTAATTGTGAAGAGTGAACATGGACACAATACTGTTCTAAGAGCGCTGATAGACTCAGGATCTCAAGCATGTTTTATAAGCGAGATGGCAACTCACATCCTGAACCTAGGAAAATCATCAGTAAATCTAATTGTCGCCGGAATGGAATCTATGAACGTCAGAGTCAAGCATAAGGTCAAGTTTTAAGTATTGTCACGATGGAAAAACCAATTCCACTTGACCTCCAACATTCCTATAAACACCACGATGGGGACTGATTGGACGCATTTAGCAAACCTCCAACTAGCAGATACAAATTATTATGCATCAGGACCTATTGATCTGTTGTTGGGTGTATACGAATATGCATCAATTCTCAAGCAAGGACTTATTAAAGCTCCACCAGGTACACCATGCGCCCAAAACACCTAACTGGGATGGATCTTAAAGGGTGGAATAACGATTAAAATTAACGCACCAGAAAAAAACCATTTGAATTTGAATTTGAAAATCCTTGACGGCCATAGAGCATGAAATTAACGTAGAAGATTTACTGACCACAATATGGGAAGTTGATACGGACACGAAAGGAAAACTTACCCTAACTGAACCACTATGTGAAACTATGTACGAGAAGACACACAAGCGAGATATAGACTACCTTTTAAAGCAGAGAAATAGCAAAAAGAAGACTCCTTCAGCTAGAAAAAAGATTAAATCAAAACTCAAAATTGAAGCAACAGTACATAAAGGTGATCAACGAATATAAAGAATTAAACATATTGAAGAAATATCTAAGGATGAAATAAATAAAAAATCAGTATGCTTACCTCACCACGCGGTGATCCGAAGTGACAAGGTAACAACGAAGACTCGCATTGTATTCGACGCTTCGTGCAAGGGCTCCAACGGCATTTCACTAAACGATGAACTCGGTCGGCATCGGCAAAGCAATTACTAGCGAAGCATTCTATCCGACATTCAAAAGTTATTCGACCCGCTCGGATGGATTGCGCCTTGCCTTGTAATGGCGAAAATTTTAATTCAACAACTCTGGCAGGAAAAGATTGATTGTGACGAAGTATTGAATACGACACTGGCTGGAAAATGGGCCGCTTCAATACGGACTGATCTCGAACATGTAAACGGAATCTACTTATACAGATGGATAGGAACGTGTAGCTCAAGAAAGGATTTTATAGAAATCCATGGATTCTGCGATGCCTCTATATGGTGCTGTGGCATACTGCAGAGTTGTAAACTCTGACAGCACAGTTAAATGCACAATCATTGCTGCAAGAACAAGAGTAGCTCTTTTGAAAACCATTTCATTGCCCCGACTAGAGCTATGTGGAGCTTTGCTTCTATCCAAACTACTAAAGCAAATAAGACAAGCAATGAGGATATCTGCAACACAAATCTATGCTTGGACAGATTATTCTATTGTTATCTCCTGGGAAGATGGAAATCCCAACAAATGGAAGACGTTTGTGGCAAACCGCATTGTCGAGAACACAACCAATATAAGTTGCAGTCAGTGGCACCATGTCCGATCTCAAGATAATCCAGCTGATATTGCGTCAATGTTAGTACAGCAGTGATGTGGCTCCGGGCCAAGAACGTGGCTCTGGGGCCCGACAGGATTCACGGTCTAGCACTAGCCCTCGCTCTGAAGGAGCTGGAGCCCCAGCTAAGAGGACTGTTCACAGCGTGCCTTGAGCGGGGCCAGTTTCCCACTTTGTGGAAAACCGGTCGCTTGGTCCTTCTCAGGAAGGTGGGTCGCCCTGCAGACTCGCCGTCCGCGTACCGGCCCATAGTGCTGCTAGATGAGGTGGCTAAGCTACCCGCTTCGTCGGCCACTTGTGCAGAGAGGGGCCGGACCTGGACGAGAGCCAGTGTGGCATTCGGCATGGGCGCTCCACCATCCACGCCTCTCACCCGCGATTTAGCGGGTGAGAGTTCTGGCGGAGGAAACGGTGTCCCGGGGAGGGTTGGTGGTGGCGGTGTTCCTTGACATCTCCAACGCATTCAACACGCCTGGAGTTGTATTCGGGCGGCACTGCGCTATCATCGGGTGCCTCTCTACCTCCGCCACATCGTGACGCACCTGGGATTGGTGCTCGACAGCCGGTGGGATTTCGGACCCCACTTTCGGCGGCCGGTGCCCAAGTTGTTGGGCGCGGCTGGGGCACTGTCAACGCTGCTTCCCAATCTGGGGGGCCCGAGCGCCGCTTGTAGGCGGCTCTACGTGGGTATAGTGGGATCGATGGCCCTTTACGGGTTCCCGATCTGAGCAGCTGACCTGACGGCCGCTAGCATCTCTGTCCTGCGAAAGCCACAGAGAGCAATGGCCGTCAGAGTCATAAGAACGATCCGCACCAGGATCTCCTACGAGGCGGCTTGTGCGCTGGCCGTATCCCCGCCCTGGGACCTAGAGGCGAAGGTGCTTGCATCGGTGGCAGCGTCAGTCGCAGCTTCGCGAGGTCCTAGTGGCGGAATGGCAAGACAGGCTCTCACGCCCTACCGCCGGCCTCGTCACCATCGAGGCGGTCCGGCCAGTGCTCGACCTCTGGCTCGGGAGAAGGCACGACTCCCTGTACTTTTGGCATAAACAGGGAGCCGGACGCCCGGTGTCACCACTGCGTCGACTGCCGGGAGGACACGGCGAGGCATACGCTGGTAGAGTGTGCCGCTTGGGAGGAGCCGCGCCGTGCCCTCATCTCTGAAGTAGGCAGTGACCTGTCGCTGCCGACCGTAGTGAGTTCGATGGTCGGCAGCGCCGTGTCCTGGGACGCGGTGGTTTCCTTCTGCGAAACAGTAATCTCGCAGAAAGAGGCTGCGGAAAGGGAAAGAGAGATCTCGTCCACTCTCCCAATCCGCAGCAGGCGCACCGGGCGCAGGCGGAGGGCGGACAACGCCCGCTTCCAGCCCCTCTAAATGGGTCCAAGGACGGCCATACATCAGGACCCGAAGTTGCGGCGCGTAGTGTTCCACGCGCGCCCCTCTTAGACGTTGCGGGGGGAGTCAAACACCTCACTTCCTCCTCGAACCCGAGGAGGCCCCCAGAGGCGGGCCGGCACCACTCGGGGTTGCGGAAGAATCACGTGTTCCCGCGACCCCGACGTAGGTGTGAGATGGAACAACAGGTTGGTTTTTAGTCAGTAAGAGTCTGACAGACCCTGGAGGGGGGCGGAGGACATCCATGAGGATTTTACACCCACAACGACACCATGCAAGCATTGACACCGGCATTTTTTAATAACGGAAGCCCCAGTCACCATCCCAAACCCAAACATAAGGGACGTAAAAATAAATAGTTTGACACGCTGGCAATATACACAAAAATTACCGAGTGACTTCTGGTTGAGATGGCACAAAGAGTACCTGACGCGACTCCAGCAGAGACCAAATGGCTAAAGCGCGAAGAAGAGTTTAAGAAGGGAGATATTGTGCTGATAAAGCAAAACAATCTCCCGCCGGGAAAATGGTTCATGGGACGCATCACCGACAAGCACCCCGGCCCCGACGGTTTTACTAGTAGAGTGTATAGCGTAAAGAGCGGTGACAGTTAACCAAGCGATGTGTGACAAAGTTGTGTGCTTTACCAATCGATACTGGATTAGACGAGATGATTGTATAACTTATCTATTTATTACTTATTTTTTGTAAGTAATTAAAAAATTTGTGAAGGGACTATCGTAGTACTTCGGTGGGCGGCTTATGTTAACGCTAATTTCATCTTTATTAAGAGGCGCATGACCCACATTGATTTAATTGACAATAAACCTCACAAAGGATATACGCATTTCATTTCAAAATCCATTGACACAGTGCTAACGAAAATCAATCTTATCACCTATAACACAGCTTCTTCAATCAGCTTATTTGTTTTTTTTAAACGTCCTAATTATTACAAAGTCACACTTGCTTATGTAGGTATACAGTGGCACATTATTGCGTTAAACATTTTATACATAAAGAGCGTCAATAAACTATAACAAAATCATAATAAAAAATACCCAAAATATCACAAAATCAAGAAGAACATAAAACATCATAAAGAGTAACAATAATAAAAAATTGACATGGATTTAAGAAAGTCCTTGAGACCACATAATAAGGCGACAATTATTATTGCACACAAAGCCCTAAGAGATTAAATCAACGTACAACCATCGAGCACTTTGCTTATGATTAAATATTTACGTTAGTTTACCTGGAAAATGTCTGGTTATTTCTGAATTAAGAAGTTGCATTTGACAATTTATAACATATTGGTCTGTCAAGAATGAATGTAGCGTTTTGGACTTTGTTTTGCTTTCACGCTGTAGAAGTTAGAGTCTTGATGTAACACCGTAAGCAATTTTTTTGCCTAAGTATATACTTATTAATCCATTTCCTGATTTTGAATGTAAAATAGAAGCAAAAAAAGAACTTACTTTTATAGTTAAGGTCCCCCGCACTTATTTTTCCTTCTAAGATGTCATTCCCATACAACAGCTCCGCATTTATATTGCATTTTCCTCAAAAATTGATATCGAGCACGCAGAAGCACGATTCCACCTTTTCTTTGTATATATTGTAAACAGCTTCCTGAACTACTAGAGGGACCAAGATGCGCTTCTTGTGACATTGTTGAGCTCTAAAAAACAAAATAATTTACAATTTTATTTAATAAAATGTGTATAATAAAATAGAATACACACAAGGTACATTATTAGCATAAATTAATAAGACATGAGACAAAATAGTATTAACTATGTAAGCTTTCTAATGATATTTGTAACAAAAATGAACTTGCATCAGTAGTTTCCCACAGAATTCCTGAAGAATATATATTATTACATTAACACCCGTGCAGTTTCAATGTTTTGACAACACTAACCCGGTCGGTCTAATATAAAAGGATACTGGGAGAGAATGTTGGGTACAGTACACACTCGACGCTCGACTCTCGCCGCGGACGGACGTGTTTGTGCGCTCTCCAGTGTTGTGTTTCCTGTTCCTACTCGTCGCAACCACGTGACGTCATCGTAGTCGCCCCGACTACTCCGATTAAAATAAAATCAAGCAATTGATTTTATTTTTAATCAATTAAAAAAGTGCCTTTTTCAAGGCAAATCTCGTTTCTCTATCAGACGTTTTGTGAGTAGCTTCACTAGGCCCCTTCTGGGTAAAACCACAGTTTCGTGGTCCTCGGTTGAAACCTTACGGTGTCAACGAAGCCGAGTGGGGTGTTGACCCAATTCGCACCCGCCGAACCCCTTCAGGGCGAGGCAGTTAGTTGGACGGGTCCCAGATAACCGGCCTTGGGGGATCTCCTAGTCGGCTCTGGTGACAGTTTTGCTTTTCAGCTACTCACCTAGTGTCTCTAGGGTGTGTCTACACCCTTCGCGCTAGACTGGTCAGGGCCCCGTTCGCACAATAAGACTGGCGACGGGTATACAAGCTTAGGGCTCACCATTAGGTACACACCTCCCTGTCTGCACCCGACAGGGAGGGAACTCATCCCCGGGCCAATCCACCCGGGGAGTTAGGTATAGGGTTAATAGGCTCTAAGTGGAAACTTAATTTCCACCATTCCCTCCCTTAGGCCTTCCCCCCACTCCGACCATGGAGGACGCCCTTATAGTGGCGTTCTTCAAGGAGGTCCTATTTAAGGACCCCGACTTCCTCGCCAAGTATGGCGCTAAATTCGCTGCACTGCAGCAGTCCGTCCCCGGTCCCTCTGACCTAGTAGGCACCGACAGCTCGGACATCGCCACGTTTAGCGATGCCCTCGAAACCTCTCCGTCGCAACTTTCAGGTTGCTCGCCGCCGGCTGTCCACATGGACACCAGCGAGCCTTCCCCTCGCCCGACCTCGCCGTACGTAATCTCGAGCGACGACCAGAGCTCCTCCCCCTCTTCCGACGAAGGCGTCTTTAAGACGGTCGGCTCCAAAAAAAGGAGCCTCAAACCGAGTCCTGACACAAGGACGAAGAAGCCGGCTATAGAAGCCACCTCCGCTCCCGTGGCTCCATCCGCCACCGCCACCGCCCCCTCTCAGGCCGCCTCGGCCTCAACCTCTTCACTCAGCCACAGTGCTGCCAAGCCCGCTGCCCAGCCTTCTGCGGCAAAGAAAATCGCCCCCCCTCCCCCTGTGTACATCTAGGACAAGGGGAAGTGGACAGACGTGTCCAAATGGTGCACCGACCTGCGTATAGGCTACACCAGCGCGAAATCTACCCAACAGGGTATTAAGGTAACCGTCCCGACGTCAAACGATTACAGAGAGCTCACAAAGACTCTCCGTCTTAGAGGTGTGTCCTTCCACACCTACGCCCTCCCCGAAGACCGTCAAGTCCGCGTCGTGATCCGTAGGATCCCGAAGGAGATACCCGCGGAAGAGATAAAAGCCGACCTTCTGTCGCAAAACGTCCCCGTTGCGGAAGTCCACCGCATGCACCGCGCCCGAGGCAGGGTACCATTCGATATGGTCCTCGTCGTCTGCCCCCCTACTGAGGGTCACCACCCTATCTTCAACGTCCGTTCAGTCTGCAACCTCACCGGCTTGCAGATCGAGAAGCCTTTTAAGACCGGTGTCATAGGGCAGTGTCACCGCTGCCAACTCTACGGGCATTCGCAGATGCACTGCCACGCGAAACCCAGGTGCGTCAAGTGCCTGGGCGATCACGGCACTGCTGACTGCAGTCGTCCAAAGGACCGCACCTTATGCACAGAGCCGCCTAGCTGTGTGCTATGCGGCGACTCTGGCCACCCGGCCAATTATCGTGGGTGCCCCAAGGCCCCTAAAACATCATCTCCCAAGCTGACGAAGCGTGCAGACGCCCGCCAGCAAAGGGAAAGCCCCCGCTACGCCCACGCGTGGCCTACCACTCAACAACAGGAGCGACTCAGTCCTCAGAGGCCCTCGCCCTGGAACTACCTCCACCATCAGCAGGCTTTTCCAGCCTTAGCACCTAGACCCGTTCCTGCGGCCATCCCTCCACTTATGGACCCCCGCATCCGCGTCAACGCGCCCCCAGGCATTCCTGTGCCTCTAAATAAAGCCGCTCCTGCCGCTTCAGCTCCACCCGCAGCCACCCGTATGGTCGGTCAGAACCCGATGGACGCGTTCAATGTAATATCTAGTACATTCACGGCCTTCCTTACCCCTCGTGCCAGGAAAATGGCAAGTGAAATTGTTGCCGCCAGAAATGCCGGCAACATTTATATGATCCAAAATATATACAATGCGTACCCGGACATTACGCAAGCCCTGATGTCCTTCAACAACCAACCCAACCCTAATCATGGATAAAGGAATCCTCGCGCGAACCAAACCCCGATCCCTAAAGTTAGGTTATTTCAATGCCAATGGCATCCTGCGACAACGCGCTGAAATCAGCGAGTTCCTCCGCGACCATCACATCGACATCCTCCTTGTTCAGGAAACGTTCCTTAAACCGAGTTACCGAAATCCGTCAATTGCAAACTATCGTACAGTTCGCAATGACAGGACGCGTTGCCATAAGGGCGGTACCCTTATCTATTACAAAAAGGAGCTATACTGCATTCCCATAGACCCTCCCACACTCTCACGATTAGAAGTGTCTTGCTGCCGGCTTGGCATGACAGGTCATCAACCGATCACCATAGTTTCGGCCTACCTCCCCCCCATTAATACTTCGGAGAACTTCCAACTCCTTACTGAAGATCTTTCTGTCCTTTTTAGCCTGAGTGACTCCGTTATCATAGCGGGTGATCTCAACGCCAAACATCCCTCCTGGAATAGCACCAGGACCTCTTCCAGAGGGAGACACTTGTTCAACCTCTCCTCCTCTCAGAATTTCGATGTCATCGCGCCGATGACTCCCACTCATTTTCCCCCCGATCCCAATCACACCGCCGATGTACTCGACGTGGCGCTCCTACAGAACGTCAACCTACGGTTGGACTCTATAGAAGTGGTACAAGAGCTCGCTTCCGATCACCGTCCAGTAGTCATGAAACTGGTCCCCCGCATAGGTCTGCCCGATTCCACCCAACCCCTTCCCAACAAAGTGGTAACGGACTGGAGGAGAGTAAGCGATCGCTTAAAATCCACCACGTCCCCCCACTTGGACCCAATCCCCGACCATTTTGACTCTATCGCTGACACGACGGCCGCGATCGACTCATTCACAGCTCACGTACAATCAGTCCTGAACGATTGTTCAAGGGAAATTCCAGCAACGGATGACCGTCGCTGGAAGTTGCCGGACGATGTACGCGAACTGTTGAATGAGAAGAACGCGGCTGTCCGTGCCTACAGCAACTTCCCCTGCGACGCGAACAAAGCCCATATGCGTTACTTACAGCGTACTGTAAGAACACGCATAGAGGAGCTGCGTACCGCCGGCTGGGACAAGATGTTGAGCGAACTAGAGCCCACCCACCTAGCCTTCTGGCAACTCCAGAGGAAGCTCAGATCCGGAGAAATAGTCTCCATGCCCCCCCTGATCCGTCCCGACAAGACCATCGCCTTCGATGATGTCGACAAGGCTGAGCTTCTAGCCGACACTCTAGAAGTCCAATGCTCGCCTAGCTCTCAACCAGTAGACCAAGCTCACCTCACTGAGGTCGACGCTGAAGTCGAACATAGAGCCTCCCTCCCTCCCGTCGAAGACCCAGAGTATCCACTGTCCCCAGTCACGCCCGACGAAGTGCACGACCTCATCAAAGGTCTTAAGGCTCGTAAAGCCCCCGGCTCAGATGGAATCACCAATAGGGTATTCCAACTTTTCCCTGCCCACCTGATAATGCTACTGACCACCATCTTCAATGGTGCTCTGAGCAACAACATCTTCCCGCAGGCATTCAAAGAAGCCACCGTCATCGGTATCCCGAAGCTTGGCAAGCCAAAGTCAGAGCCTAGTAGTTACCGCCCCATCAGTCTGCTCAATGTCCTCGGCAAAATCTATGAGAGGCTTATTTATAAGCGCCTCAGAGACTACGCCGAGACAAAGGGCCTCATCCCCAACGAACAGTTTGGTTTTAGAACCCAACACTCGTGCGTACAACAGGTCCACCGTATAGTCGAACACATCAACTTCGGTTTCCAACGAGGTTTGATGACCGGTGCTGTTTTCTTCGACATAGCGAAAGCGTTCGACAAAGTCTGGCACAACGGCTTATTATATAAGCTGTACCAACTCGGTGTGCCAGATCGTCTCGTGCTCATCTTACGAGACTTTTTGTCGAACCGCACCTTCCGTTATCGCATCGAAGGAGCGCTATCCTCCTACCACCCTATTCGCGCTGGAGTCCCTCAGGGCTCTGTGATCTCTCCTCTAGCTTTCACGCTATTCACCAGCGACATGCCAAAGTGCAGCAAGGCGCAGTTGGCCCTGTTCGCAGACGACACGGCCATCTACTACACCGGCCGTGATGAAAATTCGATAGCTCGCATTCTCCAAACCCAAGTGAACAAGCTTGGCGCTTGGTTTAGAAAATGGCGGATCGAAGTCAATCCCGACAAAAGTCAAGCGGTTCTTTTCTCAAAGCCGCGTCGCAACCCCTCACCCCCTCGACCGATCACCATGTTCGGCAAGCCGATCCCTTGGGAGAAGCGAGCCAAATATCTTGGTGTAGTTCTCGACGAACACCTTTCGTTTTCAGAGCACATTAAGGCGGCTCGTTCGCGCGCCGCCTTCGCTCTAGGTAGACTCCACTTCGTCCTCAACGCACGTAGCAAATTGTCACTTAAGTGCAAATTGCGTATCTACACAGCGTGCATCCGTCCGATCATGACCTATGCCAGTGCAGTCTTCGCACACGCCAAGCCCGTTCGCTTCCATAGAATGCAGACCCTCCAGAACAAGTTCCTCCGTAGGATAACAGGCTCCCCCTGGTACGTTCGCAACGAAATCCTCCATGTAGACCTCAGGATTCCCACTATCCGTCAGTTCATGAAACGCATTTCAAAGCGTTTCTTCGAGACCGCCGCGAATCACCGCAACCCTCTGGTTGTGAAAGCCGCTAGTTATATTCCCTCCTCCATTAGTCAAGTCCGCCGTCCCAAGCATGTCCTCACCGATCCCGATGACCACATAACTCTCATTCAGGAGAGCAGTAGGGCCACCAGTACGGTGCACAAACACAGACCGACATTCCGACCTCGCCGCCGAGGTTCCTCGCGAAGATCCCGACGTAATTGTCCCCCCCGACCCTTGCTCGACGAAGTGCCAGCCCGCGCCGTAGCTGAGCCTGTAGCTTTAAATTCCCCGATTAATAATAATCAACTAAATTTGATCCAGCCTGTCCCATCTTGCTGTCCTCCCGTCAGCGACGCCCTAAGCCGAGGTCCGTACCCCACAGGGGGTGCCCTTAGCGAGCGTTCGCTTAATAATATAAGTAGTTTTACGCCCCTGGCTGGAGGCTTTGAGTCCGCTTAAGGCAGCCACAGGATAGTCCGGTTAAGTAGTCACGACCTCTCAAGGTCAACTACGAGATGCCATACACAAAAAAAAAAAAAAAAAATGTTGGGTAACCCTCCCGACCCTAGCTCGAGCCAGCCCGCGCCGCTGAGCCTGTAGCTTTAAATTCGTCCCTAAATCACTCAAATCCTGATCCAGCTAGACACTTGCTGCCCTCTTCCAGCGACGCCCTAAGCGCTTAGTTTTTAGTTAGTATTAAGTTTAAGTTCTGGCTGGAGGCCTTAATTTATTAGGGCAACCACAGGCAAGTCCGTTTAAGCAGACGACAACCTCATAGGTTGACCTGCGAGATGCCATTAAAAAAAAAATGTTGGGTAAACCAATAGGGTTTACGCAAATATTACAATGTTATCGGCACTCTTTTGTTATCTAGCGGCATCGCCGGAGCATCCCACCAGAGCCATGTGATGTCACGACAAATTTGAAAGTAAACTACGAAACAACGATTAAACATTTTACGCACAAAATTATTTAGTGGGACGAATGGCAATAATCTAAGATCATATTCCCATTCGTCCCTCTTAAATCCTGAATGGGTGAATGGGACGATCGGAAACATTTTATTTTTATTTTTAAATAATAAGTAGTAAATATTAAGTAAATTCCCGTTCGTCCCACGAGGGGGACGAAGTCTATGGCACGAACGGGAATACACGAGGTCAGGGCTGTAAGGAGGGTGACCCAGGAGTTTGACCGGCGTGCTGTCCAGGAAGTCCCTCGTTTTGAGTGCTGTGTGCGAAGGCGCGTTGTCGTGGTGGAGCAGTAGCCCAGCGGAGCCCTGTGTTTGGTTGCTTGTCTTTCACAACAGATATAACTTCTGCCAAGCATTTAGTAGTATACCCTTCACCGTTGATGCTTTTTTGGTTCCGTAAAGGAATTGACACTAAGCATAGCATAATCAGCCTATAACGTTCCCACTGCTGGGACACAGGCCTCCTCTCTATGAGAGGTAGTGAGCCGTAATCCACCACGCGGGCTCAGTGCGGGTTGGTAGATGTCAAATGTCTTCGAATTTTTGGTTCTAGGACATGCCGGTTTCCTCACGATGTTTTCCTTCACCGTTTTGAGAGCAGTGGTGATTAAATTATTAACACAAAGTAAAGCGCCTGCTTGGGTTCGAACTCACGACCTACAACTCGTAAGTCGGGACCGTTACCACTGGCCCACCACTGCTCCACCTGACACTAAGTAGCCAGTCAAATTGCAAAAAGCTCGCGATCAAAATCTTCCCCCCGCTTCTAGATCGCTTCACTTTGGTAGGCGTTGATTTGTTTTGAAACACCCAAACCGTCGACTGGCGCTTCGTTTCTGGATCGGATTGATAAATCCAAGACTCATCACCTGTAATAATGTCGTAACCACGCCGAGACGAGCCTGCTTCAAATTTGTTCTTCATAATATCACGGTACCATTCCACCCGGGCCTGCATCTGAGCATCGGTGAGGTTGTGCGGCACCCAGCGTGAAACTATCCTCCTCACGCAAAGATGCACGTGTAGAATTTCGTGAAGGCTTCGCGATCCTACCTGTATGTTCTGAATCTCTTGATACGTAACTCGTATAAATTGTCTTGGATTAAATTTTTCACTGCTAGCACGTTAACTTCCGTAAAACCCGTCAAAGGGCGGCCACTTCTTTTTTCATCCCCCAAAGTTAGTCGAATGAAGTCTATCGTACGGTTTCAGGTTTCAGGGGGCCTATTACGAACTTAAAAAAAAACATGGCACCCTAATGCGACACGATTATTTAAATTAGCTCGCAAACAATCTGGAGGGAAATTTTGAAATTGGAACGTACCTATTTTACTTACAAATAATCATATTTTCAAACTAGACTTGTCGTTTGCTGAAAAAGTCTCATCCTTTATCATATCTTGTCAATCTTATCCCAATTGTAATAGTTTCCAATGATATTTAAAGCCCGCTCCGCAAGTGGCACGTCAAAACTGGGCTAATTAGCCTAGTTAAGTATCGTCTTGTCTCTTTTTCGCTTCCTATATTTACGACACCGTTCTACTTCCACATGTCATCTACTAGTATGGCATTGTGCCGTTGGTGGGATCTACCACTTTTTACTCACTTATGATGCGTTCCATTCATTGGGGAAGCCAAAATTATCATGCAGCATCTGTAGCTGGCCAAATGTGCTTGGGATAACCTTGTTCCTACGCATATTCAGCATGCCTGGAAACACAAATAGCCTGCATCTTAAACGAGTTCAAGTTATCTCGGGGAGCGATGTGTGAATCTGCGCTCCGATCAAATCAACAACCATATTGTGACTCGAGAAGTCGAGAGTGTGGCGCTGCTTGGGAGAAGCCTATGTCGAGACATAGACTACGATAGACTGAGATCATTACCACAGTAATCACGATGCATTGCGAATAGGCTATTTCGTCCATAAAGTACATACTAATTCCATGACAAAGAACGAAACTCGAATCTATATAAACAAAAATGGCCTTCAGATCTATGATGTTTAAACATCGAACTTCGAATCTTTGACAGTACCTTTCAATCGCTTTTCATCTTGCAACAGTATGATTCTATTTTGGATTACTCTTGTTCTAGCAATAATTGGCAAGTATTATCTTTTAATTATCATAAATAAGGCTGGGTCAAAAGTGCGAGCTATAGCCGTTTGTTTCCGTAATTCCGTAATGTTTTAATATTTTAAATGCATTGATATAGAGACAGATAATGTAATAGCATAACCCAAAGAGATTTAAGTGATAAGTATATTTAATCGAAGCAAAATATACAAGGATCGTAGCACGTGGTGTTCTGTAGTTTCTGCCTTACCCCATGAGAAGAAGCCGTGAGTTTATGTATGTATGTATGTATGAAGAACATACTTATTTACATCTTTGTTACATTTACGCCTATTAAAGGTACCTACATCTTAAGGTACCTAGGTACATCAATGGTAAAATGTATGTATAATATTATGCTTGATCTTACTTCGCATCTGTCGTTGCAACCGTAATAGGCACGCACTGTGGACCCAGTCCAATGATTTTTATTAATTTTAGGCACCAATGCCGACGGAGAATTCTGTGTTCTTCATAGTCCAAACTCTCTAACCTTTATTCGGACAGATCAAACGTTTGAAAGCCTTCTGAAAGAGATATTTTGTGCTGCACTTGGACTCTCTGTTGAACAAGTATGTTATACTTATTTAATCTAAGCCAAAGTATATGATCAATGTAATAACCGTGCAGTTTTGCTGGTTCTTCTCAATCGGAAATGTTGGTTTGTCTTTTTTTATTATTATTTTGAATTGAATTTGACCACTTCAATATGGCTAACCTGTCCGGTGATTTACTTACCTACATTCATCCGCGCGGCCAGACCTCTCGGCTGCTCAGTTCATTGTTCAACCGCACAATTTGACAATGACACCTCTGTCGTAGCAGTAAGAGCGATTTCCGCAGCGCAATTGTAACCAGGTGCAAAGGTGGCTTGTCTAGGGGGGCAGCCGTCCAGCTGAACTTACCACGGTCATTTAATGAGAGATCATAAATGACGCCCAGTAATAAATAATCCCACCAAAAACATTTCATGTTAAATATCAGATCTATTGACAACCAAGCCCCTAATTTCAACTTGATACCTCCATGCGTTTTTGAGTAAAAGGGTCTTGACAGACAGACAGACGGACGGTCAACGAAGTGATCTTATACTTATTCCATTTTGCCTTTTGTACCTATAATAGAGGTACGGAACCTTATTAAAAAGCGATTAAACAGTACGTAATTCTTTAAAACTCTTTAGAGTTAAAAGAACTTTCTAGGGCAGGCATTACTACGTAACTGTAAAACTTACGCGTGAGCGTAAACTGAGCAAAAGAGCAAAAGTGCTGGGCCGCACTGTGGTTCCCCCTAGCTACACCCATGGCGGTTAAGTACGGAACTGTAACTTGCGCTTGAGGGTAAACTGAGCATTATATGTGCTAGGCCGCACTGCGGTTAAGCAACACGCGCGGTTCTTTGCCGCATGATTTGTGACTCAAAAAAATCAATGCAAGCACAATGAAGTGCTGTTTTTTACTGCGACTGTTTTTGAAACCGCAACTTAATTGTTACAAATGACGAGTGGCGAATATCCGCGCCACAATTTATAGTACTGTAACCTAGGTTACCTAGGTACTTATTAAGCTTCGAGGTTTGGCGCCGGGCGCACAAAGTGTGCCGATTACACCTTGCAGTTTTTTGGCGAAAGTGGTTCAGTAGCCTGCGAAATTTGCCTACTCCCCTCACGAGGGGAGGAGGCCTGCGTCACAGCAGTGTAAACATTAAAGGCTGATTATGAATATGAATTTTTGTATAAATAGTGTAGGTACTATTTCGAGAATAGGTGGGTAAACCACAAACAAATGTTTAAAAAAATATTACACTCCGTTAACAGGATGCAGAATGGAAAGGCATGTATGTCATGGACCCTTTCAATACCCCTGAAGCTGCTGTGGAGGTGCACATTGATGGTGTCTCTAGCCTTGGCGAAAATGTGAGTACCCTTTTACTTTACGGAAAAGGATTGTTTGGCAAATTGACTAACTTTGACCGTCGGCGAAAGAAAGGCCGTGGGTAACTTACCTACGGACCACTTATGCAAGAACAATGTATCTACCTGGAAGAAAAAAAACACGACTGCTAACTAAAAAGTAGATACCAAACAAGAACACTTTTCAAGCAGTTGGTGGCAGTTATTTTAGTTCAATCCCTAATTTATGCCACCACCACTGCATGAGACTGCTAGAAAAGTGGTCTTGTTTTTTAACTTTTTTTTGTTGCAGTCATGTTTTCGATCTTTCATTACTCTTTTATTTCGTCTTTTTTTGTTATTTAAGTGGAATCCTCTCCTCAAACCCTATAAACCTTACATGATCAAACAAAACCGACTCATAGACGAACGGACAATAAATTCAAAAAAGCTAGAATTGGCATCTGTTGGGTTAGGCTGAGCGCAGACTAGAGTCACGACAGTGTTAAGGCTGACTATTGCTTTACAATAATTATGAAGACGCGCACATTTCAAGCAAAACGTCTCACAACTCGTGTAAGTGTCTGAGTCAAATATGCTGTATTTTTTTAATTCCGAATGGAAGCGCTTCGATTAATTTGTGGATTTTTCTTGACGACTTGGGTTGTATGGACATTCTGCTTCTAAACATTGACCTTGGAAAAGTATTGGATAGCGACGATATCGCTTTATCTGAATGACCATTGCACGAAAATCTGGACTGTTAACTTGTTTGTGAAACGCAATGATATTGGGTTATATATATAAACATGAACGTGAGCAACTGTTGTTCGTTGCGATGGATCACGAAGATTATGATGTAGAAGACAAAATTCTGGAGTTGGCCTTCAGATATTGTAAAAAAAGATCCAAGAAATAAAGTATTTAGGTATAAGTACATACATTTATTACAGGGCATGGAATTGTTAGTATTAACATTATTGATTGCTTATGTCATTTAAAAATTATATCATAAACACAACAATTTATTTAGGATGGATATGCAAGTATAATTAAATGTCAGAGTATTAAAGAGTAAAATGTCAAAGTATAAAATATTACAATTTGGATGTCAAAGTATCGTTCAAATAGCCGTTAACACTAACGGATTTTGGTATTTTGTTATTTAATTAATTGATCTTTTATTTCGGACAGAATCCGTAAATGCGTTAGTAACAATTTTCTCAAGATCTATGTTAGTAGGTACCTAATATTAGTAAAGAAATAAAAAAAAAATCAGTTTGCCTGTATGGGACCGTCATGTCGGGATGCAATAACTTGCAAAATGCTGTTGGTGCTACCGAGCGGTCTTTTGAATAATGACGCCACTTTCTTACGCACTATAGCGTGGCAACTGTCAACGCGCGTATTTGCGAACATTTGCGACGCATTTCAATGCCGCCGCAACCCCAACAGCATTCTGGAAGCATTATTATACTGAATACGCAATTGTCGGCTCGTTTCGTGTACCGAACCCACAGTCTGCTCAAGTAAAAAGATTGGCAATGTGCCCTAAAAAGTGATTTTTGCTTCTTTAGTACATCCTGTACATCGAGCGAACATACGGGCCAGCATATTGCTCCATTCCGCCAACGCCCTGCGTTCCCTCTTTATATCTGGGTCATCTTTTAAGTCCTTTGTGACCAGATGACCCAGATATTTAAAGTTCTGTACAACTTTCAATGCTTTTCCATCGACCATGATCGGAGGCATTTAAAGAGTGTTCATGGAGTTTCTTGCCCTTTCTTCGCCATATGTTTATTTATTTATTCACAAGGCAACTACAACAGGTGATAATCACAATATATCACTAGGTTCACATTATAGGTTTCTACCTGATTATCACCCAAAGCGTAATCGCACAACATGACCAGCAACAACAATAGCAATGATGACAACAACAGTAAAAAGCTTAGTTCACAAAATTATACAAAATTACACAGGAACAAGGTCTGTGCGTGTCTGCCCTCCATCCCACTCACTTCTACTTAGGTTGGGAACGAGTAGGAGACCAAATAGAGACAAATACGCCAGGTAAAGTACATAGTTGAGACAAATTTACATATTGCTGGGAAGATTGAATATGTAATAAGGTATATCCCCAATATGTACCTACTACGCTTTGGAATGGGCAACTAGCTTCATATTTCTGACTGACTTCTTGACAATTCAAAAGTGTAAATGGCTTAATTTAAATAAATGCTTTGAGTTTGAGTTTGTCAATGGGGAAGGTCGGGCAAAGCTAATTGAAGATGGCGTGACCATAGCTAGGTCCCTACGGCCTACAATAAATTTGACATTTCGTTCATTCATTTCATTTTATATTCATTCATGAGTTTGATTTTATTTCATTATTTCGTTATTTTCCGCGATTTCAGTATTTTAAATCAAGTACTTGACATGCAAAATGTCATAATTTTAAACCTTGAATATTTCCTCGTATTCACTTTCTTCAAAATGTTTCCGACATAAACTCGAATTCAATAAAATCTCCACGAATAGTTTTAAACCACAATGTTCTAAGTTTAGGGGCTTTCGGGAAATTGTAGACTCCAATTTCGGAGCATCTAGGAACACAAAAAGGCTTCAAATATCATTAAAATAAAATAAAATCAAATGACGCCTTGTATTATTGGCTTGTGTTGGGAACTAGCTACGACAGCGCCATTTTGACAGTTGCCTTCCCCATTTTGTTTTTATTTTTATAAGGTTACAACTGTCCGTTACTTGTAGTCCAAATATGGCTGTGACGGATCGCTTTTGCGCTTTAACAGCGGCTGCCATGTTTGTAAAATTACCCCAAAATATAACACCATGTCTTAATACAGATGCCACAAGACCATCATAAGCTGCAAACGCCCTACTGCTGGTCCAACCTTAGCTTAAGCATGAGCAAACTTGGTTCACTGCTAATAATTTAGTATTCAATGGAAATAAAACTAAGTGCATAAGATTTTCTTTGCCAAATGTTGATTTTGGTCAATTTTGGACCAGCAGTAGGGCGTTATTAACGTCATTAAAATGTATCGTCGGCAAATAACACCATTTGTGGTTGATTTATTCATAAATGGAGTAGGTAGTGATGGTGAAATAGTAGATGGATATACATATAGACAGTATTGAATTGCATCAAGAGAAACAAGAATTCGTCGATAAAGTTCTGTTTTTCTGGGGATCACGCTCGACTCATGGCTAGAATGGCGTCCTCATTTAACATCTCTTGCAGGACGGCTAAGTTCAGCAGCTTACGCAGTCAGAAAAATCTACGCATACATATCTTCAACTGAATGAGACGAAATTCTATTTTTTTATAAAACTCTCACTATGCAGACAGGCATATTACAAGTAAGGGGATTACATCGCTGATTAAAATGCCGAGCACAATGCTGGTCCTGCTCCACACCACAACTAATTAATTAACATTTGTAATACTGTTGGAGCTGCTGAAGATTGTAAGAATATATTTGCATTATATAAACTAAATCTTTTTTGTATTTTATAAATGCTTAGCACAGGTGTACCTAAGTACTATGTACTAGGAAGCTACCATTTACCGGGTAATGTCTTATATTGACTTGAATGTGCCCTGGCGGCTGACAGTATGTCATGCTCACTCAAACCTGTACACCAGACACCGCAGGCTTCGTATCAGCCCTCCAGATACGGAACTCTCAGGCGGAGCTGTACGAGGGGTGCAGAGCGGCGAAGACCGCCCTCCGAGCGAAGATCCTGGATATCCTGATCTCGAGAAGTCGCTGGAGACTCTGAACAGGGACCCGCGGGGACGCCCCAACAAAATGGTGCTGTCTAAACTCCGCTCTTGGGCTCCCCCACTGACGCAGAGTCTCCGGCCCCAGCTCGGAGGACGTGGTGAGCGCTTTGTTCCCTCCGCGGAGGGAACAAAGCTCTCACCACGTCCAGGAGGGGAGCATACTCCCACGCCCATCCACCTACTGCGGTGCCGGATTCGCACCACAGAGCCGACGACGATGACGATGCTTCGGAGGTGACCGAGGTAGACCTGAGAGTGGCGGTACATAGGCTTAGTGCGAAAAATACCGCCCCAGGAACTGACGGGTTACCCGGAATAGCCTGGGTACTAAGAAGCCGGGGCAGCCTGCGGACTCGCGAGGTGGGCAAGCTTTTTGAAAGAGTCAGTGCAAACTTTCATCTTTTATGCTTCAAGCATCACAGTCACCAAGTCTTGCAACTGTTCTGTAACCCGTATTACATCACAAAAATCTCTTGTAAGTGGCATCATATCTAAAGTTGAACTTTAAAATAACTGCCACCAACTGCATCAGATTGCTTCAAGAGTGATCTTGTTTTGAACTTGTTAGTTGCAGTCGCAGTCTTAGATTTTGTCAATTAATTCATGATTTATCGTAGTATGTAATATTTTAGTCATAGAACATCCACATGAAACTACTCATTTGAATGTCGATACTCATCTTAAAATGATTAAGGTGAATCGATTGACTTACATGGTCCGTGGTTCCGTACCTTTCTTTCTCCTACTGACAGTTTTTGCGGAAAACTAAAAGAAATCGATGTCGCGTCGGTTGTCCAACAAACACTTGGTTCAACAAATTGGCTATCGGGTGAAGCTGGCTTTTCGTCCCATTGCTGGCATTCATAATAATTATTAAGTGGGCCAACCAGGCTATACACAAGGTAGTTTATCGGCATTGTCAGTCTGTTAGTTGGCCAACATAATTGCAAACTACTTCGTGTTTAATTATATTTTTCAGACAGGGTTGATGGCCAAAGTCTTTCCGCTGATCGTAGATGAATATGAGCCAGATACCTTCAAAGGTGTACAGCTCAGAATTAAGCAGCGCTTGGATAGCGGAGACAACAAAATCGTAAATATCAAACTGTCTGATGAAAATAAGGTAAGCACCTACGAACTTGAACACATTCCGAGGCAAGAAAGCATGCACTGGTGTAAATTACACCTAAAACTTAAAAATAAAATAAAATATATTAAAATCAATTGCTAAAAATTATTGTCCGCGCATCACTTCAAAGCGTCGATAGCTATTTGGAAAATTCTTTTTTGTTGTGTTTGTAACTGTAAGGATGTAATGTATCGTATGGATGCTATTTTTGTATGAAACTCACCGCGGGTGACGCTAATTTCGAAAACAGAAAGGCAATTAATAATTATTGACTTAATGAAATCAGTTACTATTTTCTTCTAATACATTATGCGGCAGAATTTTTGTGCGCAACGGCAGCGGTCACTCATGCATGTTAGTATCATTGTTATTTATGCACTTTTGCCATTTTATAGGTAGCTAGTTCGTTGTTTTTTTTGCAAAAAAAAATGTGGGAGCGAGAATCAATTTAATCTTTGAAGGCGGTTTTGACTTCTCGACGATCTTATTGATTTTTTTCCCTTGAATATTTGTCAAAATTTCGGAAAAGTGCAAGGTTTTTGGAGTACGGTGGGTTTAGACATTCCAATCTCAAGTTCCTCTAATTTAGCGACCGTCTCTTGTGCAGTGCAGTCTTGCGTTGTCCTGAAGCAGCAGTGGACTAGAGTAATTGACCAGTCTCGGTTGTTTAACGGCAAAATTTCCATCATGGTTTGCAATTGTTGATAATACGTATCTGTCGTAATCGTCTGGACAGATCTTAGGAAACTGTAGTGAATGAAACCAGCACCGGTCCACCAGACACTTACCAGTATCTTTTCTAAGTCAACTTTCAACCACTGTGAAGAGCGTTTCCGTTTATCGTACAGGATCCATTTTACATCACAATAACGAAATTTTCGTTCAAAATCCCTTCGTTGTTGTGACGGTTGAGTAATATTTTTTGTCGCTTCACTCTTCATTCACTTTCTACAGCGTAATAACTAATCATATTTTATGTAATTTTAATAAAAGGAATTCAATCAACTAAAGAAATTTATAAAAATATTTCACTGTGCCATGCATTTATTTTATTAATTTAATAGAACTAGAATATACTACACTAAAAAGTGAGAAATTAAAATATGTAGTTTTTTTTTTAAACACCCTGTTATCACGTACAGAACATTTTAAAATAATATATGTGGTTTGTATTAGTTCTTCTTTTATATCATCAAAAAGCGTGGAGCACTATATTCAAACTAATTAAAAGTACACACAACTAAAAAGCCCTCCACGCATATTGCGAGATTTGACAGCTTGGACTGATCCAAGCTGTCAAATCGCGCAATATGTCGAGATAGTATTTCCTGGCCACCCTGTACGTATTCAGAATTAGTATCTATACGTACTTGTATAAAAGCATTTAATGTTTATTTCCAGCTCAATACAATTAAAAATTTGGGTGGCAATGCGGATTTCTCGTCTTACAAAAAGAATTCTCCACTCAAGCTTATTCATTTGAAGCAAGCAGTAGAGGAAGACCGCCACTTCTTACATGAGCTTGACATATTGCAAGCTGTTATTGGCATGGTAACTTTATTTATTTTTACTTTATTAGTGTGTGTTTTAGAATAGATTTTCTGCTGTGGGACTCCCGGTACTTTTAACAATAAGTTTACATTTTATTAAGCAAGTGTTTCCTTTTATTTTGAAAAAAAAAACAATATCGCAGTCGCCTCAGTTGGGTATAAAGCGAACTCCAACAAAATTTTGATAAGTATGCCCATTTAGGACTAGCAACGATATGCCAATGTACTTACTATAGGAGAATATGAGACTTTCTGCTCTTGTCTGCGACTTTCAACTTGTACAGTTGACCACTTTAGTAACACTTTGACGTCCAACAGCACGCGTAGCATGACCACCATAGAAACGAAAAAAACATGAATAAAAGAAATCTGTACTATTTTCTATTTTGTCTGTCACTTTGTCTATTCTTCCGTCGACAAAACCCGGTCATGCTACGCGTGCAGAAAGAGAAAAAAAAAACAAAACCGATGTCCGCTGAAAATTATGAGTAAAATCATTTAAAAAATCTATCTCCAAAAATACTAATAATCGCGGAACATACCTACATGATTGGTTTGGATGTCCCGCAATAAAAGAACGTCACTTCTCTTTTCGCCCTGTATATAACACTAGCTTTTCAAAGTCAAAGTCAAAGCATTTATTTCAAATAAGCACTAAAAGGCACTTTTGAACGTCAACATTTACATTGAAATAGAATTGATGCTAGGCGCTCGTTCCAAAAGGTAGTTTCGTATAGAGAAGAAGGGGCAAGAAACTCCACCGTTACTCTTTTAAAATGTTTTACAAATTTTGTATACATTAATTATATTTTTACATGTGAAGACGATGCACCAAGAATAAAAATTGCCGGCCGCGACTTCATTTGCAATACAAGATAAAAAGTATCGTAGGTCCTTCTCCTGGTCATGATCAAACTGTGTGTGTATATGCCAAATTTCATTGAAATCTGGTCAGCCGTTTTAGCGTGAAAGCATAACAAACAAACAAACATACTTTCGCATTTACAATATTAGTTAGGAAGATAGGGTTATAAAGGACATGAACAGTGGGACTATGGGCGCCTGCCTAAGTATCGAAATTAATGTGCAGAAAATATCGTTTGAGTTTTGCACTTGTTGTATTCTATAGTTTACAGATAAAAAAGTTTCACGAGTCTAAATGTCAGGAAATTGTGTAAAATAAAGATACATTTTCACTAAATAACTCAGCTTTTCGATATGTTATGGTGCTAGGTGTTCTGGTTATTGAGTTTAAGAATGATTTCCATGAATCACCAAGCCTCGGTGAGTTTATTTAAAAGAAAAAAAACGTTGATATGGACAAACGCGCAAAAACATTTTTTAAAGTTTTCCTCCTACCTGACTTGGTAGGAGGAAATAATATTTCTAGAAATATTATTTGAACGAACAAATTATTATAATATTCATATCAAATATCAAAAAAATAAAAGATGGACGATATCAACATGCTGCATGTTCTGGTTCTGGTTACTGTACGGTAGCTGTGGTGGCGTTGGTGGTGGTGGAAACAGTGGTATTAATGATCCATGAAGTACGGCTGGCCCCACATTGTCTTGTAATAAGCCCCTTGATGAATCCTAAATTAACTGATGATTTTCTCGAGTCCAACCGGCCTGTCATGCATAGATAGTTGCCACAAATAGAATGACTTAATAAAATACATTTTTAAATGCTATTGTATCGTTGATCATCCACCTACAGACTGAATATGACAAATACAGCATACTACTGTGGTTGCTACCAATCACCTAAAATTACTGCACCATTTATTTTATATATTTTCATATACTTTTTAATATACTCCACATTTTTATACATAACTGTTAGAATACCTGTTATATAAAATTCTATGAAAATATAGTCTAGTGTGTGTTTACACTTATAGCCACTACACACACTAATAGCCAATATCCTATCCAGCCATGTGTAGCAACAAACATATTAAGTTGAGTATTTGTAAACCACTAAATGAACGCTGCTTTGTAAAGTTTGTAAGCTCACATATAATCGACCCGGTATGTCAGACTTTATAGCTGTCTTGTTGCTTAATAGTACTATTTCAATGTATGTAGTATAAGTACCTGATTGTTCAACCATCGAGCAAGTCTCGCTTGGGGTAAGCTTAGCGTTGACATAATATGCCTTTGAACCTGCCTTACGGATATGCCACAGCCTAAGCATCTCATCATAATATCCATTTAACCGAATCGTACAGGAAAACAGATGAACCCTTTATGAAAAGCAATGGTAATCGGGATTCGAAGACTTCAGTTCGTAAAAAATATCAATGGTCGTTAGAAATTGAACACAATAATCGCACAGTATACAACGAACACAATGTGGATCGGAGAACTGCAATGGAGCTCGTTGTAATCGTGACGCATTGGGCGTTGCGTGCGGAACCGGGACTATGCCCCCTGGCCGCAGATGCTGTACTGTGGTCCGTAAATTCTGACCCCTCATTCAGTTTTCACTCAATGGCAGGTGGTAATTTTTGAGGGTGCGTTAGGAGCTGGGGTACTAGTAAGATAGCAGCATAATCTGTGTACCGACGGCCAACTGTCCCTCGTAGCGTCGGTTCGTTACTCCTAGCCCACGGCTGTGTGAGCCTGTAACTCGGCCTTTACCTTTCCGCGAGACGGTTAAGCTGCGTCTTGAGGGATGGCTATCTCAACTGTTGCCATTGCTTGCGAATGCGCCTCTTCGCGGCGATCTTTGCGTTAATGTGCGCTGGCGGGGGCGGCAATTTATCACTCTCCCCTGCGGCTACGTATTTGTCGCCGATTCATAGGCACTTTAAATGCAAGCAGTGACGTCATCTGCCATCTGGTCTACTTCCGCGGAGGTAGCGGTAGGCCGAGACGGCGCGGCGTGGTGGTCTCTACCTTCTCTGCGAACTCCGTCCAGTCCGCTAATCGCGGCCAAGGGAGCCGCCCTTGCCCGTCATCACGAGGGTGTGGCCACCGCGACTGCGTCAGCAACTATGTATCGGGCAGCGATAAAATTAAAGAAGTCCGCGCGGTGCAAGCAACTAATAAATGCGTAGAAGATGCTTTTAAGTCGACCACAAGCGAATCCGTAATGAAACCTGACGTGACGCCAATACTTATAGTACCTCTTAATAGTAGGTAGTATGTGTAGGTACCTAGGTAGTGAAGTACATAAGACCTACACCCGCTAAATTCAAAGGACTACGGGCACTTTTGTATTGAACTGGGCCCACTTTTCAAATTGTGCAACAGTGATGAAACGTATGTCATATCAAAGCTCTTGGCGTCTACTTTATTTCATTCTAAGGCAGCTAAGTTCAAAACCAGCGCGAAAGGCGTAAGTACATTAAAAAAAAAATGCATGACGTACTACATTCTGTCAAAAAAGTATCGAGGAATGGATGTTTTGTCTAAGGGTCAACTCTTTTTTTTGTTGTTAGATTGGCTTCTGTTTTCCATTTTGGCGCAGAGTCTGAGTTGCATCTGATCCGTTATTTAGATTAAATACAGTGTTTTTTTTAGTTAAATCATATCTAGTATCTAGTGTGTTTTGCTAATTTCATAATGGACAAAAACACCGAACAAAGAGTTTGTTTTCAATGTTAACTGAAAATGTTTCAGAAGGTTTACGGTGAATCGACCATATCAAAAACACGTACTTATGAGCGGTACAAAGCGATCAAAAGCGGTCGAGATGTGATGGTAGATTTGCCTCGCTCCGGTAGGCCATCAACGTCTTCAACTGAAGTTAACATTCCTTTTGTGTTTCTTGTTTAAAAATACAATTTTTTTTTCTTTTTATAAACACCACTATATTATTATGTATAATTATATTTAAACAATTATCTGTTCTGTTTTATTATTACTTGTTACACGTATCCACCTATATTTTATTTAAATATTTACACACACGTTAAAACTGTTTACTGTAAGACGTTCTCGTAACATTGGGTCTAGTTGAAAACCATCGTCAGGCACTTTTTTGTTTGGCATTTATGCTGAACTGGGCCTGGGCCTATTTGGCGCAGCCGTGGGCACACAATACTGTTTTCTTCTGTTTTGTTTTGTGTGAATATTGGGTGCCTAACATCGAAAAAGTGAAGGAAATAGTGACTGAAAATCCTCTTTTAAGTTTGAGAGAGATAGCCGCTGAACTTTCTGTGTCTCACGAGTCGATCCGTACCATTTTAAATAATCACTTGGGATAATAAGAAAAATGTTGCCGCTCGTCTAGCCCCAAAAGACCTGAATTTCCTCCAAAAACCCAATCGCATAATAGTCGCTGAGGACATGCTAGAACGAGTCAATTCCGAACCAACATTCATGAAACTCATTGTTACTGGTGACGAGACGTCGGTCGACGGTTACGAGCTTGACATGCAAACTAGTCAACAAACTTCGGAGTAGCGCCTTCCAACTGAACCAAAACCGACATATAGGAGAATTCGCGCTGAGAACTGAACTCAGTTCCGGAAAACTCGTATAAAAATGTTTTGATGATTGTATTATTCGTTGGCGTGAGTTTATAGTTTCTGAAGGAGCATACTTTGAAGGCGATAAAATAAATTTGGATGATAAAATAAATATGATGAAAATATTATTGATCTTTTCCCGGTACTTTCTTGACAGAGTAGTATGTTATGCACATTATTTAATTTAATCAAAAGTAATTAATTCGATTTTCGAAAATTAATTTGATAAATATCTAATTGAAATTGTACAATCTTTTTCAGATGCAATTGTGATGTGTGTGTTCTTTACAAATAAAAAACGAGTTATTTTTTTTCTATTTTATTTCAACAATGACAACGTGTTTTTGTATCTGTTAATTACTGAATAATAATCCGCAATTTAATATCAATCGTTAGTTTGTTGGCACCTTGTTACTTACTGGTGTTTTACAGGTCCAGACTGGAGCTGTGGTTCCTGACAACTTAATTGATTTCTACAATATCCGTTTTCGGACTCTTCACGCTTTGTCTGACTTTTACGGTCCCATCTCCCTCCAAATCAAAGAAGCTAAGAAGCTGTTAGGTAAGAATATACCTTAATTAAATGTTCTTTTAATAGTAGACCAACTGTGCCTACTAGATAAATAATGCAGACTCTAGTCGGCACTAGCCAGTACAGTGCGTAGTTCGCGAAGTACAGGTAGACCTGTACAATGGGGATTCACAAATACTAATTATCTACATTTTAATACTGGCCCAACTATTGACATAATATTTTCATTGCACGACGAAGTAGCGTCGTTTGTTAATGCTGCGGCGGCTTCTACAAAGCCAACTTCACACCTCTATGAACAATAATACAGGTGCCGCCCCGACAATTGCCACAGGCTATCAAAATTCTCCACATAAATATCCGTATTTTAAACAAGAACTTTTCAAACCCACGGTTAACATGAATAACGTAAAATTTGTCATATTTGTATTGGCCGAGTGCAGGCTGCGCCAGGTAAACAATCCACCCATCTTAAATTAATATATTGCTCACTCCATATAGCATACCCTCAACCAAAATTACGGCATAATTATAAACTACCCAATAATATCAATCTTAAACGCAAAATCCGCGAAGCAGCTTTCAAAGAAGCAAGATGGCTTGCAAAATAGAAAAAAAACATTGCAAGTTATGACTATATACCGTTCTTCGTCATCTGAAACAAAAACACTAAGAATAACGTTTAAAACGATAACTCCGTGGTCGCCCAAAAACTAAAGTCAACAACGACGAAATAAAGGCGATAGTCGAAGTTGACGATACTCAATCTACGGCTGAGATAACAGCAGCTTTCAACGTTAGCATCAAAATAATATTGGTCTATTTGCGTCAAATTGGCAAGGTAAAAAAACTTGATAAGTGGGACCGCACGAACTGAACGATCGCCAGCGCGACGAACGCGTTGAGTATGCCTAGCGTTGCTTAACAGGCACGGAAACGAAGGTATTTTTAACCGCATTGTCACTTGCGATGAAAATGGAATCTTTATGATAATCGTAAGCGGTCATCATGTTGGTTAGACCCTGGTTCAGCGCCTAGGCAATGCCCCAAACGAAATTTATCCCTATAAAAGTCATGGACACTGTTTGGTGCCAGTATAATTCATCACAGCTTCTTACCGAATGACTTGTCAATGGGATGTCATAGTTTGTTCAGTATTTATACTTAAGACCAAAAATAATCACCAACGTGTAGTAGTTTTTCGAAAATCTACCCCTAATGAGAGTCAAAAAGGGGTAGTCAATTTTACAGGGGTGGATGTGGAGCTAAGTCACTAACTATGCTGCACTTTCTATCCTGCCCTCTGTGCCCCAAAACATGCAGCCAAATTTCTCTGCTGCCACCGATAACGCCGTGGAAGTTGCAAAGTTTTGTGTCCTTCACCACACAATCCTCACTTTTAAAAACATAATGAAAGTAAATTTTGAAAATGCCAATAAGTAGTCAAGAAACAGTCATTTAAAATAGTCACCAAGATTAAAAAAATAGTCGCAGATTCCGAAGTTATAGCTATAAGTTTCGAGTGAGGATTGTGGGGTGAACGTCTCCACACAATCCTCACCTCAGTGCAAGCAAACAGCTGCGAGTATCGACTTGGTTTCAATTCCAATAAAACTCGTAACAAATCTCGAAAATAGTCATTATGGGATTCCATAGATATCCCCTATTGGGTGTCCCAATATTATCGCAGGATTTGAATTAAATAGAAAACACAGTTCTTTAGATTGTATTTTTTTATTGAATCATAAAGTACATAGGATAGGGTTATTTATGGAATAACACGTATCGGACAAATGGCCTCCACCGCTTTGCATACACATACGCATTCGTATGTCGAAATTTTCCATGACCATTCTGCATAAATGTGGCTGAATTTCGTTGATGCAACATTGAATCTCCTCCTTTAATGCACGCGTGGTTGTGGGCTTGTTGATATAGACCTGTGATTTTAAACAACCCTATAAAAAGAGATCTAATGGTGTTAAATCACACGATCTAGGGGGCCAATTCAGATTACCGAAACGAGAGAGTACATTCATTAGTTGAGTACAATTGAAGTGTTTCACGTGCTGTATGGCATGAAATATTGTTCAATAATGAAGGTATAAAGGTGTCTTGGTGAGGCTTACGTGGTGAGCCTTTCTCGCCACAATCCTCAGCTGACTACCGCGGAACGTTTACGTTTTTGAATTCGAATTTGGTGTCAACAAATTTTCAAGAAATAGTCGTTTCTACATACATTTTCGAGTCGAGTACAATCCAGCACAAAACTATTAAGCACCTACGTATTTTTAATGGTCACCATATGTTTTGTTGTATTAAAAGGGTATAATTGTTAGTTACGTAACAAGAACAAAAGCTCACACATGTCTGTTGTAATAAAATACAACACACCTAGACGGAGGCACCCAGTTAGCTCGTCTTGGCAGGGACACATCTCAATGCCCCTAAACTGAGACAATGGCACCCAGTTAGCAAGTCTCTTTTGAAAGAATTAAACTATATTTAGAAAAGTAAATCTACTTACTATAAAAGAACGTGGCATATGACTCGGGGGTCCACTCTTCTCGCCAAGCAACCATATGCTCGGCGGCAGCCTGAGTGACTTTGCCATACGAACCATTTAACAGGTGTAGCTCCTATCGATCGTGAGGAAGGGTTTTCACCACACGATATGGCCCTCGTATTCCCGTGTCCAAATTGCCTGTAACTTGAGAAGTTTTTATTACAAACACATTATCATTTAGATTAAACGTACGCTTTCTTGACCTTCCGTAGGAATCGGACGTACACGTAACTTATTCATCTTGTTTACGTCTATTCTGGTCAAGCAGTTTGCTCGCGCTGTCTTTGTAATTCTCGTAACCCCTCGCAATTCGGTCGTACGTCGTCCACAGCGACATCGCGAACAAGGGATCTTATGACTGGCGTGACTGCTTCAACACCAATAAGCAATTATAAAGGTGAGATCTGATCTGTCTTGTGTTAAGTGCAGTCGATAACAAGTTGCATTTTCCATAAGGAATAGGACCGACCAGAGAGTCAATACTCTCTGGCTTAGACGCCTCTATGCGTAACATATTGAGCAAAGTACGACAGTAGCGTTCGACCTGACCGTTTTCAGTATGCACCTCCTTGGTGTTACAAAATTAATAGTACTACCCATTTGAAGACAGAAACCCAACCTTGAAAACTAGCATCCTCAAACATTCGCCCACACGCAATAAGTTTAGGAGTGCCGAATAAGGAAACGGCGCACGGCGTTTGAAAACATTTGTTTTAATTTGTTGGAATCTTGCCTTTACATGGCATAAAACAAACAATGCTTAGAGAAGGCATCTACAGTAAGCAGTACATATTTTTTATCGTTTGAAATAGGTAGTGGGCCTGATACGTCCATGTGGGCCGTGTTTAATGGGGTATCTGACTTATGCTATGATAAAATCGGGTAATGAGGAGCCCTGTGAACTTTCTTGGACAAAAGGCAAACAATGGCCTACATATTTCATTACAAAGGCATAGAGCCCTTCTTTTTTTTTTTGGGTGGAAAATCATCAAATGACTTCCACCCGTGTTCCTTCAGTTGCCTGTGCCAGGGCCACAGTTATCTCTATCGAATTACCCGCGACCCTAAGGCGTCGGCCCTATCGGACCCCGTCATTTTGTGGTGACATCTCTTTGAGGCGCGCGTGGAACACGACGCGCCGTCGACCCGGGCCTGGTCCTTACCGGACGGAGAGCAATGGGTAGCTCGCCGTCCGGTAAGGACCAGGCCCGGGTTAGGCATGCCCGCGCCTACGGTGGCCGGGAATCTGCTTGCGATTCCCGACGCCCAGGGCGTCTCCTGCGGTGACTAGGGGCGTGAGGGCGCAACGCTCTTCCCTCACGCGCTCCGCCTCCTATTTCGCGAGCATTACTGCTTCGCAGAAGGTGGTGACGGCTTTCCATTCCCTCTCGCTCCGTACCATGGCCTGGACCAGGGCCGGACGCGAGAGATCGCCGCCGCCGATCGCTTCTGCGAAGACACTGCGGTGCTCCGCCCAAGCTGGGCACACCTTCACCGTATGCTCCACCGTGACCTCCGGGTGATCCACACAGTGGTGACACCCGGGTGTTTCCTCCCGCCTTATGCGAAACAGGATCCTCCCGAAACAACCGTGTCCGGTGAGGACCTGTGTCAGGCGGAAGGTGAGGACGCCGTGGCGCCTCTCCAACTACTCCTCAAAGAGGGACTTACCGCCGCTATTGTGGCGTGCCCAGCACTGGGTTGCGACAATCGCACCCTCCATGTCGCCATGAGATCCCGCCGGAGCTCTGTCCGCTGTACCGTGATTTCTCGTGGCAGCGGAGTTACACCCCGGCGTTTTGACTCCTCACGCCACTCCCATACGTGCGCGAGGGCTTTTGCCTCCAGATCCCATGGCGGCAATCCGGCAAGGAGGCTCGCCGCCTCGCAGGAGACCGTGCGGTATCCCTGGACCAGCCGGACGATCATGACCCTTTGGTACGCGTTCAACCGGCAGGCTGGTCGGCGCCTCAAAGAAGGCCCTCCATAAAGGGCCATGGACCGCACGACTCCCGCGTAGAGACTCCGGGAGGAGGCGTTTGGACCCCCTAGATTGGGCAGGAGCCGCTTCAAGGCAGCCCCAGCCCGCTCCAGTCTGGGAGCCAAACGTCGGAAATGCTCCACGAAGTTCCACCGGCTGTCGAGGACGAGCAAGCACAGGTTCACTTGTAAGACAACGGATTGGGTATTTATGCGAGTTTTCTTATTCTTCGCCCCAGTGATATTTAACGTTACCCCGTGTTAAACTAGCAATGTGCGCTTTCTTTATACATGTTCGTCATAATTGGCCGAGCGAAGGCGAGTACCAACATATAGACAGCCCATTTGTCGAGCCTCGCCATTGCTCATCAACGCTCGCCTAGCTGGCTGAGTGCAGGCGAGCGCCAACGTGTATACGGTTCGTTTGGGCGTGCCTCGCCACCACTCGGGATCACTCGCTACGACTCGTCGCACTTCTCGCTACGACTCGTCGCACTTATCAGTGGCGGTTTTTCTGCACAAATCAAAGGCACCCGCCTTGTTTCAATTTGTCTACGTTCGCGTTGGCTGAGGCTTGGCCAACATGTAGACAGTAGCACTCGCCTTGTATCAATTTGCCTACGCTCGCATTGGCTGAAGCTTGGCCAACATGTAGACAGTAGCACTCGCCTTGTATCAATTTGCTCACGCTCGCATTGGCTGAGGCTTGGCCAACATGTATTGCTAGCGTTAGATGCATAGCCGAGTATATAGCGGCGAAAATACCCTGGAAAATCGAGTAGCTGTCGAACCTGTTTTACATTTGTGGGCACAGGGGAATCAATTAAAACTTTAATTTTTTGATCGGACATGCTTTGGTCCCCTGAGAGACAGGAGCTTCCTCGAATCTCTTCTCTTTTGTGTACTGTTTGTTTACATTTTCCATTTTGTTCCCACGAGAAGTGAGGAAATAAATGTCCGCCTAGGCAGAGCCTCTTGCACTAGGTTAGCCTACATACTGTAGAGTGCGGCAGGTATCTACAGGTGAAGCGCCAAGTTAAACAGTATTTTTTATAAACATAATACCTAGTCAAATTAGGTACTTCTACATAAGACCCAAGTTTCGTAACTCTGACAGATGCTGACAGATTATCACTATGATCTTAGCTAACCATGGCAAATCAAATCAAAGTAATTTATATCACATAAACGTACATGGGCACACAATTATGGTGAATCTTCATAATAAGGTGTACCCACAGCTGTAGCCCGCCAAATTCTTCAAAAAATAAATTTTTGATCAATTTTGAATTTTTATTTTGGTTGTGGATCAAATTTCCAAAGTTTGACGATTGATATGAAATTGATGATTATTATTCAGTAATTAGATCATTCCTACAGTCGCTAATCGCATTATGATCAACATACGGTAAAACGGGGTGAATAGGGATGCAGGGGTGAATCGAAACGAAACTTTAAAAAGGATTTTAACATTGAAATAATATAGTTTGTTGCCAATAGGGGCACTTAATCGTTAATTATAATACAGTCAATAGATACGAGACATTTTTGGCAACAACCATTATCATTATAATATTAAAATCCCTTTTAAAGTTTCGTTTCGATTCACCCCTGCATCCCTATTCACCCCGTTTTACGGTACATAATACGTAAAACAATTGAGAGCAACAACTAGCAAAAATAAAAGAATAGGTCGGGCTACAGTTGAAGATTCACTTTTCATTCATTCATAGGAATGAATGAAAAGCTTCATGAAAACTGAGGTGGCAACGAAATTGTTAAGGTTGGAATCAAACCGTTTGACCATTTCGGAGCCATTTAAGTATTTTCCAAGCTACTAAGAAATTGTTTGGAAAAAAGTTTCTAATTATGAAAAGTCGTAGACCGTTGTTCTGCGAGTCTCATAAAGCAAAGTAACAGGTTTCGGGTGTCCTTTCAATTACCTACCCTGTATCACACAAAGTAAATATACCTAACCTAATTTAGAGAACTTACCAACTTTTTTTTTTTAAGGCGATGCTCTTCAAGATCTCAGCAAAGCATTTGTAAAAGCTTACGATGGCTCCGTATTAGTCACCATTGTCACCACAGATGTCGCTCATACACGTCGTGCCGCCCGATCTGTGACTAACCCTCCCAGTCACTCGAAAAAATGGCCATATGAGTGGCTAGAACCGCCTCTCAGTAGGCAAAAATTTCCTTTTAATCCAGCGGGTGCCAGAAGAGACGACCCCGGTAATAACGGCCTCGAAGATACGACTGATGTTACTACAGTCGAAACAGTGTCTGATGGCGGAGGAGGCGGTGGTGACAAAGGAGAAGAGGAAGTAATTGAAGGCGTAGAAGTTAGTGTTTCATCACTATTTTCATACTTCATTCTAATAGTTTGATTTGATGGTCGTTTGAGAAATAATACTCGAGATTTTGATGCATCGAGACAGTGAAACGTTGTGCTAATAATTTATCGATCAAAAGTATTGGTGTCGTTTTCGACTTTTCGTGCAAGTATGTCTCAACCTAAAGTCATTTGATTCCAAGAAGCGACTTATGTTATTGTATGTATGTTGTGAGAAGTAGTATTTAGGTTTTTTTCGCAGATTTGCTTTTATTTTGTCGTATTTTCCTGTGTGTTTAAACGTGAACTGTGTGAACTCACAGATTATTTTTCATTTCAGTTCGTGTCACCATTACAATCAGCAGACAATGCTGCTATTTTCAACATCCTTCTATGGTTTGGTGTGGTGTTATTGTTCAGCATGTTAGCAATTGTATACGCCTGCATGGATATGGATCCAGGCAGAGACACAATTATTTACAGAATGACTACTATGAGGACAAAGAAGGATTTATAAAATAATAATAAAGTTTATTTTAGAGCTACTAATTTTAAAGAAGTTCTAACTGAGTGCCTTCACCCATTGGCCCCCAAGCCATAATAGAGAAGGAATGGTTGCAGGGGTTAGTTTGATATTTGTTCAATTGGTACTCACCTGAAATTGAATTAGTTCATTGTGATTTCTTACAAAAAATGCTTTGGATGTCGACTACCTACTTCACAATGTGTAAGAACAAATTGAAGTGGTTTATTATTCTGAAAGGAATAATTTTAATGTTTTTAAGAAAATACTAACTATTAATAAAACTATATAATATAGGTATTATTTTGTTAAAATTGTTGTTTTAATTTTGTTTGCCCTAGTATGACTGAAACTTTCTTATCATTTTAGTACTTAACCCAGATTTTCTAACAAATTAACATTAAAATCACCACTAGTGATGACTGATGATAGACTTGTTTGAATTACAGATTTTGTGCAACACTTCGTCCATAACCTTTTCAAAACATTTACTAAAATTGAACATGAAATGGTGACTTTTAAGCCCATGTTCTGTCATAAAAAGAATATATTATATTAAATTACATTGCTGCGATTAATTAATATCTCTACTTCTAAATCTTTGTTTAAAAAAAACCTTGAATGTATTGATGCACCAGGTTGATACCTTTTTTTTCACTTTCATTTGATTTATTATTTGCCTGAAGTTGAAAGTGAAAGTCAAAGCATTTATTTCAAATAGGCACATAAAAGGCACTTTTGAACGTCAACATTTACATCAAAATAGACTTGATTCTATTCGCCCCTATTAAAAGGTAGTTTTGTATGGAGAAGAATGGGCCAGAAACTCCACCGTTACTCTTTTAAAACGTTTTACAATCTTTTGTTACCATTAATTATGTTTTTATATATGAGGACGATGCACCAAGAATAAAATTATTATACCACAATAGGTAAAAAGAATTAAGAATGAAGCAAATACAGATTAATTAACATTATTTGGCTACGACACTACCAGCCGCACTACTAGTAGTGTCGTTTACAATTAACGACACTACCAATACTATTTTGGATTAAATTGTACAGTCAACATAGCAAAGCTCAAAATATAATTCTTTATTTATTATTAAGCAAATCATTAAATAAAAATAACAGCAAACTTCAGTTTGTCCTTGTAAATAAATAAATAAATCTGTAGACGAAGCTTTTCTGTACTTTGAAAATATAAAAAAAAAATTGAACAGATGCCATTTCTAATTTTATTTGTATTTTTGTCTGTTCGTATGTGAGAGATTTAGTTGTGGACGGTATCACGTAAAAAGTATGAAACCAGAATAAACATATTGGTTTTGTACATAAAAACCATTATACCAACCAACCACATTATTTTATTCCGACATGCACGCGATCGAAGCCGCGGGCACAGCTAATCAATAAAGTTACATTTCTGAATTTTGCTGTTACTTTTACTTCATGATTTACTTAGTAATAGATAAAGAATTATATTTATGAGCTTTGCTGTGTTGACTGTACAATTTAATCAAATAGACTTGGTAGTGTCGTTGATTGTAAACGACCCTACTGGTACTGGTATAGCGGCTGGTAGTGTCGTTGCCAAAGAATGTTAATTAATTATGTGATGAATACATGGTGCTCACATTTTTGCAAACATTGATAAAGTATACGATTTTCCTAGAATATTAACTAGGAATAAGTCAGTGTGTGAGTTAAGTAATCAAAGAATGTAAATAAATTTCATAAAAATAACAAATTATATAATTAAATGAGTAACCAGTTTGATTTTGTCTAGACTAGATTGTCCTATGGAGCTGGACCAGCATGATTCCAAGTCTTCTTATCTTTGATATAATCCTCTAATTTTTATTTTGCTTGTTTACAAAGTGAACTTTTTATATGCGTTTTAAACTTTCTTTCATTTAATTGCAATTTACCGCAAGATATTTTGGTTGTAACATACATCTGAAGAATGGTTGATCTATTTTGTCTTTATTTCTAGTATTAAAATTATGTCTATCACTTAGTTTTAAACTTTCTTTCATTTAATTGCAATTTACCGCAAGATATTTTGGTTGTAACATACATCTGAAGAATGGTTGATCTATTTTATCTTTATTTCTAGTATTAAAATTATGTCTATCACTTATATTATTTAAAAGATGCAGATTTTTTGTCACATACATATTATTTTCATAAACGAACTGGCAAGTTACCGTCATTATATTAATCTTCTTAAATAGTTCCATAAGAGATTAACGATTATCAAAGCGTTTCTTCGACTGTGGCATAAAGCATCCCAATCCCCTGATTGCGGCGGCCGCAGCCGCCCGCTATTCTCCCTCCCACATAAGTAGTATTCGCCGTCCAAGGCATACCTTAACCATCCCCGACGACGCCATTACTTATCTCATCCAGGAGAGTAGTAAGGCCACCAGCACAATATACAAGCACAAAACCCGGTGTATTACCGTCCTTGCTGCTGAGGCCCGCTGCGACGCCCCAATTCACGCCCGCTCCGACCCTTACTAGAACCAGCCCGCGCCGCTGAGCCTGTAGCTTTAAATTCGTCCCTAAATAAAAAAAATCCGATCCAGCTTGTCCCTTGCTGGCCTCTTCCAGTAACGCCCTAAGAAGAGGTCCCTACCCCACAGGGGGTGCCCTTAGCGTGTAGTCGCTCAGTTTTTAAGTTTTTAAGCCCTGGCTGGAGGCCTTAATTTATTAGCCGACAACCTTCTAGGTTGGCCAACGAGAAGCCATATTAACAATAATAATAGAAAAACATTGGTCCACAGCGCAAAGGCTTTCTCATGCATTTATCACTTGCTCAAAACGGGTTGGCGATTTCGGACTTATAATTTATTAACCATAAATCCACCTTTTCTCACGATGTTTTCCTTCACTCATGTTAGTAATGTCAATATAAACTCAGAAAGTAGATATGAATTAAAATGTATCATTGGTACTTGCCCGGCTTTGAAATTTAGTGCTTGAGGCCTCGCCTCGTTCACAAGGTTGTGTGAATGAGAGGCAAGGCCTCAACTGCTGAATTTCTTACCATTGATACGTGTTTTTCTAACGAAAGTTAGGCTAATCACTCGTAAATTAGTTATGTCCTAAATCAGGTAAAAATTCAAGTAACCTTTTAAGTTATTTGGTGCAAGGGTAAACCGTCAGGCTATCTCTAACATTCGTAGAATCGATTCGGTGAAATATTCCACAGTTGTGGGAAATAATAAACGATTTTCAATATATGCTTAATCGACAAGGCTATTGATAAATGATAAATGATTTTAAATTCTGTAAGTAGGATTGTACAAACACTTTTAGTCCAGACATAGATTTGGTAAGAACATGTAAAGACCATGTAGGCTAGCGTCTTAATACCGTGTAGGTTGAGTTCGTTGATTGAAACGGACCTGTCTAGACGGTGCATGCATTTGTCATGTCGTTATAATCGTGCAGTTCAGAACTTAAGGAACTCAACTATTTTCTCAGGCTTTAGGCAAATTCTCGAAATTACACACCTGCTATAAATACATAGGTACCTTTTAAGGTAATTTATAAAGGTCGATTACAAAGGCTTTATTTGCAGACGATCTTATTGGTTGAACGATCAGCGCCAGTAGTATCCTGTAACAATTTTGAGCTCTTAGGGGTACGTTTGAGTCGAGACTTTGCTACAGGGCCTTTCCTTTTGGAGGTGTAAATATGAATCGGAAGGTCAGCTAAAATAGTGTCATGTGTGTAACGTGGTGCTAATTTTTGCCGGGTGGATGACGGCCCTGTCCGTCAAGTAGGGGTCGACCACACGACAGAGATAGGTCGGCATCCGGTGATACCACAATGCCTCCCTGATGCAACTCCAGGGTAGGGTATTGAAGGCATTGGCGATGTCGAGAGACACCGCAAAGACGACTCCCCCCGGGCAACAGCATCCCACGTCGTGAGGGCCCGCACGCGCATGATGGCGTCCACTGTAGAGCGTCCCCTGCTGAAACCAAACTGGCTCTCCGCCAAATCCGGCCCCACCAGCACCAGCCGCGCGACGAGGCGATTTGCAATGACTCCTTCAAAGAGCTTGCCCACCTCGTCAAGCAGCACAATGGGTCGGTAAGCAGACGGAGAGTCCGCAGGGCGCCCCGGCTTCTTAATGAGGACCAGTTTCCCCGTCTTCCAACTAAGTGGGAACTGGCCCTCCCACAAGCATGCGCTTAGGAGCCCCATAACGCGAGACCCGAGAGCCTCCAAGGCCAGAACCCAGGCTTTTCCAGGTAAGCCGTCGGGTCCTGGGGCGGTATTTTTGGCACTAAGTCTATGTACCGCCACTCTCAGCTCTACCTCGGTCACCTCCGAAGCATCGTCGTCGCCGGTGTGGTCCGCATGTGGCACCGCAGTAGGCGGAGTCATAGGCGGGGGATTGTGCTCCCCTCGCGAAGGGAACAAAGCGCTTACCACGTTCTCCAGTCTTTAACGAGCCTAGGATCCTGGTTAGTGCTAATGCACTCAAAGAGTTCGGCTTGTAAATGCCGTTCAAAGGTAACATTTAAGTCGTAATCGGTTGGGTTTTCAATTTCTACGATCCCATTACAGTCAGTAACGCGAATAATGCACTCATGAATTATGCAATTACAATGTATTTGCTGAGCTATGGAAACATCACTGTCTGGGCTATAAATTGGAATATTTAATAATTTTGATGAGTTCGCGGGAATGGGTTCTTGATAACTGGACATTTTACATTGATAAAAATGAATGGGTATGGTTGTGAAATCCGTAGTTAAATAATTATTTTTAAGGTCAATCAGTGCTCCGTCGAGTAAGTCTAGGCCTAACAGACCGTCAAAGTAATTATGGAACTTGTAGATGAAAATACTTAACACTCGTAGGGTTATTAAATTCAGAAAAGTTCGGAATAGTAATAGAATGTTCATGCGTACTAGTAACACGGGCGTTTGTAACTTCAAAGGGATCAAAGTTCAAAGGTGAAAAGTATTGTTCGACTACCTCGGGACTAATAAAAGACTGGTTAGCCCCAGTATCTACTAATAGTTTAAGTGGTGAGTCTGATATCTGACTGTAACGTAATTCCCTTTTAGATTGCACATTTATTTCTATTTCAAGTAACCCTGTTTGATCCTTCTCCTTGTGAAAATCCGGATTAGCATTAGAAGTAGGCTGAGGTGCTTCTAAGCATTTAGCGTTGTTAAAACCCTGGGATTTTGTGCTGTCTTGTACATATGAATGAATCTCGGGCTCGGTCTGGTTGAGGTAATAAAGGTCGGGGTAGTCATAGTTACAGGTTGTTCATTGTAATAGTTGGGGTATTCACTAGCGTTTTCAAAGTCGGTCATTTCGTTATAATTTATTTCACGTGTCTTATAGTAATTACTTGGTGGTCGGTTTCCAGATCTACGCCAATCATATCCTGGTGACCCTAGTGGTCTTGAATGAAGAGGTCCAAAACTCAGTGGTTAATACCACTCATCGGTTTTGGACCTTTATATTGCGCTGGGGAATTTGCGCTCGGTGATAAACACGCTACCCTGGGATAGTAGTTCGGCGGGGGTGCTTGAAACATATGTTGGGTACGACTAAACGTGTTAGAGGCACGATGGGGTACCTGATTATGCTGGAAGGGTGGCTTCCACTGTTGCTGCTGTGGCTGTATTGGCATAGGCCTATTGGTTTCCACTGTTGCTGCTGTGGCTGCATTGGCATAGGCCAATGCCAGCTCGTGCCTGTACTCGAAAAGCTAAAAGTTCTGGGTGTGGTCATAAGGACCGCGGGTGGCATTCTGTGGGTTGAATGCACTTGCTGTGTCGGGTTACGTCGCTCGGTAATGCTTTCGTTACGTTGATGTACAAATTCCAGAGCCTTTTCTATAGTTTCGGGTCTCATACATCGGATACGGGACCCTAACGGTTCTTTAAGACTCCTGACAAAATATTGTTACGTAAATTTTCTATAAAGATCGCGATTTGCTTCGATTGCTCTCATGTAAGGTGGCATAAGTCATTATAGTGCTAAAGGGGTCTGTCATTTGTCGAAAATTTCCTGGGGGGAGCTACTTCCTTGTGTCAGTAAGGAAATGTCATTATAAAGGGCGGTCTCATCCCTCTGATTGGAAAAAATATTGATTAGCGCGTCACGAATCCCTTGCCAATTTTCAGGTATACGGTATACCTGAAAAGTTGAGCTAATAGTTGTAGCTGCATATCCCGTGATTTTATTTAGAATACCGTGTATCACGCATAAATTAGTTGGTTCGCAGCTCGGGTAATTTCTGACATATTGGATTACGAGCTGATCGCATATTTTAATAAAAGGAGTTAGAACATTCGGATTTCCATTAAAGTCTGGTACTGGACGCAAAGCCTTAAAGATAGTATCGGGGTCCAATGCCATTACGTCACTATCAAATAATATACCTAACCCTAAGTTATCTAAATCTGTAAACCTATTTAAATCTACTTCCCTCTCTGGAAAAGACAGATCTCCTGGTTTCCCTTGGATGAAAAATCTTGAATTAATTTATATAGGTATAGGGGTGGAAAGGAAGGACTAGGAGGCAACACTGTAAAGAAAGTTTCAAGGACTTACATATACATGGTTTTCTCGATGTATCGATATCTGGATACATCCTCAGCTGCGTCTTCTTAAGTTCGAATATTCGACGAGGTACTTGGAAATACCTATGAAAAAGAAGTTTGACCAATTCATTACGATGCTAACAACCACTAAAATTGAATTTGACCCAATTATATTAACAGAGTGTTGGCTAAAAGTCTCGGGGCCACCTTCCTACCTGCAAGGCTACTCTTCCGACGTCACGACCAATAATAAATCACAGAATGATGGCGTGGTGATTTACACTAAGACTTCACTGAAATGCTCGTACCTTGAACCCTCACTCTGTGACTCAAATTGCCTTGTTTGTACTATAGGTGACACAGTAGTTATTTGCAAATACCGTTCCTCGTCTTATTCTGATCTTGTAATTTTTTACCGTAGTCTTGATAGTTTGGTACAATCGTTAAAAGGTTTTAATAATATATTCTAAAGCCCTGGATGACACCTGTACCCTAATTGCATAATACACAATCAATCGGAATCTGAATCGTTTTGAAACAGATTGCTAATCCGTTGCTTCATACGTTCGATAAAAATTCTGCTCAACAATGTAAATAACGCAATGAATGTTGTTGAACTGTCAAAATTAAACAGATTAGTCGTAATCTTTTACGAAAATGTGTTACGCAATTAGGCTGCAGGTCTAGTTATGTGCATTAGAAATCGAGACAGGCTTCATTAAAAATCGAAATCATCTCCCGATAATAATATTCTTGTGACAACCTGCACCAGATATCGAAATTATCTCAATTCACTTCTTAAAAACTAAAAAGGTCATACGATAAAAATGAATTGCTAAGCTATTTAGCTAAAAACAATACCAAGGCCACATGGAAAGCTTTTAAAGGTATAATAAATCAGAACTCCCTCCCACAGTCCCCAAGTGCACTTCTGCTAAGCGCTGCTGACACCAAAGTATCCATTAATGAGGTAAATAGTATTTTTGTTACTGTTGGTGAGGGTTTAGCTTCTAAAATTAAAATTCCCTCTAGATCCCAAGTTGAATGCCCGACACAACTCACAGCATGCAATTCCCTTGCCATTATGCCGGTTGACGAAGCTAATGTTAAAAGGATTATTGAAAGCTTACGCAGCGACTGTGCCACTGGGTGTGACAAGATTCCTTCAAGTATTCTCAAACAGTCCAGCTCCTCTTTAGCTATTCCCATTACACACGTCTGTAACTGCGCCATCGAGTCTGGTACTTTCCCCAATGCTTTCAAAAAGGCTGTAGTTCATCCAATGTACAAGAGTGGTGACAGATCCAACGTTAACAATTATAGACCGATTTCAGTCTTAAGCTCCTTGTAAAAAATTCTAGAACGGATTCTCAACAAGAGTCTTACCCCATGGCTTGCAACATATAAAATATTAGCTAACAATCAATACGGCTTTAGACGGGGAATCTCAACTGAGGATGCGGTTTTGGACCTTACAGGTCTTGTAGTAACCAAGTTGGATGAGGGGCTCAAGTGCTGTGGCGTCTTTCTTGATTTGACCAAGGCGTTTGACTCTGTCTCTGTACCTACACTGATATCGAAGATGTAAACCATTGTAATCCGCGGTATGGCACTTAAAATCTTCTCAGACTATTTGTCACAATCGCAATGTGTGAAAATCTACTCATGGTATAGTGATGATGAAGACATCCGTTTTGGTGTGCCTCAGGGAAGCATTTTGGGACCCACACTCTTCCTACTATACATAAACGATTTGTGCCGCTTATCAATACCTAGCTGCGATATATTCACCTATGCTGATGATAAGGCACTAGTTGTATATGACGATAACTGGGATAATGCTAAACTTAGGGCGGAGCTATCACTTCAACGAGTGATGACATGGCTTTCGGCGAATTTGTTGACTCACAATATTGACAAAACCAAGATTGTCTGCTTCTCTCTACCTCACACGAGCGCCCCTCCCATAGAGTCTAGTATAATCAGAGCCCATACCTGCTTGAATTTTCGGGATCACAGTAACAACGCTTGCACTTGTCTCACCCTGTCACTAGTTACAAGCACCAAATACCTTGGAGTGGTAATTGAACAGAATCTTAGCTGGCGTCCCCACACTGATGCACTAAGCTCGCGAATCAGAAAATTAATTTATATTTACAAAGAACTGAGACACTCAGCTGATCGTGAAACCCTGTTTCTTGTTTATCAGAGCCTGTGTGTCTCCTTACCTACTGTATTTCTTCTTGGGGAGGAACCTGCAAGACTCACCTGATTCAGGTTGAACGAGCGCAGAGGGCCATTCTTAAAGTTATGCAGTTCAAGCGCAGAGATTACCCAACTGCCCTGCTCTATTCGGAATCAGAAGTCCTCAACGTTCGCCAACTCTTCATTCCACGTGCCGTTTTACGCCGTCATTCTTTGCTTCCTCTTGACGATAAACTTTAAAAAAAAAACGTAAAGGTTACCCAGTTTGTAGTATTTCTCGGTGTCGTACTTCTTTTGCAAGCAGACACTTCAACGTACTCAGTGCCCGAATTTATAATAAGATCCATCGTCTTCTTGACATACACTTTGCCTAGCAACAAATTGAAAAGCAAGCTTACTAGTTGGCTGCTGAAGCTGTCATACGATAATACTGAACGTGTCCTTGTAGTTAACTCATAACTGCACACACACACACACACACACACACACATACTCACATTTCGTACATAATCACACACTCACTCTCGTACACAATCGCACAACGCTCCACAACGCTGTACTCGCCGCATGATTGTGTATGGTGTAATGCTATAGTACGCCCAGACATTGTTACTCCGGGTGGAGACCTGGTGTCCTGAAACACAGGTTTTTGGCCTAGCTTAGGCACCAGTCTCCCACGATATTGTAATGAGCATTAATAGCCTAATACTAATCAATGTCTACTTGTAAACTTTCAAATATTGTGGTGAGAAAATAAATTAATTTTATTATTATTATTATACCGATAGCGACTATCGGAGTCAGCAGACCGCGCTGTTTCGAATATCCTACCGACTGCGCCAAATACGAAGGTGACATCCGGAGGACTTGTAAGAAAAACCGAAATTATTTAAATAAGATTTTAATTGGGTAAAAATTACAATTGAGACTTATGCTTATTTCTAAGTCTAGATTCGGACGATGCCACTACCGAAGTGCCGGAGATAAATTTCAATCTTGAAATTAAAATTCTAAATCATCGCTAGATGTGAATGCGGCATGAGCAGATTTGGAAATAGGTGAGCGTTTAGCGACACGAGAAATCGATTCGTTGATTCAGCAAATTGATGTGTTGCAGTTTTATGCAGCAGCATCCGAATGACGTAAGTGGGTTATCGTGTCGTTATTCAGGTGACTTGGTGTAAGCAGGGCACGTAGACGTAATACCTTCCTCCTTATTTGAGAACATTGAGCGAAAATGTTGCTGATATCTATGCGGATAAAGTCTGTCCACAAAATACAACAAAACATACTACCGGTACCTCAGTCGTCTGCTTGTTAGTAGACCTAAACTCGAAAGCAAACATTTATGCCCTGCAGGGCGAGCATGGCCTACTGTAACATGTCATGAGTCTCGCTATTTATCACATTTTGGGTGATAAAAACGTTATGTCTTAAACGCTAGCAAGGTGGTGATTTCCGACCTATTTCTATCCTTCCATATCTCTCCAAAGTGCTTGAGCATATTGTTCATCAACAACTTTCTGCCTTTCTTTCTTCGAATGACCTTCTTGGTCATTTTCAATCTGGTTTTCGACCTGGTTATAGCAATGTAACGACTCTATTGAAGGTTACCGATGACATCCGCTGGGCTATGGACCACAAATCTCTCACCTTACTTGTACTTCTGAACTTAACCAGTGCCTTTAACTCTGTCGGTTGTGATATCCTTCTAGGTATCCTTAAATCTTTCAATTTCTCTTCTTTTACTATTGGTTGGTTCGATTACTATCTTAAAGGCCGCTCTCAGCGAGTTCGTCTCGAAGAGTCTTCTTCTGCATGGTGCTCTCTTACCGCTGGTGTGCCTCAGGGTAGTATTCTTTCTCCTCTTCTCTTTTCTATGTTCATTAACTCTGTCAACAGGGTCATCTCTTTCCACTCACACCATCTCTATGCCGCCGTTCTTCAGCTTTACGATAATTTCTTGACGCAAGATGCGGAAGCCGCCGTGTCTCCTATGAACAAAGACCTCGATTTGATTACCGGGTGGTCGCGGTCTTTTGGACTGCAGATCAAACCTAAGAAATCTCAGGCCATAATTATCGGCGGCAGGTATATGCGAAATAGGATCGATGTTGCGTCGCTGTCTCCACTCTGTCTGAATGGAGTTCAGATAGAATACGCAAAAACGGTAAAAATCTGGGGGTGACCATGGACTCTTAATTATCGTGGACTGCTCATGTTGCTCAAGTTAGTCGCAAGGTGCACTACACGTTCCATTCGTTGAAATGCCGCACATTAAAAAGAGTTGACATAAATTACACACATACAAAGTTGCCAAAGGCCAAAATTACAGCACCAAATGGCAGTAAATTATTATAATTATCTTCTTGCCAGAACGCAAGAGTCCCAACGCAGGAAAATCTTCCGGAGAAACATTCGGGACTCCTATAACCCGTTCGAGTTGCCAGACTGGGTATTCCAACGGATTTTCCGCCTGACAAACCCTATGGTGGTTGTGGTATGGCCAATGGTGGCTATCAAACAAGAACAACGAAACAACAAAGACGGTTAGAAAAATATTTATATTTTTTTGAAAGACGTGACGTGCGTGTGTCAAAAATGAATGGGGAAGGTCGGGCAAAGCTAATTATAGATGGCGCGTTCATAGCTAGGTCCCTGTCACGGCTGTCACTGAATTTGACATTCCGTCAATTCCATCGATTTCGTGTTATATGAGTTTGGTTTTATTTCTGTATTTCGTTATTTTCGGTTATTTCTCTAAAATTTAAGATGAATTTGACATGGTCTGAATTAAAAACTGAATTAAAGAAACGTGGTGGGTCTTTACGTGGTAGAAAGGCAGACAGGTTAGTATAAACTCTTGTCGATTACTGTATTACTACCGCTCACGACCTGAGAAATTTAAATTAGCACCATTTCTGTAACTGAATGTATCTTCATACAATGATATCTAATGGTCTAATGCTATAATTTTACAGGCTGCAACTTTACGACCAACATTTCAACTTTGGTCATGTGGAATGTTTAGATAATTCTGGTCCAGATATGCAAATGCCGCCAAATTAAAGTTTTCGAGACATAAATACACTTGGGAGCAAATAAATCGAGCCACTACCTTTTTTCACGTAAAATGGTAAATATTTTTGAGAATATGGAACGTATCAATTCGAACTATATATCGCCTAAAAGTTAAGTTAATAACCTTAACAATGAGCGTAAATTATTGAAAAATAACCTTATTGAATGATAAATTATTGGCTCTGCAAGAAAAATGGTAATTTTGATAGAAAATTTAGTAGGGCTAAAACAGTCCATAAAAACAATAAAAAACAAAATTATTGCAAAAAAAATATTCTTAATAACTGTTATTACCCCCCCGTGCCCTGATGCATTCTTGTAGCCTATTAGTCATCGATCTGATCAGAGTTACGATGACATATTGTGGTATGTTCTCCCACTCTTCAAGCACAGCGACTTTAAGCTCGGGAATTGATGAAACAGCGGGAACCCTGGCTCGGACTCTCCGTTTTAGCTCGTCCCATAGGTGTTCGATCGGCTTCAAATCGGGACTTCGTGCTGGCCATACCATTTGTTGAATCCCGATCGCAGACAAGTATTCCGTAACGATCTGCGCGGTATGAGGTCTCGCATTGTCATGCATAAACAAGAAATTTTCTCCGACAAAACCAGCATACGGCATTACGTGGTCTTCAAGAATGTCAGTTATGTATCGGTCAGCTGTTAATCCACGTCTACCACTGCCATCGTTGGCGGGGTCGACGAAGACAAGTTCCGTTTTTCCGTCTAGAGAAATTCCTCCCCACACCATACAAGAACCACCACCAAAACTCACAGTTTCTCGAATGCAACATTGGGCAAATCTTTCACCAGGACGTCTATACACTCGGTTTCTCCCGTCATTGCTAAAAAGACAGATTCTTGACTCGTCAGAAAACAAAACTGACCTCCAGTCTTCTAACGTCCAATTAATGTGTTCTCGAGCAAACTCCAAGTGAGATCGGCGATGAGCTACAGTCAATTTTGGGCCAGTTGCTGGTTTGTGTGATGTTAAATTTCGTTCCTTTAGTCTTCGTCTCACTGTCCACCTACTGATTGCGACACCTCGAACGTCACGTAACGCTTGCTGTAGCTGAACAGCATTAAGTCCACGGTCGCGAAACGAATTGGTTGCAATAAAGCGGTCGTCACGTTCTGTTGTTGCCCGTGGTCGGCCAGTTCCAGGTCGCCGAACAAAAGCACCAGTCTCCAGATACCTGCGGTATACCCGCTGTACCTTTGAACGACTCAAATGAAGTCTGCGTGCCACTTCACGTTGTCCGTGTCCAACCTCAAGTAAAGCTACAACTTGGGCAGCTTCCGTCGGTGTAGTATCCATTTTATCAGGTTATTTTGATTACACAGACACAGATAAAGACAACAATAACAAGTAATATGGGTATGATTAACAAAAACCTCAAATTTAATCTTTTCTTAACAGAGTACAATAAAAATGTCATAAGCAAATTAAATGCGATAATTTTATTCTACCCTTTAAACTTTAATTAAAATGAAATTTTGACAACTAACTACCCTCATTGTAAAGGTTATTAAATACCCTTTTAGGCGATATATGTTTCGAATCGATGTGTTCCATAATACCAAAAATAATAACCATAATGCGTGAAAAAGGAAGTGGCTCGATTTATTTGCTCCCAAGTGTAGTAGCACACTGCTCCCACCAATAAATAAAACGAAAATAAGACATTACCTAGATTAGTAAGTACTTAATCCTGTTTGGTTTTTAAATTACTAACAATGGTAAACAATGTACGAATCTGTTAATAAAGTTGTCGAAAATCTTTTTGATTCTAGTGTGATGGCAAATAAAATTATTGATTTGATTTATTTCCTAAATATCATCCACTATTTTTCATTTCAAAGATAACGCTAATATTGGTATTCTTACAAATTCAGATGGTAGTGGTTGGTTATTTCAGTATTGTTTTAGTAGGTACTATAATAATAATAAGATATGCTTCTTTCTTTCTAGCACTCAAAAAAAATTTGAGAAAGCAGTGGAATTTGAGACGCCCTGGGTGTCGGGAGTCGCCTGCAGATTCCCGGCCACCCCGTAGGCGCGGGCTTGCAGACGGCGTGCAATGGGTAGCTCGCTGTCCGGTAAGGACCAGGCCCGAGTCGACGGCGCGTCGTGTTCCACGTGCGCCTCAAAGAGAAGTCGGCACATAATGACGGGGTCCGATAGGGCCGATGCCTCAGTATAGGTCTGACACGCCCTCCCGCTCCACCCAGAGCGGGAGAAGTCATTTGATAATTTCCCACCCAAAAAAAAAAAACTAACAGGACAAGGGCTACTACTTTCTGAAGACGCTCTCGATCGCGCTCGATTTGTCTACGATTCTGACGTCATCCTAGTGCCTAACATGATAGTAAGCTCAAGTAAACTCGAAAAAAGCACTTTTAACATTTCTCGCGACGAGACACCGACATATCATTTTTATCATTGCAACATCGGTCAATTTTATGCATGGAATCAGTATGTACTATATTTATTTTACGTCCACCTCTTTTCGTTTCTGTTTAGTTTCTTAAAACCGACTTTTTTTACTAAAATTAAATGTTTTTCTTGGCATGCTAAAATTGAAATGTAAAATCACCACATTTGTCAAATAGGCCAACGACCTCAATTTGACAAAGCGAAGGTTGATATTGTAACCAACCTCGGGAAATTATTTGGCGATTTTATTATTTATGTTGCGAAGATTTATAGGATATTGCCATACAGCCCTAGATTTTGGTACCTAATTAACAGAATTGGCAAAGAGACTCGTTATTACTGCACCTGATGCTCATCTACGTAATAGTGCTCCCCTCCACAACAGTTTCTCTCGCGGCCGCTTATGTAAATAGTATTATAAAACTAAGTATTTTCAGCATGTCGTTTTAAAATGCAAGTCCGCTTAAGCAGACGACAACCTCATAGGTTGACCTGCGAGATGCCAAACAAACAAAACAAAACATGTCGTTTTAAAATGATGACAAAAATCTTACCCGTACGTATGAGAAAAAATATTATTTTGTCGTTAGGTTGGTATTTAAAAATTTATTACTTATGGCAATACAGAAATCATATGACAGTCTCACAGTCACTCCTTTAGTACCCAACAAAATGGCTGTAGCCATGGCTCTGTTTTGGATTTCTCTTGTAATAACAGTAATAGGTAAGTACATTTTAGTATAGAATTTAAAGCAAATGTTTCCTACACTAACTATATTGGACTTTTATCTATTTTAGGCTCTAATGCCGCCGGAGAGTTCAGTATCCTTCATAGTCCTGACTCCCTTAAATTTTCGGGATCAGGAAAAACGTCGGAGAGCCTTCTGAAAGAGATTTTTTCTGCTGCTCTCGGACTCTCGGTTGAAGAGGTATGTATTTGGGTATATGGATATGTATAGGGATTGTTGCTCGATGTGACCTCGCTTTTGCTGTGCTCGATAATCAATGTAATGTAGTAGAAGAGCAAAGGGTATCTGATCTTGATTCGATAGATTGAAAGGTGACTGAAGGCATACATCCGACGACCTTTCCTAAAATTAGACCATTTCACGAATCTTTTCAAATGATCAATTTAGGCTGGGTGAGAGGAAGGTGAAAAGTCTTCAATTGTGAATTCTGACTGTCGGGGCCTTTCTGTACATGGGAACATTGCTGCTTTGAACCACTTGAACGCTGCAATTGTAGCCAATGGAATTTAAATTGTGTCTCATGTTAGTCCACACAAATGGTTCAATGTGCCTGTATCATAATTTTATATGATCTTTAGAGCCTCGAAAGCCTATAAAGATCAAAGAAAAAGATGATGATGATCAAATTGAAATAATTTAATTTCAAACCCCTTCTCTGTGGAAATCATAAGAAAATATGACACATGAAATGGCCGATGTGTACTAGAGTATTTTCTGAACCATCTCAATAATTTAACTATTTACTTTTTTTTTATATAACAATGGGAGAACTTATTTTTGATTAAAAGTTATCTCTGAGGCTCCTAAAATCTGAAAAACAATTAAAAAGCTAAAAATCATGTTCTTTTTGCAAGTTATAGTAGAGAAAAAATCAGTTTATTGTCTCTCAGTTGGAGGTTTGTGTTGGTTTTATCATTCTGCATTTAATTGGGTTATAATGCTTTTAAAATCCAACAACTTCACAAAACATTTAGTTTAATTTAAGATTGGAGTATTGTATGTTTCACCACAAGCCATGGTAGTCATGATTATACAGCATTGATTCTTTTTTTTTGTCTGTGATATTATGTATACAACCTTATCATTGTGTTTATAGAATTCAGAATGGAAAGGCATGTATGTCATGGACCCTTTCAACACCCCTGAAGCTGTTGTGGAGGTGTACATTGATGGTGTCTCCAGCCTTGGCGAAAATGTGAGTGTGGCGCTTCTTTATCATACCAACAAAACAATAAAAAAGTGGGTGGATATACTTTACTATGTTAACTTATCATTTACAGTCTGGATTGAAGTCCAAAACCTACCCGCTAAATGTAGATGAGTATGAGCCAGATACCTACGAAGCTATAAAGCACAGAATTAAACAGCGCTTCACTAGCGGGGGCAATAAACTCGTGAACATCAAACTATCCAATCGCTATGAGGTAAGTTTTAGCATGTTAAGGAAAACCAAGTTTAGTTGTACCATTATCAAATATTAGTTATAGATAATTTATTTGTCATCATACCATGCATTTACATACAAATTAAGCATGCAGTACTTTAAAAGAAGTATTAATAAGTATGTATATGCACATGTTTTGCCTAGTGAGGCATACAAATTGATAAAGAACAATGGCCAATCTCCTAACATGTTCAGACTAGTAAAAAATTATAAGATGGAACTTGATGATATACAATGTGTTGTTCCATTTGCCTGTTAATGTATAACTTAGCATGGTATCTTGTAATTTTTTATTTGTGGCATTTTAAATTAAGATGTTTTTCACGATAATAGAGTATGGATAAACACAAAATAATAAAGAGTGTGAAATACCACAAGACCATACAGAACACGAGCGTCGACACCGAAATCACAAATGAAAAATGTAAACCTCTTCTTTTTACTTCAAAAATAGGGAGGATCTATTTACGTTAGTACCGGTTTATATAAATTATCAGTAACAACAAATACTGCTAATGGGTAATCTTTATAAATAATTATCATGAGTTTATATGGTTGACAATGCCTGTGATTTAATTTCGATTTAGAAATAAAATCGACAAAGCATTTAGAAAAAGTGTGGACATCTCTCGGAACGTAAAAATTACGAATGCGTTCAGATATAATATAATATTGTGCGTTATGCTAAGTTAAATTTGAATTTAGAAGATACCCATTAATTCCCGTTCTTGTAAATAATAAAAACCAATTAATACATTGACAAAGTATTTCATTTTGGTAGACTCATTACTAACCAATTAATTTTTGAGCTTCTAGTCAAAAATGGCCATTGTTCTCTAAATTAAGAAAAATAAAATAGTTTCGGTCTAAGTACATAATACATAGTCGATTAGTCAGTCAAAATAACGAATAACCACTAAATACCATTTCAGACACCAATCCTCATGGTCCAAGATTATTTCCGGATTTGTATACACATTGACATTTTGAGTTTAATACTTACAATGACATGAATATTTACCGTGTAAAGTCTTATATTATTTTAATAATTGTGAATGTGAAGACTGGTTTTTTTTTCTCAGTTATCTTTTATCATGGTCTGGCAGTTCGAGTAATTTATTCAGCCTACCCAAATGTCTTGTCTTTAGTTCTGAGTTGTGCTTCATGGTTACTTACAAATGCGTGCACTGACTGGCCAGGTCCACTCAATCTGTGTGGTTCTTTCCTCAAAAAACCATTTCAAACGTCAATATTCATGATCTGACCAAGACTATGTCTGAACTTTAAAAGAGACTGACCACTGAGTTTGTTTCGGCCTTTCGGAAGTCACATAAGAAACGCCGACCTCAAATAGTTTTTAAAATATGGTTGACGTATAAAAGTGTTAGTACAAACCTACTTACAGAAATAAAATCATAAAGCACATAAAAATATTCATAATTATGCTATGAGAAATTAATAAATGAAATACATCAAAAGTTTAGACATAAATAACCACATATACCTAAATAATTAATAGAAATAACAATATGGTAACCTAAGTTTTCTAAAACTTAGCATTCATTCAGGAACTCCTTTTTTTTGTTGTTTTAAAATAAGTTTTTGACTTTTCGGCTTTCTATAACTCCAGTATTTTATTATAAATCGCATGTTACTTACAGAAATTCTCGTCACTCCAAATGCGATCTGTCTGCGGAATTAGGACAGGATACGTCGTTCCTGTGGAGTTTCTTTACGCGGTCGAATCCGCAGGAAAAAGCTAGTTTGATAACACGTATTTTTTTTTCAGCTTGAATCACATGTCTTTGGTGAAGTCACATATGCCAAATCTACTAAACAAAATCTTAATCATTTGAAGCCGTTGGTAGATGAAGACAACAATTTCTTAGATGAGCTTGAGACTTTGCAAGCTGTTACTGAAAGGGTAAGTCGATAGTTGTTTTACGTTTAAGTTCTCAAATGGTTTGACATACAAGTAGAGTCCGACCGAATTTAGTTTTCGGTCTTCGGCTGATACACAAATTTTTAGGCAACTTTTGTTTTCGGCTGAAAATAATTAAGTGTGTCCGTATTTTCGTGAATTTCATTCTGGCCAAAAAAAACTGTTGGCGGTCAGACTACTGACAAGGTTTAGTGTTCTGAGTGAAATTGAAACTGTAATGTGCTAGATCATGTTAAGTTATGTTACTGTGGTCTAAGTTAAATCAAAAAGGGTCAACATAAAAATAAAATAAATAAAAGGTTAAATTATTGATTTACAGGTCCAGAGTGGAGCTATAATTCCAGACAACATAATTGATTTCTATAATTTCCGTTTCCGCACTCTTCATGCTTTATCAGACTACCATGGACCAAACTCCCTCCAAACCAAAGAAGCTAAGAAGCTGTTAAGTAAGAATGTTACGTTATTAAATGTTGTTTTATAGTTGACTAAGTGCCAATTTCACAAATAATACTGAACACGTTCAGCACATCTAAAACGCGTTCAAGAGCTGTAAGTATCAATATTCCACAGTTAATAATGACACTGACAGCCCTTAAACGTATTTTATGAATGTGAAATCAGCCCTAAGTACCTATTTCGCCAAAGAAACTGAACGCGTTCAGCACATCTAAAACGCTTTCAAGAGCTGTTAGTCTCAAAATTTGTATTTGAATATTGACACGTGCTTTCGTTTAAAAGTGCTGATAGAGTTCAGTTTCGTTAGTGAAATCGGCACTAAGTAGCTAGCGCCGACCCTAACTCTATACGTTGCGGGAATTCACTAATACTAATCATCTTCACACTGTACCCACCTATTGTCGTAATTTTCGTTCTATAGTCATAATGTTCGTGCTTATATGTAATATTATTAAGTTTTTTGTTAAAATGTAACTTTTTTTTGTTGTTGTAAAGGTGATGCTCTCCAAGAACTCAGCAAAGCTTTTGTAAAAGCCTACGATGGCTCCGTATTAGTCACCGTTGTCACCACAGATATCGCTCATACACGTCGTGCTGCCCGTTCTGTTGGGACCGATGGAAAAACAAGCAGTCAAGGAGTCGATTATCAATGGCAGGTCAAGGAATATAAAGCGGTAAGGTTACCTATTCATCATCACTATCTTGTATTAATGAACACTGCAAGAATTATGCCCAGTTTGCTCTTTTTATCATTGTTTTACATCTGGCTCTCGTCCGGGTTGTTCTGGATTGTCTGTCACGTCATTCGTAAAAAAAAAGTCGATTAGGTAACACAAAATATTTAGTCATTACACTCCAAAAACTTTATCTGATGCTAGTGAATATTTCAATTACAGGATAATAGTACCGATGACATCTACAATGCTGAATACCCTGCAATCTTCAACATTATTCTATGGTTTGTTGTGGTGATGACATTCAGTCTTATCGCAATTGTCTACGCCCTTATGGATATGGATCCAGGCAGAGACTCCATCATCTACAGAATGACTAGCACAAGGATGAAGAAGGAAAATTAAATCCTGAAGTCTGTTATGAACTTATATCGATTTCAAATAAGTTCCAACTGCAGTATTGTATGTTTTAGTTAAGTGCTGGTTATCTATACCATGGAACAAGAAATAACACATTATTGTTCTACAAAACAAACTCCATGATGTACAGAATTTTGTTGTATTATTCTGTAATTACTTAAAACTTGATGAGTCATGTGTAAAATAGTGTTATTTTAGTTGTACAGTAAATGATTAGTTAGATGAAAAAACCATTATTATTTATTTACAAATTAAATTTTTAAATTAAACAATATTTTTTGCTTCACTACAGAGTTATAATAGGTGTGCTCTGCTATACCAAAGGTAGGTACACAGTTAATCCAAAAAAGTTTGTAAAAATTGCTGTTATAAATGCCTGTTCGGAAAATAAATATGATGTAAACTATTATTGTGTTCTGTAGTAACCACTTCTGTATTTAAATATATAATTGTGCACTTAGGCTTGTACTCAAATTAGTCAGATTTACAAGTTTCGCGTTAATCTGTGTATTCTGTGTGGGTAGTGTACATTGTAGTGAGGTACTGTTACGGTTTGGTGAAAATAAAATACATTCCCTGTAAATAACATTTCACTTCTTAATTAATCATACAACAAACAAGGTATTTGGAATGCAAAAATAAAAAAATCCCGTGTCACGTGCGAGTTGAACTCGCGTGGATAGGGTTCGTACGATGATGATACCCACCAAACACATTTCATGTAAATAAGGTAGCTAAGACTTACATAACGCTTGCATTTTTAAGGAAACGGATATAATGAACAGCCAAGCCCCTAATTCTTTCTACAAGGCCCTAACTCTACAAACCTTACATCTTGGGCAAAATGTAAGCGTTGCACAGACACTCCTGTGGGCTTCTGGTAAGAAATTAAGTCTAGGCTAACCATTCGTCACCGTCCGCAAGCCCGTGAATACGGTGGCCGAGAATCTGCTTGCGATTCCCGACGCCTAAAGCGTCTCCTGCGGCCCTAGTCGCCGCGTGAGGGCGCAAGACTCTCACGCGCCCCGCCTCCTTCGCAAGCATTACTGCTTCGCAGGAGGTGACGGCTTTCCATTCCCTCTCGCTCCGTACCATGGCCTGGACCAGGGCCGGATGCGAGAGATCACCGCCGCCGATCGCCTCCGCGAGGACACTGCGGTGCTCCGCCCAAGCTGGGCAGATCTCCACCGTATGCTCCACCATGTCCTCCGGGCGATCCACACAATGGTGACACCCGGGCGTTTCCTCTCGCCTTATTCGAAACAGGAACCTCCCGAAACAACCGTGTCCGGTGAGGACCTGTGTAAGGCGGAAGTTGAGGACGCCGTGGCGCCTCTCCAACCACTCCTCAAAGAGGGGACTTACCGCCGGGGGGACTTGCTTGCCGCTATTGTGGCGTGCCCAGCACTGGGTTACGACAATCGCACCCTCCATACGTGATTGCTCGCGGCAGCGGAGTTACACCCCGGCGTTGTGCCTCCTCGTGCCGCTCCCATGCGTGCGCGAGGGTTTTTGCCTCCAGATCCCATGGCGGCAATCCAGTAAGGAGGCTCGCCGCCACGCAGGAGACCGTGCGGTATCCCCGGACCAGCCGGACGGCCATGACCCTTTGGGACGCGTTCAACCGGCGGTATTACACGCAATATTTAAATTGACCTGTTCTTGAATGAATTCTTCTGATCCAATTCTTAAATCAAAATCGTGTATCGTTTTGTTTCGATTAATTAAAAGTATACACAACTAAAAAGCTCGGCACGATTATTGTAGTGAGTGATAAAAGCGTCTCGTTTAGTTTTTTTTTAACTACGTATTCTGATAAATGATAATGATATATTATTTATTTCTGTAAGTAGGTTTGTACAAACACTAACACATCAATCATATTTTAAAAACTAGATGAGATCGGCGTTTCCTATGACTTCTCTGAGATGGCCGAAACAAACTCAGAGGTCAGTCTCTTTAAGTCCAGACAATCTTGATCAGACCATGTAGATTGAAATGGTATTTTGAGGAAAGAACCAGAACACAGATTGAGTGGACCTGTCCAGTCAGTGCACGCATTTGTCAGTAATCATGCAGCTTAACACAGAACTTATGGAGCTCAACGATTCGACGAACATTACCAAAGAAAGGACATTTGGATAGGGCGCATAAAGTACTCTAACTGCCAGACCATCATTAAAAGTAATGATATAGTTAGTTATGACTTGGGCGGTTTACTAGAAGCCAATGAAGAGTTCCACCAACAACTCTTGGCTCCATCATCAGAACCTCGTTACTAAGCCTAATCTATTGTACTCGTCAAAAACGAATCTTATGAGCCCAAACTCGAGCGTTTTGCTAGTAGCCACTCCTGGCTCCATCATCAGACCGTCACCCAAGTGCAATGTATTGGACTCATGAAAACAAATCGTTTGACCCAAAAGTCGAAGTAATTATTTTAGCCACTGAAGAGTGTTTCGGGTAAACTGCCATAATGGATTATTTGCTCATTCGTTATTTGACAAAAAAAACGTCAGCGACAAAGTCGACAGATCACCTCTCCTAAAAAATCTGTCCTTAGTGGAGAGTACCTGCAGCATGTATACAAACACTACTCCATTTATTCCACGTATCGGCGCTCAACTGATCTGATTTGGAAAAAAAAGGTCGCGAGCGGGGCCACTGCCGCGTAGTCCTACGCCGTGCGCCCGTAGCACCTGTGGAATGAAACCCCAAGCGTCCGTTCTATTGAGCGCTGCTCATATAGACGCGAGTGTGCATCGCGCGATTTTTTGTGTACGCCCAAATCATAAGAGATCGTCGAGCCATGGACGCTTACTTGTTCGTGGCGTGCGTCTATCGCCACGCCTGTCTAGGTACGATTTCTGCCTCCAGCACATTTTATTAACTCTTTTGTGACACTTCTAGTAAAAGCGCATAAATTTTATTTTTGCGACCCGGACTTGTGGAAGCGGGTAAACTATACGATCAAGTGACACCAATAATTGAAACACGCTTGTGCTTGTGACTTTCGACCATGTTTTTAGAACGGAAAGAAAACAAAAAATTGGTATTAGAAATGGTTATATTTGAATAACTATTAGTAATTTAGCATAAGAAAATATTAAAGTTTTACATGGTTAATTATTATTATTTATATGTTTTTATAATTACAATTATTATTATCTCGTTATTTTATCTTTTAGTAATTAATCGGTACCTATCAGTTTAAATGGCACCATAACTTTTTATCATCAATGTAACCTACATTATGTAATAAAATTATTAGTTTACATTTTAAGGAGGATGCGCTAAGGTAGCCCGCGAAATTCAGTTTCGTATGTTTTTTGCAATTACAAAAAACATTTGAATTTGGCGGTTCACCCTGGCGATTTCGTGTACTACCTAGGTATGCACATAGTTTAACTGTACTTAGTAGGCACGTTATTATTTTAAGGCACAAAATTAGTACTAAACCTTTTTAATTTCGTCAGACACAAAATTTCATAAAATCGCAACACTATGCTAAAGGCACGCTTACAACGGACATCCAGGTCTAAGTCCAAAGTATGCAATTATTGTAAACAAAAAAAACAATAACTCAGCAAAAAATGGGAATGCAAGTTGTACTCTTTTTTCCTCTTTGCCCTTTTAACAAAAACAAACATCTATATTTGTCAAATTATTTTCCATGTAGAAGAATTTTCACCTTTTCGTCTTCACTAACTGCCGCACTCAGAGACGTCACTTAAAAATAAAGGAATATAAATTAATAACTTTAATTCACCAGCGTATCTTGGCACATGGCGACAAAATTCAATCCATTTGTAATTTTTTTTTTTCACTGACAGGGGCGGCATTTTAAATAAGGGTGGCACAAAACACCTGACGGTCGATAACGCCAACAGGCGTAACACGGCCAAATCTATCTCTACTCTACAAAGAGAAGACAAATAACTTTCCTAACAAAGCCCAGCTTAGGCCTCTCTGGCCGTACTAAAGTTACGTTGTGTTTAGCGGTGACCGCCTCATGCGGCCGTAATGTCCAAATATGCATTTTTGGACACTTTAATGTCTGTACTGATGAAAACGACAGATTTTCATGACGTCCGCTACGAATGTGACGGAATGGTCTTCTAGGAAGCCATCATAGCTTACCTGGGATCCAACGCATCTTCCGTCAAATGAGCGACCACCTTTAAACCACGTACGCACGAACGTAAAATTATCGCGGCGGGATTTTCGCGCACTGGATCTTCATCGCACTGCTTAACGCCGAGAAATGAAAGTCAAACTGTGTTTTTTTTCGACGCGCTGTTGACACGACGAGATGCACTCAATTGAATTCTCAATGCTCGGTTCTACAGCAGTTGTAAATCCAGTGTGCCAAATAATTATTTTACGTCCGTGCGTACACGAGGGCTTACACGTCAATTAAAGTTAAGATTGGTGTAGAACAACGGCCAAATCGTAACTGGCGACGTTTCGACATGCCATCATATACAGGGTAAATTAAATTAGCTCGCGAAACTCCACAGTCGTGATGGGTGTATAGTATGCATAAAGATTAAACATACAAAAAAAGGATTGATGTCGTTTTTTGGGGTCAACGAGCATCGATACTTACTTGCCCGGTCTTTGTATTTGATTGTTGTCTTTTATAGTTATAATTGCTCAGGCAAAATAAGTTAAAGGCAATTTTGTGAAATAAATCCTAGTGAAAATGTATCACCGGGATAATCTTCATTCAAGCATTAGAAATAGTGAGTGAAAAGTGCTTGATATTTAGGCACATGTTAGAAAAACTTGTGCGAAAAAAAAAAAATTTGGGTACATTTCGTAAAATATTGGTTTTACGTCAATTTATGGTATTACAAGTTGTTTCCTTCTAACATTTAACCAATATTGAACATTAACAATGTAATGTAATTGTACTCTGGTAAATAGAAATTAGATCGTTATTTACCCTTTTTTTGTGATTCGCCACAGTCAGACGTCGTCGTCTGCCTAGCTTTAAAGCGACTTACGTATTGATTCTAACCTCAAAAGTATTCCTTGGGATATTATAATAATATCTTGGCTGTTTAGATGTTATTTCAAACGCGATGGTCTCTGACTGTCATACTGAACTTCGAAGTTTAAAATACAGCTGTTCTGTATGCACAAAGTTAGAAAGTAAAAGTACGAATTACGTGAGTTAGAAAGTACGCTATGACGAATTACTTAATTGAGAATGTTCATCATATGGAAAACAAAAGCCAGGTACAGGTTCTATAGGGAACTTGGTCAACATCCTTGTATGTGGGGGCTCGGCAGTTTCGGAGATAAACCGTGTTTTTAACGACGGATAGTATAGTGATGCGCACGACGCAGTCGCCGGCGCAACTCAGCCGGGAACTTCTCGTAACAACGACGGCAAGCGGGGCGCTCGTCGTACTCGTAGAACTTGCTTCTCGTACTAAGGGCGGTATCGCATACAGAGCAAGCGAAGTGGTGTACGCACCAAGCTTTGTTCAGGGCCGTGAAAACTAAACAAAAAATAATACTTATTTGAAGATATGTTCCACGAAAAAAATATTATTCTATATTCGACTTGGCTTTTGTAAGATACTTACCGTCACCAGCAATAACTTGGTTGCACACATAGCACAAGTTTCCGAACAACTGATGGTAATGCTGTTCGCAGTAGGCTAGACCCTTCTTCTCGTAATGGCGGTGACCATGGAATGGCTTCTCACATTTGGCACACACAAAGTGCTGAAAAAAAGACACATACAGATTTAGGTTAAATCATTAATAATCAAGTTCCCTAGTAATAATAAATACACACCTCAACATGCCAATGTTTCCCAAGGGCAGTGACAATCCTCTCCTCGATTGGACGTCGGCAAGCTCCACAAATGGGAATACCCATTTTGTCATGGCAACGTAAGCAGAAGAGATTGTTCACATCATTGGCAGCGTATCCAGGGCGATTCTTGACCTCCCTAGCGGTATGATCAAGCTCCACGCCACACGTCGCACATGTGAAGTGGTAGCCGTGGTACACCTCGCCCCGGTATCGTAACGGCTCACCGTCAATAACACCACTGTAAGAAACAATTTGGAAATTTATTTACACGTAAGTAGGGTTGTACCTAAGATGATTAAATTCATTGACATAAAGTATAAATTACATTTTAGCTGCTTATTAACTAACTGATAAACATGACTTACAGATTCATTAAAGCGGAACACACACTACACGGGGCGCAGATAACAGGCTAGTGATTTTTAACAGACTTCCAAAAAGAAGGACAGCCTCCTTCTTTTTGGAAGTCTGTTAAAAATCACTATACGTTCGTCTGTTTCGATGTTTTTTTTTAAAATGTATGTTCATCGATTTCTCCGTCAAATGTTGACTGAAAAACTACCCAAGCAAAGTTAATAAGGGACAACACATAAATTTTATTGACTTTGCTTGGGTAGTTTTTGAGTTACGTTTCAATTATGCGTATTTTTCCCACTTAGTATATGTGGATGATGTTCTAATAAGTTCCTGTCCATAGACATCTAAGGAGCCTTCGACAAAACCAACTTCTCCAGCATTAGCAGCGCCCTCTCCAATCAGGGACTAGAACAGGTCCAATGGACTGGATTATAAACATGTTAAGCAAACGAGTGGTTCGCCTTGAGGATGAACAGCAGTTGGCCATATGCTGCCCCCAGGGAGGGGTACTGACCTCCTCTTTGGAATCTGGTGATTAATGACCTCATCACCCAACTCAACTCCAGCCGCTATTCTACAATAAGTTTTGCAGACGACCTCGCAATCCTTGTTTCGCGGAAATTATACAATAGGTTTTGAAGACGACCTTGCAATCCTTGTTTCGGGGATATTATACAATAGCTTATGCAGACGACCTCGCAATCCTTGTTTCGGGGAATGTGACAGGTGCGACAACTGCAACCTCACTCAGCAAGCGCTAAGTATCGTAGAAAGGTGCAGGGAATTTGACCTATCAGTAAACTCCACTTAAACTAATTCAGTTTTAATGAAGTTTACACTAAGCAAGCGCTAAGTATCGTAGAAAATTGGTGCAGGGAATTTGACCTATCAATAAACTCCACTAAAACTGAATTAGTCATGTTTACCAAAAACGAGCATGGGACCTTTCCGATAACCGAAACGTTTCAATACAGAACTTCAGTTGGCCAACGAAGTCAAGTACTTCGTAGACAGTAAGTTAAACTGGAGTAGTCATTTGGACAACGAACTAAACAGGGCCTGCATAACCTTCTGGTAGTGCAGAATTTTTTTTGGTAAGAAGTTAGGCATATCTCCTAAAATTATACTATGGCTGTACACCAGTGATCGCACCCATGATCACCTACGGGGCCGAGGTCTGGTGGCCCCGCACCAAGCTAGTTACAACCTCAAAAAAACACTACAACGCATGCAAAACTAGCTTGCATGGCGACTACGGCCTGCATGAGAACTACTCCAATTGCAGCAGTCGAAGCCATGCTGAGACTCCCACCGCTCCACCTGTTCATACAGAAGGCGACGATGGCGGCGGCACGTCTAATCCCCAGAAATCTAGTTGCACTTGATTTCTGGGGTCACACCATACATCGCGCTGCTTGAGGGAAAGGTGTTCCCCTTTACGAAAGCTATAAATGACCGGGTACCTCAACAATTTATCTTTGATAAAAAAAACAAATCCATCTTCACGAGGATCGCTGTGATACGAGGTGTTGTGCACTGCAGAGCTGCGCATCTTCACGGATGGATCCAAAACAGGTAGTGGTACAGGTGAAATCTTCTCGGAGGACTTTAACATACGCATAGCCACACCATTGGGGGTCCATAACGCTGTGTTCCAGACCGGATGCATGGGTATTTCTCTAGCCGCTTCGGTCATCATGACCAGGGAAGTTAAGGACCGCTCGATCCGCATACTTTCAGACAGCATGGCTCTGAACAGTCACACAGTTGATTCTGGGCCCAGTCTATACAAGTGCCACCAGCGCCTCAACCAGGTGGGAAGTCTCAATAACATTCAATGCATCAAAGGACACAGCGGTTCGCTAGGTAAATATGCAGCCGATGAACTTGCCAGAAGTGGGTCAAGGGTGGCAGTAGTGGGACCTGAACCCATCGTGCCACTCCAATTCGGATACTAACGCACTCTGGTATAGAAACGCACTAGGGAACAACATCACAAACTATGGGAGGCCCAACGTGAGAGCACTTCCCACAATTATTGATATGATTGAGGGCCTGCATGGAAGACGACGAGATAGCAGCTCATGTGCTTCTAAACTGCCTGGTGGTCGCCACATACAGGGCAAAGTACTTCGGTAACCCTGGTACCCTACGTGAGATTGACAGTAACACCAAGGCATTACTGGTTTTCCTCTGCTAGGATGGAACGAATGATCGATGTTCCCACCCGTACGCAAAATACGCGCATTGATGTGGAGTTACAGACCTTACTACCTATAATCTTGCTATGTTTCGGTCACTTTTTTTTTGTACAAACCATTTATATTATTTTTATCCACAGTCGCGTTGTTATGTGTGTTCCGCCTATGTTCGATTTACTAGGAGTAAAGATTTACTTACTGGCACTTATGGCACATGTAGTTAAGCAGTCCGTCGGCCTTAATACGTGCATTGCAGGTGTGACACAGAGCACGCCCACCATTTTTTATGAAGCCTGCATCAGCAAGCTCGACATTACAGTCCTCACAACGAAAGCATGCAGGATGCCAGTTGGCATTCATTGCTTTTATCACGCGACCAATCACAAATTCGCCTGAAACAAGACAAAAAAGCCAATGACAAAAATGTATAGCGCAGTTTTTCTTTGTTTTTGTTGAAGGCCATTAACCTATTGACCGCTTGGTTTTATATCAATTGCCGTACCCCCAGAGCGCCTAGCTCATAAATCGAGAAATAAATACCTATGACAAATAATCGTGCCCTGACATATTGTAAACCAAAAAACGAACACGGCGGTAGGCGGCACGGTCACGAAAACATTATTAATCCGACTGGGGCAGTCAATAGGTTTTCGAATCTTCAAAAGTAAGGTACTCACATTATAATATGAAGAGACAGAAGAGTTAGCCCACGTTCGCACGGACGAAAAAATATCTCGGTGGGAATATATCACGCACCGGATTTTCAACTCTCGCTGTTGAGCCAAGCGTTGAGAATCCAAAAGAGTGCCTCCCAGCGCGTCGAAAAAACACAATGTTGGATTTTCAACTCTCGACGCTAAGCAGAGCGTTAAATATCCAGTGTGCGATAAAATGCCGCTGCGATATTTATACGTCCGACGACCGTGGGCCTAAATCAGTTAGGTACATAAATACATCCCTGTATTTTTTTATTTAAACGGTGGCACTTCAGGGCTAAAACTATGGATGGTAGAGTAAAGTACTGAAAGGAGCTATGACCTCGATTTAAGAGGAAAATACTATTGCATTTTTAGTAGGTGTCTACCTTAGAAGCTTCTGCCTGAGCCAGGAATTGAAGATTCATGCATACTCATCAGTGACGTCATCGTCAAGTCACCGATCAGTCACGTCAATTTCGGGGACGTGTGTGAACAGATAGTCAGTCAGCCAGCCAGACATAGCAACAACGCCTCAATATATTTTTCGTGCGAGTTTCGCTAACTTGATAATCCAACACGCGTGTGTCGACGGAAGAGTAGACAAAATAACAATTTTCTTTTATTCGTCCACCATTTTGTCTATTCTTCCATCGACAAAAATCGTTCTGTGGTGGTCATGCATTCGCGTGTAGAGGTGATAAAACATCTCATTCTAATTCTGTCCTTACATTTTCGAAGACATGATTGTTTGAAAACATGTCTTCTAATATGTCCTGTAAATCTATAAATAAATATTAGTAATAGAATAAGTACCGCATTTTCCGCAACAAGGCGCAAACAGCACTTGGAAGTCACGTTCACAGTATTTACGACCTTCAAACTCGTAGAATACACCTTCAGGAAACACACGGAAACATTGTGCACATCTGAAAGATATCATATCAAATAAATTGCCTAACATCCTTAAAAGCAGTAGTGCACATAATAATGTCCAACACATGTTGATTCAGTTTTTTTCAATTTAAATCTAACTTATTCTAACTAATTTTATAAATGCGAAAGTAAGTTTGTTTGTTACGCTTTCACGCCAAAACGGCTGAACGGATTTGAATGAAATATGACACACAGATAGACCATGAACTGGGTAAGGACATAGGCTAAATAACATCCTGGATTGCAGACAAAGTTGCGGGCAGCCTGTGGCGCAATTGCGTAACACACATACGAGTAAAATGATGATTGATCGCAGTGTTTCAGTTTGACATACGTTCATTACGTTATTTACGTTGTTGAGGAGACGAATTTTTCAATCTGATGAAGTAATTCATTAGGAATTTCCTTAAAAACCTTGGATTGTGATTGAAAGTGTGTGTGTAAGCATTTAGGGTGCTGGTCAAACTGAGGCGAATACCGCATGGGCAGTGGGACGAAATTCGCTCGCGCCGACCTTGTCAACTAACTTGTATGGAGAAGTTCTAAGTGGCGCGAACACGCGTCTATAGTTTTCGGGACTGTCTAATCATTAAAACAATAGACGCGTGCAGTCGTGTCCCACGTCCCAAGTAGGATTCACCTCAGTTTAGTTCAGACAGTCCTTAAAGTCCTTCCTTATCTCTTCTTCTCCCTTTAATCCATCCAAAAAGTCTGTAAAAGATCGCTTTTAGCGATAATACCGCTCATTGTGTCACCCAATGTAAGATGTCTACATTTATATCTGTAATTTATGGTGTACATAATAAGGAGTAAGATTCTATATATCTATCTATCTAAAGACCATAGAAAACTTACACGAAGCAGTTGGTATGCCAAAGTTCGCCATTAGAGTTGACAATCTTTTCATTAGGCTCAAAGCCATCGCCGCAGCGGGTGCAGAACATGTTGTCCAGAGACATTGTCGCTAATCTATAAAATAAATAAATGAAATTGTAACCAAAATGGTTGTATTGGGAAATTATCAGACCTGTTGCACTTTATTTCAGTTAATAATAAATTATTCCTGGCAGAACGGATGGCCGTTGGGGTGGAAAGGTTCTTGAGTGACAACCCCCGAGAGCTTCCAGCTGGTACTTCAGAATCTTTTCGTGTGCCTGGGTAGGGAGTTCCGCGGATTATTAAGATGGGTTCAAGGCTATCCATTAGGTCGAGTCATGGAAGAGAGGCGTGAGGGGTTCTTGAAGTCTTCAGACGATGCGCGCAAGTATCGGCACTTCAATAGACTTTTGAAAAGCAACCTTCGCCGCTTTAAACTGAACGTATTATGGAGACAATATATACGCAATAGAGCGGAACAAGGGCTTAAAGGTCTTTTCAAGGAAGAGATCTGTCTATTGGGTCGAGCCAGCTTAAGAAATTGAAGACCGATGATGGCAGAATCATAATACGCCAAAGCAGAAATTTTGATGAGATCGAGAGGTTCTATGTACACTTGTACACGTCAAACAAAAATAAGTAAAAAAACTGGCAAACGACCTGAAAGTTAGATGTCAGCCTACTAGACTAGAATGGCTCTGAAGCAGCTTAAACCAACAAGGCACAGGGTGATGACGGAATTACAGCCGAACTCCAGAAGAACGGTGGAGAAAGGCCCTTCAGAAGCAAACAAGCCGAATTCCGTAAAGGCTTCCGTATTGTAGACGACATATGCTGCAACAAGATATTCATAAGACCAAATAACTTCCTCTGGTATGAAGCCTCTGCTTTAGCATTTTAAGAGAGTCTTAAATTTTGTTGCAACTTGGGTTGTGCTGTTGTCTCTTCAACTGTGCCAGATTGACTTTTGGTACATTGCAGTGCTAAAGGGTTTGTACGAAAACCCTAATCTGTCTGACTAGAAGTATCAAATGAATATTCTCAGTTGTGTTATTGACAATCAAGATAAAGTAAAAAAACTACTTCACAGTAAGTTTTTAATTACGATAGCAGCTATGCCATAGAGATAGGAAGATTTAATTTTAATTATCCATTGGAAGCTTTTCAAGAAAAAAAAAACAGTTTTTCTCCACAACATTCAACAGATAAACACTTTCAGTCCAATAACAACACAGCTACAGTTGTAGCTCCATTAGTCATGGTATTGTAGAAAGAGTTCTATACAGCCCTCTATGGAGAGTATGAAATTGCAACCCAAATGCTACTGAACAGCCTCAAGGTTGCTACATACAGGGCTATAAACTTTTTTGTGACCCAAGTATGGTACACTCTTAGAATTCTCAGCAACATTGCTTGCACGATTTGGGTAGATAATAATGTATTCTTTTTTTCCATCTCACTAAACCAATTCATAAAATACATGAGTCATAATGTATGAAATAATTTTTCCTTAACAAGTATTTTATTCTTGTTTTACCATGACTTCATTTAACAAAAATGTTGTTATTCACCACAACAGTTGCAATATACCCAGTATTTTCATTTATTTAAATACTTTCACTAAAATAACATTTTATGGTGTCCTAGTTTACTAACATAAAAAGTGAAACAGGTGCAAATAAGTAAAATGGTTTGAGTATTGTTAATACAGACATTTTCCTGATATTGTAACAGGCAAATTCTTATTAAATAAGTTGTTAATGTATTTAGATAAGCTTGTTGGTATTTAGAATACAAAGGCAGTTTCATTTGGTTACGAATTTTATTAAATTAATTTGGTTTTATGAAATGATGGCTGTAAGTTAGTTTATTTTATACATATTTATTTGAATTGCATGAATGTTGAAGGCGACCAGCGAATTATTAATTTCTGTTACAGACCTTGTATTCATTGGCAAATATAGCACTTACCTACATGAGATCTAAGGCCGAGAAATATTTATATTGAAAGTAATGAATTATTGTGCTATATCATGGGAATATGAATAACTATGCATATGGAGGTGTGGTGCTAGATATGAGCAATCAAGGTAGGTTTTATAGGTATGTTAACCACTCCCTCCCACGACTGCAGATGTAGCTTACCCTGGCATTCTTTCCTTCAATTGTTTACTATACCAAAAATATTACGCGTTCTTCAACGTATGTTCTGTCAAAAAGAAGAACAGGGTTGAATATACAGCTTAACTTCTATAACTGAAATAGGAAAACTAGGAACTTAGAGGTAACTGTGTCGATACAAATAGAAATGATGCAACGGTGTCAAAAATAGTAATAAAAACACATATATCATAGAAAAGATTTACTTACATTTATTAGTTTCGATAAAGTTATGAAATTAGACGTCTAAAACATTTTAATATCCTCTTGATGGAAATATTATTTGATTCCAAATGGTATTTCACAAACCAGACGCCCCACGATTTCCACGAAATTTCACGAAAACTAATTTATTTAGATCCACACCCACAGACAGACAGACAGTGTTGCCACCTCAAAAATTATCTTGTCAGTTGTCACACTTGTCAGTACTAGATCCAGTGTTAAATGTCGCCATATTTTGGAAATTTGAATTGAAAAAAAAACACCATTTTCGTTAAAAAATAATTAAATCAAGTTCTCTAAATGTCTGAAATTAAAAAAAAATAGTTATTAACAGTCAAAACAAAAAAAGGGTCTTGATTAAAATTCCAGATTTTGAAACATTATAATTATCTTCCATTATCATCTTCACCATCCAGGTTTGCACTGAAGCTGTAGTTGGTTGTGATAGATCAATGATTACTTTGAGTTTTTGCCGATAGTCTCAATGACATCGCTAGGCAATTCGTAACTGAAGCATTTAATTTTCAGAACTTTCATTGTTTCTAAAAAAAATATGGCGTTAAGTAGTGGGCTGGCCATTCTGTTTTTTAATTTGCCTTTAACGATGCTCATAACACTGAAAATTTTATCGAATTCAGTTAAAGAATGTTATAACAAAAACAATAAAGTCAATAACTCTAATTACAGCGTTTGGGATTCCCCGACCATACATAGGACTTAGTGCCGATTTCACCAATGTTACTGAACGCGTTCAGCACATCTATAACGCGTTCAAGAGCTGTCAGTGTCAATATTCCATGGAAAATAATGACACTGACAGCTCATAAACTTAGTTTGTCTTGATCGCGTTCAGTTTCATTGGTGAAATCGGCACTAAGTCCAGAAAGTTAAAGATTTCCGTCTCAAATAAGTGATGCCAAATTCCATTGAAAAATCGCTAAAAACATACAGTCGCTAAACGATGAAAAAATGTCGCTAAGAGCTCTGAAAAATAGCCAATCTATTGTTGTATTTTTAATTAGACGAAGCCAACTGACAGTAGCTAATGTCACTTTGTAAAATAATGTTGCCATATTTAAAGTAATAGTGATGCGTTCAGTTCTCGTTCAATCAGATGAATGAACAATGAGTGTGAATAGTTAATCATTTCAAACTCTAAACCGATCAACGCTACGCGCGTCGGTCGTCATTTTGTTTGTTATTCGGCTTCTAACCTCTGGTCTGATAGCACGAATGTTTCTTCTGCGCTTACGCTGTTTAGTTATTGTTTTTGTTAAGTTTTTCGTTACGTTGTGTTTGTGGTCATTGTTGTGTTTATTTGTTGATAGATTTTTTCGTACAAACGATATGGATCCTCAACCAAGCACGTCAAGCCAAAGCTTGTATCCAAGAAAGAAGAGACCACGGATTGCTTTAAGCGTTACCGAAAAACTTATGATACAAAACGTCTACAAACACGTATTTGAGGAGAAAGCTGCTTCACTATTACCTATTGAGGCTCCCGAAAAAAAAGAATGTGTTTCGAAAACAGCAGACATTTTGGGAATTGGTGTGACCTCAGTTTACAGTGTTTTAAAAGAATACAAAGATAATGAACAATTTAAGTCTCCCAAGAAACGTGGACCAAAACACAGTTTCAAAGATAAATTAGACGAATTTACTTTTGCCGCTATAAGGCGAAAAGTAAATTTTTTTTTAATGCAATTGAGCCACCCACCATTATAAAAAGGTAACTTAAACTTTATTCCTTCTACTGCATTATATTCTGTGTCCACCATAATGTTCTCTGATAAACCAAAGTATTAGATTGCGTAAGACTTCTTTACTCAAAAACTTTTTCTATTACTTTCAGATTCTTAAGGTTATCAATGAAGACCCAGACTTACCCAATTTTACTTTGAGTACATTATGAAATGTTATAAAACATTTAAATTTCAAATATGTCACAGAATCAAGACAAAGCATTTTAATTGACAGATAGGACATTATTTTATGGCGCCAGCGATACTTTCGAAAAATTAAAGAGTACCGAAGGGAAGGAAGGTATATTTACTACCAAGATGAAACCTGGATCAACGAAGGTAGTTACAATTTTCTGTTTTCTTTACATTAAATTGTACTTTCAATAATTAATTCATAATTTTCACTATCTTGAAGGTCATGCACCGAAGAAGGCATGGATTGACCAGACAGTGTTATCGTCCCGCCAGGATTTCCTAGATGGCTAGACCACTGGCTTAAAACAGCCTTCAGGAAAGGGCAAACGATTGATTATCGGCCATAAAGGCGGGGAAGAAGGATTCGTAGAAGACAGCTTATTAATTTTTGAAGCCAAAAAAAATTAAGAAGATTATCATCAAGAGATGAATGCCGATTCCTTTGAGAAGTGGTTTAGGGGGGTCTTGCCAAAACTGAAACCGAATTCCGTAGTAGTGATGGATAATGCTCCCTACCACTCCAGGAAACTAGAATCGCTGCTGTGGGCCACAGCAGCGATTCTAGTTTATTATATTTTTATAATATTTTTGCTCGTTAGCCACAGCCTGTGGCTAACGAGCAAAAATATTTCATTCGAAACAAAAATGGTTAAAGCTACTCTTAAAGACATTGTACGGCAGCACAAACAAGAACATTGCGATAAGTATGTTGTGGACGAGATGGCAGCGCAGCATGGGATAATTGTTTTACGTCTGCCCCCATACCACTGTGAGCTCAATCCCATTGAGTTGGTATGGGCGCAGGCTAAAGGATATGTTGCAAGAAATAACAAAACCTTCAAAATGACAGAAGTAAAAAAACTTTTTGAAGAAGGACTTCTACAAATCACGCCTTAAAAATAGAGTAGCTGCGTGTCTCATATAATTAAAGAAGACAAAATGTATGGTCTCGACCACATGATCGACAATGTTTCAGACAGATTTATAATTAATGTCACCGAAAGCGATAGTGATGATGTTTTTTCTGATGATGAATTAAAACAAATCATGTAATAAGCGATGTTTTTTTTATTTTCATTACCTACCTATAATTGTTATATTTTATACATCTATAGTTTCAACTACATGATGTATTGAAAATAGGACAGTCTTACAAATTTCCTCGCAATGTTTAAAACACTTGGTATTCAGTATAGGTAGATACTATAGAATCATAGTCGTCGAAAACTCGTTGGTATGTACAAAGCACGACTAAAATTGGAACCCCGTACCCGATATAGGCAGTTCGGCACACTAACTATTCACTAGACAATCGAGGCAATTTCATTCATTCAGGAGTTTTTTCAATCATTCACTTTGTCACAACACTATTTATATTTCGTCAAAAACTGACAACACTGTAAACGTCAGCTGACTTCGTCTAATTAAAAATACGACTATAGTGACAAAATCACCAAGGTGGCAACACTGCAGACAGACGAGTACCACAGAACTAGACACTGGCAACAATGGCTAAGGCCGCTTGCCACAATCAAAAAGAACAAGAAGAAGAGTACCACAGATTACTAATTATTATCGGAGAGGTCTGTTTTTTTTAGTGATTGTTGAATATGATGTGTCTACAAGTAAATCACTAACTGCTGGAAACAATGCTTTTATTTTTTAAATATGACGACTTTAGTACGGAAAACTGGGAAAAAGTCACTCAGCCTATTTTCAACTTACTATTTTCAATAAATTACTAGGTAAAACTATACTAAACCCTATAAAATTAGATAGCTTAGTTAATAACATTTATTTTTTAGACGTAGGCACTGTCGAGCTACGATGCGCATATTCTGAGATATCGCAGATTTAGTGAACCCGGGGAAGTCGCGCGATTTTGTCGCGCGCGGTTTGTACGCGTCTGACGAAGCAAAACAATATGGCGTTACAGCGGAGGGGTGTAGCAAGACGAGTACGCTACGCTCAAAGAATATAACTACTCTCTACCGAGAGGCTACGCTAGACCACAGAACATAAATACATTCTGTCAAAAAAGCATCGGGAATGGATGATGTTTGTGGTTCTAAATACTTTTTTTTGGTGTTAGATTGGCACAACCATTTTCCAGTTTGAGTTGCATCTGGTAGTTAGATTAAAGTGCTGTTTTTAGATAAAGCGGAAATTATGCCAGAAAGCCTATTATACTGTCAAAGACAAGAAGGCTTCCTTCTTGTTCCTTCTGGGAACAAGAAGGCTTGGGATTGAGCTGCTCCAATAATTTTGCAGAGATAATAATGTTGATGTATAAAAACATTTTGTTAAATAAATAGAAATTACGATGTTTCTTTGACATAAACTTATGTTATGGTGTTTAGGGCCAAAAACATAATTCCCCGTCCATCCGGGACATCCTGGCATAATTTATATCAATTCCTCCTTTATCAATGATATACATTTATGTGTGTTGGTTGCAGGAATCGCTTGAGCCATTCAATTGTAATATATATGTTAAATGATTTTATTTCTGTAAGTAGGTTTGTACAAACACTTTTACACGTCAATTACGATTAATCTGTTTGATTTTGACGGTTCAAGAACATTCATTGCGTTCTATATATTGTTGAGCAGAACTTTTATCGAACCGAGATTCCGATTGATTGTGTATTACGCAATTAGGGTGCTGGTCATGTGAGAAAAGACATCTGGGTAGGCAGCATAAATTACTCAAACTGCCAGACCATGATTAAAACTAACAAAAATATAAAACTTTGATTTAAAAAAACAAGGATTTCACGTTGTATTCATATTCACAATAATTAAAATATTACAATACTTTAAAAAATAATTTTCAAGTCATTTTCCATCAATGTCATAGTGTTTATAAAAATCCAAAAAATCTTGGTCAGATCATATGAGGACCATGGAGACTAGTGTCTGAAATGGTCTTTTGAGGAAAGAACCACACAGATTTGAGTGGACCTGTCCAGTCAGTGCACGCATTTGTCAATCATTGTGCAGCTCAACTCAGAACTAAGGAGCTCAACAATTCGACGAACAAAACAAAAGAAAGGACATTTGGGTAGGCCGCATTAAGAACTCAAACAGCCAGACCGTCAAAAACTAACTGAGAGAAAAAAGAAAAATACAGTAACCCACATAGTCCTCAAATAGTTAGCAAGTTATACATTTTTCATGTTTTTTTTAAGAATAATGTCACATCCGAAATGCTTGTTAAACGATATATTTTAATATGTATGGTGTTATAATTTTACTTTTGGTAATAAATAGACATACGAATTAATAGTTGATAAAATAATGAATGCATAAGATTGTAGCAGAAACGCTACCATACATTTTAATAATAATTCTTAATCTGTTCAGCACAATAAAGACAGAATATGTTAAAGAAAATATATTTACACAAACGTACGTATCTTCAGTGGAGTTTCAGTGGTGATTAAAATTTCGCATTAAATTATGATTTGAATAAAAAATCGAAATCGTTTTTTTTATGTAGCAAAAATTGAGTTACGCCGCCGGCTGCCCGCCGGCTGGCTATCAAGTCAAGTCAAGAAACAGTCAAGTGTCAAATCACAAAAATCTACAGAATCTGCTTTCATTGTTTGCATTTGTCTTACTGAGTTTATGTTCTTGCGGATTTGTTATTTTTAACCAACGAATAAGCTTGTTAAATGGGGAAGGTCGGGCAAAGCTAATTGTAGATGGCGTGACCATAGCTAGGTCCCCAAGGTCTTCAATAAATTTGACATTTCGTTCATTCATTCCATTTTGTGTTCATTCATGAGTTTGATTTTATTTCACTATTTCGTTATTTTCGGTGATTTCAGTATTTTATATCGAGTACTTGACATGGAAAGTGACAGAATTTTAAACCTTGAATACTTCCTCGTAATCACTTTCTTTCAAAATGTTTCCAACTCAAACTCGAACTCAAAAAAATCTCTATGAATAGCTTTAAACCACAATCTTCTAATTTTAGGTTCTTCGGGAAATGGTGCACTCCAATTTCAGAGTATCTTTGAACACAATAACGCGTAAATTGTCGCTAAAATAAAATAAAACCACATAACGCCTTGTATTATTAGCTTGTGTTGGGAACTAGCTACGACAGCGCCATTTTGACAGTTGCCTTCCCCATTGATTCCGACGATTCTTTTAACCTATTTCAAACCAATTCCTTGATCAGTTAATTATTTAAACTGCATATTACCCTGTCCATATACTTTAAAATTTGTGCACTCGAGGCCGAAGTGTCTATGGACGGTGGGCATTCCCCTTTACAAAATTTTCTATCGGTTTTACCCCTTTTCGACCAACTGCTACTATAGCAACATCCATAAATCTACGCATATATTTAAGCCATGTCCCGTACGAGTTGATCAAAGTGGTTGTAATAATATAAAACGTATTAATTAAAAAGGAGTACTTATTAGGAGCGATTATGGCAGCATACTTAAACATAGTTCTCATGTAGACTCAATTCAAAAATTTGTTGAAACGTTTATTTATTTTATTTTAAAATAAAATGTTATTGTTTAGTTCCATAGCATTAAAAACTCACGTTACCACTAATATGCAAATAACTATCTAGTTAGGTATATAAATAACTGTTGTTTTTTTATCTAAACCAATAGATAGGTACTTATTCGTACTCGAATTTATAATAATAATAAACCATTTATTTCTTGAGCTGTAATCGATTTGAGCACGCTTACACCCGTTGCGAGATATCGTGAGCGCGATAACGATGTCCCATGAATTGTCATAAATGATGTCATGACATGCGCCATCTTGCGATAACGCCGACCATGCCCTCTAACAATATCTCTGTGAGCGAATTGTTGACAGCTCTCAGCTGTCATAATAGTGATATCTAAATCGGAACGCAAATTATCGATGTGAGCGCTGTCAGCGATTATGGTCTAACTCAGAATGCACCCTTATAGTCGTATTTTTAATTAGACGAAGCCAACTGACAGTAGCTAATGTCACTTTGTAAAATAATGTTGCCATATTTAATGTAATAGTGATGCGTTCAGTTCTCGTTCAATCAGATGAATGAACAATGAGTGTGAATAGTTAATCATTTCAAACCATAAAAGAATATTATTTCTATTTTACAATAAAATTGTATAAGGTGCTCTGATAGAAGTTACTAGTAGTATGTAACTACAATCAGTTTTATGACGGCTTATTATTACAAATCGCGGCCCTGCGACTAGTGCCTTTTTGTTTGTAATTCGGCTTCTAACCTCTGGTCTGATAGCATGAATGTTTTTTCTGCGCTCACGCTGTTTAGTGATTGTTTTTGTTAAGTTTTTCGTTACGTTGTGTTTGTGGTTATTGTTGTGTTTGTTTGTTGCTATATTGTTTCGTACAAACGATATGGATCCTCAACCAAGTACGTCAAACCAAAGCTTGTCTCCAAGAAAGAAGAGACCACGGATTGCTTTATGCGTCACAAACAGGTATTTGAGGAGAAAGCTGCTTCACTATTAACTATTGAGGCTCCCAAAAAAAAGAATGTGTTTCGAAAACAGCTGACATTTTGGGAATTGGTGTGACCTCAGTTTACAGTGTATTAAAAAAATACAAAGAAATATTAAGTCTCCCGAGAAACGTGAACCGAAACACAGTTTCAAAGATAAATTTGACGATTTTACTTTTGCCGCTTTAAGGCGAAAAATACATCATTTTTTTTTTGCAAATGAGCCACCCACCATTAAAAGGCCCCCATACCACTGTGAGCTCAATCCCATTGAGTTGGTATGGGCGCAGGCTAAAAGTTTATGTTGCCTTCAAAATGACAGAAGTAAAAAAACTTTTTGAAGAAGGACTTCAACATATCACACCTGAAAAATGGAGTAGCTGCGTGTCTCTAATAATTAAAGAAGAAGACAAAATGTATGGTCTCGACTTCATGATCGATAATGTTTCAGACATATTTATAATTAATTTCACCGAAAGCGATTGTGATGATTTTTTATCTGATTTTCATTACCTACCTATAATCGCAATATTTTCCTTAATTTTTAAAACACTCGGTATTCAGTATAGGTAGATACTATAGGAACATAGTCGTCGAAACCTCGTTGGTATGTACAAAGCACGACTAAAATTCGAACCCCGTACCCGATATCGGCAGTTCGGCACACTAACTATTTACTAGACAATTTCATTCATTCAGGAGTTTTTTCAATCATTCACTTTGTCACAACACTATTTTTATTTCATCAAAAACTGACAACACAGTAAACGTCAGTTGACTTCGTCTAATTAAAAATTCGACTATAGATATCATGATTATGACAGCTGAGAGCTGGCAACGATTCGCTCAGTGGTATTTTATAGAGCATGGTCGGCGTTATCGCAAAATGGCGCAGGTCGTGACGTCATCTATGACGATTCATGGGACATCGTTATCGCGCTCACGCCAATTCGGAATGATCTTTTTTTTCATTTGGCTTCGCACGGTTTGTGCATTCAGCCAGTGTCACGTTTATTTTATTACGAAGGAAACAAAGCTAGGGAAACGAAAATATAATAACTGTAATAAGTTATGACGGGATTTAGGGATAAAATCTATAGGATCAGTATTTGAAACAGTGATACCATAATGAATAAGGAACTAAAATTACAACTTAATATTATTTAAAGTAATGAATTAAACTATACATTTATATCCAAAATACAGGAAAGCTATTTGTGCAAAGTAAAGAAAGTATCGAGGTAGGAAAAGGAGTACGAAGGGACAAGGGGTTACTGTGGTATGCCAACCAAACTCTTTAGTGATGTTATCATAATCTGGCATCTTTGTATTGTAATGTCACTTATGTCATATCTTACTTTATCAAATTATGTATCGTTTATTTTGTTGATTAAAACCGTTATTCTAAAGGTTTATCTTATTACAATTTAATCAACAAAATGTTTTAAAATTTTGCCATCATGGAAAAATACTTGAAACCCGAACGGTTGGATATCGATCCTGTTGATAGTTCCGCATCAATAAAATGGGAACATTGGAAGAAAACATTTGAAAGCTTTCTTAAGGCGTCGGAAGGCATCTTGACAGGTGAGAAGGTACAAGCCTTACCATCTTCCTGGAAACTAGATCTTCTCATAAACCACGTTTCATCAAACGTTTTCATGTATATCAGCGAGTGTAATACTTTTTCATCGGCAATAATTACTTTGGAAAAATTATTCACAAAGCCTTAAAATATAATTTATGCCCGGCATGCACTCGCATCAAGGAAACAACTGGGCGACGAAACAATAGACACCTACTTACAATCATTAAAACAATTAGCGAAAGACTGCGACTTTAAAACTGTAGATGCTGAAACAAATAAGAATGACAATATACGTGACGCATTTATCTCTGGAATAAAATCTAGTACGATAAGACAAAGGCTACTAGAAAATCTGACGTTAACCCTTGAAGAAACACACAATCAAGCACTGTCACTAGAAATGGCTGAAGTGAATGCCACAAACTTTAACTCTTTTAATGCAAATACTGCTGCTGTCATTGCCTCCACTTCCAAACAAAAGGAATCTGGAAAATCTTTTGTACTTAAACAATCACAGGAGCCTAATAGTACAATAGCAGTGACGCCAACTTATCAGAGACGCAAATGTTTCTTTTGTGGTGGAAATGTCCATCCTCGTAAAAACTGTCCCGCAGTGGACTCTATCTGTCAATTTTGTAACAAGAAGGGTCACTACGCTGTTGTATGTCGAAGCAAGAGCCATATCAATGCCGCTATTCTCGAAGGGGATGATAGCCTTTGTGGTTGTATTGTAGCTGCATCGCCAACTTCCTTGAAGAAAGCTACAGTTCCAGCTTATATAAAAGGGATAAAAGCTGATGCTTTAATCGATACTGGTAGCTCTATAAGCTTCATTAATGAGCAATATTTTCAGTTATGTCAATTAACGAAGAGACCCTGCAAGCAAACTATATCAATGGCATCAACCAGTCATACGTCACAAGTCGAAGGTCAAACATGTGTGTCAGCTCGTATCGGAGAACATGATTATAGAAACGTGAATTTACTAATAGTAAAAAATCTCTGTGCTGACTTGATAATTGGTCACGACATATTAGACGAGCATTCCTTTCTCGAATTTTCATTCGGTGGACCTAAAGAACCTCTTAAAGTATGTGGCGTTGCAGAAGCGTCTGTCCCTGCTGTTCCACTTTTTACGAATATCAGTCCAAATTGCAAGCCTATTGCGATTAAATCTCGCCGCCACAGTGAAGAAGATAAAAAGTTTATCAAACAAGAGATCGCAAAACTCCTAGCTGATGGCATCATAGAAGAAAGCACGTCCCCTTGGCGAGCTCAAGTACTAATTACAAAGAACGCCAATCACAAGAAGCGCCTTGTCATTGATTATTCACTTACGATAAACAGGTATACACAGCTTGACGCTTATCCACTTCCCAATATGGAGGACCAAGTTTCAAATATCTCAAAGTATTCTATCTTCAGCGCTATCGATCTACAGAGTGCTTATCATCAGGTGCCGATCCTGCAAGAAGAAAAACCATATACAGCTTTCGAAGCTGCTGGCAATCTATATCAGTTTCGTCGCATTCCATTTGGCGTAACGAACGGAGTGTCAAGTTTTCAAAGAACCATTGACTGGGTTATTCGAAAAGAAAATTTAGAAGGTACTTTCGCATATCTCGATGACATAACAGTTTGTGGGCGATCTCAATCTGAACACGATGCAAATTTGCAGAAATTTTTAGCAGCCACACAAAAATATGGTCTTACTCTCAATAAAGAGAAAAGCAAGTTATCGCAGAATAGCATCGATATCCTAGGCTATACCATCAAAGACCATGTCATAAAGCCAGATGCTGAACGGCTGCGCCCACTTCTCAATCTTCCACCGCCAAATGACACACAGTCATTACGAAGAGTGGTAGGAATGTTTGCACATTATAGCAAATGGATTCCAAACTTCTCGGAAAGAATCCACGCTTTAGCAAATACAAGAATGTTCCCACTAAATAAACAAATGACCGAAAATTTCAAAGCATTAAAAGCTGATATAGTAAAATCTTGTGTTCACGCTATCAATAACGATATACCATTTCTCGTTGAAACGGATGCATCTGAACATTCAATCGCTGCAACCTTATCACAAAATAATCGACCCGTAGCATTTTTCTCTCGAACCCTGAATCAAAGTGAACAAAACCACTCCGCTGTTGAAAAAGAAGCGTACGCCATAGTTGAATCCTTAAAGAAATGGCGACACTTTCTTATCGGAAAACAATTTCGTTTAATTACAGACCAAAGATCGGTAGCATTTATGTTCAATAACAAGCTAAATAGTAAAATCAAAAACGAGAAAATTCAACGATGGCGTTTAGAACTAGCTCCGTTTAAATACGATATTGTTTACCGTCCAGGTAAAGACAATAATGTTGCTGATACATTGTCGCGTATATGCGCTGTTATAGAATCTCGATCAACAAAACTTGTTTCCCTGCATGAGATCCTTTGTCACCCCGGCGTAACAAGGATGGTGCACTGGACGAGATCAAAAAATCTGCCCTATTCTGTTGAAGAAATCAGAAATATGACAAACTCTTGTCGAATTTGCTCGGAATTGAAGCCAAGATACTACAAATCAACAGAACCCGGCCCCAATCTAATTAAGGCGACATCTCCATTCGAAAGACTAAGTATTGACTTTAAAGGTCCTATACCTAGTAATACAAAGAATAAATACATCCTGACAGTGATTGACGAATACTCTCGCTTTCCCTTTGCATTTCCATGCTCAGACATGAGCTCGACAACGGTCATCAAGAATCTTAATGAATTGTTTATGCTATTCGGAATGCCTGCATTCCTACATTCTGATCGTGGGACATCATTTTTATCATCTGAAGTCAAGCAGTTTTTACACTCTCGCGGTATTGCATCAAGCCGAACAACGCCATATAATCCCCAAGGGAACGGACAAGTAGAGCGCCTTAACTCCACTCTTTGGAAAACTATCCAATTGGCCTTAAGATCCAGAAACCTGCCTATAGAGAATTGGGAAAAGGCTTTGAACCAGGCTCTACACTCTATTCGCTCCCTTCTCTGCACAGCCACTAACTGTACGCCGCACGAGAGGATGTTTACACACACGAGGAGGTCACCGAATGGCGACTCTATACCTACTTGGTTAACAAACTCAGAGCAAGTACTGATGCGGAGATTCGATCGCACTAATAAATATCAAACAATAGTAGAAGAAGTTGATCTGATTCAAGTTAATCCAGATTATTCATACGTACGCTTACCGAATGGTCGCGAAACGACCGTATCTAATCGTTATTTAGCACCATTAGGTCTAGACGGAGAAATAATCGAAAGTGAAACAGCTAATGGCGAGTTAACTGATTCCATTCCACAAAATGAGCTTCCTGTCCAAGATATCGAGGTGCCATCCAAAACTGTAGTGCCATCCCAACAACAAGATAATATGCAAGACCATACAGAGGGTAATACGGCACTCTCAGAGCCCCGGCGTTCAACAAGAGAACGCAGACTGCCTGTTCGTTTTGGAGATTACGTTGTTTCATAATAAGGTCGGAAGAATGTGGTATGCCAACCAAACTCTTTAGTGATGTTATCATAATCTGGCATCTTTGTATTGTAATGTCACTTATGTCATATCTTACTTTATCAAATTATGTATCGTTTATTTTGTTGATTAAAACCGTTATTCTAAAGGTTTATCTTATTACAGTTACTGAGAAAGGATTTACGATCATATAAGGGACAGGAGAAAAAAATGTGATCTAAGTCACCTACGTCTGTGCCACACAGGCAAATGGGGTCGTCGATGATATGAAGTTTGGCAAGATGGGCTGGAGAGCAGACATGACCCAGTCTCATCCGAATTAGAATGGAGGTCTCCATCTTGCCAAACCACGGTTTTTCCGGAACGTCTGGTTAAATAAATGAAAAATAACGACCTTTCGAAGGAATGCTACTTAAATCGGAAGGCAAATTATCGATGTGAGCGCTGTCAGCGATTATGGTCGAACTCGGAATGCAGCCTTGATTTCTTGACAATTAACACAAATGTCATTGTCAATGAACAGAAAGTGCGGCAACAGGCAGGCAGGCAGGCCGCAGGGTGTCAATCAAATCAAGTGCCGATGAAGTTGATAAACGTTTCTTGAGGAATTATATTATTTTGTAGAAGATGGAAATAAATAGAGCGAATTTAACAGCTGTAAAAGAACAAGTATTAGATGAACTTAAGATAGTAACCTATATTTCGCTTAGCAAGGAGCTGTGTATTCATGTTAACGAAGCAAAATCTTTATTGAGTGAATTTATACAAGACATAAGAAATGCACAGCCAGAAACGAACCTTTGTATTTCTTATGTGATATCTGGTTTACTGAACAACAACAGTGGATGTGTTACTGTATGTTCCGAAACAGATTTAGACGCTCTGAAGAAAACATTAAAAATAATATTTTATGAGCATGTTTACTGCGTCAGCCGAGGACCAAAGTCTGTGGATAACGTTGCTTTTACTGTAATAGACAAATTCGAAGATCTCTCATTATGCACAGGGTTAATAAAATCTAACTCTTGCTCAAAGAGGACTGACAATGAAATAGGAAGTTTGATTTCGAAAAATCATTCTGTTTTGAATGCACCTAAATCATTAACTGCCCAGCAGAAACCTAAGGATAAAATAAAAGAAGTTAAAACAGTGAGTGAAAGTAAGTTAGCACCCAATACAGTACCTGAAATCCCATCTCCTAAGAAAGATATTTCAAACAATCACAAAACACCTACTAAAGCAAACAACAATAAAACTGCTGGAAAAGGTATAGCAGGGTTTTTCAGCAAAGTTAATAGTGATTCCACAAAAGCAAAAAAAGCTAAAGTTGAACCTGAGATAAAACCGAAAAAAGACATTAAAGTTGAGCCAACACTTAGTGATATTAACATTTCACCCACTATAACAAATGCTTCATCAAATACTGTGAAAACTAAAGCAAACAATAAAGCTCTCACACAGATAAAGAAGAATGCTAAAGTTGATAAAAAACGCAAGAGACTTTTACATGTGTCTGATAGTGAGAGTGAAGCAGAGGAAATTGATTGTTTCAATCCCAATGAAATGGATGTTGATCATCAGTCTGAAGATGAAATACCTCCTACACCAACCATAAATACAGTTAAAATAACATCAGGTATAGTAAATCCTAAGAAAAGGAGAAAGATTGTAGATAAAACATATACCGATGAAGATGGTTATATTCTCACAAAAAAAGAAGAAGTGTATGAGAGTTTCTCAGAAAATGAGGAAGAAACAAAAGAAAATACCAAACAAATAAAAGAAAATGGGAAACAAGAAAAAGATCATGATATTCATACAAAGGCAAATACTGACCAAGCAAAAGTGGTTAAAAAAGAGCCATCCCCAAAGAAAATCAAGAGTAAGAAGATGTCTCCACCAAAAAAAGGGAAACAGCCCACATTAAATAACTTTTTTAAGAAGGTCTAAGATGAAAACCACTTTAAACAATCATGTCATTCTTTTAAACTAAGTTTGGTATTATTTTCATTCAATGTATTAGATATTTGGTTTGATTATGTTTGTAGAGTAAAACAACAAACATTTATTTGTTCATTTTATTGTTAGAACATTCGTTCATTAAAATAAAACATAGCAGTTTATTTATTTGTCTATCTTTTGGTTCCAATGGCCACAACCCAGTCTGGATGAACTTGCACATCTACCAGATAAGAACATTTTGTGTTGTAGGTTGATGAAAGGACATCTTGGCTTGATACTTGCCTGTAAATAAAAGAGTATTTCAGTGGAAATTGAGGTATTGGCTCTCTATTTTAAAGATGCCTCACCAAGTAGAGTATTCATCACATAAAAACAAAACATACTTATTCTTAGAGTTACAATCTGCCATCATTTTAACAATGCCATCCATGCCAGCAGAACATAGCAGAGAATTGTCAACCAATGGGTCACTGGGGTCAGGCAGAACCCTGTTAGTCAAACTGGGCTTGCCTACAGATGACCAGTCCAGTGCAGTCACCTTCCCATAGTGGCCTCTATACTCATGAATACAGTTGCATGCTGCTAAATCCCAAACTTTGATTTTCTTGTCATCTCCTGAGAAAACAAAAGAATTAGAAGGGTACAATTTTAATAAAGATCATCAATAAAAAAAAAAGAAACAAATGATTACCAGCACTGGCCAAATGAGCTCCGGAGGGAGAGAAAGCGAGTGTCCTCACAATGCCGCGGTGACCGCACAGGATGCGCACCAATCGCGCGTCAGATACCATCCATAAACGTACAGTACGGTCTGCACCGCCGGTCGCGATGTATGCTTCATTCGGGTGGAATTTTACACACTAAAACAAAACATAGATGATTAAATTACATAAATAGCAGTGAATACTTTCTGAAGTAAGTGAAGCAAATATACGAATACAGTAACTACTAGCATTTAATGATAAGATCCCGGTTTAAACTTTTCTGAAACGGCCAAAATCACATGATTTTCATATTTGTGGAATGTAGGTTGCTTCACACGGATTTCAATGTTTTATATTAAATACATGCCGTATTTAATAGGATCTCAAATAATACCGAAATCGCTTCCTTAATACCTACCTACGTAGCAAACTGCGACCAACTTGGATGCATGGCGTGGTTGGTCACAGACTCACAGTTATAACCTAACCTAACCCAGGCAGGCAGGGTACCCTAGCTTTAGTTAGAAAGAAAGAATAACATAATTAGCAAAAGCTCGTAAAACAAAAAAATAACTACTGCGACCAACTGTGAGAAAAGGCCAGAAAGTTGAAGACTGATGAATAACAATAAAAGTTAAAATTTAAAAACCCAACTTCGGCAAAAAAGTCACCTAAAAACCGAAGTTTCACTATAAATACGATATGGAAGTCATGGAACTAAGGCTTAAATCGTACAAATTACGTGTGAATCCGGTTCTATGAAAATCGATATTATTTTGCTACGATGTCTTGTTACATTTTAAACCCCCGAGAACCGACGCCGACGCCGACGTTGAGAGGTGCTTTATTTCTGATTTCAATGCGGCTAAAAGTCTGGTTTATGGCTATGTACCATAGCAAACTTGTAACGTCCTTGGAATGTAAATAAAAATATGAATTTCATTTCAAGTTTATTTTGCTTTTTTCTGATTGGTGTATCTCTAATTTATTTAATTTTAAATCGTCCGGAAGTATTTTGTCAACACTGCAAATAAATGGTAACCTTGACCTGATTCTGCTATCAAGAAGGTCTGTGGAATAAACAACTCTTCAACAACTCACAGCATAGGTACATATCGGTAGATATGGATCGTGAGCGCAGGGCACAGCCAGATGCAACATGTTGGCTCACAGATTTGGTCGTTGTAGTAACGAGGTAAGGCGGATAAGGGCGTGGCATAACATCTGATTACACAAATCAACCTCTCCTGCACGCGGTGTCCCTGCTGAATGACGAACGAGAATCTGACGAAAAACCGCCAAGACGCATTGGCCAGCGTGGCGTTTGATGGCCAAACCCTCTTTCCATGAATAGTGTCAACACACGATGGCAGCAGCCCCGTTATTCCGAGTTCTGACAGCGGTTCTGGTAACGGCGGGGCAGAGGGTGCTAAGAAACTCTGGATGTCGCCCAGCTGCCACAATGCAACGACCCTGACCCTGGCGTGTTACAACGCCAGGACGTTGCGTACGGACGACCGATTATTCGAATGAATTAGAAAACATCAAATGGGATGTTATAGGGTTATCTGAGGTAAGAAAAGGCGAAGATCTGATTAAATTAACTTCGGGTAACTTATTATTTATAGGGGTCATCAAGACTCCACTTACGGAGTGGTTGGATTTCTGATTGGAAGATCTATTGCTCCGGTAATTCCAAACATCAAAAGTGTATCAACACGTGTTTGCTTTATGATAGTTAAACTTAACCAACGATACTCCATGAAGATAATTCAAGTATACGCTCCAACGTCTGACCATTGTGACGGAAGAGGTGGAGAAATTCTATGACGACATTGAAAAGGCCCACAACGACACACCATGTCACTTATCTACCATGGTTGGCGAATTCAAAGTCACAATCGGACAACTGTTAAATAACAAAAAAATCCGTTGGCAATTTTGGTCTTGGCTTGCAAACACGTCGTAACGGATGGCTCGATTCTCTCACGTTTCAATGCGGGGAGTGACTACAGGCTGGTAAGAGCTGAATTTAGGTTTGACTTGAAGAGTGTACGGACTAAGATGATAGCATCCACAAGGAGGTACGAGAAGCATGAAATCGCTTTCTTGCAAGACACTTTCCAAGCAGAATTAAAGAACAGATTTGAAGGACTTGTAGAGGAAAACCTAGATGTAGACCACATAAATAATCTATTGTGTGGAGCTTTGACCGAAGAAGCTAAAAAACACCTTGGTGGATTTCAAAAGAAACAGAAAAAGTTGTCGCCCGAAACTTTTAATGCAACAGAGAAGACACATGACTTTTCATAATGCATTAGATAAAAAAAGACATAGATAAGATAAATAAACATATTTATTCAATATGTCAATACGGAAAGATTTAAGACCGTATAACACTGATACAATTATGTCAATTTTTATACAATAAAATCATACAAAGGCCCAAAAGTGTTTAGAAGAAAAACTTGCACAGGTTCCAAACAGATCACTAAGCTCAAAGATGACAACGATAACGTGGTGACGAACCGGTTCTTCTCAACAGAAGTTCTACGAGGAACTGTATACATCTAAATCTGTAGAACTAATTTCTGACGAAGACGATGCTAGAGCACCCCTATTGAACATCAAAACTCGGAAATCTTACAAGCTATTTTACCATGTGAGGGTATAAAAGCCCTTCATCACATAAAAACAGATAAGTCTCCTCGTGAAGATGGAATCACTGTCGAACTACTACGAGCAGGTGGCGAACTAGTTCATAAGGTCCTCGCGAAACTTTTTAATAGGGTTATGTATGATGTCCGTACCCCAAACCAATGGAAGAACTCTATAGTCACCATCATTCACAAAAAAGGTGACATAACAATCGACTTACCCGTGAGCTTGATGAAGCCCAGCCCATCGAGCAGGCCGGCTTCCGCGGCAGATATTCGACCATCGACCATATTCACACGGTAAAGAAACTGAGAGTATACCCGGCCCCTGTGCATGGCTTTCGACAGTGTTGAGCATTGGGCCGTGTTCCACGCTCTCCATTGCTGCCACATAGATTCCCGTTACGTGGATGTGCTGCGGGAAATTTACACCTCGGCCACTCTACAGTTCCGTATGTTTGCGAACCTGTAGAGTGGCATCTAAACCCGTATAGATCAAGCGAGGAGTGAGACAGGGCGACACCATTTCACCGAAACTTTTCACAGCACTCCTAGAAGACATAGTGAAAAGCTTAGCTTGGGATAATGGTGCCTACCTGTCCCACTTAAGATTTGCAGATGACCTTGTGCTTTTCGCTGAAAACTTCAATGATCTCCAAAACCTCTATGATGCTTCTTTTATGGTAGGACTTAGGATGAATTTGGCCAAGACGAAGGTTATGGCAAACATCTTCAACAATTCAAATCCTTTTATTAAAGTTGGAAATGAAACGTTGGAAATGGTTGACCAGTATGTCTACCTTGGCCATATTCTTTCATTTGGCAAAGAGCATCAACAAACAGCGATATCGAGAAGAATACAGCTTGGGTGGGCCGCATTCAGCAAACTCGACGACATTCTGAAATCTGCCAAAATCAGTCAGTTTGTTCTGCGCACCATGACGTACGGTGCTGAGATGTGGTCGCTCACGCAGGAGGCTGTGTAGAGGGTGAGAGTTGCACAGAGAGCTATGGAGCGTTCCATGCTTGGCATAAAGCTTATAGGCCGAGTTCCAAACATCGAGATCCGAAGACGTACTAAGGTTTTTGATATAGGATAACGAGTAATAGAACTCGAATGTAGTTGGGCAGGACACCTGGCAAGGGCCAGTGCCCAACGCAGTGATGGCAGGTGGAGTAACGCAGTGACTGAGTGGCGTCCAAGGGCTGGAAGATGAAATATCGGACGATGGGCGGACGATATTGTTGCCATTGCTGGTAGAACCTGGATGAGGCTGGCACGGGAGCGTGGAGATTGGCACAAGAAAAGAGAGGCCTATGATCAGCAGTGGGTGAAGTCGGGCTATGGATGATGATGAGTAACGAGGTCAAAATAACTTTATTCAAATCTTATTGTCAAGGGTTCTACATGGGCAGTTTGTGGGTCAACGGTACGCGGAGGGCTCTAGATACTCTGCGAATGCATTATAATAATAGCTTCAGAGTGCTGTTGAGATTGCCCCGGTTCTGCAGCGCGTCTAGCATGTTTGCTGTAGCACGTAATATGCAGAATGAGGGCTAGCAGCAACAGTATGTGTCTCCGGTTGCTCGTGCGCCAGGAATGAATAATAATGTTCACTTAGTTAATAAATACGAACCCTGAGTTGAGCTGGAGTGCAATGCGCACCACTCCTGAGCTGGAGTGCAATGTGCACCACTCCCAAAATCCCCATCCAGCGCTACTCACAACAACCGAGTACGCACGCCTAGAGGACTGGACTCCCGAAACCCTAAGAGACCACCAAGTAATCGGTCCCCAAATATACACCGATGGCAGCAAGATAGAGGGGAAAGTCGGTGCTGCCCTAACTTGGTGGGAAAACGGTAAGGAGTCACAGTTCAGCACCTTTGGCCTGAAGCCTCACAACACAGTCTTCCAATCTCAAATGTACGCTCTCTTCAGAGCTGTCAGGATGGTGAGAGAATCCAGGGCGGCCTCCAGTAGCATCCTAAGTGACTCGAGATCGTCACTTGACCTGCTGAGGAGTCCGTCTGTCACTCACCACCTGGCACTCCAAATCAAGAGATTTGTCCGTGAGATCAGAGAGGAGGGCAGAGAAGTGAGGCTCTTCTGGCTCAAGGCCCACGTGGGAACCGCCCGGAATGAGAGAGCGGACAAGCTGGCCAAAGAGGCAGCCCTTACGACCGTAGCACCAGACTATAACAAGGTCCCCGTATCGTTCGTGAGGAAGAAGATACGGGAGGAGACTATTAAGAAGTGGCAAGCGCGATACGAGTCCTCCAGTACGGGAGCGGTCACAAAAGTGTTCTTTCCAGACGTCCTAGCGGCGAAAAGGACACTCAGAGACTCAGCTCTCACACCGGTCCATGTACAAGTCCTAACAGGACACGGAGGATTCTCAGCGTATCTAAACCGCTTACATCTGAAGGATAGTCCCTCTTGTATCTGTGACCCTAGTTGCGAAGAAACAGTTTGGCATCTTCTCTTCGAATGCCCAAGGTTCAGTCTCGATAGAATGGAGCTGGAAGTACAGATTGAAACCCAGCTAAGCCAGTCCACACTCCATACCATCATGGGGAGACCGGCCACTAGAAATCCATTCTTGGCATTCGCGAATAAGGTCGCCATAGTCGCAGCAAGGGCTAACAAAACGGATACGACCTAGCGCAGTCAGAACCAACGACTACCATATGCCCAAACACCCACAACCACATCAACATCCGCAGCAATCACCACACAAATGACAAAAACAACACATAATACAACAACCACACCACCAAAAATTTCACAAACGACACACACAAATACCAGTCAATAGTTAACACGATCAATTATCACATCACTTACAACATGCTTTCACACAAACACCAACCAAAGGCCAGTACCAACGGTAGCAGCAGCAGCAGAAGCCAGCCTTCAGCCATCCCTTAGCGTCATGCCGATTGCGCATGACCTGACATATGGAGGTGACGGAGTCCCAGGAGTCAGACTGCGAGGAGTAGCTATATTTATGAACAACGAAGGCGAAAAACTAGGTATAAGCTTCTGCGTAGGCTCAAGCCGAGCTGGAGCCCGCATATTCATCTCACCAGGCCTTGCCGCTTTGATCAACGGAAGCACGACCAAAACGAGCATGAAAGGCAGCAAGTATGCTGCACTGCCTCGAGTGGATGTAGCCTCTCACCGTTGCCGTCTAGTGCGATCCAAAGGAAAGACGATCGCACTATTCCAGTGGGGAGAGGAGACTCGCGTTTGCTCAGGCGAGCTCACTGCTTCAAGAGATCGGGGAGGCACGCACCATAAGTGTTGACGCTATGGTGGTCGGAGGGGAACGGGGAAGCGTCGCAGACCGTTTCGGCTGTTTAAAAGCCTCAGAACATCACGAGGTAGTCGTCTACGAGGACAGATGAGAAACCCTGAGTTTCCTGAAAGCCCCTAGACGCCCAACAGCCGTTGCGACGAGCCCCGCATCAGGCCCGATCACTCTGAGCGGATGAGAAAGGGCCCAGCAAAAGGCAGCCGCCGAAAAAGCTGCAAAGGAGCAGAGCAAGACCGTCAGCCCGGAGGACCGGGACCGGTCGAGGAGTCTCCTGAAAGCCTTCGGCACTTTCCTCAGTGCATTGTTCCCTAGAACCAGCCTGACATCACCAACCCAAACGCAGGAAGCAGCAGTGGCTAGGTTCTTCCAAAAGAAGCGTAAAGAACCAACACCGCAGAAGCCTACACCCACCAGAGCTGATAGAGGGCAAGTCAGCCCACCGACCCTCGCAATGAATTCGGGCACCACGGACCACGTGAAGAGCGCCTTCCTCGAGTACGTTGCAATCGTGAGAGCGACCAGAGAGGTCAATCTCATTACATGCGGTAAGATCCTGCAGACCTTCCAAAGAGAGACAGAAGGACTAAATAGGGTACTGCTCGAGGAAGCAGAGGCAGCAGTGTACGACAACGACAGATCTCTAGTTATCATAGGGGAAATGACGGGGTCGTACATGGCTGCCTACAGCGCGACGAGTGGTTTTGTGGCCCTGAACGAGGAGGAAACAGAGCGCTCAGGCAAAATTAAATTTAATGTCCCCGATGACGACCCGATAGTGGTTACCGCCAAATGTACCAAAATCATGTTGGACGATAAGATCCTCGAAATGGCACAGTCCATTTTGGGGACTTCAGACATCCCAGCATCGCAGGAAAGTTGGGCGGTACCCAATATCAGGTGGGTTAACGGAGTTCCGGGTTGTAGGAAGACACTCTGTGTGGTAAAGCACTTCGATGCGGAGAAGGACGTCGTAGCCACCACGACGACCGAGGCTGCCAAAGATCTTCGTGAGAAGCTCGCGCACCGCTTAGGAGACAAAATTAAGACAAAGGTGCGCACTATGGCCTCAGTACTAGCAAACGGGTTCAAGAAGCAAGACAAGTGATACCGCCTCACGGTAGACGAGGCTCTGATGAACCACTTTGGGGCCATAGTCATGGCAGTGAAGTTGTCAGGAGCAAGCGAAATTGTCCTCATCGGAGAAGTAAACCAGCTTCCATTTTTGGACTGAGAGAACCTATTCGAGTTAAGGTATACCCGTCCAAACCTGGTGGCTGGCATCACTCAGGAATTGCTTTGCACACACCGAAACCCGATGGATGTGGCGTATGCGCTAAGTGAGATATACTCTGGTATTTACTCCTCCAAGTCGGCGCTGTCGCGGGTCCACTCCCTGAAGGTGAAAGGTTACACAGGAGCGCAAATAACGAGCACCGCCCAAAACACCCTATTCCTGGTTCATACGCAAGAGGAGAAAGCTTCTCCAATGAGTCAGGGATACGGGTCCGGCGAAGGGTCGCGCATGTTAACCATATACGAGGCTCAGGGGTTGACCTACGACAGCGTAATCATCATCAACACAAAGTCCAGGAGGCTCCAAATCCAAGACAGCGTATCTCACGCGGTAGTGGTGGTGTCGAGGCACACAGACAGCGTCTATTACTCCGACGACGCCACGGGCCGCTTTGCAAAGAGAGCGATGGATGCGCCGACTAAAACGGTCGTCGAGTACCACTTAAAGACGGCCATGCAGCATCGAGACACTGTCGTGATGGAAGCCCTGAGTAGGCTAGCGAAGTCCCTGGTCAAACCCTAACAAAACACCACCTAACAAGTCCCCACGCAACATCTAACCCAACCCAATCCTGAATAAAACACCCAAACCTGTATTTAGAATAAGTAGTAGCAAGACAAGTAAACCCAACAAGTAAACAACAAGAAAAACAATTGTGATGCCTGTAAAGTAAAGTAGTATAGTAAAAAAAATAAAAACATAAGTAACAACAGTAGCATGTGCATGAGCACTAATAAAAAATAAAAATAAATATATATATATACATTAAGTGATGGATTCGCGTAGTTGTAAGTAGGATTAAGCTCATATGTGTCCGACGTAGGAGCACTTTAATTGTAATAATAATAAAATAAACCTGTATACTAATAAAACCTATAAAAAAGGCGCGGACCACCATGTCCGTGGTAGTACGTTATTCATTTTAAAAAAAAACCCTTACTTGATATGTTGTTTTTGTACTAACCAGTGGACCAATGTTGTCAAGTTAAATAAAGATAAATAGATATCGTATTTGGGTTCATTTTATTGGTCTTTATGAGTAGTTATTTTTGTACCCACGGTGCAATAACAAAGACAAGGTTATGTTTTATTCGTTTCTTTGTACCTGTGTTTTCTTTATAACTTAGAAGCATCTGGATGGATGGATTTTATGCATGAAGTGTCTTACGGACCTACGACGATCAAAATGACATAGGTATTGATGTCGTGTGTAATGTCTTACAAAAAATACCATGACCGTGTAGGGTATCGAAAAGGGCTTGATGAAACGATTTCAGAAAATAATACAGGCTGGCAGGGAATCGACGCGCAACAAGTTATCATGGATTCAGTAAGTACATGATTCTAAACCTGCATTGATATATTTTGCCGGTTATAAAAACAAAAATTGATGTTACATGCATAAAAAAAAAAAGAAGGTATTGCACTTGTCTATGAACCAGATATATTTGATTTTTTTATCTCTATCACCTATGAAAAATGTCTCCCCTGGGCCATGGCCCCTTGCCCCCCTGGATCTGCCCTTGTCTAGAATCATGAGCTGAATTCATGGTTTGAAAAAATCAACAAACTCTTTAAAGGTAGACAATGGCTAGTTATGTCATATTTACGCCTCGGCAGGTACTGCATTTCAAACTTACTGTGACATCGGCTATGTGGCCAACAAATATTCTTATTGGAAAAGTTCTACAAAGAGACCAAAGTTTTGCGGTCTTGTCGTGAGAGCCGGTGACGAAGAGTCCGCTCTTTGAGACATCCATGCACCATATCGGGTAATTATGACCTCTGCAACAAGACAAAAAGAATATGTACCAAAACCACCGGCTAAAACTTAGACCTTGGCACGAATACATATCTGAGTAAATTATAAAGTTTGTCATTTTGAGTTTTTCAACTACCCCCGAAGGGGGATTGGGGGTTGTCAAAGTTGGTATGCAAGAATTTAAACGCGCAGTCCGATCAACTCGAAACTCAGTATTTTAACATAAGACCAAAAATAAAGAAAAAGGGGTAGTAAATTTTACAGGAGAGGATTTTACTGCGTGGCTTTGATTAACTCGGAAATTGGTATTGATATCTTTGAGTCAAGTTATGGAAACATCTGTGGGGGTGAATAGTGGGAATACGGTTTGTATGAAAAATCTTATTACTTTAATTAATATGAAACTTGGCCCAAATCCTTAAACTTATGTTTAAATAAATAATGAAGATCTTAATCATTATTATTACCATTTATAGCCTCCACCCCGGAGGGTGTGATAAAGTTTGTAGGGGAAACGCGCGAACAAAATCGCGGGCGACTTGCTAAATTACTGACATATCGAAATTAAGGGTTCCTTATATAACGTAGATGCGCTCTAAGACGGGGTTTTCGTTTGTATGAAAAATCTTTCTTCTTGGGTTAATAAACTTGTCCCGAATACATTCTGAATAATAAAGTATTAAATCTGAAGGATAAGGTATTGAACACCTAATAATGAAATAGGGAATTTTAGAGGGTACAAAAATTTGTACCTTGTTCGGTTACCTTGAATAACAGTAACGGTACTTTTAACAGAAAATATAAAAAAAATTGTTTATGGGTTTTTTGAAAATGGACCAGCAAAAGGGGGTAATTAAGTGTTTGAGGGAGGTTTTCACTGTGTGTTTGCGTGTCCGAAACTACCGGTTAATAGGGGTGGAGGGGGTGCTATATTTTGAGGAAGATAATGAAGTCGACGCAGGCATAGTCGCGGGCGAAGTGCTAGTATACAATAAATTAAACCTGTAAATTGCAGCACAGGAATAATCAGCCAGACGCCAAGCTCGTATGGTGTTGTCATGTGAAGCTGACACAACCAATTCTTCTCGTGGCAGTACACTTACAGCTTGCACAGGACCAGAATGCCCTCTTAATGGAATTCCAGCACCTATTTGTCTGGAAGCAAAAGCAAAAAATATTTATAGAACTGAAGATGTGATGTGAAGATCAACGTGCAACCTGTTACTATGGATTCAGTTCATGATTCTGAACCACCCTGCGTTGAAATTTCTGGTCGGTTATGAAAACAAAATGCTGTTCCATACATTATGACCTTGTAGGTATTGCACTTTTTTATGAAACAGCTGGTTTTTTTTCTTGTTAACCGACCAAAAATTTCTACACTAGGCGTCTAGAACCATGTGCTGGATTCATGGTTTCAGCTTGCGCGTCAATGTCCCTGCCATCATCATAGTTAAATACTGTAACATTGAGGAACATAAAGTATTAGGTCCTTATGAAATTGGCGTTTTATGTGGAACAAGCAACACGTTTTTTTTTTTATTTGTTATATATTTAATCAATTAAAGTATGTAGGTACCATTGTTATTTGTGCACATTAATTTTTTTGATAGTCCATTGATTCCGTTGCTGAAAAAAATGCGGGAAATAGAATCAATAAAATATTTTTTTCCTTGCAAGAAATTTACCAAATTCCGGAAAAAGTGGTAATCTGTTGGAGCAAGGTGAGGGGAGTATCCCCCCCGGTGGGTTCCCGCATTGACGTGGCGGGGGGTGAGTAACCGTGGCTTGGACCCCAACGGTGAAGCTAAGAGGAACCGCTCGTCAGGGCTTTTGCCAAAAAGCCGTCGACGTAGTGGCCAAGGTTGCGGTGCCGCTTGGACACCTCACTTGCGACATCGCAACTGAGGCCGCAGCGGGAGAGGAGGGCCGGTATTGCGGTGCGCCACTCTTCCTACCTTCTGCGTCCTTAACGGGGTCGCCATCGTTTGATGGCAGACGTGGTGGGCCCGCAGGGGAAGAGGAGTGTTGGTGTGTTGTTGGCTGCTCTCCCTATCGTCTGCGGCCGAAAAATGGTAGGCGACGAGGCCATTTATCCGACTCGTCGCAAGGGGTTGGTCGTAGGCGAAGGGCGGACAACGCCCTCTTCCAGCCCCCCAAATGGGTCCAGGGACGGCGGACACGGGGAGGTCCGCCGCCCCCAAGACATCAGTACCCGAGGTGGCGCGTAGTGTTCCACGCGCGCCCCTCTTAGACGTTGCGGGTTCCCGCGACCGCGACGTAGGTGTGAGATGGAACTCTGGGGTGGTTTTTAGTCAGCAAGAGTCTGACAGACCCCTCCGCCTGCCCAAGGGCGGAGGACAGCCATGAGGATTTTTTATTAGTCCGCGGAGTATGGTGGGTGTCGGTAACATTCCAATCGCAGTCCTTCGTAATTTTGCGACCGTCTGTTGTGCAATGTGTGGTCTAGCGTTGTCGTTTGTCCTGAAGCAGCAGTGGGCTAGAGCAATTGACCAGTCTCGATTGTTTAACGGCTGGCTTTTCCATGGTTTGCAATTGTTAACAATAGCTACAGGTCTGTCGTAATAGTCTGGCCAGATCTTAGGAAGCTTCCTAAGATCTGGCCAGACGTCTGATGTCACTAGCATTGGTCCACCCGACACTTACCAGTAGGTACCTTTTTCTGAGTCAACTTTCACTTGGGGCAGGATTTGGCCGGTTCTCCTGGGTTCAACCGTACAGGATCCATTTTTCATCACAAGGAACGATACGATTCAAAATTCACTCGTTATTGTGTTGAGTAATGTGAAGCAGTAGTCGGCGCGTGTTTGTTAGTGTGCTTCACTCAATTCATTGTGTTTTAAGTGAATTCAAATTGTTTTATCCCACCATCTACACCGAAGCCTGCCGTAAACTCAGACATGGTTTGCGTTGGATCATCCGCTTCCACTATCACTTTTAATTGTCAACTAGGGCCTCCAGCCGTCCAAGATCAAAATTTCTAGAACGAAAACGTTGGAACCAAAAACGTAACGTGTTTTATTTTACAGTAGCTTCCCCATACACAGCTGTTTCTGCAGCGCTGGTGCACGGTTAAACTCGTATTCGTAAATAACGTGATATTTTAAGTTTTCCATACGTAAATGAAAAGTCAAATGGCGCGAAAACAAATGAATCAGTAAATTCGAAACAAGGCCTAAATTTGAAATCAATTTGAATTTGGAATTCCTAACCAAATGCCAGATACTTGAGATCAAAGTGGCCAGTTGGACAAATCGCCAATTTCGTAATTAGGGACCTAATTCAAATTCAAGTATTTTATTTCAGATAAAAATCCTTAAAATGTTAGTGGTAGTATAACTTTACCTAATATTAGTATTACATGAAATGAATAACAATAAACAACTAAACCATTGAACTCTTCGCTTAATGGTTCACTAGTTTACTTGGACAAGTGAGTCTGAACTCTTACCCACCGTCGTCAGAGGGGAGAGTCCCACCGGTCTGAAAACACATTCAGGATGCCATAGGAGGGATAGCGCAAGCGCACCATCATGGAAGCGCATCGCTTCCGCATGATCGCGGCGAACCCGTCGACGCACGCTTCCACGAACATCCCTGACGCACTACATCGCCACGGCAACCCCAAAAGCACCCTGAATGCGTTTTTGTACTAATAATAACGATGTGCCATTTACTAAAATACTTACAAAGTATTATCATCAGGCACCAGTTCATGTGGCACATGACACGCTAATTCGACTTCTGAAATATTCCGATTGACACGTCTGTTGACATTGTTTTGTCCCAGGTCCCACAACCTGATCTCTGAATTGCTGAACCCTCCACATAACATGTTACAATACTGATCGGTTTTTGCACATATTAAACTGTGGACAAAAAGAGAGCGCGTCAACAATGTAAACCATGTCTATGACATAAAAAATCACATATTGCGCGCTCGTGTTTGCAACGAATATAACAGTTTCTTTTGCAGTACAACTCTCTATTAAACTTACTGAGTATCTGGTGCAGCTATTTTGTATAATTTTAGAGGTGCTGTAGATTCTCGGACCCCTTTTATTGCATCTTGGAGTTCCATTAGTTCCTTATCAATACTTATATATTCTGTATGACCATTACATTCAGCAAAAAGATCTGAAAAAAATTTTTGTATTGAAATGCATTATTTAACTATGTTAACTTTAGTTAATTACCAACATAGCATAATTAATTTTAGACTTTACCATTTGTACCCGTTATTTTTTCTTCGGACATAGTTCTACTAACACTTATTTCTTCATCCATTTCTTCTTCATCGTCTTCCTGTAAATATGTGCCCAATAGTAATATTTGAATAGATTAGACTTTAGGCAAATCAAAAAAAAAAATGCACACGCAATAAATATAGGTATTCAATTTATTCAGTTTCCATAAAATAACAGAGTATTTTCGTAGAACTCTCGTACAGCCGTATCAGCTAAAGAAATAAATTTGATTTTTGGGCAGTACTAGTTGTAAATTAAAACGAAGGTGCGAGAGGGAGGAATTCGTATAAGTACATAAAAATCTTATTCCTTATGTTTTTATACTCGTACTTGAAACTTGGCATGAATACGTAAATGCACACGACATTGACGTGACATTGTTAGTTTTCAAAACTACCCTCCAATACGGGTTTAGAAGGTGCTACAGTTTGTATGGAAGAAAGTCAGCATTCATAACGTTCATAATTTTTTTTTTTAATAATAATAGGAATAAATAATCTTAAAATCAATAAATTGAAACCCGCCAAACATTTTTTTTTTAAATGAAGCCAAATATTTTGTACTCACAGCATTCTTCTTAGGGTCATTATTAATATCAATGTGGAACCATGTTTGAAGAACTTGTATTAGAAGAACATGGCCATTTTTAGCTAAATATGCTTTTAACATATTTAGGGCATCTTGAGACAGAGTTAAATCATATTTGCATGACCTAAAACACAAATAAAAACCTGAATATAGGGTTTAGGAACTTACCTACCTATTTAACTCCAAAATTATTTAAATAATAAAAAGACTGACAGGTGTAAATAAGATGTACCTACTTTTAATCATAACATACCCCTTCTCTGAATGAGAAGGATTCAGGCCTTAGGAAACCATGCTCACATGCAGCGGGTTGGCGGGCTATTGTCTGTTCCAAGCGTTTCTGATGAAAACGTACCTAAACAAATGGATCAGAAAACGTATCTACCAATGATGATGCCAATTTGTGACACTTAAAAATTGAGTGTTTTGATTTGATTATTTGAATACTTAGACACAGAAGTCTAATTTTAAATCACCAGATGTTTTTCATTCGACGATTGAGGTTAATTTTGTAACCTCAATTTTTGTGGATGATTTTGAAATAATATATTATTGATCAGTGGTGGCCCAGTGGTGAGAGCAGTGGTGGCCCAGTGGTAACGGTCCCGACTTACGAGTTGTAGGTCGTGAGTTCGAACCCAAGCATGCGCTTTACTTTGTGTAAATAATATAATCACCACTGCTCTCAAAACGGTGAAGGAAAACATCGTGAGGAAACCGGCATGTCCTAGAACAAAAAATCGAAGACATGTGACATCTACCAACCCGCACTGAGCCCGCGTGGTGGATTACGGCTCACTACCTCTCATAGAGAGGAGGCCTGTGTCCCAACAGTGGGAACGTTATAGGCTGATTATGCTATGCTATGCTTATTATGCTATATTATTGATCATATTATTAAAAAAATAACTGTTGGGAAATGTAATAATAAGAAGCAAATCAAGTATCTTGACCTGGCTCGTGAGGTTGTCGACATGTGGGATTTGTACTTAGCGATCATTGTGCCGATAGTCGTGAAAGGAAATGACTTAATAGCCAAAAGCATCGCCCAACACCTGAGGAGGCTCTCGTTAGGCAGCTGGATTGGTTGGGCTTCATTCAGAAAGCTGTACTTCTGGACAACTCCTATTTTAAGCAGGTTCCTTTCTCTGGAGCCCTGACCGTTGGTAGCTTGTACCCTGTTCTTAATACCGTGGGCTACTATTTTATGTAGGTATTTTTAAATGTTATGATTTCATTACAAATATTTAAAAATGTTATTTAAATGTAAGTATATTTATGGAACAAAGGAGATAATAATAATACCTACTTAAGTTATTTTTTGGTGAGATTTAAATTTGAAACCTAATAATTATAAATACAGATGAATGTGTTGTTAATCATTCCCTTTAGTGAGTGATTGTGTAAGAATTGAACCTGAACAGGGTTTGTTTACACTTTCATCAGATACTTTTAGAACAGACAATGGCTAAGTTTTACTTTATCTACCGACGAGTTGTGATCCATATTTTTATACAGATATATCATATTATTAGAAGCCTCCACGTGAAGTTTTAAGTTGCGGAGACAAACGGTTTAAAAGACAAAAATAAATAAAAATGAACTAGTTTTTGTTTTTAAGGGTTCGTCTTTTAAATACGAGACTTTTATTAGACTCCTTAATTTTTTTATTGGTGCAACGTTCTGATTATTTTGAACGATCTCACGAAGTTTCAGATATAGGAAATAAATACTTTCTGAAACCTATATGATCAAACTTTCATGAAAATAACCTCTACTTCCCCCTTTATTTTAATTGTCACCTCCCCACCTATTTAGACCTTTTAATCCATGTCATCTAAAGTTAGAATAGAATTTAAAAAAAAAAAACATATCTCAAAAAGAGGGGAGTTCCGCAACTTTTCCTTCACAGGGGGTTTCTATACCCTCCCCATCCCCACACCCAAACAAAATTATTAAATCAACGGCTGAGAAAGTAAAGGCTTACCCAGACCATACACAGCCGTTAGAATACTTTGAGGCTTATTAACAGCCTAACCTAATAACCTAAGACAGATCGCTACTGATGATAGACAGTAGTACAATTTTATCTGTCCCTGTCAAACAAATAGCTACCAACACGTTATAGGGTCGCATACTTTGGCTTTATTGGGACGTAAAAACCAGAGATTGATGGGTTTTTCTATCTCCAGTAGACCAGTGTGCCAAAATTGGAGACAGATACGTTATTGGGTTTCGCCGTAAGGTTACCATATGCAAAGATACATATTTAAACACGGAAACTAAAACCTTTGCTGTCAGCTGTTGATGCATAATCACTCTTTCAAGAAAATGCAACAGACTTGATAAGATAAATATATTTGCAAAGAAAAATTTACTTATTACTCACTTTCTATGAGAACAAACCAGGAACACAGGCATTGCAACTACCAGAACAATCCTACTAATATTATAAACGCGAAAGTTTGTGAGGCTGGATAGATGTTTGTCACTCTTTCACGCAAAAACTACTAAAAAGATTTGGATGAAGTTTGGCACACAGTTTATAACCTGGATTAACACAGACTACTTTTTATATCGATATTCCCAGGGGATCGAGATTTATGCGGGTGAAACCGCGGGGAGCAGCTAGTAATATTATAAATGTGAAAGTTTGTGAGTATGGATGGATGGATTAATGTTTGTTACGCTTTCACGCAAAAACTGCTGAACGGATTTTGATGAAAGTTTACAGTAATATAGCTTGAGCATCAGTATAACACATAGGCTACAATTTATTAAGATTTTGTGTAATTTGGATTTTGTACAATTTATTAAGATTTTGTCTATTTATTATTACACAATAGGTTATGCTGACGACCTTGCAATCCTGGTTTCGGGGAAGGTGACGGGTACAATCTGCAACCTCACTCAGCAAGCGCTACGTATCGTAGAAAATTGGTGCAAGGAATATGACCTATAAGTGAACCCCACTAAAACTGAACTAGTCATGTTTACCCAAAAACGAGCATTCGGCCCTTTTCGCCTACCAAAACGGTTCTATACAGAACTTAAGTAGGCCAACGAGGTCAAATACCTGGGGGTAATTCTAGACAGTAAGTTAAACTGGAGTAGTCATTTGGACAACAAACTAAACAGGGCCTGCATAACCTTCTGGCAATGCAGGAAAATGACAGGTAAGAAGTGATAAGCCCCATGATCACCTATGGGGCCGCGGTCTGGTGGCCCCGAATGAAGCTGGCTACAGCCTCAAACAAACTACAACGCATGCAACGACTAGCCTGCATGGTGGCTACGGGCTGCATGAGGACCACTCCGACTGCAGCAGTTGAAGCCATGCTGGAACTGCCACCGCTCCACCTGTTCATTCAGCAGGAAGCGACACTGGCGGCGGTACGTCTTAAGGCACTAGATCTCTGGGCCACACCACACACCGCGCTACTTGAGGGACTCAACAAGGAGTTCCCCATTACGAAAGCTATTAATGACCCGATCAGTTACCCAAAAATTTTTCTTTGATAAAAAATACAAGATCCAGCTTCACGAGGATCGTAGGTGCGAGGGTTCGTGCCCTGCAGAGCTGCGTATCTTCACAGACGGATCCAAAACAGGTAATGGCACAGGTGCCATTACCTGTTTTGGATCGCCACACAGTTGAATCTGGGCTAATATACGAGTGTCACCTGCGCCTTAATCAGGTGGGTAGCCTCAATAACATAACCATTCAATGGATCAAAGGACACAGCGGTTCGCTGGGCAACGATGCCGCCGACGAACTTTCCAGAAGGGGGTCGAGTGAGGCACCAGTTGAACCTGAACCCATCTTGCCACTCTCCTTCGGGTACTTACGCACTCTGCTAAGGAAACGCACCAGGGAACAACATTACAAACTATAGTCGGAACAAGGTGAGTGCTAGGGAAGCACTCCCTGCTATTGACGGCCGCCTCACGAAACAAGTTCTCCGAGTAACCAAACAACAGCTGCGTATAGTTACGGCAGCTTTAACTGGCCACGGGTCTTTTAATAAACACCTCTTTATCATAGGAGTCACAGGCAGTACGCTGTGCAGGGCCTGCAAGGAGGTGGACGAGACAGCAGCTCATGTGCTTCTACACTGCCCTGTGGTCGCCACATACAGGGCAAAGTACTTCGGTAACCCAGGTACCCTACGCGAGGCTGCCAGTAACACCAAGGCGTTGCTGACCTTCCTCGAGGAGCTGGGGTGGATCGAATGATCGATTTTCCCACTGTACACAAAATACACGCATTGTCGTGGAGTTGCGGACACCAGCCCATATTACCTATTACCTAATAGCTACTGCTGAGCATGAGGTCCTGGTTTCAATTCCCAGGTTGGTAAAATGTAATTGGGTTTTTCTATCTAGAATTTCTTAGTAGCAGCTCAGAGTCTGGATTTGTGCCCCGTTGATGGTATTAGACTCGCCCCCTATTACAGGGCGTTTAAACATAACGTGCGAAATGTGGGTGTACTAAAGGTACACCTCTGCCTAACCCTTCTGGGATTACAGGCCTGATGTAATGTTGTTTGTGTGATTTATCCATAATATAATGATAAGTATTGAGTAAGTCGGAAGAATTCCTGCCCTCTGAGAGCTATCTTGGTGTGCGCTGCCTACACTGTTAGACTAACACAGAGGGAATGCATTGTGGGATTGTTTGTCTTAAACAGTTGTAAATAAAAGTCCGCAAAACCATACCTAGCTCTTATGTGGAAGCTATTATAGCCAAAAAAGTGGGCCATAAGTACATTTAAATTGGATACTTTCTTTTCAATGCACATTACCTAGTATTACATTAATTTTGGTATTGAATGTAGATAATCTTAGTCTTTACCACATAGTAATTTGGGTGGATGGTTCAAAAATTATCACAGTAAGAATGACAACACAGCTGTGATGTTTTATGGCTAACCTGCTGAACTGTGTCTAAAGCCTGGGATAGGAAATAGGCTACTTTTCATCAAATACTACGTGGGCAGAACCTAGTACAATATAATTGGTAGGAAAGTGTGTAGGTACCTGAATGCAGCAATAGATGGTCTAGTTTCAACCTCCTGTAAAGTATAAATGGAGCCAATGTCATCCAGTATCTGATTCATGAAATCTTTTTCTGGTGTTTCATTGTCAATTGTACCATTTTGTAACGAATTAAATAGCTGTTCTAAGCTATTTGGTCTGTACAATGCTGACGGAAGATTACCATCAATGGGTTGATGATATGATAAATCCTTTTGAGGTAATGTAGCTGAATGTCTCTTTAGGAACATTTGCGCAGGGCCTCCATGACCACCGCGTAACATTTCTAAATATAAATGGCAAAGTAGCGGGCATAGCAAACCAAGAAGTTCGTTTTTCACTTTTTCTTGCTTTATCTCTTTGATGAAGTTAACCAACCTGAAAATTAATCGGTTTAGTAAAACTGAATTTAAACAATTTGGTATTTCTGAAGACTAAATTTTTACAAGTGACTATTGGATTTTCCTTGTGCTGGTCAAAGAGTCATCTTAGGTTAGCTATTGAAACGTTAAAGATATGCTCTTCTCAGACATCTTACTTACCTTGTGTACTGTAAGTCGTATTGACCGGAGTCATTGTTGATGCAAGAAAATAAGATTGAATTAGCGCGACTTGCTTCACATTGAACTATCGTCGCCACAGCCATTTGTTCAGCACTTCTGCTTAGATTATTATTATTGCTAAACACGTCTATGTCCTGAAATGTAAGACATTATGCTGTTATTACTGTTCCACTTCCAGTAACCACTTCCACATAATATTTCCATTCAGGCAAACGTTACACTCACAGGATAATTCCGCCGTTCTAAGTAGGAAGTGACCGCAGCTTTAATTGCATCATTTCTAGTTTTTTTCATTAAAGACATCAGTTTTTAAATGAATAATTTTAATAAAAATAACCAAAACAACAATATTTCTAACTAATTTTGTTGACATTCACAATCGAATCCACAGATTCAAAGAATGTAACTACTCTCTCACAGATTAATAACATGTAGCAAGCATCGAATCCACAGACTACGCACACATAAATATAGAGACTACGTGCGAATCGATTATTCGCCGACCAAGGCATACTTTAATCGCCCCGAAGACGCCACTACCCTCCTCCAGGAGAGTAGTAAGGCCACCAGCACACTTCATAAGCCCAAAACCCGATCGCCGTCCTTCCGTCCTCGCCGCCGAGGCCCGCCGCGACGCCCAAATACACGCACCTCCCGACCCTTGCACGAGTTAGCCCGCGCCGCTGAGCCTGTAGCTTTAAATTCGTCCCTAAATCAAAGAAATCCTGATCCAGCTAGTCCCTTGCTGCCCTCTTCCAGCGACGCCCTAAGCCGAGGTCCGTACCCCACAGGGGGTGCCCTTAGCGTTGTCGCTTAGTTTCAGTTAGTATTTAAGTTTAAGTCCTGGCTGGAGGCCTTAATGTATTAGGGCAACCACAGGCAAGTCCGTTTAAGCAGACGACAACCTCATAGGTTGACCTGCGAGATGCCATACACAAAAAAAAAAAATAACGAATCGAACAATCCAAACCAGTGATACCATAAGTGAAAAACGTGGTATCACAACCAATGGAATAAGTAAGTACTTTACAGAACAACCACCACAACGTTCAACTGTTCAACTGGATATGTATAGCCAGTGTTGCCAACATAATTTTAAAAGGCTATCGTGGATTGTATATGGCTCTGACAGCTATCTTTTGCAAAATAAAAATGGATTCAATGTCCGCAGCCCGAAACCACAGTAAAATGCCGTATGACATAATGCTGTGGAAGTAGCTAAAATAAACCAAATGCGCGGTTTCTACGTCTGTTAACTGTCTTATCTTTCTAATAGCATACGCGGCCGAGCTTAGTCGCCCCGCGAGAGATGTTATATTAGGTCCCCATTGTAACTTCTCGTCTAGCGTGATTCCTAGGAAAACCGTCTGATTTATAAATTCCAGTTTTTCTCCGTTCAATATGATGTCACATTCGCTACTTCTAACATTAGGTAATTTAAATCGAATGCATTTGGTTTTTTTCTCATTTAGTACCAAATTATTTACCGTAAACCAATATTGGACCTGAAGAATAGAGTTATTCACGTCGTCAAGATTTTGTGACCTTCGGTCTATTTTAAAGATCAATGAAGTGTCTATCTGCAAATAACACCATCTTCGGTTGATTTTGAAGTAACTGGGGTAAATCATTAATGTAAACTAAAAAGAGGAATGGACCCAATATCGAACCTTGAGGAACGTCCATTGTCATTTCAGACCCTAATGAGTTTATGCCGTTTATTTGTACTTTAACCTTTCTATCTTTCAGGTATGATCTTAGCGAATCAGCAGCTGCATTCCTAATCCCATAGAGCTCTAGTTTCAGCAGAAGTGTCTCATGGTTTACACAATCCAACGCCTTAGAGAGGTCGCAAAAGATTCCAATGGCATCTTGTGATTCCTCCCAGGCGTTAAAAATGTTCTTTATTAGGCTGACACGATGTCAGTGGTACAACGTCCTTTAGTGAAACCGTACTGATGTTCATGAAAGATGGAGTTATTATTAAAAAGTGACGTAACATTTGATTGAGCATCACCTTTTCAAACACCTTACTGAGAACTGGCAAAATTGACACGGGCCTATAATAATTATTGAGATCTTAACTATCACCGGATTTGAACAATGGGATCACTTTACTATGTTTCATAAGGTACGGAAAGACTCCTTGGTCTACACTGGTGTTAAATATAAAAGCTAAATAGGGCGCAAGGGTTTCGATGAGAGATCTACAGACTTTTACAGACATTCCCCGGAGATCTTCTGTTGCTTTAATTTTAAGATCTTAAAATGCTGTTATAACAGCTTGGGGGTTTGTATGGGCAAAGGGCATGCTTTTACATTATTTTTAAGTAAGGCAGCTGAAAGCGCGGGTGAGGAATTTAATGCTTCAGTAGTTTTAAGTGGAATATTAACAAAAAAAGTTTTCAAATCCCAAAATTCAATATTACGCTGTTTTTTCCTACATGTTTCATTATTTGCCTGGTAGTTTTTATTTTATTATAGCTGGTAATTTTATTATTTATTTTATTTAACAATATTTTTTTATAATTGATTTTATTTTATTGCTAATTTATAGAGCTTTAGCTGTTTTGCACACACTTTAAATATCTTGCAACATACTTATGAAAGCTTGTATGAGTCACATGTTGCTTTAGCCCATAAAGTTCAAATAGATTTTCTCTACTTTTACGAATGCCAGGAGTGGCCCAATCACTAAATAAAAACTTTGTATTGATACTTTTAGTATTTAGTGAAAAAGTGTTATTAAATTGACTGGCCAAAGAATCATTTATTTTCTGTTACCCTTATTTGAATTTTTTGTAAAGGAGTAAATGAGCAAAATGTTATTGTTTGTCCATTGTAATCAGATGACAACTTATTTACTATTTGTTTGTGTAAGTTATCACAATTACAAAAATATTATATAAACAAGTAGCAGAAGAAGCTGTCACTTTGGGTTGGTTTAATAAAAACATTTGACAGATCAAATGACTTATAAAGACTTAATAATCTGACTGTACTAGAGTTATTTTCTAATAAATTAATTTGAATTACTACTAGACTTACTACTAGATATACAGATAATATAATACTACTTACAGATACCCAATCCCATACAAGGAAATGAAACCTCCCTAAGTCTGGCAATTGAGCTGGCAATTTTTAGTCTTCCAATTCTTCAACAGATCGCAGCCTAAGCGACTCACTAATTGCCAGAGACTGTAGTATTACAACGCCATCTAGGAGTCGACCTACTTTTAAAACGTTTCACACAATCCTTTTTATATAAAGTTTTATAGTCCCGGGTTCAGAAAAACATGTAATTAGATTTCGAAAGAATGAATGAAATGCACCGACCCCAGCGTGGTTTGACCAGACTCGATTAATCGAATGAACCCCAAGATATGCACTAGCCCCTGAAGCCTCATGCTTCATGGTGCTACAAAGACCATTGCATATCAAGGAATAGACCGGGGGGCACTGTAATGGTAGGGAATACGTGCCCTTAGGATAGGAGGGATTTAGAGCCTCCGGAGTATGCACCCTAACGTAAGCATGGGATTAGTGGAGAGGCGGGTGATATTTGTCTATTGGAGGGCATCTTTTAACGATGTCACAGCAGGGTTGATTCAGGTCGAGCTTCATCGGTGAATCTTTAAGCGGGGTTCAGCTGGTTTCTCGGCTCTTTTCTATGTCACTGCTCTGCTGTGATAAATGTTGCTGTTCTTTTCAATGTCTTCGTCTGAGCTCTCGCTACTGACCGTTTCCGGTTTTTGTACATCTCGTTAGCGGCGTTCTTGATCTTCCACCGTGTCCATTGAATAATTGTACCCTTGTCGAAATAATTTTAAGTCTTGAGCTATCGTTCGAGTCTCAAATGTTGTTCCAAAAGTAGTATGGGCACTTTTGGGTATCGAACCCAACACAACACATTGCGCATGGTCTGCACGCATAGGCCGCGTGTTTAGCGCGTCGCGGCGACGACACGGTTCGGCCCGATGACCACTCGCTTCTTCTGACTTCTCCGCGACGGACGATACTCCTCTTACTTTAGTTTCGTTATTAGCTGAATATCGGGTACAATTTTATTATTGTTATAAGCACGTCATTAAACCCTTGCCTTAAATACAGTAGTCCACTCATTAGATGATCTCCGCGCTAACATTAGTCCTTCAAGAATCTCGCCGTCTTAATTTCAAAAGTAACGGTCTCAAAAAAAAAGCTTCGCACTCGAAGCTTTTCAGTTGCTTTCTTCAACGGGGGCAGCTCCAGCAGAAATCGTCAACACCTTGTTGAAGAAGCTTCGCGTAGCACTGCACACGCCCAGGGGACGAAGTCTGGCCAAGGAGAACTAAAACTTACAGATAATCGATTATACAGTGGATGGTTTACACATTTTGTGAGTTTGTTCCAGTTTGTTCCTTATTCATTCATTTACTTAGTCTCACTCCATATGTTTACCAACATTTAAGTGAGTGTTTTCATTGGTCTTCAAGTCTTTTAGTGGCAATCATTCTTATTCATAGCCTTATATTTATCTAAAGTCACTTACGAGTATATGCTTATAAAGCTAAAATATAACGGTTAGGATAATCCATCTGTTTACACCATTCCTTCACTTCACTATATCAGTTGATAACACGGCGACGTGCTTCCTTGTTATCTTCGCATCAGCTGTTCCTTATTTTATTTTTTTTAACGTTGCCCCACACTAGGAATTACTCCTGTATCGTGGGTGCGTTCACAAACATGAAACTCACATACACAAGACACCCAGACCCGGAACAACCATTTATAGGTCATACAAATATTTGTTCCGTGCGGGGATCAGCGCAGCAGCCGATCGCTCAACCACTGCGCCAACCGTGCCGTTAAATTCGCACCAAGTCAATCATAATCATAACTCAAGCTAGCTCATTACATTTCGTATTGATTTTATAAACTGTTTTGTTATCTCTTCTCTAATAAAAACATTTTTGCGAGTTTGCTGGTGGTGCTGCTATGAATCGTTATAACCATAAATCTTAATTTATTTCAACATCATATTGCAAGCACTGGTTAATAGAGTGTACAATCTTAAATAGAGAAAGGTGTCTGTGATAGAAGGGTCCTGAGTTACAAATCAGTCAGCTCTCTTAGATATGACATGTTAATTTACAGAACGGTTAGAGAGTCAAGATGTTATTTTAACAGTTTAAGATTGCAATTAAGTATTTAAGTAAAAGTAGAACCTACAAAACAAACAGAAACATTAAAAAAAAACATTGTTTAATTAAGATACTCTTACTGGGCAAACTTGCAAATTATATTGACTTAAGATCTAATTTAACTAATTCATAATTATCCAATTTGAAAGCAGTAGGTACTTTCAGTTACTACTAGTTAACAAAATTCAGAAGTAAAAGGTGTAAAGTCAAGCAAAAAATTCACGGATATATACAAATTATGCATAACGCGAGAAATTTACAAAAAGAGAAAGAATGGATATGGGGTAATGAAGAATGTTGTGTTTATGATGGCTAAGTGATTTTACGATACGGGTTTTAAGCGGGTGATTGAGCAAACATTTGTTGCTCGTCTATTTTGTGTTGGGAAATCGTGATATAAGGGAAGAACAGTGTTTTTTTATGTATATTTTTTTCATTACAGTTATGAGTATAAACAACTGTCGGACCGTTAGCACTTGGCATTGTTGGTTAATTTGTAAAGTTGGATAAGGATTGTGAAAAAACAATTCTAATATAAATATATAGCTCTTTGACCTCTTTCTAAAATGATTATACATATAGTTATGGTCTTCCTCCTACCTAATTGAAATATGGGGCAACGCGCCAAAAATCAACCTAAAGGACCTACAGATCACACAAACTAAAATAATTCAACCATTATTTCACTATGGTTACCTTACACCTACAGTCGAAACTTACAGGGAAACGAGACTCATGAATATTAAACCACTTCATGCACATTGCACCAGCATATTTACGTTATAAGAAAACTTCTATAAAGTCCATTCACACGCAACTACACCTCACAAAAATACATCAAGTACCCTATTTTATTGTTTGTAACTTATTTAATAACAAGTTTAATATGATGAGCAATTGCTGAGATATATCGGAATCACGGTGAATGCGGCGAAATAGCCCAACTTCGTTTAAACAACGGTTGAGGGGCATGCCGCCCTATTACGCCCAATATGGTTAACAGAAGTAATAACAGCCGCACGGGCCGAGCGATCCGGTTAAGCCATGCCTGCCGCGGTCGGTCCGTGGATGGGTGACCATCCTCACTCACCAAAACCCAGCCGTGCCATGGGAATGGTGATGATGGTTAACAGACTGCGGCGTCACAGAAGAACCGCACAGTCCGTCCATACTTAGTTCCAACCTGTTGAACCTGTACTTGAAACCTTTACGCATTATATTTTTGAAACTTTGCGCAACAGACACGCAAGGGTCAGTTGCAGGTACCGGCTAGCATTCCGTTAAACAGTGAGCACCGCATTTTTTTTTTACACGGACTGCACCCTTAAACAATGCAACCTTCTGCTTTCTCTCGATCCCAGCCGTAATGCGCCTTTCGCTTGTCCGCCAGATGTGTCCATTACGAGCATCAACAAAGCGTCTAACTTACAAAATATGTAGTTGTGAATATCTAAATAAAAATTTACGCCTCTTTTAAATTATAACTTTGGTATGTTTGAGAAAAATATTACCTAGATTAAAATAAAATAGATTCAAGCAGGCTTCCATTTCTACTCGAAAGGAAGCAATAATAATAGTCAGTGAATATTGAAAATTGTATTGTCAACCGCCGTGCGGCGCGTTGACGCGGTTACCGTGCGATGACTCGTTATCTTTGTTTTTGTTTGAAATCATAGGACTCGATCACACTATGTGCCAGAATAACAGCTTCGTTTATCCCGGACTACTACATTTAATATAAATACACTATCCTATAACAATTGTTTAAAATTATGTTGGACATGCGCGTGGCTTTGAATCAACGACCTAAAACGCAGCCGCAGCGTAGAAGTACAGCTTAGGGTACGGAACGATCTCACCAGTGACGCGGCAGGAGTCTCAGCTTCATGGAACGCACATTTATTTATCTTTTGAACCGATTTAAAGTATTTTGGTTTGCGAAACTGATACACACACACAAAAGAAACACGGTTTGATTTCTAAGTCCGGCAAGTAAGCCACCATCTGTTGGGCACAGTGCCTCAGCGAAAACAAAGACACGACCTTCCGGGTCGGAGTTTCGAACCGAACCAAAGTTTTATAGTCCCGGGTTCAGAAAAACATGTTATTAGATTTCTTTTATATTTCTATGTAAAAAAAAAATGTGGTTTGATTTAAAAATAAGTAACAAAATTAGAAACGGATGAGGCTGGACCAATTGAGTAAAACGCCATCTATTGCAAAAACCTCTAAACAAAATGATTAACAGATGGCTTCTTTTATCATTTAAATAATAGACCACAGCATAAAATATTTTTCTCATTAACTAACATAACATCACGCCTTGTTTCCCCGAAGGGTTGGGCAGAGGTGTACCTATAGTACACCCACATTTCGCCAGTTAACTCAGGTAACACAATTCATCACGCACACTAGTTCTCAATGTCAACTGACAAATGTCAAGTGGCGATGTCTTACTTAAGTACACCACTATATAATGTACTCTGTACGGTACTTAGGATTACAGGCTCCCCCTGGTACGTTCGCAACGAGATCCTTCACGTTGACCTCAAGATTCCCACTATCCGCCAGTTCATGAAACGCATTTCAAAGCGTTTCTTCGAGACCGCCGCGAATCACCGCAACCCTCTGGTTGTCAAGGCCGCTAGCTATATTCCCTCCTCCATTAGTCATGTCCGCCGTCCCAAGCATGTCCTCACCGATCCCGATGACCACATAACTCTCATTCAGGAGAGCAGTAGGGCCACCAGTACAGTGCACAAACACAGACCGACATTCCGACCTCGCAGCCGAGGTTCCTCGCGAAGATCCCGACGTAACTGTCCCCCCCGACCCTTGCTCGTCGAAGTGCCAGCCCGCGCCGTAGCTGAGCCTGTAGCTTTAAATTCCCCAGATAATAATAATATAATCCAGATCCAGCCTGTTCCATCTTGCTGTCCTCCCGTCAGCGACGCCCTAAGCCGAGGTCCGTACCCCACAGGGGGTGCCCTTAGCGAGCGTTCGCTTAGTAATGTAAGTAGTTTTACGCCCCTGGCTGGAGGCTTTGAGTCCGCTTAAGGCAGCCACAGGATAGTCCGGTTAAGTATTCACGACCTCTCAAGGTCAACTACGAGATGCCATACATAAAAAAATACACTACGGTACACTACAATATTGAGTTGCCGCATTCACGGAGCTATTATTTGTATAGATTACGGTATCTAATCTAGCGCAGCGAGACCAATCATTTATCTAAGTCAGTAACTTTATAATCATTATATTCGCGAATAGTACGTAAAACAGCTGCAATTTACAAAATAGTAGGACAATTTGAACATCGCAGGCTACGTTGAAAGACCTACATTCCTGCTTAGAGCCCATTAAGAAATGTAGGTGGCGGTTTGAATCTGTATGCTTCAAAATGACACAAGTAGGCTCTCTTCTCCCATAATATGATTATACTTTTTGGAAATTATCTTTTATGCTGTGTAAAGCAGAGCAGGTAGATGATTCTGTAGGTCATGAATTTTCAAATCCATATTTACCGAAAGTGACCTCTAAATGCTCACTTCTATTACAAGGATCTCTTGTGCAATGTTTATAGATAAGATGACGTCACACGGCTGCGCTCGATTCTCTATTTTTCACCATGTGTCAATATTCCAATTTGTCTAAAGCAAAAACGTGTTTATCTAGATTTTTTTCTTTTCACTATGTCAGATTTGGTCCATGCAAAAATGTAGAATATTGCAGATTACATTCTCATCATAATAAAGATTAGTCAGTTACTGAAGTTGTAGAAAGTTTAAAATGAAACATTTTTTTTAAAGATTATAGTTTTATTTGGATAATCATACCGTCGCGGTAAACAAAACTATTTGACATCTTGATTGGGAACTTATTATAGTTACTAAGGAAAAAATAACTGTTTTCAAGATATCTTAAAACGACGGAAATAAACAAAAAATAACAACATATAATAAGAGTCATCACATTGGATAAACATTTTAATGAGCTTCTTTTATACCAACTCATTCTTATCAATCCTCAACTCTACTAATGGCACTGATTCGCCAAAGGCAACATGGAATGGTCCTTGATCCAAAAATACTTCAGTGTATTTGGTTGCGACCTATCCAATATCTTATTCAGGATTTAGTTGTACTCCAAATAATTTGGCTGTCATATTAGCAGGTGGAAGTTTAGCCCATTCCTCATAAATTTCCCTTGTCAACTAAAGAAATGACTTCAATGTTCCCATAATCAACATACATTAACTCGGTTTTTGTTTTCGCTTAACTGCAAAATAGACGCACGAAACCATCGATTGTCTTCAGGAAAGTATTTTATGAAAGATTATAGGTCTATTTGGATAATCATAATAAGGTACTTATAGTAACTAAGAAAAAAAATCGTTTTCAAAATATCTTAAAACAACGAAAATAAACAAAAAAATAACAACTAGCACTTAACAGTCATCACATTGGATAAAAATGTTACTTTCTATGAGTTTCTTGTATACCAACTCATTCTCATCATTTCTCAACTCTACTAATGGCACTGATTCGTCATATCCCATTACCTTCACATGGAATGGTCCTTGATCCAAAAATACTTCAGTGTATTTGTTTGTGACCTCTCCAATATCTACTTCTGGATTTAGTTTCACTCCAAATAATTTGGCTGTCATAGTAGCAGGTGGAAGTTTAGCCCATTCCTCATTAATTTCCCTTGTGTCAACTAAAGAAATGACTTCAATGTTGCCATAATCAACATATCTTACTTTAACTCTGTTTTTCTTTTCGCTAAACTGCAAAATAGTCGCACGATACCATCGATTGTCTTCAGGAAAGACTGCCACACACGCTTTATTCTCGAATATACCGTTCAAAGGCGACATGTTTATACTTTCAGTCTGCAGTTCTTCAAACATTTGATCATAAACTCTAGTGGTTTCCTCATCAAAAATAAAACTAAGTTCTAATGTTTTGACATCGACAATTAATGTAATATTACACGAGAATTCGACCTCTGTATTTCTTGGGTATGTGATAAAATTTCCATCAAGTGCTGATTGTTCTTCTTCTACTAATTTATTCCAGTCCACTCCCTTCAAAGAGACAACGTCCGATGAATCGTGAGACGAAGACAACTGCTCAGTTGTAGTGTCTGCATCTTCAACCACTATATAATCTGGGCCAGAATCTGATTCAATAACATCGTCTTTTATTTCCTCTGTTTTTTCAGTTGGAGCGTATTTTCTGACAACGGCTTTACTGCCATCTGTGTACTCCGCCATTTCAAAGTCTACTAAATGATCATTTATGCATAGCTTATCGTATTTTAAGGTTATAGGTACAACTCCATTTACTGGTTCATCAGTTACTTTTACATAACATTGTTTTTCAACAACAGATTTATGGATGTAGTCTAATGTCTGTCTGTCCCACTGTTTGCCATGGGGACGTATACGATTCAAAATACATTTGTGTGCCTGTGTTGGTATCTGGTGGAGTGGAACACTTTTTCTCATATTTGCAAAGGTACAAATTTCTTCATTACCATAATCAATATAATGAATGACACAATTAGAACTTTCTTTGTTTACTTCTATTACTCTGCCTCTATAATAGCGGTTGTCTAAATAGTATAATGCAACACACGGCTCTCCCACACTCCATTTTGTGAATTTAGCTTTTGGATCCGGGTCTTTGAAGCGAACATCGAGTGCCTTACGAATGAGGTCTAACGTATCTTGTTGGCATACGTCATGTAAGTAGATCACACCGTCGTTGTCTATGTACCTACAAAATAAAAAAAGATAGCATTTACTTCAATCAAGCCATACTTATTATTACTGAATAACATATACTTATTAAATGGTTACTCCAATACATAAGATATCAGACACTAACTTAAAAAAAAATGGTTGGAATGAGCTCACAATAAAAATATAACACTGCCTCCCATATTTTAATGAAGCTAGCGTATTTTAATTTGGATAGACTTAAAATTCTTACGTAGGGAGTGCAGTAAACTCCTTGCAAGGCAGGGGTTCAGGTGGTAACCAGTCAGTTATATACATCACATTTGAAGATTCTATGCTCTCGCTAGGCAAAAGATTGTTATCTTCACCCTCGAGGAACGATGAGGGCGAATTTGCGTTGATATCGTCATCAGCTTTGGCTGTGTTAAGGGGCAGCATAGGCATTGGTTCCAACTGTAACCATTCATTGACAGATCCAGTGATGTTAAGGAAAGATAATGTGTCTCCAGTATCCTCAGTATTGTCTTCAGTTGAAACCTGCAGACAAAGGAAGATAAAAGCTTAACATTAAATCAAACATTCAGCTTTAGGGTGGCACCAATCGGCGGACGGTGTGCATGCAAGACCTGTGTTATTACTTTACACTTACCACTTTTGTTGTTTGATCAGGTACACAAAGGCCTTGTTCAAGTATTTTTTCGTTCAAACAACGCCAGGTGGAGTTATTAGGCTCCAAAGCACCTCCTTGTACAGTATGATACACCCACAATTGGATAGGCATACTTTTATCTTTGAAGTTGCCTAATTTAGTAATAAAAATTCTTTTGTACGAATCAATCATCTCTTTTAAATATTCCTTTGTAATTGAAGGCCACTCTTCACCCACAGCCGGCATAATTCCACATAGATGACATTTTATAGCTCCGTCACCGAACACGGAAAACTCTGAAGTCAGTTCTTTCAAACCAGACTTTGGAACAGTTTCAATATATGCAAAATCACTGTAGAACACCTTGGCGTTATCATTTTCGAGTTCCATTATAACAGCACGACGCCAAGTCTGTGATTGAATACATAGTGTGCTACATCTGTCGCCAACCTTCCAGTTTTCTTTAGTTTTGTTTTTATTATTCTTTGAGTAATATTTTTGCATTTTTTCGAACAAGTCATTAAAAGATTTTTGTTGATGAACTAACGAAATATAAATCAGTGAAGGGGACTGACAATTCAGAATTTTAACTTCCAGCTTCAGAGGACCTTTATCTTTTGCCTGTAAATCATCTTCATTTATCTTTTCAGGTATCTTTCTCTTCATAATTGTTACTTTAGATTTCGATGGAGCAGGAGGTTTTGGTGTATGCAGTGGCGACTTATTTGTTAAAACCTGTTCTTCAACAGGAGTTTTGTTAAACATATAAACTCTGTAAAGAAAGATAATTTTTAATTTTTGTAGACAGCTTAAAATAAAGTCAGTTCTTGCTCGTGACGAGACGATCCATCGGTATAGTTATTCTAATCGTAAATAATATGTTTGCCTCTAATGTACCTTTAAATTAGTTGTCCTCAAGAACAGCCTATATAAACCAAACCCTGCCCGGCCAAGTCAAGGTTGCCAAAAAGGTAGCGATTAGCGTCTCATGGAAAATTATAATTGGATGAATAGATAAAAAGAGCTTTACCCAAACGAAACGGCAAATTTATGCTTGATCATCTCATTGTTAATGCAAACAATATTGTCGTCGTCTGCTTTGTTATAAAGAGTAACGCCAATGGATCCTCGATTGCTGTGAGATCGTTTTCGGTTGTCCTCTACTTGAAGTTCCAGTAAACTGCCCATGTATATTTGAAGGAGGTCCACTGATGCAGTGCTCCATTTGTTACTGAATGGTGTTATGCCTGCGAGATGGCACTCTGTCGCCTGTTCACGAAAACCATGAATGAAATAAATTAGCTTGATTCAACTGATACAATTACGAAAAAGGGTACTGCATAGTTTTAAAAGAACAATCAACTTTCTTTCGTTTATGAAGATATCTAATGTCTTTTCGAAAAGTATCTAATTAAAATGTAAACAAATGAACCAAAAAACGTACCTGTAAATGTCAATTTGTAGTGAACTTACAAATTGAGTGCTTGGATTTGATTATATCAATACTCTAAACCCGTAATTCTAATTTTTCAATCACCCTATAGATGTTTCTGATTTGATATTTAAGGTTAATTTTATAACCACAATTTTCGGCAATGATTTTTTAACTGCAAATTAATAATGTTGGTCAAGAAATATTTTTTTGGAAAAAGTGTTACTAACTCCCATGAGTGAGTGAGTGCGTAAGAATTTAATCTGAACAGGGTTCGTTTACACTTTCATCATGTACTTTTGGAATAGACTATACATCTGATAACTGAGGTACCAAATGATGGCTACTTATTTGCGTGATCTTAAACATACTTTAAATATGTGCTTACAAGCAATGGAGGGCGCACAATTTTATCTTAAACGATCTCTACTATGGTGCCTTTTAAACGTTAATTGTAAGTCAAACTTGAGTGGATCATTACGAAGATAAAAATAGAAATTTGCTTTTCTTCAAGACTCGTATTCGTACCATAATCATTTAAGCGTACCCACTAAGCAATTTTACGGGTCGGCAGAAATCGGCATAACCGGGCGGCGAAATCTAATATTCGTGTAGCAATTGCTAAACAAAGCCGACCCGGCTTTTTGTTCCACATATACCTACTGCCGAATCGAATGTGCCGACACGAACAAGTGTGTAGCATGGCTTCCAGGGTAGGTCTATACTTGGACTTTTTTTATCGTATTCAGTAACTTAACTTGTGAGTTCAAAGTAAAAGAATTCTGACCGTGAAATGTCTTCAAGCGATGCATAAGACAATGCACCGCCGCAAGTTTTTTTAGAAGACATTTCTTACTCGAGATGTAAGTGCGGAATACAAGGTCATATAGCCACGAAATGCCCTTCAAATTCAAAAACAAATGAAAACACGATACTGGTGATAACATTACATTTTGACATTTACGTGAAAACTGCAAATGGCGCCTTCGGGAAGCCTTCAACCTTACATGGGGAGTAATGGGGACCGTCAACCAGGTGAACGTGCTCACTACTTACTCAAGTATCATCTACTTAGTGACCTCTTAACGACAAATAGAAAATGATAAATTAGAATTTTTCTATTGTTGTTTATTAATTGATTAAAATTTAAGAGAGTCTTTCAACTGTAAAAATAACTCTTGGTTTTTTAACCCAACTACAGCAAATTTTATCATAATTTGGTAAATGAGGTATCATTGGAAGTGTCTTGATCGTTCGATGGTTATAGGCTATGTGACATCACATTACATTGAATATAGCGCCCACTAGAGAACAATCATGAATTTAAAAAAAATGTGCCGTGTCAAGTGAAAGGGCTTCTTTAGCACATTTCAAACGGATATATTGTTAGCCCCAAAATAATTTCAATGAAAAGTCATTTCAAAATCAAAAACCCACCTACGACAAATACTACAATTAAAAAGGTATGAACAAGACATATCAGACAAATTCAAAATCCGGAGTCACATCTAATCTGTTCGATTTATGCCTTTATTTAATTACGTGACTCAGGTTGTTTTTAATTTCGTTGAAAGTTATGTTTTAGTATGATTATAAAATAATTATGTATTTTTGAGTTTTCAGTTATTAAATTTAAGTGGTCTTAGGCGCCTGTCCCAACTAAAAACGAGTCGGTGAGCTTGTCGAGCAAACGAGTACTCGCCGGCAGTGTGTACAGTCAGCGAACAACTATTAACATGTATCTCTTTTATTTGCACGGGACCTACTAATTTTTGTACATTGCTTGAGCGAAAAAAATGTTAATAACTAGTCTTTTCCTCGTCGGTGGAAGGACATGGGAGTAAAGGACGTCCTGCAGTAGAACACAACAGACTCATAATAATATAAAAGTATGCAAAAGTATGTATATAACACTACCTTTTTTTGTTAGAAACTGATATCCCTCCAACCACACGTTATTGAATACGAATAAAAGTCCGAAAATATAGTTTAGCGGTTATAATTGCGCCGCACATGGTTTAAAATCGCTTGACACTTGAAAAATGTTTGAGCACATAAATACCATGCACTCAATCGCAGAAGTCAAAAAGCGGGGTAATTGCGTAACACACTAACAGCAGGAATGGGTTAACATTCATTGTGATAATTACGTTGTTCAACAGACAAATTTGTCGAACATTAGAAGCAATGGATACGCCAATATCCTTCATGATTCAGATTGTGATTTATAGAGTGATACGCTATTAGGGTGCTGGTCATGCTGAAAGTTTCCGGATTCTGATAACTAGGACCAGATACTAGATTTATGGCTACATTTATTGTTTTTCAAAGTATATGCCCTAACAATTTATACATTTTTGCATTCGCTGGAATCGTTGTAAAAAGCAGTTGGACCAGTCTTCATTATAGAAATCTTCAATTACTTCGTGGAACGCAATCACCGCCGATTCAGGGCTCGTAAAACGTGTGCCTCTAAGTTTGTCTTTTAGGAAAAGTCGCAAGGTGCGAGGTCTGGACTGTATGGCAGATACTTCATTAGGTCTACATTTGAAGCCTTCAAATACGCTTCCGTCACGTTAGCAGAATGTGAGGACGCGTTTTCGTCGTGGAGGACGACACTTCGAGAACGCTCTTCGCGAGTCTGGGCATGCATTGTGTTCAATCTGCGGTCACTGACCTTTGTTCTTCAAGGACACTGTTGTGTAATGTCCTGATTTTCCGAAAAAAGAAGCAACCATTTCCTTTCCAGCTAATGACTGTCCTCCAGTAAGCTTTTTTACCATTTTACGGCACCACTCGACACGCAGTCGATTCTGGTCTTCCGTTAAATCATGCCGTATCCGTCGAATGCAAAGCTTCCGACCCTTCAGATGCACATGCATACGGTATATATTGGATTCTGTAACCGCCTTCGCCGGCCGACCTTCACGTACATCGTCATGGATGATCACGTCCACATCTTAATTCTCCGAACGAAAATAAGCTGCGACGTGGGGTTTCATCGTCAAATGACAATTGCAGTTTTTGCCAACTCTCTTGTTGACTGAAGCCACAGCGAAAATCGTAAAAACTCATTGAGCGTAACTTTTCTCGAATTAAAGGACAATGCCAGAAACTCTATAGAACTTTGCCCCACTCAAATCAAAATGTCATTTACAAGCCTGCAATATGCAGCATCTTAAAGTGTATGTATTACTGTTATCTAAACATTTGTCCTAATGCCTGTAGAATTTGCGGTTTCTGTTAAAATCTTAAAACAATAATGACATTGATTTTAGGTTAGGTGCAGTTTATAATTGTTAAAAAGCGATTTGAACAACATATACGTTACGCATTATCATAATTAATATAATTGTAATATGAGCTTTTGTTTTACAGGTATTGAAAACTTTTTTGTTGTTGTGTATCATGCGCAATAAGTAACGCAAAAGGAAATTCAAGGGTTGAATTCCTTTTATCATTGGGTTGTAATCGGCAAGTTCTACTGCAAAACAATGTATTATGAAAAGGTCATATAATCATTACAACTATTTTCAATAATTGTTATTTCCTGTAAATAGCTGGGGCAGGATCTGGCATTGTCATTTATTGTATTAACATACAATTTTCACAAGGACGCCACATTGAAAACAAAAACAAATGACAGCCTCGTAAATAAAAAGTACCATGTTCCCAGAGAGTCCATTTTCGAATTCCGTAATTGCTTTTTTATTTATTGATTGTTAGTGGCCAGTTCCAGAAACTTTCAGAGAGAACAGCATATGCATGGTATACTCACAAGTGCACTGAGCGTTGTGAACTTGGGGTGTATGTAGCGCAGGGCTCCCCAGTGCAGTAGCACGACGCGCCCGGTGTCGGGCAGCGTGACGCGCACGCGGCCGCGCCCCGGCAGCTCCGACACCACGCCGCGCGCCCACGTGGCGTCCGTCGCCTCGGAGCGGCAGTTCTCCAGGTTGACAGCGCACACCATGCCTTTAGCACCACCACAACACGTCACAACATCAAAATTAACTGATTAACAAACTGAATAATTATCAATACCCCTGGTCTGTGCAAATCTAAGTATTCACAGTGAGATTTTTACAGAATAGGCTAACATTTGAAAACAGGTGTTGACAAAGGCTCAGGAGAAAAAAAATCTGAATGACAACATAGATCAGCTGTTAAAATCTAAAAGACACTGGCTACAAAAATTGGTTATAAATGTACAATTTTTTTTGCCAGTGTCTTTAAAACTTGCCAAGACCATGATAATAAAATGGTTAAGGCATGTTTGTTTTTACTTACCTATTTCTGGTAAATAAACTGCTCCTACGTTGGAAGCGAGACTATACTCTTGTTCCAAATCTTCAGAGAGTTTCTCATAAACATTTTGGAGATGTTGCTGGAAGTGTAATAAGTATTATTAATCTGTTAGTCAATTCACATGGGTTAGTATATCTATATTATAGAAATATTACTAACTTTTCTCACGTAAAATTTGTCAGGGCTGACAATGTGTGTTATGTATACTAATTCCGGATTTTCAGCATTAAATTCATTGTGTCTTGTGTACAGCTTGGGTTTCTCCTTCACACCCATGATTGCTGGATACTAAAAAAATATAAAAGGTTTGAATATTTTTTTATATTCAATTTTTGCCTTTGTTAATATCGGAAAAAGCATTACCGCTAGTCTCGGGTTAGGCATTTTGGCACGATCATGGAACACCAAAGCGTGAACAAGACTGATCCCGTTTTCGAATGTGTTGATGTCACACTCTAACTTAAAATCCACGTTAGATATAGGTATAATACGTCGAACAAGAATTACTGCTTGTTTGCTAAAACAAAAACAACTCAATTTTAATAATGAAACGACGCAGGGAGATAGCATATTTTCATAGCAAGTTTAAAGTTCAACAAATTATATCTCATAATCGTCGGGAAGTTACCTTTTTATTAGTAATTTTTTCGAGTTCTGGGAACGACTGTAATGCCGATTTTTTTTTTTTTGTTTGTCGTATGCATGTTTCAGCATCACGCAAATAGGTACCTACTACCAGACAGATTTTGTTAAAATTTTGCATAGACATTCCCTTTAAATCAGGGTCAGTCTGTAAGCTATAAATTATCACGCTATTTGCGATGGTGGATGAGCTATATTGCAATTTGTTCGTATTCTACTATAGTTTAGCGCAAATTGTAAAATGACGAGCCAAAATTTTGAAGATAGTTACAGATTTTATCTTTTAAATGATTATCATCACGCTATACGTTTATGGAGCTAAGCGGTTTAGCAGTCAAACATGACATATACAGGGTGGATTTTTGAGATGAGGCAATAACGGCAGGTAACTTAATCGTTGTTGCTACAAGAAGACGGTCTTTGGAAACTCTTCTTAACTTTTTGAATCATTTTGATCTGCATTCACACATTTAAAAACAGAGCGGCCAAGTGCGAGTCGGAAACGCGGATGAAGGGTTCTGTAGCAGCAAGTAACATAATATAAAAGTTCTTGTAGTTCGTTGTAACTTTGATCGATGTTTTAATAATAGTGTATTCGTTTTGGTTTTCGATTTATGACGTTTTAAAAAAAACTACTTACTAGATCTCGTTCAAACCCATTTGCATGGTAATGTACATCATATATTTTTTTTGTTTTATCATTCTCTTATTTTAGAAGGTACAGAGGTCCCGACACCGGGCGCGTCGTGCTACTGCACTGGGGAGCCCTGCGCTACATACAGGTCCCCCCCGGACGACACATTTTACCACTTTGGAAGTTTCTCTCGCGCAAACTATTCAGTTTAGAAAAAAAACGTATAGATACTTTACTATCATTTTTGAGGAACTATCTATAGATACCCTACACGTATGGGTTCGATGAAAAAAATATTGAGTTTCAGTTCTAAGTATGGGGAACCCTCATATTTTTTTTTTTTGTAAAAATCAGTATGCGGTTCACAGAATACATCTACTTACCAAGTTTCAACAGTATAGTTCATATAGTTTCGGAAAAAGTGGCTGTGACTGACAAACGGACGGACAGACAGACATGACGAATCCATAAGGGTTCCGTTTTTTGCCATTTGGCTACGGAACCCTAAAAATGTCAGTGCAATAAGCAACAAAATTAACAATTTTCACCAAAAAAAATTTTGTTCCAATCTATTCAGTTTCTTATAAGGACAAAAAAACTCTTTCGGACCAACTGAGGTTGGAGTAGGTACTAGAAATCATAAAAAAACTTCCCATAATTTACATAGGAAATAAGACTGAGATCAGAGAGAACACGAGTGTATGACAACAGTCGAAATATTGCTTTACTTCAATGGGCTGTATGTACGTCTACCATGAGTTGTTATCGAAAACAATCGATAGCGTTGAACTCGCTAGCGTATTAAATTGGATTGAATAGATTTCGATACTGCTAGCACCAGCACGTCTATCATGAGTTGTTATCGAAAACATCCTCGCTAGTTTTAAACTCGCTAGCGTATTAACGTTGATCGAATAGATTTCGAAAGCACCATGAGTTTTACGGAATCTTACGCACTCGATAAGGTTAGCTCGACAGATTGTGTCGTCTAGCTGACTTCACTCCTTTTTGTTTCTTTCTTTCTCAGTTAGAAGAAGAGAGAACGGCTCATGGTTGAAAAGTGTTACTACAGCCATTATCACGAAATAAACCGACTAAATAAAAAGGATTGCGGTTGGTGGACTAGACTTATGGTATTTAGAGGTTATTGAATTTTTATTCTTTATTATATGTCACTGTCGAGTATCGTCTATTCAAATTGTAATTTTGTTGATGATGTGAGGTTCGCGGCGTTTTTGACTTCAATTAAGTGAAATAAGTTGACAAAAATAGATTAATACAATGACGACCGGTGTGTCACATTTTAAATTGTTGGTGGAATTTAAAAAATTCGCGTGTTTCACGTCGTTGGTCTTCAAATTCAGCGTCAACTAACATATTCCATGTTAAATATTATCTTCCCTACATTATTTTGGCTTTAATAAACTCAAAAACGTATATAATTTTTATGTAAACATATATTTCACACTTCAAAATGCTAGTTAGCTACGTAACTACTACTATCGCAAGCGTATTTTTCGATATCTTCCGTCAAATTAGTGACTCATGGTGGCGATTTGTACGGCGACAGCTGTAAAACGTTAGTGACTATCGAATTGATTCCGCTAGGTATCTTACCTATCGAAATCTATAGAGCTCATGGTACGAATTTAAATTCTATCTGTGACCACTAGGGGCGCTGTACAATTTTCATACATTTCATTTACGGAGATACTAACGAGTTTTGGCTGTGTAAACTCATGGTAGAGGAATGTAATGGAGTTACAGATTTAACCTTTCAAATGATTATCATCCCGACACACCTTGAAGGAGCTATGCAATCTATCATGAATTCATGACATAATAAGAACGACTATTTTAGTCAACTTTCATAAAAGCAAATAGCTTAGCGGTTCGACGACTGCTTTGCAAACCTAAGTTCGATGTGCAACAATTGATATTTTTGTGCTTCCTTTTTTACGTTTTGTAATAAGTACTATTGTTATATGATTCTGAACCTTGAGGTTAGTAACAAACAACATGTTAAACAAAAATGCTGTATACATTTCAACGCAGGGTGTTCCAGAATAGTTTTTTTTTTGCAATAAATTGCGCATCGATGTCCCTGCCAACCTGTATAAATAAATAATTAAAAGATGTTCATTCGTGAACGCATCACTTGAGAACGGCTTGACCGATTTAGCTATTTTTTGTTTTAAAATGTTTGTAATATAATGTGAATTAGATTTTTATGGAAACGTTTTCTTTATCGGCCGAAGCAGCAAAAACTGAAAGTCCTTATCTTATGGGATTTAAATTTATAAAAAGGACTAAGTTGTATGTAGGCACAATACCCGGCCGTAAATATGACAGTCATATCGAGTTACTAAGTAGTATTTCCAAGAAAGTTGAGGTCCTACTAGCTAGCTAAACAAAAGGAAAGGTTCTTGATTATAAAACTTACTTGTCTACAATATTTTGTATGAGGAAAGAATCTTCACTCGTCCAATTGCCCGTTTTTGGCTCACAATTAAACAGTGAACAATTAATAGCGAGCGGATAAGGACACTGTATTTTCGATGGAGGCAAAAGACGTAACCTAAAATAGAGAAAATAATACGTTTGTTACATCAAGCAATTAACCACACTTGACGATTTATCAGTTGATTTTTTATGTAAAATAATTTCCACAGCAAAAATAATAAAGTGCAAAGCTGTCAAATATCAGAACAGACTTACCTATCGACAGAAACAAACTCAATGCTTCCGAAATCAAAACAGAAAACTTGAATGATCGGATTATTATTTTTCATGTCCACACTAAGAACGCGGCATCTTTGCCACATATTATCAGCTTTATTATAAGCCAAGTAAGTTTTACCTGCACACAGAACAACGCTATTGTAAAACCTGTCATCTCAAATATGCTGATTTATGAAAACCACTGTAGGTCAACCAACAGTAGGTACTTGCGTTGTATGTAGTTTACATGTGAACTAAGCTGACTACAAATACTAAACAATAACAATGTATTCATATTTTGCAAAAATCTTACCTGGCGTAATATGACTCAGAGACGGTTTGGCGAACGATACAGCATTTCGGAATTCCCGTAACATATCTTTCACCAGCCCTTGGAAGCACGCTCTTTGTACAAAGAAGTTGTTAGGATCCACAATATGTGAAATGTAAATCAGCTCTTGAGAACCTAAAATTTAAATGACTCACATTATTGTCATACGATTATTATGATAGCTGGTAAATGTTTTTATATATAAACATTGAAATACCTTCACATAGTTGCTGCGGATGTTGGTTTTCCAAAAATGGTGCAACTGGTTGGACCACAGGCTGTTGCTGATAGTTATCTAATAAAATTCATAGTGGTTAACCATAGTAAATGAAATAAATACTTTGACATATTATATAGAAAACATTCAAATTGAAGTCGCAATCTCATCTCTGCGATAATCAATGTCAAAAACATGTAAAATGTGTATTTTAGACAGATTGAAAGTGACATTAGAATGTTCTTAAAAATACGGATCTTGCCTCTCTGATGTAACAAGCTAATGAATGTATTTTTGAATATAAAGATGCTCTATTGTTGTTATAATTTTCACTTTTTTATTTTGTTATTTGTATTTTGTGTTTCACGAACTGTGCCCAAATAAACATTATTCTTTCTTTCTATGGATTAATAGAATATTCTAGAAACAAAAGCTGGATAACTGTTAAGCTGGGGCGCCATCATTTCGTATAATAACAAAATAATATTATTAAAAGCAATAATGCTCAAAACATATAATTTTTACGAGGCGTAAAATACCCCCACTTAGTTTTCATTTAATTTATCATTCAGTTTTAAACTAAACATCTATCCATCCATACTAATGATACAAAGCAGTAACTATTGCCGGTCTGTTTGTCTGTTTGTTTGTCAGACATCAGTTGAACGGATTTGGATGAACTTTGGCACACGGGATGACCTGGGTTAGGACATACGATAATATTCAGGCGGGCAGATCCGCAGGCAAAAGTTGATACATATTATAAAATGAGATCCAAGTATTTGGATTCCGAAACCGCTTTGAATGTAACATGGTCAAAAAAATACTTACTCTGTGTAATGTAATTCTTAGTAGAGTTTTCACTGCAATTCGAATTTAGAGATGACACAGATCCACTCTTGCTACGATATTTGGGAGCATTCTTGTATAGAGCTGGAGGCTTGTAAAGATCTTTATCCATTTTAGGTTTTGATTGTCTCGCATCTAACGTTAAACAAACAAATTAAATAAAATTGAAGTGTAAGTACATACATTAAATATTTAAAAAAATATTCTGATTGATTATTCCGGCTAATCTCCGAAACGGCTGGACCGATTTTGACGGGACTTAAGAGTAACTTAAGACTTAAATTAGAAAAAGAAAAGAATTAATAAAGGAACACATCATTGTTATCCCTCATCCACGCGTACGAAGTCGCGGACACAGATAGTCTATATTAATATTGTAAAGAGGAAAGATTTGTTCGTTTGTTTGTATTGAATAGGCTCCGAAAATACTGGAACGATTTGAAAAATTGTTTCACCATTACAAGTCAAAAATTTGTCTGATGAACATAGGCATTTTTTTTTCGAAATCCATGCGGTGAAGTCGCGGGCGAAGTGCTAGTCTTTAATAAAATTGACAACTATGTACAACTAGTTTACAAAAAGAATTCGACAAAATCTTTGAAGTGCTGATCGTTCTTTGAATCATCGGAAGAGTTTGTAAATAGCTGCCTTACTTTTGTTTACTGTAATATAACTATATGTTTATACTCATGGATTTATTGTTTTATATTGCAAGTAGTGTATTGAAACCGAATTACTGTCTCGTCGGTGTGGTGGTCGCAAGACTCGAAGTGCAACTGCTGACAATGCTGGGGGTTTGATCTGGGCATTTGGGTTTTTACATTAAGAATTTCGGTTTCACTCTTTAATCTGGATTTCTACCCGGTAAATGGCAATAGCCTCATCCCATTAAACCAACATAGTAATTTTATGAAAACATGTCTGTTGATGGGTTTTAATTAAAACCAAGAGGCATCTGCAAAATCCGATGGCATCATACCTTTAGGTAATTCCGGTGGATAGACGGGAGAAGCGGGCGCTGGTGGTACTTCTACGTCTTCACCTAGTTCTGACGTAGAGTGCAGCTTGTATACAGACTTGACATTCCCTTCCAGGTGCACATAGTCACTGATCAATGAACACAGATCCTCATTTACTGTCACCCTGTGATAATAAAGCAGTTTTAATATAAGAAGTTATGTTTATTATTCCTGTAAATTAAGAACAGAGATTGACTTGTGTGTGCTTCCTAATCTTATTGGTTTAGTTACGGCCACGTCATAGAGAAAAATAATCAGCATGGATTGTATTTCATTATAACAACTTACTTTAGAGATTCCTTGTTTGTTTCAGTCTTATTTAGATACCAAGCAGTATTTGTAACTAGTTTGGCTTCCTCCAAAAGAGCTGGCAAATTCATCTAAAATACAAGAATAGCAACATTTTTTTTTTTTTTATATATTACACAACAATTATTGTTTTTTCCCTTAAACGGAACTCAGGCGTAATTTTGACATGCATAGAGCTTTAGAAAGAGACCAGTACCATTATTTTAGTGACAGAAACAACGCTTTACAAACCCTAAACTTTTTGTGATGCTTGTTATTAACATCAACAAACAGTGTTATTGCCCCTTTTTTTAAATTTTCTTTATCTTAAGGGGATATGGAAATACAGTGTAAACTCTATTTAGCGACACTTAAGGGACTGCGCATTTTATGGCATTATTGCGAGTTGTCAAGTTTTATGTAATAACTAAGTTTGTGAGCAACTAAGAATATGATAACGTATAGAGAATGCTTATCAACCTAACGACACTCAAGCAAAACTGGTACACACATACAATTTTTATAAACACAACAAACAAAAAAAATGAACTTCTTAGAATCTTCGGTGCGTATGATGCTTACTTACAATCGATGAAAATACATGCTAGACATTAAAACTTCGTTAAAACAACAAAATGTCTAGCATGTAATAAAATAGCATGCAAAAGAACATTCACAGCTGCAGTTCTTATTAATTTCCGCAACATGGTAAGTACTGTTTATTGTAATAATGACGTATTGATGTTGTTATAGTGGTGTGATGCTAAATAGTGTATCATTTTATGGACAACACGGTAAACGAATCAAAGTCAAGTAATTTCGACGTTTTATGGGGTTTGTCGTTAAATGGAGTGGCGTCAAAGGGAGTTTACACTGTATATTTGAAAAAATGGGAAGACATGCTAACCTGTATGTATCAGAATCCAGGGCCACGAAGAGATGAATGAAAGGCACTTGTGTGCAGCTGAGATCAGAATGTTATGAGGGATGTGTATCACGTGGATAGATACAATTTGGAATGAGTTTGCAAAAGAAGCACCGGTGTCTTCAAGACCATCATGACAAATATGACAACCAATCTCTAGACAACTAGAGATTGGTTGTCATATTTGTCATGATATGATATGATGTAGTGTACAGGAATGAATCGAGAAAGTTTCATGTCATTTAAAAACTTTCTAGAATGAATGATGACTATCAGAGTATAGGCAGACAGTGGATTAATAGTGTGATTGCATCTGATGGAGATGTATGGAAGAAGAAATGCTGACCCAAAATAAACATTGATGAGAGCGGGAGGATGAAAGTTGGCAATAGCAACAGTAAATTAAAGAGTAACCAACCTGTTGAATATTTTTCGTATCTGTAGCAACTTTTATCATCTTCAGGACATTTTTAGCTTTCTTGATAGAATTAGCGACTTCAGATTTAGCTTTCTGCAGAGAATTCTTTTCAGAGAATTTTAAATACAAAATTATGTTTATGATTTCGTTCTTATGCTTTTGTATTATAGAAAAAAGCTTCGAAAAGTGCTGTTCAACATTGGCAATTATTTTAGATAGTTCCTTGACAGATCCTGTGTCACTTTCGTAGTTATACAGCAAATACCCAATATCCTAGAAAGACGTCAACTTACTAATTAGCAAATAATAAACGAAACCACAAATTATGAATGTAAAGAGGCAACATACAACAGCTGTTTTTGTGAGTCTTCTGAAGGTTTCATCTACTTTTGGAGAAATATCGTTTAAATCCTCCACAAAGGTGTCATTCTGCAAAAAAGGTTATTTTGTAACTTTTTCAATTCCATAAAAAATCTCGTGAGATAGATAAAGAAGTGAAATGTTCAAGTCAACTACTTTATTGGCTGACTTTTATTTTAGTCCACAATCACAACAAGTGCTCTAACACATACATTTTAAAGCACATTTAGTGATCATTTAATGAATTCGTCAGTTTTCCAAATTTGTGTCAGGCTCATTGTATTAAGACAGACACAAGTTTCAGACAAAACAAGTGAAACGGAAGTTTCACTTGTTAAGTACTACATACCAATTTAAAAATATACTTTTGAAGGGTCTTCGAAATACTTACAACTGTCTGTAAAGATACAACATCATGGTTCTTGCAGGATTTCTCACCACCAAGCATCAAGCAGTCTGTACATACAGGTTTTTTACAAGTACTGCAATAGTATTCAAGTGTTTTTCCGATATGCAATTTACAAGTGCTGGGCAGCATATTAGATTCTGATAAAAAAGAACATGATTTATTACACAGGTTTTGTTCCTTGAAAGAAGAAGACCATAGTGGTCAGCATTAGCACTGGAAATCATGGGGAGAGGTAGATCCTTGAAAGGTAAAACAGAACCTGTAAAGCCTATATCAGAAATGCATGGTCATATTTAATGGAGATTTTCTATATGTGATAGACAAGATCACTTTTTGTACATCTGTCACAGAGGTTTTCCTCAAAGACTGTGGTTTCTGTTTTGATGACACGCAAAGACCTTTCTTAAAGGGTTCAAAAACTATTTTTGTTCCCCCCTTATTCTCTAGCTAACATCACTAAAGCTACCATTTTGATTTTAATGCGGTAAGTACAGCCCGCGCTAAACTTTGTGACCGCCTTGAATATAGTCGCGAGTCCGAACTTGCGCATGGTACAGTGGTCGAGTGGACAATACGTAATCAAGCAAACAATTTTCGTTTTCTAACATTTTTAATACTTATTATATTATGTCAATTTATTTTTATTTGGTGATTGTAAAGTTCGTGTTTATTTCATAGGTTATTTGATTTAATTTAATATATAATGTATGTATTATTTGTAAAACATACAGGTTATTTAATAATAGGATAAATGTTAATAAAAAAACATTAACCCATTTACGCCCAAGGCTAAAGTAGCCCCAGGAAAATGAAATAACTTGTATTATTTGGTGGAGAAATAGGGAGTTCGAAAATAAAACAAGAGAAAAAGTAGTTTTGTTTTTATTTAGTTTTAAAAAAAAATTGCCGTGCTCAAATGGGGACACTAGGCACATTCGTATGAAATTTTTCGAAACATGGTTTCTCGATGCATAGTGTTTTTATGCATTTTTTGTACTGCCACCGAGCCTTACTATGGCAAACAGTGCATCGCAGTTGTTTTGTCAACTTCTGTGGAAAGTGACCAAAGTTATCATATTGCAAACTTGGCAGTAGTGAGGCTGTTGGGCGAGAATGTCAATCAGTATCCTGGCGCAAGTAATGACGATCAATGCTACGTCGAAACATTAGCTGGTCGAATTTCATATCGTTACAAAGCATATGTAGCCGCCAGGCATTGCTAATCGATAAATCAAACATGTACGTAAATAACACCCACCACCACTTTTTGCCTCGAAATCGACTGGTCGGCTTGATCAACTCCGCCCATACCTTTATTATAGTTGACAAATACTTGCGGGATATTTACGTCAGTTTTCTTCTTCTCAGCTGAGCTCCAACGCTTCACTTTGCCCAACGGAAAGACACTATCATAATTAGATCCCATTGTGCAAACGCTGTTGTCCAGCCAGCGCAAACAATATTTGATTGACCGTGTCAAACCGGTAATCAAAGTCAGCACGGTTTTTCTTTTTCATCTCCTTGACGGGTATGAGAGGACACTTGCTGGTTCTCCCCTCGCGTACCGTGCCAGTGGCGCGGTAGCCAGAATTCCATAAATCCCGTAACAATGCAAAGCTAGTAAAAAAAGTTATCGAAGAACACAATATGGTCTTTAGGATTAGTATTGAGCTGATTCAACAGGTTTTTCACCACTCTTGTACCTAACGGCTCATTGATGGCAACCTGCGACTTACCACAGTAAATATCAAAAGCGTAACAATAGCCGTCAGAACTAGCAAGCATCCAGTTTTTGTATCCAAAGCGTACTGGCTTGCCTCGAATGAATTGCTTGGATGGATGACGGCCAAAGTACTTCACCATGGATTCGTGTGAAACACCCCCCATTGCATAAATTTCTTCATGACAATGTCAGATAGAGGCCGTACCTTGAACATTTTATCTGATGTTTCGACAGAAACAGCATTGTCACAGAAATGTAGGAACTTCTTGATGTCTTATAATCTATTTCTCGTCATTGCTCTAGTTATAATTGACACGTTGCAGTCCTCGTCTGAAGACCAATAAAGACGTTCTCGAGGCAAAGTGTGATAACCAGATAGAGCGAGAATACCCAGAAACGTCTTCAGTTCTTCAACAGATAAATCAAAATCATCATCAATCAATATTTTTTTGCGTCGCTTACAATTTAGAATATTGAACGATCATATCCATAACTTCTTGATCGAATACTCTTTCAAAAATTGCAACAGCGCTTTGATTTTTGAGATCACTAACTAGATTTTCGCAGCGCTGTTGTACATTATTCTCATCAAAAGTAGTATTATTATTGGTAGGTTCGCATTTACGCCAACGCGGGTCAAGATCGGTTCATCGCTTTTTGGATGTATTAGCTAAAGGCTCTTCATCAGAACTCTCCCATTGCTCTTCGTCTCTGTGTACAAAAATCTCGACATTTCCTGGGATATCCCTTGGCATAACATTGGTAACAATATTATCGTCATCGCCTTCTTCTTCATCAGTGAGGATACTTGGTTCTGGAGGAAGGGCTACAAGGTCAAATTCAGCATCTGAGTCCTCGTCTCCTAAAATAACATCCAAGGGCTGCCTGGAGTCCATGGTAATTGTCACTTACTGTAAAAGTCCGTCTTGACATGGTTTCGTGCCCAATTGTTTTCTATGAAAAAATGGAATATTTTTACCTCTTATGTGCCCGTTGTCCCCAACTGGGGACATCAATATAAAAAAGTAGTTCAAGACTCAGAAAACCTCATATTTTATACTATATTATTTTTATTACAAAGTTAACAATATGTTCATAAAGGTTATGTAAAAAGTTGGGATTTATTTTCGTAAATATATAAAAATAGCTACTTACATTAGGTAGTTACTGCAACTCACTAATTCACTTTATCCCTGACGCAAAAATACCTTTTATCAATGAAATTAATAAAAGTGTTTGATATAAAATGTAAGATGCACTAATAACCTCAACAATAACGTAGATACACTAAACTTGTCATGTTAATAAAAAAAAGTTGAGGGTAGATTTGAAGGTGTGCCCATATGAGCACGTCGGGCGTAAATGGGTATAAAAACTATAATCACAATGGGGCCACACCTTCCATAAAAACACCTCCCTTACTAGTGGATGGTTCCGCATCCGAATCACTCTCTTCACAAAAAATATACGAATCTGATTCATTATCGCTCACGTGAATTATAATTTTTTCAGTTAGGTCATCTATGATTTATACTTTTCTTATATTCTTCCTCATATTCATAACTTTATCGCATAGTGCAGTCCACTACTGTTCACCCATGCTATTTACTTTTTTTCCACTAGTTTCATAATATGTATTAATTTGTGACATTTTTTTTTCGCCACGTAACCTTTTATGGATGCCCAAGCCATTTCTATGAGGTTCAAGTCGGGATGGTAAGGTGGAAGCCGTAATATTGTGTGATTGTGTTCTTCTAAAATTTTATAAAAATATTTTTTTTCTTTATGTATAGAAATTAATTTATACAGTTATGGTTTCAGCATGTCAGAACTGCAAGGGATATTTTTTGCCGTAAGCCATGCCACCATTTCTGCTTTTTTGCTATTTGACGTCGGCGAGGGTGCATTATCTATCACCATAACCGATCTCGATGGAAAATGCGGCAAAAGTTGTGTGCGTATCCATTTTTCACAATTATTATAATTCATGATATCATGGTAATCTCCGGTTTTCGTACCTGCGTTAAACATCAAAAGGCCGTTGGGTACAAATCCTGATTTGGATCCAGCATGTACAATGACGACACCTTGACCTTTTTTTTTTAAACCTTTAGTGCGGCAATTCGAAATACGATTCGTCAGTGTATACTATCGGTCTTCCTTCTGTGCGATATTTCGTTATTTCACGCAAATATTCAATTCGGTTCCAGCGAATATTTGTATTTTCAATTAATAATTTGCGATTGTTTTCAGTTATTTTTCCATTTAAATCCTATTTCATTTATAATTCTCCTCTAACTCGTTGCGGGTCCTTCAAAATTTATATCTTCTTTTAATTCTTTTTAAAGTTGAGCAATTGTCGGCAACTCTTTCTGTGTTAGATGAAAATTGTGGATACATCTTTTGATGACACCTTGGTCAAAATTGTCGATTCCGGTTGCCTTTTTTACCCCTTGCCTCTCATTTCCGGGTGTACGAAAAACTGCTAATAAATCGGAACTTGGTTCATTAGCAACCGATATAATACGTCGTACAGTTCTTTCTGATACTCCTGTAGCGGCTGCAGTCCGTTTATGTACTGCCTTCAAATCGTATTTAAGGCCTTCTTCAGCTTCTTTCTTCATAAATTTATAATCATCGTAGACCATTTTACGGGCCTGGCGTCGTAAAACATTACAACGTTCGATAGGCATGTTTATAAACAAATAAGAACGAGTAACAATAACAACAAGTAACAATAACTAAAAACTATAACAACAAATTAACGAAACGATCGAACGAATTCTGAACGCGACAGTACTCTCAGAGCTCAACCAGTGCGTGATTCGTGTACCGACGTAGCACTCACACTAAGGCGTGGGTGCCAGCGCGCGTCGCGACTCGCGGGTGAGCGGTGCGGGCGCGCGGGGCCCTGCCCCCAAGCTCTTGTGCGTCCCGCTAATACCTGATTTTGTGTTCTGCGAAATGCAATGAGCCTAGTTTCGGGGCGGTCACAAAGTTTGGCGCGGGCTGTACATGAGTATTATGAGTTTGCGGGAAAACTATACAGGTTTGTAACAGTTTAACAGATGCAGAAAAAAGGTTTCCTTTCCAGTATATTGTGCTGATTTAATTTGTCATAAACACTATGTCATTTATGGCAATAGGCCGATAGGTTCGCCTCCTACTACATGGGACTTAAACATAACTGAAAAAATGTGGAGTTTCTACAGGTACACACGGCTACACATCAAGCTATACATTTCCAGTATAAGCTGATCTCGCATTGTATAGGTTTCCGCTCTGCATGCAATACAGTAACTACAGTAGACAGAAGTGCCGATTCTATTAACGGCTCTTTGGTAACTAAACCTATGTGCAAGCAAGTCCGCTTTTCTAATCATTTTGTTTTTAGTTCAATTATATTGTTTAAAAAACGAATACAATTCCTTAGAATCTTAAACCAACCTATATTTTGCAGCACATGGTTCTTGAATATAACAAAATTCTTATGAGTTTTGGTGAAGCAGGCTTCGCACAAAATGGTGACACACTCTTTACACATTTTAGATGTAGTTGCATTACATTCCAAACAGTTGCCTGTAAAAAAATACAAGGTTTTTAGGAGATGTGCTACGGCAATCCACAAAATTAAAATTTAAAGTTCTTTTGGAATTCGGAACAGTGTGACCAGATTCAGTATTTTAATACTTTTTCAGTATATTCTACCTATTTTTCCGAACGTCAGTATTTTTTTGGGTATATTGCGGGAAGTCAGTATTTTTGGGTATTATTTGGATAAGAAGTTATGGTAACACCGTAGCGATCTATCTCTTCTCTTATTAGTTTGTGGTAGGGCGTTTCCCCGTTTAGCGTACATTTTATTTAGAAGCAAAGATCAAAGAAGTCACAGATAGAACATGTCAAGTGTCTGCCGCCGCTGTTGGACTATTATACTAGGTACACAAAAAATATAAAAATGAAGATTTTTAAGTTATGTTGGACTTCTTTTTTTATTCCTATTGTTGTAGTAAAGAAATAAATAATCAGTAATTATAAAACAAATATTTAAAAAACAAAGTCTTAATTTTCAGTTAAAGGGATAGTTAAGTATAAGTATACATAAATACGTCTGTGTATGAATCACAAATAGTACAGTATCGACTCGTCTAAAACAGTTGGTTTGTTGAAGTGAAATGATTTTCTGATCTGCACCCAACAGACAACTTAATCTTTGAGGAGATTGTTCTTTCGATAATCGGGAAGTCCCCGTCCATAGTAAGTAATACATTTTTGTCGATACATAAATAGAACGCGTTCGTTCGTTTTATTGTTCCGTTTTTATTTGACTTCCATCGGGAAAGCATAAAGCATGTCTAGTTTTCAACAAAGTTATTTGGCAAAGTGGGAACAAATTAATGAATTTTCTTCGTGGCTTTCACGGTATAAAGATGACGAGTACGCCGCCTTTTGCAAAGCATGCAATGCGAAACTCCAGAGTAGATTGGCATCTATAAAACAACATGCAAAAACTGAAAAGCATAAAGCAAACTTGAAAAAATATAAAGGACAATCGAAGGTAAGCATAACTTTCTAGAATTCTAGATAAGTAGTTTATAATTAGCATTATGGTAGGTAAGTCAAAAAATTCGGAGATGTTTTAATTTAACCGGAAGAATTATACCAGGTTTGATTTTGCTAACAAATTAATTTATTTCCAGGTTGATATGTTTTTGAAAAAGGCTCCACTGAAAGACGAAGTCAAGAAAGCTGAGCTGCGGATATGCGGTTTTCTTTCAGAACACAACATCCCTTTTAGAGCTATGGACCATCTTAGTGAAGTTCTAGTGAAATGTTTTCCCGATTCCGATATTGCGAAAGAATTTTCCTGCAAGAGAACCAAAGCAGCGGCTATAACTTATAACGTATTAGGGCCTGAATTTGAAAAAGATATGATTGAAGACATTCTTCGTACTGCATCTCCTTCAGGTAAACCAGTATATTCAATTGTAATCGATGAAAGTACAGATGTTGCCACAGTTAAAGTATTAGCGATAGTGATCAAATACTTCTCTGAAACTAAATGTAATGTACAAACTAAATTCCTTGATTTAGTTGATTTAAGTGGTGAAACCGCAGATCACTTATTTAATGCTTTGTCATCAAAGTTATCCGAATTAGGTCTAGATATAAAAGACGTTATGGGATTCGCTGCTGATACTACGAATGTGATGTTTGGTCAACACTCTGGCATTGTTGCAAAAATTAAACAAGTGAACCCAAAGTGCTTTTTCATAAAATGTGTTTGTCACTCTGCAGCATTAAGTGTTAGCCATGCTTGCAAAATACTGCCTAGAAATTTAGAACAAATAGTAAAAGAAGTGTATGGGTATTTTTCTCAAAGCAGCAAGCGTCAAAGAGAATTTGCTGAGTTCCAAAATTTCACTGACTCAGAAAATCATAGACTATTACGTCATTATGATATAAGGTGGCTATCGCTTCATGCCTGTGTTAGTAGAATAATTGAGCAATGGAGGGCATTGCAATTGTTTTTTCAAGACCAACACTTGAGTGATCGCATTGCATCCTCAGAATTTTTATATCATTCTTTTAGCAGTGACACAAACAAATTGTATTTTTACTTTTTAGATTACCTTTTGCCAATTGTAAACAAATTTAACAAAATTTTTCAAGGTGACTATCCGTGCGTTGAAAGATTGTACGATGATGCATCTACTATGTACTTGTCGATTTTGAGTTGCTTCATGAAAACTAATTATATCAAAAGCACGGATAACGTATTTGCTTTAGACCCAAAGTCTAATGTGAATTATTTGTCATTTCAAGATATGTACTTGGGTATCCAAGTAGGCCAAGAATTAATCAAACACAGGGGTAATATAAACATGAAAGAACCAATTGCTGAGTTTTTCAGAAGGTGCCAATCATTTTTAATTGAGTTGAGCGCGCAATTGAAATCACGTTTGCCTTTTGAAAATCAAATTTTCAATGAATTGAAATTTCTTGACCCTCACACTGCTGTGCATAAAGAATTTCGTAGTTTAAGAAATGTGATAGAAACTTTTCCATACGAATTTAGTCTAGAACAAATGCAGTTAATTGACGAAGAATATAGAACCCTAAAACTTGATCGCGAAGTAAGTGAACTGTTACAATCTTCGAGTACTGGCTCACCTATTTCTTGCGAACAATTTTGGGTGGAAGTTGGAAAAATTTCTTCTAGTGGTGGCATGATAAAATATAAAAATGTATCCAGTGTTTGTAAATCTCTGTTATGTTTACCAGTATCTAATGCTGCATGCGAGCGCATATTTTCACAGATAAATTTAATAAAAACAGATCAAAGAAACAGATTCGTAAATCAAAATGTGTCAGCAATTTTAAAAACAAAGCAGGGTGTTAAAGATGAAGGAGGTTGTATCAACTTTAACCCTCCGCAAAGAATGTTAAAATACAACTCTAACATTTATTGTGATGATGATGATTGAATAAAACGTGTTAAGAAAATCGGTATTTTTATTGGTATATCTGCCCTTTGTAAATCGGTATATTTCAGTATTTTTTTGAGGTGCTTCGGTATTTTTCTAAAATTTAATCTGGTCACACTGATTCGGAAGTCAGTGTCAGGTTGTATGATGATCAGAATAATTACGATTTGCTTCCATACATAACAAATATAAAAATCATCAATCGCTCAAGTAAGAAAGAATTAGCCTCATAAGTGACTTCATGAAGTAGTAATCATTTAATATGGTAACTTATGTTTTCCAGTTGTCTTTGTATCTTAAAATTACCCTATTGAATGATGGTTCAATTTGTGTGATGATTTTATTGTTTATTATTCTGTAAATACATGGTGCTGCTGGGTCCAACGGCTGGCTCAATCAGAGAGATGCTGAACGTCTGTGAAAGGTTTGCGGCAACCCACGGACTGATTTATAATGAAAATAAAAGTTAATACCTGATTTTTGCTGCTCCCGGTAAACATCTAAATTACGAGCCCTCAATATCCCTCAATGGACGTAAACTGGAAAGGGTCGCCCAATTTAAATACCTGGGTCATTATGTCACCGAGGATCTCAAGGATCAGGTAGATATGGATCGTGAGCGCAGGGCACTAGCAGCCAGATGCAACATGTTGGCTCACAGATTTGCTCGTTGTAGTAACGAGGTCAAAATAACTTTATTTAAATCTTATTGTCAAGGGTTCTACACGGGCAGTTTGTGGGTCAACGGTACGCGGAGGGCTCTAGATGCTCTGCGGGTGCAATATAATAATGGCTTCAGAATGCTGTTGAGTATGTTCGTCTAGTATGTTTGCTGTAGCACGAACAGACGACTTTTATGCCATCATGAGGAAGAAAGCCGCATCCTTGATAAGCAGAATGAGGGCTAGCAGCAACAGTATTTTGAAAACCCTGGCTGAACAGCACGATGCACCAATATTAAGACACTCTGTCCGGTTGTTCATGCGGCAGGGATAAATAATAATGTGCACTTAATGAATACTAACCCTTAGTTGATAAGTTGTTTTTGTACTAACCATTGGACCTATGTTGTCAAGATAAATAAACATAAAATAAAATAAAATAAAAAAATATTTGTTCCAGTTGCATTTCATATTTGATCAACATACAACCTACCACTAACATGTAAATTACAAAAACCCCGAATTTTGAGGGCTATCCTGACGATTTCGCCTTAAACGTGAGAACATTTGGATGTGATTAGATTTTCTGTGATATAAAAAAACCAACGATACACAATATTCAATTCAATGACTTTAATTTCTAAAACAAAACTAAACATAACCAACATAAACTTCATACCAACAAAACTAAAACTGCTTTTTCAACAGGGTGACATCACAAACTTTGAGTTTGATTAACAAAAAATTACATTTATAACACCAAAAATAATAATAATGTGGTTATACAAGTTAATGAAGCCCCCCGGTTATGTTGTGCTCTTTTTTGTGGATATGATTGAATTGATGAATATATTGGTTTTTAAATATGTTTGGATTTTCTATTAATTACCTTGAGCAGCATTGCTTTTTATCAAAGCTTTAAGATCAATAAAACTATCTTCTTCGGTTTTCTTTTGTGTTGTATCTGGAGCCTAGAAAATATTTAAAAAAACTTAAGTTCATTTTGAATTACACAAACATTACACAGCTCATTAAAAATACACTGTAGTCTCGTTTAAAAAACATTTTTTTTAAATCAATATTGTTTGTAAATAATGAATTGATTACATATTTTACCTTCATCAAATTTATAGTGAGTTCGCCAACCATCTGAACATTCACAGGAAATTTTTGATATAACTTTGATTTATTTTGAATGAACTCATTTGGATCAGTGGTCTTGACATCTGCATCACGGAGGCAAACCTTGCACTCTATTGGCTCCATACATTTCGTAATATTGACAATGCAATTTTCGCACATTGTATGGCCACATGGTAGAAATAATGGCAAGTTCCCCTTCACCTTTGATGATGTTACTGAGAAAAGTTTAAAACCATTGCTAGATTAGCTAACATTTGCAGAAAAAATAATGAAAGCTGATTATTTACTATTTTATCATGGTGAATTATTTTCTATGCGACAAGAGTTTTTACAAGAAAGGAACTAAATACTAGACTTATCATAAACAGTTATACCATGCTAGTATCCTAAAATAAACTAAAGAGCTGGGCCTTATACCACAAAACTTAAAAATAACATTTTACATGTTACAATCTTACGTATGAGAGTATGTACTACAAAGTCGTTAACTCTACAATTTAGCCGCTGTATTTAGTCGCTGCCAAACCGGTGAAGGTGTCGACCGCCTGAGACACCATGGCCTAGCCAGCTGTTTTAGAACTCAATGGCTTAACACACGACGATGGGAAGAGACTAAACGGGATGACCAAGTGCTAACATACTTTTTTGAGACATCGCCAAGCGGTTGGTAAAATCTTCACGTGAACGTGGTTGGCCTATTTTTTTTGGCCAAAGAATCAACATTGCCATTCAATGTGGCTATGCTGCCAGCCTTTTGGGCACTTTTCCTGTTGACAGCAATGCAAAGGAGTTTTTTGATGCCTTTGATTATTTCCTTTTTTTTGATATACATGTACATAGGTATTATTATTTTAAGACTGTTGGCTTTTTAAATTATGTAAACTGTACGGCCACTATTTAGACAGCTAATTGAATCTTCTATCAGTAATAGACTCTACTTATTTACTGCATACAGCAATCTGCGTAGAACGCCACACCTACACCAAAAACTAACCCACCAGATATGCAGTCAGAAACAGTCAGAGATCTGCTAGACGAGAAGCGAAACGCAAGAAAACTCTGGCAAAGGACGCGATATCCCGCTGAAAAAAAATGACAAAAAGACATGGAGACACACAAAAAATCAAGATGCAACAGCAAATTCTGATTATTCACTCTGGCGAGCAACAAAAAGCTATAAGCACTAATACGAAAAAGCGACAACACATCCTCAAAAAATGACTTCGAAAAGGCACAAACATTGAACAGATCTTTGAACAGGGTTCAAAGTCAAAGTCAAAGCATTTATTTCAAATAGGGCCATAAAAAGGCACTTTTGAACGTCAAAATTTACATTAAAAATAGAACTGATTCTAGGCGCCACTTCCAAAAAGTAGTTTCGTATGGAGAAGAAGTGGCAAGAAACTCCACCGTTACTCTTTGTAAAAATATATGATTTTCCTAAAATATTAACTAGGAATAAGTCAGTGTGTGAGTAAAGTAAAAATAACCAAATATACAATACAATAAGAAAATAGTATGATTTTGTCTAGCCTCTAGATTGTCCTATGGAGCAGGACCAGCATGTTTCCAAGCATTCTTATCTAGGATATAATCTTCTAATTTGTAATATGCTTGATTACAAAGTGTTTTTTTAACATGAGTTTTAAACTTTCTTTCATTTAATTGCAATATTTCACCAGGTATTTTGTTGTAACATTTAACACAGTACCCCATAAAAGATCTATGTACTTTAGATAGTCTGAAAAATGGTTGATCTATTTTATTTTTATTTCTAGTGTTAATATTATGTCTATCACTTATTTTATTAAATAGATGCAGATTTTTTCTAACATACATAATATTTTCATAAATGGACTGACAAGGTACAGTCATTATATTAATCTTCCTAAATAGTTCCCCTAAGAGATTCGCGGCGACGTAGATTGTATATGGCTCTGACAGCTCTCTTTTGCAAAATAAAAATGGATTCAATGTCAGCAGCCCGACCCCACAGTAAAATGCCTTATGACATAATGCTGTGGAAGTAGCTAAAATAAACCAAACGGTTAGGAGTGAATACTTCAGTCTCTATCATATGCGGCACAATACTGATGTTATCTTTAGTCGTCGCCGTAGAAGACCGTCCCTCACGCAGATCAACGGTGAGATTGGTGCGACAACGTTTATTAAACCAGTTGTAAATAGTGGCACGAGATAGGGCTTCATCGTGAAAGGCCAATCGAAGTCTATCACAAGTTTCTTGTTGACTTAAATGACTTTCGTCATAAAAATCATTGTACGAAAATGTTATCGCGTTTAAATTCATGCTGAGGTGACACACACAATTTTAAATTTTCCGCCAAATCTAATAATATCGGCAAAGAGTTCCATTTTTAGCTTATTAAACAGACATTAATATTGTTATTCTTAGAAAAAGACCACATTTATAACAATATAGTTTTTATTATGTCTTTAATTAAATAATTGAACTATTTTTGCAATTTTAGTCCATGTTGTGGCCTTATCCTGTCCTTTGCCCTTTTTCTTTCTGACGGCAATTTTCAAATGAAATGCAGTTTTTTTCAAAACATTTATTTACATTAGGTGTACTTTCATAATATTATTTATACGACGCGGGAAGTTTTCACAAGTTTAGTAAAAACCGCACTAGCAGCAACTCATGCACAAATTAAGGCCCTCGATTTTATGAGTGAGCATAATGAGTTGGCTCGCGGACTATTGAGGGGTGCCGACGGCGGGAGAATCCGATCAAAACGGCTGTAGGAATGCCTGCGCAACTCACTTAATTCAATGGAGAGTTGCACAAAGTCCGTGAAGCAGTGGCAAAGGGTGAGTTTAATACACTCGTATCAATATGATTGTAATGTCTTGCCATCATTAAAGTGCATACAATGATAATCATTCGTCCTCTAAATTTGTATCTGTCCTACAAGTCTGAAGTATAAGTCCTACAAGTTTGAAGTAGTCCTACAAGTCCTCAAATAATTCCCGTGTGAGCCTATAGTTCCCTATAAACTCACCGTCGGGAATACTCGCAAACCGAAAGTTTTGGCGCAAATACAATCGGCAACGCCTCCGGTCTACCTGTAGAGCTTCTTCGATCTTTAAAAAAGCAGCCATATTTTAAATTTATAAACTTTCGTCAACAGCGCGATAATAATTATGATGTCGTATCAATTGACATAACGTTCCGTCAAAACAAATGTCAAATCCAACTTTTCGGACGGGCAAGAACGCATCGGGAGTAGGGACAACCGTCAAATCGTGTTGTCATTCATTCTTAGTTCCGAGTTTGGGACTAATCGAAAGTCGGTCGGTGACACGGAGTAGGAAACGTCCGTAACGAAGGCCGAAACTACGGACTTCGTGCTTAGAGAGTAGACCCCCCAGTTTAGAGTGAACATGTGGACGGGGGAATTGTGAATGGTAAAGTTATTGTCCCAATGGAGCTGCCGGAGAACATAAATGACCAGCAGCTTAATTGCGTAACACATTTTCGTAAACGATTACGACTAATTCGTTTACGACTAATCTGTTCTATTTTGACAGTTCAATAACATTAATTGCGTTATTTACATTGTTGAACTTATGAAGCAATGGATTAGCAATCTGTTTCAAAACGATTCAGATTCCTATTGATTTTGTATTACGCAATTAGGGTACAGGATTATTCGGACTCTTTACAGAACTAATTACCAGAATTATTGAAAGAATTGCCACTGAGCATTTACGCCAACATGTGGTATCAAGAAGATGGCTGCCCAGCGTATTAAGCTCTCGCAGTACCTACGAGTTTCTCAATCGAGAATACCCGTATTGGGAGGGCTGGTACAATTTCGTGACCTGCCCGTTTACCACATTAAAATCCGATAGATTTCTTTTACTGGGGTACCGTACGATAAACGTGTACTCTAAACCAATTCAAGATTTAGACGAGATGCGCCAAATAATTGCAGAACCCGCTGACTACATCAACTCGAGTCTTATTACGCATTTTTAAAGAGACGAAGAGCTTGCAATTTGTTTTAAAACTTGGTAAAACTGATTGAATAAAAATCATAACTAAAGAAAGCCAACAACTGAATTTTATTTCAAACGCACCTAAAACTAACAAATTACTTTTATTATTCAATAATTAATTAAGAAGTAGCCATTAGTAAGTGTCTTATCATTTTGAAAGCCAGACTAAAAGCGCCATCTTTTAAAGTTACTTGCCAAAATAGTGTAGTACTTTTTTTTTCAACACAGCTCATAAATTGGCTCTTATTACACCGCTATTAGGTTCATAATGCAGTGTATTAATCACGCGTGCTTTTTACTTTCATTACCGCACTCGTATTTTATTTTTAACTTTTTTTTTCTTTCATCTCCGTAAAGAGTTTTAATGTTTAAATACAATGAATATTTTTATCATCTCCGACATATAACCAAGAAAATGAAAACAACGAAATTATTATACCAATACCATAATGCAAACTGTAAAAATGCCCACAAAAACTGTTTGTTATAATTTTGAGAATTTTACTTTCACTAATTGTTTCAATAATTAAAGATAATAACGTGTTGAAAAACGTCGTGTGACACGCGTGCGCATTCATCCTTACCCACTAGACTCCCTTATCGCTAAATAAATAAAACCGCCTCGGGGGTAATCCCCAAAAGAGCACACTTGTATCACAATGTACTATTACAATACAGTTGGTTAAAGTTGGGTGATGTAATCATTTTGAATTCAATGTTGGGTAAAAATCTAACATTTTATTTAAAACTGAGACAGTTATGTTTTAACTTTTAACTGTAAATTATTTAATTAATATGTTTTAAGTTTTTTTTCCGTGATATGTGTGGATCATATTTGTAGTCACAGGACTTGAAAGATCATCACAGGGTGTCACTTTTTGAGATTTTTTAAAAATTTGTAAAGTTCATGATCAAGTTTCTTTTAAATATTTTTCTAACAACTGTTACGACTTGGCCTATTTTCGTTTTCGGCTTGACGATGATTTCTGGGACATGTTATTTATAATTAAAAAAAGCACTTTCAATCAACTACTTCATATTCAGTAAATCCTACTTGGAAAGGAGATACTTCTTTGTAAAACAAGGCATTGAATTATCCAGACTGCATGAAATTCGAGCAGGAGTTGCACAAGGCACGGTGATAGGTCCTACTCTTTACCTTCTTTTCACAGCTGATCTCCCTGTTTCCGAAGGAGTACTTTTAGGCACATTTGCAGATGACACGGCTACATTAGCTGTGCTGCACAGCTAATGTAATCTTAGAGGCCTCGAGTGCACAGTGTGCATGAAGATGCAGTCGAGGTCTAAGATTCTACAAACAAGCTTAGATGTAATTTCAAAATGGCTGAAAGTATGGAGAATACAATCAAATGAAACCAAATCTGTACACATGTTTACAATCAGAAGAGATACATTCCAGTACAACTAAATTATGTTGAAATTCCACAAGCAGAAGCTAAATACCTCTGAATGTATCTAGACCGTAGACTAATATTGAGGAATCATGTATTCACAAAGCATAAAGCATTGAGCTTACAACTAAGGAAACACTATTGGCTACTATAAAAAAAGTCCAGGCTTTCGCTGGAAAATAACCTTCGAATTTAAAAATGCACCAAAAAGCCTGTTTGAACATAAGGAAATACAGCTGTGGGGAACAGCAGGTAATTCAAACATAGACATACTCCAAATAAAATGCCAAAGGTTAAAGAAGAAATCACACAAAGGGTCAGTGCCTACAAGAAATAGGACTACGACCTATTCTAATAAACTGGCATCAAACCTAATGAAAACCAAGACATTCAGGAGGCATAAAAGATCAGGACTTGAATGAGGGCCAACAAGCTATATTTATAAAGATTGATGAGCCCGTGGGCCCATACCATGAATGACTAAACTAATAACACAAAAGATGCTGAATGGCAATGGTGGACAGATAGCATCATAGCTTAGTTATTGAAAAATAAGATGTAAATTTATAAAAAAATTACAGGCTATGTCATTGGTTTATTAGAAATAATGAAGTATGTGTGTAACACTTTACAAAATTCAAAAGATATGTGGATGGTTTATTGTGATTCATACATATTTGTAGTTTCTGTGTTATATTATTTTTTCAACAATTTAACAATTTTGTAGTACAGTTTTGTGGCAGGGTCCTGGTTGGTGGTAATCTTATTATTCCTATTTGCTGTTCCCAAGGGGTGTTAAACTGCCAACAGGACTAGTACTATGCCTACACAATCTTTTCAATCAATTTTAGTACTTTTCTTGATAAGCTGGTTTTGAAATGGTTTTTTATTGAGTGATGTCCTCGCCGCTGAAGTTTACCTGTTCAGTCAGTCAAAGGAATGTGGAGACTATGGACACATACAGTACCTATATAATTCTTTTTCAGTATGTAAAGTACCAGGTAAAACGACGTGAATAGGGATGCAGGGGTGAATCGGGACGAACTTTAAACGGGATTTTAACATTGAAATAATATAGTTTGTTGCCAAAAAGACGTCTAATGTGTTGACTGTAGTATGGTGCCCGTTTTATGATATGATTGATGACTAGTTAGCATTAAATAGGTAATTGGAAATTGATAATTCTGATTGTTGTTTTAATATTCTTAGCAAGGTAGGTAGGTGTAGGCGAATGAATAAAATATGCTGGCGAAAAATGCCGGGTAGGTAGGTACTTTTAGCAAGCAATAACAAAATAAATTAACGGATTGATGAGTCCGAGAACTATTACTTCTAATGACCTACGGTGAGTTGATATATTTCGTGGTGATATTTTCAGTATAAATAAAGGAAAACATTATACTTACATTGAATAAAATAAAGTTGACTGCAACTTGGACAGCTTTTTTTCAAGTCGTCGTCCATTGTTTATTTTTTCGAGAAGTATCTTGGTATTTTGTTTACCTCCAACAGAAACGTTAACGTATCATTTTTTACAAATTGTTCAGGCAAAAATGAGACAGCAACTCTAGCTTGTAAATAATTTCAGAATTCCGCTTTAATCACAAAAACCGTTGCAGAACGTGCAAAAAGGAAAAAACTTCAAGATAGAACTTGACACCGAGGGGCGAGGGGCGACGCGACGACGCTTCACGAACAGACGCCACAGAGTACATTGAATGAATCACAGACTCTCACAGCAGGGCTGCCAGGTGAAAAAATTCTGCAATCGTACCACAGCATTAAAAAAGTCGTATACCCAAGGAAAATTCGAAACAAAAAATCGTACATTATTATTCATCCGTTTATTGGTTTATTGACTTTTATTACAAAATTAACAATAAAAATACTACGAAATAAGTAATGATATGTAATGAAAATAATATGAAAATTTAAATTATAATAATGAAATCACTTTTTTTTGTATACATTTTCCGTATTCATTAGTTTAATCATGTCATCTGTTGGTTTAAAATCGGTGCAGTTTCCGGTGACTCTTATCATTTGCTTTGCCAGCAAGGTGCCATTGACAGTTTCGTTGGCCAAACTATTTCTAAGTTTGGTTTTTAATTTAAGGAAATTAGAATAAAAGGGAATTCCCTCAGCACTCTGGGCAGGCTGAGCACGTTCGTTTCGTTATTTATATTATTCTGTCACTGCTCTAGATACTTACTCTTTTGAGAAAAAAGTTTGTTACTTTGTTGCCAGACCTAATTGAATAAAATAAATGGATCGAATGTAAAAAATCGTATGTTTTCCGTACGATTTCGATGCTTCGATCGTACTCGTATGAAATCTGCAAAAAGTCGTACAAATACGATTTAAATCGTACAAATGGCAGCCCTGTCTCACAGAGTACTTTTATTAGATAGGCTTCGCGCTTCGCCTTTTCGGTTTGTTCTGTGGTTCCGTGTTTTATTGTGAACAGTGTTGCCAACTCCAAATTATCAAATTTTCGAATTTCTACATCTAAGTTATCGTTTTGACGTCAAAATTATCGTACAATCACACAAACATAATTTACAATTTTTTGTCTTTATTTTTATACATTTATGTATTCCGCTACCCCAGACCTTTTTTTTTGCAATTGAGGCAAGTTTAGACGGGAGCGCAGAGGCGGGCTCTCGATTTCGCACTTTGTGGTAGACCTACAGATGTTAGTCCTGTGTGTTAGTCGTTGGAAAGACGAGGGCAAGGGTTAGCACAACATAAATATTTTAAATTACTAATTTATCTACATGAATCTTATTCAGAAACAAAGGGCTACAACCGTGGCTAAAACATGGTCCGAGCCTTAATCTGCAAAGCAACGAAACAGTTCTTTTGGATAATTTTGGATACTTGAAAAACCAAGGTTTCCGCCATATGTTTTCACGTTTTTGCCCACAAGTCGACCAATTTGGGCTTGGCACCATTTCGCAAGCCGTAGTTGTGAGCTACGAAGTTCTTCCGATCAGCCGGAATTGATGTGGCATAGTTTTCAAACGAATCAGCGCACTCATTGCCAACAATACCCGAGTGACCAGGGATCCAGGCTAACTCGATATCCAAGACGTTTTGGGAACAGTGAAATAACAAGCTCGAAGTTGATTTTGTTCTAAGGCCTACGGGAATCTGAAAAAAAAATGATTCTGTTATTCGATGTGATTTGATATAGTGTCTTCTAAAATTCCAATACAGTCTCCTGTATAAACTGATGCTTCTGGTGGACATGGGAAACGTAAGGCAGTTGTTGAATTTCGGAAATATACTGCTACTCCTGTACATTCTGTTTGTGATAATTATGATGCAACAGTAAAGAAAAAATCCACCTTTCCCAGTAACGTTTGACGGCATACTCGAAATCATGTCGTGCGTTTTGGGAATTCTCTATTATAACTATTACAGCTAGTATATATACAACTTCCCGACATCAATCGTCGGGCAGGATTGGCTTGTGGTCGACACGCAAGCTTGTCCTACGGAGTATTATTTTATTATTTTATTCTGTCGCTAAGTTTGCTCCGCGCGGACCGCTTTTTTCTATTTCTTCGCCGCCCGGTACCTAGTACCGACGCGGTCGCGGAGACCACACCCCAGCGATGCCGACCCCGGCACGCGCGGCTCGTTGGGCTGCGATGCCGGCTCACCGGAGTCCCGCCCGGTGCTGGATAGGACGTCGTCGATGCCGATCATCGGTGTTGCGTCGTCCTGTGCACCACCGGCCGGCTCCACACGGAGTGAAGAGAAGAAGGAGAAGAAGAGGAAGAAGAAGGAAGAGGGATCGAGCGCCGCTGCTGCTGCCGGCCCATCGACGTCACTGGCGCCTGCGCGCGCTGCGCCCGCGCCGTCGTCGAGCCGACCGCACGCGGTAGTGATCCGCCCCGCCGCGTTCCGCCCGGTACCCATCCAGGCCCCGGGGCCTGCCGCTAACCCGAGTCGCGCGCCGCATGCGCGCTGTAAAACTGTTTTAAAATTCGAAGGCTTCCGATTCAACATTTACCTACTCGAAGTTTTAAATAAAACCAAAGAGTTAGGAACAAAAACGTTTTTAATACAAAAGTTAGGAACGTCCAAAACCTGTCAACCGAAAATACCTGGTTATTCAGAACCGAAAATATCCGCTTTTTAATTTATTTTAATAAACAGCAGCCTAATTGCGTAACACATTTTCGTAAACGATTCCGACTAATCCGTTTGATTTTGACAGTTCAACAACATTCATTGCGATATTTACATTGTTGAGCAGAATGTTTTATCGAACTTAAGAAGCAATGGATTAGCAATCTGTTTCAAAACGATTCCGATTCCGATTGATTATGTATTACGCAATTAGGGTACAGATTCTATTCGTATTTTACTGATTTTCTTTCTTTTTTGCAAGTTCCTCGTAGTGTGGTGAAAATTGTTGCGTTTCACTTAATTAAGGGTAAAAGTTTTTAGCGTTTCGTGATTTAAAAAAATAACTTTTTAACGATATCGATCCATGGTCGTAAGTAATCACTAGTCACTTAATTCATTTGTAAAACATTTTGAAAATCTATGCGGGAGTCGTGGTCACGTAATTTAAAGTAAAAATCACTGAACACAAAAAATCTGATTATTTCTAACTCGATTGCTGAATCGGTAAAGTTCTCTATGAATTTTTGCTAATATGTAATATTTTTATTGCTTTAATAGAAAACAAACACATACAAATTATTTAATAGAAACAAACACATACACATACGAATATATTTGTAACAACAAAATGAATATATTTGTAACAACAAAATGAATATATTTGTAACAACAATATTATTTAAAAGTGTGTCCATGGAGTTTCTTGCACGTTCTTCTCCATAGGTACCTACTACGCCTTGGAATGGGCAACTAGCTTCATATTTCTGACTGAAGGAGTCGGTCCTTGACAATTCAAAAGTGCCTGTAAATGGTTTAATTGAAAAAAAAATGTATTGAGTTTGAGAGTTATAATATATTTACTGAATAATAACCATCAATTTCATATCAATCATCGAACTTTGGAAATTCGTTCAATTCAAACTAAGAATTGTAATATGAAATGTTCTTTGTTAACTTTTATTCAGTCCCATGTGGCGAGCTTATTGCCATCAACTGGGCACAAATAGATGATTATTATTCATATAAATATATCATTCATACAGTCGCGAATAGCATTTTGATCAACATACGAAGTAAAACAGAGCTGCAATTTGCGAAAAATCTAAGAAAATTTTAATTTGTGTGGATGCCAAGCTGGAGCCCGCCAAATTAAAATTTCACGAAAATCAACAAGCACGTAGTTTGTCCTTATTTCTAGTGTAAATATTATGAATGTGACTAGGTGTATATTTTACCTAATATATAATTATGTTGGCAAGGATGAATTAGGATGCCACCGTGAGAATACCAATTTCTTTAAATAAATCTCTCAGATAAACTCTAGCACCTAGCTGGTAAATTGCTCGAACAGCTCGTTTTTGAGAAATATATTTTGAATATCAGCGGCTTTGCCCCAAAGCAGAAAATAACTGAAATAGACCAATCGAGCTGTATTAACGTCAGTGAAGGCTCAGTTCGGACGCCTGTGACGTCAGTAAACTGACGGCACAGGCGACCAAACTGAGCCTTCCCGCTAAACTAGATATATGTGGGCCTCACTGAAGTTTAGCACCTACTGATATGCTCAGAAAAACTGGCAAGTCTACATTTTCAAGTACCTCTTTATCTAAGATGATGTTGGGACCCACATGTCTGAAATTCGGTTAGACAAACTTTATACATTTCGTTTTCTTGGCAAACCAATAAACCAATCCGTAACCATTGCGCTGTTTACGTCGTCAAAATCTTGTCTATTCCTGTCTACTTTTAAGATAAGCGAGGTATCATCAGCGAACAGTACAAAGTCACAGATACCCTTTAAAAATAACAGTATGTCATTGATGCACACTAAGAATAAGAATGGATCCACTATTGAGCCTTGAGGTACACCTAATTGAACTGGTAGCCTAGAAGATTTCACACCATTATCTTCTATACATTGATGCCTATTATGTAAATAAGATTTTATTTTGAACTGACTTCGTTATGCCGTAGTTTACACAAAAGCGTGTCATGGTTCACCTAATCAAAGGTTTTGGTGAGATCTCAGAAAATTCCGTTAGCACTTTGCGAGTTCGCCCATACGTTACTTATGTGTTTCAGCAGAGCAACACTCGCATCTGTAATCAAATGACCCTTTGTAAAGAAATATTGTTCATATCATACATACACATACATATATACACTTACGCCCTCTTCCCATGGGGGTAGGCAGGTACTACAGAACGCCACCTGCTACGATCCTTACATACTCGTTTTGCCTCGTTTACGTTCGTGCACCTGGTCATACACGCACGCCGGTTTCGAGTGCTACGCACCGGACCTTTCTGAAGAACATCACCAACAAGGTCACTATATGTCCTCCTAGGGCGTCACCTCCCGGCGTTTCCACTCACATCTGCCTTATAAATACCTTTTGTTAGTCTTTTGTTCATCATGTAGGAGGATATTTCAATTAAAATAAAACTTTTCATACACTTTACTAAATGCAGGTAATATAGAAATAGGCCTGAAATTGCCAACACTATTTTTATTTACCTGATTTAAAAAATGGTATGACTTTACTACTCTTCGTGAGGTCAGGAAAAGTTCTTAGGTCAACGCATAGAGATGTCTAATAGTATTACATTCTTTGTTCTAGAGAAATACTATGAGTCTGTGGATTAAGATATGTGAGGAAGAGGGAATCCTTGCTAGTCGGAGCGCTTATTTTTGAAGTGTAAGGCTTATTTAACTAAGCCTACACATGGTTAATGAATGTGAAACAAATGGTTTCATACCACCCGGACATTAAGCTGAATTATTCAACACGTCATTATAAACTGTTCGCCGTGTACTCCACGCTGAAAAGGTTCATCACCGAAGCCCGGCAAACAATAACGTAATAAACAAGAACTTTTAAGTTTCGCAATAGTTTAGCCTGTATATTGCGCTAAATTCATGATTATTTCATTTAAAAAAATGAGGTATAGCTTCATATCTTCTTTTCATATAGAAAATGAATACTTAAGCTATAACCTCAATTAGTAACCTATATTCAATTAAAATTCGAAATACTTAATGTAAACAAACTCCCTACATAGTTAATATTCTAACTATGTAGTTAATACTCCTAGTTAATATTTTAGGAAAGTCATATATTTTTACAGTGTTTGTAAATATGTGAGCACAATTTACCTATCGCGTCATTCATTTATCTGCCTTTGCTATATTTTTAGTTCTTCTTACCACTTGTGGTATAGTATTTTATATTCTTGGTGCATCGTCTTCACATATAAAAATATAATTAATGTATACAAATATTGTAAAATATTTTAAAAGAGTAACGGTGGAGTTTCTTGCCACTTCTTCTCCATAAACTACTTTTTAGAAGTGGCGCCTAGAATCAGTAATATTTTTATTGTAATTTTTGACGTTCAAAAGTGCCATTTTATGGGCCTATTTGAAATAAATGCTTTGACTTTGACTTTGACATAACCACTTATTAAAATCACTTATTTTAGAAATTCATGACCGAAGCTTTAATTAAAGGTGAAATAAATCTACTTATCAAATTTTTTGAACATTTCACATGTCAAAATAAAACAAATTGCTTCTAAGTTCCTTGTTATAGTAACGCACATCTTATGTGGCTTGTTTTCTTTATGTAAAATATTATAATTAAAATTGTTACCACTTCTAACGCATTTTTTATTCTAAACCCTACATTGCAATAACATCTAAAATAAAAAAGCTGCAATTTTTTAACAGTTTTGAAATTATTCAGGCCATTATATGAAAATTGACCGCCCCCTTGTCTCCGAAACAACTTTAGAAAAAAATACAGAAATTAGATCATTACCTGCAGATAACAGGAAAACTTATATGAAGTCTGTGGTTTTAAAGAAACATGGTAAATCTATCAATATTGTAACAACAGGAAGGAATGAAATTATACCAGAAAACCTATTATACTGTCAAATACTATATTGAGGACAAGAAGGCTTGGGATTCAGCTGCTCCAATAAATTTACACAGATAATGTTGATGTTTAATATTATTTTACTAACTATTTTATTTTTATCATATTTTTTTCAATATTTGTACCTTTTTACATAAACAATGACTGTATACATATACTGTATAAAGTACAATATTATTTTAATTTTCTTAATGTGAGGACTATGTGGGTCATCGTATTTTTCTTTTTGCTTTCAGTTAGTTTTAATTGCCTGCCTCATTGGTCTACTGGTTGCAAGAGCTACTAGCATGAGGTTCTGGGTTCGATTCACCGGTCGGGCAAAGTCTTATTGGGTTTTTTAGGCCCCCTATTACAAGGGACTTAAGCATAACTGGCGAAATGTGGCACCGAGCTAACTCGCCGTCCGGTAAGGACCAGGCCCGGGTCGACGGCAGCTCTACGTTGGGGATCGTGCGATCGATGGCCCTTTGCGGGGCCTCGATCTGGGCGCTGACCTGACGGCCGATAGCATCTCTGTTCTGCGAAAGCCACGGAGAGCAATGGCCATCAGATTCATAAGAGGGTACTGCACGATCTGCTACGAGGCGGCTTGTGCACTTGCCGGATCCCCGCCCTGGGACCTAGTGCGAAGTATGAAGGCGCGGGGCGAGCTAGCGAGTGTTATTTGTTAGACACGTAAAACTTAGTTTCTTTTACTGACTGACTCACTTACTCGCCCATCAAAACTTATAGGGTACTTCGCGATGTCCTAAAAGCTATTTGATATTCATTCTAGGATTTACACACAATCGACAATGAAAAAACATTTATAACCTTCACCCTCCAACCCGCTTAAAGAGAGGTGCAAGTCTTTTACGGATAATCGGTATACCTATTTCCATTTGTTAATATGAAAGCGAGATTAGCATGTACTTATAAAACAAAGACGAAACTCTCTTTAACACGCTTTTATTCGCTTAACTTGTAATCAACAACGTTTTAACATCTAAGAAGTCAATTTAAACCTACATACTTCTAATTGTCGTATCGAAATGAAACTTTGTATGTTTACGTGTTTTGGATGACAAAACTATAATTTGGAATGTTTAAGTTGATTTGATGACGGCGCCAGTAGCATAGCAAAACTCTTCAGTGGCTACTTACTAGTAAACCCCTCGAGTTTGAGCTAATTCAATAGATTGGACAGGGTCTGATGATGCAACCAGGAGGTGGATAGTGGCAATCTTCAGTGGCAACAAATAATTTATTCGACTTTTGTGTCATACGATTTGTTTTGATGAGTCCAATAAATTGCACTTGGTGTTGATGGAGGATGATGGAGCCAGGAGATGGATAGTGGAACTTTTTAGTGCCTACTAGTTAACCGTTCGAGTTTGGGCTCATATGATTCGTTTTGACGAGTCCAGTAAATAATGCTTGGTAACGAGGATCTGCATGTCGATTCTGTAAAAATCTCACCGTGAACACTTGCGTGGAGTAAGCTGTCAGTGTCATCCCGTCTTGGTCAATCCCTAGCATCAGTGGCACTGACAGCTCACTGCACGCTCACTTCACCTAAGTTTTCACGGTGAGATTGTTTCAGAATAGCACTACTGATAATGGAGCCAAGTGGTGATAGTGGAACTCTTCTGTTGTAACTTCGTTGATTTTAGTCTTATCAACTAAATGAAGAATAAACTAGACTAAAAAGTATGAATGAATGAATGAAATGCACCGACCCTATCGTGGTTTGACCAGACTTGGTTAATCGATAGACCCGAAGATTCGCACTAGCCCCTGAAGCCTCATGCTTTATGGTGCTACAAGAACTATTACATATCAAGGAATGAACCGGGGGGGCTTTAATGGTAGGGAAGACATCCCGTAGGATAGGAAGGATTATGAGCGTAAGGAGTATGCACCCTATCGTAAGCATTGGACTAGTGGAGAGACGGGAGATATGGATATGTTGCACGTCGCAGCCGAGTTGATTCAGGTTAAGCTTCACCGGTGAATCTTTTGGCGGGATTCAACTGCTTTCTCGGCTCTATTCTATGTCCTTGCTCTGCTGTGAAATATAAATGTTGCTGTTTTCACAATGTCTGGGGTATCGCTACTAACCGTCTCCAGTTTTTGTATATCTCACTAGCAGCGTTATTGATCTTCCACCGTGTCCATGTTGTTATTTGTAATATCCAAAAATAGAATATGCACTCACAAAATACTCTTGAAGAGATATGAGGAACAGGGTGTAAAGTTCACTCATACTCTTGGAACAGGGAGGATCCTCCGACCAGATGGATGTGGTATGTGGTGGGCAACTGCCCGACGATTGATGTCGGGAAGTTGTATATATGCTAGCTGCGCGGTAAACTCTGATTGCGCGATGCAGAATTTGTGTGACGTCAGTGTGATGCGTTGTTCGCAAGTAGCGGTGTAGATGCCGCCACACTCTCGGTTGCAGCACTTTTGAACTTAACTCAAACGTAAAGCATTAATTAAAAAAAAACAATTACATCTGCATTTAAATTGTCGAGGGGTCGGTCAGTTAGCAGGATGAAGCTAGTTTCCCATTCCAAAGCGTAGTAGGTACCTATGGAGAAGAACGGGCAAGAACGGGCTTAACAATTTTTCGCCTGAACTTTTTGTCGCCTACCTGAATGAATGTTTGTAAGCGTGTTTCTACATAAAAAAAAACGTTTGGAAACACTGTTTTCATTTTATAGATCTCTTATACTCACTCACAAAAAAAATCACTGTTTTAGTTCGGTCACTAAATGTTTCGAACTTAAATAAAAACCTCGCCCGACACAGAACGCACTAAAAGGTGCGAGCAAAGACGAAGAAAAAAGAGATTCGGATGCCCGGCGTGTAGTGTAATAGGTTAGTGGCTATTATGAGAAACAATTTTTGTACGAATTCTAATTTGATAACATTCCCTTTGATAGAATAAATAAAAATATCTAGCAAGATAAGAGCGGTAAGAAGTATCAACACTTTATCCTACCGCAGTAGTTCAATAAGACTGTCTAATGAGTGCTTAGCTCGAACTTCTATAGTTCACAGAGATAAAACAGTGTTTTTTTACTTTCATACGTTTACGTTGAGTAAGAAGAAATTAACTGCTGGCGTGCAAGAAATAATTTTTTACCCGACTATGCTAGGAGTAAGGGTAATGATTTTAACATGCCTGCGTAATATCTGTACATTTTCACCGCAAAAATTAAAAATAAATAGATTACCTAACAAAAATAAATGTTATCCTATCAAATAAATTTCATGTAACTACTTTTTTTTGTTTCGTTTCGATTGTTTCATGTAACATTTCGTCGCCAAGACTTAAAAGTTAACAGATTGAATGTACAGACAAGCCCCTAACTCTACAAGGCTTAACTCTACTAATCTCAAATCCTGATCAAAATGTATGGCTTGGCCCTTCCATTTAACTATTGCATGACACATCAACGAAGACCAGTGATAAGTCACTTCTTACCATAAGCCCATAGAAGCGTCTGTACGACGGCCGCGAAGCGGCCAAGCCTTAAATTTTTACCAAGATGTAATGTTTGTAGAGTTAAGCTAAGACTAGTAGAATGACCCCCTTCGCTACGTCTTGGCAACCATGTAAGTATGGCGTGAAATGTTTTTGGTTGGTAAAATTATCGTACGGAACCCTCTCCACGCGAGTTCAACTCACACTTGACCGGTTTTGTACCTATATCTTGATTTCTGTCAGAAATTTTTTTCTTCAGAAATACTTTTTTTCCGTAGTTAGGTTACAGTTTTTTTTTAAACTTAATTTTAACTCCGTACTCCGTACTAGGATAGCTGAAGGTCAAACTGTTACCTCTGACGTGCGGTATACTGTACCTAAAAGACTTTGTATTAAGACGAATTCTGGGTCGACTAAAATTAGATCGACAAGGCTAAGGTAGGCAAAGAGCTACACCTCTTCGATTCGCAAAATATGGGTATCCTCTCTGTAGGTACATTTATAAGACCAAGTCCTCGAAATTTGTTTGAATTTGTTCGATTCCCAGGTCGGGCAACGTGTTATTGGGTTTTTCTATCTGGAATTTCTCAGTAGCAGCCCGAAGTCTGGATTTGTGCCCGTAGATGGCAATAGGCTCGCCCCCTATTACATGGGACTTAAACATAACTGGCGAAATGTGGGTGTACTATAGGTACACCTCTGCCCAAACCTTCGGGGAAACAAGGCGTGATGTTATGTTATAGTGTGTAGCTATAATAAATTATGAAGGTACGTAGAAGTAGCTACAAAGAATGTCTATATCTAGGTATTTTTAAATATAAGTAATGTTCGCAAGGACAACTCTTTCGCACAATATTCCCATGGTGTCGTGACACAGCCGTCGAGGAAGTTTAGAGGTCAGCTTGGCTCTTAGAAAAGAATCTTCATGTTATGCGCGTTGCATGAGCATTGCGCGCTCGGCTGCCTTCGAAAGCGCACGTCGAATTGTACCGCTATGCAAGAAAAATAAACCCGTATACAAAACTCGCGTCCGGCGCGGTAATTAATCAACTGTAGCCATAAGTCTGATTACGAAATTCGTCAATCCTTTTCTGAGACCTTCAATCTACTTCAATGCCGACTGAAGTCTTTTTGATTGTGACACGGCTGAGTTAAACATGCGTTTACATATGTTTCGGTGATTGAATTTGTATAGGTATTACGATTGTTTTAATATTCAAGATGTATGGAAGGAAGATTTTCGGTTTATTTTCTTCGGTGCTGCTGTCGTTACTTGTGATAACCGGTAAGCAAATACAACTTTTTATTTTATTATTCTTCATAAATTACAGTGTGACTGGGAGCAATTAAAAAATTGTATATGTATTATACTGCAGAACCTCTCACATAGAGGAGGCATGTGTTCCAGCAATGAGAATATTAAAGGCTGAATAAGCTTACGATTAAACTACTCAGAACTACTTCGAAGCCTCATCAAGTCATCATGTTAAAGCTCAATCGTATTCGCCTTTAATATTTTAGGGTATCTTTCAAAAGGTCGCTAAAAGCTTGACGGATAGGGTTTTTATACCTACTGTATCTACACAAACTGTTACATGCAATTCAGTTTACTAACGAATCGAGGCAACGTAATAAACTGACTTATAAAAGCCCTTTTCTTCTCCTTCTTCCAGACTGATTTACTCATTTATCAGCCGTTTATGTCCCACTACAGGGCAAAGGCCTCCCTTTTCTCCTTCAACTTATCTCAATCTACTGCAATACCTACGTAGCCAATCTTTAAGAAAAGAGTTGAGTTCATCCTACTATCTCCTATTGGGCCTGCCGCATTGCCATTTAGAAACCATTATGTGGTTACAAGTTTAGCCCAAAACCAGACTTGCTTTATCTTTTATTTTTCAAGTTTTGATTCTTCCAGAAGGAAACTCACGACTTAAGCATAGACCTACTTTAGACGTCGCTAGTGTTGAATCCTGCTTAGCCGATAAAACAGATAGAGCTCACTGCGTGTATTTAAAGGACGATGGCCAACATACAAATGTATACACCATCTGACCATAGCACCTCAAAGGCTGCCTCACGGATTCAGTGTAGGTGACTCATTAATTAACCAACGAATTGCCCTATCTGTTATTCATCTTCAATTTAATGGTTAAAGCTTTATTTTCAAAGCTGAACACAAAATCTAAATAAGGACTTGCAAAGATCTCGGTGTTTGTGTGTTATAGTTTCATGAACATTCTATTGACATATTGTTCTCGGGCCGTAATTTTTTTCCAGGTGGGTCTGAAGATGGTGGTCGTGTGAAGCGAGTCCGCGCTGACGGCGGTGCGGTGTCACGTGAACCTGCGCAGGCTCTGGACGCTCCAGACCCCGAGCCCGGCACCGTTTCCGTTCCCCCGGCATTCCTCAGCCCCTCCGTGAAGGAATACCTAGAACTGGGAATGGCTATACCTGGTAAGTGTAATAGTTTTATATTTTTACTAAGAATTTTTCTGTGCACAAGCACAGGCCACAAGGCAAGGCTACCATACATGGTCAGTTCTACCTCGTGATCCATTTGCACTGACGAAATTCCGTCGAGCCTCAAAATTGCTCGATCTAGCACGACTTACGGCCGGCAGATTCGTCTTTTTAGATTGAGGTTTTGACGTAGGTACGCCTTTATACCTACGCGTATTCCTGTGCGAGTTTCAATAAATGCTTTTTATCTCTTTTTTATTTATTGATGACTTATAAGCTCAACACTCGTTAACTGTGTCATAGCTCATAGTCAAATAACAGAACTTCAGACTACAAATCATAATATCACTGCCTCGCTGAATCAAAGTCTGTTCAATGAGTTGATGCCTATTGCCCCCTTAATGGTTTCTGCAAAAAAAACATCATACACTATAGACTTGACAGGTGAGGATGACACAAAGTCATGTAATTCATTGAGGGTAGTCACCAGTAAAAACAAACTCAAAAAATACATTAAAATTAATAAATACATTGTTAAAACTAAAAAGATGGTTAAAAGACATAAGTTCTTTATTAAAAATGTCAAACTTAATAGAGAAAGGCTAAACTTACTTAAACAATTAGATATGTATTCTTTTAATTTGGAACAAAGTACCAGGAGATACAACAATGACACAGAGGTCTTGCAATCTCAACTTGACCATTTACAGGAGAAACTTAGTTCAATGACTATCAAGTATAATACCTCTGAAGATCTCATGAGGTAATATGTGTTGGCAATGAATGAACTGGTAAACTCACAATCAAGCATCTGTGAGCATTGTAAAACACCATCCCATGTGTCTACACCGGACCATTCATTGTCGACATACAATACCACCTTACCGCAGCCTTGTGTTGATTTGACATTTCCTGTTATTAATAGTTCCAATAAAAAATGTAAAGATAGAGTAAAAAATGATGTAATATTATTTTGTGATGAGATTGGAAAGGACTTAGGCCACTTGCTGACAGGTAAATATCCAGGACACTCCATAATAAACTACTGTATGCCTGGCTGTTCCTTATTTGATGTTATGAAAGAAATTATTAAATGTAACTTTAACCAAGACACTACATTAATAATTATCTTGGGTAATAGGGGAAATGTTAACAAAGGAGAATTTCTCCAATATTATAAAACATTGTGTAATCTCAAGTTAAGAAAAATTGTGTTGTTTACATTCCCGTAGAGTAACAGTTTGCCACAGGAAGAAAATAACATTAGATTTAAAATAAATATGACATTGCATAATCTGACATTAAATAATAATCAATTTCATTTAGTAGATACTAACAATTATGTTGGTAGAAATTTGTATTTGACGAAAGATAGGTATAATATTTTTATGTACTATCTTTCTAACTATCACAAAAGACAGATAGCTGTGTCGCTATCATATTTTTTTTCAATTACAGCCAAGAATTTGGCTAAACAACTTGCTTCTTTTGAGCAATGCAATGACATCTTAAAATATACTGCCAATAATTTGGATCCAATTGATGACATTGATTTTAATTTAAATTAGAAATTAGGACAATAGAGGTAGCCTCTTGCAAAAATGTAAAGAAAGCAAATAAGAAATCAAATGTCTGTGTAAAAAATTTAAATAGCATCAACCTGGTGCATCAAAACATTCAAGGGTTTTTAAACAAAGATTTAGAAGTAGAATTATTCCTGAATTGTAACAATATAGATATTCTTTGTATAACAGAACATTGGCTTAAAAGCCACCAGTTCATGTTCAATTTTAGTAATCACCAGGTTGGTAGTTCATTCAGCAGAGTTAATGCTATACATGGTGGCTCATTAATTTTAGTAAATAACCAGATTAAATTTAAAGACCGTAAGGATATTGTGAGCCTCTCTGTTGAACGGACAGTTGAAATAGCCTGTGTAGAATTGGAGCAGTTCATTATATTAAGTGTGTACAGACCTCCTTCAGGGTTGTATGATTGTTTTGAAAAAGTTATGGATGAAGTGTTAAACAAAATCTGTACTTCAAACAAGTCTATCGTCACTTGTGGTGATTTTAATGTTAATTTGTTGGAACACTCTGGGATTAGTACTAAAATTATAAGTTTGTTTCAGTCATACAATCTTGCTAACCAATTTTTGGAGCCCACTAGAATAACTCCCACTAGTGCCACATGCCTAGATAACATTTATACAGATGTTAAACTAACTTACAAAGAAATTATTAATTTAATAGACTCGGATCATTGCGGACAGTTGATCACTATTTCAAATATAAACAAAAAGGTTATTAAAAAAGATATCACTGTTAATCCAAAAACAACTAAACGTTTGGAAACATTTAAAACTAAACTTTTGAGTAATTTACCTCTTTTGTCAACTAATGAGGACTCTAATCATCAATATAATGCTTTTTTTAATATGTATTGCACACAATTTGATAAAACTTTCATTCCAAAGACATTCTCGGTTAATGGTAACGCTTCCTTCAGTGATTGGGCCACTGTTGGTATACATAAAAGTAGAAAACGTCTTTATGAGTTGTACGATGAACGGACTTGTATAAACACTGCTGAATTTAATTTATATGTTAGAAATTATTCGAAATTATTTTAAAAAGTTTGTTGCATAGCCAAGTCACGTTACTTGAGTTCAAAGATTAAAAATAGCAGTAATGTAATTAAAATGACATGGAATATCATTAATAGCGAAACGGGAAGATCATGCAACCGAAGTAGTGACTACAGCCTTGCAATTGATGGCAATTTAATTCAATCGGATTCTCAAGTCGCCGCAACCTTCGAAAATTTCTTTGCAGAGATTCCCGTTTCGACTACTAAATCTCTAAACTCATCGCCCACTGCTGCAGAGTCTTTACTTAAAGAAAACGTTCCAGTTTGTGATTCTGAATTTAATTTCCAATATGTCACTTGTAGAGATATAATTAAAACCTTTCACACATTAAATGTAAAAAAAAACCGCAGATCTATGGGGTAACTCTGTGGATGTTGCTAAGTCCATTATAAATATTGTAGCACCTACTTTAGCTGTTATTTTTAATAATTGTATTGACCGTGGTGAGTTTCCTGATCTTATGAAAAACAGTAAAATAATACCATTGTTTAAATCTGGTAGCACATCAGACCCTACTAATTATAGACCTATTTCAGTGCTGCCTACCTTTAGTAAATTTTTTGAAAAACTTATTTTAGATCAAATGCAAAGATTTTTTAATAAACACAAATTACTGCATAACAAACAGTTCGGTTTTACAAGGGGTCGTTCAACTACTGATGCCGGAGTTGAACTTTTAGGACATGTTTACAAGGCATGGGAGGACAAATGCGATGCTTTGGGAATCTTTTGCGATTTGTCCAAGGCATTCGATTGTGTTCTTCATGAAACATTGATCAGGAAACTGCACCACTACGTAATCCGGAATGCCTCTCTGGATCTTCTTACTTCTTACTTAAGTGATAGGATTCAGACAGTTGATGTGAACGGAAAAAGATCACCTGGATCTGTAATAAGAATGGGGGTCCCCCAGGGTTCAATTCTGGGCCCATTTTTGTTTCTTATTTATATTAATGACTTGCCTTCCCTCATAGAGGATAATCATGATATACTGTTGTTTGCAGACGACACTTCACTTTTATTTAAACTCAAACGTCAGCAGCTGGTTACTGACAATGTAAATAGCGCCCTTGCTAAAGTAGTTAACTGGTTTAATGTTAATAACTTACTTCTAAACGAGAGAAAAACTAAATGCATTAAGTTTACGATACCTCATGTTAGACAAGTAGAAACTAGTGTTCTTATTAAGGGTGAAGAGTTGAAACCCGAAAACACCACAGTATTCTTAGGCATAACTTTGGATGCCAAGCTTCAATGGGGCCCCCATATAGATAAATTGTCAAAAAAACTAAGCTCTGCAGCATACGCCGTTAGAAAAATTCGTAATTTAACTGATTTAGAGACAGCCCGTTTAGTATACTTTAGTTATTTTCATAGTGTGATGTCGTACGGTATTCTTTTGTGGGGAAATGCCGCCGATATTCAGACAATTTTTGTTTTACAAAAAAGGGCAATTCGCTCAATTTATAAACTAAGTCCCAGACACTCCCTCAGAGACAAATTTAAAGAGATTAATATAATGACTGTGCCTTCTCAGTATATTTATGAAAATCTTTTGTATGCACATAAAAATATTAATCTGTTTAAAAAATACAGTGATATCCATAACATAAATACTAGGAACAAACACAAATTTGTTGTTCCCACTACCAGACTCAAGAAAATAGGTAGCTCGTTTAAATGTCAAAGTATTCGTTTTTATAATAAACTTCCTAGCCACATTCAAGAACTAAGCCTTAATAAATTCAAATCTTTTATAAAGCGGAAATTATGCCAGAATGCCTATTATACTGTCAAAGGCTATATTGAGGACAAGAAGGCTTGGGATTGAGCTGCTCCAATAAGTTTACACAGATATTGTCGATGTTTAATTTACTGTTAAACTTTTATTTTTGATTTTTTTAGATAAACAATGACATCTTTATATTTACTGTTTAAAGTATAAAATTGTTTTAATTTTTGAGAATGTGAGGACTATGTGAGTCATTGTTTTTTTGTTCTTTCAGTTGTTTTAATCACGGTCTGGCTGTTTGAGTACTTAACGCGGCCTACCCAAATGTCCTTTCTTTTGTATTGTTCGTGGAATCGTTGAGCTCCTTAGTTCTGAGTTGAGCTGCACCATGATTGACAAATGCATGCACTGACTGGACAGGTCCACTCAAATCAGTGTGGTTCTTTCCTCAAAAGACCATTTCAGACACCAGTCTACAGAGTCCTCATATGATCTGACCATGTTTATTCTCGGATTTTTACACTTTGACATGACGTGAAAATTTACTTTGTAAAGTATTATAATATTTTAATTATTGTGAATGTGAAGGCAGTGTGGATTTGTTGTTTTTTTTTTTATCTCAATCTATTTTTAATTTTTAAAATTAGTTTTAATCATGGTCTGGCAGTTTGAGCAATTTATGCGGCCTACCCAAATGTCCTTTCTTTGGTAATGTTCGTCGAATCGTTGAGCTCCATATGTGTTGTGTTGAGCTGCATGATTACTGACAAATGCGTGCACTGACTGGACAGGTCCACTCATTCTGTGTGGTTCTTTCCTCAAAAGACCATTTCAGACATCAATCCACATGGTCTTCACATGACCTGACCAAGATTATGTCTGGACTTTAAAAGAGACTGTGACCTCTGAGTTTGTTTTGGCGTTTCTTCTCAGAGTAGTCAGATAGGAAACGCCGATCTCATCTACTTTTAAAATAGTATTGACGTGTAAAAGTGTTTGTAAAAACCTACTTACAGAAATAAAATCATTTATCATTTATCATGTGTGTAACAGCTGATGATGCGAATGTATAACCTATAGTTTTTAACTACAGGTAGGTATTGATTCTATTTTCTTTGTGCTTTAACCACAATAACCATAAAACAAAACCGCAATAGTATACTGTGCACCAAGGGGATAAAGCAGTTTGTTATGTCGCGGACGCCGTATTGAATTGAGTCCCGAGGGTAACGAAGGATTCTAGTGTTATCGTGCGTATCAAAATAAAGGGCTTGAAGAGACGATTACAAAAATGTTGCACACTAAAACTATTAAAATATATTTGAAAAAATATGACATATCATAAAACCTTCACAACAAGCTCACTTTGGTGTTGGTGGTATATAATCTGAGATTTAACAAAATAACTTACTCTGAACTCATGCAATTTCATCAAAAACACAATAAATAATATCGTCAATAGGGCGTCAGCTCAAATCCAACAATAAAACGCAGAGGTCCGCGCCACTACAACCGATAATTCTGTTCGTCGACGGCAACTAAAACCTATGAAGCGAGAACTCTTTGGTCGAGCTGTACATTAATAGTGTGTAGAAAATTAAAAGTTTCCATACGATTTTCTCAGTTGAGGTTCCAAATTCAAATCGCATTAATAACCAACGGGTAATGCAATTCAGTACAATACTAAGTAATGCCCGGCTAGAGCCGACGGCTTAAATTACATGTCAAAGTCAAAGTCAAAGCATTTATTTCAAATAGGCCCATAAAAAGGCACTTTTGAACGTCAAAATTTACATTAAAAATAGAACTGATTCTAGGCGCCACTTCCAAAAAGTAGTTTCGTATGGAGAAAAAGTGGCAAGAAACTCCACCGTTACTCTTTTAAAATGTTTTACAATATTTTGTATACATTAATTATATTTCTATATGTGAAGACGATGCACCAAGAATAAAAATACTATACCTACCACTATTGGTACAAAAAAAATAAAAATAAAGCAAAGGTATATAAATTAATCACGTGATAAGTACATTGTGCTCACATATTTACAAACAATTGTAAAAATATATGATTTTCCTAAAATATTAACTTGGAATAAGTGTGTGAGTAAAGTAAACATAACCAAATATACAATACAATAAGCAAATAGTATGATTTTGTCTAGCCTCTAGATTGTCCTATGGAGCAGGACCAGCATGTTTCCAAGCATTCATAACAAGGATATAATCTTCTAATTTGTAATATGCTTGATTACAAAGTGTTTTTTTAACATGAGTTTTAAACTTTCTTTCATTTAATTGCAATAGGTATTTTGTTGTAACATTTAACACAGTACCCCATAAAAGATCCATGTACTTTAGATAGTCTGAAAAATGGTTGATCTATTTTATTTTTATTTCTAGTTTTAATATTATGTCTATCACTTATTTTATTAAATAGATGCAGATTTTTTCTCTCTCTCATGCAATAAGTATGTTAGGTTTGCATGACATTTAATTTGACGTTAGCAAGCTGGTGGTGTGAAAAATGTATGAAATTGCCAAGACCCACTTGATTAGGACTAGATTAGGTATATTATGTATATCCCTTATGATTCGACGTTAGGTACCTACGCTCAAATTCGTATATGTACGATACCTACTATAACTAAGATCATTACCGGCGATCAGGATAAGTTGACAGATTATGCGTTTTTCCATAAACTATTTATGAAGCGTCATCAACGTTTTTGCGGTTGGTGTCACATTATTCAACCCTAAATTACCACTAAACATTAGCTTACTTATAGGTTAGTGATGTCCAACGCATATATTTCGAGTCTATTCTGGAAACTATTGGGTACTTAGTTTGTGATTATCGTTCCTACTTCTAAATAGACAGGACCTAAATTAACTTGCAAATTGGGCAATTAGTTGTGACAAATAGGAATTATGTTTCATAATTAGCTGCATTCCTTACCGATATTGTTTTTGTGTCGGGTACAAGCGGATAAACTAATGTTTTTTTAAAAAAATGTAATGCCATAGATCGATAAGCGTCCTTGAATGTGGGTACGATTCTCCAAGTATGTAGGTACAATGACATAAACGTCTTTTTTGACGTCGTTTCGTTTAACATATCCAAGGTAATGTACTGATTTAGCACAGAAATGAAATATAAAGCAAGAACTATCTTGCGATATTATTCTTTGATGAGGATTCAAGCTACTATGACTTTAAGATAATAATAACATGTTCTAAATGTGTTTAATGAAAGGCATATTTTATTTAAATAAAATAATAGGTCAGACGAATTTTCGGCCTCGACATTTTTAAAGTTTATTGACATGCTCGCGGATCATGAAGTTTCCTAATTGTTAGAAGATAAAAGATAACGTTAGTTTTTTATGTATTGTTTAAAAGTTCAAGTATTATGCTGTCATGACATAGAATTAAAAACTTGTAAATAGTCAATATTATGCGCAGTTTACTCATTTCTATGTAAATGTTGAGACGTTACTTTAGTCATTACATAAGGGAGAAGTTTCTCAATTTGCAGCAATAGGTATGGTTTCTTTTCTTTAAAAGTTGTGCACTAATGGCGATTTTTTTTTTAAAGTAGTTTAGCAAAATGGAGTTATTTCACCTGTATCGTGGGGAGCCAGACCCGGATTTACTTTTATAGGTCATACAAATTTTCTTCCTGTATCTACAGTAATCCTCCCGATTGGTCAGCCGGGGTCAGTCACTGCGCCGAAGTTTTATTCTGCTCATGCGCATATGTATGTTTCTGTAAAAAAATATACAGATTTTTGTTATATACATATACTTACCTAATAACCTTTATGTGTCTTATAAATTGATACAAAATACTGAACATTTATTATTGGAATATAATTCTTCCGTATTTTAGGTATCATTCCATAAATCGTGAGTAGGTTAGGTACCTACTTAACTAGTATTAAGTAAGATAAGATGTCAGGCACTAATTGAGGTCATACCACTTTGACCTTCAAATTGTCCAAGTAAGCTGTACGTAGATATTGTAGATAAGCCAGGAACAACGTAACATAACTTAAATAGTTCAAGTAGTTACTGTGAAAGCCTTCCGAGCTATCTGTACCGGAACGAGTAAATGAAACACAGATTTGGCGTGTAGCTCGGCATCTTTAAAAAAAAAAAATAAGTTCGTTATTTTTTTTAATATTTTATCTTTGTTCGATTTCTTGTCAGCCAAGAACTGTCACGTATGATTGTTTCTTCCATTCTCTATCCAAATTAATGTTTGTTTCGTTACTCGGCCATCAAAGGATGTATTTAAGCGCCAAATAAGCTTCATACCCTCCAGTACCTGTCTACTGTTCTTGTAATTGAGTTCCTATGTTTAGGTACTTTAATTCTATATCAATTGTTAATTTCTAATGTCTATTTCTCGGTTCCGTAGGTTTATTCTGAATTAAAATTAAATGAACGTAAACAAAAACTTATACATACTTAACCTTAACGAATTGGATATGGAGAGAATCTCAATATATTGGAAGAGGAGAAAATTTTACATACATAAATATACGATCACTGTGTATAAGATAGAGTGAGTGAATTGAAAGATTGATAAGTCTGCTTATGCCACTACCTACCCTACCCTACCTACCTAGCTTTTGTAGGAGGTACCTGAGAAGGTTTAAGTAATTAAATAAACTAATCTGGGTTCGCTTTTGTCTTCGTCCCTTTATAACTGTGCTAAGAATGCAGTGTGTGTGCGTTATATGTATGTCGAATTGGCATATAGGTATCCTACAAAGTCCTCGCATTGCGGCACCGAAGGTCGTGCCAACCGTATGCTAACTCTGCTTACCTCAATACGTAAGTAGGTGCTCGTGCAGCAGCTATGAAATATTAATTGTTACTTCATAACAATTGTCTGCTCACTAATCGATGGACGTTTACATGATTTATTAATCATTACTATTAGACACATTCCGAAATAACTGCATAACGCTGTATATTATTTATACTTCTTCATTGGTAACAGAAGACGTTATAATTTCTTAACTTCATATTTTACAAGCGGTTTCACTCGCATCCTGAGGGAACCGCTACATGTTTCAGAATTTGAAGGAACCTATATGGTAGGTAATCCAGTGCCCTAATAGTAACGTAACACCTAATGTGAATCATTTCGAACGATATTGTTAATCCATTGCTTCATAAAATCGAAATTTGTCTGCTCAATAACGTAAATAACGCAATGACTGTTGTTGAACTGTCAAAATTAAAGCTCTTCCTACTACGTTTGTTGTGTAACGCAATTACTCCACTGTGTAACACAATAGTTAAATAATTAGCTAGGTATAGTCCGCGAGGCCTAAGCTGAGCTTTGCATTCTTGTGAGTGATTACCAATCGCACCCATTGTCTGATTGGCCGATTGCCAAGTAAAGGACGCGTCGCTATGTGCACTCACACAAATGCAAAACTCAGCTTAGGCCTCGCGGACTGTACTAGCTTAATAGCCTAACTAAAATTAACTGAATTAGAGTGGTGCGGCAGGTAGGTACTTACATGAAGGTCTTGCGTCTTGACTATGACAACGTGCTTTGAGCAGCCTTGTTCTTTCAACAATATTGACTTACTCTTACGCTGTGTCTTAGCTCATATTATGCTATCATTCACGTACACATGCCGTCACATTGGTACACCTACTGTACGAACGAGGTCGTAGCCATAGCGCACGTCTTTGGGCAACGCACCCAGTGTAAATCGGGCAGTTGCGTAATCCATTAGCATGCGCTTGCGCGGAGGAACGATGAAAGTTCGCATTTCAATAACAGTAATTATAAAGGTAAAGGTACATAACTCTCTCTCGAAATTGTAGGAAATACATATCACAAGTACAAAACATAGTAGGAACTGACTTTTTGATTGATCATGATATCAGAATTGGTACTCTTGTGTGATCGTTTTGTATGGGCACTATGGACAGGAGTGACAGGACGAAATGATTCCTAATATGTGGGGTAGTAACATAACATCACGCCTTGTTTCCCCGAAGGGTTGGGCAGAGGTGTACCTATAGTACACCTCTGCCCAACCCTTCAGTAGTATGTGGGGTAGGTTTTCATATTTCTGCGATGTGATTTATCTTTAAAGTATTCACGCTTTCCACTTAAGGCTCCTACGACGACGGATCTCTCTCACTCGGGGTCAGCTCCCCGCAAACAGGCGCAACGCGACACAAAGTCCGCTCGTCACGCGACACATGGTGCCTTAATGTCGCGCTGTCGCATCGCGCCAGTGTGAAAGAACCATAAAAATAACTAACAAAAGCAAAAAAGTTTTCGTGCTTAAGCACGAAAAGGTAAAAAAGGTAAAAGTATCACGATACTACCATGACTGACAAAATAAATGGGGATAAAATTCCTATTAAAATTTAAATAATGTACGTTTTAGAAAGCGAATGTAAGCAATATTAAAAGAAAACCCTAAATTGCGAATGTTCTTCTGAGTAAACATGCCAATGTCTACATAGAAAATGTAATAATTGCCCTACGAATTTGCGTGTATGGTAATATTAGGCAACCACTCTTTGTATTGATAGCTTACACCAATTTTCTGTACACATCATCATTTGTTTATGGAATGTGGTCAATCGAACTTCTATAAATCCCATTTTCGCTCTTAAAAATATTATTGAACACTCTAATACAATGACAGTGCCTCTTTTTGTGAACCTCAAATAAGTCCTAAAAATTGTAAATAGCCAAGCAACTGCAACCAACGGATTCATTACTCGCCGGACGCACCGCGGCACTGCTCGCTTCGCTCGCTCGGGGCGCGCCTTATCGGTCTTTAGTCGCCTATTTGCTTAACACTTTATTAATCACAATCTGAATCATTTTGAAGGATATTGCTAATCCATTGCTTCAGATGTTCGAAAAATATGTATGCTCACAACGTAAATAACGCAATGAATATTGTTGAACTGTCAAAATGTATGTGATTTCTACTGATAGTGTATGTAAGCAACACACCCACCTGTTTTAGTTACTATTACCAATTCGGCTTGCGCGTGGTTGGTCATATTTCCAACCTAACCTAACACGTTTTGTCGGGGTGGTTATCTTTGTTACTGCGACCAACTGTGAGAAATGGCAAGAAATTTAAAAAGATAAATTATTAAAAAAGTGTGCATCAAAATTAACGCAAAAGGTATTTGATGATCAGTTAAATGTTTCCCTTTATTTATTACTAGATGTTGCCCGCAACCTTTATCTGCGATGCAGGATGAAAAGTAGTCTCCACAGGGGGCGCTCTATGGTGGACGCCATCATGCGCGTGCGAGCCCTCACGAAGGGGGATGCTGTGGCCCAGGGTGGGGTCGTCTGGGCGGTGTCTCTAGACATCGCCAATGCCTTCAATACCCTGCCCTGGAGTTGCATCAGGGAGGCATTGCGTAATCACCGGATGCCGACCTACCTCTGTCGGGTGGTCGAGGCCTACTTGACGGATAGGGCCGTCATCTACGGTTACCGGGGAAAGTGGAACCGGCGAGAGATGTCGTGCGGTGTCCCACAGGGATCGGTCCTGGGGCCGCTTCTGTGGGATATTGGTTACTGCGCGCCGACCTCCCTAGTTAGCGTGGTGTGGACGACACGCTGGTCCTGGCACAGGGGAGGTCGCACCAGGCGGCGGCCGAGCTAGCAACAATCGGGGTTGCGACAATTGTCGAGAGGATCCGGCAGTTGGGACTCGGTTGAATTTATTGATGATTAACATCAATAAATTCAACCAACTACATGGTACTTGAAACATAGATCTTCCCCGTGATATAAAATTATAAAATGCTGTTGTAAATGTAAAAACAAAGATATTTTTTTACGCTAACGCTAATTTTGTTTCTTTTCAATATACAAAATTGAAAAAAAGTTGTTTTTTCAAATATGAAAATTATGGTACAATTGTAAAACAATTTCATTTTTTCAACTACGAAACAGAAAACTTTAAAAAAGATTTGGTTCGGTCAAACTATTTGAAATTATAAAATATAATAATTTATTTTTGATGCAAAATTTCTGGTTTGCATCTATTTAATTTACTCATGGTTTTGTATTTTAGATATATTTTGATAATATTTTTTTTATTTTATTTTATCGTTTGACCGAACCAAAGTGGAAACGCGGTAGGGGACGCCCTAGGAGGACATATGTTGACCTTAATGGTGATGTTCTTCAGAAAGGTCAGATGCGTAACTCGCAACCGGCGCGCGTGTATGTATAGGATATATGTGTAGGATCGTAACAGGTGGCGTTCTGTGGTTTCTGCATACCCCCATGGGATGAAGGCGTGAGTGTAGTATGAAATAAAAATATAGGCAATGAACAGTAGTACCCGTTTACAATGAGTAATTGATAAGGAACCCTAAAGCAGTAGTAATGAGAGCCCTCGAATGAGTAATAGATAAGAAATGGCCAACTGAATGAGCTGTTCAATACATATTTTATAGTTTGAAATAAAGATGGTTTGGTCATGTTGAGAGGATGAATGAACGGAGCGTAACAAAAGGTATTTACAAATGTACACCCATCTGCCTACGTATATAATATGCAATTTGGATACGGATTATAAACAAGGCTCACACTGGGTAGCTTTACATATTGACACAAATGGCGTTGGGCAATATTTTGATTCGTATGGACGGGCACCTGTGCGATATCAACTTGAATTTTTAAGAAGAAATTGCAAAAGATGGGACTGGAATGTTGATAGGATTCAGAATGATTTGACTTCAGTTTGTGGTGAATATTGCTTAATATATTTGCTATATAAGTTTCAGGGATGTTCAATGCATAGTTTTGTAAACCCCATGGGAAGAAGGCGTGAGTGTAGTATGAAATAAAATAGAGGCAGAACCCGCTCACAATGAGTAATTGATAAGGAACCCTAAAGCAGTGGTAATGCGAACTCTCGAATGAGTAATAGATAAGAAATAGCGAACAATGAAACGCTAATGAGGGTCGCCGGGCCGGGCGGATGTCAATTAGATTATTGCTAATTGATTTACGTTTCTCGCGAACCGTGCATCCTACGCAAAAATGGACCGCAGATTCGTGCTCAACGCATGCCAAAACCTTTTTTTTTTTTTTTTTTTTTTTAGGATTGAGGACCGCTTAGTAGTCGGTTGAAACCCCTTGAAAAAAGTGAGCTGGAACCGGCACAACCTATCTACTATAGTCTATCTGTGTGCCAATCCTTTGAGCCGTTTTGACGTGAAAGCGTAGCAAACAAACTTACTTTCGTATTTATAATGTTAGGTAGGATAGGTATAGGTCCCTACTCATCTACTTGCTGAGGAGTTTGTTGCGCTAGTTTTTTTTTCCGGTAGGGCATTTTAGAGGCTGTCTTTAGACGTTCAAAAACGGTTGATCGGGTACTGAGTTGTACACGAATGAAAGCACCTTACTTTATTTTTTTTTACCTTACCTGTAAAAAAATACCGTGCAGGCTAGAATCGCCGAGGAAATATTTTGAAAATTTTATTTTATCGTCCAAGAAAGATTGTTTACTGACATAACATAACATCACGCCTGTAATCCCAGATGAGTTAACAGAGGTGTACCTATAGTACACCCACATTTCGCCAGTTATGTTTAAGTCCCGTGTAAGAGGGGGCGAGCCTATTGTCATCTACCGGGCACAAATCCAGACTCCGTGCTGCAACTGAGAAATTCTAGATAGAAAAACCCAATAACACTTTACTCGACCTGGCAATCGAACCCAGTACCTCATGCTCAGCAGTAGCTCTTGCGACCACTAGACGAACGAGGCATACCAGTGTTTTTTTTTGTGTTTACCTACATATTAACATTAAATTTATTATAATAATTATTCATAACATAAAAACCAGGGGACACACCCAAGTTGTTAGTGTAGATGTTAGATTAACTTAATAATCATGTTTTGAAATAGTTTTTTCCCCGTTTTGTGGTGTGTGCAAGTCTCGCAGCCATACGCAACAAAACCGAGTTTCATGCATCCATCCATCCATCCATGCATACCTACTTATAAACATATCGTTGTACTGTGTAAATTAATATTTAGTGTAAGTAAATGAAGTTCCCAATTGTCTATGCTTTAATTTTCACGCCTGAACTGTTCCACCGGTTTTAATTGAATGGTTAAGCTTGATTAGTTTCAATATCATTGACATCAATGCAGTTATAAATTCGCTATTCATTTGTTTTTTTGTTGTCCACTACAACTCGTTTGGCCTACTTATGATTGCTTGATTAGTGTAATAAATAGAACTGGTTTACATCTTCTACAATTCACGCAAACTTGGTTCCAACAAGATATAATGAAGCTTTACATCCAAGCCATTTTTTAACTGGGTTACTTAACCCACATACAGGGTGGATTTTCGAGACTAAGAACCTTAATCGTTGTAGCTATGGGAAAACGGTCTTAGGAGAATGTCCATAATTGTTGAGAAATTATAATCGGCAATAAAATTGGCAATTTTCTTGTAATTTGACTCCCAAGTTACTTTTTTATGATGGATAAGACTGGCCACCACAATTGAGACTGGCCGAATTTAAAACGTGTGGACTTTTATGTGTTGTTTTTTGAGGTGATGTCTGACTTAGTCCGTAAGTCGTAAAAAAGTAAGTTGGAGTCGCATTTCCTACTAAATGTTTGGCATAAGTTTTTAACAATTTCTGACTTTTCTGAGTAGTACTCAAACCTAAGTTGGTCTAATAAAGTTTTTTGATCCTTATAAGGACCATGATCGAATGGCATCAAAAAAAGATTTAGTCAAAATCGCCCATTTTCTTGCTGATTGTATTTTTTATATATTTGTGAATGCCGATCTACATTTCTCAAAAAGTTATTAATAGTCCCGTAAGACCATTTTCCCGTAACTACAACGATTAAGGTACAGCAATAATAATTACAATAACTTTACCCGTATCTCTACGTTGACGGGTCTCGGGTGAGTAGCCAGACTAAGAGAGATAAAATATAAACCCGCAGGGCAGCATGTGACGAGCTGCTGGGCAGTAGCGGCCCCACGCTTCCGATCTCCCGGGAGAAGCCTGGTTCATAATTTCTGGCTTGCCATAGCATTATTGACCTGTCGGAGTGAACACTAACGAGGAACAGAGCTCCCACCTCTTTTTTGTCTTAACTGGACGGTTCTGAAGAGATTTGCAAGAGCAAACATGCTCGGAGGAAGGAAGTATTCCAGTAAGATTCTGGTATGGAATTGTCCGTACTCCCAGGATTGTCCTGATGGTCGTGGAATAACTGTCAACTCCTCAAGCCTCTTAGGCTATGATGCCTAATTGTCGCTACGGCACTATGTGCTAGAGATGGTTTCGGGGGCCTATTATTGAGTGTGCAAGTCACCCCCAGCCATTTTATCCGTGTATTTTAAAAACATTTTGATCCGGCAGGGGGATATAGTCCTTCTATAGTTCTCCAGTCAACTATAGCCACTCTCATCTATTTTTTTTCATGTTCTGCAATAGTTCTGCACCTACCGGGTGTTGCCCTTGGTTGCAATTGCATAGTACATACAGGGATAACCGTCGTTCCATTCCATCAGAATTGTCTAATAGGCCTCCACGATTTGGCTTCGGCTCCTTGTACACCTTCCAAAGGTCCGGGACCCCGCGGTTCCAAAGACATAATAATTTTAATTTATTGGATCCATTTAGTTATTTACAATATATAAACTTTGTCAAAAGCTTGAGGCGTGAACGTCCGACTCAAGCCTCAAGCTTTTAAGAAAATGTTAAAGTTATAAGTTAATGTAAGTTTTATTTAGTACTTTTTAGTTCATTAAAAGCTAGTTTAAATACAACACAAAAGCGACAGGCTAAATGACAATAAGATGGATGTAATTGATTTGAATTCGCTGATTGCCATAAAAAGAGCTCGGATTACTTAGATTGTAGCCGTTTGAGTAAATCGCCCTGACATTCTGTACGTGGTCTGAGGTCGACACGAAGGTAGTCATGTGTGTGCACAACACTAATCTGGTAAAGGTACTACGTAGTATATTATTTGTGGTTGTATACATCCATCAACACGTCTATTTAATTTAATCGCTTGAAATAATTCTCTTTATCACAGCGACTAAGAACTCTTTGCCGTTAAAATTGAATGCATTTAACCTCCTTAGCAAGCGAAAACTATTCCAGTTTCCCACGAACCAGTGGGTCGTAAATTATAGTCTTGCTTTTGTTTGGATCCACGCCCGCCATTATATAAAAATGCTTAAATAATTCTGCAAACTGGTTTGAATCCAAACAGACAACAATATTTTTAGGGTTATGTTTTAAAACGCGGAACCCTTATAGTTTCGCCAAGTTCGTTCTTCTTGTCTGTCTGTACGTCCGTCCGTCTGTCTGTCAGCGGTTTAACTCAGAGACTTTTTTGTACTTAAACGCTGTAACTTGGCATGGTTAATAATAATTTAATATAATATTAATATACAAATATAAAATTCATATTAATCACGCCAATAAAGTTATGAAATAAATCTAGAAAAAAATATTGCGTAGGTACTACTACACACAGCTTCATCATCTAAGTACCCCAGCAATAGACAAGCAAGTTCAAATTCGACTTAGCTGAATAACCGCTGTTTGTATTTTTACCAAAACACTTGAGTATTAGATAAGCTGGAGGTTTAAAGATGAAGAAGATAGAAGAAGAAAAAGCGGATATGATTGGAGGTTAAATTCCCAGAAACGTAGTTATCCGTTTGATACTATAAACTTCATGTTTTTCATGTAGGTATGGTCTATCTACTTACTTTTTTGTAAAATTTATTACAAAGTTCCATAAAAAATTGCAACTAGTATGTAACGTAGTTTTGATTTATTGCTGCACTATATCACAAACATAGCATTTTGATATAATTAGAACTGTAATTAACTTGATTCATAGCCGTTACATTAACTTATGTTTACTTAAACTTAACTCAGTTATAAAATGAATGCGTACCCTCAAATTAAAGCAACCATCAATTAGACAAAGACCAAATGAAACAGTATAAGTTCACGTTCGCACGGACGTAAAAATGTCCAAGCGGCGCGCGGGGCGGCGGCGGCGGCGTGATTTTTTCACGCACTGGATTTTCAACGCGCTGCCTAACACCACTATGCGCAAGAGAGGCACGTCGCTGGTGCGGCGAGTGCGGGGGAGCGCCAACAAAATGCTGGCCGCGCTCGCGGAAAGGCTTGATTGCGCCATCTTCTCCCACTGTTGTAAGCGACATGTGGCGGGCTGATGTGACTAACAAACCTCATTTAATAATTATGAAAATTGTTTATTAATTGCCTCATTGGTCTAGTGGTCGCAATAGCTACTGCTGAGCATGAGGTCCTTCCTGGGTTCGATTCCCAGGTCGGGCAAAGTGTTATTGGGTTTTTCTATCTAGAATTTCTCAGTAGCAGCCGGAGTCTGGATATGTGCCCGGTTGATGGCAATAGGCTCGCCCCCTATTACATGGGACTTAAACATAACTGGCGAAATGTGGGTGTACTATAGGTACACCTCTGCCCAACCCTTCTGGGAAACAAGGCGTGATGTTATGTTATGTTTATTTTTATTATTGTTTTATTTTGTATGACTTATTCTATTCAAATTAAGTTAATATGAATTGTATTGAAAAAAGTTGAATTTAATTAGTAATGTTGCGTATGTAATGTGATTGCATGAATGTATTATTTCTATAATGAGTCAATGATACTCGAAATAAAATGTTTTTTAATTTATTAATATAATTTATTATTAATAACGCCGAGAGTTCAAAATCCACCGTGCGTAGCAAGACCACCCTTTTTTGTCGACGGTAGAATAGACAAAATTACAGACAAATAAAAGAAATCTCGCATTGTGTATTCTACCGTCGACAAAAGTTAGTCACATTACGCGTGGTGTGTGTTTTTTCCACGCCCTGCGCTGGGATGAACTCTGTTGGATTCTCAAAGCTCGGTTTAATACCGAGGTGTAACGTACGATAGTATTTTATAATTAATTCATGGCAATCGAATCGAGCTAGATGGATTGTTGGTAAAACTGCCGGTATTGAGTGGTGACGTTGGGCGAGCGTTGGTTCGACTCCGTGTCAAGTCGTGCTCTTTTTTAAAGTATCTGTTATGTATGAGTCTTAAAAAAATATGATAAAGCAGTATACTTAATATTTGAAAACTTGAGGGGTGCGGACATAGTGACGGTGTCTGTACCTTCCTTACATGAAAAGCAAGGATGTTTTTTTTTATCGTCTATTCTATGCTACAGTTTACATGAAAAAAAAATACTTTATTTGACAAGTGTCATTTAAGAGTAACTTGGTTCATCAAACGATATTTTTAACTGCAGATAGTTACAGTATGATGATATGTTGTTACAATGTTAGTAGCTCCTTTATTAACCTAGCTATACAGGCATATTGAAGCGATTATATGATTTCAAAACATTTCAAACTCGAAGTGTTTTATACAAGGTTGGCTGAACTAACATTGTTGACATTTACAATGTCAATATTACTTACTAGCCACGCGGTTTCACCCGCGAAAGTCTCGTTCCCGTATCCCGTTCGGGATATCAGAATAAAAAGTCCTATGTCCTAATTCATGTCATGGTCTACCTATGTACCAAATTTCATCCAAATCCGTTCGGCTGTTTTAGCGTGCAAAAAGTAACAAACAAACAACAAATCTTTTCTCATTATGATATCAACTTAGATACGGAGTATTTAGTTCCTACGATCACGTAATTTTTGACAGGCACCAAAACAACGCTTCGAAGTAGGTATTGATGTGTAATTGGCGGGGCGTATGAGCATGTAGGCGAACAATAGAAGGCGTACACACGACGAAAACTCATATAAAATATTAACACACAAGACGTGTTTGGCCATATTGTTAGGGCCAAACACGTCTTGTGTGTTAATATTTTTTGCGCGTGCGATTATCGTAAACTTTTATTGAAATGGCTTAATTGTTCTGATTTATTATTATTTTAATTAGGTTTGCCAAAAATATTATAAAAGCCTTCGAATTCAATGTTTTGAAGGCCAAACCCTGTTAGAAAGCAATTACAATTAATAGCGTCGTCATTAGTAAACGTCTATGGCGTTTAATTGATGTGACTTAAAATTGGAATGACAATTTTTCCAGTGCCTTCAAAATAAGCCTTTTATAGAGGTGAATAGAATACTATATGCAATAGTGTTTGTAATAAGTTGGTTTGTCTACTTAACATCGCCGTCACCGCCTCGACTGCGCTTGCGCCACAGCGATATAACTACGTTGCGCCACGCGTGGGTCATATTATGTAGCCATTATTAATGACAGTGATAACGCTTACCGCTACTGCATTGTCCAGCCTCTGTACTACAGTTTCACAGCACTCATTATACTGTATGATATATACCGGTTACCTACATGTTATTTGCAGAGGACCATGGGGGGTTTTGTATGAACCCCGTCCCCACCCTACAACAGTCATGGGATACGTGTCAATTTGTTCATTGGGACCCAAAAAAGCCATAAGTACCTGTATTATTTGCAAAAACTATTGGGTTTATTTACTATAAAAAAATATTTTTTGCCAAAAATATTTTTATCATCACGTAAAGCATAGGTTAAGCTCTGATTTATAATGCGTGCCATACAAAACAGAGCTAGTCCAAAAAGTGAAGCGTGACGTGCTCTTGACTGTACTAACAATTACATTTAGTCGCCTATGAGGGGCCCTGTCAGAATATCAGCGCTGCGTTATTTATTTTTTTAAATATCGCAGCATTATGCTGAGATAGGAGCCTTTTTGGCCTCGCACAGGTCTTTTTACTGTTTTTTGTTGTTTTTCTGTTAGTTTATACATTGTTTGTTATATTTTTTTTTTTACTATTTGTATTCCCTGTGCGTGTCCCAAATAAAATATTTTTCTTTCTTTCTTTCTATGAAAATGTTATCAAGCATTTATGCTGCTGCATTAGAGTCAATATGACGCCCTAACCCCATAAACCATACAATGGATGTTATGTGCGCACAACTTCTCACAGTGCGATTGCCAGTAAAGCTAGTGCAGTACCAATAAACAAAAGCATGTCTGCCAGCCAAATTCCGCTCTATTAAAATATAACTCTCGAATCGAAAAAAAAACGAGCGGTATCTTTAAAAACCTTTTCAACCCGCCATCTCGAAAAGACTATTTTTTCTCTTCGATAACTGAGCGTAAAAGCCGTATTTATCCTCTAGTGGATAAAGTAAATTGAATGGGGAAGGTCGGGCAAAGCCAATTGTAGATGGCGCGACCATAGCTAGGTCCCTACGGCCTACAAAAATTTTGACATTTCGTTCATTCATTTCATTTTATGTTCATTCATGAGTTTGATTTTATTTCACTATTTCGTTATTTTCGTGATTTCCGTATTTTAAATCAAGTACTTGACATGGAAAGTGTCAGAATTTTAAACCTTGAATATTTCCTCGTAATCACTTTCTTCAAAATGTTCACGACATAAATTCGAACTCAAAAAAATCTGTACGAATAGCTTTAAAGCACAATCTTCTAATTTTAGGAGCTTACGAGAAATTCGGACTCCAATTTCGGAGTATCTAGGAACACAACAACGAGTCAACTTTCGCTAAAATAAAATAAAACCACATCACGCCTTGTATTTTTAGCTTGTGTTGAGAACTAGCTACGACAGCGCCATTTTGACAGTTGCCTACCCCATTTAGTACATCGTGTGCACGAAGTTTGTGAATTCGAAACATTATTAAACCTTTTTACTTCTACCTCTATGGTGCTCTATTGTTCGGAATTTGATTCGGAAATTAAAAAAAAATTGCTTCGCGCGTTTTTCTTTTCACGTTGATCATATTTATTGTTAAAACAAACCAAGTTAAAAATAAACTTTAAAACTAGTGTAAAACAAAAAATGAGTGATTTTTTTTGATTGACGAGGAAGTTTATTTGACGGCTACAGAATTGACTGAAACTGTTAACAATGCGCAAACGAGTTTTCTCCCTCAACAATCACGTGAGAAGTATTTAAAACAGTACGATATGTTTAACACGTAGCGACTAGCTAAAGGAGCCAAATCTTTCTCGGAAAACGTTTTGTTGGCATATTTTATTGAATTGTCCGAGACCAAGAAGTCAAGCACTCTATGGAGTACATATTCAATGCATAAAGCAACAATAAAAATGAAAAAAGACACCCATATAAACACCTTTCATAAATTAGTGGCATTTTTGAAAAGAGCGTCATCTGGTCATCAACCCAAAAAATCGAAGGTTTTCACTGCATCTGAAATTGAAAAGTTTCTAAACGAAGCACCTGATTCCGTATATTTGGCGGCAAAAGTAAGTAACATAATCTAATACTTAAACGCATATATGAATTTTATTTATTTATCTAATACAATACTTTATACGTTACAGGTTGTTCTTATTATTAGTATAAACGGAGCATGCCGAACTAATGAATTAACACAACTTAATATCAACAATATTGAGAAACATTCAGATAACTTACTAATAATTAATTTACCTAACACAAAGACAAAAAGAGACCGCAACTTCGTCATTCGCAAGGAATATGTAACAATTGTTGAGAAATATCAAGCCTTACGCCCGCCTAACACTCCAATCAATCGATTTTTTCTACAATACCGCAACGGAAAGTGTATAAGACAGCCTATGCTGCCAATAAAATTGGCAGTATCCCACGAGACATAGCAACATTTCATGAACTTCCAGAACCCATGTTTTACACGGGTTATTGTTTCCGACGATCTTCAGCCACACTTTTGGCCGATTCAGGAGCTGATCTCCTGTCCCTTAAGCGCCATGGAGGCTGGAAGTCCAATGCGGTTGTAGTATTCCACATAGAGGATTCCATCGAAAATAAGTCTAAAATATGGGAAGGCATCGTAGGAGCCATTACACTGAAAGAGCTTCAGTCAGATCCTTGGACTGGATAATTTTTGATGTAGAAGGGTCTACATCAAAAATGATCCGATACGAAACACCTAGCGATCGCCCTCTTTCGCCAAAATTTACGCCAAGGGAATCCAATGAATCAGTACAACTATTAAGTATGACAGATAGTTTACATAAAAATAGTACAAAAGTCACTAACGCCAACATTACAGTACGCGTTCGCAAATTAGGGAACTTTTAGGTTAGTAAATTGAGTACAAGGTAGAGCAGTGCTCTACACATTTTATTTTTACTTTTTATTACACCTTGACACTGACCCCCCTATACAGGGCCAGAAAGACTTCACACTTGACAACTTTCCCCATTCACTCGCACTAAACTTATATCACACTCCCTCACGCACACACACCATGTTTCACACACCGACAACGTCTGGTGCTAAAAAATCCACCACTCCCAGTTCCGCTACCTCACCCTCAGTAGTCCTGGACGCTGCCAGGACTTTCCTAAAAAGGCCGGGTACACCAAAAAGGTCTTTTGACAATATGGAAATTTACAGACTGCAGGACTACGGCGAGAAATCCAACGACCAGCTACTCCACGACTTGATGAGGGTCTTTGAGGATATTCCCTCCAAAGTATACCCTCAGATGAAAAGAGACACAAAGACCTATCTCGAAAAAACAGCTGATAAAAGTATGCGCACGCTGTTCGAGCTGAGTAAGCGGATAAAAAACTTGGAAAAAACGGCGTCAAAATCTATTACACACACAGCCGTACCTTCTGCAACCGTACCGTCCGAAAAAGAAGAAAAGCTGTTAGGGAGACTGGGAGAGGTGGAAGACACATTTATGACACGCCTTAACGAAATGGAAGCCGGCCTTAAGGGCCAAATAGAGCAGCTGGGCAGGGATAACGACGATCGAGGCGCTGACATCCTCGATAAGTTGTTTGACAAACTCGAGGAGGCCAGGGTCGCGATCGACGAAAGGACTGAGGGGATCGTGGGACGCACGCAGGCAGCAATACAAGATCAGGTTGGTACTGTCGCCTTAGACGTCACCGAAGCCAATACGCGACTAAGCGAAATGGCAAAAAGGCAGACGCCTGAAAATACCCCGGTCCCCAAGACGTATGCCAGCGCCGCAGCAGCCAAGCCCGGGCGTCGACCGGCTCTTCACTCGATGGCGGTTACCTTCGAAGGTAGTCTTGAGACTGCCGACGAGGTACTCGCGAGGGTGAAGACGGCGGTCGACGCCAGGGTTACTGGCCTAAAAATTAATAAAGTAAGAAAGGCCAAAAATCAAACTGTCATCTTAGGTTGTGACACAAAAGATGAAATGGAGAAAGTGAGGGATAGGATAGAGAGCCGTGGCAACGGGCTGATCGTAGCGCCCATGAAGAATAAGGACCCGCTCGTCGTCCTCAAGGACGTCTTTATGGACGGCGAGGACGACGAGATAATTAACACCCTTTATGTCCAAAACACCGACATCTTCATGGGCCTACAAAAGGAAGAGATGCAACTAGCCGTTAAATATAAAAAGAGGACAAGGAACCCGAACACATCTCACATTGTCATACAGGCGGGACCAAAGGCATGGCAGAGGATGACGGAGGCTGGAGCCCTTTATCTGGACCTGCAAAGGGTAAGGGTAGAGGACCAGTCTCCGCTCATCCAATGCACTAAGTGCCTCGGATTTGGTCATGGCCGCAAATTCTGCACCGAGAGTGTGGACAGATGCAGCCACTGCGGAGGCCCGCACCTGCGCGAGAAGTGCGCCGACTTTACCGCGGGACAAGAGCCGCAGTGCTGCAATTGTCTGCACTCTGGGTTGCAGAAAACGGACCATAACGCTTTTAGCGTAGAGTGCCCAATCCGGAAAAAGTGGGACTACCTGGCTCGAGCAAACACAGAATACATATGACTCACACACAGTGAAACACACACACAAGACACACAAACACACATACACACACATATACACACGATATAAAAATATATAGTGAGTATATATGGATATATCAAAACATGCACATAAACATTGGACACGTACACAAACAAAAATTGAAAATAGCCCTATATATAAACATGTGTAAGAAAAGCAATAAGTAAATATACTATAAGAGTATATGTATATTATTGACAAAAATAATAGAAATATTATGAACTATAGAAACACACATAATAAATACAAACTGAGTCAAATGTAACTATCTCAGAATAAAAAATATTATTTTAAAGTCATATAGGTAGAAATTATAACGGAAGGAACCATGGCATAGAATATAAGAATACATTGTTAAATACGATGAGAAAATTGTTATTGTTAAAATTATGCTAGAATAAGGATAAAAATTGTTAAAAGTATAAGTTAGTATAGAAATAGAATAAGCTCTAGACATAACAACATAAAACTGTACTTTATATAAATAGAAATAAAAAATGTTTAAGCTATACTATATTTAACATTATTATGTATAATGTCATAACTATACTGCACGCAAATAAAAATATGTAGTAACACCACTGTGAGAATAAAGAGTCACGAACACTGAAAAACTTATTTCCCTAGTAAATAATAAATAATGTGTGTAGCTAAAGTAGTTAGAGTAACGGGAGTCCCACCCGGATAAGTAAAGATGATGACGGATAACAGAAAGACAATGTATGAGGAATAAAAGTGCGAGAGGCATAAATGATAGAACTAGAATGAATGTGTTATTAAGAATAGTAAGGTCCCGGCGTGCCTATGGCTGGGGAAAGGCAAAAAAAAAAAAAAAAAAAAAAAAAAAAAAAAAAAAAAAAAAAAACATTACAGTACCTAACAAAAATATTACACTAAACTTAAGTAACTGTAGCAACGTAACTTTCAATTTTTCTTAATTATACCTAAGTATTATTTGTTATACGTATTAACCTATCATAATGGATTAGTTATTAACTAAACTGAAATAAAAGTATCTTGTAAATGTGTTTTTTTTGCATTTAGTCATTTCCTCGCTGAGGTGGGATGAAAAGTTACGTGTTGCACTCGAGTGTAAAGATTTTTCTCCTTGTGCTCTTTTGATTCCGTCGCTAACGCTCAGGGTCCTAATTTTTGAATCCTTCGCTTGCTCGTTCATCAAAATTGAGCACGCGGCTAAAAAGCAACTTTGCACTCTTGTACAACAAATAACTTACTATTACTTTATATTAAAACTTTATTAAGATCGCCATATTCTAATCCATTTTATTGCACATTAAGTAAATGTGTTAGTAAAAAAGAAAAAAATATATTAAAAACAATGTATTTTACAAACCTACTTTTTAACGTATGGAAATTCTCATGAATGTCCTCCACCCTGGGGTAGGTGGAGGGGTCTATCAGACTCTTACTGACCAAAACCACACGTTGTTCTGCTGTTACCTTTAGCCGGGGTGCTGGAGTGCTTGCTTGATTCCTCTTATTATAAAACCTGAACCCCACGTATTTGTAGGACGTCGCCATAGTAAAAATGATCTATCCTACTAGACGCTTCAAATGACACTTATTTCAAATCTGTTGGATGGTGGGGATTTTTCTTCTCATCATCCCTTAAGAGACTGACAAGAGCTAAAGCGCGGTCACTGTCAGACTGCATAGAAAAGAAAGAGAAGCGCGATAACACAACGCTGGTAATTTATTTCAACAAATAAAGCAATTAAATGTTATATTTAAAAATAAAAAAAACACTGTTACGTTAATATGTTGCTTGTAGAATAATATAACAAAAAATCAGAATGATTGCATGACTGTTTGAATTCAAGCGTTAAAATAATTTTTTTGAGGTATATCCGTGATTCTCTATCGTATGAAATTAGTTGTTTTATGTAATAAAAAAAAAACTAGTTAGCTTATATCCTGAAGAATATCATATATATTTGCTGATTTTGTTTACTGCAGTGGATCATATACTTTGAGGCATTATAAAACTTGGGTTTAGGTACTGTAGTCCCTTTATTTGAGGCTTTGTAATTCGGACATACTAACTCTACATTTTGACCTAATAGATTTATACCATATTTAAAGTGTATTTTTATTATAATTCAGTTAGAACCTTTTTCCATTCAAATAATTTCTAAATATACTTTTAATGATTCCATCAGTGTACCCATCCTGTTCAGCCGGTTTCGGCTGGCTTTATAGGTGTACAATAAAAATTAATATTGTCTCACAGTCTTTTACACCCACCAGTGTGAAGAACTTTTGACTCGATCATTTAAATCCCATTGTAATCAAATGAGCCATGTTTAACAACCACACACAGTCACGACTCTACTACTTTGTCATGTGCTTTGTTGCGGCCGCACAGTTTATTTCAAACTCAAACTCAAAGAATTTATTTCAATTAAAGAATTTACAGGCACTTTTGAATTGTCAAGAAGTTGGCCAATCAGAAATATGAAGCTAGTTGCCCATTCCAAAGCGTAGTAGGTAGGCACCTATGAAGAAAAACTCCATAAGGACATTCTTCTAAATAATATTGTTACAAAAAATATTAGTTCCATCATTAATGTTGATCTTATAAATGAGAACGATGTAAAAGACGTACACGTTAAAAGCGTACAGATTGAAGAAAAAAGATGAAAACAATCCAAAAATTTAATTCCATTCAGCTCAACCATTTAACCTATGGTATGGTATAAGGTGAGTATTGTATAAAATATTAAAGATAAATGTTTTCGAGTAACTTTCATGATATTCCTCATCCCTGTACACATTAAGTATCCATAGACACACATCACAGTTGAAAGACACTAACTAATTAAAACGAATATACGGGTAATTTAAAATGTGAACATATTAGCAAAAGTTGCATGCCTGCATCCGATGTTCCTGTTCCTTTGGTTATTGACTCAGTCGTCCGTCTTTTAAGGCAAAAAAGGGGCTTCGTCCAGAAACGTCCTGTGTATCGATTTTCATTGTCAATGTCAAAAAAAAGATGGTCGTGTCAAGTCAAATTATTATGTAAACGCTACTGACCTTGTTTCAACCTGTCCTCGCTTATCGTAAGTTCGGTAGGGTCACTTCATTTCGCACTTCGATTACGTGACTTCTTGGGCCTTAGCACGTAAATATTGTTTCCTAAATAATATCCATGAATGACTTGTTTAACATAGCATTTACATAATAATTGATAAAAGGAAGTTATGTAAGAATAACGTTTGTTTTGGTAATGTAGCCTTGTGCCAGGATAGGTCATTCGATCTATGGTTTGTTTAATGTTTACAAAATAGTACGAGTTTTTTTGAACAGCTATAAAGTTAATAGAACCTCAAATAATACCCATTTTGAATTCCTAAAAATATTAAGGCAAAAGCTAGGAAGTTAAAAATAGGGCTGATTTAAAAACGCAAGAATATATCATCAGGAGTATAAGAATCAAACTCAAACACAAAGCATTTATTTCAAGTAAACCAATTAGAGGCACTTTTGAATTGTCAAGGTCGGTCGGTCAGAAAAATGAAGCTAGTTGCCCATTCCAAAGCGTAGTAGGTACCTATGGAGAAGAACGGGCAAGAAACTCCACGGACACTCTTTTAAATCAAATTATGTTTACAATAGATCGAGAATCGAAAATTATTATACAGTAGGTACCTATATAATGTATGATTTTATAAATTCTGCATCGTGAGATCCCACAATAACATCTGAAGCACTATAAATAAAGTCCTGTCTGTAATAGTAACCGTTTCCATTACGCCAGATGTCAGTTATTTATCATCGCGATCACAAAACAATGCAGCCATGTTGTACGAGGCAGATATCGCCGCAGATTCTAAACATTTAACGAACGTTGTATCGTCTGTAATAGTCATCCGTCTGTATCATAGGTACCTATTATGTCGGACGATATTTGCGCTGGTCCGTAAATTCTTGGTTGGTCACGTAATATTAGCACATCTTTTATTTTAAATTATGATACTGAAGGTCGACCGGCTGATCCACTATTTGGCAGGAGATGCTTTCGTACGAGGACTGATGCGTTGATGACCTTAGACATCAGGATTCAGGAGACTGGTTGAGAATGATAGCATCATCAAATTATGTACGCATTTCATACGAAATTATTAGTATGTGGAACATGTCCGCATCTTCGTGCATGTTTGTTACCAGAATAATTAATTGTCTGATCTAATCATTGACCACTAATGGTTTCATTAGAAGGACTGTATACTGGACGTGAAGTTGTTCGTCTGAATATGCTGGTTAGATAGTTATTACATAACAACAACATGCGTACTCCACAGGCAGATCAACGGAATCTGCGTTACATAGCGTGGTTTCCAAGATTGAATGCGCGGTGGACCACAAATGCTCAGCACTAGCTGTCTTCGTTGATATCGAGGGTGCTTTTGACAAAACCACGTTCGGTAGCATCAACATGGCCCTCGACAGACACAATATAGACCCGACCCTGAGCGGGTGGATCACTAATCTGCTCAAATTGAGAGCTGTACAGGTAACAGTGAACGACACCACAAGGGCCATTGTGGCGAAGGGCTGCCCGCAGGGGGGCGTTCTCTCGCCACTTCTGTGGAACTTGGTTGTGGACAGCCTCATCAGAACACTCAATGACAAAGGCTACTTTACTGTAGGCTATGCCGATGACATAACCATAATAATAAATGGCACCCACGAAAATACCCTATGCAACCTTATGCGCCAAGCCTTAAAAGTAGTAGAGGACTGGTGCAACGAACACCAGCTAACCGCCAACCCCACAAAGACCGAACTGATCCTCTTTACGAAAAAGAGGAAACTGACGACACTACAACTACCACGATTCTTCGGAACTACCCTAAGCCTATCAACCGAAACCAAGTACCTAGGCATCTATTTGGATAAACAGCTGAATTGGGCAAAACACACCAACTACATCACTACAAAAGCCAGCATATCTCTGTGGCAGTGCAAGCGTATGCTTGGCAGAAACTGGGGGATTAACCCCAAGGTAACCTACTGGCTATACACTACTGTCATTAGACCAATTATCACGTACGGCTCGTTAGTCTGGTGGCCTAGGACAGACCTGAGCACAGCCCAAAAAGATCTCGAAAAACTGCAGCGGTTTGCTTGTGTAGCAATCACTAGCTGCATGAGAACCACACCCACTGCTGCCCTACAGGCAATGCTTGGGCTGCCACCCCTACACCTCATCGTGCGGGAGGAGGCGACCCTGGCTGCCTTTAGGCTTCATATATCGGGAACCCTAAGCAAAGATTCTAGGGTCAGGCACACACGCATAAAGGAGGATGCAGTCAAACGACAGCCGATGTTAGCATCACCCTGCGACAAAACCCCGAAGCAACACTACTTCCAAAAGCACTACAACATCGTTCTCTCGGAAGAACAGTGTGATTACTCACGCCCGAATGAGATGAGAGTATACACCGACGGCTCGAAGACCAGATCCGGGACCGGAGTTGGAGTCTTTTCACACGACCTCAACATAAACATATCGAACCCGCTGGGAATGTTCAACACTGTCTATCAGGCGGAGTGTGTGGGCATTATACAAGCGGTATACGCCATAGAAACCAGGAAAGTTACGGACACACATATACGTATACTCTCCGACAGCACCTCAGTCCTCCAATCATTGAGGAAAAAATATATTACCTCAAGTATAGTACTAGAATGTCACAAGGCTCTAGAACGAGTAACGGTATTAAACCGCAACACAGTGACACTGCAATTGATAAAAGGACACAGCGGATCGCTGGGCAATGACGCAGCTGACGAATTAGCCAGGAGAGCATCCAGCACGTCGGCATGCGGGCCTGAACCCATCATACCCATCCCCTTCAACCAGATACGCAGGTGGCTGCAGGAGTCCACCCATGCACAAGCCGAGAGGTGGTGGACCTCGACACCAGGCTGCAGGCAGTCTAAGGAAGCCTTGCCATCCTTAGACGACAGGCTAACCAGACGTTTATTACGTCTGAATAGAAATGGCCTGCGCCTGATGACGGGGACCATCACAGGACACTGCTCGCTGAATAAGCACTTCTACACAATAGGTATAACGGACAGCCCTCTGTGCAGAGCTTGCATGGAGTCGGACGAGACCGTTGCGCACGTGCTCTTTGAGTGCACAGGCGTTACCCAGATTAGAACAGAAACACTCGGGACACTCGGATCTTACACAGAGGTTCTCAACAGACCAGAAGCTTTGATCGGCTTCTGGAGGGAGGTGGGCTGGTTGGAATAAAAACCACCGACGGCCGCTATGGCCCACGTACAATGGTCCACATGTAGGACTAAGTGCGGAAACCATAACCTCTAACATAGATAACATAGAACATAGTTATTACATAACGTCGTTACGTCAATAATATCCTTATCCTTATCTATATCTTGAAGACAAAGCGACATAAGTGGAGAATCTTACCCCTTCTTCTCCATACGAAACTAACTTTTGGAAGGGGCTCCTAGAATCAATTGAAACGTAAATGTTGACATTCAAAAGTGCCTTTAATGTGCCTATTTGAAATATGCTTTGACTTTGACTTTAATTCATTCTAGAACCGCACAAAAATACCATGATACCTACCTACAGATTTTCAGTATTAGTCACAGTTCTTAATGTTCGTTAAGATGTGATTTAAAGGTCCCTAAATGAAGAAAGGTTTTTTCTCTTTTAAACAAAGGTTCTACTAATATAAAATTGTAAGTCAGCAACCTGAACAATCGAAAATGAAATTATGTAAGTAGGTACCAAGAAAGAAACAACTTTTTAAAAGTCAACTTCAACAGCAACCCTCTAAAAGAATCAAACATTACTTATTACAATTAACAAATAATAGAAGTATCAGCAGTTCATATTTCTCATTCAAATGTCAATGTACACGCGGTATAATAGTTTTAAATTAGTTATCCTAGCTAAAACGAGAATCCGCTTCGTACTTCGACCTTTAAGATGACTTGCTTGCTACATTTGTATTTATGTACAATGTATACACAATACTTACAGTTCCTAGACTTACATAACAGTGCAGGAGTTGCGTCAACCTGTAACAGAATCGTAAAGTTGATCAATTTGTAGCGAGAAATTAATGAATTTATTGCGTAAGCCACATCTACTCTCATCGACCCACCCAAGGTACACCAAGGGAGCAAAAAGCTCCACATAACCTGAGGCCGTTTTACCCTAAACAGGCCGATAAATGATTACGTTTTGTAAATACACACACAAATAACATCACGCCTTGTTTCGCCAAAGGGTTGGGCAGAGGTGTACCTATAGTACACCCACATTTCGCCAGTTATATTTAGGTCCCATGTAATAGGGGCGAGCCTATTGCCATCAACCGGGCACAAATCCAGACTCCGGGCTGCTACTGAGAATTTCCAGAAAAAAAAAAAAACAATAACACTTTGCCCGACCTGGGAATCGAACCCAGGACCTCATGCTCAGCAGCAGCGATAGCGACCACAAGACCAACGAGGCAAATGCATATAAATGGAAACACTAAAGTACCACCCGTAAACCACATCTAAAGTGGCTATTTAATCCTATTTAAAAACATAGTACGAGTAGTAGAAGGAATGGTAAAGAAACTACATTTTGTGACTCTGCTTTAATGGCACCTTTCCGCGTTCTGTCGTCTTGGATACTCATATTTATCTACATCGACACTGGAAAATAAAGACTACTTTTACCTAAACATATTTCCCGTTAAAGTATCCTTATGTTCTAAAATAAATCAGAAATATTTAATTTATTGTACTGAAAACTTGGCATAGCAGTAAGTTCAGTATGTAATGGATATGACAACTACTTCGCACTTTGTAATCAAACAACATACCTACTAAGTGCCGATTTCACATCTTTAACGAGTTCAAGAGCTGTCAGTGTCAATATTCCATAGAAAAAAAATTAAACTGACAGCTGAGAATTCGATAAATACATAAAAAACTCATTCAGCCAAATATATAATTATATAAAAACCAATAAATAAATAACCTCCACTTTTTTGGAAGTCGGTTAAAAATACTTATCGTCTCGTTTTTCCTAGGAAACCTAATAAACCCATTATTCTTATTTTACTCATAAAACTATCAATACGTGTAAACAATCGCCTTTGCATATTCCCTTGAGTCATGAATTACTTGATTGACTTACATAGAATTGTTGATATTTCTATAGGTAGTATCTTTAGTCCACTAAATTTTAACATATCAACTCGGTAAGTCACTAACGGAAAATGTTAAATTGCCTGTCGAAATGTTATGTGGGCATTCAGAAGGTTTTCCCTTCAATGACGTAAGCGTTTTCTTAACATTTAACTACGCATTCAGAATTGCAGGTCAATTTGCATTGAAGACTGACTTTCTATGCAACATACATTTCATTTTACGAATTAATACGAATAATCTTTTGAAAGGAAATCTATGTATATTCACAATTGCGTAAGTTTTGTGATTCGAACGTAGGCCTGTGTTCTATTATATACGACGAGCACTGCAATTGCAGGCACTGTACTATAAATTAATGGTGGTCAAAGGTGAATGTACCAAGTTCGAATAATCTATTACTATCACTTCTCGTCTCCCAATAAGCGATAACTAATACTAAATAATGGCATAGGATGCTATTTTGTCACACAATCGAGAATTGTTAGTAGTGGTGTCATGGAGTGAAAGTCGTCACTGCAAGCGAACTTTCGTTATCTGTATAACTACCGGGAACAACCTAATATGCGCAAGAGTCGCTCGTGATCGATCGGGACGGTCATTTTCTCACGAATTTGAGTGTCTAGACCGATTGTAAAATGCTTTTATAGCTGATTGTTGTAAATTAATTCTGAGGATGAAATTGCTTCCTATCGTGACTCGTAATAACGCTTAAAGTATTATTATTAATTACTTCGTTAGTTAGAGTTAAATGTTATTATTACAGTTCTGAAAAGAAAACTTATTTCATTGACGAAGAGGAGTAATTTAATCTAATTGATTGCGATTGTGTAATTAATTCAAGTGAAGGGGCGTGAAGACATAGCTTTAATCAAATGTTGAAAGTTACAAGTTTAATTTCATTGAATATAATTTATATGACGTTGAGTAGCCATTAGTGATTAATGTAATTTTATTAGTAATTTATAGAGCATGCGAATTCGTAAGTCTAAGTATGCTAATTACTATTGCTATACTATTTAATTGATAATGATGAAGTGTGTGAATTTTGAATTTATTATTTCTTAGCACCTCCTGCTAATAATTTCACTCGCAAACGTCACGTGGTCATGTGAAACAGATAGATTTAGTATTCCCGACTTCCCGTGGGTGCGACGGAGAGCTCACGCTGCCGCTGCGTCGACGCGCTGACGTATGATAATATGAAGTAGTACGAAGCGATGAATTCGCACTTCACAGAATTTCGCAATTACATTTAATTTGATAAATGCTAAATGAACATTCACATGCTAACAATGAATGCGAATGCTAATTAATCTATCACTTTGAGAACTAGGCACTTTTGACCTCTCTAAACGTGTTCATTAAATGTAATTCTTAAGATAGGGCAGTACAGTTCCATATTAAACGAGTTTTAGCCAAGTTAAACTACACTGTGACAAGTTAAATGACTCATTTTACTTTTCAATGTTAAATATTAAAAATAATTACTGATTTAGGTCAAAAACAACTTTGTTTATTTTGTAAACAGCAGTTCCTTACATTTGACATTTAAATATTTAAATTTAAACACAATTATCTACACAGTCATAAAATTCGATGTTTTAGTATAATAATATGAAGACATCGGATTTTATGATGGTGTAGATAATTTATTCAAAATCAAAATAAAATGTACATAACAACCAATACCTAATTCATTAATAAGATACAATATACCTAATTATAATAAAAAATGATATCCTAACTCGACTAAAACTATTCACAATCAAAAACATAGCGTCAAAATATTCATGCACTCAAGAGACTATTATTTTACTGTTTGAAAATATGCATTCCCATACAAAAGACATCAACGCGTCTCAAGCAAAAGTTCATTAATACAATTATATTCTATTTAAATTTTGTAGGGTATTAAACCGTATTGTTTGTCTAATTTCAGGAAAGCCAGGCACAGACTACCCAGTGCTTGGTGCAGTGCCATACACCAACTTTTACTGCGATGATCAGCCTTATCCGGGCTTCTTCGCCGACATGGAGACCCGCTGTCAAGGTAACTGTCTAAAAACAAATGAAAGACGAGAACAATGCCAAAAAATTACGATTGTTGAAAACCTTTCTCCTGAAAACTTTTCTCGCTAGATGTGATGATATACATACATTTTTTTCTAACATATTCATGCCTACAGCGTATTCGATTGTAATTTGTCATTGTACGTTTTCGAAACGCTGGAATAGCCCCATGGCATTCTATTGTATATTGATTTAAGACTTTAGTTTTTGAAATACAAGATGTTAATCATGTTATAAATTATACCAGCCATTTAAGTAGGAGGATCTTAATTAATTCATAGTATATGCATGACAAAAAACAAACAGACAAAGAAAAATAATTGTAAGATGGTGGGACGTTCCTCTTTTGGGTTCTATTGTCAGAACAAAGCTTTTGCGATTCTGTGGCTGAGACCTTGGCCGTGCTGTAATGATTTACTACTGACCTTATGATACTTTGAGGTCAGATAATTATAACGTAAAGTAACCCGGAACATGTTCTCGGCATGAAATGGTGGGTCAAAATCGTGAGCTCTGCCATTAAAGATACGCACTTAGCTTCTAATTTATTGAAGACGGCTCTTGATAATTTAGTAACTCGATTAATTAATTTGGTAAAAAATAAAACATCATTAAGAACGATTTCCGCATCTATACCTACAGTGAGGAATCACTACTTAACGTTGCGTCAAAAGAGGTGCGGAGTCGCAATTGAATTAAAATTCGTCGAATAGATTATATTTTACCAAAACACATAAAAATAAAAAGTCAATGGATTTCCGATGTCTTACTGTGACCGCGCGTGACTACGACGCTTAATGATTATCATGGTTTTTATTTCGGTAAATTGGTTTTTTAAAAAGCACTTAGAGACGTCAAAAATAAATTATGTTTTAAAATCGATGTGGTCGGTGTTTTCTAACCACCTTCTCTGAGAAGAAAAAACTAGACAAACTCAGAGGGCACAGTTTCTTTTAAAGTCCGGACACAAACTTGGTCAGACCATATGAGGAGCATGCATGCAGATTGGTGTCTGAGATGGGCTTTAGAAGAAAGAACCAGACAGATTAGAGTGGACTTGTCCAGTACGTCAACAAGTAACAAATTCTGCTAGAAAACAACAACACAAACAACTGAAAAATTTCAGTAATCGCTAATTATACTCACGAAGTATTTAAAAAAAAAACCTAATTACTTAGTATTGTGATGGGTTTCAATTTAAACCCTCATGAAATAATGTCACTAGTTACCTGGAAGTTGATAAAAAAAGTATTTGTATGCAAAGGTTATCACACTAATCATGTTTGTTTAGTTTGTAGAACATTTTCCAATGCGAATATGTGACATTTCTCAATGTTAACTGTTGTATCAATCAGGTAGTGTGTTGTTTGTAGGGCGAGTAGATTATTTAACCGTTTACATATTTACGACTTCTTGTTTCGTGATCAATCGAGATCGAGAGATATTTTCGTCCGGCAGATGGGTTTCCTTGGCATCTTCTTTCATCCATTGCACTGTGACCCCACAGTAGAGTAGATAAAGATAGTACATACTATATAACCTTTGCCATTCGGGCAGCTCGTATTACCATTCGTGTACATAATAAAGAATGTTGTATTCTATTTATTCTATGGACGACTTGATTTTGCGAAGCACGTTTCGATGTCTCCCTCTCCACAAACAATTTGAAATGAAAATTTCGATTACGATGAAATACGATACGCTACGGTGTTAATACAATTCTTGCTTATTGAATACGGTACGATTGTTTTTTCAGCGTGGCACTATTGTGACATCGACGGCCGCCAGGCGTCGTTCCTGTGCCCCAACGGCACGGTGTTCTCGCAAGGAGTGGCGTCGTGCGACTGGTGGTTCAACGTGCGTTGCGCGCTGTCGCCGGCGCTGTACCGGCTGAATGCGCGCCTCTACCGTCGGAGGAAGCCGACGCGACCGAAGCCACATCGGCTCATAGACAAGAAACTCGTTTCCGAAATCTTTTTGTAAATATTGTATTAACAGTAAGTCATGGGTTGCCAGATAAGAGTTTTTATTGCGATTAGCGTGGTTCAGCGACGAACTTTGTCGATTTCAGAGGTTTGCTTTGGAAACGTACAAGTTTTGTCGTTATCATGTAACTTTTTTATTTGTTTGAAACAACCACTACTTTTACTTCTAAAGGTATAGTAAGCAAAAAGCACCTCTATTTAGCTTATGTGTAACAGGAATGAACTACCTATATAGAACTTAAGTCAAGTGGTATTAACTTAAAAGTACCTGCTTATTTAAGACAGAAGCTCTTTTCTGTGTAAAAATACATTTACATTTTAAACATGGACCTAAAACTTACTGCACTAAGAGAAAAATTGGAATGACATTATTGTAAGAAAACCTAAAAGGATCATCAGTATCCTAGAGGGCCTATAGCTGCTAGTGAAAAATTAATTTGTTTGATGCGCCACACTTGTCCTAAATCCTCCACATAATAAACATCTGAAATTTATTCTTTAATTAATTCATTCATTCACTGACTAGCAACGCACAGCCTAAACGCGTGGTCTAGAAGCATGCAATTTAGCACAAGAGTTCTTTTTATAAAGAAAGTGAGCATTAAGAAAGGATTTTTGTAAAATATTTCCCTAAAGTAACCCGGAAGGCGTATTACCATTATTTAAAAAAAAAAGTTGAATAATGGGGGATGAAAGTTTGTATTGAATTAAGTCTTTTTGTCGATGGAAAATCTCCTCCGGCTCATGGCATTTATAGCCAGAAAATTGTTTTGATTTAGTAAGAGGCCGTTCAAGTATTACGTAACCAGATTTTTTGCAATTATTAATCCACCCCTCCCCCTCGTCAGCAAAAGTAAGCAAAGCTCTTACCCCTCCCCCCATGCTTACGTAAACATTGGTACATTTGATTGATTCATAGCAGCAGTTATAAGTCTTCAAATAAGAAATAGGTTTGGAATAGTGGACTGTAACGCACATAACGTTCATTATTTGGTATAATATGGATCTTTTATTATTTGGTAAAATTGGATTTGTCTATTTGATACATCTTGAACGATTCAACTTTGGCGAAGGTCAAACGTCAACGGTAACACAAACATTAAATTACTTTTCTTACACCACGTCAATCGTCAATCGTATCGCGACAAAACAATAAATTGACGGAAAAAAAATTGACAAGTGAATAGCGCGCGGGAACCATATACGTATTCATTATTTGTAGGAATCCCCTAAAATGCATTTCGTTTTCAGCATAGACAATATGTGGGTTGCCATATGTGTAAAAAAGTAAATAATTACTGCTGACGTAATCACCGTCTTGATCCCCCCAGCCCCCATGTCATCAAAAATAAGCAAAGCAAAGACCCCCCGCCCCCTTAGAGTGTTTACGTAATACTTGAACGGCCCCTAACATGCTGGGAGTACTTGTAGTAGAAAAATTAACATACCTCTCCGAGTTGCAGAAACAGAAGCTGGTAGCGGTAGCAATGAATAATAACCTATCTGGCAACTTGTGACAACTCTAGTATTTTTACTGAATTAAACTATTTCAGTAGTTCTAAGTTTCAGGAGTAGTGTAAGTTATAGATAGCAATATTGTAGGTACCTAATAGACAACTGTAAATAAAACTTAATAAAAAGTGGAATCAAATCGAGTTAGTACAATCAGTGAGTATGCTCAGCATATTCTCTCATTGCAGTATGTCGATATCCTTTAAACTTAAAAGTCCTTATAGCCATGAATCATTTGGGCTTCTACCTAAAAGTATACAGACTCTTAACTCCTTTATAAATATCTTGTAAAAAGGACTTGTATTGTAAGATGTGCCTTATTTTTAATAGCTGTATTCAGAGTTTCCATCCCTAAATATTTAGGGAAGTTTCTGTACCTAACTGTGTTAGAGAAGCCTTAAAACTTGACGTAAGTAAAATAAATACATTAGAAATATCAAGAGTGAATTTTAAAATCCAACATTACCCTAAAAAAAATCGTAATTCCTAATTAGGCTCTCGAATGATGTAAAGATAATATATATAAAGATGTATTAAAAGATGAAATTAAACATGGATTGAAGATTGAATTGATGATTCTATATTTAAAGATGTCGTTAATTTATGTTAATAAAAATATGATTGTCCGTAAGAATTTTAATCGAATTTGTAAGATCCATTCTTCTTCTCGATACCTACTAGTTGGTGTTTTAATCATGCCACACACAATTTAAGCAATAAACCATGTAGCTACCTATCGATTTTCAATCATAAAAAAAATTCACGACAACGCGATAGATAGGTGTATCAATTCAGGATGTTTGATGATTCCCTGTTTTCCTACTTCACTTTTAGAATCTAGAAATAAATGTAATGCGGCCCTATGATCGCTATAGCTTTGCTTAATGCACCATATTATCGGCACAATGAATGACTGTTTCATATTCAAATCGCATGTCATGATGAAAATAGAAGCCACCTGAAAGCAAGATGGTAGTGAGGCTGACTGGCCTATTTGTGAAAAGTATCAATTGTGATGTGTTCTTCTACACAAACTGTCTTTCACTGGCTTTTTGGCTTCTTGCTACGTTCCTCACAATGGTATCTTCAAACCACCGCAAGTTTGGTTGTTACCACGGTGCCACCTCGGTTAACTTGTGCATAATTGCATTATACAGGCCGAAAAGTTTGAATGGGCCCAGGATGAAAAGTACCATAAGTATTGCAGATATCAGTTGCAAGTTCTCTAAATCCTTGCATGCACTTGGAGACGTATCGTTAGTCATTTATCGCAACTTGTCTCCTCCCGCTAGTGATCATCGCGTTCATGTCATTTGTTTGGAAAACTGGAAGCCCTCTGTCAGCGTAACCACGGGTTCGGGTTCGCCGAACAAAATGAACGCGACTGTCGCGTGTTTGCCTGACGATCGCTTTGGTTAGGACGCGGCCTTCGTCGGTACTCTTCTCTTGGCACCGAAGTGAATCGACCCGACATAATTGCAAACAACTCTATAATAAACATTTCATGATAGAGAACTTTCCCGTTGGAACTTTCCACCCCTTTTGTATAATTGCTTAACTTACCAGAAGTACGATTTCCACAATGTGTTATAGTGAGATAATATGATGAAAAGTAGGTACATTTAATCATATAAATAGTAGGTAACAACTGCCATGAATAGTTAAAGACAATAGCAATAGAAAGAGAGACTTACATACGTTTACAAACAGAGATGATGTACAAGAGGTATTTGTGAAAGTTTTTCAAAAATAATGAGACTCCCTTTTAAGTCTCTATTATCTATAAGATTTGGAATACCTAGTAGGTATTTAGAGTGAGTTTGCTTTAACTATTGTAATAAATGTTTCCTAATTTGTTTAAGTCACTTTGTGGATAGAACTTACTTCCAAATAGATTTAAATAAATAGATCATAAATGTTTGTCTGCTTGTTTTTTTGTTTGTTTTTGAGTCAATTTCGAATGATTGCCTTTCACAAAGTTAAATGTTAGTATAAACTTATGATGTACCCATAAGTGTAATCAGAATATTACGTTTAGTTTACAGTAGGTACATTCTGCCACTGCCTAGGCTAACGTTGGTTATGTTATTCAGTTTGTTAATCAAGTTCTACCCGTATCAGATCGACGTTTTGCACGAATAGACATAATTACTTGTTACTACATATCGATGAGTGTTAACACGCATTCTTTGTTCCTTTTTACTTTCATCAGTTTGAAGGTCAAAATAAATAACTCTAACAATTGTGTGAATGATTGCTTTAATACACTAGTACTAGTTATATATTTCACAAGTTACTGTTTTTGAGCATATTTACAGGGTGACATGTAATTCGAGATATTCATTATACCTGAGCCCATGAGCCCCGGCGTATTCCACACATATAGCGAGGAGTTTACGTACGGCGCTTATGGAGGGGCCCAACAACACCATATCGTCAGCGTAGCTGATGTTGTATACAATTTTTCCGTCTATGGAGCAGCCGACATTGATGTTGCTGAGTCTCTCGATGAGCCCGATTACGTACAGATTGAAGAGACGAGGCGAGGTTAAACCTCCTTGCCTTACTCCACACTCCAGTCTGTACGCATCGGAGGTCGCACACGCCCACTTAATGACATTAACTTGGTTGTTGTACCAATAATCAAAAATGCTAACGAGTTCTTCAGGGAGGCTGGTTTCTGTCCTCATTTTTTAACATAGCACATCTATATTGTGATGTAGTAGCTAGCGATGTAGTAGCTAGCGAAATGGGCCTAAAATTGTTGTTGTCTGACGCATCACCAGTTTTGTTTTTGATTATTGGCACAACCGCGGTCTTCATACATTCATCCGGCAGGTATGAGTGTCTTACACAAAATGTATAAAACATAGCCAGAAGCCTTGGCAGGTGAACCCCTGCATGCTGCAAATGCTCAATACTAATTCCATCGTGAACTGGTTCTTAATTTAGGTGACTTACCCCTCGTCATATGCTTTATAACGGTTGATATATGCTTAGCAGTAAAACTGGTAATACTGCCGGCCCAAGCGAATTTTGCCTGATTTCACCAGTATTGAGCATCCCCGGCACACAGGAAGGAGGTTCTATCTGAAAAAGACTTTTAAACATGTTCGCAATGTCTCGAGGCTCAGTTACTCCGTTAACATTTAGAGGGACAGTGGGTTTACTGTTAAGTTTTCTCGTGCCTTTCCAAAAGCTTTTAAATTTTTTGTCTGCGTGGTGTGATGCGAGAATATCCATCTTAATTTGCTCTGCTTTACTTTGACACCATTTTATTTTGGATTTAAAAAGACGTCGAGACTCCAACATGTTATTATAGATAGGTCCACTTGCAGGCCTACCGTATAGTAACCAGGTTTGAAAGTTTAGCCTGGCAACCTCGTGAGCACCACAAATTGTCTATTCCAGCCTAACACAACACGTTTTCGTTTAGTTATAGTAACTCTGCAATTTGAACTAACCACTGCCGCTTCACACATAGTCGCAACAATATCTTTGTACATTTTGTCTAATACTATTCTGTGATCTTTATTGTTACATAAATCGTCACAGCATTTCGACAATTCCGATGGAAAATCTACCTTTCTAAAGTGACCATTGCATATCTTACTATAAACTTGTTTTTGTTGCTCATCCCTACTGGCCCACAGTATGCCATTAGGGGATTTTTCAAGTATTACAAACTGTGGTTTCATTACAGAAAGACTACAACATACTTCTAGCGGATAGTGGTCAGACCAAGTACAGTCATAGAGCACCCTCACACTCAGTACGGACTTCCACGCAGACTCCGTCACCACACAATGGTCAAGCCAGCTTGTGCTGCCGTGGGCTTCACTAACGAAAGTAAAGGTGCCCGATGAACTTCATAACTTTTCTAGATCCGCAAATACCCATTGCTGATCGTTACAGAATTTTAGAAGTTCCTTTCCAAACAACGCACAAGGACTAGCAAATTATGTAAACTGCAGACGGAGGATCGAAAAAAAACCAAAGTTATTTTAAAACTAATTTATTTTAAAGGAAATTACTACAATTAAATTGGTGAAACCTATTCGATGCTAGAATATGGAATGACAAAAATATGTATAAAAAATAACTAATTGCTAATGTCGAATTTCGCTGCGTCGGCGGCTCGTGGCTGGACGGATGTCATCGATGCAGTTTTTATGCACTCGGCGTAAATTGAAGGAATTGCAGCGTCGGAGATATGCATTAGGGATCCGTATTTAACACCTCCACCCGCAGATCAGCAACTATTTGCTCATGTTGAGAGAAAATATTGCTGGGACTCCATCTCGCTTCCTGGTATCGCTGGTCACATCTTCATAGTTTTGCTGCTTCTTGTCGTCTGTTCTGAGGTTCCAATATTTATATTTGCGACTTATTACTGTAATGATGAGTATGGCTGCGCATAGAACAATGATGTAAAATGGTATGGTTGTATGGTATAAGACAACTGACTGAGTCTTGTCGATCTGAATAGGGCTTTCCATTAATACTTTGTTCTGGATGCTGTGAAGTTCTTCCAGGTTTACTGAATTGAGGCCAATGATGGGGGTGGAATCAACCGTTTGGTTCATCTGGTTATAAGGGATCTTTGATAACTTTAGTGGCTGTCCTTTTATCTCGTTGCTGTCGTTAATGATTGTGAATTCCGTTGTTTGCAAGTAGCAATCCATGGGGATGGTGACGAGGTAACTTCCTTGTAAAATATTAAAGTCTTTTCTGCCGCAGGCTAATTGTACTTTGGTCGGCTGGGGCAATGAAAGAACGTAGTGTTGGTCATCCAGTTGTTCTACTGCTTCTTTGGAGAGTGAAATCTTGGTGAATTGGCAGTTGTCTTCTAGACCTTGGTTGATGATGAGCTCTTGGATACAATCAGGCTTTGTCCGGATCTGATGACTTGTCTTCTTTTCACAGAGATGGATGCTGCTGTACTTCGGGCATTCAGACTCCATGTACACGAATGATTTCTCGTTTGTTGCTATATAGGGAGTGGGAGGAATTAGGGCGAGTTGTTTCTTATTAGGTACAATGGATAGCTTGTATAGATCATAGGTGTCTTTAGAGACTATGGGGAAACTGTATACTATAACTATTCTTTTCTCAATAAAATAGGAACCTGGTTTTATTAGATTATAATACTCTCGTAACTCTAAGTTTAAGATTTGATCTTGATTGTATATCGATTTTAACCTATCTATCATAGACCTTAACACTTCTATATCGATCATAGAATGGTGGGTGCTAGACGCGCGTATAAAAGCCATTATATTTTCTAACCTGATAATTTCAAACATTAAATCTTCTACATTATTGGTTATGATTCCTAAAATTTGGGCAAACTTTGCAAACTTTATTAAACTATAATCGGTATAAGCATTTTTCTCAAGGAGTAGTTCTAATGTTGCATTGATTTTTTCCTGATTTTTTGTTATTTGGTCTAAGATAGTGCTGTGCTGGGACATCCATTCTTTACTGAGACTGATGTGGTTATTGAATTCTGAGACTATTTTATTTTCATTATTTTGTAAAGTTTTAATGGCCTCGTCATATTTTAAGGCATCTATATAATCTAAATTGCCAGTTACACTTTTTACTACTGACCCAAGGCTATCTACAAGACCTCTTTTGGCTCTAACAGGTTCCAAAGATTTTACTTGTTGTAGTACCTTACTAAGTTTGTGAGTAAGTTATTCAATCTGATATTCGTAAAGCATGTAAGTCTCGTTATTAAGTCTAGTTCTAAAAGTCTTAAGTTGCAACTGTACGGAGTTTATTTTATCTTCAATGTCAGTTAGTTGTATATACTGTATGAATGAGTGGTAATGTGTGGTTAGTCTAGTCAGTCCTAATCTGTACGGTAATAGTCCTGGTCCATCGGCTAAAGTCTCAAGTCTTATCTCTTGAGGGTGTGTCGCATGGATTGTCAGTAGCAGCAGGATCCTGTAACAATTGGCTCGCTTTAGGAACTCGTTTCAGCCGCGATTTGGCTATAGAGCCACGTTTTTTTGAAGTGTATATGTGTATAGGCAAATCGGCGAGTACTGTATCTTGCGTGTAACGCGGTGCCGCTTTCTGGCGACTAGCAAAAGGGTTTTTAATAAAAACTTGTTGCTGTGGGGCATATTCTATCTCGGGCTCGCGGGTTTTGTTCCTGTTATTAATTAAAGCTGTACGGTTTGCAAGAGATGATTCGTTAATGATTTCATAAACCTTTTTCATCTGTTGTCTATGATTCTGTGCATATTGTTGCAAGATGTGCTCTGTCAGGTCTATATCGATTGGGTCCGTGGGGTCAAAATGTCCAGTCAATAGGTCAAAGGGTCTACACTTTGTGAAGCTATGGATAGAACTATTATATGCTATGATGGCGTATTGCATGAGATTGACTATTGGTTCGTCTTTATTTTGCAGTCTAAGAATTCTAATGTGCTCCAATAACGTTGAATGAAATCGTTCGATGTTACCATTGTCATTTGGACTATGAGGTAGAATTTTGTGGTGAGTTATCTTATGAAGACGTATAAATTCGGAGAAAAGCTGATTTGTAAATTCGGTGCCATTATCAGTGATAATAGTCATGGGTAGTCCATGATGAGTACAAAAACGTAGCAATGCTTGTATGATACTGATAGCGGTACCGTCGCGCAAATGATACGCTTGCCCATATTTCGTGAAAACGTCAATGAAAGTCACGTATTTTTCGTTCTGAACTGTAAAGAGGTCCATGTGAATGATTTCAAGTGGTTTTGTAGCTGGGGGCACTATGTTGAATTGAGGTCTAATTGGATTTCTGTCGTATTTAGCTTGACCGCAAATGGTACACTCATTAATAAATTTGGTGATTTGATCTTTCATCTTTGGCCAGTAATATTTTCGTGAGAGGGCTAGATTACATTCATTTATCCCACGGTGGTTCGTCTTACCGTCATGATAGTGTCGGATAATGTCTTGTTGTCGGAGGTATTCTTTAACATTCTCGAGTTCCGTTTTAGCTAATACTAGGTTAAATGAAGAACTTCTAAATTTGTCTTGTACAATTGGTACTATTGAATACATGGCTAACGGTGGATTTATTAATATGGCCGTTTTAACCTTAGGGTTGACATACTCATTGATAGCATTGATAATGTCGCACTCTAGGTTAGATTGTGAGATTTGGACTTCAATTCGTGTATGGTTTTCAAAAGGTTTAGTTACTGTCGGACGGCGTTTTATGTCGCCAACTATGGTAAAACGAATCTGTCGATGAAATTTATTGAGAGGTTCATCTGTAATGGGGATTTCTAATATAGGATGTTCATTACTGGTATGTACGGTGTCCGTAGAGGAGTTTGTCGGTGGCGGTGGTGCCTCAGATGGGTTGTTAATTATTGACCTGAGATCCTTAATACTTTCGATCAGTGAGTTGATCTCATCTGTCTCCTCATTATAAATTTCTACACGGGAGAGAGCATCAGCATTGGTGTTAAATTTGCCTTTCTTGTACACTACGGTAAAGTCATATTCGCTAAGTCTTAGTCGCCATCTGGTCAGTCGTGAGTTGGGTTCTCTCAAGTTCACCATCCATTGTAATGGTTTGTGGTCAGTCAGAACCTTAAACTTCCTACCAAAAAGATAAGGTCTAAAGTACTTTGTTGCCCAGACTATGGCAAGTAACTCTTTCTCGATGGTACTATAATTTAGCTCACTTTCATTAAGTGTGCGAGATGCGTAACAGACGGGTTTGTCAGAACCTATTGGTCCCTGAGACAACACTGCTCCAATAGCGACATTTGAAGCGTCCGTCGTGAGATTAAATTCCTTTTTGAAGTCTGGGTATTGCAGGATAGGGTCATTAGTTAATAAGGTCTTACAAGTTTCAAAGGCGTTGACATATTCAGGGCTAAGAGTGATTTTACTACCTTTCTTTAGGCAAAGGGTAAGAGGTTTGGTGATGCGAGCAAAATCGGGGATAAATTTCCGGTAATAACCTAGAAGGCCTAAAAATTGTTTGATTTCCTTCGGGGTTTTTGGGATTGGATATTTTTGAACTGCGGAAATTTTGTCGGGGTTCGGCTTTATGCCGTCTCTACTAATAATGTGACCCAGATAGGCAGTTTCGAGCTTCAAAAATTCGGACTTGTCCATCTGGATTTTGAAGTTGGACTCCCTAAGTCTTTGGAAAACTTTTTCCAAATTATCCATGTGTTCTTGAAGAGAGGTACTATAGACGATGATATCGTCGAGATATACGAGGCATATGCTATTTTGAAGGCCTCTTAGAACATTGTCCATAACTCGTTGAAAGGTGGACGGTGAATTTTTTAGTCCCATGGGCATTCGAAGGAATTCAAAATGCCCGTGTTCCACATTAAATGCGGTCTTTGATATGTCCTGAGGGTCCATCTCCACTTGGTAGAAGCCACTTGCCAAATCTAAAGTCGTAAAGTATTGGCACTTTCCTAATTTGTCAAGGACGTCACTGATATTAGGTATGGGGTATTTGTCGTCAATGGTTTTTTCGTTCAACTTGCGAAAATCAACTACGAGACGCCATTTCTGTTTTCCGGAAGCGTCAATTTTTTTTGGCACGACCCAAATGGGCGAGCTCCATGCAGAATCGGAAGGTCTTATTATACCTTGCTGTAGCATTTTTGAAATTTGGTCCCTAACCTCATCCCGATGGACGTAAGGGTATCGATAGCTTTTAGTATATGCGGGAATTTCATCTGTTGTTCTTATGCGATGTTTTATTTTGTTAGTGAAAGTCAATGGTTCCCCGTCAATGTAAAATACATCCGCATAGCGAGAGCAAAGTGTTAAAAGATTAGCTTTTTCCTCTTCATTAAGGTGGTCCGTGCGCAAGCGATTCGATTGTTTTACTTGCATGCACTCAGCATTGAACAGTTCTGCACAAGTTGGCTGATCTAATGAAAAAATGACGTCATTGGGAGTTGGATTCTCTAACTCCACATATCCACGACTATTAGCTACAGTGGTAAGGCACTCATGGATAATACAATTACAAAAAACTTGTTCGCTTACTAAAACATCGCCATCCGGGGCATTAATAGGTAGTCTTACTAATTTAGTACTTTTGGCAGGGATAATATCCTCATACAAGTTGATGTTGCGTGAATTATATACTTTAATTGGATTTGTAGCAGTTCGCGTTACTAATTGAAAATCTTATAAGTCTATTTTAGCCTCCCATTTGGATAATAAGTCTAATCCTATAAGGCCATCAAAGTAATTGTGAAAACGGTATACGAATAATTTTATACTATCGGCCTCGTTGAATTCATTAAAACACGGTAGAGTTATGGAGTTATCATTTTTACTGACACCGTGAACATTTGTAACTTCGAAAGGGTCATAGTTGAGGGGATAATCATGAAAAAACTTTTGTACAGCCTCGGGGCTAATAAAGGACTGGTTAGCGCCAGTGTCAATTAAAAATTTTAAAGGAGGGCTAGAAATTTCTATGTAAGGTAACTGTCTTTGAGTCTGTAAATTGAGGTCTATTTTTGCTCTATGGATGTCTGGTCCGACTGAAAATCCTGATTCTGGTTAGCACGGCTAGGGCCTGGTTGTGGCTCTGTTTCTCCTGTTACCTGATTATCACAAGTCGCATTACAGTCAGTCGTATTAGTGTTATAGTCATAGTCATAAAAATTGTAAAAGCCATTCCAGTCTGTGTAGTAATCATATCCTGGTTCATAGTAGTAGTCAGCAGAGTAATAGGAACTATCAGGCAAAGCGAGTTCATTAAGATTTAACTCGCGCGTCTTAAAATAATTATTCGGTGATGGGTTCCCGTTTCTTTGCCAATCGTGCGTCATGGGTAATGGTTTCGGACTGAAATGTTGAACGCCGCTCATGGGTTTCGGACCCGAATTTTGTGGTGGATTATTCCTGGATGGAAATTTAAAAACGTTACTTTGAGGGTGATAGTTTGGTAATGGTGCACGGAACATTTGTTGTGTTCGAGTAGGCATACGATTTTGATATTGGTTGCCTGGCATGTTGAACTTGAAGGCCTGAGGCTGAGGTTGATATCCACGCTGTCCTACGGGAATAGGCCAGTTAGGTACTGGGGGTCGCGGAATATTTAATGGGTTAAACGGCAAAGCAGGTATAAGAGGAGGTTTATACATTTTAGGTGCGCTCTGAGCAGTTTGAGTCTTTGAAACATCATGACGTTGCTGCAGGTATATAATATTTAATTCTTCCTGCACGAACTCCAGAGCTTTCTCTATAGTTTCTGGCCGCATGCATCGTATACGTGAGCCTAAGGGTTCTTTTAGTCCACGTACAAAAGCCTGCATGGTAACTTTCTTATAAAGCGTCCGTTTAGCTTCAATAGTCGTCTGTAAAGTCTCGTGTAACGTCACAAATGTCATTATAGTACTAAACAAGGTTTGGCACTGATCGTAAAATTCCTGAGGGGTTCGATTACCTTGCGTAGCCAACGAGAGGTCATTGTACAAAGCCGTTTCGTCTCTCTGGTCCGAAAAGTTATTAATTAGAGCTGATCTAATACCTGCCCAAGTTTCGGGAATGCCGTTCGAGTTGATAGTAGATGCGGCAGGCCCTGTGATCTTGTTTAGAATGCCATTTAAGAGACACAGATTTCCTAGCTCACTTCCTAGCTCGGGGCTTGCATACTGAGATACTATCCGGTCACAGATGTTAATAAACCTGGTCAATACGTTGGGGTTTCCGTCGAAATCGGGCACAAGGCGTAAGGCCTTAAAGATTACGTCGGGATCGTACGGCATTTTAGGTTCAAACAAACTACTTAAGTTAAAATGTAATTCACTGTCTAAGTCTCTATTAATATCTACTATGTGTCGGCGCGCCTGTCGCGATGCAGGTTCCCGGGTATAAGATTTCTCGCGATGGAAAATCTTGGACATAAAAGTAACTAGGGATAGATGGGAAGCAACACGGGAAAGATTCTGGTGTACTCACATATATTTCATCTCTGGTTCTTCTCCGTGAATCGAAGTCTGGATTCTCCACCCGGCTCCGCAGCTTTACTGTAGATTCAGGATACTCGTACCGTGACTTGATAGCCACCCGGGTGACTCGCGATCGTGATTATCGATGTGAGGTGATTCTAACGCGATTCGCGAACCGGCCCGCGAGTATCCTACCGACTGCGCCAATTATGTAAACTGCAGACGGAGGATCGAAAAAAAAACAAAGTTATTTTAAAACTAATTTATTTTAAAGGAAATTACTACAATTAAATTGGTGAAACCTATTCGATGCTAGAATATGGAATGACAAAAATATGTATAAAAAATAACTAATTGCTAATGTCGAATTTCGCTGCGTCGGCGGCTCGTGGCTGGACGGATGTCATCGATGCAGTTTTTATGCACTCGGCGTAAATTGAAGGAATTGCAGCGTCGGAGATATGCATTAGGGATCCGTATTTAACAAGCATTAAAGTCTCCTAAAATGTACACATTCGCAACTTCGGTGTTTTCAATTATAGCACTTATTTCACTAAGACAGTCGGTAAATTCCATTAAGTTCTCAATGGAGTACACATATACACAGATAATACTGCAAAGGATCGATCGCACACAACTGCCTTAATTGCCGTGAGACGCACACTATTGCACGGGATCACAGTCACCGAACTAAACGCAATTTTACGCCAGAGCAGAGCAAAACCGCCATACGGTCTGCCTCGTATTAGGCCCGTAGACGAGTAGCGGTGGGTAACTCCGGAGGTACTGATCCAAAGGAGCCGGTACCGAACGCGGATACGTAAACCTTATTTATTCCTCACAATCCTTACCGGCACCGCGGTACCAAATGATTCCGGAGCGCGCGTTCACTATTCACTCTCGTTCACTCGCTCAAGTCACTCGGAAGCAGGGCTGCCAGGTGAAAAAATTCTATAACGTACCACAGCATTAAAAAAGTCGTATACCCAAGCAAAATTCGAAACAAAAAATCGTACATTATTATTCATCCGTTTATTGACTTTTATTACAAAATTAACAATAAAAATACTACGAAATAAGTAATGATATGTAATGGAAATAGTATGAAAATTTAAATTATAGTAATGAAATCACTTTTTTTGTATAAATTTTCCGTATTCATTAGTTTAATCATGTCATCTGTTGGTTTAAAATCGGTGCAGTTTCCGGTGACTCTTATCATTTGCTTAGCCAGCAAGGTGCCATTGACAGTTTCGTTGGCCAAACTATTTCTAAGTTTGGTTTTTAGTTTGGAAATTAGAATAAAAGGGAATTCCCTCAACACTCTTGGCAGGCTGAGCACGTTCGTTTCATTATTTATATTATTCTGTCACTGCTCTAGATACTTACTCTTTTGAGACAAAAGTTTGTTAATTTGTTGCCAGACCTAATTGAATAAAATAAATGGATCGAATGTAAAAAATCGTATGTTTTCCGTACGATTTCGATGCTTCGATCGTACTCGTATGAAATCTGCAAAAAGTCGTACAAATACGATTTAAATCGTACAAATGGCAGCCCTGCTCGGAAGTACTCGGAACACGTCGTATCGCTCTAACTAACCAACTGTTCAATTCAAAATGTGCCAAATGATCCAGTGAACCAAATGAATAAAATGTTCTGCGAAACCGGGGAACCAAAATGAGCGAGTGAGTGCCGGTGCCAAAGGAATAAATAAGGTGAACCGGTACCGGACCCGGAGTCGGAATAAGTGAATCAATTCACTTGCCGGAATAAAGATTACCCACCGCTATAGACGAGTCTATAGCCGATTTGCCACAGTAGTCAAAGTCTTCGTCGATTGTTCCAAGGATCGGCAAGTCGTGCGGGAACAGCCACGTCTCCTGTAGGGCTATTATGTCTGCTCGACGACACAGGGTTCTTACATAGTCCACAGAGCGGCTGGCAAAATTGACTGTCCATCATTGTGGCATTGTGTGCAGTTGCATGTCGATAAGAACCGGTATCGGATCTTATCTACTGTATGATTACTGTGCCATGTATATCTTTCGTTACTAACATAATTTTTAAGTATACTAACATAAATATGGATCACTGTGTCTGAATTATATAAATAAATTAAAATTAAAGTAATTATTTTTATTTATTAACTCAAGATTTGTTGATGGCTAAGTGCCAATTTCACAAGTGAAACTGAATGCGATCAACACAACCAAACCGCGTTCAAGAGCTGTCAGTGTCAATATTCTCTATCAATGATGACAGTGACAGGTCTTAGACCAGCCAGGGAAATCAGCCCTAAGAAATAATGGATACCCTTTACCTATAATTGTACCTTTTGAACAAAAATATTCTTAGAACCCCGTTCGCATGTTTTATATTGTCTTAGTCTTACCTGAATTTAGAAAATAATAAATGGTTGATAGAGATGATTGAAAGAAAGTAGCTTCGTCCCCACTACGACCAGAAATAAATTTAGATAGATAATGGCACGAGTTTTTTGAGCTGAGGTTACTTACTTACTTTAACATAAAACGGCAATCTGCAAATTACATTAGCAAAAGATAAATAAAATAGTAAGACAAAAAAATCATACACATCTTGCTGACATGATGCTGATCAGCTTCCATGCATTCGCGAACACATCGACACAGGTTTATCGATAAAGAGAGCGTCCCATTCCCGTGCTTTGTCAGATTCATTTCCATAGCCTTGAAAGATACACGACATTAAAATATAATATCGTAAATCGATTTGAATATTCAGATGTAATAGAGAGAGCTTGGATATAAATAAAATTGGTTTCTTGGAATAGGTTCTCCGATATGTGCGTATTTAGTTACTTTCATTTCGAGACGAAATATTAATATTAGTCGACTTCAGCTTCGTTAAACACCTTTGTTGTTATATAGGGAGTCCTTGACCAAACTGTTGGAGCGGGAAGTTACTATCACATATGCTATTAATGCATAGCTGTAGGCTATAGCTATGCATTCTCATAAGAATACACATTTATTAACTAGCATTGTTCCATAGTTTCATACAAAGTCGATTCATAGCCAAGGGTCGTCGATTTGAATTGCCAACGTTAAATGTGCCAGCCGTGGGAAATCTTTCTTGGCCACGATGCATTTTTTCCTTCGTAAGGAGCGTTAAAGAGAACTCTGAGAGGGAAGGAGTTTGAATATTAAAACTTGAAAATTACTCATTGCTGTCTCAAATATCTTCAATTTTTGTATCATCATCATCCCATAGTAGTCCATCGTTAGACGTAGGCCTTACCAATAGCACCGAATTTGAATCGGTCTTTGGCCGGCTAAGTACCTCTCATCAAGCTGCTTCCAGCACCATGCGAAGATGATCGCATTCATTTTAGCATATCCTTGCATTAATCTTTTTCCATAGAACTAAATGTGACTAGGGCAAAGAACGTGACTTGGAAAAAAATATGTGAAGTTTTGAGCATACGAATTTTAATCTGGGTTAAGTGTTGTTTAAACATTACATGCATAAATAAATAATACTTAAGAAATATATTACGTAGTAGTTTGTTTTAAGCCAAAACAATCTTATTGACATCTTGCATATTGGATAGGTAAATAGTATCGACTCTAACATTAGCCGCTTTACTTCGTTTATTGAACCAAATGCGCTTGGATCATAGAAATCACACGTATCAGTAATTTGGATATACATATTATGGGAAGTACGCTTTAAGCCGACGAAAAATTGGCCGTATGGCGCGTTTCTCGAGTCATGCGGTCATTCGACATTCGTATCGCGAAGCGCGCTAGACGCACGCGCGAGTTCGACCGTTGCGTTTTTACGCGGGAAATATTTTCGTCATTGTTTACGTGAACTTTGAATAAGACTGCATGAATGAATGCCAATAAGTATTTATAAAATCACAATGGATTACAAAATGGAGTGGTTTGCGCTACTTTTATGCGGTAAGTACCTAACCAGTGCAATCAAAATCTTTTATGAAAATCTAAGAAGAAAAACCAAGGTGGGACCGGATGACTTGTCTGAATACTATTTTTATTTTTGTATAGTTATTGTATGTTATTTAGTATAGTGGAATTTCGGTTTAAGAAATCATTCCTCACTGAAATCAAGGCGATATGTTTTCAGTAATAATGACACAATTTACCCTAAAACACCGGAATCACGCTGAAAAAAACTTTATTTTTCATTACAGTTATGCACCCTAATTGCATTTAATTATGTTAATTACCGTACTAAGGCTCCTTCTTTACGGTCGGTTATTGCGCAATGACCTCACGAAAACGCTCAAACAGGCTGCCGAAGTGTCGAGTCTGTTGTCATTGTCAATGTCTACCGAAATACTTACCGTTAACGAGTGAATGACGTTCATTGCTGCTGTGTCGCGTAAAAACAGTTGTGGTGTCGAACTACTCAAACTCATTGCTGCATTGCCTTGTGCATTTATCTCAACGCTCACTATTATAAAATCGCTCCGATTAATTTTTCCCTTGAAACGTACATTTGTAGTTATACAGCTAAGTTAATTCTTTGTTAGTCAAGTAACCTTGTAGGTACTCATTTAGTTTTGTTTAAGAAATGTAAATTAATTAATCAAGCTGAGTTACTAAACAAAGTGTACAAATAAAAAATAAATAACTCCACATTACATACATACTCGATGACCTACTAATATAAAGGACCAGAACTTCAAAATACATAGGTATACTTAATTAATGTGAATGACACAGTTTTGGTAGAGCAGCCTGAAACAATCCTCTTGTTTCAGGCTGCATAAGCTTGTACTTACAGCGTGCATCATGGGTTGTTTGTAAAGTTCTTTTGACACTATTTCAGTGGCGGATCCAGGATCGTCGTTTGGGAGGGGCATTATCCCCCCCCCCCAATTTTTTGGCTGGGCTATACCCCTTGTGCTTTAAGCAAAGTCAACCCTAAAAAACAAGCCTCCGCGGACTACTTTTCGCTTTGAGCACCTTAGCCCCCCCACTGAATTAGCCGCTGCACCATTTAGTAAGATTTAGATGAGAGAAATTACAGAATTAGGGCACATCAGATTTACATAACACTGGCCTGAACTGTCGCATCTCTTATGTGAAGATATAGTATAAGTACCTAAGTACGCATAGTGGGTGGATAAGTATATCGCAATTTCGACGTCAACGTCTTTTTTTACCGGGCTGTCGACACCTCACAAAATGTGGTTTCATATAACTTTGAAAATGCAAAACAATACGTTGTGAATTAAACTTTGTCGTTACAACAAAATTGCACAAAATCATGAACTGAAATGGTTTCATTTAGCCGTGGCCAAAGTAGTTTATAGGACTTGGTATTTGGCTGTGAGAAACGATTGGTAAATAATTATAGAGCAGCGTGGACGATTTTTTTTAAACCGTATTATTACGATTTTTTCTGGTAGGTAATTAAGCAAAAGTATGTGGTTTCTAAGCAGTCTACTTTTAATGTTCTGAAAACATATTACAGTTTAAAAAAAAGTTACAAAGGTTTAGGGAAACTTTGTTAGGACTTAGGAGCCCTCGAATCTATTTTACATCCAGGAAGTAGTAACAATGAACCAAGGTCACCAAGGGTTCTTCGCGAATAAAAATACTAAAGAGGTACAATTGTGAACTGCTTGAGATTGACTACTGAATTGCTGATGGTAAAAACAAATAAGAGCTCTACCAAAACGAAGATCGAAACCCATCAGTTAATAGTTCCAAAACTATCGTGAAGGTGCTCCGATCAGGAAACGAATGTAGGTGATCGGATGTAATAAATTGTTCGTCTACTCGCAGTGAGATTAAATACGCTAATCGACAGTACTTTACTTCGTCTGATGGACATTTCTAAAACAAGGAAATGTGTCTTTTTCTTTTTATCCGCAACTTAATAGCTTTCCCATTCAATCTAAACGAATAGAGCATATCCTGATTTCCGCAATTAAATATACTTATGACGAAGAAAGACAATTAGGCGATGTGTTTAAAGATGGTGACAGAATTGTAACAGTGGGTATGGCATGGATAGACACATTTATCATCATTCAAGTGGTTCGTTATGAATAACACTTCGTTTATCTTCCATCTTAACAAGTTGCATTTAACAACAACTTAACATTAGCATAACAGAGGGCAACTCTCGTATTTTTAAAAACGTTCGCATCTTACTCTCAGTCTGGCAAAAATACCTCTAATTTTATAATTGTTTGTCAACATTATGACATTGATTGTCGCTGAGATAAGATTGCAACCGATTTTACTTTATAAATTACATGAATTGAGCCTTCTGGGCAGGATTTGTCTTCATTCTAATTATCTTTTTTACGGCTATTGTACTATTACCTACTGACCTAAATTTAACCCTGAATTACTATCAATACAGGGTTTTATTTTAGGTCAGTAGGTATTAGGAAATCTAGAATATCAACTACTTTGTCGATTTGAGAGCTATGACGTTTTAGTTGAACTTGAAACTAAAAGTTAGACAGAAGAACCCAACTGATCACCTATTTACATAAATTATTTTATACAAAATAATTTATGTAAATATGTCGTTAACCGTTTTATTTTTTCATTTACAATTGGGTAGATTTTTAATTTTGTACGGGTGTTTGTGATGTTTTTGTTTTACAATTTAAATGGTTTTGATTTTTCATAATTAAATTAGACTCTGACGATTTAATAAAATATACTTCCGGTGCATCTCCTTTATATTGCTGCTATTATTAATGCAAATATTATCAAAAGCCTTGGCATATTAAGGTTATACGTTGTAATAAAGACGAACCAACGACTCGAATATCAATACTTATATTATAAATTCGGAATTAACTCTGCCTGTATGTTACATTTTCACGCGTGAACCAGTTAACGGATTTCAATGTAATTTGGCAAGGAGATAGATGGCATATAAGGGTAGGCTACTTTTTGTACCTTTAGCACGTTCTCGTTGGATAATTTCCGATAATTTCCTTTATGTAGTCTATTTCTGCAAGAATATAGCAAACTAAACAAAATATTATGAAAGTATTTTTGTTTTAATATTATGTTTTAGTATTAAAATAAAACATATGTTTAATAAAAACATATTACTTACAGGACATAGATTTCCAAAAGTGCATTCCTGAGAGTAAACGTACCATGCTAATATTTGTAAATGTTGCTGATGAATGCAGACTAAAACGTATACTTATTAATTTATTATCAGATTTATTCTCATTAACATACTAAGAACGAATTAATATATTTCAAAAGTTTATTTCCGTGTCTGTGTGTGGGACTGCTTCGTTCTTGTGTATATGTACCTTTAATATAATAATATTAAACTTGCATGTACCTAATAAGAAACCTTGTTATTTTGTGATAAAATCCGTGCGAAGAAGGGGCGGATCGCCAGTTTAAAAATAATAAGATACTAATTAAAACTGGCCTGACCATCCGCGCCTTACGCAGGTTCATTTCATTATGTCATGATTACGCTTTTCGCTGTTTCTTCTTATATCATACGTATAGGTAACGTTAAGTGATCATAATTGCTTACCTTCTGTTACCTAGAGTTCCGAACGAACAAACAACAGGTGCCTACTGCAACTTATGTTTTTTTGGACTACAAGACCGTGGTACCGTAATTGAACGTCAAGTGTATAAGTTCATGTCCAGTAAACACTAAATAATTAAATAAAAATGTTGATTGCTTGATAGTAGACTTTTAGTCAATATTACTCTTTTTGTAATCACAGATAAGTTTTTAAAAGAAGTGTAAATATGTCCTCGATTTGACTTTTATCGTGCGTACTATTGAACTAAATGTAGAATTATGGGATTTAATTTTAATTATTACCTATGGGATAAATATACCAAAATGGGCTCGGATGGAACAGTCGACATTAGTGCAGGATGTCGACTCCGGGCGGGGGCTGATGAACGTCTAGCACGTCAGAGATGGGCACACGGACCCTGTTAGGCAATCCATTTTACACGCACCTACTCGCACTAGACAAGCGCGGTGAGGTAATTTGTCTGACATTAGACCAGCTCTCTCTGGAACTAAGGGGCCTCAAAATCCCCGGGTAGGGTAGACGACCAAAGCATGCTCAAGGGACTAAGAAAAGCTCCGACTCTTACAACAGAAGAACTGATAACAGAACTAAATTATGCATGAAAAGTATAAAGTGGGGTATAATCCAGACCTAAGTAAGACGAGATGGGGGAGATACCCTAGAAAGACATTCTATTATATTTTATTATAACTGGTGGACAGCCAGCAGATACGGCGTAGGATTTAAAAAAATTGTATAAAAGCAAGTTAAAAAAAAAACAAGTATCACATTCTGGAGTTCAAAGTTTACTCAGATAGGGTATTTGTTCTTAGATTCCGTATAGCCGACGAGATAACCTAAGCAATTGTTCAAGTCTATGCACCAACATCAGCCAATTCTGATGACGAAGTTTAAGAATTTTACGACCTCCTAAATAAGGCGAGCGAAGATAACCGGTGATAATACGGACAAGGCTTGGTTGGGAAGTCCAAAAGGCATTTCGGAGCATGAAATACTGCAAGATCTCAGGCGACGATAGCGTAACAACTAAAGCCTTAAAAATGTTCAGTCCTTCTTCCACACATTACGATTTTTTTCAATGGCACTCGAAATACTTCCGAACAGGCCGTTTTTCGCCGCGGCCTCTCTACTATTGACCACCTTCACTCCATCAACCAGAATATCGAGAAATAATTAGAATTCCAGCTCCCTCTTTGTATCGGCTTTGTGAACTATTCAAAAGCTTTCGATAGTATCAACCATAGCTCAATTTTTAACGCCCTGCAAAATCAACACATACACACCAGTTACATTAATCTTAATCTTCTACAGAGTACTTAAAGGAACAGCACTGCAGCGATTAAGATCAGTTTCATGACGGGACCGTCCTTCCAGATTGAGAAAAAAGTCAGGCAAGGCAACCCGTTGTCTCCTAAATTAGTCACGACTGTCCTGGAGGAAGAGAAAGATGTAATGAAGGGTGATCTTCCTTTGTCCCTTATGAGAAGAATCATTGAGGTGTGCATACTTCCCATCCTCACGTATTGGTGGTCAAACATGGTCTTTGACAAATCAGCAGAGGTCCACGCTCGAGGTTTGCTAGAGGGCTATGGAACAAAGTATTCTGGGTATAAAACTAACAGACCGGGTTAAGAATACGACCATCCGTTCCATCACAAAGATAACTGATGTCACTTGGAAAGCTGCCACGCTAAAATGGAATTGGGCTGGACACATCAGACGACCTATGGGCCACACGTACGACCCAATGGGTCCCTCGTAATGGCAAGCGATATCGCGGTAGGCCCAGGCAGAAATGGTGGGACGAGAACTCCTTAGCAATTTTAAACAGAGGAAGTAGAGAGAGTAGGGAGGCCTTTGTCCTGCAGTGGGACAGCACCTGCTTTTAATAATAATACATTATAATAAACAAATCAAAATAACTTCATTCTAATAGCCGTATTCCTTACAAGTTGCATAAAGAAATTCTTTTATTCGGATGCAGCGATGCACAAGCTAGTTGTGATGCAATGTTGATGCAACGGTCACGCAACACGTCTTCAGAATAATTATAAATAATGAGGAGGACCGAGAACCTAGATGCAAGTAGCTCTAACATTTTATGTTCGACGTTTAGCTTAATTTTATGGCGATTAATTAGCAATTTGATATTAAATTATTGTTATTACCTTGGAAATATATCTCATTATAACAGTTAACATAGGTGCGAGTAGATTTTTATTTTCATTAAAAGCCTTATGTAAATTATGTACATCACACGCGGTATCTTAACGAAACGGATATGAGAAGTTTGACTAAAGTCACTTAGGATCGCTCTGCTCAACTCTTGGTACAGTCACAGTAAAATAACGTTCTTGAACGTTCGTTGCCTTAAGGTCTATTTTTTCTCAATGCACGCAGCATGAAACAATCTGTCTACCGACACATGATTAATTGTATTATTATTGCAATATCAGAGATGACACTCAGCCAGCTGTTTAGAAAAAACTGTGCACTGGTAGATTCAGAATCAAAATCAAATTTGGTCAAACAGAACTCTGATTAAACCATGAAGACCTTAACCTACCTTTGCTACGCCAAGGTTTTTGGAAACTTTACAGTTCATACGAGTAAGTGTTCAAGGTTATGTAAAAAAAATGTCTTTTTCATAATGTAGGTAGGTAACCCAGTACGAGCAAAGCAATAAACAGAATTTACATAAGTAATTCACTACAGTTGTTATTTGTTTTAATGTTCAGTTAAAAATTACTTCCGTGGTTTCAGCACAAAAAATATAATAACTACCTTTTTGCAAGTTATGCATCGAGTAGTTCGTATTGGCAAATAATAAAAAGTTTCCTTCAACGGTCTGGTTATAACCGTGGTAAACTATAAGAAATAAGGTTTCCTTGGATTACCTGTTGTGTGGATGACTGGCTAAAATTAAGGTGCATCTCGGATCCAAGATATAATTTGCAAATACACCAGCATAGGTACCATTCACAACCATTCAATACGCTTCCGTGTCGAATCGAGCATCAATCAATGTTATCGAAAAAGTACTCTAAAGGCTGTTCACAAAGACAAAACTCGAAAAGTTTAAATCAAATAGACGACCGCTTCTCTTCAAGTCAAATCAGTCATTGAAAATGTGTCATTTTCTACACGACAGCCTGTCGAAAGTTTCTGAAAAGCGCAGCAGAAGGGTTGTTTAAACTCCTAACTCTATGAATACGACGTAGGTAGGTAATAAGTTGTTGTGTTGAGACCTTTTCTTCAGTCTTCTTATGCATAGGGATACCGTCTATGACACCAACATAGTGTTTTCTTCCGTTCTGTGAATGCCATCATCCGATGCAGAGATGGCCAAATGTTTGACCAAGGTTTTGCATATGGCTAATTTCTGAACAATCTGTTGGCCTTGTTTAAAAGACAGCCAGACGTCATTAAGTCAGCCTTACTCAGTTGGCACAATTAATAGGGTTAATGATTGAGTCACTTCCGCATTTTTTTACTGTCGATTGGAAACCTTCCATGTGGTCGCAATAGGGGAGCGAGATTATAGTGTAAGAGTGTTGTGTTAGTTAGATACGGATGGATCGCTTTCACCTTCCGCGGCCGGGCGACCCTCGCGACCTCAACTGTGACCACAGACCATAGTGCCACGGCTGTCACGTGCCAAGCATATCATTTTCATACAATACATTTTTGACATTCGTAAATATTCCATGGTTTCTATCAGCCTAAACAAAGGAGCTATCGTACAAATCTATCGTTTTGAAATGTAGTTATTCTCGAATGACTCAGAAATCGAAACATACAATCGGTTACGATTTTGCAGGAATGCTGGTCGTTACTTCCGTGTCTTGGCTGTGACTGTATCACAGACCATTTTCTATTTAAATACCATTTCGCTGTCGAAACAGAGAATTGTTATTTTATGCAGCTTGCTCTGTTTGTTTACTCACCACAAAATGAGTGACAAAAAAGAAATAGTCATCAAAAACATAATCGAGGAAAATATCTTATAAATCCATATTTGCTGTGGTATCGTTCTTACAAAAATAAAAAAGTATTATTTACGCGTCCTTCATTATTAGGTGTTAGTTATTAGTTGAGGGCCCTTAGCCCTCAACGATTAACTAACACCCCTCAAAGTCAAAGTCTAAGCGTTTATTTCAAATAGGCACACATTCTAAACTATATCTATCAACCTAAACTAAAAAAAACAACTGGTAATTACTTCTGAGTTGTATGTACGAAATGTATTAAACAGATTAATTATGAGGTTATGTGTTATGAACATTTCAAATAAACGTTGCTCACACCTAACGACACCCTTTGGAGTTGGTCGCTCCGGTCAATTATGCATAGGTCCAGTCGAACCAGCTTTAAAATACAATTTCAATTGGCTAGCAAAATTACCATCTTTTATGATTATTTAACCAGTTTAATGTGTTCCAAGTAATTAGTTGGAGTGAAACAAAATGACGCTCTCAAGTCGTTATGTACAGATTTCATCTTTAAAGAGAAATCATGTCAACCGTTTCGAATCGAATCTTCACAGTTAAGTAATCTGGTAAGTTATATTTCCAAGGATTTGAGTTCAAGTCAAATAATGTATGCGACATGATACCCATTCCTTTTCTACGTAGACATTTATGACACGTAGGTTGATTTTATGCAAGAATTGCTTAATGTCAATAATTACAAATTATTTAAATAAATGGCACTTAAAATACTTAATTTTAAAAAAACGTAACCTACATCTAGTTTCGGGCATTTTTTTTAAAGTTATCCTTATGACAAATAAAGATACGGTGCTAAGTCTCCTCTGAAACGTGCAATCAAGCAAGCAACACTATTACCATGTACAACATAGGATTTATCGTTGGAAACAATCGCATAATCTGAGTGTAATAGACCGTTACGATACGGATGTTCAACATCAATATAACTCATAGCTTAGATTATGTAATATGTAACAACTAGAAGCTATTATTTAATGTGTAACCTTCTAAGGACTGCGGTTATTAAGTAACTTAATTTATAGGCTTTTAAATGCGTACCTAATTACCTACAAATGATTAAGCATCTCATTTATGCTACAACCTAGATTTCATAGATAGATAATTAGGAACAATGGTTCGCGGTCTGCAGTCCCATAGTTCCCACGGTAATCAATAAGGCCTTCACGCGTATCGATCGTAGCGTATAGAACCTATACCTCCTCATGGTTTGAACGGTTTTCTTGTAATGAAGTTTGCCGGTCATATTTCATGGAATCCCCAAGTACCTACATAAAAGCCCCTACTAAATATTTTCCTACGACCATTCTCCATACATTTAGCGTTGTAGATAGTTTTGTTACGCTCTTCTTTGTATCATGATTAGGTAATCTGATGGTGATTTATGAGAAGGTATCGGCACCTATACCTACTCATTGGTACAGCGAAGTTAATCACTTCACACCATTATTTGGTGTCAATGTAAGTATTAGGAAATCGTTCACACTACTGTGAAGACGCCACGTACAAAAATGGAACAACCTAAGATGTGCGAAAACCTTGATTGCAGCAAAAGTTAATGTAAATGGAGGAAAATTTTAAACATCGATTCGTGGTACCTCGCGAGTTTACGTAAACAAACATTGCCTTGAACTGTTAATTGTGGCACGCGACACGCGTCTATTTGTTACATCGTAATTAACTCGTTTAATCAGCTGATGAGTGGGTAGGTGTAGCGTGCGTCGCGATCACATAAAGACCCATTGTGATTGTTAAGATTGAGACATCCCCGTGCAATGAGGGTTTTCTGAAATGATCTCCGATAGATGGCAGGACTGTAACGGCATGTCCAATGGACTGTCAAAATACATACGCGAATTGTAATTTTCTATATATTTTTTGGTTTATTTAAAATCATTCCAAATTCCATTAGAATGTCACAGTGTTGTGCAGCGCCTATGTGTGCAAATAAAACAGGAGGACATAAGTTCCCTACGAGAGATAAAACCCGATTAAAACAGTGGCTTGTAGCCATTCGCAGAGATAACTTTACTCCAACGAAAAATAATCCATAATAAAATCAATAACACTTCCAAATACAATAGAATTTCAATAATTTATGTTCAGTACCTACGACTCTGTGCTATTTGACAGCTGTTTGGACCTGACGCCTACGAAGCGCCGCATAGTGGCAGAAAAAGTTTCGAAAACCCTCATTGCCTACACATGAGGGTCAAATGTCAAAGTTGTCCAACTACTGAAAATGGGCGCCGCGCCGCCAGGTGAATTGTAGAGTATTGTGTAGAGCGAGTGTTGTTGGAAGTCTAATGATCTGTTATTTATGATGCTTTGGTGGTTACTACAGGCAGTACGATATTTATCTAGAATCGTGATGCTCTAAATATTTAGGGCATGTTGATCGCTTGACCGTGACAATCCTGTGGTCTGTATATCTATGTATATTTGTATCTATAATGATTAAACTCAACGAGGAGTTTTGGATAGATAAAATACTGTTAAAGTCCAATCAAGAAATTATTGTGATAAACTAGGTATATTAGATACATACCTACATAGTTTGTCGCCTAAAAATGTACATTCAATACTTTACAGAATCATGGTCTGTTAAAATTTCGTAATGAAATGAATGTTACAAAAAGCTGTATACAACGACGTAATAAACGACATTCATGCCGCCGGTCCTTATTTAACTTGATTCATTAACTTAACGTTAGAATTGAGCATGTGGTTCTGCAGCTTCATAAATAATAAGCGTGCTGCAGGAACTAACTCAGCTGACATTTGAATAGTTCGAATGGCTGTGTAATAGGCCTATGTTAGCCATACAATGGGTAATATAGGGATATATGGAATCGATTTGCGTGCCCGCCATATAGTCTTATAAACTATATCGACGCCATCTCCACGGGGTCTCTTTTAAATTCTTGTAAGGAAATTATTCTAGATCAATCATTATTGTTACAATATAATCGTCTTTAAGTACCTCTCTGTCACAGACCGTCGATCAAGATAATTGTTTGATACAACGTTATACTAAAAAAATAGGTTCATTTTCATTGTAATCAATGAACTTACGTAGCCATGTTTTGCAAATAAGGTGTTATTATATTGTTAAGGAAGCTACAGGTACCTATATAGGCTATCTCGCAGGCGTCCGTTAAAAGAATAAGTAGCACTGTTTCACCATGCGAATAACAAACAATGGAATGGCTAGGAGAGCGATGAAGAAACAGTCGACCACATATTGCAGACCACTTCCACGTATCAATTAACTATTCTTAAAAGTATACGCAGGGGTCATTTAAGTATATACAGTGAAACGAACGCTCTCACGGAGTTAACAATGAAGATCTGAACAGTGTGAGACAGAATATTCATTCGTATCAATTAATTAGTAGTATCAGTTTGGCCATGATATGAATTTGAAAACAAACGTCATCGGATGCGTATTTAAAAAAAAATGGTTTGAGGTCTTGACCTAGTTAGCGAGTAGGTACCTACGCGAGTAGGTACGTACTTACACAATACGTTAGGGGTCACCATTTTTTTTCTCTGGAAAAAGTTAGTTTTTCTCTGGGTCACCAGACATGGTAAAGAAAGAGGACTGCATACTTATTGTTTCTTTGTACTTATATTATACGATAAATAATAACGTAGAGTTATTTTGTAAAGAAGGTTGCATCAATATTTAAATATGTACCTAGGTAAAAAATAATGGGTTCTTTTCACATAAGTTCAGAGTAAGTAATGTGAAAGAGAAACTATTGTTTGCCACTTGCAGTTGTTGACTATTTCTCCTACAGTAATGTTTGTAAAATATCTATAAGATGCATTGTTTGTATCTAATCTTGTATTCTGTTGGTTGGCTGGAGATAAGCACTTCTGTTTTGTATGCAATATAATGAGCGTTAAAACTGAAAAGGAGCCGTTAGAGAAACCACTGTTAGCAGTTACAATAAATATTTATTGGTGAAATTTTTCCATGGCGAAGGATAGTTTATTTGTGAAAACAGTTAGCAAGAAAATTTGACAATAATCTAAAAGAAAACCAAAATGCTTAAAGCTGAGTTATCAACACCATTTCGAGATTCCATTGAAATGTGAGGAAAACAGTAAATGCGGAAGTTCTTAAAATAAAGTGGCAACAGCCTTGTGGTTGGTTTTAATAGTGATAGAGTCGGGAAGTAATTATTCTATAAACGCGATTTTGGACTTCTGAAAAGATCTGAGAAATTTTTATTGTCATAAGTACAGTACCTAAGGCCATTAAAGTACCTACTATTATTACGGACGCGTTGGTCATGGTGTGTGTGACACGGCAGTTGCGGCTACCGAGTCGTTGTGTCCACCACACAATCTCACACTAATCAGTAAACAAGACGCGTTTTATGTAATAACTTTTGGCGTCTGTCCCGTGCTCTGTGGTCGAGTTTCGCTTTCACCTTAATAACGTACTTTCTCGAACTTTGGGGTTTTGTTTATGGTAAATAACGCGACACGAGGATGACTTTGGATCACGCCAATTTTGAGTCATAAGAGAGCTTGTATAACTATAATAATTTGCATGTGATGTAACGACCGGATCTGCATTGTGTAGGTAATGACTATGTATACGTATTCACTGGTCTGGTAAAATTATGAAAATGATACCAATACACCTAGCACCTTCTCCACCTTATAAATAACAATAGAACATGACGGAAGAAGACAGTCGAGCTTTTACCGATTGCAATACATATAATAGGCACATACTATTATAGAAGCTCTCTTTCACAGGCAACAGGATGTTATTAAAATATCTCGAGTTTTATTTTTAAATCAAATCAAATCAAATCATTTATTCGCATAGAATGCAGGTATTGTACAATAAAGTTGTTTTAATAAATATGGTGAGCCGGGTACATTCTGCCTGAGTGTTGGCATGCAAAATTTTAAAATGTCACTATCAATAAGCATACATGCATAAAATTATGAAATAGAGTGGTACCAATAAATTATTTAAACAAGTCAGAAGTGTATAAAACAATGTCAATAATATTAAACTGTTGAGATGTCACACATAGGGTCATTAAAAAAATCGCTTAACGTATAATAACATTTCTGAATCAAAAAAGCCTTAAGTTTGTTTTTAAATTGTTGAAGGGTGTCACTTTTTATGCTGTCCGGTAGTTTATTAAATATTATTGGACCCATGCAGAAAACACTTTTCCTAAGTAGTGCTGTTTTATAGCCACCGATAGTTAAGAGGTTTTTGTATTGACTTCTCACAGGACCTTTCTTGGAGTCCGAGACTTTAGCAAACAATTCTATATTACTTTTAACAAAAATTGCCATTTCAAAAATATATAACGACGGAAAAGTAAGAATTTTCAAAGACTTGAATAGAGATTCACAACTATCTCTAGGTTTAAGATTACACATAGCTCTTATACAGCGTTTTTGGGCTTTAAATATGTTATCTCTTAGGCTGCAATTACCCCAAAAAACGATTCCGAACCTCAATACCGATGCGACCAAACCATGGTATGCTACTAAACTAGTCTTTATGTCAACTTTTTTTGTCAGGTTAAAAAGAACATAAGCTGCAGTGCTTAGCTTTTTGCACACCTCTTCTGCTTGCGGTTTCCAAGTTAATTGATCGTCTATAAGAATTCCTAAAAATTTCGCGACCTTTGTTTTATTGATCACTTTTCACACATTTAGGGTTCCATATGCAGTTTTCCCGGACCGCTAGCACGCATATTAGTCGTAGCTGACAACGGAACCCACAGAGCGCTTGCTCACACAAGAAATAGCCGTTTAAAATAATAAAAAAGTAGTGAAAGTGCGCCTGATCACGCATTCAACATCTCGGGCCGTAAATGATCGCGTCATACTCATATAAATACCTACTTAGGGCATGATGAAATGACAAACGGATGGAAATCGATACAATATGTTGCCGAAACCCGCTTCAGCGAAAGTTATTATACGGATAAGAATAATAAAAAAGCTCCGTATTATCGAATGTGGCATTTCCGTGTGTTTTGGAATGAACAAACCAATTTCGCTTGATCAACAATGACGTTAATGCTGTTTTTAGTAGGTATATAACCGCTTCTTAACCAGCCATTTTGCCATTACATGATCTACTTAGGTGATCATTATATTTTGAGTGGCTGCTAACTGCGTCTGTATCTTTTAATAGATTATTTATTGCAGCATCATTCTGTCGGTATCTTTTGTTTCATTCCAGCCAAACAGCCAATCAAAAACTTATCCACTTTTTAAGTGCATGTGTTTGATGTGAATTTAAGAAATGGCGGTTTTGGTATTAGTTTAGCTAAGCTGACGTTCAGCTCTATCTCACTCACCTTAGCACACACATACTAACATACTGCGTGTAGCTGTAGGTAGACATCTTCCAATTGTAACATCTGCTGTGAAGCAAGTATCTACGTAGGTAATAAAACTAATGATATTATCTTGATGTCTCCAAAGAGTTTAACTTCCAATTTGAGGGACGTGCGCATTGTGCACGGTCTGTCGTGCGTGCGTTTGCGCAGCGTGACCGAGGGCCCCACTATATGCAGACAATTTAATTTTTTACACAATAATAAGACACTACCACGATGCCACCTGATATGGTTTTAATGCACAGCAACCGTGGCTTATTAGGTCCTTTTTTACAAGGTTATATGGTAGAACTGAACACCATAACCAGATTCGCCATTCGGTATTAAGACTTTATGATAATGCCTTAATCCAATAAATAAAATTCTCGTTTCGCAATGTTTGTTACCAAGCTCCTCCGAAACGGCTTGACAGATTTGTATGAAATTTTGTGTGCATATCGGGTAGGTCAGAGAATCGGCCAACATCTTATTTTCAAAAAAGAAAGAAGCAAAGCAACGCTTGCGAGGTTAGCTAGTACCGAATAAAATTTACCATCAAGCATAGCATTGCATGTCCTTGGCCGTTGATGCATGGCCAAGGCAAAGAAAACCTATTTGCTATTATTTACCATGTAGTTATGGTGAGAGCGCCCACAGTGGTTTTAGTTCTATGTTCTACTAGCTTTTGCCAGCGTCTTCGCCCGCATGAAGGTCGGAAATAATTCGACGGATCGGACGTTAGGTACGAACGTACCTAACGTCCGATCTAAATAATTTCCGACCCTAGCGGGATAAAAGCGCCATACCAAATTTCATCAAAATCTGTTCAGCTGTTTTAGCGAAACAAAGAAACAAACAAATACTTAAATAAACAAACAAATTCACTTTCGCATTTATCATATTAATATTTTAGGAATTAAGTGTACCTACCATACAATCTATGGATGGATAGGGGTGCTGGTGGCGGTCAGAGCGGACATTCGGTTCACACATTAAGTACCGATCTACATAGTGTATTGATGAAAAGGATTATCTGCACCGGCGCATAGAATCGTGACTTATTGAAATAATGACTGATCATAGTGATAATTACAGCACTCATTATTTGACAAATGAATCAAAGATCACGATTTATCTTAGTGAAACCCGACAGCCTCGGTAGAGTTACCGAGCTGAAGGATCTTCTGTTGGCTTCGTTGAACTATATTTCTGTACATACCTACTCTTAATTACCTATACTTACATTTATTAACAACTTCAAATGTAAGCAGTTTCGTTCTTGCGGTCAGCATCTTAGTCGACAAGAAAACTTTGCGGACTTGCTCCAGTAAACATAGGAAGTAAAAGTACAATCCGGGTCGTGTAAATATTTTTTATTATCTTTCAATAATAATAACGACCTTCGCTGACACCACTGACTTACCCGAATACCTTTAATGCCGCCATTCACGACACAAAAATTACACTTAGGTACTTTTGTGCATTAGAGTCGTGCAAAATGCGGTTTATGACTAAGCAGATCAGATATTGTCGTGTTTGTTGATCAGCGTCATGTGATCTCAAGTTCGTGAAATCAAACGGCGATATTGACATGCTGCAATTAATATCCTGTTCAGGTTTTAAATTTACATTGGACATATTAAAAGTATCAAATTACGAACTTAATAATTTTCAACCTTAACGTTGGTAACGTTATAGCCTTCTTATAATAAACTAGTTTCTGCCCCTTGGCGTCAAAGTCAACTACTTATACCTAACACAAAACATACTAGATCCTATGACAATCGGACATAGTGTAGCGTTCCATGGAGTTTCTTGTCAGTTCTTCTCCATAGTGACCTACTGCGCTTTGGAATGGGCAACTAGCTTCATATTTCTGACTGACCGATTCCTTGACAATTCAAAAGTGCCTGTAAATTGTTTAATTGAAATAAATGATTTGAGTTTGAGTTTATAACTTAAATAATTTTTGTAATCGGATCAGTTCTTCTTACCTCATAAAAGCCAGAAAAAACCAATTTTACTTCTTTGTATGAAAATAGGCCTTTGCCCTACAGTGGGAAAATAATAGGCTGGTATTATTATTTATTTTATACATTTATACAAGTATTATTAAGAAGTTAAGAAGTTTAGATTCGCATAGATTACCTAGGTAACTATTTCTAAAAATAAGAACATAATCGTACTTAGTATTTCGCTCGACATTTGATTAGTGCACACAAAGTTAGTACTTGATACCTTTTTAATATTTCAGTCTGAACTCAGGTAAAGGGCGTTTTCGTGCAGCTGAATGTTTGAAACGTGTATTTGCAGTTCTACAGTGGTTCTATTATATTATATCGGCATAAATGGTCTTATAGTCAGCAGGACGCTATCATTATCTGCAGGTCAAGGTATTAAAAATTATAGTCTAACTTAATTGCAGTAATGGAACTGGAAAATGTAAAGTTTTCGCCGTTTTTTCTGCGTAAAATAATACTGTGGCTAACTGATTGGAGCGGTTGGGGAAAATGTCACAATCAGTAGGAACCTATCCATGTAAGTACGTATTATCCAGACAGGTGAATCTTCTCATTAGCACCAACCTGCGGCTAAACGAAGGTGCTCATGAAGATAAGGAAAATCGAAACCAGTAAGGACTAGCTCTAATTAAAATACTTTGTCGAATATATTAGTTTAACGGTATCTCTAAATCAGTATGGTGTGAGTGAGTCGCAGTCAGGCAGGATACGGATCTCCGTGTGCAGAGCCAGTCACTTCTCCAAGGCTCTACCCGTATTCGACACACGAACGATCCTGCCTTTCTAAAATGTTTACCTACCATTTATTTCGTTGTCGATTTGCACACAATCTGTTGTACTCGTAGGTCTAATAAAATGTACCTGTTAGGCAAGCTACCTATGCTTGTGAATTTAGAAACCTATATTCACTTTTGCAACATTTATGACATTTTAATAGAAATTTGAATAAAGTTTATGCAAGTAGGTACCTTGTTTTTGAAATAGTGACATTTGTGGTCGTGCTAGATTATTACCTATATAGGTATATATAGGTTTTCAAGTTCTAAGATTGAAATTAATAGGAACAGGCTTTTAAATATTCGCACGTGTTACTAGGTTTGTTTTCTAGGTAGAAGGTTATTTTCATATTATTACAAAGCGTTATTTAGTTGACGCAAATGAATGAATCTCATTCAAAATCCAACACATGACAGGAGAATAGCTTAAAAGTGCAAATTTATAAAACAAAACATATGCTTACACATATTTTGTGTAGTGTTCTTTCGCTGCGTCATGTTTACGGGAAATAAACGTAGTTTCTTTCTTTCTTCTTTCTAAGTCAGGTAACTAAGTACATACAAGCACAAATTCAGAGCATAACATTGTGGTAATGCAAATCTTATTGAACATGTAGGATTTAACGTGCGATCCTTTGTATTTAACCAAGAAATTAGCTAAAACCAATGTGTTAAGTTCATCGAAAATTTTCAGAATATCTTCATTTATTCTCTTTATTTGAAATAAATGCTTTGAGTTGAGTTGAGTTTGAGTTCTCATTTCCAATTTTCTCCTCATACCTAGTTAGTTATCACTCTTTAGGCTCCCGCAAACAGGCGCGACGCGACAGTGCGACACAAAGGCACCGCTCATCGCGCGACACGCGGTGCCTTTGTGTCACGCTGTCGCGTCGCGCCAGTGTGTACGACCCTTTCTCTCCCTACCAACCTGTGTCCATCTATTTTATCAGACCTAGAAACATTGAACATGACGATACTCGTATTATAATTAATTGCCTTCCAACTGAAGGCCATTAATTATAATATCGTCATGTTCAATGTGGCGACTGGGATTGATCTCTTTGGTTACGTTTCTTGATTACCGTTGTGCACGACTCCGCCTCTCCATCAATACGATCGGTCTTGCATCGGGCTCCAAATGATGGAATAACATGCTCGACTGTGATTTAATAGCCCATAAATATTGGTATTGATTACGTACGTGTAGCGTAATCGTTGCTATTAATTAAAAAGAGAGTGTCTCATCAACTATTATGTTTTGGATTTAAATTATGATAATGAAAGGGAACGTGTGAAAGCGAACAGTTGTCATGGAGACCAAAACACATTGCGCAATAAGGAATATTTTATAAAATAGACCCAATAGATACCTCAGACTAAATAAAAAAATCAAGACAAAGCACTGTCAACAGTGACGTGAGGTCGATTTAATAAACATGTGCGCACTTATTGAGGTGTAGTTTGGTTGTAAATGTGTGCGTGTGTGCACAGAGCAAGGTGTAGTTTTGCATGCTTAACTGTCTTGTTCACAGCGCTATGTCTTGATGTTTTGTTTATCTGAGTAAAATATTTAGCAATGAGTTGATTGTACTTACCTATAGATATGTACCTACCTATTTTTTAAACAGCTTAGCAGTTGCTTAAGGGCTACTACTTAGATAATGTATTGAAAGACCTTAAGATCTAGCAAAGTGCCTACTTATCTAGTTATTTACATTTAGATATTTAAATTCTGTAATTGCTTGTAACGGAGGACGAGCCTCGTAATTGCTGTGATTGAAACCTATTTGATGGTAAAAAATACCGTCGGTGCTATAAAAACAAGCATGATACCTGACAACCGTAGAGAATTACCCAATTTTGGTTAGCAATGCAAAATCCCAAGGGCGATTATAGGCACAAAATAGATGTAACTGTCTACTAGATGCAACCGTTTGCACCTAGTTAAAAGAAAAAAAAATCTTATGTGGACATGATATCCGTAAGAGTTTTTTTTTAAACATAACTGCCTAAATCATATACGTAGGTAGTTTATGAAAATTAAAGTAGGTAGCATTCGAATGGTTACCAAAAAACGTGTTTTAACATCTCTATCTACCTAAGTATTTCGTCTATACGGGGTCCAATATAATAACTAAACACGACAAACGAAAAAAAAAAAGATTTTATGATATTTTTGGGGGGTATCAACGACCGCACACTCTTTTTATTAATTGAAATACCTGAAATCTTGAAAATTAACCGTGAACTCTTGTAACAAAAAGTCAGCAGCTACATTTAGGTTCGCGTAACAATGACATTAATAGTAATATAGGTAACAGCACAACATACTAACGTGTAAGCATGTTCAATACATTGTCTACAATATAGGTACCTAGCTAAGTAGCTAAATATCTCCTAAAACACAAGTGGCAAAACTAGAGCGAATTGCATAACACGCACCAGGTATTCGCGATTCCGACCGAAGGTACAAGAGACCTAGCGATATCTATTGAGCACTTAGCGACCAACGCAACAGGAATCTAGCTGCATGGTGAAAGTGAATGTCTTTCGGTATTATTATGAGTTGATTCGGTTCGGTAAAAGTTACTAAAGACCTCGTTGGTTAAATAGGTCAATTTTATACTGATTAATATGATGGTTCGACTCAATTAGACAATTTCACAATAATTATAATTATGAAAGCGATGATGAGTCTCGCTAAGATTTCGTATGTGCAACTGATGAGCAGGTGGCGTGGGTGCGCCAAGTATTTCGGTGTTACATATTACATGACATACAAATAAACATAAAACAAATAATTGCTTACAAACTGGGCTTCTTATGTAACTTCATAATAGCTTGTATGATCTATCGTTGAATGAATAACGACTAACCTACTCGTATTATGTTACTCGACATGTGGAACATAATGCATAATAAACTCACCAAACCTAATTAGGAGGACCTAATCCAGTAATTACTAGCCTCGGTCTGAAATATGAAACACCATGATGCATGATTTCAAAAATGATGATTTAAAAATTTGTTTATTATCTTCTACTTTATGTTACATTTGCATGCTACATTAAGGCAGAATGTACATGGATCCTATTATTAAAGTATCAGCTTATTTTTATGTACCTACATTCTAAGAAAATAAAGACCTATTCTATTCTATTGTACAATAGGTACAGTCGGGTTCTCTAATATCTGAGCATGTTCATGAATCAAAAATATATAGGCAATATGTAAGTTTCATAAAACTCTAAACAGCTTTGCCTTACAATAAATTGTAAACAATCTGTGACATCCTAAATATATGACTACATAATATCAATAATATTGCTACAGACAAAGACTAGAAAAATTGTGCGCAATCTCTTGTTCATATTATTTAGCACAAAGTTAGGTTCACAAATTTCTATGCAATGTTTCTATGATAAATATTTTGACAATTTGAAATGTCTCGAAGTTTTATACAAATAAGTAGGTATAGTATTCGGGGACTCTTTTTTTTTGGGTGGGAAATAATCGAATGACTTCTCCCGCTCTGGGTGGAGAGGGAGGGCGTGTCAGACTTTTATTGACTAAAACCCACATGTGTTCCTTCAGTTGCCTGTGCCAGGGCCACGGTATCTCTTTCGCCCAACCCGCAACCTTGGCAGGCATCGGCCCTATCGGACCCCGTACAGACGATGGCCGGCAATCTACTGGCGATTCCCGACGCCTAGGGCATCTCCTGCGGCGACTAGGGGCGTGAGGGCGCAAGGTTCTCTCCCTCACGCGCTCCGCCTCATCCTTCGCAAGCATTACTACTACGCAGAATGAGGTGACGCCTTCCTATTCGCTCTCGTTCCGAACCAATACCTGGACCAGGCAGGACACGAAAGATCGCAGCCGCCGATCGCCTCCACAAGGACATGGAGGTGCTTCGCCGAGACCACCGTATGCTCCGCCGTGTCTTCCGGGCGATCCACATAATGGTGATACCCGGGCGTTTCCTCGTACCTTATACAAAACAGGAACCTCCCGAAACAACCATGTCCGGTAAGGATCTTTGTCAGGCGGAAGGTGAGGCCGCCGTGGCGTCTCTCCAACCAGGAGTGGTTATCGCCGTTATTATGGCGTGCCCAGCACTGGGTTGTGAATATCGCACCCTCCATATCGCCATTAGATCCCGCCGGAGTTCTGTCCGCTGTGCCGCAATTTCTCACGGCAGCGGAGTTACTCCCCGGCGTTTTGCCTACTCGCGCCACTCCCACACGTGCGCGAGGGCTTTTGCCTCCAGATCCCATGGCGGCAATCCGGCAAGGAGGCTCCTCACAGGATACCCTGCGGTATCCCCGGACCAGCCGAATTGCTATGACCCTTTGGGACGCGTTCAACCGGCGGGCTAGTCGGCGCCTCGTCTTCGGTGACCCTAAGATTTATTAAACTTAATTAAACAAATAGTATCTACAACTCTCTCTTAGATATTTTAATTAGAATATTTTTGCGGCGTTGACGGCAAGACATAGCTTTCATTTAATTAATTTTGACATGTGTACTTTTTGTTTACCTGTGTTCTATAAATTTTTTTTTTTTAATTTGAACGTTTTCAGATTGGTACAGTCCTATTGCGAACGGCAACCGGCAAGCAAAAATAAATTTAATGGCCATTCATTTTGACCATTTTGTTGAGTATTCAAAGCTGTATGCACTGGATAATTTTAAATATTTAGATATTTATGTTCCGAAGAGTAGTCAGATATTTTTGACTGCACTACCGTAACATACCTATGAATAGTTTATATGATCACATTTTATTGATGTCTAAGTTTGTATAGAACTTTATGATCATTTTAACGCTTAAAATATTTTGAAACATTGTCACTGCCAATATATTAGTGAACTCGATTGTACCTACTGGTCTATTAATTGTTTTTCCCAAATGATTTATTTTTACCATCGGTTCACGACGTTAACCTAAAAAGGTGTGGATTTTAATCTCAGAAATACCTACTGTGTGTACCTACATTAAAAATGTCTAATGATTAACTGACCTTTAGATCGGTGACCGTAATGTCTTATTTAATTTGTATTATTTTTGTGTTTGCAATCTCTAGTGCGCAAACGCTTACTGAATCACAATATTCAGTACAATGTCAAGTTGAAAAGCCATGTTGACCTCGAAGTGGGCATTGTCTTTCTATGCCTGGGAAATTGTTCTAACATGCAACCGACTTACGTAACATGCATTAAGGTATTTTAATGAGTTTGTTGCAGTGTGAATAATAAACATGTTTTCATTGTTTCAGTTATACCTGCCTTTGTCACATCAATCACAATTACACCAAATGGGAATAGTCCTGAAACTAAAATGTTGGGAGGAATGACAGCAGTGGATATGCAGGATGGTTTCGTACCAATGGAATCAAGTCAAGTCGAGGAGACGACTGTAAAAGCGAGTCGTGGAAGGAAACGAAAAATAAATAACAATAATTCTACAAAGCTATCTATCAACGAAAGGTACAGAAGACTGATACCCTATATGACATTTTATTATGCCAACGACTTAGCAACACCGACAACGGACAATTTAAGGGAAGTCGAAGTAGAAAAAGCAGAAATAGTTCAGACTGGAGGAGGAAACCACGCCAATCACCGAGAGCAAAAGAAAATTATCTACTCAAACAGAAACATACCAAGATATCAAGGAAACAGATTGACTCAGCATAATATTGCATCCGCAAATCCAACAAAGATATACTATAAAGGTGGTATGCCCGTATATCAATCCCAAGGAAAAGTGTCTCAAAATTATAATCCTTTACTGTCTGAATATAACGTTCTAGTACACAATGATTATGACTCTGGTAGAGTGTTCCATAAGCAAATACCAAAATCTCCGGGTATACAATTTGTCACTTCGACCCGGAAGCCTTACTTGAATTTATATAACGAGGACTCGCCTAGCATTCGATATTATTTGTCGGAAAAACCGAAATATAAATTGGTTCCTTATGAGCAAACACCTCCCGTGAAAGTGTCCGAAAACGTGTATGACATAACGAAGAAACCAATACCAGTACCAGTATCTGTGTTAATTCCAAAAGAGCATGTGTATCTAAAGCCACGACCGGCTCGACCTCATTACTTTTATGACAATGTTGACATTCAACAAGCCAGTATCAGGAAGCAGCAGCCTGCGATTGTATCTGAAAGTTACTACGAGAAACAACGTCCTATACACTCGTTGGCCCAACCGGTAACACAAAGTGGTTTTAGGCCAATATACAATTCACCTCAATATTCTGACGATGCTACAATTTATTCAACAAGTCTACCAGAAGCTGATTCCAATATTGAACAGCAAAATCCACAGGGAGCACATGTCCAGTCTGCACCAATGAACTATGAGGAATTCAAGCCCCAATATTATCAGCATGTAGTGGATCAGACCTCATTCAAAGTTCCACAAGAAACTTCAAAAACAGTACCCCTCGCGACATTACTGAATTCGCTTCAACTGAACAAGTCTATTCCTAAGCCCATCACGAAGGAAAACGTGGGTTCGTCAATAAGAACTTTACTACAAGTGTTAAATGTGTTGAAAGCTGTACCGCAGCAAAACAACGATGTAGTAGTCCCAATCTTAAGTACTCCAAAACCATTTGTAGCATTAAAAGTAATAGCAAAACCAGAAATAGACGCTCAACTGGATCCTGAGCGTGAGGAACATGTACCTGACGAAGAGTTGACAGCAGAACCGTATCTTGCGCCCGTGAAACCTCCTTCCCAACATCTTGATGGTAAGATATTAAATGCACAGCTCAACAATCGAGCTCTGGCACATGTGCAATTTTGGCACTGTAGGTATCACAGAGGGCGGATCATTTGAATCATCTCAATAAACTTTTTTTCTATCGGCTTTCTAAACTTAAATCCGGTTTTCGACTAAACTGTACAACTGTAGAAAACAACTTACAAGCCACTGGCAGACAATGCACAGCCCAAACTGCTAGGAGTAGACTCATGAAATTTTGCTCAAGAGTTCTTTTATAACAAGGCGACTAGGTACTAAGGGGAGGTTTTTGAAAATTCATCCCCTAAAGGAGATAAATAGGGGATGAAAGTTTAAATAGTTTTTGGAATTTTTGCCGATGGAAAATGCTATCAGGCACACGGCTTGATAAATAACAACGATTCAAATAGACACGAATAAAATAAAGATCTTGATTTTTTCCCGAACTTAGGAGTAGGTAGTGCCCCAGACCAAAAAACAAAGAAAAACTTTAAATTGTGACTTAGGTCTAACTAATTTTAACATTGAAGAAAAAACGAACACGATTTTTTCCATTTCTTATCTTAACGCATATTAATAAGTAAAGGTTAAACTTATTAGGTATGCTTATCTACATATACCTACATATCACTCTTATGGTTGGTGACATTGGACACGACTGACCCACTCAGAAGAAATCGGTGTGTGACCTTATAGCATGCTGTCCCTATAAGGAAATAATTGAATAAGTACTTACAGATATAACACCTGGCGGTGGAACAAGCCAACATTTCCCCTTGGTGCAGGCATCAGACGACGAAGGTGGTACTCCAGGACGGCCGGGTTTGGACTACCCCATCCTCACCACAATCCCCGCCACCAGCTTCGACTGCAAGTCTCAGCGGTATAAAGGTTTCTTCGCAGATCCTGATACCCGCTGTCAGGTAATTTGCAACATTCAAGAATGTTTAAGTACAAAAAATCGATATTACAGAGGGAAAGTAGGTCGGCCAGCTGTCGGCGTCTGTCTATGCATATTGCATTTGTGGTAATTGCTCAGCTAGAGGATGTCTCCCAAAATGGGCAGTTGATGTAAAGTAAACGTCCATACGGGATGTTAGTTAAGACTGCCTCGCCCAACGGTCTAGTGGTTGCTCGCGCGACTTCCTAACGCGAGGCCCTGGGTTCGATTGGCTATATTTCCATTGAGGAAATTCGCAGAAGCAAGCCTGGAGAATGGATTTGGGCCCAGTCAATGGCAATAGACTCCTGGCTCATCTCCTATCTTTTTACCTACATGGGGGTAATAACTTATCTTTTTTTTTATGTATGGCATCTCGTAATTGACCTTGAGAGGTCGTGACTACTTAACCGGACTATTAATAACTTATCTGGCGAAATGTGGATGTACCTACAACTTTGCTTATCCCATAGGCTCACATAGGTACAGACGTGATATTTTAGTAGTTAAGACATTTTCTGGTTTAACTCATATTTACAGAAAATAGTACGCCTAAATGCCCCGAAGGAGGTAGGCAGCAGAGGGCATAGCACAGTCACACGTCGGTGTTAACAGCGCCTTTATATCGTAGCTTAAGCCCTTAGGCTTCTTTCGTTGTTAAAGTATTTCCACTTTTTTCGTTGTTGAAGTGCTGTTGACTGTACCTACCTACTACTTACGCTCATTTCGTCGGTTACGTTACATTGTTTTGTTTTAATCTCTCTCATAGGTACTGTAAGTAGGTACCGTTCTTATAATCTAATAGAAAACTATTAAAGCCTAATTGACCTTGACCGAGTTTAAACTATTAATGTGATAAAATGTTATATCAATTGCCTCGGTTTCTCAATTTAATACTTTCTTTGCATGCGAAGTGCATTAAGATAACTACGACCACAAATAAATAAAACTTTATTTTTGTCGCCGTGCAGTGAAAACCTCGTAAAGGAAAACAATGCTGTTTTTCTTTATATGTACTTGTTGTGTAGCATAAGCATAATCAGCCTATAACGTTCCCACTGCTTGGACACAGGCCTCCTCTCTATGAGAGGGAGTGAGCCGTAATCCACCACGCGGGCTCAGTGCGGATAGGTAGATGTTGTGTCTTCGAATTTTTGGTTCAAGGACATGCCGGTTTCCTCACGATGTTTTCTTTCACCGTTTTGAGAGCAGTGGTGATTAAATTATTTACACAAAGTAAAGCGCCTGCCTGGGTTCGAACTAACAACCTACAACTCTTAAGTCGAGGCCGTTACCACTGGGCCACCCTCGCTGCCTGTTGTGTTGATTATCTCTTAATGCATATGTAGAACAAACATGCACAGCTTTTAGACGCTTTTACTGCCTGTTGATGCTAATGAGCCTCTGAGAACGTTATTATTAACGGCATTTTTTATCATCCCATTGTAAAATAAGGTTTGTTACAACCACGAGGTTTTCACTGCACGTCTACGTTTTATTATCATTATTCATAACAAAAAGAAGAAACAAACGTAGGGTACCTACCTAAATCTCGTACCTTACGTCTTGTGAACCTGCCAGAAATGTTTTTATAATTATCTTGCTTTTAATAGTTTAAGATGGCAATTGTTTCTATAGGTATGGCACTACTGTGATCTCAACGGCGGTCAGGCTTCCTTCCTGTGCCCGAACGGGACGATATTCTCCCAGGCGGGTCTGACCTGTGACTGGTGGTTCAACGTGAAATGCGCGTCCACTACCCAACTCTACGTACTCAACGAGAGCCTCTACAAGTACATCCTGCCGCATTCGCCTACGTTCCCCGAGGATTACAGCGGACCACTAGTTGATAAGTAAGTGCCAGTGTTGTATAACCAATAATAGCCGAACCCAATAACGTCTCTACCACCAATTTTAGCGTAATTGAGACAGGAAAACCTATCATTCTCTGGTTTTAACGTCCCAACAGAGCCAAGGTATGCGGCATATTACATGTTGACAGGGACAAATAGAATGATACTGTTTACATCAACAGTGATGTCTTTCACTGAAACTAGGTTATTGGGTTCGGCCCTAAGAAAGCTACACAGGATCTTTTGGCTGTCGATCAACAGATGGGCGCTGTTGATAAATAAATAAAAACTAGACGGCGGCGTTAGTTCAAATTTTCGCCACGCGCCACAAGAACCCTGTAGCGCTATACTTTTTCAGTGTTGATTATACATGAATCTATATAATTGTAGGTCATACTCTTTGTAAGTTGGGAGTTTTGTTTTCAAGTAGGTACCTCCATACAAGTAGTTAGATTTACGAAGTACCTACCTATAGGTAACTGTCTTAACTTGGAGCTTACCCAACACACATACTTGCTTTCTCCATTTTCCGTTAACGCCACATATTCCTGCCTAATGCTGTATAAGATAAAAATGTGTGTGTAGGTAAGTTTAAATAGGATGAGGATGGGTACTGTACCTAACTTTTTTTATTTTATTCCAGATACCTTACTCTAAAATTCAAAGAAATGGAGGAAGAATTTAAAAAGAAGAAAAATAAGCAGAGCGCTGCTGAAAAGATTGACTCGGATGAAGGGGAATCAGAAGATTCCGATGAAGGTTCCTCTGAAAAGGAAGATTCCACTGAACAAGAGGACACTAGCAAGGAAAAGGAAGGAGAGAGCGCAGTCAGTGAGGCTAGCGTCGTAGTGGGCTCACCCGGCGAGAGCGGCAAGGTGGAAAGGCTACATGATGGCTAGAACATTATAATGTAAGAAAAAATATTTAAAAACGTTCCTTTAATTTAAAGAAGGAATTATTAGGCATGAGGCGTGTACCTAAATTGCCCTGAATCTGTACGGATGATCGTGTCATGACACACCCTGGTATAGCAAATTTGTGTCTTAAATATTATTGTTTCGTATTGTACTGTTTTTTAAAATATCTGAGTGGAATTTAAACATCACCTAGCTAGGTATGTATGTAATGTAGGTACTTTCCAGCAAGAACTCTTCTTCTTATATAAAGACAGCTGACGAAGTAGTTTTTTTCTATTGCTAAATGTGAGCAACGTGTGTAAAGACAATCCCGTAAATGCAAAAGTAGGAGTAAAGTTAAATAATAAACTGTGATATGTGGATGGAACTTCATACTTACAAGTCTGAGTAGTTGCTTCAGTGCGAATAGTAGGGGTTACGTTGTGACCGACTGTGTTGCCAGATATAATGTGAATGCAGATTAATTTGTATGTAATGCTTTGCCATTATCACTGTATACTTTTCTCATAAATTACAATTAGTATTAGAGAATTAAACTTGCCATATATTGCCATGTTTAATTCAGTTTGAATGTATGTATGTTAAGATTGACTTTGAGTTGCAAGTAACTTAATTGTAGGTAATGAAAGTATTTATAGATGAATACTCATAGTGATATTTGTGCAATGTGTAAATAAACCACACCTTTCGTATGTTTTGCCATTAACATGATACCTAATTATTGAACTGTGCAATAAACCTATTTTATAAACTAAAACTCAAGTTTGTTTTATTATTTTAAGTCAAAAGAAACACCAGATTGAAGTGATGTATTTATTTAGAGCATTAAATAAGTGAATAATTTTTATAATCATACAAGTAAAGTTAATAAACACTTTACTTGTAGAACCCTAAACATTATGATTACGGCAGCTGCAAAATATTGCACAATCAGAACGAGATATATTTAAAACTACGATAATAAAACAATAACAAAAAGTAACAACACATTTCAACAATAAAAATATTAACTAGAAAAGTTGGTGTGACTAGCCAAGCACTTTATATCAGATGACTTCACAACTAACCTACATTCTTAGATTGGGACTTATGACATCAACTAATGACTACCTATGAATATTGATTTATAGATAATACTGATAAATGAATTACTGAAATTTGAGATGAGATTCAATGAAATATCATTCTGTACCTACATCAATATGATATACAATTTTATTATTATGAATGCTAAAATATATTGGACCGTTAAAAGCTAGATATTTACTTAGTAGACAATTAAACGATGTGCTAAATTCACAATTCTGTCTCAAAGTACGACACTTAATTTAAAGATAAATAATTTACAATAGCTTTCCGATTCATGAAACATTCAAACAAGTTTTCTTTTCGATAATGAGTCTAAGGTCACAACATTCCGCATGGATTTATATCATACATTATTTTAAAGAGGGATCTTAAGCAGTTCCGAATAATTATAGAATTATCAACTATTATTATCAGTAGATTCCAAGTCAGAAAATCTTATTGAAAATAGCAAATGCGTTCCAATTAAAACATTTTACATGTTTCCTTTATATTCTGGAATGTTGATATAATTGCAATGTTAATAAGTCAAGAGTAGACACCTAATACCCTTAAAGTTATGCGATAACCGCAGACAATATTTATACAAAAATATCATTTATAATACATAGGACTACTATAAGATCGTGTTTTTATGTTAATTTGAATTTTGAACACGCATTTAGTTCCAAGATATTTCTCTACCTAAAATTTTGATGATTATTATTTATTAATTTACAAATTATTTACATTCAGACCATGCCGTCTCCATCTTAAAGTCAATCACAAGTTGTTTCCTTATCAGTCTTCATTCCATTTAGTATAATTTGTTAAAATTACTAGTAAATAAATATGTTTCACCTTGTACACTTACCTACACACTATAAATACGAAGTTAACATTGAAGGTGTGTGGAATTTAGCTAGTTACTACAAATTGTAAAGAAAAAAAATATTGGTGTCTTAACAACTTGCTTCTCCATGGTATGATAACGATAATGAAAATTATACATCTATTTTAGCTCAAGGTTTAGAAATTAAATATCCGTTGACTAAACTGAGCCTAAAATCATTAGATAAGAGCTTTCCAGTATCTTACTGTTAAATTTACCCTGTTAGTTAAAATTAGTTGTAACAAAATTCAATATCTTACTCATAGAGAACAATATAATGCACGAAAACGTGCGGTAAAACACATTAAGTATTATAATTACTTACTAAATCATGCGTGAAGCACGTCAGTGTAACTAAAGACTACTCACATTTAACAAGAAATAAAGAAGTCCCGCTCAAATGGTATGAGCAGGGGTCGGGGGCGTTTGTGTGCGTGTCTATACTTAGTGTTTGAGCAGCAGCGCGGCGTGCTTGAGCCGCAAGTGCGAGCGCAGCGTGTCGATGCGGCTGTACGTGGCCGGGCAGTAGGGGCAGGGCGAGCGCTGCGCCGTGTGCGAGTGGAAGTGGTGCCAGCGGTTGGACACCTCCTTGCCGCACGACTTGCAGCGCCACAGCGCCGCGCTTTCGGCCACGGCCACGAACATGCTGTGGTACGAGTAGGGCGGCGCGGCCGGCACGTGCGCGCGCTCTGCGAACAACAACCCGCGAACGCGCATCACGCCTGGCCGATCTGCACTGTCGCCGCTCTCACACTCAACACAGCACGAGTTCGGTGAGACTCGGCAAGAGTGTTGCCGCCATCTTTTGATGATGAGCCGCTGTATTTACAGAATGTAAATCTGGCCTTGCTTTAGGGTTTATACAGTATAAACGCTATACTTTGCGGGTGGGTGTGGAGCATGTGAAACGCACAACTGAAACTACACGGATTTGTAACATACCACAATTTAATGTAAAAATTAGTAATAAATACAACAGATAAATGCAGGAGTTTGCAACATGTTAAAATTGCATTACATAACATCAAACAATGTGAAAAAAAAATTGCATTAACTGCTTGCATAAAACAAAATTATTTAAATTAAACTTTTAACGGAGGCATCAAACCAAGACATCAAAACAAAATATTCATAAACAACAAATCGTTCATAAAATTTCACGTAATAATATAACAAGACTATTCGTCAGCTGTGAGGTACACGATTTGACACCCCCTCCCTATTAGTATTACACTATTGTGATATACGACACTATAACAAATTTGCTAATGTTATAAAGAAGAAACAAAATAAACATAACTAGACCATTGCTATCCTGAAAATAACCTTAGAGCTCGTCCTGCACTCCATTGATTCAAATGATAAGATCACATCCTTGTGATACAAATGTAAATTTTAATATACAATAAATTGGAATATTCAATAGATTGGCCAAATAAGTGACTAGGTCTACAAGACCCCAATTTCATAAGACTAAATTTAGTAATTCGTTAACCATAAGTATTAATTCCATATGGCATAAAGTTAGCTTTCATTAAGTCCAAATGTGGTCACCATTACAATTATTAAGTTGCATACTTTTTGAAAGCTGAAAAGAGATCAAAGGTAGATATTTTCTGAGCCAAACGGTGTGATTCTCCAAAATATTCTGGCCAGACACTATCAGAGTATCCTAACCTAAAATATCTAAAATAATATTCTATGTTACTAATCAATCAATTTGCTATAGCAAATTCAATATTAAAAATTGGTCTCGAGTGATAGTAATATAAAAATGCATTCATGATTAGATGAAGCGTTTAACGCGTGGGCAGATTGGGAGATCAGCACATCCTCGACTCAATCACCTCGCTGGCAATGGGACCCGTGACGGATAGCTATGATCTATCTCAACAATAGACGACAACTTGCGCGACAATAAATTATTAAATAGTACACAACTATTACGATTGGCAGAGGTAAACAAGCTAATTATTAATATTACCAGCTATAAAACCTGTACATCAACGTAACCCAAACTGCGGTTCACTAAGTAGAAATAGAAATTAGGAGTAGTCACTTATGTAAATACAAATAGGTAGTTACTCTCTTCAATGATATTAATTATATACTTTTTAAATATCATTTAGTTTGGTTACGTAATTAAATAACTAGTAATATTGCACTGAGTATGAAATGCTATCAAATAATAAGCGCCCACATTACTATGAACAGTAGGTATAAAAATCTTTGATATCCTTAAAGTAAATATAAAATCTTTATGGAAGAAATGTTTGGTGACTTCATATATACAGGGACGCATGAGCTTCGTGCATATATATCGAGTGGGCCCCTATATTCAATAGTCAATTGTTTAATCTAGCTATAAGTTATGACTATTTTCAAAAAATTGCACAAGTGGAATTGCTTGTTTACAGCTACTAAACAGCACTAACGCCACAACTTAAGTTATGGAAACGATCATGGATTCACTATTTGGATGTGATAAATTCCTAACTCCATCAATGAACGTTTTATATTTGGTAGGCAAGGATCAGATTCATATATTATGTAATTGGTGTCTTATCATTTATACATTTATGAACTAGTAAACTTGAAGATCTCTGAAATAAGGTAAAATCTCGAGTGATACTGTAATCTCTAGGCGTGTAACGGTTCATGCATTATTTACCCGTTGACCAGACAGATGCGACCTCAACTGGATGCTAGATGCCTTACATTTAATGCAAAGTAACTAATCATTAAAACATTAATTAATAATATTATAATAGGAGTCGAATCGTAGCGTGTTAACACTCTTGGTTCTAGCACCATTCCTTTTTATCACATTTCAGTTACCGTACCACTCTAAAGTGTTAGCTAAAAATGTAACAATCTTAATCTTAATTGAAAAATACATACATAAACGCTAGGTTAGTCCCAATCGTAGAATGCCAATATTAGTTACTAAATGCGCAACCTCCAAACGTTCCGTCCTAACTTATATTAATTGATTGAAAGAGGTCTTTGACCCCAAGCACCGATCACACGAGTGGCGACGGCCGGGCGGCGGGCCGGCCCGGCGCGTCGCCGGTACCACAACTAAACACCTACCAACGATAAAATAATAAAACATGTTAACATCTCAACTCGATTACTTTTAACCGGCAACTCAATATAAACGAAATCAATGTTACTATGATGAATCGATTAAAAACAAACAACACTAATAAATCATATTACATATGCAGTTATATAAATATAAAAGTATATATTAAATCAGACAATAGAATATATCTAAGTATAAAAAAAACAATCTCCGTAAATAGATCAACTAGTCTAGTATAAAAATCTTTTCGTATGTTTCCTTAGGCGCTATCCTTTAATACATCACAAATCCTTAATAATTATCCATCTTGCAAAGGCCTCATAGAGTTACAAATGCATCTACACTGAGATTCAGTCAATATTTATACGTCGTTGACCAACGACTAATCACAATCTCTTGCCAGTCCCCAAATATCCTTCTGATGTCGTTCCATACCACCCACAGGATTCAATAACATAAATACAATTAGCTACAGGAAACTCATAATTTCCTATCTAATGAATAAATATAACAAGAAAGTGTGGGCCCGTACCTGGGCCACCGCTAATAGCCAGCATCACTTCGCGGTCGCACCGCTACTCGATATAATGTATATTCTTAATATCTTAGGGTTCCTATCGATACAATATAAAAAATAATATGGTAATAGTAAAATTAACATCATATTATTGCTTTTGCCCGTTCCCGTATAGCGATTGGTATAGAAAAAAATTTGCTTACCTACTACATACGCTTCGAGTCATTTTTTCAGTAACATCGAAATAGGTACACATTCCAGACGAGGAATCTTAAACAAGATCACACTGGGGCAAGTCAAACGCACAACCGAGACGTACTAAAACGAGTCACCCGCCGTGTGCGGGCTACATTAAGAAAGGCCCGTTTAAGTAATAGCACTTCAGCTTAATCCTAAATAGGAAGCGGTTTCGACGCGAGACGGTCCATTAAAATTTTGACACATCAACAACGACAGAGTCTGAGCTGGCTCGGGCGAGGGCGCTCACAGAGCGTCGAGGCCGAGCCAGTACATGGACAATCAATCGAAGCCCGCGTCCAGCGGGTTGGCGTACAGCGGCGCGTGCGGCGGCGCGGGCGGCGCGGGCGGCTCGAACTTGCGCGTGTCGGGGTTGTACGCGGGGTGTTTGAACTTGCAGTGCGTGCGCAGGTTGTCGGAGCGCGTGTACGTGGCGCGGCACAGCGGGCACTCGAACCGCCCCGGGAAGTGCACGTGATAGTGGTTGCGGATGTGCGTCACCACCTTGCCGCACAGCTTGCACCGGTGCAGGTTCAGCGCGCCCGCCACGCGCTCGAACGTCAGCCGCATGTGCCAGCCCTTCGAGCCTGCAACCAGCGATCCGTCACTCCCACACTCTCAACACCTCGGCCTCGACTGTGTCACGTCACGCGGCCGAATGCCGCAGTGCCAGCTGCCACGCGTGCCTCTCTGTGTCACCACGTAACGAGGACTACTACGTAGAGTGACCGATGGAACTGGGGCATTAGCTACGTGATGCAGGTTATTCCGAGGTTCACAATAAAGTTTTCATAATAATAAACGAGTTTAAAACATTTTGCAAGAAACAAGAATTGATCTAAACAATGTTTACAGTATTTTAGCACTATTAAAGCCTTAATAGTAACTGTTCACGCTGTACTATGCCTTTCCTAGAACTATTATAGTATAAAAGCGTTAATAATATTTAATAAAATTGAAAATAAAACTTCTGAAATGATTTATTTGTATCAAAATAAGTAGTAATATTCAATGGAGATCCATGCATAAATGAATCAATGATACTGAAGAAATGGTGTTTGTTATTGTCAGTGTTACGTTTGCATAAAACATTGTTAATTACTGTCACCAAGCCTGTAATGCAAAAGGCGATTTATAGAGAGAAATAGGTCTGCTATATATAAAGAAAGCATGGATAGAGGATGAAATGAAAAGAAAAGTGGTATAAATAAAGGAATATATTTGCAACAAACACACAATAACGATAGACTTACATACGAATTGTATCGAAGTAAAAGGGAAATAAATTAAAATTAAGAGATATGTTACTAAATCACATAAGTCAGTCTTGGACATCAGCAATTGTATCTGATATCATACCATAATACCACAAGAGATCATATAAGTTTGTACAAACTTTTGGTTCGAAATTGATTTATAAGGCACCTCAATTGATCTGCAATCTATTAGATTGTTTAGACGAGCGACACCACAAAATGTAACTCAAAAATAGAACACGACAATTTTGTGCATCCTGTTAAGAAAAGATCACCAATCTTTCTTTATTGTTATCATTATATTCCTAATATTGATTGTAAAACTTATGAAATTGCATTAAACATAAAATATTATCCTTCCAGATAAAATTCAAAGAAATGAAAAAAAAAATTGCTTTTATAAGAGGCCGATCAGTTGAGTTGAAACTATCAATTACACAAAACCTTATCCTCGTTGACAAGAAAACAATTTTTGGTTCTAACTTTAATACTAAAACTGAAATAAATAGTGTCATACATTGTTAACACAAAAGGTTGTTTGAGCATAGTGGAACTTTATCACAATACATAAAATGATGTTTTTAATGATTAACGAAAAGAGGTATTCATTTGAGAGATAACGCGCCCTTTATATTTTGCGATTTCCTGGCATTACATTCAACACTTAATTAATAAGAAATGCAAGGAACTTGAATCGTAAATTGTCCCAATGAATCGTAGAGGAACTTTAAATGAGTATGTGCTGTGTTGAACATTTCACAGGAAGGGCTTTTTATTCATATGCACATTTCGAAACTAAATATTTTTTAAGCAATACCACTTCATGGAATTTGATGTATGTAGTAATAATGCTAATTATAAAGGAAATGAAATTGTATTTTCGTTTGAACTATAATAATGTAAATGATGAACTTAAAAACAAACACACCACACCTTAATTCTAGTTACAAAATGTCAAATAAGCGCATTGTGTTACTGTAGTTGATTAGTAAGAAAGTTAATAGGCCATTGGTTATATTAACAATTAATCCCGGAATGAACTTATTAATAAAACTATGATCACAAAATGTATGCTGCCCACTCACTCGTTAGATCGCAATACACGAACTAACAATCTGTGAAATAAGTAAGCAATGAGTTTCATTGATTCTTAGTTGGCTAGCTAAACTTAGGAACTTTAACTTAGTTGGCATTCCTTCTGTATATTGGACAAGTTATCAGAACTTAAAACAGAACAATGCTTCATGCGAAGGTGTCTCTTTAGGTTATCGGCTCGAGTGAGCGTGATAGGGCACATGGGGCATTTATGCTGCTCGGGGTTGTGCGACTTCATATGCTTTTTTAAGTTATTAACTAGTTTTCCGCAAATGTTACAAGACTCGGGAACACTGTACGGTTTGTTGCTTAGTGCCAAACCAAATGACTTGACAATGTTTTCAACAGTCGCTAGTTTATTTGTAAATGGTTCCCATGGTTTTTTATTTTCGTCAACGCCATTATTTTCACCTGTAAGATACGTAATATCTTCACTGCTGGTATAATAGATTGGCATGCTTATTCTTTCACTGGCACAAGTTTAACTTAAAGCATCAAACACTCTTCCATTACCTTCCCTAAATCATTCCACGTCCCTTTTGTTACATGCATCCCTAACGCTAATTTAGTCCACAGTTATATCACCCACTGGGGTTAACATCAGTCATAAATAATTGCTTAAAAATTACTAATACATAATATTAGCTACGGTAATCATCTTAATTTGAGACTTAGGTTATTTTTAAATAGCGTAAATATTGCACGACCTATGACCCTCGGGGGGCGCCAAATCTTTATCGAATAGAAATCTTATGACACCGTTTTCTTCATAAAAAATTAACAGAAAATATTTAAAGCATACCACCATACTAAGTAGAAAGAAATAAAAAAGCGTCTACGGTTAGTGCAAATTAACAATGGAATGGTAAGCAACAATGAGTGACATGCTGCGGGTGTTATCACATGCGTCTTTTAGTGACCTCAAGTCCGGAGATCCTAACCCAGAACAATTAAGGAATGGATTGAAATGTCTGGATTTGTATTTACTGGTTACATAAAGCAAAATCAATGGGTAAAAATTAATAAGCTTCAAACAACGTAAACAAAGGCAATATTAATCTGTTGTCAATTGTTAGTTTTAATAAAAATATTAAAATTCAGGTTCTGAAAATTATTGGGTCGCGTTTTAATAATTGGTTACTTGTTATAGTTGAAATGTTAACATTTGACAAAGATTCTTATGTACAGCACACATTATATTATGGCCACCAACAAAACTAAGATGTTTTCCAGCTTCATTGACATCAATTTACTTGAGAAATGCTTGGGAGATATTCATAGGTTTGTCAATGGTTGTGGTGAAAAAGAAAAAAAAAACTCACCATCTATGGTGTCTGTCTGGTCTGGGTGTGGTTGCAACATCGGTTCGTTGTCGTTGCACTCATTGCTAAGGCTTTGCTGGGTCAGTATTGATGCCATTTCTGTTACTCCCATACCCTGGAAAATCAGCAATTATTTTATATGACTGTTTTATTAACATTATTACTAAACAGTGTTGGCAAATATTTCATTGGGATTTTTGGGTAAATTATTATTCCTGTAACTGCTAAAATGATGAAATAGGTTTTTGAAATAGTTCCTAAATATTATTTGTGGATGCAACAAAATAAATAAAAGGGATCCCAAATAACAGACTTTCATTTTCACATAATTTACCATTAAAAGCAGGGTTGGTGTTTTACGCACATAAATTTAATTTCAAAATATTTACATCAAAATCGAATGAAATAGAAGAATCCTACCCTAAGTATAATTTCTATCTAGGTAACATATATTTTTTTATATCAACTCAATAATTTTGTAATGAACCTTTTAGGTGTTTTTCTACTAATTACAATACCTATACAACTATAGAAATGCAAAATAATCGTATCACAACGGTTTTATTATACTAATACATTTACATCCAACAAAGCTGACGCGAGGGAGAATAAATTTTCTGCATCAGTCTTACATTACTGTGTACAATGTTCCAATAAAACTAGAGAATAGAATTTCTGCATCAGCGACGTGCCGGAATATGTTGCTCATTCAACAAAATACTGAAGTAAATACATTTGATAAATATTTAAAAAATTATTGCATTGGTTCAATGTTTTCTGTTTCAGTTATTTAATAAATAAGTATGACATGCTTATTTAGCAAGCACCTTCTGACATGATTTACTAGCTTTTAATTTACTATTTCGTCGCCAGGCGTCTCACTACTTGATGGTACATTTATATTATTGGTGTGTTCACGATCTCGACAGAATTTATGAGCTTTGCATTTATCATGATGATTCACTATTTCTAGCCTAAAGTTCGAGTTGCCTTCTACGAACGATGTCCTGTTGACTGTCAGCTCGTGTGACCATTTTCTACAGTAAGTACAGTACATAATGTTGTGAGTTTTGTCATATTGTAACCACGGGTACAGCGTTAACCAACTAAGGCGGAATTTCCCGCTCTTTTTAATTTTGACAGGAGATCGTCGCGTAGTTTTCGGAGGCACGGTAATCTGTTGGGGCGGTAGAGCGAGGATCGACGCGAGAATGTTGCCATCGGGCCGTTTAAAGCTTAGATCCAAATACTGGCGTTTAGATTCCTCCGGGTCAGCCGCGCGAACCCAGCCAGAACTCTGCCAACAAGAAGGAAAGGCTCTGCTTTAAAATTTGTGATGGTATATTTTATTCAGGCAGACCCCTTCCTTCCTGTTGACAGATCCGCATATCATTCAGTAAATAATATCAAAATAACAGAAGAAAAAGATCATCCTCATAAAGATAAGGAAAATAAGTTCTATCTTCAGCATCGAGCAGAAAGTTAGATATATAATGAAAACGGAGACCCTCTATCAATGAGAAAGATTGTTAGTGTTTACCTGGAGGTGCGTCTGGTCGAAGGGCGGCGGCGGGTGTAGGTTGGACACGTGTTGCGCGTGCGGTACGTGCGGGTAGGGCGCGTCGGGCTCCTGCTTCACGTGCGGCGCCGGCGAGCGCGCCACCACGCGGTGCGGTGCGTGCGGCGCGTGTGGCGCGTGCGCCGGCGGCGGCGTGGACGGCTCCGAGCCCGACCCCGTCGACCCGCACTTCGCCGACTTCACGTGACCCTGCACAATAACACACTTTACTTCCGGTTCAAGGTAACTTACAGACAAGATTTCGTTCATAACAGGTCATACACAAGAAGAGTGGAAGAAGCACCTGTATCTTTATTATCGCGCGTATTTTATGTACAGTTTAGGTTCGCTTTTCTAGCAAGCCAATCAGACGTTAATAGTCCGTCTTACCTCATAGTGCCTGTACGAAAGGTCGACATCGTCTCGGGGTACAGTGGAGTTCTTTCTGCGTCTCTTCTCCGGCGGGATTGCATGCGAGGGGTGTGAGGGGTGCGCGGGCGGTGCGGCCGACAGCGGCGTGAGCGGCGCAGGCGGCGCGCAGTGTGCGGCCGGAGGCGTGGCGAACGACTCCGAACGGGAAAGGTTCTCCGCACTCACTGACGGAGTTGACCGATCCTCCGACTGAGAATGTTAAAGAATACTTCTACATATCCCCTAAACTGACAAGCCCCAATTACGTCACTTCGCAAAATTGTTGAGCTCCGCGAAAATGAAATAGCGCGGTTTCTACGCGTTCACTAAAATGTCTATATCTCAGAAATTTCGCATTGTAGCTCTACAAACTGTATGTCATTGAAATTGTTATGAAATATGCTATCTGAATATAAATGGTTTAGTATAGTTTTACCTTATAATTTATTGTTAATTCGTAGTTGAAAGTAGGGTGAGCGATTTTTTCCCAATTTTTCGTACAAAAGACGCCATAATTATAAAAATAAAGCGTTATTTCCAAAAATTCTTATTGTCTGTACTTAAAACTATATCATTTTACAATAATCAATCAAAATATCAGATATCTCCATACATTTTTTTCATGAGATAAGCTTATCAATAGCATGCCTCCGATCGCCGACCCGGGCGGCGAACAAAAAAAAAGAGTATGTTTACACATTCATTACGGGAACTCTGGTAGCCAGGTGGTTTAGGTTATTATCTTATTACATTGTTTGGTACACAAACATAATAAAGACAAAGTTTTAGCTGTAACAAAGGTTCAGTTTACGAATAATGAGCAAAAATACAAGCACTTGAAAATAAGTACTAAAAAAGACCCTCTTATACTTTGAATCGTAGAGCAATTATTATTGAACTTATTTTAAATATCAATTTACCATCCACATAATGAAGATATTTCCTAAGAAGTTAAAGTTAGCAAGTTGGGTTAACATCGAATATTAGTAATCTACTTTAAGTTGCGAAAATTTTAAGATTTAGATCAAAGTTATTAACTCGAATCTCAACTATTAATAATGCAAACAGATTTATATCTAGATGGAAAATGAATAGACAAAAGTGAAACCCGGGCTCATTTCTAATATAATATGTAGGTCTGTATATGTTTCGATGGTCTAAACAAATTGTATAGAACAACGCTAAATCTTACAACAGCGTCTATATTCCAACGGTTTTTATCGAGTTGATGCGTTTATGAATGCATATTTTTTATTTCCTTGTGTAGAGTAACGGTTTTGTGACGTGATCGCTTTAATTTTGAATTAGGACTATCATATGAATGTACCAAACACTGTTATTACTGAATATCTAGACCACCTAAAAACTAATGTTGCTTTTCCCTACATTGGTCCTTTATTGCTAAATTCAAATTATTATTTCAGAGGTCTTGCTTTAAGTAAAACTACTGCTCTATCAAAAATTTCAAGGCTAACGAGCCATACGAACTATAACATAAACTGTATAATCAATGCGTGCTACTTATAAGACTAAACAGAAATCGATCGATCGATTAGTAGTAAAAGTCTAAAGGTACCTAATAATATGTAAAGACCATTACATTGTACTTAAGTAAAACAGATTGTACCTAAGTATAATTTCGGATTGTAAATAAGTTCGGACGGCTATGGACTGGATCTACCATCCACAGGCAAAGACATTTCAACCAGTTATTCAACTGGAAATACCTTTTTGATACAAACCCTTTCCTGTAAGAGTGATTTAATGCGAGATTAACGTAAATCCTGACAGGGTCGCGGGTTGTCATAATGAGATACCGTGACCCAGGCACAGGAAACTTAAGGAACACGGAGGGGTTTTAGTCAGTCAAGTCTGACAAACACTCCAGCTCCACACAGAGCAGGAGAAGTCATTTGATGATTTCCCACAAAAAAAAAAACCTAAATATTCAATGCTCACCTTAGGATTCAATGTATTATTTTCTGTCAAACCTCTAACTTGTAAACTTTCAGCAGTTTTTAGGAACATCGGTAGCATATTTTGGCCAACATTCACTTCTCCCTGAAATAACGAAAATAATTAACAATATACTTTTTTCTGGCACTACACACATAATGAATTTTATTTTAGTCTAGATTAATACCTTGTACATGAAATCCAAAAGTGATTTCATTTCTGAGAATCGTACATCTTTGAGGAATATTATCGGATGTGGATGATGGTTCTGTAGGAATATACTTTCAAAATATGGGGAACATGCGGAAAGTATCGTCTGGTGTGCCTGAAACAATACAAAAAAAAAAACACATTTTCACAAGTTTGCTTTAAAAATAGCATGTGTAATTTAAACAAAAGAAATGATGCAGAGCTATGTGAAGGTCTTTACGATTCTGTTAGCATTATATAGATACAATGTATAACTGCCATTTTGGAAGACCTATTGTTATTACAATTAGGTGGTAAATGTTTTTAATGGACTAGTTTTTCAGACAAGTCGTTTATATTTGCCCGGGGGGCTTTGTAAGGCAATATTATTTTCTATTTTCAATTATTGTATGTTCTCTCTCTATATCTACTCATTATGAAGCTAGCCTTTCCCATTTATTTTGGGGTTAGCAAATTATTGAATAGCTCAAGGGTTACCAATGTTATGTGATTTTGGTTGGCTGTAACAAGTTTGCATTAAAATAATCGCCGCAGACGCAGCTTAAGCTCGTACGAAGGTACACAAGCGTGTTTACTAATAAAGTAGGTTATAAAACTGCTATCAACTGACACAATCGGACTTAAAAGACAACAAAGTAATATTAAATCAAATAATAAAAGATTATGAGGTTTCCTTTGATAACTGTATTGAATGCTTATGTATAAAGACGTAACCTTTAGATTACATTATTATTGTTTTTTCGAAATACATAATTTCATGCAGATACTATGTGTCGTCTTTGAGAAGTATGACAGATAATAGCAGAGCTTAAGCAAATTGGTTAATCCGCTTTCAATTTACGGGTTTTTTTAACCAGTGCGCAAAACTGCAACCATGAATTCAGCATATAATTCTAGACCCCTAGCGTAGAAATTTTTCGTCGGTTTTAGAAAAAAAATGCTGTTCCGTACATTTTAACAGCGTAAATATTACATTACAATTTTCTATGAAAAAGCAGTTTTTTTTAAATAACCGACGAAATATTTCTACGCTACGAAATATGTCTAGAATTATATTAAGCAGAATTCATTTTTATCCCTGTATTCTAAACGGAAAACTCGTATTCAGAATCTCTAATATATTTTGCCCTGGACCAACTAATGGCCTTTGGGTAGAATGTCAAGCGATTAGCTTCTCCACTGTATTCGAAACTTGACGGTAATTTATTTTAAGGTCGATTGATTAAGATTAATGTAGGTACGTGTTACTAGATTAGTAATATACCTATTTTCAATTAGCTAATGCGATGCAATGCCTTTTTCTTATTCTTTTCAATACAGGGGGTATTCGAGCGAACCAAATTTAAAAAAAAAAAATCGGTGAAGCCGTGTTTGAGTTTTAGCAAGACAGTAATATTAAAATAATAATATTATTGTCAATAATACATTTCTCAATACTCATAAACTAGCTGTGCCCCAGCCCACGGCTGTGGACTAATACCCACTTAAACTTAGCCAGGGAAAATATTTGTAAACTAGAACAAAAATAGCGTAAATCGAATACCGTACGTGGTGATTGAGTTGTAGGCGCAGTAACGGACAGACAGACCGAGAGACGTTGCGTCTTATAGATAGGTAACATGTAAGAAAATCGTAGTCACACTGTACGGCCTATTTTTATGCGCATGAACTTCAAACCTGTGATTTACATATGCATAGGTACTTCATTTGTATTTGCAAAAGGATTGTTTTATCTAACATCGAGAATTTGTAACACATTAACTCTAAGATATAGTGGTGAAGCCGATAGCGGTATCATTCTAAACTGTGTAGACAGCAGGTTTACTAGTCCTGTCTTCTATGGACTAACGCCACATTTCATTTATTTTAATCCGCTATCCAGCACGAAAGTCATATTATTTTTAAGCCTCCAATTAAAACAACTCGTTTGAATGTATCAGTTAAGATATTTCGTCGTTGGCAACGCTGATTTCTCGATGCCATTTAAACGGGAAAATTATATCAGGCTTCTATTAATAGTTACAAAAATGTATTTTATATTATTTATTAAGTAAATAACGTAATGCTATACATAATAACAACTGTTTATACATTTAACAGAGATCGTGCTGGATTTCAGAAGATATACGTATATTCTACTTTGTTTCCAACGAGGAACGGTAAAATTTACTGTTGTGGCCGAACCAAAAAGGTTTGAAGGAACCCAGTGGTGAGACTTTGCTGTATACCCGTCCATCTATATACCTGTATTATGTCACGGCCGATAATTTAGGCGATATATTTCTACTTATCGACTTTACATAATGATGCAGTTAGAACTTGTTTGTCCACCGAAAACAAAAATCCCAGTTTGATGATATTTATTTTGTTTCCTTAGTTAAAAGAAGATGGCTTTTAAATATTGTCACAAACATTAAGTGTAGGTTTTTTTTAACGAAAACTTAAGACAAATCGCATTATCGCGTATTTACTGCTAGGAAAGTAGTACTAGGCCTCCTCTTGGCCCAAAAGAAAGAATGTAGCGGATACTGTCGGTGCACGGAACAATCTGTTTTACAATGGCAAAGGGAACTCTTATAGAAAACTCCTCAATTTTTAGAACCCCGTGTAATAGCATATTAATAATTGATAAAGATGGATGGATGATGGATGAAAAACGTAGCTCGCTGTCTCAAAATAAATCGGAATAAGGGTAGGATGGTAACTGGTGCAGTCACCGAATAGACAACTGACTGATTGTCAGAGCTTTCGACATCATTACTGAGCTTCACCAGTTTGTAAACTCTTCACAACATCAAACTTTAGCTTTAGGTACTAGTGAGTACTACTTAAGATTTGTCAAGGAAAGAGATGATTATTTTAAGTCGAGTGGAATTTAAGGCTTCTACCCCAATTTGCCTATTAGTCGTGAAAGCAAATGTCTTTTCGTCACTGTATTATTTTTAAATCTCTATACGTTAATGTTAAAGCCCTTCGTAAACTTGTATTAGCCCAAGATGACTTCCGTCTTTCTGCATCGTGCGGGATCCCCGATCAAGCAAATACCTGAATCCCACGTGTTTAAAGTTGTTAGTCCCGCGAATACCGGGTCTGATTTTTTTGCGGCATTACATTCTCTAGTAAAATATGATCCGTAAGTTTTTAAATTATTCTGTTTTATTATTAACAAAACCAACTTTTGTTGCTGACTGAACCCTCAATCTTTGGGAACGCGAAATATGTGCTAACATCTAGGCTGTAAGCTAAAATTATCTTGTTTAAAAAAAAAAACGATTAACAATATTTTATCACTTGAATTTTGTTTCAGAATATAGGTATGTTTAATCTAAAACAGTGCCAAGGTTTTGTTTGTTGAGCCATTCCTTCAAAATCCCACTAAATTTGTGTGCTAGCTAACCACACATTTACTGTTAATGCTAGTCTAGAATGTCTTGAACATTCTATACCCTAAAACCTGCTTAACAACTAAATTTAAAAATTAGAAAGTTAAAAAACATGCAGATCTTCTATAGACTCCTCCTCCTTCCAACCTAACAAACAAATTGCATTTTATTAGCATAAAACTTTAGCTTTCATAGTTAATAATTGTTGAATTTAAATTTAAATGGCATGTAAAGGAAGTTGCTAGTCTACATGTGTTAGTGACCTTTAGATCTATTATAATAAAGTTGTTATTACTATTCCTGCCTACTAAATCTAAGGGCATTAGTTTGCACACTGAACTAAAGCCACACAACATACAGGAAATACTTTGGTGTAAAGAATTATTTGTATCTAGTAGGGTCGGTCATCATTAATAGATTTACTTATCAATACAACAAACAAAATAATTTAGTTAGTCAAATGTACAATATGGTTTTACATGCATCATCATTTTCTAATGAGCCAGAAACATGTCTAATTTATATTTTAAAATATAGGTATTCTGCTTTAAAAAAACCAATTTAGAAAAGAATAACCTTGCAAAATTAGCAAATATTTAAATATCTACAATGAAGACTACCTTGACTTGATGGCCTAAGGTAGCAATTTGACTGTTATGGCAATCAAGATTTTGTGTCTTATCTTCCTCCATATAACTGTGAAGGCACATATCATTAGACACTTTTATTACTGTCCTTGGATTTAATTAATAATTTGCAATAATTCTGAATATAATACTATATATATTATAGCGAACAAATACTAGTCTAAATATTATAATTTAAATTTCAACCAGGCATTTTTTCTAACTTCATTAAAAGCCCTGCAATATTCAAAGGCCAATTCTCTAACAATTTATAAACAGGAACAAAAGAATGTACAGTACAAAAAAAGTAAGTACTGATGCAAACATCCCCAAAAGCTACATTAAAAGAAATTTAAGTATGTTTAAAAGAAATTGATATTTATTGTAACTATGAAAAACAAAATGCAAGAAAAAATCATTCAAAAAGTATTGTCAACAATAGGTAACAACACACCAGTGTATTACTCATGTTTGTTTACTATTTAATGCATTTTGTTGTGGCATAATAATAAACTGTTGCATGTGAGTGCAACAAACAGAATATAAATATTTACATACACTTCCTACTGTGACATAATATTAAGGAGATTTTAATAAGTTAAGTTTTTAAAACAACTGAATCATGTGACTAGATCTTCTTACTAGTCACTCAATATTTCAATGTGTTAATGCTTATGAATACCAGGACTCAGAGACAGCAGTTGTTTTACAGCCGATCAGCACAGCAGATCTTGTTTACATTGAGAATAACATTTTAAAATAATGATCCTAAAACTTATAAGTAACCATAAGAACAGATGAGAAATATGAAATAATAAGTACCTTGACTTGTTCCCCATCACATGCAAGGGTGACATCGCACAAAGCCTCTCTTTGTAGCAGGCTTGCTAGCACATCAGTCAGGTTTGTTGGGTGGTTGTTCCAGCGCAAGCAGAATTGCTGGTCCATCGTTGGTGCTAATGTCAGTGACCGTGCTGCAAATAATTATCATCACTATACCATGGTTGACCAAAAGTACTGTTACTCGAACAGAACTATGAACAATTCACAAGCACAAAAATTACAAGGTTATATCAATGGAAGGACAAAAATTTAAATTCGTGAACAGTTGCTGTAAACGAACCTAGATTTGCATCACTTAGTATTTAAACAAGTGGTAATTAGAGACGTGCGCCGGTTATCAAATTTACATTAAGATACTATGTGCAAAAAATTGGCGGCCATAGGGCCTAGATAGGAGAGCGGAGAGATAAGTGACATCAGCGGCTCGAATTAATGGGGGCCGCGGGCAGCGAGCTTACTGTACTCCACATTGACAGTTAGCCCGCCGACACATATCTACTTGTTGCATGCTCCAAACAACACCTATACATTATGTAATTTAGCTCCAGGAGCCAGATCGCGGGGCCACCGACCCTACGGGACGCGGAAACCTCTAGCCGCCTCTATAAACGAGTTTAAAAAAGTAGTACCGCTCGCCAAAAAAATCGCAACATGCTGACACCGTTATAATCGCCAAGCTGGATGTCCCAGTTGCTAGGTCCATGCGAGTGAATATGAAGAATTTTAGGATGCACCACTACTTGTTGTTTATCACAGGTCATGCCGCGTGCCTAAAAATTGGCAACCGTAGATGTATGGGATTTCTAAACGCGTAGTTGTGTCAACTTTGGCTATTCGTAGCGCCATTTGCCGATCCCGTATCACAGAATCTAAGAATTTTAATATCAATAAGCACCAAATATTTCGCTAATCACACAAATAATTCACTATCACATAACGAAACGAAATCCCAGACGCGACAAGTCAATAATTCCTAACTCACCATTTGCAAAAATTTTGCCATCACAAACGCCACCCGACCCCTACCTTGCACTGTCTTTTTGACCACACACACATCTCGATTTCCGTGTTCACTCACGGCCTTCGGAATATCTTTCACATCAATCGGCCAGATTCGCAACGCGAACTTCATGCGTTTCTCACTTTAAAGGCGCTAAATTCAAATTGTAGTCTGAATTAACAGCGAAAAACGAATAAAACATTGATTAAATAGCTCAAAAGGTGGTTAAATTATCGAAAATACAAGCAATAACCAATTAATGAAGTAAAATTTATATATATTATTGAATGAACACGATATTTATTACAAATTCCGGATCCATAGATATTATTTGGCAAAGAGGTTATGACGCGGAAGCAACACTAGTATTTGAAATTAAAAGGGCAAATTCTTCAATTACCATTTCTAATTTCTAGTATATTATATTACGAATGTATAGCATCGCAATGATATGATGTAAATAAGTGGATGTAATAAACACTTCTATTAATTTTAGCATTGGCCTTGACAATAATAACACAATTTTTGCACATGCGCATCCGACTACCTAGCGCCCTCTACACTAGCCGGCTAGCGGCTTCCACGGATAGAGGTAGTATTTGGAATTTTTGTGTTGTAGCATGTATACGAAAGATGGCGCTACTCTACCAGTACAATCATAGACTAGGTACTACATATACTAGGGATTACAATTAGGTTTTTAAAGCTAGTTACCTACTTAGCACTAGTTCAATGATCCCACAATGCATGTACAGTCAGTGCCGTAAATAAGTTGTTTTAAATAGACGAGCAGAAAGAAAAAGCTTTGCAAGTATTAATTAAGCTTTTTTTAATGATAATTTATAATATGCTTGACTATAAGTCTTGTTAAAACGTTGATAGCGTGTAGGTAGGTACGTTAACTAGCAAAAGCAAAGGCTTTCCTATTTTTTGGAAGTTTATGGAATAATAAAATCATAACCGCAAGTTATCATTGGGATAAGATATTATTACCTGAGTCCAGAATTGTTACTAAAAAATCTTACCTATAAGTGTGTAGGTATTCTAATGGTCAATCGTTTTTACTAAAGTTTTGGCTTGTAAAGGTACCTACTAACATTTAGACAATTATAGGTTAGATTTGTGTTACAATTTTCTACGCAGAAACACCCAATGCGTTCTAATCATGGTAACGGGTCATTGAACTTGACAATAGGCCAGTGAATTTAGCGTAGGTACTTCTACTACTCGACAAATTGTGATGTCGGAAACATAAAACGTGTTTCTACTCAAGCAGTTAGGTAGTGTATATGTTTAGTACCTACATAATGTATATTTATCTCCTTATTACCGAGGTCAGATGGAGGTTAGGAAAGAGAAAATTAAACAAAATGTAAAATAAATCATTCGCTTTAATCTTTTAAAGAACATACCGTACCGTTTTCAGGCATCTGTGTCCGTAAATGTTTGGACCCAAACCTCGAGTTAAAAGTATAAGTTGTTGGTATGTATGAGAACCGGAACCAAAACCTGTGTAGGTAGGTAATCTCATTGAAGCAGGTTTTAAGTTCCAGTTTTAACACAAAATAGGTAACACATTAGCAATACATCTGTAATAACGAATCCGTGGAGCGCTAAAATGCATAATCTACAGTTAACTTTTGGAAGTGGATGGTATCTATCTACCTACAAAAAACTAAGTTCAGTGATAAAATTGCGAGATAGAATAAGAAGGCAGGTTCAATAAAACCATATTTAGGATAACTGTTCCTAATTAACGCAGCTCATAACTTCATGCTAAAGTGGGTATTAATGGTAGGTACCTATACTACTACCTATCTAAATCAGCATGTATTCTTCAATATTTTCCATTTTGATATGTAGGAAGGAAGGTAAGTACCTAGATTTTGCTCGCAGCACTACCCGAGTTGAAGACGGAAAAAACATGTCAAAATCTTCCTCAGGAACAAAATACATGTTTTATCCGATCCAGCCTGTCCCTTGCTGCCTTGCCCCAGCGACGCCCCTATTTTTTTCCGGTTTCTGAGAAAATCCTCATGGATATCCCCCGCCCCGTTTCTGTCGGACTCTTATCGACTAAAAACCAACCCGGTGTTCCATCACTCACCTACGCCAGGTTCGCGGGAACACATAATTCTCCCGCAACCCCGGCTGGTGCCGGCACGCTTGCGCGGGCCCCGTCTCGAGCGGGGGGAGTGAGGTGTACTCCCCCCGCAACGTCTGTGGTCGGCGCGCGAGGAACACTACGCGCGCCGCCTTCTCAGGCCCTGATGTTGGGGGGCGACGGATGTCCCCGAATCCGTCGCCCCTGGACCCATTTAGGGGGGCCGGAAGAGGGCGTTGTCCGCCCTCCTCCGACGCCCAGTGCGTCTGCTGCGGGCCGGGTCGAGAGTCGAGATCTCTCTCTCCCTTTCCGCAGCCTCCCGAGACGGTCATCTCGCAGAAGGAAACCACCGCGTCCCAGGACACGACGCTGCGAACCATCGAACTCAATACGGTCGGCAGCGACAGGTCTACTTCTGAGATGAGGGCACGGCGCGGCTCCTCCCAAGCGGCACACTCTGCCAGCGTGTGCCACGCCGTGTCCTCCCGGCAGTCGACGCAGTGGTGACACCGGGCGTCCGGCTCCCTGTTTATGCGACACAGGTACTTCCCGAAGCAACCATGCCCCGAGAGCACCTGCGTCACCCGAAACGTCAGGGAGCCGTGCCTTCTTCCGAGCCAGCGGTCGAGCACTGGCCGGATCGCCTCGATGGTGCTGAGGCCGGCGGTAGGGCGTGACAGCCTCACCCGCCATTCCGCCACCAGGACCTCGCGGAGCTGCAACCGACGCCTCTCGATATGTTGCTGCATCGGTCGCTCGCCCCGCTCCCGCGCTGCCTCGCGCCACCGGTAGAGTGACGCGAGCACCTTCGCAGGTCCCAGGTCGGGGATCCAGCCAGCGCACAACCCGCCTCGAAGGAGATCGTGCGATACCCCGAATGACTCTGACGGCCATACCCGCTGCGGCTTGCGCAGCACAGAGATGCTGCCGGCCGTCAGGTCAGACGCCCAGATCGGCGCTCCGTAGAGCGCCATGGATCGCACGATCCCCATATAGAGCCGCCTACAGGCGGCGCTCGGGCCCCCCAGTATGGGAGCAGCGTTGCCAGCGCCCCGGCCGCGCCCAACAACTTGGGCGCCAGCCGCCGGAAGTAGGGTCCTGAGTCCCACCGGCTGTCGAGCACCAATCCCAGATATTTCATGGTGAGCTAGACAGCGATCCGGACCCCCCCGACCACAATGTGAGATCCGGCCGGCGGCGCCCCCCGGGGGCCATGAAACACCATGACCTCCGACTTATTGAGGGCCACCTCCAGGCCAAGGCGCCGAATGCGGCTCACCGTCAGTGAGACCGCCGTCGTCGCGAGCAACGCTGCCTCCCTGTGCGAACTCCCCCGGGCCGTGACCAGCGTGTCGTCCGCGTAACACGTCAAGTCTGCGCCCGGCGGGAGCTTGCTCCTCAGCACCTAGTCGTACCCGATGTTCCACAGGAGCGGTCCACGACCGATCCCTGTGGAACACCGCACGACACCTGGCGCTGGTTTCCGCCATCAAGTCCCATGTAGGTGACACACCTCCCGGCTAAGTAAGCCCCCACGATGCGGCGGAGGTAGAGAGGCACGCGGTGGTACCGCAGTGCCTCCCGTATGCAGCTCCAGGGCAGGGTGTTGAAGGCGTTGGAGATGTCCAAGGACACCGCCACCTCCACCCGGGCCCAGGACACTGTTTCCTCCGCCAAGACTCTCACCCTTGACACAGCGTGGATGGTACAGGAGATAAACCTGCGAGGTGATTCACAAAAAAAAAATGCCGTTAGTGGCATTTTTTTTAGCCACACTCAGAGTCGCCTAATGGTTACTTACAAGTACATGAAGGTATGTGCCAACTTTTGTGGTGATCGGTCAAACGTGGTCGATGTCTATTAATCTCAAACCTAGATGATACCAACACCAACACCCCTAGATAAATTATCAGTCTCGCGGCGTCTAGCGCAGCGAGACCAATCATTTATCTATGACCAACACCCATTTTTTTTCTTAAAGGCAAACTGGTGCGACACATAGGCACCACTCGTCGCGCGACATGTGGTGCTTTTGTGCCGCGCCTGTTTGCGGGAGTCTCTAAACAATTGGTCAGAATGTATTGTGTGTGTACCGTCAACTCATTGAGGTAATTATACGCTATGATGTTCCCTACTTGTCACCTCTGCAACGTGATTCGAGTCATTCAAGTGTTCCATTCGGATTGTCTATAAGGAGCGTTACACTAGCCAATGCAGTGGACGACGTACCTAATATTGAGATGGAGGAGTTATCTGGCCTGACACTCGAGCTTCACTATTGAGAACAATAGAAACATACATACGTTCAAAGCTACTAGGTATCTACCCTATACCTATATGTAGGTATGTAGCATTGTACCTAAGTAGGTACCTAGGACCTAGATGTAGTGTAAAAAAACTAGCTGTACCCGCGACTTCGTTCGCGTGCCAGTCGGGAAAGAAATTGGATTTCATTGGTTTTAATTTGTTTGCGCGAAACCCTTACTCTTCTACGAAAATGAAAGCAGCTTACTCCGGATAACATCAGCTGCCAGTGAAAGTCTCTTCATAATCAGGCAGACGGAGACACAAATTTATAAATGCTTTATTTTGTTAAACGGTACTTACTGTTTAAATGTTAATACGCATTTAGTGACATTACAGACAGACATTTAAATTTTATTTATTTGTATAAATGAATAGATAAACAATCATAAATGATTTGCTACTATTCGTTGGGAATCTTTCAAATTTTCAGAACAGTAACGGCCGAACCAAATAACGTATGTATCTCCAATTTTGGCGTTGGTACTGGAGATAGAAAAAATACAGTGAATCTCTGGTTTTAACGTCCCTATGAAGCCAAAGTATGCGACCCTATACCGTGTTGACAGTTTTTTGTTTGACAGGGACAGATAGAATTGTATTGTCTATCATCCAAGGGCGGATCCAGGAGGGGTTAAAGTAAAACAAAGAACGCCAAACTGAAAATCAGTGGAACTTCTTTTAGTTACACGAAATCGACTTCGACGTCTTAGTAGCCTCTTAACTTAAAATCAAAAAACTTTTTTTTTTGTTTGGAAAATCCTCATGGATGTCCTCCACCCTGGATCGGGCGGAGGGGTCTGTCAGACTCTTAGTGACTAAAAACCACCCCGGTGTTCCATCTCACACCTACGTCGGGGTCGCGGGAACATATCGCTCATTTGGAGAAACATCGACGTAACTGGTACTTTTAAAGTTTTACAGTAGAGTGATTTAAAGATTTTTTTCATTTTTGTTATTAGTTACCGTCTCGTTATGAAGACCCTTGCCAATTTTTTTGTACTTAAAATGTGGAGACAAACATGTACTACACACGTGAAAGTATAAGTAAACGAGACAGCTCCATACACTGGCGAACAATTCTATTAATTGCATCGTGTCCATTTGATCATTTTTGACGTTCTATTGACCACTGTCCTGAAAACCCCAAAACGCAAAGGTACGTACGTAGCCGCAATTGTGTATGTGTGTGTCCCCTATTTAATAGTGGCGTGCGCTCAAAGCTGTAAGATATAATAGAAATGTACGTATCTAGCAATTGAAATGGAATTTTGCTCGAGTGTTGTGAACAACAATCTGTTCATTACCGCGATGATGAGAGTGGCTGTCCGTGTCACTCGGTAATGTAATGCAGTGCAAATGAGTCAATCTCCACGGGGCCGAGTGATCACAGCGCCATTAGGTAATCGATTCGTTCTCAACCCCATCGGCATCTAGGATTCCACATCTTTATCTGGTTGGGTAGTGGTGCAAGATTTCAAATAAGCACTATAACATGAAACAATTTTATTTTAAGACTTCATTATGGGGCGGTCTGAAGAAGTGGGATTCTTGACAGTATTCGCAGGTTTCCCAAAGTTCCCTCGTACTTAGTAAAATAGAAGACTTTTCTACCATGTGATTATCTTTTAGGAATCCCATTTGTATCCAGAGAGCAACGTTTGACGCGGCATGACACCTGCGATCTAATAATGACGTGAGAGGAAAGTCGACCATTGGCGCACTTAGTTTTCCAATCTAAACAATAGAAATTCAACGGGTGCACGACCCGCGGGACTGTGATCTATCTCTATGTAAATTATGCGGCAAATAACACCGCCTTCCGTTCATCAGGTCGCGAACGTGGCATCGCGGCGACGACTCGGCGCGACACATTTTTTATATCACAGTCAATCAAACTTCCTAGTTTGGAGGACGACGCTTTAAGGGATTCCAGTTTAAGCTCGATTATAACCGGTGTCTAGACACGAGTACGACTAGTTAATGTCTTATGATAGAAGCAGCTTCAAGTTTTGGTTCGTTAATTTCTTACCTTTCCAATTGGCTAAAGATTTGAAGGACGCAAACTAGTTTTTTTTTAATTTTAACCTACTTATTCGTAATAATTCGTCAATAAGACTTACTTACCCGTGCATGTTAGGAGAGAATAAATTAAATTCGCAGCTGCTATAAACGCTAAGCGAGAATTTTTTTTTCTTCCAGGTCGGCTGGTCATCTGTTCTCAGCTTCTTCATCATTGGTGGTGTGGTTTGGACAGGAACCTAAGGAAATAAAATTCGCTAGGCGATATCAACGTGATGTTTGTCGCTGTCTTTCTGTGTACCTAGTTGTTGAGATTTTTATTTGGTTGATTTAGTTCCAACGAAGCTTATTTTAAACTTTTTCACTGGCCTGATAAAAAAACTGTCAAGATATTATTTGCCAAATATCACAAACCATTATTATACACCTACGTCACAAATGGAATATGGATGAAAAAAAAATGGTTTTCTTACCACGAAATATATTGTACAAACACAAGAACACTAAGTGTTCATGAGAAGATTTAAACAATCAAGATCATTAAGTGATGTACCTACTCACAAGACCAACTAATTGTTTTATGGAACTGACTAGACAACCGATTAGGCGGCCTTTTTTGTGTAGCAATTCTAGATCGACCTTAAAGGCTCCCGCAGACCGGCGTGACTCGACTCTTGTACAATAATTTCCATGAAGGATTCATATAAATTGACCTACTCAAGTCTTGACTCTAGAGCTTGTAGTCCAAACATTAAAACGCATTGTTGGCAACAAGTTTATATTAGATCGTGTTCATTATGTTATCCGAGGCGATCCTCAGTTAGTAGAAAAACTTGTGATACTTTATAATGCCTGCTTATCTCATGCTTTAATACCTAAAGATTTTATGAAGTCAGTAGTGGTGCCATTGGTTAAAAATACCCAACTAACACTTAAGCGCTAAGATAAGAGTTATAGTAAATCTATTAGAGCGCTAACCAGATCCTAAAGTTATAAATAAGTGGTAAGCATTCGGAGTTAGAGCGCGGTATAACTCAACTATACCCCCGAAATGGGCACACTTTTTATATCACATTAGAATGTTTAATGGTGTTAAAGCAGAGTTGTAGAATGGGTTAAGAGGTATAATAAAACAAAAAGAGAGCTATTATAGCGATAACTGAAACTACAAGGGATAAAACCGTGGTAAATAGGCGAAAATTAATTCCTTTGGTGGTACAACAGAGTAAAATATCGTTTATTAACTCTTTGGGTCCTAAGAGGGTTGTAAATGGGAGAATACAAACTTTTTAAACGGTTAAATAGAACTACAATGTCGATCACTATATTTTTAAGTGAGTTAAGAAGGTGGCAAATAGGTGACTATAAACGCTTTGAGCACTAGCATAGAACAAGAAAGGCTATATAAATGGCCTCAGGTGCTAACATTTTTAACATCAAGTTTTTTTTTTCATCTACATAAATTTACTTCTAAGTTTTTATCTGCGAACAGCATGCGTATGCTTGGCAGATCCAAAACGCCGCCATTCGTTTGTGAAAGAGAATTTAAAAGTAATCATTCGGTTTCAACTTAGTGTACACAGAAGTTGACTTTTTACTGCGAAGGTAAGTACACTGTGAATAAGTATATGTATTATTAACAAATTATTCAAGCGCCTAATGTATTTTGTCTATTTACTGAAAATAAATATTTTATTAGACATGGAGTGAGTAACCTAAAACTTTTGTAATAATCGAATAAAACGTTGCCTGTTCTAATTTAAGGTATCGTACTAGCAGTATTAGAACACAACTAAGCAAAATACTTCAATTAAACCATGTTTTCTTATATTTTTCTAAACTAAGTCAAATCAATTCGTAACCTAAACATGGTGGGCAAATGAATTTAGGGATCCGTAGTAACTGCCCAAAACCACAATGAAATCGAGTATGAAATCGAGTATGTATATAGTATGTACATAGTTTTACTTTACAATTTAAGACTACAATCTTAAATTGTAAAGTAAAACTATGTACATACTCGATTACTTAATTTTTTAAAGAAATTATGAGGAAGCTGAACGCGAACTAGATTTTTTATTGGCTAATTCAGATACCTATGAAGAGACAAAAGACACCAATAGTAAACAAGCCAGCCAAAAAGAAGTTGATTTGAATGTGTTCATGCAACGATTGGTATGTCTGGCTGTTATTGTGTTAATCAGTCTACTAATACAGGTTATTAATACAAAGGGTTTAAGTTATTTGAAATATTTCTTATTAATTATATTTTTTTCTTTCCAGAATGCAGTGCAGACCTTGAGAACTCCCCCGTTTAAGGTGAAACTCACAACCAACCCGTCTTCTGAATGAATCAAATTAGTATTGCAAATCTTTATGATGAGAATAAAAGAAATGTGATTGATATATTGCATTTAATTTGATAGTTTAAACTGCGTGTAGTAAAGGGAAAAAATATGTGAATGTTCATGTTCAATACACACTAGTTTACATCTCTTGCTAATTAATAACAAATCTCTTCACGATTGTCAGGCTTATCCTCGAATTTATACATAGTTAGATACGATGACTTAATCGGAAGGTGATATAACGAATTTGTTCTTCATTTTATAATCATCAATATGAATAACATTGAATTAAGGTAATGACTAAATTTCTTAAACTTCTACAATATCATTGTCATTTGTCAGGCATGCAGTATCCGTCTTGTAGTTTAGGTGATAAAAAATCATGTACGGAACCCAATTCTACTAATGCTTGACTACTTTTAGTACTAGTATTACTCACGATCACATTTTCTTGTATTAATTTGGGATCCTCAACATAAACAGAGTAGTTCAAACGATTATGAAAGTCTCTCAACAATTTTCGCCTATTCCCACCAGTCTTGCTTTGAAGTTTCCAAGCATTTTTGACTGTTTTAGATTTTTTTTGTTGCGTCGCCATGAAATCAACTACAAGTGAACAAATTAGGGGTACAGAAGTGGTATTAAGCTCTGATCCTCTACCTTAAGTTATACCCAAGTCACATTAAACACTAGAAGTTCTATAATAGCGAAAAAAGTTCCTACTGTTTGACTTTAAGTAACATAAGGGAGTTTTGTACTTCTTTAGGCATTTGGTGATACAAAAGAGTTTATGAGCACCATTGTAGAACTGGTAGCGGTAATTATTGCTTTTGTGTATCTTTTGGTTCTTGACAAGAGTTTATTATCGCTTGCATAGCACTTTGGGGGGTTGTAGGTAATGCTTACTTCTTATTTAGATCTTATAGTTGTAAGATTCACTTAAACCTATTACAAAAGATTCTTTGCCTGTATTGTAGTGTTAAAAATTGCTGCTGTATGTCTTTAACCTTTAGACTCATCCTGTTATCGTCCTTGTAACTCTGTGATATTACTCTAAGTGAAATATTTTATTTCGCCAAAAGTTGTAACTGCTACTGCTGTTGCGCCTTTATATCACGTTAAGTTCTAAACTAAGCTCTTATGGACGCCTAAATGTTTATTGGGTAGGAAAGGTGCTATTTCAGATATTTCTAGTTATAGAACAGTAGCGACAGTGTTGTCAAAAATATTTGAAAGATTAATAGAACCTCAAATACAAAAATTCATAACGCTCAATTTGGTTTTCGTACTGATCATGCAACTGACACTGCTATATTTGCTTTGAAGAAAACATTTAAATATTATTTAGACAGAAAACAAATGTATACGCATGTTTCCTAGATTTAAGTGCGCATTTGATACAATAAATTATAAAACGCTATGGGACAAATTGTTCCAAACCGGTATACCACATGACATTGTTTACACCATGAAGTATTGGTATGCGGCAAGCTAACGCAGTAAAGTGGGGGGAAGCCGTGTCTAGTGATTATGTTCTCGGAACGGGCGTAAGACCTAACCTTTATGTGAATGACTTGATTGAGGAGCTGAGCGGAGCTGGAGTCGGCTGTTCAGTTAAAGCGTACCTTTAAATAACCTTATCTACGCCGACGATATGGTTCTGCTCAGCCCGTCTGTCACAGCAATGCAAATATTGATAGGAATATGTGAGGTATATGCGGATAAGCATGGTCTTAAGTATAATGTTAAAAAGAGTCAAACAATGGATTTTTGGCTACGACAACAGCACATTACATATACCGGACATATTCTTATGCAACGCTGTTGGAATCTGTCAAGTGCTTCACATATTTAGGTCATATACTTAATGAAAAACTGAAAGATGAGGATGACATTGAAATACAGAAACGTTCTCTCTCATTCAGATGAATACTGGGCTTGCCTTGGCGGTGGAGTGCGTCCGGCATGTTTGCTGAAAATAGGGTAGACGACTTTCACGCAGTCATGGGAAAGACGCAGGCCTCCTTTATGAACCGTACACGGTTCATAAAGGAGGCATCTGACTATGGAATAGTGAGGACCATTTAGGAGGTAAACTGTTTCTTCGTATATGGCAATTAATGTGCCAGCTAAAGTAATACTTATCTATTTTAATGTAATATTGGTATTAGTAGTTTTGTAATCATATATAAATTATCATTAATGTGTAATTTTGTTATTTTTTAATCTTGTGCAAATTCTATATTATATATATCGGCGCAACTACATTAGTTAGTCAATTAAAATAATGAAATGATTAAGTTTACTAATTTAATTGTTTGAAATTAGTTCATAAACCATTGATTGATTGTTACAATGTTAAGCAACTTCTATTATTTAAAACATTAACAAAATAATTGTAACTCACATAGTTCCATACTTAACCTAAAAATGTGCACGTGGGACGATACCTATAAATACGGCCGCACTGTGAAAACTAGATTCATAGTCCGGTTAAGTAGTCACGACCTCTCAAGGTCAACTACGAGATGCCATACACAAAAAAAAAAAAAAAAAAAAAAACTAGATTCATTCTTGTTCGAGTCACTGGAAAGTGCGGACCTCTCTGGGACATCGCCACGTTGTCAGTTGAATAAAACAAACCTTTGAAACAAGTCGTGAAGTTTTCTTTTGAAAATCAAAGATGAGTGATCACATGAAGACGACATCAGTGACGTCAGCTATGCTGACGTCACACTTTTTAAAAACAACAAGGAGGCATTTCCTCCGTCATATATTATTCCTGAAATAAAATGATTTTATTTGATTTGATTTGATAATTGTTACGATTGTGATTTGTCGTCAGTTCCTACCTACTTAGCTTATCGTAGTAGACCATACAAACATAGCTATAGGTAGACATGATTATACAATTTTGGTTCATTTGATTTGAATAAAATTCGAATTATTTCTACATGCAGCACTACCTAATGATTTTTTGCCTAACCAAGTTTAGGCTAGGTTAGTTTAATGCTCAATTATTTCAGTACCTGATCGCTGGTCGTAATAAATTATGACTAAAAGTAGTTTAATCAATCGATGGATGCTCAATTAAGAATCGGCAATTATGCAGAAACTGCCATCTTGGTAGAGTCACTACTTCTGTGTTCGAGTAGGGAAAATTTTTCAGTGCTTTATTTACAAGAGTTAAAGTAGGTACAGCCCACGAGGCCTAAGCAGAGGTTTGCATCTGTGTTAGTGATTACCAAGCGCACCAATGTGATGGCGCGATCACACGGCGCCTCAGGTCGGTTGTCCGATTGTGCACTCACACGAATGCAAAGCTTAGCTTAGGCCTCGAGGACGTTACCTATCCTACTTAAAACTTTTGTAATTAATTAATTAATAATATTTTGTTATTTAAATTGTTCCATGCATTTTGCAAAGCATTATGTTCTGACTTTGTAATGTTTATAAAAGATTTTCAGAGAAACTACGAAAATATTTAATTTACGATGAAAAGATAACATAACATCACGCCTGTATTCCTTGAAGGGTTAGGCAGAGGTGTACTTATAGCACACCCACATTTCGCCAGTTATGTTTAAGTCCCATGAGGTTTGTGTCAGGGGAAATTGATGATAATTTATAAAACACCAAGTTTCCTAGCTAATTGATTATTTGATGTGATAAGCACCCAATGTTTTAAGAACCAAAACTATGAGTGAGTCGTGTTAGAAAAAAAATGTCTGCGTGAAGAGATGTCAGTTTGGCATTCGCAGTTCGCTGATGCAATACGCAAGCAGGACCCTGAAAACAAATTACATGAAATTAGTGAGAACCAATATCAAAAGTGTCTTATGATTTATTCATAAGACGTCGTTGATGCCTAGGAATTTTAATTTTATAAGAATCTGTATAATAAAGTGGCAACATTTGAAAGCCGATGATAACAGGCCCGACAGTCAAATATTTTGTAAGTAAATGACTGGACCACCATTGGGCGGACATTATTTCATGTGATGTCCAATGTGTACATATTTAATAACCAAAATAATCAGCGAATCATATAAGAAAAGGTATACGTCAGTGAGTAAAGCTAGGTTTTCTTAAGGCTGCGGTGACCGCCACATAGCGCCCGCAATTCACCGTCGAACGACGTCACTGAAACGTTGTGTATATTGTTCTTTTTAATAGTGTTACGCTTTAAATACTGTTTTTCCTTAAATAATGTAAACTTGTCTCAACTATGTACTTTACCTGGCATGTTGGTCTCTGTTTGGTCTCCTACTCATTCCCTACCTAAGTACTAGTGAGTGGGATGGAGGGCAGACGCACAGACCTTGTTCCTGTATAATTTTGTGAACTAAGCTTTTTACTGTTGTTGTCATCATTGCTATTGTTGTTGCTGGTCATGTTGTGCGATTACGCTTTGGGTGATAATCAGGTAGAAACCTATAACGTGAACCTAGTGATATATTGTGATTATCCCCCCGTTTGTTACGCGACCAAAATATGTGATCTGTCAATTATCACCTGTTGTAGTTGCCTTGTGAATAAATAAATAAATAAGTATGAAGGTAATTTGGTGTTTCCCTAGAGTGCGTTTTTTGACACCCCGGTGCCATCATTGCCATGACGGCCGTCACTGTGGGTGGCCGTTATGAGGCGGGCACCAATGTCTAAGGAAACCCAAGCTTTAAAAATGTCAGTGTGTTTGAGATGTCAGTATGGCATTCACCGTTGATAAAACAGTTTTCTTGGGGATCACGCTCGACTCGAGGCTGCAATGGGGTCCCCATTTAACATCTCTTGCAGGACGGCTAAGTTCAGCAGCATATGCTGTAAGAAAAATCCGTCAGTTTACTAATGTAGATACCGCGAGGCTGGTCTATTTCAGTTACTTTCATAGTATCATGTCTTACGGTATCTTATTATGGGGACGCGCTGCAGACATCGAGTCTATTTTTATTCTGCAAAAAAGAGCCATTAGAGCAATATATGGCCTCCGCAGGCGCGATTCTTTAAGGGAACTGTTTAAAGAAATTAACATCATGACCGTACCTTGTCAATATATATATGAAAACATCATGTACGTAAGGAAAAACTTAAATCTGTTCAGTAAAAGAGGTGAGAGACACAACTATGGGACTAGAAATAGGGACCAATTGGTTCAACCGGGTTTCAGGCTGGCTAAAGTAGATTCATCCTTCATGGGGTACTGTTTAAAATGTTATAATAAAATACCTCCCCACATACTCCAACTGAATGAAACGAAGTTTAAAACCTGTATCAAACGCACACTATGCAGCCAGGCATATTATAAGTTGGAGGATTACATCTCTGACAAAAATGCTTGGCTCAACGCTGGTTCTGCTCCACAAGGGCGCCTAAACAATTGATTAGCATTCGGAAATATTGTTGGAGCTGCTGAAAATTGTAAAAACTATCTTTGCACTGTATAAATTCAATCTTTTAGTATTGTATAATTGCAAAGCACACGTGTGAGCATTATGTAGTACCTACTATAAAGCTACCCTATACTGGGCACGTCTGTCATTGACTTGAATGTGCCCTGGCGGCTGAGAGTATGTCACGCTCACTCAAATGTCTCGCTGGTGGTGGCGTGTGTGTTGGATCATTAAGTTCCCTTCAAAATGGTTGAGCTGAATGGTGCTGATCCATACGTCATGTTCGTGAACGGGCGCCGTCAGTGGGGACTGGTCATCTCTTGGCTGCCACGGCTTTTTTTTTTTTTTTAATTTTTAATTTTTCTTTTCCGATTTTTATGTTTTTTATTACGGGTCTTTCTACATCGTTCTCACATGTTTAATTTCAACAAGACTGATGTAACAAATTACTGTAACCATATTATTTAAAAGAGTGTCCATGGAGTTTCTTGCCCGTTCTTCTCCATTGGTACCTACTTCGCTTTGGAATGGGCAACTAGCTTCATATTTCTGACTGACCGACCCCTTGACAATTCAAAAGTGCCTGTAATGGGTTTATTTGAAATAAATGCTTTGAGTTTTGAGTTTGACCGTTCGCTGATGCATCGCGCCAGCAGGATCCTAAATTAAAACCTTAGTAGTTATGATTCATTAAACGTCATTGATACGTAGATGTATGTGTGGATGTTTGCTAGTTGGAACTACCATTTACACAATTTTCTAGCATTTGTAAGAGTTAAAGGATTATCATGTAATTGGTTTCTTATGCCGTGTAAATCAAATAAATAAATAATCATTATCCTGACTATGCACAAGCTGAAATTAAGAGTTGGAGCATGTTTGTAGAATAACAAGTGTCATTCGCACTATTTTTCTCTCCTCGCTATTTTTTATTTAACTTTTCAAGTCTTGTGAAATCATTTCTGAAAGCATGAATTTGATTGAATGCATGCGATTCAAACAGAGTGGCGTAGGTATATCGATTAAGGAAGAAGAATTCATAAAAAGCGCTAGTGCGAACAGAGACTAAAAGAGAAACTGGACAAGCTCTCCTAGCAAGGTGTTTAATAGTTCTGCGGAGTAGTTGCGTAACAACAGTAGTAATCGCTTTAATTTTGACAGTTCAACAACATTAATTGCGTAATTTACGTTGCTCAGCAGACAAATATTTCGAACATATTATTACAATGGATTCAGATTGTGATTAATTGTGTGTTACGCAATTAGGGTGCCGAACAGTAAAAATGCGACCCTAGTGTTGAGACAGCCGGCTGTGCTGCTGGGGATTTTGTTGCGCCACTTCTTCTTCCCAGCTAAAACACTAGGAAGTGTTGAAGCGCGGGCGTTTTGAGGGCGTTCTGCCTTGTGTAATTTTGACGTTCAAGAAGTGCTGATTTTCAGTCTAGTTTGAATGACTGACTTTTGATTTTGAATGACAATCTTGAACAGAAAAGCTTTTTTTTTGTTAGAATACTTTAATGACGACGGCGAAGTCGTTGATTACAAAGAAAATCTGGTGGCGTTTATATGAACAAGTTATTTTATACCGGCTGAAGCTGATGAAAAACATAAAATATGTTTTTCCTTTGTGCCTAAGGGTTAAATGCTCTACAAGTGGTGGAAAAACAAAAAAAATCGTTTTATTTTCTATCAATTTTGAGGTCATAGTATCTTTGCCCACTTTGTCCTACTAACCAAAGTTTCGAATTTATCCTTGATGCCCCATTGCTTAAAATATGTTAATTTGCGCGAATGACATAATTATATTCCCCCCACATCAGCAACTGTAATTTTTTTTTAGGTTCAAGATTATCTGAAAAACCATTAGGTTTTTTTAGAAGTATTTTTTTTATAACTTTGACATGCTATAACTTTGGACATTGAATATAAAACAACTATCTACTAGAAATTAAATCTATGTGACGCAGCCGTGAGGCACACACTATTGTTGTTGTTATTTTTTATCATTTGTATTTTGTGCTTTACGAACTCCTTGCAAATAAATATTTTTCTTTCTTTCTATGTGGTATAAAGGCTCCCGAAAACAGGCGAGACACGAATCGTGACACAAAGTCACCGCTCGTTGCGCGACACGGGCGGGTCTGGGATTATAAGGTTGGGTCTTAAGAGATAAAATGTTTCAGAGAAAATTTGGATTTTTTTGGTATCTAGGCATAAATTTAAAACGTTTTTACTCTCTGACTTTTTTTAATTTAACTAGTAGTTTCGGAGATATAGCCATATCAAATTTGTATGAAGAGTCATGTTATTTAGTTAAGCAATTTATTTCAATTAAATTGAAAATAATTTATACTAAACGGCCTGAAACACCTCAAACTTAGTTCTATTCTGTCTTAGTGCCGATCTCGACAATTCTGCCAATGTCGAATGTGATCTGATAAAACGTGCGAAGGAGGAAAAGAACTGTAAAAAATAAAAACTGTTTGATTACAGAAAATTGAGTTTACTGTGAAACTTGTAGACAAAAATTTATTAGTAGGTACACTGAAACAAACAAACAAAAATTATTGTTAGTTATATAATAAATGTACATAATTAGTCGATAAACTACACAAAAAACATCATAATTTAATGTCATTGACAGGAATAAAAAACATCAAAGCCTCAAAGAGCTTTGGAGAAGAATGTGTTTGTAGGGATGGAAAGTTAGTTGGGACAGGGATCTTTAATTTAGGGAGATGGCTAAACAGGTCATGGGCTGGGTTATTATTGGAGCAGTTAAAAAAGATGTGCTCCAAAGTACCTTCATCCAACCCACATTCACAGAGCGATGTGTCTCTGACCCGAATTTTATTAAGGAAGACGTACAACAATGGCCTTTGCGAAGACGGCAAAGAATAGAAATCACTTTCTTTGATATTTTTTTGTACGGGTAAAACCAGGGCTGTTTTGCGTGATAAAAAGCACTTTTCCGTTTACTTGAATTTAGTCGCTGTACCTGCCACGAGGTTATCAAGTTCTTATTTGGAAGGCTCAGCAAATCGGAACCCTGACATTGAAAATGTTTAAGCTCGACAGCTTGAGACGTAACTGCATCCTTAGCAAGAGAATCAACATATTCGTTTCCTCTTATACCACAATGACTTGGAATCCAAACCAAGTGTACGGTTTTGTGATTCATGGCACAAGAGAAAAGAGAATTTTTGATTTGAAGCAGTATTGGACTGTGCAGTTTGCTCTTAAAAGGATTCTGCTCCAAAGCTTGCAAGCAGCCAAGTGAGTCTGTAAAGATGACCCCAAAACTTATGCTATGAGCCTCAATAAATAAACACGATTCTAATATGGCCACGCACTCACCTGTAAACACTGATGATTGTGCAGGGCATCTAAATTTTAAAACAATTTTGGAGTTTTGGTAGTATACCGCAGCACCAGTGCAGCTTGCATCTGATAATTTAGAGGCGGATGCCTCGGATGTAAAGATTCTTTCAAAATTGTGACATCGCTCACAAACCGCTGCGTTGAAAATAGAGTCCGCCGAAGGAGACTTTTTCGATATGCCAATATTGTAGAAAATATCTGGTTTAAAACATATAGTTTCATAGTCAAAACTGAAAATAGGAAGTTTCGGGTATTGAAAAATGGGGGAACCTAAATTTTGATAACAACGGAGGGATTTTAAAAACAAAGGGACTTCTTTATGGTGCCAATATATGGAACTTCGGCATACAACATCCAAGTCATGGACTTTTTGAACAAGAGAGTGAGAGGATTTGGTGATGACTCTAGCCCAGAATCTCGATGCTAGGTACTGCCTTCTCAAGTCTAACGGTGGTTCTGCGCACTCTACCTGCAACGCGTTAATTGGTGAGGACTTCATACATCCCGATATGATCCGTAGACACTTAGCCTGAATTCTGTCTAACCTTGCCAAAGCACCCTTGTTCCGGAACACTCCGAATTAAGGCATTGTATACCAGTTTCATGGTGTAGGGATGTGCACCCCACCAGACACCGGCAAGCACTTTTAAAATAGGAATAGTCCTCTCGCATCTATTAACTAAATAATTTAGGTGATGAAGACCACTCAATTTGGAATCTAAAAAGAGACCTAAAAAATTTACTTTTACATAACCGGTTTCTGTAAAAGTAAATTTTTTAGGTCTCTTTTTACACTCTCCTTGGATACTCAGGGAAATTTGTGGGATCAACCTCCTGCGGGAAAACACAACTACAACACTTTTGGGGGCAGACAAACTCAGTCCGTGGGAATTTAGCCATTGGTTTAGAGAGTCCAGGGATACGCAGAGAGATGATGCGGCGTCGCTAGCTGAGCTGTTGGTAACATATAAAGCCAAGTCGTCAGCATATTGCAGAATTTGGCAATTGTTATTGAGGCAAGAACTGATGTCAGCTGTGCAGTAAAGGACTAAGAACTGAGCCTTGTGGTAGGCCCTTCCATGACATGCTGACGTCAAATTCTTCACCTGGGACTCTCAAAACCAAAGATCGAGACATCAGCAAACTGCAGATGCACTGTACCATCCTCACCGGTATTCTCAGCTGTTGCAATTTGTGCCTGAGAATGGGAAGAAGGACATTATCATATGCTGAGGAGATGTCTAAAAAGGCAGCGACTACGGATTCATTTTTCGAAAACAATGATCGTATATCTGAGACCAAACCCAACACTGTCCATGGTATCGAGTCCCTTTCTTAAACCAAATTGAGACCTAGGAAGTAAGTCTCTCGATTCTACTATAAATTCTAGTCGGTTCTTTATTAGGTGTTCCAATATTTTCGCAAGGACTGATGACAAAGCGATTTGCGATCGCTTTGTCATCAGTCCTTGCGAAAATATTGGAACACCTAATAAAGCGTAGCGATCTGAAGCTTTTAGGGTTATCAGCGTGTTTGACAGGTTTTAAAATAGGTATAATAATGAGAGATTTCCACTGATCAGGGACCCAGCCATTGGTGTAACAAAAATTTAAAATGTCAAAAAAATATTTGTTTGCTCTATGACCTGCGTGTGACATAAACGAATAGACAATACCGTCAATACCTGGGGCAGAGTCATGAACATTTTTCAACACTGAGTTAAGCTCCTGCATAGAAAATGGTGCATCAAGGGGATCCTCTGAATAGATGAGAGACGGCTGATTATGTTCTGATTCCGATGGTACATACGGAGGAGCCAGTTTGTCAAAGAACTGCTCGGCAGTCTCTCGAGGGATAGGGGAAGAAATTGAAGGGGAAAATCCAGATCTAAAGCGGTTGATCTTCTTCCATACTACTGATAAAGGAGTGGAGGGGGACAGAGACCCACAAAAGTCAGCCCAACTGGCACGTTTCTTCCTTCGCAGCATTATTTTAGATTTAGCGAGGGTCCTATTAAATGCTATGAGGTTATCGCTAACCATCGCCCCATTATACACCAGTTCAGCCTCATCCCTTTCTCTTATGGCTGTTGTGCATTCCTGATCCCACCATGGTGGAGGAGGAATCTTCCCATGCGCTGAGTTTTTAACAGGAAAGATGAGTCAGCACTAGCTGTTATGGCAGAAATGTAGTGATTATACCAGTTTGACACATGGAGAGGACTAAGAGAAACAAAATCAAGGGATACTTAATTTTGAAGTGAATCAATTTTGTCCTCCAATAAAGAGGAATACTTTGCCCAATCAGGATTAGACAAGTTATACCTCAAGAGTGGAGGGCTGGATTTTTCTAAGTAAGTTTTTTCAGCTAAGGATATTATAATTGGATAGTGGTCACTGCCATGAGACAAACTGGTACACTCCCAATGACATGATGCTGCGACATCCAGTGTACAAAATGTTAGATCAACACAACTTTTATGCTGTCCAGCAAGAGACCTGCGAGTTGGGCAACCATTGTTGATGATACACAGATTAAGGTCATCAAAGACTTCAACTAAACCTTCCCCAAAAGAGTCACAACGTTCAGAACCCCACCTAAAGTGATCAGTTGAAGTCCCCCATAACAAGTACAGGGCCGTCTATGTGTTCTAACATACGTTTTATTAATGGGAGAAAACTTTGATGAGGGTGAGCAATATAAACAAATAAGAGGGTTATACCCTCTACCCGGCCGGTAACAATGCTAATCATCACCTAGAGGAGGCAAGGATACAGCCACAAGTAGAACACGATTGTTCACGCAGAGAGCCGACCCGCCATAGCCATCAGATCGGTCGCATCTGAGAATATTAAAGAAAGGTGAACGTAAACTAAGACTCGGAACCAGCCAAGTCTCAGCAAGAGAACAAGCTAAAGGTTTGTATTTGTTCAGAAGAAATGTGAGCTCGTGTTTCTTATGCCACATGATCCTCACATTCCATTGAATGAACACTAACCGAGCCATTATTATGGGATGAGAGTGAGTTTATAAGTAAAGAAGCAACGTTGGACGGTAACTGATTTTTATTGGATGAACACATTAAAGTTAACAGGGGTTTGCTAAGAAGTTCAATAATGGAAGACAAGTTTTCAGGAGTTTCTGCTTGTTGACTCTTGAGAGCAGAGCCATTAGGCTGGGAAGATTGGGGGGTGCTAGAGAACTGTTGATGAGCTGTTTTATCTAGATATTGGAACTGTTTTACTTGCTTCTGAATAGGAAATTACTTTCTCAGCCATTATTGTTTTAAAAGACTTCTGCCTGCTGTACTCCGGACAGGCTCTGCTATTTGCAAAGTGACTTCCAGAGCACAACACACAGAAGGCTTCGCTCTCAGCAATGCTATAACCATCACCGGGGTGATCATTGCCACACTTGCTGCAACGGGGTTTGGAACGACAAAGAGATTCTACATGACCAAATCGGCAGCACTTGCGGCATTGAATGGTGAGGTAAATATACTGTTATACAGTTAGAGTTGTATATAAACAGAAAATCCGTTTTGGTAAAACTTGGCCATCAAAAGTGATGACACAAGTTTCTATGGGTCTGTATTCAATTAAACCGTCTCTATTAACCTTTCTGTTGAATCGTCTCACTTTTATAATTGAACCACAGCCTACTGGAACTTTTAAATATGTCAGTACTTCCTCTTCTGAGAATTCAGTAGGGATGCCACTAACAACGCCCATACGGGTTATATTAAAAGACGGGATTACAGCCTCATATAAATTTGTCCCCAAAACAATATTTGACAAAAATGCGTTAGCATCCTGAGGAGATGTAAATTCAACAGATACGCGATTTCTACCTACTCGCTTGACTGCAGCAATATTAGATATTATTCTGATTGGCCAAAAAGCGCCCGAATGAAACTGGGTGTAGGGTAGTTCCAGAATTAGATTGAGATTCCTTTCGGGAAACATGAACAATAAAAGGTCCTTTATCTGTAACTAAGTACTTATCGCGGCCTATAGTCGTTCTCGGTTGTTTAGTAGGGAGATTGGGAACATCCTTTTTCGTACCGTGACGTTTAAGAATGTTAGTCTGGGGTGGAAAGGTCTGGGATGGAAGGATTTGGGACTCCAGATTACAGACCACATCTGCAAACTGGCTTAATTGGTTAGGGGTGGGGTTTGGATCAGACGGAGAAAAGCCTGATATGGGGGTAGTAGGGATTTCATCAGGAGGGCCTGGGGGTTTATTTTTATCCATATTCATATTGAATAATGGTGACCAAAATAGTTAAAAACAAACACAACAAACCTGATAGCAGGTACCAACAAAACCACACAGAAACAAACACAATAACAAGTCACAATAAACACAATTACACAGAAAAACAGCCAAAATTCAAACACACGTGTTACCCAGAAGCACACTGTCTCACCTACTTAGATCTTAAAAAAATAAACATTGTTCGACATTTTCCACCACCACAGGTATGACGTAATTTGTTTTGACACTTATTTCCGGGAATCAAGGGATATGAGTGCGCGAGCGCAACAACAAGTTATGACGTGTCGTAACGTTATTGGTGCCACGATAGGGTACGCATTGTACGGTTGCATTCAAACGTATGTAGTTCAGTGTTCTATTACCCATCATAATAGACGCACTACCCTACACCCTACATTCATTACTTACTTATTTTGTATTTGTGCAAATGTTTGAAGATTTAGTGACAAACATTGATCTTTTCGTTATTTAAAAAAACAGTGGCAGTATTAAAAATAATGACAGTTTGTGTAGTGAGATAAGGTATAAATTTGTCGATTTAAGTGATGAACACGAAGACCTTAAAGTTGTTTTGTGCAAAATTTTGTTATAATTTAAATAGAAGATGGGAAAACGCTCATCGTAAAGAAAATATATTCAGAACTAAAAATAGTGAATGGTTACAAGAAAACATAATATGGCCAGACTTTATTAAGTGTTTAATAGGCAGTAATGAAGATCAACCAGCACAGAGTACATCAACTCAGCATGTATCACCAGCAAAGTTTCTGTCGGTGTCTCCACCGAACAAATCCCTAGAAAACCTTTTTGTGAATTAGCGCCTAAACAGAAAAAAGACGTGCAGAAAACTTTAATTTATCTTCGGACAAAATATAATATGAATATTTTGAGCAGTTGAAAGCGGATGGGAATGAGGAGGTTGCTAAAATACTAGCACATTTACTTAAGAATCCCTTATATGTAAAAAAAGTTAAAAAGTGCTGTTTGAGTACTTAACGCGGCCTACCCAAATGTCCTTTCTTTTGTATTGTTCGTGGAATCGTTGAGCTCCTTAGTTCTAGGTTGAGCTGCACCATGATTGACAAATGCATGCACTGACTGGACAGGTCCACTCAAATCAGTGTGGTTCTTTCCTCAAAAGACCATTTCAGACACCAGTCTACAGAGTCCTCATATGATCTGACCATGTTTATTCTCGGATTTTTACACTTTGACATGACGTGAAAATTTACTTTGTAAAGTATTATAATATTTTAATTATTGTGAATGTGAAGGCAGTGTGGATTTGTTGTTTTTTTTTTATCTCAATCTATTTTTATTTTTTTAAATTAGTTTTAATCATGGTCTGGCAGTTTGAGCAATTTATGCGGCCTACCCAAATGTCCTTTCTTTGGTAATGTTCGTCGAATCGTTGAGCTCCATATGTGTTGTGTTGAGCTGCATGATTACTGACAAATGCGTGCACTGACTGGACAGGTCCACTCATTCTGTTTGGTTCTTTCCTCAAAAGACCATTTCAGACATCAATCTACATGGTCTTCACATGACCTGACCAAGATTATGTCTGGACTTTAAAAGAGACTGTGACCTCTGAGTTTGTTTTGGCGTTTCTTCTCAGAGTAGTCAGATAGGAAACGCCGATCTCATCTACTTTTAAAATAGTATTGACGTGTAAAAGTGTTTGTAAAAACCTACTTACAGAAATAAAATCATTTATCATTTAAAGAAAACTTAATTAGGCGATTTGCAAGCATTTGATAGTCAAATTTCACGAATATGCTCAAGTGGCCATGCAAATGTATTTGGAATTATATAGCTGGTATTATATGCCTTCAAGTGTTCATAAAGTTCTTATGCATGGTGCAGCTATTATTGAAAGTTTTGGTCTAATACCAATTGGACAGCTATCTGAAGAAGCTGATGAAGCTAGAAATAAAGACTTTCGTAGGTACCGCCAACACCATTCCAGGAAATGTAGTAGATAAATGATAAATGATTTTATTTCTGTAAGTAGGTTTTTTAAAAACACTTTTACACGTCAAACATATTTTAAAAACTAGAAATGAAGACATTTTAAATAATTTATTGACCAGCTCTGATTTGCTCATCTCAGCGAAACGTCACAAACTTCGCAGAATACATAAAACTTTGTCAGGAGAAGTACAAAGTTTATTAATAATTGAACAAACGGACTTATACGAAAATTTTGCATTCGTTAATGTGGATACCCTTGACAGTGATTAAATTAAAACAGTGTTGTGGTTTTTACTTATTTATTAGTCCTAAGTGGATTAGGCCTAAAGGGGAGACCACTACATAAAAAACGCGCCTAGTTCTTAACCTCTATGGTGGTGTGGAATAGAGAACAAAATTTGAAATTGCGACCAAATCGCAGAAAATCGCAACCCGAGAATAGGCGCTAAAATAGGACAATAATACGTACTATGCGTAGAGTCAATTCTTTGAGAAAATTTGAGAATGTCGAGATTTTCACTTTTAATTGTTTTGCTTCATACAAAAATTACTTTGGATATTAATAACTCCGAAAATACTAAGTTATCTGAACGACCCTCGTAGAAATAATTACTTATTATCGATAGATAAATCCAACACAATATTTTTTTTTATGCTAAGTTCTTTACCGGCCCGTTTCAGCCCACTGTGGGGCGCCTTTGTGTCGCGCTGTCGCATCGCGCCCGTGTGAACGAGCCTTAAAATTGGTCGCAAATTAATCGTTTGTATGAAGGAAGAAACCTTACAAGTTATGAGCAACGGCTTCCGATAAATTGAAACGATACACTTACGCCAACAAATAATCCAATCGTCGAACATTTTTTTAACGCCTTTTCCGGAATTGAGTTCAGTTCTCGCCGCGAATTCTGCTTTAAGGCGCCACTCCGAAGCATGCATGTGAAACTCGTAAACCCACGTCTGTTCACCAGTAAAAATGCGTTTCATGAATGTTGGGTCAGAATTGACTCGTTCTAGCATGTCCTCAGCGACTCTAATGCGATTGAGTTTTTGAAAAACACCTGAATGTTTTCCAAAAACATTCAGGTGTTTTGGGACTAGCCGAGCGGCAACATGTTTTTTGATACCTAAGCGATAATTTAAAATAACAGAGTCACAGAAAGTTCAGCGGCTATCTTCCTCAAACTTGAATGAGGATTTTCAGTCACTATTTCCTTCACTTTTGCGATGTTAACTTCAGTTGAAGACGTTAATGGCCTACCAGAGCGAGGCAAATCTTCCATCATATCTCGAACGCTTTTGAACGCTTTGTACGACTCATAAGTTCGTGTTTTTGATTAAGTTGATTGACCGTAAAGCCTTCTGTAACATTTTCAGTGACTCCGAACACGAAATTGACGGTGACAGACGGTGATGCAAAATTTAAGACAAACTCTTTGTTCGATGTTTTTGTTCATTATGAAATTTGCAATACACCCTAGATGTAATCTAACTAAAAATAGCACTGTACCTTATGTAACTATCAGATACAACTCAAACTCCGCGCCAAAATGGAAAAAAGTTGTCAATCTAACGATAATAAAAAAAACAAAAAAGTTGAATTTGGAACCATAAACAAATCATCCATTCCCGATACTTTTTTGGACAGAATGTTTAGAGTTAACGCTGATAATTTTTTAACAGCTAGGCATAAGGTTTAGATGTACATCAAATTAATTTTGGTGTTCCTACCAAAATTAAATTAGGAACTTTGTATTTGTTTGTTACTTGACGATATTTTATTAGGAATTGATCACAATTAATTTCCTTTGTAATATTATTCACAATATTACAAAGGAAATTAATTGTTTGTGATAAACAATTACTTTTATAACATTATACATCAACAGGAGGAGGGTAAAACCGCAATAGAATAAAAGAACATGCAAAAGATTCGTTTCTATAAAATTGCGTTGCAACAGAAAATCGTTAAATCGTTACTATGGAGAAAATAGCAAGAGTTTTCTGGAGAAAGGGCCGGTTTGTCCATCAGGTACTTCATATGCTTAAGCATTCCCGTGAGGTTTCTGTCATTTTCTCAAAACCAATAATTTACAAACCTTCTCGGAACCTAATTAGAATGAACAATAAATCTACTAATATATTAAATTCTCGTGTCGCAATGTTTGTTACCAAACTCCTCCGAAACGGCTGAACCGATTTGTATGAAATTTTGTGTGCATATCGGGTAGGTCTAAGAATCGGCCAACATCTATTAAAAAAAAGAAGCAAAACAACGTTTGCGGGGTCAGCTAGTGTAACAATAATAGTACATTATGGTACCAGTGTGTTACATTGGTGATTACGACGGTGTGTCTAATTGCGGTGACCATAGAGCCACTTTATGAGCAAGTGTGTTGAAAATGTCTTTATGACACCCATAATCAAACTGTGACTTTTTCATTGCTGTAACTCACTAGTGAGTTACAGATTTAAAAAAAAAAAAAATTGGTGGAGTGGCGTTGTTCTTAAATCATTTTCTTCGTAACTAGTACTTGTAGACATTTTAATTAATAAATAACTATAAATTCAATAGTGAAAACGAGTTGTGAAAAATGTTTCGCTAGGGCGGGAAAAATTAATCAGTTTTCCTATGCGAGCGCATTGAGATCGGCCACAGACTAAAGGGATGAAGTTTATTTTTTATTTTCCGCGCATAGGGTTTGCGCCTATTCTGCCACGTACAAAATGGGGAATTAAAGTTTTCTTCTATTACAGAGAAAACAAAAGTTATATTTGAGTGAAAGTTTTATTTATTAAACACGTACGAGTTAAAATTATCTATTTAAATAAGAAGTTGCATGAAATGAGCAAGCAATAGGAACATTAATTTATTTGTTCTATTGAACACGATCTTTTTTTTAATAAAATGAGTTTTTATTGATATATTGTTCACAAGACTGTTGAAAAACATCGTATGATACACGTGTGTATTGGTAATCACCAATGTTACACACTAGTACCATAATGTACCATTGTAACAATGAATGTTATTGAAAAAAAAATCATTGCCTTTGGCAAGCAGTAGCTGTGTTAAATACTTTCATATAATTTTCCACTATTACCAGTGATCTTATTCTCCCGAAATACTCAGCCAAGAAATTACATTTTCTGAAAAACTTAGGACTTGTTTTAAAGTTTCCGGTTTTTAGATGTTAGTATTGGAACGTATACAAATGGAACTGAATGGAACTTTTAGTTGAGTGAACATTGTCCAAATATCCTGCGGCGTTGGTGCGATTATTCAAAACCGATGCAGTAACACGAATTAGCGATGTGTGTGCTGATTGCTAGGGTATCCATCTCTTATGCTCTATTTTTGACGTATTCCCACAGTTTATATTTACGATAATGATAGTCAAGTACTCGGATCAATTATCCTATGTAGGTTATTGGGTCCGAGATCAAGTACAACTGCTTTCTGAATGTCCCTCGGCAATCATCGCATTTCCGAATACTTATTTCCGTGAAGGTACAAACGAATACTTATTTCCGTGTCCATCAATTATTAGAATTATCGTGTAAAATCATTTGAATTCAAAATTAAGTACTTTTATAGTTGTTTTGTTTTGATTTCCATGTGAACTTTTTAGAGTTTAACTGTTTTTCGTTTTTAACCGACTTAAAAAAGGAGGTTCTGTATTTATAATAACATTTACTCGTTTTCAATATTATGTACACGGAAATTAATAAAAATATAAACAAAATAAATTACTGCGTCAATCGCCTTCCAAAAAAGAGGAGGTTATGTTCGATATGTAGGTATTTAACTAAAATAAATATTTATCTCTGTATTAATATTTTCAGTCCAGTCAGAAAATTTCTTCATCTGATATAGCTGTGTCAGTATGTTCACTCGCTCGAACAGGTATTTATTGTAAAATATTCCACGTGTGAATTTTGCATTGGTTCATATTTTCTATATTTGTCCTCACATTTTATTGAATGATCACATCTATTCTTACGGACCAATCATACAGTTTTTTTTCCAATATAATTTCTTTGATTGTTGTCATATTCACAACATTTTTAATAGCTACGTATCGTTTAATTTGAGATCAAATGTTTACAATTGGATTAAAATGCGTTTGCATATAATACCATAACACACTAAGTGTTGTTATGGTATTTTGGAGTCGCTCTGATGATGAAGCCAGAAGGTGGATAGTGGAACTCTTCAGTGGCTACTAGTAAACCCTTCGAGTAAAGACTAATATGATTCACTTTTTTATTTTTTATTCCAAAGTAAAGGGCTTTGTCGCACACGCGATAATGCCGCCCATGATTCACTTTGACGAGTCCAATACATTAAGTTTAGACAAAACACGAAGTTTGCCGAGGGACATTAAGAAAATAGTTGTACTTGAAGAGAAGAACAGGGTGTAAAGTTCACTCATACTCTTCGGAAAGGGGAGGATCCTCCGACCAGATGGATGTAAGAAAGAAAAGAAAGAAAAGAACGTTTATTTACGGTAAACATGACGCAGTGATCGAACACAAACACCAAAGAGAACAAATCGGGGGAAAATATGCGTCACATCCACGCATTACGGCCATCGCTCACCTTAATGCTACGACCCTATGCGAGACAGAGCCCCAGCGTTGGTTTTCAGATGGACCAAATGGATGTCGTATCTGGTGGGCAACAGCCCGATGATTGTTGTCGGGAAGTTGTATATATTCTAGCTGCGCGGTAAACCATGATTGCGCGGTAGGCAGGATTTGTGTGATGCGTTGTTCGCATGTGGCGGTGTAGATGCCGCCACATCACTCCTCACCGGAAACCGGAGCTGGATAGTGGACTAAGTCTTGTATATTGCGATGCTTGCCAATGCCAGTTGGGTGCCAGTGGGTTGGAACCGGGTATCGCATAGTTCGCGGTGAGTCGAAACTGTCTGCGAAGATGCCCCAGTGAGTCGGGGTGGCTGACTGCTGGTGTCGACCAGGAGAGGGATTAAGCGCTCTGCTTGTGGACCGGCCGAATGTGCAGTATGCTGTGACAAGGTTGCTGATGAGGCTGAAGGTGATGACCAGGTATGCGCTTGCGCTGCATGCTGATGGTCAGGACAACCGTTCAAGCCGTATTTGCTGGCTGGCTGTGTGACTTGCGGGAGTAATGATGATGACGTCACGCTGAAGTAGTTGCACGAAGGCTGCGCTGACGTTCATTCTCGGGGTCACCAGTGAAGAGATATGCAGATCACGTCGGGGTCACCAGTGAAGAGATATGAGGAACAGGGTGTAAAGTTCACTCATACTCGTGGAAAAGGGAGGATCCTCCGACCAAATGGATGTCGTATCTGGTGGGCAACTGTCCGATGATTGTTGTCGGGAAGTTGTATATATGCTAGCTGCGCGGTAAACTTTGATTGCGCGATGCAGGATTTGTGTGATGCGTTGTTCGCATGTGGCGGTGTAGATGCCGCCACATGCTTGTATATGTTTGATATCTTGACACATCGAGTTTCTTAACACTCAGTTAGAAGAAATTCTGGCTTTGCCTAAATAGATAACTTGGTTGAATTAATATCAAAGCAATTGAAGTTGAGGATTTCTCGATTTATGTTTTGACTAAGTTTTGCCACGACTTCGCCCGCTTGGAGTTCGGCAATTTGCCCAATTTGATAAAAATTCGTTTAGCCGTCAAGGTGTGTATAGGTAACAAACAGAAAGACAGAGTTACTTTTGCATTAGTTTGGAGTATGGACATGGCGATCACACTGAGAGTTAGCAGGTGTGGTTTCCTATGTTTTAACTTTATTTTTTGGTGCATTATCGTTCTTTTCGGATAGAATACTTTTAACAGCTTACAATATAAGCAGCGCTAAAGATACTACCTACATATTATAAGTAGATATTTTTATGTTTTTATTATGACTGTTAATCAATTTCATGATGCATCTAGGACTCGGGTTAGACAATCCGTGCTTCCAGGATCAAAATTGTTTATTTTGGTCCTGTCTAGGTGACTGCGTCAAACTGAAAAGTAATGTTGGCTACGAGTGTCCACACGTGTAGTAAGTTAGAGTTAACTCTTCCCAGAAACATGGCGCAGAGTTCTCGAAACAAGAAAAAGTTATTTAATCTGAAGACTTGATACTACTCTTAACTAAACTTATTCATTGTGCATGAGTGATTTTTGTGTACTTAAAGGTAAGAAGGAAAATAAATGCGTTTAGTGGCATTAGAACAAAAAGCAACTGAAAACTATGAACACAGAAAAAAAAACTTTGCAGATAATGCCAAAAGGGCACCTACCTACAATTAAAGTTAACTTTCTTTTACTGAAAAGGATGATTACCTACCTACTTATGTAATTATAATCTATGGAAGGATATAGGTATGTAATATCTTGTTCGTTTTGGTGTGGAAAATCTTGTATTCTTACAGCCCGATGGTCACATCACAGGCCCTTTTAAAACTCACCCCATTTAAACCAATTGTTTAAAGACGTTATGCTTACGCTCAACATGATCATCATTACTTACTCAGCAAAGCTTTTCTGAGTGAGAATTTCAAGTTTTCAGAAAAACGTTATTTTTTTTAAATTATAAAATTCAATAAAAACAGAAAATTTTAGAAATTTCCCATCGGCAAAAATGACGATCATCCATACAAATATTGGACAGTATTAGGGGATGAATTTAAAAAAATCCTTTCTTGGCTGTCGATACAATAAAATAACGAAATAAAGACAGCTCGTTTCTTACTAAACTAGTAAGCATTCTGTGACCTAAACACATTCGCAAAGTTTCCCAAATTGTGGTAAACAGTATTCTAACTTACCCTTGGTAGTTAAATTCATCCGTCCCTCTTCAGCGTTCGCAACCAATCAGCACCGATTTACGTTGGCTGTGGGCTTATTAATTTTGGTATGCCGGCTAATTACCCTGTGAATTTGCGAAGTACTCATTCAAGTGTCATGAATTAAGCAGTGTGTATGTGTGGGTTGCGTTCAACGTAACCGGTATGAATGGCACTTGGCGCAATTGCCACCTCTTCGTTACACCGGGTACTAGGCGAACATGCCAGCTAAAGAGCTCTCTTAACCCACACAGGGAAAAGAAATCTGTGTGCGAATAAGTGTTTTCCTACAGTAAGCTGTGTGTGTATCTGTGGTTGTGGTGTTGATGTAAGACAGGGTGGATTCTGCTGTATGTGTGGGCTTACGTGTCGGAGTTTCCCTCCTGTGACGTAACGTCCGTGCTTAAAGTTGAAGTCGGCGTTTGTTTGCCTGTTTCCGCATAGTTTGAATGAAAAGTAGTTTTGTTAGCTTCAGTATGGTTTTGTTAAGCTAACGAAATCTAGTTTATTTCGCGAGTGTGTTTGAATGTGAGTCGTAGGTATTATTCAGTCCGTACATTTGCAGTGGAAATTTCGAACGTAGTTTATCTGAAACAAAGATAAAGTTGTCTATTAGTAACTTTCTAAAAGAAATTGAAAAATATCGGGAATATCATCAGTCATCACACATGGCGAAGGTTTGGGAATTTACAAAATTAACAAACCAAAAAACTTTTTTATTCGTAAATATTATTTAACATAACTCACTACAGTTTTGCCAGAAAAGCAGCGTCGTAATATTTACATAAAGTGCTGCCTTATGGTTAGTTAAAAGGTGACCTATTGTGGTTGCTTAGGAAAATAAACATATAAAAAATGCTAAAAGCGCTGAGGATAGCGTTTGATAAAGTCACTACCTACTTAACAAGTAGGTACTTCATTATGCGAGATTAAATCCTGATAAACGCTGTAAGAGCAGGGGTGGCCCAGTCGTAACGGCCGCGACTTACCGAGTTGTAGGTCGTAGGTTCGAACCCAGACAGGCGCTTTAGTTTGTGTAAAATTATTTCGTCACCACTGCTCTCAAAACGGTGAAAGAAAACATCGTGAGGAAACCGGCATGTCCTAGAACCAAAAATTCGAAGACATGTGACAACTACCAACCCGCACTGGGCCCGCGTGGTGGATTAAGGCCCACTCCCGAGAGCAGTGGGAACATATTAGGCTCATTATCCTATGCTATATGCTAAACGCTGTTCATCTTTTCAATTTTGCTGTAAATTCATATTCATTTGTACTTTGTAGATTTTTTATTAATGAACTTCTTGGAATCTCTGATTAAATTAATCGTTTTAATTAATATAAGTTTGATACTTCTTTCCTAGAGTCTAGAGTATGTCAAAAAATATTCAAAAAGATTTGTGCTTGTGCTAAATCAACATTTTAAGCGATTCAATTAAAACATCTAATAATAAAGTAAAAACCACTTGGAAAATTATTAACAATGAAACGGGTAAGTCGGTTTAACAAGAAAATCAACTTGAAACTATGGTCGATAAAAAATTAGTTAATAAGGCTGCTGACGTAGCTGAGGCATTTAATGAGTTTTTTGCCAATATACCTATAACTACGACCTGCTCCTTAAATTCGTCCCCGTCTAAAGCTGAGAATCTTTTGAATGGCCAAAATGTACTCGCTTATTTAGCTTCGAACATGTAAAGCCTAGTGATGTAATTAACGTCTTTAACACTGTTCAACCGTGAATAGGCAAGACCAATTATAGCGTCAGCATCAAGAGCGACATACATTCGTACCACGTGCCGGCAACACCGGCACACAGTCAGCGCTAAGAAGTGACCTACTCAGATCTTCGCTTCATCGGCTCAATACACACACAACACACATTGATATTGTACACTTACATAACTCATACAAACATACCAACATCTTACGAAGTTAGGTCAGATAGGATTCACATTCAATGATCACTACCCAACCTGATAAGTCAATAACTTTAAAGCTTATTTTCGGAGTTGTAATCCGCTCTCGTCTAAAACCATTAATGAGATGAAATAAAAATATTTTTTAACTCTAGGCTCATTTAGAGAGTACCAACCGCTCTTGCAAGGGCTTATTTAAAGAGTTGCAACCGTTCTTTACAACATATACATGAAATGGATAGATATGTTTAGTTTAGGCTTGTTTAGGGGGACCTAGAATCTGACGTTTCATAAGTGCCCATGTAGGTCTATGTGAAATAAAATATTTTGATTTTGATTTTTGATGTGAGTCACCAGCCGCTCCTGCATGGGCTTATTTTAAAGAGTTGCAAGCCGGTCTGGCCTATTGGCAAAGCATATCCAGTGATCAATGGAGTAGACCATCATGATCATTACAAGTAGGGCTGTAAAACAGATAGTTATAGAAGGGTGGTGATGAATGGAGTAGAGACATCATCTGTTTTACAACTATGGCTGTGGAGCCAATAGTCATGGTAGAAGTAAACTATGGTGACAAATTAGTCATACTTACTTGAAGAGTTAGTTAAGAAGGTTAGGTAACTTGTGCCTAAAATCACTTCTTAGTATTATGTGATAACACACAGATATAAAGTAAAAATAATATTGATGGTTTAAGAACCAATGAAAGAATTAGAAAATTAATAGAGTGAAGGTACGGACAGACGTGCTCATAAAAAGCGTGCTTTTAAGCTTGCTTAAAGTTAGTACGCTCATGCAACTGTTCACATTTGCCAGCAATAAGCATGCTTGCTTGAAGCATACTCATAAATAAGCATGCTCAAAGCAAACGTACCGGACAGACGTGCTGCTATTTGGCACCAGGCTCTTGGACAAAATGGATGTACAAAGATATAGTGACAGTGCTATCCATACATAACTCATTATAATACATTTTTAGTTTTAGTTTTTTTTTTGTTAAGCTTGAATCATTCATGTCCTTTAATAAAGCCTCACGAGCATTATTTCGTGCAATATTATTTTATACAAAGGAGAATGTGTGTTCCACAGAGATTCGTAACTTCGATAATGTGTCACAAAAAATAAAGTTTTTTTTTCTCCTCAACGTCGTATTGAGGGTTATATTTTCGTTTTTATTTTAATTTGACGCAAAAACAGTCGCCCGCCGCGGATCGAGATCGGATCGATAATAGCATGCTAATAAGCAAACCTATTCAGACGCGCTCGGAGCCCCCTTCTACCTGCGCCGCAGGTATCATGCTCGAAAATCAAAATTCGGTTGATTTTTGAGCACGCTCTAAATAAGCATGCTCATTACATTACACACGTGCTGCTAATGAGCACTTGCTCAATAACAGCATGCTTTCGTGCTAGTAATTAACACGTCTGTCCGTACCTTTAAAAAGCCGAAAATAACTCTATTGTTAGAAGGGAATAGATAGGGATGAGTCATTAGTATACTATGAAGAAAGAATTTATTTACATAATCATAATTCTTTATATTTTAAAATCTTTTATAAGCCATTTGACTTGGTTGCCATTATGATCCTCAAGTATATAAACGAATGGGGATAGTTTCTGAAACACAGCCACCAGCACTTTACACAAGCGTAAAACCCGATCGCAGTCCTGTCGTCCTCGCCGCCGAGGCCCGCCGCGACGCCCAAATCCACGCCCCTCCCGACCCTTGCTCGAGCCAGCCCGCGCCGCTGAGCCTGTAGCTTTAAATTCGTCCCAAAATCACTCCAATCCTGATCCAGCTAGTCTCTTGCTGCCCTCTTCCAGCGACGCCCTAAGCTGAGGTTCGTACCCCACAGGGGGTGCCCTTAGCGTGTAGTCGCTTAGTTTTTAGTTAGTATTTAAGTTTAAGTCCTGGCTGGAGGCCTTAATTTATTAGGGAACCACAGGCAAGTCCGCTTAAGCAGACGACAACCTAACAGGTTGACCTGCGAGATGCCATTCCGAATCGATCAGACTGTCAGATGATTAATAAAAAAATGTAAATGTGACAGAGGATAGTGCAAGTATTTGTAGTGGGTGTAACGTAGTGTTAAGGGTTTGTATAAGCGTCCACAGAATATTCTTCTGCATCAGTCGTGAAGTGTCCCAGCAACCAACTTGGGAGTGTCCACAAGTGGATTTAAACACACCAAGCGACTACTGGGTAAAGTGTTGTGCAAGTCTGTGGGATGCAGTGTGGAAATGTTTTGGTGGATGCAGTTGAGAGTTAAGTATACAAGATTAACAATAATTGAGATATTGTCCAATAGCCGTCGTAGAGTGAGCCAACCTCAAAGACCCCGAGAGGTTTTAACAACACTTACAAGTGAAGAATGGATGCCAATTACCAGTGGGTAAAAGGAATGTATGTAGGGGTGTGGTGTACAATGATGTTCAGTATGAAGAAGTGTTGAGATGAGTAAAGAAGTATTCCAGAGTAGGGCTGAAGAGGAAAAATAAGTTAATTACCATAAAGTCAAAATAAGAAACCAAAAGGAAATAGAACTAGAGATAGTGTTTTTTAGAATTTTGAGAGGGTGAAATGGGTTCGAATTGATGAGTGGGGCGCCAAATGTAACATAACTACTGTATCCTAACTACATAAAAGGACGAAAGTAGACTTGGAACAGATAGTTTAAAGGATGAGATCGAAAATACAGGTGGTACAAAAAAAAAAACAATAAACACGGTTCACACAACACTGAAGTTCATGTAGAAGGCTTGAAGATGAACAGCTGGAAAGTTCGCCCGGAGGAGGAGGATGAAGGATCTTTGTAGATTGGCTTCGTGGGCGTAATCGGCTCCGTGAAGGGAAAAAGAGGAGGAGGTGGAGGAAGAGGGTGACGAAGGGACACTTCAGAGAGCCAGTATCCTTCGACAAAGCTCGACACAGAGTCTCCAAGCAGTTGGTTTTACAGCAAAACCTTGGCGTACAATCTCCAGGCAGATAGTTACTCAGCAGAGTGCAGACTTAGAATTCCCAGGCAGATGGTTTGTTGACAAAGCCCGGACGCCGAATCTCTTCAGATGCTTCAGCCCTTTCTTATCGGTAGAGAGTAGTTATATTCTTTGTGTCTTATATAGGCAAAATATTCCTCTTCCAGAATTCATTGTCGACGATTTTTGAAGTTTCAAAATTGTTTTCCTTCATTCTGACATCTCATCTGCCAGTAATAAAACCAGCCTGTGTTGTCAGCCAAGATGTATTAAAACCTCCACGAACAAGTCTGAGCGTGTCCTTATTAATTATTTTAGATCTCGGAATTCAGTTAACAATCGTAATCATATAGAAAATACAATATTTCAGCTAAACCTATTGGTAAAAATAATTCAAGTTATATAAACCAAAAAGCAATCTTCATAGACTAAAAGAGAAAAAGAAAATCAATGACTGTTTGATAATTTGACTTAGGTGTCACAATGGAAAATGTAAGAAAAAATATGAATGTTTTATTAAAGATGTTAAAAAAGAAATCGTTTTAGATCGATTTGTAAAATGCTAACAAATAAAAGAGTATGATACGGGACATGAATGGACGAATGAATGATGACTAATGGTGTAAGTATAGCATATACTATAATATACGTATCAATGTGTATAAACCAAGAAGTTTGTATATAATTAAGTTAGTTATCTTAATAAACTAGTCATCAAGCTGGAGTCGAGTTTGATTCACCTTCCAGAAGACCCCTCACTGTGGCCAAGACCTTAAGTCTGTGGGTTCGGCAGTGAGATAACCATTTATTGTGTACATTGCACGACGTACAAAAACCCAACTTCCGTCTGATACCGTAGGTCTCATTGTAACAGATTTCCCGCACGTGAAACCAATGTAACCTGCGTTTGGTATGTTTTGTATGGTAGGACTACAAACCTAGCCCTCTAGCAATTAGCGAGCACCCTAATTCTCCTAATAGGGCATTAGGAGAATTAGGGTGCTCGCTAATTGCTAGAGGGCTAGGTTTGTAGTCAGTAGGGTCGTAGGTAAATCCATAGGTACGAGGCTCAATTTATTAGACAAAGCCAACTGTACGCATTTGGAATAACGGTCGTACTAAGCTGTGAGTACCGGTGCGTACAAACACACTTAAGTCTAAAAACACTGGTGATTACAGGGGCTCTCAATTAAACTTTTAAGTAATATAATAAACATCGTAGCCCCCTGTTACTTTTAATAAATGTGTTGATCTAGTTACTTTTCCTGACCTCATGAAGAGTAGTAAAGTAACGGGTTATAAAAATAACATTGCTAATTTCAGGCCTATTTCTATCTTGCCAGCATTTAGCAAAATATTTGAAATTTAATACTTAAGCAGTTGCTCACACATTTTAATTTAAATAGCCTCCTTCGTAATGAACAATATGGCTTTACAAAAGGACGTTCGACTACAGATGCGGGTGTTGCTCTGCGGAAACACAAATTCAATGCATAGGAGTGCTCATCGCAAATGCTATTGGAGTTTTCTGTGATTTCTCTACAGCCTTTGATTGAGTGCACCATGACACGCCTTTGCGTAAACTACGTCATTACGATGTCCAAAATGAAGCTCTCAACGTAATAAATTCTTATTTACATAATAGGTTCCAATGTGTAGATGTCGATGGTGTGAAATCTTCCGGGCTACCAGTTCAGTTAGGTGTACCTCAAGGCTCAATGCTGGGTCCTTTCTTGTTCTTAGTAGGTCTTGTATTAATTTTACATAACCCCGAGATAAACTTGTAAGTGCTCAGTGTGATTGCCAATATTCTTACTTGTGTCCTGTGAGATCGCATTCTTTATGTATCTCTGTCCGCGCGGTCTGGCAGCTATTGTAATTGTTCTCGGCAGCCTCACTATGACTGTCGAGAAAGCTATGTACCTATAGTGGCTTCTGCCACATCACCTGTCACCATTACTGCACCTCTCTGTGAATGTGTGCGCATGCTTCTCGCATCCTCCGCTATGCTTGTCTCGCCGCGCTGCGCCTAGCTGTTCGCTTAAATCGCCTGGCCACGCGGCGAGGGACCTCCGAGAATGCCCGCGGCAGGTGACCGGCATAGCCTCTAATTGTAAGCCGCCACGATTCCTTATTTCTACCTATAGTGACCAGTGAACAGGTGCTTAGAGACCTGAGAACCTACTTTCCTGATTTTTCTGTGTCTCGTGATTAACTCTTAAATAAATGTGTAAAGTGATCCCGCTTTCCACAACGCCGTCAGGAACGTAAGACAATACACTGACGTTGATACAGCTCGATTAGTCTATTTTAGTTATAGTTTAGTCCATTAAACGACTACTTAAACGATAAGAATCCCTGTGATTAACTCAAGACAATGTTTATGTTATCTAATGTTTTTTTTTTGTATTTGACCATCTGAATCAACTAGTTTTAGTTATCTTCATTTATTATTGACATGATCTACTCATTGCAATGTTTTTTAATTAGTTGTATTGCAATATGTGGTTAGCTAGCGACCTCGACAATTGATTATGATCAATTATCGAGGTCGATAATTCTTGTCTGAGCAACCGGCAGCAAGTTCGTCATGCTCCCTTAGATGTCACTGCTTGCGGTAGGGTCGGGGGTCGGCTTGCCTCCTTCCCTCAAATATGGCGAGGGGGTAGCGGTTGATCTTTGCGGTATGCTCGTGAACGGATGCTGCTTGTGGTGACTGGTCGTCTTTTAGTAATTGTTCTGTTAATTTATTCTACTTCGGTGGTCCCTGTTTTATAATAATAGTAATAATGCATTTGTTAGCTGTCAGGCCCTTTATGCCTGGGAAGCTATTATTTGTGTATAAGTTATGTTGTTTTCTTTTTTATTGATTTTTATTGGTTTGTTTTTTGGGTATATTGACGTGGCTAGCTAACATATGGCAGATAATTTAATATGATGTTCTATGTCTCGTAATTTTTATTACTTTGCCATACCATATTGTGTAGATTCAAGTGTTTTCTAACTGAAAAGACAGCTGTGCTACTGGGGAGTTTGTTGCGCTACTTTTTCTTCCCAGCTAAAGCACTAGGCAGTGGTGAAAGGCGTTTTGGGAGACTGTCTTATGTAATTTTGACGTTCGAAAAGTGCTGATTGTCAGCCTAATTTGAATAAATGACTTTTGATTTTGTTTCCGATAAACAATATCTTGTGTAAATACGACATTCTTATTACATTTTTTGTTTTTTGAATTCATAGAACATTTTTTTTTGCATTTTAATATTGCCTACCTATTTTATAAATAAAATAAATGATGTTATAACGTGGTATGGGTGCACCAGAACCTATTGTTATTGTTTGTGTCCTTCTTTTGAAAGTATTGATAATAGACGCAGCCGTCCAGGTTTTGCAGTGAAAGATTGACATGTCACACAAAAGAAACTAAGTAGTGCTTAGGTGGGGTTCCTTCAGACACCGTTGGTAGGATACCTACCTCTGTATCTATAACTTGCAAAAGTACCTGCCGTCGTATGTACCAATTAAGTTTTAGGGATTTACATATTTTACCCGAGCAACACGGTTTCGTCAAACTTCATTCAACCGCAAATTAATCTGTTAAATTGTAAGTATTTACCAACTCGTTTTTTGATAAAAAATTTCAAGTGGACGCTGTGCACACGGACTTTCAAAAGGTTTTCGATGAGGTGGATCAAACGCTGCTTTCAGAAAAAAATGCTTTCAACAGAATACGTGGTAAGTTGCTTGGATGGTTTTTTCACATATTTATAACAGGACCCAAAAAAATTGTTGTTAATGGTTCCGAGTTAGACCCTATAGTTGCTACATCTCTAGTCCGTCTCTCTTCTCTTCATTATATTTATTAATAACATTACACAAAGTTTTATAAACTTTAACCGTCTTACCACAAAAAACAGAGACGCCTTAGACACTTGTTTATCAGTTATTTAGCAAAAGTGATGCAAAAGAACAATGTTTAGCCGTTGTTTAGAGTAAGACATCGTTTAGACGTTGTTTGTTTATACAACAACAACCTCCTGTTTAACACGTTTTTAACCCTCGCCATATTGCTTTCTTTCAGTACGTTCTACGAAAATTGCAATGCATAGGTATCTTTGAAAGCTGGTTTTAATTTTTAGGATGACATGGATTTTATGGATAACTATCGTATCGTGATCAAGTTTACCGAGTGCGAGTGAATCCTTTACATATCTAATGCAATAAATTAACATTACATACAATGAAAATACCTTCAGAAAACGGTACAGGTTCAGCAAAGGTAGACATAATAAAAGATGATATTCCACATGATTCTCGTGATACGTGCTTAGATCCTCCAATTCAAGTCAATTCAAGTTGCCTGTGCCTTACTGGCCCGCCATCGCCCTTTCGTGTCTTTAGTTTTTGTCGTCATTATCGGTTGTCATCGTATAGCTTATTTACTGCTATTTTAGGGTGCTTTTCTAAGAATTGCCAAGATGAAAAAAGGATCCGTCAACTTAAACAGTGTTTTGCTAAATAAATGTTAAACATGTATTTGAGTTAAGAGATTTATAACACTTGTTTAAGCAGTGTTTATCTCTTAGACACTGTTTTACTTAACACGAGACGTTGTTTTTTTTGTGTGGAAGACTGTACGTTTTTAATGTATACGGATGATATCACAATTTACAGATCTGACATGAAAAAACTTTTTTTTTTACGACTGTCTTGTTCTTCAAATGTACCTAGATATTGAGTTTATAGAATGCAAAGATAGTTTTAAAAATCTTCAGTAGCTCCATCAGTATTTTCAAAAGCTAATCAATTAGTGGTTGCGTCCTTGCGGAGCAGGACCAGCGATTAGCCAAGCATATTTATCAGCGATGTAATCCCCCAACTTATAGTACCTATACTTAGCTGCATAGTGTGCGTTTTATACAAGATTTAAATTTGGTTTCATTCAGTTTATAATGAGTGGGGAGGTATTTTATTGTAACATTTAAAACAGTACCCCATGAAAAATGAGTCTACTTTTGCCAGCCTGAAATCTGGTTGAGCTCATTGGTCCCTAGTTCTAGTGATATTATTGTGTCTTTCACTAAAAGATATAGATATTTCCTTACATACATGATGTTTTCATAGAAATATTGACATGGTGCCGTCGTGATGTTAATATCTTTTAACAGGTCTGGTGGCTCTTTTCTGCAGAATGAAAAATTTGTCGATTTATGCAGCTCCATACTATGGAAGTAACTAAAATAGACGGTACCTACATCAGCAAAGTGACGAATTTTCTCTACAATATGCTGCGTTCTGGATTTGGGATCTAGGCGGCTGTTACTTGATGTCATGACACTGCACGGCAATTTGACTATATTGACCTTACTATCAAATTGTGTTACATGTTATAAGTGATATTCGAAGGGGGGTGCGTGCCTCGACTGCTCCATACAGACATATGCAGGATTAACGCTGCGGAACGTGCAGCTCTTTGTCGCCTTGTTGATTAAAACAACACACATTTCATGGAACTACATATATTTTGTCTACTTAAACAATTATTTAAATGAATGGCTCTGGATATTTTGTTACGTGAGCAAAATTTATCAAATTTATCGCTATCGTCCGTTTATCGCTATAGTCTTTAATATTATAATAATATTATGAACTTGAATACAAAAAGGAGGGGAAGGAATCCCATAAGTGGGTACCTACCTAAATATTGGAAATGTCCAAAGAAAAGCGATTAGCAAAATATGAAAATATTAAAGTGACCTCAAATATGCAAAATTTATCAAAGGTTATAAAACAAGTAATTTCGGATTTACTCGCAATCATGCCTAGTAAGGTAGATATTTGCCTGCTATATTTAACTCCGATACATGAAATAGAGTTTAGGGGAAAATTTAAACGGATTTGCACAAACTGGTGTAAATCCGAATTTCAATTTCGATTTCCCTGTATTCATCGGCCAATTAACCTTCTACCTAAAACAGAGAGCTGGTGAATATATGTATGTTTTAAACTGAATATGATTATTTAGATGGTAGCTTTTTCTCAGATTGTGTGAGTGATGAACATGAAAATAATTGCGCATAGCACATGGCAGGTATGGGCCGATACTGTGCGAAGGTATTTTTGTATCTTCAACGAAGGTGTTGTTGTTTCAACTACTAGGCTCAAGAAAATAGGTGGCTCGTTTAAATGTCAATGTATATATATGTCGTCTTTATCATCATCACCTCCTACCATCACGTCCTAGCCACATTCAAGAACTAAGCCTTAATAAATTCATTTTTTTTTGCGGAAACCATGCCAGAAAGCCTAGCCTATTATTATACTGTCAAGTACTATATTGAGTATAAAAGGAGTGGGATTGAGCTGCTCCAATAAATTACCACAGATAATGTTGATGTTTGATGTCCTATATAAGAATGCTTGGATAAATGCTGGTCCTGCTCCATAGGACAATCTAGAGACTAGACAAAATCATACGAGTTGTATAATTTGTTATTTTTACTATACTGACACAGTGACTTATTTCTAGTTATAATTTTAGGGAAATCATATACTTTCGCAATGTTTGTAAATATGTGAGCACCAAGTACCTCAAGTGATAGATTTATCTGTCTTTGCTTATTTTAAATTCTTTTTACCTATAGGTATAGTATTTTTGTTCTGGGTGCATCGTCTTCACATATAAAAATATATAATTAATGTACACAAAATATTGTTAAACATTTTAAAAGAGTAACGGTGGAGTTTCTTGCCCCTTCTTCTCCAAACGAAACTACCTTTTGGAAGGGGCACCTAAAATCAATTCTATTTAAATAAAAATGTTGACGTTCAAAGTGCCTTTTAGTGCCTATTTGAAATAAATGATTTGACTTTGACTTTTATTTATTTTGCCAACTATTTTACTTTTTTTTCTATTTTTGTACCTTTTTCTATAAATTACATGTTTATTAACTGTCTATAGTAAAATATTATTTGATTGTGAATGTGTGGACTATGTGAGTCATTGCATTTTTTTTTCCAGTTATTTTTAATGTTAGTCTGGCAGTTTGTCAATTCCTTTCTTTGGTATTGTTCGTCGAATCGTTGAGCTCCTTAAGTTATCATGCAGCTCAATACAGAACATTGAGCTGCATGATAACTGACAAATTCGGGCACTGACTGTCCACTTATTCTGTGTGGTTCTTTCCTCAAAAGACCATTTCAGACACCAATTTCTGACCTGACCTAGATTATGTCTGGCCTTTAAAAGAGACTGACCTCTGAGTTTGTTCCGGCCTTTCTTCTCAGAGTAGTCAGAAAGGAAACGCCGATCTCATCTAGTTTTTAAAATATGATTGACGTGTAAAAAAAAGGGTTTGTGTACAAACCTACTTACAGAAATCAAATCATTTATCATTGGATATTTTTAATTACTTACAATTAAATTATTATGAATTTGAGATAAATAAGAATATAATACGCTGTCAACACGCGTTAAAAAACTGTGAAGCTTTTAAAATAAGGTGTGTAACGAATTCTCTACACAAGTTCGTTTGACACAATTGCAGCGCGCTACAAAGGAGTTTGCAATACAATTAACAAAGCTGTGATGACCAGTTGTGTGCATAGTACTCGTATGATATCATCATTCACCCCACGTACCCTTGCTTGTTACATCAATTTAACAGGATCGAGTCGCCTGCACACTTCTGTCTATCCGATTTAATACTATCACCAAGATTTGCATGTCACAGGACGCATGTTACCCGGGGCAAATGCCGTTGTATTACGGAACACAGATTGTATTGTGCACAGATATAACTGGATAAATTAATTTTCGTGGCATTAACATGCGCTTGTAATTACCTGTGTTCTATCCGGTTATTGATTAATTGGGTAAATCAATACACAATATACATAGATACCTACGAGGATGATCGCTTAGATAATGGAATTTATTAACGTCTAATCTAACCTGTAAAGTAAAACTCGTCTTTTCAACATTTCAAATTAGAATATGAAGGAGGTGTCGTTTGACCCAAACAAGGCACAGCCTGGATCTTGGGAACCCTTAAATATGTACAACATTTTGGTAACAGTTCAAATAAAATAAAACAAAAGTGGAAATTGGCTACAGTTAAGCTAGTTAGCTTCATCAAGACTACGTAACGAAATATACAAACTAATTAATCTAGGGGAAACTAAAATTAGTTCTTAAAATAAAATTTGAATATAGATAAATTTAAATATATTCGAACTTAATAGATAGATACAAGGATACTTAATGTAGGAACCAAAATGTATTAATTTAGTAGTGACATATCATGACATTAACTTAGCGAGTCTCTCTTTCATATTTTTAATTAAATGGAAATATATCTCCATGACATGAAAGTTATGGAAGGAAAACTTAAGCCACGTTATAAAATTATTTTGTTATAAGGCTCTGGTTCCTCATTTTCAAGAACAAGGTGTAAGAGAATTTTGGAACTGGCTTGGATACATTTTTGGCTAGCTTTTTAGTGAAATGTGAGCATATATTAGAATATTTTATCTAAAATGTACGTGGATGGTAAGTTTTTCACGATTTTGAGTATAATTTTAGGTACAACAAAAGAGGATAACTGTGTTTTTACACTTACATGCTGTCTAAGTAGGGAGAGGTATATAAATTTATATTTAGAAGAAAAAAAATGAAATCCTCCTACCTGATGCGTATATAAGTTCTAATCGTAATAATTGGATTGAATAAGTCAAACAATAGATCGAACTATGAAGCGAATTCGTGCAAGCCTTTGTGTTTGGTTGTCTGTTCGGTCTAGTCACATAATTGACCATTTAGCTTGTACCCGGTTACAGGTATCGGAGACACTGCCTTCAGCGGTACGACGGACCGAGCCCGTCATCAGCCGCGGGGACACATACATGCATTTGCATAACAAAGAAACATCTGTCTGTTCCATAGGCAACGTTTGTGTAACATTGGATTTGTTTTCATATACTATAACGGGCATATCAAATCCTGTGTTCTGAATACACGCAGTTAGTCTGATAGCATCGGATGACGTTTGAATATCTGCATACATCATCGGTTGGAGATATAAAATTAAACATAAGGAATGGTGTAGTTGTCCATACCTTTTTGATGATTATAATTTGAATTCTATAATATTTGTGCAACTTTTTTCAAATGACCATTGAGAAATGGTCATTAAGAACTCTTTTCGCATCTTCTACATTTTTGTAATGTTTTTTGGTATAGTGGGGAGCGGGGGGCTAGTAGTAGCAGGGGTAAGTAGTAACAGCTTAACTACTCAGCAGGTTTCGAATATTTTGTTTTGAATTTACACATAATCTGTTCCTTATAACAGGACCTACGTTATAAGCACAGCCAGTAACAGGAGAGCAGAGTAAGTAGTTGTTAGCAGGCGCACGATTTTTGCTAGGTAACATAAAAATATTAAGTTCTTAAAGTTTGATTCTAAATTACTGCAATATCTTTTTGAAATGAATATCTATTAATTTGTGTAGTCAACATAATTATTATGCTATCATATGTAACTAAGTTCATTTAGCACTAACGTTTTTTTCAGTTGTAACAAAATTTCGTGGCACATTGTAACATGTTACAACTTGCCCCTTCATATTTTTATGTGAGTGCCTAGCATGGACAATATCGCACTGTTGGGAAATCAGACCACTACTTATGGGTCCACCTAGGAAAAAATATAACAGAGGTGGCGAAAATCCGCTAGATTGACTGATACTCCAGAAAAAGAAGTCTTAGAGAAAGAATTCGAAGAGAAAATGAAAAAGAAGCAGAAGCAAGAAGATAAAGAAAAATACAAAAATAAGGGAAAGGCAAAAGGAGAATCGACCAAAGAGAAAACATTAATAAAGTGAAGTTTTCTTAAGTTTTCTCTTTTTCGAATCAGATATGGAAACAAGAGTGGCTGTTTGATTTCCGGAAAAGAGTACAGCAGATCTGACGGAGAAGACTGGGTCGAATGTTTGATTTGCAAATTGTGGTCACACGTTTAATGTGTACAAGGCGATGCTGTATCGTATGATGAAGACTGAATTCGAATTTAATTAATCTATTCTATGAAGCTAGACTAGCTTGTCACGTTGATTGTGATGGTTAAGTTTCAAAACTGATTAATGATGTTTTTAAAAAAAAGTAAAAGTAAAAGTTTAGAGAAGCCATTTGATTTAATTATATCATAAGACTAGGTAATTTTGATGACCAAAAATTATGTTAAGCTTTAACAATGATTTTGACTATTGATAAAGAAACACTCTTAACCTCATTGGATTGTAAAGAAAAAAACGGTAAATGTAAAAAAAGTATACTGATTTACAACAATACCATTACCACTGTTTGTCTCTCCATCACCCAAAGGTTGACTGATAGAAAATGCCTATGGCATTTAAGTCTGCCTCTGTACATTCGTGTGCGTGAAGTATTAAACAAATAAAAGCCTAAAAATCAGAAAAAATCTGTTTTTTTTATTATGTAGTAACTTCTTGCCCCATGCAAGTTACAACTTGCCCCAAGAACGGGGTAAGTTGTCCTAACATGTCTACTTTCACGAAAAGTCATTTATAAAACATCTGTTATGAATTCAAGCCCAATTATCATTCTAATCGATACCTGAATAGATGTCCTCTCATTTAAAAGTGCTAAATCATGAAAATACTCAATATTTTGAATTCCCCATCGTAAAACCTAAAAATTGTTACAACTAGCCCCGACTCCCCTAAATGAATATGAATGAATGTTTTTTTATGAATATCATATAGCACATAGTCACTAAAATAACACATCCTTAATTTTATTATTGTGTTCATGATTTTTACATTGAATACGTAATGTTGGTTGCAAATAAAGCAGTGACTCGTTGCATCGTGCATCGTGCCAAACTTTGTTCATACTCGTAGTGGAATGCTGTGCACATTGGGTTTGACTGTGGCACCGTCTCTTCTGCCATTCATTTTCATTTTTCATGTCATTTTGCCAGCCTGCTAGAGGCTAATAATCACATGCAATTTGTGCCGATACGAGCAAATATAGTATAATAGTATTTTTTTAAACCGACTCCACAATTAAACATATATATTGGCGGCAAAGCCGTTAAATTACACTGAATAAAACACTTTTATTTGCAATTGCGCTGATGAATGCCGACGATGTAGCTATATTGTCATTTAAAACCTGAAACTGACTCGGTAATGTAAAATTGTTATTTTCATCACGTGTGCATGTAGGCTGTGTCCACGCTCCGCAAGTAACGAGCTACGATTCATTACACTTTACACCCTCGCTTCGTGGAACTTGCCTTATATTAATGAAAAACTATGCTGCAGTTTTCAATACGTAGGTTTTAAGATTAAAGGATTTGATTTGATTTAAGGTGGTATGTCAGTCAAGGCAAGTCAAGTCAAGACTGAAAATATGGAAACTCGAAGAAGTCAAAAAAACAATTCGAATGATTAGCATTTGTTGCTGTCGGTGTTTTTGGATTTGTATTTACCTTTTTTGCCACCGACTTCAAATTTTTTTCCGTAGGCTGATGTTTTTATGGATCATTTGTTTTTGGCAAGTTCTTTATTGCAGCTTGCAGTAGGAGCAAAATTTTAGAATTTTATTTAGATATCGCCACGTAACGAAAAAGTGGTATGCCTCCTCCATGCGACTTTTTATTATATATATTAGAAAGAGACAGAGACATAATAGATTCCATGGTTTTCGAGAGTTATGTAGTAATTGTGAGGCCAAAATGAAAATACAAGATGGCGGCTCTGAAAATTTTCAAATTTACATCATGGGTGTTGTTTTTATGGTTTTCGAGGGTGTGGTGTGTTTTGTAATGGAAATCCAAACTAAATCAACATATAGAATTACACTTGGATTTGAAGAAAAAGCGTATGGCAATTCGTTCCTGACGGGGGTACCCCGAACATATGTTTTTTTTAAGTTATATTTTTCACTTTTTTGTTGTGGTATCTACCCCACACAAATGCGTAAACACTACTTGCTATAGCCATATCAGTGACAGGAAAGTATTATAACATCATCACATATACACTCGTCGAAAAACAGGCCAAGTGCGTGTCGGACTACGCACAATGAAGGGTTCCGTGGTTGGGATGAAGTTACCCCAAGAACAAACCTAGCATTAGCATAATAAATGTTCTCTCATAAATTGATATACGTCACAGTCAATTCTCCAACTGCAAACGTAGGTAAGTTTGTAATCGCATTTGTTTTGAAATATGTGATAAAACTACAAATTAACGGGTTTCGGACATTTTCCTTTACTTGAAATGAAATGTTTATTTTTGTAAGTAGATCAAACTCAAACTCAAACTCAAACACAAACTCAAACTCAAATCATTTATTTCAATTAAACCATTTACAGGCACTTTTGAATTGTCAAGGAGTCGGTCAGTCAGAAATATGAAGCTAGTTGCCCATTCCAAAGCGTAGTAGGTACCTATGGAGAAGAACGGGCAAAAAACTTCATGGACACTCTTTTAAATAATAATGTTTTTACATATATCTTAGTTACATCGATTAATGTTGACACTATAAGTGAGAACGATGTACAAAAAACCGTACACGTTAAAAGCGTCCAGAGTGCATCAAAACATAATTAAAAACAATCCAGCTAATTAATTATTAAAATAAGCCGTGGCAGCTAAGAGATGACCAGTCCCAACTGACGGCGCCCGTTCACGAACATGACGCATGGATCAGCACCATTCAGCTCAACCATTTTGAAGGGAGCTAAATGATCCGACACACGCGCCACCGTCAGCGAGACATTTGAGTGAGCGTGACATACTATCAGCCGCCAAGGCACATTCAAGTCAATCTATGACATTACCCGGTAAATGGTAGCTATATAGTACAAAGTACTCACATCTGTGCAATGCATCTATATAATAAAAAGGAGATTGAGTTTATATAATGCAAATAAATTCTTACTATCTTCAGCAGCTTCAACAGTGATTCGAATGTCAATTAATTAGTTGTGGTGTGGAGCAGGACCGGCATTAAGCCAGGCATTTTTATCAGTTATGTAATCCTCCAACCTATAATATGCCTGCCTGTATAGTGTGCGTTTGACAAAGGATTTGAATTTTGTCTCATTCAGTTGAAGTATGTGTGGAGGTATTTTATTATAACATTTTAGACAGTACCCCATGAAAGATGAGTCTACTTTAGCCAGTCTGAAACCTGGTTGAACTAATAGGTCCCGATTTCTAGTACTATAATTATGTCTTTCACCTCTTTTACTGTAAAGATGTAAATTTTTTCTTACGTACATGATGTTTTCATAGATGTATTGACAAGGTACAGTCATGATGTTAATATCCTTAAACAATTCCCTTAGAGAATCGCGCCTGCGGAGATTATATATGGCTCTGATGGCTCTTTTCTGCAGAATAAAAATAGACTCGATGTCTGCAGCCCGTCCCCAAAGTAAAATACCGTAAGACATGATACTATGAAAGTAACTAAAATAGACCAGCCTCGCGGTATCTACATCAGTAAATTGACGTATTTTTCTGACAGCGTAAGCTGCTGAACTTAGCCGTCCTGCTAGAGATGTTAAATGAGGACCCCATTGTAGCCTTGAGTCGAGCGTGATCCCCAAGAAAACCGTTTTATCGACGAATTCTAGCTTCTCTTGATTCAATACTATCTCACAATCACTACTCTTGACGTTTGGTAAAGAAAATCTTATACACTTAGTTTTATTTCCATTTAGTACTAAATTATTAGCCGTGAACCAATTTTGGACCAGCAGTAGGGCGTTATTTACGTCGTCAAAATTTGAAGCACGTCTATCTACCTTAAAAATTAAGGAAGTATCGTCAGCAAATAACACCATTTGTGGTTGATTTATTAATAATGATCTTTATAGACACTTGTCAAACGTCAATAAAAGTTGTAGGTCAATATTTTAAAACTAGATGGCGACTGCATTTCCTAGCTGACTGATCAAACCCAGAGGTCATGGTCTCTATTAGGAAAGTTGGGTAAAAACGCTTGGGTGTAACAAATGCTTTTCGAAGTGGTGTCTGACCAATAATTAGAAGTAAGGTCGTCAGACTATGGCAGAAAAACATCTAGGTGGACAACGATTTTTTTGTACAAGTAGTAAATAAGTACCGAATGTATGTTTAACTCTGGCGAATTAACATGGCATCTGGCTCGGAACTATTCGATATATGTTTTTTATAGAATTTCAATATTAATAATATGCATAGCCAATGTTTAGGAACTTGTTATGTCAGAGTATGGTGTAATATTAAAATATTAAATAAAGTAAAGTTTTTTTTTCGTTAAATCTATACTCAACAAACTTCATTGGCCAGGTGCCATTGTTATTATTCGCCAAAGTTGTATGTGCTGTCATGTCATTTAGCATGACTATTGCTGTCGACTTTTAAATAAACCATCGCATAATTAGGGTTTCGCTACATCTCGCCAAGTATTTATTTATAAATGACTTTCCATTTTGTTATCCCATGATCCCTAACGTGAGATAAAATCAACTTTTCACTCGCTGTCACTTTACAATGCGTATATTTGTAACAATGGAACAAATTGACCGGCGCACGGGCCGAAGAGACAATGGACAGCAATCATGAACCCAGTTTGTTTACTTCACAACAAACCGCCAACAAATTTATTAAATCAATCTTATCTTTTTTATAAATGTATGTGTATCTAACTGAATAAATAAAATAAAAAATGAAATAAATTGATAAAATATAATCAAAGAAAACATGGAAAATGTGAATGGAAAAGGCGAATACTCCTTACTGTAAGGTATGCACACGATTCTTTTAATATTTGCAGGAGCTTTGACGAACTGAGAAAGCTTAGGTAGGTACTTACGTTACATAGCAATATGTCTGTGTTTTTATGAGGTGTACCTATTGAGGCGTGACCTCTGCGGTTACAACCTATTTTTTCTAATTCGTATAACTGGTCATCAATTTTCCATTCTGAAACTTTAAAATTTTGACGTAAACCCTCATTTGATGAATGTTTTTTTTTATTAGTCTCGGTAAAATATAAATTGAGACTGGGCTCAATTTAAATTTTTTCGAGAGTAAGGTTTTTATAATTTTTCGTCTTTTTAATCTTAAATGGAGTCCAGTAAATTTAATTGACCCTAATACCTAATTAAATTGCTGAAAATGTTTTACAGTCAACCAAGTCACACAAATATATCTTGAAACGGACTCAGTGTGAGTGTTATCATTTGAATAGTTCATATTTTACTAAATTTAAATTATTGTTTGTTTAAATTAGTGAATGATGAGTAAAGTGTAATTAATATGAAGTTATTGATATATATATTATTTTAATTATTATAGTATTAGGTATTTTGCTTAGAGCTGTCTAATAGTTGCTTGCAGTTTATATTACATTCTTTGTTCTAGAGAAATACTGTGAGTCTGTGGGTTAAGAGATGTGAGGAAGAGGGAATCCTAGCTAGTCGGAGCAGTTATTTATGAAGTGGAAGGCTTATTTAAATAAGCCCTCTCATGGTGAATGAATATGAAACAAATGGTTTCAACCAACCGGACATTTTGCTGAATTAATTAAAAGCGTCATTCAAAACTGTTCGCCGTGTACTAAAAAGGTTGCATCACCGAAGCCCAGCAAATAATAACGTAATAAACAAGACCGTTTAAGTTCCGCAATAGTTTATGCTGTATATTAAATAAATAAAAAAATGAGTTTTAGTTTCAATCTTCTTTTCTTAAAGAAATTGATACTTAAGCTATCCTCAATGTGTAACCTTTATTCACTAAAGCCAAAAAAATAAGGGAAATACTTAATGTTAACAAACTGCCCTTCAAAACCACTTATTAAAACCACTTATTTTGAAATTCATGATCGAAGCTTAATGTTTATGGTGAATTAAATCTACAATCAATTTTTTTGAACATCTATGATGTTAAAAAAAACAAATTGCTTCTAAGTTCCTTAACATAGTATTGCACATCCTATTTCGCTAAAGAAGTTATGATAAATAATCGTAACGGTTATCTTTAAAAGTAAAATATTAAGTATAAATATGTTTTCATTTTTGTTATCACTTGTAACGCATTTTTTATTCTAAACCCTATTGCATTAACCAGAAAAATAAAAAAGTTGAAATTTTTATTATTATTTCAAACCAAAATAATAAATTAGCAATAAAACTGCGCTGCATCATATGAGATCAGAACCTAAGCCGGTGGCTTTTCAGTCCAACGCTTAGATTATCTCGAATTTTAGCAATGCCATAAACTGGCCTAGTCACGCGCATGTTGCGTGTGATTTGTGTGACATAAGCGACGGATATATATTTTTGTTTCGTGCAGTGCGATGCGAGTAAGCGACGATACGTCAGTGTGTGCCATGCAAAACTGCGATCTTTGTGGTGGGCGTCGTTTAAACACATACAGTCGTACCGCGAGTTCACAGCAATACGACTCTTAACGTGCCTATCCACTTTTGAACGCTTACTGTATTGTCCCCTACTTTATATTTGAGCGTCAGTTTTTAGCCTTTTCCTTGGTGTAATAACCTATTTTATTTGTCATAGGTGAAGAACCAGTTAAAAAGGGCTGCTTCATCAAATCATACAAAAAAAAAAAACGACTTTCCCGTTGGATTTTCAAAAAAAAATTACAAACCTTGTCCTACCAATTACAAAAACGAATTAGCCTAAGCAAATAGGTGCAGCGCCTTTGATTGCGCGGACAAACATTTTTGGCAATTGATCTTTATTTACATAGATTATACAAAACTGTGATAAAGAGGTGAATTGTCTTTTTTATTTCGCTACACAAAATAGATATATATAGTAAGAATCTGCACACCCTTATGTGACTAAAGGTATCAACCCATGTAAAGACGAAGAGAGCCTGTTGACATACACCGAACACAATACCAAATTCCAGGCTGTAACAGTGACATTTAAAAATGGAAATAACCCATGACACTTTTCGGCCGATGGAACTACAGACCCCATCAGATGACCGGACTTTTGTGCAGTTAATAGACGCAGCAGCTACAATAAATATAAAAAAAAAAACATATCTTTCTATATGGGTAATGTTCTTTAAAGCAAGAAACTGAAATTCAACTAACAGCTTACAAATCGATATATCAGATACTCTATAGTGAAGTTGTTTGTATCTATACTTTTAATTTTAAATACAGTAAAGATACCTCGTGGTTTCCATTATTTAAAAAAAAACAAAAGACTAACTACTATTTTATCCACTTAATGACAAAGCCTTTGTAGTGAGTGGACAATAAATGCATCACTTACGTTATAAGGTTGAAAACATATGGCCTACTTATAGTGTTATAGAAAATCTAATAAGAACCTTAGTAGCCTTGTTTCCTGTAAAAAAAAATGCATTAGGTAGCGTTGTAGTAGACGATGTAATTTTTGTGTTGTAAATGTAATTTCGGAAACCAAGCCTCTAGTTTAGGGCCTAGACAAATGACATTCGCTTCGGAGCGATTCCATTTCTACATTCGCATTCGCTTCACTACGATACTACGATATGACATATGATCACGTGACATTTCGATAGCTTATGTCAACCCCAAACTTTTTTTGGCTTTTCTACTAGCGTCATCGCTAATCGAATGTTACTTTGTGTAGGCCTTTATTCCTTATTTAGCACAAGTATTGTAAATGTAAAGCCTGTGGTCGCCACTTTGGGGTCGATTCAACAAATCAGTAAAAGGGCTTAAACTCATTAATTCTAAGAAAACTGACTTTGTAATACGGGAACTGAAGCCTCATTGCATTTAAATTAATGCAATTATTTTAATGTATAAGTGAAGGAGGTTAACTAAGGCGATTGGTCAATTATTCCATAACATATCAATAGACCTTCCGAGAATACTCGACAAATACTGTTTTTATAATTGCGTTTATTTCTATGACTACCTTCAGCTATGAATATTACTTGATAGGAAAGTCAATCATTGAAGAACCATTGATGTTTTATTAGATAAATAAATTATGTGTGTATTATGCATGTCAAATGCTTAACAAAATGATGTGACAGCAAAATTCACCACAATCGAACTCAAACAATCTCAAATATTCAGACTCTTTAAGCTGGTCAAACACGGTAGAATAAATTAAATGAAACCTAAACGGACCGTACGAAAATACCTGCGACGTAACAAAGGTCAAGTTCTGAAAATACTATGAATATCAAATACGTTTCAGTATAGGTCATATTTATTTACCTGTATATTTTTAGCCAATACGGGCTCGTGATTCTTTTATGATGAAATAATACTCCCATACACCACTCCGTAGCTTCAATCGATATGCCAATCAAGCTTGTCAATTATGCCTGTAACACCGGTTGCGGTGCTTCGACAAGTAGTTAAAGCAATTAAGAACTTATTGCAACAAAATAAGAGCGCATTTTCCATCCAATGAGGCTACATAGATATAGGCTCTACGAAGTGGCTACGCCAGTCGTAGCGAGGCGTAGCGGTGACGCTAATTTGGCGTGCTTTATCGTAGCTCGGTGTAACCGCGGTTCACGGTCATCAGTGAAGAGGCTTGATTGCAGCTCTTGCTAACTTATACATGCGGATTACGGTGAACAAGCCTTGTTTATTTATCAACGAGTCTGGTATTAACCAGGATTATTGATAAATAAACAAGGCGTAATTAGACGAGAAATGTGTAAAGCAGGGATGATAATGATTTGCCAATGTCATCGCACCGCGGTTATTCGTTGCGGGTGTATTTAAGCATTTTTATTTTATTTAAGATTAATGTGTCTTTGTTACACGACTCAATAAAGTTTCATTTAATTATTGCAATTTAATACCCAGCATATTTTAACTACGTTCTTGACTCGCCTTAGTGACGATTAGTTTTTCCAAGAACTTGATTACAGGAAAGGTTGGTTTTATTAGCTACATACGCTTTACTATGTAGTTAAAACTGTTTCTCTAAGGGTCTAGTTTAAAGTTTTAAACAGTAAACAACAAGATACCTCTGCAACTTAGCAAGTTTTATTATTATATTACAAACTTACCACTTGCATGCACTTTCGTAGTAACCAAACAATTAGAGACCGTCAACTGTCCAATAAATTAGCTACTACCTACATTATAGAACTCTAACTTTAATTGTCGAAGTAGGCGTCCGAGTTGACAATAAGTTCACCTCAAGTTATTTCCAGGAAAATATATGTGCTGTGTTCACACTTCGCTTATCTGTCTGATAAATTTACCGCTTCAAAGTTCTCGCAAACTAGATCGTTTACAGCGTAGGGAGCGAACTACCAGGGGCGCAGAATCCCGAGCAGCCTCCGTTACACGTGCCGCACTCACACATACAGCCCTCCAGTGTATACAGTACGACCTGTCAATGTGCGCAGACAATTTACAAACGTGGCAGACTGGAAAACGCATTTATCCGGAAAAGATGCAACACGTCGACTAATTTTGTATTATATTTGACCAAATCATAAGCGACATCAAAACTTTAAGAAATAAAAGCTTATTGTTAAGGTTTTTAGGGGCCTTTACAACACACGAGAGCACGAACGTATTCATAAAAGCACCTGACTTGAACTGAAATGAGAACCTGTGAGTGGAAGGTTTCGACTTTCTTTCTAAAGGCAAAGCGTAGTTAACGACATTCTAGCGTCGTTCCTGGTTTTATTAATTAATATAAGCCAAAGCCGTGACACCCAATTAATAATTTGATATGTAGTTTTCTCCAGAGGTTTTCTTCTTATTTTCCACATAAGTATTAAACTAGAAATTGAAGTTAATCGAGCATGTACGTGACACAAACTAATATTTCAGAGAGTCGTATTATAGCATGAATAGGTTGTTATTACTGAAATAGAATGACAAGAAATAGCGTATCTATAATACCTACAAGGAATAAGTACTAAGGTTTTTATTTGATTTAATTCATTCCAAATTCATGAGTAATTATAGTACTTGAAATCGGGACCTATTAGTTCGACCCGGTTTCAGACTGGCTAAAGTAGACTCATCTTTAATGGGGTACTGTTTAAAATTTTACAATAAAATACCTCTCCACATACTTCAACTGAATGAGACGAAATTTAAATCCCTTATAAAAGGCACACTATGCAGGCAGGCATATTACCTATAAGTTAGGGGACATCACTGATAAAAATGCCTGGCTGAATGCTGGTCCTGTGCCACACCACAACTATTTATTTGACATTTGAAATACTGTTGGAGCTGCTAAAGATTTTAAGAATTTATTTGTATTGTATAAACTCAATCACATTTTTATTATATAGATGCATTGCACAGGTGAGAGTACTTTGTACTGTGGAGCTACCATTTACCGGGTAATGTCATAGATTGACTTGAATGTGCCCTGGCCGCTGATAGTATGTCATGCTCAGTCAAATGTCTCGCTGACGGTGGCGCGTGTGTTGGATCATTTAGCTCCCTTCAAAATGGTTGAGCTGAATGGTGCTGATCCATGCGCCATGTTGTGAACGGGCGCCGTCAGTTGGGACTGGTCATCACTTAGCGGCCACGGCTTATTTTAATAACTTATTTTTTGATTGTTTTAAATTATATTTTGCTGCACTCTGGACGCTTTTAACGTATACGGTTTTTGTAAATCGTTCTCACATAGAGGTAATCATTAATGATGTAACTTATGTATTTGTAACAACAATATTATTTAAAAGAGTGTCCATGTAGTTTCTTGCCCGTTCTTCTCCATAGGTACCTACTACGCTTTGGAATGGGCAACTAGCTTCATATTTCTGACTGACCGACTTCTTGACAATTCAAAAGTGCCTGTAAATGGTTTTATTGAAATAAATTCTTTGAGTTTGAGTTTGTGTTATTTGAAGTATGTAGTTATGAACAACTTGGAGAAATGAGATCTTCCATATTGTTAGTAAACCACTGGTGTTGATGTAGATTTGTCTAATTTCCAAAAGGATGCAAGCCTTCAGAGCGCAATCTGTCTGATTGCCCTAGCTCCCTACCCTAGAACTTTCAATCTTATACCACCCCTCTGCAATTCTCACCACCTGTTACAGGAATGCGCTCCCCCTGCGTTTGATAAGTGTCTACAATTCGATTTCAAACTCAGGTGACGTGGTTTATTTACTTCAAAACAAAGTTGTTTAAGTATTAGTTTTTGTTATTTTATGGATGAAGTTACCGCGAGTGACATCTCACTATATAGCTACGATTATTCAGTTACAGTGGTGGTTAAAATGTTGAACTTTTTTTCTTTTTAATGTCTTCGTTTTTTTTTTCTCGCTAATTTCAAATCACACATCGACACCGTTCGAATTTAGTTGAGAGTATAACGATGCAGTTCATTAAAAATAGTTACAATTGGTCTGCTCTCTATACGCCAGCCTTGACCGCGAAAACTGAAATAGGTTACCAACTAGGACACTAACGGGAATAACAAAAAATATCTGCCTAACAAGAATAGTTTACGTTGACCTGATTTTCGAATCCTGTTGCTGTTCCGGCCCTGTGTCAAGGTCTACTACGGATCTTCCAGGAATCAACTTTCTATAAATAAGTATCTTTATTTTCGTAAAATAAAGATAGGTGTGCTATATCTTGAGATGCTTCTAAAACTGAAATCATAAGAGGAAAAATGTGTGGAAAAAAGTTAATTTAATGAAAAATTACATTCGATCATTTTTATTTGTGACGTAGTTAATAAGAATATGGATGGAAGTATATTATTGAACGAGAAAATATGTACCTTAGCTGCTTATTCTTAGGAAAATAGAGAAATAAGTTTTGTTCCACCATCCCTACGTGTAACGACATTAGGTGTTCAAAAGTCACTATTAGTAATACAATGTGTTTTTTTTTATAACACGACGTCACTGCCCTGGCATGCAGTGTGTTAATTTATAATCATTGTAACTGGGCAGCAGCCAAGTTAATAGTACATAGCTTTCCCAAAAGAAAATAAAAGAATATGATTTTAGTTTTGGTAAAAGTCCAATTGCTTGCGAGCTTTTTACATGTATGGTAATATAATTGATATAATATTTGTTATTATTGTAACTTATTATCATAGAATAGATTGCTCTTTGCAATGTGTATAAATCTGTATTAATAAAACAAAGTTAGGTTAGTTACACCATTTATAACTCAAGAACGGCTGGAACGATTTTCATGATATTTGATTTGTTGGTTTTGTCTCCGCCCCGAATAGTAGAATAACAATTTAAACATGGGAAAATTCACTTATTTTTTTTTAAATGAAGATTAGATAATATAAAAAGTGAAATACTAAACTACTATAACTAAAAGCTCCCGTTTATCGGATATTATCGTCTGATTCAAACGAATCCCGTCCACTCTTCGAGTTGCAGAGGAAACTTGAATATTATATACCAAGAAACAGGTACAAAGTGACTAACTGTTACTAAAAGCCGAAATTGTTCTATATACATAGTTTGGGTTTCAATTCAAGTACACTCGCGGGCAAAGAATACGGGCCAGTACGAAAAACTAAAATTATTTCCAAACCATAACAAATTCACAGAGATAGAGCAGTGGTGGCCCAGTGGTAACGGTCCCGACTTACGAGTTGTAGGTCGTGAGGTCGAACCCAAGCAGGCGCTTTACTTTGTGTACATAATTTAATCACCACTGCTCTCAAAACGGTGAAGGAAAACATCGTGAGGAAACCGGCATGTCCTAGAACCAAAAATTCGAAGACATGTGACATCTACCAACCCGCACTGAGCCCGCGTGGTGGATTACGGCTCACTACCTCTCATAGAGAGGAGGCCTGTGTCCCAGCAGTGGAAACGTTATAGGCTGATTATGCTAACAAATCCACCGCCGAACGGCACTTTTTCCTGAAAACAAGCTGGAATATAACGTTCCCGATGTAGACTGTTTACCGCATACAGCATAAATCTGCATTTGTCAGAAAATATTATTCTTGCCCATTGTTCGTCTCCCCAATGCATGTGCGTGTTCGCGGGCGTAACGTAATCTTGCAACCCGATGTTCCCTTTCAAGTTTTTGACCTTTTGCGGATCTATGTGGTGTCAAATCAGCTTCAAGGAGCCGCCGCCTTACATTCCGTTCGCTTACGTCGTCTCTACGAGGGTTTCCCGATTTGTTACTTCAACTACTGTGAGATGCTGATTTCGGAGTATGGTCGTAACAATAAATCGATCCTTTCGAGCTGTAGTACATCACGGTCTGCCGGTTCCTGGTCTTCTTATGTTCTACCCAGTTTCTCGGAAACGTTGGACGGCTCGCTGCCCTGTAGAAAGTAACACGTCTATTTTTCTTACTATACTTCGCTGGGTTCTGTATTTTCTTCTGGTGTTATCGACATGATAGTAATTCAATGATGAGGGCGAAAGACGACAATTACCGCCTTTTATCATTTTGATTTGACAGATTTAAAAAAAGGCGAGAACACAAGCAAAAGTAAAACAATTGCGAGTTGAATTTATTTCCTAATTCGAAGATTTTATTCAAATTTCGTTTTAAATCTATTAAGATTTTATTTATTACGACATTTAAGTTATCTCTAATATTTACTCAGTTCATGCAAGTACTGACCATTATTAGTTGGCAAGTTATATTGATTTTCGTCATCAACCCGTATTATTTGAACGCGAGTGTAATACATTTACTAACGAAGCTTTATTCGTATGATGTACCGATGGCAATTTAGTAGTTGTTTCGTGGTATCCTTGACGTCGCGTCGGGGTTGCCCGCTGAATTCTCATTTGTTGTTCACATAGAGAAGTAGCAATTGTGGCAAACGTTAACAGCGTACCGCAACAAAATTAACTAGTTAGTTTATGTAAACTGCACTAACTGGGTAGTTTTTACGTCAGCTTGACATACGCCACCCTCGTTACAACGTTCCGCAGGTAATTTGAACAAAATTTGTTTAATTTTTGTTTCCCGTACGCGGATAAACTTTTTGGAATAAAACAGAAAACTGTTTATTCACTACGTTATAACAGTTTTCACTTATTTTATTTGCAGGCACTGGGAGTTTTGTTAGCTTAACGATTAGCTGCTTTGTAGTTTCTAGGAGATGATGGTAACCACATCATCTACGAGGATAAAAACGTGTTCGACGGGGGGATCCCCGTCAGGAATGAAGTTTCTTACGCGATACTAGCACGCACACACACTCGTTTATAATAGAAAGAGACAGAGAGAGAGAGAAGCCGGGAATAGGTCCAGCGTTTTTGACTTATAAATGGTGTAACTAACCCGACTTTGTTGTGTATAAATAGATACATAATATAATATTTACCTATAATAAGTTGATATCATGGATATAAGGTTGATAATATTGGTAAAGCACGAAATATGTAAAGAAAATAATAAATGTGGGCTGCAAGCTTACTGGGACCTTTGTAGAGTCCGAACAAGAAATCATGCACAAAACTTGCAAAAGTTTCGTTATTACAAAAGCTTAGGTGGTGAGTTATTGACTACATTCTTTTCGGATCATTGTGTAGAATCTTACTGTTTTATTGTAGGTAATTTATTTGTTTGACCGAAGGCGTCTCGCACGTGCGCACGTCCTCGTTTGTCGGCCATCTAATTGTCGGAACGTCATCGCGGCGCGCGGCGTCGGCGCACGCGCTCATATTATCACGTCCGCACAACTAGCAACATGTGCAAGCTTCTATAACTCGGTTTGCAACGGAGGTTTTTCTATGTTCTGTCAATATTGATTTTCAAAAAGATTTAGACGTATTAGGTATTGTACAACACTGCAGCACACCAAAGCATAGAATAAAATAAATATTTATTTTATAAACCCACTTCAAAACTTAGTGTAACTTTACATAGTTGCGATTTCAAAGAATCCAAGACTTTACAACACTGTTTTCGCCAAAAAATATTACGAATGAAGACTAAAGTCAAGAAATTGCCGGTAACTAGGTAAACAATAGTTGGAGCCAAGTCAAACCTAGTCAATCTAGCTAATACTTCAAGAGAGTTATCGGTAGAGAAACTAAAGCCTGTCCATAATCGGGGATCGCGAAGTCTAGGTCCAATTAGATGTATGTTTGTACAATTGTACTAAACACGCTGCTGCTTAACTGGAGAACAAAAATAAAGAGCTTTTTTATCTAAGCATCGTTGAAATACAAAATTTTGTTTGCAATGTTGTCATAAAGTGGTGTCATGTAGATTGTGTTACATCAAACTGTAACTACTGGTAAAAGGAACTTTACAGCTTATACAATTTGCACTTTGTTTTAAGGAACGAGGTTCTTTAACGCGGCTTGCGGTAGGAGAAAACTGATAGAAATCGTCACGTTTCCATCATATTAACCACATCATCTACAAGAAAAAATCGTCGTTTGTCTAAAAAAGAAACTGCTGTTTCCTACAAAATTATAAAACCTGAGCGGTCAAAATATATTGTATGAAACAACGATTAAAAAAAAAAATAACCGACGAAAAATTGAAACGCCCCCTGCGTTAAAATTTTCGTCGTTTCGTATAATTGACCTAGGACAAACTAGTTTGATCTTAAATCGGGTTTGGCCGGTAACCTAAAGGTACACACTGAAATTTTGGTGGTGGTTTTCCTGCAGCGAAATGATTTGGTCTTGGTAGTAGTAGAATCAAAAATGGCAGACTTATAATTGTGAAAAACAAAGCATATTTTGCTCTGAACATTTAGCAATCGCTCTTCACTTCACAAGAAGTATCTACTTTACATCTAGTGGATTACTATTGTTTCTCACGCTTTCGAGTTGATGCATATTTTTTCAATAAAAAAAATTGTTGTTTCGTTACTACTGAAGGCATATCGTACGATTTGCCCCCAGTAGTATCGAAGTTGCCGCGGGAAAACAACCATTAAAATTTCAAAATGTATTTCTATGTTTGCAACTTAATTTTAATATTTGTGTTTCAGGTGTTGCAGAGGATTTTATTAATCCCTTTCACGCGTACTGTATGTTAGTCTGCACTCCACGGATTATTGAAAAGGAATATAATATTTCCGAGACATAGATAAGCTCCACACGAGATTATTTATTAATGTGTGCACTTTTTAGTTTAAAAGCTTTCACATGATATTCCGGCAAAAACTAAACGGAATATTCACTTCTATTGAACTTTGAATCACTTCCTAAGAATGGCACTCCTTTTTTGGGAACTGTCATTTATTGGTTGACGTTCAAAAACTGGAAATTAATTTTAGCTTTGTTGGAATATATTATACTTTTACGATTTGATTTGAAATTATACTATTTGTTTTACTTATTACATGCGTATGCATTATGTATCTGATTCTCGCCAACTAGAACTCAATTTTCATTGCTATTCATAATAATATTATCATAATTTGTATTCATGTTTGATCATCAGTTCATAAGTCAATTCCATCCCATTTCACGGTTGGATCTATGTTGATGTTACTAGCCGTTTACTTCTTTAACTATCTCACCGTGAAAACTTAGGTGTAGTAAGCTTGGAGTGAGCTGTCAGTGCCACTGGTGTTAGAGATTGACCAAGACGGGATGACACTGACAGCTCACTCCACATGCAAGTCATCACGGTCAGATTACTTACAATATTCAAGACATTTTACATAAATCAACCGAAACATGCGGACTTTTACTTTATTTGTTCTGAAATTGACTTCAGGTCTGCTTCAACAAAGTTACAAAGAAGCTTAATAAAGCATTAGAAAATAAATCTTGAAAACAAAACTAAAAAATAAAATATCCTGCATACAACATTGTCGTAAAAGATGCAAAGCAATGTATGTACTTTAACCGAGAAGATAAGCTCTGAAAAATGTAACAAACGATACGAATAGAAGCGGCCAGGATTTACCTCACGAACAAAATGCTCCAATTTTAATGTTTACCTACCAAGATACTATCCTAAATTCACTTAGGCGGGAAACGAAGTCAACAGAAATAAACGGGATTCCACTTAAGTGTCGGGAGTCGGAATGTTTAAGTAAAGTTGTAAAACTAAGTCGGGATAGAGTCGGACCTCTGAACGAAGCTGTTCAATCAAAGCTCATTACGGGGGGCTACAATCTAAGTCCGTCAACGAAGATACGGGCCCGTAGAGTACTTGATACATGAAAGGGAGTGGCAAATTAAATTTTACGGACGGTCCAAAATATATCGGGATTTTGGACAACTGTCAAATCGTGTTGTACATAATTCATTATTAGTTCCGGCCCCAAACTCATCTTATGTCCGTAATTGAAACGGAGTAAAAACCGCCCGCAATTTCGGCCGAAACTACGAACTTCGTGATTAGGGAGTAGGCCCTCTGTAACAGATGTTTCACGATATTGTCAGATCACTGCATGTTACACGTATTAAATTAGACTGTAGAAGATTATTGATTATCGAACAGAATATTAGCAATTAATAAAACATGTGAAGGATATATGTCAATTGTGGAGGGTAGATCAGGTTAATAAGGCCCATTCCCGTTATTAAAAACATTCAAAATCTAGTCACAGTCTCACGTCGGCGACCTTCTAATGTCAAAAACTTGTCAAAGATGTGTGGGCCTACAAAATCTGCTAATTTAGGTACTACTAAATATTGGTAGTATCTGCGTTTAACACTGACACTGAAAATTAGAGGTATTTTTGACAGAATGAGACTGATATTAGAATGCAAACGCTGTTAAAAATTCAAAAATTGCCCGTAATAATATATTTATAAGGTGTACATAATAAAGAGTATTCTATCTATGTAATATCGTTGATTAGTTACAGTTCAGCCGTCGAGAGAATGCGTTCCTAACGCCTGGCATAGCGACAATTCTAGTAAATAAAAATCGAATTCGCAAAACACGTATTCGTTTCTATAAAACTGACAGCTGTCAGGAAGGACGCACGGCTGAACTGTAGTGAATAAAATACTGGGTCCCGCTTGCACCACATATCACTAAACACATTTACCGTTAAACGAATTTAAATCATCGTCCTGTTTCGGTTTTTGTTTTAAAAAAGTGGCTTTGTAACCTGTCGGGCAGTTTTTAGTGACAATGGTTGATTTTTAAATGTTATTTATCAAACTGTGTTATAACATTATTATATCTAAAGATACTTTTTATAAGGCTGAGTAATAATAAGAAAAAGAAGTAATACTTTCACAATAAAATAACATTTTTGCATCTGTTTCTCTGTAACTTGTTATGTCCAATCGCCACGAGTCACACTAAGGTAAAATAAATAATTATGAAATATAATTAAGGGCATTAAACCTGTGGCGTCATGTTAATAAGACCACACTAACATTGTATTTTTGTGTCCACAGAGTTTCTGCTTACTCTTTGGGTTTAGTCGGAGCGCGATAGTTGCGCGCTGTTCGGCCGTTACCTCGCCCAGCACCGCCGCCGCCATGCGGTCGTCGGCAGCAGCAGTCGAGAGCGTAGCGTCACTAGCATCCCTTTAAGCCAGTAAACTAGAAGCTTCCACATCGCGTTTACGCTACCTTAATCCGCACCGCGCTAATATATTTCGTCCGCGTAATTAGTTAATTTCAATTGTTTAATATCGTTCACTTCCTAGTATCACATCGTGACCCTTCTGGTGGTAGAATATTTTCTTTGTTGCTAGTATTAACTTCGTTTTTACTGTTTCCTGTAACGCATTTGTTTTCGTTTAATAATTATACTTTTGTAATCCTGTTCGCGCCTCTTTCATTGAACACGCTCCCAGATAAGCTCCCAAAAACCATTAAAATACAAATAAGCGTATCTACTAATATATAAAATTCTCGTGTCGCAATGTTTGTTACCAAACTCCTCCGAAACGGCTGGACTGATTTGTATGAAATTTTGTGTGCTTATCGGGTAGGTCTGAGCATCGGCCAACCTCTATATTCAACAAAAAAAAATGAAGCTAGTCAGCTAGTTACCTATATAATTTTAACTTTTACGAAACACTAGCTTTTGCCAGCGGCTTTGCCCGCGTGGAGTTCGGAAATTCCCCCACGTGAACGTACTACCGGGATTAAAAGTACCCTATGTGTTAATCCAGATTTTTAACTATCTGTGTGGATCATCCAGATCCGTTCAGCCTTTTTTGCGTGATTGAGTAACAAACATCTTAACATCCAAATATACAAACTTTCAAATTTATAATATTATTATTAGTAGGAAGTAGGGTGCTAGCATTACGTTGAGAGTTACCTTAATTTTCGAGTTACTCATGTTCAAATTGTGTCCGGAGTACTGCGGAGTGATTTCCTCTGTAACCTGTGTTTGCACACTCACTCGCGTCACACAAACACTATAACGCACTCAGCGTCACTACCTCACGTAAATTGACCAGGCAGAAGTTATCGGGCTAACCACCAGCAAGGCTATTTGTGTCGAAGTTTGTGACGTGTTTTTAAAAATTGCGTCGTAGCACTACAATCGGAGTTTGTCAAATCTACTATCTGACTTAAATATTTTAGCTGTTGTTACACTGCTTTGCTAGTATTTTATTTTATTCTTCTCATTTTAAACCGTCTAAACTCAACAAACTCAACCGTTTTGTTCTTATCAGCTTATAAATTTTATTTTCTCAGTAACCTGTTCGGAATGCACAAGTTAATGCGACTGATGCCAGGGTAAACAGACTTCTTTGCGGACTATCTGCGAGGCCGCAGGCTGTTTCAAAAATCAAAATCAAAATATTTTATTTCACATTAACCTGCATGGGCACTTATGAAACGTCAGATTCTAGGTGCACGGGTCCAATTGGTCGTTTCCTATGGAGAAGAGCCGGCAAGAAATTCCATGGTTACTCTTTTAAAAATATTTTTAATTACAGTGTTAATAGGTATGGGAGGACAGTGTAGTTTGTTAGGCATGGTTGCTTTGAGTCTGAACCATGAGCGTGCATGAAAGCATGAGCGGGTATTATAATACCCGCTCATGCTTGAGTCAGGGACAAGTACTTTGTCCACTGCTTTTCCTTATCACGATCAATGATCTTATCAATAAGCTTACGTTCGCAAAATGCTTGTTCTACGCTGAATACCTAAAACTAGTAGTTCAAATTGATATGGTCGCGGATCGCTCACCCCCACAAGGGAACATTGATGCTATATACATTCTGTCAAAAAGGTATCGGGAATGGATGATTTGTTTATGGTTCCAAATTCATTTTTGTTGTTTTTTTGTTGTTCTTAGATTGGCACAACTGTTTTCCATATTGGCGCGGAGTTTGAGTTGCATCTGAATATTTAGATTGACTGTTTTTAGTTAGATCTTAACTGTGTTAATTACGAATATGATAAGGGACAAAGACATTGAACAAAGAGTTTGTCTTAAATTTTTCATCGCCAATAGAATTTTGTGTTCGGAGTCACTGAAAATGTTAGAAGGCTTACAGTGAATCGACTTTATCAACATCACTTGGGTATGAAACATATTGCCACTCGGCGAGTCCCAAAATACCTGAACTTTCTCCACTAACTCAATCGCATTAGAGTCGCTAAAGATAATAAACTAGCTATAAACCCAGACGATATTAGAAAGACTGCCATACACCATTTGGTCTTTACGAATTCTCATAAATGACCTTTGGTTTGAAGAACGCTGCTCAAACTTTCCAAAGATTTATCGATGAAGTTCTGCTAGGGGTACATCGATGGCATTCTCATGTTTGCACAAACTCATGAACAGCACAAACAGCATTTACAGCAACTATTTGACCGCCTGAAGAGCTACGGTATAGTGGTAAACACATCAAAGTGTAATATCGGCACGCAGAGGTAACTTTTCTGGGGTACCGTGTGTCTGCAACAGGTACGAAACTACTCGAGACCAAGATATAGAGCTATATCTTGGTCTCAAGGAGCTTCGACGATTCTTGGGCATTAAAATTTTATCGCGGATTTGTCTTAAATGCAGCTACACTTCAAGCCCCATTGAATGTTGTCCTTGCTGGTCCGAAAACTAAAGGAGCACATCCAATCGATATGACTCCAGAACTTCTAAAAGCATTCACAAGACACTAAGACTTCATTATGCAACGCAACTCTACTGGCACATTCAGATCCATCAGCTGAGTTAATAGTCACTGACGCTTCTGATACCGCCATCGGCGCTGTACTTCAACAGCGATAAGGTGACGACTGGGAACCACTAGCCTTTTCTCTCTTAACTCACACAAACTTAGCGATGCTCAAAAGAAATACAGCCCATACGACTGTGAATTGTTAAAGTCAAAGTCAAAGCATTTATTTCAAATAGGCCCATAAAATGGCACTTTTGAACGTCAAAAATTACAATAAAAATATAACTGATTCTAGGCGCCACTTCCAAAAAGTAGTTTCGTATGGAGAAGAAGTGGCAAGAAACTCCACCGTTACTCTTTTAAAATATTTTACAATATTTGTATACATTAATTATATTTTTATATGTGAAAACGATGCACCAAGAATAAAAATACTATACCACAAGTGGTAAGAAGAACTAAAAATATAGCAAAGGCAGATAAATGAATGACGCGATAGGTACATTGTGCTCACATATTTACAAACACTGTAAAAATATATGACTTTCCTAAAATATTAACTAGGAATAGGTCAGTGTGTGAGTAAGTAAAAAAAAAAAAAAAAACAATTAGCAACCAGTGTGATTTTGTCTAGACGGGATTGTCCTATGGAGCTGGACCATCATGTTTCCAAGCATTCTTATCTTGTATATAGTCCTCTAATTTGTAATAAGCTTGTCTGCAAAGTGTACTTTTTATACGAATTTTAAATTTTCTTTCATTTAATTGCAATATATCACAAGGTATTTTGTTATAACATTTAACACAGTACCCCATAAATGATGTATGTACTTTAGCTAATCTGAAAAATGGTTGATCTATTTTATCTTTATTTCTGGTATTCAAATTATGTCTATCACTTATTTTATTAAAAAGATGTAGATTTTTTCTTACATACATAATATTTTCATAAATGAATTGGCAAGGTACTGTCATAATATTAATCCCTTTAAATAGTTCCCTGAGAGATTCGCGACGAGGAAGATTGTATATGGCTCCGACAGCTCTCTTTTGCAAAATAAAAATGGATTCAATGTCAGCAGCCCGACCCCACAGTAAAATGCCATAAGACATAATGCTGTGGAAGTAGCTAAAATAGACCAAACGCGCGGTTTCTACATCTGTTAACTGTCTTATCTTTCTAACAGCATAAGCGGCAGAGCTTAGCCGCCCCGCAAGAGATGTTATATGTGGTCCCCATTGTAATTTCTCGTCCAGCGTGATTCCTAGGAAAACCGTCTGATTAATAAATTCCAGTTTTTCTCCATTCAATATGATGTCACATTCGCTACTTCTAACATTAGGTAATTTAAATCTAATGCATTTGGTTTTTTTTTCATTTAGTACCAAATTATTTACCGTAAACCAATCTTGGACTTGAAGAATCGAGTTATTCACGTCGTCCAGATTTTGTGACCGTCGGTCTATTTTAAAGATTAATGATGTGTCATCTGCAAATAACACCATCTTCGGTTGATTTTGAAGTACTTGAGGTAAATCATTAATGTAAACTAAGAAGAGGAATGGACCCAATATCGAACCTTGAGGAACGCCCATTTCCATTTCATACCCTAATGAGTTTATGCCGTTTACTTGAACTTTAACCTTTCTATCTTTCAGGTATGATCTAAGTAGATCAAGAGCTGTATTCCTAACCCCATAGTGCTCCAGTTTCAGAAGAAGGGTCTCATGGTTTACGCAATCAAATGCTTTAGAGAGGTCGCAAAAAATTCCAATGGCATCTTTTGCTTCCTCCCAGGCGTTAAAAATGTTCTTTATTAGAGAAACACCAGCGTCAGTGGTACAACGCCCTTTAGTGAAACCGTACTGTTGTTCATGAAAGATGGAGTTTTTATTAAAGTGACGTACCATTTGATTGAGCATCAACTTTTCAAACACCTTACTGAGAACTGGTAGAATTGATACAGGCCTATAATTGTTGAGTTCTTTACTATCACCGGATTTGAACAAAGGAACTACTTTACTGTGTTTCATGAGATCCGGAAAGACACCTTGGTCTACACTGGTGTTAAATATGACAGCTAAATAGGGCGCAATGGTTTCGATGAAAGTTCTACAGACTTTTACAGACATTCCCCAGAGATCTTCTGTTGATTTAATTTTAAGATCTTTAAAAGCTTTTATTACAGCCTGGGGGTTTGTATGTTGAAACCTAAACTCCAAAGGGCATGCATTTACATTCTTTCTAAGTAAGGCAGCAGAGAACTCGGGTGAGGAATTTAAAGCTTCAGTAGTTTTTAGGGGAATACTAGCAAAAAAGTTTTCAAATGACTGAGCTACTTCTAGATCTGAGTTGATAGGGCCATGTGCAGTTTCTAGAATAAATTCAGTGTTGCGCTGTTTTTTCCTACCTGTTTCGTTATTTATTATTTGCCAGGTAGTTTTTATTTTATCATCGGCTGATTTTATTTTATTGCTAATATAAAGAGCTTTAGCAACTTTGCACACATTTTTAAAAATTTTAGAATATTTTGCAACATACTTATTAAAGCTTATATTATTCATATGTTGCTTTAGACCATAAAGTTCAAAAAGTTTTCCCCTGCTTTTACGAATACCTGGAGTCGCCCAATCACTAAATAAGAACTTTGTGTAAATACTTTTGGTTTTAAGTGGAATAATTTCATTAAATTGTGTGTTTAATAGTGAAAAGAACTCGGCATAGAACTCATTTGGGTCACATAAATTATAAAAACTTTGAACAAATAATTTACTGGCCAAAGAGTTATTTAATATCTCTAAATTTTTACATGTAATTGGCCTAAACCTTATTTGAATTTTTTGTATAGGCATGTATGAGCAAAATGTTACTGTTTGTCCACTGTGATCAGATGACAGCTTATTTACAATTTGTTTGTGTAAGTAATCGCAGTTACAAAAAATATTATCTATGCAAGTGGCAGAAGAAGCTGTCACTCGGGTTGGTTCAATAAAAACATTTGATAAATCAAATGATCCAAAAAGACTTAATAATCTGACAGTATTCAAGTTATTTTCTAATAAATTAATATTGAAATCACCACATACGATTATTGACTTACTACTAGCACTAAGTTTCTTCAGCACATCTTCCATTACTGATTCAAACACACATAGATTCTGGTAACCTGGAGGTCTGTATACGCATACTATCACATGCTTATCAAGCTCAACACAGGACAATTCAATGATGTGTTCAACAGACATACCAGTGATGTCTTTTCGTTCTTTAGATTTAATTGTGTTTTTAACTAAAATAAATGACCCGCCATGTATCATACGTTTTCGGCTGAAATGGCAAACTACACAATAATTTTCATAGTTAATTGACCGTACTTGATAATCTTTTAACCAATGTTCTGTTAAACAAATGACATCAAACTTGGTATTTTCCAAAAAAAAAACTATTTCTAGTAATTTGGAAGCGGCATTTTGTTAGCGGCATATGAAGCAGTTAAGTACTTTCGGCATATGATCGAGGCAAAGAACTTTGCCATCTTCACCGACCATGATCCACTAGTGTTAGCCTACAAAACCAACAGAAACAGCCAAGACAGTTCAGGTACCTTGACTTCATAGGACAATTCACTACTGATATAAGGTATGTACATACCTGGCAGAGAAAATGTCGTCGCTGATGCTTTATCACGGGTTGAAGAGGTGTCAGCGGCAATAAACTTTGAGGATCTTCAAAATTTCAGGAAACAGATCCAGAATTGCAAGACCTGATTCGAAACGGCTCTTCAATCAAGCTGGAAAAGATCACTACACTGACGGAAAACGTACACAATTTATGCGATACTTCAATGCCAAAGCCTCGCCCATAATGTGACACCACAACTAGAAAGCAAGTTTGCAATCGTTGCACAACATACATCATCATGGATGTTCTGTTACAGTGTGACTGGTGACGCAAAACTTTGTGTGGCCGGGGATTCGCAAAAACTGTAGAGAGTGGGCCAGACAATGCTTGCAATGCCAAGCAAGTAAAGTTACTCGCCACACTGTAACTCCTCTTTCCTTATTCCTTCTTCCAGATTCACCCACATACACCTCGACATGGTAGGGCCCTTAACTATTTCTTGTGATTACAGATACTGCCTTACTGTCATTGACCGATTTACTCGGTGGCCTGAGGCGTACACACCCGCTAAAGGACTTCACCGCGCAGACCTGCGCAGCTGCCTTGGTGCCCGGCTGGATAGCTCGATTCGGCTGTCCGGCTCGGGTAACCACAGACCGTGGACGCCAGTTCTACCTTAAATAACAGCAACTCATACATTAACGCTGGAAACGGTACAGAAAACATTCCTGAGAATACTGTATAAAAAGACGTGTCACTTCTTTCCTTTAAGTACCCTACTAATTACTTCCTAGGAGTTTTGGGCCTCAACTTTGGAGTTTTGCAGAAGGAAAACGACGTGGAAAACTTTCTTTCAGACGATGAAAATAGTAGCTGCGCAGCTGGTAAAAAGGAATAGGTACGTTCATAAAGAAAGAAGGTGTTATAGTAAATTAACGTTATGTAAATGACTCTCTTGTTCATCTTAATTTAAAAAAATAGTCAACTCATACATACATCTTGAGTTTGGCAACTTTTCGTCGATTTAGGCCGTTCTGGATTTTGTCAGCTTCTAAAAGACCGCGAAAGACGTGCTTCTGCGTCAGTCAAGAAAGTTTCAAACTTTTAGTATCTGCACTTTAAAAAATATAAAATAATTGAGCCCAAAGCCCCAACAAATGTTCTCAAAACTACACTGGCCTTCAAAGCTTAGTACCATACTTTTTAAATTAAAATAACTTAAAAAGTACACAAGACCTTCTTTTAGATAGAATGACTGGGAAAAACTTTAAAGAAAAACACTCCTTTTCAAATTGCTGTCTTACTTTTGTCTTTTTTGTTTTGACATTTATTTCTTATTCGCTGAATTTCGACTCAAAAGCCAACCTAACTAACCATAAAATCACACATTTTTAAAAAAGGGGAATACTTTGTCGCTACTACTTTTTTACCGTCCTGTCTATAATTCAGTCAAGCTTTTATTAAGTGGAGCATATTTAATAAAAACATACAAAAATGGCGGGTAATGAATATGGCGGCATACCATTTTGATTTTAAAACTTACAATTACAATCTAAAAGCGTTCAATTTTAGAAAGACTGTAGACTTTTTTGGATAACCGAATTGCACAAACTTGTAATAACTTCCTTGTAAAGTGTAACTTGTGACGTGTAGACTTGTAGGTTTTGTAAACAGGGCTGTTAGCGCCGCGAGCTTTTTGGAAAACCTTAAAACGCTAACATGAGGGATGCGGGATAGAACTGCCTATGCAGCTCTTTCCAGGCTTCTAAAAGCCTGGAGCGGTGATTCAAAGCCTTGCTATGAGAATCGGCGGTTTTGTGGACTGTAATAAACTTTATGTGGCAGCACATTGTTTTGAAGGAGGCTATTTTGGTACGGAGAAACAAGAATAAGAGAAGGACTTAGGAAGCAGCGCCTTACCTTTCTAGAAGCCTGAAGTCGCCTTCCAGCTGCTAGGTCCTATCATGTCCTTGATGTGTAGGTTAGCCACGAGGCAAGCCAGCGTGGTTTCACAGATAGACGGTTCCTATTTCTTTCACAGCACTTCAAATCTGTGTAACTTGATATGTAAGTAGGTCTAGTTAGATATATAGACCCGAAAACCCGGATTTATCACGTAATTCAAATATATTAGTGGTAAAAGCTCTGAAGAGATGCTTTTGCCGTGACGGATTATTGGAAACTTGATTCTTTAGAAAAAATGGCGTCTACAATTCAATCTTCTTCTAGCCTTGTATTGCTGTCTCGCTTTGACCAATGGTAGATGCTACAGGAATGAATGGAAAGGAAGGGACTGATAAGAAACGTACCTAATAACGCCACATTCTGGAAAATATACATTTCAATGTATGTAGATTTGGATATTAGCGCTGTATATGGCGGTAACAAGGTCACTGTCCGTGAAATAAAATACCGGTTATAAATAAAGCAACCTCTTAACAATATTTTTTTTGGTTCTGGAAAACCATTTTGGAGTTTAGGTTCTGGAACCCATCACATAAAAAATAAAAAAATGTTAAAAGATGCAGAGATCCGAATCACTATTAATAACATGCTTTGAAGAGCTCAGAGGAGATTCCAGACCTCCTTGCAGGCCCTTCATTTAAAATCCTATCTAAAGTACTTTTTTAAAGTTCCGGAGGCAACTCTATTTCAGGCAGTGCTGAAAATGGTGTAGATCTATGAAGAACGGTTACAGATTCACTAAGATTTAAATCTTCCATGAAAGACGGACCTGGGCAACAAAACTGTCGTCATCCGAATCCAGGCAAGACTCTAAAACTTAAGCAACGGCATACAGCAGAAGTTCTTATTGATTTTTTGCGATTGAGCTGCTTTATGCTGACTTGTCTTCTAACTAACTCTGTGAAAACCATTATGTACACACAATTACATCCATATAATTAGGTGAACAATGCAGCAATGTATTTGGCAGCAGCATATCTTTTTCAAAGATTATATTATCAAAGATATATTCATAGTATCTACTACGACGTTTAGTATCAAGTTTAGTTTTAACAATTGAAAAAAAGCTACGAAATCCGGTACGTCAGCACCATGATTCACACAACCATCCGTAGTACGCTTTAGAACAGCCTCAACCCTATCAACATCTCCATCTGGAGCTCCTTTACCATGAACCGATTCAGAGTAATTCCAAGGCTGAAGAAAGTGCCGTTTCAGAGCCGTTATAACAAAATATTTTTTATAATTTCGATTTTGGCTACCTGCAGAAACTGCAATCACGTGAATAGTTTTTACCCTTGGGCATGGGGTCTCAACTCAAAAAAATTATAATTTGTCCTGAAAAAAAATGATAGATGGCAGCATAGGTAACCACTATGAAATTAACAATCATTAAAAAGCGATAAACGGCAGAGTTTTGGCTGAAATATGATTGGTAAAAGTCAAAACTTACTTGTTAATTGCTGTTGTATCTATTTCCACTCATAATGCACGTATTTAAAAAATAAAATAAAAATGAAGCCCTAACTTCAATTCGAACCCTTTTATTGATATCTGGTAATCATTTTGTTTGGAGCTTATTGCAATAGATGGCGTTTTAATCAATTGGTCAGGACCATGGCTGGCTGGATGACTCTTCACAGTTTCCAAAATTTTTACGCTTATTTAAATCACCTAGTTTTTTTTTACATATAAAGATAAAAGAAATCTAATAACATGTTATTCTGAACCCGGAACTGTAAAACTCTATATAAAAAAGATTGCACGAAACGTTTTAAAAGTAAGTCGACTCCTAGATGGCGTTGTCAAACTACATTCTCTGGCAATTAGTGAGTCGCTGATGCTGCCATCTGTTGATAAAATTGACGAAGAAAAATTGCCAGCTCAATTGCCAGACTTAGGGAGGTTTCATTTCTTTGTATGGGATTGGGTATCTGTACGTAGTATTATATTATCTGTGCCTTGGGAAATGTATTTTTATAAAATCCATAATTGGTTTCACGTGGGCCCATACAGCTGCTGTATCATGTCTCAGAAATGGACTGATAAAAGCAAAGCATTGTGATTTTATTTTACCATATACGTCAAAAAAATAAAGCAAACTAGAATGAATAGTTATTTGCGACTTACTGGCACCAAAATGAGCTGATTGAATTTCTTTTGCGTAACCGCACTTATAATTTTCCGAATAATCAACGTAAATAACCGCTTCGTGGTGCTCCATTAGATTTTTCATATTTTTATTGCCTCTTGTTGACTAAAATAGCCTCCATTAAAATCAATGTGCTGCCACATAAAGTTTATTACAGTCCACAAAACCGCCGATTCTCATAACAAGGCTTTGAATCACCGCTCCAGGCTTTTAAAAGCCTGCAAAGAGCTGCATAGGCAGTTCTATCCAAAATGCTCGCGGCGCTAGCCCTGTTTACCAAAACCTACAAGTCTACACGTTCACAAGTTACACTATACAAGGAAGTTATTACAAGTTTGTGCAATACGGTTATCCAAAAAAATCTACAGGCTTTGTAAAATTGAACGCTTTTAGATTGTACATGTAAGTTCTAAAATCAAAATGGTATGCCGCCATATTCATTTCCCGCCATTTTCGTATGTTTTTATTGAATATGCTCCACTTAATAAAAGCTTGGCTGAATTATGGACGGTACGGTAAAAAAAGTACTCGTAGTAGCGACAAAGTATTTCCCACTTTTAGAATGTATTCGCGGCATCCAGGGATCTGGAGGCTAAAGCCCTCGCTCACTTATGGGAGTGGCGCGAGGAGGCAAAACGCCGGGGTGTAGCCGCGAGAAATCACGGTACAACGGACAGAGCTCCGGCGGGATCTCATGGCGACATGAAGGGTGCGATTGTCGCAACCCAGTGCTGGGCACGCCACAATAGCGGCGGTAAGTCCCCTGTTTGAGGACTGGTTGGTAAGGCGCCACGGCGTCCTCACCTTCCACCTGACACAGGTCCTCACCGGACACGGTTGTTTCGGGAGGTTCCTGTTTCGCATAAAGCGGGAGGAAACGCCCGGGTGTCACCATTGTGTGGATCGCCCGGAGGACACGGTGGAGCATACGGTGGAGGTCTACCCAGCTTGGGCGGAGCACCGCAGTGTTCTCGCGGAGGCGATCGCCGGCGGCGATCTCTCGCGTCCGGCCCTGGTCCGGCCATTGTACGGAGCGAGAGGGAATGGAAAGCCGTCACCTCCTTCTGCGAAGCAGTTATGCTCGCGAAGGAGGAGACGGAGCGCGTGAGGGAGAGAGCCTTGCGCCCTCACGCCCCTAGTCGCCGCAGGAGACGCCCTGGGCGTCGGGCATCGCAAGCAGATTCCCGGCCACCGTAGGCGCGGGCTTGCGGACGGCGAGCAATGGGTAGCTCGCCGTCCGGTAAGGACCAGGCCCGGGTCGACGGCGCGTCGTGTTTCACGCGCGCCTCAAAGAGATGTCAGCACCAAATGACGGGGTCCGATAGGGCCGACGCCTCAGGGTCGCAGGGAATTCGAAAGAGAAACCGTGGCCCTGGCACAGGCAAGTGAAGGAACAGGGTGGGTTTTAGTCAGTAAAAGTCTGACACGAAGAGCGGGAGAAGTCATTTGATTATTCCCCACCCAAAAAAAGGGTATTCAGGGCATGGTTTTGCAATTAATCTTGAAAACTCTCTAGAAATTATAATAAAATTACGGTTTTACAACGGATTCGTTACCAAAAATACATTTTGTTCGTTGCATTTAGCGACAGGTTGAACGTAGATAAAAAATAGAAGAGTGCCAGAACATTTTAATTACATGTCAGTCGCTTGGTCCGGTACCTTCTGGAAAAGTTTTAAATTTACATCCGAGATACATTTTACTCAAATTTAAACAGGTCTACTATGGTAAGTATGTTTTAAAAATTAATTATCTTAGATAATGTAAATAATGAAAATATTTTTTTCATTATTTACATTATCTAATATAAGTTAAATACATTTTTGTTATGTTTATTTAATCATTTTAAAATGAAAAGGTTCAAGGTATGTACAGTAGCGCTCATAAGTCCATAAGCAATCTCACAAAGTAATAGATTGACGCTTAGGTTTCACTTACGACCTAGTTATATTCTGCGAACCCACTTTATCGCTGTGGTAGAGCCATAAGCTCGTAGGCTGCATTTTTGCCCTTATCAGCCAGACATGGCGTGATGTGAAGGCGCCAGTGACCACCAGCTTAGTTGTAAGTTCTATGTATTAATTAGGTTAGATAGAATAGTCAGTCTTACATCAAGCTCTGTAAGCTCGGGTCGTTTATTCTAATAAACTCTTAGTTAAACGAGTCCTAATATGTTTTATTTTCAACCATCGCTCCGCTCCCGAAATCTAACTACCTTCTTCTGTAAGTTGTTTGTATAGTATAGACACGCACACACACTCACTTTGTCCGTTATTGATAGTAGTTCATAATTTCAATTAATTTAACATATGGCTTGCTAGCTTAGTCGTTACCGTGTTTGGATAGAAGCGATTATGGCAAGCCCTGAGTTCGAATCTCACCTGTTGCGGAATAAGCTTGATGTTATTTTAAAATATTATCTTTATATGTTAATAATAATACCTTAAATTTTTGATATGTTAATAATAATACATTAAATTAACAATTCTTGTTTGTTTTAATAAAATTACTTGAAGTGGTTCGATAATCCTTCGACACTTGTCTCGTTCATTTTCTTTTCTTTTCTCTTTCGTTGGTTAGTGACGAATGTTTAAATCTGTTAATTAGCGGTGTTGTGGTTATAATTTTCAAAATGCGTTGGCAATATTATTGCTCTGCGTAAAAGTGGACATAAATGATGTGATAACACAAATGGACTATGTGTGAGTGTTATCATTTAAACATTTCAGATTTAGCTAAATAAAATTATTATTTGTTTAAATTAGTGACTGATGAGTGAGGTGTTATAAACATTATGTTTTTTAAAATTCCTTTTTTTATTATTATAGCTTGTAGTATTTTGCTCAGAGATGTCTAATAGTATTACATTCTTTGTTCTAGAGAAATACTGTGTGTTTGTGGATTAAGAGATGTGAGGAAGAGGGAATCCTTGCTAGTCGGACCGCTTGTTTATGAAGTGGAAGACTTATTTAAATGAGACTTCACGTGGTGAATGAATGTGAAACAAATGGTTTCATACCAACCGGACATTTTACTGAATTATTCAACACGTCATTAAAAACTGTTCGCCGTGTACTCCATATTAGTTGACCCAATATTAAGTTACGCCCTCGACTGCTATGGTCTCATATTCAAAAGTAACTTAGAAAAATTAAAAGCGCAACAAATTAGATTTTTAAAGCTATTAGTGAGTAACAAAACTAAAAATAAATGTAAAGATGATTTAAATAAGTTGTTTTAAATTTGCAAAATACTTCCGATTAGCTTAAAACATTAATACCTACTTCTTGTTAACAGTCATAGCGGCTGGGAGCGTTACTCGCTAGTTACCCATAACCACGCAACTAGGATGGTATCAGCAGGTAAATTTGATGTAGAATAACAAATTATTTTGGCGTCCTAACGCTTGATAAAAGTGTACCATACCTTCTCAACCGATTGCCCGCTGATATAAGGAGTCAGGAAATAAAAAGTAAATTTGCCAAATCACTTAAGCAGTTCTTTTACAGGAGTCTGTAAGCGATGATCTTGGGAAAGTGGTATATTTTTGAGAGAAAACAAGTTATTTAGTAGTTTTGTAAGATAATTGTAAGGCATTTGATATGAGTAAAGCTATTTTTCTATATTCACTTTCCATACTTACATATTAGTTAAGATATTTTTGTTTTTACCTTTATAAGTGTAATAAGTGGGAATTACGTGTCCGCACTAATAAACCTTTTGTTCCGTTCCCGAAGATAAACCGTGAAAACGGTTTTGCGGGGCATTGTTCTTAAGTTAAGACTGTTACAAACTTGATTCGTGCAGTGCGATGCGAGTGCGCGACTACGTCAGTGTGTGCCGGTTGAAACTGCTATCTTCGTGGTGTGTATCGTTTAAACACATACATTACCTACCGTGAGTTCACAGCAATACGGCTCATAAAGTGCCTATGCACTTTTGAACGCTTACTTTTTCTCACTTTAGTTTTTTTGTATGTTTTCGATGTTGTGTTTTCAGAAATGTAACTCGTTGTATGTATAATTATATAAACAGCCATAATTTAGAATTAACAGATTAAAATAGTCACTATTCAAATATTTAAATTAATAAATAGTCTATTTACTAATTGTTGTATTTGTTTATTCCTTCAGATGCCTCCAAAATCTCTTATCAACGAAAGACTGAAATTGAAATACGCCTGTTAAAATAGATCCGGAAGAAAAAGAAAATAGGAAGATGTACTTACTGAAATTAAAAGATTGAAGCCAGAATTGGAAAATCCAAAAAATAAGAGGATCATGAAGACAATAAAAAACTCAAAAATATTGAAGATTTCCAAGAGCCTGGCCAACAAATTTGAAAGAAAGACAACTGATCATTTTTATTGTATTGATTGCAATAAAAACTATGAAAGTTGAAGATTGTAAAATGTGTTTCTTGTGTTAAATGTGGGCATATGAAATATGTACAGACGGACAAACTACATCGACGCGGCTTTGTGTTTCATCTCGGTTGTTAAATTGAAGACTCATTTTTATTATTAGCGGAGGTCGTAATTACCCCACCAGTGTTCGTGATGCCCGACCAAGGGTGGGTAAACCCGAACGCAAAGGGTTTTGTTTTTGGCTGGTTTTGCACTTCTAATAAAGATGAACACTTCTAATGAAGAAAGAAGAGAGATTTTTTTTGTTGATTATAATTATAAAGTCAAATAACTGAACTTGTTCACAAACCAATAAAAGAAAGTGCAACCTTTAGATTTTGTTATTTATTCAAAAATTCCGTTGTGTTTTCGTAATTCTTAACCTTCCCCTAGTCACTTGAAATATTGGTAAAAAATAATAGTTTTCTTAATTTCTTCTTTTACTTGTTCTCGGTTCCGTTATTCTAATATTTTCTTCATCGCTTGAATTACTTATAGACCACCGTATTTAAAAAAAGAAATCCAATTTAACAATTGATTGCGGTACTAAGCACGACACTCGTAAACATGTAAGACGGAATGGAGAGTCGCCGAACACTCTCAGGACTTGCCAAATCGTAACTTCCAAAGATTTTTTTATGAATGAAATAACGAGTACAAGTGTAAAAATATATTTGTGAAATACACAACGACACTTGTAATCCGTAATTTAAACGTGTAGTTTTGATAAACATATATTTATAAAATTTATAATAAAAAAACACAGGAAAAATGCTTGTAAGTTTTGATACACGGTCACTGAGTTTTTGAGACTGATTAATGTAAGAAGAATGTTTCTATTTAATTTCTTAGAGAACAAAGCTTATTTTATTTTCTGAATGTATGGAAAGAAAAGTTTCGTACCCTAATCCAGTGGTGATATATTTATGGTTCTTTAGTTTAATAGTCGTTATTTTCAATGAACACCTGTTATTGTTTTCAGTTATTAAAATAATAAGTAAATGATCCATAGGTTTAAATAATATTTTTAGGTGTTAATATTATTTTACGAAGTGATTTTCTGACGCTGATTAATGTAAGGAGAAATACTGTTTTATCTTATAGAGATCAGATTTTTAATTTTGATATTTTATTACTCTAAGGGCTGATTTCATATCTTATAACTTTTATTTGATTTATTAAATCATCCGAAATGCGTCGTAAAAAAAATTGTGCGTCAAACAAGGAGTGATTCTATGTTTATTTTAATTTTAGACTAGTTCTTTTAATTTAAAACTGTATTGTTTGCAGTAATTATTAATAATAAGAGCTGATTTTGCAAGATTCTTTTGTTTTGGAACCCGGTAACATTTTCTCAATAATCCGTTCGTTAACACTTTAACCTGTGAGGCAGTTTTTTTACTGAAGCAGGTTTTTTCTTTTTACGTGAAAATACTATTCCCTTAAAATAATTAGTTATAAGATAAACACAGTTATTGGACTTCTGTACAAAAAACGTAATTTATGTTTTATTTAAAATTAATAAACATTTTCGAGCGGTTTCGGAGCTGTCGTTTCTAGCCTGTCGGGTGAGCCAAAACTTGGCTTGCATTAAACAGTCGCCATCTACAGATAAATAAATAGGCAATCAGACCAAAGATACAAGCAGAATCTTTGATACAGCGAGCGAGAATGAATAGTGGCACATAAAACAATGGGGAAAACTGAAGAAATACGTACTAATCTTCAAAAGTCAATAAGTAAATTTTACAGGAATAGATAAGTACAGCTGAGAAATACATTCTGTCAAAAAAGTTTCGGGAAAGGATGATTTGTTAATGGTTCCAAATTCTTTTTTGTTGTTGTTAGAATTGGCACAACTGTTTTCCATTTTGGCACGGAGTTTGAATTGCATCTGTAATATAGATTAAATACAGTGCTGTTTTTAGTTACATCATATCTAGTGTGTTATGCGAATTTTATAATGGACCAAAACATCGAACAAAGAGCTTTTCTTAAATTTTGCATCGCCAATGGAATTTTGTATTCGAAGTCACTGAAAATGTTACAAAAGACACGGTGAATCGACTTCATCAAGAACACGTTCCAATGAGTGAAACATAGCATTCAAATGCGGTGGAAACGTGATGGAAGATTTGCCACGCTCTGCTAAGCCAACAACGTCTTCAACCGAAGTTAACATCGCAACATTGAAGGAAATGGTGGTTGAAAATCCTCATTTAAGTTTGATAGAGATAGCCGCTGAACTTTCTGTGTTTCACGAGTCGATCATTTATCTTAAATAATCACTTGGGTATGAAACATGTTCCCGCTCGGCTAGTCCCAAAAGACCTGAATTTTCTCCAAAAACTCAATCGCATAAGAGTTGCTGAGGACATGCTAGAACGAGTCAATTCCGAAACTTTCATGAAATGCATTGTTACTGACATGCAAACAAGTCAACAAGCTTCGGAGTGGCGACTTCCAACTGAACCAAAACCACGCCAAAGTCGATCAAAAGTCAAAATCATGTTGACTGTTTTCTTTGACTATCGCGGTGTTGTGCAATCGGAATTCTTGCCGGAAGGTTTAACGGTAAATAAATATTATTATTTGCATTTCAGAGACCAAATTCGACGAAAAAAGCCAGATTTGTGAAAAGAAATTCTTGGATTTTGCATCACGATAATGCGCCTTCGCACAAGGCACATTGTGAACGAATTTTTGACCAAAATTTCAACAAATCCCATCGAGCAAGCACCTTATTCACCAGATTTATCTCTAGCCGATTTCGTTTTTTTCCTAAACTCAAATTACCACTTCGTGGCACCCGTTTTCATTTGGTAGAATACATAAAGGAGAATTCGCGGCGAGAACTGAAATCAATTCCGAAAAAAAAAGCATTTAAAACCTATCGTTTCTGAAGGAGCATACTTTGTAGGTGGTAAAAAAAATTTGGATGAATAACTAAAATTTTTTTGTATTATTGATCATTTTACGGAGTATTCTTGACAGAGTAGTATTGTTAAAAAAAACTCGACGTAACCTTAAATATTTGAATCACATCTGATCTCGTAATCAGACGTGATTCAAATATTTAAAGAATTTAGGCGTCTTTTCAAAGAATTAAATAAAATACATCCATCATTGATGGGCTCAATTCATCAATGACGCATCAGGCAGAGAAAACTATGACATACATTTTCAATTAAATCGAAGTTTAAAATTCTGTAAAAAAAACATTTACATCCACTTTGCCCAAACCGGTCACAACACAAATCAAAAATGTTTAATTGTAGCAGATTAGAGCTACTCATTGTAGCGCTAATCTGGCTTTTAAGAGCGTCGGCAGTAGTCCTTAATAAAGTCAGGAGTCAAAAGTTATTTAAACGTTCTGTAAAATGTGATTTTTGCTCCTTTTTCCCGTCATTGCAATGCAAGAGCTGCAGAGAAAAATTCAGATTGAATATGCCTGAATATTGATGAACTGTCGGATTTTCAATTCTCGGTACAAAGCCGAACGTTGAAAATCTCACACACACCCCGCTTCTATCGAGTCGGTCATTTAGGTGTTAGGTTAACAAAAAATAGAATACTCTGCTCATACGTATAGCTTCGAACTTTGAGGATACTTTGATTGTGTCCCACGTACATCTTTGTTAGCAGCGCCTTTTACATTATTGTAACTCGCTCAGTATCTCTAGTTAGACATCTGGCTTTCCGTGTTAAACAGTTGACGCAGTTCTTACAGACTGGCAGTCTTGTTACTGGGTAGTGATAGAGGTTTACAGATTTTCCTGAAACTTTTAAGGGGTAAGAAAGTACGATAGAGTGTGATCAGGATCTGAAGTGTGAGCTATGTTGTTATGTTTTTTTTGTATTGAAGTAACAACAGGTACCCAAGAATGCAAAATCTATTTTGAAACTAAAAATATCAAAACTCTATAAATACGCAGGTAAATGCAACGGAATAACGATATATTATTTAAATAAATTAAAATAATGTTTATTTTAATACTAAATCTATATGAGTACTTCATTTTCACTGTTCAAATTAATCAGAAAGTTAATTGGAGGCATGGATGTTACTTAGTTCCCTAACACAACTCGGTGGAGCCTCTACTGGGACTGTATGCGATCTAACTTCCTAATAGATGTAATAGGAACTAATTAGTGGGTCATTGTCTACATGTACCTAAAGTAGTGGTTACAAAAAGGTTTTAATAAAAGAATTTATATCTAGGTGGAATACCCAGTATATAATTAAAAAACAGCGTGTTTCGTTTAGTTTGAAGAAAGAATCAAACCTCCCATAAATAAGTCATTTTAAGAAAGGTAAACAAGTTTTTGGCTTTGAGAAAGTACTTGTAAATAACTGACGTTTTGGATATTGGTAGCTTTTGGTACAATGTTTTAGAGTTGAACAACCATTTCGAATCTGTTTAAAAAAAAAACATTTAATTGCCACCTAGATTCTGACTGTTATTTTAAAAGGAAGTCTTGTGCCCACTACTAAATAATTAATAATTAAATTACCATACCGACATTTTTTTTTTGTCGTTGTTTATCAAAAGTAAAAGTTGCCAGGAATGGTGCATAATGCACCAATTTTCTGTTTTAAACATAGGCAAATATTTTACCCCGCTTTACGCTGGTAATAATAAAACCACCAAAATGTGGAAACTTTTTAAACAGAGAAGAAAACGTAAACGTAAAAACTTCGAGCAGGACTTATTAACTTAAGACTGATTTACACGGTGCGATTTAATTGCTAGTTGCAAACTGGTTGAGGCAATAATAAAAGTTGCACCGTCTGAACGGTGTTTAGACGACACAAGTAATTTGCTGCTTAAATTTTATTGTAATATTGGCATATGCAAACTTGCATTGTATCGATGGGGCTTTAGGGTAACCTGTCTACGATTAACCCTGTATTAATGACCTTAGACTGCTCACACGACGTATCTGTTCTCCGTTCTTCACCTAACACAATCATTAACTAACCGTCTGTAGAAGCTACCACACTAAGCATTATCTTTCGTGTAATATATAATAGGTATGTACGGATTTAAAATAAGTACAACGTTAATTTGATAGTTTAGGTGACTGTTGTAAATAACAGTCACCTAAACTATCACAACTACACGCTTTTTAGGGTTTGGTACCATAAAATATGAAACAAAAGCTTTATAAGATAAATTTTTGCCTGTGTGTCATTGAGGCTGTTCTTGAAGCCTATGTAAGAATTGCATAGTCGGATTCCAGCTGTTAATAAAATCCCAGTCAGTAACGTGATTTATTAGCCAATAAACATTTCACATCGTTGTACCTTACGTACCTACCTACTTACCAATTACAAAAATGTTGCAGACTTCTTAATGCAATAATGTTTATATTTGTATTAATTTGACATGTTTTATATATTTAAGCTTTACTCTTCAATGCCAATCTGTTTCTAGGATACCGTTCTATGTTGTTTATACGTACAAAATACTTTAATCTTTTGAGTTATAGACCGATATTGCCGTTATGCAACCAGCACCGCTAGATGACTTACTAACAGAGGCCAAAACTGTGTCGAAATACTGTTCATCAAATAAATTTTAATTATTGACCTGCGTTTCAAAGTAGGCCATACCAAAGTATTTCCTTAAGTCTTTAAGACTAAATAACGATACATTTGTTTTTTTTTTAATGTATCCATTTAAATGTATAAGCATAATCTATCAGTTTGCGAGGTGCTTGGAAATCAGAACTGCAGTTACAAAGTGTTTTGTTTTGTTTTTAAATAAATTATTTTTTAAATGTTCAAGTTCAAACAATTGCTCTAGTTTTGAAAAAAAGTTTCATCAATAAGTAAGACCCATGTTTTGATGACGTATATGTAACCTGAAGTTAAAAATGTACTGAAAACACAGGCCAACCACTGTTATGCCAACCCTTCATAATTATTTAGTAAGTAGGCTCTTTGGTAAGCTAATGTATTTAATGAATGTGTGGAATAGGGGGTATTATTTTATCTCATGAAGGTCTGGCAGTTTGAGTAATTTTATAGATTCCTAATGCCCAAGGGTATGCGAAAATACTCCATGTAAGTACATAATATGAAAGGTTAAATCTGCTAGATTCGTTCCAGCGGCCTACCTAAATGTCCTTTCTTTGTTATTGTTTGTCGAGTCGTTGAGCTACTTTATATTTGAGTTGAGCTACACGATTACACGATTACTGACAAACGGTTGTACTGACTGGACAGGTCTACTCAAACCTGTGTGATTCTTTCCTCAAAATACAATTTAGACACCTGATCCTCACATGATCTGAACAAGATTATGTCTGGACTTTAAAAGAGACTTTAATCACTCAATTTGCCATTTATTCTCAGAAGTAGTCAGATAGGAAATGTCGACTTTGACACGTTATATTAACAAATGTTTTTATAAATAAGTCTTACGGCTAAACCGTTAGACTTATTAAAACGTTTGTTAGTAATTTTCAATGAAAAACAAATCGCTATTGAAGATAGTATAATTATATCTGTCCCTGCCAAACAAATAGCTGTCAACCAAATAAATAGCTGTCAACCAAATAAATAGCTGTCAACCAAATAAATAGCTGTCAACCAAATAAATAGCTGTCAACATGATATTAGGACGCAAACTTTGGCTTTATTGCGACGTTAAGACAAGCGATTGATAGGTTTTTCTATCTGAAGTACGACTAAATTTGTGACGAATTAGCTATTAGGTTCGGCCGTAACGCTTATGTTAACACGGTTACGCAATCTCAGGTTACCACAGAAATAAAAATATCACATCTAGATTTATATTTACAGAATTAGCGGGACCCAATTTGTATCAATCTGATTACTCTTAGAGAGATTCTACGTATTTACAAATTTTATGTTGTTGAACGTTTTGCAATAATTAAGTTAAAAAATTACATTTCACGACGGATTCCATTGAAATTGTGAAGTGTTTTCCTGTAACTGCGTACTTCTGTGTGACTGAATCGGCTGGCGTTGTAAAACTTATAACACACTAGCTGACCCCGCAAATGTTGTTTTGCTTCTGTTTTTTTTTTTGAAAAACGATGTTGGCCGATTCTGAGACCTACCCGCTATGCACACAAAATTTCATACAAACCGGTCCAGCCGTTTCGGAGGAGTTCGGTAACAAACATTGCGACACGAGAATTTTATACATTAGTAGATTTAGGTAAGTCTAACGTATAAAATAAGGTATAATAAGGTAACATAACATAACATCACGCCTTGTATCCCCGAAGGGTTGGACAGAGGTGTACCTGTACACCCAAATTTCGCAAGTTATGCTTAAGTCCAATGTAATTGGGGAGCCTATTGCCATCAACCGGGCACAAATCCAGACTCCGGGATGCTACTGAGTAAATGTCCAACCACTTTGAAAATTAGGTCGATTAGGTGTTTACTTAGATGTGTTAGACCATATTTAGGTTTCGGGAGTCTTAAAGCTGAATGCATATTTCATTGGATCATTCAATAGTTTTTAGCTAATAAGCTGCTTACAGTGCCCTTCGTGTCCAATACAACAATGCTTTCAGGGCAGTGTTGGGACTGCCCCGCTTCTGCAGCGCCTCGGGCATGTTTGCGGAAGTTGGCCAGCGACTGGATTGCCCCTATGTTGAGCATTGTTGTGGCAGACACATTGCGGGTGCCTGATTTGTCATTTTAAATAATTATGTAATGATGTAGGCTTATGGATATTAGAATTTTTTGCTTCTGACATAACTTCATTTACTTAATTTAATTCATTCTCCTATCTTTTGTTATTTTATTCTTTTAGCTTTGTGCTTTTGACATTTATTGATTTGATCTGACATTAATTGACATTTATTTGTGACTCTTATTTTTACATTATTTAAAATTAATAACTTTAATAATGTATTAATCAACCAACTATTTACGACAAAATTGTGTATTGGTTTTGTACTATCTAAGCGTCACGGACCTGAAATAAATTAATTTTAATTAATCCTCTCATCACGACCAAACCATCTAAGAATACCCTTAAAAAAATCTGGTTTATGTCACGTGATGTGCCTAACATCACGTGACATAAACCAGATGTTTGCAAACCCGTGCTTTTTAGGAAAAGGGGATGGCCTTTTCCCTAAAATTTAAAGGGAAGTTGAGCTCTATTATCTTAACAATATCCAATGTTTACGGGCTAGAATTTGCACTTAATATCGGTGGTCCTTACCGAGGGGATGTTTGTGAAAGTTTCCTTACTTGGCGGGAAGTTTGCGGCAGGAAAATTGAAACAATCGACGGTCGACGCTGTGATGGTGGCGCGTGGCTTTAGCGGCCGGTACTCTGGCTTGCAACTTGAGTACCTATTGATTGAATTTCTTACACCTTGGGACAGATAGTTTTGAACAAGTCCCCAAGAATGTGAAACAGAAATCTAGTACCTAAGTACACGATTTATAGTTCGGACCGTGATTCAAATACAGGGTGGTACAACCAGTAGGGCTATTCTGTAACCATCTCACCGTGAAAACTTAGGTGAAGTGCGCGTGGAATGAGCGGTCAGTGCCACTGATTCCAGGGATCGACCAAGACAGGATGACACTGACAGCTCACTCCACGCAAGTCTTCAATGTGAGCTTTTTACAGAACCGACATGCTGTTCCCATCGATTCAGGACATGATTCTGGGGCTTTCGTTGAAGTTAACAAACGTTATTTAAAAAAAGATGCTAGTCAGTATATTATAACCGGGTAGGTATTGCACTTTTCTATGAAACAGTATTTTTTTTAAATAATCATTGAATATTTTCTACGCAAGAAATTTCATTTATCAGGGGCATAGTTTGCTTATCGATGCCACAATGCATAATCCCTCCCTGTAATAAAGCTATTCACGGCGAATACAATAAATGATACCTATAGCTACGAGTATAACTGCTATATCGATTGAAGATATTTTTGGACTAAATATCAATCATCGTTGCAAGTACGAGTAGAGTGGCAGTCTCTTTCATTTCATTTACACTTTAATTGCAGATTATAATACCTAAAAGGAAAGTCATTCTATGGCTGAAATATTCACAGACCAGACAAAGACCTCTCTTTAAGAGGGAGTGGGCCGTTATCCACCACGCGGGCCCAGTGCGGGTTGGCAGATGTCACATGTCTTCGAATTTTTGGTTCTTGGACATGCCGGTTTCCTCGCGATGTTTTCCTTCACCGTTTTGAGAGCAGTGGTGATGAAATAATTTAAACAAAGTATACCGCCTGTCTGGGTTTGAACCTATGACCTATAACTCGTAAGTTGCGGCCGTTACCACTTGGCCACCACCGTCTTTCACAACTTTGCACCACTGCACATTCTATTGCTGGATTTATCATTTTTTTTACTACACGGAACTAATATTCTAGTGAGTACCTACCTATTACACGTCCTAGGATACGGAAACTATTCAAAGCAGCCAACATCATAAATATCCCTGTCCATTTAAATACATAAAGTTCCGTGAAGCTAATATTTATTCAAAGTTTGTTTCGTATTTGTCCTTGTAGCGTTGTCCTGGATAGAAGGAATCGAACGTAAGTAATGTTTTTATCTCAAATCTTCTTTCAGTAATATGTATGCAATTTCTTAGATTGGTAATACCTACTAACTAGATGTACGTGGCTTTTATACATGAACGGCTGAACCCAATAACGTGTCTATCACCAATTTTGGCGTACTGGAAATACGAGTAGACACTCGATTCTAAATGAAAAAATTAAACAGTTGAATCTGATTTAAATTAAATAATATTTTAGGTAGCGAATGTGACAGCATATTGGATGGAGAAAACCTGGAACTTATTAATCGGATGGTTTTCCCAGGAATCACGACAAACAAGAAATTACAATGGAGACCTCATTTAAAATTTCTTGCGGGCGGCTAAGCTCGGCCGCTTACGCTGTTAGGAAGATAAGAGAGTTAGACAGAGGCTGACAAGCGCGGTCACTGTCAGACTACATAGAAAAGAAAGAGAAGCGCGATGACACGACGCTGGTAATTTAGTACATACAATGAATTAATTATATATTACAAAAAATGTATCGATTGGATAAAAAAATAAAAACACTTTTACGTTAACACGTTGCTTGTAGAATAATCAGACAAAAAAAAAAGAATAATTGCATGTATATTCGTATGGTTTTTAAACGTTTAAAGAAATTTGTAGAGGTTTCTTCATGATTTTTTTCTATGGTATCAAATTCGTTGTATTATTATTTCAACAAATTAACCAAGTAGCTTAAGTCCTGAAGAATATCACACGTTTTTTTCAGATTTCCATTATAAAACTTGCGATTAGATCCTGTAGTCCCCTTATCAGATATAGAAACCGCACGTTTGGTCTATTTTAGTTACTCCCGCAGCATTATGTCATAAGGCATTTTACTGTGGGGTCGGGCTGCTGAAATCAAATCCACTTTTATTTTGTACAAAAGAGTTGCCAGATCCGTTTACAATCTACGCCCGCTGCGCCGTCGCGAATCTCTCAAGGACCTATTTAAAAAGATTAGTATTATGACAGTGCCGGGCCAATTAATTTATGAAAATGTTATAAGTAAGAAGAAAACTGCATCTTTTTAATAAAATACGTGATAGACATAATTTTTATACTAGAAATAAAGATAAATACATCAACCATTTTTCAGATTAGCTAAAGTACATACATACCTACATCTTATATGGGATACTGTGTTAAGTTACATCAAAATATGTATATTGCAGTATATGAATGAAAATTTAATAATCATATTGAAAAAATACTTTGTCAACAAGCATATTATAAATTAGAGGATTATATCCAAAATAAGAATGCTTAGAAACATGATGGTTCAGCTCCATAAGACAATCTTATCTCGACGAATTCAAAGTGGTTGTTAATTTAATTGCATAATTTATTATTTTTATGATTAACATTCTGTGATTACTCAACTCACACACTGACTTATTCCTTGTTAATATTTTAGGAAAACCGTACAGCCCCCTACATGAGACCTTAACGTAAATGGCGAAATGTGGGTGTACTATAGGTACACCTCTGTCCAACCCTTCGGGGAAACAAGGCGTGATGTTCACGCATGTGCATTCTTTTACACTGTCCAATCATTAACTATCACGCTGGCATGCTTGCCACGCTACCTGCTAAGCAGCTTGCGCTAATTATCTTGCCACATGGGTGAGAACCATGCACATGGCAATGCCTCGTGCTTTCTTGCTGCTGTATTACTGTACACCGCTGCGATGTGTGAGCTTCCTCCGCCTTCCATATTTTCATGCTTGCCTTGGGCTACTGCATCTCCTACCTGGCTGGGAAATGCCATTCATTTAGGTACATCAGACTTGGCTTTACTAACGAGTTGTAAATGGTCTGGAGCACTAGATGAGGAAGGCAATGAACAACTTGCGTAAAAAGCCAAAAAAATTAGGAAAGCCTGGATCTGTTGTGATCAATTTGCATTTTCCAGTTTAACTGTTTTTGTTAAGGCCAAAAAGGCTAAATAAACCGATCGGACTGAGTTTTGATTTTCAGCTTTAATCTAATTGTGTCATGAACTTTAGGTTTGGCGGTCCTTATTTCAAGAGACATTTTGGTGAAGGGTGACGTTTATCTTGAGATATTTCTGCAGGATGTTATTTACTCAAACAAAAAGAACGCTGTCGATTTAGAATTCGTACAAGATTTATTTCCCATGATACTTATTACCTTGACTAGCCACTAACCGATCATATGTTAACAATTGTAGCATTAACTCCCAGAAAATACGGCAAACGAATGATTTAAGCAGATGTAGACCTTTTTTACCACTGCTTGTGTGACATATGGTAAGCAAGGGTTTGTCTGCATCGACACAAAAAGTTTTTACGCTGAATTGTAAAGCTTCACAAAAAGATACATTACAAGACACTTGTTAAAATCACTTGTTTTGGAAATTCATGATCGAAGCTGTTTATGATGAAATAAATCAACATATCAATAAAATACAACAAATTGCTTCAACAAGTTCCTTGACATAGTATTGCACATCCTATTTGTCTGATGAAGTTATTATAAATAATCGTAGCGGTTGGTTTTCTTTATGTAAAATATGTTAACGAATAAACACGTTTTTATTTTTGTTATAATTTGTAAAGCATTTTTTTAATTCTAAACCCTTTATTGCAATAACAATAAAAATATAATATATGTATTGCAAACCAAAATGAAAAATTGCCAATAAAACTGCGCTACATAAGCTGGCCAGGTCACGCGCATGATGTGTGTCTAACGAAAGCGACGGTTTTTTTTTTGTTTCCTGTAGTGTGATGCGAGTACGCGACGATGCGTCAGTTTGTGCCATACACACTGCAATCTTTGTGGTGTGTCGTTTAAACACTTACAGTCGTATCGCGAGTTCACAGCAATACGACTCTTAGGCTGCTTTCCGAATTGGGATGTAATCGATTTGAGCGCGCTTACACCCGTTCCGAGTTGGCGTGAGCGCGATATCGATGTCCCGTGAATCGTCATAGGTAACGTCATGACATGCGCCATCTTGCGATAGTGCCGACCATGCCCTAAAGAAATATCAATGTGAGCGAATTGTCAGCTGCCATCATCGTGATATCTAAATCGGAACGCAAATTATCGATGTGAGCGCTGTCAGCGATTATGGTCTAACTCGGAATGCGGCCTTAGCGTGCCTATCCACTTTTAAACGCTTACTGTACACCTCTGCCTTACCCTTCTGGGAATACAGGCTAGATGCTATGATGATGTTATGTATCGTTAATTTGTAGTTTGTAATAAAAAAAGGTTGTAATTTAAAAAAAGTTTTTTTGTGTGATACCTTAAAAATACTTTGACGTGTTTCGATGTGTGGCAGAACATGTTTTTCAACGACAATGTTTGTTCTTGCAACAAAGTCATCCCAACTAAGGAATCCCTTCATTGTGCGGGGATAGGGATAGGGGGGATAGGGATATTCCCAAAGAATAAAAAAGGAAGTTAAAATTCAACCGTTCGCTTTAGACAAACACTGTGCTCTAATTAAGTACTATCTGTGTCTAATTAAGTACTATCTGTGGTTACAATTATCACAGAGGCGATAAAATCTTAATCAATGTCTACTGTACAATGCACAGGCACTTAATTAAGTTAACTCCATTGAAAACTTTAAAAAAACACTGATCAAAGTGCAAGACTTTGCGTAGGTAGAGTCGGGTTCCGTGGTCGATACGGCTAAGGGTGGATTTCACAAATAAACTTCGTTCAAGAGCTGTCAGTGTCATTATTTTCAATGGAATATTGACACTGACAGCTCTTGAACTGTTTAATCGTACCTCCAATGTCGTAGACTCCAGTTAAGAGTTATAGTCTTATGTTACTTTAATAAAACAAAGCTTAATAGGTATTTTATATGGTTATTTAAAATGTGTTTATAGAACTGAACACTAATTGTTTTGGACGTAATTATTTTGGTAACGATAAATACTTACAAGATTCGAGTAACGCAACAATAATAAGGTAAGTTCCTACTCCACTGCTTCTATTAAAGCTTATTGTCTGCGAGAAAAGAAGGAGAAGAAGGCTGCCACTCACAGACGGTCATGTGGAAACTATAGGGGTTCGTTTAACTACGGAACCCTAAAACTAGATTGTATACTATGCTGCCATCGCCCATAAATAAACGAGAATTAATGAGAAAAGCTGACCTGTCTGACATCCGTTCAGCAATAAATAATTAAGCAGTTGACAGTAGCGTGTTATTCGTGCCATCATCCGTTTATATATAAGATTTTAAAAATACATATTTATTCTAATATCGATAGCTGCTCATATCAACTTGCCTTTAGCTGTATTATAGATTTTAAGGTTCTACGTCAGTAAGCTCCTCATTGCTTTTGTATTTTATTTCTCCAACGTTTTCTTATAAATTGTGGTCTCCCAGAAACCACATCATTGTAGAAATAACCAGTTTGGGAAGCCGCACTGCCACTGGAGTGCGCTGCGATAGCTACGATCGTCAAAATGTTTGGGTTATACTCGTAGAGCTTATGGATGCGCCTCATTAAAAAAACCCTTCCATCTACACTTAATTTATTCTAATAAGCGACCCGTATTTTACGATTCGACAAAACATCGTTCTTTTTTATATGTATACATACCTTAGTTTTTATAACCTATAAGTGCACATTAACCTTCCGGAATGAATTTTCGAAATGTTTGTGAAAACCGCATCAGAATCCGTTGCGTAGTTAAAAAGAACGCAGGCACACACACACAGATATACACTAAAAGCGACTTTAAGGGTACTACAGGACCTAAACACAAAATTATAATTTTTTTTTTATACTTTGTTAAAAAGAACCAGGTTCTTAATAATTGATTACAATCTAGCCTATACGACTAATAAGCAATTTTAATCTAACTTAATTTGTTACGTGATAATTATTTTAAAACTTAGAAAAGTGCTGATTGAACATTACTCAAGTCCGTTCCACTTTCTTAGAGTCTGATAATTAATGATATAAACACTTTTTTCATGTGTTATTATGTGTGTCACTGTCACTATTATTTCTACACTTTACACTACACTAACTCAAAAGGTTTAGTTCGTTTTAGTCTTCGCACTATATTTGCTTGGTCTAACAGCTGAATTGCCTCGATGTTCACATGTCGATGGAGTCGGTGTTCATGGGCCTCAGCAAATTTTTTGATTATATTGGTGACGGGTTCCATTTTTAGGTCACGATGGAGGTCGTCATTTCTTATATACCAGGGCGCATTTACAATACTCCTGAGTACTTTATTCTGGAATGTTTGTATAATTTTGATGTTGGTCGGCTTAGTACAGCCCCACAGTTGGATACCATATGTCCATATTGGCATAAGAATATGCTTATATACTAAAACTTTGTTATGTATCGATATGCAGGAACCCCGTCCAATCAACCAATACATATTTTTAAAACGCATGTCTAGTTCCTGTCTTTTCTTTTTGACGTGCGCTTTCCAGCGCAGTTTTGCGTCAAGCGTTATGCCAAGGTATTCGGCTGTATTTGCGTATGGCACTTGTTGGCCATTTATGAAGATTGGTTGGTAATCACAATTCCTGTTGGTGAAATCAATGTGTAGTGACTTCGATTCATTCAATCTGATTCTCCATTTTTGTGCCCAGTCATGAATTTCATTTACAGCGATTTGGACCTTTTTGATTGCTTCCGTATGGCATGACCCTGTAGCCATAATGGCAGTGTCGTCCGCGAAGGTTGCGATGGTATTATTTTCCAGCTCTGGCATATCATACGTGTACAGCAGGTATAGGACTGGACCCAGCACACTACCTTGAGGCACGCCAGCTTTAATAATTCTTAGATCAGAAAAGGCATCCTCGTGCCTTACTCGAAACATTCTCTCTGTAATGTATGCTTGCAAGATATCGGCAAAATCATTGGGCAATATTAGTCGTAACTTGTATATCAAACCCTTATGCCAAACTCTATCAAAAGCTTGTAACACATCTAAAAATAAGGTGGAGCAGACTTTTTTCTCTTCAAGCGTTCGCTCAATGATGTTTGTGATTCTATGTACTTGGTCTATTGTTGAGTGTTTCTCTCTGAAACCAAACTGATGGTCAGGAATTAGGTTTCTTTCGTTTATTATAGGTTTTAGGCGTTTTAAAAACAATTTTTCAAACAGTTTCGATAATATAGGCAACAGGGAAATGGGCCTGTATGATGAAACTTCGGTAGGCGGTTTACCGGGCTTTGCAATCATAATCACTTCAGCAACTTTCCATGGCTCAGGAACATGCTTTAGCACGAATGCAGCATTGATGAGCCGAGTTAGCTTAACGATGGCTTTACGTGGAAGGTGTTTTAGGATTTCTCCCGTAATAAGGTCATACCCTGGGGTTTTTTTGAGGTTAGTAATTTGAATTTCCTTTGCAACTTCTTTCGGGGTCACAAGCTTAATTCTTTGGTCTTGCAGAATATTGGCAAACTGCAAGTTATCTACAGACCCGTCGTTTGGCTGAAAGGTTTCTTCGAGGTGATGTGCAAATCTTAGAGCTTTTTGCTCATTGCTTATGGCCCACTTTCTGTTAAGATCTCTGATAGGGGGGATTGGTGTAATTGGCTTTTTGAGTAACTTTGTCGCTTTCCAAAGAGAGTATTGCGTTGTATGGTCGCTGCTTAACTGACGTAGGTTATTATTAAAAGCCTCATCTTGAAAAGTTCGTATTTCTCTCTTCAGTCTTTTCGTAAGGTTATTCAATAGAGTTTTATCTTGCGGGAATCTAGTTCGCTGCCATCTTTTTCTCTGAGTCCTTTTTTCATGTAATAGGTCTATTATTTCCTTTGGGTAGGTATTTCCTTTAAATTTGTTCATAAGCTGTGGTGTGTTGTTCCATGCACATTGTTGAATATTGTTGTTAAACACAAAATTATAATGCCTAAAAGTACATGATCCACTGTAGTTAACAATATCATTAAAATATATTGATATTTTACTGCCACTCAGAGAGTATTGCGTAAAAAAGTTTTTATACAAGAAAGACTAGCCAGTTAAAGTCTCTTTTGAAAATATGATTATTTGTAAGTACAAATAGGTACGTTCCAATTTCAAAATTTCCCTCAACATTGTTTGCGAGCTAATTTAAATTATCTTGTCTCATTAAAAACTGGATCTGCGCCGAGAACATTTGCCCGCTATGATTTTTTACGATTTCAAGTGTCGCCTGTAATCTGACGAATCGTACAATAGACGTTCGAGCAGGCTGTAAACGAGGTGTCTACGGCGGACTGGAAAAGTGTTTCGAAAACTGGTTCAGACTCATGAAACTTTGTATACAGGCTAGTGGAGAGTACTTTGGAAAGTTTGAATAAAAAAATATTTACATAGACAACATTTTATTTACATTTTCGCATAATTTTTATTATATTTTTTGTCCTATTACTCTACAAGCAACATATTAACTTAATAATGTTTTATTTTTTAGTCCAATCAATATATTTTTTTAATAAATTACCAACGTTGTGTCATCACGCTTCTCGTTTTTTTTCTATGCAGTCTTCCAGTGACCGCGCTTAAGCTGTTGTCTGCCTCTTAATTTATTATACCTAAGTTTATAAATACATAGATACAAGTCCTTTTAGATTGGCTAGGTACAAGACTTGTTGTTACCACCACAACAATGTCACAGTCAGTTTGCCATTATTCTACTCATATTATCACCAGTTCTTGAAATCAATGGGCTTAAGGCTTTATTATTTAGTTGCCGTATAAGTGAACACGTGACAACAATAAGTATTTGACAGTAATTTGACGTAAGAGAATTGTTTATGACAACTTTAAGGAAATTTTTGATTTGAAAAAAATCAATTCGGATGAGACAGTCAAAACCGCCTTCAAAGATATTATTGATTCTCGCTCCCACATTTTTTTCAGTAAAGGATTCTATGAACTACTTAACCGATGACAAAAGTAGTCAACAATGGTACATACTTTGATTGATTAAATATACAATTAGAGGTCGTTCCCACTTGTCGGGTCGGATCCGTTTACTAATCGGATGTCGGCGCCTTTGTACACACTTTCGGTTAATAATCGGTTGTCGCACTTTGCGAGGCGACTGTGCACGATGGACGAAGACGAAGTTCTTGAAACGTACAAAGAGAGCCAAGATAAGAAAATATTGGGTGCACCCAATCCTGAGGGAATTAAAAAAGTGATTTAGTTTGGGAACATTTCAGAACTTAATAATAGAATTGAGAAGTGACGAAAGTAAGTTCTTCAACTAATTTATGACGTCAATAACTATATTCAACGATCTACTGGTTCAAATACCAGTGAACATAAATTACCAAAATACAAGACCGACATCCGACAAATGTGAACAGCGCCATTCTTACTCCTATGCGAGTGAGATCTAATATATAATTTAAAATAATAACTACGTACGCAGTTGCGTAAGTATTTATCCTACAATCAACACACAATCAATCTTTACATACAATCTTTCCTCTTCGCTTTAACTAAAACGAAGAGGAAAGATTGTCAAAAATCAAAAGTCATTTATTCAAATTAGGCTGGGAGTCAGCACTTTTCGAACGTCAAAATTACATAAGACAGTTCCCCAATACGCCCGCCCTTCACCACTTCCTAGTGCTTTAGCTGGGAAGAAGAAGTGGCGCAACAAACTCCCCAGCAGCACAGCTGACTGTTTAGTTAGAAAAACCATTGAACTATACAATTATAAGGTAATCAAACTTAAAAAAAGAAAAACGAAACACAGAAAATCATATTAAATTATCTGCCAAATGTAAGTTAGCCACGCCAATATACCCAAAACAGAAACAAATAAAAATCAATGAAAAAACAACATAACTAAATATACAAATTAAAGCCTCCAGGCATATAGGGCGTGACACCTTACCTATGCATAATTGTGTTCTTTCACTCTTCGTTTAAAAACTGCAATACTGCATATCAAGTAATTTTGAAGTTATTTTTGAAAGTGACATAGATTCCTGTTTTATTATCACTAAGTACTGTGATTCTAAAGTTTCAATTAAAAGATACCAGTTCCGTTGATTGTTAAAAGTATTCCAAATTAATGTCAGAGTAAAGTTCACATAGAGCAGCAAATTGCATTTATCCAGTTTTAGGAACCCTTAGCGCCTACGAAACAAAGTTTGCTCTGCTGCTTTATAAACTCTCAAGTAAGTTCTCTCTCTTCGCTTCATAAAACGTTCATTTCAATTTGCGTTGGAAATATTGGATAAATGTTCCTTGAAACTTACAACAAATATAAATTGTATCTAGGAAAGTTTATGTATGTGGCCTCTATGTCACCCTTTACACGTGCAGGGAAATGGCCTTCGAGAATATTTGAGATGTATTGATTTGCAGCTTACAAATAATGTTCCATGTTTGGTAAGAACTGCCGAGTCTTTCTAGGCGTAAAAATATGCTACAATAACACAATACTCAAGAGTTTTTCTAACTGTTATAACGTTAATCAACATAACATAACAACATCACGCCTTTATTCCCCGAAGGGTTAGGCAGTGGTGTCCATAAGTACACCCCCATTTCGCCAGTTTTGTTTAAGTCACATGTAATTGGGAGCCAGCCTATTGCCATCAACCGGGCACAAATCCAGACTCCAGGCGGCGATCGAGTAATTCCAGACGAAAAAACCCAATAACACTTTAACCCACCCGGGAATGGAACCTAGTCCTTCATGCTCAACAATAACGTTTCCGACCACTAGAGCAAAGAGACAGTTTTTATTCAAACTGAAATACAACAATTAGAATGGTTACATTGAAATCATGCACATAAAAACGATCAGTAAGTGGTTTGAATACTTTAAATGAAAATGCAAATGAAACATCTTAATTGTTTGTAAAACAGTAAATCTCACCCGATTAAATGATCCGGAAACTGGGGTTCAAATTGCCAAAGCCTCAATCCAATTCACCCACAAATTACGTAAAGCTTCAGAAGCTGGACTCGTAACCGCTACGTGTAAGCCTATATACATAGACGCACGGCAGTGTAGACGAGCGCAACCTTCACCGGTGCAGTGTAACTATGCAACTGCGTCTAGATATGTATGCCGGCGGCGCGTGTACGACAGGGCCGCCCCAACCCTTGCAGCTCCCGTCCGCCCATGCTCGCCTGGTACCCGATACAAAAACTGTAAATGTTGTAAACAAAACTCGGCTTCAAAACAAATCTCAAACATTTCCCCTCTTAAACTACTTATCTCACAGTTACCGACTTACCGCCCACGTCTATCTATAATCTCAAGACCCATTAAAAAGAGATCTTAATGTTGCCCTAACAGCTCAAAAACTGAATTATGCCACAAACACTTATTTTATTTTAGTACAAATATTTTACGAAAGTTTGAACATGCCTTGCCCAACTGGCCAACTTGATTAACCTAAAGTTAATTGAATATGTAATTCAATTAACTTTAAGTAAATCAAGTAAAAGCTGATCAATATTTCTTTTGATGTAATAAACGTTTACCAGATACAACAATATACGGTGATAAGAACGATATTAAGGACGAAGATATATTTATTTGTGAGTATGTCATGATGCGGTAAGCAGGTTGCGTCTAAAGGTGACCGCTACGGATGAGAGCAAATAAAGCCGATAACAAACATACTACATCCCTTCCTAAGACTCTGAGAGCATTCTCTCTATTGTTGCGGGAATCCACTTTCAGGGTGAAGAATATTCTCTTCCTACTACATCGCTAGGTACTTTATTTACAGACAATGAACTGGTGTAAAGCGTAAAGTGTAACAGCTTAGTAAATAATTAAGCTGCGTATGTTCCTGAAGTAAACCAAATTACATCAATAAATAACACTATCGGTTCTAACTGATTATTTGGAGTTAATTGTTGCCATATTATCAGAATAATAATGACTAACTTAGATGGTTAGATGACAACAACGCCAGTCACGTGTGACATAACTGAAGGAGATAGCAGAGGCGTTAAAGACTATCAGCAGACAGTTATTTATAGCTCGGATCAAATGGTGCGCGGCGGTAAAGATATAAAGGGCAAATATTAATCGGTAGTTCTAAAAAACGTTAGGGTATTTACGAAAATTGTTTTAGCAATTTATAAGTACCTACATTTTGTTTCGTAAAACTTAGACCTAATTAAATACTAATGCCAGGAGGTGCTTTCATGCACTTAATTAAACTAGAAAAGTATTTTTTTTTAATTCCTCTGAATTTAATACGATGATTACCAAAGCGTTTACATAATCTTTTCGCAGTTCGTTCTTATTATGAAAACATGTTCTAGTATGAGCTGCCTTTGTAATGCTGTTAACCCTAAATAGCAATAACAATACAAATTTAGACTGGTTTGAGTTCAAGCCTAATTATCCGACGCATCACTACGCAACCAAGTTGAATGTTTGATTTTTACAAGTGTACTCTAAAGTAGCTTCTAAAAAACATTAGGGTATTTACGAAAATTGTTTTTGCACAACTGATTTAGTATGAGTTCCTACGTTGTTTTTTTCAAAATGTGTGTATAACGATAATTATGCCCCATACCGGTAGCTTGGACCCTGATTTTGACGACGGCGGAGCTTTTTTTGTTTTTAAAAGTAATCTTTGAAAATGTTATCTATTAATACTACGGAAAATGAATAAATTAAGCAGTTATTTATTATTCGCTGAATAATGATCGTTAAAATCATTAATAGCTCTCTAAATGATATTTGATAAATAAAAAATTGGCCTAGATTTCATGAAAACTATGAATCCTAAGAAAAATCCTAAGAATACTTGAACTTCCTGCTTCCCTTATAGCATTCAGCTGTTCTCAGAGCTTGTCACCAAACAATCGATTTAATTGAGCCAAATTTAAGCGGGACAGAGGACGGTGCCTGTGAAAGTTTAATTAGCGATTACATCACCGCCCCACTCCCGCCGGCCGGGCCGTCCGGCGAGGCGGCGACTGTCCGAGTCCGTTAACAAAATTCCCGGTAAAATCTAAAATGCAGATCTGGTAAACCATGTAACAGACGCGCGTGTAGATTGTCTGTCATACCTTTTTTAAAGAACCGATCAAACATATTTTATAGGTAATTTTTTTTCGAACTTAATATTCTCGCATCGCCATGACCATTTCGTGTCTCTGCATCACCCAAAGGTTGAAAATGCCTATGGCATTAAGTCCGCCTCTGTACAGTCGTGTGCGTCAAGTATTAAATAAATAAATAATTAAATATACCCACTTGGTAAGTAGGTGTAAGTCTCGAATACATGTGGATGGAGGTAGAAGCTTTGGCTAGATTGTGATATTTTCATCTAGTTTTATTAAAATTCAATCGCAGACAGATCCTTATTAGGACCAATACAAATAAAAACTTGATTAAGTATTGAGCTGGACAAGTATTTTAGTAAGATAACTACCTACCTAATGTCCGAAATCGTTTTACAATTTGATATTATTTTATATATAAAGCCTTTTTGTAAACTACCCCTGTGTAAGAGCGAACAAAACATTTTCATCCGTTTTTGAGTTTTAGCGAGGCTAACCAACAGCAATTAATTTATATAAAGAAGAGAAGAATGAAGAAGAAGACACTGATCTTCGACGTCCTTTTGTTTTTGTATTTATTTGTATAGTACCTAAATAGTTAGGCTTTTAAATTGGCAAACAGTTAGTTGTGTTATATATTGTAAGAATTTTAACAGTTTAAATCAGATATCCTTATTAAACTTCATTCAATCAATTAAACTTTTCAAACAACTCTCAAATTAGGAGCTTCAAGAAATAACATTTTCAAAGTTTGTAAAACCGATTAAGTTGTAGAAACTCTAATAGATTCGATCTTAAATTGAAATGTAATTGAAGTTCATACATACATACATATCATCACGCCTGTAATCCCAGAAGGGTTAGGCAGAGGTGTACATATAGTACACCCACATTTCGCCAGTTATGTTTAAGTCCCATGTAATAGGGGGCGAGTCTATTGCAATCAACCGGGCACAAATCCAGACTCCGGGCTGCTTCTGAGAAATTCTAGATCACTTCAAAACTATTCCGATGAAATGATGTAACTTGTATCGAAGCTTGCTATATGATAACGAATAACTATTTCTAATAAGAATGTAATAAAAGTTACAGCAGACGACCATGATGGTGGTAGATAACACCCCACTCCCTCTCTAAGGGAGGAGGCCTGTGTCCCGGTAGTGGGAACATCATAGGTTGATTATGACGTTTGTGACTTGAGGAGAGAGTCCGACGGCGCCTTTGAGCGCAATTCAATACAGACTTTGTTTAACCAACCTTTTAAAATGTTATCACTGAATAAAACTGTAGTTAAATCTTAATCAGTACTTACAGTAAAAACGATAGTTATGCGCAGTGACTATTCTCAGAGCAAGTAAATTTAAAAGGGCCTTCATTTTGTTTCGTAAAACGTAGACCTTATTAAATACTAATGCTAGGAGGTGCTTTTATGCACTTAATTAAACTAAACAGGGAATTGTTTTAAGTTCTTCTGAATTTTACACGATGATTACCAAAGCGTTTACATAATCTTTTTGCAGTTCGTTCTTATTATGAAAACAAGTTCTAGTATGAGCTGCCTTTGTAATGCTGTTCACCCTAAATTTCAATAACAATAAAAATTCAGACTAGTTTGAGTTCAAGCCAAATTATCCGACGCATCACTACGCAACCAAGTTGAATGTATATGTTTTATAAGTGAAGTAGCTTCTAAAAAAACTTTTCAATCACGAAAGTTGTTCATTTACCCTTGAAATTCAATATATATTAAATGATTAAGAACTCGAGGGTACACAAAATTTTATAGTAACTAAAATAACACGCACTGAAACATCACTATACCTAATTAAATCCATTAAACCAAAACTGTCTTTCGTTTTTCCAAATAGCATCGGATATTAATTTCATTAAGAGCTCTGATCATTATCACAACAATCGCATCAGGGATATAATAAATTGAATTGCAAAGTAATAACATTATGCGTTGTACAAATTAAGTGTTAACCGCAGCCGGAATGACGTTTAATTTTAAACTATCGACGGGAGCGAGAAAAACTGATTTTCATTGTGGACTGTGCTGGGCCAGCTTCGCGGTCGGGAGTGTGGGCGCGTGGTGCGTGGGTCGTGCGCCCGCCGCCCTTCCTCGGGAATGTAATGGAACCTGCTACACTTTTCTGACCGCCTGGTACAATTTGGCATTGACTTAGGGGAGCTGTCGGACGATTTGTTGCCCAATTTTCCGAGATTGATACTAAATGAAATGTTTGTAGATGTTGGCCGCGCTTCACTGAAGAGACTTTTAAGCATAAAGATACGTAAAGCTAATCTGAGTTCACTTATAACTTGATCGTCTTCAAATTATGTAATCCTAATAATATCTAGTATTTAAAAAAACTATATTTAAGTTATTGTTCTCGAAAAGAAGAACTATGGTTGATAAAATTTCAATACTTTTTGTTTCAATATGTATATGAGTTTTATGCATTAGTAGCTGAGGTAAGAACACTTGGCATAAAAGCTCAATGTTAAACTCAAGTTTGATTGAACTTTCTGAGATAGTCTTGATCGAAGTCGTTACTATGGAATGGAGTAGTTAGAAAATCAGATACTTAAGCACCATAAAAAGGCATTTTCCCGCTTTATGGATTATGTTCCTATTTAATAATATGATGATGTTAGTATTATATTGTTACTGACCTTATCGGTATTCGCTACAAAATACCCTATACAAAATTTTACACGCAAACTAAAAGTACCTTTCGATTCTTTTTCCGACTCGTGGAAGTGAACCGAGTGATCTATATCGAAGATAGGTACCTATTAGTGCATAAGGGGGTAAATCTTGTGCTAATTTCCGTAGCCGTGATGTCCGTAGGTACGTATTTAATTGTAATATCTTTCATGTTTTGTAATTGCTTCTGACTCTCAAATTTTGTACTACTTACTGTCAAAGTTCAAGGCAGTTTTAATTTAATTATTTGCATGGTACATATTGCTTACTATTACGTTACTTGAAATCCGGCGTTTAAAAAGGTTCAGATTTCCACTAGCTAAGTAAATTTTTAAATCTTAGCTAATGCGCAAAAGAAAATGTTTCTCCTCCGTATTTTCCTTCCTAAATAAGTTTCGCATAAGAATAAGTCATAGACGATTTAAAACTCCATTCCACTAACTAATACAAAGCTCATACTTTATTAAGGTCTCTCGACCATAATAATATTAGTGGGAAACACGCGTGTTCTAAAAAAAATTTAAAAAAACTGCTGGTTTATTAAAGGAACGCAGAATGATGCTAACAATATTTTTACATCCCTTTCATGAAGAGATTTTCCCGCTACGCCATAAATAAAACTCAAAAACTGCGGGAAATTGGATCTACGACTTTAGAAAACGTATCAAAAAGCTGTGATTAGTTTCTCAATTTTATCATGTTTCATAAGTTTAACAAAATTTCTGAAAACTTTGCAAATGGTAAATGAGTAGGTATAATTATCGTAGAAACTTTTGATCTAGCGTAAAATATTCTAACGAAAAAGGATGTTATTTTTCAGCTCATCTTTACTGCGCGTCATCGTTGTTTTTGTTTTTATCAACCCACAATAATCACGACACGCTTACAAACTGAAAGAGAGAGTTGGGACACCGAAAGTTCGCTTTCCCACATTCCAACGATAAAAGGGAAAACCGTTCCGACTTTCAGCAGGAACGGGATGGGGATATGGGAGTAGTGAGGGTGCGAGCAGGTAGTAATATGAATGTAAGGGCTTACCTCCTTGGTGATCCTGGTAGCCTGGTAGCTCGTTACAGGTCGCGTAACGAAGTCGCGGCGAACGTGACCGGGCGCAGAGGGCGAGCAGTTGCGACGGCTCGGCGACGCGGACTGCAAACGCAACGCATTCCGCCGGGGGTGGTGCATTATGTGCAAGCGAGACTGCAGCGCCCGCCCATTTGCCTCGTGCCTCACTTTCCCGCCCTACTGTTCCTGTTAACTAGAAAACTTACAACACTTAACAGTGCATTGTAATTAAACACCCGATAGAATTGTTCAATTGATTTAAAATGTTAATTATTTTGCGGAAGCTGTGGTGCGCGAAAACGAACTCTATGGAGTTTTTAAAGTTGGAAAACGGGGTACCGATCTTCGTGTCTTTTAAGATGACAGCGACCGATTCAGCAGCGCTCGACGGTTTGAAATGAGCGGAGACTTTATGTACGGCTAAAAGTTTAATGTAGTAGAGTTGGTGTACTTACAGAAGGTTCTGTGATGATACACTGGGCGGGCCCGCCCACGCGCCGGTCGCCTATGGTGACCGCCCGTCGCCGCCGCTCCCCACGTGTCCCGCTGCCGAGTCCGCCGTAAATTCACTTAAATATAAGATAATTATAATAAGATATGAAAAATTACGTGCCCAGTAAAAAAAAACCTGGATGAAAAAAAAAGTTGTGTTATGTGATTTAACGACCAATTACTTACAATTACGGTGAGTTATGCTTGAATTATTTCTACGCGCGTTTTTTTTTTAAATATGTACTTGGTCGAAAATTTATTGGTTCACATAAATTTTCGCAAGTTTTACCTATGTGGATGAGGAAACTTCGCTAAGTCGTTAAGCCAATGTTTGTTTGTTTGGCATCTCGCAGGTCAACCTATGCGGTTGTCGTCTGCTTAAGCGGACTTGCCTGTGGATTCCCTAATAAATTAAGGCCGCCAGCCAGGACTTAAACTTATATACTAACTAAAACTAAGCGACAACGCTAAGGGCACCCCCTGTGGGGTACGAACCTCGGCTTAGGGCGTCGCTGGAAGAGGGCAGCAAATGACTAGCTGGATCAGGATTGGTATTAATTAGGGACGAATTTAAAGCTACAGGCTCAGCGGCGCGGGCTGGCTCGAGCAAGGGTCGGGAGGGGCGTCGATTTGGGCGTCGCGGCGGGCCTCGGCGGCGAGGGCGGTAGGACGGCGATCGGGTTTTGGGCTTATGTAGCGTGCTAGTGGCCTTGCTACTCTCCTGGAGGAGGGTAGTGGCGTCGTCGGGGTCGATTAAAGTATGCCTTGGTCGGCGAATACTGCTAATGCGAGAGGGAGTGTAGCGGGCGGCCGCTGTAATCAGGGGGTTAGAATGTTTGATGCCGCAGTCGAAGAAACGCTTTGATAAGCGTTTCATGAACTGTTTTATGGTTGGCATTTTGAGGTCGACGTGAAGATCGATATTACGGACATAGAAGGGGGCACCCGTGACCCTTCTGAGGAAACGGTTTTGGAGGGTCTGCATCTTATGGAGATGACGTGGGTGAGCGTGCGCAAATACAACGCAGGCATAGGTCATGATGGGACGGATGACTGCGGTATAGATGCGGAGCTTGCATTTGAGGGACAGTTTACTACGGGCTGTCAGTACGAATTGCAGCCTGCTAAGAGCGAAGGAGGCGCGCGCGCGAACCGCCTTAATATGAGCCTTAAAGGTAAGGTTCTCATCGAGGATCACGCCTAGGTATTTGGCTTGCTTCTCCCAAGGGATTGGCTTGCCGTACATAGTGATCGGGCTGGGAAGTGGGGGAGGGAGTCGACGACGTCTCGAGAAGAGAACCGCCTGACTCTTATCGGGGTTGACCTCGATTCTCCATTTCCGAAACCAAGCGCCTAAGACGTTTGCGGAGGTTTGGAGAGTACGGGCTATAGCGTTGGGACAGTGACCGGTATAGTAAACGGCAATGTCGTCGGCGAAGAGAGCCAACTGAGCCTTTTTACTTTTTGGGATATCGCTAGTGAACAGCGTGAAGGCGAGAGGAGATAGTACGGAACCCTGAGGGACACCGGCGCGAATAGGATGAGGGGACGAGAGTGCTCCCTCGACGCGATAGCGAAAGGTCCGGTTCGACAAAAAGTCTCGTAAGATGAGCACGAGACGATCAGGCACTCCTAGTTGGTAGAGCTTGTATATCAAGCCGTTGTGCCAGACTTTGTCGAAGGCTTTCGCTATGTCGAAGAATAGCACACCCGTCGTCGCGTTACGCTGCAGACCAGCGCATAAGTGCTCTACGATACGGTGGACCTGTTGGGTGCCCGAGTGTTGGCTACGGAATCCAAATTGCTCGTTGGGTATGAGGCTCTTTGCTTCGGCGTAGTCTTTGAGACGCTTATAAATAAGCCTCTCGTAGATTTTGCCGAGGACATTGAGTAAGCTAATAGGGCGGTAGCTGGAGGGCTCAGACTTTGGCTTGCCTGGCTTTGGGATACCGATGACGGTGGCTTCTTTCTATGCTTGTGGGAAGATGTTGTTGCTCAAGGCGCCATTGAAGATGGCGGTCATAAGCATTATTAGCGGGGCAGGAAGGAGTTTGTATACCTTATTGGTAATACCATCCGAACCGGGGGCCTTACGAGCGTGGAGCCCTTTAATGATGTCGTGCACTTCGTCTGGAGTGACGGGAGGCAGAGGATCATCAAGGTCTTCGACGGGAGGGAGGGAGGCTCTTCGTTCGACTTCAGCGTCGACCTTGTTCAGGTGAGCTTGGTCTACTGGTTGGGAGCTGGGAGAACATTGGGACTCTAGGCTGTCGGCAAGACATTCAGCCTTATCGGGACTGTCGAAAGCGACACTATTGTCGGGGCGGATGAGAGGAGGCATAGAGACCTCTTCTGAGGAACGCAATTTCCTCTGTAATTGCCAGAAGGCTTGATGAGTGGGCTCGAGTTCGCTGAGCATCTTGTTCCAGCCCTCAGAGCGAACCTCCCCTATGCGTTTCTTTACAGCACGCTGTAAATGGTGCATGTGGGCTTTGTTCGCGTCACAAGGGAAGGAGTCGTAGGCACGGATGGCCGCGTTCTTCTCGGTTATCAGGTCACGTACGTCAGCAGGTAGTTTCCAGCGATGGTCTTCCATCACCGGAACTTCCCGTGAACAATCCGTCAATACGGATTGTACGTGCTCTGTAAACGAGTCGATTGCGGCCGTCGTGTCAGCGACTGACACTAAGTGATCGGGGATGGTTAAGCCAATAATTTACCTTTACCTTTTAATCTATAATTTACCTTAACCAATGCATTCCTTCATACCGGCTAATTCGCATAAATAAGTAAAATGATTTATGAAGAAGGCTCAGTCCCTCACATTAATTTGCCAATCACACACAGGGCTGATTATGGCCTACAGTACGGTCCTGTCGTAATCCACTTGTGTAACACACTTATGCCACAACTTTTCCCACACTGTGATATCATTATTTCAAACTTTTAATCAAGTTATTGATGTCTGACTCTTTGAAGGTAACCTTGTATTTAATTCCATCGATGTTCTTTGTTATTTGTTTGTTTGTGGAAACTCACCTATTGGATTTATACATACATACAATTTCGCGAAGTGACCTAACTCAATTTGTTTTCGGGATGCTAGAAAATAAGCTTGTGTAGCTAAAATTGTGAAGTATCCTGAACATCATGACACATCTTTTTAAACTTCAGACATTTCAAATTAATGAGTGATGGTACAATGCAATTCTTTTGTTTCGTTTTTTGTAAGCACATGAAGTACACAATCAGACAATTTTTTTTTAAATTCAGTATCATTCAAATACAACTGACAAAAAAAAAACACGTGCTTTTCTCTGGGTGCTCGTAGCTACGTAATCAAGTGAAGCCGATACTGTAATTTTTTCCGTCGGTAAGCAAACGGCAGCCTTTTCTATAGAAGAATAAGATTTCATAACATCACACCATCACCTTAGAGGTACATCCCTATTTACACACTATTCTTTAGTCATCAACATCATTCTCTTGATCTCATCCCAATTTATTTGAGGCTGGCGCAACATTTTCTAATCGTTATAATAATATAATATATTTATAAGACCAAAAAGAATAAACATGTTACACAATTTGTCTTAACTACAATGCCTCGTTGGTCTAGTGGTCGCAATCGCTACTGCTGAGCATGAGGTTCTGGGTTCGATTCCCAGGTCGGGCAACGTGTCATTGGTGTTTTCTATCTGGAATTCCTCAGTAGCAGCCAGGAGTCTGGGTTTGTGCCCGGTTGATGGCAATAGGATCGCCCCCTATTACATGGGACTTAAACATAACTGGCGAAATGTGGGTGTTACTATAGGTAAACCCCTGCCCAACCCTTCGGGGAAATAAGGCGTGATGTTATGTTATGCTTAAAAGTAAAACAGTTGCAGTTTTGTATAATTATTAGCATCTTCTGCCGTACTAGTTTTATAGTCTGTGTTTCAGAGTACTGCCTGACTGGGCAGGCCAGTATGAGCGAACGAACAAAAGGAAACAGTTTATATTAAAATATGAACTTAAATTCTTTAAAGTAATGAAAGGGTTTCTGTCATTTACGTGTGTAGGGTGAAGAAGGTGAGTGTATAAGAGTGTAAGAGGGGGTGTAGAGAAAAGTATTAGTCGTCATCTTGGTAGTCACTCCCTTTCTAGCTGAATGATGAAAGAAGTTTCACACCCATGGCTTCTATAGTTAAACAAATATTCTAGAACATTGTATTAATATATTGTAAATACTTTTCATTCTTATCAGGTGTTCAGTGACAATAAGTTGCCAAGATTAAATTTCACAAACATCATAAATGTCCACAAACTGTCAACAAAGTTTAAAGTCGAATGTAGGAAAAGTAGTAAGTAGTGTATTGTCAAACTTATTTGGAAGTAAGTGCAAAAACCAATAACTTGTAAGTATACTCACGAAGTTCTCACTGAGGTCGGCGATAAGTGAAAGATACTTGTACACTTCTTGCACCTGGCTACATCGTATGTTATTTTATTGAAATAAACTTGTACATTTTTGTTGGCAAAGTTTATTGTAGTGTATTTATTAAGTGTGAATGTTGGTTGGTATTTTTTATTTATAAACTGACTGACTCTTCGAAATTCGTACCACCTTTTTTGTTTCATGTGTCCAATATTAATATTATAGTTTTTTTTTGTTTTAGGGTGTACTATAGGTACACCTCTGCCCAACCCTTCGGGGAAATAAGGCGTGATGTTATGTTATGTTAGTTTTTTTGATATTCCGGGCGGCGACAAATTCAACAAATCAAAGATCATAAAAATCGGTCCAGCCGTTCTGGTGTTACTCACCCGACTTTATTTTATTTCTATAGATGACTTGTACCCAATTGTATAGGGTTGTTATTACTAAGTGAATATTGAAATTACCAAATTACATTAAATCAATATAGTTATATATATAGTAGGCATCCATGTAGTAACAATATAATGAAATGTAATCATTCATAAGATACCATCAATTTAAATATCTACTTCAAAAGCTCAATAATACCCATCTCAATATTTTCTCAAGTATTTCGAACTATAAATTAATACGCATTGACTTGTGCTCTCCCGTCGTGCGACACAACTTAGTCTTAGCAACGAATGGATTCATCCTAACTGATATGAAAGGCTAGCAACACTTACGTCGTAAACGTCATTACCATAAAGAAAACTGACAGCTTGTAAACCGCAAGTGTCTATGCAGAGTTGTGGAACTTGTTCATTTTACAATAATGTTCATTATTAAATTATGTGTAGCAAATTCTATAAGCCCTACTACACTTTACTTTGTTTAATTTTTTAAATTAAGTAACCTGCTTGTCTTAGAACCAAAACTTCGAAGACGTGTGACACCTCACCGCAATGGACCCGCGTGTGGATTATGTACCACTCCCTCTCACAGAGAAGAGGCCTGTGTCCCAGCAGTTGACTGATTGAAACTGACTTGCATTAGAAGCTATTTATTTTCAAAATGGATAAAAAAGGGTATTTCATAAATACTTAGAGCGAACACTTTTTGTCACCGTTGTTTAGCAATTTTCTACGCTGTGTAGCGCATGTAGTAGTCGTAGTAACTGTAATATTTTGTCATTTATACTTCACGATAATCAATTAGTAGTTTCTTTCTTAAAAAAATATATTGTGAAATATCTACTTATAGCATTTTGATAGCTAAAATATTGGCTCTGCAAAAAAATAGAACACTGCAAAAAATGTATCGCATGAATCTTTTCTACGTAGCGCTCGTAGGCATCTTTCGTAGCAGCACACTTTTCTGCTACGCATGACTTAGAGCGATTCCAATAAAAGTTGGCTTTGATACTTTCTAACATAATAATAATTTTAAACACGTTATCAACATATGCTTTTAAGGGGCTGATTTTTCAATAGTCTGATAACTTTTATCTGAAAAATAAAACTGACAGTTTGACATATTTTCTATACAGAACCTGTCAAACCACAATATTTTTCCTAAGTTATCTGACCATTGAAAAATCAGCCCGTTATTTCAAAATATTTCATAAAAAGTACTTCCATGTCAATTTTGATCTGTAATATTTTCCATCACATTGCATTGCGTCATCGATATATACGACATATCAAGCGTGTGACGTGGGTGGCATATTCAAAGCAACTTGGAGATACGTCATCTTATGTACGAAGTGAATCTTCGCGGGTGACTTGACGCATATTACTGTTTGTTGTAGTGATGCTTTGATGTAACTTTGTTAATGTTGTGCGCAATAAACTGTTGCTAAGTATTATGATACAGTTACTGTGTACTCTGACAACGTTTGTGTTTTATATAATTAAAACACAAACGTTGTCAGAGTACACAGTACATAAAAACGATGATTTTGCTGTAATTTGTGAAATTATGAGTCCATATTTATTGTTTCATTTTTTCTCTTTTTTTATTTATTGGTCTACTGCAGGTCCCCTTTCTTCAATAACATATGTTTATTTATTACCAACAGCGTCTTATCCTTGATGATGATCGAGTCTATAGGTAGTAAGCAAAAAAGTGATCTTCGAATTATCTGTTACAAACTGGTTAGCGACCAAAGTCTAACAAACACTGTATTAAGTCTGAATTAATTTGATAGAAGTCATTCCGTACGAAAACCTAACAAAAGCGATGGAAACAGGTATATAAGGCTTAGTACGCATGCCTGTGTTCTGTCAGGACCTCTAAAACTACAAATTGAACTCTAACTAGCAATTTCTCGTCAACGTCGATGCGATGTCATTGATTTCGGTTTCACACTACAATAACAAACATCCTTCTATTGAAAACCCTAGGGGTGTCTGAACATTCAAGAATAACTCTGATTTATTAAACAAAGGTTATTACAAAATAATTGTTGTGCCGTAGATATACACTCACAACTACTTCTAGTATCTGGTCGTTTAAGTATGTACTTAAACGACCAGATACTAGAAGCATTGCATCAAATAATTTAAAAAAAAAGTTGTTAATCAATGTCTGGAGAAATGTAAACTTAAAAGTTACCTTTATATTTATATTGCGCCGATTAATGAAAATGTAAAAAATAGGAAAAACCTCATTAAACTTGACCCTCCCCAAAAGCCTTTGTTATTTATGGCAAAAGATACTCGAAAAAAAGACGAGCAAATGCGTTCAAATCGCAAAAATATAAAACATTCTGAGAATGTGGTCGATACACGTCGCATCCCTGGTTGCCGTGATAGGTGTGCCACGCACGGTTCCCACAAAGATTCTGGTTGTGATGTCCGTTCCGAGACCGGTTATTACCGGCTGAAATTAGGCGGCCGATCGACGCCCGCGGCACCTCCGCTGTAGGGCCCGTACACACTCACGGTGCGTAGAATTCTTGACGGACTATGTTAAAAGCTATTAGTACATAGTTCCACGTTTCAGCGTCGTAATTCGCAGCTGGTTGTCTTTCAAGGCTTATGTTGTGAAACAGGTCATGTTTGTTAAGAAGAGTTCTTTGAGGTCTTGCTGGGTAAATATGACATTTTCTTTTGCATGAATGTTTTGTGTCGGTGGATTGGTGTGATTTATATTTGTTGCAGGCAACTCATATGACACTAGGAAGGTACCCATATCTTGAAATAGAACACACATTTATATAATAAAATAAAATACCTTCTGAAGAACAATGTCTAATGAGTTAAAACGAGCATCGCGTGCAGATTTCCAGGAATTTTTATTAGTACCTATCACAAACAACCTCTAGAAACCTCCATATCTCACCCAATTCTTTAACCTAGTTACTGAAAATACAAAATAAGCACCTACGTAATTAATTAATTAATTATTATATTAATTAATTGATATCCTAATGATTTGAATTTAACAAGGGTACCCCTATTATAGCATACTTAACCCAACAGTGGGTGATTCCGGGCTAAAATTATGATGAAAATGAAGAATTAACATTAATAAGTAATAAACGGGTCGTAGCTCTATTTATATTCTGATTTTGTTTACCAACATCCAAACAAAATGATTGATAAGATAGTTACAGATAAAATACTAGCAGTTTGACATATTTTCTATACACCAGCTGTCAAACCACAATATCTATTCCTCAGATAAAATATATCTGACCATTGAAAAATCTGCTCATGGATATCAGTTTTTCATACCATACATTAAAAGAGTGAAAAAAAATCTCTGTATTTTCCAGTAGTGTGGCCGGTTCCTATTAGGCGGACAGGGCAGTGTTATGAGCGAATTGTGTTCGTACGCTCATAGTTCCATTATTCTATAGGGTTATGACAAAGAAGCTTAAAGATAACTCGTTAGTGGAATGCTAGTTTTGCGCAACGCGTTAGCGAAATCATTTAATTTGTAGAAGTAGTGCAAACGTAATTGTATTACTGGAATACAGAAATGTCGAAGTCGAAAAAACCTTGTTTGCTTTTAACCTATAGTCTTGTGTACCTTAGTAAAGAGTTATATGTAGATATTTTACATTATATAACATTACATCACGCCTTATTTCACCGAAGGGTAGGGCAAAAGGGGGAGCCTATAGTACCGTCGATAAGTAGTCTGGATTACCTGACCTCTCTTACAGAAGAAAAGAGGGGAAGTCGGGTTATGCAGGTCACTGACTCAATACTCACATTTTCGCCAGTTTTGTTCCATGTAATAGGGGGCGAGTCTATTGCCATCAACCACAAATCCAAACACTGGGCTGGTACTGAGAAATTCCAGATAGAGAAACCCAATAACACATTGCACGGGAATGGAACCCAGGACCTCATGCTCAAGAGGAGCACTTGTCACCACTAGATCAACAAGGCTGTAGGTTTGTTATGATCACAAAAGTTGTGTTGTAAAACGTTTTTGTTAATAGTAAAGTCTACTGAACTTGAGAATTCAATTAAGTTTTTGGCTTTAACATTGAGACAACCGTCACATACTGTGGAAGATAAGCAGAAACGTACTGTAAATACATAAATTGCATCGAATCGCAAAGTAAATTACATGTAAAAGACTCATCACCTAGAAAAACCCAGTTTTTTCTTCGACCGAGTCACTTGAAAGGCTCTGACAGCGAAGCGGACGAGCTACGCAGGGCTAATTGGAAAGCGGCAATCCTATTTCGATAATAACTCGATTCACGTGAAGCGTTACCAACTCATTTCAACACTAGTGTAATACTCGCATTTGTGACGAATGCAATTTCATGAGATCAATATTATTGTTTTTGTGTACAGTCATGAGCATAATACCTACGTCAACACATACATTTGAAAACATTGTCTTATGATTGAAGATAAGATGTTGTGCAGACCGAATCTTTTAACTAGTATGGTTTGTATAATATTCCAACGTCTGTACCGAAGGAGAAAAGCTTCGTAAATTGCGATACCGTCACGTAGCGGTAGCAATGACGGCAATCCATATAGAGGGCGTTTTCTGAAACCGTAATGTCGAATATCGGTGCCGTCGTATTTTCATGACGCCGTTACCACGCCTGTTACACCGCTCTCTTAGTATACATGTTTTATAAATAAACACACACACTCAATTTTCAAACGTAAATAATTATTTTGAGCTGTAATTGAACTATATTAGGTAGGCACTGTCCATGATTTGCGTTAGGAAGAACTATTAATATGCTGATTGTTTGGACCCCTCAATTGTGGTGTGTTTCGATGATTTGTAGATGATTGCTTGTGACTTATTTGCTTATGTTTGTGGTTACACGTTTGGTGCAGCAATAGACGATTGACGAATGCAAGTAGGAATAGTATCCCTTTCAGTAGACAAAACATTTAATATTTTCCTTGTGCGACTAACAAAAAAAAACCGTTAATGCTGAAACCGAGTTAGCTGTGAGCTATTTTGTGAGATTTTTCCGGGAAAGGAATTTCGACTCAATGACCTTAAAATATACTAGTATTTTAGGTACCTACAATATTGATTGATCTCTATTCGTTTATGAGAACATTTTACCAATAGTTTGATTGAATAAAAATTAACGTAATGTTATCTTAAATAAAAACTTTTAGAGTGTTTCTCGGAAAACATTGCTCAAAAGATCAAAGGTCTCCTAGAATGTCTCTGTTTATATTTTCAATTAACGTTTACATAACGTTAAATTATGGGTTTTTAGTATTATTCATGGGTTTTATGTTGTAGCATAAATAAGTGTTTTGTTAAAAAAAATACAGATTTACTAAGTGAAACCGGCCAAGTGCGAGTTGGCCTCGCACACGAAGTGTTATAACACGCACGTACAACCAACTTACAATATTTAACTATACATATTTTAAAACACGTTATTTTATGGCTACCCTCTTTTTTATTTTTTACGTTATTTTATTTTTGTTATTATTGTTGTTATAGCGACAATAGATATACACACTCTGTTAAAATTTCAACTGTCTACCTATTGCGGTTCATGAGATATGTACGGCGGACGAAAATAAACCGAGCATAACTTCCTTGACAGGTACTTAGTTGCGATTGATGTCCGATTGAGGAATAAAACATAAAATAAATCCAAGCGGTCGAAGCCACGAGTAGAAGCTACTGCTCGTGGCTTCGACCGCGTGGATTTCAGTCTGTCACAGAAAGTCTTTATCGTGAAATTCGCGATAAAAAGACGTTCGTGCAATCTATATTATTCATCCCATATTCATCCAAATGATAAATTATTTTCATGAATCATTTGGATGAATATGATTTATTCTGTAAGTAGGTTTGTACAAACACTTTTACAGGTCAATCTTTTTTTTTTTAATTAGATGAGATCGGCGTTTCCTATCTGACTACTATGTGAAGAAAGGCCGAAACAAACTCAGAGGTCCAGACATAATTTTGGTCAGATCATGTCAAAGTCAAAGCATTTATTTCAAATAGGCCCATAAAAAGGCACTTTTGAACGTCAACATTTACATAAAAAATAGAACTGATTCTAGGCGCCACGTCCAAAAAGTAGTTTCGTATGGAGAAGAAGTGGCAAGAAACTCCACCGTTACTCTTTTAAAATGTTTTAAAATATTTTGTATACATAAATTATATTTCTATATGTGAAGACGATGCACCAAGAATAAAAATACTATACCACAATTGGTAAAAAGAATTAAAAATAAAGCAAAGGCATATAAATTAATCACGTGATAGGTACATTGTGGTCACATATTTACAAACAATTGTAAAAATATATGATTTCCCTAAAATATTAACTAGGAATAAGTCAGTGTGTGAGTAAAGTAAAAATAACAAATTATACAATACAATAAGCTAATAGTATGATTTTGTCTAGCCTATAGATTGCCCTATGTAGCAGGACCAGCATATTTCCAAGCATTCTTATCTAGGATATAATCTTCTAATTTGTAATATGCTCGTTTACAAAGTGTTTTGTTAACATGAGTTTTAAACTTTCTTTCATTTAATTGCAATATTTCACAAGGTATTTTGTTGTAACATTTAACACAGTACCCCATAAAAGATGTATGTACTTTAGATAGACTGAAAAATTGTTGATCTATTTTATTTTTATTTCTAGTGTTAATATTATGTCTATCACTTATTTTATTAAATAGATGCAGATTTTTTCTAACATACATAGTATTTTCATAAATGAACTGGCAAGGTACAGTCATTATATTAATCTTCTTAAATAGTTCCCTAAGAGATTAGCGGCGACGTAGATTGTAAATGGCTCTGACAGCTCTCTTTTACAAAATAAAAATGGATTCAATGTCAGCAGCCCGACCCCACAGTTAAATGCCGTATGACACAATGCTGTGGAAGTAGCTAAAATAAACCAAACGCGCGGTTTCTACGTCTGTTAACTGTCTTATCTTTCTAACAGCATACGCTGCCGAGCTTAGTCGCCCCGCGAGAGATGTTATATGGGGTCCCCATTGTTACTTCTCGTCTAGCGTGATTCCTAGGAAAACCGTCTGATTACTAAATTCCAGTTTTGCTCCGTTCAATATGATGTCACATTCGCTACTTCTAACATTAGATAATTTAAATCGAATACATTTGGTTTTTTTCTCATTTAGTACCAAATTATTTACCGTAAACCAATCTTAGACCTGAAGAATAGAGTTATTCACGTCGTCAAGATTTTGTGAGCTTCGGTCTATTTTAAAGATCAATGAAGTGTCATCTGCAAATAACACCATCTTCGGTTGATTTTGAAGTAACTGGGGTAAATCATTAATGTAAACTAAAAAGAGGAATGGACCCAATATCGAACCTTGAGGAACGCCCATTGATAATTCAGACCCTAAAGAGTTTGTCCCGTTTATTTGTACTTTAACCTTTCTGTCTTTCAAGTATGATCTTAGCAAATCAAGAGCTTCATTCCTAATCCCATAGTGCTCCAGTTTCAGGAGAAGTGTCTCATGGTTTAAGCAATCGAACGCCTTAGAGAGATCGCAAAAGATTCCAATGGCATCTTGTGATTCCTCCCAGGCGCTAAAAATGTTCTTTATTAGGGTGACACCGGCGTCAGTGGTACAACGTCCTTTAGTGAAACCGTACTGATGTTCATGCAAGACGGAGTTTTTATTAAAGCGACATAACATTTGATTGAGCATCAACTTTTCAAACCCCTTACTGAGAACTGGCAGAATTGACACGGGCCTATAATTATTGAGCTCTTTACTATCACCGGATTTGAACAATGGGATCACTTTACTATGTTTCATAAGATCCGGAAAGACTCCTTGGTCTACACTAGTGTTAAATATGAAAGCTAAATAGGGCGCAAGGGTTTTGATGAGAGATCTACAGACTTTTACAGACATTCCCCAGAGATCTTCTGTTGATTTAATTTTAAGAACTTTAAAAGCTTTTGTATCAGCTTGGGGGTATGTATGCTGAAACCTAAACTCCAAAGGGCATGGTTTTACATTTTTTTAAGTAAGGCAGCAGAAAGTGCGGGTGAGGAATTTAACGCTTCAGTAGTTTTAAGTGGAACATTAACAAAAAAGTTTTCAAATTCCTGAGCTATATCTACATTTGAGTTGATGTGGCCACGTGCAGTCTCTAAATTAAATTCAATATTACGATGTTTTTTCCTACCTGTTTCATTATTTATTATTTGCCAGGTAGTTTTTATTTTATCATCAGCTGATTTTATTTAATTACTAATATATAGAGCTTTAGCTATTTTGCACACACTTTTTAAATAACTAGCTATTGAAAATGTGAAAATTTTGATGTGTTCCGTAATATCAAAAACGATGAATGAAAACTTAATCTTTTTTCTTTTTTCCGACTATTCGTAACTAGATAATATCAGATATTTTTCTAATACAAATACAGATATTGTTGTTTATAGTATAGAAAAAACGATAAGAAAACATGCTATTTACGCTGTAAAAATGTGCGAAATACAACAAGCTTATACCTTATATTAGGTACGTATTTTGGAAAAAAAATATATATAGGGACTGTAACGTAACGTTTAGCTGACTGGCTAAACGTGGTTACAAGTTAAAATGAGTTTTTTAAAATATGAAATACAAAAGTATGTATAAAAAGATATCAAGAATTAGAAATCGATTAGTAGTAGCTCGCGTAGGACGATCCTCTGGCCCGCAGTCTATCACGAGGGAGCTCACGGTCGTGCAGCAGCTCGAGGCGTCAGCCGCTCCTTCGGCCCGCAGTCTGTCGAGTTGAAGCTCGCAGCAGTCTCTCCGTGCTCACAGTCGCGAAGCAGCTCACGGTTGAATCAGCTCGCGTTGGCCGCTCCTCCGTCCAGCAGTCCGTAGTAAGGGAGCTTGCGTCGGTTCTGGTTCGTCGAGGAGGAACCCGCGAGAGGCTCGATCTTAGAAATAAAATGAAAGTATGAGTAAGTATGTCAGGACCTCTCGTTCCTGTGAATTAGCGGCGGCGTCACACGCCACGTTATTTGACGTCAGGATTTCTGGTTCCAGTGTATTGGCGGCGGCGTCACATGCCACGTTATTTGACGTGAGGACCTTGTATTTCTCAAAGACGTCTCGAACTGGCAAACTCAGGTGGGAGGGTCGGAGGTGATCCGGAGAGCTCGAACACCTTCACGCACACAAGATAAAATTAAATTCACTGAGTTTAGCTAATATTTCTTTTAATTCACCGAAAACTATAAATAAATCAGAACTCAGAGATAAAATTATTTATATTTAAGCAACAAAGAATGGTCAGAGTAAAACGATAGGAGGAAAAAGAAGGAACCAGGTTAAAACTAACTGTTGCCTTTTATAGTGCCTGGCTGAGCGTTCTAGAAGTGACTTTTTAGTTTTAAATCATATATTTCTTAATTGGTTATTGGCCAGGAACAATAAAGATGGCTTACAGTGAGAACCTGGCTTAACACTAGTTTTACGAAAAATTTACAATAAAATTGACGACCTCTTAGCTCTATACCATAGAAAAAGAAAAACTGACAGATGACAATGTTACATACAAAATGTCACAACATTTAATAAAAGGAAAATAATAAGAGATCACATGAAATGATAAAAAAGGATGTGAAAAATAGACAGAGGTATCTAAAGGTTTGCTTTTCAGCAGTACAATAATTATCAGATAAACAAATGTAAGTTAAATGAGTGTCATACAATTTTCATAAAAACTAGTACTTATTGAATCATAGAAAGAATTGCTGTACACAACAGCTCCTCAGGTGTTAAATAGATAAATAGATTATAAGATGTGATTTTGTTGTAACAAAATACCACAGGACCTAGATAAATACTGTCTTAATCCGAATATAAGCATATTATGGTGGAGATATGCTTAAATTGCAAAAGGTTTATTTATTACGTTCGTATGGACAAGTCAGGTGTCGCCATGCTCTTAAGTTAAAGATATTTGTATATGAAAGTCAACATTATTAATATTTGTATACAGTGAGTAGTTGCAAAACCAATTATAATGTTTGGCTTTATAACAAAAATAGCATTGAACTTTAGATATATGATTGGTCTCGCTGCGCTCGGGCAGCGAGCTTCACTTTACTTGCTTTGTATCGTGAACGAAAAAAGTTCCTTGATGTCAAGAAACTAGTTTTTAAAAGTTTAGAAGAAGTTACAATTCCAAAAACATTAAAACCGGTTTCATGGTTTGAAGTTGGTTTAAAAAGAAGCAAAGATGAAAGCAATGATGATGAGTAATGGAATTTCCATTACGCATCTTTATTTACTCACTAGCACTTCGCCCGCGACTTCGTCCGCGAAGATTTCGAAAGTAGCCCATGTTCATCAGACATAATTTCGGCTTCTAATGGTAAAACAATTTTTCAAATCGGTCCAGTAGTTTCGGAGCCTATTCAATACAAACAAACAATCAAATCTTTCCTCTTAATATCCTCTTATAATATTAGTATAGATGGTGGTCCTGTTTAGAAACCAGATTATAAGGTGATTTTTTAGTTTACATGTGAACAAGACGTTTCGGGAGTTGCCGTTTTGAGAAGCGGACTATTTGGAACTGGTCGTTTTGGGAAAGTGGATGAAGTGGGAAATAGACATTTAGGTAGGAAATTACAATTTTGGGAAGTGGACGTTTTGGGAAGTGTTCGTTTAGAACCTAAAGGCGCAGCGCGACTGTTTAAAACTGGTGTACACCGACATTTCAAAGCGCGTCGTATCGGCCGATTTGTATGAATACGTAATACTGCATACTTGATAATACTGTGACAATACTGGCTCAAATTAGATTTTCCCGTAATAGGTAATTAACACGTGAAACCTCGTTATCACATAAATTCGTATTTGAGGAATCAATCGGTAAGCGGATAGTCTAGGTAATAGATACAATAATCCCTATTAGCAATTATTTACATACCTAGAGTATGTGAATCATTGCTATTAGCGATTGTTGAGTTTGGTACATACGAAGTAAATATAAAGATTATCTATACTATAATATAATAAACCTAAGGGTTTGCTTGTTTTTTGTTAGCACACGCCAATCTCTAGAATCACCAACAGATTTGAAAAATTATTTACGCATTTGATAGCCTTAATCTTGAGGAAGGTTATTATGCTATTTAACATCACGCTACGGGGTACAGCAAGTTATGAATACAAGTTGAGATAAGATGGCTATGTGGTGATTATGAGAAATTAACTCCTCTAATTAGTCTCCTCCTTATTAATACGGATATTTACTGGAAATTTCATTCTGATATCATGTCGGTACAAGATTTCTCCTTTTAAACTATTTGCTTAGTTACAGAAAATAAGTTTTTATACAAGTCTAACTTTATTATGAGAGCCAACTGGATCTAGGAAAACCGATGGCGGCACTTAAATACATAGGTAGTTGAATGTCCCAGGGGAGCCTGCGGCTCGTTATCTGCTACTTATTTATGTTGTGCATTGATAAGATAAAACTCCTCTTTCATGGATTGATAATAATAATTTGTTTATTAAAGAAACAAAAACTAAAAAGAGATTAAAGGGAAAACTCTTACATAATTATCATGTTTTTCGTTCTATGAAAAGTGCTCATCCGCCTAGAGAACACTAGAGAAAAAAAATGCCTAAGTATAAAAACTACCAAATCAATCGTTATTTGTCAATCTTGCTCGACGAAGTGCCAGCCCGCGCCGTAGCTGAGCCTGTAGCTTTAAATTCCTTTATAATCCAGATCCAGCCTGTCCCATCTTGCTGTCCTCCCGTCAGCGACCCCCTAAGCCGAGGTCCGTACCCCACACGGGGTGCCCTTAGTGAGCGTTCGCTTAGTAATGTAAGTAGTTTTACGCCCCTGGCTGGAGGCTTTGAGTCCGCTTAAGGCATTTCAACACTAGTGTAATACTCGCATTTGTGACGAATGCAATTTCATGAGATCAATATTATTGTTTTTGTGTACAGTCATGAGCATAATACCTACGTCAACACATAAATTTGAAAACATTGTCTTATGATTGAAGATAAGATGTTGTGCAGACCGAATCTTTTAACTAGTATGGTTTGTATAATATTCCAACGTCTGTACCGAAGGAGAAAAGCTTCGTCGCTCTTTCATGGATTGATAATAATAATTTGTTTATTAAAGAAACAAAAACTAAAAAGAGATTAAAGGGAAAACTCTTACATAATTATCATGTTTTTCGTTCTATGAAAAGTGCTCATCCGCCTAGAGAACACTAGAGAAAAAAAATGCCTAAGTATAAAAACTACCAAATCAATCGTTATTTGTCAATCTTGCTCGACGAAGTGCCAGCCCGCGCCGTAGCTGAGCCTGTAGCTTTAAATTCCTTTATAATCCAGATCCAGCCTGTCCCATCTTGCTGTCCTCCCGTCAGCGACCCCCTAAGCCGAGGTCCGTACCCCACACGGGGTGCCCTTAGTGAGCGTAATGTAAGTAGTTTTACGCCCCTGGCTGGAGGCTTTGAGTCCGCTTAAGGCAGCCACAGGATAGTCCGGTTAAGTAGTCACGACCTCTCAAGGTCAACTACGAGATGCCATCCAAAAAAAAAAAAGTTATTTTTCACAAAAAATATACCTAGTCTAGTGAATGCCTATCATTCACCCTCTGTAATATTATACTAATTAAAACCATAGAAACCATTTTCATAAAACTTACAATCAAGGTTTTCATAAGGACGGACCCGTCAATTGGAATATGGGATATTATAATTAGCTGAAAAGTTTCGTCCGATCTGGATGAATTATACACGTGGCCTTCTAATTCTGACGCCGAGTGTCTGGTGGAAGGAGTAGCGGCGGTCGCAGTAGAAGCGGATAGCGAGGGAGGTTTGTTCAGAGGCCTAGCATGAACGTGCGATGTAATGTGACGTAAATTGGAAAAAAAACTATTTTAAAATTGAAAATACTAAATGTGACGTAAATTCGAACGATTTTAAAATTGAAAATATTCGTAGCGCACGTTATCCCTATTTTCTTAGTAACAAGACTTTATTCATATCGATGGGTGATAAAAATTGTGATTTTCGATTTAAAATACCAAAATGCTACAGGATCGTTGTATTTTTGATTCATAAATGTAACTAATTGATGCGGTCGAGCCTCGGATAGGTCGATAGTAAACGTTTGTCGTCGTTCATACGTCGATGTGAATGAACAAAGAAGTCGGTAAAAAAGCAGTTTTCCAAATTATTGTTTGATTGAATTTGGATTCGTAATTGAATACGCTGATGTACAATTATCCATCTAAGTTTCAGAACAAGTTTCTTCAGAAGAAAGATTCTTAGCTCATAAGTAAAACGTAGGTAGGTACCTACGTACTTACGTTCAATAAGTATATAAAATAAATCATAGTAAATAATGTATGGTAAATCTCGTTAGTTTACCAGCGGCAACTCCGACCAAGCCTTTACCCGTAACTACATTGGATTCTAACTTGACTTTATTAGATTTTAGCAGAATTTAAAATGCTAGTCAAATTAGATGAGAAAATTGCATTATTTACCAGTAGTGTGAAGTGTTCCTAATGACTTCCCCGACGGAATCTCTGTTCAACTCCGAAAACTCCTAAACTTGATTAGAGGTACTTACATGTCAAATATACGTATCCACGTTTCAAGCCAAACTTTCCAAACAATTTATCAACAACGAACAAGGAAAAACAAAAGGTGAATTGGTGAAATACCTTCATACACATTTCTATCGAGAGAATTTTATTGTGTTACCTTTTACGTAAAATTCTTTTCTCGTATAAAGAGTTTTGACAGTTTTCTCAGATAATATAATAATGGCTACGGCGTACTGCTGTAGCTCGTAGAGCGTCGTGCGCGTAGTCCGCGTAGCGTGTAGGGGCCGCAGCCGCGTGAGACGCGCAATTAAAAGTTTACAGCAGATGATGAGTGATCGTCAGGGCGAGCTGTAAACGACACGTCTATGTAAACACGCTTCTAATTGGATTGAAACACCTTTTTATACACGTAAGTAATTTTTGCTTGGAACACGGAGAGTCAACTAATTGCTACCTTCATTAGCTAAAACATGTAATTTATCTGCACCTCAAACAAAGTATTCCTATTTGTTTACATATAAAAGTTGAACATTAAATTTCAACTTCAATTTATACAAAACCTCGACGTTTTCATAGTAAATTAAACTTTTTGGGCGTTCATTGTGATTTCACATCCAACTTTTTAATCAGCTTATTTGAACTAGAAACAACGTCGATTTCTGGCGTTCGTATAACGCCAACATTAAAGTAAGTAATAGTATGCTGGTTGTTTATGTTGTCTGAGACACATATGGATATTACACAGATACATTTTCTTGAATAAATACAGGAAAGGACATAAGAAATGTGAAGTAAACCTATTTAAACGAAAACCATTAAGTTGGAATGGTCCCCTTAAAACGGCAAGTGCAAAGAATGCATAAGGTTTAAACGGCGGGTCAAATTTTGCCTCGTCAGATATAATTAAAAGTCTTTACGATGGGCGAAAACGACGCTGTAAAGCGGCAAGGAAAATTATATGGAAAGCGCGCGAACATCCGAGCACTGAGCGTCGTAAAGTATGAGATGTACCAGTAGGTACAAGTGCACCGAGAAGTGTCTTATGAGACTACACGTGTGCACAATTTGGAAGGAGTTTTTATTGTGACCCGAATAATACTGGAAAGTTTCGGGGCAATGAAAAGTTAGACGATTTTCTGCCCAGATATAAGGTTACCGGTCAAACCCGTTTTTTTGATTAACTAGTTTATGCCAGGCTAGTTTGTTCAACGTGTGTGAAGACAAATCTAGTGTAGCCTTGGAAAAACAGTCCAATATGTGAGTTCCACATGCTAAGGCCGGAAAAGTTATAATTGTAAATCATTATCAAAATAAACATAGATACTTAATTGTGAGCTCACTTCTAAGTAATTAAATTTTGCATGCCTTTTGAGGTGAGATGTGATTATCTACTTACGTATGCCTTTACCAAACTGCCTGCTAATTAAAACCATAAGGGTAGTAGATCAGGTTTATTTATTATTTTGGTAATAAAAACAGTCACTACAGAACATATAATTTTATGCCAGCAAGTCTACAAAAGACAGCAAAAGAGTAGTAAGCCTTCAACACAAACCGCGCACACAATATTTTCGCCACGAGCCGTTATTTTTCCAGAAAAAACGAACTAAAAGCTCATTTTAATATCTCTATTATGAATCCCAGAGTCCTTTCACTAAGCGGTGCCATCACAGGCTGTACTGACGATTAAATAACCCGCTATTAACCTTGTTGCAACGGCTCTTTTGCAAAAACCATCGCCGAAATTGATATCAACTCATGCTTTCAAACGTAAATTGACTCTATGCATATTTACGCGAACGATTAAAAAACCGGCCAAGTGCTAGACGGACTCGCGCACCGAGGGTTCCGTACAAACCTGTAGGTATATAAGACCTGAGCATTTGATATCAATTTCAATTTAATACCTCTATGCGTTCATGAGGAAAGGGTAGTAAGTGTAAAATTATTAAAACTATTTTTATTAAATGATGTAACTAAAAATTTACGGTTTTCGCAAGTTTTCCTTTATCTGTGCTATAGGACGTTTCTTCGTACCAAATTTCCAAATTTCAAGATTCTGAGCTCATGGGAAGTACCCTGTAGGTTTTGATTCCCTTACGAGTGTCGAAAATTTTCGGAAATATGCGGCATAAACGGCTGTATCTTTTGATTGCGTTGGCTTAGAAGTTTGTTTTTTTTACAGCTCCAAGGGACAGTAGACCTGAGTATTTGATATAAATCCAGCTTGACACCTTCACGCGTTCCTGAGAAAAAGGGTCTTGACAGACAGACAGACGAACGGACAACAAAGTGGTCCTATAAGGGTTCCTTTTTTTCTTTTCGATGTACGGAACCCTAAAAATGTATTGACTGGCATTTGCATGGGACCAAACTTATGGTATTTTTTAAAACGATTCGCCCGTGGCCTTTGGTGGATTTAATCGATATCACTTTACTATTATATTATTAACCACTTTTACGTTTTAGAAGTAACATTTCCCTAGGTGTTTAATAAATACTGTTGAGTACTGAATAAAGAATACATAAAAAATTTGGTATTTTCTTTTTAATGTGTACACATCGGTTTACAGCCGGCTGTAGCACAATCATTTGAGTTTTGAGACGCCCTCAATAACCCGAGTTTAGTGCTAAGTTCGTATTCACACAGTTACCACGCGCGTCGTCGGATACTTTACACGATAGTCTAGAGGCGATCGTAAAAACTTTTAATTATTTCGGTTGAAAACAGTCCGGGAGACCGCAAACATAAACCGGTATGCATTCTTTTTCCTTCGTCGGTTTGCGCGTATCGTCTACAAGACGTTAGTACCTTGTTTTAAAGTGTTGTAAAACAAGCGTAACCCGCACTCACCTGCGGCACCTAAGTGTGTGCCCTCTTGAAAAAATAAAGTCTCAGAACACGGTTTTCACATTTTTTGCTCAAAGTTGGCGAGTTGAATTACCTGATTTTCGCAAAACGGTACTTTTTGAGTTTTCACGGTAACGGTGCTAATTAAACTCAGGGGTAAATAACAGTTTTAAGGAGAGCTATATTAAATATGGCTATCAAAAAGTAACAATTGATACTTAAATAATGCCAAAAATTGCACACCATATTCGTACGTATTCACTTTACTGGGAACCGTCACTGATTGTTGACAAAGCATCGTCGCAGGCAACATGCAGGAGAATCGCATGCGAACCGCAATCATCCGCAACGGGTACCCCACGACGCGCTTAGTGTCACCCTGTAAATAGCGGATATGACGTAATTGGCTAGTCGTCAACCACCAGCCCCAGTTGTCACATGTCACTTCACAGTTCAACGATTTCCAATTACATAGAATTAACAAGCTAGTTAATTTAATTTTTTATGGATCATGACGTAGTAAAAGTTAAAGAAATAATTGTACATGTTATCGAAAATAATTATAAAGGCTGAAAATCTTGTTTGAAAAATCGAAGCAAATATGTTTCGAAATGACTAAGATTTCCGTGTCTTTCATTTTCAAACTAAATAATTAACATCGATATTTCCTGACCTTCTTTTCCTACTGCTTCGACTGCAACAACAAAACAGTCAACAGTAGGTACTTATCAACTAATTTAACTAATATAACAAGTACCATCAATGATAACGAAACAAAAAAGTTAAAATCGCGAAATTATAAAACTTGTTTGAAAATACATACAAGTGTTGAAAACTTCGCAATAGCTTTTCAGATAAGTAACTAGCTCGCGTTAATGTTTAGCTCTTTGTGCTTCCGCTCAGCACGGCTGAGTGTGACTGTGTGACGGTATGTCGAACTACTTTTCTAAGTTAATTCGTGTCTCGTGCACAATCCATAAACTTTCGAGTGATACCTCGCGAACGATGTCTGTTGTGAATGAAGAATTTTGCATTTCGCGTCTTATTGGTACCTACATAATTAAAAACTTATGTTGTTGTCGCCCTGCGTTGCTTTTTAGTTAGTTCTTAGTCTTCATTAAAGGTTAAGTTTTAGCAAGTTGTTAATTAAATAATAGGCAGACAAGTAATGCAGAAAATACCATGAAAATTACTTTGACATCATTCCTTAAATTATCAAAATCCCTGAATATGACAATTAATCATTCATCTTCTGCTTTGGCCCAATCTGTTAAGCTCAATTTTATATAAAGTCCAGTTTTGCTAACCTACACATGGAACCTTTTCTGAAATTGAAGCCACTGAAATACTAAGAATAATGCTAAGTACTGCAGTCTTTTTGTAAAAATATCGTCTCGTATACAAACACTGAGGTAGAGGTGGATACTGTGGGTAGGTACACACCGACAGACATTTTAAGTACCGATATTATGCGGATCGCACTATGTTCTAATGAGGTTACATTGTTTCGTTCCGTTTTAATTTAATGCAGTGCGTTCTGTTTAAAATAAGTTTTTGTGCAATGTGCAAAAGTAGAAACAAAAAAAGAGAGTTATGGCAGAAACTCTCTGTTTGCTGAAACCAAAAAAAATATGACAAAATTTTTTCAGTGGTATGTGGTTTTCAATCCATAACACTTCAGGCATTTCCAAAAGTTATTGAAATAATCTGAAGAAATCCTTGGAGGTGTCCGTTAACTATTCTTGATTGGCCCATTAATAAAGCAACCAGTTTTAGGTAAAAATCAATAAACCCGCTCCGTTTAGAATTATCTGGAACACGGCGGATGTTTAGATTTCATGATGTGGTTGGTGCCTATTCAAGAAATTTTATTTTTTTAACAACAACATACACCTACGTATTAGAAAATTATGGTGATTCTTCATAAAGTCTCTAAAACACAAATCAAGAGCTTTACAGTTAGCCAATGTATTTTGACGATTCCTTTAATCAATTATTTACATACTTTTCTTAGTTCGTTGAATACCAACAAGGTGCAACGGATAAAAAAGGGTAGGTATGCAAAACAAGTACTAGTACGAACTTACTGCATACAGAATATGCTTTTTGTTTGAACGGATGCGATAGTGGGTAATGAAATGATGCCTTCCCGATTCAGTTCGCTTATCCGGATTAAGCAGAGCGCCCCTGTAACCTGCTCTGTCGTTTGAATTCTTATTAAACCTGCCTGTACCGAACTCTATTTTAGCATTTCTTATGGAAAAGATAAGCAAACCAATTTGCCTTATCACAGACATTTTGTCTACTTTCAGATAAGTTACGGACTAGATTTTAATTAATGGAGTGTTTTGCAATTATTAATATAGGTCCAGGTACGAGGGCTATATCTATTACGTTAACATTAAATTCGATAATGTTGAGGATCTAAGAACGTCGAAGTTGTCTAACATTGCAAATTAAAAGTTGTTTTGAAAGTTATAATAAAAAGGTTTCCAAGTATCATATAAAAGTAACATTTTGTATTTGACTCATCAAATTTGATAGAGTTTTGTATAAAGAGATAAGCTCGATCAAAGGATTGCTTTCAAAGTGGTTTACCTTGCGAGCATATTTAAGTTTTCATGAAGTGAGGAAATGGAAAATAAATTGGATTTGTATAAGTTTCTTAAAAGCTACACACACGGGGAAATATTTACTTTGTTCTAGGCTAGCCGGGATTATTGCAGTTCATTATAAGACTAACTCGACGGTCTAATGGAAAACCTGGTGGCGCGTTTGTGACCACGCTATATTTTTTATGTTGAATCAAAACAGTTTAGACAACATAAACAGATAAGTTGAACGTATCGCGTTATGAACTAGGTGCAGTGTTGCGTTTGTGAACCAGCTAGTTGTGGAAAGGCAATGAGTTAACTTTTAAAATAATATAAAATGAATCATTTAAAACATGCAACATTTGCCGAAAGAAAAACACTATAGGAGTATGGATGTCTTATTAAATTTCAACTAATTCATACATTATTGAACTTCAGGTTTAAAAAAGAACACGCTATAATATAAGTACGTAGGTATGCTTTTGTTCAGAAATTCTGACCTAAGCTGTCCATTATCACAAATAAATCGCAACACTTTCCTGCACCTAGAATATTAAACACAAAGGTTGATACTGTTTAACAAGCAGACAGTTCTGATACAAAGGCGAAACACATTAACATACAACTTCACCCGACGCGCCAGTGAGGAGTTTGAAACATTTTCGCACAAACTTTTCTATATGCGAAACGCTATTGAAATCTCCTCTCGGAGATTAACACGTGCCGGGAAAATACGCGTTCAAGGATTACCCCTCCCCCCCTGCCCCTCGTCGACTGTGAAGTTGTCTTGTTATAATGTGCCGCTAACATCCAACAGTGAAAAATTAATGCTTCCCCTCTTACCCGCGGGAACACTACACGTGCGAGCAAAAAACCGGCTCAATTATGAAACTACCTTCGCGATGCGCTTGATTGCTTCTTAGCGTGTGGAAATTTCAAAAATATCAAATTAGGTGCCGCTACAATCGAACTTGAACTTTGATATTTTATTTGGGAATTAAACAAAAAAAAAACAACTTAGGTAACATATTTTGTTGGTTTCTCTTTCTATAGAATTCCTCTGAAAAGCCACCAAGCTGTAAAAGTGAGAATTTGAATATCTAAATAGAAAACATTATTGATTCTCCGTTTGCAAAAGTTGGATAGAGTAAGAATTTGGTCATACATAGTTAAACAACGCGGTATTACCGCAAACAATACAATAGCACACAAGTATCCGCGGCAGCCGAAGAGATGTGGATTTGGCTTGAATTAATTTTCAACAAGACAAATCTACACAATATAAAACAGATTTACACCTCCTTCAGCTGCAGTGTTGTGAACTCATTGGCAGATATGCTGTTCTTAACCACGTTAGCAAATAGCAAACATAGCAATGAACAGTGGAGTCATCCCCGCAGCTAACTAGATCTTTGAGCGCAGTTTGGACTTCGGTTTGATCGTGTTTGCACGCTGCTCACTAGTTAGACAGCGAATTGCGGATAGGTTCTTTGTGTTCCCGAGTCGCAACTTTGCTAACTAGCTGCCGGTGACTGATTATGAACAACTCAAATGTAGGTACCGAAATTACAATTACAAAAACGAATTGTTTTGAACACCTTTTTATTTCTTATACATATCGTAATATACAGGTCGATAATCGAAGTTTGGCACAACTCTGTCAATCAAGCCAGCTACAAGGCGAGTTCGTTTGAGGAGTTCGGGTCTGCACATCCGCACCAATGTCCTCAGCAAACGGTTGTGGATCTCCCATTTACTTGGCACAAATGGCACATTCATATATGACTTCTTGAGATGATTGCCGGCACTTCTATGTGAAGTCTCTAGGGAGCTACGTAAATGTGATAATGTCTCCATTCCGGCCGGTGCAATTCGTTCATGATGGAGCGAGTATGTAGATTTAACGTTATTAGACATTTGCCTTCTTTCAGGTAGTCTTTGTAAAATCTTCTCTAGCAGCATGCTTTGTTTTCGAGATTCACTTACTGTAGTTTGTTTCAAAAGAGCATCACGCATCACCTTCTTTTGTATGATTGAATCGATTAAGCCTTTCATTTCGGGAGTTAAGTAATTTCTTGACCCAAAGTGTTCGGGGGGGTCATGAGCTGCTATTTCAATTTCTTCTTCTGATGTGTTATAACGGATTTTTTGAGGTGGCAGATTTTGCACTTTATTGTTTGGTTCTCCTGTAACTAAACTTTGCATGTGCTGAGCGTCATCAGTAGATTTTATTTTAACTATCTTGTTTGTATCGTTTTCACTTTTGTCGTAGGTAATATGATCAATAATAATCTCAGGATACTCATGCAATAAGCTTAACTGTTGATTCTGATGACCGCTTTGTGTAATAGATATCTGTTTATTATCATTGTTCGTACTTAACTTAGAGACTATTTCTTTTTTTATTAAATCTTCTAAAGAGTAATCATTTCCATCTATGTGCCCTGTCCGTGTCTTGTATTCTGAATATACAGTTTCTTGACCACCATGTAAAAGTCTAGGTGTAAATTGTTTATGATGTTCAACTCCCATGGTAGATTTTCTAGTTATCTTACTTGCGCCTGGAAACGGATCGTCTTCTGAAGTCGGATCTTCATTGGAATCTTCATCACTTTGAACAGTTTTATTTGAATGTTGACTAGCATATAGAGTTTCACTGCTAGATTTAAAATCGACATGTGGGGCCATGTATGTCTTAAAGTAATATATATTTGAATCATTGCCTGGTTGTGTTTCAACAAGAGGACTTAAATCTTTGATGTCATCGATAGGGCCAGTTTCGTTTATTTGTTTGGTCTGTGGTATCAGTTTATCCAAAGTTTCATTAATATTTTCTGTGCTCATATGTTCTTGAGATATTGTACAATATACGGTTATTAGAACAAGCATGTGGAGAACTGAAACAAACGGTAATTTGAACAAAACAATATGAAGGCACAAAAAAAATTAAATGAAAACAGCAGTTCACGATGTCAACAAATGAAAACCAAGACCATTGAGCACTCGAGAGGGTTAGTATTTCTATGAGTGTGTGATACAGTGTGTTATGAAATAATAGAAGATTACAATAATGTGACCTTACACAGCGTGAGCCCCATGTTAATCGCCATTCTGCCAGATTACCACTGAATGGAAAACTGGTTTATTATTTTCTCAATTGTACTTGATCGCTTATTAATTAACTGTTATCGCATTAATACCTCTTCGGACTTAATTAAGGGGTTATTGATAGGCGTGAACATTTTCATCTAAATGTTACTCGATCACGATCTACTTTGCATTGGGGTATTAAAAGCAGGTAGAGCGTGGGTGAGTTCATGTTGATTTTTTTTTGCGTACGTATTCTAGTTTTTATGTGCACCGAGTGTTGTCCAAGAAACCGAAAAAGCTGCTTTGAAAATTTTATTGCTATTTAGGAGTTAATCAATTTAACAAAACAAAGAATTCGTGTCGAAATTCTGATCCAAACACGACACTCAAGATAAGGAGTAATGGAAGTTGATTAGTTAAACGTATTTTCATACAAAAACATCAATCGAGAGGTATTTCCATGAAACCGGCAAGTTAATGGAACTTTTAATTTGCACTATAACAATTTACAAGCGATTGAAACTGAAAAAAGCAATCTTAGTTATCGTTGCCTTGGACGACAGCGAGCCGGCTTCGGCATGAAGTAAACAGCTCGGTTCGTCCTGCATTTCAATCGACTGTATTTGTATTTTATTGCGGGAGACTCGAACTGAGGCCAAACGCCACGGACCAAAGCTTAACGTTTTATTGAGTTCATTTATGAGGTTTAAACAAAAATAGACGGTTTATTAACGGACTGCTAATAATTTTATAGCATTGCAGGTCCAAAGAAATATTTAAAAATGGGCACGGTCGAGAAATATGCGGTTCTAAACGTCACACGCGGTAATAAATGCCAGTATCAGCACAGTAAGAGGTAACTCGTTTGTGTAGGTATAGGTATCAGGATTAAGAGAATAGTCACGTAGGTGCAATGCGGGCACAACAGAAGCCAACCGTCTCTAAAGAAGGATTGTGGTGGACTAAACGAATTAGAACATTTAAATTCAAGTTGGGTTGTTACAGCTATGACTAAAGTAGTTTTATTTAGAATTTTTTGGAAGGATCAATTCTTGATTTTCATGAACACAAAACTTTTAAGAAACTGTCAGTTCGTTTATTTAATATAGTTTTACAATTTTTATAATACAAAATTACCTACTGGCGTAATGTTTAAAACCTTTTTATTAACATTACAATTAATAAGCAAGATTATTTCTTAGCTCTGCGGGATGACGGGAGGTATAAAAAATTCTGTTAGAAACCCATTAACTTTTTCAATTTCAACACCCGTCTAATTAAATTGCGAACATTTCTCAATGTAAAGTTACAATTGGGCTAAGTATTCTTATATACAACCAATTCTACAACGATATGATCGCGTGTTAGGGAATTCTTTAATAGAGTAGGTACAGTCGAGTTCACTAATATATTGGCAGTGACAATGTTTCAAAATATTGTAAGCGTTGAAATGATCGTAAAGTTCTATACAAACTTAGACATCAATAACATGTTACCATATAAACTGTTCATAGGTATGTTACGGAAGGAAGGTATGCCGTTAATAGCGGAAAATAACATCAGGCAAATGACCACCACGACCACGCTTACAGGACCATATCCTTCTCATGAAATTTTCCATAAACAAATCGCAAAGTGGCTGCCCTATCTCCTCGATAGCCTCACGAATTCCATCTTTGAGGTCTTGAATCGACGCTGGGCTGTAGGTGTAGACCTTCTCATTCACGTGGCCCCAATCACCGAAGACGAGGTGCCTTCCAGCCCGCCGGTTGAACGCGTCCCAAAGGGTCATGGCAATTCGGCTGTTCCGGGGATACCGCAGGGTCTCCTGTGAGGAGCCTCCTTGACGGATTGCCGCCATGGAATCTGGAGGTAGTGGCGCGAGTAGGCAAAACGCCGGGGCGTAACTCCGCTGCCGCGAGAAATCGCGGCACAGCGGAAAGAGCTCCGGCAGGATCTCATGGCGACATGGAGGGTGTGATTTTCACAACCCCTCTTCGAGGAGTGGTTGGAGAGGCTCCACGGCGTCCTCACCTTCTGCCTGGCACAGGTCCTTACCGGACATGGTTGTTTCGAGAGGTTTGTTCCGTATGTGGTGGGAGGAAACGCCCAGTATCACTATTGTGTGAATCGCCCGGAGGACACGGCGAACCATACGGTGAAATACCCAGCTTGGGCGGAGCGCCGCCGTGTCCTCGCGGAGGTAATCGGCGGCTGCGATCGCGTCCAGCCCTGGTCTAGGTCATGGTTCGGAGCGAAAGCGAATAGGAAGCCGTCACCCACTTGCGAATGCTTAATGCTTGCGAAGGATGAGGCAGAACGCGTGAGGGAGAGAACTTTGCGCCCTCACGCCCCTAGTCGCCGCAGGAGATGCCCTGGGCGTCGGGAATCGCCGAAACAGGAAACACCGTTGTTTCGGGAGTTTCCTGTTTCGAATAAGGCGGGAGGAAACGCCCGGGTGTTACCATTGTGTGGATCGCCCGGAGGACACGGTGGAGCATACGGTGGAGGTCTGCCCAGCTTGGGCGGGGCTCCGCAGTGTCCTCGCGGAGGCGATTGGTGGCGGCGATCTCTCGCGTCCGGCTCTGGTCCAGGCCATGGTACTGAGCGAGAGGGAATGGAAAGCCGTAACCTCCTTCTGCGAAGCAGTAATGTTCACGAAGGAGGAGGTGTAGCGCGTGAGTCGCCTGCAGATTCCCGGCCACCGTAACCGCGGGCTTGCGGATGGCGAGCAATGGGTAGCTCGCCGTCACCGACGGCGCGTCGTGTTCCATGCGCACCTCAAAGAGAGGTCAGTACTAAAAGTCTGCCACGCCCTCCCGCTCCACCCAGAGCTGGAGAAGTCATTTCATTATTTCCCGCCCAAAAAAAAGAGTCCCCGAAGACTACCTACTTATTTGTTTAAAACTTCGAGACATTTCAAATTTCAAGATATTTTTCATGGAAAAATTGCATAGATATTTGTGAACCTAACTTTGTGCTAACTAATATGAACAAGGGATTGCGCACAATTTTTGAGTCTTTGTCTGTAGCAATATTATTGATGTAATGTAGTCACATTTATATGATGTCACAGATTGTTTACAGTTTATTGTAAGGCATAGCAGTTTATAGTTTTGTGAAAGTTACCATTGCCTGTATATTTTTGATTTATGAACATGCTCAGATATTAAAGAACTCGACTGTACCAGCTGTCATTGAAGAATGTAACGTATTTGGTAGATCAAGACAAGCAATTTTTCTACCCATCCATGTTGATAAACTGCTTGTCTGGTTAAGATAAGTCACAACTCATAGTAAGGTAATAGAATAGGTACATTTGCAAAGGTGTTTGGTAATAGCAAAGAAGTGGACGCTTAATTGACGCGTCAACACCACTTAAAAATATTTGTTTTTTTGAGACTTTGAAGTAAATATATGTGTGATAGTACAGCATCGACAACTTACGGTTTATGATAAAAGCCTGGCCAGAGCTGCTATGCCAGACGAAATGTCGTATGGCGTATGTCGTATGTATGAAATTAACTTATACTTAGTGATTACCGGACACTGCAGCGAATTACTGCAAATGCAACAACTAGGTACTCAGTAGCTTAGCTGAGTAGCCAAAGCGCAGTTCCGCGAAATCCTGAAAATCTATTCTGTGGTTTGGATTTCTAGGATTTCGCCCAACTTTCAAGATTTCCAAATGAAATAATGCAAACAAAGAATCTTCAAAACTTACATACAAATTTTAAATCTAGGTAGGTATAAACGCAAACAATTTTACGGGGTGATTAACAATGTATCAAAACCTAGTTCACATTGTGCACGTTACCCGTGGCCACGTGGTCCTATGAAAATTTGTCCACCGGCGACTGCTGGAATAATTGAGGTGTACATTTTCACTTTGTTCCGTTTCCATTCGATTAAAATCGTTGTACCACACTTGTACACGACCTATTCGGCGTTTACTAAACGATTTGAACGGTTCGACGGGCGCCCAACCAGCTGTGTTTTTTTTTTAAGGAATTTGTTTAATGTAACGAATTCAAATAGAACTAAATAAGAGAAGAACTGTACTGAAAAATATTTTCTTAATGTCAAATTTTTCCTACTTGTGAAATTAGGTTTGTTCATAGTTTTCTGTATACAGATTGTTTTTAAATTGATGTCGATAATAGAAACTGCGAACGTTACGTTTGTTCGAAGCACACATATTTAAAGTCTTAAGTTTTATAAAGGTCGGTTACAGGGTAGTTTCAAATATATTGGCTACTGGGTCTCGCGAGTCGTCAGAGTACATTTTATGAGCATCTAATAAAATTTTTATCGTGTAACAGTAAAGAAGCAATCAGTCTGTTGGATATTGGCCTGCGGGGTCGGTAAACACGTGCATTTTTATGTCGGTGCGCAGTTACCGCCATTCATACATTCGCATAAAGAACTACTTTTGTCGATTACCTTCTTAGCTAAAATTTGTCCAAGTTGGAATCTCTTCTATGCCGTTAGAGGCGCATCCTAAGGTTCCGTAAAAAGTAGGCATTTTCCGCATAACTAAAAGTTTAACATTACGCACTCAGTCACTACAATAATACAAGTTCATGCGAAGTGCTTACACCGGAATAAGCACTTCGAATAATCTTCGTGATATTTTTCGATAGCGACCCAGGTTTGGAAGAAAAACCAGGTATTTTAAATATAAGGTACTTATTGGTCCGGTCAAGTAAGCTTAAAAATAGGGATAAGCTTATAATAATTCGCATAGAGCTGAAAATTGCTACGAATGTTTGGAACACCATTATAATGAAATGTGAAAAATTCCCATCGATTTCATATATGCAAAAAAAAAACAAGATTTGTTCACTAACATGGGGTTTTGCGTCAACGGAACTTTTATCATAAAAATAATAGGTCAGGCAAAAACTGTAGATCATGCAATTATCTTTATAAAATGTTCTTACACTAATTTTCTAAGAACCTCCATTCTGAGAAATACCGATTCAAAAAGTTGAAGAAGTTGTGTTCTCCATAATATACACATGTTTTTGATGATCCAATAGAATCACAAGATCGATGGACACTTTTCCCATTTCATTTAAGTGTTGCCAACATTCATACCAATTTTCAGCTCTATGCGAATTACAGTAGATAACCTTGAATTTATGTTTTAACTGGACTATGTGAGTCGACTTTGGGTAACTAGGCTCCTTATAATTATGTTCTTGAAGGCGAGACATTTTCAATTCTTTTATAACTTTATGCCGAAGAAACTTTGTAGTGTGTGTCTCTCTTCATAATCATCATCATCATAGCCTTCTTGTTCCATCCACTGCTGAGTATAGGCTTCCTCTCTTTTGTGCCATGCTTCCTGATCCGTGTGAGTTTCATCCAGGTCTTCCCTGCGATCGATTGTCAAAGAGTGTCCATGGAGTTTCTTACCAGTTCTTCTCTATAGGTACCTACTGCGCTTTGGAATGGGCAACTAGCTTCATATTTCTGACTGACCGACTCCTTGACAATTCAAAAGTGCCTATAAATAGTTTAATTGAAATAAATGATTTGAGTTTGAGATCTTCTGTAGGCCGTCCGGCCACATGGCCATTAATCTGTCAACGCTCCATCTACCGTCTGGGGCTCTGCTCCACTTACCATCACCACGTCTAGCCAACTGTGTGACTTTAAAATGACACAATATTATTTAAGCTCTATGTAAATACACACATTATTTGATGGTCTTGTTTGACTTTTTATTTACCTGTTCAGTGAAGTTCCCAATCTCAAACGTTCGTACTGAAAGTCCATCTCAAATGATCAACCAGTGAAAGGCACAAAACCGACCACACACAATTATTTCGTTTCCCAAAACAGTGTAAAAGAGAAATAAATCATTCAATACTTATTGGTTAGTTCTTATATATTTTCCCATTATAGTTTCATTTTATTAGCCACAAAAATCTAACAGTTTTTAAGCACTCATGTAAAAACTAAAGGTCAACGATCCACTTTATGAAGACATTAATCTAGAGAACACAGAACGAACCAAACTTATTTAGATACAAAAAAAATATGGATGTCAAAAATAAACTTATTGTAAAACTAAAAACGGCTGTCCAAATACAAATAAATATAAAATAATGGACGTTTTATAGTGTCCATGGTTATTCAGAGGGGAGATGACGCTGCGTAGTGGACACTGGAGATCCCGAGAACACCCGCACAATCACGCACGCCCCCGGGACCGTTTGACTAGGCATTACCCACGTATACTAATATGTTTGTGAGTCCGTCCACCTATGTACACAGACGAGCGAGGCTGATGTGCCTCCGGTAGCATTTAATTTTTTACAAATCAATGAGATTTTTTTACGTTGAGTCTATCTTTTGAAAAAATTACCCCAAGTCGACACAAAAACCGGAATCAAAAACTTAATCAAGCCTTTTATTCATCTAGTTCGAACTAAATTCACTGATGATATCAGCTACCGGGCGATTATGATATCTCAGAAATGTGAGAACCTACCGTAAACACACCGACAACTGTACGGGCTAACGGTACCGTAAATGTATTCAAGTTAATATAACTTCAAACGAGTTCTAAAAACAGTAAAACAATGGCCCAACTTATAATAGTGTGTTCGATGCAATTGGCAGCTAATTTCTTGTTCCACGACCAACCACGCTCATTGCGTCAAAATTTTAATCGGTTCTCTTTGTCAGGGAAATTCTTTTGTGAATGCAAAAAATTAAAAGGTTACGCAATCGGAACAACAACTTTGTAGCATAACGCGAGGGCATCGCGTTCATACCGGTTTGAAGCTCCGTTCTGAATAATAAAAAAGGCACAAAGTTTTAAAGTAACTAGAATTATTTATAACACACGCTTATCTGATATTTGCACATTCAAATCCACAACATCCTTTAACGTTTATCTGCTGTATAAATTTCGGAACTTGACTATTATAGTATATTATAGATAGGAGTCCTAAGAAAAATACCAGTTAGTCTTGTGATTTTTATACCTATGTATTATTGTACGAGTATTACCAATATCTACACCTTTACCTTATTAGCTAGACTCAATCAAGTTACCTAGATTGTTGTCCTATTTATTTCAGTTTGCTTTGTAACATGTATTTACTTTAACTTTACATGTGCACTCTGTAATAATAAAATCATAATCTCCCTTGTGTCGACTTTCTATAATCTAAAGTTTCTATCCCACATTCCAGCAATAAAACATCATTTCCTATCCACAAGTTAAATGCGAAATTAACGGCACCTTCCTGCACGGAAGTGTCATATTAAAGTCCTTGCTTAGGCGCATAATATTGCAGTACGCGAGATGTGCGGCCGTCCAAATCCTTAGCCACGTCTTGCGTCTGTCCGGGAAGCAATAAAACCCCCCTTTTATGTCATAATATGCATATGTGATGAACTCGCCTGAGATATGATAAAACTAAACTCAGTGAATCAGTCGCACGGAGCGTAACTATAATTTTAATACCTCGACACACGTAAAATGTGAATTTAACGTATTTTTATTAACATCTCCAGACTGAATGAGTCTCGGACATGTTATAGTATAAGAGGTATGAAGGTATCTTCATGTTTCTTCCCTAAAATAGGTATAGTATTAGACACATCATGGCCTACATACGGGTCTTATGTCGTGTTTACAAAGACTGTTCATCTTCAATTGCAATGTAAGGCAGCTGGCAAATTGATTAATTATCCAAATGGCGCAACAACGAGGCGATCGCGTGTGATGTGCGGTCAGGGTCACAGGTTCGATAGTTTTCAGACATCGTAGCTTACACACAGTTTGTGTGAAGATAGACTAATAAATAGCTATCAGCCGAACACGTGTTTAAATACACACTGATGTTAAGTGGCGTGACGAGGAGAGCAACTGCAAAAAAAACTGATCTTTAAAAACAGATTTTACATATAAGAGAAACGAGTCTTTTGTAAATGCGTCTATTTTGATGAAGTCCTAAAACCTATTAAAAACTTGTACTTCATTACTATGACCGGTACTAGTCCGACACCATTAAGATAACGACGACTCATAATATTTTATTTAACTTGTTTATTTTGAGAACATTCTCACCATTTTATACGGCTTTGTATAAACTCGTGATTTGGTGTTGCAAAAATTTGTATTTCCGCCACGCAATTAAAACTATTCAAATAATACCATGTAGTAGATAGTACATCCCTCGCAAACTAACATCATACCGGTTTAGAATAAATTATTACGTCGCTGGTTCGGCGCTAATCGCTGCCCCAATAATCGAATAAAAGGCGCTTCATGTGAGCGCACCGCGCTCCCCACAAACATACACAATGTTGTTTTTGCCAATCGTATTAATTTCATAAATAATTAATAGGGTATATTTGGATCGGTGAGTGGACACAGATGGAAATGCACTCGACAAATTGACTGATAACCGCAGTCGGAAAGGCTAAATATCTGCTAATGATAGTCCGATTGATGCTTTCAACTGGTTTGAACGGGAGCGAGCGCGAAAATAAAATTGCAATTTTACTCTCTCTCAACTGGAAATGTTGATAGTAATGATTTCACTACTTAAAAATGGACAAGCCATGACTTTTTTATCGTCTGGTAAAGTAAAATAGCTTGTGAATTTTCAAATGTCAGTTAAGATCACTCCAATACAAGCGCTATTTGGGAAACGGTCTCGATTCAATATGTTATTAATGAGCTGAGCGCTGTTTAATTATATCTGTGACTGTCTGCTCCTGTCTGGGCTAACAGCTGGATAGTTAGCGCCGGTGTGTACCTAACTGGACAGAATGCAGGTAGGTACCTGTCTACATCAATAATTTGTAACAGCGCGTTGTCAGACTACATAATTTGCACGTAGTCGATGCTAATCAACTCTCATTAAGCATATTGATGTTTCAGTTTCAGTATTACAATTATCCGTGTTTGTGCAGCGCAATCATATTTTGGTGGTACGGTCTACGAACAAAGAGACAGGGGTCCTGCTGAGCGGCGTGCGATGGACTAATGCTCGCCTATTAACTCCGCTTAAATAAATGTAATCGTAGCGGCTTTGTGTTGCGTGTTAACTTTACATGCTCGCGTTAACAACACGTCCATTAGTTAGATTGAATATAGAACAATTTTTTTTATCGAATCGTTTGCAAGTGCGGTAAAATTTGTACAAACATATTAACGCGAGGTGCGATTGGAAAATCTGAACAAACATTCAATACAAACTGAATTTGAATTTTGACGTACATTTGTATGTGGATTTACTGTCTACAGCTAAAAATGTTACACCATCTATATAAATATCATGGACCTATTTGTAACCTTACAATATTTTTTGCAACTTTTTTTTTTCACATTAGTACCTATCTACACTGGCGGAATAAGGGCAGGTCCGCCCGGGATGTCCTCCAAACCCCTATAAAAACATTTTAATCAAATCCCAGAAAAGGACAAATTTTGTTTAGTAAGTAAAAGGCTGTTTGTAGTTGGGGGCCCCTACGTGTGCTAAATATAATTTTCGAGATCGCTTCGTTCGCCCTTGCATCCTGTATTCTCTTTTTCTCAAACTGTTCAGCATAAGTCGACAAAGTAACTCTTATTTTGTATTAATTCTCAAAAGAAAACCTTGCCTATCCGAGGAGAGATGCAAAAAGTTTCGACCACACTTCGCTCGCTCTAGTATCGGATATTCGTTTAATGATCTAACTTTTCTGTACAAATCTCCTATTTCTGTATAAATGGTCATAAGAAAACGCAATGTTTTCGAGGCAGTGTGCTATAAATTATCTTATATTCTACATTCTCCTAGTTCTCATAGTTACTGCATACCTGGGCCCCCATTTCGTTTGCCGCCACCGGCCCGGGACAGGGTTAGTCCGCCACTGCATTAGTATCCCAAGTATTCTTGTAGCGACTGCTTTTAAATCTCATTATGGTTCAGGCTCTGACCAAAGTTTTACGGATCCTAACTTCTAAGCTTAATACCCTTTTATGCCCCTCACATACGTAGGACATTCAGAAAGTTTTAGTATTTTTTTTATTAAATCTTTTCAAAGTACTCTTCACTAGCCTATACAAAGTGTCATGCGTCTGAATCAGTTTTCGAAAAACTTTTTCCAGTCCTCCGTAGACACCTCGTTTACAGCCTGCTCGAACGCTGCCAGCGTATTTTCCGGCGACGAAAATTGTATCCATTTGAGCAGATTTTTAATTTTCGGGAATAAAACGAAGTCACACGGTGCTAGTTCAGGGCTGTAAGGAGGGTGACCCAGGAGTTTGACCGGCGTGCTGTCCAGGAAGTCCCTCGTTTTGAGCGCGGTGTGCGAAGGCGCGTTGTCGTTGTGGAGCAGTAGCCCGCGGAGCCCTGTGTTTGGTCACTTGTTGCTCACAACAGAAAAAACTTCTGCCAAGCAATTGGTGGTATACCATTCAGCATTGATGCTACTTTGGTTCCGTATAGGAATTGACACCAAGTAGACAGTCAAATTGAAAAAGCTCGCGATCGAAATCTTCCCCCCGCTTCTAGATCGTTTCACTTTGGTAGGCGTTGATTCGTTTTGAAACACCCAAGCTACCTATAATGATGTCGGAAACACGCCGAGACGAGCCTGCTTCTGTCACGGCATTCAACCCAGGCCTACATCTGAGCATCGGTGAGGTTGTGCGGCTCCCGAAGATGCAGTTGTACAATTTCGTGAATGCTTCCCGACCCAACCTGCAGTATGTGCTGAATCTGTTGATACGTAACTCGCCTTTTGGCTTGGATTAAAATTTTCACTGCTGGCACGTTTTCTTCCGTAACAGCCGTCAAAGGGCGACCGCGTCTTTCTTCATCCCCCAAAGTTCGTCGCCCCGCTTGAATTCGTTATACCAACGAAACACGGTTGCCTTAGAAGGGCCTTTATCCATGAATGCCATTTGAAGTATCTATAACGTACGATTCGTCCGGTTTCAGGCGTCACTTGAAATCGTAAAAAATCATAGGGCGAAAATGTTCTCGGCGTAGATCCGGCGGCGGAAATTGGAACGTACCTATATTTACCTACAGATAAATAATTAAACTTACAAATAATTTCAAAATAGACCAGTCTCTCATACATTAAAACTTTTTTTGCAATACTTTCTAAGTGGCCTGGTAAATGTACCTAAGTAGGTATAATGCAAGCAACAAAAATCGATAGTCGCTTTTACTTAAATCTAGTTTTTTAACTCATAATACTACTCTGTCAAGAAAGTACCGGGAAAAGATCAATAATACACTAAATGTTAGTTATTTATCGAAATTTATTTTACCGCCTTCAAAGTATGCTCCTTCAGAAAAGATACACTTACGCCAACTAATAATTCAATCATAAAAACATTTTTAACACTTTTTACGGAATTGAGTTCGCGAATTCTCGTTTATGTCTTCTACCGAATTAAAACGAAGTGGTAATTTGAGTTTAGGAAAAAGAAAGAAGTCGGCTGGAGACATATCTGGTGAATAAGGTGCTTGTTCGATTTGTTGAGTTTTTGGTTGAGGTCTTACACGCCGCATAACGCTAAAATAATAGTCTTTTGACCTTCCGGAAAAAATACCGAGTGCACAACACCGCGATTGTCAAAGAAAACAGTCAACATGACTTTGACTTTTGATCGACTATGGCGTGGTTTTTTCGTTTTCGGTTCGCGAAGGCGCCACTCTGAAGCTTGTTAACTAGTTTGCATGTCAAACTCGTAAACCCACGTCTCGTCACCGGTAACAATGCGTTTCATGAATGTTGTGTCGTTCTAGTCTGTCCTCAGCGACTCTTATGCGATTGAGTTTTTGGAAAAAAAAACAGGTCTTTTGGGACAAGCCGAGCGCCAACATATTTCATACCCAAATGATTATTTAAAATGGTACGACTCGTGAGACACAGAAAGTTCACCGGCTATCTCGAACGCGTTCAGTTTCATTGGTGAAATTGGCACTAAGTAGGTAGGTAAAGCAGCGAATCATTTTGTTAAATGATTTGCAAAAGTGTTTTTTGCAAAAGTTTAAATTACTTTTGTTGTCGACTGCACTCCACTGCAAACCAGAGATAAAATCCAATTTCTTCCTTAGTCGAATCAAAAAGAAAAACAATGCAGTAAAAAGGAGTAATATATTTAACTCCACATGACATTCATACGCACACTAGAGCGAGCTTGAAAGGAAACTTATTCTTTGAAGGTACGAAATTTTAAATCACAATAGATACACGTCCGTATGGGACGCATTATGTAGATGCAACGAGCTCAATATTGAATACGAGACAACCGAAAGAGTGTTTCAAAATGAGAGGTGCCTGATAACAAACGGTGCACAAAAGAAAAAAAATGGTCCAAACTTTACCTTTCTGCGACGAAACGAGTGAGTTGGGGAACAAAAACTATTAATGTAGAGGCTCTCACGGCCCGCTGAGTTGTCGGTGCGTTTCGTTTGATAATTTCCGTGTACAGCAAGCTTTAATCGAATGGTACCGCCGCACCCCCCTTCACCCTCCCCTGCCCGCGAGCGCAATAAAATTGTTCATCTCGATTATCGCCGGCAACGGGAAGATTGCCCGATTGGGGAGCGACACTGCCCTGTAAACAAATCAAACCCGGGAAATATATTTTTACGTTTGCGGTCAACATGGATCAGATGATTATCTACTGAACTAATTATTAATTATTTTAACCATACAATTAGTAGATGGATACTATATTCACTACAGTGGATCACACCATTATAATAAATACTTAAAAGCAATTAACTTGCATTTATGCTTGCAGCAGGATATTTGGAGCAGTGGTGGCCCAGTGGTAACGGCCGCGACTTACCAGTTGTAGGTCGTAGGTTCGAACCCAGACAGGTGCTTTACTTTGTGTAAATTATTTCATCACCACTGCTCTCAAAACGGTGAAGGAAAACATCGTGAGGAAACCGGCATGTTTTAGAACCAAAATTTCGAAGAAATGTGACATCTACAAACCCGCACGGGGCCCGTGCCGCGTGGTTGATTACGGCCCTTTCACAGAGAGGAGGCCTGTGTCCCAGCAGTGGGAACATAATAGGCTGATTATGTGTATGCTTGCAAATTTACATATGTAATATAGCAATATGAGTGGATTCATGTCAACATTAAATAGGTACTGCTGCCGCGCTGATAGAGTTCGAGTTCGCGTTCGACATTGTACTTGACAAGCCGAAATTCTGACATATTATTTTATTAATATTTCATAGTCTGCATCCAATATTCACAACCGTTCGATACGCTTCCGTGCAAAATCGAACCTCAATCAATGATATCACAAGAGTCCTATAAAGGCTGTTTACAAATCCAAATCCCGAAATTATTGTCAGTTTTAATCAAATAGACGACCGCCATTCTTTCGACAACTGTGTTTTTTGCTGTTTAGCAAAATTGTAATTGAAAACGATTAATGATCGATTCGACAACCTGTCGTATGGTTGTATGTTGATAAAGCTTAGCAACATTAGATTTACTTTAGGTATGACTTGACTAAAAACAAATTATCAACTCAACTGAAATCCAATTTCAGGCCAAACCTAAACCTTATTTTAAATCCACAGTCATACAATAAAACAATTAAATTCAGGAGGGTCGACATCGAAATTAAGCCCTGAGGGCGTTCCGCATCCGTCGTAATAAAACACATGCAAAGTTTTTGCGCAGCACCGAGTAGCCGCAGCCAACGGAAACGAAGCAACAGGCTTGATTAAAACACGTGTTTACAGAACGCACACGAGCCCGAACAAACGCAATAATACGAGGGAGCTACCGTCCGTCGTATACGTAGCATCTACCTAGGTAGCCTGTTTAGTTTAGATATTTGGTATGCACTGGGCACTTCATGCCTTCAGGTGGGAAGGGAAATTGCGTGAAAGCTTTTCCTATATACATTTTTTTGCAGAACTATGCTACTTTTTCTGGCTGTTTCTATGGATTTTACCCCCTTGATCAGATCTCTCACGACACCTAGAAGGCACCATGACTAATGATTGGTAGCATATGACCTTATAGAAACCGACTGAGGGTTGAAAGCAGTTGGAAGCTGCTGGACAATTATTGAATGCATATCAGCATTGCTTCGTTTCAGTTGTCTTGCAAAAAAAAACTATACTTAAAATATTATATGTAAAGGAATCTAAACCTGAAAAGTGACCTAGAGTCAGGGGCTTAGCCACAGAGTACTTTTATTATATAGGGCTAAGCTATCGCCGTATCTGTCGTATCAATTATACGGGGCCCCGGGTCACGGGAGCCCCGACATGAACGCCTGTCAGACCTGTCACTATTGTCCATAGAGACAGAAACATTGGAAAAACTAAAGTCATCATCAGCTATAAATGATTTAATAAAACAGTTTGCCGAAAAAAAAGGCAAGGAGAGTGTATATGTATTGGATTGTTTGTAAAAAAATTGGAAAAAGTGACACATAGATAATTATGATGAATAAATATTTCTTTTAATTTTTAGCAAAGATTTTTTTTTGTGAGAAATCTTTACCCTTCATAAGGGCCTCCAAACAAATTTTTATACGGGGCCCCGCCATGGCACGCTATGCCACTGCCTAGAGTCATAAGTCATCATTACAATTACTGATTTTAGACACCTGAATCTGTTTGGACTGAACGATGTCCCAAATAAAACGATTTAGGGCTGACTTCACCAATGAAACTGAACGTCATCATAACTTAAACTACAATTAAAAGCTGTCCGTGTCATTATTTTCTGTGGAATATTGACACTGACAGCTCTTGAACGTTTATTAGATGTGCTGAAAGAAATTAAACATGAACTAGGTGACTGAGTTAGATAGTAGGGTAGGTAGTTATGCTTAGAATTAGTTAAGATAGGCTTGTACCAATTTACAGAGACGAATTAAGTATCCTGATTGCAACTAGACGTAATAGTAGGCTTTGTACTTTTCAGATATTACACTCAGGTATTTAGCACGTTTATAAAACGCTTTAAATAAATGATGCATGATTTTATTGGTGTAAGTAGGTTTGTACAACCTCTACTGTACCGTCAATATTTTAAGAGTTAGATGAGATCAGCGTTTCCTAGTTGACTACTCTGAGAAGGCTGAAACAAACTCAGAGGTCACAGTCTCTTTAAAATTACAGGCATAATCTTAGTCAGATCATGTGAAGACCATGTAGATTGGCAACTGAAATGGTATTTTGAGAAAAGACCCATACAGATCGAGTCGACCTGTCTAGTTTAACAATTTAATACGAAATAAGTATGGACCATGGTCTTAAAACTTACCTTATTGTCTCATTGTTTATCTGTGGAGAACGTGGTTGATTTCACATTTGTAACATTGTTGTATCATATCTTGTATATTTTGTATTTTATTAAATTCTTTGTGTCATTGTTTATTTGCCAACATAGATAAAATAAATTATTATTTTGGAGAAATAAGTAGTAACGGCGCGACGTCACCCACCTTACGACGCAATATTCCTAGTTCACGGACTCAGAGTAACATATAACTCAGCGCATTTTTACGTCTGTAAATTATAGTTTTACGATCGAAAATCATTTTTATGTTTTTGGAGGAATTTAATATCACGCCAGCTATGCTCGGCACATTCGCTCTTTTATTGAGCTGTAATTTTATTGTTTTCTCAATTTTTATTAACTATCAACCACCTACTTAGGTCTCTGTTATAGGAGATCAATAATATTTTACTTCCGCGATTGGTTATTAAAATACCATGAACATTTTATTTCAATAGGTTCATACCTAACTATTATAAAGTAGAGCTAAGAAACTAATTGCTATAGACATATAACCAATATAAAGGAAATTGTTTCAAACCAGAAAATTACCCATTTATAAAGGTTGAATGCACACTCGCATCGTTTATAAAATTGTTCAAAGGAGGTAGTTTTTTAATCTTAGCGTTTAATTCGCTCTTTTTACGGAAACAAACAACGCCTCGTTTCTTATTCACTACCTGACTGAAAACTAGCCGTCTTAATTTTTAATATCTTCCCTCAGGTCTCATTATCGAAGCACAGAACTGCGGGCTGGGCTGTTGGCGTAGACCTTCTCTTTAGCGTGGCCCCAAAGGTAGAAGTCGCAAGGTCTTAAATCACAAGATCTCGGTGGCCAATTGTGATCACCTCTTCGAGAGATAACACGGTCCGGAAACTTTTCCCGTAAAAGATCAATGGTTTCGTTTGGTAACCCTACCTGGGTTACCGAAAAGTACTTTGCCCTGTATGTGGCGACCACTGTGTAGTTTAGAAGCACATGAGCTGCTGACACAAGATCTCGGTGGCCAATTGTGATCACCTCTTCGAGAGATAACACGGTCCGGAAACTTTTCCCGTAAAAGATCAATGGTTTCGTTCGGTAACCCTACCTGGGTTACCGAAAAGTACTTTGCCCTGTATGTGGCGACCACTGTGTAGTTTAGAAGCACATGAGCTGCTGTCTCGTCCTCCATGCAGGCTCTGTACAGCGGACTGTCTGTGATCCCTATGACAAAAAGGTTTTTATTAAATGACCCGTGGCCAGTAAAAGATGCTGTAACTGTTCGCTGCTGTTGTTTGGTTAATCAGAGAACAAGAGAAATTGCAGGGTTTGCTTCCCTAGCCTGCCTGCACTCGTCGTCCTGCGTCGCGGAAGAGGAGTATAATACCGGTGTTTCACAAAGGTAACGATCATTACTAATTATCTTACAACAATCCAGTTTCTCTAACTTACAGTACATTGACCTAACTCTGCTGATACCAATAAATTTGGAGGATGGAATAATGGTCGAATATGACTTTGGATTATTTTTATCATGAGGATCCAGCGAATATTTACAGTAAAATCCTCATAACTTACCTTAAGTTATGAGGCTTGTTACTGTCAATATTACTTTTACTTTATTGAAGTTACTAGATGTTTCTGATATATTTAAAATAGTATGCATATTATCGAGGTTTAATGAGGAACTGGAATTCTGGACAAAATCTATAATTCTTCCTTTCTTTCATTCTATCTTTCATCAGAAGGGCTAGTTTCTTTTGGTCAGTTTCTACCTAATTAATGGCATTGTTGTCGTGTCAGATGGCATCGTATTCATCCATTGTGCCAAATATTTTTTTAGATACAATGCCTACGGATCCTAGAAGTAGATACAGATCTTCTCGAATGGCGAAATGTAAGGTGAAAAATAGCTTCGTTTTTATGAGCTATATCATTATTAACGGGTGTACAATGGTTCATAGAAATTACTACATTCCAAATAATCAAAGACCATTATAACATATTCGTATCCTTTATACGTCATAATGAATAACTATACTTTTTTTTTTTTTTTTTGGGTGGGAAATCATCTAATGACTTCTCCCGCTCAGGGTGGAGCGGGAGGGCGTGTCAGACTTTTACTGACTAAAACCCACCCGTGTTCCTTCAGTTGCCTGTGCCAGGGCCACGGTTTTCTCTTTAGAATAACCCGTGACCCTGAGGCGTCGGCCCTATCGGACCCCGTCATTTTGTGCTGACATCTCTTTGAGGCGCGCGTGGAACACAACGCGCCGTCGACCCGGGCCTGGTCCTTACCGGACGGCGAGCTACCCATGGCTCGCCGTCCGCAAGCCCGCGCCTACGGTGGCCGGGAATCTCCTTGCGATTCCCGACGCCCAGGGCGTCTCCTGCGGCGACTAGGGGCGTGAGGGCGCAAGGCTCTCTCCCTCACGCGCTCCGCCTCCTCCTTTGCGAGCATTACTGCTTCGCAGAAGGAGGTGACGGCTTTCCATTCCCTCTCGCTCCGTACCATGGCCTGGACCAGGGCCGGACGCGAGAGATCGCCGCCGCCAATCGCCTCCGCGAGGACACTGCGGTGCTCCGCCCAAGCTGGGCATACCTCCACCGTATGCTCCACCGTGTCCTCCGGGCGATCCACACAATGGTGACACCCGGGCGTTTCCTCCCGCCTTATGCGAAACAGAAACCTCCCGAAACAACCGTGTCCGGTGAGGACCTGTGTCAGGCGGAAGGTGAGGACGCCGTGGCGCCTCTCCAACCACTCCTCAAAGAGGGGACTTACCGCCGGTATTGTGGCGTGCCCAGCACTGGGTTGCGACAATCGCACCCTCCATGTCGCCATGAGATCCCGCCGGAGCTCTGTCCGCTGTACCGTGATTTCTCGCGGCAGCGGAGTTACACCCCGGCGTTTTGCCTCCTCGCGCCACTCCCATACGTGCGCGAGGGCTTTTGCCTCCAGATCCCATCGCCATGGGATCTGGAGGCAAAAGCCCTTGCATTGCCTTCATGCGAGGCGGCGAGCCTCCTTGCCGGATTGCCGCCGCAATCCGGCAAGGAGGCTCGCCGCCTCGCATGAGACCGTGCGGTATCCCCGGGCCAGCCGGATGGCCATGACCCTTTGGGACGCGTTCAACCTGCGGGCCGGTCGGCGCCTCAAAGAACGCGCCCACACCGGTGCCCCGTAAAGGGCCATGGACCGCACGATCCCCGCGTAGAACCTCCGGCAGGAGGCGTTTGGACCCCCTAGATTGGGCAGGAGCCGCCTCAAGGCAGCCCCAGCCCGCTCCAGTCTGGGAGCCAAACGTCGGAAATGCTCCACGAAGTTCCACCGGCTGTCGAGGGCGAGTCCCAGGTACTTCATCGTCGACTCGACGCCGATGTAAACCCCTCCCGCCGTTATCTGGGAACCCGACAGTGGCGCGTTCCGAGGACCATGAAAACACATGGCCTCGGACTTGTGCAGGGCCACTTCGAGTCCCAACTGCCGGATCCTCTCGACGATTGTCGCAACCCCGAGTGTCGCTTGTTCGGCCGCCTCCTGGTGCGACCTCCCCTGTGCCAGGACCAGCGTGTCGTCAGCGTAGCACACCACGCTGACGCCATTCGGGAGGTCGGCGCGCAGCACCCAGTCGTAACCGATATCCCACAGAAGCGGCCCCAGGACCGATCCCTGTGGGACACCGCACGACATCTCTCGCCGGTTCCACTCTCCCCGGTGACCGGGGTAGATGACGGCCCTGTCCGTCAAATAGGCCTCGACCACGCGACAGAGGTAGGTCGGCATCCGGTGATACCGCAATGCCTCCCTGATGCAACTCCAGGGCAGGGTGTTGAAGGCATTGGCGATGTCTAGAGACACCGCCAAAACGACCCCACCCCGGGCAACAGCATCCCCCGTCATGAGGGCTCGCACGCGCATGATGGCGTCCACCGTAGAGCGCCCCCTGCGGAAACCAAACTGGCTCTCCGCCAAATCCGGCCCCACCCGCACCAGCCGCCCGACGAGGCGGTTTGCAATAACTCTTTCAAAGAGCTTGCCCACCTCGTCGAGCAGCACGATGGGCCGGTACGCGGACGGAGAGTCCGCAGGGCGCCCCGGCTTCTTAATGAGGACCAGTTTCCCCGTCTTCCAGCGAAGTGGGAACTGGCCCTCCTCCAAGCATGCGCTTAGGAGCCCCATAAGTCGAGGCCCGAGAGCCTCCATGGCCAGAACCCAGGCTCTTCCAGGTAAGCCGTCGGGTCCTGGGGCGGTATTTTTGGCACTAAGCCTATGTACCGCCACTCTCAGCTCTACCTCGGTCACCTCCGAAGCATCGTCGTCGTCGTCGGCGTTGTGGTCCGCATCCGGCACCGCAGTAGGTGGAGTCATGGGCGGGGGAGTATGCTCGCCCCGCGAAGGGAACAAAGTGCTCACCACCTCCTCCATGAGCTGGGGTCGGAGACTCTGCGTCAGTGGGGGAGCCCATGGGCGGAGTTTATCCCGCACCATTTTGTAGGGGCGTCCCCACGGGTCCCTGTTCAGAGTCTCCAGCGACTCCTCGCGGGCCAGGGCCCTGGCCCGCAGGATCTCCGCTTGGAGGGCAGTCTTCGCCGCTCTGTACCCCTCGTACAGCTCCGCCTGAATGACTTCCGTATTCGGAGGACGAATACGTAGCCTGCGGTGCCTGGTGTACAGGTGTCGCGCAGCCACGCACGCCTTGCGCAAAGCCGTCAGCTCCGGCGACCACCAGCACACCTGGCGCCAAGCACGTCCGGGCTGGACCCGGGGCATTGCCACGTCACATATTTCGGACATGGCCTCCCGGAACCACTCCGCCTCGTCGTTGATGTCAGCAGGCCTGTCCGGTGGTGACACCCAGGCCTGCACGATCGAGGCTTCCAGGAGGAGCTCCCGGTCCAGCTGCTTCAGCGCCCACCGGGGACCACTCGGGGCCTGTCGGACCGGCGCGCTCGAGGTCTGGGCGGAGACGTCGAACCGGATGTACCGGTGGTCGGAATAGGTCTCCACCCCCTCCATGACGCGCCAGTCAATGACGTGCGGCGACAGAGCGGGGCTGGCGAACGAAATGTCCACCACTGATTCACCCCGCATACGCACACACGTTGGGACAGAACCCCGGTTTAGGACGACCAGGCCTGCCTCCAGAGCCCAGTCCTCCACCATCCTGCCCCGCGTGTCCGTGAGCTGGGAACCCCAAGCCAAGCTCTTGGCATTGAAGTCCCCGAGGACGAGCACGGGGAGGGAACGAAACCCGACGACGACGACTCTCAACTCCGCTAGGGAGTTGTGGAACTCGGCGAGAGTTCGGTTCGGAGAGAAGTACACCCCTACCACGACTATCTCCCCGAACCGTGCTGCCACGCAACCCCGTCCCCTCTTGACGGCCTCGAGGGACAGGGTACCGGCGGCGGCCGACGAAATTAGGGCCACTGAGCCGCTCAGGTCCTCCACCCAGTCATTCCTGGGCGAGACAAAGTACGGCTCAGCGACCACGGCAATGTTAATCGACCACTGCGCCATGCTCTGGAGCAACAGATCCTGAGCAGAGGCGCAGTGGTTGATGTTCGCCTGGAGGAGGCGTAATGGGGCCATTAATGACACTCCATTTCAGCCCCCTCCCGAGCCCCCTGTGAAGGACCTGCCACGACAGTTGCGGCGGCGACGACGGTGGTGTAGGCGGCAGCGGCGGCAGTAGTGGCGGCGGATGCAGCTTTGACGGCGGTGGGCTTGCCCCTACCCCTGCCTTTGGCTGGTGGAACGCAGGCCTTACTCCCAACCCGGTGATCGGCCGGCTTGCCAGCTGCCGCACATATGAAGCAGTGCGGCGCGGCATTGCACGAACCAGCCTTGTGACCGGGTTGACCACATCGGAAGCATTGACCGCTGCGGTCCACCTCCGAGGAACATTGTACTCCCACGTGGTTGCCCACCTGGCAGCGGAAGCACCTCAGAGGTCTGGGCTCCAGCAGTTTCACCTGCGCGGAAACCCAACCCACCAGGAGCCTTCGGCCCTCTCCGGCAATTTTTTGGGCCGCCGTCACGGGGCAGCTCACCGTAATGGATCGCATCCCCGTGAAGTCAGGACGAATGGTGCCTTTTATTTTTTATTTTTTTTGTTCCCGGGGTGGAAAATCCTCATGGATGTCCTCCGCCCTGGGGCGGGCGGAGGGGTCTGTTAGACTCTTACTGACTAAAAACCACCCCGGTGTTCCATCTCACACCTGCGCCGGGGTCGCGGGAACACATTATTCTTCCACAACCCCGGCTGGTGCCGGCCCGCTTGCGCAGGCCCCGTCTCGGGCGGGGGGAGTGAGGTGTACTCCCCCCGCAACGTCTGTGAGCGGCGCACGCGGAACACTACGCGCGCCGCCTTCTCGGGTCCTGATGTTGGGGGGCGACGGATGTCCCCGAATCCGTCGCCCCTGGACCCATTTAGGGGGGCCGGAAGAGGGCGTTGTCCGCCCTCCTCCGACGCCCGGTGCGTCTGCTGCGGGCCGGGTCGAGAGTCGAGATCTCTCTCTCCCTTTCCGCAGCCTCCTTCTGCGAGACGACCGTTTCGCAAAAGGAGACCACTGCGTCCCAGGACTCTGCGCCGACGACCATCGCGTTCACGATGGCCGGCAGCGACAGGTCGTTGCCTACTTCGGTGATGAGGGCACGGCGCGGCTCCTCCCAAGCGGCACACTCTGCCAGCGTGTGCCGCGCCGTGTCCTCCCGGCAGTCGACGCAGTGGTGACACCGGGCGTCCGGCTCCCTGTTAATGCGACACAGGTACTTCCCGAAGCAACCATGCCCCGAGAGCACCTGCGTCGCCCGAAACGTCAGGAAGCCGTGCCTTCTCCCGAGCCAGCGGTCGAGCACTGGCCGGATCGCCTCGATGGTGCTGAGGCCGGCGGTAGGGCGTGACAGCCTCACCCGCCATTCCGCCACCAGGACCTCGCGGAGCTGCAACCGATGCTGCTCGATTTGTTGCTGCATCGGTCGCTCGCCCCGCTCCCGCGCTGCCTCGCGCCACCGGTACAGTGACGCGAGCACCTTCGCCTCCAGGTCCCAGGGCGGTGATCCGGCCAGTGCACAACCCGCCTCGAAGGAGAGGGACGAATGGTGCCTGCCCTAACCTGCTCGGCAGAGCACCCCCCAATCCTAACGACTGCAGCCACGACCTCTTCCTCCGTCACAGAGTCGTCCAGGCCCAGGATACGCATGTCAGCGCACTTGGTGGGTCTGGACACTCGGACCTCGTCCGCATTCAGGGACGCCCTAAGCTTTTCAGCCAGAGCGTCTGCGGTTGGGCCGCTGGCCGCACCGGGGACCTCCAGCATCCGGGCCCCAGTCGCAGTGACCCTTAACCGGAGGCCATTGGTGACGCCGATCTCCTGGAGGTTCACCGCCGTCCTCGCCTTGCCAAGCACCTCGCGGTAGGTCATGCCCTTCTTTTCCGCTTCCGGCTGTAGTGTTATCACAACAGCTGCGGACTTCGGGGCACGAAGCCTTGCCAGGACGCTTCGCTCCTTGCGGCGCTGCCGCCTCTGTTTTCTTTTGGCCGCCCTTGCTGCCTTACCCGCCTTCCTCTTCTCTCCGACCATTTGCCATTCGGTGTCGGTCGGAAGAGATTTAGAAGGCAGTTGGGAGGGCGGAGGCGGCCGTCTCGCCGTCAGGGCTGGGGCCCTTGCCGTCTGCGCAGACGCCGATTTCGCCAGGGGCGGGCCCGTGGGTTCCACCACGGCTCCATTTTGGGTCTGTCCCGAGGTCCTCGATTTGGCAGCGGTGGCGGCATACGAGGCCGCCTTTCGCTGTGCCGAAGCCGGCTGGCTCACCGCTAGCGGGGGGCGCAGGACAATGGCCTCCAGAGCAGAAAACCTACTATGGAACGCAGCCAGCTCCTGCCGCACCAAGGCCAGAACACGGTCCTCGGGCGGCACGGGCTGGCCTTGCCCATGCGCCCTTCTTTGTGGCAACTCCCGATGGCCGGCTCCTTGGACCTTGGCCAGGTCTGCCCGGAGCTCCTCGTTCTCCTTTCGGATAAGCTCCATGGCGGTAGTCAGGCGGGCGACCTCAGCCCGCATCTCAGAGATACCGTCCTGTGGAGGCCCGAAATGAATTGCCTCCGCTGCCTCCACAATGGAGGCCGTGGCTGCGGATATGGCCTTGTCTTTAGAGGACTGAACCCTCTTCAAGGCCACACCTTTGATCGCGGCAACCACGACCTCCGCAAACCTGGCCGATCTCTCGGATTTGGAGCCGCCAGCAGCATCCGGCTCACCACCTGACGACTCTGCACGAGCCGCGCTGCGGCTGGCCACCTCAGGGCGGCGTCCCTTTGCAGCGAGCCTCCCGGCCCGCTGCGCTGGCTTGGCTGGACTGGCTCTGCCTGGCTGCCTGTCCTCCTGAGTGGTGTGCCCTCCGCCTCTTCCTCGGACTCCACCCCTCCGACCGATTTTTCGGGCCGAGGCCATCCCGCCATCCGAGAGTGACCCCTGGCCATCCCTCGGTTTGGGCCGCTTCATGAAGAACCTTTTGTCCTTCCCAGCAGCCCCCACCACTACGCGCTCCGGGCTCTTAAAGGAGCCCTCTGCGCCAGATGCAGCGTCGGACTCCGACCGCGCATCACTCCTCTCCTTATCGCGACTCCTCCTCTCCTCGTCTTCGGGTGACCGAGAGCGCGATGAGCCTCCTTGGCTCGGCAGACATTTGTTGCCCCCCCCAGAATATGAATAGGGGGCTTGACGTTCCCAAAGGGAACGTGGCGGATTCTCCGACTGCTGAGCAGCCGGTACCGCCCTGGGGTAGATTTTTCACATTTGTCTTTTCCATTGTTAGTTTTTCCTTTGAAGGGTGTGGTCCCTTGGTTCCCCTCCCCCCCCAGCGCTAATGACCGGATTCCCTCCGGCCATACATCCCCTCGGCACGCTCGACCTTAGGATTTGGGTAATTTTTTAAAGAGGTTGTCTTCCTCTCCCCTTCACACTCTACGCCCACAGAACTCACCCTCTGCAAACAGAGGGGGTGTGGACGTGACATGGCTACCAGACCTATCACGACGACGGGCTGGCCGCCCCAACCCTAGCCCGGTTCCCTTCATCGACCAATAAGAATGATCGATGATGGGAACCATGACCCTTCCCCGTTTGTTGAAGATTGGCCGCCAACCCCAACTGTCCACCAAAAGCAGGTGGACAGTTGGAGCTGACGTTGCCCAGGGTGCGCCACGTGGAGGCTCTTTAACATGCGACCCCATGAATAACTATACTAAGTTGACTATCGATTAAACTTAGAGCACCTAAGGGGTCGAAGTAGACGACTGACTGTTCGTCAAGGGCGTAATGAACTCCTTACCCAGCGCAGAGTTACTGTAATAAATAAAATAAAAACTAGTATTAAGTATAAAACTAGGGCTACGTTTCATATCTAGGAGCTAGTTTGACTTCGTCATAGGGATGTGTCACATAGGGTCTATTTATGAGTAAGGTCAAGATATTTTTACCATTGAGTTTTACAACCTTATACGGTCCTTTCCAAATTTGCGAAAAGACTTTGCGTAAAAAGTAACTTAAATAGACTAGCCTCGCGGTATCTACATTAGTAAACTGACGGATTTTTCTTACAGCATATGCTGCTGAACTTAGCCATCCTGCAAGTGATGTTAAATGGAGACCCCATTGCAGCCTTGAGTCGAGCGTGATCCCCAAGAAAACCGTTATCCGTATCAACGAATTCTACTTTCTCTTGATTCAATACTATCAGTACTTTTATCATTCGGCAAAGCAAACCTTACGCATTTTGTTTTTCCCCATTCATTTAATACTAAATTATTAGCAGTAAACCAATTTTGTACCTGCAGCAGGGCGTTATTTACGTCGTCAGCAAATAACACCATTTGTGGTTGGTTTTTTAATAAATGGGGTTGATCATTAATATATACTAAAATGAGGAAAGAACCTAATATAGAGCCTTGTGGAACACCCATTTTTTCTTTTAAACCAAGTGAATTGACACCATTAATTTGAACTTTTTGCCATCTATCTTCTAAATAAGATCTAACTAAACTTAGCGCAAGTTTACCTAGTCCGTAATTAAGGTTTCGTGATTAACGCAGTGAAATGCCTTGGAGAGGTCACAGAAAATTCCTATGGCATCTTCGGCCTCCTCTCACGCTGTAAGAACGTGTTTTAGTAAAGTGACACCATCGTCAGTCGTGCAACGACCTTTGGTGAAACCATATTGCTGTTCATGTAAGGTTTTGTTGATGTTAAAATGATTAAGCATTTGATTGAACATTACCTTTTCGAACACCTTGCTGAATACTGGCAACACGGATACTGGTCTATAATTGTTGGTGTCTTTGCTATCCCCAGATTTCACTAAATCCGGGAAGACTCCTTGATCTACACACAAATTAAATATTAAAGCTAAGTATGGTGCTATAGTCTCGATTATGGATGTACAAACTTTGATGGACATTCCCCAAAGATCTTCGGTCAACTTGATTTTTATTTGCCGCAAAAGCTTTTATAACTATCATAGCTTTTATAAATTCAACCGGGCAGCCTGTAACGTTCGCTCTTAATAAATCAATTGAAACTTTGGGTGAGGAATTTACGCTTCCGTAGTTTTAGATGGTAAATAATAATGGTTAACGATAAATGATTTTATTTCTGTACGTAGGTTTGTACAAACACTTTTACAGTCAAACTTTTTTTTTAACTAGATGAGGTCGGCGTTTCCTATCTGACTACTCTGAGAAGAAAGGCCGAAACAAGCTCAGAGGTCAGTTTCTTTTAACGTCCAGACATAATCTTGGTCAGATCATGTGAAGACCATGTGGATTGATGTCTGAAATGGTCTTATGAGGAAACAACCACACAGATTGAGTGGACCTGTCCAGTCAGTGCACGCATTTGTCAGTAATCGTACAGCTCAACTCAAAACATAAGGAGCTCAACGATTCGATGAACAATACCAAAGAAAGGACATTGGGTAGGCCGAATAATTACTCAAACCGCCAGACCAAGATTACGATTAAAACTGAGATAATAAAATGAAAATAAAACAAAAATAAAAACCAATGACCCACATAATCTTGACATTCACAATAATAACAATCAAATAATACCTAGGTAAGTAAATATTCATGTCATTGTTTATTTTACAGATCATATGAGGACCATGTAGGTAGGTGTCTGAAATGGTCTTTTGAGGAAAGAACCATACAGATTTGAGTGGGCCTGTCCAGTCAGTGCACGCATTTGTCATTTATCGTGCAGCTCAACTCAAAACATAAGGAGCTCAACGATTTGACGAACAATACCAAAGATTGGGTATTTGGGTAGGCCGCTTTATGTACTCCAACTGCCAGATATACAAAATTTTAATAAATAACTGAGATAGGCAAAATATATAAAAATATTACCCATTATGTTCTCACGCAAAATTAAAATAATAATAATATTATACAAAGTAAATATTTATCGGGATAGGCCCTTATCAGCGATATTACACTTGCACTTTGTAAGTAGGCGTAGATTGTCGGGCGAAGAAAATAAAGACACTAGTTATAGCACAATCACTTTATTTCACTCTCAATTTCTTATAAAATAATCACCATGAAATTACCTGAAGGCAGAGGTCCGACATATTAAATTAAAGAATGAAATATATCAGTAACCCACTTTTTTATTCCAACAACTTGTTAATTAATTAAATGGATCGCTATAATAGCTTTAGGCGCTACAGCATGTGCACCGGGCTGAGAATACAAGAATGAAAGTGGCCTGAGTAGTGGGGAGAGTGGGGAGGTGAATGTGCCACTTTGCATAGCGTAAGTCGGCCCGCTGCACGTGTTGTTTACAAAGGTCACGCCGACACGGCTATACTGACGTGCGGACGTCCTCGTACGCATAGTCTCATCAAGCATTATCTAAAATGACAGAACGTTATTACTAATGTTCGTTCATCCTGACTAGCAATCTGGTCCCGATCATCCCTTCACAGTTTGCTACTTACTCTAGACCGCTCGACATCGAGCCTTCGTGATTTATCCTAATACTAGCAATCTGGTCCGGTTTACCCCTACAGAGTTTGCAACTAATTCTGGACCGCTTGTTATTAAGCCTACAGGACTTTAGCAATCTGGACCGGTTCACCCCTTCAGAGCTTGCTACTAATTCTGGACCGTTAGTTTTTGAACCTTCAGTACTCATCATTTTTTTTCCTTTTTTTTTGTTCTCTGGAACAGTCATTGCGGACTCTACAGGGTTACCTCATATGCTAATTATTAGTTTTTATTTGAATTTTAATAATAGACACAACTTAGACACTCCACCGAACGCGTAGCAGGCCTGTGTAATGCCGACCGAGTCTCAAGTCATAAAGCCAGCAAATCGCACTTCAATGTGCATAAGCGTTCAGTGTTGTGTCATAGTGTCATGTGTCGTAGCAGACACATAATTTATGTTCATGACACTAAACTAACAGCGACAACTATGAAATCTAAACAACAATAATTTTAGTAGTAGTCCTTGTGCGTCTCCATCCTCTTATGTCGCCGTAAGTAACCGCGGGCCCATTTTTCTGTAAAGAGAATAAAACTGGAAGATACATTACTTTTTACGCTCGTCCATCAGTGACATACATTACAATGTTTTATATTACCACAACCTCAACCTTTAGGAGCTGACCCGGACAACTGAAAAAGGCGTCCCTCCAACCAGCTATCTCGCCAAATAACATGGACCGGGCAACCCATCAGCGTCGCTCCGATCACTCACTAGTACCACCCACACATATCTCCATTGATCTCATAGCCTCTCAGAATAAACGATCACTTTATAATATGATCCAGAACATCAGCCTGCATATTCCAGATCTTTAGACCACCCAATAACACACATCATAGGATTTCAACCCACATGACTCGGTCCCTTATATATTCCTTTTCCGATGCCGAGAGGTTTCCAGAGCTGGCGGTTAACGTACGTGAACTACAAATAGACAATACATTACTGCCACCACCCGACGACACCCATTCCACTCGCCAATCCCGAACTGCCGCCATCTCGGCCTCCTTCAAGCTACCAGTCAAGGTGGTAGATACATCCACCAAGCCCTCACATCCCCCGGGCATGGCACGCAAACGCTTACGACTATATTTGTGTGCTCTATTAGACACACAACAAAGGGAAGTTGGTACTCTCTGCAAAAGCCCAGTCGGACCCCTCTGTCACATTCAATGAAGAAGGAATCGCCCCTATAAAACGGTCTCATATTTCCCTTTGCGACGCAGCAGCTCTCCCAATATTCTCAGATGCTATATTACGAATTTCAACCAAACCTAACCGAAACCCAGACTCAAAATATGTAGCCTGACTTAAAAGCCGTGCCCGAGTGCTGAACACAAGTTCTGTTCGTGTGTACCATAGACATTGCACCATCCGTCGCTAGTTGCACTTCGAGAAGCTTGCCGCGCCAGGTCCCACCCGATTCACTTTCGATTATAACGAGTAAGCACAAAATCTTCTCATGACTCTACCAGAACACCTGCTCTGCCAGAACCGATAGCAACAAGGTGCAACTTTACACCATGGTCACCATAACATTGCACTGTCTGCGCCTATACAATACCTGCCCCGATCCGAAATGATCCGCGAAGTCGCACCGAAAAGACAGACAGCATCCTTTAGAATTTAAACTGCACCAGCTGCATCCAACTAGGAAGTGCACTCGAAAAGGACGCATTTAGTGGAAGAGTCAGCAATGACAAGAAAACTCCTTGCTATCGATTTCTCCACCCAACTTCCCCGCGATGTCTATATGTACAGTATGCCCTTTTGCAGAAACCCTAAGCATCGAATGGAGTCCCCGTACCTATTGAGCCCCGAACAATCCCTTGAGGCCCAGCACACAATGCAGGACTTACTTTCGCACCCACCTAGCCATTTCAGGGAACCAGAATTGCTCACAAACCCCAGCAAGGGCTTCATCCGCACCAAGGAATCCAACCGTGAACATGACTTATCAAAGTCCATGTTAGTGACCCCGGAACTAATGGAAGCCAAAATACACACTTACCACGCTCAATTCTCCTGCACTATACTAACACACGAACGTCGCAAGTGTGAACCCACAGCCTGACAGCTTCGCCCACCCATGAGATCATGGATCTAGAGTCGCGGCGGCCCCACCAATGAAAGCCAACGCAAATGCAATTTATAACTGCACAATTTTTCCTGCCAGACCATGAGACGGGACCATGCACCAACTCCGTAATTCGATTTCGGGGACAGAAAATCTGCATGCTCTATGCCATTCCACGGCCCATGGATTCTATCGTAGTCATAGACCCACAAAAAGGCGCACCGCACGTGAGCACCTGGAACGAGGCCGATCACTAAACTAGATGCCTTGTGGGTGCTACGATCTGTAAACACAGTATACGCCCGTCGCCGGAAACCTTCAACATCTTCAATGACGGTCAGGGTCTCCAACTTGCAAAAACAACACTGCGATTCTGTATCAGTTATTCGTCGGCTAATGTCAGACAAGAAACAAAAAACTTACTTTGGATCAATATTGCCCCGTACCCTCAGAGCTCGGTGTTTAGTTCCATCAGTGCGTTACTGTCAAATAATTATAGTCAGAACCGGTTCTGATGTAAGTAATTCGACCACTTTCTTGTGAATATATTATGTCTGTCCATTTGATAGGCCCTTTGGATTTAATTCAAGGTTCAAAACGTAAAACACGTGAAATATGGGGCAACGAGCCAAAAACTAACCTCAGGGACCTACAGATCGTTCGAAATAAAATGATTAAACTACATATTATTTCACTATGATTACCGCAAGGTAATCATAGTGAAATAATATGTAGTTTACAGTCTACAGTCACACTTCACAAAAATACATCAGGTACACAATCGCAGCTGTTGTAGGAAGGATCACATTTTACTACCGCGAGTGCGGACAGTCAATGGCGCGAGAACAATTATTTTTTCAAGGGTGCAACAATATAATAAGCTACCTAAAGAGGTAAGGAATGCAAACTCGTTGGGTATTTCTAAAATTTAATTTTTTTAAATCACAATCTAAATGATCAAATACTACTCCAATAAACAGACTTGCCCTGCTGCTGTGTTGCTTTATTGTGGCACCGGGATCGCGTTCCTTATCTACGGTAATTATTTCTTTTGCGGGTGGGTCGAAAAGTTTTAAGTTTTGTGTTATTTAATAATGTTATTTGAGTACGACAAGAAATGTTTTTACTACTTAGATGATAATTAGATTAGCAGCTTAGTTTGTGTGTCCAAGTTATATTGCAAGTTTAAAAATGTTCTCAAGTAAGTGAAATCTTTGTAAGTTCTTAATGATAAATAAATTTATTTAGCCATAAACACCAGTGGTAACGCAACGTGGTATACCTGCCATAAAGAAATCATAATCCTTTCGCAAAATCTGAACTAATGCGAGTTTATCTTCACCATGTAGGTCAGTATTAATGTTATATAAGAATAATTAATCTCTTCAGTAACGTTAACTTCTTTCCCCGAATGTAGTGTAATTTTGTCAATATCTGTACGTACATGGATACCACTAATAGATCTCTACCTATAATAACTGGTTCTGTAATTGAGTTAACAGGCACAACATCAAACAAAAAGGACACCGACGTGTTGAACTTCACCACGGCTCAGTATTCTGGGATTCATATTTAACGTTTTTTTTACCTATACCTGTAAGGTAAACTAAATCACAGCGCATAGTGCCCGGGAACTTTTTGACAAAGCTAAAAGCTACAACGAACTAGCACATTTTCTATTAAAAAGAAAAGGAACGAGCTCACCGGATGATGTGGTTGTCCATACACGTAACAGGTGAGACGGTTCGTATCACGACTCTTCGGTGCTGGTGCTTGATTCTTCACTTCGGTCAAAGGTTCGTACTGCCACTTGCTTCAATCAATAGATTTGAGGTCTGTTGTGCTTCAACGATGACATGTGGCATTGAAGCGATTGTCATTATCAGGATCAAACTGTATCAGTCGCGCAGTTGCGATGAAAATCGACGTTTGCGGTTAAGCGGTTGCCCGAAGTCGTGATAGCAAAAACTCCATATTTTGACTAGATTAGACGTTGGCCCACACCTCACTGTCGTCATTATTTTCTTCAGGTTTTTGCCCTTCGAGTCTCAATTCTGATATCGGGATAGGCCCTTATCAGCGATATTACACTTGCACTTTGTAAGTAGGCGTAGATTGTCGGGCGAAGAAAATAGAGACACTAGTTATAGCACAATCACTTTATTTCACTCTCAATTTCTTATAAAATAATCACCATGAAATTACCTGAAGGCAGAGGTCCGACATATTAAATGAAAGTATGAAATATAGCAGTAACCCACTTTTTTATTCCAACAGCTTGTTAATTAATTAAGTGGATCGCTATAATAGCTCTAGGCGCTACAGCATGTGCATCGGGCCGAGCCTGTCACAAGAATGATCCCTTCCAACTTCGTGGGAAGTCGCTACGTCCCCGTAAGGGGGCGCTGCGAGCGGATCCAGGGCTATGCCCCCCGGCCGCGGAGGCTTTACCTTGTTCGTAAAAACGAGCCCCTCATTCTGTAGGCTACAGTGGCCGGTAAGATGATTGTGTGACATGTGAGTGATTGCTATTTTGTTTCTGTAGGAGCGTCGCGACGCTTATAGTGAAGCGTCGCTTTCTTCACGACATCTCGGCGGTCTGTCGCCGCCAGGTGAGACCGCTAGTTACCTAGGAGAGGCCCGGCGACAACGACCAGCGACGGAGATTCCGACTCGACGCGCCTACAGAGTAGGTGAGTGGTCCCCGCCCGTCCAGATCACAGAGCTAGCCGTTCACTGTCCGGGCTGAAGGGCCGTCATGAGTGTGTGGGCGGTATTATAGTGTGTCACACCGCCCAGTGTCTACGCGGATCGCGGTCCGCACCACGCCTCCCTTCCAACGCTGCGCACTCGCTTACATAAAGTGGCCTGAGTAGTGGGGCGAGTGGGGAGGTGAATGTGCTACTTTGCATAGCGTAACTCGGCCCGCTGCACGTGTTTTTTACAAAGGTCACGGTATTTGAAGAGGGACATCTATAGGTCGAACAGAAGCTGTAGAAACGATTTTTTTTATCTAAGCATCAATTTTTTTTTATATTTAATTATTTAATATTAATTGACACACATAATAAATACTGACTCTTTCTTATTTTGTAACATCCATTACGCTAGTTACTACGTAGAAACTACTTTAACTGAAGCGCACGAGGTCATGGCGGCGCGCTTAGATGTTGCGTGGCTTTTATGAATTATCAAAAGAGACCCAACCACTGCGCCACTGTCGCGCACGTGTGTTGCTTCAGTTGCCTCGCCCCCCGCCCGCCGCACCGCCCGTCGCCGAGCTGACAGTCCCGCGCGAAACTCATGTTGCACTGCACGTGGCTTAACCAACGTGGAATGCATCGCGCTTCGCGCAACAAACGCAACAATGCCGAAATATTGGTATTCCAACCAGGAGTACCAGAACATGGTGGACTGCGACAATGAGGGTGGACTTATTTTGCTCACAGCACAAGCCCTTTTACTATTGATCCTATGAGCTGTACAGCGGCAACGGGATAATGGGTAGACCCATGCCCCCAGCTGCAGACGGAGGCAGGCCTGATCTTACGCCGTTGGATTTCCATGTGTGGGGTAGGGATAGACCTGATTTATGGTAATGACGGCCAGACCATTTCTAATGCGGAACAATAAAACAAGTGAATTGTGAACGCTTGTGTACGCAGTGATGGCTAGTGATAGAGACATTTTTAAAAGTGCAACGATACTTACACATTATTAAACGTGCAACTGCAGGGTGAATATGTACAACAATTGGTGTAAATAGTGTAAATAAAAACTAAGTCGTTATGAGGTATGTACATTTTAAATTGTTGTAAATAAGTTGATTCTAATTTTTTAACACGCTTGCCTAATTATTGTTACAATAATTCGTTGCATACCGTATGCATTGGGATAACTGATTTTCGCGTAAAATAGTCATGTTTCTGCTAACAATGTTGTTTACCAATAAAAAGATTGGTCAATAAAACGTAAAATCTAACCGTAATGCAGTTATTTTATAGTTACAAAGGTCTTTGTGGTTATTTTACGAAATACATAGCAAGCTATTTAGCCTGCAGCAAGCAGAAACAGCGTGTACCTATAACAGTCCAGTCCACATCTGCCAATCTGGTACGATTTTTGATAAAATAAATTCGCGCTATGCACTTCTTACAGTTTACATCTGTAGAAATGGGTAGGTACACAACCTATCAATCAGCTGACAGATACGACTCGACACACAGTTCGTAACCCAACAGAAGTTATTACCTTATGCGAATTCGCGTTGCGTCAGCTGTTGATTAGTACTTACCTAGTTTTACATTTATCTAATAGATGGGTAACACTGTAGAATATGAATATGTTTAAATCGCATCTAGGTTCCTTTTCGTAAAAAAAAAAAGAAATTATTGAAACGTCTCGATACTCGCTCGTAAAAGTCGTGATCTCACAGAGATCATTAGCTGCTTATTTAGATTTACAATACAGATATTGTGTAGGTACAGTTTTTGTAAAACTTCGAGGAGGGAATTCAAAATTGTACCTGCAGATTTAGGTCCATTTGGATATTAAATTCACATTTATTTTTATTGTAAGCGATAACTAAGTTATCAAAATAATACGAGATCGAGTTACGAAGTCTACCTACGTTGGTTTATTGTTAAATTCGTCACGCCTGCATTCCCAGTAGAGATAGGCAGAGGTGTATTGTCGAATGTTCAGTGATATGTTAAACTGAGAGAGACGGCACGCGCCACGCGGCTACAGACGGACTGGAACCGCGCCCGCGCTTCTGCCCCGCCGCGTCTTTCGTTCATAGAGTAGGCCGTAAAGGTTTTATGCAAAATATCTCAAGCAGTTTTAAATTATGATAATTACGTAAAATAAAAAATATTTTTCGTTTCTATAGCTTCTGTTCGACCTATAGATGTCCCTTTTCAAATATTTTGTGTATGAATAGATGCACCTTATATAATAATCATGAAATGTCAAAGTGTTTATAAAATAAAACAAAAGATAAGTACCAAGCAAAACACCATATTCAGTGTGCAAAAATTGGAGCAGGTCAGTCCCAAGCCTTTTTGTCCTCAATATAGTCTTTGACGGTATAAAAAGCTTTCTGGCACAACTTACGTTTAATAAATTATTTGAATTTATTAAGGCTTAGATCTTGAACGTGGCTTGGAAGTATATTATGAAAGCGTATACATTGACATCTGAACGAGCCACCTATTTTCTTGAGCCTTGTTGTAGGTAAGTACAACAAATTTGTGTGTTTGTTCCTAGTATTTATATTATGGATATCACTGTATTTTTAAACAATTTTATGTGTTTGTGAGCATATATTATATATATTTATGTATGTATATTTGTAAAATAATTTACAAATTCTTGAGTTACTTCTAAGTTAGAGCTTATGGCACCACGTGAAGTCTCCAATGTATACTCAGTGATTCGTATTTTTTTTTCTACTAGTTTCGTTATTTATATCTTTCCAAACTGTTTTTATTTTATCTTCTGCTGATTTGATCTTGTTGCTTATGTAGGGCTTTAGCTATTTTGCAGGTACTTTAAAAAAAATTGGAATAAGTAGCAACATACTTATTAACAGTTTCAGTGTTAATGTAAGGCTTAAGGCCATGCAGCTCGAACAGTCTTTCCCTACTAATCCTAATACCTCTAGTAGCCCAGTCACTAAATATAAATTTGGGGCAAATATCTTTTGTAAACTGTAAGAAGTGCATAGCGCGAATTTATTTTATCAAAAATCGTACCAGATTGGCAGATGTGGACTGGACTGTTATAGGTACACGCTGTTTCTGCTTGCTGCAGGCTAAATAGCTTGCTATGTATTTCGTAAAATAACCACAAAGACCTTTGTAACTATAAAATAACTGCATTACGGTTAGATTTTACGTTTTATTGACCAATCTTTTTATTGGTAAACAACATTGTTAGCAGAAACATGACTATTTTACGCGAAAATCAGTTATCCCAATGCATACGGTATGCAACGAATTATTGTAACAATAATTAGGCAAGCGTGTTAAAAAATTAGAATCAACTTATTTACAACAATTTAAAATGTACATACCTCATAACGACTTAGTTTTTATTTACACTATTTACACCAATTGTTGTACATATTCACCCTGCAGTTGCACGTTTAATAATGTGTAAGTATCGTTGCACTTTTAAAAATGTCTCTATCACTAGCCATCACTGCGTACACAAGCGTTCACAATTCACTTGTTTTATTGTTCCGCATTAGAAATGGTCTGGCCGTCATTACCATAAATCAGGTCTATCCCTACCCCACACATGGAAATCCAACGGCGTAAGATCAGGCCTGCCTCCGTCTGCAGCTGGGGGCATGGGTCTACCCATTATCCCGTTGCCGCTGTACAGCTCATAGGATCAATAGTAAAAGGGCTTGTGCTGTGAGCAAAATAAGTCCACCCTCATTGTCGCAGTCCACCATGTTCTGGTACTCCTGGTTGGAATACCAATATTTCGGCATTGTTGCGTTTGTTGCGCGAAGCGCGATGCATTCCACGTTGGTTAAGCCACGTGCAGTGCAACATGAGTTTCGCGCGGGACTGTCAGCTCGGCGACGGGCGGTGCGGCGGGCGGGGGGCGAGGCAACTGAAGCAACACACGTGCGCGACAGTGGCGCAGTGGTTGGGTCTCTTTTGATAATTCATAAAAGCCACGCAACATCTAAGCGCGCCGCCATGACCTCGTGCGCTTCAGTTAAAGTAGTTTCTACGTAGTAACTAGCGTAATGGATGTTACAAAATAAGAAAGAGTCAGTATTTTATGTGTGTCAATTAATATTAAATAATTAAATATAAAAAAAAATTGATGCTTAGATAAAAAAAATCGTTTCTATAGCTTCTGTTCGACCTATAGATGTCCCTCTTCAAATACCGTGACCTTTGTAAAAAACACGTGCAGCGGGCCGAGTTACGCTATGCAAAGTAGCACATTCACCTCCCCACTCGCCCCACTACTCAGGCCACTTTATGTAAGCGAGTGCGCAGCGTTGGAAGGGAGGCGTGGTGCGGACCGCGATCCGCGTAGACACTGGGCGGTGTGACACACTATAATACCGCCCACACACTCATGACGGCCCTTCAGCCCGGACAGTGAACGGCTAGCTCTGTGATCTGGACGGGCGGGGACCACTCACCTACTCTGTAGGCGCGTCGAGTCGGAATCTCCGTCGCTGGTCGTTGTCGCCGGGCCTCTCCTAGGTAACTAGCGGTCTCACCTGGCGGCGACAGACCGCCGAGATGTCGTGAAGAAAGCGACGCTTCACTATAAGCGTCGCGACGCTCCTACAGAAACAAAATAGCAATCACTCACATGTCACACAATCATCTTACCGGCCACTGTAGCCTACAGAATGAGGGGCTCGTTTTTACGAACAAGGTAAAGCCTCCGCGGCCGGGGGGCATAGCCCTGGATCCGCTCGCAGCGCCCCCTTACGGGGACGTAGCGACTTCCCACGAAGTTGGAAGGGATCATTCTTGTGACAGGCTCGGCCCGATGCACATGCTGTAGCGCCTAGAGCTATTATAGCGATCCACTTAATTAATTAACAAGCTGTTGGAATAAAAAAGTGGGTTACTGCTATATTTCATACTTTCATTTAATATGTCGGACCTCTGCCTTCAGGTAATTTCATGGTGATTATTTTATAAGAAATTGAGAGTGAAATAAAGTGATTGTGCTATAACTAGTGTCTCTATTTTCTTCGCCCGACAATCTACGCCTACTTACAAAGTGCAAGTGTAATATCGCTGATAAGGGCCTATCCCGATATCAGAATTGAGACTCGAAGGGCAAAAACCTGAAGAAAATAATGACGACAGTGAGGTGTGGGCCAACGTCTAATCTAGTCAAAATATGGAGTTTTTGCTATCACGACTTCGGGCAACCGCTTAACCGCAAACGTCGATTTTCATCGCAACTGCGCGACTGATACAGTTTGATCCTGATAATGACAATCGCTTCAATGCCACATGTCATCGTTGAAGCACAACAGACCTCAAATCTATTGATTGAAGCAAGTGGCAGTACGAACCTTTGACCGAAGTGAAGAATCAAGCACCAGCACCGAAGAGTCGTGATACGAACCGTCTCACCTGTTACGTGTATGGACAACCACATCATCCGGTGAGCTCGTTCCTTTTCTTTTTAATAGAAAATGTGCTAGTTCGTTGTAGCTTTTAGCTTTGTCAAAAAGTTCCCGGGCACTATGCGCTGTGATTTAGTTTACCTTACAGGTATAGGTAAAAAAAACGTTAAATATGAATCCCAGAATACTGAGCCGTGGTGAAGTTCAACACGTCGGTGTCCTTTTTGTTTGATGTTGTGCCTGTTAACTCAATTACAGAACCAGTTATTATAGGTAGAGATCTATTAGTGGTATCCATGTACGTACAGATATTGACAAAATTACACTACATTCGGGGAAAGAAGTTAACGTTACTGAAGAGATTAATTATTCTTATATAACATTAATACTGACCTACATGGTGAAGATAAACTCGCATTAGTTCAGATTTTGCGAAAGGATTATGATTTCTTTATGGCAGGTATACCACGTTGCGTTACCACTGGTGTTTATGGCTAAATAAATTTATTTATCATTAAGAACTTACAAAGATTTCACTTACTTGAGAACATTTTTAAACTTGCAATATAACTTGGACACACAAACTAAGCTGCTAATCTAATTATCATCTAAGTAGTAAAAACATTTCTTGTCGTACTCAAATAACATTATTAAATAACACAAAACTTAAAACTTTTCGACCCACCCGCAAAAGAAATAATTACCGTAGATAAGGAATGCGATCCCGGTGCCACAATAAAGCAACACAGCAGCAGGGCAAGTCTGTTTATTGGAGTAGTATTTGATCATTTAGATTGTGATTTAAAAAAATTAAATTTTAGAAATACCCAACGAGTTTGCATTCCTTACCTCTTTAGGTAGCTTATTATATTGTTGCACCCTTGAAAAAATAATTGTTCTCGCGCCATTGACTGTCCGCACTCGCGGTAGTAAAATGTGATCCTTCCTACAACAGCTGCGATTGTGTACCTGATGTATTTTTGTGAAGTGTGACTGTAGACTGTAAACTACATATTATTTCACTATGATTACCTTGCGGTAATCATAGTGAAATAATATGTAGTTTAATCATTTAATGGTAGCTCTATAGTACAAAGTACTCACATCTGTGCAATGCATCTATATAATAATAAGGAGATTGAGTTTTTATAATGCAAATATATTCTTACAATCTTCAGCAGCTTCAACAGTATTTCAAATGTCAATTAATTAGTTGTGGTGTGGCGCAGGACCAGCATTAAGCCAGGCATTTTTATCAGTTATTAAATCCCCTATCCTATAATATGCCTGCCTGCATAGTGTGCGTTTGTCAAAGGATTTGAATTTCGTCTCATTCAGTTGAAGAATGTGGGGGGGTATTTTATTATAACATTTTAGACAGTACCCCATGAAAGATGAGTCTACTTTAGCCAGTCTGAAACCTGGTTGAACTAATAGGTCCCGATTTCTAGTACTATTATTATGTCTTTCACCTATTTTACTATAAAGATGTAATTTTTTTCTTACGTACATGATGTTTTCATAGATGTATTGACAAGGTACCGTCATGATGTTAATATCCTTAAACAGTTCCCTTAGAGAATCGCGCCTGCGGAGATTATATATGGCTCTGATGGCTCTTGTCTGCAGAATAAAAATAGATTCGATGACTGCAGCCCGTCCCCAAAGTAAAATACCGTAAGACATGATAATATGAAAGTAACTTAAATAGACCAGCCTCGCGGTATCTACATCAGCAAATTGACGGATTTTTCTGACAGCGTAAGTTGCTGAACTTAGCCGTCCTGCAAGAGATGTTAAATGAGGACCCCATTGTAGCCTTGAGTCGACCGTGATCCCCAAGAAAACCGTTTTATCGACGAATTCTAGTTTCTCTTGATTCAATATTATCTTACAATCACTACTCTTGACGTTTGGTAAAGAAAATTAAATAAACTTAACGATTTAAAAAAGGCTTAGTAATCTACTGCTATTTCAGTTATTTTCCAAAATATAATATTAATATTAAAATCACCACAAATAATTGCGGCTTTGTTACTGGATGCAAGTTTCGCTAGGACATCTTCCATTTTTGACTTAAATAAAGAAAAGGTCTGATAATTAGGGGGTCTGTACACGCACACTACAACATGCTTATCTAGCTCAACACAGGACAGTTCGACGCAATGTTCAGCTGATAAACCAACTATGTCATTGCGTTGCTTAGATTTTAAACAATTTTTTAATCAAGATTAGAGACCCTCCACGCAGCATAGACATACGTAAAACAACCGCCCACACGTTCTCATAATTAATTCGCATTTGGTAATCCCTTAGCCAATGTTCAGTAAAAAAACAATGTCAAACTTTGTTTTCTCTAAAAACATTTCAATTTCTGATCATTTTGAAGAAAAACCTTGAATATTTTGATGAAATAACTTCAAGGCATTGTGCTGACCTTCTTTTCGATAATTACATATTTTTGAGCAAGAAGATACCTTGTTGTTGTTAGGTATCAGAATATTCTTCCTGGTACCTTCTGTTGTCTTACAAACTAGTTTAAATGATTATCCGGAGTTAAGCCCAAGACTTCAATGTCATCACCAGACGGTGAGCTCGTAGTGAGTGAGGGACATGGAACTATTGTAGTGTTAAATTAACAGACAGATACACAGTATCCCTAGTTGATTTTAAAGTTTCAACAAAACTGTTGGTGTCAAAAAACACAAGCTTGTCACTGTGATGACTAACTAAAAAGTGCATATGCTTGTTAAGCATATGAATATAATTGTTTTGTCTATTTGTCCGTTTTTCAAAATATGTTCTTTTCTCAGATTTACGTAAGGTATGATATTTTCTCCTACTTTATATTGAACAGGTCGCTCGCGGGCGTCATAGTACTGATCTCTCCTTAGATATTTGTGTCTTTTCGATGGCCTTTTCACGTGAAAGTTTTAGACGATGATGCAGGGATTTTAGATATTTTGGATAAGTAAGGTCTGACTGTAATTCGGAGACGTAGCCCGGAATAAAATGCTTCTGGCCGAAGAGGAACTCATAGGGTGTGAAGTTAGTAGTGTAATGAGTAGAGGAGTTATACGCCAACATAGCATCAACATATGCCAATCAGAAATATTTTCAGTGACATCAGATTTAAGGTAAAGCTTAAGTGTGGAGTGACTGCGTTCAAGTGCACCTTGAGTTTGAGGATAGTATGAGGAAGAACAGATTTGTTTAATTTTCGGAAAGTCGCAGTTTCTTTTAAATAAATCTGAGGTGAAGTTATATAGACTTCGGGAGACCAGAAACAGAAATAATGTGCACTAAACACTCATGTTTCTTCTGCAGGCGCATTAGCGATAGGGTAAGCTTGGGAATATTTGGTTAGGTAGTCTTGCAGTTAACAATGAATTTGAGCTTAGTAATGCCAGCTTCTGGGAATGGACCCATGAGGTCGAGGCTGAGTAGTTCAAATGGCTTAGTGGAAGTGATGGTTATTTGCATTGGTGATTTATTAATCTGTCATAGGGCTTTGGTATTTTGGTACTGGGAGCAATTTCTTACGTATGTTTTGATATCTGTCCGCATATTTTTCCAGAAATACGAGGTAAGACTGAAACCACTTTAGCATTGATCCTCCTATACCCTAGTGCTGGAGTTAAGCTACAAGAAGAGAATGATCTACTTTATCGAACGCCTTACTGACTTAGTTAGGAGTTCGACAAAGTAGATCATTCTCTCATTTCTGGAAAAAAGAGAGTTTATATTGTTTAAAAGTAAATTTCTCGTGTAAGGTAATTCCTAAATATCTCATGGACTGATTACGGTTCATAAACAGTGTGTGGATTGGGGGTTGAGGTATAGTTGCAAGTATATCAAGATCAAATTGAGAGTAAATCAAGATCAAATTGACCGAAGGTCTTTGGGGAATGTCTTTTAAAGTCTGTACCTCCATAATTGAGACTATAGCACCTTACTTAGCCTTAATATTTAATTTGTGAGTGGATCAACGAGTCTTCCCGGATCTAATGAAATACAGTAAGGTAATACCACTTTTCAAATCCGGGGACAGTAAATACACTTTGTATAAGATTTTCTTTACCAAACGTCAAGAGTAGTTATTGTGAGATAGTATTTGTAAAAACAACCAGAATTGAAACAGCAGGATCGGTTTTAAGCGTTTTAATGAATACTGACAATAGTTTGATTTTTACAATATAGCTTAACTTTTAAAATAAATCCTTATTTCTAGGAATATCCAACAATTATCGTGTCGACTTTTTAAGGAGTCACTGCTCGCCATGAGCTCAAGAATAATTATGATCTTGGAAAAAGGACTCGTTGCTACCTGGGCGTAGACTAATCCCCACTCCACCAACAGAACATCTGACTCAGTGTTGCCATTAAAATAATATAGTGTATATCAAGCCTCAAAAGTTTACATTCGGCCATCCAGAAGAAACGAGTCCCTTCGTTTATTTATAATCGATTGCATCATAGGTACAAAAAAAAATACACAAAACTTTAAACAGTCTTTTAACATTAACTATAATTAATAACCTTATTCGACTGTATGCAAAACAGTAAAAAAAAAAACAACTTTCTTAGGAAAAAGGACTAACATTAATATTACATCATTAATACTTATTCTATGTGTATCATCAATAGGGAATAAGAATTATAAAATCTATTTCTTATCATAACAAAAACTGTGCTGCTTATAATATAAGCTATTATACATTCCAAATATCTTGTCCCGACTAACAATTTCTCTTCAACAACTCATGTGCTCCTACCTGTAACAACAATGTCAGGCGGCACTCATGTGCTCCTACCTGTAACAACAATGTCAGGCGGCACTCATGTGCTCCTACCTGTAACAACAATGTCAGGCGGCACTCATGTGCTCCTACCTGTATCAACAATGTCAGGCGGCACTCATGTGCTCCTACCTGTATCAACAATGTCAGGCGGCACTCATGTGCTCCTACCTGTATCAACAATGTCAGGCGGCACTCACGTGCTCCTACCTGTGTCAATAATGTCAGGCGGCACTCATGTGCTCCTACCTGTATCAGCAATGTCAGGCGGCACTCATGTGCTCCTCCCTGATACGATACTAAATAGACAACATTTGACTAAACCCAACTTGGCTAAAACATGACAATTTTTTTATGGCACAACATCATTCATATAAGAAAAGAGCCCTATCCTAGAACAAGTCTGGTGTAGCTACAAATCCTCGCTATCACTACTGGAACTACAACTGGGAGCATTGTAGCTGTGGCGGCATCTACACCGCCACATGCGAACAAACGAATCAATCCTGCATCGCGCAAGCAGAGTTTACCGCGCAGATAGCATATATACAACTTCCCGACAACAATCATCGGGCAGTTGCCCACCAGATACGACATCCATCTGGTCGGAGGATCCTCCCTTTTCCAAGAGTATGGGTGAACTTTACACCCTGTTCCTCATATCTCTAAACTGGTGACCCCGACGTGATCCCCATATCCCTTCACTGGTGACCCCGACGTGATCCCCATATCGGGCAGTTGCCCACCAGATACGACATCCATCTGGTCGGAGGATCCTCCCTTTTCCAAGAGTATGAGTGAACTTTACACCCTGTTCCTCATATCTCTAAACTGGTGACCCCGACGTGATCCCCATATCCCTTCACTGGTGACCCCGACGTGATGAACATCATCTCTAAACTGGTGACCCCGACTATGAACGTCAGCGCAGCCTTCGTGCAACTACTTCAGCGTGACGTCATCATCATCACTCCCGCAAGTCACACAGCCAGCCATCAACCACGGCTTGAACAGTTGTCCTGACCATCAGCATGCAGCGCAAGCGCATACCTGGTCATCACCTTCAGCCTCATCAGCAAAATTGGCACAGCACACTGCACATTCGGCCGGTCCACAAGCAGAGTGCTTAATCCCTCTCCTGGTCGACATCAGCAGTCAGCCACCCCGACTCACTGGGGCATCTTCGCAGACAGTTCCGACTCACCGCGAACTATGCGACACCCGGTTCCAACCCACTGGAACCCAACTGGCATTGGCAAGCATCGCAAGATACAAGACTTAGTCCACTATCGACCTCCGGTCTTCGGAGGGGAGTGATGTGGCGGCATCTACACCGCCACATGCGAACAAACGAATCAATCCTGCATCGCGCAAGCAGAGTTTACCGCGCAGATAGCATATATACAACTTCCCGACAACAATCATCGGGCAGTTGCCCACCAGATACGACATCCATCTGGTCGGAGGATCCTCCCTTTTCCAAGAGTATGAGTGAACTTTACACCCTGTTCCTCATATCCCTAAATAGCTAAGCCACGGAAATATTTTATCTACTGATACTACACTTTCGTATCGTCTACCTTTCCGGGTAAGTGGGGTGTCTTCGACGACAAATCGGTCATTAGGCAAAATCTTTTTAATTCTATACGGGCCCTGACATTTACTCTCCAATTTCTTCGATTGCCCTGTTCCTGACGTAATGGCTCGGATTATTCTCACTAAGTCTCCTATTCTATATTTTGTGCTTTGTTTCCTATTTTTATCAAACTTTTCCTTACTTATTTTTTAATGTTTAGTTATAGATTCTCCGGCTTCGGCCCTAACTTCGTCCAACGTTTTTTCCATGACACCGCTGCCTACCTCCTCTATTACTTCCTTTAATATACCCAGAGAAGGGTTTGTAACCCTTCTCCCAAACAACAATTCAGTTGGGGTTTTCTTTGTTATACTATGCACAGAGGTATTAATACCTAATTGTACGTCTTGCACATACTCCTCCCACTGATTGGGATTTTTACCATGTGACATTGTGCTCAATGACGACAGGATCGTGAGGTTGTACCTTTCTACTTGACCGTTAGCACGAGGCGTAGCCACAGAATTTAAAATGTGTTTAATCCCTACTGATTTTACAAATGATTTAAACTTTTTACTAGTAAAACTCGTACCCCTGTCCGTTATGAGTCGAAAAGGGGTGCCGAAATGACTGAATACATTTTTTAACGCTTTAATGCTTTCTTTCGACTTAGTACTACGAACCGGTGCTAAATTAACATATTTGGTAAAAGAATCAACCATTACTAATAAATAGCAATTTTTATTTTTGGTACGTATAAATGGACCCAGGTGTTCCGCATAGACAGTGTGAAAGAGCACTGTGCACGATGCCCTAAGGTCACTTCCTACGTGGGCGCAAGTAGTGGGCCGGGCGCATAAAATCAGCGCGACGTTGGGAGAAGACTTCCGAGCACAATTTGCGTGTCTTATGTATATAATTTAAGTTTCTGTAATAATCCTGTTTAAATATTAGTATATAGGTATAATAGAGGTCACATTTGTCACGTAGGATAAGAAATAATGTATATAACGTGTAACTTAGCTGCCGAACCTAAAATAATTATTAATAAGTAGTAAACAGGTAATTAGGAACTGTTAGCGAACTATTTTAGAATAACTATAAGCTAAATAAAGCATTATAACATTGCGTATTTCATTATCATAACTCTGCGACGCCCGTAATAGGAATAACAAGGGGCCCGCCTCGGAGCTATATCGCGGCGCCCCCGTAAGGGGGCGTTGCGTGCGGTGCCGGGGCTTCACCCCCCGACCGCAGAAGCCATACGGCGACCCGTAAATACGGGCCTCTCATAGGGGTCGCTACTTGGCGGCTGGTATTAGGCGCACGCGAGATGCGCGCGCCTATGTGTGTGGATTCTTGTTTGTTTCTGTAGGAGCGCCGCGACGCTTATAGTAAAGCGTCGCTTTCTTCACGACATCTCGGCGGTCTGTCGCCGCCAGGTGAGACCCCTAGTTACCTAGGGGAGGCCCGGCGACAACGACCAGCGACGAAGATGCCGACTCGACGCGCCTACAGAGTAGGTGAGTGGTCCCCGCCCGTCCAGCTCACAGAGCTAGCCGTTCACTGTCCGGGCTAAGGAACCGTCATGCGTGTGTGAACGGTATTGTGTCTGTGTGACACCGTTCAGTGTCTACGCGAAAACCGCGGCCCGCACCGCGCGTTTGCGTGTGAGTTAGAATGCATGTATAGAGGTGGATGTCTGTTTGTGATTACGTAGCGCGCCTATATTAACCTAGGACACGCTACGCAAACGGGTATGTGTGTTGTGGATGTGGAGTCTTATTGTCACAGATAAGCCGCGTGTAACCTGGTTGCGGCTTATCTGGGAGTCAGTCCGGTGTTGTGGGGTCGTCATCCGCTACCAGGTCGCGGGGGAGGGGTCTCGCGTCAGGGGGGCGCGCATGCCAGGGCGCAATGTCTTTGACGTGGGTCAAATCCGATGCGTCGGCACGCGCGAACATTCCTTTCGCGAGGCGCTCCACAAACTCATCCAGGCTCTCAATCCCGAGGTCCCTCTGGATGACGTCGTTCCTCACGTAGCGAGGGGCGTCAACAATGGTCCGCAACGCCAGGTTTTGTTGCGTGCGGAGCAGCCTTCGGCTCGGCTCACTAGTGAGGACGAACCATGCGGGTGCGGCGTACGTCAAGATTGGGCGTACGTACAGCTTGTACACGCCCAGCTTGACGCGCACCGGGATGCGGGACGAGAGCACCGGTCTGAGGAGGTTGCGGGCGACCCTCCCCCGTGCGGCGACCTTGCGGACGTGCGGCCCCATTGTGAGCCGACGATCTAAGGTTACCCCTAGGTACTTCACCTGGGGCGACCACTCGATGTCGGCTCCCTGTAGCTTCAGGTTTGGTGGGAGGCGCGCTGACCCGGAGACCATCGCCTGCGTCTTACCCACGTTCACCGACAGCCGCCACTTAGACAGCCACTCGGGAAGAAGATCGAGGGCGCGCTGCATCTTCACCGCCGCGTACTTCGCATTGAGCGATGTAGTGATGTACGCGGCGTCATCTGCGTACAGCGCGAGCGTCGAGTCTGTGGTAGTGGGGATGTCGTCCGTGTATCGTGAGTAACACGCCGGCGACACGCAGCTGCCTTGCGGCACACCGGCCAGCACCGGCCGGGCGCTTGACAGCGCGCCGTCGACCACCACCCTGAAAGTCCTGTGGGTGAGAAAAGTAGAGACCACCTTTACAACGCGACGGGGCGCGTCGGATGTGGCCATCTTGTGTACGAGGCCTTCATGCCATACACGGTCGAAGGCCTTCTCCATGTCGAGGAATACTGCCACCGAATATTCCTTTTTGTTATGCGCAGCTGTGAGTAGGTGCAGTACCCTCGACAGCTGAAGCGTCGTGCTGTGCTCCGCCCGGAACCCAAATTGTTCGGGTCGCGGTGTGATGTGCGGCAGCAGGTGTCGCAGCAGGAGTGCTTCGAACACCTTGGAGACCGTCGGCAACAGAGTGATTGGCCGATAGCTCTCCGGCTTCAGGATGTTCTTCCCCGCCTTGGGGAGCATGATGACGCGCCCCTCCTTCCACGAGCCGGGAAAGGTTCCGGTGCGCAGTATCGCCGTGAACAGGCGCGCCAGCGCCGCTACCATTCGGTACGGCAGGTGGCGCAGCGCTGTGTTGGTGATACCGTCAGCACCGGGGGCCTTCCTCGGCTTCGTCTTGCGGATGGCGCGTCTAACCTCGCCAGGCGAGAAGAAAATCGGGTCCTCATCGGGAGCTATCGGCGTTGCGAAGTAGTCTCCCAGGTGTTTCTCGACTGCTGCGACATGGACGGTGTCGTTGGTCGGGTTTGGGCGGAACTGACGCTCCAGGTGTTCGGCGAAGACCTCCGCCCGGTCCTCCGCTACGTACTTGAGCGCCCCATCGCTGTTGAGTAGCGGACGCACCGGGGCTGGGGTATTTGTGAGTTGGCGGCATAGTTGATGTACCGACGGCCAACTGTCTGTCGTGGCGTCGATTCGTTCCTCCCAGCCCGCGGCGGTGTGAGCCTGTAACTCGGCCTTTACCTTTTCCGCGAGACGGTTAAGCTGCGTCTTTAAAGTTGGGCATCTCAGTTGTTGCCACTGCTTGCGGATGCGCCTCTTCGCGGCGATCATTGCGTTTATGTGCGCCGGCAGGGGCGGCAATAGCCCTCTCCCCTGCGGCTGCGTGCTTGTCGCCGAATCGTAGGCGCTTTGGATGCAAGCAGTGACGTCATTGGCCATCTGGTCCACGTCCGCGGAGGTAACAGTAGGCCGAGTCGGCGTGGTGGCCTCTACCTTCTCTGTGAACTCAGTCCAGTCCGTTTTGCGACGTGGCGCTATGGGCTTCAGTCGGGCCGGCATTCCCGATAGGACGACGAGCACGGGTTGATGGTCCGATTGCAGCTCGTCGTCTATGACTTGTTGCGTGATCTGGCATTTTAGCCCTCGGTGGACTACGATGTCCAGCACGTCCGGCATGTGCCGTAGGATGTCTGGGTAGTGTGTGGGCGTCTCTGGGCCGGACACCGTATAGCCGAAGGCTTCCGCGTCCGCGAAGAGCCGTCTCCCCTCGGTATTCGTGCTGTATGAGTTCCACGCTGAGTGTTTACAATTTAGATCACCAGCGAGGATGGTGGCGTGTGTTGTACCGTTTACAAGCGCCCGCAGCTCGGTAAGGTCCAGGTGGGCCGCGGGCGGCTTGTAGCACGCATATATGCTTAGGTCCTCGCCGGCTACGTGTAGCTGTACACCCAGCGCGTATAGCGTGTTGAGTGTCGACGAGGGGATTTCCTGATGGACGACTCTACGTCTCACCAATACTGCCAGACCACGGTATCGCATGTGAGCCGACCTTTCGTCCTTCCTATAAGCGATGTATCCCGGGAACCTTATCTTGTCCTCAGGTCCCAGGAAAGTCTCGCTTATTAGCGCCACGTCGATGTCCTGTTCCCGAAGGAGGTGGCGGAGGGGGGCGACCTTGTTCCGAAGGCCGCGGGCGTTCCAGTGGATCACCCTGAGTGGCCTAGCCATGGTACAGGGTTAATAATGTGGCCAGGCCATCCAGGATGACCGTCTCAATATCCTGGCCCTGCCTGATGGCCTTTATTAGGTCCATCAGCAATTTTATTGCACAGGTTGTGAACTCAGTCTTTTTGGTGGCTGTTTTGGCGCCGGTAGCGCCGCCACTCGTCTCTTTGTTAAACTTGATGTTTGGTTTCTCTTTCTCTTTCTCTGGCCGCGGCGCTATGCCGGCGCTAGTGGTGGGTTGTTGATTGTTCACAACCTGAGCCCCGCTTGTGGCAGGGGCGGCCTTGGAGTTTTCCTGGGTCGCCGGGGGTGGGTTGGATATCTTTCCCTTTCCTTTACCCTTACCCCCGCGTCTTTTCTTCCTCCGCCCTGAGGAGGCTGCTTGCTTGTCCGTGGGCCCGTTTGCCGCCGCCATAAGCGTCGTTCCTTGGGCCTCTTCTGGCAGCTCTTGTGGCCTGTTGGTGGCCACTTGGGGACGGCGTGATGTGGCCGTTAAGGCGGCGGTCCCCGCTCGCTTGTTCCGGATTTCTTTTTGAAAAACCGGACACTTTATATTGCACGCTGGGTGCGGGCCACTGCAGTTGGCGCAGGTTGCCGGCTCCTCCCGCGGGCGTGGGCAGTCTCTCGCGGCGTGCGCCTCTCCGCAGCGCACGCAAGCGAGCGGGCGGTGACACTGATGCGAGCTGTGTCTAAATTGCTGGCATCGGTGGCACTGAGCGGGCCCACGTTTTCCTCGCCAGGCCTCTATTTTGACACCACGCATCAACATAAATGTCGTGGTGTCATAAATGGCCCGGACGTCCGGCGTCTTCTTTAGTATTGCGTGGAACACGCAGCCGGGTCGTCCTTGTGCGCCCTTGATGTGGCGCACATACTCCGGCTGGTATCCCAGCATGTGGAGCTCCTCCTCAATCTCCTTCGGGTCCGTGTCCGCCGGCAGGCCCCGAATGGCGATCTTCATGTTTTTATCGGCCGGCAGCGAATACGCAAACCACGAGACGCCGCTGTCTTTCTCCAGGCCGGTCAGGTAGCGTTGGACCAGCCTGTATTCTTCCTCACTGTCTGGGGTGAATCTAACTCCACCCCCGTATGGGCGCGCGTTTGGAGGACGGCCCAGCTTTTCCTTGATTGCCCGGAAGTGGGTGGCCCAGTTGGGTAGCCTCTCCACCACCAGTGGAGGGTATCGGGGTTTCTTCTTTCCCGGCTGCTGCCGCGTTGTTGTCGCAGCGGCGCCGGGAGGGGCGGCGGGGGCAGCGGTATCGGTAGCGGGGGCGGGGGTTTGCCTGCGCCCCGCGGTTGGTGACGGCGATGGAGACGCAGGTGGCGGGGGTGAGCGGCGTGCCGCGTCGGCAAAGGTAAGCGACGCTGGCATGCCCGGACCCCGCGGCGCGCTTTCGCGCGGTGGCCGCGGCGGGTCAGAGCAGAGCCGCTTCCCCTCCACCACTGCGGTTTCGCTGGAGCTTCTGCGTCTTCGTTGCCGCTGGCCTCTGGGATCGGGCCGTGGCCCATGGCCAGAGGCCTGTGGCGGCGTTGGTGACGCCGGCGACATCAGGGTGACGTCAGCCCTGGACCCTGAGGGCCGGTATCCGGGTCGCGAGGTCGCGTCCCTGTATACGTCTACCCGGCAGGAGTCGGTCGAGCCCACGGAAGCCAGCGACATGTTTGACCCGTTGGACGAACATGGCGACATAACCGCGGGCGAGTCATATGCTGAGGCACGGGGGGGCGCCAGCGAGGCGGGCGTAATGGTGGCGTCACTGTGTACTGACCTTATTTCGTGTCGTATTCTTTCTGGCCGCTCCTGTCCAGCTGTCGCCGGTCCCGCCAGAGCGGGCGGCGGGGACCGGGTGTGGTGGTGCTCGGAGCTGGCCCCGCTTGGTTGTTCTTCTCGCCACTCGTTTGTGGCGCTGGCGGAGAAGCGAAGCGCGGCGGCGCGATGGTGTGCGCGACGGGTGCGCGTGCGGGCTCGGGTGGCGTGCTCAGGTGTGCGAGCAGTGCGGCGGAGTCGTGCGGCGCGGCGTATGCGGCGGAGCGCTCGGAAGCGGGCACGCGCGCGGGCGGTGCTGCGGCGCGCGCGGGCGGAGCTGCGGCGCGCGCTTGTGTTTCGCGGTTTGGGTTCGCGGCAGGCCCCGGGGCCTGGATGGGCACCGGGCGGAACGCGGCGGGGCGGATCGCTACCGCGTGCGGTCGGCTCGACGACGGCGTAGGCGCAGCGCGCGCAGGCGCCGATGACGTCGGTGGGCCGGTGGCAACAGCGGCGCTCGAACCCCCTCCTCTTCTTTCTTCCTTTGTTGGTGGTGGTGGCTTCTTCTTCTTGTCTTTAATGGACCCGGCCGGCGGTACACCGGACGACGCGACACCGATGTTCGGCATCGACGATGTCCTATCCAGCGCCGGGCGGGACTCGGGTGACCCGGCATCGCGGCCCAACGAGCCGCGCGTGCCGGGTTTCGGCATCACGGGTGTGTGGCCTCCGCGACCGCGTCGGTACTAAAAACCGGGTAGTCGAAAATTTATTAAAATAAAAGACGGTCCGCGCGGAACAAACTCAACGGAATGGAAAATTCCGTAGGACGAGCTTGCGTGACGACCACAAGCCAATCCATGAACAAGGGGCCGCGCCCTGCCACACGCCTTTATAGTAGTGAGGTGGGAGGCGAGGAAATTAAGAATATGTCCTCGCGTCGTGGTACTAGGGAACGTCGCAGAGTGTAGAAATATAGGAAATTAGATAGGTATTTTAAATAGTTTTAAGTATGTAATAGATAAAATACCCTAGCATAATTATATTGTAATAAATAATAAATGAGCGGTAGCGGGGGTGAGGAAGTGGGCGGAGCCGGTGGAAGGGGAATTTTATGGTATAAAAAGGGTGCGGGATTTCGGACCGACACACGGATTGGCTTGTGGTCGTCACACAAGCTTGTCCTACGGAATTTTCCATTCCGTTACTAAGTTTGTTCCGCGCGGACCGCCATTAAATTTTTATTCGTCTACCCGGTTTTTAGTACCGACGCGGTCGCGGAGGCCACACACCCGTGATGCCGAAACCCGGCACGCGCGGCTCGTTGGGCCGCGATGCCGGGTCACCGGAGTCCCGCCCGGCGCTGGATAGGACGTCGTCGATGCCGAACATCGGCGCTGTGTCGTCCAGTGCACCGCCGGCCGGCCCCATCCAGAGAAGCGAGGAAAAGAAGAAGAAGCCTGCGAAGGAGGGAGGAAGAGGAGGTGGACCCAGTGCCGCTGCTGCCACCGGCCCACCGACGTCATCGGCGCCTGCGCGCGTTGCGCCCACGCCGTCGTCGGGCCGACCGCACGCGGTAATGATCCGCCCTGCCGCGTTCCGTCCAGTACCAATCCAGGCCCCGGGACCTGAAGTAAACACTGACCGCGCACCGCATGTGCACGCCGCGGCTCCGACCGCCCGCGCACCCGCGTCCGAGCGCCCCGCTGCGCCCGCCGCGCGCGCCGCCGCGCTACAAGACTACCCCGCGCACCCACACACCCCGTCCGCACGCCCCCGCGCGCCCCCAGCACGCACCGCTGCGCCGCCGCGTTTCGCGTCTCCGCCTGCGCCCGCCGGGGATTCAACAGCGACTACTGCGCACACGAACATGAAGAACAAAGCTGTGCCAGCTTCGCGCACCGCCACAGCCGATCCCCGCCTTCTGCTGGCGGGACCGGCGTCGGCTGAGCGTGAGCGGCCAAAAAACACCGAAACCAAAGCAAGGCAAGTAAACACTGTCTCACGCACGCCCGCATCGCCGGCGCCCCCCCGAACCTCAGCTTATTACTCGCCCGCGGTCATGTCGCCATGTTCATCCCACGGATCGAATATGTCGCTGGCATCCGTGGGCTCGGCCGCTTCCGGTCGCGTAGACGTGTCAAGGGCAGATGCTCCGATGATGTCGCCGGCATCACCGACGCCGCCGCGGGGCCCCGACTTTGAGTCCCGGCTCGAACCCAGGGGCCAGCGACAGCGTCGTCGAAGAAGCTCCAGTGAGACCGCAGTGGCGGAGGGGAAGCGGCTCTGCTCCGACCCCCCGCGGCCATCGCGCGATAGCGCGCCGCGGGGGCCGAGCACGCCAGCGTCGCCTACTTTTGCCGACGCGGTGCGCCGCCTACCTCCGCCGCCTGCGTCTCCGTCACCATCACCGACCGCGGGGGTTAGGCCAACCTCCGCCCCCACTATCGCTCCCGTTGCCCCTCCCGGTGCCACCGCGACATCAACACGGCAGCAGCCGGGAAAGAAGAAGCCCCGATACCCGCCGCTGGTGGTCGAAAGGCTGCCAAACTGGGCCGCCCACTTCAGGGCCATCAGAGAAAAGCTGGGCCGGCCTCCCAACGCGCGTCCGTACGGGGGTGGAGTTCGCTTCACCCCAGACAGCGAGGAAGAGTACAGGTTGGTCCAGCGCTACCTGACCGGCCTAGAAAAGGACAGCGGCGTCTCATGGTTCGCGTACTCACTGCCAGCGGACAAGAACTTGAAGATCGCCATTCGGGGCCTGCCGGCAGACACGGACCCGAAGGAGATTGAGGAGGAGCTCCGTATGCTGGGATACCAGCCGGAGTATGTGCGACACATCAAGGGCGCACAAGGACGACCCGGCTGCGTGTTCCACGCAATTCTTAAGAAGACACCGGACGTCCGGGCCATTTATGACACCACGACATTTATGTTGATGCGTGGTGTCAAAATAGAGGCCTGGCGCGGAAAACGCGGGCCTGCCCAGTGCCACCGATGCCAGCAATTCAGACACAGCTCGCATCAGTGTCACCGCCCGCTCGCTTGCGTGCGCTGCGGAGAGGCGCACGCGGCGAGAAAATGCCCTCGCCCACGGGAGGAACCGGCCACCTGCGCGAATTGCGGTAGCCCGCATCCCGCATGCAACATTAAGTGTCCGGTATTTCTAAATGAAATCCGGAACAAGCGAGCGGGGACTGCCGCCATAACGGCCACATCGCGCCGACCTAAAGTGGCCGCTGAGAGGCCGCAAGAGACGCAAGTAGAGGCCCAAGGCACGACGCTTATGGCGGCGGCCAATGGGCCCACAGACAAAACAGCTACCTCCTCCAGGCGGAGGAAAAATAAGAAACGAGGGGGTAAGGGCAAAGGGAAGAAACCCATACCACCCCCAGCGACCTCAGAGATTCCAAGGGCCGCCCCTGCCTCAAGTGGGGCGCAGGCTGTAACCAAGGAGATCAGCAAACCAACACCTACTGCTAGCGCCGGCACAGCGCCGCGACAAACGGGTGAAACAACCAAGACTCAAAGTTTCCCGAGAGAGACGAGTGGCGGCGCTACCGGCGCCAAATCAACCACCAAAACCACAAAGAGTGAGTTTACAGCTTGCGCCATAAAACTTCTAATGGACCTTATAAAGGCCATCAGGCAGGGCCAAGATGTTGAGACGGTCATCCTGGATGGCCTGGCCACACTATTAACCCTGTATCATGGCTAGGCCACTCAGGATAATCCACTGGAATGCCCGCGGCCTCCGGAACAAGGTCGCCCCCCTCCGCCACCTCCTTCGGGAACAGGACATCGACGTGGCGCTAATAAGCGAGACTTTCCTGGGACCTGAAGACAGGATTAGGTTCCCGGGATACATCGCTTATAGGAAGGACGAAAGGTCGGCTCACGTACGATACCGTGGTCTGGCAGTATTGGTGAGACGAAGAGTCGTCCATCAGGAAATACCCTCGACGACACCCAACTCTTTTTACGCGCTGGGTGTGCAGCTACACGTAGCCGGCGAGGACATAAGCATACATGCGTGTTACAAGCCGCCCGCGGCCCACTTGGACCTTACCGAGCTGCGGGCGCTTATAAACAGCTCAACTCACGCTACTATCCTCGCCGGTGATCTAAATTGTAAGCACCCGGCGTGGAACTCCTACATCACGAATACCGAGGGGAGACGGCTCTTCGCGGACGCGGAAGCCTTCGGCTATACGGTGTCCGGCCCAGAGACGCCCACACACTACCCAGACAACCTACGGCACATGCCGGACGTGCTGGACATCGTAGTCCACCGAGGGCTAAAATGCCAGATCACGCAACAAGTCATAGACGACGAGCTACAATCGGATCATCAACCCGTGCTCGTCGTCTTATCGGGAATGCCGGCCCGACTGAAGCCCATAGCGCCACGTCGCAAAACGGACTGGACGGATTTTGCAGAGAAGGTAGAGGCCACAACGCCGACTCGGCCTACTGTTACCTCCGCGGACGTGGACCAGATGGCTAACGACGTCACTGCTTGCATACAAAGCGCCTACAATTCGGCGACAAGCATGCAGCCGCAGGGGAGAGGGCAATTGCCGCCCCTGCCGGCGAATATCAATGCGATGATCGCCGCGAAGAGGCGCATCCGCAAGCAGTGGCAACAACTGAGATGCCCGACCATAAAGACGCAGCTCAACCGTCTCGCGGAAAAGGTAAAGGCCGAGTTACAGGCTCACACCGCCGCGGGCTGGGAGGAACGTATCGACGCCACGATGGACAGTTGGCCGTCGGTACACCGACTATGCCGCCAGCTTACAAATACCCCAGCTCCGGTGCGTCCGCTACTCAACAACGACGGGGCGCTCAAGTACGTAGCGGAGGACCGGGCGGAGGTCTTCGCCGAACACCTGGAGCGTCAGTTCCGCCCAAACCCGACCAGCGACACCGTCCATGTCGCAGCAGTCGAGAAACACCTGGGAGACTACTTCGCAACGCCGATAGCTCCCGATGAGGACCCGATTTTCTTCTCGCCTGGCGAGGTCAGACGCGCCATCCGCAGAACGAAACCGAGGAAGGCCCCCGGTGCTGACGGTATCACCAACACAGCGCTGCGCCACCTGCCATACCGAATGGTAGCGGCGTTGGCGCGCCTGTTCACGGCGGTACTGCGCACCGGGACCTTTCCTGACTCGTGGAAGGAGGGGCGCGTCATAATGCTCCCCAAGGCGGGGAAGAACATCCTGAAGCCGGAGAGCTATCGGCCCATCACTCTGTTGCCGACGGTCTCCGAGGTGTTCGAAGCACTCCTGCTGCGACACCTGCTGCCGCACATCACGCCGCGACCCGAACAGTTTGGGTTCCGGGCGGAGCACAGCACGACGCTCCAGCTGTCGAGGGTACTGCACCTACTCACAGCTGCGCACAACAAAAAGGAATATTCGGTGTCAGTATTCCTCGACATGGAGAAGGCCTTCGACCGTGTATGGCATGAAGGCCTCGTGTACAAGATGGCCACATCCGACGCGCCCCGTCGCGTAGTGAAGGTGGTCTCTACTTTTCTCTCCCACAGGACCTTCAGGGTGGTGGTCGACGGCGCGCTGTCAAGCGCCCGGCCGGTGCTAGCCGGTGTGCCGCAAGGCAGCTGCGTGTCGCCGGCGTGTTACTCACGATACACGGACGACATCCCCACTACCACAGACTCGACGCTCGCGCTGTACGCAGACGACGCCGCGTACATCACTTCATCGCTCAATGCGAAGTACGCGGCGGTCAAGATGCAGCGCGCCCTCGATCTTCTTCCCGAGTGGCTGTCTAAGTGGCGGCTGTCGGTGAACGTGGGTAAGACGCAGGCGATGGTCTCCGGATCAGCGCGCCTCCCACCAAACCTGAAACTACAGGGGGCCGACATCGAGTGGTCGCCCCAGGTGAAGTCCCTGGGGGTAACCATAGATCGTCGGCTCACAATGGGGCCGCACGTCCGCTCGGTCGCCGCACAGGGGAGGGTCGCCCGCAGCCTCCTCAGACCGGTGCTCTCGTCCCGCATCCCGGTGCGCGTCAAGCTGGGCGTGTACAAGCTGTACGTGCGCCCAGTCCTGACATACGCCGCACCCGCATGGTTCGTCCTCACTAGTGAGTCGAGCCGAAGGCTGCTCCGCACGCAACAAAACCTTGCGTTGCGGACCATTGTTGATGCCCCTCGCTATGTGAGGAACGACATCATCCAGAGGGACCTAGGGATTGAGAGCCTGGATGAGTTTGTGGAGCGCCTCGCGAAGGTAATGTTCGCGCGTGCCGACGCATCGGATTTGACGCACGTCAAAAACATTGCGCCCTGGCATGCGCGCCCCCCTGACGCGAGACCCCTCCCCCGCGACCTGGTAGCGGACGACGACCCCATCACCCCGGACTGACTCCCAGATAAGCCGTAACCAGGTAACACACGGCTTATCTGTGACAATAAGACTCCACATTCGCAACACACGCAACCGTTTGCGTAGCGCGTGCTAGGTTAATATAGACGCGTTACGTAAACAAACACAGACATCCGCCACTGTATAGTGGCGGATGTCTGTGTTTGTTGTTGCGGCACCTTAACTCACACGCGGAGGCGCGGTGCGGACCGCGACCCGCGTAGACACTGGGCGGTGTGACACACTACAATACCGCCCACACACTCATGACGGCCCCTTAGCCCGGACAGTAACGGCTAGCTCTGTGATCTGGACGGGCGGGGGCCACTCACCTACTCTGTAGGCGCGTCGAGTCGACATCTCCGTCGCTGGTCGTCGCCGCCGGGCCTCCCCTAGGTAACTAGGGGTCTCACCTGGCGGCGGCAGACCGCCGAGATGTCGTGAAGAAAGCGGCGCTTCACTATAAGCGTCGCGGCGCTCCTACAGAAACAAAATAGCAATCACTCACACGGGCGCGCGTTGCCCGCGCGCGCCCGAAAATCCACTGCCATGAGCAGACCAAAGGAGAGGCCCGTATTTACGGGTCGCCGTATGGCGTCTGCGGTCGGGGGGTGAAGCCCCGGCACCGCACGCAAAGCCCCCTTACGGGGGCGCCGCGATATAGCTCCGAGACCGACACACTTCAGTCCCAGCCGCCGAGAAGAGAACAAGCTCTCAAGAACAAGTCTACCAGCTCCGAAACAGTTCCTCGCCGCCGTTTGCCTCCAGAGAAATCCCTACCAGTGTTTATTATTCAACAAGGTCAAGCTATTCCGAACATTTTTGTCCTTCGAGAGCCGGATCGCAGCACCTAGAAGATGGTTTTAACACGAAGTAAGGACGGAGAACAAGAGAAACGTCGACAGGAAGAGCTCAACGCGCTTAGGGCCGTACAAGAGGCCCCAATAGGGAACCCGCCTGCACAGGGCACGTCGAACGCCGCTACCGAGACAACGGGTACCAACAGCGGAACTAGTGCTTCGACTGCCACAGAAGCAAGCACATCCACGGGAACCGAAGATGTCAGTGCCGCGTCCCAGAAGAAGCAGACATCTCAGCGTACACTGAGACCTGCAGACGCATGCTCACGTCGCTCCGTAACCTCCCGCAAGAGACTCCTCGCGGAGTTGGAGGCGAAAGAGTGGCTAGCCGAATTAAAGCTCAAGCAAGCACAACTACAAGCTGAAACAGAAATACAGCAACTACGGATACAACGTCTTCAAGCAGAAGCAGACACCTCAGAAGAAGAAGAAGAAGAAGCAGAAGATGACTTGGCTTCAGTTCGCATCAGCACTTGGTTAAAAGACACCGAGCCGAACCAACCACAGTCAGCACATAAGGAAGTACAACAAGGAGAGGGCAAGAAGACACAAGAAGATAGCACAAAAACAAGCCAGCCATTGATAGACGTGACAACCCTAGCCGCCGCGCTCTCTCAAGCGGTACGAAGCACAAGGGAACCACCGAAGTACATTCAAGAGCTGCCGCCTTTCAATGGAAGCAGCACAGATTGGCTCGGCTTCAAGACGGCATACGAAGAAACACTCAAGTACTTCACACAAACTGAAAACATCACGCATACGTTGAAGCCTGCGTGGAACTGCAAAAGAAGCTGTTGGCTGCCTCCTTGTGAGCCAACCGGATCCAAGCGTCATTATAGACGCCTTGGAAAGAAGATTCGGAAGGCCAGAAGCAATCATCCACCTCGAATTAGAGAAGCTCAAGGCACTGAACCGAGTCAGCGACAACCCTCGAGATTTATGCATCTTTGCCGGACGAATAGCAAACATAGTGGGCACCATCGAAGCATTGAAGAAGCCACAATACCTACACAGTCCTGAAATGGCGCGAACAATAACAGAGAAGCTCACTCCCATACTGAAGAGCAAGTGGTATGACTTCGCTTCAAGGAAGAATGAACCTATTCCGGAATTAAAGAAGATATCTACCTTCTTGAACGAAGAAGCAGACAAGTGTGGTGCATACGCCCTACCAGAAGCCGTCATCGATGAAATCGGGGGAAGAGACCGGTTTAAGAACAGGAAAGCAGAGCGCACGTTCGCTACAGAGAAGAGAACCTCATCAGACGATCAATGCCCTCAATGCAAGCAAGACCACAAGCTACCAGACTGCAAGCAGTTCTCCGCCCTCGACACAAACACAAGGTGGGAAGTAGCTAAGAAGAATCACATCTGCTACCGCTGCCTTCGAAGCAAACATCGACGACTCCAATGCAAAGCGCCACCGTGTGGAAGACATGGATGCACGATGAGACACCATAAGCTACTGCATCACGACAAAGAACAAAGCAGCACGTTTGAGTCAGAGAAGAAAGAAACAGCAGCGCCCGCAGTGGAGATTACTTCGGCAGCGAAACCAGACAACCACCGACGTGCATATTTGAAGATAGCGCCCGTAATAATAAAGGGGCCGCACTCCAGCGTTGAAACATACGCACTATTAGACGAAGGAAGCACCATCACCCTACTGGACGCATCGATAGCCGACGTCATTGGAGCAGATGGACCTGGAAACACTATGTGGATTCAAGGAATCGGCAACGAAATGAAACACGACAACAGCAAAGTCGTTAGTTTCAGCATCAGAGGAAAATACGCCGAAGAAGAATACCAACTAGAAGCCGCACGTATCGACATTAAAGATCAGATCACCTATCAGCAAGCCTCACCCAAGTTGTTGATCGGACAAGACAACTGGCACCTCATCGTGACAAGAAAGCTGCGCACCGGTCGTCGTAACCAGCCTGTAGCTTCACTCACACAGCTCGGCTGGGTTCTTCATGGCTGTCGCAGTTCGCTCACTAACAAGGTAGCGTTCTGTGGCAGACTCCAACAAAAAGAAGACGAAACAACAATGGAAGAGCTGGTCAGGAACCACTTCAAACTCGAATCATTATGCATCGAACCAAGAAGACCGAAAGAAGACCCCGAACAGACAGCCATCCAGATATTAGAAGAAACCAGCAGAAGACTGCCAGAAGGAAGATTCGAAACCGGCCTGTTGTGGAAAGAAAAAGACTGCCACATACCAAACAACTACAAAGAAGCTGAACGACGCCTGCGTTCCCTAGAGAAAAGACTAGACAAAGATGAAGACCTCAAACAGAAGTATGAAGAAAGGATGAAAAATCTTTTCGTTTCGGGTTACGCTGAACTAGCGTCTACTCCAGATCCAGAAGGAAGAACGTGGTACCTACCACATTTTCCGGTCATCAACCCAACGAAGCCTCACAAACCACCAAGACTGGTACACGACGCATCAGCCAAATCAACCGGCTTGTGTCTGAACGACATGCTGTATTCAGGACCAGACCTGCTACAGTCACTCCCCGGAGTCATCATGAGGTTCCGGCAACATGCATACGCAGTCAGCGGGGACATAAAAGAAATGTTCATGCAAGTGAAAATAAGAAATGAAGATAGAGACGCGTTACGATTTCTATGGAGAGGCAAACGGCGGGAGGGCAAACCGGAGGAATACAGAATGACTTCTGTGATTTTTGGAGCTACTTCATCTCCATGTACGGCGCTATTCATCAAGAATAAGAATGCTAGTGAATACGCGAGCCGCTACCCAGAGGCCGCAGCAGCGATACAGAAAAATCACTATATGGACGATTACGTGCAGAGCTTCACTACCATTCAAGAAGCACGTGAAATAACGAAGGCAGTCGATTATATCCACAAGAAAGCGGGTTTTGTATTAAACGGATGGACATCGAACGACACAAGAACAATAGAAGAGTTCGGACTTCCGGTAAAAGACAACTCAACCACGGTCAGCCTAGGAGGCAAGGATACAGAGAAGACGCTTGGACTGCTATGGCACGTGAAAGAAGATTGCATGGGGTTCAACACAAATTCAATGAAAATACCCTCAGAAGTAGAAGATAACCAGCGCTCTCCAACCAAAAGAGAGGCCCTGAGTATCATAATGGCTCTCTTCGACCCACTAGGACTGATTTCACCAATCACCACGCCGGCAAAAAGAATATTCCAAGACACCTGGCGCTACAAGACGGACTGGGATGATCCGCTGCCGGCTGAATTAGAAGAAAAATGGAAGAAATGGATCACGTCGCTCATCACCATCAAACGGCTGAGAATACCACGATGCTACGACTACGAACAGAGCATTTCAACACAACTACACACCTATGTCGATGCGAGTGAAGAAGCATACGCCGCTGCAGTGTACTGGAGAACAGAACGCTTAGACGGCAGTGTACACGTATCACTGGCAGCGGCGAAGAGTCGCGTCACCCCCCTCAAGCCAGTTTCTATGCCAAGGCTGGAGCTACAAGCAGCTCTACTAGGCGCACGCCTCGCAAAGACGGTGATGGAAGAACACGACTACAAAGTAGAAAATAAAACCTACTGGAGTGATTCACGCACCGCATTAGTGTGGATTAGGTCAGAGCCGCGCGTCTACAAATCTTTCGTAGCGCATCGTCTGGCCGAGATCGAGGAAACCACTAAGAAGAATGAGTGGAGGTGGCTCCCTTCCAAAGACAATGTGGCTGACGACGCGACCCGAGACACTCCAGACAATTTTGACAGCACGCATAGATGGTTCCAGGGGCCTTCATTCCTGAAATTACCAGAGTCACAATGGCCAAAAGAAGAGAACGTAGTGAAATATGACACAGGAGAAGAAAGAGAGAAGTGTCACTCATGTCAACAAGAAGATAACCGCAACCGAGACCACCTACCCAAGATCGAGAGGTTCTCCAAGTGGCTCCGACTCATAAGAACGACTGCTAGAGTCTTACTGTTCATTGACCTGTGCAAAACAAGCAAGAACACCGTTGCAGCCGCCAGGAAAAGAACAAAGAAGACAGGAATAAAAGATCCAGATTGGCGCGCCTCTAAGAAGACGCTACCTAAACAAGCAAAAAAGGCAGTACCTCACAACCATCACAACTACCTTGAGATACCTGCAGTATATTTAATAAGAGCTGAACAACTCTGGATCCGCGCCAGTCAACAAGAGAGCTTCAAAGCCGAAATAGAGCGAATCAGAAGAGAAAGCACACCCAGCAACGGCGACCGTCTCAGTCATCTCAGTGTGTACATCGACGCGGGAGGCATCGTACGTCTACGAGGGAGAGTGTCTGCGGCACAAGAAATAACAGAAGACACGTCCAACCCTACAATACTGGACGGCAAACAGACATACACGCGACTATACATAGCGCATGTCCACGAAGAACTCCATCATGGCGGGGTAGAAATGGTCATAAACGAGTTACGACAACGGCTATGGATATCAAAAATACGCCCAGCCGTAAGAGATATAATTAAGAGCTGTCTGCCGTGCCGCATAAGAAAGATGAAGCCAGCAAGCCCTCTCACAGGAGACCTACCCCCAGCACGCCTCGCACACCATGCGCGCCCCTTCACCTTCACAGGGCTTGACTACTTTGGCCCCATAGAAGTGACGGTCGGACGCCATCATGAAAAAAGGTACGGGGCCCTCTTCACGTGTATGACTTCACAGGCAATTCACATCGAAGTCGTGTACACATTAAACGCTGACTCAGCTGTATCGGCCCTGAGAAGATTCATGGCCAGAAGAGGCTGCCCGAAGGAACTGTGGAGCGACAACGCAACATGCTTCAAAGCGGCTGATAAAGAGCTCGGCGCGGCAGCACTCGAAGCGTTGCAACATGAAACCACATGTCGTCACATCACCTGGAAGTATATCCCCCCAGCAGCGCCATTTATGGGAGGAACATGGGAACGAATGGTGCGGTCGGTAAAGGAAGCATTGAGAATCACAGTAAATGAGCGCTATCCTAGCGACGAAACACTAGTGACGCTGTTAGCAGAAGTTGAAAACACAGTGAACTCACGACCTCTTACCCATGTCTCAATCGACCTCCAAGAGCCTGAGGCGCTGACACCGAACCACATACTCATAGGTCCCAACTCTCACGTACCAGTGCCAGGTCACTTAGAAGAAAAAGACTTGACAGCCCGCCAGCAATGGAAAAGGGCACAAGTCCTGGCGGACATGTTTTGGAGAAGATGGGTCAAGGAATACCTGCCCCTACTGCAACACCGGCGGGAGCCTACCAGCACAGGAATCCAGCCCAAGATCGGAGACCTAGTGATAATCTGCGACGGCAACCTACCGCGCAACACCTGGCCTCGAGGTCGCATCAGCCAGCTGTATCCAGGAGCCGACGGAGAGGTTCGAGTCGTGGACGTCACCATCAGCAGCGGCCACGTCCTGCGGCGTCCTACCAAGAAGGTCATCGTACTTCCAACAGAGTCGCAGCGTGGCGACGGCGGGAGAATGTGCACGATGCCCTAAGGTCACTTCCTACGTGGGCGCAAGTAGTGGGCCGGGCGCATAAAATCAGCGCGACGTTGGGAGAAGACTTCCGAGCACAATTTGCGTGTCTTATGTATATAATTTAAGTTTCTGTAATAATCCTGTTTAAATATTAGTATATAGGTATAATAGAGGTCACATTTGTCACGTAGGATAAGAAATAATGTATATAACGTGTAACTTAGCTGCCGAACCTAAAATAATTATTAATAAGTAGTGAAACAGGTAATTAGGAACTGTTAGCGAACTATTTTCGAATAACTATAAGCTAAATAAAGCATTATAACATTGTGTATTTCATTATCATAACTCTGCGACGCCCGTAATAGGAATAACAAGGGGCCGCGCCCTGCCACACGCCTTTATAGTAGTGAGGTGGGAGGCGAGGAAATTAAGAATATGTCCTCGCGTCGTGGTACTAGGGAACGTCGCAGAGTGTAGAAATATAGGAAATTAGATAGGTATTTTAAATAGTTTTAAGTATGTAATAGATAAAATACCCTAGCATAATTATATTGTAATAAATAATAAATGAGCGGTAGCGGGGGTGAGGAAGTGGGCGGAGCCGGTGGAAGGGGAATTTTATGGTATAAAAAGGGTGCGGGATTTCGGACCGACACTCCAGCCCGATCACTATGTACGGCAAGCCAATCCCTTGGGAGAAGCAAGCCAAATACCTAGGCGTGATCCTCGATGAGAACCTTACCTTTAAGGCTCATATTAAGGCGGTTCGCGCGCGCGCCTCCTTCGCTCTTAGCAGGCTGCAATTCGTACTGACAGCCCGTAGTAAACTGTCCCTCAAATGCAAGCTCCGCATCTATACCGCAGTCATCCGTCCCATCATGACCTATGCCTGCGTTGTATTTGCGCACGCTCACCCACGTCATCTCCATAAGATGCAGACCCTCCAAAACCGTTTCCTCAGAAGGGTCACGGGTGCCCCCTTCTATGTCCGTAATATCGATCTTCACGTCGACCTCAAAATGCCAACCATAAAACAGTTCATGAAACGCTTATCAAAGCGTTTCTTCGACTGCGGCATCAAACATTCTAACCCCCTGATTACAGCGGCCGCTGGCTACACTCCCTCTCGCATTAGCAGTATTCGCCGACCAAGGCATACTTTAATCGACCCCGACGACGCCACTACCCTCCTCCAGGAGAGTAGTAAGGCCACTAGCACGCTACATAAGCCCAAAACCCGATCGCCGTCCTACCGCCCTCGCCGCCGAGGCCCGCCGCGACGCCCAAATCGACGCCCCTCCCGACCCTTGCTCGAGCCAGCCCGCGCCGCTGATCCTGTAGCTTTAAATTCGTCCCTAATTAATACCAATCCTGATCCAGCTAGTCATTTGCTGCCCTCTTCCAGCGACGCCCTAAGCCGAGGTTCGTACCCCACAGGGGGTGCCCTTAGCGTTGTCGCTTAGTTTTAGCTAGTATATAAGTTTAAGTCCTGGCTGGAGGCCTTAATTTATTAGGGAATCCACAGGCAAGTCCGCTTAAGCAGACGACAACCGCATAGGTTGACCTGCGAGATGCCAAACATACAAACAAAAACGGACCGACACACTTCAGTCCCAGCCGCCGAGAAGAGAACAAGCTCTCGTAGGATAAGAAATAATGTATATAACGTGTAACTTAGCTGCCGAACCTAAAATAATTATTAATAAGTAGTGAAACAGGTAATTAGGAACTGTTAGCGAACTATTTTAGAATAACTATAAGCTAAATAAAGCATTATAACATTGTGTATTTCATTATCATAACTCTGCGACGCCCGTAATAGGAATAACAAGGGGCCGCGCCCTGCCACACGCCTTTATAGTAGTGAGGTGGGAGGCGAGGAAATTAAGAATATGTCTTCGCGTCGTGGTACTAGGGAACGTCGCAGAGTGTAGAAATATAGGAAACTATAAAGGTATTTTAAATAGTTTTAAGTATGTAATAGATAAAATACCCTAGCATAATTATATTGTAATAAATAATAAATGAGCGGTAGCGGGGGTGAGGAAGTGGGCGGAGCCGGTGGAAGGGGAATTTTATGGTATAAAAAGGGTGCGGGATTTCGGACCGACACACTTCAGTCCCAGCCGCCGAGAAGAGAACAAGCTCTCAAGAACAAGTCTACCAGCTCCGAAACAGTTCCTCGCCGCCGTTTGCCTCCAGAGAAATCCCTACCAGTGTTTATTATTCAACAAGGTCAAGCTATCCCGAACAGGCACTTCTATTTTCGGTATGGGAAGTAGTAATCCTTGTTTAGCACCTGAGGGTATCTAGTGGTGAGCGCACTCAAGGCAGGCAGAAACATATTTTTTTATAAACTTCCTCATTTTAAGGAACCAAAAGTAACCACGAATTCTATCTAGAGTCTTCTCAAAGCCGAAATGTCCAACGTCATCATGATTAGTTTTAAGTACTTGCCATCTTACGCCTTTTGGTACGACCCATCGCAAGGTATTTTCTTCTATAACGCGGAATACGCGACCGTTAAGAATTTTAAAATCCCTACGAATACTTGCAATTTTAGCGGTCTCTGGATCTTCTAAAATCACTTTTATGCGTTTAATTTCTGAATCTCCCGACTGGACGGTAGATATCCAATCATCGGTATTTATAGTCAGAACGTCAATTGTGTGTAATAATGGTTCTTGTTCATCTACGACCGGGTTTCTGCTCAGCGCATCAACGTGGGACATTTTCTCACCAGGACGGTATTCAACGTCACAATCATATTCCATCTTGATATGCGAGATAGAAGGTCCCGTTTAATGAATGTACTACGTAGTGCGTTACAATCCGTAACAATGGTGAATTTAATACCGAGCAGATATACGCGAAATTTTGCAAGAGCGCTGACTACAGCTAGCGTTTCAAGCTCAAACGAATGAAGCTTTTGTTCGTCAGCCGTAGTCTGTCGACTATAATATGCAACCGGTCGCCAAGGATCGGAACCAACCTTTTGCAACAGGATTCCAGCTAGACCTAGTTTACTAGCGTCTGTATGTAGTTAAGTTTCTGCCTTATGATTATACAGTGCAAGAACTGGTCTCTCTGTAAGAGCTCGTTTAAGACATATAAAAGCATTTGCCTCAACTTCAGTCCATCTCCAATTAGTATCTTTTTTAAGTAGATTGGTTAATGGCCTGGCTATCAACGCAAAGTTTTTGACAAAGTGCCTGAAAAAACTAGCTAAGCCTATAAACCTTATATCGTGCTGGTTACATGGGGTAGGAAATTTAGACACGGCTTCGGTTTTCTGTTCCCCAGGCTTTATCCCATTCTTGCTTATTTCGAATCCAAGAAAGTTTATCTTTTCATGGAAAAAATTGCATTTCTCCAATTTCAAAGTAAGACCACTATCGCGAAGTGCTATCAACACTTCTTCTAGACGAGCTAGACCCTTCTTCAACAGATTTAGCCGGAATTAGAATGTCATCCATATAAACAATAACGTATTTCAACTTAGCCTTGTCTAAAATTTTGTGCATGGCCCGCTGAAAAACGGCTGGTACATTAGCCAATCCAAATGGCATACGAGTATACTCGTATTGTCCATCGGGTGTTACGAATGAGGTCTTATCTATCGAATGTACTGCAATTGGTATTTGGTGGTAGCCTGAGGCGAGATCGAGAGTAGAGAAAATAGAGTGACCTGATAACTGATCCAGAAGATCATTTATCAATGGGAGTGGGTAGTGATCTCTTTTAGTTTTTTTATTAAGAGATCGATAGTCGACACACAGCCGTTTTTCACCAGTTTTTTTTTTTTTACAAGGACATTAGGGCTAGCATATGGAGAATTTGAATCTCTGACTATACCGAACCGCATCATTTCATCTATCATGTCACGCACATGTTCTCGCTCAGAAAAAGACAACCTATATGGCCTATATACTACGGGTTCAGAGTCTTTCAGTTGTATAACCATTTCAGTAACTGCGGTGAATCCTAAATCATGCAGTCCGTGAGAGAAACAACATTTATATTCTTCTATTAAAGTTTTTAAATTATGAATTTCAATGTTAGTTAACAGATTGCCATGCTTCAATTCAGTATTCGAATCTATTGTTGCCACGTTCATCACTTTGACTTCTGTACTAACGTACCTAGCCCTTGTAATAAGACTATCTTTCGGAAATATGATCGAACTTACTCCAATATTTTGGATTAAGACTCCGGACTCGCCCCGTCTTATCTCGTATTCCCCTGGTAATAGGTAATATTCACTACCTATCTTTCCTCTAACTGAACCACTTACATACATTTTGCCAGTGATTGTTGAATGTGACATAACGGGGATAAACTTAATTTCTCCTTTTTCAATACAGAGAGCACTACTAGTTTTTAGAATAACTTTCAGCTCTTCGCCTGGTTTTACCTTTTGAAATTGGAGATCTGTTGGAGTTTTTATAATGTTAATAGTTGGCCTTTCTGTAAAACTATGTCCTAGGAGCACTGGATAATAATAATCCACTACTAACACCTCTACATTATTTTCTATAACACCTTTTACATCTATCGTAATAAACGCCTTTCCTTTTCGCAAATGTGGCATGTTACCTAACCCTCGTAATAAAGGACCGGTGCCAGTTTGCCAATGTAGCCCTATTTGTCTGGCTTCTTTCTCACGGATCAACCTAGCCTCACTACCTAAATCCACTTGACATAGTATTGGGTTGTGATTGATTTTAATTAAAATTTTGTACTTATTATTAGAATCATCTAATTGAGATAAATCCAATGATGTTGGTAAAACATTCGCATTTTTAGTAGCAATTTTTAAGAACGGATTTCTGTGGATCGGGTTTTGATTTATTCTTTATTGGGCATTCCATATTAGTATGACCTATAAATTTGCAATAGTTGCATTTAATAATAGGTTTCGGACACTTAAAACTGACATGACCCTTTTCGTTACAATTATAGCAAACTAAGCTATCGGAGTTTTGACGAACTTTACTAGACTGATCTGAATTAGATTCGTTACTTTTCGTTGCCTCTCGAGAATTATTTGATCGAGATAAAATCCTTCTCCTAAACTCGCTGTTTTCCCTATTTTGAGTTTTAACAGTTTTGAAAAATTCTAATACATCTTCAGATTTTTTAAATTTCGCAGCCTGAGCACCTAACCTTATACTCCTGTCATCTATCCCATGGATAATACAGTCAGTAGCCTGTTTTCCAAATAGTTTGCACCGATTTAGTAAGTTTATTTTAGAAAAATAATGCATTTCTAGAGATTCCCCTTGGCCTACCCTCCTATTAAGCATTTCTGTTAATAATTCAGCATAATTCTCTGTATCCGGAAAAGATTATTTTAATAGTTGCTTCCATTCAGAACAGGTTCGCTTAAGAGAAGGAAGGCCTTGGTACCATAATTTTGCATGACCTACTAGTTTGGGTAGAGCATAATGTATAGTTTGTTTACTGCTCCATCCATATATTTCCGTGCACTCATCCACTTTATTTAACCAAACAGTAATGGTTTGCTCTTTGGAGAGAGGATCAAATTCGGGGATAACGTTATTGTTCATAGAGGGAAAACTATCACCAGACCTATTCCTGAGAAATTTTACCATTTCCTCAAAAAATAATGATGTTGTGTCATACCTTGATCTATCCCTGGATCTATCTTGGGATCTACCTCTGGAACTATCCCTCGTTCTTGGTCTCATTCGTTGATTAGAGTCACGTAGAGTTTGTCGTTCAGAGTGATCCCGCGATTGTCGTTCCTTCTGAAGTTGCTTCTCCAATAGTTCCAATATTTGCCTCTCCAAACTAATATTTTCCTCTAATTCCCTAATTTCGCTGCGACTGCGAGATCGCTCTTGACGTCGTGATCGATAGTGCGGTGAGTCGGGCTCTCCGTGCTGCAGGTATGGAGCACTATTTCTTCTACTGCGACATCTATCAGGTGAGCGTCTCGACTCCTTCGCATTCATGACTGGTCGTGAGACTATGGGACTCATCGGAGCTTCCGGTGTACAATATTGATCAATGCTGACCATTGTTTCCGAAACTTAATATTATGGGCGTATATATTGTTCAATCCCAATTCTGAGATGTAAAAACAACCAGAATTGAAACAGCAGGATCGGTTTTAAGCGTTTTAATGAATACTGACAATAGTTTGATTTTTACAATATAGCTTAACTTTTAAAATAAATCTTTATTTCTAGGAATATCCAACAATTAACGTATCGACTTTTTAAGGAGTCACTGCTCGCCATGAGCTCAAGAATAATTATGATCTTGGAAAAAGGACTCGTTGCTACCTGGGCGTAGACTAATCCCCACTCCACCAACAGAACATCTGACTCAGTGTTGCCATTAAAATAATATAGTGTATATCAAGTCTGTTATAGCCTCAAAAGTTTACATATTGAATCAAGAGAAACTAGAATTCGTCGATAAAACGGTTTTCTTGGGGATCACGCTCGACTCAAGGCTACAATGGGGTCCTCATTTAACATCTCTTGCAGGACTGAAAATGTCTGGCTAAATGCTGGTCCTGCTCCACATCACAACTAATTAATTGACATTTGAAACACTGTTGAAGCTGCTGAAGATTGTAAGAATTTATTTGCGTTATATAAACTCAATCTCCTTTTTATTATATAGATGCATTGCACAGATGTGAGTACTTTGTACTATAGAGCTACCATTTACCGGGTAATGTCATAGATTGACTTGAATGTGCTTAATTCGGCTGGTTATCATAAATTTCATATGTGTGGCCAAAGGATGATGGGAAGAAACGTCCCCACCATCCAACAGATTTGAAATGAGTGTCATTTGAAGCGTCTAGTAGGATAGATCATTTTTTATTATGGCGACGTCCTTCAAATACATGGGGTTTATAATACACTCGGTTCCAAAAATAACGGGTCAGTCACATAAGTTCGAATATCTACAAAACTGTAAGAGTTAGATCATTGAAATAAAAAACAGAATGAAGACTAGTTGCGCTTCTTATTACATACTTTTTATACTGGCTGATGAATGAAACTTATTTACAAAAAAAAACAAAATTTGAAAAATCTAAATTTTTACTAATTTTGTTTTTTGTAAATAATTATGGTTTCTTTCCATTTCTATTCTATTACAAAAAAATATTGTGAACGACTTCCACGTGCCTAATCAGTATTATGTGAGGTGGAGCATGGCAGTCACGTTAGATGAATGTACCAGAATCCTGACTTTCTTGGAACTTGGGCGGAGCCAGCGTGAAACAGCAAGAAACATTGGTGTTTCTTTGTCGACTGTTCAGCGGGTAGTCCAGCGGTACCGAGAGACCGGATCGCTCCTTCGGAGACCAGGAAATGGCAGGCCAAGATGCACAACGGCCAGGGATGACAGATACCTGGTGGCTACAATGCTTCATAATCGTTTTTAAACTGCAGTTGGTCTAAAAACCACTTTATTCGCTTTGGTGGTAGCAATTTAAGCGCACAAACAGTGAGGAGACGTCTTGCTGAGGCAAACTTGAAACCATTAAGGCCCGCAAATGGCCCCAAACTGGAACGGCAACATCGAATTGCAAGACAGAGATACGTGCGCGAGCACCAACACGAGACACTGGACGATTGGGCTAGGGTAATGTTCAAGGACGAATAGAAATTCATGCTTAACAAGCATGATGGTAGGCAGTTGGTGTACAGAATACTAGGGGAACGCTTCCATCAAGACTGTGTGGAAGAAAAAGTGGCACACGGCGGAGGCTCAGTACTTGTTTGGGCTGGAATTTCTGCCGAGGCCCGCACCGAGCTCGTGCTAATTCGAAATGGCACTCTGAATGCAGAGAGGTACGTGGAGGTGATCCTGAATGAGCATGTGGGACCTTTCATGGCGAGGATAGACCGGGATGGCATATTAATGCATGATAATGCGCGTCCCCATACCGCCGGAATTGTAAATTAATACCTTGGAGAGGTCGGTATCGAGCTGATGCAGTGGCCAGCGCGAAGCCCTGATTTTAACCCCATAGAGCATGCATAGGACGAGCTTGAGAGTAGCGTAAAACGTCGTAACTCCCTACCAATCACGCTATCCGAGCTCAGACAAGCACAGGAGGAGGAATGGGAAGCCATTCCTCAGAACCGGCTCCGTTGGTGTTCAGCATGCCGAATCGCCTGGAAACTGCAATAAGAGCTCGGGGAGGCAATACGAAGTATTAAAATTATGCATGTAATGAAAAAAAGCAAAAAAAATATCTTACAACATTTTTAAGTTTCAGAAGAAAATGTCTTACTTTAGTTTTTATTTTTATTTTGAGAACAAGAATGAAGGTACACATAAGTTTCAATTAATTCATTTTTTGAATCATTAAATGCCCAATCGAACAGTATTCGTTTCATTATGGTAGCATACGTAGTTCGGGAGATATTCGGACGTTTGTGACTGACCCGTTATTTTTGGGACCGAGTGTAAGAGGAATCAAGCAAGCACTCCAGCACCACGGCTAAAGGTAACAGCAGAACACCGTGTGGTTTAAGTCAATAAGAGTCTGACAGACCCCTCCACCTACCCCAGGGTGGAGGACATTCATGAGAATTACCACACGTAAAAAAAAGGTTTTATATATGTATTGTTTTTATATACTTTTTCTTTTTACTAACACATTTACTTATTGTGCAATAACAAGGATTAGAATATGGCGATCTTAATAATGTTTTCATAAAAGGTAAAGGTTTTTAAAGAGACCGCTCTTTTTTTTCGATTCAGTAGCGTCATGTCAGTTCACGTATTTACTAGATATATTTTAATAGACCGGAATTTGGCTGGCAGACATGATATTGCTTATTGGACTTGCCATGCCGGCAATCGCACTCTGGGAAGTTGTGCGCACATATATCCATTGTATGGTAGGTACAGTGGAATCTCTGTAATTCGAACCTCGTTAAGTCGAATCCTCAGTAAGTCGAAAAAAATTGCCATTCCCTTCCGCTGAACACCTAAATACGCGGTATCTCGAATTATTTAGATATTTAGACATTTAGACGACTTTGTAACTCGAACAAAATGTTATTTCCCTACGAAGTATCATCTATAACTCGAATTTCAAAAAGGAGACTCCGTAAGTCGTAGTTAGTAAAATATAATGACATCTTACTTGGAATTCCCCGAAATAATAGCAATAAAATTCGGGGAATTCCAAGTCTCAATTCGGGTTCGGGGCTTCTAATCTATTGTTTTTGTCTTGTACACATGCAATGAATGAATACATTCATGAAACTTTCTAAGTAACACAGCTGTGAACGTGATGTTTGTTCCTTGTCGACACAGGACACGATTAATTATAGCGGAGCTTGTTCATCAGTATTATTTTGGCTGTTAGCTAACAACAACATGAGTACAAAGCGGAAACTAAAGACTTTGACTCTACGTGAAGAAAGTGATGTTATCAATGCGGGAAAAAGTGGTATGATAAAAAAAAGACGTCACAGCTCAATACGGATTGCCAGCAAGCACTTTGTCTACAATAATTAAGAATGAATCCGAAATATTACGAATATATGAATCAAGTAGCAATTTATCTAGCAAAAGACGGCGTCTAGCTGAGTTTCCTGATTTAGAAGAATGCTTACTCACCTGGTTCAAACAGTGTCGGGACAAAAACATAAGCGTATCTGGGCCTATCTTACGCGAAAAGGCAGAAGAATTTTCAAAATCACTGGGACACAGTTCTTTTCGTGCCAGCAACGGTTGTTTGTTGAATTTTAAGAAGCGTCATGATCTTGTGTTTAGAAAAGTTTGCGGCGAAAGTGCAAATGTCAATAACGAGATATGTGATGAATGGATAATTGAGTTGCAGAGTTTATTGAAGGACTATGAACCAAAAGATGTCTTTAATGCCGATGAGACTGGCCTTTTTTCCAAGTGCTTACCTGATAAAACACTTATTTTAAAAAGTGAATAATGTCATGGCGGTAAGCACAGTAAAGAGCGATTGACAATATTGCTAGCAACAAATATGACAGGCTCTGAAAAACTTAAACCATTAGTTATAGGAAAGGCTAAAAAGCCTCGTTGTTTTTCTGGTTGTAAATCTCTACCACTAGACTATGATGCTAACAAGAAAGCCTGGATGACAGCTGAAATATTCGAAGGATGGCTCATTAAACTCGACAAGAAAATGATTAAGGAGAAACGAAAATATTACTTTTCATTGACAACTGTACAGCTCACAACATAATTCCGTCATTAAAAGCCGTGAAAGTTAAATTTCTTCCACCTAATACAACATCTAAGCTACAGCCCTTAGATCAAGGAATAATAAAAAACTTCAAATCCACTTACAGAAAGGAAGTTGTTAGGAAACTGATAACAGATATGGAACAACAGTCAGCTTTATCTATAAATGTATTGCATGCAATTAGGGTGACAGGCAAGGCTATCTAAAACTACAATATCCAATTGCTTCAAAAGCTGTGGATTTTCGATGCCACAAGAAGAAGCTTCGAAAGAACCCCTTGAGTTGGACGTGAGTGTAGAAGCTGACTGGAATAAACTTCAGAATATAGAAGTTCAATTTGAAGACTATGTGACATGTGATGAAGGGCTAGCTACTACTGGAACACTAACTGATGCTGAAATCATCGACACAGTTAATCAGAATATAGATGACGATGATGTTAATGAAAATGCCGTTGATCATACTGATCCAACAAGTTTTGAACCAACAATAACAAATAAAGAAGCCAGAGCTGCAATCAATACTCTACGAACTTATGTTGAAAGATGTGATGATATCGAGGATCATGTATTCGGTTCATTGTGTGAGCTGGAAAAAATAATTGAAAAAAAATCTGCAAATTGTTTAAATCAAAAGAAGATTTTTTTTTGTGTAAAGTTTGCATCATTAATATGTTATTTGTTTTAATATGTAAAAAATATTTAAAAACGTAAGTTGAATTATTATTCAAATTCGACTCTACAATCCGAAATATACACTTAGAAATAGCGCCTCTGTAAGTCGAAATTTCACAGTTAGTCATTATGTATCTCGAAGTTCTTGTTAAGTCGAAAACTCGTTAACTCGATTTTTTTGCATTTTCCTTGACATTCGAGTTATAGAGATTCGATTCCACTGTATATGGATTTAAATTGACTTTAATGCACCAGCAAAAATGCTTGATGATATTTTCATAGACGACTAAATGTAATTGTTAGTAAGATCAAGAGCACGTTAAGCTTGACTCTTTGGACTAGCTATGTTTTGTATGGCACGCAGAATAGAATAAATCAGAGCTAAACTTAAGCCAGTAGTGTGTCGTTTCACATGTTTTGGTTGTACTAATGATTAATAGGTAATTAACTTAAACACTGTTATTATACTCAATAATTTTCAGTTTGAGAATTAAGTTTTTTTATATAGAATCGTCATTTGTTTTCTTGAGATATGCTTTTTTGTTTGTGGGAAAATATATTTTTGTTTAAACATAAATACTTTTTTGGCAAAAAGTATTTTTTATAATTAATAAACCCAATAGTTTTTGCAACTAATACAGGTATCTTCTTACCTGATAAGTTTCTTAGATAAGCATAGCGATCTTAAACAAGAAAAAAACGGTTTTCAGCATAATAAATCGAAATGTTTAGCAGCATTTACCGTAATTAAAAATATCACAGAATACCTAAACGATAAAATTCCAGTTGTAGTAGTGTTTGTTTTGGTTTGATTTGCAATTGCATTTGATTTTGTGGATCACAGAATCTTACAAAAAAATGTGAAAACTATGGTATCCGTGGAGTCGCTCTAGATTGTATTAAAAGTTTTTTAACAGGCCGACAGCAATGTGTTGAAGTAACTCATATAAATATAAATCTTGAATCCATTACTACAGATCTTCATCTAGACACATCTGTTATAAAATGGCTTGAATCAAATAACCTATGTGTAAATATATTCGAAACAAAATTCATTAAATTTCTATACAAAAGCAAACTCTCCGATAATATTAACATTAAAATAAATGACAAAAAATACAAGAAACAGAAAGTTTTAAATTCTTAGGTCTAGACAAATTCTCAATTGGAAACTACACGTTACCAACATATGCAGTAAACTAAACATATTTGTGTATGCCTTAAGAAAACTTAGTATTGTGTCAGACGAAAAAACAGCCCGCATAGCTTATAGTGGATATGTTGAATCATTATTAAGTTAAGGCCTAATAATATGGGGCAATTCAACAGATAATGATGAGACATTTATAGTACAAAATAAATGTGTAAGAGCTATATGCGGTGTCGGTCCACTTGAATATTGTAGGCCTTTATTTAAAAAACTGAAACTATTGACCTTGACCCGGCATGTATTTGTTTGAGGTATCGGTTTTTGTGAGCAAACATAATACATTCTTTAGATTCAAGGGTGAAAATTACACCAGAAACCAAGAGATGCAATAAAATATTTAGTTCCTTTTTGTAATACATCTCTTATTAAAAATAATGTTTATCATAAATATGTGCATTACATTTTTTTTACATATTACCAACGATTATAAATAAAATAAAATAAAATAATCTTTATTTCGGATAAGCAACATCCATATGGGTTAGTAAACAAAAGGATAACTTATACCTATGTTAGTAAACTTAAAATCTATTTATTGAATAGGCTGTTGTTCGAGATACATCGTCGAACAACATCACCTAACAAAGGAGAATCATACCTCCCCGCCATTGTCTTCATGATGGAGTTGGAGCTCTCCCGCACTCTGCAGAGCAAAGAAGCAGATTTATGTCTGACGATGGCGTGGAAGCCATCGACGTATGCTTGTGCAAACATACCTGATGCACTGCAGAAACGGGGCAGCCCCATCAGCATCCTGAACCCATTATTATACTGGACCCGTAGGGCGCTGACAGCCCGCCGAGAATAGTTGGTCCACAGACAGCACGTGTAAAACACTTGGCAATAAGCATTGAAAAGAGTTATTTTAACTGCCTTGCTACAACGTGCAAACCTGCGAGCCAACAATTATAAGGGTAAAATATTACCAAAGATTATAAGGATAAAATATTTAAATGGGAGCTCCCATTAAAATATTTCAAAATAAAACTGCGTAGATGGTTGACACACAATTATTATTATTGTTTGCAAGAATTTCTGCAACATGAAGTAAAATATATATTTTAAGTTTCCTGTAGTTTTATGGTATGTGTTCTTAGTTGTTCTTAAGAATTTATGTTACAGAGACAATTTTTTATTTTAAGATTTTAGGTTTTGTAATGTTTGTTTATTTATTTTAACTTAATTGGTAAAAGATTTTTATTTTTGTAAGTGGGTTTGTACAAACACTTTTACACGTCAAACATTTTTTTTTTAAACTAGATGAGGTCGGCGTTTCCTATCTGACTACTCTGAGATGAAAGGCCGAAACAAACTCAGAGGTCACAGTCTCTTTTAAAGTCCAGACATAATCTTGGTCAGATCATGTTAAGACCATGTGGATTGATGTCTGAAATGGTCTTTTGAGGAAAGAACCACACAGATTGTCCGGTCAGTGCACGCAGGATCTCAACGATTCATCACATTGGGGAGGCCGCATAATTACTCAAACCGCCAGACCAAGATTACGATTAAAACTAACTGAGATTATAAAAAAAAAACAAGTTAAAAACAATGACCCACATAGTCTTAACATTCACAATAATAACAATAAAATAATACCTAGGTAAGTAAATATTCATGTCATTGTTTATTTTACAGATCATATGAGGACCGTGTAGGTCTACAGGAGGTAGAAGTGTCTTATGAGGAAAGAAACATACAGATTTGAGTGGGCCTGTCCAGTCAGTGCACGCATTTGTCATTAATCATGCAGCTCAACTCAAAACATAAGGAGCTCAACGATTCGACGAACAATACCAAAGAAAGGGCAATTGGGTAGGCCGCTTTAAGTACTCAAACTGCTTAATATTAATAACTGCTTAATAATTAATATTAGAACATAGGTATTTTTAAACTTATTCTGTACCTATGTCTTATTAAAAAGTGTACCTATTAGGTACTCGTGTGAAATTAATTTTGCACGCCCTAAACAGGCAAAATATGGACTGTATATTAAACCACCAACTTTTACACCTATATTTTTTACAAATAAATGATTCTTATTCTTAAGGCTTATTTGGGTCCCAATGTACAAATTGACACGTATCCCATGATTGTTGTAGGGTGGGTACTGGGTTCATACAAAATCCCCCATATAGTCCTTTGGTTTATATAATAATTCTGGGCTACTCTTTAACCCATCGGTTACTTAACCCAAATGAAACCCCGAGTTTAGTCAAGTTCTAAAATCTAGTCCACAGTATCCAAATTAAGGTATACTTTGGATATTGTGGACACACAACTTACTTAAGTGCCACAACATTATATTTTTATTTTTGATTTCATTTGCGAGTACTAAATTGCAAGAAAAACTTCTACAAAGTTGTTGCCAAGGATGCATTGAATTGTTATTGAACCTTAAACAGGGTTACCCAAAATGCTGGTTTTGTAAAGTGTTATTTAATGGGCTTTTAAAAGTAAATCAGTAACTAGGCAACCGGCAACAGTCACGGTTTGTAGCTTGGCAACAATAACAAAGTCAATCGTCAGTGTTTGTGATATCAAGTCTTGTACAAAGGTTTTAAAAAGAGTAGTGATAATTATCCTTATTATTTTTTTTATTTTGAACTCAAGGCAAATAATTTATTCAACATGAAGAAATTGGATGTGCACAAATTATTAGGAATCTCGACTAATCCTCAAAATAGGACAACTGGAGTAGTGGCTTGCCAGTGTGAATTAGGTCGAGAGAAGCTGCTGACTGCCCCACCTTACAAAACCACATCATCTACCGAGGAAACCAAGTCCCGGTACCCCACAGCACCATGCGCCCGAGATGCAGAGCAGCTTATATGCCCCATCAGCCACATACTAGTCACATTTAGGTCGCCCCTCCACCCCAACGATGTGTTCACGAAAGTCTTCCCAGCGTCAACGCCTGTAAAGTTTATTAAACGGAAATTAGCAAAACTACTCGGTGTGGCAAACAGTAACCTTTTACTGACTAAAAATAGAAATGTACTGAAAGATGCAACTCTGTTGTCAGAGCTTAAGGCTGATCCACTTGGCTCCCTCGCCATCGATGTTTTCACGAGGGATTCAGAGGAATTTTCTCTATCATCGATACCAAAGGAATCCTACATGCATGAACTATTGCATGCAGTTCTTCCAAAAAAGAAAGATATGCCATTCATAGCAATCAAGTTCAGGGTCTTAAATCAGAATGCCACATTTACTCGCTCATATCACTGCATAATGAAAGTTCACGAGATAAAGAAAAACTTGGGTGAACTTTTTCAAACGGATCCTGACAATCTGGTATTTTTAAGAGGAGAATATACATTGAAGGATCGAATGGCACTTATGGATCTTGATTACGACAAATACGGAATAGCAGAGGTTGAGTTACTGACGAAAAATAAAGCTACGTTGGATTTAGACAAATTATACCAAGAATTGCCAGTTAATGATGTTTTAAGTGTGATGGTACCGTTTGGTTCTACTCTCAAACAGATTAATGTAGAAATATTCTCTAAACCAATGAAAAAGCCGTATTTAGGAGGGTACAGGAATGTCCAGACAGGTATATGAGTAAAATGTTCTTATGAAAAAAAACAGACTTTGTTTAAACTAACTCTATCTATTCAAGAGTAATTTTTTTTCTTTTCTTAGGCGCCGTCTACCACCATGCGTTCACTCAAACACCACAGAAACCGGAGAAACTACCACCAGAATCGAAGAACTGTAGAGACACACAGACGGCAGAAGAAAGAGAAAAAATAAATGTAAGTATTACGGCCATTACTCGGTCTGTTTTATTTAGTATTGGTATGGCGCGCCCTTCGGTGCGGAGGAATGCGATGCTTTATTTCTTCATGTATAACACACGCAGTCACGGGTACGCGCACTAGTGGTGGAAAAAAAACACATTTATAGAGATCCGTACATAATAATGAAAAAACGGAACCCAAGCTTCACTCGTGTATCTTTCTGTGTGTCTGTCACAGCCAATTTCCCAAGCCAGTTGAAATTTGGTACACATAACATGAACTTCTGTAACCCAAACACGAAAGTGTAACGTAAATAAATTAATTTTAAATATGAGGTCACTTTCAGAGAGTATTTAAGAAAATTCAAAAAAGTCTTGCATAGTACTCTACCGTGCAGTGCGGCAAATCAAATGAAAGGACTTCTTGCGAGGATCTCAATTTTCTTTTTTTTAATATATAGTTTTCAAGTTAATTAAGAACACCGTTAAAATTTGACCATTTTTGGCAACAATTTTGGCTTTATTTTATGTTTTATAAAAAAAACACTGCATAAATTAAATACAAATAAAGTTTTAATCAACTCTTCGATAATTGAGCTTTGTTGTTGCCGACTTTGTTTTGGAGATTTTACACTTTTCTTAATACTTATTAAAATTAACAAGAATAACGAATCTTTGATAGATGTTGGCTCATAATTTTTTAATGACTTATTATTTACTTTTCGGTTTCCACACTGACAAATTTATTGAAATAAAACGATAATCATGTTTAACTTTTGATGTACAATGTCAAACGTTGTAGTAATACCCTCCCGAAAATAGTATGGAAAAAAGATTTGGAATAAAGTCCTCTTGTAGTATTTGAACTGCTAGATTTTGTATATTAATAATAATAACGAAATTATAACATGCCAACAAAACGGCCAAACCCTGAGACAGATCGCTACTGATGTTAGATAGTACAATTTTATCCGTCCCTGTCAAACAAATAGCTGTCAACACGTTATCGGGTCGCATACTTTGGCTTTTATTGGGACGTTAAAACGAGAGATTTATAGGTTTTTCTATCAACAGTACGCCTAAATTGGAGATAGATACGTTATTGGGTTAAAAATGTCGGTATTTTTATTAACTTTTGCGTCGGCATGAAGAATGTAACTGCTGGCGTGCAAGAAATAATTAACCGTTTTACACGATGATTATTACTTTAACATGTAGGTAATATCCGTAAAAAATCAATACGAAAATAATAATAAATTGAACATTCTACAAAAATACTTAAATGAAATATATCACAACAAAAACATATAATGTTAAGAAGGTTGCCTAACATAACGCTTTCACTGTTAAAAAGTTATCAGATCTAATGTAGAGCCAAGCCGCTGACTCTCAAAATTTAAGGGTTGGCTTTTAACCCTAAAAATGACGGATTACGAAATTATTGAGTCAAACGTTAGCCATAATCTATTTCAATTTCAGGAGACGAACTACAGTCGTGCAACGCAAATGAATAGTGTTCACGCATACATCCCGAACGTGACTGACAGGATAGTGGTGCCGAAACCATACGAGACATACGAAGACATGATCATACGACTGAACCACGACCATTACGCGTCCATCATACAACGCGCCTTCAGACATTATCAGTTTCGGCAAATGATTCACAGATGGTTAAAGGAATGCATGTATGTAATTAATAGTTTTATTACCTTTTAAATTCAGATTGATTTGAGAGAGGCAATCAGGCTGACGCAACAACCCAACATATTCCAATTTAAAGATAGATACCCCCGTCTATATACAGTTACAAGCCTGCAACATCTGTAAATAAAAGTTGAAAATCTATACAGGTGTCTCGTAAGTCGACGTCAAGCTGGAGTCGGGTGATAGGTGGTCGGGTCGTATAGTTAACAGAAAGAAAAGATGTTAAAATTTGAAGCATCAGGAGTTAAAAGACCGTCACCGGGATTTTGTCGTTTTTTTTTAAATATAAACGCCAGTAATTTAAAAAAAAAAAACTCAAAATGTTATACCTGTACCTTTACTCGTAAACCTAAACCTATTCTTTACGATTATAAACTAGCCAGCACTTCAATAGCCAGAGTTAATACGATTAGAGACTTAGGCGTCATTTTTGACTCGAAACTTCGTTTTGACACACACATCGATAATATTATTAAAAAAGCTTCTAAGGCACTAGGTTTCATCCTGAGGATATCAGCCGATTTTAAAAATATCAAAACACTTAAAATTCTTTATTGTGCTTTTGTACGCAGTCATCTCGAATACTGCTCACCAGTTTGGAATCCCATTTACAATGCTTACGTCAATCGCATCGAAAGTATTCAAAAGAAATTCATAAGGTACATTCAGTTTTAAATCCAAAACCTATTTGCCTAATTATTACAGCCGCTGCAGGAAGTTTCACATTCTTCCACTAATAGAGCGGAGAAAAATTGCAGATATGATGGTACTCTTATTCAATTTGGCAAATGGTTCAACCGACTGTTCTGAATTGATGAGCAAAATTGGGCTGCGTGTTCCATCCTTCACCTTAAGGAATCATCAACCTCTGTACGTTCCTTCTGTGCGGTGCATATATCGACAAAACTCATACATGATAAGAGCTTGCAGGGCTTATAACTCGATGTGTCAGAGTGTTGATAATCTAGATTTATTCTCCACCAGTGTTCCTAAACTAAAAAAAATACTGTGTAACAACTTCTTTGAAAATCACTAAAACCTGTTCATTCTTCTCCGAGTGCTAACTTATTCATACTTTATCTTGCCTGTCTACTGTTTCTTGTGCTACCCTCATAATGTCAGTGAAAACTTTTAATTGGCCTTCTTTAATTATCTGTCAACTATCTGTATCCTAGCTGTAAGTTTTCTAAAGAAATAAAATAAAATACATGTTGAGATTTTTATCTTTATTTTTCTGTTATGACTTGACCTATCACCCAATTCCGGTTTGACGTCGACTTACCGGACACTGTATAATGTGCCTTTGCGAGATGGTAGTTCCATCGACATCTGTTGGTATAAATCGGTACCTACCTAGCTTATTTTTGGTATTTCTTCATACTGCTGTCGAACCTATTACAATGAGTTTTACTACCTAAATACCTGCTTCACCATTCTCTCCACTAAGTTTGTAGGTAAACCTTGTTTCATTTTATACTTAGGTGGGTATTCTTCTTATTTATTTATTTATTTTGTCTACAGGGAAAGAATAGCAAGAATGAAAGAGGAAGACAGACTGGAGCGAGAAGCAATGGAGAGACGTTTACGACGGGATCTAATTACTAAAACATTTCCGAAATCGCGTGAAGATTTTGATCAACTGTATGCAATGGTAAGTAAAACTATTGAGACCAAAACCATAATTATGTTGACCCAAGGAAATCAAAATAGAAAGGACATACCTAGTTACGTAGGTAACAAATAACAAGTTATATAATGTTCAGAAACAAGTTGTTGTAGAAAGTGCTGCTATACATAATATCTAGTTATAAAACAAACGAATGTGTATTTTGTAGGTTGATCGTTGGAAGCATGCTGAAATAGCCAGAATATCACAGTTACATGCAAAAGGTCCAAAAATAGCAGAATTTACATTACTTCTTGATAAGGAAGTGGAATTACTGAGATGTATCGAAGATTATAGGGGTAAGGTGAAAGAAGACAGCAAGAAGATCAAAGAAAAACGATTCTTAGAAGAAATTTCGAAACCTGTCGCTTGGTACGGCCGCAGTGGTAAATTAATCACAATGGAAACAGTCGAAATCCAAAAAGCCAGGAAACTAAAAGAACTTTATAATTCTTTTAACCGTAGTGATCTAGATACTAAAGAGCGCCTTGAACTCTTGGTCGACATGAAGTTTGCACTTCAGGAATTTCGCCATCCTCTAGCTGAAGAAATAATAACTCTATTGGATCAAGAATGTGATCTGCTTGTAAGAAGGTATAACACTCATCAACTCGAATTCCTGAGACGACGAACAGCTGGCGCCGTCATCCGGCTAATACAAACATCTGAACTGAATTCTGGTGTAACCAAGTATAAGGACCGTAGAGACTTCCAGAAAATGGAGCACGGCAACCTTCACTTCTGCGAATTGTGCCACCAGGTAAAACCGTATTCGGACTTCCCCTTGGACACGAGGATGTCTGGCTGTTTGATTTGTAAGTCATGCTCGTGGAAAGACGTCAATGAACGTAGTTGGATCGATATGACGCCTTTTAAATTTATACTAAGAGCTGTACAACGTGACGAGCGACGCCGTAAGTGTTGGGGGTCTTTAGCTTTCGTTGTTCAAGAGAAAGACGTTTTCTTTATAGTCGAGAAGCTTTGGCATTCGCATTCCGCAATCAGCGAATGCGATGACATAACTGAACTGCGGCTTTGTAGATGGCACGTGCACGAGGACTGGTCGCCGTGGAACTGTTTTCTAGTGACTGTGCAGGAAATGAAGGCTCATTTAAAACTGGATGATCCTGAGACAGTATACGACGAAGAGCTAGTTCAGAAAGTTGGGAATAAACACAAACTTGCCCGCGCCAATTTCGAGCAGTTAACGACTGTAAATAAGCGATATACAGAAACAGAAAACTGGCAAAGCGTTCGAGCCCCGGCCGTGGCCCGTGTCGAGGCCGTAGAACGAATTTGAATTTTGATATTTGAAGAGTTTTTTAAGAATGTTTTAGTGATGGTCAATTTATATCATGGTTATGTTTATTGTAGTTTTTTTTATTTGCATTATGTACTGTCTACTACTGTATACTATGTCTATTGTAGTTTATGCGCGTAATGACTGAATTAACGAGCTAAAATTGTTGTTTTTCCTTGTGATGGCCGCGTATTAACCAAAATTGTTGGCACAGGAAAAAAAAAACGAGCTCGGTTTTTTTTTTTTTTTGTATGCGTCAATTTTAAATCAAGCAATTACATGGAATTTTAACTCTTTCAAATATATATTAGTATTTTACTGTTTTGTCGTCTATTAGCGTTTTTCGTGCTGTCAATGCTTTTGTAAATGAAGCAAAGATTTTAAAGTTATCAAGCGACTTAAATAAAACCAGGCAGCTATTTAAATTGTCTTCTTTTAATAATTACACGTAATACTTTATAACATAATTACACATTACATATACAATAATAATTTCTCAAGATATCAAACTCTCGTGAAGTTTAAACAACATATTATTCAAAACACAGATGATGAAAAGATGAAAATTTCATAACAAAATGCAATTTAAAGAGTTACGCTTAGTTGATATATACTTAGAGGTCAATAAATTACGTAAATATAATTTAGGCAATAAGAATCATAGCTGTACAGTAGTAAATAAAAAGGAAACCCCTAGTCTTTTTAAACCCCCAGTTGTAACATAATCCAGTAAGTTAACAACTTCAGTTACATTATATTATACCCATTTAGTTATTCAACTTAAAAAATGTCTTATAAATAAAGTAAAGCTGTCAGAAATGTCGTCACATGGTAACGTAGAGCAATTCATTGACTCCGTACATTCCGTAGCAGTTATAAAATCACCACCTTGTGTGAAGTAATGCGTGAAGTAGTGCCATGCAACTTATTTGAATGACCGTATTTTTTTTGCAATCTCTCTTTTTACTATATTTTCATTAAGGTGAGACCAAAATGCATCAAAACACGAATGTAACAACTAACTTGACATAAATTAATATTAGGAATGAAGTTCTGTTACCGACACAGCGAAATCCAACATGAATATTTAGTGCAGCAGAGCCAAAGCCAAATTGTGCCAAATATCAACAAATTCTTAGAAATACATGGGATGAGAGTGACAATTCATATAAGCAATCCAAAAACATAATTGTAGTACATTTTCCATAAACTAAATCAGTACAACGGCTCCTACATTGCACCGCATCTGTTTACGAATATAAAACAATCTCGATATAAAATTCATACCACATATATTCGAATCCTCGATTTAGAAAAACACCTACACTGCGATTCTAGATAAAATTAAGTAATTTATGCCTTACTTATTAGTTCTACATTTCAATCATAAAAATAAAATTTCGCCTAATGGACATCAGTCGAGTTGTGAACATGGAGTCTTGCAAACAAGTTAATCATAAGGAAATAATATTACTCAAACGCTGTCTAGTCCAACAGCTGGTTCAAAATCCAACGTCATAAATTGTCCTATATTTTTTATATCTAAGCATAGGTCATTCTCTCATTTGCAGGGGCGACTGTCGAAGGGAGTGTTTGTACATTTTGCACCATCTCGTAAGACAGCGTCCCTCCACGGTACGTTGCACGTGCGATGACGTCATGACACGTCACGCCACGCCGTCACTGCTACGCATTACATTTCAACATATCCGGACATCATCAACTGTTCCTACGCTAAATTTCCTCAACAGAGACCGAACTATTGGTACTAGCTAAAATGTATTTACAATAAACGATTGTGCCTCAATAGAACAATACTCTAATAATTTGTAACTCTCTCGGAGCTGTATAATACAAAAAGTGCAGACACAATATTCACATAAAAGAATACATATCTATTATACACTTACTCGACTATTTTTGCACTTTTATATTGCCAGTTCAGTGGCTTAAACTCGGAATATCTCAATTTAATTAAGACTTCATAACCCATATCTATGTCGTCAACATAACTATCATCTTAACAGTCTGTGATTTATATTTACAATATCAAAGAGAAGGAAGAAGTATCGATACAAAGAGAAGAGCTGCGTGCAAACAAACGTCCACCACCTATATTATTGTTTTCACTTTTACAAATGGCATATTATATACTATTGCTAAGGGTGTTCTCAATATACAAGGGTCACTTTGTTGTTTTGGTTCGTATTTACAAGTCTTACAACAAGGATGAACTCAAGACTCAGAACTACTAACGCTTAGTCGATATATGTTAAGACACATATGCATGCACTAACAGAACCGCGTGTTATTCCCATTCTCGTCAAATGGGAAGATCACGTCGAAATCAACGCTTCTCAACACTATCCAATACCCTACATAAACTCTATCAGCCAACAGAACAATAATATATCTCCGTTTTTCTTAAAACATTCTCGCTAGCCCTAAACGATCTGCTTTATTGATCAAAACTTATGATTACACCAGAGGGCAAAACGATGCGATCTTGAGAGTTCTTCGGTTTAAGTCGGGTTCAGACTGGGTTAACAAGTCGGTAGTAGTTGTTGGTCCAGCCTGGACGATTTAGCCGACACCGACCGAAGGCCATCGTGCGAGATTCGGCATCGGTTAGCACGCGTCACTGGCACTCAGTGGTAGTTGTCGAGCTCCAGCGACGAGGAGTGTCGCTCGGCGCCGGCGTAGCTGTGCTGGCTGTAGTTGAGGTTGCTGAGCGACATGTCCTGCGGCACGTCGGCCGGCGCACACACCGCCTCCGTCGCCTCCTTGTCGCTCGCCTCCATGAACTCGATGATGCGCTGCGTCGCTTTGACATGAGCCACGATCGCAGCTTCGGCCTGAAAAAGCATTATATATTTTCATTTAACAACACGCTTGATGACTGTTGACAAGAAATTGCAAATATTTAACATAACATCACGCTTGTTCCCCCGAAAGGTTACACGCACATTATACCAGTTTTGTTAAGGTCCCACACAATAGGGGGGCGAACTTATTGCCATCAATTGGGCACAAATCTAGACTCCGTAATGCTACTGAAAAAAATTTGATGAAAAAACCCAATATCACTTTGCCCGACCTGGAAATCCAACGCAGGACCTCATGTAGCGCCACGCTCGTGTGACGTAGTGTGTGTACTTACGCTGGCGGTGAGCGACAGGAAGGCGTAGTACTTGTTGAGCGTGGGCAGCAGCGGCGCGTACAGCGGCACGCGCGCGCGCACGGCGCGGGCGTGGTGCGGCGCCGCGCCGGCCGCGTGGCCCAGCAGGAGCGCCATGTAGCGCCACGCTCGTGTGACGTAGTGTGTGTACTTACGCTGGCGGTGAGCGACAGGAAGGCGTAGTACTTGTTGAGCGTGGGCAGCAGCGGCGCGTACAGCGGCACGCGCGCGCGCACGGCGCGGGCGTGGTGCGGCGCCGCGCCGGCCGCGTGGCCCAGCAGGAGCGCCATGTAGCGCCACGCTCGTGTGACGTAGTGTGTGTACTTACGCTGGCGGTGAGCGACAGGAAGGCGTAGTACTTGTTGAGCGTGGGCAGCAGCGGCGCGTACAGCGGCACGCGCGCGCGCACGGTGCGGGCGTGGTGCGGCGCCGCGCCGGCCGCGTGGCCCAGCAGGAGCGCCATGTAGCGCCACGCTCGTGTGACGTAGTGTGTGTACTTACGCTGGCGGTGAGCGACAGGAAGGCGTAGTACTTGTTGAGCGTGGGCAGCAGCGGCGCGTACAGCGGCACGCGCGCGCGCACGGCGCGGGCGTGGTGCGGCGCCGCGCCGGCCGCGTGGCCCAGCAGGAGCGCCATGTAGCGCCACGCTCGTGTGACGTAGTGTGTGTACTTACGCTGGCGGTGAGCGACAGGAAGGCGTAGTACTTGTTGAGCGTGGGCAGCAGCGGCGCGTACAGCGGCACGCGCGCGCGCACGGCGCGGGCGTGGTGCGGCGCCGCGCCGGCCGCGTGGCCCAGCAGGAGCGCCATGTAGCGCCACGCTCGTGTGACGTAGTGTGTGTACTTACGCTGGCGGTGAGCGACAGGAAGGCGTAGTACTTGTTGAGCGTGGGCAGCAGCGGCGCGTACAGCGGCACGCGCGCGCGCACGGCGCGGGCGTGGTGCGGCGCCGCGCCGGCCGCGTGGCCCAGCAGGAGCGCCATGTAGCGCCACGCTCGTGTGACGTAGTGTGTGTACTTACGCTGGCGGTGAGCGACAGGAAGGCGTAGTACTTGTTGAGCGTGGGCAGCAGCGGCGCGTACAGCGGCACGCGCGCGCGCACGGCGCGGGCGTGGTGCGGCGCCGCGCCGGCCGCGTGGCCCAGCAGGAGCGCCATGTAGGCGCCCACCATGCTGTGCTCCATATGCGCGCCGGCACGCGCTAGCACTGAACATACAACACACTTCTTACTTCACATCCTACTATTTATTACACAAAGGAACCCGTCATTGGCAATGTACGCTGACTGAGCGCGCTGCCCCGTAAACGCCAGAGACATTGGGACGCAAGACGATTTGCACCGCAAGGCTGCCTCACCACAGAGCAAAGTACGCGATGTGTGTAATAGATAAATGCCTTCAGTATATTACGAATTTCAGAACACTGCCTTTAAATATACAACCAAAATAAGTTGCTAAGCATTGAAACTCAAAAACATTCCCATACTTCGAATTATTTATTTTCTCAGTTCAAAACCTTTCGGAAAAGACGAAAAGATATGAGGAACTACTTTAGCTGAAAAGTTGTTAAGTCATTAAGAAAGAGCATTTTTATTAATATACTGGATTTGGTCCTCTAAATTGGATACTCCTCTGAATACACCGCATTTGGTTTTTGCACAAAAAAAATTACCCGTATGCGGCACTATAACGTGTTGACAGCTATTTGTTTGACAGTTTCTATCATCAGTAGCGATCTGTCTTAAGTTATTGGGTTTTGCCGTAATTTTACAGTCAATTTGCTAAACAATCCAATCAATCAAATCAAAAGAGGACCGGACCCAATATAGAACCCTGCGGTACACCCATTTTGACTTTTAAACCTAAGGAATTCACACCGTTTATTTGAACTTGTTGCAGTCTATCATTAAAATATGATTTTGCTAAGCTAAACGCAAGTTTACCCAGTCCGTAATGCTCAAGTTCCAAGAGCAGTGTTTCGATAGGTAGCAAAAGGTGCTTATTGCATCTTGTTCGATATCAAGTAAAGAAAAATGCGCCTTTTAGTCTATCTTAGGCTTAGCACTGCACTCACACTGTTTTGGAATAGCTGAAAACGCCAAATCGTTTACAATCACGCACTGCGTCTGGCATTTACTCGATTTTATGTCAGTACTTTCATGGATTTCTGGCGAACAGTGTGTGTAGTGGCTTTGGTTTCAACAATAAGAGAACGTAAACAACACCGCCACCACAGGTACTGGGTTTGGTTCAAATCGAAGTTTTAATTAAAAACCGAGTGGTATGTGCACCACCATACAGTAACTATGTGATACAAAAAGATCGTGCGTTTTCGAATCGGTAGCATATTAGGTTTATAAATTTTAATGCGCCAAGTAAAGCACTTCGTTTTAATCCACCCATACGTGTACCTCATAAATTTTCGGATTATAGGCAGAACAGTTACATTGTGCGCGCAAGCAGAGATTTTAATGAGATATGCATCACAATTAGCGTGAATGCGGCCAGAAGGTGCTTAAGCATCAATTTTTTTAAGTAGCGGTTTTATTGTTTTGTTTTCATTATTAATTATTTTCTCTTATAGTTTCAGTCATAAAACTGTTAACCTAGTATCTATATAGGTTCTTAATTTAAATAAGGCGATGTGTTTTTTGTATTTGTGCTCACACACAAGGATTTGTAATTGGCTTCCTGGTGACTATGGTCTCCTTTTTTGTTTGTTTTTATTAGCTGTAAATCCTCCAATAAATAAATGAATAAATCAGTCACTGAAATAAATTGCATAGAAAACACTTGTATAGAAAGCTATGCGTTAACATTTTTCAGCTGAAACTGCTTGCGTTTAATCGCAGTGCGGTGCAAAATGAATCTTGAGAATGACATACATACATGAGCAGAATTTATCAAGGAATACACTTTCGGTAGCATAAATTGACGTAAAACTAATGATTTCCTTTTGTTTTCCCGCACTTTTTACTGAATAATGGAATTTTCAATGTTTATTACCAAATAAAAATAATCCCGGTGAGAATTCTTCACTAGGATTTTTTCCCCCAGGAAATATCTTATTTTTCCTGGAACAGTTCTAGTTGCTACGATTACAGCTATTATTTCCAAAAATATACAAAAATTAAATACTTACACTTCGCAACAGTTTCATCGATGTCGTCTTGAGATTGCTTCTTCTTATCATTATTATCGTCCGGCTCTTTTTCGCCGTCTAGTAGGGCATCGGTATTTTCTTCTGCCCGTCTGTAAAAATTAAACATAGTACTTGAAATTTGTCCCCTACGGAATGGTTGCCGAGAAACGGTAGAAGGAGCGTTGGCAGACCAGCGGCTAGGTTGGTGGACAGCCTACAGAAGATCGCAGGGAAGACCTGGATGGGACACGGACTAGGGAAGCAAGGCACAAAACAGAAGGCATATACCCATCAGTGGGTGGAACAAGGCTGCCGATGATGATGATGTCAACTTGAAATTGATACATATCAAAACATTTATGAAAGACGAGGCTGCAATTACAACTTAGTTTGGACAATTGTGTTAGAGCTCTGACGTCGTTTGTTTTATTAAAGTTGTCTCAATTTTTTTTTACTATTGGCATCTATTGGAATTGTCATATAGTCGTATGAAAAGGTTAGCTTATGTAAAATTGTTAACTGGGTAGGATAATTGGGTTTTTTTTTTGTTCTGGCAACATTGGTAGCCGGTCGTCAATAAAACGGTATCTATAATAATTAACTCAAAAATTATTAAAAAGTGTTAAAATTATGTTAAATTCATGTAAAATAGTCAAACCTAGGTTTAATACCTAGGTTTGACTTTGTATCACATAAAGTGATTATACAGTGTTTTTTGTCGCGAAAACTTCGTACAAACAGAATTCAAAACCGGCTGTCAACTCAACGCCTCAACGGTGACGAATTTCAAAATATCGTCGATCCCGGGGAGTATTTTGTTTTAATTATGTTATTGTAGTAATATTTACAAACCACAGAACACCACGACATACTGCTCAGGTCTTTGAGCTACGTCATTCACACACTGGCACGGTTTATGTCTCCTTTTGCTTGACAACTAGTGGAAGCAAAATCGATGACGAAAACATTCGCCCAGACATTAAACACTACATAATATACTACATAAACAAAATAAGCTCATTACGAGCTCTAACTATATTTTTGTAGCCTGTAATGTGTCACAGACTCTTCACATAAAATCTAGTTTCATTGTAGGTATCTCCTGATCTAGTTTTAAGATACCTAATAGCAAGAAAAGCAGTGTTTTCTATAATATTTCTATTTTGATTAACTTTCCTATCTAATTCTAATAGACTTTATCTAATTGTACTTACCTATTTCCTAACAATTTACTTTCCCCCCAACTACCTCCTACTAATCCACATATCAGAACATCTTTTCTTGCACTGTAATTTAGCTGCATAACTTCACACATTCCAGGTGACTTGCAATTAGTCAAAATTATGACCCGCAGAGCTACAATTAAGGAGATGGAAGCAAAGTTGAGAGCTACCTTGAAGGAGCTTGAAGCTTCTCAAGCTGAATGTAAACAACTGCTCCAGGAAAGGGAAGACAGCGAAGTGGAAGTGGAGAACATAAATGCCAAAAACACCTTCCTTAAAAATGAGCTGCCTGAGCTACACATACAACACATGGACTTAGCTGACCAGCACACTCAACTACAACATCAAGTGTCAACATTTCAAGCGTGCCGTGAGACCCACGAACTGGCTTTGAACCACATTTCAGAACTTAAGCAGAAATTATGTGAAGCCCATAAGGCCCTATCTCTCTCAGAGTCTGCCAAAGTCAGTGAACAGGTTGCTAACACCAATAACCTATTTTATGAACTGGTAGGCAGTAAGTCAAAATCAGTGTGTGAGCCAGCTGTAACAATAGATTTGACTGGTGACGATACCATACCACTGTGTCCTATTGTTATGAGTCACAATAAATTAAAAAAAATTATTAAAATTAAGAAAATAATGAAACGGTCACAAAGAGCCATTAAAAAACAAAATCTTTTAAAATTAAATCTTTCCCTTAGAAAAGAACGTGTTATTCTTTCCAAAAGTTTAAAGAGTTGCACTGTTGAGTTAAATGAGTGTAGAGGAAAGTATGATATTGATACTAAGCTTCTTTATAATGATATTCTACACAAGGAGCACTTGCTGAAGGATATTTTTGAGAAATATGTGACATCACAGCAACAACTGAGTGAGCGATTGTTTGAGGCTGGGGAATTACTAGAATTGGTGAAAGGCAATGCTGAGAGATATGAGTCTCTGACCAATAATCTATCATGCAGCTGTGCCAACCAACCACCACCTCCTCAGCCTGAGCTTGACTTGTCTCCACCGGTGTTGGCTCTTCCAGCAGAGCCCCGTGTTAATACAAAGAAAAGTAAGTCCATATTCTTTTGTGACGAAATAGGCTCAGGCTTTGGAAAAATGTTACACAATTACCTAAGCCATAGTTTTACCAACCATAGTTTTCATAACATACGTTTTGAACAAATGATTAAAAGAATAGCAAATACAAACCTAGATAATTATTCTACAATGGTTTTGCTATTAGGTAATAGTACCGGTATTACCAGAAAGGACATAGTGGATGGTGTGGACACCTTATTAAAGCTAAATATAGGGAAGCTAATGTTGTGTGCTTTACCTTATTCTGATACTTTATCAGATAATGAAAACAATTATATTCATAAGTTGAATAATACTATACACATGCTGACATGTTGTCATAGTGACAAATTATTGTTTTTTGACACTAACAAGTTTGTTAGTAGTTTTAAGTTAACTCAGAGAAGTTTATCTCTGTCTTGGAAATGTAGACATATGATTGCTATGTTGATAGCATATAACATTAATGAGGTTATAGCTAATATAACAAATTGTAGGAGTCTGATTGACGAGTCTGTGTTGTCTGCTTATTCTAACAACATAGTGAGCAATCATGAATCGTCATGTTGTACGAAGGAGAAACCACCTATAAATCCAACATCCTTGGAGGCTACTACTAGTCAGGAAAGGTGTTCTCTTCCTTATGGAACTGAAAAGGACATTCTAGACTCTTCAAAAATTGTAGTTGTGGAGGTCACTCCGGATAACTTTTTAAACTAGTTAGTAAGACAACAGAAGTTACCCCTACAAATAACCAATTATTATTAGACAATAGTAATAAAGTATCTTCTGGCAACTGTTAACTCATAATGATAAGAAACCAAAGGGAGTGCAACACACTTTAAAATTACTTAATCAGAATATTCAAGGTTGCTCTTCCAAATTACTAGAAATAGAATTGTTTTTGGAAAATACCAAGTTTGATGTCATTTGTTTAACAGAACATTAGTTAAAAGATTATCAAGTACGGTCAATTAACTATGAAAATTATTGTGTAGTTAGCCATTTCAGCCGAAAACGTATGATACATGGCGGGTCATTAATTTTAGTTAAAAACACAATTAAATCTAAAGAACGAAAAGACATCACTGGTCTGTCTGTTGAACACATCATTGAATTGTCCTGTGTTGAGCTTGATAAGCATGTGATAGTATGCGTATACAGACCCCTAGGTTACCAGAATCTATGTGTGTTTGAATCAGTAATGGAAGATGTGCTGAAGAAACTTAGTGCTAGTAGTAAGTCAATAATCGTATGTGGTGATTTCGATATTAATTTATTAGAAAATAACTTGAATACTGTCAGATTATTAAGTCTTTTTGGGTCATTTGATTTATCAAATGTTTTTATTGAACCAACCCGAGTGACAGCTTCTTCTGCCACTTGCATAGATAATATTTTTTGTAACTGCGATTACTTACACAAACAAATTGTAAATAAGCTGTCATCTGATCACAGTGGACAAACAGTAACATTTTGCTCATACATGCCTATACAAAAAGTTCAAATAAGGTTTAGGCCAATTACATGTAAAAATTTAGAGAAATTAAATAACTCTTTGGCCAGTAAATTATTTGTTCAAAGTTTTTATAATTTATGTGACCCAAATGAGTTCTATGCCGAGTTCTTTTCACTATTAAACACACAATTTAATGAAATTTTTCCACTTAAAACCAAAAGTATTTACACAAAGTTCTTATTTAGTGATTGGGCGACTCCAGGTATTCGTAAAAGCAGGGGAAAACTTTTGAACTTTATGGTCTAAAGCAACATATGAATAATATAAGCTTTAATATGTATGTTGCAAAATATTCTAAAATTTTTAAAAATGTGTGCAAAGTTGCTAAAGCTCTTTATATTAGCAATAAAATAAAATCAGCCGATGATAAAATAAAAACTACCTGGCAAATAATAAATAACGAAACAGGTAGGAAAAAACAGCGTAATACTGAATTTAATTTAGAAACTGCACATGGCCCTATCAACTCAGATCTAGAAGTAGCTCAGTCATTTGAAAACTTTTTTGCTAATATTCCTCTAAAAACTACTGAAGCTTTAAATTCCTCACCCGAGTTCTCTGCTGCCTTACTTAGAAAGAATGTAAATGCATGCCCTTTGGAGTTTAGGTTTCAACATACAAACCCCCAGGCTGTAATAAAAGCTTTTAAAGATCTTAAAATTAAATCAACAGAAGATCTCTGGGGAATGTCTGTAAAAGTCTGTAGAACTTTCATCGAAACCATTGCGCCCTATTTAGCTGTCATATTTAACACCAGTGTAGACCAAGGTGTCTTTCCGGATCTCATGAAACACAGTAAAGTAGTTCCTTTGTTCAAATCCGGTGATAGTAAAGAACTCAACAATTATAGGCCTGTATCAATTCTACCAGTCCTCAGTAAGGTGTTTGAAAAGTTGATGCTCAATCAAATGGTACGTCACTTTAATAAAAACTCCATCTTTCATGAACAACAGTACGGTTTCACCAAAGGGCGTTGTACCACTGACGCTGGTGTTTCTCTAATAAAGAACATTTTTAACGCCTGGGAGGAAGCAAAAGATGCCATTGGAATTTTTTGCGACCTCTCTAAAGCATTTGATTGCGTAAACCATGAGACCCTTCTTCTGAAACTGGAGCACTATGGGGTTAGGAATACAGGTCTTGATCTACTTAGATCATACCTGAAAGATAGAAAGGTTAACAAGTAAACGGCAAACTCATTAGGGTATGAAATGGAAATGGGCGTTCCTCAAGGTTCGATATTGGGTACATTCCTCTTCTTAGTTTACATTAATGATTTACCTCAAGTACTTCAAAATCAACCGAAGATGGTGTTATTTGCAGATGCAACGGCATCACTATGTAAATTTCTAATAACTACTCCCAAAGAATGGTGTTTAATTTTTATTTTTTATTATTAGATATGGACTTTTACATATCTCTGACATAATTCTTTCATTATTTGACATTATATACCTAAAATTTTTAATTATTTTTTTGATTTTACTTTATTAGATTATTTTATATTTTGTAAATGTGAGAACGTCGTAGGCCCTGTGGATTATAAATTATAGACAATTGTCTATTTGTTTAACATATGGTACCTGTTGACAGGCCTACACTGTCCTCCCATACCTGTTAATCACTGTAATTGGAAAACATTGTAAAAGACATATTTTTAAAAGAGTAACCATGGAGTTTCTTGCCGGCTCTTCTCCATGGGAAACGACCAATTGGAACCGTGCACCTAGAATCTGACGTTTCATAAGTGCCCATGTAGGTCAATGTGAAATAAAATATTTTGATTTGATTTGATTTGATGACACATCATTAATCTTTAAAATAGACCGACGGTCACAAAATCTGGACGACGTGAATAACTCGATTCTTCAAGTCCAAGATTGGTTTACGGTAAATAATTTGGTACTAAATGAAAAAAAATATAACATCTCTTGCGGGGCGGCTAAGCTCTGCCGCTTATGCTGTTAGAAAGATAAGACAGTTAACAGATGTAGAAACCGCGCGTTTGGTCTATTTTAGCTACTTCCACAGCATTATGTCTTATGGAATTTTACTGTGGGGTCGGGCTGCTGACATTGAATCCATTTTTATTTTGCAAAAGAGAGCTGTCAGAGCCATATACAATCTTCCTCGTCGCGAATCTCTCAGGGAACTATTTAAAGGGATTAATATTATGACAGTACCTTGCCAATTCATTTATGAAAATATTATGTATGTAAGAAAAAAACTACATCTTTTTAATAAAATAAGTGATACACATAATTTGAATACTAGAAATAAAGATAAAATAGATCAACCATTTTTCAGATTAGCTAAAGTACATACATCATTTATGGGGTACTGTGTTAAATGTTATAACAAAATACCTTGTGATATATTGCAATTAAATGAAAGAAAATTTAAAATTCGTATAAAAAGTACACTTTGCAGACAAGCTTATTACAAATTAGAGGACTATATACAAGATAAGAATGCTTGGAAACATGATGGTCCAGCTCCATAGGACAATCCCGTCTAGACAAAATCACACTGGTTGCTAATTTAATTTTTCATTTTTATTTTTTTTACTTACTCACACACTGACTTATTCCTAGTTAATATTTTAGGAAAGTCATATATTTTTAGTGTTTGTAAATATGTGAGCACAATGTACCTATCGCGTCATTCATTTATCTGCCTTTGCTATATTTTTAGTTCTTCTTACCACTTGTGGTATAGTATTTTTATTCTTGGTGCATCGTCTTCACATATAAAAATATAATTAATGTATACAAACACTGGCGATGTTTTTTGTCAAATTCAATTCGTTTTTTTTACTTGTACTGGAAGACTTTGCTCCTAGCCAAATTTCAAGCTGCTAGGTCAACGGGGAATACCCTTTTCGGGTTTGATTTAGAGTATCAAAATATACGGCTTATATGGCCGTATGTTTCTCATTACGATGATTTATATGCTTGACTTTTTTACAGCTCCATGGAACCGTCGATTTTAGTATTTGTTATCAACTTCAACTTGATGCCTGCTCGCGTTTCTGATAAAAAGGGCCTTGACAGACAGACGAAAACGAATTGAGGTTATAAGGGTTCCGTTTTTTCTATTTGAGGTATAGAATCCTAGAAGACATTAGCCATAGCATAACATCACGCCTGTAATTCGAGATGGGTTAGGCAGAGGTGTTCCATATGATGGTACACCCTCATTTCGCCAGTTATGTTTAAGTCCCATGTAATAGAGGCGAGCCTATTGCCATCTATGGGGCACAAATCCAAACTCCGGGCTGCTACTGAGAAATGCTAGATATAAAAACCCAATAATATTTTGCCCGACCTGGTAATCGAACCCAGGACCTCATGCTCAGCAGTAGCTCTTGCTACCAATAGACCAACGAGGCAGTTACCCTAAAAAAAGAAATGATAATTTTAAAATCATACCTAGCGAGGTCTTCTCTCTTATAGAACAGATCTACAATAAGGTCCAGAGCGCCGACGCTTCTTGATATAATGTCGTCTTCGTTGTCAATACGAATGCGGACGCTCAGCAGCCTCTGCGTATTTGGTTCGTTGTTCTGGACTAAGTTTATTAACAGCAACAGCACCTGGATAAGGAAATACGACTGATTTTTGGGCACATTGTCAATCTGTGATAGCTGGCTGATAGTTTTATTTTTAAAATGTATTTTTATCTATTTATTTATAAATGAGAAAATCCAAACTCATAAGTTTTTAGTTAAAAAATTAACGAAAAAAAAAAAACACTTTCAAGAATCCCTCTTACAATACTTTTGACATACCAATAAAATCTTCGTTCATTCAGGATGACAGTCGACTAAATAAATTATTTATCAAATCATGATAACAGTTTTTATAGTGTGCACTCATGAAAACAGAGTTTAATTTATTTAGTGCAATGAAGAAAAACTCATACTTACGCAAACACTAAATTCAAAGTTTCTGTTGTCAGGGATAAAATTTCCTTGGTTGTTCAGTATGATGAGACAAGTCTCCATAACTGATTGCTGCTCACCGATCACTTGCGCTCCAAGAGACACTACAACAAATATTGGAACATGAAGTAGGAAGGTGATTTTGATTTAATGTAAGGAGTTTATACAGAGCGTAATTATATCAATATTTATATCGTCAGCCAATTTCCAGAATGTTGTTTTGTTGTACGATTGAAAATTAAGCACAAAAATAAACATTGTAATGACAGGAAACACATGATTGTAACTGTTGGCTTGGTGGATAATTATGTATTTTTTTGGTAAAGTTAAGTTCATAACGGGCAGGACGCGCTGGGTGCAGAGCTTAGTGTGTGTACTCACCCGAGGTGCCGAAGTTGTGCGACAGATTGAGCAGCACCTTGAGCGCGGGCAGCGCGGCGTCCAGCAGCGGCGCGCACAAGGCGGCGTGCGCGCGCGCGGCGCCGTATGTCATGACGGGCAGGACGCACTGGGTGCAGAGCTTAGTGTGAGTACTCACCCGAGGTGCCGAAGTTGTGCGACAGATTGAGCAGCACCTTGAGCGCGGGCAGCGCGGCGTCCATCAGCGGCGCGCACAAGGCGGCGTGCGCGCGCGCGGCGCCGTATGTCATGACGGGCAGGACGCACTGGGTGCAGAGCTTAGTGTGTGTACTCACCCGAGGTGCCGAAGTTGTGCGACAGATTGAGCAGCACCTTGAGCGCGGGCAGCGCGGCGTCCAGCAGCGGCGCGCACAAGGCGGCGTGCGCGCGCGCGGCGCCGTATGTCATGACGGGCAGGACGCACTGGGTGCAGAGCTTAGTGTGTGTACTCACCCGAGGTGCCGAAGTTGTGCGACAGATTGAGCAGCACCTTGAGCGCGGGCAGCGCGGCGTCCAGCAGCGGCGCGCACAAGGCGGCGTGCGCGCGCGCGGCGCCGTATGTCATGACGGGCAGGACGCACTGGGTGCAGAGCTTAGTGTGTGTACTCACCCGAGGTGCCGAAGTTGTGCGACAGATTGAGCAGCACCTTGAGCGCGGGCAGCGCGGCGTCCAGCAGCGGCGCGCACAAGGCGGCGTGCGCGCGCGCGGCGCCGTATGTCATGACGGGCAGGACGCACTGGGTGCAGAGCTTAGTGTGTGTACTCACCCGAGGTGCCGAAGTTGTGCGACAGATTGAGCAGCACCTTGAGCGCGGGCAGCGCGGCGTCCAGCAGCGGCGCGCACAAGGCGGCGTGCGCGCGCGCGGCGCCGTATGTCATGACGGGCAGGACGCACTGGGTGCAGAGCTTAGTGTGAGTACTCACCCGAGGTGCCGAAGTTGTGCGACAGATTGAGCAGCACCTTGAGCGCGGGCAGCGCGGCGTCCATCAGCGGCGCGCACAAGGCGGCGTGCGCGCGCGCGGCGCCGTATGTCATGACGGGCAGGACGCACTGGGTGCAGAGCTTAGTGTGTGTACTCACCCGAGGTGCCGAAGTTGTGCGACAGATTGAGCAGCACCTTGAGCGCGGGCAGCGCGGCGTCCAGCAGCGGCGCGCACAAGGCGGCGTGCGCGCGCGCGGCGCCGTATGTCATGACGGGCAGGACGCACTGGGTGCAGAGCTTAGTGTGTGTACTCACCCGAGGTGCCGAAGTTGTGCGACAGATTGAGCAGCACCTTGAGCGCGGGCAGCGCGGCGTCCAGCAGCGGCGCGCACAAGGCGGCGTGCGCGCGCGCGGCGCCGTATGTCATGACGGGCAGGACGCACTGGGTGCAGAGCTTAGTGTGTGTACTCACCCGAGGTGCCGAAGTTGTGCGACAGATTGAGCAGCACCTTGAGCGCGGGCAGCGCGGCGTCCAGCAGCGGCGCGCACAAGGCGGCGTGCGCGCGCGCGGCGCCGTATGTCATGACGGGCAGGACGCACTGGGTGCAGAGCTTAGTGTGTGTACTCACCCGAGGTGCCGAAGTTGTGCGACAGATTGAGCAGCACCTTGAGCGCGGGCAGCGCGGCGTCCAGCAGCGGCGCGCACAAGGCGGCGTGCGCGCGCGCGGCGCCGTATGTCATGACGGGCAGGACGCACTGGGTGCAGAGCTTAGTGTGAGTACTCACCCGAGGTGCCGAAGTTGTGCGACAGATTGAGCAGCACCTTGAGCGCGGGCAGCGCGGCGTCCATCAGCGGCGCGCACAAGGCGGCGTGCGCGCGCGCGGCGCCGTATGTCATGACGGGCAGGACGCACTGGGTGCAGAGCTTAGTGTGTGTACTCACCCGAGGTGCCGAAGTTGTGCGACAGATTGAGCAGCACCTTGAGCGCGGGCAGCGCGGCGTCCAGCAGCGGCGCGCACAAGGCGGCGTGCGCGCGCGCGGCGCCGTATGTCATGACGGGCAGGACGCACTGGGTGCAGAGCTTAGTGTGTGTACTCACCCGAGGTGCCGAAGTTGTGCGACAGATTGAGCAGCACCTTGAGCGCGGGCAGCGCGGCGTCCAGCAGCGGCGCGCACAAGGCGGCGTGCGCGCGCGCGGCGCCGTATGTCATGACGGGCAGGACGCACTGGGTGCAGAGCTTAGTGTGTGTACTCACCCGAGGTGCCGAAGTTGTGCGACAGATTGAGCAGCACCTTGAGCGCGGGCAGCGCGGCGTCCAGCAGCGGCGCGCACAAGGCGGCGTGCGCGCGCGCGGCCCCGCACCAGGCGCGCAGCACGCCGCAGATGGTGCGCGCCGCGCCGCCGTGCCCGCCGCACAGATACACTTGGTTGTCCTCGTTGGCTTGCGTCACCTGCACGTATACATGGTTTGCATTATAACTTTTTTAGAATATGTTGGAGGTTTTTTTTGTTCAACAAGCAGTATTAGAATTTGAGTTATTATTTATATGCATATTACGAATTGTAAAAGTCCAGAATCTATACCTATTTACAAAAAAAACTTACGTTCTCCAAAACCCGCAGGCACCTATCCGCCTTTCTCAGCACTTCAACATCAGCGCTGGTCCAGTTACCGACAGGCGTGTCAAGTTTGGCGGCACAATCCTGTATAGTCCGCACGATGTGGTCAACACCTCCCAACACACGGAGCTCTTCTTTGAACCACTCGCCGGCGCGTTTTGACGTCAGCGAGAGTAACGTCTCCATGGCCAAGTGACCCACCTGTAATTGAGTTGATGATATATATTTTTTCCCATAACTTTGAAACATGGTAATTAAATACTCATGTCTCGTTCTATTCATAGATAAAAATATTTTCCTCATTTAAGGACGCGTTTGCAAAATTGATAGGTATGGAATCGAACTACTACATTGCCACGGGTCACACACACAAGTGTACGCACGGCTTGCTGCGGGAATTTTTGTCAAATGAACTAATTTTGATAATTTAATAAATAATATATAATTGAAAATGAATATAATAATAGTCACAAAAAAACATTTAATATTGCTGTTCATAATTTTACTAAAAATACCTACCTACTTCAGTGACTGCCCTCTACAACTAGAGAGATGTGGGCTGTATACCTTCAGGTCACTACATTAAGTCCGGAGGTAAGGTCTCATCATAACTAACAAAACAAGCCTATCTCGGCACATCTAGCTCAGCTCGTCTATTAGTTCCAGTAGCAGTCTTCAGAGTTTAATTTCAGATCATTTCAGCAAGTCCGAAAGTATGGTCTCATCATAACTAACAAAACGAGCTGACTCGGCACACCTAGTTCTACTCGTCGAGGAGTACCAGTAGCTGACACACATTAAGTTCCATTATGATTCATGCGTTAAAGCTAAATAATATGTGAAAAAAATAGACTCGTTTTTTATTTTTTCTGAGACAATAAATGTCAGTAAAAAGAATTATCAAAATGTTACAAATAGTAACATTTTGATAGTTTCTTTTTACTACCATTTTGTGTTGAACATAAAATATGTGTATATAAATCAATTTATGTTATTAATTAGGAGAAAAATTTACCTAAACTCGACACGATATCGTAAATTTTGTGTGAAGAGGTAACGGTTTTTTTTTGCAATAATAAAAACCAAAATACACAGAATAAAAGTTACCATTTGAAGATGAAGGAGTAATCTATTCGATATAATTATTAGTACATTTAGTTTGGTTTCATTTAGCCGCAAAATGTACCAAAAAACTGCTTATTTTTGTCAGATTTGCAAATTCGTCCCTAACTCATTAATATTTCAGAGAAGTCATCTATTTCCTGATTCTGCTCAAGTTATTTATAACATCCCTGCTTAATTATTATGTCTCTAAAATGACAATATAATTTATGAAAAGGATTCAGAAAAGATGAACTACCATAAAATAAATTTAATTTTACATATTATTTTTTTGGCAAATCACTGTTTTTGTCAGCATAGCTTTATATGCAATTCAGTTCATAACAGATACACTAAAGAAAAAAAAACTCACCGTTATATTTTCTAAATCCAAGTGCTGCGCTTTTCCTTGGCTCTTTATTTCGGCACATAACTCCCGAACCCTCTCTTGGGTCTTAGTTAATTGGGCTGAAGTCAATCCACAGTCATCGAGAGCATTTCTAAAACAAAAATAATGTGATTATTATAAGCAATATATAAAGTGCAATAGAGCAGAAACCACAAAGTTACTCCAGGGCAGAAACAACGGTACGCAAGGCCAAGGCTAAATAGTGACTTCGTAGAAGATTGGACCACTTTAGTAAACACAGTCATGTTAACTCAATACTTAACCAACAAAATAGCTATTTTATTTTTTTCCCTATTATTTCTAAACATAGCCTAAAACGAAACGAACGCGCATCGACAGCGAAAGGTTTCGGTGGTTTTGGTTAAATGTTCTAATGTTAATTTTTTGGCCTGCCGTCGTGAAGTGTCACAGTTAAGACAATTGAGGGATAATAGGTTAATTTAAAGTCTTTGTCGGACAGAGACAGCTGTACTTGTACCTAACGTCGTAATAATCATTTGCGTAACAAATAAAGAAGGATAATTTCAAAAGCGTGTAATTTCTCCATTTTTCCACCGATTTCATATATTTTTGTCACAAATTCGTCTTTTTTTGTAATATCCTTAAAAAACTATTAGTACATATTTTTGATAGTAGTCAAATACCCCGTAATAGTAACCTGTAAAGTGATTGAACTTACTTGTGTGATGCATCAGATTCCAGTAAGTTGAGCATGAGTTCAAGCGATTCGCGATCCAGATCCATGTTGAGACGATCTTGAGACAATACGAACATCACCGTCGCTGTACACAGACCCAAGCTCTGAAGAGAAAATTCATGTTATTAGGGTTCCGTATTTTTCCACTCATCGTGGTCACTCATGGTGAGCCACTTTTAAACCTTATTCCTAAAGGCATAAGGGTGAAAAGAGGTCCCACCACTTTTCCAACTTTGCCACTTTACCCTTCTACCCTGTCTGTATGTGTGTACCTACACGGTAAAAATGTTTGGAACAACAATTTTTTTTCTACAATAATATTCAATGTATGGGTTCAGAATAATGTTGTGCGATGTCCCTGCCACCATGTATAGTTTTGGAATTATAAGCATGCCACTATATTTTTCAACCTAAATATTATATAAGCAATAGTAATCAACTTGTGAACAACATGTTACAAGGACCTTCAACTTGATTTCATAATGAAATGATGACATAAACTTGCCAATTCATGCTAAAACCCATGTAATATGGCAAAGTATCATCATGATAATTATTTTATCATACTAAAATTATGGAACCTTAAAACCTTTTGACTGTCTTAGGGTTGCTGTTTTGATTTTAAAAAGTGAATCCACACAACTTTAAAATAACTTGTGAATATAGATAAATTTTGTATGGATCAAAAATTAAATTGTAGGTAAATAATTTAAGCATACTGCATAAATAGTAATAATTGCTTGTCAAGTACTTGTGCTCGAGATAAACTCAAAGTAAACAGTGATTTATTGATATACAATAATAAACCTTGCAACATGGACAAGTCTGTACTTGTTTGAAAATAAATCAATTCTTACAACAAAATTATACCTATTATACCATTTCAATGCAAGAATTATTAATTAACCATATAGGCTTATTTCTTCTACTTATATTACAAATTACACTCGCGTTTTTCTTTTGAACTAACGCAACGGATTTTAATGCGGGTTTCACCATAATTTAGAGAATTTCCCTATAAATTACATTAAGAAATATTGATTTTTTGTCGAGTCGTAAAAACCGTGCGAAGCAGGGGCGGGTCGTTACTGATAAATAATTTGAAGCTGGCAAACATGAAATTTTTGCCTCTAAATGATTAGTATGTATGTATATCATTTCCTAATTACAAAAAAAATACATCTAATTGTAACAATAAGTCTGCGAACTGACCTGATCATCGGTAGCGTCATGTAGCGCACTGAAGAACTTCTGCACGGTGCCGTGCGCCCGCAGATGCATGCGGAACGCGGGCGCGGTACATTTGCTCGCCAGTGTAATAGCAGATAGGCAGCGCGTAGAAATTGGGTTGTTATCCTGCAAGAAACAATTAAATCGTAATGAAGTAAGGAAAACAGGAACAGTGTATTCAATTGTTACTGTTCAATAAACCTATCAACACTTACGTCACAAAATAGGACAATATTCATTCATCTTTACCTACAAAATATCTATGGTCATGCATGACTATAGATATTATGTAATATCGCTAACCACACTTACCCCAGCCTTAACATATTCTGTATGGTACAACAATGCTTAAGTAATTATGATAGTTTATGATATACATGGGTTCATAAAAACTATTAAAGTAATAAAAAGTAGTTGATTATATTACCTGTAAAGCATCTAATAGATATTCCACATCATCATTGAATTCTTGGAACTCTCCAATTTCCTGGATCTGATGTGCCTTCTTTACATTTCTTACAACTGTGTAAAACTATAACAGGAAAAAAAGGTTTAAAATTAACTGCTCTAACAAGATGTTATCAAATACATCTATATTCAAATGAGGTTAGGCCTAGATTTTCCCTGCTGCAAATATAAATTTAATAAAATATTAAAAAATTATGACCAAAGTAATCAAAACCTCTATCCTATTATGACACATACCTCTTTGGCCTCTTTACTACACTTGACACTTGTGTAAGGTTTCACAGTTTCAACAGGATCGTCCACAATTGGATCCGGGGACCTGTACCGAGTGACTCTAGTCAGTTCTTCTGATACTTGACCCGTTTGATTCCTCACTTCTGCATTCTCAGCAGGCTCTGGCCTTGGCGTCTCATTTCCTTTCTGTAAGTACAACAATTGCATGGCTTTAACAAGAAGGCTGTGTATTGTTTCATTATGTAATCAAACCATTATATTTTTACTATCTACTTGCAGTAATTTCAAGGTTTGTTGTGCAATGCAATAATAGTGATATTCATTTAGAATTTTCTTGAAAGAATGTAATAGGATTAAATAATTGTACATGGATTACACAGTTATTCTAAATTTACTAGTCAATTGGACAGTACTGTAATACTTTTTTGTTTACATTTTCATATTATGCAATCACAAGGATGACATTCAATTTAATTAGATTGGAAATTTACTTGGATAACAGGAAAATGTAGAAAAAAACATTTGAAATGGATACCTACATCATTAGCCCATTCATGTCTGTACAGATGACGTCTCTTCCTTGCTGGCAGTGGTGACGGATTGTCATTTACAAGCGATTTACTCTTGAATATTGATCCTTTCTTCTTAGTAATAACTAATTTAACACTAGGCTTATCCTCATTCTGTATGTGATCTTCTGTATCATGTATGCCTCTGGGTGATTTAAATACATCTTCTTGATGTTTCTGAACCTCTTCTTCATAATTCTCATTAGGACAACTATTGTAAGCTGAATCTGAAGATTGAGTATTGGCCTGGGAGTAAGTTGGAGTGTTATTTGTATTAAATGCTTGAGCAACTACTTCATTAGTCTCCTCCTCCTGACCAGCCTCTTCATTAGCTGCACTCTGTTCTGCTGTGCTGTCCTCCTGAGGCATTTCCACATCATGATCAGGGCTTGAAGTTTTATTATGCTTATGTTTATGCTTTCTATGAACCTTGACCTTAGGAGTATCACCACTTTTACCACTGTCACTCCCACCAGATAATATGTCAATTAAGTCATTCTTCTCTGCAGGAATTTCATTCTTATCAATAACTTGTTCATGCTCTGGTGTGGTAATTGAAGCAGCAATATCAGCTAGTGATTCATGCTTTTTCCTAGTCTTTCTCCCCTCCTTTTTAATGTCACTAACAGTTTTAGTTCCATGTTTATTAGGATAACCAGCTGTAAGCACATCCAAATAATCATCATTTTCACTATAATTTATATTGGGCCTGTTTCTTCTAGCTCTTCCTGTGGTACTCTCTGGGGGCTTTGGTTCTGGTGGCAGCTCATTTGGTTGAACTTCCAGCCTTGGGGATTTGATAACTGAACCTGAATCCAGTTTAGCTAGCTGGGACTCAATATCATCTCCAGGTAACACTTTGTTCTTTGATTCCTTTTCGCTATCTTGTGATGGTGATGCAAGTGTTTTATAAAGGTCATACACATCTGTCCCAGGCTGTGGTGAACTCAATTTCTTTAATGGTTCATCATCAGAATTTTTGTGATGACGTTTATGAGACTTGTGATCCTTTTTATCTTTCTTCTTTTCTTTTTTGCCTTCTTGACTGAGACCACCACACTTGATTGTAATTTTGAGACCTTCATGCTTTGGAGAACATATTGTTTCCATAGATGGGCTCTTCTTGTGATCAGATCCTACATCAGAATGAGTATCCAGAGATGAATGCCTGTCAGAACTGGGTGATGTGAAACCTTCATTTGAATCTGTACTGACTATTCTTGATGTTCCTTTAGATATCCTCAGCACTATAGGAGGTGGTTTGCGTTCCTCATTTGTATCCTTACTTGTTGAAGGACTTGTAACATCTGCTTTTACAACAGATGGACTAGACACTAGGGGACTGGCTTTGGGTGATGATACTTTAGGAGAAGACAGTACTCTTGGGTGTGCTGACTCATACCGAGTGAACTCAGGGATAGGGCTGTTACTACCATCTTCAGCATAATTAATCACTTTATCACGATTGCGAACAAGGTAACGCTTATTTGGTGGTTGATTATTTTCAGCTGGTGCATCTTCTTTTTTGGAGGCTTTTGTGGCCACTGTGCTCTTTTTAGCTTTAGATTTTTCAGAGTTGCGGCGAGGTAATTCAGGAGAAGATGAATCTCTAGTATATGCCCTGCTTCTTTTGGTTGTCTTCTTTTCCTTACTATGTGAGGGATGTTCAGGTGACAGTGGTGCAGCAGGTACTGGTGGGGCATATGTGATCTGTGGAACTGGTGGATAAGCCTCTGCATTGCGAGATTTGAAAAATTTCTTGGGCTTTGGTGGTGGCTGCTCAGTTTCAACTGCTGGTACTGTCAGCGGACTGTTCTGATCTTGCACAGGCTTTTTAAGAACATTGTTTGCATATGCTGAAATATGAAGACAGATAAATTGTAAATAAACAATTCAATAACAAAATGCTACAATAATTGACAGAGGAACCATAGACAGTGGAAGTAAGTAGTTACATTCATTCAAAACGCACTTTCACCATATTTTGGAAGTGGGTATTGGTACCACTAAACTATCTAATGAGAATCTTGTTTAGGGAAGCAAAATATAAGTTAGAGAACATGACTTCAAGGTTGTTTATAAATGACAAATGTGTCAGTGAACGTGCTTACCGTAAGGTGCACTTCTAATTGACGTGAAGCTTGTGATTCCCCATTTGCCCACGGTGCCCGCCGAACGAGCGGCAGTCGGGCAGTTACTGTTTTCTCTAAAGAGAGCACTATCCAGCGGCACAGCCACGCTACCTCCTCGGCCTCTGCCCCAGCGCGACATGCTGATAATTTCATCAAAAACGATGACACCTGCACCGACTCCTAATCAATTGTCTAGGCAAATGTCAAAACGAGAAACACATGCCGTTCCCAAATACGAGTTGTCCTTTTGAGTCACTTTAAAACTTTACAGATAACACTTTTTGAACCATTACTAGACTTTCACCGAATGAAATGAAAACACAACCCATAAAGATAACACACCCGCCATTTTTACAGGAGGCCAAGTACTTTTCCCTCAGATGCACTCAAATGCGTAATCAACCGACATAACAGTTTATCACGTTTTTACTATTTCCATTATAATTATTTGATTCTCTTTGAACGTTTGAGGTAGATCTATAATGTTGATTTAATAATGAGTTAATGACAAATAGGACACAAACTGCGATGTTGTCATCTCATAACACAAAAGACGCCATATTGGCTAAACACAAAAAGTGATTTCAACAACCAATAGAAACGCAGGTAAACGGAGAGCGAACCATAGAGTTTTTCAAATGAATCAAAATGTTAGCAGAAGAGGCGAGTTTGTTTTCAGTCTAATTTTATATTTTCAAAGATACCAAACAAAATATTTGTAAGATAAGTAAGTAAATAGTTAGATTGTTATTTGTTGCTAATTTTGGAATAAAAACGAAAAAACTGTTAGCATAAAACAAAACATTTACAGCGTTCGTACCATAGACAGAGTTAAAGTAAACCGCGCAGCCATTCAGCGACTAGTAAGCGTGAGCGGGAAAATTCGAAAACCAATTGAAATGAAGAGAGATGTCGGGTGCGGACTCGTAGCTAGTCACACCAGTGTGACTAACAGGTTTTTTTCCTGTTTGTCACAAATTTTTCTACATCCACACACGTATTTTGCGGTGAAAAAATATCTATGTAAAAATGCATTTTGTGGACAGTTCGTAGTAGTTATTTAACATTTTTTGTTGTGCATTGAGATGCATCGAGTTTAAAATTAAGTTTTATTTAAAAAAAGGAAGAGAGTGGATCAAAAAAAAATGATTTAAAGCGGCAGTTTTTTATTATAGTAAGTACATAATGGTAAATTAAAAATGATATAACGCATGTTAATTAACAAGTTCGGTACTAAAAACTCGCGAGCAAAACTATGGGATCACCTACTTGTGTTTTGCTACGAGCGATCTTAAGAATTAAATGATTTAAGGAGGATAATGAAAATGGTACCACTTTAAAGAATATACTGTAACTTTCAAATTAATACCATTTTCATTTAAATTAGACCCGTATTTTAGGAGCTATCCTGGTTTAAGTGAAGGAATGAATCCTGGTTTAAGGAAAAAGTGTAGGAATGATAGGGAAATGGGGATCTGGCAAAATAAAAGAAAAAGTTTGCGAAATATCTTTAATTGTTCTTAATTATTTGTATTCAGTATTTTGTGTTGCCTGCTCTGGCCCTAATTACAGTTCGAAGACGACTCCTCATGGACCTAATCACTTCCTGATAGAATCTTGTGGGATACTTTCCCACTCCTCTGTCAAAGCCGATTTCAGCTCATCAACACTTGAAGGAGCTGGATTTCGGGATCGAACCGTCCTTTTCAGCTCATCCCACAAGTGCTCAATGGGATTCAAGTCGGGGCTGAGCGCTGGCCAGTCTAATGTGGCGATACCGACTTCACCTAGGAATTCAGTTGTGGCGCGTGCAGTGTGACAACGGGCGTTATCGTGCATCAGGATGAAGTTATCACCGACATATCCCGCATAAGGAACGACATGTTCCAGCAGAATTTCGGCGATATATCGGTCGGAAGTTAGACCGACTCCTAGTACCCCACCAGGCACGAAAACGAGCACCGTTTTTCCGTAAATGAAATGCCGGCCCACATCATACATGAACCGCCCCCATACGCTACTGTTTCAGCGGAACAGCACTGAGCAAATCGCTCTCCTTGCCTTTAAAGTTACAGACTCAGCTACGGCGCGGGCTGGCACTTCGTCGATCAAGGGTCGAGGGGGACAATTACGTCGATGTCTTCGCGAGGCACCTCGGCGGCGAGGTCGGAATGTCGGTTTCTGTTTTTTGTGCACTGTACTGATGGCCCTACTGCTCTCCTGGATGAGAGGTATGTGGTCATCGGTGTCGGTGAGGACATGCCTGGGACGGCGGACTTGACTAATGGTGGAGGGAATAATTATAACTTGCGGCCATGACATCCAAAGGTTTGGAGGATTTAGTTGCGAACGTACCAGGTGGAGCCTGTTGTCCTACGGAGGAATTTGTTCTGAAGGGTCTGCATTCTATTGAATAGATGGGGCTTGGCGTGTGCAAAGACTGTACTGGCATAGGTCATGATCGGGCGAATGCACGCTGTGTAAATACGCAATTTGCACTTTAGTGACAATTTGCTACGTGCATTTAGGACGAAGTGAAAACTAGCTAGAGCGAAGGCGGCGCGCGCACGAGCCGCCTTAATGTGCTCTGAAAAGGAGAGGTGTTCGTCGAGCACCACACCTAGATATTTAGCTCGCTTCTCCCAAGGGATCGGCTCGCCGAACATGGTGATCGGTCGAAGGGGGGCAGGGACTATGACGCGGCTTCGAGAAGAGAACCGCTTGACTCGTCGGGATTGAATTCGATTCTCCACTTTCTAAACCAAGCGCCAAGCTTGTTGACTCGAGTTTGGAGAGTGCGAGATATCGATTTTTCATCGCGGCGGGTGTAGTAAATGGCCGTGTCGTCTGCAAACAGCGCCAACTGCGCCTTACTACACTTGGGCATATCGCTGCTGAATAGCGTGAAAGCGAGGGGAGAAATCACAGAGCCCTGAGGGACTCCTGCGCCAATGGGGTGAGGGGAGGATAGCGCTCCTTCGATACGATAATGGAAGGTGCGGTTGGACAAAAAGTTCCGTAAGATGAGCGCGAGACGATCTGGCAGATCCGATACCATGCCCTTTTATAGGGGGTTAATGTCGCGCAACTGGCGCGGTACCGAGTAATGAAACATGTCTGTTTTTCTTACTCCTTCAATTTAACCAGGACAGCTTCTAAAATACGAGTCTAATTTAAATGAAAATGGTATTCATTTAAAAGTTACAGTATAATCTTTAAAGTGGTACCATTTCCATTACCCTCCATAGATAATTTAATTCTTAAGAACGCTCGTAGCAAATCATGATGTGTTGATGATGATGATGATGAGAATGATTCTAATATTAGTACCCATATATGCCCATTGATTCGAAAACGAAACAGAGGTAGTACTTTCATAAAACCATCTTGAATCGTTTGTTATTGCAGTAAAATATTAAAAAAAAACGCCATCTATGGCAGGACTATGGAAGTAGGTTCTACTTGCAACAAAGATTTTTGAGCAGCGTTGACATTTGATTCAAATATTGAGCAATGCAGTTTGTGTCCTTATATAAAAAAGTACTCTGTGGTTTGTGTCGTGTTTTGCGTCGCGCCAAAATCATGTCGTCTGCCAGAAAAAACTAAGTAACTGTTTTACTGAGTAAATATTTGTACTTAACACAGGTTTATAGTAAATTTGGGTAAATTATAAACTTATTCGTGTATTTAGAATTAGTAAATAATAATTTATAAATACCTATACTGTCTGTATAACTTACGTGTTTCGAAAACGATACGTCGGGCAGATATACAGGTGAGACTAGTACTAAATCTGTTTGTTTTTTGTTTTAGGCGAAACACACTGTTGACTACAAAATCAAATCAAAATCAAAATATTTTATTTCACATAAACCTACATGGGCACTTATGAAACGTCAGATTCTAGGTGCACGGTTCCAATTGGTCGTTTCCTATGGAGAAGAGCCGGCAAGAAAGATAGTGTAGGCCTGTCAAAAACTACCATATGTTAAACAAATAGACAATGGTATATAAATTTACAATCCACAAGGCCTACGACGTTCTCACATTTACAAAATATAGAAATAATCTAATAGAATAAAATCAAAACTAATTAAAAATTGTAGGTATATAATGTCAAATAATGAAAATATTATGTCAGAGTTATTTATAAGTCAATATCTAATAATAAAAAATAAAAATTAAACACACTACGAATGAAATCGTTGATTTAATCAATGACTTAGCTTCGGATGATGAAGTGACTGCAGCTGACATATACATCGACCCTCCAGGTAATGGAATTGTGTCAGATTCTGACTCGGGGGACGAAACGAATGTTACGTTTGAAAATTTATCACGTCGTCAACTTTTTGCACCTGCTGAACTGACACTAAGTGGAACAAATATCAGTGATGGCAGCGACTCGGAAGAAGAAGTTTCACACCCAAGTACGTCATGCCAGTCTTTATCAACCCGTAAGCGGGGCCGGCCATCGCGATCTATAGATAATCCAACGCTTCTACCTCCACCGCCTAAGGCAGCCCGAAAATGGGTGAAGAGAGACTTACCCCAACATCATGATGAGTGGATCGCACCCTTCCCAAGATCAGTAATTACCTTGTCCGATGCTTCAGAACCAGTCGATTTCTTTGAATTGTATTTTTGGCAAGAAGTTATCATGCACATTGTCCGTCACTCTGTTATTTATGCAGTACAAAAAGGAAACCCAGGATTTACCCTCTCTGATAGTGACATTTATTGTTTCATTGGCACTTTGATATTGACTGGGTATTCTCCACTGCCGCGACGTCGGATGTATTGGAAAAGCAACGAAGATACACACAATATCATATGGTAATCATATGGTATCAATAATAATATGGTGGTGAAATCCATGCGGAGAAACCGATTCGAAGAAATTCTTCGATATTTCCATGTGGCAGATAACACCAACCTTTGCCCTAATGACAAAATGGCTAAAGTCCGCCCTCTTTTTGATTTACTCAATAAGAAGTTTCTGCAATATGCTGTAATCGAAAAGGACATCAGCATAGACGAATCTATGATACCTTACTATGGTAGACACGGTTGTAAGCAGCATATCAGGGGAAAGCCTATTAGATTTGGCTTCAAGACGTGGATTGCGGCATTGCGCTTAGGATATTGCTTATACGCCGACCCGTATCAAGGCCGCTATGAAACATATAGATAGTACTGGGTTAGGACAACATGTTGTGCAAAAACTAATGACTGAGAATCAGAAAATCTACGTAGAAACAAGATTCTCAGTTTTCATCGACAACTTCTTCACAGGATTACCGTTGATGACAGCAATGAAAGAAAAAAATATATTAGTGACGGGTACAGTTCGTGGTAATCGTACTGAGAAGTGTCCTTTGAAAGATGAGAAGTCGTGCAAGAAGGAACAGCGAGGTTACCATGATAGCCGGCTCGATCTAAACAGCGGCATTTGTGCAGTACGCTGGAATGATAACAGTGTAGTAACTCTGTTATCCAGTGAATACGGCGTGCAGCCTATACGAATTGCAAGAAGATACTCAGCTGCGCAAAAATAAAGAGTAAATGTGCCACAACCCAACATTGTATACCAATACAATCGTTTTATGGGAGGGGTTGATCGGTTGGATGCAAATATCGTTACCTATCGAATAGCAATGAGGGGCAAAAAGTGGTATATTCCCTTGCTTTTCTGGTTGGTCGACGTTGCGGTCAACAATGCTACCCTGCTAGCTCGCAATTTCTCTAAAGATATAGATACGCTCGAATTTCGACGTAGCATTGCCCGAACCTTACTTCAAAAGTATGGCAATAATAAGCAGCGTCCAGGACCTAGCAAACGGGTATCTACGAATGTACCTACATCAGTACGAAAACATAACGCTGAGCACATGATCGGCAGGGCGCCTAGTCGGCTGCGATGTGCCTATTGTAAAAGCCTCACAGTCACTTTTTGTCAAAAATGTGAAGTCAATTTACATTCTAAATGTTTCTCTGCATTTCATTCTTAGTTTTTACAACTTCCTGAGGATATATAATAAATAAACTCATTATAACATATTTGATTTAATTCCCTATAACGAATGTAGGATATTTGCCCGTTGTTTCGTTTTCGAACACCTATAAAATACCTACTATTTTTTATTTTATTCTTTTAAAACTAGTAAATACTAATAAAAGGGTTTATCAAGTTATACATATCTGAAAATTATCAAAATCGGAATCATAAAATAGTTCTGGGCATCTATGGGTTAGGTTACAGTATAATCTTTAAAATGGTACCATTTTTATTAACCTTCATCAGTCATTTAGTTCTTATGATCGCTCGTAGCAAATCACAAGTACCTAGGTGATTCCATAGTTTGGCTCGCGAGTGTATTTAAATATTTAATTACACACACAATTGAGCAGTAGAACGACTGAACGGGCAGATATGTGTGGGAAGTTAACAAATCGGAATTAGTTGGTTAGAAATCTAACTTGGAAGTAGTGCTCGCGGTCACGATGTCGAAATATTTATCTAACTTCCTATTACAAAAAAAAAATACCATTCATCTATTTGAACTGGGACCCATTGGATCGTGAGTTTGGCGCATCGGTGGACCGATCGAATAGATTACCTAATCGTTTTTTATTGGAACAAACATTTATTTCACTGCACTAGTTTTAATGACAAGTGGTGCATGGTGTAGAAATATTAGCAGTGTGACTAACTAACTGCATATGTGGCTTCCCTGGTACCTCATGAACGGCATCACTATGTAAATTTCTAATAACTGCTCCCAAATAATGGTGTTTAATTTTTATTTTTTATTATTAGATATGGACTTTTACATATCTCTGACATAATTCTTTCATTATTTGACATTATATACCTAAAATTTTTAATTATTTTTTGATTTTACTTTATTAGATTATTTTATATTTTGTAAATGTGAGAACGTCGTAGGCCCTGTGGATTATAAATTATAGACAATTGTCTATTTGTTTAACATATGGTACCTGTTGACAGGCCTACACTGTCCGTCCATACCTGTTAATCACTGTAATTGGAAAACATTGTAAAAGACATATTTTTAAAAGAGTAACCATGGAGTTTCTTGCCGGCTCTTCTCCATGGGAAACGACCAATTGGAACCGTGCACCTAGAATCTGACGTTTCATAAGTGCCCATGTAGGTCTATGTGAAATAAAATATTTTGATTGATTTGATTGAACAGAGAGAAAAAAACCTGATAGTCACATTGGTGTGACAATCTAGTGTGACTACGAGTCCGCGCCTGAGACGCAGATGCTCAGATGCTGCACGGGTGCGATGAGCTGCGTGTTGTGACGACTGAGCGTTGACGCTCCGTCGTATATTCATGGTATACACAGACCATTAACACTCCTAACGAAGATGGTATACCACACGGTGCGCTGCGACGTCGCTTTTGCGACTTGTTTTGGTGCTAGGTTTAGAGGATCTAAAAAACCTGTCGCTAGACTTTTTACTTATAGAAATATACAAGGTAAAGAATGCGTTATCAGGTCGAATAGGCCTGATTGTTATCTCTGTATTTATTAATTAATTTTGAATTTTACTGTTTATTTGGCCAGTGAGTCGTCTTAGGGGCGGTTTCTTTATTGTCACTTACTTGTTTTTAATTAATTGATTAGTCTAAAGTATAAAAATCGTTTATTCCATTGATAAGGACGAAAAAGCCACAGTGAAAGATCATTATACTATAGATTATATCTAAGGCTGAATAAAGACTTAGGTATTGGTATTAAAAGAATTGATCTTGTTTGAAGTTGATTTGAGTTTGATTAGACCGTTCGTTATTTTGAAGAACTGTTTATTATATTGTATTTTTCAAATTAAACCCGTTTATTACTTTCTTTTAATGATGAACCTTCACCCATACCATATTGTAATTGAAATATCATTCGAGAAATAGTGTTGTTGATCACTGCGGTCCAACAAATAATCTAAGATTATTAGTATTTTTGTTCATTTTGTCAAAAAAACAAGTTAATCGAGTTTGCGGATGACACCAACGCTGTAGTTGCAGCTAGCAACGATATCCAAGACCTAGAGGAGATAGACTCTTGAGGCCTTTCATCCCAAGTAACACAGGAAGCATTTTAACAAACGAATAGTAAACCTAGGTAGAACTTAAGGTCCATATAAGCTCTTATATAATTTCACCGAGCATCTTGACGCTCTATTTTGGCATTTCAAAACTATTATGATGCTTAACACTGTATAACGGTTGGATGTTGGCATATCAAAATGCTTTTATAAAGCCTTGAGTGTTAGTGCAGCAAACCACAACGCAATTGTCCAGCTATCAGCTGTTTTTCGTGCATTTGGATCTACAATAGCATTTTTAAGTAGTAAATAAATGCTTACTGCTTTTTAAAAGCATAAAAATCAACCAGTATAATTCCACGTAAATCCGCTGTACAGCTTTCAGCACTCTTTTGTGCCTTAGGGTGTACAATAGCATTTTTAAGTAGTAAGATAATGCCTAATGCAGTTTAATAGCATAAACCTGTACCGTTATATGGCACTGTAAATCCGTAATACAGCTTTGGGCTATTTTTAGTGCGCTTTGTTGTGTAATAACTCTTTTAAGTAGTAAGTAAAAGCCTAGTACTGCTGAACAGCATAAACGTGAATCAATGTAATGCTTGTATTTTTAAAGATCAACTGAGTTCTGTTGTACAGCTCACAGCTCTAAAGTCAAATACACGTGAGTTATTGTAATGCGTAAAGCTGTATGTAGTACATTCATTTTACTGTATTCGTAAAACATTTGTCGGTCATATTGGGAAAAAGCTCATATTATATGATCCACAAAACAGCAATTTTTGTGGTGGATATTTAGATATTTTATATTATTAATTTAACTGTGTGCCTATCCGTGTGTGGGTTACGATTATAGATAATATGCTAATAATAAATTAAGTTGTGATCTCATCGTACGTGTAACTTAATATAGCTAAAAAAGAAAATGCCGTTTAAAGTAAGAGTAAGAACCGGAGGAATCAGGCGAAAAATATCAAAGGAACATCACTTCGAAATCGATCAATGCACAGCAAAACAATTCGTACGAAGTGAAATGTAGCGATATTAAAGAAGGTTCCGTAACTCACCAAACTCAAGAAGGACCGGCCAACATTGGCAACACACATAGGTAATACGCAATCCTCTTTTTTTGATGAATCTTTTTTAGAATATTCAACAAAATCGTGTTTATTCCTGTCCGCTTTATGCTGAAAATGTAAGACCTGAGACCTCCGACGAAAATGAAGATGACAGTGATATTAATAAATATGTAAAAAGTTCTTCATTTCGTGAAAATATAAGAAGATGGGCTATTGAAAGCAATATTAATCAAATAGCGTTAAAAGAATCTATGTTTCCAATGACCATTTTAAGAACACCTAGATTTGTCAATATAAAAAATTGAAGGTGGCGAATATTGGCATAACGGAATAACTAATAAATTAACTTTGCTATTGGAAAACTGGACAGATGTTCCAGAAAATATATCTTTAAATTTAAATTTTGACGGTTTGCCAAATTGTAAAAGCTCAAAGAAAGAATTTTGACCAATACTGATATTGTCCTTGATCCTAGAGTCCTACAATGTAAATTATCATGTTTGCATCATCATGAATACTCATATATCATACCACTATTGCATACGTACCAATAAAAACGTTATTTTAAGTACTGAAGTTTTTATTTATGTAGATTAAGGGTAACAATTACTTTTGCATGTTATAATTTTTTATGATCATAAGTTCAAAATTCATTATTTCTTGATTTTGAACAGCGGTCGTCCGGGGTGCAACCATGCCTGTGTCATTCACGTCTGTGTCTGAATTGTCTTCCATTATTGATAATTCAGCTTCGGCAAGCTGATATGTTCTAATACTGTTCTTTTTTAAAATGCAGTCCATTAATCTCCATTTTTTTATCGGGATCGGCCGCCACAAGTTACCATTTTCCTCCCACAAAGAAGGTACAATAACTAGTATTGTTTTCCTTCTCTCTATCGTCTGTACTATTTTGTACGGCATTTTATGGTTGGTACAAAAATTTCTGAAAATAAGAAAAATATATTAAAAAGCATCGACCATTAAAAAAAGTGCATTTTCTGAAGTTTTTGACCATCCTAAAGTGTATATTCAAGTACTCGAATGGAACTATCGACTTTATTTAATTTGTGTTGATAGTTGCCGGTTTTCAGCAAGGTTTTTGAAAAGATAATGCTTAGTCAGATGCTCAATCATTTTAATACTAATAAAATCCTTCACGAGCAACAGTATGGTTTCACCAAAGGGCGTTGTACGACCGACGCTGGTGTTACCTTATTAAAACATATTTTTAACGCGTGGGAAGAGGCTCAAGACGCCATAGGAATCTTTTGTGACCTCTCCAAGGCATTTGATTGCGTCGATCACGAAACCCTGCTTTTGAAACTTGAGCATTACGGACTTGGAAAACTTGCGCTTAGTTTAATAAAATCTTATTTAAATGATAGACAACAGCAAGTTCAAATAAATGGTGTCAATTCACTTGGTTTAAAGGTAAAAATGGGTGTTCCACAAGGCTCGATATTGGGTCCTTTCCTCTTTTTAGTATATATTAATGACCTACTCCATTTATTAATAAATCAACCACAAATGGTGTTATTTGCTGACGATACTTCCTTAATTTTTAAGGTAGATAGACGTGCTTCAAATTTTGACGACGTAAATAACGCCCTACTGCTGGTCCAAAATTGGTTCACGGCTAATAATTTAGTACTAAATGGAAATAAAACTAAGTGTATAAGATTTTCTTTACCAAACGTCAAGAGTAGTGATTGTGAGATAGTATTGAATCAAGAGAAGCTAGAATTCGTCGATAAAACGGTTTTCTTGGGGATCACGCTCGACTCAAGGCTACAATGGGGTCCTCATTTAACATCTCTAGCAGGACGGCTAAGTTCAGCAGCTTACGCTGTCAGAAAAATCCGTCAATTTACTGATGTAGATACCGCGAGGCTGGTCTATTTTAGTTACTTCCATAGTATCATGTCTTACGGTATTTTACTTTGGGGACGGGCTGCAGACATCGAGTCTATTTTTATTCTGCAGAAAAGAGCCATCAGAGCCGTATATAATCTCCGCAGGCGCGATTCTCTAAGGGAATTGTTTAAGGATATTAACATCATGACTGTACCTTGTCAATACATCTATGAAAACATCATGTACGTAAGAAAAAATTTACATCTTTACAGTAAAAGAGGTGAAAGACATAATTATAGTACTAGAAATCGGGACCTATTAGTTCAACCAGGTTTCAGACTGGCTAAAGTAGACTCATCTTTCATGGGGTACTGTCTAAAATGTTATAATAAAATACCTCCCCACATACTTCAACTGAATGAGACAAAATTCAAATCCTTTGTCAAACGCACACTATTCAGGCAGGCATATTATAGGTTGGAGGATTACATAACTGATAAAAATGCCTGGCTTAATGCCGGTCCTGCTCCACACCACAACTAATTAATTGACATTCGAATCACTGTTGAAGCTGCTGAAGATAGTAAGAATTTATTTGCATTATATAAACTCAATCTCCTTTTTATTATATAGATGCATTGCACAGATGTGAGTACTTTGTACTATAGAGCTACCATTTACCGGGTAATGTCATAGATTGACTTGAATGTGCCTTGGCGGCTGATAGTATGGCATGCTCACTCAAATGTCTCGCTGACGGTGGCGCGTGTGTCGGATCATTTAGCTCCCTTCAAAATGGTTGAGCTGAATGGTGCTGATCCATGCGTCATGTTCGTGAACGGGCGCCGTCAGTTGGGACTGGTCATCTCTTAGCTGCCACGGCTTATTTTAATAACTTATTTTAATAATTAATTAGCTGGATTGTTTTAATTATGTTTTGATGCACTCTGGACGCTTTTAACGTGTACGGTTTTTTGTACATCGTTCTCACTTATAGTGTCAACATTAATCGATGTAACTAAGATATATGTAAAAACATTATTATTTAAAAGAGTGTCCATGGAGTTTCTTGCCCGTTCTTCTCCATAGGTACCTACTACGCTTTGGAATGGGCAACTAGCTTCATATTTCTGACTGACCGACTCCTTGACAATTCAAAAGTGCCTGTAAATGGTTTAATTGAAATAAATGATTTGTGTTTGAGTTTGAGTTGTGTAGATAATGCATTCAGAAAGCCCTTTTATCATGTCTTGGCAAACGGATTCAAGTTGTACAAAAAATCTGAAATGTGTTTTATTGCTTTGCTCAAGGATTCCCAAAATTGCGTTCAAGTGGTGGCACTATTTCAGTCTACATCAAGTCTACTGGTATACTGGTGAACCTATATAGAACTACTTTATAGACCATGCCACTATAGTGGTTCATCAAAAGTCTTCTCTATGGCCTCTGGCTTAATAATTGTTCACGTGTGAGTGTTTATACTGCTGGAGGCATTAATTAACCTTTTTAAAAGCTCACCGGCAGCTATAGACCGACACCATTTTGTAAATATTTGATAACCAAAAAGTTCACATTCGCACCCATTTACAAAATAAATAGACATTTAGAATAATTATATAACTTAATTTAATACAACCCAACCAATACTATAATGTTAATTATGCAAAATTCGTTCTGTACTAGGAATACAAAATTGTTTTGATTATTTCACACATATCTTTATTTATCATTTTATATCAAAACCACAAAATATCGAAAGCGCATGAAAATTTTCAATAAAACTTGTACAGACATTAACAGTAAACTACATTGCGCAGTGATATTTGAAGGCATGAAATAACAAAAGAGTCAAAAACTTACCCAATATTATACATTTTGTTTAGATGCAATTAAATATGGTGCCACTCACTCAGTTTTGACCGTCTTCATCCACAATATATTGCGAGAGAATAGTTAAATTACAACGTTAATTGTATTATAACATTTGTACCGTGGCATTAGAGATGTTTTTGCAATGATGTAGGGTTTATCTAAGTTCCAACTGTGAACATTTAAACAGCTCCAATCATTCTTTTACTACAGTCTAATGCTAGTGTAATGCTTTTGTATTGCAATGAACATCTTCATTATCAATAATATTGCTAGTATAATGCTTCTGTAATGCGATTGGCAACTTTATTCACCGCATTAATGCTTCTATTATGCGATTGATACTTTCTTTGACCACAATAATGCTAACATAATGCGCCTGTAAAGCAATTAAACAACTTTGGTGAACCTGTTTAGGATCTAAAGCCGTATAATTTGTGCCCAAATAAGCATTACTGTAGAAGTATAAAAGTTTGTAATGCTACTATAGAACTGACTCAAAATGCGAAAACGATACAGAAATGCTGTAAGTCGGCCGATATAATGCTTTGATGTGTTACTTGGGATTATTGCTTATTTTTAATATGCTAATGATAAATAGGTACAACTAAAATCAACATTCATCATCATCATCATCATTTCAGCCGAAAGATATGGATATAGTATATAACATACCACAGAACACTAAAGTGATTTTATGCGGCGATATGAATATTAATTTACTTTAACAAAAGGATAGACAGGTAACTTTGTATGAAGACCTTTTAGCCGAATATGGGTTTACAAAATGTATAGATCGAGTCACTCGTAGCGAAATTGTCATGGGTAGTTTAGTAGAATCATGCTTAGATCACATTTATATTCGAGCGCCTCTTGCACACATGCAATCAGCTGTAATACAAACCAAAATATCCGATCATTACCCAGTAGCGGTATCAGTAGAATGGGACCACGCTCCTATTGATAGCCAGAACGCCACTATACGTACGAGTGCGACCGCGCAATCCTCATACTCGCAGGCGCTCACTGAGCCTACGAGACGGCGCGGCGTGTCCTTGATAATCGCACGGTGCGGGAGAAATTATCGTGCATAGATTTAGAAAATCTCTTGCTGATTGAATGTCCTGTTAGATTATATGAATCTTTCAGACAAATATTTACTGATATTTATGAGTCTTGCTATAGAAATAAAATTATTAACAAAGGAGTCCGAAATAATAAAAGCTGGATAACTAGAGGTCATAAGAAATTATTGTTAGAAAGGGACAGACTTTTTACAATATGGAGTAACGAACCAAAGAGTATGGTTAAACGTTTAGAATACACTAGATATAGGAACAAATGCTATAAAGTATTATCTAAATGTAAAAATGAATACGATAGGCAAAGTATAATAGAATGTAACAATAACATAAAAAAGTTATGGGATAGAATAAATGTGATGATGGGGAAGAATAAACCATCCTTAGATAGCGTAATATTAAATAACATTAAGATGAAAGACAGTGTGAAAGATATTTGTGATAGGTTCTCGTCAACATTCATAAGCGAAATTGAAAATATAAAACACGATTGTGATGTGAAATGGATAGACAGAAGTACGTATGTCAAGGAGAAGAGTATGTGTATGCGATGGCGACCGGTGAACAGTCAGGATGTTAAGAAAGTTATAACAGAAATGAATGCAAATAAGTCAGCCGGAAGCGATCTCATACGCATGTCTGATCTTAAATATTTGGTCAATATAGTAAGTCCCGTGCTCGCACATCTTATCAATTTATCCGTAAGTACATATACATGTCCGAGCAAGCTAAAGGAGGCAATAGTGCGTCCTATTTTTAAAAAAGGTGATCGTAAAACATTATCCAATTACAGGCCAATTGCTATATTATCAAGTGTAGACAAAATATTAGAAAAATGTATTGTTAATCAACTAGGAAATTATCTTCAAAAAAATAGCATTATTAGTAAAAAGCCAACATGGATTTCAAAAGAGTAAAAGTTCGACTACATTGTTATCTACGTTTAGTGACGAAATTAATAATAATTTAAATAAAAAGCAATTTGTAGTAGTAGTATTTTTTGATTTTAAAAGGGCATTTGATACATTAGAAAAAAATACTTTATTAAATGCAATGGAGGAGTGCGGGGTGGGGGAACCACTTAACAACTGGTTTAGGGACTATCTCACGAAGAGATATTACCGCGTAAAGGTGGACGAGTCGTACAGTGACGCGAGGGAGGTGATGTGCGGGGTGCCCCAGGGAGCGGGATGCGGGCCTGTATGCTACCTTATGCACGTCAATAGCTTGTGCGGCGTTTTACACAGCTGCTCAGCGTACATGTACGCGGATGACCTGTGTGTGCTGCGCGCCGGCACCGACCTCGCTGAAACTTGTCGACTAGTGCAGCATGACGTAGACCGAGTTGTTGAATGGTCACACGACAACGGGATAATCCTAAACGCGGATAAAACTAAGCTAGTTGTAATACGCTCGCCATATTTACTACCATCTGGCGCACCACCTCCAATGTACACACATGAGTTTACTTGCATTCATAATAACTACGTTAACTGCAATTGTAAACCAATTGTACGCGAAAAATGTGTAACATATCTCGGAGTAAAAGTTGACGAGAACTTTTCATGGTCAAACCACATTGAGTACTTATGTAATAAACTTAGAATATTGCTTGGTAAATTTTACCATCTAAGCTATAAAGTGCCAAGCAGTACCCTGAAGTGCCTTTATCTGCAATTAGTTGACCCAATATTAAGTTACGCCCTCGACTGCTATGGTCTCACATTCAAAACTAACTTAGATTTTTAAAGCTATTAGTGAGTAAGAAAACTAAAAATAAATGTAAAGATGATTATAATAAGTTATTTAAAAATTTGTAAAATACTTCCGATTAGCTTAAAACATAAATACCTACTTCTTGTTAATAGTCATGGCAGCTGGGAGCGTAACTTGCTAGTTACCCATAACCACGCAACTAGGATGGTATCAGCAGGTAAATTTGATGTACCTAGAATAACAAATTATTTTGGCGACCGAACGCTTGATAAAAGAGTACCATACCTTCTCAACCAATTGCCTGCTGATATAAGGAGTCAGGAAATAAAAAGTAAAGGAGAATGCCAAAGTTTCCCACAAGACTCGGCCAGAACCGACAAAGATGAACTATATGTCAAAAAAAGGAAAATAATTATAGAATTACATGGTATAGTTAGTTTTCTATTAGAAGAACACCAAACAAAGTTAAAGATCTGTAAAGTTGACCACTTAATACTTCTGATTTAAGCAATGAATAATACAGGTTCGGGTACCGTTTTAAAAGCCAAATACGACTACGTATTTAGTAGAAAATCGGAGTCCTGAAACACAGCAATAAACAATACAAAACTCAAAAAAACACGGAAACACTTCGTCACTGGTGATATCGCGCGGGAGAAGTAAATACAACTTTTTGACAGTGACAGATTCAAGTTAAAGTTTAACATCTGGTGCTGCCAGCATTATAGGAATAAACTATGCGAAACGGTATCGATAATCGAATTGAATTATTTTTAATTATTACTTTATTGCAAAATACATATTCAAAAATGTAACTAAATGCTATTAATTGATATAATTATATGTTTAGTGACATAAGTAAGTAATTAATTCACTTACATAGTCCTATATTGATATTCTTGCAATCGATTTGCAAGAGAAGTTTCGTATCGATATAAATATTTTAGTATTGGCAACATTTCTAATTGAAGTTGTAGATTATGAAATGTGTTGATATATTGAATAACTATTTAAAATGAGTTTTCAACGGTGGGCTTCTACAGATTTCATTTATAATGTATAATTCTTACTGTTTTTTATTATCAAATATCATTATTATAGAAAGTCTGTCGGACGCTACACATGTTTCGAGCCTAATCTTGGCATTGTCCTTTGCCAAATTACTTAAGCAGTTCTTTTACAGGAGTCTGTAAGCGATGATCTTGGGAAAGTGGTATACTGTTGAGAGATAACAACTTATTAAGTAGTTTTGTTAGAAAATAAGTCATTAGATATGAGTAAAAAAAAAAAAAAAAAAACACAATATGTTAACTTATAAGTTAACATATTATTGTTTTTAAATTTTTTATGTGTAATAAGTGGGAATTGAGTGTCCGCACTAATAAACCTTTTGTTCCGTTCCCGCAGACAAACCGTGAAAACGGTTTTGCGGGGCATTGTTCTTAAGTTAAGTCTATTACAAACTTTGTTAATGATCAATAAATAAAATAAAAAAAATCACTTGGGCATGAAACATATTTCCGCTCGGCTAGTCCCAAAAGACCTGATTTTTTCAAAAAACTCAATAGCTTATGATTAGCTGAGGACATACTAGAACGAATCAATTCCGACTCAACATTCATGAAACGCATTGTCACTGGTGACGAGATTACCCCTTCGTGGCACCCGTTTTCATTCGGTAGAAGACAAAGGAGAATTCGCGGCGAGAACTGAACTCAATTCCGGAAAAAGCGTGTAAAATGTTTTGATGATTGGATCATTCGTTGCCGTAAGTTTATCGTTTCTGAAGGAGCATACTTTGAAGGTGATAAAATAAATTTGGATTAATAACTAACATTTGGTGTATTAATGATATTTTCCCGGTAATTTCTTGACATACTGCCTCGTTGGTCTAGTGGTCGCAGCAGCTACTGCTGAGCATGAGGTCCTGGGTTCGATTGCCAGGTCGGGCAAAGTGTGATTGGGTTTTTCAATCTAGAATATCTCTGTAGCAGCCCGGAGTCTGGATTTGTGCCCGGTTGATGGCAATAGGCTGGCCCCTTATTACATGGGACTTAAACTTAGGACCCTTCCGGGATTACAGGCTTGATGTTGTGTTATGTTTCTTGACAGAGTAGTAATTCTTAATGTTTTTCAAACTGACATGTAACTATTTGTTTATGGTGTTTTATTGTGTTCCGTGTTCATGACTTATTTTTTTTTAATGATTATTGTTATTCCCTTAGATAAATAATTGGTCTCGCTGCGCTCGACTAGATACCGCGCTATCTAAAAACAATAGCTCCGTGAATGCGGCAACTCACTAGTGTAGGGTGTGTAAGACATCGTTACTTGACATTTGTCAGTTGACATTGACAACTAGTGTGCGTGAATGTTTTTTTTTTTAAAACAGTTGCTGATAAAGTGGCTCTTATAACACCGCTTTTAGGTTCATAATGCAGTGTATTAAACACTCGTGCTTTTTACTTTACATTACCGCACTCGTGTTCTTTATTCAACTTTTTTTTTCTTTCATCTCCGTAAAGAGCTTTTATGTCTTAATTCAATGAAAATTTTATCATATCGAGACATAGTTATCCGACTAGGTTAGACACCTAGTTATTGTATACTTAACCTAGTTCTTTAAAGTATTTACTGTTTATTTTAATGAAATAGGATTTATAATAAAATACAAAAACAATAAATTCACATAATAAAAATCTCTACCACGGGGAACTTGACTCTTGTCCTATACGCGGCAATACTGAATGGCGTTTAGGGTTCATGATAATTTATGTTGAAATTTCGAAATTATACGATACTTGTATGTGATCCCTGTGTCCTTCTTATTTGTTTGATATGCTTTCACACTAAAATGGCTGAACGGATTTGGATGAAATTTGGCAATCAGATGGAACATAACCTGGGTAAGGACATACGCTACATTTCATCATGGATCGCAGACGAAGGCGCGGGCAACAGCTTGTATAATTATGTTATAATTGCAACAGCTAGTATTTATTTCTCTAATGCTCGTGACTGTAGAGATATTTAAAATTAAAACTCAATGTAAGCAACAAGCATGAAATTAAAAGATCTCTATCTACCTATTACCTATACCTACACTCGGTCCCAAAAATAACGAGTCAGTCACAAAAGTCCGAATATCTCCCGAACTACGTATGCTATCATAATGAAACGAATACTGTTCGATTGAATATTTATTGATACAAAAAATGAATAAATTGAAACTTAGGTGTACCATCATTCTTATTCTCAAAATAAAAATAAAACTAAAGTAAGACATTTCTTTCTGAAACCTAATTTTTTTGTAAGATGTATTTTTTTGCTTTTTTTCATTACTTGCATAATTGTAATACTTCGTATTGCCTCCCCGAGCTCTTCTTGCAGCTTTCAGGCTATTCGGCATACTGAACACCAAATTACGGAGCCGGTTCTGAGGAATGGCTTCCCATTCTTGTCTGAGCTCGGGTAGCGTGATTGGTGGGAAGTTACGACGTTTTACGCAACGCACAGCTCGTCCCATGCATGCTCTATGGTTTTTAAATCAGGGCTTCGCGCTGGCCGCTGAATCAGTTCGATACCGAACTCTCCAAAGTATTCATTTACAATTCCGGCGGTATGGGGACGCGCATTATCATGCAAAATTGCAGATCTTGCTTTCCTATTTAGTATAATGAATGGGTCGACTGACGTCTCTGAACTTGTGGCTAAGATTGGACTTCGTGTACCGTCTGTGTTTCTTCGGAGACCTCATCTCCTTCATGTGCCTATAGTGAAAACAATCTATAGGCAAAATTCATTTATTTTAAGAGCATGTCGAATGTATAATAAGGTGTGCCGGGATGTTGATCTGGATTTGTTCACAAATAGTGTCCAGAAATTAAAAAAAACATTATGTAACTTTTTCTTTGAAGCGTAACTTTGTCGTGTAATTTATATAATTTTTGTTTTCTTTCGTTATCTTTTGTTTTTTCTATGGTTAATTCTTACGCTGTTTTTACCGTTTTATCAATTTTATACATAAGTTTATATAAGTGGAAACTTGTAATTGGCGTTTTTCTACGTATTGCTTCTTAATATTTGATTTGTTAGCTGTAAGTTTTCTTCAAAGTAATAAAATAAAATAAAATAAAATAAAATAAAATAAAATTAATATGCCATCCCGGTCCATCCTCGCCATGAAAGGTCCCACATGCTCATTGCTCATCTCATCGCTGCATTCAGAGTACCATTTTGAATTAGCACGAGCTCGGTGCGGGTCTCGGCAGAAATTCCAGCCCAAACAAGTACTGAGCCTCCGCCGTGTGCCACGTTTTCCTCCACACAGTCTTGATGGAAGCGTTACACTGGAATTATGTACACCAACTGCCTACCATCATGCTTGTAAAGTATGAATTTCGATTCGTCCGTGAACATTAACCTAGACCAATCGTCCAGTGTCCAGTGTTGGTGCTCGCGCACGTATCTCTGTCCTGCAATTCGATGTTGCCGTTCCAGTTTGGGGCCATTTGCGGGCCTTAATGGTTTCAAGTTTACCTCAGCAAGACGTCTCTTCACTGTTTGTGCGCTTAAATTGCTACCACCAAAGCGAATAAAGTGGTTTTTTAGACCAACTGCAGTTTGAAAACGATTTCGGAGCATTGTAGCCACCAGGTATCTGTGATCCCTGGCCGTTGTGGATCTTGGCCAGCCATTTCCTGGTCTCCGAAGGTGCGCTCCGATATCTCGGTACCGCTGGACTACCCGCTGAACAGTCGACAAAGATACACCAATGTTTCTTGCTGTTTCACGCTGGCTCCGCCCAAGTTCCAAGAAAGTCAGGATTCTGGTACATTCATCTAACGTGACTGCCATGCTCCACCTCACAGAATACTGATTATGCACGTGGAAGTCGTTCACATATATTTTTTTGTGACAATAGAAATTAAAAGAAACCATAATGACATAAACCATAATGACATACTAAAAAATCGTATCTGTGTAACCGCTGTTGGTTGGAACTCCACAAAAAATATCGAAAAACTGTGTGAAAAGTATTTGGAATTGCCGTTAAAAGTGTAATTCGCATGGACATAGGTGGAACTATAGTCTTGCAACAATAATTTTGGTGTTCTGGTGCGTACATAAAAAAATCTAAACAAAATCAAATTCAAAAAGAATCCTAGCTACCGTCATTGCGTCAGTCGCAAACTAACGGCGCGTCGCGCTTTAACGCCTAAGCGCCTGGTATTGTACGGCGCTTACGGCATTCTTTTCGCGAACTCGCTGTGACCAGCCGTCGAGTCATCTACCGCGGGCCTTTTTTAGTGTGCGCTTTTGCTTCGAGAACCGTGCCATAACTGAGAGGGCATTTATTAGTGTGCTGAAGCGCAAAATAGGTTTAATATTATTTATTAATTTATCAGGATTATTAACATATAATTATAAAAACAACATGTATTCGAAAACATGGTCGTGGGGTTGCTGTGCCGACTTTTCGCGTGCCTGTTTATATCGGCGATTCCAGCTGATTCCGAGGCTTATCGTAATTGGAAATATTCGGGTTGTATAAATCTCATTGCGAGTGCCTCCAAAAATGTGGGTACACCAAATCGGAACGTGTCCACAACAAGAGGAAATAAGAGACCGGCCTTGAACTTTCCCCCTCAAGCGACACCACTGAGGAAGTGCGTGCCATTGTCCAAGAAGTTATGAAGGTGTAGTTCGCCTCCATGCTTCAGCAAATCAATAGCACCATACTCAACGTCGTTAACAAGGAACTCGAACCTATTAAGCATGATATTAGAGAGCTTTCAACCTCATTAAACTTTCACACTAAGGAGTTTAAAGAGTATCAATCCGAGCAAAGGGGATTAAAAAATGCCATGAAAAATTTAACGGAAGAAAATAATATGCTTAAAAATTCAATGTCTGACATAGGCAATGTCTGGCATAAGCCTCCACATACCTAAATTATCAGGAACAACAAACTCGTTCAAACAACCTCGAAGTTCAATGCCTACCCGAAAATAAACAGGAGAATCTTTATACTGTAGGTAAGCAGTTAGGATCAGTGGTCGGATGTGTGCTAAAGGACAACGACATTCTTCACTGCACCCGCGTAGCTAAACTCCAAGCTACTAACACCTGTCCGCGCTCCGTCGTTGTCCAGATGGCTTCTCCAAGAATTCGTGATAACCTTCTGGCTTCGACTATCGACTAAAAGGAAAATAATACCGAAAAACTCAATAGTGCAGATCTTGGGATAGCTGGCGACAAAAAGCCGGTATATGTGCTCGAACACTTTTCTCCATCTAATAAAGCGCTCCATGCTGCCACTAGGCTTAGGGCAAAGGATAAGGGATTCAAATTTGTCTGGGTAAGAAACGGCAGAATTTTTGTCAGGAAGTCCGCGCAAGCTGAACATATTTTGATAAAAAACCTTGACTCTTTAAATAAGTTGATTTAATCTTGCTCGGCTAAAGTAAAAATGCACGTTTTTGTGAAAATACTACTAATTTAAATACTATTAATTCAAAATTCAATAGCCTGCAAATATTTTTTCAGAATTGTAGAGGTTTACGAACAAAACCCACATGGTCTATCGTAATATATGTTGTAAAAACTACGATGTTGTCATTCTTTCGGAGACTTGGCTTAACAGTTCCATCCGTAGCAGTGAGCTATTCGACGACAGATATGTAGTTTACAGGAGAGATAGAGAAAATTCTTGCATACATAGTGGTAAAGAGGGGGGGGGAGTATTGATAGCTGTCAATGTAAAAATAAACTCGAAACGCGCTGCGCATTTCGAGAGTAGTTGCGAGGACCTTTGAGTTACCCGGCGACGGATGTCCCTCAGGGGCGAATCCGTCGCCCCTGGACCCATTTAGGGGGCCGGAAGAGGGCCTTCTCCGCCCTCCGCCGACGCCCGGTGCGTCTGCTGCGGGCCGGGTGGAGAGTCGAAATCTCTCTCTCCGTTTCCGCAGCCTCCTTCTGCGAGATGACCGTTTCGCAAAAAGAGACCACTGCGTCCCAAGACTCTGCGCCGCCGACCATCGCGTTCACGACGGCCGGCAGCGACAGGTTGTTGCCTACTTCGGTGATGAGGGCACGGCGCGGCTCCTCCCAAGCGGCACACTCTGCCATGTGTGAACAACGTAACGAATCAAGCGTATGTATCATAGGCGATTTCAACTTGGGTAATGTCGACTGGAAACAAGTCTGTATTTCGAATTATAAACTCAAGCTGACTAATACTTGTGAAGCTTTGTTGGATTTTTTGCATGTTAACAGGCTTAACCAATTTAAAAGCATAAATAATACATCCGGTCGGATACTTGATCCGGTCATACTTTGTGTAATGTAAGCCAAAGTAATAGTTCACTATGTAATATTGATCAGCACCATCCGCCCCTGGATATTTTTATATCTTTAGCTAAGGAAGCCAAACTTCCATACAATGTTGTCAGTGGAATGCCTAACTTTCATAAATCAAATTACGTACCCATTCGTAATTACATAAAAGAACTCAACTGGGAGGAATTATTTGAGGGACAGCATGACGTCAATGGGATGGTGCAGGTATTTTACGACATTATTAATACAGCTGTACAAAGGTTTATTTCTACTAAAGTGCCCAAGAATAGCAAATTTCCAGCATGGTTTAGCCGCACTCTTATCAAAATGTTAAATTCAAAAAATAAAATCATGAAACGCTACAATATTTATAAAAACCCATTATATAAAATAGAATTAAAAATAATCAGTAAACGCTGCGACGACCTTGCAACTATCTGTTACAATAACTACATAAAAAGCTGGAAGACGATCTCACACATAACCCCAAAATGTTTTGGAGTTATATAAAAGCTAAACGTGGGGGGGCTAGCATGTATCCTAAGTCTATGACAGATGGTAACACTACTTCATCTGACGGAACAGAAATATGCGAGTTTTTCGCGTCTTACTATTCTTCTGTTTATAGGCCTGCTGAGGATGGTGGCAATGTTCATAATAATGCATACTTAAATAACCTACAAAAATATAGTTTATATTTATCTAGTCCAATTATTGACTGTGAAGCGGTATACGAGAAGTTAAATAACCTAGATTGCAATAAGGGCGCCGGGCCAGATGGAATACCACCTATTTTTATTCACGATTGTTCAGCCGAGTTGGTCATACCACTGTCACTGATTTTGAATAAGTCTTTAGCTTCTGGGGTTTTTCCTTCAGAATGGAAGGTAGTGAAAGTTGTTCCCATCCACAAGTCAGACAATGACGACATAGTTTCCAACTACAGTTACCCATATCAATTTTATCAACCGTGGCTAAAATTTTTGAGTCTTTGATCTGCCACCACATTCAGAGTCATTTAAAGCTATACTTAAGCGAAGAGCAACATGGCTTTGTGACGTCTAGATCTAGACGCCGAATTATTAATGAAGATAATAGACTCGGGTCACCAAGCAGATGTCATATACACAGATTTTAGTAAAGCTTTCAATAAGGTGTCACATGGAATATTGATAAGTAAATTACGAGCATATGGGATCACCGGATCGTTACTTTCATGGCTGAGTTCATATCTTGTGGATAGATCTTTCTATGTGGTCATCAATGGTTTTCGTTCAACCTTACGATATATCTTGTCTGGCGTGCCACAAGGATCTCACTTAGGGCCAATCTTGTTTAATTTCTTTATAAAATATATTCCCAATTGTTTTCGATTCTCTGTTGTCTTTATGTATGCCGACGACTTAAAATTTGTTAAAATAATCAAAACTAAAGATGATGCCTCTGACCTACAGTGTGATCTAGAAAGGCTTGTGCAATGGTGTCAAACCAACAAAATGCATCTAAATCCAAGCAAATGTTACCATGTTAAATTCACGCGAAAGCATTATCTCATAAACCATGACTATTATATCGACGGAGTAAAAATTGCAGAACTGGACAGAATAAGAGACCTCGGTGTTACGTTTGATCGAAAGCTTTTATTCCACACTTGGACAATATACTACAAAAACCTCTAAAATGCTAGGATTTGTTATCAGGAATTTAAAACAGTTTAAGTGTTGTAAAACTAAAATCTTGCTTTATAATTGCTTAATTCGAAGCATATTGGAATCAATATTCCAATATACAATACACACTACAATTAGCGTGATTTGGCGTCCACACTATGCCACACACTCGTTGTTTGTTTTCTTTGGCACCTGGCGTTTTCTAGCGGAATAACTAAAAAAGTACATTCGTACAGTAACAGGCTGAAACGTTTAAAAATGGTTTCGCTAAAAAATCGCCGACGCATTAATGACGCATTGTTGGTTTGCAAAGTAATGAACCATAAAATTGACTGCCCTCAAATATTGCACACTTTTAATTTCCGTGCTCCCTCAAGAATTCCTCGCAGTGCCATAACACCACTCTGTCCACCACAAAGAAGAACGGTTCTTGGCGCCAATTCCCCCTTCGCAAGGTTATGCAACGTCATTAATAGCTGCAGTGATCAAATCGATGTGCACTTCGAAAGTTTGGGCAAATTCAAGGCCAAACTTCTTAAAAACCTCATAAAATAGATGTGTGTGTGTGTTTTTACACAAAATAAGTACCCTACATTGTTTATTGTTTAATTATTATTTAAATAAATCGTTATTGTCGTTATTTGCACTCTTGATACATCATGAAAATACATATGTAATGTCAATCTAGATTAATATCTTTTTTATTTGTACAGCTCGTTTATCGCATGCATAATCGAGCTGTACAAATAAAAATGATTTTGAGTTTACCTTTAAGTGATTGTTGCACTGTTGCATACACTTTTGCATGTAATGTTTAGCATATAAATTGTGTGAACAATCGTTGGTGAACCAATAAATAAATAAAAAAAGCAAAAAAATTGTTTTCAAAAATTTCCATTTTTCAATAAAACAGTAATTTCCATTTCTCAAATGTTGTTTTTTATAAATAAGTTTCATTCATCGGCCAGTATAAAAAAATATGTAATAAGAAGCGCAACTGAATAGTCTTTATTCTGTTTTTTATTTCATTGATCTAACTCTGACAGTTTTGTAGAAATTCGAACCTATGTGACTGACCCGTTATTTTTGGAACCAAGTGTACTTGGTTTTTCGAGACATTACAAAGCGGTTGGTGGACTCCTCAGTGACCTATTTTTTTGCCAAAGAATTAGCATCGCCATATAACGTGGCAATGCTGCGAGCCTCTTGGACACTTTTCTTGTTGACAGCAATGTGGACGAATTTTTCGATGCCCTATGATTATTATCTTTCTTTTTTTAAATTCATGTTCATTATTATCTATTATTTAAGACTGTTAGCTTGTATTTTATGTAAATATGATTATTAACCTACGAATATTTACGTATTTTTCATGGTTTTATTTATGATTCGATATCTATCTATCTTAATATAGATATCTATTCATCTATGTACACATATTTATTCGAACGCGTAAACGTGGGTTGCCATCTTTTAGCGGGGCTCATGAAATTGGCAGGGTTGTAAAAATAGCGCTACGCTATTCGTCGGGCCTCAATAAAACTGGAAGGTCCCAACGACCCTCGCTTTATCCCCACACGACCACTTTAATAGTTTTTCATTACTCAAGTAGACGCCTATAAAAAAGAAAATAAAGTTTGGCAAGAAAATTGCATGCCTTGCATAATGCTCCGTGCCTATGGGTGCGCCTTGAGATCGTAAATTTTATACCAAACAAAATTGGATCTGAAGATTGTTTGTCCGGAATTATTTATGACTATAACAATAGGGCCATGTGAATGTACTGCAATAAAATATCTGTAGTCAACACGAGGTAGACATTTATAAGATTGTGTAGAAAAGAAGGAATAGGTAGTTAGGTAAGTGCTGTAAAGGTTGTCTACAATAGCCGACCTTATGCCTGTGTAAGCTGGTAATAAATTAGCTATGGTTAATTTGGTCGTTTAAGCTTGTTTAGAACGAGCAGAATCTGAACTATAGTACCTAACTACCTAACCTATGCCAATAGCAAATTACCACTAAAAATATGAATCTGGGCTTAAAATCGACGTATTTTCGGTTTTTAAGAAAAAAACACATTTTAACAACATTTGCTACGGTACATAACAACTTAACGTACTTAGTTAGGGGATATCTTTCACAACTGAGTAAAGCTCTTTGGGACTCTATGCTTATCCTTAGATACCTATCTATATTTAATACAATGTAGGTAATCACCTAAAGTAACGCCTGATCTTATCCTATAAGTTATGGATTCAGATCAGGCGTTACTTTGCGGTAATCCTTGATGGACTAATGGTTTAAAAAAAAGTTTTAATTCCGCAATAACTAGATTCAAGCCTGGGTCTAGTTATTACGGAACTAAAACTAAATATTTTAAACTAATATCAATATAGGGTAGTGTAGGTACTAACCTAAGTAAGTAGGTACTTCTAGGTTCTTTTCTCGCGTCGAAAATAATCTGAACGTGGAAGGGTTTCACAGCGAATATGTATAGTTTGAATAGGTACCAAAATTATAAAATTCTTTTTTTTTTGTTGATAATATGATTACCCCTAACTTTGATTTCAGATCATGGCGTGCGTTGGAGAAACAGCGTGGCGGCATGTCGACATTAACATCCTCGCTACAGAGAACCTGAATGCGATGAAGCACTAGCTCTTCCTGCACTAAGGGAAACTGAACACGATCAGCGCATATATTACGTTTAAGAGTTGACAGTGTCATTATTTTCCATGGAATATTGACGCTGACAGCTCTTGAACGCGTTTTAGATCTGCTGAACGCGTTCATTAACATGGGTAGAATCGGCACATTGGGCAGTTGGTGCTATTATGGAAAAACACAAAACTGTTCTCAAATTAAATATCTAATTTAATTATTTATTTATTGGATCTCCAACAGAGGCTACAGAATTACATGCAAGTATACATAGAACAGGGACAACCACATGGCTTCCAATTATAGGAGACCAGATCATTTACTTATACTTAATTTAGTAAATTCTCTTTGACAAGGCATTTTTTTTTAAATAAATAAAAAAACATAACACGAAAATCGTTTATAGGAAACAAAGAAAATAAAAAAAAAGAAGAATAACCATGTAATAAAACAACAGACCAAAATATTACGACTCAGTGCCGATTTCACCAATGTTAGTGAACGCGTTATATACTTTTTGAACTTTGCTATTTTGCATGTAATATCCAATTCATTATGCTTCGATACTTCGTAATACTGCCTACAGAGCCTTGGCAAAACGGTGATGTATCCGAGGTATGGTTTGGGTCCACCTTTTCTATGTGAAAAGGTGGATACACATTTCCGCGGCAAGCGAGATGTGAACTTATCTGAAGCTTTCCGAGAAGCTCGCTACAATCAACAACCCCATTGAACAGTTTGTGAAGAAATATGAGATCTAGAACCCTTCTTCTATCAATTAACGAACACATTTTATAATGTTGTAGTCTCAAGTCGTAGCTCCTGTTTTTTTTGCTAGACGATCTCTGTAGCAAAGATGCTATAGAAAACGTCTTTGTATACTTCCCAGGTGTTTAATGTCGATTTCATAGTAAGGATTCCATACGGTGCTGTTGTATTCATGTAGAGGGCGAAGTAATGCGTTATATAGTTGTATTCTAGTCGAATCTTTACTAAATTCGTTGCTATTACTTAATTCGAATCCGAGCACCTTGACGCTTTTGAGGTGAGTAATGTGTATTACATGCCTATCAAATTTCACTTTTTTGTCGAACACAATTTCCAGGTCACGAACTTCGTCTACCTCTTGCAGTGTTTGCTGATTAAATGTGTTATTATTGGTTTGCACTGTTTTATTACGAGAGAATTGCATACAATGATATTTAGAGACATTAAGCCACGTTTTGTTTATTCTACATCAATCCGCCATTCTAGCGAGATCAGCCTATAACAGTGCGGAAACTAAGTTGGTACCTAGCTATTGGTTTCAAAATGTTGACGTCGTCGGCAAACAAGTACAAAATTATGTTAATGGCATGATAGATATAGGGCACAAGCCCTTAAACCTGTTACTTTTTTATTTACCTCATTGAAATATTGTAACACATGCCCTCGCGACTCTACGTATCATGCTATTTGTGATGACGATGAGCGTTGGATCAGAAATATTGAAAGTGCACATCTTAACTTTCTGTGCTCAGATCTTGGAGCATTTCTTTAAGTTTTGAAGGTGATGTGGAGTAGTACAATATCATCTGCAAAGCTGTAGGTATAAAATACATAGGTGTGTGAAATAATTGAGTGACGGTCGGTCCATATGTCAAATGCCTTTGCATAATCCACAAAAGCCAAGAAAAGCTGTTTGTTAAATAGTTTTTTTTTTCAAATTGATTGATAGTATGGAGATGATCGGCCTTACCTACGATGCACAAAGTTGGTTACATACCAACACAAAGAAACTACACAAAGGTGGTCATTATCAGAGGTATCAGCAGCGAAAATGCACAAACATGTTTCTAATCGGATGTGTAAGCGAAAAACACTCTACATAACGAACACAGGTAGTTGGTACCTACCTGAGTAAGGTAAAATACCTACAGCTTAGAAATTCTACCACATCTTTCCTTTTTGAAATTTTTAAGCGTAAATTCTGTAGGATTTCTACAGAACAATGTTGCACACCATAAGTATCTAAAAACGACGCGCGACGGCAAGACTTAGCATAATCAGCCTATAACGGTCCCACTGCTGGGACCTCAGGCCTCCTCTCTATGAGAGGGAGTGAGCCGTAATCCACCACGCGGGCTAAGTGCGGATTGGTAGATGTCACATGTTTTCGAATTTTTGGTTGTAGAACATGCCGATTTCCTCACGATGTTTTCCTTCACCGTTTTGAGAGCAGTGGTAATTAAATGTGCCTTTCTGCGTTCGAACTCAAGACCTACAACTCGTTAGTCGTGGCCGTTACCACTGGGCCACCACTGCTCCTTGACGGCAAGACTTGCAAGACTTGCTAGACAGTAAATCACGATTGCATTAATTATAAACCCAGTTTTATTGGCATCAATATAATATCATCTATGTCACAATGCACCATTGTCACAACAACACCAAACAAACATGATTTACGCTGTCGTAAATCTTAAATTAGCGGTTTACGTGTCTTTTACGACGTAGGACGTAAACCAAAACTAATCAGTTCACTAGATCGATGTTTTCCCATCACAGCAGAGACCCTTTTGCAACTTTTATGTACTATGTAGAATTTATGTAATTCGAGGGTGAACGAGGGTGCTTTCATCGTTAAAGTTGGAGCACCTAAATGCATTATCTGACAAAGCAAATTCAGTGAGATATAAAGCCAGATGTAGCCAAAAATAATGGGATCTTACCCCTGCGTAGGTATTTTTGGAATATAAAGGTGGCATATCTACGATATATATGTATAAATGCAATGCAACAAGAAATATAGGCACTTAATACTTATACTACACGTTAAAATCAAATTCGCTTTGTGGTTGTGTTACATTTCAAATTTATAAAGGTGATGGATGTAGGTTTGTAAGAAGGTAATTTACCTATATATTTCAGTAACATAAAGCTTTCATATTACATGGAATAGGGATAACAGCCTAAGTCTTAAATTGATATGACAAGTAAGTATTATGCATGATTGTGCTTACTCACTAGGTAGGCCTTTATGTGAACTTCATAACTAAACCATTGCACCTTCAAAATAATATTGTGTGTGTAACCGTGTAGGAGTACCTAGTGATTCTGGTCTGGAGATATCAATATTGGTAAGTACTTCAAACATTAACGTGAGTCGAGTACTTTTTAAGTATTTATTATTGATAAAGACTTCCTACACACATTAATCCAACCGACCAGCACACTAATTGCGTAACACCATCTATCCCGATCCGAATCATTTTGAAGGATAATGCTAATTCATTGCCTCATAATATGTTTGAAATATTTGTTTACTTTACAACGTAAAAACGCAATGAATGTGAATTTCCCAAACGGAAAATCTTCGTGGCGTGGATCAAAACACCACAGCAGAAAGTTCAAACACAGTCGAAATATTTTTTTCTTAATAGAAACTGTAGCTACTCACAATGAATGAATATATTTGGCAATGAGTATATTTTAGTAAGGATTTTAGTTAATTATAGGTATAAACAATGATAAACCACTAAATTTGTCATCGCGGTGGCTGTCCCCAATACGATTCTGATGGTAATGTGCCTCGTATAAGAAAAACTATTTGTTATTTGGTTTGACGTTAACTTTTATTTAATAGGCCAGTGGTTACCTATAGTATTGCCAAACAGAGTTTTTATTGTACCCAGTGAACTTATAAGTGAAAACAAGAGTGTCCCGCGAAATATACTCATCCATGTGAACAAAAGTGGCACAGGCATAGTTTGCATACGGCATTGTAGGGCCAACCCCCCGGACTCAGCTAGCTGTACCTAGTCAGTCAACGCTAAGCGCTCGACGCGGAGCATCGGTCGCAGTCCGCCTCCTCCTTCGCAATCTTTACTGCTTCGCAGAAGGAGGTGACGGCTTCTCATTCACTCTCGCTCCGTACCATGGCCTGGACCAGGGCCGGACGCGAGAGATCGCCGCCCCTGATGACGTGAGGACACGGTGGTGCTCCGCACAATCCGGGCAGACCTCCACCGTGTGCTCCGGGCGTCAAAATGGTGACACTCGAGCGTTTCCACCCGCCTTATGCGAAACAGGAATCTCCCAAAACAACCATGTTCGGTGAGAACGCCATGGCGTCTCTCCAACCACTCCTCAAAGAGGGGGCGTGCCAAGTACAGGCCTACTACATAGAAGGAGGTCTGTACCTTCACAAATTCACTTAAGCGACTAATAACTATTATTTGCGTAAGTACTTAATGCTCCTAAGAAAGAGAGCTTCGAAACTCTGAATAATACATACAGAGTTTTTTTTTTCACACAACAGAGAGGCTCCCGCAGACAGGCGCAACATGACTCTGGTGGATAAATTTCTATAAAGAGTCGCGTCGCCTTTAAATCAAGAAATGTTTTGCTGCTTTATTAATTTTATAATTATTAACTATTCTATGTAGGTAGGTGGACATAAGAAAAATTCTGCTATTAAACAATGTCTTATATTAGATGCGCACTTTTTATGGTGAGTATAAATAATTGATGTAGACGGTAGCGGACGAGACACGTCTGCTATAAAAATAAAAAGGCCATAAAAACGGCCACGATAAAAAGCGGGTCCACATTAAATTCTATGTAGGGGAGTTTTCTTCTTATTCAGGTAGGTACCTACTAGAACATCGTAAAACATAACAGTAACGTCATGAGGTACCTAGGTTGGTACCACATTTCAATATTCCATTACAGGTCTTATAATCCCGGCGCTCGAGCCGAAGCGAACTGAATAAACGTGGGACACTCAGAAAGTTTTGCGAAAATAAAAATAAATGAACTATAGTTTTTTTTTTCTTTTCAAAGTACTTTCCACTAGCCTTTCTACAAAGTTTCATGCGTCTGAACCAGTTTTGGAAAAACACTTTTTCCAGTCCGCCGTAGGCGAGAAAAAAAAGAAGTCACACGATGCTTGGTCAGGGCTATAAGGAGGGTGACCGGGTTGTCCAGGAAGTCCCTCATTTTTTGCGCGGTGTGCGAAGGCGCGTTGTCGTGGTGGAGCAGTAGCCCACGAAGCCTTGTGTTTGGTCGCTTGTTGCTCTCAACAGAAAAAAACTTCTGTCAAGCATGTGGTCGTATACCATTCAGCATTGATGCTTCTTTGGTTCCGTAAAGGAATTGACAACATAAGTATCCAGTCAAATTGAAAAAGCTCGCGATCAAAATCTTCCCCCCGCTTCTAGCTCGCTTCACTTTGGTAGGCGTCAACTGGCGCTTCATTTCTGGATCCTATTGATAAATCCAAGACTCATCACCTGTAAAGATGTCGTAAGCACGCCGAGGCGGACCTGCTACAAATTTGTTTATCATATCACGGCGCCATACCACCCGGGCCTGCTTCTGAGCATCGGTGAGGTTGTGCACCCAGCGTGAAACTATCCTCTTCACGCGAAGATGCACGTGTAGAATTTCGTGAAGTCTTCCCGATCCAACCTGCAGTATGTGCTGAATCTCTTGATACGTAACTCGTCTATTGTCTTGGATTAAAGTTCTCACTGCTGGTACGTTTTCTTCTGTAACAGCCGTCAAAAGGCGACCACTTTTTTCTTCATCCCCCAAAGTTAGTCGACCGCTCTTGAATTCGTTATAACAACGATACACGGTTGCCTTAGAAGGGCCTTCATCGTTGAATGCCATTTGAAGTCTATCGTATGATTTGTCCGGTTTCAGGCGACACTTGAAATGGTAAAAAATCATAGCGCGAAAATGTTCCTGGCGCAGATCCATTTTTTTTATGAGATACGATAATTAAAATTAGCTTGCAAACAATGTGGAGGAAAATATTGAAATTGGAATGTTCCTATTTTGACTTACAAAAAATCATTTTTTCAAAATTGACTACTTGCCAGTCTCTTAAACACCAAAACTTTTTTTTGGAAATATTTCTGAGTGGCCTAGAGGCTCGCAATTACTAAATATAAATACCAACCAAAATGCGCTAACTTTGGTAGGTATTTATAGTTAGTAATTATTTTAATCATTTTATTAAGATAGACTCAGCGAATTATGCTAAACAATCTTACTAAATAAAAATTAGAAAAAAAAAGTTTGTTTTGTAGCTCTGATATTGATTAAACATTACGAAAAGGGGTAACTTTGTTTTTTTTTTCTATTCAGCAAAGTTAATCTTTGCATGATATTAAAAGATACTGCATGTCCACCGGTAGTGCTATTCTGTAACCATCTCACCGTGAACACTTAGGTGAAGTGAGCGTGGAGTGAGCTGTCAGTGCCACCGGTAGTGCTATTCTGTAACCATCTCACCGTGAACACTTAGGTGAAGTGAGCGTGGAGTGAGCTGTCAGTGCCACCGGTAGTGCTATTCTGTAACCATCTCACCGTGAACACTTAGGTGAAGTGAGCGTGGAGTGAGCTGTCAGTGCCACTGATGCTAAGGACTAACCAAGACGGGATGACACTGACAGCGTACTCCACACAATTCTTCACTGTGAGAGTTTTACAAAATTGACATGCAGATCCTTATCTTTTTTCATAACTTTATAACACTGTTTTTTATGTTTCCCATGGATTAAAAAAACTGGTAAGCGCGGTCTCCGTCGGATCATAGCTCCTTAACTAGAAGAGTTAAGGCCCCCACTAACACGCGCGACGCGACAACGCGACACAAAGGCACCGCTCGTCGCGCGGAACGCGGTGCTTTTGTGACGCACTGTTGCGTCGCGCCTGTATATATGAGCCTTAACATGAGTCTTTCTATCATCATCATCATCATCTGCCTAGCTAACCAAATAGCCAACCCGAACACAGTTTGCAAATAGGCTAGGCCTTATCGTATTTGCAAACTGTGTTTGGGTTGGCAGGTTGGCCAGCTAGAACTATGTGAGGACAACAGCAGTTGGTTAAACTTAGGTGTATCCCATTTATTTGTTCACGGCTGATACTAATTATAGCCTTCTATACAATTAGATAAAGCCAATCCCAAGCAAGCAGTTAAAACTACAGGAGCTTGGGCCATTATCACTGTTATAAATAAATAAATATTAGTGTAAATGTCCATGTAGAGGTAGGTATGTGTGACTAGAGAACCAGGTTTTTTTAAAAATTAAAACTACTTTCAGTTATTTATTGTTCAGCAGAATATTAAAATTGGAAAACGTAGACTGTGTTAGAAGTAAGGTAAGTTGGAGAGGTAATACATAAAATAAATATATAGTATAAACGCGTCCATTATCCAAGTGAGACGCAGAGAGTGTGTTGTGAGAGTGGGGGCGTGAGTGAGTTTTAGTGAATGAGTTTAGTTGGTGGTTGTTAGTTACCTGCTAAACGAGCAACAGTCACGAACATAAACTATTAGGTTCTATAGACAATTCAGCAATAATATCTGGTCGTTTTTATAAATTTCCGTCTTTCCAATCATGTTGGTTTATTTGGAGCCGAATCTTAACCGCTTGTCGTTTTCGTTTGTTGTCGTTTTTTTTATATTTATGGCTCGTACACAACGGCGCGACGCGACAGAGCGACACAAAGGCACCGCGTGTCGCGTGCCGGAGCCCTTACACAAATGTTGTAATATATCTGAGACCCCGGTAGGTATAGAATTACCTTTACTTTCTCTCATTTCGGAAGTTTAAGTCTCTTCTCTGGTGTATATACTACGATGTAATACCCTATTTCAATAATTTGTCGTAATAAAATAGGCTGGTATTATTATTTTCATTTTCGATTTTGACCTTTAATAATTATTTAAGACCTTGCACTTTAACCTGTGTTTTACAAATAAATTATTCTGATTCTGACAATTCTTGGGACCCCGAGGTCTCGGACCTTTGGAAGGCGCACAAGGAGCTGAAGCCAACTCGTTGAGGCCCGATTAAACGTTTTTAATGATATGAGGCTCCAACCGACGATTATCCCTGTAGGTATGCACTAAGAAAGTGCACTAAAGGACAACCGACGGTCGGAGTAGGCAATTGCAATATATTATGAAAGCAAAGTTATTGGACTATGGTTTTGGGTGGCTATAGTGGACTGGTTACCTAGAACTATGGAAGGACTATGGTCCCTTGGCCCTGCCTGAACAACGTTTTATATGTACACGGATAAAATGGAAGGGGTGATTATCACACTCAATAATGGGTCCCAGGAAACTGACGCTAGGACATAAGCAGTGTCGGTGCGACAAGGGGGCAACATATCCTGAGGTGCTTGGAGAGGTATTCCACTGTTAACAAGACAATCCTGGAAGTACGGTCAAGATCCTTACCAGCATCTTACTGGAATACTTCCCTCTTCCAAGCACGTTTGCTCTTGCTAATCTCCACTCAAGGAGGTCAATAAAGGCAAGCCAGAGAGGAGGATCAAGACGTCTTCCGGACGATAGGGTCTGTGGGGAGCGCTACTAGCCAACAGCTCGCCACATGCTAAACTGCGGGTTTATGTATCTCTCTTGGTCTGGCTCTGCACCCTTGACCTTTTTCGGCAAAGTACCTAAACTGTACCGGCACAGACCTAGAGTACATAGGATCGCGCAAGCTCCACCACGACGTCAACTAAGAGGATACGGCAGTGGAGCTTTACTATCCCAGTGCTGGGCAAAGACCACCCCTAAATCCTTCAGGTATAGGAACTCTTTTCGCGCACCACCTCGAACCAGCTCTCGCGGTACGCATCCAGGTCATCTCGCCTTTTAGGCCGGCCTCGGCGGCGCCGTTCATCTTTAGGCACACATTGTGTGGAGACTTGCTCAGCGGTCACCATAGATGCAGTTAATGTGAGTATGTGACCCGCCCAATCCCATTTGAGCCTGGCAGCCTACTTTCCTACATCCAGTATGCCCGTTTTAGAACGCAGCGTTGTGTACCGAATTCTATCGTGTCACACCCAAAAAGCTGCGTTCCATCGGTCTTTGGCAATCTTCAAGGCGGAACTTTTGCAACTCAGCGACCAGCATGTCGATTCTGTAAAAATCTCACCGTGAAGACTAGCGTGGAGTGAGCTGTCAGTGTCATCCCGTCAATCGTTGGTCAATCCATAGCATCAATGGCACTGACAGCTCACTCCACGCTCACTTCACCTGAGTTTTCATGGTGAGTTGGTTACAGAATTGCACTACTGTTCCATCACTGGCTAAGCAAAAGGCAGCTTGTAGTATATTAGGATTAGGACACACTTAGGTAAGCTAAGCGCAAATTAAAGACGCGTCAGGCCGCAGCGCGCCACATTGCAAAATTGCCACAAAGCACATTAGGTATGAGTCGCATCAGGCGGTTAAAATTTTAAATTTAAACCGGCTCACCGTGATAAAATAGGTGAAGTGAGCGTGGAGTGAGCTCTCAGTGTCATAATGTGTGATGCGAGGGATTGACCAAACATTACTTTAACAATCATAGTCGAGATTTTAATAATATTTTTAATGCTAATTTTATAGATCATTATAATTCAAATATACTACAAGATGCCTTGTGCTTAGCCAGTTATGGAACAGTAGTGCTATTCTGTAACGACTGTAACCATCTCACGGTGAACACTTTGGTGAAGTGAGCTGTCAGTGCCACTGATGCTAGGGATTGACCTAGACGGGATGACACTGACAGCTCACTCCACGCAAGTCTTCACGGTGAGATTTTGATGGTCTGCGTTTTGAATAAAGCAAGATGAAAACCTCTCATATAGCTTGAAAACTAATTACGTATAAGAATTGGTGCCTAGATCTATCTCGATTGAGGCTTTCGATAGATAAAACTCTGGCCACACTGAAAATCGTTCTAATGATTTGGAAGTCAAGCGGCTGTTAACTCCAGTTTGAAAACCTACAAGTTAGTTGACACAATCAGTGCGAGCGAATTTGTACCGCATCCCGTACGAAAATGGAGTAACAAGAAAGATGAAATGCAAAATGACAAGAAATCGTATCGGCTCGTCGCACTGGGTACGCCAGTAGGTAACAGTTTGGAACTGTCATAGAAGTTGATTTTGTGGGTGTAGGAAAACTTCGGAGATTAAATGATAAAAAATATTGTCTACAACAAATTTACCAATAAGTATATTGATAAGTTGGGCTGTAGTCAGGCGGTAATGTATGTAGGTAAGGTAATGGATCCGAATTGACTCTATACTACCTACTTAATACTCATACCCACCTTTTATGAGTTTCATTATAGAATCAATTGCTAAGTCAGACGTAATTAGGGACCTACTTACCTATCACTTGATTAAAATTGACGATCGTAGCGCAGTGATAAATGGTTACATAATTTATATTTATTAGTAGGTTACCTACAATCCGATCGTTTCGTGAAGGTACATGGGCACTCATCTGGTCAGACGTCAAACCGATTAGATAGAATTCATCTGTTCGTTGTATTTGTATCTCTCCATTAGGGTTGCTAGTAACCCTTAAACCAGGAAGATGTCAAAATAAGAATTAAACAAATCAAATTATTTATTTGCGTAATACGGGTAGTTATGGAGGGTAGATATAGACAGATGATACAAATCAGTATAAAGTACTTACCTACTCTGTATCCTTCTACCTAATAAGGTACCACTTCCTGATTTAAAGGTTAGGTGCTTGTATCAGAAATAGTTTAGGAGTTTTAGTTTTGTTTTCGGGAGATAATTGAGACAGCATTGTTTACGACGATTTCTTATTTTATTTTATTTTATTATGGTTTATTTGCTGTCTGAAGAAACAGCTTTCAATGTATGTGACGCAAATGTGTAAAAATCTTTAACAAGATACTTTTATTTCAGTTTAGTTCATAACTAATCCATTATGATAGGTTAATACGTATTACAGAATAATCTTTAAATTAGGCATGTATAACAAATAATACTTAGGTATAGTTAAGAAAAATTGAAAGTAACGTTGCTAAAGTTACTTAAGTTTAGTGTATTATTTTTGTTAGGTACTGTAATGTTGGTGTTAGTGACTTTTGTACTATTTTTATGTAAACTATCTGTCATACTTAATAGTTGTACTGATTCATTGGATTCCCTTGGCGTAAATGTTGGCGAAAGAGGGCGATCGCTAGGTGTTTCGTAACGGATCATTTTTGATGTAGTCAGTCAAAGGATCTGACTGAGGCTCTTTCAGTGTAATGGCTCCTACGATACCTTCACATATTTTAGACTTATTTTGGATGGAATCCTCTATGTATCTCTCTACAACCGCAATGGACTTCCAGCCTCCATGGCGCTTAAGGAACAGGAGATCAGCTCCTGAATCGGCCAAAAGTGTGGCTGAAGTTCGTCGGAAACAATGACCCGTGTAAAACATAGGTTCTGGAAGTTCAAGAAATGTTGCTATGTCTCGTGGGATACTGCCAATTTTATTGGCACCCATAGGCTGTCTTAAACACTTTCTGTTGCGGTATTGTAGAAAAAATCGATTGATTGGAGTGTTAGGCGGGCGTAAGGCTTGATATTTCTCAACAATTGTAACATATTCCTTGCGAATGACGAAGTTGCGGTCTCTTTTTGTCTTTGTGTTAGGTAAATTAATTAATAGTAAGTTATCTGAATGTTTCTCAATATTGTTGATATTATGTTGTGTTGATTCATTAGTTCGACATGCTCCGTTTATACCAATAATAAGAACAACCTGTAACGTATAAAGTATTGTATTATAAATAAAAAAATTGATATGCGTATACGTATTAGATTATGTTACTTACTTTTGCCGCCAAATATACGGAATCAGGTGCTTCGTTTAGAAACTTTTCAATTTCAGATGCAGTGAAAACCTTCGATTTTTTGGGTTGATGACCAGATGACGCTCTTTTCAAAAATGCCACTAATTTATGATAGGTGTTGATATGTATGTCTTTTTTTCATTTTTATTGTTGCTTTAAGCATTGAATATGTACTCCATAGAGTGCTAGACTTCTTGGTCTTGTATAATTCAATAAAATATGCCAACAAAACGTTTTCTGAGAAAGATTTGGCTCCTTTAGCTAGTCGCCACGTGTTAAACATATCCTACTGTTTTAAATACTTCTCACGTGATTGTTGAGGGAGAAAACTCGTTTGCGCATTGTTAACAGTTTCAATCAATTCTGTCGGCGTCAAATAAACTTCCTCGTCGCTTGAATCACTCTTTTTTGGTTTTACACTGATTTTCAAGTTTATTTTTAACTTGGTTTGTTTTAACAATGAAAATAATCAACGTGAAAAGAAAAACGCGTGAAGCAATTTTTTTAAAATTTCCGAATCAAATTCCGAACACTAGAGCACCATAGAGGTAGAAGTAAAAAGGTTTAATAATGTTTCGAATTCACAAACTTCGTGCACACGATGTTCTAAATTCAATTTACTTTATCCACTAGAGGATAAAAACGGCTTTTACGCTCAGATTAGCGAAGAGAAAAAACAGTCTTTCCGAGATGGGTGGTTGAAATGTGTTTTTTTTTGCATTTAGTCATTTCCTCGCTGAGGTGGGATGAAAAGTTACGTGTTGCACTCGAGTGCAAAGTTTTTTCACCTTGTGCTCCTTTGATTCCGTCGCCAACGCTCAGGATCCTAATTTTTTATTCCTTCGCTTGCTCGGTCATCAAAATTGAGCACGCGGTTAAAAAGCAACTTTGCACTCTTGTTTAACAAATAACTATTATTTAACTTAAAGACATTAAACTTGTAGCTCTGCCGCAACATTTAGTCGGTTTCGGCTATCCGTTCACGCATTGCTGCATAGGTATAGAAAATATTCTTCTGGAGCATTTGTAGCTGTTTTTGATAAAACTGGCTGCTGCTTTGTTTATCCCGAAAATATTAAAAAAGTACGGGTGTATTATATGAATAAAGGTGGAAAAAAGGGGTAACCCGTAAAATACGGGGCGTTCGGCAAGCCATGCTCTATGTATAAAACCTATTTACTTATGTATCTTTTTATTGCGGTGTGGCATTTTTTTATGTCTGTCTCCTAAGAGAATCAAATTAGGACCATTAAGCAAAGGTCTTCTTTCAGTAAGCTTCACGATAAGGTTGTATCTACTTATTTTATGACGTTAACATTTTTAGACGGTAAATAGGTAAATAATATTCGCTATAAGTCGATGTTAAAATGGGACTGGTTGGTTCACACTTATAAATACTTAAGTATTATGCATTAAGACACCCCCCGACCCTTGCTTTAAATTCCCCAGATAATAATAATATAATCCAGATCCAGCCTGTCCCATGCTGTCCTCCCGTCAGCGACGCCCTAAGCCGAGGTCCGTACCCCACAGGGGGTGCCCTTAGCGAGCGTTCGCTTAGTAATGTAAGTAGTTTTACGCCACAGCCACAGGATAGTCCGGTTAAGTAGTCACGACCTCTCAAGGTCAACTACGAGATGCCATAAACAATCACAATCGGATGCCAGGATCGCCACACTGTGGGTGGCTGAAGACGGGCGTTGTCATCGAGGCGGGCCTTAGAAACGCTGGTGTGACTGATTGGCCGGAGAAGGTACCACATAGAGATAATTGGAGAAGTATAGGGGAGAACTTAGCCCAGCAATTGACAATATATATACAATAAAAGGTAAAAGAAAAAAAAGGAACGAAAGCTAAGAAAATAATTAAAGTAAGTAACTATACCTATAATGATAGTTATTTTTAAGTAGGTAAGTACTACCTAAAATTCCAAATGACTACCTTTTCCATAATATGTTAAAATATTTCCAGGAATTTATCGTGCATCAACATCAACATCTCTCCGAGAAATAAGAATACCAAAATGAATAACGATCGATCTAACAGAATACCGAATTCAATAAATTAATTCTTGCAACTCAGCCATGTTCCTAAGCTGGAGTAAACCCTCTCAAGTTTTGATCATTAATTTCACTCGAAATGCGCTCAGTGACGTGTGTGCCCGCCTTTGCAGCGATGGCCGCTGCGATCCACGCGTCTGATTCGCTGCTCGCCCCGCGCTTCCTACGCACATGCGCTTTCTAAAGCACAATCCAAAATGGCCGACGAATTTCTTGTCTCATAAATTACAGTGCAGCGGACGATGCAGCGATGCTGGCAAGATGACATCGGTAGTTGGTAAATACTTGAGCGTTTCTGATAGGTGATTGGTTTGAATATTGTGGAAATAAGTAGTTTGATCGAAAAATACCTACGAAAAAAAACAGCTACTTTTTGTTAGTTTTTTCAGAGTTGCTGTTGATTTAAGTTGCCAATGACTTTTGATGAATGATGATCTTGTTTGGAGCAGTTTTATAAAATTACTTAATTGGTATTTAGAGAGTAGGTAAATAATCTAACAAGGACTCAAACGGTTAGGTAGTTAGTGACATGGGCGTGTGCTTAAATTATAAATACCTATTTCTCGTATTATAAACAACGATCGTCTTCTTTCTAACTGGATAAGTAGGATAAATACCTACCTAATAGGATAATACCACCCGAAAAACCTAGGTACCTAGTACCTACAAATGAATAGTTTTCCATAAATGGCTACAGAACATAGCACACCTCGTTTTATTGTAAATGCTAAAAAACTTACCTGCAAGAAACAACCCAACAGCAACAATGCAGATAAAACTTAGGTTCACTGTATTAAATTTATGCTACACTCTTTCATAATATTTTCACTTATTAGGTATTCACTTTTGATAGGTACGTACTACCTTCTAATGGGTAACTGTAGTTTCACTTTTTTTTTACTACCTCCTCTAAGTAGGTTGGTCGGTTTCAGGTGCAGGTGTCAGCAGGATGTCGAAGGGCCTCCATCGTAGCACTACTTATTAAAAGCCTTTCATCCAAAAGCTCTAAGTGCCTAGCAAGAGCACGCTCTGTCAAATGACTGGTTACCTAAAATTATTCACAAACTGCAAATGGAGAATCGTGCAAGTAAAGCACCTATGTTGCAATAAAATCACTTTGTTGGAATTCGATTTGTAAGTCGAAATGTGCGTTATGTTTATGTAGTTAGAACCCTTACAGGGCCGAATTCGGATTGAGTATGATAAAATATATGTAAAATACACAAAACTATCATAGGTACCAAAATTAATTTAAGATTGGCTAAGGTTGAAAATGACTTAGGATGGATTTCACCAATGAAACTGAACGCGATCAGCACATAAACTACGTTTAAGAGCTGTCAGTGTCATTATTTTCTATGGAATATTGACACTGAAATCTCTTGAACGCGTTTTAGATGTGCTGAATGCGTTCAGTAACATTGGTGAAATCGGCACTTAAAGTAAATCTTGTTGAAATAGAAAATGAACTTTGTCAACAACACCTAAGGTTTATACTTACCTATTCCTTTAATGTATTCAGAACTAACATATCAAAGTTTTTTTTGCAAAATAGGTATGATCAGGAAGCACACATACCAAATTACCAAGCAACTTAGAACTTTACGTTTTTAATACCTACAGGGTGACATATTAACGACGCGTAAACTGTACCTTACCATGAATTCAGCACATGATTCTAAACACCCTAGCGTAGAATTTTTTCTTAAGATATAAAACAAAACTGCTGTTTCATTGACAAGTATGCAATGCCTACCTACGCAGTCAAACAGTATTGAACAGCTAAGTAATTCCTTTTTAATAACCGGCGAAAAATATTAACGCAGTGGGGTTCAGAATCATGTAAGTACTTACCTACTGAATCCATGGTAGGTCTAGTAACAGGTTGTGCGTCGTGGTCCCTGTCACCCTGTATTAGTAAATATTCAACACTGCTAAGAGTTTTAAAATGCAGGTATTTAGGCATGATAACTAATATTAGAAATGTTCAAACAAATAATGCATTGGTATTCAAAGAAGGCATAGTAAAATGAGCTACTTAATCGAATAAATCAGTAAAATCGATGGAAATGTGAAGCAGCTACACGCTTTAAAAGTGTTTGGAGGGGATTATTGCCATCCTTGTCACGCGGTACGGACAATATATGGCGCTAGTATAAAGTTACATAGTCGTGACGTCACTACTCTACTACAGTGTTGTCTTTGTGTAACTGTTATTTTAAAACATTTACACCTTACACTTTTTTAAATATTTTTGCACTCTTTGGAAACAATTTTTTTTCAGTTAAAAATACAAAAATTGTCATCATCCCCATTTATCATCAGGAACCTTTCTACTATTTTAATGAATACCTAACATATAAATTGCATTTTTAGGTAGGTAGGTAGGTACTTAGGTAACTACCTGGTTCAGATAAGAAAACTTTAAGTCCATCCCTGTACTATTCTATCCTTTTGTTTACCCCTTTAGCAGCTTGCCATTGATCATTTATGACCCCGTTTAGTGACAACAAACGAACGATAATCACGTGCATTGTCGTTTAAATTATAACCCAAATAAAGTTTACAACTCACCCTTTTGAGGATAAAAGTAACTTTGTTCAAGATCTTATGACTGGTATAAGACGTAGGCAATATAACAAAAAGGTGGGCACGAACTGTATGAATAAATAAAAAAAAAGCTTAGCCGGACCTTTTTTGTTATCAATTGAAAAATAATTCTTATTTTGATAACAGTAGGGTTCATAAATTTATGTGATTTAATGCATTCATTTGGTAGTATCATGGTAGTACCTAGTCTCAGAGGTAGGTTACATATTTTCGAAGAAAACTCGTAACTGAACTTACCTACTGATTGAGTTTTTTGTGCAACCTTGCCTGCTTTTATCTTGCCACAAAGCCCACAATCTATTGATGATACAAAAGTTTACAAGAATACAGGCGAGACATACGGTTAGTTTGTTTTAACTTTTATGAGATTGCGTTTAGAGTTCACAATAGGATGGGAGATTTTTTATTAAAATACGATTAGTTCCAATTTTGACCACAACTTGGAATCGCACGGATTTGTCGTCAACCCTCGCACTTGTAACAACTCATCAGTCAGCTTTGCAGGTTCAGTATTTTGTTGCTAGATGTCACTACGACAAAGATTTCTGTGATCATAGCAAAGGATAGAAGTTCAACTTATTTCGCACAGATGGAGTTGAAAAAGGCTCGAAAGGTTTACCGCAAGATGGCGTGCTTATCAATGATGTAAACTTGATGTTTCAAACATTGGGTGCCCGTCCGTAGTTCTCTAGAATTTACGATCATAATCTGGTGAATTAATTGCTCTTATTTTCATATAATCAGCCTATAGTTTCGCTACTACTTTGACTCAGACCTCTTTGTGAGAGAGAGCAGGTATTTCCTTAAATCTTGGTGATTTGCAGGTCCATTGAAGGTTGATGAACGTCACATGTTTTAGATTTAGGTATTGGTTCTAGGATTACCTACTTGCGTTTATCAATAATGTAATGATGTAAGACTAAACAATGTTTATTTAAACAAAAACCTCCTCTTTTTACTTTTAGTATCTTAAGAGCCGTATTGGTGTTCAGGCTACCTAAGCAAACAATAATGATGCAATCAATGCTAAATGTATGCCTCGAATCAATGTAAATAATTGAGGTATGAAACTAGGTGTCAATGACCTTTTTGGTCCCTCTTCTGAAAATGAATCGGTGTTTGTGGAGCGTCCACACTTTCAAATGTAATCAGAAGGGTCGGTCAGTGCGTGATTTTGGTTCCGTAGCAAGCATTAGACGAGTAAAGTATTTGACCTCCCCTATTTTAATCACTTCGGAGGGAACAGAGGTCACAGTTAAATGGACATTACAGATAAGGGTGAGGGGTATGGGATTTGGGACCCCATTATAGCAGTCCATTTGATTTAAATAAGAAATTGGATGGCATAAATTATGGTTTCCTGTTTACTCATTTAGGTGTGGAGGACGTGTACGTTCATAGCCACCGTTAATATTACGGTCGGTTTGATAGGTTCTTATACCTACTTCTTCTGATATGCCTACTTACCTAGGTACCTAGAGCGCCTTCATTTAAGGCAAAAGTTCTAGTGTCTGCATGAGAGTGCTCCTTAAACTCAGTTATCTTCTGTGATGGTTTTGATGACGCTCACCAGTAGTTTAACCTATTAAAGGGCCCCCACCTGCTGTAGTGAGTAGGTACAGTAAATATATTAGTAAGTGCATACTTACCGAAAGACCTGGACAAGATAGGCAGTTACGTATTGGATCTGACAGATCTGCATGTAGGTACATATTTAGGTACAGATAGCATTACAGAAATTCCAAAAGATAAACAAAAGTTGATACCAAGTTCCATTTCCATTACGGGGTAACTACCAGGAGGCTATAACTCGGTAGCGGAGGAGAGGTATAATTACATAGCTGAAAGGTATCGTTAAATCCCCTCTAGTGCACGCTAATCAACGGATTAATGTGCGAGGAAATGCGGGCCAGTCCTCTGCGAAACTGAGATGTGATGCTGTGGAAATACCTATATCAATAGGTAGGTAGATCTATCTATGTCGGTTTGGTACGATGTTATAAGAAGGTAGATTTTAGTGGTGAGTGTTAATTAAAACAACATCCAGGTACTAGTACTTACGGTTTAAATTAGAAGTTTATTATAAGTTGGTATAAACACAGTGTAGAGAGATAGAAGCTAAAATGAAAAGGCTGCCACATTGGTATATCTCTAGTATCGAACTACTGACAAAAGGACATTTACCTACCTACTTAAATTGAAAAGCTTTTTCAGCATCTCTCACTACAACATTTTTAAAGGCTTATGTACTGAGCATTTTCTCGAAGCATTTCCATCAAACATTCCAGTATTTACTCTCATATTGATTGCTTCCCTCCTGCCCTAAAATCCGATTCATTTCACAGGAACTTTGCAACCCCTACTCACCCTACGGAAACAATGCCCCCCACCCTAGAGTCCCCACACTCGCAGCATCCGCCATTTTTACGACTAGACAAAGACGGAGCTATTTGTACCTGTAAGAGAGAAGAGGATAAAAGATATGGGGTGCAAAAGGAATTAGACATGAGTTGGGTTGAATGTATAACAAGGACAAAAGCGAAGGGCGATTTATCTCCACAGTGAAATCTTAAAAACAATCTTTCTTTGTTTGGCTGAATTGAATAAACCTGAGAAAAAATTATGAAGTGTTGAATTATTCTGTTTTACAGGTAGGTTAATACCTTCGGGTATGAATGAGATGAGCTAAGGTTGGTTACCTACGTATGTGGTAATTTGTGGAATAATAACGTTACTTACTGGTATTTTTTTTGTTCTTGGGGTCCTCTTTTTAATTGAATTGTGATTGATTGTCTTTGTTTAATGTCAAAATAACAAGAAATTCATAATTATAAATATTAGAACTTCTTGCAAAATACACTTATACATATAATACTTCCTACATAATCATATCACTTAAATGCGGAACTGGATTGACCGGTAGATTCCGACCTCTGCTAATAGCTAGAAGTACTCATGGACTGCCTCGTTGGTCTAGTGGTCGCAAGAGTTATACTGCCGAGCATGATGTCCTGGGTTCGATTCCCAGGTCGGTCAAAGTGTTATTGGGTTTTTTCATCTAGAAATTCTCAGCAGCAGATCGTCGTCTGGATATGTGCCCGGTTGATTACAAAAGGCTCGCCTCCTATAACATGGAACTTAAGCATAACTGGCGAAATGTGGGTATACAATAGGTACACCTCTGCCTAATCCTTCTGGGATTACATGCGTGATGTTATGTAATGTTAAGTACCTACCTACTCATTATATAGGTAGGTATATCGTGTTCCTATAATAACGGAATTCACTAGATTTGAGGCATGCCCATGACAATACTAGGTATTTTACTAAATAGGAAACCTTTAGCAGTAGTACCTATATACTAAAAATACTTAGCAAAAGTGTTTAAGTAGTAACATAAAGTTTGTCTGAAAATTTAAATTCATCAAACTTTTCGAAACGAAAAGACATAAATACGGAACTTCATCTAGTTGTAGGTACCTACATGGTAGTAATAAGTACCTACAATTTTAATCCAGCACTATTTAGGTGTGTATTTATTTAGCATCTCCGACAAATACGGAGGTACTTAAATTAGCGACAAATACCTATTCTTTTTAATGTTGAGGAAACTATAACGTGATAATTACTTATAAAGAAAATTCCTTATACCTAACAATACAAAATCACACTTGTTAAATTTCTATAGTTTCATCTGAGCACTTTTCGACAAGCCCCTCAATAAAACTCCAAATACTTTGGTATCCCTACATACCTACAGATACTTATATGTTCCCACTGCTGGGACACAGGCCTCCTCTCTGTGAGAGGGAGTGGCCCGTAATCCACCACGCGGGCCCAGTGCGGGTTGGAAGATAACGCATGTCATCGATTTTTTGGTTCTAAGACAGCCGATTTCCTCACGATTTTTACCTTCACCGTTTAGAAGAACAGGGTTGATGAAATAATTTACACAAAGTAAAGCGCCTGTCTGGGTTCGAACCTCCGATCTACAACTCGTAAGTCGCGGCCGTTACCACTGGGCCACCACAGCTCTCACCTACCTACCTATGGTTCCATAATTACTAGAAGGCAATAACGTGGGATTTGATTAAGCTCAGTCCCAGTGAAAACAGTTAGCCAGTCGATTTCACACAAAGTTTATTGCAATAATGGCCATTCATCGCCCAAGTTAGAATATTTTAATACTAATCAAATCAAATCATTTATTTCTTTGCAAACATGGGTCAATTTGTACATAGGTCTTGTCATAAAGTTAGTTCTCCATGTTCTGCCGTCACATGGGCATGCAAATCATAATCAATAATATAATTTTAATATAATATTAAATAACATTAGAAAATATCATTAATTCTCATTTTCAAATCATTTGAATCACAATAATATGATTTTTTTTTACTTATAACATGAAATGTCACTGGCTGTTAACTATGTCAATGGATACAGTACAAGTATAATTATGAAAGTTTTTTTTTCCCCAAAATGTCAATATTGACCAATTACATTATTTTAATTATTATTCCCAAAGAGCATGTCATGAACTGAATGAAGATGAGTACCCGGAAATCAATAAGAAAGTCAAAAAAAATTACAACTCATATCTATACCTAGGTTCCACAGATTTTTTCCGAAATGAACTCCGAGATATTATAATATGATTTACTTATGAGAAACTTTTTTAAATGTTCTAAGTAATAATCTATAGGTAATCTACCCGTCCCGTATCCGTGACCTTTTACGTGCTGGCCTTTTAACATTGCCAACGTGGCAATGCGGCGATGTTGAAGAGTTTTCGAGGCCGTATTTTAATTCCATAAATTAAAATACGGCCTCTTTGTTTTACTTTAGACAGGATATTTAAAAAAAAACATTCAATTAAAGAGTATAGATTGAATATTAATGAAATAATAGTAATTACCAGTACTAAGTACCTAACCAAACATGAGACATAAGCCCATGTCAAATGGTGGCCTTGCCAGCACAATATAAAATAAATAAACCGGTTCAATCCAAGCTTCTCGACACACCGCTGAATAAAATCTCAAATATTCTATCATTCAGTATCTGTCCTGAATAGTCAAGTGAAAACAGCCAGCCAGTCGACCTGTGTCCGTATGGATTGGGGAGCCATATTTCATATTTAAAAACAGATACTACCAATATTTAGTAGTTATTTCAGTAGGCTTGATCAGGCCAACAAAATCGGCTTCTAGACGCGTAACGTGTGGGGTTGGGTCGAAATGGCTCTAGAAAAGAATGACTGGAAGGCTTTGGGGGAGGTCTTTGCTCAGGCTCGGACAAGTCGACATGATACAGAGTTTATCGCAATAATTGTAATTCACCACCCAAATACAAGTTTGAAAATGGAATGAAATTGTAGTAAACACGCGAGCTAAGCAGCTCAATTGAATGTCGAATTTTTGCCTCACCGAGACAATCTAGAATAAAATATAGTAATCTGAGGATAATTACCGTATCAGTAGGTACCTACCTACGTTCACATTCTAAATTCAGTCTCAATATGTAAAAAAAAATTGTTTTTATATACATATTTTAGAAGTTTTTGATATTGATTGTCGCTGTGATAAGATTGGATTGAATTTGAACAATTTAGTTTTTATTTATTTATCCATTTATGTACACACATTATATACCTACTTATAAACAGACAAGAAGAAAAGGACAGAAAAATGGGTAGGTACAAAGGAGATGCTTATTTCTAAAGAAGTCTCTTAAAGCATATCCCTACCTTCGACAGGAAATCAGATAAAGAGATGTAGACAGCGTGTGTGAGTAAAAGAGAAAATAAAATAAGTGCATACATTCAAAAACAATTCATCTAACAAAATAAAACAAATAATATGAGAAAATACTTACATACATACACGCACTATACTTCTAAAATATTTTTTTTATCATTAGAATATTAATAATTGTAATGTAAATAAAATAACGATTCATAGATTCGAACCCAGACAGGTGCTTTACTTTGTGTAATTTATTTCATCAGCAATGCTTTCAAAACGGTGGAGGAAAACATCGGCATGTCTCAATCGAAGACATGTGACATCTACCAACCCGCACTGGGCCCGCGTGGTGGATTACGGCCTGTGTCTCACTCCCTCTCACTTATAGGAGGCCTGTATCCCAGCAGTGGCAACTCTATAGGCTGATTATGATGACGAATTAAAATAAATAGGTACATAAGCAACTATGACGAAGTGAAAGATATAAGTTTCCTTTCACGCTTGTTTTAAAAACTGCAACAGCTTGTTTTTGAGTAGTTACATAAGAGAGAGGTCTTCTATTCCATTCAAGCTTGTCCATAAACTCACACCGCCCAATAAAATCTGCAACAATCTATGATTTCTAGTAATGACGTGAGATTTGAGTCAGCACAGCCCCCCACTGAACTCAGCCGAGTGAAAACAGCCAGCCAGTCGACTTGACACAAAGTTTATTGCCCTCGTTATCGAGACCGTTACTTTTCGTTATTTGATCGCATTAGAGGGTGCATGCATCCCCTTGAGGAAACTTGCGAAGTACATATATACATGTATAAAATTACTTCTGTATAGGTAACTATTTAAGTAGGTATTGCCAGGGATACTTATTGTGTTTCTAAGTAACTGGGTTGTGGAAGTCACAAAGGTAGTCGCTCCATAAAAAAAAATTGGTATTCTGCTGCGTCCGGACATACTGGAAGCCAACTAAAAAAAAGGTAGGCAGATTGATTTTTTGAGATGGGTTGGCCTTTTTTTGTGTGGGAAATCATCAAATGATCCCGCTCTGGGTGGAGAGGGAGGGCGTGACAGACTTTTACTGACTAAAACCTACCCATGTTCAATCAGTTGCCTGTGCCAGGGCCACGGTATCTGTTTCGAACGACCCGCGACCCTGGCAGGAGGTGGGTTGGCCTAACCCTGACATTTATAGACTTTTCTACTATCGATTAATTGTATCTAACTTAGGTAGGTACTTATAGGTAGGTAAGGTGCTGTATTAAAGCTAAATCTTTAGCATTTCAATGGATTCCTGGCAATGTCGAGGAACAGTCGCTACGTGAGCGGCCTTTAGGTACTTACCTACGAAATTGTTGAAAAAAATACGTTGAAACCTGAAAAATATTCTGAAGGTAGGTTACTAGCTAGTAGGAAGACCTACCTACTTGAATTTATTTTTATTTTTTTCTTGAAAAGAGTTATGACTAGACTAAGTTAGTACCTATCTAAAAATACAAATTAAAAAATCAAAGCATAAATTATAGATAACAAAATTCAAATTCACTTGTCTGACATCATTGTAAATATTTTGTAGAGCTCAATAAAACTGATTTTAATTTACTTATGTACCTGCTCACATAAAAACACAGTAATAAAAACGAGCCTTAAAAGTCCTTGCCAATTTTAACTTGAAATTAAACAGATATTTCACTACCCCCCTCTAAAACGAAAAAGTAGTAGGTAGGTAGGTCCCCAAAACCAATGTCGTGAAATGATGCGATAGTCATTTATTTCCGGAATACTTACAGCATTACCTAAATGAGGAGGGTGGTCCCCAACGCATTTGCTTGTATTAAAATGCTTAGGCACGTTTTTAATCAATTTCCTTGGATGCAGTCTTCTATTTGTCATGCACTGCAGACTTAACATTCATTCCTAGTCATAAATATTTAGTAGGGGTGCCAAAGACATAACAATTTATTTAAATAAAAAAATGTAGCGTACCAACCTAATTTAAACAGTATAATTTATTGTTAAATAATTAACTTTGAATAATTTAAATTGAGTTTCAAACTCTTATATGATTCTTCTGATAGGCTGGTAATTTAATGTATCTAATTATAATTGTACAGAACACATTATTTTAATTAACGATAGGTATTCGAATTATTACTTATCGATTCGTTAAAAAACTTTTTATAACGGAAGTACATAATAAATCTATCATTCGGTGCTTTGAGGTTGCATATGAAAACATATAATCAAATTACCACATTCTGATTACAGAAGTATAATATATGACTATATATTTACATTATTATTTTGTAGACATTTAGGTAATAAATATTGGTCTATAAAAATAGGCTTTCTGCATTATAATGCATCGTGATTCTATCAATGAAAGAACAGACAACAAAGTAGTCGATGGGATTGGCAGCTTCTGATTGGTAGATATAAAACCCATTCTTCAGTCTTAATCGGCACGAGTCACATGTGACAATGACCGGAAACTGCATCTGTAAAAAAATACAATGTATTAAGTAAATGACAACATCTTAGAATTCTGTCCACATGGCTCGTAACATTCAGTACACATACATAGACACATGGTCCTTATTTATGCATGCAAAGGGAAAATGCCCCCCACGTCGCGTAGGGTCTCAAGAAGGTACCTCAACTTTAATTAATTAATGTTTAGATTAATTAATCATTAATAATGTGACACGTGCGTTTAATTACTGGAGATTAAGCCGGGTAACTAGGTGGCTATTATCTTAACTATGAACTTTGCCCATAAAACTTATGCGGGCGTGTTTACTCATTGTATTTGCCTACGTCAGATTTATTTATTTATATAATGTGCGGCGGGTCAAAGTCTACCTAAGTAATTTATTTCTCTTCGAGGATACTGAAATTACATGTGACCATTATTTTTTTATTTGCAAAAGTATCACACAAGTTTACACAACGTCTTAAAATGAAACGTAATTCTGAACATTTCAGTGTTTTTCTAACAGGAAAATATTCAAGAGTTTCTGAAAAATGATATGAAGTATTTTCCCTTTAGGTGCTTCTGGATAAAAAGTAAGTATACAAAATAGACATAGGTATACATTAAAAAAAGTGTACAATTGTATTCCTTCACATTAGGTAAAGCACATTAGTAATTTCAAACGGATGAAGAAAACATCACGCCGACGGCAACTCTCTATTTAATCAAGAGTTTAGTTTAACGACAACAGTTAGCAGAGAAGATAACCGAGCTTTAGGTATAATTAGCAGCAAATCTATATAAAACATACGTTAACATGACATAATCATAAAAATAAACACCGGTTGTAAATTAAGTACATTTCAATTTTATGTTTTACAATCTAAGCGAATGATTAGTTTGTTATTTAAAACGTAATTAACTGTCTTTAACATTAACCGGTAACTTCTAACGTGAAAGCGACCACAGATCTAATTTTCTAAGTAAAAGTGTTTCGAGAATAAGTTGGCGTCGGTGTACGAAGAAATGACTGGCCGCTTTAGAGGCCGCAAGGAAAACGTTTTATTTTTTCACTTTTGCGCGTGTAAATGCGCCTATTCTTTATTTTTACGAGCCCGTCGGCTTCTAAGTGTAGAACGTATAGGCTAGTTAGTATGTGAGTATGGTAAGTGTGGAGGTAATGTAATGGCTGTGTCGGGCCACAGGCAGCCGCCCTTTAATGGCGTCGTAATTGCGAGCTGAAATTAAGTGTTATTTTTATGGTGATTTCTCTACTACTACTAAGTTGCTTTAAGTAGGCGTAAAGCGTTTTATTAATTGAAATAATCGTTGCATAATAAATTTTGATGTTTGTGTATAGATAGTGTTTCATAATTCACTGTTTGTGGTGATCAAATGAAAAGAAAAGATACGTTGAAAAAGAAAATTAAAACAATATATAGGTAGGTTATTCGTAGCACAAGCTACTTTGCGATTGCGTTGCGATTTCTTGTATTTATAATGCCAAAGTCAAAGTCAAAGATTTCTTTGCAGATAAATATGGTTACAAAGTTGTTAAAATGGTAGTAGAACAGTAGCTTGGCATATTTAATGATAACATAATGACATGCAAATTTTGGTACAGGTACAATTAGTTCATTTACACAGAAAAAAAAACTTTTAAAGTATAGAACGGATTCTCAATAAGCCACCTGTCTCTGCCACACCCTTCTGAAGCGGACCATTGGAAGTTCTTTAATTTGGTCAGGAATCTTGTTATATATCTTCTTGCCGAGAACACAATCTCAAAAAAATCAGAACTAGTCGGCAAAAAGCAAAACAACTCGTATTTTACGCATGTAGGTAGATATGTAGGTACCTGACCTCATGGAAGGGGTTAGCGGATATTTATGACTTCTATACAAGTTGTGTCGGCGCGGTGCATGTGCGAACTTAGCCCAGGGCCCATAAACCAGCCAGCAATAAATTACTCGCAACTTTGTACGGTGTGCGCAGAGCCTTACCGCCCATACATAAGTGCACTGAAAAATAAATTTTATTGGCTCAGACACATGAGATTTGTAAGAGGAGAATAATTCGGTTTCGTTTTGTACACGGGAACCCTTTTAAATCGAAGCTGAGCAGTAGATATACGATGTTTTACGTGGTCAATTATTTTGATAAATTGCGTCTCTTAATTGTCGAACTGAATCCAATTAAGTACACTGGCACTAGGAATTTTCAGTTCTTCATTTGACGTTGATGGTTTTGTTTCTTTGAGTCAGCACGATGACATACGTCAGGTGAGTTTCGTCAGACCGCGCAAGACTTTACTGGACAGGACGTACTCAAAGATATACTTGTTTCTTTTTCAGAAAAAAATATTAATTGGAAGTTTTGTCGTCTTTTCCACTTCATCTTTACGCCTTAATTCTAAGTGTCCCTACACCAAATCCTACTATTATTATAAACGAGAAAGTTTGTGACTATGTTTGTTACTCTTTCACGGAAAAACTACTGAACGGATTTGGATGAAATTTGGCACACAGATAGTTACCTGGATTAACATATAGAGTACTTTTTATCCCGATACTCCCACGGGGTAAAGATTTATGCGGGTGAAACCGCGGGGAGCAGCTAGTATTAAAATAATTATATTTGCCCGCACTTTGCTATGTAACGCGAAAAAGTGTCAATGCTGGGAAGAGTGAGCTCGCACAATAATAATGCCGTTTCCATGACAATCAACTCAAGTCTGTCTGTGTATGGCAAAAGTGTCAAAACGAAACCAAAACGCGACCATCTTTTGTCGCGGCAGTGCGAATCTACGATTGAAATCTTTGCCCTACACCCATTATTAGTAAAACTACACAGAGGTGTGATAACACATGTCCCATCAATAGAGGACTCCTACACGATATATTGTTAACTTGTACGTGATATATAACGGGCAGGCGATCAATTAAAGCATGGCTGCTAATCGATGGCACTGTTGCGTTAATTCCACTAATTTTACGACTTTATATTAGAGCCTTGTCATAAGCTCATGGGCACGTGGGTTGGTTGATATTACATCCGTGGATGTCTTCTTAGTGTGTTTGGAGATCGGTATATCTACGTTAGTGTATTTTTTTGTTGTCTTTTGTGGCAATCGGTATGAAATCTTCTGCAAATATAGGTACTGAGTTTTTGCTTTACATTATTGGTAAACCTTCTTTTCTAATACATAGTAAGACAACGTAACATTCCCATTCCATAACCTTAAAAATTACATATCAGGATAGTGGGTTTTGGTTCCTAACTGAGTGAATTTGTATGCACAAAAGCGTTAATGAAACATCTGTCAAACTCCTAAAATCTTACCAACGTCTAAAAGAAAAAAAAATGAGAAAAACGCGTTCAAGAGCTGTCAGTGTCAAAATTGTTATAGAAAATTTACACTGACAGCTCTTAAACGCGTTTTAGATGTGCTGATCGCGTTCAGTTTCGTGCCGATTTCACCAGCGAAACTGAACGCGATCAGCACTTTTAAAACGCGTCAATATTCCACAGAAAATAATGACACTGACAGCCCTTAAACCTAGTTAATGTTTCATTTGTGAAATCCACCCTGAATCAGAACAAAGAAAACACCAAAACGCAAACGTCTTCAAGAAATAAAACGGAAACTTTATCTATCTTTACAGCGGTACCGGAACGCGGCCTACAATTCCATTCCACATCAAAGAAGAACATTATCCTTTCTTCCATTCGCCCATAAAACCTTATCTCGGAGAAAGCAAGGCGGGCAAGCGACGCGCAATCTACATAGAGCTGATAATGGCAAGACCACTAAGCAAAGACCCCTTACTCTACCTCAAAAGCTTAGGTTATTTGGGAGGATAATGAAAACGGGGGGTCTTATTTTCCTGGTCGCGATATGTAATCTTGGAGGAGCGCAATGGGCGGTTTACGATCGCGGGCGGAGAAGGCTTTTATATTTATTAAGTAAGTTGGGCTTTTGGCTGTATTAATCCACCTTTATGGAGGGGCGTCTAGGCGCCTGCTGACAATGGAAACCAGAAGTGTATACCTACAACCGATAGCGATATTTATGTCTACTTACGGGTGTTAAAATCGCAACCCTTACATAAATCTCGGATTTAAATTTTAAAAGAAAACCCAAAAGACAATTGTGTCATACCTTTTTATAATCTACTAGCATTTGTGCAGGTTGGGAAGAAAACCTATAATCAACTCTCCAATAAAAAATATCTATAGTTAAGTAATGAGCCAACTTTTATGGTGATCGGTCAAACGGTGTTGGAGTTTAACAAACTCATAGGTATATACCAAATACCAACATTCATTTTTATTGAAATAGATCATGAAAACCTTAGATGTTGATAGCCTATATTTAGGTTTATAATTTTTTTACCCAAATCAAGAGTAGGTAGGTAAATTTTCAATTTTCTTTTAGACAAAAATAAACTGCAGGTTTTGTAGGCGGCAACACAAAAACAATTCATCAGCAAGATCTGTAAACTATAATTGTGTTCGGTTCAGGTGCCTGCACTCCGGTTGATGTAGGCAGCCGGTACTAACAACGCACTAAAAGTGCTGTTTTGATGGTGTCAGATGTCTCCTGCTGGTCATATCCTAAGTCTAATCGTAAGCATGGTTGCGGTAATATAATCCGCAATTCCATTAGTTATCTGGAGAGGCGAACTTGTGTTTATGGCTTGCCCTAAGCCACACACGGACTGTAGCTGGGGTCGAGACAACTACCGTAACCTATTGGTACTAAAAGTGCCTTGGAATTTCACGGCAAGTAGAGGATTTTCTTTAAATAATTTTAAAATATGGATACGGAAGCTTTCAGAATGTTTTCCTGCTAACAATGAGCTTTTGATATGATATTTTGGGTAGATAGATTTCGGGAACAAAAACAGTCTGCGTAGGCTTTATTACAAAACAAAAACCGTTACATCAACTCAACTGCCACTTATCATTCCGTAGGCCACAAATTAAAAGAAATTTTATCAACCCACACAATCAAAATTCTTTGTTTCAAATTGACTAATTAGTGCAAACGAAAACGTTATTCAAAAGTCGGAATGTGTGAACAAAGTTAAACTTATAAAAATCGCAGCTTTATGTACAAGTAAGTACTTGGGTAGGTAGGTGGCTCGTACCGTACGTGAATGTTATCATATTTTTACGGGGTACGTGAAAACGCGCGCTTTTATTACGGGGAGTTTTATTACGTTTGCTAGATTAGGAGCGAGCCGGGCTCGGCTCGGGCGGAGGTCACTCGAATGGAAATAGGAAATTCCTGAGATCGGCCAGCGCATGCTGGTATTGGCGATGCGGGAATAATGCGGACGCGGTCCAATTACGTCACGAACGTTATAGGTACAGGGTTGCTATGGATTATTTAGTGCTACGATCGACGGCCTATTCAATATTTAATCGAGTTTAAGCTTTGAGTCTGTAGGCGGGTTAAAAAAAATAGAAAGTAATTTTCATGATAAAATAAAAAGATCTATTCGCCAAAATTCGGGGCGGGACAAAGAAAAACAATCTGCGCTATGACGCGTGAAGGAATCGGCTCGTATTTATGGGGGGAAGTTATTGTTTGAAACGTCTAAGTCGTAATTCCGGGACATAAACCAGCCAGGCTTCACTTTGGACTCTCCCTCTTCTTCCCCCATTTTCCGCCATCCCCCCGAGTGGGATGCTGTTTTTCCCGGGCGAAATGGCCCGTTTGAAATTGTTGTTTTATGGAAGTTTTTAGTAGTTGACTTTGCCCGGGAGAAAATATATAGAACGGCAATCTTTATGTCTACCTATGCATACTTGTAGATTTATGGATGTTATTACTTTAGGTACAAGAATAGGTAGGTAGGTAAGGCGTGTCAGAGGAAAACCGACAACGGCTACCTACCTACTTAAATTTTCTTTATACAATTATTGAACAACTATTTACACTAGGGGACACGTAAAATGGTACACCTGAAGGACTAAGTGCAGTAATAGAAAAAGAAGAAGGTCCACATTATCACGATTTAGAATGAAAAGGTAGGCAGTACGTTAATATTGACGCTAATAAACTATGGTCTGATGTTTCCAACGTCAGAATATTAAATACGTATACAAAAAACAGACTAAGTATTAGCAGTTTTTCTTTGGTAAAACCAGATAAACCTGAGATAATTTCAAAATTATTCCTCGGATATCTCGTTTCAGAATATTCACAGCAGACTGAGTAGGAAAACGAAGACCGACCTATTCTAAGAAATACAGTTGTTACCCTGTAGTGCCAGCTACCTATCTGATAGATGTCACTACCCTTAGAACGTAGGAAGAAGAAAACAACAAAAAATAACAACAACTGGAACCGAATGTATCGACGAACGATATCTATAAGAAATATTGAACCCACGAACCGATAAAAACTCAAAATAACGACCTGTCACAAATAATATACAATGAAATTATCTCCACCATTTTTAAAGTTGGAACGCGCGGCCGATGCTCGCTTGCGATTGGTTGGCTCTTGACAGCTGGGTGAAATACGCCGGCATGCCTGCCCCGGCGCAGCGGGTGACAACATGGTGCCACTCACTAAAGTCCCCTAATGAAATTAAATTCCGTACGTTTTAGATTTGCTCGTAAATAATCCGAGTATCTAATCCACTGATTAATGAACACCATGGAATTTTCTTGGAGTTTTTAATCTTGTGGAGTAGTCTTTTAAACTGATTGGCCGTAGTTGGGTATAACGATATGAGAAACATAATGCGCAAGCTCAAGACTAATCCTTGATTTATTATATCGATAAACTTTAGGTAGGAGTTATTACATAGTTCTTAATATTTTATATAGGTATGTTTGCGTAAGTCTGTAACATGAGAAAACAGCCATAAAAAAAAACACCAATGTAAAACGGAACGTCTAACCTACAAACAACCACGGCAGACAGTTACAAAGCATAACATCAATAAATCGAGCAGACGATCACTAGACACTTTTATGACAATAGATACAGCGTACAAATCACGACAATATATTTGTTTAGACAACCCTATCGCTAGTACTCACGCGACGTACCCGAATGTCATAGATAGTAGACATCTTAGCACTTTAAAAGCATTTTAGATAAAACGGCGTGTTAGATAGGACTGTGGATTTAGTTACAACAAAATTACAAGTTAACGACTAACAATATCGTCGTATACACTACCACTTATATCGCTTTAGGGTTGGTAAAATGGAAAATTATGTTTTCAGCACGGTTAGCATTAATTATATTTGGAGAAAGGATATCTATTGAAAAAGAAACTGCTTCTAGATTGAGGAAAGGAGTTTATTGATAGATATTTCAATCTGCCTAAAGTTCTCCCAGCTAGCTGAGGTATAGGTAAATAAAACCAGCAAAAAAAAAACAGGAGCAATTTATTTGACCTCCCAAATGAGATCAGGTAAATGCTAAAATGCTAATTTTCTGGCCTTTAGCTATCCTGTTTGTGAGAGATGTTCGTTGAATAAAGCGGACGGTACCAAAAGCAAAAGTGAAGAAAAGTGTTGAACAGCAATCAAATAATGCTAGGGAATCTATCTTCCATGCCAGCCCTAAGCTTACGGGGCACTAAAGAACTGGTTTAGTGTTCTCCTGATGATTTACTGGGTGCATTCCTGGAGTGCCATCGTCCGTCGTAAGTCGCTGGTATATGGCCGGTGTAAATGTACCAGATTAGCGCTCGGCTATCAACTGCAAGCTACTTAGTCTCTGTATACTGTGGAAGTGGTTGATGGCAAACCTCTAATGTCCTTTGAGGTTTGTTTTTCTCGTCTTACTTCGACTGAAAAGTAAGTATTTTTCCTTGTATCCATAAATGTAGGTATGTAAGTTAGTCCTTCACAGTTATTTCACCTCTGATTTTGTATCACTGTCTATATCATATCAAATCACAGTGATCTTTATTTTTAATGTGCTAAGGTTATTGTTGAGTTGCTGCCACTGACAAATCTGCCGAAATCACAGTGATCTTTACTCCCTTTACAATAAGATTGTTGTTGGGTTGCTGCTGTTTCTTTTTAGGATTCCCACAGAAGGCAAAAAAAAGGTACGTTTTTTATCGAACAAGAAAATGTCTACTGCCACCTTGCTTTGCTAAGATATGATTTTACTAGGCACGATACAAACGCAAGATTCATCTTTAAATTCGCAATGTATACATAAGCAAATATTTACAAACAGTTAAACATAAAGTGCTCCAATAACGCTCTGCAAAGTTTTGGCCCACCCATGTTTCAAAATAATAAAAAACGAGCCATATCACGTCGAGTGTAAGGCATAAATTAGTGATGAAAACGATACGTTCCCCGGGCTATCATAAAATACGAGTAATTTTAATAACAAAGACTAAAACAAAATATATTAACGACTGCCTACCTACAGTTGGTCTCATGATGCGATACTACAGATTAAGTCGGTGAGTCTTAATGTGAGTGAGTAATTTATGAAGCAACAGCATTAATTTACGCAGGGGTTCCTACGTGAGCAACCTGCCTTAGGTGCCTCCACGGGTATTCCATTTCCTTCAGACCAGTTTGCTTCATATTAACTCGAACTATACATACAAAGAACCGATTTGCATATGTAGGTACGTTTGCCTATTTTATACGCAACATAATCTCGTTAAATTCAGTTTGTTGGTTATATATTTTCTCAGTTTCATCGGCCTCATTATATAGCAGGTGCACAAATAATATTATTAATAGCGAACACCTTTCCATAAAGCATTCATATCTCAATCTTCGCGTCGTATCTGTCTTCATAAAACCTTATTTCAGCATGATTTCAATATTTTTCTTGCGACACATGCGTCCCGATTCCGTGGAACGGCATAGAGTTTACGATCCAATATTTTTATGCAAAGTGCGTCGCCAAATGTGCCACGTCGCTGCCGAAAAAATACACAGCCACGTCCTTTCGCACGTAAAAAAGGATGCGACAAAATAAATATACACGAAGCCACCCTTTTTGTCCATTAAACGAACGAAGGTTTTTTTTCTGCTGCCTCCATAAAATGTGCCCCAATAAATATGTAAATCTACCGAGAAAAAACGCTGCAGAGTGCCGATGCCGCCCGGTTTTGTGAGTTTCACTTTCGTCCGTTCAAGTTAATTGGTACAATTGTATTGAAAACGCTCCAACGCAACGTCTCGAATGCCAACGACCTTTGTCACGACTGATCGTCTTTTATTTGCTCCACAATCTGACATCTGAAATGCAAATTAGGTTTTGTTGCTTGTCGTTTGTTGTTTATATCTTCGCTGCACATAGTTGCGATGGTGGCCCTACGTATCTAGTGCCTTAGCGATAAAATCCCCGTTTATCTCCCCCAGCATTTCCTCTAACACCCCTTTCGAAACTAAGCCATTTGCTAATACTTGAGTGACACATAAAGGCGACATTAACATCAAAATAAAGATAAAATTTTCTTGCCTATTCACACGTGCCTACTTTTAATAGGTGCTTGTATAAACGACGTAGTGAACCTTGACTGTACCTTACCTAACGAGGCTAGGTAAAATTTTGTATTTCTGGAATTGTTTGCCAGATAACATAGGGCTTATAGTAGGGTTAGATTGGGTATGAAAACACTTAAGAAGGTAAACGTTTGGTTTATTAGTCAATTCACACGAATTTCCTAAGTCGAATCCTTATTTTTAAATCATATATTATTTTCTGTAGGTGAGACTCGCACGAAGTTAATTTATTTTTCGTTGAATCGTCAAGTCCAGAAATACCTATTAGGCAATTCGCACGTTTTGAATTTTATGCAATGTATTGACGATTCGCCCAGAAATAAATAAACTTCGTGCAAATCTACATCGTCTACAGAAAATAATATACCTAAGTGTTATGTAAAAATGTCGATTCGCCCGATTCGGGAGAGTAAATTCGTGCGAATCAACTAAAAACCGTTTGATTTTGTAACGATGTAGTTACCCACTTTTGTTAAATACCGAGGCTTATGAGGGAAACGTCTAAAAGATGTGTCAGATACTTAACTTGACGTTTAGACGTCTCCTTCAGGAACCGTTTTAAAACGAACATGACTTTATACTGCACAAAAACTTTATTGGAACATTACAAATAAATGTGTAAAGGTGACCGAGACATGGCTCAATGATAATATCAATGACGGAGAGCTATTTTACGCCCGCTATAATATTTACAGAAGAGATAGGGCTTCCAGCGCACTTACAGGTAAAGAAGGAGGTGGCGTCCTTATTGCTGTGTCCAAGGCATATGACTCCGCGCGGGCTTGTCAGTGGGAAACTACTGCAGAAGACCTCTGGGTGCGCGTAAAATTAAATGAGGGGAAGAAAGTAAACTTCTGTGCTATTTATTTACCACCGCCTGTGACACAGCAGCACCTAGACATGTTTCTCAGTTCGGTTACGACGGTAAATGAAACTACTAGCGAAGAAATTGTAGTAGTTGGAGATTTTAATCTTGGCTTTGTCGAATGGAACCAGGACCCAGGTCACTCTTATGTAACCTCAACTATTCCGTCTAACTATAATAACAATTTGGGGTACTCTCTTATAGATTTTATGTCTTTAAACAGTCTGTTTCAATATAATGTTATTAAAAACACGAATAGTAGAATATTAGACTTAGTGTTTTCAAACATACCAAATGCAATGGTCAGAAGATCTGCTTCACCTATCTGTAAAGAAGACTGTCACCACCCTCCTTTAGAAATCGAGTTTATTTTAAAGGCGTGCGTGCCACTTAAACATGTCAAACATGCTAGATTAAATTTCAAGGCAGCTGATTATGTACTTATCAATAAAAAATTGAGGAAATTAAATTGGAAAGAGCGACTGGAGCAATGCGCAAATGTTAATCTTATGACAGAGGTGCTATATGAATCCGTTCAAACAATTATTAATGAGCATATTCCTAAAATTAAGTATGTAAGCAAAAACTTTCCTCCATGGTATTCCAAAACCTTAGTGAAAGTTCTTAATGAAAAAGAAAAACTAAGACAACGTTTTAGAAAATACGGTAATCCGCGTGATGATATTGAGTACAGAATGATCGATGAGAGGGCACGGTCGATTATTAAGAGTTGTTACAGAAAATATGTCCACTCTGTGGAGAATAATATTCAATCAAATCCCAAAGCGTTCTGGTCTTTCGTTAAGACCAAAAAATCAAAATCCAGCTCTATACCATCCGAAATTTCATTAAACGAATCAATAGCTACAACAGGCGATGAAATATGTAAACTTTTTGCTACTCAATTCTCATCTACGTTTTCTGCCGCTAGCAGAAATACTGAAGCAGCAACAAATGCCCTATCATTTCCCCAATTTGTGCTCAACAAAATAGCTTTTACTGAGAGTCAAGTATTTAAAGCGCTAAACAGAATTGATGCTAGCAAGGGTGCTGGTCCGGACGGGTTGCCGCCACTCTTCATAAAAAAATGTGCTCATAATTTGGCATATCCCCTTACCTTAATTTTTAATAAATCGCTCGAAACATCTACCTTTCCCAAAGAATGGAAAAAAGCTAACGTGGTTCCGATATTTAAAAAAGGCGATTGCGCCGATGCAAAAAATTACCGCCCAATCTCTATCTTGTCCATATTCTCAAAAATTTTTGAATCTATGATTTGCCCTATATTAACATCCCATGTTAAAACACAACTTTCCCCTCAACAGCATGGTTTCTGCAGCAACAAGTCCACTGTTACCAATTTGATATCTTACTTTGACGAGATCTGTATGAGCATTGACTCTGGCCAACAGGTCGATGCTCTTTATACCGACTTCAGCAGTGCTTTTGATACGGTCGACCATGAAATCCTGCTGCTGAAATTGCATGGTTTTGGCGTACACGGTCCCCTGCTGGAGTGGTTCAGATCATATCTATGCAGGCGAACACAAAGAGTGGTGGTAAACGGCTATCAATCTCCGGAGTATACCGCAACCTCCGGTGTGCCCCAAGGATCTCATACCGGGCCAATTCTCTTTGTTGTATTCATTAATGACATAGTAAATTGCATCAAACATAGCCAATGTTCTTTATTTGCCGATGACCTTAAAATCTATCGTCAAATAAAAACTCAAGAAGACATTGCTCTACTCCAAACTGATCTGAACTCAATACAGAGCTGGTGTGTGGTGAATGGGATGGTTCTGAATGCCAGTAAATGTTATCATGTATCATTTACGCGGAAAAAGCATCCCATACCATCATCTTACTCCCTCAATGGGACGACACTACAACAAGTCAAAAACATACGGGATCTAGGTGTAGTGCTTAGCAGCGATCTCTCATTTACTACACACATCAATAATGTTATTAAAAAAGCAATGAAAACGATTGGGTTTATCAACAGAATCGGCAAAGAATTTAAGGGAACCTTGGCATTGGAAGTGCTCTATAACACCTTTGTACGCAGCCTATTAGAATATGCATCTCCCGTCTGGAGTCCGTCTTATAATGTTCATATAGACCGTATTGAGCGAGTTCAAAAAAAAATGACGAGGTGCTTGCGGTTTAAAGACCACAAATGCCCACACAGAGCCGATTATGCAGAACGTCTAAAATACTTCAAATTAAACTCATTGAAGCAACGCAGGGCTCGAAATGATATGATAACACTTTATAAAGTTGTAAACGGGATAACATCAACTCCAGATCTCCTTAGTAAAATCAACCTTGACGTACCTCGTCATTCTCATCTCCGGTCCAAGCGTACCATTAGGACTTTTGCCACTAAACCGTGTCACACAAACCTGGGCCAACATGCTCCCCTAAACAGGATGTTAACTTTTTACAATAGAGCCTGTTCGGTCAACAAAAATGTCGATATTTTCTTTGATAGTCTGCCAATATTTAAAAATAAAATTAATAAAATTGATCTGTAATCAGCTGCCTACGTATACGTAAACTTATTGTAATTTATTAATAATTTTATTTGATTTAATTTCATTTGAATTTAGTTTGATTTTACTTACAATATCAGTTTTTATTTATTTTCTTCTCTTTGAAATTGTAATACTTACCTTTATTTTATTTTGTAATTTTTTACCTTATGTGCGAATATTTTTATGTGATTTTGTATGGTTGCTTTTGTCAAGTGCAATGTGACGAAATGATTATTTATTATGTTATTTTAAAATCATATGTTATTGGTAATTTTATCATGTATTATTTAATGTTAATGTTACTATTTTAATGATTCTTAAGTTAATTGGATAGTGTTGTTCACCTTTAAATAAGAATGTTGTGCATGCCTATAAGTGATATATTTACACAGAACTAAAAACTCGTGACTACCATTGTTCTACTCTTGTAAATATGTCGTTGGTGTGCCTTGCTTTAATAAATAAATAAAATAAATAAAATGATATACTGCAGAAAGCCGAGTACGCTTGAGGAGCTCATCGATCGACCCGGGTTACCCTCGAGGGTGTCGACGTCACGTAGCGGACGACGCCTTGTAAAAGATACATTACATATTGTTCTACGGGTTTATTCCGATGAATTTAAGAAATGTAAATCTATTATAACCGTAGCCTTAAACTTAATCTTATTAATAACTAACTAACTTTGGAAAATTATTTTCTAACTAGCAGTCCCAAAGTATCTTCGTACGTCGTGTTTTCAGTTGCTTGTTTTTCCGAAAAGGATTTACAGTTCACGAAGACCAAAGAAAAAACGCAAGTCGTAAAGATAATACCTGCTTAGTCATTATTTACGACTGCGTATTCTTACATTACGCCAAAAAGCATTTTAAAAGCCGCAAACGACCGATACGAGAAACATCGGAACGATACATTTTTCGTTAATGAATGGTATTGATCGGGCTCGGAGCTATAAGCGTATAATTTACGACAACATTCTCGGGTTCGCTTCGCGTGCTGCTACGAAGGTGTGTTATTTATACCCCCCTTTTTATTTATGCCCCCTTTTTTCGCAGCTCGTAACGGCTGGCAATAAAGGGGACGTAATTTTAATTTCATGATTGGAAAGCTCGATTGGTCGGTTATGTGGCTTAATGAGTTTATGGCGGCAATGAGTGGACTATAACGGTCGACGGATTGAACGATTTCGGGTTTAAGGTCATTCGTAATGGTGGTTGTGGGCTAAGTTTAGGGTTGAATGTTACATGACATCGTTTGCCAGGTCATTGTTGATATAAATTTTAGGGTACGTTGTGCACTTGTTTTAGCTAAGTAAAGCATGATAAAGCTACGGATTGAGTGATTTATTACACGCTTATAAAGATTTTAAATTTGATTTATGCAAGTAATTTGCCTGAACAAACATTGCGCAATCTTATCGCCATCTATGCGCAATTTTACACACCAGGGTGTGTAAAGTTGCGCAAGTCCCGACTTCTGTTGTTTTGTTAATTAAGCAAAAAGTTATTATATTCGGTTAATAAATAGTATTAAAACTTATTTCCAGATAAGTTCTGATTTAATAATATAATAGAAATCTGTGATTAATTCCTATGTTTTATTTTTATCATCGGATCATTCAAAATTGCGCAAACTTACACCATAGGGTGGTGTAAGTTTGCGCCCTACCTAGCTATTTCTCAGGAGAAGGTGTTTGTTTTGTTGTTCTTGTATATTTCAGTAGCATGTATGTATTAGTAAGGTTTCATTTTGAGACCCACGTAAGCTGCAAGTTTTATACCAACCCAATTTATTCTATTACCTACCTTATTTTTACTATGATCTTATCACTATGCGAACAGGCAACCTTATAGAAACCTAATAATAGACCAGATAAAAGCTTCAATCATCTAAATAGTGGTCTAGTTTTTTTATAAAACATCCCAAGCCAAACACATGTCGGTGGTTGGCTGAAGTTTGAGTTCATTAATTTTTTCACCGCGGTACTTCACTAGATTAAGCGTGTCTTCATAAATAAAAACCACTTGAACGGCGGTGTGCCGGTGAAGCGACGGTCACACGAAGCGAGTTTACCAACAGTCGACTTTGCTCGGAAACGAATGAGCTCACTCCCCACTTTCCCAGCAGGTAACAGTCCTGCCTGTAGCAAGTAGAAAGAAAGAAAAGAAAGACATTACAGATTCACTTACAATAACTTGTTGTAAAAATGACGCAAAGGCTGAAAAATAACAAGTTGCGGGAAAATATTCTTCATACGGCCAAACGGCGAATAAGTTTGATTTGCGCGTTTCACGCGATTTTCTCTACTTGATTGGTGCTACAAGCATAAGATTATCGTCCTTATGACCTCATCGCAAATTCCTAGTGATTGCCTTGTCATATCCCTCGCGTGTTAGCTAAATCGAAGAAACCCAGTTATAAATTTGTCTGTTTTAGACACTTCCGGCAAGCGGCTTTTAGTCGCAGCGTCTTGCGTATCACTTCAAGCAAGTTTGCTAGAATGTTTGCGCGATTGCTTTCGTAGCAAGTATTTGTTGCGTGTGACCGAAGCTTTAATATGCTTGCAACTTCGCAAGGGACCCTTGCATTCCCACACCGTATTGGAAAAGATAAATCTTGGCCTCACCCCGCCTTCGACTCCCATCCATTAAGATGGACGCCTTTGTATCCTATGAGGTCTATTCTGCTTTTTTTATTGGCGAATTAATTATAGGTACACGGCTAACTTAAGTTCGTTTTTTATGAACTCGCATTTAAAATAACGGATGTAGGAGAATAGGCAAAAAAGTGCTATTTAAAAGAATTCTTATTTCCTGGAATGTTCAAGAAACCAAAACGATTTTTTATTTTATATTTACTCAATCGTAAGTAAAGTCGCTCAGCGAGCTATGGAAAGAGCTATGCTCGGAGTCTCTCTGAAGGATAGGATTCGCAACGAATACATCTGACAGAGAACCAAAGTTATCGACATAGCTCAAAGAATTAGCAAGCTGAAACGGCAGTTGGCCGGCCATATCTTGTGAAGAACCGACAACCGCCTGGGGTAAACGAGTTCTTGTGTGGAGACCGCGACTCGGCAAACGTAGGGTAGGATGCCCTCCGGCCAGGTGGGATGATGATCTGCGAAAGACTGCAGGCAGATGCTGGATGCGTCAAGCTGAAGACAGGGCGCTATGGCGCTCATTAGGGGATGCCTATGTCCAGCAGTGGACTAATATAGGCTGATGAGGATGATGTAACGGCTGCTACCTACCACTGAACCTTAATTAAGTGTACAAAGTAAACTTCTTACTCATACATACGAGTAATACATGCCCTTAAACTCACACTTTTATTAATAAAATTTGATAATAAAATATGAACAGAATAACAATTTAAGAGCGAAGCAAAAAGGCAGAAACATACTTGATTTATATGAAGCGTCTTTTGAGCGAGAATTATGCTCGCACTTATATTTTTTATCCCCTTTATTATGTGCAACTTTGTTACATACCTACGCAGTCACTTAACAAAAATATGGCGTATTAAATCGAATAAAGAAAACAGTGTTTTCAGAAAATAGTTGGGGATAATAGGAAAGTTGTAAGGACGTCGTAACTTGGGACATAAAGCTTTTGAATGGAAAGAATCTATCGCGAGTGAATTGTTAATAAAGATATAGAGCAAGCGAAGTATTAAGGGACATTACTATAGGGACATTAGTGACGTTTTACGAGCTGAATGATAGCCGATGTGATGAATGCACCCGGAGATTCCGCTGACGCGTTATTTTGAAGCAACTTAGCAAAATTATGGCATTTCTGGCTCTTGTGTGACGAAACGTTAACAAATGACGTGCCAATAATTTTGCGTTTAAGTGATTTTTTACTCGGTATTCTGCTAATATATTAATCAATAAATATATCACAAGAGGAAAGTCAATTTTGTAGGAAACCTAGGTCACAAAAATAAATCATGAAATCAAATACTTTAACGAAACTAATTTATATGATGCCTTCAATACTAGCTAAGGTAGGTTAGCTGGTACTATAACCCGCCCTGTTATGTGATCTAAAAAGTACAAAACGAGAAAATATTTCAGACAGAAATCAAGACAGGTACAAAAATGGTCAGGGTGAAGTCGTTTACGAAGCGCAGTCTCAGTTTTGCTTGTTTTTAAGATTTCAAACATATTTATTATGTAACACAATATAATATTTATACATATTTGCAATGTACTCGTGAATACCTTTCTTTTGATACCAAACATGTGTCATGATTATCTCAATAAACTTTATTTGGAGGTATATTTTCGTGTAAAGTCCACCATAATAAATTAAAAGAGAATTTATACAGGGTGACTTGTAATTAAATAATATCATATTTAGGAATGATATCCAAACTCTGTAGCGAACATGATTTTAGTCAATCTACCTTATTTTTGCCCCACTACGGCACAGCCAAAAGAAAGGAACTATTAATGAATTATTGCAATACGTCAAATTACAAGTCACCTGTATACTTAGAATATTTACCCGGACCATTATTACGAATCTATTGATACCTCATCCAAAATCGGTTCAGTAGTTTAGGCGCTGCGGTGGAATACACGTAAATACATACATACCTTACCTAAAATCATAACCCTTCCTTTTGGCTTAGCCGTAGTGGGGTTAAAAGTAGGTAGAACTCATGTTCGCTACAGAGTTTAGCTAACATTCCTAATAATATGATATTTTTTACCAGACTCAGCAATTGAAACTGAACCAACCAACAAGAAGTCATACACAACTATGTGTAATATAAACTGCAGTGCCATAAATCCATTAATTATAAACCTAGCTAACTCCTAATACGGGTAATAAATATCATCATAAAATTACCATCGGCGAATAAAACAATAATTAAGTATCAATCTTAATTAACTTTTAATATGTTCACAGGTACACACCTACCTACCTATATGTACTCTATTTATCTAGGTACCTAACCTAGATAGAACCTAGGTTTTGAGTCCTTGTACGAAGTGCCTTTAAATAAATGCATCCTACATAGATTCGAAGGTACTTTGTACAAGGTCTTTGCAACGTGGTTTAATACTACTTATGAAGGTAGGTAGATATTTCCAATATCAAATAGGTAAGTATTCTACATAATATACGTACATTTAAAAATGATTCCACGGTACCTATCTCAAGCTGGGCCATAAATGTCTCGGTCAGGATAATATTTTACGACGGCTTATGCATCGGAGCGAGAGGCGGCCTGAGTCTTATCTCACACCAAACCTCCACATGTGGAATGACAGGCCAAATTTATCGACTTAAAAATACCCACCCAGATTAAAATGAGATACGTCGACGAAAATCCGACCCTACCCACCACCACTTGATAAAATATTATTTTTAGTACACAGTCTCGTATAAAAACTACCATTTATGGAGTTTTTGTAAATTATGTGTATTAGATTTTCATCGGAGAACGACATTTGGTTTCCTTTACTTTACTTTTTTATGGGGCACATTAATGGCTATTGGAATACTCAAGGTTTAGTCAAATAAAATAGAAAATAAGTTATATTTACATTGGTAGACATTCGGAGGCACATTGAAATAATTCGAAAAAGGGAAAAAGTGCACTAAACAAAATATTGATTGAAAAATATTATTACACAATTGACGACTTCCTTATTTATGAATCACTGACTAATTGACATGCTACTATTTGATTTGACGTTTTTTTTTTTTAATATGTTTTTTAATTTTGTTGCTGCAACCTTAATAATATCTGACATTTCTGTATTATTCTGACATTTATACTGTAATTCAAACTTTGAGTTTTTTGTATTATTATGACTTGTTTACTTTAATGGGGAAGGCAACTGTCAAAGTGGCGCTGTATACGATTGTTCCAAATTATATGTCAAATTGTATGGCATCTTAGAGAAGATGTCCACAAATAACATAGAAATTAAAAAAGTGTTGTGTAATTGGGTGTTAAAACGTAGGCCAACCAAATTTCCAATAAATCGAATTAAAAGAAGAAAGTGGATAGCTGCCGTAAGGATTAAAAACTGAGCCTACTAGGACGACGAGGTTATGTCGAGATCATTTTCATGAAAATGATTACCAAACATTAAATATGAGTACAGGTGGGTGTTATAAACGATAGTTCTTCTATTTAAGCTAGTATCTATATACCTAAATTGTTAACAATACATAATATCTTCAAATATTTATCATTGTTCATCTTGTTTTAAGGTTTGCCCTGTGTACACAATTTTTTAAAGAAAGAAGCAGTACCAAGTCTCTTTTCATGGAACCAGGAAAGGATATCAGCCAGTGCTCGTGCGAGAGACCAAAGACATGTTAAGAGAAACATTCAAAAGAATCTTTTCGAACATCTTTCAAGCAATCAAAACCCACATCCTTCTATTTCTCAGAATCCACAATACTCGTATAATGGAATACGAAAGAGAGTTAGAAATTTCTTCTCTTGTTACACCTGTTGATTGTGGTGACAATTTTAACAATCAAAATAACAAAACATCAGTTTCTACTCAGACTGCCACAATGCTGTCTCTTTTTTCAGCAGACCTTTTATTAAGTCATGTTGAGTCTGCCAAGTTTTACACGGGATTAGAAAATTATGAGAAATTGAAATCTGTTTTGTCAACATTACTGCCTATGGCAGATCATTTGAAATACAGGTATGATTGGGTTAGCGGAGTTTCTACTGAACAGCTTTACTAAGACCTAAGATATTAATTTTTTTTGTATTTGTTACGCAATTTCCGAGAGTGTATCACAAATAAAACTCACAAATGACTTTTAGGTGTTTTTATTATATTATAATTATCTTTATACAGATATTTATTCATAATTTCAGCCTATGTATCGTTATTGTAAAATAATCGAACTTTAATAATATGTTTTCTATGAACAACTCATCTTTTTCAATATAAATAAATAACAGAATTTTCTGCCACTGCAGTACATTTGTCCTTGTACTTGAAAATCGTATAGGCAGGTTTTTTTATATAGTACTTCCCCATTTTGACTCTGTATATAAGGTACAGATTCAGGGCTAATAAGTCTGTTTCTGCTTACATGCCATGCTACGCCATGCCATGCCATGCGACCCTGGTCATCTATCTTGATATCAACTTGATAGTTGAGTTTTTTCATTGTCTTCTTGACAAATCCTTTTATATAAAAGTGATCATTGATAAATGCGGATCTTATCAATATGAGGAATCTGTCTTCATATAATTTTTCTGATGCATCTGTTTTTTGTTGAATCTTCAAAATTACAGAAATATTTCGTATTAGTAAAATAGGAACTACCTACCATCACATAAAATAAAACCGATAAGAAATATTGACCTTTCAAATTAATCTAATACATTGTCATTCAAGCGGAGGTAAAATAGAGTTAATATTTATGTCATGGTACATCTCCAATGGTGGAAGTATGATAGAGGGTTCTGTTGGATTTTGAGAGAGTTGTGGTGTACTAAAGTTAATTTTTTTGTCATACAGCTCTTACCTGGAAAATATAACCAATTATTCATTCTCCTTAACTCCAAAAGTAAAAAGAACTATTACTTAAGTAAAGTTATGCATTAGTTAAGCTGTTGTAAACATAATCCTGAATTAGTTTGATTCAATAATTTTAACTTATATACATACAATACATGACAGTATTCACCAACAATATAACATTTAAAAATATGTAATAAATATACATATTAATGACTAACAAGTTATATTATTATAAAATTATTCGTTCAAACATTGTAAGCGTATTGATTTCAAAGGTCTACGTTGACCTAGGTCTAGGCAAACAGCTCCTAAAAAGTTTTTTTTCAAGAGTCATACCTTTCCACTTAATCAGCTTTTCGACGCACCTCTTCTCTTTAACTCGGCTTTAAGTTCAAGCAAGCTCCAAGTAGAATACATTTTCGCGTCCATGTTATCAAATAAACTACACTAATCGCCCACAATGTTCGTTTTTTTGGTTTGTTTACACTATTCAAGAAATGTCATACTGACGCCATTGGGAACAACCGCACGCAGCGCCATCTGAGATTAGCTTTAACTTGCCATCCCCATTGAATCACTTCGACATTAATTTGTTTTTTTAGTATTTTGGATCATTATAATTCCGTATTTGTTATTTAAAATTACACTGTCTTTTAAATTTGTGTACATAAAACACGATTTGCATGCCCATGACGATAGAACGTGGAGCACTATTAAAAAAAGAAAACATCTATGTACTAATTACCCATGTTTGCAAACGAATAAATGATTTTATTTATTTATTTCTTTTAAGGACAATCAACAAAGCATACACCAAAAATACATGTTAAGATAACCACATTATTTTTACATTCTATAGTGTTTCCGTAATTAAAGGCTGCCACGGCATGCATTAAACATAGAGGTAGGAAATTGAGTTACAAAACATATTATTCTTCATTGTTTTTTTTCTTAATTAGATTTAAGTAAGTAAAAATGAAAAAAGATAGAACTATATATATATATAACAATAGACACTACAATATAAATTTTACAGTTTTATGACTTGATACGATAAAAAAAAAAAATGTGTCCATGTCAAACAGTCAGATAAACGGAAAACGATGTCTATTTTATGTATGTCTTTCTTAGTTATTTGTTAGCAAAGTGGTCTACTTCGCACCTGATAGAAAGCGATACCGTGGGCTACAGACACCTGATACACCAACGATTGTTCCGATGCTTTTCATTAGAATCAAGGGGGACGTACTTAACTATTTAGGAATCACGTATCTGCTGTCACTTTCTCCAATTCGCCAGCACTTAAGTATATCCTTCATGAAACCGGAATAAGTCATTCTGCCTAGCCTTTCCCAACATGTTGGGATGGGCTTGCATGGGGCTTTTGTATACTATTTTACATTTTCTTATTCATGGCGACTGATAATCTGACCGACACAACCCAATTACTGATGTAGTCATCTACACCGCCACATGCGAACAACTCATCACACTGACGTCACTCAAAATGCTGCATCGCGCAAGCAGAGTTTACCGCGCAACTAGCATTTAAACAACGTCCCGACATTAATCGGGCAGCTGCCCACCAGATACAACACCCATCCGGTCGGAGGATCCCTTTCATATGGAAGATGAGTGAACTTTACACCCTGTTCCTCATAGCTCTATACTGGTGACCCCGAGTGTGAACGTCAGCGCAGCCTTCGTGCAACTACTTCAGCGTGACGTCCTCATCATCACTCCCACAAGCTTTAGAGCTGCGAACCTCAACTGACACTGGCAAGCATCGCAAGTTACATACCTTAGCCCACTATCGACCGCCGGTCTCCGGAGGGGAGTGATGTGACGGCATTTACACCGCCACATGCGAACAACGCGCAACACTGACGTCACGCAGAATCCTGCATCGTGCAAGCAAAGTTTACCGCTCAACTAGCATTTAAACAACGTCCCGACATCAATGGTCGGGCAGTTGCGCACCAGATACAACACCTATCTGGTCGGAGGATCGACCCTTTTCCAAAGAAACGAACAAACTTTACACCCTGTTCCTCATATCTCTACCTATACTGGGTAACGCGATATCCCTTAGTAAGACTATTTACAAGACATTTAGGACTTCTGACTTCCCGTTACGACTGTCAAAGATCTACGAATGATAGCCAGGACCAACGGCTTAACGTGCTTTCCGGGGCACGGAGGACCTGTGATGGATTTTCACCCATCCACGATATCCACGATCCAGCGAAGCTTAACCCATGCGGTTGTTATAATTTAGTCACCAGCCCCTCCGATACCAGAATAAGTAACCCACAAATCTGTTAGGTTATTTGGTTCCACATAAACGGTGTATTCTAGACCTTTTATAAGCAACTGTACTATCTTAAAAACACTTAAGTAGGTGCAATTGTCATACGCGTAGTTGTATTTTTATCACCATCAGCACCTTCCGTATAAACAGATAATACAGAGGTCTCTATTTCTCTAAAATTTTGTGTGAAAACTAACACTGGCTACAAACCACGAATTCACGGGTAAACTGGAAACACTACGTTAGTTAAATATTATGTAATATATATTATTATACAGTTAGGTAAATTCCACAAGGTTTAACGGTCTAAGGTGAAGCGGATGTATGCAGCTGGTCAAGACGGATTTCAATGAGAGCTTTCAATAGTAGTGAGTCCTAAATTGTTGAATAGTTGTGAACTTTAAAAAAAAAAACCCTTTCAATTTTTTGTGAAAAAAAAAATTACAATCTAGGACAATGCTCAAGTATACAAAACAACTCTGAAAACCAGTCTTACCAAGGTGCATCGCGTTACTGGGTTGTGGAGGTCATAAATAGGCAGTCGCTCCACCATAAAACCTACGGGTAGTTGATGATGACGCCGATTTAATTTGAGATTCAGACATTGACATGGTTGACATTTACATGTCAACCATGTCAATGTCGTGTGAGCAGTGATGGCCCTGTGGTAACGGCCGAGACTTACGAGTTGTAGGTCTTACGTTCGAACCTAGACAGCTTTATTTTGTGTAAGTTATTCTATCACCACTTCTTCAAAACGGTGAAGAAAACATCGATGAAACCGGCATATCCTAGGACAAAAAAATTGAAAACAAATGTCACATCTACCAACCCGCACTGGGCCCGCGTGGTGGATTATTGTCTTTCTCTCTCACAAACAGGAGGCTTGCGTACCAGCACTGGGAACATAATAGGCTGATTATGTAAAGTTCAAGTGCAGAATGTTTTGTAGTACTCGTATGTTTGCATTGAAGCAAGAAAAAATTATCAACTACCTACTACGTATTTGCATGTATGAACGATCTAACAATCTAACACACGACAAAACTATAATTGAAATCTATTACTGACAGATTTCAATTATAATTTTGTCGTGTGTGAGCTGAAGTTTTATGTTTAGGTGTCATTCGAAACACCGGGCAGTAATTATAAATGGAGTGAAAATTAAAAAAATGGCAGGTACATGACTTACACTTAGGTACTTGCAGTTTTTATTTAATAAATGGGAAAAAAACCGACCAAGTTCATGTCGGACCACGCACAATGAAGGGCTCCGTAGTTGGATGAATTTATCACAATATCACAAACGGATCCCTGAATCGAAAAATGGTTTTCACTCACCCGCAATATGTTTAAACTACCTTTCCAACGATACTCTACATAGACGAAAAAAAAACATCCCCACTTTATGTGACGGAACCCAAAATAATATTTTTCTAGGTTTTATTATACCCCTTTGTCAGCGTAACTAATATGTATATCCATGCCAAATTACAGCTTTCTGGTAATATGAGTCTCGGGCTAAGCTGCGGACAGACGCACGGACGGTATAAGGGTTCCTTTTTTACTGCGGAACCCTAAAAACGTTTTTAGAGAAAAACTTAACCAACGTTATTTGTTGAAATCTGCAGTGACAATATTTTCCTGTACCTTCTTACATATTTTGTCTACCTTCTGGAAGTCATACAGAATTTTCCAAACAGCACATTATTTTGTTTTTCGAATTCTAGTACCAACATTTATATGAAAGGATCTAGTGTCGAGGTGTGAACTAACAGACGCACAAGCACTTACGCGTAGGTATAATTCTTAAGGCTTGATGGACCATATTTTTCACCCATGCCCTAGGCGCCCAGGCCGTAGCCTTAGATCGTCGAGACATAAGTAAGTAGTATACGCGTACTTGATCGTACCGTTTATCACTCTGTCAATCTAACCCCGCGTTTACACAAAATATATTCCTACGAATTGTGATATATACTCCTGTTTTCAAAGTCTTGTCAAAAAAATTATAAGTGTACCTAAAAAATGTATATCATTCGTGTAGGTAGTGTGTTATTGTAATGTTATTTCAGATATGTTTTGTTAACAATTTTGTTCATCTATTCGACATTTTTGAAAAGTTTTCTTCAAGTTTTGGATAGGCGCAATTAAGTATATACTCTTTACTTATTTACTTTTGTTTTAGGTGTAAACACACATAACCATAACATGTTGAATTTGTAGGTATATGATTTATACCTTAGTGTAAACGTAATGTTAGGATACATAGCTACATACACAAACGCCCTAATCAAGTATGAAACGTTATGTACTACAGGGCAACTGGTAGGTAATAAGTGCTAATAGTTTAATCATATTCTACTGAACATTTATGGACGTTAATTATTATTGAACCTTTAAAACTAATTAAATGACGGCGATATAATAATAATAAGACAGATTGTGCTACAACGGTTTTATTATATACCTAATCGTAATTAAAATTATTAATTTTATTGATATTACTGAGTAATACGTATACATATTTACTTGTAGCTAGGTACCTGTTCTTTAATATTGACACGGTTTTTTTCTTTAGGTTGGGTCTAATCCTGGGAGCCTCCAGCATTAGAAGTTACCAATGTATGGAAATTGCTGTCTTTGTTCCGAATACCTGAATTCTAGTAGTAGGTACGCACTATTTTGATAGCCTGATCAACCAACTCAGCATATTATATATAGTGACATAAGCTGTGCCACAACACTCTGTCCTCCGCCTGCCGCATCCAGTCTGTCCCAGCCACTTTCTTAAGGTCGTCGGTCCATCTAGCTGGGGAGCATCCCACACTTCTTTTGTCTCGCGGTCTCTACTCCAGGACTCATTTGCTCAACCGGCCATCGGTCATGGCCAGCAAACTGCCACTTTAACTTTTTTACTTTGCAAGCCATGTCGGTAAGTCCGATTCTTTTCCGGGTAATTTCGTTTCTGATTTTATCGTTTAAAGAAACTCCGAGCATAGTCCGCTCCGTAATAACCGGACAATAATGGGAAAATCTTTTTTTTTTTTATTGCCTTAAGGGCCTGCTCTTGACCTCGATCACGCCTAATGGAATGAGGTCTGTGATTGAACGAGCGTGCTCAGAAGATCCTGTTCACTCTTGCTTTGAAGGCAGACGGGTTAAACGTGGAAGGTAACATCAGACGCTGGCAGAGATTTACTTACACACTTTGGCAATGCGCATAATAAATCTGGAGTGTACGACTGATCGGTATAACTACCATTTGCGGATTGTACCCTGCAGTGCGTTTGGTAGTCCGATTGTAGAAGAGCGATGGTAGGATCAGGTCGTGGAGCTCCTGCGCGCACTTTCCGAAGTACAGCCTGTATTAGACCGACGGGCAAGCAACATTACGCCGATGAGCCAGGCTGTGAAGCCTAGCCACCAACGTCTCGTCGCCTATAAGCCTTTTTGCTCTGCGTTCCACCAAGTCAAGTGCAGCAAGCTGGTATTTAGCTGACCCTCCATAAGTGGCTGCAATACTCCATACAGGAACTGACCTGTGCTTTGTACAGACTTAAAAGTTGTCCAGGTTTAAAGTATCGCCTCACCTTATTTAGGATGCCCAGATTCTCGGATGCAGTCTGTGCTTTTGAATCGATGGTTGAGCCGATATGGAGATCAGACGTCAACTCCAAAAGCTCTAGGTGGTCGGTACGGATGCACCTCGGAATGTAACTGAAACTGGCTCCTTTTGGTACTGTCTTTGCCCCACTGGGAGACGAAATCTAATACATGAGCCGCTTTTTTTTTGGTTCTTACCTACATCAGTCAATCTTTTATATCACCGTAAAAACTATCAATAGTGTCCATCCCTAGAGCATCAGGTGAAATGACACTTCACCTAAGTTTTCACGGTGAGTTGAACAGAATATATCAACCGTAGTAACTGCCATTACTTGTTACTAAGAGATCTTTTTCCGACCCTTGAAGAAAATCATACTTACATTGTATTATAGTTGGACGCAAGTTGGACAGTTAAGTAACTGCCTTGTGGGAATTAGATCGTTCCTGTGACAAAGTTTCGAGGGACACGGTAGGTACTATGATTTTAAGTTTCATTGTACTAACAGCCAGTCTGTTTTTTTTTTTATTGACCCCGCTTAAACTACAAGGAACATTGGAACAACTGGTGTTACCTATGTTGTCTCTGAAATTGCTGAAAAGGTAAGACGACTTTTTTTGTAATTATATAAGTACCGACCTCGGTAGATACTTATATTTATATAACCGTAAACTCTACATTGTATAAAAACGTGGGACTGTGTCGCGCAGTATTCGGTCGTAGATACACGAAAACGCACTTAGTGTGTCCTCGATTGCTATTGGATGTGACAGATGAATATATTCTACCCGAAATAGCATAAGAAAGCTGTTTTGGTTATCCTACGTGTATCTCCGCGTCTTTGTAAAACATGCAGATTTTTTTTTCAAGTTTTTTGTAATAACTTTAACATTTCATATTCAGTTAAAGACTCTAATAAAACACGGTTATTTTTTAACAGAAAAAAAACCAGTTGATTGGTTACTTCGTTGACACGCCTATCTGTCATCGACAGAATGGTAATTTATAAAGATGTCTACTCATCTTCCATGGGTTTTACTAAATATACCTACTTATTTGACCTAAGTTTCTTTGACCAAAATCTTGTTTTTTAAACAGGTGTTAAAAAAATGGTAGATTGATGTATTACAACTACAAAATACCTTTACTTAGAAATATTCGTCAAAAGGTATCCTACAACGCTTGTAACAGTTCCTGCAAAAACAGCTGACCTAACCTAATTATTGTCAAGTCGGATTTTATTTCTAAAAGCTTCATTGGGTTTTATTAATTCAATTTCAAAGCCTTACCTTAGTTAGCGGTTTAAATTAATCAAACAATGAAAACCAGTCATTGTTGTCAAACTCGCCATTTTGTTGCAAACATTTTCCTTTTTGTTCTGTGTTATACAGCGTGGAAGCCAAAAACAGCTGCGCAGCAGTTGGTTGAATGGAATTCTCGAAGTAAACACCATCTTATAATGAGCTGAAACAAATAATAAACATTAGTTTTAATAAAAGAACAGTGTGAATAGAAGAAAAAACGTTTTGGTTCATTTACAAGACACAAATTATTATTTTATCAAACATTCCACAGATGGTTAGATCAAGAAAGGGATATGAAATGCGTTCAAGATTGAAGACACTAGAATTGGACACACTTAGTTACGAGGACACTGAAATAAAGTAAATGACGTAATACTATTATGTACCTATATACCTACTTTAAATTACTTGTTTGTAACCGCTGGCCTAAGAATGTAGGAAAAAGCGGGCAAGAAATTGCATTGATAACTGACAATTGACGTAATAAAGGGAAAACTGGAAAACTTACAAGAAAACATCACTAAAACGATTCAACGCACTCACAACTAAAATATTTTGATAATTTTAACGTAAAACAGTGTCTAGCCTCGGTTGTGTTTCAAATTATACTAACAGACGACTACGGACTCGCCGGCCGAGTTATATGAGCCACCAATAAACCAAACCGCATCTATTATCCGTATCGGAGACCAAACCGACAGCTGACATGGAATTTTAAACAAGCTTAATTGCCCAAGTTGTGCCTATCCCTTGACCTAATTCCTTACCGCTTTTGTAAACGGTAATTTTTAATTAGACTTAATTAACTCGCGTTTTTGCTGCGCTGTAAAAAAAATACGCGTTATCATTACGCGTCGGGTCATGGGACGCATGGCATCTTGAGTAGGAGGTATTTATTGAAAAAGGCTCTTTTAGACGCATAGTGCAAACAATTACCGTCAATTCACGTTTCACACTTTGTCAATGTATTTGTAAGTTCACAACGTCGCCGGCGCACAAAAAATGTGAACAATCAACTAATATTTAATATCAAATATCGACCCTAAAGTCTCATATACACTAAACATTAGGACATGGTGCGTTAAGCCGGCTCAAAGTGATGTAATAGAACGTGCAAACATACTGTGTGTATCCCACTTATTAACAGATCTTCACTGCATACTAACACAGTTTCAAAACAACACAACTCCACAATTTAAACGTGTTTAGTTTTCAATCTTGTGTAGAAACAAATAAAGTCATTTCTTATGTTCGAGGTATTTTTTAAATTGCATTCAGATCATCCGGCCAGCGTTTATTGCACCCAAAGGCGATTCGTCCCGAGTTAACGTTTGACTAATTTGTGAAGTTATAGAGGCATCATAAAAACGAGAGTGACAGGAATAACGGACTATCAGCTGATTGGTGTTAATACGTGTTACTGATAGTCTCGTCGAAAGGGAATTAAAAATGTTTGATTTGAAGCTACCGAATTGACGTGTTAATAGAGTTTGATTGAGTAGAAATGTTCAAAAGGGATGGAACGTGATTGGTATAAAGAAGTAGAACATAGTGATTAGGTGCCTACTGATCATTCGTTCTTGAAGTCGAACAGTTTAAACTAGTTATGAGAAGTGTAGATGTATGAAATTTAAATCTAATAATAAGACCTTTGATAAGAGAAGTCAGAACAACCTTACCTTTGTTAAAACTGACACGGATGTCTTCAGTCCAATCAACTCTGTTCAAAACACTGTTTCACTCGCTCTTACTTTCAACAGACAACATCTTGAAATAGACACGGTTATAATATCGACATGTGACGTGCAATGCACAAGAAACCGAAACATCAACTGGCCACCACCCGACGTATTCACCTTGAACCTTGTTTTCACTTTTCGCGTACAAATAAACGCGTGTTTTATTGTTTTGTCCAGTGTTATGCAAATTGGCATCGGCAGTAGCAAAATGATAAAAGGGTTTCCTAAAAACTTGAAAGTGAAAGCCAACTGGGGGCATATTGTGGACGTAGTCACGCTTCCTCCGCGCTATTGTCCACATAAATATTTACGTTACGGCATGCAAAAGAAGTTTTTACTGACGCGGCTACCGAATTGTATTTGTTATTTAAAACAACAACCCTTTTGGCAGCTTTCGGCAAGCTTTGTTTGTTGAGCGCTATTGACAAGGATGTTCTGTTTGTTGCCTTTGCCGTATCGGGTGCTAAACGCAAAATAAGCTGTGTTTGAATTTGGAACTGAGTGATTTTAAAATAGACGTTGAGGTTTAACTTTCTTTAGAGATGCGGTTGTGTGAGATGATTTTCTTCAACAAAAGAAGAACTTTTGCTTGAATTTTAATTAGGTTCAACGATGTAGATTATTTTAGATAGCAAATAAATAAATTGAGAGTATTGTTATAAACCAGTTGCTACCTCCTAAGATGATTTGTGAGTCTAACTACCAGTGTTAGGTATTGCAAGTAGGTACTTCAAGTAACTTGTAGGTCAAACTAAAAATTTGCTGTTTGCGTAGTTTTAGATCTAACAAGATTATGAGAATATTGCTTGTGGCATAAACAATTAAAAATGTTTTAAGGTGCTAGAATAATAATGAAGCTTGTTTGTAAAATTGTTATCGTTCCTTATTATCATAATTCTTTGTAATAAATTAAATGATGATAGGTAATAAAAACTTAAATCAAATAATTCAACAGACTACAAGATTATCATCCTTCAATTGTTTAAATCAGTATATGACGCAATCTGTCCATTAGTGATGTTACTTAACTTACCTCTGTCTTGAACCTCCTCCACCTGATCCGAATAACTTGTTCATGATTTAATTTGATAACACTTTTTTTTCTGGCTACTTTTTGCATTAGTCCACGCTTGCGTATATCAAAACTGCCATCGCTAGACGTTAAATTAAAAATCCAAGAAGTTGTCAGACCAAGATTTTCTTAAGCTATACATATAGGTATTGTGGTAGAGTGCGGTAGCCAACCGGTTTAAGGTTTACGACAGGGATGCGAGACGTCATAAAACTCGAGATAAATCCAATCGGGGACCCAAGAAAAACAATACACTTCGTTCCGAAATTACTTCAGATAGGGACCGCCTCACGATTCTGCATTACGGTTAATATTAAATAGTTTGACGTTAACTACTTCGTTTTGGTTAGATTAGGTACCTACCTATTTCTTTAGAATTGTTCGTTTGAAACTAGGCTTGTGGTTTTCAATTGTAGATGGTGTGGCATATAAAAGCAAAGACCGTGGTTTTGTGCTTCTAGGTGGATGGCCCCTTGATGAGCGTTAAGAAAACTTCGTTGGGAGAATTAAACGGAAGATTTGGCTAATAAAAACTATAACAAAGTATAGTTTTTATTAGCCAAATCTTCCGTTCGTCCTATAGGTATATGCACTTATTTAAGGCTTTTTCAAAGCGAAAGCTTGAGTACCGAGTACAAGCAAAAGTAGCCAAACCGCATCTTTCCAACAAGATTGAAAGCATACAGGCTCCTACAACACATCGATACGGGTTCGGGCATCTTTGTATACCTACGTTTACTACATATCTACCTATACCTAGGTACATTATAAAATCAGCTGTGAGACTGAGGTGCGACGTCTGAGCAGCAATTAGCGGCGCACTTTGCAAACAACCGCACTAAACTTACTAAGATCCTAATGTACGGACAGCAGAAAAGTGGTTGTGCCGTGTGTGTGTGTGTGTGTGAAAATTGCTGGATACAAAGCCAAATTGTTAATAAATAAGTAAATAAATTAAACAAAATCATTTTATTTCGGACACGTATAAAAAGATCCATAAATTATTAGTAACAGGTTAGCACTGAAAACACTATTGTTACTAACTTAAAGTAAAGACGAATTAACGAGAAGACCAACCATCGCGGTTTTGATGATGGCCTGAAATCCATCGGTATGATAATAACTTCCCAAAGAGAAAAACTTACCTACTGAGCTTCTAATGATGGACACTTTATTATAATATTGTATTTTTGCGTTTCGTATGATGCACACTTTCTTAAATGGTCCCAGTAACTAAGCTAGGTCACCCCGAATAAATTGGTTATGTTAGGTTAGAACTGTGACTAACCACGCTACATCGAAGTTGGTCGCAGTTACTTGGCTGTTTTGTATTTTTAGGAGCCCTAAACAGGAATTATTTGAGGTTTAATTAAATACATACCTGGTAATAACAGTTGGTGGTCTCAAAATGATGGGGTGTATCTGAATGTTGAAGGTTTTGGTCCGTAGTTAGATGAGGTCTAACTTGTTGTGGTTCCGACAAGGTGACGCCAAGACATAGACTTGTCAATAATGTATCAATACACAGACTAGACAAAGTATCCTTTTCGATTGTCGAAGGGCAAATTCAAACAAAATTGAAGCAAACGGAGTAAGTAAGGATCTGCAGATGTAGCAGGTGGCATTCTGTAGTTTCTGCCCACTCCCATGGGAACAAGGCATGAGTATGTATGTATGTGTGTAAAAACAAACAGCAGAAAAGCGAATTGCGTTTTTATGCCTTGACACGACTGTCCAGTTAAATGTTTAAGTTCAACCTTATTTTATGACGTCAAGAATTATTAACCTGGTCCGGTTCGAATCGTATCAGTTAGGTATTTAATCAAGCAATTAGTGATTTCACATACCTACACGTGATTTTCTTTTTAACTGTCCCTTCTGATCACAATTTTTTAATTAACTGGTGTGTATTTCTTTTTTTGTAAATCTACTTACAAATTGGACCAGCTTGTCGATTCTGTAAAAATCTCACCGTGATGACTTGCGTGGAGTGAGATGTCAGTGTCATCCCGTCTTGGTCAATCCTTAGCATCAGTGGCACTAACAGCTCACTCCACACTCACTCCACTTAAGTTTTCACGGTGAGATGGTTAAAGAATAGCACTACAGTTCGTAGGTACTTGTCATTGTCTTGTCAATAGTTCTTTCTCGAAGTGATATGAACTCGTGAGCTTCCTTCCGACCTAGTTGAGGTATTTGTTCATTTTCAAGTCCTATATTTTGAAAATGTTAACTATCTAAAACCAAATATTGAGGTAATTTTTGTACATAAGTAATTTTGTTACAAATATTTTTATTTTTAGTTAAAGTTTCCAACAAAAAATTGGCAGTCATTTCAATAGTTTTTGTGTCCAATCTTGAATAAAGACGCTAAACAAAGTTTGTAGGTCTGTCTGTATGTCCGCGGGCTAAGTTACTTTGTGTCGGGCAGAGTCAATACGTCGAGGAATGTGGCACGCGTTCGCCTCACCGAGACACGCATGCCTACAAATATATTCTGTTTAAATATTGCAAGGCTGCCTTGCAGGATTCGTTACAATGCCTCTGCCATAAAACCATTTATTAATGGTGGAAAAGATGGGGAAATTGTGTAAGTAATTTGATTAAAGTAACATAACAGAGCTATGAGTGGCCTTGGTGTTAAATTTAGCATAGCTAAGTAAGTATATCTACTTATTAATACGTATCTATTAGTAAATCATTAATGAGGCTTTTTATAGGTTTCCGTAAGTTCAAGCTTGAGAACTGACTCAGGAAGCTATGAGCCTAGCTGTCTCTCCTAGACTCAGACAAAATAATTGATTTTTACATTAGTCTATTGTGTACTCATGCGTTACCCAGTTCAAGAGCTGACAGTGTCAATATTCCATATCAATTTTGACACTGACAGCTCTTTAACGCGCTTTAGACGTGCTGAACGCGTTCAGTTTCATTGGTGAAATCGGTACTAAATCGTCAGCCTGCACATAACAATAAACCTGTAATCCCCCAAGGGAGAGGTTTACTTATAGTGCATCCACATTTCGCCCATCAAGCGGGAAAATCCAGACTCTGGACCTAATTTGTAGCAAATTATTTGCTAGTTATATAGCAATAGTTTGTAGGTTTCCTACTCTCAATTATTATTCCCAGACATTTAATTGAACATAATTACTTAGAAGTATACCTGCCTTGTTACAATGACTACCTACGGCTTACAAGCTCTTAAAAAACATGTCTAATTTGAATTCATTATTCAAACAATATGTAATGATTAATTATGTTACATATCGTTAACAGTTTTTGCATCGTCTTATTATTATACCTAAATAAATAGTAATTATTGTTTTGAGGCAATAAAACTCGTTGCTCGGGATTTATTTGTTCCATTCAAGTAATACGGGTACGGAGGTCTTTCTTTAATAAATTATCACACCTAGATACTTAGTAGTTTCTAGCATTTTTGTTGTTCAGCTATTTAGGTTGTATATATTGATGAAGCTACTTAAAGCTATGTATTTTATCTAACAATGTGAAATTATTTGAAAAAAAATGTCAAAATGTGACCAACATTTTCACGATACGTGGTTCGACGTTTCGCGTTGTCGCCTGACACTTTTCTTTTATCGATTTTCATCCAGTAGGCACCTAAAAAACATTGTTTTCAATGAAACGAAAGGGCTTCAAATAACCCGCAAATGTGTCCCAACTTCAATAATCATATAATATCAATCGTTAAACCAACGCTTTTATGAAATGTAAAAAATGTGGGTTCGTGTGGTCTCGGATTTATTAGCGGCACTTTATAAAACAAACAGTATTGCCCGCTTACTACAAAGCCCGTAGTGGCACCGAGTTATGGACCACTAAAGCAATTTTGTTACCCTGCAACACATCTATAAAATAATTAAGCGAACGGTGGCTTCATTATTAGAGCATTTTAACAAAAGTTCACAATTAAAAGCGAATAAACACCGCCTACGAAGGCTTGCTGACTGCGATAAGCATCTTGAACCTCAATTACAATCATAAAAAGTGTATAATGTGCCCAAAACAAGACAACAAAAAAAGTCTCATCTTTCGCTTCCGCTGGTGATAGAGAAACAATTGAATTTATTTCACAACTTCATGCTTTTGTCACCAATTTGCGCTGATTTCGCTAATAAGTTATGAACTTATGAATGACATTTACAAGCCTCTTGGGCGATTTCAACATACTCGAAACTCTTGAGAGGAAAACCTCATGGATTCGGCGTGCTTGTTCATAAATACCATTGCTATTTCGTCGGTTCGATTCTAACTTTGTCGGTAATACTTCGGCACAGCTAGGACGCAATCAGGGCCGTGAGGAAGGAACATGTCAGAGCATAATTTAAAATTATATTATGTTCCTATTCTAATATACTAGGTATGTTCTTTAAACAACTGTTGTATCATAAGTAGTAAAGGGCGACTTTACTTAAGTTGTGTAGGTTTTTGAGGAAAGGAAGTACCAGACAATCTGTTACGGATTTATATGAACAATTTAATTTCTTCCCAGAGCAGATCTAACATTCATTAGGTACTTAAAAATCTGGTGTTGCTACAGCTCTAGTTACCTACCCACTGTAGTTATAAAAGCTTTCACATTCAACGGTTTTGAGACGACAAAGTGTCAAAGTCTTATTTCACGGAAGCTTTTAATTGAATTTATTTTGATGCATTCTTTTAAATGGTTGGTATTGGGCCTTAGTGAACACTTTTGTGAACAGGATGTTAATTAAGATTTGTTATCAGTTAAAATGGCAATTGACAAGTCATTTGGTCTAATGGGTTTTTAATTGGATTATTTTGTTTTTCTTTTATAAGATTCATATTTTGTGAATGTGAAAACATTGAAAACATTGTAAAGTTAATTGTCTTTAAAAGAGGTGGAATTTCTTGCCGGTTCTTCTCCATAGGAAACGACCAATTGGAACCGTGCATCTAGCTTCTGACGGTTCATAAGTGCCCGCCCATGTTATGTGTTTTTTATATTATTATTTTGATTTTGAGTGCTCAAACCTGTAGGTAGGGTCAAATGTGTATCCACAGATTCACAGCAGAACTTCACGTAAAGGTACATATAATTATAGATCTCAGTACATTTGACAGGATAAAAGCATTTTTACTACCGTCATGGCACTAACCGAGTTTTTCATTTTCGAATGACCTTTAAAATCACGTAAAAGGAAATAAAACACGAATAAATATCCAGTTTGATTGAGTGCATGAATAAAGTCCCAGTAACCCATATCCATTAGTTGTTGCTACAGGCCATACTTACGTAGAATGGAATGGTGTGACTCTCAATGTTATGCATTAGTTATGCCTATCATAAAGCTTGAAGATTTATATACTGGCGTACGTAGAATGTCTGATGTTTCAGTTCTCTATTTGTAAATGGCATGTAAGTAGGTATCTATTGCTTCCATCTGTTGACTTTCATTTACAAAAAGTTTAATATATAATTTCATCATCATAACTCTCAAAACGGTGAAGGAAAGCATCGTGAGGAAACCGGCATGTCCTAGAACCAAAAATCGAAGACATGTGACATCTACCAACCCCCACTGGGCCCGTGTGGTGGATAACGGCCCACTGCCTCTCACTGAGAGGAGGCCTGTGTCCCAGTGGGAACATTGCAGGCAAATAATGACAGTGAATCAATCAACAGGAAAACTTTAAGTGCCAAGACAAAATGCTAGGAGAATTAAAGAACGAATTAATTAAGAGTAGATTCTTCAAAAAAACCTTTTATTAAAATACCCAAATTAATACTGTTTAAATAAAAATCAAGATAAAACTCGCGGAGCTATTACGGTACGCTAAAGGTAAACTATGGCTCCCTTAATTTTTATTACTTATAAAATTAATTTGAATTATTACGAGAGCGCTTTAATTGTATGGTAAAGCACTTATTTATATAACGGCACTGTTAATTTTAGTAAGAGAAGCAGAACTGATTTAATTGCTTTAATTTGACTGGATTACATTAAGGCTCGCCCTAATAAAGACGCCATATCTCTGTTAATCAAATAAATAAATAATGCGTGTTCAAATTCATGAATTCTTTTTTTCAAAGTTTGATTTAAGAAGTCGTTTGGTAATTTTGTATGTGATTCTTGACATTCCGATTTCAAATGATTAATTTCGGAGTCGAATTCCCCTCTCGCTATACGAGTAATATGTCCTACATGATAGGTAGGTACCCAAGACGTAGGGTGTCCATTCCCTGTTTTTATATCCCTGAAAGGATTTCGAAAAATCCCGTCTTAATGGTGGCTTTGGTCATAAAAGGAATGAGCATCTTCAAAGTACTTAGCTGTATCTATCTAGGATAAATGCTGTCTTTACGATGATATGTCAATTACGTACAACTTTTATTACTCACAGAACTCAAATACATCAATTTGATACAAAATTAAAATTCCTATCTTCAAAAGTTAGAATTGTTTCATAAAATATGAAAGCTTTCATTTTCCTGTAAGCACAAAAATATAATTTGAAAAGTTATTTCACCAGCTACAGATATAATATCAACACATAAAACAAAAGATACCTTCAAAAATACGTCTGCGAATCCAAAATTCCCTAAGACTAAAAATAATGGGGACTGAAGGGTCGATAATTTTCCCGGGTTCCGATTACCTAATGTATTAGAGGATAAGGCAAGGGATGTATCGGCGCGCGTCGAGCGGCTGGAGCGAGCGAGCGGCCGGAGCGAGCAGGCCCCGCCCGCCCAGCGCGCCACAGGCCACAACGTCGTACGCCGTCGCCGCGACCGGCCGCACCAACGGCCTCCCGCGCATAAATAGTGCACATCATTAATTTACAACACAGTAAAAGTGATGATACAAGTTTATCGACTATAAATCTGTGCAGTGCTGTGATCGCGTGTCACAGGTAAGTGATAATTGCTCAGTCGTTGCCGCACTGTTTGTGAGGCAAACACGCGCCCGTGTGAACCGCGGTCCGACAACAAACCGTCGGGAACCCTTTGGGTGTCGGGTTGTTGTTAGTCTGTGACAATTCGACACTTTTCGTTGAATGCTGGACGACCGTTAAGAATTTCTAGTTATGAGTAAACGTCTGTTTTGTTTGATGCTTTATCTTCTCAGACGTGACGTATGAAGTCGTCATGGTATATTAGCATTATGGAATTGCTACTGACTCTCTTAGCGGAGTTAAGATGAGCTTCACGGAGCAATTTGTTTAATGACACCGCAATTAACTTGTGAATGGTTTTATCGTGTGATTTGAATGATTTCAAATAAATTGTAAGTTTATTTTATGGATGAATAAACTTTACAGCTTTTGTATTTTACAATACACAGTTAATTTATTAAGAAAGAGTTCGAAATGCTTAGTTACCTATCAAATAACTTTTAAACTATTTTCTAAATGAAAGTAGTTGCACTTTCTGTTGAGAAAAAGGCATTAATTCTTTCTTTAAAAAAAATATTATCCAACTTTTGTCGATGGAAGAATATACAAAATGACAGGTTTATTTTATTCGTCTGTCTTTTGTCTATTCTTTTGTCGACAAAGCTCGTTTCTATAGTGGACATGCTACGTTTGCAGGAAGTTACACTTACGACTAGAACGAGAACTAACTTATTTCTATGTTTGTCACCGTGCCGTGCCGTATCTACCGCATCTACCTAGGTATACTAGTGTATCTAAGTATATATATTCTAATAGGTATTATTAGGTATTATTTTTAACTTTGAATTCACAACAGAATGCGAAAAAAAAAATTGCGAAATGTGGGTGTACTATAGGTACCTACACCTCTGCCCAACCCTTCGGGGAAACAAGGCGTGATGTTATGTTATGTTGTCACAACAGAATTACATAAATATATCTATTTGTAGTTAATACTTAACCTTATCAAGCATAAGTAAATACACGTAATTTGATTGCCGTCGCTGTCATAAAAAAAAGAGCTTGAAAATAATGATATTTAAAACATTCGTGATGAAGTTACCCGTTCAAAGCATTATCTATTTTACCTGAACTGATTTAAGTACGTTTTTGTAAATAATAGTGGTACATAAATAAGAAAATATCTACTCAGCAATAAAATGGTTTCCATTTCCCTCATTCGTTGGACCTGGCAGGCACACGGAAACTCATATTCGCAAAATTAGGAATTACAGCTGTACTGGGATTAATAGCTTTTCCAATTTATTAGCCTTTCATTTAATAAAAATCCTCTATGACAAAAGGACAAAAAATATATCTTAAAAAGGTTCCGTTTTGTTTTACAATTTGGAACCATTATAATAAAAAATTTAAAAGGAAAACGCGAATCAACTAACTATGTACATAAATTATCTTTTGCTGGTTAACATTTCCTTTGATTTAATATTTCTTGTAGTAGAAAAAAATGCACCGATCAGTAGTGATATCTATTTACTAAGACCTAAGCCCTTGAGAACATTAAATCATTCTCATGCCGATGCCGTGAAGTTAATTTCCGTGGATGTTATCATAAAACGTCTGATGAAGATAATTTACTGTCTAATTAGAAAACCAAGACAGGTAAATTATTATCAACACTTTAATATATCCTTATTTAATATGTCAGCCTTATTTAAATATGTAGGTATTATACTAACTGATATTATAAAGGCGAAAATAAGTTTGTTAGTTACGCTTTTAAAACGACAACGGATTTGGATGAAATTTGGCACATATATAGATCATGACCTGGGTAAGATCATAGTCTACTTTTCTAAATGGATCGCAGACGAAGTCACGGACCACAGCTAGTATTGTATAATGTTGACATACTAAATTGACCTTTGTTCTATTGGTGTTTCCAATGGCGCAGTGGCAGAGTTATATCTTAGGTACTGTTAACGGGTTCCAAAGTTTAAGTTTTGCTAGCTATGTAGATACCTACACAATATTTAGTCCACTGTGGCTATTTAGTTTGTCTGGGATATGATACTTCACTCAAAGTTGAAGTCAAACCATTTATTTTAATTAGACACATAACAGGCACTTTTGAAAGTCAAAATTTAAAAGAAAATATAATTCATTCTAGTTACTCATTCTAAATGGTAGTTTCGTGACTCTTTTAAATGTTCTACAATGTTTTGTATAGGTACCTACTACATAAACATTATAATTATATGTGAAACGATGTACCTGGAAAAAAACTATTATCCTACAATAAGTACAAAGTTTTAAAAATGGAGAATTGACGGATAAATCAAATGTGATAGAAGAGGAGGTATACATATGTTCATGGTCTTCTCATATTTAAAAAATAATTTTGCAACCACAGACGATTTCACAAAAAAACATACAATAATCGAATCAGTGTGTGAGTTAAAGTGGACAATCACAAAATGTATCTATGTCATAAAAATATTTTTTAATTGTTATTTAAAGAATGCTCTTTAACACCTTGATTGAGCAGGACCAACACGTTCCAAGCATCTTAGATAATGTCCTTCTATTTGCAATATGACTACATTGGTAGATTGAAGTATTTTTAAATGTTATTGTAATATAGGTATCACTAGGTACCAATATTGTTGGTACATTTGACACTACAATTTACATATTCACTGTAGGCGTAACTTTGACATTATAAAATGGCACATAAAACGCCGTATGTTTCATGGATCAATGCTCCGATGCAAACGTACCTGAATAAGACTTCAACGACCAATATATAGCTACTTTCATGCTTAATACAATATCTCTTAACAATAAACTCTTGATTTGCCTTAGCTATTCACAAATATGGTGGTGTATAGTCTTGGGTTCGATTCTTAACAGTACCTACTGCAATAAATGCAATCAGTAATTAAGTTCTTAATTGCAGTATGTACATTCCTACCTACAATCTACATGTTGTCCCATATTACCTTGTAATTACATTTAAGAGCTACAACTTACGGTTTCATTTGCAGAAAGGTACGATCCTTTTTATCTTTCAATTTTATGTATTTACCTATTGCACTTGTCTTATCTACTTACTGTTTTTAGAAAACTTTGGTTTTGCTTTAGTTTATTCGATATCTTATTTTTTTCCAATAAGTCGAGAAAATTATATCACCACGCGCGCCTCAAAGAGATGTCAGCACAAAGTGACGGGGTCCGATAGGGCCGACGCCTCAGGGTCGCGGGTTATTCTAAAGAGAAAACCGTGGCCCTGGCACAGGCAACTGAAGGAACACGGGTGGGTTTTATTCAGTAAAAGTCTGACACGCCCTCCCGCTCCACCGAGCGGGAGGGCGTGTCAGACTTTTACTGACACTCCACAGAGCGGGAGAAGTCATTTGATGATATCCCACCCAAAAAAAAAAAGACTAACCCAATTATTCCGCGTTCTCTAAGAGTACCTATAGCGATCCATGTCTTGTTGAACTGTATTTTGGATCTGTTTACTTCACAAATGTCAAAGTAGAATTAACATCTTCCTATAGGGTGATGACTTTTGCGCCACCTGTTACCTAAATACCTACTGTAGTGTATATTGGAATATTTGACAATGTTTCTTTTTTAGTTTGATAAGAGATTTTTGATTACTCAAAAGCCTACAAGTACTTATAAAGAGAGAAAAAGGTGGCGTTGAGCTCAATGGGCATAAAAAAAATCATCCGCATCGCTGCCAATAGGATAAGTGCCCAAAAACCTGGCAGCATTGCCTCATTATTTTGATGTTTGTTTCACCGTACCTATTAAATGTTTACACATTGACGCATGTAGATTATCATTTCACTTACCTTATCCTGATTTATTTTGTTAGAGTCGACGGATAAGGTTTTTTTGTTCTGCTTATCTAGCCACCCTGTACACAGTTCATCCATCGTTTTCTTTCTTGGCCAACCGAAAATTTAGGTTGCAATTATTTTTCCGTGCTCAAAAGGACGGAACCTTTATAGGTCCCTTCGTTGTCAGTCTGTCTGTTTGTCAGTCTTTCAAGACCCTTTTTCTCAGGAACGCGTAGAGGTATCAAGTTGAAATTAATATCAAATACGTAGGTCTACGGTTCCTTAGAGCTTTAAAAAATCTAACTTCTAACTGAACGCAATACAAAAATACGTCGTAAGGACGTAAGGCGCCGCGTCTCGCGCGACTAGCGGTGCCTTTGCGTCGCGCTGCGGCGTCGCGCATGTTTATGGGAGCCTTTATGCGACATATTTATAAACTCGCAAATAAATCAAACCCTATAGGGTACTTCCCGTTGACCTAGAATAATGAAATTTGGCAAGAAGCAATGTCTCACGGCACTAGTAAAGGAAAACGTCCTAAAATCGTTTAATCCCATTTAAAAAAACCTTCTTTGCGTATCCATTTGCAGTTGGAGAATTTACTGTGACGTATTTCGATGTAAGGACAAATGCGTTTTTTAATTACAATGTTAAGATTGTTCTTGGGATAAATTCATGCCAACTGCGGAACCCTTCATTGTGCGTGGTTCGACACGCACTTGCCCGGGTTTTTAATTTGATTGAGTGTATTTAAAAACAACAGGTCAAAAATGTTGCAAATTATTATTATTATTATTTATTAATTTCAGACAACAATTTGGTCCATTTTGTCAGTAAAACCCCTTAAAAACTAGTTAGTAATATAAGATAACATAAAACAAGAACAAAACAAAAACACAGTCACAATTGTTTTTCAAAATGAACCGTAAAATATTTAACACCTCACCTCCTTAGCGTTCGCAAGAACAGCATCTTGTATAAATGCATTGTGCATACAACAATACATACACAAATAATAGCCTTAATATACCGTACGGTACGAGTAAGTTTATTTATCGTGTTCGTACGCTGTTACTTTGGACTTCTCTCTATTGTAAAAGAGAAAGTCTACATTATGTCTACCTACCTACCAATTATAATCTACACTTAAGATAGGCTTTCGATTTACTGTATTTTCTTCAAGATCTTACTTCCTAATAAAGAGGTTGTCCGAGCTTGTTCCTAGTTTCCTAGCTTGTGTTTATCGTGGTCCGTACTTGCTTATTAGACGTTTAATTTGTGTCTTCACGAAAGCTCGCCATTAAACTGGCCTGTTTTGGTAGATTTATTCAGTTACTAACGTAAGTACCCATGATTCAGAAATCTGTCTGGTCATTTTTGCTTTTTTGCTATATCGAAACCGGGAATCATCTGAAACTTAGGTAGATATTGGGCTACTTTTCCCAAAATTAAATTATTTTACGAAAACAAAGTCTTGATAGACTGACAAGTTTATTGTAATTTAGTATAGGATCCAATTAAAAACTACCTGCACCCGCATAGGTTAATAAATGAAATGGATGAAAAGTATTTCATATCCAATGTAGTATGTTAAAAGATATATCACGAGTGGGTTGGCAAAAAATCCTGGTCAGACTATGATTGGTAAAAAAAAAAATACAGCTTTTTCAAACATTGCATCTCTCATTACTTACGACTAAATTACTTAACGAATAAATTTCATAGCAATCGAAACTATGAAACCTATAGAGTATACAAACGTTGGGTTGTCTATGTTGTTACTTTTTTTTTTGTTCCGGGGTGGAAGATCCTCATAGATGTCCTCCGCCCTGGGGCGGGTGGAGGGGTCTGCCAGACACTTACTGACTAAAAACCACCCCGGTGTCCCATCTCACACCTACGTCGGGGTCGCGGGGACATACTTACGATTCTTTATCAAGCCCCGACTGGTGCCAGCGGGCCTCCTCAGGTTAGGGGGGAGTGAGGTGTTTGTCTCCTTCCGCAACGTCTAAGAGGGGAGCGCGTGGAACATTTCGAGCCACCACCGCTGGTCCTGATGTATGGGGGGTGGCGAATGTCCCCGAGTCCGACGTCCCTGGACCCATTTAGGGGGCTGGAAGAGGGCGTTGTCCGCCCTCCGGCTACGCCCAGTGCGCCTGCTGGGGATCGGGAGAGTGGACGAGATCACTCTCGCCCTTTCCGCAGCCTCCTTCTGTGAGATTACTCTTTCGCAGAAGGAAACCACCGCGTCCCAGGACGCCTCGCTGCCGTGCAACGACACGTCACTGCCTACTTCTGAGATGAGGGCACAGCGCCGCTCCTCCCAAGCGGCACACTCTGGCAGCGTAGGTATACGCCACGCCTTGTTCTCCCGGCAGTCGACGCAGTTTCAGACACCGAGCGTCCGGCTCCCTGTTTATGCGACACAGATACTTTCCGAAGCATGGGTGTGCTCCGACAGTACCTGAGTCACCAGAAATGACAGGGAGCCGTGCCTCCTCCCGAGCCAGAGGTCGAGCACCGGCCGGAGTCTATGTTGTTCCTGGCGTAACTATTGAGTTGGCAGGTATAAACAAATAAGTCGATTCGATGCTAGAATTTGTAAAAACAGATGGGAGTTTAATAAATAAAACTTATACCAAAATGTATGGTACCATTTTACATTGAAAAGATTCATGTTTACATGAAAAGCTTTGATATTTTACTTCCTACTTACGTATTTTCACGTTATAAGCAATCATAACTATTTCATGACCTGCCTCGTTGGTCTAGTGGTTGCAAGAGCTACTGCTGAGCATGCGGTCCTGGGTTCGATTCCCAGGTCGGTGTTATTGGGGTTTTCTGTCAAGAATTTCTCAGTAGCAGCCCGACGTCTGGATTTGTGCCCGGTTGATGGCAATAGGCTCGCCTCTTATTACATGGGACTTAAACATAACTGGCGAAATGTGGGTGTACTATTTAGGTACACCTCTGCCCAACCCTTCTGGAATTCCAGTGTATGATGTTATGTAACTATATCATCATTATTCTGTGCATGCCTTTGCCAAAATATACACAAATAAGGTTTGAATGTAGGTACATAATAATTATTACATATACTGCACAAAAACACTAGGTACTACAATTATTTTATGACGTTGGAATAGTTGACTATTTAACCGACTTTAAAATGGGCACTTATGCGTTTACAGCTTTTCTGCAATAAATATTTTCTATGCCTAAAAGTTAAAGGTTATTTTGATTCCTCTTCTCTTGCGTTGGCACCAGCTTGCCAAGAATAGGTACCTACCTACGTAGAAAACTCATACGGTGATAAAGAAAATGTATCAGCCAACAAGTACCCGATTATTCTAAACAAAGTTGTGTTGGACATATAAAGAATCGGCTATCAAACCCAGCCCTGAATTTACTTACATAAGTGTTCTTACTATGCGTCTTCTTAAGTTAGTATGCGACACGTAGTGATATAAATTATTTCTATCCATCCATCACGCGCGTTTCGCTAAATGAATGACACCAGCCGTAAACTCATAATAGTATCATGTCGATTCACCCACGTGCTTGTAAATACACGCGGAACTAACACGAATCATTTACCAAACCTTAATGCTATCTTACTAAGGTTTAATATCGCTTGAAAATATAATTTTAAGACGAAAAAATGTCAGTCTAGTAGATCGAGACGTGTAGTTTATTACGCTTTATGTTGTTCGACATAAAACCAGACACCCAAGTAGTGGATTAGAGAACAAGAAATCATGGCATTGCGCAACTTTGACGTTGTAAAGCAGTTTAGAAGGCGGAGGTCAATATTTAACGTTCACTTGAGTAGCTTTTACGATTTGTTGTTATTGTTACAGTTTTATATTTGAATGGGGTTATAAAGAGTTATTATTTTAATTCTTAGGGAGTTTTCATTTGTTTAATAAATGAATTTATTTCTGTAAGTAGGTTTGTACAAAAACTTTTAAACGACAATCATATTTTTAAACTAGATGTGGTCGGCGTTTCCTATCTGAGAACTCTGAGAAGAAAAGCCGAAACGAACTCAAAGGTCACAGTCTCTTTTAAAGTCCAGACATAATCTTGGTCAGATCATGTGCAGATCATGAAGATCGGTGTCTGCATGGTGTTTTGAGGAAAGAACCACACTGATTGAGTGGAGCTGTCCAGTCAGAGCACGCATTTGTCAGTAATCGTGCAGCTCAACTCAGAACTTAAGGAGCTCAGCGATTCGACGAACAATACCTACCAAGGAAAGGACATTTCAAACTGCCAGATCATGACCAAAACTCACTCAAAAAAAGTATATGAAACAAGAAAATATTTCAGACAGAAATCAAGACAGGTACAAAATAGTCAGGGTAATAGTCGTGGTCGCATGCCATTATTATTTTGTAGGTGTCCCTGGTACCCACATGGTATACAGGCATGCAACCAGGGTTTACCCTGACATTTTCGTACCTAGGGAGTCTTGAATTCTGTTTAAAACATTTTCTTTTTTCGTACTTTTTAGAGCGTGATTTTTTGAGTAGTCGAGTTTTAGTTTTTGAACTATAATTTAATTAAAACTATTTTGGGGGGTTATATAACAATATGTTATGTTTGAAATGTGTTCATTAAGCCCTTTCATTCGATACCCAACACGGCATAATTAAAACTTTTTTTTGGATCATATCTTTCCGTCCAATAGAGGGAACCATATTAAAAATATCTCATTTTTCAAATAATGATAAGCAGTTTTAAAGTTGTGAGGGAATAGATGAACATACATACATACATCCCGTTCAAAATCATAACCCTCCTTTTTGCTGCGCCATAGTTGGCTAAGAAAACCAAAGATTCAATAACCCATAGTCCTCACATTCACAATAACTAAAATAATATTTTAATACTTCACAAATTAAACACTCTTGTCATTGTATATTAAAATTCGTCAATGACAATATGTTTTATGATTGAGTTACTTAGATGTAATATATGGGATCTGTTGATAGAACTAAATCTACGTAGGTAGGTATTCATTTAAATCCCTAGTTCCTTGCTATGGTAGGTTTAGGTCACATTCCTTTAATGATTTAATATTCCTGAAAGTACAATTAGGAATCGCAACCCGAGCCACATCAGGAAAATAGATGTAATACCAAGGTACCTATCACATCAAGTAGTTGTAGTTTCATTAGGTAGTTTCTAATAAATAACCAAGTAATTTTTATTTGAAGATAATGGTTTCCTATTTACTACCTATTTTATAAGTACCATTAAGCTATAAGTTGGTACTATCAGACAGAAGAACAATAAAATATATCGATACGTCGTTCCAAAGCGATACCGTTCGATTTAAAACGATTTTATGGTATGTTTTATTTAATCAAGAGAAGTAATAAACTGCACTGAGGTAATTACAATCCACTAGGGAGTGTAAATTTGTGGTGGCACTGCATGTTATTTGAAGAAAAGAATCGCCATTTAAACGAGTGAGACGGTCGGCTCTAATCAATATCCAATCAGTGTTCAGTAGTAAAATTAACTAACCGAGAAATTAACTGCGTCTGTAAGGGAACTGTCTAGCTATAACGCGATACCGACTTACGTAGCTCAGTGTACCTACGTCATGATTAGTTTATGTATTGTATGATGTTAGGTAGGAAAGATGGCTCTTGTCTCAGGAACTGACGTGTTTTCAAAGTCAAAGTCAATGTCAAAGTCAAAGCATTTATTTCAAATAGTCACATAAAAGGCACTTTTGAACGTCAATATTTACATTAAAATAGAATTGATTCTAGTCGCCCCTCCCAAAAGGTAGTTTCGTATGGAGCGGAATGGGCAAGAAACTCCACCGTTACTCTTTTAATTAAAATGTTTTACAATATTTTGTATAAATTAATTATATTTTTATGTGTGAAGACGATGCACCAATAATAAAATTACCTGCTACACCACAATAGTTAAAAAATATTTAAAAATGAAGCAATGACAGATTTTTTTTTTTTATGTGATAGATAAATGGTGCTCGCATATTTACAAACATAGTAAAAGTATGCAATTTTCCTAAAATATTAACTAGGAATAAGTCAGTGTGTGAGTAAAGTCATCCAAGAATGGAAATCAAAAATACGGCTTAGCCGTTAAGTGTTTTGTTTTGTTTGCTTTAATAGGTACAGTGGTGATTTAACAAAAACGGCATTGTAACAAATGCCGGGCAATTATTAAAGAGAGGAGGCCTGTGTCTCAGCAGTGGGAACAATATAGGCTGATTATGTTTTTTTTATGATGTACTATATAATATCCATGTTTTATCACACCCTCTGGGCAATTAACTAATTGTTTTTAACCGCCTCAAAACAGGGCGGTGGTTCCTCATGTTTCATTATCCATAGTAGATTAATAACCAACCTATAATTCGTACATAGGTAAATAAAATCACTGATTTCGGGTTTTAAAATATTCTGTACCTTGACCTCACAGGTCATTTCTCAATTTAATATCGGTGTTGTTTTCCTAGGTTAGTCATACATAACTACCAACAAATAATTTCAATGTTAAACATTTGAGTGAAATATTTCTAAAAACTTTGCGTATAATAGCATCATGGACGAACACAAAAAATCGGACAGTATCTCGCTAATTCAAATTTGTGTTACTGAAGTCGGCCAGCCTGCTGTAAGGAAGTACTTACGTCCATGCGCTGGCACGCACACATTCAGACATTAGTCGTCCATTACGCGCGCAAACGGCAACACACATACACGGGACTCAGTTTTGTCATAGCGGCGATCCGTCCGACTTTTTTCCGTCCTATGTTCTTCATAAACAAATACCTTGAAAGCATCGTAGAATCCTTCAGGTAATCCATCTTCAAAAAATAGCACCACTCATGTAGCTCACTGTACTGTACGTATAAGGTGTGTACTTACCTATAGGTTATGTAAGAAAGTATGTAGGCAGACAAGGGTATAGCTTCGGTAATGTATGTAATAGGTTGGGGAAGTTTCTTAGCATTTTAAGAAAATTCAAAACATTTTTTTACATAGTTCATTTACATTTCACTAAAGTATGTAGGTACCATTTTGTTCTATAACTTTTTGCCATATTGTAGGTAGGGACATAATCTCATTGCTGTAGAAATTTTGGGACTTCTGATCAAAATACCGCGACAAGTGGTTTTGGCAGTCCTCTCGTGATGTGAACCTGACACTGCCTGAAGAATTCTGAAGAGACCTAAACAGGTGGAAATCTGAAGGTGCAAGGTCAGGACTATACGGCGGATGCATTAACACCTCCCAGCCAAATTTTTGCTGAGTGGCTAAAGATGTGTGAGGTCTAGCGTTATCATGATGAAAAACCACACCCCTTCTTTTGATTAATTCCGGCCGCTTTCTCTCAACTTCTTGCTTTAATCTCATCAGTTGTTCGCAGTAGAGTTCAGAATCGATGGTCCTGCCTGGTGATAACAGCTCATAATGAATAATGCCCTTCACACACAGCATCACCTTGTTGTGAGTTAACCCGGGTTTCGCCACAGTCTGTGAAGCCTGACCGGCCTTTGACCACGACCTTTTTCGCACGTTCTTGTCGTACGTGATCCACGTTTCGTCACCAGTTATCAGCTTCTTCAAAACTGGTTCGGTTTCATTACGTCGTAATAAAGAATCACAAATGAGTACACGGTTCATTAGGTTTCTTTCAGTGAGCTCGTAAGGTACCCCAATATCGAGCTTTTTTGTGTACCCAGTTTTTTTTCAAATGCGCCAAAACTGTTTTGTGGTCAATTCCCAGTTCTTCAGCTACGTCGTAACTACTGATATTCCGATCTTGCTCCACTTTTTCAAAAAAAATTAAGACATTCAATGATACCAAAATCAGCCCGATACAAATAGTATAGCCAAAGAGATTTTATTACAAGTTCATACATGACATGCGAAAGGACTTTTTCCCCAACCTACTCGTATTAGGTATATGAGTATAAATTATTTCGAAATTTATTTTGACCTCAATACGGGTAAAGAAGTTAGTTTGAAAAATAAATAATATATTGTTGCACAAGGGGCTAAAATGACCTAAAGGTCGCTTGTAAAACAACCTCGTATATAACGAGGTTGTTTTACAAGCGAGCTTCGGCGAGAGAGTGAATAGAAACCTAGTTTTTATCGCCGTGTCTTTCTACTTTTCACTACGATTGCGAGAAAATAAAATAATCCAATCCAATAAATATTTATTAGTTCATTTTGTAAAACATTACATTTACAATTTGTAGAATTGTGGATATTTAAAAGAGATATTTATTCTAGGCAACTTAATTTCAGTCCTCTGTGACGATGAATGTTGAGTTGTCTGTGGGGTAAACGTGGGAGATTCACGTAGTTAGTTCCAGGTTTGAGTGTCCCTCGTTCGAATGTTCTGAATACAGAATCAACTGAGTAGACTCATCCCTTGATGTCGATGGTCGTAGGATATGGTGATGATGGGAGAATATTGATGCATTCTGTGATACGCTGCCTGGGTCAAATTTGTTTTCAATGGAGTTCCATATACAGCCTTCCGCCATTTGATCTGCTAATGGCAGATTTATGGCTTGAAGATGGGTATAAGTTTCAACATCTTCTACTGTTATGTTAGCCAATTCTATCCCACTGCAAGCACCGCTGATCTCAAAAATTAAAGCAACCTGTAAAACAAAAATAAGTGTGTTACAATTGCATTTTGGTTGGTACTTACCAATTTACTTTGAATAAAAATTATAGAAAACGTTTACAAATCTTAGTAGTAGGTACTACTGTTGCCAAGTGATAAATCATAAATGATTTTATTTCTGTAAGTAGGTTTTTACAAACACTTTTACACGTCAATACTATTTTAAAAGTAGATGAGATCGGCGTTTCCTATCTGACTACTCTGAGAAGAAACGCCAAAACAAACTCAGAGGTCACAGTCTCTTTTAAAGTCCAGAAATAATCTTGGTCAGGTCATGTGAAGACCATGTGGATTGATGTCTGAAATGGTCTTTTGAGGAAAGAACCACACAGAATGAGTGGACCTGTCCAGTCAGTGCACGCATTTGTCAGTAATCATGCAGCTCAACACAACACATATGGAGCTCAACGATTCGACGAACATTACCAAAGAAAGGACATTTGGGTAGGCCGCATAAATTGCTGAAACTGCCAGACCATGATTAAAACTAATTTTAATTTTTAAAAATAGATTGAGATATAAAAAAAAACAACAAATCCACACTGCCTTCACATTCACAATAATTAAAATATTATAATACTTTACAAAGTAAATTTTCACGTCATTGTATAGTATGTCAAAGTGTAAAAATCCGAGAATAAACATGGTCAGATCATATGAGGACTCTGTAGACTGGTGTCTGAAATGGTCTTTTGAGGAAAGAACCACACTGATTTGAGTGGACCTAGTATTTTTCATTTGGTACTAATCTACAAAATTCTCCATATATTTCCTCGTGATAACTTTGGATTTCTTGACCTTGTATAGCTGGTGGATAATTTCTTGAGAAATGCCGTCAAATTTACATATTTCTTTATATTGACATTATGTCTTGTCTGCACAGTTGTATAAAACATTGAATATGTGCTCCAAAGGGTTGAACATTGATATTTTTTGGAAAACTTTTCCCAACCCTTTTGGGAAACAAGGCATGATGTTGTTGTTGTTGTTGTGTAACTCTTCAAAGACGTAAAGTCCTCCACTTCATAAACTTTTCGTGAGCATTGAAATAAATTATTTTGCATTGCTTAGTTTTGTAACCTTGACTGCAACATATTGAAAAATATTTCCTTTCCTTTCTCTTCCATCTGCAAATTAGGGTCTCTATTCTCGAAGGAAGACTCACTAGATAATGACATTTTCACGGTTGCAAAATGAGTTACTGTGATGCTGTATAGAAACTGGTCAAACGTTTGCATATCTGCCTACCGACCTACTGGTAACATATTCTTATTATCAATAGGTACTCTCGGGAAGGGCAAATGCACAAAAAAAAACCCATTCTGTAGACTCTCAGGATAGAATAGCGTATTATACGTAGCATTGCGTTGCGACAAACAGTTGCGTAGCGGTACGGAGACTTGCGTAGCGTGGCGTAGCACAGCGTAGCGTCTCTTCTCAGCAACAAAGCTAAAGTAAAGCATAGACTTTGAAGCAATAATCCTAAACATTATGAACTTTTAAGTCAATAAATCGAGCAAACGACTCTAATGGTTTGTTGTTCCTCATAAACGGTTACAAATGGACAATAAAATTGTAGTTGACGGTTGCTCGTGACGTCGCGACGTGCACACACAAATTATAGGATGGATAGGTTAATGGTCGGTTTATCATTAATGTTAGGTTGTAACGGGGCAGGTTGAGTGGTAGTCTTCAGTTGTAGTTGATTGAAGTTTGTAGTTAGATGTTTTTTTTTGGTACGTTAAGCAGGTATTCCCGGTGCTCAGACCTGTTCGCTCACCGAGTCACAAAAGTTTCGGCTTGGGGTTTGGTAAAGAGCAATGGAGCTCAACATTCAGAGAGTAGGTAAAACGAACTGACAGATTACGAAACATCATACTGCGCTCTAAAACGGGGTTACAAGACGTAGGCAAAAAGGTCAGCCGCATACGTGCACTGTGACTGCTGGACAGTGGTCTTCACACGGTGGGTCTCTGAGAATGGTCAGCGCCGCCGATGCCTGCCCAGGAAGAGGTGGCGAGACGACCTAGACGCGTACCGCAAGGGTTGGATCGAGTTGGCTTTGGAAAAAGATGCCTTTAAGGATTTGGGGGAGGCCTTTGCTCAGGTACAGTTATTTCGGCGACCATTTTAGACACCTACTCAGCTTGCCTAATTGCATATGCATATATTAGCTGGTAATGTTCCCACCGCTGGGTCACAGTCCACCTCTCTGTGAGAGGGATTGGGCCGTAATCCACCACGCGGGCCCAGTGCGGGTTGGTGGATGTCACATGTCTTCGAATTTTTGTGTTTTCCTTCAACGTTTTGAGAGCAGTGGTGATGTAATAATTTACACAGTTAAGTGCCTGTCTGGGTTCCCTACGACCTACAGCGCGTTACCACTGGGCCACCGCTGCTCTGTTGAGAAAGGCTGAAAGGTTGCTGGCTGTTCTGAAATTGATAGAAAAAACCGAACAAGTGCGAGTATGATTCTCGCACCGAGGGTTCCGTACGAACTCGTACTTAGATAGTTCGTCCATGAGGTACCTACGTGAATTGGGTCTCGATTTTATATTTTCTTTTTACACAATATCTTGAGACTATTCCCGTACTACAAATAAACCAGTTTTTGACTTTTTCCTTTACTTGTGCTGTGAGACCTTGCTTCTTGCCAAATATCAAGGGGAAATGCCCTATAGATTTTGATTTATTTGGAAGTAACAAAATATGTCGCATAAATCGACGTACTTTTATTGCGTTGACTCATAAGCTTGATTTTTTTGAGCTCTAAGGGACCGTAGACCTACGTATTTGATAGGTATTCACTTCAACTTGATACCTACATGCATTCCGTTCCTAACAATAAGGGTCTGTACAGACAGACGGACAGACAGAAAGACGGATAACGAAGTGGTTTATAAGGGTTTCGTTTTTTTTCCTTTTGAGGGACTTACCTACGGAACCCTAAAAATCTCTTTAAAAAATAAAAATAAAGTATCAATCGCTTTTCGCTTCAATCACATTATCAAAAAAGAAAATCAGTGATACGAAGTTTTGCATGGCATTACGTAGGTACGTTTTAACCGTATGGCGCATTGATAGAACTTAGAGATGCTTACCTAGGTATTAATATTATAAGGTTAGGTAAACACACATGATTATATGCGGCAAAATAAATTCCAAGAATACTTATACCTATGTAAGTACCTATAGAGACCTACCTACTCGCTTACTTACTTATATAGGACCTATCTATATTAATTTCTTGGGTAAGTATGGTTGGGGAAAAAAGGTAAGCCAACCAATCGGCCGAACTCAATAACGTATCTATCATCAATTTTGGCGTAGGTACTGGAGATAGAAAATCCTACCAATCTCTAGTTTTAACGTCCCAGTACATCCAAAGTATGCGACCCTATAACGGGTTGACAGCTATTTGTTTGAAATGGACAGATAGAGTTGTTGGTAAGTAGTACTGTCTATTAGATCATCAGTAGCTTTCTTAGGTTATTGGGTTCGTCCGGGGTGCGGCTTGTACCTAACACTGACGTGAATATGTACTCACTTTTAAAATACCTGCTCCAAATTAAGTTTACTGATCCATTCCTATGTACAGAAGTCAATGTTGTTCTGTTAGTGACAGAAAAATACATAGTTCCTACTAATAAATAAAATACCTAATTTGAGTTGTAGTAACCTATGTAGGTAAGAACTTCCTACCTACTTACTTCAGATAGGTATATAATTACCTATACTTGATTTTAATTGGGCAGCTGGCAACACCGTAAAAAAATTGCCAACTTATTTGATTCCGTAACATTAAATTACATACCTACCTAACTGTGATAGGTAGGTATATACCTTGTAGCTAACAACGTTCAAACGTTCGACTCATCTACCATTTTGATGCCTTCAAACCACATGGTAGTCGCAAAAACATCACCCGGCCATTTCGAATAGTTAATTTGAGCATATCTAATTTGGCTGGGTTATCTTTTAAGCCCCACCCTGAATGGAAATGTGACAGTAGCAAAGATGGCAGAGATACAAAAGGCGGGAGCGTTTCGGTTTCGGACGGTATTCGTGGGCGGGGCATACAATAGCCCGGCCCTTTGCAAATGGCGCCGAATTCAACCAATACCGTTTGCTGGTCCATTTTTAATATTTTTGTCTGTTGCCTGGCAACTGGGAGGACCGGTTGGTGATCTTTTTTTATGTTAACAAAATTATAATTTGCACCTCATTTAATTTGTTTTACTATGGACGGGAATCTCTTTTTTGTATTATTTAGATTTTGTCTTTATTAACTATTATTATTATGTAGTACTTAATATTATAGGTAGTTAAAAAAGCTATGTTCGTGACTTCCAAAAATTTAATGCTTCCTGAAAACTTAAATTATGGTCTGAAATATTAGTTTAACATTTCCACCATAACTTGAAATAATTACCTACAATACCATAATATTTGTAAAATGTATCAGGTTAAACAAAAAGTCGATGAAATCTAATTTATTTAACTTTTATTATAGCAAGTTTACAAAATAAATAAAAGAGACATCTATGACCGTTGACATTATCAGACTGGTAGCTTTCGAAGCAAGAATAAGCTCTTGAAATTACCTTCTACCCTTTAAACTACGTAGTTCAACGTGACAATGGCAGATGTCGCCGTCGGCATCCTCCAAACTAAGTGAGCACTTAACTCATACCGTGACTAATAGATGGCGCTTTACCGAAGGCTCACTTTGGCAGAGCAGGTAGAGCGATGACTTTTTATAAGGTGTTGGCCGGTTTTTGTAGATAATTATATACGTACGTAGGTACTTGGTTTCCAGTTCAACGACTAGTACCATTGTGATTGACCAACGCCTTACTTCTCATTGGTATTTCAAACGGTAGCGTATGCCTGGCGAAGCGCCGAGAGTTTAAAATCCAAGGGTGCGATTTAATAAGCAGGACATTTAGTCGTCGTGTTGCGTTAGTGAAAACGGGCACAAGGGTTGTACGTGTATACTCCGGAGTCAATAGTCCGAAAATGTTCCTTTTTCATTACTCAAAAGTAGGTGCTTCATAGTTGGATAGGTAAAGTTAATGATTAATAACTTTATGTACCTACAAGAAATAAAGGAAATATATAAATAAATAAAAACAAAACAAGGACAAAACAGTATTTTGGAAAAATAAACGTATTTTAGGTATTATTTAAATATTTAAAATAGACACATACCTAATTAAGTAGTGGTGCTCGCGCAAGTCATCAATTTAGCACCAATTTTGAAGGCCCCGTACCTATCTAAGCCTCACCAAATAGACGAGAAGCATTTTTTTAAATTAAATGTAAGTAGGTAGGTATAAAGATCTATTTCTGTCGTCCCTCCGATGAGCATGTTCATCACTGAAACACTCATTCTGTGAATACTGAGGTGTCAGAACTAACTATACCACTAGTACCTATCTAGGATCTAAAAAGTATTCTGAAAACAGTGATCTATTTTATATGTCCCAAAAATACGTGACATTAACAGTTTCAACACCGCGCCCATGGCCAGGGAAGAGCATTTGGTGGCCCAGTGGTAAAGGCCGCGACTTACGAGTTGACGGTCGTAGGTTCGAACCCAGACAGGGACTTTACTTTGTGTAAATAACTTCATCACCACTGCCCTCAAAGCGTTGAAGGAAAACATCGTGAGGAAACAGCTAAAAATGTTCTAAAACCAAAAATTCGAACACATGTGACTCTACTAACCCGCATTGGGCCCGCGAGGTGGATTATGGCCCACTCCCTCTCACGGAGAGGAGGCCTGTGTCCGAGGAATGGGAACATTATAGGGTGATTATGCCCATGAAACTTTTTGCTCTGGATATCAGTGAAAACAGTACAATCATAATAATACACTTAATTTTAGTTGTAAACAGTATTTTAGAGTGAAAGCAACCCAAATTGTTATTATAATCACCGACCTACCTTTAAGCAATTTTTGTCTAATTCACTATATTTCGCTGTTGTTCTAAGGTCTCATATTAATTGTGGCCGTTACGAGCCAAAATGAATAGATATTGGACAGGAAACAACTGGGTATATATATTTTTCAAATTTTACCTGCCTGCCTCAGATGAAGGGCAGCGAATCGGAGAGGAAACAATAATAACCTCAATTCTGACAAGGCGTATCGCGTTACCTAGTAACTCGGTTGTTGAGGAAATTATGCAGGCGATACATGATAAAGGATACAGTAGTGCTATTCTGTAACTACCTAACTCACCGTGAAAACTTAGGTGAAGTGAGCGTGGAGTGAGCTATCAAATCAAATCAAATCAAAATATTTTATTTCACATAGACCTACATGGGCACTTATGAAACGTCAGATTCTAGGTGCACGGTTCCAATTGGTCGTTTCCCATGGAGAAGAGCCGGCAAGAAACTCCATGGTTACTCTTTCAAAAATATGTCTTTTACAATGTTTTCCAATTACAGTGATTAACAGGTATGGGAGGACAGTGTAGGCCTGTCAACAGGTACCATATGTTAAACAAATAGACAAATGTCTATAATTTATAATCCACAGGGCCTACGACGTTCTCACATTTACAAAATATAAAATAATCTAATAAAGTAAAATCAAAAAATAATAAAAAAAATTAGGTATAAATTTTGTCAAATAATGAAAGAATTATGTCAGAGATATGTAAAAGTCCATATCGAATAATAAAAAATAAAAATTAAACACCATTATTTGGGAGCAGTTATTAGAAATTTACATAGTGATGCCGTTCATGAGGTACCAGGGAAGCCACATGTGCAGAAGGAATTATTGCCAAACTTTCTTGTCTTCGACGTAGTCTTTAATCTTATAGTACGCTTTTTTGATATGGACACGTTTAATGTGGGCTTTGAACTTTCCATCGCTAAGTTCTGTAACCGACTTAGGCAACTTATTATAAAAGCGGATACTGTTTATCAGAAATGATTTGCTTGTTTTAGTTAATCTAAATTTGGGTATAACAATTTCATTTTTACTACGTGTATTTATTTTATGGAAATCGCTTCTTATTTTAAAAAGTTCTAAGTTTTTGCGAACATACAAAATACTTTCTAAGATATAAAGGGAAGGCAGAGTGAGTATACCAATTTCTTTGAATTTGTTTCTAAGAGACTCGCGAGGACCCATTTCGTACATCGCGCGGATTGCCCTCTTTTGTAAAATGAAAATTGAATCTATGTCAGCTGCTGATCCCCACAGCAGAACGCCATAAGACATAATACTGTGGAAATAAGCAAAGTATACCAACCTAGCTGTGGCTATATCGGTCAACTGCCTTATTTTTCTTACTGCATACGCAGCTGAACTTAATTTACCTGAAAGAGCACTAATGTGAGCGCCCCATTGCAATTTAGAATCTAAAGTAATTCCTAGAAATACAGTTTCCGTAATAGCATCTACTTTCTTGCCATCAAGTTTTAAATTTAAACCCACTTGGGGTACATTTGGTAATGAGAACTTAAGACATTTAGTTATGTTCGCATTGAGTAAAAGATTATTAGCTGCAAACCATTTCGAAAGAATAGCCAGACTATCATTCACATGTAAGACATCCGTATCTTTTCTATCTATTTTAAAAATAAGAGAAGTATCAGTGCCCCTGACGCTAGGGATTGACAAAGATGGGATGACACTGACAGCACTGCTTACTCCATACAAGTATTCACAGTGAGACTTTTACAGAATCGATACGCTGGTATTCAACTGCATCCGGTTTTTTATGGGTTCAGTTTTATGTAGGTATGTATGGGTGTAAGCAAAAACAATTTGAGCTACAAAACTCTGATGAATTCCCTAGATAAATTGAGAGATTGAACACTTGAGTAGCTTGTTACAAAACCAAACAATCTGTCCCAATTCTCAATTATTAATTCTTTTTTGCGTAGGTACCATAATGTATACAGTTGGTAGCAAAATTATATAATATTAGTCACAATTATCGACCCTGTCGGGCACAGCGTAAGATCAAGTACGTGAAATTGTGTATGATAGGTACATTTTGTTATTAGTTATTTAGTTTTATTAATACAGAACTGATTTTAACCATTTTAATTATTGTTTTATAAATTATTTACAAAAAAAAAATAACATGGTAAAAGCCACTTATTTATTAAATTATTTACTTATTGTTATTTTTGTTTATAATGTAATTTTTTTTTTATCCATAAGGTACCTAAGTTATTTATTGGACGCTTCGAAATATTAATAAAAAAATAAAAGCATAACTTGTTAATGTTATGAAGTTACTTATAATTTATCATTTAAGTATTATAGAAAAGCTTCAATTTCGATCAATCTATGTGCAGTTATGTCGGGAAGTTTCTCGTATTTCTAAATAATTTGTAAATCCTACAACATACCGGTCCACTGCTTTAACTATTACATAATTGGTTTTAATTTCAATTAGCTTGAGCCTTAATCGTAAGGTGTGTTGCTAGGTTAACGCAGGTCGATAGGTTAATTTACCTGCAACCAATGGTTATTTTATAAATTTAATCCTGGAAAATTTTAAATGCTTAGAAATTATTTGTTTTCTTATTTTCTATGTAGGTAGTTGAAACTAGATACAGATTGTGCAGGGTAAGAATTTACACTTTGAATTTTGTTTTTTAAATTACATACCTAAGTAGGTATTTTAATGAAGTTATTCTAACAGGAATGGATCATGTATATATACTACAAAAAATTGTTACTGAGCATCTACTAAGATTGTTGGGTGAATCGAACTTAAAACTTAAAGAATTTATTTCAATCAAACCATTTACAGGCATTTTTTAATTTTTAAGGAATCGGTCAGTCAAAAAGATGAAGCCTATTCCAAAGCGTTGTAGTTTGCTAAAAGCCATTTCTAGTCAAAATTGGGTCCAGCAAACCCTGATCAGTCAAATCAGTATTTTACCAACGCCACGGTTGTTTTTTTTCGGACCGTAATGACAAAAGGCAAGAACATCGTGGGTCAAATTGTGGCTCACAGTTTCTGTTGTCATTTGCACTTTTAGGGCCAATTTCACCAATGAAACTGAACGTGATCAGCTCATTCAAAGCGCGTTCAAGAGCTGTCAGTGTGTGCTGATCGCGTTCAGTTTCACTGGTTAAAATTCACCCCTTAAGAATTACAATGTTTTCTCAATCTTACTTAGATTTTCATATTACTATGCCAAAGAATAAATTTAATTAGTCTAACTCTAGGTACTAAAAACATTGGTATAGAGACCTACAAACATCTTGCTATGTATATTTGCGGACCAAGCAAATAGATATCTACCTATTTGGATTCCTACCTATCTACTAAAACAAACAAAAGATACATCTAAAATTCGTTATTATTATCCAAGGACTTTGCTGCCTTTGAATACGGGTTACTTTCGATTGCAGATCCTTTTGCAGAGAGTCCTGATGGGGTGAGTTGGGGTGGTTTCCTCATATTGATCGGCAGCCATTTTTGTTCACGCATGCGCTTTGCATAGTTCCGCTTTATAGCGATTTGAACACAGATGGCGCTGTTGAAATAATGCTTATCTACCTACATCATTTTGTAGGTATTTTGAATTAGTAGGTACGTAAGTATAGCTTTAGAAGAGACCAAATAGAAAGTTTCTGCCTCCTGAACTATTTTAGGATTTTATAAGCTAAGCTAACTCCATCTATTCACACTTGTGTTTAGCTTTTTCGCACTTGCTGTGTTAAAATATTGAAGTGGTACCTACCCGCTGTTGGGTTGGTTCAAAGGTCTGCTATAAATGTATTGTCACAAAAAATAATACTTTATTTAAAAATATTATTTTTAAATAAAGTATTATTTAAGTAAATACTTTATTTGGCAGATTATACCTAAGTTTAAGGTAAGGGCACATACGATTAAGCACAAGAATGAGATAATAAATGGCGACTCATTTCATTAATGTGGGAAAGTATATGTGTCTAATATTTTCCCTAATTTTATTCAAAGGTATTTTTTTACCTAGCTCTTAACTTCGAACATTTTTCTTTGGAAAATTTACCTTGCTTGTTAGAGAGCGCAAATTATTTTTGTTTCTAAATACTTACTCTAGTACTTAGCATATAGGTAGGTACATATTAATGACTCCATTAATAAAAGTTTATAAGTTTAAAAATGCCCTGAAACGTATTGAAAAGGTATCGCCTATTGTGCGCCACCCGCCGTCGGAAAAGTGCCGTCGGCATCGAAATGGTCGCAAAAGTTGTAATGTCCATAAATAAGTATTTCGTTGAAAACTCAGTCAAGCCTGTATAATAAGTATTATTTCTACTTAAAAATATATAATAGGTAATGAAAACAGATAAAAACTAACTACATAATTACAAAAATGAATGCCCACTATTCAATGTGATAGGTAGATAATAAAATCAAGAGTCTATATTTAAATGAAAATAAAACAAATAAAATAGTTTTTCTACCAATAATGCTTTTCTTCCGTAGGTATATTTTATAGATTCATATCATCAAATCCCGATTTTACTAGGTTCCGCCCTTCTGCATAATATTCTCCTCCACTTAGCACGTTCTTCCACAACCTTTATCCTTTCATCGTATCCTGTTTTTTTTCTACCTATACAAGTTCCTAACTAAGTACGAACCTAAGTAAGGTAAGAACTGCTTTAACCAAGCTATACCATAAAACTAGAGCATCCAAAAACTTCGTGAATCAATCATAAGCATAGATTTCTATAGAACTAACATTTTAATGTTGTGTAAAACAAAACAAAAAAAAAAGTACCAAAAAAAAATGCTTACTGTTAGTTAGGTATAGGCAGATAGAACAAGGGTCATACTTTATGCATGTACCTAAACCAAATTACATAGTCAAACCGGTCATGTAGATATATCTTTTATCTACTAAGAAATTAATGTTTTAGATACTAATAGGTAACACAGAATCCACTTCATGACCTAATATGAGCTGCTTCATATGGCGATCGAATAAATCTAATGAATACTTACTCCCACGGAAAGCTTGAAAGTAGTGGATCCACACCCATAAACATTGAATGTAAAATTTTCGAAAATTTCCGTTTATGCGTTGGTATAGCACATACTAGTGTTCATCCTATTATTCCCAGGATCTTACGCAGTGTGCCGGTCACAGTCCTTGAAGTAAAATGTATTCTTATATCACGAGGGTCGGGTTTATGTCCGTTATGAATAACGCGAGGGCTCCTCCGACCTCTCGCTTTGTTATGTTATGCATACCATTACAAAGAACGACACACAATGTGAGGGTAAAATTTTGGATGTTTTACTTAGGTAGTATTGATATAAAAGGTACCAGGATTGGACGAGATGTTAATTTAAAACAATGTTTTAGGTTACTTCTTGAATACTACATCGGAATCTTAAACTTTGTATATACCTAGTACTCACGACACAGGGAATCTTAAGAAGAACCACAGCATTAATGAAGATGCAGCATTTGTTTTTCAGTTATTTCTCTTGTGACAGTATTTCATTTCCTCAACTCACAGTTTTTGCTACGTCATAAGTTTCCGTCATTCGTTTAACGCATCATGGCCTCAGTGCACCAATGAAACTGAACGCGTTCCCCACATCTAAAACAGCACAGCTCTTAAACGCGTTTCAGTGTTTGAAATATGAAATATTGTCACTGACATCTCTTGAATTGGATTTATAAGTGCTGATCGCATTCAGTTTCATTGGTGAAATCGGCACTTAGTTTAAATGAAAGGCCCACCATCCTCCGATTCATGAAGTGCATCCCAAAGGGGGAGTAGGATCTGGTAGATAAGATCTTAGGGGGAAAAATCTTTACTGGTCTTTTCCGAAGATCTTATCTACTCTACAATAACTTTATACCTACTGTTGCTTCTATATTTATATATCTACATAATATAAATAAAAGCCGCTCTTATCGTGTCTCTCTGTATGACCGTGTTGTTCTTCTAAACTGCGCAACAGATTTTGATATAGTGACCACAATTATTTAAATAATGTATTCTGGAAGGTTTAGGTGTCTAAAATATTAATAATAAACTGACATATAAATAAGAAATCTCGATGTTTGCCAAGCCGTAAAGCGTGCGAAGCAAGGGCGGGCGCTGATTTCTATAAATTAGTACCAACCTTGTTAACCAGGGGTCGTCGCGGCTGTCTGCGCCGTCAACAAACAAAATGGAAATAAGATTATGTGAAGGAGTTCGTCGCCCCTGTTGTAAAAATATCCCCCGGTCGGAGCAGACGCATGCTCTCCTCAGATACTGTAGACGTAACCAACAATATCTATTTTTGTTACAAAAAGTCTGCAGTGTTGTTATGGCACAAACGCCTACCATTTCAAACCAGAATTGTTATTTTTTTGAGTTTTGAAGAAAAATAATGTGCATAGCAATCAATTATGGTATTTTCTTCAAAAACTTTCTCTGATACTCTTCATGGGGTTCATGTTAAAATGTGCCTTATATTGCCTCGTTCTGGCAAAAGCATCGTCTGAAATTTAGGAGAAAAAAACACCAAACTCGTCAACTACTTGATAAATTGTTCTAGGAAGCAGATTTTCAGAAAATGGGTTAATTTCTTAACCCGTTCTAAACGCCTATAAGAACTTTACTACATAGGTACCTGCAGATATAATAAATCTGCCTTTGACGGGGCTATACTTACATTCTCTGAAATATTTCCTACACAAAGAAACCTTACCGAACGAAATTCAGCACATAGCCAGCTTAATACCTAAGAGAATTCAAAGACGGTTTCCTTGTGCGCGTCACGTGCTTGACGTAATAAAAGCCAGTCGAGCCACCGAAGGAACGCTATCTCAGGGAAGTGACTTTCTTTTATACTTTATTTTTACATTTATATACTTTTCTTTTACGCCCCGCCGGGGACGAGACGTGAGGGAGACATTTTTCTTTGAAAATACAAATGTTTCGGGTAGAAACTGACTATAATTTAGATAGATATTTCGGGGCATAAAATATAATTTATTATGCTGAAGTTTCTTTCTTTGAACGTGTTTTTCTTATTTATGTGGGCTGTGCATGTATATACCACCTAAAAATAAGCACTAATTTAAGTACTTAAAATATTTGTTAACACTGTTTTTTGTCAATGAGGTTGTCGCCATGATGATAATGATGGTGGAGCCTGTTATTCTTGAAACCTGAAGTTATGATTTTTACTGAAACTTAAACGAATCCAACTTGGGTGACGTAGATCTTTCGTAGTTTATTCACGGAATAAGTAATGTCCTATATTGTACCGACATACTTAACTGACGTCACCCTTTTACTGGACCACTGCGGTGGGTCGGCTGCGATAATTAAATCTTCCGCATCACGTGACATTTATGCTGATGTCAGGTATCCTCCTTAATGAGCAAGGCGGTCGCTTTGACCGGCATGCCGACCCATTTAATTAACATTTCCAAGATACTGTACAATAATAGCCAACTAAAATATGGGCTCATGTCAGCTATCTCGATTTTAAGGGCGAATCCTCTGACGCCTAAATTTTATAATGAATCTCAATCCCAGCCTCTGACTTAAGTACCTACTGTTTGTGATTTGCCCTCTAAACGAGCTTGTCGCCCATTGGATTCAAAAATAAATTGGAGTTGAAATCTGAACATAGACGCAAACAAGATTGTTTTTTAATTTTGGGTGATAGCAATCACTAACGGGTACCTAAGTGGTTTTACTATTTTCCCCGTAGAACCTTTCATATGTATTTATATGTAAGTGGTGTAAGAGTGTGCAGTGTTGTATTTACGACTTGATTAAGTATTACGCTGATATTTTTAGAGTTTTTTAGAACTAAAGGAAAACCTGTGTGAAGCAGTGCTAGGACACATACTGATGGAAAATAGTGTTTGGTTGATAGTTAGCTGTTATAACAGCAACAGTATCATAATATTAATCGAAATAGCTACAAGTGCGCATGTGACCCCATAAACCAGCAAGCATGTTAGGACGATTTTTTGTTTTATTAATCTGTTGTCGTAAGAACCTTCCAACTTATCAACTGTCCCATACAAAACTTCAATAGATACCCACTTATCTACTCGACCCAAATGTCCCATACATTTGGGAATGACGGCTGATTATTTTTTCACGATTACACATCACACATTTCTTATGCATGCTTTTAGTAACAATCATTAATTACATTTCGGTTATGACGGTATTTCATAGCAGATAGTATTTTATTGAATCAAACGATCAAATAACATAATAATAAAATCAATAAATAATAGGTGGCGAAATGTGGGATGTGGACTCAGCGATCATTGTGCCGATATTCCTAACAGCCAATGGCTTAATAGTCAAGAGTATCGACCAACACCTGAAGAGGCTCTTGTTGGGCAGCTGGATCAAGGGGCTTAATTCAGAAAGCGGTACTTCTGGATAAGGCTCGCATTGTTAGGAGGTTCCTCTCACTGGAGCCCTGACCGCCGGTAACTTGGACCCTGTTCCCAATACCGGTGGGCTAGTTTTTTAAAATTATTTTTAAAATTATTTTTAAATTTATAAGATAAGTTTTAAATTAAATAAAGGAAATAAATAAAAAGTCGAAGATTTATTTAAAACTTAGTATCAAATAATTCAAACGGACTTAGGTATAAGTTGACTTAGGTTTGTCAAACACAATCATCATTACCCTGCCCTTATACCAATTTATATGAGGTCGGCGCTGCCACTTTTTCTTCCTTAAATCACTGTGAGTCATCTTAACTGTACGTCATACCACAATAAAGTAAATGAATACTCAATTTCTTCGACCAAAAACTGCTGAAGATAAACTATTTCGCTTGTCAGAAAGGAACGTAATTTGTACGATGATACGTAGTCATGAGAACGGATTACTTTTGCTGTTTGGTGGTAGAAGGGGCTGCACAGGCACCACAGAAAGTGTTACAGAAAATGCTGCAAAAAGCCCTCTAGACGACGTTGCAAGATTTACGTTGCGTTGCATTAGGTGTTACAGTAGGCGCAACATAACGCTCTGCAGATGGCGCTGCAGAAGACGTTTCTGAAGGCGCTGCATAAGGTGCTCCACGTGGCGCTATATAAGTCACTGCAGGTGGCGCTTCTGAAGGTGCTGCAGAAAGCGCTTTAGGTTCCGCTCCAGAAGATGTTCCAGAAGGTGCTTTGGAAGACGATCTGGAAGGCGCTCCAGAAGGTGCCACAGGAGATGATACAGGCGGTGCTCCAGAAGACGGTCCTGGTGGGAGAAAACGCCGCGCAAAGACGGCGCGGGTAGAACCCTGGATCTCCACAGTTTCTTGGAAGTGACTGTTCACTACCAATAGGAAATAAATAAGCACTGAAAAGATAAAAGTTATATGCTTTAATTCCTTTTACATTTCCATGGGTATCTCCATATTAACAACATTTTAAAATATTTGTATAAAAACATAAATAAAAACATTTTTAAAAAAATGGCCCATCGGCATCAGAAACATGGTCCAAGCTGCCGGTAGACAGGGCTCTAGAGAGAGAAACCTCCTCACTATAAGTGCCGTGTCCAGGAGTACTGCTTTCTGAATCAAGCCCTTGGCCCAGCCGTGCAATGAGCGCCTCCTGAGGTCGAGGCTCTCCGCTTTCAAGAGATTCTCGTCATGATCCCGACAGCGATATCATTACAAATCATTGCACGGCGCTCTCGTCGATCTATCACCACAAGATCAGGATTATGCTTTAATAAATGGATACGTTCCCTTTTGCACACCTACACAGTCAGGGTCAAAATTATGGGGACGAAAAGACTGCAAAAATTATTTGAACAAATATGGAATCACAAACTGAAGAACTGTGCATGCTTGAATTTATACTTTCAATTTGGGTGCTTCCCCATGTTTTTACTTTATAAATGCGGAGACATCGCGAAGAATAGCCTCTAGGGAATAATATAATAATATTCGGAATCCACTTACATACGGCACCAAAAAAGTTCGCTGCTCCGAAAAGGTACGGCCAAGTGCAACTGTCTTCTTGAAAGAAATTAAAGAACATCATAAAGCTCATGAGCAGGTTAAAGGCTATCAGTAACACTGTCGTGTCCATGAAAAGAATGAAATATATGGGTAGATCCTATGAACAAAAACGATAATAAATTAGTTTCGATGTTGTACGAGTCATGTATCGTAAGTACATGGCACGCGCGCATTGCGTATCAGCACTTTTCCATCACCTTGCACAAATTACAGAGTAACGAGACAGTATACAATTAGCGTTCATAGTCAGCTCTACTCACTCACATAACATTCATATATCATTAATGACATGGTAGTTAAAACTATGCAATACACCATCATCTTTGGCTATCCGTGACTTATCATTTCAAACTAACATTCATGGTGTGTGAGACCCATTAAGCGGCTTATACAGATCATCATTTCAGCCGGAAACGTCCACTGCTGGACTTAGGCCTTCCTCAAGCATCACCACTTTGAACGGTTCTGCGCTTCCCGCATCCAGCGGATTCCTTCCAACAAATAAATAATTCGTATTAAATGAACTACACTAAGGTTGAAATTATCTGACTGCCACATAGTCAAATATACCTTATCGTTTTATGACGTGCAATTAACATTTAACCTTAGGATCGTAAAGCAATTACCTATGAAGTAGGAATTAACTATTCGTGTGGTAGGTATATTCGTGGCACGACCAATGATACTTTTCTTATATTTTTGGATGGAAAATAGTTAAGAAATATACCATTTTGCAATTTAGAATTCATACACTATTTCCAAGATTAAAAGAGTATATAATATTAAACCCTTTAGATCTTGGATTTACGATTGTTGTGCCAGAAATAATACGATTCCTACCACACGGATGATAATAGAATAGCAGACCAATTAAGTAGAGATAAGCAGTATATGCAGCATGACCCTCATATCTTCATTAAATATTGTGAATATGCACAATACTGCATGGTATTAAATTCATATCTATTATATATACCATCTACAGATATACGAAAAACGTCCATGGTCGTAAGTACCACACAACAATTTACAAACCATCACAACTCCGTAAAGAAAAAGACTTGTCGTACATGATGTTAAACACCAAAGTACGAGAACCGTAAGAAATACAATTTGATACACAATTCCGTTATAGTAGCATTTAGTAGAGTCCTTGCTTACTGCAGCTGAGATCAAGGCTTGAAGCTGAAAGATAAATCACATTTTACATTAAGTCAGCCGTTATTCACTGAAAAGTCTGGTTCACAAGTTAGTATCAATAGGAATGTGTCAACGACTTTTAGTACTTTTTAGCTAAAACAAATCTACAACGCCCATGGATCGACGGTTACAAATGTTTTTTTGGGGAGACGTATAGCCTCCTAAATTAGTGAAGTTAAAGTTCCCGATTCTTGTACACTAGGCACTGGGTAGGAGAGAGTGTTTATGAAATAGCCAAGATTTGAAAGAGCCGATGCGATCTCCCACTTAACAAAATTCTTCCATAGTTCAATTTTATTTTTTATCTATCACCCACAGACATTTGACTGAAGTTGAGCTTTCACCTGCGGATCGGCTAGGTTACCGTCCGTGGTGTAACTTTCTCTCTTCCTTCTTACAAGTAAAATTTTATCATGCTAAAATAGGTTTGCACTTACTAATAAAAGCATGTAGAATCCTCCTATGATTTTACACCCCGTGAACAGACTGATACAACAAAAGAATTTCTTCACTCGTGGCAAGTTGTTGAAATAATATAGTCTTTTCATGTCCATGTTAATGATTTGTGTTGTTAGTACTCATGTAATATCGCATTGCCGAAGAATGCAATTGTTTATTTGTACAATAATTTGCGATCTTCAACTCATCCTAGTGGCTTTTGTTGAAGAGACACCAAGACACCACAATTTTGAATATGATAGACAGTCGCGGTCTACAACCGGCTACTTGTAATGACAGTGACAGATTGAAATGAGCAGAGAAGGCATTCGTATTTTTACCCAGTACATACATACTAATTCCATGTATTTACCAAAGTAATAATGGAAATGAGCAAAGATGACAAAGCAGAATGTGTCGTAGAGAACAATCGGCGAAGTCTTTTTTGAATAAAATTTAAAAGTGACACATACCTATACGAAAGAATTTTTATTAATTATTAACGTTTCTTCTACTATCATGTTATATATATGGATATTGCCGAGTTAAAAATTGTGTTTAATTTAATGTAATTTTACTACTTCGTCTTGAAATTGTTGTTTTTTTTTTGAGTTATAGTATTTCATATTTATTCAAAACAGTATACCTATATATAGTAGGTAAAGCTTAATTGTAAAGGGTTTGTTGTCATTTTTAGTTTGTTTTTCCATTAGCATGGAGTAAATGAATAAATAACACATTTTTTTATATCGTAAGTTGATTCTGTGTTCTTACTTAGAAAAGAATATTGCAGTGCAGTAAAAATAACAAATGTTAATTCAAATGCAATTCTGAACTAAAAAGACTAGTATTCAAAGTCTTCAAAATATAGCTTGGTTGTTGACATTGACAAACGTTGACAGTTACAACCACAGACTACATTGACAAACTAATGTTGCAACCCCTTGCACTCTGCTTTGTTTTGTTCAAAAGTTCAACACTGAATATCTATTAATCTCGGCCTTCTGTAACAAAAAATCTTGCAAAAACTAGCTCAGAAAATGACGCTGAGTTTAATAAGATATTTTTCATTTAGAAGCATTATTTTAATTTCAAATAAAACAATGTATGGGAAGCTGCCATTGTTTGGTCTTGAAACAAAATTTTTTTCATGACAATAAAGGCCACGCACACTTACCTATAAGCAGTGCACGGGATCAGCAACAGCTCAACTTATCGACTCGTCGCCAACCAGGCGTCAGCACAACGTTTGCTTAGGGCTGGGTGACGGTGGAGACGGCCCTACTGAAAGCTACGGTTTCCTAGAAAAGTGGTGACCGCCACATGCGTCCCTAGTGTCCAAATCTATACTCTATTGTCCAAATACAGAGCATTTTTTTACACCTTAGTGTCAAATACTGGTGAAAATGAAAAATTTTCATGACATCCGCTATGAATGTGAGCGACACGGTCTTCTATGAAACCGTAGCTAAAGCGAGGCGACGGATAGCCGTATGCGGGTGGTCGGATATTATTTTTTCTTTTGTTGGAAATCATCAAATGACTTCTCCCGCTCTGGGTGGAGCGGGAGAAGTGCGTGTTAGATTTTTACTGGCTAAAACAGTTCAGTTGCCTGTGTCAGGGCCACCGTGTCTCTTTCGAACATCCCGTGACCCTGAGGCATCGGCCCTATCAGACCCCGTCACTATGTACTGACATCTCTTTGAGGCGCGCGTGGAACACGACGCGCCGTCGACTCGCGCCTGGTCCTTACCGGAAGGCGAGCTAAGCGGGTGGTCGGCCCAACGTAGGCTCACTAACTAACTGTTGTTCACTAGCTGATTCCGAGTTCTTATGCTTATGCACAACTCCATGCACAACTGCATGCTGCAACGCAACGAGTAAGAGAGATACAGTGTCTTGCTGATAAGTGTGCGCAAGCACTGACCTTAAAACTTTATCTCTTGATTTCCATTCCGTAGGGTCTTGACTTTTTTTTAATTCAATTTTAGAAGAAAAATACTAGGTATATCCCTGGTTCTCCCTGTTTCGGAGTATTACGCTATAGTAGCTAGATATAACTATCAAGAAATATAAAATCACTGAAAAGAAAAATATGATTCACATGAACATAGAGTTTTAGTATTACCTGAATTTGGGAAAAGGAATTCGAGATCAAAAATGTAAACAAAGAAATGTCATTGTCAAAGTGACGTTTCAGGGGTAGGCAACGTTCCCCTAGTCATTACTTGATTTCAGTTTTTTTTTAAACTTGATTTTACGCGACACCATAATAAACAAAAAAAATACAACAACGAAAAACTCACGAGGAACACGTTGAACCATATTCTAAGTCGTAACCTCGAAAGCTACTAGACTCACAACTCTGTCGAGGAGACCTCAAGGCGTGCCTCGATAGACCCTCAAAGTAGGAATTCATAGTCGTGAGTTTAAGGAAATTATGAGGTCCCTCGAATGAGTGTGAGTCGAGATGATACGTAACTAATACGTCAATATTCAATAAACGCTCCAAAAACATTATGAAAATCGGATGAAATATGGTTGTTTTGGTTTAAACTTCCTAAAGCCTCAAGGTGTACATGCCGACGTACTTTATATTTGACAGCTGGTTCCTTATCTCAAACTCACCTCGATTGAGGAAACTGTTTGAGACGCGGAGTAAAATTGCAACTGCGAATATTAACCACATAAGTGAGGTTGACTCAATTCGAGGAAATCATGAGGTTTTGACTTAGAATATGGGTATCAATCACGACAAACGTCAGACTAAGTCTTACTCCGAATGACCAAAACCAAATGGCGACCAGTAGGGACGCCATCAGTGGGCGATGCGATTCTCTTGTATAGAGGAGAAAACATTTTATAAATAGAAAATAATAAATGAAAGTCTAAATGTTTAGAGCTTCTGCCTTATTGCCAGTTTCATAAATATATTTTTTACGATTATATTTCAAACAGTTAGGTAGTTAGGCACAAATTCAGACTTTTACTTACTTGTGTGCTAGCTGAGGTTGAACCCATGGTCATCGGAAGCAGTTGCAACCACGAGATAACCCCAAAGACGTTATGTTTGAATCCTTAGGGCCAACGAAAAGCTACGCAGTGCGGTTTTCACAGCCACATATACTCGTATATACATATTCAACACATTCATTGAAAATTGACATAGATCGATTTTAACCACGTGTCCCAGTCCGCTTTGGTGCGATCGCTTAATGTGTATACGTAAAAAATGGCAGGGTATGTAAACTGCGCTGCGCTTCGCTTCGCTTCAGCTACTGATTCTGCAGGTGCGTTGCAAAGAACAACTATTTTAACAAAGTAAACTTTCATATCATACCCATAGAACTAAGCATCGTGGCACTTGCTAAGAAGTACGGAAGCGCGCAGTTTCCTTCGGACTTCTCATAGAACAAAATGATGCTGACGGCAACATTATAGATAAGCCAAAATAGTGATACGTACATGAAACATAGTACTGCCAGAGGGCGTTCCTGTGAACACAACATTTGAATGGTACATTGTTTTATTTCTGTAAGTAGGTTTGTAAAAACACTTTTACAGGTCCAAAATAAATTATGTTTTAAAACTAGTTGAGTTCGATGTTCCATAACTGACTACTCTGAGAAGAACGACCGAAACCAACTCAGTGGTCACAGTCTGTTTTAAAGTCCAGACATTAATCTTGGTCAGATCATGTGAGGACCATGTGTATTTGTGTCTGAAATGTCATTTTATAAGTGTGCTACAAGCACTACAAACTACAAAATTAATAACCAAGTAGGGAAACCAAAAGAAACAAGTTCAAAGTTACATGAGATAATAAGAGTTTAAAATAACATCAACAATTAAATAAAATAAAATTGGCCTTAAACATGAAAAATAGAGACACCATCTTAAAATGAAAAAGTCTGGCTTCGTATGGCTATTCCGCAGGCGTAAGCTAGATGCCCATGAGCAGATGGTGATGATGGTGGCGAGCAGTGGTGGCCCAGTGGTAACGGTCCCGACTTACGAGTTGTAGGTCGTGAGTTCGAACCCAAGCAGGCGCTTTACTTTGTGTAAATAATTTAATCACCACTGCTCTCAAAACGGTGAAGGAAAACATCGTGAGGAAACCGGCATGTCCTAGAACCAAAAATTCGAAGACATGTGACATCTACCAACCCGCACTGAGCCCGCGTGGTGGATTACGGCTCACTCCCTCTCATAGAGAGGAGGCCTGTGTCCCAGCAGTGGGAACGTTATAGGCTGATTATGCTAAGCTAGATGCCAAAGAAACCTTTTTTTGTATTCGTTCCAGTCTAAGCTTGTGCGTGGCATAATGAGGTCATGAGGTGGCAATTTCAAGATACTACGAACAATACAATTGTACAACAAGATCTTGGTACCTACTACTGCGTCTGAAACCAGCAACCACGAAATCCAGCATTCTAGACGCATTTTTAATGAAATTTTCGACATCAGGTACGAATGGCAGTGCGTTGTCGAAAACAACTCCAAAATCCCTTATTTGATCCACCTCTTGGACAATTGTAGGGCCCACTTGGTAAACACTTGCCGTTAATTTCTTTTTTCCGGGTGTATTTTACCTTCCTTTTGAGGCAAGAACCACATAGATTTTAGTGTTTCTGCCCAGATATTCAAGTACTTCCTATAGTTTTTTTTGTCCTTTTAATTCATTTTTACCTTTCTAATGGGGCGTTTTATAAGATTTTTATAGTGAATAAGGTGGTTACAGTAATATGTAGATAGACTTACATAATTATAGAATGATTAAAGTAAAACCCAGGCAGACTTACCGTTATTACACCAAATAGAAGGAAAATAATAGACATTAATAATAATATAGCCAATGCAATTCCAAAATAACCTATGTATATCAAATTTCCTGTAATGTAGCATGAACTGAAAGCCTTATTACCACCACCGCCCAAAAAGGCTTCACCCTGTAAAGTCGAAGTCAATCATTTATTTCAAATGGGAACATAAAAGGCACTTTTGACTGTCAAAATTTACAAAAAAAAAACATTTTAGTTGTTCCTTTCAAAAGGTAGTTTCGTATAGCGAAGAAAGGGCAAGAAACTCCACTTGATTTACACATACCAAGATGAGCAAATTTCTCCACATACTTTCGGCAGTTGAAGTTCTGGACATAGACCTCAAGAGCCCTGGTGATTTTAGTAAAAAATCAACTCAGCCTATTGCAGTTCACTGCTGGATATATGCCACTCCCAGGCTGCGCCACTACACTGTCCTCCGCCTTTCGCATCTAGTATGTCCCAGGCCGCTTTTTAGGTAATCGGTCTACGCTTGCCAATAAGCGGTCCATATTTTATACCTTCTTTATAAGTAGGTACCTACCACGAAAACTAAATGTATCAAACCAATAATAATACTGCCGAGTCTTAGACTGATACAGAAACAAAATTTGTCCACATCAGGCAAGCAACAAAAAATGTTCATATTTTGTTGACTGCATTGCATTTTATTTGTATTTATTACAAGAATCACAGAGAAGAATCAATAAAAATAGATTTATCATGTGTCTTAAAGACCACAGATCAACAATAATAAGTCCGATAACAAGGCATGGAATTAGTACCTACTAAGTATTTTAACAAGGTTTTAAGAAGACAGTGCTTAATAATTTCATGAAGAAGAGTGGGAAAAAATTATCACGTACGTAATAGTGTGAAATAAGTAGGGAGGCCACATTCAATTAAGTGATGATACTATATACTACTACTACTACTAAGTTAAAATATGTCCCTTATTAAGATGATATATAAATATATATTGGTAGAATAGAACTTTTTCTTTTTTTAGTCAACAATTACTTCATTGGCACACTACAGCTGGTTATATAGAGACCGTGGATCATTATAGTCTATAATTATACGTAAGTACACTAATATTTTAGAGAGGTAAATATGTGAGTCTGTATGTTTCTACTGATCAGATTCCAAAAATTATTTCACTAATGGGTTGTCATATTATGAGACACACACTCTTTCGAGTCAGCATGATACTTTAAAAACGAAAATGTAATATGCCACCGGGCTGTGCCGATCCGAAATGGGGGTCTACTCTAAGTCCGTCAACGATGATACGGGGCCGTCCTTTTTTTTTTTTTTTTTGTTCCCGGGGTGGAAAATCCTCATGGATGTCCTCCGCCCTGGGGCGGGCGGAGGGGTCTGTCAGACTCTTACTGACTAAAAACCACCCCGGTGTTCCATCTCACTCTCGCCGGGGTCGCGGGAACACATTATTCTTCCACAACCCCGGCTGGTGCTGGCCTGCCTCGGCGGGCCTCCTCGTGTTGGGAGGGGGAGTGAGGTGTTAGACTCCCCCCGCAACGTCTAAGAGGGGCGCGCGTGGAACACTACGCGCCGCCACCTCGGGTCCTGATGTCTGGGGGGCGGTGGACGTCCCCGAGTCCGCCGTCCCTGGACCCATTTAGAGGGGCTGGAAGAGGGCGTTGTTCGCCCTCAGCCTACGACCAACCCCTTGCCCCTTGCGACGGTTCTGATGAATGGCCCCGTCGCCTACCATTTTTCGGCCGCAGAGGATAGGGAGAGCGGCCAACGACATACCGTCACTCCTCTTTCCCTGCGGCCCCACCGCTTCAGCCATCGTACGGTGGCTACCCCGTTAAGGCCGCGGAAGGTAGGGAGCGCGGCGCACCGCAATACCGGCACTCCTCTCCCGCCGCGGCCCCACCACAGTTGCGATGTCGCCCAACAACACCGCAACCTTGGCCGCTACGTCGTCGGCTTGTCTACTAAAGCCCTGACGAGCGGCCCCTCCTCGGATTCCTCTTAGCTTCACCGTGGGGTCCAAACCACGGCTACTGAGCCCCCCCGCCTCGTCAATGCGGGAACCCATTGGGGGGGGTACGGGGCCGTCCTAAGGTAAGTGAAAACAAGTGCCAATCTCAATTTTTCGGACGGGCGTAAAGACAACTGTGAAATCATGTTGTCATTCATTCTTAGCTCTAGAGTAGGAAACGCCCGTAACTTCGGCCGAAACTTTGAGTTAATGCTTTAAAAAAAGGGTGTTAGACCTCCTGGTACGAAAGTGGGTATGAGTGCCTGCCACTAGCACGCGGTACGTATTTTCTTTTGTTTAGTAACCCTTGGAAGTAGGCATTTTACTCATCATCATAGCTCTAACTGTTATTAGGTAGGTACTTAAGTATCTCTTACTCATACCTTACCTACTAAGTTTCAGTACACGTCCTTCATTTCTTAGAGAGATCCTCCTTTAAAAATACCTAATAAAGAACTAGGGTGAACATAGTTATTTCAATAAAAAGCCCATTTGTTTTTAATTATTGATATTATATTCTAATTTAATTATTACTACAAATAAATGATACATTAAACTATTACATATCATCCCTATATGAGTTGACGATGAGTATGAAGTAGATCCACACTGAAATTAAATAAATAAATAAATTAGGTGGTTGCAGAAGTTAGAAAATGTAACTTTACTCCAAAAACATTAGCAACAAATATAGGTAGGTAATTTCTATTCAGCTCGATACATATAATATCTAAATTAAAGTCGCATTTCGTTTCTGTCTGCTTCGCCGCATTGTTTTTATAAACTTTTAGCACTTCGCCCGCGACTTAGTCCGCGTGGATTTCGAAAAAAAAATGTTGCCTATGTTCATAATTAAAAAACAGACATAATTTCGGAGCCTATTCAATACAAACAAACAATCAAATATTTCCTCTTTATAATAATAGTAAACGCAATGTCTTAGTAAAATGTTTTCCAAAAAAGTTTATGTGCATATTGCATTTATATGAAACTTACATATAACAAAGAAATCTCTATGTTTCAAGAGATAAAAACCATGCGGAATAGGTGCGGGTTGCTGGGAAATATATAAAAAACTTACGTAAGAAATACGTAAAGTGAGCAACACTATCACTCGGGTTGCTGCAGCTGCCATCAACCATTTGTATTAAGTTCAATATTCCATGGACCAACATCCCGAGGGCTGATAAAGTGCCGAGTGCCATGAAAATATCAGCTGAAAACGGGTATATGTGCTGAAAAAAGAAGGTCGATGTTACGAACATTTAAAGAATTTTTACAACATATTTTGGTAGACTTTTGACGATAACGTTTGTGTGTGACAGAAATCAAACAAGTCATACCTTTAATTAGGTACACAATTTTAGTATTTTAAAGTATTGGTACCTACTTATTTTAATTAATTTTCAATTTTAGAAGCAAGTTTAAAAATAGTACAACGATAACACCTCTGTGTATTGATAAAAATAGTAGAAAAAAGAGACAAAAGCCTGTTGTTTAAGTGAACCACTTACCAAAAAAAGGCTCAAGAGGTAGAAGAAACTGCTATACAATGCTGCCAAGTTGATGGCAAACAGAATCCACATCATAATTATCAAACCTTCGTAAAGATAGCCACCTTCCTTTGTATACAAATTAGTACAAGTTGGACAAAACAGGATACACATACTGTGGGTAATTGCCAACTGAAACATTGCAAGAGAAAATAAAAATTTGGTAGAAGAAGTAGGTTCGCTTTACTCTGTTGGGTATATCTGTCTATTGAGTCTGCCATGTTCCACGAACTTCTACTTTTAGGTCATGCTTCCCTGGTCTCAACCAGGGATGTTCACCCGTGATTGACTATTTAGTGTTCCACAAAAAATCTAGTAAACTTAATCTGAGACACTGTCTACTAAAAACTTGGTGTAAACGGGACAAAAGGCGCTAGCATGTTTACGATAGAATAGTAACGCAAATTATGAGGGTAGTAAGTAGTTAATTATTTTTAAGGAAGCCAAAACATAAAAGACAACTATAAACCCATGCTGATCCGGTCATCATTTGGGAAAATTCTGTTTTTTTCTTACCATACTCCAAAATGCGATGAAGATACAAGCCACTTTTAACTTCCTCGTACAAAAACAACATCGTTTAAATTTCGGTAACGGTAAACCCCCCATTGTAAGAATTCAGATAGATTTATAAGTTTAAATATGGTTTTGTTATTGCATAAAATAATCTCGCTATACTCCACAATCTCTGTCATTTGATATCAGATTGACAAGAAAAGTCATTTTAATTAATAATTGTTTTTTTTTTAATTAATGACTTTAAATACAGGTCCTTTTAGGTAGTACGTACAAAATAAAATTGGTACTGCGAGCTGCACCATATTCTTCCTACAAGTTCCAATAACAGAATATTACTTTGCACTTGCATCAACTCTCAGATTTAGATGATATTTCCTCTCTCTAATTTCCTTATCCATTCTTCTTGTATCCCCCCCATTCTTTACAAATAGACTACTATGTTTGTAAAATCACCAATACCTACCAAAAATATATCATTAACATCATCACTTAAGTAAAGTACGTTGTTTTATTTGAAATACTACAAATTACAGTTATGTTTACATATTTTTATTTTACGCTTCACTCACTTTTGTTGCATTTTCTTCTATCCACAATCGTCATTTTGCTTATCCTCATAGTTTCTTATAAAGTCATCCACGAGTGAGGCTGATGTTCGTCCATACTCTATAGGAATCAACAAGGTACTATTAAAATGTAGGGCCACATTGAAAATCAAGACAAACTAAACAATGAAATAAATAATACCTACCGGATGCATTACGATGTTGGTTACATGAAGAAAGTTGTTCAGTTTGGTGGTCTGTACCACACCCTTAATTATATGACCACACCTTTCTGTAGACGCTAATTAATAACAAAACTAGCAAAATGTAACGCCATTTTACTTCTAACATAACATAACATAACATCACGCCTTGTTTCCCCGAAGGGTTGGTAAGAGGTGTACCTGTACACCCACATTTCGCCAGTTATGTTTAAGTCCCATGTAATAGGGGGCGAGCCTATTGCCATCAACCGGGCACAAATCCAGACTCCGGGCTGATACTGAGAAATTCCAGATAGAAAAACTCAATAACACTTTGCCCGACCTGGGAATCGAACCCAGGACCTCATGCTCACTTCTAAGTGCTGAAATATTTACAATAAAAAAAAGTTTAAGGGAAATGTCATATATATTAGTACAGATTTTCCTATAGAAGTTATTAAATGTGCTAACTATGCCCAAATCGCCCACCAATGTCTAACGTTAAAAAGTCGGTCTCCTGAAAACTGAAGCTTCATTACTAAAGGTTGCATCGCATGTAAGATGCAGCTTACATGTGGTATGCCAGTAGTTTCAACTTTATGACCTGTTTTACTGCACATGGCTTTTAGGTCCCCGAGGAACGAAGCACGAGTACCTAGATAGGTTGAAAGTTTCTCTACAAGGTATATTTCAGATACGTACTTTATGTGGGATCTAGCTTACATTGTGTGTGAGGTGCTAATATTAACTAATATTTTAAATGGGAAAGTTTGTGTGTTAAGCTTTTACGTGAAACTAGCACACAGATAGACCATGATCTGGGTAAGGACATATGCTATTTTTCATCCTGGATCGCAGGAAAAGTCACGGGCAATATCTAGTTGATTATAATATGGAAATATAGACCTACCGCTTTTGATGGTACGTTTTATTCAAAACAAAAACAATAACTTGATACTAATCTAATAGCAACGTTAACTTTATACATCTGTTGCAATAGTATTACTGCATACCTATTATGTTATAAAAGTGTCACTAATTGATATGTATTTAAATGGAACCCAACATAATTCCCATTTTCATTTCCTAAAACTATTTATGGTCACGGTAATGATATACATGTGAGCCTTCAATAATTCCCCTTTTCGTCGCAAAAGGTAGGTACAAGCCATAGTAATTTTACAACAGTAAAATGACTGTTGCTCCAGAAAAAATAAACTACAATATAACCTATTCACGGAAAATGTAATGCTTTTGAAAGTTTTCATTAATAAAGCATCAATTAATTCTGCCGCAGTAGACATTTTACCTATCAGCCATGAGTTGTGTGTGTTTAGTTTAGTTTGGGACGCATTGCGTGTCACACTACGTACTGCGTATTCCTGTGCGAATCACAATTAATACTTTTTCTTTCTCTCTTTAAGAAGAACAGATTGTGCGAACGTTGATTATGGTTAATTAGACTAAGGATATCTGGCGCTGTTTAAATTGGCTCTAAGAATTAAGTAAGGAAACACTAAGATGGCGGCTGAGATTTTTGTATAAAAGAAAAATATGGCCTATAATACGCTGATATCAAATCAATTTTGCAAAGGGCAGAAGGATGATTGAAACGACCTCCGTTTGGGACGTTTTGGTATACAGCCCCGAATGAATTAAATAGGTATTTGTCAAAACATTCTGAAACAAAGCCTGCAGTTATACTCTCATCAGGGTTTTTACAGGGTTATTCAGTACTTAATACATCAGTGAATTTAGACGTGATATACCTGCTCAACGCAATATAAAAGAAACACGAAATAATTTCTAAATATCTCAAACTACCAGACGATAAAAGCATACATTAGGCGCTTTTAAAACCAGACATCGCTAAGTCGTGGACTGCGATGATTGCGGCTGCCGGTTTCAAATTCGTGACGCACCCGCAACACAAATGGAAGGTAAGATTTCCGATCATATATTGGTGGCATAAAGGCACTCGTATATATGACCAGCACATAAATAAAGAAAACTGTTAAGATAAAAACAAAGGAGCCCGTTAGGATTCATTTTGCACGTGGATGTGGATGGCTATAAAGTAGGGAAATACCAAAGAAACGATGGATGAACTGCGTGAAAGATGTTTATTTTTTATTTTTATTGCCGAAAGAGCCTGTTCTTGACCTCAATCAGGATGAGGAACCTATGATAAATCGAGCGTGTACAGAAGATGCCTGTTCACTCTTGCTTTGAAGGCGGACGGGTTAAATGTGGAAGGGAACACAGATGTTGGCAGAGAGTTCAGCACTTTGGCTGTGCGCATAATAAATGTGGAGGAGAATCGCTGAGTACGACTGGTCTGAAATCTGATATGACTAGATACCGAAGAAAAGAGATATTACGTCGGCATCAAATACCACATAGTTCTGACAAGACTTGTCAGATGATGACTAAAATCACGAAATTTAAGACTACTATAAAACAAGGGTCTTATTATAAAACCATAGAGCCTGTTTTTGAAATAAGAACCTTACATATATAACGAAATACAGTCCCTTTTACAATACTGACAGGTTAGTGCGGTCTTAGGTTGTCAATTTTGTATTAGGATCTTTACTTATGTCGGCGAAACGTTCGAAATATAAAACCTGGCTCGAAGGTTTAGGCTCAGGCTAAAGTTATGTGTGTTGTAATAAGATGTCTATGTATGGTTCATGCATTAACTTGAAAATTGCTGACTGACGTTACATATAACTTTAACAAATAGGTGTAAACAAACACTATTGTTTGCTATAGATTCCTCTGTAATTCTTGGCTTAGTTTAAGCGCCGAAAACCGGGGGATTTCAGCATTATTGCTTCCCTTCGGGGTGTGGGGTGGGCGGGGGGACTCTTAACAAGATTACATTGGAGATAAAATTGCTGAGATAATAGCGCCCCCGTAAGCTGGCAGCGAAGCCTGGCTCTAAAACAAAATTAAAATTGGACGAAAAGTTCAAATTTTCTTAAATTGGGCACCTACTTTATTATTTTTTCCTTTTGTGTGTAAGTAAATGAGCTTTATTATTTCTTACAAGAAATATCTCTCTTATATGGAAGCCAAATGAGTTCTTCAGGATACAAGTAACTGCCTACTTTCACGTTGAAATATAGTCGGTACCTAGATGCCTCATACATAATGTTATATTAAGTTTATATCAGCCAATCTTTGGTTAAGAAGATACATTCAATAAAAGTTTGATTTTATAACTTTATTTGGAATTAATTTAATGAAATTTTATTTCTAGTCACCGCCGCATTTAATGATTTTAATTAATTTTAAGACCCGAGATAATAACCTCCTTGCTTTGACCTTGCTTTTATCATCAGGTAGCCTAAAACTAAAAGCGTAATATTCGAAGAGTTAATTATTTAAACGCGACACTTTTATTTCCGTCCGCGTTTATTATTTTATTTACCTAGAATATAAACAGGTAATACTAGGGACAAGGCTTCCCAAATTTTTGAGTTATGACCAAAATCTTAGTTATAGATTGCTTCCCCACTTAGGTGGTTTAAAATCAAAATCAAAATATTTTGTTTCACATAAACCAACATGGGCACTTATGAAACGTCAGAATCTAGGTGCACGGTTCCAATTGGTCGTTTCTTATGGAGAAGAGCCGGCAAGAAACTCCATGGTTACTCTTTTAAAAATATTTGTCTTTTATTTTTTTTCCAAATCACAGTGGTAATAGGTATGGGAGGACAGTGTAGGCCTGCCAACAAGTACCATATATTTAACAAATAGACTATGGTCTATAAATTTACAATCTACAAGGCCTACAACGTTCTCACATTAACAAAATATAAAAAAAATCTAATAAAGTAAAATAAAAAACGAGTTTAAACCAAAAGCCAATAACGAAGAGTTACAGGAATCCCCTTTAAAAAAACCCTTAAAAAATTACTTATATTGCTCCGTTAATTATAGATACCTAATTTTCCAATGTAAGTTTTCAAAACATTTTCCTATTGCATTTAAACCCAATAAGTCTGCAGGTTTGTATCTATTCTTTAATAAACAAGTGGGTTAGGCAAAACCGGCACTCTTCGCCAAAGTCTAGTATTGATCGCACTCGCTTGTTTCAAATTCAATTCGCAGAGTGGGAATAACAATAAAACTTGAACCGTGTACCTACAGCATCACCTGCGCCCCAAAACGTGTACTGAATATACAAGGCTTTGTGATCGAATTTTAAACTCGATCTACTATGTATGTAGGTGTCTTGAAATATTTATACCGCTTTTACAGAAAATGTTATAACTTTCGTGAGACAAATTCATGTTTCACGACTTGCTACCAGCTGCAAGATGAGATCAGGACCAAAAACTCCGTTCGTTCTTAACAAACTTTAAAAAAATGTATAAATCCTACCAAGGAAACAAAAAAGTTATTGCTCTCCGTTATTATTTATGTTAACAATAACTTTATTTCCTTAAAACTTTTCAAAAAAGTATGTACTACTGTAACTCTAGGAACAAGAAAATAAACTTTTCAACTTTTCATTGTTTAAAAAAAAAAGACAATGTACCTACGTATCGATATGTGTGTTTTAAGTTCTTATTTTTCATGCTAACAATAGCATTTACCCATGAGCTTGCCAGTATTATTTCAATGACCGAGGAGGAAATAAATTCGCTGTAAATTATTGTTTTCATGTCAACGTCATATTAAGAGCTTTCATTATTTCAACGTTAAACTACCTGCATCCGTATTGGGCATATTAATCCACTTCAGGCAACGCGTTATTCAGGTCAATTTATCAAGGTAATTCAACAGGAAACGAATTTACTTCATGATAATTCCTCATAAAAATCAAGCTTTCAGTAATGATACTTATTCGAAATACTTGAAGACTTGGTTGTGCGTGCATGCTTGTAACTATAATCCCAAAAGTATGGTTCATGTGCCCGTCAACTATATTGTGTGTGTATAATATCCACCTAGCATGTGTAGATCACATGCGATAAATAACAAGATTGTTTCCACGAAGGAACACCCGCGCACCACGCACGTTCCCGCGCGCCTCTACCGAGAAATGTCAACATATTTCATACAAAGACTTTTGTAAATATGAGAGGCGAACCGCTCTATGACATATATATCTCTATTTTTTTACAACCGAGGCTCTTATCCTCGTAGATACGAGGCAAAAACACGCCTCGGGCTCGAGTCACGAATCGCAATATGGGCCTCGTGATAAATCTTCACAAATTCCAGTTTTATTTATTAAGTTGTATGGTGTTTTTACGATGTAACGCCGCGGGGGCGCTCATTACAACACTGCCTCCGCTGAACGTGATGAAAAAACTTTTCCCGACGATATCTTCTTGCAACATTAATTACGAAACTCGGAAAGTCTTGCCTTGGAATAGCGTCGCTCGTTTATATTTCTTTTCCCACTTTCTGACGGAGTCGGCAACAAAATATTTTTACGATTTTCTTTTTCTAGGATGAAAAGGGCTTAGTTCCATCATTGAGCTGATAAGAATATGTCGAGTATTACAGGCAGTAAAAATACTAAAGACATCACGTAGCAAAACAGGACTGGGAATTTTATGTGAGCAATTTGGAGCGTTCACAAAAGAAATGCTAACGTTGACGCGAACGTGACGCAGCAGAGCGGACCCAAAGCCAAATGTGTCCTCCGAACCGTGCGCCATACGTATTGTAGTTTTACTATCCTGACTTACATTTGGCGTATTTTATTTCTTGCTTATGTATATATACCAACTGCATTACTCCTGGTAATGCAGGTTTGGGTATCCAAACTACAGCTAACTTTTTAAATGTTTCAGAAAAATTATACCCAAAATGTACAGGACCTTTAGCAAAACGTGGGAAGGACCTTTTTAAACAAGTCTTGCATACATTAAAATTTTATACGATTTTCATCGATATGCGGTGATGTTATTACCATTCAATAAAACCTACTCAGTAACAAACTTAAACTTAAAACATGGAACTTACGAGTGTTTCAATAAAATGTACATCTGAATGACCTGCCAGGCTCGCAATCACCGCTCAAACCGGTAATGAACCGACCCAAGAGATACCATAATCGAATATTTTTGAGGGTAATGGCTTTTATAAGAGATAATTGAAGTTCTGGAACAGGCAAGGGTTCCGTAAGCCAATAACTGCGTAGGGCGTTTCTGTGAGTTAATTTATGTTCCTATAACTCAGTTGGACAGGTTGTGTTCAATAGGTAATTTAGATGTTGGCAACATTGTCGTAATGAGAACGGAACCGTAGAGTTTATTAACGCTTTGATGGATGCACTGCATCTGGATGGTAACGTGTGCCTAAATTAAGTTTTTGTATCTTTCAACTGTTAAAAATCTGCACATTTGCATATTACTTAAGTGGTCGTTTATCTATGACAGTGAATTTCACCAATGAAACTGAACGCGATCAACACATAAACTTGGAAAAAATTGGTACTTCGAACGATAATTTTAATGAAAAAACTGTTTCTGGCCTAGCGTTGTAGTTAATTTTAAAGAAATACATTTATGAAAAGTTTTTAGAAAAGCTATTTTAAAATTCTGGTGAAAAACCACTTCTTCTCTTCTTAAACTTTATTGCATAAAGTTTCTATGGTCTTGTTTCGTGTTAATTATTGAATATATATATATATTTGTAGATAAATATATGTTTTATGTATGTATGTATTTAATGAATATGTATATGGTACACCACTGACTACCTGCAGTATTGTCTCTCCTCCTCCCTTAAATATATCCAAAGGTTGTCTGTAAAAGATCGCTTTTAGCGATAAGAACGCCCATTGTGTCACCCAATGTTAAATTTCTACATCTATGTCTGTAATTTATAAGGTGTACATATAGAGTATTCTATCTATCTTACCAAGTCAGGCTTTTTGAAGTGATTGATATATTTCAGATTAAAGCTTTTCTTCAGGGGCGCCAGCAGGCAGTTTGTGCTAGAGACTCTTCGTCGAGTTGGTGTGATCTTGCAGCTGGCGTCCCTCAAGGCGGTATATTATCTCCTCTTTTATTCTCCATTTTTATTAATCTTATTACCACCGAACTTCGGGTTGCGTATCATCTTTATGCTGACGATTTGCAGCTTTACTACCAGGCAAGTGTGGACAACATATCCGATGCGATTGAGCAGCTTAACCGGGATTTAGGTGTAGTTAAAAACTGGTCTGATAGATTTGGGGTGGCAGTAAACCCTACGAAGTGTCAGGATATCATTGTAGGGAGCCCCTACAGTATGAGGAAAGTGAAAGGCGTTACTGTACCAGCTGTAATGTTTGATAACTCCGTCATCCCGTTTAGCTCCGATGTTAAGGATCTTGGTCTGCATGCCGACACATGTCTTGACTGGCGAAAGAAGGTCACGACTGTTAGTAAAAAGTCACCAGAACGTTGCGTGTGCTCTACCGGTTGAAAAACCTCCTCCCATCACACCTAAAGAGTATGCTTGTACAGTCCCTAATCTTTCCCATAATAGACTATGGTGATGTGTGTTACTATGACCTGAATGCAGATCTCCTCAATAAACTTGACCGCCTTCTAAATAACTGCATTCGATTTGTCTTCAATCTACGTAAGTATGATCATGTGTCTGCGCACCGATTGCTTTTAAAATGGTTACCCATACGTCAGCGTAGAGAGTTGAGGGCTCTGTCTATGTTATATTCTATACTCGACAAACCTACTTCTCCTTCTTATCTGAGCCCCCATGTTCAATACTTATGCTCTGCTCATAGTAAAAATCTTCGTTCCACCAACAATCGTCTTCTACGATGTCCTTCTCACCGCTCTGGTTTTATTCACTCTTCTTTCTTTGTCCAGACGGTCTTTCTTTGGAATGCGCTCCCTCTGAACATCAGGATGGCAACCAGTCGGTTATCTTTCAAAGTGAAGGCTCGTGAACATATTCGTGAGAAGTTTGTTAAATCATCTCAACGCTGATTTGCTGGATTCGTTTTCTCATCTACCTATCGTTATTTCTCCTGACAAAGTTTAATCTGTTTATATGTATGTATTTAAGAATTTATGTTTTAGTAGTGTATTCTTTTTCGAGTTATCTATCCTCTTTGTTGCACCTGCCATGTTTTGTCTCTGCATCACCCTAAGGTTGACTGCTAGAAAATGCCTCAGGCATTAAGTCCGCCTTTGTACAGTATTTTTTTACTTGTGCATAAAGTTTAAATAAATAAAAGCAACCACAAAACAAGACCAGAAACTGTTTTTAATTATAATTATTGTTCGTAGCTTAACGACCTACTTACTAATAGTGTGATATCCCGTACCGTTTTCAGTACTGTTTTGTGACACAGCAGTTTAGTGATTTTATTACTGAACCCAAAATGTAATATACCGTTCTGAAAAGGTATTTAACGGTTCAAAAATGATATCATGTGGTGTACAATATGTAGTACCTACTAACTTTTCAGGTATGTTGTTATATACATAAAAAGTACATAAAAATGTGGATTTCTTGAAATTATATATTTAGAGTCAAGTAAGTCCGCATTTTATATCTACACCTTCGTGTTATTAACAGTTAAGTAAAACATCTAAAGGGCGTTCCTCCTCTGTAATTTTGATAACGAACCCAAAACACCCAATTATTGCTTAATCAACTTTATAACTCGACAAAGAAGGTATCAAATCGATTGTGCTTTGCTGTTTCGTACTACCTTTTTGAATTACAACAGTGTAGCTTTGACTTAAACGAAAAAGCTCATAATGTACACAAGATATGGCCTCGTGTGGCAGTTTGTTATGAAGTTTATAGTGGAGCCAACACGGTTCTAGTTACATGCTCATTGGGAGACGAAAAAAAGGCGGTGATTTCGAACATTATCTGTAATAATTTAGGAGATTGAATCGCTTCGGTAGAGGTAAAGAAAAAAGGAGCAATTATGAAAACTGTTTGTTGTGTTATTGGATAGTTGTATATTTTAAGTTTTATGATACGTTCCTGGAGGTAGTGTTATGATAAACGCCACGGGTAATGTGGAACACGACGTCGGAATGTTATTAGAGATTTTTATTAAAACTACAGTCGTAAACCAGATCATACGGTAACCGCTCCGCGTTTAACGTTCTCTGTGACATTATATTAATTTGTGATGTGGTGAAAGAGTTAATGCCCATTTAACTGAGCGTTTTAATCTGCGGTGTTTAGGTAAAGCCGTGTATGTCGACCCTGTGATAATCGGTCAGGTTTCTCTTTAAATAACATGCTATGGTTAATCAGACTAAATTGACCTAAATAAATTCGATTTTAAGTCTTTCAATGACAATTTTATTTTAATGCATTTTCATTATGTTGTTCTTCTCCCTTATATTGTGATTGTATGAAAAATGTACGATTACAAGATAGTTAACGAATAATAAACATCAAAAAACTACATCAGTGAGATAACGCTATACAAAACGCTTTTTATACTGAAAAGATTTATGTAATGCACATAACACAATGCGTGGTTAATATTTTATGAGTGTTAAATCTATATTAAATTTGTATGTGCTAAATGTAGCGAGAGAAAATATCACTAAACGGTTTTACGATGTGACTTTGCCGCAAGCACATCCCTGTTAGGTATTATGAAACTTGCACTGTCGCTTCGAATACGATGACACCGTCTGAAAAAAAACAAAATATGTCACATAAGCGGCACATTATATATAATAATAATATATAAAGATCAGTGTTACAAGAAAATTTGGTTATCTATTTGACAGCATTTCCCTGAAAGACTGGACTTTAAGCTAAAAACTACGAAGATCCTGAAGGTTTGTTACGATTTCTAACGTTCTTTCTAAATTCAAAATCATCTTCAGAAAAAAGTTATTTCACAGCTGTTTGGTTTCTTTTTTTAAACTTCAGTAGGTGCCTTTTCTGTTACATACAAAATTCAAACATCAACTACATCTTAAAATATTTAGTGAAACTTAAAATTTTGGTCATTGTAGGCAGCGGGGAGACGCGGGGGTGTTGTAGGTGTGCTCGTAAACTGTACGTTTTATGGAAATATAAGATCCTTGTCGGCGACGGTAGGTATACATGCCGCCTGCCCTCCTCTCGCCTCACTCGCCTCAGAATGTAATCTCTTGTACCTGACTACGTATCTCACCATGCTATGGATTTTATATCACGCCTTGTGTAGGCAGAGCTTAGGAAACTTTGATGTTTATAGCCACATGAGGTATTATGAGGAGTGAGTCAGCTCGCAGCTTTTAAAGGTCTCATGTGATAATTATATAATCTTGTGTTTTTGTTCTTTGCTTTTGTAACTCTGAAACACTTATTCATAAACATTAAACCACAATAATTTTATAACAATTTCGTTATGGTACTTACAGTAGGTCAGAATACCAATTCTCGTAATTAAAAACGTTCAAAATGCAGTCGCGATCCCATCTCAGCGATAATCAATGTCAAAAACTTGTGAAAAATGAAGGGAAATTTTAGGTATTTATGAGAGACTGAGATAAGACTGTGAACGTTTTTAAAATTACGGGAATTTCCGCTCAGAAATGGGAGTTTTCTACCAATCAAAATATGTGGGTAACAATCAAAACGCTAACGTTGTCAGGACGAAACACCGTTACGTATACCGGTACATGTTGAGATTTACGTGTGTAAATCCAACGAAGTCTTTGAAATATGAATGCTCCCCACATAATTTATGGTAGGTATATTTACCTACTTGGCTTTGCTCGTTTAGTGACGATTTGAATAAATTTTAGCAACAACAACTGCATATAAATGGAAGCTTTATCCGAGGCAATCAAATTTTGATAGCGATCGGATAGGCACGACTAGCAGTCGAAATACTCGAAATAGCGGGCATTACTTCCGAATTCTCGACTGCGGACCAGTCGAATCGATAGTCGATACCAATAAAACAGCGTCGATTCGCGAATACATAAAACGTCGGATTCGAGTCTTGCGCTCTTTATATAAAGCTAGAGAGAAGGGTTCCATTTTTATTGCAAAGAATTTGCATATAAAGTAACCATTGAAGAAAGCGATCTCCGTTGGGCTCCGTGTATTTTTTCGTATTCATTGTTGCGAAGGCCGCGGCTCTCGTTCCGTTTTATGGATCATGATGCTTTCTTAGCGTTTAAATAAATAATGGTATCAACACTTTTTTGCTTTTGATTTATTTGAGAAAGCCTTTTATGTTTTGATCTGAGATAGTTAATTTTGATCGTAAACGTTCAGTATACAGTTTTTTTTTATCTATTCTATCTCTGTAACAACTAAACTAGTATTTCTTTTCTTTGCAGGTTGGATTGGCTGTCAATTTAAATATAATGGGTGAATAAAATAGGTAAATATTATACATTAGTAATTCATTAGCATTTAATAGTTACATAACATTGTTGGGGCCATTTGAAATCGAAGGCGACATGTAAAAATATGATGAAAAAACAAAATAAAGTGTTTAGTGACCGCGGGGCGTTACCAGGGATTCCTAATAAAAATGATATTTAATTGAAGTCGATAACGTGTCGTGGCAAGAGGCCTAATAAACTGCCTTTATTATTATTGTGTTGCCCCGGCTCTCGATAAACATAACGTATCTATACGACTCACGTTCTGTTCAAATGCTTGTTGGGATTTGGTTGTGTTCACATAAGTATCCCTCTATCTTATCGCGTAAACTTTACGGAAAGGAAAATCTTTTACTATTTTACTGACGGCGATAACTTTCTAGCTGTATTAGCGTCTGGCTTCGAGGGTTTTAGATGCTCTATGACTGCAGTCATTTTAATATTTATTCCTACTTACTGAAGTAAAAATGTATTGAGATGAAATGGGAATTTTAGTTTTTAAAATAAAGCAGGTAAGTAAAATGCTAATTTTCTTAATGGTATGCCGACTTGATGTCAATGGCAGATTTACTCAATTAATAAGTCATGAAAATTTATATTCTCTGGTCTAGGTTCAAGCCTGTCCAGTGTCAACCGTCCGATAAATTCGCTTTAACGGCTTTTGATATCTTGAAGAAACAAGTTCTAGCTGCGAATAATTTTTCCGTCACAAAGTAAAGGTAAACTCACATTGTTGCTGATGCATTTCGTCAGCATTGAGATAAAAGAAGCCCAACACAATGGCCTTTAAGTGATAGTTATGGCACTTTTTATAGGCAGTTAGATTTATTTTTACTGCACTGTTTGTTTTAATACGCTTTTCGCGAGAAAAGGTCGCGACTACTGCTTTTTCATTCATTTATCGCAGACTATTCGAATCAGTTGGAGCTAATGTTTATGTTAATGATGTGAATGATCTATCTTGTGAACGTTTAATGGTCTGTATCGTTGAAAGCGAGTGGCGTACGATTCTAGTCTCATTTGTCATTGATAAAAATATCGCAATATTTTTCAGAGAGCAATCAATTAACTCATTAATTATAGATTTATCGTAGCGTAATGGCTTACCGTGGGATTGCAAGTTTATTAAACTGTTTTCTTATTTTTTTAAATTCTACGTCTAGGTAAACCAGTAGATTTAAATGTAAATGGCACAAGGATGAGTGTATTATATGTACTTATCTACCTGGATATGTAGGTATAGAGTATTATATTCCATTTAATTCTATACTAGCTACTGCACGCGACTTCGTTGGTGAAGTTTCTTGCTCCCCCAACCCCCCCATTGCGTCGCATCACCTGCTCGCGCTATCACTTCGATTTTGCTAAGCGTTATTTATGACTTTATTTCGTTTTGCTCGGCTCCTAATTGCCATATCGTGATATTAAATAGCTTATAACCTCCTCCTCAAGAGCTACCGAATGCAAAATATATTTTTTCGAATCCCACCGGTAATTCCACAGATTACCCCCTACATACAAACTTACAAACAAACAAATACGTCTTTATAATACCTATTATTATAGATGTAGGTAGCTATGTGATGTCCTAAGAAATTTACTCCAAACGAATTTGCCTAAATATACCAAAAAATGTGAAGATAGCCAATAGACGTAGCTGTCTTTCTTAGAAATGAATATAGCCAATACGTTTAAAACAAAATAAATGCCTTGAGAAGGGCGCTCCGTATCTACAAACCTGCTTAATATGTAATATACCTACCTATACTTACCTCCTACCTACCTAGGATTATTTGGCTTATGTCACATCAAGGGATGGTCCCTCATTAGCCACGCAGGCCGCAGTTCGCCCCAACGCGGCAACGGTCCTAATAAGGAAATATAGGGCAATAAAACTGGCCAGCGGCGAGCCTTCTTAATCAAATTGTCGAAATGGCCGATGGGAGGTTCGTTGATGCCATCGACATCACCATAATTATCTACACAGTATGCTAGTTGATACATTAATAGTAGTTGAAAATATCTTGGGTTCATGAGTTGTGTGCCTTGTTAAGTCTAGGCAAAGCAGAAAAAAGCGGCTTATCCAGATAATTTTCCAAAATCAACATATCTATATTAAAAGATAATAAGTTTTTTTTCCTTTTTTTTGGAAACTAAGGTTTCACAGGGTTCGACGGGGAAACCCGTTCACCATTTTAATATAATCTTGAACCGATAACTTAAAACAAAGATCTCATCAAAAATTCAGCATGTGACTCTCGGGATGTATCCAATAAATCAGTTTTACAGCATTCCAGTGTCATTTCAGTCGTCGAACGGCATAAAATGATAATTTTACTGCGCTCCCCTTCCGTCTCGGGGACTTTACGACAATTGTGAAATGTATCGACAGTTTGGGTGTCACCTAGAAGTCGGACCAACATTCGAAGCGAACGCCTAAAGTTTAAAACCCAATTTACTCTTGACAATAAGGCCAAAAGTTGCTTGACAAAGTAAATTTTCCCCGCAAATACCCAGTTAATCCATCAGCAACATATGGTACCTGTCTCCCCTCTCTCCTCTCCTTCAGTTTTCCTCTTGAACTGTTATTTTAAGGCACGGGCCATCAATCTTTCAGGTGGCTTTGCTGTTTAAATATTATCGTGAATCATAGTAAGTACTTAGGTCGGTAGGTATTTATTTCAGCACAGAACTACTCATCGAATCCTTGTTTTTATTTATTTTAAGATTTTATATCGACCGGTTTAGATATAGAAACACATGTAGGTATGTCATGCACCATTTCTTTTTCTGACAGAACTTACATAAATATTAACAAATTTGGTTTCTTCATCCTCTGCTAAAAGTAGTGACTGACTTATACCGACCTAAAGCTACTTATGTAAAGATACTGCTAGATTATAAATAATATCTTGCAAGCTGACAATCTTGATTGTTTAACGCTACCTATAATAGATTTATACCATTAAAAAGGCCTTATCTCTAGTTGGCCTACCTACCCGAAGAAAGGGTCGTTCATAATTTAATTTATGCGCCCTAAACTTTTCTTAGATACAATGTTACATAACAAAAACGGATATAATTTACAACTATTGATATTCTCAGGCGTGAACCCTTTTCGGCATAAACATTCATTATAACAACATGCAATAAAACCCGAACAATGGTTAATTACCATTTATTTATTGCCCCAAATTAACAACGCCGTAATGATTGAGAACCAGAGAGTTTGTCAACAAAACCAATTATTTTGTTTGTATAAATTATGCTAATGCTTTTGTATTGTAAATGTGAATGATTTCGTTTATTTTGTGATTAGTTTGTTTCGCCAACTATGGTTATTTGGAATTAGGAAACAGTCTTTGTACTCGAAGTAACATTTTTGTACGGAAATGTATTCTCGTCATTCGTAAAATTTTCTAACGAAATTGAAAACTTAAACCATTTAAATTGTGATGACAAAAACCAATCATTTCAATGTTTATCGTGCTTGGTACAGTCATACTAGTTCAACACATGGCTGTGTTGTCTAAGCATAACGTGTGTATGTTTTATCGCTCACCGTCACCTCTTGCTATTGACCCAAAGCACTGTTGTAGGTACTACGTAAAGTTCGCAATGTGTGGAGCGACAATCGCAAGCTTTACTACATCGTTTCACTTTTAACGCTATTAAACGAACACTATAAATGTTGAGCGCACCACCATGCTTCATCGGTTCTGTTTAAGCATTTACTGATGTTCAGTTAGGGTTTTTATTTGAGAGCTTAAGATTTCTCTCGTCCGCATGACAGGCTTTATTTTCGTTTTGCAAAATATTTTTCCAGTTCCGATAGAATTAACTTTCTATTTGACTGTCGGAAAACACAATACCTTTTGTAGTTGCTTCCAATTTTACCACCTACAGACTAGATAATTATGTGCCGCTCTGAGATGATAGTAATTAAGTATTTGTTAAAACGAACTCCCAAAAACGTAATATTATTAAAAAAAATAAGTACACATGGGCAAAATAAGACAACATGGTTATTTTGGGAACATAATTATATACTCATTTAAAGCCTTATTGAGTAATTGCTTCTTAGAACCATTCACCTTCAAAGACATAATTGCTCTTTATCAGTACTTCCCACCTTAGAACCCCCAACTATAAATAACGAAGAGCTCATCCCTCTTAAGACGAACATTTCCATTCAACCTCATCCGAAACTTCCGAAGTACAATTAAACCTCCGAGTTCCGACAAAGATAGTTAACAAGAGCAGAGAGGTCCTAATGACAAGGATTAAGACGTAAAGATAGGGCGAGATACGTCATTACGGACCCCAGTCTCATGCATCTACGTCATTACGGCCCCTAGTCTCATGCATCAATGGATGTCGGCTCTCATTACGGAGATACGCCCCAAGAGTGAGTTAATGATGTTCCTCTAATGGATGCCAGATAGATAGGACATTCTGTAAACAGGGTAGGTTGTGCTCTTCAAAAGGTTTTTTGTGGGATAAACATGTCGTGTTTTCTGTCAGAGGTTGTGTCATTTATTTAAAGTGGAGCTTAATTAGTAAGGTCTAATTAATTTCAATTTTTGATATTATGTCTAATTTATTAAACACGTTTTTTTTTCGTCCTCTACCACTACAACTCTACCTAACGCTGTTATTAATAGTCCTTGTCAAATTAACTTACTTACCTAACTATCTACATTATACCTATTTGTTACGTTGGTAGATTTTATACTTACGAGTAGTAGTACGTACTCGTTACTTGGATATCTTCAACGACAAAAAATCTATTCAATGTACTTTTTTTAACCTAAATATGTGGGGCATGTCAAAAAACATGCCATAGTAACGAATCTCGTTTTCACATAGGTAACTATATTCTGAGTAAAGATAGGAGCAGCATTCAGTTTTAAAGTAAACTTTTTGGTAACAATGCGCTGTGAAGGTTTATGTCTAATTATGTTCATTAAACTAAAAGTGTACTAAAAAAACAATGTAATTACCGCCTTGGTAACCTACATGTCGGACCACCTAAGAGTAAAATCCAAACAATAGTGAGAAATGAGCATCATTATCACTATGCAGTTACCAACATTACGCTACGATACCCGTAGTACCAACCGTATAGGTCACGCACACAGACGCGGCTGGCCGGTCTGTAGCGAGTATGGATTAGCGCGGGCTGCCGCGCGAGTGAACGTCACAAAATGGCGGCCGTAAAAACAAGTGAAGAGTGAGTTACGGTCGGACGCGGGTCGAGGGGGGCGCGGCTCGAGGGGGGAACACCCAACCAATGGCGCTTCGCTGAGAGAGCAACGCAATTCGCCCGCCAACTCCGCTCTTTCTTTTATGGTCGACGTTGTTTTTGTCTGGCGCGCTTTTTCCTGATTTTTTTTGCGGGAAATTGTTTTGTTTGCTTTGTACGGAGCGCTACAATGTATAATAAAGTGCTTTTCCCTTGTTTCGTATTGAAATATACGGCCTTTTCCTTTTTAATGTAGAACACCATTTTCGTATTAAAATGTTGCACGTTCTAAAAAACACTAAAAGGACTGAAAGGAGATGTTATCTCTACTCTTAATTTCAATTTTAAAATAAAATTGATAGGCCATTAGATACCTAAGTTTATAAAAATGTATTCTTAATTCTTGAGAAGTTGTGATTTATCTCCACAGGGGTTTTCCAACGGAAAATTTATAATCCTACCTACCTGCCTAGGAAAAACTGAAAGTATTTTTTTTTATAATATTCTTTTTTAATCCTCGAGTCCCAAGTCTAGTGTTAGAAACAAAACAAGATATTTTTAAACGTTCTTAAATCTTACCTACCTTTTTTCATGTTGCTATATAAATTGTTTAATAATGTCCAACAGATATTTAAATGAAGAGCACCAATTTAAATATTTAACACAAATCTCTCAGTGTCCCAAGACACAACAAAATATAAATTATAATCTACGTCCCAAAAATAAAATGAGACATCTCCGCTTAATCCTCGGGGCAATAAAAAGTAAAAAGTTATTAGCTGGAGCGGAGAACTCATCGGGAAAGTTGCAGTATAATAATTTAGTTAAGACAGGCCGCGTCTTAACGTCGTGTAATATCCTACACTGACATATTTATTGTTTTCGAAGGGCGGGGGCTTCCTCGAAGGGGAATACCGAATACCGTACCTTGCCTGCCTTGCAGGGGATGCAACAAAACATAACGCAAGATCAAATATTTTGATCCTCGCCTCAAGATAAATATCTACAGCAAAAAATTTACAAGCTAAGAAATTAAAAACGTTTGTTATAATCAAATAAATTCGGTTTAAGGAGTTTCTACCTGTTTGTAGATTGAGATGTAGAGATATTAGTGGATTTTAAAATATTTTTAGCTATTAATTATTTAATAGATTTTTACGACTGTAGATAAAAGTCGGAATTCGCAAGATATATGTTTTCAAGTTCTTTTGACGGCTTATATTTTAAGTCTAGTTACTTATCAAGCTAGCATGCTTCCGGCTGCCAACATGTCGCAGGAAACAAATTGTAGTAGCGTTTACCTACTGAAGTATTTATTATGGTGATTATTGCTAGTAGATAAAATCCAATAATAAATATCTTAGCAGTTATTCATGTTTTTCTCTGTTCAATTCAATTTAAATTGTAGTTCCGTTTACGTTTACGTTACGTTTGAAGTAATTATTTATTATGGTGGTTATTAACTAGGCTAGAATCAGTTCTATTTTTAATGTAAGTTTTGACGTTCAAAAGTGCCTTTTTTATGGGCCTATTTGAAATAAATGCTTTGACTTTGACTTTATTGCCAACCACATTATAAAAATCCAATAATTATTATCTAAGCAGTTATTTATGTCTTTCTCTGTTCAATTAAAAGAAATTAAAACAGGCGACATAGGTATATTCATGGTACCTATTAAATAATAATTATAAAAAAGTTGCATGCAGTTTTTCTGCGGTCTTTACATAATAACGACAACTGTATTAATGTCTATACTTGTAAGTGTCAAGAAAAATAAACCATGTAGTTACACCTTACACTTATCAAATTTTGATCAGAATGCAATTTACGTAACTAAATGTGGGGAGTACAGATATTTACATTAGATATATTTACACCTGCCTTTAATATTGAAGTCAATTAGTGCACATTGAACAAATACTTACGTACGTACTTAGGTTACAACCAACGTTATGTTAAAAGTCGGTGAACGAATGCACGAATGTATGTTTAAGGGAGTGTTTATACAGGCGTGTGTCAGCTGCAAAGTAAAATTAAAAAGCGAACGAAGGAGTTGCATTAGGGCCGTCAGTGACCGATTTTATAGATCGTTTTTACATTCATAATTAAACTTGTACATACTTTGATTTAAATGTGCAATAGACAAGTAATTTTCAGATTTTTGTGTGAGTTACGAAGTTTTAATGTTGCTACGAGATTGCTACGAAATTCGTAGCACTTTGTTTGACAGGTCTTTTCACTAACATGACACTTTTCCTGTTTTTTTTAAATTTGGTAATACGTGGGTATAACAATATCAAATCAAATTTAATGCGATGAAACCAATAAGATACATTACTATTAATTAAAACTGGGTGCTACGCCACAAACTGAACACAGACTTCGAATTCAGGGATAATTTATTTCAGTAAGTATCTTTTTTTAAGGTTATAATATCAGGATCTCGTTAAAGTAAACTAATGTATCTGGCAACCCTGCTGGTTGAGCGGTGGCGTGGGGCGTCGAGTTCATTGACCGGCCGCCCGCGCCGCTCTGAAATATCGCCTTGCAATATCTCGCTCGGCTTAATCCGAGCACCGCGCTGCAAGTCTGACCTAACCTTTATATACGTTTATAATAAGCTAGAACGTTTATAAATGTAAATATTAAAGTTATAGCATAATCTACATGAATAGACAACGTTTGTTTGTGTAATTAAACTGGCTCGTAGCGCCTTGTGAAAATGTTCACATAAATTCCTCATTTTTCCTGCCTTTGTTGATAGTTTGAGCAATTCTATTTGAGTCTTTTGAACATTATCAAAGTTGTTTTGTGTCACTGATATGTTTTTTATAAAAACCATGAATAATTTGAAAACACTTAAAAAGAGGTAAGTTTTATTTAGTCACCTGTGATTCATACTGACCTATGTGAATACATGTGGAGAATATGTAAGTATATACCCTTCTTGTTGGGTTAAAATCTTCAGGGAGGTTATCATGTAGGTAAACATTTAACTGATGACGTGTTCCCGATTTCGAATGACTGATAAATCGACTTTTAGGTAGGCATAGGTATATATTCTTCAGTACTTATATGCCTACATAAACGTATCTATATCTGATAGAGAAATCGTTTATGATTTAGTATCGATATTAGCAATTAGAAATAAAGTTTCAGAATGATAAAAATAAACAATTTTCAAAATTCTTTGTAAAAAATGTGACCACTGATAAACGAAACGACCCGGTTTGCAGTTAAAAACCGGGCTTTTGCCGAACAATATCTGTAAACCTAACTAAACACCTAACAGACATTGATACATTATATATTTGCTGCAGGTGAGCCTACTTAAGAAGGCTCGTTCACCTGATGATAAAAATTTGATAAATAACTTTTTTTAAAGAAGTAATTTATGCCTACAGTTACCATCGCATCGAACAACCTATGGGGTAATGAAAACCGCACCTAAATCTAAATTGTTTGAAATTAGCACAAATATTCACGCAATTCTCACTCTGCTGGATTTATTACAAGTAGGGTATAGGTAAGTATCTAGTGGTGATAGATCAGCAATTACGTATATTATTTGCAAATTAAGAACGTACTTCGTATAAATGTCACCAATGAGACTAAACGCGATCAGCATATCTGCTGCGCGGATCGTGTTCAGTTTAGTTGATGAAATTAGCTCTTTATATACAACCAGAAACCTGAAATGTAAATGTACTCTACAAACGGTAAAAACCAGAGGTACAATTACCGTCTGCCTCAATCTGCAAAAAATACCTCTAATTAATGGCAAAAATCTTGTATAATTTTTTGCCAATTTTGCGAAATTGCATGTCGCATAAGAAGTTTACGACTATTTTTTAAACGGTTTTAGTAACGGGAATTGGCCTTCTGGAGCGTTGTTATGTAAGAACTCAACTAGCAAATAATCAATTTAACACCCTTTAACAAAATTGTTTATGGAGTTGTGTGATCACTTCTCATGAAAAATGCTCAAAATGTTGTAAAACATCTTTATTCATTGCCACTAGATTCTGAAATTGTTATCGTAACCGCGCCTGTGAAACGATCTGTTTTAATTTGATTTTGTTCCAAAATTGATTCTCAATGATTGAGAATGATATTCGAATTGCGGCTCCAAGATTGCAATATAATTAACGTTTGTTATCTTTTAGCTTTTCATGTTCGAACAACTTCGTTGATTAGTATTCCACCAATCGACCATGAGCATTTTACTCTGCTGGCAAGTCATTGGAATTTTTTGTGAAGGTTACCAACTGACATATGCCTATATCTTTACGAGTAGCTTGTAAGAATAATAAAGTAGTCACGTCATCGTGTCCAGGCACAAAGTAGGTGGCGGGAATTGCTACGAGCACGTTCGAATTAAGACGTTTTGCAAACCACAAGAAATGCTGGACCGGACTCGGTCGTTCGTTATTTACATAGCTACTAGCCTATAAATAAATACCGGCCCTCTCACACACACGTGCACAAAATGACGTTGTTTTAACTTTATTTTATTTTTAAACGCGCGAGCGGTGGAGCGCGCGCCGGCTGTAATTTCGCGGTGGTCGCGGCGCGCAGGCGTTTACGCACGCCGGACCAAGATGGCGGCCGACTTGTACTAAAGTTTAATAAATTTAAATTTCGAATACGGTGTTACAGTATTATATCGATAAGCGAACAAACTATTTTCCTTGGGAAGTCATCGTTGTTGCAACTCGTGCGCCGTCTGCCCTCTTATCGCTTGTTTTGCTCGGACATTGATTTTCACAAAGTGCTACATGAGTATAGTTGCATGTTTATAACTTCATTACATAGTTATGACTCAGAGTCATTATGTGCCAGAAGAATTAGGAGGTTTATGAATTGCTAGTGAGTACTTTTTAAGATTAATATGTTACAATTTTTTTAAACCAACGCTCTTGTATTAATATTGATGGCTTTGATGTTTTAAATAATATTTTAAATTTCAAAAAATATGTATGAACATGTGGATTCGATTAAAGCATAATAGCACAATCAGCCTATAAAATTTCCACTGCTGGGACTCAGGCCTCCTCTCTATGAGAGGGAGTGAGCCGTAATCCACCACGCGGGCTCAGTGCGGATCGCTAGATCATGTCACATGTCACAGTCGTTTTTTTTGTATCTGCACGATGTTTTCCTTCACCGTTTTGAGAGTAATGGAGATGAAATTATTTACTCAAAGTAAAGCGCTTATCTGGGGTTTGGAACTATATATGTGTGTATATAGTGTCCAGTTATAAATAATATCAAAATGTAACGACAAATAATTATTATGTTAGTTTTTATAAATAACTCTAGACGGAATTAGGTACCTAGTCTTATTTTTATAACGGAAAACTAATACCCAGCTAGGTACCTACTTTTGCCCGAAGATCCCCATAACAATTAGTTTTCTCTTTATACATAGGTGGGTATTAATTCAAATAAAATCTTCGTGTGTTTAGCATAACTAATAGATTAACTACGTGCAGTTAGATATCCACAAACAGATTCGGACTACCGTCTTTTAAAATAATAAATGTCTCTTCCAAGTCACGATATCGCAGGGCTTTCGGAAACTCTACTTCTTTTTTTATCCGCATTGTTTTGTAAAAAATTAACAAAGTGGCGATGACGATGATGATTGTTTCATTTGTTGATTTTCATTTGTTGATTTTTTGCGGGAGTTTTCAGAAAACAAATCTTTCTTGTAGATACTAAAATCCCTCTCACACTAGCTTTCTGTTCTTAAAATGATATAGAAAAATTAATTCATCCCAGAAATATACTATTCTGGGTTCTTCGCTGTTTGTTGTTTGTCTTTGACAAGCGGGATTTGAGCAGCGTACTTACAATTAAAATTGGACTAGATCGTGTCTTGATTCTGAACTTATGTACGGATGGACTATACTAGTATAACTTAGGTCCAGACTTTGATAGTAAAGGAATATTTCTACGGAACACATGGCCTGTTCAAGTGTCCAGGTAAGCGTGGACGTCGTTAGTTGCAGTATTGCGCTTCAAAATGGTGGTTTAATTCATAGCTTGAAGTTTAATACTTTTCAATATTAGCTGGTAAAAGCACTTACTTAATATTTTTTGCACTACGGTACATTTATTTTAGTTCTACAGTTAATACAGTATGCCTAATAATATTTTATAAGGCTCTTGGTCTTTTTGGCACTATTTCAGGCCTGAAATACATAAGTCAACAGTGATAGTTTTTCTTTAATGCAGTAAAAATTAACGGCGGAATAATGACTGTCCCAGGTGCATATAATACCTGTACCTACGTCTTTGTCTGACTCAACAAATGCGCCTACTTAACATGAAGCGTATGACCATGCCTACGCGTTGTGACTAAGCTGAAAACAATATCGCTTTATCCGCGTCCGCGCAGCCGACCTCGTGTGTTTGCGGCGGCCTTTCATCTCGTATTTATAGTTTCGAGTCGGGTTTTCTGGTGTTGTGATCGTCTTCCTAGTCATCGCCTATATCCTGAGTGTAGGTGTTAGCAATTGTAGATAGCGGTGATACAATGATTTATGTGTTTTAGTGGGACGTCACCTTTGCTTTTGTTGGATTACGTTTGTGTCTAAGTGTAATATATAGGTATACTCCTATTAAACCTACCTTCCACCTGTTTGGCTAAAGTTATAAGCTAAGAAAATTTGAATACAATACTATCAAAACTTATAGATAGTAGGGAGGTAGGTATGAATGACTTTAAATGGGTTTTTCATTGACTTTTTCAAGTGACGGTTCTTCTTTGAAGTAAAAAGAATGAGGATTCTTAAATGTAAATATTAAAATTATTTTTATAATATAGAAACACTTCGTGACCGTCGCGCTGCTATCAAGTAAGATATTAATTGCCACGACCAAGGCTCGTGAGTTGCGGACTCAACCGTCGTGTGGCACGTTTGGAAGGTTGGTAGGCCAGGTAGCCATGAAAACTTCTACGTACCTACCAACATATTTCTACGATGTGTTTGGCCTGATTTCGCAATACCTACTTATGTAAAGCAATACATAAACCATACGAGGAAAATTCAATTTTCATGATAAAGCAATATTTATATTAAAATCCTTGTTTTCGGTTTCGATTTTAAGAATTTGTCTTAAAATCGAAACAGTAAACAAGGATTTTCCAAAACCTACTTATGACCGATTCCTATAATTTACGGACCGATGCGATGTTGGTTTAAATTAACACATATTTTATCTTTACCAATAATGAAGCGAAGAACTCACAGTTTCGCATTGTAGACCCTCCCGTATGGAAGCAGCTATAACAGGTAAAATAAGCTCACGAATCTCTTTAAATACTTAGTTTGCCAAAAATAAAATATGCTACCATTGGTCAGCAAAACGATTCGATTTTGTTTATAGGAACCGAGCATTAGAGAAAAAAATGCTGCTTTGTGTTTAGGTTCCTTGTTATAAAATTCTACACATTACGGATTTTATAGTATTCTACTCTTAGTCATGCCAATGTTGGTCTCATATTTTCATTTAGACGTTTCTTTTTGTTCCTGTTGATTTTTCGTCAAGGAAACTCATTTCGTTTCTCTGACTGTACCCCACATTTGCACATCCAACGTGCCTTTAACTTCGGTCTAAATTGGTCGTGTGTGAGCTGGAACCTGCGTGCTCCTTGGTATGGTAAATTTTTATCGCAAACCCGTTATCGTGCCGATCATAAATCTGTTTTCGAATCGTGAGTCGCCAATGCTGGCGTAGCGTTGCAAGCCCGTATTGAAAGCTGACGCAGAAAATTGGACCGTTTCTGGCGAGCAATAAAGAATAATTTAGTATCGCCGGTGACCTTTATTTACCGCATTTAGGATTCCATAAGGTTTATTGTCGCATTGTACGTAAGTATTTGCCAATGCACGTAAAATGCTAGGCGAGGCTCTTAAAACGCCAGACTTATTTACGGTCTAAGAGCGTTGTCGTTCAGTGCACCCGTATCCGTAACTTGGAAAGATAATGGCCACCCCTGAATTATGTCTCTGAATCTTTTAGAGATGCCACGGAAAATATACTGTAATATATGAAATGAAATAGGAAAAATCGGTAGCGTTTATCGTGAAAAGTAGGTAGTCTGTTTTACTGGACTTTAGTTGCTTATGAAAACCAGAAAACGCGATGAATAATTCGAATAAGTAGGTTACTGGGCTCAAAGCTTAAATGCATACAAATAACTTAGTTAAGTTGCATTGCAAATGTTTATCAGGAATGTGTGCGAACACGTTCGACCCTATTCATATACAAAGCTAAAATCAATCAACTTACAAACTGTAAAGAGATTCTTACCTTATTCTAAAAAGCAGAAAAGTCTTGTATCAAGTTCGTTATACCTAATTGAACTGGTTTTCAAAAGGTTTCAAAATTTAAGTTTATGTGTCCCGAAATTACATTGCAAGAATGTTTACTTAAATAAAATAACACTAACCTGGGTTACCTCCCTAATTGTATAACTTAGTCAATATTTTGAATATTTTTTTCAGGTTCACAACTAAGTAAACATATATTTAAAATACCACAAAAAGGACTTAATCCGTTATAGTAAATTATACTTGCGCCATAAAATTATTCGGCGAGCAATCGATAATTCCATAGACATAAGTAGGTACAATTATCTACTTCTATGTTCTACGAAATAACTTTACTTAGCGGAAGCGGTGTCCATTACAGCAGTGGTGGATTATTACTATACATAGAGATTTATACGAGTACCCACCAAGGTATTAATTGTGTGGGGTTTATTGGCACAGTCAATAACCATTTATAGCTTTCTCAGCGAGAGTCAATTACGTTGGATTAACTCCACGATGAGTTTGTAGGTGTGAAATAACAACGCAGCCACGTAGGTTTAGTTTCACAACGTCCAAAGTTTCCATCGTTTATTTTCGGAAAAAAACCGATTTGTGCCGAATAAAATGTGGCTGGTTTAATAATGGAATTACTAAGTGCAACCTTGTAACCATTTTAGTTCTTTTCAAAACCAAGACAAAGCATTTATTTGAAATGGCACATAAAAAGCGCTTTTGAACGTCAACATTTTCATTAAAATAGAATTGATTCTAGGCACCCCTTCCAAAATATATATATATAGGCTATATATAGTCTGAATATATGGAACCAATATATTCAGACTATATATAGCCACGTAGGTACCTTCACCCCACCAGCCTCGGTTGTAAGTACAAGTGTTTGTTTAGTAGAATGGTTACAGTAATTAAACAATGAAATTGGATTGATAGCAAGCGTACCTACGTGTTACAACACAATGTGTCCCGTAATGAAATGTAATCAAGCGTTAAATTAAAATCTTTTGGTTTATCAAAGGTTTGTTCGGAGGTTCGGTATTGTAGGTATTGTTTAAGCATTTACAACATGTTTTGTAATTTTTATACGACCACGGGTCTGCCTATTTTACTTGTCCTATGAGTAGGTACTTTAGTTTGGTTTGTAGGTACGTAATCCATTAATGATCTAGGTATGCATGAAACTTTTTTAACCTACATAATTCATCAAAAATTATTACCTTTAATTTGCAATTGTAGGTATGGAGTAGATAGCAAGATATTGTAACATCATGTTATTTCTATTTGGCGTCCACGACTGTAGGTCATGCTAAAAGTAGGTGTATTTTCCTTCTTTACATGATAAATGCATTGGTACTTGTGAAAGCAGGTTTGTAAAATTCTTAAAATATTGAAAACATAAGGACTGGTCCATAAATTTACTGAGTTAAGGAGGTCACATAACAGCCGTTATATGTAAAAGCAGTTTCCAGATTTTTTGTTGAGACAAATACCTGTTCTTCAACCACAGTCCAAAAGCCCGAGGTCATTTATTATTACAGTAACCGAAAAAAGATGGATATCACATTACAGAAGGAGTCCAAATTCCTTTAAGAACCGCGTCGTTAATCCGTCAGAAAGTTTCAGCCATGTTTTACGACGGCCAAAACTGACGACCTATAAAAAATTGTGCCCGTACACCCAAACTCCCGAAGTCCCGAAAAGTTTGATTTATTACGAGATCTAGCAATTAGATGGTGCGGGCCACTGAGGGATTGATTTATGATCATTCATAGTAATCATGAGCCTGTGATCCGTTCAGTAATTCTATTTTATGACAATTCCCTTGATGAATGGCTGCGTGCGGTTTCTGAGGCCCGCCATCTTGGATTGAGACGGTCGTGTTGCGGTGACAATTCAGGCTTGACAATATCGTTGTAAGAAATGAAAGTGTGAGTCATTTTGCATTATTTATGACCTACATGAGAAGAAAATTATTTTGCTCCCTCTTAGAAACTGTGTGTGTCCGTGTGGAAAGCTATCATTGAATTTTCCGGCAAATTGCAATACTGTAATTATTTCTAGTAGCCAAGCAAAATTATAGTAGTTACGTTGGCTGAGAATAAATTACTACACTCCAATTAGACAGTGGTTAAAAGAAATTTAAAAAGTCATCGAATCATGAGAACTCATTGCTTTCACCTTGTATTTATTGGTGATTATATCCGTAATTAGTTATTATTTGTAATTTTCTTGACATTGTAAATATGTAATTGAATTCCGAGATCTCTATGATTGCATTTTAATAACAATTTCATCGAGTTACATGCTCAGCTCAGATTAGGAAGATTCAGTAACGTCACTAAACCTCTCATATTTTGGAGATAAAATTAAATCTGTACCTTTGTAAGGCACACCTCATTTCTATGAACCCTATATTATACATACCTTCGTGCCCATAGAGCAACATTTTGGAGTTTATTAGCTCCAAAGTAGGTTTCTACGTATCATACTTCTTCAATAGTTATTGTTTAGACGAGTCTAGGTACATATTTTAAAGTTATTTTGTTAATGTAGGTAGTATCTAGGTAGGTGACATGAACTCATTACGCCTCACGTGGCTTCGTTAACCCTTTATGTCGTGTTCAAGGCTGCCACGTAAGTGGATAGGTATATATTTATTCATATATATGTATATATATAGATACCGCGGAAATTAATAAATCAATTTGATGTATCGCACTCGCAGTGAAGTGGAGAGAAACTTAATAAGGCGCACATAAAGTAACGTTTTATCTAGTTTCAATAAAATAAGGTTTTATTCTGAAAAGCTGTTTCTATGGAAAAATTAATCACCTTCCTATTAATGGTGCTACGATATTCTTAGCATGGTAAATAGTTTGTTACTTTCATATTGAATACGAAACTCATACGTTGTCTTCGTACCTATATTGATGTTTATTTAATTCACAACATACATAACATGACATCACGCCTGTTACCCCAGAAGGGTTAGGCAGAGGTGCACCTATAACAGGTACACCCATATTTCGCCAGTTATGCTTTAGTCCAATGTTATATGGGGCGAGCCTATTGCCATCAACCGGGCACAAATCCAGACTCCGGGCTGCTGTACTGAGGAAATCTAGATAGAAAAAAGATTTTGGCCGTTCTGGTAATCCAACCCAAGAGCTCATGTTCAGCAGTAGCTCTTGCGACCACTAGACCAACGAGGTTATTTAGTTCATTGTCTACCAAACCAGCTTACACACGCCCAATAAAAATAAATACCTAAGTACAAAAAAATCTCACGCGGAAGGCTTACGAGTTTTTAAACACACCTACCCACTTCGGCACCACTAGCTTCACACAACCAAAAAGCTATAAATAGGGCACTAAACTTAACACTTAGACATAAAGAGATCGGAGGTACATACAGGTTTGATACCGCGTTGCCGCCTGTCGACGCTTCGCCGTTACCGATAAACAAATCGTCGACTTCACTCAACCAGCCCTCTATCGTGACAGTAAAAACTTAACTATCCGGTAACACGAACACACCTGAATATAAATCACGAGCAACCGGTAACGGACTTATCGAAATATGTACGACACGATCGCTCTTCATGAAACTTTTAATGCTCACAACACCGCGCGGTAAGTACCAACTGACGCCCTTTCTAAATTATTGAAAATCACGCACGTAACCGATTCCTACGAATGCCAACCTCTAACTATAGGGTACTAAACACGTATTAGAGCCAAAAACGAGAGTAAAGTTTACCACAAAAGCCAAAATATTTCTCCAGAAAGAGTTATTTTAATTTTATGCAAATTTCACCCTTTTGAGTTTAACGACTCGAAGTAAAGATAATATACAGTCGATAATTTGGGTATTTTTTTGCTGATTTCGGACTCGTTTTGTCTGGTTTTTCGAGACCTCATATAAAGGCGCACGTAATTTGCCTAATGCGTATCGACAATTTATGTAAAGGTTACGCAAGACCGCCCTTTGTGAGGCTATAGTTACACTTTCGGTTTCAGCGTACTGATTTGCATAACAGGGTGCGCGCACAATGCTCGGACACCCTTTCTTGTACAATACATTTTAGTTTCACTTTTAACGTTGCATTGTTGACATTTTGTGCGAGTAATAAATAAATCAGGCGCAAATTTATAAGGTCCGGCGCATGTGCACAGGGCTACAATGTTGCCTTATGTTAGCTGAGTCCTTGTAAACCTGGTTCGTTTATGTAACGGTTAGTATCTACAGTGATAAAGGCACAGCAAGCGTCAACGTTCGGTTTACTCGTGAGAAAATTTTATTCGGTGAGAATGACTTGAAATGTTTCAGCCGGCAGACTTCAGTTAGAGTGCGTAAACGCTGAACTAAAGCTAGACTCAAGACTTGTGATTTCAACGTTTGTTTATGTTTAACTAATTTGTTTTTAATTAAACAATAAACATCAACTTTGAATAAGTAGTCATTGATGGTGAAATGGTTGAAATAAATGCCAATAACACACGTCATTATGGCGTGTAATATCGTTTTACAACTTTAAGGCAATAAATAAATTGACTGCCGTTTGTACATTTTATTACGATTTAAAAGTCGATGACTGTTTGAGACGAATAATTGATTTATGCCGGTTATTAATGTTAATTTGATATTGTCGTGTTATCTAACGCTTGTAAATGTTTAGTTGCTAGGTTTTTTTTACAACTTAATGAAATGATGGGGTTTTGATTGAAAATTTTGTGAACATTGTGATGTTGTTCAAAGCTTGTTCACGATCATTACGCGTGGATCAGCACCATCCAGCTTAATCATTTTGTAGGGAACCGAAAGGTCCAACACATTTAGGTAAGCATAACATTCTTTCAACTGCCATGCTTTTTCAAGACAACATCATTTTAACAAAATAAGCGGCGGATCCATCCACTTTAACAAAATTTTAAAATGCCTCTAAATTAAACAAAGCTATGTTGCAAGAGGATACCTACTAATGATCTTATATGTATAATCATGATCGTTATTTCAGAAATCTAAAGGCTGATTTCACCAATGAAACTGAACGAGATCAGCACATAAACTACGTTTAAGAGCTGTCAGTGTCATTATTTTCTTTGGAATATTGATACTGACAGCTCTTGAATATGCTGATAGCGTATATTTTCATTGGAGAAATTGGCACTAAAACAATGAATTTTGTACTGAAACATGTTTGACAAACAAAGCCGATTTGGGAAGAATTTCCAAAATTATGAAACATGATACTGTCATAAGCGACAGTTAAATACCACAAAAGTAATTTTAGAGCTATAAAAATTTAAAAACCGTATTTAGTAGGACTTAGCTACTTTACTACATCTCACTCCGGGCTTAATCCCGGACGATAGAAAGATGCATCCACCGCAGTCTAAGTCCAATATTTATGAGAGATTATTTTTACCGTCCTCATACCAATCATAATTAGTGGCCAAGAAGAAACGGTAGGCGCCCAACTATATCATACATATGTTAATGACCGGACTTTTCTACAAATGTTTTAGTCTTTTAACCGTTTAACACGTGTTAATAACTAATAAAACGCTTTAATGGTACATAAAAAGTTGAGATTTATAACGTATAGCCAGTATGCCTTATGATTTGCTTGACGCGTGCCTAGTTTACAACGTTATTTAATTCAACGTTAAAGTTTCATTGGCTTTCACTATGACTAGTTACGATTGCAGCACCAGGGAAATCTTATAATCTGTGTTATTATTGCGATAAATATTACTGTTATTACCAATTACGTATCTACGAGGTCGTTCAATGTTTGTTTGAGTTTTCTAGTTATTATTTTTGAGTGTTTGATCTGCTTTCTATATTTATGATAAGCTAAACTGTTCTCATTTCAGTCATGTATGCAACCATGATAACTGTAGTAGCTTTTGGGTTAGTCACTTAACTTTAGTTCTATATATTGCCTGATTGTAGGTCCTGCATTTTTAACTCATTGGATTTTACTATATACTCGTATGTGTGATTTTGTCTTCGAGACGTTTCTGTATTATCTATCTAATAAAAGCAGTTCATAATACATTATATTATACAGTTTCATTATATCTCAAGATCTAAATTCAAATAACGTTCTAAAATAAAACTATACCCCTTGCTACCTACCTGAACATGTTTAACCACTTATGTATATTCAAAGGCTGTATTTTGAAACCCAATCAGAATGAACCCAAACATTTGTATAGTGGGCAGTATAATATCGATAAATTGTTCACCTCCACCATAATATTAAATCCTCGTACGGTTTAGGAGGACGGGATACGGGTAAGAACCTTTCATACGGACCGGAAAACGTTCGGGTGTGGTGACGTAATCTGGATTGTTTCATAGTCGAATTTTTCAGGGAACATGACGTATAAATAGCAACCAATGCTGAAATGTAGTTTAATAATTTGAAGAATTTTAAGTAAAATAAGACTAAATTTACCTATTGGATGTTGTAAGCAATTATTTTACCAAGTATTTATTCTGATTGTTTTTAACTTACTAGTGATAACTTAAACTCATCTAGATATTTCCAATTATTCTTGTATTTAAAATTTATGTTTTACATTTCGTTGATCATCGACCATAAAGATAACGAGGGTGTGCGCTGATACCTTAGTATAATTAAAAGATATTAAGTTATATTCGTTTAGGTAGTTACCTATTGGCTGCAACTCTAACATACAACTGTATTTACCTTAGGCTTATTTCTGTTGTAAACCATAGGTACCATTTTTTTACTTGAAGGTACAAATAAACATTTCTTTTATTTTTCCTCTCGAATACCCTACCTATTCGAATTCGGTATAAACCCTTAAGAAAATTCACAAAACATTTTATTTCACAAGTTCATTTCCTGTTACAAGATACCTAAAAACCTACGCACAATTGGTCAGTTCAACTGTTGCGACAACAGTTCGTCGCACCGTCAGCCCACGTTCGTGTGAAGGGACACTAGCGGCGTGGGAGCGGCATCTGGAGCGGGTGATCTGGCAATGCTCGTAAACGAGCCGAATTAGTGCCCCCAGCCCGCTCTGCCTAGCTGGGGAAACAAAAACCAGATTTAAATATAGAATCCGTTAGTTATATCCGATCCTCTCTTGTTTCATACCATGCTATGATTGTGTGATTGTATGTTCGTTTTGATACATAGAGTTGTTAGTACACAAAATGTTATCTATGGTTTCAAGTTCATTGCTTGACTCGTTTGTTACATGTGTGTGTACATTTTATATTATTTCACGCTTTTCATCAGAGTTTTTCTTCGGAATTTCCTCGTCACAGATTCTGTCGCAGTCCGGTTTTCTCAATTGTAACATGACATTATTTGCAATGGTAAAGTGTTGGTAGCAACATAAACATTAAAAAAACATTGTTTGTTTACTGTAATATCTTCTACCAAGATTGAAAAAGCAAGTGATGCAGCACAAAATACAAACTAAGTATTTTGAACCATCTCAACCATTAAGATTTTTTTGGTGGATCTAAGAGACGCTGTTGGAAAATAATGTCTTACACCAATACTCAAGAGGATTATTAATTACACGATTATTATGTATGTACCCACGCAGGAACAATTTCAACTTTTCCCATCAAATAAAATACGAAATTAAAACATAGGACACCCCTATTCTTTCGTTACAGTTTGATTTTTTAATAGCGGTGTCGCTCATTTTAGGGTTAATTCCACATTGTATGGAAAAGGGTGGTGGGATCCAGTGCGGGTTATTATTGTAATAGTGGAGGGAAAATGTTTTGGGATAGGTATTGTCAGAGTAAATTAATTATATAGACAGAGTAGGTCCTGTGTCCTTGCTAGCTTTGTTTTTAGTTTCATATTGTAAAAGCTCAACTTTTGAAAGCTTCAAATCTACTTAGCTTTTGCCTGCACATGGAAACACACCTACCTAAGAAACGGCTGGATCTCTCTAAGAACGCTGCAGCACAACTTTCCCTATAATGTCTGCAATAAATGTGCGATAGAAACAGGGACATAAGCAGTATTCTACCTTCTAAAATATAAGACAGGATGTAAGTTTATGTGCAATGAATAATGCATGAAACAAATTTAAATCTCAAAAGAGCATCACAGACCATTTCCCCGGAACTATGAGTTAGCCAAAATTATATCTATCTCACAGTTAGCGGGGACATCATAGGGGAATGCCGGTCTTTTTTATTATTTATGTAATATTTTGCAACTTTTTTAAATATGAAGGGTGGATCCCCTCGCTAAAGGGTGGGCCCGGCCTGAATGAATTTATAGTCCTTTGTAGATAAACATATCAATTTGTTAGTGTTTTGTTAGTGGCATAAATATGTGACACAATTGTTAGCCCGTACATAGTCAGTCGACTTGATGACTCCGATGGACGCACTTGGAATGAAGAGTGACTTTATATCTGCTGGTGTTCCCATTTTAAATGGACTTTGATTAGTGAAAAGTGTGGTTGAAACTGTGTGAAATCAGGTTTTTAAATAGATATCTTTGTAACTGTCTAGAAAACTCATGACTATAATGAAAGCGAGGTAAGTGATCCAAGCAGTTCCATGTTTCGTCGTTGAACGCCTCAACCCTTCCTTGACTCTAGTTACGTCTCCAGATTAAAGTATAGCAAGGCAGCAAGTAAATAAACGTTGGTTTACAACAGTGTTGTTTACCGCATGCATCTCTTCCGTGTTCAACAGTATCCGCTAACCACTTCCTCGCTCCGGTAAAAAAATCGGAATCCAAACACTAACCCGGTAATATCCGAGCGACTTTACCCGTGAATCGATTGAAAAGCAAGCGAATAAAATCGATTTTCCCCCAAATTGAATAGTCGTAAAACGTAGGTAGCAGCAGTTTTAATGTCCAGATTGTTTACAAGGCGGCGTCACGAGTGTAAACGCTTGTCGATAATTGATGATTTGATTTACAACATCACCAAACAACCGGTGTTTGGGCGATCGCGATACGTAACCCGCGCTTTGAATGGAACGATATAACGTATCTAATAGCCGAAGTATACGTATTTGTACGTATTTATGGTTGGGAGAAAATACATTGGCTGCAAACTTACGGCAGAGAGTGAAAACTGTATTGTCAGTTTCTTTACTGATTTATAATCAGAGCTTTTGTTGTCTCAGACACACTTCATACCTAAATGCAAACTAGATAGAAAGTCAATATATTCCGTAACATCAAAACTGAATGTATCCTACCCGACAATATCCTAAGCCCACATGGCCTTTGATTCTGAGAACATGTAGTTTTCTGATTCACACTCATACTTACTTTTCGGTTGGTGTTGATGAATTTCTAAAAATCTTTTTAAACATCATCGCCTATTTCAATGATTACGTGTGTGAATTCTGTATTTTTAACAATGCTTCAGCTACCAAACTTCATTCGATCATGGATGAATCTCGCATTTGCCGAAATAAGGGGGGATTCTTAAGACGTTGACGTACTGAGCTAGGAAAATGAGATTTGTGTAGGGACCTACCCAAGTCTTATTTTCCTAGCTACGGACCTAGAAAAAACCTTTGAAGTTGTTTTCTGCTGAGTTCACAAAATAAAAGTAAGTCGGTGCGTTATTCCAGACATTAGTTTTATAGCTGTGAGCGGCTAAAGGAAAATAAATTCAGTCACGTAAGAAAATTGTCATTATCCGTAAGATTTTCCTTGTTCTAACGTAACCTATGTATTAGGTATCTATCTAGTAGAAAATCGACATCGTAGGTATTGTAAGTGAGTATGAGGAATTCCATTTTCTCTCAAACTCCATTAGTGAAAGAATATCACAATCCTTTAATATGTGACCAACTAAGAGCCGGACCACGTAGATCGCATGGCTCACGAGCGGGTGTAGATTACATTAGGCAGGCAGGCACGCCCGAGGCCCTCGAATACAATGCGTCAGCCAACAATGAAATATTAACGAATATTCGCACTCAACCATTAAAAAACCGTAATCAAGCGATTCAAAGTTCAACGGCCATAGCCGTGCTCTCGTAAACGGTAAGCGGCACCTATAAATTTTATACGATAAACAAAGAAACAATTGCGCTGTTGTAATGTCAAACTTTTGCGGTAGGTTATGGAGCATTGTGAGTTCTTCCGTATGGTTTTATGCATTTTTATAGTGTCGCCTTACACGGCTGCGATTGGAGCAAATTAAGGCGGCGCCTATCACGACCGCGACCACCGCGCATACCGTCGACCGCCGGAGACCGCCGAGCATACCGCAGACCGCTAGAGACCGCCGCGCTTACCGTCGACCACCGAAGACCGCCGAGCGACACCACACCATAGCGCACAACGTTTCGTCACGAGTGCGCAATAAACTTTTATCGCTTGTTCTTTCAAGTATTATTTGACAGTGTTGATGCGTTAAATTGCGATTAATAGATGATTAGCCATTCGGGCGTGCGTTTATAGCGGTCTCGTAATAAATTCACTTTATTGCGTATCAATCACGCGATAGTCGTCGCGGTGGACGCGACTCCACTGAGTTTCGCCTCCAGCGGTCCTTGCAGCCGCCAGTAGTAAATATTTTTTTATTGGAGGCTATAATTCTTACTGTAGGTAACTGGTAGCTTTTCTCTGCATACGCTCTATGCTAAATAGGTTCCCGATAGATAATAAAACCTCTTAAAAGCGTGCGTAACGAGCAAACACTTAGAAAATTTATTAAAAGTCTATAGGTAGATATTGGTCGAATGGGGCATACAAGCTCTCAAGATCTTTTGTGACCAACAGAAGATCATGAAAGCTTAGGTAGCGTTACTTAGGTTACAATTTGTAATAGCACCTTGTATTCATTGGATGGTGGTACTTCGTGTAAGAAAACAAAGAAACATAGGCTGCGTAAGTAGCGAGTTTATAGCTGGTATACCTACCTATTTCCATTTTTTACTTACAAGCCATGACTCACGATCATAGGTATAATAAAGTTAAATAGGTAGGTATGATGGTAACTAGGTAAAGAAAGTTCTTAACTTTTATTTTTACAAAATGGTACCTAGATAATGGTTTTTTACAAAACGCCTGAAAAAAAAACTGCATTTCCAAAGGCAGCTTTACTTTTCAGGCGTTTTAACTGTTTTTCAACATAGTTATTCATTAAAATAAAATACATAAAATGTTTTTGTTTAAGCTATGACAAAACATAATTTATTTATTAACTTATCCATCTATTAGCTCTTACCTAATTAAAAAATATAGGTATGTTCAGCAAAAAAAGAAAACTGCCAAATTTAAAGACGATATTATTAATCGAGGCCAAAACTTGCGTTTAATCACACGTGGAATATAAAAGTTGTAACATACAACACGGTTGCTATGTTTAGTCTCCTAACAAAGTACAGTCGCCAGCAAGAGCGACAGCGAGATCACGGCACCTTTAGTTTACAGTGTCATAAATTCACCGCCATTAATATTTGCTTAACTTACCATAAAGTGAAGTGGCGAACCGCTCCGGGCTGGCCAGTAAAACGTGCACTTAGTAAAGATTATCTCAGAGGTATGTGGCTGTAAATAATCGATGTTACTGCACTATACCTACGTACTGAGTTAATTTATGAGATGCCGTTGTGTAGCGCTTAAGTAACCAACTGCTGTGCAACTAAGAAAGATTTTGTGTCCGCCACTGTTTACTATAAATAAGAGTGATTGGGTATATAAATTAGTTTGAGTTGTTTAAGAAATATGTAGCGGAATTTGATCGCTGGATTTTGTTGCCTATAATTTATTTATTCATGTAAAGATAGAGAAGTTAGCAATGAGAAAGAAATGTGTAAAACTTCAAACACAGGGTATTGTTTGGAGATTTTACGTGATTATTAATTACCTACTAATTATGATCCTAGGACGGAAATAGTTCCTCTTAAACTTGTTCTTTAGGTACCTACTACAATAACTTTATTTTTACAGATCTCGTCAAAATGGTATGAAGCAAGAAAAGTCCGCGTAATTATCTGCAAGAAATTAAAAAGGTATGAATTTCACTTTTTTTTACTAGTTGTTGCCCGCGACCTCGTTTGCGATCAGTATGAAAAGTAGTCTAACTATATCCTCAAGGTTTATCGGTGAGCCAAATTTCATCCAAATCCGTTCAGCCGCTTTGGCGTGGACGCGTAATAAACATTTTTCGTATTTATAATACTAAGTTACTATATTTATTCCGTAAACACGTTTGATTGCGACTGTCACTGCATTTGGTAGGTACCGACATATTGCATTGGTAGGTAATAATTACCCACTTACCTTTCTACTTATTTAACAGAAGAATTGATTTAATCAAACCAAATAAGTAGCTATAAGTTAATACCCGCTTTTAAGATCAATGCACCTCATTGCACATATAACGGACCAATAAGACAAAAAAAAAAAACAAAACAAAACATTCCAATCAACTTAAAAAAAATAAAAAGCTAAATCTGATACCAGAATTCAAGAGAAAAATATCCAAGCTCGTAAACCTCATTTTTTAGTTTCCGCCATCTTCGAAGTATCTCAAAAATGTCCGCCGGTCGGGGACCGTCCTACCGCGCATCGAACGGTATCGCCATGCTTCTTTCTTTTTAATTTTTCGTTCCCCTTCTCAAATCGAAAGAACTCACGCTGTGATCACCCAGCACTCCCGTCGCTGTGCGAAAGAGATAGAACAACCCGTTTTGTTCTCATCTCTCTTTTGACGTATCTCGGGTGAGGAAAAGAGACAACAAATAAAGTAAAATGGCGTCGATAGCAAGGCATGGCAATGGCCCTGCAGCTAAATTTCAGCACACATACAAAGAATGTTGGTGTGTGAGTTTGATTGTATTGTCGATTGGGAGGGCCCAAGATCAGATGTCTTCAACATTTCTTGAGAACAGGTACTTCTTATAAGATTTTTAAATATTTATAAAGATATTCCAGTAAATCATTTTTTTTTTCACTCTTAAGCTAATTCATTTCATGTTTTATAGGTAACCTAGACCTAATGTTAACTACTTAAACTTATTTTCCGACAAAACTAATGTTTTACAGTCAGTTATGTATTGAAAATTAATTATAGGTTTAAGCAATAAAGAATTACTATTCTGGGATAAATAACATAAAAAAACAATATTGATTTTGTGATTATAAAACTGAAAATGTCTTAATGTCAAAACAATAACTTTTTTCCAAAAAAAAGCAATAACCAAAATAAAATAACACTGAAAACCAAAATGTTTGTGACCTCTACTCCAGGAAAAAACAGTTCATCTGATTTTAGAGAGATGTCGCTGTTCTCAAAATGTGAGAGAGCGAGAAATGTAGTCATATGGAGCTTTACAAAGCTTTGAATTTATTGTCTAAGGTAATGAATTTCATTATTACTTTACATGAAACGTTAACGAGGATGATGAATATCATTAATTGTGATGAAGAAAAAGAATAACTAGATATTGCAGTAGGAATTGCTAGAAAGGATACCTCCCTTAATAAATTCCTATCAAATAAGTACCAACTTTTTGCCCAGCTTATTGCCTGTGCTATACATTGATATAAAAGTGATGCGGGCAGTTTGAATAACACTTAATTCTGAGTAGTACCCACTAATATCTTCAGTACTAAATTAGTGCTAGGTAAAACCACAAAAAAATACCTAAGGAACTAGGTAGCAGTAACTTTTGCAGTAGGTTCTTATTAAAGTATAATTTTAAGGTTGACATAAAATATAAAAAATCATTGATATTATTGAAGAAGTATTAATAAGCTATGTTTACTCATAATATCTGAACATGCTTAACATCTTCAATGTAGGTATTGACATTTTTATAAAAATAAAAGTTTATATCAATTCTATACTAATAGCTTGAGGACCTAATAGATATCTTAGAATACACGTAAGTACCTAAATACAAGTATTTACATAGATGTCTGTCGCCATAGCTATGATTAGATACTTTTCCATGTTCATACAATAATTTCTACACAGCTTACCATAGTATTCTGCTCTGTCCTTGTAGAGCCCATCGTATCAGTGTGACTGTGATTTCAAAGCTTCTAAAAGTTCCATACTTTTTTAATAGATGGCGCTAATCTCAAGCATAATGGTAGAGCTTTCGGAAATTTATTTTCAGGCTCAAACCCTTGAAGTAGTGTCGTTTTTACAGACCTTTATATAGTTATATTTTGAGTCATACTGAAAATAAATAGACAGTCGTTTTCATGATCCCGAAATATTACACTTACCTACTATTATTATAGGCACTTACCTACTCTCAATTAGTTTAGGCTTTACCCATAACTTACGTTTGGAAAAGGTTTTTGAGCCGTTTAATTAAGACTAGTAGGTAACAGAGTAACATGACGTGTTAATATTTTCAAACAAATTATACACCTATGCATGAATTTAGCCAAAATTTAACTATTCTTTCATTCTTTTCTCTTACCTATCTTTGCCTAATTTCAAAGGACGAAGAGAAATTCTACAGCAAAAGATTCCTATTAAAATTCAGATGAAAAAACTGTTTTTGTTTGGACACACTTGCATCTGTATAAAGACAATGCAGGCGCGGGCGCATACGTTTCCTAGAAAGACAAGTTTGACCCAATTTTCTATTAAAATTCAAATTAGTTTTTTTCGCGAGCAAAGAGAAAGTTGACATTGTAGTTATAACAGTCAGTATACCTCCAGATTTTAGACGATAAAGTGGTGTTGTGTACGAAAAATGTGTAAATCGTGTTTTGTGTTAGTTCTAAAAATTAATTTTGCTGTAAACATAGGGTGTAAACTTGCGCGTGTTGTTTGGCGTCGCGCCAAACAAACCTCGTCAGCCAAACACAGATGGCGACGGAGAAACGCGACTAGGTACGTTGTTTGTCAGAATTCTTCTTGTAACTAATTAAAACAGTCTCTGGATTAGATTATGTGACGGAAATTAAATTAGAAAACCACAAATAATGCCAATCTAACTGTTAACTCCACTTTGAATCAATTAGCGGTTTGATCAAAAACTATATCCGATTTCTTGGAATCGAATCTAATTTCTAACCTTTTTTTTTCAATAAATATGTCTTTTAGTCAGAATCAGAAGCGGCCAATACAGAATTGTTCATTCGAAACTTGTTCAAACAGGTATGTTTAAGACGAGGTTGCAGTACTTTATAACTTTATTAAAACCTCTGTACATGTAAACTTCTGTAAAATGTGTGAAAACAGAAACGTGAATTTTAATATTTGGCTCATAAAAAACATAGAGATGACACTAAATCACTATTTAAAACGTGTACCTTGAAAAGATTCGGTCATGAAACCATGCAAATGCAAATGCATTTTATATCAAAAGATAATTAACTTATTGTTTTAGGGCACTTTATATAATTTTAAATATATAAACAAAATCTAGCAGTTCAAGCGCGCGCACCGAGCGGACAGTGCCCGCTGAGACGCACTACAAGACACACCGCATTACAAAGAGAGCCTTAACAAATTAAATTATAAATCTAAGAGACTGATACTAAAATTCCACGTAGTGTGTGGTCTCTTTAAGTAATATTTTGTCTCGAAAAGCCCCGACTGGTCAACGTTTTAATGATCTAAGTAGGTATGGAACTTAATTTACTGCAGATAGTTATATCAAAAGATTATGCACGGATTATTTTAATGTCTGAATGCCGATATTCTTTCATATAATAAGTTCTCTATACCTCGTTAATTAGTAAAACATTTTATACCTCTATGATCATAAACATGGATTGGTATTTGAAATTGTGTAATTGGAATACTGTTTTGTAGTTGCGTATCTACGGCCGGTTGTGTCACCTTTCAAGAATGCGTTGAGAGTTGATCGTATTCTGATTTAACACGCAAATCTACTTAATATCTAAGATACTATGTTTAAGTAAAGCTATGTTAACACTTAAGCGCTAATGTATGCTCTTATCTTTGACATTGTTCTGAATAGCAATAAATAAACTCATGTGTAATTTATTTCAATATTATGTTTTGAATTGGTTCGTTGATACTTTTTCAAAATGGTTTGTGAATTTAAGTAACCTCTTTCTAGAGCAGAGGTCACTTGAATTCGATAGATATTTCCATATGACTCATTCTGTTACGAATTTGAAACTAATTTGTAGTCAACTTCAGTAAATAAATAGATACTATTATAATAATGGGCTGGACAAAATAGGTATCACTTTGTCCTCTTTACCTACTCTAAAACTCATCCTTCTACGCACTCGTGAAAAATAAACCGGTTCGATTTGGTTAATTTAACTTATCTACGAAATAGACAAGACCCCAATTTAGTCAAATTTGATTCCTTTCCCTGTTTCGCCCTTGGTCCAACCTTGTCTATCTGGAACTCCCTACTAAAGGAGCGGCCCTTTATTTTATCAATAACGATAAGGCTATTTTGACTTCAATCTTATATTGTTATCTTCATTATTTTCTGATAATAGAATTGATATTATATCTTTACACATCAGCGGTGTCGGTGGCATGCCATCAGTATTTTCTATTGTGTCCAAATAAGCATAGAAATAGGTCCACAACTTTTTGTATTAACTGCAATTTGAAACTTATTTTATTTCATGCTTCTTATGTTTTTGATTCTAACGTTAGCCTGCTCAGTTGTTACAGACTACTGGGGGGGAAAGGTCAAATCTTTGCTGATACATAGTTCATCTATGCGTTAATGCCCAAATTTAGGATGTTACCTTTTTTGAAATAATTAAAATTAACTATCTATTTAATTAGAAGCTGCCCTACAGAAACCCGTTCCATTAGTAAAATATTATTTAAAATTGCTTGAACAATTACCAACGTGGTACCTGCTTCTTTTAAGACAAGTGTGCGTTTATTAAAAAGAACAAGCTACGGTCGGTAGTCGGTAGTCCACAACGCGGGTGTTCCAGTACTGCTGGTAAGTTATGTGTCTGTATGTCCGCGAGCTAAGGAACGCCATCTTTATGGCCTCGTTACCGCTAATAAGTATCTGCTATCGTTTACCAGTACTAAATGACTCTCGTGTGTAAATACTCCACCTAGGCTCTTTGTAGAAAGGTACCTAATTGATACCAGGTTCCAAGTCATAAGATTTAATAAAAATGTAACAGTCTAAACTAAGGAGACGTGAGATTTTCGAATGATTTTTCAGAAGTTTTCTTTGAACGTAGCATATTTGCAACGAGAATGCCTAGATCGTTTGCAGTAAAGTCCGATTCACTGAACACAGTAATGAATCAAATATATTTTTAAAAGAATTGCTATCTTAGATAATACCTTAACAGAAAAAGTTAAGTAGGAATATAAAAGTCTCAACGCGTACTCTCTGAAGGAATCTGGAAAAATGCCATGTTGTGTCTTAGAATATTTTGCGGTGAACATGTTTTGAAAACACAATCAATTTAATAAAATATTTTCGGCCAGATTTTTACGACTTCTACAAGAGGGGTGTAAGTGAAAACATGTTCGGAAGCGGGGATATCCGCGCAATAACAATAACTCATACAGTCTCGCGCGCCCCCCGCTAGATGGCGCACCACGGACACAAGTAATCCATTTATTCTCGGGGCGAGCTTTATGTAGCGAACTCTTAAGAGCCAGTGCTATATTGTTTTATGTTATTATTTATAAATGCCGGCGGTGCGTGTACCGACTGGCTCAGAGGGAATTATGAAAAAGGTTTCCGCGCTCTCACTAATGCACCACTACCTGCTGATCTTAATTATACACAATCGGGCAATTTACTTTCGGAGAATTTTTATAAACACTATGCAGATGAGTTAATTTGTAGCTTTTGGAAGTGATCATAATAAAATAATGAGTTGCCCGATCAAAGTTGGTAGCGTACAATAGCCGAGGAAATTTTTTATAAAATTATGTTAAACTCTATCGAGACTTTAATGTTACACAAAGTATTTGTTACTTAATGGCATTTGTTAATCTTTTAATTAACGGATTTATGAATAATAAGGCTATAATATGAAGTACCTAATTGCTCATGTACCTATGGTAAAAAGGCTTACCTACAACCCAAAGAAGCGTCCTATCACAAAGCTGTGTCAAATATTCTATATTCTCATTAGTAAATAAATCATAATTTCTGTACCAGTCACTGGAATTAAGGGTCATATATCGAAGTTTCTGTCAGTTCACACGTTACGCTTTAGTGAACGTCAGTCTTGAGTAATAATTGTTCCTTCAGCGTTGGTAACGGAGTGACATTCCGCCTGGGAACAAGAACTCGGCTGTAAGACATCCGGGGAATGTGAGGAGCAATTACCCGCCGACAGGGGGAGGGGGGAGGAATCTTAGAAGTTTCCGACCCTGAGGAATTTTGCGGATGAAACGTTTTAATTGGAATCTCTCGAGAATATTTTGTAATTGCTGGCTGCTAAGAGCCAAGGAATTTGTTTGATATTCTCAGTTTGAAATTCAAATTAAGATCTTGGTTGTGTTTGTCTTTGTTTTGATTTTGCTTTAGAACATAGATTTTAGAATGCTATTGAAGTATGTTGGTACCGTCAGGTGAAGATACCGAAAGGTAAAAAAGTAATATTCTTTAATAATTAAAGTTGATGTTAAAAACATTACTTAGTAAAATTTCCAAAAAAAAAAAATAAGGTTTAATTTTACTAAAGCTACCAAAGAAACATTACAAAAGATAAAACAAAAATCTTTTGTAAACATTGCAATTTTAGTACCTTATCAGTTTGATAGCTCCCTTATTCTTAAGGCATAAAAAGCTTTCTTATCTTAAAGATTTAAAAAGTTTTTAATAACCCCTGGAAACAATCCCACAGGCCTTTTTGCCCTGAGTCAGGGGTAACATTGGGTACCCACCCAAAGGCATTGAAGGCCCTTTCTATAGGTACTTGCCTAAGTATGTGCAGTCATTTCCCCTCGAACAGGAGAGCGTTAGAACGAATGAAAGAGTTTAGTCGATACTATCTGGGTAACAAAGAAAGTTTTTATTGGCAAAGTTGCCATTTCGACAGGATTTGATCCGTCTCAGCTTTTCCAATTTAAGAAAAGTAGCAGTAAAAGCTAGTACAAAGGTATTTAGATAGATTAGTTTTGTTCAAGTGAAACTTAGTAGTTTTTGATACAAGATTTGTTAGACGTTGACTCTATTTTGATAGGTAAGTGGGTCCAAAGCTACTTAATTGTAAAATGTGTAGTGGCGTACCTATTTGGTAGGACTAAGACTGTATGATAAAAAAACAACCTATAATATTATTGTTATTGATACTACTCACATTCCTGTCGCATCTGTAAAATAGTAAATCAAATCTCAATATAGCTTTAGCAGACCGCCTTTATATTTGAATTTAAATTGGTACATTTTATAATAATATCTTCAGAGAGACGCCGCTCGGCGAAGCCCCTCCGGTTTTCTTTCTTCTCTTTTTATAATGTAATTTTCTTAAATCACCTCCTCTGCCCTCCCCGTTTCTACTATACGTATACTTACCTATCTATTATCGCAACGAAATTATGTTATATTTTCTTGTTTATTAAAGTAAGATGTTCTAGTTAATTACTGTTTTTAACACGCTTTTTAATACAGTACTTAAAACACATTTAATAAATACAACCTGTTTTTAATTGAGTATATTTTAATAACTTGTTCAGAATATCTTACAAATAGATAAATAAAACAGTCGTTGTATTATTTGTAGTAGTAGTGTTGCCTATCACTGTTTTTTTTTCATAACCTAACCTAACCTTACTGTAGACATGCAAGAAAAAATGCTTTGTATTCGATGAATCCACGATACAATAGTAAACTCTAGCTATTACTTAAACACATTGTTTACAATTAAATGCTAAACGCACTTATGCAATGATAATAAAGATTGTTATCAATGCTGTAACTTTGATGTGCAATTTGTATGTTTTACGGCGTCAAAGATAAAGATAAAGCCATTAATACATTGTCAAATTGTGTCATAAAGTAATTAAGACTATTTATGTACAGGTAAATCGTCAGGTTAATGTGGACACATTTATTTAATAAATAAATCGTCGACGCGGGTCGTGCGGCGCAAGCGCATCGTTCCTAGTTCGTTCACCCCGAACATCTGTTCTCATATTTCAGTCAGTCTTTATCAACATGCGTACTTGACCGTAAATTTCCTGGGGTTTGTTATCTTCGAATTGTGTAATAGTTTGTTTGTAAATTATAGTTCAGTGTGTTTATTTGAAAATCCATAAAGTTTTATTGTATGCTTGTACCTAGGTCAGTTACAAAGGCTATCACACCAAACGTCGTAAAACACGCTAATACTGAAGTTAAACGTTAAATTATAATTTATTATCTATTTGCACGGTTTTTATTAATGATTTGAGTGAAGCAATTTAAATTACCTACACTCAGGATTGATTTGATTTGATTTGACAGGGAACTGCTACTTAGGTATTAGGCACTTCATAAACAATTGGGTAAATCAAAGAAATCATTTGAAAAAACAGATGATTGATGACAATTTATTTGATTTACAACCATTCACAGCGTCGGCGTCGTTACGATACGGAATGGCCTTACGATATAGGCAGCTACCTGCCCGCCATATTGGATTTTAGGGCAGAACGCTCTGTGATTGGTTCACGGGCCAAGATGGCGGCCTTGTATTTCAAAGACGGTAGGTAGGTATGTAGTTTGTATGACCCGTTTTTTAGATTTTGATATTGATATCTATTGATTTTCTTTAAGCATCTACCTTACCTATTTATTTTCTAAGATCTTTTTTTTAATATTATGAACTAAAACATATTGACTGAGAAAAAAAGTACGTTAGCTCTTTAGCTATGTCTGAAAATATGTTGGCAGTTGGTGGTTCACAATATTATTATTTTGGCCTTTGGCAAAGTTGGCATAAAATAAATTATTCACCAAAACATAATCTGCCGAAAAAAACAGAATGAATTGCAGGGTATGTTAAAAAATAGATTTTGGAACAAACATTCTGTTTTCGGAGCGAGTTGGTCTGTGGCACGGCTCTGTCGCTTATTTTCATCCAGAGAGAATTCAAGAGATTTACGACCGGCTTCGACGCTCGTCGATTCAGCACATTCGCTCTCAGAGACCATAACTGACAATCTTCTGTCTCGTAATTTTAATGAATTAAGTTGATTTTTTCAGTTTTAAATTACGAGGTGATTTCTCGGCCTACATTAACCTCGATTTTTGTTTTTTTTTTTTAATCACAGAAAAAGTCTGTATTGTTGACCGTTTTTACTGTAGTTTGTCATGTCCCGGCTGAATAAACAAATCTTAAATGTGGCAATGTGTTTCAACCAAAACATGACGCCTCAGACTTCTATATACATTTATCTATAGCGTGTAGCTATAGTTGTGTATCCAACGTAGAAGTTATTTGAATAGTTTCAGCTCTGCGGTAACTGGTTAACTCGTCTGAGAGAGGTTTACTGAGGCAGCATTGCTTTTGTCTTATGTTCTGTAATATCTTTGCTACTTGACTCCCGCATTCAATTTACAACCCTTTGTATTAGGTTATAAAATTCAAATTACAACAGAATATAGGGTCGTTTATGTCGTTTGAGGTTCGAGAGGGGTATCGTTCGTTTGGAGTGAGTTGTTTAGTTGAACCGAGATAACGTTTCCGGACCGTAGTCAGCCAGGGCAGCGGTGTTCTCATGACTGCGCGCTCAATACCATGAATGTTGAACGTAAATCTAGCAATTTCAGTTAAGTATAGTTTTGCAAAGATATTCAGAGGTCCTGTGTTAACCTAAAGGTGTCTTCCGGCTACCTAAGTATGACGAAAATGGGCATCAAGGGCATCAAAGAAATGTCCCCTGGGTTAAATGTTGCGATTCCTGTAGAGATTTAACATTACTCATAATATTAAAATCATAAATTACACCTACCTACATCGTCAACCCCTAATTATTAACTTAGTGAAAGTAGGTAAATGAATTGAAAAAAAAAAGATAAACAAAGAAAATGTTGCTCTCATTAAAAAGATAATAAAATGCGAGCGTAGCCTATCCGTTGTTTTGGCCGGAATATAAACAAAACGGACACATGGCCGTTGTTGTATTCACATACAATATTAAGCTAAGGCTTTATTAAGAGCACGACCGGGCTTAGACCACAGACCGGGACGCCCTTCCCGGGTTATTTAATAAACACCGACCGAAACAATTGAGGAAAACTGAGGATTCTGACCGCTTAATAGGCGCAGAGTGAAAGAAAGTTTTGTACTGGCCATCTGCTGTGCTCTGTCGTTTATTCGTTCTTATATTTAGGCTGCAAAAAAAAAATTACCTAACCAAAAATCATGTTGTGGAGACCTTATCTGAAGCGACATGGAACTCGCTTTTCACAAGACAACCTAACTTCAGTTTCGCGGAAAACCGCCTAGAATATCAATCGCAGTACAGCGGCAACAGAGAACGTAACAAGGAAAATCTGAATATAAAGTGCTCACACTTCCGTTCTGATAAAACGTTCAGCGTGCAATAACAATATAATATTTTTAGCGTAAGTAAGTAAAAACAGAATTTTACCATCGCCGCAGCTCGCAGCAAATCGTCGACAGACACGAGAAAAAAAAAATTGACAAAAGAAATTGCGTTCGGTCGTTGTTTTCGGCCCAATTTTACCAAACAAGCCATTCATATTCATACCGGTACCCTTTGTGCCGCGTTACGCAACTCAGCTTTGTTCCCCGTCTTCTTTTGTTAATTTATCTTCCTCAAACTTTATTGAAAGGAGCCTTTGTCAGCAACAATAAAATAATCAGACGATCTACATGATAATGTGACTTTTTCTGAAATGTTTGAACTTAGAAAGTTCCATTCACTTAAAAACCTTTCCTTATGCAATTTCTAATCTGTAAATCAGATTTTTGTGTATTCTGTAGTTAGGTCGACTACGCTTGAGTAATGAGGTCATTTTAACAACGATTTATGCCAATGAACCTTTTTAAAACTTCTTATTCAAGCCTGTTTAATAATATAGTCACGAACTGTAAACTTAGGTACTATCTCAGTAAAACACGAGCGGCTAAATTTAATTTGCATACTTAATTGTGAACGTTCTTTAAATATTTTATGAAAAATATTAAGTTGAGGGGTTTTCTAAGTAAAAAAAGAGATCCACTTTGCTTATCATACTTAACGAGATGATAAAGGCTTCGCTGAGTCGAGGCTGGGCTGATTTACATACGAATGATTATAACTTGGTCGCTTAGGCTCTCGCCCTTAAACCGGTCCCACAGACCTACTGTAATAATATGTATTATATAGGTAGGTAGGTAGGAGCCTACTTATATTCGCTATGTTGATATTCTGTATTGAAACAGATAGGTAGCACTTGCTACCTCTACCTTGAAACCCGAATAAGATTTTTTTAAACCTACCTAGGTATAAAAAAAATCTTGTTCGGGTTTCATTTTTTTTAAACACTTATTTGCGTTGTGAAATAAGTACCTAATATCTTTTCATATTATTAGAAATACGAGTAGGTAACTACTAGTTGTTATTGACCTGAAATAGATTGTAATAGATAAATTGATTACCTACTTTTGTCTGTTCTGTCCTTCAATTTCAGTTAGTATACATTTAGTGCTTTATTAAAAATAAATTAAAACTATTTGTTCTGTTGATTTCCATGCCTTAGCCGTTTTCTTTAGGGCAGTAAATACCTAAAAGATTCCTCTATGTTAGTATAGCTAGGTACAAGAAAAAAAAAGGATAAACCGCACTAATAATTTGTATTTTATTTAAACTTTGCCTTGTGATACAAAGTAACAAAGAATTCTGATTGGACCTTCTTATTGTGATTTTATTCAGGACCCTCGCTCGAACTTTGAAAATAAACTACAAAACGCAACATATTTTGCATTTTTTTGAATTATAATAAAGTAGACACAAAGAGAGGAGGATGAACTCGAAAATGGCTTCTGAACGCCCCCGAATAGGGGAGAACCGTCCAGATGCATAATTATGGAAGTTTCTATTTGAATTTTATGCGAAAATTCATACCATTCTGTAAATGCAAACTTGATGAAGATTCTGGGGCAAATCTGAGTGCTTAATTCTGGAAAATAATGTTTGATTTTGAAGGAATCTAAAACATTTTAACTTAGTGGCGGATTCAGTAAGCAGCCCTTGGCTGTTTTGATCTGCTTATTCCTTGAAACTGCTGGATAATTTAGGATTCAGCAGTTTCTATCAAGTATTAAAACTTCATTTATTAAAGAAAGTTTTGAAGCTAATTTTTACCCTTAATTAGGTACCTATCTATGGGTGAGATTTTCCTTTTAATTTATAGGTCTTCTAAATATCAGTGACATCTAAACTCTTCCTTAAAACCTTTCGTATACAAGTAAGCATGGATCTACTACAAAATCAGATTGGTCACACGTTTTCCTAACGTGCTGAGCTTACTAAACGTAAAGCATTTGTAATCCATATGTATTAGGTACCTATCTACCTACCTACTGCTGGCATACCGTGTTGAGATCAAGATAACGTGTTATGTTCGTCACCCAAAATAGATGAGAGAGGATATTATTACCTTTGTGGAGATTCTGTTTATGATAATGTGTTCCTTACTTTAAAAATAGGCAGATAGGAATGTTGTTGGAAAACAGTTAATAAACTGAAATTTAAAAAGTAAGCCAATCAAGTAAGTCAATCAATTGAATAAGTGAAAATCATTCCTAAAATAACATATACCTTCCTTTGAAGGAACAGCTGGTTAAGACGTCTTTCTCAATTAACTAAGTACCTAGATTTTTCGTTGAATTGGAAAGAAAAAAAAAATACCTTTGTAGACAGTTTTAGGTATGTACCAAGAAGGAGTTAGGATTTAACTGATTTTACTGCCTCAGAGAACAAATTCCATTATTATATCCACCACAACGTTTTTTGGTAATAAGCTGCTGTTGTAGCTATGCGTAGGTATGTACTGTCTCCATAACTTTGTCGCCAGCATAAAAGTTCCTATTTCTGAAGAATCATATCGTCAGGGCTCACAAAGTCCATGAATCCCAATGTCCCGGAAAATATAACAAGGCGATTTATATTCGGGGGCGGTTCGGGACTCGTTTTTCTATCACAGAAATCTGGGCCTATATGTGTTCCGTATTATACGAAGGTAACCCTCCGCCATTCAAGTAATTTGTACCATCTGGAAAGGAACGTATTGGAGCGAATCGTTCCTATAATAAGTATCCCATTGTTTTGAGTTTTAACGGTTTTATTTCCCCTACTAATTATCAACTTATAGATTGCGTACAGGAGTACCTACCATGAAATATTTTCCTTAGATACACATTGTTGAAAGGTAGCTCAACAAGCAGGAAAAACGGCTTTGAAAAGCCCGTTCTACACGATAAAATATTATCGAAGTACTCCGACAGTTTTAATTTCTTTCTTAGCTTAATTGATAATTCAATCACGCTGTACGGTTGCATCCTGCCAACTGCAGGCCACGAATTTCAACGAAGGGAGGGGTGGCTACGGAATGATTTCTATTATAGTAGCGAAGCCGCCCCGAAACAAAAGGTTCGCGTAAGGGACGCGTTATTTTTATACGAAACGACTCCAGAATAACAAAACAACGACTTTTCTTCGTAAAAATATCTTAATAAAAGCCGGAATTAGGCGATTACATTCTGGTCATGTGCCATGTTGCTTCCTCCGTTTGCCTCCAAACTATTGTTTTTGTTGAATTTGATTTATGTTTACTTTAGGTAAGATTTATTGTTATTTAAAAGGATACATTTAAGTTTTACCACTTGTATTAATTAGTTTGTGTATAAGGTAAACAGTGTCGGTGGTTAGGCAGTTTGCGCTCGTAATTTAAAGCACTCGGCGATGGAAGCAAGTGATAGCACAACAAACAAAAATATGATACAATTCAAATGTAACAAAATAAAATTTATTCAGACCGCCGCTAAATAAATTCTCGTTCCTTTAGGACATTTTTATATTTCCTTACATTTGTGCATCACTTCAAACTTAATTAGACTTTATAGAGCGTTCCTTCCCAATTTCGTTTTACTCTTGTCTGACGCACGCTGAGACTTATTCATTGGAGTGAGGGCGTGGGAGGGGTGTGCGGAGGGCAGGGGAAGGGGGGAAGGCTTGGCCCGAAATAGCAAATAAATGAGACGAAAATGTAAATGTTGCGCTTCAAAGATGAAAAGCGCGCCGCTGCACAGTGGGTCGAAACTATGATTTTAGTGACTTAGGGCTCAACTTTGCTTTTTTACTTTTTTCCTCATGTGGATGGATAGAGCTCATTAACCTCAACAATAATTGTTCTGATGTATTTTTTCCTAAACTTTATACTTTGGGTAGAAAAATGTGTTTTGTTATTTTTTTGTATGGAGCGGATCAAATAACCTTAAATTCCTGCTAAGTAGCGTGTGATCCCGCGTTGAAACTTTATTTTTCATATACCTTGTCTAGTCTATTATCATTTGATGCTATTAACGTGTGCATAAAGTTGCAACTCTGCCAAATAAATGGATCGAAAAAAATGAAAAAATATATAGAATAAAAAGCTACATTTTTTACTTTCGTAAGTTCTTTTAAGTTAAATTTGATATGGAATAGTAAGTAAAAGCACGTAATAATACACATAGTTACTTAACAACTAACAACAATACATTTAAAAGGTCCCTAATTAGCTTAAATTTACTAATATATGTAGTTTTAGTAAATTTAAAGCTAATCACACTAATCATAATACATTTAAAAGGTCCCTAATTAGCTTAAATTTACTAATATATGTAGTATTAGTAAATTTAAAGCTAATCACACTAATCATAATACATTTAAAAGGTCCCTAATTAGCTTAAATTTACTAATATATGTAGTAGTAGTAAATTTAAGCTAATTAGGGATCTATGAATTTCAATTTCTTTGTTTTAATGACTTTAACATGTTTATGAAATGTTATTTTAAGTTAGATTTAATACTGAATAGTGAGTAAAGATAGGTACATAATAATACAAATTAGTAAAGGTAAACTAACATTACTACAACTAACACAAGCAAACTAAAAACTAACTATAAACAACATCAAACATTACTATTTCCTTTCAATTATGAGTTTGACATTTATAAACTAATAAAAAAAACAAGAAACTTACAAACTACCAAAAAATCTTATTCACTATCGCTATGACTATCTTGTAAATTATCTACATCAATAAAATCTATATCGGATTCTGTGGGAAAAATCAGCAGAAGCTCTTTGACTTTTGGAGAGAGAACCATTATATTTTGTTTCACCATTCGAGGTCTTAGACTTGTGATCTTTGGATCAGAAGACAAAAGAAGATTGTGTATAATATCCTCATTTGTCGCCGTTCTACTTACCTTTCTAGAATGACTCTCTCTATATTTCCGGAAATCTTTATTACGAGCTTCCGCTGCCTCTTCCGACAGTTTACCTATAGGTATGGCACCAAAGTGCTTAATTATATCACTCCCATGTACTAACAATTTATGTATACTGGAAGGCATATAATACCAGGGATATAAGTGAACGTACAATTGTGCAGTATCTCTACAAAATTCGGAAAACTTAGAAAGATCCACGCTCTCTCCAGATGCAACCGTCTGAAGAATCACATGAAACCTTTCTATTAAATCTTTATCTATTCCTGTTATGCGAGCTGTTGTTTCTGCATCCCTAAAAAATCTTCTGGCAGTATTGCCATCATTGGTTGTGCCTACTCCTTGCTTGACTACGTCAATAAGTAAACCGCATTCTTTCTTAAACGCTTGCTGTATAGCGCTCTTTCTGAGTGACATTTTTTCTTTGTCATCGCCCCTGCAACTCCATTTTTTGAAGTCCAAACGATAAGCTGCAAACAAAAAGAAATATCACTTAAATAAAAATCTCACAAGTAACTATATAACGTGAAAAAAATTATGAACTAATAAAATTATATTTACCGATATGAAGTAAGCACTCCATGCTTCTTATCCAGGCATGTAAAGATGACATTCCATACTGGAACACTTCTTCGTTGTTCTCTTTTTGAGCAAGTGACTCTAAATTGTTCATCTCTGACGGTTTTGCTTTGCAGATATCACAGACAGCTGAAGATGTGTCTGACAAATATGACGATATTTTGCCGTCTATCATCGTCAAGTGCAATTGATGCTTAACTTCAACTTGATTGAACTTGATTGGCTGAAGTGTTTCTATTTCTTCGGTTATGCTAGCTTTTATAGTTACCACTGTTGACTGCGTTTCTTTGGTAAATTTGAACATTATCGGACGGCAATAGAAAGTTGATGAGGGTCGATCGTTTTCCCAAACAATTGTTCCATCACATTGTTGAAGCCTTATAGGAACTAGACTGGCCATGAAGATAGTTGAGTCATCAAACTCTGCTTCAGTCTTTTGTTTATAATTACTTTGACCTGAGGCTCCATCAAAACCCCATTTGCTTATTAGCAGTAACTCAGTTGGCGAATCCAAATCTAAAGTAATCACTTCTAAAAGCCTAGATACCGTCAAGTTGAGTAAAGCTTGCAGTTTAATAGCAGCTCCTTCTTCAGTTATAATTATGTCTTCTTTCCCTGGATAACATTTTGCCTTCGCTTGTTTTATTTTATAATAAGAAGGGTATAAATCAGACCTATTTTCACTTGCTGCTTCTCTTAGGCTTATATACTGCCACTTACTTAATTTAAGTGAAACTAATAAAGACAGTGCCTTATCGGGTGAATATGTACTACTTTTCGGTTTACTTGTACTTAAACACTCTTTAACTTTTTCTAGATCTTCGGGGTGATTTAGTAAATGGTTCATAATTTTTCCTACATCCTCATTTCCGGTGTTTCTTAAACTAGCAATTGTAGTAGCTTTAAGTTCATCCGGGGATAACGAAAGCGATTGGTTAATTTGATCAACGCGTCGTCGTTTTTGCCTGGAGCCCAATTCCTCGAAAGGTTTTCGAGGTGTAAATGTAGATGTCGAAGCTTCTGTAGTAGATGGTGGTAGATTTTCGACATCTTCAGTATTACAAATCTCGAGCCTTTCCTGTTCAGTGTTCACAGCTTCAGGTATTATTCCTTCGGGCCAGTTTATTGCACGTTCCAACCAATCACCATTTTTTCTTACAAACTGTGCTAACGTGCGACTACTTCGTTCCCATCTTGCACTTATATTTGAACAAAAGCGCGTACAGAATTTTTGGAGCTCAACACTGTTCTCTTCGGTCACGTTTATTTTATGTTGTAGGAATTGAAAGAATTTTTGACTATCCGACAGTGACTTGACCTGCTCTCTTAAAATCATAAATAAATCTAAATTGTTAACTAAATTATCCATTATAACGAAAAAGGGACGATCAGAATCACGAGATGTTAGTAGTAGTACGAATAAACGAACACTAGTTAGTATATAATAAATTATGGTCATTTTATACTTCCAGAATCCAGTGACAAACAATGTTTACTAATTTTTCTACTACCCTCATTAACTAATTATCCTAATTAATATTACAGTAATGACTAAAAGTGAAAAACATTGTTATTTTATAAGGTAAAAGGTTAAGCTAATTACAGTAATTAAACACACAAATAGAAATTAATTGATTTCATATCCACATTTTTAAATAAAGGTCCCTAATTAGCTTAAATTTACTAATATATGTAGTATTAGTAAATTTAAGCTAATTAGGGACCTTTTAAATGTATTGTTGTTAGTTGCTAAGTAATTATGTGTATTATTACGTGCTTTTACTTACTATTCCATATCAAATTTAACTTAAAATAACTTACGAAAGTAAAAAATGAAGCTTTTTATTCTATGTATTTTTTCATTTTTTTCGATCCATTTATTTGGCAGAGTTGCAACTTTATGCATTTGTTTATAGCATCAAATGATAATAGACCAGACAAGGTATATGAAAAATAAAGTTTCAACGCGGGATCACACGCTACTTAGCAGGAATTTAAGTTTATTTGAGCCGCTCCATACAAAAAAATAACAAAACACATTTTTCTACCCAAAGTATAAAGTTTAGGAAATAATACATCAGAACAATTATTATTGAGGTTAATGAGCTCTACCCATCCGCATAAAAAAAAAAGTGAAAAAGCAAAGTTGAGCCCTAAGTCACTAAAATCATAGTTTCGACCCACTGTGCGCTGGCTCGTTCTTGTTAAGCTCATCGCAAATGTACCCAAAATTAGGAGCTCGGCTGAAATAATTTTCAGGCCAGATGTAACGAACACCGACGCTGTGAAACAGGGTGTAAATGAAAATACAAAATACTTTATGTCTACTAATTAAAGTGACTAAAGTTACTCTGTTTTGTTTTTTTGATATGTGTTTTCTCGGCACACGTGTTCCAAATCACTGCTAAATGTAAATCATTTGATACTTTTCAGCATAAATTCTGTAACCTACATCGAAGCCCACCACCAACACGAATCGAAAATAAAACGAAAAGGCCTCCTGCCAAATTGTCTCTTTTAAAATGAGAACGCAAACAGTTTTATTTAAAAAAAAGTAATTTAATGTTACCTTTAACAAAGCTTAATAAAGCCGTTTACTCACAATGTCTCAATCGAGTACAATGGACCGGAGTTCACCATATTGTTTTCCCAAATAAGTCGGTTTAATAAAAGTCCGAATAAGTCTTCGACATATGTCCGGGTAGGATTATATTGAATCATTGCTGTGCCACCCTCGTGTGTTCTCTGCTTTATCTCTGTTATTGCAATAAGTAATTGAATTCGTACATTTTTATGTATAGCTACGTGGTATGTTTGTATGGCTTTTATGTTATTTCTTTTGATCTGGGTACATGTAGCTAGGTCGGTGTGGTTTGGTATGAAAGACGTGTGAGTCCTTGGATCGTGCTCAAAATTACCCGCACGTAGTTTGAGACGTCGATCTTTATATTTCTGTGATAAAAGACTGTATAAATACCTAAACGGCCATTGTGTTATAGTTCTGTTATTAATTTCGTGTTTTCATAGTTCAATTCATTCACTCTTCTGTAACTATTATGTATAACTAGGTAGGCACCAATTCCATACCTACCTATTTGCAGATTAACTTTATATAACACTAATACTCACATATTAATTAACTACCGACTTATAAGGAGAAGGTATAATGGGGTGGGTAAATGAGTTTATATTGATCACCAAATGACTACGTAGTATTCTGATGGCTGTAACATCAAAGACTCATTCACTAACACGATTCATAGTTATATAGATACTTATATAAAAACATGTACCGATACATATATACCGAGTTACTGCGGCGTATATGTACCGAAAAACGTGACAAAAGTAGGTACTACATACCGTCGCGGTCGCAAAATAAGATGTAAGTTCCTACATACTCATATAGTCTTTCTAACTGGTATTATGTTCATAATGACCCTTTGACCATAGCGCGGGACTGAACCTGTGTTATAGGTACCAAGGTACTTACTGTAAGGTAAGTACCAAGCCGTGGTACCAAGTCACGTTGCGTAGCGGCCTCGTCATAAAGCAAGACATAAAGCTGTTGAAACAAAGAGGCGCATTCATCAACTCGCCTTCTCTAAATTATGATAAGACCATAAATGATGCAGTCACATGTGCAAGGAGGTAGGTCACACATCCGCATTTATTTATCTATGGTAAATATGCTGTTATTTGTCATGAATAATGACCGAGTTAAACAGTTTTAAGTTTTTATTAAATGGCAATAAATATTATTTATGCCATGGTTTCGAACATTGAAATATTAGTGAGTGCAGTTTTTTCAAAGCTCAGAAAGGCAGGCATTAATAGCGTGACAAACTCTGGCGTGACAAAAGTCACTTTATCAAAGTTTTTTTTTTCCTTTCTTACATAATTAGACTTCAACATGAAATCGAAGTGACTTAAAAGTATAAGATATAGTTGACTTATATCATGCCTACGCCTACGCTACGCCGTTACTGCGAGAACTGTAATAACTATTTGTCTTGAACAGATAAATCGTTCCGTAAGTGATATTTATGTTAAGTGTAATGTAACCTGAATAAATATAACGCTTTAAGTATAAGACTGAACTACTTCGTCTAAATAACGTCCTCTATAATTTGAATTCGAATTCGAAATCCGAATAGCTCTCATAACAAAAAACGTATAGGAATAGGATGTATAAAAAAATAGGTTATTTTCAACTCCACAGTTCCCTGTTTTCTTAATATATTTATTAAAGAATATCCTCGGTTCTTTGACATCATCTTGATCATCTTGCAATGAAAGGCATCTCCGTACAAATATCCAAAATTAAACTCAACCAGCAAAGACCCAGCCAAACAAAATTAAATGTCACCTCCACACAGCTTGCAACAAAACTCATATAATCTTACAAGCCAAGCCTGTCTCATTACGTACTTACATAGGTACATAATGTAGCCGGTAAAGTATACAAGTACCTACTTATGTGTGCGGTATCTGCGAGTGCATCGTTGCATCCGCGACTCGAAGTAACGACTGCCTGCCGACAGAAAGATGGCTGATACTGCAATTCTTAGAAATCGGTGCAATGCACTCCACTTTTTTGCATGGCAGTTGTAGATCTTTGTGTTTTAGAATATGTTAAAAAAGGGATGTTTTGTGAGGAGTCTGTTACGTAAAGAGGCATACTTTAATTTCTCGACTCAGATCTAATGGGTTTTTATCACAAAAATCATGATACTTTTTGGAAAACTGCTAGCTTTACCATTTAAATACAAATAACTCATACTTAAAACCATTGCTTATAACACATCGAAGCTCTTAAACTCTGACCCAATTTCCTAATTACAATTATTCCGAGCATCCCCAAAAAATATCTCCGCGATGAATAACGTTGAATATTAATATTGTTTGTTCATGAAAATTAATTAATTTGCCCAAGTGGAAGAACGGGGATGGGATCCACTCATGAATTCATCCGGACCCCGTAAATATTTTATTGCCAGCGTAGAAAAAAAAATCGAGTAAATTATACCTATTACCGGGAAAAATCGCGAGCTGTTTTCAATCTTATACTTTAAGTGGTACAAACGATAAAAATAAATTCAGAGCTTGTGGGTATTTATTGCTGAGATTTCTAGAGCTTTGAAGGGTATACGCACTTCCATTTTCTTGCTAATGGAACCTCTTTGGGGAGCGTTAGCAGCGCAATGAATTAGAAAAAGAAGTTTTCTTTCAAAGGAAAACTGTCTACGTTGAGTTGAGTGCTGCAGATTTTTTATGCGGCTGCTAACTGTAAGGTAGTGTACTTTTTTATAACTCGGGGCAATATCCTCTTAAAATTAGGTGGATGTTGCTGTGAATTATTTTCTTTGAAAAAAATATCATTATAAATTCATACTGTCTTGATCTTAGTATCTCTAACCAGTTCCCAATTTTATACATATTTATATTCACTAGAAATCAAGTTTAAAAAATGTTTTATTTAATATCTACCTAGTTCTTAAAAAAAGTTTGCACCTAGGTATATTTAGAAGAACGTTTTATTAATCTCGTGGTTAATAATGGAATTCAAAGCTACTTATCATATAATCCTTTACTATCCAGTGATAGTAAGCAATTTAATCATAATACTTATTATATTATATAAAACTGAGAAATCATTTTAATGGGAGTTAATAAGGTTCGTAAATATTCATTCTAGACCATAACAAAAAATAGCCACAAACGGGAATATTAAATAAAGCTGTAACATGACCAGTTATATAATGCAACCGAAACATTATCATATAACTAGCACACATAATTTGAAATGGCCTTCAGGAATCTGGAAATTATTTTAATTATGCACATGAGTTCTTAATTTATCTTAAATTAAAAGCGTATATGTCTTCATAATTACAACCTGTTGATTACTAATGGTTTTAAAATTTCAATTATAATTTTATGCATAAAATGGACTATGCAATTATTTATTTTAAACATGACTGAAATCTGACAAAGCTTTTATCAGTGGGAAATAAAATGAATTATTATAAAATTCAATGAATAAGCTGAAATAAGAATATTAAGTAAAAACTACATACTCGTATATGACTTCAAACAAAACAAAAAACTCTAAACAATATTCAAATAAAATCTACGAATGGGCTTTTAGAATTTTAACTAGATTTATTCGCAAGATAAAAAAAATCTTTTAAACTCTTTAAATAAAAATAAGTAGGTAAAGTCATTACGGCCAGTAATAAAGCGATTAGGTCCCGCCCATTGCATATTTTGTAGAGTTTTTTGTTTTTTTTTCTATCTGCCTATATAAAAGCGTGTTGCCAACGCTATTAACCAAGCCTGTCGACAGCGACTATTCGGTTTAATTTATACCGTTATTCTATCTAAATCGTGTCTATGTGTGCTATGAATATCTATGGAATAGGCTTCAACAGCAATGGCAACGTAATATTGATGGCATGTAACTGTAATATTGATTAAATTATCGATTAGACACCGTTGTTTCTTGGTTTCTTGTCGATTTTGTTCGGAAAATGTGAATGTGATATAACCACAATAACCAGGAATAAGATAATTTTAAAATGAAATGCGGGTAAATTAGACCCACAATAATCAGGCCTACGAGTTTGATAATTTTAATACTGTTCATGTTAATATTTAAATGCTAAGTTGAAATGTTTTTAGATACATTGTATTATTTATTAATATCTAGAAAAACCTATCGGTTGTTCTTTTAATCAAATAAATATTTAAAAGGTTTGAATTGGCCGGAAATCGATTAAGTAGATTCGTACCCCAAGTTACGGTAAGGTATGTAGATAATTGGGTTGTTCTGTCCCGATAAATGGAATAAGGCGCGGCCTTTATCACACTGCGGGCCTAATACTGTCATTAAACCGTGCATGTACGAATGTAGGCAAAGCTTGTATCTCACCAGACTTTATAGCTTCACAGTGTACCTACGTACTTAGTTATTTACAGTGCAATGACTAGAATTAAAATAAATTTGAACCTTTTGTTTAATAGGGCAACAAAGAAAAGGTTTTGAATGAAGCACTGGAAAATTTCGTCATGTTTTTAATCTACAATTCTTTGACAATGTTCTTATGTGTTGAATAAAACTAAATGATCCACCATTATGAGTTTGACGAAACATTCACAATGTTGATAACTAAATAGGAAATTTGTCTCATCATAAATCATAACAATTCCCCACGGTACATCAAAACCTTACATTAAAATCGTACTGTTTCCCTTTTCCTGAACTCTTACAAAGTAACGAAACAAAGAAACTGTTTGTCACGATAGTATCAGTATGATGAAGTTGGTTCCACTAAATAAAGCCACTTAACGAGTTACATATACGAAGGAGACTGGTTAAGGGCAGCAGAATATGTGCCTTTTTCCAGTTTTACTGCGTAGTAAAATTCTATAAATGTTTTTAACTAAATTATTGTGGTAATATTATATGCAAGATTGTTGCATTCGGAGTGGGTGTAAATGGCACTGTATTGTTTTTGTGGCCATATTTTATTATATATCTGATATGCGTTCCACAGAGCACTATATCCTTCGTTCTATTAGATATAAAACATCTTGTAGAAATGATATTATCACGACTAAAGAGTTACAAGGCTGTTGTAATAAATGAAGGTGTTAGTTCATGACTGACCATTAGATTCGCCTGTGCAATGCTGCAATATTATTCATACAGCAAACAGCTGTGTTTATCATAACTAACAGAATAAAACTGTTCAGTAAATCTTCAGAATACAGCTTTCTGATTTGAGAGATGAGATGAGTATAATTTTACTTTGTAAAGTTTTATAATATTATAATTATATTGAATGTGAAGACAATGTAGATTTGTTGTTTAAAAAAAAGTTTTAATCATGGTTTGGCAGTTTCAGTAATTTATGCGGCCTATCCAAATGTCCTTTCTTTGGTAATGTTCGTCGAATCGTTGAGCTCCTTAAGTTCTGTGGTGAGCTGCATGATTACTGACAAATGCGTGCACTGACTGGCCACTCGTTATGGTGGTTGGTGGTTCTTTCCTCAAAAAACCATTTCAGACACCAATCGGCATGGTCTTCACATGATCTGACCAAGATTCTGGACTTTAAAAGAGACTATGACCTCTGAGTTTGTTTCGGCCTTTTCTCTCAGAGTAGTCAGAGAGGAAACGCCAATCTCATCTAATTTTTAAAATATGATTGACTTGTAAAACTGTTTGTACAAACCTTCTTACAGAAATAAAGTCATTTATCATTTGAAAGCTTTGCTCGATGGAGTGAAATACCTTCCTTCAAGTTTCCTGACATTTCCGTGACTTACCTTAGTTTGTTTTCTATATACGTATCATGTCTTTTTATATATTAAAGGGTTTGTCCATTTTTTGCAGGCGTGTGCGGATAAGGTTCGGGCGCGGTCATCCTCGCGGTCGACCTTACGAACAGGTGAGGCGGCGCCGCCACACAGAACATGATACTAAGGTTCGAATTTAAACTTTATTATAACCAGCATAAGGCTTCCATTCATTCGCACACCCCATCAGCTTACCATCTGCAATTAACGCTGAGCTTTCATTACTAGGCTGTTTTATGAAAATAGGGCTTCATTTTCGGTGTGTGGGCGCATTAATTTTTTAAATTATGTTCTAGGAATTGTTTTAATGTAGCATTTTATTAAAAGGCTTCCATTTTTATGTGAAAGGTATTTTACCCAGTTTATTGTTAAAGCCTTGAATTAAAAGCTTGCGAATACTTTTTTTGACGTTAATTTCGTCAGTTGATTGAAAATAATTGAGTTCTTAAATGTTTCAGTACGACATTCTTTAATTATTCGTAAATGTTCTTAGCACAATAATCTGGATCGTTTAAAAAACATAGTTAATTCATTATTCCCTTTTTCATAGTAATTTTTATTTGCCCACGCGTATCATTAAGGCGTCATTACACTTAACAACTTAATCTTTTTATGGTTACAAAACATACCATGGTTCACCTTCGAAACTTGTTTTTTTTTGTAAAAAAAAAAACAGTTCTCACGGCGAAAATGGCGAGTAATAAGCATGCAGGTAGCTTTCGGGTCAAACTGCATTATGTGCAACGTGCCTTCGTTGTAGTGTGCTCCACCCGCTTGCCGACTCATTTAAATTTTTATTGCATACTCTTTTATACGTAGGTATATGAATAATATTGTGTTCATATGTTACGTAGAAATGAGATGCCATCTTTACAAGAAGGGCTTAGTGCTTAGTCAGTTGTAGTGTTAGTGTTGAAACATACTCAAATATGTTAATCTAAGTTATCTTTATTCTGTTTAAGAGCAGGACTGTGAGAGGTTGCTCAGCAACTTACTAGACTTAAGTGGTTGAAATGTCTTCTCTTGTGAATATTTGGCGTAGGAAAGGCTGTGACTGATTTCAATGATGTAGATACTGAAATTGCAGACAATTTTAAGGCGAAATTAATTAAAATTATATTTAGTGTTTCAAAATACTCAAGTATATAGGCCTACCTACCTTTTTTTTGTACACGGTACCAGTACTTTATCGCCGTCACCAATATTATCTTAGTCTTAACCCTGGTTACATACAATGTCTGCCCACACGCGAACTAATTTATTTTTACGGCTGGAAAACGTCACAAGTTTCTGCATACTAAATATATGCAAGTCTAATTAAAATTAAAACGATTTTAAACTTTAATGTTCGTAAAAATACAGGCAGAACACAGCCCGACACCTTGTCATATTAATTCAACAACTTAATTTATAGTCGTGCAAATATTAAATGCCGACGAAAATTCGCAACAATGTTGCGATTTTGCGATTGTGATATTCATGACGACGTTTTAATCTAATCGTTTGAAGTCGGGCTAAGTGGAGAGATATGTGCAGAGTTATGATATATGAATATTTTTCTTTTTCTTTCAATTTTAAATGAAGACGTTTGTCACACTAAGATTGAGGTTTCAATAGCAGACTGTCCTGTGTGTCCTGACTTAGGTACCTACCTACTACGACTAACGTATTCTTTTTCTTTGACACCTATTATAACAAAATGGTAAGTTCATAAAATACTAAACTTTCCCACGATGAATGACGCTAGAGAAAATTTCCAAAACGTTAGCATTCAGTGCTGTGCCTAAACCAATTCCTATGCAATATCCAATCACAGATAAGTAACCGTGTCTCCGTCCAATAAAGGCCCGCATATACCTCCCACGCACAATCAAATACATTTCGTTCGGCAGTCTAATCATTCTCCATCATTTATTTTTGTTCGTAAACCAGGGAGCATCTCAAATAAGCATTTAACAGCGGGCCGAATAAGTACAACATTCGATAAATTAACATAGGTATTGCAAACAGTAAAGTTCTCGACAGAATTTGTTCTACACATGAAAACCGTTCCATGCAAACGCAAAATATAGAACTCATAGACATATTAATTCATCGATCGGACGGTATCGACGGGCGATCTATTCCGGGCCGGGTTACGATTACGAATCACAATATATGTCCTTGACGATAACATCAGCCTGCGAGCGTGTTTAGAATACTAAGTGAGATGGACCACCGGCTTTTCGACAAGTAAAACGCGCGGATGTGTACGTAATACGTACAGCTATGTGTACGGATGCCCTAATGTTTGGGAATCCAGTGTGGAAAATTGGATTGTTCTACGAAGAATGACGTGATATGTTAGAGAAATAAATAGTTGGTTGGCGTTGTTTCACGTCACTTAATAGCTCAATATACTCCAGCCTTAGGATCAGAAAAGGGTTTGAATCTATTTCGTAGCGCCTAATTATTTCCTTAAATCCTAAATGGAAACCCGAGCTAAGTCATTATTACCTATATTGAGGAGTGTATCTAGAAATCCCGTTATTCTAACGTGAAATAACATTCTTATTATCAAATCAGAGACTAGACTGGCGTCTCTTGTCGTCGGCGAGGCATCGCAGGCGACTCGTTTCCGAGGCACAGTTAGAATTGCAAATGAATCGGCCGTTTACTCTCGAGTCGTAAACCCAGGGATATGATCCAGTCAGTTTTCGCACCATTAACTGCTCGGACCTCCACCTACCTACACCCTCGCGATCCTGTTGTTGTAAATATGGCGACACAGATACGAATAAAAGCTGTCTCTATCTATCTAGCCGTCAAAATGGAACGTCAATCACACCTATTAAAATCATCAATTCAATCGAATTACTAGTTATGATTCGCAATAAAATTACAACTGTCCCGAATTTGTCTCGACATTATTGTTCTATTATACATACATAAATCTCATCATTATACATAAATAAATCTCCTAAATATCTGTCATCGGAAGTATTTTCTCGGTCTTATTGAGATCACAGCCGACGACAGTTTTATGATAAAACGCCGCAGCGTAAACAGTTCTGTATCGCTGGCCTGACCAGCCAACCGTGGGAGAGACATTCCGATAACATATACTTGTAGATAACGTGAACTGACAGCTTGTAATACGCGCCCAAACTCGTCATGACACTCCGGCCATTCAAATCCTTTACCCACCAGTGTACGAAGAACTCTAAACTCACATCCGGGCACCATTCGACCTGCTTCATTACACGGCGACGCGGGGGCAGGGGAAGTGCTAACTAAGTTGGGAAAATTACACCCCGTTTGGCCAGCCGGCGGCCTATGTTTTGGGATTGAGTCGTAAATGTCAAGTCGAGTGCCCTCCGCCATAGTTCTGCTGCTCTATTTACTCGTACTTGATGAAAAAAAGTAAAAAAGTCTCGGTCAACTAAACCCTCGGCCGGATTACGCGCAAGAAGTTTATTAAGGGACGGAATGAGTATAAACTTAGATGAACATCCACCAAGTTTCGTCGCAGATGGGTCTCAAGTTTTCCAATTAGTATTGGACTTACTGCTAATCTCTGGCAGTTATTTTATGTGTGAAATACGAGTTTATGTCAAACAGCTGCAGGAATTAATTACATCAATAAAATTATTTATAAGTGTACATGCCGATAACATTCAATAGTTTTCACTTGTTGCATCTATTCATGGCGGAACGTATGAGAAAATAATATCGCGACTCTGAAAGGAACACTGCTAAGTATCAATCATCAAGGCATCCTCCGAATTGTTAGGTAACACAAAACATTTTACGACTCCCACACGTATGCGACGCAATCGTTATCCAAAAAGGCTTGTAAACAAGTTTTTTTTGTTCATAAATATAGGGTAGCACCCCCAACGAAAATCAGAAAAAATAACCGTGGCATTCGGCGCAAATCACCTATTTTATGTAAACTTCGTGACTTACCGCCGTATCGAATGACTTAGAAAGGATTTATTTAAATTCCTACTGGCTTCGAATGGAGCTAGGAAATAAAATTGTAACCGTAGAAGTTGTCAATGGGATGTTTGTGGGTGGAGGAGTTGCCGTACTTTAAAAATAAACTGAGTAATGTCGGGGGGCGCGCAGTGCGCGTCGATGATTTAATGTGCAGTTCCACGCGCGCTCATTAGACACGTCGTAATGAAACCTCCTGATACAAACTTTCTACGTAATTGGCCCTTATGTCGCGTACCTATAAATTTTCTTAGCCATCAGTATGAAGCGACCGTGAAGAGTGACTGTAAATCCTCAATGCTTATATCCTCCTTTGCAAACCTTCGCTTAATCATGTGATTAAACCAGTCACCAGCAATGCAAAAGAATTAACGTCACGTTTGATACAAAATTCGTTAAAATATGAGTCCTTGATTTTCAAGTATTTGTCCCACCTGATTAAATATTCCCGCATTTATAAAGTTTTAGCAATCTTTTCGTTTCCAAAAAACTTTTGTAACGACTTCTTTCAGTTGCATACCGCCTTCGCTCACGACATAGAAAAGTAACGCTTAATAACTACAGTAAAAGAAATACAATCTCATAAATGTCTACACATGTCATTTATAATGGTTTTGGTTGTAGCTAACTCGTAGGTCCATAGTAATTAAGGAATTAATAAACACATGCCGCGCAGTGTTATCAAATAAAAGTTTTACAATTTACTGATTGGATACACCTGAGAACCGCTTAGTGTGTAATTATGACTTCGTATACAATGAATGGTATAATTTATATTATAGTCGGTACTTAGACATAATTTTATATCTTTTATACTTTGTTCACAGGTTGCCGTGCCCTTTTACGCAAACGTCGCTAGCGAGTTTACGACAAGGTGAATATAATATTTTAAATTTTTATTATGTAAATTAGAGTGTATATGTGCGGATTATCCCCGTTGCATCGTTGATATTACTTAGAATATAGCTTAGGGTTTGCTTAAGTCTCGTTATGTACCTTTTTTGAGGACTTTACTACATCTTGACTCATAATAATCCAAAGCCCGTTTGTTAGAATCCGGTTTCACCGTAGCAGATGTTAGTATTTAGAAACCTACTTTATAAATATTTGAACCCAAGAATGTATTAAAACCTCTACCATAACTTTTTGTTTTGAAACTTTTCGTCCTAAAAGTTTTGGTGAAAAGTTAGTAAGACCGCAAGAAAAGAGGCAAGTTTAATTAATTTATTACGATTATGTCGACACGCGTAATGTCGATACTAAAAATAATTGAGAAATATAAATCGATATTTTCCGCCTAATTTAAAATAGCGCTGCATATTTTTGTACTCATATTTTTATAGCTATTGTAAAATGATTGATTTACATGCTACGTTATTTCTTTGTTACTATGACGTCATTTTATTATAGGTAGGTAGGTACATGGAAAACAAAGCCTCGAGAGACCTACCTCATAATCTTATTCTGATTATATTCTCACGGTACCACTGAAGATAGATTTAATTTTATCTTATATATATATAGTATACTCAAACGTGTCAATGATGGTATTCATAACTTCATGTTACAAACTGGCTGTATATAATGTTATATCGTCCTCTGGCTAAGTTCTTGGAAAACTGCATTTGCAATAAGATTTGCGTTCAAATAGTCTATTCCAGTTTCATGATCCTCTTTATAAGTCAGTAAGTATGTTATTAATTATATTCTTAATCAAACAGTCACTGTTATCCAAAGTAGCCTTTTGCAAACTTTAATTAAATACATATGTTAATTAAGGCACAACAAACCGGTTATATTTAAAATGAAATTACTTTTTGTCTGAGTTATTTACGCGTATAGATAAATCGAAAAATTTCCCAAAATTTTAACGCCCAATTTAAAATGTCTGAAGTTTAACAAGCTCAACTCAAATGAGTATAATTTGCTCTGAACGGTAACGTGCAGTTCCAGGTTACGTCCAATTTACAGCTTATGTTCAGAGAAAGTCGAGTGCAGACGAGTTTTTCAATCGGAACGAGTATTAAAGCCTTCTTTACAATCTACTTAATGCCTGTGCGATGGGAACGCGAAGTGGCTGGACCGTTAGCCGAATCGGTGTTCTGCAGCGACGCTCTGTTGATAACACGAGAATGTCTGCCTTATTTTGTTTCTGAAAAAAAAGACGGTATTTAATCAAAGATAAAATGAATTAGGTGAATGTGACAAGTTTTGTATAATAACAATACCTAATATGAGACATTTCACTCATGGAACTTGCGTTTATAATCACATTTATTTGTACTTGACAAAATAAAACACACTTGATTTAAAAAATGTTATTACCAAGCTCTTGATTAGGTACGATTCAACGTACCTATATTTGTCAATGTCATATATCTTCTGTAAACATTATCATTATAAAACATTCAAGACCAAGTTCAAGTTAGGAATTATTAAGATTTATTGTAATATGCATGATTATAGTCTCAAGCTTTGAGCGATAAATTATGTTCATAATGAATCCAGACGTTGCATTAATGAGACCGGTTTTTCGTTTCCGGTCACCATTGTTGCTATATTCATGGTGAAAATCTTATAATTTCGCATGAGTCTAAAGTCTAACCTATGAAAGCACGAACATATTTATATACCTACATTGCCCCAATCCAGCGTTTGCGCAACTCCCGCACACATGTGCCAAGATAAGAAAGCGTACTTTTATTTACGTACTCGATGTATGGCCGACCATTGGCCTGAAGAGTTTCCTAACGTAAATATTTATAGACGGGCTCGGCGCAAGCGCACACTTGTTCCTATGTTTGTTTCTGTCATTCAACGCGAGGCTCGGCCTGTTTGTGCTTCGCTACTGCACCGAGATTGTGTTACTTTCGTTTTGTTGCTACATAAAGCTCCTCTATGTTGTAAACCATATCTTTGTTTGTCTACGTTACGCCGGTTTTACTTTTATTTGCGTAAATATGAGCTGCTCTGGCATGCAGAATGTACCCACATAATCCAGTTAAATACCTACGCAGTTGGATATTTTAATACCTACGTCATGTAGACCGTGAGAAATGTGGTTTTGAATAACTTGGTATAATAACTACAGTAGACATCTACTGTTATACCTAGGAGACAACGTATGGCTTGAGGTATGTGACCAGGTATTCAAGTACATAAATCATCACAAAAAATACGAGATTTATAAAATCACTCTTTCCAAGGTGACTATTGTGTCATGTTATATTGCTGACATCACACAATGTAAATACACCAAACAGTAGTCAACGATAGAGGTGTAACTCTGTACTTATAAATCTCTTTTGTGTTGAAATTTTTACATTTGAAAAGCACACATAATCCTTGTTATTAGTTTTGTTGACACGTCCACAAAGTGTCGCGAATTTATCGTTTTGACTTTCTTTGTACGTCACCTATTGTAATTACTCATTCGCTAAGTGTGGGAAATTAACGTACGCTTCTATAGTAAACTTAGGTGGGACTGAAAGCGAGGAGCGGTATAAGCAGATGCTAAAAGGCAATGTGAAAAACTATCAACTTCGATTTAATTTACACCTTTTTTTACATCTGTGTTTTAATCTAATAGGTAATAGCTAAGTTAGATCCTACCTATCCCATAATGGTACCTGAAGAAGAGTGGCTTGAGTTGCATCAGAGTTTCAAACAAATAAAATCCTCCTACAGAATTTTAAATGCATGCATGCATTTAAAACTCTGCAGGAGGATTTTTATAAGTAAAAAAACTTACCTACGCTCAAAGAAAATTAAAGTAATATGACAAATACCGAATGATTTTTTAAGTAAAGATCAAATAAACACGCTTATCCCAAAGCGTCAATAAAATCGCCGATCGCTCCCAGTATGAACATCGCTCACCACCTTATTATTTTGACAATTCGGTTATATTAGCAAGACGTGTTGTTCGGCATCTTAACAAGAGCTAACATAACTTCTATGTATGTATGTTTAAGCATTGTTGGCTGATATATTTTATTGCCGTGTCTTGTGTAAACAGTATACATTATACATGTGTAAAATATTGCTTGAATTTATTGGTTGTTACGGCTTTGTTCGAAGGGTGAGTCGGGGGGTGTGGCGAATTAGATGGTATACTACATATTCTTTAGACGTTTGTGGATAATTGATTCTGCTTTTTCATTGTAGAAGTACTTTCTTGTTAGTTGAATTGTGGAAAAAAGAAAAGAGAAAAAAAATGTAGTCAATTAGTTAAAAAGCTTTAAATTAATATTAATAATGAGGACTGTTGTAAACTAAGTTATACCAATGTAGTGCCTCTATATAACCGAAAAAAAAATTGGTTAGGTTCTGTAAAAACCGTAAGTTAATCTAGACAGATAATATTGTTAAAAACATAAAATTACTAAGTTTCACAGTTAACTGAACATAAGGCATTAGAACACACTGAACTGGCTGAATATAAGGCATTAGTCCGCGGCCTTGCCATTGACAATAGCAATAAAATAAAATTATAAAATTTAATCTAGTAGGTGCCTAACATTATTTGTGGTGAAATTAACAGACGATAAAATTAAGTTTATACTCACAATAAAATGTGAGTGAGTTGCCGTCATAAAGTCTCGCGTTTTTTATTGGTGGCAAGTCGACGATGGCCGAGTGATGCTTGCAGTTTGGTTAAACGGCAGTTTATGGCTATTTTGCCTCCATTAATCGCTTTACTACGCACCCGCGCTCGCTCTCGACAACCCTTTGAGGTACACAACGATACAAACTGGCCGCATGCGACTGCGGCGAAGGTAGAATCTTTGTTTTTATTGGTTACTTAAATTTTGTGAAAAGTATTTTGCTATAATTTGTATTAATAAAGTTTTTGTTGTTTGAATAAAAATTTAAAACTCTTGACTCAATTAAAAGAATAATTTAAAATCAATATACTTAAAAGTCAATTTTAAATATTTTAATTTTCTAATACATTTAAACGAAAAAAATCAATCCCAAAACCGAAACCCACGAAAATAACGCGAGGGCATAAAACTGGGCGCCTCGCCAGCCGCCCGCCTACGAGCTGAGCTCGCGTAGCTGACGCGGGTTAGTTCTGCTGCCCGCCGCCGGATGGCGCTGCCTGAATGCGCGCGTGTGTGCGCCGCCACACCGGCACACGCCGCCACTCCGCGCTCGACCGCGCCGCCGAACGCGCGCCTCGCGTATACACCGCCGCACCGACCGCACAAACACGACACGCTCGCGACAACAACCTACCGATACGTCCACTCAAATAAATAAGAAAACTGTTGCGTCACCCACAAACTTTATCCAGATAATACAAAAACTTTTTTCCCGCAAAAGAAAATTCATGTGTGAATTGTTTACAATAAACTTTACCGCAAAAATAATAGAGACAGTTTCAGACTGCTAAATGGACCATATTTTTTTGGAGATTACGAGAGCTATCAGTGACTGTTCGATGCACTCTCGAAATAGTTTCTAAAACTTCCACCGAAGCCAAGAGTTATAGTTTTTTGCTCAGTAAACGTTGCGGTGCGTCCCGTCCGGCCGGCTAGCTAAATCGGGATCGCCTTTTGATTTTCATGTGCTGCTGCTGTGTGTGGAACGCGTGTGTGCGCGGTGCAATGTGCCCGCGACGCGCGTGAACTGCCTGTGACCGTCCCGATCCCCCGTGGCTTGCCCGGCCGCCACCCTGTACCCTGACAACCATGTCGGGGGCCTCGGCGCGCCCTGCGATGCGGCGGCCGCGTCGCCAGCGCCCCCCTCCGGCCACTCCGCAGGGCCGGCCTGGTGGACCATGATGAACGGCGTCGGCGGCGCGCTGTACGAAGAGCCACACGCGTCGCCGCCCGGGGGCAGCCCGCCGGCTGCTCCCGCCGCTGCGCCGCCGTCCGCCTCCAGCGCCTCGCCTGCGTCCGTGGGCTCCAACCCGCCGCAACCACCACTGCACATCCCGGCCAAACGCTACGAGCCGGAGCCTGGCGTCATCCGGCACGCGCAGCAGCCCTGGGGCTATCCGCCCGACGGTCCCGGCTCCTTCGAGCACCAGTACCCGGCCGGGCCCACCTACTACAACCTGCCTGTCGAGCGGGAGCGCAAGTCCGGGCTGCCCTTCTGGCCCGCAAGCAGTGGCGAGTACAAACCGTACGCTGACGGCGGCTGCCACCAGGGCTTCTCGCAGCCCTGCTGGAACTACCCGTACGGAGCGCCACGCGGCGACCAGCCTCTGCCCTACGTGAGCGGCGAGGAGCGCAGGACGGCGGTCTCCGAGGCGTCCAGCTTCTCGCACGACGCGTACGGGCTCCGGAACTACGCGCCCGAGTCGGTCTCCAGTGCACCCTACCCGCCTCCAGGATCCCTGCCCGGTCAGTAACATCTCATAACTCATACACACTTGTTTAGGATTGTTCCCAACTCAGAGCTCACGTTTTTTGACGTCCGGTCTTAGCATCGCTGTTTGTAATCTTTAGAACTTATCGGTGCCTCGAGACTAGAACCAAACATAGCTCTGCAAAACATTTATCGGAATTTATAAACAAATACAGTTTAATTACAATACGTGAGTTGTTGGGTGGGTTCGTTGATTTTCATTACTTGTAAAGTTTGAAGTTTGCAATAATCTGCGAGGGGCTGAAGCTGATAAGTTGATTTTTAATAATTTATTATGAGTTTGTCAACCTTGACCCACGGTTGACGTCCGCTGGGCGTTAGAGGGCGCTGTGCGGGGCGCACACAGCGGGCGAGGCGTGCTTGTGTGCCGCACGCACACAGCAGCCGCGTCGATGTGTGCGTGCCTCATGTGGAGCGAGCACACATGCACTCGCGTCTGATACCGCATTCTTTCCTCTAATCGAAGACAGCTGATTGGCACGACTGCACGATACTTCACACTCATGGACTTAATGTGTATGTAATAATGAATGTGTGATGTATGTTCTGGCTATTTGTAACTGAAATGTGTTTAGTTACAAAATGCTCTGGAGCGATAAATTACTTTCTGAGAGTTTACATTTGAAAAATCTGGTTCAAATGTAATTTGCGTTTTATAGAGTCAATGTCCCGTCAAAATCTGCTTTTCTAAAACGCCTTCCGATATGAACCCGACAGGGAAAGTAGAGTTTTTTTAAGCAACAGGTAAGTTTCTATATAAATAGATATAAAGTCTGCTAAATATTTCACATTTGTAGCAGTAAACATGTCGATAATATCGGCTGTTAGCCAAATAAACGTTGGCCCAACGTTCACAACGGAATCACTTAGAGTTCCCTCCGAAAGCCTCTGAACGCCCAATCCAAAACATTTTCCCACAGACCACCATAAATTTGATGAATGACCGAAACACGTGCTACAAATGTTTAAAAATTAACCGTGAGCACATTTTTATAGGCAATGTAAAACAGCGCTATACAACCGACAATAAATTAAAGTTAACGTAAAGTAAAGCGCCAATAAAAATGTATAACTAATAAATAAACACGATACCTGAGCATTAAGACAATAAACCGATCTTTGAGTAGTAGCAATAAACCAAATATTGCTACAATAAACACATTACAGGTTGATGAGACGATAAAAAACTAGGAGCTACCGCGACCGGCCCGCCCCGCGCTCGGTGCATACTCGCAGCGCTCTCGTAGATACATATCACTTTTATGAATCGTAAAACCACAGCCACGTCACATACATGCAATAATACTGGTTCCTTCCCCAAATCGCGCTAGTAAGTAGTAATTACTAAACTACAAGCGCCATGTAAATATGAGAGCAATAAAAAGGCTCCATTCATAAACGTTCGCTGCTAGTTCGCTCTCGATCTCCGCTTAACCATAAAGATGGGTTTATCGCGCCTCTGTTACGGCAGAGGTGTAACTTGACATAATTTTGCGTAAAACGTGCATATAATGGGCCATTAAAAGGAAACAATTGTTGAAAAAGTTATACGAGTGTTCACGTCACTTTATGATTGTGTGTTTACGGCCCACCTGGGTTGACATTGACTTTGATTTGTGCATTTACGGCTTAGTAAACGGTTTGTGGAATGGCTCCGTTAGCGAGACTCGCTCCGTGCGTTCCGCTTTCTCGCGTACACCAGATGCGTCTATCAATCTGCAGCCATCACTCCACGAGGTTCACATCTCGTTATCGACAACAACTTAGTTTCAATAAACGAAAACAGAAACTAAATCCGAGAAATTCATTTGTGGTCTCACGGTATACGTCAAAAGAAACATCTTAACTCAGAAATTCCTTTCAATCATACGTTCACTCGGCCGTTCGGCTACAAAACGAAATACGTTTTTTCAGTACCATTTTGGACTCTATCTCATTGGAATAACAGAGGGTCTCCGTAGCGAATTGGCAAAGTAATGTTGGTACACGAAATAGACAAAGCCCGCGGTCGGGTAGGTACACTTTTATGGTCGAAGAGAACCCGCACTTTTATAGCTCCTGATCGCTACCTATTCCCTCATAATTGACAACTCCGCTTGTCATTATGTTCTCTTTAAACAATTGCTGTTTGTTCCACGGAATAAGCAACCCAACTAGAAGGTTTTTGAAGCCGACTTGCTTATTATTTTGCCTTGGGCTGCAATGCATGCAGTCTATTCATTTATTTTATGGATTGTCTTGGTTCTTTTTAAAGACGTTAAAGAGTCATTTGTATCTGCAAGCCGCAGTAGCTTTGAATTATTATATTGTTTGGAACTTTAGCTTTCATTTCAATATATTCAAACCGAGATTTATAGGAACAAATTTATGAAATCATTAAAATTTAAAACATCAAAGATTTTTTGGTGACATTTCTTGTTGCATAAGTTATGTTTCTATATATTAATATTTTTTATTTATTGATAAATGAATGCATACTTGAATTATTACAGTACACTGGCTTTACAAGAAACTCAAGACTGTAGAGCGCATCCAGTGTTTCTCTACATCGTTGTTTCTGCCCTCCGTTGCTACAGCCCGCAGTACAAGACTTTGTCTCATGTAAATCAGTTTTATAGTCACCTTTAAGAACACAAACATTGATTGGTTACCTTTTGTAGTTCACACCTGCTAACTTGTTAACCTTATGGGGGACCAATAAACTACTATTTTGTAACCAAGCATTCACTGATAGTTGATTAGGAGTTTTATTCATTTATTTTCATAGTACCCTTCATAAAATTAGACACTAAAAACCAAAGGTAATAATAAATACCTACTTGATTTATTCAATGAATAAGATTTACTAAACATTCGACTGCTAGGTTAATTTATTTAGTCAAGTTTACAACGGCAACACAATACAAATTGACACATTAGAGCAACACAATCAATATTCAAAGAGTAGTTCGAAAGAAATAAATCAAGTCGGCTAACGGAACACGGTTGTGGTAGGGCAGTAACGAATATATGTGATTGTTCCAAGTAGATAGGAATTGTGTCAGTGAATGGTTGAAGTAATCATTTTCGTGTTAAGCAAACTGTGTAGGTGCAGGGAATCGATAAACGTAGAGTCAGTACATTTAAAGAAATGAATTCCATTTCAATTCAACCTTCTGAACTCAATAAATCATAAAACAATATCAACTTCAGTAACGAGAAATTTCAAAATACAAAAGTAAAATATTGGAAATACAATATTTTTCAATTTAAAACAGAGTAAAATGTTTGCAATACAAGTGTCAATAGCCATGTTTATACATCTCATACGAATCCGATAACACGGAACTGTACGAACTACATCAGAGATTATTTCAGCACAAACCATTTCTATTACCAACACATGTTGCCAGCATGCACAAGTGGTAATTTCCTCGGATTACAACTCATACATCAATATGAAATAGAAAATCGATATACAAGCAACATTTAAACCAACGTTTCCACACCTGAGTTAATATGCTTTCCTTTCTAAAGTAAATTGGTGTCTAGTGCTCCGAAAGGTGTGAGCTCGTGTAGTATAAGAGACAATACGACGTACTGTTCGTTTCGAGATGCGAGTAAGTCTTACGACACCCGGTTGTACTCATCCGCTAGACAATGAGGCATCTATTTCGCAATGCTCAAACGTGCACCATTTTGAATAATAGGAAATGGTGCAGTGTGTTGCACGCATCGAATATCGAGAAGGTCGCGGATCGCATACATAGTTTATTGCGGGTGATCTCATCAAAAGGACCGGTCGCATAAATCGCGGTGTGTGTTAACTTCTAACGCGCCGTACCGGCCCACAATTGTTTCTATGAACACGGCATGGAAATAGCTATTTAAAAGCGAAACGTGCAGCCGGCGCAGTTTGTAATGCATTCTGCCCGAGACAATTAACGAATAGCGCAGCGAATAAGAATGACCGGAGCTCCTAGAAAGTAATCCAAATCGTTTTGCCGTGGAAGTTATACGTATTCAGCGAAGAAAGCAATTATAACACGATTGATAATTTAAATTAAAATTTTGTGTAGTAGGTCCCTAAGTGTATTGGTTATAATTGTATGAGTGCGGTCGTGCCAGCAGATATTTACGTGTTCGACACCATTTTGATTAGGTTACAAACACTGTTTGTTCAAACTAGAACATGACTTACTGATGTCTAATTTTGTTGAAGCTGCACTCGTTCCAAGTAAAACACATGGTTTGTTTGTGCAGGTTCCCTGTCGATGTCGGTGGGCGTGGGCGTCGGCTGCGGCTCCTCAAACCCGCTGGACTGGACTGGCCAAGTATCTGTGCGCAAAAAACGCAAACCCTACTCAAAGTTCCAAACCCTCGAACTAGAGAAAGAGTTCCTCTTCAACGCTTACGTATCGAAGCAGAAGAGGTGGGAGTTGGCGCGAAACCTGAACCTGACAGAGAGGCAGGTGAAGATATGGTTCCAGAATAGACGGATGAAAAACAAGAAGAACTCGCAGCGGCAGGCGGCGCAGGCGGCGCAGAACAACAACAACAACTCCAACGCGAACAACCACAACCACCACGGCGGCCACCACCACGCGCCCCACCACGTGGCGCTGCACCACGCGCCGCCACCCAAACACCATCAGTGACCCGCGCCCTTCTCTGGGACTTACCCCCTTCACCACGGTATAGCCAGCTAAATAGCCGGGAAGGAAGAGTTCCATAGGACTAAAGTGTGGAATGTGGTCGTACTTAAGGTTGAGGAGGACTTTGCTCAGGTTCGTTACCGACAGACGTTTGTTCGCTATCCGTGTCGTACGTAATGTGGACGCTGCGGCGCCGGCGCACCAGTCCCAGAGAATCTCGCACTAAGATTAAATACTGTGTTGTCGATTTGTGTATAGTATTAATTACGAAATTATGTTCTGTAATTTTAACGAGACTAAGTATATACATGAGTAGATAACGATTCCTGATATTAATAATGTCTAGTAATAGCGCTGATTATGTATTTGAAATTTATTTAAGTACGAATTACGAAATATTAAAGACGTCACCGATGAATTATAGTTTCTAGATAGTTTATTGAAGAGAAATTTTGTAAAATATTTTGTGAGACTGCTTATTGTTGTACTCGTATCGCTGTTTGGAGGGTGGATTAGTCTTTAATCAGTTACTTTTATTTTCGTTACCAAATTGTTGAACGACTCGGGTTGCTTTGGTGGCAGTTATAGATATATGTTCGCTCGCGACCTGGTTACCTACCCTCGCCAACTAATAGACAGACGTACTACGTACCTATTACTACCATCGACGCATCGCATATGTATACATAAGCAAATATAGAAATCGCATTATGATCAAATATTTATTACTGTTTAATTTCTTATCTCATAATTCGTAAATTTTGTTATTTAAATTATGGATTTCTGACAAAGCTTTAACTCGGTTCCAGTAGAATTATACATTAAGTTACTGTTATGACTTTTTTAAATATTGAAGTTGATGTTATAATCAATTAATTAGGTAATATGGGCAAGTGCATTAATATTGTCCTCTTTTGATCATCGTACTGTTCGCTTAAGCCTGTCTATTATTATTATTTTTGTTTTAGTTAAATATTTTATTATTTATTTATACACGAGTATAACTACAATCTATTATAATCGTATCTTGTCTTGTCTACATCGAACGAATTGAGTACTCTAGGTACTGTTTTATTTGGTATATCATCCTAGTGGTCGAAGTGAAATCATCCCAGTCTTTAGAATATCATCTTTGTACTATTTAGCTACCTATTTTATATCTATGTACCTAATAAATGTTTTATTGTAAACTTAGTAGTTTACTCCTCGGATCTAATTCATTAAATCTGTATTGTCCCGTAATGATATAGTGAATTAAAATTAGGTGTTTTTTGTACAAAATGGCGACCTCGTCTAGGTGACCGAATTTCTATATAAATGAGGAGCGAGGCATCTCATGAACCTTTGCTGGAACTTAGACGAACGGAAGACTAATGTAAGCGAATATGACATTTAAAAGCATTATCTACTGCATGGTACCTATTCGGAATATGGATCCTCGTATTTGTTACATCAAGTTTATCTGAAAAGCAATCCTAGAACGCTCAATCTTATTCAGTTATTCAAAACGTACTCTCGGTTATCAATTCGGCAAAGTACTTAGTACCACGGTTTAATTATTCATCCAATCGCCCTCAATCCACAATAGCAATTTGCTTTTCAGATAAAAGCCAACAGAACAGCTTGACTGTATATTATTCAACGATTTCAGTAGATACTACGATTAGAACCATACTTACCTAAACTATATAATTGTAATAATTAAAGGTCTCGTAATTATTATTGTACAGTTAAATTAATGTAGTTAATCACGCCAGAAAATGTGACGTTTTGTTAAGTATAATGTATAATTAAACATGAATGTGCTCTCCACAGTTTTATGACGAATTTAGAAGAGAATGTATGAAAGGGGAAAAAATTAAATACTTCGTCGTGTCTCGGTTATTTTTTCTTTTGTAACCCTCTTGAGTTTTCCTTATGTCTGTAACAAAATCGGATGAAACAGCTAGCTATTGAACAATTAATTAATATTAAAAAAAGAATACTGCTACGCCGTAGCAGCCGTGCTACGAGCGTAGGAGATTTTTAGTAAATCTTTGCTAAATTTCAAAAGACAGTAAAATATCAACATATTGATACAGAATCTCTAGCTACATATGTAACTACATATAGTAGGCTATATAATGAAGATTGGCATATTAATTAAATAATCAGAATTAGCTGTTTCACTCAATGACAGAGTTACGAATCTATAAGAATAATCAAAACACAGAATTATGTAACAAGGATCCCGTCTAAAGAGAGAGAGGGAGATCTTTTGTCTCCTGGATAGGCTATCGTTTCTTAATGAAGAAACTTTGTTAGATACCCTCGTGATTCCTTGATACCACCACCTTTCCGAAATATTTGTCATGTAATAAAGTAATGATCTGATATATTACCAGATTTCAGTACCAACGTTTTTTTTTATTTTTGAAATGAGGGGAAGCTTGTTTCGAACCCGTTACCGCTTAGAAGTAGGTGGGTAATAAAGACACTTTTCTGAATCTGCAACGTCCTATAAGAAAACGAAATTGTAGATGAAGGCTGTCAAGTAGGTACTTTTAAACATATTATATTACATATTACAACAGTAACAACTAATACATCATTATAAACAATTAAGAGAAAACGATCACAAAAAATAACTCAGGAAATATTATGTTGACAATCATTCAGTATATTCTGAGTCGCTTGGCATATACATACTTACCATCCAATATGGTGTGAACTCAGCTCTAAGTAATAGGTATTTAACTAAAACGTAACCATCGCTTAGGGAAGCTTCCATTGCTCTTTATGTTCGCAAGAGGCTCATCAAAGTAGATTGTAGACGAGCAATGAACTCGAATCATTTAGCTTTGTGTTACTCGTACCAATTTGTATCTACAGGCACGGTTCGACCATGTTAACCTTCCTTTTCGTTTGATCAAGCTCCTTTAGATTATGAACAGTACTTCGATATACAAGTAGATAGATACTTAGGAACATTTTGTGCAGACAAGTTGATTGACACTTCTCTATAAAGTCAATTGGACTTTCCAAATGTTCTAATTGTGTACGAAGTCATAACAAAAACACTACAACACAACAATACTTAATTATTTATATTCTGAAAACTTAAAAACTTAGCCTTTCATTAAGTTGCTATTATAGTACCCACATAGTGACCATGAATAAGTCATTCTGGAAATGTTGAATGGCGTTGCTACGATTTTTAATAAGAGGCACCAATGTATTATGTTGGCAGTACGTTATTGAGCAGTGGTGGCCCAGTGGTACAGGCCGCGACTTACGAGGTGTAGGTCGTAGGTTCGAACCCAGACAGGCGATTTACTTTGTGTAAATTATTTCATCACCACTGCTCTCAAAACGGTGAAGGAAAACATCGTGAGGAAACCGGCATGTCTAAGAACCAAAAATTCGAAGACATGTGACATCTACCAACCCGCACTGGGCCCGCGTGGTGGATTACGGCCCACTCTCTCTCATAGAGAGGACGCCTGTGTCCCAGCAGTGGGAATATAATTGGCTGATTATGTACGTTATTGAGACCTAGTGTAATTGTATACCAACCTAAGCAAATTAATTGCTACCTACATTGGTATTGCCTATATTCCTATTCCAATTTCCAATTAGCATTTTCAAATTAACTGATATCGATGTAATTAACCCTGTAAAGCGATTGGTATGTGTACTATATTTATTTAGTATGCGTATTACTTATATTTGTGTGATAAGCATTACCTAATTCAAGTTGATAAAATTACTCATCCTGTCTGTATATAGGTACTGGAAAGCTCTCCTACATTGAATTTAAATTTATTTCACATAATATTTAAATTCGATCGAAAATCATAAATATAGCGAACCCTTGTTTTTCAACCCAGACAGTGTTAATAGAGAATGTATAATCAACCGATTTTGAATCGTAAACTGCGGAACTGAGGTCTGATATTCAAAAGTCATAAATATAAGGTACGTAGCGCCCTCTCAGAGTCAGTCAACTGAAAGAACAAACATGTCCTTTTCCTGAATATATGAATATCTTACTTATTCCTAAGTATCCAAATTCAGTATTATTATTTACTATATCTTTTAGTTAAAATATAGTATTCTTATTTTGTTAAAGAATGGGTTTTTCCTTTAGAGAGGGAAAAAGTAGGATTAACGCCATCTACCGGTGCATAGTTACCAGAGTTTTACAAAGCTAAGAAAACTCTTGTTCTAGGACTCGTTTCCTTCCTTCTTTCTGTTACACTTATCATCGTCATTATGGATTTCATATAAATAATACACACACAGAGAGAAAAGCAATTTTACTAACTGTACCATTTGATCGCAGATAGTAAATTACGGCAAATAATTAATTCTGTCCATAGACTTAGCTTACATTGTATTATTGTAATTAAATCAAGTTACGCATTTAATCAGGTAGTAGTGGGTACCTACTCCTTAATTGGTAGATTAAGAGTTGATGTTCAAGCTATTACCTATCTTGCAATGTTGTGATGTGATCAAAGGCTTAGAATGAAAATTAAATCATAGAAGGTTAATTAAATTAAATCAAATCTTTAATGGTAATCGAATGACAATAAAAATAGGTAGCTTAGAAGTACTTACTGTGTATTTTATATGTAATAAGTAGTAAGGTACCTACCTGTTATAGGAAATCCAGGTGCAAGTTGGTTACATATTGATAAGTTATCATTTCAATTCCCCGACCGGAAAAACCTTGAAAATTAAAAATTGTACCCGTCTACCTACAGCATCATCACAGGAGGTTGGTGTTTTGTTTTCCTAGTTTCGATATGCCACTATCTACATACCAAGCTACTAACTGAACAGTGAGAACTATTCGTTCAAATATTTCAGATCGACTATGAAAACCGATTAATCTATTAAACTTGATCCAGGTTTTAAAGTAAAAATATGTGGGAAAGTACGCATACGCTAATGAGACACAACAGGTGAGGGGAATCTAGTATTGATTTTGTAAGTACAGTGTATCGATTCGCCGGAGAAAGCACACACAGCATAGAAATTCAAATATTATTTATTTCTCAAATTGCAAAATTGTTGTTGTGTGTTATTGATTGGCCGGAGAAGGACAAAAGAAAATAAAGAAAAGAAAAATTGTAATAATATGTAATATTATATGTACTTTTGTCCAGCAGTGTAACAACAAAAAGGTAAGGTTAGATACCTATTCATTTTAAAAGCTAAGTAACTAGGTACTATCGAGGACACCCACGCATGACCGTTTTCAAAACATTTTCGGCTGCACGTTGAAATCGTAGGTTATCCCGCCCTTTTTCAGTTTGACCAATGAATGAAGGGTAACCGTTTTTTTAAACGTTAATTGTTTTAGTTTGACCAATGATAAAGATGATGTCTCTTTTTTTATAATGTGCGCTGAAGCGCTATTGGTGGACGAAAACAATGGAGGCGGGGGTAGCCACTGGCTTGTGCACACCAAAATCGCCCTAATGGGGGTCATGCGAAAATGTCGTCGATAGTACCTACTTACTGAGAGATGTCAACTCTATTACAAAATTACCTAATTATTTACATCGACTAGAGCTCTCTAGGTAAATACTGACTTCTGGACATTTTCAGGCTGATTGTAATGATTTCAAGTCGTGTAGGACTTGGAATCATTACAATTATTAACTTTTAACCGACATCATTAGGGTAGGGGGTCCTCAATTGAATTGTACCTAGTACTTTAGATAAAATTACCACAGCTTACTTTTAGGAACCTGTAGACATACCTACCTCGGTGTTTTAATGTGGAAACTGGTGTACATTTCCACGCGGCTGTTTGTATTAGGTGTGTTATAGCTGTTGCATATTCTTCGGTGTCGTCTTATGTTTTAAGTGTCACCTTCAAGTTGAGGTAGTACCTACCTATGTATTTTGCAGATAAGATACGACTTATAAGTCTATCAAGCGAAGTGATTAGGTACGGCATCGTCTCCCATGATTGTTCACTGTAGGCGAGATTGCAGAATGGTGCAATTGCAAACTCGTATTACATTTTATGTATAACTAGGCACTGCAGGTTGTGTACTTAGGAGATATAGATAAACGTAAACTCACTAAATAATGACGATGGTGTGACAAATGAATAAGTATCTACATACCTACGTATATCTAAGTAAATTGGTTACTACAAAAATATGCAGGGTATGCATAATATTATTATTTGGAAAGAAAACATAGGTATATCTTTACTTAAAGGTTGATCATCTTGGCGGCTATGTTCACCAATGAGCCATCTGTGAAAAGATATGGTACGGTAGGTATGTATTAAAATTAAGTTGGATAGTTTAGCTGTACCTACTAAAATGCTACCTTTGCATTTCATTATAAGCTCTAATGTACGATTTGGAATTACAATACTGATAAATTATTTACATAACAAAAACCCGGAAAACCTCAACGGAGATTTCTTACACATCGATACCCTTATAAATTCTGTACCTATTCCTGAGATAATCGACAAAGTAACCGGAATGGTATGCACCTACACTGCGCCTGCGACCCTACCGGTTACTGTGAACACGCCGCCTCCTCTCCTATTAGCATATAAATGAACCGAACCGAGACAACTTCATATTACACCACCAGAGTATCAAGACCTCCCCCCCGCTACACACAACACCACAAAAACACTAACCAACAAAAATATCACGTCTCTTTCTAACTGGATGCATTACAGTTTAAATGTGGAACTCGCTTCCATTGGCCGACGTCAACCCTGCGTCCTCTCGGAGCCCTGTAAATCCGCGCGCGCGCACCTCTGCGACGATAATTTTATGAATAAAATAATGACGATAATTTACACTTTCTACTGCATTTTATTCCGTTCTGATATCTTAAGCAGTGATATTATAGCAACAATGTACGCTGGCACAAAGTAAATATGCGGTTGTAATGAAATCAGTGGTTTAGTGTTATTGAAGGTTCGTGTTATGGGTATGTTAGCATCAGAATTATCTACCGACTTGTTAATATTCAATAGTCATCTTGTCCATGTCGTACAATATTGCTAAACCTGGCATTAAGTTACCTGCGCTAGTTGATATTCTGAGTTGTGATTTTCTCTTCGTTTTATTAGTGTTTAAACGGGTATAAAATGTTAACAGCCATTGCAGGATAAAACTAATTTATCGTATTAATATTGCTACCTTTAACGTAAGTGGGTAGCTAAGCAGGTAGGTACGGCCGGCTAAAAATAACTTATTTAGGTACGACATATTTTTACGCTAATAATACATTACAAAAGTCACGCCTTCTTCCCATTGGGATATGCAGAAACTACAGACCACCACCTGCTACGATCCTTACGTACGTAATATCTATATTCGATTATATCTCCTTTCGATTAGTAATATCTAGAGTTAACAATAGCTACTCGTAGAAGAAAAGTCTACAAACTCAAGCTCAAAGCATTTATTTCATAATAATATGCTAATGAAAAACATATGAAAAGCTTACCCAGAAGAAGCCTGTTCACTCTAACTTTGAAGAGATTTGGGTTGAATTCGTTCGGGAACACAGACGCAGGTAGTGAGTTCCACTCTTTTGCCGTGCGCATTATGAAGGATGTTTGGAAGCGCTTAGTGCGAATTGGTGGAATGGCAACTATGTATGGATGGTAATTAGCAGTACGTCTGGATGTCCGATGGTAGAAGGGGTCAGATGGGATGAGGTCGTGGAGTTCTTGCGCACACTCACTGAAGTACAGTCTATAGAAGACCGACAAGCAGGCAACCTTGCGGCGGTGAGCCAAGCTGTGAAGCTTGGCACTATAGTTTAAGCTATACTTACACCATTAGCCATCATTCATTCATCTATTCATGTCGCGTATTCTAAAACGACTTCTTTTATAATATCTTTAATAAAACATTTATATAATTTCTTACATTTTCCATTGTTGTGACACTTAGGTCAAATCAAAGAATATAACTACTCTCTACCGAGAGGGTCAAATTATCAAACTGTCATTGTATTTCTTTTTCTCTTTTGGTCTATGAAGATTACTTTTTAGTTATGTAAAGCAAAAAGTAATCTTCATAGACCTGAAGATTTGAATTATTTTTATCAATTGGTTCAGCTGAAATATTGTATTTTCTATAAAATTACGATTGTTAACTGAATTTCGACTTCTAAAATAATTAATAAGGACACGCTCAGACTCGATCGTGGAGGTTTTAATACATTTTGGCCGAACACACAGGCTGGTTTTATTACTGGCAGGTGAGATGTCAGAATCAAGGAAAACATAATTTCGAAACTTCAAATCGTCGACAAAAAATTCTGGAAGAGGAATATTTTGCCTATATAAGAAAGGCCTGAAGCATCTGAAAGGGATTCGGCGTCCGGGCTTCGTCAACAAACCATCGGCCTGGGAATTCTACGTCTGCACTCTGCAGAGTAACCATCTGTCTGGAGATTCTGCGTCGAGCTTTGTCGAAGTAACACTTCAGAGTGCTAGACTCTGAAGTGTCCCTTCGACACCTGAAGACCCTCTTTCTCCATCTCCTCCTCTTCTTCCCTTCACGGAGCCCATTACGCCCACGAAGCCAATCTACGAAGATCCGAGTTTGGGCTTTGCGCTCAATGGTGGCGCCAAAGTTGAGACTGGACGTCAACTCCATGCCTAGGAGCTCGAGCCGATCAGTAACAGAAACAGATGTACCCCTAAAAGTAGGAGCTTGGTCGAAACGACAGCTTTTTGCGGCGATCAGACCTGTGTTTTGGTGGCGTTAAAAGAGACCAGATTGTCATCACCCCATTGGGAGACAAGGCTTAAGGTGAAATCAGTCCGCTCTACCATGGCCTCTCTCAAGGAACAAACTTCACCTCCGCTGGTTTTCGGGCTGGACAAGTATATCTCTGAAACAGTGCTGTCATCTGCGTACCTAACAATACCAGGTTGAAGTAGGTCATTGATGTGCAGCAGGAAAAAAGTTGCAGAGAGAACAGACCCCTGAGGAACTCTGGAATCAAACGCTCAGAGGAGCAGTCGTCAACGACTACTCTAATCGATCGTTCACTAAGGAAGTCTGATATCCAGCTACAAAAATCAGCGGTGATGCCATAAGCAGCAAGCTTGCTGAGTAGACTGGCGTGCCAGACCCTGTCAAAGGCCTTCGAGATATCTAGCGATACAGCGGGTGCTTCGCCTGTCAATCTTCAGCAGCTCCAACAATATTTTCGAATTCTAATCAATTAGTTTATGCGCCCTTGTGTAGCAGAACCAGCATTGAGCCAAGCATTTTTGTCAGTGATGTAATCCCCCAACTTATAATATGCTTGGCTGCATAGTGTACGTTTGATACAAGTTTTGAACTTCGTTTCATTCAGTTGGAGTACGTGGGGAGTTATTTTATTATTACTTTTTAAACAGTACTTTAGCCAGCCTGAAACCCGGTTGAACCAATCGTTTCCTATTTCTAGTCCCATAATTGTGTCTTTCAGCTCTTTTACTGAAATGATTTAAGTTTTTCTTTACGTACAGTAAACGTTCAAAGTGCATAGGCAAGTTTAAGAGTCGTATTGCTGTGAACTCGTGGTACGACTGTATGTGTTTAAACCACACACACCAAAAATATCGCAGTTTTGCACGGCACACACGGACGTAAAGTCACAAACTCGCATCGAACTACACGAAAAAAAAACCGTCGCTTTTGTTAGACACGCATCATGCTCGTGACCTGGCATTGCTAAAATTCGAGTTAATCTAATTTGAGCTGGTAGCAGTAGGCGCCAAGCGTTGGATTGAGAAGCAGTCGGCTTAGGTTCTGATCTCATAAGATGCAGTGCCGGTTAATTGCCAGTTTTTTATTATTATTTTGGTTTGCAATGATAACAATATTCAAAAAAATATTAGCTTTTTATTATTTTTGTTATTGCAATAAAGGGTTTAGAATAAAAAAAGCGTTAACAAAAATTAGTTACAATATTTTACTTACGGATAACAAACCGATACGATTATTTATAATAACTTCTTCTGCCAAATTGGATGTGCAAAACTATATCAAGGAAGTTAGAAGCAATTTGTTTTATTTTGACATGTAAAATGTTCAAAAATAAAAAATACGTAGATTTATTTCACCATAAACATTAAGCTTCGATCTTTAATTTCCAAAATAAGTGATTTTAATAAGTGGTTATATTGAGCAGTTTGTTTACATTAAGTGTTTCATATTTTATTTGGCTTTAGCGTATATAGCAACAGCAGCAATCGCAACTGCTGAGCATGAGTTCCAGGGTTCGATTCCCAGGTCGAGCAACGTGTTGGTTTTTCTATCTGGAATTTACAGTAGCAGCCCGGAGTCTGGATTTGTGCCCGGTTGATGGCAATAGGCTCAACCCCATTACATGGGTCTTAAAAACATAACTGTACGTACCAATTTCAAAACTTCCCTCCACATTTTATAGCTAACTAACTACTTAATAATCATATTTTCAATAAAGACTATAACTGGCAAGTCTATCATACATAAAACCTATTTTTCGCAATACTTTCTGGTTACAAAAAAGGGAAAAGGTTTAATGTCATACCTACCCCAAAAAAAACCGAAAACCGGTTCATATAACGAAACATTACCAGTTGGCTTCTACCTCAGGCTTTTATAGTCACAGTTTCGTAATTATCAACTGGAATCCAGGCGTGCATAACCTGTTATCGCCAAAACCCTTACGATTCGAAATAACTAAAATAATGCCTTTAATCAGCGACTGCTGCCATGAAAACATTCAGCACGCATTAAGTCTCTTTCTTAGTTGCTTGTTTTAAAAAGCGTTCAAATTACAACGAAATGAGACATGGAGCACAGTTGGTGGTTGTAAACTTGAGCGTTGATTGCTTCCCGCTCCGACGGAAACCGGTTCAATTGCTTTGCATTTTCAGTTTTGCTGACGCAACTACCTACATTATGTTATTTAAACCCGAGCATCTTTTTGCTAAAGCTAAAATATATTCAAACGTTTATATAAAACTTTTCTATGTTAAGAACCAACATAATATAAAATAAATAGCCAAGGCAGCAAAGCACTTAGATTTCCAAATCAGTGCGTGTTTCAATAAATTTCCCATATCGACGTAAATCCCATTTTATTATGGAGCTAAAAAAGAAAATTTACACACGTGGGAAATTGGGGCACTAACCGTTCATCAGATAATGTAATTATGTTCGGGGCGCTTCGGGACACCTCTACTTCGAGTAATTGAGTGTGCCCTCCATACCTCGCGCCTGCTATTAGGCAAATCGAATCTCCGTCCCTCCAAGGCCTCCCTCCCTCCCCGGCTGGATGAATATGTGAACGAGCTTCCTCTTGGCGTCGAACCAAGGATTCAATTTGCGCAAATGTAAATAAAACGATTGCGTTGAGTTTGGTATATAAAGATAAGTAATAAGTATATACCGACATAACCATTTGTGTGCTTTTAGTCATATACTCGTATCATATAAATTGTGAATTTAGCACCTAATTGAACATGCAAGCATTTTCATTGCAGTCTAATTTGTGGAATCGATAACGATATAACTATATCCATTAACACAGTTATTTAAATTATACTAGGTGGATAAACTATAAAATTAAACACGTTTAGTCTTCAACACGAGAAAGATGAACCACTAGTTTTTTTTCCATTTGAAGCGTTGAGTACCTACCTAGGTAGCTTTTAGGATTCCGTAGTCAACAAGGAATCCGTCTTGTTTCGCCATGTCCGTCCGTACGTCCGTCTATCCACAGCTTAGCTCAGAGACAGAGAAAGCTGTAATTTGGCATGGATATACCTGCAATTGTTAGTCACGTAGACAAAGTGGTAATATAAAATCTATTTTTTTATTTTTTTCTTGTCGATCCTATGGCTTGGGGTGTTGTTGGAAAGGTTGTTTCGAAGTATTGAGAGAGAGATAAAACCATTTTTCGATTAAGGGATCCGTTTGCGAAGTGTTAAATTTTTGTTAGACTCAGGTGTCCCCCCAACTGCCAGCAGAATGGTTGTTTTTGGATAAGTGAAAATTCACAGCTGTAGTAGGTATGTACAACAAAGTTAAAAGGAAATCTATCACAACTTACATTTGCAGTTGAAATGTATAGGAGAACATGTTTTTCAACTAAATTATTAAGTTTGTTCTTGGGATAATTCATCCAACCACGGAACCCTTCCTTGTGTGTGGCCCGACACGCATTTCACCGGTAACAAAAGAGCCCGCTTTTTGTCTTTTGTAAATGCTTCATTTTTCTGAATAATTTTCCAATCAACTTTATCATTACCATAAAGTACCTAAGCTGGTCTGCACTTCCCTTATAAACGTCGTCTTTTATGCATTTTACATAAAATGTGTTTCACACCACCTAAGCCAAAAATGGCGTGTAAACAAAAACAGCAAACGTTATAAATTCGGATAACATCTTAATAAATAAGCTATAAGTTTTTTTTTTGTAAATTCCGACGCGTAGTAGCAACGTTGTCACACCTCCGACGCCGAGCGCCATCTGAACGGCTTTACCTAAAAAAGTTGCGACCGAACTTTGATCTCAGCAAAACTTGATTTCATTCACGGTGTTATATTCGATCCGAATGTTTGTTTGTGTTGCGAATAATAAAAGTATTGAAAGTGCAAAAATATGTGCCGTCTCGTTCTGTCGGGTAGTTTCGTCCTCTTTCCGCAGGCAGAGCGGCCGGCACGTCCGGGGGCCATAACGTCGTTTGATGTTCTGCTCTCCAATGCTGGTAGAGGCGAAATAAGCAAGATGTACGGCTGCGCTCTCGGCGACGCCTATATTTCCTAAACATCTTTTGGTGTTATAATTCCGTACGAAGTAACCTTGTGAGGGCGATATTACCGTTTCTTGGCCGATTAATTTTTTTTGTAGTATATTTTTGTAGCTCGTAGCAAGCGTCTACGAAATTGTGTAGGCTGTGTGCGTGGAGTCGTTTTAAAGTGCAGTTAGGTGAGTTTCGTTGTTTATAATATCGTAATTTATTCAAATAACTGATCTCATGGTCATCGCAGGACCTACTTCGTATGTGGTTAATGCGTACGGTTTTACCAAAACTAGTTTATTTGTGGGTGGTAAATTTCTTTAATAACCCTGTACAGCAGCTGAAACTGTTAACTGCTGTTTCTATCATTAGGCGTAATTGAGTAACGTAGCTACCTATTAGAAATTCAATTCCTTGTTGTGTAGTTGTACCTAATAGGTACTAGGTATATTGTATGGATATCTTTGATAGTCTTATTTAGGGCACAATTCCTGTAGGCGATTTTGCGTCTAGTATTGCGTATTTAAATGTCACACGCACTGTTTGCTGACATTAACTTGCAGGCGGACCTTGCGGTCTCAAGTGTCAGTATTACCTACATTATAATACTAAACTCATTATCCACCTAAGTGACTCTTGCCTAAAGTTGGTAATTCCATGTAGCTTTCAAAAATTCATTTGATTACGCTTGCCGCAAGACCTGAGTTTTGGGCTTGTTTGTTAAGTTGGTTTAGATAGTAAGTAATTGTATTATATGTATAACTTAATAATGGTTATAGTAAAGCTGGTAACAGTTTTCTTCTTTATCATCTTTTACGTATGTCTTTCTTTGAGAAGAAAAACTTCGCAACTAGATTTCCGCAATTCCGCGCGCACCATTACAAGGTTACATCTTTAAAAAAATATGCAACACGGCGGCGGTACGTTACCGAGCGGATACCAATTCTATCAACAACCCATAAACCGCAACCTTTCTTTGTCTCGCCTCTTAATGCTATCGCGTTCTCGAGTGAGATAGAAATCTACAAGTTTAATGGGCCGTTACGCGAGAAAAAATCAGTCTGCATTTGCGAGCGTAGATACGCGAGTGATAGTGGCAAGACGGAAGGGTACTGGTGGACTGGTGCAATAGTGCAGTGCTTCCGATATGACGGCGACGGCGACTGCGACTTGTTGCTAAGCGACGGCAACCACCGACACGTGAGTGTTATACCTATACTAAGTTTAGATCTGTGTACCTCAGCGTCCTCGAAACGTCATCGTTCCATACTTAACGTAGTAACACTGAGCTTGCGACTAGCGACCACTGTCGACCGGTTCTCAGTCAAGATAACCTTCTTTAGTCGTATTTTATGTTTGTGCTCGGTTTCCAGTAGGTACGTCATTGCATTACATTATGTCAAGTGTTGTCAATAAAGATTGATAACGACGACGAATAGCGTTCAGTCACCTTGTCATTGTGTAGATACCTAAGTTTTATGACTGCATGAGTCAAGTTTGATTGCTGAATTGACACAATCATACCTTTATACGAAATATATGTATGTACGATCATTTAATTCAATTTACATTCTTCATTTATAGGGATATCGGTACATACAAATAGCTACATACCTACATATTGTATTGAAATTTAAATATTACCGATTGGCGCGATGTGTGCGTCTTTATTTGTACCCACTGCATTGTAAACATAATTACTGTGACTAAATAAAGTGCAAGATCACGTCTCTTCATGAATAAAATATAGTTGTTTATTTATTCATTGGAAACTATTCTAACAAACTGATTGGAATCTAGGCAATTAATGCAGTTTTTGAATGCCTTGAACCACATAAATATTCAGTAACGTGGTTGAACTAACTGCCTAGTCAGACTTAATAATTTATATAACTTTACTTATTGCCTGTGGTATTTCAGATACCTACCCTGTATAGAAAATTAACCATTTTATCTATACTGAGTTTCTCAAAAAGAATCACCACTTATGTATGAAATAAATACATTTAATTTAATTAATTGTTCCACGTGGTTGCGTTGTAGTTTGGTCCTTAGTTTTTATAATTAGTGACTAGCTAATTACTTTTACTAGGAAAAAACTGCTTATATAAATACACACGCTGCCTATAACTGCCTATAGATAAATAATAAGGGACACCATGCAATTATTGTACCTAACTGTAACACACCCTTTGACAAACCCTATTGTCATGCAAATCCCAAAAAAGGGTTTGTTTCAAATTATCCTTTCAGACTTTTTCATATCTCAACTTTCACAAAATTATCATAACAACATGCGCCGGAGTCTGTTTGAAAACAATTTCTTTAAAACGATTCGAGAGGGTCATTGTCGATGTTTCCGTGTATTGATGCTTATTTGCATAAAAATCTCATCGAATGCCAGCTTTCGAGACCGATAATAATCTTAAAAGTTTCGATGAAGATTTCGGAGTTTACTTGTAATCCAAAGGTTTCTCTCGGTACCGTATCTGGTTAATAAGCTTAGTTCTTTATTGGTACAGGTGCTAAGAGTCGGGCGAATGACCAATTAAGGAACTGGTATAAATAGGTATATAGGCGTTGGTGGAAAAATATACTTACTAAAAGGTTTTAAAGGTGAGAAATATTACGCTGATAATATCATAATGTTTCTACTTACCTTTTTGTCAAGTGATTAATCATTATATGTGAGGATCGTGCATAAATAAAGACAATGAGAGAGTTACTATAAAAGTAACAAGCTTTGTATTTGAAACAAACCTTAATAATGAGACGATTCCAAAAACACGAACTCGATCGAGATTCGGATACCTACACACATGATTCTAATTCGTAAGATTTTAAAGAAAACATTTCAGATGCATAATGTATAATCAGCCTATTATGTTCGCACTGCTGGGACACCGGCCTCTTCTCTGTGAGAGGGAGTGGGCCGTAATCCACCACGAAGGCCTTGTGCGGGTTGGTAGAAGTCACATGTCTTCGAATTTTTGGTTTTAAGACATGCCATGCCATTCCTCACGATGTTTTCCTTCGCCGTTTTGGGAACAGTGGCGATGAAATAATTCACACAAAGTAAAGCGCCTGTCTGGGTTCGAACCTACGACCTACAACTCGTAAGTCGCGGCCGTTACCACTGGGCTACCACTGCTCTCGGTGACCACTGCTCACACATTTCAGATAACAGTAAGTAATAATACAAGCAAGCTTCAATGGATTTCAGAATCGTTCACTTAATTTCCAACCTACTCAAATTCATCCAATCATAGAACTAAACAGCTATCACGTACACCGTCCATCCTCAATCTGTAAGTAGTTTCACCACATTTACATAACAAGGGGCTGCCCGGCTGTGGTCCTAAGTGGTGCAGTCCCGTACATTTGCCTTGGAAATGCGGACACGAGCATCTTGAGAGAGTCAGGAATGTGGATGATAGCTTTGGGGTTTTGTTAGAGTTCATTTCCTTGACTATTGTGGTAGAAAAATGCGTAGGTATGTAGGTAAACATCTGTTTGAGATCATTAGATAATTTATAGAAATACAGAGTATAGCATTTTTTGTCAGTCAGGAGACAATAATATTTTTAAAATTGCTTTATGAGGATTAAACACGATGTTCATACTAGACTAATAACGATCATTTCAAAAAGTACACTTTGTAGTTTTATTTGGACCATTATTCTGCACAATAACAATCAGCTTTTTTTTAATTAACTGCTTCTGTCTTACTTCAGTCAAGACAATAAAATTCGCGCCATTTTTTCCATGTTATGCAAATTGGAATTCCCAGTTCTCGTAAAAAAATATAACAAGTTAGAAAGTGTGTCTCGGAGCTTTGCTCAGCACTCGGCAGGGGTGGCTATTTACATGCAAATCATTTATAGATGGGCAAACTTCCAGTCTCTAGTCTCCTTTAACTTTGAAAACACAAACAAAATGTTGTCGACGTTCTTTGAAGATGGAAGTCCCTTGTGATTTAAATATAACAAAGTTTGTGTGTGACCTCTGTTTTGTATAAATCTGTGGATGTATGATGCAGCCCCTGTTCAGTGGTTACTCTGTGATAATTGGAAGTGATTGTAACAAACAAACAAAAATGGCGGCAAATTACTACAGTGGGATGAGGAGATTTAAGGAGAGTAGGTATAGCACAATTAAGTGAGAGAGAGAGTTTATTTTCGCAGCTTTTATACTCCTTAAACATAACAGGTACGTATATAATAATTTACCTATTTAACTGAAGGGTAATTGCACCTAAACCAGAATTTCTAACACGTGTTATAATACTGAATTTACAAATGAGAAAGTAGGTACATAATCTAATACCTGTTCACTACTAATTTGTTCTGATGCCTAAACGTCAAGCAATAAAACACAAAATATTTTATATTTGGAATTAGGATATTCTTAAAAATGGATTGGGCTTATTTATAGCTTAGCTACCTATGTATACCCAAGTATGCTTATGCGCTAATAAGACCATAAGCATATAGATTGAGTATAATTAATCCCAAACAAGTAAAAAAATTTAACCTTTAAGCATTGTTTTACGGATTAATGATGCTAAGATTTTCCTAAAGCCTTTGACTGTGTTCAGCAAGTTTCAATAAAACAATACCAATACTGGTTACCTATAAAAAGTGGACAACCAGACCTTACATCCTTTTAAAAGAAGGCTTAGCATATTGATTTTATGAAAAAATATAAAAATAGACATACTTTAGTTTCAATTATTGCAAAAAGAATTTCGCAGGGTATAGTAATCGGTTCACTTTTGATCCACATCTAGATAAATGGCTTTTTATCAAACAAGGAACATATGGCTGTTATGGCTCTTTCTAGTAGGATCCAAAACATGGAACCAGTTGTAACATAGGAAGGTACTTGTAACAAAACATTTGCTAGAAAAGTTCCTCGTCTGAAGTTGGTATTGGAATATAAATTAATTTCCAAAACTGCCAGCATAATTAAATAATTAAGATATAAATTAGTTATTCTCAACATAATTTGGCATAATTAACTTATAATGAAATTCACTGTCATTTAAATAGGTAGGAGTGATACAAAATGTTTAAATATTCTGATTATTTAAATATTTAAGATAAAAAAGGCTTCTCTAATATTTTGAAGCTTATAAAGAAATAAAAATGATAATAATCCATTTGCTAGATTAACATCATTATTTGGATATGGCCACTTTACCGACCAATGCATGTAAAATCGTTAAATTTATTTAAATAAACTAAACTAATGTGTTTTGTATTTTATGCAAAGTAAGATATTTATTAATGATGACGTGTGACGGAATCAAAGTAATGTTAATGAGATATTTAGCAACAATTTTGCTTATCCAATGTTTAATTAAGTTGTGTGGGCTTGAACTACGCATATTTCATATTAATCAGTAGCTAATAATTAGTAGCTAAGTATCCACTAATTTTATGACAAAACAATTATTGTTTTCGATTAAATTAAAACTGCGGTATTTTCAATATTTCTAATTATTTTAATTTTAAACTAATACGAAGTACTACGAAGTCTGTGTATCGTTTTACAAAATAATGTAGGTATAGGACGTAAGTACATATAGATAAGGAATAAAACATTACATAGAACAGTTTTACTGACGGACAGTATTAGGTACTACTCATTCAATAGTAGGTATTGAAGAAAAGGAAATCTCTAGTTCACAAAGTAAGTGGGTAGCCGTGTCGGCGACAGTAACACAAATATAATAAAATATCAAGCAAATATAAAATCAACAGAAACAAATCTACAATGTTTTCAACTAATTGGATGAAAAAATATGTGGCTATAATTACGTTTCGTTTTCCATCGCACGAGGCGCTAAAATAAAACTTAATACAAATATAAAACCCACACGCGATTCTCAATTAAACAGCGCAAAGAAAAATAAAAAATAAACTTGGAATGTGTTTTAAAGGGCAGCGTCGTCGAAATATAAAGTTGTATGTAAATGCCTTGGTATCATCAGAAGCATAAAATCTATATAGAAGTGGGCAAGTGCACGATGCAACGTTGTTGCCGTATCGTCGACAATGTAATCCCTGTCTCTTAAATTGTCGGATAAAACCCGAGCCAGTATCATTGGATCGACTTTAGTTTCCTTTATGAATACCAACCAGCCTCTCTTGTGCTTATGACACATTTATTCGGAATATATTCTTGTTTATTCTCGGTTGCTTCTCAATGTTGTTTTTTAAACGTTGATCTTATATGGTGGAGATATAGATAGGCTTTTTTGTAAGTAACCTTTATGTAGGATATTGTATGTTGGTACTTGAGCGCAGATGTCTTGTTGAGGTATTTCATTTCTTGTTTACTTTGAATGTTTTGTCAAAATTATTTAATGATTCCTCCCGTTTTTTGGTACTGTGACAAAAGTCAGGCCATTTAGAGAATACATTAGATATTATTATTAAATCATGGTAGAATTATTATATATATTTGTATGACCTACAAATAGTTGTTCCGGGTCTGGGTGTCTTGTGTATGTGAGTTTTCATGTTTGTGTACGCACCCACGATACAGGAGTAATTCCTAGTGTGGGGCAACGTTTTTTTTAAAAAGAAAGAAAGAATGCTTTATTTATACAGTAGGGTTGAGTAAGACTTTGGTTGAGCAATCCTAGAAATAAAAATAAATAATTGTGATGATCCAAGTAAGTATGGCCATGCTAGTTTACTCGTTTATTCAAGTCTGCTATTTCTTAACTCATTGACACTTCCACATTGTTGTTAAAACAATAATTAACTGCTACCCTTCTGATCCCTTAATTAATATTGTCGCCTTCAGTAATAGAACAATTGAAATAGGACGCTCTTCTGTCCAATGCAATTGAATAAATTGTAATATATAGACAGATGTAATCAAATAGTAGTTATGGATGTCCAGTTCGTTGACTCTCATCCATAGTTCAAGTGTGTGTATGTATTTGTAGATATATAGCTATATCGTGGACGTTATCAGTAGATAATATCATGGGAAGGAAAGTTTTGATTCTCTAATCGATTGTAACATCTTGTTTTCTTAATTCTAAATTTCTTTCAAGTTGCATTTAATGAAAGCGATACATGTGAACCCTACTACTTACATAATTTTGACGATTTTTTTTCATACATTCAGTAAACATTGTTTTTTTCGGTACTTCTATAATTGTTACATTTTGATTAAATTATTGTGTGAAGTTATTATAATCATATAATAATGAAAGAAAATATTAAATTTTTACAAGAGAATCTGCTGTATAGATTTGTAAATTGTAAACTTCCACTTCAAGTTCAACGTAGAAATGTGATGTTTAATATGACTTAACCCGTATTCCCCAAAGTGTTAGGCAGAGGTTTGTATGTAGTTTTATTTACAAAAGCTTAAATTTCTCAAACAACTAACAGCCTAGAAAACATCTATCCTACAATACATTTCCCAAATCCACATTAATTAAATCCGTCAAACTCCGTCACTGTAACCTAATCCTAGTAGTATTAAGTTACTACTATAGCATCAAGATAACTCTAACTACCAACTCGTGTCTATTAGGTACGTTTAAATCTAAAACAGATTGCTATATAGACAGACAAGAAAAGAAGTTCTTGTCACTAGGCAAATAATGTCATACTAGATGTTACTTATACCTTTTAAACCTAAGATATAATCAGGCAAACGATGTCAAAATGTGACAAAATTATAAGCCTGCTTTGGCCCATACCAAAGGATAACCACCCTTTGGTATCATCTAGTTAGTCAAATATCGTGAAGCAGTGTGGCGGGCATGTCCTTGAAATATCCTTTCTCGAACCCAAGTTCAGAAGGAATATTTCCAATCATTGTAACTTCTGTAAGAGAGAACTTACAGTGACAGAAAAGCTCTGAAACAATAAAGCTGAGTTGAGTTACTTTCACGAAAATTGCATAACTTAACTGTTTGAAGAGTGTGGTTGTAGATATGATGAGTATCTGCCACCAATCTGTTTCGTTGGCTGTACAAGTTTCTAATAGCGCCAGGAGTCAGTTGTACTCCAGGCGATGTCGTTGACCGCTGCGGCGGAGTCGCGTCATTTTTATAAGTTATTGTTACGTCACTGATTTACTGCTTTTGGCTTAGGACCAATTAAAACTATGTTTTGAACTTAAAGGTTTGAAACACGGTAAACCGTATTAATTATATCTAAATTGTATTTGTGTTATTATTAAAACGAATGTTCCGTGAAGACTTTATTTTATAATTGGATTGTTCTTTACACCTTGTTGGTTTATTCGACTTCTGACGCCTAATATTAACTATTCATGCGTTGCTCATTTTGTACCTATAATACTTTATTACCCGGCTATTCATACCTTTGCCATCCACCAAACTACATACCTTTGTAATAAATTCCCATAGACTGGACATCCGTCGATAATCTGATGCAAATACGAGAGCTGAGGCTGCAACGCGCATGAGCACTCCGCATATCCGATCGTAAAACTGTTACAGCCGCGGAGGCTACCCCCATCGCACCTACCCCTTAACTTCAGCCCCCCTCCCGCCCCCGCGGACGGGGGTGCACCCCGCACACCCGCGGCGCCCGTCTGCAAACCTCTTTGTTTTCGGCAATACCTCGGAGGGAACTAAACCCGGACTAGTCTTAAGACCCTTTAATAGCTCTCTCTGTGGCATGAAATTTCCTCTTTTGTTTTGCCAAAGGGTTGAGTTTTCCACTCCCGAGTTGTACCGATGAATTTTAATGAAATGATAATGGTAGTGATGAGCACATTGTGTTAAGAGAACGTTGGGGAATATTAAATTGGTTGGTAGTTTTTGTAATATGCTGCTTTCAAATTTTTTTTCCAAATATTAATGAAAATTTGTAAAAAAAAAACTGACGCTTCAAATAATTATATGTTTCAAGTTTCAATCAAGTTAATTGGATCATTGAAAGATTTTTTGTCCATATTATTTGTTATCTTTCCTAATAACAATTTGAGCACGATTTTCATTTGAATACCTATAGGTACAAACTGAAATTCAGTCCTTACCTACTTACCCACAAATCAATAATCATAGACGTCTATAAAAACAAGTAGGTAGGTACAAACACATCCGTCCTTTAAAACGTGCGAATAAAGTCGTCCCTTTAAAACAGTTTGTTATTCAGAAGTCGTAGACGGACGGCAGGTAGCGCATAACGACATGTAGGCATGAAGCCTATATGTGAGATGACGTACACTTTGCCGAATTTGCAGGATCCAACCGGCCGAGCATTTATTGTGCAGTGGCGGACAGATTAAATGACGTATTACTTCTAAGTGATTTGTGAGTTTTTAGAGCCTGTTGAACATTTTAATTGGCTTTTGAAATATGCTTATAGCGGTGACAATCTTAAACTTTTTCAGTTGCCCAAGGTAAAGGTTGGAAATGCTTTCGGCATTCTTGTCAAATTTGAAAATATAAATTTCAGGAGGTAAAAAGATAAGTTTAAGTTACAATGACTAATGATAATGTTTTAAATTGTTTACCTTGACTTACAATTACGGTATCTAACATTATAAACTATCATAATGGCAGTGTAACTTAGAAACAGTGATGTCTAATGAGTTATGACATCAATGAAATATTGGTTATACATAGGTATCCAAAGATATGTTTAATTCAGTCGTCATTTTATACATGTATTTTACATAAGCCACTCACTATTTAGGGGATAAGAAAATGTTGTAACCGATTTAACTACCTTTATTAAATCATTAGACTACAAAAATTGGTGCAACCAGTAATTTTTTTTCATTTAAATATATTCAGTTGTAATTTTTAACTTATAAAATATCTATCAAAAGTCTTAAACACACTGGATTTATTCTAAAACTCCCATTTCTACAAGGCAATTTCCATTCTCAATGTTACAACTTAAATAAATCTCACAGGCGTGCCATTTTCCTGTCTGACAGTGTAGTGGAGGCGTACGCTGCGAATACAAATGGTGTCAGGTTGATTGTGCCCGAGGTTGCGATCGATCTGATACACGGAGACGAGTCGATGTGTACCTACATGTGAGTACGTTTGAAAGTGTTGCCAGACGAATGATTCCTTTTTTTAATTGGCTTGTAAGGGTGTGGTGTTTGTGTGAGTGTATTGGTGGGAAGAGGGAAAGTAAGTGGGTAGGATCGTGAGTGTTTTTTTAATTATGGTAAGTAGTAAATATTTTTGTTAAAACTATTTTAATAATGACTTACGTATTTGATGTATGATCGACAATAATGCGTTTGATTGATGCAGATCTTTGGTCCATAATACACATTAATGAGTAGTCATATAACAGATTTGACTTTGGGTACCTACTGAATTGTGGCTAAGTACTCAATGATACAATAATATGGACCAAAGACCAACATTATTAAAATCAGAGAATTGAAAACATTTTATCAACCAACACAATCATGATGAATGTAAAATCGCTTCTTATTAAATAATTCAAAATTTTATACATTTCATACACATTCTGGGTAAAAAATTCCAAACCAAAGAGGCCAACGATAATCGATAGGATAATTATCCACATGTCCAGAAAAAAAAACACGTTACAACAAACGTGTTACAAATTCTTAAGTAAAGCTTTTCTAACTAAGTAGTTCTGAAAGAACTGACTATGTATTTACATACAGTCATGGTGACGTTAACAAGATACGATGATATCTACATATGGAGATAAATTCCATCTCTTGTCTCACCAGGGAAGTTGTGTGGCCATACTATCTTAGATACAATGGATATTCTAACTCATGGGTATTAAGGCTGATACACCTTTATAGATATAATAATATTAGAATAATAATTATAATATTAGATAGACAGAATACTTTTTTTCAATATAGCTACCTACTTAATTCTATGGGTACAATGCCGGTTAGGTACTTTTAATTGAAAAAGTCTAGTACGAAAGCTCAATCTACTAAAATGGATGATAGACTGAACTTTAAAAGCAAGGCTTAAACCACGCTTAAGAGCTGTCAGTGTCATTATTTTCTGTGAAATATTGACACTGACAGCTTTTGAACGCAGTTTAGATGTGCTGATAACGTATTCAGTTTCATTGGTGAAATTGACAGGTGTAGGGAAATTCAACAGTGAGTTGTTTTACTGAAAAAAGTAACTGCGTAAAATTTATGAAATTGTTTGGCAACTTGAAAGTAGATAGGTAAATGGGTGGTGTACAATCCTTACTTCCTAACTAATAGGTATTATGAATTAAATTATTTTTAAAAAGTAAGATAGTTTGTTTTGTTACGCTTTCCCGTTAAAATGGCTGAACGGATTTGGCATTTTGGCACACAGATACACCATGACCCGGGTAAGTGCATTGGCTACTTTTCATCCTGTAGCGCAGACAGAGGTGCACTCATTAGCTAGTGTTTAATAAAGATCTGCTTTTTGCCTTAGAATTAAATTGCTGTTGTAATTTATTTATTAGATTTTGTAATAGATAGTGTTAAGTATTTACTCTCCTAACGTTTTGAAAATGTTTTGCAAAGGGTCATGCACAACGGGAGTCGATAGTACCTAATACAGGTTTCAAAACGTAAATAAAACGCAAAGTAACTTTAGTAAACTACTGACTAGGGAATTTTGGTCCTACTGACATATTTTCTAACCAACCAGCTTACCTAAAACTCAATATTAATGCAATAGAATTCAAAAATGATAATTTAATACCTACTTGCTTAATTAAATAATTCTTTTCTTTCATTTATTTAAACAAATTCTATCTCTCGAAACGAACGATCTAAACGTGGTTTTCATCAATGAAACTGAACGCGAATAATACGCTGGCTGAATAAAACGCGTTCAAGAACTGTCAGTGTCAATATTCTTTAGAAAATAATGACACTGACAGCTCTTAAACGTAGTTTATGTGTTGATCGATTTCAGTTTATTTGGTAAAATCTGGCCTTAGTGTTGATCAGAATATCATGTTCAAAACCCAACCCTCTTTGAAACTCCGATCCCAAATCCGATCACTTTTTTGTGGCAACACTACCTCCTTCGTATCGTGCGTGGACTCTATGAAGAGCTGCGACAATGTCGCATTCCGAGAATGTCTCTACCTAGTAGGCATATCTATACATCTATAATACCTATTCGCGTAGAGATAACATCGTGACTTAACCTCTTGTGTCATATTTACTACGCGTGTTTCAATTACAGACGGTACTCTACGAGACTCTAGTTAGAGACGACGTAGAGTATTTTTTTATGCCTAAAGTTATTAGAGTGAATTGTATGTAGTCCTTCTAATATTGTACTGTGTTCTATTTGAGTTAAGTTTATGTATATAATGAAAGTTTATTCCTTATAATAATGTATTATTATTATGATTTTTAAGAAGAAAATGTGTGCATCCAAACAATTTATATTTTTAGCTAAGGCTGGTTCTTAAATTCTTATCAAAGTCATGAGTGAAGTGGGTGGTTACGAGACTTACAAAATAATTTATTTTATTGGACTTAAAAATAGTTTTATCTAGAACATAATTAATTCACAAAAGTGTGTTAAAAGCGTGTGGGATTATTCTGAAAAACAAAAGTCTTTTCATGTAGGTATTTAATTCATTGAAGCCATTCATTCTAGTATTTTACGAGCTCGTTGCTAGATACCTACTTTATAAATAGGTATGCAACTTTGTCGTATCGTACCGTCAGGGGTAGAAGTAGTGCGTGATGGTACGGTACACCCCGTACAAACACAGCGCCAATTAAGGCGCCCAACACCCAATTGTTGATCATTAGCCACTAATCCGTCTCATATACAATCAATACCCAAAACTTTACTCGCACACCTCCACCCCTCTCGCCCCTCGTCGCGCGACATTTAATGACACCCGTGCAACGACCAACACACTCCATTATAGCCTCTCCTCTTACCACGTAAGGGCCACACTCCCCTGAACCCGCCCACCGCGTTATATAGCACCGAGGATCTATAAAAGTTACGTCTGTAATCTAACATAAAACTCGGGCCGTTTAGATGCGAACGCGGCCACGGACGACACATCTCGGCTCGCTCCGTACTTTTACCGAAATATGAAGGTGTTTTTTGTGTGAATACTCGGGGTTTTCGTGTAAAAAACAAGGTTATTTCGTTGGTCGTCGGTGTAGTGGCGCGGACGTGAAGGCGCGTCGTCGCGGCGCGCTCGCGTGTTGTGATATCACCAAGTTTGACGTTTGCACGACGCACAAAAACAATTTGTGAGTACTGAATTTGAATATTTTACGCGGAACGACGCTCTACGTGTGTTCAAAAAATATTTGTGATAGATGTCGCTTTGTTACGCCAGCATACTATGTTTTAAACGCTTTTGTATGAAATTTTCAGCCGGTTTTTTTTATTAGCACGTGATTTGTGACAAAAATGACTCATTTCTAACAAATTATATGCCAAAATAACTGCATCTGGCCATTTATCAGTGGTTTATGTTATATAAGATCAGTTATAATACATATAATCAAAGGAAAAGTGTGCCGCATTTTCCAAGTATTTATGACTTAAACTTTCACATTTATGTATTTGAGATAATTTATACGTTATTTTAGTCTATTTTTCATATAAAAGTGTTATAACCAATGCTTTATACCTGCCTACCCAGCTTTACTTCAGGAGATAAGAAATATAACAAGGCATTAAATGAAAAGAGACTGGAGTAGGCAGGTAGACTACTCACCAGCCTATAAGTGCCTTTTTATTAAATTAGTTCCATTACTCGTAGTTTTCGTAAACTTATTGCATTTGTTAGTTTTCAGGAAAAGAGCGCAGAACTAGATTTATTTTTTATATTTTGAAGCATGATTTAGCAAGCTTTAGTATTAATTTTCTATACACAGTTAACGTTTACAAAAAAAATTGTTACTTACCACAGTAAATAAGAAAAATCATTATTTATTTCCACTAAATCAGTTGAAAAAATATGCGTAACGCCATCTTTTAAGCGCATTACAAACTACTTAACTGAGAATTTGGATAAAACTTTATAGCAGCATGGCCAGTGAAGTCCATAGATTCTCCATCCTTGTCTAATTTATGCACCCAGACTATACCTCAACTCTTCACGTCGGCCACCATTCGAATGAAACAGCCCGTGCAGTCGCTCAATCTAAATACAACCCTCTCACTCATGTGATAAGGTTGCACTTGCAATGCAAACGATTCTTATTTAGTTTCTATAAAAGATGTTACCTTGCCACGGCGGCGTGCACCTTGAAATATAGTTATCTCTTTCGCACGATAGCTGTCATCTCTTTTTGTTGCGTGTAGTGTTATATGTAGATATCTCGTTCGGTGGGAGATAAACAGATGTCTGTTAGTAGTGACAGTTTGTATGGGATGTTAAGGAGGCAGAAGTACCACCATCATGAAATAGGCGGAGCGTGTGGTATGGTTCCTCGTTTAGTAGGATCGCAGTGTTAAAGCACGATTATGGCGGCATGGAAGGAAACTGCCTTATTCTATAAGTATTATTTGAATGAACTCTGGGCTTTAGTGGATGAAGCAGCTAAAATGTTGAATAATAGCAACTGGAGCTGTAAAATTTGTATGGTAATTCTGGATACGCAATATTTACCTACATAGGTAATTTTATAACGTAGCAAGCTCCTTTTACCGTTAATTTAAAAGTAACATAAATAGTATTCTGCGTTTTTCAGACGCCTGTTATTTTTTGCATTACTGATAACTTGCAACACTTATTATTTTATATTAGGTAGGTAAGTAAGTACACTAGTTTGGGCGTAGTTATACCTCGGTTCTAATATTTTCGTTGGTCGGTTCCTTAAAATAAACCATCAAATCAATAGGCTACAAAAATTACCGTTTAATCAGAATTAATCACAGGTGTCAATTCCCGTATTTTTCAAAACGTTCGCATTCTAATCTCAGCTTCAATATATCAAAAATTCAATCAGTTTTCATACATTTTTGACAATGATGTCGCTGAGATGAGGTTGCGTCTTGCATTAGAACTTTTTGAAGTACCAGAATTGGCCTTCTGATTTAACAACGGTAGCCTACCTAAGTGACATAATGTTGAATGCATCAAATTTAAATAAACCAATCAAAAGAAACTTGATAGATATGTAGGTAACATGGGGCTCGTGACTACGTAATAACAGTCGCACGGGTCGATCGATCAGGTTAAGCCACTCCTGCCGCGGTCGGGCCGTGGAGGGGCTGAGTCGTTGGCCCCAGCTGTCGTTAATGGATCTTCGACAGTCTTCAAGGGCCAGTCAAAAGCCAGAAAGGCTGACAACCAGTCTTACCTACCAAGGGGTATCGTGTTACCCAGTAAGTGGGTCGTAGAGGTCAGATTTGCAGTCGCTCCATGTAGAATACTGGGATTCAACTGCATCCGGTTATACAAGAAGCCTGCCCCAACACAGATTGAAAATGGCTAGGCAGAAGATATAGGTAGCATAGGTACCTACCCTACAAAATATTAATAAATTGCTTTGTCATGGTCATAGAAAATGCTTATAAAACATGGACTGGTTAGAGAAAAGAGTGGATTTTATCAATAACCAATTCATTAAAGCCTCTGTGCATGCAACAATCCACACAAGTTAGTTTTTCAATAGTCTGATAAATTTAAAATGAAGGATAAATCTGATATATCGACATATTTTCTATACATAAGCTGTCAAACCACAATTTAAATACCTGACAGCTAGGGACAAAAACAAAAAAATGTTTTATACTTTATAAATGTTAGTTAGTAAGGTCTATGGGCCATTGTAGCCTGAAACTAATGCTTAATTATTATTTTAACATAACATAACATCTCGCCTTGTTTCCCCGAAGGGTTGGGCAGAGGTGTACCTATAGTACACCCACATTTCGCCAGTTATGTTTAAGTCCCATGTAATTAGGGGGTGAGCCTATTGCCATCTACCGGGCACAAATCCAGACTTCGGGCTGCTACTGAGAAATTCCAGATAGAAAAACCCAATAACACGTTGCCCGACCTAGGAATCGAACCCAGGACCTCATGCTCAGCAGTAGCGATTGCGACCACTAGACTAGACTGATTTTAAATCAGCCCTAAATGGTTTTCTAATGCTATCTATTAGATAAGTCTGTTAGAAATAAGCAATATTAGTTACCAAAGCAAAACTTTTTAGTTGCAATAAATTAAAGTTACTTATGTAGGTTTCCCCATAAAATGTAATTACTGCCTTGCATGATGAGATAATGTTTTATTGTGCAGTTAAAGTAATTAAAACAGCAGACATGTGTTTTATCACGTTTTTGTACCTAATAGTCTTTTGCACCTGCACCTTTAACCAACTTACCATGAAGACAGATATCCACCGGGGCACCTTCAAGATGCCTAATTGTTCATGTGGCGTCATGTTAACATTACGCCACGTGCACATATATTGCAATTCGTAGATTGTAAAGGGGGATGCCCATTTTTGCCCAGAAAGGCACAATAACTTACGTTTATGTAAAAAAAAACATCGTAATTTCTATTTACTTAACAAGTTTTTCATTTATCCGAACAAGATTGCAACATTTTTGCATTAATAAAAAGTATTGAAAAGTTAAATGACCTATTATACGATTGTGGATAAAGCAGCAGTGTTGCCAACAATTATCAATTTCATTCACGAAATAATAGATTATGTTTTCATGGATTTGGTATTAGGGTTGTTTCTACTCCTCTTTCATTTATCATTATTCTCCCTAAACACATGATACGTAACCTACGGTATTAGGTTTAATAATGGTTTGCTTCCACGTAATCTTGCTACGTAAGGAAATGTAACTGACATTTTGCAGGTAATGATAACAAAACTTTATGTGGGTAGTTTTTTTAAAGGTTTACGTTAAAACCTACCTCAACTGCCTCGTTGGTCTAGTGGTCGCAAGAGCTACTTGCTGAGCATGAGGTCCTGGGTTCAATTGCCAGGTCGGGCAAAGTGTTATTGCGTTTTTCTATCTACAATTTTTCAGTAGTAGCCCGGAGTCTGGATTTGTGCCCGGTTGATGGCAATAGGCTCGTCCCCTATTACATGGGACTTAAGCATAACTGGCGTAATAGGGTTACATGGAACTTAAACATTACTGGCGAAATGTGGGTGTCTCTTAGTAATACTATTATTTCTTAGTCGCGAGTTTGAGAAGTTAGGTTTTTTGAAAATGAGGCAACTATCCCACTGGGGCATCTTTCCCGCCTTTACCCTAAGTTAGGTTTAGAAAAGTAATCGTAATAACCCTTTTGTTATAGCGATTTAAACGTCCTATGATAAACTCTGTTTTTTTCACGATACGATAAAAACAAAGCAATGTATTAGATTTACCATTTGCATTAAAACAATATTTATTTATAATTTCAACAATAATACACAACAACTGTCGTTATCTTTTTGGTAAATTTCGCAAACAATACTACGGGAACGTGTCTACCCGTGTGCAAAATATCATATGAATCCTTTCAGCCTAATTGTTTGGCGTGATTGATTAGCTTAGCATAATCAACCAATAATTTTTCTACTGCTGGGACACATGTCTGCCTTCCTCTCGTTGAGAGCGAGTGGGCCGTTATCTACTACTACCACGTGTGCCCATTGCGAGTTGGTCGATGTCACATATCTTCAAATTTTTGGTTCTAAGACATGCAGGTTTCCTCACGACGTTTTCATTCACCGTAATTGATTAACAAACAGACTTTTACATTTATAAACGAAATTGTAGGTATTGACAAAAAACCCCACTAACTTAAATTATCAGGTAATCTTTGCTGCTTCTAAAATGTCTTGATAATAGTACCAGGGCAGCAGAATCTACATTTTTGCTGATTATTGGCAATTACTTTATCTGCCAGTTTCACTATATTTATGAATAAAACAATGTCGGGTACACAAACTAACCAGTTACATCATTTAAACTCAAGTACGGCTGGACCGATTTAAATGATCTATGATTTGTTGGATGTGGCTCCAGCTAGCGGCATAACTCGACAATTATTAATTCAGACGCGGTACAAAGTTCGCCGGTTCAGCTAGTTTATAATAAAACAAAACTAGGCATACCAAAATGTAATAAAAAACAAATTGAAGAAAATAAACTGACCCTGGGCTCAGTTACTCTTTCATCTGGGTTTCATATTTTCAAAAATTAACTTTTAAATTATAATGAAGTTTGCTTAGAAAGTTTTATAGTTTTATAGCAACAACAATACGAATTTTTCCACTTAGTGTATATTGATGATTTTATTAAACTTCCGGTCACTGTTATTTAAATAACAAGTAGTGGTACAAGAATTTGTGTGGTGTAGGTACCACAACTAAAAATGAAAAATAAAAACGTTTTTACAACAACAAAAATAACCAACTTACAAAAAAATCACAAGAAAGTAAAAAATAAACTTCCAAAATTAAAGTAATTTTTCACTTTGTTCTTTTTTTTTTTTGGAAGTTGGATGCTTTTACATCACAGTTTGAGATATGGCATTCGGTATTTAATTGTGAGTATCACCTGTTGACTAATAGAATAAAATCTTCATGTCCACTTTTTTTATTTTTTTATTGGAGATGGGTTTACCCTTGACTCTAGTCTAGGTCAGAGGTGACAGAGACAAAGTCTATGATGGAGTGAGCTTACCCAGAAGAATCCTGTTCACTCAAACTTTGAAGAGATTCGGATTGACTGCTTCGGGAACACAGACGCAGGTAGTGAGTTCCACTCCTAAAGTAAAGGGATGTTTTTCACCTATTGGCTTACCTAACCTGAGCTTCGTGATCGTAATTATAATTGGTTTACATATAATCCACATTTTACAACTATTTTTTTGAGATGTAAGGATGGCAGATCATACTTAATCAGCAAGACAAACATTGTTTCTTTTAAGAGAGACAAAAATATTTTTAATTGTGGCTGATGTATGTACCTAATAGTTAACAATACGTTTTTAATTTGGCTAAGGAAGAACGTGGTCCTCAGCCTTAACCCGGTTGTTGTTGCTGTACCTGAGTCTTAAGTAATCAATAATAAGCAGAAACAGGGTGTGCCCAGAACTAAAAACCATTACGTAAAAAAATTTTTATTTCGGCATTTCCTTTTTTACTGTGGTAACTGTTAATTTCCAAATATTTATATCCCAAAAATATTTATTACTAGCTGTTGCCCGCGACTTCGTCTGCGATCCAGAATGAAATGTAGCCTATGTCCTTACCCAAGTCATGGTCTATCTGTGTGCTAAATTTCATACAAATCCGTTCAGCCGTTTTGGCGTGAAAGCGTAACAAACAAACAAACTTACTTACTTATTTATAACATTAGTTAGGATTAGAAATTTTCATCAATCACTTAACCTGGGCCTCAAGCCATCATAATCATTACTACTTCACATTGACTTGATGCACCTTCTCAGCAACTGTTTAGACACTTACTTTTTTCTTAACGCGTAGATAGATACCTACTTTGAGTTTTTAATAAGGAGGTGCTAATGTTTTTACATTATTTAAAACTTTTTGGATTCTTTGCTGTTATTTCTTATGCCAACTACCATATCGTTGGAGGTTGGTATGGGAATCATTAAAACCGGCTTTGTACGTTAGTAAGTACACATGGACCATACAATCTGAAAACTGGCCGAAACTTACCGGGTTTTAGGTTAGGTTCGTTACCTACCTATTCGTAATAATTTAGTATTTCATGACAGTTGCTTATTATTTGCATTGTTGCTTTACAAAAATCCAATAGTTTTGAAAACGTCAGGAAGTTAACTAGGATGTTCGTAGCAAATGCCTACGTCGTAGCAAGTGCTACGCAATATTTAATTTTGACCTCATCTTCAGATGATCATAATTAAAGTAGCTTAGGTCTCTTTCAAGTTTCTTACTCAAATCAGTTTAGCTATTGTGTCCGCAGGTGGTAATTTAGTTAAAGTCGGTTCAATAAGTCAGTTGACATGGATATATAAAAAGTTTATTAAAAATAGTCAATAGCAACACTGTGAAAGAATCATCGATGACTAAACGAAAAAAAAAACTATTACACATTAATCGAAACGGTGAATCCGACCGGATGATGCGTCAGGACCGTGAGAGATGTTGGACCTCTCTGCCTACCCGTAACGAAACGCCCTACGACGCGAAGATATCTTTTTATGTATGAATTTTTATATTGCAATAGCTTTTTCTTGGAGATCCAAAAAAAAAAAGGAAAAAAAATATGTGTGTGTATTTAGTTAATTCGTTCGTCTAAGTCAAAGTTAGCAATTTTGGTGAAACTAATTATGTAAAAGCTAGCAGTTCTGAACACTACACTTTTAGAATCGCTACCCGATACAAAACTACTATCTTCATCACCAAGTTTTATAATAAATTGTTCTCTACACATATTTTCATCATTTTTTTCTTGTTTACATTCTTTTTACCAGTCATCACTTGTTGTAGATTCTAATACGTCTTTTATTAATCTTGGAATTTCGTTTTTATTCCTATTTATATAAATTTTTCGGCAAATTTCCTTTCAGCTAAACTCCAAATTAGCTCCATAGGGTTCAGGCGCCAACCTTTGTATTGTATGACCATGTTCTTATGGAACCCTATCAATCTCATAGACAGGCTTAGGTTTGTGCTTTTTCACAAGCTCCAATAAAGCAGCCTTTGTCATGTCATCTGTGAATTCAATACAACTAGACATTAACCATTCCTTGATATCATCTTTCGTTTTAGCAATTTTAGGTACATTTATTTATTTAAGTGCAATGGTAGTATTCGTTATCCATAATCACTACACGAATTCTGGTCAGAATGGCACATTTGTCTAGATCATCTAAATTTACTTTGAGATGACTTGAGGACTTCCTTTTCCTTTCCACGCGTATGGGATAAACCTTAATTCAATCTAGCCCGTGCTTTAATTTGAGAAAGCATGACTCTTGAAATACCTGAAATGGAAATAATCTGTATTAATAATCTGTAACCATGATTTATACAGCTTTTATGAGACTGCATAATTACGATTATTTTATTTATATTGAGTTACTTATTAAGTTATATTTTTTACATTGATTAATGTTACTTTTTAAGAAACTTAGATTTTTAAATTATCAATTAAACATTAATCAGTTATCAAATAAAGTTTATCGTACCACATACTGGTCATGGCGGACACATGGATTACTTTGTTTTTATCCACCAAATATCTTTGTTCGGCTTATTCTCGTTCACAATATTTCATAATACCATAACCTAATATCACGCCTGAAATCCCAGAAGGGTTAGGCGGTGGTGTACCTATAGTACTTACACCCACATTTCGCCAGTTATATTTGAGTCCCATGTAATAGGGGGCGAGCTTATTGCCATCAATCGGTCACCAATCCAGACTCCAGGCTGCTACTGAGAACTTCTAAATAGAAAAAGCCAGTAACACTTTGCCTGACCTGGGAATCGAACCCAGGACCTCATGCTCAGCAGTAGCTCTTACGAACACAAGACCAACGAGGCAGTCTTATATTACATAATTTTATGAAGTAATGCCATTTCACCATTTCTTAATGTTAACATTTAATGGCTTAATGTTGGCATTTTAAAAACCACAATTATAGCAAGGTTTCGAATAAATTATGAGAAACAATGCAAAATTTCCCAAGTACTTGACAGTAAATTATGGCGCTGCCAGAATGCGATTTTAAATTTCTTCTAAAATTACCTAGATGAACTGACTTTTTGAACAGACTTTCGTCTACGCCCGTTTGTAAGTACGCCAAGGTGGGCGTAGAAAATTTATCGCCGAATTGTTTATTTTTTCGAAGTATACGGAATGCGCTCTATTCTCATTGTATAATTTTTGATAGTTTGGTACAGAATGCCCAGTACCATTACATTAGCAAACTGTTTGGGAATTACGATAAATTAATTCCGTATATTGGGTTTTTCACAAACACACACACTCAACACACCAATATGTTTAGAGCTTCATAGTAATTGTTTCCATTAGTTTACTTGAGGATTTCTCTAATCTATGAAAAACAAAGTTATTTCTGCGTTTGTAACCCATACTATCCCATATCTTAAAAACTATTGACTCAAATAGCAGTCACTTATAAATATCTTAATATTTTTAGTTATAGGATCCACCAACACGCCTCTGTGCACTTTTTTTTCTACCCCCGTTAATTAGGTATGGGTGCACCCACTCCTTATTTAATTCCCATCTATGTCATCGTTTAGCGGTGTACAAAATACACTTTCTTTCCAACTTTCATCGACATAGTGTAATTATTCTTCGAGTGAAATGGCTATATGACATCCGGACGGACAGACATACGGACATGACGAAATAAAGGGTTCCGTTTTTGTCATCTGGCTGCGGAACCCGTTTTAACGGATTACGGAAATCGAATTTACTGTCTCGGCATGAAACTGGTCTATGATTGATACACAATCGAAAAAGCAGCCATATTAAAATCAACGACACAAAATTGCATAATCGACCTATAATTTTCTCCTCTCTGTGCGACGGAGAGGACCGTAAACCGCCACGCGGGTCCAGTGCGGGTTGGTAGATGTCACGTCGTCCCCACACAATTTAATTTTTTTTTGTCAAGTTATGATCGTGTTTTTTAATGTACTTTGTGTATGAAATAATGGTAAAAGTATATATATTTATTTTGCCATTTTGCATATTTCTAGCAAGAGAGAGGGTTGTTTATGTGCTAACATGTTTTCAACGAATTTAAATTGTCTACCTTTTGAATAGGTGTAGTAATACCTAATTTACACATCTTTTACAACAGACTGACGTGGTTTGACCGACCTCAACATTTAATCAAAAATATTTGCTGCAGTATATATTCATATATATTCTCCATAATACATTCGTATGCTGAGAGTTGATGTAAACTTCTGAACATTCGCAACATCGTGGAGTCAGCTGATATGTCATACTCGTATTATGTCAAAATCTTTTCGATTGGTGTGGTAAAGCAAAATCACGCAAACACTCAAGTTCCAGCTTTAATCACACATACAGAACCATACCCAGTTGTACTATAGCTGTTCCATAGGAAAATCCAATACCTACGCGGTCAAAGTGTATAGAAGAGCATTTTTTTTAACTTATCGATGAAATGTTCCACGCGGAGATGTAGAAAATTTTCCTACTAAATCCATTGTAACACGTTGCGCGTCGATGACACTGCCACCCTATATAGTACCTACTTATTACTTCCAAGACCAGCGTGACATTTATTTTTAAATGTCGCGGCATTATGCTGATGAACGGTTTGGCCTCGCACAGGTCTTTCTATTTTTTTTTAAGAGGTTTATTTTAATTTTATTTTTCTATGAATGTATCATTCTAGTTATTAAGTTTATGTTATCCTGAGCGAGTTTTAATGTGCTTTCTTTATTTTAGTCAGCCGCAAAAAGATGTACACTTACATCAACAAGAACTCATTTTGTCTACAACTTGTTTTTCGTAAAACTGTATTAATATGCTACAATTAAGTAGCCAATGTGTCGTCATTATGTTTGGTGGCTAAACATTGATACAATATTATGGAAAAGGATTGTAGACACTTAAATTAATATTTTTGATGTATGCATCAACAAGAATTAATTTAAAATCTCATCTTTCTCAAGTAGACTGTACTAAACGAGGCTCTGCTAGCTGATATGGCAGCAGTAACAACAGACAGACTACACACACTCCTAACCAACGATATGCTTGGACCTGCAAAATGACATCAACAGTCAAAAAGGGCTAGCTTAATTTAGATCAATAATCTACCAACCCATTTGGGTTCCACTCAAACATTGCTAGATGTCCATCAAATCGCTTACCTCCCAATTTAGTAGGATGCCTAAAATAATCAATCATTCCTGGACAAAAGCCTGTCTCAAGGACAGATTGAATGATTCACGTGCCCGAAAATTAAAACAATTGATAATTATTGAATTGTTTAAGACTAACATTTTCATTTCAGACTAAAATAAGGATATCTTACTACAAGTTATTCAGCAATTTGGAAACATTTTATTGTTGTGTTGGTTCAACAGACTGGGCGTTCGAGGAATAACGCATAACATATTTAAAAACTATCTTTCCCAGCGAAAATAACGTGTCAGAATAGATAAGTATCTCAGCGATGAACGCTCAATCTTCTTTGAAGTCCCAAGAGGGAAAGTTTTGGGCCCTTCTTTATTTCAGGTAAGCATAAATTATCTCTGCACAATCTCCCTCCCAAACACAGCTATTATTCACATATGCATATGATACCGCCGTCCTTGTATGGGGACCAAACTGGCAAGCGTTCAAGGAGAGTGCAGAATTAGCCCTTTTCAAATTAATGACCTGGCTAAGACAAAATTTGCTCACAGTAAACCTTAACAAAAACCAATTTCCTGACCTGTGCTCTGAGACCTAGCACTAAACCCCTCCTAATTTCTCAATAAAAGCCCATATTTCCGATTGCCATGATGGACGTAATTGCCTGGTCATTTCTCGGATAGTGTTAATTACTTGGGAGTGCGTGATGTATGATGGACTGAGATGGGACAAGCAGATTGATACAAATATTTTCGGAACTAGGCAGCTAATTTTTGCCTTTAAAACCCTTACAGATTCTGCAACGCTTGAATAACTGAAACTAGTTTACATGCCTCTATGTCCGTCCATATGTATCCAGTACTACATAACTGAATGCCTCCCCATTCAGTTGTCATGCAGCCAAGACTCGTTTTCTCGGGTAGGAGAGATAATTTAACGCAAATGTCCAGATTTACTCCTGTGTTAGTGGATTGAAACACTCATGTGATTTATTTACCTATTTGCAGTATACTCGTATATATAACCCTACCAAAGTGGTTCTAAATAAATGATATTTTTTTGTATTCTTTCGTAATTCACTCACAGGTTAAGTGTCTAAGTTCGTTTGATTTATAATTACCTAAAGGACTGTAGGCTGATATACGCTACGGTCTACTGTACGGTCTATCTGTGCAGGTTTGCCTGCGCAGGTCGACCGACATGTCGTATGTTCCAAGAGCTGTTCAGGTCTGTTCCAATACTCACTCCGGTCTACATGAGCAGGCCAGCCTGCGTAGGTAAACCTCCCTGGTAGAAAGCAATAGACGTTGCTCCCGTTGCTCCGTTGGCCCCTCATTAGGTAGGAATATTCGAGCTGATATTGCTATCGTTTTACAGCTTTCTCATTTGTGGTATTAGGTAGGTATTGTAACCTCTGCATAAATGTATTGCGTTATGGTTGCCCTTAAAATTCATGTTTTACAATAATGCTGCTCAGTTTAAATTAAATGCCGACTCGTCTATAAAATGCATTGAAAAAAATGATTTTATTGTTGAAATGTGAGAGCAAATCAAGGATTACCCAAGATAATTAAAAGTAACCAGTATTAAAAGAAACGTAAACTTTTTTAACTAATCATAAATACAATTTCAAAACTTTGAGCGCGAAACTTCCAAAGAATCTTAAATGTATTTAAGCGTTTACTTGATACCAAATTGCCGTAAGCGACTGTCGCTTGTTATCGCAAAAAGGTCTTTAAAGTTAATAGGTTACGTTTTATAGCTCCGTGGAAGGCAAAGTCGTTTACGTGATGGCAATCAAAGGGGAACGGTTGTTAGTTCCGGCTCTTGCCGCATTATCGGTGGCAGCACTGTGTATGATTTTCCTGAACGGAAATGATTTTCAGTTCATTTGGCCGTGTAATTTATTATTTATTTTTAGGAAGTTATTTTTCTTGTAAGAGAAAATGGATAAAGTGAGTAAATGTTTTTAATTTTATACATAACTCTGTCGTTGCAGCGATTTCAAGTTGTTTGTGTTTTATTATTAATCAATTAAATGTATATATTTGCTTTTAAATTATTAATTCGTCAATAAAACTTTCAATCAGTAGATACATAAATTCGCTTAAAAAGAATTAAAGCTTTGACTTCAACCCACCTACAATTTTAAACCTAACAGCGCCATCTCGTATCGAGTGGCAGAACTCCGTACCGAGCTCACGCACACATATACAGTATCTCCCTCCCGTGTTTCCATTTAGAAACACGCACACAACGAAAGCTGCAAAAACCGAAGGGCCGTGAGGTAAATCGGGATATCTTATGTAAAAGATCACCATAGCCTACCTATATAAAGCTGATTAACGTTTTATTTTTTCCTGGGAATCTTTTTTCTTTGAAATTCCTTTATCTTTGATTGGGATAGGAAATGGATGAAGGATTCGGAAACGTTCATAAGTAATTGAATGTTTTTTTTTCGGCTACCGTAAGTGTTTTTTTTTTTGGTTAATTAATTTATTATTTATTTCATTATACTTTACGCACACGCATGTACAGAGGCGCATTTAATGCAATAGGCATTTTCTACCAGTCAACGTTTGGATGATGCAGAGACAAACAGTGGTAGGTGCAATTTATTAAAACAAAACTTAGGAATAAATATTTTAAATCTAATGATATGCATAAACCTTAACTATAAATATAAGGACAAATTAACAAACATAAATATATGAACATACTAAAAACAAATAAGTCAAACAATAAGAAATCTGTACCTTTATGATGATACTGCCAGCTTCTTGCGAATGTGCTCACGTACTTTAACTTTAAAGAATAATCGGTTGGTTTTCATCCTGATTTCTTGGGGGAGTGCATTCCACAGAGAGATAGACTGCACGAAGAAGGAAGAGTGAATGAAGTCTGTGCGGTGAGTGGGACATTGAAGAAGACGATTGTGTGATGAACGAAGATTTCTATTGTGGTTGGCTCAAATGTACTGAAAGTGCAGGGGGGCTGGATAATCAGGGGAAGAGGTAGAATTAAGAGGTAGAATTAAGAAATAAAAACAAGGTGGTGGTGGTGGTTAATAATTTGAATTAAAATAAAATACCTTTGGTGGATTCTTCTGAAATTAGAGTGTTATTTGGTTTTTAATAGGTACCCTGGCTGAAACCTACCAACAATTTTGGAATTTTCGTTGAACGGGGGATAATTATGTGAACAAAGCAAGCAAGATAAAATGAAACCAACCAAGAATTCCAAAGCTTGGAATTCTTGGTTGGTTTCATTTTTATGTAGGTAATTAAATCGAAATTTATTCAGTAAAGATATATCGATGCAGTTTTTCTGACCTACCTACCTAACAAATTTTGAAACAATTATCTTCTTAGCAGAAGTTCTCTAGCAGTAACTGTAGGATAGTTAGTACCTACAAGCTTATTTAACTTAGCAGTTATGCACAGTTATGTGGATACGGAAGTAAGAAATAATCAATCAAATAGATGCGCAAGTGGACAAACGGCGTTTAAAGTACCTAAACAATAGACTGTATATTAATACAAAAGGATCATTAGGTCGTCATAATTGCCCTTTGTTTTTGAAAGAGAATACAACAGCGACTTAATTAAACCTGCCTGTCTATATTTCTGAATTTATCTTGGACATTCCTGAAATCGGTGATGGAAAACATTGTGAGGAAGCCTGGACTTTATAAGTCTGAAATCGCCAACCCGTCTTGAGCAAGCGTGGTGATCAATGCTCATGCCTTAATATGTATGAGAACAAGTATTTGCCCTACAGTAGGACAATCATAGGCTGGTATTATTATTATTATCTATGATATCATTACTTCAGGTACTTAGTCAAAGTCAAAGTCAAAGTCGAAAGTTTATTGCGAACTAAGTGTAATGTTGGTGTTATATTATGTTAGCACTTATGACATAGCAACCTTTTACAAGCATTGCAATTTTCATTCGCCTGCCCTTATCATCCTAAATTGGCATGCATTAAACATTATTGTTTCCTACCATATTAGTTCAATTAAATTGAGAAATTAAACAGTAAAAGAATATCATTGAGTTTAGTACAATTGTTCAGATTTGTACATGAGAGAAAAAACATTACCTATTCTAAGCTAGATTCTAAATAATCTTTTACTGAGTGGAAACATTTTTGGATTAGGTATAGTTTTAGTCTTTTTTGGTATATTATTACCGATTTTTCAGTTTTAAACATGTTGGGCAACTTATTATACATTTTTATTGCCATATAATACGGGCTATCACTTAACATTTTAATTCTTGTGGATGGAGCGCATAACCTCTTTTTATGGCGAGTGTTGACGTTTTGCGTATCTTCTACTTTAGTGAACTTGTCATTATTTTTAAAAACAATCAAAATTGACGGCAGAGTTAAATTTGATATTTTATAACATATGGTTTGAAGCTTTCCGTATAATCTATTTGGGCTAGAACTCTTATACACTTCTTTTGCATTATGAACGTATATATAATAGTGTTAACGTAGATGAACTATCTACGTTAACACTATTTCCCATAACATGACGCCATATCGCAGCCATGAGTAGGTATGCATACGCGTAGTATGTACGTAGTACTAAATATTAGAAGTAGGTAGGGGTAGCCAGCCTTATCATAGTTTTCATGCTGTAGATGGATATTGGGATCTATGCTTCACCAATTGCGGGGGATTTTCTAGATTTTCTAGAAAATATACCAAATAAAGTTCCAGATGTCTTTTTCTGTAAGTAGGTATGTTGGGGTTGAATTTTTTTTTATCACAAATTTATATTTACATGAAAGTTAAAAAAAAATGGTCGATCTAATTTTATGATAAGATGGATGGTGCTAAAGATAAAACCATTTAGAAAGAAAGATGAATGGATGAAAAGGACTCACGCGCTGCGTTGAGGTCATATAAAATGGCATGAAACAACAAGGATGTAGAATTATATATTGTGCATCATCATAATTTTCCTGACCCTGTCCGATGTTGTTGTAAGTACCTATGTATGAAGTTTTTTTTTGGAAATGTTGGATTACTGCGCGCACACCAAAAAAAAGTACTTGTTTGCCTCTTAAAAGTGGAAACTCAAACTCAAAGCATTTATTTGAATTAAACCATTTACAGGCACTTTAGAAATGTCAAAGAGTCGGTCAGTTTGTCAGAAAGTTGAAGCTAGTTGGAAATTCTAAAACGTAGATCTCTATGGAAATGAACGGGCAAGAAGCTCCAAATACACTCTTTTAAGTCAATATATTAAAAAAATCCTGGGTGCATAGGTCGGTAAGTACCTACTTATTAAAAAAAAACAATTATCAAAGTGTCGACTGCAGACTAACCAATCATAATCAAAAGTTATTCATTCAAACTAGGCTGAAAATCAGCACTTTTTGATCGTCATAATCATATTAGACAGTCCCCCAAAACGCCCTTCCTTCACCACTTCCTAATGCTTTAGCTGGGAAGAAAAAGTGGAGCAACTAACTCCCCAGCCGCGAAATATTTCCCAAACTAATTTTTAATACTCGTATTTACTAATATGTTGAAATCCCCGTGAACTGAATACTGAATGTTCTTAGGTTTATTATTTGTTACAAGGAAATTATTAATAGGTGTTTTTTTTAATTCACACCATAAATATTCGTAGTTCCAAACGATTTCATTGATGCAGACATAACAGGTTTTTCAAATTGTGAATACATACTTATAAACAGTTGTGTCAAACATAAGGCCTTCCTGTGAATTGAACCATACCTACTAATAAGTACCTAGTTTAATGAAATTGGACAGGTTTGCAATGTGCTATCATACATAATAAACAAAAATACTAAATTGCTTATTTAAAATTTCGCTCCAGATATTAAAAACCAAAGATTTGCCTGTTATGTTGCCAAAAAACAAAAGTAACGGAACGTGCATCGAGTAAAAAATTGTAACGCACTTTTTATAACTCAGACCCTTAGCGAAGCCTGTTACAATTTATTACTTAAAACAGCAATGAATACGTTATTTTTTATAATCTTTATCCTAATAATGACCACCACTTTGTTCCGTAACTGCGGTAACCCGTAAAAACTAGAGTAAAAACTCATTGTAAAAACGTTACCTTTTTATGTGCAAAGGGTTACGGCACAATACTAAGGGAAGATCCGTTTATAGGGTAATATAAATATACAATAGTCGTATGACATTGGTTTTACTAATGTTCTTATTTCAAAAATAACCGAACGACTTTACTCGGGAATGCGTCTCAGTACGATTATTTGACTTGCACAGCGCGTATGTTTGTTAAAATTAATCGCTATTCTGTGAATTCGTAATAAAAGTGAGTGTGTGTGAAAATAATAAAATGTTTATAAGTGTCTGTTGTGTGTGTGCGGTGAGGTGATAACGAAGTGTCAAGGAAAAAGTTGTTTTATCGGTGAGAATAGCATTTAATTAATAACAAAGGAAGAAGTGTTATAATCCAATTAATTGCCTAGTTTATGAGCTTGGTATTGAATTGTATGACTTAATTAATGACAGATTTACAGAGACTAATTAATTATTTAACTACACGTAGGTATTAGCAACTTGTGTACCTATATGCCTTCTTACTTTGTTATGAAATTATTGTGCCTTAACCTATACTGATATAAGTTTTATTCACAAGGAGTTAATAATTGGTAAAGAATACAAAAAATTAAAAAACAAAAAAGTTTTTTTTAGGTATTAATAATGGAATAAAACAAAAATAAACAGAAACATTACAAATACCTCAATAGGTTTGTCCGGATGTTGAAACACTTTTAAGCAATCTTACTACCAACTTACACAAAGTAAATTGTTACTTATAAAACACAGTTTACACAGTAAGGTATTAAATGAGCGTTCGTTCGTTTCCCATAATAGTTCTTGTATCTCGGTACTACCAGTTTTGATTGGGCTGCCATCCTAGTTGCTATGCTATGATCGAATTGAATTTTTAGTACTTTGTTGTTGAACTGTTCTATTAATAACCACTTTCGTATTTTTGTGTGTATGGGCAAAATTTTACAATATTTAAAGAAACCTGTCACGTCATCACCATCATAAAGTGTTTGCCTTATTTTACTTGGTATTATTGTTTCTAATAAATGAAGTTGTAGGTTATATATTTTATCTAAGTTAGTTTTAAACGTTCTGTCATAGCTTGTAACTCCATATGAAATTATTGATTCTGCGAGTGCGTAAAGATAACGTTAAAAAAAAAGTTTAAAGTTTAAACAAACATCTTGTTACTAGTATCAAAAGTATCGTGCTATTAAGTTTTAACCTTCTGTAAGTACCTATCCATCACTCGTAGCAATCCCATAAACAAATATCATAAGTATATTTAAACATGTAGGTAACTAATCAGTAAGTATATTAACAAACACAACCGGCAAACAATCATTTTCTTTCCTTTTCATTACTTGGTTAAAATACCTTTACTATGTATTACTCTCTCTCACTAGGAGTCTTGGGAGAAGCGCCACAGTTTTAACTTTTACTGAAATCGCGTTTAACATTGTTTCTTTGACTGTATTTGGTTTTTGTTCCAAGTAAACGATTATTTTTATTTATAATTTTGAAATGTCAATGACAAAACCAATTAAATTGGCAAATGTGTGTGAAGAAGGCGTAGGTTTATGTATGTGATGTGTATCCACCTACTTAGCAACAGATTTGCATGAATATATAACATTTTAATATTTAGGATATATAAATAAAGTTTTACCAATGGTTGTCAAAGTCCCATAATGGCCAAATTACAATCAAATAATTAGAATGATTAAAAATAAAATGGGTACAAAAATCGCGTAAACAAATCAATTATTGGTTCATATTACCTATTGCATAAGAACACTGATAATTTATAAATGTGAACGTAAACAACCGCATTTATAATTTTTTCTTTTTGAATGGGTACCGATTACTATTAATTGATTGTTAAACTAGGTAGGTTAATAACGCGTATAAAATAATTTAGTTATAAAGTAAGTCTCACTATTGATAATTATATTATAATTTAATAAGGAAACAGATTATGCACATAATAATTGTGGCTGGTTACTATAAACTTATGAACATACCTAACGAGGTAGGTACTTATTTAAATTTGCACTTTATGCTAATAAAATACGCATGAAGGTTTAATGACCTAATAGTATAAGTACATTTATAATAATATATTGTTTCGTATACCTAAGTAGGTACAATGTCTTTTTATTTATTTTGAAATATCAGTTGTTTTATTATTTCAGGGAACCAGAGCACATTTTGACTGAAACACTCTAAAAAGAATTACAGAAGTATTAAACTACTTATTTAAAATTTATATGAATAACCCTCATTGAGACACCCTTTTTGGTAAGCCTACCTAAATTATACCTACAGTGTAAAATTAATACTGCTACAATTATATACTTATTCAATAAGATAAGAGAAAGTATCTCCACATAATTTGCTAGTTTTGGTAGGTTAAAGGTAATTCAAATAAGTAACTTGTGATATTTTTTTGGGTTCCGCACCCAAATAGTGCCAACGGAACACAATTACTAGCTATTTTAAGCCAGGCTGTTTAAGTTATTGTACCTATATACTTACTCTATTAGAAGCCTACGTCACATAGGTTGTTGATACATAATATATAGAGATCCTTCAACAAAATCGTGACAGGATACAAACCAATTAGGTAATACAATTATTTGTATTCATTCGGTAGAGCTGCAATCACCGGTATCCAATTAACATTCAGGTTGCTATATTGTGTGTCAGGCCTTATTTTGACGAACAATTTGGTGGTTCGTGTACCTGCATTTATTATATAGTTTAGGTGAGGCGTCTGCATTGATAAGACGCCTTGTATAGAATTCAATAAAGCTATAGATTGTTAGGCTTAATTGTTGCGTTGTAAATGGTTCGGTGATGTTATTATGTATTGGTAATATTTATATTCGTACGTCTTCAGGGCTTCAGGGGCATGGGTCGATCGATCTGCGGGGTGATTGTGTAACACAGATAACATTACAATTGATCGCAATGGCTTTCATTTTGACAGTGCACTCACGTTCATTGCGTTATTTACTTTGTTGAGCAGACGATTTTTCAAACCTATGAAGCAATGGATTAGCAATATCCTTCAAAACTCTGGGATTATAATTGAAAGTGTGCTACGCAATTAGGGTGCAGGTTAAGCTACGCTTGCCGCGGTCGGCACGTGGTGCCTTGGAGAGCACGTTAAGCTGTTGGTCCCGGCTCTCATTCATGGATCTTCGACAGTCGTTACGGGTCGACAGAAGCCCGAAAGTTTGACAACCAGTCTTACCAAGGGTTATCGTGTTACCCAGTAACTGGGTTGTTAAGGTCAGTTAGGCAGTCGGTATTCAGATGCATCCGATTATATTGGAAGCTGGCCCCACAAATAGTTGGGAAATGGCTAGGCAGATGAGGATACATCTTAAGGGAAAAAGCATGGACCCAGTGTGATGTTAAAAAAATGCGAATGCTGTAGGTATCGGTGAAAACCTTCGTGTCCATTCTTTAAGTTTAGATATTCACCTACCTACCTAATTAATTCACACAAAATGCTGTCAAGTTTAGTACATTACTAACTGTTGCCTGCGACTTCGTCTGTGATCCAGGATAAAATTAGCCTATGTGCTTACCCAGGTCACGGTATATCTGTGTGCCGAATTTTATCCAAATCCGTTTAGCCGTTTTGGCGTGAAAGCTTTACAAATAAATAAACAAACTTAATATTGGATTTATAATATTAAATATATAATATATTACAAGGTATGCCTTTTTTTTAAACCAAACCATGCTCTAATTTAAGGGAGTATTTAGAGCTAACGAAACAAAAAATTGGTTAGGCCGTTTTTTAGTTTTAGCAAGACTAACGAACAAAAATTGTTATGTAAATATATAAGAAGAAGTTAATAAAGTAGGGATGTAAATGAAGATTTTAAAGTATTTTCTGAAAACAGTTTCAGCAACGAAATACTACCTACATTATGCTACCCTAAAACACATAGAAAACAAAAACGACATACCTACCTACAATTCCCACATCGCCTTACAAATTATCAGCGTTACGTATTTAATTAAGCCTACTTACTTACAATGTAACAACGAATAAACGTTGTCAAGTTACTATAGAACTGAAACCACAGGTAGAAACACAAGCAATTTGAGCGGGCTTTGGAACACGCCATATTGCGTGCCGTCGGATAGTCACTGCCGACGCAAAACTTGCCTACGCAACGCAAATAAACCCTACAAATACAATTTCCACGCGAAATATAACCTTTCGAACATCAGAATAAAGAACAGAATCCAATGACAGTTTATTTCTTTAACTACAACCACTATTTTGGTTTCGGCTAGGCTTTGAGGGAAACGTATATGGGAAAGGGAACGGACTTGGCAATTGGTCGATTCACTTGTTTATTGCATTTTGAATTATTTATTTTGTTAATGCACGCAAGTGTTTTTGCTGTTCTCAGCAAGCCTAGATACCTAAAAGATTTTCACAGCCATATTGAAGATGCCATTTTTAGATGGCATGACTCGTTTGCATATTTTTTTCGTCGATCAGTTGCTTAAATGTTTAACATACTAAGTACTGTTTAACCAATTTACATACTAATAAGTAGGTATTTGATGAAACATCAAGGTGGTATAAATGCCAGGAATTCGGAGCAATTTGCTCCTTCGAAATTTTTGTTATTGCGTGTTGAGTTGTCAAAACTGTGTGGAACGAGTTCAAATGACAATATAGCAGTAAGTACTTACTTTTTTACTTGGAAACTCTGGTAACAAGTTTTATTAAAGAAACGATGACCTTTTTATGTGAAACATGCACGATGTAAACCCTTAGAGATATGTGTTTTTGTAAATTAAAATGTGTTATTATTTCACATTTCTTGTGTTAGTATTTTGCACAGAACAGATGAAAAGACGTCTTTTATATTAGTGTTCTGGAGTATGTTCATATTTACTGGTACATATTTGGATCGTTATACCTAACCTCGTGACTTACAATATTGTTTTCCAGGTAAATATGAGCTTAAATTCACCAGTTCATATTGACATGATTGAGCAAAATGGTTTTAAACATGAGAATCTTGGTTAATTTGCAAATAAAATTCTCATTATTTTTATATAATAAGTAATTTTTATTACTATATATAACTGACACTTAATTCTACTAAACATCGCTGCAATTTAACGAAGAACCACACATGAAAAAGAAAAAACGATTTCCAATTGCCTTGCATTTCTTAAAGAATTCTATTAGCACACGGTTAACTTCCATGACACCGAGGCATATAAACTGGATACGCCCACACCTGGTACCTTGCACTTATACCACACATTTCTAGGTATTATCAGATACTATCAACGTACGTACTCATAAGATCGTATCTAGCCTTGCTTCTTCCTTGTATTTATTGGCTTCAGTCAGTAAACGCGCCATTTTGCAAAACGACTCTTTGAACTAAAGTCTTTAAGTACTAATGTGTAGATTATGCCTAGATAAGCATTCAGAATTCGTTTTTAAAAGGCTTATTTTGTAGTATTATTGCTGAACTGTGTATCATAAATTCATTATAATGGTTCATGTGTTTAAAGACAGGTTTCAGAACATTTCTGTTCAAGAATGTTTTTTGAACTTTGTTTTTCGTTGATATACCTTCCTACAGATTTCGCTAATAGAGCAGTAGCTTGTAGTAGTAGACTGATTCAATTTAAATGATAGGTATTACTCTACCTAACATTTAAAATTGCTTTACTAATTTTACTTTTCATCATGCTTTTAATTATCATAGTAAATTTAAAATTATCTGTAGGCAGAAAAAGTTTAGGAAGGTAGTAAATTAAAATATCTACCGACATAATTAAGCCTATTTCCATAACTAATCAAGATGTTGAACTCACGCTGCGATCAAACGAGACGTGTTAATTTTTGTAACTTATTGCCGTTTCATTAACTTTTTTGTTCTATAAAAGTTTTCCTAAAACGAATTCCTACCAATTGGCCTAATGAATACTATAATAAAGCCAAAACACGAACAGAACAAGAGTTACTTAAAAACAAAAAAAAGTATCTCCAACAAAAAAGTTAGGACGTTATGTGCATATCATGACTTCACCATATTTCAAAGATTTCAACGTCAAAATGAAGTGTCACTAATGGCATAACTTAAATAGAATCCCTTACCAAACGAAGAATTTAAATGGTTCCAGGTTCGAGTGGTTTAGAAAGGCTAGCATTTAAGGCGACCTTTAAATATTTTATCTGGAGTTCGCTTGATTGTCGACCCACGGGTCCCTTTCTCTAGTACCTTTATATTCGCCCAATATATCTTGATATCCCCCGCCTCCGCTCCAGATAACAAAATAAAGCCGTAATGAGGAAATGCGGCCCCTTTTCATAGGTCCTTCAAAACTGGATGGTGTGTAGGATTGGTTAGGTAGTACTTATCTTAAGAGAGAACAAACTTGACGTAACTTGAAAATAAGTCGGTTCGTACTTGACCCCAACGATTTATTGACGTTGGTAAAAAATATATCTAATTTGGTTACAAGTGGGCCTAATATTTCTCAATGTAATGTGGCTGTCAGTTTAACAAAGAGATCTCGTGTTTAGATAATGCTAAGAGGTGCGCTTTTGATGGGAAAATAAACATATAAATACGCCTAACAAGCTTTTGTAGTTACAAGTTTTTTGCGAGGTGTTGAGATTGCAAATCGGATGTTTATCATCATTTCATTTATCACAATTATGATGTGACGATATCTTCAGTAACCAGGTATAAAGAGCGATATCTTTTTCAACTTCATTGCAGACAGAAGTTAAATATTATTTAATCAAATATAAAAATCTAGAGTTACACTTGGCACAATAATGTAAAAGATTAAATATTCGTATACAGGTATTGTTTGTAGCAAACCGTATAATTATTCAAATGATTCCTCCAAAAATTTCCAACCGGGTCGTATTTTTCCTACAATTTTATTATACAAAACCAACATTCACCCGCACACTATTCCCCCCTCCAGTAAAATACACCTCAATGTCATCGTATCTTGCTCGATCAAGTAAATTTGCATTGACCCGGAAAGAATTTCTCAGTTTATTTCGCAAAAAATAAATGCAGGGAGTAAGTAGTGTTTGTAAATTTTCCCTGTGACCTACTTGTGTATCTGCTAGGCCAGATTACATTGACCTTCTGCGCCCCCCTCTATCATGAGTGAACCTTTCAAGAAGGGGATCCGGAATATATTTTGGCAGGTCATGTTCTTCTGGTGCGGTGCTGTGGTATGGATCGATAGAACCCTGGCAGGTCGCCCAACTTCGTTCCCGCATTATTGTTATTGCAAGCCGTCAGTATCTATCTGCTTCCGCTATTGGTTCCGAGCCTAGTACCTAATGTCTTGAGACAAAGATATGAGAACGTAGCATCGGAATACGGTAGTAATACTTGATACACGTATACGGGGACCAATTTCGTATTTTATGTCGTTATGATTGGAAAAACTGGGGTACAAGCGTGCAGTTTTCCACGTAGATAAATATAAAAGTGTATACCTAACCTGTGTACGTATATTTTACAACTTCTGCGGAGTCTTTCAAACTGATTAGACAAATCCCAAACAAACTGATTTAAACATAAAAAAGTTTTTAGTGCGCCGAGAGTATCCGTTAGTCAAAATTTTGGAAATCCAATCACGATTTTTATTTTTATATCGATCGTATCGTATCTATAATATTAAATGGCAAATCCGGGTTTTGTATGACTCTGGTTCTGTGTTGTTTTTATAATTTGCATTTATTTGAGATATATCGCCGTTTTTGTTTATTTTCGGGTTATGGCTCAAATTCTTAGCAAGGACAATCTAATCACGGGAATTAAAACATAAACATAACGGTTTATTCTTAACGCAATGAATTTAATAATAATACACAGACTTCAAATACACTGTGACTATTTATAACATGAAGTGTTGGATAATTTCAGCTTTTACATTTCAGTTTAAATATTCTCTAAATATGAAGGTAGGTATCCTATCGGCCTTTTGGGTAAGTCAGTCAGAGAACGGTGGTGGCCCAGTTAGTCCAATTTGGTACGGATGTAAAATTGTCCCCGCGGGATTTTATCCCGCTTTGGATCTTCAACGCACTGCTTACCGCCGAAACTTGAAAATCCAACGGTGTGTTTTTTCGACGCTCTGTTGACGCGACGCAATGCATTCTGATGGATTCTCAATGCTCGGTTCAACACCGAGAGTTGAAAATCTAGTGCGCAATAAAATACTGCCGCGATACTTTTACGTCCGTGCCAACTGGCCCCAACTTACGAGTTGTATGTGATGGTAGGTTCGAACCCTGACAGGCACCCAGACTTGTGACACCACCAACCCACCCTGGGCCCGCGTGGCCCAGCAGTGGGATCATTATAGGCTCATTATGGAGTCAAAATTCAGAATTCTAATAAGTAGGTACTAAAATGTCAGATATTTGTATCAACTTTTTATAATTTTTTTATTCAATATTTACAATTTTAAAACAGGTTGATTGTGATGCGAGTCGTAGGATGAACTCTACTTAACGTAGATGGGCATAAATTTAATTTTATATACAAAATTTGCTTATATATCGGTTTTATTGTAAAGGACAGTGTCACATTAATCATATTATTCTTTGCAGTTGGCGGGACACCCATCAAGCAGTTTATTATATTAGAAATTTATTCAAATATGCTTTCCGTCTCGATATTTCTATCCACTTCGTACTGTATGTTATAAACGAGAGAGTTATATTCACATGACATTATTATTGTAACACAAGATAGGCCTACGAAGCAAGATAAAGATACTATTCAACTAATAGACTATTAAATAATTCTGATGAATAAACAGAAAGAAACAGATCTTTCTCTATGAAACAATAAATACAACTTTCACATGAAAGCTTTACATTCGTCTCTCACTTTTCAAACAACCAAATATATACGAAATTATCATCATAATTTACAAGCAACATTTGATATATACAGTGAGTTAATTTGTGTTCTGCGAGATCATGGATACGAACTCGCAAAACACAAGCATTACCTACATGTGTATACGCAGGGAACATTCGCTAACAGTCATAACATACACGTAAATTAACCAAAATATTTATGGTAACAGTACTCAGAACCCCACACGTTCGTACATTTTGTTCTTAGTTGTGCGGGGAATTATAAATACATTTTACCGATCAAACCCAATTTACGTTATCAACTCGTTCAAAATATGTTTCTTAAACGAGCTCACTCAATGTAATCTACAATGTTTTCGTGTTACACGTAGGTATTACTCGAAAAAACAAGTACATTAAAAAAACGATTCGACTCGGTATCTGAGTCTGTAAATCGCTTTATTATAGAGCGACAGTCGTGAATATCGATATTGAACCGGCCGGCAGCTTTAATTACGTATCTATAACTCGTACACTGATCACGCGAGTCGTAACATCGTACGAAATATGACTGCCGACCGGTCCGATAATCGTGGATGATAATAATTCCTTCGGATTCGAAAGGTACGAGAATAGAACGGTGAGATGGTTCGGGCGGCTCGATGCCGCTCGCCAGCGCTCACCCAATCAATACTACTATACTTTGTAGAGGCGGGACCACGTAATACGGATAAAAAACAATTATTTATAAATACTCCGACGCTTTCGTCTAAGAATAAAAATGAAACATGCGCGTTGAATTCCACTACTCACATTTAAGTGACAAAATTGATTTGATTGCTTGATCTGAATTTGAAAAGAAGACTTTTACAGTAGGTATACTGATTGGTTTTAAAATTAGCATAAATATTCTGATCCTTCCCCGCAGCTTTGTTATGTTGTTATTTTTTATTTTCCCTATCATTGACGGTACAGTTCAGCATCGCACTTTATTATTTAACATGGCCCAAGTATGTAGGCACCTACTTTTCCTAAAAGAAAAGCTAATATTTTAATACAAATCTTTATAAAATAAAGATCAATTGCCAAAAATGGTTCTCCGCGCGTCACTTCAAAGCGGCTACACCTGTTTGGCTAATTCTTTTTTTGTTGTGTTTGTAATTGTCAGGACAAGGTTTGTATGAAAGGTTTTTTTGGTAAGTCCACCGGGATCGTCGGAAATTTGGATGCTATAAACGCCAAGCACGAACAGCTAATTTTTATTATAAAATCTGCATCCATTTAAAAATACCTAAGGTGAGGTAGTAGGTAGGTAGAAATAAGAATAGGAATTAAACATACATCTACAATAACATACACGATGATGCGAATAAATGATAGATACCTAATTAATTGTTCAGAGAAAATTACATAAATAAATGAAAACGAAACATTTTCCCCGTTGTAGCTGAGTTGGATAAAATATCACTTTTATTATTCTTGCAGGAACAACTGACGAGCTTGTTCTCAGAAAGAATTCTGGCGTATATTCGTTGTCCGCGACATGTTTTCATTACTTTCATCTTGGATGTATGAAACTGTAATGGTGAAATACTAAAGATTATTTCGTTTATTCCTACCACAGAAACTCTGTTCTTTGAAGTTTTCTCACAGAAGGAATATCGTTACACGGTAAACACCGATAAAATTGTCTACCATACTGTCATGAAGTTTTGGAATGAACACGATACTATGTATTAACGTTTTACTGTAGGGTTATATAAAATTTGCTCAATTTTGACACAGATTTGAGGCATTAAAAGCAGGATTTATTTTTATTTTTAACACATGCGTAGATATTTACAAATAACATTAAATTTCAAATAACATTAACACCTAATTCCGTGATCTATGTGGCACAGCATAGTGACATGCTAAAGTTTTCGAACGGAATCAATTGCCAATCATTAGTGCATTTCTGTAACCATCTCACCGTGAAAACTTAGGTAAAGTGGGTATGGAGAGAGCTGTCAGTAGGTACCACTGATGTTAAGGATTGACCAAGACGGGATGACACTGACAGCTCAATCCATGCAAGTCTTCACGGTGAGATTTTTCTACAGAATCGACATGCTGATCTCGTCAATTTATTTACGGTAAGTAACGGGCTGTCTGCCAAAATGTCAACGAATTAAGTGAACTTGCCACGTGCCTGTTGTGGTTATAATTTCAAGGATTTAGTTTAAATCTAGCATTGGACTGTGATAATGTAACTTCATTTTAAAATAAAACTCCCTGCCTACAATATTTTTCTGCTCTTAAGTTTCTAAAATGTGTCTAATGAGTTTCTTTGAATTCATACTTAAGGTAGGTAGGTACTAACCTACCTTATGAATGAAATTATTATAAATTTTTCAAAGGTAATAATTTAATTCAATTTTATTGAAGAGGGGAAAATGACATATTTCTCGTTCCCTATTTTCACCAGTCTGTAAACCCAGTGTCATACTCTTTTTATGTTTCCACCCCACCTAGGTACGAGAAGTGTACCGCCTTTGTTTACCAATCAATTTCCCCATAAAATTTTAATAGCTAAACAATAACTTGGAGGCAAGTGTCCGCCGACTCCATTTTCAATTTGCGCTTCAGCAATAAACTGGTGTGGCTACATCTGGCGCCTTTATGAATTGTAATTTTATTGCCCGATGACATTCTCCTGCAGTTCAATTAGTTTTTATGCGGCCTTCAGTGCAACCAATAACTAACCTTAGGTAGGTTAGGTATTGGTTACAGTTTAACCAGAAAAGCTATGCGCTTCGGTAATGTTCGTATTTCAGAATTAGCACGAACGTTGCGTCACGGGATTTCCTACTCTGGTTGCAGATTTTATTTAGAATTTGTTCCACAGGTTTTTGTAATCGTGATAAAACAAAACACAGTACTTCTATGGTCTGTTTTAGATCTCACCATCGCGTGTTCGTAGATATTTGCGAAGATAGACGATGATTGCCGAAGCACATACTTTTCTCGGGATTTCTGTACCTACGTTCAGTCATTCATTAGGTAAAAATTACCTTATTTACCTCACGGCAGGTTTTTGAAACAGAGTTGCGTTGCGTGTTTCCATGCGGCCGAATATAAGCTGTTGTAAAATATGCACAACATTAAGCACTTATGCCATTTTGTAATGTGAGCTTTTCACTGTAATCGTATCTATTAGTTGATAACGTTAATGCACTAATATGCAGGTATTTAAACTGTTCTTAAGGCGCAGCACAAAGTAAATTTTACAATCCCACATCGGGGCAACCAATTAGGTTCAAAACAGCGATGCGTTTGACCAAAATAAAAGTCCAGTTTTAATTAAATTGAAAATTAAAAGCACTGCTCAGTGGAACAATTTCTAGGTATTTCTTCAGTTGTTTGAACTCCCTTTATTATCCTTACATAAAATATGATAGTTAACGCTCAACATTTTGACAATTATGCGAAGAAAAATAAGGTTTTTAGTTCTGTTTTACAATTGTTTTATCATGGTACTTTTTCATTTTATGAAATATTTGAGTAAGCCTTTTCTTCGAATATTTGAAAACAAGTTTCTGGCTTGTTATAGGTATGTAATATTGTTTTTGTTACGTTATTGTTACGCCTAACTGTGCGACAAAAAACTAATCGTTTTACGGTGGCCTACGTTTGGGCAGCGACTTAATTTGTTAGGATTATTTAACACACTATTTATCTGCTCAGTTATTTGCTTTATTTTCAGCTGACAATAAATAAAGCCCATTTTTTATAACAGAAGAAATAAACTAAAAAGTTTCTTCTTATCATTAAAAGTTTAAATATCATTCAGCATCAGTGACAAAAATAGCTTTCCCAGATTTTCAAATTCTATCACGCTCGGTAAACAAAGGACTCAGTCTTCAGCTTATTTTCTTTTTTAATTGGACATTCCCATTTACTTCTGTCATCAAATAGACGTATTTCAGTTGCGTTGATTGGAAGAAATGTGGGAAGACGCTCTAGAATTAATTAACGAAACTGTGAAAACCCTGTTTGGACGTTTCAAAATGAAAGCTAGCTTATTGAAATTCTTGATTTTACACCACATTATTACAAATTAAAGATTTAATACTTATTTAACATCTTGGTATCTAAACTTACCTTTATAATACCTACCTACCGAACTTTACCGATTTTAACGTTTTCAATTTTAAAAGCCGAAGGTTCCTATTCCAATATTTAGTTATCATAAAGTGTCTCTATGTTTGGGATTGACTATTGAACCAGCGTTTTTTCATATTCTAAATTTGCATACAGATATGTTATTGCATAATAAAATTACAAAATGAATAGCGAATTAATACGTCGATAAAAATGAATTATCTTGCAACACAAATGTTGCTCTACTTTACGGTTCTCTTAAGATAATGTTATCTAGATATATATTAGGCTAAAATTTACCGAGATGGGCACAACTAGTTATGGCCTCTAGTGCCTCACGCAGCGTAAAGTAAAGTGACATTCACCATAAAGGCGTTCATGTTCGACATAACTGCAATGGTTCATGAATATTGATCGTTGGCAGGTACCGACATATGTTTCAGGGCGGGTCACTGACACACAATGCATCCACTTTGTCTTGATTGAATGAAACATGTCGCGTTATGCCCGTCTTGTCTGTGCACTCGATCAGTGCCGCTCGCACTCGCCTGACCGTTTGTCTCACATTTTTCGTTTTGAATTCCCTTTCGGAGTTCAATGACCACTCACCAGATAACGGACCCGTTCAAAATGTCACCCGATCAAAACTGGAACGAGTTTTCGGTGCGTGCGTTTTGTGCGTAAAACTTATTTTACAGCGACATTGATTTGCCATATTATTTCAAATAGACAACTATATTTTATATAAAACAGCTCGGTATGTTAATCGTTTACGTTTGTTACAGGTATTCTGGCGTGTGTCATGACGAAACTACGTCCCGTGCAGGTTGGTCGCTCGTTACAAAGCTTTAAAACTACGCATATTAATGTCTGTCATAATAATATCTAAAGGATAGTATGTCGAGAAATCAAGTTTTAATCCCCAAAAAGGTCCTAATTAAGCTGGGAAAAGAGGTCGAGAAGAAAAGTCCAAGACACCTCGCGTTTCATTACCGTGATCCCTCGGCCTCATTAAGCAGTCTGTGTTGTATAAAAAGCGACTTTATATAAGAAGTTAATTCGGCATCACACCTGTCGCGGTCGTAACTTCTCCCTTCAGATGGCTATACAATGAAGCCTGGCCCCATCCAACGCCAGTACTATTATTTTACCTTTACTTCATTCGTCTTGGCGGCATCGTCAAAGAAAACATAAAAATATATAAAGTCTTCATTACATTGACGTTTGACAGTTCGATTTTCGAAATAGTCCGCGACGATTGGTTAGATTATTAACGGCTTGGGAGATTCATAAAAAATATTTCGAATTATGTGCGCACGATTATGACGAAATGAGTTTGGAGAAATTTGATTAGTACCTTTCACCTGTTGTTAAAGGAAACTTAAATTATGATAGTTTTTGGCTTTATACATTCAAAGCTGACCGTTCAAAAATAATAACCCAATAGATTGTAGTATACAACAGACGTAAAGTTTTAACGTTCTCCCTGAAACAACCATTGCGAGTGGATTACATCCAACTTGAATGTTGATAAAGGTTAGAACTTTAGGGAAAGCGTAAAATTTTAGCGCCAGTTAAGCCATAAGGTTTTTAATAGATATTATAATAGTATTTTTACGTGTCAGTTGAACTTTGTCTTAGTTCTATCACTATAAACGTACTGTAGACCTATATTTTTTTTTGTTGAAATTTGCCGTCTATTTGTATTTTTTTTTTTATGTTTTCGTCAAAATAAAAATCAACGAATTTTCAGAAAAACTTAAGACGAAAATATAGTCTACAGCTACCTACACGTATCCACCTTCAGCACGTAGTTCAATTATCGTTTTATATTGAGCAGACGCAAATAGATATCAAATAAAAAGTGTAGCGAAAATATTACTTTTCCCGCAAGAAGTTCTATTAAATTGTGTAGGTAAAAGTGGCGAAAGTATGATGGCTGCCCTCAGCTAAGTAAAGCGAAGTGAATATTTTCTGGAATTTTCTACGAAATGTTCCAATTCCATTTCGGTAAGAGACTAATAATATACTTTTTTCCTCTTTTTACTTCTTACTTCCACCCTTTACTGTTATATACGAAAATGGAATGGCGTAGAGCCGACCGTTTGCGAAGTTTTGCGTGAAAATGTAGATGGACTTTTACTTCATGAACAAAGACCCTCCGGTATATAAAACGCTGTAGGTCTACTGACAAGCGAGATTCAATTTTGCAAAAAAAAAAAACTAAGGCATTGACATGGTTCTTTTTTTAAACCCACATAGTTGTAAACAATTGACAACATTGATAATAAATATTTCAACACGAAACAAGTCTTTTAGCATTACGAATATCACTTGTTAAATAAAGTGATCTTTTAAATCGCATAATGTGTGGGCGTATGTTTATTATCGGCGGAACGTAATGAGTGGAAGACCGTCTCCATTCATTCGCTGGTTGAACTAAGTAGTTGCACAGTCGGACGGACAGCGGACGGGTCAATTATTTAGATTGGTAGCGCGTCGCCGCCCGGAGCGTAACGACTACGTGACGTCTGCGTGACGACCAGCCCTGCAGTCTTGCCCTCTCTCCTTCACGCTATGTTGCTTTGTTTTTATGTTTAGAGCAAAAATACAAAAGAACGGGGTGGAATTTTCATTAGTAATCACAATAAAGCTGGCTGTGATAAGCAATCTCTTAGTCAGACGGTAGCATCTACCGCATCTAAATGTGTACTGCACTAGATTTGTCACTTTCATTAACACCCAGACTATTTCTTTTGACTTTAGGCATACCTAAATCTGAAATCAGAACTAAATTAAAAGAAGCATTCTTTCTCGCCGCTACCTTAATTTATAAACTCATCGACTGGTTTATGCACTGCTGCTTATATTTAAGTTACCGCATTATACCACTTCAATACCTGCTTTCAAAATAAATTTCTTTCGACGAGAGTAGCATGGGTAGGAGCTTACATAAAAATTCCACGTATGAGGAGGTCTCACGCTGTGGTCCAAGTGATGGAAAATAATTTTGAAGTGACAACGTCTAATAAATCCATGAACGCCGGCGGCATGCACGAAAAAGTGTAACAGGAGTAAGAAGTATTTATTCTTTTATTATTAAAAAAGTAGCATCGGTCGGCGAGTGCAGTAATATTAGGTTATGTTACAATTGACTAAAAAGTTATGGTGATTCATATAATTGATGAAAGATAAAAGTTTGATAAAAAGATTTCTCTTCTTTAGAAGATTAAAAATTAAAAAACATGATTCAATTTTATTCATAAAAGTATATTTCATCAATGTTTTGTTATGACGTTGTCACGTTAAACTGTCGTCCGTAAACCGACTTTACAGAAAAGCAATTTTTTTAATAGGATTGAGAAATGTAATGTAATCATCTCTTAGAGCAGTGGTGGCCTAGTGGTAACGGCCCCGACTTACGAGATTGTAGGTCGTGAAAGACACATGTGAAGCTTTCATTTGAAAGATGTATTTATTGTTTCTTAAACAGTTTTGTATCTGTTTCACAGTAAATAATGTATTTTTCTCTACAAACATTCATCTCCTGGGTAGGTACTCTCGTTCCTTCATAGACATCATCTGTCACTTTCTACCAGATACGATGGATTTCAGGAACAGAAAATAAACAACTGCCGCTGCCTCTCCCCGCTTCACGCTTATAACTTGCACCTACCCCCAAGCGTACGAGCGATAGTTGTGAGTCAGCGCGCGTTTGCTCGCCGTATATCAATCGCTGTCGGCGCTCGCTCTTCAACTGTTGCCTTATACCGATATACGTACTTACGTTGGATCATAACGTAATACAGCTCCTCACAAAGTTATGTAGGACACGCTTAAAAGGATTGAATCATTGATTAAAAGGGCAAAAGTGTTGAGAATGATTTTGGAAAGTTTTAGGTAGTTTTGGTAAGGCACATTTGTACAGAGGTTATCTTATTAGGTATTTCTTGATTTCTCTTAAGAAAAAGTTTTAATACTCATGAATTTCAATTACTTAATACCCCACTATATTCTTAATCAAAATCATAATCATAATTTCTCAAAGATTTACCGTTAATAAAGAAATATGGCACCTACAATTTCTTTCCATGTGTATCCCTACACCTAAGTGGGAAAGAGACAAACGCATACAAAGTTTTAGATGCAGGAAAGAGAGATCTATCGCCCTGCCCTTTACCTCGTCAATCAGTTTACGAATTAGGGAGGAGATACACCACACATCCAAAGCTGTAATTTTACCAATACCAGAAAGTGCAAGGTTATTTCATAAAAACCGGTTTTATTTTCAATCTTAAATAAAGTTATACTGTCTTTACAAAGATAAGATACGATGTGGGTGGAACCAGAATGCAAACTTTAAAGAAACCTACCTACCAAGATATTTTCAAAACTTTACATCTTTTACGTATATACCTACTTGTAACCTACTTATTGCTGTTTATAATGATGTCATAGGCTTTATATTTCCTTGTTCTTAGTAAAGTCCGGTTCCATGATTTGGTATCTTACCAACAAAGTTCTCTGAATAATTAAAAAGGAAACAATTGATATCTATCAATGGATTTCGTGATTGGTTTAACATTAACGAATACCAGTAGCCTTCGTGTGAACAGTACCTAATATTCACACAAGATTAAAAACATACATACATACGCCACCCACGTATTCAGTAGCTTATGTTATAAAAATAACCAATGATTTTCAACTCTTTGTCATTCAAAGCACGTTGACCGGTCTTATGACAGTTGGAGAATATTAAATATTCTAACTGGTGTAGCTGGTTAGGGCTACTGTGCTTAGGTATTACAAAACAAAAAAACATAAGTTGCATCTATACTAAGACGGTATACGAAGTCCTTCGTCCTAACCACAGGTCTTAACAGACCTCTGTGGCGGGATTCACGAGGTCTGACAGATTGACATAAGTGACATGAGCTTGACAAGATGACCCGACATGTACACGTTATTTTGAACGTGTGTAATGTAAGTACGTGTATGGTTGTGTGTGTGTGTTTGTGTGTGGTGAAAAATTTAAAAGTTAAAGCCTTTTTAGTAACCTGACCAATCCCGACCTCGATACTTATATAGAGTTTTATACCTGACTGACTGATCGACAGACAATAGGTAATGTGTTAATCACTGAAAGAAGGAACATTCTGAAAAATATGCTTTATCCGGATATTCTGTTGCCATAACCGTTTTTTTTTCATTGTAGTTTATATCTATTTTTGCAAAGTTCCTGCTGCCAGTTACTAAGTATTAATGTAGTAAACAGTGGGTTGCTACTTATGTAAAAGTGCAGCAAAAGAGTTTTATCACAAAAGTTACGTTTATTATTTTGCTGCTCAGTTTTATAACTAGGTTTGGTATGAAAAACTTTTCTACGATCTTACCAATTATGGCAACTATTATTTTACTCGTACGTTTATTATTTAGTAAGGTACCAAAAAGTATGATAGATATTGCCTCCGTTACACTATTAGGCCCGCGATTCCTTATTAACTTAAGTTTCAGTGTTGAAAAGTACCCTTTGTTGTGTTATAGCCACTAAACTAGCAGTTTGCAAAGCATCATTAAATTTATTACAGTATTTGTGTCACAATAACAACACAACCAACCAAACGAACAGACAGACGAATTTTGTCATCAATGTTGGAGTCTGAAAAATCGAAAAAAAAAAAATTGTTAACCAAATCCAAATATCAAATTATAAAACAAGAAGTGATTTCACAAATACCTACAGGAAACAATCACCAAGCCCATTAAGGAGTCAGAGTCCCCCTGTTAAATCCACATCCCTAATTTGTGAACAATTTCGGTTTCATTTGCATGAAAACTGCGTTTCGATGGAGTCAATTTGATTATGCAAAATATTCAGTAACCAGTGTTGCCAATTTGCAGTAAGTTTTACATTATTGCAACGTTATGTGAAATGAGACATGTAAAATGGTTTTGGAGAACAACCAATGGTTTGCAACCCCGAATTATGGTTGAACGCAGCGGTGGCTCGACGGTTATTCCTGACAATAATATCGAATCAAGTGACTAAACGACTCAATATTTCAGAAAATATACTCATTCTTACATTCTGATATATATTTATTACTTGAAGCAAGATACTGTTTATTTATTTTTCTGAATCCGATTCCGTCTTCGATAAAGTTGGGCGTTTAAACGTCAATAAAAATAAATGTCGGTCATAAATCATCAAGTTAAAGTTACGACTTTATTATTATGTTGTATTCTACTAATTAATTAATTATCTATACTATCTTCAGGACTATCTAATATCATTAACTTTGTTACAATGAAAAGGGGTATTTTAAATTATTTACAAAATGTTGTTTTATTCTTGGGGCCGGAAGCTTTGTGTCTAATGGTTTTAATTTACGCTCATGATTATTTATATCTCACTTTAACATTTATTTAGCTATATACATTATCTACTTGGTTAATCAGTAACATTGTATATAATTTTCAATATACAAGTGGAAGCGATTTAAAATATTGTTTTATAAGAAGTTTCACAATTGTAACAACAAAAGTAATAGATTGTATCTCTATGTTGCGTGACTATACAAGACTACTGATTAATTTAATATATGTAGGTAGCTGTGCGATATACCATTTAAATAGTAGGTTATCTTTCTTAATCTAAAGGTAAAATATTTGTGATCGACTGATTTCATAAGTACCTTTAGTCCAGAAAAAAACTTGTCCATTTTGATGTGTTTTTATCAGCGTAGAAACTGCTATAGATACCTACCGATTTTTGACTCAAATCAACGACAAAATTATTCAAATGGATCGTGGTAGGTACTAATCCTGTACTAAAGTGGTATTAAATTAACGTTACGGTACATTGACGCTTTTCCGAACCCTCCCCGTTTCCTTTTAGGCGTAATAGAGCCATCTACCGGCGGCTAATTAGAATTAATTAGAAAGAGCCGCTCTATTTTCGTGATTGCTTTTTTGTGACAATCACGGTACGTGTTCTTTTATAGAAATATCTTTTTTCTTAATTAGAAAGTTTGTTGATGTTCTGTTTTAGGAAACATATAGGCGGATGGTGTCTGATGTTAGGTAGGTGGTATAGTTGAGTAAAGCAGTGCTACAATGAGGTTTTAGAAATTCAAATTGTTGTGAACGTGATACAAATATAATGTCAGTTTCACGCACACATATTCATCGCCATTTTAATTTAAAAGGAGGTTTACTATTTTTAGAAGCGGCTATTAAAAATTTTGAGATATTTTGTATCTTTGAATTGCATTGAATTGAATGTGCATTCTCCTCAGAAAAACTTAGTAAAACGACAATCTTTTAATATTCAATATCTAAATTATTCGAACAACTCTGGAAGTTGAGTCGTTTTAGATAAGCCTCAGGTTTTAATTTTACTTTCAAGTAATTCATTCATTCGGCAAATATTTAAATAATATGTAATCAGTCTTAAGCAGGTTGCAACCAATACAATAATTGAAAAAATATGTTAAATTAAACTAGAAATTAAATAAGTAGGTCAAGATTGTTTATGACAGTTATTTGTGAAAGACTTATAAAATAGGTAGTTTAGGTACCTAGTCAGATAAGTCAGTTTCACAAACGATAACTTGGTGTTTTTGGTAACAGTTAGCAGAAATAAACAGTCTGCCAACAGATGACGGTCATCAATCCTGGCGGTAGAAGTAAATTCAGATCTAACTCATGTTCGAGCACGGCAGATAATTCAGTTTAACTGTATCCACCGCTTCTGCCGCTAACGCCGATGTGTTTATACCCAACTGGTGTATTTCAGGAACCACCTCCTTTACGAGACTGTTATCCTGGTCTTGAGAATTTCTGTCCGACCAACCTGCACGGCCGCAGTAAAACCCCGAGTGCAGTGCATTTTTAAAAGGGAACGCCCCGGACCGTTGTCCGGGCTTTTCATTATTTTAAATATTCAGTGATGTGCAGTGTGTCCGAGGTTCAAGTCCCATGTGACGCCAGTGCTTCCACATCGGTGAGTACGCTTTTACCTTAAGTTTATCGCGAACCCTTCCACCGCTTTTAACATTTATCAGTGAAAGCACTTTGTGTTCCTCGCTCTGGTCCGACACGAAATGCTCTTCATCACTCCCGTTAAAATTAGTCGTCCTCTTGCAGAATTAAATTTATGCCCTATAAAAATATTAATATAACAAGTCGGGGGACCCAATAGTCTCATTAGTTCCTATTGCCGCTTTTACGAAACTCGTTCCTGAGATAATTTTCGTCCTTGGTCCAGCATTAAGCATAACACGCAGCCCCAGTAAAATGCGGCCTCGATATAGCCTGGCATTAAACACTCCCAGAGGCTCCGCTATATTCGCACAATTATTCCCTGAAGCGAACCCTTCGCTGCGTAGCCTACAATTACCTTCCATTCAGCTAGAGGCGTTCCGCTCTGCGAAAATAAAATAAAATTGAGGAGGAAAATAAAATGAAATATCGAGAGATCCGTTCAAATTACCGTGTGTATCTGCGCTGCGGAGGCTGCGTACCCATAACCCACGTGTGTCTATGTTCTGCAGGTATAATTCGTAGCGAACATAAATTGCGCACGGCAATTAAACTGTTGGCGCGATGCTCGGACGAATAAAATGCAGCCGAATTTAAAGCTTTATTATTGAGTCAAAAGCACCGCAAAAACTAAAATACATGTTGAACATACGGCATAACATCAACAATATTATGTTGGTACACTCGCGTTCAATCTGTATTCAAACTTTATATACTTTGTTCGTTATAACACTCCGCATGAATATAACGATATTTTAAACGAGAGAGCTTACCCGTCCGTACATCTCAAGTTTTTCTTCATAAGCTCTTCAAAACGTAAAATTTATTCCGGCCCGGGAGCGTTGAATTAAGAGCCGCCTTAATCCTTTCGGAGCGAACTTAACCTTATATCATAAAGATGGAACAGGGCAACTTGTACAGAGTTAAGTCAAATATTATCCTTTGGGAAGATTAAAGAGTTATTAAATCCACGTAGGCGTGCGATAGGACGACACTGCAACTATAGGATCCAAATGTTCCATAATATCTTTATACATTTATTAAAACGAAGCTCATAAAACTAAGTTCATACGAAGTCAAAGCATAAAAATATCTACGAGAATCAATTTTTTTATTATATGTCTAAGTTTTAATCAATAAGAACTAATTTCGTTACCATGATTTGTAGGTACATCTAATCGGAACTTATTAGAAGTTCCGATTAGATGTACCTACTGAAGCAAACATCAAGGTATACACAACAAAATTAAAACCACAGTACTTAAGCCTCTATATAGGTACCCACTAATGTCTGATCATTACATCTGTATTTTACCGCAAGATCAGTGAAATGAGCAACTTTGTGGCTGTAATTTGGAACTCATCCAAGTCATATTTGGTACAAACATACATAACCTACATGATGTGGTAAACAAGGAAACAATTTCTTAGCTTGTCACGTAAACATCGATTCAAATTGGTATAACTAGCAGGCAGAAATCGGTAAATATTCGAAAAAAACAGAATGTAGGCGACAAAATGGTCGTTAGGCAAAAAAAATGTGAGAGAACAGTCAGCTGTGCGGGGCGAATGGCGGCCATCTTGAGTTTTGCTGAGAGGGGCGGTGCGAGTAGCGACCGCTCGCCGCTTGATTTATTTAACTAACGCACGCCGCTAATATGGATATGGACTCTACATTTTTGTTATTAACTGTACTACTATTTTACTATTACTGTATATTACGGAGTATTTTACTATTTAATAAGATAGTTAAGTCATTCGTAGATATAGGTAGAAATGTGGATTTGTAAAAGCAGTTGAATGTCGACGTTAATTTATTTTATTTAAACACTGGATAAACCGTACGTTGCGATAAAAGGTAAATAATTTTATATTTTCAATGTTTAATATGCATGAAAATTTAAGCTTAAAGAAACTAATGTATGTACATCACGCACACGTAACTTTTTTTTTTTTAATCCAAAATAAATCTTGATTTGAATAAAGCAGCTTATTTTTGTAGCCGGCCATACTGGACGCCCTGCGGTAGGTCAACTAAGGGTATTTTAATATGATAATCAAATTAAACTTATCATCACTATAATTAGCGACATAATTGCTATGCGTAAACAACAAGAAATACGCGTAAATGCTCGCTCCCGGCATTTTGACTTGTCTCAGTTACTTACATTGTAAGGAGCAGCTTTTACAGAATGAGATCTCCTCGTCCATGATGAAACGACTCATGCGACAATAAAACACATGCGATATTAAACTTTGTCAGGCTGTTATAAAGTTTATATTTGTAAAATGAAGTTATGAGTTGAGACGTTTAGCAATAAATTGTTTTGGATTGAGACGCAACATTGTTCCTTCGAGATTAGTCGAGCTGGGTGCACCGTCCTTTTCCAACACAAAATAAAGATATTGAATTTTGATAAGGCCGTCTCTGTCTGCTAAAATGTCTTTGATATTCTCCGGTATAAAATAGCTTTCGTAAAATCTTAAAGATTATGTTCAATTGGATGGAGAAATAACAGTGCAATAGGCTTTATTTTACACAGCTACCTACAGAACTTATCGCTAATATTGAAATATAGAGTTAAGTACAGTTCAGTAGAAAAATAAGCATTTTTTCAGATGTTATAAAAGGAACAAAGATTATTTTTATGTTTAATAAAACAACATCGATGCTAGTTAAAGGACCATCCTTCTGTTGTCTATGAATGTAAATCATACATTAACCCATTGTGCATTTAACATAAATAATTTGTATGCATATTAAAATGACGCATATTTTCAAACTACTTCCTTAATAAATCTGTGAGTTCTTGCTTATTGTGTGAGGTAGTGTGGGAGTGACGTACAATAGGTAGGTAATATCTTCCACCCGTACCCTTCACTTAATTAAATTACTTAGCTGGCAGGCGTGAGGTAGCTAAACGTTGTCTCTGACTTTATACTTCCATAAAACAGTATGTTAAGAACATATTTTAGAAGATATTCTAGACTTTAGTGAAATATGATGTACTCCATCCCAATAATAGGCAGGTAATCACAAATTTTACGTACATACTCACTTGCTTATAATTGTAAAAACTAAGACACTGAATATAAATGTTACCTTATTAAAATAGATTCCAAATTCTACTCTTGGACTTAATTAGGTCTGATTTCCAAACAAGGATTCAACAAATTCGACTTCTTTCTTTCGCAAGACAAAATTTTATTAAGAATCCACAATAAAATATAAAGCTGAAAAACACAATTTCCTCCTGCAAAAGCCTACGCCTATATTAACCTCCTACATACATTTATTTACAAAAGACATAACACCTTCTTCGTGCCGAGCTGAAGACATTTTCTTTTATCAGAGGACACCGAGCACATTGGATGAGGTCCCGAGCGAAGGTATTATCTCACAGTTTCGCAGAACAACGTTACGTTTGCGTAAGCACAAAATATGCTTTCAACATTTCTATGAACTTGCTCTGGGGTGAGGTATGATTTCTTGAATGTAATCCTTAAGAATTATTGGAAATGTTGGGAAAACAACAAGAGACAACTAGATACAGCTTTTTAAATAACTTCTTAAACACAATGTAATCTAAACTAAAACAACGAAGCGATATGAATAAACGGGGGTTTTGTTTCAGGTAATAATATTATGAGACACATATTACATCAAAAATAGTGTTCCATTAAAGGTGTTCATATACTGTTCGCAACGTGCATTACAAATTATAAGTTAAAACAATTTTACCTAATTAGTTGAAGTATTGTTTGGCTTTAGGCGTCCCGGTAATTTCACAATTTCACGCTGAGGCGGAGATCTTGTTACCCAGCTGGGATTTGGTCCCGGCTCTACGGCCATCGCTAATGTCCCGGAACGAATCGCTGGCCCATATGTTAAAAATAATTTTAAAGTCATCCGCCCAACCCAAATCGTACACCATTCCGTGAGAATTATACGTTAATATGACGAAAATTGCTTACTTATCGCACCCAATTAAGTTTGTAATTTGTTAGGTACCTGATAGAGAACGAATAGGTTCCAGTTCAATACCAACAAAAAATTCAAAATACTAGGTTTAATTGTTATAACTTTTTTAATAACAAATGAAATGTTGATTAGATATCTAGCATTTTTCACAAACACGGCTGCCATGTCGGCGCCAGTGTCCACTTGAATATTAAAACGGGCACCCAACCGAACCAGCCCAGGAAACGGCTAATTCTCCCTGTTTAAATTTCAGTCATGAGCAAGCTTAGTCGGATAAACACAGCCAGAGTAAACACCAAAAGGAGCGTGGTGATAATTGTTTTTCTTATCCGTACATTTTTCCCCGACATTTCCAGTAAGCGATAATAAAAAGCTTGTTCGAATATCTCGGCCACGAGTTCCACAAAACTCTTGTCAGCGAATGGACGATAATCCACCGCTTAGTCGTCCTTTTTACGCAAAAAAAAACTTTTCCTTTTGAATAACCCTCTATTTTTCCGGCATCGGACCCCTCTTTATTCATAAGCTGCTGACGTAACTTGGAGATCCCTAAATGAATGGTTGTTCGTTGTTTTACGGGTCTATTCACAATGCTTTAGGTTGGAAACTTTAGAGATTTGCCACAAGAAAAAGTAGTCGAGATTTTGCCATGAAATTATATGACGCCTGCCAAATTTTTATACTATCTCAGAAAGTCCTCAGTGTAGTGAAGATAGATATAGGTACCTTCCAGCTGTGTCTGGACACATATATGTGTAGAGCATTGATAAAAAGATTCAAATCCCTTTGTAGTCCGCTATACTCAATGTCACATGCGTCTAGTTAACGGGTCATGATATTAAATTGAAAGATTAAATAACTGTAGCTTAATAATGTGGGCTTCTCGAGTAAATTGTATTTATTTGTGAACCTGCATGCCTTTGGGTCGCGACAAAGAAAACAAATATCCATGTACGTATTTCGACGCGCAGCCATTTAGTTGAGTGCTTGCCAGACACGGGTATTTCCAGCTTTAATTAATACGTTAGCCTTCTGTATTAAAATACACAGTCGCATGGTTCAGACGTTTTAAATACAATGTAACATTTTAATTAGTCGGCAAGTTGAAAGTGGGTTGCATTTTGTAGGCAACCATGACAGTTACCGTCGATTGGACTGGTCACTGTATTTGATAATTTAATACAAAAATGCCTATGTAAATAGGCGCTGATATGGGTACCATACGATGGCTCTTAAGATATTTGTATGTGATAAGAAAGGTTCATGTTGCCCACCTGATCGTACCTAAATAGATAGTGAAGCTCATGGATGTAAGTAATGTTGGAGTTATGTAATGAGCGCCAAACTAGTTACGATAATGGTTCGTAGGATCGAATAGAAGAAATTCTGAGGTAAATATCGGAACGTACCTGGAAAGGTGTAAGAAATATCGATTTACAGTCGCTAGCATAAAAATAGTGCGATCGCTACGTTATAAAATGAAATTCATCTTGTTTTATGCAGATAGGGGTCGTAAGGTTTTGCCAGAGTTGAGAAGAAAAATTTGAATTTAGATGTCGCAGGGAGTCGCGTGGTAACGGGTTCCGAGATCCTTCGCTTTACGACGCTCGGCTAAAATGCTGTTCTCGACTCTGGCTGAAAACTGTGCACAGTTTATTCGAAACGGAGGCGGAGAAGTATCCGAGAGAGCGCGAGCCAAATGGCTACCTCTCGGGACGAATGCTACGGCCGGCCGTTTGTACCGGAATGGTGAAGGCTCTTAATCTGTATTTTGAAAGCAATAGAAAACTTACTTTTTATGTTTTTTTTTCGGAAGACTTTTCTTATCGAACCGCTACCTATTTTAACAATGAAAATAAATTAAAATGAGTAGTAAAACTGTGTAAATAAGGTTCTGTAATTGCGCACTAAAAAAGAAAAAAAGCTACGTTTCTTCCGTCAATTCCCATTACCTACTCATGTAATAGGAAGCGTCCTCGTATAATGTTTACATACGTTTCCTTCATTGCTATCCAAATAGCATCAGCCAGAGAGAATTCCTATAAAAACACGCAATGGACACCATTTTCGAGCCCCGGAGGAAGCTTGCTCAAGTCCGTTACATACAAATGCCTTTCATTAACTTGTCGATGTTCCGTCCGAAATGCTTCGGGCTATTGTGTTTTAAGCCATCTGCTCTCTTATTACAGCAAATGTATTCCTCGATTAACAGTAAATATACTTTACGACGACAAATAATATGCTTAGAATTTTCCAAGAAAGTATCTCAGTTTTCTTTTTAATCAGACTCTATTTTTCCAAAACCTATCAAGTAAGAAGGCTGAGATGGAATTGTAGCTGTAAAGAAAATGAGATGTTTCGGCCACAGATGCACGTTTCCTCCCCGCACGCGATCAAACTTATCCGCTCGGAAGTCATTCTGATAAGGCATGATATGAATTCAGATATCGGCCATCTCTCTTTTATGTTATGCCTGATTTTTTCTCAGCGTTTACAGATTTTGTTCGCTTTTACTTTATTGATCCATAGCAAAATATGTATATTATGAATATAAAAATATACTATGTACATAAATCTGACAATATTATGGCTTCCACAATTTTCATCATGTTTACGTTGAAAGCGTCTCCCACGCGTCGAAATAAGCTATTACCGCCATCGAGTAAAAATAACGTTTTGTCATTTCCAATCGGCCAATAAAAAGCAGGAAAGCAATACTCGCGTCTTGTAAACTGACAGGCATCGAAAACTCACGCTGAGAGAACTCAAAACTTTTGTAAATATAAAATCAAGCGAGTAGAAATCCAATCTACGGACGAACCTCATCAATATTCCGCCGTCTTGTTATTTTGCTTTGGGGCTTTAAAACAAAACAAAAGAGGTTCGTTATTTAACTCGTTTCCGATACAGCCTATTCTTTAGTATCGGAGGAAATTCCCTCATCTATCTCTTGTGTAATAAAACTAACGAGATCGATTCTGAGCGTTCGTATTTATACAAAACGAATAAAAAGAATGCGAATTTTCTTGTTTTTATGAGTACCTATGCAAGAGATCCTCCAAGTACGTAATATTCAGGAGAAAGTGGGTAGGTATATAAGTAATAAAAATAAACTAGAAATACTTACCTCTGTGGCTACATAGAAAGTTTATATTTCCTGAATTTATTTTAAGTGTTAGCCAAAGTTTAGAAAGTCTGTAATTTACCTGCCTTTTATTTCCTTCACCAGCGTTTTGACTACTTTTACCTACATAGTGAAAATCCTTCATATAAAAAATACTGCTCTTTTAAAAAAATATATCTAAAGTATCGAACAAAGAAATCTTCAAGTAAAGGTGACATATTATAGAATTTGTGAGATCCTGCTTGTTGCGAAAAATGGTGGCCGTGCCAGAATAACAACAAGCAAAGTTATGCAAATGAATATAATTCTACGTAACAAAAAGGAAATGAGCCCACTAAGATATAAGACATACAATTCGACCGTCGTCGATGCAAAGAGGTATTAAGAAATATGCCTCTCACGGACCACGGCTATATAAGAGCACAAGTAGGTTAATACTATCAAATGCTGCAACAAATTCGACGTGCGTACCCCAGAACTAAACCCCCACTTATGAGACAAAACATGTTGCCGTTCAAAAAGCAGGAGTTTGAATTAAAATTAAACTTTGTAACCATTTAATTTTCTCCACACGTTGCGTTGGTGTAAAAATCACAGTTCAATTAGTCACAGTTCAAAGAAACTAGCTGCTGCTTATAACAGTTTATAGTTTGTTATTACGCAACCCAGTATCGACTTATCTGTCTTACCCAGACATGTTTCGTCGTGCTTTTATTCATACTCTTTCATCTCAGCAATATCTACAAACTTGGTAAGTTTCTTTACTATTATGCCAGGCTTTATTGTTTGGAACAAAACATGAAGGAGAGCAAACTTGTTTGTTTGGCTTCCAATATTTTTCGGGGAAAAAAAATCTGGGTAAAAGTATTTTTTGCGTAAACGGTGAATATAAAGTAGGTACGGTACGGACCGGGTTTTAATGTGAAGACGAAAAGTTACAAAAAATAAATATTTATGTTACAAAATTAATACAGAATAGCAAAAATTTAATGTGACAAATTTAAGTTACAAAATACAGAACCGGTTCTATCAGAAAAATCATATAAAATTATATTCCTTCCCTAAGTTTTCTCTTTTATAGAAATACCTACATTATTTTATCGATATTCTACGGAAGAAATCCTTGAAGTTCGAGAACTATATCTCACGGTACGACAAACACGACTATTATTCTTTTTACTTTTCTAGGAAAACACACACATTGTAGTTGTTCTCGAATCAATATAACTATTTATACGTTATACTTAGAAGTGTCACGAAAACATTTCAGTTTGTAGGTAATTACTAGGTACTAGACGGTACTATAAGGTTTTTATCTACAGAAAGTTAAAACTCGTTTAGGAAAATGTCATACACGTCACAGATGTGTAGGTACTCTAAGTAGTAACTAAAGTAGTGGAAGTTAACTCCACATTGCATCTAAAAACACAACATGTCATTTTCTAAAATACATTTTGTTCAAAGCAATATTAAATGTATACGTTCAGGCTTTGTTGAAAACGGCAGAAGTTCTAACTACTCCCTGCAACATTGATCAGCGAGTGAACCTTTTCCGATATTATTTTGCCTTATTTATTTTCTTAGTTCTTTACCGCATACCGATATTTCGTGCGGGTAGGCGAGCACAGAAAACAGGCAATATATTTTCTACGAAGGATATAACGGAAGGGTTCTCATTCCTTGCGTATGTATAAAGGGTACCTAAATACATTCCGCCTTCTTTTACTTTATTCTGCTCGTGTCGAAAGTGGAAAACCTCGCAAAACTTTCATTGCTAGCCAAGCTTACCTACACGTGTGTGACACATCACCGAAATATCTGCCAATTTCATTTCTCCGCTCACCTCCCTTGAGCGTAGTAAACACCACCCCCTCACACCAGCACTTACAGAACTCACCTTCCCCCCACCTCTGTGTGTTTGTCCAACTGATATTCTTGAAGATACACAACCGGTGTTTAAAGAGCTCCCCCACCTCTCCACATTCGTGTTTCCAAATACGGAAAGGACGGAAATGTATTCAGATTGAAAGGTCTCAGCTAAGTGGTGTAGAATTTAAACTCCAGCACTTTGTGCAGTCGCCTTTGAACAAACACGATGATGCGTCTAGAAACTTCTAAAGAATAGATGAATGTAGATAGGTACTAGTTAAAAATGTTTTGTTTATTCACAATAAAGAGATTGGTTGGCCCGACGCTATAATAGAAGAATGCTTGTGAATTTTCATAAAAGCGTGAAAAATAAAACCACAAGCTTTGTATTCTGGTGTTTATTTGAAATATTCTCATTTGAATAAATTCGTAATTTATGTTCAAAATCATACATAATGTGTCAGATGGTAAATTGGTTATTTATTTATGATGCAAAATAATAGCTTTTGACTGGAGACTGATATTTGAAATTTCAACTTTGAATCTACAAAGAGACACCCACATAAACCCAATACCCAGATTTGATGCAATTTTTCACTTCAATCTTCTTTTCGTAGATCGACCACAATCAATCAAAACAGAATACTTAAGTAAGTTCCACGTACAAGTGTACGTAATAGTGACGTACAAAACAAATACCTGGTCAAGAGACACGAAATAGCTTAACATGGGTCCGGTCGCCCTTATTGGCTACAAGCCTACAAGTACTTGACACTCGGAGTGTTTGCCGGCTCTCATTAACTCTGTTTGTGTGGACTAATTTACGACGTGTTTGCCAGAGGACCCCACTAATTGACCGATGACGGATCTAGACACTGATGTAAGGTTATCGAGGGACTATTCTTGTGTCCACGAGATAGTAAGGTAACTTTTACGAAGGATAAAAATGATAAAAACTGCAAAAAAAAAAAAAGGTTTGCTGTTTAAAGTCACAAGAAAAATCCACAAACTCATCTTTCATCAACAATTACTTCTCTAGTTTTGACATTTACTAGTATTAGAATACCGCATGCGTTTATAGAAAAAAAATTCTAATCTACAAGGAAAATACTAATCTAACCTACTCCTAGCGCGATTGCCTATGGTTCTCCAGACTTTCACTTACAACCAGTCCTGGAGGCTTTTTTGAACTTAACATTACCATAACTCTACACTTTCTTACTTCGCCCTGACTCCCACGCAATTAGGGTAATCGGAATCAAATTATCAAAGAGTATTTATCACTGATGTAGTTGCCTCCGCGCTACGCGGCAATTGCCCATGAGTTCTGTTCGTGGCTTCAATACTAACGAGATGCGTTAGAGGACGACTTGCATAATATTATGGGTAGCGTAACTCTAGAGGTTAGACCTTGTGACAAGACAGCTAAGCCCAATTTAATATAACTGACAATGCGACCTTTTTAATAATTTTTATAAAATTTACACATTTTCACGACAGGTGCTGTTGCTTGGTAAAGAAGGAAACTTATGAAAAAACTTGTTAAATTGTTGGATTATAGGTTTTTTTTCTTTCTAACAAGCTTTAATTACAATTATTGCACAGCTAACTATTTACTACTGACGAAATGACAAAAAAAAATTCAATAAATTATATAATCTAAGACTTAAACACGTATATATGGGAAAACCTCATTGGGCATCAAAAAACTGGACGTTCTTGACGTTGAAATCCTAACTTCCTAACCTTATCCATACTAATATTACAAATTCGAAATTAGCTCTGTCTGCTTGTTACGCTTTCACTTGAAATTTGACAGACATATAGATTATGACCTGGTTAAGCACATAGGATACTTTTCAACTTGGAGCGCGGACGAAGTCGCGGGCAACAACTAGTGACCAAATAAGATGTCTTCTTGTAGCAAAAGCTGCTACATCTTTTTTTCTAGATAGGTATTAACCATTTTAAAATAAAATAAATGACTGAATCTCGTTTACGAATTGGCTTACACCCTATTCCAACGCAGAAATGCATCGATCGTCGCCAGCGTAGTATTGTTTTGATAAAAGTTATATTACATTGGAACAAAGTTGTAAGAGTTTATAAAGTGAATCGTTCGATCGAAAAGGCGGAAGGCTTTATAAAACGGAAGCACTCAAGGCTCCCGCGGGGGCCCACCCACATCGTGGCTCAAACTTCCGGAGCCATAATATTCATTACAGAACTCCAGAGATATGACAATCTTGATATTAAGTAACTTAATAAAATTACGATTATTGGACAGTTAACAGTTAAATATGTTAACGACGGAGGATGTTTGAGAATTAAAAGCATATTACATAGGCTTTACAGAGTAATCATACAGTTTTAGAAAAAGAGGATATTTTTGTTTGTTGTTTTTTTTGCTGATCTTGTAAGTTACAATTAAATATTTTATTTAGCCTTATGTATTGCTTACCAAAAACTTTAAATCTCTTAGTATAATATCATGCGGAAATATATAAACCAGGAATAAGGTACGTATTTTAAAAAGTTTCCAGAATATTGTTTGGCACAAAACTCGAGTAGGGAATGCTCTCATTTTGAGAATAGTGCCTGTTTATGCCGTAGTCTTCAAAACAGAAAATACTTGCCATCCACCCTCTCACGCTGCGGTTGTAAAGGGGAAAAAGGCGATAAAATGCTCATGGAAATATTTGTACAAAAACATGCATTAATATTTTAATAAAATATACATGAAGTAGCAAATTAACGTTATTTGTTTTCGTAATTATTTTGCTTTTTAATAATATTATCATAGGGCTTCATAAACTTTATATTAAGGCCCGCCATGGTCTTACAAACGTTACTTCCTTGTACTATGTCTGCGTATTATTTTCTTGATGTCCCATTGTTTATGACGTCAAAAAAACTCCGGTTGATATTAAGCAAAGCAAAGTCGAACCGACATACGAGTATCCACCTATTGTTTCTTTTATGCAAAATGTCACTGACGAAATTTGACATCAATCAATTTCGAACAAAGTGTAGTTAAGATATCCTTAACGATTACTTGCAGCAAGGTTGTTAGTCGGCACTTATCTAATCAATGTGTCTAGACATCTTGCAATCCTTCTAATTTAACTGAAGACGTCAACGTCTGCGTGGATTATTTTGTACTTCTAACGTATTAGCCGTTGACTGAAACCTAAAACGTAACTATAGATCGATTTTGATGCACCGAACGTCCATCGCATCAATACGCATACAGCCGCATTCTTCACTATGTCTCAGAATACAAACCTATCTTTAACCGACGAACCAGCTAGATAGAGATATAAATAGATAAAGATTCTAACAGTTATTTTAATTCAGCTTACGTAACGTAATATGACGTGGAAGAGGGTAATGAGCCGCGTCACAAAATTCTTAGGTTGTCATTAGCCGATCGGGTCAGCCGGCCCATGCGGCTTACAGCCCGTGTAATGGCTCGGCTATGTCTCGGATGGACCGATCCGACGTAATGACGGACCGGCCAATATGGAAGAGAGGTGGACCGTGTACACTGCCTCCTTGAACGTTACGTAAAGGCTTGGTTCTTTTTTTGGGTACCTTCTTGCGAAGATTGATTTTCATACAATTTTGATAAAAACCAAATTGCTCTGTAGATTTTTTTAATTTTTTTTTATTCCAAAGTAAAGGGCTTTGTCGCACACGCGATTATGCCGCCCTGGTTGGTTAAACAAAATCTTACTTATCTATTTAACATAACCTTAGCATGGCTAGTTTGTAAAGCAATCTAGCTGCATCAGAAAGTGGCACAGCTAGGACACTATTACAGTAACCTATCTCTCGACGCATAATAGTTTCGTGCCTGACTGACTGACAGACAACGCAAAAACAAACGACAATATTTAGAGAATATAGAAGTGTTATAATAATGGAGTTTTGGATACTCAGTCCTGAAAAAATCAAACTGCAGGGGAAATTCGCATCAAGGGCGCGGGAGGTGCGAAAGAGATACCCTGGCCCTGGCACAGGCAACTGAAGGAACATGGGTGCCTTTTAGTCAGTAAAAGTCTGCCACGCCCTCCCGCTCCACCCAGACCGGGAGAAGTCATTTGATGATTCCCCCCCCCCCCCCCCCAAAGGGAAATTCGCAGGACAATAGTGTAACAAATGGATCTCTTTTAACTGTAGGATCTAAACACCATGTCTTATATTAACTAACTTCTGCCCACGACATCCTCTACGTGAAATTCCGATTATCTCCCCCTCTTAGTGGAGTAGTCTCTCTCTCTTAGTGGTTCTCCCGACCCACTCCGTCTCATCGCGTCACCTTGGGCAGGTGATGCGATGCTGCCACTTCGTTTTCATTTAGCGTTCTTTCTGACTATTTTTAATTTTTTGCTCCCCTCCTAAGGTTTATATCGTGATGTCACATAGCCTATAGCATTTCTCAAAAATTGAGCGTAATTTCAAAGATTACCCCCTACAAAAACTTAAAAACAAACGAACAAACAAAAAAAAAACCTTTTATAATATTAGTACAGATTTATTTAAACGTCATGTAGATACACTAGTGGTACATAAGTCAACCTTTAAAATACTTCAATCATTTCATAAAGTCTAATTTAACTGTACACTCGTGTGATGCTTGGCAACAATGCCTGAGATATAATGGGGCCAAGATAATGGATGAGAGCTATTACATAATATTTCAGGCAATTGAAGAGGATAAGATTACATACAAAGTTTGCACTAAATTAAGCTATGCACTGTGGCCAGCAACTTCTTGTTCAACTACAAGTGTATAAATAGTGCGCTGAAATAATTATAATCATTCTTAAGCCCGAGAAGTGCCACTTCATGGGCTTTTGTATAAATCTATTTATTTACTTACTTACAACATGTTTTCTAGCTGTTTGTAGTTGAACATTGTTATCTCTATCTAGTCAAATACCTATTCTCTAATTTTGACACTTACGGAAACCAATTAAGAGTCTGTTTTCATGTGAAACGGAAAAGCTTTCGGCAGGATTATATCGTTGTTATTTATTTGATGTGGCTCGAGATATCATTGTAGGAAGCAGTGTACGTATCCCTGACAAATACACGATGCCAATATTCTGACGTTTTGGGTACACGCCTCTGCGTGTATGTGCGTATATCCAGTGTCACACCTCACGCCGTCATATGACGCCATTATCCCACCCTTATCACACCCACAACCACAAACATCGACCTTAACTTCGAAGGGCCAAAGTTTAAATTGGATTGTGCCCTCCGAACTAATGTAACAACAAGCGAGTTCGCCCGAACACGAATCAGATAATAACTTACGTATTTTGTTAGTTGATTTCGAGCAAATTGTCGAGAGACATGGAGAATTGGAGATTATCGGGTTCCAAAGCTGATCGGTGAATAAATTTGGTTTGGAATACTGGTGTGAGAGCCGTACCTTCCCACATTGTGTAGATATTAGAGAAAAATTGAATGATGGTGACACCACGTACCACCAAATGCTTCCATTGTAATAAAAGTTGAAGAATTATATGTACAGTCAGCAGTTTTGAAGCTAGCGAAACTTTCGTCGTAAAAATTTTAATCAATTTCATCGTTTTTCGCGGTGCACTGTGACAATATTTTGTTACGGTTTTTGCGTTAAAGAAAGTTTTTTGTTGCCAACGTTTAATTGAATAAAAATTAAGAGACATTCAATTGAAATTTCTACCTAATTACCTAATAGCAAAACATTGCCGAAGGATTTTTTTTTTTTTCTCTTAAACAAATAACTTTTTTTTTACAAAAAATCTTTACCTTTTCCAACTTTACAGTACCTAAGTTATCTTTGTTTATTAGATACATAATAAAACACAACATAAAGGAGTTACTACTGGCAAACTAGTTTTGTTTACAATTGTTGTTGTACATTTATAGTAGGGCTCTGTTAGGGACTCTTTAGAGTATAAATTTTAGGAGCCATTTATGTAATTGACCATACTAAAGTACCTACTACTGGCTCCCAATTTATCTAAGTTGTCTTAAAAATATGATTGTAAAAGATAAGGTTTCATTTTAGCAATCTTCTTTGTGTCTGTTAAATATACGGCAGAAAAAAATCTATATAAAAATTGATACATTTCTCTTGTTCTTTTATTTTCAGTGTACTCTCAACAACATCAGTTTTTGCATTGCCGAAAAATTTGCCGTTCCCTCAAGCTTCATTATTTCAAAAAAATTACAGAGCTGACTGTACTATTTAAATATGTATAATCCTTAAGCATATTCCATTAAGATGATAATATAAAAGAACTTAAAATATAAATGATTGAAGTAATCACAACCTGCTTTTCGATAGAATCAGGCAGCACCTGTTTGTTAGCTTGCTTACTAAGAACTTTTTCTTAAACGTGCATTGACCCATGAAATCTGTTCATTCGATTGAATGATAAAGAAAAATGAACAAACTGTTGTAATCCATACACATATGGATAGCACTTATATTACGATACGCCCAAAACATAATAAGCATACGCTACGTGATTCATCCACATAATATATAATTTAAATTTCTAGGCATAAAAATATTAATCGTACAATTAAACATTGACATTTTGACCGTATTTAATACAAGCCCATGAATTTAAATTTGTTTTGACGGGGCAAAGTTAGCAGGCCTATTTGTCAATATAATTTTATAATTGGTTCGTTTCGTGCATGATTTTGATAGATTATTATTTTAATTATGGCGTTCCTCCTTTTAATTGATCTCAATGACGTAAAGATCTTAGTTTATGCATAAAGGGTTGATTTATTCATCAGCAAAATTTCATGCCTTTTTTGACAACATTGAATATGACCACATTTTGTTTTATTTTATTTCCTGGTGGAATGGTAAATAATAATTTAATATATTATTTAAAAGTGTAAATAATCTGATACAAAATAAATGATCATGATTCACCTCATGCTAGTAAAAAACGGAGTCATCCATCCGTCCACTAAGGATGTTATTATAATAGTTACTTACAAGTTAGTAATGTGCACTTTTGTAAAAAATAAATTAGACTAATACAAATAATTTTGATGATAAAAAAAGGGGGAAAGGAAGAAATACTGCTAATTTTAAATTTTAATCATGTTTTTTTCTTTTTCTAACTGATTATTTGGTAGAACGAACGGAAACATACTCTCCAATAAAGATCTTGTACACTATCCGAGGACCAACACAAACTGTCATAACTCGAGATTTAGACAAGCACAGCATAGCGTACACTAAGTTTGTTAACAGTTGTATCCTTTGCTGTCACTCAGCGTGGGTCATGGCCGCTTAAAGCCCTTGAATGCGATTAGGTTAGGGTTTTATTACACGGGTAAAGCGGTGAAAGTTAGTGAGACGTGCAGTTAACGTAAACACCGGTCTTACATTTAAATAAAGTCATGTATTTAAAACTTTTGTTAAGTACACGTCAAATTATTATTGGGTAAAGTTTGCTGTTTATTAAGATGTACCTACCGTAGCGAGTGCGCTAGACACTACTTTAAATGTTTATGACGCCAAAGTATAACTTTTGACTAGCAAATATACTTTAGACAAGCTTCATAATTATTAACACTGTATGCATATAACTTAGTCTCTTCTTGATTTAACTTCCATAGAATACCAAAGTTATGAGTGGACTACATTTAAAATGACCCACATCAATAATTTAACAATCTTCTTTGAAAATATATTTCCACATTTTTCAGTATGAAATGATATTTTAATGCGTCTATTTATGTCGCTTTTTAACAGGTTCTGTCTCATTTAAACGTCAACACTCCAGTTTGTGTCAATTTACACATGATTTTATGTCGTGAAAACGACAATTCTTTGCTGGAGAGCTGCACTCCACTACCCAGTTGATTAGTAGAATGCAGATAGGCAGTCGCTTGCATCCAATTTGAATGAAATGTCTGAAGCTCGGTAGGATATTTTTTTAATAAACCAAGTGCGGTTATTTAAATAAACAACGTGATTAGAGTGACAGATATACGCAAGTCACAACTGAAGAAACTGTTGAATAATTCATTTCGTAGCACTTAAAAAAAATATTTTTGTTGACCTGGTCTTGTAATGTGTTCTAATGAAATCCCTTAACATTGTTGAAACTTGATTGAAGATACCTAAAAATAAAACGTTTGAAGTTCTATAAAATTTAAAGCTTTATTATTCTCTAGACAAGCGGTATCACTCTAAATCCTCGCTTAAGCCTATCAGTGTGGCTAACCCTAAAATTAAATCTCCAATCGGTGCTACGCTCGAGCTGGCTCGTAAATCGTAACGAGTTCATGATTTATGTTTTCAGACAACAACGCATACATATATTTAGAACGTTACAAAAAACATCGCGGCAACGCACGGCGCCTAAGTGGATCAAGTCGCGACCAATTGTAGCAATATCCTGTAGGTAAAGATAAAATCAATGATTGATTGCCTGATAACAATGGAGATACAATATTTACTTTGGAAATACAATACTTACAAAATCAAATTTTTACTGGTATATTTTCAAAAACCCGACAGAAAAATTAGAATCACTTAGACGAAGAAATTAGAGTCAATTTGCTATTGGTATGTAAAAAGAAAAAATAAGGCTGCTTTTGTAATTATTGTGTTTGAAAGCTAAGTTGTGTTTAGATGAAGAGATTTTACAATGGTATGATACCTAGACTATTTTAGTACCATTATTAACATGACTGCAATTCCTACATTTTGTGCCTATATTATTTCATTGTCCAATCAATTTTATAACTTACTCGTAGCCATGGCTTTTTCCACCTATTTCTGTATAATAATCTCCCTTTACAAGCATTATAAGTGATTCTATTTTCAGTATTTCCTTTTTTGCTGCATGTGGTACAATTACAGGGTTTTATAGCCAATTATAACAGAACATTGTCCCCCAACCACTACGTTTTCTACCCTATGGAAAATAAATATGTATACATAATTGGATGTTTTATGACACTTTTTGTTTTATTGTTTGTTTCTTTTTCAATGATGGCTTATTAGAGGAATGTTCATATTGATATTTTATGTTTTAAGGATTGGAAATAGATACTTATTTTCTCTTTTTATAGGTTGTCATCATAATAGGTATTATACTCATATACCAACCTCAGTGCGGTCCTTCTTTATAATTATATGAATTCTAGAAAACAATCAATTTCATTTCAAACATAGGTAACATCACCCCTGTAATCCCGGAAAGGTTAGGCAGAGGTGTACCTATAGTAGGTACGCCCACATTTGAGTTAGGGATGTTTAAGTCGCGTTTAATAGAAAATCAGTTCAATTGATGGCATTATTGCAAAGAAAATTTCCTTTGTTTCTTTATTGGTACCTACCTAACTTGAGACAATATGGAATCAATACTTTAACGCAATCTGCAATCCTTTCTAAAAACCCTGCCTACGTGCCTACAAAAACTTTGTTTTGCATTTTACGGTTTCAGCAACCCAATGCACGTTGCGCATAACATTACCAAACAATAGTTTACAAAGAAAATCTTTGACAAAACTTTGTCTCCAAGGAAAAAAACCACATTGTCCGTCGAACAAAATCAATAACCCTTTTTTGCATATAATTGCGCAACTTAACGACTTCCTCAACTAGTTTTTAAATGACAATACACTAAACTGGAGCAAAAAGTTTAAGAAAAACTGCTCTCAATAACGGTCTTAAACTTCTTACCTAGAAAGGGTTTAAATATTGCGGTTAACTGTTAAACAATCGGTACAGTTATTGTGGAAGGTTTATGGGTTGTAAATCATTTGGGAAAAAACCTGTGACGTCATGGCCGTAAAGATTTAACTGCTTGGCCGATCAGCTGATGTGTGAGGTCGGTCACAGCCGTTGTGACCATGCTTGTTCTGTCCGATATTATCCTATATTGAACCTGGTGAAAAGATAGTATTAAGTATGTAAGTGGCTTTAAAACTTGAAGATCTACCGTCTGTTTATAATGAATAAAAGTTTTAAGTTATAACTTTAAAGTAGACTCAAGAAATATGCCCAGAAAGTGGTAAGACTAGACTAGATAGAGTAGTGAAATTATAGATAGTAGGCAGGTATATTTTTATTCTTTACCTTAAAAAACAGAATCTTAATCGGCCGATTTCTCAGATGTTATAGCGTCCATTTACAAAATGGAACACGGGAGGCAAATAAGTAACAACGTACGAAAATACAAGCAAGTGACAGATTCCCTTGTTCTCAGCTATATTTCATGCAATCACAGGTATTTGTAGGTAGGTTTAATATAACACCATAGACCATCCGCCCAGGCGTCCTTCATCCAAACACCCTTCTTACTCAGGAATTTTGAATAAAAAATTGTGCCCAAGGGAATTGTGAAGATACTTATGTGCAGCTTATGGTGTCAAGAGGGGTTTGCATGTAAGCGACAATTTTTCTTTATATGTGTGAGTTGGGGTGAGTGTGTGTGAGTGAGTGAGTGACTTAGTAAGCAAATTGCTATAGGCGAGGCATTCATTTGGCCAAGGTCACGAAATATGTCCACGTGGAATGTTGAAATGTGTGCCGCCTGCAAATTGCATTTTATTTAAGTAGGTACTCGTATACCTGGGTGGAGTTTTCTTTAGAAAGAAATAGTTAGATATAAAGCTAAGATATGTAAGTTGCAAGAGGAAAAGAACCATATGCCATTCGGCACGCCAGGCACGGAAGAACCAGATATGAAAGTTCGTGTTAATGAAATGTTAACTTTGTTTTATCAAGATTTATTCGCCATGGAATGGTCTTTAGTTAGAACTGTCGTCATCCATATTTTCCTTGGATTGTTTGCCTTCTTTCCCGACTTTGTTTGGGTATCTGCATATAAACTTAAAAAACAAAATAGAATAAATACCACTTGGCTATTGTGATTTCCAAATATTTCTAGAGAAATGTCCGCGCAGACAATCTCTACGGAAAAATCTGTCATTCTGCTGCAAAGATTCAACTGTTAAGTACCTACAGTTACAAAACACAAATCTGTGTGAAACGTAAAAGTAAATTTCAGTACTACTCCTAATCTCCTCACACCATATACCTAACTCAATAACAGTTTCAGAGCGCAAATCCGCGATAACGAAATGGAGCAACCTCCGTGTTGATAACGAAGCCGACTTTCTACGCATATTAAACCTGATAAACAGTCGAGATAAGAACCTCCTATTGTTGTCCAGAATTGCTAATCAAAAGATCTCGATTGAAAAATCATTCGACAACACTATCAAGATTGGAATCGATTGAAGGAAATTGAAAATTAGATAATCGTAATAGAATTTTCTTGTACCTATCTAAATCGTTTTATTTTGCTTGTTTTTTTTTTGTATTTCAATGTCGTATGGGTTATAATTATAAATGGTCTTTGTAAGGGTATCCTTTCAGAAATTCTAAGGTATTTTAATCATGACGTATTTTGTATTTATTGTCGGCTTTAGGATTAAAGATGCTGTCAGAATGACTCATAAATTCAAGATGTACTGACACGATACTATCAAAATGGAGAGATATTCATATTTTTGTACTAGAATGCTTAACTAATCATGATATTTGCACTTTTAAAGGTATTATAAAATTATACTAATTTAATAATCCGTCTACATATCTATGTTATGATATCTATCTCGTTTTTTAAACCAACTCATCATTTAGATACCTTAGTACTTGCTTGTCATACATAATATATAAACTCCTTCAATATTTGGCACTAGATGTGATAAAAAGTGACTAGTGAGTGGTAGATAACTGTGTTCAATCACATCTACTGATTTATTTATTTATCAAGGATTTTTTTTGCTGAAAATATATAGGTACCTGTATGAAACATATTAAGGTGTTTCAGCCAACGGCTCTCGTAACCCAATGAACGTTATCTGTTGAACACATCGCCATTAAAATCTGCCTATAAAACCTATTATGACTCCTTTTATCGGTAATGCTTCAATAAAAGTCGCAAGTGTAACCGACCCATATAAATTGGCAAACTAAACAATGGCCGATGCAGTTTCGCTCCACATTTCTATGCGGATGGTTTTTTGCTTCGTGGAAAAAATAGTCGCAATTTATTACAGTTATGAGAAAACCACGCGTTGGCCAGCACGTTTTTACGGTTTTAATTAAACACAAACAGTGCCCCGTGTGCCTAAATACGCTGCCACTACCCACTCGTATAAACGTGCCCCGGCCCGAATATTGTCCAGACGTGTTTACTGAAAAGTGTGAAAAACACGCCAACACCGCCAGCAATATTTTTGGGTGAGTGCTCAAATGTATACCAAGTTTAATACAAACGCGTAGGTGCTTGCGCTACACCCAATGCCATCTATCCAGCCAATAGATAACAACTATGGAACACGACCAAGAATGGTACAACCTTTTGTACATGGGCCTTAACACAAACGCATAAAAACTCCACTACACGCACAAATGTGAACTCGTTCGGTGCGTAAGTGTGCGTAGAAGCTTTCACGCACACTAACAGCCCTTTAAGTCGTAAAAACAGCAATTGAAAAGCTTCAGCCGTTCGCCGCGCGGTGGCGCTGTTCCGATGGTTCCTTTCTCGACCGACTGGCGCCAACTTTACGCATTGGGCGCTGCTGTGCACCAAAGTTTTAAATTAGTTTTCTTATTAGACGGGACTCCTTTTGTTAGCTTGCACTTATTAGACTTAGTCACGGGGAAAATAGATGTGAACGAGCTCTGATAATATAGATTCTTTTAACTTTTTGTATTTCAACAAAAGGTAGCTCTACGTAGAATGTTGTTAGTGTCAATGTCATATTGTAAATAAACGTTCCAAGGTCCAAAAACAAATGAAAAAAATAGTATCTTATTGGAAATAATAACTAAATAGTTAGGAAGACGTAAGCCTAACTGGCTACTTGTCTTGTTAGAACAAGAAAAATTACACACTTATAAATTCCAACAATACCTACATTTTAATTTTTCCATTTACAACTGACCAATACCAAAAAATCTTAATAAACAACAAAAATTTTACTAGGAATAGGTGTGTAAACAGCAACTTCAAATTTAGAAAAAAATAAAAAAAAATATATAAGGAAAATGCGTCTTAAATCATTCCTTTCAAAACATTTCTCTATTCATGAGCAATATGGGCATAGAAACGGTGCGTTTTGTATGGTTTATCAGCGAAACGTGAACCAGATAATTGGCATGGCTAATCACGTAATGCGTAACGTAGATACGGAGAGGCAAAAACTAACTTGTATGTAGTCGAACCTACCTGTACTAAGTGTTGCGTTGTGCTATAAAATATGATTTATTGTTTGAGAATTTTCTTTATTTAAATAATTTTATTAAAGTTACTTTACAGCGTGTTTTAACTTCTTGACTATACCTAATCTTATCAACTTCTATTATTGGTGAGTTAATGTAATGTTATAATTATGACAGTAGGTACCTGTGTGTGTGCAAAATTCTTAATAGAGATACGGCATTAGCCAGATTCAATTTTTCTTATATAATTATACTATTGTCGAACACGTTCATTCCTCCAAATACCTAATCAGTTGGTACAAATATTAGATAAAATAGCTTCTACAAACATTTTCAAATAACGTTAAACACTTTTGATCCCCAGACTAAAAAAAAATAACCCTCGCACAAAAGTACCTATCTAAAATCTAGACGAATTCAAAGTTTTACCGTCTTTACGTCAGCGTGGGTCGGAGTGTGACGATCGAGTGAGCGTCCCTCCCGCCCCGTTTCATCTAACTTGTTCCATTAGGGGGGCTGTTCCATTCCTTCGTTCCAATTTCAAATTTGAAGCTGATGGCACATCTATGGTACCGCAGCTTTGGCAAAGCTGGCTTCGGAGAGATTGGCCAAAGGGAACGTAAAATGGATTCAGATAGAAATGTATTTATACACATATGTATTTACGTATTCGGTGTGACGTTTTTGAGCTTGTAAGTATAAATAAAGCTTTTGATTTATTTTGAAGGTAAGTATTTTAATAATTTTCTTTGATTTTTACAAAGAAATTACGACGTTCTTTAGTTTGTTATGCGTATTCATAATGTACACATTGGTAGCTATGTACTGCCACGATACTTGAACATGTGGAACCAATAAGCTAGCTAGGTGGATCTCTAAGATATGCGCGTGTGATGTTAGTTAAATTCTTATATGGCAGATGCTGACAGATGCTCTCATAATATAACCATTATCATGCAAATAATTTACATAATTAGTTTGACATTAAAAAAATAAATTAAGGTATGTAGTAAGTAATTCTTTTAGCATAAAGGTGATTCGATTTACTTCCAGTCCATACCTAAACAGCATTTTGATAATGTGGGGACAGACAGCTCCTACATCGCAAAGTTTTTAAGAATATAAAAATGTTGGTAATTAATTATTAATTGGATAATTTTCTGAACAATACTCCTTGTTTTGTTCAGAAAACCTTAGTTGATCAGACCATTTAAGATCTTTTCTACAGTTTTTCAAGGAAATTCAATTCAATTTACTTTAATTAATCAAAGTACTTTATATACATATACATACAGAGTGTTTATTAGTTTTATTTTTTATTTATTTTTTAAACCCATTTTGTTTTTTTGTTACCTACCTCATTTAAAATTGTAATTTTTTAAACCATTAGTATCTTAATAAATTTATAATTACTTCAACACACCTACTTTTCTAATTATAATTTATTATCTTTATGACTTTATTAATGTTACTTGCATAAACTACCTCTGGTTTTATTGCTCTTTGAATTGGTAATTAATTGGAAGCCTACATTGTTATTTTCGACTGGTATTTACAAATTGTTTTTCATTGGAACATTTAAGGCTTTTGCGATTTAAAGCGGCCAGTTATTGGATTTTTGTGTATTAGATGGTATTTTAATAGGTATGTTAGTATAATATTCTTGAGTTCCTTCTTATGAGTTGAATAAAAATTAGCTAGCAGATTTAAATAAGCTATTTATCTGTACCCAGAAATTATGTTTATCTGTCGAAATATTTAAAACATACCTAAATAGGAAGACTCGTGGTGAAATTGGTTGGCCCTGGTTTATTTGAATTATTGTTATTCACTATGCAGCGCAAATATGCACTCAAATGTTTTATACTTTAAAAGAAAATGCCTGCAGTAGGTAGGTATTAAGTTTCAAGAACTAAACTCTTTCATAATATTCTAAAAAATCTATTTCATTTTTAGTCCCAGACTAAGCTACATTAGATACATATCACCGAACGACTAGAAACACAATATTCTGTTGAAAACACAGAACTCTACATTTAATTCAAAAATCAATTTCCTTTATCGCGGTAAATAGCCTTCAAACAGCTTCTATCTCCCCCTAATTATTTTAATCAACACCTTCCAGCTACATTAATCACAAGGGGTAGGCAGAGTATATCTATAGATACATTGAATGGTAGGTTTCTTTGAGGAAACAATATCGACTCACTTTATACATATTTATTTTTACCTAGGTGTGGGTCGGAATTAAGGATGGGGTAATCGTCCTTTGACGGACATGCCTCCCAATTATTTATAAGCTGGGTAGGTAGTTACGGCTATGACTTTTTGAAAGTATATTCTTGTTTGTCACGCTGCACATGAGGTTTGTTGCCTTTCAGCAAAGGTCTTATCACAGAAATCACTGAAATTAAAAGCGCAATAGACCCAGTTTCAATAGTTTGTCAATTTAGTTATAGATTTTCTAAAAGAACAGTGTTCTTTAAGCCATCAACAAACTTGATAGCCGGATCGGTGATTTCAGTTTCTTATAAAACAGCTGGTAGAAAGTTGCTGTATCCTTTCGTCCCATTTTACTATCACCCAGGGGTACAAGGAATGTCATAGGTATGTATATACCTCGCTGTAAACAACTCGGTACGGTACATCTGCACCTCCGTGTATGCAGTATTTTATTTACTCTGACTAGTTCCGACATCTTTGTTTGTGTATTCGCAACAGTGGGGGAACTTAAAAATAATTCCTTAGAGTTTCAGAGCACGTCCGTTCGTTATTTTGGTCTGGCCAATTCCAGAGTCCGCTCCGCACTACGGTGAAATCTGAAATCATTCGCTCACATACCTACACAGGGAAAAATAAAACTCGATATTGCTTGAAGAAAGTTTTATTTTTGTTCAAACGTTTGGATTTAAGAAAATGTTTTTCTTGCATTTTTCTAGTGGTCTAGAAAGAAATAATGTGGGAAGGCATTTAGCTGTTATTGCTATGTTAAAGTTATTTGTGAATAGTTGCAATAGAGTGGTAGGTACATTTTGAAACACTTTATCTAGTTTTCTTGTTTTTCCATATGTTGGACGGTTATTAAAGAAAGTAGGTAAGTCCATTCGTACAAACACTTGCGGATAAGTCTCCCAGAAACTTACTGAAACCATAACAAACCAACACAAGTATAAATAGGCATTATATTTTTCTAATAAAGGGAGGGGAAACTAGGGCAGAACTTTCCGATAACATGATCAACTTTCTTATATCAAGTGTAACACGTTTTTGTAGCAATACGTCACGGATAAAGTTTGTTCCGACGCAAATATCGCGAGCTGCCGTGTAAACAGAACATACTGTATACACATGTAGGTATACATCGTGTTGGCAAAGTATAGGCGCGCATCGAGAGCGTAATATCGGCCAATATGCGAATGGGAGACGGCGACAGGCGCCCAATTTATAAGGGAACAACAACGACCAATTCAGCGCCATGTTTTTCGATGTTCGTATTATTTTTGTATATTTTTTTCGCATACGTCGAATAAAAAAAATATGTAATCTGGCTTGAATTTGGATTACGTGTTGTGTGTCATACGTTTGTAATATTGTGTCGTGAGACGTAGCGCTTTGCAGAATAGGGATGATGACTGATATTAGAAGTGTTCATCAAAATAATGTAATTTCAAAGTAGGCATAGTAAAAATGAAGTAATCGAAAAAATCTGTTAAATCGGTGTAAATATGAAGAAGAAGCTTTTAAAGTTTTTGGAGTGGATTATTCCCGTCCTTGTCGCACGGTACGGACAATGTATACGCACGCCGCTAGTATGAAGTTTTAAAGTCGTGACGTCACTTCTACGATAGTACTGTCCTTGTCTAACACTTACCTTAAAACGTTAATAACTTGGCAATTTTTTAAGCTTTTTCACTTTTTGTAATTTTGTTTGCACTATTTGGAAACAAACTATTTATTGAGTTTAAATAAAAAAATTGTCATCATCCCATTTGCATGGTTCGGTTTGTTGATTTCACTCAGGTTAATTTCAAATTTTGGCTGAGGTCTTGCTTAAAAAATAAGACACTTTAGGGAACAGATTTTGTAAAAAGCAAATATAAAAGACGGTCTTTAGTTGTTATGATAAGGAAAAATAAACTCGGAGTAAAAAAAATTGAATTACGAAAAGGTACAAAGCCTAATCTAAATGTTATTCTCTAAGCCAAACTTATTATAACCCCGTCTACACCAAAAATGGTAGGAAAACAACAAACCAATTCACACAGCGTAAACAAATAATTGTGTGTGGTCCCCCAACGTTTCCAAGATGTGTCATGTGAGATATTGAGCCGCACCTCCTCGTTGGCGCGCCGCCGGGCAAGCGTCTCGCTATAACGTGCCCCGAACTAAGGACCGTTGCCAAATGACCCCGCTGTCCCCAAATACCGACATCACTAAGCGACTGTATCAATAAATTTCTTAATTTAATTAAAGTAATTTCTCCTCGTCACTGAAAGTAGTCCCTATAAACAAGATTCCGTTTTGTGCAACTTTGTTTTGTGTCTCGTATTATGTTCAGATACTGCACAGTACGGTACATCCCGCTGATTGTATCACAAAATTTATAGCTCACTACAAATTAAGTATTATCAATGTATCCTACGTGTGTATTTCGTAAAATAATTTACAGAGTAGTAAAGATAGTACCTACCCAACGATCCTATCACTTTATAAATACATTTGTATTTTTCATTCATTGGTATTTTTTTACCTATATTATGTATAATAATTTCATCGTGTTAATCATTATATAATTTGTTTATGTACATGCAAAATAAAGTAAAACATTTTAAAAGAGTAACGGTGGTGTTTCTTGGCCATTCTTCTGCATACGAAACTACCTTTTGGAAGGGACGACTGGAATCAATTCTTTTACAATGTAAAATTTTGAATTCAAAAGTGCCTACTCGTATAAGTGGCTATTTGAAATAAATGCTGTGACTTTAGATTTTTTAATAACGCAACATTTTTGTACTTGCATTAACTAAGTACAAGTTATGACGATTAAAACAAGTAACTTGAATGTTTTATCTCGACTTGAAGTTATCCGAGCACAAGTAAATTAAAATTCATGAATTCACACATTTGTATCAAAAGTAGACGTTCTGAGCTGAACTAACTTAATAAACCTTAAAAATCGTGTTTCTACAAATCTACTGGTCGAAAACTTTAATATCGGGATATCTGTTTCTGAATCGCATGTGAAATAACATAAAGTAACTACAGGAAACATGTACTAATTATAACTTATTATAAAAGTCTGAGAATCAGTAGGTAATTTATTGTAGGTAGGCTCGCTCTCTGAATAATTTCGGCTAGCCCATCAAAAATACAGTCAGGGATTTCATCGTTTATGAAATTAACACACTAGACTAGCGGCTGAACCCAATAACGTATCTATCTCCAATTCTGGCCAAGGTACTGGAGATAGAAAAACCTATCAATCTCTGCTTATAACGTCCCAATAAAGCCAATGTATGCGACCCTCTTACGTGTTGACAGCTATTTGTTTGACAGGTACAGATTTAATTATACTGTATATCATCCATTGCGGTCTGTCTTACTTTATTGGTAAATTTGCCGTATTAAATGTCAAAGAATGACAGTAGTGTTTTGAATATACGGACAATTTAAGTTGGTACTCCATTTGGTAAACAATTAATTTCCCTGACTTTACCTACCAATACCTATTCCGAATATTCAAAACACATAGGTAGGAACCAAAAAGCCAGATACAAATATGTAATATCAATTCACACCATTAACCTATCAAGATGTCGATAATATCGACGTAAACTTCATTGAGAGTAACTATTATAAATGATAAATGATTTTATTTTCTGTAAATAGGTTTGTACAAACACTTTTACACGTCAATAAATATTAAGACAATAAATGTAGAGTGTGCGTAAAAAGTCTTCGAATTTAACGCCGTTTCATACACGTTCCTGTGCGTATGAATTGTAATCGTGCTGTCTCGTGGATCGGTCGGATTTTGATTTCTCGTACCACAAGTTTTGATGATAAAATACGTTCTCGGTAGGTACTTTCTGAGAACAAAATTTCAAGATTTTGACTAAAACGTCGAACATTCCAAAAATACCTATAAAAAACTAAACAAAAACTGAATATTTTACCGAATATCACATTTCTTCTGCCCGGTGAGATTATGTAAAGGCCTGGTCCTTTGGACCAGGTCCGGGTCGACGGCGCGTCGTGTTCCACGCGCGCCTCAAAGAGATGTCAGCACTAATTGACGGGGTCCGTTAGGGCCGATGCCTGCCAGGATCGCGGGTTGTTCGAAAGAGACCGGTGGAACACGGGTGCGTTTTAGTCAGTAAAAGTCTGACAAACCTTCGCGCTCCACCCAGAGCGGGAGAAGTCATTTGATGATTTCCCACCCAAAAAAAAAAAGAAAAGGGGGTTGCAAAGTTGCAGCTATACCTTTGTCAAAGGTGGCATTAAGTCCCAATTTGTGTAAGAAACGCACGCCTTTTGCCATTGATCTCCAATATAAATATCCAATCAACAATGTAACTTAAGTGATAATTACAAATCGGACGAATTAACATGGCACCTGGCTCGACTTATTAGAGATATTTTTTTTTAAATTAATAGTTAATGTTTAGGAACTGGATATGTCAAAGTAAGGTGTAATATTAAGATATTAAACAATTTTTTTTATAAGTTTATTTAACAAACGCCATTCCAGTCAGGCGCCATGTTAATTCGACCGAGTTGGAGGTAACAGTACCACGTTTCACTTAACTATTAAAAATAGAACTTTCAATATTTTCTTGTCAGTCCATAATATTGCCATGAAACCGTAGCAGTTACAAAATGTTTTATTGGAACCGTGTTTCTGATTAAACGAAAACTCAATACTTTGGTAATATATTTTTTTTACTGTGATTGAAAACTCCGATTTTCTTATTTTAAAAAAATCTGAAAGAAACCTACCGTGTTTTGGCTTAAAACACACACAACAAAAACTTGCAAATGTATACCTACAATTGCAATTTTTGCAAAATTCAAACCTGCTGTTTATATTGTTAATCAGATAATTAATGGTATCACGTGATTTTATAACGGCAATAAAATTCGTTTTAATATTGCCATAGGTACTTAATCAGAAACTAGCATCTGTTCTCAAAAGCAGGTGCTACAATATTTGTTTTATAAATGACTTTTAAGATTACACCAAATCCTATTTCTCAAATTCCCTAAATCTATCATGTTTTTCTCAAGAAAATCAGCAAGCATAGAAGTAAGTAAACATTTACATCAATATTTCCCAAAAGCTGGAATGTTGTTTGTCAATATTCTTCATTAATCCGATATTGGATACTTTACCGTGATGAAGAAGGAAACAAACTAAAAGTGTACTTAGACTCTATTTATTGATGCTAAGGACAACCTCTTTTGTTAATTGTGGTGCGGAAACATTTTTCAACATTCCACATGCCCGGTATCACATTAGGATTCCTTATGATTCCCCATATCGTCGATGTCATTACTCACACATACAAAACATTCAAATTTGGAACTAATATCTTTATGCGGATCAGCGCCTACGCCGTTTAGGTTGTCAAACATTTCCGACAGTAATGCAATAAATACAATAGTTTTGCATATTTTTTTAGCGTTACGGTAAAGATGATGTTGCCGTGGTAGAATATGCTAGGATGTACGATTAGTAGGTATAGTATGCATATTATTTTCTGGCAAAATCTTAGTTATAGTGAATGGGACGGCATTACATTATCTCCTGAGACACGCATATATTGATGTGAATTGTCCACAATCCACATAGTAGATAGTAGTTTAATAAAATGATCAAATATATTTTAATGAAACCTTCAAACACAGCCTATGGTCAATGTTACGCCACATCGCACAAGCTAAGCCAGAAAAATGCGATGCATATCACATTTTATCACACTATCACAGTTATTCTAATTCCCACATCCGACAGCACATTTGAAGGCGCCACAGCACATCGTAATTAATAATTCTAGTCAGCTAATGCATTCATTCGTAGCTTTGTGCGGCCGCGTCCGACGTACTTACCCTAGTGTATGGCTGTTGTTTTTTTATACACTTACCTCGTCTAGACCGTTAAGATCCGTTGAGAATTTCTATTAGTCTCGTACGATGGCGCTACGGAGTTATGTTACTGTTTAATTTTCAACACGGGATTGTGAAGTAAGGTCAATTTAAGGTGTATTTAGCATATCGGTTCGAGGTCATTTGTTGTTGAGGAGTTTGAAGGTTCAATATTAGTAGTAAAACATAAGGACTGTTCTTTTATGATTTAAAGTTGTAGGTCAGGGTTCAAAGTACCGGGGGTAAGTTTTTCCGGAACGAATAACTTTGTTTAGAAAAGAAGTAGCAGAAAATGTGAAATGTATAATGGAACGTTGTACCATCGCGCTGCTTCGTCAGCCATTTGAGAGACTCTGTGAAGACATGTAAGTTTGGATTTCGCTTTTGTACTTATTACCTCCGTTGTTCATACACGAACCTATTCACTAGTGTATAAGGTACTTGCATACAAAATCAAGACCTTCTTCAGGCATCAGGTGAGCACAAAAACTTAAAATATCCTATCAGATGAGTGTATTATGTATTTTGTTAATAACGCCAAATGCATATTGCAGATCAATTGGTCACTTTTGAATAGAGTTAAATGCTTAATTAGCTTGTTTCACTTACAAAAAAGGCTATGACAACCGTTTAGGTGATAATGACAATGACCTATACGGGTTTGATACATCCAGTTGCCCAGACCTACTCAATTTATTTACACCTGCCAAATAAATATTTACCTAAGCACGTCAACAAAAGTAACGCTGACAACTCCAAATAAAATGCAAGCTTGTTTTATATAAAAATAGTTATAAAAACCCAACTTTGTGCCGACGACGAATACCAAGTTTTCTTACAGTGCTTCATGCAAAATGTATTGGAGCCGAGCGTTCGTGAAATTTGTATAAGCAGGGGATAGTTTCGCTTCGTTCGTGCCCTCTTTCTGTACGAGTTTGACATTTTTGTGTTATATTTGTATATATGTATTCATTTTTTACTATAAGTTTGGACTGGTAGAATAAAACAAACAATGCAATTTAAGTAAACGGTTTTGGATTTCTGGTCTTCTATTCTTGCATCTCTCTCCTCGTATAGTAGATGATTTAGGGTGGATTTCAAAATTGAAACTGAAGGCGATCAGCACATAAACTACGTTTAAGAGCTGTAAGTGTCATTATTTTCTATGACATATTGACACTTACAGCTCTTGAACGCGTTTTAGACTTGCTGAACGCTTTTAGTAACATTGATGAAATTCGCACTTGGGTATAGTTTAAGGCATATTTTTCCTTATATACTTGTAATAGTAGACTGATATTCAAAAATTACTTAACGATTTCATTCTTATGTAATACAGACCATAAAAAATTAACAACTTTCATACTTATATCTAAATATAACGTGGAAAAAGTGAAAACTTTAAATGTAAAAGCTTAAAGAATAGTAATAACATGAGTAATTTTGCTGAATTAAGCCAGAAAACCTTACCATTTTCTATATTTATTTGAGCAACAAAAGTAATAAGGAAGTTGTTTTTTAAAAAATGTACACTACACCCTTGTCATTTAGGTGAAAATCGCGTGAGAATGAACTATAGTAAGAGAATGGCTGGAAAAAAATGGTCTGTCGTGTTTTTTGGCTGAAACAATATTTCATCTCCAGTTCATGGGACTGGGACACGCCATTATACCCACTTGTGTGGGATATTTTTGACTTACCTTTCAAATAGTTTTCTGCATAATTTATACTCGGCCACGAATAGTTTTCTTCGTATAATTCTAACATTTTCAATATTCTATAAATTAGGAAAAAAATGTTTTCGAAGTTTTAGGTCTCATAGAAATGTTAAGAATCTCGTATACTTAAAAAGCTTCATTTTGAAATCTTTCTCCATTATAAATAAAGTAAATTGATCTTTGGAAATCTACATCTTTTTTGGGTTGGTCTAACGGAATAGGTATCTGTTACTATATTAATAGTCGTTTTTTTTCTTTGTGCAACGCTAATGAGTCTGTATGGGTTTTGGTGCATTGACGTCTTAACTAGAACTTATTCATATATAAAGATTGTTAGTACTTAACATATACTACGAAACATTATACACATATGGAGATAATGAAAAACAATAGGTATGTAACCTTTCCGTTACATACCTAAAGATATTCTTCTTAAATACACAAAAGAAAAAATAGTTAACAGGTTCTTATTTGTTGTTTTGTGTTGTGTACAATTTCTTTAACCTAAATGAAATTTAAATGGGTAATACCCAAGACCATATCAATCCATTAACTTGTCGTATTTTATTGCATTACTACGAAGAAAAATATAAGGCATAAGTTCCCTACATAGCGGTCATATTTGCGTGGCACTTCCGTAACACACTTCTCCTTATCAGAGATCTATGACTGAGTAACGTGTAACCTAGAAAGCAAGTTGTTTCACCTGTGGCCAACCTATTTACCTATAGGTAGTTTTTTACCGCATCCTTTTTTCTTTGACGGTATCGAACCGTTTTATGTTTGACGGATCTTAAAGATCCTATAGTTCCCAATTTTAGTTCCAATCTAGAATTAAACTTAAATTATTTTATAAGCCTTATAGATTATATTATAAGGCTGAAATTGCCAACCCGCCTTGAGCAAGCGTGGTGATCAATGCTCATGCCTTCTCTGTGAAAGGCCTCTGCCCTGCAGTGGACCAATAAAAGGCTGGTATCTTTATATTTTCAAGATTTTGAGTGACCTAGCGATACTATTAAGTTATAAGTAAAGAGACCTCAGTCTACATATTTGATAAATTAAACAAAAATATAAAAGCAATATTTATTTACTCATTACAACGAAATGGACAACATTTTCTTCTAACTCTGTAATGTAAACAAAAGTAACGAACCAACATATTCCTAGACACGGGTCACATAATGACGTCATTTGGATCTGTGCACGTTACCATACGTCTGGATGGAAGTCTGAGCCCGGATCATTCTGACCCGAGGGCGAACTTAGCCCCAATGGGCGGTAACTAAAAACTCTCGCTTTATAGGCACACATCTCGGTGGGATGACGTGTGGTCTCGATGCAGGAGATTAGCGGATCTGAAAAGGAAGGAGAATTATTTTTATATGTGTTTAAAGTAATTATAATGATGTCTGTTTTAGTTCTTACTCCAACCTATTGTTACAGTTTTACAAGCTACATTCAAATTAATATTAATTAAAAAAAAAACTACTAAAAAAGGATCATAAAATATTTATGCTTAGGTTATATAGAATTGAATCTCAAACATTTTAGTTCTGATGACATGTTCTTGTTTGTGTTTAACTTCTAAACCGCTAGTGCGATTTAGAAGTTACAGGTATTTTAGTTCCAGGTAAGTATATAGTAGGTACTATTGACACTGTAAACTGTAGCATAGCGAAATTAGCCCTTTGAAATTAATACTTTTGAAATTTCATGCGTTTTTTTGGACGTCCAGTTTTGTTTACTTCGGAAGTTAAAAAACACAGTCACACCTTTTGTAAAAGGTAAATAAAATATTTGAATGAAAGAACCGAAACGGTAGCAATTGTCGGCAATAAAAACGTAACAAAGTGTTGTTTACCTGTGTTATGAATTGGTAAGATCTTTTTATGATGAATACAGAAAGTGAAACCTAGTTGAATTCAATTTTAAACTTTTTGTTGAAAGTGAAAGCCAAAGCGGCGTGCTTTATTACCTTTTGTAAAAAGGTAAACGACTTTTTTATTTACTTATTTTAATTGCGATTGTGAGAGAAGTGCTTTTATCTACGACTTTTATGATAATACTTAAAAAAAATAAACCGTCATGGGCTTCCAGTTCGTTCGATATAATAGTCAGGTGAAAAGAACATTAAAAACCACTTATTTATCTAATAGATACCTAAAACTTATTTTATTAATCAATTCGCAGGGATCTAGCAATAATTGTGGCATAAACGATTTTTTTTAATGGTAGCATTAGTAGCGAATTAGTAGACATCATTGAATGTAGATTTGTATATTATCAATTATTGTAAGTAATTTAACAACATTTAACACCAGCAGCAGCCAATTCTTGACCATGCCTAAATAAAAGAACAGAAAAAAGAACATCACGCAAACATATAAGCAAAAAAAAAAGTGCCCGCTACTGCTCATATTTAGACCTCACACATAACCCACACTTCGCTCAAAGTAGTTAGTAGAATGAAGGTACAGTACAGCCACAATTATTCTCAACTCTACCATTCATACTAAAGCCTTCCCAGGATGTGCAGAATGCAAATACTCCCAACTTTTGTTGTTCAGTCCGCTTTGTTTTGTCTGAAACCCTACGTGATACAAGACGTAAAAGTTTTGGGTATTTGTGACTATTGTTTGTCTATTGGACAGATACAACTATATTGACTTAACTTTTGTTTTTGGCAGACCTGAATTTCGGCGGATCGATAAGTCGTACCCTAGGTATTGCTCACGAATTTATAATATTGCATACAAAATTGTTGTACCAATGTTGTTCTCGTCGAATGAAAACTCGTATTTTAAAATGTACGTGCTACATTACTAATCACGTTTCCACATTTTCCACGCGACTTTAACTTGAACATGAAACAGTTTGAAAATATTAAACCGTGTAAAAACTCCTGAACATTTTACGACAACGTCTGATGTTGATCATAATTTTAACACATACATAACGGTCATATCCAAAGAAAACACATCTAATACAACGAGACACTCATCTCAAACAATACGTGCTCCCGCAGAATACCTACTCATAACAGAGACTTATTCTGGGCGTCGCCGCGTCGTATTGTCTGTAGAAGTATGTAAATACATGTTTTAATCTTCACAAAGACAAGCTCGTAGCCCCAGGCTAATAGTGCCCGCTCAATGCAAGTCACGAATGAACCCAATATCAGGAATCTGGATGCAGATTAGAAAAACATGTAAATTGAGGCACGAAGTGGGGGCGACTGACACACACAGCCTTCGTATGTACATCACATCGATATACTGAAGGAGACTGATTCTTTTAACATGTTTGCATAGGGCGGGAGGGAACCAGTAGGAACGTAGGTACTCAAAAAAAACAAAACATTGAAGTGTAACGTGAGAAACAGCCAGCAAAGAGCGTCTTCTAATTTTCATATTTTGGAAATAAACGAACTCTCATCCCAAATACGGATGCCAATGCCCCACAGAATTTAACGTAAACAAATTTGAATTAACGTTATGTTTTAATTAACGTTGTTGTATAATTTCATTAGATATCTTATTAGATATCTAATGAAATTATTATAATGTGGCCAACGGCTAACTTAAACTTATCAAATATTCTGATAGAGCTGTCAGACATATCAACTATGAAGTGAGGATAGTAAATTTACAGATTAAAGCGGGCCTGTCAAATATTCACCACGACCGTGGGGCAGGCATAATATATCGATTTCATGAGATATATTTGTTTTTATCATGTTAACAGAATAGGGTGTGGACTTTTCATTAAAGATGTTGTGAATTACGACCTCTTTGACCTAACCTGGTCAATCGATAACTATAAGCAAGTTTAGAATCAGACACCAAAAAACTACTATTAACATTTCGAAATAAGTCAGGAATCAATAAATAATATGGATAAGAAAACAAGCTCCAATCTCGTCGTTTCGCAACACAACTTTTATGAAATCACAAGTATCTACATCTATCAGAATAAAACCAAAGCATAATTGGATGAGATTATAGTATCAAAGCGGCATGGGGTGTTTATCGCCAGCTTTCCTTAATAAAGTTCAATGATATCAACTTACAGCGATTCCTATGCTAATGGAACAACTCTTGCTCTTGTAAAGTATTATAATATTTTCGTCGTTGTACTAAAAGAAATGAGAAGAATCGGAAGAATTTTCACCCCAATTTGCATTAATATTTCTTTGTTTTTACAAGTTGAATTGTATTGATAATTTGCATTGCAAAGTAAGGTCTATTACTTTTGATTAATGACACTTATAGCTTGTTGTGAGTGAAACTAAATCTATTATGCGTCAGTTTATCTACTGAGTAATTGACTAAGTGGTTGAAGCAACTAATACAAAACTAGGTCAGTTAATTAATATAGGAATTAGAAATTTGTCGTTCATAGACACTGCCAATTACAACTTGGCATTAATTTGCATTGGACAAATCCAAACGTTTCAAAAGTCTAAGAAAGTGCTAGCAATTAACCAAAAGAATTTTGAATTATCGAACTAAATCATACGAAAGGAGGAGATTTCAACCCCCTATTTCTTCTTGATCCCAGCAAGCTTTATCATTTAATACGTACAAGTATCGTTTAACCCAAAAAGCCGCGAGTGTGAAACTCAATGGTGAGAAAAACTGAAGGCGCGTGGAAACGGTTCTGTAAGAAGATAGCGATTATATCTACAGACGAGCGACTAATCGCAAAATTTTGTGAAAATTATAGAATGCATTTTTGGTTGACAAATCACTAAGTAAGAAAACAAGGCGTGGTTCAGTGCTTTCTATTGCAAACGGGCCTAGAAATCAAAGTGAACTTTTTCCCATTCATTTCTCAAACGTTTTATCGATGTGATTTTGTTTCTAAACTATCTTTAACTTCTTATCATTCAAGCCATCACTCCTTGCGTCCCGTAATTGTTTTTATTTACATAATAGTACTGACACAGGAAAAATAAACCCAAGTTAAAAAACTTACTAGTAATTTTACTTGAAAATTAGCCTCTCATCCAGAATGGAAGTGTCGAGTCCAAGCCTTCACACATTTAAAGATGAATTATTACATTAAAAATTACCGTTATCATATAAAGGGCCTTATTTTTGAATAATTTAAGATGTATCAAGATATTATTTTAAGAAAAAGATACCTTTCAGCCTGTTATCAGAATCATGTGGTTCTTTAAAGTGGTTTGCGATTTTTCAGCGCACGTCTGCATATTCTCTTCAAGGGTAGATCCAACGTGAAATTAGAAGGGAAAATAGGACGAGATAATTGTGCCTCCTCGTACCCCTCCCCCCGACGTCCCTCGTTACCGAGTTTAATCTGTTTAAACTTTTATTTACTTACGCCAAATTGAAGCGATTAGCAGCCAGGGTCTTTCCATGGAAATGTTTCCGTTTAAACGCTGTTCCAAATTAAAGTTTCTCAACCTATTACAAGATAGATGAAATATTCAAGGAATTTCATGATCGCCTTAGGCAGTCCCTCTTTGTTTTTCGAAATTGAACACCTTTATTGAATTGTACGAATTCAATCTATTCTGAGAGGTCGCTCGGCGGATATGTGGGTCGGTGACATTGTAGATATCGCAGGACAGGTAGGGAAGCCGGGTACAAATGGCACGATACGGAAAACATTTTCATTTGTGTCACGTAGGCATGGATGTTTTGTTTCTAATGCCTTCAACATTGCTAATATTTCTCTACGTACAATTTATGGATTTATTAAACAGGTTTTATGTTCATCCTAACATTTAAATTAAAGAAATTTCATTCAATAAATCATAGTTATCAAAATGTAAATGTAACAAAAATATGATACGAGTAATACCGACTATTTAGAGTTAAACGCCATTCTCTCTTTACACATTGAATTTCAAAAAACAAACCTCAAATTGTATTCGACATTGAATTATCTTCAGATCGATATTATGGAAATCGCTTGTAGAATCATTTACATTCAAATACTGCATAAATTTATATCAACATATGTTACAAATTTTATTGAATATCTGAATAAAATTAGGGTTTCGATTAACCTTTGTCATAATTAAATATTTAAAAAAATATTAATTACGAAATAAATTGATACGCCGTATTTGATTTTATTTGGGAGGTAGATATAAATTGCGCTATAATTCATCTTATGTCGGTACCTATAGGTAGGTGTGTGTAGGTATTTTAAACATTTTCCGGTACCTAGAGGTATATATATATATCCATCATTTATTTACCAATACCATTCGGCCCTACATTTAGAGGTCAACGCACTGTATTTTTATACCTTTTTCACAGGATATTTCCCCTTAAATTGTATACCATATAATATAGCACATTTCAGAATGAATCTACTTACTTTTCTTGCGCTAATTTAAAAAGAAAAATTCCCATTTTTTTTAAATACTATGTAATATTGCTAAAACACAGCTTCATAGCTTCCAATGATTATTCTAAAGATTTAAAAATAGAAAGTTAAACGTTCCCACAGGGCCAAGCCTTCTGCATCGAACACAATTCTTTAAAATGCACGCAGATGCAATAGCCGTCGGCCATGTTACCGACCTGTCTCTGTCAGCCGTCCCTGTGCACCCCATACCTATCTCACTCTTTCATGTGTCCAATTGAATTACGCCGTCTCTCACCCACGGGATCCTTACACGGAATTAGGGCAATACGCATGCGCGGCGTGTCAATGTCAAATCAATCCTCGTAGGCTGATGCAATCGGTTACACACAATTTCCTAGGATAGTTACAAACGAGTTGAGACAGTTAATTAATCCTGTGATTCTCTTTTTTTTCAGAACGAACCGGTTGACGGTTGGATTCAACGGAAAATGGATGTATTCGGAGTGTGGACGGTATGTTTTAACCATTGTTTTTACTGCTAATGTGGGTAGGTATAAGGACAGGGTCGTTCTTAATGTCGGTGAGTTATGTTTGCCCGCATACCCTCTTTGAAAACATTGGTAGACGACCTACTAATACTCATGCAAGAGCGTACTCTTTTGCCCTATTTAATAATTGTGCGATAAATTAAATAGGTCCTTAGGAAGTTGGTTCCAATGTAAGAAGATAAAGCAGATGAGAGTTTCAGGAACTCATTTGCATTAACTAGGACTATATTTTCAGGCATAGTTTATGCATTATGAACATTATACTTTGAAAAGTTAAAATGAATACCTACAAAATTTGGAAGGTTTGAACACTTTTGTCGCCTTATCATAATTATTCTGAGTATCGAAAAAATATGCATCTTCCAATCGATACCTATGATTAAAATGCCTATTGTAAAATCTATCACTTGATTTTAATTGTCGAATGACATCATATTACACACATTTTGTTTTGAATAGGAATTCCAGGCGATCCGCTTCGAAGTTAATTTATTGGCATTATTTTTCCGATACTATTCAGAATTAATTTTAGGCACAGGGTACCTGCATGATTTTTAACTGGCAATATGGTTAATAGTATATCTAGGAGTAGGTTTTCAACCGATATTTAATTAAACCTACATACAAAAATATAGATCGGAATAATCTTGGTAGTAGGTATAGGTACCTACTCTAATAAATCGCTTGTGGAATCATTTAAGTTCAAATACCTATGTGCCTAAACTTATATATTACATGGTACTATTTCTTTTTGCCGAACTACGGCATAGCCAAAACAGGGTTATGATGTTTTTCTTAATAAGCTACTATGCAAAAAAAATGCATAAAACCAACAACAAAGCCAGGTGACAGAGAGTCTATATTTAGGTACCGCCCCGGACACAGCGAGTTAGTTAAATATTTAGTCGTAGACCGGGAGCCAACGGCCATATTTTTACGAGTGGCAAGAACGTCTCATTACTATCTTATTACGTAGCGTGTCGGCCGGGCCACGAGCCGCAACACATCCAATTTCCCAGCTTCCCATTTATTGATATTGACTCGACGAGGACGCCTCGTGAATGCTTCGGCTTCAGATATAGTAAGAAATAGATGCGCTACCTACGCGACTATAAGGTAGTGACCGTATTTACGCTGCAAGGGTTTGAAATTGGAATGGTTGGCTTTAGAATGTTTCCTTTTTTTTTCTTAATGTTAGATCTGCGACATACTTATGCAGTCCGCGAGGCCTAAGCTGAGCTTTGCATTTGTTACCAATATCAACGCGCGAGGAACGCACAGTGCCTCCCTACTGTCAGTGTGGCTGATTGTCAAGCAAAGGACGCGTCGCTATGTGCACTTACATACATTCAAAGCTCAGCTTAGGCCTCGCAGACTGTACCTACATGATGGTTTTGAAAATATAATTGCAACGCGTTGAGGAAAATGTTACGCCTAAGTAATGGCATTTGTTTCAAGCATCTAACTTTTAACCATATTGCAATAAGTTTCTCAAAATTGTTGAGTCTTAAACAACTTGCATTCGCTTATATTATGATCAGGCAAATTTTCCGTACAACTGATGATTTTATACACATTCCTATTTCTAACACGGCTCTTAGTTAATGTCAGTAGGTTCCTACAAACAAGGTTGCATGTAAACTGACCGACCCAACCTATGTACGTCTTACGTGTATTTGCGGTTGTAAACAACGACCCTGACCTATGTAAGAAGACATAAAACACTTCATAGTACCTACATAGTAGTAGGTACGCGTACCTACTGCGTATGCACAAATGTAGGTATGTATGAATGCCGACGGAAATACTTTGTTTTCTCATTTGTTGTTGACTTCTATTAAAAGAAGGTGAAATTGCCTTGGAAAACTGTTGGTACAGGAAATACAAAGATTTTTGTTGTTGATAATATCTAGAGAATAAACAAGTACCTAGGTAGACAAGTATGTAACCTAAGACTTCCTATCTACAATATACATTTTCACTGTCAATCAATCGTTGGTGTTTTACTATAGGTGTACTCTTTAGTCTTGTTTTTTGGCACATTTTTCAGGTTACAAAATATTCTAACCAGAATAATAATTCATGTAAAAATAATCGCTAAAACCACAAAACAAATCTACTACGGAGCATTTACAACTGCGTTACCTAACCCTCGAATGCATAGAATTTCTTTCTGCACTCAATAATTTCTTGGTATGTCCTCTATATTATAGATCTTGTCAAATCCAGTATCGTCTGTATATCGTTGTAAACCATATTTGGTGGTATCACTTATTATCATCAAACGTAACGCCGGATAAGCTTAAACCGATACGTGACTGGCGAAAAATAGACATTTCACCCCCCTTCACAACCAAAAGTTCTTATTCTTACACCCCCAGCACACGCATAGAATTGATGGCAACATACCTAATATCTTACTATGCAATCGTGTAGCTATATGTGGAATCTGATTCCTAAATTGATTGAAAATTTCTGTTTGGTAGGAGCTCTCATTATTTTCTTTTAGACACAGGTCTGCTTACCAAGATATCCTACGTAGAAATTAACCTAATAACATTTAGCTAATGAAATTCTTTCATGTTTTGTAAACTTGTTTGTGTGTGATTCCGTGAAATTAGAAATATTCAAATGATAATGTGTTTTTTTTACTGAATTGTTTCTATTGCAAACTTTTCCAAATACAAAAAAAAATTGATTCCCATAACGGCAAAAAGAAATTACTGTACTTCTAATAACATTTTACAAGACTTAATATAGTTAACCATCTTATAATCTTCCTATACTTCTGCTCCCTACCCCAGCGTAGTCAGCTGCCATCGATATCAAGAATTATAAACCACTTACAAGTCCCTTAACAGCTGAACTTCGGCCAGCATTTGGTAATCCGGGTTAAGAACCTCGCCGCTTCATCCGGAAACTTTCCGAGATAAAAGTACCAAACTAATATTATATATAAGTAAGACCGGGCTAATCTTACGCTACGACATTTAAACCGAGTTTCTTTAAAACTGTGATTGCATTTTTCCTGTTTTTTAAATTGTAAAATTTGTCCCAGTTTTTCCGTATTCAAAATGTGTTTCGTGTTTCCTACTTAATTAGCAATACGTTTGGTATACGGGCTTGTTGTGGTGGCTAATTTATCTTGATTTAAACACATTCGCTGAAAGCAACATAAGTATACCTAACTACCTAAATCTAAGTCAGTTAGGTATACCTACCTACCAACCCAACGTTTTACTGGGTTTACTTGCAATGCTCAATTGCATCAAACATAGATAAGTCTTATTAACTCATTAAAATACTGATAATCTTATCCAAAGATTAAAACTCACCTGGCAACTCTACGCCACTTAAAAAGTAGGTACAAGCGTTCACGAAAGTACATAGTTAATTAAAAATAACCTTCTTATACTTAAATAAAACACGTGTACCATCTGTAAACGGATATTTTGTAAGCAGCCAGGCGCAATTGATGTCATAAATAACAAAATAATTGTTCTCCATCGAGCAATCATGTTTATTGGACAACAAAGGGACCGTAAGATCAAGACTTGGTTCTCGCAACTAATGAGAATGCTGTACTCGTAATAGTTTAGATGTTTCTTGATACTTTCCTAATTAAATGGAACCTGTAAGAAATAACAGTTTTTTATGGGTAATTTTTGGTCACTTAAGACTGGCTGATTTGTTTTTTGTTAAGCCAAAATTATTTATCTCTTTTCTTACATATTTTGTGAAGGGTCAACCCTTCCGCTGCCATGGGGTATCGCGTAGATAACGTAACAACAAAGCAAAAAATCGTGGGAAGCGAAGGCGCGTCCATTTACCGATAAAGCCCTTCGATTAGAATAAAATAAAGGCGAAATTATGCTTGTCAATCGCGCCGCAGCTTTCAAAGGTTTATTTATCGCTTATTCAATTCGTAAAGATTGAAATTTACTTATACGGCTGATTGACACGAATGGTATTTCTATGCAAGCCCTTATCTTCGTATCCCATCGGTTGTGTTGAAGGTACTGAAAGCAAACCCAGTCTGTTTGTTTACATAATAATACAGTTAAGATTCGTTCCGATTTGAGTTGCGATTTTGATGTAAAATGTTGTACTGGATAATGTAACTGTTGGATTGATAAACACTGGAGAGAACTCTGTATTTTATTCTTTATTTTTTGTGTTAGAAACTCTAACAACAGGTCTTTTTTTAGTAGACATACGGCTTACTCTGAAAAATCAATTTTTTTAAAGAACTTTCGACCAACTTGTCTCTTCACCATTTTCTCAGATACCAACGCTCCAAATATGAATTTTAAGTAGGTATCGGTATCCGCGATCCTAAACCGATATATATATTAGTTTACCTAACTAATTATTTAAACACCGCTCCGGGTTCCGTTCGAAATTGGAACCTGTCTGTTAGCGGAATGAAGCGAGCCAATCAGAGATAAATAACCGTTGGGTCCGCGAGCGTGGCCCGTTTCATTTGCATGTCAATGATGCGCGGGGACTAAGGGGGCGGGAATGCGGGAGGACTTGCAGGTACAATGCCTTACCTGACATGCCGTGTTATGACTGTTTTTGTTAGATCGTGATACGGACAATAAATGTTGGGTTTGAAATTGATAAAATTATAATACCTATGCATTGGAAAAACTAATTGGGCCAGAACAAAAAGTAGTAATAGTGAGATATTACGAACGTTTTTCGCTTAGCTGGTTGGAGTTTTGCTAAATTTGCAGAGCCTTATTTTTGTAACTCAAATAAAGCTGTTGAGTTCTAATACACGTTCGGAGAGCGGGTTCACGACCGCTTAGGTACACTTCAGTGTTGCTGAGTCGTGCCAAAATGTTCTGCATCGCTGCTGGCCACGAGAAGGGTATCTGTAAGAGAATTTTAAATTTAAAAAAGAAAATGTTGAAGATATTTTAAGCATGAGTTACTTATTGCGCGGGTGGCGTAAAGAGAGCTTGAGGGTTACTTGCAACTTCTTTTTTCAGAACAAAAATATTTAGTATCTATATCTTTTAACGAAAAAAGCTTAATCTTTATGTGAATTAGCTTTAATTTCTATGTGCATTTATTAAACAAAAAAAGTAATCTTTACTCTATGAAGTCGTAAGATTTTTTGCAGTTATACGTTTAAGAATTTCTGTGTACCTAAGTAGCTACTTATGTATCTGCAAAACAACTCCTAAACTTGAAAAGTAACAACAAACACGATTGTTTGAGTTACGGAGAACAGCTGAAATTCTGACGTCATTTTATGTCAGGCACGAGTGGCTATGAAGGAGGATTCCAGTGACGTCACGCGCTGGCCGTTAGTGCCCCGTCTCCTCATGGCACACATAGAATGGGAACTTTTATTATAATTTATCAATATATAAGTGGGGACCTCCGGGATTTCTATGGAGTGAAAAAGTATAGAAAAATTATTTTCAAAAAAGTCCCAAGCTTCGGCATGTCTACATAATACATGCCGTAATGCTTGTGACTTTGTTGATGAAAAATATTGAGAAAAACGTTTCTTTGCAAGACTAAGTATGTAACACGAATCACGATTACATAACATAACACGCCTAATGACATAATACGCCTGTAATCCCAAAAGGGTTAGGCAGAGGTGTGCCCCACATTTCGCTAGTTATGCTTAAGTCCCATGTAATAGGGGACGAGCCTATTGCCATTAACCGGGCAAAAATCCAGACTCCAGGCTGCTACTGAGAAATCACGATTAAAAGTTATAAAAACAGTTGGTAATATTACATTAATTAAGTAATCATCTGATATCAGAATTCCTTTGCACATCTTGCGAACTAAATCGTTTCTCTAGTTTTTCACATGTATCGATGAAGAAATTTCCCCCAATTCCCAAACAAACCAACCGAACGAATCTTTACTATAAACAAAATTAGTACGATACACTTACACAACATTCAGTAGAGGAAAACAGTAGACAAAAGTTGGTGCCGCTGACTCGTCACAGACCGTCATTTTCCTAAACATAAGAATATATTTATGGTAATTTTAGTATCTTCCAGCTTTTGTCGGCATCTTCATCTTCGTAGATATCTATCTATTTGATTCAAGGGAATAGTTACTTGATGTTATCTAAAAGATAACGTAGAAAATGGAAAATCTTCGAGTCGACTGATTTTGCTCAAGCTTTGGAAGTACCGGCCTAACTTGAACTTTATTTCGTTAGCGTCAAAGTTATGATTGAAGTACCAATAAATATACGAGTATGTACTACAAAACCATTTTCGAATCACACAGAGAGGATGCATCACCAAACGATGTAAGAAACAAAAAATTGCCTTTTACTAATCGAACAGCAGCAGTAGCATCCCGAAGTCTGGATTTGTGCCCGGTAGATGGCAATAGGCCCCCATTACATGGGACTTAAAACATAACTGGCGAAATGTGGGTGTACTATAGGTACACCTCTGCCCAACCCTTCGGGGAAACAAGGCGTGATGTTATGTGTATGTGTGTGTGTAATCGAAAAACATACCACTGAAGTCTCCAAATCGATGTACACCGAAAATATGAATGTATATCAACATTAGCATCAGATTGTGGACAGTATTAACATACAAAGATAATAAAACCTTACAAGTGTAATATCGAGATAATCTGGGACCGTCACAGTGCGTTATTCGGGCGCTTGTATAATATTCCGATCACCGCCGACCAACACCGAAGTTGTCCGAAGCGCGTCAAAAAATATGGCGGTTGGGATAACTAGACAAGCTTGTTAGTTTTATGAAAACAACCAATGATTTTATCGGGACGGTGATTGAAGGAAAGTGTGTTTTATAAGAACTCTCTTCATATAATATGAACGACCATATCTAGGCACTACTGTGTAATTTTTCTAAGTAAGATGGCTAGCCATTTCTTAAACGGGGTACTACATCATAGACTGTATTTATTTACTGTAAATGTAGATAATATTATGTGCTACGCCGAAGCAACTGCGGTAAAGGAATGCTCCTTCAGGATTGGTTTTTAAACATTACACGTTTGCTGAGCTTGATAACGTCATTTGTAAATCAATGAAACGCAATCTTCAAAGATATTATTGTATTTTATTATTACTTCATTACCTTACTGTAGGAAATGAAGTACCTACCTGTTTTTTAACCCCCTCAAAATATTATTTACGCTTTTTATCGACTAAATGGGCAAATAATCAAGAGGATTAAGTAATTAAACTGAGAAATTACACGTGATAACAATAACGTATCTCTCGCTAATTTTGGCGTACTAGAGATAGAAAAACCTGTTAATGTCTAGTTTTAACGTTGCAAATAAGCCAAAGTGTGCGGCCATACAACGTGTTGACAGGTATTTGTTTGACAGGGGCAGATTGAATTGTACTGTCTATCATCAGTAGCGATCTGTCTCAGGTTATTGGGTTTGCCCTTTGCAGTGTGTAGTACCGCAGTAACATGGGTAAAAGCAAGCAAGAACATGGATATTGGGAATTGTTCCAGAAAAAAAAAAGTTCATTTTGATATACTATTCAGACACTTTCCTTGTTATTGTTACAACACTTCCGAAATGCAACGAACTCTTACGGAATGATTGAAAATTACCGTCTTTAGAAAATGTGAACAACAGATTGATCTCTCTGTTGGTTTTCTACTTAGTCTATGACAAGGGTCGGTTATTCAAGTTAACTGGGAGCGTCATTCTGACCATGGAGTCCATTGGTCAGCTACGTGACCTTGCCAGCAATTCCCTTTTCTCCACAAACAAAGATTTCTTCAACGATCCTCCTGTACTTTAACTACATTACATTTTGATTAAATTGATAGAGTATATGTATCTTGAATGTTACGAAGCAGATTGCTTGTTTCATCAATAAATAGTATAAAACAAAGTCTCTTTTGGGTCTGTCTATATCAATGCTTAGTTCTTCTAAACTAAACTCCACAATGATTTATTTTTATACGGTTTTCTCTATCATTTACAAAATGTGTTCAGGAAATGTATCATACATTTATATTAATCTTAAACATATTAAGGAAATCTCGATGTAGTTTTTGATTAATTTATGCAGAAAAGCCAGAAAATTATATACGATCTGTACCAACAGCTAAGTTGATCGTTGTCCGAATCAACTTGAGCTTCAATATTCTCATTTGTTCGAAATGCAAATGCATGTACCTAGTCTTTACAGTTATGGAGGGAGAGTGCTTAATGTCTCGAGAACGCCAATAGGTAGCGCTAGCTGTAACATTCCACTTGAAGACTCTCAAGAGACAAACGGGTTGACATTGTGTAGTTTCGTTTTGATAGAGTAATTTTCTCTTTGATAATTAAATAAAGAACTTTATTATAAGTAACGGTCAGCACTACTAATATCATAGGTACTACGCTTAGGTTCTCAACAAAGTTTCTCAAAACAACATTGCTTTGTATTTAACATTTTATTACACCGTATTTTTCAAAACAGTATTTCAATATTCCTTACGTCACCTGTTCTGCACTATTTTGTTTAAAATATTTCAGGAAAAGTTTTATTCGAAACAATATTGCACGACCAACTTCGTTCCCTACGTTTGCAGGTGGCAGTAGGGTGAACGCTACAAACATAGGAGGGAGGGGTATGGGAGCATGTTTTATATTATTGAGGCTCCAACGGCCGACGACAGGATGGTTTACCTTGTTTACACACAGAACTCCGAATAGGTATGTTTACTATGTTCCCACCTACATTTTACAGAATTTTTAATGCACGCACCGAAAATAGTTTTAGCTTCGAATCGCCTTTGGCTATGTAGGGTAATCGGTTTAGATATACACGCTTAAGATCTATACAGTTTTCATTTTTATTGCAAGTAGAAACGTTTGATGTTTGTGATGAATATGGCAAATTTGAGCGATAGATAAAGCTTACAAAATAGTTATAAACGATTTTTATAGTGTTGAAAGGGTTTTAAAGTTAAAGTAAAACATTTTGCTTTCTCACAGAGAGGAGGCCTGTGTCCCAGCAGTAGGAACGTTATAGGCTAGGCTAGGCTATGATTGACCAGTACGACATTTTCTACGAACCTGTAAAATCTTTCCTAAAATACATACTAAGCTACGTGAAAAGTATTCAATGTACCAAAATCCTCAATATCATCACACATGTGCTTACAGAAATGACAACCCGCCCGATCCAATATCAAGTTAAACATTTGCATTTGCGAGAGCGATGGCCGTGCCCAAATATCCTTTCGTATAACATTGAATAAAAACAAAAACATTGTTTGGACAAAAGCGGCATCCCTTGATTATATTTGAACAAAATATTCTCCTTGTAGCGTGTACACAGTATAATAAGTCTCTTGGGCGAACAAATGGAGCCGAAAGATACTTACGCTTTGCGTGATCCGAGTGGATATGTGTGGAATGGAATGGACAAAGGGAAAAATCTCTTGAGCTGTATTAAGGTGTAAAAGTACCGATTCCCGAATGGTTCCGTTATTTTGTCGAATTGCGCGACAGGGACTCGACTGCATAGAGAAATTGAATGTCGATGGGCAAATAGAAGCATAAAAAGCGAATGTTGACGGAATAACCATGCGAGCCTGCGAGGGGAGATACCTCTGATATGGCTTTTAACACTAATCAAATTCTTCCAAAAATGTAGTGGTGTTTTTCCTGCTCAGGCCCCTATTTACTGACGGTTAAAAGCTGATGAGTAAATGAGTTGAGGTGAGTTGAGTTAAGTACAGTATATTATTATTTTTTTACAAGGAAAAATTTTATCGACCTTTTCCGGCTAAAACAACCGTTTTTATTATTATTATTTGTATTTCATCAGTTGTACTAACTAGTACACAACAGTAGTACCTAAGATCACTTTTCGAAACACGTCCAGTCCCCGCTCCCGAAAATCTGTTATGCATACTTTGTTTTTACATATCCAGACAATTAAAGGCTGGTGACGCGAAATCTAATTAAACGGTTCTTGAAGTAAATACTAATTCAATCAACAGTATGATTAAAAACACCTTTTTTTATAACCTTGCCGTCGGAACCACCCACAAAAGCAAGTCTTAAGAAATCTTCTCGTTACCACATGACCTTAATGTCAATTTATTGGAAAATAAAACCACTATGGACACAAATTTGATTCGAAATTTCCAACAAATGGCACTGGAAAGAATTTATTTAATCCATGTTGTTCCAAAAACCGATGCTGCGAGTGTACAGTTTCGCGAAGAAATTCCGCTTCAAGTGTCTCATTGGAACGCGATCGGGTTTAGCGAAAATGGTCCCTGTTCGGGAACGCAGAAAGTTGATTATCTTTTATTGTTATTTAAAGATGTATTCAGCGAGCTGCTGAGGGAGTTTCTGCCCTAAAACGGGACACATAAAGTATAAAATTATATGGCGGGGTTTATTTTGTAAAATTCAGACTAGCGCACCGCCCGTCGTGATGGGACCGCCGAATATTGCGACCCTTATTTATGTCCACTTGAAGTTTGCCGTAACTATGGCCACATCGAGGCACAACCTTTTTTTGCAAAACACGCATCGCTAGGACGCAAGCAATCTGGTTAAATTGGATTGCGTGATCTCTCCGCGCATAATTAAGCATGCATGAATAATTAATTTGGTTACATTTTGAGGTTTGGTGATTTTGCGACATAGGCATGGCCTTTTACTGAGCCCGTTTATTTTGCTGGTGAGATGAAAATATAAATGAAGGCAAGGTTAAATGTATTTAGATTTGCACATTTCTGAACTAAATAGGTAAGTACCTACTAGGATGCTACATAACAAGAAGTAGGTTCTAGTAGAGACTTAACCAAATCCAAATCAAATAACCAAGATCCCAACACAGTACGATAAACAAGCAGAAAACAATATTACATTCTTGAAAAAGAATACGAGAAAACAAAATATTTTCCCACACGCTAAGCCTCTTATTCTCTCGAAGGCATCGGGTGGAAATCCAGCAAAACAGTAGAGAACGAAAATTATCCCGGCAAAGCCCAAAGCAATGGAGCCACACACTCATACATTTCACATGGATTTCTGAATAACATTACAGTGTATATTTTCCCCTTCCTCTATGTTTTGTGTTCTGTTCTTTCGCTGCTGAAGTTTCGTTGGAATTTAGTAGGCTGTGGCAAATAATAATATTAATACGCCTGATACTTCAAATAGATAAAGTCTTCGGAAATAAGGATAGAATGTGGCGTTTCTCTAGGATATGTTTCTACATAAAAATCATGCATAATGGTATAATGTAATAATGTTGTTTTATTTGCTAGTTCATAATGATTTTCTATTTAGGTTTCTATATATATATATATATTTACATATATATCGATACAATTGCTTCTACAAAGGTACATCTTTCGTAGGTAGAGCAAACTTAAAGGGTGTTTAGGTAAGACGGGCCGGGATTGTGGTAAACTCCGACTTCCGTTTCGGTTTGATTACCGTTCGCCCCTCGAGATGCCTGCCAACCAAAGATGTAAGAAGCTTAAGTCATCTTAAGAGAATTGAGACTCAAATAATTTTGAATTTGGGGCTTCAAGCCTTCATGTTTAGGGTTTAATTGCTTTTCTGCTTTGTTCCGTTGACTTTTTCAGTCTAGGAAGCTAGTTTGCGCAGAATGTCATAATAAAATCTTCACGCAATTTTGTTTGGAGGCCTTGTGATTTAGCATAAAATTGACGTTAAAAATTGTTTGGTTTCTTATTCTTATTTGTGTGGTTTGGTTTCGTATCTACACCTATAAACACATTACATTTTTATAGGAGTTAATGTCTTAATTTTATGATGTTTTACTTGCACTTTCTTGTGGCGTGTCATTGATTTAACATGATTGATATCTACCTGTGTTTCCATTTTTCAGGATACAATTAGAAACTTATAACTTTTTCTCTTCGCTAAATTTCTTCAAAGTCAGTTCGATATATTACCTAGGTGTAGGAAAGGTCGAAATCAAAAGACAGACAAATAAACGGAAACTAGAACAAAAAGCAAAATTAGGTATTCATGTAATATTAGTTTGGGTATTTTGCTACTTATATTGGGTACGAATCACTACACGAATCCAACGTACCTAATCTAAAGACACGCAAAATATAATTAAAGCGGACCCTACATAATAATCTTCACAGTGGATCTCAGTAGAGATGTTAATTCCAGGATATTCTACCCTAAATTTTGTTGTCATCTCCTATCTTTCGCACATCCTCTTCCTTACAATGAATGAAGGTTTTATCTAAAGCGTGAAGGATTAAAACGTATCTGGCTGATATTTGACGCTCCGTGTGTAGTCGAGGGAACGATATGCCCTGCTTTGTTCCTACTTTAATAAACTTCGATAACATTCACGTTTCTTGTAAGAAAGTGATTCATTTGTTTCTCAGGGTATTTGGAAAGACTTACAATGTTTTTGTTCTAGATAAGGAAACTATTTTTTGTTAAAGCTAAGTAAAATCTGGTTGAGAAAATGATCGTATTGGTTAAAAATACCTACATATATCGCCAGAGAGCCTGTCATCAAACGATCATTTATGGATTATTTCGAAACTATCGTCAAGCCAAAAACAAAATAAATGTCATCCTATCTTCAACCAACCACATTTTCCTTGTACAGAAAACAGAAATCTTCATTAAAGTAATTTATAGCTTGTATTCTATTATTTATCAACGTTAATTTTGACTTCAGTATTGATTATAAACCGATTTATCGCATTATTTACGAGACAAATGATAGATTATGCGCCCACGCATCAAGTAACTGTTACTTGTTGTGATACATGCAACGACTTGTAGGAAATACTTGTAATAAAATTAAATTAAATGGTGTCTATACAGAATTTATATAATGATGAAACAGTATTGACAAAATGACAAACATTTGAAGATATCTCTAGCTTTATCATCATCTCTATATATTGTTTGTACCAAAATAAATACATGCCTTTGACGAAAGACTTGCCTAAGAACCTGACAGAAAAGGTAGCTTGGACATAAACATCACAAAAAAAAATTTAGTACTTAAGTAGACCTTCTCAAAACCATCAGAATCAGAATCAGAATGCTTTATTTGTAAACATAGGTCAAATTACAACAGAGTGTGAGATGTTACAGATAGGTAGATCTTCTATGTTTTGCACAAAGGCGTACAAATATATTGAATTATGTATAAATAACATTGTCAAATTTTTACTATTTACCATACATTTAATTTATAAAATATCATTAAGTGGTAGAATTACGTAAACTTTCACATCAGTAAGAAAGTCAATATTAAAAGGTATACAAATTTAAAAATACAATCAATTAAAATAAATGTCAAATAGATTAATTTAAGTGTCATATTAATGTTAATGTCAAACAAGATTCAAGATCCTCAAAATAGGTGAGGTGTTGTACAATTTTTAGAGGCAGTAATTATAGAATCGTCGTCTAGATAGATAGTCCTTTAGTGAGTAATAGCATTTATTTATCAAAATTCTTAATAGTTCTTTTTTGAAATTGTCCAGATTTAGCAAACTTTAAATTGAAGTATCATTTGAAAATTTGTAACAGCAGTAAGATATTATTCTTGTGAGCAATCCACAGGCCCGCTTACATTATGGCCATAATAGTAAGTAAAAAAAGCGCTGCTAAATTCAATATTTTTTAGCTTTTCCTTGTATACGCTGAATGTCATGAATTCCTAAAGCAACGGTTCCCAAGAAGAGCGGTGACCGCTACAAAACACGTCATGAAAATCAAATTTGACAATTCCATGTCCGAAAAAGCTCTATAGGAAAACACAACAACTTACTATCTTGTTTAAGTTTCAGTGACGTCATTCGCCGGTAAATTGCAGCCGCTATGCGGCGGCCACTGCTCTTCTAAGAACCCGTAACTTAAGACACACTGGCCACCCTGTAGTCATAACTATGACATAAACATGTCGAATGCACCAAATAAATAACGGCTGGGCTACATTGTTCAGTAAGTGCACTCGGCCGTCTATACTCTATATCTACACTAGATAAATAAAGGTAATGCATACCGCAGTAAACTTGTTTCTAGATATCGACAAGGGAAGGAAGGTGTGTACTGCGCTTAATCTTAAGGTTAGGTTTCACTGTGCGAGCGGAGAATTAGACTTGAAAATACACTGCTGTGTAGTTTCACTGCGCAATATTGACTCAATCAGACAACCACACTTTGCTTTAGCATGTTACCTATCTATAATAAGACTATCGACATACTGATAAATATTGTGCTAATTTAGTAATTGCACACATATTTGCTGATTCATGCTGTATAGGTAATTAGGTAGTCCTAATTACCTATACAGCATGAATCAGCAAATATGTGGTCATATTTCAGGGAGTGGTACAAACCATCAAACTCAACAACTTTCTCCATGGAACCAAAATCTTAATCGCACAAAAATGATGAGTTGTCCCCCATACATTTGGATCGAGTAGGTATTGGAGTTTATTGTATCTATACGCAATTAGGTAGGTATTAAGCAAATAAGTAAAAAGGAAACATAGTAAATCCAAAGAAACACTTTACAGTTTTCAGGAAAGCCTATACAGTTATTACAACATCCTCATGTATGTCGTCCACCCTGAGGCGGGTGAAGGGGTCTGTCTGGCTTTTACTGACTAGAAACCATCCTGGTGTTCCATCTAAAACTTCACCGGGGTCGTAGGAACGTTTGATTCTTCCGCAAGCACAATTATTACAACATAACCTAACTTTTGGAATCACATAGTACGTAAATTCTTTTCCTTATTTAATTTATTGTGCCAGTAGAATCGCACCTTAAAGTAAAGATGAGTAGATAAGTGCTGGGCTCTTAACAGGTAGCCCACTATTAACCAGAGGACACTCCATACCAAATAACTACATTTATTTACTTAATTTCTACGTTCAACCTACATAATACTTGTAAATGCTCCGGCTAAATGATAACTAGAACTGTATAAATTATGACAAGCATACAATTTCTAAGTGGGGTTAGTAAAACTACTCCTTTTGCTTACGAATTTATTAACTAAGTTTAATTTTTGTTACTTTAACCATATAGTTTTAAAACTTAATTCTTGTTGTTTATATACCTATGTACAAGGTGGCAGGGACATTGACGCCCAACCTGTTACCATAGAAATTAAATATAAATCTTTCTTTCGTTCTCGTAAGTAAATTAAAGAAAAAGTGCTGTTTCATAAATTTTGACCATATAAGTATTGCACTTTTCTATGAAACAGGCAGTTTTTGTTTGATAACCGACGAAAACCTTCTACGCCAGGGGGCTAGAATCATGTGCTTAATTTATAGTTACACTAAAATCAAAGTAAGTTTTTAGTTAAACTAAAATGAAAGCCCACTGTTTTTCAGTACCAGAAAACAATTATAAAATAGTAGATTATTGCATCGAGCACAAAGTAATTTATTATTGTACCGAGTGCCTGATTCTAATCTAACAGGCACGAGGGCAATATAAATTACTTAAGGCGAGGTGAATAATCTGCTCTTCTTTCAACTATTACTTATAGGAATAGTAGAAAAAAGAAACTCATATCAAACAGTTAAAATAGAAGTGTAATTATTGAAATTAAAAGTTATACTTGAGCAATTATTAAACGTAAGGTTAAGAGTTTTGTTGGGCAAATTTATATTTAAATTTGGAACAAGTAGGATAGAAACGAATAATACGTACTTAAAAAAAAGTATTGATATCGGCTGGCTGAATAGAGCTAATCCATTGGGATTGGCACCTTTTGGTGCGATAAAAAAAAACTGTGCAATAATGAAATTTCATAAATTTTTATTGCTCTAGAGCATTAGAGACTCGCATTCTACTGAGTTTTTAGTGAGATTGTGATGAAATTAAAGCATAGTTGGAAGAAAAAATATTTATACCTTTCAGATAGACACGTACTACCGATGTGCGTCAACTTTGTTCTTTAAGACTTCTTTATTAACCTTTTACATTTAACTTCATACTACTAATTACCCCATAAAGACTTTGGCATACAACAAGAAGTTAGACTTTCTGCATAATTATGCTCCCTGAAAGTTGAAGTAAACGTATTTAAAAAGACTATAGTCAGCCGTCTCTATCAATTTATTGTGCGCTTAGCTTCTATAATAATATGGCTAGCTTGTAATGTGCAACATTCTTCAATTTATGTTAAAGACAAACTGGCTGGTTGAGCTTTGTTGAAATGCCAGATATTTAATGTTTTGAAAATATGACGTTTTGTGTGTAGGTAACTCAATACCTAGTAATACATAATGTGAAGTGAAAATAGTTTTAAATTAAGTAATTTATCTACCCACCTAATATTTCAAATGTCAAAATGTTATATAATTTATAATGAACTTAAGTTTTTCATGAGATATGTATTTTACAATTTTGTTATTCACTTTGTAGAGTTGATACCTAACTGTTAGTTAGATGTTTTAAAACTTCAAAAGAAAATACCTACCTTACCTAATAGGTGCTTATATAAATTAATAACAAAAACCATTTTCTAATAATTACCTTTAAGACTATTGGACATATGAATGTAGCTTAAAACATGTCTTTTGCAAGTAGGTAAGTAAAATGGAGCTGGGCAGACATGTATGGAGGTAAGTACCTACTTATCTAGCGACTAGGTAACTGCTGAGACAAAGGGGGATCCATTACGTACTTAGGAAGATGACGGATAAATAATGTATGACAGCTTACGTATGTTTTAGTGCTAGCTTGAGTCGGCTTTGAACATTGTCAGCTTTAGCTAAGAATAGTAGATGGAGATTAGTTAGTAATATCTAACTTTTTATTTGAGTAAGATCACATGTGAATCCGTGTAGTGTGCTATTATTTAGGGAACATATTTATTGACTAGCTTTTCGTTAGCGTCTCCCGGGGTGAATTTCATACAAAAAAAAACCGGCCAAGTGCGAGTCGGATTCGCGCACCGAGAGTTCCGTACAAAACTGTACGTGTTTAAGACCTGAGTATTTGATATAAATTTCAATTTAGTTATATTTTATTAGTTGCTATAAGACGTTGCTTCGTACCAAATTTCAAGATTCTGAGTTCACGAGAAGTAACCTGTAGGTTTTGATTCCCTTGCGAGTGTCGAAAATTTGCGGAAATTTGCGGCATAAATGGCTGTATCTTTTGATTACGTTGGCTAAGAAGTTTGATATTTTCACAGCTCCAAGGGACAGTAAATTTGAGTATTTGATATAAATACCAGCTTGATACCTCCACGCGTTGCTGAGAAAAAGGGTCTTGACAGACAGAGAGACGGGTATAAGGGTTCCGGTTTTCCTTTCGAGGTACGGAACCCTAAAAAGCATCCAAATTTCCGAATTAGCCGGTGGATTTTCCAAAAACAAACTTTCATACAAAACTTGTCCTGACAATTACAAACACAACATAAAAGAACCAACTAACAGCAGGCTTAGCACGAGCGCCCTAGAGAAGCGTATTGTCGACGCAAGAGTAGACAAAAATGGCGTTTCTGTGTAGACAGTAGAAAGTTTTCTACTGTCTACACAGAAACGAAACGCAATTGTACGGTAAAAATTGGTAGTTATACACATCACTAGCAACTAACCCGTTGCTATGGAAAATCACTGTCTATAAAGCAACCTGAGTCTAAGTGTGTCCTCGTGCTCGCGAAAAAGAGATTTCGAGGAGCGTAGAAAGCGATTTCTATTCTACAGTAGAGTAGAAACAGAAAACGCCATGCTAAGCCTGCTGGTGTAACCGCTTTGTAGAGATGCGCGGGCAAACATTTTTGGCAATTGATTTTTATTTTTATAATAGATGAATAAAATAATTTGAATAACTTAAGCACTTGAATCCGGATTTAATAATAATTAGGACATGACATACTTATCATCACGACGGTAATCCCAGAAGGGTAAGGCAGTGGTGTACCTATAGTACAACAACTTTTCGCCGGGAATGTTTAAGTCCCATGTTGATGAAACTACTTTTTGGAAGTGGCGCCTAGAATCAGTTATATTTTTATTGTAATTTTTGACGTTCAAAAGTGCCATTTTATGGGCCTATTTGAAATAAATGCTTTGACTTTGACTTTGACTTTGATGTCAATAGGCTCGCCCCCTAGGCGAGCCTATTGACATCAACCGGGCACAAATCCAGACTCCAAGCTTCTACTGAGAAATTCTAGATAGAAAACCCCAATAACACTTTGCCCGGGGAATCGAATCCAGGTCCTCATGCTCAGCATTAGCTCTTGCGACCACTAGACCAACAAGCCCGGCAACTATTTAGATAGCCTATAAATGAAGGTAGGTTTCAAAAAAACTTTTCATGTAAATCTTTTATAATCAGTATCATTATGTAAGACTATACTTATGACGGATACCTATTATTAATGATGAAGTAAATAGTTTTTAAAACAACATATAAAGATCATGGGGTTAGATAATTACTGTGATACACAAACAATGATATCAATACGGATATTATAGAATGTTTTATTTTTACTTATTAATATATAAAAATGATAACACAATTATCAAACTCAAACGCGTTTGGCGTTAAATATGAAATTAAAACTCATTATTTTATTCCTTTATAACTGCCGACGGAATGTGTAAGTTAATCTTAGAAACTTTGTAAACAATAAGATATTATGTAGGTACTCTTATCTTATCGAATGAGGTCAATTAGCTTCAAAGCAATTTGATAAGGGCACATTACATAGCAATTTTTGTCGCGTATTTTTATTTGACTAATACTTAAAAAAAACGAAATTGCAAAGTATTCGGTTGAAAATAAATTGCAGTCAACGTTACCATAATGCATATTAATAAAAGAGGAAATTCGCACGCAAAACAGTACAGCATTTTTCTAGTCTCTTACGCCAGACAGAACAAACTGATGTAAATAAATCATGAATCTTACCTCATCGCGTGATCCCGGTACTAAGATAGGTTGAATATTAATGACACGCTCAAATTAATTACAAAACGAATTCTTTACCAAATACGACACTAACAGACTGACACGTCGGTACATTTATAAAGGATTCATATTTAAAAGGGACGCCAGCAAAAAAACGGGGAAAGTTAACCCTATTGTGCCACCCTCATCTAAAAACTGGGCCAATAGGGGACGGTTATGGGCCGACAATGGATTTTTTCCTACCAATCGATATGATTTCACAAAATGGCCGCTTCATTTTTTGGGTTCGAATCGACAGCTATGCTCTTACGTCACAAGCTATTTATAACAATGGGGCACGATTTATTTTTTTGGTTAGTCGCGTTTGAGTTCCGTTAGCAGTTAGCTTCAAAGATTATTGAGAGAGTGATATAGTATGTTTGCCACATTTGTGCAAAAAAAAAATTGTACGTTCTGAATTCTTTATCGACAGTTCTACGCATAGGTAATTATGTTACTTTAAAAATTGATATTCAAAAAAAAACTTACAAAAAAGTCAAAATATACATTCTTAGGTAAAGGTAGACTATAAGTAGGGCGTGTGTCCTATTTGACCGTAATAGGGTTAGCCCCGACCCTTTGCGTTTTTCGTCCTTTCAGCGTACCCTAATATTGTACCCTTTCTTATTATAATTTATTTGGGGTTGCCTATAAGTGCCAGTTTTTAGCTTTGTAAACAAAACTAAGTTTAACTGCACCTATGGCTTTTTAACTTTTAGCAACTACACGTACCTATGCACCTAACCAAAATAAGTGCTTACCTAGGTGTTAGTGTGTACCTACCTAAATCTGAAGGTAATATCAAGAAGGTAAAGAGGACAACACGATAAAAATGGTAGGTAAAATACGAGGTAGTTAAGTGGACTGAAATCCACGTATGGTTGAGTGGGTTAAACAACGTACTTGTTAGTATCGACAGTGTTTCAGCAAGGCGTTGAATTTGAAAGTAGGTTTTGAGGTATTTTAAAACCAGAATATCACACATTAATTTGGTAAGTCCATAACTTAAAACAAACAAGACTTGCGACATGTGCAAAATGTCAGAACGTGACCTTTACTATTTATTTTACTGACCATTTTTGACATTAATCGACAGGACTTTTTGCTAAAGACGCCATGTTTTAAAATTTGCAAGCTGAGTATTTTTAGTCCTTATCTTTAGTCTGAGCGTATTTTTTGTTGTTTACTTATTTACCTATAGGTACCTAGTTTTTCCTAACACGAGTCATTTCATAGTAAATCAGACTTATTACTCACTTAAGAGATCATGTAGGTTGATTCCATACCAACTTGCAGGAACAATATCATTTGAATAGTATTAACAATAGATGAGCGTAAAAATTTTACCCTTCTTACTTATAATATTTATCTAGGTAGGTAGCCTAGGTAGGTGGTCTAAAGAATATGTCGATTCTGTAAAAATCTCACGGTGAAAATATGCGTGGAGTGAGCTGTCAGTGTCATCCCGTCTTGGCATCAGCATCAGTGGCACTGACAGCTTACTCCACGCTCACTAATCCTAAGTGTTCACGGTGAGATGGTTACAGAATAGCACTACAGGTCCAGAAACCACCAGGTGATATGTCTATTAAGATGATCCTTTGCACTAATTGATAACCTACTGAAAATCGAAAGTTTGAAAATAAATAAAAATAACAAGTTTAACTCTGCAAAATATTCTCCTACGAACGGATAAAAACATAAAATGCTCGAAACAAATCCACTCAAAAATGTGTCTGATATTTATCAAGTGAAAGCAAATCGTTGTAGAAGAGGCAAAGAACTCACTAGCAACCGAGCAATACAATTGGTGAATACTGCAACAAAACAACAATCGATTTCACAACTTAATAACCTTTGTCTATACTGCACCGATAATAAAGAAGCAAAATCCTACAGTTTGTATCCCCAACAATACAAGCACCCTTTAAAAAAATAACTGAAAACCTCTGACGTTTAAATTACTCCTAACCGGCCATTTCAATGTCAATACCAACAACGAAAAACGAAATAAGATAACATCTGCCCCGTATTATTGTACTTCAACTGAAGTCCCCGAAGTCAAGGTAGGTCGCGCCATCTATCCGAGCCTGAGAAATTCTGCAAAGCTTACTGTTCATACACTAGTGTCAGTGTGAGTTCTCGTGTTTTGTTACGTAAACACGCTTTCACGCACACCCGTTGACTATAAAGCCGTGTATTTACTTGCGGGACGTGTCGCTGTGTGCGTTCGCAACGTAGACACTGCGCATGTGTGCCTCGTCCGTACGCACGTTTACAGTCGCCATATCCTTTGTGTGCGTTTCGTGTGGCAACGAGGAAGTTATCGCACACTAGAAAAAAACTTTTTCCCGACGATACTCGTAGCGACATCTGGTTTTTCGCCGCGGAACTAACACGTGACGGAGCTAACGCATAAAGCTGGTAGTGACTTTTCTAACTAGACTTTATTTAAATAAATGTATTTATCTTGACTATTCCCGTTAGAACAGTTTGCAAATATGAGAGGTAAGTTGTCTTGTAAGAAATAAGAATGTATTTGTTTCTTTATTAAATTAATATTCAAACTTGCCTTATGAAGTTATATCCATTGTGTTTCTTAATAAAGATTGCATGATTGATAATAATAAAATGCTTTAAAAGCAGACAAGACGAATTAGTTTTAAATAGATATCGATTTTAACTTGATATTATGTATAGTCGGTAGGTATAGAGCCAATATGCAGATTTTGTAGTCATTTAATAAACTATCGCACGCATAAATAAAGATAAATAGGGCAGTATTTCAAAGCAGTTAACTACTTTATTATGCAAAAAGTTTGTGAAGTAGAATCATATTATTTATAAATAATACGGCAGCTTGTTGTAATTCTTCATTTTCTAAATAACATAGCAAACCACTCATGTCTCGTTTACTCATTTGGAGATAAACAATTATTTATTCATTAAATGATTATGTTAGTAATTGTTCTTGGTTGAAAAAATATATACCTATAATAATATCCGCATTTAGTAGTGTTCTTAAGATCATCTGCGAATATAAAGTTACGAAAATTTCACGAGCACTCATCTTCACTTGCAGCGTCCGTTAGCTTAAAATAGACATCATTATCAAAGACTTCCTTTACGTACGGCCGGATTGAATTCGATTTGGATAATTATTACAAATACGTGTACTAATTTATAATTCAAGGATGACGGCGGATACGTAATCAATTACAATAAAAATGCAGCAACGTAATAACAGTTAATAGGCAGGCCCCGAAATTAATTAAAACAAAAGATAATTTTATTCTCGCGGTATTCCCATTTGTAATTACGTAACTAAATAAAAGTTTTTATATCGTTCTAGAGTATCGCCTTATATCTACTCGGACAAGTAAGTACGCGTACATCACAATTATTTACGAATATTCGAAAAGTTTTTCCTCCACATTCGCGCCCGATTGCTATCGCGTGCTGCTTGACAACACGTCACAGCAGCGGTTTTGCGTCATAATATGGACATTATGTCATTGCATCACACGCGACGAACTCGGTCAACGGCCTATGAAACATTTGATTGCTTCACGCAATTTTCGTAGCAAAACTTCGTGTAAAACAGCTCAAAATTACGTTCCATTCTTAATGAAGTTTTGTTAAGTTAAATCTTAGTTATTTCTAGTGGCGTGCCAAGGATACTGCGTGGAATGAATCCTGAATTAACATTTTTGGTGTGCAAGGACGGTCTCGGACGCGTTCGCCGATTTGTATCGTGCCGAGATTAGTAAAGTTCATTGACGTTTCGCGTAGACGATACGAGGGGATCAGGGGCCCGCGTGGTGGGCCCGCGTTACGTTCGCCGCGCTACAGTAGGAGCGGGGCCTAGCAAACTGTCGCGTCGTCTCGTGGTAGCAGGTGCCTATAATTGGCATTTAGTCGGCCGCCTGTATGAACTTTTGAAGGTCGAAAAATAAACATTTGGCGAGACTGAATTTTCTGTGTTCTTTTTAACGCAGATATCCAATTCTGATTTCGTTTTGGCAGTTCGAAAATTATGCTATAAATAAATTCATAAAACTAAAAATGTTTTTTTTTTTACAAAATATTGAAATGTAAACTTAAATAGGTCTTAAAGTTTATGATAGACAAATAAATGACTTCAATAGCTAATATTTTTCCAAAGACTTTTTAAACATCGCTCTTTTGTAGAGCACTCTGTGATAATGCACGCTCGCTGGTGTGAAAATAGTTCTCAACGGGATTTAAAGTTTCTTATACAACACTTTAGCATTACTGTATTTTTACACCAAAGTGGTGAATTCCAGAATGTATTTTAAAATGAAACACTACATTTTTTTGTTTTCTTCTTTTGTGCTCAAAATAAACGCGTCGGTTTGATGTAGGTGAGCCATCTATTCAAACAACTAATCTTGAATACTCGAGCAGCCTAAAAAACTTTGGTACATTTCTGCTAAAGAACTGGTTAGTTTCAAGGCTTCCAAGGACCAGTTGAAAGGCAAAAAAAGTTGTCCAATTAAGTAAAAACCGGCTGGCTAACGAAACCTTCGTAATCCGTCCTTGAAAAAACTAGGATGAATTGTTTGGAAACGTGTGGAAACTAGGACGTTGCGTATCTGGAGCTATACGGGAGGTTGGCTGCTCCAAATTCGCGTACGTTGGAGAACTTTAATCAAAACAAATTTATAAAAACAGATACGGCCCGTTCGCTGGATGATAATGAGTTGTTCGCGACACGCTTAGTTTGCCCTCATCTTATTAAAACAATGCCAATTTGTATTCTAGTGGGGAAAAATAAACGACGTCGGTGGTCTGAAAAAATATTTTTTCTTCGAGTTTTTTTTATGCGGCTGGTCATATCAATTTCTGTCGAATAATTTAAAGAACACAACATTTATTCGGAGACTTAAGTAGATATTATTGGCAAAATCGTGATTGACGTAGTTTTACGAAGTAGGTATTTAAAAGCATTTGCGATGTTGTTGTTAAGTAAAAGTTACAAATAACATATCCTGAGTAGGTACTAAGAAGCACTTACTACTAGGTACAAGTTAATGTTTTATAATAATAGGTATTTTGCTCTTTGTAAATCAGTGTCTACTATTGTTAACAACAACGTAAGTAAGTAGGTACCTAATAGTTTAGTCCGCAACGTGATAGTCGCAGGGCTTGGTACATAATAAAAACCACACTGAAATTTCGACCTTACCACACAGCAATAAGATAAAAATTCCAACTGCCCAAACACCAGCAGCCCAAGATTTCTTCGTCTGATGTAACCGTAGCAACGGTAAGGCATTAGTCAAGATTCAAACACGGCGATGGACATAACTGTATGTACCACGTTAACCGCCCACATCGAATAAAGCGGGTTTTTAAAATAAATTCATTGATTACGCCTCACCGCGAGCGGAAATTAAGCACCGTATCGAATCGACATCCATCCTTCTCATTTCTTATGATGAAAGAGAGAGATGTAGAATCCAAAATCGAACCGGTCTCGTATCCGTTAGTAATGATTCGAAGGAATCGATCTCCTCGCGGTCCTTTCTGAGGTCTGGGCTGGATTTCCCGTGGAAATAAATAATACCTAAATCAAAAATATAATCTGATTATTAATTACTTAACACATTCAAAACTTAGTACCTACTAAGTGTCCCTAAAATGTAGACATCAAATTTAGGAGTTAGTAATTTCACTCTACACTCAAAACCACAAGCCACAACGACAAATTATATATACTGAACATTCAGGTTATATACCAGTAAATAAAAAGGCCTAATTCTAAAAGGAACAATAGGTATCAAACCCGTTGTCCAATAAGTATACCACCTACTTCAAAAATTGCCCACAAAACCCCCTGGGAGGTTGCTGCCTGTACTCTTGGCGTTAACCCCTCATTCGCCTCTTAGGTCACTCATGGGAAATGTCAGAGTGGTACCTACAATTTGAAACCCGAGACCAAAACGTAGCTAGAAATCATACACGTATTTTTGAACTTTGAGAGCTAGTTTTAAAGAAAATATTACCTATACTTAGAGCTTCCAAATTATTGAGGGGTTTCAGACTGAAGTTAAGCCGTTCCGGACCCATTTCTCAATAGTGTAATTAAAAAAAAACAGTTTGACAGCTTTTGTATACAAAATATGTCAAACCGCCATTTTTTGTCTCTATATTAAAATCTAGTGACGTTTGAAACTTCGACTGCAAAAATGCAACGTGTTAAAAATTCACTTATTTTTCAATAGAATATTTTATCTGAAGAAATAACTGACTCTTTGACATATTTTCTATACAAAAGCTGTCAAACAGTATTATTCCTCAGATAAAACTTATCTGATTATTGAAAAATCAGTACTTAAACTCAAAGTAACGAACTTTCACAACGTTATATAGTTAATTATCATATTCCATTCGTTAAATCATTTCTTTCCCTTCATATAGATGGTTATAAATTGTTACCTATCTTACATCAAAGTGTGTCATAATTTTCGGTAAAACTAAACTAATGATATCACGGAACTGAACACCAATTTGGTTCCACGCCAGTGGAGCCGCGATAAAAACTTGTAAAACTAATAATTTTTCCTTATGTCAGGTTATTCCTTATGCACACTACATATTATGTATGATACATATGACAGATAGGGCAGCCCGCTATCATGGAGTTAATTACCTTATTAAGAACCTCTGCCTGTCTTTTATTAATATTCAGTAGGTCTCTATATAATAATATAAAACTCATTAATCTGTAGGAAGTTAAAGGCCACACAAGCGGTTTACGTTATGATTGCTATCTCGCTCCTGCGTGAAGTGATCGGGTATCGGGAAAAAGAGATAGATAGAAAGTAGGCTTGCGCGTCCTTCGAAAGGCTTTGCCGGGGAAACAGGTTTCGATTAAATGCTGCGGGACGTTGCTTTGATATTGGAAAATTTATTTTTTATTTTTAGACCTTAACCTGACACAAAGTTTTTTTTTTATATTTTCTACTAAATCTAATAATCTCAAGATAGTGAATTTGATCCTTTACTTTAACAAAAAAAATATATGTCATTCAATAAAACGCGGAGCAAGCAATTGAAATTAAGACGTCATCGCACAAAACTGACAAATAGAATCTGAACATAATTCAACAATTCGTTGTAACGCTGAAAATAATCATTACGTCAAAAAATTTCGTCCTCATTTACTTTGACGAACAAAAACGTTTTTCGTGTATTCACACAAATATTAATTGGTTCCCACAGTAACACTGACATTGTTAAATTTGATTTTAAGTGATATTAAAATTAAAATTTGATAGACCACCAAATCATTCATCCACTTATTATAACAACAAACAACATAGGTACGATTTTTATTGAGATCTATTGACCTAGTTGAATAATCATATTTTACATATTAATCTATAAAAAAACCATACACCCAATCTGACGGCTACAGAACAAAATAATTCTCCAAGGATAACAGCGCTACAACAATGTTCCACTACGTCCCGTAGCATTCGGTGTAGTTTGGAAAAGCCTCCGAGGATTTTGGATAGATGGCGTTAGGCTCCGCGTAATGGCTTCCTTCCTTTCTTTCCCGCCAACTATACCCGCCCTTCCATAGACCGTTTATTTAAATTTTCTGTGTGAAAAACTATTATTTAACATTTTTCTTGCCAAAAAAATGCAAATTGCAGGTATCAAATGAGCACTCCAACAAGAATTCGGTCTGAATAAATTTGAATACTTATTTCCATACATGGTATTCGAACGTAGCTTATCTCAGCGCTGGTTTTTTATAAGTACAGCAAAGACAAAATAAATGTTGAACAGTTTTAAAATTTTAAGTTTATCATACAAAGATAGGGAAATGCACTTTCAAGTTCTTTACTGAAGCTTAAAGAATTTCAACCTCCATTCCTTCAGACTTTCGTGCAATAATTTCAGTATATTGCCTTTCCAATAGTATTAAAAAAATAGCATCAGTGTTCTCCTAGACTTCTAACTAGAATAGTTGTATAATCTAATAATGTTTCCTAGATGTTTATGAGTCTATTAAAACATCTCAAGAAAAATATAACATCGTTCGAGTAAGATCGCTTATAAGCGGGATTCTATTTCAAAATGGTGGCTCCAGCGTTGGCTCTATAAATTTTATTAATGGCTTGTTATTTTTATTAAAAACCCTAATGATCGGGAAGATTTATTGAGATGTTTCTAGATCAAACAGTGTTGCATAAAGGAGGAAGGGCGGGCGATCAGTCGCCATATTTATAGCGACGCTCACCGCCGCCGACGGCTCGCGCATGCGCGGAAACTAACCCCCCCTTATTTGTTGGTAAACATGGCCCCTCGTGTGGTCGATAATGTTTTGTGCACCGCATGGAAAATAATTCAGTGCTTGATAAAGGAAATGTGCAGAGGGCGTTGATTTCGCGACGTAACTTCCCTCATGAAATCATTTCGGGCCATTAAGCTTAAATTATTGCACCATAGGCGTTTAAATGCAATGAGAAATGGGGTGAGGAGAGTAATTAGTAAGGATTTCTGTATCAACTCGCTGACTGATAAACGAAACATTTTTCTGATATCGTTAATTACTGACAATACATTTGTCGTAGGTATGTAAAATGCGGGCGCCAGCTGCTTCTATTACATAAAATAGCGACGGAAAAAACTTAAATAATCATAAAAATCATACCCAATTAACATACACGTATTATGAACGGCCATTCACGTGGAAAAAACCACTTCGCTTACACCCCGAAGTAGCGTTGATTGAACGTTTCAATACTTCACATACTGTAACAAAATTATATTTGCTGCTCCTGAAATACCTCACCACTCTTAACTGAAAGAAAAACTGTTCACAATAGTTCAGACTAACCGCAAAGCTAAGTTTGTCGCTAAACACAGGTTATCTACAATCAGTAGTTTGTTCATAGCGCTTAGGGGCACGTGCACATGGTAAATAGGACTATATCAAGATTATATTATGTATCTGTTTCAATCAAGTCAATTATGTATGTATGTGATTGAGATTAGGAAACCATTCGACTGGTCTCAATTGGTTATATTTTTTTGTAAATTGTTTTGATAAAATATTGAATAACTCTATATATTTATTCTTTGTTTTTATTTATAATTACTAAATATTATGTTTTTAAATAATAAAGCACCTATCCAAAACAATCTACATAATTGCATGATCCTAACAAAATGTAAATATTAATGAGGCTTGCCTACCTTCTGTATGTTAATTAAAATCCTTATCAAAAGCTTCCCCTCTCATTTAAAATTTAATTAATACATAAGACTCATGACGACTTCTTATCTATGATAATGTAAATAAATCATTTCAAGACACAAATATTATTAACATTATGATAAGACTTATCTACTTATAATGACGTATGTTGTATTTTTTTTATTTATTTATTTCTTAGCTTTATTTCATCCCTCGCTGTAGTTCTTATCAACTGTTTTGTGTTGTATCCTTTTATTAATTTGTCAATATTTTCGGTTTTGTACTTAAATAATGTTAGTATTGTTAGGTGTAAGGGCCGCCTTTTGCGGTAAAAGCCTCCTCTTAACCGTTCCAGGTTTCTCTACCGTTTGCCCCTTTAGGCTATAAATTTCTGGCTATTTGTACGATTTCGTCACTCCATCTTTTAAATGGTGTATCCCGTTTTTTTTAATAAGTATGTAATAATAACATAAACAGCGCTTAATGTTCCCACTGCTGAGACACAGAACTCTTCTCTGTGAGAGGTCTGTGTCTCAGCAGTGGTTCTCCTCAGCACTTTGTAAAGTTTTGGTTGGCAAGTTCTATTATTAAAAACTTACCTACTATCATCGCTAAATATAGTTTTAACGGCGGAATATAAGTGAAAAATATACCTATTCAGTTATGTACCTACAATTACCTAGATACCTAAACTTGAACCAAAAATACACCCACTTATTCAAGGACCTACCTACACCTCTTCAATGCGCAAGATTGATGTATATAAACCTCTATATATATCCTCCATATAGCACGCTACGTACCGCGTACGCACATGCTATTTACGTTTACGAAATAAACTTAACATTCAACTGCTGATGATAACTCTTACAAATATATATTTCAATTAGATAGCGGACCGGCGCCGACGATGCTTACCCTTCTATCACAATGTTATCTACATTTCTATATAAACTCAATTAAATGTAGGTAGGTATGTCGGTACGTGTGTATTTGTCACTAAAACTGCTGGTCTGAAGATTTGGAATGTGGAGTTTCTTTCGTGTTTGATTAATTAAAGTTGGACAAAGGCCCCTAAGCGCCAAATTTACTGATCAAATCAAATTATAGGAAATTTAATAAAATGTCTAATTTCTCAAAGGCAAAATAGAGGCTCGCACAAACGGGCGCGACGCGACAGCGCGATACGCTGTGCGTTTGTGTCGCGCTGTCGGGTCGCGCCTGTGTGTAGGAGCCTTTACCATGTGTCATTTTTCAGGTAGGAAAATACTCTTTTTGAAAATCAGAATATCTTTAAAAGCATATCATAAACCACAATAAGTACATTACAACTCGCGTACATTTACAGGCCACACCAAAGCAGGCGCTAGTTTGTCGATAAAATAAAAAAGCTTCCATTGAGACAAGCTAATGGAGCCTCAACACGCATTAACGTGCTCATTTTAAGTTATAACTTAAACTTTTTCCAACGAAAACTCTACTTTACTTAAAGAATTATCTTTTTGAAACTAAGAAGCGTCAAAGTTGTACTGTTTGAATGTGAAAACTTATCTTCAAATGTACGCTTTGGTCTTTATGTCTTATCTGTTATGTATTGAAGCGTTTCCGTAGCTGTAGTACATAATTCTTAGCTAGGTGTGACTAAACAGAGAATTTCTCACCGTTAAGTGTGTTACCTACCTACTAAGTATTTAAAAACTGTTTTTTTTTTGTCCTTTCAAAACCGAACACGTTTTATTTACTTTAGTTGAAGTTACAATAGCAAGTTATTTATTTTTTGAATATATGTAATGTACCTACTAGTTCAACAGCATCTTCTCTTTGTGAATTTTGTTTACAAGAATCCGTAAAAAACGCGGAAAGGTGTATAAGTAATGTAAAAGTTCACGAAAAACGCGGTATAAAAACGAACGAAAACATAACGGACGAACGGGACAAACTTCCTTAACTAAGCTACATAAAAATAATATCTACCTACCAACTTATCTACCCACCAAATTAACCTTCTCACACAAGTTTCGCTTCGTGAGGCATTCTGAAACAAACAAACATCGCGCAGACGTCCCCTTTCTCCCCCGACGAGAGGCAAGTAGGGTAGAACTCCCTTACCCGTTTGTTCACAGTATTTCTTGATTACCACAGGTCCTACGGTGCACCAAGCTAAAGATCTGCATGCGAATGTCCAAATTTACTAAATCTCGATTCGATATTCTAAAATGATATCGATTCTAGGAACGAGTGCTCCAAACGAGACGACGGTTTGATGGTACCAGAGACGTTCGCCATTCGATTTACGTTATCGTTTTCCAAATGCATTTAGTGAGGGACGTGATCTGTTTGTGTTTAGTTTGTTTAATTTATATTGTTCTTTGTTCTTGATAATTAAGAAAATTGGAAGCAACAGTGGCGCGGGAAATGGGATGCAAATGTAGGTGTAGTGAGTCGGGAACGCGGCCCCCATACATTCAAATCATATCATTGGTGGCGCCGCTGCCGCCGCCAACATACGAAATGTCATCTATGAATCGCCATGAAAAAAAAAATTGGATGGATATTTATAAAAAGAATCGGTAATCCAGTTGAGACAGAAATCTATGTCAACATGATTTTGATACTTATATGGAAATTTGGCTTTAGTCAAAATTACCAGTATAATTACTTAATTAGGTGTCTAAACTGTCCTTTTTTTAAAACCTAAATATAGCTATAGGTACATTGAGATTTACAAATTGAATATCGTTATTCCGAGGGAGGATACTTAAGCAGATAGATCATAGTAGGTATTTGACGTTCTACCATAAACTGTAATTATGAACCAATTTCATTTCCAAGGACCTGTGTAGTGAGCACTCCATGCGAGCTCAAAAAAGTATGCAAAATAATTTGCTATCTCTACTTATACTAACTACATTTATTGAAGAAATTATTATTCTTACTTGTAACTATAATGTACTCACGGCGGGTTGTCGAGCAATCAACGTGTAAATCGATGATGTTTTAATTAAAATTTGCATAAATATTTAACTAATTTGAGAATGTTTTAATCACGAGAGTATAATCAACGCTGATAGAGCATAAATTACGTTATTGAATACCTTAAATGGGTTCTTAGCCCTTTCTGTACCTATTGACCTTTAGATAGGCAAGTCCCTAATTATTCAAATGAAGCATTGAAGTTACCAATCTAACTTGGCTCGTCTGTGTTTGGTATTTATCTACGTGTACGTACTAACTACCTATTTTTATTATCTACTTTAGACATCTCTAGATCTTGGTACCTTTAACGAAATTAACTTAATAAGTACCTACACATAACTCATCGTAACATCACGCCTGTAATCCCAGAAGGGTTAGGCAGAGGTGTACCTACAGTTCCTGCACCCACATTTCGCCAGTTATGTTTAAGTCCCATGTAATAGGGGGCGAGCCTATTGCCATCAACCGGGCTGATACTGATAAATTCTAGATAGAAATTCCAATAACACTTTGCCCGACCTGGGAATCGAACCCAGGACCTCATGCTCAGCAGTAGTTCTTGCTACCACTAGACCAATGATGCATTCAAGTTCTTACCTTACCCAACTTCCTTTTTTTTTCAAACTTTTGTGAAGGCAGCATTAAATACCGTCCCATTATAAAATAAATTTCGTAGCACGTAGCAACAGCTACGGCATTGTGATGACTTGTCAAATACATCGCTACGCTTTTCGTAGACTTGAATAAATGTAATATTTAAATTGCATGCGAACGCATGCAATTCGGTAATCAGAATCGTGAATAATCTTCACTTACAGGCTAAAATCATTGAGGTTTACATAATTATGTAGATACTTGCTCACAGAGTCCCTCTGCAATACCAAACGCAATTCCCGGAAATTAAAACTTAACACAGAATATTCAACCACCATGGCACATAATGCCCAATTTAAATGTAACATTATTTGCATACAGCCTTTTTCACGATCTTGTCTTGTATCTCGAATTACGTGGGAACCATCAACTCTTTACTTTATGTATTTAAGTAGGTACAGAAATATAATATTTTGCTTTAATTCCGACTTCTTTGACACCCGCTGTGTGGGTGGATAACCATCCATAAATTATTTTCAGCGGTATATGCGGTCAAATTAATAATATATTATTATTGGTGACTATATAAATGTCTTACATACAAGTAAGAAGGTATCGATGACGAGGTTTTTATGAAGTTCTAATAGAAGGTAGGTAAACAAAGTATTGGTTTATGCAATTTTGGCTCCCGTGCTGAAATGCAGTCGAAGATTAAGCCAACGCATCATAATTTTCCAAATACGTTGAGTTTGTTTTTTGTTGGGTTGTAGGTGCATAATGTTACTTATAAAAATTTCCAGACAAGGGTTCAAAAAATAAAAACGAACAGAAAACGCATTATTTTATGCAAAAACTCAAATTAAATCATCAAACTGATGTTCTTATCTCTAGCCGCACCGCTAAAATCGATACAACTATTTATCAACTACAAAAATGTTCCATAACTATTAGCCCATAAATTATTGTAAAGATAATTGCGTTTAAAATAAGCATAAAAATTAAAAAGAGCCTCCATAGAAAAACGAGAAACGAATGTGTTTTTTTTATACGGGAATGGGTGAGTAAACCTGTCTATACATACCCACATATATTCATAGATACGTCCAAGTTATTGACGTTTTAATTCCCCGTAAGTCAAAAGTAGTGGCTAATATATTCGAGTTAATCGTAGGACGCCTCATTTAAGTAACTTAAAATTTGAATTCCCTATAAAAAGTGAGGTGAGAACTCGAAAATCCTAACGTATTTTTGTAAAAAGCTGAGTTCTCATGATTAAGCAATTTTAAATTCATCTAATTTCGATGTCAAGATTAGAAACTTTTAATTCTCAATCGTCTTATTCCTTTGAATTTGACTCTTCGCCAATGAGGAGCGGGTGTTTGAAGTACAGATTGAAGAAACTGTTTTTAGCGTTTTTTTGACAGAACCAGTTGGACATTTCCGAAATCTACCATTGATAAGCATAACAAATAATCAATAAAGACAGCAAGAAGATGGCAAAAGTTAAACAAGTAAACAGTTTTACAAGACAAGCACTCAAACAAATGAACACAAAACAAGGAAATTCTGTAAATTGTTCTCCACGTACCTAAAAAGTTAAACATTTGTCTGGAACTTAAACAGCAGTCCTTATAAAGTATATAAATTATACCCGGACGTAAAGCCCCATCCACACAGAATGTGGCGGGTATTAAGTGCGTCCAGACGGCACGGGCGGCTGCGTCAGCAACGGAACCCTTACGAATTTCAACCCTTAGACGGCGGAACCGCTAAACAAGTCTGAGTGGCTTTCCAGTTTGTTAAGAGAGGTAAAAGACATGAGCGAGTTGCTGTTTTGCGAAAAGCGCGAGCGTTACGAAAAGAAGCGTGGAGTACTTAAAGTTGTTTGAAAAAGATTTTATTCTGTTTTATTTGACAAGTATGGTACTCGTAAGTTTATTTGTAAGTAAAGAGTAGGTAGGTATGTCTTAGAAATTTCCAGCTCAACAGCTGATGATTCACCTTCATTTGAATTTCATTGTGCTTTGAGTTAAAAGATTGCAGATCCGTCTTTTACCCAATTATCATTAATAACATTAAATACATTATTGATATGTAGATTTGATGTTAATATTATCCGTACGGAAAAAAACTTTGACCAAGTTTGAAATAAAAAGTTGAAGAGTTTCCCAGACACTCGAAGAGATAAGATACTGTAGTTTTATAGGACTCTATAACCAATATTGCTCGATAAGAAAACATGTGATTGATAAAATAATGATACATGCTTTGTGACAGTTCATTCGTTGTTTATTACCTACTTTCCTACATGGTTCCGATCAATTTGAATAATTTCAGCATTAGAAAATATTTTCAAAAATGAGAAGCTTGTACTGTTTTGAAGTTTCCGTAGATGCTTGAGCTTATAACTTTACGTCCGTTCGTCTACTATTCCGTATAAAACGGCTTTATTCTGCAACGGGGAAGGGGCCCGCGTTGTTTGGTGCTACCTACCTAAGTTAAGTACGGAAAACGTCGGTCAAAGCGTTGAACTTTAGAGGAATTGTCAAAACTACGAGTTTAGCATTTAAGGGACCAACACTTTAGTGAGATAACCTTTTGTTGGAATGTCTGTTAACTCGTTTCGACTGTCGTTAATATCTTGGCTCCGTTTTTTCTTTAGTTTTTGTACTGTGTACTTTTATTTTACTGTACCTACCTTTTAAATGTAACATAACATAGCATCACGCCTGTAATCGCAGAACGGTTAGGCAGAGGTGCGTCTTTTAAAATGTGTGAAGGTAAAAATTGTTTTTTAGTAGCCAGTTATTATCAGATCTAGATAAGGAAGTGGATATTATAACGATGTAGTTATTTCATGTTTGAAGACCAAGAAAGGAATGAATCAACTTCAATTGTCTCAAAACAAATTCAACACAGAAAACAGCAAATCATTCAAATTGAATCACTGTCGTAAATATCTATTAATCCCATTATTTACAGACGTCCTGCTAACAGAATGAGTTAATTTTGACAAACAGCTACCAAACAAATTAGATTAGAGTCCCGAAACGCAATTAACGTATCCGAGCGTCAATTACTGGGTGTATTAACAAAATAATTAGTCAACAATTATTTCAGAATCGTAACGTTTTGATAACGCTCACAGACCCGTTCGAGGCATCTGTTGCCTGCCCACAGTAAGATACTCGATCTTGGCACCTAAACAAACTTATCACAATCACCCGAGAAACGATACAGCATCTCCTATCTCGATATACTAAAGTGGAAAATTCCTTGCTCTACATTTTCAAGACCGCAAATTTTAAGGCGGTGTTTGGTAGAATGTTGTTCTGTTCTTAAAATTAATTTGGGCCTCTTGAGACTCCACTTGGCTTTCGGACGAGATTAAATCGATCCCCAGTTAATGAATTTCGGTATGTATCTAAAAATGACTGGGAAAACATTGGCGTCGAAAGTAGCTTTGTTAATTAAAAGATTAAATTCATATTTCAAAGGAGAAATGAGAAAGAAGACGCCTTTTGATAAGTTGTAAACTGGTTGTAGATACTATATTTACATTAACCTAATACGTATTTGATGATATCGATTTTAATTTGATGTATATTTCGTCACTTGAGTATTTACTTTCACCTTTAGAAAAGCTTTCAGGCAAAGAGCTAGTACATTGTGTCAACTTCAAAATTCTAACCTTAACTGTTTAATTTACTTAGAGCGTGGGTATATACTGAGATGTAAAGTAAAACCTTCTCTTTGTAGATAATTAATGTTGTAGGTAGAAGCTCATCCATAAGATCTACCTTCAAAATATTTGAATATTCAAAGGATCTAAATGAGCTAAGAAAAGAGCTTCTCTTATTTCGCGCTTATTTCACTCGTTTCATTCCTGTGTTATTCGATTCATACAATATAACTTGGCACGTAACATCAGTATTTGTGCACAGAAAATCGATTCACTATTATAAGTTGGGTTTACGATCCCCAAATAGGGGGAGGAAATGCCTAACATAGCACTACCTACATAAATTTAATTTAGTTCTCATTAAACTTTCTTGGATGTAAGTCATCGTACATAAATAACGCGAGCCACAATGTCCTTGTTGATCGTTACAATTAATCAGTTTAACACCCATTAATAGGTATTTTTATCACAGGTGCTTGGTAACTTAATTATTTTATTAGTACATAAATCAGTTTGCTCGATGTTTATCACGGCTACACTATCAGGAGATGCTCACACAACCATCATTTTTTGATTAAAATCGTTTTAAAAGTTTATATAACCTTATTTATCCGAGAAGATAAGACGATGTCGTTGCTTTCATGTGTTTACGACACGTATGTCGATGCGTTAATTCAGAACGTAATATAAAAACTGTGAATTTATTCGCGATTCACAGACTGAACCTTCCATAAAGTAAACGTTCGTATGTCCATGTGTCAGGCAGGTGGCCCTGAAACAAGCTTGTATGATGCTATCTGATCATTTTCGTTTCACGCTGAGAAGCTCTTAACGGAATTTCGATTTCACAATGCATTTAAATCCAAGGATTATGTGATGCATTTTGATTTCTTTCCAATTTCTGTACAGAAGATATTATAAAGTTATTAGAATACGGAGAGTAGACTTTAAAAGGACTGATTCGCAATGGCTCTTAAATTTCACTCTTCATTTCCAATTCCCTATTTGAAGAAATTAAAACTAAATTAAAACATGATATGATGTGGGGCCGTGAAAGCTCAGCTTAAATTCAAAATCATACAAAAAAAGTTCAAAAACCGTCGGCCATTTTTAAATCATGTTCTATCGGCATTCGATTTTTAAATATGGTGCGGAGTGCACCGAACCCCGATTCGATAGTCTGATACAATCATCCAAATTAGAGAGACCTCGTGAGTTGCCCTTTTTGCCTTTTCGAGACCTGTAGGTCAAAGGCCTGCGCGAGGGGTGGAGGGTCTGGTAAGGTTGGTGGTCTGGCGGCCCGGCTCAGCCCTTGAGAGTGGGGCCGGAACGGTACTGGCAACACGCGAGGGCTTGTCGATGTCAACATTTATCATACGTTTTATGGTTGAGAGGCTTGGAAGCGGACCGCTTACATGCGAGTCTATCCACTGTTTGCCTTGTTTTAGTATTACAATTCTAAGGTCTTACAGTATTGAATTTAGTTTAGTTTAATTTTAGCAGTTCCACAGAATATCAATGCACGCTAACTTAACAAACACAGGAATGGAGCATATTAATCAGAATTTAAGAAAGTAGAATTTTAGAGAGTTTATCGTGCACGTTGCACATTTTAAGTACCTGCTAGGGATTATTTAGATACGAAGTTTATATCCACAACTCTTTAGCTGATATTAGTTTAAACGTTTTGATTTGACGTTCTTTTAAAATAAATTCAGGTCCAAAAGATCTTGAGATGATCTAATTCTGTCTGACAAACGACATCGACTTTTACAAGCCCAGCTGCCGTTATCCCGATCTGTGAAATTAGATTGTTTATAAAGTTCGTCTCATCGGTTTAGTCACGTTCGGGGACTTAACTACCTTATCAAAACTTCAATACTTAACGTCGAAACTGTTCCAGGAAAACGGGAATACGTAATCTTGACTTCATATCCAATTCGCATATTATCACAAATCCCACCTAAGATCGTGAATACTCGAACGCTGCCGTGCATGTCAAACCCGCAAACACTGTCATATTTTACAAGACTTTATTGCGAAAAAATGACTCAACATGTAACAAACTCCAAGGAAAAATCCGTTTCATTTCAGTGGCAAAAGGAGCCACAGTTGTGTGAAGTTTCAGCAGTCGTTGCAGCATTTTGTGTCTCAATACACAGATCAGTGAATTCGGTAGGTAAAACTTTGAATCCCCGTCCAATTTTGAGAGAGTCCATTTGCATCTCTCCTTGCATTAACTAACGGACCCGCGTCGAAGTTCCCTCTTCGCGAAACTTCTTTTCTGCTTCAACTGTTTTGGTAATGTGGTCATTTCACGGAACGAGGATTAAACAAATTTCATAACATAAACGTATTTTGTAATAAAACTCTTTGAAACAAACCTGAATTTGAACCTTGCAAATAACAAAAAAGGCGCGAGTTGGTAAAGGATTACGTTAAATATTTCTTCTTAACTTTTAATTTCAGCTTAGAAAAAAAAAAACAGAACGTATAGGCAGATTTTTCTTTCCAACTACAGGAAATATTGAACGCTCGCCTGTCTATTGGATTTCAGTACCTTCCATTTCATTTGACTACTTTTCATTATTTAACAATAGGTACAATAAAATTAACTTGGATCAATTTAGTGTTATTTTGAATACTGTATGATAGGTGTATCTATGTGTTTATAGCGTGGTGTAATAAACATGGCTATCATTAAAACGTTCCTAACACGCGACGTATTTGCCCGCTGTAAGTAACTTCGTCAATTGCCTTATCGGCACCCCACAGTCCTATTTCGTGACCAATTGCCGCCGTCTTGGTGTAATCAACGCTTTATTGCACCAAAAAAGAAAAGCCAACGACATAATAACAGTAGAACACGTGTAATAACTGAAAATGTTTGTCGCTTCGTGTCACGCCTAGATATGTGATGTTTGACACAACAGTTAGCACGTTCCACAAATATTGTGCTACAGACAGGGCAAATACGAGGCAAATGTGTGCCTTAGTATGGTACAAACATTGGGGCATAAGCGACGGTAAATTGTGCACGTCGATATAAAATTACGAGTCGTTACGGCGATTGTCTCTGGCGGTACGAGCGCGGCACGTTCGCGACTTATCGCTTGTTCAGTTTTTCGCACAATCGAACCGTTTTCTGTTATTGTTATGTATTTTTATCGGGATTTTGGGTGATGCTGAGCTCCTATTCCTAATTTTATGTTACATAAGCAAGGGAAAAACTTGGAAGTTCCCGGTACAATCATGAAAATCCTGTTCAGCATTTTGAGATTTGTTTTGAGGCAAATTGTAAGCACCTATTGTGTATTTATTTTAAGAGGAATAACCTATTTGTAAAACGATCAGAACAATGTTCTGTTTGTTACAGACAATCACGCTTAAATAGAGCACATCTGTAAATCACAATTGCAATTGCGAAGACAATTGCTGCTACGGTTATAAGTATTTTGTTGTTTCTTTGAACTTACGCCAATAGGCATTTGATGACGACGCGATGTGTACTTGCATTGCATCAAGTTATTGGCTGTAAAATATCTTTACGTGCTTAAACTACTACGACATTTGAAGACTGGCGTTTGAAGGTTTTTAAAGACAGCACTAAAGATTTATGAAAAGAAATAGAAATTTGAAGGTTGCACCTCACCTCGTATTGTACCACTCTCACTGACCACAGCAATAAATCAATGATAGTATAAAAGAAAGCAATTAAAAAGGCTTTCTAGACAAAGACGCACATTATCACAATGAAGAAGACCACCTTCACTATATCACCTGTAATTTTGAACTGATGTGTACTTGCCTCACCAGTAACGCATTGTAGGAACGCGGAAGGGTTTTACGTTTTTTTGTTTATGCTCCAAATTTTTTCCATAAAAATTTGGAGCATAAACAAACCCACTAAAACACCAACAAAAACGGACAATGCACTTTCAGTTTCTTTATAAAAATAGAACAATGACCATCCAAAGGACGAGGTAAGGTGTTTTTTGATTGTAGAAACAATGGTTTGTTACGCAACTTTTGTTCAGATGAATGCCCAATTTTTTCGTAGTTGCATGTTATAGAATATTGTCAGTCTTTCTCAGAACATCACTGGTGTGTTGCAGTGCAAAAAGTGTAGCAAAGTGAAGTTTTTTGATAAACTTAAAAAGTTTTAAAATAACCAAATGTGTCCCTGAGACGTTATGGTCGAAGATAAGTGAGGCAGAGTAGCTAGTCGTAAATATAAGTGAATTCAACTCGCGGTCACGACTGCGAAGCGTGGCGGATCATCAAATCCAGAGGTAAATATAACAATAGTACTGAAAACGATTTCTAGGAAAGAACAAATGGATGCAATATCCGATGATTTATTAAGTAATACTCGATATTCTTTCGCTACAAAGAATAAGAATTGGAATAAACAAGGATTTGCGGAACGTTAACACGAAAATTATGTTGAGGAAGACATTTTAGGAATCTAGTGAGCATCAATGTTATTTGTTCGTGTCGTGTATTTGTGTGCTGTGAGTTTCAAGGATGGTGATCGGAACCGGGGCACAAATGACTGTCGTATAAATTACACATTTCACTGACATACGCGTTCGTTGTCGATTGCTAGGATACAACGTTATGGTTGTGAGTTGGCGGGTTGCAACTGTGATTAAGACTTCTAAAATTTATATGTAGGTATGACACAATAACTTATAAGTAGGTACTAATTCCTTAAAGTATAGGTAGGTTATTATGGATTTAATCAACTTAAATTACCTTATTGCTGTCCAATTATTTACTAAATCGCGGGTATGAATTTTAAAATTATACCAGAATTATCGAAATTAGAATATCGTTTATGAATGCGTCTATATATCTTATGTACTATGTGCCCGTTAAAACTAATGTTATATATTGCCCATTTAAGCACCTCATTTATAAGCTTATTGGCATATTATTTACCAATTAATTCAGAGTTTATTACTGGCCTAAGTGTTAACAGATATAAATTATATAAATGAAGTCAGTTAATCGTGACCTGCAACTCTGCTGATAGTTAAGTTTATCGATATTAAGTGCTTCTAATAAATTGATCAAAGAGCTAGCCTAGAATATAGCTACTTATGTAGATACCTACCTATATAGTTGAGTAAACAGTAATGAATTAAGTTGTATGCAAGAAAAGTTCTGACCTAATTACCTATTTAAGTATTTTAACGCCGTACGCACTACGCACATTCATTGCATTTCCCAGTTCAATTCTATTTGCATTTTTAAGGGAATTTTCCCCAATTTCAATTCATGGTTGTATTAAGCCTAATTAAGAGTTTCAGTGTAATTGTTGGGGCTCAATCACACTTAGATGTTTTGTTTATTTCTTTTCAGAAAATATAAATGTGATTCGTTATCCTATTTTTTTACTTGCAGAGGAATCTTCTATCCATTTCCTTTTACATTTCCACGTTCATTTTATTTTACGGTTGCAAGAAAATATCTGCTAAAAATTCTTATTTTCAATCGTGTAGTAAAATTTATTTTATTGTATCAAACGTACCTCCCTATACCTATTATTTTAACAATTAGGAAAACTTGTATGCATTATTAGTTATACATACTTAGGTAAGTATCTAACCATATAAGTTAGATACTTACTAAATCGTAGCGAGAAGTACCTGTGTACTAAATCGTAGCGAGAAGTACCTGTGTACTTCTCGCTACGATTTAGCTCTGAAAGTTTACGTAGCAACCTAAAGATCACGATGTAGGTATGGGGTTGTCGAAGGGTAAGCAACCCGCCATAATCGTGAGATACGATTGTCACACCCGAGGAGTTCATGGGGGTCTTACACTGTTCGCGAATGATGATATTAGGTCCCTTGTGATAGAGACTTACCCTATTGCTATTTATCGGGCACTATTTGAACTGTTTTCCTTTTTGAAACCCAAATACGCACCAATTTCTGCCAGTCTTATAAGGAACTACAGTGTACCCATCCATGTAAACATATAGGGACAATACGTTAAGTAACTAACTCAAGTTGCCGACTGTGTAACTAAACCTTTAGGTATCGATCCCCGAACAAATTAGGATTGCAATCATGTCCGTGAGAGCACGACATTTTCCTTATTTCGATGAGAACCGGCTTTAATCTGTCGTTTATACGTAAGTCGATGCACGGATCGGATACCTGCCTAATTTGTGATACCCAATAGGGGCTTGAGAGCTACCTACATAAATATGATTTTAGTGTCGCTCTTGTAATTACAATTTTGCTGATTACGGTTTGTGGTAGGATCTCGAATGTTTGTTTTCGTCGCAAAATGAATTGTTATGGGATTTTTAGTGTAGGTTTGTTTAGATAAGATCCGGTTTTGTTTGCATTTTGTCTATATACCTACCTTTCTTATGTGGGTGCAGGTACCTATATGGGTTACCAGGTAATTCTCCTTATCGAAAAAATTAAATCAGTGAATGCCAAAAACTACAGCCATTGACCGTACTAAATAATATCGAACAGACAGGTGCAAATGGCGGAATCGATTTAAAAATGCAACAATCTTTTTTTTTTTACCAAATATCAGTTAACCAAATGATATTCAATAGGATTCAGCAAAAAAGGAAATAATTATAATACTTTGGTGGATCGACTTCGAAGGTGTTACATAGAATTAGTTTCAGTGTCAAAACTATGACAAACGACTTAGCAGTTTTAGAAATCGAATATGGCCGCTCATCATCTATTTTTATAAAGTTATGGACAAAACTTTGAAACAGTTCGTATCGGGTGGAGATTGATGAAGACTTTTTTTTTTTTTAAACACTAATTTAAAGCTTCCTTTAAGCAAATACCTTCTATTTTCTGTGCTTTGACCATAGCATTTATTTACATTTTTATCTTACTTATAGGTTTTAGTTAAATCTCATTATAGACCAGGATCGAGTGTTTATATACCTAACAACATTTAAATAGAAACCGATAAGACTGGCTCTTAGCAATCTTCAATAAATCACATTTTTGTAATTAAACTTGGTAAAAAACAGGGATTAAAATATGCTATTAAGAAGTCGAGCAACAATTTATAGAAAAAAAAAATACGGTTGTTTACTACACTCGTGGCATGCCTTTTGATAAGTAGTTGACTAATTCGCGTACCCGAAGTGTAGGTATATAGGTAATAAATTCAAGCCAAAATGTTTATTCCAAAGTTTGTAAACCACTGCATCACTAAGTCCACTAAACTAATTTTAATAAGCATTACGTTTGAAGAATTTCAACCAAAATTAAATTCAGTATTTACACCGGTCTTATGTAAGTCTGTTTGAGTATTCGAGGTACGATAGTCAAACAATTTAACATTCTGAACCCATTTGGGATTTGGTTTTATTATTTAGGTGATTCGAAGGTGAGTAGGTTAAGTTCAATGGTAACTTTTTAAACTAAACGCCTACTTAATAGCTGCTTTATAACTTCTATGGAATTAGTAACTCCCCGTTTTGGTTCAAATGTATTCAAGATTTTCATTTGTTTTCACAGATCTACATGTTATCAGGTGCATCATATTTCCTAAACGTATTTCATCCGTCACAGCCTAAGTATTGTAAACAAATACTTTACAAAATATCTTCAAATACCTACACGAGGAGCAACGAAGTATCATCCGAGTAACTTCAATAGGAGCAACGTGCCAAATTGGATAACTGCCAATACGAACATCAGTAGGAAAGGGAAGAGCATCATCCCATTCGTTCATTTCCGCCACGTAATATAAAAATGTAGTAGATATTTTCGGAATCCCAGATTGGTTTGAACCTAATTTTGTTGTAGTTTTGCTGTTAATTAGGTCAGAGCTTGTAAGTAGGAAGGTGGAGTTAAAGTTAAAAACAGAAACTTTATGATTCGCACAATTTATATTCCTACGAAAAAATAACAATTTCAGAGTGTTTCAGGTGATATGAACATTGTGTACAACCACGCAAAAAGTTGACGAAAACTTATCTTTGTTATTAGAGGTACGTTAGGTTCAAAATAACTTTTCCTGAAAACAGAGATGAAAAACTACAAAGAAACGAAACAGTTCATAACACTAAAATATTCTGAAAAACTTTATTAAAATATGTACGGAATTTCATCATCTAAGATTAAGTAAGATTCACATAATCTGCTCCAGAATCGGTTATATAATGAAGTGGTTATAAGTTTACCACATTCTAATAATGTTTTTAGGCTCATCGTGATGTTTATGAAATAAGTAGTAATACATAGTTGCGCAGGAGTACAAATCCATGGGTATCGGTTAAACTACTATGACTGTGAACCGTGGAACTAGGACTGGTCTGATGTAATATGAATAAATATGATAAGTTATTTATTAATTTGTGATATCTAATACCTATTTATTGACAGATCATGTTAATTGTTTGGCTGTTCAACAATTTTTTTATTAATTTGATTGTGTAGTGATTTAGAATAAAGCAGTAGATAAATAAGTTACTTACTGACCCTGTCTCTATTAGAAACCATTTATAATGAGAGCACATTTTCATTGATTCCAATCCAAAAAAAAAATTAGTACCTACATAAAATACTATTTAACATACGTTATAATTATATTTCTAACGTAGGAAGTTAAGTAAAAATAAACTAGTAGGTAAGTACTAAAACTTAATTCAAAATGTAGTTTTAGTGTAGTTTTCAAGGCTTACAAAAAAAATATGTGGTTATACCTGCTCAGAAGTGCTGTAAAAACTACTCAGTTAAACTACATATGCAAAAACTACCTATGTACTATAATAATTGAAAAATGGTATATATATTCATATATTACTTTTCAATTAATTGCCTAATAAGCCAGAGCTCAATTCCCAACTCTATGTAGCCCATAAACTCCTAAATAATTGGCCAATAGCCAACACATAGCTTGTTCTTCTTAGATTTAATATAGAAACAACTGGCATTAACAAGGTGGCTTGTTACTCTATTTTCGTGCTGAAAGCCCCTTTGTTTTCAGTTTGTAACAAGCCCGTCTTTCAGTATTGGATCTTGTTAGCGTTATAGGGTTAGATATTTATGAGTAGATGCTATTTAACCGATAGTGGATGTTCTTTGTGTAGTCATGACGTTTATGAGTTGGGATTTTAACGAAGATTTTAAGAAGTCGGTTCTGTGTTTTTAAGTGTGAGAGTTTTTGAAGCTGTTTTTTTAGCCTTATTGTTAATATTTTATTCTTGGTGGTTTGTTTTGAAAAATATACCTACTGCACATACCTATATACCGTGTTAAAAAACTTTCAGAAACTAGAATTTAATCTTTGACAGACTAATTATTTACAAATAATTACTTAAATAACTATATAGCACTTAATAATTCTAAATTTCATGCCAAATATTTATAAATTATAAATTAAAACCAAATTCATACTATTATGACTGAGTAATATTTATTTACTTATATGTCTATAACTTTAGATACATATCTTTAATAGATCGTATCAGGGTCGTATCTCCAACAAAAACAAATGAAAATCCGTTCTTAAAATACTTCTTTATTTTGACTGTTTATTTGAATCACAGATACAGTTATGTTTAAAAATCTGTCTCGTATATTCAAAATTTCTTAAATGACCCTTGTAAACATAACTTTATAATTTAGGACGCATTTCTCTTTTGGTAATGGTGGAAATATTTTGTCTGAACTGAAGTAGAGTGCATTGTCCATTACAATTTATATGTTCCCGTGACAGGTATTAGCAGAATAAAAAAGTACTTTCACCTACCTACTATATTTAAATTAAGACATAAATGTTTCAATAGGTAAATCATTTTCAGTAGGAGTAGGTAAAAATAAAACTAAAGATTTAAAAACAATGCTTAACATTCCTTATTAAAATCAAGTAGTAAACATACAAAATTGACAAATTTTCACGAAAAGAAACAAATAAACTGATCAGGTTGTCACCTGTCAGTTTTATTAAATATGCTCCAGGTATACTCTGTTAACATTAACCAAAAGATTTCCGCCACAGAAATGACTGGTACCTACAGTTACTTCCCAACTCCATTTTGTCCCCCAAAAAACAGTAACAAAACATCAAAGAATAAGTAAACACAACATGAATCAAACAATTTATTCAGCTGAATATCCTTGGTATCGTAACAATAATTGGAAAAAGCTTTCACCCCGGGCACCCTATCAGGGTGCAGGGGATGTGTGTAGCATGCGAATGTCACAGCAGCAGTACCGATGCTGATCTTACTTGCATTTCCTGCACTGTTTTAAAGTAGGGATTGCAAAAAAGAAAATAACGGAAAAGTTTTTTAAACAATGATGAGATATAATTAAGTCTCTCTTGACAAAAGCTTGACATCATGCGAACGATACTTACCACCCGTTTGCTGCAATACCGATAAAAAATGGTTACTAGAAAACAATTAAGATGAACGTTTTAAAGGGTAAAAAAAATTGGTATTGTAACATGTGTATCTTATACATTCTGATTATTCAACAGCAATCTGGACATAGGCCTCTGCAAAAAGTTATAGGAAATGTTCAACATGTTAAGTGGGTAAAATTGTAGTGCCAATCACATCGTACCTACCTGTGTACCTAATATTCTAACCATTGCTAGAAGGTACCTAATGCTAGTTTTAAATAGCAACCACAAATGCAATGTTTCTACTTGCTAAAACAATCGTGATAGTTAAGTACAAGGAAGCTCTATAAGTAGCTACATGCAAATAACATTGCGAATCACGTTCAAACCACACAAAGCAGCTTAAAACTCGACGTCCTGGGAGGTATAGGTAGTAATCAAGATATAATAATACTCTAACAAAATCCAATGCGACCCAGTAGGTATCTACCTACAAGAACAAGTTCACCCTTTTTCATATACCTATCTACTTTACATAAACGTGCCACAAAATGATTCCAAACTAAAAATAACATACAAATTTCCGTCACTTGTTAAAGTGTCTGTCAAGAAGACAAGAAAAGTGTTAGAATGTCGCGTAGGCGTGCACTATGTCAAATCATGAGATTACAGAATAACACGACACGCATCCCTATGTGGATTATCTAATCCAGCGATTAAACTGTGAACGTCTTTGTGGGCGTGGGCTCCAGTCATTAGATACTAGTTTTATTTACTGACTCTGACGATTAGTAAAATCGTCAATTCGTGGCAGGCGAACCAACAAAATGTTGAAGTTACTGCCGCGGCTATAAACATTAAAGTTGTGTTTTTTTTAAATCAAGATCCTCCGTCGGTTCACGTAAACGTAGTTGTATTCCAATTATTCGATGAGTGGATTGAGGCATTTTCTTAATTAGTCGATGCGGATGACCGGGCTGCTTTTATCTTTAACTATCTACATCGTTTTACTTCAACTAATAAGTGAGATGTATTAATTAATTATGAAAGTTTAGACGCTTTATTTTCTGCTCTTTGTACGCCTCTTTTTACATACCTAATTATTTTAAACTTAATTGCTTATTTAGATTGAGCAAGTGTTTGTAATTGTAGGTACCTACTGACAAAAAATACTGGCAGGGAATTTTCACGGATGTTAAACAAGATTGTGTTTCCTATAATAGATAGATATTTATAATTACAGACATAAATGTAGAAATTTTACATTGGGTAACACAATGGACGGTCTTATCGCTTAAAGCATTATTTTACAAACAACCTTTGGATGGATTAAAGGGAGAAGAAGAGACAATATAGCAGGTAGTCACTGGTGTGCCATTTACATATTCATTAAATACATACATACATAAATCATATATTTATCTACACATATAAATACAAGTATATAAACACGAAACAAGACCAAGAAAACTACATGTAATTTTAATAATCTATCAAGGAATTGTGAGACTGATAACAATAAATAATCTACTACTAAATCTCTACTAATAATCTACTTATTGTGGTTCAAACAAAAGTGGTGGCAATTTAGTTTTAACTAGCACTTCGCCCGCGACTTCGCCCGAGTGGATTTCGAAAAAAAAGGAGCCTATGTTCATTATACATAATTTCGGCTTCTAATGGTAAAACAATTTTTCTAATCGGTCCAGTGGTTTCGGAGCCTATTCAATACAAACAAACAATCAAATCTTTCCTCTTTATAATATAAGTATAGATAGAAGCATTAGTTATGGTTCCAAAATTGGTTACACTATGTAAATACAGATTTCTTGGATCATTATCAAAGAACCGATTAGCATCCAATTTACAAGTAGCGATGCCGTAAAATAAATTTGGAAATAATCCGTTGATTTGTTTGTTTTTGCTAGCGCTACCAAAGCCACTCTCGTGGCGCAATCTTGGCGCTCCATCTTGCGATATAACATTATACCTACTCAGCTTAAATATAAGATACAACAAACTAAAAAACGCCTAATGAACGTCGAATTTTATTCACCATTCCTGTTTTGAAAATTCAAAAATACTCGAAAGTATGGCGGTGTCACGCTGTCCCATAATATTGAACATTTTATTCGAACATTTAAAGGTTTTTGGCGTTACATGTAATGCACAAATGGTGTTAATATTACATTTTATGCCTTTAGAGAGTCGGTTGTGGTTGATTAAAAATTTGTCGTGTAATTCTTTTTTTTTTCGATGTTATTTCTGAGCCGTGAGAAGGCTCTACGGCTTTTGGCGAGTAAATGAACTTTGGTTAAGCGCCTTAACTCCGTGCTTATTTGTTTTTTTCTCTCTTTATTACTTTGCGATCTTTTAATCTTGATGAAATTGCCTTAAAGAATATTACATTACTGATTTGTATCTGGGCGTCAAATAAGAGCTTTACTTTAGGTAGGTAGGTAGGTATAGGTATATACCTACTCTTTCCAGATAGCTTTACTTGAACCGGAATTCACAAAGAGCACTGTGGCAAAAGCGAAGGCAAACGTCCACTATCAATAATGCAAGGGCCACTTCCACAATATTCTATCGAGAACACAAAACGAAGATCGAAAGACACCAGTCCCTGCTCCGAGGGAAGGCATAACGCAATAACAAAAATATTTACCAAAGCTCCAAGCGAATAAGTGTCCCTTAATGCGACCCCAGATGCACTCCACCTATTATTTGTTTCCCCAGAAAAGGTTACTGACCTCCGAAGATATATGAATATAGGTAATGTAATGCAAATTCCGACTGCGGGTCGCGTCCTGACACTATTTTCTTTTTCTTCTATTTATCCGAGGGCACCTCTGGGAACAATGTTATTAAATAAAGATAAGTGAGGCGAGAAGGATCCTATATCTTATCGAATTTTCGTATTTCGATCTGAAGAATTTGTGTGTAAATAGGTAAATAAGGGTTGCCCATAGATAAGGAAACCACACTCCGAGTCAGCGATCTTTTCACATTCAACTCGATATATCGACCTAGTTACTCGATACCGAAGTAGAATGAGATCTTCAGCGATTAAGCAATAAAATTTGGTAGAGCTCGTTGCGTTTTTCGTTTCGAGCGTTTGTTAATCGAAAAGCGCTGACGTTTAAACGGCATGTCTAATTCCCTGCACTAATTCAACCGCAGCAATTACTCGCGTGGATCAATCAGACCCGACTAGTTCAATTAAAATTTAAAACAGTCTCGTGCAATGTTAATACCTACATAGAAACTGAAAGTCAGAGCATTCGTATGAGTCACGAGATCATAGTACGCGACAGACTTATAACCATCGCGTCACAGATTACGACACGCTCGTAAAATTCTTCCGTCCATTGAGTAAAACAATAAAACGCGATTTGGATCAAACGGTGTCACTAGCCTGGCCAAGTTCAAGTGCGCTATTAAGTTGCACAACAGGCAATAAACATTTGAAATAAAAACGTAAATATTCGCGTCGTAAAGTGTGTATCATTTGTAATAATAGCGTTTGTGAGATGGTTATTTTTATCCGGTTATCGGCCTGGTCGTAAATGCCGTAGACTAGAAGCAGACGGGTTTTACGGTGCGGCCCGAGACTGCCGGTGAACAGGTGATGAGGTGTCTTCGCTTTACGGTCTGCAAGAACGCTGCATCTTTCACAAGCTATTGCATTATGGCAGCTCAACTAGAACGATAAATACTATGCTGAGTTTTTGGTACCTACCAGAGGGGCGATTCCCGTCTTTTAAGAGCGTTTGCATTATAATCTCAGTCACAATCTGTCATAAATACGATACATTTACAAACATTTGTTTTTTACATTGACTTACACTGAGACGAGATTGCGATTTGAGTTTGAACGTTTTTAACTACGAGAATTGGCCTTCTGGCTTGATATGTAATCTCTTAACAAACCAAACAGATGTATAAACAGTTGGTAATTTACTGTTGTGCATGAGTAGGCAAAGACTGCGCAACAACGACCTAGCACATACTAAACTTGAACTGAATCGATAATGCGTACAGAATGTATATAAGTCGGTGCCTTGCAATAAAATATATAACTTCTTTTAATAGGGGGGCCAGAGCTACCGCAAGTTATCTACCTGGCTTTAAGTATTAAAATGTCAGTGGCCGATCGATTGTTAACCTTTGTTTTAAATTGTTTCAGGTAAACAAGGAATTTGGATGACACATAAATGGATGCTTCAACTTGAGTCAACGGAAAAATATGAGGTAGGTTTACCTTTGAAACCGATAGGCATGTTTACTTAAAATGAAAAATATACATGAGTGCTCGTTGTACAGTCAGGTAAATAAATTTAAGAGTAGATTGACTCGCTACGTTCAATTGCCATGTTCTAGCCATTTCATGCAACAGTCAGAAAATGACAGTTTTGGCAAGATGGTTAATTTTCTCAGCCATTATGTTCTCTGACTTTACGTAGTCATATAATTTCCACGTTTTCCTTTTAATGCAATATTCCCATTCATTTCTCAAAGAAAATTATACCTACCAAGTGTTTCCACGAAATCGTCAGGTAATTGTCCTTATCAATTCCACCATAATAAATTTGATTCAAAGAGAACAGAGTGGAGAGCTACGAGTATGTACATCGTCAGCATAAAGTTAATAAGATAGGGATCGACCGGCCTGAGGCTGGCCGCTGTTCCACCATAGTGGACAAATAGGACAATGTGTCCCACATTGTTCCCAGCGTCTATCACGAGATTTTCGAAAATTCCATGTTGCATTTCTTTTGCGTTTTCCCCTTTACTTAATAAATACAACGTGATTTGTATTTGCGTAATAAGAACAAAACTGTACCTAAATCAAAATAAAAACGAAAGAAAATGTTCAATTTTTAATCCAAAATAAAACAAAAACTTCAGCTCTTCAAAATTTCAATAAACACAGTAGGAATGTTGTCATAACTTTTATCAAAGGCAGCTATTCCCAAAATTAACCTTGTACAAAAAGGCCCTTCACAACATCAGGACGAAAGGATAAAACCTACAAGAATTTCCAACAATATCTGCAAGGGATTATGGAGGTCTATCCCAACATTACGTGCCTAAATTGAAGAGGTAGGCCATTGTAGAAACTATGGCAGCTCGGTAAAGAGAATGTGCTTAGTTAGGAAAATGTTGGGACCTACCTAATTTGGGTATGTTATGTAACACGTTAAGTACCTACCTACCCTTTAGCCGGTTAGTGGTTTGAGTTAACTTACGGAACGGGAAAACGCACGTGCAGTCGCCAACACAATGGTTATGCGAACTTAGTTTGGCAGGCATTTTATAGAAAGTTTGGTCCGTAAAGTGAGTTTGACAACAAATGATAAAATAAAGTCTTATAAAATCCTTTAAAAAAAAAACAAAATGTTTGCGGGTTAATAATGTGCAAATGTTAAAACCAGATTGAGTCCAAACAGATGAAAAACCATTGAAGTCGTATATTTTCTATTACCTACATACTCGTATAAACCATTAAAAAAAGAGTGTCTCTAGGTACAAGAGCATTTGCAAAACCATATAATTTATTTGATGTTATGATAATAAGTCGGTTAATGATCAAGTAATAGCATAATAAATGCATGACGATTAACGATGAACACGTGTCGGTATCGTAAATCGTGTGGGTATCGTAAAACTGTTTTGAATTCAACTGCACCCGTCTAGAATCTGTCTGTCTAGGCACGGGCCGAATGACTATTTTATTGGTGATTTAAAGCAACGTCATCCCATTTTACCGTGGCGCCTACTTATACGAAATCACATAAAACCAAACACGTCATTGAGACTAGTTCTATTAATGTTCTATTAGGGGCAATTTAAACAGCTCCTTACAATTTTACGATTCCGACGGCATTTTATGGCGTGGCACGCGCTTGAGTTTGCTCGTAAAAACCTACGGTCACCTGTTGTGTGTTATCCTTCCTACAATGTGTCAATAAAATTTTGTCAATGGACGACGTTTTAATGTGCCAATTATGGTTCGATGTTTCACTCACAAGTTCGAGTTTTACGACTCGGTTTGTGGCGCTACGCTCCATTCCCGAAGGAAAGTTCCCAACGCACTACGAACTTTCAAGCGTGAATTGATAAAACTTCGCCTAAATTTTACCCGAAATATTTTTTTCTTTTTGACAAACACTTCCTCAATAGATTAACTTTTTCTTTTTATCATGCCGCCTGATGGAATGACTTTGATCAAGGAAATAATTTTAGAGCGTAACAATATTCGTTAGCGACTGTACAAGAATAAATGTTTTTGAGCGGTTCCTTCACATTAGTAGGTATTTTATGGGTCCATATTTTGGACGCAACTGTACAGAAGTAGGTTCACGGATGCAGTTGTTTTCAATTTGGCATTTCTTGCAATTTTATATTTATTGCTATTATTTCTTGTTTTAACGTATTTTTTCTTAGTGTTCTGATGTTTTCAAGTAACATTGGATAAAAGTGTTTACAAATACATTATGTGGCTACTTACAATATCCCGCTTGCTAGTAATTTTATTTATAGATGATAGTTTTAGTTCATAGTATTGTGTTTATAATCAAAACTACTGTGTGGTTATATGGGAATCCATTTTTTCAGGTTTTTATTGTGTTGGCAGAGCATGTTTATTTTATAACATAATCTAGTACAACAAAATGAAGAATAGATTTTCAATTTTACTACAGTGTAACAGGATGTATTGTGATGCCGTAGGCATAACAATTGGTATAGAATAGGTACCTACGTATACTGTAACAATCACGTAGCTCAGCATTATTTCCTGAAAAAAATATAACAGAGAAAAGGAGAATTCAGCAGATTTCTTATAAATACACGTAGTCCTACGCCATCGCCCATAACTCAAATGACTGCATACGTCAGGAATATAAAGGAGGAACTTTAGCCAAGCCCCACCTAAAATAGCATGGCCGTCCGTTCGGAGAACACCCGCCACTCGCCGATTGGCGGAAACACAAATAAACCAGTTTACCCGCTCTTGCTCTGACCAATCAGCGCGAGGAATATTTAAAAGGCAATTTAGAAGACATCTTGGGAGGTATCCTTATCTCTGTCATTATGTATGCGAGTGAATGTGACGGGGCACACGTCAATGTAGTGGTGAGTGGTTGAGATGCATCGCGTTTTGTATAGATGGCGTTAGTTGTTACGACTCTGCGACTGCGACTCTTTCACGTTAGATGGCGTGGCGATCTGGTGTAATCTTATAGGAGTCAGCTGTTGGTAATGGGATTGTGATGGAATCCGGGCTGGGAGAAAGTTTTCTAGAAATAGACCCAGATTTCCAATTCTGATGGTCATTTTCCAAGTCTGAGTGTAAAATAATTATCGTTTGTCTTTAGAGCTTTTTGAGATTTTATTATACCTACCTATAAAAACCTATTCAGAGAAGCTTTGTGGCAGACCTTCTCATCTTAAGGGTATTAACTGTTTCTAACGATCATTGAAATTAAGAAAACAATGAAGAATAACTACCGTCCTACCTACCATGGTTAACTGTAAAGTAGGTAGAGCTAGTTATCTTTCAGGTCACTCAGTTAAATCGGATTGTTTAATTACTATCAACTTCAATTCGCCGAGATAGATTCATGCCACAATATTGTAGTTCCAAGTCGGGAGAAATGGCTATGTAACAAGTCAAATTAACGAAGTGCTCATCCATATATTTCCCTGACTGCATTTCACACATTAAATTTTATGAAATTTTACAATATGACCTAACGTCATAAATTAAATTAAATCAAGTCTGATTTACCTATAACTAAAGCAGTGCTGAACTACTACTTTACAGAAAATGGTACCTACTTAATTCAGAACAAATCTCATAAATCTGTCTAAGGTGTAAGATTTTTAATTAATAACAAATTAAGTAAATAAATCATTTTAAAGTTTAATTGTGATTTTTAATTATTATTTAAGTATAATGATAAATTTATCTATATAGGTAAGTATATGAGTTAAGAGAAACTTGTTTGTAACATTATTTTCTGAGCAGGATTATTTTTTCCAGCAGTTAGGGAGTTTATAATTAATTACCTACTTAAAACTGTTATTTGAAAACTACACATTTACACTCAACGACTTTATTCGGAACACTGAATGTATCTCTACAATTTAATGAAAACTGTGAATTAAATAAAAATATATTTTGTAGTTTGGCTCTGCTTATTTGACTGTCCTAAGTACTTTTCTTACATAGGAAGGTAGACACCTACCTATGTATTAAATGTACCTAGTTTTATGAAAATATGGTAGATAGATAGGTAGGTAATCGGCTGATTAAAAAAAATATACTTCATTAAAAAAAAAAGTTTTATTTATTCTTCAGTTTACAAAAAGGGTTATTTAGTGTTTGGAGCCTCTTTTTAAGCAAACAATGCCTGTGTTAAAAGATTACGCTCTTCCATAATAGAGTGCTGTGCATTCCTTATTACTTAATAAGTTTTAGAATAAATTTGATGGGATACCTATTTTCTTTGCATAGGAAGAAAAATACGCAAAATGTTTTTTATTTTACAATGAGGTAATAAAAGTAGTATCTACATTTCATGAATGGTTTAAGTATCTATTATAATCTACACTTAAGAATAAACTTTCAAATTTTCTAATTTAGGAAACTTTAAAAATAACATGCATTTTGAAATAACTTACTTTTGAATAACTTACTTTACTTAGTTCACCACGCGGGTGAACTACGGCAGTGCGGGTTGTAATGTTGTCATACTAGTGGGTAAACCTTCTGCTCTGTGACTTATTTTGTGTTGTAGGTATTCAAGTTTGTAATGTGAACAAAATCTAGTACCTATTGAGACTACAAAAAATTAAACGTAATAAAATTTCCATTTGCCCATAATTACCTAAGTAAATTTAAGTAAACTGAAGATCCCAGCATCTTTATAATTTTTATACTTACGAGTACCTATGGGTAAATTAATACTCCAGTTCCTTTTAATTAAGTCAATTAAGTCAATAACTAAAGAATTGTTCATCTGTATTATTTTTAAATTTAATAACCATGATGGATACCTAGTAGAGTTGATGATACAAAGTTATTAAAAAGTAATTTTTACAAAAATTAGGAAGGTAGGTATTTCTACACCTAGATCTACTCTTTCGCTTACACATTAATAGGTTAGGTATAATAAGGCTTTAACGCTATTTCGGTTCATGAAAATTGCTTCAGTCACTTTTAGTATAAATTAGGTTAGTAAGTACATATGCAAGGAAATTAATGTAATGACTGTGCCTTCTCAGTATATTTATGAAAATCTTTTATATGCCCACAAAAACATAAAATTGTTTAAAAAATACAGTGATATCCATAATATAAATACTAGGAACAAACACAAATTTGTTGTAACTACAACAAGGCTCAAGAAAATAGGTGGCTCGTTCAGATGTCAATGTATACGCTTTTATAATAAACTTCCAAGCCATGTTCAAGATCTAAGCCTTAATAAATTCAAATCATTTATTAAACGTAAGTTGTGCCAGAAAGCTTTTTATACAGTCAAAGACTATATTGAGGACAAAAAGGCTTGGGACTGACCTGCTCCAATTTTTGCATACTGAGTGTTTTTTTTTTTTTTTTGTTTGGTACGTAACTTTTGTTTTATTTTATATACACTTTGAAATTTCATGATTTGACATGAATATTTACTTTGTATAATATTATTATTATTTTAATTTCGTGTGAGGACTTAGTGGATATTATTTCTATATATTTTGTCTATCTCAGTTATTTCATAATTTTTTTTATATCTGGCAGTTTGAGTACTTAAAGCGGCCTACCCAAATGTCCTTTCTTTGGTATTGTTCGTCGAATCGTTGAGCTCCTTACGTTTTGAGTTGAGCTGCACGATTAATGACAAATGCGTGCACTGACTGGACAGGCCCACTCAAATCTGTATGGTTCTTTCCTCAAAAGACCATTTCAGACACCTACCTACATGGTCCTCATATGATCTGTAAAATAAACAATGACATGAATACTTACCTAGGTATTATTTTATTGTTATTATTGTAAATGTTAAGACTATGTTGGTCATTTTATTTTTTACTTTTGTTTTTTTTAATATTTTATTATCTCAGTTAATTTTAATCGTAACTTGGTCTGGCGGTTTGAGTAATTATGCGGCCTATCCAATGTCCTTTCTTTGGTATTGTTCGTCGAATCGTTGAGCTCCTTATGTTTTGAGTTGAGCTGTACGATTACTGACAAATGCGTGCACTGACTGGACAGGTCCACTCAATCTGTGTGGTTCTTTCCTCAAAAGACCATTTCAGACATCAATCCGCATGGTCTTAACATGATCTGACCAAGATTATGTCTGGACTTTAAAAGAGACTGTGACCTCTGAGTTTGTTTCGGCTTTTCTTCTCAGAGTAGTCAGATAGGAAACGCCGACCTCATCTAGTTTAAAAAAAAATGTTTGACGTGTAAAAGTGTTTTTTACAAACCCACTTACAGAAATAAAAATCATTTATCATTTATCATTTATCATAAGAGGAACCTACATAGGGAATTTAAATCACAGGAATGCCAAAGTTTACCTTGAAGTACTGAGTCTGAATCTACCTGAAATTTGCCTTCAGCTACCTGTACCTTTTTTATTATTTATTTACCTCACATTAGAATAATAGTAGAAAGGTATACTGGTGTTCAAGATACTGAGCAAGATTATACTATCTATATTGTTAAGTACGTTTCTTTTTATTCTTTGTAACTTATTATATTGAAAATATCCAACTTATCAAGTGTTCTATTGTTGAGCAGGGCAACCCGTTCTCAATAATGCATCCCACAGACATCGACGTCAAATTCATAATCCTTCCATAGTCAGGTAGGTACTTACCATGTTTAGTGTGGTAACTCAAAAAATAAAAATCAATACGCAATCATCAATATGGTAGTCAATCGGTAATAAAAACGATTCTATGTACGATTATACTCGCTTCTAGCCCGGTAAATCGATTTTTTACATCTCGAATGACGAAATCGATTGCTTATAGCAACATTGTATGGGTCTTGTACCATTGAGCGGGGCTATTACTGTAGGTATAAAAAATCAAGTTCATGGTCGTATTATTTTATTGCATATCTATTAAGTTATGTGTTACTTCAGTTTTAGGTGGATTCCTTTCATTCGTGTTACTCAAGCACTTCCTAAAATATTTTGTTAGAAGTTTGTGAATGTATTTTTTCTGAAAAAAGTTTTTTTTTGTATTCTACCTATGATATCTATCAGTATAGTTTTGGAAAGTAGTAGTACATTTGATTCTTACAAGGAGAAGTTATTCAGTTTTTTATCTTACTTTCGGTTCTAGGTAAGTAAGTACCAATAGGTACACCTACATATACAGAAATTTCTTTTTTAGATATAAGAGCAAGAAGTTACCAAAAATCTTCTATTAAGTCAACAAATAGTTGACTTAATCTGTAAAGTTATAATTAAATTATTATCTCCAAGCGCAGGTTCCAATCCTCGCCCAAAAATTAAAGAAGTTTGTTCGACACTTCAGCCTTCCCAACCTAAAAGTTTTCTACCATCTAATCAAAAGTTTTGTAACGAAATTTTTCCTGAAAGACCTACCTACATGACTGTACCTACATATTATAACATTCGTGTTTCTGTTCCACATTTTTTTCGTTGTCATGTAAACAATAACAAAATGTTGGGGTTATCACGGAGGGCATAACACGAGATGTTTTGTATCTATGGACATAAACTCACCGATGTAAGCACTATGCACAACATAAGCTGAATTGTCAATATTGCTCTTAAAGTATTACTGACTGTACTATCGTGTAAACTTGGTCCTATGTAATAAGTGTGTTTTAATTTTATTTTTTTTATATGTGAAATTGTACTCTTCGTGTTGCAGGATAAGGTTGATTCTTGGTTGGGAAAATGGATATGACGAGGCTTGCGTGTATATCCCAAAGTCGCAAATTTGTATTCATAAGATACCTACCATCGAAGTACGCAATAATCGTAAAACGAACAATTTAAACTCAGATTTTGTCGAGTTTCGAATTTTGGTCTACCATTGAAACAATACATAAGTTTGTATATAGGCACTGATCTACTTATTATCGCTAGTATATAAGCGCATAACTTTTACTAATTTACTTTATCTGAGTCTTCCTACTTTCATATTACTTACCAACATAGTACTGTAAGTAGGTAGGTACCTAATGTTAACTTAGACTTTTATGAGTGCGTGTTGTTGCTCCAAGCTCTAATTATGGCTTTAAAGACTTCAAAGGTGCTAAGGATATAGAACTCTAAGAACATCCAAGTCTGAAACGAGGTGAATTTTTAAACGAACTTATGCATTACCGGAATAAGTCGTACCAAAAATAATAAAACAACCGGAAAGCCCAAAGTTTATTTACCACAAAAAACATTTTTATGTTACATAGGTACATGAAAACTACTCGTACAAGCTGTAATATTAAGAAGTACATATGCTTACAAAAAAGATTTAATATTATACATCAAAGTTAACTAGATGTGTTCTAATAGTCTTATAATTATACCTACCTACTTTACTACACCGTTTAAACTCAAAAATGATCTCTCTCACTTTGTAGTGTTGCCAACAACAATAAATAAAATGAGACAAGTCCCCGAAAATGAGGCAAAAGTCTATAAATTACAAGTGACACGATTCAAACAGACATCTGTGTTTTATTCTTTAATACAGCTATAATAAGTAATTTATTAGGATTAAATTCTTAGAATATTAGTGGTTAATGACCTGACACAGGAAGCGATGCAATCGTTATGGCTCCGTGTTTCCTTACATACATTTACATTAATTTAGCTCGAGTGGAAATGTGCAATTTGTAGCCTAACTACCTTTTCATGGTACAGACTAAAATACAAAATAGATAGATTCATTACAAACTGCTTATGTAGTAATGTATAGGTGTAGCTAACTACAAACCATGTTGTACAATATTTTACAAAGAGCAATTTATTGATCGTGAAACAATCCAATGTCAGTGAAGGTTTCCATATCTTCTGTCAAACCCAAGTTCCCAAATGCGTTAGTGGTAAGGCGCACTACGCCACTACTACTTATGTCAATGCGACAAAATTTGGATGTCCCACGAAATTAGGGACGAGTGGCGACTCTTCGCCCACTCTACATAATTTTATGAGACTCGATAGCGGCTGGGTTTTAGGAGCGAGATAACTATGAGTTGGCATGGTCTCAAAGCCTACTATAAAATTATGAAAATATTGTGGATTGGTACTACATTTGCAATGAAATTAAAATATAATTTATTGTTATGCAGTCCGGAGTAGGCTTAGCTGGTCCTGCAGGCGGTGTTGTGTGTGATACAAAATGTCTTCCTAGAAAAAACAGAAAATGATTTTATTAAAAAGGAAAAATACCTTCATACAAATTAACTGTAATATACCTCAATCAGAATTAGAGCTGTCAGATTGTGATGGTACACTGTTAAAATAAATGGAAACCAATTGAATTCGTTTTATTCAGTGGTAGACAGTTCCATAAAATGCGTTTTTTTGCCATGTAAGTTTAAGGCAGCAAAAAACAAACACAGGCTTTATTCGGTTACGATGAAAATTTTAAATTTTAACCTTACATAACATGTTAATCGACATTAATGCGTAAGCTTAAAGGCCATTGTTTCTACATACAATAACCTTTTATAGATACAGGCCTGTATCAGGTCAGTACATAACAGTGTTATGTTTATATTATTCATCGTTTAAGTGTAATAATTAAGTTTTAATTAAATAGTCTGTGGGAGTAATTTATGCTTCGTTATCGTTTTCTAAAAAAACGCGTCGCCGACGTCTGACAAAGACAGTAAAGTCACAAGTTTACAGATAATGTAACTTGACCTCAACTCACACGTTTACACCGTCTTTTTGTATCTTAGTCTTTTAATTATTCCTGAATTCATAACTTGATAAATCCAACATTAAGCCGTAAAAATCATTATACCTACGGCACCCTAATTAAACGTATTATTTTATTTTTAAACGCAAACTTGTGCAATGTTCGTCCCGAGTGCGGTGTACCTAATTAAATTTCTTATTTATTTTATCAAACAACACCTCAACAACAGTTGAATAAAACAAGTGTTTCAGCTAAATAAGCTGAACATTTAATGTACTTCCTTTTAAAATATTTGACAACACTCGGATAGCGTAGGCGGGTGAAAAGTAGATCCAATAAGGTATAATCTATGTAAATAAGCATTTTCTGTGCTTGTTTTGAAGCGAATGAGGCCTGCATATATTTTCTAAAATACATATTTAATGAGTAGGAATTTCAATTAATTCTATGTCCTCTAATGGGTTTTATGATATGTTATGGGATGGGGTACATCATACGAATATATACCTAAACAGCTACTAAATCATGTCTTGACTGACAAGGCAATTTCAAATAATCGTTTTAAGAATATTCAATCATGTCTTTAACTCAAAACCATTATTTTTTTCAGCTATGGTTGTCATAATTGGTTTTGTGAGTATTAGTTTAGTTTTTTTGTAAAAGCTTTTTTTTTACAAAACAAATCACTTTTTCAGATTTTTTTCGCATATTTTTCCGTTTTTCTTTCCTTTAAAATTAAAAAAAAAAACTGTTTATTTTTATTTTTGATCAATTTTCAGTTATCAGACAACTTTATTTGTTACTTCGAAGTACAATAAAGGTCACCCTACAGACATCTATAGCTATATATGAATTCAAACACTGCTCTACAAATACAAAGGTAGAAACTGTAGGTAGGTATCTAAACCCGTATCAACTATTTACCCAACTTGAATGAGGGTCTTATCAACGTAGATCTTGACCACACAAGCCCCCGACTAACCTCATCAAATTCCCATAGGTGCCAACCCAATTTGAGTAATCAAAAGGAAATATCTACGAAAACTACATACAGATAGGAGAGGGTTTTATCCATAGAAATTGTGGCTTGAAATTCGCTTGGATATTATACTATTCTAACTAGATAAATGCTAGGTATGTTTTATATCTAGTCCTTATAAGTAGGTTACTAGGCAGATACATTTTGTACGGAGTAGAGTTGAGGGGCGTTATCACGAACACGCGTATTTCTCAAGGAAGTCGCGGGCTTTGTATTTCACTCTGACAACGAAGTTCGACGCCGAAATGATTACCTACATCTCATCTTTTCTCTGCTTTGGCGGCCATTCCCTAATCAGCTATCTTTTCCCGTAGGTTTCTTAAAAGAAAAATAAGTGTATTACGCTCTCCATTACTTAGACAATGACTCGGATACTTAGGTGTTACACTAACTCATCAAATCACAACTAATCTTTGTCGTCACACCATTTTAGAAATCGTATCTTAGAAAAGAAAGAACCTTCTACCTACACTTGTACGACCCAAGAAAAATTCTTCTAAAACATAAGTTACGTGTCTTGAATTCGAGTAGGTGCGTGCTATATCAAGATATACCTAGGTATACTTTCTATACATTGTACCTGTATATATATATATTGATGTATACGTCGGTTCAGGAACTGAAGTGCAGTTAGGGAATACCGCACGGACTGATACCACATAAAGAAGGTGCGTGGTACACGAGAAGCGAACAACGGATGTGTCGCGAGATATATCGGTTTTTACGTCGTGTTTTATGTCTCGTTGATTGATGTATGATGTCTTGAAATGATTCATGAGCCGTTTTGATTGTTCTCTTTTGAAGTATGGAAATGTATGTTGATTTTTATGGGGAACGTTGAGTGGTATGTGGTTTGTTTTTATATATGATTATTATTTTTCTATTGGCTGTTAATGGTTTAAAAAATAAGGTCAGTAGCTGTTTATGTTTCACACTTACCTAATTTTTTTTGTGTTCAATACTTACATAAATACTTGACATAGGTAATATAAAGAATCATTTACCTATTTTAATAAATTTAGAATAAAGTTTGGTTGAGTTTAACATGAGCAGTAGGTAGATTCAAACCCTGATTACTATATTTTAAATAAATCGAAGATCACCCAATCAATGTGGTTATCTAGGGATACTTTTATTTTGGACTTGAGATAAGCATATAAAGTCAAAGATCAATATTTATGTATGCGTCAACAATCCAATTAAAATATATTAACAGTCCATCAGCTACATTATTAACCCACTTCCATTACCTAATAAGTTATCTATCTCCGGATCTATCTCGCAGCGTCCTTGCATGTGTCCCATTAGTGTCAATAAAATATGTAGGAGACCCGACGTACTCGCCCTCTCTCGCCTTTCCTATAACAAGAAAGAATTTTTCTATGCCATTTATTTTTCCACTGAAAATTCTTTTGAGTTTTTTATTCTTTTTACCGATAACAAGACTCAAACATTGTCCTTTTTGTACGACATTGTACCCGAACAAGACATTGTAGGTGTATTTTACTTAGTCGATGACATATATTGAATTTATAGTTTGTTTTGCCTGTATATGTCTCGCAGTACCTCCGTTATGGGCAATACAATACATTAAGACTGGACCTTTGTGTCTACATCCGTATAAGCAACCCTGTTTTGTGAAGGTACACGTAAGTCGCTAACAAGAGAAACTTCTGAACTCATTACCACAGAATGGATGTAGGTAGAGATCAAATAGATTCCTGTGGAATGGGCTTCTCATTTCAGAATGTATGCCATTTTCTATTGAACAAACGTAGATTGGTGAGTAGGTACAAATGTGTATAAATGAACAACAATATTATATTTATTCCATTAGATAAACTGTGTGTAATTGAATATCCATTCTCAAAACATTCAGAGTTAAGAGTAATCGTCAGTATTTCAATGTTACAAATGTTATGACATGTCCTCAGTATATATTTATGACATCAACGGTATAATTTCTTATTGTCGGGCGCCGTTTCAAATTATCGTTTAATAACACTGAAATGTTTCAATTGATTTAAGACAGTAATACCTACGGTACGTAACGCGATTTAAATTCTATTTATTTCAAGTGTAGCGCGGTTCACGAATTAGAGAGTTCTTTTGGTAGCTGTGGAGTGTTTGGGCGTTCATTTTAATACTTCAACTAACTTCTACAAATAAATAAATATGTCGATGTGTTTCTGCGAATTATATTTCGTGGAAGTGTTATATAAGTGGTCAATGAAATAGTTTTTTTTATTGGGGAAGCTGTTTACTTACAAATTTTCTTTTAAACCATAGGACCCATTAAGTCAATCTTTACGTTCAATATCACTTTACAAAATCCAAAAATCTGAATATTATCAACAAAGCAAAATAATGTTAGTAAAAATCTTTTAGTATTCGAAATTTATTCGAATCCATCGTAGCACCCGGTCACACAAGAAATTCTTCCAATCCAAAAATTATTTTAATCATCACCCTTATTAATTTCCTTCATCAATACTCCATCATATCGTTTATATGGTACCTTTATTCCCGAACCGCGCAATGTTTGCCACTAAAACGATGCTGTCTCATTAACCGAGAGGCAGTGCCCGTTGCGGTAAGTTAGTGTCGGCTTGTAGCAGTAAAATACGACACTTGATTGGCGGACAAACATTGGCCTCGGCATAACTTACCTACACGCCGCCGCCCAGGGTAGGTTAGGGAGCAATGCGTATCGATTTCGCAGACGCGATATTATCTTTAATGTACCTACACGTCCCGTTAGCTGCAATAAGCATTCGGGATAATACACCGGTAGCCACCAATTACTTAATTGGATTAAGTGCTATGCTTTTTGAATGAGTTGTCGATTTCGCAACTAAATGATCTTGCGATGCGTGTTTACGTTGAGACTCCTTTCATCCGCTAGTTTATGTTCTGTTATTATATTTTATTCTAGGGAATTGGTCCTGTTTCGAAAATAACTAGAGAAGTATTATGAAGTCGTGTTTAGGATTCGCCAAAACATTCGAGAGATTTATGCTTGTAATATATTTGTGTGTGTTTTTCTTATTCGCTTCAATTACAACCCGTTCATGGAACCATACGAGTTTCTTCTACTAAAAGAAACTAAACTGGTCCTTTTAAATAAATAAAAAAATACGCGAGACCTAAATGAGGTTTTTGCCCCATCCGGACAAATTAAAAAAGAATTAAGTTACTGGCTTCCCAGCACAGACAGCTTATTTAAACGGTTAATATTATAATTTGAACAGAAAATATATTTAAATTAAAATAATGCGATAGGGAACCGCAGCTAATGAACCGACACAGAAATTATCACGACGACATTTTACGAAAAAGGAGCTGTATTATTTGTATTCAGAGTATTTTTACCTAAACTGATAATGTGTCAAATGTAATCTTAATCAGGTAAAATACCTACGCGCTTCATGTGAGTTCGGTTCGCCTCAAAACAGGTCTGATAATACGCAAAGCAGTTAGATACTAATTTTATGAGACATCCCAAGTAAACGCCTTTCGGCTTTCACAGGTAGATACGCCGACTAAATTAACATCGGCCTTCCGCCTCAAAACATATTTTTTATCTGAATTGTGGAGGTGCTATAGGGAATATGCTTTAGCCATATTTATATAGAAATCCGATTCCAAAGGCGCGTGTAATCCTTTATGTGATGAAACGTGACCTCCGTACCGAGACTTTCACGAACAATAACAGGCACTTAGGTGCTTAAATTTTTAAATCGAAATTAAGATCGTTAAGGAATTAAAGAAGACTCTCAAGTTAACATATGATTGGATTATAAAAACCGTTTCGAAAAACCTAAAAAATTAACCGTGAAACAGCTTTTTATTTCTCAACCGTAGTATGACGAAATGGACCGCACGCGAACTCAAGATTAAGCTACTGGCGAAGTAGCATTTTCGCACCCGTTAAGGCGAAACTCAATTTCGCATCTCAATATTCCGGTGCTAAATCTTTAATTGTACGACGTATATGAAAGATTTACAGTACGTAATGAACATGAATTTTTAATATGTCACGAGGAAAACTCGAAAAGCCGTTCTTTCACTTGAAATTATTAACACATAATAATGTAATTTTATGGTAGCTTTTAATGGAACGTAGGGGCTATCGAAGTGGCCCGGGGTTCGAGATACGGCCTCAATAACGCTTGATGTTAATGGACTCGCCCGATGGAGGTGTGTTATATACTCTGGTCAGTATACTAACGTCGTAATGAGCCTCTTCGCTATATAGACAACCGACCGTACTCTCTCGACCGTACGATCTACAGATAAAGAGGATTAAATATCATATTTATTTAATTGGTCAACTAATCTTGCTTTTTTCTACTTTTATTTTCTGTTTTACCTTTTAGTGATTTTTTCTACAGGTTCGACCGTGAACTGCTCTGTCGATCATAATTCGACTACATAATGTATCAACAAACTTTTTTACAATAACGTAGTAAGCCAACAATACATTATCCATGCGCACATTTATTGTAGTGCGCGCAGATTCAAAACTCAAATACTTAGTTGAGTATACTCAACTAAGTATTTGAGTTTTGAATTTGCGCACGTACGTATAAATAATATATTATTTCGTAAATTCGGCGCTGGTTTTATATTAGGTATCTACTATTAACACTTTATCTGACGCAACTAAAATATCGACATGTTTTGTTGTTCTTTTACATCTATAATTCAGAGCTAGTGTGGGCCACCACACAAATGGATCTTGAAAAACAACCAGTTATTTTGACAACCACCGTTTCAAAATAGGTCGTAAACTGCTTCATCGTACGAGCGAAAATTCTCTTAAACGCGCCGTCTTAAAGTGTATTTCAGATTGCAATGTTTTGATAAAACGTAAGATTCTTTTCTTTAGTTACGCTAGACCTTAATTTTAATTTGGAATGAGCTTTTTATAGAGAACGTTCTGAAGAGAAACGATTTTTCATAAGTGATGAGGCGGCACTGATTGTGTATATTGGATAAATATTTTTAAGAAAAATCTCCGGGGTCGGGAAAATGTGGGGTGTAATAAATATTAACCAAAAGCAACGTCGACACGTGTAACTAATCTTTCGATTATACTTTTTCGTAATGAATTAGCCCCCTCGAGAGTTTAATCGGTATGGAGGCTCGGATTTACATGAAATATTGGTGTGTTTGGCAGGTAAATATAAAATACCCTTCATGTAGGCACACGGAATTAAAAACGGAGATAAGGAGAGGGCGGGCAATATAACCCGTGCGTACCTATTGGCACCGTTTGGGCACTTAGCTCCAAGAACGCAGATGTTTGTAATGATTTAATTTCGCCGGAATCCGTCCATTCGTCAGGACATTGTTCCTCGAATACCTACATTCTGTAAGCCTAATCTACATTTTTACTGGTGTAATCTTCAATAAGGAAACTCTCAAATTTTCTCTGTCATTATGGCTGATTTACTTGCGATTATCTCGGATGTTGATTTGTTTATGAATATAAAGCAGAGTCGAGTGTTTATTTTGGACTCTTCACAAAACTACAGTAAACTATTCATGAATTGAGCTTCGAACAACTCGCTATAGAATTGGCTTTTCAGTTGCTTATTATTAGTTTTATCAAATAATGGTATGTATTAGTCTTAATTATTGTAAATTATCCTGAAGTTATATTCCTTTCAAACCTAAGTACTTAAAGTCGTATATAGCCGTGCAAATGTAAGGATTAAAGCGTGGTCATGGTATATCAATTACCTCATGCGGTCAAAGCCTACGGTCATCATTATTACCTATACATAATAATATAGTAAATTTAACAACCAATTTGCATTTTAATAGGTTCGGTTTCTTCACAAAAATATTTTGCTAGAATTTACACGGATCGGATTGTCAACCGACAGCAATTGAAAAAACATAAAAATGCTATAAAATTTGATCGTAAAAGAATTGTAAGTCCCGAGTACATTTTTTTCCACGCGGTATCAAATCGTTTACTTAATTATTATTATATTGGAAACTTTTAGCTGAGCAATAAAAAAATCCCTAGGATGTGGTCTAGACTATACCTATGGCATCAAAATATTAGGAGTGTGGCGATTTTTATGATCCTTTAAGTGTTAGGTACTAAGCTTGAGAAATTATCGTTTGTTTAGAGTAAGATATTCTAGATTGAAGTATTTATTTATCACTTTTATCTATGTAATGTGTGAATGTGCATAACACTGACTTTAATTGCGTTATTAGGTAAATTACACACTCAAGTTATGCGAGGAGTAGGTAGGTACCTATTTAATGTGTTTCAAAGTTTTAGATTGTGTAAAAAGGAAAAAAAGGCAGGCTACCCGTATATTATATTGAAAAGAAAAACTTCGCTATCGGATCTGAATCTTTTTAAATTTTTCTCACAAAGCATCGTGGAACGGCGAAAGTAATAGAAGTTCCGCCTCGGAATAGGGCGTTATCAAAGTAAAAGATAAAAGTTTTAAGATTTTATTTAAGAGACGGTACCCGTTCGTTCAAAGTTCGGTCGTAACGACCCCTGATTCAAGGCAGTGGTATTTCAACTGAACACGTACTACCTAACTGAAGTAGACGTATAAGTACACAATGCAAATCTAATCTTACTTATTAGAAACTATCAAAGTTATTAATTTGTTCTAGGTATTGATTTTTCGTCATGTTTTTTGTAGATAAGGAAGACGACGTTATGAATGATATTTTTCGTGTGCAAAATAAATAAGAACTTGGAGCTCTTATTAAAAAAATGATAACACAATACAAAAAGCCTATAGGTTATCTACCTACCTATTCTAAAGTGAATTCCGTGTCCATCAACAAAGCTTACCAATCTAATTGCAAAGCTTAAATTACTTGAAAAGGGGAGATGAAACCTAATATTTCCCGTCCAATGCCTCCAAAGAAAATGAGTTGGCAAGGCTTACTTACCTGTTTAAGGTAAATTTGTAGGTACATTTGTACGGAACTACGTCGTTTAGACGTATCGACAGCCCTCGCCTCACTGAGTGCAAACATTCAGTAGGTAATACAAAGAAGGAAAGTAAAGATTGCCAACATATTGTTCATTCCTTCAGCCGAAGATATGAAACAGATATAACGGGATAAGATTAGTCCGTGTGTTTTATGACGTCATTACGAAGGACCTACTCTGACAGCTGTGAGCGAAAATTCCGGGAATTTCACTGAGAAACTTACAGTGACTAAAATGTCTAACGGATCAATTCGAATGACTTGCTTATCTAAAATATACATGTTATATTTCTTCACTTTTTTATTTTTTAATTTTCCAATGACTTCATTATTAGGTAACATAAATGAACGCTCTATCAAAATCATACATTAACGGTATAATAGTTATTTTGGTTACGAACAAAACTACCTCCATCTTCTATTAAACCCAATAAAGAATGCACTATAACTAAAGAAATGACTTACTGACTCTTAACCTGGCAATTTCCATTAGTTTGATTAAGAAAAGATCCAACAACATGAAAACATGTTGGTATTTAACTTTTAACTATCCATCCATACACATATCTATAGTCATGAGTGTGTTTCCGTCTGTAACATGTATATATATGAAGCAAATACGAGGAAAATCTTCAGTGGAAAATGTACCTTAGCTTTTCTTAAGTAAGGTTTCATTTCGGGTGAGAAACAGTGGGATTTATAACGTAATATCGCAACGATATCACGTATCGATTGGTAGCGGCTCAAAGCCGATACAACCGCTTCTATTTACGCTCTTTACCTATTTATAAACCAAGCTATCTGACTCCTCTACCTGCTCGCCGCTCCGATGTTAGCTCTCGATAAACACACACGTATATTATAGTCGATAGAAACTCGATTCTCTGCGTAGATACGATACGTTTTCGGAAATAGGCTAGTGGAGTGGATTTGCCGATCGTCGAGAATCGATTTTGTGATTTAAATGCAAGTGCATGAGCTAACTCACGTTCTATTCTTAAAAAGCGTGGGTCTCTTGCATCGTCCTGCACGAGTAGCATTAATAACATAGAAACGAGTTTTGTCGATGAAAGAATAGACAGAATAACAGATATCTGTCATTTTGTCTATTATATCTGAAATTTTGTCTATTCTATGTGAGATTTTGACTATTCTATCTTACATTTTGTCTAATCTATCTGGCATTTTGTCAATTCTATCTTACATTTTGTCTAATCTATCTGGCATTTTGTCAATTCTATCTTACATTTTGTCTATTCTTCCGTCGACAAATCTCGGTTATGCTGCGTGTGTAAAAACATTTTAAACCTTTTATCTGCGCAAACGATTTCATTCCCGCTTAAGTAGGTTTTAATGAAAAATAACTGCACCTGCAATTAACGGTCCCAATGCTCGTAACTGTCAGACCGATTCTAATGAATTTAGACACAAAATAAGATTGCGTAGCGAAGATATGAAATAAAATTGTCTTGAATAAATTAAAGAGGCAGAATTTAAGGAATAAGGGTATAATAAATTATTATTAGGTGCCTACCAATCTGCCTAGTCTGTTTTTTATAAAGATTATTATCGAGGTTTGCAAATGGCTTCAGTGAAATAAGTATGACTAACTAAATGAAAATGTATTGGAGAGAAGAGCTCCGACGTGCGGTCACTGACATGAAAGCATCAATAGGATTGTTACACTCAGCCTCGCTACAACGTGCTCCCAAACGGTCTTTAACCTCTCGGAAATTAGACCATACTCTTTATGAATATTTATTTATAAAAGATTATATTTCATTGATATACGTTAGGTGTGAAAACGACACGCATAACAATCTCTACATCTACATTTCATACTCAAATCTAATTATAAACAAGTTAAAACCGCATTCATCCTGAGCTTCCTAATTTCGACCGCCACCTGCTCAAGGGGGCAATTTATTTCTAGGGCCCAGGGATCACGATCACTGATTTCCTCCGCCCAGCTCAACTACGATTGAACTGAATTTATCAAGTAGCAAATGTCGTGCAAACACACGCTTGCCGACGACTTTACTGGCCATAAAGCGAAGTGTTAGAGCTCATCTTTCTTGTTAACGAGCGTTTGGAATTGTTTATAGTGTAAAAAATGCCAAATCGCAGTCTTCGGATTAACGAGCAAAAATATTTACGTTCAGTGTCGTACAACACTCGTTTAATGAGAGCGAACATTAACGTCGGTGGCGCCTGCCTTTGCCTGTCGCACTATTATTATTTACGGATGTGCGCCACTATAACAATTTTGGATATCGAGTCCGACCACGCCCAAAGCCAATATTTGCACTAACATTCGCATAAGGCGAAACTAAAGGAAAATTACGCAACGCCCCATATATTATTTAAGTCGACCGTAAAATGCTTGAGTTACCGATTCCATCGACGTTTAGTGTCGAACAATCGGCCGCAGTCGGTGAGTCAGTTGGCGCCCGAGGACGGACGTCAAACTACGCCTACAAATCGGAAAATATCCCTTACCATGTGTTACTAAATAAACATGGAGCTAGTTGCCTACATAAGCAACGCCCGTCTCGGTCGTTCCCTGCACGTTCAAGCCCATTATATTTTGAAGTCACGCTCGAATCGAATTCATTATTAAACTTTATACTCATAGTAAGCATTGTCGAGAAGTACGCGGAACACACAATATCTGAATTTTGATTAGAATGATTTTATGCGAGCCGCGATTCCTTCAAAGAAATGCTGCATTGTTAAATCCCCGAACAGATGGGACATCCCGCGAAGCCAGTTTCGCTCGAACCCTAATTAAATATTTTAATATATTCTCTCCATCCTTTCTGGGTATTATTTCGTCTATATGTACGGCACATGTATTGTAAGTTAAATTAAAATGTTTTGGTTAATTTTCCTCAATAACTTAATTTGGTACGCCATCTACCCGTTTACGGTCGCTACACGAGCTTATGGACCGATTCGTATTTCTCGATGTTAAGATGGCCATTCACGGAAACTTTATAGCTTCGGTGAAAAAAAATAGTACGGATAAAGTTCCGCAACTTGATCTGCCACAAATAGTCATGTGAAAACTCCCGAAAAATCTAGTAAAACAGTTAAAATGCCATAAAAGCGTTGGTTTCCCACCATAATCATTGAGTAATTGTGTATCGTTACTACGGGATGATAAACACGCCTCTCGTGCCGAACGTAAAAACAACTTTTGTTACCATTTTATGACAACAATTACGACCTATAAAACGTGTAGCGATTATTCTTCGTGCCGATTGTTGTGGTCGCGTTGTCATCAACCCGTGCTGCGGACTGGCTACTTACTCACACGCATCCACTTACAAAAAACGTAACTGTAACTATATCACATCGTAAATTAAACTTTATTGTATTGCCAATAAAGCTTAATTTTTATCGCCGCTGTATGTGATATGTTCATCGCCTCCTTTGCCGCTGATAATACTGAGCCTACGAGGCTTGACTTTGTCAGCTGGGTATTTATAATTCGTCAATCCGTTCATATTCTGTGCCATGTGTAAGTTTTACGACTTTTGTGGGCTATTTGGACATTAATGTTCATTTGAAAGAGAATCTTCGCTTAACAGATGACATTTTATCGTTTTCTTCTTCTATAAACTTATGCAAATGAAATTTTTTCTTTGGGATTTTGTTGTAAATCTTGACGAAATTTATTAGGTGTTTTGTTTAAATTCCGTATGTTTAGTACGGGGTTATTAGCTCTTTATTTTATTGTCGCAGAATAAAATGGCAGAGTACATGCTAACACAATGGGGCTGTCTGTTTACAATGGTATCGTGTTAATATTTCTCGTAGAAATGCACCCAATTTGGCGAATGGAACAAGGGGTTACAATTTGTGTTGATAGTTGTTATCTGTACCACCCATCGCAGAGTGTATTGTACAGCCAACAAAACAGATTCCTACAAAAAATATATATGTATATGGTTTGCAAAAATTTGCAACATATTTTATATAGTCATATCGAAAATATGTCTTGGTTTACACAATAAGATTGTCTAACCACAGTGTGGTCCGATTTATAAATAGATATCATCGATCGTTTAAAGGATTTTGTAAGAGTAACATTATAGGGATTCTAACCAGCTACAAATGAATTACATTATAAGTAGGATCACTAATCCACCAGCAATTTGTATGAGAAAACTTTATAATTATCGGCAGCTTAAGAGGGGTTTCACATTTAAAATAACATATTATTTTATTATAATAATGATAAGTATACCGGCGAGGTTAACAGCCTGTTACTAATGAACATTATTACAACCCTAATATAAAAAGAAGGTGATGTAGGAAACAATGTCTTTTGAGCGTTATATGAAGAGATTTCATTAAACTTTTAATAAATCCAGTTAATGTTTCTGAGGTTGTACCTAAACAATAAATAAACCAGAAAAGGTGTAAGAAAAAGTAAAGGTGAATCCTTTCAATAAACTTTTAGTTACCTATGAAACTGTTTATTGTGGAAATCTATAGTCTACATGACAATACCTTATGTAAAATATAAGCACATGATTCACGTAATTCAACCCACGTAGAACTTATATTCAACCTCTAACTAAGTACTACGTAGGCGTCCAAACTTGTCTTAACATTCAGGTTTTTGTAAACTATTCCTCTATTTAAACTAGCGTTTGTCACGACTCTGTAAACAGATAATTCTGCCATTTTATTACGACTGGAAACATGGAAAATATATGTGATAAAAATAACACAATATTTTACATGCGTGCTACACCGTAGTAGTTTATACTCGAAATTTTCTTGCGACATCGCTACGTTTAAAAATCCATTTTGTCCATTTTGTATAAACAAAAGACTAAAGCTTTCGAAACTTACGGTACGATTGTTACGAAATTTCTTAAGTGCTCGCCTAAAACTACGTAAAATACGAACAATGTCGGCCATTTTCGTGGCGTCGAAAGGCGACTGCACCGGCGCGGCGTGAGGCGTTCCCAAACGACAGGATATCGAACACGTCTGCCCTTTCACAAACACCGTCTGCAACTTATGACATTCAATTTAATATTCATTGCCTTATTTCATACTGCCGTATTGCGAGGCGGATTATAAAGGGCAAATTATCACCATGAATATAAATATAGGTATGAATAGTGTAACATGTCGGATTAGGCAAATATATGCCTAATTACATTTTCTGTAAACGCTTTAGCTAATATGAATTTTACATTGTAGTGTCTTGTAAAACGTTTTATGGCAAATAAACAAAAGTTGCAATGACGCGTATTTAGGTTTACTTCTATACATTTGCGTAATATCAAATTTCTCAGTAATCTGCGCCAATGATGAGATTTAAAATGTATTTCTGAACAGAACGATAGGGGCAACATGTTTATTTTCTAACGCTACCCTGTTTCATATTCGGCTCGCGCTCCCCAGCTATATTTTGAATGAGACAGTCTCCAGACCTACGTCCGACTATCCTATACACACATGTTCCGTATTGTTGAACGCTAGCTTTCGTACACAACACACGTATACGTATTCGGAATCCAATTCAGTTTCCACACTTTTCCATTTTTAAAACGGCGTCGAATGACAAATTTTCTTTGGAATATTTCGGATAATTTGATTATAAGATATAAATTCATAACAATATCTGTCTCAGCGTTTCAAAGGCACGGTAACAAAGTTTTCAACACTGAAGGCACGAATTGGGGTTCTCGACCAATTTATTAAAGCGAAGTACGACTTACGCTCCAAATTAAAAAAAATGAGTCGTGTTAGCATCGGATTTATACGAGAAATCCGTGTATTCTACGCACATACTTAAGTTCGCGGGTAAAATAATTTAATTTCCTACCTACCTACATGTTCACACTTTGAGTGTTTGTAATTTTTGGAAGGTGATTCAAGCGTTTCGTGGTTGAATTAAATATTCGATGAGATGGTTCCGGTCGTTCACGCTGTGTATATTTTACTAGAGAACGTGTTACTAATAATAATTAACCAGTTGATTTGATCAGAATCCCAGCTTTTACAGCATAATGAATGCATGCAATTCAGATCAACCAAAAATAGATTAATGTTCAAATAAACAAACTTGCATTTGTAGGTTAGTCTTTTCTAAGTGGCTCAAATACCTAATTGTCTTGTTATATGAAACGTTTTTTAATGCGCATGCGATTTTTGGCAGAAAATACTAAAGTATTGCAATTTTAAAACCAGAAGTACAGGTACTGAAAATGTTAAAGCTACCGAATTTAGTTTATATTTAAGGTAGGTATATAGGTAAAAAGTATTGAAAGGGCTAAGAGTATTGGTAAGGCAACTTCACAATATTCATTATTCATATTTGACAGAAGCACTATTTGGCAAGTCTGAATTTGAGGGGTGAACCCTCAAATTCAGACTTCCCAAGGGAATCTCGCAACGTAACATAAAAATTCCTTATATGTTTAAAAGATAGGCACCTATTTGCTGAAAATAAGAAAAGTCTACTTTGAGAAAATTGCCTAGGCAGATAAGTTATTCGAATCTTCGAGATACAGATACAAAAATTTAAAATTCGTTCAGCATTTTCAGATTGAATACTAATAAAAGTTGGGTGCGCATTGCGTGTTGTGACTCAGTATCTACCTACGAGCAAATGTACAAATGTATAAACTAGTAGATATATATATGGGCAAAAAAACGCTTTGAAATGTGAAAGCTGTTTTTCTATGTAAGTACGAGCCCAAAATGGACAAAGCACGAACAAAAAATGAAAGAAAAACTGTCCACAATGAGCTCTAAATATGCGATCTAAAAAGTTCAGTTTTAAAAAGTTTCCATTCTTGCAAAAAAAAAGGGAAACCTATTGTAACCGGTTACATGAAATCATTGCAAGTGTGTCTTGTGTGTTTTGGTACAAAAGTTTTTACCTACAACTTCCTACGTTTTCATCTCGTATTCCCCTTCCAAGCACAGGCCACCCCGTTTTTTCCCATGAGTGTCGTATCGCACGACTATCGGATCATATTAGTTAGGTGGACAGCTACATCTACCTACCTGCATATAGCTATTGGACATCAGGTGGCGCTATTTGTAGAACATACAACGTCATTTTATTTGAACTAGGTTTTAACACGATTCCGTCCACTTCTGTAACATTTTGTTAAAGTCATTGTAACATAATCCACCGACCTCTCTGCTCAATTTTATCCACATCCGTTAAGTCGTTTCGGCTTGATGGAGTGACAAAAAAGCTTTTACATATTTGTTCATAAGTAGGTATTAATCATTTAGGAAGTAGTTAAACAGAATCAGTTAACTTAGGCAAACCTCAAATAGCCTCAGAACAACCTCAAATCTATAAAATCTACACACATACATATGCCTTTATAGATAAGATAAGGATAGCAAATGATTTTATCTTTCCAAAAAGCTGGGAGCGAAATTAAACGCCTGAGGGGAGGCAGGGAGAATTTTCTCCTACCAATATGAGAACCACCAAGTTTTCTATAGTATGTAGGTATAACGAATCAATACCTGGTAAATGGAAGAAACTTCATACCTATTATGGATACTTAATTTATGACAGTTGGTGCTTGTCTGGAAAGCTAATTTTATGCAAGCGCCTTACGTAGCGAAGTCTAGTCTAGTCTGAAATCGTAACAATAAATTAGGCTTATTACTGATAATGTTAATGGAATGCTATTATTTATGTGTTTATAATTTAGATATTTATTTATTCGTAATTGCTTGTTATTGGCGGATTTTATCGTTTGGTCACACCAAAATGTTGTATTAGAAATCCTAGAATTATGATTATTTGTGTCAATACCATGGGTTTTACATGTGTTTTGTTGATGATATTTTGTAATCCTTTAGTATGGAGGGACGACGAGCTTTGAATTCATAACAATTGCATAAGTTTTATGTGTGATTATGTGTGGGCATGTAAGCACTCAAGTACCTAGCGCCATTGAAAGTCGATTTTAAAATTAAAATAAGTTGTTGACAAAATTAATCCTTTTAATTACTCTCTCTACTTTAGATTGCTTTAAGGATCCATAACGATTGCAATTTGAAAAACACCTCTCTTAACACCAAAGTCCCCAAAGTTATAATCTTATTCATACCCACCGAATAATACAAAACAAACCATCAACCCAATTACTGAAACAATTCCTTGAAATTCATTTTAAAACGGCAAACAGAAACACGCATTTACAGCGACTTACCCTTAAAATAATTTGTTTGTAAGCAACACACGGTAAATGGGTACGACTGGGCAGAAGTGCCGAAACACGGACGGACGGGGATCATCCCTTGCAAGTGTGGTGGCATTACTTTATTTTGAAATTAACATAATTAGAGAATGTAGGCTCGGGGATACAGAACCGTGCTTATTAAGTTAAGGCGTACTGATGTTATTGCGGAATTGGAGGAAAACAGGTGTTAAATGTCAAGGATAAACTGCTTCTTTGTTCTGTTGGTTTGCTCTTTTGGACCGAATTTGAAAAAGAAGTATTGTTTTTGTAATCTTTCTTTTTGTTATAGAATAAGGTCTACGCTTGCGTAGCGTGTCATACGAAAATACTTTTGTTATAATTTACTAATTATAGGATTTAAACCATTTAAAAGTACCTAATAACCATTTCAAAATGTCTAGCCAGACAATTAACACCTAAACATTGGCACAGGCTTGGTTTTGTCTAAGTGTTGCATATTTATAACCGTGTACTGCCATCTCTTACGCGAAGCTTTTGTTTTCCGGTCTCGTAGAAGATCAAAGTGCGTAATTTACGAGAAGCCGTCGATTTTTTTAAAGATACTTCTGTGGGACGTATATTTTATATAAATGTTTTTTTTTTATTCATTAGTGAACTACAGCCGGCAGTAATAAAATAGAATAATTTAATTACGGTTTTTGGGGACTCTCCCATCTTGGAGGGGACGGAACGGTCCATTCCGTCGTTGCAAGGAAATCTATTGGTTTAATACTCGTATCGGTGGTATTATAAATTTAAGAAAATCCCTTGACGTCCCCCGAAAAAGGTGGCCTTGTGGGTATCAGGTGTCCCAAACTGATCCCTAAGATTGGTATTATCCGGAACATATTTTCCAAGCTGGGGTCGTGCAGACCAGTTGGAGGGCCCACTCTGAATAAATTACTTATCTACATTGTTTTTTTTAAATCATATTTACACAGGCAAAGGTTTTGAGTGCCAATACTCAGACTCTGCTTTATCTTAACCTCACAGTCTTATCACACTGGTATATTTTGCAGGCTGTGAGCCGCCTTAACACTTAGGTCTAGATAAACTGAAGACTTTTAGGTACAGCTTTAACTAAAACATTCGCTTTAGAACTTTAAGTGTGTAATTTTACGACCGAGATAGTTGTGCTAACTGGGCGGGCTGAGCTTATACAGGATGGGCAAATAATAGGTATACACTTTTTTTTATTTTTTATTATTCCATGAAACGTAAAAATATTTAGTATTTTTTTTAAATATTATTTCGGGCTGCCAATTAAGTATGGAAAATAATGTCAGACAAATGTCCACCTCTAGCAGCATGGCAGATGTGAACCCTTTTTTCATTGCGTTTTTCACACATTTCCTGCGTTATCTCAGTGACTGTGTCTAGGATAATTTGTTTTAATTGTTAAAGGTTCATTAGCATGTTACCATAGACACATCCCTTTATAAATCCCCACAGAAAAAAGTCATGAGTTGTGAAAACCGAGGATCTTGGGAGCCAATCAAGGTCACCTTTTCTCAAAATTAATCGATCTCGAACCGGAAACGTTATTTTCTCCCGTAAGTTTATGTCTCGATTGAGTTGAGTAGAATGTTTTAATTATTAAAACACATTTTTCAGTTTTAAAACGCTCCGTATCAAATTGGCCACAGTACAGAATAATTTTCATGAGACAACTGTCATAATTATTTGCCACCAAAACAAAAAGGCGGCAAAAAAAGTGGTATAAGTACTTCAAAGTTGCCCACCCTGTATATTTTAAGTAGAAGTTCGTGCGATACATATAAAATACTATTGTAGGTTGAAATAAATTGACTAAGTGCCGATTTCGCCGATGTTACTAAACCCGTTCAGGACAGCTAAAACGCGTTCAAGAGCTGTCAGTGTCAATATTACATGGAAAATAATGAGACTGACAGCTCTTAAACGAAGTTTACATGCTGATCGCGTTCTTTTTCATTGGTGAAATTCGCCCTAAGTGTTTGTAATAAGTTTCAAGGGTGACTTTAATATTTAGTTATTGTCAGTTTAGGTCAGCTTCCCGTCTAACCCGATGCAGCTGATTACCAGTATTTTACATAGAGCGATTCCCTACATATGAGATATAACATAACATAGGTAGTACCTACTTAATAAGTAGGAATAAAAATGTTTCATAGTTAGGTACGGTATCTTTACGCACCTACAGAAACCAAAAAGGTAAGAAAACCTTTTCGGACAAATCCTAATAGTTATAAGAATGTATATCTACGACGCGAGACCCAACCCTCTCTATTACCTACTTCAGTTCTGTTCTAAGTAAAGATTAGGTAGATACCCGTACTCTGGCCTTTAGTGAAGGTTAAAGGTCAAAGTCTTTTAGTCCTCTGGTCCTTTTAAATAGAACTAGGATCGCAGCAATGAAAACTACCAGTAATTCGTAGGCTTACAATTACTTAGGAACGTTTATAGTGAAAAAACATCGCTTCTCTTATATTATAAACTCAAATGTACACTATAAAAATTTTACAACTAAAAATTGAATTAATTGTGAATTAAAAAGTAATAAAACCGATCCTCATTCGAATGCGGTATCTATTCAATAATACGCAGTAAAATCACAGTGGCTTTGAGCTTGCGTTGGTACTTACTTACTAGAATAGGATTGTCATATCATTGCTCATAGTTGGCTATAGCCGACCATACTCGTATATACATAGATTTAGGTAAGGTATGGAAAAAAGGCGGTCGATATTGTATTAATTGAAGACTGAAAGAATACATTAGGAAGTACATAAACTGTGTTTATTACTTTTATAATAGTACTTCTAAATTACCCTGAGAGTTCAGCACTACGTTCTGCAAATACATTGAACAGAGTTTTCTCTAGGCAAATTTTAAATCCTTTACGTACTTATTGACGTATTAATACGTTTACGAATATCTAAACAGTACCTAACTATCACTCGAGGACGCATAAAACAAGTTATTCTACCGCGTTATCGTGATGCACACGTAAATATACATACCTCCTACTCGGTTTAACAAGTGTTATTTTCAAGCTCCAATGCGAAAATATCCAAATTCTATTCCAAAATCTCTTGTAGCGGCTTTAACCCCTAAATAAAGTAATTCAATTTTGAAATATTCAAGATAAATACATTGTGACATGAATAAATAAAAGATAGCTCTAATTCTTCAGACAAATAAGCAATAACGTTTAGGCCTTCAATTACACTTCGCCCGTCAAAGAAATCAAAATGTCGCGGCATTTCAAGGGTATTTTCTTTTCAATTTCGCGATGACCTTTCGTCCGGACATCGAACCAAGAACCCCCGTCTAGACATCTTAGTGCTGCGCCACAGTCAGCTGATAAACGAAAACGAGATAATAAGGAGACGCCTTGCCAAACATAATATGAGTACAGACTATGATAGAGATATTTGGCACGAGTACTAGATAGTTATTAGGATTTACACTTTGCTCTACCAGGTACTGACGTCTTTGCGTTTGTATGTCGCTCGCTTTAGTCAACCCTCTCGCTGCAGCCGCTCCCTGCACTTCCCTACCACTCATTCTTTTATTTTACGACATTTTATCTACGCGAGATACCCTTAAATGTGCTACGTAATATCTTAAAATTGGACGGAACTCACAAGTAAGTACATTCACACAATGTTTGTTACCCTTTTACAAACACTGTGTCGACGATAACAGATTTGGAATATTTTAAATGGACACTTAAAGTTCATAGATAGGCCATGACAAACGCTATTTAAATGTGTAGGTCTCTGATTTTTGTTTTTCTTTTGTTTGTTTCAGGTATGGTGCTCCAACTAATATGCTTTTAAAATCACCGTTTATTTGATGGAGTATTTTAGTAGGTTTGTATTTCATTGTAAAGCTTTTCCTATTAAGCACATACTGTACTAAATTTATCTTTTGTAGGAATATTTGAGCACACACCGTTTTTACATTTCAAGTTCAATTATAATCATTCAACAATCTTCTTCATTAAGAACCAAATTTCGCGATAAACTATTAAGATACAGAAATCTTTATCCCCAAATGTCTTGTAAAGTACGTAGCATAGGTACCTAACTCCCTAACATTTTTTTGCCTGAAATACTGAAGGGCAGGTAGAGAATATCGCTTAATCGTGGCGCGAGGCTCCGTCGGAGGAGGGACATTAATCGGAGGCTTTACGACGGGAATCCAAGCCGCAGACGACGTCAGTCAGTCCTTTTAGCGTATTGAGCGCGTATAGCGGAACATTGCAGACAAAATATATTGAAGCTGAATAAAAATATACCTACTTAAAAATAATAAAAAATGTTCCAAATTTTTGTATCTAATTACTTAAAATATTTATGAATATTGTTAACTATAGTAGGTATTAAAATTTAAATTGTAGATAAGTATTATAATGTGGAAGTGAAAACAAATACCAAGACGATATTTAAGTAGTTTTAAGTGCATGTTCATTCGACACCGATTTTAATTGTGTAGGTTAGTACATACCTACTCCATTCAATTGAAATGCCTGCATAATTTTATACCAGTTAAATGATAATTAAAGCAATAACAATTAATATTAATTGGTTTAACAATGTTATTTTAAATCGTTTATTGTATACGGAATTTGCTTTCATACGAATTCACACGATTTAAATTCTCGTAGCATAACCCAATTCTGCATATTCTACACCACCGCGCTTCTATATAGAGGGAAAAAGTAGGGCTGGAATCGAAGGAGTTCGTACAAACTGGAAATATAATTTTAAAGATGGCTGCCGCTCTCGACCTACCCGCTCCCCGCGCGCTCCTCAACCCGCACCCTGACGCAGCCTAAAATATTATGCACCCAAAAACCATTGTCTGTTGCCATGACAACGGGCCGCTCGATACCGAGGACTCGCAGTCGCACAATCAAAGTTACAGTCATCTCGCTTACTCCTTAAGTAGTCAGATGCTGGGTCCGGAATTGGACGATCGTCGTACTCGCACGGCGATGGCTGGATGCCAGCGTTTGTAGGGTTAGCATAAATGTTCTCTGCGCTGTCAGTGAAGTGTGCCAGTGGTCTTGTTGGAAAGCTTTGGTCGAACAAGAATGTAAATGATATAAGTATATTGAACCGATCTGACCTACATCGAACTATGGATTGTATATAGATTATATCAAATACGCGATCTTACAGCAAATATCTCGTACCTAATTTACAACACAATAGGCTGAATTGATCGTATTTTGGTTAGGTCTTTGATTATCGTATACTCACTTGTAGCTAGATAGAATTTTGTTATTATAGGATGTAATAATTTAGTCGACTGATTTCTTTATACGACTATCGTTGCTTTGATATCTGGGTATACAAAGTCATTTTGTTATGCATTGTTTTAATCAATTAGCGAACCACACATGAACTTATTAAAAACTCACTCCACTGAAAACTTTTCCAAATTACACCAACTTACTTTCCACTTGATTATAGATTTAGCTAAGAACAAACACTATATTCACTTTACAGCAAAATATGATAATATGCGACAACTTTATCACATCTCATCTTCCAAAGCTACCGTGCAAATGACTCAAAACTTGGGGCAATTTCAAAAACAAATTAGAAAGTTCTATTTTCGGCTCCCCTATTGGTCGATTGCACAAATGTTATATTTTTTTCCTCACCTTAAGAGTAACTTTCTCTTTTTTGTTACAGTTCTCATTCTTTCTAGTTTTGTACCTCTAAACGCGGAAGGGTTTTTAAAAACTTTCACTCCTGAAACAATAGCTTATTACGTTCGATCCTTTTTGGGTCTTTAAACAATAGCAAGTATAACAACTGGTGTTTTTTTTTGTTATCAATGTTCTTTATGTTAAAACACATTATTATTTTAAAATTTAACTTTTGTGTCATAAATAAAGTTTCATTTTCATATTCTAATGGATATATTTACGTCCATTTTGCCATGTTTACTACGTCATTTCATCTACCTATTCATTGGCTTGCATAAAAATAAAAACCAAAAATTCAATAAACTTTTGGACACAAAAATGTTCTCTGAAAATCTAAAATGAAATAAGTTTGTTTTACGTCAAAACTTTCAAAGTACCTAATTAAATGATTAGCAGATACTTAATCTTAACCTAAGCAAAGCAGTTAAATATTTCAACACTATTTTATTTTTAAGTTACTAATGTATCAGACAAAAAAAAGGAAAGTTTACTATGACATCTTGAAAGTCTCTACACCATAAAAGCTCTATGTGCTAAGGCTTCGTAAAAGTTCGACCAACATTGCATAGATGGCGTTGTTGGCAACTCGTAAAAAATGTACTGAGGCCGGCGAAATTGGAAGGATTAACTTGTTATGATGGAAATATTTGGTAGTTTTCCAGGTGGTTAGTTACCTAGGTCGCACATGGTGACCCCACGTAGATTTTCCAGGTAGCTTAACCTGAGCTCGATGACGTCAACCTAGAAAATATCTGAAAAGTAAAATTTGTCTTTTCATACTCCTATTAAAATTTCAGAAGCATTTATTTGCTTATTAAACTTTGTTTGCATAAAGGTACAAAGACGGACTTAATACTTAGTGCAATTAAATTAACTTTCACGAAAAAAAAAACTGTTTAGCTGCCTAGGTATATCATATACTTATTTTGTTTCATTTAACTACAAGCAATATTGGAGCTAACAAAAAAAACCTGAAAATAAAAAAAAAAACATTGTCATCCATTTATAAAACATGTTCTTACCTCGTTTACCTTCCAAATATAGAAGTCAGCTTCGAAGACCTACAAAGCCTACCTAAAAAGTCTTCAATCAGCTTTATAACTACCTTCATGACTTCATGTAACAAAGAATCAAGGCTCATTCTTAATAGCCTTATGTATTATTTTAGGTTAAAATGGATATCCATTTTCAATCTATTCCAATTATGTCGAATTACCTGTCTCTAAAACTTTGTTATCTCAGTATTTCTTTTCATACCTACCTAGTTAACGAAGAGCTCTTTTTTCAAGTAGAAAGAGGTTCAATACTTACTCAAAGTTTCAGGTAGATTCTTGCCTTTTTTTCATGAACTCAGCACTTTTTAAAACAATTTATTTAACTACTTGCCTTTATGTATTTTCGCTTTTCCTTAAGGAACTAATTAAAGATTATTTATTTCTTAGTTTATTGGTAGGTAGATATTTTCTAAAAAGGCATTTGCTTAGCTCTGTTGACTATTATTTATGCTCATAATCAATATGTACTTATATATTTTTTACTTACCAAAATGTTTACTACCCCGTCACCGCATTTTCCAGCCATGTTCTATGACCCCAGGATCCTGTCCTGATATCATCATCATTTTAGTTTTTAGAAGTTAGCTTCCATAATAGCAAAGCCAACTAAGTTTTTCAATTAATAGGTAGGTATCTAAAATCCAGGTAGGTCCAACACGTTCCAATATTTTTGCCGATATTAGTGATACTGTTTGACTGCTCAATCCAGTGTATCGTGAAAAAGATAAGAGACGACTCAGGTCAAAGTCAAAAATAAATGCATGGTTGTTCTAAGATCTTCCAAATAAAAAAGCTCAGTAATTTTCAAGCGTAATTTATCACATAGAAAATGTTCAGTCTGTCCCAAATATCGGAAAAACTGTCAAACCAATGACTACAAGCCTTTTACTTATAGGCAGCTTACAAAGTCTAGACTATAATAGTATGGTCAGTACATAATATCACGGGACTGTAAGAACTTACATCCGTACACCGAAGTCACTAATGCAATAATTAAAATGACCACCAACCTACCACTGCATGTTTAGCTTGTGTATGTGATGCTGACTACCCATTGTAAGCATAATGCTTGAAGATACTTATACGGAAGAGGAAATGATACTGGATATATTTGGCATTCGTGTATGACATTAATATGTTCTTGTGCTTTGACATTTTGTATGTAATATAAGTTACTGTGATAGGTGTTTAAGTTTATTGTTTAAATGTTTTATTTGTCTGAGTAGCAAGTTAAAATAAATTGATTGGGTTGTTAACTTTTGCTTGGTTTATTTCCGAAGTCAAAAGGAGCCATTTTGCAATTTTAATGTTTTTGGAGGTATAGACAGTTAATGTTATTATATTAAGTACCTAGGTACAGAGATTGAATACCTAACAATAGATATTTAAATAAAACCACAGCATGTTTTAATGACGTATTTATTTAGGTACTTATACATTGTGAAAATAACCTGTAAAACATTTTACACAAAGATATATATAAATAGAGACCATTTGGGTACAGTTTTTATAGGTGCGATCATAAGTGTCATCTATTGCATAATAATTATACAAACAGTCATTATTTAGATCGAAGTGAACACGTGAATGATACAAAAGAAGATTGTCACAATATCGACCAAATTAATTGCATTCTTTTACAATTATAGTTAATTAATGTTACAAAAATAAATAACGTGTGAATTGCGTGATGTCTGAACGTTACATGTGATGTGCATGCAGGTTACTGTAAATACAATTATGAAACTGTTGTTTATACAAAACAATTGACGTTATACAATACAAAACAGGTCTATATTATTGTGGAGTCGTTTGCAGCTGCCCAAGTGATCTGTGAACATACAAAAATGTGACACACACAAAGCAAATGTGAAATGCAATGTTAATGTAAAAATAGATGTAAGTTCTTGAAGAATCTTCATGTCTTCGTCTTCCCAGCGGTCGGACAGTGTCATCTTCTGTTACGTATACTGAAGGTATACCGGACAGATTGAGGCACTCAGGATACATTCAGTATACGTACAGAAGGCGACGCGTACTCTTCTCTTCTCTTCTGGGCTTCGAAGAATGCTGTGGAACATGGTAAGAATAGTCTAAAAGTAATTCTAAGATTGACTGTACTTTAATATTAATTTGACTCTCACACCACCCTAACGTTAACCCTACTAGCTCACGATTTAAATGTGCACACGTAGCCCCTTCAATATCTTAAAAGCTCGCCGAGCGAAGCAACTCCTCCACGCTGGACCCCCACCTCTCCTCAGGGAACACCATCTATAAAATAAAACAACCGATTTACAACACGTCTGGGTATTCAAACCGAAAAGGGAAACACTGATAGCACATCGCTATCGTAGCTGCGGCACGAGTAAAATGGAAAAAGTTATATGCGCCACCGTAAATATCCAATACGAAATTGTTTTAAAACTTTAACCCGCGTTAGACTCGCGAAACAATCTATTATACTCCGCCACCAATGAGAGCACAGGGACTTGCGAAAACGCGCGATTGGTTTGCAAAAATTATTTTCGCAAACCTACGAACCGGTAGCGAGGCGTCTCTTTGTTTTTTACAACCTATCCACCGGAGCAGCAACGACTGACGCCGAAGGCCTTTTGTCCACCGGCCTTTGTTGCACATAAAGGATAAATTACAAAAGACAAGTTTCGACCACCACTCGTAAAGATAACTAAAGAATTCCGAGTCTCTATGTGTGTGTGTCAGCCGGGGGATTGAATAGAAAAACATGAAAGGGCGTAAGGGTGTATTATATTCGTAATTTACGACGCGAGCCAACATAACACCGGGCCTGTATTATTGATTCTAATGCACAAACGAAAGGTTCTCTATGCACCGATATAAAATTCACAAAATGCAGCAAATAGCACTAGAACGAAGTCGGGGGCAAAAGGGATACGCGAGTTGTGTCGGGCGCGGAGAAGATTGAATAAAGCACGTGACTTACCGGTCCGGTCGGTCAGCTGTTCGCGTCGTCCGATAAGTAAACATTGAAGTATGACGGATGGGGTTGCGCGCGGTTAGAAGGAGCGTGTGTTCAGGGACGGCGTCGCCGGGCGTCTGCCGGTCTGGGCGTCGGGGCGCGCGTCCCGGCCCGCCATCGATTGCCGCCCTCGCCGAGTCGCCGCTCGGCGCGCGCCGAACCACACCACGACTAATGCCGATGCAAGATTTTCATTACATACGCCATGATCGTTGTTATTTGCACCCCGTAATGTTTTTTGATAGTTTGCTTAGGCTTCGCGACCGTTTACATTACGAATACCTATTTACGTTTACACATTATTTAGATAGAGCTCGTCGGCGGGCTTATTATATGTATAACGTATGTACGAGTGCTGATAAAAAAGTCGATATTAAACAGGAGACAGGCTGCGCCACCTGTTCCTGTTCTCCCGGTGATTACCGTTCCGCCCTGCGAGCTGCGGCAGCGGTCGGGATTTTTAATACTTACATAGGTCGGCTTTATATCGCAGCGTAATAAGTGGGTAATGTAGATTTTGGCAATTTTATCAATAGAAAATATAAAACGAGATTGCGTATTGTTGTGTATTACTTACGCGCCGTTTCTTTCTCTACTGCTTTCAGTTAGGTTGGTAATGAAAAAATAGTAAAACGTCAAGTCGAGAGTTATTCAAGTAATCGTTTAGTCGTAATTTATGAAGGAAATTTTTATGGCAGTACGTTTGCGATTTTGCGTTGGAATCTTTTGTTGTCCATGTTTTTACCTAGGCAGAGTTAAAGTCCATTGTTTTACGTATTATGAGGGAATGAATAATCTTTGGTAAGTGTGTAGAATCCTGTTTAAGAATGACTTTTTTCATGGCAAGAGAGATCACCGTAGTCATCTTACTATATGTATGTCCTAAAAGTGTTTGTTCCGCTGTATAATTTGTCATATAAATATTATGCATGATGAACATTTTAATAACACCTAAAGTTAAAAAACTTCTGCCTGTAACTACCTATACAGACCGGTATGCTCCTTAGTACGTAAATAGCCATCTACAATTTCAGGTAACCGCAATACCTACCTACGCTTCAAACTGCTGTAATCTCATGGAAATTTGGTAACTAAGAGAAACGAGAATTTCAGGAAAGTTCTATTATTTTACAAGTTGTTGTGCCTAATTGTAAGGTTAACATAACTTAAAATTAACGCTGTTGCATCTGTAAAGCGGTTTTTTTTTCTACTTCTTTGCTGTCCACAATGACCTACCACCTAAGTCCATATGGTGGAATGCAACTAAATATTGAGTATTGAGCATTGTAAGCACAGGTTCGAACACTGACAGGCGCTTTACTTTAACACATCTCCACTGTTTTCAAAATCGGCGTAGGAAAACATGATCTAGAACCAAAAATTAGAAGACATGGTGACATTGCAACCCGCAGTGGGCCCGCATGGTGGATTTCGGCCCAAGCACTCCAACAGAGAGGAAATCTGTGTCCTAGCAGCGGGAATATTATAGGATGATTATAGATCATTGAATATAACATAAAGCCCTGTTTCCCACACAGGATCCATGACATATATACCTACCTAGCAAGTATCATACTAGGCACCCACATTTCGCCACTTCTGATGATAGGTATTTTGGGATGAAAAAGCAGATACGTTCTTCACTTGTAGGTTCATTGATGATTCATGAACCGATTGCAAATAGGTAACGGTCCTATTTAACCTAAGTAATAATTAACTATAGAGTAGTTTACATTTTTGTATTTACAACATCACGTCTTGTTTCCCCGAAGGGTTGGGCAGAGGTGTACCTATAGTACACCCACATGTCGCCAGTTATGTTTATATCCCATGTAGGGGGCAAGCCTATTGCCATCAACCAGTCACAAAACCGGGCTGCTACTGAGAAATTCCACATAGAAAAAACCCATTAACACTTTAAACACTTTTTTTTTGTCATTTAGTCTCTTCTTTTTCGTCTACGTAATATACGTAGATGTGTCTAAGTAGATGCGTCTGCATCTACTTAGGTACCGTTACTATTTAGGCACATAAAATTTGGATTAACACATAAAACCGTTTACTTGAAATTATTAGGTTTGATTTTGATTTGATTTGATTTGATTTTGAAAAAACGTAGGCATATTTTAAACTAGAAATGAAACGGATAGCAGTTTGGCCGGATACCGGATACCGGATATTCGGCCAACCATGTGGCCGAATAGCCGAATATTCGGCGGAACTTAGCCGTTTGGTGTATATTCTTGGTGGGCAGCTAATGCAAAACAATAACCAAATTTAACAAAGTTAAATTTATTTAAACTTATTTATGAAGAGAAGCGAAGCTACCTCTCAATGCAGAGAAATTAGTATTTATTCACCATAATTTGCTCTTAGTGCAGTATGAGTACTAATTTATTCATTTTCTTTCTATTACATTCATTTACTATTGTGTGATTAAAAATTTACCACCAAAATAATTACCTATATTTCCTAAGTGATACTAAGACTAACTAAATAAAGGAAATAATTACTTAAAAATACATATTTTTTCCAGATTTTATTTTTTATTCGGCGGGATGCCTATCCGGCCGAATGGCCGAATAGTAGTTAGTTATCCGGTATTCGGCCGGATATCCGTTTCATCTCTATTTTAAACAGTGAAAAGGCATATTTTCATATTCGACTTGCACATATCTAATAGTAGGTATTTTACACTCAGTAAAATAAGAATTCAAGATCTTCAAAACGAACGAGATATATGACTGCAATGACCTAATTTCAACATTAACGATGTCTTTTATATACCGGAACTAACGGTTCCATAAAATTAAAGTTTATAGCTTTTTAAATTTACATAAATATTATTTGACATTTACAGCATTTTTTTATAATTTTTATGATTGTCGTCATCACCTTTGATAAGAAAAATACTCATGGCTGCCAAGCCTGCACCGAGGAGTTTAGATGATTAAAACAGGGCTATAGAGGTGTTTTTAAAAGTCATCATTTTCTTCCTACCCTCATCCAAATTAATTTGCGATCGCTGTAGCTGGCATAACACACGTCTACTCTTCCATACATGTGTACCAACCTCATCAGCCTCATCTAACCAGCGTCATCTCAGTGTCTACTTCCTAGTTAGCATTAACATAATTTTCACTCATCACCTAAGTATTTTAAGTTTTGACAAAATAAAAACCTTTCTTAATTGCTTTGACCAACACCATTCACAATAAGGACTAAACTCCATAGATATTAAATTATGAATTCCGAATTGTTAGCCGTGAGATTCTACTTTCTTATGTAACGAATTTCCCTCAAAGATTTTGGAACTATGCGTCCTGAATATTCGGGCAGCCGTTACCCATAAAATATTGCTGAGTAAGCGAGAAGGTGAGTAGCTAAACGACCTATCTAGATCTTGTAGCCAGGTCAGCGGAAATTGTTTGTATTTGGCAGTACTATTTTTATTTAATTGGAAGATTAGGTAGGCACGTAGGCTTTAATTATGGTGTCTTGTGCAAAAAGTGTATAAGAACTTAGGCAGGTTCGCTGATTTTTAATGTCTACCTACTGCGTAAGGATAGAAAATAACTCAACTCTTGATAGGCATAAGATGATTTGAAAAAAAAATGGGCCATTAATTCTGCGCCCTGTGAACATTGAAGTAAGTACTTAGATACTCCCATATAAATAAACAAACAATATAAACTAACCACCAGGTATCTACTACTATTTTATTTTTATTTGATTAGGTTAAACCACGGATCATAAGGCCACTAATGTGATCGGCTAACGCCTATATACGTAATCCTCCACAGTGTTCAGAAAGCACGTTACGTTTAGTTCCGACTGATCGCACCAGGTGGCGCTAGCGTTTGCTACGCCCGCGTAGCACTTGTAACCACGGAATTGCTTTTATTTAAATAATTTGTACTGTAGTTAAATATTTTTATGAGAAAAAAGAGGTAAATTAGCTTTTTTGTCTGCGACTTAAATTAGGAATGATATCATTAGCTAGATTTAAGAAAAATAAAATTGTCTATCTGCCTAGGCCCTCGTTTTTTAAATTAAAGTTTATACCTACCTAATATTTCTCTCCATATAGGAAGGTTGGCTTTCTATTCAACGGTTTGGTCCTTATAATTAGTTCAGCCTTTGCAGACAAAAGGGCTATCACCTAAATCTGTAGAACTCCTGACCCCATTAAGTTGCCTTATCAGGTTCGCACCCCGTTTTCGTCCTAACGACCACTTAGTACCTAAAATAAAGGTATTGGCTACAAGAACTATCGTAGGTGTCTAAAGGTTGGTACAATAACGTTGAGATGGGTGTACACCATCATTTACCAATAATTTTGTACTTACTCGAAGATTTTTGTAGATTCCTAGATGAATTTAATTGGAGATCTGGAAAACAACTTAATCTAACCTACAAATGCGAGTGGCGACCAATTAAGCTAAAAACTAGCTAGACAAAGTGGTCCTGGGTAACCTTGGTTAATGTGAAAAAATACAACCACCTACTAGCCACTATGTTGATGTTTCAAATTCCGCATAATTTGTTTGAATTGAAAAATTTCCTTTACATGATACAAAATACAACAAAGAAACTTACCTACTTACCTTCACAGCCCATGAGATCCCGATAACTTACCTCTAAGCGATCATCCCGACATCATCATGAAACATAAGAAGTTCAATTTTACCATTTTTCCAGTTGAAAGTGTGCTCTTCCGCGGTCGATGGTCAAATGAATGAATAAACGGTCTCGACCCAAGGGCCCAGGGGGTTGGGTCAAAAATGGAAAAAAAATGGGGTGGGACCAGACATCAGACGACCCCTGCAACAAAAAATGAAGATTTATTTGCGAATACCACTTTTTGTAACAGTAATAATGGCTGTATTATTGTGTTTGGATGCACGGTAGTGCAAGCCAAGTTCTTAAAAGAAACAGCTAACATTTTTGTATTGGTTGGGATTTGTTCAAATATTATTGCAATTAAAAACCTATCAAATGTTGTTAATTATCTGTGTGTCAGTGTAAGTAAAAGCTCCTAAATTAACAAGAATCCAATTATTGTCACTATGTAAGTAGGCTAGGTATCTATGTATTCGCCATAGGTAGTTAAAGCAGTATAGGCACCTATTCAGTTAGGTTAATTACAAATAAGCTGTTTGTAAGTACAACTTAATCTACCTAATACCGATTACTATACCAGTGCTCCAGAAAACGCTATATCAATAAATATCAGATAACGTGTTTGCAATTAACCATTTATAAACCGAAATGTACATGTCGATTTTTACGGTACGCTAATTGCCAAATACATAACAATTGCTAGGTCGCCAGAGCACACTTGTACCGTGACTCACACTCCATTGCATCAAATTTTCAAGATATTTCTAATTGTATCCCTGTGGACACAACTGGTTGTTTCAACTCATCTTCCCCAAAACCAATGCGCTTTATCACGCCATATGCGATGAATAAACACACCAACTCCTAATCAAGTTTGTATGAATTTTAACAGCATTAAAAAGGTATGTCTTTGATCCCCACGTTGTTTTGTGAGTAGACACTGAAAGCGATAAATTCAAAAGATTTAATTGTCATGTTCTCTGCTCAATAATTTTGCAATACGACTTGCATATGAACGTTCATCGGCGATATATTTATGCGTCTTTAACGATATAATTATGATCGAATGTAGTCTGTTATTGAAATAAATGGCGTCCGTATGATATAAATTAGCGTTTAAAATAACAGCTAGTGGCATAATTTTAACACCTACTTATTGATTACCATGGTCTCTAGTTTCAGAAACAGGAAATTAATTAAATTATCTCCTTAAATGTTAAATTGTGACTAGATATTATTATGTAACTATACAAAAACAGTCATAGACAGTAGGCACCTATATGAATGCATTTAAATTAAGCAATTTTATTTACACTTTTTTTTTTGTTGAAAATACTTATACCTAGTATAGATAAAATAATGAAATAAAAACAATTCCCAATAAGACAACACCTGGTAAGATAGGATTACCTACCGTTAAAATTAAGACCAATGATACGGTGAAGCCAACATAATTTAATTGAAAACGTAGGAAAACAAAAAAAATATGTTTTCAAAAACACAAAGGAAAATCGAAAAAATAAAATAAAACACTTACCTGAGTAACAAAACATCACAGAATTTACACTATTTCCTCTACAAAAATGACTTGTTTCACGAATCAAATAGAAGCTAGACAATTTAAAATATTTGTTTAGATCATTTAGACACGTATTTTTCTACGAATTCGGTATTATTTTGAATTTTCTTTCCATGGTTAGGCCTAAACACAACAAAAGCGGCGGCGGCCGTCCGACGGCGGCCATCTTGTGGCGCTACCGTCGCGTCGTCGCTCCGCACGCTCATTGGCTGAGTGACGTCAACCGCGCCATGACACTCCACCATTACTATACACGAACAAACATATCTTGACTTTTCGCACACTGAATACTAAGCACTATGCGGTGGACACACAAGTCACACCACCCGCACTAATAACTTTGTAGCTTGGTACACGCGCCTATCCTTGTCGGCTCACATTCTTGCGTTGTGAATTATCGTTTTAGAAGCTTTTAGGATGCACCCTAATCGGGCAACGGGGAACATTTAAAATTCAAGTGACTCTACACTGATGGGTTGAGAGATTTTAATTGGCTGCTGATTTTTGTCGTCCTAACTCGAGTAGTGTCAAATTAGGAGATGTTTTCTAAAGTAACGTAGGATTTACATAGAGGTATTTGGGTAGGCTTTCAACGTGAAATTTCTCTATTTAACGTCTATTTATGAACGCTAGTAGTTACAGAAAATATAAAAGGAATTCCTCATAAACTTGCAGACAAAGGCATTCGAGTACCTAATACTTCCCCACAGTCTTGGAAAATAAATGAAAGATGCATTCTGCATATCCACATTTTTTTCTATTAAAAAGATCATATGCGTCTTACTTCGTCGTACTTCTTTCCTTTTTATGGCCTGTTTACCAGATGCAGGTAAGTTCTCTCAGGTGCGTAAAGAGCTTAAAATGTAACGGTGTACCTAAGCATGGGTAATGAATGAACAACATTGTAGCATGACTTCTCATCTAACATAGAAGGGGTTTCCAGTGAAAGAAGTTTATGTAGGTACTCTTGCAAACTGCCTGTACGACTGCGTTTAAACTATACTTGTTCCTACGTAGGTAATATTTATATCGGAGTTGGCTATAATAGTGGGAAGGAAGAAATGATCGTTTATTGCTGATGGTAACAACCTAAACTTTACATTGCAATTACTGTGTTTTATGTATGTGGTAAATATAGATAAAATATTACTGAGTTATATATTTTAAGGTATAAATATAGGTGTACAGATTTTGTAAGAAGAAACTTGTAAATTTTTAATTTTTAGACATGTCCATTTCAGTTTACTGTAAATAGAATTGCAGGAGAACTTTACACTTTTTTTTTAGGATCATAAACTAAAAAGAGAACCAAAAAAATTACATTTGATTATTTAAATACTGCTACGACTAGTGTATACCTGTGCTACGCCGTAGACCCAATTTTCGTAGACCCGAAACAAGGTCAAAACAGAACAAAGGTGCACTTCATTAACAACTTGGCTTAACATTAAAACAGACAATTTACTCAATTATCAAACATTACACCAGAACAAATATAGATAAATAACATGATTTTAACTTTTCCTACGAATTAATCTGTAGCCCTCTGATGTAGACCATTACCATAAGTCATCGTAACACTCATTATAAAGCGTCACTGGATATTATTTATTATAAAAAAATCACCCGAACAAACTTAATGAAGTACTATCATATTTTAATCTTCAATAATTAAGGACCACCTGACCACTTGGACTTAACAACTATATCACCTCTTTGTGATGCCGACGGTTGTTTCTCTCTTTTTTATTCTTTTTTCGAAAATTTATTGTTGTAAAATATGAAATTTCCAATAAAAATGTAGGTGGGGCTGCGACTTGAAGCACACCATCTGTTGTTCCCCCATATTTATGTGATTAGTTCATGGATTGGTCCGGTGTACGTATAATTTTTATTTAAAATCGCCAATTTATGATTATAATCAGGTTTCGCCTCACAGGCTGTCAAAAGTTTTAATCGATTTATGTATGGCTGCGTTGTTTGTGTTGCTGCCTTCTACTAACCTACCTACCCTTTTTTATTAGTAGGTAACTTAATTTTTTTTATCGCATCACTGCGTCTTAATAAACAGACTATTTTCTAACCATTTATAATTGTTATTTATGCAATTAAAACAGTGTTTTGCCGTTTCAATTAGTGTTATCAAATTCGAGTGCACTACTGAGTACCTACATTGGTAATTACTTCATCAATTTATACTCGTTTAGATAACCAGCTTTTACAAAACTGGTTCACATGTTTAGGTACTACATCGGCACAATCATTTTTGTATCTTCATGTGAAGGTACCGCACGCAAAAAAACTACTTGGTAAAACATAGACACAACATTGAGATAGAGACCATCTTGATAAAAAAAAATGGTCAGCAAAAAAAGTTGATCTCTGTTCCCGAATCGCCAGGTTAAATAAGTAAGTATATTCACTCTTTTCGGTATAATATAACGGTAGGTAACACAAAGAGGCGATGTCCCCACATTAAGGGGGATCTCAGCCATCTGTGAGATCGAGCCAGTCGACAACTTGTATGGGATACCGTTATGGGGAGTCAAGTGGGTGAATACCAACACCCGCCATGTGTACTGTGGACGTAGGTAGGTATTCTGTATTGATTGGATGACTCGGTGGTTACTTGTTACCAAGCAGCAAATTTATTTGTTAAACTAAAACTAAAATTGCACTTTTTATCTGTATACACAAAAAATCACAATGTTGTCATGTCTGAAACGTTTTCAAGCGTGAAAGAACGCGATGACCTACTCTTTCACTTTCACGAGTCTACGTAATATATGAGAACTAGAGCTAAAAATAACAACATTTGTTTTAACAGCCACATGTTTTGATACTTATCTATGACTTCCGTAAAGCCAAACCTACATTTTCTTGCTTCCACGGTCAAGCTCAAGAACTCACTAAACAATAACATTACGTAATTTTAAAAAGAAATATCACAAATAAACAACTATATATCCGCACCTAAGTTTATCAACATCTAAAATACGAACGAAAGTAACATCTTGAAGCCATAGTGTGGCGGGGTCGTTGCACTGGACTACATAAGTCTTAATACGGTGGAATAAAGTCCTCATTCGCACTGTAATGCATCACTGGATCCGAGTATCAATGTAGACGATCACAGATGCAGATATTCGTGTGACGTGTGACATGAAGCGACGTGACCTTGACCCATGAATGACGGATTCCGGCCTTGCGGGGTCGCCGAACTGTACATGTAGGTTGCTACATTATCTAGTCAACATCTACACGTTGTAACGTTTAACCTAGTATGTCGCTTAAAAAAAATACTACCGCGACTTTTTGTTGCACTCTAACAGTGCTTGTGTAAATTGTAACTTTTTTTTAAAAAACTAGTAGGTAGATTAGGTTGGTGTTCTATTTGAGAATTTATTTTGATAGCAGAATAGTGACAGCGCGTTACTCGAGCTTATCGTTATCGTTTATTTGACAAGAAGAAAAATATTGCCTAACTAATAGAAAAGATAAGTTTCCGATTTAAAATACTACCTAAACAATAAATTGATAATGCACATGGTGTAATGTTTTACACATAAAGCTAATCCGATCGTTATCGGCCGACTTTACAGCAATTGTATATCAAAGAGATAGTTTAGTTTTTATGTTTATAACGATAGGTGTGTGTTTTGAATAAAAAGCAGTTTGTACGACAAGGGAGATAGCGTCACGTGTTCGTGGATGCAAATCGTGGGAGGCGGGCGAGACGTTTGCTCTTTCACGAAAATATATGTTAAAACACACTCTTTGTCCGTAATTGAATGTGCCTTTAGGTATATTGAATTTTAAATGTAATACACTCTTTGTTTTCTTAAACCACCAACATAAATAATACATCGAGCTGATAATAATCTTGCTGGATTATTTCATTTGCGGTTCACCCTTTTTATGTGCGAGCCACTTCTCAACATAGGTACTGCATATGCATGTATTGATGAACTTTTAAACAAGATAAGATTTTATCTTTATTTAAACAATGGTCATGTATTTATACGGAACGTTAATCGTGAAATTGATGTAGCTACCCACTTAAAAATCGCTTCATAAATAATAAAGGATGCACAATCGTGTTGCTACTGCAAATGAAAATTTACAGGAGTTCAACAGAGCGTGAATTCATGGATCGTCCGCCTGACCACTAAATTATTTATTAGCCTCGACAAAGGAACCATTTCGGGCGAACAAATCGCCCCCGAATACATTGCATTTGATTTAAAACACAGGTATTTGACCGAGTCGCCGCCCGCTACGAGTAATGAGTTTATTTACGACAATAGAGGCGGACAAGGCTCTTTATTGTCATGATTAGTTGCGATCCCCGACAATTGATCGAGCGAATTTTAAGTGCATAACAAACGCGACAGTTATTTATATAGACATTACTGTTATGTGTGCAATACGTTTATTAATTTGACCATTTGTTGGCCGTTATTGTTTCAAAACTGGGTGAGCGATCGTAGCAATACTCAGTGGCATCCCAGAGCTCAATAAATCAGTGTACACTCAAAATACTCGTGATGGTTATTTTGGTCGAGCGATCACTGACTCCGATGCCTTGCATAATGTACTGTCGCATCGCGTTGTAAATCCTTGGAGCGTCAACAGCCGACCGGGTGACGATGCACCGCTGAGCCGCCCAAATTTTGTCTCGTCCGACCGCAGGATTTGTCCCCTTGCCAAATACCCCAGCTGTGGACACAAGCGCGCTCCGAATACTGATGAAATGTACGTTATTGTTTTCGTTTTTTTTTTTCACTTTCGTTCTTCGGCTATCGACCTATTGAATTTTTCATGGTGTTCTTTATTAGAATTTCGTATGAGCTCCGTTGATAACCGGCCGCGTTAACGTCTATCTATATGATCGAACGATACCGCGCGAGGAAGTTTCGTCAATTATAGGTACCAACTCAGCGGTGGCATTAGCATACATTTGGCATTCAATTCAATGAGTCTTTATCGATGTTTGAATTGCTTTTATTAGCTAAATAAAAATAAATGAGACTATATTTAGAGAATAATCGACTCCATGCCGGAAAGCAGCGGCTGACGAGAATAAAATATTATTTAATCTAGCTAGATATGTAACCGCATCGCAGACGCAACAAACCGCTGAATGCCACCACTAACATCTGTGTGGGATTACCTCTACGAAAACAAATCGTTACTTTGAAGATAGATTTTCGTCGTTCTCAAATATAAATGAGTCATAATACTGTCAAATAAACTTGTACCTACATGACAATACAGATACAAAATCACGTTAACCCATAGAATGGCATCGAGAAAAAGCTCTAAAAACGCCAATTAATAGAAAATTTCAAGCGGCGTGACTGTTGTCGTTGCGCGGTTATATTACGCGACAGTGTAGAAACACGACTTCACAAAATAGGCTCATCTCTGTTCCACACGAACAGTGAGTACATGAAACGAACGAACACAGTATGTGCAGATGCCTTTATATACAAAACGCATTCGTAATAGTAAAGTGGATCACTTTACGATACCGCAATGCATATTTTTATGTAGGGCGAAAAGGGCGAATATCAATACCGAAGCTATTCAAATGTTATACGAGTCTCACATATTATAGGTACCTATCAGTTTCGGAAAACCCACATCGTAGATGCAAGTATTGTAAATTTTGTAGTGTGTACTCGTTCTGAAACTCGTGCATGCTACGAAAATAAGCTTGCATTAGAAAATTGTAAGTGAAGAACGATTAAATAATAAACCTCTTTATCTGAAGACGGAAACAAATAAACAAAGGAAAATATTTACATTCAACGGAATTAAGCGCTTAATCCTTTTAACTTTTAATTGACGTAACATGTACCACCTGGGCTTAAAATAAAAAAAATATGCGTAAAACTCACCCTGGGTACTCGATTTTAAAGAATGAGCACTGGCAGCGTTTTTAAATCACGATTTTAGGAAAAAAAAAAGTTCGAGATTGGGATCCGAATTTACTGATACAGGGGAATGTAAGTTCAACTTGCTGAAAGTTTTAAAATATCATTATCGAATGAGGTGTTACGTTGGAAAATCGGTCGTATATCTTTCCATGTGAGATTTATTTTTGTATATCGCTCTACGCGCGTTTAAGTCAGTTTTCCAGGTTAAGGGAGCTGATGTAGGACGTGCAAATAAACACGGTATTTTTATCGCCGCAAACCTTTATATAGTTGCGGTCGATTTCTCCTCTTTATCTGCTCAGAGCGGTGTTTGCTTTATCTTGAATAAAAAGAAAGATACGTGTCGACTGTCTAAGGATTTCACATCAAGTGATTGGATTGGCTATGAGTTCGAAAAACATAGGCGGCCGTAGTTGCAATATAGCTGTGACATTCAATACTACAGTGTTTACTTAATTATCCTTTGATTACGGTCGTCTTCACACAAAGTTTATATGCAACATGAAATTTTAACAACCGTCAAGAATAAAGATAAGCTAACATTATTACCAATGTAAATACCAACAAAGTTCACACGTAATAATATAATTAACGATAATTTTATGACATTAATAAAACAATATGGCCTTTTGATTAACGAAAACAAACGAAATTGTGAGCGAGAGATCCTACCGTGCTGTCGATATTATTGCCGTAGGTAATTCAAATTAGGTCGTTATAGAAGTTACACGTTTGTTAGTCCTGGAGATTTTTTTTGATTCGATAAGAGATCGTAAAAACGTGACATAAAATCGAATCTAGTCTGTCATGCAAATATGGCCTTAAATGCCAGGTGTTATATAACCTGGAATATTTTTTTTCGCATGACCCGTGTTGCCTGCATTGTTTTATGACCATGGAAGGGTTACCGAGTTACGTAATGTTACAATAAAAATTTTGAGGGTAATAAATTTTAATAGAGTAGAAATTTATGGTCAATTTGTGGAGACATTTACAGCTGATGAACAAAAAGTTTATTTTTCATGCCCTTGTTCGTCAGGGCATAAATCTTGTATCGGTATCGGCTTTTGGCTGTCATAGATATTTGTGTCACGACGAATATGAACGTAACGCATTCTACCTAATAGCAATAAAACCGAAGTTAAACTGTAATCTGAGCGCTGAAAACATATTGGGAATTGTTTTTAACTGAAGGAAATGTTTTAGAAAGACGTAAAAAATTGCTGTTTTAAAACAACTGTCGTTTTCGTGACCCACATCGGCGGTATTACCTTGATATGAATTGGAAAAATAAGGGCATTAATATCTGGAACTTTCGTTTTAAAAGCGTGCCAAAACGTTTTGACAATTTGTTACATTTTATTTGACATAAGCATGAAGTTTGGGCATTCTATACCTAAATATAAAGTTAAGCCGGTATTTTTCTGCAATGCGTCATAACAAGAAGGCACGTCTAACCTACATTCATTAGAGTCGTCTGTATCTATTCCCTAACATTCAGTTTTTATGACAAAACTATATCCGAAAAGAAAAAACAGCTACGGAATACGTGGCGAATCGAACGCTGCTAAGCCAATATATTGAAATTGCAATACAGACGAGGCAAGTTCTTTCATTAGGGTTGGAAAATAAAAACAATACAAGTGAAAAGGGTATCGGATACTGTGCGCATATTCGCCAGAGAAAATTTCCTATTATGATCCCTTCCCTACTAAAGTCAACTACGTACTATAGGTACGAACTTATAGCAATTGTCTACCATCCGCTACAGGGACGTACCTATGTCGATTTCGTAATAAAGCTATAATGAAATCCCTATGCTAATGTTTCAGATACATTCATAATTATTAGAAACCTTTGAATACTCCATCCGTATATAATTTTATATTCATGGTATTCCGATATCGGTAGCGTCCATAAAAGTAACATAAAGTATCAATTTATAGCTTTCCAATTATCCGGTTATTGTCATAGTGGGTTTGATAAGGATTAATTAAGAATAGTATCGACAATTACCGGTAGCGAGTCTGTGGAGCGTCCCTACGTCCCCCGCACGCACACGTCCGGAAGCGGTACGTGCACGGATTCACACAGCCATAGGTAACAAACACGCTTATACAAAGCTTAAGGTACGTATTTAGAGACATAGTTTCATCCGCGACCAAGAGTGGAAATTTCAATAAAAATGCAAATTTTTCCCGAGCAATTTCCTTCTCACTGCCGCTGCCTCCGTTATTGGGTCCTACCGCATTATGTTCGGGTTTGCAGCGTTTGACATACCTATAGAGGAGGATTATCTATGTATTCGTACCTACCTACAGTGCGACAATTTACTTGTTAAGTTAATGTACGCCATCGAATTACGGTTATCACTAGCGCGCAAGAATGGAGTGTAATCCCCCTTAAATCGACACTTAGATACCTAAGTTAAACGAAAAGGTAAATAGTATTACACACACAGCACAACACCGAGCTGCCATTGACGTTATTACCAGTATTTGCTTTTTGCGCTAGCGTGGTGTTGACTAATAAACGTTAAAAGGTAGTAAACTCTGAAAGTGTCGATTACAGCTTGTTTAAATAAGGTGGAAAATTTAAGCGTCGTGTAGTTTTGCTTATTAACCTTTCAATTGCTTTATTGAAGCTTGCAACAGGGTTAGACCGAGAGCTCGAAGATAATAATATAAAACTTAATTTAGTTCCAACTCGTCGTACGACACACAGTTTCTAGCTACCTACAATTTTCATTTAATAAATAGTTGCATACACGCCATTCATTTTAGTTTTAATTAAAGAGACGTACTTCAACGACATCGTTATCATGCAATCTACCTAATTCGCACAATAAAAACAAGCGCGTAAAATCTGCATAAATACTGTGTTTTAAAACTTTCCGCTTAGTTGGGGCGCGGCGCCGGGGGGTTGAAAAGGGGTGGGGGCAAACGGCAAACAGGCCATATTAAGGACGCTGGAAGCGAGGAAAGAATACACAATTAGCTTTCTGCTACCTGCTGCAGATAACGTATCCAATTTAATATGATCCCGTTTGACACTTATCCGTCGTAGTCTTTCGTTACGTTTTTATGTTGGCCGCCGGGGACGAAGGTCCTAAGTTACGCTGGTCGGTTTCGAGTCGGGGATTTTAAAAACGCTCGGCGAGTTTTAGCTTCGACCGGAACCAAGGGGGCCGGATCGATCAGCGGAACTCGGATCCTCGTTGGCTTTGTTGAAAAATCAAAATTAGATACTTAGTATTCACGTGCGTAGTGGATGAAGCTGATAGCCTTCTTGTGTTAGGGGAAGGTCAATGGTGTCTTGTAGATGGGTAGGTAGAGCGGTTTTAAATTGGGTAGGTTGTCAGTTGTCACCCCATGTTTAGTGCCTTATAATGGAAATGGAAATCGGCGTTTTCAGGTTGAAAACGTCTGTCATCGAAGAGATTATCACCTATTTTTTGTAGGTATAAGTAACGTTTTCTAAACTGATTAAATAAGGTCTTAATAAAAGGGCTGCAAAAAAAACTAGACAAAAGAAGTACAATTTCATTCTGGAACATTAGATATTGAAAAGTCCGTGTAAAGGAGCTTTGTCGTCGTTTTGCAGAAATTATTAATACAGCAACACATAAAACAAGAAAAAAACCTACCACTACATAGGTTACGAGTTCACTGTATACCAAAGGCTTTTGTTAAGAAAAGGCAATAATCGGTTAGACTAAGAAAAATAATCAACAAAACACGTCGCTTGCTACAAAACGCGGCAAGCAGCGTTTGCACATAAAACCTGCTCACACACAACATTACACAGTACGGAACCCTATGTTTGCCAGTAGTACTTTACAGAATGTGTACGAAAACAAACACGACACACTATGTCATAATCATTATGTACTAAACAATAAAGTCGAAAATCGAACACGAAACTGTTTAAGCGAATGCAAATAGCATGTAAATATTCTGCGTTTATTTTCAGCGTTGAAGCAACGAGATAAAATTCGCGGCCGTAAAATAATATAGCGGGGCGAAAGAGTATATTGTTCGTGGTATCATTAAGCTTGTTCACATACTACTTAGAGTCTGTGTTGCTATTATAAACGCTCTTTGTTGTGCATTTATGAGTGATTAAAGTTGATGAGGAATAAATATATATTGGAAAATGTAAAGTTTACGTTCCTAAATTGGGTTTTATAGAAGTGCTAGCTGATATACCGTAGTTAACTATAAGTCAAAGATTGGTTGTAAATGCAATGGTTCCTATTTGTGAGCTATTTTATTGGAAACCTGAGTGTATTGGCCATGATTGCAAATTACTTAAAGTAAAAAGCTCATAAACATAAGAAAGATTTACCTAAAGCTTATAATTTAACCAACTATTAGGAAAAACGTAAACACAACATGTCCAAAAACAATGAGATACCATTATTATAAAATAATGTAACTAGAAAATTGTCTACCGCAAAACTAGGATACTATACATGGAGACTGAGTACAGTAAGCACCTATATATAACCCGAAAGCTAAAATTTCTTGATACCTCCTGCTATTCCGGAGCCGCCCTCGGTAATAAGCCAGCCGAGGTCCACCGGGAGGATCCACAAGTGATTTAAAGAGATACTCAGTTAATGAGCCCCTGTCAGCCACAAATTCAGCCCTTTTCCGTTAAATTCCAACCTAACCACCCTTTTGAATGATCCCGTCTTAGATTTAAGCTAACATGGCTTAGAGTGAATGTATAGACACTAAATTATGAATGGACGCTCAGATGGATAATTAGGACCTTGAAGGAAACATTGATCTCTTTTTTAAGTTCTGTCGCGTAGACCACGTTCCACAAGTTTTTATCCTAATTAAAATATTCTCAGAAAAAACGTCGGAATTCCTGTACTTGTCATGATGAAAGTATGTGCAGCGCACGTTAATATGTGAACATTTTTAAAGCATTTAGCGATTTTAGCAGCAGCTGAAAATCGTTCTTTTTGCCGGGTGACACATCGTTAAGTTCACCCAATAAGTATACGTGTAGAATGTCCCACGAAACTCAGACATTCAATTCCTTTTAATGTTGCCTTTAAAAGAGAAATTAAAATAGACTCCAATCCCTAAGGATTGTCGTATAGTATTACGAGCATGAAGGTAAAAGCATCATGTTAAAAATTACTATGATAATATTCGAGCCGACTGCAAATTAAACCACAAAAATAATTGCCTATCCAATATCGAATGTTCAGAGGTTTAAACGTTGAACTTATAGCATATGCATCTACATAACTGGTTCGATTGCGGTCTATAAGACTGGGAAAATACGTCCCTATGTGCGTCCGATTCGTGTGTTCCATACAATTTATCCGAGTTCGGCTGAGTGTGCACGACCGCAGTATTCGGCAATCGTCCCACACCTTTACCTGTTTCCAATATAAACAAGGCTAAAAAAAATCGTCCGAATACGTTTTCGTTCACTAGGATAAAGTTATTTGATTCTAACATTCTACATGAACATTGCTGGTTCTTATGAACTGAATTAATGTCATAATTGTGGCAGTTTCGGATAAAATAAATCGATATGGCCTGCTTACATAATACCGCCCGCAGTTTGTCTGTAGAATGAATGCCATTAACCATTTAACTTGGCCTCTATGAATTCATGGAATTTCATGTATTAGTGCAGCAATGAGGAGCCATGAGAGGTCACTATTAATAAAATAAACGAGTTTACAAGACAATTATGAGTAGAATTTCTTATCTAATCCGTTGATATACGAACGCCTATTATAATCTATTATCTAGGTAGGTACGTCATACATATCTATCTAAAAAATTTAATGTGTTAAATTGTTGGTCACGTAATTATTTGAATTAGTTTTTTGTGTACCGACGAGGTAGATGGTCCTTTATATTTATCTGCATTTATTGCACATATATGAAGTTGGAAAATGGTTTGATTGCCTCGTTGGTCTAGTGGTCGCTATCGCTACTGTTGAGCATGAGGTCCTGGGTTCGATTCCCAGGTCGGGCAACGTTTATTGGGTTTTACTATCTGGAATTTCTCAGTAGCGGCCCGGAGTCTGGATTTATGCCCGGTTGATGGCAATAGGCTCGCCCCCTATTATATGGGACCTAAACATAACTGGCGAAATGTGGGTGTACTATAGGTACACCTCTGCACAACCCTTCGGGGAAACAAGGCGTGATGTTGTGTGTTGGAAAATGGTTTGGTTGCTAACAAAAGGTTTGCGTAGATGATCAACGATTGAGGCATCCCATGAGCATTTAATTACTGAAAAGTTTTCACAAAATCGAGATGGACCGGTAAAATGGGAAACAGAATAGAAATAGGTATGCCAATATTGTACATAGCTTATTCACCCTCTAGGATTAACAAAGTGCCTCATACTCCTACACATCTTGAAGAACTATATAAATGTTATAGATGAAACTGTTGAAAAGCGAACCACATAGGTACCTATGTAGTTATAACTTCAAGACATATTAAATTAGCGGAAGCTTAAAGCTCTACAGAATATTCTAATTTAGTTTCGGTCTGTCTAGTTATTTCCGTCTACCCTAGCTTGACCATTTAAATGTGATCCTCTACCGCCGCTGTAATCCTCTGTATCTTAAAGGGATGGCGGGTCATTTTAAACTGGACTGTAACATATAAATGTAGTAAGTATATAATATAGGTTGGTGTGTATCGCATTTTGTGAAATTGCGAAGAAGCTTGTAGTAAGGATGCCCGACGTGCCCAAGGGAAAGCGTCTGGACTAAACACCTCGTTTTTGTTTTATCTTTGTTGTAGTACCTAGGTACTGTACTTGATCTAGTCTGGGTTTATTTGGAAAGTATATTTAAAAGGAAACTCTTGAACGAATATTGTGAACCAATCTATATTTCTGAAAAAAGGTCGTACAAAAATATACCTATATATGTATGTCAGTACCTATCTAATGAGATGCCCACTATTCAAACCATACAGAGACACTTGAATAACTAATGTCATAACAGACAATTCGTAAAAGTGCCCACAATCTCATGAATATTAATTTTTAATCCCACTCTTGCAACCACGATAAATTTTCGTAAATTACTTTTATTCAACACCATAACCACACCATATTTTTCATTGAAACACGTATTTACAAACCACAATTAAATTCTACGCCATTCTGAGAACCAGTATTCAATAGAAAACGAGGCACATCACGTACTTGTGCCTACATTTATATTAAAATATTTTATAGAAACCAGTACTAAGCCGCATCTAATTCACACTTATAAAGAAGATAAAGTGTCCAGATGGTCACATAGGAACATTTTTCAGGTGTCTGCAAATTATATTTAAAGGATGAAAGGAAGGTACTGGTTTCAAGCTCTTGTTATAATAAAGAATTAATTGTTACACCCCTATTTATTGCAGATTATAGTATGTGAAGGTAAAGTATATCTACTTCAAAATCCAGCTGATATATTGTATAGTGTTTATAACCTCCGTTATTTATTTCGTTACATAATCATTATTTTGAACAACATCTCTAATGACATGTAAATATTCAGTGGTAATTTTATATAGGTAACCGTCTGCAACCGTAATTTTAAATTATAATTAGTTAAAATGTCTTGTATCCTATAATGGTTTATTCAAAAGGCATTGAATGAGTTTGTAAATCTTTTTTATTATATTTTTGTACCTAAGCATATTTTCAGTCAAATCTGAAATAAATTACCAAGTAACAGAATTCTATGGAAAATTAAATTATTTATACATATAATCTACTTAACAGATCTCGCAGCATCATCAAAGGACAGTCGTCAACAAAATCGCAAGCCATTATACCCGTATCGTTACGATGCTTAACGCAACGCATTACCCTTAATTATTGTCCACACAATTGCCACGCCATTCCTACGCTACGTACTTACTACCACATTAGCAACTCTCATAACACTATATCTGCTATGAAATATGCTTGTGACACCGTGTCCCAAACCATTTTGTTCCTTATACGTCATAATTACGGGCGAGTATTGAGTGCGGGGTAGTATAAAACTACAAGTGTAGGGACGATTTTGTTTTATAAGGGAGGGTTCTAATGTCTGTTCATCGGTCGACTCTCGCTTGACCGTAGGGGTAATTTGGAGGCAGACAGCGGACACATTTGCATTACAATGAGAGTCGGATCCCAAGGCGTGCGGGGAGGGGGCTTCCGCCAACGGATAAGCCCGCGTTTTGTATGTATAAAAGTGTGTAAGTTTGTCTGGAAGCTCGCTGAATACTTGAATATTAATTGTTCCTAGTAATTTTTATTTGTAATTGTTTAAGAATTGAAATTGTTTATAGAATATTGTTAAATGTTAAGGGTATTGAATTTTATTATTGATCTTTATTACATTGTTTTAGGTATGCCCTCGTAGGCACAGTTTACTCAAGTAACTAATAACGTCTTTCAGGAGAAATGCAATCAACTGGACTCAATCCGAAATTTATCGAAACACATTTTTAATTCACAATTAATTAAAAGTTTTGATGACTTTCGTATTGAGTAATAAAAGCAGTGCAAGAACATACTTTAACTCTACTTAAAAATTATGTCAGCAGACATATAATAAAGCAAAGGAAACAAACTGACCCTTTTTGCTTCTATTTGTTTGTTCCCGTTTTATTTTACATCTTGACACGGCATCGGCAGCAGGAAGTTTGGACATAAAAAGGTCCATCTGGAAAGTGTATTCCGGAAAAGACAACGTATTCAGCGCACTTAGCTATTAAATAGTGTTAATTAATTTGTAAATGTTATGAAAAACACAAGAAAATCTGAAAACACTGAAATCGGAAATCAGCGAATCGGATATCGGGCAAACTCTTTTAAACAAAACTTCCCTTTGTATAAGAAGATCCCTTGGCCTGCTAGTGACGGGACAATGGCGATAAATAGGTTTTACGCAATCAATTACAATTTAAATCCAGTCTTACTTTTGTCAATGACAAGCCACCAAACCAGCTGTAGATCGACTAGACATAAATATTAATAAATGCAACTGGTTATTGCAAAACCAATCTTATATCACCAAAACAAGTTGTTGAAGTTATTGTAAACTATATATCTTTAATTAACGGCTTTAGAATTTTTGCCAACGAATAATTTCAGATTTAGCCACTTCAAGACTGCTTCATTTTGGTCTACAGTTTTGTCTAGACCCGTTTCTAATCAATGAGTTTTGGCAGTCAATTGCTCATATTCTTGATTATATCTAGTACTTAGGCTAGACTGAAAAATTGATTCTGACTCAAGAAAATTATCTTTTGAGAACATTTTTGTAAAACATTTTGTCTTTGTGCTGTTGTTTCAATTTAAAAAATTTGCTTGGAAATATATTTCGAAGATTAGATGTATAATAAATCATTGTAAGAAACGATTGTAGGAAGAAACATGAATACAATTAAAATTAACCGTTTCCGGGCTGTTTGTAATGGCAGGAAATTATTTTTATAGGTAGTATAAGCACAACCTTTCTTTATTTATGGAACATTAGAAGACAATAGAGCTATTTTTCAATGACCATAATAACATAATGTAAAAACTTTACACCAATTGTTCTTGTATTGAAAGATCAATACAATCAAGCAAATAATATTTAAGACCAACACAATACATGAACGTGCTCCAATAAAGTTAGCGAACGTTCTGTGAGAACTTGATCCAGTGCATTAATAAAATATATCGCGTAGGGGCGATTACGTCAAAATAGATGCTTCCCAAAGGCGCCAACGCACCGAGTGCGGGACAAATACCAATATGTTGCAGTAAAGTGCAATACGACGTGACGTGAATGTACAAAAAGGACAAGTAGGGTGGCCATGCGAAATCGTCTCGAAGCAAAAACACCTATTTGTTTTTCTCTTGTCGAGTCGACAAAGTTAAAGTTAAAGTGCTCAGTTTCAATCTCCAAATGAATTGTGTTTTACAGCTGTTGGTTTTTAACTAAAATAACACGAATCTGACAAAAACTGACTCTGATAGGTTGGATTATCCTTAAATTATGAGTTAGGATGTGAAATGGTTTAGATATAACATTTATCTAAATTATTTCTTCAGCGCAAAGTAAAAACTTTATGCCTTGGGCATCGAAGGGTTAATTAGGAGTGCTTTCCATAAATACATCCTATCAATCCATTCTGAATATAACAAATATTGGGAAGGTATAACCATAATGACTCGAAAGACCAACCCAGTTTTAGGTATATTTAGATTAACGAAAGAAGCGGAGGTCTGTATTTCCAGGAAATATCAGTTAATTGAGGTACCAAAGCAAAAAACAAAAATGCTTCATATCACGAAACCCATTAAGGCAGATAGTTTAAATTGATATATTAATTATTTGCATTTTCACTCAAAATGAAATACACCAACAAATAATTTCTTTTTCGTTAAGTAGAGAGATAACGTGAAAGAGATTTCAGTAATTTACTTATAACATAACATTGGGGTTAGGCAGAGGTATACCTAAAGTACACCAAAATTTCGCCAGTTATGTTAAAGTCCCATGGAATACTGTAATAATAATAACTTGATGTGGACTCAGCAATCATTGTGCCGATAGTCGTGACAGCGAATAGCTTAATATCCAAGAGCCTCGACCAACACTTGAGAAGGCTCTCGTTCGGCAGCTGGATCAAGGGCACTTCTGGACACGGCTCGCATTGTCAGGAGGTTTTTCTCTCTGAAGCCCTGGTAGCTTGTACCCTGTTCCCAATACCGGTGGCATACTATTTTTCTTATTTTTAAATGTTTCTTAAATTAAAATTTAAATATGTAATTGATGTTTTAAATTGTAATTTGTTTTTGTTTAAATTTAATTTTATTGCTTTCTTGATTTTAATATTATCATCGTTTTCAGTTGTTTCTATAATTTTGTTTCAATCCTCATTTTATTCTATTTTTGTTTTTTATCTATTTATTCAGATTATTTAACTTCCTTTAATTGTAATTTTACTTTTAGTGCTTCAATTAAATGCTTTATTTTACGTAAATATAATTTTATGACCTTTGGCTGCATAAAACTTAATTGTAACCTAAAAGGAAGAAGTCACTGGCTCCTAAAATACAGGAACTCTACCTAGTTCTGGAGACAGGGTCTCTCATTTTTCTGTAACCTGTTTTATGGCAATAAAGAATTTATTTATTTTTATAAATAAAATAAACGGAGGGTGACAATCGACATCAATCGGGCCCAAATCAGTCTCCGGGATGCTACTGAGAAATTACAAATGGGAAAACCTCAATAGCATTTTGCCCGACCCGGAAATCTATCCCAGGACTTAATGCATATCTTGCAGTAGCGCTTGCGACCACTGGACCAACAATACAGTCATGATGTCAGTCGATCAGTAAACTTAATGGATCAAAATAAAAATCAGCGTAAAATACGTCTAAATTTTTTTGTTCGATCCTGGAACGTATGAAACCATGGAGTCCCTACCATCATGCAAAGTGCACAATATATATAATTATAGTTCTGATTATACTTAATATAATCGCATGTAGGTACTAATGTAAACTACCTTAATATGTAATGCCACAGGTGTTCTTAAGCCATCAAATGTCCACTTGATGGATTTTTGTAGAGCACTGATATATTTATTTATATACCACTTTACATTTTAGAAACATACATAATGGCTTGGGATGGAGTTATTGCTTTGTTATTGTTTCACGAAGTAAATACAGTGGTATATAACTAACAAATAGTTTTTATATCGTTCGTTCGCTTTGGGACCATTGCGATCGTAGATCGTATACTATTTGATCGAATGGGGAGGTTGTCCTAGTTTCTGTTAACTTTTTCATATAGAATTCTGTTGGCATAATTTAGAAAATGATTTCCTTTATTTACGGTTTAATATCTAGTTGAATGGTCATTGTTTATTTGGCTATTTGAATTCGTTACTAAATATATTACTGTTTGGCTCAAGAATTGTACGATTATGGGTGTAATTGAATATGGAATCTGTCAGAAAATTATCAGTCACAATGAAATAAGCAATTTCAAGTGTTTGAGTATGACACAAATTATGGGTTATATTATATACTTACGTTAAGTGCTCAAATAAGTAACGATACGTACTACTATTATTGAATGTGTTAGTTACGAGCAGTTATGATAACCTACTTAAAGAAATACATTCAATTGGTTTGGCAAAGGAATCAAGACGAATTATCGAGCTGCAAGTTGTTTGCTAGGCACAATGTTCTTAAATATTTAACCATATCAATAAATATATTTGTGGAACGTCTTTTTACTCTCTAGTGCCAATTTCACCAATGAAACTGAACGCGATCAGGCAATCTAAACCGCGTTTAAGAGCTGTCAGTGTCAATATTCCTCATCAATGTGTGTGAGTGACAGGTCTTGAGCGCGGTATCGATGTGCTGATCGCGATCAGTTGGTGGTCAATTACCGTAATCGACCGACAAGCCCTCATCCTCACGCTATACATATCTAACTATAAATTGCAATAGGTACCTGCATATATATATGCAGTGTCTACATGCATGTACTTTGAACGTTTACAACAAAACTAGTTACCTACCTATCTAAACTATAAACCCACTCAAACCACGAACTTCCCTACCGCATATCAAAACCAATCTAGACGGCAGATTCCCGCTGAACTTAGTTCAATTTATCATACAACAATGTAAGCTCAGACGGCCTTCTTAATCAATGCAGGCAACGTGCACAATCAGCCGTAATGGACTGATGTATGGCCTGAATGCGGTATATTAGCGTTGTGTGGACCTGGACCTGCAATGCGGATGCACTGATGTCCCTTGCCAATGAACGTGGGCCCGTCTGTGTTGGTACTTGCTATCTGCATAGTTATAGGTATGTAGTTGAGTATTGAGTCTGATTTGAGACGAGGTTCTTGTTTGTTGTTCAGTTTGAAGATAATGTTGATTCTCGTTTCACATTTTTTTAAGCCGAGTTAAGTTACTGTTGTTTTATACCAACAGGTAGGTATGAATGGAAATCGATGTGGGTTTTGGCAGGGGTTTCGGACAAAGATAAGGACCAGCAGCCTAGCTTGGCCTTTAAATAGAACGCTGTTCTTTCAGCAACACACTAAAAATAAGTTATACGACACCGTAAGAAGTATTTCAGTTATAGTACCTATAGTCTACTGGGGGCGATCCTGTCGCCATTTTTATCGGAAACGATTTCTCAAGCTGTAAAACAGATTTTCTTTCCTAGAATACGAGACAGAATTGACTTGCCTTTGTTTCGACTGACCTACTCCAACAAGGCGACATTGTAGAGAAATCATTATTTTTAAATGCCATCCATAGTCGTCATATAGGTTAGCTAATTGTCTACTGTATAAAAATTGAGCCTTTATCTACAAACTCTATTAAAAATCCAATTTACATGAAAGTGTTATTAGGTACGTGTGGGAGAAATTAGCCTTGGTCAATTTGGTACCCAACTACAAATTGAAAGTAGTTCTCAGCGTCTTCAGACTAATTATTTCTAGGTATATTGACAAGTGCTCTCTGTGTGCGGCTGACTGGTTACCACTTCAGATTTTCTGGAAGTTTGCAGTCCCTTAATTTCGGCAAACAATTGTGAAAATTGATTCCCACGATATGTTAATAATTTAGTTTACTTTGAGGTGTTTTTTAGCAAGAGACCCCACAGCAGACATATTTCAAATAGATAAACCCGACTGAAAACAAAATTCGTATAAAAACGAAGCATTCCGAAACACATTTCGTCTTTCAAATACAGGACACAACACAAACAGCACTTCAGAATTATAAAAACAAATAATAAAACTTCTAAAACAGAAACAATAGTCACATAACAATAAGACACGGACGTAAACGTTAAAAGAGTAGACAAAAGTAAAAAAGTAACAAAAGCACACAATATGCCATTCAACCCTTTCGTCAAAATATGACTAGAATCGACACTTCCTTATTGCGTCGTAAATTTTAACAAGCGACATACAAATCTTTGAAGACAATAACATATTTTTTATTAGAGAATATTCGTTACCAGTCCTTAAAGAACCAGTGCGCTGCGTACGTGTTGGAAATAAAATTTTAGTTCATTTAAATAGTTTGCGTAGTAAAACACGTCTGGACTACCATGTCGTATTCTTAGAAAATACCTGTTAAATTAATCAATTCACATTAGATCTGAGAAAAATCATGGCCACACAGCAAAAACATTTCCAGAGAAAAAGGTTCACGAATTCCATTAAGGAAACTATTAAAAGGAGAGGTCATTACCAAGTAAGTGGCTTTTGGTTTATACCTACACATGTTCAAGAAACCTTTTCGCTGGCTATAATTTTACTGACCACGGAAATTTTACGGAACCATTGGACTTACCAAAAGGAACGAAAAGGCATTTTCAGCCATTCACCTTTCAATTTATTGCTTACATTATCGCAAAGAAATCTGACGACCTAAGTTCCTAACATAGGAAATATCGTTACATTGAGCAATTTTTTCTGACAAAAAACCACTAAATTGTAGCAATAAATTGGAAGGTGTAATGTAGTCCGTTACAGTTATTTATTTGTTTTTCCTCCAATTTCTTAGTTATTCATTCATTCTTACTATACTAGAGTAATAAAAAGAATGATAAACTCGAAGAACAGAAGCATTTGCATGAGTATTACCCTCTAAGATTTCCATATTCTCTATAAATTGTACCAATATTTAATCTTTAGTGTTCATATAGTTACATTAAAGTATGTCATGTATTTGAACATGAACTTTTCTTTTGAAATGGAATTAGTTTCAAGTGGAATTCAAACAGAGTGTTTGCAGACAAAAGCTTTAGTGTCTAAAGTTATATATTATTCAGTGTATTTTACAAAGCGGTTACTGTAACTACTAAATATGTATTTAGGTATTCTTGGGTATCAAATAAGTATACAGGTACAGACGAACGAACGTCGGTGGTAACGCTTCAACCTTGAGCTGGCGTTCTACGGAGCGTTCTACGGAGTTTCAGTAGAATAAGAGGCCGTCTTATACTGGTTTAGTTGCAACTATTAGACGACCTACAGTACCTAGTAAAGAGTACCTACTGCCGGTACCTTGACGTACTGTTTTTTTTTTTCTAAAATACTAGGCATCGTTAGCAATCTTTTTAGTTTTCGAACCCAACGTAGAACCTCTTTGTGATACTAAATTATTTTATGTTCTGTAAATAGAATAGTGAGTTGACATTCCTTATCTGAATATCGCTGAGAAGAATTAGCGAAACTAACTCAAGGGTCAAGGTCTCTGGAATGGTCCTGCCTTAACAATTTAGAAAGGTAATAAATAATAGGTATTTAATGCGTCGGAAGTAGGTCCCATCCATAACCTAAGCATCTAAACTATTGTTAGAATCAGTAAACCGTAACTTTAAATAACCCGTGCTAAGCCCACGATTGAGTTTGAAACGCACGGGCCCACAACCTCGTAACATTTTGAAATAATGTTGCTCATAATAGTAATTACCCCGAGTAGTTAATTTTCATACACAACCGTTAAATGTGAAGGCTCTCGTAATAGATGTAGTAAATATTTATTATTTAAATGGGACATCATACTTTCAAATTTGAAATAATGCTTGAGCTTTGTGAGTTTTGTTAAAGCTTTCGGTGGTGAAGCTGTCGGTATTGGCGCCGCCAAGAAAACTGATCTAGATGTCTCAATTATGTTGGAATGGGTTGTTAATTCATTCTAAATGAAGTTTCTTGGAAGTTCCTGTAGGTTGGCTACATGATTCTTACTTTGTCAAAATTATAAAGGTCACAATCGAACTTATCCATGTACAAAAATCGGTTGTGAACCGAGGCCCTAAAGGCGACAGGTGTGTTTGCCATAAGATACGCGATAGATATTGGAGTTCTACAAAATATATACAAGCTATTAAATTAAATAAAGAATTTAAAGTAAGTTGAATGACATAAAAAAAATGTGTTTTGTGCATTTGCGCGACACAAAGGCACCGCTCGTAGCGCGACACGCGGTGCCTTTGTGTCGCGCTATGGCATCGCGCCTGTAGACCTTTATCCAGAATATGAATACCTATTTATTAGTAATGTATTCTCTTGTATATTAATTTAAATACTCAACCTTGTTTCAATAACCACTGTTTAATACGTAAACATTTGCATTTGCATAATATTTTTCAAGATATGGGTATGAAAACTCTAACGATAATTTAGAAAAACTTATGGCTCTGGGTCTACAATGTTGCATGAAGGTAGGTAAGTGTAACGAAGGCTTTATGTTGATATGGTCGTAATCGAATGATCGTGTACTACTCGAATAATTGGTTTTTATGACTAAGAACTTTGATTGTTGGAATTCCAATAATTTTCCATAGTAATGGGATCGGTAGTTCCTTTATCGTATTAAGGTAAGATATATTTCACTCTTACTGCTGTACTATTTTTAATACTATTTAAATAATAATTGTTTATAAATTTTCACTCCGCCCAAAACAGTTTCCATAAACTGGATTTGAATGTCGATAGATACCTACTACACTAATACATAACCAAAAAAATTTAGCGAAAAGACATGTAAGTATCGTTAAAATAATTAAAATCACACTAATATTATGAATTAGCAATAAATAGCATGCTTACATTATAGTGTCAAATATCAAAGTCGAATGGAAATCGTTAAATTTATTGTTATGACAGTCATCATAGTAGGCAGCTAAATATAATTTTGTTCATGTTTATTGTACAACTTACTTTTGTGATCCGAGGAGATAAGCAAATTCTATCTATTAATTATCGAACAGGAAGAATATTTAAATATGAGATAATAAAGTAAAGAATAATGTTTTTGCGTGTATGTTAACTTGTATGAAAACTTATGACATTAGACATAGTGTCAGAATAATTTAGTTGACGACAAAATTTAACCAGAACCGTGAAAATGACCATAGAATAAAAACGAGTTTTGTCGATGGGAGAATGGAAAATTGCACTTTGTCTATTCTCCCGTCAACAAAAATTGGTCGTGCTACGCGTGCTGCAGGTTCAATTTTGTCGTACCCTTTAGGGATTTCTTCCGTTAGGAAGAAAACATGATACTCAACTTTTTCAACTTCAATGTTATACTACACAATTTCAAAAATAGGTGCAGACTTTAGAGCGTGATTAGTTTTTTTTTACTATTATGGTTTTCATAAAAAAATGGTACGAATCCCTAATTCTCAGTGATCGTTCGTTTATATTTGTTTTGCTAAATAAGCCTCAACACTTCTGCTTAGGACGCTCGCTGCAAAGATACAAACTTTAAACCGATTTCTAAAAGAGGGAGGTTATCTATTCGTCTGTATATACAGAGTGAATTTTTCAAGTCAGCATCAAAACTGTAAAGGAAGAAAAACAAGAAACCCAAAGTTTGCAACTTAGATGTTATATAATATACAATTTCTTAAATAGGTGCAGACTTTAGGGCGGGATACGTTGTTTTTTTACTATCAAGGTTTTCAATTAAAAAACGGAACGAATAGCTGAATTTTTCGACCCAAGCTATTCGATACGAATTTACAGTTATAAGTTCTGAAATCGATTCTATTAGCCATTATTTTACAATAACCCCATCCCTACCTACTAGTTGTCGTGAGCAAATTTAAATGCTGTCAAAACAATATGGCGCCAAGCAGTTCCAAATTTAGTCGAAGTTAAATTAGGGGTGAGTCGCCTTATGTGTGTTCACTCGTAACAATTGTGTGAGGCTATAATTAAACTATTTTCATAATAACGTAGGCGTTCACTGAACTTGTTAGTAGGTAAGCGTGTTTTATCGTAATTTTGTTGTAAAATTAGATGTTTTGTGATCACGGAAAACGTCGCACAAAAAGTCCCCTAAATAATTACGTGCATGTTAATTTAATAATTTGATGAGTGAGATTTTTATTTCGTCTTCTTATAATTCTCGTCTCTACTCAACCAAAAAAACAATTTCAGAGGGACTTGATATAATCTGAAACCCGTTTTGTTCATCAATCATTTCTCAATTGTACAAAAAATTACTTCGCCTTAACAATCAAACGGTTAACAAGACGTACCGTACCACGTATCGATCAGAAGGGATCGTTACTTATGAAGGAATGAGCTCAGCAAATCGACGATCGTCCGTAATAGAAATCAATTGATACAAACGACATAGTTAGGTGTGAAAAACAACTCATAACAGATAGTTTTCGAGTAAGTAAATGATTCTATTACACTGTCGAGAATTCATTTAGGTATGTTGCGTGCCTTTATAAAAGCTCTATAATGGTATTATTGTAATAAGATTTTTTATTCATTCGCTGCAGTATTTAGCACACGCTCCAGCAAAATATGCGTATTCACAGTAATATATGAACTCTTAACTACTTAATTCTCGAACATTATCATAAACAGTTCCACCAAAGAAAACCAGACATATCGTAATTAACTGTTCTATTAATAGTGCGGAAAATTGATCGGGTATTGCCATAAAGGAATCTATTTAGTCCCTATCGACGGCCGCCAGAGGTCATCAACATCTCTACAGTAATACTGAACCATATAAGGCAGACGCCATGACTACCCCAAATTTTCACGTTACATAAACTCTTAGGTATTGATAACCTACCTTAATTAAACCTTGAGCTCATACGCGCACGTTTTGGCTTATAGACACCGCTTTTTATGTGAATTACACACGTAATTAAGCAATAAATTGCATGAAAAAATTGCTTGATCATGTTTTTATTACCTTCTGGCTTCTATCTTATTGGCTGTTGTCAAAATACGTTTTTATTTACTTATCCTTGTACTTACTTTATCCCTTTTGCTGAGTGATATAAAATAATGAAACGAATGATCATACCTATGCTATTAAAAGTATGCCTTGTTACATACTTTTTGTGGCTACTTAAAGGTTTACATATTCATGTGTTGATGATAGTTTTCTCTACATGATATATTTATATTCGAGAAATATTTGTAGAAAAATCATGTGCCTATGTTCTATTTGACGTTAATCTATGATCTAGTAGCGATTTTCAGTTTTATTGTAACAATGGCGTTGATTTCTCAGAACCGATTATAATTTAAGTAAATGAATATTCGATCTATCTACTTATTAAACTGACAGTGTCTTAATTTAATATCATTTCACATGCAAGTTAGATGTTACATCACGTTATTTGTTCACTTTTCATCTAAATCAGAAACCTGTTCGATTAATTATAATGAAGACTAGTAATGGATGAGTTTATTGACTTTGATACACTTTAAACGTCTATTAAAAAATCCTAATAATGTTTAGACAAATTATGCATCGAATGGCCCGAAATAATTAATTAATGATAAACACTAATAAATATTAATATGCAAGTAATTTAATTTATTTACGAAAATGAGCAGGAATAGAAAAAAAGAGAGATTTCAGAGACAAAAGTAAGAATATGTACTAAAATACTGCAAAAAGATACAAAATTTGAAGGAACAAAAAATGTAGAAAAAACAAAATAATATTCCGCTTTATAATTAACATTCCAATCTAAAGCGGGCATTCCACAATCCTTGTTCGTGCTGGATCCGACTTACAAAAATGTCTTCGATCCCGTAAACGTACAAAGTTTAGCAATTTAATAGTGTCGAAGCCAGTCGTCTAACGCGACATTAATTACATTCAGTGTAATTGAAAGTTGGAAGCTTATCGTGTCTAGAAGTTGTATCGTTGTACCTATGTACTGTAGGGCGGGAGGGTTCGTTGGGGCAAACATAAGGCAGATTATATTATTAATGTTGGCAGTATCGATAACTTATATTTTTATGGATTATGTTTAAAGTTTTCTGTCTGTGTTTATTTAAGAAAGGGAAATATGTCTGTACCTACGAATTTAGGTATTGTATACTTATTTCAAGGAATGCACCTGCCTATACAGGCACAATTTTAGACAAAGAATAACGCTCATCTCGCCTGCAGATTCTCCCAAAGTTGATTGGTGAAAATCAAAAAAGACTTAACGGCGGTAGATTTAACTTCGATTTCAAAACCAATGTCAATTTTAACAATAATTTAATATCATCATTTTAAGCATTGCTAGTTATATACCTACATTTTTAGTTGAGCAAGTTTCCAAGTCGCAAGATACATTTACCTAACATTGAAACAAACAAACCTATACGAATTTACCGAGTTCCTTAATAACAAAGAAAGTAATCCTCACTTGTTACGTATATTAATATTAAGTTTCAGAGTCTCTCCGATTCCATTACCTTCCGTGTAGGTATTTACCTTATGTACTAAGTACTCTTTCAAAGCTTAAAAAGCATTCGAAAGGTTTTACGTACTGATAACTTGGAGGAACTCATTAAAACAATCAAGATTTCTTCTTAGGGTATATCCCTTCTTCCTACGGCCCTAATAATCGTGCATGGCCTGAAAATTAAGGACTCGTAACAGGTTTGGATTTTGCCATATTCATCACTCTACGCAGACAAATTTGGTGACTTAAGGATGATGCTGTAATGGATTCGACTTTCAACCTCTAAGCGATTGTTATGGGTACAAGCCCTGACGAGCGAGAGAGTTGTTAAAACCGCCTGGTTTTAACGACTCTATCGCTCGTCAGGCCTTTTTATAGTCTTTAAGTACTCTTTGGGTTCTGCTCTTGTAACAAGGATAGGGTTTCACACGCTCCAAAAACAACTCTTAAATACCTTAACCGCACAGAACCCATTGCAACACGAACAAAATGTGTTGAAAGTTGTTGCTTTCATTAATTTGGGGTCCGTAAAGTAATAATTGCTCTTGGGAAGCGCGGGCCGCGTCTAAACTTGCTTATTAACATTATTCGGTAGCCCATGGCTTCTATACAATGGTGTGTCCTAATTATAAACTTTCGTAATTTTCTTTAATCACGTTGCTGTTCCATGTATTTCCCGTCCTTAGCGTGGATGGCGAATACTTAAGTAGAATTTTAATTTTTTACTTGGTCGTCTTTTGTTTCTAGTCGTCCTGCCTAGTGGAAACCATCTCTTGAGGAAGATAAGGTTCCTTTTGCTATGCATCTACTTTGCTCTTACCACGTTAATGTGACTCATTAGTGATCTGAACTGACTGATCGGCCCAATAGCCTTTACCTCAGAAAACTTCATGGCTTCTAAGTCACGCCTATCTGTTCATGTTTTTTCTTCACCCAGCGAAAGTCGTACGAAGGTCATCCTTCGGTTTGATGTTAAAATGCCTATCTATCAATGCCTTCTTTTCACCAGCACCCAATACTACCAGGCTGCACGATGGCAGACAAAAGAGGTAATGTTTGCGTTTCCCTCGACGAACTCTTTCACGAGGAGCAGAACCAGCAGAACCTAGCAGACCATATTCCCAGGGACCAACTTACTCTACATTTAGTTCAGAAAGCAAAAGATTTTCCGATTTTCCTAAGCAAAAATTTGCGCGAACACGTTTCATTTAATGAGTGTTGAGAAACCCATGCGAATGCAATATCTAAGAATAGTTAATGAGAGAGCACTTATTTCCTGCGCTCCTTTCTTCTAATTATGTAATTACCTACATTATCTTTTATACCGCATTCTAATTTGTGTTAAGTACCTTCATTTAGAGACAACCAAATTATATACTTGTCTCGATATATCCAGGAACTACAAAAGCTCTTTAGATAATGCTGTATTAAGTAGAGTTTTACGATTGTTAACTATATAATAAGCTAGACAGTGAAAGCAATAAATTAACTATGGTTAACTATAAAAATAACTAACGTTCGCAAAACGTGCGTCGACTATACAAAAAGTATAGTCGGCCGCATAACACAATACTGTTATATATTAAACTTTTGTTTATGAGTTCGCTAACCTCACACATCGAGTAATTAATAATTATACATACTTAATGAATGTCAGCTACGCTTTTAATGTAATTATAGAGCAATAATATTTTTCATAGCCATAGTTTTTTCCGCGTTATTAGCTCATTACAACATTACAAACATCGTTTAATTACTATTAAGGGGCTGTTTTTACGAGTTTTTAAGCACCTGCCTATGTTTAATAAATAAAATTTACTAATTTAAAACTATGACAGCAGCAAAAATCTGTTTAACGGCCAATTCTGCTCATTAAATGTCAATTTACATAATGGCAAACGCAACAAAAAATTGTCTGACCTAACCAAATATGATTGCCAACTGTACGGAGCGTTTCGCATGATGGCGGACGGTCGTAAAGGGCCGGAGTTGTAAAATAAGTAAAAAAAAAGGGCTCGCCGGTGCGGGCGGCAGCACGGGTAAAGTTCAAAAGGAACTTTTGCTTTTAACCAGTCGGTCGCCAAGTTTAAATTGGTTTCCACCATCACCCTCCGCCGAGAGAATGGGAAAACTAGTAACGAGAAAATTTTGCTACGTACTTATCTATAGGTATGTACCTAACTATCTATTTATTAAATAAAACTTGGATGCCACGTAGAGGTTACATAGCAACCTCTGCCATGCGATAGCCGAGAATGGCGCTAAAGCATAATTTATTACAGCAACAAATCAATCAACCAGTTAAATATATATGCCTGTATCAATTTCGTATGTTGTGGTTGGTCAGACGTACCATTATCAAGCTAATTATTTACATGCGTCTAACATGAAATCATGTTTCGAGCTTGTAAATAATAGCCTGATACTTAAAATAAATGGCGTCAAAATACTACGAGTATTTATCATCATAAACCAGTACTGTCACATTTATAATAAGTTAAGCTCTTTGTATAAGGAGCAGTGGTGGCCCAGTGGTAACGGTCCCGACTTACGAGTTGTAGGTCGTGAGTTCAAACCCAAGCAGGCGCTTTACTTCGTGTAAATAATTTAATCACCACTGCTCTCAAAACGGTGAAGGAAAACATCGTGAGGAAACCGGCATGTCCTAGAACCAAAAATTCGAAGACATGTGACATCTACCAACCCGCACTGAGCCCGCGTGGTGGATTACGGCTCACTACCTCTCATAGAGAGGAGGCCTGTGTCCCAGCAGTGGGAACGTTATAGGCTGATTATGCTATGCTTATGCTTTGTATAATAGTTTGGGAAGAATTTTCTTGTTACGCAGTTATATTTCAACGTCTTTATTCAATGTTTTGCTCGGAGGATTGAAGAATAAAACTTATAGGTCATCGCACATCTAAAATTAAATCACTTTTAAGTTATTTTTTGCACCAATTTCGTCACACGGAGCGCTGTTGCCAATAATTTTTTTGCGTCCTGTCCTTACGCCCAATCGGCGATTCAAGTGGACTCTTAAATACTGCTATCAATGCTATGTTATGTTGAAATATTATAAATCTAATATTTAGTAGTATGTAAATACATTTGATACACATACATATAACGTTATTAAGTAAAAAATACTCAGAAGAATATTATCGATGATCTTATTTGTAATCGTTTCCCGTAGACGCGCGTTATTTTTAGAAATGTTTTATAAAATGACGGAATTACGGGAGTAAGCGCTCTTATACATTTATTTACTGCTTAGCAGTAGACGCCATGTTGATTCACAAATCAATCGTTCGTTACAGGACGATTTATTGCTCCGATTTGATAAGCAACAATGTACAGATGATTGAAACAATAAAGGAAACCTAAATCACTTGCCATGTTTTCGTTCTTTGTCGCTATAAAGTTCACGTGAAACCATTTCAAGGTTGTTAAATGTCAAAAAATTATTTACTCAGCAAAACCCTTGCCGCGTTTGTTTAAAGTGTACATTAATAATGATTTATTGTAATAAATATCTGTTTAATGTGTGTATGTATGGGCAATAAAACGTTTTATGGGACACTTTAGTGCGTTACAACCTCAGAAAATGCTTTTATTGGTATCTAAGCGCCTTACAGAATTGATATAGTCTGAGGTGAAGGAAATGGTTCGGTGTGAGATGTATCGGTGGTTCTGATAGCTATTAAGTTGATTGCTATTACTTTCTAACGTTTCAAGGAATGGCTACGGAGATAAGAAGTCGTGACATTGCGATCGGATTTATTATGTGGTCCAGATATGAATGAATACCTAATTAAAATATGGGAGAGTTAAAAATAAACATTTCGAAGTAAAATTTAAAAAAAAAATAATTAGTGATTCAAACTTTTTTCAATATGGCGTAGCCGCGAAGCACTTGACGCAATTGATACCTACTTTTTTTTTTTGGAAATTGCTGTTGACATAATATATTCCGTTTATTCATTTATTTTACATATTTATACATTTTTAAATATTTTATAAAACAACATAAAAATAAAAAATAAATGTAGCCCGCCGGTATCGGGAACAGGGTCCAAGCTACCGGCGGTCAGGGCTCCAGAGAAAGGGACCTCCTGACAATGCGAGCCGTGTCCAGAAGTACCGCTTTCTGAACTTTCTTGCTTACTGCTGCTGTCACGACTATCGGTACAATGATTGCAGAGACCACGCCCCGCATGTCGACAACCTCGTGGGCTTAGTCAAGATACTGGTTCTTTTATCTTTTTCAGCTTTCACGAGTCTAGCGTCATGAGGGACAGTGTTAACAACAATCATTGCACGACTTTCTCGTCGATCTATCACCACAATATCAGGCTTATTGGCTACAATAGTCCAGTCCGTGATGATAGATCGATCCCAGTACAATGTGACATGATGATTCTGAGAACTGGGTCGGGCACATACCTGTAGTACGGCACTTCTGATTCCACTAGTCTGGCCGCACTACAATGCGAGTTGCTGGTGGATAATCCTAGCCAATAAGCTAGTATTTGCTGTTAGCAAGACGTGAACAACCGGAAACAATATGTCGTATAGATTCACCGGGATGGTGGCATGCCCGACAGATGTCAACCGTACCGTCCTTGACAATGTACTTCCGATAATTACATAATAAATTATTATTACGAGCAGTTACAGCTTTGAATGATGATAAGTAGGTCAGTAGGTACTACCTACTGAAGTGATTTTATTACTTTGATGATTAAATTATAAGTAAATATTTCAACGCTTTCTAGATCATCCATAGGCCATTTCACTAATATGTTCGCCTACCTGCAACCTTTTAAAATGCCAATTTATTATCTACTTATGTATTTTCACACTGGACTGAAATTACTTGGCTATCACACATGTTACACGATTTACACTATGTTTACACATAATTTCACAAATATTTGATTAAAAACAAGATTCCACCTTAATTTTTACGAATGCTACGAGCAAAATGCTTTGCGACCAAACTTGCACTGCAGAGATTCACCTTTCCCAACCCTCTAATGCCTGTGATTATTACTTTTGCCACACCTTTGTCAAATAATTACCTTCACAGTTATGTTTTTACAATGCTCTAACCTGAAAACGCGTCAACGCCACTAAAATTAAACCTTAAAAGAAGTGAATAGGGTTGCGAATAACATGGATTTTCTTAAACATGGAAAGGCATTGACAGAAATATTTATTACACCTCAAAGGGTTGGTTAATAGCGTGATGGTTTTATGGTTCCACGTTGTGCAATTTTCCTGCATTGTACAACTAAACTGATGTATTGTTAGATACTGCGTTGTGTCATTTTGATACTTGAATTGAATGTGTGCGTTTATGAAAAGCTGAATTTAATAGTAGACTGCCTACTAAGTAAGTAGGTAAGTACAAAAAAAATATTGTACATACCTTTTAGTAGATTGAGCATTTAATGTTTAAAAATCTGTTTCTGGAATTACATTACCTATTGAAAAATGCAATAAGGAAAGTCATCAATAACTTAAATGCATTCTAATAACTACCAAAATGTGGTGAAACAAAGACACAAAATTAAAAAAAAACAAGTAGTATTAAAAAGTATCTTTATGCATTTAAAATGGCATATATTAATGGAAATGCAGCCATTTAACGAAACAATTTTAAGTAATAATAACATCAAGGCTAATTCAAGACTATTGTTTCTTCAAGAATATCGTGGAATTGGCTCTAAAATTTTATTATCTATTGACTTATTAAAACACAAAGTTATTAGCAACATAAAATATAGGTATTACCTATTGCATCGGCTTGCTTTGAAGCACTTTATTAGTTTTATAACACTTAGAATACCTATCAGGAATAATAATGAGAAATCACAGATTACAATGTTATAAACCACTCGGTATCTACCTGATGACGCCATCTTTTCCAACATCAATGACAACTATATTACATTATTGACATTTATTAACGTACTAAAACAAAAAAGTTGATGAAATGTCTATGGTACTCTTTTTATTATCTTTTCTTACAAGGATGTCTATAGTTTAGTAATATTTATGCCATCCATAAAAAAAAAAATATTTTCGATTAGATCCTTGCTAAGCGACGAAAGCTCAATAATGAAGTACATATCATTATTTCTGGTATAAAATAGAAATTCAAGTAGATCTTGGTCATTTTCTTGAGAAAGTAAATTGAGTCTGAGATTTAATCTCAGACTGAAACTCGAAGACTAAGCGACCATTTAAATCAGATACTTTCTTTTTAATTGTATTTTTATTCCACTGAAGTTTTAAAATTAATTGCCTACTGTGCCATTGCTTGAATCGTTTTAATTTAACCTTATAAACTATTTTATTTTTCATTTCCCCAAGTATCAAATCCGCTCAGTCGCGCTATCTGTTTGTTTTAGCCAGCAATTAACCACTGGACCATCAATAAAGCGTGCTAGTAAGGCGGCCACCGACAATGGGACCATTGTGACTCCACGTAACCCTTTCTTCGTGACAGGAACAGTTATAACACCTAGCCTGTCAATAAATCCGAAACAACGGAATCCTTCACTCTGACTATTGTTCAAAAAACCGTGATTTAAGTTCAGATATTACGGTGCATTTTACCTGTTGCGTTTGAACGGTTAAGAATTCTCAAGGTTGAGTAATATATTTTGTATGAAGATGGGTTCTTGTCAAAAATAGAATTTCTTAAATCGTGAATTGTATGAACTCTGTCGGGATGTTGGAGAAATACTTTATGCTACGGAGTTTTGCCTTATATTTATTTCAAGGTAAGTAGCATTATATTTTGTATAATTTGCAAAAGTAAGTAAGGCTTTCGTTTTTATGTGATTTTGGTTTTTTCTCTAAACACTAAATTTTGTAAAAACATGTCAAATGACATAATTAATGGTTCATAGATGCAGATATAATACCAGTAGCCTCAATTATAAACATGTAAAGATAGGTACATACCTACAAAATTATTACCACTTAACGATTCACATAAATTAAGCAAGTTATTAAATTATAAAAACCCTTATTTAATAACTCATACGGTATTTACTTGTACAAGATAGCAAAGCAACGATATGTGATGAATTAAGTTCTAATAACTAAATTAAATTAAAGTGTTTCCTTAACAAAAGGCTAGACTCAAAGGGCCAACGGCTCTAGGACCAAATTATAGAAAAGCACCATCTGTGTATCAAAAGACGAACTAGCTTGTCTAGTGCAAAATACAGTAGCACCATCTTTGGGGACAGACCGTGTTTGCAATAATGCGCCACCCCCTGCAACCCCCGTCTGCAGCCAGGGGTGACAAACATACGACTGCATTACGTATCGCAGTCGCCTTCGACCTGGCGCGGCGGCCCCGACTCTATCGCCAACCCCGAATGAACTGGAACAACTTATACATAGAGATTTCGGCACATAAACATTTTTTATTTTGATTATTTGTCTGAACTGCATATGAATATCCTAATTGTTATCAAACGATGACGGAAAAGCGTCGCGAACAGTGATGCTCAAGTTTATTCAAACGTAACAGTTCGGCCATGGCGCGGAAATGAATTGTTACCATATTTTCTGGGACAATTTACATTGATGTCACGCTTCGATGGTTTTGTCTTGAGAAATCTGGGTCGTCCTTGTATACGATATGTGCTGATAACTTCGGAGACAGTTGATAGCACATCATAAGAGATAAATTTTCAATTTATGGAGAAAAAAGTTGTCCATCATTTTTTATGTGGCAACTTTGGTCTGAAATGTTGCTAGTAGCTAGTAGTAAAATCTCTTAAAATGTTTTTGTAACATTTGTGGACGATAGAACCTAATTATATGAGGGTATTATGTAAATGTAGGTGCCCTTAAGTCCCCGTAAAGTACACCGTTTATGAGGCTAGCAAAGCGGTTGCAGCTCTGTTGTCCCTGTGTAGAATATTATGTTGAATTATTTATATAGTTTACACCCACCGTACTCGTTTTACGCAGATATTCAATTATACGATTTTAAAATTATGATTCCTATTTTACAAGCACTTCAACAGGCAAGTTCTTATCTATAGTTAAGGGTAAGACTTTAAGTAAGTATCAATGTAAAGGTGATTACGTAACACGTAATGTTGGCTGTTGCTACTTCTTACTTAGCTTAATAATGTCTGTACCATCAGAGTTCTACGTAAAACTAGTTTAAGCGTTTAAAACAATAACTAAAAATGTAACTCACTTGCCTACGTTCTTTCTCTGACAATCTTTTAGTTATAAGCACCGGCAAAAGCCGGCAAAAGACGCCATTTTATCTTTTTTGTCCTCAGTGACGATAAGCACGATGCCACTCTACTATCGGTAACGCTACAATAAAATCTGTAAATGATCTTCCGTACAAACAACGATATCGGATTCAATACCGGTACTTACTAGGTATTCAAAAACAACTAAGTATTATTTAATCAACCGTAACATATCGATCGTGAAACACACAATTTGCAGTTTTTCAAAGGATTATGATAATCTAAATGATTCATTAATCGTCTTGTTCACTGAAGCTATAATATTTTTAATTGTTTACAATTGAAATCAATATGGCGTACCATACAAAGTAAATAGTTGACACACTACAAGTATAAAGTATGAAAGTTAACTGAGAAGATTTGTTTATTAAACCTGTTATTACTGCATTCCGTGATTATTAGTTTAAGCCTAGATAAACCGCATTGATATGGAATTAGAAATACCTTCTGGGTGACAAGTACCTATATATTTAAACCTTAGATTAATCCTACTAATATTATGAACGTGAGAGTTTGTGAGTGTGGATGGATGTTTGTTACCCTTTCACGCAAAAACTACTGAACGGATTTGGATGAAATTTGGCAAACAGAGAGTTTATAACCTGGATTAACACATATAGTACTTTTATCCCGATACTCTCACGGGATCAAAATTCATGCGGGTGAAACCGCGGGGAGCAGCTAGCCTAATATAATTTAATCTGGATTATTCACTAAGGCTTGAGACATTTAGATTCGTATTCAAGAATGCTGGATCGACTGCATTTTCTTCTACTTAACCGTATTAACAAGCGGATGCTGTACTTGAATCTATAGTATATAGTCGTAATAAAAATAAAGACAATGTTAAATAAAAGCTACACTTTATTTTATTAATATCATATGCGTGAACGATAAAGATGAGTATGATGTGTACCTTTATATACATTGGATAGCACGACACACACTTTGTACGACAGGTCCATGAAAAACGTCGCCCAATCGAATGGTACCAAATCACAATTTATTCCTCCAAATCAGAACACGAAAGACAGTAGATACGGAAATTAGAATCATATTTTAGTAAACTACAACACCATCCATTAGCTAAACGATTTCGGCCATTTTGAACACAAAATAAACTATACAGCTATCATAACACGATCACTTTATACACGCCTTCTTGTTCCTGTCTACTTGCTGTGACAATAAAAGTAATTCAATGATTCCAAACTCCTTTTAACGTGGCATCGTCCAATAAATTCCGTTTTAAATCGACTCAGTATCGATTCGTATCATTCCCACAAGAACAAAGAACACCGAACTATGAAAATTCAAAATTCAAGCAATTGCGTGACAGAAATAAATACTTTCCCTATATACAAGCAAAATATAAATATATTCAAACACGTGTTCGTGAGGAAACGAGCCATGCGTACAGAATGACAATAAGGATTTCCCTTTCAAGCAGAAAATTTACGTGATAAAAATTCTGAATAGTCGCGTGTGAAAAAAAAAATTGTATAAGGTCCAAAAATAAGTGGCTGCGGTAGGTATCATTATGGAGTCTTATAGCGGTTTTGTGTGCGGCCGTAAATCAGAGAAGAACGTGAGAATGGATTCATTACTAAGACAATATACGATACGTAGCTGGCGTTTACGTAGATGAGCTTCTTATACCGTTTTCAGGGTTGCCTTTATACACAGTTTGCACATATTTCAGCGAACTTTGACGTCGTACGGGAGCAATGGTGTGAGATTGAAACTTACCCTGTAAGCTTAGTAACAACTTGTATTCACTGAAGCTTGGTTATCTGAGAATTAAGTACGACACAAGTTCAAACAATATCTGCATTCAAAATCAAGAAGGAACCTACTTCACTATCAACACACTCATCCATCCACTAGAACTCTTTAACCTTCTCAAAAGTAATACACATATCTAAATTTTTTTACTAATGACGTTTACCACTCAAGTTGTCAACACATAACCTTGTGTTATCAAACGCAACCCTACTTTATCTACTTACCTAGTTACGGGCAACGGGCCGTTGGCTCGATGATACCCGACAGATACGGATCTTCTCGAGTTTTGCGTAAACTTGTTCGGTTATGTAAACGTGTATAAGATTATTGACTAAAAACGGTTGGAATGTTGACGTTTTTGGCCTCATACGTCACTGTGACGTGGTATTACGGTTGTCGGACGAATGATTGGAGTCAGAGTCTCTGAGATTACGATCATGTTGATATATTGACAAACTATTAAATAATTAGATTTGATTACGGCTCTACTCATAATTATGATCTTAACTATTGATAAACAAGTAACAAAAACTTCAAACTGAATTAAGTTTGTCAGATAACATTTTCATGTGAAGGTAAAACAAAAGCTTGGATTATTTTCGTTCTGAATTTCTGAGGGGCAATTGTCGTATTCTTAAGAACGTTCGCATTCTAATCTCAGTCTCAATCTGTCAAAAATACATAAGTTTTACATACATTTTTGACAAGTTTCTGACATTGATTCTCGCTGAGATGAGATTGCGACACCGTTTTATCTTAGAGGGCGCAATATACACCCTCTGCTGCAATTTCAACCCTTTCACACAAGCAGTTCTTTGCCCCTCTCACAGATGGCGCTACTTTCATTGCACTCAACATAGTACAAACCTATTCATACTAAACGTGTTCAGAGATACATAAAATCAACTTATAATTTATAAAATTTAAATGATAGTAGTCGAATAAAATAAGAATAAAGTAAAGTAGTCATCGTTCAACAGCATGGAGTTCGTATGTTGACCTTGTTAAATAGTTGTCACGCAAAATCACAGATGGCACTATCCTTGCGAAATTCAGCAGCGGTTTGCAAAAGTTTATGATCAATAAAATGGATTATATTAAATATTTTAATAGCGATTTTACGAACGTGAATCGTAATCGTGACGTGCATGATATTTAATAAAAAATCTTAATCACATTTTAAAGAATGCAAATGCGAAGTAGGATTTTAAACGATTATAATTAGGTTTATAAACACTGGAAGTAGGTATACCTAACTAGTGTGTAGGAGTTATCATCGATAATTATTTTAACGTTAACTTATAGCTATTTCAAAAGTCATCACTGTGTACGATACTTAAGATGTGATTAGAAGCCAATTTAACATAACGCTTATAGTTTACGTGGGTAAGTAAACATATTAGCTACTGAAAACCAGTACCTAACGACGACAAAATATACTACACAAGCTAAGTAGAAGCAGCCACAAGTTCCATTGAATAGGTACGCTGAAACCTTCACGGTGGTTTTTATTGGGTAATTGCAATCATCTCACAAACCTTGATCCACTTTGGAACTCGGTAATGAAGCATAATAAATCTGTAATTTAAAAAAAAATGGTGTTGGATCAGGAGATTCTTTAGTTTCTGGTAAAACAATTCATATTCCTAGTAAGAAAATCGAATCAAAGCCCACCTAAACAAATGAGTTACCTACATCTTCTATTCTTTTATCACCGTACAATTAGTTACCCAGAACCAGTGCTTCCAGATCCCAATAGTAAAATTACAGTGTTGCCGGTTAAAAAATACAGTAGTTTCTAAAAACCATACAGCAGATTTTAAAATCTAATACAGTAAAATTACAGAATCAATTAGTTTCAAAATTTATAGAAAAATTAGCTTAGAACCTTCACTGTTTCTTTTGTTAGCACCCAGACCGGCAATCAAAGAAGATTCGCAAACAGTGCAAATGTATTTAATATAATATGCCGACTTGTTATCACTCTTTAACCACTTACGGAAGTCTTGTATTTGGAGCCATTCATCACGGAATTTTTGCCGATATGTCTTTTTAGCTCTTGATCTTGACGGACCATCATCGCTACACACACTTTCCTCACTGCTTGAGCACATTTTTACAGTAATATCGCTAGAAATGTTTAATTTAGACTTTATTTAACATCACCGAAAATAAAATGTATGCACCTTGACAAAACAAGTTTATGAATAAGTAAGACGAAAAATTTTCTTTTGCAAAGACAAAGAAGACTAATAATTGCTAGTTGCGAAACAGAGTACTCTACGATAGTTCCGATTTGCCAGGGAATTCCCTGCAACTATAATACAAACGTACATTTTCTATGGACATCTATGGATAAAGCTTAGTGGGTGTTGATTAGCTGCGTTTCGTTTTACGTATTAGAATTGATAAAGCTATATGAAAATAAAATACAGTGTATGGAATACACTGTATTTTATCATTACAGTATACAGTAGAAAAGTCTAAAATACAGTAAATCTACTGTAATTACAGTGAATCTGGAAGCACTGCCCAGAACTGATAATAATAGGCACAAATCATTGGCAATCCCTCACGAAAACAAAAATTAACGTTGTTATTAGCTACACAATTAGATTTCGTAAAGGGTCTACGCCCTGCGGCCTACGAGCTACGAAACTACGTTTTTTTTTGCCAATTACGACTAACTTATTCCCATAGTGTTTTTACTGGTTATTTCAAGGAACTTGCCTGAATTATTTTCCTACATAAATAATTTCTGATAAGGATCCGGTCGTGACATAATATTCAAATGCTACCGTTACTCCTATAATTAGTAATATTACTGACCCGAATAGTCGTTTTAACTCTTTTAAACCTTATGCTAATTTTCCATTGAACCTTCTCAAGGTAGTATAGAAAAACCTAAGTATTTTAGAAGCCATAGCTAAGTATATAAGTAATCTCGGATCTAAAATTTTTTGTACTGTAAAATTTTCTAATTGTATTTCCATTAAGAATATTTAATCTGAGTTAGAACACTCCAATATTACGTAAAGGGAATAGAATCTATGTGCGTCGGTATTTCTCAAAGGCACGTGTAACATTTAAGTGCTGGGTCAAAGATCACATTTAAATTGTGTTACTAAACTGACAGGAAGACAGGTTGCTCGGGTATCGCCTACGAAGGCTATATAGTAAACCATCTATTTCAATTTACCAAACAACCAGCGTGGGATGGCAACCAGCTGCTACAAGAATATGTTTATATTAATTCAAAGAAAAAAGTAAAATAAGAAAACCGTTTTAATTTAATTATAACAAGAATGAACCGTAAAATATATTACTTATTGAACCATAGAATCGACGTGTAGGTACTCGAGACGTCCATGGATCGCTACTTCAATTTTATAAGCGCACATACGACCACCTTATAGCATATTACGCTAAATAAGAAATACCTCTATCATCGTCTTTCCTTTTACACCCCCAAATGACACGACCGAACGTTTGGAACGCGCGTCTATCAAAAACTATATTTCTTACCTCCCGATCACAAAAGGAAAAATGACGTACATACTCAGCGTAAGCCTCTAAATGTCCCGTAAAAGTATTGGGAGCGAAAAGTCGCTAAATTTGAGGCGTTCTTTGAGGCTTTTTGAGGAAAGCCCCGATGCTGGTGTTATAGGCTATGAGAGGGCGAGGCGGGAGGCTCTATAGGCACTTTACACGCTCTACCGCAGCTAACCTCCGCCCAAATGTAATAACGCGCCGCCAGCTCTCTGTTTCAATTTGGGAACAAATTGAAATTGTTTTTATTTGAATAATATTACTGTACAGTCGCTATAGTATCCACGAATGGCCAGTTATGATATTACATTATTTTATAACGATATGTTGTTGTTGAAAGCGATACTGATCGTTATCTTAAGTCGTGGAAGAATTTCACGTTTCGTATAAAAGCGCACCTTTCATTAAACAAGTTATAATAAATTAGCCGATGTGTTTTGAAAACTGATCTTTATTCAAATAAGTGGTGCAACAAAGTTGCCTGCTAGTGCCTGATCAATATTATCTATCCTGAAGATTGTCGTATTGTAACAGGTAAGCTGGTACAAAACGTAAAAGTGCCACGAACAGTGGTTATTTTAAGAACTGCAATTTTACCGACTAGACCAAAGACACAGACAAACTTATAAGTTTTTTAAACATAATTATGTATTTTGAAAATGTTTAAAACGACTGAAGTAAATCTTTGCTACTGATTGGGTTCAAGGCGTCGCTATTAAAAAATCCCATTGTTACTCCTTGCTAGACTTTTGTAACAGCCGGTAACATTATTTGTTGAGGTACTCATTTCGCTCCTAAATAATTACAGAAACAAAAAGAAATAGGACTACACTATTTATTGGTACGCAGGAGCTGGGGTTCAAAGCCCTTTTACAAACTCCCCTAGGTACACTTAATTGGAATGAGCCGGTTTAACTTGGAAATTATCTTACGAACAAAATATTCAGTTGAAGAAGAAGCTTTTCGCATCGATATTTTATCCACTTTCAGAGAAAAACCTTGAAAATATAGGTGCTTTCAAATTCACGTTTATTTCATACCCTTTCTGATTCAAATTCGGCTTGTTTTCGTATTCAAGTCTTGTACAAAATAATTCCTATTAATAAAATTATTATAAACGGTGTTCATTGTTACGCAATTCCGGGTGCTTCAGTGGGGATGCGGGGCGCGCGTTGCATCCTTTATCAAGGCACGGCGGGGGGAGTTGAGACAGCCGCGGGGCGAGGGGGGGCGCTGGAAAAATTGCACATAAATATTGAAGCTGCCACTTACACGTGCGCCCACCGAATGCCGCTCGCTTAGTGTGGATAAGACTCGTTTTTTTTTACGTTTTTCAAGTTACGTTTTGCTGCACAGTTTGATTTCGAAAATAATAGTTGACTTTTTTTTTTGAAATTATTGACATAAGTAAAGGTAAAGGTACTTCTAAAAAACCCAACATCTACCATTCAATATCAGAATAGCGTCAGCTGAATCTGGCTCTCATTTTTAACTACTCTTTGAACATTTCAATAATAGGTAAAAGAATTTCAAGACAAAAAATTCTCAACGACTACTTTTTGTATAACAAATATAGCTCTTATTTATTTATTTTATTTTGTTTATTTGGCTCACCAACAATTGAATACAACGATACATACATATGAGATACATCCAATAGACTTATATACTAGTGTACCAATTTCTTACAGGTAAGCATGGTCTTCTGAAATTATATTTAACCCTTTTCCAATTTCACAATCCACAAAATTACTGAAAATAGTATTATTTCCTCCATAAGGCAGCTGTAGCTATATATAATTCAGGTTCAACCACCCCACTGCCTGGCACACGCTTCCCTTTTCTATCATCCACCATCGTGTGCTGGTCTGCACACCTAGGTGTAAATCACGGCTACCAACTGTGACAATTCCAGCTTATTCTGGGATGTTCATAATTTGTTCAACCTTGTCTCACGAGTTGTCTCATCTCACTGCGAAACGTTTTTCATTTCTTCAACCTTGCCTTGGTTTAAATTATGCTTAGATTTAGGATTTTTAGACCTGTTTATAAAGGGTGGTCCGTTTCAGTGGTCTGTAAGTAATTGGTGATTTTAAGTAGACTCTTGCCAAGGGTCATCTATAATACTCCATGTATGTTCAGCGACTAAATAGAGTTGAGGAGAAAACTTAGCTCAAAGGGAAACATTTTGTTCGTTCCACATTTTCCGAACCCAAAAAAAACTGGGCAAGTGCGAGTTGGGCCCGAAGCGTTCCATACCTCAGTAAATATTTAAAACAACCTGCATAATTTTCCCTTTCCCTCTTTCATTTTTAACTTTAGTTTTATGCAGTTTAGTGCAGCAGTAGTAATAAACACTCTGGGAAAATTTGAACTGTCTAAGTACCTATTACGGTACATGAGATACGGCCCGCTGACAGACGGACGGACGGACAGCGAAGCCTTAGTAATATGGTTCCGGTGGCACCCATTGGATTCGGAATCCTAAAAATAAATTAAGGGAGTAAGTGAGGCAAGACTTCCCATCACAAATTTTAAAACTTTTAAGAACCGGTATCGTCATCTTCATTCGTTTCTGATTCAGCTATGACAATCCAGCAGTTTACACTTAAGCAGAAAATGTAGAAAATTAACGATACTCTAGACACAGCCTGTAGTCAGGCTGGTAATTGCTATTTTTCCCATACACAGCCAATGAAAGTAAGCGAGTCATAAATTTTATATTCTCTTTTCTATTTATTAGTAACTTGTAATTGCAGACAAGTAGCAAGAACAGCTTAGGTACAAGCTCTGTAAGAAGAAACTTTTAATTAGCTTTTATTGGCTTTTGTCTCATAAGTGGTCATTAAAATCAGACAGCATCGCCTTGTGCGATGTACCTAGTCACTGACACTGTGTCAAGCTTCAGGCAAAACAGCTATGAACATTCTACGCATTACTTAACTTATTGTATTTAAAAGCTATCAATCATTGTCACCATGTTACCGTATTTCCTATACCGCACTACACCAGCGTTTGGTAATTGTTTCCTGAATCAACTTATAACTGTTGATGATTAAAAATTAAGCTAGTCAGCAAGATGCCAATTGTAAGCACATTGGCACCTTGTAGAAAGGCTGAAAATTTTACCCGGTCAGGATGGTTTATGTCAAGTCAAGAAAAAAAAAGACTGTCGTAAAAACTCGCGGCACATCCACGCCGTCTCAACGTCGTGGCGCTGCGATGGGAGCCCTCGTTCTTTTTCTTGTAGCAAATTTCGCAACAATCTCACTTATTATGCCACACAAATTTCCGCTCCCCGCCCAACTCCAGACGTGAAATTAAAATTTCCTACTTACCCCCCTTTTTTGTATACGTTACGAGCCGAATAGCTAAATAAATATTGCTACTTAAGAACCTTTAGTACGCGGGCTACGTTATCGTTTTATGGGGATTTGTACTTATTGGTTTTCGAGCTAAGAAATTAGGGTATTCCTTCTTGATCCAGTGAAGAATTTTAAGGCAATTTACTTAATAGTATTAGAAATTGTGGATATACTCTTACAGTTTACTCGCTAGACTCGTTTATCTTAGTGCAGCTAACCAAAGAGTCAGAGCAGGCAAATATAACTTAATTTGTACCGAAAGTAATTGAAGAGCTGAGCAATTCCATCCGTGGGGAAACAGACCATTAAATTAGTGTTCGAAAACATTCTGCAAGAAAACAGTTGAAACTTGTGGATGAAATCTTTATATCTGCATTGCTGACCAACTTCCACCTTTATGTAGTACCTAAGGTGCTGTGGCATTATCACTTCTCTCGTGTCCCCTACAAATTGAATAAGGGATGTTGGATGAATGGTACTTACCACACACACCTCACTTGACAGGGCGGTAGATAAGTTACGACAATATAATTATTGAAATAAGAGCACTGATGCTACCCTCTCTCTTTCCTTATTTCATATTTTTTCTAAGGCGATCTTGAGAAGTAAATAAAGGGAATTAGAATGGAAAGCAAAATATCAAAAGATAATCAAATTGATCCCTTGTAACTAATATTTTCTAAACAGTTTAAATGAATCTAAGTAAGTGTAGGTAAAAGTCTTCCTTAAAGTCTGAAAAGTTTCTATAGAAGGTTGAACTAATATCCTATTTTCTAATGTTGCTCGAGATCTGAAGAATTATAAGATTTTGGGTGGCTATGGTATCTTTGATCTACGATATCTTTTGCTCTGCAACTCAACTTTACTATGGACCTCCGTTCCATCGCTTAAAAGGTCCTCTACTCCATCCTTCTGCCGTTGTGTGAATTGCATATGTATGGTCCAGTTTCAGGTTGAATTTAGGAATTAATTGTTTCTATCTGGAATTTCTTAGTAGCAGCCCGAAGTCTGGATTTATGCCCGGTAGATGGCAATAGGCTCGCCCCCTATTACATGGGACTTAAACATAACTGGCGAAATGTGAGTGTACTATAGGTACACCTCTGCCCAACCATTCGGGGAAACAAGCGTGATGTTATGTTATGTTATGGAATGAGATAAAACCTTATTAAGACTTCCTATAAATGTTTCTAATAGTTGTTTTTCTGTTTCAGGTGATGATGACGGCCTCTGGGGTGAGTACAAAATTTATTGATTTTCAAGACCAATAAGCTTAGAGTCTAACAATTACTGGATTGAAAGAGGAATCCTGATATTGTCAGTCCACTTCAAAACTGTGTTTCTGACAATATTATTTGGATCTTTTGTATATTTTTTTGGTGTGCGGAATCCTAATCTTTAGTGTGTATGAAAGGCATGTTACGATTTTATACATTCATTGCAATGTGCTTCCGATTTTCGTAGACCAAACTGATTGCTTTTAAATTGATGAATGTCCGTTTTTAACGGATGTGTTTAGCCTTGCTTAATGTAAATTACATCTTAGTTTAAGGATGGTATATGCAAAGAAAACTTTAAAAAAAAAATGAGTTGGTAAGTTTGGTTGTTTTTTATTTCATAACACAGATTTACGAAAAACAGTGTAAATTGAAGACAGCAAAAAATTTGGAAAATTATGCATAAGAATTAGGTACTGAACTGGAGCGCAGTAAAAAACTAATAGCCGTTTAACATAAAACACAGCCGACAATTACTCCACTATAGAGCATAAGTGGTACATTTGTCACATTGATGGCTGTTTCATTGAGACAAAGCAGGTTTATATCGAATTTAAAAGCGTTGGATCTATAAACTGGTCGTTAAATCTCACAAGCGATAGTTGTAAATTTTCCAAAGACTTCGGAACACTTTTACGATGGACGTCGCTCCGCCCACCGGCGACTTTGCGGCTTGCAATATAGAGGTTCCCGTACACCGATACATCTATAAAATAAGGGTGATTGCACCCACACTCGTGATCTTTTGGAACGTGCCTTTTTTGGTGCATGTTCCATTAAAGTGCAAACTCTTGAACTAGTTCTTAACAAAGTACGTTGTGTGAGACGTTTTGACTTTGTTAGCAGAAAGATTTGTAAGCAACGAAGCTGCTTGTCGAATTTCGATGATTTTTTATTGCTGTTACATTGTTTGGTGTTTGTTATTAATAAGAATTGGAATTCGACGACCATTATAATCGTATAAGCAGACAATTTGTTTAAGAAAAAAAAAAACAGGAAAAAATTTCGCGTCTCCCTCAAATGTTCAAACACAACAATCACACACAATGAATCATCACAATCTCTACTACAAATTACAAAAAAAAAGAGTTTATTTTCCTGCAGATTGATTGTTTATTGATCTAAGCTTATTTATGACAAAGACACATTATTTTCCGCTCAGAAACTTTTACAGTTATATGCTTATTCGAATCTACCTTGGGGTAGTTTAATACTTAACTAAGTAGCATTTCTTATTAGTTTCCCAAACCTTCCAATATGCACCAAAATAATTAGCCCACCCCGCTTAGCTGACGACGTTCCTTGTAATAACAATGTAAATGGAATTGTGTTCAGAAGTGTTAAATGGTTTCGTTTATTTTCATAATGCCTAATTAGCTTATAAAGTTTCCACTGCTGGGACACAGGCCTCCTCTCTGTGAGAGGTAGTGGGCCATAATCACTACGCGGGCCCAGTGCTGTTGGCCCAGTGTTGGTAGAATGTCACATGTCTTCGAATTTTTCACATCACATACATGCCGGTTTCCTCCCGATGTTTTCCTTCGCCGTTTTGAGAACAGTGGTGCGGACCTACAATTTCTTATGCCCGTATCCTAAAAAAAAAACGAATCGTTTTGCTTACCAATGCATTTTTTTTTTTGTCAAACTCAGCATTTAAAGAGATTCATAAGCTTATTTTACCTGTGATAGCTACTTCCATATGGGAGAGTCTACTATGCGAAGCTATGAGTTCTTCGCTTCATTATTGGTAAGAATACAATAAGATTTAATTTTAACCAATAACGGTCCGTAAATTATAGGAACCTACCCTTGGGCCACCACTGCTTAGGGGAGCGGGGGGCTAGTAGTAATAGGGGTATGTAGTAACAGCTTAATTACTCAGCAGATTTAGAATGTTTTGTTTTGAATTTTCATTCAATCTGTTCCTTTGATTCTAAATGTCTGCAATGTCTTTTTGAAGTGAACATCTATTAATTTATGTAGTCAATATATTACGCTATCATACCTATTATGTAACTACGTTCATTTGATAATAACTTGTTGAAAATGTTGTCATGGGGCTTATTGTAACGAAATTTCGGGGCACATTGTACCATGTTACAACTTGCCCCTTCATGTTTTTATATGAGTGCCTATGCTTGTCGATAATACTACACAATCGATTTTTAATAACATGTACTACAATATTCCACTGCTGGGAAATCAGATCACTACCTAAGGCTCCACCTAGGAAAAATCTAACAGAAGCGAAAATCCACTAGGTATATTGACTGATACTCTGCAGGAAAAAAAATCGAAGAGAACATGAAAAAAAAAGCAGAAGCAAGAAAATAAAGAAGAATACAAAGGTAAATGAAAATGTTAGGGTAAAGAAAGGAAAAGAAGAATCGACCAAAAGAGAAAACATTGATAAAGTGAAGAAAAGGGTTTTGAATAACGAATCAAATTCAGAAACTTAAGATTGGTAGTTTGATTTGCGGAGAAGAATACAGCAGGTCTGACGGACAAGACTGGGTCTGAACTTTGATTTGCACATTATGGTCACACGTTAAATGTGTACAAGGCGATCCTGTATCTTGCGTTTGTGTTAAATGTGATTCTGATGAAGACTGAATTTCCATTTAATATTCTTTTCCATGAAGCTAGACAGACTAGCTTGTCATGTTGATTGTGATAATTAAGTTTCAAACGGGATAATGATGATTTTTAACCAGTATAAGAGCCATTTGATTTAAGCATAATAAGTTTATGCAAGTTCATTGACCAAAATTTTTGTTTAGGTATTGAGAAAGATTTTAACTTTTGATAGGAAGTGTTGTCATTTTGTTTAAAAGACTAAATATAAACTAAGCGATAAGAAAGATCTATAAATGTTGATAAAGAAACACTCTTAACCTCATTAGTTTGTAATAAATTCTACAAAAGTAATATTTTTCATATTAATTTACAAAAAAAAGGCAAATATTTTGGATTATTATTTTGCAAATACTTGCCCCACGCCAGTTACAACTTGCCCCATGTACGGGGTAAGTTGTAACATCCTACTACTTTCAGAAAAAAGTAATTTATACAATCATCTGTTTTTAATTAAAGCCCAATTATAGTTCCAATATATAATCGAATAGATGTCCTCTCATTTAATTGTGCCAAATCGTGAAAATACTTAGGTAATATTTTGGCTTTCCCATCGTAAAAACTAAAAATTGTTACAACTAGCCCCCCGCTCCCCTAATGTCCGATCGTCAATACCTAATTACTGCACAATTGTTTTATGAGAAGGCTACGTACCAATAGAGGGGAGTATTGTTAATTCTTATGAGGAAAACTTGCAAAGTAGAATAATCTGAAAATAATTTAGTTGGTCGAAACATACGACTAGATGTTCGAATAAGAGAGTTTTTAGACGGATGCACACGACCACAATACATGAAAGTAGACTAGAGTTATTGACACAAAACCATCGATTGTTATAGTATGTTCACCCTTTGTACCTATTAAGAGGTGACGATTTTCACAACTGCCAAAAACGTATACCTATAGTTGTAGAGATGAAAACAGAGACTGCTACGTCATGTCCTTTATTTTCTATTTATATTTTCTGAGTAACTTGGAAAACGTAAATAAAGATTTTATGTTGTAGGTAACTAAACTTCTTTGTTTACCGTTTTCAATAAATATGTATAAAGAAACAACAGTCAAACTACGAGTAGTGGCCTTATTCTTATTCAGTCATCAAAGAGAATTCGGCCGTCAATCAATTTTTAATAATTGTCTTTTTTGCAGTATTTAGGTATAAGTTTCATGAACAGTCTCCTATTTTAAAAAAATCCGCAGTTTTAAAAAAATTGCATAGGTACGAGATGGTAAGTAACCAACTTGATAAATTTTTTCTTAAAATATATTGCCATATAAGAGCGATATCTACTCTTGTCAAAACAATTTATCTATTCAAAATGCGAAAGTCCAAATAGTTTCCTCCAATGGAGCGATACATTAAACTGTCATTAACCTCATTAAAGATCAATAAAAATTGCTCATATCGCGAAATAAACGGCTTTAACTGGCCATATCATGCATTCCATACGTTTACGGCGAAAACATCACAATAACAACATAAAACCTATACTTATGCAATGTTCTACTGCCTCACAGTCGTACCACCGACCTGATAAAGCTGAAAAGGCAACTTAAGCCTATAAAAACCATGCACTAAACACGTCGAACAATCCAAACTGTAACAAATAAACAAACTTCTCAGGCAATAAACGGTTTTATTTTAACAACCATAAAGTTTGTTATTGCACATGTGCTTCGTGTAGTTACGACGAATACTTATGAATGAAACGTGCGACAGAGAAAGGAACATTCAAAGAAACGAGATGGATAGCACCCGTCCGTCCACGTGGCCGGCGTAACGCAATTTAGAGCAATTCATGTTTTGAATTTAATAATATTGGCTTTTTTTATTTAGATTTTTGCAATTGGTGATTTTTTTCTAAAAAAGTATGTCAAGAAAACACTCAAACTAAACTAAAAAACAAAAACATTACACACAAAATAAAATTGGATTACCTGCGTTTTTTTTGTTCATGTAAGTTATAAAATTAAGAGTATCATTTTGTAAACACGTAGGTTGCTACGTGTTTACAAAATGATACTCTTAATTTTTCAGGCTGTAAAACAATTTAAAAATATACACATTTCAGGTGTTTTATTCTAAACAAAATACTATATCAAAAAAAGAAATAACACCAAACAACAGCTATATATTTTCATGTATAAGTACACCAAATAAAAGGTGTGTATCTCTATGGCATATTTTGAAGTCATTCAGGAAGTTAAAATTACACTTTCAAGAAAAAAAATATTATTCAAAACACAAACAGAATTTTACAGGTTGCGAAATATTTGTACTTACACCATAAAATTTTATTCAGTACCAGATAATTACAAAAAATTATATTTAATATTAAAAGTAATGTTGCAATTCTGTTTAAAGCCATTCAATTTGACAGCTAGAAGTGCCGGAATGGTTTGTGATTGGCGGTGAATGTTCTGCACCGGCTCACTATTGGTGTAGACGAGGTCGGTGCGGAGGTGCGGGGCGCCCGGCGCCATTACGAACAATGGCCGTCAGAATGGTCGTTAGCGAATAGCTTTTATCTCTTTCTAATATAAGCCACGCAGGTAGGAATTAATGAGACGGAGAGGGTTCTGGCGGGTCGCCCCCGATCATCATTGCGTCTCGCTCGCACGCACGTGGCGTGTTTCGCTGTCTCGAGCGCGGCGCGCGGCAGCGGTAACGCTCGCCACGACGGGGAATTCGGAGTCGTAGAGCCTCATACGCGGGTCATAAACGATCCGCGGCCATAGTAGAGGTGCACGCGCGAGAATCGATCCGAATCGCCGGCGATAAACGCATCTCCCGCGAGGCGATCGTCGCGCGCCGCGTCGCCGCCGAGCGATGAGTTCCAAGTTCATCATCGATAGCATGCTCCCGAAGTACCACCAGCAGTTCCACCACCAGAATTTGTTCGCGGGTGCTGGGGCGTCGCCTATAGAGGCGTCGCTGTCATCTTCGCTGTCGTCGTCTCTATCGACGTCGCTGTCAAGTTCGCTGTCTGGCGGGCTGGGAGCGGCAGCGCTGGGGGCAGGCTCGCCGGGCGCCGGCAGCCCGCAGCGGTCTTCGTCCTCGTCATCGGCATCGCCGGGCGCTCCGGCGAGGATGTATCCTTACGTGTCGCATCACCAGCAGTTCGGAGGTTCCGTGCCGTTTTCTGCTGGTGGCGGTTTATCAGCGGCTGATGACAAGAGTTGTCAATATCGGACGGCTGTGGGAGGAGATCCGATGGTGAACTACGCGCTGGGTCAGCACAACGGCGGGGCGGCGGTGTCGGCGGCATCAGCCAGCATGGCGGCCGCTGCACAGTTCTATCATCAAGCCGCGGCTTCTGCGGCATCAGCAGCGAACGCCGCCACCGTGGACGCCATGGGAGCGGCGTGCTCGCAGCCAGGCTCTGCCCAGCCCCTGCCGGACATACCGCGGTACCCCTGGATGTCCATAACTGGTAAATGTTTTACTCCTTCACTGCATGACAGTTTGCGATGTTGGCGTTCCTGAAACAATTGTTACGAATTAGTTTTTGTGTTGCTTATAAAGCCCAAGATAAGTATAATTATTTATAAACGTCTTATCAGACCGTTGTGTACTTAGCAATTAGATTGCCTTTTATGTTTTCGTTTAGTGAGTACCTGTCTACGTGTTGTTTCTAGACTATAATTGTTAATTTATTGTTGATTTTATGCTTTACTGAAGCATTTTTTCTTTTCGCTTTTTCCGTTTTAAGTAGCTCCTGAATTAAAACATTTGTTTTGTTGATATGCTTTCAGTTATCCAATTATTATTATGATAAGTTGATATTCGTTAATGCAAAATTAACAAAACATCGATAAAACATATAAAAAAGGAATTAGAAGTAGGTAATTTACTTGTTATTCCAATTAGAAGTAGTCATTTAATTATTTTTGTAAATATTATACCCATTCTAATACGATTTTAGCTATTATTTAGCAATAAAATAATTCAAACATCGCAACATAAACGCAATCAAATTGACCTTTATTATTTTTATTGTCAAGAAATCACAATAAGTATCATTTATGGGTACATAATAATTAGGGTAAAACTTTAGCAGCTGTTTTAAGTTAATTCGATCACAAGTAATTTGTTTTGTTGAATATAAATAAGGTAATTATTAAAGGAAGTATAAGGGTGTTTTGGTATAAACAGGCTATAAAACGATGAGTAAAGGTCGTAAACGTTGCGCGGGCGCTTCGGTTTGGTTGGTTCTTTCTCGGCTACGTTCGGCCGTCGGTCGCCGTCGCTCGCACCGCCCATTCCGCCGTCGGCAATGGGCGGGTCCATATTATGCTTACAAACTTTACATAGAACTACGTTTAATACCTAAAACTTATTTTTAACTGCAAAATATTTTTATTAGCGTTTTAATTACTGTTTAGGTCATTAAAATAATGTTTATAATAACCTATTAAACGAATAAATTTATTATTTCAATCAAATATGCAATAATTATTAAATAATTAATGACCAAATGCTTTAAAACGGGTTAGTAGGTACTTAAAACATTTAATTAAATATTTCAAAAATTATTTTAAAATTACCGAGTTTGGTACGTCATATCGTTTTAACGTTTATCGCTTTAGCAAAAAATTTACTAGGTGTTTAAAATCGGCTAAGCATTGGATTAATATCAATGACAATAAATTCAAGTACCTTACTGCCTATTCTATAAAAATAACAAGCTAATAGAAAAATTGACATTTAAAAGCACATATCACTCTGAAAGCTAATGGATTTGGCTACTTATCCGTTAAATGTTTTAATGCATTTGCATTAAAACATTAATATAAGTAGCCAAATCCATTTTCAAATTCTGTAGCTGACTTTAAAAAGTCTAAAATACAACCGGGAATTTATAGAACTAGGTCAGAATGATCAGTACCTATGAAATATAGTATAAAACCATTAACTCTTGTGGGGTCTACTTAGTACTCAAAAAAGGCGAACGATTATAGACTCAAGTGCCTGTACGTTTTGCATACAATAGTGCTATTATTTTTATTCGAAGTTTTATTATCTGGCAATCAATCTTCAGCGGTTATTACAGGGTTTAATATCGTATTCAATTAAATTGAACGATTAAAATGATTTAATCGATTTTTTTGGATTGTATCTGGCTGATGATGAAAATTATTTTACAGAAACAGGTACTTATCAAATAAAAATATTGTACAATAATAAAGTCAAAGATATAATTAAAGATATAGTAGGTAAACAGTTTACAGAAATATCTTTTTAAATTATTAAATCCATTTTATGAAATGACACGTAAAATGATTGAGAAACATACCTTCCTTAATAAAATAGGTAAATAATAAAAAGCATTAAAGAAACTAAAAATAATAATTAGGTAAACGGTTAGCTGTTTTTAGACGTAGGTTTCATCTTTTTACCAAGTACCTTTGGTCACTTACCTACCTATAAAATTATATTTTGATGTACTTACTTCCTTACCTATGCAGAGATATTATATTAAAAATATATTAGCTTTACCTTCGACCAAAAATAGAGCTCTACATAGAACTCTATTTTCGCGGTATTGTAACGAACCACTAACTAATTGCAGTCGAGTTAATTAATCTTCAATAAAAATTGCAATTTATAACAAAAAACTAATCAAAAGGCACGAGTTATAGCACATAATGCCTCTTCAGCACATAAATACAGTCAAATGTTACTATGAAAAAGTATAACACAAATGTTGGTCAAGTGCGAAACGTATTTATTAATACTTTAGATTTTGTTGATTATTTAGTTTTATTTTAAATTATTAATTTCGGTATCTATAGTAGGTGGTTCATTGTTTAAATGTGAAAAACACCTACCTAGTTAGCTATCCATATTGGTATCTTAAAATATTGAAACATAGGTATTTATGTAGGTATGTAAATGTATAGAAATTAAGAAATAAATAATTCAAAAGTAGCACAGCAGAAATGGACCAAACAAAATTAATATCATACTAATTTGACCAAATTAAGGATAATTAAATAATATTTATAGCTTATCGTTTAAATAAATAAAAGTAACATAGGTAGGTACAGACTGTCAAAAAGGTAAAAAATTTACCTTACCTACTTATAATTAAAAATTGTAGTTTAAAAAAAAACGTTCTTAATGCATGTCAAATTGAAACTAATAATGTAGGGTTTTGAAAAATGTAGGTACCTATATTTTTTTTTGGTATTCTAACTTTTATTATTACTTGCTGTTGCCCGAGACTTCTTCTGAGATTCAGGATAAAAAGTAACCTGTCAAAAATGTCCATGTCCAGGTACTTAATGTTGTATCTGTGTACCAAATGTCATCCAAATCCGTTCAGCTGTTTAAGTGAAAGCGTAAAAAAACAAACAAACAGGAAAAAATACATATATTATTAATTATTTAGGATAGTTACGATTTTAATCTTTTAGGTATATTATTCTTATCCTACCGTTTCCAACTATAGATAAGTATATTGATCAATTCATATTGATAAGACTGTAAATGTTTATTTATTGCCAGCTTTATCTACAATATCGAATTACGACCTTCATCAAACACAATATGGTCCCAATATAAATCAATTAGGGCCATTAGATGCACAATTTTTATTTGCCTGTGTATCTATTTACATACCTAATAAGGCAAGTAGCTAGGTAGAAACTTTTTAGAGTTCTGTAGACAAGAAATGAAAACCAATTTGGTATGAGTCTATGAAAAAAGCAAAAGGTATTTTAGAATAATAATTTGAATGCTGAAAACACAGAAACATACATAATAGGAAAATACATAATAACTACCACAAAAAAAGTACCTATCTATCTATGTACTACTCTGTCAAGAAAGGACCGGGAAAATATCAATAATACTGAAAATGTTAGTTATTCATCCAAATTTAATGTATCGCCTTCAACTCGTACTCGATTAATAATCCAATCATCAAAACATATTTAAACGCTTTTTGGAATTGAGTGAATTCTACCGAATGAAAACGGGTGCCACGAAGTGGTAATTTGAGTTTAGAATAAAAGAAAGAAGTCGGCTGGAGACATTTCTGGTGAATATGGTGCTTGCTCGATGTATTGAGATTATATTTGTTGAGTTTTTGGTCAAAAATTCATTCACAATGATGGCCTTGTGCGAAGGCGCATTGTCGTGATGCAAAATCAAAGAATTTTCTTCCCACAAATCTGGCCTTTTTCGTCGAATTTGCTCTCTTAAACGCCGCGTAACGCTCAAATAATATTCTTTTTATAAATAACTTTCTTTTTTAAGCTTTACCTTCTGGCAAGAATTCCGAGTGCACAACACCGCGATAGTCAAAGAAAACAGTCAACATGACTGGGTTTTGATCGACTTTGTTGTGGTTTTTTCGGTTTCAATTGGAAGGCGCCACTCCGAAGCTTGTTGATTAGTTTTCCATGTCAAACTCGTAAATCCACGTCTCGTCACCAGTGACAATGACTTTCATGAATGTTGGGTCGGAATTGACTCGTTATATCATGTCCTCAGCGACTCTTATGCGATTGAGTTTTTGGAGAAAATTCAGGTCTTTTGAGACTATCCGAGCGGCAAAATATTTCATACCCATGTGATTGTTTAAAATGGTACGGATCGACTCGTGAGACACAGAAAGTTCAGCGGCTATCTCTCTCAAACTTGACTGAGGATTTTCAGTCACTATTTCCTTCACTTTCGCGATGTTAACTTCAGTTGAAGACGTTGATGGCCTACCGCTTCACCGTAAAGCCTTCTGTAACATTTTTAGAGACTCTTATCAACAAATTCCATTGCCGATGCAAAATTTAAGACAAACTCTTTGGTCAGTTTTTTTTTTGTCCATTAGGCAGGTATGTAAATTGCAACACACACTAGATATGATCTAACTAAGAACAGTACTGTATTTTATCTAAATAACAGCTGCAACTCAAACTCCGCACCAAAATGGAAAACAGTTGTGTCAATCTAACAACAGAAAATAAAAATTTGGAACCATAAACAAATTATCCATTCCCGATACTTGTTTTGACAGAATATTTTTTTTTTATTAGTTGAAACATTCCAGCAAAGCTTGTATAAAATTTGAAACATTAAGTAAAGCTAAACTTAGCTACTTACAATTACATTGCGTCTTCTTGTTTAGAAACACACGGAAATGTAATTATAGCACTCTAATAAACAAAACATTGGCGCAATACTTGATTTGATAAACTGAATCATAATTTCATTATGCCAAAAAAAACGCACGTTTAAATGACTCAGACCGCGACACAGATGAGATATATGTGAATCAAACTTTTTAGTATCTAGCACCGAATTAACGTTCTTGGCACTGACTGACGCTTACAGTTGTCATGCGAAAAAAACTTATCAAAGCCAATGGAACGTCATAACAGCCTCGTGTATCACTGAAATTGTATAAAATGGCCTATAATCATCTTGTTTTTGTTTAGCAATGGACTATTTTCGTGATTTGTCGGCAATGTTTTCATATAAAAATGTCCGGGCTGATGTAGATGAAAATTCGTCTCGGGAAGCCAAAAATAACGTGACAGGTGCTTGCGCGCGCGCACTTGAAATTAAAATAGCGGACAGTAGCCGACAGTTATACATACATTCTAAAACAATTTGACAGTATAAGAGCGTATTATGTTGCGTATTACGTTGCGAATGTTAGTTTGAATGAACAGTGCGAATCCATTTTTCTTGTTTTTCATGACGACGTCGTTGAATGGGAAATCTTAAACATGACGTACGGTTAAAATTATTTACTTCTTTCTGAAAATTTGTAATTTGTCAATTACAACGATTGGCTTAATAAAAATAATTAGGTCGCTACATTTAATTACAAAAATGCATTTCTCAACCTACATACCTACTCATAATATTTCAGTAGATCAAACCAAAATCGAAGCTACGAGTCCTCAACGTAGAAGGCAACTCGCACTTGACAGTAAACATTGTGTACTGCTACCGCGGAAAAGAAGAGTGCCAGTCACATCACATGTGTGCGGCGCGTAGAAGAGCGCATGCGCCGAACAAATATGGCCGGCATTTACAGCCAATCGGCGCGCGCCGTGAGCAATCGGAACCAAAATGCCATCATAAGCCCTTTTAACTATTGATTGCTATTTGAAGCACGTTATTAATTAAATTGTTAATGCCATACTGTTCACACAAACTATAATTTACGTACTTACTCAACTCAAACTCAAATCATTTATTTCAATTAAACCATTTACAGGCACTTTTGAATTGTCAAGGAGTCGGTCAGTCAGAAATATGAAGCTAGTTGCCCATTCCAAAGCGCAGTAGGTACCTATGGAGAAGAACGGGCAAGAAACTCCATGGACACTAGTAGTACTAGGTGTTATTAAACAAATGTACATTTGTTTAATAAGTCAAAACAATTTACGCTGATTTTAATGTTTCAAAGAATCCTGTTTCCCTTGCGCATATTTACGACCTTCTACTCTGTTGCAGCGTTTCCAAAAAACAATAAAAAACGTTCAACTTGAAAAATAACATCATTATCTTTCCACAATGAAATATGGGACTGATACAGAACTCTTAACCTTTTCCATTTTAGGGTTACACTGCCTTTCGAAAGTTTCGACAGTCGATGTTTAAATTCTCGATTGGAGACCGAAAGCCTGTTGTTATCTCGAAATGAGTTGTGAATTTTCGAGTATCGATATACGGCGTTCGATTGGTATAATCGATTTTTTATGCATTCGCGGTGTAATTAACGACTGCACTCATTCGAGACAATTTAAATGTTGCCGATAGGTAAAACTCGTTAAATTTAAACTTTGCTAAAACCGGAGTAGCTCTACGTGCGTGCTTAATTAGACGTAAATTTATTTGTGATGTTGTTTTTTGTCTACAGCAATTTTATTAGTTTCTCAATCAGCCACTTTTGTATTTTGATGAAATGCCAGAAGATTTTAATAGCATTGTAATCCAGTGGCAGATGTGAGATGATGTCACATTTAATAATAATGTATTTTATTTATAAACAATCATTAGGTACGAAATAATTTCATGGCTGATCAATTAGGTACCTATTTTAAATGTTTTCAAAATTCTGGATTTAAGAGGCTAAGAGCATAGGTTCTGGGACCTAACTGTTTCAAATGAGTATTGCAAATAAAGAAGTCAATACGTATTGCCGCTATGTTTCCGATTTTCGTGACGATTTTATTTTATTTTGAAATGTTCCTTTCTTCATTACACATTGCAATTTGGCGGTTGGTTAATCTTTTAAATACATATATTAAGAAAGGTATTTACGTACCTATACTATCAGATAAACCTCAACTAATCATGTTTTTTTATATTGTTTTAGAGCTAATAAAGTTCTTTAAATAGGTATCTACATCATCTGGAGTATCACTTATAGCTCGTATATATTTATAGCAATCAGCAGACATGATTCATTGTAGAAAATTCTTACATTAGAGTCACTTCACAATACTATTTTGCAATTATCTAGCTCCCCACCCAGAAGCGTTTATTTGCATCAACATTGTTGAACGTAGTGCTCAATAAAAACGAAATAATAGCTTTAATTGATGAAGCGTAATTAAAAATGTTTTACTCGTAATTTAGATTCACGATAAAATGTAATTAAAAGTCTATTGTTCTAGCTCTTGATGCTCGCTCCAAATGAGCATATATGTGGGTTTAAAAATCTACTATGTGGTGAACTATACAAAATAACGACCACTTTATCCATTGAACTGTACAATTAAACCTGTTTTTTTCTCATTTAGGCACAGTGTAAGGTTAGAGGATTATTCTAGTTTAATGATTTCCACAAATCACCCTGTACGCACTATATTTACAGGGTATAGCTATGGGGAAACATTGTGAAAATGCAATGATCCTAAAGACGTCGACTTCGTTTGTTACAATTATTTATTTCTAAAATATTTTCAGCAAAACTAATAAAGTAGGTTCTCCAGATTGATTGTTTGTAGACCTCTGTATAATACTGTATACCTATACCTACCTATTCCCGTAGACCTTTTTGTTTCATAAAATTTTAAGAAGATTTTTCGCTTTAAAACTGTGTTTCAATGGCACTGTGAAACTAAATTACATTTAGGTATTTTTGTTTCATTAAAATTCAAGAGACACGCTGTATAATATTTTAGTGACTGGTTTTTTATGTTGTTTGTGTAATATATAGGCTTTACTCGTTATGCATGCGACTTGGCCGAAACAATGATCTTTCAATACGATTGATAATAGATTTTCCATTTCCAGATTGGATGAGCCCCTTCGATCGGGTCGTCTGCGGTGAGTTCAATGGTATTTATCGTTTCAAATTTATTTTCTTTTAGTTTTAAGTACCTTTATTTAGTTTAGGTGTAGGAATCTTAACACACATTCGACTAAACAACGCTTTTAATGGCTTATCGCCACCCAAACTCTTTGGAATTCTCAATTTTTGGAACTGAAAAGTGAAATATAAATAACCCTTAATGGCAGAACTTTTAAAACCAGTTGTGATAGTGACACAATTAAATGCAGAATGTTAGATATCGTGAAAATCGTCTACTAAATCGTTTTGAGTTAAACAATGGCTTATAGTTGAGCTAATTGATGACTGTGGAATAAGTAATTTGAGGTTTTTTTGTTCGAAACTGGGTCGCGTGATAAACAAAACAGTATTGTATTTAGTCACAACATTGGTCTCTAATATTTCAGTTTCCTTTGAGAAAATACCCACTGACACAAAGTCATCAATGCTTAGTCAATGTTAGTCATTAGGTTAGCTGCTTTTTTGTCGAATGTGTGCTATGATTCACATTATAAATCCTATAGAGGCTGTCATAAAATTATGTTGCAATTATTCATTTGAAATGGCTTTGTGGAATTATTGCAATCAAACCATTTTTAATTGACAAACCACTTTGTATCATATATTTTTGTTTCTATTTAAGGTTTTAAAGTTGAATAACTGTTTTTAAATGACTGATTACAAAACAACTTTAACATCCAAGGTGCAACAACTAACCCTAAAACGCTACCTGTCTTTTGCATCATGTATCACGTTTGTTTATTCGACTCTTTTTGCGAAAACTATCTCCATTATCGTATTTTTTACTATTGACAAACTTTAACAATTGCAAATCTATTGTTATATCGCAAAAAAAGTGGCGAAAAGGGTTTACAAGGTTCGCAATAAACACAAACTTTCTCCAAGAACAAAAGCCTTAATAGTGTCAGTATTATGCAACCGACAATTAAGGTACAAAAATGGACAGAGACCTTCATTTCTGGGCAGCTCTGTTCCGTACAGATAAGCCGCACAATTATTTCCCTTAGCCGTTTTCCTTTCATATTTATAACGCGGGCGTATTTTCCTCCCAAAGGCAATATAAATAAGCAAGCCGGAAACCCGAGTAGCATTTAAATCCCCCATCTTTAATACATATAACAATAAATTTTTAGTTGATGGCAACATCCCGGTCCTTCAAACGCAATCTTGTAACGGAGCGTGTTTTGTAAACGATTTACCATTTTTGCCCACGGAGTACACTTTGTTCTTGTTTATAAAATATATCTTAGGTATATCAGTATTGCACTGACGCACTGACGGTTTTGGTTTAACATGCAATGCTGCTCACGGAACCATAAAAATCAGAGCCGACAGACAAGCTACTTTCACAATTTTTTGCAAATTTATTGAAAAATCTAAACAAAGGGTTCACGGCAATAGGGTTGTGCAAATTCTCGTTTTCGTTGTAAACAGAGATCCTTTGTGCTTACAAGATGTTTACAAATAAGGTATAAGTCAAAGGGTTTTAAATCACGGCGTCGAAAGCTTTTAAAACAAGCTAAGAAAGGGGTCCATTGTTTTGTTGGCACGCCCGCAAATTGCTTTATTACGGACGCTTTGCGGCTGTTGTGCGAAAGTCGATATCGCCAAAATCGTAGTCAAAACATTGTTTGTTATCATACGGTGTTCACAGGTCAGAAGTAAGGGCCGAAACCGTACTTGCCACAATAAACATAACCGTGACGTTTGCGCGCGTTTATCTTGCATGCTTGAAAGAGTCGTGAAACTAATGTTCATCTTCAATCAAACGTAAATCTATCACTTTAGGAGTTCATTTTACATACGTTTAATACGAGAAAGTGAGCTCTCAGCACCATTTTATCATCAGTATCCTGAGTATAAAAACACAAACAGCGAATCAACTTGAAAAATGGATAATCATAACACTTACAGAGTAAATAAAAAGGAGTTTTATAGCGTCATAACAATTAAGTCTTAATCACTGTCAATCGTAACTCCACCGTTATAAAGTGATTGACGCTAGTGTTGTAAAAAAAGTTTGTCCGCGAACAATAACTGTTGAGAATTGACCATAAAGTGGCGACCTTGTGGCAATAAAAATTTAACGAGCCAAGCCCGTGGCGTAGTGTAGTACAAACACATTGTCAGATTCGTGAACGTGACTGTCATAGAAACAGCTGGTCTCACATCTGGGTATCGCCTCAGCGACAGACGCAGTCATTAAAAAAGTAAAGAGTTGGGGAAACAACGATTGATTTATTCACGCCATTTAATATCTTCTTCACGTTAACTCGTTTGGTAAAACCAATCGAAGATTTATTGTTTTAGTTTTTGTTATTTGATTTACAATCGACTATCGTAGTTGTATTCTCGTTATTTAAACGTCTCAGCACTTAACAGTAGGTTATAATAACTTCGTCTGTAGTAATTCGATGCGATCGTTCTATATGAGTATGAGTAGTGGACGTTTATGGTTGGTAGGCGCCAAAGTATTTTAGACGGAAATTAATTTCCATAATGGTCTATTTGACCACCAAGTCGCGTTGTCGTGTTGCGCATTTCGAATGCGTAGATGCACGAGCACGACTCACCGTGTCGTCGCCAAATAAGTTAAGTCTGTAGGTCTGTACATGCATAATATTGTAGATACCGATGTCTTATTCTGCTATCTCTTGGCTGACTCTACTGTGTTGATATTTTAAGGAATGCTTTTTGACGTTAAGATGTCTTATTTTGTACTTGTTCTCAGTGAAAAGATAGAGGAAAGGGCGTCAAGTTATTAAGCAATGTAAGAGACATAATGTTTTCTTGTTTGCTTTATTCGTCGTTTAACCACTTTTAGGACCACTATTCAGCGTTCATAAGGGCAGCAGGTTTTATATTACTCAATAACTATAAATAACAGCATACAATCTGATTGTATCATAGTTGTAATTCATGTGATCCGCATCAGAAAACGCTTTAATTAAAATTTAATATCATGGAGATCATTTCAGAGAGAAAAGAAATATAATTTACTAGATAGCTCGCTGTCATAAATTCTGAAACTATAAAAAAATATCAAAGAATCGACTTTTAATATTTTTATCAGACTTAAGATCTTCAAGACAAGTTTGTATTTGTATTATAAATAAATTTTTATTTCAAGTTCGTCCAATAAATAATGTCAATGTCATACTTATATCTTGAACATGGTTTGCGTCCTGCTTGCTTACTCACACAGTATCAAATGCCTATTCATTAGACGAACAAGACAATTAAGCGCTTGCGCCTACTTTACAACCCAAGGTTGTATTTGTTTATGCTGCTACACATTGCGTAACATACTATTTTTGGTATAGAAAACTAAGAGTTCTTCGACCTCTCCTACTCGAGTCCAAATTGTCGTATCTCTTAATTTAGTAAATATGTTTCGCTGTAACCAAGTAAAATACCGCTAATTATGGCTTTAATTCTATTAATTTACGAGCCTAATACCTTGATCATTAGTATTTATATTTACCTATAAATATGAATGTTTTGGTTTCTCAATTTGCTCTGTTTCTCAATTCGAAACTTGAATTGCGAAAATTGATTTTGATGTTGTATCTAGACAGCTTCTTACATTTATTACCTGAGTATTGGTACCTAATTCATAATTATGATTTACACATTATGTACACAAATGTTCTAAGACTGAACAGTCATCTCAAATTTCCAATAGATTTAATAAGAGTAGGTGTAGATCAAAATAACTACAATAATAACATTTGAAACTGCTAATACTCGCTGTCCTCACCAGTACATTCAGATAAATAATTGATGCTGTTTGAAATTTTAGACTTGGAACCATGTAGATTATGAATATTCAAATTGATAGATTAAAATTATGGTCTATACGACCAAACACGGCCGTGATTGGATTAAATGTGATTGTAAACCTACTGGCAGTCTACAAAGTTGGTTTGGATATTTTTAAATTGGTTATTTGTACTTTGTTGATAATCAATAATGTGTAATATTAGATATACCTTCCTATCTTGAATACACATTTTAGTAACGTGTGAATCTTTAATATTGTATCTAAGAGAAGAGCAAATTATATCGAGGTCGTTCTACAGTATTACGCTATATAAAAGCAGTAAAACATCTTACACTTCAACGCTACCCGTAAAAAACAGTTCCCCAACGCATTTGTCTGTCAGTACGTATGTTCAGGATAATCTCAAAAATTACTTTATAGATTTTGGTACGATTTCAATCACCACTTAGACCGCTTTGAGGAAGATTTTGATATATTAATTGTGCGCGTGCCGTCTACCGACTAGTAACTGTTAGCCTACAAAATTGATAGTCTGATCTGAATATGAAAACAAACAAAGCGTAGATTCAATTTTTTTATTACACTTTATGAATGAAACTGGTTCTTTAAATTAAATAAACACTGCTGAATATACTTGAGCCTCATGTTTCATTGGGTTCGTGGAATTGGAGTGGACTAATGATTTTATTAATACCTACTACATACGGACCACGTACGATGTCGACACTTTTTGGATTTAAAAAGTTTCTTGGAACTTTTTGGTGCAAGAGGAAATCACGACAGAACATGCCTCCGTCTTGAATTTTAGCTGTCGGTTAAGGGTTTAAAAACACGGCACAATCTCATGACACGTTTTGAATTCGCGCAATTTTTCCAAACCACACGATGCTATTTCGTAGAATTTAATGATATTCTTAGAATGCGAATTCAACCCATACAAAGGCATTTTGCTGACCTTGCCTTCTTCCTCTCCTATAAACGTTGTCCTAATAGCTTGCTTCCTTATAAAAGTCTGGTATTCAACATTTAAAACATTCAATAGATAGGCATGTGATAAGGTTTCACACAAAAGTTCAAACCTTCAGTTTATTTTATACGATAATGTGTATAATTAAAGGTTTCACTTTGCAATTTTAATTTGCATCCTGTTGGCATAAAACTAATATTTTATTAGCTGTCAGCCTATCGATCAACGCGTTTTGTTTAAAGTCCGCTAAATAATAATTTCCGCAAGCGAACCTGGTGCAAGCAATGCATTCAAAGATGTAAGTACTGTGAATGCGCAGTGCAGACGCATGCATTGAATGAATTTACGATTTTATTTAGTATCTTAACATAGGGTTTTCCCCTACATAATGCCAATTTTTTTTGTTGTGTTTTTTTTCTAGACCCTCACAAGGGAAGGAAAATTTTGTACATCTGTGGTTATGGATTGTTGGGTCGTATTGTCGTGTTTTTCCAAAAATTAAGGTATACCTCTGAAATAGTAGATATAATATAATATAGCTGCTTTCTAAGGATTCGATACGGAATACGAAAAAAATACGAAATAAACCGTTGATCGAAGTGTAAAATTCTCTCTCATTTACTATGGAAAAGCATTGCCAACAACACATCGCAAGTAAACCTATTCGTCTCACTGTTAACGTCATGAATGCTGGCACAGTCGCATAACACGGAGTTATGCTATGAATACGATAAAACACTAGTCCATACAAATAAATGTATTGTCATGTAAATGTATCCATTTAGTCCATTCAACCAAGATTTTCTTGCGATAGATTAATTAGAAATTGTATTTAATTAATATGTATTAACTGAAAATGAATAATGAATGCAGACGTTCTTCTGTCTTGATCATTGCCAAGTTTTCGTAGATGTGTGGAATCGAAGAAACGATGATATTAATAGTACCCAATAAGACGTGATTGGTATCATTAAGTATCGATAAACATTTCAAACAAAAGGTGTCTCAATTTCGCAGAATATTGACAGGATTTGCAAAACGGTTAGGCAAATCAGCAAGGTTAAAAAACTAAAGATACCTAGTGTTATAAATAGTGTTTGCACATAAATATTTAACAGTCCACACGTTTACCTGGAGCTCAAAATAAATAAATTTCATAAATGTAAAATACATCACTCTGCAGAATTAATGATAGGTACGAGTATTTTGTATGACTGATTTATACAACTTGAGATCAGATAACGTATTCCATATTTATTTTTATGTATAAAACAGCTAATTTTCATTCGAAATCATGGAGTGAACAACAATGTTTTGCGCAGTTGCAGGTGCATAGGGCTATGTACGTTATACAGCGTGTTATTAGTACATAACGCTCACAGACGTGACTCAATAGCTACAAGAATGTGAACGGAGGCATTGTTCAACAGTCCGTCGAACCTTCTGAAAGCTCAAGTTTGCTCCGTTTATGCCGACTACGTTATGCTAATATAGATACGATGTCGTCTGCCAGTTTGCTACTACGAATTTATTTTATTCGTCTGCTATGTCTTGAAATTTAGGTACCAACTAATGCTAATGTTACGTTCTAGACAGTTTATTGGTTATTTCAAAATTGACGCTATAACGTATGACGCTACAAATAAATCGCGCGCTTTATCCTCGTTACTATGAACGAGATGTTGTTTTAGGATCGCTCGGAGTACACCGCAGAGTTTAATCTGACGTTTGTTACACATAAGCGCAGCCTAAACTTGAAAGTCCACATGTAGGCGACGCAACTTCGTGGTTCACGTCTGTTCCGTCCGATTACGCGTCGTTTCGTAACGCTAAATAGGCGTCGATTGCTCTCAAAGGGATTAAATGGAATGCGTACAATTTATATCTCTATTAACGTGGAGTATTGTTTACACACGTCTGACCGCGGCCTCGGAGGCCAAACGCTTGTGAAAACATTCGCTTCGAGATTAAAGGTGGACCTGGCCACCAGAGCTGGGTCGTGCTGACCCGTATGGTTCTTCCCGACTGGTAATGCGTCGTAGTTCCGCAGAGGTCAGCGTATTTTAGTCGCGTTTAAGTTTGTTTACAGCGAGCTCAGCGTTTCCGACCAGTTTGCATAACTCGAGGGTAGTCTCAATAAAAACAAATTGGCTCGCTGACCAGAGTTGCGCATTACACACGTACGAGGAAACCGGGCGACATGCCCGGAGGTGATTTACTGACATTTCATGCCACTAAGCTCGAACGGTTATGGAAAATAGATGTAAACTACGATTATGTTCTAAGCGCCCGAACATTGCTATAAGTATTATGCGATCTCGGAGGTTTATAGGCGAACATTCTCCTTACAATCATTTGAAGCGTACAATGTTTACTAATATTTTATTCCTCATTTAATACTAAATAAGGACTACGTATAAAACTCAACAATTATAACACAAAGCTCAACGTGCATACACATCAAACCTGGTCTATTTAAGCCATATCCAATCGAAACATAACTAGTTAATGAAAGAATTTCTACATTCACAGATAGTTGGTTGATAACTGTAAACGGGCAGTTAACCACGGCGTGTTATCAGTAAACATCCAATATTGTAGTTACAATAAGATGTATTAAATCAGTAAATAAGTACCTAGTAGAAAGAAACGGCAGGTAATGTTACCTTCAGGCAGTTGTACGACACTCTGGCGCATTAATCTAAAAGATACAATCGGGGTCACAGCGAGCTTCGTAAATCTCAGATTGGGATCTTAATATATGGTGGGGGGAGTGAGGGTACGTTTCACCTTTGTGAGGCCTTTTGCAGGGCGACACCTCGGGCTCGATACGGGGCTATTCGGCATTGTTCGGATCGTATCGTGTGTGAGAGGTTGTTTTGTTTCTGTGCGATACGATGGTGGACCATGGAGTGGCACCGATCTTGAAATGTTGGTCGTTTTTGTTGTATGGTTTTTTTTTTTTTTTGTTAAGTTGAATGGAATATGGATAGCAAAATATGTTATATATTAGATATACACTGTTTCAGATCATTGAACACTCAAAACATCAACAAATTATATAAAACCAGAAGTTATTGTTATAAATGCATATAATAGTTCAGTTAATATTTTACAGCATAAAGCTTGGTAGTCATCAATAGACATTCATATTTTTATAAAATACAATATGGCTGTCTCACACATTATTTTTACTTCGCCGTACAGACTATAAATAAACTATTTTTTTTTGGTTTCTTGTTCCGTCCTACTAGAGAGGCTAATAAAAATTAATGCGAACATTTCGTTCAGATTTATGTCAAAAGTTTAGTTAAATCAAACAGATGCTTCGACGTGCATGTTCGAGCATTATGAAACTATACACAACATCTTTTATGACGTTTACACACCATCAAATGGTCCTGTTGCTCATTACACATAAGAAATGACGTCATAATTAACCACAATTCGTGACCCAAAAATGTACATTCCCGTTTACAAAGTACAAAAGGAATACCTACCTACGACATTTTTTGTTGATTACCTATATACAAGAAAAATCACTTCACTTCTTCATCGTCCTGACTGGAATAAGCAACTTTGGCTCGCTGCGTCCAATTACGGCGACGTTTAAAGTAATTTAATCGCCACTCATAAGAAATTAAAACGTGATTTTATTGTAGAGAAGCTTAATTGTACGATACGGAGATTTTTGACGTCCCTTTTAAGGTCAGCCGCCTGTGCTCAGGCCTTTCCGTTCGTGTGTACGTTCCACTCGACTGAATAATTAAAACAATTTAATGACTTTATCTAGGTATATGGCATCTGCAATGTTATTCTCATTTTGTTTTCATGTTGCTAACATGAATTATGGATTTAATCTAGGCCTCGCTCGTATTGCCTACGGCTTATGGAAATGAGGCTTGGAAAACTGTAATCAAGGATTGTTAATTACAAGCGGTTACCACCCACGACTTGTTACTTATTCGTTATTCGTTTTTATGAATGTAAAGGAAATTTAATTTTGTCCTGATGCACGATGCGATATACTCTACATCTTTACTTTTTTATATCTATGGGATCCATTATACATATAAGTTGTATTACATAAGTTTCCGGTAAACTTAACTTGGGTACTTTAAGAGATAAATTTATGTTGTTTTTTCTTGTATAGAAATAATTTCGTTTTCTTTGTTGGATGAAGTAATAGAAACAATATCTTGATGTAAGTACGTACCGAGAAAGTTAATTCTAGCCGATTGAAACTTTCATAACGTATTGCGAAAACTCTTAGTATTTAGTTAAGTAGAGATGAAAATTACGTCAAAGTCAATGAATGAAAAACAAATGAAATGAGAATTTTCTGAGTATATCAGAAAAGTAAAGAAAATTCTAAAACACTTTTGAGTATACCTAGCAGTATTAGTATAGTACACAAACACGGAACATATTTTCATCAGGAGCAGTCAGACATGATACGAGTGTTGCAGCTCAATCGTTCGATATAAATAGTAATGCTTACATCTGTAATCTTAAAATACGCTCTGTTTGATAATCGATAATGTAAACGATTTTATACATCAATGAAGCATGCCTACGAGTATCAGAGCCCAGCCCTTTACCGTAATTAAGACGATATTTCTATATTTTTTAATAATACTTACCGGTTATTTAACATCTTTCTTAGTATCCACCGACCGGATACTGAGTCGCGATAAATTCCATGTTTACATTACGATATGTATTTGCGTTATGGACGACAAGATTTCAATGAGTCGGTAGATGCTTCTAGTTTGTAGTTGGGGGAAATAGTTGAGGGGGACTAGAATACTAACCCTTTCGCTGCAGATGATGCACGAGGTGCCGAATCTGAAATTGTAATTTGACAATAAAATCCATGCAATTGATATAATTTTATACAGCCGTTAGCATTCGAGCGGTGTTGTGTAATGTATGTTGGAGGAATAGGAAAGGGCATCCGTGGGGTTTAGGGGATCAGGGGACTGACGCAGGGTGCGCCTGACATTGAAGAAGTGCCAATAACAGAGGTATAAATAGCGGGGGCCGGCGGCTGAGGGCGTTACTTCGCTACGAGATCAGAATATTTTGTTAGGTCGCTCCGCATACTGCCCTAAACAACGGATTACAATGCGGGAAGGCGACTACTGAAGTACTGAACGATACCGATCTGTATCTACTTGATAAATTGTATAGCTTGTACAAATTTATGCGTTTTACGTGTCGCTTGACACATAATGTAAAACATTTACGAATAAGTACTTAACATTTAAACAGGCAGTAAGCATAATAATTGTTTTTGTTTCACACGAAGGCAACTGGTTTAACCTCGCACAATGATACCTAATTTTGTTTTACAAATCCTTTTACAAAAGGTAATTTTTCACGGTCACATTGTAAATCAGCTTGTTAAATGATTAACTTTGTGAAGTGACCCGTAAAGTTAACCCATTGGAACGATTCAATAACTTCCAGTTGACAATGAGTGGAGCAGGTTTCAGTAAACAACATTTGTTCGTTCGAAAGCTGGACATATGAGTTTAGTTCGAAGGTGGTATTAGTCCAAAAAAATGTCATAATAAAAGTCATAAATTTTCCCCTAAAAATTGGTCACCCTCGAAGTAGACAAAAATGACCAGAATAAATTGGAATGGTAGTGGCAGCCGATAAAACATTCAGTTTATGGGGTGTCATATTTACATTCGGGAACATATCGACGTGGGAATACAGATATAAGTACTTATTTTTGTGTACGTGGTGAGCACAATATGTTCCTATTCTTCTCCATATATATTTGTTTAAGTGATATAAATCTACGGATACAACACATGAGATTATGTGCACTTGGGTATAAAAAGTCCGCATTACGTACGCGCTGGTTGAATGTTTCCGCCTGAAACGTTTGTGGATACATTTACCTTTTCGGTTCATTACTTAAGGATGTAGTAGGGGCATGCCAGTGAGCCTGTTAATCCAATCACGGTACCACTCCAATTAAACAAAGCCCTCTGGCTGGCGCTAATCGATTGCCAATAAATTGGGATCCGAGCGAACTCTGAACGCATAATTTCTTGCACCCTGCGGCTGCGTAATGTGATGTAGCCTGAGGGTGGAAACGCATGTAAATCTATGGATTAAGTGCGTACCCTAGCTGTGAAGATACTGATAATATTCAGATGGGGCTCATAGCTTCTCGAATGGGGTACTAATACTTACAGTTGGAAATATGTATCCAAGTATATAGCACGTTACCATTTCCATATTTTGACTAAACTCGCTTGTTATACTGACTGTTTCTACTAATACGTGCATTAAGTAGGTTCGCAAGGTACTCCTACCAAAAATAAAAGGTATAATTTTATTTTACACACTCTCGTTAAAGCCCCATGCGAACGCGTGTAATCTCCAGTCATATTTATTCGAAAAACGCGCGAAACCACCCCTAAATGGTGGCTCAAGATTAGTCGGAGCCATTCCGACACGTTACGTGAATAGCGATGCTACCAAATAAAATGTTTAGGGTCATTTTGACCGACGACGAGCGCGCCTAGCTCACACAAATGCCAATAGGTCTATTTTACCCCCACGCCCCAAGGGGTGTATACGGCCATCATAAATTGTCCGCCGCAAATTTGCAATCCTATCTTTTTGGCCCGGTGAGGGAGGTCCGAAATTAACATAACTGTATGTTGGGCAATCCCACTTGTAGCTGTATGAACATAACAGCTTACCCAAGCGCGTTTGTGTGCTTGAAACTCTGCGTTAAGGGCCTTCCATCACGACCCTGTAATGTAAGGAAAGGTGCGCCTTAAACAACTCCAGAAATTTGAATTTCTCTATCATTTTTGCATATTTTGGGCATCAAATATATAGAAGAGATAAGCCGAAGAAAATGAGCGCAGTCTTTCAGAAGTGGGTTGTGTGCTTTCAAGACTTTACATAGCAAATAGACCCTAAAACACATTTTCATTTATATTAATGCCTTGATTTAGAACCGAAAAAATTACAAAGAAGAATTTTAATGAAACTTCGTGAATCTGGATTAATTTTTAATTATAATTGCGGCATTGCAAATGGCGGACGGCGTCGCTGGAACGCGTGAGAGGCGCGATTTAATCACTCGTCTTATAACAAGGTTGCGCGGGGGGGGGGGGGGGGAATAGGGGGTAAATATTAAGCGCGCTCTTGAGTTATTAAAGCCCCTTAATTGCGCTTAGATATTTTCTGGTTCATTAAATACTTAAGATTTATAAGGAGATACTTGAATGAACGAGATAAGTATCGTGACGGGAATGAGGTATCTTATGGGGTGATTAATATCAACGTTGGAGTTCCTTCTGTATTATCTGCGCTTTTCATCGAAACAACTGTCAAATGGAAAAAAGAAACTGTACCGTGAGCTGCTTTATTTGCTTACAAGGAGAACTATATTTTCACTGCTATGTCATCGCATAGTAAATCCGGTGTCTGTCAAAAATTTATGACAGAAAACATTATTTTAAACCATGAAATATATACAAATATGATTAGTAGGTAGGTAGCTAACTACTTATCATAATCAGCCTATAATGTTCCCACTGCTGGGACACAGGCCTCCTCTTGCTGAGAGGGAATGGGCCATAATCAACCACGCAAGCCCAGTGCGGATTGGTGGATGTAGTTATCTAAATTTTTTTACACACGTCTTCGATTTTTTTGGTTCGAGGACATGCCAGTATTTTCACGATGTTTTCCTTCACCGTTTTAAGAGCAGTGGTGATGAAATTTAATACACAAAGTAATGTGCATGTAAGTCACCACTTCACCTGCCTACTAATAAACTGTTAAATGAAAGCCTCTTATAATTAACTGGGTAAACACTGTGACTGTTTAACACAGTAATACAAATACGAAACTGTCCCGTTTAAGCGGCGACACGCGTGGAACGTGGCCCTATCATAGTTTACAAGCACATAAGGGAGCTCCGTCGTCGGGCGGTTAAGGGCGCATTACACCCTTGGAATAGCGACTCCGTAATTAAAACGCTTTAAACTGACAATTACGAAGTACCTATGAAAATAACACGCTGGCCTCCTATGAGCCTTTATACAACTTAGATGCTGGAGAAATTGCTAGGAAATTTTCATAGCAAGGGAAACCGCAAAGCAATAGAAACCCATAGCAGTTTCATTGCTCATTCATACAAACCAATGGTTCATTAGTTTGCAAATTCCAACTGAAACAGCTTTTATGTATAATGGTATTATTCATTCGAAGCACGTTAACGATATAAACTTGTGTGAACATTAAAACATTGCGTTCTTGCTAAAAGATTATCAACTCTATTTTCAAATAGAACTTCTATTTTTGCGTATGATATCGGTATTCTTTGTTTGTCTATTTCAGCGATAGAAAGTTGGTTTGGTACAATGTTTTTTGTTTACTGTTTGATCTCTTATATATTTCAAAACAATGCTTGCTGAGAATTATTTTGGATGAATATTACTTCTTCCACCATGGTACCTACATGTGGGTACATTTTACTTGTTCACTAATCGTGATACAGTGAATCTTATCCTTAATTAAAAAGAGTAGATATCCAGCAATATATCTCCACTATATCTCCGCCCGCATTAACTTTCAATTAAAACTATTTATGCACCGAACGCACAGTGTTCCTACGTTGAAAATTGTATCGCCATAAATTACACAGCTGAATTAATAAGTGTACAATAGACGCGCTAACGAGCTCAGTCGGTAGCGACCGCCTGGGTGCATGCGAGCAAATTAAATTTGCATGTTTGCAACCCCATAACACCCCTTCGCTCCGCCCCGTCCGAACGGGAGTTATTAGCAGCAGCCGCCATTTTTGGCCAGTCTGACCGTGGGGTGAACCACGGGGGGATAATGTGGTCGGCAAGCAATTTGTTTGCGGATTTAGTTTTGTAATTGGAAGCGTTTCACACCCGGCAGCCGCTATCTACCTACCGTGAAATAGGCTCTGAAATGTTACGCACTTACCCCAAACTTACGACTACTTACGAGTTAAAGTGCTAAGTCGCTAGTACAGACGTACCCATTTCTGATCAACTAGATAGGTACTCGAGATCTAAGCAGATACGAGTAGAATAATTCTCTCTTCTTCCAAAGAGTGGAGCTATTAAATAGTCGTATTCCGCAACACTATCAGACGAAACAACAATTTCTCCGCAGATAAAAGCAGTCATTTTTGTGCAAAAGCTCTCTACCTAGACATTCGGTACATTAGGGGGTCTATTCTAAAAAAAACATTCTTGCTTCTCGACAGGGGTGGGCGGGGTTGAAATTATAAAATATAACAGCATTGCGCCCTTTGTTTTTTAAAGGTACGACGTACCTATGAGATGGGGCGCAAGCATCCATGCGGTATTCAAATTTGGGAGCACAGCAGGGGTGAACTAATTTGTTTTAAATTACGTTACGATATTGCGTTTCGACTTAAAATATAGCTGATATAAACAAGCGGGACCGGGTTCGAATAAAATATTAGAAGGCACTCAGGTTCGCGGCGTAATTAGATTATCTATTAGATACGCACACGCATCGCAATCCGAGAAGGAGTGTATGATTCTGAATCCTCGGAATGTATCGACATGGCCCTTCACTTACTTTGAGTTATTTTTCATTTATGTTATAAGCTATTCAAATTAGTACCTAGTAGTAAATTAATGGTTCCTAAAAATGTTATAACTATTCATATTTAAGAGATTGTTATTGTTAGCTGATAACGTACTAACTTACTTACAAACGAGCCGCCCTAGCAACAGTATGTAAACAAACTTTATCGATGCTTTTCGATAACAAACTTCCACGAATTCAACTTTAGTTTGACATTGCTCACAATTTCGTTTTGTAACATCAAACCTTAAAAATAGATATATTACAAAACTGACACTGAATCATTCCGAAATTCGGACCTAAAAATCCAAGTTATCCACCCACAGGCATAATTTATAACTGTGAGAGTGTAGCCCTGTTATCGCAACACGTTCGCACTGATATTTATTAGACAGGTGCATATTTTATTAGCTTTCGAACATAAAACAACACATAAAAACTATCACTCTGACGCTCACCGAACGAGTCCGGAACACAAATCTTATTCGCAATAAACGAGACGAAACGAAATGCGAGCGTTAATAAAGATATAATAATAAATATTCGGAGGAAAACCTTTCGGGATTCGAATTAAACTAAGGGTAAGAAAATTGCGAGAGTCCCCAAGGAGGTAGTAGGCGAGCGGCAGCTGAGAGTCTAATGTCCTTTCAATTTATCTGTGATCGGGGAAACGCGGCATATCTATATACTACGTCATAACAGTAAAGTATATCACATTCCCTATACGACGCATCATGCGACAGATGTGTCGATATAAAATAAACGCGATTAATAACGTAATCGACGCCCTTCTGTGTGATATTCGAAGACACATCTCTTAGAAATCATTCAAATTTCAACGAACTCCACTAACTATTCACAAAAACATATCCGGTGTATATGATTTTTATGCCAATAAAACTATTCAGCAAACAATACGAATTAATACGACATGATCGCCTATTCGCACTGATATTGCGTAAGTCGTGATGACAATCTCTGTTTTATGGTGTAGACCTCGTAAATGTCTATTAATATGAATGGGCTCCAATTACTTTTACGATTCGCGTTTTGTCGAGAGACGTTCTAAAAAACTTTACGATCTTCCGCGCCCCTAGTCTGTTTGACTTTACGTTTATCTGGGGGTGTGAGCCATTCAGGACGGATAGAAGCGTGGACAATCGGCTCGCTGGCAGATGTCGCACGGAAAGCTGTCACCTGTCTTGACTACGAGCATTGGACATATAAGCTGATCTGTTAATATGTAGCTTCTAAGTGTCGACCATCAGACCATTTACTTTAAGTTTTTAGCATAGACATTGACATTAACATTGGGACAACTTCAAAGAGGCTCCCGGTATTTTTGGACTCCACGAACATACACGTACACACCTCGTCATACTTACCAACTGAATGAACGGATATCAGATGATATTCAGAGCATATGAATGCTTCATTTATGTTTGTTTCTCAAACGCGACGATGAAGCAATTACGATGCAACATTCGCCCCTGTGAAGTGGCGAACGATTTTATTACAACTTAAATTTCATGTTTATTTACATTACTGAATTATTTTATAAGCTAAGTAATTTGCTTTTAATGTTCGGCTTCTTTCATCACTGAAGCCCTTTGTAAATCGCATCATATCTGTGAGCCCTATAGATAGAAAATGTTTTGTGAATATTGTACTGTACCGCAACTTATGAGTCATATCATATCGGTGGAGAATATACGGTAAATTCGGATATTAGCTTTCAAGGGCATAAAAAAACAAAATCAGCATCTGAACATGTAAAATGGACAATATTCCCATTCGGTGAATCAGATTGAGTGGAAGTGAATGACTATGGTCTAATAATGTAGTGCCAACTTCCTCTCGTATGTGCCAGCGTGCCGGTCCGGGGCGTCTCTCACATCATATGACCCGCTGAATGCGTCTTATTACACTTTTATCGGTCGTATCAGTCATAAAATGCTAATGAACGAGCGTTTCGGACCAAACATCCGAGCGAGAGATTCAAATGACGGTATAAAACGTAACCCGAAGTCGACACTTCGTTGGAAACGTAATCGTAATCGGTCTATGCGCTTTCAAAACAACGCGTAACACGAGCGTCTGTATGGCCGCAAAGATACCACACGATGTTTTTAAAAGCTCTTTTATTGTGCGACCGATATACCTAATACAATAATGTTCCGTGCTGTTGTATTCTGTGCTCAATTACGTGTGATGTAAAAACGATGTTTGCTTGGAAAAATGTATCTGCGAAGAAACGGAGGCAACCTACGTCGAGCGGCATTGTGATTCATAACTTCTTTCGGATTTTTACAACGTAGAATGGCATTTTAAGTGCTAATATTTCTTAATATATGCAACGATAATATTTTAATTACAATAAACCACTGTTGTAAAAACTGTAATTGGTTATAACACATTTGTTTATTGTGTACGGTTCTCGTTTTTGTTTTTCCTCATTGCTCCCGTATAAGAGTTCTATTCATGTTATTTTTATGTTAATAATTATCATTTTCTTGTTTCGCTATTTATTAGTCTGATTTCAGCAAGTCTGGAACTTGTTTGAAATTAATTAATTATGAAGTTGTTAATCATATTTTTTGCCAAACTACTCATATATTTTATGAAAGCAATAATAATTTGATATCAAGTTTATAATCTCGTTCTATTAAAATGAAGAAAAAAATGTAGTGTAACGAGAGGTGTTGATTGTTTTATTTTGTGCAATCTCATCGAATAGTATTATAATATTATATATAATATAAAGCTAGGCGGTTTTTTGTGCCGCTAGTTCATAAATCAATTACGACTCTCGCTCATTTAAATAACAATAACGACACAAAAATATCCAGAGAAGTGAACTGAACAATATTTAGTTACTCCAGAGTTGTACGTGACACTTAATACGGAGCATTACAGTATTTTTTGTGACGCCCCTGGAACGTTATCTGTGAGTGATGGAGTCATTTTCAAAAATAAAACGGCCCTCTCCTCTGGCGATGAGAATATACGACCACTTCACATTAATATATTATCAAAATAACGCTTTCTGAGCCACGAGTGTGCTTACGAGCCAGCAACTTATCTACAAACACGACGACTCACAAATAATATCTAATAGGAAATGAAGTATGTACTTAGCGAAGCAATTTGGTGTTTCAAACATCCTGTTATAGTGTTAACACGTGGGCTCCTAATATAAATAATGACGTCGAAAAAATTAAAGCAGTGTAAGTCAATTATTTCCGGGACTTGTATTTCAAACATTCGGGGCTTAGGATTAAATAAAACAATTCGTTTGAACACATGAACTGTTTGCAGGTATAGGAGCAGAGACACGATTGCCTGAGTCAGCTGTGGAAGAATGCAAAAAGTTCTTAATTAAAACATCAGAGGCAAAGCGAATTAATCCCTACATTGCGGTGGGCGGTAGACTGCACCTATTTTATTTGTGTCGCTAACGTATATTTCAGACGTAGCTTAAAAGGGGGAAATCCTTGCTGAAAATTCCCCTATTACTTTTTACAGAGCTGAAAGGATCCTTATGTGTTTGGAGATAGGGGCTCGAATAGTTTGTGTGTCGGTTGGAGTTTTGACTTTTGTCAGGTGGGCGTCCGCCCTGTGCAGACTTTGTATAATTACGTTCTGTGGGATTTGGCGTTTGGAAGCAATGTAATAATAACTTGCACTCATATGCACCGATGCGGTGGTTTTTTGTCTACAGCGAAGCACCCTTGCAGCAATTAGTGAGTTGCTTGAATAATGTAAACTTGCGTTCGAAAACAGTTTAATTGAGTTTGTGTTAGGGTTCAATAAGGGATGAGTGCGATAACTAAATTAAATAGCTTTTAATTTAATCCTACGCTACGCCGAACGTTTAGTTTTATTATGACGATTGCGTATAGTTTTTACCTTAACTGAGAATGCAATTTCTAGTGATTATGGTCTACCTAGTGTAACAAACATATGTGTTTGGAACACATAGGTTTGTTAGCTTAGTATCAACTAATTTTAGATTATTTATTTGAGAGATTCAGGAAACTAATGACTGTTTCTTTCATCTTTTGGACGAAATTTAAATTAAAACTATATTTTCGCGTTGCAAAATTTAAAAATAAACCATAATAACCAACAATAAACCACATGATTTTCGTCATAAAACCGCCGGACCCAATCAGAATGATCAACTGACGTAAACAGCTGCACAACTAGTTCACAAAAAATTATAAACACTGAAATTCGTGAGTCACAAAAATCTCAAAAAAGTCGTGCGCATGAGTTCCCCAGAAGCGTTCTTCATTGGCCTTCGCATTCGTTCAGAGTGACTTCTTTACATACAAACCCGTTTGGAAGGCTACTGCGAACACTTCATGACATGACAATGATCTATGCCTCTGTGATAACTTTCTGTCACAAGTATGCTCTTGCGCTCCCCTCGCTTTTAAATAGGAAGCTTGTTAAACTGTGACTCGCATATACAAATCGTGTAGAGTCAACAAAAGAGGCATGCAAGCAGCAAAAGCCCCCGGCAATATTTTGTATTGCTGAAAACATGTTTCATACTCAAACTATGAAACCATGTTCCACGACTCAAAAACATGTCGTTGAAACAATGTTGTGCGACTTTTTACCGAATACCTTTTCTACAACACATTTTCAACCCGTGTTGTATGCACTGATGAGTAAATTCATCACATTGTTCATCTTATACTTAAAAAGTTATGACGCAGTTTGTGTTACGTTAATTTCATGTGCATATTGTAATGTTTATATTTATTTCCTGCATACCGATCTATTTTGTTGGCTGTACTTTGCATATTATGGAGATTTTATCTAAGACCGAGTCTAGTCTACTATTTGAGTAGTTTTAAAATACTCACTGTAGGTCAGTGATGCTACAGTTTCGTTTATTTTTAAAATTCGTTTTTTTTTTCAAGGACGTGTGGTTTAATGTGTGGTCCAGTTTTGAATAACTTTTATTTCTGGCCAGCTTTATGAACTTTTAAATTCGTTGTCAGGATAAGCAGAGTTCAAATTCTATTTATACAAAGCGTGATCACCGTTTGAATCCCTTATATCTCTCATCTATCTCCGTGTTACAAAATATTGTGTTTGAGAATCGTGTATTTTTATTTCTGTTGAACCGTGAATATAAATATGAGACGTATGCAGCTGTCCCACTGTTTACCCTTTAATCCTTGAGTTAAAGTCAAAGAATTATTCCCACAGTTAGTTTACTTATAAGAACATTATTATAAGTATTAACTATCTGTAGGTACATACATACTTGAGTGTTAATGTTTTCCTTTTTGTTAAGCAGATGTCCGCGACATACTTATTTACAAGTTTTCAATTCATATTAAGAAGGTTAACGCACTAGGCAGTTGGACTGCAGCGGCTAATACTACACAATGTTAACGCATGGTATACACAGGACAGGTGGGATTGGCCAAATCTGGGGACTGGTTTCCTAACACGTTTGACTGCGGCAGTTTTCCCACTGATTGCGTTTTCTTTCTTCAAATATAACATTATTGATTGAATACATAACTGTCGAGAACTCGATCAAATATACAACATAGTGAGTGGCTACTACAAACTGGTCTGGTGGTGAAGAAATATATCTAATAGGATATAAACATTATGTAATCGTTGCTAAATGCGGTATCTCGTAACATAAACTACTGTTTTAGTTCATTGGTTGTCATTAGCTAAAGTATATGTAGACTTGGAAAGTAATGGCGTAGCAAATTCGTAGCGACCTCTACGACTTCCGTAGCAGAGGACAGGGCAGTGTGAGTTTCTTTTAACCATTGTGACTTTACGCATCGACCACGTTCGGCGCTCTGGTTGACCTTTCACCAATCGAAAGCTGCGCTTCGATTGCCAAGGGCCAATCGGAGGGCCGAACGCGGTCGAGGCGTAAAGTCGCGATGGTTAAAATAAACTCACACAAGGGACACTGATCGGCGCAGCAGGTGTTGTTTTACCTACGCAAAACAAGTATGTAGGCATGTATTTTTAGGTTGCTTACAAAAAAATAGAGAACTAATTACCTAGGTACTGTAATAAATGTTATTATCTACGGGATGTAGGATCGGAAAGGTGCTACATTTGATTATTACGTTTATTCTATTTTAGTGCCGATTTCACAAATGAAACTAAACGCGATCAGCACTTATATACACGGTTCAAGAGCTGTCAGTGTCATTATTCCATAACATTTTTGACAGCTCTTGAACGCGTTTTAGATGTGCGTTTATTGGTGAAATCGGTACTAATAGGCGTTTGTATTTACTTCAACGCCTCTTATAATTCTACTAGTTTTTCCTAACATCAAACCGAATTCCAATAATTTTAAAACTCATTCTAAAGTCTAAACTCACTTGACTGTTCGAATAGAACTAGAGTTATTTTACTACTAGCCTGCACAACATAAGGTCGGCTTTCGCAGACAACGACTTTACAGTACCTACTGGCAGAGTCAAATATTTATTTAAAGAAAGAAGCGTAAATAAGTCTAACTAAGTAGGTACTCGTGTTGCAATGTGCGTCAAAACCAATACTTAATCATTGATACTAGTTTCTTCCATAGTAACATCATCGCAAACAGTTTTCTCAATTTTTTCCTGACCAGAGACCACACTGCGTGTCAAAGCTATAATACTAACCAACTTTTAAATAATACCTACTCATAGGAGTTTCTATTAGAACTTCATCGTCTTCCCCTGCAACTCACACTGAATACAAACAGCTGATAGAATCAACATTTCCTTTAATACCTCGCTTAGATATTACTGTAGGTACAATTATTGTATAGGTGACTTGATAATGGAAACATTCAGGCTAATTAAATCGAACATTATATGTCGATTGCGATACCGCTTGACCTATTTATCTCGAATAAAGTCATCCATTTCAATAATGACAGTCATAACGTCCACAATGTACGGGCGAAGTATACTAAATAGCGTTTTATAACTATTATGTACTAGCAATCTGCAGAACTCTTCTGTATCCACTGTTCATTATTATGTATAATTGAGTCATTGACGACTATGTTTATTGCAGTTTTTAATGCTCAAACTTACGTGATGTTTTATTGTTTTTTAATTACTTAGTTGCTTCTATAATCTGGCAATAATACAACTTTATAATTGTACCTTTTATGTACTAAATACGACCTGCTTGTAATGAGGGAAACTGCAGGAAAATTGAAATTTATTGTCGTTTACGGACAAAGGAAGACGCGAAAATTAAATTACTAGTTATTACCTCAATTGCCTACCTTATATTTCGTATTTATAACTATGAGATATTGTAAATTTAAGTCTGTTTAAATTATAGCTATAGAAATAGCATTCGCATACGTTCAGCGGAGGACGCCATGTCACTTAACACAACGCTTTTAAATCAATCTTCAGTTGTCTTTTTGACGCGTTGTCCAACTTTCGAACTGCTTTGTTTTGGTGTTTAAATTCAACGGTTTTGGTGTTTAATAGTTTCAATAAGTAATAATGACAATTCTTATTCTAATTGTGAAACAGTTAATTGTTTCAAACGACAAAGACTTTTGAAGTAAGTATGCAAAAATAGATTAGTTAACAAATTGTGTGAATCATAAAGCTCCACTGTTTTATAGAGCTTGTAAGAAAAAAAAGTTCACGTATTACTACGGAATTTTAAAACCGTAATACATACAAAATAACGTGAATACGATGCTAATGTTCAAGCATTCTAATTATTTAAAAAGGTAACGCAATCATAGTAAACCATAAAAGCAGGTAATTATCACTTTATTTTAATGCTAATCAGCTACTAATTAACGTGTAAGTATATACAGTTAAAATAGTTATTTTCATAAAGTTTGTACTTGCGTACCGTATCCACAAGGCAAACCGACCATCAAGAAAATTTATGATGAAGTGAACTGAATAATTTTGCTTGCCTAGGATTTGAAATACAAGCCAACGCAAATCAATGAGTTATAGAAAAACATTGTACATATTTGAAACTTAAGTTCTTAGGTAGCTCGTAAAAGTCGACTGAAACAAGAAATTTCAAAATGCAAATAACATTTAATCTTTATTAAATCACTTTATTTAAAATCAAATAATTTAGTAACTTTGCAAACAAAATGGGGTATAAAAAATCAAAGAAATACTGTGGCCTAAAGCTAGCGATTCACTATCAACATTTTATTTCATGATAGAATTTGGTAAGTATTTACAGTCAGAAAAATTAATTACATAGCGTAACATCACGCCTTGTTTCCCCGAAAGGTTGGGCAGAGGTGTAAGTACCTATAGTACCTACACCCACATTTCGCCAGTTATGTTTAAGTCCCATGTAATAGGGGGCGAGCCTATTGCCATCCACCGGGCACAAATCCAGACTCCGGGCTGCCACTGAGAAATTCCAGATAGAAAAACCCAATAACACCTTGCCCGACCTGTGAATCGAACCCAGGACCTCATGCTCAGCAGTAGCGATTGCGACCACTAGACCAACGAGGCAGTCAGAAATTAATTGTTATGAAAATTTACACCGTCAACGTCTACGGCTAAGCAATTTCTCACTAACATAACATATACATATCTATCAATACCTGAACCCTTATTTAATGTAGGTATCATGATACCTAGTTACATCCACCTACACATTTTACCTTCAAGACTTATGGTATGTTGAAAGATATTACAGATATCTAATACGTATCGTCATGACTTATGTAACACTCCTAGGTAAAGGAAAGCGAGTCGGAAGCTTCTTATTCAATTACGTAAGAAGTAAGAACTATCCAATAAATCTCGCCGAATTCTTTAGGCACACGGAGAGAACTGGGAATTATATATAGGATAGGAAAATATCTACTTTCATTCCAATCTTGGTCGGAAAGACGGGAGTAAGAACTTCGAGTTGAAGATGAAAGCTTTTCTACTTGAAAACTTAGGTACAATTCCTACAGGCACGGTCGTCAACAAAAGTCGATTTACACTGCTGCTCATACACAAAATCTAAGTTAGCAAATGATTCAATAATCTGCTAGTTTGCAGTATACGTAGCTAAAATATATATCATTTAAATTCAATCCTGTTCCGATATTATTTCAATTTTTTTCTAAATGATTAAAGTTTTGTAAACTAAAGTGTTACTCTTTAGTTTTACTTGTACACAAGGGGGACCTTTTCACGGTCGGGTCTTCAAAATCATTGAGACATTAACAAGACCACTTGCTTTCATCTTCACCAATCTAAAAAACCTCCAACCCACGCCAAATGTGACTATCAAATCAATAAAATCCATTCACACAACTTAAATAATCTGCCATTCCAAACTCAACGACCACTTACAATAAATCGATCGACGTCTATTGCCTTCAATTAGATAACTGCACAGAATAATCTAAAAATCACTAACAGTCATATTACTTAGGTATTTGACAAACTGACTTGGTCGTGAGGACTGCAGGTCCTTAAGTGGAGAGAGCAAGGGGCGTCGACCTGCTTTAAATCAGGTTGTCTGTGGCTGTTAGTTCGTTTGTGCGTCTGTAAGATGCAGCTGCACTTAACTCGCGCATACAATCTAATAGTGTGAATGTACTGACCGTGTATGACAGTCGTTGAGACGAAAAAGGATTATGTTGAGTGTTGAGTTCCTTGCGCGGTCAATGTAGTTGAAGGAATTAGCGAGGGCTGATCTAAATCTGGTGCTTGTGTTTTAGGTCCGTATTCTAGAACAATAATCAAATAAGGCATCCAGTGACTGATTTAATACTTAAGTAGGTACTAGATCAAACCAAAACTCGTAGGGACTTATTCGTTTCTCGGTCAAAAGGTCGGATAAGAACTCCTTAGATCTAAAATGTGTGTGGTAAAAACGGTTAAAAATAGTTTCCTCAAAAATTCTGATCCTCCAAAAAACTTTTTACAATCAAAAGGCTTGACGTAATCGTAAAATTTAATCCTTAAGAAGATAGAATACAATGCTTGTTACCTTTTTCAATCCACAATCTATTTTGAACTCTGTTCGAACGTTACAGAGTTGGTTATTTCTTAAGGAGGAAGTCAAAAAGTGTCCCTTACTTGTAGCTATGTATAAAATTACGCTGATGCCGTTGCCAACCCTTGCTTATATTTTGTGATGGCGCTCAAGGGACAACTCACTACATAAGGAACCGGTCATGTGCGAATCGGGATTACGATAGGTCCCATATGTTGTAAATATTTTTGAGATCATCGTTTACTATGTAGTGAAAAGGAGATGTTATCAAGAAGTCAAGACTTCATAGAAATCTGAAGGCATAAAATAAGAAAACTCTAACTAAAACATTGTAGGTAGCAGTTGACTCATTGAAATCCAAAGAGTTTGACAGCTTATGATAATAAAGCTACTGCCCGCGACTTCGTCCGCTATCAACGATGAGAAGCAGTCTTTGTCCTTCTCCAGGTCCCAGGAGGTCCCAGGCTACCGATCTGTACAATTTCATTACGATCCGTTCAGCCGGTTTAGCGTGAAAGCGTAACAAACAAACAAACTCACTTTCGCATTTATAATATTTGTAAGAATTAAGATGCCAGACTGATGGCACCGAAAGCGATGCATGATGCATTATAAACGATGCTTCTATGAATTATTCGATAGATTTCAAGTCAGGCAACAAAGCAGTAATTTTCGAGTCAATCCCTTATAGACAAACAGACAAAGACATTCGCAGACACTCTCCGGTACCTTCTAGAATAACTTAACACGACCTACAGCGACAATTCCTAGAAGAAATAAATAATTTAACAACATACACACACATACCCGCATACAAAGTGCATTTAACTTTATTATAAACCCAAGTTTTTATTTTTTAATTTCTTAATGACCAGTACAGTAGGCACATAATAAAATTGTTATTTCACTGTGTAATGTTGGTTTTATTTTAAGATTATTAGATACATGTAATTACGAAACAAAAATTGTGTATGCAATTAATGCACTTGGCTTCTGAGCGCATTATCATTTTGTGCGTTTAACTCGTAAAATGTTTAATTTTCTCATGCTCGAGTGCTGTTGTCAAAAAGTGTTACGAAACTGTTTGTGGGTAGACGTTACCTGATATCGTAGTTTTATCTCACGAAGCAACGCGCGCTTTACTTGTGGTGGTACAAACACGCTGTGAATATGTGTGTAAGCGCAGGAGCTTTCGGTAGGTACCGTCGCGAGACAATGGCGAAGTCGGAATTGTGTGGGTGTGTGTGTGTTTGCGTGTGCGTGTTATATGATGACGATACTCGTCTTTATGCACCCATTACCACAAGTAAAGCGCGCGTCTGTAAAATACTGTAACTGATACTATTAGTAACCCACAGCGGTCAGTAGTTTATTAGAACTCGGGTTTCAATGTATAGGTAGATTCAGTTCAAGCAGGGGACTTACGATCTCCTTGTTTCAGCCATGTCACAATATATATGGAGCTATGTTTTGGCCACCAAGAAAATACTAGATACTAGGTTCTTGTTTCAGTATTTTTTTTCTTTTGAGAATGTTCCGAATTTAAATCTGACTAGATGTAAAATAAATAACTAACTGCTTGAATTACGTTCATTTATTTCTACGCCATTGCATTATTTAACTTCATGTCACATTATTCAATATTTCGAAAATGTAGGACCTGCGTCATAGTTCATACGTAACTAGGGTACCTCTAGTCATCTAAATAAATGAAGCAATTTTCAGTAAAACTGTCGTAAAAGTCAGGTCGTAAATAAAACGAACAACAAACATATGACGTTATTTCTATTTTAATTTTAAACTATGTATGAGTAAGTCCTTCAACTATGATAAGGTTTCAAACACACGGTGGATTTCAATGAATGCGGTTTGCCTACCAGCTGATTTTGATTTTTCTCCCTTTGAAATTAATAATTGGTCTCAGACTATCATTATTATTATCAAGTGATGCCTGAAATTATCACACCTTATAATAATGAAAACAGAAAAATTCTTTTGCGTTTCGTAGTTCAAAACTTGAATAAGCTGACATCAGGCATTGTTGCCTAAAAAAATAGTTGTATTTATCATAATGTTGTTTTAATAAGAACAATAAACTTACAAATTCTATAAAATCCTCTTTTCATCCTAAGCTTGCCAAATAGTATACTTCTAATGCACAACTTCTCACAATGTTAGCCAGAAACGCCTATATTAATTTCACGACATCAAAGACAAGAACAAGAACACAGGAAAAGCGTCATACCGCGTCCTATATTTTATTGGTCTGTGTATCCTTGGTTCCTTACATTGTTGCAAATGAATACATTATCTAAGTAATTCAACCTTTATGATTATATGCAAATACGTCTCTACCTGCCTGACAAGTACCTGATCAGTTGCAATTGCAACATAATAATATTATATCTACACAGCACTTAGTGTATAAGTAGGTATTTATTTTATTTGCTTACATGCATACCTACAAGCTCATTCCGATGTTTTGATCGATTGTCTTAGCTTTTTCTTCCAGTCATTTTGCCAGTATGTAATTGTACAATACCGATTTCGCGAGATTTTACCCTCACGTGGGTAATACCAATGAAGTTTCAATATACCCGAAATAGACTATTTGAATACGACATTTCGTTTTGGCATGCAATTTAAGTATCTGTGATTAAGGTTAACAGAAATCTTCAAATTACAATTATGTGAGAGAAGGTACTTACCTACTTACGAAAGGTTATAAAATATTAGTTTTTAATTAATTATCTGATAAACAGTAGGTAAAATACCAACTGACAACACCAAATTCTCCACGATAGGAATAAAGCTTGCAACACAAGATATCAGGTAGAAAACAAAAAAGAAAGCTACCATGCTTCAAACTGACCACTTGTGGTCGAAGTGGTCAATTCCTTGTGATGGTCTGTATGTGTGTCAGGCTGTGGTCTTTCTATAGTGATGTTTACACAATGTTGTCAGTTTCTTGCAAGCAGGTGAGCTTCAAGACTTAGAACTTGTTCCACTCGTCGATTCCACGTCAAACGTGGCGACTGGTTTAATTACCATGTTTAATTGATGTTCTAAGAATCTTAATTTGTTTCTCATTTAAATTTAATTAGTAATGGAATAAATAGGGACTATCCTTACACACATCCTCTGCGAATGCTGCATCTTATAAAGCCTAAATGGAACACATTGTTTGAACCTAAATGGCCATAATGTCAATTGATCTTGCATAAATACATTACAAATAAGTCAATTATAAAATTGTACCGTAATTATTCAATCAGTCGTGTCATGGTAACTGAGCGCGTAATGAAATGAACAATCATTGGCTTCTGTTTTCTTATTAAATGATCGCCTTTGTAATCAACAATCCGTCGGTATATATTGATGTTCATTGATCATGATGGTGATATTACTTTTGTAGAGAATTAGGGCGGATTTCACCAATGAAACTGAATGCAATCAGCATTTCGATACTACATTCAAGAGCGATCAGTGTCAATGTTCTACAACAGTGATGATACTGACAGCTCTTGAATGCAGGTTTGGATTTGCTAATCGCGTTCAGTTTCATTGGTGAAGTTCACTCTCAATACAGTTCGCGAAAAGTGACGAAAAGTTTATTCGTCGTTGTTTTATCACCGAGAAAATTAACGAATAGAAGAACCCTCTCCTTATATAACTCTAACGTTAGGCATTCAATAAACTGCCCATAATTCGAAACTTAATGGTCATTTATCGAATGCCCAAAACCGTATCAAATATTAGTTTAAAGCACCAAAATGTAGCATTCCACGTATTGTGTTCTTATCAAATTATAAGATCTCCCCTACATACATAACACACCTACACAATGCATGTTTTTTTGTACTTAGTGAACAGTCCGTTAGTCGGGATGAATAATAGTGACGTCAGAGAAGGCGCGCCGCCCCTGGATCAAAGATCGTTTCGCTTGAACACACCACTGTGCGTGTGCGCAACTGGCGTAGGGATGTCGCTAAACAAAATATATCAAATACGTTAATAAGAATGAAATTATAATTACTTCCTGTATCGAATTTTTCTGAATTTTGGGTTTCGAATACCTACATAAATTTACGATACAGATAACGTCGACGATTTTTTCTATCGATTTTAATAAGAAAGAATAAGAAAAGAAAAGAGGAGTGGTGTAGCGTGAATTATGTTTGAAATAAAAGTTTGGATAGTGACTGGATTTTTGTCTGATTCTTCAATTCCTGTGTCTTTTTTTTTGTAAGTCACGTTGGTACACTCCTACAAACAGTGCAAGTACCTAAAATGCTACTGAGTTTTGGCCAAAATTTTGTAACGCCAAAGTTAAACAGGTTTGGGCTTTATCTAATACATCGAAAACTTATGATGTTTTGTCAAAGTTTCGCGAAGTCGAAGATAGGGAAAATATGTTTGCGTTTGACTTCCCCCTCCGTTGTTTTCCTTACTTCAATAACAAGCTACACCACTTTCCTAGACACTCAAGTGAGTATACGTTTACCTCAATATACATTAACATAAAATTATTTTACCGTTATAAACTTTCTGTTTGTTCAACATTGACTATGGAAAATTTACTCGAAAACTCAGGTGCCAGGGCAAAGGGCACAGTTTCTCATCTCGTTTAGAAGATATGTACACACCCAAATACTGGTCACGATAACCAGTCCACGAATCTGTGACACATGCAACGCATAACATAGCATTTGTTCCACATAATTTATATCAGCTAGAAATAAAGAATCAATGATATTATCTATTTACGTGGGATGAATTAAAGTTCTGGTCACGATATTTAGCGACGTTTTTCGGATACCTTATAAGGAGTTGGTCAGCCCTATGGCAAAAGGCAATGTCCTACGCGAGGCACAGAACAACACTGTGATGATTTAACAGTCACTCACAATGAGCGAAAATAGTTCTTTCCGACTCGTATAAGTGTGAAATGTACGAACTTGCACTCAACATTCGCATTACTAAGGTTATAAATCACTTAGAGCTTTGTTGTAGGTATACCTAGTACATTTCATTACACAAAACATCCAGCAAACATTTTATTGTTTAAACCAACGTCTATAACTTACGTGCTTACCTAATTAAGCGAAAATAGTGTCAATAGGCGCCTGTTAACACTAATTAAATGTTCCTACTCTAATTTAAAACGTGCTGCGTTAAGTTAATTGCCTGTAAACTAACGGAACTCGACGACCTCTTACAATGGACCTCCATTATAATAATACCGAAACAAAACTAGTTTTTTAAAATGCGTTATTGAGATTTTGTATTTTAACTACGATAGTGCGTGCCATCTAAACATTTCGTCATAGGATCGATTTACACAAATTTTAAGAAAAGCATCGTTAATATCGTTACTCAGATACGGTATCGATAATGACAATACCTAGGTAGATGCAAGAAAATCGATTGTCACGCGTTGTTATTTAAAATAAGTTTATCATGAGAGAAACGTTGTTTTAATTTGGTCGTTAAACTTAGATAAACATGTTTTTTAACTACATTTTTTGGTGTAACTGTGCTGTAAGTTGTTTTATAAAAACGTTATCATAATGTACTTTAATACTTAATACTTAGTTACTTGCCTACTTATTAGTCATGATGAAATAAGACCGAAATACTTCCTCAGCTGCAATTAGATCAAAGGAAGATTTCGCATTGTATTGAAAACAGCACTCCGCATCTAGAACTTAAGCGCTTAAAGCGCAGGAAACTGCACATCACAACACTACGAAACGTCAAACATCGATCCGGTAACAATAGGAGAGAGTCTACATTTGAATTTCGAACACGAACTATTTTAAGATGGCGTCCCGAACGCACAGGAGAGTTTACGACGATTCGCGAATTACGAGCCAATAAAGTGCGGTGTCGCCGACACGCCGCTACAGCCCTTAAAGCTTTTAATGTTCGTTTAATTGATATAAGCTATACTTAATAATGCTATCGATTTATTTTACAGCCGGCGTTATGGCCAGTTTTTAATTATATGTTCCAATTTTATCTCCAAATTATTTACACATACTTGCATCAATCAAACGCGCTATAAACATAATTTCGTCTCGCATTAACGCATCAAGCACCTCAGTATCATATCACGTCTCGCAGACCATATTTTCTCTGTCTCAGTTAACTGAGCATGAGTTCCACAAATCTGAGACACTGACCAAGGCTTACTCGTTCCATAAATAACCGTCTTACTGGACAAAAATTCTGTTGTAATTCACATCAGACCTTTAATATCCCGATCCGACGGGTGGGCATTAATCAAATACATGGAACGGGTTTGTACAAAGGCGGGCAAGTTAAATAAAATAATAAATAAGCTGCATTCCGTGAGATTTATTTCGAAGAAAAAGGCAGGGTAAGAGCCGGGTCATGTCGCAGTATGTTTATTGTCCGCGCCGGTGTCTGCCCACAATGTACGGCTCTAATTAATGCTACACCTCGCTCTCAGAGATATATCGTGTCCTCGCCAGTGTCTTTTTAACTCACGATCCTCTTTTTCTAATCTCAAGATTGGGTACTAACAATTTATTATCAAGCCACAAAAAAACATTAAAAATACCCTTTTTTCCGATATAGAGTTATCAGATCAGACGCCAATTACAGAAAAACAATGCAAATGAGGTTGACGTACTATATCCTGTGAAGTATTCTGTGTGATTGTTATCTCCTGTCATGGGAACATTCGGTGGTTCCCAAGTTCCCATTAAAAAGATGAGCTCTTGCAGGTACTTACAACGTACAATACGATGCGATAGTCAAACCTCTTCGCGACAACAATATTGTAGAGAATAATGGAAGCCAGCTGACGGGAGGTGCCTTAACGTCCGTTGTCATGGCGACCGTACGAAGGGTGAACCTGCCTAACATATCACCGACCCCGACAAAAGACGGTCACACTCACCCTTCTGATATCTGATTTTGGACTCTACCCCATAATGCAGAAGGATCCTTTGACGCGTCATCGGACATCACTTACGACCTTTCAATGTAATCGCATTATTGGGATACGTGTATTGTGTTTTGGGTTCCATCTTTGCTTTTTAAAATTAGAATGTCTATCGTTCTCTCGCTCTATCGTACGAGCACTATCTATCCTTGCTCGTCTAACCACACTTGTACAATTATTCCATTGTCTGTTTATGACATTTTAAACAGTATTTAAGTTTCTGTTGAAATAAGCACGAACCATAAATGTTCTTGCGGCAGTAAAAATGCAGTTTCGGTAATTTATAGCACATGTAAACGTGGTATCAGAATTTCGTGCAAGTCCTTTGATTTATTTAGTTACTGCACATTTGTTACTTTGTAATGAGCAAAGTGAATAAGTATTTTTTTAAATCATTGAACACATATTCACGTTGTAACATAAAATATTGGGTTACTTCGTGCCCTCGTAAGGTATTAAATATTTAAAAGGCGGTAACTTTCATTTAAGCTTACTACGAATCAATTCGAAATTTACATTTTAATTAAACGGTTCGTTTGTGTTTGCTTAAGAAAATACTGATACTATCGTCATTGGAATTCATAAACGACAACAAACATAATCGTAGGCATTTTGAATAGGTTACGTAAAGCATTTAACAGAAAATATAATGTGAAAAGGGTGTATGGGTGTACTATAGGTACACCTCTGCCCAACCCTTCGGGGAAACAAGGCGTGATGTTATGTTTTTTTTTTTTTTTATAATGTGAAAAGTGCGAGAGAAATAAATTTATATAACCTTTTTATTCTTTGTAATTATAATAATACAATTTTATCAGCACATTATAACAACGTCTAGGAATGATAATTTTAGAATAATTACTTAATTAAGTCACATCTCAAATCGCCTTACTTAATTCAACGCGCAACAATTTAAAGTGTTTGTACACCAATTAAAATAACCCATTAGGTATATCGTATCTGTATTCTTTTAAAACGATCAGGTAACTAAGGCCAGCCTGCCGGCCGAGAATTCCAAGACACTGTTGGTCCGCTATCAATTTTATACACTGTGGGAAGGCTATTTATCTTACCTTATTTATTGGCTGACTCGAAAACCAGTCTTGGGACCCGATCGCTTTGTGGAACTCTGTATTTACCTGTCTATGTATACTTGACTTTACGACGCGTATGCTGGATGAGAATTCCCCGTTCGTGAATTCTTATGTATTATAATTAAAGTTAAATGAACCGTTAAAGTCTCAAAAGTGTTACGTACGAGATTTTTACGACGCTAAAGGGTAAACTTTCACAATTTCTGAGAAGTCTTCTACAGGAACAAAATAAAGGGACACCTTACAAAGCATTAGAAAGTTGCGCAACCCTTCTTTACGCATCCCTGACTTTTTTGTAGCGATTTCTTTTTAGAAAGGACACTATTGTTCGCGGACCGTTTGCTTCTAACCCTTTCCGTAACTTTTTTGCTTCTTGGCGATATTGTTTTTACTTATTTTTATTGTAAGCACAACCTTACGGGACGAGAACCCGTATCCATCGATACCCGTGAGGGCTGCGCTCCTTCGGTGCTCTGTGATTAATTTCCATCGAGGTTGGTCTCAGTAGCGGATAACTCTAAAATTAACTTTACTGCGCTATAAAATATTAATGAGCCATTAAAATCTAAAATGGTATAAAAGTGAAATTTAATGGTTTCTCTGGTAGGCTTTTGCGAATCGAAGCTGTTGGAACGTGATATATGATGCTATAAATCGATTTTAAAAACTCCAATTTACTGTTACCTACATAGCATTTATTTCAGATTAACGTTGTTTGTTTACCGCAATAAAGTTTAAATTTGTTAACAAAACTGAATGTCTAATAATGTTTTTCTCTTTGTTTCCAGGACCAAACGGATGTCCACGAAGGCGGGGCCGACAGACGTACACGAGGTTCCAAACGCTAGAACTAGAAAAGGAATTCCACTTCAACCATTATCTGACACGCCGACGCAGGATAGAGATCGCTCACGCGCTCTGCCTCACTGAGAGACAGATCAAAATATGGTTCCAGAATCGACGCATGAAGTTAAAGAAGGAGCTGCGAGCCGTGAAGGAGATCAACGAGCAGGCTCGCAGAGACAGAGAGGAGCAGGAGAGAATGAAGCAGCAGCAGCAAGAGAAGCAAGCCAAGCTGGAAAGCCAGCACCACGGCCACCACGTGACCCACCATCACGACCCGATGAAGATGCCCATCGACAAGGGCTCCAACGACCTACTCAAAGTGAACAAGGTCCCTACGTAAGGTGTCCGCGACGCCGTATAGGAAATCTTGACTGATTCTGTATCATATAGTGTGAGAGGAAGTGTTACGTCCATACGGACCTGCGGGCGTTAGTCGATTCGTATCCACTAGTTTTATGTTTTCGCGTTGGAGTTGCCCTCGTTGTGGAGAGCGGCTCCCGGTTTATGTAATAATGTTCCTTTAGTGCGAAGGACTTGCCTCGGTGTCGTTCGCTGGGTGGACAGGCTGGTGATGTGCTTTAAGCATTTATTTTGTTGCCATAACCCACACCTTGTATTGCAATAATATTTTACTAAAATATACAAAAACGTGTTAGAATCGCTCTAAGGTTTAAATAGGAGCCCGAGTTTACTTCGGTATTGTTAGTTAAGATTTTAAATCTGTGAATCTCATAGTATTTATTGCTACCACTTACTCTTAATCCATTATGTTATATTTTTATTAATAGATATTATATTATGTACATTTTGATGTATATTTTATTATTTGTCCGCTGTTAGCGGACTGGTTATGTTTTGATGGTCACATTTTTTTATGATTGTAAAATTTGTTGTATTTTTCAGTTGATTTTGAAAGGGTTAATTCTTTATTTTTCTTTTTGGCCATATTGTGATTCACTTCAGTAGTTTAAGTCCACAAATTGTTGTTTGGTTTGATCCATTGATTTCGATAGTATAATATTATCGACAAATATTATAATACCTGCATAGCTAATTCCATAAGAACTTAAAATGTATATTTATAACAAAATACGTATGGAAGTACAATTGCAAATAGGTCTTCGTCGTGACGAGCGTTGTGTTTTATATTTTTCGTCTTCAATAATTATGAGTATTTAAATGTAGACGGTATTTTTTGATAATTCTAGTTAAAAATACCATGTCCATGAGATAAATAGCAGACGAACAAAACGAACAAGATTATGGAGCGGTACAGCTTAAGGCGTGTTGTCCATACATCCCGAGTCATCTGATGTTCAAAATTATATACGTAACGATGATACATATAATAAATTACAATAATGTGACTAAATATAAATTTTACACGTAATATTAAAAGTTGAGTAGTTTAAGTGTATTATACATAGGTAAATAGGTTCGACTTTGTATGAAGTATTGCTAAGACTAGGTACCTACAATATAAACCAATGTACGGCTTAATAAACTGTGGTCGAACTTTAACCGGCGAAATGTCGATGTCGTTAAGTTCCTTTTTTTCAACGAAAGTTATAAGACACCGTATTTCGAGTAAGAAACGGTGGCGAAATTATGTGTCCTGCAATTTTACGTAGCCATATGCACATTTGAATTTTCCAGCTCAGTAATTTCATACATAAACTGCCTACATACGGTATTACTAAATGGGGCTCGAATGAAAGTCAAAATTATACACGGTTTTTTCGCGAAAATGCGAGCTTGTTAAACATGGCCGGTTTGAAATTATTTTACACACCATATTCGCTTTCAACTCCACTTTGTGCCAAAATACATAATTAAAATAATTTATTAACACGTATTTTGAAATATTCATTCCGCGTTCACAAACCAGTTTTTAAATTATTCGTTCTTTCATCTATACGTAATAACTAATAACAGAGCAAAAAATTAGAATTTTAAAAACTTAGTCTTGATAGTCACCATTATACGTAAATTAATGTCAGGGTAGAATTAAAAAGATAAATTAATAGATAACTGTATAAAAATTGGAGTCTTCGCTTAATTTTTATAAAAATCACCCTCTCAACATCTGTCCACTGTGTCATTCGGAAAAATAAGTATATTTGTAGGCTCTGTGTAAAAGCAACATGATTTCTTTATGTCGTGATATCATTAGGAAAGATTTAAGTCGTCAGTTGGTATTAAAAGATGAAAACTCGTATAGTCTTTCACGTTTCATAAATTAATATAATTTAAATTACGGGTCACAATTTTAAAACGAATGTCATTCAGACAAAAACGAGTTTACTTAATTAATTTGCAACCGATGCCAACATTACCGTGTTGGTGATAAAACATTATAGTAAAACGTAAACAAAATCTACTTGATAGGTAACGCTATAATAAAAGGAAACGTTGTGATTATAAAATATTGAGCAATAAATCTGAATTTTTTTTCACTATGCCTTTTGCTTCGGTTACAAAAAGGTAGGAATAGTAAATTAGCAAAATGGCCACCAGAATTCTAAAAACTAATTTTTGTCTGCATTTTGTCCAATCTCGACGACTTCTATTACATTGTTCGGTAACTGCTAAAACTTTTTGAATGTCGTGCACGTAAAGCAATGGATACGTGGTTAGAATATGAGATATATCATATTGATTTCCATAAAATTTACCCTAGTACGAGTGCAATAACTTCAACCCACATTATTTCATTAATTCCGTAGTCCCCTTAAGATTACGTACATAATAAGGTTGTCGTTAGTAATATAACTTTATCCCATCTTATTTTTAAATAAATATAAAAAATCGAGAATGAAAAATCGAACAAAATGTACTTAAGAAACTTCGAGTTAAGTAGGCTTTATAAATTATAAAACGCATAGTTATTAAAAATATCGTAGACACTTGTAATAAAAATTAATCGTAAATCCGATGGTTAGTAATTGAATTAAAAAAAAAACGCTTAAAAATTATTTAGTATTGTTCGTAGATGGTCATTTGGAAGGTGAATGGAAAAAGCTTCTTTGTAAAGGGACGTACACACTGCAAACTGAAACAAGGTTGAACTTACAACAATTACACGATGTGTGTATACGAGTTAAATTGTTATTACTGCATTTGTGAACTAAGATAGTTGTTTTATCGGTTTTCGATTATTGTTTGGGACTGTGCAAATAGACGACAGATTTCGAAGTGTCGAGCATCTTCCTCTGAACTATCAATTAAGTTTCGTGTGTAACAATAGGTAAATCATGTAACATAGTAACGATATTCGTGTGTAGGTATGTACGTCCGATGATTTATGTCAGGTACACTTTATTGTTTTTGCCTCGTAAAGAACTGTAATCCACAGCGAAACAATGAGCAATTTGCTAAATAGATTATAAATGTCCTCCATCCACAATGCTGTCTTGCCATATTGCTAGTGTTTTGTAGACTGTAGGTATCAATATACCTAACCGGACATTATATATCAATTTTAATATTAATTAAAATAACTTTTCATAATAGGTTATCGCGTCTTTTCCCAGTTGTATTCCAAATTTGTCACTTTCACTTCGTTTTGTCGTTTGTTTTGTTAATTTTAATCTTTGTTGAGATGTCCAAGTTATAGTATTTACATTTTCTATGTTCTTTTAACTTTATGATAACAAGACTTCCGTTTATTAGTTATTATCCAAAAAAACGATCAATTTTTATCTTTAATATAAATGTAGCTATGTATCTATGTACCTATATCTATATTTTTGAATATAGTTATTAAAATCGTCTTAAAGTTAAGTAACTGTAAATAGTCGTGAAAGTTTTATGTGGCGCATTATTTTTGTTAATATTTTTTTGTTTTATGTTACGTATTTATGTATTGAGATGTGTCCTATGCCTGTGCAATTTGACCATGTTATGTGACATCAGATTAAGCATCATTGTATGCGGAGTTCAAGATTCTTTGGTCTTTTCGACATGGTTGTGATTCGTAAGCGACTGTTACGAAAAGGTCTGAATAAATTGGATTGTGTGGAAATCGTTTCATGCCTGATATACCTTGAACTGTCATTGAGTATACCTACTGTTGGTCTAAGTTAACGTGGTCAAGTGTGAGCTGATGGTACGATTCAACGTGACTGTGTCGTGTTATATAAGCAAATAGTTGGGTGATTGTATATGAAGCCCGCATTCAATATTGTAATATTAATTTCAAAAATTCAAGAGAATAAAGAGTTAATAAAAGTATGGCTTTTTGATTTTTGTTTTTAAGAAACCCTTCAACTAGGCTTTTGATACTTATGAATTATGAAATTAAATTACAAACATGAAATACGTAAAAACATTTTAAAGTAGACATGTAATTCTATGACCGATATTTATAATTAATATAAATATTACAAAATGTAAAATTATCTTTTTATTCCGAAAAAACACCTGTCCCAATATATGATATTTTAATATTATAAATAACAGAAATAAATATTACTTGCGGCTTTTTAAATCTAGCCTTTTAATGATAACTACAACGCTATAGATAATGGCATTCAATACAAGATTATAAAATGAAGGCTTAGGAAAATATTATAAGAGAATATATATATTTGCAAAGGTTTGCTTCTAGATACGTTACTGACAATGGCAGGCTAGCTCATCCAATCCATCTTGGTTAGCCTCAATACGTCTTTGTGAATATGCAGCTACTGGATTCTTGCTATGCTGTTATATGCAACATTTATTAATCAACCAACAATCAAATAGCCAGTGAAATACATATGTTATTAGCTGACCCCGCGAACGTTGTTTTGCTTCTTTTATTTTTGAAAAATACTTGTTGGCCGATTTTCAGACCTACCCGATATGCACAAAAATTTAATACAAATCGGTCCAGCCGTTTCGGAGGAATTTGGTAAAAAACATTGCGACACGAGAATTTTATACATTAGACTAGCTGACCCCGCAAACGTTGTCTTTTTTTTTGTCTACATTTAATTCTCAGACCTACTGAATATACAATAACAATTTCATAAGAATCGGTCGAGCCGTTTCGAATGAGTTTTTTACAAACACTGTGACACGAAAATTTTACAAATTAGATTAATAAAATATAATTGAATAAAAATTGCACTGAAAAATAATGAACAATTCACTATGAGAATAAAAAATAAGAGTTCCACTGAAAACTTAAAATGATATGATAGCGTATACTTAACGGTCACTGCTACGATCGAGACACAAAAAAAAAGCGCGAAAACTGGATAGAGAGTGAAGAGAAAGGACGCCCGCTTTGTTCTCGTGTTGAAGATTAATTTCAATTTGATCGAACAGAATAATATAAAAATTACAATTAAAAAACAGGGGTTGATCGTAGAAGTGTAAAAAATTGATTTTTCAATGCGAAATCATAATAAAATAAAAATAAAATACATATTTAGTGTTTAAAAATGGATGTTGGCGGATTCGGTTTGGTAACCAACATTGCGACACGAGAATTTTACATATTAGACGATATATAAATTTCGATTTCCCAAGACGTTTATTTTGAAAATCTGAGAACGATATCATCTTATCCAAATCTCCGAAAAGAAAAATGTAAGTACATATACCACTAATTACTTACCTATAGGAATATTTTATGTCGTAAGTTCACAGTAGCTTGCTAGCTACTACCTACACTACACAAATACACTATGCAAATTAGTAAAAATACTTCGTAGGTACTTAAGGCTCGAATACTAGAGTTTTTTTCGAGCGTGGTCAGTCAAAGACTTGGGAAGAAGACCACCTTGCACTTAGGTAAGGTTAGGCATTTTTTTCGCACGTGTTCACTTTACGTATGCCTGTTTTCACTACCCCTAAACGACACGTTATTTAGTACCTCTAACAAAACACGCTGTTTAATTTTCAATTTTCGGGGCTGAGCTGGGCGTTGCAAATCAAACAGTGTGCTTTTATTAGGAATTCATTTAGATGCGGCCTACAGTTAGTGAAAACGGGCATTCATTTTTTCATTTGGGAATCCTTGTTAGCGATTAAAGAAATATGAAACATTAAAAGCTCCGCCTGAAAATTAATAACTCCCCATCTGAAAGATCAGAACAAAAATCCCAACCAGGAAGTTTGTGTGTTTTGAAATAACTGAAACTGTACCAATTGTGTGTTATATTTTTATGCAATCGAATGCTTAGAAGAAGACCAATTTAAGACGATGCTATACGTCAATAAATTTCAATTTAGTCAAAGATCAAGATCCTTTGCAACTAGTTTAGGTTGAAAAGGCAATAAGAATTGTATTTACTTTAATCCAGAGGAAAGACTGAAGCATAACGTGATTTCTGGCTCCAGAAGAATAAAAATGTATAGTTATCTTTGCACGCGTGTCTATGCGAGCGTGTAAAGACGTGCCCACAAAGTACAGTAAAGCTGACATGAAAACCAAGGTTTGGATTTTACTAAACCATACGTATATGACTATGAATCTACATTTACCTACATACTTTATAAAGTTGATGAGAGCTCTTGTAACATCGCAGAAAAAAAAAACTCCTTTTCTAATTCTTCCTTATTTGAGCGAATTTGACTTGTGAAGTAAGAAACTCTAGAATATAGTTTCGTGCAATTCCCAATATCAACAGAATCTAAAAGATTATCTGTTTGAAACTTTCTTATTTTCTAAATTCCTTTGTCAATTCTCACGAATAGCTGCGGTATGGATCAAAACCAAGCTATTACATCACGAGAATTCCGTGGCATTTTATAGATTTACAGATGAATCTTTGTGTTAACCGCAAAAATATCTTAGTCATAGGTAATACCGGTACAGAAATAGGAATACCAGTTAGTGCCTCAATATTTGCTAAGCTATCAAAATAATATGCACTACCTAACTAAAAAGCCTAGCTGTAAAAGCATTTTTTTCTAGCTACTTATGAAAACCACAGCTTTATTTCTGTGATTCTTACGTTTATTCTTATCTCCTGTAGCACCACTTAAAACAATATTAATTTCCCACCGTAACTAACAAGCCCACAGTCGGCTACAACACTCTCTGTCTCATATATTATCAATAAGGAAGAAAAAAACATTACCCCTAATAGTCAAATGGCCCTAAATACCAATAACGTTTGTCGGATCCCCGCCAAAAACAAACCATGAGTTATGTCCATAATGTATTCTGCCATTCCGCCATTTTCCATTCTCCACAGACACTGGGGCTGTCAAATAAATTTCAGACCTACGGAATTCACAATAGGTGGGACCGATCCACGCTGAACCGAAAATCGCTTAGCGCGCCACTGTTATTTTAATACAAAAAGTACGAGCAAGCGCACCGAACTGCAAGCGATTGTGGACTTAACATACTAAACATTTTTTTACGCCGACCTTTCATCTGATGCTTCGCCTTTATAGTTTTTGTTGATAGTTTTTTTTCGAGTGCTATCTTTGACATTACCTTTATGGCGCCCGATATCTGTAAGAGCGATCGTAGCAAATTCTAATGGCTATTAAAGCTCGCTAAAATAGCAAGTTACTACCAAAACAAATTCAGTTGCTATTGGATTAACATTTATGGGAATTTCGATTCCTTAAACGCATTAGATCGATCGATAGCAATGGAGAATTGTTGCCTGAAGTAGTTTACATTGTAATACATTGTAGGAAGTGAGCTCGTTCGAAGGTAGCTAAAGTGTAACGAGGGGAACCGGTAATAATAAACGTTCATTTAAAGTAATTCTAAGTTCTATGTTTATGTTTACAATATTATTAGCCAAATACTGATTGATTTGTTCTTGATGTTAATACGACTGTTTTACAATCTTGGTCTAAATGCCTATGAATACGACAGGAAGTTTCATTGTCACCTTGTTATTTGATTATGCAAATCGTCATCAACTGCGGGGCTCCCGTCGAATATTCGACTCAAAACTTCACTTCAGATTTCGATGTTTTAATTTAAACTTTATAGATATGTAGCTACAGTAATACCTACGTATTAAATGCGGTTATATATGGAAATTGCTGAAATCCTATCCACTGGTCGACGATTAAACGCCGATGCGTTGCCCTGATGGCATAGACTGGTCCAATTTCATGGTCTAACGCGTCAACCCTGCATCAGAAGCACTCACTACGTATCCCCATTTCACCTTTATATTCCTATTGCTATCACATAGCCTTTGTAGTTTCCAAAAAACTAAGATAATTTACAAAAAATGGGTACTAACTCTATATTTATTGCAGTCGGATACAGCTTCTTCATAAAACCTTAATAAGTGCATTCGACAATCGATTAGTAATAACTTTAAACACTGTTTATTATTTCGTAATATCAAATTAATAATTATGTCGCATCATAAAATAATATTATGTTTTTATTGCAAAATGTTTCTTGCTACTACATACGATACGTAGTTGGTACCCATCTGAATTGAACATGGCGACTGCGATCCGCTTGCAAACTCCGGATGCGATAGAAAACTCCATCCTTTTATTTTATTCCCTTTTCTGTTTTTATTCTATTGAGAAAATTGTTTCATTTCGCTATAGCTACCTATTTTTGTAATACCATACTTTGGTTTAGATTTATCCAAACGAAACAAAACTTCACAATGAAAATTAAAAGTAGTATACAGTAAACAGTCACTTATTCACAAAGCAAAAAAAAAATATGTAAGTGTTTAATCTAAAAAGAACAATCTGCTACGTCATTAACTATTTATTTATTTATCAGGAACAATTCATATTGTGTTTGATACATTCCTTAACATTACATACATCACAATTATTAATGATGATGTATGTAATGTTAAGGAATAATCTAATCTAAATATTAATATAAATTCTAAAAGTGAACATGCAGCAAATATTTAGATTTAACAATAAAAATAAAATATGATAACTAAAACAGTAACAATAAACAGCACTTTTTTTTAAATAAATAGTAATTTGGAACATTAATGTTAATTTACAGTTCGTCTATTGAGTACTAAGTTTTTATCTATTAGAATTGCTTTGAGCATAGCCTTATAAGGGCTAGTGTTTAACAATATTTTTAAATCCGCTAGCAGTCTATGAAATATTTGTACGGCTAGGTAATGAGGACTATGCTTGGCTATGTTAAAATTAGGTACCAGTTTGTTTTTAAAGTCCTTTCTACGAGTGTTTTCCTTGGCTATTCTTACTTCCTCAGACTCGAATTCATAATTATATATTTTTTATTTTACATAACAACACAAATATGTATAAGCTGGGCAATGTCAGAATTTTTAAACGCTGAAAATGAAATCGACAGCTTTCTCTTTAAGTGTGATTCTGACAATTGTACTTACGTATTGCTATTTTTTCGAGAATGAAGAAACGCTGAGAATTATAACCGTAGCTTTTCCCCCAGAACTGTATGCTGTATCGAAGTCTGAATTCGACAAGAGCATAATATACCATCTTTAACTGTTCCGTATTTATTTCGTATCTCAAAGACCTCAGTGCATAACACGCCTATGATATAGTAGAGTCAATGTGTGCTAGTTCTTTTTCCAGTTTAGCAAATCATCTAATTCTACTTTTTCATTGTTAAGGGCTATATCCATATCATATTTATAACCTGCAGGGGTTAAAAACTACATGACGTTCGTTTTTTTATTATTTATTATAAATCTGTTTGTATTGAACCATAACTGAAATGCTGCCAACGTAATATTGCCCCTCTCTGTCAGTTAACTAATACTTTTAGCTCCCACCACAGCGTTAGTGTCATCAGCAAAGACTACGAGATTAATGACTGGAATGTTTTTTTAAATATAATTTATATTTATTTAAATAATAAACAGAATGGGACCTAATATGGAACCATGGGTGATACTAAACCTGAACAAGCATAAAACATCGGTCTCTGAACTAAAAGTCAGAAAACTTAAAGCTGAAAGAAATAAGTGCCACAAATGCTCACAGGAATTGGAAGAGAAAAGAATCTGGGTGTAAGAAAATCAAAGCATTTGGCACGCTTAGCGTTAGGAGTTACGCTAAGCGTGCCAAATGCTTGAAAGTAGCAACTTACTGGATCTATCGTAAGCTGACAACAATTTTCTACTAATAAACAAATTAGTATGTATTAATTTGTTTCAAAAGAACGGTTACGTTTGCATTTGATTTATTTATGTTTTTTTTTCTTGTTACCAACCCAAAAACTTTCACTGCTAAAACTAAGCTACAGTTTTCCTCTCAGGAATCGAAGTCAGGAGAAAAAAGAGGGACACTAACATAACTCCAACCATCTCACAATAGGACAGAGAATTACTTATTATGCACAATTGGACACGAACTCAACACATTTCCGTTCTTCTTTCCTTATATTGTGTTGCACAAATTCTCAACATTATCTTTAACGTTCCTTATTAGATAATCCACATTCTGCCCGGAACGCTGCCTATTATTTTTATTTCCCGTTAATAACGTTAACCCCCGGCAATTCTGTTAATGAGAAAATTTCCTCCTTTCTTCTGTCTTTTGTTTTTTGGATATACTTAGATAAATAGATAGAATACTCTTTATTATGTCCCTTTTATTATTGGAAGTGACACAACAAATTCACAGAAACTACTACTGAAAAGGACTACTGAAAAGGTCTTTCGAATTGATATCGTTAACATAAAACGTGACGTTTTAGGTATACAATGGTTTAGAGAGAAGCGCTGTCTCATTTGCTGAACTTGAAAACATCGATCGAGCTGAATGCTTTCTTCTCATGTTTTTAAACTACGTATGGAAGTACGTTTGCTGAATAAAAATTCCATTTTTGCAGCTAGTTTGACGCTAGAATATAGCAAAGGTCATTTAAAACCTATGAAGGTATACCTCTACTGCGTAACTTAATGTATAGAATAACATGTCAACTAAATGACCACGATGATCGTTGTAATATAGCAGCTCTCTAAACAGGTAGCTACTGCCACCCCGGCCGTCCTCACAAAAACCTATCCCAGAGTTTCCAGACCCCATTCTAAACCAATACAAAATTGTCACCAAACTACATAATTATGTTTTTAAGGCATCTGGATATTTTTGACTCAAGTTTCTTATACATTTCCTCATGAAAAATGATCCAACTTTCAACATTGTACCTAGTGGTACTAAGTTTGGGACACTTTTTTCTACCGTTTGGCAGTCGTTTAGAAAAGACAAATGCAACTCACTTGAGTTAAAAGCAGAGATAATTTTAATGATGAATCTGGTTTAGTAGAAGGTCTGGCTTTCAGTCTCAGAGTAGCGACGTTGTTCATTGCATTAGGACCTAATCATCTATATTTCTTTCCTAAGCTAACCTTTTGTGTGATTGTGAATTTGGTGCATAAAAAGAAAGACAATAAAATAGCACTATGTAAGGCAAAGTTTTTGATTGAATGTGACTGTCGTTCAGTGAAGGGAGTGTTCTCGAAATAAGAGTTTCTGTTGCTACACATTGACAAATCTATTTCATCAATCAAAATTAAGGTAAGTACCATACTCTATTTTTATTAATTACAGGTAAAGTTACCATCATGGTGATGAACCAAAGGTTTTACTTACGTCCAACACCTAAAGCTATATTTACTGGTAACAGTGTTTCTTTTACCAAAATAACTCTTACAACACATCATCTCTAGGTAATTATTTACAAGGCACACCAACAATATATTCTCAAGGATAGTAACAATAGCTACTCACAAACGTGTACAAATTATAAATCAACCCTTTAACCAACATGTACTTGAAATTGTACGAAAAACACAAAAATACAGCATCTAAACATGAAAAATTAAGCGCTAACTTAGAAGTAGTGCGAACACACCTAAGTAAAGCGTCAAACAGCGTCGTGCAGTATCGATTGAGGCATCGTTTATCGCTTACATCCCTCGACTGAAGCATGAAGGAAATTCCCTTACTTACGCAGGTGTAGTAACTATAAAATACACCCTGGACACGTTGGAGACGTATGAATTAAAAAGATTTAGAGTGTAAGATGTGGCAAAGCCGTTAGTGGATGAAAGGAACATGTAATGAAATAATTTCCGTTCTTGTAGCCATTATTAATTTCAATTTTAAAAGAACGTAAGTGACTCCTGTCACTGATTTAAGGAATCATTGAATGTTTGTTTCATCAAAACGTCTAGATATATGTCATTGTGTAAACTGATTTGTTTGTCATTGATGCTTCTAATAATACTTAGTTCGTTTATCGATTCAGACCTTCATATGAAGTTGCACCATTCTTTATGCGCAATGAAAACCTTTTAAAACGGTGTCCGGCTTGGTAGTAGATATTAATTCAAATAATAAATACTTACTTGCATTGACTAAATTAAAACGCCAACTGGTAAATATTAAAAGAATTTACAATTACAGCACACTTTAGATTCTTACAAAGAACCTATATGAAACTAAATAGATGAAGGTTGAACAGTTAAAACTAATACGAATAAGCTTTCACTTGAGCGCAAAAGCTCCAACCTTTAACTTAATTTGATTCTTGACAGATTTAATTATTTATGTAGGGATGGTCTGTTTTTCTCTAAATCTTAGTAAGATCTGAAAACTTTAAAATAGTATCAAGATAATATCAAGATTTGACATTCAAATTCTTTCAATTTTTAAGAAATAAATAACAACTAATCTCGGTTTTCTAAAAAGACTGTCCAGCCAAAATTTAAAAGCTTTGTAAAGCCACTTTCGAACTTCACAAGTAAACGTTGTTAAATAGTAAAATACAGTTTAGAATGGCATAATAAATATAAACTTTCGAAAAGTTGTCTATGGATTGGATGTTGGATCCAAGTTACGTACAGAAGAAGAAGAAAGCATTGCATTAGTGAATATAAACAGATCTTTGTAGCAAATTCTTATAGGCACTTTTCACTCAATTCTTTCACTGTTCCTATTTAACTAAATCTATGAATTTTGTACAACCTAGTATGAATTCTAAGTGTTATCCCACAGAACAAAAAACAAAAATATCATGCAGTGTATCTTACATAAAGGGATTCAGTCATAATTATGAACTACCTACAATACATTCAAGTGCTCAGAGAGAAGGAAACAAACTTTCCACATAAATTTGGAAACAAAAAACAGACATTCCTACACTCTGTTGTAGGTACAAGTATTAGCATTTTTATCGTAGAACACGTCGTCTCATGCGTATCAGGTACGTTATTATTATTGGTATTATTATCTTATGCAAAATTTTGTAGTGTGACACATATAAACCGATAAAATTATCAAAAAACCAAAAATATTGATTCAGTCAAATCAATATACAAATATGTAGATTAATTATAGAAACAGAGGAAGAAATATTTATTTGAATAAATATAAAAAATAGTCTGTCTTGTCTATTCGTCGTTTTAAAACAGTAGCGTCTGCATAGAAAGTTGGTCCGAGGGGCTGTAACTTCTGACCGGTAGCGTTCCGTGAACGTTTTGCGACTGCGCGAAAACTTGCTAATGGCCACATTGATTTTGCAGATAGAAGCCAGGTCGGAGTGTACAATCCTACCTCTCGTTCCCCGAATGGGGAGCCCATTCACCGCATAGCTGCAATTGTCATCTATTGAACTCACAGTACGCAGTTTAATCGCGTCTGCTCGTTGTACGCACGCAATGGAAGTCGTAAAACTCGAAACGGTTGATGTGACTGCACGGAATCGGTGCTCCTGATACGAGGCTTAGGTTAAGGGAAGGTATAACAATAACTATATTATTATTACCTATGTTCGTTTCGACTGAAGCTACAGTTCGTTCTTACTTAACGTCCAATAACGACGAATTGTCATTGGTAAGGAAAATCGTTATTATATAACAAAATGTAATATTACTGTCCTCGGTCGATTACGTTTTCCGAGGGAAAATACAGGAATATTGAAAGAAAAGGCCGAATTGTCCTTTTCCTATTGAGATGGTTGTAATAATTTGAGGACTCCTAGCAATTTTATGCACTGTCGGCTAGAGTCAACTTCATTGAAATAAAGAGGAAATATGAAAGGTTATGTGCGTGGGTTTTCTTTTATATCGCTTCTCTATACTTTATCATAATGGAAATAAATAGGCTACGAAAAGATACTACGAGATACCAAAATTTCAATTTACAGTCGAGTTCAATAGAATGAAAACATTCCCGTTTTTTTAATCCGACGTTGAACAACTCCGTCCCAATCTGTAACCATTCGAAACAGCATTGTATCGATTACAAAACGTTCCTAACTGGCATTACTCCGTCGTTTATTAAAACAAACGAAATTAAGGACACCTCAGGGCGCGTAGTGTAAACACATAAATTCGTAGCTATTTAATTGGATCGTATTACGTGGTGTATGGCGGTACGGAGCCGCGGGCGCAATATAGGACGTTATTCGTACACTTAACTATCCAGCGCGAGTTACGACTAACCAGCTCGTTTTTGTTGTGCCACTCGCTCTGTGAGGGTCCGGCAGCGTTTGGAGCATTCCAGTCTCCGGGCGAGCCACTAGACGTCACGAGAATTTCAAATAAGAAATTATCTAAAAATCACTCTCGATCATTGGCAAGTGATCGAGTGTTTTTTACATAATTTAAACTAGCGCGAGCGTTACAACTATGGTATGTTTAAAACAATTATATTTAATGACAAGTGCTTAATTTGGTATCTACTAATTATGTTTTGAATATAGCTTGTAGCCATAAACTAACTAGACATGAATTTATTATTGCTAGCAATTTGTAGGTAAGCTCGCCTAAGCTCGACTTACGCCATGAAGTAAGTATTGCTGTCTCATAGAATATTCAAATTGTGACAAATCATCAAGTCACTGTTAATGTTCCAATCGTAAAGTCTCCACTTTATTGTACTACAATCATTTTGTATGACTCAGTTCAAATTGGGTGTCGAGTCCGTGCGCAATGCGATGGATTGCAAAATAAAGGGCTGTGACTAACTCTTGGTCTCAATTCAATAACTGAATTGCGGAATTCCCGATATTGCATAAGACATTCTCTGTAAGTTTTGCTCTACTAGCGCAAGTTACTCGAAGCCAGTTGTAATGAGAACATCGTGAATAAGAATTTATTTTGGTGTTTAACTTCGTTTAAATAATACAAGTATACAATATTGAAAAATCTTACAGGATTTTGGTAACAATTTAGCTTAAATCAGCAAAAGACAGACCCGAAAAAATATGAACACAGATAAAGTACCTATAACTAGCCGGTAATTATTAATGCTTCGGGTAACAAGTTTATAAACTGTAGTTGAATCACAGAACCTAACTAAAAAACAATTCGAGTTCTACATTGCAGCAGAAAGTTGTTTTGGATTCTGGTTATAGTAACTCAAATTACAATTTACCAGTCTTTATCATAATTTGAACCAGTTCATACAGCAATGGAAAGTGTCAAATCTCTTACAAAACATAAAGAAAGTCACTGACGCAACTCTCATGAGAATGCATTACAGGCAAGTAACTTGAATCAGTAAAGGCAGCTTTTAGCAACTACCTCCCGTCTATCGCACTTAGCTAGACCTCTGGCAGAATGCCTTCATTTCCCTCTGTGGTCTGATTTTGAAGTAGAAGCTGGGGGCGGGGAGGGTCATGCTTTTCTTGTTCCAAGTTCAATGTGTGTGTGGGGTGCAAGCGTATAAACAGGTGGGGTTGTAATTGTGGGGGTGAGGTGCATCGCTTTACATCTGTGTATAAAGAACAATAGGACAGTTCATAGGAAAATCATTACGGTTGGGTTATTTTCTTTTCCTGTTAAACATAATGTGGTTGATGTAAAACTACTATTTGTATTTGTTTAAAGTATTACAAAATTACGAAATCCATGAAGTAGAAGCTGGGGGCGGGGAGGGTCATGCTTTTCTTGTTCCAAGTTCAATGTGTGTGTGGGGTGCAAGCGTATAAACAGGTGGGGTTGTAATTGTGGGGGTGAGGTGCATCGCTTTACATCTGTGTATAAAGAACAATAGGACAGTTCATAGGAAAATCATTACGGTTGGGTTATTTTCTTTTCCTGTTAAACATAATGTGGTTGATGTAAAACTACTATTTGTATTTGTTTAAAGTATTACAAAATTTACTTACAGTATGTATTGGATTATACAGCATCAATCAACAACACCTTCTGGTAGGCATGCTTGCTACGCAAAAATACAACAATGAAAATAAAATAAAATGTGAAATAAAAGCTGTGTAAAATAGACGATATGTAAGTTAAGATATTTTGTCAATTTAAGTTAAAATGTTTCCTTAAGCTTTTCAAAAAAGCTTCAAGAAAGTTTTGAATCAACATCGTTACGTCTCTATTTCTTAACAAAACGGTTTTTCTTTCAAACAAACACAAACTTGCAAGAAAATAACTCAGCTACATTTACGTCACCTGTTTTATTTTGTTTTCCGATTTTTCCAACTCGAAAGTTATCGCTGCGGAATACAATATGTGATACTTTTCGATACGATTGTACTAGTCGAGGGTCCGTTCATCGAACGAGTTCACCACTCAGCAACGAAACGTCGTATAACAATCCTACATACGCCAAACAAACGCCATTTCACCCTCCTAAATACAACCAATTCTTCTTCGAAACAAATGTCTCAACTCCCTTCAAATTTTCCGTCGCTTACGCCGTTCTTGTTCTAGCTTCCGACGAAACGTCTCGCGCAAAACCGAAATGTATTAAGTTACGACCTTTCCCGAACTCATACGACATTTGTAAATAGAACGTGTACAGTCTTATCTCGCCCGTAGCAAGGTGATTTACTATAATTAGAAAGATAGCGGTAGATGCCTTTTGTTATAATTTTCCAGGCTGCCTCACGAGCGTTTTCCCGCGCAAACTCATGAAAATGGCGGCCATTTTGTAATGTGCCTTGTTTTTTGATAAGGGTATTATAATAATGGCGCATTCGGACGGTTCTTTAGTCTGCTGTGGAAGGTATTTGTGTAGGCACCTAGGTACGTGATCGCACATTTTAAATGCAAATTGGAAGAGTTGCTAATGAAATTTAGGAAAATTAATTGTTTGAGATACCTCCTTTCTGTTGTTAGATGACATGAATATCTACCTAATAAGATTAGCTATTGATAAATACAAAGCTAGGTATATCTATAACTTAAATGAATGGATTTAGTGAATATGTTGCGCATTAACTTAAACGAATACCTATATAATTTTGCTCAATCGTATGTATATGGTGGTACTTTTGCTTAGAAGTAAATACTAATTTCTAACAAAATTCTAATTACTTTACGGCGTAGAATATAACTTCTAGTAAACAATAACAATACTATTTTATTACTCTCTTTACTTAAACATATTAGAAATGTGTAGGTCTTACATAAAATCTATCAGCGCTTAGTTCGATCCCTTTTTACAAAGGATCTCTCTAATTGGAAAAATATCAGTAAGGTTTTTCCGCTGAATTAAATCACTTGAAAATTCCGAGGCTAGCTCTCTTGGTCTGGCCGAAGCCATTGTTGGGCTGATCGACTTAAATGGGCTGAATGGATAAGCTCCGGAATACACTATGAAGCCGTAAGATATTGTTACGAACGAAATTTCGCTTTCCGTTCCGTATTATGTCTATAAAAGAGAGACCACGTTCTTACTTACTTATAATTTTGAGCAGTTTTAAAGTGATCATAAATATGATTTCCTCGTAACTTCTCGAATTACTGGTACCTTAGCTTGTGCTTTGGAATTTGCATCATCGACCAATGGTATTATGAACAGGTTTAGAACGATTTTTTAAATTACTTTTAAAGTCTTTACATAAGCAGGCATCCATTGTTCTACCAGGATGACAGCAGCAGTAACAACATTCCCTTAGGCATTTGAGACGCCATTTTTGTTAAACTGAAGACTCGCCCCTGTACAATTAAGGAAATAATCTAGCCTTCCCTTTGCTTGTGTTTAGCTCACGACTATTCCTTATTTGCTACATGGAATTTGTAGTAAAATGATAATGGTGAAATGGACTTGGACACTGAAAACGCTTAGAAATTGCTCATAACTTACTTATGTGTTTCTTTTATTAAGCTCGTAAGTGTATCTTTACATGACAATAAATCTAAATGACAGCGTTGGTTGAAATCCATGAAAGTTTTGCAAAAGATTTGTCATACAACTGCTTCCATGTTGGAATCTTAATCGAACAAGTTGCTGACCAAATTTCTAACTGGAAAGTTAGAAATGATACAAAACTACATACTTGCATCTCGCTTCGCCTACCTTTTACGTAAGAAAAAAGGAAGAATACTAGCCTGATGCTGTCCCACTGCAGGGCAAAGGCCTTTTCAGCAGAGAAGACAAGAGCATTGATCATCACACTTGCTCAAGATCTGTTAGCGATTTCAGACTTATATTCACTATATGTAAGTCCAGGTTTCTTCACGATGCCGTTTTCTTTCACCGATGTCAGTCAAACAAATTATATACAAATTATAAAAATACAGCTTTCCGATTCGATAAATTACAGTTTCAGCGGTAAGTTGTTACTGTTGCCCATTCAACAATGTAGTATTTTATCTGTTTCTTCACATTTAGCAGTCAATATTAATGGAAAATCGTAAAACTTGCAAACATCCAAGCCATCATACAAAGACACCGTTGTATTCGCAATTCTTCACAGTTTAAACACAATACGGAAAAGTCGCTATAGTTATTGTAATTAAGAGTTTTATTATTTTCCAAGGAAATTCTCAACCCATAATCTTAATTGATTCGATACAAAAACTGTCAAACTTCATTTATTTTATGGAATTGTTTCAGGGTTATACCTAATCAAGAAATAAGTTTGTATAGTGAAGCTGATGACGACACATTGAAGTTTGTTTGTAACATGAAGGGTATTAAAAGTTTTAGGAAAATAACTTTTTTTTTTTTTTTTTGTGCACATTTTAATTCGTTTTTTGACTTCAATCTGTACTTTTCTACAGATATATTTCAGATTCTTGTCGCTTTCTGTTGCTGTTCTTGTTTAAACTGTTCTAACTTTTTGGAATCTTATTAACGCAAATCGATTATCAAAAATAGTAGCTTTTAAAGCCACTAAGAAAGCGACTCACTATATATATGTTTTTCCGATTTTTACATTACCTAGGTATAGTGTAATCAATTCGCATAATATAATAAGTAAGTAGGATATAGCTACGTTAAAGAATTTTTTCCCATTAGGTTAAGAAGTCACTCAGTAGGTACATACTAATACGGAAATTGATATTAACCCCAAGAACACCATCCTTACGATAATTCTCCATCACATCTTACTTTCATCCTCAAATATATTCATTCCTATATCAATAACCACAACAAAAACTCCATGGTGTTACCTACATACAGCGGGTATTAATATCGCGATAATGCAAATACCGCCAGTTAACGACGGCGGAGGGCCATTACTGAAAATTTCGCCACGTCTACCTACCGTGAGCTTCACCTAACACACTCGCTATCAAATGCTTTTTGTTTTAATTTTAATAAAATTTTACGATATGTGTGTGCGAAAACATGGATACAGTTTGAAATTTAACAACTCGACGGAATTGTTGTGTGTGTGTTTTGTTCTATATTTATGCTTGCTTTTGTTTGTATGTGCGTTCATTTTGGAGGACTATGTTGTTAAATTGTGTAGTTATGAAGTTCTTTAGTTAGTTACACCCACGTACATAGATGGAGTAATGTTAGTAGGTATACTGAAGTGTTTTCATAAACATTTTCCGCTATGATCCACTTATCATCAGGATAAGTTTCTTAGGAATAAATAGTCTTACTATGCAATGTTTCGGTCTAAATCCAGAACATATTTCCCCCAGTGCATACAGCGGTCCCCAGAGAGCATTTGTAAAAATTACTCTCGAATTCTTGGTGTCCTGTTGTTTATTTTGTGTGCACTCTTTTAGTGAACCTAGGAATAAACAAAAGATAAAAGTTGTAGGTTTTACATCTATGTGTTTATTCAATATGTTTTAAACGTTTTAGTTAGAATGCACGTCTTAGGACTGAAAATTCGAAGACATGTGACACCCACCAACCCGCACTAGGCCTGCATGGTCGATTATAGCGCACTTCCTCTCACAGAGATGCCTATGTGCCAGCTTTTGGAAAGTTTTTGGCTGATGGCGATTAGGCAATCTTAATACCCTTAATTTTTCACATGATATACTAAACCTAAATACTTAATGGTACTGAAATGAATACGAAAGTTTCAACATTGATAAACTTCAGAATCCCAACGGCAAAATATCTGCGGAGCTTTGGCGGCCTTAGCCTTTATTTATTTCTAAAAGATTTGTACATTTTCATACAACATCTTGATTGAATCTAGTCTGCGTTTTGTTTTATAGGGAAAAACTTATAAGCCTTCAGATAGCACCTACTGAAAAAAAAAGGTATGTTTAAAATTTAGAATGTAAAAGTCAACTAAAGAGGAAATCTAGGAATACAGACTACATCATCTCCATTTAATAAAATGCCGACGTCAGAACACCCATTTTATATCGAAATTAACTCGAGAAAATGTATGTTTACATCGAAAAACTAAGTCGCGTAAAATGCGCAGAAATTGTCATTTGATTTTTAAACCACCACTCGATTGAATGAATCTAGTCAGGCATCGAACTCGGCTTACATCCGATTCGATATATCGATAAAAATCCAAGCGTGACATCGACACACCGTAACGTCTTTTATTCAATTGCATGGAAAATCGGAAAGAAAAATCTTCACCCTACTAGTTCCATCCTTTTCTTTTCCTTGTGTTTCACAGAGAGATCGGATAGTAAAGGTAATTGAGGGTAATAGAGAAATAGTTTTAGTCTTGACGGTAAGTTGTATGTCAGAATGATAGGCGTGAGTTTCGAGAGAATGTACCTATTGTAATAGCACTTGTGCTGAGGAGTCATCGAGAGGATCTGCATAAAGTGGCGTTCAGAATACGATACATTCATCCAAAGTTAGATGCTGAATTTATTAAACCGGAATTAGTCCGAAAAAACAGATGGTAGAAAAGTCACTGATTAGGTATTTTTGAAGTCCTTAGATTTAATCATCATGAGCACACCACCAAACGGTAGCCCTAAAGTGACTCTGATTAATGGTATGAGTTTTCGAAGCTTTTTCAGCAATTACAGAATAGAAAACGTCAAATACGTACTTACTTAATTCTTATGTTTCAGTAACTTAAATAAAAATATTGAGTGATCAAAACGTGTTTCTGCTTTCCTCTGTAAAATGGTCGTGGGATATACTTAATGGTCTGAAATCTTTGAGTAGCAATAAGCATATTTTGATAAGGCTATCAATTCTATTTCCTTCGTAAAGATATGAGAAGATGCTTTTGCACTGGAACGGAACCATTACAGACTGACCGGTTTTGTCACTGCTATGCTATGTTCTTTCTTGTTGCTGGATGCAAAATATATTTTGTTTAAAAAAAAAAAAAACTGTTGGGTAATGAATACCCATAGAAATTAATTATCTAAGCATCCAACTGTGAAGGAATTTACTTTGAATTACTTAATAAATGAATTTTTCAAAATAAAACAGTAAGGAAATTAGTTGAAACGTAAATACCTACGTACGGTGGGATCCTCGGAAAGTTTTGCGAAAAAAAAAAATTTTTTTTTGATTAAATCTTTTCAAAGTACTCTCCACTAGCCTCTATTCAAAGTTTAATGCGTCTTAACCAGTTTTCGAAACACTTTTTCGAGTCCGCTTTAGACACCTCGTTTACAGCCTGCTCGAACGCTGACAACGCATCTTCCGGCGACGAAAATTGTATCCCTCAGAGCAGATTTTTTTATTTTTGGGAATCAAAAGAAGTCACACGGTTCTAAGTCAGTGCTGTAAGGAGGGTGACCCAGGAGTTTGTCCGGCGTGCTGTTCAGGAAGTCCCTCATTTTGAGCGCGGTGTGCGAAGTCGTGGTGGAGTAGTAGCCCGCGGAGCCCTGTGTTTGGTCGCTTGTTGCACACAACAGAGAAAACTTCTGTCACGCATTTGGTAGTATACCATTCAACGTTGATGCTTCTTTGGTTCTGTAAAGGAGCTCGCGATCAAAATCATCCCCCCGCTTCTAGATCGCTTCACTTTGGTAGGCGTTGATACATTTTGAACACCCAAACCGTTTCTGGATCGTATTGGTAAATCCACGAACTGTAATGATGTCGTAAACACGCCGAGACTGCCGGGTGGATGGTGCCGGATATGATAAACAAATTTGAAGCAAAGCTTGCTTCAAATTTGTTTATCATATCACGGCACCATTCCACCCGGGCCCGATTCTGAGCATCGATGAGGTTGTGCGGCACCCACCCAGCGTAAAAATACCTGCTCACGCGAAGATGCACGTGTAGAATTTCGTGAAGGCTTCCCGATCCAACCAGCAGTAGGTATGTGCTGAATCTCTTGATACGGAACTCGCCTATTGTCTTGAATTAAAATGATCACTGCTAGCACGTTTTCTTCCGTAACAGACCTTCTTTCTTCATCCCCTAAAGTTAGTCTAGCAAGCTTGAATTCGGTATAACAACGATACACGGTTGCCTTAGAAGGGCCTTCATCTATGAGTGCCATTTGAATCTATCGTAGGATTCGTCCGGTTTCAAGCGACACTTGAAATCGTAAAAGATCATAGCGCGAAAATGTTCCCGGCGCAGGTCCGTTTCTTGAGACACGATAATTTAAATTAGCTCGCAAACAATGAGGAGGTAAATTTTGAAATTGGAACGTACCTATTTTTACTAACAAATAATATTTTTTTCAAAATAGACTCTAACGGGCCAGTCTCTTTTACATAAAACTTTTTTTTGGAATACTTTCTGAGTGGCCTGGTATACATAGAGATTAATTATCTAGGTAAGCATCAACTGTAAAGGAATTTACTTTGAATATACGTAGTTAATAAAGTTAGGGTAGGTACGGAGGCTAAAAGAAAAACTATAGTAATAATTTCCATCCCTTTCTTACCTAACTTTCTTGGTAGGTATTTAAGTTCCTGGTGAGATAGGTGAACTGGCAAAACAGTCCTTAGAGTTTATGATTATTTCAGTTAGTACGCAGTTGCCTTGGTATATTGTCCTCTTCAACTATTTGCGAAATTGTTATAATTATACAACATAGTGTTTCAACTGCGAATTGCTACATTTGCCTAGGGAGTCTCGGCCTATTTGCTACGGATACCTATGGGTGTAAGGAACATTTTCAAACCATAATTATTGTAAGAAACTTTACTGCTCATGTAACAATATCCAAAATTGTGTAAAACTTTTCAGTGGATACCTAAGAAAGTTGAACACTACAAAGGACAATAACGAAATACCTACTTATGTAGATTTCTATCGAAAGTTTTCTCTTCAGAATACGAAACATACAACACTTCTTGTCAAAATGTGACCATAAAACATGCTCAAGGTGTCATAAAAGTGCATATATACTATTTTCTAAAAACAAGTCTTGTTCGTTTTTATAATGCCACAAAGTTATAAATGCCATCAAACGATAGCACAACACACCTGCGGTCAACTTAAAACAAATACTTTGGGTACTACATTCACCTGCCAGGACTTTATGCCCCTATAAAGCTCACAAGCACCCATAAAAGCATTATTACCTATTAATTTCACACCACATTAGCGAAACACACAATAAAACTTTAACATTTGGTTCGGTTCGGTGACAGTGATTTGGAGTTTTGTGTTTAGCGCCATCTATCAGCACAGGGCGGAGCCTCGCGGAAAAAGATTATAGGCATTATACGGCCGAGTTTACGACGTCGTAAAAGTATGTCGTAAAAGCGAAGGGCACGCACGCCCTCTGTTAATCGTTCAGAAACCGATATTGCGGTGAGGCCTCGAGATAGATTACTTTTAGGAACGTTAGGAATAACTTCTTGGCGTTTGTCTATTTATGGGCGCGTGCCGAATTGTGTAAGTACCATAACTCACTGGAGGGTAGTAAAATGTGTAATGGGTTGTTTATGTAACCAGTCAAATGAGGTCACAAGATTACAATATGTGAAAAATAAGGTTTCGGGTTAGGAAGCAAAGAGCTCGAAGAACAAACATGACTTGGCAAGATCCTCAAGATTCTGTAAAAGCTGAATGAACTGCCAATACATTTTATTGGATCAAGGAGGTTTCTGAACAAGTTTCTGAATGCCAATATTGGCTTGTTTATTGGGTTACAGTATTTAACTATGCGCTCAAGTAAGACAAAAAAGAGCCTCAAACTACTGTACAATGCGTAACAATTTTATTCGTGCACCCTCGTAGTCGTTAAATTTTATTGACTCCAAACTGCGTGACTTTAAAAATACACAAATTTATGGTCACTCAAACTGGAAACGATTATTCAACACGTCGTAACTATTTTATTGCATCAATGTGAACAAAACATCAATTTGGTTTTCTATTGGGAGACTTTTTTGTTGAAGATTGATGTGACAGCACCTATTTATTTGTTTTTAATTGTTGATACTTTTAGAAGATTGATCGTTATCTTTACCTCATCTTACAAGTGCACTAAGACGTAACCCAGTTCTTACAGCAAGTCGATTGGGTATAGTTTACACCCCTACAATCTAAAGTTGTCATCATTTAGTTCGAACTGCTAACCTACTTACTTACCTACTCGACTTACATAATCTACTAAATCTAATTTACAAAAATATACCTACTTTGATTACGTACCTATTCTAGTATCATAGAATTTTGAAATAAAAGTAGGAACTCACATATGCACTTTATCGAGAAAGTACCTAACCTTTGATTAGGAGTAAATTTTACAAAATACAATTTTATTGAATAGTGCAGTCAAATGCTTGTTCGCCATGGTATAAAAGTCTACCATGAAAGTAAAAGTAAATACCGCAGTAATTCACACAAACATGTTAGCGTTCACTCAGCATTGCAACACTATCAGCCTCTGGCGTAATCTCGAGATACTAAATACGCAGCGAGTGCACTGAGGCAGCTCCGAGTGCAAATAATGCGCGCGCATGGCCATAGATGGCAGGCATTTAAAAAGTTTTGGACAAGTAGTTAACATGTGGTCAATGTAAATTTTACTGTCGCCAATAGATGGTGCTGTTTTATATTTTTAAATTGTGTTTTAACTCTTGTATTTCAGTTTTAGCTATAGGCTTTAAAAAATTAGAATTGTAAATACATAGTTTATAATAAACTATTTTTCTTACCTCATAGAACGACTTACTTTACTGGTAAATCTTCAATCGTCTTACTGAAGTTTATTTTTAGCCTCTGGTTTTTCTGGATATTTAGCACTTGCACTAGGTATTCTTATTTGGTAAAAATTTGGGTAGCAGATTGACTTTATAATAAGATAAACTAAAAAACACAACATTTTATTCACTGATAAAACTATTCTATGGATTTCTCCATTATTCACATCAAAAACTTCCTAAAATGACACTCACTTACAAAGTCAAAACTGGACTAAGTAAATAAAAATTGATAGAAATATTTTTCTGATAAATTAAAACGGTACCTTTGGGGCTGTTTGGGTGTTGAAGCGGAAGGGTTTTATGACTTACGCAATTGTGTTTACAGCTTTCAGCTTTCAAAGAAGCCGCCATGCAATTTTAAGACAAAAAAAGTCCAACTTTAAGTTAAAAGTACGTTAAAAGTTCGAAAATTAGGTATACCTAATTTTCGAACTTTTGTTCGACAAACGTTTTTGTGTAAAACAAATTGTTGGTAATTTAGTTGTAAAATAAAATAACACGTTGAAATTCCACATGATTTATTGTTTCAGATTTGCGCCAGCCACTTTCAAGATACGTAGGCCGATAACTGGACATTAAGGTAAAAAACAGTTTATTTTAACACCTATTTATTTCTTTAAGTGTGGTTTTATATTTATTTTATCTAAATAGCTAATCAAAAGATCTCTTAAAATACCTCTAGGCAGTATCCATTTAATTGTGTTATCATCACTAAGCTTCTGTTTCTTTGTTTTAAATGGCAGTCTAAAGTGAAAACTAAAACGTATTATTTTAATCATGCTATTTACGGGTGTAATAAAAAGTAATTGAGCCATGTGTTCTATTAACAAGATGGAGGAAATTGTCATTTAACTTAGTTACCCCCATCATTGAAGCCATTAGAATCTAGTTAACTTGATACAGGTGCGTTTTCCCTTAGTTTACCTACCTGTTTTTTTATCTGAAGGTGATCATGGAGTGGCGAAACAGGTCCTTTAGATTAGTAAATCTGTCGTTCAAATACGGATAAAATCTTCTAGCCTTGAGAACTAAACGGGCGACGGGAACTTGTTTTTTTTAGGTAGGGTAGGTACTAAATCAAGTATTTTTAAGCTCCTATCTACAGTTGTCCACGCCTTTAGTTTTTGCCTCTTTTTTTGTAGTTGGCAGGTGCTCAACCAATGAGGTAGGTTATATATCTACATGACAAGAGTAATGTGTGTGTACATCAGCAGGTGATACAATTATCTTTCTAGGTGTGTTTCATTTCTTCCTAAGGTCTGCATTGTGCACAGTTTCATAGATCATGATCAACTAAATGAAAATATTAAAAAAGACTGCCAGAGAGAAAGGCAGACTGATACGGAATGCTTTTGTTTTAATAGTTTTACACTTGAAAGAAATTCGTCTTTTATGTTTAGTTTAGTTTAGGCAGAATAGTGCTTTCAGATCAGGGACTCAAAATATAACCGTAACAAGTGGATTTAAAACTGTTTTAAAAGAAACTCATTTATAAATGCAACGGATACAATAATGTTATAGTATCAAAGTGTATCTAACCTTTTATGTGTAGGTATTAATAAGTGGTAATAGACACATATTACCACTTATTATATACTAACAGAAATATGCAATTTTAGGTATAATTGCACGGTACAGCAACAACGCGCGGCGGACAGACATACGGCGATGCCAAAATAGCCGCGTATACCTGTTACACTTTTTACACTTAAAAATATATATTTAACAGATTTATTACTGTTACACTTTTATAAGTGTTTTGGGTTAACACTTTTATCACTTTTATAAGTGTCGCATACCTATTTGATTCTGTTTTCAATTCAAAATAACCAGTGTTGCCGACATAGGTAGTAAAAGTAAATACTCCTGAAAATAAAATGAAGTAGAAATGACATATTCCAAAACGTGTAAGTGGTAAAGAGGTTGAGTGATCCAATTTTCAGTAATTGAAACTGAATTCTACTAAACTCAATACTTCGCCACTAAAACCAGGTCGAAACCACCCGTTTTAGTGGAAAATCCACTAAGTTGGCAAAACTGCACTTTTAATTCTGTAACACTTTAGTGGGTGTTTTTAAGTCTCTGTTTCAGTTGCCAACATCCTAATCACGAGTAGGTATGTAAGCATCGTAGCAGTTAGCGTTCTGTAGTTTCTGCCCACTCCATGTGAAGAACGCGTGACTTTATGTAGGTATGTATGATGATCGAATACTTCGACAGCAAGAAAGATGAAATTAATTGAATGATCATGTTTCATGCAGAGCGGCTTTTACAAAGAAGAAACAGGCTTCCTGTAGGTGCCATGATGTCGGAACCGCGCCGGTGCCATGCTTTTCTAAAAGTGGTCGGTGCTTTACTACTTAAACTCGGCATCAATGCGGTGTACACGCGGTGTACATGCGTTGTCAGCGCGGTGACGACGGCGCGGCGACGACGGTGCCTCGGGCGCATGCACGATATTCATTCGTATATGACAGAATAGGGGAGCCCATTGTGTAGGGAAGTAGTCTCCAACCAGCCTCCAGTGTAATCTCTCGTTGATGGTAAATAGGTAGGTAGTTGGTTTTCAATCACACACAACACTTAACTCAAACTCAGAGCATTTATTTCGATTAAAGCATTTGCAGGCACTTTTGAATTATTATTATCATCATTGAACAAGGACTTGGTTTGAGTTAGTTAAGCTATTTGCCCATTCCAAGAGGTAGGTTCCTTATGGAGAAGAATGGGCAAGAAACTCCATGGACACTCTTTTAAATAAAAACATTACATTACAGACAGAGGTTTCTTGTTCGACAGTTAGTTTCAGTCCTTTTAAACATAAGCACAATTATCAACTTTAATTGCGTTACAATCCGCCATCATCAAACGTGACTCCTTCTCAAAGTTCTCCAAAAACATGGGCGGACGTACCGCGTATTCCAATACAGAATCTTATTACTTAGTTAGTTCAGTAAAACTTGTAAACAATGGTCAAATGCATATCAGTTAATTCTTTTATAATTAAACAATACTAATATTCACAAATACAAAGGTGTTATAAGCTTAATTACTTTCTACAACTTTATTGTTACTATTTTACAACACTTCCTGTAATTCAAGGAATTTAATCAAACAACAGGTATTCATTAGTAAATTGTTGTGTAAAATAATCTTTAAACTTTATGGTTGGTATTCTAGTATTGAAACTTATTTAGTTCGCATATTAAATTATTAAATTCATTGATTGATTATTAAACTTGCGATCCGCGCCATTTTCGGCACATTCGGTAGCGCTGTATCATAAACAAATTTACAGTGTCAAAAGACCAAACTGTTAATATGAATAAAAACCCAAAGACATACAATAAATGTTCCCTTTTACTTTGAACTACAGTTTTAACTAAAGCATCGTAATTAGTTTTATAATTACTCTTCCATAATCTGCTAGTTCGATTTCACAAGTAGACAATAGATGGCGTTGACGTCAAAGACATCCATACACATTTTCAGATGCATGAAATTGGTTGTAAGCTTTACTTTATGGTGAAATAACAATTACTTCAGTTAATGGTAACACATTAGATTATGTTTTAATCTTAACTGACGCTTCCGCGGCGACATATACATAAACACGCAGTCCGGCGCCGCTGCTAGTGCGGACATGATGCCACACGAGCCTTGTTGAATCGGCTCTACATGAAAGTCGCATCTACTTATAACTTACCAAAACAACACCTTGAGTACTTGTGACAACTAACCATTTGTCATTCAAATAAATCATCAAACCACAATTATGATCTTTTTCAGTCTTGTAGTGTACTTACGTACCCACCGTTAGATTCTGATAGGTATTTATGTAGATACGCTATTTATATGCAGATAACGCTGTTATTGCCTTCAGTGCGTATAATATTATACCTACGTATAAAAAACATATGTCCAAGACTTATACATCCTCAAATAGCAGCCAGCTTTTATCTTACCCCGCCATCTAGCGGAGACTCTCGACAATTTTTATCGGTTGATTAAATCGTTCCTAGCTACCCCTTTATGGGCGAGGCGTGTATATACTCACTTGTTTTGTTTTTGGACGAGCAGGGAGATACAATCTGTAGGTGTTTTGTTGCATATCAGAGAATTAAATCTGTGTAATCCTGTTCCGTGTCAAAATATTAAGGAAATAAAGTTTTTGGTACTAGTCACACAGGGTGTTCCGTATGTCGACGGCAAGCTGGAGTCGGGTGATAATAGTTAACAGAAAAATATTTAAAATAAAATATATATCCTATATAAATATATAAAAATGTGCGAACAGGAGTAAAACGACCGTCAAAGGTCGATTTTCTCAGTAGAGCTTTTTTTTAAATTATTGCCCGTAATTGCAAAGATTGTTTATATAATGGAAGATTTGATTTTAAATTGTGCTTTAAGTTCTATTTAATGTACATTAATTCTTCTCGAGATTGGCGGTCTTCTGCAAACGTCATCATTAAAAATTATAAGGGAACTGAGATTCAACAAACGGCGTTGTCTGGGATACGAGTCTTGCTATCAACCTTCCACCTAACCTGTCTTATGCCTAAAATCTACCTATAAGGGATAAATTTCAAACATAGTATACATAGTAGTCAGCCTCGTTGGTCAAGTGGAAGCACAAGCGCAAGCGCTACCGCTGAGCATGCGGTCATGGGTTGGGCAGTGTTATCATGTTTTGGAATTTATCAGTAGCAGCTCGGAGTCCAGATTTGAGCCCGGTTGATGGTAATAGGCTCGCCCCCTATTACTTGGACTTAAATATAACTGGCGAAATGTGAATGTATTATAGGTACTTCTCTGCCCAACCCTGCAGGGAAAACATGCGTCATGTTCTGTAAGGATTTTTTTTTGGGGTGGGAAATCATCAAATTTCCCGCTCTGGGTGGAGTGGGAGGGTGTGTCAGACTTTTACTGACTAAAACCCACCTGTGTTCCTTCAATTGCCTGTGCCTGGGCCTCGGTTTCTCTTTCGAACAACCCACGACACTGGCAGGGTTCTAGACACCCTTGCGTAGAAATTCTGATGTTTCAAAGAAAAGTGTGCGGTTAAAATGGCAAGACGTTTTGACAGCACACTTTTAGAGCAAGTTTTAGGGTTCCGTAACTCGAAAGAAAAAAAACGGAACTCTTATAGGATCACTTTGTTGTCTGTCCGTACGTCTGTCTGTCTGTCAAGACCCTTTTTCTCAGGAAAGCGTAGAGGTATCAAGCTGGAATTTATATCAAATACAAAGGTCTACTGTCCCTTGGAGCTGTGAAAAAATCAAACTTATAAGCCAACGCAATCAAAAGATACAGCCGTTTATGCCGCAAATTTTCGACACTCGCAAGGGAATCAAAACCTACAGGGTACTGCCAGTGAACTCAGAATCTTGAAATGTGGTACGAATCAACGTCTTTAGCACAGATAAAGGAAAATATGCGAAAACCGTAAATTTTTAGTAACATCATATAATAAAATAAAAATAAACATTTTAAACTGACTACCACTTTCCTCATGAACGCGTGTGAACTTTTACCTATACCTACCTACGGGTGTGTGCGGGACCCTCGGTGCGCGAGTCCGACTCGCACTTGGCCGGGATTTTATTTTTTATAACCGAGGAAAAAAATAGCGGGTCTAGAACCATGTGCAGAATTCATATTTTCAGTGATATCCCTGCCACCCTGTTTATTAGCTCGATAGAGGTGAGGGAATGTTTAGCATACGAGGCTTACCTACTTAATTACTTAACTTCGTCGTTACATAAAGTCGTCAGGTCACCACTAGTAACCGACGGACATTCCAATATACCAGAACCGTCGTAACCTTTCGTCATATTAGAATGAAGATCGTATTATTCAATTGTTAGAAAAAACAACCGACTTCCAAAAAAGACACTACCAAGTGAAAAATAACCCTAATTTAGGAAGTTGATGGCCGAAAATACAAAACCAGAGACGCCGACTTCCGAAATTAAGGTTTATTTAATAATACGATCTTCATTCTAATATGACTAAAGGTTACGACGGTTCCGGTATATTGGAATGTCCGTCGGTTACTAGTGGTGACCTGACGATTTAAAATTTGGAATAAATTTTTATTTTTGTGTTTTTAGTTGTGGCCCACCACACATACCGTATTTGTTTACCATCACTTGTTAAGTAAATAACAGCGACTGGAAGTTATTTAAAATCATCAACATACAATAAGTGGAACAAATAAGTATTGAAGCTAACTCAAAAACCACTCTTCAGAACTTCGGGACCACTTGATAAGTATACCCTTTCAAAGAAAATATGAATGTTTCAAATCGGGTTATAGGTAAATGACGGAGTTCTGACGTAACAAACATAAAATACAACCAATTTGAGAACCTCCTCCTTTTTAGAAGTCGTTTAAAAAGTGTTAACTAGTAGTGGTTAATAATCATCCTATCCTATTCATGTCCCAACTCTGTTCATGCTCTGTAAAATCACATTATTATCTTTCAATCTTTCTTACCCAAATTACTGTTCAACTCAATCGTAAAAACAACTGGAATTTCCATGTCAATATTCCTTGTTTCTTCGAAACAAGTTCGTCACCACCTTTAACATAAATAAGTCATTAGTTATGGACTTACTAACTTCGATAAGTATGAATCAGGCTAAGGTCCTTATACCATACAGAAGTCGCAAATGAAGTACATAAATAAACATTGTACGACGAACATAACATCATTATCCAATGAAATACTTACCTGATAAGTCCATTAAAGCAATGGAAGACGTATGCACGAGATAGCAGCTCCTGCATCCGACGTATATCTGCTGTATGTGGAAAAATCTTTGTTTTAGAGATGTTGTACACTTGTGGCTGTTTGTTGAAATGTTTTTGTCTGAACCCGTCAACTGTGGATCGTATTTTGGAAATCTGATTGTAGAATCAACCAAAACCTAGAAAAAGTGATAAAGATGTAAGTACCTCCATTAAATACAATGAGCATGCAAGGTAAAAATGAGAACGAAGGTTTTTTGAGAATCCTCTTTTGTTTGACGATTGTTCAATTGTAAATGACAACAAAATGAGTCATGAGCTAGATACAACACTATACGTTTAATTACAGTTTAGAAATTACCAGCTAACACTACCTACATAGAAACATATACGTCTAAGAAAAGCATGAACTAATGCAATCTAAAAAAAAACTCAATAAATTAGGAGCTTATTTCAGTTAGATCTAAAACTTATATCTAATACAGACCGCACTAAATAAAATTACAAACTTAACTCAAAATCTTAAGAAAGAAAGAAAAATTGTTTTTTTCTGCACAAACAAAACGCACATTACAAAAAAGTTACACACATACGAAGTAGCCAAATGCCTCGTATTCAGCATTTCAAAAAAAAAGTGTCCATTGCTTGATGTCACTCAGCACCAATGACAATACACATTGCTCTGTGTGTGTTGCGACACTGGCAAATGACAATTAAACAAACAATAATTTATATAATAAAAAGGATTACTACTTCTGTAACAAAACAAACAACAATAATAAGAAAATAAATAAGCCGTGCGTCGCATCTGTGCAAGAACAGGTCGTTTCTCAGCAAAATGCTGACAAAATAGACATCAAATTCATTTCTAAAGCATACAGCAAACCTGACGAAGGTATTAATCGAAAATCTAGTCACCATCGACTGTCATGATTGTGTTCCAGACAGAATTGTGTCTTCTAGACTCACAATTTAGTCTGGAACACATGAGTATTGGCACGCTACAACGTGTTGCAATACTTGCAACACGACGTAAGTGTACACACATCTTTAATCCAAAGATTTGTGCGGCGCACGTATACACAGTGGCTATTAAGGGGCGGTCCGCGATTTACGACCAATTAAAATCTATATCGTGGAGCCAATTAAACCTCAAGTGGTTTATTAGTATTGAATGCTGTGTTTATCGACTCTGTGGCATTTCAACCGGTCCCGTACTTACCTAGTACTGCCCTGCTCAAATTTATTGGATTATCTTTACTTAATTAAGCCTCGCCTACTGAAAATGTAGATTGTTTTCCTTTTGTTTGGCTTTATTACTTCTGTATCTAACATGCTGGCGTAGCTTGCGAATTATTGGGTCTTGTATCTGGAGTTAGTTTTACGTTTCTTACGTTGTGTGTAACTGGATAATTAGGGGGCGTCATTTGTTAAATAGTATCGGGATTAATTATGTCATCTAGATAAGTAAAAGAAACATTGTAATTGTATATCGAACCAGAGCGGCAATATGGATGATGAATAATATTAAAAATGTTCGTAAAAATAATGTAATTTCAAAGAAGGCATGTGCAGTAAAAATTAGATAATCGAATAAATATGAAGAAGATACAAGCTTTAAAACTATTTAGAGGGGATTAATCTCGTCCTAGTTGCGCTGTACGGACAATGTACGGCGCTAGTATGAAGTTACATAGATGTGACGTCACTTCTACGATAGTGCTGACACTTATTTTAAAACGTTTATAACCTGGCAATTTTTAAAGCTTTTACACTTTTTGTAATATTGTTGTAGTAAACAAGGACAGCACTATTGAAGAAGTGACGTCGCGAATATGTAACTTCATACTAGCGCCATACATTGTCCATACCACGTGACAAGCACGGGAATAATCCCCTCAAAAAACTTTTAAAGCTTATTTATCTTCTTCACATTTACATCGATTTACAAGAACATTTTTATTATTAGTCATCGTCCATATTGGCCTTCTGGTAAACTTACCCACGCAGCTCCTGAAAATTCAAAATCTTCAAGACAAACTTACAAGTATAACGACAAAATAACTAAAACGAAACTATGTTAACTGGATAACTTGATTCTTATTATTGTAGATTTTGAAACCTGCGATTTCACACAAAATTACTCCATAAACTACTCTACGTTTACCTATTTAATTCAATAACAAACAAAGTTAAGAAGTAGTATTAGAAAGTTCGTAATAAGAAAAATAAATTAAAGTTACAAAGAAAAATAATGATCAACTGCACCACTTCAAATTAACACCGTTCTAAGAACACCAGGAAGTAATAATTAAAAAATTATAATATCTTACTAAAATAGACAGATTAATATCAACATTCTTAATTATAAAACAGAACTTCATTAACGACTGTTAATTATCCTTATCGTATAATTATCACATTTTTGGATATTGTAATAGGGTTGTAATTTTTTTAAATCTAGCTATTAATTAAGTATTCAAATAATTTGCATTAATATTACGATTAATTATTATAGTTCGGTCCCTAGTCAATTGCTAGCCATGGGTATCATCATAAAAGCCTTTAGTTAATGACTGAATCTTGTAGGTAAATAACCGTCATAACAAATGGGGCTATGTACACCTTGCCTTGGTATCTTTCATATACTTCAACTGAGACGAAATTCAAATCCTTTGTATAACACACACAATGCAGGCAGGCATATTATAAGTTAGGGGATTACATCACTGATAAAAATGCCTGGCTTAATGCTGGTCCTGCTCCACACCACAACTAATTAATTAACATTTGAAATACTGTTGGAGCTGCTGAAGATTGTAAGAATTTGTTTGCATTATATATACTTAATCTCCTTTTTATTATATAGATGCATTGCACAGGTGTGAGTGAGTACTTTGTGCTATAGAGCATTTACCGGGTAATTTCATAGATTGACTTGAGTGTGCCCTGGCGGCTGATAGTATGTCATGCTCACTGTGTCGCTGACGGTGGCGCGTGAGTTGGATTATTTAGCTCCCTTCAAAATTGCTGATCCATGCGTCCTATTCGTGAACGGGCGCCGTCAGTTGGGACTGGTCATCTCTTAGCTGCCGCGGTTTATTTTAGTATTTTTTTTTTGGATTGTTTTTAATTATTTTTTGCTGCACTCTGGTCGCTTTTAACGTGTACGGTTTTTGAACATCGTTCTCACCTATAGTGTCAACATTAATTATGTAACTAATATATTTGTAACAACAATATTGTTTAAAAGAGTGTCCATGGAGTTTCTTGCCCGTTCTTCTCCATAGGTACCTACTACGCTTTGGAATGGGCAACTAGATTCATATTTCTGACTGACCGACTTCTTGACAATTCAAAAGTGCCTGTAAAAGGTTTTATTGAAATAAATTCTTTGAGTTTTAATTTGATACTTAATTTTATTTTCATCTGGATATTGTTTATGCCGATCAGTTTAGGCTTATAAAGTTTTAAAATATAAGAGTTCGAAATCTTACAAGAAAGGTACTGCTCACTCAATCGTATTGGAAGACCAGGCAAAGCTATTCTAATTCAAGAACTAGGAAAAGTTCAACATACTCTATTTCACCTTTCATAAACATTTATTTCAATACAATAAAATACCCCATTAAAGCCTCACACAGAAACAGAAAAGTCCCCGAAAATAATGGGAGAACTCGCAAAACTAATCACTTAAACTATCCAATCCCATCGTAGGCCATGCAGGGTCAATACTACAAATTTTCAATTACCCCCAATGGTAGCAAATTCAGCTGAAATGTAAATTATTTCAGCGTGTGCATTATAAATATAATTGTAGGTGTTTCTGGGCGGAGAATGGCGGGCCAATGGCAGTGCTCGGATAGCTTTGGGCGCCGCCCGCCGTAAGACTGATGTTTTGGCCGCGAAGCCTTCGCCGAGGACGCTACACTCGCACGGAACGGAAAGGCTACAATGTTGCATGTTTTTGAACTTTAAATGTAAGGAATAGAAAGAAGGTAGCTGGGGTATTCTCCAGGCTTTACTTCTGTTATTTGGAAGCCTTAAAATCTTTTAAATGGATTGGTTTAAAAGTTGAACCTTTTTGTTTTTGAAAAATGAAGAAAAGAATGGTTTTACGCTACTTAAGTTCATAAAAGTCATCACGTAATAATGCAGCAGCCAGCTTTATCATTCAAACATCTAAGTACAATTGCATAGATGCGCGCTTATTTAGCTAAGGCTGGAAAAATACTTACGCAGAAGAATCCTGTTTTTAAATGTAGGTATGCAGTTGTATTTCGCACAAATTCAAAGCCCGACCGACGACGCATTCATATAGGTTCATGTAATAATTAATTTATCATTAAGTGGTCGCAATCGCTACTGCTGAGCATGAGGTCCTGGGTTCGATTCCTAGGTCGGGCAACGTGTTATTGGGTTTTTCTATCTGGAATTTCTCAGTAGCAGCCCGAAGCCTGGATTTGTGCCCGGTAGATGGCAATAGGCTCGCCCCCTATTACATGGGACTTAAACATAACTGGCGAAATGTGGGTGTACTATACACCTCTGCCCAACCCTTCGGGGAAACAAGGCGTGATGTTATGTTTATGTTATGTTGAGTAAATATTTGATACATAAAGTCTCAATATCTGAAAACTCTTAAAATGAGACCTGAAAACAAACAAATAGTTCCCAATTTTATTTCCATCCATTTCAGATGACTTCATAAAAATGTCTCGCTTTTACTGATATGATATGATGATGATATTATGTAAGTACCTACTTATATTTTCTGTAGTTTTTTGGCAGAAAGTAGGTAAGTACATTTGTACCTATTTCCAAAAACTAAGGTTATTTGCGAAATGAATTTAAATTGCAAATGGTTCCCACTTGCAATATAAGTTAATTAACACATAAAAACTAAATAAAATACAAGTGTTTAAAAGTATTCTATAAATACCTACCTAAACTGATATTGTTACTTGCCTTCTCAAAATAGAAGTAGCCAGCATAACAGTTAGTTTGAGACAAGATCTTTTATTTTGTCTAACAGCACATACTTAAATGAGACAATTTCCCGAACTTGAATTAACTAAAGACTTATTGGGAATTTCAGTCAATATCTCAGCATGACGCACTTCTTATAGATTTATGTAAAATAAAAACAAAATCAATTTAGGTTTGGCATTAGTTTTACGTTGTCTCAATAAATAATTCAGTGTAAATAACGGCTGACGGTACCTTCAGCCTAACAGTTACCTTATGTTTGGGTTTATGGAACAGATTAACCACAATTGCTTTTAAAATGATTTTGTTTCTATAATATCTCAAAAAGGTTCCCAAAATGATTTCTAAATCCAGTAGCAGTTCACCTCAAGAAACCTAATACATTATACAACATATGGACATTTAGTATCACCAAATGACTCATAAAATTGCCCAAATATCCCACAACACTGTAAATTTATCGATGAACACGTCATTCAACTCGTAAAAGCGTCGAGGAGAATCATTCTCGGCTCGGAACAAACTCTCATGTCAATCATTAAAGTCAAACAAAATATAAAAATCAATTTACGCGACATTCAAACCATTATGTGGTAGTGGAAACCGCTTCATTACCACTCATGGTACCGATAAAAGTGCTCATGTTCCCTCACACAATGCCCGCCATGATTTACCACGCGAAAATATCTCAATATGTAATAATAGTTTGCTCATTGTTAATTCGTACCACTCCGTGCCCCAGAACAATAAATTTGCGATTAGATATAAAGCAGAAATGTGTCTAGGATGATTTAAATGCGAAGGGAAGACCCTACAACTATTTACCTGAAGTGTATTGAGCTTTTGATGTGATATAATGTGGACCACAATGTAGCGAAAATAACTATGTTTTTTTGTGTGTGAAATGCGATTCTGTACGTTCATTATGGATTCGCGTTTCTTTTGTTACAGCCGACAAAATGGATTGGAATTTCGGTTCTTTTGTTACGCAGAAATGGTTCACTTTAAAGTAGAAGGTGAACAAAAAATGTTCAAAAAGTCATGTTGTTTTACGAGCTTTTTGAGCGCAGTGGTATAAACACGCAGTAAATAAAATTTACGTGAGTATGATGCAGAAATGGCGACGAAATTACTGAAAATATTATTTATGATCCTGATAAAAGAACAATTGCGTGATGAGTCTTTCAAATGAATACATAAATCCGCGAGTCTCATCGTCTTCAAATTATTTTCACGGAAACCTTCTTAGCTCATCGTGACCATTTTCTTTAATAATCACTTAATTAAATCATCTTATATTCACATAAAGACTATATATACTTCATCACACAAATTCCAGCGATGACTCAATCGAAAAAAATATTGGAACAACTTGCCTGACAACTTTACTTTTTTTATGGTAAAAATTCCAAAAACGTCATTTTTCAAAAGTTTTCGGCAGAAACAAAGCGTTACACGCCATCCATCCTTTTTATTACAAATAATCGGCCATGGAGGGCACACTTGAATTTCAACATAATCTTTATGCCACCATTAATATATTCCTGGACTTATTTATTGAGTCCCAAAGGAAGGTCCAGGCAGGTGGTCCATACTTAATCAAGACGTTACCGAAAATAAAAATAAACGTGTAGTCATATTTATTTTTTTGCCTGAATTATTGTTCGGCCCAACACAAGTTATTCGAAGAGGACTAGACCCCGTTTTGTTTAGTTATTTATATAATGCCTTTTAATACGATGGGAAAGACATACGTTATAATGAATATATTAGCAGTAAAGTAAGTAATATACTTGGGAAACCAGTTGTGTGCAATAAAATAACCTTACGACATGTTAATAACTTGAACAAATGCACGTTTAATAGTTGAGCACCGGTTTTGATGGACGGCGCAGATAATGCGGGTGAAAGGTGTATATTCTAACGCTATTGCTTTGAGTACACACACTGTAAGATATTTGAATCTTCTAAGGTGTGTAGAGGTTAAACACACGAATTAACATTTAAATATCACGATGGATAAACTATGGCTTTGTACAGTAACTTTATCTTACCATATCGTTAATAGGGCAATAATTCAAGGTATTATCTGCCTACCATTTTCTCAACAGTAGAGGTATTTTTTTTTTAAAAAGGTAAAACGTAACTTTAAATTAAGTAATAACAATCTATTCTAACCACAATTTCCTACCAATTTGAGAATCTCTCAAAGTCAGCAAAACACAATAATACACCCTTAAAATAGTCCATAGCTAAAACAAAATAGATAAGGAGAATCAAAACAGTTGTAGGTACGGGCAAGACGGCACAATAAAAAAGCATCCTACAGAGATCCGAGCCGAGATAGCGAGTTGATTTAGCCATCTTACAGCTAAGATTTATTCGGTTGTGGGATTAGCTTTATGTCGCCGTCCGGCTGTTATGTACGGCGGACTCCGTGGTATATGATGACTGTTTCGGTGTTAAAATAGTTAGAATGTCCATGGGGGTGTGTTCGTTAAGTTATTGGGTTCTTGTTAGAATGTCTTGTTTTGTACCACAACGCATATTGTGGAGGGATAAATTATAATCGGCAGTTTTTTTAAAGTTCAAATTAAATTTTTATTTTTTGTAGGCAAGGTAGGTCAAAACTAACATCGGTTTGCAGAAAAAAATTTGTTCTAACATTCTTTATTACGACGTTCTTCTGCTTTCGTTACTTACCAATACATTGTAAGAGAGTTTCACCAAAAGAATTTCAACAAAGACTTTTTGAAAACTGAAAACAAAAACAGATTGACAACAAAGTTCCCACAATCATCATTCCCATCATCTTACAACTACAATCCAATCCGGACACTGTCCACGGTCCACTGTTAAAAAAAAACACCCTTTTTGGCAACTTATCCTCCGAGGGCGAGGGGCGAGCTAACAGAAGATAAAAGAGATATATAAGTGGCCCTCACAGTACCATCGAGTCGTTACAACAGCAGTAAAATATTTCAAATTGTACCCAATGCCGTGGAAAACGGAACTTACGCGTTTTCTCCCCGTTTCTCCCCTCCCGAATGCTATGTGCTTTTAATTTCTTTTTCGATTTTGTTACGTTATTGGAAAGGTTTTTAAGTAATCGTTGATGCATTTCTTTTGGGTTAATGGTTGCTAATGGACTTTTAAGTTTAAGAACTGGCGATACAGACTTGTAATGTCCATAATGATCAGTTGGTCCTAATGGTGTCATTATGGTAAAATACTGTTTGTCTCTGCATCACCCAAAAGTTGACTGGTGGAAAATGCCTATGGCATTAAATCCGCTTCTGTACATTCGTGTACTAATACTTTTCTGACATCGAATTGACATTTAGCCGCATTTTGGTGTAGACATAAATCTTGAGTTTGTTTGAACAGCTGTCCTTTCTATTGCTAAATTACACAAGCCTTGATCACGTTCCAAAATTTAATTTACCTCGTCCGTTTCATGTATAAACCACACTATCAATATTCAGCCTTCAAAACAAGCTTAGGTACCCACAAATTCCTATCAACTCCAATATTATAATTTCAAACGCTATTCATACCGGACAGCCGTAACCGAACTGGACATGACATTTCAATAACTCCAACTATCAACCAATTACGACCCACGCTGTAATATTCATCTGTTCTATGTATTGACCATTGTAGACATACATAACAAACCATTCACCATATACGTCCATTCCCATGATACAACAATGGCTTACAATTAGATGCAAATATTATTTGAATGGTGGTATTAACGGGCAAAGGGTCAGTCATGCAAATGTTGGAAGCTGCTGGATTTCCCCAGTGGATATCCCTTCTGTATGAAGTAATAACTTTTGCACTGTAGCCAGTTTATTTGTTATACGGTCCAGTGAAGGGGTGGTCAGGGTGTTTGATGAGTGCACGCACAATGTTTTAAAAGGATCAAATGATTCTCAAATTTGATCCGTAGCATACCACCAACGCGGTCCTTATGTTTTTTTCGATTTTAGAACTAATTTTTACGTTAAAACTAATACTAAACAGTATCAAAACGAGTAACCGTTGAGAACAATAAAAAGTCTATATCCATGTGCCTCAGTAATATCATCGTTGAATGTGTTCATTCTTTATGTACTCGTAATAAGTAAGAAAAAAGAGATTCCGGTTTATACAGAAACTACCTTCTACTGTAAACACTTAATAATTCTTAGGGAGCTACGACACAGGAGTAATATTTTATGAACTTTATGTTTAACATACTTTACTCGAAGGTAAATCAACTAAACTTAATTCTGCTGTCGCGAGGAAAACCCCTGTAAGAGTAAGGTGATAAATATCCGCTTCAGTAAAAGTTTAATCTTTTTACTGTACTTTTTGTGATACCATAAACAAATACCTACCTTTAAATGAGTTTATAGTGTGCAAGTGACAGTTGTTCCCAAAACTCAATTTTAAGTCATTCATTATTGTTACAGAATTGCAGTGAGTTGGGAAAATTCAAAATATGACATAAACTCTTCCTTCACGAAAGGATTCTATTGCCTGGTACGGCCTACTTGTTTACTGACCAACTTTGATTTACTCTATAAAATAAACGAACCTGTCACTGTTTCAAATTACTTATAATTTTTTCCATCGCTGGTACTCTTAACGCTGAGCTTTCTCTAAACAAACGAGGATCTGAAAATCTTGCGACTTTTCTCAATCCTGTATACACTTGCTGACTACATCTACCCGAATAACTTTAGATTAGGTATATACCGACAACCCTACATAAATGGTGGTGTGTAAAGAGGTATCCTTGTTAAACATCCTAATATTTATATTGCTTAAAATGTATAATTTGTATAAACCCGTACTTGTTATTGCTTCGACTGGAATCCTCGAATCTAAGCAGTACTTTCAGCCAAACAAAATATAACGAACGCTATGTTTTGCGACGGTTGTCAAGGTTTATTTTCTTAACTTCCGTTCCTATACAGCCTTACACTACAAAGTAGCCAAGTATATATATACAGTCCTACATTCTATAGTTAGTCCTACATCCATAAATCTTTCCATCAACTTATTTTGTTCTCAAAAATGTATGAATCTTTTAGACAAGCAAATGACTATCACAAAGTCTTGCGACGTTTTTCTAAGCTTTATATTCTAAACTATCATTCCTGTAAAGCCTCACACTATCCCCCAAGTATCTGTAACTAGTTCTACATCCCTAAATAAACTAGGTGTGTAGTGAAAGCAACGTTTAGAGATGTCCGTGTTCCAAATCTTTCCATTTATTTAACTTTGTTTTTTCTCTTTATAATTCTTGCATCCACCATTTGATTTCTCTCTTTATAATTCTTGCAACAGTGGTGCTGTTATCAAATCTTTTAGCCAAACAAATGACTATCACAAACTCTTGCGACGTTTTTCTTGGATTATATTCTAAACTAGTGACCAGCCCCGGCGTGAAGACGGTATTCTGTCCACGAGACGCTGTGGAAAAGTTCTGAGCAGTAACCTAACAAAAAGTACTAGGTTTGCATGAATTCAAGATAGTATTTCATTAGTATTATTTAAGACTTATTTTTTATACATATATTTATACATTATACAGCCTATGTCCATGTGGAATAATGTACGTTTGTAGTAGATGAAGAAATTTTTAAATCGGATTTGTGGTTCCGGAACTCAAAAAATTCGCTCTCTCTGTTTATAAACTAGCTGTTGCGGGCGACTTCCACTGTTATTCAGAATGAAAAGCAGCCTATGTTCTTACCTACGTCATAGTCAATCTGTGTGCACAATTTCATCCAAATCTGTTAAACCGTTTTAGCGTGAAAGCCTAACGAACAAACAAACTTTCTTTCGCATTTATAATAGATTTAGTTAGGATAGATGTCTGTTCCTATACAGCTTCTCACTACAAACTATCTACATATAGGTCCTACTCCAACATCCCTATATCAACTAGATGTGTATAGCAGAGTATAGAGATGTCCGTGTTCAACGGAGCGCGGGTAGTTTCACGCATGGTCGCCGCTTGCGACCGTGCTGTTTGTTTTGTTGTTGTTATTATGTTTTAACTATGTAGGTACCGAGTTAGAATGTAGGTAGGGTAGTTTCGAAGTAGGTCGTGAAATTGGAAAATTATTATTTCATTCAATAATTTTGTTAATGTGGATTAGAAGTAAGCAAAATCATGATTCTCTACCTTCCTTTCATCTATTTGCATTTTGCATGGTTTGAGCCAAAGGGTTATTATACTAATAGGTATGTAGGTAAACTTAAGCGTATGATAACGGTTCAAATACGAAAAAAACTTCTCGTATAGTTTTAGAGCAGGTTTTCAACGGCTTAAAAGTTTTTCTTCGTATCTACTGTAACTTTCCTCATTTAGCTTTCCTCATCCATATATCCATTACTTATTTCTTACAAGCTTTCATATTGTTATTACCTAAACAAGTAGATATTAGCAAAACATTCTTACCTACCAAATATTTTTCTTAAGAACCAAAACAGCCTATACACATAACAGCAACAATAGAGTAATCAAAAAAACTTTAATTTTCTCCTTCATTCATAACATGCAGTATAATACCCAAACAAAGAGTGTAGCGTGCGAAGAGTTCGTAAAACCTCCCCTAGTTTATGTAACCACCTAATAGATGGCGTTACGTGCATCAACGGAAGATCGATACATGGAACAAGTGAATAAATATGTCCACAGAAGCATGCTTTTGAATTTATTTGCACTTTCTTTGCTGAGTGTTCGATTTTGAATTTTCTATTGACTTGGTTTTGTTTCTTTGACAAGTAAACTTTGATTTATTTATTTTATGCAATTGTCAATGCGATATTTCCGCATTGTTATTTGTTTATTTGACTTCCTGGATAGAAAAACAAGGCGGAAAACCGATTTTTTTAAGGATGAGGATTTATACAAATTAATTAAATTAAATAACTAACTAACTACCTATACAAATTATTATAAAAAATACTCAGGCGTCGAAGTACTCGTCCGCATCGCTGTCATCTGGAAAAGTGCCCAGAAGACTGGCAGCATTGCCACGCTGAATGGCAATGCTAATTCTTTGTCCAAAGAACAACCCAGCCCTCTGGTCACGTGAAGTGTCGACTAGTCGGTGAGAAATTTGTTTAAAAATTAGATGCGCACTCGGGCCCCATGACCCGAGCGTTTCGACCCCAAACGGCTCAAAACTGTAGTTACCCATAAGGTTACAGTATTTGCGCCGCTTGAGGGTCTCAGCAGCCGCAGCAGCAGCGCCAGCACAGTTCGCCGTGCTAGGAACATGAGATGGAGCAAGGGTATCGACACAGGTTGCGTCCCACACCAGAGGCCTACCCACCTTCCAAGGCAACAACGTCATACCGTCTGGTCTCTTTCCATCGTCACGTACCAAGCCGTTTGGTTCTAAAACCGCAGGTACGCCGGCGGTGACAAGGGCTCGACGAATAATATCGTTGATGCTAGCGTGCCGTGGTATGCGACCTGCGCTCCTGTAACATGACAGGCCATGGTGCCCAAGACTGTCGACAGCTTCACCGCAGTGACACCGATGCGGAGCAACACAAGGTGCACCCAAGCGGAGACATGTAATGTCTTTATTTTATTAATTTCAAATTTCTCTTGAATTCACTGAAAGAGACATGAGGTTGTGATACTACATACTATCTTAATCCAAATTCCTTATTATTATTTATATTATAAAAGCAAAAGTTTGTTTGTTTGTTACGCTTCTACGACAAAGCGTCTAGACGGATTTGGATGAAATTTGGCTCACAAATCGAACATGACCTGCAAAAGGACATAGGCTTATTTTCATTCTGGATCGCAGACGAATTTACTGGCGAAAGCTAGTATAACATTAATTTGACACTTCTGGAGTAACATTTTGGTTCACAGATTGACAGAACACATAAAACGAATGTTTCTATCAATGCTTTTTTAGGTAGTTACTTCTTTTTCTCCTTTAACTTACAGCTATAACTACCAAAGATCAACGGGTCAAGATCTGAACTTTTAACCTAACTTTAATCCTAATTTAATTCCAATCCCATTTTCAACTCAAAGTATGATATATATATACTCACCATCTTAAATAACGAAATCTATGACATTCATGTATGATTCTTCAAACAGTATTTTTATCTTTCAAACACAGGTTATTCTCGTTCACAGTTAATACATGTTACCTATGAACTCGTTACAATAAATCTCATACGCGACACATTATACATGTAAATGTTTTTACTTGAACACTGTAAAATTATTCCGAGTAGGCATTCGTTTGACTTTTATAGACGTGTTGAATAATGTTACATTTTTATGTTTGTTTCATGAAACTGTTGTGCTGAGGGCGTTGGTGAGAAAGTGACGAGTAATAACATGCTTGAACTCCAGGTCAACTCTCCCTTCATAATAACCTTTGATTTAAAGAACATTTTATTATAATTTTACATGCGAAGTTAACTAGAGACTACCTCTGGAAAACTACTAACTACAAGGAATGCAGTAATGTTTCCTTACCTGAGAAAAATGTAAGAGTTCTCATAAATCTTTCACATTATTTGCATGGATTGATAGATCGACTAGTTTAACGACGCTTACCAAAAGTCAAAACACAAAGTTTAATTACTATAAAGTTGAAAAAAGGTAAGGTATATTTTCTTCAAAATTAAATAATAGGTACTGTGAAAAAACTTGCCAATTCGAAACTGAACTTTATAACACAGCCTCACCGAAACTTACCTTCAAATAACCAATAACCGTAGTAAAGGTGTGTGCTAAAATAAATATATGCATAAGGTCCTTTTGTGAATAGTCGTTGTCATTGAAATAAGGTGTCGCTTCATCCGATCGCGGTTATCGATATGGCTTTATCCATAATCCGCGCGCCTTCCCGTCTTGTTTACTTCCTTTAAGATATCGTGTTGTAAAACCTTGCTATGTTTGTTTTGAACATTCCTGAAAGATTTTGTCAAGAAATTGTCCATGGATTTTGCAAGGAAATCGCTGATTTTGTTGTTGAAAATGATAATAGAGATATTTTAAATTGGTTTGATGATATTTATTCACTATTTTCTATGCCTAATTAAACCAGACGCGTTGATTTTCAATTGTTGTATTCACCTTTATAGTTGTAATTACATACCTTACTTTTTAATTGTTTAGTTACTACCTTCTCATGTACAACATGAACACATATGGAGTTCATGCCAACCAATAACGCCCATAAAATATAAAACACAGCCAGACGTAGGAAAAAATAAATAAAGTCATATATCTTGAAAGTATTTAAATTACTATAATTTCAAAAGTGTAGCACGCATACCACGATTTACGTACGAATGTCACGCGACGCGAAATAATCTGCTAATGAACTGAAAGCTTTTAGGGTGTTTAATGAGTTTTTATACTTTTTTTTGGAGTTGAGAACATCTGTTGGTCACAGGTGGATCTGGAAAATAAATGGAGTTTTATTAAAAACCATAGCTGTTTTATGGCTATTATCTAGATTGAATTTTTCTTATCTTAGAATTTGAACTTATTTAATTTGTTGATGATGAGTAACGCGATGACGCTGTATTAATTTTAAAATACTTAATATAAATTCTGCTTACTGTCATTGCGGCCACTTATAACACAAAGAACTTGGTAAGTCGGTTTTGATACTAAGTAAGAGAAAAATTTAACCCTTTTCAACTGACTGGTATTGTGTTACTTTTGTTTAATTCATATGTTTACACTTAAATTCACTACGATCCTTGTTCACTCTACCTAATGAGAAACAGCATAGGTACATACATCGAAACTGTTTCAACCCAATTTTTAACAGTTCCATTTCTCAGCATCCTAATAGCCAATACAAAGCAATTGGCACCAAATCATAACCCAAAACTAACAACAATAACAGCGAAACAGCTCAACAACTCAAGCCCACAACTTGCAATACGTAGCGAAATACGTTTTCGGCAATAACTGGGCAACATTTCAACAATTTAATACGACATAAACAATAGAAATGCCGGTTGTACGCGGCCCGGCGCGTATGTAAGTGTGCAGCGCGTACGCGGCGTATGTTAGTACGCGGCGTATTTATTGCGTATGGTATTGTGGTACGCTCGTTACCGTATATCTGTGAGTGGGGGCGTATAGGAGCGCCCTATCATGAATCCTGATACACGACGACCGCTTTATTGGGAGCCGCGAGCTTTTTAACGATCGCTGCTACGACGATGGACTTTCTGTTCTGTATTAGGTGAGGTATATGCAGTCTGGTGAAATAGGGCTCCGACCCCAGAGGACTTTATTAGAATATGTGTAAAAAAGGCAGAAACACTCAGTACGCCTAATAATTCAATTAAAGTATTCTTGACCAAATTGACGTACCTAAATCACAATTAAACAGCAGTATTTTCATGGAACATAACACCAAAATCACTCACAGCTCAAAAATACCAAACCTTTATCAGTAGCTCAGAAAAACAAGCAACCAGGACCAACCTACATTGGCGGTAGCGTGAAAGGGTTTGTTGATTGGACGATCCTCCCGGGTCCCCGTGACCCGTGCACCGTGTTAATGGGCTTAATCGTCTGTATAGTCCGTCTGAACAATTTATGTATCATTTTCGATCCCGTTATGCTCGCCGGATTATGCGTACGTGCGACCCTCCCGTTTCGAATTCGTAATGGTGATGGGTCGAGATATCTGAATTTATAATGTTATACCAACACTGATAATAGCAGTTAGGACCAGGACTAAGGAACGACATAACTTATGTATTGGTTGATCCAGTAAGTAAGTACCTAAGTAAGCTAGGGCAGAGTAAGGATAGTTAGAGGAATAATTCAGAGGGCTCGGAAACTGTTTGTGTCTTTGCGATGCGAAGGCATTCGCTAATGGTCCTTTTGGCCGTTTCGTTCCAAATATTTTAGTGATTACTTCAAACGGCATTTTGGTCGATAAAAATACGATTTGTAACGAGTTTGTTACAAATCGAAACTAAGCTAAATGTAATCAAGTGCAGCTTAATATTTTTGGAAAAAAATCTACATGATAAATATATTACCGTACCCAACTTATTCAATTGTACTTATTCCCTGACCTTTATAAATACAGCATTGACTGAGAAAATGCCTCTATCAAAACAAACCCTAGATTGTGGTGCTCGCTGGTGCTGGTCGTTTTTAGTCCACAAAGAGGATCTCCTATTCAGTCATTTACATAATTATTCAGCATTTGGTGCCCAAAAACACCTCCATATTTATACTCAGACTATACCCACAAATTCATAGGTCTAAATCCAACCATACCTACATTAAAGTGCCTACGAATAACAGGTGCGGCTTTTATCAGAATTTAAAATAGGGATTAACACCGCCCGGTTTGGTCGCAGCGTATCGCAGGCGGCACGCCCGGTAACCGGATCCGGGCGTATTTACCCGGATTTAAACCGGATTAATCCGCTTCGACGCTGCTGCCAGCTTTGTAGATATCACATTGTTTATTTTATGCTCAAAATTGCCAATGGATTATTTTAATTATATGGGTATGGTTGTGTGTTACATCAAGTAGGTATAATGTAAATATTTGAATGTGTGTGGAAACATGGTAGTGTATTTATTCAACACAGATTTAAGTTAAAGCTTTTGTTGTAAGTACTATCCAATCAAAAACACTTTAAGATTGGATAGTTTAAATTCTAAATAAATATTATGACATAATTAAGTATGTCGCAGCATTAACAATTTTCCCCAATTTGTATGGTCATTAACACCGACCTTAAGTAACATAAACCATAAATACACTAACCTACACACACTGTACTATAACAAAATATAAATGAAACCAATACACATACATAAAACTTCGGTCATACAATCTCCTGAATCCGGCCCCCGCTGCGACGTAGACCCGCTACGCCGTAGCACTAACATATAATCCTTTTCGCTACAATAGCAATTTCAAACTTCCTTAGGGGCTTCGGATAATCTTTCTTTATATCGAGCTACGAGTCGCAAGCGGGTTTATTTTTCATCTCTTTCTTACACGTAATTCAGTCGTAAGCGCAACTAAGATGGGTGATTCAAAAGCCTGAAGGAAGCGGTAGACTTCTCAATAAACAGGGGAGAACAGTAATGTGTATTTAAATTTTGGTTCAAGTGTAATAATTTTCTTTTTTAATTTAATTTCTAATGGCGTTATAAATCTAGGGTGAGAGTGAGAACCATAAATCGTTTTGGTGATCTTTATTTTTAATCTGAAGACGGCGGGAAACTTTTCTCGACTTTCCTCAAGTTGATGCGATATTCTTACACTGTTATAATTTAGACTATACTATATTTTTTAAACTTATATAGAAATGTACTATTGATAATAAAATTTAAAGTAATTTAACAATATGGTGTCTTTGTCACGATAGGAAATTGTAAATGCGGTTGTTAGGTAAGCATACCTAAAAAACATTTTCAGAATTAAACAATTTCTATTTTTACTTTATGTAGAACACAGCTGTAAGTATAAATTGTTTACAACAATCCACAAGTATTTAAACAAGAAAATAAACAGTAGCTAAATGTGTCAACATTATCGTTTAAAATTAGCCTTAACATTTTTATCGAATTCAGATATTTTTAACAAAGAAACGAACAAGCAATTCCAATTTAAAATATTCTCACGCAAAACAATGAGCATCGATCGTCTCGAATACGAACACCAAATGCGACCTAAAAATAATCTATATCAATTTCCTTATTAATTTCGGGAGTGGCAAAAGCGTTACTTTCATAGCCACTTTAATGGGTAATTTTCATAAACAAAGTTGAGGATCCCTGAAGATGGGGCGAAGGGGTGTAGGGGAGGCGCGGGGCGGGTGGCACGGGTTCCTTTCTGAGATAGAAAACAGCTCTGGTGCTCGTATAATGGGTTTTTGGAATGGCGTCGTCCGTCTTGCCACTCCCCCCGACCCCCTTTCCACCCGGGGCGAGAAAGGATGAATTCTTATTTCCTCATCTCGAGCCGTCCGGTACGAACCCTCCATGTAGATTGCCTTTTCTCGTACAACCTCCGTATAACATAACAATGGCTTGTTTTCAATTTTGTTGGTGTTATTTCTTCTGGTTTTTTGTTTATTTGGGCATTAAACACGCATTGGTCTGGTTTGGAAGTAGAGATGTAGTACTTTCATGTTAATATGGCTTCTAGGTGTTGGAGTGAAAAGGTAGATTGGTATATCTTGTCCGCCATCGTTGTTTTTCGTAAAAGGTATATATCTGAAACAAAAGAAAACAAAACACAATTAAGTTATTTTTAAAGCAGATCTGTAAAATATCTTGAGCAACGCTGATTTCAATATGACCTACATGGCATGATCAAATTCTTTAAAATTACTGGTTTTAGTCTCGTTGACACGACAACTCAATTTGGTCGTTTTTGGGATCATAAATGGTATACTCAAAGGTCTAGAAAATGGTCTTATGTACAATTAAATGCAATAAATAATACACTTAAACTCTCGGGCAGTGGGGTCTGAGTGCTCATGGTTTGTTCAACGAAGTCTCCAAAACCCTGGTTGACACTTCCAGTGACACAAGGGCTGGCTTTTATCTTGGCCAGAGGCTAAGCTTTGCTTACGACGTGGCAATGCCGCCAGTCTCTTGGGTAAACATAATTTGTTAGTTCCTATAGTTTATTATTGTGTTAATTTCTAAGCCTTCATAAGTCATCATAAAAATTACTTAACATTAAACGCAACATCTGAAATCTATTCAATACTCTTTATTCTTAAGGAATGTCGAGCCGCTTAAAAGTACGATAGGAATCTGATGAAAGAGAAATGCAATTTGCAATTCCTTCGTTACAATATAATTTAAATTACGTTACAAAATAAGGATAGGTACACATTTGCCAAAAGTTTCATAATAGTAATATATATCGGATGGCAATAGCAACTGCATTCATGAAGTGTTCCGCGAGCCAAAAATACTTTGATACGTTGCCAGAACATGTAAACACACTCATATAGTAGGACTCGGCCACTGCTTGTTATGACGTGCTTTTTAATTTACTTTGACAGTGTCGCTTGCGCCAAGATTAAGTATGTTATTGTCTAGGAGAAGTTGTTGGACCTAAAGTATGTGTTTTATTTTGGGGTTCTGGAATGTGGTATTTGTGTTTGAAAATAGTAGTAGTGTCGTGTTAAAGCAGACTGTAACTCGGTTGGTTTTGTTGAGAAGACTATGCTGTTTTCACCAAAATGCATGTATGGCTACGACAAATATCATCATTAGTTATAAAAATCAACATTAAATCGGAAAAACTGCAGTTATATCTATGCATATTCATATCGGTCCGACATATCGCCAATTTACAGTATCAATAAACTCAATAAACCTATAATCAAACAACAAAATTACACAAACAAGCTATAAACACACACATAGCATAACATAACATCACGCCTTGTTTCCCCGAAGGGTTGGGCAGAGGTGTACCTATAGTACACCCACATTTCGCCAGTTATGTACAAGCTATAAACAAACTGGTAAACATAACAAAACGTATTAGTACTCATAATAAGTTGGCGAAAATCTGCTTTCATTCGTGCGACGCCATTATGAAAACGCCTAACGTTGCAACCATTCTAACAGGAGCCTTTATTTTCTTTTTCTTGGTTTGTTTTCTTGGAGATGAAGCGGGTGGGGTAGGTCAGGGTATGGTGGAGATTTTATAGCAATAATAGCAGTTGTGTGAAATGAGAAGTCTCCCTTAAAGGATAAACAAGTCGCGTGTGTTCGAAACAGTCGAGACGAGCTGAATTCATATTTTACTTCGGCCTCCCTTTGAGAGTGCGTGTTGCTAGAAGAGGTGGTATGGGTAGAAAGGTGCTCTGTTTCAATGTAGGCTAACACATTACAATAGGTAGTGTTTAACGTAGGTAAATTTGTAATCGTAAAAAAATGCAATATTAAGTGAATGGTTCAATATAGGGTCAAATTAAATTATCGAGCGAAATTCCGCGGACGTGATGGGGGGATATCTAAACATGATAAAACAAAAAATGTTTTTTTCGTGGTCATCGACCGCAGTTACTTGAAATGTCTGTTACTTCACAGACGTGATGGTAATTTATATCTAAACACGATAAAACAAAATAAAACAGATTTTCTCAACTGATACTATAAGTAACAACACTACCAACGGTCGGTGACCTCAAAAACAAAACTTTATTTTTGTCTACTTCAGAGTTTCGCTAAGTTCTTTAATTTGACCCTGTTTATTTAGGTCGTATGTAATAAAAAAATAAAAGTACCAAATTGATATTTTTATGGGCAACGCTGGCTAGTTCATTTTAAATATAAATAATTCAAAGAATAATTACATTGCAAGAAAAGCAGATAAGATATCAAAAGAGTAGAACAATCCACCAATGGCACTGGGCAATCTGTAGCATGTAACTGCATCACACATTTACGTTTACCGAATCTAAAATCATCCATACAAAAGCTTGCCAGAAATTCTAAGTATCTCGCACAAATCTAAACAGCAAAATAAAAATCCGCTACATAGAGCATCTATCCACCCGCATCTTAAAAGTAATGTACCAAAATGTTACAGTTGTACCATACCATCAAAATTGCTTTCCTTATATCTTCAATAAATGTTTAAAACATTCCGGCAAGCATGTGTTTTATAGGTTTTAGGGCTTGTTATATTAATTTCACTGGTTTTTGTACATATACCGCGGTTGCGGGATGAAAAAATATTTAGGATCGAGAGTTCGGGGCCCCAAAGCAATTTTTCTTTCAAAACTTTTTAAGGGTCAAAAAGGGTCAAGGACCGATTACTTTTGACTTATCCTTGACGTCAGTACTTCAATCAATGTACGCTTCATATAGGACTTAGGAAAAAGCTTAATCAAGAAAGTTCATATAACTTTCATGCGAGGCCATTATAATAAATAATGTGGAAACACAGTTGATTATTGCATTTTTCTCACTTCTCATAATAAAACGCTATTCTCTTAAACTTAATAGGGAAAAGATATGTGAGCTGCATGCATGGAATAATATATTTTTAGTTTTTTCCTTGCCATGTCCTTCTTTTCTACTTTTCTTAAAACGTCTATAGTTTTACACTGGGTTACACTGTTACACTAGAGTGTAGTCCTTCAGAAATCAAAAGATTTTGTAGGTCTCTGAATTACATTAATTCAAATATAAAAAAAAAAAAAATTGCATACGAACATACTTGACATTTTACTTTATTAGTAAATTAACATAACAAAACATCACGCCTGTAATGCAAGGAGGGTTTGGCAGATGTGTACCTATAGTGCACCCATATTTCGCCAGTTATGCTAAAGTCCCATGTAATAGGGGGCGAGCCTATTGCCATCAACGGGCACAAATCCATACACCGGGCTGCTACTGAGCGATTCTAGATAGAAAAACCCAATAACACACCCGACCTCCCGCTCAGCAGTAACTCTTGCGACCACTAGACCAACGAGGCAGTATTAGTAAAATGTTAGGTTTATTTGTTCATTTCGCAACTAAATTATTCACATAACATAACATAACATCACGCCTGTAATCCCAGAAGGGTTAGGCAGAGGTGTACCTAGAAAACACCCACATTTCGCCAGTTATGCTTAAGTCCCATGTAATAGGAGGCGAACCTATTGCCATCAACCGGCATAGAAAACCCCAATAACACTTTGCCCGACCTGGGAATCGAACCCAGGACCTCACGCTCAGCAGTAGCTCTTGCGACCACTAGACCAACCAGGCAGTATTAGTAAAATGTTAGGTATATTTGTACATATAGCAATCAAATGATTCCTATTTCAAAAGACTCGTAGTTAGCCTTATCAATTTTGATCTCATGGGGGATTACAGTATGAAAAATAAAAACCAATTACAAGCACTTTTTACTTGTCAAGGGGTCGGTCAGTCAGGTAGATGAAGCTAGTTGCCTATTCCAAAGCGAAGTGTAGTACCTATGGAGAAGGATGGAACAACAAACGGACAAGAAACAACACGGATACTCATTTTAAAAAAAATGTTCCAAAGGTTGGTAACATCATTCATGTTGAAATTATACCTACATGTGAGAACGATGTAGAAAGGCGTGCTCGTTAAAAGAGAGTCCGTAATAAAAAAATAACAATTCTGTTATTAAAATAAGCCGTGGCAGCTAAGAGATAACGTTCAAGAACATGACGTATGGATCAGCACCATTTAGCTCAACCATTTTGTAGGGAACTTTATATATTCAACACACACATCACACCACCAGCGAGACATTTGAGTGAGCATGACATACTCTCAGCCGCCAGATTCACTACAAAGGAGAAGGTCACTGTGAACTGCTTTTCAAAGTTCAGGACGCAGAATAACGTTGCTACCCATCCTATGCACTCATGAGCTCGAATGTAAAGCTTTGTACCTATGGTAATCAAGCTGAGCTATTAGCAATTACCCTACTCCCGCACCCTTCAATACAATTTGTACCAAAAAGTAGAGCTAAATATGTATTTATCTTTTATATTAACTCACGAGTCTTTCATAAATATGCTGAACTTATAACAATACAGTGGGTAGGTACGCGTCCTCCCGAGATTTATGCTTATCTCGCGAACATAAAGCGGTATTAATGCATATAAATATGTCAGAAGCTAGGGTGGACATTGTTTTCCTTGTGATCTTAGAGTTAGTACAGTTGATGTTTATGTAAGAAAGTGTACAGCAATACATTTATTGTGGTCGTTTGTAGGTTAGCTGTATTGTTGTTCGGGTAGATTAGGACATATTGTCTCCATACCATGTTTTATCAAACACCATTCGACTTACATCCAAGTAGATAATTACAGCCTGTCAAATTAACGAAGCAAAAATTGTCTACCTTATAAGATTATGTAAGATTATATATCTTATAAAGCTATGATTTATTTCAGTAGTTACTTAACTTTACGTTATCTAATAAATTTTTACTTGACTTTATCTATACTAATATCATAAAGAGGAAATATTTGATTGTTTGTTTGTATTGAATAGGCTCCGAAACGTCTGGATAGATTTGAAAAATTGTTTTACCATTAGAAGCTGAAATTATGTCTGAAAATAGGTTCCCTTTTTTTTATCCACGCATATGAACGTTGCGGGCGAAGTGCTAGTCTCTAATAATTGTATTTTCTTTCTTTCTTTCACTATAAATCAAAAAGAACCAAGTAAAAAAATCGTCTTAAATAATTCCATAGTACCTCTGTTTGGACTTTATCAATGAAGTTAATTGTAAAGGTCAACCACGCCAATATAATAAAACGATTACTTCAACATACAACGCTGGCAATGAAGAAAAAAATCGTCCTTTGCACCCCAAAATACACAGTTACCCCAACAGGACAGGATGCCCGGTCTCCCTTTCGCCGGTTGCGCGGGAAAGTTTGCCAGATCCGTTTCCTGTGTTTGCCATTTCCCCCCAGAGCACCCGCTACCCCTGACTGACTGCTTCCACAAATAAATACGACTACCCTCCGAAAATAAATCTGTTGTAACAAAAAGTTACGTTTGATAGCGTTAAGGTAGTTTTTACGGCGGCAAGAAAATCGTTTTTACTTGGCTTTTTAAACTTGGCAAAAACTAACACAGGTTTTGTTGATTTATCAATTCTCTTACTAAGGTTTTACTAGACGGGCAATTCCCGTATTTTTAAGAATGTACGCATTTTAATCTCAATCTGTACAAAATACGATCAATTTGCAAACATTTTCGACAAGTTTTTGTGACATTCATTATCGCCGAGATGAGATTGCCAATTGAATTTCAATTTTTTTTTATGGGCTTGTATTATGAGAGCGTCTGTTTTGTACTTTTGAGAACACTCAAGAAACATGAAGGTGTAACCTGTGATCTAAGTGGAGTTGTAAAATGACGCGGCAATTTTGCCAATGGTTCAAGCTTCCAAAACGAATGGATGATGCACAACCCAGTCATAAGATTAAAAAAAGACTAAGACTTCAAAAAACAAACAAAACAACAAAAAAAAGGTTATTATATATATAAGAATTTTGTACATCTTTTACATTAAATCTTACAAACGAACCTCCTTTTAAGTAAAAGATGTGCTAGGAGATTCCGCTCTTCAATTACAAATAAAAAATTAAAACTAAGAAAAACTTAATTCTACAACTCTATTCTGTAAAAAAACAGTCACCATCAATCTCACTCATTCCACTCACATGTATTTCTGTGCGAGTCAGACTTGTCAATGTCAAAGCTTTGTTTCCCCACTGCAATGTTTGCATGCCAAAATGGTTGAATGTACAGGGATTCTTGAATATTATTGTCACAACCTTATTGTAAATACGTACATTCTGAGCCAATAAATGAATATAACTTTTTATTACATTGTATTCTACTTTGCTGTATTCTACTCTGTTCTATTAGGTATATTTTACTTCAGAATTAAGAAGTGGGCTCGATAGTGTTTTATTTTGCAGAATACTACTGCTGTGCACATATTTTTTAATTCTTCTTAGATCTCTTAAAAGTAATTGACTATAAAGTCTATAATCGTGTGCATTATTTCAGTTGCAGCGATACCGCGGTTTTCAAGAAACAGTCATTACGAGCACACTATAAAAAATGTCCTTTTTGTGCTAATAATTCTACGTATTCTTATTGTCTTTTATAAGAAAAGGTTTCTTATTGTTTTTCTGAATGTTCAACATTATAAGAAAGATTTGTGCGCCATTTTCATTGCGTAGGTAGGAATTAAACAAAAAAATATGCGGCACTAAAATGGTTGCTATGATTTAGATATGTTGTAGCATTAGGTACCTACTGTGTGAAGAAGAGTAATTAATAGTGGTGGCCCAGTGGTAACGGCCACAACTTTACTTTGTGTAAATTATTTCTCCACCACTGCTCTCAAAACTGTGAAGAAAAATATCGCGAGGAAACCGGAATGGCCTAGAACCAAAAATGCGAAGACATATGACATCTACCAACTCGCACTGGGCCCGCGTGGTGGATAACGGCCCATTCCCTCTCACTGTGATGAGGCCTGTGTCCCAAGAGTTTGAACTTTATAGGTCGTTTATGATTATATGCAGCCTTCCGTTCTCTAGTTATCTAACAATAAAACACCCCACAGCTGGCATAGCACCTCCACGACTCCGAAGAGGAGTCTGACACTACACATCCTCTATTTGGCGCTCAACTACCAACGCAACGGCTAAAAAGCAGACACAGTTTCCTGAAATTGACACCGTCTCTACCAGGTAACCCGGTCGACGCCAGTTGTAAGCTGTGGCAGGATACCTTTCCTCCGCCTACTCATTATCTACCTCCAAACGAGCATCTCCCTGCAGGGTACAGCTTTCCGTGGTACACTTGGAAGTCCCTGAACCGTCTCCGAACCCAAGTGGGTTGGTGTAAGTCGAACCCCGTAAAATGGGGCTACTCGGACGGAACGGCAGCATGGTGTGGATGTGGAGCTAAGTCACAAACTATGCTCAACCTCCTATCCTCCCTCTGTGCCCCAAAACATGTAGCCAAAGTGAGCTCTGCGCTTTAACCGATATCGCCGTGGAAGCGGCAAAGTTTTGGGCCAACAGTATTTGAAAAAGTATCGTGCTATCGACACAAAGAAGAAGATACATTATTAAAACTCATTTACTTTATTATGGAAATGAGTTTTATTAATATATCTAACAAACACCATAACAATGGTAAAGAGCTTACTAAAAGTGGCTTTAACAGGCAAAGGTGAATGACATAACTGTACCCTTCAGTATTCATATTCACCAGTTCATTATAACACTGCAGTCTAAAATTTGAATATTATCAGTCAGTACAATCGAATATTTCATCCCTAGGAAACAATAAAAATATATCACAACACACATTTACATAGAAAGTGTTTCTTAAATTTTCATGTGTTAAGTTTATAATATCCAATTTTTATCTGTTTTATAATTTTCTTATAAAACAATTCACATATCGTGTAAGAGATCAAAGGATGCGGTTGGGTATAAAAATTAATGGTTACAAACACTCCATTTTAGAGACATAACTTGGAGGCAAATCTCTTTTAGAGTCAAATACCAAGAAGTTTGGAATTGTAGATATGCTAGATGAGCTTCAAGATTTGCTACAATAGTGTAACTGACAGCTTGGAACGGACGTGCTTAACGCTTAAAAATAAGACGTTGACAGTTTATTTCAATCCAAAAGTTAATTAACTATTGTTTTTTTTCGGTTTATTATTTTCCATTCTAGGAATTTCCCTATACGTAGGTAAACACCAACTGTATCTACTTTACGTGTAGACTTGATTTACGTACTCCATCTATAATATGTTAAAATAGATTATTTTGAAAACCTTTAGTTTGCTTTTTTAGCGTTGTACCTTCCTTACTTATGTTGAAAGCATGTTGCACGATTATCAAGGTCATAAATCAACATAAAACGTCAAATAACATAGCACAGTCATGTTATTAAGTAATTAAACATTGTATGACATACAGTATACATTGAATTAATTGACCGGATAGTATATTCATTAATAAAACATGCGTGAAATTTTACAGTGTTTTTTTTTTTACTTTCCCTAAGTAGGCTGCATCCTAATGTAATTAAAATTAGGTTTTGCTTAACAAGGGCAAAATACTTGGGCCGACTGTTGATAATGATTATTGGGGCTTCATGCAGTAATCGCAGCACATCATTACAAATAGTTTGATGATGATAACAGTTTGCTTTTTTGCTTGAACTATCTCTCAATTACAATTCAAAAAACCCTTAGGGTGTGTCTACATCTGGCGAATGCGCCAAATATGCGCCGCTCGCGAGCTGCTCGTATGCTGCACGCGTAAAGTTACTGCAATTGTTTGGTGCACCTTTTTAGCGCAACTCACGCAATGCTTTCACAGTGAGCGCGAGCGGCGCGCGTATTCAGATTTGTTCGCTTTCATACTGTCATACGGCCGCTTTCTATATTCAATCCCAATCCATAATTTACCAATCGAGATTGGAATTTGAATCCATTTCCTACTTTTAGTATTTCAATAACCGATCGAAAAGTCGATAAACTGATCTTTTTTTAAAATCCATCTTTGGGAGGACGGATCGGATTTTTAGATTGGTATTTGTATGAAAGTGACAGCTATGCTTATTCTATAACCGATCTCTGATTTTGACAAATCGATTTTTGAACGCTATTGATCTTTAATTGCGATCCCCAAATTTTGACCGATTGTACTGTGAAAAGGTAGAGTAGTTAATTATATTCTTTGGTGAAAAGGTTTATAATGGAAATGTTTTCAAGTGATAGTGATAGTGATAGTGATCTTGAAGTATTAGCTCAGCTATCGGACTGGGATAGTAGCGATAGCGAACAAGAGAGAGCCGTGTCCTCAAAAACTTTTCAGCGAATAAACTTCATGGCAAGTTTAACCGACGCAGAGTTTACATTCAGATTCAGAATGGACAAAGTATCAGTTGAATCTGTTTTGATTGAAATAATGCCCTTTATCAAAGTGAAATCAAGACGGTAAGAAATTTGTTTATGTCCACTCTAATTGCTTTAAACATAAAAATAACCTTAAAAGAACGGATACTTACAACACAACTATTGTATATTTTTCAGGAATAATGGGATACCACCACTGCATCAACTTTTATTGGCACTTCGATTTTATGCATTGGGGACAATGCTTAATTCAGTGGCAGACTTTGCTGGAGTATCCATAGCATCAGCATGTAGAATAGTGGCAGACATATCTGCTGCTATCGCTAGATTGTATAGCAAATACATTTTTCTGCATTCTAGAACAACTGACAAATTTTATAACATAGCTCAATTTCCTAGAGTATGTGGTGCTATTGACTGTACACATGTACACATTCAGTCTCCATGTAGGTATTTACAAGGCTTTGATTTGTTATCAATCAAACAGCTATATTTTTCATTATAAAATGGTTTCTATTTCAGGTTCAACAATAGGTGAGGAATATAGAAATAGGAAAGGATACTTCTCAATCAATGTCCAAGCTGTTTGTGATGCAGACCTTAAATTGATGAATGTTGTTGCTCGGTGGCCTGGTTCTGCTCATGATGCTACTATTTTTAATAATTCAGTATTAAGAGGTATATATTGGGTTTATTGTTCTTTCTAATAACTTTTAAAATAAATGATGTAAGTATCTAACTGTCATTACAGCCCAGTGTGAAGATGGCATTCTTGGAAATCGCTGGTTACTCGGGGACAGTGCCTATCCAAACCGGCCATACTTGCTCACACCTTTGTTAAACCCATCAACAAGCCAGGAAATAAGATACAATGAGGCACAGATAAAGACTAGAAACACAATTGAAAGGTAAATATAAAACTTTGACTAGACTTTAGATTACTAAGAAATTCAGTACCTATTCATTAGATTATTTACTTCTTTTTATTAACAAACTTCATTAAAAGTTATTTGTATTTGTTTGTGTAGGACATTTGGAGTCTGGAAACGTCGCTTCCCAGTTATATCATTGACCATGCGCTTGTCATTATATAACATACAAACAGTTGTAATTGCTACAGCTGTTCTTCACAACATCTGCAGAAATTATAATATTGAAGAAGTACCTCCGGAAGTGGAAATTCCAGATGAAAATGATATTCCTGTGACATCAGAAAATTCAGACGGTTTCCAAAATGATATTAGACATAGACAAGGATTAATTTTAAATTATTTTTAATAGTTATTTGATTCACATAAGTATTAATGTCTTGAGATAATTTGTAAATTGCTTTTATTAGATTTACATATTACCACTTTAGTCTTAAGGGTCTTTTAGTTTTAAAATTAGTTAACAATGAGTTGCAGGAAATAAAATGTAAATTTTTCAAAAGAATTGTGTAATTAATTGCATACATAAAATATATTTACAGTACAGGCACATTTACATTAAAAACTAAATACTTAAAACGAAATTATGACTAAATGATATAATTTTAAAAATCCTCTCCCTTCAGCTTCCTTATCTCTAATTTTAATTTTACATTTTCTAACTTAATTTTTTCCAACTTATTCTCTAACAACTTTTTCTTAACAATATAATATTCAGCCAATGCAGTATTTCTAGCTTCACGACCATAATCTGGCTTCAGTAGCTTCCGTTTTATACCACCTGTAAGACAAAAATGCATTAAATATAGGAAATCAAAATGTTATATATTTAATAAAAAACAATTTATAACATTACTAGCTTCAACCTTTTAAGTGTTATTGAGCAACAAACATCCTAACTTTCAGATTTATAATATTATTATAGTAGGATATTACCACTGGATCTAAAGTTTCTTTTTTCTTTTGGTAACATAGGAGTACCAATATTGCCCAGCATTACCAACTCATCCACAATGCCATTGGCTGGCACTTCATTGCCCATGGACATTGGATTTTCAGTGGACATCTGTGTATAATCCATGGATGTGGAAGGATTATTCATGGGCATCGGACTGTCAATCAATAGCATTGGGGAATTGTGATTATAAACTGGCACAATATAGGCTGTCTCAACCCTCCCATCACCATCACCACCACCAATAATTTCAGGCACAGCATCACCACCAAACCTCACTGAGAGACCTTCTCCAGTGCTGCCCAATAAAGCTGCCACTCTATCCAGGATGTCATCAGGAGGAAAGTACCCTGGTGGCCCGCCTCCAGTCTGGAACATATTATGACATAATTCAACATGTTCTGGACTACATTTACTACTTAACTATAAGTAAAACATATACATAATGTAATGCCTGTATTCCCCAATGGATTGAGCAGCGGTAGTACACCCACATTTCACCAGTAATGTTTTTATGTGCCAATGGCCATCTACTGGGCACAAATCTAGACTGGGCTGCAACAGAAATTCCTAATAGAGCAACTCAGTAACCCCGCACAACCCGGGGATCAATCTCAATATTTCATGCTCAGCAGTCACTCTTATAACCACTGGAGTCTAGTGACTAGACCAATGAGCAGGCAGGGTTAATCCAAGTTTCGTATTTGTCTATTTTATCAATTTTAAACTTAATTTACCTTGATCCGTTCCATCCGTATTAAAGTAATGCGCTTTCGTGAGTTCTTTTTCAAGTTTTCCCACTTAAGCCGCAGTTGTTGTGGTGTACGGCGACAGGTGCCTATAGAAGCGTTGAAGATATCAGCAATCCGTACCCATTCTTCCGCCTTAATCTTATTATTGGTGGCATTGGTCTTTTTATTTGTAATTATATTGCTCCCCTCAATTAAGGAGAGCAGCCCTTTCGTCTCTTCCTTGGAAAGAGGTTTGGTTTTATTCTGCAAACAAATAAAATAAAGCTTAGTAAGTTTGAAGTACGAAATGGCGCGAAATGCCGCGTCCCCACGCATTTATTTTTTACGGCTAAATTCAAACATATTTGAGTATACGTGAATGTTTATTGCACAATTATTAAAGCAAAACCCCATTACGACGAAAACTCCAACATAAAAGGTAGAAACTGGACGAATGAAGACATACTCTAGTAACAAACTAACTAAAAATGTTAGTTGAAATGGGTGAATTTGTTTTACCTAGTAATTACATGTTGGTTCTTTGTGGGGTATGGCTTCTGGGTTTAAGAGCTACGTTATAACTATTTACTTACAGTTTCTGGCTCCATTTTTCACTTTACTTTCGAAGAAACAAACAAACTTGTTGAGAAGAGAATTGAGAATTTTGTCAATGTCAAACTGACGCTCCGTTTTGATTGACTGACGTCCCGTTCCGTTCCTCATCAACAAAACATTTAAGTTTTACTAATCTCGACGAAAAGTTAAAATACTTGACCACTGCAACTTCGCAAACAATTGTGTATGTCTGTGTATGCAATTTCTTATCACTATACTTAAAATAGATTAGCTTTGATAAAACAACCACCTTTTTAGTCGTTAATACCGCTGATGTACTTTTACTGCAATTGCGTGAAACAAAACGTTAGAGAGGGCGCAAATTTATGACCTATCCCTTTTTTTTTATGGATTTTTAGACGAGATCGACTTATTGAAATACAGATTCAGCATCAATCGAGAGATCAGATAAAATCTGGATTGCTACCAATCTTAAATTTACGATCGTTTATAGAAAGCGGCCGTAAGGAAGTACGTGCTGCGCGGCGGCGGGTAGTTTCGCGCGAGGGGCGCATGGGTGGCGCAGAAACTTGAAATGCATGCACGCAGCTCGCGAGCAGCTCAGCGGTGCATTCGAAGCGCATTCGTCAGATGTGGACACACCCTTTACATTTGTATTTCCTAACTATGATCAATAATAGTTAAGGCGTGCAGCTGCCGACTACTTACCTATGTCTTGTGTTCGTAAATATAAATCTGTTTTGTTTTCATGTTTTACAATCGAGTGATCTTATATTTTTGTATGCACGGGTTTCTGTGACAAATAAATCTATTTTTCTTTCTTGTCTTTATTTTCAATTACATAACACCATCTTCCAAGTCACTTCTGCGTCATCTACATCTTGGTATCCGTCGCTACGTTGCAGTCAACAATGGCGCCCGATAGTGACACAATAAACCGCCTCAAATGGCCCGGAACTTTTTCTCTAATGGTTTATTTAAAAAATCTCACAATTTTCATTCGGAGTTTCCTTTGGGGAGGCAGATAAATCTCTTTTATTCGCCTCCTGAGACATTCAGCTTTTGATCGGAATGGCTTTTATGTGATGTTTGTGCTCTTCTTAGTATCTTTGTGATTTAATGTTATGGTCTGGCTGACGTGTCCTTCTTTCATAGACACGACTCCTTAGAAACTAGGAGGCTTGTGTCGCTATTGAATACGCAAAGAATCCTTTTTTATCGCCTTGTATTTCTTATTAATGGAGTCTGAAGTCGGCGGGGATTCGGGTCAAGCGAAATTATTAAAGTATTTAAAAGCAAAATGTGTATTTTTATAGATACACCTATATCTTTTGAGTAATAATAAACCACTTTAAATGCCATTAAATACCTAAAATCTTCAACTAATTAATAGTTGTCTCTAAATAAATCATTTTCATCTCAACCGGTGTTTGCATTCCTGAGATCCTTCGCACACACCGGAGCACCCCTCAAAAGCCGCGGTATCGAAGTCGTCAGGGTCAGGCAATCGCGTTTACGACGCATAAAAGTTAGTCTTTATAGGCTCTCCGTGTATAAAAGTGGCGTTTATGCCTTTTTAATTAATTGTCGTGCCGTTAAAAGCCATATCAGCTTTGTTGCTGATGGCTGATGCTCGGAAAATTGTTAACGAATAGTGATTTAATAATAAAACGTATTTGATGGTCGGACAGTTCATAAAAGTCTCGTAAAATGTTCGTTGTAAATCGTCAAGTTCGTAAATTTTCCCACAGCTGTGATTTATACTTCTCGTTACGGCGACTGATATGTTTTAGTGAATGGATTTTATGAACCCAAATTGGTTGTGTTATTAGACTCCATTTTAAAAGCGTTCGACAAATTTATAATTATTACGGCTCGGCTCTAAAATTAGAAGAAATAATATATTTATTAACATGTAAAGTTCATCGAAATGTATAATAATAAATTATTTGATCAGTATATTCCGAGCTCCGAAGTTTTTATAAGATAAAACACCCAATTAATCGGTTTCGGTGGGCGGAGCTGAGATATCTTCATTGTGCAATAAATTCAAACTAATGTTAACTTATACAAGATTGTATGAAAGCAGCCTCCATTAGTCACAGCTTGAAGCCCCATCTATTCTTGCTTACCGGTCGTTCTATCCGTGCAATAAATAAAAAGATTCTCCAAATAATTTTCCAATACTAACTTACATTTGCCTATCGGTTGGACCTTGTTGCCAGAAAAATAAATACGAAATTCCCTTGATGCTTGATGTGGCATTTAAAATTTATTAGGAATACATTATAGGTACAGTCTCTTATGGACAGTTATTAATAATAACGAAGTGACATTCACAGTACGTATGGTACACGTGTCTCCTTAAGAAAATAAATTTATTTTCTTATATATCGTAGTTTCAGACATTCTTTTTACATTAGAATCCCTTCGTTTACTGTTACCCTACCTTAGAGTCAAGTTTAGAATGAAGTGTTAGATGTGTTTACCACGGAGAGGGTTATGGTAATCTATTGTCCCATCACGCCGTCCCCAAAACTAACATAGACTAACTGCCGTAAACCATTAACCTTTCATGATGGTTTATCGAGTATACTGTATTGTTCTTAGACGTAATCAACTCTTCTACCTAATTTTGGGAGGCAATGTGTTTCTATACATAGACTGAAGAAAAAACGACACATAAAAGTTATTAAAACATTCAATTATCCAACAAAAGTCAACCCCACTTCGCCGTTGGCGGTATTTACGCCACGCGCCAATTAATTTTTCCCTTCTTTTTACTCCGTCAACAGTAAAGAGTACAAAATGGCCATAGACACAAATACAAGTGGCTATAAAATGAATGTAGCTGAGTCAGTGGCAGTGGGTGTCTCGAACGCGCATGTGCGGTATATTCCGGTACTTTTATTGATTTCAGTAGCACTAACGGTCCATAAAGCCGACGTGCCGGACCGAAGCCTCTACTCTATGCCCCTTATTAGGTACTGACGATTTCAACTGAGTTCTTCTTGTTAACTTTTTAAATAGGTAATTACTTCTTGAAGTTTTTTTTTACATTTAAGGATCTTTAGCAATTTGGAGTTGATTAAGCAAGTAGCGTTAGGATTAAGATCTTTTCGGAAGATTAGGATTTGTAATTGTTAAACTTTAAGGAAGAGGTAATGAAATAGATGTTAGCAAAGTTTATTTACGTAATACGTTTTTGCAGATATATCCCATGTATATGAAACAGGGTTAAAGCACCATACATAATAATTATGTGCGTTTAATGCGTAGGGGCTACCTTGCGTTGCCATTTTCATTGTCTAAACAGTATGAGCCCTCATTTTTCTCTTCAAAACAAACCAACCTGTAAATGCCGACGGTAGTTAATAAACACCCAGCGCACGTATTTTCGGATTAACTACGTAGGGAGTCGCCAATCTTAATTGCCATTCTCTACGGGCACAACACGCGGTGGTCATTGGGACCTACGGACATGCACTACATTATTTTGTTTGTACGCCTCATTTACGAGGGTTGACTCCATGTTTCGGTATGTGCGGTGGCAGTTAATGTTCTTACCGTTATGGGTTTGAAAGGTCTTAATTAAGTGGACTTTCAAATAACTAAGAACGTAGCTGTTAAAACCAAAACAAGCTAAGAAAATTTAAAAGCATAAAAATCATTGAAGCTGAACTGAAGTAAAATACGAAAATCCTAAATGTTTAAACAAGCACAAGTATTCTACTCAACCATAATTCCTTACTTTTTTTTTTTTTTCTTTTGGCTTCGCACGGTTTGTGCATTCAGCCAATGTCACGTTTAAATTCCTTACTTTGATCTCAGACATGGCATAAGCCAGAGATTGTCAACCCTAAGCACATCATAATGCTTCAGCGTAATATGAAAAGAGGACATTAGTGAGTGTTCGTCGTCTGTAATATCAACGCTGCGACGGCTGCGGTGGTCGCAATAGGGCCTTTATTAAAACAAAATTTCTACCCGCAAAATGTCCACAAGCTCTGTTGGAACATTTCTACTTTGTGACTCGGAATATTCGAATTTAAATTATTAAAAAGCTTTCTGATGCATGCTTTTGCACTTTTATAATGTTGGCTTTGCGTTCTTAGGTATGCAATGTCTTTTGCATTATTTTGATATTATATTTAAGTGTTAGTAACAATGTTCTTTGTTGTAGATACTCGTATAAAACTAAGTTATTTGATGTCGTGTAAGAACTGAAAGAAGTTTCGGTTGTGCGGTAAACTAAATTATCAACTTGGAACTACTACGATGACACAAGTAAAGTTCACGAACCAACTAGAAATAACAAAACTGAAACATATTTCCTTTGGAGCTAACAAAAAGAATTCGCACAAAATCAACCCGGCGCCGCACAAACATCCTTTACAAGTTACTCAGTGATTTCATTCCGGAACTGAAAGTCCAAATTGAATCAAATATACCCTACTATCTACTGATTACAATATCTTCTAGGTTAGGTAGGTAGGTACAATATGTCCGTACGCCGCACCGACCGACGTTCGGCAGTGAAGCGATGATTTCGGTACATTTGCCGAGACCGTAACGATGCTTGGAATCGTCTTGATGGACGCTATGAATGAGCTCTCACAACATAAAGAAATCCCCTTAAAAAGGGTAGCGTTGGGGTGGAATAAAAGAAGCCAGCGACGCTCAAAAATGTTCTTTGAAAGAAAATTAAGTAAGGAACGTTTCTTACGAGGAATGAACGACTCGGAATTTAATTTTATATTTTTATAGTAACAATAGATGTATTTTTCTGATTTTGTACCGCTGTTTTGTAACGTAAGTTGGGAGTTTTTATTCTGGAGTATGTTGGGAACCGTAGCAAGGAAGATAGCATTGGAGACGCAAGCCGGAGTTTGGATAAGCTGAGGGTGCCGTTTTATCTCGCTGTGCCTCCAGCACTGTTCTGCAACGCTGAATACTTTAAGACTTACTTCAGGAACTCGAAAGGTTGAAAGGAATCTTGTGTTTATTTTATCATGAAAAAAATAAACTTTAAAATCAATACATGAGATAAGGATTTAATTAACTTAAGCTACTGTTTCAATATTACTACGTCGAACATTCAAAAATTATATCAGACTGTTGAACTCATCTTAGTTATAGTTCCATAGAGCAATTTCCTTAAATTACATCGGTACTAAAACATAAATCGAGTTTTCGTTTCCTTGGCAACTGAAATAGTTCTACAAACACCCGATAAATATCTGTTCCAGCTAAAATATTATTCTTTCAGCATTTCCATTCTTAGTATCGAAGGAGAGATAACAGGGTGAGTTAAATCCATGTTTACCGTCGGGAACTCAACCCATTAAATGTCCACGTAGTAAAATAAACAACACAACTACTTATTTAGTATTTATTTTTATTCATATTTTCACCGCCAACAGTACGTGTAATGCCTGTTTAAGGAATAGTAATTAACACAATTAATTTCATCGTGACTCAATAAAACTGTACGAGTTGACACTTTAATACAATTGTTACCTCGTTACGTTATAGTAGTTTTGAATATTTTAAGCTACTTTAACAAACTAAAACGGGTAATCAAAACGGTTCCAGCATTTTGCTTCATTGGGCACGATAGGGTGAATTTTTTCTTGACGTAACATTTCGTTTCTCTCAAAATATGGAACGCAAAGAACAAATTTTCGCGAACTAGACACCGTTTCATTACGTCGTTGGATTTATAGTAACAAAACAAGCAAAAAAATCTCTTTGTGTTACATAATAAATCGGCAGACTTGCTTTTGGAGCGTATTTCTGACCTCCCCCGCAGAATGGGGAGTAAACAAAACAACATTTTTTTTCCAACTCGGATGAATAAATAAGACGGGAAGGGTCGCAGTTCGTAGGGGCCATCCCCAATGTCTGAATAGGTACTTGTTTGATTTGCATGTTTTAATCCTTTCCAGATCTTCCTCTCAAGCGGAATGGCTTCGAATGGTTTTAATGCGTTTCTGGAGCTTCACGAAAGTTATTGTTAATTTATGAAAATGACCATTCATTTTGTTGTTTGCAAATGTTGCTTAAATTGCAAGTTGTACTACTACAAGTAGGTAAGCTCTATTTCAGAAAATTACACGAAAAAATTACATAATTACACATTCTTCTTACATCTGAGTGACAAAATCCCGCGATGCCGGGACTCGTGAACCCCGGGCGATGAAACTAACGGCCCTGGGTATCAACAAAAGGGCAATAAGATATGCTTGGTAAAACTAGTGTATGCGTCCCGCGGGTACCGTCCGGGGCCTAGCAGACCCGCATCGCCGCCGGGGGGTTAAGAGCCCGTGCGTACGGAAAGACGACCCGGGAAAGAAACGACTATCGGTATTACCCTTAAGACATTTGTGGGCGAGAATAGATTGATTTTCATTCGGTTTCGGTATAATCTAATAATACGCTGAATTGTTCTACGTAAATCTGACAAAGAAAATTGTGAACGAAAAGGTCAACAGATTTTTTTTGTGATCTCGATAATAATATTTTACAAAACTGTTTAAATAAAGATTAAAAGGCTGAAGTCGAAGTTATGCAAATAAAATTATTATAATCGTTAAAATATTAAATTGACAATCCACGTGGATTTATTTATTTTATTATTTATGTACACAGAAAAATTCAAAGGAACACGACTTAATTATAATTTGAGTACAAAGGTACTGCTTATATAAAGACCATTTTAACCATTTTAGAATGGTTAAAATGGTCTGTACTTCAAGATTTTTAGAAGAGACTTTGACTTTAAATAAAGATTATATTAGTAACTTATCTATCGCTATGACAGGCATCGTTATTCAAATAATTAAATCATATTTAAATGTATTATTCAATAGGTAGAACTCACGTTTTACCCTTGTATTGTAACCTTGTCAGATATTGTACATTTGTTTCCTGATAAAATAAATAATAAAGTGCATAATATTTATTGGTTAGATATATATATATTTATATTTATCGAAAACTTTGTTGGAACAATAAAATGCCAGGCAACCTTGCGTCACATTCGTTCTCAAAATATAGCTTCACCCATTTTTATTGGGAATGCCTAAATAAAACCACCATCTGCTAATAAATACAAGTCCATAGTTTTTCTAGTCGTGCCACGTTTGCGATATATCGGAACGGGGTCGGCAATATGTATAATTGCCGTGCCGTACCCGGGACCAGGCCACACGTCACCGGGATTGCCGCGTATATCCCGGTAATTGGAGAGCAAACCGGGATTCCACTTTCTTTATTGCGAATAAACTAGTCCCGCACTGGTGCTGTTCTTACATCTTGGTGCATGGGTTAGGCGGAAAGCGATTGTTGATGATGTCTTAATTAAAATATTTGCAGAGAGTTTAATAAGTAGGACATTTTTTGAACTTTCAAATTATTTAGTTGAGCATTACTTTCAATAGTCATGAATGGCTTTTCTTCATCTGATATCTGTACTATAGGTAGGCATAGTTATCTATACTAATAATAAAGCTGAAGAGTTGGTTTGTTTGTTTGTTTGATCGCGCTAATCACTGAAACTACCACTCGGATTTTCGAAAAATTCTTTGCATTTGATAGCCCAATTTTTGAGAAACGTTGAGGCTTCATTTTATTTAACATCATAGGTACTATGACCTATAGGAGTTGAGAAAAAGAAAAACAAAGTAACCGCGCAGGCGGGCGATGGGATCCGACGCCGGGTAGAAGATAGTCACTGCCTATCCCTAGGATTCCTGCAATCAAAAGGTTGATAAACTACCAAAAATGCATACTAAAAATAATAAATGTAACCTTTTTACAACCACAGTCAACCAGCAGATCAGTTTATTACACTGCTATTCTGTGTTCTGTGTTCTCAGTCAAATCTAAAAGATGGAGTTAGTATATTTAATACAACGAAATTAAAATGAATCGTTAACATAATTGTAGGCATCGGAAGTTTTATAATTGACTCAAGGTATAAGTTCAGTCCTATGGGCCCAAAACTACTATGTATTACAGAGCACTAAAACGACTATAGAACAATTTCACCCGCTCCGCTCCCTAATCTGCCCTCTTCTCTCACCCTTTGGACCAAACAATCGGAGATAGCATTTGTGTAATTTACTGGTTGAACTTACGATCGTACTCATTACTGAAAGTGTTTTGGAAACGATTTGTAATGGCTCGTTTTATTTCTGAACTAAGTAGGCGTACGCCATTCGAAATAGACTCCAAAACCCGTTTGTAGCGATATAAAAACAATGTTACACCTACACTTCTCGTTTTTTATTATGTAAATAGTTCCCGAAATGCGCATATACTATTAATACAGAATATTTCATTCGTTTTTAGAATCGTCTCAATGTTTGATTTGATGGCTTGTTTATTACGTGTTAACTTAAGATTGGAGTTAAAGATTACGTTTTATGAACTATAACTTTGGTTGTTGAGAACGAACTGCTACTTTCTTTGTCATTAAAAGCGTTTTGTTGATGATTTTGTTTGACGGTTTCTTTATTTGTCTTTGGTTATTGTTAGTACTTGTTGGTTGTTAAATAAATTGTTATTATTACTTATTTTGTTTGTCTGTGTGAGTGAATAAAATATTAAATTCATTATGGCATTTAGCTTACATACCTAATAATGAAGCTCTAACTTGCATTCAATAGACAACATTCAGGACTCTAAATTCTAAGTAAACCACATCTAAAATAAGACAAAAGCCCTGAAAATTTCAAAATATAACACACAAAACGACGACTCGCAATTCTACAAATTCTCTATTCAATTTACATGCGACAAAGTTCTTTTGTAAAAAGGTGCATTCATTCATTTCCCGTCGGCTCTTAAGCAGATATCAGAGGCTTACTTTCTGTTTCTTTTTGTCTTACATTCGGCATCATTCACTTGAAACGTCCGAACATAAAATGAAACAAAAGCGAAAAAATAGATGATTCATTAGTAAACCCAATGATCGAAAAATGAAATGAAAGGAGCAGATGAATGTTCGTTCGTAAACAATTTTGTCGGTGCTGTGTGAACGTAGAATGAAATATAAATGCACATTCACTGGACTGAAGCGTCTGATTTCAGCTTTACTAAATGGCATCACATAGTAATATAAATTTTCCTTTGTTTTCTTATCCTGAAAGTCTCTTTGCGTTTACAACTGGCCTTTATCTTATATTTAATATTTTTAGAACATAATAAAGGATGAATTTGAATACCTAGGTATTGTTAAAATACCTAGTTATTTGAAGTTAATTGGCAATTATTTAGGATGATTGGGTGTATGATTTTGAATTTAGACAATAATAACCCAGGCTTAATTATTAACTCTGTGTTGTGTGTCAAGGTGTTGGCTAAATCTAACTGTATGATAATAATTTTCAAAAACTAAATCCTTCACACCTTTTGCCTAAGAAATTAGAATTAATATTGCTTTGAAATTTTGTGAGGACCTCACCTATCCAAAGCAGTTTCCACATTTAAAATATGCAATCTTTCGACAGTTTTTGACAGATAAAAAAAAGTCGTAATGAAATCCAAATCAGCCCTAATTAACCAATTTATTGAAAACAAAAACGTCCCCAAATCGTTCCAATGAATATTCCACCCTATTATTATCTAAACAATACATATATACAAGTATATATACTGCATAGTTGAGCTGAATGGCCGGCAATGAATACTAATTTATACGCGTTTAATGTGCCAAGCAATTGAACTGCTACTGTCGAGCGCTGTGCCTGACCTAGCATGTATATTGGTTTATATTATAGTTTATTGTAGGTATTTTAAAGGCTTACAAATGTCCGCACTAATAAACCTTTTGTTCCGTTCCCGCAGACAAACCGTGAAAACGGTTTTGCGGGGCATTGTTCTTAAGTTAAGTCTATTACAAACTTTGTTAATGATCAATAAATAAATTAAAAAAATGTATAATTTTATATGCCTAACAGCGCGAATAAAAAAGTAATTTTAAATAAAGTCAAAGCATTTATTTCTAATAGAACTGATTCTAAGCTCCCTTTCCAAAATGTTAAAATGTTTGCAATATTTTGTATACATTAATTGTATTCAATAATTGAAAAAAATGCTTTGCCCAGCAGCGGAACAGTGTCGGCTGTCAAGAAAAGATACATAATCCAATCAACCTTATTCAAAAGTTTAACATTACTTTTATATATTTTTCTTTTGTTGTATTTCTTAGCTGCTCCTGAAAAGTTTGTCCAATAAATTCTGGGTACAGATTTTTAGTTTTAAGGGAGATGCGTCAGGTTGCCCACGAAATTTCAATTTTCTTACGTCAGCAGCCTAATTTCGTAACACAATTTCGTAAACGATTACGACTAATCTGTTATATTTTGACAGTTCGACAACGTACATTGCGTTATTAACATTGTTGAGCAGATTTTTTATCGCACATATGAAGCAATGGATTAGCAATCTGTTTCATAACTGTTCAGATTCCGATTGATTGTGTATTACGCAATTAGCTCAGCGTCACGTTGTATGTTGAACAAATTGCACAAAATATGATTCGCGACCGTAACAAGTGTATTTACAGAATTATAATCATTAAAATCGTCAATAAAGTTCTCAAGTTCATATTATTCTATTGTCTTACAATTTTTTTTAATATCAGTCACTAGTACCTACATACAAAAGTTGATAAGATTTAAACACAAGCCAGCTGCAGGTTCATATAAAATCATAATCAAGAATAATAAAAAAGGGTTGGTTAAAATGATGCAAAGTTTCCTATCGTTATCTATAGAAATATAAAAATATAGGAACAACAAGTTCATAATAGTTTCCCACCAAATCATCCCAAATCAGAATGACATTAATTCCACCTTTCAAAATTAAAGTACACAGTATTCATCACAAACCATCGAATTCCACCACCACTGTCCATAGATGTCCAGTGCTTGACATTTTCATCCACACTTCCCATCATCTTCATCTGCACTTATCTCTTCTTCTGTTTTCCTTGATACTTCTTCCTCCTCATTTGGTAGACGGATTTGATTAATCAGGCAAGTTTTTGTCAGAGAACCCGTGCATAATCCTGAAAAATAATCAAAATTAAACTGAGTCGACTAGTAAGTAGCATTGTTTCAGTGCCCGAAGGCAGGCACTAAAAAAAACATTCAACAAACAAGAGAAAAAAAAACATTTATTGACTCATATTTCATCTTTATACAATAGTAGAATACTTGGAAAATGTAGGTCGACATCCGATAAAAAAAAACATTCCTTAATTAGTTTAGAAAAAAACAAGTCACGAACATCGAAATTCAATAGAAACGCAAATGGAACTACTTCTTTAATTAAAATTCACGACGTGTATAGCTATTATACAATTTCTAACAATAAAACGCGACGAAACAACATCGAATCTGTGTAAAAAAATAAAGGTATGGAGAAATTTATTTGTAATGGCCGCCATACAAGCGAGTTGATATTACAAGAAAATACACTCGGCCATCTAAAAGTCCGTGAGCGCTTTTTCAAACAATCCTTTCTACACCCGGTCAGGGACTTTAAGACCAGCACGGTCAAAAAGTACCTGGTCGGGTTTGTTAGCAAGCTACAAGGGGCGGCGATACGGGTCTTTCGGACCGCGGCATTCTCATATAGAGTTGTCAAGGGCGGGGTCTCGTGATGAATTGGAAACATTCTAAGCGGGCGAGGAGAGAGAGGGGGCTTTTTTGAGGGGATCTCAGTTCGGAGGAGCTTGGGGGGTGCGGGTGCAAGGGGGTTGATGAATGGCCCCCGCTAGAGGGAGCCATGTTCATTATACCGCTGGAACGATGTGTTACTTGCCTACTAATATATTTTGCTTGAGCCCGATGGCTTTGGGTATGTTATTAGTTCATTATTTTTAGACATTTTTATCTCTTCCGGAGATAAAAACGACGTCTCACTGATTACATATCTTTTTAAAATATGTTATTTTTAGTAGTTTTCACAACAATAATTTAAGACATAATGACATAATAGTGACTATAATGATAGTCGTCATATTCACTACAATAGGTTGATAAGTTTTCAACAACGAACACATCATTATTTATTTTGCATTGAATTAACGACAGTTAATAAACGTCAAATATTTTTGGTACGAATCAGCGAAAGTAAGGCTTAGTGCACACAGTCACATTTGCAGCGCACCTGCGTCACAGAACACGCGCGCCCTCGCCGTCAGAAAGCGAATTATAAGTGAAATACTGAGCTAATATTGGGGCTTATAATGTGGTGTAAAAAGGCAGCGCGCGTGGAATCGCGAGATAGGCACTATTGAACCCCGCGCTTAGCTTTCATATTAATGACATTTATGAGCATAAGACGTAGTTATAACTTTTTGTTCTGTTATATCATATTTTGTAGGAATACTAAACTTAGACAATATGGTAACACGTAAAATGTCAACCAAATAAAGTTATTTGGAGGTTTAAGACTTTTGTGACTCGGTTTTTGGTGTTTATGATGTGACCAAGTCTAAACCGTAATTTCTGAAAAGTTGTTGATTATTTAAATTTAATTAATCACAATTAAATTTTGGGTTTTTCTCTGTTTAGAATGTAAAATAGTATATAATTTAAATGTTTTGAGTGTAAAACTAGGGACTAGAATTGTCTGAAATAAATAAAAAAATATTGTTAAATTATCCATATAGTTACCTAGAAAATAAAATTGTCTCCTAGGTAGGTAATAAAAAATTGCATGCTAATTTTGGGTAGCTGTAGGTATATACAGATTTTTTCATGAATTCATGGCAATATTCAAAAACTGCAGGTTCTTACAAACAAACGTAACAAAGAGGCGTCTCAGACTTAAGTATTCCATTCGCACGCCACGTTTAAAACAGAAACAATGGCGCCATTAAAAATCCGCTCTCGGATATTTTCCGAGCGTATCCCGTAACACAAATAAATCGCTAGCTTTCCACCGAAGCTATTTCCAAACGAGCATTTTCTATTCTGAACCGTGCACCCGTTTTTCTTAGACGCCCATTATAAGGCGAGGGAGGGTTTTACCCCGGGGTGGTCCCCAACCCCCCCGAACCCCGAAAGTAGAGGTTAAGTCGACGTATAGGCCGTTATGAAAGTTTATAAGTAGAATGGATGATAATTATACAGGCTTTATGTATAGGGCGTGCTTTTTAAACGATATCACCTTAAAGAGTTTTCGGTGAATTGCAAATTTTGGATTACCCTGTATGTCGAGTGGACGGGACGGATTCTGTTAAATTCGGATATGAATGTAATGTAGGCATGAATATTTTAAGGTTTTACGACGGTTACATCTGAAATACAGTTTAGAGATTCAACAGAATCATGGATTACTGTTTTATGACATTTTTACGACAGGCTGTAAATAAAACAAATGCGAATCGATCTTCTACGCAACCGTGCACCATCGCATTGAAGCCGTTCAAAAACAAACTTATCTGTAATCACACGTCAATTCGCAACATACGTAAAGCCAACATAACAGCCTCGAAAGCGCCATACAACACCGCAAACTTCGGAACACCAGCTCTATTTACATGTAAATACTTTGAAAAAGTAATTTGCGCCGAGCGTCTCTCGCGCCGCCCTCGAGATTGCGAAAAAGCACATTAAGCTTCCTCCAGGTGATGCATGATAACTGTTATGGCCGAATATAATTTTCTCAGGGCCGCATCGCTCCCTTAATCCCCGCAAAGAGCCTTCGGAATTATTCCTACAGATATTTACGATTTCGTGAATAAATAAAATTATGAACGGTGTGTACGGGATCTAACTAAGTCGGTGCGGCTTGGCTCCGTCTTGTTTATTATTATACCTATATTAAGTTGTTTATCTTATTAATGGTCACAGAGAGTTATACGGGTCGATGCGATTTATGTCGTGTAGGATAAGAAACTCGGCAGGATAAAAAGAAGGAATGTCGGGACTCGAGTCTGATTCCACGCTGAGATTGGATTTTTAAATTTAGATGTGATGATATTGTTCCGTTTGCTTTTTTATGTTTATGGATTTTTGGTTTGAAATTGTTTAAGAGAAAATTGTGATCAAATGACTTGCCTGAGTACCTACTTAAGTGGTTTACAATTTTCAAATTTCTTATTCTTTCAAAAATACAGCATTAAGTTGGTACGGTAGCGTCGATAGAAATCACTTTATAAAGTGATTGCACTTTCAAGTCACACCGGCCAATAGACATCTCGCAACGCTTCAATCGAAAGAAAACACTGCTCACTTTTTGAAAACCCAACTTAAACAATGTTCACAATTTTAAAATACGGAGTCACGTCAGACTGATATAACGTTCGATATTGCACTCATAACAATCTCAATATTCACTGAAAGGGGTTCTAGTCTCACAACAAAAGTACGCTTTTTAAAACTCCTTCTAAAGACTCGTGGTCAACGCCGGACAAAGAAACCAAGGAAATTCAAACAATATTGCGCAAAACGGCACTTTGTGCAATATATTGTCGTAAAAAGAACAATAAACAAAGAAAGGGTAACAAAGTCACTCCTCCAAACCCTTTCATTGCTTTCGAAAGAAAAACAACCCTTCCATTGAAAACACAAAGAACTTTTGTTTCGGCTCGCCCGTTATTTTGACACAAACGTTTTTAAAATTTCTAGGAAAGTACTCTTTAGGAATGCAAACAAAGCATCTTTTGTATAATTTTTATAAACAGCTAGCAGGTAATATATTGGTATTTCAAGTTAAAAAGTTAACGGATTGCCAATAAAGAAGGTAAAAAAAAAAACTCTATTACATTCAAAAATAAGTGTTTCAAACAGCCGACTTCAAACGGGACTTTGGCAATAAATTCGTTTACAACTTACCCACTGGCTGTTACATGAAATATATTTTATTCCTATTTCTTCGACTCAAGAACCTATATTGATATGCGGACGTATTTTATCTGGAAGACGCACAAGTATTTCCTTCAGCCGGTGCACGCTACTTCAAATTGTCTAAAAACTTCACCAAATGGCACCATGCATGAAATAATTAAACGCAAACTGCGTACAAATAAACGTATGTATAATAGACGTAACAATAATAGATATGACTAACACACTGTTACCAACTACACCAACAATTCGTCCCCACCTAATCATAACCAAATACCGGGGACCAAAATAGCGGTAAAGCTGAGTGCAACGACCTCATTGCAGACCCTACCCAAGGTCGGGCTAGTAAAATGTTTATGGACTATAAAACCTCGTCTGCACTGTGTCTCTATGTCAAGGACTCCAGACAATTTTATTGACCATTCTGACGATTCGACGAGACAGAATTTACAACCGACTGTCAACTGTCAACCCTTTATTGTTTTTAAAAACAGATGTTGGGCACAAGTGGGTACCAGGATGCCTATTAAGTAAGAATAAGGATGAGAATGCTGCTGATGGTTATTTGAATCATGTTTGAATCATTGAATTACCCATTTTGTTTTTTCTATGCCTACTGCCCGTCTCATTTTTTAACTGATAGCAGAGTCCATGTATAACTTTCTTTTAAATAAGCTATTATTTAAAAATATAGATATGAGCTTACGATTTAGGATTGCTGAAATTATGTCTGAAACTGAAATCTTTGTAGAACATGCCGAAAATCATTCTGAAAACTTTGTTAAGCACATTACAACCTTAAAATAGAACAAGGCACTGAATGTTAACCTGCTGCAGGTCACGTCTGGAATCCGTTCAGTCATGTACGCACATAAAACTTGCACAAGACGAAGGGTCGGAATTAAATATTCCATAAAATCGCAGCACTTCAAAAAGAAAAGCAATATCGGATACGCAAGTGGCTAATGACAATTTGATGCCGACGGTATGGCGCAGTCGTAAAAAATCACTAGAAATGATCCCATTTTGATTAAAAAATCACGAGTACCCACCCTTAGGCGCTCACAAAAGGAAACTTCCGAATGATTTAAAAGTTTTAATAACGGAATTCTAGTGAAATGACATTATACTTTCAAATTAGGAGTGAAAATTTAATTTAAAGGAGAGACAACTCGCCGTTGTAGGGGCGAATGAGATTCACCATCGTAAAAATGTACAAGCTCTTCTTTCACAGAGTTTCTTTTCTTTATGCCGCTTAAATCTCTCCGAGGAAAATTAGAAGGGGCCTGTATTTATTAAACTGGATGGTTCTCACTCGTTAGAGGAATTTTAATGGTCGAAGTTTTCCTTATGAATGCGGCTTTCGCTATGACTTTCAAGTTATCTTTTATTAGATTTCAGTCCTAATTAGGGTTGTCAAGTGTTCTGGAACGAAATCTTTAATGACGTTTCGGTCACGAAGCATTTTTTTTCTGAAACTTGAATATCAAAAACCAAAAGGCCAGACATTTTACGATGTGTGCTAACAATTTTATTCGAACTCTAAAGCAACAGAATATTCAACATTACCAACTTTTCGCTCCAGACATTACACGAACAAGCTTTTAACTTTTAATTTCTAATTAGAGAGGCGCATTATTAACAAAACAAACATTGTGTGTAAACTAACGTGGCGAACGCAAGAGTGTGATATTGCTAATATAATTTCGTTCTAAACGGGGGCCCACACAAGGGCCGTCTCCGTTTCAAAGCATTTTCATGTATGGCTAATTAAAATACGCTGTTGCGAATGTAAACGTCGCGAGCGGTCGCTTTACACGTCTCCAAATTATTTTGTGCTTTATTAAAATAATTTTTACATTCTTGCATTGTTTGAGAATAGAGCTGATGCATTTTCATAGTTTGCTATTAAAAACAATATGCCTGAAATCAATAACATTATTTTTGTGAATGTCATAGTAAGTACCTATTGTTGATTGGTACTTAAAATGATTCAGCTATTCAAAGATCTTCTATTTTCAAACTTAATGTCATTTCTTTCGCTAAAGTAAACGTCGCGAGCGGTCGCTTTACACGTCCCCAAATTATTTTGTGCTTTATTAAAATAATTTTTACATTCTTGCATTGTTTGTGAATGGAGCTCATGCATTTTCATAGTTTGCTATTAAAAACAATATGCCTGAAATCAATAACATTATGGTAAGTACCTATTGTTGATTGGTACTTTAAAATGATTCAGCTCTTCAAAGATCTTCTATTTTTATATTAAATGTTATTTTTTCAGTTACATATTCTAGAACTGTAACCTAATTAAAATACCCGTAATTTGTGTACAAAACAAACCTAAGTGTCTTTTTATTTTGTTTGCAACTTCCAATCCATTTCAAATTCAGTCTTTTTGCGTCGGGAACAAAATTTATTGGTATTTTCACATTAATTCCTTATCGTTAGCAACCACTCAACTTAATACACCAGATTTATAATTATTAGCATACCAATCTAAAGTTGTTTTGTTCATAAATCAAATTAAACAAGGCAATGAATGTTAGAAAGTTAGTTCATAGTTTGCTTTTAAAAGCAATATACCTGAAATCAATAACATTATTTTTGCTGAATGTCATAGTAAGTACTTACATATTGTTGATTGGTACTTTGAAATGATTCAGCTCTTCAAAGATCTTGTGTGTTTTCATACTACATTAAATTTTTTCAGGTATTTTTCTAAAATTGTACCCTGTAATTTCTGTAAAAAAAACATACTTAAGTGCCTATTGGTTTTTATTGTGAGCCCACTGGGCCACTACTGCTCACCATAAATATGGTGAGCAGTGGTGGCCCAGTGGTAACGGTCCCGACTTACGAGTTGTAGGTCTTGAGTTCGAACCCAAGCAGGCGCTTTACTTTGTGTAAATAATTTCATCACCACTGCTCTCAAAACGGTGAAGGAAAACATCGTGAGGAAACCGGCATGTCCTAGAACCAAATATTCGAAGAAATGTGACATCTACCAACCCGCACTGAGCCCGCGTGGTGGATTACGGCTCACTACCTCTCATAGAGAGCAGGCCTGTGTCCCAGCAGTGGGAACGTTATAGGCTGATTATGGATTATGGATGGTTTTTATTTGTAACTTCAAATTAATTTTTATTTTCTGAGTTTTTGCATCGGAAATGAAATATAAAAGGTATTTTAAATTAATACTTTATCGTTAGCAACCCACTCAAAACATGCATTATTAGCATACCAATCTAAAGTTCTTTTATTCATAAATTTAGATTTATGAATAAAATAAAAATGGCTTGAAAACGATTTTCTATTTGACATTTTTTTTTCCATCTTTACAATATAGAAACAATCTTTTACAACATATAATTTAACGTCAGGAAAGTTTTACTCAAATTTAACTTCTGAACGTCGATGGTTATAAGAGCAGGAGAACCAAAGAAACGACGAATGGACTGATAAATGGAACAAAAATATGTACATGTTGGTCCGACTCCAAATAAATTGGCATAAGTGCAAGAGGATGATTATGATTCAATTAAGCAAAATAAGATGACACAGAGTTAGTGAATTACGACAGCATAGGTAAGTACCTGTATCTTCAAGTGAATTCGAAAATTTAAACGAATTCCAAATGTACAAGGCAAATTATTATCGTTCATTGTCATTCACATTCATCCACCTTCTCCTTGCGTCTAAAGAGCAAAGGTTCATGTAAAAGTCTTATATAATTACAATATGTCAAACAAATTAAATAAACACCTTATTAACATTAAAATTCACAACATTTCCGTACACATTTCCTAATTTTCCCGCAGAGAAGTAACAATAAATAAACAACATTGTGTCGTTTGGTGGCCATTTTAAAAACGTTAACAGCCACACTAGAGGAGCGTCTACGTTCGGTTTATAAGCCATTAACCAACCGTTTGGCCGTAAAGTTGACAAGTCTAGTCGTTAAGATTAGCTGCAGTACCCCTCTATTAGCTTGAGATTGCTTGATGTTATAGTGATGACCAGAATGTAGGTGAGAAGAGGAAATAAGCGGTTAATATTTTCTCTGAAAAGGACTTCTACTTAGCGGCCATGTCGCTGATTAGTATATTCATTTGTTTTTGTATCGTTTAAGTCGGAACCAGTGAACAGTTACCAAATACAAAGCGTTTTTTGTCACCTTAATGTGAAACACGGGTGAAAATTACAAATTTTCATGACTGCCGTTATAGGTAATATAACGGAAACGCTTTCCTAGGAAACCAAAGCTAAAAAAGCAGTTAGTTTAAGCAAGTTTTGCCGTGCGCTGATTGTTGTATTCATTTGTTTTTGTATAGTTTATTAACTCGTCGACAATAACTTCTAGGCGTTCATCTCAGAGGGCCTAGACAATGAACATTCGCTTCGGAACGATTCTATTTCTACAATCGCTATCGCTTCACTGTGGTACCACGCTTTGTCCTATGATCACGTGACATTTCGATAGGTTATGTCAACCGCATACATTTTTTGGCTTTTCAACTAGCGTCATCGCTGATCGAATGTTACGAATGTTACTTTGTCTAGGCTCTCAGTATCCTCATGTTTGTTTTTCTGGGCTTCTTTAGAATCTGCTACATTTCGAATAAGTTCTAGTGGAACAACTCGTTATCTCTCATAAGTCCTTTAAATTGGGCTTTGTAGGAAGACTTTGCAATAACCTACAGAGTATATAGTATTCAAATTTTAAAACTTATGTTAATGGCTTCTGCAAAAGAAAAGCAGTCCTATGTAAGGTGAAAACTACAACATAGTAGACCTACTTAACTAGTCACTATATTTAATTAGGTAAGTACGTACCTACACTTCATAAGTATTTACTAATTCAAGATTCTGAGTTCACGGGAAGTACCCTGTAGGTTTTGGATTCCCTTGCGAATGTCGAAAATTTGCGGCATAAACGTCTGTTTCTTTTGATTGCGTGGGCTTATAAGTTTGATTGTTTCACAGACAGACGGACGGACGGACAACAAAGTGATCCTATAAGGCTTCCGTTTTTTTCCTTTCGAGGTACGGCACCCTAAAAAGCAGTAAAGATTTTTTCAAGCCTCATTAATACTTACAAGTAGTTTTATGTTTTTTTTTTAATGTAATGCATTTTCGTGAAAAAAACTTCAAAGAATGTTTGTATAAGTAGTAAACGTATATTATTTTCATTAAAACCATTTTTATGATGATGAAGTGTATAAGTTTAGCGGCTCTGTTAAAGAATAGAAAATTAAGTTAGAGCTATGAATTTCTTAATGAGCCCGTTACTCTCGCATAACGTATGTTTGTACGAATTTATGTTAATTAAATTTTTTGTTCATAATTTAAGACGTGCTACATATTAAGTTATTATTTCAAGAATTTGAATAGTAAAGAAAGAACGCGCTATTATGATTCTGGTTTTTGTAAAACCAGAATCATAATAGCTCTAAAATGCTTGTGCTTATTCGGTTGCTGTTAACCGAATAAGCACAAGCATTTTACAGATTCTAAAGTTTTGAAAAATATCCGTAGCACTGTACGAAAAGTTCGTAGCAGCATTCTTATGAAATGCTACTTGAAACTTCATGCTCTTTAGGTTGTCGGCGGAGTTCAAAGCCTTCTCGACAGAAACTGGTCACTTAGTTTCCAAAATAGGGTGTTTTACAAAGGACTAGCGACCCGCTCCTGCTTTGCTCGGGTCCAATGGTGACAAGTCTGAATAAGCATTGAGATTTTTCTGCATATTAAAAGTTAATGCCATGATTATGATTTTTAATTCAATTTGTTTTTGTATTTTATTTTATTATTTTTAATTTTATTGTCCTTGACCCTTATAATCAGATATTTTATTATGTATTATGTTATTATGTACTCAGTCGGTTGTAGTTTGAATTTGTGATTGTACTTTTATTCTATTTATGTAACATTAATAATTTGTACCTAATATGTTATTCATTCGTTTGTTGACAACCACATCACATTGCTATTTCATATTTTCTGTTACAGTACTGTAAAAAAATAGTGTTTTTTTTTTGTAATATGGGTTTTGCCTGAATTAAATGAATTTTATTTTATTTATTTTATTGTAGAGAGAATGAAGAGACAATATGTAAACGAAGGTACTACGAGTCCTCGGATGCTCCTTCCTCGCTCAATAATACTTTTTGCAAAAGGGGTTGCATAAGGAGAAGTCTTTCTGCCTAGGTATAACCAATCCGTTTATCAAGCGTCATGATTAAGACAATATCCCATACTTTCATCCATTGTAGAAGTTACTGGAACACACAAACTCATCTGAGTTCATTACCTACATTTCGGATGAGACGATATGAGATCAAGGAAACCTACTTACTTATGTTTTTCTTAGAAACGTATTTCATAGCCGATTAAGTTTGGCTACATTAATATGATAACGAAATCACTGCAGTTTTTCCTCCAACCAACAAAATAAAGTTATTCAAATATCCAGTAGGTATTTATATAAAAATGGTCTTAAGAAAACAATAAATTCATGAGGTCTTTTGAGTTAATACAAACATAGATAAACGTCACATCATGTGTGATTTAATTGTTCTTTTAATACATTACTTATTTTTATTTTAATTAAGTGTCGTTCGGGATTTTTTTTAAAACTAATTTAAAATAAAAAACCCGAACGAAACTGCTTTAACGTGCGACATTTTACAACATAATTTTTAGTTTGCTATATTTTATAGTGTTTATCGAACTGTGCCGTATAAGCTTACCTAATAATAAATATATTCTTGTTTACAAGTTTTATATTAACTTGTTCTTTCAGTTTTATAGTAAACTTTATGACATTGTTGTCAGGCAAATAAGTTGGTTTCATTTTTCTGCTTTGAACGCCACTCGATTACTTGTCTTTCTTCTGTTTATCATTTTATAGACGTAATTTAATGTGAAACCCCAATACTAGCAATTAGGATTTAAAACTAAAATTAAAATAAAATAAGGAACTGATGAAATTCTGGGCAAACTAAATTTGATTGCCTTCGACACGCTCAGAAGAACATGGATTGAGCCAAAACGATTTTATGTTTATTTTCCATTGTAACAGTAGTACCACCCTCAAAATTAATAATATTCAGCTCTACAACTGTCTCGTCAAAGTCACCACGCCAAAACCACGTCACACACAATTCAATGTTATATTAAAATCGTTTTCTGAATCTAATACGTTTGCTTCTCGAAATACGGTCCGACGGTACCCCATAACGAATGGGAATGACCCCATTAAGGGCACCTTTTAACGTATTAAATCGAAACTTATCGGGAGTCCTGTTCACGGTCTAACCCAAGGGTGAGCCTTATCGGGCATACCACTCACTTAGGGACACTAGGATAGTGGATGTGGGATATATGATTCTCATTTGTGGTTTATACCGGGGACATCTCTATAAATTAGCAGGTATCCCGGATGTTATAGGATGCTATTTATGCATTCGCAAAAGTAATGAATAGATGTTGTGTACCCTTCGTTGAGTTTAATTTATTCTGATTGAGTTTACCTGTTTCTAATACGTCTTAAGATATGAAATGTGAACTTTTATGCATAATAATAAGTATAGACAGAAGGACGAGGTCTATTTATTCTTCCCTATTTAACTGATACAATACTGAAACAAAATAAAAACATACTAACCTAACCTAACAACCCTAAAATACTAGAACAGCAGCATAATCATTTCCACAAGACTTATTATTTACAAAGCATTGGCCATCATTGAAATCAAAGGCTAACCTTCTAAGTTAGGTTAGGGATAGATAGTACATATTATGTAGGTACCGATACGGTACTCTAACATGCATGTAATTTTTGTTTTTATCTGTGAAGTGCCCAAAGTTAGGTAAAAAAGGTGATATCTATAATAAGAGCTATTTCATGATTACTTAAGCAAATGAACCCAAAAGCTATAAATAATCATAATAAGCGGAAAAATACAACCGCATTCAACTGAGCTTCAATCCAATTATTTTTCCATATAAGCTTTTTAACTTCAAAAGTTCAACACTGCTATCAGCGCCACAGGAATCAAAGGTTCGTGTTTCCAATCACTTTGATAGCGTAGAAGCCTTTCTCTAAGTAGTTCCTATAAACGCTACGAGATGGCAGCACAGGTATGAAACTGTAATATCGCGGTAACATTAATTCAGTGGTTATGTCACTTTCATGTGGCTATAAGTGTTTTAGTATGAAATTTAAATGAATAGTATATGATTTTACCTGAGTTTTGTTTCCCTTCTTTGTATTTGAATGTCTTACTAGTGATTTGAGCAATAATTTTGGTAAGGTTTGTTTAGTATTCAATTATATAATGTTAGAACGAGTTACATCATTTGCAAAATAGTAACTATACGGTTCCTATTTTGCAACTGGACTTGAGGACTTGAAAACTTACTGTCACATCAGAGCTTTAAAAGCAAGTGGTTAATATGCCAGTAAAGTAAGTAGGTACCTCCTCATTATGTTAATTAAGTCTTCCTATTATTATCACTTATAGTTAATCATAGATTAAGTTTTACAGAACTAAATAAACAACCAGCTTCTATTAAACAGTTTTTATCACACAAAATGATATAAATTAACATGATTAATATTTATCGTTTTGTTAATTAAAAAATCCATCCCCTTTATACAAAACTGAATACAAAAACTGATAGAAACATGGCCATTAACACTCGTATACCACTTAACTTGTACACAACGCCCCTATACGATCGCCATTTCACATCATTGCTAAATTGGTGACCACATAAATCCTACTGTTTAATTTAATCAACACTGCTGTTCTTCACTTATAAGTACACTTTATGGCCACTCCATCCTGACCTCTGAATCATAAACAATTCACCCCTTTTACTGAAATAAAAATAGTCGAGGAGAGGGGAAGGGTATGTCTCCTTATGTCGGTCAGTAGGTTTTCCATAATTTCATTAATGTGGGAGCTAACCCACACAAGTTGTCTTTGATAATACTAAGATTAATTTCAATAGGATAAGGGCTCAAAAAGGATGTTTCTGTTCACTGAAGAGATACAGAATACATATAAATACGCAGCACTTATGTTTGTAAAAAAACTTTAAAATTATGATTGAATTTGAGAGATAGTTCGCTTAGATTTGGTAATAAACCATTAACCAAAAAACATCCAAGACGTTTTCCTTTCATGCTATAGGCAACATTTAAGAACGGAAATTTTCTGACAATGCCTAAACAAACACTACTTATCCTTATATCATATTACCCGTAATACAACTGGTAGGTAGCAATCTTCCCATCGATAACAAAACAAATAAAATATAAACCCACGTTTTTCCCACAATAAAAAAAACAACACTTAATAAGCAATAGTATGTATAAACAAACTCATCATTACGATAAACATCAATATTTCGGTACTCCAAAGAGACATTACGGATCATTGTTTATCATCTTTCTATAACAATAATGACATTTCAAATTCAAATGTAAAATGGCGGCGCGTCGGGTGGGGTTCCACCCTACCGGATACGAAGCGCACCATCGGAAACGAACGGAATTATTTATGAGTATGTCATATATTATTTATTTTATTCCCAACTTTCGATGACATACTAATGTTCCGTACGACACATAAAATTACCATTTCTATAATCAACGACCGTCACTTTAATTTTTCTCACCGCTAAAACTGAGTCTACGAAAATTTATCAAACACCCACGATGTAACTAATACTGTTCGTACATAATAAAGATAATTAATTTATGATTCTAATCCTTAATTTGGCTTTTAGTTTCTCATCTTATCTACGCACCTACTTACCCGCATGATGACGCAATTCAAATCCAACTAAACACAGTAGGAATTTATAAAAATAGGCATCTAAAATGTTTATGTAAATATTATTAGCAATATATTTTGGTTTATTTATTAGCTGTTATGTAAAACAGCAGCTAAAAAATGCTGTAATTTATGAGTTTAGATAAACAACGGGAAAAAGAACAGGTTTCCGCCATTGGATAATCTTTAAATGGTAGTGTTAGTGTAGGAAAGACGATCGTACACTTACGGGAGTAAATAAAGCAACTTAAACCAACAAAGAAGCATTTGGGATGGCAGATAATGAGTGTGACCAGCGAAAAGGAACGAAATGTCTGGCTGGGAGAGGTTACGATATTTCCGGGCCATTTGACACTTTGTTGTTACCCTACACAGTGTCATGGGCACGCGGCGGGGGAAGAGAAAGATGGTACAAATAAAACTGTTTTATGTATATATATGCACAGTCTTTTACCTATTTTAATGTTTGGATATGATAGTGTAAAGAATCCAAGTCCTACTTGATATTGTTTTTATTTTCATATTTATTCTGATCTTGTTTAGGTATCTCTTCAAAACAGCATTTACCAAGTCTACTTCCTATTGCGATTACATAGCCTACTCATAAAACTGAAAAATATCTGTTGGTTCTGAAGACTGGTTTGATGAGTCACACCACACTCTGTGCAAACAATCCGAGAGTTAGCTCGCTATAGCTAAGGAAAAGGGAGAGCTCCTTGCAAAATTGGGGGTAAATGACTATTTTGTTATTCAGTCGACGATTCATCTAAATGGCGTATCGATAGTTTTTTTTTTGGTCAACATAAAACGTCTGAAAGCTATTAAAGATATGCTTTGAGTCTTTATACGAAACGGAATGCAGAATATCTAAACTGCAATAGTTTTACAACTAAGTAGTCTGCTAATTTAGTTGTGAGTCACATATAACCACACAGGACTAACTTATGTAAAAGCTTAGCGTGTCTATCTATTACACCTCACACAAATTCGACGACACCAAATGTTATTACTCGATTCGTACGAATTTAGTCGCCCGAATCGGGTGAATCGACACTTTCTAATTATATAGGTATTATTTTCTGTAGCCGACTCGAACGAAATTAATATGTAACTTTGTGGGCGAATCGTCAACTCCAGAAATACGTACTGCGGAATTCGCACGTTTTGAATTTTATGCAATAAAGTTAAGAAATGGTATACAAAAATAATTGTGTACTTTTATGTATTTCTGGAGTTAACGATTCGCCCACAAATAAATTTACTTCATGCGAATCGCCTACAGAAAATACTATATCATTAAAAGTGTCGATTTGGGCGAGTATAATCGTGATAATCGACTAATAAGTCGAATAAATAATAAAGTGTGGACGTTTTGTGGGTTCTCCATGCCTTTAACACATTTATTTCTTTGTACAATATGGTATAACTTGTAAGTTCAAGCCTGAAAGTTGTCTACCTACAATAAAAATACATTTATGGTTAAGGAAATCGTCAAACTTGACCGATATGTAGGTATTTGCAATCACTGGTCTAAATTTAAAAGATCAGCAATTTTTCCTAAGCAGGATGCAGGTTTTTTATCTGTATTATTTAATCCTACTTATTCAAAAATAAGAAACAAATCATACAATGCATTCAAAATAAGCATGAAGCAAAGGTCATTTGAATAATTTATATCTTCACAAGTGCTAACTTTAGCGTCCATGGATGCTAAAGGTACCAAATAACTTGATACAAGTACTTGATTTGGTACCTACTTTGTATGTCAAGATCAGTTTATAATTATTAACCTAACAGATAAAATGACTATTCGATTTACATAAGGCAGAATTATTAAGCTGAACGTCTATTACTAAGATATGAGATCATCAAGCATGACAACGTTTTATACCAATTTAAACTATTGAAATTGAAGAACATATTTTCCATTTAATTTAAGTTCCTGTTTAACCTTACTGTGATGTGAAGTAATCAATACATAGGATGCTATAAATAATAAAGTACTTATATACTAACACTGTAATGGCTGAAAAGGTCAGGCAAAAAAGAAGGGTTTGGTTGTGGTTGTGACATCATTAGGTACCTACTTACTTAGGTAACTTTATATACTTTTTAAACAGGTCCATCATAATATGAGTAGGTAGCTCTTCAGAAAAGAGTGGTGCTCATGAAAACGTTAATATTTTTAGAGATTTCTTCATCATTACCACGGGATAGTGATAGGTATTACCTATTAGTTATTCTCTTTTTAACTCTTTTTTAAAGAGTATGTAGTTTATATAAGCTAATAAATACAAGCACAAATATGTGAGCTACCCTATTAGTACTTCTACTTCATAACTAAGTAGGACTTAAGAGTACAAATCATCAACCAACTTCGATCATTCATTCATCCAAAAATAAGATAATAATTAAGTAGCAGGTACGTGAGTTGATTGGCAATAATTAACTTTTGATAAATTAGCTTTTGAACATGCAAATATACGAGACTAAAAGCAATGAAGAGTTAATTAAAAATTAATAACTAACCAATATCTCATTTCCACGAGGAATGAAGGAAGCATAATTTAGACGTATGCGCAATCAAGATTATTAATTGAGCTGTAGCCAGTTATTTGGCATAAATATACCTACGCTTACATAAATTAATAACACATCACTTGTAAACTAGATATTATTTTATTAAAACGCAATGCCGCAATGCTTGTTGTTTTTATACTTAATTAAAACTGAATGACGTTGTGCCAGTCAAGACCGCCTTACATTGTGAATCCAAGTTTCCGTATCCATACCTATCACAATCATAACATTAATACGAAAAGTTCTTTGCTGAACAAAAATTATTGAACTATCCACAGAGCCTTGGAAGACCCTACATTAGTACAATTACTCTTTTTTTCATTTGTCTTGGACTTTTTCGATTAGTTCATCGCATGTGATTTGAAGAACCTCGAGTAAATTTCTTCCTAACATACGATAGACGTACTAAGTGCTTACCTACACCTATATCCAGACTCACACGCATGAATAACCAAACTGATTATACAGATGTTAATTAGGACACGACCGTTTCAAAGAAATTGGAGTCCTAGGCCGGGGAAACGATACAATGAAGAAGTGACAACTACTGTGACTCACATGAATCATACAATGGGGCACTAAGTGGGTAATCCATTCAAGGAATGGCTAATAGCTTGGATTATTTAAATTCATACGTGTCTCCATTTACCAATAGGATGTAGATGATGTATCTTTAATCAAAATACGGGCTTGATTTTACTAACCGACCTCTATGCTACCTAAAATGGTAAATAAATCAAAATCCGTTTTAAATTTATATAAAACGGTTTAAAACCATGACGACGTGGGCAAAGATTATGTTTTCTTTTATTGCCTACTTCAAACATTAAGTTAAACAAGTTTTTTAAGATAAGACAGACTGAAAACAAATTTGATGTGCGTATTTATTAAAATATATATAAAAATATGTTGTAGCTTAGGTAGTCAAAAATATATTGTGTGATATTAAGGAATTAATTTGCTCTTCCACTGTCTATTTTTAGAATGTATTTTGTTTTAATTCTTCTTGATAAGTATATCCTAAATGTGGGAGTAGGTGTTATCTAGATCACTTCGTATGAAGACTCTGAAAAGTGCATTTTATAAAACAAAATAAACTTTTTATACCGCTAAGTGCCGATTTCGCCAATGAAACTGAACACGATGAGCGACACTACACTAACAGCTCTTGAAAGCGTTTCAGGTATTCTTAACGCTTTCAGTTTCATTGGCGAAATCCAACCAATGTGGTTTTAAATCGTTTTAAACCTAAGAGACGGTTTAAAACCAAGCAATTGATTTAAAACGTTTAAAATCCGATTTGCATCTTTAATCCTACCTAATATAGTACAAATTAAAGTTGCTCTTCAAGTAACCGCTTAGATCTTCAAAACTTTAAAATGGATTTTGATGAGATTTTCACCATCGTTAGGAGCATTTATTCCGGAAGGTTTATACGTATGTAGTACATTAATATTTCAATTAGTTACATGCAGCACAGAAATCTCGTACACGCCAGAGGTTGCTATAATTTGTAATATTGTGCATGTGCACTAAAATAAATAAATGTCTACGTTGCGTTGCACCCATGCGTAGCAAAAGCGGGTAGCTAGTAAAAACCGATTGTTTCAGGATCAACACAGGCAATATACAAAAAAAAACAATTTAGTTCCACATCAATAACGTTCATGAAAATGCATGAAGCTCTGATGAGTTCGAATTTCGAACGCGGATCGCTGTCGAACGGAACGCGCGTAACCGACTATTTACAGCCCGCGATAGCTCTAGCCGTAAAAACGTCAACGTGCGCCCGATCCTCGCCTCCTATCTCTGCCCTATCGCCGTCATAGATCCCCAGCTATCTATAAGCCACGACTTTTGATATACGACTAAGAAACCATTGGTTACTGAGCCAGTCTGCGCCGGTCTGAGCCGGGGTCTGCCTATCCGTGATAAATGTCCGGATTAGCAAGCTACGCCATGATTGCATTGCTATCGGTCATCAGGACAGTTTCAAAAGGAAATAAGAGCATTAAGTCTACAATTTTCCTGTTTTAGTTTGTCAGTTAAACACAGCAAATTGGCCCACAATTTATTTGTTAAAGCTGTTAATCTGCTTGCACCCACGTTTACTCACTATTTAGTAGTGTTAGGCCTTGTCAACCATGTGGATGTATTTTCCTAGACTCACATTCGTAAGACTTCCCCGTGTAAATTGTTTATTTCTTTATGTGTTTAATAGCAATAAATTGTACGTTTTATTGACACGCTTCAAGCTAGAGGTGTGCATAAATTAACAGAAATTACCTCTCGTTTATTTTACCTACATTCATAGCAGATAAAACAATATAACCTATTTTCAAATAAAGAAAACACTTTTATAAAAATCTTGTAAATGCCTCTAACCTCTGTTGTAATTTCTAAGCAGAACAAAACAAATGGTTGCAATTATCGTACAATGCAAAACGAACTTATATCGATACGAAGTTACGTAACAACAGTAATTACTTACGAGTGCTGGAAATAATATATAATAACTGCTTACGTCCCAACGTTTACATGCTTGAGAACATTTCAATAGTCGACATAATTCTTATGTAGTAAGTAATTAGGTGCCAATGTTCGTGTGAAAATGTGAATAACCAATGATAGTATCGAGTGAATAGTCGATTATATGTATCAAACAAATTGCGATAACGAACGTCTTTTATTCGCTCTAAAACGTTGAAAAATGGTATCGCAGAACATAAATGAATAAGTGTGTTGTAATTTTACATAAAACACTGTGATTTTCTGTAACTAAGTAAAACAGCTGATGAAATACCTGCTTCTTTTACTAAGTACCTACCTATTTTCTTTTGAAAAACATATTTTTTTCTTTTTAAGCTGCGGAGAACATAATATTTTTACCACTATCTCTTAAAAATGTGTTCGAGTACGAAATAAATCACGCTGAAGGTTACGCCAGTGCGGCACGAAAAAAGAATTGGTAGATTTTATCATTTAGATTTATTGTTTGCACATACTCGTACCAACATGGATTAATTCCATGTTTACTCGTTTTTTACATGTTGTATCTTGAACGATAAACGATACAGCCATTTAAGTAAAGTTTACATAAAATGCCTGTATAATGTTTACCATTTCAGTTTCACACATCATTAAAATTATACTAAGCACATTACCAAACTACCATTTAATCATTTAACGCCTACAAGATCGCATTTGAATTTGAACTCATAACTACAGGGCGTGTGCGAAATGAAATATAATAATCAAAGGGCAACACTGGCCAACCAATTACAGCAGTTGATTTATCAGTGCTGCCTGATCAAATAATTAAAAATACGCCGGCCGGTAGATGGCTGCACGGTCGTAAATCGGCAACGTTCGCGCATTCAATTTGCGGAATGAAACTGGCCGGCCTCAATATGTTCGTTGTATGAGAATTGACGATTTACTGCCCTTTGAACTGAGCATTCTTCGAATAATCAAATTATTATAAATAAAACGGAGGCGAGTGTTTATGTCGCTAGCGACAATGTCTCTCTACATTCTTTGTCCGTGGTATTTTTATTTCGCATTCCTGGGTCTATTGTTGTTGCTAGGTCCGCGTGAGGGAGATGCAAACCTTGAATTGCGCCCTCACGCCCCTAGTCACCGCAGGAGACGCCCTGGGCGTCGGGAATCGAGAGCGAATTCCCGGCCACCGTAAGAGCGGGCCTGCGGACAGCAAGCAATGGGTAGCTCGTCGTCCGGTAAGGACCAGGCCCGGGTCGACTCTTTGAAGCGCGTCGTGTTCCACGCGCGCCTCAAAGAGATGTCAGCACTAAGTGACGGGGTCGCGGTTGTTCGAAAAAATACCGTAGCCCCGGCACAGGCAACTGAAGGAGCACGGGTGGGTTTTAGCCAGTAAAAGTATAACACGCCCTCCCGCTCCACCCAGAGCAGGAGATGTCATTTAGTGATTTTCACCAAAAAAAAGGTTACATGTGTATCTGCAATATTCACAAAGGTTAAGGCACTGTGTGACGTTTGATTTAGTCAGCTGTTATTTATCTAGTTCAAAAAGGAGTCAAATGGGTTGGCTTACTTTAGTTAGACCCTTAATCTCAAAGGATTGAAGGCTGAAAAGCGATCCTCAGACTACCTACTTCGTTATTGTTTAACACTCTTAATTTCACTTATAACATAGTAACTACATACTTATTAATTTATAATGAAGGAATAAAGTTCAAACTGATCTGACTTTATATTAATAGGAACACAAATAAATTTATGTATATCTACAAAATATAGGTTTTTAATTGGGTTTAAAATAAAATTCATAGCAGCGGCAGACCGATGGTCACTTTGTCTTTCAAGTCAAAGAAGTATCAATTTTTTTTTAATTAACACTTTATGCTCAAGTAAAAAAATACTGTACAAAGGCGGACTTAATGCCTGAGGCATTTTCTACCAGTCAACCTTAGGGTGATGCAGAGACAAAACATGGCAGGTGCAACAAAAGGGATAGATAACTCGAAAAATAATAAAATAGTAATACATATATACTTAAATACATACATATAAACAGATTAAACTTTTTCAGGAGAAATAACGATGGGTAGAGGAGAAAACAAATCCAGAAAATCTGCGCTGAGATGATTTTATAAACGTCTCACGAGTATGTTCACGAGCCTTCACTTTAAAAGAAAACCGACTGGTAGCCATCCTGATGTTCAGAGGGAGCGCATTCCAAAGAAAGACCGCTTTGACAAAGAAAGAAGAGTGAATAAAACCAGAGCGGTGAGAAGGACATCGTAGAAGACGATTGTTGGTGGAACGAAGATTTTTACTATGAGCAGAGCATAAGTATTGAACATGGGGGGTCAGGTAAGAAGGAGAGGTAGATATGTCGAGTATAGAATACAACATAGACAAAGCAGATCTTATCTTGTTTATTGCATCGATACTAAGACAGTTTTAAGTACATAAATACATCAGGCCTACCTATACACAGATAAATGCCTTAAATCATGTAAATATGTCAAATAAATTACTCTTATCTTTCTCAACATATAAAAATCTATGAACATCGAGAAATTATTCTCCCTTAGACATATAATTACGCTAATGATGTCGTTGGTTACACAACAAGAATTATCATTAAAGTGGTTTAATTAACTGTGAAAGTTGAATGACATTGGTAAGTACCTACCTATTCAACATACATTCACAGTTAATACTTGTAACTAATTTCATTAGAACAGAACTTCAACAGTTTTTCAATTTTATTTTCAAAAACACACGATTACAGTGTACTTACTGTCTTTAGAATGCCCGCCTTCTATGATACTCTTTTGCAGAATGAATAACATCTAATCCAAAGACAAGTTCGAAAAACAAAATTGTTCATTCAATCCATTGCTCAACATAGTTCAGTCAGTCCTAACCTCCCTACAATTCGCGGTTCTTTGCATTCAATTACCGAAAAAAGTGAATGGCTATTATAACTCATCACAAATAACTCCCAAAACTAGTGACGTGCTTTCAGGCTGGCGGCTAAATAAATCCCTCAAATAAATCTCTTCTATAATACCTACGTTTGTTTACAGCCAGGCTGCTAATTGACGTCACAGACGTTGATGCGTTCCGCACGCAACGCGTTCCAAAGTGTTTACGAGTGTTGCTGCATTCTATATTTTTCCTGAAGGAATTAAACCGTGATGCGCGAATTGAAATATGGGACGGGAATCGGGCTGCGGTGGTGCTCCGTTTGATCGAGCCAGTTGGGATGGACACAGAATGCGTCTACCTGTAGTGCTCATATATTTATGGGTTGTAGACGATGACGTCTGGAATGGGTAAGCTAGTGTAGCCTTTTGTCAAAATAGTTTTGAAAAGTATTTTTTATGAACTTTTTTCCAATTTATCGTCAATCAACCAAACCATTGTGAAACTTGCTACTGGCACACAAGTGACTTTTATTCGTAATTTATGAACCACTAACAATAACTAAGAAACTCATAGGAATAACATGATCTACTACAGCTCCTACAGTCCAGTATTTCCCAATTCCGAAGCCACAACAATCGTACTTCACTACAGTATCGACAGCAAGATAATTGTCTCAAACTAAATCCTCAAGCCATAACTCTAGTCGCCTACAATTGTAAATAAATCGTGAGCAAACCTAGTGGTGTGTAACGAGCTCAAACGGAGCTCCGATGCGATATCTCCACAGTCCAATGTTATATTGCTCAGTCGCCAGTTAAAGTACGAGTTTTTGATCAGTCTCGCCTTGAGGCCGATGAACTGGCTTGATTAATCATACTGCACTCTTTGTCTCTTTGAAGTATCGTCCAGAAATATATTGTATTACATGCGCAAGGGTGGTGTCGGTACATACACCTGTTTGCAAATAGTGTATAATATTTACGTTAAAATTATTTATTGCTGGGTATTCTTGTAAATTCAAACATTTTCATAAACAAAAGTTGTTTACACTTTGTTTATACTGTTTCAATTGTATCAGTAATAATATTGTAGGTGCTATTTTTTCCCCATTGCAGAGAATAAGGAGTCGCGAAAGCTTATCCTATTTTCTTCGAACTTTTCCAAAACCGTCTTCCGGTTCACTTTGAATTTACGATAATATATAATCTTAGTGTGTATGTGCCATGATATATTTAATAAGTTATGTATTTTCTTTAAATTCTAGACAGAATTAAAGTAGCCAAAGTCCTAAATAAAATCGATACCTAACTCATTAAAAGTCTCGCAATGTATTTTTAACGACTCAATAATTAATCGGTTGAAAAATACATGAGTCTATGGACAACGACGTAAATATCAATTCGCTTAATAAGGAGAACTATAAATTGTACATGGGCGATGCAAAAAAAACTAGTACGTAAGTATCTTTAATAGTAAGAAGTGCGACAAGGACTCTAGACTCATCAGAAGTGTTATGATAACTCATCTTGTAAAGATGAGCTAACATAGAGAGTTACGCGAGTAATGAGCGAGAACGAAGCTAAAAAGAAAATTAAACCTTCTTCACTGTATAATTCTTCTTATTTACTTGACGGCGTTGCAAGTTGCACCGTCGAGTTTTGTTACCCGAGTTTTGTTACGAAGTTATTGTAGTCACACACAATGACACTGGCTGGTGTCAGTCATTCTTACAGATCATCGCATCAGTGGCGGATGTCTTCTAACAGATGATGCCAAGAGACCCCTTGTTTTACCCCGTCCAAGACGAACTGATATAAATTGATGCGATCTGCTATCATAATCATCATTTCAGCTGAAAGACGTCCACCGCTGGGCATATGCCCAAAGACTTTCATCTTGAGACAGTGGAGTATGTGGGATAAGAAGATATTTCGTAGCTTCCCAAACGCTAACGACCGGTAGTCCGACACAATCCTGATGATAGTGATAATCAGCTTTAATATCATCAGTATTCACATTCACATTTTAAAAGAGTAACGGTTTGCCCATTCTTCTCCATACGAAACTACCTTTTGGAAGTGGTGAGTAGAATCAATTCTATTTTAATGTAAATGTTGACGTTGAAACGTGCCTTTTATGTGCCAATTTGAAATAAACTTTGACGTTTGAGGATTGAACCACTAATAATATGACCACTTCTGATAAGGCTATCCGCCGCTACACTTTCACTATTTCAAGAAAAATACTAAAACTTCATGTCCTACATTTTAGATAGAAAACTATAATTCGTGGCACGAAAGTTGCTTTGCCACACCATCGTCTGCTATAAGCTACCTAGTTCTAAGTTTCAAAATTACTGTCCTGCTCTACAACTGTTACCAGTACAGAAAATATTGATAACTAAGTCGCTCGGAACATAGTCTATATGCTTGTACTCGCAGTAACTTTTCTAGGTATGTAGGTCTTTCACGATTGCCATTAATCTATAAGAACTATTCGAACACTGCTATGCAGTGAGACATTCTAAGAATTTTATAAATTTTATTTACGAGCCCTTGCATGTAAAAGAATGCGTGTTATGTGCTGGCTATAAACATTGAAGGGACCTATATATATATATTCACATAATACAGAAAAAAAACTTTAAATGCGCTTTTGCCACACTTTAGAGAATTGACATTTTAAAGCGGTGGTAACCGGTATAATATATTCTAATAGCTTTCAAAAGGTAGCTTTTACTGTGTGCCATCCCAGAGTTATTCGAGTGATTAATTAATAAAAATTAATGACGTTGACATTTCGAAAAGGTGCAATTCATTTTAACTGTAGGTACCTACTATTCTCGTCACATCTCATGATCGTAATTATAAAGAATAAGGTGCAAGGATCCTAAATGAGTTTTTGTTCAGAAATATTTCATACATTTTTATCTTGCTATTACTGAATGGAAGTGTTAATGTTCAAGTTTTTCTGCAAAGTAAAGTAATTTATTGAACGACGTCTTATGAAGCCAGTTCTGTTTAAAATTGTGGTAACGTTGGTAACGTTAAGACGTTCCTAATTAACTATAGGGACAAGTCTGTATACACATAGGTATTAAGACAAAGCAACCTCCATGATTTAGATATGAAACCTTAGTACGAGTTAGGTACTTGTCAAGTCTGAAAACTTTGCAACCAAAACTCTAAACAGCGGCGGGGGAACTTGCGAAGCTTCAGTGTTGCGGTTAAACTTACGGGACATCCGCAATAAGTTACAACAAGTTTGCGGGGAGCCCAAAATCGGTACCTTTTCCACACACAACCCCGCAAAATGACACCGTGTCAACGTGTGCGTTACCACCCACTTAAAAGTCAAAGGATTTCGACACTGTGTGCCCAGCTGAAACACGCCCATCGGTCACAGTGGCCAGTATAAACATCAGGGTGTTACAAACTTATTTGCATTTACACGGGCCAAGTAATTGCGTTGCGCTACAGGGAGAACTTTAATTAAACTTAAGAGTCTTAAACTTAAGTAGATATAGCTTGAGTACGTAATAAGAAAAGTTTTGTTAATTACCTAGGTTGATACTAGGATTACCTACGTATGTACTTTGACGGAGTTTGTTGCCAAAAGCGGATCGAGCAAATTTGATGATAGGTATATTTCAGTGAAATACATGTAATGTAGGGGAAACGAACAATTTTCTTGGAGCAATTTCATATCATATATGTATTGTGACGTAAATACCCGTCTATCGCCAGGATATGCGGGCTCTATTTCTATAATTTTTCCCGTTAATCGGTAAAGGGGGCCGTGCATGCCAACCAATGTGAGAATAAACTCTTTCTCTTTATTTTAGGTAGGGTAAATATTAGGTATGCCGTGACACTGTTCTGGTAAAAATATAGTAAAATGTCATATGGTTGCTTTATGAAATGATATAAGTCATCTGAATAAAGGTTGGCATAACATGCAAAATCAGCCTTTAATGTTCCCACAGCTGGGACGCAGGCCTCCTCTCAGTGAGACGGAGTGGGCTGTTATGGCACGCGGGCCCAGGGCGGGTCGGCATTACATGTTTTAGAATTTTTGGTTCTAGGATTTTTGGTTTCGTCAAGATGTTTTCCTTCATCGTTTTGAGAAAGGGTTAGTTTTATTCATTAACAGAGAGGAATTTAATCAGGTCCGCATTTTGGAGAGCGACTGTTGTCCACTGTCGGCACATCATCCTTCTATTTTAAGGAGAATGATTTATAAAAAATAATGATATGGTATTTTTTTTTTTTTAACTTTGTAAGAAAGACTTTCATGGTTGATTAGTTAATGCAATGCTTTATTGCCAAAAAGGCAATTTTGCTAAAAAGCTAAAACTTAGCCATTAGCTAATTAGACAAACAGAAGCTACTATAATAACAATTAACAAAAATCCCGGCCCCACTTCAAAAGCTATTTTTGTAACAAAAGATTAGCATAAGAAATAAATAACATTTATTACATTTTATCGTTAATTTTAGCGCTGAATTAAAACCCATAGTGTAATCCCGTTATCTATAGCCAATTGAAGAAAAAAAAAAAAAACTAACTGAGAAATCTTAAATACATATAAAAGCGTTAGTACAGAGTAACAACGCTTTCGAATCAGCAGTGAAATCAATCAATTGATTAGTGGCGGTTTAATTAATAACAGTTGGTACATAAATTGAAATTGATGGTATCAATAGTATGTTATAATTTAACAAGTTGTAAGGCGGTGGGCACACTGATTGTGCGACTGTGCGGCGGCGCGGCGCGCGGCGCCCGCGCCTTTGGCCAAAGGTTGATTAGTTTTCTGTATCTGATTTTAACTGTAGGTAGCAAAACTGGTGTAAATCTTTATGTGTGTGTACTTTAGAATGGTTTTTTATCTGTTTTGATATTATGTAACGAAAACTATTCATTAAAATGAAGCTTGAATTTTCCCTATTTGGTAAGGAACTCAACCTAAATTAAGGCGTGCTGCCATTAATTTTCGTTCAACGAGATTCACTGACCAACGAATTTTAATAGTCAACATCACACCCAATGATTATTTTCAAATGAAAACTATTTCATTGAGTACACCTGTGTAATACAAACGTAATATATATAACAACAGTTATCTCTTTCGAACACATCAAATAAAAGATTCTAAGTCTCTTGGGAGATAAAAATAATAGAAAACAAGTCAAATCTTTCGGTTTGGCGTTCGTGACCATTATATTTGTATACAGCGGGAAATAACAGTTACCGTAACCGTTAGTCATTCGCTAGTGTGAACTAGGTATTACCTAGAGCTAGCGTTTATTTTTACTACCCTGTATATGAGAGGCAGCCATTTGAACATAAAAATAGCGTTTAAATATGAAAATAATAGATTTCAACTCACTGGATTTTCTCTTTTTTTTTACAGATATTACTTTAAATTGATTGATTTTCTATTGCTATTTTTGGAAACCAATTTGAGATAGGTGGAGTGGTGAATGAATTCTATAATCATCTACCAATATGAGTTCACATACACCATGTTTTCCAGATCAAGTGTCTACGCAGATCCTGAAAATATTCCTAAAACTACACTGATAAAAGAATTAGGAATGCCCTTAAAAAAGAAGTAACAGCTGTACTATTACTTTCTCAATATGCAATTTATCAAATCATCAAATAACACATATCTAAGTAGGTACTGATATCATAACTGGCATTTGTATTAGGTACTTTACAATCAAGAGTATAAAACTATCCCATATTGTTAACATTAACAGTAATGTGAACAATATGGTATAGGCTGACAGTTAAAAACTACTCGTGAATCATTATTTTGTACATTAACATCACGGTCCAATACTCTGGGTACCTCTGCCTCTTGCTCTTTTGAGTCCATCCATAATAAAAACCTTGCCTTTTTGTAAATATTTACTGCCTTACTGCTTTTCATACACATTTCGTTAGTTTTCTGATATTGCTTAGTTCGCGACACATCTCTTTCTATTCTCGTCTTCTTCATTTTCAGAAGATTGGTTATAGTTGATCTACTACTCATTCTGCCTCGGTGATTTCTAAAGTACTGTCTAGCTTTTCTTATAATGTTTTCATGTTGTCCTATTCTTGGCTTGACTTATTCATTCATCATTATTTTGTCTTGATCCCAATTTATTTGGCAGCCAGCGCAGCAGTCTTCTTTGTCTTCTCTATTAGTTGTCATGTCAGTAGTCACCCGCTTTCTAGCCATATCGTCTTTCACAGTCTCTCTATCGTTTCTTTGGTTGTCTTTGTTTATTCTTACCTATTAATGACCATTTATATCATAATCTGCAAAATTGACCATGGCTTAAGAGGAGGCTCCCCAAATTTTTTGTTACTTGCACTAATATTCTGACATAGTCACACATACAATCAAAATGGAAGCTTAGTATACTTAGTTATGATTCATTGGATCTTTTTCTTTCTATCTACAAGACAGTTAGGTACGTAAATTGTAACATTTTCGCTAGATTTTTTTTATTCGATAATCTTGTCTTTTTTAAAGATAATTTAATAAGATTGCTCGCCTTGTATGTCTAAAATAAATGTTAACAGTAAGACAATATAGTTTATTATCTCGCCACAAGATATTTTTCCCTAGATCAATACTAGATGAGATACATCGTGAGGAAACCGGCATGTCCTAGAACCAAAAATTCGAAGACATGGGACATCTACCAACCCGCACTGAGCCCGCGTGGTGGATAACTGCTCACTACCTATCATAGAGAGAAGGCCTGTGTCCCAGCAGTGGGAACGTTACAAGCTGATTATTATGCTTATACAATACTAGACTTTAGCTAAAAACTAATGCAAATTGAGACTAATGCCATTTAGTTTCGTGCTCGAACAAAAGCGCACTAGATATTCGTGCTTAGGTACACATCAGTTATAAAGGTGCGTTTAGCACGTATCAGAGCTTGCGTGGAAATGATTTTAGAGTGCCTGGTCTTAATTTGGGCTAGGGATAAAACTCATGTTTATAGCCGTGCGCATAGCGCAGTGCAACCAATACGATTACTCTGCCAAAACACTACTTTAAACTTATGATAAACGATGTTATTTAGATAGAAAATGCCTCATCTACGCAAATGCATGACACAAAGTGATGTAACATCTAGTTACTGTGATAGCTAGCTATAAACTGATTCTGGTGCACATCGCACATATTTAAGGGGGGCCGCGGACACAAATTGAAAATTATGGCTTGTCGCGTCAGAGTAACGAGTGCGTTAAATTATATTATGAAGCATGTTTATGTAAAGTTTGGACTGTTTTAAATCGTACGCCCTTAAAATTTGTTGTATCCCTTTTGTAATTGCCAGTTGTATTTAGGTACATAGTAATTCTTTTTCATTTAAGGTAGTGTTATTTGTGAGATGATTGTTGAAAAGTTAGTCTTAAGACAGATATGACTTTATTATACAAAAAATTGTTGAATTTTTTTTTACCTAGACCTAACCCAAAAAACTCTTTTTTTTAATACAGTAGCAGATGAAACAACAACTCTTTCCCGCAAGTTAAATTACTCTCACTAATGAATTGCTAAACAAGTAAAAACAAGTATCGTTCCAATAACAAGTACCTACAATGACACTGCTAGAAAGACGTTTGGCCTCAATAACTCAGAATGATTAATTACATCTCAATTTGTTATAATAAGCCGTTTTATTACTGCAGATCACTGTTGGCCTTTGCGCAAATTAGAAATTATTGGTCGCAGTCCTTTAATTTATGTTTTATGGACTCATAAGTTTATGTCAATTGATACATGGATTATGTAGTTCTTGTAAAATATAATTATTTGCCTGAGATCAATTTAATTTCTAGACAAAAATAATGTTCATATCCCCTGATCAAAATCTAAAAGATATTTGGTTGATTATGTGAGTTTAACTTCTTATCCATTTCGCGGTATTATAATGAAAAATATTGCTCTAGTCATGCCTCCACAAAGTAATGCAAAAACAAAAACGTAAAAGCATAAACATCTACGCAAGATTTTACGCAATCTAACATAGTAACATAACTTTATTTCTACCGTGTTTACACTAGAAAATGTTATCACAATAAATCATAGTTACGTCACCAATCAAAAATGAAACTTCAACCCCACACTTAAAGTCAAAATTGCCATAAATATGCCAACATAAAAATCTAAGAATTTTCTCACGTTCGCACTGTGCTACCATCTTCAAGGTTAGATGTCACAGATAAAGCCAGTACACATAGGCCGGTGGTAGTTAAAATTGTCATTTTCCACATCAGTTGACCACATGGGTCATGTCCCGGTACGTGATATCCATTTTAAGTAGTTTGACTATGCAAACGTAGCTTTAGGCCTGACTTACAGGTAGAATTTGAATGTCGTTTGAATTATTAGGGTCTATTTTGGTGTTAATCCATGTTTGTACGAGTATGTTGTTGTTTTGGTATATGTCGATTTAAATGTCTATTTATATTGATGTCACTCCTGAAATAACAGCAATAGATTCTGAAATAGTGCCTAGTGAGTATCTAACAGTTTTTTTCAACAAAAAAAACAAGTCATCTTTATTTTCGTAATGACAATTTTTTTTTCTTGATTGAAGTTTTCTATAACGAACGCTTTCAGCCATTCATAGACATACTTGTTCGATTGTCTAGAATCAATGTGAAATATAAATTACGTAAAATTGGTCCATTCTGTTTAGATATCTCTTATAATATGACTAAGTATGTCACACAGCTGTTTTGTTCAATATAATGTCTACATGCAGTACATACAGTCTGGTTCTGGCACACAAGATGCATCGACAGCTGACTCACTAAGATGATCGACCTCCAGACTACCTACAGCATATGTATATAAAATTCAGGAGGCAATTTGCTATAAATTAGGACACTACAAATTTTTCTTCCCTAGACTACGTTGACAAGGAGATATTATCAAATCAATAATACGCTGATAAATTACCTATCCATCGGTTAGAGGCCTTTAGAAAGACTTAATTTAGCAAATAAAGTTATCAGGATGATATTATTTAAGTGTGTCGAATTTCATGCAGTACTGGACTGCCGGGGAGTTTCAATAACAGTCACGCTTTTCTTTACTTTTATCTTGCACACAAGCTCGTGCTTAAAACTGTTTTACTAACTCCTCGACATAAACTTATTAAAGCCATAACCAAAAACTCAGTTATCAAAGGATGTATGAAAATCAGAGGCACATAAAGGTAAATGAAAGCAAATAACAGTCGAAGTTATTCATTGGTGTGTGGACTAATTGCAAGTGGAACGTTGCTCGCAAGGAAACGTCAAAATGAACGCAAAACACGTGCCCGAACAGAGCTCATATAAATTCCACAAGTTTCATTTGCGAAGAGGTTGTGGTACAAGATGAAAGGCTAAGCGGGAATTTTCACGAAGAAAAGATAGATAGACATACGCAAGCGAATAAGCAGTGATTTTATCACCCTAGCAATGAAGACAGGCATAGATATGGAAGGTCAAAATCATATTTTCACTAGATTTTGAGATTTCACATACACTTTGATTACTTCTGATATGCCCCATCAGAAATCATCTTTCTTTCTTCTAGTCTCCCAACATAATGTCGGGTCTTATTTATATAGGACTTATTCAAAATAGTTCAGAAATTATAGTTTAATTCGAGATACAGTCATTAGGTTCTTACACGAAAAATAACTAAGGGGAAGAGAATATTAAGTGCTTTTTTAAAATTTGAACCACCTTTGGTCATTAAAATATTCATATTTTCAATCATCATGGGCGTTTCACTTTTCTATAATTAGTTTTTTAAGGTTTAATTTGATATAGATCTGTAATTATTGTGATCCATGATCACCAATTAATATAATAAAACTCAGCTACGCTACCGTTCTTAAAACCAGTTTTACAGGATACCAATTTCACACATCATTAACCGCATTTAGACACAATTATTAGATGCCCCTCATATCAGGGCATACGAAATAGGAAACTGGCCCTAAATGTACCGAATCGGGTATACTTTTGACGTTTACCATCACAAGGTACGCCACAGCAAAATACCTAGTAAAACTGGGTGCTATACTAATCCCGCTTTCGTCCATACCTCACGCCGCAGTTTCAAGAGGGACATGTTGAACGCATGAACGTCATACATTCATGAACATTTAAGGTGTCCTCCGGATCAAAGGGCTTTTCTGACGTTAATTACAGAATGATCTCATTTCTGTTCCTTTGGCAAACAAATTGCTGATAGACACTCCAATGGAACATGGAAGTTCGTAGTCACAAAAAAGGTTTACACATTTTAAAAACAACGCATTAGGTATGGCCGACAATCGACGGTTGTTTTTTTTTTTTTGGTGACATGAAAAGTTCTAATTGCATTTTGAATCTTTTATTGTAGAACGCAAAAGCATGAGTCATCAAAAGTCATGTGGGAAAGGTTCTACCAGACTGACATACAAAAGACTGGAACACGTGATAATTTGTTGACCTACATGGAAATAGCCTGGTTGAAACAGAACTACAAAAAACTGTTCGTTTGCCGTTTCCCTTATACCACAATATACCGCACATTAATGTTTCTACTGAAAGACGACTATATAAACGTAGTTTTCAGTCATTTCCCTCTGAAGTGCGTCGTTAGAATGATTTGCTTTCATTATTATGGTTCTGAAACGTTCAGTTTGCGTTTCATGGTCATAATGCCTTTGATTTTGATGACGACAACGTGTTTATTATTTCAACTTCTTTTTGTACGCTTAGGTGAATTAAATTACACTGTGTGTCATTTTCCTTTGTGTATTTTCAGACACAGGCCTTGGTACCTACGTGTGCACCGTTAGTATTTTTTTTTCCAAATAATATGGTATATATGGTAGCATCGTCTTTATTTTGGTAGTCGTTACTAGAAGAGAGATCTCTCTTTTTTTTCCAAAGTCAAATTTATCAGCTGAGTCGAAAGAGAGTAATAAAATATTCGGTACAGTGTACTGAGAATCTTTTTTCGCAATCATTATCATACAATTCCTTGTTAAAACCTTATCAGGTATAACCGGCATGTTGATTTAATCAATAAGAGACTTCAATGTTATATGAGCCAACGGGGTCAATACAATTCGATGTCACAACTTTCGATCTTGCTGCATCAATACATTGTAAAAAGCGTTAAAATGTCAGGGTATGTGAAATATTCGATGCGGTTCGCATAATGAGGTTTGGCTGCCAAAAGCAATGATTCATCTTCTTAATGGCGTCAATCTCGCGTTTGTTGCCAAATGAAGGAGTATAATAAGTAGGTGCTAGAGTGCCTAATGCATGTGTGACAATTTGGCATTCGGGTTTGAATAATTTAGAGCATTGGTGCAGGACGTGCAAATTAAAAACATAGAGGTGAAATTAAGGGACCCACGGACCTGCAATTCATTCTGAAATGAAAATGAATCTAGGTGGTTATACAATCAATGTGTTGGGCAATATTGTTGCTTGTTTGTTGACTATATTACACTCGAAAAACTGGTAGTAATATTTCTAGCGACAACAAGACTACAATGTTCTATTTTCTCTCACAAAAGCAAATAGCCACACCTCTACAATGCGGAGTGCACACCCACTTTATTTGTCTACCCATAGTAGTCTAGATAGGTATTACAGCCACATCTAAGATTAGCTGGGTACTGGATAGTACACAATGGCTGGCTTCTATTCGTGCGCGCGTGGGCAAACATGAAAGCAATACTTCATAGGTTCTACTAACAAACCCTTTTGTACTCCCAGAGTAACGGCCGACGCGACTCTAAAGCATGTCAGTGTATATTTATAACACTACGAGTTATATGCGTGAGTAATGGGACTTATGTACCCCGCTGCATTATACTGTTGTAAATCCAACGTAGTGTCGCGTTTACTATTTAAATGTATTCATCCCAGAGTTTATCCGGCGTCATGGCGAGAGGCTTTCGCGGCTGCAGACACCCATGAATAATTTTCGTATAAGCCTCATCGTGTCGTTTGGATCCCTACCTTAGCTGTGATTGCTTCAAAATATAAAAATATTTTTCCGGAAATTCTTACGATGGTATTCGTAAACTATTTCCTTTCTACCATCGTTTCTTTCTAAAGTTGGTGTGCCATCGTAACTGTGCTAAATATGCATTATGGACTGCCTAATGAAAAGTCGCGCTATTCGAATATAATAATATTTCCATAACAAGTACTTACCCACCTTCTACGCTTGGAAAATGTATTAGGTTGATCAATCACATTTGGGTGTTAATACTTAAACTATTTCTTAAGCGCACAAGAAGGTACCAACGTTACTGAATGAGCTACCCCAAAAACTGAAAAAAGGTCTACAAAAGCATTATTTATCAATGAGTCCATTGACATGTTTGTAAAAACCACACATTGGCGAAAATATCTATTTGTAAAATGTGAATGTTTTTATCTCGATTGCATATTTATTAAAGTTTATTTTGTTACTTGGCATAATTAAGTAATTTACACAAGCACATTAACTTTCATAATTAAAATGTGTAGTCTATTGATAGACAATAACATCTGCCGACAAACTGGTATACTGTTTGGTAGAGTATTTATGGTAATGTTATTAGTTTTTTTTTATAACACTGAGCATTCTACTGCCCACCTTCTTGTAGACACTGCTTCAATTAGCAGACACAGCTTAGCTTATTCTATTATGTTTATAATGTCTAAACAATTCCACATTTTAAAGTGAAATGCGTAAGTAGTAGTGGTAATTTCCGCGGTTATTTCAATAGAAGAAGATGTTTATCTTCGAATACAAATTGCAAGTGTCATCCGAAGAGAATTGTAATTTAATAGCACAAACAGCAATGAAGTAGCGATTACTTACGCTCTATCGGGATATTTTAATCGATAACAAATTGCTTTTAGTGGTTAATATAATAATGGCGATGATGATAGTCTTCTTTTACTGTGAACTTTGCTTAAATTTGATCGATAAGACCGTCCATTGTACTTTTCTATTCCTTGGTTTTATCCATCTTTCAAGGAAGTCCTATATTATCTTATTGCCTTGGAAAATTTAAATGTCTTCGATCGAAGATTGCCACATTGAGAGATAGTAAATCCAAATGTATTCTTCATAAGGCACAGAGCAAGTGATTCCAGCTTTCTCAAGTCATGATAGCAGGAAGAAGTCGGTACAATTTAAGGTTTTTCGGATGGATAGTACGAGTTAGCCTTCCATTCTTCACGGATGGATGGATTCTGTAACTTCCTAGTTCAATCGACTTAACAGTGAATCATCTCACTGCCGATGTCTTCTCTACTTTGGAATTTTGTTCTATCTATATTTTCTATGACGGATGACATCTTGGTTCAATAGATACCTGTGTACCAAAAGTATCTGATAAAAATGTAAACAAACCCTGGTCAGTTTAAATTCTTACACAATCAATCGTTAAGGGGAGTTAGTGATACATTAATCTGTAGAAGGTTTCGGCCTTGTATCTCATGTAATTAAAAACCATCTACGAAAATGGAGGTTATAAAACTAACCTCAAATGTGAAATGAAAAACGTCTTTATGGTTTTTAAAAATTTAATTTCGTAGTTAATTATTCAAATAATCGAACCAAAGCACTCAAACTAAGTGGACTAACTACACATTGGAATCCACAGGTACGTTTTCTGATCCACTTGTTTACATTTTCAACATATACTCTTAGCTTGGACTAAGTCCACGTTCGCACTTACGAGTAAAAATATCGCGGTGGGATTTTATCGCGCACCGAGAGTTGAAAATCCCGCTGCATTTTTACGTCCATTCGAACGGGAACCTACGTAAGTTTAAATATAGGAATTTCATTTTCGATTATCATTTCACTTTTATCGATTTAATTCGTAAATATATGAATAAAAGTGAAAACGATTTAATGACGAATACTGATCTGGACCGATTATTGTATCATTGACGAGTGTTAAATTATACATCTATTAGTTAATGGGGTTATAAAACCCTGATTTTATGATGGATAATTATTTTAAAACACGGTATAACTGTTTTATGATAAACGGTATCATAAAACAGTTATACCGTGTTTTAAAATAATTATAACTTACATTTATTACTAATCCACTACTAACGGAGTAGTGGATTAGTAATAAATGTAAGTTATAAAACATTGATGTTTGACTGGTTTTCATTTTTTGTTAGTTAATTTTGACTTACTTAGTTCAAGTTCCAAAGTTGGTTCATTTCAGCTCGCTATTCTAAAAAAAAGTTTTTGGCAAGAAAAGTGATCTCAAATAAGAACATTTTTGAGCCATAAGTAGGTACAATTTAAAAAGCAATTTTGTTCTAACTTTAAAATTTAGTTTTTAGAATCTCTGTTTTAATTGAAATCCAGTAGCAACCAATCAGAAACAATTACATTTCAAGCAAATCACACTCACTACTCACGACCGCAACCTTAGGCATGTGTTTAATTAATGAGTTAATTGAATACTAAAAGTACCTTAATTACATACAGTGCTAATTGTCACTATGTCATGTTAGAAGGTACAGTCGAGTTCTTTAATATGCATTTTCATTAATCAAAAATATATAGGCAATGGTAAGTTTCATATACCTACCTAACTCTAAACAGCTTTGCCTTACAATAAATTGTAAACAATCTGTGACATCATAAATATGTCACTACAATAAATCAATAATATTACCACAGACAAAGACTCAAAAAAATTTGCGCAATCTCTTGTTCATATTATAAGGCAATAAGTTAGGTTCACAAATATCTATGCAATTTTTCTATGAAAAATATCTTGACACTTTGAAATGTCTCGAAGTTTTAAACAAATAAGTAGGTATAGTCTTCGGGGACCCTTTTTCTTTGGTTGGCAAATCATCAAATGACTGTTCCCGCTCTCTGGGTGGACCCAGAGGGCGTGTCAGACTTTTACTGACTAAAACCCACCCGTGTTTCTTCAGTTGCCTTTGCTAGGGCTATCTCTTTCGAATAACCCGCGACCCTGGCAGGCATCGGCGCTATCGGACCCCGTCATTTAGTGCTGACATCTCTTTGAGGAACAGGAACACGACGCGCCGTTGACCCGAGCCTGGTCCTTACCGGACGGCGAGCTACCTATTGTCACCTTCCGCAAGCCCGTGCCGACGGTGGCCGGGAATCTGCTGACGATTCCCGACGCCCAGGGCATTCCTGCGGCGACTAGGGGCGTGAGGGCACAAGGTTCTCTCCCTCACGCAATCCGCCTTATCCTTCGCAAGCATTACAGCTTCGCAGAAGGATGTGGCGGCTTCCCATTCGATTTCGCTCTGAACCATGGCCTGGACCAGGGCCGGAAGCGAGAGATCGCTGCCGCCGATCACCTCCGCGAGGACACGGCGGTGCTCCGCCCAAGCTAGGCAAAATTCCACCGTATGCTCTGCCGTGTCCTCCAGGCGATCCACACAATGGTGACACCCGGGCGTTTCCTCAACAGGAACCTCCCGAAACAACCAGGTCCGGTGAGGACTTGTGTCAGGCAGAAGGTGAGGACGCCGTGGCGCCTCTCCAACCACTCCTCAAAGAGGGGACTTATCTACCGTTTAGCCGGCGGGCTGGTCGGCGCCTCGTCTTCGGTGGCCCTAAGATTTCCCTATGCGTTGACCATAAGCTTTCCTAACACTTAATTAATCAAATAATACAGCTCTCTCTTTCAAATTATAATTTGAATACTTGTGCACCGTTGACGGCAAGACATAGCGTTAATTTGATAAATACTAACATCTGTACTTTTTGTTTACCAGTGTTCTACAAATCAAAATATTTGAATTTGAACGTTATCAGATTGGTACAGTCCTATTCCGAACGGCAACATTGTACTATTACTCGTACTTCTGCACCGTCAAGCAAAAATAATTTGAATGGTATAGAGCATTTAATCCTAATCCTAGGTTGCACCAAATATATTGATATCTAGAGTATTTAGATTTTTAAGTTCCGAAGAGTAGTCAGATATTTTTGACTGCACTACCGTTACATATCTATGAACAGTATAGATGATAACATTTTATTAATGTCTAATTTTGAATGGAACTTTTAATATTCTGAAACATTGTCACTGCCAATATTTTAGTGAACTCGACTGTACCTATTGTATTAATTTGCCTAATTAAGTAAGCGCCGTCGTCACTGCATAATGTAGGTAAGCGTATGTACATACATGTATGAAGGAGTATGTTTATTGAATGACAGACTGGGTTTTAATTGCTTTATTATTTAGTTTGTTCTTTCTACAAACAAAACAAAAGATATACAATATGTTGTATTGTGTTGTTGACGTAGACTAGGTGCTCTATAAGCACCTTAAAGGTTACCACCGTCAACCGATGAAAATCAAGGTGCTCTTCGGCGACCGCAACCACAAACCGCAGAGTCAATGCCGTCTTTAACCTATAGGAGGCCCCGGGCACTTTAGGATAATTGGGTTTTATGTTGACAGCCTCTAGCTACAACGCTGGCAGGAACAAGGGGGCCCAAGGATCGCGGTGCTCAGGGCACTTGCCAAGTGGCCAATGTGGACGGTTGTGTCACTGCGACACGACTGGTTTTCATTGAAGTATGAAAACGCGGAGTAAGAGCTACAATGTGGGCAGGTCCAAAAGGAAAATGAAAACAAGGACGACCCCAAGAAAGATGGGCCGACGAGATCGAAAAAGTAGCTGGCCAGAATTGGACCAATTGGAATAATATACAGGACAGAAAAGAGTGAAAAGAAAAGGGAGAAGGCCTTTACCCAAAGAGGGGTCCTTAATTAATTTCCTGTATATTATTTATAATTTACTTTATTTTTAGTAACATATTGCTTTTTTTTAAATTAATTGTTATGAAATCGCTTCTGTAGATGGTGACATTACTGCCTGTCACTGTTTTCACAGAGTAACATAGGTCTGTCGTTGCGATTGGGTGGCTTTGCCGCTGCGGTTTGCCATTGCGCCTTAACGTAGGTACTAACGTATCACCTGATTAGTATTAGTAGATTAAATGTGAGTTGCCATTTCTCACGATCTACAATGACTACCTATTCCAGTAGTTAATTTACCTACATTATCTACACCCACTTCTTGTGACAACCGTAATGACCACAAGGACTAGTCATTATTTTTCCCGGGGTCTGCACGATGAAGAATAACATTAGACACCTAGACTGCCTCGTTGGTCTAGTGGTCGCAATCGCTACTGCTGAGCATGAGGTCCTGGGTTCGATTCCCAGGTAAGGTCAACGTGTTAATGGATTTTTCTATCTGGAATTTCTCAGTAGCAGCCCGAAGTCTGGATTTGTGCCCGGTAGATGGCAATAGGCTCGCCCCCTATTACATGGGACATAAACATAACTGGCGAAATGTGGGTGTACTATAGGTGCGCCTCTGCCCAATCCTTCGGAGAAACAAGGCGTGATGTTATGTTATGTTATATTATTAGACACCTACAAGAGGAACCAGTGAAAAAAATTATAATCTGCTCGAAGGTACAGTCAGAGAAAAACATCCAAATTCGTACATTAGTACAAAAAAAATCTTTATTTAAATAATTACTCAAATAAACACAAAAGTACTCGTATATACCTACAACTCACCAATCAAAACTTAACCGGATTTTAAATCAAAGTTCTTTCAAACATTTCGTAACGAATTCAACCCATTACTACCGTACCCCAATCGCTTCATGGCTTTTAAACTATAATCAAGAGTATGATTACAACCATTTCAAGTAGATTCTCATACAGTAAAAGGTATTCGAATCACTGATAAAAACCGAGAAACTGTAATCTTCTACGCTCTATCATAACATTAATTGTTCCTGCCTAGCCTATTGTCAGACTTTTTGGACTTCTGCCCGTAACAACTGTCAAAAATCTACGAATGAAAGCCAGGACCAACGGCTTTACGACTGACGGAAGACCCTAGTCTTGATATGTAATGGATGGGTGACTATCCATTACATAGCCACGAACCCTTCAAAACGAGCTCAATCAGAACATGGTTAACCTTTAATTGATGACGCTGTATTTTCACGAGAACTGTGACCCAGCAAAGGTCTACTTAAACAGGCGCAGGCGCCTTATCCGGCTCGAAAATTGTCGGAGGAGGTTTCGAAATAATAAATCTTTCCACGGAGCTATGGAACGGGCGATGAGCAGGACGTTTAAGGAACAATAGCTCAGGAGTGGGCGGTATAGTCCTACTGTTTGATGTAACTCTCGGAAGCCGTATTGATAGCAGAGAGATCGTATCACCCAGTACAGTTAGCTGCCAATGCAATTCGATCCGATCTGATAAATCTAAATGGGCGATTGTTGACACCCACGTTAAGATTTCGTTGTTTAAAAGTAATTAGATGTTTGTGGGTGTTATTCTCTTCTGTGGTGAGAGGGATGGATTAACAAGGCATTTTAGGCGTAAAAATCAGTAAAGAAGAATATCTATTATATAAAAAATAATGAATGTAACAATTACACACAAAGAGCTCTGTGAGGAAAAATTCCAAAGAATTTTATAAAATATCTATAGGTATCCAGTGCATGTCAAAGTCAAACTGTTGTGTCGAATAATGGTTTAATCGATTGTTTGAAAAATCGATAACAACGTATGAGCAATTAATTAACAACGTCCAATCTTTAACAATATAGCCAATCAGTCACGCTGATTTCTTGGCTCCGTACTTGAAAAAGTTTGTAAAAAGCGGGACCCGTTTCCCGTTAAGTAAGATAAAGTTGAAACTTGAAGCGGCCGTTTCAAAAGAAGTGGAAACATTCGAGAAATGCCGATAGCGTGTCTGCGCCCATTGATTCACTGGTTAACCAAACCTTATGGATCGAGAACGTAAAGGTATTGCGCTGGCTCAAATTTAAATGACTACTTTTATATCACAGTTTTTTATATATGGAACTTTCTAACTCTGCCTCAATCTCGAAATGAAGAAAATGGTTTTCCATCGTCAATATTTTCAGCCAAAGCTACCACTTAGCATAATCACCTTTATAATGTTACAATGTTACACTGGCCACCTCTTTGCGAGATGGAGTGGGCCAGATCTATAACGGGCCCAGTACGGGTTGATAGATGTCACTTGTCTTGAAAAAATTTTTTTAGGACATGCAGGTTTCATCAAGTTGGTTTACCTTTACCGTTTGGAGAGCAGTGGTGATGAAATAATTTACACAAAGTAGCTTGTCAGCGTTCGACTTTTTTTAACTACATTGCATAAAATTCAAAATGTGCCAAAGGCATAAAACATATGACTGGAGTTGTCGATTCGCCGCCCACAAACAGATTGAGTCACCTACAGAAAAAAAAATTGTTTAAAAGTGTCGATTCGCCCATTTTGGGCGAGTAAATTCGTGCGAATCGACTAATAAGCTGTTACCACTGGACAAACACTGCCCAGTCACCACAAAATTCTAAGAATAATTAAATAGAAGGCTCAATAAGTTTTAGACATTAGAGCATTTTCTTTCCTACATAGACTGATCTATTTTCTTCTAATGCCATAATTATTTCTGGGGTGCTAATCATATCACTTGAAAGGTCCTGGAATTTATACCAAAGAAAATAGATACTGTCATTAAAGATTAGGCTAATAGCTTTTCTTTACTAATCACTTCATATCTTAATTGAAAAATAAAGTGCTCCAGTACCTCTTAGCTTAGTTAGTGTAACCCTAATCACTAGATACAGCAAGCTTTGTAAAATATTAACAGTTTTAATAATGATCTAGCAGTTTGAGTAATTTAGGCGACCTGACTAGCTGCTCGCTTACCTCCCCAGTGGCGTCAGCGTGGTTTGCTACGCTGACGACACGCTGGTCCTGGCACAGGGGAGGTTGCACCAGGCGGCGGCCGAGCTAGCGACACTCGGGGTTGCGACAATCGTCGAGAGGATCCAGCAGTTGGGACTCGAAGTGGCCCTGCACAAGTCCGAGGCGTTTTTGGGTTTTCATGGTCCTTGGAACGCGCCACAGTCGGATTCCCAGATAACGGCGGGAGGGCTTCACATCGGAAGTACCTGGGACTCGTCCTCGACAGCCGGTGGAACTTCGTGGAGCATTTCCGCCGTTTGGCTCCCAGATTGGAGCGGGCTGGGGCTGCCTTGAGGCGGCTACTGCCCAATCTGGGGTCCAAACGCCTCCTGCCGGAGGCTCTACGCGGCGGTCGTGCGGTCCATGGCCCTTTACGCGGCACCGGTGTGGCGCGTTATTTGAGGCGCCGACCAGCCCGCCGGTTGAACGCGTCCCAAAGGATCATGGCCGTCCCGCTGATCTGGGGATACCGCACGGTTTCTGCGAGGTGGCGAGCCTCCTTGCCGGATTGCTGCCATGGGATCTGGAGGCAAAAGCCCCCGCGCATGTATGGGAGTGGCGCGAGGAGGTAAAACGCCGGGGTGTTACTCCGCTTCCGCGAGAAATCACGGTACAGCGAACAGAGTTCCGGCGGGATCTCATGGCGACATGGAGGGTGCGATTGTCGCCACCCAGTGCTGTGCATGCCACAATAGCGGCGGTAAGTGCCCTGTTTGAGGAGTGGTTGGAGAGGCGCCACGGCGTCCTCACCTTTCGCCTGACACAGATCCTCACCAGACACGGTTGTTTCGGGAGGTTCCTGTTTCGAATGAGGCGGGAGGAAACGCCCGGGTGTCACCATTGTGTGGATCGCCTGGAGGACACGGTGGAGCATACGGTGGAGGTCTGCCCAGCTTGGGCGGAGCACCGCAGTATCCTCGCGGAGGTGATCGGCGGCGGCGATCTCTCGCGTCCGGCCCTGGTCCGGGCCATGTTACGGAGCGAGAGGGAATGGAAAGCCGTCACCTCCTTCTGCGAAGCAGTAATGCTTGCGAAGGAGGAGGCGGAGCGCGTGAGGGAGAGAGCCCTGCGCCCTCACGCCCCTAGTCGCCGCTGGAAACGCCCTGGGCAACGGGAATCGCAAGCAGATTCCCGGTCACCGTAGGCACGGGCTTGCGGATGGCGAGCAATGGGTAGCTCGCCGTCCGGTAGGGACCAGGCTCGGGTCGACGGCGCGTCGTGTTCCACTCGCGCCCCAAAGAGATGTCAGCTCAAAATGACGGGGTCCGATATGGCCGACGCCTCAGCTTTGCGGGTAATTCGAAAGAGTAACCGTGGCCCTGGCACAGGCAATTGAAGGAACACGGGTGGGTTTTAGTCAGTAAAAGTCTGACATGCCCTCCCGCTCCACCCAGAGCGGGAGAAGTAATTTGATGATTACCCACCAAAAAAAAAAAAGGCGACCTGACTGGGCAGGTCCACTCAATCCGTGCGGATTATGAAACTATTTTCACAATCACAAAATGCACAAACCTCTAAATAAATGTACTTTGTGCCAAAAAAACGGGGTCACGACTCAGTCACGTATTTTTTTGGAAAAATCGAGCACTATCTGGTACGTACTATATATCAGACATTACCTGCGTACTCGTACAAACGTAAAAAGCATCGGTTTACCTATAGTATTTAGTCACCTTGGACAAAAAGACAACTGCTCATAATTACTTGAGCACGTCCCTACATGGGCTCCCGACTTGTTGGTATCCCGATGATTTGTACATAAATTCATTATTGTCACTATATTTCATTACCAAACCCATAATTACTTATTGTCCATTGTTTTTAGCTATTATAAAATGCCACGCTTGGCAGTTTGTCTATGTGAGTCCAAAGTAAAAATGCCGATGAGTTTTTGTTTACTAAATACACAAGACAAGTACCTACCTTCTAGGTATAAGTACCTATTTCATTAAATTCACTTTCAGCTTTTGTCGTGATTAATAATTTACTTAGGTAAGGCTGATTTATACAGTTTGCTGTCAATCGATTTCCCGATTTGGCGTCTAAAGTTTATCGGTTGACGTTCAAGAATTAAAGCTTCAATTTTCAGGTCAAACGGTTTGCTGCAGTACAAAATGACATTGATTGTTAAAATTTTAACAAATTAATATTTGCTGTTTTCATTTGTTTGCTTACCTTGATTTATTTTATTTACAGGTAAAGCGAGTAAGAACATCTGCAGAAGTTATTGATAGATACAAGGTATGTTCTTTTATATATTTTTTTTTAATACCAATTTTGTTTGGCCTAACGTGTTAGTAGTTGCATAACGATGAAGGTCTGTCCACACATTTCAGGCCTTGGGCCACACACAAGGCAGGCGCTGAAGCTCTGTCGCCGGTTCCGGACACGGTCGTGTGTGAAAGACTTCATAGTTTTAAAATGTACCTAAACACCGATATTTATTAGATAGATAGACCTTTAACGTAACTGATCCAAAAACAAATGAGAAAACAGATTCCATTGTACATAACTCAACACACACTATCGATATGTATGCAAGGTTAGCTGTTACCTCATTTTTAAGTTTTTTTTAGTTATCGTGACTTGTAGCTCCTTTTAAATTTATAATGTCGCAAAAAATGGTACTTAACGTTATGAAGGAGTTATCCTTGTCTGCAAAGTTCAATATCAACAAGACAATAAATTCTGGAATACGTCTGGATATTTCGAATGCTTCTTATTTTCTGTCATCGGAAGTCACGTCTGCCATATTAATTGACTAATTTTCCAGCAGCTGGTAGCATATGAAGTCCTGTAAATTGTTGCAAAAACATAGAATTTATTGAGCCTGCAGTGTAAGCGTGCAATGTACGGCGCAGAATTAGTAGTTTTTTTGGGATATCGTATCGGCTTTTGTAAAGTACCTTTTGTGAAGTTAATTGCTTTTTATCGGACTTATTATTTTAATCTTATCTACGAAATGTGCAATTATATTTCCACAATTGTTGCTGATAAGGTTTTACATTTTAACCGTACAAGGCAAACAACTTTTAAACTATACAGACACCTTACGCAATTTTTAAACCTTCAAAAAACGGAAAAAAGTGCTCTGAGAACAGTTTTCCAAAAAAATCATGAAAATTACCTTCATTCTCAACTCTATCCTCTTAAAAAATGACCTGATTCCATCCTTAATAAACCTTATCGTGTTTCCTTGACTATACACTAAAGTTAAACCCTTTCATGGGAAACATCGAGCCAACTAGGTGCATAATAAGAGAAAGCCTGTTCAGAGTAATGGCTACTTATCTTGTTACCGCTGATTGGACATACATTAACGAAGCACCCACTTGTCTGTACATCGGTAATCTGAGTTAAAGTTCAAGGCATTCGAGCTACTTACCATAAATTTTCTTCGTATAGTAAAACTATAGGTAGCCTGCGGCTTTACGTGAACGCATTGTTTTACAGAATCCTTGGGGAAAATTATTTTAACCTACATTAATCATTTTTGCCAGTCGATACTTATAAAATTTACAAAGAAACCTACATATGCAAGGGGTTTAATGTATCACTCTTTTGTATGTATCTTATTAGTGGCATGCATTAAGTACGAAAAGTAAGTACCTACTCATGTATTTCAACCATTATTTTTCTCTGGACCTGATAAAAACGAAAAACTTATTTCGAAAAAGTTTTTAGATCTCAACACAATCTACACTAAAAACACAGTTTAAAAACCCGAAAAAAATACAAGTACAGCTTTTTAATGCAAACCCGTAGCACTATAGGCGTTTATTAAAAAGCTCTAATTTGTTCGGAGCGCGCGCGGGCTAACTTTTGAACGATTGTAAATCGCACTCGCGCCTGCTTTATGGCACCAAGCAGCCGCCTGATGGCACGCCATGTTCCAACAGCCACGCCAACTCCATTATTTTAAAACTTTACCAACCAACTGTTTAATCTTCGTCGCTTTTAAAGTTAAGCATAGTTCGTAGTTAGTGTTTTGAGACGGGTGCAGCAGTATTAAGAAAATGTTTCAGAGATAAAAGAATTTAGGTACAAAGAATTGAATGAATTAAATGAGGGTTGTCTTTGCAATCAGCGGAACATGCTTGCCACCAAAATGTACACAACTTCTCGGACACGTTACTCCGTAATTTTGAATAAAAAGAATAAAAAAATACCGTTAATAATACTAATATCAAGCAGGTAATTCTTATAAGTAGGTATGAAACCCAAACGCATAAATTCCGGGTCCTCAAAATTCGAAGAACACAATAAGCGCAGCCATCGACGCCTACCGCGTCCGCAAAAAACGACAAATTCGGATCCCGATGATAAACTGGTTTCCGAACGGGTAATTCATCTTGTCTTCCGTCTCTTTCGCTCTCACACTAAAACTGTATGGAAAGAAAGAGATTCAAGCACCAGGTAAGCTAAAACTGGCGATTCCAGTTTTATTTATTTCTTAACTTGTTGCTGACACATAAAACATTTTTGGATTTACGGGCCAAGCTTGGGTTATTGCTTTAGCATCGAACTTGACTAATTTGCATGGTATGAATTTTAAATATGGCGGCTGTTGGGAACGGAAATAAATTATCTGTGGGGCGCTGCCTGTCTTTGTATTCGCGAGTCGATGTGGACCCCGTACTTGGGAAGGGGAAATGCGCATGATTTTAGGACAAGTTTATTTTAGAATCTAGGCTTTTAAGCAAAGAGAAAAACTCTCAAACGAAAGTAATTTTAATACACACATACCTAATTATCTTATATATTTTTAGTACAAGTAGGTAGGTAGGTATTTACGTTCTTTACAAGTTTGGCACAAATTCTTTATTTATTGTGCAGATAAGATGCAGAACTTAGGGACTAGTCACCATTATTTTTTGCATTAGATGCATTCTGTTTGGGTATAAATTACTGATTGAAGAGCTCGTATATATCTTCGCGTATACACAGTAGTTATTTATCCTACAAACCGATGGGTAATAATAACGATAAATTAATGTTCATTGTTTTAGATTAGAAATTACATTACTTACAAATGTATTTAATGCTATATACCTCAATTTAGTTACACTATCATATAAAACAGGCACTTAATCAATCGGCAAATGATTAATAAAGGCGGCAAAAGCCCAACAAATCAAATACTTCGAGTACACATACGTCATCATTGCATTAAGCATAGTAAATAAAGCTTAGTACAGAACGTACACCACGGTCCGCAAATAAATCGCGAATCGAATTCCAAAGACGCTTTTAAATCATGACAATACCAGATACAGTGCGCGTTATCAATTAGAACTACTTAGCAAGTTTATTTTTGCGCTCCAGAACTTAGCTCCTGTAGCTAGTTGCAGAGGATTAAGATTGGAAATCGCTTGGCAATTCGTTGGCAGATAGTAAAAATGTGTTGGTATAAGGATCGCTCGCTTCTTGCACGTAGCGCGTAATAAATAAAGGAGAGGAGAGTTAAGACTCGCCGTGAGCGGGACTTGTTCCTTATCTGTCCGACCGACTGTGTGTACTAGGCCGGGTAACCCTACACCGAGTTAGATACTTAGGTACATGGGAAAGTATATTGTTGTATCTGTTTACTGAAGATAAGTGTTCAATCTTTAGGGAAAAGAAAGCTCTTGAGAAAGTTTCTTAAAGTAATAAGTATCGAGCTTTCGAGTGAGCTGGATCTTTTTTCGTGTTAGTCGTCGAACTTCCGGCATTGATAGGTTTTTTTTTGGTGGGAAATCATCAAATGACTTCTCCCGCTCTGGGTGGAGCGGGAGGGCGTGTCAGACTTTTACTGACTAAAACCCACCCGTGTTTCTTCAGTTGCCTGTGCCAGGGCCTCGGTATCTCTTTCGAACAACCCACGACCCTGGCAGGATTGATAGGTATGGGGTTTTCTTGCAGATGTGAAAAATTGTAAACTTCTCCTTTCGGGAAAATAGCTATAATCATGAAACTTGAATAAATTTACGGAATTGTTTTCTATATACTTACTTAATATTGTTGGATTATAGAAAAAAACAAATCGATCCTACTTCAACACTATCGTCTTTCTTATTCATAAATATTTATTTTTACACGTGTTATTGAAATCCTTAGAATCCTTTATCCTTAACAAGTACTTCATAAGTGTAAATGATTTAATTTTGTATCTTGCTTTTTGAAGCATTCTCCTTAAAAGATACCTATAAGCCATAAAAATAGCTCCCATTGCAGTCTTCTAGGACTTAGAGTTTTGGAAGACCAGACCTTTTTATTCTGTTTTTCTTTTGTTCTTCTGTACTTTCATTTGCAATGCGAATAAGGGAGAAGGTCAGTACCATATGGATACTTTATTACGAGTCAGAAACCACACACTCAATTAAACATATAAATTGCAAAAAATAACCACAAGCCTTTAACAAGACAGACCACACCATTTTAAGACTGTAACTTCGATATTTATGACGTATGAAACGCAGACAACGAAAATGTGATAAATACTCCTTGGAAGCGAGTGGTTATTAATAACAAGATGCTGCTGGAAAACTTGCATTAGCAGATGTTGCGGTTTCTTATTTATTTCGGTTGTACCAACAACCGCGCGGTTTGCAGAGAAAAAATCATTTAAATTTTTTAATAACGAATCGTGAATTTCAGCATACCTTCCTACCGTCCTACACGCAGATGTTATAAACCAAAATACCAATAAATATCCATACAAAATGTCAATGAATACTTATAGGTAAATTCGTTTCTAATAGATTCGCGACCGTTCTTGTAAAAACGACGTTCAAGATTGAGTCTTTTACCCAAGAAATAAAACTTGAATTTGAATAGACGCAAGTTTGGCAAGCAACGGGGTGCCGGGCAGAAGGACTGATTTATATTGGAGCAATGCAGCAGTGGAGTAGTATGCAGTTAGTATTGATTTCCATTCGTAACGCCCATTCCCCTCCCCGCTTGCATCTCACCTCACGCACCATCACAATGGCAAAAGGCCAAGTATCCAACACTGGCGACATTAAAAAAATAGATAGCCAAATAAAGAATATGGAATGTCTTCGTTTAAATTGTGACACGCGATGTATGCCTGTGCACACGGTAACCACTGTGCTTCATTATCACCAAGCAACAACTATCTTTATTTCTAATCCGTTAACGTTTAAAATTGGCTCAGCAGAATAACACACGTTCAGCTTGCGTGTAGTGGAGCTGTGAATTGCCTCAGTGGCAGTGAGTCAAAACTGTTTACCAAAGCAAACGTTCCGACTGATTGAAATCGGAGGAAAATTCGTTCACTAAGCAGTTGAACACTATTGAGTGAATGTTTATTTGTATTCTGATGGTCTTATTGATCGCACGAATGAAAATTTGAACCGAATGAATTGTTTAAAGAATGTGGTCGTTTTTTTCAGTTTTAACTTGAATGTATTTGCATATTTCATACCATACAAAAAAAGTGAAGTTAAAACTGGCTTGTTAATGCTCCGTTTAATTTAATAACAGTAAACATAAAATCACCACTCGCTACTTGGAAAATTCGTTGCGTTACCTTTGTTTCAGGAACTAGTAATTAAAATAATTGCACTGCCTTGGCTTTTAGTTAAACAAAGAGCAGTTAAAGAATATCAGGCAAGCCAAAAAAAACAGTACCAACATAATAACAACAAACTTACGTTTAAAAAACATCTTTATCTGAAGATATCTTCGGCTCGTAGTTATGTCAGCAACAAATAATAAGTTTTATGAACTATATCGCTATGATAAACGCTCTCAGCGGCCTCGACCAACCGACACACTCCCCGGTTGGGGTCGTTGAACGCCATTTCGGTTATGAAACAGAGTACACTCGACAACACACGGCTTACGTAATACGGATATTCGAAATTAGAATTATAGGTTGATTTTTCAAACGTAAGTTTAAATTGTGTGTTCCATTTTAAATATATTAGCTGCAAATTATTTTTATATTTTTGTGCATGTAGTAGTTCAGGTAGGGTTTATTTAGTAGATAAATGAAAATGCGTTAGTCGAAAGATAACCAAGGAATTAACAACAAAAAAATACGATAAAAGTAAGGTAGGTATTTCATTCAAAAATTGTACATTTTAACCGGAAAATTATAGATTTACAATACCTATTGCAGATGTTATGCAAAAAGCTTATCAAAGAATATCGATCCCATAGAAAATAGCTCAAATCTATTAACACGATTTATGTGAGGTACAGGTTACAGAAATATTATTCATAATTCAGGCACAAGCCATGATTTCTATTGCATGTTGCAAATAGCAAACTGCAATGGAAATTTATTGGAACTTGTCAGTAAATGAAAAAATATATGTCTACAATTCATTTCTGAACAAGTTTCCCTCAAGCACGTTTTTCAGTTATTTGATCACGTTTTATTTATGAACGCTTCCATGTTAAAACACAGGAAATATCAATAAGTATACGTAAAAGTGTCTGAAATATCGATAGATATTTCAGACACTTTTACGTTGAGAAAATAATCTTCGTAGTATTCACCTAAATCGTGTAGGTTGAGTATTAATCAAAAATCGCGGGTAAAAATAAACCACTTAAACGTGAGGGCACGAGCAGTGAAGAATACGTCTCTGAGTGCTGTTTCCCGATTGGTCGATATTTTTTGGTACCCACCCATTCTTCAATACCGTATATTATGGATAGCTTGTATTCTCTAACACTTTGTAATTTGTTCATGTCAATCCTGATTGTAGTAGGTAATCTAAATGTCAGTGTGTAGATTGAAGATCCCGTCGCCCATTTTTACCTTTATCTAACACTGCTTGTGTCTACGTCTGTCTCGTTCGCACACGAACTGTCACTTCACATAACTTATTATCCTAAACCTTCCATAAACTTCAGTATTTTTGTCTCTTTCTTACATAAATCTGACGTTTTCTACAACTGCTTTAGTAGATTGTTGTTTTATTTTATACTGTTTTGACAGTGACATATAATTACTGACATATAATTACTTATCATTATCAAAACCTACATAATATAGAATTTAAAGGTCTCCATTTTTAAAACTTTTGTCCACTTCTATACTACGGATCCCTTGTAGTAGTTCCGGTTTCCACGGGTTCATCGCCGAATGTCGAGTTCGTAATGTGCAATGAGACGTAAAACAATTTTGTGGCGACTACATTTTAATACAATACTGATTTGTTTTATAGCCACTACAAATTAGCGTGATTATTTAATAGTTTATGTAGGTTATGATTAATGTCGTATTATGCCTAACCGGTGTGAAAATTATATTTCTCAGTAAAAATCATCGTTCGCTATAGGATTCACCAAGATTCACCCACCATCTTTATACATAGTTAATTACTTATGTGATATTTAAGACACATTAATTATAATTTCATTTGATTGTACACTTCTGTGTTTAAGTAAGTATAAATTCTCTTAATAAAAAGTGGTGTAAGCTAACTAAAGCTTCTATCTAATTAACTGCTATGGAAATACATTTGCATTAGACTCATTCTGAAATCAACTAACCTAATCCCCGGTGTTAAACTACACTGCTCAAAAGACTGTTTGTTTCAGTATTTCCGCTGTTTTTTTTCCACCAACATTTGTCACCAACGTAAACCAACTTCTCGCATAAAATATACAACAAACAAAAGTCGGTTAAAGTAACTACTTCCTCGGATTAGAACGAGGAACAAAGAAACATACACATAAACTGTCTACATAACCCATATTAGTCTAGATTATGGGCTCTTACTCAAATATATTTTGATCTAGTCAATTATTTTGTACGTAAATCATTTTGGGTATATTAAAATAGTTTTGCTGAAAGAAAATTTTGAGTAACATTATTTAGGTAGAAAATCTTCCTTCTTTTCAATAAGAGATAGAAGTGATTTTTATTTTTTCAAGAATGTTCTTTATGTTTTTGTTTAAGTTTTCCTTTAGGTATCGTTTTTTTTACACATTGTGTCTACGTTTTTCATCCTGCTCTCCCGTCGCAGAACTTCTGGAAGGTTTCTATTGAAATAAGCAGTACCTCTAAGACCCTTTTATCTTTTTGTATGTTTCGTGTTGTAGTTTTGAGTGAACATTAATGGATAGCTAATTAGGTACTAACTCACTCTTAGTTTAAACATATACGAATATGATGAGCTATTTATGTTTGAATGTAACATACAAGAATATCTCAAGTCAAAGTTAAAATACTGGTCGGTTAGTAGGGCTAAGTAAGCCAAAGGTAAGTCGACCATTCGTACATAATTATGATTGCCAAAGTCACTTATGGATGGTTCTTGTTACCCTTCTATCTAAGATTTTGCAATCACCAATACGCAGGGACTCAAACTGTGGCCCTAATAAAGTGTTCTTAACACTGTTTTTGTGCTGTTTTAAAAGAAACACAACAGTTTTAATATAAATGTTACAGATACAATAATGTTACAGTATCAGTAATATATTATATTACTGTTACACTTTTGTAAATGCATGGGTATTTGATTTTGTTACCAATTTAAAATGTAACACTTGTAATTCTGTAACATCTATGAAGGTGCTTTTAAGTCCCTGCCAATAAGTCTACCAATCATAAGGATTAAGGCTAATCGTTGTCGCGGTCATAACCAGCTCATATTTAGCAATTAATGGCTTACCCTTATTGTTATTTTATCTACAGTTCTACACGCAATCAATCTGTATATCTTTTTCTCATGTTGGACTCGACTTTGAGTCTAAACGAATTCAGCTGAATAGCAGTATTTAACATGGAGTGCCTGCCTTCCCGACCATACCTCCACAACCCAGTCACTGGGTAACACAGTACCTCTTGGTAAGACTGGTTGTCAGACTTATGAGTAATTTATGCGGCCTACCCAAATGTCCTTTCTTTGGTAATTTTCGTCGAATCGTTTAGCTCCTTTAGTTCTGAGCTGCATGACAACTGACAAATGCGTGCACTGACTGGACAGGTCCACTCATTCTGTGTGGTTCTTTCCTCAAAAGACCATTTCAGATATCAATCCACATGGTCTTCACATGACCTGACCAAGATTATGTCTGGACTTTAAAAGAGACTGTGACCTCTGAGTTTGTTTCGACGTTTCTTCTCAGTGTAGTCAGATAGGAAATGCCGATCTCACCTAGTTTTTAAAATATGATTGACGTGTAAAAGTGTTTTTACAAAGGTTTGTACAAACACTTTTACACGTCGTAAATGATTTTATTTTCTGTAAATAGGTATTTACAGAAAATAAAATCATTTATCATCATTTATCATTTATGGGCTTCTGACTTCCCGTAACGAATGTCAAAGATCTACAAATGATAGTCGGGACCAAACTTGCTTTCCGAGGCACGGAGGGGTCTCGATCATGTAATAGATCCCCCAACCACGAACCACCACAGCAAGCGTAGCTTATCTGGCTGTTATTATTCAACTATGTTCTCCTCTACAGTTCTAGGCATTTACAGTTCGACACGCTACAAAATAGGTCGCTCTACATCTAGATAGGCACTATGCTACGTAGAGCTAGTGTCACGCTGTTAGAGTTATAATTAGTAATTTAGCAACACCTGGACCCAGGCTTGACATAAATTAAACACGTGGGTTGAAACTTACGGTAATGCCTCCAGTGTGTGGTGCCGTGTTATATTGTGCCTGTGCCTATTGTGCATCTACATTTTAGATCATTAATTGGGTGAATATCTGTCTGTTATTCTAATTGTGTAGAATGCGATTTTTGATATCATTGTCACACACGAATTAACAGATATTATTAATATTGTTTTCTTATTACTGTCATTTTCAGCCTTATATTAATATAAACCAGAAATAGCGGTGTTAAAAATGCTGTAAGTAATGGTTGCACTTAGGCACACACGTAATATTAAGGAACTTATTGTAAATTTTTGTGTAAACAATTATTAGCTAACCTAAATAAACAAATATTTAGAGAGAGGAAAAGAACGTCATACCTATTTTTTAAGAAAAAAAAATATCTTGATTAATTTTAAACTGCATTTCTCGTTAGTTTTACAAAACTTTGTACTGTTTCTCGTAAATACCCATACCGTTTCGATTGCGCAGATTAAGTAGGTAATCGTACATAATTTCATGGCTATAATATTTTCTTCTTGAATCTCTGAGGGTCCCCCGTCAGAGATTCAAGTCAACTCCCTTTCACGTTTTAAATGTGGACTCACCGTAAGTCACGTCGACCGAAGTTAAGATAACTCACGATAAATCAGATTTACGCTTATGTAAACTGAAGCGATAATTTACCCGCCCGTTTTCACTGGTGCGGTCAAGAAATCGATGCAGCTTTCGACATTCGAGAATCGAGAATCTCGATTCTCTTCATAATCGGAAAAAGCTGGGGGCGCATCGATTTATTTTTGAAAAGAGAAAGCATCGAAAATATCGAGTTCGTCGACACCCACTCTTCCGGGTTCCGTATTATATGCTAAGGTTTAAATAAATAAATACGTCGCGTGAGACATTGATTCTTATCGCGTACCAATGAGATTTATTCGGGGCTTTCGACCGGATTTATCGTGTTACAAGGAACCCGTTCCGTGCCTACTTAGCTCAGTAAATAAAGCTCCACCGAAATTAATGGTGTTCTTTCTTAAAATAGATGACTAAATACCGTGGCTCACGTTATCTCAGTAACCAAGCCTTGTTTGTATTGGTTGCCTTACGTAATCTAAGCTTTGGGTTCCATTAAGACAGTGACCTCAACTACTGCATTATCGTGTTTCGTTGTGTTCAAGTACTCTTGTTTATCTACTGACTGAATGTTTACGGAAGGACTACTTAATGTCTTCAATGTAGGTAACCTATAGATAATATATTTAGGTAATAGGATGGTTGCTGCTACGATACATTAATGTTGTACGAGTATCTATGTAATAGTCAATAAAAATCCAAATATTTTACTTTACATAAACCTGGGCACTTAAAACGTCTTCCACTTGGGTATTTTTAGACATAAGTACTCAAAAATCAAATCCTTGATCCATAGTGAAATCCATATCAATCAATGAGAATAATGGTTCCGTGTTGACCCAGTGGGTCGTGGGTTCGAACCCAGACAAGGCGCTTTACTTTGCGTAACTAATTCATCACCACTGCTCTCAAAACGGTGAAGGGAAACATCTTGAGGAATCCGGCATGTCCTAGAACCAAGCATTCAAAGACATTTGACATCTACCAACCCGCACTGGGCTCGCGTGGATTACAGCCCGCTCCCTCTCGAAGAGAGTAAGTCTGTATCCCAGCAGTGGGACTGGAGAATATGGTGAAGTATGGTGGAGAATATACCACAGTACAATACTTCTGCCAAAACAATATTCTGTAGGTACACACGTCTATAAATATCCAATTATAGCTGACCTCGTATTGTATAGACTTTTCGTACGACGAAAAGTCAGCTTAAACTGGAAATTTATGCTTGATATGTAGCCGTGCGTAGGAACCCCTTTATTAATAAAATAAGTGACAGACATAATGTTAACAATAGAAATAGAAATAAAATACAAAGATCAACCATTTTTCAGACTATCTTAAGTACATACACCTTGTATGGGGTACTGTGTTAAGTGTTACAACAAAATACCTTGTGAAAAAGCAATTAAATAAAGGAAAGTTTAAAACTCATGTTAAAAGTACACTTTGTAAACAAGGATATTACAAATTGGAGGATTATATACAAGATAGGAATGCTTGGAAACATGCTGGTCCTGCTCCATAGGACAATCTAGAGGCTAGACAAAATCAAACTGTTTGCTTATTGAATTGTATAATTTGTTATTTTTACTTTACTCACACACTGACTTATTCCTAGTTAATATTTAAGGAAAATCATATACTTTTAAAATTTTTGTAAATATGTGAGCACCATGCACCTATCACGTGATTGATTTATCTGTCTTTGCTTTGTTTTAAATTATTTTTTTACCGGTTGTGGTTTAGTGTTTTTATTCTTCTCCATACGAAACTAACTTTTGGAAGGGGCGCCCCTACTTCTCCATACGAAAATACCTCTTGGAAAACCATTTCAATTCTATTTAATGTAAATGTTGACATTCAAAAGTGCCTTTTAGTGCCCATTAGAAATAAATGCTTTGACTTTGAAACATTAGTAATTTAAGGCCTTGCTCACACTACTCTCGCAACAGATGAGCAGAGTCAATGTCAAAGCCTTGGACACGGAACACCGCCAGCAAATGGGAGACGAATATAAACACCAACCAGCCTTGAACAACACTTTGTTTAAGGTAAGTCAGCACAGTATGCGTTATCGCAGTTGTTTGTGGCCTACGATATTAAATACGACGCACAAAATCATAATTCACTGTAATGTATGGACAGCAAAATGCTGGAACGGATAAGCGTTTTCGGAGGCGAAATGCTGTTTAAGTAATGTTGGCGATGTTGTGTGTTGTTGGTAATTAATTTAATGGGTTTTGTATGATAAGTTGTGTGTTTTTATTTTGTTTTTGCACGTTATAACTACTTGCGTTAATGTACGAGTATTGAGTAATCGTTTTTTTTACATTTAACATATTTCACGTTACACCCCTTTATAGTAACTTACCTAAATACAAACATACATACTTAATTGGAACGCCATAATTAAACTTTGGAGAATAATTATGGCGTTGCAAGTATGTATGTTTGTTCACCGTTTTCACCAAAACACTATTTACTGCGTGCTTCCACCTACATGTAATTCATATTTTATTTACACATTCTACCACATTTTCCAATATCCCCACACATATTTTTACAAGCACCATAGAACATTATTCTAAAACATAAAAACCCTTATCAACACAACATCTGATATATTTATGATTGTTAAATAAATGATTTGACTAAATTTAACAACCACTTTACGCACGAGCGGGCTCATTTACCCCGCAGTTAATTCCTTTACGTGACTTATTAGTTAGTTTCCCTCCAATAGTGCACGCACTATGCCCAAACATGAATAGATTTATACCCAACAACGGCTTTGTAACCACGCAGCATTATTTACCATTTATTTTACAATTCATTGAACTTTCTCATTGATGCTCGGTAAAAGAAGCGATCGCGCTCAGAAGATATAGCGCAATGTATATCGGAATAAAACTCGAAATTTTCTCACCAAGCAATTTCGCAGAGCCCACATTATGTACACACATAGTACATACAGATTCGGTACAACACAGAAATCCACTTACCCCGTACAGTGGGGCCCTTAAGAGTATCACGTTGGCTGTTTACAAGAAGGGCTCAATTTATTTATTCGTTCATTAAGCAGCGAGGCGGGGGATCTCTGCGAGAGACGAATTTTAGGATAATGGCTGTATGGTGTGCTTATGAGCATAGATTATTAAGGCGTATGCGGTTGATAGAAGAAAAGCCGTCGAATAAATAAAATTACAGCAACGGCCCTCATTTACTTTTATCGTTATTTCGCAGCTTATAATTTTTTGTACACCGATTTCTTTTCAAGTAGCAATTCCAAATTTTGTCCCGAAGATGTGGAATAAAACGTGCGCGAAGTATTAAAAGAAATATTTTTCTAGTCTCATTTGAATAGCCCAAAAAAAACGCAAATATTTCTATTAAATTTCCGTGATCTGCAACAGAAATCGATTTGAACAATCAGATATAAAAACTATTACAGATAATAAATCAATTATCTACACGAAATGTTAACGAAACAAAAACGTGAGAAACAACAAATCGATTCACCGCAATCGATGGCTAGTTAAAATCGAATCGTCGCATAAACGGTATTAAACAAATCGTACCAGAGATTCCCAATCCGTAGAAGGTGAGAGACAAAAAATCTTGACATTTAAATTGAGAATCTCGCAGTAGGTTGAGTTAGTTGAGCGTTTATGGTTTGTCTGTGGCTGTGTATCGAATCGAAGCCTATAAAGCTGCGAACAGTTTATAAAACTATCAGTTTTATAATTCAACCTAATAAAGGCGCTATATTGAATTTGGCGTGTAATTCAATAATGGTGTCGGAACACCGGCGGCACTCGCAGTCTGGCCCCGACTATTACGTGCAATCAACGATTTGATACAGAGAGATTGACCTTTGGCTATGAAATCGCGATGCAAGACCGAGAGGATATCTTTAGGAAGTGTTAAAGTGAATCGGTAAACGATTAATTCGGGACTTTCAAAATCATAAAACTTAATAAAAAGTTTGCTTTCTGAAAAAACCCAGTCACGAGAAGGAAATTTAATTAAAACTTATTTCAAAGTCGTGATGAATTTATAATTAGATTAGATAAGTGTTTCATAGTTTTCTATAAAATCGAGACAGTTATAATAAACAAAATTGCAATATTTATAATAGAAATTTTCTTATAGAAATTCTCGAAGCCGTTGTTTCAAGACGTTGATAACTTAATCGTCCAACGATATTGATGTTCAGCACCTAACAGTGAAATTAATAGTGTTGTCATGTCGTACGGTAGTGTGTGCGTAGCATTATAATCCTCTTACCGCCCGTACTTAACTACTACACACTGTACAAGATACACTTCTAAAGAATTTGTTAGCAAAGACATCTCCTTTACGATAATGTTCGATTTTCTATTAAACTTGAAAGCGTTCCACGTCCCACATTCTTATCTCGAATGTTCTACGACATATTTTTCCAAAGTTTCCCGGCGCGAGCTTTCAGGCGGCCGCGTATAAAGCTCTATTCACACATGGCGGGAGATAAGGTAGCTTTCACACCATTAAGCTGCGCGCTGGAGCCCGGGGCTTTTCCAGATTAGATTATACACTCGATTTATGACGTCATTAAAGCTTTGATAATTACTCGGGACAGGCTGCGTAGGCGAGACGCGGGAGGGGCGCGGTAGGGGACGCAGGGGGGATGCAGGGTGCGCGAGGGGGGAGGGGATGCTTGTACTGTTTGATTGGATTCCTGGTACTGCGAGGGTTAAAGGATTAAAGTTATGGAGATTAGTTCGCCGCCCGCGGCCGCGCTTCGTTTATGTTAAAAGGTCTATAGAGATATGTACAGATAAGAGATTGGTTATTGCCAATTGTGATACCGTGGCAGGTTTTAATTTCGCTCGTACGTTAGTAAATAAACTCCCGATTGGTTTTAGTAACAAAACAATAGCTTATAGTGTGAACGCCGATATATCGTGTGATACGATTCGTGAACACGCAAACGATATTATTTACCAAACGCTATCTGTGTATGGCTGATTAACAGCGCGAGCTTATACCAAATTATCAATATTAATTACTAAGTAAATCCTAGCACGGAATTAATATGTATTGTCCTTACACTTGTGCCACTTAAGATTGTTGCAATTTACAATATTCTGTATCCTTGGTAGTAATTGCACTTAACGAATAAATTCAAGCTTGTTAGGATGGCTTGTTTAAAGTGGTAGTGGGCTGGTCAAGTGGCTCTGTCTCTCGAATGCACCTTGACTTCCCTCTAGAAGGACATGACTTTATGTGACTGACTTGACACCAGACAAGGGTATAGTCGTTAAGGTTGTGAAGGGGTATTGACTCCAAAAAAAAATACATTCCAAATATTATCGGAAAAATTCTGGCCACTTTGCCTTCGAGAAAATGCCCAGAATTTTTCTGAAAGAAGAAGGCATTTGAAAAGACTTCTGCGGGTGTAGGTGCCTACACCTGCAGAAGTCCGTTATATGTGAAAAAACAAAAGAAAAACAAAATAAAAGACATCCTATAACAGTTGAAGATCATTTTGACCTCAGAAAAGACATTGACACTGTCAGGTGACGAATATTCCCCATGAACAATGCTACTTTTAGGTAGGACATATTGTGTTGTGGTTTAATTGGACAACACTAGTTGTGTGTCGTCATTGAAGAATTGCAGTTTGCAGTAATGTAAGTTGACGACAATCAATTAAGTCCCTTAATTCATAGAGTCCTTTGTTTAAAATAAAAACAACCCATGCAGTTGCAAAAGGTCTCAGATTGCGGTTTAGTGAGACTTGAGACAGATGCCAAAACTGTGAAAACCCCACCATCTATTTAATTAATATCTAAGCTTTATATTTTCAAAGTGCCTAAAGCCGGTCAGCTGCAGAACTCCAAGCATCATTCGAACAGCTAAATAGGTCCAACGGGAACCCATCACAACACAGATATCTGATAAATAGTTGTAAATTGCTCTAAAAGAGATCAATTTTCTCTACACGTGCGCTGTTCAGCGTTTAATATCGTAATTCAAACAATTATGACCGTTGTATCTTATGAATTACAGGCAATTTTCCATCACACCGCCCTCGGGCGTTTATGAAAAATGTATATTTTCTCGGAAACAAAAGCTGTTAGAACGACTTACTGTAAGGCTTATCTATTATGCCTGCACATACTTCCCTCGTCGCTTGAACGCAAAGTAAGCGAGAAATTGTTTTCCTTTTAAAGTGTAGGTATAACTTGAAATGTTTATAAACCATTGTTAGGAAGTGTGGACTACGTAATACCTACTAGAAATATATGGCTGGATTGTTAAAAATAGAAGTTGTGAGTACAATGCCGGCTAGATTGAATACAATATGACCTTATAACTGTGTGGCGGTTTGAGTATTTTGTAAATGCCCTGCAGGTCTGGATAGCGTCGTTTGACGGGATGTTGAGCTCCCTAAAATAGGGTTGAGCTACACGATGACTGATGCATGCAAGCCATCTGTTCAGAAAAACAGGTTCAGAAAGGCTCTACCAGACATGACCCTGCATTGTTAGACTTACATAAAATTTAATACAATGTATGAACTTTAAAAGAGACCATGACCGCTGAGTTTGTTTCTGCATTTCTTTTCAGGGATCAGTCAGCTAGGAAATGCCAGCGCTATCAAGTTTTAAAATATGTATAACAGTAAATAAACATTAAATTCAATTTCGTTTCATTTGCGGTTTTGAATTGCTTGGTAAATTTTGATCCTCAATTTCAACTATCATACTTCACCATATTTTTCAGGAGAGTATTCAGTCACTAGAAGTAGGTACTTAAAACCATCCAAACACGAACACGAATCCTAATTTTTATTTAACCACCCACTTCGCCTATCCGGCCTAGTGAGAGGGTGTTTGAATTTTTTACTACCTAAATACTTCCTAACCAGTACCTAACTTTTTGCCCTGGCATTAGTGCAGCTATTTTGGCCTGGGACCACCCATCAGGGTCTAATGGGCGTCCGCGAATGACCCTACAATTAAGTGTAATGAGCCGACCCAAAATGCCGAAGCGTATATTTAAATATCTATGTAGGTACAGGTAGGATAAATTTGTGTCTTCTAAGTGCTGTTGCGTCGGAATTGGATTTTAATTATATTGATGAAACATGTTTTAGTATCTATATTTAAATAGCTACTTAACTGAGCAATCTAACTACTTAAAATATACGTAATAGATTCTTTTAACATTTTCGTCCCACGGAGGCATTCCTTTTCAAAAGTGTTTTTCATATGCCTACCTAACAATATTTGGAGGCATTGTGAAAAAACCTTTAAAATAGATAGAATCTTCTGTTGTGTTGTCGCTTGTATCCATACTATTTGGTCACATAGAGGCAAAATGAAAAAAGTTTTACATAGTTACAATTTACAGGCAAATTCAAAAATAGTAATGTTATTTTTGTTCCAAAGCTTTGCTGCGTGCAAAACAAAAGTGACGATATTTCCAAATCGGTAAAAGACCATGCATTGACGACTTTATCGTTAAATACCCAAAGCATACCTACCTACTGAAATAAAAGAACATCAAAGATGATTTCACTTGTTTCAAACTTTCCAATTTTATAATGCCTACGTCGGGAATATCTTCAGCTGTTTTGAACCCTTGACAAAAGAATATCAAAACATCAACGAAATGTAAGTTCCACAGCAACCCGGAAAACTATCGTCCAATCCATATTTCAGCAACGTTACCCATTACGGTCTATTAGCGTCAGTAAATGGTGCATTAAAAGTGTCCTATCATAAGTCCGGTCGCATTTGGCAGCGGCATTGTGATCCTGATACGTCGAACAAACGCGCGATAATGATGGTCGGTGATGTTGCAAGTGCTGTACGAGCATTTGATGCTTTTGATTTTAATCGATTCAACATTATATTAAAGGTATGGCTTACCGCACGTCAGTAGTTTCACTTCAAATACGAAAACAGCCCTTAGAAACGAAATAAATGCGCTGTCCGAGTCAGCTTGATCCCGGACATGGCTGGTTGACTTTATTAAAACATATGCCTAAAAAGTTTTGGTGTCATTTAATTAGGCACTAATAAATAGAGGTAGGTAGGTATAAGTGTAATAATTACGTAACTGCCCAAACAAATATATGGCTGGCAAATAGTTTTAGAAAAGTTTATTTTAAAACTTTTTTTCAGCCACCTCCTTCTTGTAAAGCATGACATGATACAAAAAAATGTTTCAGGCCGCGGTTTATTGTAATAGTAGGTTTTCAGCGGAAAATAATTAATTAGAAAAAAAAATAACAGCATTTCCAGTAAATAAAAGTCTTGTAACAATCTTTGTCTAAATAAACACGACCGTCATTCTAACAGTAACGGGCAGTAACAGTATCTAATCTACCGTCCGTAGTACGAGCGGGCCTGTAAGCTTCCGATATTGTCCAGTCAAAATAGGCGATAATTATGAAATGTGGCGCCGATTGTCGCACCATTAGGCGGCTTTGTGGCTTCGACCAGTACGTGCCTGCTCCTAGATATGCAAATGTATCTACTATCTATATTTTGCCAGTGATTTATGTACTGCCAGCTCTATGGTAGCTAAGACTAAAACGTCCGCCAAAATATTGCGCCGTATGAATATTAATTTTTAAATAGATCAAAAATACTTACCCAGGTACCTATGTTGAAATTATAAAGAAAATAATTCACTGATCTGTTTTATTTTTATTTTCATTACTGGCAAACTAGAATAACAAAATCACGCACTGTATACAGCCAAGGTAAGAAACAAACTGAAATATGTAGCTAACGGAAAAATTAAAATTTCTTTTTTGAATAAAAAAACGTCGTCATTGTGGTGCTCATCACCTGCTAAATTGCGCGTGACAAAACATTCATACCAATTAATAATTTTGCACAATTTTACACAAAAACAACAATAGGAGAAAGACTTTCTTCTAAAAAAGCTTCGAAGGTGTAATTATCTAGGTACCTTTGTTTCGTAACAAGCCTAATGGTCCGGAACACCTTTGTACATTGTCAATGTTACTCTAACAAGGTACTTTTTAGTGGTTTACGGAGCAATAAAATCGGTACGGACAAGGCCAAACATTGCGGGATTCTTACGATATTATTTGCAATATAAGAAAGGTGCTCAGTATTTTTTTCTGAATATAACTTTTTATTACACTTCCTTTCAAGGTTGCGTCACACAGTTAACCCATTTAGAGGCCCAAAAAATTATTCTTTGTCGCTGTAAGGGTTACGTTTTTTAACAAAAACTTTGTTTTATTTTTCGTAACAACAGGGTTCCGCGAACGCGTTCTCTACAAAAGGCTAAACCGTTTTGTTACCAAAGTTTTTGTTTTGTTTTATCGAAGTTAAATATACGTTTGAGGCTATTGTGTTTGGGCCAGTTTGTTGTCTGCCATTTAGTCTTGAAAAAATCCTTCTTGTGCACGCTTGCCTTCAGATATCTATGAGAGATAATCGAATTATACTTAGTTCTACAAGATCAATGACAGTTTATAGTTCAGTTACCGTTTAACTAGGATTAAGTTAATTAGTGTTCATGAGTGTACTGATACGCGTTCATCGTTAAAGGTAAGGAAATTCAGTTTATTCTCCATCTCTCAAACGTTCCTATTTAAATTTGTATAGCATGGTTTTTGCAGTTGTGAGGTAGGTATTGGATTATATTTCCTTTGTAAAACTGAGCATCTATATTTTCTTAGTACATTCAGTAACTGTTACGTTATTTATTAGGTTCTAAGTGCAGTTCAAATGGTCGCGACTAGTCGTGAGAACAATTCCTACCTTAAAGTCATAGTGATTTAGCATATAAGGGAAGGTATCAGTTTCCTTAAATGTTACATAAGTGCCTACATAATAGTGACCAATTCACGTCCACGTCTTTTGTAGCTACCTACAATAATTTATCAATTTATAAACCTTCTAACCTTAAACGCACAAACACCTACTATCTCAAGCAAATAAAATAGGAAAAAATATAGCTTTTTAAAGCGGAATTTTCGTAGGTATATTTTTCAAATACATTTCGTATAATCTATTGAAATATTCACGGATGCAATATTTATGTATGAATCAATTTAGGCGACCACCCATTAAACAAGTTTTTATGCCTACTGATAGTCGAGAGTCTATTTATTTATACATTACCTACTGAGTCGTTCGTAACCAGTTAATTAGCATTTTATCGATAGAAAAAAATCTATAATATATTTCCCCGTTTTTACAGGCTTTTCAATCAATGATTTATGTCTGTGTATTTCTTTTGTGTCGCGTACCCTATGTGGTCGTTAGATTTATATTTATACATCCGTTATTAAAATTATATTAAGGCTTTAATTAATTGGAAGTATTTGGTAGGTAAGGCGTGTGGTCTTACTTATATGACACGCCTGAATCAGCTGAAAGTGACACTCTGTACGTGATACTCTAGAGATAGAGTGATCAGATTTATCATTGTAATACCTAGGTTACCTACGTAATGAAGAAATTCCTTATAACTGAATAACAAAATTTACATAATTGTTTTATAAGTTTAAAACGAACATCTATTTAGACCTAAGTATGCGTGTACAGTTTAGATCTCAAACTCAAAGCATTTATTTCAAATACCTACAGGCACTTATGAATTGTCGAGGTCGGTCCGTCAGAAAGATGAAGCTAGTTGCCCTTTCCAAAGCGTGCACTCACACAAACGCAAAGCTCAGCTTAGGCCTCGCGGACTGTACTTATGGAGTAGAACGGATAATAAACTACACGGACACTATTAAATCAAAATATGGTTACATCATTCCTGGTAAATTATGCATGCAAGAACGATGCAGATCGTTCAAAGTGTCCGTAAATAAATTTTAAAAAAAAACAAGCCGTGGCAGCTAAGAGATGACCAGTAACTACTGACGGCGCGGCGGCGCCTGTTCACGAACATGACGCATGGATTAGCACCATTCAGCTCAACCATTTTCAAGGAATCTACAGCCATCATCACCTTTGCAATTTAGTCACAGGTAAATAAGATACCTAAACATTGCGATTGTGATAAGCATTTGCCACTTTTTACTTATTAAATGCTACAATATATAAATATAAGACAAAAAATATCCAGAAACCGATGCTTATGAGTACATATGCGACAACATTTTATCTCAACACCATAATTTGCAAGTTCTACCATAAATATTACCAAGTCTATATCAATATCCTCTCCATCTCTACACTGGTGCACACATAAATAATGGCAGGTTGTTGGTAAGCCTTCCACCTTCTAACACCCCTATTAAATTACCCTTTACCATCTGCTGTGGTTTGGCCAAGGTGAGGGAAACCCGGGCAAAGCGGAAGCCTGAACATATATCTAGACACCCCTTTAAAGGAAAGAAAACAATAAAACAATGTATTGAGTCAACAGTTTTCATTTATTAACAATAAAAACAAATCTAACAAATGTTGTCTCTAAATTTTAAAAGTGAAATAGCTTCATACAATAAACATAATTTGATTTAGATTCAAGATGCATCTTCTTGTTAGAAAATAATTTTACACGCGAAAAACAACAGAGAACGTCTCGCAGTATCAAAAAACGCCGTACAAAATGTTATTTTTAAGAAGCTCGTAAAAAGACCAAAAAGAGGTCGTAATTGAAGCCCGAAGCTATAAGTGCTCAATTACATTGCATAAGAAAATTGAATCGGCTCTCGAACGAAAATACTACCCACTTATATTGAACGCCTATTACTAAATGAACGTTTAATGTATTTAATATCTATCTACTGACACATAAATACTGTGGTACTAGCAACTCGTCTTACCTTTGCCATTTCTGTTTGAATTTTCAGGATAATGGATTTTCAGGGAAAACAATGTTTTAATACAAGTGTCGGTTAGCACATTTACCACAATAGGTAAGATTGTTTACAAATTTCCTAAGATTTTCTGAAACTGAAAAACATAAATTTAATCGTCAAAATCAAAGAAGTCGTACGTAGTACCTACCTTCTTAATTACGTTCTAAAATACTTGACCTTAAAGATGGTGGATTTCATTTTAGCATTGACTTTTTTTCTCTTACAAAATCTTCCTGTATAAAATACAAAGTTCATGCTCGTTACTTAAAGCCTTTAAATATAAACATAAAACAAACCCAACACAGTCTTTATATAATATCTCCGTCTTGTCGTGTAATAAGTCTGGCTTTCTTTAGTAGTTGTGCATCGTGGCATTTGGTGGGCTCGGGGTGAGATGCCGGGTGGTGGCAGCGGTTTTCAAAGGTGCATGATAATGCTCAATATTATGCCTTGCTGGCATTTTGGGCCTTCAAATCTAAATTCACCTATGTCAAAACGCCATGGTCTTCATTAGGTGGAATAACTGCTGGAGTTTCCTGAAAAAAACAAAACAATTTTCATCACTTTATCCTTCATCACCTTTTTTGAAAATGTTTGGGGGATTATTTCTCTTTTATGACTTGATCATTTCGGGTTGCTTGTATCCATACTTACTTACCTAATAAAAGAGAAGAGTATTCGATGGCATTGCATATAACCTACCTACAGAAAATTTTACAAGTTCGTTTTTCCAATTTGAGTCCCTACTTTCACTTTGATTTTGTAAATAATAACACTGTTCTTAAATCCAAATACCCTGAATTCGAGCCCCTCGGTTTACTAACAAAATATGCAAACCACAACACTGATAAACGGTTACCAGCACTTTTATATATCTTCCAACCATCAGCAATATTTCAATCAAAACAAGAAATTAATTTTCTTGCCACAGTGTAAAAAATAACAGTCTCACCTACAAATTCACACAGTTTTTCCAAACGCTGTTGTACCTCGCAGCATGTTCATTTATTCATTGGGCATGAATTATACAACAAGCGAAGTGGAAAAGCTAAATCAAAGAAGCGAACATCTGCATTCCAATGAAAGTTTGAGAATCAGCCGCGTTTAGCAACTGTGTTACTATGGTAACACGAAGAATTGTCGTTCCTTTGTTTTATAGAGGAATTTATGGTATTTTTATCTTGGACATTTTCATGAATGTTCAAGTCCTGCATGATTTTAGAATTTTTCATTTTAATATTTTAGTACTTAATCATTTCTGTGTCACATCGGATATCATTTTTATTTTGCACCCTGACTTACCATCCTTATTAGAACTATCCTGTTTTGGTCTGATCTTCAATTTTTTTTCTTAACGGTACCACGAAACTGGTAGGTATCCTTCCAATCATAACACAGCCCGGTCCTAAATAACATCCTATATAAATCCTCGGGCAACCCTTAGTAGAGGTCTTTAGTCAGTCCCTCCATAAGTCAGTTCCTCGTGTCTGCCAGCAGATAGTGGCCCCCGAACCCCGCACCCTTCCGCCCACATAAACTTAATACTACATAACTCACACTTGAATAAATTATTGGCAACTTATTCTTGTTTGCAGAGCCCCTTTTTGTCTAGTCTTGTTTATTCTGTGGCGCGAATATCTGATCGTGTGCGTGGATGACTGATGGTGGTGTAAGAATAGTTAGCGTTATTGGCTGCGATAATTGGCTGTATAGTTTGTATGAGGTGTATGTTTCTACCATGCAACTTCGTGGAGGGTAGTATCTGATTTTGGACCTAATGTTATGCTTGAAGGATGAATAATAATCGTGAATAGTCATATGTCTTTTTTTTACTTGTCGTTTGCTGACATTTAAGAGCTATTAGGTTTTTATGCAGTTAATGCCATTTTAGATCAGTCAATAGGTCAAGGTTAAAAAAGTTCAAATAAAGGTTACTTTTGAAGCTTAGTTGTTGTTAAATTTTCTCTACCAAAGTCAAAAGGTTTACCAAATATTATAGCCATAACTCAGTTTAGTAACCGGATAAACCAAAAGACAACCTCCAGATAAAAAAATTTTCAACCACCAGTATCTTTCATGGTAGGTACTTCAAAACATGTTTTACATTAGCATTACTCATGAATATTGATTGGCTAAAGATTTATAGGATTTTCAAAGAAAAAACACACATTCCGTGACGTGTTTTAAATCGATATGTAAATACATACAAATACGTAGACATTGGTAATATATGCTGTCTCAACATACCTGTATGTTTACCATATAATTTGTGTAGAAACTTTTTCTTCTTGGCAACTTTTTTACTTATTGAACAAGTAGCAATCAATGAAGCAGGTAAGTGCATCGGTCAAAACATTGCATTATACTTACCTCATTACGCCTTCTGACCGCTTTGCATGGTAACAACGTATCATTATGCGGTCTTAAAAATTACCAATGCACATAGTAGTCGTTTGCAGACAGTGCCAATGAGTAGTTTTCATTTTATTCTTTTATAATTCTACAAAAGCCCTTTAGTTCTGAGACAAGCTGTTCAACCAAGCAACCAAAATATTGCACGATCCGTTTTTAAAGGAAAATGGCCTTTGAAATATTTGCAAAAAGGTCAACTGAAAATGCTTGAAAAGGCTATAAGGCTGAGCAAAATAACCTAAAACATAAATCATAGACATGCTATACAACTTTGATTCAGGACTTGGCTTTGTATTTTTCTTTTTGCTCTGGGTACTGGGTCTTACTGCTAGTGTCTTTATTTCCCAACAACAATAGGAAATCCAAGACCTAGAGAACAACAAAACACAGTACTGAATCACGCTAAGTGCTAAAGAGCATATTCTCGTTTTTTTTTTTAAGCAGAACCGTGAGTGGGCACAGGCAACGATACGAAGGGCCTTTATCTCACCGTGATGTATACTCTGTCACGACTGGCTTCGGACGTGACCGAAACGCGAGCCGATTTATTTTGTTACTTAAATAACCGCTTGGACTTTGTTTTGATTCGTCATTCGAATTTTCGTATGTTGTACCTATGTCTCTTCTTCTTTTTTTTAAATTGATATGAGAACCTCAAAGTGGGGAGCATCCGTTTATCGAATTAAGTGCTAAGATATGGTATCACGTTTTGTTTTGAATTATTCAGTTGCGCATATCCTTTCGTTACTCACTTGTTTTTTTTAATGTATAGGAGTAGGTACCAACATACCTTACTAAAAATTATCTTCCTAGAATTGTCTACACGAACCTTCGAATAGTCTACAAGCGACAAACAAGTCCCTTTACGTTCAAATTTATCTGCCAATAAATAACAAGGCGGATATACCGCACAAAGATAAAATTACCCACAAAATACATAACAATCTGAACCAAATAATGCCCTGAAACACAAAACCAGACAATTAGCAGTGTATAAATCAGAATGTGAACATTCCTTTATCCTGCTCCATCTACAATATGGCGGTACTGGTGGAAGGCAGTAGGCTAGGTTGTAAGGCTGTGCCAGAAACTTATGGGCACTGTAAAAGGATGTTCCTTCACGACAAGGTACGATAAAGCTACAAGGCCCAAGGGTATTGCGACACGGAAACTGGAGCTTTTCCCTTGTTCTTGTAGCTCGCATCTATGTGGGAACTATAGTTTAAGAGTGGATGTTTTGTTTAGAACACCTTGCGCTGGCACGAGTTATAGGGCTTGATAGTGGCTTATACTTCCTAAGCACCCAAATATTTCAGGAATATTATCATTAAAAAAAATACAGTTTTTTGAGGCTAATTAGGTATGAATTTTTCAGGTTTTAAGGCATTGTGACTTTGTTTCTGGGTATCATCAAATCATCATAAGTATGATAAAATACCAAGAATGATCCTGGAAGAAGCAAAAAGCAGCAAGTGAAATTATGAATGACAAAAAAGCCTGTGCAAAGAAGATGTATGGAACGGTTTTATATAACTTCTGCAGCCTTCATTTCTATCAATATTCATTAACTGCACCTAGAACAACATACAGCTTAAGTAAATATTTATTCAGTAAATTGACCGCATTAAAATTACAATAATAATATTGATGGATAAATGTATTGATTAGCAAAACCATTAAGATAAGTCAAATTCCGTTTATGGCAAAGTTGACAACAATCCAGTGTCTATCCTAATTAAATACGTACCTGGTCAATTAATTTAGAATTTATAATCAGGTATTTAATCGAATTATCGTTCATTTAATTTAGTTGAAAGGGCCTGATAAAATTGCTGATATTTATATATATGTATACTGTTTTTAAATTTTCATGCATCTCTTTACTAATCAAATTGGTTCATTATCTACATAATTTACGCTCTGAGTTAAAAACTACAATTTTATACGTCTTAGTCTCGACAAATGATAATCAACTGCAGGTGAAAATACCTTCTTTAACTTGAGACAGGTGAAACATTTAGTTAAGTATGTTTAACTTTCATGAAAAAATATAGCGTGTCCAGATATTTTCCTCCGCCTGTCAATTAGCTATACAATTTAAGATATAAATCTTTAAAAAAACAGTAAAATATTAAACACCTAAACAACAAAAAATAAACGTACTATCAGTAAGTCACTCTCCCTTCGAGAAATAACAACGCAAAATGCGATGCAATCAAATGCGTCCGCGCAGTTAATTCAACGGCATTTAAAACATAGTTCGAACACATTCAAATATGTTTTAGAAGATACTCAAGGAAATGATACCTTTTACGGAGAATTTAAAGTTCAAATTACATTGGAATGGACTGTGTTGTAGGCTGTTTTATTTGTTGGAACATAAGTAGATTTATAAGACACTGAACGATGTGTAGAATATTGTCTGAGGTCCTGTCACCCGTGTTTAATGTCTCTGTTCCAATGAGATTCCACTGCGCAAATTATGGGAACAATGTCGGTTGATTTCTGCCACCTCTGTCACTTAATCAAATTGCCCATGGGAACAGCTAGCGTTTAGTGATTATCCTGTCTTCAAAGCGTCTTGGTGCTGGGTTCAATATCTCCGTGCACATACCTCTTAATTACCTACATTAAATATTCACTGCACATTTGAACAGTATACATTGCTACCGAATTATTTTCGTTTTTACGGATTTCTGTAATAAATGACAGGCCTTATAAAAACGAAAAAAAAAAATTGATTCTTCTACACAAACAAAACGCATGTTACATTAAAAAAAACATAAATTACACAAATACAAAGTAGCTAAAGGCCTCGTACCTATTCATAAAATAAAAGTTTTGGAATTTTGTCCATTGCTTACAGGGCAATCATAGATAGCAGGGGCGTAGCTGAGGCTGAGGCTGTAGGGGGGGTGAAAGGGGGAGGGGGTCAATGCCTACTCTAGAAACTTCTTTGCCCACCCTAGAACAATCGAAATTCGTATTGTTTAAACGCTTTTTATTACCTAGGTATGGTTCCTCAAAAGTTAAAAGGAAAAAAAGTAACCTTTATACCTATAGGATCACTTCGTTGTCCGTCGTTCCGTCTGTCTGTCTGTCAAGACCCGTTTGCTCAGAAACGTGTGGAGGTAAAAAGTTGAAATTGGTTACTCACAATTAAACAGGTCTGATAACTTTTTAACAGTGAAAGCGTTATTAAGGTCTTGGCAACCTACTTTACATGAAATGTTTTTGGTGGGATTATTTATAATCTCTCATTAAATGACTGTGGTTAGTTCAGCTAGACGGCTTCCTCTCTAGACAAACAGCTGTTTTATCTCACGCATGTTAAAAATCAATGGAATGAAAGACGGGATGGCCGACTTTTCTTTACCCAATACGTCACAAAAATGTTCTACAAAATCTGCACATTAATTATCATTATCTTATATTCGTAGAAGTCATAATAAGTACGTTATGTGCCAAGTAATTTTACAGCATGATTATTTTGAAATTGTTCTAAGTGAGACTACGCACGATGCTAGTAACTACGCCAAGGCAAAACACTGCACCATGAAGACTCCTACCTACCTACTGAACAGTTATTTATTCATCCATCGTATGCTTGTCACAAAAATTAACAGATATTTCGTCCTTTCTAAATCAAACATTGCGTAGTGTGTAGCCGAAAAACACTGACAAAAAATTTGCAAGACAATCCACATCCTTTTCTAGCAGGCAATAAAAAAAGTATCTCTATAAATGAAACAATAGACAGGCGGCCAGCATTATTATAATCCAAATAACATTAGCATAATTAATTTAATCCACGAGCAACGTAAACGGCTAGTCTGAATCACAGCATACTCGCTACTTATAATATACGCTCGTGATAAATTCCTCTAGGCATTCAAAAATAGCTAACACCGAATAAATCCAGTATACAATGCAGAGTAATCTCTTCAAGAATCAAGATTACGGGGTATAAAACCGGCCATACACGAACCTCAAGTGTTAAGTGATTAACGATTAAATAATAAGCCGCCGCTCACTCGTAAAACAAAGATTAACATACAGTTACGGGTGTAAATAGCCTATAACTTTGATTTTTACGACTAAATAATCGTAAAGGAACCCTGGTAAAGCGGCTATATTAAAGAGGCGAGTTTGAATGCGGTGGAGCAGTGAAACTACGCAGGTTTGGAGTCGGGCGGTTTTTAATCGCGGACAATGCAAATGGGAGGCTCGTTGATGCACTTTTATTTTACGACACACTCATAACATAAAACACTAAATGTCTCAACAAGGGTTATCAGTTATCAGCCGTTTGAGGGACGGAATAGAGTTGTAACAGTTATGTCTGGTATTTAGATACTCATACCTATGATACTTGGGTAGAAATTCTCTAAACAGATGTCACGAGAACATCAGCTGATCGTCGCATTCCATTATAATAAGCGCATTTTGTATAAGTATGTGTGTGCCTATCCGGGTTGGGAAGCGTATACCAACAATATAACTCGTCCTAAACACAGAATGATATACTCTGTTGGTCTAACCACCTAATTTCGCTGCGTCCGCACACTGCGCCCATTACGGTTTCCCTGGGCCAAAATTCCGTGTAATTAAACAACTGAAATTTTAACAGTATCCAGTATAAATTTAATAAGGATGGGCTATTAAGAGTGTAAATGGACCAAATGTTGGCTTTCGCCAAAAACCAAAATGGGGTCTGCGGAACGGGCCGCTGTGTAAGTTTCGATCGTAATGCGGCGGCACTGGGGGACAACATGTGTAAAATATATGGGGGGCATATCAATTTTGATGATAAAAAAATTACGAAATTAACAGAATTTAATTGGAAATGTTAAAGTTTCAACCTTGAGCTTAGACTTGAATTAAAGATTGAAGTTACAGTACTTAGCTAGGTTAATTCATCATAAGTACCTACCTACAAACGCATTTGCATATTCTCAGTACCAAATCCAAAAAAAAAGGAACAACCTGTCAAACTTCCACGCGTAGGTACTAGCCTACTACTAACCAAAAAATAAAACACAATTCCAATATCAAAAACGGAAACAATCAAAATAACAATCGCCTAGATTTTAATTGAACAACGGAACAGAGATTCTCGGCGAGTGCCGGGTAAACGTCGTGAATCGCCCAATAATAATGAAAGTGATGGCCGTGACGCCGTCGCTGTATGAAGCGGCAGTTTTGGCTACATAAACAGCCCGTATACTACCCTATCTTGAACAAACAGACACCTAATATAACCCTTACCGTGTAACAATACGGGCTATTTTCGTACGTTGCGCGTATCAAGTCATAGGAAGTCTTTGTATAGCGCCCCCCTCCAGTGTGGCGGGAGGGGCCGGGTCGGCTCACACGTAGACAAAATGGCCGACTTTTTTGTCGCGAGCGATTGGGAACGCGCGCATTGTGTGTTGGCCATACGGAGCGGAGTTTAGAAATTAAAAATATGGTGTTCAAATATTGGTTGTGGTTTAGATTTATTGTCTATTGGATGTTTGACTGGTAGATTAATGTCTGTGTGGTGTGGATTTGTTTGTTGAGCTAACATGCAAGGTTTTGCGAATTTTAAAGACGGTCTGAAGAATTAATTTGTGAAATTAAGTATCGAATGTTTTAATGTAGGTCGGTATTTGAAACTTATGGTGTCTTGAAAGAAATATTTCACATAGATTGGTTACTATTGAAATTTTACCTGGCAAAAATAAATTTGCAGGAATTATTATTAGGTACCTTTTAATAAATTTGAATCTTACGTTAAATTTCTTGTTTTACCTATATACTTAAATGCGTGACTAATAATTTTGTTCTAAATAAAATCCCACTGTATTATTTTATTAAATATTTTATTCGCCTAAATTTTAATAAAATCATTCATGTGTCTTCTGATTACACTTATGCATATGTTCTACTACCTAGGTATAATAGGTTAGCGAACATATAACCGAAACAGTAGGTACAATAAAATAAGAAAATATTTCCACCGCCATGTAAACCAGTCTCAGGAAGGGTGGGTGCGGGTATTTTCAGCCGACGCGACCGGCGCCGACTGTCGAGTCCCGACCGTCTTTTTTGTTTTTAGACACTAGTCGGTACGTATGTACCTACCGTACTTACCTACGGACTAGTGTCTAGAAACCTAACTATAGCTACCTATTTTCACAAAGAATATGGCTAAGTATTCTTATACTTTTGCACTCGCGGGTAACAGTACGGAACCGTATTTTTAAAATCACGTCGGGGTCACCAATATAGAACTTTTGCTGGGACGTGATATAGGTTCTATAAGTTAGATACTATTTTATACCTATCTATTTAAGATGTCAACCTATCTGGGATACCCTAACAATTACTGAATTGTTTACCTATTGCATTCCAATAAACCATCCATCCATTCTTGACTTTTTTCATTAAGATTTTGCTACAATTTTATTAAAAAAATAATAAACTCTCATTGCTTCCCAAAAAAAAACGTAATGAAGAACCTACTCTTTAGGTACTATACTGTCATCTGTCTGTTTATGTTAGGATATTCAATCTATCTGAAACCAATGTAAAATTTCTACATGAATATCTGTAATTTATACCTTGTACATATTTTATAAAGAGTATCCAATATACTTAGATAGATATCCATCTAAAACCTACTTACACCTATAGGTATTGCAAAACCAACGATGCCATTATTTACAACCTAACTTTATTATGAGACAGTTAGGTATCTACTAAAATGATGTGCAGTTGTTCTTCTGAAGAATGCTACATTAAAGCCAATAAATATATCGACTACATTATGGATAAAGTTTATCTGGTAAAAGTTTTTGAGTAACTGCAGCAGTCGAGTCATTATTTACTTTTATATACAGGACTGTGTAAGTTGGGAAATTCTATAGAAGCCCGTTCAACCGTATGAATTTATAAACAGCATACATTACCAATTGTATAGACAAACTGAAATTAATTTTAATGTCTCTACGACAACAATGCGATTAATAACCAAAAACCAAACAATTGAATGTCGAGAGAACAAGCCAACAAACAATGGTCTAACATAATCAATTCGAATAAATCTACTTATTCATTCAAGCCAAATAAATTGTAGGCGCGATACGAATAAATCACGGAAATTAGAATAAGGAAACTGATATTCATTTTCATGGTGTTTAAAGGCACGTAACCTATAGAATACTAAGGTTTTAAACTATGGTGGTCCTATTTAGAGGAAATTTTGTATCTGTGAGGCAGCGTCCCATTGTACTGGGCCTGAAGACACCTATCTACTTACTTTATTCCTGTTCCATTGGTGTTCCTGATATCGTCCAAGTGTATGTTAAACACATTCGAATAAGAGCGGGATGGCACAAGTTTCTATGTACCTAAATGGTGTTACCAAGGAAAAACCGACTTAACATCTTCTGCCCGAATTGGTATTGGCATGCCTGTTCCTATAATATCTGATATGGTTTTGTTTAGGACAGGTTTTGTTCTATGCTTTAGAATACATGGCATTCCCGCCTAATGGGGCTCTTAGAAATTTGAGTAGGCAGAGTAGGACCAACAACATGCAACTGCCACTTCTTGGGAGATGTTGTCAAGCAATCAACATGATACCAAGTAAGGACGTTTGTGAATGCTATCTTGAGACCTAAACCATCACTGTAAACGGTTGAAAATTTGCAATAGCACAATTAAAATGGTTTCCTACATGCCAAAAACCAAAACATAATTCAGTCAAGTGTCAATCACAACATCAGCGCGAAAGTTCTTTCTTCGGAACAAAGAAACTCTACCTACTGCCTGAGTTTTGACTCATACATTCCCAGGAGGACAAAGAAATTGACATTGAACCCTCGTTATAATTACCATGCAGCCATGTAACTCACGTATTTGCAAACAATTACATCAGCTGATCGATGAATGTATTTTAATTGGCCAACAGCAGCACGCACTCTATCTCCAGGAACAAGTCAATTTGCAACTTGTAAACGGTGGAAAACTATTCATTGCATGCATCCTCACTTAAGCTAATAAAGTGATGTATTCCAAACAGCCTTGAGAATCGGTTACATCACAAACGACATTCCATCATAGACATCACTCAATAAAACGCTCACGCGAGCCAGCAAGCTATCGAGTGTGAAAACAAACAATGCGCAGGAGTTGAATGTTAAACTACAGCGGCGCTGGCGCACGTGCTGCCGATATCCGTCGAAATATTTATATTTTTATTTACGTTTTATGTCCGGGGTTGCGTCGGCGACGACGAACAAACGGCGCGAGTCGATACGATGACACCCGAATAGAGCCGAGCTTTTTTGGGGTGCCATTACATTGTATGCTGATTGATTTCGGATTGCGAGGTCCGTTTGGTTAAGTAATTTTGGCTATTCAGCACCACTTTCTTTTCTATTCTTTTCAGGCTTCTAAAAGCTTTCTTCTAGATCTAACTTTAGCAAGTTATTCTTCTACCATCGCAGAAAAAGGTTTAAACTTCAAGTCACTGCTATAATCTTAGGTAATTTTATTTCCATACGAACCACTGTTCAGCATCTGTTGTGAAATGTAGTCAGACTTTAATAAATTGACGATGGGATTACATAAATGGCCCTGAGTAGCTAGACTTTCAAATGCCAAGGTAGACAGTTAAGGTTATTTTAACCATTAGCCGCAACTTCGCAGGATATCACATTTTTGTACAATTGAACATAAACTAACTATTGGAGATAGATCTAAGGACTTCAATCAGTCAGCATCGTCAAATATTTTTAGTCTTTTTCAAGATTCCCATTGTAGAGACATGTTGTGGGGGTAATTGTGTATCATATAATATCTTTAGCTCGTCAATTAAAACAATATTTCAAAAGAAATAGGGGAACTCCCTCTTAAACACTTTAAATATAAACTACTATTTAAGTAGTTTATATTTAAAGTTAAAGGCTTATTGGTAATTGTTTTTAGAGTGTGAAAGAATTTATTGAGAAAAAAGTAACAGATAAACATGGTTACTGAGTTTTCATTAGGCACATTATTTGATGATTTTTTTATTGTTAAGATTTTACCAGACTTATTAGACATGTTAGAATATTAATTTTAACAAATTAATGTGTTGTTTTTAAATATTTGCCAGTCCATGGCGAAAGAGTATATCGGATCATAATTTTATTTATAAATATATTCTATTCTATTCTACTACCTAACAGTAGTAATCGCTTTCATTTTGACAGTTCATGAACATTCATTACGTTATTTACGTTATTGAGCAGACAAGGTTTTCGAAAAAATGAAGCAATAGATTAGCCAAGCCATTAGCCAATATCCTTCAAATTTATCTTTGATTCAGATTGTGTCTAATAATGTCTTACGCAAATAGGGTGCTGGTCACGCATTTACAATTGGGTATCCTTAAGTGAATAATTCAGGTCTAATCTATCAAGAATAGACTGGGATTAATTAATAGGTAAAAATGATGTTGGCCATCCGACCTGAATGTCGATTCTGTAAAATCTCACCGTGAAGACTTGCGTGGAGTGAGCTGTCTGTGTCATCCCGTGTTGGTCAATCGCTAGCATCAGTGGCACGGTGAGATGGTTACAGGACTAACCTAATGCAAATTGACACGGTTTCATTCGTTTCATTTCAAGAAGCTGAATAGCAATAGAAATGAAAAGCAGGTTTCAGAGATTCCATAAAACAACACATTCTCAACAAGTAATAAAATATTTTACAAACATAGGTAGGTAAGAAGATACAATATAACTCGCATCCACTCGATGTAAAAGCCATTAAAATAATTCTATTGCAACTACATGGGCAAGTTTTTAATCTGGAGCTAGCCACTTAATCGAACGCCCGTGTTGGTCGCACTATATAAATAGACACGGACGAATATATCAAGTGTAGGAACATCTTTATGACAACTAGGAAAAATTATGGAGACACACGCTTTCAACAAATCTACTACAATTTGTTCAGCAAAAGAGGTATTTTTAAAATGGTTACGTGTTACGGCAAAATTCGCTTTCCGACGGGGACGAGCGTGATTACGAATTTTAATTGTCAAATCAATTTTTAATTTGGTTGCAGTATTCCCGAATATGTTTGATGTGTCCTGTTTTAATGGATAAAGTAATAAAATTGAGAACAGTGTTTCCTTGCGGAAAATTTATTTACCTACGGCTGATGATATTTGTCGTTGGCAAGTTCGGTTAGGGATTTGGATTTTCGCCAAGATTGCCCTTGATTGGCTAAATAAGCATACGGCCTCGGTATTTTTAAGTGACTTGTAGGCATGAACCTACCTACCTATACTCATTTATACTGTGGTGTTGTGGTAGATATTAATTTGGTGGCAAGCTGGTGTAGTTTATTTTATGTCAAGGTAGAGTCGTTTAAAAGGACATTTTGTGTCTTTATAGTAATAGTTTAATTGGTTCAGTTAGTTATATAAGAAATTAAAAAAAAACCCCTACTTACATTGGAAAACAAAAATCAAAAAAATTAAATTAAAAATATAAAAAAACACAACTTCTACCTACTGAAAAATGTAGAAATGTTCTAAAAAATTTAGAAAGAAACGGTACCTTCTTAGTTTTTAGGTAAGGATACTTACCCTTCTTCAATGTCTTTTTTCTTTTTAAACCCTACATATCTGATAATTAATGGAAACGTATACCTACCTATTTAGCTAAAGGGCTGATTTTTCAATGTTCAGATAGCTTTTAGCTGAAGAATATAAATTGCAGTTTGATAGCTTTTGACCTTGGTAGGTAGTTACATGGACCAGATCAGGGAAGCTTGGTACAGAAGAGGGGAGGCTTATAAGTAGGTACTAGGTAGGCAGCAGTGGGTGGAACAAGGCTGCCAATGATGCTGATGATAATGATATAAAAAATGTCAAACCGCCACTAAGTACCTACAAAGTATTCATTTTCCAAATAGAAGTTATCATAAAATTTAAAAATCGGCTTAGGTAGGTCAGTGTTGATCACTTATGCCATCGAATTATTACTCCAGCCCTATCTAACCTACCTACCATAAGTAGGTAGGCTAAGTATAGGTATATATGTATGTACCTTAGTAAGTACCTATCTATACCTTTTGGTAAAATGTACCTACAGGCCGCCTGTCTTTTATTTTCATCCAAGTTACCTACCTAGCTCTACCTGAGCGTACCTACTTACCTATAAATTTTTGAACAAAAAACAAACAATTAGAAAAATTAATCGTTGTCAAAAGATTAAAAAAATAACCAAGTACCGCCATAAACCCAAATAAAAGCAGCAGTCAAGTACCTACCTAGGTGTGAAAAAGGTTGTTACAAATTTTATTACCGTTACCAGACATTAAAAGGAAATTTCGTACTTTTCATCAGAATTGTATCCAATTACTCCTTTACAACCGCTTAAAAATTAATTTTTAAATTATTTTATAGCGGTCACAAAACTCGAATCGCTTCGCACTTACATTTTATTACCGTAAGAGTGACAGAGACAGATACAGGGCTATCGATCTCTACGAACGGCGACGCGTCGCCAACGAGCGTAATGGCGGACGATACAAACACATTCGATATTTTAACGATTTAATTGATTATTTGTAATATTAACCACTTATCAATTAAACACGGTTATCATAGCACTATATTTTAACACTATACACTAGTTTCCTATCGATTTTACTGCGAAATAACACATTTTAAAGTAGATAAAATCACAATGGTCGTTCGTCGTACGGCGCATCAGTCGCCATATCCAAATTCCTATTTCCAGGGACGAATTTGAGTGACCTCGGGGAGTTTTTTTTTTGTATGTTGACGTGAGTACACTAACTGTTTTGTAAATCTCTCGTGAATAAAATTAAGTGAGTTAAAGTGGTTTTTAACTTATTCTTCATAATATTTAATATAATCATTTGTTACATATAGTTGGGTATGAACATGAAAGTAATTTATACCAATTACCTACTTAACGATTGTAGGACCCCACGATTTTAGTTTTTATATGTATTTTTTTCCTAAATTGACGGTCAAATGTATAGTATCTATATAAGTAGTATCTACCTTCTTACGATGAAAAAAAACGCCTGTACCTAAATTCACCGTGTTGGTGAATCAGATCGTTTGTCTTTGTGTTTGTGAATTTGACCGTTTATCGCGTTTTTAGTAGGCCATTAGGCTCTCTATTTTATCATTGTTAATACTTTCTAAAATCTATTATTGTACAGCATCATAGGTAAAGAAAGGACACATTTTAAGAAAGAGACAGCTGGTACTCATAAAAATGACAAAAGTGCAACACTAACACGATCAAAATGTATGGAACAGCTGATTGTAATTTTCATTCTTTAATCTTTCATACTGTACAAGAATGTAGGTAGGAGGAAAAAAAACCGGTAAGATAAGTTATCTAGGTATACCTAGGTAACTTATCTAACCGGATTTATTCGAGTTCCCCGTTCCCGTTCCGGAAGAGTATGTATCCCCCGTTCCCTTTTCGCCACCTCTTTAGCGACCAAAGGAAGGCGACGGCGTCCCACTTTTTCTCGGCTTCTGACCATGAACTGATCCACAACCGGAAGCGAGAGGGTTATCCGGAGCTCCAATATCCGCCATTGGGTCACAGTGCTGCTCTTCCCAGGCAAGTCACTCCTCCAAAGTCTGATACGCCATGTCGTTGAGGGAGTTAACCACAACGGTGCGGCACCCAGCCTGTACTGTACAAGTACTTTTCGAAGCACGCATATCTGGAGAGGACATGTGTCAGCCGGGCTGGAATGTACAGGAGCCGTACCACCTCTCCAGCCACTAGTTCATGACATGTCTTTCCGCCGCTATTACAGTGCGTGCCCTTCGCTGTGCCACGCAAGCCGCTCCTATTCCACCACTAGGACCAGACGGAGCTCAACCGATATACTGTGTCTGTCTGTCTCGACGTTAAAATCAGGCGGCATGTCGATTGATTTTAGCGTCGTAAGATGGTCATTCGCCTAGAGACTCGCCTTCTCAGATGGTCCAATAACGTAAATATAGGTAGGTTACGTTTCGAAGTAAGTACTTAATTTTGTACCTTCTCTTTACATAAAAGTAAATATTCTATCCCATTTTTTTTAAATATTGCCACAACTAGACTAGCTGGCACTAGAAAAATATAGTTCATTTTATTTAATCTAGGATTTAGGTACGAACAAAAAATTAAAAGACTTAATACGACAGCATCAATAGGTAGGATTTCTTATTTATTCTCACCTGATTCATAGAATACCAAACAGTCAGGATGATATCAATTAAAATAACAACACTTGGCAAGAAGATGAGTCAACTGAGTGCGCCCCTGTGCATGCACGCTCCGCCCATTACAGCTACAAAAGTTGGCGGCGTTCCTTCAAAATATCTCGTTTGGAGGCCATTTTGACGATCGCGTGCGACAGAGATAGCATCATCGACGCGCCGTTACGATTGCACGTGCGTGAATGAGACAATTATGCAAAGTTAGTTTAGTTTTAATGTGGCTGGGAAAGTGCGTGGGGACATCTATGTGTGTGTGCATTGGATTTCATTCGGGTGGTGTCGGGTGCAGGAACTAGTGTTCCTGTTCAGTTCTAGCGAATTATAGCAAAACTAAGATCGATTTTGGTATTATTGCTTAAAAGTTTTGTATAACATTTTTTTTTTTGACAATTAAAGACATTTTCCATGTGAGATTGTTTAGATATAGGTAGGTTACTTGCTTGCTACTTGCACTCCTTATGTAATTTTTAACAACATTTTAAATTTGTGAACACTTTTTTAGTATTATCAATGATTTGATACTACCTTCTTACAATGCATTACAGAGGTCCCTTCATTATCTATTCTCTATCTACTTTAAAGTCAAATTGTTTGTAATCCGTTCGATAAATCACAAAAATTGATAAGTATGTTGTTGTATAATGATGCTGCTTACTATATTTGTATTCATGAGTCATCCGAGATAAGCAGACAGCTACTAAATTCGTTAGCATCAGTAGGAAAGGTCGGTAGATAATCAGCTGAAACGTTACCATCGAATCCACCGCAATTTAGTAGGGATACCCCACCCCACCCACGTAGTGTAGTATAGAAGTGACTGCAAGATCGTACTTACAAACCGCCAAATCCACATTTACGACACCTCCATTCATTGAAGAGTACGCATCGTAAAAGCTCTCACCATGAAGTGACGTCAGCTAAGTGCCGTGACGACGCAGTCTCACCAGTTACAGCTAGATGGCGCTAAACACAACCGCACTAGCCCACCGCTCGTAAAAATAAATTTTATTGTTATGACGAAAATAAAACGCTTGTCGTCAATTTAAACATCATTTTACTGTGTAATAAGATTTATTTTACGATTAACAAGTGTCTTGATGAATTTATATAGTTGAATGATGAATAAAGCAATAAAATTCGCTTTTATGTTCATGTTATCGCTTTTCTATTGGCAGTTATGTCGCTTTTTCATACGAAGATGAGTATTATGTAACATTATAGCAGAACATAAAACTAAATCATTAGGTTATAAATAGCTGCTAGACGTGTGTTTGTTTAAATTGACTCATTTTGTTAGATAAGATTTTAATAAGGTATTTATAGCCTGTTTTGCATCTTATATCTCCTTAACTTTATTATTTTCGTAGTTTGGTTATGATTTATTTTTAGTTTGCTTATTAAAGTTATTTTTGTAAATTGATCGTTCGCTGACCTTTCACAGTATACTTCGGAGTGGTTGTAAAGCTCCACAAGCTTTTGTAGAGGTCGCGCAAGGGTGACAATAGATGGCACTTTATCAACCAAGAGGTTACCTTTTTATTAAAATTATCATAAAATAAAAATGAGTTTATTAACTTATTTCAGATTTTGCTTATTTGTTAAAAATAAAATTGTGTTCTTCACTTACATTCATATTCACTGGGTGTACGTAAGAGTGAATGTTAGTTGAACTCAGCTTTTAACTTTTTATGATAGATGGCGTGACTATCGCACGATGAGCGCAGAGATACTTGTCTCTGAAGAGTCCAATCTTGATTAATGGCATTGTATTAATTTTAATTTTAATTTATTGATTACGATAGATATGACCTCGAGTCAGATTTCAATAAGAAATCTATAGTTACCTCAGTGGGTATAATGTTATGCATAGAGTTAAAATAAATGTTTAATGTTGTATTGTTTCCAACGCAACTATTTTATCCGTCCATAGATCGCTATCGATATTTAATTATTGGACCATAGATAAATTGCTAATAAGCAAATATCGTAACTATAAATTATACATCGATTATAAAAAATCGATTGTTATCAATCCTACGATCATCAATAACTTGCGAGTCAATAAAAGGAAAATTACAGTCATAAAACGCCCGTAATCGAGTCAAGCGAGCAAATCGCCGGTCGTCGTTTTATCCTCACACGATGAAGACATAAACTATGAGCGACTCCTTTATCTCTATTAAACGGGTGATACTTTAAACAAGTCAATAATGGTTCAATAAACGTCTAAAGAACGGCATAATAACAATCCACGTGCGTTCACTGGCTGCGTCAATAAAGTTACCAATTTATATCGAGGTTTAGCCCCGGAGGCGTATACGAAATAATCTGAGCGGTGTTTACTGGGAGTTCTACAAACGGCGCAATTCACGTGACGTTTACGAGCATTCGAGTGGTTGTAAAAATGGTGTTTACGATGCGCGCGGGCACGCGTGCTCTGCGCCCGCGCCGCCCGCCATGCGAATATCATCACATCTGTCGCTGAATGTGAATGAGATGTGTTTTTTTTTCGTTTGTTGTGATAACGTGAACTACTGTAGTCTGTAGTGGTTTCCCCAAATGGGACTTTTATTATTTTTAGACTGCTTCCTGGCTTTTTGAAGTTTTTTTTTTGTACGTTTAAGAGGATGTGGATGAGGTTGAGGATTATCGACTGGGTTATAAAGTGGTTGGTGGTGACACGTCGTCTATTTAGAGGGTATAGAATGACTAATACACAACTTTTATTCTAAAAATAAGTGTTTGTTTCACCTGTCTTTATGAACTTTTAATAATTAAGTCAGGTAACTTAGCTAACTTTTCAGATTTTTCTTTTCCTAGGTATATACCTACTTAGATACCAGTAAGCGATGTAAAAGTTGTAAGTATAAACTAGCATTTATGTAACAGCAACATTCTCTCATAAACATCATATCTACTTAGATTACCAATCAGGCTCCCAAAGGTAGTTAAGTATTATGGTATTATTATAACCATGAGATCGTTAATGACCGAGACCTACAAGTTTATGGGATATCCCAAGGTTTACATACAGTCTTTAATTAAACGATCTTTGTTGTGTTACCTATTTTTGTCACAAAATACCTAAGCATCATTCAACTGGGGATACGAGACTCCAAGTATCTTCAACCCAGATCTTCATTACAATACCTCAACTCACAACTCTTCGCCATAAAAAACCGTCTTAAGCAAACACATAATAGAAATAAACAATATCTACGATAACCAAGTCATGTATAGGTAACTTAAAAGGGCATAAGTTACAAGACCACATAGATTATCACGTAGTACTTTGTAATATTCAATATTGTAAGCGGTGAAGAAACAGCCTTTAACTGCAAATGTAAGGACAACAAAAAAATATCCTACTATATTATACTACCCATGCAGAATACGTATGCTGGAGAAAAAGATAGTGAGGAAACCTGCGGGGTAAACTTGCTGACAAAGGCAATGCCTTTCATTTTGACAATTCGACAAGATTCATTGCGTTATTTACAGTGTCGAGCAGACGAACTTTTTAAACATCAGAACCAATGGATTAGGAATTTCTTTCAAAATGTCTAGGATTGTGATAGAAAGTGTGTCACACAATTGGTTTGCTTGATCTGAAATCGCTAAATGAATAATCGTTGTGATGAATGCTTGTTCCTTTCGTGCAGTTGGAAAATGGAAAATAAAATGCTGGATATTATAAATGCAGGCGGGTTTCTATGACTAACGTTATACTCAGACTTAAAATAATTACGAGTAATCTCTGAATTTGTTTCCAGATTTCATCTAATACTATAATTACTGTCAGCTGAGAAATGACAGCGCCAACTAGTTAATTGTGTAATTTGTAAATTAAAGACAAAAGTATTTTCATTACTAATCATCGTTTTAGTCCATGATGTGAGTACCTACTGCACTGCTGCTACTGTGGTACGTACGGAGTAGTCGAATCTTTTAGTGCGTTGCCTTCCTACATTTAAAAAGTTAAATGCAGATCCACATGCAGTAACGATGAATTTTTCCAGCAGTTTCGAGGTATTTTTTCCTGCATACCAAACTCTTTTGTTGTCTGTACATTGATGAAGCTTCATGGGTTTTTGTTCCGCCCATTTTACCGTAGACAGGTAATTACAGAGTATTAAATAGTAATAAAGCTCCTGAAAGGTAGTAAATTCGTACCAGTTTTCGAGATTGATCGCTTATTGGCAATATTTGTGGTCTTATTGGATGGGAATCTATGGGAAATCTTATTGGATGAATGAATTATACAGGAGGTGGGGAACTTGACGACATTTTTTAAATAGCTTGATAACATGACACGAAGAATTTCGTTTAGTGAGTAAGTAAATATATACAGAATGATACAGGCTCAACCAGAATTGGGTCAAAACTAGTCACATAGCGCGGTGGTGGCCCAGTGGATAGGCTCCGATTTACGAGTAGAATCGTGAGTCGAACCAAGCATGCGCATCCTGACCGCCATATAAACGAGATTTGTCGACGGAAGAGTAGACAAAATAAAATGAATAAAAAAAATCTGTCTTTTTGTCTACCATATCTGTCTAGTCTATTCTTCGTTGACAAAAGTTCGTTATGCTACTCGTCCAGGCATGCACTTTACTATGGGCTGATTTTACCATAGTCAATATCTTTTATCCGTAGAATAAAATTGATGTCTGACAGTTCTATTATGGAACAACTGCCAAAAATTAAAAAAAAAAACTCAGGAGAAGCCTGATTCTAGTTATAAAAGTGTGGTGAAATTCGCCCTTACTGTTTTCAATTTTATCACCACTGCTCTCAAAACGGAGATGGCAAACATCGTGAGGAAACCGGCATGTCTTAGAATAAAAAAATCGAAGACATGTGACTTCTACCAACCCGCACTGGGCCCGTGTTGTTTATTATTGCCCACTGCCTCTCATAGAGAGGAGGCCTGTGTCTCAGCAGTGGCAACGTTATAGGCTGGTTATGCTTGCAAGCAGTCAGCTCCCATACTAACGTCGGCGACTTGCTTCTAGTAAATTGGCAAGTAAGTAAGCTTTAAGTAGCAACGGACAAACTAAAAAAGCAACTACCGTTGGAAAAGAAAGGTCTTCAAATGATAGCATCAGACTGTAAAATATTAGCGTCAAATATCCACTTACAGATAAGATAGATGATCTCTCAGATTGGGTAGAAGCGTTGCGAGCGCGCCCGCCGCGCCCACCAACTTAGGTGTCAGCCGCAGATAGTGGGGGCCGAAGTCCTACCGGCTGACCAGCACCAGTCCCTGGGACTTCACGTACCTGGACGAAGTACCTGGACTTCATGGTGGACTTGACAGTAAATCGGCCCCACCCGACCACGATGTGTCATCCCGGCGTCGGCGCCCGCTGGGGGAACCAGTCAGCTCCTATGCTAACGTTGTTTATATTTCGTGAATGTGAGAACATTGTAGGCCTTGTAGATTGTGGATTTAAAGACCATTGTCTATTTGTTAAGCATAAGGTTCTGGTTGACAGTCCTAAACTGTGCTCCCATAGATACCTATTAACAATGTTTGAAAACATTGTAAAAATCAAATATTTGTTTGGAGGTGCCGGCTCTTCTCCATAGGAAACGACCAATTGGAACCGTGCACCTAGATTCTTACGTTGCATAAGTGCCCCTGTAGGTTCATGTAAAATGAAATATCTATTTTGATTTTAGCGTAAATCACCCACTTACTGAAAGATGGCTATGGACAGCTATCTGATAATATTAAATTAAATTGTACCTACTAATCCTAAGTACAGCTATAACACAGCCCACTCCTTTGAAGAACACAGGCGTGATGATATGTAAATGTATAGTTAAGAGAGCCTACCTATTGTTAAAAATAATGGTACATTGCAGTCAAGATGTCCCAAGACGGCAAACTCGAACTGAACCGTTTGCCTACATTTCAAAGGTATGTTGGTGGAAGATCTCCACAAAAGATAAGTAGACACCTATCTTTTGTTGTGTGTTGATGCACGAAGTCTATGTCTAAGTGTTAAACTTCCTTAACTCTCAAAAGATTCTTAGTGCAGATTTCACCAATGAAACTGACAGCTCTTGAACGCGTTTAGTTGTGCTGAACGCGTCTCGTTCAGCACAACTAAACGCGTTCAAGAGCTGTCAGTGTCAAAATTGGTATGGAATATTGACACTGACAACTCTTGAACTGGGTTTAAAAGTGCTGATCGCGTTCAGTTTCATTGATGAAATCGGCTCTTAGTTACATATTACATAACACCTACATTTAGTAAAATAAATATTCCTAAAAATAACTGTCTACGTAGCACAAGTTAAGTGATATTCGTGCATGCATTTTGTGAGCCTTCTTGCTAGTAGGGTTACCTATATAGCCCAGAAAATAAATAAGATCATACTTACTTTGCTTTAAAAATACTATTAAGTTAAATTATGCTCTTTAGAATTTGAATACCGTAACTACCTGCGTGTTTCACCCTCAGTCCCTAATTAATTACCTTAAAATAAACAATATGATCTTACGTCGTTTAAACCGCGACAAAGGTGATTCTGAGTATAAATATAGGTACATACATGATAGCCCTTCTTGGGGTATTTAAGTCCATAGATTGGTATTTACTTACATTTTATGGTGATCTAGTACCCGCTGACCCAATCACTTATCATTACAAACTCCTTATTGAACGCCTACGTTACACAGTGAAGGTGCTACGGTGGGTGAATTATTCGTAGCAGACTGCGATACTACGAGCTACGAATCTACGACTTCTTATTTTAGCAAGGATTTTTCAACGAAGTCATTGGATCTGGTATTACCTATGTGGCATAATTGTTTTGTTGTAGGGATTATTCTACATTGCATTATTCATGTAAGTATGTCAAATTCCTGGATATAATAAGGATTCAAAGGATAGTAAAAGCGTAGCCAGAATTTCGTCGACGAACGCTACGAGATTTGCATAATTTGCACAAAGTTCCTATAACCGAAATTGTGAAATCTATCAATTAAATTCAGAAACGTAAGCCAATAGGTTGCGACCTTTTTGTAGAGAACCTACCCTATAGGACTCCTAGTAAAGGGTAATAACATAACATAACATCACGCCTTGTTTCCCCGAAGGGTTGGGCAGAGGTGTACCTATAGTACATCGAAATTTCGCCAGTCATGTTTAAGTCCCATGTAATAGGGGCGAGCCTATTGCCATCAACCGGGCACAAATCCAGACTCAGGGCTGCTACTGAGAAATTCCATATAGAAAAACCCAATAACACGTTGCCCGACCTGGGAATCGAACCCAGGACCTCATGCTCAGTATTCGCGATTGCGATGTATTGAAAGTTATAAGTTTTAAATGTCATTATGTGCAACAGGCACATAATGACATATGGTCTAAATACGTGGGACACTCGAACCCAGACCGGCGTTTTACTTTGTCTAAATTATTTCATCACCACTGCTCTCAAAACGGTGAAGGAAAACATCGAGAGGAAACAGGCATGTCTTAGAACCAAAAATTCGAAGTCATGTGACGTCTACCAACCCGCACTGGGCCCGCGTGGTGGATTACGGCCTACTCCCTCTCACAGAGAGGAGGCCTGTGTCCCAGCAGTGGAGCATAATAAGCTGATTACGTAAAGTACTCTTCACCAGCCTCTATACAAAGTTTCATGCGTCTGAACCAGTTTTCAAAATACTTTTTCCAGTCTGCCGTAGACACCTGTTAGCCAGCTCGAAAGCTGACAGCGCATCTTCCGGCGATGAAAATTGTATCCCTTCACACACTAAGTACCACGGTGCTAGGTCAGGGCTGTAAGGAGGGTGACCCAGGAGTTTGACCGGCTTGCTGTCCAGGAAGTCCCTCGCTTTAAGCGTGGTATGCGAAGGCGCGTTGTCGTGGTGGAGCAGTAGACCGCGGATCCCTATGTTTGGTCGCTTGCTGCTCACAACAGAAAAAAACTTCAGCCAAGCATTTGGTAGTACATTCAGCGTTAATGATTCTTTGGTACCGTACAGGAATTGACACCAAGTAGCCAGTCAAATTGAAAAAGCTCGCGATCAAAATCTTCAGCCGCTTCTAGATCGCTTCACTTTGGTAGGCGTTGAGTCGACTGGCGCTTCGTTTCTGAATAGTTTTCATAAATCCAAGACTCATCACCTGTAATGTTGTCGTTAACACGCCGAGACGAGCCTGCTTCAAATTTGTTTAATATATTACGGCACCCTTCCACCCGGACCTGCTTCTGAGCATCGGTGAGGTTGTCCGGCCAAACAACGTGAAACTATCCGCCTCACGCGAAGATGCACGTGTAGAATTTCGTGACGGCTTCCCGATCCAACCTGCAATATGTGCTGAATCTCTTCATACGTAACTTCTCTATTCTCTTGGATTAAATTTTTCACTGATACTCGTAGCATGTTTTCAACCGCCACAGGGCGACCACTTCTTTCTTTATCCCCCAAATTTAGTCGACCGCGCTTGAATTGACACGGTTGCCTTAGAAGGTCCTTCATCCATGAATGCCATTTGAAGTCTATCGTACGATTCGTCCGGTTTCAGGCAACACTTGAAATCGTAAAAAATTATAGCGCGAAAATGTTCCCGGCGTAGATCCATTTTTTTTGAGACGCGATAATTATTTAAATTAGCTCGCAAACAATGTGGAGGGAAATTTTGAAATTGTAACGTACCTATTTTTACTTACAAATAATCATATTTTCAAAATAGACTATAACTGGACTGTCTCTTATACATAAAACCTTATCTTCGCAATACTTGTGAGTGGCTTGGTAAGATTCATAACTTGAAGGCTATATTAATATGGGATTACATAAAGCTTCGAATCCAGTGGCTCTTTTGGAAGCTGTTATCCTAATATTGTGAAACTAAAGAGTATCTAAATGTGGATGAGGTTGGTACAGTTCGCGAGGCTAAGCTGGGCTTTTGCATTTGTGCGAGTGCACATAAAGAGTCGGTGTGACGTTGGCGTAGAGCGCGATTGGTTTAAATTAAAATTTCGAATCGACCTGAGCGTCCCTCCATTAGTGCGATTGGTAATCACTCACACAAATGCAAATCTCAGCATAAGGCTCGCGGACTGCACTACATGTCAAAACAAATCAAATCAATTTAATTGCCTTATGTGTTGAGACAATTTCGGTTTAAACACAAATACTCATACAGATCCATAACACTTAGTCATAATAATATGACATGCAAACATTTAGTAGATAGTTACTGTAGTTGAATTTAAGCTTAATTGCCTCCCAACATTGTTTTATTATTAAATACATTTTTTAAATACTATTAATGTCAGCGGTTAAATTATTATGGTTGTTATTTTTTACTTTAACCTGTTATTATCTATGTCCGTCGAGTACAAATTGTTTTCCCTCAACACCTTGTAAATTTATTAAGTGCTTTCCGATTGTCAATACAATTGATTATGACAAAACTAAACTGTCATGATACTATCAAAACTCTGACCTACAGGTTTTTCCTCATGTAGGTAAGGTTAGTATGCAGCCTTTATGGAATGCCTAACTTCAGTGTCACGTGTAAGAGACAGGCAACACTGAAGTCAAGGCACTCTATGGCTGCTACTTCACCAGAGATGTGCGAGGTAGGTAATTAAGCAAGCTACAAAACTATGTGTCTATTTCTAGTGGTAGGATCGTAGCAGGTTCTGTGGTTTCTGCCTACCCCCATGGAAAGAAGGCGTGAGTTTATGTAGGTATGCATATGTGTCTAAAAGGTGTAGCGGAGCAGGTAAGACGTGCTTTGCACTTTTGTTAAAAATACGGAATAACTTTGTTGAACCCTTTTCCACCAGACTTAAGTCAAGCTACGCTATGAAAGACAAAGTATCATATTGATATCATATAGGTACATCCTTCTCTAAGTAGCTTAGTACCTAGATACATCTGTGCAAGGCAGCCTTATTCTGTTGGTCACTATTACCATCTGCATTACTAGGACGAATCTGCAACCAAAGTTTGGTGAATGGTGTCTGGTGGTGGAAAAAAAACTAGTTAGAGCAATTGTTCATTTTTCTTTCTTTCAATAGCAAAGCTTTTTTATTTAGATTATGACTGCAAGTCGTACCTAAGATACACTTTTCCTCTTGAACTGTGTGTTTGCAAATAAGAAAAGTCTCTGAAATGGTCGTAATGGACTATTATAAAATGTAGACCGTATATTCATCGCTCAACAAGACAACAAGACTCAACAGGCTGATGTTCTCTGTATGTCTATGCAGCTCTACCTACTCTACCTACTACTACTGTTATGATCAAATTGACGTCAGTAGCTAACAACACTTAAACTATGAAAACCAAAGTAGGTTTTAGTAGTTTGTTACCTACAACTTATGTTAAAAAGGCGTTGTCAAAGTTACATACCGTATTATTCCGAGATCTAACTTTATCCGTAACACCTTCAAGCCAGCTTTTCTATTTCGAACTGTATTTCAACCAAGGATAAAGTTCTTAATGCAAAACGTATAACTAAGTCAGAACCGGAGTTAGTTGACAATTTTGTCTAAAGAACTGTATTTCGAATTTTCGACCACTGTTAGGATCTCATTACAAAATCTGGCTCGATGGTTTATACCACGTCTAAAGAAAAACCTTCTTTCGTAATAATACCAAAACTTCCATGGCGGTGATTCAGTTGACTTGACTTCATGTGTACTGCACCTTCAAGGAAACAATTTCTGAAGTAGGTAGGTACGGTACTATATTTTACGTTTGTACCAATATTTTCCTCTCAAACTGTTACATACCTAAGTACGAGAAAAACGATTCTTCACGGGTTTGCCAATTATTATGCAATGACTTCTAAAGGGAATGCTCAATGAGCAATGGGCTTAAGTATTCCGAAATAAGAGGAATTTGCTAAGGGCCATTTGTTCACAGGAACATACCTTTTTTTGTACGGGAGCTTTTGAACATTACTGTAGCTTTTGGGGCATTGTATTTTTTTTACCGTTACTTAACTAATTAGTAATTTTGATATTTGCTTTGTCTTAACTTTTTTAGAGTTCGCTGTATGAGAGAGAAACTTTGAACTTGAATGTTTTGGTTGCAGGAACTCCATGAAGAGACGAGAGACTAAGAGAAAGTGCAGGTAAGTAGGTAGCTTTTTCTTAGTATTTTTGGTTTTATATATTGTATGATATGAACTGTACCCTAATTGCGTAATACACAATCAATCGGAATCTGAATCGTTTTGAAACAGATTGCAAATCCATTGCTTCATAGGTTCGATAAAAATCTGCTCAACAACGTAAATAACGCAATGAATGTTGTTGAACTGTCAAAATCAAATGGATTAGACGTATTCGTTTACGAAAATGTGTAACGCAATTAGGCTGCTGGTTTTACTTCTTAAACAAGTACCTACATTTTTTGCGCTTTTCCTGTCACTCCCTAGCCAAGTAGAAACCAAAAATAAAATGCTGCTCGAGTTGATTATTATATATGGGCCGTCTTCAACATAGCTTTGAAAATGGCGTCTAGAAGATTTCTCACCGATATATTTATTACTCCAGATTAAAAACTGCAGATTTCCAAAAAATGTATCGTTATGATATTTTTATCCCTTTATTTGTTCATCTTGATACAAAAACATTAATGTTATCTGCAATCTAGTTCTTTATAAAACTACGTCGCCTATGACGTGTTGCTATCTTGGGCCCTAAACTGACCAATTACACGCATTCACAAAAAATCGCAACACGGAGCCCGTTCCCGTCCTTTTTATCGATAAATATTTGTTTAAAGAGTTGAGTGCAATAAAAATGCGAGCGTGTCTCTCTCTGGGTAGGCCGCACTACCACAGCCATTCATTCGTTTGATGACTTCATTTGGACGCGCGAACTGAGTGCTTGCGATAATGCGCTATTGTTTACCCTTCGATAGTGCGCCTTCCACTGCACGCGCCACACTGCGCCAGAAAGTGACAAACATACTATTTGCAGCTCCGACGCCGCGATAAGCGTTCCGCTCCTCACCTCCCGTCACTTTCCCCCCTATGCAACTCGCAGACGCGCGAGCGTAACAGCAACATCACTCGTAAAAACAGGTAGTAGAAGAAATAATAATCATCTTTATGACTTCTCACTCTATTCAGCACCTTGTTACGATACTGCGCGCTCATTGTGGCACGGTCGAGGAGTGGTTGTAAAATCTTTTCTTTACTCGCCCGTTTCACTAATTGTACGTTTATGAGTTTACGACTTTTGCGGCTTAACTTTTCAGTTATAGTCATTATTGGGGTTTTGTTGATGCTTTTTTTATTTATTGTATTGCGTGGGCCGACAAGTTAAGTTGTACCGTTGCACTACTGTCAAAGTATGACACTTTATGATTTATATTTTTCAGCTGATGATTGCAGGTGCATTTGTTTACTTACAAAGTTTGGTCGTGGATCATACCCACATGTCCTAATGTAGTTTGTGGTGTCGCCTGAAAATATGGTCTGGTCTGAATAATCACAATAGGTATCCACCACGTGCTTCAGGAGGAGTGATAAGAAAGGGCAAAGAGAGCGTAACTGATAATATTTATAGTCATTAGCGAAAAGGGGACGGAACAATCGTCGGTGTTGCGATCGCAGGCAGCGCGCGGGGCGGCGCGCGTGGCTCGCTCTCAGTAGATTGCGTGAGCCGAGCCGCGCTGGTCGCACACGGCACATAGTCGCGCGCTCCCGCCACACGCGACCAACAAACTTCGCTCGCGACACACTCGTCTGCGTCTCACCAAACGCGAACTGAAAATTTTAAGAAAAAAATCACAACACTCGCCACTTGTGCGAGCACTGTGAGACGAGCCGGCGCCGCATACAACCGCTTAAAAAGTCGTAAAACCCGCGGCACGCGCTCCCAAGTCGTAAAATAATCGTAAAAAGTAAACACACGTCAACTGGCCTTTATCGCCAACGAAGCCCATTATGACGCTCGAGTGACGTTTAAGAGGCAATAAAATTAATAAAATTAAATTACATTTGTCCTTATTTGGAGTGACATTGGCGGAGGTCGCGTTATCACGGCGCGTGGGGCCGCGATGACATAAGTGTTCCCTAACTGAGTGACGTTAGTGTCGGTGACTGATCAAAATGAACTCCTATTTCGAGCAGGGTGGTTTTTACGGAGCCCACGGGGTGCACCAGGGCGGTGGCGGCGGTGACCAGTACCGCGGATTCCCACTGGGCCTGACATATGCCCAACCGCATGGCTTGCACCAGCCGAGACCGCAGGATTCGCCGTATGATGCGTCTGTGGCAGCCGCTTGTAAACTATACGCGGGGGAACAGCAATATGCTAAGGCAGACTGTTCTAAGCCAGGAGGAGAACAACAGAATGGCTATGGTGGCAAAGAGGCTTGGGGCTCTGGTCTAGGGGCTCTGGTGAGGCCCGCAGCTTGCACCCCGGAGGCGCGGTACAGCGAGTCCTCGAGTCCGGGTCGAGCGTTGCCGTGGGGCCAGCAGTGTGCGCTGCCCGGCGCCGCCAGCGCAGCAGCACAGCCCGTACAGCACCAGCCCACCAACCACACCTTTTACCCTTGGATGGCCATAGCAGGTTAGTTTTCTTCCAATTCTAATTGTATAAACGAAACGATAACAGAAACATCTGATGTAGTCGTTAATTTCTGTTATAAAACTTTAAAACCTCAAACGGCACCTTAACAAATCTTTAACTGCTCAATAATATGTTATAAAAATTTGAAACATCCATACACTGATAGTGTCTTAGAGTAAGCCCTAAAATGCCGCTATCCGATTGGAGTGTGGCCCCAAATCAGAAATTCCCATTTAAGTCTCGTAAGAAACCAATAAGAAGAGCGGTGGCAGGTAGAGCCGACAACTCGACTCAAGTGTCAATAAAACGCACATAAAACGAACGACCCTCGTTAGCACCTTATTAGTCAAGACAGATTTGAGTGCCATTCATAACTTTATTGTTGCCATCAACTCTTGGAATATTCATTAAAATACTAATTTGTAACAATAAAAAATAAATAAATGTGGCGATAGAGTTCATTTGAGCAGAGTTTTATGGTTGGTTTTATTTTATTTACTGCCTTATATTTCAATTATTTGATAGATATTGTAGTTTTATGTGCCATTTCATGGCGTTTATGTGATATAAAGTTTAATAACATGCATTAAAGAGCCATTAGTGTTGTAAAAGTAATAAAAAACTTTCAAGCTTTTATAAAACTGAAATCACCAAGTATGAGTTACACGTCATCATAATTTATTTCTAAGATTTAAAAAGTTATTCACGGTGAATAAAATGCATTCGCACACACAAAAATCCTTATAATTTTATTAGTAAGTAGATATTAAATTTTATAATCCTACAAAACAGATAGATTATTTTATCAACCATTAAATCTTAAAAGTTTTAAAGTTAAACAGACTATTTTGCATACTTAAAAATGAACTTAAAAGTGTAAAACAATAGGTTAATGAATCATAAATGGATCACTAGAAGGTTGTTAACATTAGGCGAGTAACTTGTAAAGAACTACAATCAAGTACAAGGTTCTTTCTTGTTCTAGTTCTGCACACTTGAAACTAGCTACCGAATTGATTTCCTTTTCAAAGCGTGAATTTTATTTTGGTATCACTAAAAGATGGAAATGATTAAATATAAAAACTTAATAATTATTTCGGTATAGTCATAAATTAATTGAATTCATCATACCTATCTAAACAGAGTATTACTAAAAATAATAAATTTATCAGATTTTAATTGGATACTCAAGAATCAATTATTAACACACCGCCATTTTGTGCTAATATCATATTTTATGTTATCGATAAAAGTGCTACTGATGAATCGCTCGCACGATCTCTGTAAAAAGTCTTCAGTAGCATTTTAGCGCTCCAAATTATGGCGGGAGTGCATGGCGCGCCCGCGCCGAGCGCCCGGGTCAATGCCCCGATCTAGTTTGGGCTCATTATTATTAACTTGAGGAGTGCCACTGACCACTCGACAAATGACCACTCGATTATACGTCCGATTCTTAAGATGAAAGCCCAACACTCGATAATTTGGAGTGACTAATAGCAGTAATAGCCCCCCGACGAAAACTTTAGTGATGTGATAAAGATGCTGCAAAGAATCCACGCGCTTATGTATTTATTACCACCAATTACTAACTATTTAAAATTTCTGTTACGACTTATTAGAATCTTTTTGTAACTACTAATTGGAAGTGTGATTTAAAATAGAGACGTTCCAACTCTAAATTCAATTTGGAATGCTACTTTTAATAACTGGTTATATTCAGGGATCGTATCTGAATTTTGTCTACGAATCAATCATGGCCGCAGCGTGGAGCGAGTCACCTGTACATTACTAACGCGTAATTAACGCAACGCGTGTGGTCCCACCTCTCATAACTCATGCGACTTGATAAAATTAAGTAACACGGACTAAAAAAATAAAACAAAAATAAGTAGTCGAACTGTCGGCCATATTTCACTCGGTGTTCACGCAACACGGCCCGCGAAACAATACAAGGACGCTTGTTGGACGTGGGTTGTATGAAAAGTTCGGGCTTGTCCGGCCTGTCCGCTGTCCGGCGAACACGATCTGCCGACCTGTGTTGGCTTCGTGAAAAAATTTCACGTGTCTATGATGAGTACAAAAGCTTACCTGTAAATAATACAATTTAATTTAAATAACTCAGCATATCTTTCCTAGAGACTTCAACTACGATGACATTAATGTGGACATTTACCTAAGTAATCCTTAATCTTTTTAAAATCAAACTCCTTTAGCATACCTAGTGGCAATCCGTTTAAATCAGAAATTGCACAAGTGTAACCTGCATTTTCGACAAACTGCAGGTAACTAAGTCAATAAGTATACAGTGCAAAGTACTAATAAGACCTAACAAGCAGTTCTTTGACTGATAGCAAATAACTGAGTGCACATTGACTGGCAATAAGCAAATAAAATTATAAACAAGTGATTATAAAGTAAAGGTTTCCATGATAAGTTGTTGTGTTGCCCCAGTAAATGCTTGTTTATTTAGCGGTTATCTAATATCCTTACATTTAATGTAATATTATTTAAAGTTAATATCATCCCTACACATCAAGAAACGGTTTTACTAATGGATAATCTGTGCTAATAGTCACATTTAAATAGGTAATTATCTTAATATTGGCCTACCTAATAATTATTCAGTAGTTTCTTTGGCTATAATAAGAAACTGATGAACTTTTATTAAATTATAGGTAATTTAAAACGATTTGAATTCAATTTTCTCTCTCCGATTATTAGAACTAGGAAAAACAAACTACCTAATTCTGCACAGAACACAGCCTTTTAACAAACTCATTACATTGCCAGCCTTATTTGCATTCTTGTGCTGCTTATTTTTCAGTACATCGAAGTTTTAAACTCATCCTAACCTCATGCCAAGAGTTGAACCTATAATTTCTAAACAAGTTCCCAAATTGGCGAATGAATATTGCCGTGGGCACTGAATGATTTTAAATGCACCTTTAAAGGGAAATGAGGTATTGTAGTAATCACAAGTTACATACTTGCGAAGTATTCTGTTGTTACACGCTTGATTTCGATTTCAAAACTTGTTTGTGTATTTATTGAAACTGTTTGATTTTTATCTAAAAGGTGGGTGTTTTTTTTTTAACTCCAACTTCAGTCATGAAAAAAACAAATGAAAAAACTAACCTTAAAAATGAAAGAAAATCATGTCCTCATTATTCTACTCGCAGAAAAAAAAACAATTGACTCTTCGATAGTTGCAAAGGCAAAACAATGAATGTCTATAACATGAGTAATTATTCAAAACAACAGCGAATATTTAAATATTCTTAGAAAAGTTGATGAAATTAATTGGAATTCGATGCACAAGGTACATAACTACACAACATTATAAGTTTGTATCGCATTCGTAGTGATGGGAACTCGTGAGTGTGCATCCGATCTGTGGGACGCTACGAAAGTGGCTCTACTTCGCTCGACGGATTTTGTACTACAGCGATTTTAGAATAGGTAAGCCAGCGCTATGGAAAATTGAATGTGTAGTTGGAATGCATATAAATTGTTGTATGCGTTTTTAAAGCGCTTACTACATATATTAATTAATGAATAAATAACATAATATGGAATTTAAACCGAAAAAACTCGTATTCAATAAATCAGGTAGTTTTATTAAATTAAATTTGGAAATGCTCGGAAACTTTGCAATAACATTTTCTACAGTCGTAAATTGATGATTTCGGCTCAAAGCTTGTGATAATTTGTAAAAAAACTTGTTTCAATTTTATTAGATAAACAAGTTCCGATAATACAGTCAAGGAATATCTCAAACAGTCTTCGTTAAACAAATACAAGGGAACACAAAAACTTCAGACCAAGAATGATAATAGAGTCACTTAAAACGGATAACAGGCATCTACTCAATAGAAACATTCTGTAATGGTACCCCACATCGGTAACCCAGACCGCCGCATACAGTCAAAACAAACACCAATACACAGAAAAATACCAGCATAATAGGCCGGTAACAGTCGCAAGCCATAAACTAATAATGGGGGAGATATGTTTTATGGGTTTCAAGTTTTGAATACGTTAAAACAGTTTTTTGTTAATTTAGTGCAACGCAAACCGTCCGCGCGTCAGCACGTATTTCGCGTTTGAATCATTCTAAAGAAGAATAAAGTGTTCTAATTTCAAATGTGTCGGAAGATTGACGGGTCCGTTATGGCGGAGGAGGTGTGCATGCGCTTGTTTCCCGCCTGTTCGCGCGGCGTGCCGGCCGCCATCTTGGATAAGATCGATCATAGGTGCGCAGCTGTGAAGTGATAAATATGAATACCAACTGCTCGTGGTGTGGACTTTCTTTTTGTGGATTCGTCGGAACGAACTCACGGACATCTTCTTGGAAGCTCTGCAAAATAAAATTAGATAATTAGTCAATTTGAAGCAGATAAAATTATTCGTGCCTCGAACTCTTGAACAGTGTCCCTATGTGTACCTAATAAAGTGTAAAAATATCACATGTATTTCTAACAGAAAATTGTACAATTAGAACTACGTATTTCAATTTTAAGTTATGGTAACAACCCTCACTATCGTCTCTTGACAAAAACCTATCAAATTCACCTTGACACCGAATTTTATTGCTATTGTTGAGGTACAGGAAACGCTACCAAATTATGATAATATTTATTTCTGTACCCTCACGTAATTGATGTGGTAAAAAACCACCGGCCTATACGCGGAGGCAATCAAAAAAATAAGTAGTGCCCAGTGTTTCAATTGCCGAATACGTGGTCCTACATAATGTCTGCAAAACTTGTTTAACACAGTACGTAGACACCAAAAAGTGGTTAGAGGTAGTTATAAAGAATCCCCAGTTTGCTAGTGTTCATAAACGGCGTGACCTGACGTCGGTTATTATGCCTTACATTGGAAATCACGGGGCTGCATCCTATAGTTGCCATTTTGTACCGCAATCTTTACAATTACCCCCATAGTTAGGCATTTATTCCTATCCACAACACCTCTTTGTCTACTGCAATCTTAAGGATTTGTCATAATCTTAGTTTTACTGCCTTAAAGTCGTTAAAAGTCAGCTTTGTAATTTTAAGTATGAGAACGATGTGTTCATATTTAAACCAGTTTTAAATTCTCTGTAATTGTATACTGTAATCGTATTTTAAACTCTTATCGGAGTAGGAAGTAATGAAACTGGCTTGAAAAATGTTATAATTTACTTACTGCATAATTTTTGTTATTCTTTTGTTCTGATGCAAAGGCTTGTTAGGATGGTCAGAGCTTTTTTCCGACGTCAAATTGTCATAAAATGCCAACATAAGGTTTGAGCGTACGTGTGTAATTTATTTTCTTTGCTCGTAGTATGTAAAAATGTATTATTACACGTTGATCGGGCGGTCGATCGCTTGCTGGGAACGTTACATAAATCATGTCTTCCACAGACAGTCGGACGCGTTGCTGAGCTTTGCGTTTAAGATTCATTAAAACTTTGGAAGACGGAACTTAAAAATGTAACCAGCAGAAAAGCTGTTTTAAAATATTTACATCCATTTTGATTATTCTGTTTGATTTTCTCTCTCTTCAATTATTTAATATTGCACACCAAGTTCTTGTTCGATATTATTTACAATAGCATAGGTAATTCAAACTACATTCAGAATGATCATAAAAATATATAATTACCTATTAAAAAAAAGCCGTTTCTATATTGGAACAATCATTTAGTAGATACCAAGTTAACGCGTAAATAATTCAGAAGCTACCGCGTAGGTTACAGTCGTGTTTTATTTTAATCATTTACCGATAAATAAAACCTAGAAATACGTCTACAATAATTTGAAATAAAAATTCCAAAATTTCTTTTACATGTTCGTGGCTACCGTTTACGATTTTAATCTTTAAATATTCTCTCTGCACTGTTAGAAGCTGTTAGAAGTGTTAATCATTTCTCTTTAGCGAAAACGTTTACTAACTTGTGATTGGATTAAATAGCGCAATTAGTTACATTATCTTTTGAGCGATTTGCGTCGTTTAGCAGTAAAAAAGCTGTGGTATCTGGTGGTTATTCATGAGTATTATCGCTTCGCTTCGCATGGATGGCGGTCCGAAAGGAGTTGATGTCTGGCCGGCAATTAATTGTTGCACGATATACAACACTGAGGTGCCCTACCACGCGGTATTTGAATATTAAGACACATGCAGAAATATATCGATTTCGTTGTAAATCGAAATGATATGAGTAATGCAATCGATTTGTGCGAATGTGAGTCAGAGATCTAAGTCTGTGTCACTACATTTACATGAGTGACATACAGATTTATGGCAAGTTGAGTTACATTCGTATATACCTATATATCATTCGATTTAAAATAAAAATGAAAAATAACGTAATTTGAAATTTATTTTGCTTCGAACTACCCCAGTATCAATATTGATTATACAAACACACCACATCCGGCTAAGCGAAACTGCATCGTTTAATTTTTGCAACGTTAACCCGTTCTAAGTAAACTATTAAACCATATTTAATTTCGCATAAACAGTGCACGGTAACATATACTCGGTTTAAATAACTTAGCTGCATTCGCCTTTAATTCGATACTAAAAATCTCTTTAGACAATCAAATTTAATTTTTATAACCTTATCCTAAAAGTACATTTTTCATAAGCAAGGGCTCTCGTTGCCTTTCGACCTAAAACCTTCCGTAAACCTTAAGTCTGTGGGATAAAGTTCCATTTATGATATCAAGGTTCGTATTTGATATTTTAAACATATTTCCCTGACATAGAGGGCTTCGTGCCGAAACTAGCGTTTTACAGAACAATGTGTCTTCTTTTTAAACTAAGTCGGTTAATCGTGCTTCCATTATGATTCTCACATAAAACAGTCCTTTTGTGTTATTATCAGACAATTGTTTGTAAGTGTAACTTACGCTAACTGCATATGATTGACACTAATTGACTATTTATAAAGATTAATAAGAATAGGCAATCATTATTTCATATCAATCGGGTAAACGACTTCAAAGCTACACATCGGTAGCGGTAGACATCTAAATCGACTATTATATCAATCTGTATCAATTGGTTTGAAAACACGTTATTCTGGTGATTGCTTACCTAGTCTAAGAACACTAACATATAAATGTTACATTAAGTGGGACGTGAATAGGTGCGCTCACCTCACTTTTATTGCACTCTCGCTACTTTTTAATTATCGTTGGTCAATCACAAGTTATATTACTGTCCGTAACAAATCTACGCGATTCGTCTCACCACTCACGGATTTGTTTCGGTTCTCATTCTAACGACCAATAAAGTTTATCACACCATTTCAGTAGGAATCTCAATAATTATTCAACTATAAAACTTTATAGAAGTGACTGTTGTTGGTGTTTTATCACCTAAAACCGGTGAAAGTCGGTAACCTTTTGATATTTCAACACTTTAGCAAATGTTTTACGTCAATTTAATTATCGACGAATTAAGAACGAATATAATGTTGTTAACATTAAAAAAGTATAGCATTGAAGTCGTTATGATATAAAATTGAAATATTCACGGCGGGAATCGAACGGAAAGCTTGCGCTGGCGCCGTTACCCATGATGTATGGGCCCCACCACATACTTAACTAATAAACCCTTCCAGTTTAAGGACACACGCAGTGAAATATATCCGTCTCGGTCTGTTACTCCAGTTTTATTGTTTTCTACGGAGCGTTGCTGATTTTAAACTTTAATTAGCTAAATATCTAGCTGTTAGAGAGTATTATTTCTTGTGGAAAGCCAGTCCAACCGAGTAGCGGTAGAAAAAAAAACATGCATCTCATTAAATTATGAGTATGGAATATTCAAATTTAGGAATTTCTCTTAATTTTTAACTAGTAGACGCAAGCATTCACACACTTTCGAATGTCATTGTTTTAAAAATAATATGTTATCTGCAGCTTCTTATAATATTATTTCATACAAAATATAATTTGAAGAAAGAGATAACGATGTGTATCACAGCTCTTCTTCATACCAAATTGGCCAAGCCAAGGTCCGATACCGATCAAAAGCTCATCTTCGGTTAAAAGTTACATGCGGGTGAAAAAAAAACGACGTTTCTATTATAGAAGGCCGATTTTTTACTGTAGTCACCGTCCAAAAAGCCAATCGTAAATTATAATTTATTAACGCAAAGGACTAGGAAATTAAGATATCCACCTTACCGTATCTATGGCGGTAACCTTTGATTATAAGTTTTAGTGCAACGTTGTTTTTCGAGTGCGGCAGACGTTAGGAAGAGTGGTTACGTTAAAGTGGCTGTGATACGTTGTATTGACCGATATGCAATCTGAATTGTAAAGCGCCGTGACCTACCACAGCTCAATTTGTCGACGGAGTAACATCAAAGTGTATTGAGCATGCGATTCGATGCGACACACGTTTCGGTAATTTACGCATCGCCCATCGGCAGCTGTCATCGTTCGACGATCATGTCCCTAAACCAGCCATGCACACCTGATACAGACTATGTGGGCCAGTGATTGTTCTCAGTTAACGCTCAGTGATATTTCAAAGTCCAGTGTTCTGATATTGTACAATTTGCTTTTACTTTTTCACACGCATGAGACGCGAGATGTATTTCACTGTCAACGCACGAATGTTGGAATCATCGGCGCTCGCGCAGAATTTAGATGAGAATTTCCTTCTGCACTCGAGATACATAAACATTATACGGCTCGCCGTCATGTTTACAACGGAAAATGAAATCGCGGACTGTTTGCTAAACGGACTTTTTTAATACGTTTAAAATTACGAAAATAATCTGCGACCTTATTGTTTAGTTTATAAGAAGACGTGACGTGGTGAATAATTTATGGTCGATTGTGTGAGTACTACTGTATTTATGGTGCCTAAAATGTGTCAGTAAGTAATTTTAAGAGGTCAAACACCGATATTATGAATGCGAGCGCACGGAGCCGCAGCCGCCGCGAAAATATGTACTCACAAACAAGTAAAACCAAACACGGTCTTAGCGCTCCTTGAATAATGTGGCCTAAACAAAAACCTGAACTTGCATAAATGCAAAACTGTGGTGTTGGGTGTTGCCCGCGCTATGCTCTTATAATACCTAGTACAAATTAATTTTCAATTAGGTTAGAGGTAATTGTTCTGTGAATAATTTAAAGTTTGATGGCGGCAATTTTCTTCCTTATGACGTGTTATACCTATTGTAAGTCACGACAGTATTTTCTGCAATTATTTTAACATCTTGCCTGCATTTCTGTTAAAGGTCTTAAACATTAATTAAAACAGCACTCCATAAAACTTGCCATTTAATTCAATTTTGTATTTTCAATGCTTGCCACAATATATTGGAATTATATGTTAAGGTATTTGTTCAATTCATAAGGCGTGACTGTGTCCATAAATGAAGTGAATTTCTTGCTAGTACAGTAAAGTTGACTAGTTCTGAGGTGTAATATTACAAACTAGACCTAAATTCCTGGTCAACTAGAGAAAAAAGCTACTCACAAAATCATAAGTAAAATACTTCACATGAGAACCTGCATTTAAAACAAACTTCTGAAGTTCCTTATAAAACTATTGGTCCTATAATTATAATATATCCTGTACGTGTATCAAATCTAATACATCATGGCTAGATTTGACTATTGACTATTTCAAAATCAGTTTAACTATAAACTTTTTTCAAAGTCTATACTTCTCTTCTAAGTCTAAACTTTTTCTTTTCCTTAGCAAACCTCTATACTAAAATCCAAGTTTAAAAAAAACACACACACACCTACAAAGTTTCCCTCCGCCAGATTTACAGCAAATTTCAAAAACACAATTCTACCATCTTTTAGTGTTCAGTATCCAGAGCACAGGGGGCGGTGACCGCCGCCCTTCCGCCTGGCCCCGTGACCCTGCCGAAACTGAAACTAACTCGCAGGCAACTCACTAATTTTCACTAGAACTTTACTTCTGCGTTCAAACAATTAGGTGCTAGGTTAGTCTTGTTAGGGGTTGAAAGTACAGTAGACTGGATGTTTTGTATAGTCTGTGACAAATAATGGTTTGGCAAATAAGTAAGTCTGTGTAAGTCAATAAAAAAAAAATCGTCTAATGTTTGTAAAAATTGAGAATAGGGAAAATAAATTATTTTCGTTGTATTTATATCTGTTAATAATAGTATTATATTCTTTGGTGTTCACACATTGTTATTTATTATTATACTGCCAGTACTAACTACAATTAATTCAAGCATTCTCAAAACTAAATTATTCGCAACAAATATCAAGTTTAAACTCAAATTGGGAAGTTTTATTATGCTCTGAAAGTAGCTCTACTTAGTAGGAACAAAGTCAGGCATTACTTTTGTTGAATTTTGGATCTTATCAGTGATTTATAAAATCCAACCAATAAGTTTTATACTTTAAAGATTAGTATCTTCACGATTTATTTCCTTTATGATCTCATTATGCTAATCGTTAATGATTCTGTATTAATTAGTGGTATAATTTTTTTAAATATTGCTAAAGATTGGCCAATAGGACGTGTAAGGACATACCAAACAATCGGAAAATTATAGTTGTTTGTCTAATAGAAAATTAATATGAAGTTGCCTAGATAATTGGTTACTAAGATAAAAAATGTAAATAAAATATTGTAATTCACCTTTTCTAAAAAGCTGGGCTTTTAGCTAAACAAACACTACAATTTCAATTTAAAGTGGATTTTATTTCGATAATTTAAATAAATTAACAATATATTCTTAATACTCAGACCAATACAGGGGTATACCTGTCTCCTTCTCATGTTAAGATAAGTTCTTTAGGGCTACGTTACAACGTAAATTATGCAATTTTATTAGACTCATGCTAGCTATCGTTATTTTGTTTTCTTTATCAGAACCCGGTAACCACTTAAAATAGTAAGAAGATGAGCCGAGCACATTCTTTTAGGTTCTTATCATGTACGCTTTTTTGATAAGTATAACTTAATTAAAACGTAATAAACACACAAGTATCTTTGATGTAAACGGTTGCAGTCTCATCTTTTTGCATACCAACAACAAAAACGAATGTTACAAATTACACGGTATGTAAATTTCCATGTTCCCAGGCACGAATTTCCTTAAAAATCTTGCAAAATATCGGTTCCTTAAAAAATCTTCCTTTCAATTTGGTACGTTAAGTTCGAGCACACCTCGATCGGTTCGGTAGCACTTGAATTAAGATAATGTTCACACCTGCCCGAGTCTGTATAAAACGTCACATTGTGAGCCGAACGCAGTAACCAAGAGAATTTTATGGGTTAGCTTTAGCTCCACCGGCCATCGAGACGAAGCGGTATCGCGATTTAAACCGATTTTGTTTACGTTTCGACCAATTATTACACTTATTTAATTAAAACGCCAATTTAGATTTAAAGTGCGTTCATAATGAAAAATAAAAACATTTTTTTTTTCTTTTAGAAAATTTCTAATAGATGTCTGAAAAAATAATGTAGGGTATCCACGGTCAGTAACAGAGCTGATTCTATAAATAGAACCTACTTTGTACGTTATTCCATATTTTGTTCTGCTTTAAAAGATTTATATCGAGTCATAAATAATTTTATGATTAAAATTATTCACACGCGAATCGCTGTGTTACATTTTGTTTCTGGCAGATAACGAGTCTTTGCTTCTTGTAGCTAGTAATCCTAATGTTTGGAACTCTTTGCTAATTAAAGTTATTTAATAACTAATACGTACAGTTACAATTTTTTGAAAAAAGAATTCAATTTTTTTCTTGTTTCAAAAATTATAATGTTCGAAATTTAAGTACGGTAGGTTCAGTGTACGTTAGTCGCTCCGTGCGTGTGTCGCCGTCTCTCGGTCCCTTTTTATTGCGGTTCTGTTTACAACGTATTTTATAGCATCAGCTGTTTGATTACGTCACTACAGCTGGTCGTATTAGGGCTTCAAGCAATCCTCTACAGTAAACTCACTAGGTGAGAAAATTTGGGGTGGAAAAATTTATCGTTAAGACGTAAACAGGATGATATCGCTCTCAATTAAGTGTAGGGGAAAATTAAGTAAAGTTATTGGACAATTTACATTGAGATAAGTAATTACTTTTCGTAAAACATCTGATCCTGTAGGTACCTTTTTTCTTAAAAACCTTGTGCAATAAAGTTGTTAAACCATAAAAATTCTTGAACTCTAAAACGGTCCAGCAGGTACAAAACTATTGTCTCGTTTACCGTTGAATTACAAATGTTTTATGACTTCTATGGTTCAAAAAACGTTGCATAATTTTATGGTCACAGGTGATTGTTGTAAGTTAATGAATGAGGGATCCTTTAAAACTATTATTTTGTTAAGGTTAACAATAAAACAGTTCTTAGAATCGTGTAACTGTTATATTTTTAAATGACAAGGCGTCTTATTGCGTTGTGATACTTATGTTTTTATTCAAAAAGCGAATAAAGAATAATTGAAAACGTCAACTTAGGATTCGGTTGTTTTCTAAAACTGTACGAAACAATTTTCGACACCTAAACAAGTTTTATCATCGTTCCAGGAAAATGAACTAACTTAGGTAAATCTCAATTATTTTAATCTCTACCAATACACTCAGACAAAAAAAAAAAATCTTTAACTCACTGAAACGACTTTTCCTCATCGTTTGGCCAACTTGTCCAAAGAAACATCTATTAGGCGTCTCATAAAACAGCACACTTGTAAACCACTGGATACAGGTTGTGTAAATCTCTCGCCGTTCTCTCTGTATTTTGTTACGTTTCCGCAGAGCTTCCTCCACTGACCCCTGTTATTTTGTTGCGTCGCCACACTATCATAGATTGTACTTACCTACACACTGCAGTAAACGCTGAAAATATTTTTTTTTAATTGTTAAATAAATATGATAAGTTTTTTTAAAACAAACTTATCAGTTTTATTGGAGACCAATGTAATTTACTGAATCGAATAGCAATATTTTAGTAACAAAAATAAATAACGATCGCGCTCAACATGCCACCAAAAAAATAAACAAGTTAGTTTAATTATTTAATTATAAGCAACCAAGTTTGTTTGCGAAAACCAAAAACATATTTATAATGAAGCTCTTAGATTTTAAATTTAAACATAAATCAGATTAATTACAGGGTGTTTAAATGGTTGTGTGTACAGTAATAAAGAAACAAAGTGTTAGGACTTGGATGGCGGCGACATTGTAACTACTCTCACGACGAAACCGGAAAACATTAAGGCGCTCTCTGGACCTCCTATTAGTTAATTTTTATGTATCTTAACATCATAAAAAAAACGTAATAGAGCATCCACTTAAATGACAAATATTGTTACAGATCCTGTTTGTAGATTGTCTCTAGATACCATCAGAGATAATTAAACCTCTAATTAGATGTCCGGAAAAATCTCAGAGCTACACAGTTACTGAGTTACCTACATCTATGAAATGCAATTACAGGAATTAACCTATTACTTAATTAGCGTTTGTGTTGCGTCACTTATGTGGCAGCGAATCATGATGCGTGGACCTTCTTTTCCGTATACCTACTTTTTTACACGTCCAAACTTAGAATAGACAAGGTGGTTTGGTTAATAGATAATTTTTCCGGGAAATAAGTACCTATGAAATACCTATAGAAACTCCGTAGGTATTATGCCAGGGTGCTGCCAATGACTTCCGGCTTACTGTACAAAAAAATGGAGCAAAATTTTCTTAATAACCCTGCTTAGCTCAATTAATTCTTTAATCACCGTATCAGGTCGAGGTCTTTTCCATCTTGTGGAGGTAATCAATGCAATTTCTCGACCTTGATCTTCGAAACCCTAGCTAAACTTAAACTGCTAGTAATTTTAGCCGACCAACCTGTATTTAACCGCATGTAAATTATAATAAATTACCCGTACATTACTTGGTACGTCACATGATCGTGGGCCGCACGGTGCGTGCGCGCAAGATTATTGAATCTGCGACAGTCCCGCCACGTCATAAATCGGTTGCGTCTCCCATTGTTCCTGCCGATGTCAAAGATCAGTAATTTGCCATTGTGGAGGTAGGTTTTACCGTATACTCAATCGAAAATTTCTTAAGAATTACCGTCAAAATCGACAACACCTTTTATGTGGTAGGAAAATAGATCGTGATTGCTGATTAGGGTTTTGATTGATCCGATAAATGCAGACTTAAATTTATATGAAGAAGCTCGTCCGTAAACAACCTGTTTTTCCGAGTTACCAGGCGTTCATAAACTTGGAAGTTTTCCACAGAACATACATAAGAGATAAAAACCGTGAGGTAGGTATATAGTAGTGCACACATTACATTAATCAATTTTTGATATTACATTTCAAACCGCAAACAATGTCAGTTGGCAAAAACATTGATTAATGTGTCTCACTCGGCAGTCGTTTTTTGAAGGTTAAAATAAAAAAATCCATACCTCTCTGTTCTACGGCTGAGCTATTAAATTCCAGCTTAAGGACGTAATAAGTTTTTATCATTGTTGAAACTTGTACGGTGTCACGCATGGGCTTTAGAGCCCCCTTGTTACCATGTGGATACAGAGTTCATTACGTCATACACATTATCATTTTTAAGTATAGTTGTTCCCAAATTTTATTACTCTCATTCCATTCGCACGGAAGCACAAGGTATTTTTAATTTGATAGTTTTATAATCAACTTCTTAAATCTTTATTGGTGTAATAACATTTGTAATTAGGTATGTAAATTGAATAGATTATACTAGTTAATTGTTTTAAACAGATCTGAAATTGTGAGTAAATAAATAATAGTTTGTCAGTCAGGTATCGCTTGAAAGACTGCGCCCGATCCCGAGGGCCTCGATACCATACTGCTTGCACAACAGCTGATTATCCGTCATTACATTGTTACACGAAAATCCAATCATTTCCTTTACGAAAGAAATAAGAAACGTACCCATATAAAAAGCAAAGTCCGCTTAAATGATGGCTTTGCACAAAAGGTAGCAATCCAGTTTTACTTCGACAATTATTCAATATTCCGCCTTTCCGTTCTATTACACAGTAATTAAACAATTATTGTCACTGACATACATATCTGCGTATTGAGTTATTAATTTATGTGCAGTCAACAATTTTAACATTCTCAGACATATTTTAAGACGATAACTGCTCTGAAGGTATAGATTATGAATATTTCCAAACAGTAATATATATAACTAAGAACACTTACAGCCACTAAACTAAGAAAACAAATATTACAGCCACATCAAGATTTAGACATCATAATACCCAAAAAATTCCACTGTTATGTGAAACCGCAATAATCTCCTCTCAATCCATACGAGTATATCATTTAATAGTGCTACTATAAGAATGATATCACTCCATATAAATGTAACTAGAACGACTCATCTCCGCGGTGGCAAAGCCGGCCGTGTCTGTAATATCGACCGCCCAAATTGTGTACAAGTTCAAGGCCCCAATAAAAATTACCCACGTGAACAGCAGACTACGGGATATGACGAAGTATTGCGCGATATTTTATTGTATAACACCTTGATACTGGCTGTTTATAAACATAAACATAGTAAAACAAAAAAATCTAGAGTAGAACACGTAATTAGAACAATGTGTTGTGAAGAAAAAGTGGTTTCATGTTTCTAATAATTGTGCTGTTTTTCATCGTGTGACAACAGTTTCAATTAGATGGTTTGTTTGATTGAAAGTTATACAGTGTTGTCACGATTTTCTTGCGTTGGAAAAACTAGCATAAAACTACAATGTGTTCAGTTTAAGATTTTGCAGTAGACAAATAAATTTGTCCTACATTTGCGTAAATTTTTGGTTACTCTCTATGTCATGAACACAATAAAAGTATGGTGTCGTAATAATTTTGAATTATAGTTCCGAGATTGCCATCTTAATTTCTTAATGCGTGGAACGAAAATTACAATTAAACAAAATAATTGGTCTTAATTAACTAGTAACTACTCTGCTCTAGGTAGCCGATGGTTTTGTTCTATGAATGTTATATTAATTTTGTCGAGTATGTATGAAATTAGATGCCAACATTGTGTTAAAAACTTTTTGTAGCAGACCGTTCTGTTACATATAATTTTAAGATCGGATCCTACTGATTCTGCTACAGCATTTGTAGCTCGGATGCCGCACGTTAGGGATGGCAAAGTTAAATGTAGAGCACATTGGTTTGGCTTTTGTTTTTTTAATTAAACGTCATACATTTAAAAGTTGTTTTTAATTAACATTATGAATTGTATTTAAGTGTCTGATTTGTAAAAAATAAATTGTATACTGTTTACATTTTTGAATAGGATTCGATAACTTGTAAATTTAAGCTACTAGCAAGTAGTAATGACAGAGAAAATCACTACTATTTTCCTTGCTCGCCCCGTGCCGCGTGGCGACCCTAGAGGCCATGAGTAATAGCGGGCTGGCTACATTCTGTTTACAACTCTCCTACTGCTCACAGCATAGCGTCCGGGTGCATTCGGGCACTATGTTAAAACTATTGTTTATTGTCACCCTAGTGTCGACTGCCGCATGATTGATTATGACAATTTAAGCGATATAAACGCATTTGAAATTTAAATTTAAACTTCTGATTATCATTTGTAAGTTGTACATTTAGATATTAATTTAGTGTATGTTTTCTTGTATTGTTCTATGAGTAGATTACTTGGTTTTTATGTTTAATTTTTAGTCGTTTAATTAGCATTATTTTCTATGACGTGACTAAAGTAGGGATTGATTTGTGAGTTTAAAAAAAAACAACAATTATTGAATCTGCATTTCAACCTTTTTACGCATATTACACTTATTGTTTGTAATAATTGCTCTTACACAATATTTATAAGGAAAAAGTCAATTGTTTAAGTGGACCGGGTTATTGTATCATTTCCGGTTCGAGTGCGACACTAATACTCAATATTAAATGTGTCTAGACGGAGAAAGATAATTTGAAACATGTTTCACGGCAGTTGCTGAGTTTCCCACAGGCCACAAGACACTGCCACGCTTATTGTGTGATGTTAAAATATAAACGTTGTGAAAAATTCATCTGGTGCTCTGTAACAAAAGGAAACAAAATACTATAATGCTTCTTGATTTCTATCATATACCTCCTGAGTTTTAATCGACATGAGATTAAATTAATTGTAAATGAGTCTCATGATGTTTACCTGTGTGCTACCTCATTGTAAAGTATGAACCTAGTGTAATAAACGGAAAAAAATCTGTGTAATGTATACATTCTAGGAGATATATTTTTCATGTTAAGAAATAACATTAAAATGTTAGCAATTACAAATGATAACAAAGACTTTGTTTATGTTACTATCTCTATTAATTCTTCAATAAAAAAGTGTGCTCTTGTGTTTTATTTAGATCGAACAAGATTAAAAAACCTTCGTTGAATGTATTCTTTGATTAGTTTTTATGTTTCACGATTCAATTTATTATCATGTGGATAGGTATACTCAATTTACTGAATGAAAAAAAAACACATCTATAGATACCTAATTAGGATCTTATAAATTAAAGTCGTTTTTAGGCTCTGTCTGTGTGGCCGTGTCGTTCTTAAAAATTAAGCAAACGAAATACCTAAGATACGATTTTCATTATATCATTTAGTTAAATCGATCATTTAGTTTTTTTTTCCCGAAAGGTTTATGTGTAGGTAGTATACATCATTTTTTTATATTACTAGGTTATAGTTCAAACGAAGAAATCTTAAATACAAATACAATCCAACACTAATATATAATATATATTGTACAATAAATAGTATTTAAAGCTCATTGGGCATCAAAAAATTCGTCCGCATCGATGTCAGTGGGAAAAGTGCCCAAAAGGCTGTCAGCGTTACCACATTGAATAGCAATGCAGCAAAGCAGTGATCAATCAATATTTAAATAAAATATAATAAATAAATCTACATTTTTCAAGTCGTAAAAGCTGTGCAAAACAGGTCACTAGTCAACCCATATAATAAGTAACACTGTTAATAAAAATCCGTTTTATGATCATAAGTCTCGACTGCTAACAACTAATAAAACGGGATGGTCATGTTTGCAATACAAGCAAGTCTTGAATTAAAATCTATTAAACGAGTCATAATTGCGAACCACCAATTACTTCATAAAGTAAATTTTAGATCATTAACAAAAAATTAAGACAGCTCTCTAAAAATAAAACTTAATATTTTTTTCCACTTGATGATTTGTAATATCGGTTCTTACAATAAATAGGACGTGATTCGAAACTTGATTAGTAGAGTTCAAATTACTTTTTTCTATTACCAGCTAACTTTTTGCATGGAAATAATAATTGAATATTCACCTGTTTCCATTTAACTATATTCAAGTTTCTTAAAAATTGACAAAAGACACGCGATTATTGCACACCTGTAGTCAGGAAATTGTTGTAATTACAAAGACATTTCAGGTTCCTAAAACTTTGTCTGCAGAAGGCTTCATTTACGTGTTGCATTGTTTTATGTAAATTGACAGATAATTTAATGGCCACTGAACTAAACTGCACATGTTGGATGCATATCAACGTCCACTGTATGCATTGAATACTCAATCAATAGAATAAATAAAAATGTGTGATGAAAGGTTTTAAATATCTACATATTTGAAATATTGCCTTGAAAACGAATAAAACCAAAATGGAGGCTCACCTTTTTCCGTCGTCAAGCAGGCATAGCAAGTAAAGTCATTCAGCCTGGGTCATAGAAGAGGATGAATATTTTACCAAATTTTACGTTCGCTTAGATAGTGAGGGTCGATGTTTATGTCTCTATACAAGGGTGCGTGTGTAATAGCAGTACCGTCCAACGTGTCATGCGTCACCGTAATAGAACCTCGTAGTTTAATCAATTTAGGATTGTTTTTTACGTTTGAAAAGGGCTTATAGAGAAGTCCTGAACATGGAAATTTTGACGTAGAATGACTGATACTGAATAAGAGTTTGGCTACAGCAATCATTTTCTAAATAGATACAGACAACAAAGTAAGTAGGTAGCATTGACTGAAAATATAATTTCCTCAAAACGAATTTCTTATCTTATATTTAGGGTTTAGATACTCAATTCGTGTTAAAGTGCAATTTGCAAACTGATGCTTTGACCATTTACTGCCTCTAGTCTTTGATCTTAAATCGCGAAACCTATTTCTGTCCAGCAAATGGACTTCCATTATTATTTTGATTGTAATGTATCAAATAGATAGAGTTATCACTCACGTAGCGTGTATCGGGACTATACCACCGAGCGAGGTGCCCAAAACGGCTAATATAGCGTCGGTTAAAGGGTTATTATCGTGAGTTATTATATTTTATCTTCAAGTATCGTGGTTTATTTAGTAGAAAATGCTGCCAGACAAAGGATGTTAACAAAAAAGTGAGGTGAATTCTAAGAAAAACGATTTTTGTAAATCAGCCCCCGCTTCGCACGGTTCTTATGAATTGACAAACATCGTGTTGCAAGTTTAATATTACTGTATTAACACACACATACATCTTTCGAAATAAGTTATCTTGCCATCACTATCATAAAAACTGCATCAAAATCCGTTGTGCAGTTAAGAAGAGACACAAAAAGCGACTTTAATTTATAATATGTATAGATATACTGGTAGTAGATTCCTTTTACAAAAATTAAATGCAACAAAAACAATCACTACAAAATAGCCAAAGGAATTCTATTTTTCCATTCACAAACACGAGAATCTAACAGCCGATCGATCAGTAATTGCAATAGCATTTCCCGTGGTTGATTTACAACCGCCAATATAATTCTAGCTTACATATACTGCGAACTGGTCTTTAGTGGGACATTTTTACTAACTTTATACTGGTGCACGGTTTAAAATTCATAACGAGTAGGAACCAAGCTGGTTGGTAATTGATGAGACCTGATGGTACATGTGGAAAGATTAACGAGACTTTTCTTTGGTAATTATGTCAGGCAATGAAGTATTGGGATTCTGTTGTAGTTGATAGAAGAACTTCGTGGTTGCAGCTTGGAGTTACTTTTGCGGTACCTACCAAAGTTTATTTAAACCTTTTTTTTTGTAGATGGACCACCCTGTTTAAAGTATACATATATTATCGTTTTGATGCACAATCATGACATAATATATATAGTTTTCACAAGTTTAGATATTTACCCACCTATGTAAATAGTACAATTCCGTAGACCTAACATAACATAAATGTTCCTGTAGGTGTTAAAGTTCTTTAATCCACGACGTATTAAATTACACAACTGGCCAAATTAATATGGCTAATCCAAATTACTTTTAAACGTAACATTGAGCGAGCCTTAAAAGTTAGCAAAAGGCCTTGGGCACTTCACGTACCTACCGTTGCTAATTCCGACCTTGTCATCGCAATAAATTTAACAGTTGCGACACGCAAATATCCACTAACTGAACATGATTTATTATCGACTAATGTAGATCGAACAGTTTGCTACCATTTCCAACATTCGGTCCTGAATCACATTTGGGTATGCAATTTTCATATTGAATCTTTCTTTCTTGACGGCCATAACTCAATGCTATCTAGGCCAGCCGATAAATAACCATTTATTTTAGCACCTAAGTATTTACGCCAGCCGATATGCTCTTTGATCACGTTTTTTATGCCTATTTACTTCGTCGGATAAACAAAAATTAGCAAATTATTTCCTCGTACAATATTTCTTATGTTGTTTGGACTGTAAAGCTCAGCGGGCGATCATGCGCAGGCGCCGCATTACAACGTTCCCATTGGCCCCCGAGCGACAGGGCTGCCAATCTACAAATAACGTATGCCCAACACAGCCCGCTATTATAATTTAATTGAGGACTTACAATAATTACTGAGTCATGCGCCAGCGGATGTAACACAGCGATTATCCTCTTCCATTCTTGAGGCGACGCTGAATAAGTGTACGAAACCTAGTTTAATTAAAATCTGTCTAGCAAGGGGAACTGCGGATCACCTGTTAGATTAAATGAAAATCTGCTTAAAGTACGGTGTAATGCGCATAAAGTAGTCACGCCAATTCTTTGTTTATTTTCTTCATCAAAACGTGATAGCTATTTTAAGCATCACTTTGAATATAGGTGACTGCACTAAAAATAGAGCATTCATCAATACAACGAGCGCAAGGCGAGTAGTTTATTCGCATTAAATCATACCAGCAATAAATCTAGCAAACCCGTTCTGCAGCTTATCAAAACAATACGCAGACACACTTCCAACTATGCATTGAAAAATGTCTTCTTCGCAACATTGCACGAACTAGTTTTTAATGTATTCTATGAAACACAAGGTCTCATTTCCGTTGTCATTGAAACGCGGATCATATCCTTTAACATCGCGAGGAGATCATTTCAAAATTAAGCCTCAAGTGTATGATAAATTTTCATAAATCAGAACGTTATTTATTGAAGTATGGACTTTAAGGTGTTAGGGTATCGGTTTAGTTTGGTATTTAAGGATTTGATGTCTTAAAGCCTTTCTTAACCGGGGAATTTGCGGAATAATCGGATATCGGATTCTCATCTCACCGATATTTCGCTTTATGGATGGAAGAATAAAATTGGCGGTTGTTATTACGGGGAAGATGAATGTGTGGTGGGGATATCTTGAGGTTAAGTTGTTCTTAAACGTTTAGAAAACAAATAAGCAATGATGTGTAAGATTTGTATTGTAAAGTTCAATTGTTTTCATTGCATGCAAGCTGCGTGGCTATTATTCTCTACGTGGTAGGTTCGATAGACAGAGATAGTTCGCGTGGTGTTTTCACACAATTAATTTTCAATAAATAACAATGTAATATGAGTTACAAGCCCGCGGACGCCCTGTGAGGCAGGCATCGCGCGTTCCATCAGACCACCGCCACGATACTCAAGGCGTTTTTATGAAAATTCTCAACAACGTTGAATTACGCCGTATCTTTCAAACAATAGAGTTTAATATTAAATAAATGGAGGTTATTATGAGTCGATTATCACTATTTAATCGGGTAGTACAAGCATTGACCGGTTATTGTGGCAAAAAGTGTAAGTAGAGAATGGACTGACCTAAATGTTGCGGCGTAAAATAATGTATCGGCAATTTTATTTGCCACAATAAAATCAGAATCTAGGTAAAATTATGACTTTACACTAAACCTATTAAACTACAAGGTAACTTGGGCCAATCAAAGCCCATATGTGGCGATAAAGCCCATTATGCAAGCTCACACCCTTAACGTGTAAGAAAATGTTCTAATACAGTAAATTATAGAGCGCGTTTTATTAAGAAAACGTTTCATTAACTAAGTATTAAAAGAACACCTTATAAGTATAGTGGTAGGAACTACAAACCGTGAGGTTTTAAATTCGATTCCTGAGCAAAGTGATCTTCAGTGGCTTAGCACGTAATTGACAATAGGCTGGCCTCTTATTAGGTAAATGGATGGCTTATACCGCCTTAGGCGATATTTGTACAACAAGAGCCAGCTTACCCTATCAATATAGGTATACAAGCACAAATGATTCGCATAAATGTCGTAAGTACGAACATTAAAGGAGGTTAGCCTTTGCTTCATTTGGGCCCTCAACCTACACCCTAGTAATGTAAACTCAATGGTAATCAGAAACGGTTACATTGAACAATTGAGACAGGGAAATCGACTGAGGATTGATAAAGTTAGGTACTTTACGTACTAAAGACCCAGCAAAATGATGCAAAAAGGTTTATTAACCACAAAAAAGCGACCAAGTGCAACACACACGAAGGGTCTACCATCGTACAATACTTAAAACAACATATTTTTATCAAGCATTTGTTGTTATAGCGGCCATATTGTAAGTACACACTCTGTGAAAACGGAGCTTAAGTAATAGGATCCCGTTGGTACCGTTCGGGTATCTACGGAACCCTAAAAAACATAACCTCCTTTTTTGGTGATCGCTTTATTCACTTGCGTGCAAAAAGATGTCTTATTAGTACTAGTAGTAGATTCACACGAATTTACTCGCCCGAAACGGGTGAATTGACACTTTTAAATAATACAATTTATTCTGTAGGCGACTCGCACGAAGTACACAATGTAAACTGGTACTTAAATGTAGTTTCTAGCGTTTTTTCTTAACTTTGTTGCATAAAATTAAAAATGTACCAATTGCCCATAACATAATTGTGTCTGGAGTTGTCGATTTGCCCACAATTAAAATAATTTCATGCGAGTCGCCCATTAAAAGTGTCGAAAGATTTGTTTAATAGCCATTTTGCATACTACTGTCCCTGTCTCTATCTAAACTGACTTACCTAATTCAATAATGGTCACTGCTTATATTTCTTCAACTCAAAGCAGTAATCATCTTTAAACACACATTAATTCCATAATAATGCGTTGATGTGTTATGCCTACTTTACCCAAAGGAGTCGAAGCGGGAAAATATAACCACTTAATGAAAACGATACTCTTGTAAGTCATCACATAAGTATACGTAGAGGCTACGTACTTAGTTAGGGCAAGCTTCATATCTGTTCCCGATAATAATCTTGATAATTGTGCAAAATTTCATTGTCCGTCTGTCTGTCTGTTCGCGTGTAGATACCGCAGATACGAGCCTTTGTTATTCAGAATTTTTAACGTAAGGCTTTTAATTTTCTTTTATCTTGAAACGGATTAAATACTTTATCCTGGCGTGGTATGCAAAAATGCACTGTCGCGGGCGTGTAGGAAGCAGTCACTACCCGTTTAAAAAAATGTAAAATGTGAATTTGTGGTAGATTTTTGACCGCTAAGTACGTATTTCATTTATTTTTCGAAAAAAAAAACTAACACTTGTTAAATAAATAAAGATCTTAATTAAATTAACAACATGAGACATCTTATCATGTAAGTACCTACCTACTAACTTCATTTTATTTATTAAATGCAACAATGTTAAACTTGAAAGCGTAAACTGCACGGGATCAAACGCCAAAATGCATTTTAAAGATGGCGGCTAATTGAACTCATTAAGTTATTTATAACCGCTGCATATGGTTCGGTGAGCGATCGAATTGCCATAATTTACTTGTAAGTAATTTATTTTATAACTAGCAACCCACCGCTGTTTCGCGCGCTTTTTACGTCTTGACAAAACATTGAGATTTCTAAATGGAAGTTTTTTTAAAAGGTATTAAACACATACAAAATCCGTTGCGTAGTGTAGAAGAACACACAGACATACTCGAAAAGCGACTTTAATGTATAACATTTATTATAGAAGGCCACATTTGAATATGACACGTTATTTTAGCGAATTTTCAAAAGTGATAAATCAATATTTGGCACGTCTTAGACTCTTAGGTATATCATTATAATAGGTCCTTATTTTGTTGTTAAAAGGATCTGTATTTAGGGCTGCGCCTTCAAGAGTTGGAAAAGAACTAAATAAAAATAATTCCACGTAAACAAAAGAAAAACGGTTTTTTCTCAACAAAAAAAACCCTATTACACGATACCAAACTGTTACAATAATTGCCATGAATTCAGCACATTATTCTAGACCCCCACCGTAGATTTTTATCCTAGGTTATCTATTAAAAAAAGGGCGATACCAATCCGATCAAAATGTATGGAACAGAGGCCTTAGCGTGAGTTTCTTTTAACCATCTCGACATTAAGCAACGACCGCGTTCGGCGCTCCGATTGGCCCTTCACCGATCGCACGTTGCGCTTCGATTGTCGAGGGCCAATCTAAGTACCGAACGCGGTCGATGCATAAAGTCGAGATGGTTAAAAGAAACTCACACTAGGGCAACTGTAGTTTGTTTGTTTAAATAACTGACGATAAAATTCTAAGGTGGAGGTTTAGAATTATGTGCTGGATTTATGGTTTGCGCGTCGATATCTCCGACATCCTATTTAAAAGAAAGAGTTAAAGTCACATTATGCGTTTTTAACTTCTCAGCACTTTCGGTCCAGAAGTTCAGTAGAAACTCCGAACATACACCATTGAGTGTGTTGGCCAAAGATTTCCAAATTCTAGGTTAATATAGAGTCAAATTTGAAACCCCCCGGGACCCTCATTATAATTGTAAAATTAATAATTTGTCGAACAAGGCCGGGGGAGTTTCTTTAAAATATGAACATCTTGTCAGTTCGTAAATTCTTCAGCCGACGTTAAAGATTTATTATGCTGGTTAAAACTCACAGCTTTGTCCGTATCAAACTGAATAAGTTCAAGCTCTAAATGAAATTATGTAAGAAAGGGGAAAGATCAAAAAACTCTACTTTGACTAGAGTCAGACGTTTAAGAATTAACCAGAAATTAAATGACCTAATTTATTTTGGCTAAGCTCATTCAAAAGTTAACTTTGACTGGAGAATATTGGTATCAACCAGTACTGATCGATGCATTAAACTAAATTTCCCTATTCCACAATGCCAGTTCCACATTAGGCATAGTTCACGTATCCGAAATATTCGGACCAAAAGACAGAACGTTTAGTGTTAGTAGGTATACCATAAAACGTACCAAGAAACCTGTTTTAGACTGTACCGTCCGCATAAAGAATTATGATAATTTATGTAAACTAATATTATGAAGAGAAAAGATTTTATTTTTGTATGTTTGTTACGGTTTCACACTAAAAGTTGGCACATGGGTAGACCATGACTTGGAGAAGGATAAGGGCTACTTCTCATCCAGGATCGCAGATGAAGTCGCGGGCAACAGCTAGGTATTACTTATTATTGTTAGAATAAAGCTGGTAAGTGTTTGTTTGTTTGAATGCGGGAACTGTTTAATCTCAGAAACTACTAGTCGGATTCGAAAAATTCTTACTGCGTTTGATAGCCCAATTCTTGAGGATGGTTATAGGGGTTTGAACATCACGCTACCAAATTTACGGCGGGTGAAACTGCAGGGCACAGCTAGTAGAAATAATTTATGAACAAATTGCAATGTTAAATTCGCCATAATAATTGTATATTGTATTCATATGAAAATGATTGTTGACTAGTGTGTTAATCGATATCGCCTTATATGATTTTATGAAAGTAGTGATCGATTATTATTGTTATTAATATTTTGCTATATAAATCTATTGTTGACATTTTATAGAGATGTTTGTAATTTATAGTGTAATTTGATGAAGTGAGTGGCAATTATTGTTGCCATAAACGCGTATGATAGTTGCAATAAACAGTTTGTAAACACTTTGAATGATAAATAAATAAATAATAAATGTCAATTACTTGTTGTTTTATTTTCTTGCATGTCAATAGACCTAGACGTGTATATATACCTACCTATGCAATTCAGGAAACTTAATAATCAAATGCTTTTGGGGTGTTTCAAATATTTGAGTCATTTAAAAAAACATCTATCGTGAAACCAACCAAATTTAGTTTAATTAATTAATTCCGTATAGTTTAATTTATTTCAAATTGTTTATGTATTCATCATATCGTTTTTAGTGGGCAACGTTGCCGACTCTACCGTTTCCTGTTCGCGGTCCCAAGATGATGTTATTTAAGATGAGATCAATTTTATTGAGATTTATTTTATGAACAAAGTTTGTGTTGATTTTCTTCTTTGTCTACAAATTAACGATTTTAAAATCCCGCTGTTGATTTATGTTTAAAAATTATAAGCTTTTATGAACTTACAAGTTAAAGGGACAAAAAACAATTAAAATGTTTATTTATTGTTTTAGCTACGAATATTAAAAGTAATATAACTTTTGCAAGTCTTCTGTTATCTTCTTAATACCTATCTCCCATTTCTAAAAAAATATAAAATAATTTTAATGAACTAAAAAAACAAAGTGAGTAGTTTTTTAGGTCATTCATATTTAATTTTAACTTTATTAGGTCTTGAGACCTAAAATAGGTTATTTGCCATCAGGAAGTGTTAGGCAGTTAGTTCTGCCTAGGCAACAAGCAAAAACACAAAAAACCCTATAATTTTATTACACAGGTCCAAGGTACTACGGCACTTAGGGCCATGCTGCGTTTACCTCGTTTCCTAATAAAATTGTAATAGAATAACTGACTACAATTTTCCACCTAATCTCAGCTTTAACTAGAGAAATGCCACGTTGGAACCAGATAGCTGAAATTATCTTTCACTTAACATTGTACTCATGTACAGGATGGGTGTTATTTAGCGCCATTTTCTCCACGTTCTAGTCCATAGTTTAGTTACGTTTAGCAGTCTACGCCGTGAATTCCCTGACGTGCTTCGTTGCACATGATCACATTACTTATAAATTTATGTTAAGAAAAAACACAATAAGGGCGTCATCTAATGAGACCACCGACGTGAATGATAGGGTTGCCGTAAAGAGAAAATATGAAGTAACAGTCGTATATTGCGGAAACTACAGTATAGATAACTCAGTTCAAAAGATTACTGTGAAAAACATTGAATTTCGAAATAAACAGATATAAACTCCTGAAAAAAACACCCTTTTAAATCTTATACCAAAGGTTTTTATTTGTGGAAATGTAACGAATTTTTCGCGAACATCGCCTAAAAAGGTTAATACGACAGTTTTTATGAACGTCGGCAACCCTATTATGGGCCGGCGGGCGTAATGCGCGTGAAACCGTTCATCACACGAAGTCTTGTGCGTTCGCGCTCTTCGAAATTCAAACTTGCGAGGCTTTACCCCGTGTTGCTTACCTACTGTGACGTCATCGCGACTATATGTGACATTTATGACTATTTAATTACCTACTTATTTGAATTATTTAACCATTATCTTTAGGCAACTGTTCAGTCACTATTTTATAGTTCCCGGTTGTTTACTCATGGTTTTGTTACTGTAAGAAAATACTCAATGACGCGGAAAAATGTAGTCAACTTAATTAATGGCAACCGTTCTATTTTCAAAAGTAGTATTTTCATTGATATAAAAAGCTACCATCCGCGCCAACCAACCGTACACCTCCGTGCCGATGCCGTGTATAAAACTTAATATAAAAAATCGTTTCACGCTTGACCCATTCTGTAACCGGCGAACTTCAGCATAATCCCGTGGAAGAGAGATGACGTGCCTTGTCCCGCTCGCACGCCGACCTTAAACGCTTAAAAAGCTCCATAGATGGCAGTAAAATCGTTGCAACTGTTTCAAGCGGCCACTAGTGTCGCCATCTAGCGTCGAATAACCGAACTTTTATGGCACGTTTATTGAAGAGGGTTCTTCGGCAGCTCGTAAACGATTTTATGGGTACTAACGAAGTCTACTCTCGTGCTCAATATTACCCGACCGAGTACGGTTGGGAATGCAATATTTGGATGCTCCTGTTGAGCAGCGTTGTATTCAATTCTACCGGTGTTCATGGGCTTTTATGTGCGATTCAAGGTGCGATTGGATGGCGTGCTCGAGCGTTTATTTGGCTTTATTGTTGGGGTTTGTTTATGCGATTGCTGTTTTACCGAGTACGGTGTTTGTACATGCTTTTGTTATGATTATTATGTTGTTGCGAATAATGAAAACGATACCGTGGGAAAATTTTGAAATTAATTAGGAATTTTTCTTCCGACCAATTGGCTCAATTTTTTTTCTGATAAGACCACACACAACAACAGGTACCTGTTGATGTGTGTTGTCTTATAAATATTAATTGTTTGTGTATTGGAGTACGGTAGGCGGTAACAAAGTTCGAATTAGGTACGAAACCCAATAACCATTTATCAGTGATTTATATTCGAGTTTTCCCCAAAACGTAGCCGTGAAAAAGGCAAATCATAAATAAGATCCGATTCAAATTTGTAGAAGATGGTATCTGTATGATTTGTAGGCTCGCACCCGAGAGCGCTTTGTCTAGTGATGTGCTAATTGCTACGTCACGTATCGATAAACCGAATAAATTGCCGAACTATTGTATGCTTTACGATTTATACAATATCGCTAGTAATATACAACGATCTCGTAGAGAACAAGTAATAGAGATCTGGAAGTTGGAATTGAGTGAGATGGTAAAGAAAATAGGATTATTGGAAGCATTTTGAGATATATCACTGTCCCACGGCTATCGAAGATATCGCGCCAGATAGAAATGAAAATCTGTCTGGGTTTTCGTAGAAAAACAAAAGCGAGATTTGGCAAAATCTTTGCAAGTATAGCAAAGATCCCAGCGTTTTGCTGTCACAAGTTCCCTACATCAGCATCTTTCGGTCAGATCTGTCGGTGAAATATCGCTGCGGGTCAGTTATTTTATTCACCTCTTATTTCTTATTGCGTTAGCATGACGCCTCTCGCGTATGTAGGCGAAACTTACGACGTGGGTCGCCGAGACCGCGGGAAGTCGCATCACTAATTATTATTTTTATTATTTTGCCGGATCGTTTCTGTTGTTTTATAAACTAGTCTCGCAATCTGTAGCGTTGACTGCTGCTCTCAGGAATTTCACTAATTCAATACTTTTGTGCTCACGGGTGAACGCCTTTGAATAATAAATACTTAGTAAAATTTATATATTATGAATGGTACATTTATCTTTAAATCTACGCATTTTGTTGTAACGTAGTTAGCTGTAAAGCTCGTCATGCATATAAATTAGTAGGACATAGCTTCAGAACAGATACCCGGAAACTGCCGAAAATGGCCCTATGGCCCGACCCGACACGATCCGTGCGGACGCCACGTATCGATGTCCGAAACATGGCCGATAAATAATCATTCATTTAAATTCGATACTCGCCCACGCACTAGCGATATCGTTATGATTTAAGACGGTAGAATTTGTCACAAACGCACGCACATAAAACGGTGACTACATACTTAAATACATTTAATTGTAAAAGATTGTTTAAATATATTTTTCGGGATCAATATTTGGTACCTGTTTAATGTATTCCGAGCCGTGTACCACATAATATATGAGAGGACCGATGATGTAAATGCCACCCTGAAGGCAACAAATCTCATCGTGTCGGCCGACAACCATTTTTTCTAAATCACATACCCCAAACAATGTGTTATCTGTCCTGATGTGATTTAACAGGTAATTTTTAAAATAGATTACTATTAAACAGAGCCAGATTTATGTTTGGGCACAATGTAAATAGGCAAGCAGCAGAATGAGGAACTACATTTATTTTCATTTACCTCCATTTATATCGCGGCTCCACGTGGAGATTACGTGATTTAACAAAGGGAGTGCCATAAATCTGGGAGTCCTGTCTTAGTAGGCTTTTGTGGGCATTTTTGATATGTGCCTTTAAAAGCTTTTTTCTGTATTTAGATGAGAGTTCATTGTGTAATTCATTAGAGCGGGGGGGTAGGTCGCGTGGAGCGAAGTGCGGCCCGCGGTCGATATCGAGAGATAACGCCATATTTATTGCCGACCAATGAGATGTCCAACAAGACCGCGATACTTTTAACGGCCGACGAATTAGTCGATACAAATAAGAACATAGCAATAAAGGCGATGTACACACGATGGGCAGACGAGGTGTCATCCTAAGATACAGTGGGAATTAAGCATTCACATGAACCTCACTGAGACTTCATTTTAATTATCAGTTTACTTGACGTTAAATCAAGCCTGGGACACGTTTTAATCTATAAACCACGTATTTTATCTAACAATGGAATATCTATCAAATATAACTTATTATAACACAAAGTGTAGATATGTAACTATGTGAAATTATTGTTTAAGCCTATCACTAGCATTCTGATCACGTATTAGCCTGGACAACACAAATCTATTGCATAGATCTACCGTGATGTATGTACTAGATGTGTAGGCATAATAAATCTTATTGGCACAAAATCTATAGGATGTAATACTACTAGATTCTCACTACTTATAACGTTACAAAGCAATGGTTTTTACAATTCAAAATATTCCCAGACAACTAAAACAACATTATTCCAAGTTCCAACGTCTACAATGAAATTCTAACTAAGAAATTTCTATTTTCATATTTTTCCTATAAATTGGAATCGTGCTACATATCAAACACATGCATTGCAGATGTGTGGGTGGTCTTATAAACTTCTGGTCGCATTGTCTATTCTAGAATCGAACTTGCGATTTGCATTGGAACCTACTCGGCATACATTATAATGTGGCGTGGATTGTAAGTAATTAGCGCTCATGTCGATATCGATATTCCTATCGGGTACTTCATTAGTCGATGTTTCCGTCCTCTAGAAGTATGCCGTAAAATATTAATTCCATTTGTATAATGCTGTACATAGTACAAAATTAAGCAATTTAACTTAACGTTACTAACTAACGACTGACCCGACCGACCGCCAGCCGAGTAATACGTCACGACTAGACATCTGCCCCCTCCCCTGGACCCCTCAAAGCTCCTGCTTGATGCCAGAACGGGATATCGATATAAAGAATGGTGGTAGAGCGAAAGAGAAGGATGGGGCTCGTGAAACATGGCGTATAACGCCCCTTGATTTATGGTAGTGTGCCAAAGTTCGAACTTTATGTGTGCGTGACGCTCACATACCTACAACAATATAAATGTGTAATGTTATTGTTATTCACAGTTAGAATACCGTTTTTTTATAAAAATCCTCTTCAAGAGATTTAAAAGGGCTTCTTCCTTTTTTAAAGCCATTGTCGTTAACTGCATGTTTAAGTAGAATGAGTCCGTTTTTAGCTCTCCTTGACCCCATTTCGTAAGTCCACGACACAATGCCGCTAATGACGTAGCACGCATACAAACTGTCATAACCACTAGATGTCTATAGCTGAGAATTAAGTGTCCTAATGCAATTATATAATTGAGTGTTCGTGTGTATGGTCGTTCAGACTCAGTGAACTACATAATAACAATGTTCTAGTGTTGTCTATACCCCGATAACTATCTAGATTGTATTCAAATGAGCTATTACGGACAGTTCTTGAGTTTTGTGAATGGAGTGGCCCAGTCGCGTGCTCTGGCTTGAATTAATTTGCGTTACATTATTTAAATGTGATAATTATCTACCTACTATTATATTATTAAAGGGGCGTTTTCTATTAGGATTGTAAGACGAAGATTCGTTTAATTCGTGTCAAGTAATCGGTGGCAGAGCATGTTATTATGCGTGTTTATATGGCGTATGGTGAAATAGTGATTTGCGTTTTTGCGTTTCTATTAGATTATATACACACTACTAAATAATACGCTGTCAAAAAAAAATATGTAAGTAATGCAGGATGTGTGCGGAAGCGGAATGAATAAAAAAAAGTTTGATTTATTTTGTATAGGAAAGAGACATTCTTTCACGTACCGATTTTTTTACTTTATATATTTTTGTCACGCTGTATATTATAATTCAATTTCCGGAGAACACACCAGAGTTTCTAGAACTTATTAACCCTCAAAACTTGTACAACTAAGGGCCCGTTAACACAAGCAACACAATAAAAATCAGACTTAACAAATTAATAAAATAAACACCCACTAACCATGCAAATGCAAAACATAACCTTAAAAACCCGCAGCTCCTCAACTTACGAACCAGCAATTACCTCCAGCAAAAATCTCCCTAATAAAGCAGAAACAACATTAAACATCAGAGCTCTTCCTTCATTAAAGGGTTATTAGACACCCTGAGCGAAGCGAGTAATTTGCTAAGCAAAATATATAGCGTAGGTGGCCACAATACTGGTAGGGTAGTGCCGTAAACAAGCTCAGTTTCCTCGCTAGGTGGTCTTAACTCACAGTGTTATTATTTATTGGGTTCCGCCGGGGTACAGTAGCTCTTGGTAAGTGTAACATCTGTCAGCTGATATAAACTATGTTGCGTTTATAAAGCGTTTTTGGTTTTCTATGAGTTTTACATTTTTAGGGATGGTGGTATGGTTGAGTATAAAAGGGTAAAGATCTTTAAAAAAAAAGAATCTTATACTTAAATGAATCCTTCACTAACTTAACCTAAAAATTAAAACGATAAAAGCACTCTTTCTCTCTCCTACCTATTTAAATTTTGCTGTGACCAACAGGGTCCATGATTGTTTGTATTTCATTAATACTAACCACCTGGATGTGGATTGCAATAAAGATGAATTGAAATGAAGTGAACCACATCCAAAAATCTCTTCACTGAGATCCAAACAGACTAACACATACCAATAGTAAATAGGTATGTATATGATGCATGTTTATTATCAACAGCGAATATTGTGGATATGTATTTATAGGTACCTACTAGCTGACCCCGCAAAAGATGTTTTACATCTTTTTTATTTATTTAAAAAAATATTATTTATTATTTATTATTGGCGGATTCTCAGACCTTACTGATATGCACACAAAATTTCATACAAATCGGTCCAGCCGTTTCGGAGGAGTTTGGTAACAAACATTGCGACACTTGATTTGTAATACCTAGTTTTGTAATACCTAGTTGACAAATTATAAGATTCCAGCATTAGGTAAAAAACCTACACCAATACTTAATTATCTGGTATTCAATTAAAAACGTTTATACAGCATAAACATTGTTGCGAATAATAACAAACAATCCGAATAATTCAGACAGTCACATTCAAATCCATCATATTTGTTTCACCACCTCAACATTTGACCCGAGTCATAATGAACTTTTTCGCACACCATTATTAGGTATAATTGTTGACATATTGCCATAAGATAACCGATAGGTATGTACCGAGCTCGCATTGTTCACCGAGTGACAAATAATAGCAGATAATACCACACTATCGGATGTCGGCCCGCGAATTTAGCACTGTGTTTCCAGCCAATATTCGCAGTTGATAATAAACATACATCATATACATACCTACCTATTTACTATTGGTAGGTATATGTTTGTCTGTTTGAATCTCTATTTAGGTAATTTTTGGTGTGGTTTAAATTTTTGGTTATGTTCACCCTGTATAATCTGTTGCTACTTAAATCATTGCACTTTATAAGCCTTTTGTATCATTACAATTATTTGTTACAATAAAGAGTGGAATAAATGAATGTGAATGAGGATGTTCAAGAGTCTCATAATAAACACAAGCTTGAATGTAATTTCGAACATACAGCATTTTTTTTTGACAAGTCATCCGGCGTTTGATAGTTTTAGAATAAGCATAATCAGCTTATAATGTTTCCGCAGCTGGGAGACCGGCCTCCTCTCTGTGAGAGGGAGTGGGCCGTAATCCACCACGCGGGCCCAGTGCGGGTTGGTAGATGTCACATGTCTTCGAATTTTGACAGCGATGGTGATGAAATAATTTAGGTACACAAAGTAAAGCGCCTCGGGTTCGAACCTACAACTCGTAAGTCGCGGCCGTTACCACTAGGCCACCACTAATCTTTGATATTTATACCTTCAATACTATAGTTTATTCTTTATTTTTTATCAGCATTATTAAAAAAACACATTGCTTGCTCATTATTTTCAATTTTTATATAAATTCTGTTCGTAACGGCCTACTATGTTTATGCACTCATTAGAATAGTAAAAGTGAATATAAATGCGTAAATAAATAATAAGGGTAAATAAATTACAACTTTTGAAATGTTGTTCAGGATATTATAAATTACTAATACATGACTTTTGCATTGCACTATATTCTTTTGCCACATTAATCAAGCATTTGTCTGTCTGTGGAACAGCTCGTTCTCCTATGTAGATATACCTACTTATGTGTATGTAATAAAACTGAACTCAACGGTTCCTCTTCATGAAGCATGGTGGAGTAATAAATTAAATAGATATCAGATAATAAATTAGATAAAGGGTAACCACGGACTCTATCTAACGTTTTCAATAGTTCGATAATGTATTAGTTTGTTGGATAGGTCATTTTATCATGTTTGTTAATCTCCGAAGACATTTGTTTTTTTTTAAATATGATTGACGTGTACTTAGATAAAATAATTTATCAGTCATTATCATTTGAATTACTGACTGAGGTAGTATTGTTTCTAGAGCCTTTTTCTTGTGCAACATTCGCTTTCTTGCACAGTTGATGTCTAGTATATTTTTCCCTATAAAATATGTTTTATTTACAGACATTTAATTACCAAAGGCATTAATTATCGCCCTATTAAAACCAGCTCCAATTCGCCGTTTATAAAGACGTGTTACACGAGCTCTCGTGATGTGAGATTGGCGGTCCAGTCACGAGAGTCACGATTTGCCGTACAGTGTCCTCCCGGCCTTATAGAACACGCCACTCAAACTTAGCTATCTGGAGATATGTGCAAATACCTCGTTAGTCCAATGCGGTAGAATTTGGTTCGAAAGACTCATGAAGTCGTGACCGAACAAGATGATACTGTAAATGAATCTTCGTGAAGTAATAATGTACTTATTAGATGAGGAACTCGCGTTATCACTTATCTGTCCGTGGATATATAATTTGCAGTTAATGTAGGTCATAGAGCGAAGCCTTGACGTCAGGCCAATATCTCAATTCGTGAGATAGTAGGCCCCAATAAAATGATATAGTAAACAAATACCTAATCTACATAATATGCAGAGAACGTTAAGATTTTATAGCTAAGTTATGCAATAAGAAGATCACTAAACATCAAAATAAACCAGCTAATATACACCCAAACAAAGCTAAAATAACACGCATCAATCTCTTATATTAGCTCCGAGGCGGCGGAACAACATAAAAACTTCCCGAAGTTTCCTATACTGGCCCGTAAATCTCGCGTTTTTTAATAGATAAATAGGGCCTCGCACAAACGAGCAATATCGCATTATTTGGCCCTCCCTCAGGAAAGGCCCTCCTGATAAAGCCTCCTTGCCTCACACTCTTCATGCTAATGTACTGCGCCAGACGGTGACAACCATTTTTTGGCCCACTTGGCTACATTATGGGAGCTATAAAGAGTATTTCAAATTATATTTTCCGTGTCCATTAAAAAGGCGATGTGGCTTTATTTGGCTTATAATACAAACTTTTGCCACCGATTGTACAAAATTGTTTTTGTATTTAGGCTTCACATAACGGTGATATTAACCTATGCTTTTGTATTACCGCTACAGGTAGCGGATCCAGTTTTTTAAGAAAGATATAGTTTACAAAACAACAATTGTTCTACCGTTGGCGGCCTTTTAAAAGGTACACAGTAACGTAATAAAATGTTCAAAACTTCGAAAAAATATGCCGTCATAAACAAAGCGGTTCGGATGCAAAGTTAGATAAAGAACATCTCACACACCTGAGCTAGAAAATTGCTTTTTTCTAAGCGCCTCCAGTTTTTTACGCAACTTTCTCCGAGAATAAAAGAAGTTTCGTGGAAGAACTTTCTTCTTTTTTTTCTTCTTGTTTAAGTTCGTAAATCATACCCATATTCCAGCGGCACGACGCACAGTGGGTCGAAACTATGATTTTAGTGACTTAGGGCTCAACTTTGCTTTTTTACTTTTTTCCTCATGTGGATGGATAGAGCTCATTAACCTCAACAATAATTGTTCTGATGTATTTTTTCCTAAACTTTATACTTTGGGTAGAAAAATGTGTTTTGTTATTTTTTTGTATGGAGCGGATCAAATAACCTTAAATTCCTGCTAAGTAGCGTGTGATCCCGCGTTGAAACTTTATTTTTCATATACCTTGTCTAGTCTATTATCATTTGATGCTATTAACGTGTGCATAAAGTTGCAACTCTGCCAAATAAATGGATCGAAAAAAATTAAAAAATATATAGAATAAAAAGCTACATTTTTTACTTTCGTAAGTTCTTTTAAGTTAAATTTGATATGGAATAGTAAGTAAAAGCACGTAATAATACACATAGTTACTTAACAACTAACAACAATACATTTAAAAGGTCCCTAATTAGCTTAAATTTACTAATATATGTAGTATTAGTAAATTTAAAGCTAATCACACTAATCATAATACATTTAAAAGGTACCTAATTAGCTTAAATTTACTAATATATGTAGTAGTAGTAAATTTAAGCTAATTAGGGATCTATGAATTTAAATTTCTTTGTTTTAATGACTTTAACATGTTTATGAAATGTTATTTTAAGTTAGATTTAATACTGAATAGTGAGTAAAGATAGGTACATAATAATACAAATTAGTAAAGGTAAACTAACATTACTACAACTAACACAAGCAAACTAAAAACTAACTATAAACAACATCAAACATTACTATTTCCTTTCAATTATGAGTTTGACATTTATAAACTAATAAAAAAAACAAGAAACTTACAAACTACCAAAAAATCTTATTCACTATCGCTATGACTATCTTGTAAATTATCTACATCAATAAAATCTATATCGGATTCTGTGGGAAAAATCAGCAGAAGCTCTTTGACTTTTGGAGAGAGAACCATTATATTTTGTTTCACCATTCGAGGTCTTAGACTTGTGATCTTTGGATCAGAAGACAAAAGAAGATTGTGTATAATATCCTCATTTGTCGCCGTTCTACTTACCTTTCTAGAATGACTCTCTCTATATTTATCTTATAAAATCATAAATAAATCTAAATTGTTAACTAAATTATCCATTATAACGAAAAAGGGACGATCAGAATCACGAGATGTTAGTAGTAGTACGAATAAACGAACACTAGTTAGTATTTAATAAATTATGGTCATTTTATACTTCCAGAATCCAGTGACAAACAATGTTTACTAATTTTTCTACTACCCTCATTAACTAATTATCCTAATTAATATTACAGTAATGACTAAAAGTGAAAAACATTGTTATTTTATAAGGTAAAAGGTTAAGCTAATTACAGTAATTAAACACACAAATAGAAATTAATTGATTTCATATCCACATTTTTAAATAAAGGTCCCTAATTAGCTTAAATTTACTAATATATGTAGTATTAGTAAATTTAAGCTAATTAGGGACCTTTTAAATGTATTGTTGTTAGTTGCTAAGTAATTATGTGTATTATTACGTGCTTTTACTTACTATTCCATATCAAATTTAACTTAAAATAACTTACGAAAGTAAAAAATGAAGCTTTTTATTCTATGTATTTTTTCATTTTTTTCGATCCATTTATTTGGCAGAGTTGCAACTTTATGCATTTGTTTATAGCATCAAATGATAATAGACCAGACAAGGTATATGAAAAATAAAGTTTCAACGCGGGATCACACGCTACTTAGCAGGAATTTAAGTTTATTTGAGCCGCTCCATACAAAAAAATTACAAAACACATTTTTCTACCCAAAGTATAAAGTTTAGGAAATAATACATCAGAACAATTATTATTGAGGTTAATGAGCTCTACCCATCCGCATAAAAAAAAAAGTGAAAAAGCAAAGTTGAGCCCTAAGTCACTAAAATCATAGTTTCGACCCACTGTGCGACGGTCCGCAAACGCGCGAAATATGCTAACAATAAAAATATTGTGACATGTTGTCAGAACAATTGCTTGGGATGCTTTTGTTTTGACGAAAGTTTTTGAGTTAAAACATTTCTGTGTGATATTCCTTGTTATTTGACTGCAGCTGTTACGAGTTCAATTCATCCCAGAAATCCGAGCATTAGTTTAAACTTATTACAGAGGGCGCATAAAGCACGGCGGACCCTTATCACAACTAGTTAAAAACTAATTACTGGGGTGACACCACTTTTCCATAAATCCCGGTACTCCTCCGAATTACTCTGACAAAAGTTATTTTTAAGAAAAAAGCCCTTGAGGCTGTGCCGCTCTCCCCGCTAACCCCTCCGTCTCGCGAGGAATTTATCACGATTTATATTCATGGCATAACAACAAGATCTCGGTTTAGGGTGATCCCATTCAAACTGTAGTCTGCTAAATAAAACCTGTTGTTTTGCGCTATCTGCGTTGATATAAAACACTATTAATTAAATAATATATTGATATAACGTTACATGTGATGATAACGCAATATGCCTAACTTAAAACATCGAATGTGAATATATTTCGTCGTAAATATATTTGTGTGTCAATGTTAAGTATCTTTGGAATAATTTATTCTAAATATAACAAGTTTGGGTGTGAACCCGTAGCATATGGTGGCTTTGGAGTGTTTCAAACATTGGTAGCTGAAGCTAGTAACTCTTGGGCGGACGGAACAACAAATCAAGTGTGGTTTCGGAGCGGAAGCATTTGGTGTCGGCACAACAACTGTCTAAGGGCCATTAGATATTGCAAGGGTTGGCTTTTACTTCGATGAAACTATACTAATAAATTAAACTATGTAATAGTGAGTATTTTAGCTTTTTATCACTTTGTAGTAATTATTGCAGTTGTTTTACGTAGTTGCCTACATGATAATGAATTACCTTAGTACTTTTACTAACTACAAGTTGAGGGCAGCTTCATAAATCGATGTTATTTTCATAATAGAATAAAGTAGGTAAGTAGGTCCTTAATTATAACTTTTAATGGATTCGGAAAAAAAAACCATTAGTTTATAAGGAATCTACAACTACCTACATTAAACTCATATTAAACCTCGAACATTCTAGCAGATCATTACTTATATACCCCTAGACAGGGTATCACCTACCCACAATTGTTAAGCATCTAAACACCATAATACTAGGTACCCATAGTGTGAAATCTAGCAGGATTCCCGTAGTGACTAGATCACGAAGGGGTGCACAACCTTCAGGCCACGGGGGTGGGCTTCGCCATAATTGATGAGGATCTTAACGCAGCGGGGCGGGGAATTATCATCGCCCCGCGACACCCTGCTACAAGCTCTCATTAATTTGTGATTAGCCCTCAGTTAGGAGACTCTTGCAGAGGCTTTCATCTAATTAGATAATCAGTTTTTCCACCAGAAGTGGGATTTAAACGTCTTGAGCAGATGTTATTAATGTTACGCACAAGGGGAGATGGCAAATCCGAACATTTTTAATGTTAAACCCCATTTTACATCAGGAATAAACAAATTGTTCTAAGCCCCTTGATTCTTGCTAGTGTTTCTTTATTCAAACTAATTTCTGTATTTACTGCAACTTGGATCTATTCAACTGCAAGTCACGGAGTCACGTTCTTCCATCCAGAGAAAACTTAATAAATATTACGGGAAAAAAAAAGCTGACAACAATTTTCGGAATGAACAGACAAATCGTGGCTTTATTTATTTTGCGCAGAAGTGAGATAAAAATTCGTTGCAATATCTAAAAACTCAATTCATCCCCTAATAAATATCTTGAGCATCGTTTACCCAGAATGAGGCAAAACGTTATTTCCCCCATACTGTTTATTTAAAGGTGGATTTGTTGAATATTTATTCACGTACCTACACACATGTTAAGGGGCGATACAGATGTATTTTATTCAACAAAAAGTTTACTGAAGTGAATTTTTAAGTGAAATAAAGTACACAACACAAAAAGACATCATGATACCGTTGTCGCGTTGTTGCAAAAATGGTCAAAGAATGTCAATATATTCTTCCCCCATTCCCTCCATACGTACATTTGGCATGAATTCATTAGCTACTATTTTTTGCTTGGTCTCGCGAATGTACAATAAATAATACAATTCGCATCAGCGTCTATTCGTGTTCCCTCTTGCTGTCCTCTATATTTCTCCATCTAAGTGGTTTTGTCTAAGAAAACCTACGTATCAGATTAATTCGGTTAGCGAGGGGTTTGGATGGAGCCAATTTGTCTGATTGCCGCCGATGTCAATTTATGTAGCCTTGCCTACCTATGTATGCCACTGCTCTTGGTTTTCAATAAATTCTGACCCTATCTTGTTACGTCCCCATCGATAAATATTTGCGCATGATCAATTCAATAAACTTGCTACGCAGTTGAATTATAATTTGATTTGTTTTTTCACTTGTATTTCCTTGGGCAATCACGTGTAATTTAATAAATAAAACTTATGTGGAGCTATTGTTGTTTTGTAAAGTTAATATTGTCTTCTTTTCTTTCGCAATTCTTTTAAGTATTAATAAAATACCAAGACTCTGCATCCAAGCTACAATAAGAGTAATTAATCCACTCAAGTGCTAACGAAAATACAACGAAGAGAATGAGAGGAGGGAAGGAAAAAGCGGAACTCGTAAAATAATCAACTCTCACCTCATAGAGTGTAGGGCGGATTGTTAATTATAAAGGTCATGTATCCACGACCCTATCGGCCATTACCATCGCAGTACACGCCTCTTTTGGGTAAACGTTCCAAATCTCGACACGAGGGGAAAAATCAAACAGTAAATATCGGAAAGCAATCCGAGGTGATTCTATTAGATTGAGTTAAGCGGGAGGCTTACTTTGCTCTGAGGTCTTCGGGCCTTACAAAATGGGCACTAAGATTTATGTTTGATTGAGTGTTTTTAAAGTGTAACAAGTTTTTTCAATACTTACATAGTCTGGTATATATTCTCCGTTTATATTATGGCACATTTGGCTACTAAGAATTACTTAACTTCGCGTGCAAGTCGAGATACATCAGGCCTCGGTTCAGTTGGACCGACCGGCCAGCTATCTAGATTTCGCCTTTCAAAGGGGCTTTCTTAATTGGCATTTCTTGATTATTCGAGCTTACTTTAAAAGCGTATCTTGCTCCGATTTCGCACTTAATTAATCAAATGTATCACCACAAAAGGTTTCTTTTGCTTTAAAATATGTCTTTAGATTGCGGATTTTAAGTGTTGAACATATCAATAAAAAATAACTACCTATCGAGTTCTTATTTAGAATATTTGCCTAAATTTTTACACAAATGGCAATAGCAGTGCTGTAGTGCGCACGGGTTAACTCCTGCGATCGAGATAAGCCATCACATTTAAGATATTTAAATCGATTTTCCCCAATTTTCCGCGGGCGGGCGCGAGTTAAGGCCCGAGTCAATTTATCCAGTGTCGCTGCGGGCTCGTGGGACGGGGCCTTTCCATTGTTCACCAAATGAAGTACGCGGCAAGCTTACAGGGCCGTTACACTGCTTCCGTCATCGTTTTATGGCTGTGAACATCGACTGTTCTCCGTCTAATAGAGGATGTTTGTGTTGAAATTATTATTCAGGTAACAGGTTACATTCGTTTTAATTTTGTGATTGAAGTGGAAGTGAAACTTTTTAAACGGCGATTCGATAATTGGACGACCATTGAGAGTAAAATTTCAAGGACGCGTCACGTTTAGACACATTTCGTTACATGAGAGAGAAGAAAGATAGAACTCTCTCTGTCTCTGACATAAAATCTCCTTTATTCTTTATTTTTTATTCCATGCTGTCTAAGTATATTTTGTTATGAAAACAGATTGTCTTGTCCCCAACGAAAAGCGATTTTCAACAAATAGGGTGACCTATATGTTGAAAATCGCTTTTCGTTAATTTTATTTCCAGACTGTGGCAACCCTTCAGATATTCTTTCATTAAGAAGTTTTGCTTATTTCGCTCAACCGGAACCTATTTGTTGGGTTGCTATTTAAAACATTCGCCCCGACTGCTTACATAGATCAGATACGTTCAACAAAGGCTTTTGTAATTAAGAAAGATATTTTAAGTCGGCGGCAGCTTGACTTTATATACGCAAAATGAATTTACTGAATTTAAGGGTGTTTCGTATTTTGTAAGACGAAATTGTTGATTGCCTGCAGTCAGCAAACATGTACTTACGTAAGTACCAGTTAAGGTATCTAGTTCAATGAGATTGATCAAAAGCGACTATTTCGAGAACTGTGTCCGTATTTCAAACGGCCTATCTAGCGTATATTTTTCCCGCGCCCCATTCATTTGGTCGAAAAAGTTTACCAGGCAAAAGCTGGTAAAACTCCAACGTCCAAAAATCGGTATCAAAGTAAAACACGCAAAGCAATACTTCGGTAGGCTAACAAAAATAAATTTCCGAATTCCAACCCCAATTTAGGAGTGCATTATTTTCGCTTTCACAGACATCCGATACAATTAAAATCTTCTTTAATTAAGGGACGAACATGAATCATTCGCACGTGGCGCACTGAGTTTTCCACTTGTAAACGCAGGAACCTTAACACCGGAGTGGCTTAGGGCTGTAATTCTTCGATCAAATTTCAACTTTCTAACATAGTAGTTAAAGGTTATATTGGCTTAACCCAGTTCAGCAGTTAAGGCGTAGCTGTCTGTACTTTTTGGGTATCTCTTTTCACTTTATCGCAGTGTCTCCGTTATTTACTCGTACGTGAGGGATGCTCGCAATAAATAGGTGCGCACAAACATATTTGACATTTACAAATACCTCCCAAATTGGTTTCCTTGGCGTGACTGGCCGTTATTACGAGTTTTGTTTACTTATTGCTCCCGCACGGTGGCAACTTGTAATAGCACCAGAAGATTTTGTTGGGGATCATTTTTCAAGATTCTGTCGTATTAAGGCTAGCCGCCAGAGGCGGTCACTACAATCTTGTTTTATTAGCACTAAACGGAATTTATTAGGGGCTTATGCAACATCAAACTAAATCAATATTGAAGAGTAGGTAACGTATTTGGTACTGATTCTTAAAAAAGTTCGTTCAAAAACTAAAACCCGACTACTGAAAAATCACGCTTTAAAAAGTACGAAATAAGAAAATATTTCAGACAAAAATCAAGACATCCTAGAGGTACAAAAATGGTCAGGGTGCAGCCGTGGTCCTATTCCATTTATGCGACTTCATATAGCCTACAACTAGCGGACGATCAAGACGCTTTAACAATACATCATGTGTCAATTATGATAAGTAGGTTTGAAGGTATGGGAGAACAGATGAACAAACACACATCTTTTTTAATTCCCCGTAGTCAGGTAAATAGTATCATTTCAGGAAGTTTTAGTGACTAAAAATATATCCCATTTGAAAATAGGATGTATTGCATCGACCGTTAGTACCGCTAGCACGTGGATCCCATTACTCAACGAGTGATTGAACCGAAACTTTATCCGAGAGTCACTGGCCGAAATCCAGTGGAAAAAAAATAGATCATTCAGCAAACGAGGTGCGAGTAGTCCTACAGTCGCCCCATTCTGGGTGTCCGTTGGGAGTTGTAATTCAAGTGACAAATATCGAAAGCTACAATTCATATTTTTCTGCTATCTCCGCGTCCGTGTCGCCATCTGTGCCGGAGGGACACTCGCTATTGGTTCTCCATCAAGCGGTCGTGTGATGTATTTTTGTTGCAAATAAAACATTGTATTTTTTTGTCCATCGGGAAATGTTATATAAGTATTTTTATGGCTGCTACGTGACTTGTTACTCTGGGTAAGGTATGTTTGGGGAGCAGTGGTTTGTCTGTAAATGGAAAAATGTATAAAAATGCAACCCTCCTAATGCAACACATGTCGTATTCAGTCGTATAAGTTTAATAACTATCTATTTTACCTCGAATGTTAGTTACTGCAAGAAGCACTAAGCAAAATTGTGCAGCACCAAATGCATTTTAATAAATTAAACTGATCGATGTAAGTGGTCGGTAATTTAAAAATCGCGTTCATTGTATCGACCGAAAATAGTGTTGGCGGTACACTGGCCATGCATTATCGAGATCGGAAATTTCACGTGCCCATATAATTTTAAGCTCGTAAAGCCCGGACAATAATTCACCGGGAGCATTTGCGGAAAATGCATTTTATTGTTAAAACGTGAATTTTATTTATCGTCGACAGCCCGCGGTAGGGGGGTGTAGTGGGGGTTGATTTGCAGTAGCATCGCATCGAAGCCACCCTTTGGCACGGATTATTTATACTAAAGGTAATATCGCCGGTTCATTATTGGTGAATGTAACATTTGCGTATTTCACTGACTATCGTTTGCAGTTCATTAAAAATAAACTATGAGTGTATTTCGGTTGTTGATTGATGTTTAATGTTGTACTGTTATCAAATATTGTGGAAATACAATTCATGTGCACGAACAAAATTTTAGGACAGTTCACAGTAGACGTCTACCAATAATTGTACGCTTTATGCATACTCTACCTTGTATTTAACAAAACTTTTCCATTTTCACACGACGGGTAATTCGTACAACGCCATATTTCAACTCACAACACGGTCTGACCACTCCCCTCTTCACTGCAATCTGCAACCAAATAACATCCTTCATTAGCACCGTTCAGCGTATAAAATTACCAGTGCGATTTTAAACAAGCACTTCGCACAATATAACTCATACAATTTCGCTGTTATACTTTATCTGGTGGTCTAGCACGCGTTAAGGCGGCCCTTTCCGGGCCGATACGAATCGCGAGGCGTTGCCGCTACCAGCGATCTTGGCCAACCTTCACATTACACCGCGTTTAATTGCAAATCGCCTTTATTTAGTGCGTTTTCGTTACGTAACTTGTTTTATTTTATGTGGGAAGAGGACTACTGTTGAAATCAGTGCATACTGTCCAAAGAATGAAGCTCAACTGCGAAAAGAAACATAAAAATCAATTCATAAATTCAGGATGAGCTTGTAAAACAGACATGCAATTTTCCTGAAAGAAGAGTTGAACGACAGATGTTCGCGTCCATTCGATGCTGGAAAGGAAAATGCAAACTCTTTTAAACACTATTTAGCTGCAGTCCCTAGATAGCGTCTACCGCAGTGGCTGGCTCGGACCGTTTTTTCCCCGCTGAAAAGCCAATTTGGAATGAATCACTGTAACAGTGGAGAGCATCTGTGCTAATTTACCTACGGGCGGACAGTCTAATGCGACCCGTTCGATCGTAAATATCGAATCGCGACCGAGCGCCGAATATCGAAAGCCGGCATTAGTCGGATACAGCTAATACACACGGGGGTTGCTCCAATAAATTATCGTGCGTTCATTTGGGCTCCGATGTTTAATCTATCTGTAGCGATACAGTTTCGCTTCGGGCTATTGTGAATTTTGAATCGTGAGAGAATTATTAGCTGGCGATAATCTATCCTTTGGATCTCTGAACGGGCTGGGAAGGACTAGAACGTGTTAGCAAGGAGCTGGATGTTGAAAGCTTATACCCTACTTGAAATTCTATAATTTCAAACTAGAAATATATAAAAGACGTCACGTTTGCAAAAGTTATTTTCATACAATATACTTCATGCAATATCTCGATATAAATCAGTCTGTAAAAGACAAATTCGAATCACGAAAACTTCAGTTCGACTGACTTTGCGATATCCGAGGGAATCTGAGAGCGTACGTTGTTAAATTGAACTGTGACAATAGTATCTATTGCCGATATCGATACGTATCTATCGATATCGTTTCGATGTTATATCCCCGCCGCTATGCTTGCGTCTACGTGCTAGTGATGTAGAGCTGAGTTTGCAATTCGTTCTGTGCGTGGTTTATGCGTGTGTGTGTGTACCATATGATACTTCATTTACGAATTCCCGTACAGTACATTATTTATCGTAATCAAATTTTCGTGTGAAATGCGTATTTTTTATGTTGTTTTATGAGGTGATGGCTGGATGATTTTTCATCAGATTGGTGCTTTGAACGAGTTATTATTTCCGCAATGATGCAATTTTCGAATGATACATTATGAAAAATTGATAGAGCCGGATCAATGATTATTTTGTATTTGATTTTCACCAATACACATTATTCCATATTATCTTTTGCTGTTGGCCTTTATTATATTAATAGGTACCGAGAGAAAAATGGAAGATAAGAACCGAACACAAGCTTTTCCTCAACACTGCACATCTTAAACAAAGCTCCTTTTTTTGTTTCAGGTATGAATCTAAAGTGGAATCGACAGCGGCTTTCCACGGTATTTTATCTAAACTATGTAGATCAGGAACCCCAATAAAAAAGCTCTGACTTTATCATCGCCACAATTTTATCAGAGCCCTTTGATATGCAATAATGGGGGCAATGTATCAAACTAGCTATCTAAGTTAAACGCAATTTGAAGTATGGCTGCCTCTTAAGTCTGCCACCCCCCAAAAACCGGGGGATGAGGCGGGAGGCGGGGTTGCCTTATCGCGGAACTGCAGGCACTTCGCCCGTTTACCTTAAGATCTTTAATATTAAATAATATACTACAGTTAAAGCCTTAAATGTAATGCTCGGCGATGCTTTATTGCCTTAGAACTATTCTAAGTCTTCCGTTTTGAATATAAATTTTAATCAGTCTAACTAATTTATACGATTTTCGTTAATTTGAGCTAGTTTATTACTTTAGACCTTTATTAACTGACTTTATAATTATTGAATTAATCACTCTAAAAGGCGTTTAAATGGCCCTTGGCTACGGCGTTTGAATGGTTTGATGTGACCTTCCGAATATTCCGGTTCTGTTCCGAGTGCTAGACCCCAATCGACAAGGTTATCAAATGGTTTACGGAAGCCTCTAAGGAACTCCTTATATACCTATTCTATTGACTTAAGAAACTATTTGTCGTAGACCTACATTTTAGAATCCTTTTCTGTTTCGCGTTTCAAAATTGGAACAATTTTTAGACACAGAACTTTGAACATTCCCGTTTTATTTAATCTATATCTTAATAACAGAGGAACACAGTTAAAAACGTGCCTACAACAGTTTTGTTGAAATCCGGTTTCGTAGACGACATTAAATCCACTGACAGCTGGCTGTGCGCCATTTTTCCTCGATTACGATGAATTCAAAAGACCGCGGGAGTTATTGCACGTACGAGTAAATGTATGGAAACCTATGAGGAAAAAGTGTATAGTTTCATCCATCTAAGAACTTTTTTCTCTAAAATAAGGTTAACAAAATTCAATCTGCCTTACCTTCTCTATCCGGATGAAGAACTTTACATGGAGCGACTAACTGCCCTCCACAACCCACTTACTGTGATGTGTTTTTTTTTAACTAAAGGACTCAAAATTGGAATCAAACCGATGTATAAAACAATCAGCAGAATGTGCACCTATTCATGGAGTTTATATAGATTAGGTGGCCTACACGCTAAGTCCATGTATCTTGACATCCGCGTGCCGGCATGCAACCTGCGTGCACCACAGGGGGAATAAAGACGTTAAATTATTTAATCGGATGCCAGGATGGTTTATGCACGCATGCTCCAAGAAAACACGTTCCTCACTCGACTCCGCCTAAAGAGTAGGTGCGTATAACACAAGTATACTTACTGTTCACTGTATGCTGTGGCATCCGTTATCTTCCGCATAATGAACTGTCACATTTCATCATGCCATCCAACATTTAGTTCTTAGCCCGCCCTGTAGCTTGCTGCTCTATTTTCAACTCTGACTGTACGAGTTTTGATCTTATTTTTCTGTGCAACGCAATTGTCATTTTATCCATTATTTCGGTTGTTACTTCATTGTTCTGCCCACATCGCCGTCTTTAATAGAAGTATCTCCATTTTATGCTGCAATGTAATGTAAACAAGTTAGACAAATATAAACAACAACATTTTTAAGTTTTTTATGGACCATTCGACTATTCTTATAGGATATATAGCGTAACCTGGATAAATAAGGTCTAAAGGGACCTAGGATTATTTTTCACTTAGATAAAGAGGCTTCTCATTTACCCAGTTTCCCAAATAGTCGGGTTTGCAATGAGATGTTGTCTTGTTTACAAACGCCCCGCAAAGGTGAAAATGTCCGTTGAAAATGCAAACAAACGTGTCGCGACCTGTCCAGACCAATATTCGAAATAATAAATTGTGTAATTAGTTTTCTTTTTCATACGGGCTATTCCAACATCAAAGTCCCAATTGTACAGGGTGGCAGGGATATTGACGCGCAAACTGAAACCATGAATTCAATACATGATTCTAGACCCGCTACTACAGAATCTGAACCGTTTTGAAAAAGATTGCTAATACATTGCTTCTTATGTTCGATGAAAAAATCTGCTCAACAATGTAAATAACGCAATGAATGTTGTTGAACTCTCAAAATACAACAGATTAGTCGTAATCGATTACGAAAATGTGTTACGCAATTAGACTGCTGATCGAGCACGCTTGGGATGAGCTCGGGAGGCTGGCCAGAAGCCGCAGACCACCTCCTATCCCCTCAGGGCCCTAAAACAGGCCCTGGTGGAATAATGGGAGAATATTCCCTAATATCGCCTCCGAAACCTCGTCATCAGTATGACAAACCGGCTCGAAGCTGTAATCAGAGCCCAAGAAGGCAAAACCATTGCCTTTAAAATGTAAATAAGGCGTAAAAAATACTTACTTCCATGTTGTTTGAGTTTTTTGCCAGTAAGTTAATTTTTTTTTTTTTTAAGTCCATAACATTACTTATGTTTAATAAACCGTAATTACAAAAAAAAGTTGGTAAAAGTTGCTGTAAAACGTTTTTATTTCAAAACTTTGACTATAAGTCAACGTCTAAGTGTAAGCGTATAAGTCGACGTGTAGGAAAAATTGCAATTTAAAACGTGTGGTAAGGACTAAGTTTTGAAGGCCAGTCTAGTTTGTATATACACATAGTGAGTACCTATTTAATTTATTATTTATTTGCCTTGCCTTCTAGAACAAAAGTGTACATTGAATAAAGCCTCATATATAAACGCAGCCATATAATTTAAAAACATTTTGTAGGTTATCTTTACTTTTAATAAAACAAAGTCATAATATCAACAATTGTCGTCACCATTCTCATCAATTACACCACAGATATATCCATCTCGTGTTCCAATCTACCTCCACACCATCACGAACTATTATCAGTATTATTTTGTGCTGTGTTGGGTCGCCATAAACTAACTGGGGCTCGTGGTGACTGCGCGTGGGCAGTGATCTATAGTGCTTAGGCGATATTGTTTTCTAATGACTCAATAGTACAACTACAAACTTAGCATTTAACTTCATCTACGATATTAGCATTTATTAGATTTTGGACAGTGATATGACTTTGCCTTAATTAGGGGTTTGGGCAGTGGGCAGTAATTGTTTTGGGTTAGACAAAAACATGTTTACAACTTTCGAATAAAAATTGGTACCGAATGATATCAACTCAGGCTTTTGCAACCCAATCGCAGATGTAAACCTCACCCTCAAAGGTAACTTATTAACAAAAACTAATAGATACCTACTTTGGATGCTGCTTTTATGCTAAAGAGAACTATTTCTGTCTTAACTGCTTACCAAAATTACGTGCAAAGTCTCAATATTTTATCAAGCCTATCACAAATCATTAAATGTATTTCTAATTAGATTTAACGCATCTCAATTACTTCCAACGTCATGCACATTAGCAAAATGAAGATTTATCTACAGTACAAAATTAAATGCCATAACCACAATGTATTGCAACGCAAGTCCCTAATGTAGATACACGCATGATAAATAACTTGCCAAGATAGGGTGAGAAATCTTACTTAATTTAACTAATGGACTAATATAATACTGCGTCTAATATGTGGCGCCCATTGTGTGCCGAGAAAGTTACTTCGAACAAGTTTACTAACACAACAAAATTACTGAAACTTCATAATTGTTACAAAGTTTTTTATATTGCGGTTGTATTCAATTTTCGTTGTTTTCGCGTAAATGTATTTTCTGAATTCCCGTGTAACAAACAATACCTAAGTACATTTATCATTCTATTTATTTGCACTTCCAAAAATTAGGTAGGACTCTTATTGGCTCATAAAGTGTTCAATAGAACATCAATTTTCATTTGTCAGCCAATATTTTCCAACGCCCCTAATTTTTCCAGCGTTATTGGATGTCGGCTCACTGTGCACCTAACTCAATATTGAAGAACACGTGACCGCAGTAGATAGACGACACTCCTGTGTCGTTGTAATTAAGTTTTGCCACACTGTGCAATACCGTGCGTAGGTAACATAGCTACTACATATTTGTTGTGTATTAGAACGGTGCAGATACCTTCTATCTACTATGCCAATTTATATAGGGTAGCATTTACTTAGGTATTTGGAATAGACGTATCTACTTGGAATTTAGTTGTTCATGTAAAACATCTTCTCAACAAGACAAAATCAATGACACAAAATCACAACAACGTTCATTTGTTTTAAACTCATATTATCTCAAAAATCTTCCATATTTGAAAACGTTTACAGAAAGGAAATGACAGCTGACTCGAAAGATTCTATCGACAAAATATATCTATCCGTTAGAAGCACTCAACGTGCAGATAAATAAACCGGCTTTCAATATAATGTTCTTTATAGTAGCCAAGTAAACAGAACAAGTTTAAGTATAACGATTTTTTATAGTTATAAATAATATTTTTATTTCTATGATAATGTACGAATTCGATACAATAACAAACAGTAAAAATGGGATACAGATGGCGCATGTTGGTACAACACTAGTGACGCGCTAAATTACATCTGAACTACCGTACAACGTTGTACACCTTGTATATTCAGCTGTTTGCAACGTCACCCATTGTCCATATTCACCTTATAAAACACATTTTTAATATAATTTATGATTTTCTGATATTAAAAAAGCTTGCCATAAATAACAATCGTTAATATTATTGGACATTCCAATATCTTTATCGACACTTAAGCTTATTATAGGCAATCCAATAAAAAAGTATAGGCCTTGCCAGTTAATGCAATAACGGAGAATATGCACTAACCCTACAATTGTGACTGAGGCCCATTCCGACCAAGTGTTTAAGAAAATCATTCTGGGCCGTACGTGCCAATCAAAACACTTGTCCACTCTGTTGAGTTGACTGACATCATTAAGTTTTTACACTTGTTATACGCCAATAAACAAAACCTTGGTATTGTGAGGATCGGTCGGTACACTCGCTACGCGGGGAGTGGAGGAGGTACCACCCTCTACAAAATTATGTACGACGAACTGGGACTAATATATCAAGGGGAGGACGTGCCAGACTAAGGAGACTGGGTATTATAGGGTGGGCCGGTGGAATACTTAAGAACCCTGGTGACACCCCATTAAAACACACGTCCCGCATTTTTGGCCAGACGTTTTAATTTCGGCCCAAACGCGAATTGGATTAGGTCCGGAATTTGTGGTGTACATTTTAAAATTGAGTGTGCGTTGTGAGGGTTAACATCAAGACTCAATTTAAATATTTTTTATGTATTAGATAGTATGTTGCATTGATGAAGTGGGTCATTGTATGTCAAGGTTTGATGAGAACAACATTTACTTTACACTTGTAACGTGAAGAACTACCAAGTAAAACCTGCATATGGAATGTTTATTCTTGGACATCATGTGGTGCCCTCTGAATAAATTTTATTTCACCATCATTGAGTCACAGACACGGCTTTGCCCGCAAATACGTTATTATTGCGTCCAAATGCAACGTAAACGGTTGCAACCGGCAGAAATTACACGAAACGAGGCGTGAAACACGCGGCGCTCGCAGGACGCATCCGGAATCATAATTCCGAAATAACTTCCATCCGTTCCCCTTTCAACCCCCCCCCCCCCCCCCCCCTTCTCGCACTCTCCCCGCACTTTTTTTGGATAAACCGGAATCCCCGTCCCACCGTTAATTCCCAAGATAGACATAATTTGGAATTGGATCCATCTATCGCGCGTACCTACGAACAAAAATAAGTTAGCGCGTGGAACACGGCGGATTTATGTGGGCGAAAACAAAGCGGCCAGTGTACAAACTCTGTGAGTATAGAGCGGGACTTGTCAATGATTTTAAACTGCAACGTTCTGTTTTCCAGTTACAAATTTAGCATTACATGTTTAGGTGAACTTGAAAGCTTTTACAAAAAAATACATGTAAAAAGAAATTAGTTTGACACAACAATAAGTTTTTTCCCGAATATTGGCATAAAACTATATTTTTTTTAAGCTTACTCATCAAGGGTTGTGCACAATATCTTGGAGGTTTAATTTAACGAAAAAACAGCAACTAAAATATTAAAATGACTAGAGAGTAGCCATCAAACAATTTATTTTACGAGAGATCCTTACGCTTAACAGGTCATAGGACGACTCATAAACATGGACGCGTCCATTCACAAAATACTCTGCTTACTTACCGTTTTAAATGCAATTACGATTACGGACGGTGGTGTGACATTCACAGATGTAAAAAAATATTTTATACACCATTTTCAACCGTATTGTTAAATATTTACATGAAATGAAATACGATATTCGCATATCCAATATTGTGTGAGCTCACTTGAGACCGCTGACGTTGCACAGACATCGCGGAAGATAAAGTATATGCGCATTTTTTATTTTACCTTTGACACTTTAATCCAATTTGTTTCCTTATATCCCGCCCAAGGGATAGGGGAAGAATTTCATTCTTATAATTGTTATTTTGAATTTAAAATTTCCATTTTTTATTTATCGGCAGCCGAGTCCCTTAAGGACAAAAGCTTTTTCATAAATTTTTGTGCGTTTTAATTTTTGCCACGTAAAAACAGACGTTAATTTACATATTTATAAGGGCATGATTACTCATCACGACAGTTTATAAGATAAGTTTATATGGTTGAAAACAAAGTTTGTCTGTTTTTCGTGTTTATGCTATAAGGGACACAATATCTGATAAGTCAGAAGCGTCAAGAATTGGTAAGTAGGTATTCAAATGGCATAATTTATAATTTTCGATACTTACACTAAACCAGCGTCAAGTTCAAAGTTATTTATAACCAACAACTCTATGCGTCAGTTATATTTTTTATATTTGAAAAAGGAATGCATAGTTTACGTTGCCCAAAGTTAACCCGTAGTGGTCGTGATGGCTTTCGAGGTCGGCCTACCGATTCTTTTTATAGCCAACTAAGAAAATTGGCTCATTAATCTTAAAGATAAATGTCCAGCCACTATTCGGCCCATCTTATCAGCGAACAGAATGAATGGAAGTGTGGTATACCTACGAATTTTGATAGCATTTGGAAACTTTTTGACTGCTTTGCTAGTAGCTTTTATGGCTTTATGGGTGCTTAGAGCAGTTGTTCCTGAATCATAATGACCCTATACGTCGATTAAATGTAATGTATTGCAGAAAGATTTGCGATACCTGTTCGTCGGAGAATTAAGTAGATATGCATGTGGCTTAATATGTAGTACCTACATATGTACATCCCTATGTAAAACAGGCCCACAATGAAGAATTCTATTAATTAACAGATGGTGGTTGTACATAAATATGAGAGTAGTGTCGTGGCTCACGACCGCGCCCTGCCTCGTCAGATGCCGCGTAGCTAATTGTCAGCTCGCTGACACAAGTGTCCGACACTCGCAGTCGACACTAGACACGTATAAGTAACTTAACACTGCTGCACCGCACATAAATAAAGGAGCAACAAAGTTGTGCTTGGCGGTATTTTAGACCTCCGACAACATTTACTTTTTCGTACAAGAATTCGGTATCAACTCACGTTTTATTTCTGTTAATTTGGAACATGTTTTTAAAAGTCTGGTTTAACTAGGGATGTAGCCATGATGCTAAATAAGCCCCCAACAAATGAATATACTAGTAATTTATGTAAATTAAAGTGTTATTTACTGACTAGTAACGATTAAAGCTCAATTGTAACATACGTAAACTGTGAAATTTCCGTGTACATGGCCGTTGTTTCTAAGAAATATAGATTTAGACCGTTAACGTTTGCAGACGCGATATAATATAACGTTTAATTAAGTCATAAAATGGTTGTTTTATGGCAATAACATTTAAAAATTTACAGTTTTTTCACCCCGTATACAAGGAGTAAGTTTATTTTCCGTCAAAATTTAGCGTGTGTTTTGAGTCGTTAGAGTAGTAAAACACCAAATTTATGTTGAGAAACACATAAATATTTCGCCATTTTGCGTGAGCGCGATAGAGTGAAAACCTACTGTTTATTTTCATTTGGCCTTTTCTGGAATCTCTTTCGACTGATTAAACTCGAGAATTTTGAAACAATTTGTCGTAAGTACCTAAGCAATGTTTGCATGTCAGTTCATTAATTTGTTTGTTTAGATGTTTTATTTAGGCTTAGGTTCTTAGATTTCATCATGTTTATTTATCTAGCCTCCAATAATTAACACAAACAAGTAAGTTATATTTAGAACTACTTATTTATATTTGAAATATGTCTTACCTATCTAGAGTTACATCGCAAACTTGCAGTTAATAAGTTGCATAAAATTGCCGCTCTACATCCTTCCCAAAAAGACCCACACCCCATTCCACCCACCAAATAAACTTTCCACCAGGTATACCAACTGAAGCATAATTAAAAAGAAAGAAAATTCTTTGAAAAGAAACAATCGCGTTTGGAAAGGAAGCAAGTGTCGCGAAGGAGTCGTGAGCTGAAAGTTCTCCACATAAATCGGTGGCAACGAGTTAACCCCGCACTAGCTGGAGTTGAACAAACTCGGCCAACACACACTGATGCACTTTTGTTTATTTTAAAGAATTAGGTATAGGCCCAGCAGTGTAGGGTTAACATTTTTGCGAGGCATTCGTTTGTTTTCGTAGTGGTTTGTCATGGGAGTGGGACTTTTTTTTATTGTGTTTCGTTGGATATGTGATGTCGGTTTAAAAATGTAGGCTATGATGAATAACTTCAACAGTAAAATAGATTTTACCTGAAGAATAGCAGAAAGTTTATTAAGTTCGATATACAATCAACAGTAAGATTCTCGTTCTGGGTCATCCCTAATAATGATAGTATGTATCTGCATTTAATTCGGCCTATAGACAGAATTAAATTAAATACTAATGCATAATGAAATATATTGGGTATATTATTGAATAAGTTCCAGGAAAACGTGCACCTTAATTGTGTTGTGTTGTTTCATTCAATCAATTATTGAATTTTAATTATGTAGGTATAAGATATTGTTATCAGCTCTACATAAGCTGTTGTTAATAGGTATAAAATGTAGATAAAAGACCATTCTGTAAATAACTTAGTGCATACACTAGTGATGTAGCGACATACGTAAACATTTCAGTCAACGTCTTCATTCAGCCAGAGATAAACCATATCTTAGTTGTTATCACTCGCGTCATGGAAAGAAACAGAGACAGATTTGGACTGTACAGAGAAAATTACTTAAGACTTACAAATAAGCAATAATAAGAAGCTAATGCTACTTGAATTTAGAGTGAAGTGGAAAAACTAATTCAACATTTTTCTGAAACCAACCTCAAATGATGTGCCGACATGACAAATCAGGACGCTTTTGGTCACCCAGCCAGCTGTTCAGGAAAGAGGGTGTTAGAGCTATAAACCGTATAAGACAAATCCATACTTCAAATAGCTGTCATAAAACCTCGTATGGCTTGCGAGATCTAGATTCGCCAATTCAGCAGTGCACTTGCTCTGGTTCGCATAAGTCACGGTGACCGCCCCAAACAACGGCCTGCAGACAAAAGTCGAACCGCTTTGTGTTCCATCATTTCGGTTGTTTATTCGAAGTTTATTCCGTCGGGAAAATACGAATGAGTAGTGGGCTAGTGAGTCAATAAATCGTGTCGATGTCGCGACGTGTCGCGCGTCGGGTTAAAAGCTCGATAACCGAGACGGGCACACACCTACCCGCGCCAACAATAACCTCTCGCTTTGTTTTATTTCTGAACGTTCCAACGCGGACCGACCAGATATCCGCCAAGTATTTTATGCATAAAAATATCGATATATAATTGCTTCATTACGTCCCTGTGTTGGTGAGTAAAATATGTGGGAGTCACACACAGGTGGCTCTTTTCGTGAGCTTTTCGAACCCTCAATTAAGCTCTTATCGTACTAATTAGAACTTTATATCATTTTCCGTGACGCGTTAAAGATTATATTCACGAAAATATGCGCCGCTGTAATTACCTCGCGATTAATATCGCACAGTTATATTTTATTTTATACAGTTGTAGAAATATAATCACAAAAAGTTTCGCGCCGTTGTAATTTAGACATTCATTCGTACATAAAACGCGACTTTTTGAATTGATTATGTGAAAACTGGTAGCCGCAACTTGCATAGTTGCCAAAGCAGTGTTTTTTGTCTATAAAATATTTTACGTGCCATTGTCTTCTTTAATTAGAGTATAACTTTGAACTTTTTTTGTAGTATTTGGTGTAATTGTTTTGAGTTGTTTGAGTGGGCGTAAGTATATAATTAACCAGTGGTGTTAAGCGCGAGGCAACACCCTGTAGTGTCAAGAAAGGCGAGTTCTGTGGTGTCTGTCGGTTCTCGCAGTGTCGCTATCGTTGTATCGCCTCTGCCACGCCGTTTGCTTTATGGTGCCAGCTTGGGTGTAATATTTCTTAGGGATCGCACGCCATGATTCATTCCGTGTCACTTTTTAACTTTTCGAACGTACCTGTAATGAAGGTAGAAGGCAGATAATAGAATTTAAAAATGGAACGAGAAATTTTGTTTTGATTTTTGTTTTTCAACAAATTAATGGCTGTTTAACTGTAACAGGACGCTTGAAATCAGTCAGCATTTATTAATTGGAATCGGATTTGCCACGATAATACCACGGTTGTTGAAACGCTCGATAAAATAGTAATTGAATTGATGTATCCTCCTTGTTTCAGCAATAATAATAACAACTAAAACATGTATCGTAGGAAATACTAAAGTATGTGGCTTGAAAGCTTGAAATTGAGCGAGCGGCCGCGCCTGCGCCGCATGTCAGTTATAATTGGCTGAACTTGTCGACCGAGTCGTAGCGATTTTTTTACTTTTTATCCCTACACTGCCATTACTCTTCGTCTCCCAGGAGAGACGTAAATTGCGAACATACAGCCTGTGGAAACAAGCATTGATGTGACGTATGAATACACGGCCATTGTTATGTATTATTAAAATTCAAATTTCAGATGAAATTTCTAAACACATGGTTCGGATGTTCATATTAATTGGTTTTATCAAAACATCGTGCTGTACATCTCATTTGTGGGTTCTACAATTGAATATTATTAGCTGCAGCAATGTTGTGAACCAGGGTCTAGAATATCTGGTGCATTAAAATGAGATACCATTTTGGTCTTAATCGGATGTTAAAGCGAGCACAAAAGGGCGGCACACGGGCACGTTGCGGTACATCGTTCAGTGTTCATTGTGCTAGTACCAGTGGCAGCTGGATCCTGGGATCCTGGCACTTTACATAATTCATACATAATCGCTTTGCATATCGACAACATGTGACATGTGTTGCATTCTGTACGCCGAACAGGGATTTGTTTTTGTTGACGTAGAGACAGATAAAACTGCGGTACTGAATAATGATGTGTTTGTTAATATACTCTAGTGTGGACATAAAGAGGTTTTAAGTAGAACTGATTCTGCTACAAATAACGATGAGAAAGATTGTGTAGATTATGAAGAAAGGAAATTGAGCTTATTAGTTGATTCGCACGAATTTACACACCATATTATTTTTTCTGTAGGCGACTCACTCGCACGAAGTTAATTTATTTGTGGGCGAATCGACAACTCCAGCAATATGTATTATGCAATTGGCACATTTTGAATTTTATGCAATAAAGTTAAGAAAAATGTATACAATAGGTAATTTAGAGAATATGGAGGACAACATTTTAAGAAAACATATTTATATGAAATTTTTGTTAACATCATGTTTGCAAAAACAAATAAGTAATTTATTTTATTTGATTTGAATAATTGGTAAATATAGTTTTTAGATTAGTTATTTGACTTTATTCTCAAACTCGATAGCATTTACTTCAATAAAACCAATTCTCGGTTTTTTTAATTGTCAAGGTCTACTATGTAGGGGGCAAAATGGTGTAAGAAGTCAAATAAAAAATAAAGCTCTAAAGGGATTTTGTAAGTACTAAGCTGGAAGCTTAACAGTTATAAAATACATGACCACTATAAATACCTAATTCAAGACTAGTTAAGAATCCAGTTTTAAAGCTAATAAACCTGTTTGTATATTCGATAGTGAAACCAGAATCAATTTAGATACTAATTCCATATTACCCACAAGATTATTTATGGCCGTCTTATCACATGTAAACAAAAGAGCGCTTTATCAAGCAAAAATTCAGCGTCTCAAGCAGTTTCTAGAATATATTCTCCTGAATTTAAATACAACTATCTGGTGCTAGCATCATTAGTTTTCTTAAAGCGTAACAGTTTAACTTAAGCCCAAGGAAATAGCATCGCGGCGAGACTCCAAAAATGCATTTGGTTCGTAATAAATAATACATGAACCTATTTATTGGGGCCTCAGTTGCTGAGTTTCCGGATGACTTCCTGTCTTTGGTTTTTCGAGTTCTTTGTGGTATTATTGGGGAAATCAAGAACAAGAAATGGTTAAAAGTAAATACGTGAGTGAAATACAAAATACTCCTGATTGTGCAAATTGAGTGGAGGTGTATAGGTATTAGTAAAAGCCAATTAAGCATTTGGTTCGTATTATGTAATACATGAACCTATTAATGGGGGCCTCATTATGTTGCCGAGTATTCGGATGACGTCTTTCGTTTTCGAGTTCTTTGTGGTGTTATTGGGAGGGACATTAAAATTAAGGAGAGGTAAAAAAAAGTATGTCTTATACAAAATCTTTTTTTACCTCTCCTTAATTTAAAAAAAAAATGTTAGCCTTATGCTAACATTTTTTTTGGAATTTGTCTATGGAATAGAATGAGCTTGATAGAATAGGATAGGAAATAGTATTTTTCTTCTAATTTTCTTGCTCTTCTCTAAGTTTTATAGAGAGACAACTATCAAAAAGCACTCCTTCAAATTGAATAAAGAAATCACTTATAATTTTGTAATACTTATCAGTAGTAATCTTAAACTGTAAACTAAATCTATAATAATAAATTCAGCTACCTAACAAAACTACTATTTTTTGGCATTTCCTAACTGAAATTCTGGCTTAAACTCTACCATACTTTAAAAATGTAACTCCCGTGGCATACCTATCCATACCTATATTCTAGTCAGTTCATTATCAAGTTAAAAGTTAAGTTTTCAGTTAGTTGTTCGCAATTAGTTAGCCGCTACCGTGCTTTTAATGAGCATTTCATTGTTCTCAGAGCAATTGTTTAAAGTCTTTTGTTGTTATTCTTTAATTAATCCTTGTTTTTTCGATGCGTTCTTTACAAACTTAACTACAGTTAATTGCGGTGGCAATTTCTTTCACTGGAAATCAATAATATACGTGTGTTCTTTTTGTAAAGTTTTACTTCAGTGTGATGTTCTCTTTTTGTTCATATTAAAGTTTGTTGTCAATGTTCAAGTTCAGTTTAGGAAAATGTCTTATGGAATTTTGGAGATCATTTAAGTAGGTATATTGTCTGAGTGTGTTTACAAAGCATGCAGAATCCTCATCTTTTCTCTGTGTGAGAAGACATCTTTCCATACGGACTTTTGCTAAGTGAAAATTATTGTATATATATATGATCATTTATATTTTTAAATAAGGGTAATTTGTTATATTTCTGATCAACATTCAGGAATAGTTTTTTACCCAGGAATGTTAATAATTCCTTCAATCGTTTTCCATAAAGTGAAGTTAAAAGAAAATTAAATATTTATAATATAATACCTACTAACGTACAGTATTGCACACAGAGCCAATGTAGGTAATATTTCACAGATAGACGATTACAATCTCATGTTTTATTAAGTAATAAATCGTTAGTTTAATTATGTTTAATTATGTATGCGTCTACAAGAATGATTACGTTATAAATTAGTCGTTAGTTAGTTAGTAGTTAAATTGATTTTATTTTCGAGTTATCTTTTTTATTTTATTAAATAAAGAATAGTTTTACGTGAGATAAGAATCAAAGAACTTTGGTTTTTTCTAATTGATTAAATCAACATTTTAAAAATGATAGTTCATTTGATAAAATCTTTAAAATTAGGTACCTAACAATGGAAAAGTAATGTTATGAAGTGAGTGTTTTAAAGTAAGTTTTCCTAGGCATTCGGTAACTTACAAAATAATTACATAGACAACCGCATATGAGTATAATTTAGCAAAACAACCTGAACATGGACCCACAAAAACAATCACGCATCAAATTTTTCACAGTCTTTAATCCAACCGTTATCACCCAAACTTTTAAAGCTTACCCCATTTAGTTTATCTCAAATTGGAAACAGTGGACGCATTCAGGAACAATTTGCGCAATCGTTTCCACTCGGATACAGCAGCAATTAAGAACAATTCATACAACAACATTGCGTTGTCAACGCATTCCCTATCAGACTGACCCCAGGCCACCTTTGACTGATTTGCACTGAGATACAACGACTGCATGTATAATGATCTCCCAACCCCCCCTTACTCCTTTTTACGTCTTAGGCACGCAGGGAGTGTGTGGGTGTTTCAAAGGCCAGATAAGACTGGTCTCCAGTTTATAACGAGTCTTTAGAAACTGTGACAGATCGAAAGCAACGACGGGCGTAATCTTAAATTGACTGACGTTTAATTGTTAAATTAATTGTCGTGATATAAGAGCTCGAGTTACGGGTGAATTAATTTTAGAAATTGATGTGATGTAAGTCAGTGAGTTTGCCAGGACGATGCCCTAGAGTTGAGTCATATTGTTTAGCTTTCTCTCGTTTCTTGGGTATTATTTTTGTCTTTAAAAGATCACTTTTAGCGATAAGATCGCCCATTGTCTCACCCCTTGTAGGTAGCACTGCCCCTTCATTTTCATACAACATTTTCTACATTAATATCTGAATTTAGATATAAATAGAAATAATACTTTTATGAACATTCTATATGCTTATTTAGTTTATAAATGTTATTGGCTTCAAATAATTTAGTTTCATGATTTGAAAGTTTCAAATTATTGTTTGAATTGGCTCTGTTGTTCATGATAATGGGAGACAGTTGAATTCTGATAATCAACTACTACATACCTACTATTGCCAATTCGTCCTCACTACACAGGGACACCAAACCAAAGCTGCCAACATCAAACATGAGAACGATATAGCAGATAACATTAATAAGCTAAACGATAAATGAAATATCGTTAGCCATACTCGTACTAGTCTACTAGGATTTAATGAATAACTTAATTCAAAACGTAAATACATAATTTTGATTAAATTAACTTCATTAATTCTTAGCGGTCCACAGAAGTTAGAATGTTATTCTACCAATTTCTGAAGTTGAAAATAGGTAATAATAACCCGTGGGTAATTGCCATGGAATACCTCTGATACAGTTAAGATAGTAGATTTCATGTCTACGATAAGGTAATTTTTAATTAAGTTATGAACCTGACGTATAGGAGAAATATGTAGATGCCTATTTACTTGCGCTTATGTGCTTTGAAGATTTATTTTTAAAATACTGTGTTTGATGTTCATAATAAGTTATTAGCAGCTCTGTATGAAAATATTATGTTACCCACCTACCAACTTCATATTAGCGGCTCAGAAAAAAACCGCTGTATTTAATCATACGGTTGTTAAACGCAAAGGAGCTATTATGCCATCTACATAAATTGATAACCTCGCCGTGGTTAAAAGACAGACGGTCTGTGTGCAACCGCAGGCTCCTAATATCACAGATGAAAGGAACTAGTCGGCGGCTTGTTAATGAGCACATGAGTTCCCTTGACCAAAGCGAACTTTGGCAAACAGCCAAGAAAACGCTAAAGAAGATGCCTCTGGAGCTGAATAAGGGACAAAAGACAATTCACTCGATACAGACTGAACTTGCAACTGCATTTAACGCAAAAAAAAACTAAATCGCTAATGCATTTATGTCTTAAGTCAAGTTACTTACTTACTACTTATTTAATAATTCATAAGCAAGGCAGTGCTCGGGACTTTTTTAGCGACAGTTTTCTTTTTGTGTGGAGTATTTTTATGTAGACATAAAGACTTAGGTGCGGCCTTGTCGAAAATATATACAAATACGTAAAGGAGCCAATTTAAATTCAGCCAAAACGTATTCGTTGGAAGTTGTTCGATCCGTCACGCTTCCCCTCAATAAATCTCCACAGATACCCGCCCTAGTACAGCATAAATAAGGTGGATCTTGTTAAAAACTTGCGAGGCTACAAAAAAAACGGAATATTTTCCGCCATTTTTAAAACGAGACGCTCCCCTTAAGGTGGCTTCCGTGGTTTCATAAATATGCAGATATGCTTTCACCTGGGCTAAAGCCACAAAATTTAGCTGAATAATTTATCGTAATAGAAATATTGTAAATACGTATACATCGTACAAGCTTAAATAGATTTGTGTTGTGGCGTGCTTTTGCATAAGTAGCGCTGGTATCTCTCTCGTTTCGCGTTGTGTGCGTAGGCCCTTAGTAAACGATTCGTTATTATCTGATAATGACTTCGTCCCCGACCAACTCAAACACATTTTGAATTATGGTTCTAATTACACCGATTAAAAATAGCTGGCATACATAAAAGGTCACGCGCACCTACCCATTATAAATAACCCACATACTTTAGAACACTTTGAAAATACTGAATTAAACAACAGCTCATTTCCTTCAGATTTATTTACTAAAACTTACTCTACATACCATTCATATAAAAAAGTCATGATTTGCTATCGCCATAAATCACAAAGAACTTGTTTTTGTTTTTTAAAAGAAAATAAAAACGACACCGCTAACTATCAAATATCACACAAGAGTCATCGTAAGATTTGCAACTTAGTAACATTTAAAGAAATTACTGGTCCTTGCTAACAAGCTAAAAGAAACTGAAGATTCAAAGTCGAAGGCGTATGAAGAAATAATAACAAGTCTGGAAAATGTAGTTGTACGAGTATGCGTAGACGTTAATTGAGTAAAAGATATTGGAAACAGTCAATGCTAAACACTTAGTTGGTGCTAGTACCTACCTACTAACATAAACTAGGATTAGATTTTTGAGTAGGTAATGGTCTGTGCAAAACTATTAATCGCTTTCAGTCAATCTTGATCGTGTTTTGTATCAGATAGGCACAAATGGTTGTAGACAGGCATTTTCTAATTTCTCTCTTAGTACTGTTTTCTTCGACGATTTCCGTTCAATCAGTTATATCTATTTCATACTATTGGATTGTACCTATTGTTTTTCTAAGAGAAACTAAGAAAACTGGATATGATAAGCAACTACAAACCTTATTATGAATGCTATCGGATACCTACTATATAATTTAAATAAATTATATCCAAGACTAATTGATGGGAACATTCGACAGCATTTTAAAGAAAACTCAGTATCCCATTTAGAAAAATTTCAAAATAGTATATCCTTTGATATCAATGTTTATGTCTCTACCATAAATTATCTAAGTCATAATATATATCCAGTTGATATGGCTGCTAAATAATTTCTAAGTCAATAAATTAGAAGAGATCTTATCAAGACATTTGCGGTATAAGATAAGATATCAGTAGGTACGTAGGCAGCTAAATAGATGTATAATTAAAAGCAGAAACAGATATGCAATTATCTAATTAGTCATTAACTACTCACCAGGAACATGGGACATATTGAGAACATGTGCCATTCCTATTTATAAACAGAGCTGGTAGATACCTAGGTACATATCTATGATTTGTATTCGTTCTGCGTCAGAACTAAAATAGTATTGTTGTAATTAAAACAGATCTGTCTTGGTTATGTATTGCCATTTGCCAATTAATTATATGTGTAATTAATTTGCTAAGCCTACCTACTTGTAGATACCTATGTCTTTATATTAGAAGAAAATCTATTTGCTATAAGGAGAAGCTTGAAGAAAATTGTTTCAGAACAACATGCTAAATATATTTCGGGATTAAAAACCAATACTTATTAATTCAGAACAGATCAATTTGTAAACTAAAGCACCGATTGAAAACTGTAAAAGATGGTTTGGTTTTCCTCCAACAAATTGCTAAAAGTATTCATAAAACTGGTTTTATGTGTACTAAAATATATTAGGAAAACTGAGATTTTTCGATGCCTCAATACGCACCACTCCATCAGCGCTGACGGGTACGCCCGCCCACCGATGCCGACGTACTGGCCACAATTCATTCATCACTCTATACAAAAGCTACATTATCTTATACCTACTAACATTACATAACCCCGAAAACGCAGGTGTTAAAGCGTATTAGAGCCAACAAACAGGGCGCTAAGCTTCGGGATTCGGCAGACCATAGCTGGGTTAAAATGGCCGAAGATTAGCCGAGTGCGGGGCCCCAGATATTAATGTTACAGCCAAAATATCAAAGGTTGGAACATAATTATGTTATAATTGGACCTCTGAAAACCCTGTGATTTACATAAACGTATATCAAATAAACGAAAATCTCCATAACGTTAAAAAACTCAAATGCCATACGAGCATGTTGTGAATAAACAAAAGTTACTAAAATTAATGTTATTAATCGTCGTTTGAATTAATTAAAATATTTGTGTTTAATTTGCATATAATTTTGTTTGAAACAATGCACTAAACGAGCGATGTTTTCGTGACAAATATCGTGGCTCGATACGTAGGGTCATTCTCATAATTGTCCCGGAATACCCCACACATACGTTTACCTCCGTGCGTTTTGTCGTAAGTACCTACAGGCGTGCCAAGTTTTTCTGAGAAACTAATCAATAATGTGAAGAGGTATTGAAAAGCGCGCAAGTGCTATAGCATTTACACACGCTACTCCTTTGTTATTTTTTTCGATTTAGAATGAATTATAAAACGCCTCTGCTGCATTTAATTAGACAGCATTGTTTATTGTTTCAATTTGGATTCATAAATTCATTTCTTGGTCGTTCATCATTTGAATTTTAAGAGGATTCTGTTCAGAAAACGTCCATTTTCGGTTTTTTATTTGTCAAAAAGTTTTAAAAATAAATATGGTTAAATGAACGTCGCTGGATTTGGCCGGAGTCTCTCATATTACCTTGTTTATCCACCGTTAATGTTACTTGCAAACTTTGACAATTTGGGTGACGTACGTATCCCGGTCCGGTTTCGTTAATTCTGCGTACGCCGGGGCCCGGTTGAATTTGCATTTTGCACGCGTGATAAGTGAGCCGGATTACATGGGATTCCCACCAACAGCCTCTGTTTGTTCTGAAATAAAGGGCTGTTAAACTTTTTTCATGGTAATTTGGGTCACCTTCAGAAGAAACGATCGTTGTAAATTTGTTTAAGTAGGCTTAGGTCTGGTCGTTCGTTTAAATTAGAAGGAACATGCGTAAAGCTAATTTGGACCACTTGTGCACTCGTTTTTCTCTTTTTTACAAGGCTCATCAAGCATCCCCATAAAGGAACTTGTGGAATGAGACTGCAGAGAAAGTTTTGGACCGTACCTAAATAAGTGACGTCCAGCGCGGAAGTTAGTCGGAAGTGGAGGGTATTTTTCCATCGAGTGATTAATGAAAGCCACCACATAACAGTCCCGGCTGACTTCCAAAATTTCCACAGTAAATCTCTCCTTTCGTTTCGCTTCTTTTGCCCGGGGAAGACTTGGCACCGTATTTTATCTGTGTAATGCAAGCGTTGCACTGTAGGTAAATAGTCGTTGTATACATATATTTAATGTATTGCGGGCGACATTTCATTTTAATGGCCCTCTTATTATTCGAGCCGTCCATAATCCGAAAAGGCACTGCATATCTCTGTAAACTTGAAATAGCTCTTTGTGGGGCTAAAGATTTGTCTTTTAAAACCTGTAATAATGGCACTTATACTCGTATCTAGCATTTGTTTTACATTTATTAGTTTGCACAATATATTGCCTAATCGGATTAGATACATTGATCAACAGCCAGGCAGGACATAAGTATCCAAAGGGACAAACAAAAGTAAAACGTCGCCATTGCGTCGTTTCATGTTTTTCTATGCAAGGCTATCCGTCAGTGACCTATTTGAGATTCAAAGTACGCTTAACTTTCTCAATATCGCACTGCAACTCCCATTTAATCTACTTCTTTGTCTTCAGTAAGCCAAAGAAATATACTTAAACTCAAATCAATTGAACTAAATGTATAGCTTATGTTTCTTCTAGTGAGGTGTTTGAACATTTTCATCTCACATGCATTGATAGCGCTTGGTTGTATAATTTAAAAAAAAGTTTAGCCTTGAAGTAGGTAAATAGCTTCTTAAAGTTCAGAATGACCCTATAAGACTTTCCAATCCCAATGAATCTTTCAAAAGTGTGCCTGCCTAATAAATCGTTGATTAAAATCTATGCCTAATCTAAATAGATACCTACCAAATCTTTAAAGTAGGTACCTACTCTAAAATCCGATTGAATGTTTAAAGCTTCTGAGAGTTCTTTTCTACAAAATGTTCACTGAACAATTCGTTCAGTTATAGGGATACCTAATAATTAATAATTATTAAATACTTCTACCTAAACCTCTTTACTGTATTTATCTACTTAAATTTTATCAAGAAGCCTACAAAGTTAACGCATGCGCCGTCGGCACATCGCTTGTCCCGTCCGTCGGTGTTCCAATTTATGTATTTTATGATAAAATAAACAAGTATGTGGTTAAATAAATGAAACACATTAAAATAAACACTATTAGAATCAGTTAATTCAATTTCAGTTGAAAACTTCTGTTTCATTGCCAATGATATACCTACTTACATTATCACAGCACAAACTTTGAGGTTAGGTTAGAAACAACATTTTATTCCATATTCCGGATGTTTTATCGAGATTTGGTTCTATTAATGAATAAAACTGTAAATAAATAAACATTGTTTGCGTATGAAACTGATAAACTTACTTCTACAAAGAAGTAAATAGGCAAGTATATATTTTGTATGAAAAGCTTGGGTAAACAAAACAAAGCTTTTGAGTTCCAAAGTTTCTATAATTTTGTATTGGTTGATAATGTGGTAAATTGTTGAGCTGATTTGCCATGTGATTGAAATACATTTAACTAACTTTACTGTTTATTTGTTCCAAGTATTGATTTCAAAGTATGAAAAGTAAGGTTATGTAGGCATCTCCTTACTAGTTTCTAATTGGATAGATTTTTTGGCATATTTTAAAATAATTTCTTTAAAACTAATGACTAACTACTAAAATTTGCTTATTTTGATATGAATAAATCGAAATATATTGAAAAACAAACCCTCGCATGAACTGAACTTAGCTTTAGCTAAACGTCGTGGCGTCCTTTTGACATTCCTACGTTGTTTTCACACAAAATCATCATTGAAACGTATTAACGGTAGCCAACAAAACCATAACACGCAATAATTCACTGATTATATGAAAAATAAACCAAGAAAAACATTTAAAACCAAGAAAAACACACAAAAACAGCGAGGAAAACACAAGGTACGTTTCGCATTAGTTGAGGCAGAGGGCATTGCGATCGGTGGATTCAATATGGCGATGGTTTGTCGGGCGCTGATTGGTCGGCGCGCGCATTGCCGTGAAGTTGGCTCGAGTGAGCGAGCGAGTTAGATTTATGTGATGTTTTGGCGCCGATGAAAGACGGAGAATGTGTCGGAACGAGAGTACATTTGTATGCCGGCGGCGTGTCCGACCGGTTTTGTCAGGGCGTTTACGGAGTGTGCGTATGTGCCGGCTATGTGCCGAGGGCAGGTAGGGTCCGCGCTACCTACTTATAATGATGAATTGTCCAGTTCGCCTACATGAATTAAAATAACATTTAATATCCAATTTTTATTGTTGCAGGTAAGGTTTCCCTACGATGGCAACAAGGAAAATCCTCCACTGGTACATATACGTAGGTATAAGTACCTACAATAAGGAAACATAAACACGTTTGGTAGTAGCAATTAATCAAAGCGAAATTTTCCTGCTTCCTGAGCGTATTCATGCATCTTTATGATAAATAAAACCTTACATCAGCTCAATTTTATGACATATAGAAGGCAAATCTGCTCAAATTAAATTGGTTAAAAGAATTTTGTCTATATACTGGCAAAATGACATAGGCTTGTTGAAAAAATATCGATGTGTATGTGAATGATCCGATAGATTGATATTTTTTGCCGATATATTTTGAATCGATACATCGATATATCGATAAAAAAACTTCAATTTCGAAAATCGTATCGAAAACGATATTTTTTTCAATTTTATTTTATTACCGTTTATGACATTTATTTTCTCAAACGATTACAATAATCACTAACAGAGAAAATACAATAATAAGTAAACGAAAAAACCGATTAGAGTTTTTAATAGGGTAGACGTTAAAATGTTAGTGGAGATTGTGTTTTGTATATTAAAATCTGTTAATAACAGAATATTTTAGCAGAAATTCAAAGCCATATGACAGCGGAGCTTGTGAAGAGCATAATTTTTCTACTTTCACTACCGGACAAATACTGGTTTGCCTGAAATAATTCTTCCTTTGTTTTATTAAGATTTTGTATAAAAATAAATATTACCTCCCATTGGACTAGACTGAACTACATAAATTGTTATTTTAAAACTTCTGAAAATTTGACCGATATATCGATATTTTTTTCACGATATATCGAGATCGAAATTGATATTTTATTAAAAATCGAAACATCGATATACCTATCGATATTTTTATAACTTCCGACATCCCTAAAATGACATACAAAACTGGTTGCCAAGATTGTTAAGATCCAGTTTAGGAAAACTGTTGGCCAGTTTCACTAACCGGCGAATGACATCCGTAAATGAGGCTTTATCTTTTAAATGGCATTAACGCTAATAACGATTCATTAGAATAATATTGAATGATTGACCTATTAGGACAAAAGTCATTGTTTTGTTTTAAAATTGAATATACAAGAGAACAAAAACTACAAGCTTTTTCATTATTATTTAAGAGACACACATAGTCATACTAGGAACGGAACTGCCGTGTAAGGTTGAAATCAAACCCCATCTTGAACAGAACTTTGAACAAAAATCCACAGATGGAGCATGAGATTAGAAATTGTGATAAATGATAATAAACACGTCCCCTAGTATATTCGAACCCAACACCGCCAAGGGCGATCCAAAGAAAGGGAGCCAAAGCGTATAGCTCTACCTTAGGGACTCCACACCTCTTTAGAAGCTTGATGTTTGTTATGATGAATATCTGTGCAGTAAAGATTGTTTTACGCACAAGATAATAAACATCGCAGACAAATAAAGCTTCACAATATACCAGCACCAGCCACACCCAGCATATCCGAGCGGAAGCTAGAATATGTGAAGCAAAGAAAAAAGCAAATATGGCCCAGGCCCAATGGCCTAAGATAAATTTATTTCGTCGTGTAACTAGCAATAAATATGCTAATTCAACACTATAACGTCCGTATGTCGCCTACCAGCTCCGCCATTGAAAGAGTGAAAAAGATATCACAAAATTGCACTGCGCATTGCTCTTTTCAGTCAAACAACCTTCGAGTGGCATCACGCAAAACTTTACTCTGTTGCTTTCCGTCTTAGGTTGTATTTTTTTCTTTCCGATTTATTGAGATACGCCGTTCTGTTGTCGGTTTGTAGTTTTATCGACCTACGGCAACTACTAACCCAATAAATTTTGGTGTTTCGCTCAGTGAATCCGTTCGTTGAACGAATGCATCGGCCCAGATACGAGAACGTGCGGGATTTGACTGCGACGATTTATTGGCGCGGTTTATAACTTACTGACCAAAATTTATAAGAGATGACCTTAGATTTGATTCGTGACGCTCACGTCTGTCGACTCGATACACTCTTGATTAGAAATTCGAATCTATCAACTTATTTACATATGTACCTACGTATACTTTATCAGAGACGCATATAGCATTGCAAAGTAGCCTGACTCAACCAGTTCACGGACCCGCAGTGAATCTCTTAATTAAGAAACACAATTAATGTATAAATCAAGACCACAACCTAATCTGCAAAATGAAAACAATCAAAACCAATATTTAATTGATGGGCAAACCTTAATTAACTTGTAGTTCTGCGGGTCCGGAGCCCCTTGGATAAAAGAAGCCATCTGCATTTCGGTATTCAAATTATTCTCCAAACGTGTTCTCCGTTCTAACCAAGCAGTCATTAACGGAATCGTTGCATCACGCTCACTCCTGCGCATCCAAAACTGGCGCGAACAGATCAACCCTTTGGTTTGGGACTCACGGCTTTGAAACGACAATATAACGTACTCATATGGACCCGAATAAAACGGAACAAAAAATCACATCACAAAAGTTTGCCTAAACTAACCTCGTTAAGAGATTTCTGGATAAAAGAATACCGTTTTTCAGTATCATCACGATTGTGCCGTGGATCGGATAGCTCGATCGAAGACGCGACAAATACTGACTGTAAAATTATTTTTTAAAGTGAATCTTGTTCCTTTTTCTATGTATTTGTAAAGTAACCGTTTATTGCACAAATGCAAAGAGAAAGTTGGTTTTGTTGCATCGGGAGAACAAAAAGTATAGTTTTTTGAGTTATTGTTCGAGAGAAAGTCGCCATTGTTAAGGTAAAAAAAGCTTTCGTACCTGCTAAAGAACGGAGCTATGAACGGCTTAAAGTTTTTGTAGTATTCGAATAACTTCGTTGTAGAACGTGCGTGTTTTTAGTTGGGTTTGAGAACGTGATTGGAAGCTGTGTTGCAGGGAAAAAATGGAGTCCTGTAGAACTTTCATACAGGTATATGTTTAAACATTTTCCCCATAACCGATGTTCTCTCAGATTAAACAACCGGTTACTCCGCACAAACATAATGAAACATTTTCCTCCGGAAAAATTAATTGAGGGCGTCATGTTTGAAAATTTAATCTCACGGTCATGTTGGGCACAGTTTGTCAGTACAAATTAACGTGGGTTTTTGACACATTCTGTGTTAGGCAATTTATGGACAGCTTATACTGGCTTTTACATAAGGGTTCATTATGTATAGGGGTTCTATGCCGTAACTTACATGCTTAGGTAAGTACATAAATTCTATTAACTCCTTTTAAATTAATATTTGTGGGGTAATTAGTAAATGTCTAAATGTCTGACTTAGGTACCTATTGTTGACTTTGTGTATGTTCATAGACAGAGTGACAGGGACATCGTAACTGAAACCATATTCACCACATGATTCTAGCCCTACTTTTTTTTGTCGGTTATACAAAATTCTGCTGATCCATAGAAAAGTGCAATACTTACCCGATCAAAACGTATGGAACAGCTCATAAAAATAAAAAAACAACGAAATATTTTAGCTCAGGGGGGTTGAGAATCATGTACTGAAACCATGGAGGTTGCGGGAAATTGACGTGCAACCTCCGTGGACCCATCCTGTATCGCCATCGTGATGGAGAGACATGTTTAATGCCGCTAGTTGTATTAATTTTGATGTCAAAAATACAGTTTTGCTAGGCTCACTAGGAATTTTAGGTCTGCTTCCAGAAGTTCCAGTCCCTAGTAACTATAGCCGAACAAAACAAAAAAGATTCATCAACCGAACCTTTTAAGGAACGCTATCTCTCCCTACCAAAAGCAACGGTAGGAATTTAAATTCAAACCGAATCGAGGTATCTATAGGTCGATAGAATGGGACAATGCGTCTCCAGTGGTCTCTAAGAACAACAGGGAACATATTGAATGTGTACGCACATGCAGACACAAAGGAGGAGACGCTTAATTAAACTAGCGAAGCGGGGCAAGCGAAACGTAAGCATTTAATTTATATCCCTGCAGTAAACTCCGCGGCCTCTCCCTGATTGGGCCGAACTCACAAGCGGAGCGGGAATAGCGATCCTGCGTGTGCACGCACGCTTTTTCAAACCTATTTGGCATGCATACGTATTAAAGCACGGAATTGTACAATGGGTCATACATAAACCATGTTTAATGAGTCAAAAGCTTCATTATTTTATTAACTTCATTTTGGTTTTTCATTTTTCCCAGACTTCTTGGTGCATTTACATCCGTGATTTATTTGTTGTTGGTAATTCCACCTCGATTATCTTCCCCTTGAGTATGGTGTGCTGATTTTAAGTTAGTTTAGTGCCGATTTCACCAATGTTGCTGAACGCGTCCTGCACATCTAAAACGCGTTCAAGAGCTGTCAGTGTCAAAATTCCATAGAAAATGATGACACTGATAGCTATTAAACGTAATTTATGTGCTGATCGCATTCAGTTTCATTGGTGAAGTCCACCGTTAGTTTTAGCCCATCTCTAGTAGAACTTATTGAAAAATTTCCGAGTCAGCTGTCATCCGAATTTCAATCGCTCATCGCTTCTACCAAAACCCGCACGATATTCGCTTTACAGTCGTAGAAAAACTCGCCTTAGTTGAATACTAGATTAGAATAAACTATTTTAATTACGAGTTACGCTTGCCATTGACTCGCTAACACAATTATATGTGTACCTACTTAATTGATTGCATTAAGGGAACCGCGGCTTCCTTTCTGCTTCATTTGTTCTGCTAAATTATTTATTTACTTTGAAAGGTCGGTAAAGTGAAACCGGAGTTATCGATTTATTTGAATTGAATACAAATGAGTGGCCGTTTTTCTTTTGTATCTTAATTAGTTTTGATGTGTTGATTGAAAAAATGGAGAAGTCGCGTCGTCTAGATACAAAAACTAAGTTCCAAATTCAAGAGTTTCTAAATTTTTCTTATTGTCTATAAATACTTGTTTATATATTTACTATGTAGTTCTAATTAACAAAGAGTAGGTGCGCTCGACCACACAGCATCTCAAACTAACGTTCTAAATATTGTTTGTTATCCCCCGAGGTCTGAACCGACCACTACAAGTACTGCAAGTTTATCATCTTGATTTCCCAGCAGCCGAATTTGAAAGCGAATAAACGTTGAGACGGCAAACATTAATATTATTGCTTTGAACGCAGACGTAAGGATCAATGTGGACAGACAGACATGTTTGAAATACAGTGAAGTTTCCCCAACTGAATATTGGGACTCAAATGTCTACACCAACGTAGTTAATATTAACAAATAAATTGTTTGTCTAAAGCTGTAGGTACCCTTATTTAATCTTTGTTATTTTCTTGCACTTTTACTGTTACTGTATCATTATTTGAACAAAATACTATTTCTTCCAAATTGGCAATTAACACCTCGGGAATTTCAATAACCAGGCTATTATACGTACTTATTTGGTTGCCTTTACCACCAGTGACCATCCTCTAAATTCCCGTACATCTTTCCACCTATTCTACCCCTGCTTAATTAAGTCCATACTGGGTAGCGACAACAATGGCGGGCGACCGATGCTCGCCAAGATATTCAAATACGTCTAAGGCCACTATTATATTACCATCATTTATCGAGATACTATTTCTGTTATATAGTAGATAATAGCTGAATAACTTTATTCTAGTGAATTAGCAATTTTGTTATTTTATTTTGTTGTGTTTCTTTTATTTGTAACAAATGTTTTATAGGAAGTTTGGAAAAAAGTTTTTGAATCTTTTGTTTTAAAAGAACGAGTATTTGACATCAACGTGTGTCTTTTTCATCATCAGAAAATATATGACATGTGTAAATATAATAAACTCATGAGTTTATCTTTCCTATAGGTATTTCATGCGTTCGCGAACGCATCAAATTAATTAAAAAATTTCTTCCTATTTATTTATAGTGCTAATAAATCTGGAAAGTTCCATTACTATTTTGTAACAGTCTTTAAAACAAGATGTATGGAATAAAATCTAAAGCCGGGACGGTTTTTCTGTCGTCACCCCGTCCAAGTAGGATCCCAATTGGGACATCCATCCCCCTACTTTAGCGCCTGTCTGGCGCTACACGCAACTATATTTTTCCACACTGTCCTGTTCAAAAAGCACGATTTAAATAAATATATTAGAATTGTACAGCTTCGCTTATTAAAACCGAGCTTGATTTGTAACCAATAGTGTTCTTAAGTCCACAAGTTGTCGTAAAAAAAAACCTGAAAGTTTAACCAAAAGTTAGTGATTTTAAAACAAAGTTATGAAAATGTATTCTATTCTTACAATAAAATCACGAAGGGCCAGTTTCCATACTAAACGATCCAGTAAGCGTATGGGAGCAAAATTGGAACCCCCAGTCGACTCGTGTTTCCAGAACTAACTGTACATAACAACGTGACTAGATAAAGTCGTTTTGTAAGCGATACCATCTGTTATGTGCCTTACTACACTGACGTAATGAAATGTAACGGTAGATTCTTACATGCATGTTTTGATATTTTGGGGCCTAGGTCGCACCCTTGTGGCACACTTTTTATTTATTTAGAGAAAAGATCTTTATTTTTGTTAAGTATAGGTCACATTAAAATAAAATGGTAATTTGATCTCCTAATTAGTGCAAATATAAATGAAACATAATTGTATGAAGGCTTATAAATATTCCAATAGTACTTACAATAAGTCAAACGCATTAGTAAAAGTCAAGAATGTTGATAATTACTCCGAGTGATGAATGGAATGAAGTCGATGATAGCATTAATAGGAACCGCTGGTAAATATATTATTAAAAAGGTTATATTATAAAAGTTATGACTGTAAACAGAAGGCAGATGCACTTGCAACATAAAATAAAAAAGGATAGGTTAAGCGCGACATGGCTCTTGATTAATACTTTAAAGGAAACTTGTGCAGAGACCCAACTAGGCAGTCGGTAGTCTGCCAGAACATACCTGCTTTTTACATACTATAAAGCTTAATGTAAGCGTTCACCTGGATTTAATTCAACGTATAAAATTATAGCTAGTTTTTTATGAAACTGATAACAATGTGACACACTAGGAACATTTTCAATTTTGTGTTTTTTTACTGTTTCGTGTATAAAGGAGAGGTAGGCTTAAAGCTGATCAAAATAAAAGTCATGAAAGGTGTTGTTAAGAAATAATAAATATCGTTGAGTCCACCAGGTGACGATCTGACCGCGCAAAGAAACACTCCAGTTTTACATATGGCCGAGGTAAAAGTAAGATACTCTCAGGAGTTGCCGCATAAATTGGCCCGTTCGTGATGCAGTGCCTCGTTGAATATGTATAGGTGCGCTCCCTTCCGTACTTCTCATTTTACTAATAGATTTCTCTTTGATTAAATTTGTATACGTTTTATTCATACGACCGAGACCACTATTGTTAGCTAGCCGGCCACTTAAATCACCGGTTACCGCATCTAATATACATACCTCCCGTTTATTTTTTATTGGAAAGTTGGCGACCTCAAAATATAAAAACATTAATTCAAAAATATTCAAATCAAGTCGTGTAGTTACTGTCTTATAAATTCGATCTATCATGCTTATTATCGCGTGTGTACACTGGATGTTAACTTAAAAATGGTTTAATTGAAACGGAAAGAAAAGGGTGCAAAAAATTTAGGCAGTCTTTTCTGAAATGCAAATACATTAAAGAAAGGTCTTCGTAACCATAATAGGCGTAGCACACGACTGCACGCTGGTTCTATGAATGTATCACGACGGTTTCATGCCCGAAACTAAATCAAGTTTAAAATCGATACATATTTGAATAGAAAGTTAAATGAGTATGACTTCGACTTGGACTCTACAGGTAGAAAATATAACATGTCAAAATACGTACGGGTGTCGATAAGTAAAACGATATGAACGTCTCATTTAAATTATCTTTGTCTCGTAAAATATACGACCGGTAACCCTTTGGCATTTGGCGTCGAACGACTGGACGTACACCGAGGAATCAGAAATTTATAATGGCTTTATTAAGACGAGCCATCGGCTGAGCTCACGCCCGCTTATTATTATGATTTAGACAACTGCCTAAAGCTTCGTTGGATGAATGAAGTCATCATTGTATACTGTTTTGCATTCGCTAGTTTTTATTTCATTCACGTGACTATAATGTTATGTAGACTTTTCATTTCCTGAAGTTAATCCAAATTCTTGTACGTAGTCTTGGCTCGGGTATAAATGACTTTTTTTTAACAAAGTGTTTTGAAGTTAAGTTGATGCGATAAAACGCAGTCAACAAATCTTTCTTGGGTTTGTTATGCAAAAATGCCAGCGGAGATTCCGTGACGCGAAGCCATGGCGGTAGGCCGTTCATGTTTATAATGTGTTTATACTTTTTGCTGGCCCCAGGTACAAGTGAGCATGACTCTTCAAACTGTATAATGAAGGGGAAATTAAAATATAAATAGACAGTCCCTTGTGGCACAACATCGTTTCAAATATGCTGGCCTAATGAGCGTCTGAAAATTATAAGAAATCTTTTTCCTACGTAACTAACAGCACTCACAGTTGGTTGCGTTACTCAACTTCCAGTAAGTGCTACTAATCTCACGAATGGGAATATTTATGGAAGCTTTACCTCATTGGAGACATTAAAAGTTTCCCAAGTCATAACGGCGGCAACTCTTACCTCTCATTGTTCATTCCGGGTGCGTATATTGTTGGAGTTGAAATTTGTAGGCACCACTGAAAAAGTGTCAATTCATCATCGCAAAGCCCCGGGCTCGAGACCGAAGTCCCCCACATAAATCTCACTTCCATACTTTCGCGTGGGGAAAACGACTGCTTTATGAGATCCTTAAGGCTGTATGGATTTGGGAAAATATTTCCTCTGCGTGCTGGCCCCCGACAAATGAAGGAGCATTGGGCACATTAGAATGTGTGAAAGGGCCTATAGGCGTTTTTATTGTTATGCGAAGCAATTCGTTTAAAAGCCAGTGCGTTACGGTAGTACATACGAAGTACCTATTTGCTAATATTTATTAAGCTTAAGCACCTCTTCGGGTTTCGGCATCGTGAAAAAAGCGAATTAATGTTTATGTGAATACTTAAATTACTCACGCGCCGATCCTCAACCGGCACTCGTTACTAACTATGTAGGTACTGAAATCACTTAAGTATAAATGGCAGAGATGTCATTAAGCAACTATTTCTGGCGGTCATGTGTCACTGCTGTTTGGAAATCCTCACTAATCTTGATTTATGTCGGTCGGTCGTGTTTATTTAAATGTGATTTTGCTTGCGGCGGAGTTAAAAAACAAACTTGAAATGTTTACAGCAATTCATACTTAGCTACTATATTACGTAATTGAAATGGGCGTAGGTATTCATTTAAATTCATACCTAAGTACATAAATCGCTGGCGTGCGTGCGTGAGTGCAGCGCCCGCGCACACTGGGCGCGCCTCATTAGAACACGCTCCCGCCCCCCGCTCCACAGCCGCCTCTCCTGCGCCCGCACACCCGTTTATCCAGGCCCGACGACATTTCCATTGCCTGTGCGGAAAATAGACGTTTTAGGAGAGCGGCTACAAACACAGGAGATTCTTCTTAGATAAGTTTATTGTGTGCTAATACACTGCCACTATCTTGTTACGTACGATTCGTACGATATGCACTACCGTTTATATTACTTATACTTAAATAGGGGGCAAAGGTAATATGGATTACAGTGTAGGTAAAGTGTGAGAAATCTCAGTGAGTACAATCGTGCTCCGCATATGGTGCACCAGATAAATTGGAAGACTCGTGGGCGATGTGATTTGAATTGAATTAATTTTGAGAAGCGCATGACTCGCTCACGAACTCCTGCAGGAAATGCAAACGAGCGGGAAAAATTACGGGATAATGGGATATTTTCACCGCTACTACGTGGAAGGCGCGCCTTATCTGGATACGGAGTTCAATAAACCAGAGGACGCGACCGCCTCGCGACTGAATTGACGACAATTTATGCGACAAAATAACGCATACAGGTGTCGCCTGGCCCGGCGCCCCTTCCAATAGCCGCCGATATGGGAACTAAATAGGCAGGGGGCTCCTTAAGCCCGCGTACCCAAGCGTTAGACACGACCGATGCCGCGATAGCGCTCGCTACACATCCCCAATTACGATTTACTGTAAAAGGTAACCAGTAATGACGGGCACCCCGCGAATACCTTTTTCTCGCACAATCGAAATCCAATTATTTTCGAAAGTAACTAAGATACCGGTCGCGACAGAAGCGCAGAGGCGGCCCGTAAATCGACTCTGGATGTTTGCAGCGCGCTCGGAATATGAATTATTCTCGGTGATTGTTCTTGCGACCGCGTCATGGTTCATACATGAAGCGCGAACTAGTTTTTTCGAGGTTCCTCCCGTCCTCGGCTCGTAAATAAAATCGTATTCGTGAAAAGCTGAATTTCTACCTCGTCGTTACAATTTTTATGTCTCCAAATTCGTCAGCGCTTCCGAGAGACTTATCAACTTAAAATTTTCTTTGGTTTATAATTATTAAAATTATCGACAGTTAAGTTTCGGTGGTCGAAATTGGTCTTTATGGGAAAGTAACCTCACGTAGTGCCTGCGGTTCCCCTTCACAGATAACCCAAATTTGTTTGGGCGAATTTTTCGAAACTCTTTTTTATCAATCGGTGGGCTGGTTGGTAATTGGCTGAGCGGTCTGCGAGGCGGCCAGCCATAATTGACGGTGCTATCATTCTGAACTTTTCGCTCGGACATTCGGGGAAACTCTTAATTGGTCCACCTTTTGTGACGTTCAATAATGCCGCCTCGATAATAACACCGTCAATTATTAGCAGATCGTTGTTTTTAATTAGCTGTTTGATGACTGTGAGACGTTTTGCTCCGTTTCGATTTTAGTCCAGCAATGCTTTATTAGTTCATACACGCATACTTATTGCATTCGAGCAGGACTGCTCTGAATTCCTACAGCTCCATAAATATTGCCCATCCATCTAAGCTGCGTTCGTTACTTTTTGTTAAATACTGAATTCGATTGTTTTACTAATGTTTCAACCTTTGCGTATATTTAATTTACACTCGTTGGTATTTATCAGACGAAGATTCGCTTCATCCATACTGTATACATAGGTAAGTACTTACCTATATAGAAATTAACGAAGGGCTTTATTCAGTCCAGACTCCAGCCGATTTAGAACTTCGGATAGCATTTTTTATATTTCCAATGTGAATAGCCATTAATAAGGCATTGTCAGTGGAGTGGAGCATCTCGAGTCTACAAAAGAAATAAGCTTCTTATTGGTTTACAATTAAAGCGTCCTGAAGGTGACCGTGCCATCCTTAAAGCGGATAAAAACCTCGCATTCGTCGAATACTAAACGAGGAGAAGCTCCGCTGAAGTTCTGCGCGTAAAAACTTCCCGAACGATACTTATCAAGTGTTTGAAATGACACAACCGGATTCCGGCCCTTCGACATGTAGTTTTTTCCATACGGGTATAAAACTGACGAATTTCTCAATAAAAGAGAGATGACCGGCGTGTCGTCACGTACTAGGGGCTCAGTGGGTATTTAGAGCGGTGCAGCAAAAACTATTCAGGGGCCATTATTATGGCATTTTTGTCGTCTGACGGGGCTGGAGTGGTCGCGGCCATTACTGCGCGCGGTGGGGGCGGTGCGTCCCCCGAGCCCCGCGCCCCTCCCGCCCGCGCCTTGCCGCAGCGCACACAGCGCCATCCATCTTCGATATGCACATAAAGCGAACCGGGCCCGTAACGGCAGACCCACATTCCCGCTGCTCTTAAATTTATTTATCTCTTTATTAATTCTCCACTTGAATTTTAATGTTTTGCACGAAATTTAGTTGAGAAAAACTCGAATTAGTCCCAGGTGGATCAATCGAATTTTAAATTATTGGATTAGATACTGTGGAAAAACCGTTTATTTAAACTGCCATCGCCTTTGATTAGGTTGCTATAAAATAGACACTTAAACTTATTAAGTTCTTGAATACTATCTTGATCGAATACTTGAGTACTTATAAACGAGACATACTTCACCAGAATAATTATAGAAAAAATGTTAACATCTTAATTCATCGTTCATTGAAAGTCAGTAGTCGTACTCTTGTTATAGGGAACTCAATTAAGATCACCTGTTGGTTGACTTAACAATGGGATAGATAGCCATGAGCCCCATAAAGCTTAGACGAGGGCTCGCTAGGAATGATCGTTTTAATGACGTGCGAGCAACGAAGGTAATATTTAGCGCGATAAATTTTGTTCTCTTGAAATTGTCACTATTGTAACCGTCTATTACTTCGATGATGGAATGTATTTCACAACGTAAGTACTGTGATTTTATAGTTTCCAACTTTATATATAATTCCCAGTAAAAGGAAGCAGCTGTAATATTATTTCAAGTAGATGGACACTTGGACGAAAGCATCACTAGCATCCAATTCAACACTAATGACATTTTGTTGTGGTCAGCAATTTGCCTGTTAGAGCTATTACTTGCTATCTTCCTAAGATCAGAAGCGTCCCATCAAGTACCACAGACAAAATGCTTTTGGTATTAAATGCTTCTGTGAATTGGATGACCCCAAGTTTTATCAGACTTACCTACTAATAATACCGACTGAAATCGCTTACACAGAAATATGTTGTAAATGTACAGCAGCTTTTTCAGAGTAATATTATTTAAACAAATTAACATAGCTCGCCTGTCCGCCATACTTAAAAGAACTGGTCGCGAGGTCATTAGCAAATACAAGACCAGTCCCTCCTTCCATTTTAAGGCAAGCTTCTGGTTTTCCGTGAAGCGGCTGCATTTGAACTCTACAACCCTTACAGAAACCAGCTTTTCATAGTATGATGCTATCAGTGTATGGACATGTGAAGGTTGCTTATTCTATCTGATAAAAAGATTGCATCTAAACATTCCCAATAAAAAAACATTCAATAACATTAAGCTGACCATATAAAACTGTTTGGAAGCCCTTGGGAGCGCAGTGGTGACTCTGACTGGCGGATTTACGAGCCTCGAGCGTCCTGGGATGGACTCAGATAGATTGCCCACTTCTTCGGGCTCGCCTCTTAATATAAATTAACCAATTACAACACGTGTTTTTGGCCGACCTTCCAGAAAATACTAACATATTGTTCAGAACTGAAAAATCTATCTCTAGTATTTGTTCGAGGCGCGTTCGGCCATTCAAAATTGTCGAATAACAGTAATTGTCATGCCCCAAGGTGTGTTCTATTACTCATAGATAAAATGGAATTGTTTGTTCATTACTTAACACAAATCATTTGTTAGTATTAATTATTAATTAAGATAGACTGTATCGATGAAAATCACTATCTGCAGATCTATGCTATAAATCGCTGTGGTAGTTGGAGCGCAATCATGAATATCTAATACCTGTAGGTGTCTAGATAGGCGTCCAGTTAGTCTAATTTGCAATAGCGCCTTTGTGTTAATTGATCCCGGGGCGGCGTTGGTTACCGTAATTGTCTATAAATTGTTCCGCGCATTAATCTGCACATCAAATTGCTTCTTGTATTAACGACGCATTCAGTGTGAGATTGCGTCAATGTATAACAACTTTATCTTCTAAAGACCATAAAGTACTCAACAGTATTTGATTTGAAGTAGAATTTAATATGTTTTGCCGCACCTTTTTTAATCCTACCGAGACATTATCTCGCGAACATACATCCATACACGCTTCAGAACGTGAGGAACGCACTAATTAACGTTCAACGTGAAACTTCGTCGTACACCTTCACCAATCAATCGTGGTCCGCCGCCCTTCACATATTCCCCCTGCCTTTGTTCCTATCGTCAACTGCACGGAGGGAGAAGAAGATCTTATTACACTGGGTACTTCGTAATTGCGTGTCTTACGTTCCCTACACGTAACATGGTCCTTTATTAGGTGGAAATTCTGTATACGGCACTACACTCGAGCATCGGGTAGACACTTATAAACTCCATGTGTTTATAACTCACCACATGCAAATGCACAAATCTGAAGAACATACATTTATGTGTTTAAAAATGACTATAAAATTACCATCGATGAATAAAAATCACATTCTCTCGAACGGTGATGTTTAAAATTGTGAATCTACTCGATTTTTTATTCGATACGATTCGATTCAATTGATTTCTTAATCTGAATATTCGATTCATGGAGCGTGTTTAGTTCAATGAGGCTTGATACAGTTGATGTGTTATTGTCGTGTTGGTAGACAGCCGTAAACGTCTGCATTAGTCGAATATTATTGTTTATGGTCTATTAACACATATTTACTTGTACATTAGTCACACTGCTCGGCTTCTTTATATATTGTTTGGTGTAAGTAATTTACTGCCCACTTGAAAATCACAACAAGAGTTGTTTATTTGGATCATGTCACAACTTTTTCATTGAGCAATATTGTAAACCTAAACGGGAACGCAATGTGATGCATTTTCGCCAAAAGAAAAAATGATCATTTTTATATTGCATTCATTGACATCTTGGACACATCATTATTCCTTAACAGCGCCAGTTCTCGCAATAACTTACAAGCCACATAAGAAACTTAAAGAAACTATCTAGCTCGACATTTTCCCTACAATTCTTTCCATCGCAACCAATGCAATGCAAATGTCTGCAACTGGAGGCTTTTTCTTCATCCGTACAGGTCTCAATACATATCAAGATATGTACAAACGTGCATATAGCATTGTTCGCTAACAAGCGACTGTAACCGCGCCCCGGCACGACACTGAACCCGCACTTATAACTACTTTAAAGTATAAACTTAAGTACATGCCATGCCGTGCACGGTATTTATAACAGTTTATAGGATTTATTGTTTCTCTTATTTTGGTAATTGTGGATTTAGAATGGCTCGTATAAGTTGACATACCTATTAGCTGATTTGATTTGTGAGATTATTTAAATTTATTACATAACTCGGTTTAAAGTTCGGTAATTTCATTGATGTCATTAAATCCATCAATCGACGAAGAGATGTGATCACCATCGATAACTGAGTTCAAACCATTCGAAGTGAACATAGGTCTGTATTTTGGCACAAGTCTGGACTCAACCCACTCGAACTCGTAAGCTGTTTCTCGAACAGCAAACTTTCTTTCAACCAGAAACAGTTTTATACTGAACAATAGACAAATAATATCGAATTTTAGAAAGCTGACCGTTGCGCAACTTTCTCCTTTTATCTATAGTACAAAGGTAACTGTAAAGTTAAAATGTATTGTTCGGTTTTTTTACTGTATTCCCGTAATAATGTATCGGTTGGGCTTTTATGATCGTCCTGACTTTCTAAAGTTCCTTTTTTAAGTTTGTTTTGGGTCCTCAAATTGCTGCGTCTAAATAGTATTACGGTGTCATCGAGTTTCCTTCCAAAGTCTGTTATTTGTTGGTTATTGTTTGAAGTAGCGACTAATGAACTTGTTTCAGTTCATTCATGTTTGACTAACAAGGGTTTTGGGGTTTCTGCATCCGTTATTTGCATTGTGCAAATTCTTTTGATTCCCATGATGTTAAATTATTATTTTAATCTGTGAGTTCTATACTAAGTTTAGCAAGTAATCACAACTTTTTGTTTTTGTTGGTGTTTATAGAGAAATCATGAAGCGTAGTTTGGCAAATACTAGATAGACACCATTAGCAATCAAAATACCAATCACCAGTTTCATCGGCCAACCGAACCAATTTGCTAACAATCTGACGCACAATTTATCGGTTCAAAATTGTAATTACGTGACTAAGAATATTTTATAGTGGTCCTGAATAATCATCGTATATCCAGTGAGATAGACATCTAGATACATAGTTAGGTATTAAATTGTCGTGGTGCGACGTTTACGAGCATATTGGCGGTGCAGGGTGCAACATGCTAACACTATCATTTACCCCCGTCCGTGGCTAATTCACTGTGACAAATTAACAGCAGCTAAATTCTGGACCTACTGGTAGTGTGCTTGTCTGTGAGGACTGTGTAAGGGGTGATCGTTTTAATTTCCTTGAGGGTGGGTTCTTAGGATAATAAGCCATTAAATTTCCTGCATTTATAATTAGTTATGTTTTGGATTTTATGATTTGTTTTCTGCATCCAAGTTCAGTATCATCTATCAGTATTGTCTTTTTTTCATTGTCCTCTAATTTGTTTAGTGTTTATTTTTAAGTAACCCTATTTGATACATTTTCTTGTGTTTCTAGATACAAGAAAGGATAATTCCTAACTTTAAAGACGTTAAAAATATTTCAATCATATTCTCCTTTTTTATGTTAACATCTTACATATACTGTCTCATCGTACATCAGTGGACTCCTCGTGGCGAGCGCATTGTTGCTGTCCTAAGAACTAAGCGATCTATATATACCTAGACAGACGGGACTAGATACAGAGACACTGGGAGACGTACTAGCAAGTCCGTTGTCTAAACCGGATGTGTAAACTGAAACTTTGTTGTTTAAGTTAGGGGTTGAAAGATGAGGAGATGGTTAGTCATGTTTGGCTAATTTTAAGTTTCTTGGCATGGTATTGATGTTTTATTCGCATTGCAACTATAGTTTTACGAGAGTTGAGATATTATTTCGATAAGGATGGGTATAATTTACCTTCTGAAAACATTACGTTTCTTTTCAACTTAATGTTTAGTCTTAGGCTAGTCGAGATTTGGCACTAAAGTATTCGTAGGTAAATATTTACTCTCAGTCATCATAACAGTATATACCATTCTCTCTTACATTATAATACCTACCTAATAAACATATATACTAATACAAAACAGTAAACAAACCCAATTTAATATTCAATTTTCGCAATACAAAACTACCAAGTTTTGTATTGCGAAAATTGAATATTCCGTATGTAGATACACATATAAATACTAAAGTAAGCAAGGTTAATAACAAGCGCACTAGATGTATGGCTCGGTTGAAACTAATATTTCATATCAGCATTGTTTACAAGCCGCCCGTGGCCGCGGGGACTGCAGATAAACCCGATAAATTCTATACTATATTAGTATTTAACATTAAATGGGAAGCTATTTTATTCTAGCGTTTAATTATGAATGTAATTACAAGTGTTAATTGGTTGTATTTTCTCTGGAGATATGGGCTCGAGTTGTAGAATAGAATTTTGATTTAAGTTTGTAGTTCATAACTATATGGAGGTTATTCAACACAATAAGAAATTTTCAAAAATAATTAAATTAGATATACTCGTATAATAACAAAAAGCAGTGCTTTTAAATACAGAAATATGGTTAGGCAGGTTAATGCTCCGAAGGTGAATACGTTTTTTTACAGTTATCGAAAAAAACACATTTATATAAACAGGCAAAGCTTTAATACGGAACATGCAGGCAGGTCCTAAAGCCCTAACTATAAACAAACTCCTACACAAAACCCTTGTAACATTTTCTCTCTACATTTGAAATCTAAAAATATAATTCTCCACATCAAAATTCTCAGGCAGACGGATGAGGCGACCAGTAGGTAGTGCGCCCCCTATTGTGAGGTTCTTTTAGCTGTCCTGCAAGATAAACCACGGCAGCCAGCCGTAAACATGCTCAGAAAAACGAACTCAAACCCCGCTGCTATTATTTGCCAAATTAGGGCGAATTGCCAAATCAACTTCAGTTTATGATAGGCGAATTTATAGAGAGGAAGGTGTATGTTTGGATGTATGAAATTTGTGGAGGAGTTGGTTTTTGATGGTAGAGTATTCAGAAAACCGCTTGAGTATTTTAATTTTCAAAGTAACAGCGTGCCAGGAAAACTCGGGAAAGTTTCAGATCAAAACGAATAAGTATTTTAATTTGACCTGTTTAGATTCAAAATATTTTTTAAATAATTACCTATTTAAAAAGAGTTGATAGATAGCATTACTTGATTAGACAAATAATAGATTATTTGTTAAAAAGAGAAGACATTACAGCTTCCACAAAACAACATTTAACAAAACAACATTTCGGTTAAAACCAAACAAAACTCACGACACGAATAAATCTGAACCCTGGAAACGAAACGTAACCCTACCGCGATAGTGCACACCCAATTCGTTGGTCGTCGTTGGCGGGCAAACTATCTCTTCAATCGCTTGTCCAATAAACCTTTGACGTACAGACAGACAGGGCTTAACAAACGTAACTGATCTGCGGAGTATTGTTTGCGACCACATATGTTAACAGAGCTGGTATTGTAATGACAATACTTTATGTGCTGATTGGACTGTTAAAACTATGGTTGGTGAAAAGTTGTGCGAGGGTTGAATATGTGTGGCAAAATTTAACTTATGAACACAATAATAACAACCATCTATAAGTACTTTAAACGCAGTGAAAGATTTACTGTGTCATGGGCTAAACATGCCACGTATTGTATCCCTCAACTCTTGCACACCTACCCGCAGTGGCGATACGCATACCACGTCGTGCATTTAGTTTCGTGTGATCATTTTTTCTCTCTACAACTACCCTTTTATTAAAACTGTTACGAATTCTTAACGTAATTTGGTCGTAGTACTAGTAGTACTAGCAAGTTATAACATTGTATTTTCTCTGTAAGTGATTGTGTAAATCTTTTGAGATAATAAATGTTTAAAATCGTAATCCGTAAGATTTCAGAAAGACAAAAAAGTTTACTCAAACTGTACTTAAACAGTAGAGAAGGGAAACTTGGTCCATACCAAAATAACGGATTTAAAGGTGAGTAGTTCTCATGGCAATATGGATAAACGAAAAATGTTTTCAGAAAACCGTAACTCTGCTCTACATTCATTCGTTTTATATATTTTTTAAATCGTGCACCGTGTAAAACATCCTGCTCTTTACTAATGTAAATAAAAGTTCAACCATAAAAAATAGCTCTGTTTCAACAACAAATTCAGCTTGTTTGTCCGCTATCCGCAGGGCGCTGATATTCGCATAAATCGAGCGTAAACGCCAAATTGCAGGCCACGGTTCACGCACAGCACTCAACTAAAAATTGCGATGTTTCACAAACAAATATTGCGTTTGCACACGTTGTTTAGCCATTCCTTTTATTGTTTCATGGCCCCTTTTTTAACGAACGTATAATTGCTTAATAGTCGTATTCTACAACGGTACTGTACTCGGAAAAGCTTGCATGTGCAACTTCACTAAACTTGGGCTTATGCCAGCCAAAGTAGCAGCCTAATAATGCATTATGGATTAGGAATTTAGTGCTTATCTAAATTCAGTAGCAAAACATGATGACATCGCTCCAGTACGATACAATGCGAAGTTTTTCACGGGTTTAAAGTAACAGTTTTATTCCGCGCCACGCCGCAAGATTAATCCCTCAAAGCTTTGCAGCAGCGAGTACGCGCTGATAAACGGCAAAACTAATGCCACACGATTGCATTACGATGCAAACTTTTTCAGGAACTGGCGCACCGAGCGTAAATCGAATAAAAAAGAATCAAATAAATCGGTGAGTTTTTTCAGCGGGGCCCCATTCGATATTCGACGATTGGATAATGAATCCGAATGTAGTTACCTACAACGTTATTAGTTCCTGAAAGTTTTGGTATAACAAATATAAAATTATACGAAGCCTTTGTTTTGTAAGGGATGTGGGAATAAATCGCGCTCTCATAGTGGTGTATAGTAAATTTCGCTGTATAAGCGATGTTGCCAAACCGAATCAGCAATATGTGTAGTTAGTGTAGTACACGCGTATAGAGCTGGATTCTCTTATGATGATTTAGTGTTGTACGCGACACTGTTGGATGGATTTACCGCCGTATGAACGGATTATGTGGGCGAGGGCAAACATGGGGCAGCGGACGCCGTATTGTGATTTACTACCAACTTTTGATTCGCGGCTTTATTGCCTCTATGTTACAGAGGGATTCATTAAAATTTGCAATGTGGAAACTCACCTGCGTTTTGTTTTGACTTTAGGTGCAGTAAATTCTAATAAAAATGTTATGAAATACGAGCTTCAGGTGGAGGTAGAGCTTGATAAAAACTTGTGTGAACATTTTCCATCGAATACCTATCAGTTTGGTTTTAACGCCGAATGAATATGAAAAATACGTAATTTACATCCAATCCCTTATGGTAAAATTTAACTGTACGTTATCACTGAGAGAGCATACAGCTCGTATAAATTGCAATTACGCCACCGCAATCTCGTTGGTACATTTGTTAATAAACCTGGCAATACTTCCAATGTTACCCCTCAAATATTTTTTCTCCACGTCCGAGATAAATAAGACAAACGATAAATCATAGCCGCCCATTTCCTCACGAGATACAGCACAACGGGCAGGGCGGGGAAGCCGGGGAATTATGACAAATCATGCATTAAACATGGGGAATAAATGTTTTCTTATCACGTACCTATTCTTGTTTTGATATTAGTTTTCCTTTATCTTTATTGACACAGGTTTCGGGAGGGAACATTTTATTGGTGGTGTATCGTGACGCGCTGACTAAATAACTCGACCCTGTTATTTACAGACTCCTTTGGATTGTTCATGGAGGTTATATTTTTATGAATGATAGGCTGAGGAATGACTGTGGCTTTAAAGAAGAAGTAGTGTCAAAAATTTAAAAGAGTATGCTTAAATGATTTGGTCTTGTTGAGAGGATGAATTAAAGGCGACTAACATAAAGCAGTTGTGAGTTGGAACGCCGCCGCCGGGCGGGGACGCCCTAGGATGTTCTTCTGAAAGGTCAGCTGCATAGTACTCGCAACCAGCGTGCGTGTACGACCAGATGTATGAACGTAAACGAGGCAAAAGGAATATGTAAGGATCGTAGCTGGTGGATCGTTCTGTAGTTCTTACCTACCCCCAAGGGACGAAGGCGTGAGCTTATGTATGAATGATAGATTTTTCTTGAAGAATCAATATTTTCGTACTTGAAAAGTGGAAATATTTTGGACGGTACGAGATACATAGTATGACGTATCGCTGCACTGTACCTATTGTCGAGACAGAATCAAATAAATAATTCTCGTTTATTCATCCCTTGATCCAAGTAAGTCTCAACTTCATGTTCCTCGAAGTGCATTCGGTTGTATAAATCTGGTAGGTAGTCTTTGTTTCCTTAGAATTAAGTTGTGAATGAAACAGTAACGTCTCGACATAAAACTCTAGACTGCAAATCTGGTATATTTATTTCAAATGCCGGTAAAATCTCGGCGCATCCTCGGCTCAGCGGCGAAATTTGCATTTAAGTACAATACACACTGAAGTAGAACTTTGTTAAGTTAAAGTAAGATAAAAGCCTGGCTTTGTCTTCATTTGTGATGGTTTTATTCATTTCATTCTATAAGGCGTCCGCTGTAGCTAGATAGGTACAGTATATTCTCTAATATAAGATTTATAGAAACAGTGATTAATATTTTTAAAGTGATCACTTGCCACTCTAACATAAACAAAACAAAAGCTCATGTCAGCTTAAAATTTTAGTTCATTCAATCCAAATACGAAAAAATCGAGTTCAAAAGTCTCAATCCTTTCATATATTGTATCCAAGTCCTAACATCGTCTGAGATTTAAGTCGGTCTTCAGACAACGCGGCGCTGTGGTTTCTTTACTTAAGTCTAACCTAAGTTACGCGGCTACGCCCAACTTGGGTTACCGAAGCTCCTGAATACCAACTCCTTTTCAGGTGACTTTGTTGTCTTCAGCCGTTTAAAATTTTCGCAACAGGATTTCGGCGAACTCGCGGATTTAAAGTTTCGTTTCGAATGTGAATTCGGGATAAGATACGTATATTTTGAATAAATTTATGTTTGTTTGTTAGTCGTTATTCCGTTTTGTTGTTTCAAAATCTTATTCAAATTTAGGATGATTTAACGAAGTTAATGAAGAATTTGAATTCACGGAATGATTTGTATTTCTAACATAAACCATTAGCTTAGTAAAGAAAATTCTGTCCTTTTGTACAAATGGAATCACTTTACGATCTTGAAAATATAAATCACAGCAATAATAACAGCATACTACCAACAATGTGCATTAAATTAAAAATCATCTCCACAACCGCTTCAATGGACCAGTAACATAAGTGCAGAAAAATTACACCAATTTGCAGAAGCACATTAAAGAATCTCGAAGAATCATAACAGAAACGTGGGACATTATAGAGTAATGCCTAGTTTTATAAGCTGGCAGAATGATGGGCTGTGTCAACAGTTGTTTTATATCTCGTAATGGATCGTGGTACGGGCCTATCAATTTAATAAACCTCACAGCGACTCCACGATTTTATTTCAAGTGCTAGTTTATTGCGCTCATTGAATGGCGTACTGTTTGCAGATAAATCTGGAGTAGACGGTCTAGATTCGATTTTGTATTGGGGATAAGAGCAATGTGAAAGGTTTTATTGATTCAATTGTAAATTGTAAAGCAAATGTTGCATTTAAATTCAAGATTATGATGATTCTCGTACTTAACAGTAATTAGAAGTTACTGAGTTTTTGTTTCATCTACGTAACATGAAAGCATTAAAGTTAAAAGTAACGTTATAATATTATAAACTCCTGAAAATGCCTTAAAAAAGGATTACAGGGTTATGTATCCAATATCGTGTCTGAAGAATAAACAACGCCATCTATCGGCTTTTTCAGATATCCCAAGTTTCAACTTACTTCTTTATTGACATGGCCCTGCTTTTCTGTCCATACGATTGAGAATCACTATAATAACATGATATCTGCTAGATTGCTATCAGTATGATTCGCCTTTATGCACGCTAAATGGCAAATTGTCGGTTCGTTTCATCGGACACCTTAATACTACCATCTGAGAAAGTTTTATCAACCTTAAAGCTTTAAATTTAAAGTCTAAATTACGATGCCTCATATGCTATAACTTTTTGCTAATCTAATGATGTGACGTATCTTGAGTTGTGGTATACCAGCAAAGTTGTTCGTACATCTATAAAGTTTTGCGGTAAACCGCTAAACGCGACACTTTTTTTCAGGCTAAGAATTCGCCTAATAAGGCAAATTTCTTAAGTAAATAATGTTGAACTCAACTTCAATTAACGAAGTTTTTCTTCTTAAAAGGATGTGGGTAGGGAAGGTGTCATTTACATGGTTCTAATGTGGAAATTCGAAGAACCACCTACTACGTAGATATAAATAAACCTAAATGCGATCTTGATACTTTAATATTAATATCTGTCGTTTTTATTGTAGCAATAAATTAAGTTTACAACAAAAACACGAATGTTTTGGCTTAAAATGTCAAAATATAAATCATATTCTTTATCTCTCAGTAGTCGGTGCTCGCTATAATTTTACACCTCGGGAACACTACGTCAATTTCTCAAAAACGTCCCGTGAAATCAAAAGATTGGTCTTTTTTCTACGTTTTTTATCTCGAATACAAAGAGAATGATGTTCTTCAAAACTGTGAAATCCCTGGAAATATTAGTTTGCAATTCTTCGTAAGAAAATGATTCTTCATTTAATCTGTGATCAATGTGATCATAAGACAAGGCGCACACTAGAGAAAGCCAGCTGCAATATATCAAAGTTTGACAGCTACAAGGACTGAGCAATATGGCGACCACGCCACCCAATGAGGCGCTGCCCCGTCACGCGGTGCGCTCCGCTCCTAACTTGGATACATTCATCACGACTGATTTATCGGGGAAGGAGTGACACATTTTATATTCTATTTTCGAAAACTCTAACGAGTTTTTCAAAATGGTCTCCGTTTGAGAGATCGCAACAGCTGCATCTTGTTAGCGTTGGTTTCAGAGGTTCGCTTTGTGTTAAAATTACTTGCGTCAATGGCTTCGTGTAGTTTCGGCTTGTACAAGTGGCTAGCTACATGCCCCCTTGTTAAATAATATAGATAGATACATTATTGATGTTCACGTATTGTGCAAATTATACGCTGCATGATCTCGTATTTAATAACAGTCTATTATTGATTTATTGAGTCATTTATTTTGAGTAACAGCTGATGTATTCATCATCTTAATGTGCATCGCGTCGTCCGCCCATTCAAAACGTCACATAAATGTCTTTGAAGCACATCAGTGTTTTAAGTGCTCTCTAAAATTGATTTTTAAATAACAAACGCCGGTCTCCCCCTAGAAAAGAAATAGACTGAGGCTTTCACATGTCGCATACGTCAGGGTTTGGCCTAATCCTCTCGGGACGTCCAATTTTTATTGCGTTCAACCCTGATGTATGGCCTAATATCGGCACGATATATCGGAAAGTGATATGGTAAGGGGTCAAACATTGTTCATGGGTAGTTTTACACGGAGCTTTAGAGTTTATGATTGGAATTTTAATGTTCTGAAAGGAAATTTGCGTGATAAATTTTCGTGCGTACGTCTTCCGAGAACAAAATTAAAGGGCAGTAGGTAGGTATAATTAGGTACAAGGCTCGATTTTAAACGGGTTCCGTGATTTCGATACGACTATCGTGATTTCGATCTTGAACACCATCGTTGATAATTTACGTTTGCAGGGGCATTTCGAAATTATCATCTAGAGGCACGGAAAAAAATCAGGTTGGCGACGCCATTTTGGTTTGCAAATTGTTAATTTTCTCTGTAAACGCCTTGAGAGCGTCATGTCTTGAGTGCCATGCAGGTACTCCATCGCAATTACTTTAATACCTATCTTCGATATTAAATACCTACATACGAGTAGCGGCTTGCCTCTGCTCCTTTTATTAATAGGTACCTGTACAATATGTATATGAGGTATTAACCGATAATGTGCAGCCCTGAATATTTAGCGGTTTCAATTTACATGTAAGGCCCGTACAAAGTATGTATTTTTAACTAACTCAAACTCAAACTATTTTTCTTCTGAAGTGTCACTGCAGTCTGTCAGAAACATGAAGCTGTTTGCCCATTCCAAAGCGTAGATGTACGAAAATACGAATTCAAACAAATTCAATGTGTGACATTCCAAAACTTTTCCAACGTTTCACCCCTTTTCCACTGCAATTGAAACTTAAGAGGTCAGCGTCATGTTGCCCGCGAAATTAAAATTTTCATACGTTTTTTTTTTAATTTGCAGGTCAGTGTCAGGATTATATGATTCGCGACCGTAACAAGTATGTATTTACAGAGTTAAAGTTATTAAAATCATCAATACAACCCCTCTAAATCATATAACCCTATTCATTGATATTTAATATAATTGTAATTCAATAGGATTCTGTAAATACAACCTACGGTCGCAAATCATGGTTTGTTCAAAACACTTACCTAGAACATGACTGAAAAAACGTAAGAAAATCGTGGGCAACCTGCAGTTTCCTTCTTAAGGGGACTTCAGGACCTAAACGCAAGTCTTATAATACCTAATAGTATATGATCCACGGCAGTAAACAAAATCAGAAAAATACATGAGATATTCTTCTGGATATAACATGCTAGAACAGTTATATATAGTGAGTTGAAAACATAATACAACTACATAATTTGATACGATAGAAAATAATAACGAAGATACCTCTAAAAATTATTTTACCTAACGATTAAAAGCCTTACACCAAGCAATCATTCAGATTTTTTTCAGATTATTCTACAAGCCACTTAAAAACGTAATAGTGTTTTATTTTCTTTAGTCCAATCAAAAGATTTTATGTAAACAGATATTTGTTTAATTTTTGCAATAAATTACCAGCGTTGTGTCATCGCGCTTCTCTTTCTTTTCTATGCATGCTAACATTGACCACGCTCTTGTAAGCCTCTTAAGATACAGACAGCACAAGAATCCGTAAGTGGCTGATTAAGGCTTACAGCGGAACCGCCCCTTTCCCCGCAGCTGAATAATCACATAGAATTTGCTCAGCGCATTGAAAACTAAATGATATTAGCCTTTAATTAAATATAGCTGAGTTAAGGCAAATAGGAACCACAGATAACCTGTTACTAGTACTGCAATTATTATGAGTTTAATTACATTATGTTGTTTTGGTTTTAAGGCCATGTAGCTGGTTAAAAGGTAATTTGTTAGTAGTATTCATGAATGAAAAATCAATTTTCATGATTGTGTGTGGTCCTTACATAAGCTATATTAATCATAATACTTCACATTTTTAGATAGAATTTGCAAGTAATAGGTGGGAACACGATTTTTTGATGCCCTACGATTATATCCTGCCTTTTTAACTGACTTCCAAAATGAGGATGTTTTCGATTCGTCAGAATGTTTATTTTGTTTGTTTGTTTGTTAGGTGATATATCCGGCAATCGTGGAAAGATTTCGAAAATGTATTATTTTAATGGGTAGAGGGGTATCAGGTGTTCAGGGGTGGTTCCATATAATTTTATTAACTTTGCTGGGGTAGTTTTTTCAATTAGCGTCAATAATACATATTTTGCCACTTAGTATATTTATAGATTATGTTATAATAATAAAGAAATCGGCAGTTTTTTTTTGTAAAAAAAGTTTTCTTATTTTCAAAGACTGTTTATCAATAATGTGAAAATTATCTTGGAACATGAAATAAAAATCTGTAATCTACTGTGAAAAGAAGACGCCTAGAACGACGATGATTTGGTATTTCTGGGCATGGTGATTTTCCAAGCCAAAGCCAAAAAGTTTCCACATAAAATTAGTGAAACGGTTATATTTAATGAAGTCTTACAAACAGGAAATGGTCAAGCTTTTAACCAAAGCGGTCTGACATAGGGCCTGTCAACGTTATATACATAAATGAGGTACTGCTATAACTTGGCGGTCATCAACCCGTAAGCCCAACGTGGTGTAATGGTGACTCTAACATAGACATATTAATGTAATACTGACATAGGTACTTATACTTAGTATATTCACAAATAATCACTAAGCATTACCTCCCTTTTTTTGTAAAAGTTAATGTACTACTTACCTAATAATGCACTGCAACGCAAAGATACTACTGAAAAATACCTACATAAACTTACCTACCTTATGTATCTACTGCTCACTCGTCGTACTACATAGTGTCGTGATTAAGCAATATTAACTAATGTCAGAAAAAAAAACAAACGAAGACCATCAAAATCTTGATCATCAGTTGCAAAGAAACTATTTCAAAACTAAACCCGACAGGTAAGGCCTACTGAAAAATCACGCTCTAAAAAGTAGCAAACAATAAAATATTTCAGGCAGAAATCAAGGCACAAAAATGGTCAGGGCAAAGCCGTGGTCGCATGCCATTATAATTTTGTAGGTGTTCCTGGTTCCGAAGTATCTGTAAATATATAAATAAAAAAATGAATTTATCTCGTCTAGAGGGCGCCATATTCAATTAACATATGACGTCATTTAATCTTTAACCAGCGGATGATCAACACGGTTCCAACAATATCTCATTTGTCTTATTATGATAAGAAGTTTAGAAGTTATGAGGGAACAGATGAACGTACATACGTACCTACATATATTCTACCGGACAAAACCATAACCCTCCTTTTTGCATCGCCGTATTCGGGTAAAAAATACATCCTCATTGCAATTACAGATAATAATCTCAATTCGTAGTTTCCCCACAATGATAAATAATATAATTTTTATAAATTATTTGATTTCGCTGACCTTACCAACCCTTATACGCAATCTCACATAACCGATTTAAATTGATTCCGTTATGCGGTCCGCCGAGTACTGATTACATAAAAAGTTGCCGTATTGCCTGTAGAGGCTCAGACGCTCAACGCTCAGTTCGTTTCATTTTCAACCTTTGAGTCAATTAAGCTTTGCCAATTTAAGAGTGCGCGTACTCTTACACCGGCCACGTATGTATTATTCATATTGTGTTTTTGAGATAACAAGCAAGCTCTCAAGTCGATACACATCTAGTGAGCTGATTGGAAGTCGGCACCGCAGATGGCGGGAAAGCAGCGGCATCTTGGAAAGTACATTAAAATTACCCGACGATGTTGGCATCGTTAGGATCTGTATATTATTCCGCCTTTACGAGGGATTTCAAGCAATAATTCAGCGAATTAATTCTTCAGACGTACCTGTACAGGTACCTGTCTAGGAATCGAGCCAATGTTATTTAAACCTTCTATATCAGCTCAGAAGTTTAATTATAAATTGTACTGGGATCGTTCTATTACCACTAACAGGACTATTGTAGCCAATAAGCCTGATATTGTGGTGATGGATCGACGAGAGCGCCGTGCAATGATTGTTGATATCACTGTCCCTCGTGACGAAAATCTCGTGAAAGCTGAAAAAGTTAAGAAAATCAAGTATCTTGACTTGACTCTGCGATCATTGTACCGATGATCGTGACAGCCAATGGTTTAATTAGCCAAGAGCCTCGACCAACACCGAAGGAGGCTCTCGTGTGGCAGCTGGATCAATGGCTTGATTCAGAAAGTGGTAATTCTGGACACGGCCGGCATATTTATACTTATTTAACCTATTTTCTATAAAAAATTATTAGCTAAGGAACAAAATTAATAAACAAAATAATTGCACTCATAATGAATTTTATTTCTTCGTAGCTACACCTACCTATTTAAGATCTTAGTTACTTAATAACGCGGGCTATTAAAACAAGAAATCACTGTTATAAAACACTCTAACTAAATAACCATTCCACATTAAATTGCAATGCGGACCCTACAACAGAGCTTTAATTACAGCGCGTATTGATACAGTAATTCATGTGAGCTTTTATTTTAACCATTAATTCACTGGGTATAGATATAAAGGGAGTGAGGCAGCCAATGTGTTATAGCGCGGTGTTTATATACTTCGTAATCGGTCAGTTGATTCTGAGACCACCCAGGTGGCAGCAACGGTGCGTCCTCTACCATACTACATACGCAAATGCGCACACGCACACACACACACACATATGTACAGTTAAGATCTCCTCAACATCCCCACCATTGCCAAAACATTTTTCTTGTATCAATTTTGTAATTTGCGTTTCAAGTTACCAATTTGAGTGATCATGTTTCGTTGTGCCCGTTGGCTGGAAATATGTAATAAGGAAATTCACTAAAAATAAGTGGTCGCGATTATTTGAAATCGCTCGGATCGCGGGTAATGAGATGATAATGTATTAAAAAAGTGCAATGAACACAGTTTTGGGTTTCATTATGGCGTCATGTTGTTCTGGAATACGTGTAAGTTAGGTATACCTACATGGATGCATTTATAAAATTATTGAAAAATTATAGTGTTAGGTTCATTTTTATTATAAAGCATTTTATGTGGGCAGTGTAAAGATAATGACTGTATAATGCCTTTATGCAAATAAAGTCAGATATGCAAAACTTAAACAAAAATACACATGGTAACTCCCACCGATTTTCAGCGCTTTATTGCAGTCTTAAACTTTGAGTACATCCCATGTCTATTATTAAATCATAATAAAGCAGCAATTATGCGACTCAGACAGACCGTTATATTGGAAAAATTATATAGGTTCTGTTTATGTAATAGGGCCAGAGTGTCTCAGGCAAACCCAGCCTCGTCTCGACAAGTCCTAGACACATTTATTGACTTGTAGAACATGTTATGCGCAGTCGAACATACCACGTTATCTTAATTTGACTCATTAGACTTCGAGCGCAAATATCTACTTTACATAATTTTATCGAAGAAAATTGTGCGCGTGGGCATATCGCCGACGTGATCCGTTTTAATGTCGCCCTTCCATTGAAATATGCTAAACAATGGTCCCGTTCCATCATGAATATCTTAGCTGAAACTATAAAACACCCTTTACAGTTACGCTCCAAGTTAAAAAAAGTTTAAAGCTATTGTTTTAGTCATTAAAAACAGTTTACGATCCCACAAGTGTTAATAGTAAATAACCGCTTCCCGCGTTGTCAACCGCGCCATATGTTTGCCGGTATCGGAAAAAAACACTCAGAAGCGACCGATCTGCTACAACAACACTAGTAAATCACGCTGAAAAGTTTTACGAATTAGGAACAATTAAAACATCGAAGCAAACAACAGTTGTTTCGAATGTCCTCCGCAACTGCGGGACCATTGTGAGTTACGAGCGGTTTACAACCTTATAGATCTTAGTCCGAAATTCTTTACGACTAATATAACTTGCGCAATCCTTTTGTCGCCCGATGGGGAGAGGGGGGCAACTTGGACAAGTTTCTTTTGTTTGCGACACGTGTTGCAGAACGGGTTCAGCCCGACACTTGTAAGGGAATCTTGGGAACGGTTACGAGTCGATTTCCTTCGAAGCGTTCATTGTCTTTTTGCTTTTGAACTTGAATTTTTGGGATTCAGATCATATTGTAATTTTCTCTGGTTGTTTTTCAACGAAAAATTTTGCCTTTCCGAACACAAATTCGTTTAACCTGTTTTTAAATCGACCGCCCCGGGCCACTCTCGAATGCAATCAAGATCGGATTGAGATCACACTGTTATAGCTTTATTATTGTCGTTTGCACATTCATTTTATGTCTTCAATGTGGGTTATTTTGCTTGAAACCTCAAATTTCATCACTCTTTTTTATGGCTACCGAGCTTTAATTGTCAGTTTCGGGTAACGGTACTTAAATATGCTACATAATGAGTAAAATTCTGTTAGGTCCATTTTTTATTAACCTCGTGAGCAGAAACGTAACTTTTGGGGTCCGTTGTCACCCGCCCTACGTTCCGGAACACGTAATGCGTCTGCGCAGATAATATTTTTCTGATTTGTGCATAACGGAAACGTGCCGCCATTATATACCTATTAAGGCTTGTGTGTAACACTACACTTATTTTTTGCTAGGCTACAAACTCCGCCTTTTGCCTTAATGAAGCCATTTGTGTCATGTTTATTGCTTTTACGGCGTACTCGGGATTTTGAGGAGAATTTACAAGGCGAAAATTGACACTGGAATTATGGTAGTCCCTAATTAGTTGGCATACGTGCGATGCCACCACGTGTTTTCGTGTTTTTTATTGGAAGGGAAAAGTAAAACAACATTAGATTTCCGCAGATTATGTCTTGTTTATTTACTTAGGTGACGTATTTATGGCCGTAAATAACATACTTTTTGGAATGGGTAGGGTTCCTCACTGGATTATTTACGATCATACTGCGGCGTTCGTTCTCGAACGAACTTGCCTATATGTTCAAATTATTTATTTAAAATGAAAACGGTGTTTACTTCCACATTGCCAGTTAACTTCTGAAAATAATCTTCATCATTTACATCAAGTCATGGCTTCCAAATTGACCTTCATTCGAAACATTGACGTGGTTCCTGTATACAATACATATACCTACATTAAATTATATGTCGGCGCATACAGAGAGAAAGCTCCGAATTAACATGCAAGCGTGATCTGCTTCGGGTAATGAGTCTTAATACTCTTATTGCATTTGCTTATCAGAGCTCTGGTGCATTCGTCATGTTGAAATTTTTTGAGTTAATCAATACATTGAATTTAAGTACAGTTTCATTTATTTACGAGTAGTATTTATTTAAAATATTGTTTCTTGTGTTATGTTTGATGCAGAAGAATTTTATCACATTATCATAAAAATAAAGAAAATAATCTTTTGTTCTGCAACGTTTGGTAATAATGAAAATGGCACTGTAACGTGTGTTACTATTAAAACCTTAATTTAAAGGATGATTGTCACTTTAGACTTAAGAGTTAGTCGGGTTCGGGCTAGATTCAATTCTTCTTTTTCTTGTATTTTTTGACGTAAAGAAGTGTCTTTTATTGGGACTACTGAACCTAAACGCACTGCACTAAACAATAACAGAAAAATGTATGATATTCTACAGGATACATGCTAGTTAGATAGTGTGTTGAAACATAATACAACTAATTTGATACGAAAGAAAAAAATCTCGAAACACCTCTAATATTTTTTTTGTGACTATAAAAAAAAACCATAGGTATTAATCTACAAGAGATTTTTGGTCAGATTATTCTACAAGCACCATATACTAATTAATCGATTTTTTGTTTTGCATGAAGATCGCGCTTTAGCTGTTATAAGCCTCTTATTGGTCTTCTATAATAATAATAATTTATTTATTTTTCACTTCAAGACTCAAACATCAGTGTAGCCCTGGCTCGTGTACTAGGATTACCTGTATTACAATAGCCAAAGAAATATAAAAATAAGATTTGATTTGAGTAAATATTAATTTATGCTAATAAACTAAAATATACCACTGCTGAGCATGAGGTCCTGGGTTCGATTCCCAGGTCGGGCAACGTGTTATTGGGTTTTCCTATCTGGAATTTCTCAGTAGCAGCCCGAAGTCTGGATTTGTGCCCGGTAGATGGCAATAGGCTCGCCCCCTATTACATGGGACTTAAACATAACTGGCGAAATGTGGGTGTACTATAGGTACACCTCTGCCCAACCCTTCGGGGAAACAAGGCGTGATGTTATGTTATGTTATATAAAACTTTTGAACTACTAACTAGTGTATTTCCTGACACATCACACTGTACAGCATAAATACCTAAATAAAGATAAAAGCAAAATAATGCTTAAAGCAGTATCGTTCCAAGCAATCATGTAGTACCCAGTGGTTAGGTAGCCACAGAAAAGATGTTGAGATTGTCTGCTTAGCAAACAGTATACAGAATCTCTTATATCTTTCATTCTACAGATAGTCGGACCATTGTGTTCAAGGAGTTTTGCATTTAACTTAGTTCAGCTTAGACTTTATATAGGAAACTATGAGCCGAATTCTGAAACGTAAGTAACTAAATTTTAAGTCGCCATTAAGTCACACTTTTATGTCACTAGCACTCATCATCATCAGTTTCAGCATTTAATAACGAATAAATAAATCAAATTATTTTATTTCGGACAACTAAAGGGTCCTAAATAGTAAGTCACAGGTTTGAACTTAAAATACTATTGTTAGTAACTCAAAACATTTTGACGACCCGAAAACTTAGACACAACAAGAAAAGCAAACTAAGAAATCAGTCTTCGCAAAAATACTCAATACTTTATTGAATTCCATATGTATTACATATTATTTATTTATTTATTCACAAGGCAACTACAACAGGTGATAATCACAATATATCACTAGGTTCACGTTATAGGTTTCTACCTGATTATCACCCAAAGCGTAATCGCACAACATGACCAGCAACAACAATAGCAATGATGACAACAACAGTAAAAAGCTTAGTTCACAAAATTATACAGGAACAAGGTCTGTGCGTCTGCCCTCCATCCCACTCACTAGTACTTAGGTAGGGAATGAGTAGGAGACCAAACAGATACCAACACGCCAGGTAAAGTACATAGTTGAGACAAATTTACATTATTTAAGGAAAAACAGTATTTAAAGCGTTACACTATTAAAAAGAAAGACCCCCCGACCCTTGCTCGATGAAGTGCCAGCCCGCGCCGTAGCTGAGCCTGTAGCTTTAAATTCCCCGAATAATAATAATCAACAAAATCTGATCCAGCCTGTCCCATCTTGCTGTCCTCCCGTCAGCGACGCCCTAAGCCGAGGTCTGTACCCCACAGGGGGTGCCCTTAGCGAGCGTTCGCTTAGTAATGTAAGTAGTTTTACGCCCCTGGCTGGAGGCTTTGAGTCCGCTTAAGGCAGCCACAGGATAGTCCGGTTAAGTAGTCACGACCTCTCAAGGTCAACTACGAGATGCCATACAAAAAAAAAAAAAGAAGAGTACATACTCGTACATTTCTTCTGAAAACAACAGCACGGGAATCGAAGATATCAATACTATTGTTATCTTTGGAAATTTCGTTGTAAAGGCGACACATTCTAACGATAGGGTTGTAATAGAAGGTATTATTTGTAAAGACCAGCAGTGATATACATAGATGGTATAACTAAATAAAAGATCAATATGGACCCTGTCGGTCCTTAAATTGCCTTATTATGGCGGAGGAAGTATCTTCCGCCATAGCCTTCAGGATTCAAGCGACTTATTTGTAAAAGTCAAGTGTTGTTTGAGAATTTAAGCGACTTATTTGTAAAAGTCAAGTGTTGTTTGTGAATTTTGTTATCTGACTCTCAATACTGCTTAGTCAGTGCGTGTCAGGGTAGTATTTATGTTATTTTTTAAACCAATAATCGTTTGTTTACCACTAATAAAACCTAATGGCACAATTATTTTTTCCCAAACGTTTAACCAAAACCCTGAAAAAAGAAAAGCATTTCTCATTCAATTAATTGCAATCGTAGAAAATAAACAACGATTTACAGTTAATCCAGTAAATAACTCGTACATAAGGAATGGCCTTACAATTCACGTGGTACCCCCAGAAGGCTTTTACGGGTTAGGTAATTAGCGTCACTCAGTTACCCACTACACTGCGGCCGCAAGAATTTTTGTTAATTATTAAAAAGGTTGCACTTAACTCGGTAAGAGGGAAATTGGAGGAAGGAAAGGTTTTGGTCTTATGTAGTTGCTTGCGCTGTTTTCCTGTAGTTAGTTTAGAATCAAGTGCAGTTGGATGTGCATCGTTTCCAGTGAAGGTTTAGATTGTTCTAGAAGTCTTTAGATACTAATATTCTCCATCAATACACATTACGGTTACAATTGAGAATCCTCCTTTCACATCGTGACTTAAAAATCAATTGACATTATCAGCTCCCAATATCCCAATAGGCAAGCTTCAACAGAACCAACGACCGTTACTTGGCTTTATATCAACAATAGGCATGTTTTCCTCGCTTTCTCACGATTCCGATTAAACCATACTCCATACAACTTAAGAGGATAGATAAGGATGTATGAAAAGAGCCGCTTGTTCCTTACGCAGCCTCCGATCTCACTACTCGAGATAATTAAGCCATTAAATTGGTTCGCGTACCCTTTTATGCTGTGAGAAGTGCGGACGGATCTTGGTTTTATTTTGGATGTTACAGTAACGAAAGCAATGTGCTTGTTCAAGTGTTTTATCGGTTGTGTTTCTTGATTATGACATGTATTTAGTATGATGTGTGTTTGTCTTTCTCTTGAGCTTGTTTGTTACCTTGGTTTTTATTAAGTCAGAGACTTCACTTAGAAGAATAATAATAGTTTAGGGCTCAGATAACATTTGACAAAAGTTATCTTAGGTATAAATCCAATATTAGCTGCCTAAGAAAGCTTTTGTCTGTGTACGTAATTTTGTAGCCCCAGCTGCTTCTGAAATCACTAAATAAATCTTAACATTCTCCCCTTGAATATAACTGTATAAGCCCTTCAATTTCAAATAAAAACCAAAGACTTCGATCGAAGCGAAATTACTCGCGTCACCGATCACTTGAACTCTCATTTCTCAAAGATGATAACATCAACTAGGTCGAGTTCAATGCAAAAGTTCCAAATTAAATTCAGAAACATTCTGATTGGTCTTAATCTGATAGGTATATTATATACCTACTGAGAAAGTTGGACACCGAAAAAGAAAGAAATAAGGCGATCGCAGCGTGCGTTCGACCCTACGTACATAATGTTGCGGAGCACGCAACGACTGGCATGCAATGAAAGCCTTCGAGTAACCGCCTCAACAGGGCTGGCATTTTAATATTAATATGTATTTGTAATAAATCGCGATGTTATTAATATTTCTAGATCCTGCTGGTGTTAAAGTGGGATTTTGTAGAATGTCGTAACTCAATATTGAGTTGTAATGAAAATATCTGATGAACTTGACGGCGTAATCCTGAAAAATGTTTTTGTGTAGGTTTTATATGAAATTAAATTGAGAACTATATTTTTGAATAGTGGCAGTCTATCTAATATTTTGATCAAACAAGCTATTCGATATCAATAAAGACGTTTTTGGGAAAGTCTAATGTATAATAAGTTGTAACAGGAATGTCCTGAATTAAAGGGGACAGGACTTAGGTGCCTAGAAGTGTATGATACACTGCAATAAACAAATCAGAAAAATGTATTATATTCTTCAGGATATATGCTAGTTAGATAGTATGTTGAAAACCTAATACAACTTATTTGATACGATAGAAAAAAAAACACGAATATACCAACTTTTTTTTTCAACGATTAAAAATTATATAAGCAATCATTCTGATTTTTTGTCAGATTATTCTATAGGCAACATATATTAACGTAATAGTGTTTAATTTTTTTAGTCCAATCAATAGATTTTTTGGAAACAGATAATTGCTTAATATTTAGCAATCAATTACCAGCGTTGTGTCATCGCGCTTCTCTTTCTTTTCTATGCAGTCTGACAGTGACCGCGCTTTAGCTCTTGTAAGCCTCTTAAGCCAAGCCAAAAAATTGGTAGAGCAGCCCTGAAATCAGTCGAATTTTTTCAAGTCACGGCTGTTGGCCCCTTATTCAGTTATTCTGTCGCGAATCGAGTTTTCGGTACGTAGTTGTAAAGACATTCCAATTCACCGCGATTGAAGTTCAATATTGATTTATCACGTTGTATTTTCAACCTGTACACCCTACTGAATCAAAGCTAGAAAACGGAAATTTCGCATTAGTATGTTTCTCGAATTTCTTGTTCTTATTTATGTACCTGCATCTGCATTTATATTGCATCTGAAACTCAACAATTTTGCATCTTCGCCCACACGTGTTTATGTTTCTTAATCAAGTTTGCAACCAGTCTTAATTCCCGGTCGGTGGCTCTCAAAGGCTGCCCTTGCGCATATATCAATATCGACGTTTAAACGAAATGAAGCTGTCGTCACCGCCAATTGTAACGTCATTTGAACTAAGCTGCGTGAGACAACCAATCCCATTCAACATTCAAACGCTTCGTTGAAAGCAGATCCGCCGGTTCAATGCAAAAACTTTTTTTCCAAATAACCATTTACGTTTATGGTCCTTGATTTACAAGAATATTGATCATTGATGAAATATTTTCTATTTTGTTTCAGGAGCTAATGGCCTGAGAAGACGAGGAAGACAAACGTACACTAGATATCAAACACTAGAGTTAGAGAAAGAGTTCCACACGAATCACTACCTCACGCGGAGGAGACGCATAGAAATGGCGCACGCTCTCTGTTTGACGGAGAGACAAATCAAAATATGGTTCCAGAATCGAAGGATGAAGTTAAAGAAAGAGATCCAGGCTATAAAAGAGTTGAATGAGCAGGAGAAGCAGGCGCAAGCACAGAAAGCGGCGGCGGCAGCAGCGGCGGCCGCGGCCGCTGCGCAAGGCCATCCCGAACACTAAGCATGCGCACGCGCAAAGCCTTGTCCAGTGATACTATCGAAGTCCGCCGAACACTCCATAGCTTTGTGTTTTTTTTTGTAAATTGTTTGTAATTATTTTCTCGTTATTTAAGTGTTGTTCGGTTGTTGTGATTATTTTTAAATTAATTTTTAATTAGACACAATGTTTTCTCAAAACGAATGATGGAACAATAAACTGTTGAATGCTAGACTAGAAACGGGTCGTATTATTTTGTGTTTCGGGTTTTGTTTTTGTTGATTTATTGATTTTATATACATTTATATTTTAATCCGCGTAATCGTCGAAGATGTTCGCGTTTGGAAACCAGTGCAATTTGTAGAAATCTCTTCCGTGTAACATAGTGTAGGTGTATCGTAGTGCGTTTTACTTTATGTGCGATCGTACCGCTCCCTGCTCGGCAGCGTCGGTGTCACGAACTATATTACATTGTACAAATTTAATATGCCTACCAAAGAGACCCGGTCTCGTACCCTTAAAGCTAAGTAAATAAAGAGTCGTAAGTTAAATTAATTATCCGCTATCGTAATACGGACAGTGTCAACAGAATAACCTTCCGCGCCATCTAATCCTTCAATACTCTCGCATAAGTATAGTGTAAACGTGATCGTGTTCCTGCAGTTTTAATAGTCGGTGAAGTTAAACAAATTGCCATAAATATAAGTAGTTATTATTTAGCCAGTAGCGGTGTAAATAGTTAGGGTAACGTCTGTAATGATGGAAGTGAGCGGTTCGCGATTGCGCCGGCGCCGTGGAATGGGCAGAAAAAGCTTCGGGGCGAGGGCGCGGTGTGAGCGGGGCGAGCAGGGCAGCTGCGGGGCAAGTGCGGGGAGCGCGCGCCGCCGGCCACCGAACAGGACTAGGTGAGTTTTTGTCAAAGTCACCGCCATTATTTATCGAGTGGAGACGGTCGCGAAAAACTTACTCGCCGTCACCAGTCGACGCGCGATGCCATTTTTGAAGTCGCCCAAGCGCGACTTCTACGGTATAGCTGTTTTGCAATGTTTTAATTTACTAAGTCCGTTGCACCTTTTGATGTTCCCGACTGTCTCCACGCCGAGCACGTGGAATGTCGTAATAACACCAGCTTTAAGTATACCAACGATCGAAACAATTTAAGATAATTTACTGGTCCCCGTAATGAATTTAATGGCATCCTACATGTTGACCGATTGTTAGCGGCCGCTTCCCGTCATATTTAACACTAAAGTAAAGACTGCCGCAATATACAATAAATAGGTGTCAAAAAAAATAATAAACGCTATCTTGGCTTGTCGAGGTCTTAATATTTCGTAAGCATGCATAATGACTTCATCGGCTTTACCGGCGGACGGTGAGCGGTGGGAACTATTAATTAAATTGACTATACTCCGTTTCATCTCGAACGCCGAATATGGCAACTTAAGAGTCAAGCGGACGCTAAAAACTGAATTCCAAGGCTCGCTCCACGTACAGTCTGCAAAAGAAAAACTCACGAATATCTCTCTACCTATTTGGATGTGCTATTCATGTTGAAAAATGCTGAATAGCATTACCTATACGTACGTGTCAACTCGTTAAATCAGGATTTAAATCTCATTTCTTAAGACTTCAAGTGGGAAAAAACTAGATCACGTAGGTACTAAGTTGCGCTTTAAGCTCCCTGCGATATGGTGAAAGATTATAAGGCATTTTACAAACTAACAACTTTGTCGTTGCGTGTTTGTATTATATAAAGAGGTGGAGTTGTGTGGAAGAGTGGAAGTATTTGTCGCAAAAACGTCAGGAATTAATCTTTATAGGTTTCAAACATTATTCTTGTTTGTATTGAATAATGGAGACGTGTTTTAAATCATGATTCAAAAAATCTATCCACAAAGTAAATTGTTTTTTCCCTGATATATTATGTTGCTGTCGTTGCTCGGGTCGGCCATGTTTGCGGTCCTCGACCTGGCCTGCCAAATCGTCGATAACAGATAATTATTTAGCCGATACGAAAAGTTATTGGACATCGACGTATCGCGGCCCGAATTTCGAACATCTCAATTTTACTGGAGCATATCGGTCGGAACTTTGTTTTATGAAACAATAATTTGATAATGTAATAACTTATTTATACTTTTTAAGAGCCATAAATGTTAGTATAATATGGGATTATGAATATTTATGAACACGTATAGCTGTATTTTAACTACTTCTGAACGTTTTCACTTTTAAGTCAGGTGGAATGTATTTTTTCCGAGTCTGCCTCGTGTAGCCTGGAGTGAAGTAGGAGTTCCTTCGACAAGCTCAATGGCAGTGAACGTTTTCAATTAAGAATAATGACTACTTCAATGCAATGTTTCTCACTTAATTTAAACATACCTTGGTAACTTATAAACATCATAAACGGCAGATGTATGGATAAAAACTGAATGTATTTGTCGATAATTCGCCCATTTCAGTACATAGGCATGCCTGCTGTGTCCTTAACGAAGTCATGTATATTTTTTCTATGCGTTTACTTATGTATAATATGCAAGTTTTTCAGTCTTTTGCAGGCCGTAAGTCAATTTAATCAGTCAATAACTCGACGAGATGTTTTTATTGGCTGCTAAATCAACTGACAGTTTTTTTTTTTTTTTTGATTTCATTCGCCATTTAGGTACCTAATTAAAGACTTAAACATATATTATTGAGGAATATCATTTTTATATCCTTACCGAGACTGTCGACACGGTGAAGGAAACCTACTGCATTGCATTCACACATAATAAAATATTGTAGGAAATGTAAGGTTACTTCATCCATGTAACCCACTGCAAAAAACCTTTTTCTAACTGATTGTTCTACAAATTCACTTATGAAAGAAAGTCACGTCTAGGTACATACCCACATCTTGCAATAATGCACATAAAGTACGTAGCATAAATGTAGGCACACGAATAAGTTACCTACATCAGTGGTAAATACTATATGAAACCACTATCGTTATTTATTTATTTATTTATATATGCTTTATTGTACTCCACAAAATGACATAACAAAAAAAAACATACTAAAAACAAACAATGGGCGGCCTTATCGCTTTCTGCGATCTCTTCCAGGCAATCTTAACGGTACTAATTTGAATCAAACTACTCTCGTAATATTGAAAATGAGCAAAACATACTTTTAACAAAACGGAAAATAAAAACTATTATAAATACCTTATTAAATATTCACTACGTAAACCACGAAATCTACTCGTTTTTTATATTTATACTAATTAATTATTATTCACTGAAGGTACCTTTTTAAAATATTGCATTTTTATGAGTAGACCCGTTTGTTATGCGAAGGCTATAGAGGGCCGGTGTTCCTATATACCTACATAAGTACTTACCTGAAGATACAGTCAAACTAAGATACATGTTGCTAACTTTCAACTATCTACTTTTTAATATTAACCGACTTATTCATAATAAGGCCATTCGCTTTATAAACCTATTTTAGCTATTGAATTGTTTTGTCCCTTTCTGTCAAACTTAAGTTTAACTTGACATAAAAGGGCTTTATTATGAATAAGACGGTTAATGTTCTGAGAGTCCTAAGTAGTCAATATTTTCATATTTCACTAATTTAATCAGCCTATTAAATACATAGTTAAGAAACATCACGCTCACAATGCTGTGGCTTTTACTTGTATTTTTTTTATCGCACTGAATAAATGATTCATTTAATTAGGGGCTGATTTGACCAAAGTCAGATCTTTTATCCTTCGAATAAAATTGACGTCTTACTGTTCAGTACAGAGTAGTATAGAAAACCTGTCAATTTTTTTAAAAATTTATTCCCAGGTTATGACTTATTCTAGGTTTTTTTTGGTGAAATTCGCTCTTATGCTACCTACGTAGGAATGAACATTCATATTTTGTTCTTTCATTCCTTTTTTTCGATTACTCGGTAGGCGAGTGAACGATTCCGATTGCCCAAATCCAAAAACAACGTTTTTGGATTTGGGCAATTGGAATCGTTCAATTCACAAATGAATGAATTGAAAATCGATCAATTCACAAATGAATGAATGATTAATCCCTTTTTCACTTTTGTTTAATTTTATGTTCACTTCGGGTGAAAGAATGAACGACAAAAATTAACCATAAGTGAATCGTCTGATATCTGCTTGATAAAAATGATGATACCTAATGGCAGGGTACTTAGTGGAATTAAGAATATTTTTGCCTGTATACTCAACTGTTTGGCCTACTGTAAGTACATTGTCCTATGTATCCGTTGGTACTTATGTGGGCAGCTGATGTGATCTCTCATGTGGCTAGTAGTATTTACTAGTAGCTACTTCATTCGTCTGCTTCACGCCAGGCGGGTTTTCCTAAGGATGGTATATTTATGTGGGAGATTATAGACTTGAAAGTTTAGATTGATTTTGGTTGTACTTACTTTGGTGTTTCTTTTGTTCGATTTAGATTGTTTGTATAGTTTGATAGTGAAAATGTGAATGAACAAAGAATTTTAGTTACTATTAGGTGTACGTATATTTAAGATTCTTTAGTTAAACACCTAATAATGTAAGTACCTAAATAGGAAGGTAGTTTCTTTAATAGTTAACTACACATGTATACGATGAATAGTTTTATAAGTTTAGATTTTATGTATAAACTTGTAATTTTAAATATTCTTTAATAAACAATTTCAAGTAATTTTCTGCATATAATTTTCCACGTTCCTCAAAATAGGTATTTATAGTAACAATAAAAATACCTATATTTATACCAAGCTATGAAAGTAAGTCCCTACCTAGTAAAGAAAAAGAACAGCACCGTAATTGTAAAGGATTTACAGTAAAACCCAATACTTAAGTACCTATTGGTGTCCCTTGATTTCCTTAAATGTCGTATCTACTATACATACAGACATATGTGTAGCAACATGTATCTAGAACTCAGGGTTGTCGACTTTAGAAAAAGTTTTTGATACTCTATTCAAGTTGGAGTTGACCGATTGTCATTTTGCACACTGAGAAAGAACCCTTTACTTACTCTTCTCTTCATAGAAGAATAGTAGCAACAATAATTGATGCTCTTCCACTGGTTAACTACATAGATGCCTTCACTTCAGTTCAGTTAATTATAACCTATATAAGGCATTCAAACAGACTTAATTCTTGAATATTTCAGGGAATCCCACTCAATTATTTGCTGGGGAAGTTTATTTCGACTCGACCTACACGACTTCCTGCGATTCAACAGCATAATCAACCTATAATGTTCCCACTGCTGGGACACAGGCCTCCTCTCGGTGAGAGAGAGTGGGCCGTAATCCACCACGCGGGCCCAGTGGACTTACATTCTAGAAAACCGCTTTAAATGAGAAATGAAACTCCACATCAGAGTCAGCAGCTCATCCTCAAATTTTCCTAGCACTTTCTTAATTCACTAAACCATCAGTCTAATTCTAAGTTATACCCAATACCAAGCAGCTCTTGTGTCCCGAGACATAAAAAAGTCCCTATATAGACTTCTCCGGACATTCGCCACCGTCCCGAGCCCCGTTCAACCCTATCCTAGGGAAGGTTCGTGATTCGATAGTATCGTTCACCCGACCTGGCTTGTCCCCTACACGACTCCTTTAACTGTGCGACTAACCTCACTGTTTCGTTCCTGGGAACATGCCTGAACCTACCTCGTATAGATTTAGGTATTAAGGTTTGTTTTTGTTGAGCTGAATTTGCATTTTGGTCTTGGTTATAATTTGTGGGCAATGGGTGGTATAGGAAGTAACGGGAGTCTGCTATGCTTTCGTTCAAAACGAAACGGTTTCTGGTCCATCAAGTTTTGAAAAGCGTTTGAAATTTTGGGGGAAAATGGAATTTTAGAAGGTAGAGGGACTTTATTATTAGAATAATTGTGAACATTTACACAATTAAAGCAGTTATAGTATCTGGTATCTAAATGAAAATAAGCTGAAACTCCTCAAAAGACGATTTCAGACATCAATCTGCTTGGTCTTCACAATCACATCTGAACAAGATTACGTCTGGACTTTAAAACAGACTGTGCCCTCTGAGTTTGTTTCGGCCTTTCTTCTCAGAGTTGTCGTCAGATAGGAAACGCGGATCTCATCTAGTTTTTCAAAAATGATTGACGTGTAAAAGTGTTAGTAAAAACCTACTTACAGAAGTAAAATCATTTATCATTTAGGTATCTACAGAAATAAATGGTTCAAAAAATGTTCATGCCATTTTGGGCCACTTTAGTGTTTGTAATGGTAAAGTAAATAGATGCCTACAACGTATGCCACCTTATTGGTCAATTTCAATAGAATTTAAATAAAGTGACCCTCCTAAGTAAAGCTTTATGTAGTCAATCACTACTGAGTCTTATATGGATCTGTCTGGTTCAGACTGATTTAGAACATAGAAAAGTTTTATTAAAAAGAGTCTTATAGCTTGGTGTTGTGCACAGTACATATAAGATATTGTTTAAAGAGCTTTGCTTCGCTTGTCTAGAACATGCCTTCTACACGTAATTCTCTTAATAAGCTGACTAACACCAGGCTAGTATTTCGACAATGTTCCATACCATGTCTCAACACTAAGCCTCCTAAGACACAAGCAGCCGTACGCCGAGACAATAACATGTATGTCCGTATGTAACAGCGATAATCTTCGCTACATACAATAAACCTACCCCACCCGTTAATCGAGTTTAACCCCTATAAAATAACGAGACCAATTCAAAATTTACGACATATACGAAATGTTCGCTTACCACAACAGTTATTAATTGCTGCGGATATAGCTGTTAAGCTAGGAACACACTAGACGCAATAAACATGCCGCTATCTGTAACCAGGGCCTATTTAATAGACACTTTACAATAATTGGTGATATCGATACTTAGTTACAAGTGTTCTACAGGAATTATGATTGGTGGCCCCACGTTTTTATAGTCGTGCATCATGGAATTGTTGATTACTAATGTGTTGAGTGGCAGTTGAATAAAAACTGTCGAACTTAGTCAATCGCAATGACGTGAAAACTAATTATAGGTGCAGTTCTCATCGCGTGCTGCACAGGTTTGAACGTTAAACTCTAATTAACCTACTGTTTACTTAACGTAAACACCTCCAATGAGTCAGTGCTCCCACTCATTTTAGCACTTGCCAATCAGAGTTTTGTTAACAATAAACAATAGAACGGCCGGCCCATAGTATGGAGGGGCGGCTGCGTGTAAGTACGTAACTGTTACTCCGGCTAACGACATACAATTATTCACTTTACAATCACTCGGGGCGAGCTGTAAAACTGACCAATAAAAGTTCATTATCTATTGGTTTGTTCGCGCTTCCAACTTTTATTTTATTAGTTTACGACAGGGCACCCCGACTCCTCATAAAACTAGTTGTAACCAGCTCTGATTGTGAGCTTCTACGGCCAAATTATTTAAACGTAATTTTGTTTGATGACTGAATTATGTGTTGTTATGGTATTTTTATTGGATCGTTTATTGGTAGCTATTCGTTTGGAACTTGTTTTGTTTCCAACACATAAGTCTCAGAGTTTAATTCCCAAGACTAATCTATTTGTTGTGATCCCTGTTTTAGTATGTTTGGCTTCTGTGAAGTATACTCAGTTAATTATACGCGTGTCTGAGAAATGCCCAGCAATTATACCTAAGTATTTTTATCTTAATGCGTTTTTGAAAAGAGTTATTTTCGTAGATCGTGTAATTGGTTGTTCATCACTGATTTCAGTTTCCTAGCTTTATTAAGGACGGGTTATAATTAATTTCGATACTTCAGCGATATTATATAGCTACCCTTTCTCACGATATAGCGTGCCGGCAAATAAATTTAATATTCATACACTCCGCGAACAGATAATATGAAGGACGTCGAGGGCTATATTTTAAAAATTATCATTTATTAAAAGCTCGCTGAAAACGTTATTTACTGGGTACAAGTGACATTTGATGGGCGTGGCGGTGTTTATGCAAAGTGCTGCAAGACGTGCCCAGCGTTTAGCGTATCGGCTGGTTTGCGCAGTTTTCCAATAAGTGCCAGCTACTTACATAATAGGTTTAACACATAATGATTATGATTGGTCAGTGGGGCCTTGGATACGGCTAGCCGTTATGTGCCAGTTTGTATATAACCCCTTATTTACCTTTAGTTTAATGAGGTATTGAGTATTGAAAGCTCTTAGATTATTACGGGAGATAAACAAATTGCGCATGCGCCATATTATTTATTTGGTACCGTAGCTGGTGCATTTATTACTTAATTACTCACACATAAATTAAACTTATTTAAGTAAAACACGGAAAAAAAATTACAACAATTATATTTTTTTTTTATGGTTGGTGTCTTCATTATTTTTACAGCTGTATTTCGAACGAGTTGCATTAATATGACAAAAGTTTCTATTTATATTTTTAAAATAAAAATAAATTACCATCTTGCCAATTTACACCCGCCACTCAATAACGGTGGAAAGTTCGTTCCAACAAAAGTGTACCTACAATAATTTAGATACGTCGTAAATTCAGTAAGGCGTTTTAATTGAAATCCCGACACTTAATTGAGTGGCTAGTGCGTTCTGCGCATGCGCTCCCACAGATTTATACCAATCGTAGTTACTTATATATACCAATCGCACATATACAGGGTATTTTTGAATTAATTCACCGACATCAACTAACACGAAAAAAAAACTTACGTACATACCTACACATACATAAACTCACGAATTCTTCCCATGGAGATAGGCAGAAACTACAGAACGCGACATTTAATTTAACTCATTTATACCAATCGGATGAATCGAGCACCTCACGTTTGCACATACACCTGCATTTCTAGCATGTAAATAGGGGATGAATTAGAACGCAAAGGGTGGTGAATAAAATTAGCTGTAACCTCTAGTTTCCTGGCATTGTAGCTACTATGCAGCTAAATTGCTAATAAGACTGGTCTTTTTGGAAATGAGTTGTGAACCTTTGTTGGATTTGTCTGTAATTCAGAACTACATTCAAAAATTTTAACTCACAGCTTTTATTTTAAATAAACCAACCACAGGCACTTTTGAATTGTCAAGGGTCGGTCAGTCAGAAAGATGAAGCCAGTTGCTCATTCCGAAGCGTAGGAGGTTCCTATGGAGAAGAAAGGGCGAGAAACTCCACCGACACTCTTTAAAATCAAAATATTGTTGCCGCTGCTCATGAGGTTTCCGGCAAAGGGTACACAGTAACAGGATCTAACTTTAAGGGCACCAATGAAGAAGGATGAGACGACAGTAACAGGATCTAACTTTAAGAGCACCAATGAAGAGCGTCCATCTGTTTTCTAATCAGAATTTCCATTCCTGACCATGATCTTGCCCTAGAGGGTAATTTTAGATAATACTTACCTACTTAGTTCATAGTTGCAATGGTTTTCATGAAAATTCACGCCTTCAGTAAGCGCCACTTTATCAAGGGATCTTCCAATTCGACAATGAATATAAAATATAATAATATGATGATGTTCATCATTTGTTTCATTCATTCGTTCATTCTTCAGTCACGACCAAAGAAAATATAAGCGCTTTGACCATTTTGACAGGTGCCCGGACCTGACGTTTTAGTGCTGCCACCTAGTGAACGTCGTTTCAGTATAGCCTCATTGCTTGAAATCTAGCAGTAGGTAGGTATGTAGGGATAGGTAAGTAGGTAGCGTAAAAGATTGATACGAAAATCCTTCCACAAACTCAATAACGAATGATGTGCTAGAAATTCTAAACGATCAAATTAAAAACAACTCAACAGAATTTTTTACTTGTTTGTTTTTATTCAATAACAAAATTAAATAACGATTAAATTTATGGCTTCATTTGCTGCTACCATTGACCTTAATAATAAGGCTGTGCATAAATTAGTCGTGACATTCAAAATGGTAAAAATATTTTTATTTATATTTGTTCCTTAAACACATCTGTATGTCCAAAAACACTTATATTTAGTACTAAAATTCATCCACCCATTAGTCACATTTTACACCTTTATACCTGTAGGTATTATAGTTCCTAATAAACACTAAAAAAGAATGCAGACAGGCCATAAAGTATGAATAAAACAATGTCTGCCAATTTAAATAATTCACACATCAATTAAAGTCGTACCTATATCTTTCTACATTTAGATAAAAGTCTTAATTGGATATTAATGCCAGTTCTTTAAGCGTGCATATGTATAAAGATATACCTAATACATACATCTAAATATAGGCATCGACATTAAAATATCCGCCACTAATGTCCATTCACAGTTATTATAGACAGCAGTAACCCAATAGCAACCTTATCGTAACGATTTTAAAGATCATTGTGAATTTGACTGACAGACTTGTCATTGGCAGCAACCCAACAGTAACCTTATTGCAACGGCATTATAGATCACTGTGATTTTGACGGTGATGCAAACTAAGAGGCAAAATAACTCTGAACGGGACTGTAGTGGCGATACTATAGACATTTACTATACACATTGGATTATGAAGGAATTTTAACTGCAGTCAAGAGCTGTCAGTGTCAATATTCCACTACAATGATGACGCTGACGTCTCTTGAACGCGGTTTAGACTGGCTGATCGCGTTCAGTTACATTGGTTAAATCCACCCTAAAAGAGACTGTAACCTCTGAGTTTGTTTCCGTCTATCTTCTCAGAGTAGTCAGACAGGAAAAACCGACCTCATCTAGTTTTAAAACATAATACATTGTGTAAAGTGTCTTTTGAACCAATTTATATAAATACAGGGTGTATAAATCGATGGAAAATTTCAACTCCGGGGTGACCAGAATCATGTACTGAATCCATGGTATCAGGTTGTGCGTCGATGTCCCTTTCACCCTGTATATATCATTTAGAAATTACCCTGTGCACCCTGGTTAATGAGTAGTCCGCCCCGTGACCACCTTGCTTGACTAGCAATTCTAGTTGATGTTGATACAAAAAAAAAAAATCAAGATGTAACAAGGTAAAAACAAAAACAGTTTGTGTTTAACTACTATTGTGAACGGACGTACCGATCGCGCGCGCGTGCTCTAGTAAAGAGTATTTTGCTGATGCATCATAACACCGTCGTAGCGGTGTACGTCGATCTATCGGGGCCACCGCGATGACCCAGTTACAAGTGCGGAAATCGTCATGAAGTGTTTATTTTAAAATTGTTTAGGTTAAAACTATACAATGGCTGCAAAACAGTCTATTAAAATTAAAACTGATCTGGAAAGGCAGTTGTATGACTGTTACATTCAGGAGAAAACGGACAGAGAAAACCTGCAACAAATGGTACGTCAACTGAACGGTCACATACAAAGCCTGCAGGAACAGGTACAAGATCTTCAAGGGCAACTAAAATGCTTAAAGACACAGGAGAAAGAAGAACCCTCAGGTAAACAGGTCAGTGAGACCATACCACCTACTCAGCCTACCAGAAGTGATGTTGAGTACTGCACGGACGAGGATGAACTCGCCAAAGAGACTGGGTGGATTAGGGCGAAAAACAGGAAAAAAAGGAAGTTGAACACGTCCCTTACTCCTCCACCACTACAACAAGACAGAACTAGCGCACTGCAGCAGCAAGACTACAACAACAAAGAGAAGAAAATTACTAAAAAAAAATCTAGCACCGCCTCCAATCGTAGTGGACGGTGTTAAGAATTATCAAACATTCTATGACTTATTGACTGAATCTCAGCCAGTAGAAACATTTACCGCCAAAATGTTAAGCGGTAATAGTGTTAAAATAAATGCCAAAACTGAAGAGTCTTACAGAGTGATTGCTCGTCGCTTAACAGAAAATAACTGTTTATGGCACTCATATGAGGATAAGCAGTCCAGGCCAATAAGAGTAGTGGCAAAAAAATTGCATTCTTCCTGCCTACCGGATCGGATTAAAGATGATTTAACGTCGCAAGGATTCCAGATAGAAAATGCAATTAACAAACTTAGCTGGAGAACAAAAGAACCGCTGAACATGTTTATACTGTCGTTTAAGAATGACGAAGATGTCAGTAAAATATACGGCATTAAACATATATTAGGGTGTAAAGTTGAAATAAACCCGCTGAAAACGTCTAAAATAATACCGCAGTGTAAGAGATGCCAGGCTTATGGTCATACCCAAAAGTATTGCTCAAAAGAGCCGAGGTGTGTTAAATGTACCGGCAAACACCTTACAGCTGATTGCAACAAACCCGCGCAAGAAAAACCGAAGTGTGTCCACTGTGGCTTATCTCACCCAGCCAACTATAGAGGATGTTTAGTTGCCAAGGAGATGCAAATGATTAAAAACAAAAAATCTAAAAACAATCCACCTAACAACCCTGCCATTAAGCAAATTGTTAAAAACGCCGACAAACAGACAGCAAAACAAAGTGCACAGTTTGCATCGTCATCCGCAATAACTGCACATACGAGTACATCTAAAAGTGTCTCATATGCACAAGCGGTAAAACCAAGTCCAAAACCATCAAGTCTTGAGGACAAGCTCAACCAGATATTGAAGTGCATATCCTCATTTGACAAGAGACTAGAGAAATTAGAATCAAGCGCATTACAAATCCAACATGAATAACACATTTAAAATAATGGCTTGGAATTCCAACGGACTGCTGCAACATCAACATGAGTTGCAAGTAGTCTTAGACACAGAAAATATTGATGTGTGTTTGATCTCTGAAACGCACTTCACTAAACAGTCTTTTGTAAATTTTAGAGGCTATAAGGTTTATCACTCGCTGCACCCTAACAACACGGCACGAGGAGGTAGCGCAGTCATTATTAGAGAAAATATCAGTCATTACGAACAGTGTAAATACGAGGAGCCAGACACGCAAGCTGTGGCGATATCAGTTAAAACAAATAAATTTAATTTGACAGTAGCGGCTGTATACTGTCCCCCAAGGCACACGATAAACAAAGAACAATATGTAAACTTCTTCAGACTCCTTGGACAGAGATTTATATTAGGCGGTGACTTTAATGCTAAGAACACTCATTGGGGATCAAGATTAACTTCAACTAAGGGAAGACAGCTTCTCAGTGCAGTGAAAGACATGCGCTGTGAGGTTATAAGTACTGGAAAACCTACATACTGGCCGACTGACCGCCAGAAACTACCAGACCTCATCGACTTTTTCATTGTCAAAAATATTTCTATCAATTATCTGAGGGTGGAAGAGGGGTACCACATGAACTCCGATCACTCTCCGATATTATTACAATTAAGTGACAAAATATTACTGAGAGAAAATTACTTGACATTAGTTAACAAGTTTACAGATTGGAAAAGTTTTAGCATAGACCTAGAAAATATTATTGACCTTAAAACTTCATTAAAAAGAAAAGATCAGCTTGATTCTGAAGTTAACAGGTTTAACAACAATATTCAACAATGTGCATGGAACAACACACCACAGCTTATGAACAAATTTAAAGGAAATACCTACCCAAAGGAAATAATAGACCTATTACATGAAAAAAGGACTCAAAGAAAAAGGTGGCAGCGAACTAGATTCCCGCAAGATAAAACTCTATTGAATAACCTTACGAAAAGACTGAAGAGAGAAATACGAACTTTTCAAGATGAGGCTTTTAATAATAACCTACGTCAGTTAAGCAGCGACCATACAACGCAATACTCTCTTTGGAAAGCGACAAAGTTACTCAAAAAGCCAATTACACCAGTCCCCCCTATCAGAGATCTTAACGGAAAGTGGGCCATAAGCAATGAGCAAAAAGCTCTAAGATTTGCACATCACCTCGAAGAAACCTTTCAGCCAAACGACGGGTCTGTAGATAACTTGCAGTTTGCCAATATTCTGCAAGACCAAAGAATTAAGCTTGTGACCCCGAAAGAAGTTGCAAAGGAAATTCAAATTACTAACCTCAAAAAATCCCCAGGGTATGACCTTATTACGGGAGAAATCCTAAAACACCTTCCACGTAAAGCCATCGTTAAGCTTACTCGGCTCATCAATGCTGCATTCGTGCTAAAGCATGTTCCTGAGCCATGGAAAGTTGCTGAAGTGATTATGATTGCAAAGCCCGGTAAACCGCCTACCGAAGTTTCATCATACAGGCCCATTTCCCTGTTGCCTATATTATCGAAACTGTTTGAAAAATTGTTTTTAAAACGCCTAAAACCTATAATAAACGAAAGAAACCTAATTCCTGACCATCAGTTTGGTTTCAGAGAGAAACACTCAACAATAGACCAAGTACATAGAATCACAAACATCATTGAGAGAACGCTTGAAGAGAAAAAAGTCTGCTCCACCGTATTTTTAGATGTGGCACAAGCTTTTGATAGAGTTTGGCATAAGGGTTTGATATACAAGTTACGACTAATATTGCCCAATGATTTTGCCGATATCTTGCAAGCATACATTACAGATAGAATGTTTCGAGTAAGGCACGAGGATGCCTTTTCTGATCTAAGAATTATTAAAGCTGGCGTGCCTCAAGGTAGTGTGCTGGGTCCAGTCCTATACCTGTTGTACACGTATGATATGCCAGAGCTGGAAAATAATACCATCGCAACCTTCGCGGACGACACTGCCATTATGGCTACAGGGTCATGCCTTACGGAAGCAATCAAAAAGGTACAAATCGCTGTAAATGAAATTCATGACTGGGCACAAAAATGGAGAATCAGATTGAATGAATCGAAGTCACTACACATTGATTTCACCAACAGGAATTGTGATTACCAACCAATCTTCATAAATGGCCAACAAGTGCCATACGCAAATACAGCCAAATACCTTGGCATAACGCTTGACGCAAAACTGCGCTGGAAAGCGCACGTCAAAAAGAAAAGACAGGAACTAGACATGCGTTTTAAAAATATGTATTGGTTGATTGGACGGGGTTCCTGCCTATCGATACATAACAAAATTTTAGTATATAAGCATATTCTTATGCCAATATGGACATATGGTATCCAACTGTGGGGCTGTACTAAGCCGACCAACATCAAAATTATACAAACATTCCAGAATAAAGTACTCAGGAGTATTGTAAATGCGCCCTGGTATATAAGAAATGACGACCTCCATCGTGACCTAAAAATGGAACCCGTCACCAATATAATCAAAAAATTTGCTGAGGCCCATGAACACCGACTCCATCGACATGTGAACATCGAGGCAATTCAGCTGTTAGACCAAGCAAATATAGTGCGAAGACTAAAACGAACTAAACCTTTTGAGTTAGTGTAGTGTAAAGTGTAGAAATAATAGTGACAGTGACACACATAATAACACATGAACAAAGTGTTTATATCATTAATTATCAGACTCTAAGAAAGTGGAACGGACTTGAGTAATGTTCAATCAGCACTTTTCTAAGTTTTAAAATAATTATCACGTAACAAATTAAGTTAGATTAAAATTGCTTATTAGTCGTATAGGCTAGATTGTAATCAATTATTAAGAACCTGGTTCTTTTTAATAAAGTATAAAAAAAAAAAAAAAAAACAAAATGAAGCGACAGAGGGCGTTGGGAGTAAATAAACAGGGAAGGGTTGAACCCCTCAACTTTTTCCTTAGCCGGGGCCTCTCCGACCCCCATCAGTCTTTCCCAGAGATACACAAATTTATTTTTATCCGAGTTTCTTTATTGCGCTCGAGATTCGTTCCTCGTGGTATTGTAAAGGGTCTGATTAAAGTCGAGGGCGTTCGCACCGGTTTTCCATTATTTAATAGTGTTATTGTACTGTTAGATTAAGTAATGCGAATTGCAGTTATCTTAATTAGAATGTAAAACATAGTGATGAATGTTATTTTAGTAAAGTAGTTTTTCATAAAAAATATCTAAATTTTAAAACAGTGTCGCATAGGTATGTCGATTGTGTGTTAGCTGTCAACAGACATAACACATTCTTATTGGATTCTATTTATATTTCGATAATCCAATATATTAACGGCTACTTTGTATTCAAAAATTAATGTTTATTTACATTATCATTCGAATTCTTCACAACAGTCGGGTGAACTACGGTATATTTTGAGATAGCCGGCCCCACGTAAGACGTGACAATGTTAATGAAAGGAATAACGGGATCGCATACTTACTGTAACCCTTGCATAGGGTTGCCGGTTACTTGAAATTCCCGAGAGCTGTTAAGACTGGGATGAAGTGAGTTTAAACTATGTTTTGGGATTTTCATGGCGACAGGGTTCATGATGGAAACCTTTTAACGGTCTCCTTATTGCGGAGTTATTGAACATCTACTTACTAAGGGCGAATTTCACCAACGAAACTGCACATCTAAACCGCATTCAGTGTCATCTTTGTTATAGAATATTGACACTCGCTCTTACCTACTTACACCCGTGATCAGCACATGTACAAAAATATGTGCTGAGCGCGTTCGGTTTTATTGGTGAAATTCATCCTTGGTTACTACCAACAACCAACAATCTTTGTAGTTATGTACATTTTTATAACTATAAGTCTTTCAAAATTAATTAGTCCTTTCATTTATTTGACATCTTTAATTTTAAAAGTGATGGACTTTTTTTTTTGATGAAGTTAATGTGTCAAAAAGTACCGAAGCATATCAAATTTGATAAAATTAATTTATCAAAGGGGACTGCCTTCTTAGTAATAGATACCATCCCGGAAATCCCAACCGTCGAAGCGTATCGTTTGACCGATTTCTGTAGTCGTGTACTTTCTTTTTGGTCTGGTCCCTTTAGTTACTAATTGTTACATCTTAAATTAAATTTAAAATGTAACAATAAGTTACTTAGGAGTGGGACTTATTATAAACTTTGTTACTGCTAAAATTATGACTGTTCAGCCAGTCATAATTTCAGTCGTAACAAAATTTACCATAATTTCAGGCCGCAATCATCTGAAAAAGAAAATCCACACAAATAATTCAACAAAATTCAAAAGGGAAAATCAACCCATAACTAATTTATGAGAGTTAAAAATGATAAGTATCCTTGTTTTGGATCTCTTTGGTGTAACATTGTTTTTGCGATTGCCAACCCTGTCATTACCGTAAGGTTGACCATCCCTGAGAGAACCCTGACATATCGTTGAAACACTCCTGGAGTGCCAATAACATTAGTGTTCAGGAAATGTGCGGTAGTTCTCATAACAGTGGTTGGATTCGAGTGTGAATCGTACTACTGGGGAAGAACTCATTGGTCTTATTTGAATCTCATTCTGTTATCACTTATTTGGTTCTAACTTGACACACGAAGGTGTGTATAAAAGTGACAACATTTATTAAAGGATAGTAATTATTTAATAAATAGTAATAAGAAAGAAGTTTGGTTGAAACACCAGTGAAATTATGAAACATAGTTTAAATCCTGCAACCCCCAAACACCTGAAATTTCTATTACATACGTACTCATAATGTAGTGCTCTGCAATGTGCCAGATCTTAAAAAAATCTACCATGAAAAACCTAAATTGATATTACATCAAGTAATTTTTCAGTTTCTATTATTATTTAAATCGTTTTAAGTTCTATAAACTTTCGAGCGATAACCATTCGACTTGCCAGGACCGCTAGTAGATCCCGGGAGTACCAACTCAACCAAATAATTGCTATTCTATTCACACTGGGAGGACGATTTATGCCCGGAATTATTTCCTTGTTGTTTTATTCGGGGATTTGTCACTCACCCCCTCTTTTATAATTACCCTAGATATCGAGTAAGTTTTTAAATCGAATTTATGTTGTTTCAGGGTAACTTTTGGCACGGATTAGTTTGTACTGAATGTAATTATGGGATTTTAGAAAGTTTTACTAAATAATTGTGTCGTGCATAATCTGGGCTTATTACGGTCTTGAGATCTGCCGTTGGAGTTGTATTTCAATAAAGTAGGTCTAAACTGGTAGTAAATAAACTTAATTTGCAAGTTTTTAGTTTCATTTGTCATTCTGGTTTTTGATAGCCTAGGTAGTTTTTCTTGTTTTCTTGTAGGTTGGTGTATTTTTCAATGCATTCGATCAGACATGTAAACCTAAACTTATTTCGCTAATTCGGCTTCATTTATTAAAATGACCGACTCTTAATGGATTGGGGCTGCCTACTGAGTTAATTTTTACTCTGATTTAACAGGTAACCAAAAAGAGCAACCATCCATGATAAAATTCTGAATATTTGCAACATAATATGCATAACCTAAATATTTTATTCATATGCCTATCCACATACCTACTTGTTTCAAGCTATGCCAAGATTAATCTTGGCACAGCTTCCAAAACAACCCAACTGATTCGTTGGAAAAATCGTGATTAAAATATTAACTGTAACTCTATTTAATACAGTTTTAAATGTAACAGGATCTTTCCAAAAAGACATTTTTGGGTTAAATAGACTAATCAAAACACGAACCTTCGTTGAAGGAGTTGGCGCTAGCGGCAAACGCTATAGTAGCGCCATCTAGTAACATTGTAAAACTTTCATCATCCTTTTCAAGTTCAAAAATTGTGTAAATCCTTGTAAAATCGCTATTGGATTGACTAATAATTTGTCAGCAACTGCAATGTGTAATTTTAATACTTTTACTTTGGACGAAAATTTGTTTGAAACTTTCGTAAACGAGGTACCTCACTCATGGGCTAAGAAGTTCCACCTTACGTCGCTAGATGGCGCGCAACACAATATCGACACGCCAGCACTCTGGTGCGGACGTTCTGTGTACTAAACGGTTGGAGCGAGGGAAAATCCGCCGGCGGGACACAAGCGGATGTTTATGATGCAATTTACAGTTCGTATATTGCCAGGCACTTCATATAACACGACAATACACTTCTGAATTCTCTTTCAAGTTGTTTGGGTTGCTTGAAACCTGCAATTAGAAAATTATTTCTCAGTTCTTACGTTTATTATGAACTAGCTGTCTAGGTTTTGTGTTATGTCTATGACACCACGTGGCTTAGCTACCTATTTGTTTTACTTAAAACTACAATATTATTTGGATCATAACTAAGGTAATTGTTTAGGTGCAGCTTATATAACAAAACTTTCGAAAGAAGTCATTGTTGAACTTGTGTGTAGAACTTCTACTATTAATTATTCTGTGCTGTAGGTAACGAATCCGCAAAAAACTAATATATATTAGAATTTATTCATACAATACTGCGTAAGTAATGATAATTATTTGATTGAAAATTAGCAAAATGACCAGTCATGTTTAACAACATGCGTACAATGCATCTGAAATCCGTAAGGCAATGTAATTCGTCCGCAGTGCTACACTAGCGGCATCAATCGAACCCATAAAACATCAACTTTACGACGTGACGACCTCAAATGGCTCATAAAAAGCTTCACGAACTTACTCACAGATGGCGGTACGGTCGTTGAGCGATGAGCGCCATCTACAACCGGCAACTGTGAGTTATAAGTCGGTAACTTGCAGGACCGAGGTTATGGTTTTATTGGGTTATAAAAGTTACGAGTTACGACGTTCGGCCGTCGAATATGGAGATATCGGAGGGCGAATGGGCGTGTAAGACAAGAGAACGACTTTTATTGTTTGTAAATTGGCTGTAAAATTATGAGTTCACTCGTATTGTGCGTAATCACGGCGATCAGCTGTTATTTTATGGGATAAATCACTTTATTACCGCAAGTGGTGGTTTATGAGGCCATAAAGCTTCATTCAAATGGGCGTCAGGTTGTCTACCGCGTCGATGTGCTAATGCACATAATAACTAATGTTTTTATAGCTTTACTGGGTTTTTTATTGGTTTCACTCCTTGAATAACTTGAAAAATTATTTCTCATCAATAGCTGCGTGTAAAATTGTAAATGACTTCTGTGTTAAACATTTTGATGCGATCTTTTTGTGTAGCCGTCTTTTTGTGCGGCATTCAAAGTTTCTCATTTTTGAAATTCCCTTTCTCTTGGGTGGTTTATTTAATTTTGCTTTGATCAATGATCTTTAGGTACTTGCAACTTTTTTTAATTTAAACCGTCAACAAAAAGTTCATCTACGTCCGTAGATGAACTTTTTATAAAAAGTTCATCTACGGACGGGTTTATCACACGTTCATAATACTTGCCGGTCTTTTAAATATTTTGTCATGATACAGCATGCTGATGCTCTTTAGAATTAAAAAACATAAAACATGATTACTATTATTTTTAAATGGAATTTAAGAAATAAACAAAACGGTATACTTTGTATCGATTACTGTTTAATGATTCCGCTATTCGGTAATAGATGGCGCCACATTGGAATACAGGACGACTTGGCTGGAAACAGATTGATGGTGGCAAATTACCATTAACTGCTTTTAATATTAGAATTACTTTCTATTTAGTTGGATAGATCACAGAAAGAATATTTATCCCTATTTTTGGTAGTTGAAAGTATTTAACTATTTATTGATAAGACATTCAGCATAAACTTGATTAGGTAGCATGCTACACTATGCATAATGTATAATTGTAAATTGGTATACAAAAAGATATGTAGGTAAGAAACCTGAAAAAAATGATTAACCAACCATACGACAAAAAATTGATATTAATTTACGAATAGTTTTTTCCCCACTGAAGTGTGTTTATTGACGTGTAAAAGTGTTTGTACAAACCTATTTACAGAAATAAAATCATTTATCATTTATCATTTTATCATTTATCTCGTCAGTCAGTAGCGTCGAAGTTAACAGCAGCTAATTATTTGTTTTACGACACGTTTACGATCATCGTCATCGTTAACTTGACGTTTACGATCAGTTAACACCTCGACCCGTGATTGTTTAGCTCTTGGATGTTATTGCCACTTTATATTAATATTGTAAACATACTCTTTTATTGAACGCAAGCGGCTCTATTGAAGTAGCGCGTATTTTAAAGTAGATTATTTTTGACAAATTTGTCGGATTTATTTGTCCTTAATTTTTCATCAAAATCGTGCTTCATTCTCACAATACGAAAGACGGCATTCATTATAATTTGCTTTATTACAAACGGTATGGCTGGCCACAAAACGCATTGCCAACCGATTCGTAAAACACTCTTTGATGTAAGTACAATAAAATAGATACAAGACCCTAGTGAATTAAGCTAGCCAGTTAATAAACGGAGGGAGAGAAAAAGACAAAAAATAAATTAAGACAGAGAAAGAAATACTGAAGGAGAGACTTAATTTATGAGATGCACATTTGGGCTGAACAGCACCAAATAAAAAGTTATTCCCGGTATGGTTATTATATTAATGTTCTGTTTTTATTTGTTTATAAATTCTTGTTTATTAAAAACTCTTTTGGTTTGCTTACTTTAATTACTCAATATCTTTTCCTTGTTATGCTTAGCGGACTATTTTTCTAAAGTAGGTAGTTCACAGCATTATTTTAAGTAAGAATATATAAGGAAAACTGACTATAAATCTTAAATCCCAATTCAGTGATAAAATTAAATATTTCACGCTAAAAAAGTCTCAAGCTTCAAATAAAAAATAAGCCTAAAATATGTAACGAAATAGAAATTAAAAATAAGAATAATGTAGACATGTTTTTCGCGACCGTACCGCCTATCGCTATGAGTAAGTTATGGCCGCTGTAGGGTGAGTTACACCCTGCTTAGGTCACGTGGCCCGAGAGGGATGCCACCACCAAAAATCCGCGGGGGGAAAAAGGACAAAAGAAGTTGGGGCGGCAAGTTATCTTCGTTTCATTCAACTCACACTCGCGCCTCCCGAACGTCCGTATAGATCAATAAAACTACTTTATCTCTTTTTGGCACATCCCCATCCCGTCGGCGACTTCCTAGAACGATACTTTGCCGTCTTGCATCAAGCTTTCTCTCTATTAAAACAAATACACTCATCAAACAAAAGTTAGTTTTTTCGCGACTCTTTTGTTTTCTTTTCTTAATTTCAAAAGCCGATTGTCATCTTTTCAGAGAGACGCATTTTAAAAAAGGAATACGAAATTCAAAAACAGACTGTTTGTCCACGATCTTTTGTCTTTTTTTTTTTCGAAAAAAAAAAGGAATCCCGCTAACGCAATTGTCGCTCGTTTTTTAGGCGGTGAGGTCGCGTAAGAACGTTTTATCCGTGTTTACAAAGGTAATGGCCATAAAATACTATTACCGGGCTATTAGGAGCGAGCCACAGGTAGGTCCGGGTGGCAGTCGCTAGTTCATTGCCGTTACGATAGCGCACCGGTAGTTGTAAGTAATTGAAGCTGTTAATTTGTCGTTCAAGTGCTCCTGTGTCTTGTTTGAGCGGCCGCACATGATTTAGGTAAGAAGGTCGGCTTTTTGTTTAAATACTTTTTATCTATCCTAATTAATTTGTGTTTATGGAGGTAAGCTACTTTGTGTGCCTCACCATTCAAAGACTTCATTTATTCTTCCGTTTTTAATTTTTTCAGCATAGGTACATTATCCGGAAAATCTTCCCATAAATATTTTACAAACCTCATTGAAACTTGCCGTTTAGAGAAGTGGCCGTTTTTCGGTAGGCTGTCACACTGGCATATTTCTCGGCCTGCCGTCTTCCGGTATCACCTAATAAAGTAATTACTAGGGTAAAGTCGGGTAACTCCCGGCCTTCCCGCTCCTCCGCGACTTCACTTAGTAGGGACGACACAAACGATTCGTGTCTGAATTTAAAATTGTGCAATTTGGCAATGTAATAACACCCCTAATGTTCTGAGTTAATTTGAAATTAAGTTGAAAGGGACGAATGCAGTGTAATCTAAAGTGTTTTAAAATTAATATAAAACTAAAATAACGAGACTTTTAATTTGACTAGTTTCAATCTTTCCAAAGACCACAATTTATTTTTAATAACTATTAAGTTTGCACAAAACTCGCTCTTGTTCTTCGACTAATTTTGCTTGTAAAACCAAGCTATTATCAAATTGTATCCTTCTTCATTACGTATTGCTCCAAAACCGTCAAAACGAGTGACATACGCAAAATAAAATAACTTTTCTATTCATCGAACCACCAATCACCACTCACAAACAGTAACCTTCTTTATGAAAGTAATATCATGAACCGTAGAAGCGGAGAGAACATGCTGTGATGAACCGAAGAATATCGCCTTTATATCTTGTTACTACTATCCGAATACAATGAAATCGTTCTTGTGTAAAGCGATGGTGCGTTAGGGGCAATCTACACTTTTCCCCACTTTCCCTGATCGCGGGAACTTACGAAACATATGCATGGGGATGTTACCAGTTTTGTCACGAATAGTGATTTTAGGACTATATGAGGGGTTCGGATCTTTCATCTTGTTTCCTCTTTACTTCAGACACTTACATTGGTTTTATCTATAATTATCTTTGAAGCAAGTAGTAATTCATTCATTACCACCCAGTCATATTTAAAGTAGGCATAATGTATTGCAAAAGATCTTCCATTAGTATGATTTATTATTTTAATTAAAAACGGAACATCTTTAAATATGTCGCCCATGTGTTTCAAATATATGACATCAGTCATCACTTTAATGTCGGAGCTTTTAGTATGTAGATACTGCTAAAATATATTTTTCATCAATTATCAAGAAAAATTGTTGAATCTTAAAAATTTAAAATCAAAGTTAACTAGGCACTAATTTACAGTTTGTCTTTAATGGTGAATGAAAACATAGTGAGGAAACAGAACCCAAAATTTGAGGACATGTTTCACCTACCAACCCGCACTGGGCCCGCTTGGTTGATTTTGGCATGCGCCTGAGGAGGCCTGTGCCCGAGCATTAGGAACATAATAGGCTGATTATACAGTATCTCTTTTGTACAAAGATGAGAGCTCTTAGCCAATTCACAGGTAGAAAGAGTCTATATTCTGTAGGTACCTACGCTTAATTTAGTTTTTGTGTTTTCCAGTTCTGTTCTTATGTTATTATCACAGACAATGCACTTTCTTGTAGGATCTTCATCCGTGTCATTTATATCTCCATTCAGTGTCTTAGGTTTCCAAAGACTTTAAAATATGAACATCAAGAAATTTTTGAACGCAAGTATAAGGCAGATACAGCAATGCGCTCATACTTATATTGTCCGTATCAAACAAAAGTTTGGTCACGCTTAATGCCTTTACGACTGTCGAGGGTGACATAAAGAAAATGAAAAACATTTTGTATTATTCTTGTTGCGCTGTTACGCGAGTAACTTCAACGACCCTCCTTAGGACGGCTCCACACTCGCGAATTACACCTGCGCTTGTCACTAAGCTTGTGGGGATTTGAGAATTCGTTTTGGGTTTCTGTGTTTTCTATGAAAATTTATTATCCAAAGATATCAAACGATCTCATCAGCTTCTTGCCCTACCTTTTCCTAAATACGTTGAAGTCAGCTTCCAGTCTAACCTAACGTAAGTATTTTACATGGAGCAACTCCCTATCTGATCACGGTAACACCCCCCTTGGTAAGACTGGTAGTCAGAACGAAACAGAAACACGACCATCTTTTGACGCGGTAGAGACGAATCTTGCGATATAAATGATTGGTATTATCAGTATTGTTCATATGGTAAGCGATGATGCATAAACTACTAGTATAATACCTACTTACTATCGAATTTTGTCAAAGTCAAAGCATTTATTTCAAATAGGCACTAAAAGGAACTGTTGAACGTCAACATTTTCATTTAAATATAATTGATTCTAGGTGCCCCTTCCAAAATATAGTTTCATATGGAGAAGAAGGGGCGAGAAACTCCACCTTTAACAGTATTTTGTGTACATTTATTATATTTTTAAATGTGAAGACGATGCACCCAGAATAAAAATACTATACCACAAATAAGCAAAAATAATTTGTCTGCAAATTGTAACAGCTTCATGACTACAGGACATCAGATACATGAATAGGTAGGTAACTACTTAGAAACGACGTTAGTTTTAAATTACTTTAACTCAAAATTTGTTCGTTATAAATTTATGTCAATATAAACACAATTGGTCATGCCAAAACAATTACATTAAGATGGTACAGTTTTTATTCAACCACAAAATAAATACTTTTAATCTAACCACTTATCTTATAATTAAAGTCTGCCTATTGTCTCTGGATCTTTTAAATTTCTCGTACAATACAATGCCAAGTGATTAGACATAATTATTGCTAATAAGTCGTGACGGATAAATTTAAAGAAATATCATTGAATGTTTGTACGTCAACAAACTTAAGATTCTGTTTTGTGCTAGTCTATACAAATGGCAAAAATGATGTAGATTTTGTTTAAAATCAATGTGCATTGCAATTTTGTTTACTTCTTAATTTTATTAGTTAGTAGTAACATAAATCACGCATCGATTGAAATGCCTAAAGAGAATGCTAAAAAGTCTTGTTTTTTTAAATAAATAAATCGTGGTGTCTCCAGCTTGTCTTAGCGCTTCCCTCCGTATCCAACGGTTTTTGCTTAGACAAATATCCGCAGAAACTAGTTACGTGTTTGGACTTGTTTATGTCGACTTTTTAATATTTATTACCTGTCTTGATCCATCTTAGAGTAGCAAGTTATTTGAGATAATGGAATATCGTCTTTTTATTTATTTAAGTAGAAAAACATTACGTTATATCAAACACAATGATACATGCTGTTATTGCTATAACTACTTAATTCTACACACAATTGTTTTTTTGTTTTCTTTTTAATCTTCCAGACTTTACCCTCGTAGCTAATTTGTTGTTGTCGTATAAACACTATTAAATGCTTTACTGCATGAAGGGAAACCGATTTTTCAGAAAACAAGACATCTTCAGTTTCTAACGACAAAATATTGCTCATCTTGTCTTATTCATTACCAATTAAACAGAATAAGCTAACTCTTCCAAAACTCTGCCTTAAAATTGTAACACTTAGGTACCTCAAAAACCTGTACAATATTAAAAGACAAACACATCGTAACACGCTAGAAAAAAGAAACTAAGTGCGTCATTGAGCTATCAACATCAACAAAACGCAAACACAGCGATACAAATACAATGTAAATCAGTAAGGAAGCGAGCGGAAAAGCCCGGGTGTTGGGCGTTGAATAAAATTCCTTCACTGTTAGTATAATTTCGTAACATAGTCTCGAGCGGGACGAGGCGGCTATAAACTTGTCAACTCAAACTATTTCTGGGCTGTTTGTTTTCCTTTTGACAAATCGTGTCGCGACGCCATCTTAGCTGCATAGCTGACGGTTTGATACCGCCTTCGAATTAAACTTTAGTTCAGGATGTACTCTATTAAGAGTAGGTAACTAATGAAGAAATTCCACATTTGGGTTATGTGAATTGCCATCTTATCAAGTCGATTGAATTCTCCCAAACAGATGATGATTGTGTATGCTAAGAATATCTGCTGCAAGAGTCTAAAAATCATCTTCGAACCATTTAGTTTTCATCATCATCAGCCTACAGAAGTCCACTGCTGGACATAGGCTTCTCCAATTGCACGCCATTTAACTCGACTCTCGGCAGCTCTCATCCAGCTGCTGCCTGCCAGCCACCCTGCGAAGATCGTCGCTCCACATAGCCTGAGGACGTCCTACCTTACGTTTGCCAAATTAACCGAAAAGTAATTCAATCTAAACTGCTCGAAAACATCAAACTCTTCCTGTAAGGTAAAAATTAATAACAACCAAAATCAAGCTCCAATACCGGTAATATAGATGAAAAATATTAAAAATTACCTCACTTAAACTGTCGAAAAACATTAAAATTTATATGCACTTACTCACAGGAACTCAATAACTTTTCGATGATGTATAGACGGTGTACGTAATGAAAGGGAGACAGTTATATGTTATATTTACCCAAAAATACCGGTAATAAATTAACAAGTGTGGGTTGTATCGCGGAATGAAACAACATCAGAAAAACAAGAACCTATATTCGCGTAGGGAAAGAACATTTTTGGTGGGATGGCCGAAACTACGTCAGACAAACAGAAAAACAGAAATAGCATCAAAGAATATATTTTTGTTATATACAATAACAAGCAGGAAGATTTGTTAATGAATGTTTTGGTTGAGGTGTCGACAACTTGGTCATTAATATTATTCAGGTTCCTCGTTTCCAGAAAATCTAGATATGGTTTTTGTTATTAAAACCACATATAATTAGGTTTTATTTCATATGGAGTTGCAAGGCATCAAAATACTATTGATCATTGAAGTAATGAAATAATTTTAAAGTGGCTTCATGTCGCTAAGTTATCGGTAGTAAAATCTAATATCAATGGACAAAAAGCTGTAAGTCATACATCTACTGATATTGTCTACATTACGTAGAACACCTACAAAACTAACTAGGTTTTACCAAGTATAAAACATAATTCATAAATATTATATATCACGGTCACATAACTCAGCTCGCGTCCCGGGTTTGCTCGTAATTCGTCGTGTGTGGCTCGCGACTCTTTTCCGCATCGCATTCGGAAATATCGTTCTAATACCTGATAGATGACAAACAAAACTGAAACCTATTTTCCAAGAAAATAAGTCCTAAATGGAATGGATAAAAATAGTGGTTATGATCTTAAACATAGTGAAGAAAACTAAAACCTTAGACAAGAGATCTATGATAAACGTGATTTCGGTAACGAGCACCGTCATCGTTGATGAATGGTCACGACTCTTATTTTTCCGTGAAAAAGGGGAGAAAAAACGAAAGTGTAAAGGGACGGCCCCACTAAATAATATTGTGAAAAATAGTATATTGTTAGATCTCGTGATTAGATGTAATAAAGGACGGACGGGATGTAATCTTTTCGAGGGAAAATTGTTTTCATCCAATGGCCGTTTGTTGTGGAAGAAGGATTATAATTTGCCGATCCTCCCGGAGAGGGCGCCACAAATCAACTTTATGGTAAACACACATGTATAGCCTTACATACGGATAGATCACACGAGCCGACAAATTAATGTTGGATTGAGAGTTGCACTCAATCGAGTTTTGACAGTATTTTCCAAATAAAGTTCACTTGAAGTAACGCAGTATATAGTTCTAAGTTGTGCTCGTAAATCTTTAGGAAAACTACTGAAATAAATCACGAGGATAGAAATGCTTACAAATTGGAGATGTCAATGAAAAATATTTAGTGGGTGTAGAAAGAAAACTAAGTCAATACAACTTTTCCAATTATGTACCCAAGAATACAGAATGTATCGATAACAGTTATAATGGTATATTTAGACATTCCATAGAAAATTTAACAGTAGGAGTTTAGTTCTTAAATTACTTATGGATTTTAAGAAGAATTAGGTACCATAACAATCACTTGTCTCTATGAAATTATACTATAGTATACACAAATTAACTTGAATTTAATCGACATAAAGTATCACGATTTGGCACTATGACTGACACCCGATTACCCTTTGCTCACCTCACGAATATAAGAGAGAGAAATTGCTGTGAGAATTCATTGCAGCAAAAAGACGAGAAAAACATTCATATAGGTACTTAAACGTCAGATACTCTACAAAGACGTTCGGTAAAGTGGCGAGGTTTTATTACAAATCATACGGAGATTTATAGTGTGTGTCGTCGACCACTAAGCACTCACAACTGAAATATGGGGTTTCAATACCATGAGTTCGCACTTAAATAATTTTGTTGAAGGTGGTAGTGGAGGCAAACATAGATATTCTCTAAGAAATGGAGCGTATTAAAATTTTGGCAGTAAACTTCAAGTTCGTTCTATATTTCAAGAACGTATCAAATGAGAAAACAAAATAAATGTGTTCTACATTATTTACCTTTTTTGAAATTTGCTGGCACTAAAGCTTTGGCATGTCGTCAACATCCAACATAATGAAGTCAAACCAAAGAACTACTTACCAACGAATCTACAGATATATAAAAAATACATTAACTTGGTAATTAGTTAATTTATTATGAATAGAAGGATACAAAATCATCAAATATGACCATGTCGTCAACATAAACAAAACATCTATGCAATAAGCATAAGCTGAATCTTAAATTGAATAATGTTTTTCTTCACCTCCATCGCTGTAGATTCTCGCTTCGTACTCTTCGTACGCCTCACATCTCACACTCTCTCCATAACAATGGCAGCTCATCGCCAGTACTCCAGTACCTACTGTGCACCGTCTCCGCGATGTTGCCAACTCGATATCATCTTATTTCCTTGGCATCGACGCCAGCGACGACGACCGCTTGATTTATTTCCTACTACCAACCTACAAAACTTTACGGATTAAATAGTTTTTTCTCGCTACAATATTTGCCAACTTTTTTTTTCTCCAATATTTTGGTCTCCTCTTTATTTACATCGTGCGTAGGTTGCTTTTGCATATATTTGTATGCAGTATTTATTTTGGAGCAATAAATTGGTTTGCGAATGTTTTGTAAATATTAAAAGACGCTGTCTACTGAGGCGTTTGGATACATAAGCTAAAGACGCATTGTTTTTTTCGGCAACGTAACACAAATACACGTCAGTGATGATTCGTTTCGAAGGAATTTAGCAGTGCATACTCGTATTAAGTCAACAAAACTGAATTTACATACAAACACAAATGTAAATAAAGGCGTAACTAACGTGAGAATCTAAAATAACTATCGCTTGCAACCCTCAAATGCCCGACCTAATGGTGGCACATAACAAACTGTTACAGAAATAAATAGCAAGAAAAAAGAAAGATTAGTCTGAGCACGTCGACTGCATTAGCCGTGCCCAAAAATAAAATTAATATAAATATCGTGTAGTGTGAAAGTTCACAGCGGCGACAAATGATTGCGCATGCAGCTAGTAACGGTCGCATTTTTAAAACTTCCGTTTATATGGTCGTGTCTTGAGAGAGGAGAATTTATGTGAAGGCCCTACAGGTTAGAATACCGTTGATGTTTTGAATAATGAATTTTATATCTCGAAGCCTTGTAGCGGGTAACGAGTTACTGACCATATTCTGTGTGAATAAACATAGATTTTTTATCGAACCGTTAAAAGATTTTAAATAATGAATGTGTGAATCAAATTATACGGATGTTACCACATAGTCACTGGTGGTTTTTAATTGTAATGAATAAATACTTATGGAATCAGAATTATTTCATTTACATTAAAACTGGAAACACAAACAAACGCTTCGAGTAACTTTTCGGTCGTTTTTTTTCACGCGGTCGTGTCATGTTTTGTGGAATTTACGCCCAGCTTAAAGCGTCCAAAATTTTAGCTTGTACCGTCCAAAATCCTGATAAATGTCCCGGGTGGGGGGCGGATCTCTGCGGGAAAAAAATCACAGTACCCCTTTTAAAATTAATATTGCTTGCGAGGCAAATTGTGTTAGATTGTAATGTAATTTACATATGAGTTTTTTGGAAGAAATATTTTGATGTTGAATATATTATATTTTGGTTTCAACAAACAAACGCATTATGTCTCCTTCCAACGCCTGCTTTCCACAAATTTTTTTTAATGAACATCATACATAGGTACCACCAGCTGTACCTAGGTACCTATCAGATTTTGGTATCCAAACCAAACTCTAAGGAAGAAATACTTATAACAATAGACGATACAGTAACGGCGTACATGGACGGAACACGTCACTGAGGACCCGCACACGTCGGGTGGGGATGTAGATAAATTGATGGCCGCTTCGAGCAGGTACGCGGGGAGGGGTGAGCTCGGGCGAGCTCCTTTTAAAAACGAACCCCCCTATTCCAATTTTTGAATTCGAATGTAATTGGTTGATCCAACTTTTTGTCGTTTTTGCTGCCAAAATGGTGGTTATTTTCAAAATGGGACCATAATCCGTTTAATTTTCAACTTCAACTACTTAGTGAACCATTTTTTTATTAATTTGACCCATTCTTGTTTCAGATTGTTTAAGATCTAGTGTTAAATAAAAACTGATGAGACAATATATATCAATTAAAAAAATAACTTGTACTTACTCTTGTGAAATAGCTTGCGGTTATAATTTTTAAACCCTTTGTTGAAACTCTCTGTAATCCTTATAGAATTTGCATACAAATGTAAAGTATTTTCACATTAATCTTATATGCGTTAACGAATGTAATAAAATCCTTACAGGCTGGGGTGGAATCTGAGACAATTTGCCAGTCTCGCCCCTTCGTAAGCCCACCTATGCGTCTTTCTTATTGCCGCCTAAATCTTGAATATACAACTAAGATTAATCCCGTTGAAAGAAAGGGTGATGCAACCCTTTTGAGGGATGTTTGCGTAAAAAAAAACAGCATCAAGAGGATTTACTTTGATAAAAGAAAAAAAACACCAAACACTCGCCCCTTAGTGACTCATAACTATATTGATCTATAAACATAATTTCGTGTTGTTTTTTCCAGAATACCATTGTAGCTTATTTAGATACTCAGAACTGACAGTTCTAAACTCCCCGTAAAAGAGAACATCTGTGTCTAAGCTACATGATCACCACGAGATTAGTAAGAATTCGTCAAAAATGTTTAAACTAAACTAAAATGTCGTTTGAACCCGTGTAAACGCGGTCTCGACACGTGAAGTTTCATTTCGTGTCGGTTATTGAGGTTTAATTACTTTTTTTATTGTCGTGAGAAATACCTAGATTGAGTTAATAACGGCTTCTAGGTGATAATTGCTCGGGTAATTACCGAACTACGCGTCTGTGTGTTCGTTGTTTTGAAGGTGTTGACTTCATTAAGTGCTTCTATTCAAATGGCTGTTAATTAAGTTTGATTGATGTTTTATGGTTAGTTAATAGAGCTACTGAATACTGGCTAAGTGCGAATGTGGTTTTTTGTTTGGAGATCTGTATAATAGGAGTTCAACCAAAAATATTTCTTCATCATGAATGAGAAAATTGGGTCCAATTTTTTTTTGTGTTCAAGTAAAGAAATATGGTGACTAATATTGATGATCGTTGTCTTCCACGAGTACGTATTTGAGCGGTCGATATTCATTATTTCCACGGTAGAATACTCGCAACCCTTATCAAGGGAAGACGCCCGTTTTTTCTCGGTTTTCCCAAATAATTTATTTAGCGGCCCGCCGTCAATTTATCTCTGTGGGAGCTAATTTCGCGTCGGCCCGGTGGCTGGATGGCGCATGCTGTAATTCAACAAATTGCGCGTCCTATTGGATTTATGGGCTCTCGCACTTGACGGAGCGCCCGGCGCCCTTCTTCCATTGTTCTTGATGCTGTGTGCATACTGGTCAACATCTGGAAATAGAATAGAAATCGTGTTAGGCGCATTTGGGGTCGTTGTCCGTGGCGGCATCTCGAGCATTCGTTTTAGTTTTGTGCCGACTTAGGTTATGTCTGGATGCGTTACGTAATGTTTTGCAATAAAAACATGTGCCATCATTTGGAATTAGCATTTATCCTTAACGTGAACCCGATTTAGTGTCAAGTCAGCGCGTTTTATTTCTTTATAGGTTCTTCTCTTTTCCTTTCGCGTCTTTCTTTCTATTGTGCACGGTATGCTGCCACCCTTATCTTCTCTGCAGTAGTAACACATAATCGTATCAATTATTCGGTTCGCGTCCCTCTTCTTTATTACTTTCCTTGACCGGGATGGTAGGTGAACCTTTTTGTACTTCTCTGACTTTTTGCGAGAATTCCCTGGATAAACGTTGGTGTATTCTTGTTTATAGCAATAAATTACGTATACGTACTGATTGCGTGGGTGTTTAATCAAAACTTTGACCTACATTTGTTGTAAAAACCTACTTCGTTTAAATTGTAATCGTGTTGTTTGTCACCGCATAAATAAAATAAAAATATACGTGAACAAGAAAACTCACTGCCAACAACTAGTTTATATAGTTTCTTTATTTTTTAATAAAAACATGTTGTATAAAAATGAAGTAATTATTGAATCCTCTGAAAAAATAATAAAACAAGTTATTGTACAAGTGAGTGGTGAGGCGAGCTCGAACGTTTCTGTTATGTGTTTCTTTCTGCTGACTGCGGATCGCCAGACAGTCTTCCCTCGCGCTGCCTCGCGAATGGGCCACATCAGCAGCACTGTAACTTCATAGAGATGATACAACTTTTTATTTTCATTTATTTAAAGCTAATTTTAAGATAAGACTTATAAATTGTTTCAGACGTAGTTTAATTTCAAAACTTTTTTGATTTTTTATGCTTACCTAGAAAGTAATGAAAAAAATAATTGTTAGCTATATTACTTTTATCCTTTAATATTAAGATTAATTAGCTTTTGTTTTTACGCAACTCTATCACTCTACGTAGTGAATGAAAGCTTTAATTGAATTTAAACTGCCTAAATATTTTACACTCAAATACCAGCCTTGTTACAATCCTCATGTTTACCTAATTGAGTTACGTTAATTTTTTTAATACACTGCACTTGAAACCGCTCAATTTTCCTCATACATGCTCTGAAATATCGTCCCACACAAATATAAATAACAACAAAACAAACAAAGTAGTCGCCCGTTATTTAAATAACACACTTAAATGATGACTGTCACACACGCATCCGCTCTATTCATATCCACTGTCTTTGTAAATCAGCATATGCAAAGTGGTATAGCAATAAATCTAGCTGCTCTTGCTCGTTCTCGCATCATGTTACATCTTAATTTCAGAGCCGGCTCGACGGAGCCTGCCTGCCAGAGATACAGCCTTTTATCAAATACGCATTACGCTAGAAATTAACTTTAACTGAAAAAAAATTCGCCGTTCCGTGCGCGTAAGCGATAAATAATGAAAAGCTGTTAGAATGCTGAGTTTGTTTTAACATGCCCATGGGGCTCGCGCAAATTATTTGCATTTTAAGTCCTCCCTTGTTTATGAGAACGTATTCCGATCTGATGAAATATCGTCGTGCGCTTTAGATTTTAAATTGTTACCGACTAGTGCCAAGCGCGTATAAATAGAAAATACTTCTGAAAATCGTCACATTTATCTCCTCAGCAATATGCTGAAATTATGCTTCCAACTATCCTAAACCAACAGCGAAAATAACGAATTTTTCATACATTGTTTAGCTAACCCCGCTTAAATTATTAATCATCGAAAACGAATAAGCTATTTGCATTTTTATTTTTTTATGATTGGCGTTTTAATTAATTTCGCTTTTCCTTTTGTTTCAGGTGGTCGTCGCGTGTAAACGTTGTCGATGCTTTGGTCTTAGTGCCGACTAGTATGTAAGTTAGCGCGCTCCATGTATACAGCTAGTAATGTATGTGTTCAGATTGTCATATTGTCGCTCGGCTCCGCACGCCCCGACACGGTTTGACGTCGCGAGATCAAGATATCAAAATCGACTGTCGAATAAATTTTTACGCCAGCCCACACGAACGCTTAGGCAATCGACTGCCAGAGATTTATTGTCAAAATTTCCCGTTAGTAACGCTTACCGAGCACACTCCGCGTATCACTATTTCACAAATAAAAGAACCAGTCGCGATATTATCGTCGACTATAAATTATATGAAGCTCGGATGAAAAATACGCAATTCGGTCTTCGCTTATTTATCGCTTAGCTTGACTTACATACGAATACATTATGTTAATAAGGCGATGATATTAAATAGTCACATCGATTAATATTAATCGATTCGCATCGATATGTTGCGTAATTGTAGCGAGTGCCACGTGAGCTCGCCGTATATTCTGGATAGAACCATTAGAACCATTAGAAAGCGCACAGTTGTTGTTCAGGCGACATGGCGTTAGTTGTGAGGCTGTCGCTATCTGTCGGGGTGATCTGCTATCATGGTCCATCGGGACGGTGGCTGCTCCACGCTAGGAATAGGTCGAGTTCCCGCGTACTGTTCCGTGATATATTGTTCCGCATCTCCGTGTATAAATCTTGAACGCCTGCTGAGGTACACGGGACACGGCCGCCGCGCCGCAACTCCGGGCTTCAAATGGAATTGTGTTTTTATTTATCGTGCGAATCGTGCCCCACTATCGCTCACTTGAAATCGCACTTTATCTGCCAAAACGCGGTGTCGAACCGAGGTGGGTTTTACAGCTCTTTATAGTTACTATTTTTGTTTATATCATTGAGATGCTGTTCTTACGATTAGGTACTTACATACAGTATGGGTTTATTTCTGATGGAGCGCTTGCCAATAGTTCGTGTCAAGAAAAGTTCATTTCATTTCAAATTGTTTATTATCGAGCTGTAATTGAAAATGCACTAGCAATGTGAATACGTCCACTGCGACTATGGGTATATCATCTTTGTCATATTTCTCTAGTTGTTAGGTATCATAGAATGTGATGTGGAGCTTGTAATACTCAATGTTTTGACCAGAAATAATGTTAAACGATAATCTAATTTAATTTTCATTTCAACCAGCCTACGTCGCAGTGCATGTGTCGTAACAAATTATTGTAATGTAAATATTAAGACTTAGTAATTATGTACTTGCAACCGAAATCTGATGTACAACGTCTGTATACGTCTTTGAAACGCATAATAGTGATACATTTACAGACTTTTACTTACAACATACTATACTGGCGCGACGCATACGACCAAATGTATACTTACCATAATTTTTATGTATATTTGAGATATATCGATTTTAAATTGAAGACGTTTCGTGCCTACCAATGTTTACTATTAACATATTATGTATTTAAACATTTAAGTCCACAGCGTCCCGCCAGAAGTCCTATATACGTAACTACAAAAGCTTTAGTATGAAAAAATAAATATTCCATTTATTAGTCGATAGCATAACTTATTCTTAGTAAAATAGATTACCTATAGTCACTTAAAAATGACATTGAATCAAAACTAGTTGTGCCCAGTATACGAATAGCTAATTAAATTTAAGTAATAGATAATGTAATTTATTTTAAGATACAGTAGTGGTAATATTTTTGGATTCCTATAAACATATACGTAATTTTTTTCTTCTGTATGACGTAGACGCAAGACGAATGATCATGTAAGATTTGATCGAGATTCTTTCAGCACATTTATTTTTAATGAACGCCCTTCAAAGTGCCAAATTCTATTTTTTTTTATTAATCATCGACTCATCTAATTACCTCTTAATAGTTCCTTTTTAACGTAATAATGATTTTATTGTGTTATTTGTTGTAGACTTTGCACTGTTTACCTGAAAGAATCTTGATGCAAGTTTTATTGATGAACTTTTGTTACATATTGTAAATATTGAATACTTATTTATAAAGCTTCCTAATGAAAGATAGATGACAAACTTGGTGTATAATGACATCGGAATTCGAAATTCGTACACTTGTTTTAATATTTCACAGATATTTTGCGGCATTTTGAAAATGATAAGTTTACAGTTGAACGAAATCGTTAATTTATTTTAATTCGAAACGTGCTCATGAATGTAATACGTAAATTTTGTCTTTTTACGAAGCATTTGTCATACGTAAATAGGTAGGCCCAATTTTATTGTAATGTAAAATAATTATAATATAGAAATAAATGAAGAGAAATACTTAAAACTTGAGGGACTCTAGTGTAGAGAATGATTAAAATAATTGTGTTTCATGATTGTAATTGTGTGAAAAGTTGTGTAATATTGTATTACGTATCCTTACCTATTATTATGAACGGAACGATATTATAATTTTTTGTACAATATCGGCTAGTGCGAGATGGATCTGCATTAAATAAAATTCTGTTACTGTACACATTGCTTTTTTTTATTCAGTCAAATAATTTCCTCCTCAATCACCCAAAATGGACAAGCCCAGCTCCGGTTGAGCGTTAGGCCAAATAAGATAAGGATCATCGCTGAAAAACACAAGAAAGTAAACAACCTTTACTTACCTGAAGAAATATACGTACCTATATTTATTCTACAAAACACACACACACACACACACAACACCAACTATACAGATGTGTACCTTTATGCTTAGAGGTCAAACAAAGTTAGTTGCTGTTAAGTGTCGCCTACAAGAAGGAAGCGCGCATGTCTGATATGCAGGTATTTTACACCTAATTCAGACACAGACGTTCAAAATCTGTTCATAGATACAAGTATCATAAAGTAGGTATATCACCATACTATTAAATTTTTGTATATTTTTGACGAATAAATTATAATCACTTATACTACCTATGCCATTAAAATCCTGCATTATTATCACAACTGGACAATATTAGATTGCAAGTTTTTTTTTTTTTTGCGGTTGAACTCATAATCAATGGATTAGCAATATACTTCAAAACATGGAAGGACATGTTTTGAAGTATATTGCTAATCCATTGCTTCATATGTTCGAAAACATAGTCTGCACAGCAAGGTAAATAACGCAATGGATTTTGTTGCCCTGTCAAAATGAAAGCCATTCTTACTGTTAGTAACGCAAAACCCCGCACCCGTTGTTTACCAGATTAGCACCTAAAGTTCTTCCAAAAGACTTAACAGGGACCCTTCAAAACTACTATCTGAATATGAATAATGTCAGTTTAAATTCTTTAGTGGTCACTAACCGAACGAGTACCACTGGTTATTAGCCAATGAAGATAATTTATGACACTTGATAAAACATGAGGTGCGCACGCTCATAAATTCATAACTGTTACGTCTCTGCCTCCCCTGTTAAGAGGAAGTGTTGAAGAATGAAGATTCAAAAAGTTGGTTAGATGTCGTGACTTGTTGCAGAAAGATTTTGGTTTTAGTTGTAAGTGCCTACTTAGTTTTAATTAGGTAGAGCGATATCGGAAAGTATTATGTCTGGAAGTTAAAGTCAAAGCATTTATTTCAAATAGGCCCATAAAAAGGCACTTTTGAACGTCAAAATTTACATTAAAAATAGAACTGATTCTAGGCGCCACTTCCAAATAGTAGTTTCGTATGGAGAAGAAGTGGCAAGAAACTCCACCGTTACTCTTTTAAAATGTTTTACAATATTTTGTATACATTCATTATATTTCTATATGTGAAGACGATGCACCAAGAATAAAAATACTATACCACAATTGGTACAAAAAAAATAAAAATAAAGCAAAGGCATATAAATTAATCACGTGATAGGTACATTGTGTTCACATATTTACAAACAATTGTAAAAATATATGATTTTCCTACTGATTTTAGAGTTAGGCAAGACCTAACTGTAACCTAGTCTCCACCTATTTTTATTTATTAACTTCCAATGTTTGTATGTTAGTTTGTTTAGGCCAAATCTTGCAAGCTGAATTAAAACCACTTCCTATTATCCTGTGGACTTGAAATTTTACATGTTGATTCTGGTTCGAAGACAGTGCATTTTTGCATGTTGCTTGACCCGGTTATACACTCAGGATTGGCTCCAGACGTGGGAACTTCTTAACGTTCAAAGGTAACAGACAAGAAATTAAAAATGATTTAGTACTTTATAGTTCATTAAAAGATTTTTATAAACATTTTTGTCTCAAATTTGATTGTTTCACTGTTTCGTTTGTTCTCTGTTTACAAACAGAATTAATTAAAATATTAAGGTACTTACCTACTTACTCGCCTGAAATTCATCTTAGAACAGTCTTTTTTCTCGGCCCCATATTTACAAAATCCACCAACAAGATCAAAAATAATAAAATTGAACGATTGCGTGAAAAAACCTTATGCATAATGCATACACAGACGATCGGTGAAAATATAGTAGAGTTCACTTTGAGAAAAGTAGCCATGGTGTCGTGCCAAACAGGAAGCGTGCTTGCGAGGCCGCCGGGATATGGGGTTCGATTCTTTTGCTACCCTATTTTAGACCTTATTTATTTACTACATACACCTATATGTATTAAAAACGTTGTAATCATATTTTAAGTTTTTGAGGATTATTTTGAGATGGTAAATTCTTTCTTGCGGAGAGTATTTGAATAAGGTTCATATAAATTGGACACAAACAAGGCGTTAGTTCATGTTTTGCAACAGCATAATACATGGTTTATTCGATGCATTTACATGTAAACATAATCATTAACCTGTCTCATTATGTAAGTACGTGTAATGTAAAATATGCTAACTTGGTTGTTATGTGCCTCTAAAGCTTGTTTTCTGAAAATAATTGGTATTATAAAGTGTTCCTGTGACGTCTTGAACATCATCTGGTTAATACTTTATCATCAAAGACAAAATTGGTGCTAATTGTTGAGAAAACTTGAGTCTTTATTGATATTCGTGTTTTATACAAGGCGCCAATTCAGAGAAACTCTAAACCCACAAGAAGATAATACAACTCACATAAAACCATGTATTATTTTAGTCATCCATAAATAAACGAAAACTATTTTGAAAGAAACATATCGCGCCGCACACTTACGAAACCCCATTCCCGTTAGGGATTTCTAACATTATTTATAACTCAAGAAACTAAGCTCCATTTTTTATAAAACACCTAAATTTGGTGGTCCGTCTGCGGTACCCTATAAATCAGGGTGTATTCGGCGGATTACCGCAAGAGTAATGACTCCAGTCCACCTGCTGAGGGACTCCTATTATTTAGCTATTTGCTCAGCCGTACTCTGCGTCCTCATAGGGTATTACATGTACCTTCCGAACTAGTCTTTGTATTTACGCCTCTTTCGGAGTCAATTATCTGTACCTTATTAGAACTTTCGTCAGCAATCGTGGGATCGTCTTACTATGTATTAAATTAAGCTTGAATTTGTTTAAAAATAGATTTATACGAAGCATATAAACGTAAATCATATTGATGTAGGATTTGAGCGATAATTTATTGGACATCGCAGACACGTGGTTTGATGGATAGTTTTGAGCAAAGCAACTGCAAAATTTGTGCAATGAATACCTAAGTAGATATTTGTAATATTCAAGCCCAAAACACACTTCCTGACTTGATTTGAGAATCTAGTCACTTATTGAACAATACATAGTCAAAATGATTGTAAAATTTAATTTGGCTCTAAAGAAAAACCTCGTCGTACCTACCTATACTTTCTGAAAAAGTATTAAGCCTTTGTTTTCTTGAATACCAGTCAATCATCAATTTAGGTGTCACACTGAATCACACTGCCTCGTTGGTCTAGTGGTCACAAGAGCTACTGCTGAGCATGAGGGTTCGATTCCTAGATCGGGCAAAGTGTTATTGGGTTTTTCTATATATAATTTCTCACTAGCAGCCCGGAGTCTGGATTTCTGCCCGGTGGATGGCAATAGGCTCGCCCTCTATCACATGGGAGTTAAGCATAACTGACGAAGTGGGTGTCTTATATATACACCTCTGCCTAACCCTTCTGGGATTACAGGCGTGAAGTTATGTTACTGAATCACAATACAATTTTAGACGTTAGACTAAAATGCTAACAACTAAAAAGGAACTTAAAAGAAAAGGTCCGTTGCGTCCCAAAATTCCCACTAGGTCAGCTTAAACACCAAAACCCCAAAAACTAAATAAACAAAGCAAACGGATACAAGTAACCGAATCCCTTCAAAAATTAAGGGCTGCTCCGGATAGTGTTTTATGCAGAAATTAAAGCCCCGTGCAAAGGCTTATAATTAACGGGCTAATTAGCAACGTGAGACTACTCAGTTTATTAGCTGGGTCGCCTCTTGGAAGCCTGATATCGGATTTTGGTACTGGTTTAATTAGGCATTTTCTTGCTGCTTTTGTTTAGGTTACATGACCCTAGTTTGACTTGATTCTAGTCTCTAAGGGAGACATATTGTAGTCAAGTACCTACCTATGTGTTGTGTAAGAGGATATTGTATGAGGAAACTTTGTAGGTTCGTGTATTTGACCTCTGTCTAAGGTGGCATTTGAGTTCTGGATCTTGAAGTTGTCTGTTCCAGGGACTAAAACTGTATCGTAATAAGTGTTTTTAAAAGAAAAACCTTTATAAATGTAAAAAGAAACAATCATGTTACAGTATAAAAGTGTTAACTTTTATATGTGTTAATAGGAGTTAATATTTGTAACAGAAATATGCAGTATTAGCTATAATTGCACGGTACCGCAACAACAAGCGGCGGACAGACAGACGCGGCGCTACCAAACGCCTCGTTTACCAATTACACTAAACTCATTAACACTGTTTACACTTTTTTATCGGTCACCGAAATAGTACTGTTACACTTTTGTAAGTGTTTTTGAAAAAAAACTTTATAAGTGTTACACATTTAATTCTGTTATCAATTTAAAATGTTACACTTATAATTCTGTAACCTCGAAGGTGTTTTTAAGTCCTTGTCTGTTCTTCTTCTTCAATGATGGCACAGATATTAGCCACCAAAAATTTGCCACCTTCATGGCATAGTCGGTAGCAGTCAGAGGTGGCATTTGGGGCACAGAGGGCAGAATAAGAGGTGGTACATTGTCTTCTCCAAAACTTCACATAGGTGGATGGTTAGGAAAACATCAAAGACGAAATGGTGTTCGGACTTGTCACAGGTACTTATTTTCTCAAAGATATATTATAGATATATTTCTAGTTTCTGAATGGACTTCACATAATTCAGGTGTTTTTTTTTTGTCTTTTCAAAATACAATCTTTTTGCAACAAAAAAAAAACAGAGAAGAAATAATCTTTTCTTAAATTGGTACCTACTGTTAAAACAAAACAACAATAACACGTTAGAACTAGCCAAGTCCTGCACAAATCTCCACGAGCATCTCAACCCGAGTCGAATGAAGATTACGACATTACCCTTCAGTACATAACTCTTATTATTCATACATCCAGTGCATGTCATACAACAATTTGCCGCGCAAAATCCGCGCACACAGCTATCTGCGTGCGCGCCGCCATATTTCGCGGTCAGTGGACATATTGAGTTATCTTAATTAGCTGAAGGCAACCCGCCACCCGCGATCCGAGCGATACCTAGCGAGCTATGTACACGGTTATCTAGGTGGTATCTGGTAACCTAAGTCTTGTGCGTGGGTTCCGTTAGGGTTTTATAAGTTTTTTATACGGTATTTGTAAAAGCAATGTTGTTTCTTTAGGGATGTTTATGAAGCCAGTTTTGAGGGACTTTATTTAAATTCTGAAACTGTATTTGCTCCGCCATATTCTAATTTAAGAACTTGAAAATGAAAGAAAATTGGTGTAGAGTAGTAAATAAACCTAGTTAAAAATTCAAATCAGCTTAAATTTTCAAAACAACCTCCACGCCTTAGTAAATCCAACAGTGTGATCCAAATGAGTAAGTATACTAAAAATATTATTATTATAATATTCAGGTACGTGTAGTAGGGACCATAAATCCGTCTGTCTACAATATCAGGCACGGCAACTCCTGCGCAGTTGGGGCTCGATCACGAGGAAATAAAGACAATATGGAAGAGATTATTAATATTTATATTCGGAAATGTTGATGCAAAAGTGCAAAGTTTTACTTCGGGCTATACTTAAAATATCACCTGCTTTTTCAAGCCTTTGCATGAAATATCAATTAAATTATAACTTGATAAACTGCCTCTGTATTTTGCCACTGAGAGTTTTCAATAGGTAAGTTATGTAAGAGCGGCTTGTTTCAACTAAGGAAACCGATTTCAAATCAGATGTCTATTATGCCATATTCAGCTTGAAAATGTTCTCAAATATAGACTTCTGTTAGAGGCAGTTACGCGCATCTTGGAAGATTTTCCGGGATAAAACACACTAAGTTTATCGTTTAATTACTTTACATTAGTAGGATTTAGATAAGGCATATATACAAAAAAATACTTCCTAATTACTGAAAGTACTAAAGCACACTGCTGAAAAACACTAAAACACACTATACAGTAGATATGTCCTTTCCTAAAACCATGTCATTTTACATGCAACAAAAGTATACAAAATATTCAAAATAAATCAACAAAACTGGTCAAAATAATCAATTTAGATACATTACCTACCTACATTGATTTAACTCTACAAAAGCATTCTGTCATACAAACGCAAACAAACAATTCACTTCCACTCCACCATTAGGCAACACGATATAAATGGCCGATAACTAAGGCCTAGGCGCCATACGGCCATAGGTACCCCCGTATTTTCATAAACAGGGTTCGTTGTCGTTCGAATCGTGCGCAGTCGAGATAAGATAACCGCGCGTGCGCAGTGCCCCGCCGCGACCGCTAATTAAGTCTTTAGCTTCGATATGATTTTATGGTTTATTTGTTAATAGATTGTTACAAGTTGAACTGGATCTAAGGCTCTGCAGTTTTATACTGATAAATGAATTAGTTCTGGGTTCTTTTGTTGATGAGTTTAAGCCTTTTTTCAGCCTGTATTGGGAATTAAAATTCTGCAAAAGAGGATTTGAAAACGAACTGAAAGTTTTGATAGGTACCAACACTGGCATATGAAACATCTGGCATATGAAAATACAGTAGTACATATATGTACAGGGTTAGCAAAAAATGCAACGAAAATTATTATCCTTAGTAGAAGCTTCTCAATGTGTATTGGTACAAAAAATCTCTTCAACCTGCAGCAAAAAATAAACAAAACCTATATAAATACTGATTGCATAAAAACTGCGCAGAAAGCTTCTAAGTACTTAAGAAATAATTGTAGCAAAGCAAAAGTTTCGAAAAAACTAACCTGGATTTGTTTCTTTTCGAATTATCAGTGTGTTAATTTGAAAAGAAATAAAACCCAGGTGAATTCTTTAACTTCACACCAGCACTGAAAAGGTGTACTTTTTACATTTCAAACAATGCGCCTAACTCTTGTTTACGTAAGTGACAATAAGAATGCTTGGTCCTGCGGGTATGAGGATAGACAAAGCCGCTTGTGGCGGCCTGTCATAAATGCATGATTTACGCAATTACCTTACAAAGACGACGATAAATTACTGTTCATTTCACTACAATAACACACAAGTATAATTTTACACCTAAAAAACCTCTGCTCCACATTACTTATACCCTATTTCTGAAACCATAAAGATGAAGATTCTGAGATACGAAATTGTTGCGTGCAAAGTTAAAGTTGTTAAGATGTAAGACCTGATTATTCACAGATATTGTATCGGTATTACCACCCGCTAACTTGAGGTGACGCGAAGAAATTCTTCATAATTTTCCATTATATTTCAAAGGTACAATAAACTTTTTAAGTATTAACGATGCATGTTAAGAATTAAAGGTAATATTGCATACAGTGCGGTTTTTTGAAATGGATACAATAATAAGTAAATGGACTATTTGTGCAAATTTCTGAGGACCTATTTTTTATGTGAAGTGGTTTTTATTTACGCAAGCACTTTAAAGAACACCAGAGTGGTAGAATAAGACCAAAGTTACCATCTTTTTGGGACAGAGGAGTCCATTTTAATATTATTATTATTTTAAGTATCTCGGAACCCTGGGGTCCCGGTCCTTTGGAAGGCGTACGAGGGCACGAAGCCAACTCGCAGAGGCATCTTGGAAAATTTTAAATAGAATGAGACATCAACCGACGATTATCCCCGTTTGCATGCACTGTGCAAGTGCACTTAAGGACAACCCCCGGTTGGTGTCGGACTATTGCAGGTTATGGAAAAAAAAGTATTTAACTATGGGTTTGAGTGGTAAAGATGTACTGGTTACCAAGAACTATGGAAGGACTATGGCCCCTGTCTGACCAATGCTTTATACACGGATAAAATGGCACGGGGTGACTGGCACACTCAATAATGGGTCCCCGGAAACGGTTGCTAGCACAAAGTGTCGTAGCGACATGGGGGCAAACATGAGTGGAGAGGTATTCTACGGCTATCAGGACTATCCCGGAAGTAAGGTCAAGATTCCTACCAGCATCTTACTGGAATGCTTCCTTGCTTCGAGCACGTTTGCTCTTGCGAATCTCCACTCAAGTTGGCCAATAAAGGCAAGAATGAGGTGGGAGCTCTGGTCCTCGTCAGTGTTCACTCTGGCCGGTCAATAAAGGCAAGCCAGAGATGAGAAACAAGACTTCTTCCGCGGGGTCGGTACTGCCCAGCAGCTCGCCACATGCTGCCCTGCGGGTTTCTGTATCTCTCATGGTCTGGCTCCTAACCCTAGACCTGTTCCGGCACAGTAAAATCTCTACCGGCACTGACAGACCTATGCGTTTAGAGCGCGCAAGGCCCCACCACGACGTCAACGTGGAGAAACGGCGGTGGGGAAAATGTAAATTATTATTATTATTAAAGCCTGTGATGTCCCACTGCTGGGCAAAGGCCTCCCTACTCTCTTTCCACTTCTGTCTGGATAAAGCTTCTAAGGACCAGTTCTTGTTGAATTTTTCCAGACGGCCTATTTTCGTACTAAATAAAACGCTCAAATTCAAGTCGCAATCTCACCTCTGCGACATTCAATGTCATAAAGTTGTCAGAAATTTGTGTAAACTGATTGCATTTTTGACAGATTTAGAATTAAAACGACGGGGATTGCCACTTAGATTTTGAACTTAACAAGTCTTATTTTCATCGTGCCTGAAAAAAATAAGAAAAAAAATCACCCAGAAGATATTTTAAAACCAACACATTACATCTGACACCACAGCCACATTAAAACTTAATCGTTAAGCGTTGCCAAATCACGTCGTGTCGGCAACACTTAAAGTTCTGGTCAACACGTAAGCGAAAACCACTTAACAGCGTGCACATACAAAACAGTTTTTAAGTTAATCATGACCTTGGGACCGCCTTGAGAATCTTCACCGTTTATCTTTTATTGAAGAAAAGTATACAGCACTAAACCATTTGGTGATGGAATTTTACTCCTACCAAAAGGACTGGCACACATTCCCAATGATCAGAAGTATACTTTTCTAAAAACTAACTCAGTTACGATGTCCCTATAATGAAGCATATCCTGTCTATCTATATATCATGTGAAAAAGAGAGAGGGAGGCTTCTGCCCTTGCACAATACAGGCTAGAAAGCATTTGGAAAAGCCATTTGCATTTATTAGCTACCTCAAGAAGGAAATGTTTAACCTGTAGATACTATTAAAGAAGCAAAGCCTCAAGATTCTCCAAATCCTTAATTGTTCTTATTCCTAAATTAGGAATGATACGGTCGCAAACTATGTTCCGACAATGAACAAACCTGATAAACTAATACCTAACTAATACTAGGTAATAAGCCTGTTAAACTCGGAAAACCGCGGCCTAAACATGACCAAACATGTGTTTAACGATCCCAAAACACAGTAAACGATCCATCAACATCCAGTACCACCATAATATAATTATTCCTCAAACGAACAAATCAACATGACAAGCAAACTGAGCTGCTTAGCAAGTACAAAGCTCAAACCTTCCTAATGTGTTGTCAATCATTCTCCTTCTAACCGTCCATGGATTGAATAGCAACACGTTTTTTGTATGGACACTGACCACTGAATATCAATTCGTCGATGTGTCATGTCCACATCATGTGTTAGGTGGAATTCCTTAATAATAGTGCGCTAAACTCGCGTATGGACAGGAGTGCGGAGGATGAGAGAAGTGTGGTGAATGCCTTGGTGATGTAAAAGTTTGTTGGGTTATTTGTTTGGGGCTTGTGATGTAGAAAAGTGTTGCAGCAGGATAAAACGCTTCAGACATGTAATTGTATCTAAAAAACTTTGGAGAGCACTTAACATTCAAGATATTCCTTCCGAATCCTTTCCGGACCGTCTGAATGAAACATGAAGTCATAATTTGGATGAGGAGAAACGTTATTCCTTAAGTGCTTCTCATTGATATAACTTCAGTCGTTTGGCCTATAAATCACACCAAAAGGTGCGCAAAGACAATTCAATCAACCGCCAGCGTAGGTGTCAAAAGTGATGTAAGACAAAACAACCAGCCATTTATTATCAAAACAACAGCCGATCGCTTAATTCACACCACAAATCACCGCACAAAATGCAAACCTTGTCGACTATTACGCGCATAATTTGTCAAATAACTATACTATTTATTGACTCATAACCTTACTATAGTTACTACTTATCCGTCAATCATAGATGGTTATCAAACGCCAACACTTCCCTAGTCTGCGGTAGGTATAGTGTGTTAGATTTAGATTTCCGATTGATATTGATAGGCGATCGGTCACGTCTCTGGCGGTTTGCTTCGTGACTGCTAATTAACAGGATTTTACTCAAGCGCCTTCGGTGACATCAGGCTATTGTACGCTGTCACGCTTAAAATAAACTGCGCGTTTAGGATCACCGTGTGCTGTTAATCCGATATCCGGTTATACAATAAATATAAGGTTTTTTTTTCAAAATCGACAGCTTATAGGTACGTAGATGCCTAGTGCAAATACACACTGTTTTCTGCCATTATTTTACTTTGTTTTTGTGTGGCTATTCTATTAATTTCCTGTTTTGTTAGGTTACTGGTACTTCTTGACAGGCATTCACTGACCCTACCTATTAACACTGTTGTGAAAACATTGTAAAAGTCAATTATTGTTTAAACATAATCGTAGAGTTTCTTTCCGGCTCTTCTTCAGAGGAAACGACCAATTGGAACCGAGCACCTAGCTTCTGACGTTTCGTAAGTGATCCATGCAGGTTATCTGGAAATAAAATAAAAAAATTGGATCAAATTGCTCGATTCTGCTTACTCTTATTCCCACCCTAATTCCATGTTACTCACAAATGTCAAATGTGTTGGCGATTTTTCTCTCTTACATTCTTAAATAAGATGGTATCCAGTTAATCAATTATCCATACTGAAGATGATAACAAATCTTTCTCAAAATATTGCCGTATCAATTACACACTAAGCAAAAGACAGTTATTTATAGCAGTGTGGTATTGGCCATTAATACTGTCAAGCATAGGTAATAGTCACTTTCCTTTATATGGCATTATCCTTTCTAGAATATCTTAATCACCGCGACATTCCTTCCTGCAACTGTCATATTAATGACAATTGGGTCAAGAAGTTTTTTTTTTTTTTTTTTAACACCTAATGTTAAAGTTTACACCACCTAATACTAAGAAATAAACTTATGCCTTACCGTAGACTTCTTCGCCTTTATCTAGGTAACACAAACCTAAGTGCCCCAAGATGCACATCTTGTTAACATCAGTAGGTCGTATTTACACAACATTCACTTATGCTAACACAGTGTTCTTACTTGTTACTAAGCGCTTTACTAATTATTCTAACGCATACAGGGAATGTTAGAGCTTTCCCTACTTACCTACATAAGACCTACTTAGTAATTCTGCGAAATAAAAAGCACCTATCGACTTGTATGTGTCAACAAAAAACGACTGTAGACCGGAAGACCTGGATAAGCCTCGGTCACTCCAGGGAAGCATGCTTTCTTTGCACTGCTGAAAAGGTAGTGTGTGAAAAAAGGCTGCCAATAAAGATGACGATGATTAGTCAACAACTTAACTAAAGGATTATGATTTTGACAAAGGTTGTCATCGTTTTAAAACCCCCTGAATTTATTATTAAAGGTCTTGGCAATCACTAATGTCTTTTTTAAGCTTAGGGCCGTTTTCTCCAACGAGAATTATGGCAAAATTAAAAACAAGCTGCTCTTGCTGCGGCTGTTGATGTGTTGATACATCATTCAAACAATCACAGCAGTGTACGCGCGCTTGATTGTTGGCGCCACATCGACAAGAGTTCTTCAATTTCAACAATGATTAGAAAGTATGTGATGACGTTTATCATTCGTTCCATTCATTCGTTCATTCAGTCAAGACTAAAGAAAAATTGGCGCTTTGACACATTTAGCACCAATAAGTAAACCGTACTAGGTTGTGGGTTCAAATTCGGGCATAACAAATGTGTATTTTTTAATTCATAAGTATGTAGGTACTTTCTGAGTTTATCTTGGACATTACTGACATCGATGATGGAAAACATCGTGAGGAAACCTGGACTTACAGTTTATATTAGCCTGGAATCGCCAAACCGTCTTGAGCAAGCGTGGTGATCAATCCTTGTGCCTTCTCTGTATGAGAAGAGGCCTTTTTTTTTTTTTGGTTGGGAAACCATCAAATGACTTCTCCCGCTCTGGGTGGAGCGGGAGGGCGTGTCAGACTTTTACTGACTAAAACCCCCCCGTGTTCCTTCAGTTGCCTGTGCCAGAGCCACGGTTATCTCTATCGAATTACCCGCGACCCTGAGGCGTCGGCCCTAACGGACCCCGTCATTTTGTGCTGACGTCTCTTTGAGGCGCGCGTGGAACACGACGCGCCGTCGACCCGGGCCTGGTCCCTACCGGACGGCGAGCTACCCATTGCTCGCCGTCCGCAAGCCCGCGCCTACGGTGGCCGGGAATCTACAGGCGACTCCCGACGCCCAGGGCGTCTCCTGCGGCGACTAGGGGCGTGAGGGCGCAAGGTTCTCTCCCTCACGCGCTCCGCCTCCTCCTTCGCGAGCATTACTGTTTCGCAGAACGAGGTGACGGCTTTCCATTCCCTCTCGCTCCGTACCGTGGCCTGGACCAGGGCCGGACGCGAGAGATCGCCGCCTACGGTCGCCTCCGCGAGGACACTGCGGTGCTCCGCCCAAGCTGGGCCGACCTCCACCGTATGCTCCACCGTGTCGTCCGGGCAATCCACACAATGGTGACACCCGGGCGTATCCTCCCGCCTTATTTGAAACAGGAACCTCCCGAAACAACCGTGTCCGGTGAGGACCTGTGTCAGGCGGAAGGTGAGGACGCCGTGGCGCCTCTCCAACCACTCCTCAAATGAGAAGAGGCCTGTGCCCTGAACCGGGACAGCAATAGGCTGGTATAATTATTAAGTAGGTATTTCCTCAACTCAACCCCACAAATCCGCGCCACACCCAATAACTCAAAATATACTGTATAATTGAAATTTGAAAATCCCAAAACTACTCAATAACAATACCCAAATATGGCAGTACGGTCAGGACCGCCGCATAAGCCTTAATTAAATAAAATTGAAATGAAAACGCCAAATGGATTTTGCGTGCTCCCATTAATGGTGCGTTCCGTATTATTTTCGAACATTTATTATTGTGTTGTAATGCGCATGAGTATGATCGTTATTCATGTCTCTCTTATTAAGCTGCTTCAAAAACAACATGTTTTCATTAACGACTGTGTGCAACGCTAATATTGTTTTGTACTGTTTTAGTTTATGATTAAAATCTGTTGTTTAATGGAACTGTGTTGTGGGTATCCATTTGCTGTTTTATGTGATTATTTTAATGTGTTATTCGTGGTTGAGTGTATTGATGTGTACTTAATTTATAAAAAGGCAGTTTTTTTTCCACGAAAGTGGTTCTAATTTTACATTTGGTTTTGTACAACTTTGAAAAACAATGTCTTTTTCCATGTGTAACATTATACCTACGTTTGGGTACCAAGACGTTACCAGTGCTGAAGAGATTGAAAAGAAAAAAAAAGATTAAATGAAACAAAAGTTAACAGACTTTTTAATACCCGACAATAATGTATAACAACAATGTACCTATGGACGTATCTACAATGACTACTGAGATTCGAGGCTTAAAAACCTAGAAGATTAAAATAAGATATTTTAAGTTTTCCTTGCAGATTACTAAGGAATGAACTGTGCAGTTTGACAAGCCCCATATTAATTATTAATTTCACATTTAGCCAGAATACTGTAACAAGAAAACCTCCCTACATGAAACTTTCAACACTAAAATATTCCTCGTGAATATTTGACAAATTACACATGTTGATAAACAAGCATAAATAACAGTGAAATTTAACTATCCTCCGGCACCGTTCGTGTTTATCATTCTAAGTGACGTAGGAAAAACACTGGGACGCGACTGCCTAGTCACGGACCGTATGAAGACTAAAAATAAGTAAATGTGCAGAATTGTTAATGTGACCGGTATATTTAAATTCACCTCAACGGTTCGCCCAGTTGCAGCGGACGGGTTAAACCGACAGGCTTGACATGAGTTTTCTCTGTTACAATGTCTTATCAAGTAGATAATGTTACCTGTTAGGTTTATCTCTACATTACTGTTACTTGCGTCAGTAATAGTTCAGAAGTGAAGCAGTAAGATTTATTTATTTAGGAACCCAATAATAAAGGATACTATACACAATACATTTTACATAAACAACATCAGGTATTTAGTAGGTGTACTCCTTCACTTATGGGAGACCACAGCATGCACAATCAAGTTAACAACTAAAATACATTTATAAAGGACTAGAAAAGAAAGGAAAATGTAACCTTAAGAGATGCTTTAACTAAATTAAATCTATTAAACAAGTTTTATATTTAGACAGAGACTCGCAGATGTATAAATTTCGTCGAGTACTGCCTGCTTTTTTTACTGTATCTGCGAAACATATAAGTATAAGTCTTTTTTTGAAAAATGAAAAAGATAAAACTTAACCACAATATTCAAGTGCAGATGCACATTTTAATTGTATGCCCAATGAGAACAATGCGCAGATAAGAAAAAACGAAAAAGATTTTTTTAATGTTTTTTTCTAACGCTAATTCATTCTAGAACTGTTGCAACAATATGCCAGAGCTGCGATGTTGCCAGAGCAAAAACAAAGTTTAATAACGAAAAATAAATGTTTTCTTTTCTGTTATTTATATGATAAAAAATACACAACAGTCACACAAAGATCTATTTATTACATTTTAAGTTGTTTACCGGCCACTGTTTGCTAGACAATGTCCCCGAAACATTTGTTATGGAGAGCCGCGTAATTTTTTACGCGAAAAACACAGCAATGCGGTACGTTTTACAAAAAAAAAAGAGATGAGAATAAACAGACGAGGAATGGCGCGAGAGAGCGCTCGAATTTTGAATACAAATGTAAATTAGTATCTCCACTAATTACCTTGGTAGACACGTCCAGGGCTATGCGTCTTGCTGGCTTACAGGGGACTTTTTTTTTTGTAGGGAAATCTTCGGCCATTATTCACGCTAGTATCAAAGCGTAATTTAGCGTAGTGTGTGGAAATCGAGGGTAATTATCGAATTAGTTATAGCTATTTTCACGGGTCTAAGCAGCAATTTGGGTACAAGATTTGTTGGAGTAGGTAGTACAGAAAGTCAACGGTTTTACAATGGTGTTTGGGTTTTCGTTTTGACCCGGTTTAAAACGAACTTTTTATTTCATGACGCTTTTAATTAAAATATGATTGTTATGTGTGCAGCAGTTTGTAATTGGTTACATGGTTAAATCAAATCGTGGTTAATTTTATTTCTTCCACCTAATTGACAAACTCTAACAATTTGCCTGTTTATTCCATATTTGTCAATAGTCATAACTGTGTTTCACTCATCAATAAGTAGGATAGGCATCTGCCTGTACCGTAATCTTACATGAGTAGGTTTTTTTTTCTTCTAAGTACCTACTAAAAGTATTTTACTACATAGGTACTCCTTTTTATGTTAGTGTATAATATTTGCGAGTTTCCTCATAATCAACACGTAATCAAATCATAAAAAAATTCCAGCACCTCAACTTGGTATTCCACCGGCGCCCAGCCCTCAAGTGACGCTCTTCACATTTAACGCATTATTTATCATCGTCTCTGCCACCCTTTTCATCGCCGCTTCTTCGCTGGACGGTGATACTCATATTTTTTAATTGCGTTTACAACTCACGATGTAGGTTTTAAAACATTTCATCGTACTTAGATTACAGAGATCAAACTCCAATTTGAATTCAGAATTTGAAGTTGATAACTTAAGGGAAGGTCAGTCAGTCAGTCCGTTTCAAAACGTATGATGTTGTTTTCCGTAGGATGCACCTTTTAGAAGTCAAAATTGAAAGAACCCAACAATTTCGAGGTTTTTCAGGCACCATGCAGTTAGCACAGGCCTTTCGGAGCTGCAAACTTAGTTTTACACTATTATTAAATGAAATAAAATTAAATATTTGTTCATTACCACAAAGTTTATGTACATTGTATACATATTAAAGTTCTTAATTTAGCATTAGGTAGATAAGTACAATAGGTTCAACCCTGTCCCCTAAACTAGGCTAAGCCTGTATCTTAGGGGGCGATATATACATATGATTCTATTGTGGCAGACGTGCCAGTAGACTGTGTCAAGTGGGTGCATTTTTTTTTATCTTGTGGTAAAGTTTAAAAATGAATGAGAAAGTGAAGAGCGATTATGTGAAAATAAGAGTAAATGTTTGATGATTGTGTAAGGAAATTGTAGAGGTGTTTTGTGATAGTGTTGAGTATAGTGAATGAAGTGAGTATATGTTTTTAGTGTGTTATGGATGTGGGAGTGATTAGCGCGTGCGCGAAAAATAGGTGGATTACACATAAGGAGTGGATGTTTATTATGTGATGTAGGTTAAAAGAGATTCCGTTCCATGATAGTCCTGTTTTAGCAGCCATTCAATACGTACGTTTCAGTTTAAACCTGGGGAGACCGAGAATATTTAGCTTTATATGGGCTTTGTTATAAATGTGGGTACTTATTACATAAAATTGGTGCCTTGCAAATTTCGTTTTATGTTGAATGCTGGGAATTATATGTTTTCGTTTTTTGGGGTCAGGGGGAGCCAAACTGCCATGTGTCCGAAGAATTGATTGAAGCACAAATAGCTGTCGGACAGTTAATACCTTGCAGTCTGCATAAAGTTGCTCTGTTGGATATCTGCGAGGTTTCTTTTTCATAACTATAAGGACTGCTCTTTGTGCTCTCTCAGCCCTCAGGAGACGGGTCTTATTGGGTATTATTACAGTACCCTAGCACCGATTGGCACAGGGCACAATACATCATTTTCAGAACAACATGGTCTGCTGACCTCCTGAGCGATTTAAAGATAGAGATAAGTCGCATTGTTCGGGTGATAATTGCATCTAGGTGTTTCTCCCATCTTAGTCCGTTGTCGATATGGTTGCAGAGGTATTTTACGCTGTCATCTCTTCTTAATTTTGGACAGGAGGAATGTGGTGAAGGACTTGTACATGAGTGTGCCGTAATGGAGAAAGTATTTGGTGGTTTCATATTGCAGCGGATGGCGAAAGGAACATATGAAGTTTTGGCCAGATTTAATGTCAGTAGGTTAGAGTTAAACCAGTGCATGATTCTTCTTGGGGCAGATTCAGCGTTGCTTTCAACGGCTTCACAAGAAGGACCGTAGGCGATAATTGCGGTGTCATCTGCATAGTTGTATATGTTGCAGTTTGGGAGCGTCATATTGCAGAGGTCGTAGTACGCTACCTTGTGGTACGCCATAAGTCACTAGCTCCTCGTTATTAGCACTCGGTAGCATTCGGGAGAACTCCTGACTGAACGCAAAGGTAGGGCAGTGGTGGCCCAGTGGTAACGGTCCCGACTTACGAGTTGTAGGTCGTGAGTTCGAACCCAAGCAGGCGCTTTACTTTGTGTAAATAATTTAATCACCACTGCTCTCAAAACGGTGAAGGAAAACATCGTGAGGAAACCGGCATGTCCTAGAACCAAAAATTCGAAGACATGTGACATCTACCAACCCGCACTGGGCCCGCGTGGTGGATTACGGCTTACTACCTCTCATAGAGAGGAGGCCTGTATCCCAGCAGTGGGAACGTTATAGGCTGATTATGCTATGTGGTTGATGCATATTATTTGTGAAATAGTGGAGTATTGAGGGTTACTAAATTTGGGTTTGTATGTGTGTGTGATTTGCTGTTGTTTGTGTATATATTCACTAAGATTTAGACTTGAAAACAAATTAGAAATAATGGAAGAAATATTTATAAGGAGCTTTATAACTAGTCAAAGACTGGTGGTGGGTCGAGCCTGAAGACATTTTTCTGAACGGATTAAAATATGTTTATCTCCCTGTACCTTTCGCAGGAAGATATTCCCGTTGGAAATCCAGCAATATTTATAGTCGTACTTTTTAGCATTCTCCCGAGCTAGATAAAACAGTTTTTTAGTGTTGGCAGGTAAATGTTCGGTGATGTAAATAGGCTGACATTTTCCCAGAATACCAACTAATGCTGTGTTCAACTTATTCTCTTTTTGTTTATCTTTGTTGTACAATCGGACGGCTGATATTAATCTGTTTGGATTGAACTGAGGTAAATTCGGCAATAATTGGGCGTGGTGTTGCAGAATTGTTCGATTTCCCTGGTAGATGGTAGATGTCGCGAAACTCGGGTTCAGTTAGGTCGACGCCAATTCGCTTGCCTATGTTACAAACGGTTGTAATGAGACTAGCGTTGTTTTCATCAGTTTCTGTTGGAATGTTTCGAATTTCAATACCCGAAGAGCGTGACATGAGTTCCATGTCGTGAATTTTTTTCTCTAAATTTTCTATTTAGGTACACCTGTTGTTGCTGCCGTTCCCTTCTTAGGTCCTCATCTTCTCTTTTCATATCCTCGAAATAGTTGTTCATAAATGTCATCGATTTCATAATCTCTTCGTTTGACTGTCGAATCTCTATGTTGGATGCTTGAATTTTGCTGTTTTGAGCTTTAATCACAGCAGTATCGGAGACGAGCTTAGATATTAAAATCGACGAGATTAGAATTATCTATCCTAACAACATCCCAAAAAATCAGTACAATGCAATTTTATGCGACTCTACGCGATTTTTGTGTCTATGGTGAAAGACCTAGTGGAACTTTTGATAAGTTCTCAACTTCAAATGCTTAATTCAACGTTTACACTTGTCGCGTATCTGGTAAAATTATTTAGTAGGATAATTCGGGAATACTGCAGCGCTTAAGTCTTTGCGTACTGGACCGCTATGTGTGAAGGCGGCGGCACCCACCACTGCTGGCCGCGCCGACAGCCAGGACCAGCCTTTAGACTCGCCAAAACACCTGTGACCCAGGCAATTCGTATCGTATTAAATATATTCGTATAAAATTGATGTGTTCATGTGTCATAGTGAATTCGCAAGGACCCCGTTAACTTTTTCCATTAAAGTTTATAATATAGAATAGAGTAGATAGTTTGCATGTTTTTGCGTTAAGTATTTTGCATTATAAGGTATTGCGTTCCTATTACAATTAAGAAAATTGTTCTAGTTCGTTTTATTATAAATATGTAAATTGAAAATAATAAGTAAGTAGAATTTTAAAATGACCGCACCTTCGCATTGGGTAGGCCTACACCTGTATTGATAGTTGTTAGGGAGATTTCAATATGTAAATAAATTATAACAAAGTGAAAAAATTCTTTTTTATTTCTTCTTCATATACGATACAAGTTTAGGCCAATCACGATGTTGAGGTCAACTATTGGGTATATTTCGCATGCTTTATAAATAATTCTACTTCATAATAATCGGCTAATTTGTTTTCATCAAGCCTTAGTTCAATATTTCTCAGGTTTACGAAAATAATTCCTAGAGAACTCATTTATGAAAGAAAATTAAAAAAAAAACACCTACAGCGAAAGCCTGTGACATATTTTCATAAATCTGACCAAGATTATGTCTGGACTTTAAAAGAGACTGTGACCTCTGAGTTTGTTTCGGCTTTTCTTCTCAGAGTAGTCAGATAGGAAATGCCGACCTCATCTAGTTAAAAAAAAATGTTTGACGTGTAAAAGTGTTTGTACAAACCCACTTACAGAAATAAAAATCATTTATCATTTAAAGAAAACCCGTGTAGGTACCGTGTAACCCAAAAATCGTAGCGTATAAACGTCACAAACGCACAACGGTCGTCCCTCGTCCGTCGGAACTTTATAAAAACGTTATCATCTTTTATTTTTCACGTTCTCAATTTGCATGTCAGATGATGCTCTATAAAATTATACTCTAAAAGTTATTTATTGTGTCTGCGCATAAGTTAATGAACGAGCTTAATTAAGTGAATTCATATTTATTTTATTCGAGTAAGTGTTAATGAGATAGCCGTTTAGTATAGGTATAGTATGAAGGAAATAAATATTCATGAGTGCCTATGCATGTGTGTTGACCTCATTTTATTTTTAAATTGGAACCTGTTAGGTACCTGGTTTTTTTATCAACAATCAGAGACAAGAAACCAGCCTCTGATTGTTGATTTAAGTACCTAACCTAGTACCTTTTTTTTCCTTGTTTTCTGGTCCTTTAGTAAGTACTAATTCTTTTTGGTCCTAGTGTAAATGGACTATATCATGCGAGAATTGTAACGGAACGGAAGCGGTTTCTAATTTTCTTGTTCTTTTGGTCTTTTAGTTTTAGAATATGTTGACCCTTGTACTTTATCAAAAAACTTTAATTTCCATAGCGCAATCGCTATGCAAGTTGTCATCACAATACAATTATTGTGATGTTCCTTAAATTGAATGCCGCACACACAAATCGAACTTCCATAACAGTAATTAGTTTCACTTACGAAGTATTTAAAAAATGAGTAGGTTCTCTAATAACTACCGGGACGTAGGAGGGAAAGGCATCATATTTAGTTATTACGTTTGTTCTAAAAGCGTTCGTGTTTACATCAACGTGCCTATATTTTCACCGATTTTTTCCAAACAAAAACCTAATTCTAATAATTTGGAAGCTCATTCTTTTGCGAGTTATTTTGCACAACATAAGGTCGACTTCTGCAGACAGCCTTTACAATACCGACCTATAAAATAGAGCCTGCTTGCCTAGTCTAATTCAAGCATGAAAAGAATATTTCACAATTAAATTAAAACAAAACTGATATCAAAACTGACACATTCCTCCAAGCATTTAATAACAGTTACAAACATTTTGTTCTCTTTGTCCCAAATAAGAGATACAATTACAATTTTACAAACGCGTACCCGGGATGACGTCATAAATTTCGGGGTGAAATTTAATATTTATTAAGAAGCAAATGCGGAGTTAATTTTTTTGTGAATCACCGGTGGCCCACTTTGATGATTAACTTTTTTGTAACAGCTGGTACGTTTTACAGTTTAATGGAAAAATTAATTTCTGCTTATTGTTTGGGGATTTAAGTTTCATAGCTAGAAAAACGGCTGAAGTTACCATGTGTATAGCTTGTGATTTCATATACATACTTGGTTGTACTGTTAACATAACCAGGATCAGTTACGAATGTAACGATAGTATTATCTAAATTTTCAGAAGGTAAAGAACGACTAATGCGTTATGAAAAAGTCTTTGAAGGTATTATACATAAATATTAATATTATAAGTATTACAAACGGTGATGTGTAATACTAGCCAAATTTTTCAGCTTAGATATTGAATTTTCAGAATATTACTTAATTTATTAACAAAAAGAAATCAGCCAATATGTTACCTACTGTATTTCAGGACTTTAGTAAAAACACCTCAAGGCCAATTCTCATATTTAAAATATCAATATCAAAAACTTTGCAAAATTTATGAAATATGATTGTATTTTTTTACAGAATGAGACTGAGATGAGAAAGTGAACTGCTTTAAACAACATTCCTTTCAAAACTTTCCACTACAATTTGATTAAAAGTAAACCACACTAATTGCAATAAACACTCCACCAACTTGAACCCAAGTCACGCGTCACTTACGACGGCTTTACAAGTTACATCTCAACTATTTTTAGAGGCGCCTCAAAAAACTACCGCACACCGATATTTAAATACCTACACTTAACATTCCTGTTAGGTCCTCGAGCTGACTTAAATGCTGATTGTCTTACAAAAACAACGATTTTTACAGAATTTCCACTAGTATTTGTATGAGTAAGACGGGCTTGTGCTTCACGTCAAAGCGCGTATTTTGCGTACGGGAATTTCTACTCACATGAGATTTGAATTTAGAATTGCGTCTAAATAAGGCCTATGACCTACTTACATTATTCTTCAATTAAAGGCTGTCATCTGTAGTGCTATTCTGTAACCATCTCACTGTGAAAACTTAGGTGAAATGAGCGTGGAGTGAGCTGTCAGTGTCACTGGTGCTAGGGATTGACCAAGACGGGATGACACTGACAGCTCACTCCACGCAAGTTTCACGGTGAGATTTTTACAGAATCGACATGCTGGTTGCCTAGATGTTAAATCACTGTCATCTAAAAACAAAGACTCTTGCAGAATTCCTACCAACGTCTCTAAAGGCGTGGCGATGTTTTGGAGGTTTCAGCTGGTCGTAATCACTTTCAGTTAGATTTATTTTAGCTTGATTGGCAAATAACAACATTAAACATACTTTAAGCTTACGTTTGCACGGGAAAATATCGCTGCGGGTTTATTCCGCACACTGGATTTCAACGCTCGGCTCAACACCGAGAGTTTAAAATCCCGTCGCGATTTTTTATTTTAAAGTGGGCTAAAGCAGGACGAACCCCAGGTTTCAACTCAGGACCCTACCTCGACAGTTGTACTTTCAACCTCAAGAATAATGATGATGTATTCAAAACACCTTGCATTCAATTGATGGTCTACATCACTTAATTACCATTCGTCAATAACTAGCTTTGTTGTTTATATGCAACTTAACGGACGTAAAAAGTCATCCATTTACCATAGAATGGGCTTCTTTTCCATGGCCCATAAATTTGCAAGCTTGGCGTCGTGCATTTGAAAATGTTTTTCAATAGAAATTTCGCCGACGGGAATGGGTGTTAAATGAAGTTTTTCGTTTATTTTTGTTTTTTGATGTCCATTAACTGCCTTTCTCTATTAAGGAATAAGGAAAGAAAGGCACGTAGGGTACTTATGGTACTTGTACCTAATGTACTGAAGATGATAAATCATGCTTATTATTAGAAGTAGGTTTATACGAAGACTTCACGTCCATAATATTTTTAAAAGAAAAATGTTAAAAATTTAGACGACAAACAGCTCTGTTCTTCGTCTTTCACCAACCAGGACCGATTAGTATTAATTAGTCCTTTTATACGAGACATCAAATATTTTGCATAATTTACGCCAACTATTAAAGCTATCAACAATATCTTCCCAATTTTTTTTTTTCAAAATATTATAAAACTTAGATTCTGAAAATCATTTTGGAATCTGCAGTTACTCTAGATGTCAAAGGTCAGCATTATGTACCATCAGGTAAAAAAACCAGGTCATTAGCAACAATTTACCATAAAAAATAATCGTCGTCGAGTTGGCCCGGGCGCAATGCACAATGAATTATTACGCTGGTACTAAGAATCTTAATAAAGCTCTCCAGCTATTTGTAATAAATGACGAAACAAAAATAAGGACTGGAATACTTAATGCCCGCTAAAGGGGTCCCAATTATGTGTTGGCTATGTCAGTCGAAGGCAATTCTGAGCTACATACGGATTTTCCTTTGGAAATATTGCGTAGCGCTTCTGTTAAATATTGGCAATTACATTTTAGCAATACGCGAAAATCCTAGCGACGTAATTTATTCTCCCAAATGGTTATACATTTCTGGATTACTGACGGAGTTTTTGTTGAAGGTAAGTAGGTTTTTTTTGTTAATGCTGAAAAAAAAAGATGACATGAGTTTGACTCTGATTTCAACCTTGAAGTGAGGACTACTTTTAAGCATCATTGGTTGGAAACTGGATCTCTCCTTCAGGGAACAACAGCGGCATCTTTTTGTTATATTGATAGCATCAAACTGTCAAAGTTCAGGTTTTCCTTAAGGTTACTGAGGTCAGATCGTAAACTATCTGTGTAAGTCCACGTTTGCACGGACGTGAAAATATCGGGTTTGATTTTTTCGCGCACTGGGTCTTTAACGCCGAGAGTTGAAAATACAACAGTGTGGTTTCTCGACGCGCTGGGATGAACCCTGTTGGATTTATTCTCGGTTCAACACCGAAAGTTGAAAATCCTGTGCGCGATAAAATACCCGGCGATATTTTTACGTCCGTGTGAACGTGGTGTTACTCGAAGAGGTCATCGTCACTTTTATCTGCCATTGAATAGGTCCGGCTGGCTTACTTAAAAGCTGCTGTTAGAAATAAGAAAAGAAAGAAAGAAAAAACGTTTATTTGCGGTAAACATGACGCAGTGAACGAATACAAACACCAGAAAGAACAAGTTGGGGGAAAATATGCGTCACATCCACGCGAAACGACCATCGCTCAGCTACGAGCCTATGCGAGACAAAGCCCCAGCGCTGGTTTTCAGCGACAGCAGGCGATTAATGACGTCAACCGGTACAGCAAACGAAAAAAATATATTACATACACATAATAACTAGATAAGTGTTCAACTAAATAAATTCAATAAAAAATATTTATAAAATGGTAACATTTCGGGGATCGAATGCTCACGCGCCGTTAGCCTTTAATAATCTGTGCGCGCAGCTGTCATTTAAAACATAGGTTTGAAGTTTTGACATTATACTGTTATTATAGTGTGATTGTGCTACCTGATGATGTAATACGTCTCGATTTTAATTCATAATATCAGTTGCAAATCATAACATTATTTTACCAGTTACCAAATACTGCTCCTGATGGTAAACTGCACCACCAAACACCAAACTAAGACGATTCCCAGTAAAAGCAATGATGTTGGGACCGCAGGTTAGGTGGTCAGGGTAAGACATTAAAGTGCAGTAAAGAAACCACCTCGTCTCGAAACTAAGTGCTAGACTTATTTGCCAAGTTACCGAAATACTGCGGTCGGGACGACCAAGTACTGTGGGTAATTGTTTAATGATGTGCTTAGGCAGATGCTTGGTTGTGAGCACTTGTAGTGTCTAGGATACAAACTGGAAGTTTTGTGCAATTATTCATTGTAGGCAGGACGGTTACTGTCCTCGATGTGCACCTACCATAATTATGTGTTTTCTATAAAAGTTTTTTTTAGGGAATTTATAGCCGTATTCCAATACGACTATAAATTCGCCAAAAAAAAAACTTCGCTTTGCTTTGCTTTTTACTTTGGCTTCGGCTCGAACTCTGGATCTGGTGGAAGGCGCTATGATCCAGAGTTCAAGCCAAAGCCTACTGAAGTAGGCTTGCGAGTGGTTGCGCTCGCGCATTTTGGTTGGTATTTAAACGTAGTAATTATTTAATTCATTTTATCAAGACAAACTCAGCGAATTGTGCCATTCAATCTTACTTCATTTACATTTATACAAAAATTAAGAAAGGAAACGTTTGTTTTGTAGCTACTTAAGAGATTGATTAAAATTACGAAAAGGGGTAACTTTTGGCTTTTTTTCCATCCAGCAAAGTTAATTTAATCGTGTTGTTAAAAGCGATTGCATGTCCGCCAGATCCATAAATAAGATACCTATATCTTTTTTTCAGAGTTTCAATACTGTTTTATGTTTCCCATGGATTCAAAAAACTTGTAAGAGCAATCTCTGTCGGATTATAGCGCCTTAAAAGCAAATTAAATCGATAATTTGGGACGGACAGCTATGTATAATGACATCGACTAATAATTTAAAAAAATCACATGGCGATCTCTTTTCACTTAACTGACCTTATTTTTCACAAAATATCAGAACCAATTCTTTATCCGTTTCCATACCAAACAAATAATTATATAAAAACAAAGGAAGACCCACACGTATCAAGCTATAGATTCACGGCTATTTATTCGAAACACTGTTGAAGCAAATATAATTCGCGTTAAACCCCCATAAAAATCCGTCGCCGGGGCCACAGGATGAATAGACCAGGCTACATTCAGCGAGCTCATGAAAAGAGCTACCAAAAACGAATATATTCAGGGAGAGAAACGGCTGAAATACGTCGACTGGTCGCCACTCGTGCGCCGTACAGATCTACTGGATGCGGTTAGGGTGGAGTTGGGTTTTGTAATGGAGCGTGGTTTGGGCGTTGGAAACAAAAGTCCGAGAAAGAATGTTATTCATCTTAGCGAGTAAAAAAGTGTGGAACGTGAATATTGGGTAAAATGATGTAGAATATCGAATCATTATAGATACTTTTTTGTCTTTGAAACATACTAATTATTATTATACCTACATACCTACCGACCTACCTACGTACCTTCCTACCTAACAATAATAAATTTCACGATAAAAAAATCGTTTATTGTGTCTCAAACGGTAACATTAACAAATGTGAATGAAACAGCCCCAGTAAGTAATTATTAATACTTGTGTTGTCTCGCTCCTTCCCTTAATTGGTAGTGAACAAATTGAGACTACATATTTAAAAATTAAATTCAGGGCATTTTTTTAAACTAAGAGGTATAATGACTTAAAGATAAAGCGTAAGTCTTTATCATTTAAAAACATTATTTTTAAATTCATTCATTTGATTAGCAATGAAAGTGGGTGTTGGTACAGTCCGCGAGGCTTAAGCTGAGCTTTGTATTTGTGTGAGTGTCCGTGGCTTGGCAATCGGCCAATCGGATAATGGGCCTGAGACGGTGTGCGTCCCTCGCGTGATCATCGCACTATCGATTATCACTCAAAAAAAAGCAAAACTCAGCTTAGGCCTCGCGGACTGTACCTATTTATTCTACTGCCTTTTAACATTTCAGAACACTAAGATATTTCTACTGCTTGTGAAAGTAGCACATCTAGTAATTTTGCACATCATGTTGGCTAAGCTACATAGCAGCGAGAATACCTCGACGGGAAAATAAAAATATAGCCAGAATATAGAACGTAAACATGTTTACCGAAACCACGGTCCGATTAAAACTGACGATTAGGTAAACATTCATTATTCATTGAAATAACTACTACATACATCTTTCTTGAAAGGATTTGATGCAGAAATACACTTTATTACGTGAATACCGATTTGTTTACTTTTAAACTATGTATGTCCAAGCCGTGGGAACAATAAGTATATGCTGATTATGTATTACTTCACCATGAAAGCAGGGCCTACCCTGTAAGTCCGTCTACGTAGATATGGGCCGGTTCGAAAATAGTTCGAAGCTTCGAAATTAACCCTACTCCTGATTAATTAACTATTTCGGCCGGGCAAAAACACATCGTGCCCAACACTAAGTATAACTATCAAATCGTGTTTTCATTCGTTGTTAATTCGAGCTCCAAAGTAACTGCGGATGAAATAACAGATTTCATGCTTCAAGAGTAGACCCCCAGGTACTGCAAGCTTTTTGAAATAGAAGAACTTATGTGTGTTATCATCGTTCATAATATACAGATAGTCAGTTATGTTATGTAACTTTTTTTAATATCAATTTTAATACCAAAATTAATGCCGAGATTTGGGTAAAGCCGGTTTACCTAAAGCCAGGTGAGATCATAAAGATGAATGTGTTTTTACCCGACTACGGCGAAGCAAAAAGGAGGGTTAGGTACGATTTTGACCGATAGGTATGTTTGTTTGTGGGTATGTATTTTCATCTGTTCCCTCATAACTACTAAATTACTTATCATAATTTGACAAATTTCGTATCGTTGAAAGCGTTTTGATCATCCGCTGGTTATAGGCTGTGTGACGTCATATTATAAAAAAAAACGAATATAATTGAATAAATTGAATATGGCGTCCTCTAGAGGACAATATCACAAATTTTGTGAGCTATATTAGCGGATACTAAACACTCATTCTAAACGAGACTTTACTATAACCCGCAAGAGTTAACTTGAGACTGTCTTATGCGGCGAAGAAATAAAATAGTTTATAATACTTAATTGGAAATAATAAATTAGGAATCATGAATTTAAAAAAAATCGTGAAAAAAATTGCCGTGATCATATACCACCTACTTACTTAACCTAACAAAACAATACATCCTAATTTAAAAATAGAGTAGTAATCGATTATAAACTTCAGGGCAAAGTGGCATAAGACCACAGCTATCCTTTGAACATCACTATGAATATGTTTTAAATACATTAAAATATATTACGTGTAAGTTATAATATAAAATAGTTATAAATATTAAATAGTATGACAGCGATGCGGACGAGTACTTCGACGCCTGAGTGTTGCTGAAAGTGGTTTGAACACTGCAACAATGTATATTTCAGGGGAGATGTACGGGCGAGGCACTTAAATCGACAAATAGCTGCGTTGCAATTGACAGTGTATTAAACAGCTGCTTGCATGCCAGAATACGACCAAGACTACGTGTGGAGGAGGCTTTACACTGTCCTTATTTAAGAACATAATAAGCCAGTAAAAAAAGGTAGAACTTAAAAGTTTTATTCTAGCTATATTGGGGTCAAACAGGCCTGTTCGGTCTCAATATCGATAGAATGAAATTGTCGAAACTGTCAGTCTCCGTTAAATTTTGTTTTAACTGCGGATACAGATATGCTACTTGAAAAATTCTATATATTTCGGAAATGACCGCTCAAACTGAGCTATGATAGTGCAAATCTTGGGGCTTATTCCACTAATCGAGTATGGTCAAACCACGCTGGGGTCCGGTCAGTCCATGTCATTTATTCATTCTTGGTTTACGCGGCACACGCCAGTAAAGCTCCCGGTCGGTATGATTTTTCCGTCATCTGCAACAATCATCGTCATATTTCAGCCAATTTACACAAAACGCTAATGAATTATACACTTAACCCTTTCTCATAAATAACTCCGTCCATTGGTGAAAACCGTATGAAAACCACCCTTTCGGTATCTTTTGAGTTTGTCGCGTTCAGACAGACAGACGCGGTGGGGGGACTTTATTTTATAAAATGTAGTAACGTCCACCTACATTTTTTCTATAGGTACCATGGGTACGGTTAACTTATTATTTATTTGTCGTATCGAATTGCCGTCGAATCGGATTAAGAGAGTAGAGGAACAGAGACTGCACCTGTGTCTGCGCACACACTTGTGCACTATCATATCTCCTGCGCACTTGCCTAGTGTCCGATGAAATGGCCGCTGTGACCGAAACTCGGTCGGGAGGATATTATTATTATTTTTTGCCACATTTTTGCAGTACTTAAATCATCGTAGGTGTGCGCTCCAGTATGTAAGCTCCCTTACTCTCAGAGGGGGAGTTACGGCGCCTAGCGGGTTGCCAGGGAGCTACAACTTTTTCTTTGATAGAGTTCGAATTTCGAATAAATCCAAGCCAAGAACGGCAATGCAGACGCCAGCGGACGACTAGAATATCGGATTTGCACTTTCTAGAATAGTTTGTTACAAATAACAAACATTCAATCTTACTTAGGTATTTGTATTGGTAAGCAAAGATTTATCTTCTTCGTCGTATCGATGATTCCAAATTACATTTGTTTTGATCAGAATCCAGTCACTTCGACAGCAGCATTCACAGACTATTATATATATATTTTTTATGAAGACAAAAGGGGTAGTTTTTGCATAGATGCGGGACGCGACTGGCTAGTGTCGACTGTAAATAATTAAATTAATCAATATTATTTTCATGAAAGTAGACAATCACGATAATATACCAACTAGAATAGGACAGCTCTCTTTCTAAGTCTTTCATAAATCATCACTAACTTGTGAAGTGTGGCTATTAGGTTCGGTTCTAAAATCATTAATTCCTTAGATTCATTTTTAGCAGCACATTCAACCCGCCTCAGCAGTGGCAGTGTGCTTGGTCAACATCTATGTATTTACCATTACATGAACCGTAACCAGCTACCAACGCCACCTATCCTGTTTTATGAATTCTTTCGCCAATACCAAAACAGACTACAAATATTGTTATAGAAAACAATTTAATACAAACTTCAAGAATCTCTCATTTAGTCAGTTGGCAAAGCTTTAAGATAGCGGTCATCGCATAAAGGAAATTCCTGCATTAAATTACTATTAAACCATGCAATTTGAGTTGCCGCTACCACCGGTACTGCACTTGATATCTACATCTGACCGCATGAATACGTAAGAGATCATGACTGCTACTCGTAGATTCCAGTAGATATTATTTTGTTTTACTGATGGATTGACTCAGGCAGGCTTTGTGTTATTTAGTTTATTACCGCTGCTCTCAAAACGGTGATGAAAAACATCGCGAGGAATCTGGCGTGTCCTAAAGCCAAAAATTTTGGAGCTATGTGACATCAACCCGTACTGCCCGCGAGGTGGGTAATGGTCCACCCACGCTCACAGAGAGAAGGCCCTGTGTCCCAGCAGTGGGAATAGTGCTTAGGATGGATTGATTGATGTTGACTTTCTAAAAGGCAGATTGGCAGATTAGTCCCGTCAAAATCATGACGGTTGAAGTTTTTAAATGCTCTATCACGTTTAGATTTGAACATTTAAACAGAGGTAAAACGGACAATTGGTAAAGAGGCTGGTTGCTAATTTGTGAGCTAGAAGAACATAAATGAGACTGTAAAAAGGTACAACCTTATTCTAGAATATTGTGTCATCGAACATGATATAGAAACTGCAACTCTGGCAGTAGATTAGATAAAGTTCAATAAAGACAACTCTAACACCCATATTCAAAGTCGTAACCTCGAAAGCTACGACGCACAACTCTGTCGAAGAGACCTCAAGACGTGCTTCGGAAGACCCTCACAATCGTTATTCATGGTCGTCAGATTAATAAATTATGAGGTCCCTAGTCGAGGTGATACGTCACGCGTGCGTCAATATTCAATAAAGTCTTCAACAGGCATAACGAAACTCTGATAAAATACGCGTGTTTTGAAGAAAGTTTTAACCAAAACAGTAGGTAGATGATGACGTATACCTTATATTTTTGTCAGTTGGTTCCTCAACTCAAACCCACCTCGACTGAGGAAAATGTTTGAGATGAGGAGGTAAATTGCAACTATGAATATCAAAACACCTAACTGGGGTTGAGTCAAGTCGAGGAAATCATGAAGTTTTGACAGAATATGGGTGTTCAAAAGAACTACATATTTATAAGTTTGCCAGTGAATGAAAGACTCCTTCCTCTGACCCTTAGGCACATCATAGTCTGGCACTGGACCAGAAGGGTGCTGAGATTTAGATAAGAAATAAGATTTCTTTTCTGTCAAGAATAATTTGTTTACCCACAATAAAAAACCTTGGAATTTAAATGTTTATGGAGTGTTTATTTTAAAGATAAATTAGATTTTCTCTTTGGCAGCCATTGATCTAGGGCAGTTGGCACAAGAGCCATCTTTTCATTGCCTACGGTTTTTTCCAAGATCTGAAAAGCAAATCGGATGCTTCGTGCTGAATAAAAGTTTTTTTTATACTTACAAATACGTAAACTCATGCCTTCTTCCCGTGAGGGTAGACAGAAACTACAGAACGCCACCTGCTACAATCCTTACATAGTTACCTACTCCTTTTGCCTTGTTTACGTTCATACACGCCTTCGCCGCGGCCTGTTGCGAGTACCGTAGTACTTGACTCTGAAGTATTTTTTATCAGTGAATATTATGGTTGCAACAAATCAAATCCACCATAATACTTCGCGTCTAATACGCGTCCCCTAAATACAATATTTATGTATTTTCAGACAGTTTCATACTTTGTTCGCGATGTCCGCTCGAGTTGTATCCTCGGCCAGATAAGTTTGAACTGCGACTTTCCCTCAAATTGAGTCTTTTCGTTTACGTTCTTGTTTTGAAGGGAGAATATGGGTATCTTCGTACACTGGTCATGTGTTACGCGGAGTGGCGAGTATGAATAATGCATTTTTGTTTTGGATTTTTATGAGCAAAGTTTTGATTATTTTCAGTTCGGCACCGTATGAGTTAGGCAAGACTCTTTCGGTAGACAACATAATTGTTGGGGTGTTCTCTGTTACAGAGGTACAGGCTGTTTGTTTTACGAAAGTTTACATGTGGCTTATATTATTGGCTGAAAATTTTCTGCGTAAATCAGGGTACATGAATAAATCTTGTTTACAATACTGAAAGTATTATGTTTACCTTGGTTCTGTTATAGGAAACTTTTTGAAAGAACTTATTCAATGGAGTTCTTCAACTACCCCAAAACGAAGGGAATGTAGTTGTATCTACCTACAACGATTCTTCATTTCAAGTTCTGTTTGATATGAGGACCCATTAGGTACGTTCCTATTAGAAAAATAATAATATTATAGTAACATAAACTACTTTCATTAACCCTGAAAACAGCAATATTGGAGTCAACAGTTAACAGTTAAACACACTTACCAAAAAACAAACAATAATTGCACCCGCAACGTTCATACAAATTGCGTTGGAAGTAAATCTCGGCGCAGGCACGGGGCGACTTGCAGTAAAACTACAAATATGAGCAATAAATCGATCCTGCTACATTAATCATTTGTTATTGTTTATGTGGAAACTACTTTTGTCATAGTTCGGAAGTGTTCTTAGATAAATTTTGTCGTACGGTGAATTTGGCAAAAGTTACCTGGTTATGAGTTAATGTTTTAGGTCCAGGGTAATGTATTTATATTAGCTTGGAATAATATTAAATCCGAACATGGAAAAGCTTGCAAAGTAACTTTTTAGTAGGTGGACCTTTTGAAGTTGAACGTACCTAACAGACAAGTTTATCAAATGCGAGAGTGTGACGGAGTAGTGGGTTCTAGTTTTAAAAAATATTATGTAATTTCTAAATTTAGAAATAATTCATTAACATCAAAATCATAATCATCATAATAGATTATTTTCTTAGAAAGTAGGTACATAAATCAGGTGTTAACAAACTTTGTGATCCCTGTACAATCTACCTTAAATAAGGCATGCAAAAATTGGAAATAAATAAACTCGTCAGTCAAATAAAAAATGACAAAAAATAAACCAAAACTATTTTCCAATCATAAATAAATCATTATACAGCCTATACTGTTCCCACTTCTGGGACACAGGCCTCCTCTCTGTGAGTGGGAGTGGGCCGTAATCCATCACGCGGGCCCAGTGCGGGTCACATGTATTCGGATTTTTGGTTCTAGGAGATGCCGGTTTCCTCACGATGTTTTCCTTCTCCGTTTTGAGAGCAGTGGTGATGAAAAGCGCAAAGCAAAACAAAGCGCCTGATGGGTTCGAACCTACGACCTACAAACTCGTCAGTCGCGGCCCTTACCACTGGGCAACCAGTGCCACGGCTCCTCACAATTCCAATATTAGGTTTAAATCAACACGAATTCTACTTTATCAATATTTCAGGACTTTGTCAATGTTTTGCTTTTACTCCACTCACACAATAATTCCGCATACCCTATTCGAACTCCACAAAAAGCTTACTCATCCCACATAAACGCACTTCGGATTCCTACCCGGTAAATCAAACGCTCTGGATAAGGTGTGTGTTTATTTGTAACACGGTAGTCTTGTAACATGTTTGTACAAATCTGATAAACGTCGCAAACGCACTCTCACGCGATTTCGCGGTTTCGAAAAACATGGAACTGAAGTAGAAGACCCGATTTTATCTGTATTACTATTTTTAAATGAGGTGGATTTGTTTCTGAAAATGTTTTTGGGGTTGAAGTTGGAACTGTTGGTTATTGTGTTAAAAACGGAGTTAGTGAGTGTATAGTAGAGGATGAAGACAAAGCTACCCTTAGAGTTACGACAAAAGCGTGAACTTTAATAGCAGATGAGTGACAATTTAACAAAGTTTTTTTTCCCCCTAAAATTCTAACTAGGGCGCAACTACTAACTATAAATATACACCATTTATTAATATTTTACAGCCTTGAAAAAACGCTATACATAGGTATAAAAGGGTACCGGAGCTGGCTACTGGTGTACTGAGCATGTGACTGTTAACAGCATTGGAAAGCTGTTTGAACCGAAATTACGTTATAGGGCTGCCAAAGTAAAGAAGCGAATGGAATATCCCATAAATAAATCATCGAAGTAAATCAAGGAAAAAATACTTGTTTGTACAACTAGGTTCATAAATTCTTAGAATGTTCTTGTCCTTGAGGTCCTCTGACATTATATGCCTACAATTCTGATTTCAACTCTTTATTAGTCGCTTTTGTGAACAACATATTAATTCTAATTTGTTACAGTTGAAATGGCAATCATGTCATTTGGTTTAAATTGGGTTAATTTTTATTATTTTATAATTTTTTTTTTTTGTGAATGTGAGAACGTTGTAGGCCTTGTAGATTGTAGATTAATAGACCAATTTCTATTTGTTAATTATATGGTACTTGTTGACAGGCCAACACTGACCTCCCATATACCTATTAACACAGTAATCTGAAAACGTTGTAAAAGTCAAATATTTTTAAAAGACCGTGGTGTTTCTTGCCGTCTCTGCTCCATAGGAAACGACCAATTGGAACCGTGCACCTAGCTTCTGTGTCTTTGATAACACATTATTTGGAATAAGTACTCCAGATAATGCATGACTTAGATTTTAAGTTATTCTAAGTCTTGAAACAAGAAGGTCTATATGGCTATTCGTTTTTTAACTAAAGCTTTACAGTAGTTTTTTTTTAATACTGTTAATTTCTTATCACAACGCATTCAGCATTTACTCTACCTATAACAACGAAAAACGGACTACCTTCAAATTCAACAGAAAGATTTCCTTCCAAATATTGTCGGATGCCATCCCCAACATACACCCACCATCCAGATTGAACGATTAAACAAGTAATTAAGTATCGACGCTCATTCTGTCGTGGCGACTCTCAAATTTGCATGTTAAACGAAGTTTAACTGTGGTTTTTGTTTTTTTCACTTATTGAGATGCTGGTTTGTTCGCGTGCGTCGCCTCAGGGACATTTGAGCTGCAATTTAATAATTGCATCTCCTGCATCTCCTATTTCATCCACGTTAAAGTTGAAATTGGTTTGTGCGTGTGTGTTTGCATGTCGTGTAGTATTGATGGACTTTTTAATTGTATTGTTAATGTCAGTGTAAAGGCGTAGAGATCGCTTGCTTCGATTGTGTGCGGTCGATGCGGTCTTGTATTTGTCTTTGATTGCTTTTACCTGAAAACTGCATAGATTATTGTGTTAACTGATTTGACTTTGCGTGATTTAGTTAATGCATCAAGTATTTAGATTTAATGCTTTAAATTTGTCTGTGCTTTTGTGTACCTAACCCAAGGTAATTTCGAATTATTTTCAGAAATAGTATTTTATGGAAAAGTAGTATTCAAATGACTATCATTATATATAGAAGACTACTTTTCCGCCCAGAAACTGCTGCTGAAGTTAGACAGATATTGAATTTGTAAGTTGAAACAAGTTCCACCATGGATGTATAAATCTTGAGTCCTGATACAAACAGAACAAAAAATAAGACACTGTGTGTAATAATCTTATGACATTAAAAAATTAACTCCCAACTTTCACAGCCACCTACACAATTTAATTCTCGCATACACAAACAAGTATCCAGGAGTTCAAATTACAATCACACCTTTATATAAAGTACATTTATAATACACCTACAGCACATAACTCTTAACCGAGAAGGAAATAAATTATGTACTTACGTCGGTAAGACATATTAAGCGACCCCAATTAGGCTAGATGAGATATATTGTTATAAAATATATATTTTGTTTCCGAGGGTGAGCGGATCGATTCTCCGTTAGCGGACGGTGGTCAGGCATTAAAATATTAAGGGGTCTCTAATCTGCCATGATTGAATTTTGCGTTACCGATGGCCGAGTGTGTGCCTGCCCTAACTCGGGAGCTATGTATCATGTGTGGGTACTATCGGTTGTCGATTAAGGTTATAATCATATCATAATCAGCCTATAATGTTCCCACTGCTGTCACAGGCCAGGAGGGAGTGGGCCGTAATCCACTACGCGGACCCAGTGCGGGTTGGTAGTTGTCACATGTCTTTGAATTTTTGGTTCTAGAACATGCCGGTTTCCTTCACCGTTTTTAGAGTATAATTTACTCACGCAAAATAAAGCGCCTGTCTGGGTTCGAATTTTAATCTTTACAACTCCCACCACCACCACTGCTCTTGATTAAGGTAACGTTTGATGAAAACAAGGTTCTCTGCGATAAAAACTGTTAAAGTTAGGTTTTGAGAACTAAATGCGTTTGTGACTGCAACTAAAAGTGTATTGAATTTATTAGTACCTTGAAAAATCCAATCTTTAAGGATCTTCAAAAACGCAAGAAACAAATCATGTCGACTAAGAATTTTACTCTCGATTGGTATTCAATCCTTGCATATATAGTAGATAGATACTTCCATTTAGCTTAGGGTTTTAGGGAAACCATGTTCATGTCCTACTACTACGTGTTTCACTCTCAGACGAGTTTTGTCACGTAAAGAACGCAGAAACGGTTCGAGTACCACTAGTTTCCCTCAAGCGTATGGCATAAATCTGGAGGTGGCACACAAAGCGTGCGCAGGACCGATAGCGAAGTATCTAAAGCCGCGGAGGAGAGCCCAAATTAGCATTTTAATAAATACACACCCTTTGAACACTCAACACTCGTAAATTTATACCTACGGTTCTCTATAATCAAATTCAAACATATAACTCTTGTTTTGAATTGAAAGTCGGGAAAAGTTTGCCGTCGGTTCATTTTTAATTTGTATTGATGACACTTGATATCTGCGGTATTGGATATTTATGTGGTTCAGGTTTATTTCTTGTTTCAATCCTATGAATCGGGGTTATGTCATTAATATTTTTATACCGTACAAATATGACATTGTATGTCAGTTCTGTATTTTCGGAATGTCGGGTAGGTGTACACTGCATATTACGTTATGATATTGACTGCAACCAATTTGTAACGTTTTCTTAAAACCCTGTAATGATTGGCTGATGGCCAAGAAAATACCAAGTAAGGACATGGTATTTTGTTATATTGGTATTTTGCTTCCGTTGAGGATGATGATGAAATATACAGTCATTGTGTTACTTTTATAACTATCATCAACGACAGCCTTGTTCCATCCACTGATGTGTATAAGTCTCCTCTCTTTTGTTCCAACCTTCCCTTGTTTGTGCGAGTCTCACCAGTGGTCTATAAATCTACAGCTACCAGTATAGTCTCATCAAACCTTGAGAGTAATTCTTGTACAACCTAAATCCTCTCTAAAACGAATAACTCTTGCATTGTTCCCATGACACACGCACTCCACTTAATTACAAACAGTGATGTTGCGAGTCTAAAGCTAAACAAGTGGATCGCGGTCATCGTAATCTTGGATAAGGGTTGTTGCATAAATCACGCGGGGCGACGTTGCCCCGGGCCTTTACTTTATCTACTGTGTGCGGGTGACGCTACTGGAGCAAAGATATTGGAAGACTGGATGGGGTAGGGACAACTCTCCCCGAGACAACATCACGCGCTACGAGGTATCGGCGACCATCATCGATTACTTCCTTTCTTCCTCCCTTCTTATCTCCCTCTCTTCACTTTTTTCTTTTCGTTTACTTGATTTCTTGTGCGTCACTACCGCTGGCCGCTGACTACTTGTAGAACCTTTTACAGGTCTGACAAAAAAATGATTATGGCCTATGTAGTGACTTGGGTCTCGATCATAAGATAAGTAGGCTGAGGTTAGAAAGAGAAATCGAAAAGGAGGTGGTAGGGGGGTATTGTGTTACCCAGTTACAGAGTTGTGGATTCAGTTGCATCCAGTTTGACTGGATCCGAGCCCAACAGGTTGAGAAAGGGCAAGATGATTATTATAGGATGTGGCGTCAGAATAAAAAATATATCAATGATGTCTTTGCTGGTATATGATCACTTTGAACAGGAACATATTTAACTTTACCTTGGTTTTAAATTGCATTTAAAAAGTAGGCCTCACCGGAATATATGACAAATGATTCGGTTACTTCTTCATGTTCGACAGGCCGAATTTTTTCATTAACATCTCAACTCCCACACCTCATCATCATCTGCCCAGACTATTCCCAACTCAAACTCAAAGCATTTATTTCAAATAAACCAATTACAGGCACTTTTTAATTGTCAAGGTCGGTCGGTCAGAAAAATGAAGCTAGTTGCCAATTCCAAAGCGTAGTAGGTACCTATGGAGAAGAACGGGCAAGAAACTCCACGGACACTCTTTTAAATCAAATTATGTTTACAATAGATTGGTTACATCATTCATGTTGAAATTATGCATGTGAGAACGATGCAGAACGTTAAAAGCGTCCGTTATTTAAATATGAAAACAATTCGAAAATAAAATTTAATTAAAATACGCCGTGGCAGCTAAGAGATGACCAGTCTCAACTGACGGCGCCCGTTCACGAACATGACGCATGGATTAGCACCATTCAACTCAACCATTTTGGAGGGAGCTAAATGATCCAACACACGCGCCACCATCAGCGAAACATTAAAGTGAGCATGACATACTCTCAGCCGCCAGGACACATTCAAGTCAATGAAAGACGTACCCTGTAAATGGTAGCTTTAAAGCATGTGCATAGTACTCACATATGGCATATAGCAATTATACAGTACTAAAACTATGTTTGGGTCAGCTTCCAGTCTCACCAGAGGCAGCTGAATACCAGTATTTTATATGGAGCGACTGCCCATCTGTCCTCTACAGCCCAGTTACTGGGTAATATGATAACCCTTGGTAAAACTGGTTGCCAGACTTTCGGGCTTCTGCCGACCCGTAACGACTGCCAAAGATCCACGAATGACAACCGGGACCAACGGCTTGATGTAGTTCAAGATGGTCACCCATCCACGGAGAAACTGCGGCAAACGAAACGTGGCAGCTGTTTTTACTTAGGCACAATCCATCTTAAGCCTCCAATTAAAAAAAAATCTCATCAAAAAACGTATTCTAGAACTAAATCTTCATCCTCACATGTCTCTTCCAGGCGCTCTATACGTTCGTCCCCGATAATTGCCGGCCGCCCCGCACCCCGCCCTGAGCACCTCTGACCCTCTGAAACTTGCAGCCGATCACAATAATTTATTGTACGTGCCACCCAGTACCGGAATTTCGCGAGAACTAGTACATTTAGTATGTGTAATTAGAAAAACGTGGGTAAATAAAGCTTGCAGTTGGTGTTTTTCTAGACGGTAGAGTTTTGGATAAATAACCTTGCATACGCGTTCAGTTTCATTGGTGAAATGAACGCGATCAGGGCTTTTAAAGCCAGTTCTCAGTGTCAATATTATACAACAATGTTGACACTGACAGCTCTTGAACGCGTTTAAGATGTGCTAAACGCGTTCAGTTAAATTGGTGAAATCGGAACTTAGTGTCTAGGTCGACAGTCAGGCGCACGTCAGAGGTTACCATTTGACAGTAACAGCGCCTTTATGTCGAAGCAGTAGGGGGGCAATATTCACGGCTTGTTGCCGATAAAACCACAAAGAGGTGAGGATTGGCTCAAATTAACTAAGTAACCCAGTTCCTGTAAGCTTCATCTGTGAGGAGAAGTGCAATGAACTATTAGTACCAAGGTACCCTTACGACTCATAAGCCACAACATAATAATTATCTTCCACGCATCGTGTTTTAATGAAATCAAATTAATTACCTAAAAAGTCCGCACACAATGAAACAAATTAAGTCTCCAATAATTTATGTCGTGGACTAGTGTTTGCCGCGCATGCGTCAACATTGCCTGATTTACACACAAAACACTACCCCGATCTTATCCTATATCCTGGGACAGGGTGGTCGCATAAATAAATAAACTAATTCTGAGATACAAACACTTTGTATACTGCCTATGGTAGACTTAGGTCTTTTTGATTTTAAAAAAATCGCCGCTACCCGCAACGCAACATACTTGTGCATCTCAAAACGGTCTCCGCTCCTCAGTGCCAAGTATAGTTTTTTTTTTTCATTTTAGTTTCTTTTTGTTTTTTTTTTCCGACATGGGTGTCGTTTTCATGGTTAACGGGGGCGCTTAAGCCAATAGTGAGGTCAAAATGAAATTCCAAGACGACGGCTGCGAAATTTTTTATTTTTTTCATCAGGGGTCTCGTTACATAGTTTTCGAGAGTGCTATGAAAACCTTTATTTAAATCTCCTTCAGAGCAGTGGTGGCCCAGTTGTAACGGCCGCGACTTACGAGTTGTAGGACGTAGGTTGGAACCCAGACAGACACTTTACTTTGTGTAAATTATTTCATCACCACTGCTCTCAAAACGGTGAAGGAAAACATCGTGAGGAAACCGGCCAGAAATTAGAAACAAAAATTCGAAGACATGTGACATCTACCTACTCGCACTGGGCCCGCGTGGTGGATTACGGCCCACTCCCTCTCACAGAGAGGTGGCCTGTGTCCCAGCAGTGGGAACATAATAGGCTGAATATGCCAAATCTAATGGCAGAATAGTGGGGGACTACTGGATATATACAACCATTGATGCTACGGTTTTACTCCTACTGATTCGTAACTCTTATACAATAACTTCCGACGATCATATTTCGTATTTAAGTTCCTACAAACCTATTGACACACTAATTGATAATGACGTTCCTATTTACGAAATAAATAAAGTACATAATATAGGTAATGTATTTTTATTAGGAGATTGGTATAATTGATGTGATGCTTATATTTATTAAAGCAGTAAAAATATATAATAGGTCTTTTTCTAATAAAATTGCTGTTTAGTATACAGAAAGTTAAAGCCACTTCATAGTTTTTTTTTTATATCAATCAAAATATGCACCCATGCTATCGATGGTTTCTCTGCCAGCACAGTGGTAATTTTTCAATGCCCTTCTTGAAGAAGTATGGTGTACGGGAGCCAACAAACTCTTCAAGGGCATTTTGTATGAATGTGTACGGGTTGAATTTTTTTCTTGCCTAGAAGTTTTGGAAAAGTTGAAGTCTGTAGGCGCAAGCCGCGCAAGGTCTGGTGAGTACGTTGGATGACGCAAAATTTCCAACCCTAGCTCTTGTAGTTTAAAGACCGTCTATTGTCTATTGTGCCGTATGAGGTCGAGCGTTGTCGTGTAGGAGCAATTAAATAATAACGAGTCGTGCGTTCATTTGTAGTGTTCACTCCGTACACGTAATTAATGTTGCGAGCCGTTTGTGCGGCATTGCTACTGCAACGGAACACGTATTCCATTATTACTCGTATTTTTATCGTGTAAACAATAAACAAATAACTGAATTTGAAAACAGAATTCCATATTTTTTAAATAAAATTCATCTGAATTTAGAATTTATTGCCAGCCTTACATAAATAACGTTTCAAATGGCCAGAATTGTCAAACGGCAACTTCATAGGTAAAGACCTAATAAAGGTACACAACACTATTTTACAATAACCATATCAACACAGTCACCAAACACATTGTTTTGTTTTGAAATTCCATATTAAAATTCATTACTTAATACGCCATCTAATTATTACGTAATTATTACCTGGTAGAACAATAACAATCACAGTATGTCAAAACATCAAACCTATTTTAAATGACAGCTGCGCGACAGATTATCAAAGGCTAACGGCGCGTGAGCTTTCAATGCCCGGAATGTTTCCATTTTTATAAATATTGTTTATTTTATTTTGTTGAACACTTATCCAGTTATTATGTGTATGTATTTTTATTTTTTATTTTCATCTTAGCGTTTGCTACACTGGTCGACGTCTTTCAACGTCGGCTGTCGCTGAAAACCAGCGCTGGGGCTCTGTCTCGCATAGGGTCGTAGCATTAAGATGAGCGATGGCCGTTTTGCGTGGATGTGACGCATATTTTCCCCCGATATGTTCTCTTTGGTGTTTGTGTTCGATCACTGCGTCATGTTTACCGTAAATAAACGTTCTTTTCTTTCTTTCTTCTTCTTTCAGGTATGGGTTCTTTGTTGGTGGGTTTACTTCCTTTGCATATAGTAGGTATATATTTTAGGACAATCGTTTTGCAGGAATAAACTCCAATCACGCGTCGGAGTTGACACGCGCATTTTTTTTCCCTGGTAGTTTGCGATAATCAGAACTTCACGCCGGCGCGAAGCCACTAAGAAAAGCTAATAAGTAGGTACTTTTATATAACGCCATGAAAATTACAAACTGTTATATCACATCACTAAAAAACGTTTTTAATATTCTAGATACATAAAGCCGACCAAAGCTCAGCCTAGAGCTTCAAAATGCCTTCATTGCCTTCAACGTAATCCTGAACTAAATAATTTTCCAATTTATATGTGTCTAGTATCACTATGAGCTAGCTAAAGGCCCAAAATTAAATATTATACCAATAAAAACGATAATAATGGCTTCCCCGACATCCGACCGCTGCGATAATTCCTGCTCCCGACCAATAAATATACCTTCGACGTTTTCAAGTTAACTTGGTATATTTCAAAATAACCTCAGGCAAGACAGGAACCTTCCTTACGCGATACGGCAATAAAGGGAATCCCTTTAAACGTATCCTTGGCCCTTCGACTTATAAATATCAATTTATCCGGGATGTCAAATACGGCGAACCCTGGCCATTTTCACATTACGAATTGTCTGCGATCCGTCTTGCCCGGGAGCGGTTTATCACAATTTTTCTTGAAATTTTTATACAGAACAGACTTCGGCTGTGGCGGTACTGAAAAACTCGACGTATATTGCGGTTATTAATGGTGTTTGTTTTTAATTATTTTGTGTGAAATATGTAACGCACACAATTTTTAGGTTCTTTTTAATAAAGTTTTTCGAGTTATTATATTATGACACCCTTTGAGTATTTATAAGTTCTACCGAACGATATAACCTACGAAAGTCAGAGGTCTACTTAATATAGGTTTTAAAAACACCTCTTTTTAAAAACCAGATAATTCTCATCCTAGGCTATTTCTCACACGTAAAACAGTCCGAAACAAAACACGAGCGTTACAATTGTAAATGCAACTTGACATTAACATTCATTAAATAGCTGCGTCCCCTTAAATTTAAGTGTACCAACAAAAATAGAGCAATATATTAAGAGGATTTACGGTACAAATATATGTAAAGTTTGCTGGATATATTATATTTTGGGGTTGGGACGAGACGAGAGGGGGTATACGTGAAAACATTCGAGTACGTGCCTTAGCATAATTCCTTAAGGGCCGCTAGGCTGGTAAGCTTCCGCAATTCGTCTTGGAGGAATCCCTAATTTGAAATGTGGATGAGTTTCGAAATTCCTCGCGTAAAAGGAAAAGCCTCAACGTGTTGAGTGGTACCTATCTTACGGTGGGTTACTATTCGCTAGCTTAGTTAATATGTAATCTGTCATCAAAACTAAAATAAAGAAGAAAGATACTATGTACTGAGGAGTACCGGTAGCAGCTTTGAAATGGAGGTGGGCAGGACTTGGCTAGACGTGGTGATGGCAGCTGGAGCAGAGCCCTAACGGAATAGTTGCCGAGAGACGGTAGAAGGAGCGTTGGGCGACCAATAGCAAGATGGGCGGACGCCCTACAGAAGGTCTGGATGAGACTCGGCCAGACCAGGGAAGCATGGCACAAAAACGAGGATGTCTATAATCAGCAGTGGATGGAAAAAAAGTCCTTTCTTCGGTATTGTTCGTCGAATCTTTGAGCTCCTTAAGTTCTGAGTTGAGCTGCACGGTTGCTGACAAATGCGTGCACTGACTGGACAGGTCCACTCAATCTACGTTGTTCTTTCTTTTATATGGTATTCACATGACCTGACCAAGAATATGTCTGGACTTGGTGACCTCTGAGTTTGTTTCGGCATTTCTTTTCAGAGCAGTCAGATAATTAAATATACTTACGTGTGCGTATGTAATTTCTACGCTAATAGTGTTGTGTAATAAGCCTGTCGTTTAATTCCTTGTTACCCACATAAATAAAATTATGTTGTAAAAGTCATCTACGTCGTAAGATCTTATTGCTTACGGTTACATCTAAGTATCTGCTTACTTTAACAACTTAATTATTTTTCTTTCAATTTTTATATCGAAGCCCTTATAAAAAACATTAAAAACGTGTCACAAAACTCACAAAATGCACGTACAATATAAAAAGTTCAAAAACTAAAAACAAACATTTCTCTCAGAACTGAAAATCTCTTTCCCAACACTGCCGTTTTTCTTCATAACCCCCAAAACGCTGGATTTAAATTTTTCGTTTCAAACTTGTTAGCAGATTAGCAACAAAGCAAGCGCGATATCTTAAATGTGGATCTGTTGTAAACAGATTCGCGAGCACAACCGCTATTTATGAGTTTATTTATCATTAACAAATTATATTAAAGCTCACGGGAACACAGTTTTTTGTTGTTCCACACTTTTAGATTGTAATTTAAACGCGGTAACGTAATACGCGTTTTGATTCTTATCGTAATTGTTAAAGATTGGTGGTGTTAGTAAATAATTTGTGGCGTGTGTTTCATGACTGATTTCCTGCATTTTATTGAATTTCAGATGTGAATTTAGTTAGAAGATCTTTACCATCTTTATCTTGGTCTGGATATTTGTTACTTTATCAGTTATTGGTCTTAAAAATCAAAAGCGTGGTCTTTTTCTTCTTTAGTTTGGTATTATTATATTATATCACTATCAGTAGATTGGTCATCAGTAACTTGGTATTTATTATAAATTATAAGTAGTTTGGACATCAATATGGTCTTCATTAGTTTGGTGTTTTCTATCAGTAGATTGATCTTGACTATCAGTTACGTAGTCTTTATCATTAGAAGTTTTTCTTCCTTATCTTATGTGGCTTCAGAATCATCAAATGTATTGTCAACGTCAGAATTTTTGAAGACTTTAATGATCAGGCCTTTCATGTCTTCGTAGTATTTTCATGTAGATTTAAGGCTTACAAATTTTATTATATGTCGTAAATCATTTACGGTTATGCTTATAATTATGAGAGTTTACAACAAGACCTATATCTATAAAAGTTTACGCTTCTTTCGCACATTTTGTTACAGAATATTTAAATGTTGTTTTTCCTCTTGAAAGAAAAAACTCGAAACGCTTTACAGGCCAATATTGCCCATTTCTTTAAAGCAAAACTCACCATCAAAGGTGTTTGATTAACCGAACAAAAGCGTCTCTAGCCATAAAATCCTTCAAAACAATATCTTCCTAAGGAATTCTTCCTGTAACAAACCGTTAAAAAAGGTAGGTAAAGGCCTTGTGGGGATGATATTTCCGAGGTCGACGATACAGAACGGAGGTAACAGAAGCCTCGGAACAATGCGACCCATCTGCACCCACTTCCGACGTTCAATTAAATTTTTACTGGAGATTATCACGCAGACGTACGAAAGGCCCGATTATGGATGTTTAAAATGTTGTTTTTTATATTAGAACCTTGTACGAGATTGGATTACGAAGGTTTTACTTTTTAAATGAGGTTAATAAAGATGAAGTAATTTTTTGTTCGTTTATTTAACTTTATTTGGGTCGAATTCATATTTACTGCAGGATTGTACAAGTGATTTCCTTTGCACTGATGATTTTTGAAAGAGATTGATTCATGGGAAAAACATGTGTGTGTTTTTCTTAATTTTTATGAACCTTTAAGAGCAGGTGGTGTTGCGGACACAGACACAGCTACCTACAATACAAAACAAACCGTTAAAATTGTTTTGTGAATTCTTATCTTCCGAACACAAGAACTTAATTTAGTGCTTTTTAAAACTATTTACGGTTTGAAGTGCTCTTGAGTTAGAAGCTTCTATTTTCGGCCACACCGATCTCAAAAGGACTGTCCTTTTGAGATCGGTTAGTTTGAGTTGTTTCTAGAAATATTTTCTTCTTTTCAGCTTGTCCATCTTAAATTAACTATTATAAATAAGTAGGCCAATTAAGTTTACCTACATATTTTTTTACAAGGAGATCAACCTACAATTTTTTCCCCCTTTTCTATCAACCACATTTCCTATTTACCACTCGACGTCTTTCCCGATTTCTATCATACCTTCCTTAAACGGAAGCAATAGACTTTGTTCTTGTGTAGCGACACGTAATAACTCCGTAGCTGTTTGCAGTACTCGCTCGTAAATGAAAAATAAACATGCGTGAGCTTTGTGTGACTATGTTATACTTATTAACGTAGTTTGTCGTCTGTTTCATACTTAAATATTGTAAATCTTGTTGTTTTGTTTTGAGCTTTATGAGATTTAAGTTTTGGAAGGATTTTTCAGGTTTAGAAGTATTAGTACTTACTTGCTTACTTCGTTGGGGCTAAGACACAAGTCGCGAATCTTGTTGTATATAATTAAGTTTGTTTCGTCACATGTATTCTGAACCCGATTTTTAATCAGCATAGTATGCTTTGGTACAAGATTTCAGTTTAAACGTGAAATTCGAAGAGCAATAGTATTTAGAAATAAATTGCAATATGTAGGTATAATGGTGGACACAGCATTTAATATCCTTTATTCGCCTACAATACTATTTAGTACAATCTGACACATTTTAGTGGCATTCAATTATTAAAGGAAATAAAGCAAAAATATTCTAATACGTATTATATACTACCTTAAAATGTCGAATAAAGTACAACAAACACTAATATCTTTATAAGCGCACCCAAAACAAATTACCATAGGAAAGAGATTCAAAAAAACTTTCCCTACACTCATACCCATTATAAGTTTCCAAAGAAAAACACTTTTCGTGCACACGTCGGTCGCTCCCGGTTTTTTCTCGGCGCACTTTTCTAAGTGCTATAAATCTTTCACGTAAATAATTGAAGCTATATTTTATGCCAAAACATTCCGCGGGTGGGGATGTCGCGCCACCTGCCTCCCAACTTGTACCACTTTCCACTTTAATTTGGTTGCGTAATGTATTTTCAATTACTTCCAAGGAACAGTGATTTGTGGTCGGTCTGGAAGAGATTGGAGAATAATTCTTCTTGCCTAATTTAAAGTTGCCTAGGTAACGTGGCGGCGCGGTTGCTTTATAAGGTCTTAACGGCTTTTAAATCAATCACTTTGTACTTTTAATTGTGAATAACACCTTATTATTGAGATTCATTTTAAATTATTACTTTCATAATTATATTTTTGAAATTCGATGTTCTTTTTTACAATTATATTCGATAAGTCAATGAGGTAAGATATTTTACAGAGATTTAAGTAGCTAAGCTCGATTATGCAACAAAGGTAGGGCCGACATTAAATATTTCGACATATTTAATGTCTGCCCAACCATAAATCGTGCAGAAACTAGATTTTAGACAAACTACGTCACTTCGAAGCGATAAAACCATCAAAAACCACCTCAGAGTACGCTCCATTCACCTCTTCACTTAATTTATGACCGCAAAGGAGCATCGTCCGTCAAAGCGCAACCAAACGTGCATTTTAAATGCATGGCCCAACAAGATCTGATAACGACCTTTGTCGAGGCCACAATACACTGGCGTATCATAAATAAAACCTCACTTTTTCACTTCCAAAGGGAAATTTATCATTTCGTACGACTTTTTTTCCCCTTTTCCTAACTTTTTGTACATCTTGGATCACACTTTTAAATGCCATTTATTTCTTCGCTCGCTCCATACCGTTCTATACTGATGAAGTTATCGTAATGCGGTATCTGATAATAAAATGCTCGAGTTGCTTGATTCGATTTGCATGTTTTAGGGCTGACTTTTTTGTAAATGGTCTATAAAAGTATTCGATGCTTTTGCTTTTGATGTTTGTGTTAATATATTTTATGATTGGTGCATTGGTGAATTATGATTGCTCTGTTTTCGTTCTGATGTTTTTGTTTAAGAAAAGCTAATTGAATATAATCTACTGGAGTCAGTAGTGGTTAATGGGGTCAGTGTGCTTATAATGCAAGTTTTTTTTTAAATTAATTTACCCGTTACACACCTCAACGGCTCAAATGTACTGTACTAGGTACTTGAAGAGTTACGATTGTGGTGGTGCAGTAAAAAGTTTGCAACATTATAATGGGAGAAAGGTATAATTTAACGCAGCTGAACCCTTCTAAATAGCCTGCGTACAGGGTAATGAAATATCATTGTTTAACGGCTGTCTAATACGTTATGTTTATGGCTTTTTATTCACGCTCTATTACACTTAAAAAGTATATCTGAACTGTCGATTAACACAACGTTAATTTTTTGTGTCGTCGGTCCTCGCTGGAGCCGAAACGTGACTAATGAAGCGCGCCAACTCCTTTGTTCAACACAAGTTGTTTTTATAAATCCTTAACATCCATTGAGGAGACTCGATTCCATCTCTTTGTGTTCTCTATATAAGTGCATTATAAATTTCTGCCTCTCGCGGCCATAAGTCATACGTGTAATGAATAAGGGCGATTTGTTTTGAATCCGTCCAAATTTATGGACGATATCGGCGCTTTTTTACAGGCGTTCCTCGCCTCATTCCGCCATTGTGATCGCCTTTTTCTGCCCCTTTTTATCCCAAAGTTTTTTTTTATTGTCCTCAACACTGACACTTTACGAGTTATTAATTGGTTGTCACGAGTTTATTTATTTCTCTATTTTGACATCGGAACGTTTTTCGTCGTATATTATGGAGGCCGGATTGAAAATCTATCATATTCAGGTTGTCGTAAATTTTACGTGATGTAGTGCGTTACACGGTAATAATTCTGCGAAACCGTCGGGTAGTGTGGACGGATGTGACGCGGTTTAAATAACGACTTTGGATATTAAAATGGCTGCCGAATATGCGTTTTCGTCATAAATTATATATTAATTTACATTTCGAAAAAAAAGCCATTACGTTGTCATCGGCGAAAGAGTATGAATGCGCTTTTAAATTTAATATTATACCCCTGAAATATTTTTGGTCGAGTAAATTAGGTTTTGAAGTGTCTGTAAACATAACGATAGCTTATGCAACTGTACCGATATCAAAAACACATCAATCGTAAATGTAAAAGTTACGTTATTTATTCAAGTAAACAACGTATATATTCCACCCTTAACATGTCTGTTGGATCTATATTGTACTCACTGCCAAAACAAATCTAATGGCACAAAGATTTACAGTTCAAAGTTTAAAATGGCACGAATACACACATCGTTCCTCAACATACTACCCAATTAATGGAAAAGGAAAACATTCATAGATCACCTTGACAAGTTTTCTCAGGAGAAGAATATTAAAACATTTTAACATACCCTATATCAATCCTTCGTCCTCACTTCTAAAACATTATCCCCAACAATATTAGCAGAACTTCTTGAAAGTACCAGGAGTCCATAACCGCGCAACAACGCACCTAACCTGAGGTAAGTACGTTACGAAACTTGAAGCTTTCTCTTACGCAACACTAACATTCATAATGTATGTACATACGAAGCCCTGTATGCTATTTCCCGTCTTATGTAGGTTCTTTTTTTCGCCCATAAAGCATTGTTGGCTGCTTTATTCCTTGATTTATAAGAAACGTTGGAAAGACAAATAGCCGGATTGTGTTCCAAATTTTTAAAGCCACATTTCGTTTCGCGCTCGCACCCCCCGTAGTAATACCTTCGGCGTAGTCTTGGTGCTTAGAGGATTGCTAGATTCAGGACTTTTTCTAGATTTTCTGGAACTAAATTTGTATGCATGAAAAGTGTGTTGATTTTTGGATCTAGATCTATTCTGTTTCCATTAGGATATGGGACAGATACCTTCGTTCAGTCCTGCAGTGTTTGAAATATCGCGCATTGATGAGCTGATAACAGCCAGCCACATTCCATTCCGACCATTAATCAATCAAAACCGAGATTCACCGCCCACTGCAAAACAAAGACTTGTCCAGTTTGTAATTCTAAAGATGCATCACACAAAAGTCGGTCATTGGACATCTGGTCAATCAGTATCCGTCAAAAGTATATTAATTTTCCGTTAATTTACTCTAAAATCCACTTCTTAAATGTATCAAAACGTGTCGCAAGACAGCACCAAAGTCCCACTAAGGAACACCCCATATTAAAATGTGTTTTCCCAATGCTTTTCCACTGCTTAGCTGAAGCGCCATCTATCGGCCTGTTAGAGATATTTAATGGGAATTCTCTCATTTCTATCGGGTCTTACCACATAATTTATAACGACATCGTGGATCTTTTTTCCATACGAATGTACTTCGACAGATATAGTGGCTTTAGAAAGTATGTATTTTGAATTTGGAAAATTACTTAAATTTAGATTTTTTTTGTTTTACGCCGTGTTAGGTATTAGTGGGCTGGAATGATCTTGTATTTGGTTATTATTTATACTATCGTCGTTTTTATTTCCCGTTTACAAATAAATAGGTCTGAGTGACGTGCAATGAAGAATTTTAGGAGTTGCCAGAGGCACCTTGACAGTTTTGGCCCAAATTAAAAGTTCAATTAAATTTTAAGTTTCATGGTAAAATCAAATAATAAACATAAGTTAAATAAATCTCAAAGAGCAACCCCACTTAAAACTTAGTTCATTGTTTCAGCATGTTTCGCCAAGGTAACTGCGAGTAAACGCGGGCCAATCTAAAAACAGTTGAATAAATGCTTTAAAACAATGACCAATTTGATCGTTCGAACTATCCAATTGAAAATCAACACGTAACCGTTCGCCGACTTAATTTTTACCCCATAAACGCACCCCACGAATCGCGATACGATATGGAAATTCGCCGCCCGTCGTCGGTAATATTCGGCAATATTCGGGAGGACGTGAGCCCCGAACTAAATTGCCTATTTATTCTTAACTTCATATATTACTTTGCGCGTGTTGTCTGCGCAAAACGATATTTATTGTTTGACCGTTATTGCGTCAAATGACGTATTGGTTGTACGTAATAACGGATCGGTTAAGGATGGTAGGCACGTGACGTAGGCACTATTATTGCCATGAAAACATCGCACATAATAAGCTCAAAGAAGAAAATAACTGATTTAATGGCCTATATAACAACACAAAATACACTTAATCACATCGCGTCAAAAACAACAGTAATAGTTAGAATATCTTTTGTCTTTTCAGAAAAATCCAATGTTGTGTTTCAGTAGCCGTAGCAGTAGTAGTAAATAACAAGCTTGTTCATATCACAGTTATTGTTAAAGAACGATCTCACAAATTAAACTTCGAACTTCAACGTAGTGATGACAAACCCAGCTGTTGGACCCACGTGTTTCAACACGTGTATATAAATCCAAACAGATGCCGAACACATATTGAACTTCAGTTGTCTTTTTATTCGAAAACTTCGATCTTCACTTTTTTTGCTTTGACGCTCAAAGCTGTGACGTCGTCTGTGGTATTCCAAAACTTCCAACTGGCACGTGCCAAGTCAATATGGTCATGTTTCGTAATCTCACGGATAATGAAGAATCTGCTTCTAATAAATTACCCAGTGCTCCCATATATATACTTATGGGGTTGATATTTGTGAATGCTATTGTCAGATACCTATATACTTATTAGGTATTAACACTGAGAAAATCTTAATAAAAATATATGTGCAATCTAAAATACAGGGTGAGCCATATTATGATAAGACTTTCATTCAATTTTCCAAAATTCACGTTCCCCACTGTTCTACTGCGGCAAAGTACATTCAAATTGAATATCAAAGAGATCTCAATTAAATCAGCAGCGATTTTTATTCCAGGAAAGAAAAAAAATAACAAATGTGGAAAATATGCGTCACATCCGCGCAAATCAGCTGCGACTCCAAACAAGCAAAACAAAGCCATAGCATAGGTTTTCAGGGACCACCAGCGTTGACTTGATGATAATGACCGGTCCTGAATAATAGGAATCTAGATAACATAACATCATAACATCACGCCTTGTTTCTCCGAAGGGTTGGGCAGAGGTGTACCTATAGTACACCCACATTTCGCCAGTTATGTTTAAGTCCCATGTAATAGGGGGCGAGCCTATTGCCATCAACCGGGCACATATCCAGACTCCGGCTGCTACTGAGAAATTCTAGATAGAAAAACCCAATAACACTTTGCCCGACCAGGGAATAGTAATAATAATTATAGGGATGCTGAATAATAACCGGTCTTTAACTATCAATGAGTTTGGTATACAGAAAGTTAAAGTCGTTTATATATTTAAAAAAAAAAACAAACAAAATATGTAATTTTTCAATGCCCTTCTTGAAGAAGTCAGGTGTGCGGAAGGCAACAAACTCTTCAAAGACATTTTGTACTGCCTCTCGGGTATTAATTTTTTTCCAAAAAATGGCCCAAATTTTCAAAAAGTAGGTATAAGTCTGTCATCGCAAGGTCTGGTGAGTACGGTGTATGACGCAAAACTTCCAACCCTAGCTCTTATAGCTTAAAGACCGTCTGTTGTGCCGTAAGAGGTCGAGCGTTCTCGTGCAGGAGCAGCGGGGACGAGCGATTAACCAATAACGAGTCATGCGTTCGTTTGTACAATTCACTCCGTACACGTAGTTGATGTTGCTATGTAAACTCGTATGCCATACTTAGACGTTTTATTTTTTATCGTGTCCATATTGATGAAAACGATACAAATGTAGTGAAAACAAAACACTAATCAATACAAGAATGTCTCAATTTGAAAATAGAATTACATATTTTTTTTAATAAAATTCATTTGAGTGTAGAATTTATTAAAAAACGGCAATTTCATAGGTAAAGACCTGATATTAGAAATGTTCGACCAAATAAAATAATTTCAAAGAAGGAACAGTTAAATAAGATAATCGAAAAAAAAATCGATGGAAATATGAAGAAGCTACTCGCTTTAAAAGTTTTTGGAGATTATTTCCGCTGTACGGATAATGTATGGCGCTAGTATGAAGTTACATAGTCGTGACGACACTTCCATGATAGTGCTGTCTTTGTGTAACAGTTATTTAAAACGTTTATAATTTGGCAATTTTTGAAGCTTTCACAATTTTTATAATGTTGTTTGACCTATTTTCTAACAAACATTTTTTGAGATAATAATGTATAAATTTATAATTTTTAAGGGCTATTGGGTTTTTCTATCTGGAATTTCTCAGTAGCAGCCCGGAGTCTGGATGTGTGCCCGGTTGATGACAATAGGCTCGCCCCCTTTTACATGGGACTTAAACATAACTGGCGAAATGTGGGTGTACAGGTACACCTCTGCCCCACCCTTTGCGGAAACAAGGCGTGATGTTATGTTTATGTAATTTATAAATATGTCATCATCCCTATTGTATCTAAAATTCTACATATTATAATATTTAGTAGTGCAACATTCCGTTGCGCCGCTACCAACGCACGCGCGGAGGCCCATCACAAAAAAATGGTAATCTGTGCGCACAGCGGTCAAAGAGAAAACACTTTTTGAGTTTGACATTTAGTAAATTATAACTTGACTTACAGGGCCTAGATAAATGACACTCGCTTCGGAACGATTCTATTTCTACAATCGCTATCGCTTCCCCATGTACTGTGATCACGTGACATTTCGATAGTTTATGTCAACCGCATACATTTTTTGGTTTTTATACAAGCATCATCGCTAATCGAATGTTACTTTGTCTAGGCCCTCAGGTCAGTGTTACGCAAATTACGCAATGGATTTTCAGTATGTGATACTGATATCGAATGCATTCTAGAGTTGTGTTGTGATCAGTGTGTATGTGTGTGTGTTCTAATGTCGTCGAACAAACTGTTTTGAAAAAGGTAGTAATGATGTACTTTTCTATCACTAAGAATTGCTAAGCTAAGCTAAAACCGTACCACTTTCAGCCCACAAAAGAAGTCCAAGCATTTAATTGCAAGTTAATAGCTCTTCCCTATCTTCTTCGCCACTAAATATTTTCTAACACACACTCAATGGGGGAGTAATGAATTAATTTTATTTACGAGCCGAAGACTGGCAGACGACCGATAACGTCCTCACCAATATCATATAGCCATTACATTCGGTTACTGACTGAAATATGTCTCGGTCTAAGTTTTTGTTGAGCAAAATATGGTTTGTTTGTATTTTTGGGTAGGACCCACATGATAGAACATGTGAGGGTAAATGTTGTCGTTCGATGTGTTTTTAAAGGGTTGGTTTTTGGGTAACTAATTTAAAATGTTAATGCAGTAAACAAAGCATAGCTCAGTGTCTACTAATGCATGTTTTATTTCAGCGCTCGTCGAAGAACGCAGCATCAATATAGTAGGCTATAACATTAAAATTAAAACGACCACTTCTTTCACGCACCTCACGTTCAACATCATAAATAACAGCACAGATCAACTTAAAGCAGACCTTATTTAACTTACACAAACTATCTACGTAAAGTATAAAAAGTAAAACATACCCATTTTACGCTTAGGCGAAAGAATAGGAATAAGTTGACAGAGACTTCGCCCCTGAATTATGTTTCTCAAGATAAACGACGCGGGCGAAATGAAGTCGTACCCCCCACGCCTTGCACCCCCCTCCTTCGTCCCCCCAGCGCCCTCTAGAGGCAACGCGAGGACATAAATTTTGAAAGAAAAATCCACCACGGTTTCTCTCGGAATGTGTGATTTGGATTTTTAATTGAATTGGTTTCTGTTATCTGTTTTATGGATTTATTTGGTCTAATTTCTAGGTCGAAGGGTAGGTTAGTCGGTTTTTGTTAAAATGTAAGGCTGTGCCAAAAAAGGTAATAAAGTCTTCATAATAAGATATAAAAAAAAATGTTTACCTTATTATTACAGACTATTTTGATATTAATTAAGTTAAAGAAAACCCTGCAAAAGATTACATTAATTGTGGCTTAGTTCTAATGTGTTTACTAACATTTAACACAGGAGGGAGTTAGACGTTAGTCATAATTATATCTACCTATGATATGACATGAAAAAAGGTCATAGAGTCTGGCCGACTCGTCATTCCCATAATGGCTCTTTATGACCATGAGAGCCCTTTGAAAATTCGGTTTTCCCCTGATTTTATAACATCAAGAATTACTAAATTTTTATCCCCCTCATCAGATATGATTTGTCATACACGAAAATGAAAAAGTTGCACAAACTCGACCGTTAAACACTATCATCTCACTATAAGCATGAAAACTCCATACAAACTTCGTCGATATCCACCATTCTTTTATCTCATAGCGATCAATCGTCTTTTTTTTCCTGTGTTTTTGTTACATTAATAATGCGTTACTATCTACAAAGATATCTATTGCTGACCTGTATTATTGTCATAGAGATATTTACAGCGTTCATTTATTTCTCGATGTCCCCTCTTATTTTCCGTTCGGGGCCAATCGGATAGAAGGACTGTTGAAAATTTTTCGTAAGCAGTAATACATCTTGTCGCGACTCCTATCTCTCGGTGAACATTCGACGGCCACCCCTATACTGTGGACAAAGATCAAGTGGGCTAGCAGATTGGTATGTTTTATCTACTTAGGACTAAAGGAGAATATGAAGGATGTTAGGTTCGTACGTGTCTTGGTATATCCTTCCAGATTTGGTTACACTTTTTATAATTTATTACTCAGCATAATGTTCAACCTATAATGTTCCCACTGCTTGGACACAGGCCTCCTCTCGGTGAGAGGGAGAGAATGTGAGGTGAGACGGAATTTATTACTTAGGGCAATTTATTTTAAATGGTTAATATAATCCCGATAGCTATTGCCCTCAACTTCGTCTAGGATCCAAGATAAAAGACAGCGTATATCCTTACCCAGGTTATGGTCTATCTGTGTGCCAAATTTCATAAAAATCCGTTCAGGCGTTTTGGCGTGAAAGCGTAACAACCAAACTTACTTTCGCAATTAAAATATGAGTTGGGATAGATTCCATGCAGGAATTGCTGATCTACTTTTCCTCAATTAATTACAGCAAAAAGAAAATAGTTTATCATGTTTTGATTTATGTATATTGACCATTTGATTCTTGTTTTTTTTGACAATTGTTACAGGAGACCTTTGCCAAGAGGCATCCTGAATTGAGGAACATACTATAACTTGAACACCCAACTGTAAAAACAAAAAATTATTCAGAATAAAGAAGCATTATAAATAAATATTTAAAAAAATACCATTTGGTTACAGAGAGAAACTGTTGAAACTTGATTCAATAAAAAACTTAACCAACACATATAAAAAGAAAGGCACTCACACACTCATTCATTGACTCACCAACGCCCAACCCAAACCCTAGGACCTAGAAAGCTGTGCTCAAAGGTTCCCTTTATGATATCGACAAGGAATAAAGAGTTTTTTAATAAGAAGTTCCCACTGGATTTGAAACTCACTGGCGGTCAAAGTTCCAAGAAAAAATCTCCAGTCACGCATTTATAAAAGGAGCCATATTTAAAAGAGCTAATTACATGCAAATATAAATGTCAGTAGGTACGTCCTTAAAAGCCGCACAGAGGCTTCCATAAATCACAGTTCAATAGTGTCACATCTCCACATAGTTTGATCTGAGCTTTGCCCCGCGTCCCGCCGCGGCGCGCCGCCCGCCCCAGCTAAAACCACTTGTGCCAATTTTCTCGGGGACGCTTTCCACTTTACTTGAGCTACCACCAACGCAACACCTAACGACCTAACTACAACTCTACCCCATTCAAAAACCACTGCTACGACCCATAGTTTAAAGCCCATTTTCGGTCGCCGAATGACCCATACATTACTCCGTTGTTTACGTACCCTTCGTGTATCGGGGTACATTTATAGGCCTAGGCATTTCTTTTGCCGCCCTTTACTAATGTCTTTTGGTTGTAATGAGAAGATTTTAGTGGTGGCTCTCATTTTAATTTGATTCTTGGCAGCTTTAGATTAGTGGTTCAGGGAATTGATATTAAAACGTTTGAGGGTGTTTTCCTGAAAATAAACTGGGGCAGAGTGTGAGCAGGTTCTTTTTACGTCATGGGTACTAAAGTCCCTTTTGAAAATATGTGAAGCATTGACATTTTATTTTTGGAACATTTTGTTTTTGTTTTTTTTTTTGTTGTTTAGCCCTTGTCGGCTAAAATAGAGAATATTTTATCGCCGGAACTTGTACAAATTGCCGAATATGCAAATAATTTTTCTGCGGAAAACCACAAAGAGATGAATAGCTATTTTAATAAAACATGAAATGAAAAATCCGAGAAATGAAAAAAAAAACCTGACTCATCCATGCACGATCATTATCCCAGAAACTACTTTTATTTCTTGTCACATGTAGCTAGGGGGGCTATGAGGCGAAGCGATACAGGACAATTCCTGAATTCTGAAACTGTCAAAAAAAAAAAGATTTTATTTCTGTAAGTAGGTTTGTACAAACACTTTTACACGTCAATCATATTTTAAAACTACATGAGATCGGCGTTTCCTATCTGACTACTCTCAGAAGAAAGGCCGAAACAAACATAGAGGTCACAGTCTCTTTTGAAGTCCAGGCATAATCTTGGTCAGATCATGTGAAGACCATGTAGATTGGTGCCTGAAATGGTATTTTGAGGAAAGAACCACACACGCATTTGTCAGTAATCATGGCGCAACGATTCGACGAAAATTACCAAAGAAAGCACATTTGTGTAGGCCGCATAAAATACTCAAACTGCCAGACCACGATAGTAGTAGTGCTCGTAGGTATCTAATAAACATGGTATCAGGAGAAGCATTTTAATTTTTCAGTCAAAAACACGTTATTTGAATCGATTTTTTTGTTGATTACCTAATGGGGCTCTTGATTTACTTTCCAACTTTCATCCTAATAAGTAGGTACCAATTGTTAATGATAATTGTTGTAACAAAACTTTACAGTGACCATTGTAAGATAGGACAAACTTTTATTGAGAGCTTGAAAATCTTGTATGGCTAACCACCAATCCGTTCTCTCTTCCACCAATTCTCGATCTCGAATCCCCGACAATCCCACTCCGCTCAAGTCCATGGCCAGCGCACGTAGGTAAATTATTGCCGAGCGTCATAACTCGAGCTCGACCTTAGCCCGCGGCCACACTGAGCGCGATAAATCCTGCCTGTCTGGATCAGGTGACACCACCTTCTTTATGTTTTTTCCCAAGCCATTTTACGGGAAAGATAAAAATCTTTACATATTTTGACGCCGCCTGGCCAAGGCTTATTCTCAAATTACGCGCGTCCATTACGTAATACTGAGAATGGACCACTTTAAAGAGGTGAGTCTGTTAGTAACTTGAGTAGGATTTTTTAAAATAAAATATAAAGTTTTGTCTAGCTTGAATGTAGTAGGCGTATTAGTTAAATGCGGTTTTGTTTTTCGTGAGAGCTTCTTGATCTGTGTTCTGATAAAGGCGAACGCTCAAGATTAAGTACTAAGGGTCGTGGTAAAATGAACTTGACCGGAAAAATGGTATGACCAATCTGATTAGGTACTATTACAAAAATACATTTAATAAAAGTTAAAGATTCATAAAAAGGACCATACGAATCACAAAGGTGTAGAACAACGGTAATGGTCCAGTCAACAATTTTCCATTTCCTAGTGAAGCCAGCCTAACACACGAATATTTACGGCAGATCATTTATATCGAAACAATGAAGTATTCTCAACTATATGAATCACCAATCTTAATATCCCACACAGTCATCTACATTTGCAAGTTCGTCTACTGCACACACCAATATTGTTAGACCACCTATCAAAGCAGTAAAGTCTTTAAACGATGCAATTTAATAAGAAAACCAAACCCTACGTCGCTGGCAAAAAGGGCAGATTTCCTTTACAAGGCCCTCAGATAAAGGACTAAACGATTTGAATACACACTATTCCCACAATTGGAATGTTCGCGCGAAACAGTCGTAAACGAAACAACATAGGTTTTAGAAAATACGATCTAAGCAATGAAAAATTTACGACGATTTTCCACTACCCCCGAAACAGCAACTAAAGCATAAAAGCTCGAAGCAAAACTGGCAATGTATAAAACATTAGTAGATACAGAAAAGTAGCGGAGCGTAGTGACTGGGCGTCTGTCTGTGTATGTACCCCGCACCGCACTGGGCAAAACGAAAATATATTACTTTTCCGAAGATTTAGGAGTGTTTGGACCGAACAATAATGTCCGGCTTTTGTGGAAAAAGATAGATGGCAATGCATAGGTTACATGGAGCGGAGTTTTTCTTTTGTGACCGAATGAAACTTCAGTATGGGACACTGTTATTAATAATATTTATGTTTGCAATTTAATACGAGACCTATTGTTAGTGAGGAGAAAAGACTTTTCCGTAATTTTGTCTGAGAAAACCCTGAAAGCACTTATTACTTAGCCTTACCTCCATTTCCTACGGCAATGATTGATAGCTTGACGTGCTTCTATTTCGTGTTCAACGACTTGTATATGTACAAGAATATTTAGATTCAATACTAATGTGACCATAAAAGAGAAGTGTTCAAATGTATTTCTCTTTTCACTTTTTTGAACGACGCAATCATAATCATCTCTTTCGAGTCTTCACTTGCAGACTGTGCCCTAAATATGTAGCTTAACACAATTTCTTGTCATCAATCCAAGTTCGACAGAGAGGCTTTAATCTTAAACCAATCTTGTCCTATGAAAAATTTATAGGTATTGAATTTTTAAAGTTTGTGCAATATACAATAAAGTCATTTATAATTTACTTTGCTTTGGTTGGTTAACGTTTAGTTACGGTACCAATATATTCTTTATTCTATGAAGCCGTCAAATTATCAATTCGTATCAATGCAAATGTTATTCGCATCATTTGAATTTCGTTGCGCAAGTTCACTTCATGTTAGAAGTGGGGTACAATTATTACGGATATCCTAATTCAATAAATCCATGATTTATTGATTACATATTCTAATATAGATTATGTCACTTAAATGTGGTTTCGTTTTTAATAAGTGTGTTCTACTTTTGCCATGTTTTTTCCGTTTTGTGACGTGGTTGTTATCCCCTCTTTCGCTGTTTTGACTCTTTGTCTAACTGTGGTTATTGAGGACAGTATTTCCTAAGGAACTCCTTGACTACCTACTTATCTATTTGTATTCCAAGTGATTAGCAATTTGACGTATTCCATTCCGGACGTGCAAGTGTGACCTTTTTGCAACAATTAAGCATTGGCGAAAATTCATGGGATTCGAGAAAAACCAATCATTGTTTTTTTTTTAATTCCAAAATTCGTTACTAAATATCCCTTTTCCATAAATCCTCAAATGAAATGGCCATTATTGCTATTTCGTTGGGTACCTAATACTTTAACAAACCTTTATATCGAACAGTCGAAAGTTAAAGGAAGAAGTTTATTAACAATTTTCAAAACTCAACTACTTTGACATCTCAAAATTCAATGACACAAATGTTTAAATTACGAAGAAGACATCGAAATTTGATCATTTATCTAACGAGAACAAATATTTAGAAATTAAATTGAGATAGCTGAAGTAGTCGATAATGCTGGCAATGGAAGAATTTGCAAATTGTAGAAATATTAAAAAAAATGAGTGCTAAACACTCAATGGTTTAAAACTTAATCGGTGATTGAGTGATTTAAAACTACTAATGTACACGTACAAACTCTAAACTTTTGAACATAGTAATTAGTTCCCCAAAGAAAAGCAATAATGGCCATTGAATTTGAGAGTTTAGAGAAAAGTTATATTTAGTGACGAATTCTGGGATTTAAAAAAATACTTATACATAATAATTATGGGATTTCTCGAATCCCATGAATTTTCACCTATGCTTTATGCGGTGCTTAATTATTGCAAATGGGCCACACTATCACGTCCTGGAAAGAATATGTCAAATTACATGTCATTCTCTAAAATTCGTTACACGTCAATTTATTTTCCTTTAAAACAGTCGCCAATCAAGTTTCGAATTTCCAGCACGAATGCTAAACGGACACATTTACAACGGAATCCAAATGGTCAACTACTAAAAATAGACACGAAAAATAAATATAACCCAGTTACCTACACAAGTCGCGTTGTACCTATTCGTACGCACATATGGCGTAGGTACTTTAGCGTGCCTTCCAATATGATACAGTTGAATAGAAAATGCCCACTTCAGACAAAGAGTTTAAAACAAGCCCCCAGACACATTGACAAGAGTCTCTACTACAGTATGCTTTTAGTCTGTTCTGTCTTACTCATGTATGGTGTCACTTCTATATTCCTATGCGTGTATGTTGTACCATAGTGTGTGTATAGGTCATGGTGGGTCTTCTGCTTCTATCTATTCTGTGGTCCCAGTGAAACTGCGCCGGCGCACCGTGACTTGCAGAGGAATCACCAATTATTGCAGCGCGCGGTGTCTCTTCTATATTAATCTGAATATTAACTTCATTCTCCTCGTCACGTATGCAAGTATTTTTATGGTTTTCCTTGCCTTTGTCCATATTTATGGTTATGTAATTTTTAGTTATGTTACGTAGAGTTTAAATATCGATTTCGATAACTGGTAGCGTATTAATTGAATTTAAATCGAGCTTCCGCTTCTGTGATTTATTTTTATTACTTTTGGTTCATATTAAAATGTTTCTAAGTCGTTACATCACGTTTTCGAACCCTAACGGTAATAGTGATATTATAATTAGTGTTGTCATTAAAAACAAGGGTCTATGAAAGACAGAGATGGTAGTGTTATTGGTCCTTTTTTTTACTTTAACTATTGTTTACGTAACTCTCCTTTTAGAACTATTGTTCTAAATTGGTTAAAGGAATTCGTTGACAGACAATGGAGAAAGAAATTGAAAGGTTAGGAAAACTTGAAGAACCGTGGCCTTCCTTTGTTTTAAACGCTTACATTTGGGATACTAGCTCCTGCCCGTGACTTTGTCCTCGTGAAATTTCATACTCCCCTGAACCCCCCATCCCGTCGCGTCGCATTGCGTCGCCTACCCGCGCTGTTACTTAGTTTTCGCTTACCATTCTTTCTGAGTTTTTCTTTTTGCTCGGCTTGCTAGAGTCATAGCATGATGTTTAATAGCCTGCTGCGTCAAGAATCAGGCTATAAAACGCAAAATGAATAGTTGAAATCCGACAGGAAGTTCCATAGAAGAGCGCGTTCAAACAAACAAAAAAACATGATCTTCAGCTTTATTATTAACTAGCTGCTCCCCGAGGTTTCACCCCCATTAATCTCGATCCCGTGGGAGTATCGGGATAAAAAGGTGCTCCATGTGTTAATCCAGGTTATAAACTATCTGCGTGCTAAATTTCATCCAAATCCGTTCAGTAGTTTTTGCGTGAAAGAGTAACAAACATCCATCCATACTCACAAACTTTCGCGTTTATAATATTAGTAGGATATAGATTGCTACAAAAGTTACCGTTTTATTCAAACAACTTAGCGCTAGTTTCTAGGAAGAAAACCAGTAATTAGTATGGTTTAATTAGTACGCAAAATACCTGCGTACAAACTACACCATCGGTACTTATTAGTTACTGGAATAAATAAAATAGGAACTCCTTATTAGGTACCTGTGAATAAAATGTCATGGCTCCATTCAAAACTAGGTAACATCAATAAAACGACAGCTTTTGTTGGCAGTTTCGCCCTCGAGGTGCTCAGAAATTATCCCACGGATATCCCCTATGTGTTAATCCACGTTATAAACTATCTGTTTGCCAAATTTCATCCAAACCCGTTTAGCCGCTTTTGCATGATTCAGTAACAAGCATCCAGACACACAAACTTTCACATTTTTATTATGTATTTGCATTTATTTATTTTGTTATTTATGTACACACAGTAAATTGATACAGATACGACGTATTAATATTACTAGTACTGCCTATTTCTTAATAAATTTCTTCCAGCAGACCTGCGAAAGGAGAAATTAAAAACTAATGTACTGTATTTTTAGTCCAAATTCAAGGCAGAGATAACTCGATAAGTAGTCTCATAGGAGGTGGTTAAGGTCTCCCCTCATGCACGAGGTTCTGGGTTCAAATCCGGGCAACTACCAATACCTATGTGTATTCTTTCGTTTATTTTGGCCATCAATGACATCGGTGAAGGGAAACAACGTGAATTACGAGTAATATGGGTACTTACTTATTAACTTAAATAAAATCGTCAACCCGCCTTGCGCAAGCGTGGTGATCAATACTCATGGCTTCACTGTTTGAGAAGAGGCCTTTAGCTTCCATTAACATCTAGGCTGGAATTATTATCATTTAACCCAAAGAATACTTTTCAGCCCATTAAAAACTTCATAAGACATTTTAAAAGCCAGGCTAAACCAGGCTAAATCTAGTTTTTTAACATTAAAATAATTAATCCTTTTATATCGCAAAGCTTAGTCAACAAATAAAGGAATCCATTGCGGGGGGGTATACAGCTCTAATTTATTGAGCACAGGGCTACTCTCATTAAGGGCTGGGTTACACCTTGCCACCTGTAGAATGATCCGTTCTATTAGATTTATCGTTTTTGCCACTTTCGCTTTTCTTGTTTTGATGTCGTCCAATTAATTCGCGGTTTTAATTAGATTTTGGCGAGATTATACTGATTTTCTTGAAAAATTTCTGGTCTTTTTTGTGGAATTCATCTATGCGTTTGATTTAGTGACTAGAAGTGTAAAGTATATAGTATTTAATCTTCTGTTTGTTGTTAATTTATGCAAGCTCATTATGATGAGGTAAGATTGGAGAAATGCATACCTACTTACCTACAATATTTTCTGTGTTTCTTTTTTGTAACTTTAAAAAATAAATGCATGTTATTGTAGGTATTTTAAATGGTTGTTTTCGCAAAGCAGATTTGTAACTTTCTTCTAAAAACAATAATTTTTGTATTTAAATTAATTTTAAATAGTTTTTTTTTCGATATAGGTAATTAACTTTTACCTATTTTATTCTGTGAATCCCACCCGTTTTAAGTATGCATTTATACTTACATTAATTTCTCGAATATAAAAAAATTGAATTTCAAAATTCCCTCATTATATTTATTAAAAATGCTTGATACCACGTCGACGCCATGCTCTTGACTGCCGTGGCTCCCACTCTTTGCATCGCACGCGGCATCGTACCCCGCCCATAAACATGTCACTCCGGACGGCACGCCGCGATTTACGACTTCTCGCTCTAACACAGCCATAACTCAGACAAACAAAAGGGAAAGCTATAACGTTCATCGGTCCCATGCGGATAGTTTAATTTACACACACAGACGTAACGAAATGAGCTAGTATGCGATTTGAGGAGACAGTATACAGGTAAATTTGAGATAAATTACGATGATTTGAAGGGTGTTGTATTGAAGAGTGCTTTTGGACTATGATAGAGTTAAAGAAGGCAAGGCATACCAAATGTTATATTTACCTATTTATAGATTCTTATACTGAATGATCATAAAGCATCTAACAATTTACAATATACTGCACGAGTCTTGTTCTCGGAGCATGAACGAGCCGGCTACGTTCGACTTCGCCGTCGGCCGAGAGTTTCATGTTTTTATCTCACTCTAACACACAATTCCCAGATCGTAAATCTCGAAATGGCCGCATGTAGGTTACGCACGCCGTCCGCGCTGTACCAGCGGGAGCGCATAAACTATAGTTTTCTCTGTTTTATTACGTGTTTTAGTGTGCGATAAAGGAGATGAGAGTATAGGGGGGAAATCAGCTGTTTAGGGCATGCTTTAAACGTGCTGAGGAATGTGGCGAACGAAATGTGCTGTTGTAACGCTACGAAAGTGGCTCTACTTCGACTTTTTTATTTGTTATTTGAAAGTGACCGTTTTTGCTATTTTTGATAAAACGTGAATGTAATGGCGATGAAGACTCAGGGTTAGCTTCATCAGTCATATGGCTTATGCGCCTACCTATGTGACCTCGAAATCTAATTAAAATAAATAACTAGATAAACATGACAGTTGATGACATCACGCTTTCGTGCATAATTCTATTTAGATAGTCGATAAATTGGATGTATAAAATTATGTGAAAGAATTTCACTGGTCAGTAAGCACAAACTAAATACTTGAGACTTTAAAACAACATTAGGTATTACCTATCCTATACCTACTCTATCTATGATCAAAACACGACATATGTTTAAAGTTGTTTAAAAATTTCGCCTTGTCATTTAATTTTGTACAGTTGTAGGTTCATAATCACCTTCAGTGAGCTATGGTCTTGTTCGTAGTTTACCAATCTCGATTTGTCAAAAGCTTGACTTTTTAAAACCATTTAAGTATAGAAAAGATGGTAATTATAACGTTTATAAACCTCTTTTTTGCCCGAAACAGAATGGCAAATAAAGTAAGAAATAAATTATGTGTGAATTACGACGTATTTGTTGTCGGTATAATATGTTTTTTTTTACGGTTAAACAATTCCATATCTGCCTTTCTGCTCACTCTTTTGTGTGTAAGCGCGTGTACCCCATAGTGTGAGGGACAGCGTAGGTACCGTTGCGCGGGAATAGGTTTCTGTGCACTATGCAGGGGTTAATGTGCTGTGCACGCGCAGATGAGAGTTTACGTTCAGTAATAGAGTAGCTTGTGGAGTTTTATTATCATTGCCAAGTAAGTTTTACACTACACTATTATTTCACTATGGAGAAGCATTTTGAATTTTTGTCATCACTGCTAGAAGTGAATAGTGTTTAACAAGGCTCGCAGTAAACTATGTAGAAGTATGAAGTTGGCTTTAGTTCAACATAACAATCAGTGGTGGCCGAACATTCGGGTTGAACAGGCTTGGGACTGATTTTTTATTGAGGCATTATTAACGTTTCTAAATAATAAGTAGGTATTCGTCGGACACTTCACACCTCCTTCCCGTTCCAGGTTCCCAAAATAAATGTAAAGCTTACAAAAAATATTTACATGGTGAAAAAAAAACAAACAAAAAACTCATCCATCTAAAACAAATGCACATTAAATAACCAACAGACAGGAGTATAATATATTCTGAATTCTCACAAAAACTAATCTTACCTTAGTATATCACAAAGAACCGATTAAAAATTAATATGAATAAACAGTAAAACAAATTATATTTACTTTGTACCTACTTATTACGGTAGATCCAGCATCTTGACATTGACAGATGCGACTGGTACTACCTCTCATCTAAATTCGGCGCGACTGGTGGGGGAAACAAGATGGCGGACCTACCGACGCTTCTGATTCGCTGGAACACAATCCCTTTTTAGTCCCATTCATATTGTTCAGTATTTTGTGGGGAACGGTTGCTTTTGTCCCGTTTGGGGATTAAAATTAGAAATAAACATTTTCTTAACGTTTTGTGCTCTTTGAATGACAGATGATATTTGACTTCATAGTAGTTGAGAGTATATTTCAAGTATCTTCGTTTGATAAACGTTACTCTTGTGACGAATTGAGTAACTAGGTAAGTGAATTTGATTTCTTTGCATCTTAAATATTTAGCTAATTGTACCAGAACTGACGGTCTACTCCCTGAAATTTTTAAATTTCCCTGCAGGTACTTATACTGCTAAATCTGCAAATTTAGGTTTGTCTGAAAAACTGTTAAAACCGTAACACTGTTTTTTTTTGTTTTTTTATCATAGATACCTACATTAATTAGTCAAACAATAGCTATTAATCGCTATTTGCCATAATTAGTAACATTGATTGTCGTTTCTTCTAGGTGGATTCAATGTTTCAAAAAGCTTAACTGAATCAAAATCAATGATATTTCAATCAATGATACACAAAACTCTACGAAAAACTGCATGGACTATTATTGCTATTTACCATTGACACCTAAATAATACCTACAAAGTGAATCCAGCCATTATAGAAATCAGTGCAAGTCAATATGAGTGAGATAAAAATATTACATAGTTCATAAGAGCTGAGTTAAATACCTTATAATCTGAAGAAAAAAAACACTTATGCACTTTGTAACAAATAAACGAAGCTGAACAGAATGAACTCACAAATCTATCAAAAAAGTGGCGCCTACCGGAGTGGGTGGATTCACTGGGTACTGTGGGTTCTCCGAATGCCTGCATCCTTTTAGGTGTAAGGAAATACTATCGTGCATCTGTGAGCCGGATGTGCTGGAGTCAGTCCCTCATATTTTGACGGAATTCCCTCCTTTGGGAGCAGGACGATTGAATGCAGAAATGAGACTTGATACGGAGATAAATAGGAAAACCATTGGGGAAATAATGATAAAAGGAAAACTTAGTAAAATATTAATGAATTACTGCATAGCAATAGCAACAAGAGTGATAAAACGGAATAAGGAAACATAAAGCTATGCTTTTAATATATACATTTATAAACAGACAAAGCATAAAATAAACAATTGTATTTTGAAATAGTAAACTGAACATAAAACCAAGGCATTATTGAAACAAAGATTTTCTGTAATCTTTGTTTCAATAATGCCAAATAAAAAAACAAAATAAAAAAGGCAAGTTACAATAAAAAATATTTAAAAGGTCTCTGTCTATGGCAGGGTATACTTGGAAAGGCAGAAGTGGGTTTTAGCCGGTAAGAGTCCGGCACTGCCCTGACTGTCTGACACTGTCACATTAGTGATACATTCTGGGCGTCCATGAGGACTTCCTTCTCCTGCCAAATAAATAAAAAAAAACAAGCATTTTTAAAGGCTGACTACAAGTAGTCCAGTAACAGTATAGGATTGTGAAAGGCAGGAAATCTTTATTGTTCGTGGTTTGTGAAAGCACTTGGTCTGGAATGTCGAGATTCGGTCTATTATTTCTACATGCCAGTTTTCATTCAAATAATTGTGCGAGTCGTTACGGTTAGACAGTAATCTGTTATTTCTACATGCCAGTTATCATTGAAATAATAGTTGTGGACGTCGTTACGGTTAGGCAGAAATCTACATCAGAACTGTATTTGATTTGGTATTTTCGTTAGCAAACTGAAGTGGCAATGGGCTACCGTGTCTATCGGAAGATCGATAGGCGTTGAAGTAAAACGAGTCTTCAAGTATCGGCAAACTATGTATATGAACCGACGACTTTAAATAGGTGGCTAGGTCAGTCTGGATGAGGAAGGTGGAGATCCGGGTGTTGTGGTACAACTTGGGAAAGGTCTTTATCAAGCAGAGGACCGCTATAAAGAGTGAGTGATTGGTTGAACGTTGCGGTAGCGGTAACTGAACAGGTTTTGGACCTGAAAACAAAAGCATCATTATCAACGGAGCTGTAGATGGAGAGACAAAAATGAGTATGGAATTTCTCACATGTCTTAGGCCCTACCCCTTTACTGGCTATAAAGGTCAGGCCAAGAACAACCGACAGCGTTTCGAGAGTTTAAACAGAAACCAAATTACGGTACAATCTTTGTGTCTCTTACCTACGTAGTCGAGCTAAATAGAATGCATTTCAGTGACATAAACACCACCATTTGGGCAGCGTATGTCCTGAAAATGAGGCATTTAAACAAGTTCAAGCAATTCATGCAATTTGAGTCAGTTGACTCCAATTGAAATGCCTGATACTGAATCCTAGTCAATAAAATTTTTATACATGATTGATTGACGCCATCCAGTCGCAAAACTCCTGCGCTGTAGTGTTTCTTGGACGTATATATACATACGGAATTCTTAGGACAAAATGTAACCATTGTAGGAGATTAACACAAGCCCATACTTACTGTGTTAAATCAGTGCATCATCATTGCTTATTATGTAATATCGCTGTAAAGACCAATCTAAGGCTATTTGAATAATTTTGACTGTTAAGTATGGTCAGTAACCATAATCAGACCATCGAAGGTCCCTAGGCCAGGACGTTGTAGTGTAGTGTGCGTTTACAATCGCAACGGAGAAAGCAAATCAAGTATAATAATTCATTTTGCCTCTTACAAACCTTGATATAATTTTTCATTATTGAGTTTAGTATGCGGTGGTCAGATCGACTATAACCCCATATAATGCAGGCGTAAGCTTGTTCTCGCAAAAGGTCAGCGACTAAAGTTGATAAACACGGTTACTTTTACACATGATATTTTATGCAAAATTATTCCATGCATTGTATTTCATATAGCAGCTAAGAGTTAATTGATCTACGAAATAAAAATAAATAAACTTGTCTTAATTAAATTCATTCACAGACAATAGCATAATCAGCCTATGACGTTTCCACTGGTAGGACACAGGCCTCCTCTCTATGAGAGGGAGTGATCCGTAATCCACCACGCGGGCTCAGTGCGGATTGGTAGATGTCACATGTCTTCGAATTTTTGGTTCTCGGACATGCCGGTTTCCTTACGATGTTTTCCTTAACCGTTTTGAGAGCAGGGGTGATGAAAATATTTACACAAAGTAAAGCGCCTGCCTGGGTTCGAACTCACGACCTACAACTCGTTAGTCGGGGCCGTTACCACTGGACCACCACTGCTCTTCTCTCACAGACAATGCACGGCCTAAACTGCTAGGTCTAGAGGCCTGAAACTTTGGGAGGAAACTTCGAAATTTTGAAACTGAGGAGGAATTTTTGAAAGCCCTAAATAGGGTTAAATAGGCGATAAAAAATTTATGGAAGTTCGTCAATTTTGAAGTTATAAAGATGGAAGTTGGTACCTACTTAGACTTCTGTTTAAAAGTAAAATTTTGTTAGGTTTTTTGGAAGTTCATGCCTTAAGGGTTTAAATTGAAATTTCGATGAAAGTTCGTTTTTTTCAAGGTGGTAATTGACAAAAAACAAGGAATGTGGTAATTGGCGCAGCTATTTATAAGTAAATGTTAGTTGTATTATAGGTTTTGGTAACTCAGGATGAGCTACCAAAAGCGATGATACAACTACAAGTAAGGAACTTACAATTCAGGAAGACTTTTAAGAATAGAACTTGTCCATTGGGAAAAAAAACTTCTGTTCCGATTAAACCGTCTCAATAAAAAAGTTAAGATTATTAAAAATAACATGAAATGTTCAGGCCTCTTTTGTCACTGACATTAGGGTAGCACTAACATTAGGGTAACATAAAATACGAAGATCCCAAATTGGATAAGATTTAACGAAAACTCAATGCTTTGTGGCAACTACGAAAGAATGTTAAGTCCGTTATTTGTTTTATTGTAAGGTGGAATTGCACAAGAGGTTTATTATTTGCGATAAAAATCGTGTATAACGTTTGCGTCACGCACGAGTAACAGCTCAGAGCGTAACAAGGCATTGGCCTGCACGTACGCATTCATCCTGCTGACCTAAACTAAAACTAATAAAAAGTAAAAGTATATTCATTTGCTTGGAACGAAGTTAAAATACGTTCACGTATTGTGTGTAGCCCTGTATCGCAGATTTCTCATTACATAATCGTGCAGCATCAAGATACCAAGACGATTTTAATGAAAAGACTCTACTTTTCAACTCAGAAACTGTACATATTCAGCCAGTAAACATGTTGGATACAGCCAAATTAGCTTTGCTGATTAGCTGATGGCTTAGAAAACGTAGTAGAGCATCTTTCCGACCGTGCGAACTGGCATCAACGTCTGGTGCATCGAACGATACACGAGAAACTTTACGACGCCGCACTTGCTCGGATCGGCTGTGCTACGGCCAACCGCCGATACAATTCTATCGCGAGTCGAGACCGGACCGTTCAATTAATCGCTCCGATTAACGTTGTCTCTCGGACATCAATGGTGTTGGATTAACGGAGGGTGGTGGTGTCCTTTTCTGTTGGTCGCAGATTTAGTGCGGCGCCGCGGCGTTCGGCGTCGCTTGGCGGGGGGTGCGCCGTCGCTCGTAAAGCATCGGTCGCCACATTCTACTGACGCGCGCCTCGGCGACTACGCGTTGCGTAACAAACCGCGCCATAAACAACACGACGTGCTTGCCTCCGCACCTGACGGCTGTCGACTACTTGCCCACGTGCGCCCGACACATTAAGTATTGCGCTCATGCCGCATCTAAAACGCTGACACGTGACTTGACGGAGTGAAACTCTCGGAACTCTTTTTATTCGGTAGAACTGTGAGTTTTGTGAAGAAGTTTTTAGCGAGCGGGATGGCGCGAGCGCGTTTGCCGACGGCGAGCGCCCGCCCGGCTTAAGGTAAGTTTATTGCCAGTTTATGGCTCCCAACTTTACAGGTTCGCAGCAAGGGTCCGGCTATGTTCCGATCGTCAAACTAAGTTTTGCGAAGGGTCTTCAAAGTGTTAGATGGATGTTTAGAAACAATTTAGAGCAACAATTGAATTGATTGTTTATGATATCAATAGCCTAAAGATATTGTGGAACATATTTATCATTTCTGATTCGACAGATTTTATTGCGTTTAAATATATAAACAGTAAGTATTAACAAAAAAAACAATTCACATGACAAAAAGAAAAAAATAAGATTTTCATTTTATAACACATAAATTTGCAAAATACAAACCAGAGTTGTGTAAATGACACAAAATTCTAATCATTTGAGAGAAAAAAACTGAGTTGTAAACATTGCACAAAACTCCCATTAACGGTCAACAAATTTTACGAGGTGATCAAAGCAAAATGTTGACTTTATTTAATAAATCGCTTCAATCCATATAAAACAATCTTATTCAAGTACTATCAGAATCTAAACTAACAGTAAAATAAAAGATTTGTATGGTCCAGTTATCCACTATGAGCAGTCAATCCGCTTACGCATTTTTGTGACCAAATTTGAGCCTTCCTATCATGAAATTAGGGTCGAAAATTGTGTGTTGGAAGCCGAATATGATAGAAAAACATTCCATTTATGAAATACAGTTTGAGCAAAGATAAGTAAAGATAACAGCTTCCTTGTACAATACTACATTAAAATTAATTTAGAAACAGACCTATGTTTATCGCGGGTAATTGTGGGGTCGAAACTTAATTAAACTTAAGTGTAATAGTAATAGCACATGATTACTCTGATTGATAAGTAAAGTTTATACGTACCTAATTGGAAGTTGTGATTTGATTCTGATTATTTCAAATTTTAATGTTTATTACTGATTAATGCAATTGTGATTGTACGAAAAATGGTAAGAGTGTGTACAGTAAATAATAATTATTAAGAAACATTAAATTTCTAAGTGTTCATTTAATTAAAGCAATCAAATGAATTATTTAAAGCTGTGTTATGTAAGTAGGTACTACCTACTGTTATTATTTTAAAAAATATAACCAAATATAAATGATAGTAGTCATTCTGTTTAGGTACTGATTTGTATGTACTGACTCTATGTCATTCGTGAAACATTTAAAAATAAATTTTCTTCTAAGTTTAAAAAATCATAACAGAGCCAATAAAATAGATACTGTTTTAAGTACCTTCCTTAAAAAAGAACTACCCTGTACGTACCTAATATAATGTCTCCCCGTACCTACAAAATTTTAATTCCTTAAATTATAATATGAATGGCAGTAATATAAGTACTGAAGTAACCACCCCAATAAGTATCTAAAAGATTAACATAATTGTGTTATCATTCCATGAACTTAAGGAATTGATCTTTATGGTTCCCCGATAATAATGTTGGCACAGTAGGTGGCTACTACTTCTTATTATGTAGTTGGAATAAAATATCAAATAAGATCATTTTAATTTCTTCTACGCATAAAGACAATCTATATAAACTGTACTTATAGAAAATACATATTGAAAAAATTAAGATTTACTTACGGATGACCATGAGAGACATACCCAGATTTACTTAATTTCAAAATTAAGCTATCATTTTTGATAAAATATGAATTGTTTTCAAAATTGGTTAGGTACTGAAAATAAAAATTCTTTGCGTTACTATGATAATAAAATGACAAGCCGAGGTAGCGTTCAATAGAACGCCAAAAGCCCACTTAACTAATAAGCTAAGTGGGCTTTTGGCACAAGGCCTTGTTTACATTTTAATTTACGCCTTTACATTATTTACATAGAAAAAAGTAAATAAAATACCTGTATGCACTAACACACCAAGAACTGATTCTCATTTAATACAAATACAAAGTAAGACCGAAGTAAAAACTAAAATACCAAAGTTACTTGAAACAGTTGAAGAATTAACTGTTTTATGAGACAAATTCAAAAAAGGAACCCGCACAACTTGAATTTCCAACACTTGTAGTTTTTTCAACAAATAGAGCAAAAGCTTGAATTATAAACTGAATTTAAAAACCGTCTCAATCCTTGACCAAAGAAAAAGAACTTCCCGAAAGTCGAGAAAAATAAAAAGAAGTACTTAGTTCAAGGAGTGTTTGCGCGGGCGCTGTAAGTATTTGTGATTCCGCTCATGCGCGCCGCCATATTTGTCTTATTTCACATCACCCTGTTAGATCTCAATCTCTACTTATTATTCAGTGATGCTGCTGGTTGCTTTTTGTAATATTTAGCTTTCCTTGTATGCTGCTGTGACTCAATCCCTTGGATATCATCTAACTAGTTGTTTGCTGAATATGGTAATTGCTTACTACGTCTTGAATATATTCCAAAATACAACATAATATTCCTGGTAGCACAGATTTTTGAAAAAAAAAACTATGAAATTACAATAGCCAATATTGACTGATAAAGTATTTCATTATAAAAGCAAATGTGAAGAAACTGCACAAATGAACAAGATGAAATATTAATTCCCAATCATCATATAAAATATAACCAAATGAAACTGAACACAAAGTTGCAATGTCTAAGTTGTAACATTTGCCGTGTGACTTTTGTGGTCTCAGTTTGTTGAGATTTCAGAACTGTAGTGCATAAAAGGACAATGCCAGAAACTCTATAGAACTTTGCCCCACTCAAATCAAAAAGTCATTTACAAAACTGCAATATGCAGCATCTTAAAGCTTATTTATTACTGTTAACTAAACATTTGTTCTAATGCCTATAGAACTTGCGGTTTCTGTTAATATCTTAAAACAATAATGACATTGATTATAGGTTAGGTGTAGTTTATAATTGTTATAAAGCGATTTAATCAACATATACGTTACGCATTATCATAATGATTGTAAGCGTAATATGAGTTTTTGTTTAACAGGTATTTAACACTTTTTTGTTGTGTATCATGAGCAATAAGTAACACAATAGGAAATTCAGGGGTTGAAATCCTTTATCATTAATTTGTAATCGGCAAGTTCTACTGAAAAACAATGTATTGTGAAATGGTCCTTCAATCATTACAACTAATTTCATTAATTGACATTTCCTGTAAATAGCTGGGGCAGGATCTGGCATTGTCATTTTACACAAATGTCACAAAATTTGCATGCCGAATTTAGTAGGCGGTATGTGAAGAACTATTGTGTATATATACATATTATAAAATCTGTAAGATACCATATTTCAGGCAAATAAATGAATCTATCTATATCTTAATGTAAGTATCTTTCTTTCCAAAATGTCTTCCTTATTGATTGATATTTCATAAAATAGTAATTCAATGGGGTTCTGGGATCTGTAAATACATACTTTTAAGGTCGCTTATCATATTTTGTTCGACATACGACCTGGCACTGACTTGCAAATTGCAGAAAACGTAAGAAAACTTGCTTCCCTTTACTTTTGTTGTTACTGACCTTGCAAGCACATTAAAATAAAATTTACCAAAAATACCTACTATTATAACTGCTTCGTTAACTTATTCTTAATCAGAAGTTAAATTATTCTATCATTATTAATCAGATGTCATTAATGTCACAGTCTTTATGATAGTTATAATTTAATCATTCTATGTATCAAAAAGAACTGACATTAACAACTTCTGAAGTTTTATATGTATGTTTGCTTTCTTGCCTTCTAGAGTTACAATTTATATAATAAATGGAGATATTTTGTTTTGAAACAGTCGGTACCCACAGTCACACTTGTGTTTTCAGGGAGAGGTCTTTGGAGTGACTTTACTCTACATATTTACCGAACTCAATAGTAAGATTTTATTTAGCACACTAACCAAATCTTATTTTGTTAATTGATTTGTGTACAGTGATTAAATGTACAATCTTTGCATTACCTAGAAGAGTCTATTAAACTTGCTCTTTCTCATTTGAATTCAGCTTGATCCGTTATAGAGCAAAATATAGAAACACAATCATCAACTGTTGACATCATAAACAAGGCTTAGAAAATACTTGGCAATGCAAATCTCAATAAAATTTCCATAAAATCATTGTTCAGATTATTAAGTTCCATAAATTGACGCTTTGATTGATGGATTTATTCCACTTCTACTTCCCGTAATTATTATGTTTATGGATCGAACAAAACCTATGATGCTTGGGTGCGCATCCGATGCCCCTGGACAAATTGAATAAACCTAAACGAGGCGAGAAGTTTCCGCGCCTTTTTTGTTTCATGCAAACGTTTGATGGGACCTTATCGAACAAAAAACTGAGGGGCACATTCAAGTGTGTTAGTACAGCATGAAATGGTCTTACTCGCGGTCATAAATTATCATCTTAATAAGTTAATGAGTGATTCCAGCAATACTTTTGTTTTTGTTACTCACCACGCAAGTGCCAACGCTACCGGTCACCGCACACCCGTTATTGCCATAAAAGAAGCGCGCGCCGCGCATCTGCCTTTATCGAATTTGATTAAACTTCATGTTTATTTATCGCGTATTTATTTAATACAAGTAGACCTGCGCACCGACGCCATTTAGAGACAATAAGACTTGAAATGACAAAAATATTGCTAGCTTTTTGTCCGACTATTTAATTCCTGAGGTCACTCCCGTTTGAAAGTTAACGGCTCGCATGGGAAAAGTCCCGACTCAACAACTAGTTTGTTTTGGAATTTACGTACCTAATGATGAGATTTCTCCAGTGCGTTCATGATGCGCTCGCACATGTTGGAGATGACGTTGACTTGAGTTGTGCGTATGCTGGATCGATTCGCGGCACGTAGCGCCGATCAGACGCTATCGAACTTTTAATTTCAGCAAAAAATCGTTTGCGAAGCGTCAAACATTACCCAGTAACAGGTGAGTCGGTTACCTCCCGCGCGCAACAAGCAAAAAACAACATCTGTTAGTGAGAAATTTATGCAAGCATCGGTCGTACACACGATCATATCTACTTGAAATACGTCGCTGGAGACAAATTGCAGTCACTTCAAACGTGGCGAGCGAGTCCCACTGCCGCAACGGAATAAGCAAATAGCCGATTGTTTCGCTCCCGGCCGGGGATGGCGGCCCGAATAGGTCTTAACCCCATCGTAACAAAATACAAAGTCGTGTAGTAGTCGCACGCCGTAAAGTACCGTAAACCTGAACGTAAAGCACCGCACTTCAGCTTTGAATCAGCATAATTATCGAATAGGCAATAAATCGTGCGGTGTGCGGCCGCGTGCTTCGTATTGTCTGCTTTGACGACATTATTGTCTTTAGTCTGCGGCAGAGTCTCGCGTTCGACGTCCAAGCCGTCATATCCACCACCTTGCGTAAAAAAGTAGCCGTGCGTTATCAATATATGTATACTGCCTGACGCGCACAGATAAAAACTTGAGGCCGATTAATTACGCTTTGGTAAACGCAATAATTTATGGCACTGCACTAAAGATTCGCATGTTCCTTTTAAATACTGGTAATTTGATTAATTGTCGTGCAATATAAAATCATGTCTGCCAAGTTTTGTTATGGAAAAGTTGTGACCTAATTATTCAATGATAATAAATTCATTCATAAAGAGAGTGGTCGAAATTGTCCAATGTTTGCTTATCCATAATTTCATCTATGATTTACAGTGATGGTCCGACCTCATCGGTTCGATAATGAATGAGGTGGTCGTAAACGGCGAAGTCAAGAGAACATTAATGTCAATAAAAAAGCCATAAACCCTATTAGCCGTCATAAACTTCACCACATCTGGTCAATAACTCGTTTCGCGTACAAATAGTACTAATTGAATAATTAAAGTTTTGTATGGTAAACGATATTGGTACAAGGTAGGTATAATATAATGATTAGAAAATATACAAAAGTTTCATTATTTAATGAGTTTTTATTATTTACGGTACCTATTACGGTGAAATAATCAAAAGAAAAATACTTTTCTACTAAATTCCCATAACTACTTTGATATGATAATGCAGTGCAATATAACAAAAGGGCGACGATCATTTCTTTATAACATTTACGAAAAAAGCCGTAAATTTTCATGTCAAAGATAGCTCGCAGTCGATAGAGAACACGGAAACGAACTTTTTGTTATAAACGCCACAGAATAGAACAATAAATTACGTCAAGGTGTTACGTGTTTTTGGCCACAATTCTCCAAAACACAGCACTAAGCACAAGTACATTGTTACTAGAATTACCATAATAATCGGTTACCTGCTTATTCGCAGGTGAATTGTCACTTTTGTCTATGCGTTTAATAGTTTGCGCAACTTTTATTGCAGTTTCTCATTGTCAAATGGGTCCTTTCTTTGTTTTTTGCAGTTAACGGTAACAAAAAAGGAATTTTGTAAACATAACGGTGCAAATTTGCATCTTTTCTCTATTTTACATCACAATAGGATAGGCCCGTTTTGTTTTTTTGCTTGTAACATTGCGATTTTTAGGAATTCTCTCCTCTTGATATTTATGTTTTAATATAACACATGTTCTTGTTTTGACTACTGTTATTCATTGAAACAAATGTTTGTCATTGTTCTTTGGTCCCGTTTTGCTACCGTTAAGTTGTTTACCGTTTTTAACATACATAAATGTGTCTCTTTTCAATAAAACGTGTAGTTTACAGCTATGAAAAAACTTGTAATTATTGTTGTTATTTTCATTCAATATGGTATTGTGCAATATAGATCAGTTCTAAGGTTGAGTCGCGTTACGCAACAAATAAATAGGTAATTAACAACGGTTTCATCTGGCAATTCTTTGTTTTAATTATATTATTGTGAATGTCTCCATCAAAAAGTTTCATAACAGTTAGGAAACGGTGGTACTTAGTGTATACCTGGAGATATTCAGACACAAAATTTTTGTATATCCAACATGATTTTTATATCTTAACAAAATCAAACAAATATGGAACTACCTTCACGGAAATTATAGAGAAATTGTGACGACTGTTTTGGTTGAAAGACAAAAGTAAAGAAGAGGCATAGGTCTTAACGACAAAAAGAAAATATAAGCATTACTTAACTCACCACAACTCCCAACACGCAATTTTTTCTCCTCCACCATAAACAGAACTTCAAAACCGCAAAAGTCAACTATCCTAAGTATAAACGAAGTTGCGAGTCCGTCGAAGAGTAGGGAGGCAGCGTGCTTCCAAAATTGTAATATTTCAAAATTACTCAAGAGTCGCGTTTGCTTGAATAATGCGATAACTTTGAGCCGGGGGTGGCAGCCCCCCGCGTGCGTGCTTCACCGCCCGCCACTTGTTTTTGAACTTCTGCTCCTGAGTTTGATCAAAATATACTTGCACCACCCGCTTCATTTGAGCTCGTTTATTTGACCAGGACAATACAGACTGTTGTGTTGTTTTGAATTTAATAAACACTGTCTTAATAATCAACACAATAAGAATAATCAAAGAAGTTCTAACTATGTACAATTTCTACGTAGGTAGGCACTATCATGTTCAATCTACCTTTTCCCTGCCTATATCAAGTTTGGATTTCCCTTATTCTAAAGAGATGCAGCTAAATATAAGCATTTTACTAGAAACGTCACACGATAATATTTAGGTTGTATCATAATTGTAAAAAATATAAATACATGCATTCAAAATTGAAGCACAGAACCGGTCTAAGTGGTGATTCTTGATGCCTATGAATAGAAAAGAACAGAATTTTCTTAATTCAAGTTACCAAGACTCAACAAGATTATTAGTAAAACTTACGACTATGTTAGTAAGTACAAACCCTATACAAAATCAATGAAAACAATACAATAAATAACGGCTGGTCACCGTGGCGACTTCTCATGAGAGACGGCACTACAGTGTCCCACGTATACACAGTCCAGGCAACTGGCAACCATGCCATGACACTGTTGGAGCCGCAACACCCAGCTATGTCCAGCAGTAGACGTCTTTCGGCTTGAATGATGATGATGATGATACAAAATTCCTATCAGAACAATTTTAAAAACCCGTATCAGAAACATTTTTTACACTATTTCCTAAAAATTCAGATACTAAACAACTTCATATTGTAAGTTTCATACGGAAACACGAGAAAATAACTTTTTCTAAAGACTTATGAAGTACCGAAAGCTTAATATTTAGGCACCTAACAGAATTTATCTCTATTCTATGCTAAACAGGATTCGGACTACATTGAGAAATAAAAATTTAACAATCTTGAACATCTAGGCAAGCGTACTTAGGTTTTGTAGAGTAATACCTGTTCATGAGTTAAAACATATTGTCTACCAACTAAAATTGTTCGTATATTCAAGTCTCAACTGTAATTCTTTGACAGTTGTATGAAATGGTAAATTCACGTAGGGTGTCAATTTGTTTAAAAATTAATTAACCTGACAGTACAACAGTAGTCTGTTTTGTAGTCAATTTGTTTATATTCTAATACCAAGTAGGAATAACAAGCCTTCAAAGCTAACTTTTAATGAACCTCTGTAAACCCGGTTGACCTCAGGTCAGCTGGTCAGCTAATAGATATCTTTAACAATATCCAAACCTGTACTAAACAGGCTTACAAAAGGCAGGTGTGTTCAAACTCAATAGATTCAAATTGATAGGCTGTGTTAATTTAATGAACTGCTAACAGTACGCGGCTTCTGTTGATTAATATTGTATTTTGTTTGTTACCTACTCTTTCTGCGTAGGTGAATAATGATCAATTGAATTTGGAAACTATACTTAGAGCTTTAAGACAGTCCTAACAATTTAGGTTTCAAGATTGTTGCTGTCGATAGTTTTCACTATAATCATCTAATCATATTAGAAAAGATATAGGTACAGTGTGATGTGAATCCAGAGATGTAAGGTAACTACTGAATAAAGGAATTACAATAAACATGACCACCCCATCTAAACCAATCTGTGTAAACATTGCAAGTATTCTGGGGAGTTTGTTGCGCCACTTCTTCTGCCCAGCTAAAGAACAAGGAAGTGGTGAAGGGCGTTTTGGGGGTCTGCAAAAAGGCTGATTCTCAGCATATTTAGAATAAATGACTTCTGATTTTGATTATAAATGATAACAGCACAGCACGGTTTATAATGACAAAAGGGAAGACGGGTTAATAGGACAGTTAAAGGCATAGAGAGAGCGCAGTTAATATAACCCCAAAAAAGAAAAAAACGTAGACGATGATGACCGCACAGATCAAGAGGCTTTAATAGCTACGAAGTTTAAAATACCAGTACAAAACTTGTTGGTATTTAGTCATGTGGTGATCCATACATAAATGAAGCTAATGGTGTTACCTGACCCAAAAAACTGATTGTAACAGAGTGTGGAGGTGTGAATAACTACAAACAATATAAGAAGGAACAAAATGAAGTATGTGGCGACAAATTGTTGACTAATTTAATGTATCATGGCTAATAAATTCTCAAGCAAATAGAGATAGTTAATCAGATCTCAGGCGTAATAGCAAATGCTTGGCTAACACGCCAAATCGGTTGGTTGTCGAAATATAGTGAAAACACTACTAATTCTCTCATGAATATAGCAGCTTATAGAGAAGGAGCATGTGAATCTACCGACCGGCAAATCAACAACGGTTGATTCAAAATGTGAGTTACACACCTAAATCTGACCAACATGATTATACATTCAATTTGGAACATACTGTTACAGTACATGGGATTCACAGAAAGGAATAAGGTAGATGAGTATGACCATAATCAAACAAGTGCTGATGATCAATATATTATTATCACAACAAAATTGTTGCTATATCTTCAACCACTACTTTGTCGTTACAAAATCTATAAAGAGGAAGTAGGCGAATTTGATCATTATGCTGGTGATCAACTTTTGTTTGGTTTAACAAAATTGCTTTAACATCTTCAATGACTGCCTTGACAGAATAAAATCTGCGTTCTTCTAATACATTCGAATGTACTTTATCATACGGTGACTGACTATGTACGAGTAACTATGGTATCTATGTATGTATGATTTATGCGTCATGTAAATCAATTTCACATCCTTATCGACATCAGATGGCAACCGCATCCTGTGCTTCAAGTTTACATAGCAGTCTAGTAGGAGATATCAATCTCCATAGATTTTACAAAGTTATAAAATATCTTGAAAAAAAAATCTTGATAGTGTCGAAGTAAAATATCATTTTGTAATTGATAGCACCTTTTTATTGATACTTTTTATATTGACGTATTTTGTAGTTTCAAGTTATTTATCACTCTCGTTGAGTATCAAATCTGTGTTTATTCTGTTTTAAACTACCAAAAATAATGTAAATAGGTTTGTTTGGACCTCTCGGATAAGTAAATACCCCATTTTGCAATATGAAGGTGAAGAGTACTCTGCGATTCAAAAATGTTGAATTCCATCATCTTTTTTATGAACCAAAATTTCCATAATTTATAGAAATGACTATAAAATAATGAACTGCAAGAAGAACACGAGTCGAAGCTTTAACAACAGAATCCCGAACACAAACGAGGCATTTAAAAACTCATAAAATAACATTCACCATAAACTTACTGACGACAATGCGTTGCGTCCTCGCCTCCACATATACACATATATGGCAGGTTACATTTACATTCATACAAACCTATATATAAATGTACATGTGTATTCTGGAGGCCGCACGTGGTCCATACCATGTGATAAACCGGTCTTGGGCAAGCCTAGTAACCTCTAAACGACACCGTACGTGAACACTCATGAAGGATGCCAAAGCGATACTTTTATTTTTCATTTAAACACCGTGAGATATATTTTGTGAGAAACAAAATAAGTCGCACAGGCATGTATTTTAAACACGTCTACATTTTTTGCAACCTACGTGTCGTATGGAATTGTCATAGTTTTAACCAAGTTTCTCACAACTTTGTCGTCTAACTGCTTAATATTTTTGTATCCAACAAGCCTAGTGGTTACTTCTTTCATGAATTATTTATGGATCTAATCTTAGACGCCGATAAATCCGCAGTTATCAGCACGTATCTATGGGTGACAGCTATGCAAATCACTTCAACTGGTAAAGAAGATGTCCACGTAAGTACTCTCAAAAAGGCGTTATTACGTTCTTTATTAGGAAAACACCATTCTTTACTTCGTTATTAGGACTACCAGATGCCGTCTGACACCAAATTACAGACTCATTTATCTTGTTCATTAATTTAAAAATGATTAAATGTTATAGTGTGTACTAATACGTGCAAAAAGCGCCTAATAAGTGCTTTTCTTTGTTTTGATCATAATTAATCTGTGTAAAAAGTCCACCATCTCAATATAAAATTTCTTGCTATGAATCTAGAATGTCAGAGAGTGGAGCAGTGGTGGCCCAGTGGTAACGGCCGCGACTTACGAGTTGTAGGTCGTAGGTTCGAACCCAGCCAGGCGCTTAACTTTGTGTAAATTATTTCGTCACCACTGCTCTCAAAACGGTGAAGGAAAACATCGTGAGGAAACCGGCATGTCTTAGAACCAAAAATTCGAGGACATGTGACATCTACCAACCCGCACTGGGCCCGCGTGGTGGATTACGGCCCACTCCCTCTCACAGAGAGGAGGCCTGTGTCCCAGCAGTGGGAACACAATAGGCTGATTATGCATGCATTATGCAATATAGAATGAATAAAAAACTGCCTTTTAATTTACACCTTTACTGTAATGTAGAACAATGTTCGCACGGCTACATATCAAACTATACATTTCCAGTACAAGCTGACTTCTCTTTGTACGAAAAGACTTTACAATGCGAGGTCAGCTAAAACTGGAAATGTGTAGCTTGATGGGTAGCCGTGTGAACATGACTGAAATAAATATTTGTTTGCATTGTTAAAATACCGTTTACATTTACAATGCTTTTAAATTTGTTCGTATGATAAACTGTTTTCTGTATCTTCGGTGGTCGAATTATCATGTAAATTACAAAGTTTTCAAAAAAAAAAAAAACGGGGGTTCTTTAATTTACGCCTTCATTATAAGGTACAATTAAGTATCCAACCGAAGCCAATAATTGTTTAAATTGAAAACGCTCGCGTCCCGGGAAGTCGGTGGATGTAACCGCACCTGCGAAACTTGGAGCCCCGGGCAACTTGAAGAATTCTCAACTCTTAGAATTCCCGGCTAGGAACTTGCTTCGTCTCGTTAGCAGCTTGCCGCTAAACCTCTTCTTATTTATCCCTTTACTTTATTCCATTTGCGGTTGGCTTTTACTATTTTAGCGCTATTTTTCATTTTACGTAATACAATTTTCAAGATGTGCTGCGAGTGAAAGACTGACATAGACCGTACTTGTGCATCTGCTTCGTGCTTTTGTTCCTGAAGGTTCGAGAAAGGTCTTTCAAATACGCTTAACTAATAACTTATATTCTAAGCACAATATTTCTAGTAGTTGTGGAAACATTGTGCTTAGAATATAATATATATGTAGTTGAAGCATACCCACAAGCTTAATTTCGCCATAAAAAAAAAATTATAAATAATACCTGCACAAGATATAAATTACTTATGTTTCTTATTAAATTGTCACTCATCTATTTTACTAAAGTCTACAACAACGCCATCTATCAAACGTGAAATATTATGTCGACAATATATCAACGTGAAAAAACTTGATTAACGATACAATGCTAATGGAGATCTTTAGTTTTGGTAATTCTTGTTATGTAAATTATTCGTTGAGGTAATAATTTCTCGAGGCCGTAGATTTCCATTAGCTTTCGAGCCACGATTACTTAATAATAAGGCTATTAATAGCTAATGAACAGAAATTAATGAAAGACGCATGTTCTCTCAGCTTTGTGTAAAGATATTTCTCTAAGAAATGATGCGTCCAAGAATTTGATACCTCGATACTCCTACTATTTCTTATAAAGTCATCGTTTTGAAAGGCCAGGAACTTGTCTTTTATACTTTACTTGTTGCATTAACCACAGCATACCGCAATTATATCATATCAATTTTTTATCTAACATTTAATAGTAATAAGATCTGTCATTAAAACCATTCAGTCCGATATAGCTTTCTAGAATTCGAGTCATGCAGTTGTAAGGTGTCGGAAAAACGCTGGCAATTCCATGAAAATGCATCGTCGCAAAGAAACCCGCCGAGGAATGCCACATGCTGTCTTTTAATCGATATCAGTCATATCACGAACCAATTTAATCTTTGTGAATGATGGATTAATGTTAAAAATTTACTGGCGCCCATTTGGTTGTTACGACGTTTTGTCGCATAAGTATAATTGTTTCGAGTTTTTATTTGAGCAAGGTGCAGATATAAAATGCGAACGTCGACTAAACGTTCCGATTATAGCAAAGATAGTGGTATACAGTTATTGTTTGTATAATGCATTTAACGTGCCTGGCAATAAATTATGTGAAATTATTTTATATAAATTCACTGAGTTTTAGATGAAAGTAAAAACGTTATGGAAACAGCGCGTGCCATGTTGTGAAATACTTGTTTTTGTTGTTATAAAATGTTTATTTTATTTTTAAATGCCAAGATAATGATGTAAGCTAAATATTTGGACTAGTTATGACTTATCATAGTTGATCATACCATCTGGCATACCTGCATGCTCCAACTGCCTTAGGAAATGACAGCACTATTCTTAATGACATTTGAATAACATGACATTTTCAGGGATTCGCTTCATGAATCAATCAAACAATATTCATGGTAATTACAAAACAAAGACATTAAGTAACGAACAATCTTGCAAAATCATCACAATAATAACGTCAAAATAATGTAATCGTGTTAACGGGTCATTATGACCCTGGTAATTATTGCAATTAATTATAAGCTCCTTTTAATAAACAAAGTACCCTCCGACCCCTATATCATTAGACGTTTCAAAGACGGTTATTAATACCCCTTACTTTAGTTTATTATCCGTAAATTGTTACTAATTTGCCGGCTCCGAACGTGTTAGCGCACGACAGGCTGTTTGCGAAATATTCGGGAAATTTTAACTTTGTCTGATTTAGTTCAGCCGAAATAGATTGATGAAATGTGTAAACAACTATATCTGGTGTTACCTAACTTGAATGACAATGAATAAGGGAAAGTCACTAAATTACTAAAATTAAAAAACAAAAAAAAACAAAAAACTATTAATAAGTAAGTAAAATTATTAGCTACGGGGACGAAGGCAGAGGGAAAAACACGTTATATTTTTATACGAATGCGTGTTTACAATGATGCGCCTATCTAAACAATTGTTCTTGCAAACAAAAAACTAATTCGAGTAATTTTAAAGATCATTCTAAATATGCTTGACTGTTCGAATATAACTAAAGTTATATTAAGTACTACCAGCCTGCACAAGATAAGGTTGACTATTGCAGACAACCTTTACAGTACCTAGGTAACTAAGATGATTCTAAAGTGCATTAGAAATTGTAATAACCTTTAAGCGAGTGGACCGATTTAAATGAAGTAAATGCTGAAATAAATAATACCCCATTAAACTGACTATATTTCCAATTCGTTAAATCTCTTAAAAAGTGGAAAAACCACATTTCATAAATCATTAAAGTCATATATGATTATGACTTTAATGATTTAATATTACGGTATAAAGTAAACAAACTGTAGAGATATTTCTACATAAAAAAACACATAACTGTATTATTATTTACACACGCTAAGACGTGAAGACGTCATTATTCTAGTTTTTATTACGTTAAAAATATTAATATTCATAGCTTACTGTACGTTAACTATATCATTTAATTTAATAAACAGTTCACGCTATTGTCCGTTAGTGAACTACTTAGATTCTTCGTCGTAACTTTTTTCTAGCTTATTTTAGCTTAAAAAGTGAACAATGCCAAAAAACAGTAGGCATTTTTGGTTTCCTGGATATAATTTTTTCTTAATCCAATTTGGTTGCAGCATTTTCATTCTGTTTATATTGTTATAGAAAAATATGGACAAACTGGTACTTAGGTTCATATAGGTTTACCTATGAAGTAGCCGTTTTTCAGCATTACATCTTATTCATCAATATGGACACGTTAAAAATACGAGTTATTTTGGAATACGAGTTCCGTGGCGGTAGTAATGCCGCACAAATGGCTCGCAACATTAATCACGTTTACGGAGTGAACAAACAAGCGAACGCACGACTCGTTATTGGTTTCAACGGTTTTCAACTCTCGGCGATAAGCAGTGCGTTGAAGATCCAATGTGCGAAAAAATCCCGCCGCGACCTTTTTATGTCTTAGATACTTTACTCTAAATAGGTTTGTTGCCCGTTCGTCTCCATATGTAGGTACCTCCTACGCTTTGGAATGGGCAATTATCTTCATCTTTCTGACTGACCGACCCATTGACAATTCAAAATTACCCGTGTAATTGTTTTATTTGAAATAAATTCTTGAGTTTGAGTTAGGTAATATCTAGTAGGTATACCTTTGTTCAATCATTAACATCTCGAAAACTACAAAGTTACCTAAATATTTTAAACGTTACCTATTCCGAATTCTACGAACCGATGAAAAATGGATTGTAGATGTTGTTTTGTCTTTTTCCAAAGTTCATCTAAGCATACATACTTAAGTGTAGCATAAGTTACGTAATTCAAGTTAGTGTGCCCGCATATGCAGGCTGTCTCAAGGACTAATAAAGATTGTTGAACAACAGTACAGTAACGAACATTTATATCTTACAGTGACGCACAATTCAAAAGTGTTTTTCTCGTATATTGAAAATTGTATTTTTGAGAAAAGACCTTTATGCAGTATGCTTTTGATAACACTACATTCGTAACACTATAAAATTTCTACCAGTCCTTTAGATGAAAACCGGTTTTGAATCTTTCTTATGTGTAAGGTATTTATGCTCGCGACTGTACAACACCGACGCCATTTAGACCATACCAAGGTCTGATTTCACCAATGAAATTGAACGTGATCAGTACATAAACTCCGTTTAAGAGCTGTCAGTGTCATTATTTTCTATGGATATTTCATAGACACTGACAGCTCTTGAACGCGTTTTGTATGTGCTGAACGCGTTCAGTAACATTGGTGAAATCGGCGCTTAGGTACATACAAGTAAAAAGTAGGAACAGGCACATCACATCAAACAAATTGGCTTTGTTCGGGTTTTGAAATTGTTGTCAATTCCAAATGATGTCATTTCCCCTATGACAAATATCAACTTTAGGCAAGTTGTAAATTAAGGTGATTTCAGAATGACTTGTACCTACTATTGAAAATGTCATAAAAATGTTTGAAGTTGTATCGCAAACTGAACTTTATCTGTTGGTAAGATTTTCGAAAAGAAATAGATATGCAGCATAATTAATACCTACTTACTTAGTGTGGGAACAGGCATAAAACACATACACATTGGTTGCTCGGGTTTTAAAATGAGTCCCGAAGCCATATTCAAATCCTTGTTTCCTATGAAGGTCGTTTCCACTTAATCAAATATCCACCTAAAGCTTTCAGAATGACTATTGCCATTGAAAATTTCATAAAAATGTTTGAAGTTGCATGAACTTAATGTGTTGGTAATAAAGTAGTTTTTTAAACACATTTTGTTTTCCTTTTTGGAAACTTATATGACAGGTTAGGTTTTCTTTGGATGCATCTCTGTTCAGGTTTCTATCCAGGTACTGCCAAATTCCAGTGCAGCTAGGACAAAAACGTTTTACAAAATATCAAAAGTAGGTCTCATTTAAATGCCAAACAAAGGACAAGGTGAAGATCTGTATAAAGCTCGCAACAAATTATAACTATCTACGCAACAGCTGTTATAAAAGCCCAGCTATAATAAATAGTTGTGTATGAATTATGTAGACATGACAAGTTTTTATTTTACACTATATTTTCAAAGATTAATAGCTATTAATACAAACGTTAAGTAGACTAAACATTGTCGTTTTGATAGACACAAATTACAAATTCCATCATTTTTAATTTTAAAAAACTTCTAACTAATAGTAGCATACAGCAGATTTCTTGTGATATTTTGTTTATAGTATTTATTAATAGGCTTTCCTACTGAACACATACCTACACAACATTAACCCAAAGTCTTTGTCATAATATAGATCTCGCATATTTGTGAGAAATCACTGCACTATTAAAAGCGTCCAAGAACATTATATATAAAAAAAACATCTCAAAAGCACCCACCGGAACTCATCAAATTATATTTATTAAAAATGTAATCTAAGGAAACAACATAAAGAAAGAAATCTTTGATAAGTAATAACAAGAGTCAATAGAGCAGCAAATACTCTTGAAATGTGCATACTCAAATATTTTATCTAACATTGTCTCTTGAGTTATTTTTAATGATGTAGGTAAAAGCAGAGAAATTTCTAACAAAAAAATGTAATTGAGACGCATATTACGTCAGAACTATTTAGTGATATTGATGGTTATGCTTGAAATTTCCCAACGTTATTGAATCAGAAATGAAGAGATCCGCAGCAGAACCCGAACAATTGCCAAACTTAAGTGGCAGTGTGCAAGTGCTCGCAGCATCGATGGCCAATGGGGCCATAAGGTTCTGAAGTGGCGGCCGCGTACCCGAAGACGATGCTTTGGAAGGCATCGCACAAGGTGGACCGACGACCTTGTGAAGCCGCTGGATGCGGGAAGCACGGAACCGGTTGCAGTGGCGATGCTTGGGGAAGGTCTATGTCCAGCAGTGGACGTCTTTCGACTGGAATGATGATAATGATTTATTTCAATCAATTTCAATAACATGGATACACAAAGAAATAAAAGTTCGCTCAGTCTACTAGAGGACTACACTACACAGTCTCTAGTTTAGACTGAGGAGATTATGTTCTTTCGTTCTTTGGAGAGTCTATGGTATTACTAACCTACCTGTTTACTTTTTTTTTGCCATAAAAATTTAGGTCAGCATCCCAAAAATGCATCCTTTTACCATTTCCTGGCGCTTTCTATTGGACTGACGCGTTGACAAAGGAAATCTGTGGAAGTAATAAATTAATCTTTGCTATTAGCTAGTTTAATATACCTTACTAGCTGATCCCCATCTGCTGTCACCCCGCATTTACCAAAAGCATGATGCTACAAACAAAATATAAAGTCGTTTCACTGACAACCTTTAAACGGACCCTTAAATCCAAAAGCATTGTACCTCGATACATTGTGGCTTATCAACAATCTCTACGGATAGGAATTTTAACTAATAGTAAGTAGTTATCTACCGTCGAGTATCAGTATTATACCATCACGGAGCTCTTTGTGCTGACACGTCATCATCATGATTGGGAGGCTTTACCGGTTTCTGTCCGGGAGCAATGTTATTGGGTCACTTCTTGGGATGCTACATAGTTTTTCTTTTATCGTAATTAAGTGAGGGTTTTATTACAACGAAATACTTGAGAATCTTGGAAGCGTTTTCAATCTAGCTCAAGCCTGTAATGTCCAGATTTCAGTACAAAAATTAGTTATTATGTAACATTTTGGAAATCAAGTTTGGTTACGAACTTTGCTTGAGCATCTTTGGCTCCAACATTATCACGCATTCATTCCATAACACAAAGTTCAAAGGTCTACAATCAAACAGATCCCGCACAGAATCGAATCGCATGTGCGAAACCGGTTCCAATGGTCACAATAAACTTTATTACTAGCAACTAAACGACCAAGTCTTAGAATTAACCGCATCGGAAGAATCCTATGAAGCAATGCTGTATTTGTGGTAGCTACAATCACGGTAGCGGTCTCGCAATGAACCTGATCGGGCTTACACACTTGATTGATGGATAAAAGGACGCCGAGCACAAATTAAAGAACAATCCAAAGCCAACATGGCGATGGAAAAGTAAAATCAACAATTAAACTCGTTATAATATAAGTGGCAGTACAGACTGTGGTACGGATTTGTTGCAGGAGAGTTGCTTATTCAAAGTTATTTAACAATTCTCTTTGATGTTGACCTTACCTACCTACATGATTGAGTACCTACCTAGAATATATTTAAGAGAAGGTTTTACTTAAAAAAAAAAAAACGCTTTTTTTATTACGTGTTCTGTACAGACAGCACTACATTTCTAAGTGACATCTGAAATAACATAGAATGCAGTTACAAATTGTGTCCTTAAAGATACAATCGCATCCAACTTCTTGGACCACTAATGTACCAGTACCGGCCTTAAACTCTAAGCATAGCACCGTGAATAATTTTGACATACAGTGTAATTAAATTTCATGACTATACACTACGTACCTATGTAGGTAACTATGTAATTATGAACGGTAAAAAAAATGAAAATGTATCGTAGGAATTAAGCTAACATTTTTTCAGGTATACTATCCTATTATTAACATAGTTACTCCAATTAAAATGTTTTATGACTAACTCGAAGAACAAGTAAGTAGCAGTATTATTCATGTATGTACAATTTGGGGTTAAGGCTCACGCACGTTGTAAAATCAAGGTAGATAACAATTTATTTACAATTAGGTTTATGTTATGCGGTGAGAGTCCTATAAAAGAACACATTTGATTGTTTAATTCAGATAAAGAATACACGGTAGCGTAGTCGTTAACTGAGAAATTAAATTTAATCTTTGAATGTAAATGTCACAATCAATTTTTAATCGCAGTAAATTTAATTCTAGAATAGAATACCTATTATTTAATATTTTTTAACATTTATACATTCAAAATGTATGCAGTTTAATGAAATATCCAAGTGAGATGAATGCGAAGTTTCAATATATTCTCTATTTAATGTTATTTCCTGAGCGTTGCGTGGTCAAGGCGCCTGCGCATGTCTACGCTCACTCGTCAATTGCTTCAATCGAAGATGCTGTCCTTAGCTTCCGCGACATACTTAAAAGTTTATTTACTCTGTATATTAAAGTCCTGAGTTTCATTTTAAAATGGATTAATGCCTTGTACCATTTAATACCAGACGATCACTTCAGAACTGAAATACCTTCAATATTTTTTTTAGGGTTCATTACTTATAATCGTTTTGATCTTGCATCACTTCCGCTTACAAAAGTTTTAAGTAAGTTAAAACCGACAGCAACTAGGTACTTAATTATATAATCTGAAAAGCTTCCCAAATTAAGGAAAGCTCTTGTAAATTTTAACTTTGATCACAGCGCGTAGATAAATATTCATTTCACGCCTCACCAGTTGAAAGGGGCGTAAATATGAAGACCAGAATATTTCATAATAAATAAGAAGGTGGCGACGAGACGTTTGTCCTCTCCTGTGGCCTCGCAATGACTGACGTCAAGTCAGCGATGATTTATGCATCGCGGGCGCAGTCTAATTAGGCCCAGGCGCATCTCATTCTATGTAAATTTTGAGTCGGTCCACAGAATGAATGATATTCTCATCGGTACGATTGCAAACTTCGTGTAGGTTTAAACAAATAAACATATTATGAATAAGCCAGCCGTGATACGAATAAGTAATTACGTTATGATCCTAATATTCATTATTTTAATACTCTTTGTTTATATTTTTAAGAGAGCGCCTCGAGAGAAATAAATTTGACAACACCGTTGATCAACTACTGTTGTACGTGAGTGAATGTATTTTCACACGCCAGAAATTAATTCAGAGTAATTTTAGTACAGTCTCAAACCAAATAAATAGCACGTTCCCAGCGAAAGACTGCTCTTGAAAGCTCTGTACTAAGATCCCGTTGCGTTTGGGGACGTCGCGTCAAATCCAATGGAGCGTAGTTGGGCATCCAAAATCTGTGGAGACTGCACAGTAGCGTGGTACGGGGGCCCGAGGACGAGTAATGTTATGAGCAAGCCATTATTGTCTCGCCCCATACCGTAAAACATTACGCAGTCGTGCCGGGACCGACGAATGCATTTAGAGCTGTCAAATACCCCTTAACACAATTTGTATTTTATAAATCACGTAGTTCTTGAACAAACAATTTGAGTGTTTTCTTCAGCATTTCTAAAATGGAAGATAATGTAAACGAACTCTCAAAATTCACGCACGTTTTTCTTGTTTTTAATGTGTCTGATTTGGATTTAAGGAAATATATTCAAGCAAAAAGGCCGAAAGGATCAAATTATAAATAATTTAAGTGGAATTTCTTGGGTCACTACAAGGCTAATTATCGTGCCTAACCGTGCACCGGTGCACGCCATTAATCTGAACGCGTTAAGTTCTTCCTGGGATCGTTAATTTGTGTGCTAACCTAATAAATTAATTGAATAACAGGAAGCGACAACAAAGTGTGTAATAAATAAGCACATCTCAGGACATGTGTTAACTGTCAGATATTTTCATTTTATTTTGAAAATTGTATTAACAGCTCTATATAGCGTGGCAGTGAAACCGCTTAGGACCATCTAGTGAATGTTTCTACGTACAGTAAAAGATGCTACGATCCCATGGGAGTAAAAGAGTTATCAATAAGTTTTATACAATTGGAATAATTTAGTTTGGGATGAAGTGGTTGAAAGCGGATTTTGGCCAGCTTTTGACGGTTGGTTTTCTTGATAAGTATTTCCTCGAAGTTTAACGACATCACATTTGCTGAGGGGTTGGGGGAGACCTATGTCTAGCAATGAACGTCTTTCGGTTGAAATGATGATGATGAATATTTGCTGAAGACTTAATTTACACTTTAGAAACGGTTTCAGTTTATTTCATAAAGTTACTTGGCTTTGTTTTATCGTCTGTCCAGATTATGGCAGTACAATCAGTAAAATACAAACTTAAAATAAAAGGCAAACTCTACACACTTTACCAGTAGTCACAAACAACACACTTCGCATGCACCAGATAGATGGAACTGCACAAATAAGATATAAAATGTTGTCAAGCAGTAGTTTGACAAGCACGAAATCGCGAAACACAAAACGAGCGTCAACATAAACTAACATCCGGCAAACACTGATGTATTGCAGCCGCAGAACTATGGAAACAAATCTCTCCCTGTAATAATTTACGGGCGCAATATGGCTCCGCAGTTTGAAAACAAACAAACGAAACAAAAACAGAAGCGCGACCCGCGATAAAAGATGTCGCCACACTCGCTGGCCTCACTTTAAAGATAGACTAGCAAGAGCTTAGATAGCGGCAAATAAAGGACATGGACTTGCGCTTGCGACTGCACAGAGGCCCGTGGCCAATCAGCGACCGCCGCGTAATTATAGGTTGCGTTCGAATTAGGAACGACTGCCGTAGCTCGTGCTAATTGAAAATAGAATTCGCTGATTTATATCGTTTTGAGTCGGAAGCCTTTGCTGATTGTTTTTAACATGATTAACGAGCTCTCAAACTATATTTGAATTTGGATAGACTCCTAGTTTTGCGACAATTTATAAGCTTTACTTGTTGCCGCTACTGTGTTGAAAATGTTAATTGATAAATCGGCGGCAGATTAATGAATTTAATTTTACAATAACTGCTTCGATGCAACTTATCAAACAATTTGTTTTAAACATGCAGGTAGGTAGGTAGGTACTTAGTTACTATTCATTAGCATACTAACACGCAATAAATTAATCTCTAATGAATCTAATCTATTACATCGAAATTACAGAAGGCTTGTTGATATAATTTTATGCAGCTTAACTTTGAAGTACCTAACAGGTAATAAGATGTTTGATTTATTATATTTTAAGCATATTTACCTAATAAAACATTTCAGTGTTGCCTATATCTTTTTGAAAACTGCTTCTTTGTCTTCAATAAAACAGTTGTTTATAAATATTGATTATCTCAAAAAAGTAAAAAAGGTGATTACGCCCTGGACAATTAATAAACACAGATAAAATTCCCATAACAGTTATTCGAATTATAATACAAACATGACTCACGAGGAAACAAATTAAATGCCCACTGTCCGCGCTAGGGTTGCCAGCTCGATAAAATGCTTCGAATTGTCGGGTGCCTATCGTCATTCCTGACTCAATTATTTAAAAAACGAACGCCCGTTGCGTGCGTTTCCGTCCTTGTCCCGCGTGATTTTTGACGATATACCCGACTCTTTCACTCAAATGCGCCTACGTCGTCGATAACCGCGGAATGTACCGGCTGACTTCAGTCGGGCGGCGCTCATAGACAATTTAAATTGGAGAAATTGGTAGCCAAGTACTTCGAGGAACTGGTAATAACGGACAAACGTCAGCGTATGTAGATAGTGCGGGCACATCATCTATTACCAATGACATATTATTACAAGGAAACGAGGAACCCGTTTGTGGTGTGTTATTTATTTACTTACTGAAATGGAATAATAAATGCTCATAGAAACGCTCTAAGCTTTATTAAAAAGCGCTGGAATGGGTAAAACAAACATTATAGAGAAGAAGACTTCGTGTCGTGTAATTATTTTTAATGCTCAGCTTATCATTCGCGATTCGCTACAACAAAGTAAAAGCAAAAGCTGAGCAAAAAGTCCCCGATCGGCTCGGTGTCACTGCGCAACAAGAATTCTGAACAAATTCGAAATCGCAACTCGATAAGTGCAGGTACCGATAAGATATGCTATCGATATAACTGCAATATAATCAATAAAGCAGCTAATCAATCCAGCACACGTAATGTGTTGCGAGTTTCAATTAAGACTTGGCTCGCCAACTAGTTATTCGCGATTAGAGATAAAAACCCTAGACCATCATAATAGGGATAATTGTATTCAAGTACCTATATCATAACGTGTTGCAAGTTTTAATTGGCGTCCTAATACGAGCACCGTTTAAGTAACGAGCTAGCGATCAATTCATTAAGATGCAGTTGGCATGACGAACTTAATCCTCGAGAGAGAAGATCTTGCGGCCAGTGAGAAAACATAAAAACTCGGCGACGACGAAAAAAGTAAAATCCCCAAAGTAAACAGTTTACTTCCCGAGAAAATTTTCAAGTAGTCTTGAGCGCTGTATTAAGGGTAGCATAATAAGGCTTTCTGGATTAGGTGTAGTGTTCTTGAGTGAGAATAAACCCAAGGGAAATCCTGGTGCGCAGCTTTCCTTCTAATTTATTGCTCCTCCAACGGCCAGCGGCCTTTGTATCGGATCAGCGGGGAATGAGAAATATATTTCTAGATGGATTAACATGTTTGCCACTTAGAGGTCGGTAATTAGTGTATTCAGGGACTTTCGGCTTTTTGAGTCAGGTTTTAATGCTTTTGAGTTGAAGACAAGTGATGACATGAGCTTAAGAACTCTATGATCGGAAAATGTTTCTAAATCCATCAATGATTTATAAGGTAGCGAAATGATAAGACGAACGAAATGCAGTTAGTGAAAACAGAGCGCACACCTAGTAATTTAGACACAGTGCTATTTATTTGACATATTTGATAAACTGACGTTTTAATAAAAGCTATATATCTCTCACACGAAATCCCCGCATCAGCTTAAAAGCAGACTTAAAACTGCAAGCCTTTTTAGTCACCACGATTCTGCAAGCTCACCAAAATAACAAATAGCTTGGATTGCAGCCATCGAAAACAAAGAGATGAGGATAGCTGTATGTTACTGTCTGCTAAACAAATTGATTTAATGACTTCTTAAACTAATTGGATTTACCGGTCCACTTGCATTTCGTCTTTGCGTCGAGATTAACGCCCTGTTCACATCTTAACTTACTCGGATGTGTGGACAGCGTTGTTTGGCTATAAATTAAGAATTATATGCCTTTGAAGATAAAACATTTCACATAAGATGTACACCCCACTTAAGATTATAAAGCAGTTTTGTAAAACGATCAAAAGTATAAACAAGAGCTCGTTTTGAGATGTGTACTGAGTGTCTCAGGTCCTAAATAAATGAAAGAGCACAGTTAGGTTGCGTTGTATAGCGAGTGCTTCCTACTATTAATTCGTTGTAGTGAATTAGTGCGATGCACACACGTTTGTAGTGTGGAGACACTTCATTACGGGGGCAGGGCATAAATCAGGACTTCTAATATTAAACGTGCCTTGGTGGGGCAAATTGCGGCCCTGTCTGCGACTGTGCGGTCGATGGCAGCGACCTGATGAGCCGGGTTAAACCTTACTATTAATTACCCTCAGTAATTATGTGCACCGTGGCCCGACAGGCCAGTATGTCATAGTCTCAAACTCACTTCTTAAACCCACCATACACTAATACACTAAAAGTAAATTATTACCCGTAGAGAAACAAAGGTGCAGTGAAGAAAAGTTAAATCAACTTTATCTCTACTTCCATGCAATTTACTTTTTTTCTTTCATCACCCAAATGAGATATGAAATGTTTAAAGTATTTTTATTAATTTATTTTTCCCCACTGGGCGAGATAATTTCGCGGGCCCCACCAAGATCTTCTACTAATGTGATTTTAATGTACTTAAATGTCTCCTCACCTATATTTTTATAATCTGTTTTGTGATTTTATTGTTATCTGAATTTTATTTGGCTTTATTTACGTACTTAGCTGAATGTAATTCTTGTTTACGTATTTTTATCATTCTTGTGCTTTCGTAACGCAGCTTATTTAAGAGCTTAGTTAAAAAAACTTAGTCCTTGAATTTAGAAAACGTGTAAGAGTTAATGTTATTTAATGATTTCAAGCTCAGATGTCTGAATAAAACATTATTTTATCTTTGTATCTGTACACTGCAGTTCTTGGAAATTCTAGGTTTAAACATATTAACAAGTTATGTTTGACTATTAAATGGACATTGACTTCCTGAAAGACGCGTAGGTATCTGCTGAACATACGCGTATGTACAAGGTAATTTAAATAACGACTTAAATATAACACTTAGAATGTCATTTTCACCCATAGATAAATAAAAATAAGTAATGGGGGGAGAATTTGAGAAAAAGCGCAGTTTATAATATTTTTATCTTTTTTTGACACTATCGGTCCCTCCCTGTTCTGCGTGTTCGAGACAGGGGCGTATCGAGAGTCATTTAGGTTCTGGTCCCCTATCTGACCCCTTAAGAAATATGGGGTTCGAATGGGGACGAGACTTTCACTCTTAAGTGTGAAACGTCGATTTAAAATAAAGGATTAATTTGATTTACAATACACTTCTTAATTTTAGAGGCAGCAGAACTTGCTGAACTTTAGTTTAAAACTACCAACAGCAAAAAAATCAGTTGGATTCTCAATCAGATTCACAATTTGTTCGTAGTAAGGTTTTATGCTACATTATTGTCACTTACAAACCAAAATTGAACCATGCCCGAAAATAATGACAGACTCGCCAAATTGAGACCTAATATAACTATGATAGACCTCTGCCTTTCCTTGCTAGTTGTACCTACTATGCATAAATAGATAGATACTAGCCTACATACAAATTCCGTGATACATTTTTGCTTGCGAAAGGTGTCAATTATATTAATTGTTATTGCATACCTCCATTTATTATTGAGAACATCGCTATTATTGCCAACATGACGTCACGAAGTCTTGTTTTAGACCTCATTTGAGCAATTGATCGCCTGAACGTGGCTCAAATGGATCGGAAAATTCTCGGGATGTTTGAAATTATTTTTGTCGCGTCGGCTCCCGTGGCGCAGACGTTTATTCGCCAGTGTATCAACGCCCTACTGATGTATGGTGCGTTCTAACATGTACTGTATTAACTTTTTCGTTCTATTGTTTCGGCGTATTTGTTTATTCGAGCGTTTTTGTGAAAATTCTGGGCAAATTTTTGTTTTTTGTGTGATGAACGCTGTCGTTTCGTTTTATTGTTACGTGACATTTAACTCGGTACACTTAAAGCGTATACAAATAGGTATAAGTTAGTTAGTTAAATATAAATAAGTTAACATCTGAGAATAACACCAGTTTTTGAAATTATTATTAGGTTAAACTACAACTTTTAATATGAACTACTTTGATAATAACTTACTTAAATAAGGAATTCATTTGAAAAATCTTGAGTTTATGGCGTCCCGTGGTTTGTCAATATTATATATATGTGACAACTAACATCCAGTAATTGCTCCAACTAACCAAACCAAACTGCTATCTCACATTTCAACAGATCAACTACAAAAACGACTGTGTTAGGCAAAGCCCGATAATTAGCACATCTTTTACCCAACTCGAGCCACCTAAACATCTTAGCCCCAACTTTACTTTAACAAACAATTCAGTTCCCACATTCATGTCAATGGCTCGTTTGCTTTGAACTTTAGAAAGGCGGCCGGGCCCTCGAGTATCAACCTACGAGCTACGTACGAACTCACACATTAAAACTTTGCCCCAAGTACGGCCCTGGCGAGTGCGTTGTACAGAAAAATGTACTTAATTAATTAACATTATTTATGATGAGTCGTAAATTTATTTATTAAGATAGAAAAGTTCTGAATGCGTGTAATTTTTCGGGGATATTTAAAAGCGTTGTTGTATTGTTAACAAGGCATTTTTGTGTAGGTTAAAAGAAGTTCTGTTAATTTTTTATAGGTTCTTTAATTCGTTTAAAATGTTCTAGTGTTAATATACAATCACACTTTAGCGGCAAAGGACTCATTTAACGAATGAAACTGAACATGATCAGCTAAAAAACTACGTTTAAGAGCTGTCAGTGTCGTTATTTTCTGTGGAATATTGACACTGCCAGCTCTTGAACGTGATTTAGATGTGCTGAACGCGTTCAGTAACATTGACGAAAACGGAACTTAGTAGGTACCTTGTATATGCACATGATTCTAGACTAGGTTATCAAATCGGGGTTCAAAGACTTTAAACTTTCGGTAGTTAATGAAAATGTTTGTTACTCAGTTCTGCCAACTTTGTATCGAAAATCGAAATACAAACGACAATTATTTGTATGAACAGGTGTATGAGTATTGCCACCATGATTGATGGCAGTCTCCTAGGTGGTGTTTGTACCATTATTTAGTGCGTAACTTAAAACAGTGCCTACCATAACACATGGTGCAGACACATAGTTGTAGAAAGCAATAACTTATCCCCCTCATCCCAACTATTCCCTTGGCTCAAACATACATCTATGTGTAACCTTACTGACAAAGATACAGCGGTTTCTAGAAATGATAGTGTTGTGTAAGGTGAACGCGGTTTAGTGGCCATTTTGTAGGTATAACATTGAATTATTGTATTTTCTTGTTTATCGAAGAAGTTGAGATTTCAGATAATTAACGATGCATTTTATGCCTGAAAAGCTATATGATGAAGCGTAGTTTTAAAACGCTGATGTTTAATATACTGATCGAGAGAAAAAGCGTCATAAAAAAAAACAATAAATCATTTTATAAAACTAGAAAATCCCTTTATAAACTGTACCTAAGAAAAAAGAAAGGAAGAAGAGTAGTTTTCACACCACCTGCTCGTTAGTTTCAAATTGTACGTCATGCAAACCTTACCTAAACCAAGTCATTACAACACTAGACTCTTTATAGCCGAGCCTCTAATCTTTTAACATATTTTTTTTTTCAATTAAAGTGCAGCTTGACCAAAAAGTTCTCACTTTATAGGTTTTAGTTGCCATAGACAAACAAAATAAATAATCACGCAATATTATTGAGATGTAATAGTGGAATAGTAAGTAAAAATAATGTATACATTTTAAATATATTAAACAAAAATAATTACAACAAAAAACAATTGTTTTCGGTGTATTTAAGAGACCGCTATTTGTACATTAGTTACTTGTGACCGTAATGGCGGCATGTCATCGCAAAAGCTGATCGGTTGTTGGCAACACGTAAGTACTTACCCCTCCGAGTTAGAATGTTGGACTTTGGCGTCATATTTACAATATTATTGTGTTTTGTTGTTCGGGAAAACAATACGCTACTAGCCACTATCAAATGTATTTTTTTGTGTCAATGCGCTTTAACAACCAATTCCACCTCGCTGTTTCGCACAACATTCCTCATACCCCATCCAGCCCAAATACATCCATAAACCTACCAAATATGAAAGTTACTCGCGAACACCGCGTGTTGTTCTATATATCACATTTTGATTCGGTCGCGCCATAAACAATACAATATATCAATATAAAGCAGACGGTGGCGAAATTTGAACGGAGCGAGTGCGTTATATTTATGTGCGAGCAACTGTATGCATATATGTACTGCCAGTGTTTTGTGTTGTTTTAAACACATAGTCAGCAAGTCTTGTTGTATTTTGTAATTAAAATAGTAGGTAGTATAATACCTACAGTGTAATAGTTACACCTCTACCTATCCCATGGGAGAGTTTAGGCGTGATGTTATGTTGTATATAACTAACCTAAACATAGTTGGAAAATATAATTTCGGAGTCGGTGTCTTTGGTTTGGTGTTTTCGTTTTTTTTTGGTTAGTATTATTTGTCACCTTGTAGTGTTTTTTTTTAAAGTACCTATTTCGTTTTTTTTGTAAAAAAGTTTATATTTTTCACTTTTTATACCCGACCCTGCGGCGAAACCAGTTTTTTTTCTTTAATAAGAACTACAGTTCTAAGTAATTGATTACATAACATAACATTACGCCTTGTTTCCCCGAAGGGTTGGGCAGAGGTGTACCTATAGTACACCTACAATGTAGCCTAAAATACTTATAGGTAAGCAGTTTAACTCTAACTTAATATTTTACGAAATTATTTTAGGTTAAACAAGGTGTGACGATAAACTCAGGGAAGTTTCTCAATAAGTACCTACACAAAACAATCTCACTCCATAACACAAAAATAAAATCTCCAACAAATTAAAATCGTTCATAAAGCTCTGGTCATCCCTTGAGAGAAAGCTTGTACTGAAACAAAAAAGCTTTTAAAACCACATGTAAGCGTGCATAATAAATGTTCTGTCATACTGTGTTACATTTTGTTCGATTTTAAACGCATTAAGTGAGTCAATAGGTTTGTTTGAGTCAACTGACTTTACTGGGAGGTGACCGGGCGTTGATCTTGTTTGCTTATGGCTGCTCATGAATCAAATAACAAGCTCTGAGATTTATATGCTTAGGTTTTGACATTAGTAATTGTAACGAGAAAGGAATGCGCATTGTTATTTTGACAAAATTAGTTTTTTTCGAATGGAAATTCTCATGAATGTCCTCCACCCTGGGGTGGGCTTTCCTAAGGACAGTAGGTACAGTATGCGAGGACTACGCTGAACTTTGCATTTGTGTGAGTGCACATATAGATAGTGTAGGTGTGACGTCGGCCTAGAGCGCGATTGGTTTAAACCGATTTATACAATCGGCCTGAGGTGCTGCGCGTCCCTCCATTCATTGGTACGATTGGTAATCACTCACACAAATGCTAAGCTCAGCTTAGGCCTCGCGGACTGTACCTACACAAGTATGTTTGTTAAATTTGGGGTTCCTATGAAAACGGTTTCGTCATATTGTATCGGCCGTCATTAAAATCTGTCGTTTACACCAGTTTTTGACATTAAGAGGCTGACAACAGCTAAAGCGCGGTCACTATCAGACTGCAAAGAAAAAAAAGAGAAGCGCGATGACGCAACTCTGATAATTTATTGCAAAAAATTAAACAATTATCTATTTAAAAAAGTTTGAATTTAATATTTTTTTTGTTATGTCTTTTTGTTGTGTACATATATAAATAAAGTATATATAAATAAACAAATAAAACTATTGATTTGACAAAAAATATAAAACACTACTATGTTGCTTGTAGAATAATCTGACAATAAACTGAATGATTGCATGTATAATAGTGTGTTTTTAATCGTTAAAAGAGGTGTCTCCGAGATTTTTTTCTATCGTATCCAATTAGTTGCATTACCTATGTTTTCAACACACTATCTAACTAGCAAATATACTGAAGAATATCATATATTTTTACTGCGGTGGATCATATACTTTTAGGCATTATAAAACTTGATTTTAGGTCTTGTAGTCCCCATTCGGTGTCAAACAAAGAACGCTCTGTATTTGGACAGTCGTTGATGTTTGACCGTTCATTCAACCATTCGTTCATTTATTTATTCATTAACAATGGGGAAGGCAACTGTCAAAATGGCGCTGTCGTAGCTAGTTCCCAACACAGGCTAAAAATACAAGGCGTGATGTGGTTTTATTTTATTTTAGCGAAAGTTGACTCGATGTTGTGTTCCTAGATACTCAGAAATTGGAGTTCGAATTTCTCGTAAGCCCCTAAAATTAGAAGATTGTGCTTTAAAGCTATTCGTACAGATTTTTTTGAGTTCGAATTTATGTCGTGAACATTTTGAAGAAAGTGATTACGAGGAAATATTAATTCTGACACTTTCCATGTCAAGTACTTGATTCAAAATACTGAAATCACCGAAAATAACGAAATAGTGAAATAAAATCAAACTCATGAATGAACATAAAATGAAATGAATGAACGAAATGTCAAAATTTTTGTAGGCCGTAGGGACCTAGCTATGGTCACGCCATCTACAATTAGCTTTGCCCGACCTTCCCCATTAACAGTACTAACTACCGGATCCCCGACTCATGGTACTAGAATTATCAGTGGGGTTTTAGTCAGTAGGAGTCCGATATACATAACCCATATTTCTTCTCAGACGAAGAGAATCCAAGTGAACTACCCCACGTAAAAAAGAGGACTTATGTAAATTATGCGTTTTTTTAAGTATTTTGTGTTGAAACAGTGGCTAATCATGCTACGACCATATAATAAATTAAATAGAAATTTATTGAAAGAAGGACCTTTTTCTAATTGACGCCATCTAGACGTTTTAATTTCCGAACAAATTTATGAAAACACGCCATCTAGTGATATTGCAATTAAAACTATTTCATTTATATTTTCAGCTTTTATAAAGTGTTACACCTTTAGATATATTTATGTAACATAAGCTAACAAGAAAATTGCATGGTTACGTTTACATTACAGATTGTTAGACCCGATCTAGGTGTCAAATAATATAGAACGATGTTAGAACGAGGCGACTATAAATAACGTTAACCCTACAATTATGCAGTTAACGTAATGTTTACACCATGCAATTTCAGCGTACCTAGGTAGGTAAACCTTTGATTCATCAACACTACATAATTAAAACAAAGTTTGGTGTAAAAACAATCAGACTTAATATTTCTACAAAACTTCCACAAATTCATTATTCTGCTTCATACGAATAATGTGATCTTTGGCTCCACTACACTTCAATAAAAACGCGTGAGAAGCGATTTTGTTTTGTTGGTAGTATGGATATTTTCATGTAGACGAACGCCTGCGCAAACGCCTAGTTTTTTAGAAATAATAATCATAAAGTTTAAAAAGAATCAACTGATTTCCGTTATAAAATTGACATTTTACAACAGATTATTTACGAATTTTACTCCTAGGATATTCTTATCGTTCAGACTTCAGACAAAGTGACAGCGGAATAATTTTTATTACAATTATTTTAAGCTTATAACTTTAATTTAATTAATTTCTTATAAACTGCTACCGCATTGCACTTAATTATAATTATTGAAATAAAAATAATAAAGTTTTATGTATACTCTTAAAAGATCGTGGGTAACAAAACATTGCCGAATGTAACTGACCGTGACGCTCACTTTTGACAGTTCTCACGCATCGTATGTACTACAAAAGGCGGGTGGGGTTTACTACTGTTACTAGGAGAACTTAGGATGGAAGAGTGAGCGAAGTGAGCTCGAGACTTTGGGCACCCCGACTCGGACAGGTTAGGATCGAACCGCCGAGTCCTTGTTCGCTCACTAGACTACACCATCCCCTTCGTAGTTTTGTTTTTAACCTTCCAGAAATAGAAGCTTCGCTACGCAGGGCTCCGTCGACTACTCCTTAATATTGTTCGAAAATTGGAAACAATTTAAGATCCGCCACGTGATTTTCCCCACCTTTAATACTCCCACTATCTCACAAATCCCGAAATAAACTTTGGCGATTTTTTCTCGGCACCTGTAGTTTTACGCACTTTGGTGTTTAAAAAATGAACTTGAAAGGGTCTCCCCAAAAAAAAAGGGCTGATCTATTCCAGCGTGCACGATAATTTTCAAATTGAACGCAAAAAAAACTTTTTTTTTTTCGAAATACATCAAAAAATAAAATAAAACCAAATGTTCTCATTATGTCCAGAACAGTTCGTATCAAATTAGAACTCAAAATCTTTATCAAGATGCATATCAAAGCCTCTTAAAGCCTCTTAAAGCCTATTAAAGCCAACTCGGCCATTCTTAAAGGCTCTAAGAACTTCGGCCTTTTTTTTTTTGGTGGGAAATCATCAAATGACTTCTACCGCTGTCAGACTTTTCCTTCAGTTGCCTGTGCTAGGGCCACGGTTATCTCTTTCGAATTTCCCGCGACCCTGAGGCGTGGCCCCATCGGACCCCTTCATTTTGTGCTGACATCTCTTCGAGGCGTGTGTGGAACACGACGCGCCGTCGACCCCGGCCTGGTTCTTACCAGATGTCGAGCTACCCATTGTTCGCCGTCCGCAAGTCCGCGCCTACGGTGGCCGGGAATCTGCAGGCGACTACCGACGCCCAGGGCGTCTCCTTAGGCGACTAGTGGGGACAAGAGGGCGCAAGGCTCTCTCCCTCACGCGCTCCGCCTCCTCCTTCGCAAGCATTACTGCTTCACAGAAGGAGGTGACGGCTTTCCATTCTCTCTCGCTCCGTACCATGGCCTGGACCAGGACCGGCGAGAGATTGCCGCCGCCGATCGCCTCCGCGAGGACACTGCGGTGCTCTGCTCAAGCTGGGCAGACCTCCACCGTGTCCTCCGGGCGATCCACACAATGGTGACACCCGGGCGTTTCCTCCCGCCTTATGCTAAACAGGAACCTCCCGAAACTACCGTGTCCGGTGAGGATCTGTGTCAGGCGGAAGGTGAGGACGCCGTGGCGCCTCTCCAACCGCTCCTCAAAGAGGGGACTTACCGCCGCTATTGAGGTGTGCCCAAACAACATCGGCCTAAAAACTTATTGGCGGTCACATCGGTTACATCGATAAAGTTGGAGCTACGAACATTGTCCCCAACTTGCGAGAATCTATTTTTGATATTCTAGGTTACTTTTATGAAACTTTTATGATCATGTTTACTTGGTAACTTTAAATGGTACATAATCTTCCAAAATATGGTTTTTGTCTATTGAGAGATTAACATTTTCAACCAAAGTGTCCAAAAATAAAGTACTTTATTAATCTAAATGCTCGATAATAACTTGGCTATCGAGGAAAGTAAATCCAGAACAGTGTTATAATCGAAGGTTTTTCCTTCGATTATAACACTGTTCTGGATTTACTTTCCTGTCAAAATCTCTATCCAAATGCAGTTCCAGGAAGCGATTATTCATAACACCTTAAAGCCATATGGCTAGGTAAGTAAAGTGATGAGTAATGTAATTAAACTAGTTTTTTTCTCGAAAAATTTAATTACTACTATGAAAGTTAAAAACAAAACATTTCTTCTATCCAGCCGGCCAGACAAGAACTCAAAATCTCGATCAAAATGCAGTTCCAGCGAGCGATTATTCACAACACCTTAAAGCCAACTCGGCCATTCATAAAGGCTCTAAGAACTGCGGACTAAAGACTAAATCACTGGCAGTCACATAGGCGCTTGATAAAGTTGTAGCTACGAACATTGTTCCAACCTACGGGCATGTAAGATTTTGATTTGCATAAGCAAGGCTGCGTTTAAGTTTAAACTGTTGAATTGTTCAAAGGGTTAATTTGTAACGATACTGATTTTTTCAAAGAGATTTTCTTGTTCGTTTTTATACTATAAACCCTTATTCGAAAGACATTGTCCTGTCAATACTTGAATTTGTTTGTGATCGTTTTGTGAATTCGTGAAAAGCTGTTGAAAAGTGAAAAAAATTGAGTGACAATGTTTTAACCGTTAGTTTTAGTTAATACAAAAATCCCAAAAATAGGAAGTTTTTCCGAATTCCGACGTCTATTTTATTCCCCCATAAAAACCTATTCGGAATATTACGAACATAAAAAAAGCTAAATCGGTTCAGGTGTTCTCAAGTGATGACATGACACAGAATTTCATTTTTCTTTCATTTAATTTCACGTTAATATGCTTTAGGTAACTATTGTCCCTAAACGATAGACTGCAAAAGCATAATTCATTTTATATTTTAAAATGTAAGTGCTTTTCAAGAATGATTTATTACTTTGGTAACCTAAGAGTGGCTAAGACCTTTTTATAATATACCAAAATTTAGCTCAACTCTACTCCGCCATTCAATTCTATAGGTTACGAAGCATACATACCTACCTAAGGTATGTTTTGATTCTCAGAACCTCTCTTTGAGTTAATCACACAAGTAATTGATTTAATTACGCCATGTTTGAACGTGTATGTCGCACGGACTATAGACATGTTCTACGTTGTGTTTGCAAAGATCGCCTCTTGTTTAGGCTGGTTACGACTTACAACTTCGTTGTCACAGACCAAAACCACTACTAAGTACTTCAAACTCTATTAAGCAAAAAGTAATTTGTTTTGAAAACTAAATTATGAGAAAATTTATTTTCATCGAAATTCATGACAGCTGTTCTATAATTTATTTAACTTGCCTACTTTAACTTTATTAATTTTAAACTTAATCCAGCAAAGTCAAAATATTAGTTTCAAAATTCGCGCTCAACAATAGAAAATTACAAGAACGATTTAATTACTGAGCGTGCCTTGTTCGATCGTGGCTTGCGCGTAACCAACATGTCAGATACAACAAGTTGGGCGCACAGAACATGTTCAAGCGTTGTGTTGTGTTGTGCTTGGTTGTGCACGACTTTACTTGGCTCGCTGCAACGAGGAATTGATCTATTTTTCTATGGTGACGAAGCAAAAAATCACAGCTTGTCTGTACAGCTTATCTGTGGAAGTAGGTTGGCATTTCGTAATAGAGTAGATGACAAAAAAAATAACATTAGGTGGTTAATACTTATTTCATGTTAAAAAGTCGATTTTCAAAACAAGTTAAGATCGGTAGAAAAACAGACTTTTGAAGTTTTTCTTCTATCCGACCACATCTAACAATCATTGTACTGAAAGGCGAGAAGTTTCTGTGTTGTGACATCAGATGCTAATAATGCTATGCTGCCTCTGTCTAGCGTCGACTTTAAAACGCATAGATCTATGTGTTATGTTTCTTTAGGTTTCGAAAAATCTAATTAAAAAAAGAGTCAAATAGTCTCGTGAGCGAAAAAGAGACAAGGCGACGAAAACTTGGCTAATTAGCCAAGTTTTGGCGTGCTACTTGCGGAGCGTGTATAACGTATCTACCTCTTGTTCAATTGCACCCGATCTCATAGCATATCTATATTCAAACGCGTTACTAGACGCACAAACACTAAACATGTTGGGCGCACTAAACATGTTCGCATGTTCGTGCGTTGCGGTGTGTTCGCACTCGCGCAGCCCGTCTTGTCTCGCCCCGCCCCGCCCGCTACATGGAATTGTTTTAAACTTTGATTAATTCCTTGCCAGCGCGGTGATGTTGCCTTGTTTTCAGTTGATGAATACTGTGTCGAATAGTTGTTTACTGAAAAAGGGTTTACTGATTAATTTTCGTGGATTCGTATGTTTGTTTTGCGGACTAAGTAGGTTTGTGTTGTTTTTGTTTTTCAGTAAATGTGAACCAGTTATCTCATTTCGATAACAAAGGCTTTTTTTGTACATACTAATAAAGTTTTCTTAGTGTTATTGGTTGACAATAGGTTCACCTTTCCCTGCCAAAGTTCTCTGAAATTTAGCAGTTCACACCTGCATTTATCATTGTGTAAAAGTAACTGACGATTTGACCTGTCGACAGCCGTACAGCGAAAGCCACCGAGCTTGACACATTCAAAAGGCACAGCGGTTATCTCGAGAATTACATTAATTAGAGGTGTGGCTATAATTAATATTAATTAAAGTCACCTTTTAGCTCGCGACACTGAATACGTATCGCAGTTAATAAATTTAACGGCATTGGCGGACCACTGGCTAACGCAGATAAAGATGCACCAGAAACTACGCAATTTTATCAACAATTCAATCCCAATAAAATACACCTTAATCCTGAACCTACAAGGTCCAAAACGATCGCATTAAACACTTGGCAATTACGTTCGCTCGTTGTAAGTTTTGCAAAAAGTCTTTATCGTCCCCGCAAAGAATTGTAGGCTTTCTGACATCGAGATAAGATAGTTGACAAATGAATGAATTTACTTTGTTTTATGTCCGCTGAAAGTTTACGATCGTAAAATGCAGGAGTGTAACGGGCGAAGAAATTATAAGTGAGGATATTTTTGATCCATACAACAATCCAATTATGAGGTATTCCTATCTTTGTCTCAATCATGATAAGATGTGTAGTTCCCTAATGAACGGAACGTGGAATGTTTAAAATAGAAGTTGTCAAACTTAATATTCGTGACATAAATGTCAGTATTAAGAGAATGTATGCGACCTTTTGTAATGGCACGTGTTTTAGTTACATTATTATTGGGACTAAAGGTTTCGGGGCTTGAGATATGGACACCTATTTCTGGATTGATCGATTTGATAACTTCACTTTCACCTTCATCGCGTGAATGTTGATCGAGTTCATAAGTTAATTACATTGTGAGAATTCTTTTGTTAACTATCTGTCTATCTTCCTATCTATATAAATAAAATTCAAATGCCTCAAATGTTTGCCCACGCATCATTTCAAAGCGGCTACAATTTTTTTTTTGTATTTTTTTTTTTGTCAGTTTCAGGACAAGGTTTGTATGGAGGATTTTTTTTTTTAAATCGTACGGAAAAGTGAACAATTTGAGTTTAAACATCTCTATACAAAAAATAGTGTAGTACTTTTTTCACAATTTTTTTAGGTAGGTAGGTAGAAATATCTTAAAATATATTGACATATTATAGTGATTTCAATTTCTTCTCAAGACCGAAGACCGGGACCATGACCTGGGTAAGGACTCTAAGGACATAGCCGTCTTTTTATTCTGGAATCGTTCTGCCCATGCAAAGTTAGTGGAAAATACAGCTTTGAATGAAACGTGCCGGCCGGATCATCACTGGTTGCCTAAAACCCGTTACAAATGCTGTACTCACTAGGAATAGCGCCACCAGCAGTTCGCAGGGCGGTGGCAAGCTCCAACGAAAGAGCCAAAATGGTCTCCGACACACGACATCCTTTGCACAACAGTACCCTTGTGCCTCAAAGCCGAAAAGTTTTATAAAGTGTGTCGCCCCACTCACTGGAGTACGTTCTAAAGAAAGAATAAAGCTGTGGCGAGACAGTGCTGCCTTACCCAAACCTTTCGTTCCACCCGAAGATCTTCCACCTGGACATGAGTTGGGTAACCTAGAAGTCTTTAAACAGACTCAGGACCCAGGTTGGCCGAAGCAAGGAAAACCTTTTCAGGTGGAGATTCATAAACGACTCAGATTTGCTGTTCAAATGTGGTACTGTCCCACGAACGATGGGACACTTGATATCATGTCCTGCGTGTCTGATGGACGCTAGTGATGACGCCAATCACGAAGCCGAATTCTGGGCAGAGTCCATTTAGATTGTCATCGACACGCTAAAAAGCAGATCCTGTATCGGTGATGAAATCGCGGGCAACAGCTTGTTTCTGATAAAATACTAAGCACAGATAACAATTAACAAAAATAGAGATTTTATAAACGGCCTTAACGCCAAAGTCACTCAGTGCACAGCACATTCTGCAAAATGTCACACATTCATGCAGAACTTCTCAGAAAATTTATAAGCAACATTTTATGTGTTTCAATCTAAATAAGAAATACTATATTATTTCTAATGGCAGCACATTTGCATCACATAAACAATAGCACCTAATCATTCCTCGTAACCATTCCTGACTAACCGAAGTCTACATTAACCCGTAGCTATTGTGTAGCGTTACTGCATACATTGCTGGCTTTGTGAACAAAATGCAAATGTATCATAATGTTAGTATTGCATAAATCATCGCGCCCGGCCGCGCGGATGCCCCGCGCTGATTATCTAGCTATGGATTTCAAGATAAAAGCTTTATTTGTTTATTGCTTAAGCTGAGAGAAAGAAATAAAAAAGCAAAATAAGAGGAGCTATTTCCATCTCGGAAGAAGTAGAGTTGTGCAAGAATCTTTTGGCGCATGGTCAAAATCGGAACTAACGACGCCATCTTGTTTTTTCAATACAATTTGACAAAATTGTTTCTCAGCAATGCCCCCCTGTCCATGTTATTCAAGAGCCGAAAGATCCTTGTATCACTTTAGGATGGTAGAACTATCAAAATTTTGAAAATGGAACATCACTGGCCGCTAATAAAACAAGTGACATAATTTTGAAAATAAGAACACCGTTTGCAGATTGCCATTGTGGTTTTAAACCAAGGGGAGTAATCGACCCTAGCTTTCCACAATAAGACTGTTCATTACTCCCTACATCGTCCGTACATAGGTGTAGGTCCAACTAATAATAAATTAAACGGTTGAACAACCGAAGCCAATTTTGAAATAGAAAAGGGTTAGGTTATTATTCGACCGCAGACGTATTAAAACCGTTCTCGTTTTATGAAAATTAAATACAGGGCCTATTCGACCCTTTGTATATGACCACATGTGCTTGGGTTATGCAAATGACGTATTGGATGTCGGGGTACAATACATACTTGATTAGAGATAGTTTTGTACATAAATTATTATCAAATATTCTAGAGAATTAACATAGTGGAAGAAATTTTTTAAAATTGTAATACCTACTCGGAACGATAAAGATGAAACTGAAAATTATGCTATGAGAAGGTGTAGATACTTTGGTCGTCTCTATATAACATTATTTTCCAAATAAACATTCCTTTTAAAACCACTAAGAATGCCTAACGAATTTTAGGAACAAAACTGGTACATTAGACATTCAAACTACATATTTCGAACAAACACTTCTTTTTCGCACCCAGCCTATGGTGAGCACGGTGAAATATGAAACATTTTGTCATCAGGGAAGCATGCAGTACATATTTATGTAGCGGAAATATCTCATTCTGTCAACTAAATGCGTTTTGGTTTAGCTAAAATTGCATGATAATTTTGATTTTAGGATTCAGCTCGACCGCTGTGATGACGGATATAAATTCTATGCCGCTATATATTTCACATGACTATGTTTCGTATTTACTAACGCTATTTGTGTTACATGAATGGTCGAAACACGAGTAATATACTATTTTTGTGTTAGATATAAAAAGTTTTCGTAATGGTGGCGTTGGGAGATTAATAATGTTCTATTAAAGTTCCCTTCAAAATGGTTGAGCTGAATGGTGCTGATCCATACGTCATGTTCGTGAACGGGCGCCGTCAGTGGGGACTGGTCATCTCTTGGCTGCCACGGCTTTTTTTTTTTCTTTTTTTTTTCCGATTTTTATGTTTTTTATTACGGGTCTTTCTACATCGTTCTCACATGTTTAATTTCAACAAGACTGATGTAACAAATTTTCTGTAATCATATTATTTAAAAGAGTGTCCATGGAGTTTCTTGCTCGTTCTTCTCCATAGGTACCTACTTCGCTTTGGAATGGGCAACTAGCTTCATATTTCTGACAGACCGACCCCTTGACAATTCAAAAGTGCCTGTAATGGGTTTATTTGAAATAAATGCTTTGAGTTTGAGTTTGAGTGAGTCTACATAAAGCTCGTTAGTTTCTTACATCGTGCTGCTTAGAGAAATAGGTGTGATGGTAGATGTTGGCAGAGATAGGTGACTGATGACGGAAATTGTGACGAGTGTGTGAAGTTGTATATTATTTTTACAAGTAATGCCTGATCGTACGTACGTTTACGATTATGAGTTATGAAAGCGAAAGCTGCTTTTGAAATATAATAATTAAGATCATAAAAATTAGTATTTATTTTCTTATATAACTTTTGTGGGTGTACTATAGGTACACCTCTGCCCAACCCTTCGGGGAAACAAGGCGTGATGTTATGTTATGTTAGATTTTAGTGTTACTTTTGTGATTGTGTCGGGATTACCCGACATTTCGTTTCATGGAGCTCAAAAGGACTACAGGACGTAAACGCAAGTTTTATAATGCATAAAAGTATATGATCCATTGCAGTAAACAAAATCAGAATATATGATATTCTTCAGGATATATGCTAGTTAGATAGTGTGTTGAAAACATAATACAACAAAATCGATTTAAAAAAAAACACGAAGAAACCTCAAAAAAAAAATGTTTACCATTAGAAACCATACATGCAATAATTCTGATTTTTTGTCTGATTATTTTACTAATAGTGTTTTATGTGTTAGTCCAATGTTTTTTTTTGTAAATAGATAATTCCTTCATTTTTTTCAATATATTACCAGCGTTGTGTCATCGCGCTTCTCTTTCTTTTCTATGCAGTCTGACAGTGACCACTCTTTAATTCTTGTAAGCCTCTTAATCATGACTTAAAATAACCTGGTAACTGAATAATGCAATTTTCTAAATGTAAATATGGAGAAAAGTTTGTATAGCGTTCTTTCTCTTTAATTCCATCCTTTCGTTAGACTTCAGAACAACGTTGCATGGTTCTTAACGACGTCTTCCGCATTCCTTGAGTGCAGGGTCAGTATTAGCTGTTTTGATTAGGTTGTTAGCCCTTTTGACCTTTTGGCCATGAAAGGTGAAATCATTTAACCTGAGTATTACACTAACTCTAAGGACTGGTTTAGCCAAAGTCAGAAATCTGATTTTAGTGGAATAAAATTGACGTCTCACAGTTATAATATGGAAAAACTGTCAAAAATTCCAATTTTATTCTCCGGATAAGACTCATTATTCGGCATAAAAGTTTCTTAAAATTCACCTTAAGTGCCGATCTCACCAATGAAACTGAATGCGATCAGCACTTATAGACCCAGTTCAAGAGCTGTCAGTTGCGAGGGAGACGGACTTATTTTGTTTTTCTCGGAGTGAATTCACAAGGAATGCATTGTATACAATTAGTTATAGATGTTAATATAGTAAATTAAATAAGTTGCACATGTATCGCATTGGGTAGTATCCTGTAACGGTAGATGTAAGTTGATAAATAAATAAATAAATCATATCATCTGACAGCTCTTGAACGCCTTCAGTTTTATTGGTGGAATTCGGCCTAAGAGTGATAATGAGGTTGCTATAGAAAGCAAGGACAAAAGAATTGAATATTGCTGCTGGCTGCAAAATACTAAGATTTCTCTTCAGAAAATGTATTTTTATTACAAAGCGATCTTAATTTGGTTATACTTTCCTAAACACCTTAATAGTTCTCATACAAAATTCGTTCAAGAAACGTTATTAATTTACTTCATACAAATATCCTTTACTTACATACATACATAAACTCACGCCTTCTTCCTATGGGGGTAGGCAAAAACCTTGAAATATCCTTTACAATTCCCAAAAATATTTATGAATTTCCGTGTAACATTCAACAGCTGTGTGACATTTCGATTCTCATGTCCCGAAGCTCACAGTACAATAGCTTCATACTTACATAATGCTATTGGTTAGTTTAAAATGGAACACGACACGAGCCTGTTGGACAGTCTGACATGTAGGTCTCATAATAAGTACTGACAGCCTGTGGGTAGATGTTTCAAGCACGATATTAGAAGGTGACAGCAGTGGGTGTTCGAGTCCCGTGCGTGACCATTCATAAACTGCTCGGACTGCTCAGATATGTGTCATAATTTTACAGGCTTAGCTTTTTTACAGGAGATCTTGAGTTCTTTTTTATAGTTGATAAGATTAATTTTTAATTGAGGATGGCTGATTCCTAATTGGGTTTCTGTAATATAGGAACGTATGTCATTAAATGCCATCGTTAATTTCACATGAACTTCAATATGTTTGTACTAATGAACAACAAGTTGAGTTCCTTCAGGTAAAACCAATAGAATAATATCTATTTGAAAACAAAATATTGTGAACATCTGAATATTTTTTAAGTAATTTACAATTTCAATCACAGAACATAGCATCACGTTGACCCATGTGCAACAATATAAAAGATATGAATAGAAGATCGCTCTCATCCATTTTCTAGTACATATGTTAGTTGAGTGACCTGAATCTAGGTAAATTGATCGACAGGCGACGAGCGCCGTCATTTGCAACGTCAATGCGTACAAATTGAGGAACCCACATATCAAGTCTCGTTGGCAAATCTGTGATGAAGATCTAGCTCTGAACGATAACCCGGAGTAAGTAGCCACTTGCGTCATTGGCATGAATACGAGGATTGAGTGATCTTACTAACTCAGACAGCAGTCACACAGATTAATTTAAATGTGGAGTGGATGATGTAAACAGTGGCGTTTGTGAAAACGTGGGCGATCGCGATGGCTGGAGATGGTCGTTAGAGAGAAATAGAATTTATGAGGTTCAGAATTTCATTAATTGGTTGATAGTAAATCATTTGAGATTTGAAAAAAGTTTTAAATGGTACCTAGACAAAAATATGAACACGTTTTATCAAAGGGTGTCCATCCATAGTGACGTGTAACAATTTTTCTTCCTTGATTAATGAATTCGAGTTATGAAAACAGTTTTATTTAATACTAATAATCCATTAGTGGATTGCTGGATTGCAGAGATACAAACGGACATATGGACGTTACATAACGCCACTGATTTCAACAAAATAATTAATTATTAAATAATGTATTATCTAACGCTGACAGCAAAGGGTTGCCATTACGACACTGAGGGTACAGTACATATTGAAAATTATAGTGACAATGCGGCATCAAAAACTTTTATTCACGATCCCGAATTGTCTTAACCCTTCAACCCTTTCTGTTCGGCTCATAAAGTTGGCGAAACGTACAAAAATACCGACATAATGCCATTTGCATAATGTTTCGAGCTTTGTTTTTTCATAGAACGGTGGGTTTGAAATGTCACCGCAGACTGGGGGCGCGAAAACACCCATTATGGGGTGCCAAGTGTATTAAAAATCGTTCGCGTCCTTTGCATTCTTGAGGTTATGGGTTTTCGTGCGTGGATCCCTTGAATGTGAAGAATGGGTGGGAGTAGTACTGTGTACAGATAAATATCTATTTAGACGTTTATTACGTTAAAAAAGGTTGAATTATGGGGGATTGATAGCATGTCTTGGTGATGGTAATAATTTGAAGAACTCGTTGGTTATATTTTATTGGTCATTAGTAGTTGGGTAATTATATTATTTTAAGCAATTTTGAGTATGTGGATATATAGCTTTATTATCTTATTAACAACGATTTCATTTAAAAACAACTAAAGCGATATTAACTATCAATGGTATTAGTAACCATGATGCTAAGATTCAGTTTTCCAGCAGTAATATAAATAAAACACTTTCTCTGGAAAATCCCAAGTAAAAGTAAACTTGATATTTTCCACAACCTGACTTAACTACAAATACCTAGATAGTGTTGCCAGCAAGCATTTATAACTCTTGTTCTCTTGGAGCATAACTTAATTCTTGGTGTTTAAAATAGTTGCCATAAATTAGAGCTTTCACTGGAATGAAAGACTTGGAATTAAATTCTTTATTGTTGGGCATTTCTTAAGACATTAATATACTAATGTGTTTCTCAGTACCTGCTTCTGAATCACCAACTCTATTAATTATGAAGGGTCTATTCTTGATCTTTTATTTAATTTGGACCTCTTTCAAGAACAAATAAATGCACTCCGAACATACAGACACCACCCTCCATATAACTGTTGCATTATCCCGATTCACAGTCCACGAAGGTACTCTCAAAAATGGCAAAGACAGTTATCGTCACCGGCGTAGACTTGAAGTCTACACGACCGGATGTAGTAGTCGTCCCGGCAATAACATTTCCGGTACCGACACTCGGCTTACTTCCGTCGTCTGCGAGGGTACTGTTTCCTTCCAATTGTTTATGCCTTCGACAAGTGCGAATGCATCATAAGCACATACAGTAAAGGCTCATGAGCACTTAACAATATACTCACAGATGACGATAGGCAGAAAGAGGCTTGGGGGCTTGAGGATGCAACTGATGCTGATGTTGGGACAGATTCATGATCTTCTGCCATGAGTATGTTGAGGTCGGTTTGCAATCCAACCGATCCAATTTTGTGCGACTGCCTGTCTGACCTACAGAACCCAGTAATTTGGTAACACGATACCCTTTGGTAAGAGTGATTCTAAACTAGCCCTTTGGTAAGAGTGATTCTAAACTAGCCCCTTGGTAAGAGTGATTCTAAACTATCCCCTTGGTAAGAGTGATTTTAAACTAGCCCCTTGGTTAGACTGATTGTAAACTAGCCCTTTGGTAAAAGTGATTATAAACTAGCCCTTTGGTAAGAGTGATTCTAAACTAGCCCTTTGGTAAGAGTGATTCTAAACTAGCCCCTTGGTAAGAGTGATTCTAAACTATCCCCTTGGTAAGAGTGATTTTGAACTAGCCCCTTGGTTAGACTGATTCTAAACTAGCCCTTTGGTAAGAGTGATTCTAAACTAGCCCTTTGGTAAGAGTGATTCTAAACTAGCCCTTTGGTAAGAGTGATTCTAAACTAGCCCCTTGGTAAGAGTGATTCTAAACTATACCCTTGGTAAGAGTGATTTTAAACTAGCCCCTTGGTTAGACTGATTCTAAACTAGCCCTTTGGTAAGAGTGATTCTAAACTAGCCCTTTGGTAAGAGTGATTCTAAACTAGCCCCTTGGTAAGAGTGATTCTAAACTAGCCCCTTGGTTAGACTGATTCTAAACTAGCCCTTTGGTAAGAGTGATTCTAAACTAGCCCTTTGGTAAAAGTGATTCTAAACTAGCCCCTTGGTAAGAGTGATTCTAATCTAGCCCTTTGGTAAGAGTGATTCTAAACTAGCCCCTTGGTAAGAGTGATTCTAAACTAGTCCCTTGGTAAGAGTGATTCTAAACTAGCTCTTTGGTAAGAGTGATTTTAAACTAGCTCTTTGGTAAGAGTGATTCTAAACTAGCCCTTAGTTAAGAGTTAGAGTGCTCTCTTCATTGTTACACAAGCTTCCATTATAGTCCCTGAGGACCTTAAATGACAGGATATATTCAATTGCCAATTTAGAATTTTCTAGTGTATCAAACGACATTGCTACTAAGGCAATTCGTGGTAATAGTTTGATTGTTGCAAATTACTTTTTTTCGGATTGTAACCCAGGCTGTATCTTTGTACCATTCTTTTACTGTTTTGTTTACTATAATTTTTATTGTTAACTAATTGTTCTAAACGTTTCTATATTGTGCTTATCCTACGTTTAACCCCTCTTTATTCCTGAGCTATAAATTTGATATCACACTTGCTAAATCGATGCAAGAGTTCGCTCAAAACCTCCCTCATTATGATATACGAAATCATAAAACTGCACATAAATTTCAGCTATTAATCAACCATCTGATGGTCATGACAATTTATTGCTATTAGAATATGGAAATGGCCGCCGCATGGAAGGGACTGGGCTGTTTTTAATTTGGCGCCAAATTAATGAAGATTCTGTTGTTTCATTTACGGGCAGTCGTGGTATTCGCTTGTTTTGGCCAGTAATTTGGTTTTGCTTTTGTTTTGTTTAACTCCTATTCCGCTATGTAACTTTATTTGGCAAAGCAGTCAGATATTTTTGATAGATATGGTTTACGACATTCTCAAGCAAAATTGGGTAAGCTTTTAATCTTGTTATGTTATGTGGGTTCAGTTCTCTCCCGTCTACATCATCCTTAGTGAAGGATACTTCAGGATTAGCAGAGCTTTAAACTGTTCCAAGTTGCTCTGCATAGTTTCTTACTGTACTTACTGTGATTTATGTTTTGAGGTTTCTATAGTTGTTTTTGTATCTTAAATTTGGGACCTTTTATCGATTTTGTTGCTTCATTCTAATCAGCAGTGGTATTTAATTCTTCTGTTTAGGAATTTGGTTTTGCTTTTGTTTTGTTATATACATATCTTTCATTGAAGGTTTTAAGTTACTGTGTTATCAAATGTTGTTGAGAAAATTTGAATACAGGGTGTTTGAAGAAAGGCTCTTCTAATATCTGTAATTAACAAGTTTGACTATTCTCATCGTTGTTGGAAACTTAGAAATGGATATTGGACTAGGAAAGTATTTAATGACGCTGATTTGTAAGTCAAAGGTAAGTACGTATTCATTAATAATTGTGTAAATTTTTCCCACATTAAAATAAAATGTTATCAAAACTTCCATTTAAACCTTAGACGATCTAGATCTGGAGTCTGCTCATAAATTGGTGGACATAACAGATCGAATAGGCTCATCCTGAAAAGTTGGTATCGGGAGAGCTGTCCAATCAAAATACAACACAAAGCCATAACGAAATACTATTACTTGCCACCCCTTAGAAAACCAATAAGAACAATAATAAATAACTCTTATCATATTTCGAGTATGCTCCTGGTCGCATCGCGAGAGATCCGAACCTATATATCACTAGGAATTTACGAGGCAAGATACGACAGGAAAATTGCAAGAATGGTGGCGCAATCTATCTTAGTTGGGTTGCTTGGGGAGGCTGGGGTAGCGCGGGAGTCCCAGGGGCGCGGGGGCGGGGCGGCGAGGGGGAAACTTCGAGAGGTTATTAGTCCAAGCATCTGTTGTTGAGCGGGGGCGTGATGAAACTCTTCGGGTACAAGCTAACAAATCTAATTGCTCAGTAGGCGCTCGTGTATACCAGCCCTGACAAAACGGCCCCCCCCATGCGGTCGCCGCGCAAGACTATTTGTTAAGCGCCCAGGTGACCGTGGAAGATTTAGGTTTTTTTCTAACACACATGCTTTATACTTACTTTTATTACGAATAAATTTTGTACGTCGTTTATAGAGTTTACGTCGCATGAAACACTAGGATGTTTTCTACGTAACCGGTTTTATTTTAAATGTAACTTTTGAAATATCACTGAGAATTTAGTAAAATATGTGCAGTCATTCCTTTGCGTAGCGACTATAATTATTCGCATAGTCGCTAGCCACCGCTTTGGTCTCGACAAAAAAATAGAATAAGAATTATTATGATGGAATTTGAGATAAGAAAAATCTAACTTGTAACAAAAATTGCGTGATACTTAACACTTACCGAGAAATTTCGTAAAGCTATGTGAGTATGCTTTGCTTTAATCTGTCGGCGTGACTAACCTGCCTCCTGGTCAGTTATATAAGGACTTGGTTTTTGGTCTATTACTAAGTGGTTTCGGGGAACGGTGTAGGCGTACATTTTTTGTTGGCCTCGCTTGACGCGAGATAACAAAATACGAAAAGTTTAGTTCTACCGTGTACCCACCTCATACAATCTTTTTATGCTTATCTTTCTGTGATTTATGAGTTGTTCGGCGTCCAACAACGGGAAAGCAAGGAGGTATACAAAAGTAATTTATTTTTTACGTTTGTTTTTCTTGTCTTACCATCGGTGCGTGCGGTACTGGCCACGGGGCGAACATGTTTTTGAAGTTGGCATTTTTGAGATGTCGCAATATGATTTATGCTTGACCCCGCGCGTGGGCGGTGCTTACTGCTTAGTCCGATCGGTATTTTCGGCTCTATTTACTATAAATCATATTACATAAATAAATCATACGTAAACGTCACCTGTTTATTATTGAGATTTATTTATGGCGCGATTTTCCCCGAATATGTTGTCACAGAATAAAAATGAAAAGTAAACAGTCGCAGGCTATAATTTACTGTCTGCTGCAGGTAGCTATGTTTAATTTCGAGGTGTGATTTTTTACAGTGCATTTAATCATTTATGAGATCCAGCTCGTCTGTGTATGGACTTTTTACATACTGTGCTTTATAATATTTTTATTCATCACAGCAACGAGACTCACTCCCGTCAGTACTAAGTGGTCACTCCAGAAAAAACTCACATCATAAATCAAAAACTGTCCGTTTACGAAACGAGGTTATTAAGATTCAGAAAAAAGTTCACACGCTTTTATTCGACAAACACGTTGTTCTCTCAATTAAGCGTCTTTACTGGCCGGACAAGGCCCGGACACGGCTGTACGGAATTATTCATGACGCGACCGTCCGACATGTCATTCGGTCAAATTAGAGGCTTGTCATAATGAAGTACACGGTACGAAGCTGAGGGTAGTGACACGTACGTTGGTCTGCAAAAATGATAATTAGTTCATTAGGCTCTTGCAGCAGGTCGACGTAGAATTAAAGGGATTTTGTCTCGAGCAATGTTGACTCTCGAATCTCGATGTTTCAATCACTCGAGATCAACAAATGTGTTGAAATCAATATGGACATTGGAAGTTTGCCGATTGCTTGCTTGCTTGTTTTGGGATCATTAATTCTTTGAAGACCAAGATCACTGAACAGAGACTAGGTTCACATAGGAAAGTCTTGCCAAAAATGTATCCAAAGCAATAATTTCCCCATGTTTCTTATCTTCCAAACAACTATAAACCAGCTCATAATTAACTCTTTTTTTTTTGTTGTCCACAGGTATGTGTGTTACTTCTGGTTACTACTTCTTTTTACGAGTCCAACAAAGTTACGTGAGTATAAGTAAAACTGTTGGCTTTAATGTGACCGTAATATATGTCATAAACTTTCTACGCACAAGAACCGCTTTATTTCCAAGAATTTTCGTCACTTGCGCCTTTCTCCAGTTTTATATTTTCTATGAAAAACCGTTGGTCATAAAAGTTAAGAAACGTCAAGCACAGTTCACACAACTTCATAAATTTACAAACATTATAGTAGCTGTTTCTTAGTAAGACATGGAATACAGACGGGCCAGTCATCGAATTCCTCAAGCATAGGTTGATTGCAAACTTATCAATAGACTAATACATTTCCCAAAGATAAGTCGTCCTACTTCCTAATCGTAGAAAACAGGATCGAAACGTAGTCAATCACTCGATACGTTCTAAGATCAAATACAATTATGTACTACCTACCTACTCTCGAACCGCTATTTACAATAAAATAACTTGAGATAACAGTTCCAAATGCACTGGGCGAACCACTCTAGTGCTTACGTCACTAGCCACGTCAAACCGCCTCCAGCTGTATCATACAAAAGTGCATGCATTATGAAGATTGCAGCACATCTAGCTGAGCCAAGTACCGGGATAGAGCTTTGTTGCCAAAAATCACACAATAAATAACACAAGAGGGCAAACTGCATGCATTATTTTCGTACCTTATCATGCTGAATTTGAAGCCAAGAATTGCCCATTAAATATGCATTAAAATTACCTGTCTCGGACGAAAAATAACGGCCAGTTTTAAGCTTCATTATTGGTTTGAGGACGCATTGACGCGTTTAATTAAGTAATTTGTGCGGTTGGACTTAATGTGTGTGGTGTGTTTAAGACTTTAATGAGAGAATACTGTGCTTATTGCTGGTTTCCTTGAGAATCTGTAACTGTAGGAAGTTGGTAGCTAAAAGATTTTGAACAATCAGTATTTCGATGCCCTTTAGAATATTATCATACTTCATATTCAAGTAGAGACAGTAATTATTACCAGTTTCTTTTCGTTTTCGTGAACGGCATCCTTCAAACAAAACATGTGCTCTTAAGTTATTCTTACAAGTAATACGGTATTCACAATAAATAATTCCATTCCAATCCATCACATGTTTCTTCATAAAGTTATTGTTCCAACAAGAATAAAGAAATCATAAATCCTGTTCCCTTCACGACATCGATTAAAGAAATGATTGTGCAAACACGGAGACAAACAGGCGCTGCATTTTATATAAGGCAGAGATTAGTAAATTTCATCATGTAGACACCGGTGACACGATGAATCACAATAATCGCATTCGGTATACACCACGGTCCCATCAATTAGACGAGTCGCAAGCAGATTGTATAAACAGATATTAGACCAACTCACCGTAAACGCATTATATAATTTGGGTTTTTTACTTAGAGTCCAAGGAATTCTAAACAGGAGAGTGGCGATATCGGATCATGCAATTCTATTTTAGAAACCATTTCGTAAACTGGGAAAACGGCCGAATTAGAATATTACGAGTGCATCTTCAGACGGTTAGATGTATTTCTTTTAGTTGGAAGCATTACGGAAACTGCAGCAGTGTTTGATAGTGTTCCACGGGGATATATTGCCAATTGCAAAGTCCTAGAGGCTGCCAAATATTTAGTAACGAAAAAAATCTTCAAACGATCTATTGCATACAAATTGGCTGCAATAGTATTGGCGTTGTAGACATACACGTAACAATTGATCTGAAGATTTCGACGCCGACACGATATCGTGACGATAGATTGGAAAGTGTATTTGGCTTAAGGTCATCGCTTTGAGCGATTTATTGTAACCTCAATGACCTGCACACTCATCTCTGTAAGAACTATGGTTTATTGCGCTTCTGTCAGTTTGATCAAACTTAGCTTTTCATTCTTCTTTTTGATATTTTAACTGAGATAATTATAGTCTAATTTTGTTGTTACCTTGTCCTCGTCATCCCAACTTTTCAGAACTACGATGCCAAACGTTATTTCGTGTTTTTGCAAACTCAGTCCATCCATCAGAGGTTGTTAGGTACATCACATCGAGTGACATGTAACAATAAATAAATTTAATATCATCGCGCATGTTCCCAGTGTAGGTACCGGACACGGCTCTCCAAGTGTCCAGCTCCGTTGTCTGTTCATTGCCAACATCACTGTCTCCGATACTCTTGTTTCCAAGATTACGACTACACGACGCCGGTACTACTGGTTCTTATATCTCGATTTCTTCATTCATTGAAGATTTTAGTTTAAACATTAGGTTTTTTTTATAAAGGACATAATTTATAAGGTGGCAACCGGTTGATTTTGGATCGAATGACTAATTGGTAGACAATAAAAGAAATAAGTAATGGTCTAGTTTTAAATTCAAATAAATAATTTCTTCTTCAAAAACAATGGCATGATATATATATAAAAAACAAGGTAATAAACTAGTTTGTGAGAGACTGGTGTCTGCACTAGGAATACCTGTATGGCAGATCACCAGGGTGGGACCCTCACGGTATGTAAACATAATCAGTTAAGTATTAAGCTTATTTAAATGCATCTCTGATCAACTCAACTAAATATGAAACACCCATCGAAGCAGCCAACAATAGGTACTCTAATATCAAATCTAACGTTACACAAGTTATATTTGAATAAAGTAAACACTCCCAAAACAATCTCCAAGTTGACGCTACCAACTTTTGCTTTAACAGTTTCTACAATCGCACTTAGCAACTTGGCTAATCTCGCTGTCCGAGTACGTGGTAGGGTCCATCTCATCACAGGCTCACTGCCAACTCGTTTGTTATTCACTAGCACACCTCCACTTGACATCGCACGCATACAGTGAATGCTCAATGTGGGGAATTTTCGCATACAATCATGACCATGCGTTTCGATGGAGAACCGACGGTTGCCGTCTTTATTTTGGCTTTGATCGATGGGTATATAAATAAAGAAAGGTCTCGTTTGTCTTGTTGATACGGTAAACTAAGATTAACAGTCAATTTGTGGCAAATTTATTGTAGAAACACAATATTGAGTGAACTGGAGTACGCTGTCGGAATCCAGATCTATATAGACTACTAGGTCAGAAAAAAAAGTGAATATCATATGATATTTGGAAATCAAGAGGCTCTAGGACTGAATTTAATTACGTAGAGTATGAACGGTAATGTATTTTACGCAATTTCGTTGGTAAGCCCTAGTTGGCGCACATAAGCGGCCTTAACTCGGTACGTAAAGTTCTCGTGACTGTTCAGCTACATGCGTTCTGGTCACGTTTTTATCCATTATGGGTTATTGCAGGGCACCTAGCAACTTGTACCATTATGCCTGTTATAGCCACATGCAGAGGAAACATGTGGTTTCACTATACAAACTTTAGTAAATATTATAACGGCCTGCTGTAGATTTATGGTCATTCAATTTCAAATTCCGGAACATCATTGAACTCTAAAACTTGATAATTCAATATTTAATTAAAATCTTTCAAAGCACCAGAATGATGTCATGCTTGTGGTTTTGGTTGGGTAATTAGTGTTCTACCGGAAACGATAGTATCAGAGCTTTTGTCTGCTTTTAAACTTTCAAAAATATCTAGAACGTTCCAGTTTACAGAATTACCTATAAAGATCGAATGGATGTATTCGATCTATAGATATATAAAAACTGGTCACACTGGTCTACATTTCAGCTAAAATAGATAATACACTTTTCCAATCTAAAAACGTTTTTTTGTTATTTCATTTCATTATTCTGAATTTAGAGTTAAAAGTTAAAATGCAAATGTCAGTTTAAATTAAAACAGAAACATAATACGAAGATTAAGATATCGCTAAAAGCTTAGGAAGTAAGAATGATATCACATCCACAGAAATTCGAAATCGTGGGAGTGAATCTTTCGTTGATTAACATCGTGTGTGTACGAGTAATTACGTATGCTGTTCGTAGTATACGTTTAGTTTTTCCCGAATTTGACATTTTTCCGGGAAATTTTTCCAAGTTTTCTTTCTATAAAACCTAATTCGGACTAATAAGAACATTTTGAAACATAAATAGCCAAACCAGACTACCCGTTCTCAAGTGATGGGCTTACCATAGAACAGCATTCAATTTTATATAAATAGATGTTAAGTTCAAATTGATAAGCTACTTAAAATATTGAACATTGAAACCTAATTGGTAAAGCATATAGATACGAAATGTTCTATGGACTTAAATGTAACTTTGACCTAAAGGTTAAGTCTTAGTAAATGGCGATTCTTAAGTGCAGCTTAGTGAAAGAGTTTGTGTGCGTATAAATTTATACCTAATTGCTAAAATGTTAGCAGTTGGTAGGTTTCTATATTCTAATTCTAAAACAATTTCTTAGTACTCACGCAGCGACTTTAGTTGCCAACAACTTGCTGGCGATTTCAAAATCTCAAGAACAGATTTTATAATCGCTAGCTACAAATCTGTTGTCAAAATCTGTATGTGGACGTGAAATTGCGGAATCGCCAGTCCTAAAGTTACTTCGTACACACGCAGGAACTTCCTAGCGTAAGAAAACTTCGACAGACCCATCGTGAACCTTTTATATTTTTTAAATAAACTTATAATTTTTCAAGTTTATTTGCAATAAGAGGCTTACAAGAGCTAAAGCACTATTACGTTATATGTTGCTTGTAGAATAATCTGACAAAAAATCAGAATGATTACATGTATAATTAGTATGGTTTCTAATATTTAAACATTATTTTTAGGAGTATCTTCGTGATAATTTTTCTACCGTATCGATTTAGTTGTATTATGTTTTCAACATACTATCTAACTAGCATATATCCTGAAGAACTAAGAAGAATGCATAATGCATGAGCATGATCAGCCTAAAATGTTCCCACTGCTAGGACACAGGCCTCCTCTCTATGAGAGGGAGTGGGTTGTAATCCACCACGCCGGCCCAGTGCGGGTTGGCAGATGTCACATGTCTCCGAATTTGAGGTTCTATGACCTGCCGGTTTCCTCACGATGTTTTCCTTCACCGTTTTGAGAGCAGTGGTGATTAAATAATTTACACAAAGTAAAGTGCCTGTCTGGGTTCCAACCTACGTCCTACAACTCGTAAGTCGCGGCCATTACCACTGGGCCACCACTGCTCTGAAGGAGATTTAAATAAAGGTTTTCATAGCGCTCTCGAAAACTATGTAACGAGACCCCTGATGAAAAAATTTAAAATTTTCGCAGCCGTCGTCATGGAATTTCATTTTGACCTTACTATTGGCTTTAGCGCCCCCGTTAACTATGAAAACGACACCCATGTCGGAAAAAAAACTGCCTGTCTGGGTTCGAACCTACTACCTACAACCGTCGTACAAGGCCGTTGCCATCATTGTTACATATTTTAGTGGACCATATACTTTTAGGCATTATAAGACTTGCGTTTTAGGTCATAAAGTCCCTTTAATAACTTGAAATCAAGAATCATGACATTATCAGTTATCTATTACATGCATTGAAACGATGTTGTTATTAGTGGTTAGGCCAGATAAGAATTAAAACGCATTAGCATAACCGAAAACGACTTGATTGGAAACCCTTTTTCTGTTCACTTTTCTATTATGTTAAAACTGATAAAATCGGTTGAATTATGTTCGCCATTCGTATCGATTAAATTTATAACCGATAAATCGAATAGAAAATTCCCAATTGTCACCAAAACATTCTTCATTCATTTAAAATCGAGAAGTTTTGTTACAAAACCGGTTTTTGAGATGTCGTTGAAAATTTCGATTTGCGATAAAAGTTAGGTATACCGTTTGTAGAAAAAAAAAACATCTTCCGATGGCATTGACCGAATAATGACGATAGAATTCAAAGTAGTTTGTGGTAAAAAGTTCATATGTGCAGTCTATGCCTCGTAGAGGAGCGGAGTCACACAATTTTATGTTATTTATCTAACCTGTCACCTATATTTTTTCATAAATGCATTTTCTTTCTAAAACCCCAATGAATAGAGATGATTTGTATGACGTTGTATTCTTCCGAAACTAGTAACTATTTTATAAATTCTAGCCAAATATTGCTGGCGTGAATAGCAATTCAAAAACCTTCAACCCATTCTAAATGAAACAAGTTTTGCTTGGTTTTTCCTGTTAATTATTACCTACCTTTATAAACAAACGTTTTTAAGCCACGTTATTTGTTTTTCTTAGTATTGAAAGCAGCCTAAAAGCGTGATGAACAAAAATAGCATATCACACACAAATCTTGAAAATTAAGTCGCTGTTGGTAAAATGAAACTGTGACTAAGAAACTTACAATTATCAAGACAATTTAATTCATTCTTGTCTTTATTTTTTTGAGGCTGACTGTACCTACGTACAACTTTTCCTCCATAGACCTCACGCAATAACAATATTTTCGTAACAAACCTGTTTAAATGAAAAAAGTCCGGCAATAAAACATTTAAATTATGAACAGAAGGCTCAAGGAAAAACACGGTTTAACCATTATTTTCCACTCTTAACTTCCTGTTCTTAACATGAAAAGTGTTAATACAGAAGCCTTTCAAAGATTTCCACAAAACTAGTACTAAATTAATATCGCACTAGCAGCTATTCGTTCTTTAGTAAATTGCATTCGATTAATTGCCTTGACAAACTATTAATAAACACTGTGAGACATCTTTCATTACATCTTAGAGACCCAGCACTTGTAGGTAAACTAGAATCTAAGTTAGTTGTGACTATAAATCAAGCTTAGAACGTATACCGGGTTTATTGAAAAATATAGCATCATGCTGTTGACAAATTGAAGGGAAGCTAAGTAAATCATAGAGCAAGCAGGAGCCTGTATTAAAAGCAATTTGCTTAGATTTTCGCAGGGAAGCGAAGTTTTGCATAAGGCGTTGGAAGCATAAGTAACCCAACTGCTGTAGATCAGATGAGTTATAGACCTTTCGATGAACTCACACACTGTCTTAATACTCGTTATTTTGTAAAATAGTATACTTTTACAATGTTTGTAAATATATGAGCATCATGTATCTATCACATAATTAATGTATCTGTCACTGCTTCATTTTAATTATTTTTACCTATTGTGGTAAAGTAATTTTATTTTTGATGCGTCTTCACATATAATTTTATAATAACGTACACAAAACATTTTAAATAAATAACGGTGGAGTTTCTTGCCCATTCATCTCTCTACGAAATGACCTTTTGGAAGGGGCGACTATAATCAATTCTATTTCAATGTAAATTTTGACGTTCAAAAGTGAATTTGAAATATAAGTAATGTGGTATTACTACGTAGTCGTGTGACACAGTCGTTTGACGGAAAGGACATAATCAAAGGAGGAGGCATGCGGTGATAAGGCAACGTTGCAATTTTAAATTTAAAAGAGAATGCTTCGATACTTTGGCCATGTTGAGAGGATGAATGAAAGGCGACTTACAGGGCAGATGTGAGTGGAAACGCCTGGAGTTGACGCCCTAGGAGGACATAATACAGTGACCTTATTGGTGATGTTGTTCAGAAAGTTTAGGTGCCTAGTTCTCGTAACCGGCGAATGACCAGATGTATAAGCGTAAACGAGGCAAAAGGAGTATGTAAGTATCGTGGCAGATGGCTGTAGTTTCTGCCTACCCCCATGGTAGAAGGCGTGAGTTTATGTTTCATGTGTATAGTTAAAGGAACAGTTAACCCCTAAAATAATGAAAACGAAGAAAATATCCATCAAGAGGAATACCCATTTTTCACCTGAATAAGTAAAGAAATGAAATAAATCTTAAAATACAGCTAATTATATACTCGTATTCATTACGCTTATCACAATGTTAAAAGAAACGCGGTTTTTTTTTAAATTTTAATTTATGCTTATTCTACGTCAAGGGTTAACATATTAGCATGTTTTGAACGCATCTCAACTACCCTTTTTACAACGTTCCATTTTACACACTGCTACTTGACTTTATTGAACTCTGTTTCTGAGTTTCACACATTATAGTACGTTTTATTTACTCAGTAAGTATTTCTTTTTTAGTCAATATATAATACATATTATACATTGACTAAAAAAGAAAAATTTCAAGTATTAGTTTACCGGCCTTCCTCTCCTCGGTACCACAGTACTGATAAATTAACCAGGAATATTTTATCTTCTTCACTGGTCGATTTTGAAGTACCGTGTTTGACCGATGCGTTGAACGCTTGGAAAATGGCTTGTCCCAATACGGTTTTCCTCGTCAACCCGTCCTCCCAGAGACGGTGGGACGTGCCGCTCTGCAGTATTATACGGAATACATAAAAACGTCACCAAATACTGTTGAGCGTGCCCGTCTGCTGGCTGTGGGAGAATGGGAGTCAGGCTTGTGGCTTCAGGCGCTCCCGTCATCCACCATAGGCACAATGATGATGAGTCATCGTTTCGGCTCGCTACATGTCTCCGCTTGGGTGCACCTTGTGTTGCTCCGCATCGGTGTCACTGCGGTGAAGCTGTCGACAGTCTCGGGCACCATGGCCTGTCCTGCTACAGGAGCGCAGGTCGCATAGCACGGCACGCCAGCATCAACGATATTATTCGTTGAGCCCTTGTCACCGCCGGTATACCTGCGGCTTTAGAACCAAACGGTTTGGTACGTGACGATGGAAAGAGACCAGACGGTATGACGTTGTTGCCTCGGAAGATGGGTAGGCCTCTGGTGTGGGACGCAACCTGTGTCGATACCCTTGCTCCATCTCATGTTCCTAGCACGGCGAGCTGTGCTGGCGCCGTTGCTGCGGCTGCTGAGACCCTCAAGCGGCGCAAATACTGTACCCTTATGGATAACTACAGTTTTGAGCCGTTTGGGGTCGAAACGCTCGGGTGGACGGAGACGCGCTCTCGGGGAGTCTTCTGGGCACTTTTCCAGATGACAGCGATGCGGACGAGTACTTCGACGCCTGAGTGTATTATATTAATTTGTACAGGTAGTTAGTTATTTAGTAATTTAATTTAGTTATATATATGTTGTTATGTTTTAATTAATATCTATATGTTTTAAAGCCAATAAACATCCCATACTTCTAAAATAAATACATATTTATTAAAAATAAATGAATTATTAAATTAATGAATCATGCAATATGTAATTGAGTTAGGACGATTGAAACGTATTTTTTGACGTTTGACATAATATGCTCAACACTCAATTTATGGTGACAATCATCGAGAGTCTAAGCAGTGACATAAGAGTGGGTGGTTTTAAGGAATTCACAAAGTAAAAAAGACGTTTTAGAACATAGAAATGTATTATTTAGTATGTATTACTATTTTAGACAAAACTTCGAGTGTTAAATAATTCGTTCTAGCACATTTGTTTCTTTATAACGGCAAATCCTAACCTAAAAAGTAACATTAATATTTTTTGGACTTCGTAGCGTTTCAATTATAAAAAATTACCTTATGAAATTATTTTCTAAACTTACAGGTAGTGTTTCTATTATATCTTATACATTAACTTTCATTATCAGGTTTTCAAATGTATGTGAAGTGGGCATTGTTCTTTGAACATAAATCAGAACAAGATCAAAAAATCGAAACAGATGCTTAATTAAAACCTGATAAGCAACAACATCATTCCCCTCAACACTACAACGTAATAGCGTCCAATAACCGCGACTATTAACAATCCAATTCAGTGCTTAATAACAAACAATTCAGGGTATACTAACCTGCACAATAAACCGACCAGTTGGTAGGAAGTCAATAAAATAATAGCGGATCCAGCCCACAATAGTACGGAGAGCAGAGCAAACAATGATGCTCGTAAACAATCTTACTGTGGATGCAGACTGGCGATTTTGCGACAAAATTTTAGGGGCTCATTTTGTTTAGACGAGCAAGTTAAATGAAATAAGGAAACACTGGCGTGATGACTTAGATGCATTTATGAGAGATTGGCGGGAGAACGCAACACACAAGGAACAGTGGACAGTTATGGAGGGAAGCTTCACCCAGCAGTGGGACAAAAGAGGTGGATAGAAAAAAAACTGAAAGAAACCAACGGGTAGGCACTTATAAACTTAATAAACAGAAGACTATAAATAGGAAGATGAGTATTAAATAATAAATTTATCGACAGTTACATACACACGGTGATGGATGGCAGCTATTTAATCAAAGAGGTGCAAAGCCTCTATGCTTTCATTAGTATGCTTAAAATTAAAGTGGTTAAAATCCTTACTTTTGTGTGATTTTTCATCATCATAAATAAATGCAAAATACATATCTAGTTTCGTATTTTTTAAGATGCGACAAATGTATATTCTACGTACTGTTGATATTATGGATTTGTTTTAATAGGTAATAATATATTGCTATATTAGGTTACAGTTTGACAGTCCCAACTACTAGATAATGTATTTTTTGTGTCTCAAATGACACTATTGACTTACGACTAATCTCAATAGCAAAAAGCTAAATTTAAACTTAGTCGCAGGTCTGCGTGACTTGAAGTATGGATTGCGAATTTAATACCTTATACTTTGTGGAAGCTCATTGAAAATCAATGAAGTTATACGATTATCAATATTATTGTCGGATTATGCAATTGTTGTTTACTTCTCTGGTTGTTTATTGCTTTATGATGGTAACTTTTACTGATGATTTATTTTATGGTTTTTAGATATAGAAAATCTTTTACATCGGTTTTGATCTAGCGTTACATTAATTTTCTACACTTCGTTGTTTTTAAAGAGAAAGAAAAGAAACTTGTAAGGATTCTATGAGCTGCATCATTTTTACTGAAGGCTCTTCGCATTCTATTTGACTTTATTCAGGCTTTGTAAACAGTTGACCCTTCAACCCTTCTTCGCAATTTCTTTATTCTGGTATTTTTTTTACATGTATTGCTTTTTAATAAAGTTAATACATCACATCACATACCTACCCTCTTCAACAAAAAGACAATTTAAAAAACATAAATTTGATTTCACATAATAATATTGTATTCAAAACGCAGACCCAGAACGAATAACCTTGAGAATATTCAACTGCAGCTACGAGGGATCGTGAAATATAGTGAACAAATAATAAAATCATCAAACATCCATATCGACATTTTAAAATTACAGTCGTGACTTTCATTCTAAGGCTTTGAAAGCTTACGGCGATGTATTATTTAAAGCCGAGGCGCGAGTTCCATAAATCATTCCACTGTCTCTCACTACAATCGTATCGATTATATTTTAAAGAATAAAACGTTACAGAATAAGGACCTAATTGCGTGCAGTACTGACAAAAAATAATGTAGGACGGCACTTGAAGGGTTCAGGCAATTTCATGAAGTGTTTCACTAATTATAATCGCGCCGCAACGGTGTATAATTAATCTTATTTGCTCGTGCTTCGTGCAATTAACATCGAAATTAGGTGGAACTGGTTGTCGCCATCATGAAGTTGTAAGAAATGGAGGTTTTAAAAATCCTGTTCTCATTACTGATTCAGCGAAGTGCAAAAGCTGACGCGAAAACAATCGTTTATTAATAAAGGCGACAGAAAAACATCGGTTGGAGTCGGAATAAATCGGAAATGAAAATGCCGATTGTCCTTATAGTGCATTAGGGGCACGTACGGGTTTGAACGGACCTCGTCAGAGCGTACAGTTCTTTCTCCAGTACCGGTAGGGTTGACGACGCTCCGGAATATGTTGATACTCGTTGTTGTATCTTACACAATGCTTTGAAATTCTAAGCGAACTTATTGTTTTTCTCTGATTCTTTAAGAGAGTTGTAGACTCTAAGAAAAGTACGATAGGTATTTGATTTTAATACCGTGGTGACTTGCAATTGACAAAACGTTGGATGTTTAAAAATTTAAAATTTGTCCAGGTAATACAGTGAGCAGGTTCTCAGGTTATCTGCAAATTGTGACGACATGCGTTTCTTAAAATACTACCTAAACCTAGGTTACAATATATTACTTGCCAGTGAGCCCAAAATAATAATCATAACTTTTGATAAAATCAAAGTAACTAAGAAATACATTACTACTAGTACATTGTAAACAGTCTAAAAGTTAACTATTTACAGTTTGTGGTTTTAATTATATACGGATAAAAACCTGTTCTAGATGTGAGATCGCTTGACATGATAATATGTAAACTCTAAATATTTAACCAACATCCGGATAGCGTAGGTACTTACAAATCTTGATATAATCTTATATTGCGTTCCACTGGTTTCTATAGTAAAACCACAGATTCAGATCTCAAACCTTCTTAGTAGCCAAAATTCCTTTAAAAAATTGATAAGTTAAAAGATATTTTTTATCAATCTAATTTAAATTTTTCTCAAGACCGGTAAAATGATTAATTTGCGTATCTGATATCAACATCTCATTACAGCGTAACGAATTCCCGCTCAACCCTGCGCCTGCAACCGAAAATCCGATATTCAATAATTGTTGTACGGGGTACGTAAGCTTAATGTCTTCATCAATAACTGATAATTTATGTACAGCACGATCGGTACAAGACGAAATTGCGGCCGCCGGCTCCCCTTTGTAATCAGTGCAGAATTATAAAGCCATTGCAACACCGCAGGGCCAGTTCTCCGTGTTATTATAAAAGTTATATCTCAATGAATGTACTGAATGATTGTGTTTTTAATCGAACGGAAATATATATAGAGGGAGCACACAAACTTAAAGTATGCTGGTTCCTACAGTAGCAAGTTAAACCAGTTCGTTTAAATATATATTATGTTTAGGTAAACTTGTTGAACGCGATTATTTTGCAAAGCTGTAGGAACTTTATTGTACTCCTAAGCTTTAGACCCAGGATCTACAAAAAATACTAAAACTGCCTGACTTAGTAGCCTACTGACATTTTTCAGGGTTAGAACTCAACCCGAGAAATTATGCAACAAATCTCTTCAAAATATACGCCCTGCACGGTCTTCAGGACAGTTTACTGTACAAGACATTGATAAATCATTACATAACGCGAACGAAACGCCTTAAAATAAACGCATTTGCCTCCCAAAGTATTAACACTGACGAACTTGATTGATGTCTATCATTAGCCAGTTGGTGCATGGCTCTTGTTTACCGAAGATAAGTGCAGTATTCGAGCTCTTGAAAATTTTCGGTGGCTATTTCGAACGAGCTCTTTTATTAGTTTTAAAAAAGGTCGTTTAGATTACAGCGGCGTCCGAGGGTTGGGTGGCTTATTGGCTTCTGAAATATTAGGTGGTGGGATTAATGGGACTCTCAAGAAATATTGTAGTTATTATGAAGTATCGCTTGCTATATATTTTCTTTGAGAAAATTCGCGTTTACTTTTTTCTTGTCCTGCTTTTTGACACACTGGAAATGCTCGCAAGAAAAGTTTTTATGATGAATCAGGACCACTTCAATTTTAATTATTATTAAGTTACACAATTTACACAAGTTTACATGTGTTATATTAATTAACACATCATATAACATTTAAAAAAAAACATCCTCTCCCTATCTCTTTCTGTATTGCATTAAAAAAAGGCTAATTACAAAATAATCCATAGCCAAAAATTTACAGATATTCTGTACTTAAATTCAATTCCCTATCTTACAAATGGACATTGCAAATAACTAATTATAAACCTCAAAGGAACGACTAAATAAACATACTGATACCGAGCTCTTACACGTGACCTAACAATACCTCGCTGTGTCTACAGGTAGGCATCTAAATGGTAGGTTATGCATGCCGGGCCAGAAATAAAGCTAAACTGGGCCCGCCGTAATATCTTCATCAAGAGGTGTGTTCAATCGATTATACCGCTTTGCTTTATAAACCATATGTATACTTTAGTTTACTGCCTACTGAGAGATATTGTGCGTTGTTTGGATTTTTTTGCCAGCCTTATAAAAGTGGTTACATTTTTCGTATCTCAATTGCGAGGATACGGTTGGTGAACCACTCATAATATTTAATGTAAACGTTGCTGTTCTCATGGGCACGATAAAGATGTCGCATTCGCATAAAAGCATTAATTAATTCTCGGGTGTAAATCAAAATTCTGTTTTTATGACTTAATAATATGTTACCAACTTAAAATCTTGGTTTAATCAACTTTATTAAATTACTTTTTTTAATGAATTCAGCATGAAAGTAATTCGTAGTAAGATGATATCTTTAATTTTTCATTACTGAAATAAATGCGGAACAAATAGTAATCAGAAACAGTAGTTTTGTTTGGATGACCACAAATTACATATTTCAATTGTATCCGGTAGCGTACAAACATGTGGTTAGATTTAATTTCGCAAGCTAATAATTCATTTTGGAACATTTCACCGAATTATAATACAAGTATCAAAATTAATATACAAAACGGTGCAAGCATTAATTTAAAAAAAGATCCAGCAAACATTCAGAGCGTGTATAGCGAAAGCCTTTAATCAATGCGCTACGCGCAACCGCGAAGCGAAACGCCGGCTTATGCGTCTTTTACTTTAGTATGTAGATGAGCTTAATTCGCTCGCATCCACTCTGAGTATGTTAAACACTCATCGGTGGTATTTTTAATGTGAAATCTCCTTCCAGATCCCGAGATAAACAGTAAAAATTACACCGTTTTAAAGCATTTCTCTCTCGGCCGCAGTTTGTCATTTAGCACACCCTTAATATCGATGCCAGTGCCAGATAGCCCCGTGTTTATGTCGCTTAAATTAAATTGCCTGTGTTGATTATTGTGACACTGCTTTTTGTATTTGTTGAAATTTATTTCACTCCATATTTTATGTAGTGCGGACTTAGCTTATATTTTCTGGCCTTAACTTAGACGACAAGGATTGTCGGTTGGATAAAATGTATTCCGGCACGACGAAGAGTAACCTGGACGGGCGCAGCTTGCCAAGCTAAGCGCCACCTTCATAAAACGATGTTGTCATAAAATCAATATAAACACAATAACATTCTATAAGAGCGGCCACGATTTAGCTTAACGTCTTCATTAGGGCAGGCACGACCTCCCGATCGCAGACTTGCAGCGCAATTTTCGACTCGGCTCGACTCAAAGTCGCGTCCATAATTTGCGTTATTCGGGTCCCGATTTGTCGGTCGGCTCCGCAATTCTGAAAGCGCTTGCCCGACAATTTCCAAGAGGTCTTGTCGAGCAATTTTCGAACGCGAGCGATTGGTGCACTCGCGATATTCGAGGTGCCCGAGTCCCACGTCGTAATTGCTGCTTGAGGCAGGTCGCAATTTTAAAATTTACCATGATTGAGTGTTCACCTTTTATTGCAACGAAACTTAAAAGCTTTTAAATTTACGCACGATGCCAGTAATTTTGGTGAGAGATTCATTAAATTGTTGTTTAAAACAATGAATTGATCGGATACGGCCACGGTCTTGTAATTCATTTTTTAAACGTAGAGAGTTGGTTCCTCCTATCGATTAAAAGGCGAAATCATGTGTGATCATGTGTCATATGTGTCATATGTCAAACTTGTAAAGGTAGAGCGACCAAAAAAATATTTTCGGATGTGGCTAATTCAAATATGGGATGCTCCAGGGTGCGTATCAGAGCCTACTTAAAAAGTTTTTTCTTCCGCCAAATTCCGTTTTCTTTCTTTCCAGAGCGGGCTGCGGTTAATGCTCTAATAATCGGTTCTATTCACTCACCCGACTAAAAAACCTCGCCATAGTTTTCTATTAGCGTCACCTTTCCTTTTTTTATGTAAAACCATAATTGTACAACCTGAGCCTGCGCATGGATCAGTACAACAAAATGATTAATGTTCTCTAGCTAGTTAATTGTATTTTTCTCCCAAAAAACATCGGGCATTATCTCCCGGCGGTCGACAGGTAACAAATCTTGCTTTTTAAATATTATTACTCATCGTATTCGATTTGGGAACGAGCTCGCTACGAATGCTTTATCACCACCTACTCGGCGTCCCGCGGCTCACGATTTTTTGGTCCCCCTAAACTTTATTCAAATGCGAAACACATTCATCTATCTATCTCAGTCGCACGCGCCGCGATTAATCGCCTTCAAAATATACCCGTCTCGCACCTCACTAAAATAGACTGTGCCCAAGCGCAAAGTGTTCGTGTCAAAACTTTTGTATAGAGTTGGATAATGGCTTACGAAATTTTTCCCCTACCTCGTGACTTTTTTTTTACAGTCGAGCTTGTATGCTGGGGTCGTGCAGTTGTGTGAAAATATTCTGGATCGGTTGATGCGGTGTTTTATCGTAGCATAGGTTTCGTGTTATATCGGGCAGATGCCTTCTCCGCTCTATTCTATGTGAGCACAGAACACGACTTATAGTATGGACAACACTGTCAGTTGTAAATAAGGATTTGTATAGGCCATACGTATCGAAGTAGTGAACGCGGTCCGATACGCGCCTAATAATATAATACGAACTTAATCGGTCCAAGTCCAAGATAATAGCAATAATTAATTATTGTTTATTTTTTATTTATTGTGGTCCAACAAGAAACTTTGATGAATTTAATTCGTCTTGGTGATTTTGATAGTGATGCTGAAGATTGTTTATTGGTGTGCTAGTGTCATCGTTAATGCGATTAAGTGACCCGATCGAGATTTTTTAAGGATTTATGTTGATTGTAAGTATCAATCAAGTTTTACACTTTTCTGATTTACTACCTGTTGTCTTTAAAAAGTTGGATTTTTTTGTTTTTTTTTAAATGTTATTATTATTTATGTTTGTGATTATAGACTACCTACTTAACTATCCACCTTCAAATGCATGCGTGTTTAAAGTTCGAACATTTTACAAACTTTGATTTCTTAAACTTTTCTAATTAGATAGATCCATGAGAAATTCATAAATTTATGAGTTTATGTATTCTTGAAGACCTTAACTACGTTTTAGTATAGGCAACAAAAATATTAAACTTGTTAGAAATACAAACATAGCGGCTTAACACAAACTCTTTAAAGACCGCCGAGCGGAATGCATCGCGATAAAAGATGTCATCCCGATCCTCAGACCTAAAGGCGAAATCAAACCATATTGATATCACCCCATCAGTCGATAACCACCCTTATCTCAACAAGTCAAAGTTCAATATAGCTCACCTAAATCGGAGGGTCGAAATACTTTTTTTGTCAAAGGGCCGAAAAAAAGTTCAGACCTAGCTTTGGGAATTCATAAAATCAAACCTCCATCCGAATCGTTTTGTTATTCCCCGAAATCGTGCTCTTTTGTTTTTATCGGACATTTTTCATTATTATTTAAGTAAAATCTGGTTGTGTCGGTGGAGTCACGCTTCACGCTTTTGCTGAAAGCTTGTACGAGAGTAGGTACTCTATGTATGAACACTTACATGCGTCGTTCTAACCTCAGAAACAAAATAAAAGGCGCCCACGATATTGCCAACACCTGTACTGAATTCAGCTTTTATCACTTAGGTATTTTTGTCAGCGACTTCCTTACATAGCGAAGCTCTCACAGCTTCGAGGAAATGAAATTCTTATCGTGGTTTTGTTGAAAGAAGCTCACTCCTCTTATACGTACAGGAAATATATCGGGGGGAAGAGAACCGCTTGCAATATCCAACATCTGATTGCCAAAAGGAATCACGGGGAAATCTTGGGATCCCGTAAAAATGTATCGTAGCGACTATTTGGGGTGAAATTGAATAGATCACATTGATTGAAGGGTTTTGTTGAACTTGGAAGGCAATATAATTTACTTGAGTCATGTTATTGCACTAGTCAATAGAAATGAAAGTTGGCCTGGTAAGTGATTATAGAATTCGCGATAAAATATTTAATTGGTTAAACGAAAATGCGTAAGTAGTTGAAATTGAAACAAGCAACGCATTTATTCGTAAGTCGTCATGCAAAGCGATTCGATTACATACGAAATCACAGAATGCGTTCGAAAATTTTCAACAATGATGTCCCCTTTTTCATTCTGACGCTACAGAAAATTTACGATCGGTCCTCGCGACCGAGCATTTCGTGCCTGATGTTTCTAAAAATGTGTCAAACTTTTTTACAAACTTCTTTCATTTAGCGTCGTCCGGCCTTCCTCTTTAGCCTTGCAAGTTTTTATTTCTATTGTTTATTTTTTAGTCTCTATTGAAATGTCGCCAGGGCAAAGGATTCTGAGCAACACCGTAAAAACTGGGCACCCCGTGAGTAAATGAAATTTCTCTTTTTAAATGCCATTTTGTACAAGTGCCTTTGGGATGTCACTTGTCTTTGTTGATTTTTTAAGATGGAACAATAAAGAATCTATGGGGGGTATTAGAATAAAAATTGTATCTGCAGAATACTTTATTTAAAATTAAAATTGTTACACCACCACAGATAAAAACAGAAAATTATTCGAATCACCAATAGTTGTCAACATGAATAATATCTATGTTCAGAAGTTGACTATTTCGAGGCGATGATTCTTCTCGTGCAAACCTCATTTCCAGTGTTCTCCCAAACAGGAAGTTACCGAAATCGCTTCGGGGTTCGATCACAAGCCCTTATTATTTGTTCCTTTGCATAATCGTTTTATTCAGAATTTATTTATAAAGTGTCCCCGATGATTTCTTTGGGCTCGGCGGTTGAAAAACCGGTTTCGGTATTAGATGTTTTGGTCGTATCTTCAGGCAAACGTTTATGCTTGATTCTAATTCGAATATTATAAACTAACGTGCCAAATGTATGTATATGCACAGTTAATTTGGTTAAGATACGTGTTGGTGTGTTATTAAGAAAATTGTTTTTGGGATTTGATTTAAATTCGATTTACGATTTATGAGCAATCTTTAATTTTGTTTGACGAACAAAGTTTTGAATGTGATACACCTTTGTAGATATACATCTAGGTAAAAAACAAGCAATAAAGTTAGTTACATAAAGAGGTTATCTTCCCGCGCAAATTGTAAGAGTCAATTGAGAGGAACGACACGGTTTGCGAACGTGGGCGATGAGCTAGCAAACTGTCACAACTAAAGCTCTATATTGAAATCTTCCATAACTGTAGACATAGTTCTAGCACCAGACTATAATACACTTTTATGTAACTTTGAATACTCCGAATTCGATTAAACAGACAACATTATATGTAGAACTGGAGAATTTTTACCACTATTGAATTAGTACTTATTTAGTTCCATCAAATAAGTAGTTTTAATCATGTCCGAGTGACCAATTTTGTCAATTCATTGGAAGAGACTATGAATAATGGTATCCAATACTATCCAATTGTAATTCGTAAGTGACCATGGGCTCGGTGGATGCCTAGAATTTGAAACAGCTCTATAGGTACATTCGGCACCAAAGAAAAAACAAAGATAAACTGAAGACGGTACCAGTATGAGTACATGTGTAATAAATTACTCTTAACCTTGCAATTTGACTTGTTAATCCAATATTCAATGAGTTATCTACATAAATGGACAAGTAGCAAAGTTTATATGACGGAAAACGGAAAGCTCCTCAGAATATATATATTTGCAGCATCAAATTTATATGATAATATTCCGATATTTATTTACAAATATTAAATAATAATAAACTAATTGATTATTAGGTACTTACTTATAACTGATTTGACTCATGAGTAATAAACTTACACAATGAATTTTTCAAAATATTAGAATAAAAAAAAAATTAGATAATATAATAAATTGACACGATAGTATAATTTATTTCCTTCCGTGGTACTACATCACATTTGCTCTGCTCCACTTGAAATCGAAACAACACTTTTAAACATTTCAAAGAGGTTATTTTTCAAAAGCAAAACACTACGAAAATGATTGTTACTTACAATTTTCGGTAAGAAAAAAAAAACTCACAAATACTAAAACAGAATTTAATAACATTTCCACAGTAACATACACCACTTACAAACATTAAGACCAGTAACCGAGAGTCGAACGTTATTATCCAGTCAGGAGTAAAGGAAATGGATAATAAACAAAACAGCCCAGCCCTCCTTCATATGGCCAGGCCGTAGCCTGAGGCTAAGCTGGTTATAGAAAACAGATACCATAAGGTGAACACTAGGGCCATCACTTTCTAAGGGTAAAATTTTAATGGATTTTGCAACACGTTTTGTACTCACTTTAGTTTGATGTTCACTTAAAATTCCATTAAGCATCTATTTTCCACTAACTAACTTAGTATTAATGTTAAAATATTATTAAGTAGGTAAAAAGCTTGCTAAATGAATTGCAATTGATTTCTCAATAACTTTTATAGGCAATGCTAAAGTTTTTTGTCTCTTCTACGGAAACTTTAAGCTACAGTTTGTTTGTATTTAGCTTATTAAAAGCTTAATTATAGTATACAATTAATTTGCGGAAAGCAGCTGAAAATTATACCACCCTTGCAATATTCAACAGGCTTATAACATTCTAGTTTCATTAAACACTACTAACTTAACTAAGCTGTTGAAAGAGTTCTCGGCTACATTTTAAATAGTGGCCGTTTTTTTACGTGCGAACACGCGTCTTTAAGTGCATAGCTTAAATTAATTTAGTAGAGTATCTTCCCTTTGTTGCCACACACCTGTTGAATATTTTATAGATAAGATATATACTGGGTAACTTTTTAATTATCTATTATTTTAAGCCCTAATTAGGAAACAACGCCCACTTCCCGTGGACACATGATTTTTTAAAATAAATGCCTTTGATAAAAGAAATTGTTTTCTTTTAGATTCTTTTACGAGATAGCATTACGTATTTTTATTACAAAGCAGTTCTATTTTATTTACTTGAATTACTATTTTAGGAAAAGTCGTTTGAGATATTGATTGTCGAATGTTTTGATGTTAACTTCATTGGCATTCAGAAAACCAGTAACAAAAACAAATATTTTGGTAGAACAATATGTGTTAGAGAGGATATAATAATAAATTTATTAGTAATTCATAAATTCTCTGATAAAAGTGGACAAATAAAACTTAATTTACATAAGTATTGATTATATCAGAAACAAATATATCACATTATTCATGAAAATTAAGTGGATATGATAAAAGATTGAGCCACAGGTATCTTAAGTATTAGACAACCGTTAAACCTCTTATAAATAATAATGTAAGTTAAACTACATTGTCTCATTTAATTTAATTTAACGCTTATAAACTGTGTTTAAGATTGGACATCAGACACCGAGAGAGGCGTGCCAGTCAAGTTTATGTGTGTATCTAGTAATAAAGAGTATTGAGTTATGGTCTATACAATGCCAGACACACGAAAATACATATCATAAACTAGACTTGTCGAATTAGTGTCCCCCACAAATGGAAAAACCGATTCCATACTAACAAACTTATGCTAATTACAAAACTTCCACATACAACTTTACATTTTTTAAAGACACAGCAAACCAAGGTGTTCATATTTCGGCGTTCGAGTTTAGAGATGCGTAGGCGCCCAAGAATTAGCCGGTGTGTAAAAAGATTTTAATCTGTCCCGAATGTGGGAAGTGACTTATAGGTTTTTTTTCTATTATAAATTTTGCTTTCCAAGTCGATTATATCAACTAATGAGGTTGGGACATCGACTGTCCAGGGAAACTCGGTTTTCTTAGGAGCCTACATAATCCGGAACGTAAATTAAAGTGACGCGGTGCGTTAGTTAATTAATGGGATTTCACGCTTTGAAGCGCAGGGTTTAATTTAATAGTAATGTTATAAACGACTCTGTCAATTAAAATTTCATGGATTAGTTATTTATTTATCTATACTTTATTGTACACCACAAAAACAAAACAAAAAACACTACAAAATATACAATGGGCGGCCTGGTTATTATATAATAACACTTCGAGACGGTGTTTCATAGATTTGCTCCTTGATAGTAGTGGATGTTACCTGGGTAGGAAAGCATGTATGGAATAAAAGGAAGGGTACACACAAGCGCGCCGGCCACAGCTGCCTGCCGCGTTAACTGACAGCTTTTAGATTAGGGCTCCCACCTCCCCGCGCATGGCCCCTGAGCCCCTCCCAAATTGAGAGCTCCATGCCGCGCCGCCTAAATTAGTAACGGTTACCAAATTGCTTTTTAATTTCGTGTCCGTTATTAAGTAGATATTTTTGAAGTAACTACGCTTTTTTTGTTCCTGTGGCGTAATCTTGGAATCGTTGGAGATTCCTTCCTAATTTTTTTAATTATATTGCACGAAGCAGCCGAGCTTTCGGCTTACGTTTTAACAATGTATTATTATAATTGTATGTTCATTTTATTCGTACAAACATTATGAAGCAATAAAACAAAACGAGCTGAGTTCAATATTGAGTTACAAGTAACAAGAACAACGGGCGGACATTGAGAAATCTTTCATCTCATCTGTATCGATGCCCGGCAGTTATTCATTGTATGTGTGTTTTTTGGTTCGTTTTTTTTCGAGGAACCGAGCCCCAGGGCGCGCCGGCCCCGGCCCTGCCCTAGTCGCGGGTTTCGTCGCCCAACCCTAATTTTAATGGCTGCTACTTCGTCACATCCGGGTAACTAAACATGGAATAGGTTTATTATTTCTTAGCATATTTGAGACACGTTAGGAATGTTCGGAAGTTAATCTAAATTAATTAATTGGATTTAGTAGGCATGCGTAATTTTGCGTTTAATAACACATAGCTCTGCATATTATGCAGGGTTAACGCAACCCGCAGCGCTTATCTGCGGGTTGATTAGGAAGCGTGTCTAATTGCGATAATTAAACTGCCATAAATCAATTACTTCTTAGTAATTTTGTAGAATTTATGTGTCTGAAGTAACTCGACGAGCGTTCTGTTCGTATGGGTTTTGTATTCTTGGAATAACACCTACAAAATATACAAACCTACATTTGCGGCAAGAATTTTTTGTGAAAGCCGTACCCCTACATAGTAAATTCATTAATTTATTAAGATTAATGAAAGTACTCAACGCAATTTTTCAACAGCTTACATAACTTTTAACTTGTTGTAAAAAATTGCTACTTTATCCAATTAGGCATACCTTTTTAGTTTTAAGGTGCCTCCATCGTTCTTCAGGGTAATAACTCTTCATTTTTTTAAATATTTTTGCTTTTTGAGTGTATTAAATCAGTGGGTTGCCTAATAAATATGCGTTAGTTTATTAGATCTATATCATAACTATTATTAAAATAACCCATTCGATATATTACAAACTTACAATCCACATATTAAACGTATCAAGTCTAATTCTATTCTTGAATAATCTAATACCTTTTCAGGCATAAATTAATTAATCCGACTCAGATTGGATTCCTGTGTTCGAAGCGTATTAATACAAACTATAAGTCATCGGCGCTGCAGTCGTGGCCAACCCTATCCCGCAAGCTGATGCATGAATTACGAGTGCGTCGGACGGGCCTCACCGACCCCGCCGTGTCGGATCGACCGACGCTTTTTGTTATATTCAACCCGTAATTGCTGAAAAGTTTTCACGCCGTTGCTCTGGTCACGCGTATTTTATTACTATGAAATTGAATTATTTATGACGCAATGCCCGACAGAGCGACCATTGTGCGTTGTACACGTCGGCTGCTGAATTTTAATATTCGAATTATTATATTTTCACCGCTATAAAACGGAATTGGACGCGATTAGTATTACCCAAATCTGGGTAATACTCGTCACAAAATGACATATCAGCGCGGAGGCTTAATTGCGTCGCCCCTAAAGCCTTGTCCGAGATTTATGTATATCCAATCCCGGCCGCCTAATCCCGCTCCTGGTCGGGTCAATCCGACCCCGGAAAAGGTTTTCCCGGTTATTTTCCGTGGAACTTTTAATCCTGCCGAATACCGACATACATCATAGAGGATTAAGAGGTTTAAATTGGAAGTTACCGACGTCCGAAATAAATTTAAATCGGCTGGCAGTCGGTATTGTGATATCGGTACCGATGCTAAATGGGATCCAATTTTATCCCACAAGTACCTAAATCTTCTAAAGAACGGACGTTTATAAAAGTTGATATGTAGGTACTTATGTAATGAATGTTTATTCATACGAATGGGCTGTTCTACATAAAGAAAGTGTAATCTGAGGATTCATTTGTTGAATTGTTTTTTGAATTATAGTTAACGCCACTCATTATTTCATCAAAGAGTGGCGTTTGTGTTATTTTGTTTTTGTGTAACGTTGTCTGTTTAATGTCTCTTTATCAAAAGCCAAAGTTCCTATTTAGATACTTGAACTGCTTCACTTCATTAACTTCGTCCATTATTAACTAACACCATGTTGGCAATCCAATCGATACTTCCTTTTCTAATATGCAGCATAAAGGTACTATCGACCTCGCTTCATACCTACATGCTCAAACGGGACCAAATTAAAATGGGTATCAATAAGGGCCCCATAAATCATGTGAAAGCGTCTAGCTGGCAAAGGGCCCCTCTAGAGTGGGCCTTTAGGGGACACCTGACCTGCCACAGTTGGGCCCTGCGTCGCATATGGTACCTACATAGATAGTATATAGCAACATATAATAGTAGAATTTTTTTGCTACTGTATTTTTTTTTACATTTGGCAACACTTCCGTTAAGTTGGGTTTACATGGCGTTTAATCCTTACACATTCGGAATGATCCATAAAAATTGTTTTGTCTCATGTTTGTTTACCAATCTGTCAATTAAGTATGAAAATAGCACGCCTTTTAAATGATCTATGTTTAACAACACAGGTAAAGCCAAAATCAAGTGACTTATGAAATTCAATGATGCTTCATTAGTAAAAATCCAATTACCCTTAGAAATGTAACAGTTGCATAGGTAACTCGATCTCTAACATGTGCATACAACATGGATACATACGTTGTATACCGCCAGCCATATATACCCTCGTGGACAACACGGAATTGGGTACGTAAATCATTAATCAGCCGCGTCATTTGTTCGCGCCAAAATTATTAATGTCCGCACTGGCGCGGGCGCTGCGTTTACGTCGCACTGCCTCTTTAAAACGCAGTTATTACCTTATGTGCTGCTAACATTGCAGTGCTGAATAAATACGAATAAACTTATCTTTTTTTTGAGTTTAAGTTAATATAGTTGGTAGTGTTGGGGTTATTGAACTTATTGTTTGAATAAATAAAATAAATAGTACAAGTATTTTTTATTTTATTTACTACCTATTCTATGTAATCTTTAACCAAACTGTGTAAAAATTTGTTGTGTTTTGAACAAGTGAACAGCATAAAAGTGATAAGTAAGCATTTTATTTTGGTTAATCTGCATTTACATAGTTTAAATAATCAGATTGACCGTTAAGAACTATTCAATGAGTTTATTTGTTCCCGTTTTTAATAAGCCATTGTTACGTCACTTTAAATAAATTTCTGAACAAAAAGAATGGATTTATATTAGAGGAAAAGTTACACAAATTCTGTAAACTCTACTCTGTAATTAAAAGTTCTGTATAAAGCTAAGTGGTATTTGACAGCAATTATTAACGTACGCATTGTGTAAAATTGAATTGTTATGTGAGAATGATGTTTTGTTTTACCAGTGCTTATGTTTCGCTTGCTAGATACCAATGTAAATAAATACATGTTTCGCCCTGTCGCCCTTCGCCTCTATCAAATCCACGCCAGCTGCCTTTCAATGGCTACGAAAAAAACATCCAATCTATAAATAAATTCGGCAGGTGTTAAACAAAAAACAACACATAGATAATAATTTCAAGTATACGGTATTCCATAGTAAGATTTCACGGCTAACGCTTTAAAAAGCCGTAAGCTACTTAATAACGAAATCTAGAATTCAAACCATAAATTATCATACATTGTCAAAAGAACAGTGGATACACAGAGCCGAACTTTTCCAAAGTCGCCGTGGCTAATCAAGTGCAAACTTGGTACAAAGTTGGGTGGCTGTTGGAAAAGGGCGTAATTCAAGTTGGAAGGGTTGTAACCGCTGGAGGGCTGAGGGCCGGAGGCGCAATAAACTGTCGGAGGACTCCCTTGATTAATGGATGTGTAATTGTTCCCACATAATGTACAATAACTCGCATAGATAAACGCTGCGCCGCTGTGTCATTATGGATGCGGCATCAAAGTTGAAAAAGTTCTCTTATAGGCTTTTATAATTCCCATTATCTATCGCTGGAAATGTCATGTACACTAACAGGTGAGCGACCAGAAAAAAGTGACAAAAGCTTTTTAAATTCATTGATTAATAAATTGCCAACAAGACTGACACGACAATAAATTGGCATTATTTTCTTTTTAAGCAATTTATCTATGCGTAAGTAAAGTTATACTCAAAGCAAAAAGGTCGGTATTCACCAACACACCGAAACTGAAACACAGCCTGCATAGTACACAAATTGGAAACATTAATTTTTAGTCCCTTCTAATAGTCCGCATTCCTCGACAGGACCCAAAGACCAATCCGAGGGTAGTGCGGACCCGATGTTTTATAATGAACTCGGAGAATGTTCCACTACCTAATGTCTTTGTAATTGTCCTTGTACTGTAATGTATCCCTTGATTGCTAGCCATAAGAAATTCACTAACTGTGTCTGTAACGTACTGGACCGATATTGCTTAATTTAAGTGCGAGGAGATCACATTTAAGTTAGAATGTAAACTATAGTCAGTTTGCCTAATAAGGAATACGTTTATAACTAGTCTATTTCATGATTTGTGTAGCAACTTATTAGTTATTAGGTAATATAATCTAAATTGGCACAAAAATATCGACAGCTCTATAATAAAATCCACTAATGCTACATCTAAAAACAAAATTATCGACACCGATATAGAAATGATTATATTGATAAATATAATGCCAAATTCTTATTAGAATAAGTTCCGTTCCGCATAAAACCCTCTTCTCTCAGCGTATTAAATTAAATTTGTTATCAGACGAATTAATCTTAGGGTTAGGTCACGCATCTATTGTCTCGGTTCCGTTTAACGCACACTTAATTACACTTGGTCCAACGTGAACACCTTAGCTAAAGGTGAAGATTGTAAGTACTTATCTTCCTTTCCTAATTTAGCTAAAGATAAATAATTCAATTACCACACGGTGCGGTGGGGCGGCATTACTGGGTGGGCGAGTAATTGAACTAATTACGTCAGTACCTCTGTGTTATTAGTAATGCATTATTGATGTGCCGTAGCGTGTGATAAATGATCTTCGCTTGTTAACTAGACAATGATTATTTTTTTCTGGCATTCGTTCGCATACAAAAAAAAAAAATATTGTCGTCTCATCATCGTTCGAGGAAAATCTCATTTGAATAAATGTATGTTTATACATTTATTCAAATGGGAATTCTTCTTCCCTTCATGTAAGACAGGAATTCGGAGTATTAATTGGAGGCATTAATTCATCTATCCGACGGCAGATGTCGCTGTTTGGAGTTGTTGAGTTTTCGCGGCCAAACGCAGGAGAGCGCCACTTCCCGGCACAATAACTGTCGTGTTTTATTATTATTTTATTGCCGCGTTCAGTTATCAACGTTGTTTATTGACATTCTATTACAAAGCAGTAAATAAACAAGCGTGTAACCGCAATAAAATTGCTCGTTCATCATCCGAGCGAGATTGAGACGATAGTGAAGCGACAAATGTCCCGTAGTTCAACAGTGTGGCGTTAGAGGGCGTGATTTATGTCAACATTGATGTTCGTTTATGGTTCAATTTGTTCTAATCGACGATTATGAGCGCATTAGTTTTTACGACGTATTTAAACTTGATTTTAATGGGCGGCTCTTCAAATATTTACGTACTGCGGAGCTTTAATATGAACCAATCAACTTATAAGGATTTATTAAAGTGTAGTTGTAGGATCAACTTCTTAATTTTAGTGTTGTCCAAACATAAAAAGTCGACGAGTGTGTGCCAAGTTGTATTTCAAAGAGATTTAAAATTTGTTTATGATTATTATTTCAGTTGACTTTGTTATTTCTTCGGGTTCTTTATTTAATGAGGGGCTTGTCTTTAGGAGCTGAAAAAACATTGAAAATATCACTGTTTCTAAAAACTCAAATGGCCAAATTTATTGAATCGGTTACACAGCTAGCAGCATAGCGGACCTACAGTGAAACAAAAGGGACCTGTTTAATATAGGTTATTGCACCTGCTGACTAATTGCTTTAGAAAAACCTCTAGCTTAGTACGCGTCTCTAACTACAAAATAGATAAATTAAGGTTTTATCTAGGTATGGGTACTATCATTAGGGGCTGATTTTAGCAAAGTCAGAAATCTTTTTACCCGTCGAATAAAAATGACGTCTTACAATTTCTATTATGGAAATACTGTCAAATATTCAAAATTTATTCTCAGGATAAGACTTATTCTAGGTATAGAAGTTTGGTGAAATTCGCCATTACTTGTAGATAACTGACACTAATCTTTACAATTTGATATAGGCAACTATTATTTCCATAAAATTACTAAAAGAAAAACAAAAATCTACCTACTAACTATAACACCCATTAAAAAATACCTACCATCCCCATTCATCATGTTATCACTACTGCGCACACTTAATAATAATACTGGCAAGGGTGAGCCGAGGTACCCCTAAAAATTAAAAATGGCGGCTGTCGGGTGCGGCTCGATTGGTGGCCATAACTCATTCGGGCAGCAGGGGCGCTAGTCATTTGTCTGTGTCCCACCCCCACCCGAGAAATGCTCGCAAGATGGGGGATGCGAGTGTCATATTGTTTTATTGTGTTTAGGAAACTGTTTTAATGTATTTTTTTGAGCAAAATATTGTTTTTGGGGAGTTTGCTGAAAGTTTTTAAAAGTTATGAAGGTAGAACTTTATAACTAGCATATAGCCTATGATATTCCCACTGCTGGGACACAGGCCTCCTCTCTGTGAAAGGGAGTGGCCTATAAACTACGCGGGCCCAGTGCGGGTTGGTAGAAGTCACGTATCTTCGAATTTTTGGTTCTAGGACATGCCAATTTCCTCACGATGTTTTCCTAAACCGCTTTGAGAGCGGTGGTGATGTTATTATTTACACAGTCAAACGGCTGTCTGTATTTGAACCAAAAACCTACAACTCGTAAGTCGGGGCCGTTACCACTGGGCCATCACTGCTATACCCCTAGTTACCTGTATTCCTGTGTTCAAAAACAATATTTGAAAGACTAACCACTCGTCCTGAAGGGACTTATAAATAAAAATATAATGATCCTTATTTGAAAAAAAAAATCTGACTAAGCACTACTTTCAGCACAAAAACGGTACTACTCTGGAAGTTTCGATTAAGTTTTTCATGCTGATGGATACAAATTGTATTTTTTAAACAATGTTACAAAGAATAATACAAGCCGAAGCTAAGTTAGAAATAGAATGTACTTTCGTTTTCGGTTACATAATCTTTCAAAATACAGTTGCCATAATCTATTCTAGTGACACCAATAAACAATAAAATACCAACACAACTCATAAACGAAATAAAAAAATATCGACGAGCAACTCTATGTGGGAGCCATCAGATAAGGAATATAAACTTAATTAGTTTCTTCGTGTCGCCTAAACGTAATTCTTATCTATCATGTTTATGAATATACAAACCTATAACTTAGAGAGACAGGTCTCACTGATTAGGTCTCCACAATACTGGCAACTTACAAACTTATTTCTTCTTTTGAAAAACGAAAATGTTGGGTGAAGGTTGATTAATGCCGAATTGAGTAGTACCAAAATAAGTTACCTTTGATTTTGTCAACGGTAAAGATAAGTTTGTGGGTGAGGTTGCGTGTTCCAAGGCAGTATCGGAACCCACCTCACGCACTCTTCCGAAATTATTTTAATAAAACCAGGTTAGGTGAATGTTTTGATATTTTTTCCTCAAAAAAATAGGGAAGGGAAATAAACGTGGAAATTATTTGACGTAACTTGTTTTGTTTTCGTGGAAATTGTTGGTATTTTCGAGCCATTTCTAGTAGTTTCGTTATCTGAACAAAAAAAAACTGTTAGAAACCCTCAAGTTTCTGTACAGAAACATAAGTAGGTATCGTTGAGCTTAATTGCATCATCAAGCTGCTATCAAACTGTAGGTCGACAGTTCTTCAAACTTTTGCATAGGCTACATGTAGCCAAAATTTGATGTTTCATTATGGCAACATCTGAAAGTCGGCTGAATCTCAATTGCAAGATTTACCAACAAACATACATAGCTGCATAGAGCAATACCTAGTTAGGTAAGGTAGGTTAAGATCAGGCTAATAAAACCATGTTTATATTAATCCATCTGATAATTATATTTCAAAGAGCGTTATCTAATTTATTTTAAAACTGGCAGAAATTTAATGCGTCATACTGAATAACTAAATTTATAATTAAGCAGTCACTGCTCAAAGTACAGGCGTGTACTTACAACGTTACTAGCACAATATAATAATTGAATATTTGCAACCCTTATTAAGTCCAACAATGGTTGACCAAAAATAAATCAACAACAACAACTCTATCTTTGAAACAACAAAGCACTTGCATTCGCAACGATTATTATCTCTAAAACAAACTTAATGCATTTAAGGCTAGTAGCGACACGGTCTAGAGACATTTTACCACTTAGCAAACATAATTTCGCAATCAAATTGACCTTTACCTGCATTTAAATAGAGCCCATTTTCGGATGGTCTAATCGCAAATTTCTTAATCGGAACCAGCCAATATCCTTTTGCGGTTGGTTTAGACTTTAGTGTTAAAGATATAGCGTCTGTTTTCGGTTGTGGAGGCAATACAAATGAATAGTAGAAGGACCAGTCGTGATCGAGGATCGTGATTGCGACACCGTACTGCGTGCCCTTTGAACACGGGTTCCGTAGCCGTGAAAAATCACTTGAACATATGCAAGCTGCCGGCCTGTCCCTTGGCGACATTCTAATCCAGCGTAATGGTAGCAGCGACGTTTATTACGTGTTTATTCTTGTAAATCCAAGTTTTATAGTCAGTTCGAGTAAAGTGGACTTATGTTAGTTATTGTGTAAGACAGGTAAAAACCATGTTTGTGGAATTAAGGAAAAATATGGACCACATAACATCATAATATAACATCACGCCTTGTTTCCCCGATGGGTTGGGCAGAGGTGTACCTATAGTACACCCACATTTCGCCAGTTATGTTTTTAAGTCCCATGTAGGTAATAGGGGGCGAGCCTATTGCCATCAACCGGGCACAAATCCAGACTCCGGGCTGCTACTGAGAAATTCCAGATAGAAAAACCCAATAACACGTTGCCCGACCTGGGAATCAAACCCGGACCTCTTGCTCAGCAGTAGCGATTGCGACCACTAGACCAACGAGGCAGTATGGACCACCATCTGCTTTAAAAGTATCAATGTTTACTGAATCTGAAGTTTTATTATTATCCATGAGTATGGTAATAGGCGCTTTATCTGTCACTTTTGTAAACTTTAAATGCTTTTTACAACAAACTAGTCTAAATCACTGTCACTTCCATAAGCCATCACAATACAAAAGTATAAAACAGTTCGAAAAATTAGTTTCTCAAAAACACTAATTTCAGTGCCCACGCTCCAACTTTTTGTTTGGACTGTACTCCACAAATGATCGTTTGGTTGAACACGCAAACATGCTGGCACCGTGAGCTGTGTCGAAAGAATTATTGCCCTATCTATCTCGATATCAGTATCATGATACCTGGACGCTGCTAAGACAAATATCAGGCACGATTAAGTGCTTTTAAAAGCTAGAACTCTGTTAAAAGTTTAGCTCTTTAAGGAGATAGCTTGTAGGGCAATTTCTCTTTTGCAATTCATTGTAAATTATTTTTGAAAATATGTCTGTACTTATTTCATTCTTGGTAGTGTTGGCTTGGCAGCGTTCGGGAAGCTACGTAACTAATATCTTCTCGTCCTACATACCTTAGTGTTTCATAACGAACGTCTTCGATGCGTGCGTGTTGCCAGTCTGTAATGACCAATGGCACTGAAACGTGGTCACTAACAATGGGCCTCATCAGAAGGCTAAAAGTCTCCAGAAGGGCAATGGAGAGAGCTAAGCTTGGAGTTTCCCTACGTGAGCAAATTTGAAATGAAGAGATCCGTAGGATGACCAAGGTAATCCATATAGCCCGAAGAATTACCAACCTTAAGAGGCAGTGGGTAGGGTACTTACATTTCTCGCAGAACAGAAGGCCGATGGCGCCGAACGGTTCTGGAGCGGCGACCGCGTACCGGACGACGTGCAGTTAGAAAGCCTCCCACAGGGTGGACCGATGACCTGATGAAGGACCTTAGGAATCCGCCGGACAGGCCTATGTCCAGCAGTGGACATCTTTCGGCTGAAATAATGATGACTCCTTAATAACGTGGGTAGTAAGACACTATAAAAAACAAGTAATCATGCAGAAAATTAGCTGACTGCGCGCGAAAAGCTCTAAATAACGTTATCTCCACGTGCTTTCCGTAATATAATTCATAATGCTAGTATTAAAATAACAATTATTATTATTATTTCATAATATTTATTAATAGCCAATAAAAAAATCGACCAATTATTTATCAACTCATCGATATAATCGATACATGCGCGCGCGCGTTTTGTTTAAAATTCGAACATCGACGCCGCCCGGTATGGCGCACAAGGGATCATAAAATATTATGGCTCTATTCTTTTCGATACGTGATAACTCCTGGATCAAGTGTTGAGTGAATGTTAATGTAGGGCTGTAGCTAATGTGACACCGATATGCTTCCGGGATGTATCGATATGGTGTTTCCCAGGTTTGTTTTGAAGTTTTCACAACACTTATTGAGGAGTAATTAATTGTCGTAGCGTGTCTGCTACGCAACCTTTCATTTGCTACGCGAGCGTTTGTAGCGTTTGTGTTCTGTGTTTGTTAAACTTCCGAGTTGCTGCTCTGTCAAGAAAGTACCGGGAAAAGATCAATAATACACAAAATGTTAGACTAATTCATACAAATTTATTTTATCACCTTCAAAGTATGCTCCTTCAGAAACGATACACATAGGTACCTACGCCAACGAATAATACAATCATCAAAACATACTCCGCGCCAAAATGTGTACCAGTTGTGCCAATCTAACAACATCAAAATTTTAATTTGGAACCATAAACAAATTGTCCATTCGCGATACTTTTTTGACAGAATGTAAATTCGAAAATCTAAAAAAAAAAACATAATTGGTTTTCGAACTATCAAGTAGGTATGGTTTTAAAATAAGAACATAGTTGTTATCGATAGTTATCACTTTGTAGGTATTAGGAGAAGTTCAAATATTAACTTCGCTCGTAAAATACTTTTATTTGTAACAAACATTTCAATCATCTAGGTACATCGAATTTTAAAATGTCATAAACAGTTATAGTTTAGTACAGTTGAATTAATAGACGCTATCGTATTTATAATCAAAAATTTATTGAAACAACTCATAACGCCGCATCCACGTGCGTGTTGGAAATATATAATTTTAGAAGCACGTGTCGTTTTTAAAAGTATTTTGGCATAGTAATGATAATTGATGAAAAACTATAAAACTTCGCATTAGTATTCAGATACAGGCGTTTTCTATTTACGACAATTTGGACATGTAGAGAGCTTATTGATGTGTCAAGTTTTCATTGAAACGGTAACAACAAAAATGTTGAAGACAGCTGTCACACTTAATAACCCCTCAAAATTATGTATCAGTTCTGATTCGAAATAAATGTAAGGTACGATAATTCGTTTGAGTATAAATATTAGACTAAACGAATGTTGTAAATGTATTTTTGAAACACTTTTTAATTTGTCTTAATCATTGTTCGATTCCCAGGACGGGGAAAGTGTTTGGATTTGTGTCCGGTTTACGGCAGTAGGCTGAGACTCCTATTTCATGGGACTTAAGCATAACTGACGAAATGTGAGTGTACATCTCTGTAACCCTTCTGGGATTACAGGTGTGATGTAATGGATGTGTCAATTAATTTGATACGCAGTGAAGCTTTACGAAACATCATTATTCTGAAAACTGTTTATGCACCTTGAAAATTATCAGCTTCCGCTACATTACGGACAATGATGTGGCATCATTTACGAAACATGAACTCATTCGGTTTATACCTACATAGTGAAAATATACAAATAAATCAGTATATTTTATTGGATAGTTTGAGCTTTCAGCGATAGCTAGGCGTCACAAATCATTGGAACGCATCGCCCGCCCAAACTGACGTCAAATGGCGCAGAAACTTTATGTATTGTGCGCACATAGTTTTGATGTGTGGTGACGTTCGTTTTACATACTATTGTAGTTTTAAAACTTCTAAAATCGTGTTAAAAGTCGGTCAAACCATTCGTTCAAGAATATTTTCGTTTGTATCCAAGGTCTGGATAAAACATTGTAAAATAAAACAATCAAACAACATTGAAATTCAGTGCATGTCTGTTAAAAAAGTTAAAAAGCACAAAAGCAAGTATGAAGCAATGCATCCTAAGCGCAATATGTCCAAAGCCTGAAATAGTAAGTTTGACGTGTTGTTTAAAACAAGATTCATTCCTAATCAACTGTCAGATTGAAACAATTTGGAACCAGCCCTTCCCTAGTTATTATGCATCACTGTCAAAATTGCAGTGACCTTTATTACCGTCACAATAAGGTTGCTGTTGGTTTGCTGCTGTCACAGGTAAAAGGTATACATACCGTGAAAGGACTGTAGACGACATGCACAATGACTTTGAGAATTTCCAATTTTGCTATTAATAGCTTTTTTTATCGCAAGATAGAAGCAAAGAAAGCAGTTTTTACAACATGAAAACAAGTCCATGATACTTAATGATCTCTTATCAAATGCAATCAAAACATGATTTTGATTTACCAAAACAGTTCCTGATTGCCAAACAGCCATCAAGAACCATATTACTATTACAATGTTCATTAAAATGCTAGCAGCCTATCCAATGGACCACGATAAATGCCAATTAAATCGTAGATTAGATTAAATTCAACCGTAATGTCTGTCTCAAGACAATCAAACACAATGCCTTGTTTGAAAGTGGGGGCTTGATTAATCAAGCAAGTACTAGAGGCTAGTAATGACGTGAAATGTCCTTAATGTGGCAAATAATATGTGCTACAATGATTAATATTGTTTGTATTTGTTTATATTAATTAAAATAGTGCAACCAGTTGTATCAGTGGCAGACGTGAATGACAGTGTCAAAACATGTCACGGATACCTATATATTCAAGTTTTGTATAAGAGAATTGATAAGATCTGTAAGTTATCTAATTAAACTAGAGTAGATTTACGAGCTTCTCAATTATTGTGATAAACTAATAACCTATATTGTTTTGTATCATTCATTACTTATTCAAAGTGTAATTAGATTTCTGGAATCGATCTTCTTTTCGAGTCGAAGTAAAGTCAAAGGTAAAAATATTGTCTTACATGGTAGATAAGTTGGGCTCTGTTGGTGGCCTCGCCAAATGCGGCATCAGTGTCGTGTCAGGTGTACGGACATTTTGGACGCACCGACATATGGGATATGTTTTGGTCAGGAGCACTGCGTTCGCACTGGTTATAGATTAACATAACATAACATCACGCCTTGTTTCCCAAAGGGTTGGGCAGAGGTGTACCTATAGTACACCCACATTTCGCCAGTTATGTTTAAGTCCCATGTAATAGGGGGCGAGCCTATTGCCATCTACCGGGCACAAATCCAGACTTCGGGCTGCACAAATCCAGACTGCCTCGTTGGTCTAGTGGTCGCAATCGCTACTGCTGAGCATTAGGTCCTGGGTTCGATTCCCAGGTCGGGCAACGTGGTATTGGGTTTTTCTATCTGGAATTTCTCAGTGGTTATAGATTCTACCTTGTAAACTATGCTACATATCAAGCTATACATTTCCAGTATAAGCTGATCTAGCATTGGATAGGTTTTCCGTACAATGAGAGTTTCATACTGGAAATGAATATCTTGTAGCCGTGTAAAAAAACGAGGCACTTACTTACATCTTCCACCAAACTACCCCCTTTTTTTCTGTAGTAATTTTCTCGGTTTAAGTTTCAATGTTTATGGTTCTCTGATTAGTTGACTGCACTATACTGACCTAAATAATCCTCTTGATCTTTCAAGGAATTCATTCTTGTCACTAGCAGTCCAGGGTGATAATTCAATACAAATAAATTTCATAAGTTGGGTTTTACCTAAAAGCAGAAAGGTAAGTAATTGTTATTTATACAGAAGCTTATCGAATGTCAAATAAATTAGCAAGCGGCTGAGTAAACCCATTATTCAATAATACCATGAAATTAATTAAAAGAGATAAAAAGTAGTTTCACAATCAATTTATAGCTTGAGGCATTTTTGACGCCGTACCGGTCTAACACGTGGACATATACGTATAGGATAAATGTGTTTTAATTGACAATAAATTACATAGTATCCAGTAAAGGACGTTGTAAATAGTTTTCGCACTTGGTAGTGACAATTTAGCATTTAAAGTGTAGCAAAAAAAATAAACCATTTACAATAGTTACTGACTTCTTTGAAAGAAAAGAAGGTAATCAACCATTGAAAAAATTGCATAATTTGTTGAAAGAAAAAAAGAGACTTCTAAGGAACTCTTAAAGCTTTTGTCATATTAAGTAATGAAGATGAGATGGTAGAGACAACCATTTTCTAGTTCGAATGCATGTTATTTCCACAAATTGAAAACACTCATCAACTGGGTACCTACCTGAATTTAAAAAAATCGAGTCGGGCATAAACATTTCCAAATTACATTTAAAGCAATCAATTTCAACAGCACACGGCCCATCAATCCGAACACGGCATAAAATCTAAATCTGCGCGTGCACATGCATAGTTAATCATTCGTTAGCATAGCAATCTGCATGCGTAACGTACCCGCGATGTACACAGTAATTAATAATTTCGACACTCGCCGATTAACATTTAAATCAGAGTCGCATTCGGTCGGGATTGGTCGGGTTCGGTCGGGAGCCGTCGTGCCTGATCGACCGTGGTCGGGGGGTGAACAGTGAAGTCTGACGGATTGATTTATATTTTGTTTATTCTGCAAACAAATGGCTTTGCCGCGTGTACTGGTATCGTCAGTGTTCAGTGCTGACTGCTGAGCCAGTTTTAGCTGCAAATACAAGATCAATAATATATTAACAGGCTTCCAGTTTTACACAAATGTTTCGACTTTACCGCTTGTTTTACGAAAGGAGCGATAAACTGCGAAATAGTTTATTATCACCGTGAGGTGTAAAAATACTGTGCATAATTCATACTTTACTATATCTTGATGATAACTTTTCTTAGAACGAACTTTTTTTGCGCCAACTAAAAACGGAGAAAGAAATATAACTTACTAAATTACAGACAGCTTTTTGTTCTCACTAACTAAACTTGATACTCGACGCATTGACAGTTATCAGTCAATTACCTACATGTGGGGTAAATGTACCGGTTGTAGTCTGCATTCTAAGCTTCTTTAAAAAATGCCTATGTAAATCTTATTGCGGTTAACAGCGTGTAAATGTGGTGGCTAATCTATCACCATACAATTAGCCTGCGTCTAGACGCACACGTACCTTCGACTGGTTGAAAGATAAATAGTAACTGACAGCTAACTGGCCAAGCGCCTGCTTGATACTGATAACACTATCTGACAAATTACAGTTGCCACTGTAGATACATTGCACACTGTATTTCGTACTTGTTATTTACCTAACCAATGAGCCGTAGTTTCTTTCTAACTTAAAAAGGTTTATTTCTTAAAGGAAGCGGTTAATCCTTTCGTCGAAAGTGTGAAGTAATGTTTAAAGAAGATAAAAACTAGAACACTTTACCAAAATTCCATTCTTATTAAGGTTAAAAACAGCTGTTATCCAAGCAATTAATTGGGTACTAATCCATAATTTTCCACTTAACCACTTCGTAATGACATTAATAATTGCATTTCTCGGACCATCTAGTACAGGTGACCTTCTAGGAGTTCAACCCTTAATTGCACGATAAAGGTATCGAAGCATGCCCTATAAATTACTGTAGGTAATTATGTTAATATTGTCACTATGGACGTGGTTTTGTGGGCCGTCAATCGTGGGTCACAGTCGAGTGCCCGTTGTTTGCCCGACGCTGCCCGTCATTGGATGGCACGGCTCATAAACGAGACACCTTCCATTACCGTATGTATTAAGACTAGGAATGTATTAGTGCTAATAGGTAATTATTGGATCGAGTTCGGATTTTGATAGTGATCAAGTTGAGACTAAGAAAGCAGACGAATTGACAAAAAAAATCTGCGTCGTAGATTATAATAGGTGCTTCCTGTTTTGTTACTGACATACAGTTCGATCTTTGGCAAGATTCGAATTGATCAACCGAATAATCTCTATTCATCTGATTGTCGGACCAGAGACGGATAGTCGATCATAAATCTCTTCCTCTTTCCGGTGACATTTTAGGCTTCAGTCCGCCATCTTTGGTAAGAGCCTCGTCTTGCCAATGAAGTGAATCAATAGAATAATGTTTTAGGTTCACCCTTTTCATACTAGTGAGGGTTGATCATAAAATACTTCACCACTGTATGCTGATTTTCAGGATGCAGCTCTCCGTCCGTGACCAGCAGGTAAACTCAAACTTAAAGCATTTATTTTAATTAAACCATTTCCAGGCACTTTTGAATTGTCAAGGAGTCGGTCTGTCAGAAATATGAAGCTAGTTGACCATTCCAAAGCGTAGTAGGTACCTATGGAGCAGAATGGGCAAGAAACTCCATGGACACTCTTTTAAATAATACATATAAATAAATATCAGTTGCATCAGTAATGTTTATATTATTATATTTGCCAGTCCTAACTGACAGCGCCCGTTCACGAACATGACGCATGGATCAGCACCATTTTGCTCAACCATTTTGAAGGGAGCTAAGCTAAATACTACCTAAAAACCTCAATAGGTATAGATAGGTTCCTAAAGCCTATTAACAGACACCGTTAAAATAACTTTCAGGAATATAAGGTATCACTTTTTACCAAATGTTGTCATATTATTTAATTCCCAGCATTCTTACAACTTAAATATTCGCACACAAACATTTCGCGAGTTCAATTTCGCAATGTTTTTTTGCGACTGTTTATTCCTGTCAACCGATGGGTGCACGTGTCTTGAGGCACGTAGACCATTACTTCAAGTTTAGCTACTACATGGCTGGGTCATCCCACTAGAATACTTACCTGCAAGGAAATGTAAATTCGCTTTCCGATTTCGTATACTATTAAACATTGAATCACTCCCTTGGTATGTTATGGATATAATATTGCGATTAAATCGATCGACCGGAATTGTGAACATAAATAGTGCCTGGAAACATTATTGGTATAGTTCTGTTATTTTTCAGCCTGTTAATTGTTTAAATAAGAGCCAAAGGCCAACGCATGGCCTTATTTCAGTGTTCACAAAAACTTTTTCCTCCATAGTCCGCGTTTAAGTTTCATACGGTCTGAAAAGAAGCGATCACTTCCACTTCAGGGGTTTTTAAACCAAGTTAGCATCAAATCATTCCAAATTAAGTCATCAAATCATAAAAAGAGGTCTACCAAAACACGTAACACAACAATTGTTTCAAAATTGCGCAGAGGGCACACATAGTTCGTGTTCGACACGCGCTGCCCCAACGTTTTTTCATCAATTTGTCCACCGCATTGATATGCGAAATGTAGTCGCGAATCGCACGACGCATACATACGATTAAAAAATCACCGCGGTAGGTGACCGGTGCGTACTCAGCTTTAATTTAATAGATTTAGCGTCACAACCCGACTCCTAATTGTCTAATTTGAAGCGAAAACATGGTATGGTTGACGGACGAATATATTACAGTGGCATGCAGAAGGACTTTCTTTTGGTGCGATATAAACAGTGGCTGAGAATATCAAACAGTAACCCTATAGGTACGACTTCTTGACATTGATATTGATGAGGCAAGATTTGTTGAATTAGGTCTTGGCACACTTACATGGCACCCTTGTCCAAGACTTCAAACTCAAGTTTCGCACCGACTAGTTAGTTTAGCAGACATCCAGTTATCCAAATCAACTAAACAATTACGAGTAGTACTATTTTTTTTATAATTTCATACTGTCTGTACCTAACTGTGTGACTGTAAGTAATCTTTCAATTTGTAAACAAAAGGAACACCGCAAACCTGCTGAAAGAAGCGCAGGTATTATGTTGTAGTTTTTTCAGCCTAAAGGGTTCCAATTTCCAATGTCAATGACATTTCCATGCACATCAAAGGTTCTAATAACATTGCATCACTTCAAAAAATAGCACCATACATTGTAAACATTTTTAAATTATTCATAACACTAAAGGGCAAAAAGTAATCAACTATTGTTAGGCCGGCCTTGTGTCTAGGTGCTGCATTATTATTCGTAGACTGGCAACCATAAACCTGAAGGTATGTAGGCAAGGCATGTGGGTGGCCTATGCTAAACCGTTGAAACTGCCAAACGTCGGCGGACGGTTGCGGAATACCTATGACCAGCTCAGTCCACTGGAGGTCTAAGAAAGAAAAGTTTTGATGCGGATGTATTGTTTTGGTTTGAAAGAATCGGGGCGGGATAACGGTATGGTCGGTCCGTTTGATTTTCCTTGTTGCCTTAAAGCTAACGGCGCCGGCGCCGTCGCCTTTCTATTTCCGATAATTGATTAGTGTCAACTGATAGATTAGTTCATCACGCTACTTACAATCATGCATACCATCTGAATAAGGCATCCGATTTTACAAACCCGACCACCGATACGACACTTAATTGATTCGGTTCATTTCTCAATTTGTGTGTTTTTTTTAATGTTTTCGTTTACACTTGCTTGACGTTTACGACTGTCATTCGTTGTATAATAAAGTGATTTCTTTTCCTTTTTCAGGTAACATTGCATCATTAATGTTTATATTATTATATTTGCCAGTCCTAACTGTACAAATTTTAACAGCTACACAAGCATAAATCAGTTTTATGCCGATGTCATATTTTTTTTTACTGTCAGTACGATACGAGGCCCTCACGCCACCTGAATAACAAATGCAAGTCTCTAATTAGTTTTACGAGCCCTGTAAACAACTCAAGATATCAATCAACATACACAATACACGTACTCAAACTGAACACTTTGTGATTTATAACTTTATGTTTAACTTTGTAAGAAAGCAACTTAGGAAAAGTGTCCAATTTTATTTACAATTTATCATGACGAGCAATTCAAAATACGAAAATAACACTAAAACAAACAATGTTCTCGCGGCACTAAAATAAAGACAAAAGACGACACCAATAAATTGTCGCTGAAAAGTAACCAAAGCATTATACAGTTGCATAACAGTACAGAAACAGTAAATAAAAAGGAAAACTGTGCACGAAACTGTGCGCTTTTAAATACGGACGACGTTGAGCGCGGGTAAGGCAAAGACATTTATGTTCACTAAACAAGTAGTAAAAGTCACTACTTGAGCGTTTTTATGGCACTCATAAATGTCAGATTGTGCGCCGGGGGTTTAGCAGGCCCAGGCCGGCCCGCGCGGGCCGGTGCCCGACCATCTGAATAAGGCATCCGATTTTACAAACCCGACCACCGATACGACACTTAATTGATTCGGTTCATTTCTCAATTTGTGTGTTTTTTTTTAATGTTTTCGTTTACACTTGCTTGACGTTTACGACTGTCATTCGTTGTATAATAAAGTGATTTCTTTTCCTTTTTCAGGTAACCATTTCTGCTGTTTAACAGTCCATAAACAATAAGGCGTCATTAAATGGTAAGTTGACGGCTGCGCAGAATGTTTAGCTGTTGAATGATTAGTGAACACAACGAGATCGCGCCGACTCGCGATATTTAACACAAAAGTTCACATAACAAGAGTTGCTACTGTAAAAGGAAACGTTATAGCAGAAGACAGACGTGAGAATAGGTCGCGTTTCTCAGCAACGGGCCCCTATGCAAATTATTGCATCATTAAACACCTCGTTGCGAGCTTTCGTGTTAGATTGACGTTTGCTACACCAGCCAGTTGTCTCAAGTTTGAACACGATTTGTAAGACCGGATGCGTTTGACTGGCGTTAGTATGTTCAATTATTGTAAAGAAAACGCGTTGTTCTTGCTGCGATTGACGGCTCCAGATAATGCTTTATATATGTTTTGGTATTTTGCCGGCCATGTGAGAGCGAGCATGCAAATTTAATCGCCGTAACATTATTATGATGAAGGCGACACACCCATCTTGTTGGGTCCAGTCTTAATCATCCGTTACTAAGGAACTATAAATTGCCAACTTTATTGCGACAACACGTTGACTCATTTGCAGCTAAATTATTTTAAAGAGCTGCTTAAAATTATAACGGTTGACATGAAACGCTAAATGGCCAGTGTTTCAATATTCTGGTATGAAAATGTTGACAGCATCCGTCTACGAGCCTCGAATTTGCATAGTACGTGTTTACGACCAACTAGGGTTATCACTGTACTAAAGAACTTTTTTACTGTAAACCATTTTGCTACTGGTGAACTCGTAAAATGTATATCTCGATGAACGCATAAGTGCGGTAGCGCACATAAAATCTTTGAGTGAGTGTGTTGTTTCTGTAAGGACTTTTCGTGTTACGCCTTTCAAGTTTTCTGGAGTTCTTGATTAAGAATAACACGGATATAAAGCAGTACACCACGATATCGAAAATAAAAAACCTTTAGTTATCACATAATTTACACGCAATTAATTATGACAATTGTGGTACAAACATTAAGCGCAGAGCGCGACGTAGTTCATAGATTTCCAGCGACAGAGTAGTTCCTTTTGCTTTTACAATTTTCATCAGCAGCCCTACAATGTCACAAAACTTTCATAGGAACTCGTTTTCGTACATAACGTCATTTGTGTTCAATTCTTAGTCGTGTAAAATGATTGATGCATAACAGATTATGACTTGCTACTTCAAAATTCTTGGTACTTAGAAAGTTCCGTCTGTAACGGAAACATGACAGCAATTTTAATGGTTTTACTAATTCGGAACACAATTTTCCTGTCACTTAAGAATGCAATTTATTATAACTCCTCACCATTAACAGGCAGCCCTACTGCCATATACTAGACAGTACACCTGCTAGCGGGCAGTAGACATGTGTATGGTGGGACGCTGACTTTTATTGACGCGGCCGTGTTTATTACTCGCTCCTGCCTTCTTCGTGCTAGCCTGGCGACAGTTTTGCCTCTTGGTGTACTGGGGTTGAAGAATAACAACAGCGCGAGTGATTTCGCATGATATTTTTTTCAATTTGCCAGTTCTAAGTATCGTTTTGATAATAAGGCACGATGCTCATGCATGAGTCCTGATTAAAAGCTTGCAGACAGAAAGCATCGTTTCAGAACTCGGGCTGCAGTATTGATAGATGCATAGATAACAGCATAGGAAATATCAAAATATGAGTTTTTGGTTTCGATCATAATCACGTTCAATTTAATTTTATTAAAATAAGTAACAATTTACTATTCCATAATAAGTCCAACCGCAAAATAAATAATACTTAATAATGTTTCAGTTGAGTGAACTGTTAACTGTTTATTAATGCGCATAATGAATAAGAAAATGCAAGCAAAAACTTTATTATAACTTAATAAGAATAAAATAAAAAGAGTTGACGAACCAATTTAGATTTCCGCTTCTGTCTATAACTTGGCTCATTTTGCAAACTTCGTTTTATGGCTTTAGAATTACGTATGTTTAATAGAAAATGAGGCATGGGAATATTCTACTTAGTCGCTTAGCGGGGCCGATGCAAAGGAATGTGATTGGAATTGAATTGAATTTGCTCTGCATGAATTTCTCTGTGCTGTCTTACTTCACTACATCAATAAAATATTTTATCTTATTTCTTTTCTCGATTTTTTATGCCGAAGTCGTAAAAACTATTTTTTTACTATTCAATTAAGGGCAGACGTAACTAAAACTCGGCTTTATAGACGCTTAATGGCACATAATTTTAGACGACGGCAAGATTATTCTTTCATTTTTACTTTCATTTGGTACTAAAATGCATGGCTTATCCGTCTAGTTTTCTCCTTTTATGGAAAGGACATGAAAGTTTTGTCAGTACAGGTTTTTTATTGCTGTTCATGGTGATATCTTTTGAATAACGTCAGACTATCATTAACTATATGAGTCTCTGATGTAGTTGGTGTAGCAATTTTCTTTATTTAGCCGTCTGTATTATCTCCAAATGTTATCTCCAATGTATGCCCGACTATCTTTAGTCTTCCCCGTTCTCCACTGTCTTCCACTTTCTCTTCGAGACATCACTAGGATGAAAGTAAAACCGGTCCAGCGATTGCGTCTCTCAAAAATTTTCATGTTCTAGAAATTCAAAAAGTCTATCGTTAAGAAACCTGTCGATTTTGAATCCAACCCTTTCATAAAGCTAATCATTCTACCATAAAATAGGTGCGTATACGTTGAAAGCACCAATCGTAAAGGCGCGAGAGGGCATGTCCGCGATCGTAGCGCCACGATAGCATTGTGCGGTGTGGTGCGCAAGAGTCGATCGCGACGCCGATTGCGAACGCCTGTCGCTTACGTGTCGCCTCCCGCCCGTATCTCAGACCGCATCGCACGCAAATTATAATCGATACCATTATTGTAATATCCGAGTGTAACATTCACACTACTATTGTTCCTTTTCTTTGGCGTAGTCTTAGCTCTTTGTTCCCGGCCGTCTGATGCTGTTACAGATCTATCTAAAAAGTCGAGTAACAGATACATTGTTCAATTACAGCTTTCAACTGTGTAATAGTAGCTAATTAACACGTGATTTATTAACTCCTCTCAAATGTATTTTATTAATAAGATTCATGAAAGAGTTTCTCGTTTGAGCTTTTTGCGTGTGCCGGGTATGTTACAATTTTCTTTTAAATTTGTCTGTGAAATACAGAGTTGTTCATATTTTTCATACACATGATAATTAAACGTGAAGATTGCAGTGTTTTGTCGTCTTTTTGTGTAGTATTTAAGTTTATTATCTTGTTGAATGATTTCGTGTGATCATTGACGAGGAGTTCTGACAGACCGCGTGCCGTATCGGCCGAGACGACCAATTTAAGTGCCGACAAGGGGGACACGTAGGTAGCCAACAACTGACATCGATGGTAAAAAGTTCATTTTGTTCAAGCAGTGTTCATTTCGTTTCCAACTGTCCTTTCTGGTTTCGTGCTCCGACCAAACTGTACCGAATATTCGTTTAATCGGAACATTTTCCCGTTCCACACGAGTTATGACTTACGATAATTATTTTTTTAAATAGTAATGAGCTGTCAATTCTTATAGTCATTACGACTTTTCGATTATGTAATTGGATAATTTATTCGATCTTTATCTTTTCAATTAGCGTCGTGTCCAATGATGTGAAGTTTTAATATTCATCTGACAAATTGTTGCCATTATTTTTAATCACTTTTTTTTTGTTATATTTGCTTCAACATTGTATGCATCGTGAACAAGCGTGACTAGTGTATGACTTTATTATTTGTGCAATATAATTTATAGGTGTTCATTGCTATCTCAGGATTTTTGAGATATTCTTATTGATTATTGCGAAACCGCGTTATTATTTGTGCCCAGGTGGATTGCAATAGGCTCGCCCCCTATTACATGGGACTTAAGCATAACTGGCGAAATGTGGGTGTACTTACTTTAAGTACACCTCTGCCTTACCCTTCTGGGATTACAGGCGTGATATTATGTATGTATGTTATTGCGAATCAATTGAGTGACCACTACTATCTCTCCACTACGAAGAGAAGACAAATAGCTGTCTTATCAAAAAGTCGTTCTTTTCTTCAATGTTGACATCGCGCCGTAGAAATCTTTCTAAAATCTGTCATTTTATCTTCCATTTCTATTTGCCATCCTACGCATGCTGGTAAGCATACAACAAAAACAAATGGTATCATATATCTAAATATTTCGGAACATTTAAATTAAGCTTTTAATCTACATCTATTACAACATCATTGTTTAGTTTAATGACTTTCTCAAGCTACCAGTTAATGAGGATCATCGTACAATCGTGCCCTTCAATATTCTGAGAGAATTCTGTACATAATCATTAGTAAAGTCATTAAGACAATTTACTATTGAAACACACATGGTTGTCAGTAAAAGAACTTGAAATAAGTTGAATTATTGCATAGAGAAACTTTTGAAACTTCCAGGACATACCTTCTAAGTTTGCTAAACAATAACCTCTTTTTCAGCTTATTGTCGATCAAACTCCGATCCAGCCAGCACACACAACACAACCATGCATTAATGAAAACAGATAAAATCCTCCTTTTTTATTCAGACACGGACTTTGGGCGTGTCCATGGTGGCACTGTCCTCATAAATCACAGCACTTACGAACATTGTTTCATCTCATAAATGCGATACAGCGCTGTCTTTATTTGCAGCCTGTCCGATAACAGGGAAGATCTCAATTCACTTGGATCCAATCTTGAGTGAGGTGCATTGTGTGATATGGAGATGAAAGGTTTCTGTTCTGGAGTTTGAATCTGGGTCTGGTGATTGGAGTTTTGTAATGCATTCACGATCTCAGGATCTAAAAATAAAGATAGAGGTCGTTTTTTTTGAGGTTTTGGGTCTTAAAAAGAAAATTTTTGTTGTCCAAAAACTTTTATTTAAACAACAAAGGCATGTTCAAGTTTAGTATCACTATTCACTTTTTTACACTCACGAATTAACTTTTAACTTTAACAGCACATGCACAAAATTTACTGTTTTTTATAAATATTTATTAATAATTACGTTACCTGTTATTTTCTGTGTTACTTTGCGACTTTCGCCGAAGTTCATGAAATTCGATAGGTAATTAACTATCAATGTTTATGAGATAACATTAGGAAATTGCCCTTTGGTAAGTGGCGCTTCGCATTCGGTCAAAAAACTCATTAATAGTTAGTTAACTTTCCAACAGCTGAAGAAACAGGTGAAAGTCCTATGCAAAACGGGGTCACTATGCTAAGGCATCATGCGAGACACAACAGCTGTTACGTAAAACAGCATATAACGGCACTAAAGCTATAAATTGACGCAGTATAAGGTCAGGGTCCCCATATAAACGTTCAGTGTTCGACGTTGGATGCACTACTCCGCAAAGTGGTCATTCGTTTCAAATAAATTACCATGTAATGGCGCGTTAATTTGCATACTCTACTCGACGTTTCAATTGTCTCTGCAAACGAAGCACAACCTTAATTCCAAGTTCTAAGGTACATTTTCCTTCTCACAGACGTTTTCATTCAAAAGCTTCAGTGATGGTGCTGCCACAGCGGCAAAGCTCGGAACTACGAGCTTTCACAAAAGTTCGTGCGCCATCCCAGAGATGGCGCTACGGTCGCGGGGTATAACGGTTCCAGTTTTAGCCGTGTTCGGGTATCTGTGGGGGTTGAAATTGTTCGTATTTGCAGCTAGAGGGTGGTTTTGTCGCTCCTAAATGTTACGGGGTTGAACGAATAGATGGCGCTACACCGTGGCGTGGGAACTTTGTGAACTTTTTGGAGCTTTCGTTACCATGTGCGAACATGTTAGCAAGATGGATGATTAAACGAATGGTTTAACACTTCGGTACTGAATGTGTTTGGTCTGCAACGGCCATTCAATAAATACTTGACCCGTGCAATTACAAATTCTGAGTTTTAAGCTTTAAACTTATTTTCATTTTATGTTATAATACGAGGGCGTGTAACGTACAACTCGACCCTAACTACATAAAAGATGAAATTATACTTGTTACATATAGTTTACTAAATGGAATATAAAATACAGGTCGGAATATAAAAATGACACAATACGGTTCACGCGACACTGAAGTTAATAGGCTTGAATGGAAGTCCGGAGGAGGAGGTGGAGAAAAAAGGTCTTCAGGCGTCGAAGGGACACTTTAGAGTGCCAGTCTCCTTCGACAAAGCTCGACGTAAAATCTCCAGGCAGATGGTTACTCAGCAGAGTGTAGACGTAGAATTGATAGGTGTTTGTTGATAAAACCTGCACCCTAATTGCGTAACACATTTTCGTAAACGATTACGACTAATCTGTTTCATTTTGACAGTTCAGCAACATTCATTGCGTTATTTACATTGTTGAGCAGAGTTTTTATCGAACATAAAAAGCAATGGATTAGCAATCTGTTTCAAAACGATTCAGATCCCGATTTATTGTGTGTTACGCAATTAGGGTGCCGGACGCCGTATCCTCAGGCAGTGGTTAGTGAAACGGGTCCAGACGCAGAATCCGAGGCAGATGGTTAGTGAAATAGGTCCAGACGCGGAATCCCCATCAGGTGCTTCAGACTTTTCTTTTATAGGAAAATATTCCTTTTTAGAATTAATTTTTGATGATTTTTGAAGTTTCAAAATTGTTTTTCTTCATTCTGACATCTCATCTGCCAGTCATAAAACCAGCCTGTGTGTTCAGCCAAGACGTATTAAAACCTCAACGATCGAGTATGAGCGTGTCCTTATTAATTATTGTAGATGTCGAAATTCAGTTAGTAATCGGTAATTATATAGAAAATACAATATTTCAGCTAAACCTATTGATAAAAATAATTCAAGTTATATAAACCAAAAAGTAATCTTCATAGACTAAAAGAGAAAATTTAATGACAGTTTGAGAATTGACTTGTGTCACAACAATGGAAAATGTAAACAATGAACGATTTTTTAAACATATTATAAAAGAAATCGTTTTAGAACGATTCGTAAAATGCTAGCAAATAAAAGGATATGATACGGGACATGAATGAATGAATGAAGAACAATGTCGTAAGTATAAGTAGCATATACTATAGGCGGGTCAATAAGTCCGTGACTTTTTGAATTTCTGACCTCTTTACTGAAAAAGCAACACTACTCCTGTCAACAGGCATCTGCTGCGTCAGTTAGTTTGTGTTTGACAGCTATCTTTATCAGACTACCCAGTAATTTGAGGAAAAAATGGAAAAAAGTGAATTTCGTGTGCTTGTTAAGCATTATTTTTTGCGAAAAAAAACCATTACCGAGACCAAGGCTAAGCTTGATAAATACTATGGGGACTCTGCACCATCGATTTCAATGGTAAAAAAGTGGTTTACTGAATTTCGTTGTGGCCGTACAAGCACTGAAGATGCCGAACGTCCTGGACGCCCAGTTGAGGTCTCTTCACCCGAAACAATCGAAAAAATTCAAGATATGGTGTTGGCCGACCGAAGATTGAAAGTTCAAGAGATTGTGGAAGCCGTAGGAATCTCGCATGGCTAAGTGGTTTCAATTTTGAATGATCACTTGGGCATGAGAAAGCTTTCCGCAAGATGGGTGCCGCGTTTGCTCACAGTCGACCACAAACGCAATCGTGTAACAACTTCATAGGAAGGTTTGGCGTTGTTTAATCGCAATATGGAGGAGTTTTTGCGCCGTTTTGTAACCGTGGACGAAGAAGTTATTTTCCACCAAGACAATGCAAGGGTGCACACATGTGCAGTTGCCATGGCTAAAATCCATGATTTGGGCTATGAATTGCTCCCTCATCCGCCCTATTCTCCAGATTTGGCTCCGAGTGACTACTTCTTGTTCCCAAACCTGAAGAAATGGCTTGGTGGAAAAAGATTTGACTCCAATGATGAAGTCATCTCGCAAACAAAGGCCTATTTTGAGGACCTCGACAAATCATATTTTTTGGAAGGGATAAAAAAATTGGAGAAGCGTTGGACAAAGTGTATAGAGCTCAAGGGAGACTACGTTGAAAAATAAAACATTTATTTATCAAAAAAATCTTTGTTTTATTCCAAAAGTCACGGACTTATTGACCCGCCCTCGTACATAAATGAAGAACAAGTTTTTAAAATATTTGAGCACAGCCTAACAAAATAAAACAACTTATTAAGCATATTAAGATTTAACAAATAGGCTAAAATATGCCTCGGTATTAGAATCGTAAAAGAATTTTGAATGCTAAATAATCCTATTCATTTGAAAGGATTTTGTTTACATACAACCATTGTCCAGCCTTTGAATGGAGACACTACAAAACTTGAGGGAGCAAAAACTTTTTTATAAATCTCTTTATTCCAATTTCTAACAATGAAAAGTGAAAGTGCAAATCACTATGCAAATTGCAATTTGCACAAATATACCTGCTTCTGTGTATTGTCCTCAATTGCATAAGTTAAGTTGACAATTAAAGTCGTAAATATAATGTTTGACCCAATTCAAGACTTCTTTTGTCGACATTTGTGTTTCTTCAATTGTTTTGACTTACCTGTTGTTGAGAACTGTTGAGGTCTTTGAATCTTTTGTGCAACGACTTCCTTGTGCACGGTTTGCGAAGGTGGTTTAGCAAATGTTTGGTTACCTGAGGATTTTAATAACTATATGATCTCACATTATTAGCACATTTTGAGATTTTGGCTGACCTAGCAAAACATTTTCTGCGACCAAGATGTTTTGACATTCAAGAAGTATTGACAGCTTTGGGTTCTAAAGTAAGCAGTTAGAAAAAAAAGCAGTTTAAAAATGGAACTATCTGCTGTTTTACTTTTTCTTTTGATGCCACTCTTCTGGAAGGTGTTCGCCAGCTCTGCGAAACAAGCTCTATCCTCTGGTGGAATAAGTATTCAGCGCTGCAACTGTTGATACAAGACTAACGTTTTAGTTTAAACTTGAGTTTCCAACCAGAAGCTCCAATTAACTGAAAATTATTCTAAATCTTACACCCGCCGAAACACAGCCGCAGCTGAGATATTTAGATGTCTCATGCACTAAGCAAACACATATGATTTATAACCAAACACGGGGTCCGATGACGTTTCCACGCCATAAATCGCAGCCCTCAAGGCGAGCGGACATATCGGGTGCTTTATGAAGAGCACAGACTCGACGACAGCACGGATACGACCAGCGTACCTAGCCGGGTATAAATTGGTACACGCGCCGGTCACAGGCCGGTACACCCGGGTACGCCAGGGTATAAATCTGGCACATCCGGCCGGCTACCGCGCCGGTAGTGGCGACGATTATTCACCCAATATCGAGTTTTGGCTTCACTAGCTAGCTTTCTAATCTTCGCTTTCGTCGAACTGGATTTATGACGGACGCTATAAACGTTTTCTGTATTTTTAAGGCTCATCCAAGCCAGATTTCGTTTTCAAGTTCTCCTGTTAAACCTCGTGAAATACGACCGAATCATTTTCACGTGACAGCATCCTTAATTCAGTGTGTCCATCCATTAATTTCCATTACGAAACAAGAGAAAAAGTTAGTTTAATTTCTCGTACTTATCCTCTCTTGACTTTCTTTGATAACATTCCGCTTAGTTACAGTTATAACAAAGAAAAAGCCGAACAAATTTCGTAGCTGAGAGGACATACCAAATTATGACGTAACTACTAAAAGCTTTGGCATCGACTTCTGGAGCGGAGCCCTAAATCAACGTCTGTACTCATTAGGGCGCGTTCGGGAATCCTCGGAGTAAACAACACGCTGCCCTTCGACTGTCGTTCGTCTAGACGTGACCCAGCTCACCTAGCTTTGCCTTTTTTCTGCCGGCCAAATCCCCGAATCACACACGGCTAATACGCGACCGTTCGTAATAAATCAACTCGCCATTTTTGTTTTCAACGCACCGATAACTCTTTTGTCATGGGGTGATGTAGTAGTACGAGTAGGTAGGGTCGAATAGAGTTATTTATATTGTCGTATTTTCCTTGGTGGAAGAAAAGTTCCTTTCTGTTTGCTTCATGGGTCAGTGATCAGATTCGTTCGGCGGTGCCTGCTGCTGATGGCTGCGGCTAACAAGCACAAGGATGTAAGTGAAACATCACGTAATTGTTGGAGCAATTAAATGAACACATGCATGTTATCTTAAGACCTTCCACGGCTTGAACAAAGCGCCGTAAAATTACTTACCTGCTAATAATCTCCTTTACAACCAGTTATTATGAACGGTATCGTACTATCAAAGTTAAAAACTGCAATTAATCTATTAAATCATTATTAAATTGTTTCAAGGAGGTACTTATTGGAAACTACTGTATCATTAAGTTGGAGAGCAATTTAAATTATATTTGCACAAGTGATCGAATGCACTTATTATTAGTTCTAAGATTGATTAGTTGATTGATAATGTGAATCTATTGACTGCTTTCCATTTAAGATTGACTGGGTAAAAAGTGATAAAACCAAACTTAGTATTTTGCCGTTATATGTAAATTCATTCAATCATCGCGCCACGCTCCACTCAACACTCCAGCGGCCACTGCTCCTGAAACGAAAAAAAAAGAACACATAATTTTTTCAAACCAATGAAATGGAGACTTAACTAAACATGCTTGTTTGAAATTTTGTAGTGTCTCCCTTCTTCGCCGGGAGCGCTTGAACCCCACGACTCCTAGCTTGCAGGCTCGCTCCCTAAAAGGGAAATAATTGTTTATTTTCGGCAGCCACGCACTTAAGTCCACTGTGAACTAACGACCATGTACAGCGGTCACCCTAAAATCGCGATAAACTTGATTAGGGAATTTCATGAATTTTTGTTATGTTCAGAATGTAGTACACGTAAAATTAACATCATGGTAGCTATTTTTAAATATAGGTAGATAAAAAAAAATCTTTTGCAATCCGTTCAAAAAGGAATTGGTGACGAATTTTGGTACATAATTTTCTAGTTTTCAGGCTTTTCCCTTTTATTTCCATTACCAATTGGATTCACTAACTCTTCATGAAAAAAAAGGGTTTCACAGAAGATTTAAAAAGGATTGGTCGTTTCGCACATCCTCTTGCATTGCATTCCACACCCTACTTTAATTCCAAGCATTCCAGATTTAAAACAATCTTCCCGCTCAAATAAAATGCGTTTACATACCGAACGCAATCAACGGCAATACAAAACTTTTTTTTGGACCCATAGACAGTAGCAACATAAATAACAGGGACATAGCGGGAAGCATAGACTATACAATGGCAAATGTCGGTGCTCACTCGCGACCATTGTAGCGTGGCGTGGAGGCGTTACGAATCAATGGAGGGAATTATCGGCACTGCGACTGGCGTGGAGATGACGTACGTGGAAAAATATGGGAGCAATCATCTTGATTCAAATATGTTGTAGATCGGGTGTGTTGTCAAATCAAAACAAAATATAATATTTCACATAAATCTACATGGGCACTTACGAAACGTCAGAAGCTAGGTGCACGATTCCAAATGCTATTGAGAAAAGCCGGCAAGAAACTCCACGGTTAGTCTTTGGGAAATAATTGGCTTTTACAACGTTTAACAGAATTAAGAATGATCTAATAGAAGAATTTGAGTCCTTCTTATGATAGGTCAATATTTTCTTCGGGATTGCAGCAGGATCTGCTTAACTCATCTACGCTACCACAGTGAATAGAAAATCACACCACGGATGTATTGGATGAAATTAAAAGAAAGGTTATTCAGGATTCTGATAAGGTTGAATACGGGGTTAATGAAGGCTGTGCATGTTAGAAATTAAATCCTGAAACAACTTATGACATTTTCATTAGGACCACACCCACAGACAGATCCTCTTACTTCTAGCCAACCTTGTTCTTACATACTTCAATCATTTATTACATACTTAAAATCTTATCGTAATGGAAAGAGTCTCAGTCCAAAGCGAGTTTCTCGATAGAACCAGCGGAGTCACTAACAGAAGGAACAGCTTCAGTTTGACAGTTCAACAACATTCATTGCGTTATTTACGTTGTTGAGTAGACACATTTTTCGAACATATGAAGCAATGGATTAGCAATATCCTTCAAAATGATTCAGATTCCGATTCATAGTGTGTTACGCATTTAGGTTGCAGTGTTGGTAGCTGAATCTGAAAGTAAAGGATTCGAAAAGAAAATTCTAAATCAAATCAAACACGCCTATACAAAATAGCTGCTCTGCTGAACTCAATCTCTACCAACATCGTGACAAACAGACAAATATACGTGCAAAGTCCCATTTTATTCATGACGACATCTCCATAGTCAATCTTGTGCCAGATTAGTTCGTCCCACGCAGCGTATCGGTTGAAGAGGTAAATGAAATGCTATCCGGAGGGGAAAAGTTAAATTACTGAATTTGAGGGTCAAAGAAATAAGTCTTCCGTAGACAGACACGCCTATTGAGTTGTCTATTGATTTAAAATGTGTTGTTTTGTTTATGGCCGCATGTACATAGTGCCTTATATCCATAGACATTGAAAGTGAAAGGGGACACAAAGTTGAAAGGGAATGTTAGTCATCACAATTTCAGCCAATGAAGTCCACCGGACATAGCCCAGCATTATCGCCATAACGTTCATTCTTAAGGGCCTTAGTTCCGTTTCTACCTTAGCACGGTCACTTTGTAAAGGCTACTTACTACTCATAAAAGGCTTGGTTAGAAGATTTGAAAAATATGTCTTTGTAAGAGAATCATGTTCATCATTACTATAACGGGATTTTCCATTTCTACTACACCGATTCAATATTGATTGTTTAAAATTTGGTACAATATTTAACTTTAAAAGAAAGATTCGAAAGATTCTTTAACTGAAAGATTCGAAATTCGAATGATTCGATCGATATTTAATATTGATGAAATTGATTGTTTGTATACAAACCGGGTATTTGTGTTCCGAATGTTTTCAACAAGTACTAACCAACTTATTAAAAAAGTGTATCAGAGCAATATGTGAGCTGTTTGAAAAACTATATATAAACTATATATTTACAAAATATCTTTGCAGTTAATAATAAAGAACTGTTGATGTAAATCCTCGGAACAGACGAGGTCCTTATAAATTAGTACTGAATGGATTGCCAAGACTTGCCAATAACAACAAAAAGTGCCTAGCAATAAGCGGGCGTATTTAAATATAACAAGATACCAAACCAATTCAAAAGATTAAACTCAAATGTACACGTGGTTGAATGAGTGTAGATTTATGGATTACTAGATTCTGCCCGCGGCTTTGCTCGTGTGGATGTCGGTAGTTATCCTACAGGAAAGTGCTACAAGGACAAACATTGGCCTATGTCCTTTTCTACGATACCATCTGTCTACTTGCCAAATTTGATCTAAATCCGTTAAGTGGTTTAGCCGTGAAAAGGTAACATTCAGACACACCAGGAATGTAACCGCATTCGAATTTAAAACATACGTATGGATATAGAAATATATGGTATTGTAGCATATAAATATAGTGATATCTATTATGTTTTACCAACGTATGTTGTAGGGAAACGTTTTATGTTTAAACACTGTTTTCATCTAAATAATATTTGCATTTAAAAAAGGTTTGCTGTTAACTTTGTGCAATATCCTAACTTCCTCTTTTGCTTGTTCGATGAGGAGTCAATATATATAACAACTTACAATGAAAATTAAATACCGTGCAATGAAAACTTATCTTTACTGCTATTATGTTAAAATACATTTTCATATTTGTTTTTCCTTTTTTCTGGGGTTTTTCCACGCATGAGTGGTCAATTCTGAATATATTGGAATCGAGCTTACTAATCTCTTGGGGTTTCCCTGCGCTATTTCTAAATTGTACTATATTGTTGTAGTAAAGGGGAACTCAAAATAATGCTTTGCCTGTCTCATTAAACTAAGTAGAACATAAAGCAACTGTTTTGTTTTTAAAATGAAGTTATTAAGTAATTGAAGCAATAAAATTCATGATATGAACGTTGAAAATGAGACGTTTGACAAATATACCGCATTTACCCAAAACCTCGAAATTGGGGTAGGGTCGTAGTAATGACCCCGTTTACTGTTTATCTATGGCGATCACTACCACAGACCCTAAATTGCCGCCAAATTTAAAATTCGAACATCATAATCTAACTTCTTGAGGACGAATTAAAAAAAGGCCGGGAAACTTTTTTATCGTATGTGTCCGTTTGATTGGATGTTTTATTTATTGCTGATTATAGTTCAAAATTGTTTGTGTTGTAACTCTGGGAATTGGAACATCTGCCGGTGTCTGGAAGCGGCTCGAGCGCATTTGAAATTTTGAAAAAGGCTCGACGCCAGAGCAACAGATGCGACATGGATTCCAAAAAGCAGATGTTTATTAAATACCCTCATAGATTAAAGTGGGGAGTGCTTTTGTTTTTTCATTTCTTACATTGGACAATATTGTGCCTTAACTGGTTTGACCCTTTGCGTTGATATGCGGGCAAGATAACATGATAATTGGTTTCGTCGTCTTTTGTACTGATGTACGATATGAAAATTGCTAATAATTGTGCTTATTACGTTGTATTGCGCTTTGAATTATGCATTCGTTTTTTTGTCTAATCGATTAAAACAATATAAGGTGTTCAAATATCTTGACCGAAGTCAAACAAAAAGTTGTTGTAACTGGATACAAATGATATTTGTAGAATAAAAAGTGGAATGACAGAATGAATACTCGATATCTCATTGCTCAACTTTTTCATATTTAAGTACGTTAAAAATTCATTTTGTGATAGGTAACTTTTTGTAAGAACCGGGATAGGTATGGTTCATGATATCTTTGTTAGAGGAAAATACAGTATGTTCTCAGGAAAAAACGTTAATCTTTACAACATATTTGGAGTTGATAAACCCCAGTTGATCCAACTAAAACTATGTTTACAAGACTTAGGTAAGTCTCGTTTGGTTTATCCAGTATTTACAAATCGATATCACAATGACGCATGTATCTAGGTATACGCTTAATTATTTCAACTACAACCAAACAACACGTTCTATGCGCTCAATATTCCATCTATAAAAACTTAACTGTGTCCAACATACCATTTGTTCTTACACACAATAACGACGATTTTAATCAAAAATGTTCGTTGAAATGAACACAAAAACACAACGATCTTTTTAGAACGTTATTCCCGTAGCGAAGGTGAAATTTCACGGCCAATTCTTATATGATTCGTGGAGTTGGCACTGGTTTAATCTAAACCACGGTTAAACTGCTGTTTGACATGCAACTGCGTGGAAAGGAATTAGATAGAAGTTTCGAAACTATTTCATAGAAACATTTACGGAATGGGGAAGGCAAGGAAATAGACGGATTAAAATATTTTGCGTAAATTATAACGCGTGGTGGGTGAATAGTTTTGTGTGGTTTTGTAACGACATGAAACTTCAACCCTCTGTCAAACTTTTAGTTTAGATTTAGAAGAGTCATTGCACTGTTCTACAGAAGATGAATTTTAGCCTGAAAAGTGACACCTGAGAGCTTTTTAGCAGAATAAAAGTTTTTATTTCCATTTTCTCTCTTTGCAGAGTTATGTTACTCAAAGAACAAAATGGATCCCTTCGGTTGAGAACCTGAGACGTGTCGCGTCGTATGTCTGTTTGTATCGCAGTTAAGTTCTTCTCAATGAATATACAGACTTTTAAAATATAATATTGTATATACACAGAAGGATTTTTATCATTTGGATCTTCTTGTCCTGTGCGATGCATTAGTTTTTGTTTCAAAAACTCAATCCCAAAGCTTCTGCTGGCATCTCTGACATACTTAACACAATACTTTAACCACTTCCAAAGCTCCCACTGCGCATTTTTCGTCTGCTATGACGTCATCTAGCATGACACGCTACACTCCAGTCCACACAAAAGAGGCCACGGGCGATTCCGGCCTCGCCCCACTACCTCGGATATAATATTTATGAGGGGTACATTTTCACTCTATAATTACGTATCGATTCGTCCGTCCGTGTGACGCCCAAATATTATTCATACGACCTCTTCAATTACTATTACGTAGGTGGACGGCAAGCCGTTATTTTTGTTTAGAATCTTTGGTACTTTTATTTTATTGTTTTCTGCCAGTTGTGACGGGTTAAATACGATTATTATGTCATTGTTACATTGTTTTCTTTGACCCGTTGTTAGTTTCCTGAATAAAGAAATAAAAACGGACTTCATCGTCGATTCCAGTATGGCCTATATACTATGAAATTCAGAATTATATTATGACAAATCGCTTTTTTGAATAAATAAGAGCAACATAATACTGATTTGTTATTCAATTAACCCTTGAAAACTAGCCTCTGCGTCTATTTCGAGACCATCTGCTTACGTCATAAGTTTTAATACAACCTTAATAATTAATTACAACGTAAAATAAATTACTAAAGGTCATTGTTTTGACATACAACAAGAGTGATACATGGAGATAGCCTATTCATACTCAAGTAAAAGCCTTAAAAAAGTAATCAGAATAAGTGGCTACTATTAATTACAACCTTTATTAATTAAATGGCCGTCAGTAATTTGCGTGTGGCATGCCGCGGCCTAGTACGAGTATTTTGAATTAAGTTCCATTTTCAAACAAAAGAGGATGTAGGGTAAATAAGTGCCACCAATAAAAAGATCAATTCACAAAGATAATAAGCAAAAGTGAAAGCGTACACGTGATTGTGGAGTCCCGTTGGCATGGTACCTGTTGCAGTCTTATTTACGACCCAAAACAAACGCTTTATCTCGCCCCGTCCATATAATGCGACCATAAAACGCTCCACACCGATCCTTTTACGACTTCTTGCATAACACCCTTTTGTTTATAAACAAAAAGATTTCAAGGTCCGCGCTACCTTGCGATTTTAAAGTCGCATTTGAATTTAGTGACCGTTTTTCGGCCGTCCGGTGAACTTGCTCGTCCTCGTGTGGCGAGTCGAGACGACAAACTGCAATTGCGATTAAAAATGATAAAGCTGACGATTAAAATTCAGTGGACACGCGCGTCATTACCAGCTGATCGATATATTGCAGTATTTAAATTGTTGTAGTGGAGTGGTCATGAACGCGGAATGGGTTGTAAATAAACAATAAATTATGTAACGTATCGCTAAGGCCGATAGCCTGCGATTCCTTTTCACATCTATCTGGAGTTTACAAGCTTTAATATTATGTTTACGATCTGCCACGTCATAAACAAAGATGAGTTAATTTGACGTATTATTAATTCATTATAATTATGTGAGTTCCAAGAGTGATTTTGACGGATATATTGTGAAACAATGTTGTAGTGATTACTAATGGATCCAAAGGTAACAATTAAAAACTTCTCGTAGATACTCGTAGGTACGTATCTGTTAATCTAATTTATTATTATATCCCTTAGACAAATTGCTCACACCAAACAGTATTAATGGGAACTCAGTGCCAATTCTAACCAATTAATTCGCTTGCAATAGGGCTGATGACTAACATTAAAAATGTTCAAAAAATAATGTAATTTCAAAGAAGTATAGTAAAAATTAGATAATCGAAAAAATCTGTTAAATCGATGTAAATATGAAGAAGCTACACGCTTTAATTAAAAGTTTTTGGAGCGGATTATTCCCGTCCTTGTCGCGTGGTACGGACAATGTATGGCTCTAGGATGAAGTTATATTGTCGTGACATCACTTCCACGATAGTACTGTCCTTGTCTAACAATTATTTTTAAACGTTAATAACTTGGTAATTTTTTAAGCTTTACACTTTTTTTTTGTTTGCACTATTTGGAAACAAATGATTTTTTTTGTTAAAAAAAATGTCATCGTCACCATTCATCTTATATATTTGCTATAATATTCGACAAATCTTAAATGCAAACTCTTCTCTCACAAACTCAGCAGCATCCAATCGCATACTAAGCGAGAAGTATATGTAAAAAAATAGACAAAAAAGTGATTCAAATGTGGGGAATGGCGGCTGAAACGCACCGGGAGGGGCGAGCGGGGCGGAGCGGGCACAAAAAACTAATAATAACAGTGTGTGTCACCCCATCACTGTGGAGTGTGGTGTCCCATTCCTGCGTCACCCGACGTCACTCGTGTGAACTTTGTAATGCCATATTGGATCGAGACGCTTTTGGGAGCGAGTTTAATAATAGCGCAATAGTAGGTATTTCTACATATTTAGATCGTGGGTAGGTATTGCGAACCGTCTGTCTCTCGAACGTCTGCTAATTAAATATTTTAGTTTTGCAAGAGATAATTGTGTTTATTCTGTCTCCGGGAAGCTCTTTAATTGGATTAGTTGTGTTCGTACTTTGACTTTACATAGATTTAAAATGTTTTGTCCAATGTTGGTAAATTCGGGTACAATGTCGTAACACTTTTATAAACGCTGCTCAGATTACTCTACAAACAGTGTTCATACGTCGTGTTAGGTATAAGAGATGAACGAATTATAAATCCAAGCACGTTTTCTTAAAAACAGTAGGAATTTCAATCACTGTAATAAAGTAACGGTCCCAACTCTCAAGACCACCGTCATTGCCAAACGAACGGTCCAAATTCTATTAATCTCACACATACACATGTATATTTTTCTCGCCGGATTTAAATCTCCGTTCACCTATCATTACGAGGGCGAAACTAATCCAGCGTGTAATCTTACGTAATTATAACATGGCGGGGCTAGTGTAAGTCACGAATCCTGCTATCTAGGCATGAGGCGAGACTTTTAAAACTTTGCTACTAACTATGTATATGTTCAGATATGTATATAGATACCGTGCCCGGAATCTGATTATCATCGCGGATGGAGTAAAGTTGCGGGTACACTGTGGACTTGTGTGATAAAGTTTTTGACAGTGGAGACTTTGGAACGTCGCGCGTCGCGTCATCGTGGCTTTTTACTTACCTAGTTGTTGTGTCCGAAAACGCATCGCTTTAGTTTTTAAATGTATGGTACTTACTATAGTTACTATAGTTACTCCATTACGAGTATTACGACGGGCTCTTACATTATTTTAATAATTTATTTAACGACACTTTTATACATTAGTTGAAATGCGAATGAGTTCCTCATTTAACACTCACCTACAGGGACTCAAACTGTAACCATAATAAGTGGTTTAACACTGTTTTCAATAAAACATGTAAAAATGTAGCAGGCACAATGATGTTACAAAAACCAAAGTGAAACCTTTTAGGCATATGTGTTACAGAAATAACCAGTTCTAGGTATAATTGCACGGTTTCGCAACAACGAGCGGCGGACAGACAAACGCGGCTTTGCCAAAATAGCCGCAGTCCAGTCGGAATAGTGGCTATTTTGGCAACGCCGCGTTTACCTGTTACTCTTATTTACGATGTTATACCTTTATAAGTGTATTAGGTTAACACATTTATGAGTGTTACAAACTTCTTTCTGTTATAAATTCAAAATGTAACACTTATAGTTCTGTTACACTCTGTCCTTGCAATCACCTAACGTAAGTAAAACACAATTAAAATTAAAATCGTAACAACGTCATGTGGCAGTTTCAGAACATTTCAACTTGTTGCGATGGAGCGGACCTACGATTAAAAATATTTTTTCCGCAAAAAAAAAAGTTATCCCAAATGATACCAAAGACTTCGTTCAACAATGACCTGTTCAATTGCACATTACCTGTTCATTAGACACAATCAAAGATACCAACTTTTAAATTAAAACACAAACATCGAATACTCCGTAACACACGTCTCGTAACTCGACGTAGCACCATTGTGCCCCCCGCCTAACATTAAGACCGTGAGTTTAACCGGCTGATAATCCGGCATGTAAACACGCGAAACACGATCGCCTCCCGAAGCCCGCCACCGTCGCTGGCTACGTCAAATAATACACAAATATTTATTTATACTTACTATCTACATGGAATTTTGCCCTAATAGGGCCAACAGGCTAGATATTATCGTTAACTCGATTCTGTTTATAAGAATGTTATATGAAGGGGTCCACTCATGAAATCTGTAGTTTCAACCGATGTTGCGTGCAATTCTTATTCCGGGACACTTACGGTTATTGATTCGTTCGGTCTGAACTAACAATTAATGACCACTTAATTTGACAGCTGTCCCTACCCCAGATGTGTATATACCCGTCCGAAAAATAGAATTTGACACTTGGTTTGACGGATCAGCTACTTTCAGACGGGCCAGTATCTTTTTGACGGACTTAGAGAGTGATGCCCAGGAACGCCAAATACAGTCATTGTAGACCATTTGCATAAAAGAGAAAAACAAAATATGGATTTTTCATCCGTAGCCAACACTCGGGCACTCAACAGGTCCACCGTATCGTAGAGCACTTATGCGCTGGTCTGCAGCGTAACGCGACGACGGGTGTGCTATTCTTCGACATAGCGAAAGCCTTCGACAAAGTCTGGCACAATGGCTTGATATACAAGCTCTACCAACTAGGAGTGCCAGATCGTCTCGTGCTCATCTTACGAGACTTTTTGTCGAACCGGACCTTTCGCTATCGCGTCGAGGGAGCACTCTCGTCCCCTCATCCTATTCGCGCAGGTGTCCCTCAGGGTTCCGTACTATCTCCTCTCGCCTTCACGCTGTTCACTAGCGATATCCCAAAAAGTAAAAAGGCTCAGTTGGCTCTCTTCGCCGACGACACTGCCGTTTACTATACCGGTCACTGTCCCAACGCTATAGCTCGTACTCTCCAAACCTCCGCAAACGTCTTAGGCGCTTGGTTCCGGAAATGGAGAATCGAGGTCAACCCCGATAAGAGTCAGGCGGTTCTCTTCTCGAGACGTCGTCGACTCCCTCCCCCACTTCCCAGCCCGATCACTATGTACGGCAAGCCAATCCCTTGGGAGAAGCAAGCCAAATACCTAGGCGTGATCCTCGATGAGAACCTTACCTTTAAGGCTCATATTAAGGCGGTTCGCGCGCGCGCCTCCTTCGCTCTTAGCAGGCTGCAATTCGTACTGACAGCCCGTAGTAAACTGTCCCTCAAATGCAAGCTCCGCATCTATACCGCAGTCATCCGTCCCATCATGACCTATGCCTTTTTTTTTTTTTTTTTTTTTGTTCCCGTGGTGGAAAATCCTCATGGATGTCCTCCGCCCTGGGGCGGGCGGAGGGGTCTGTCAGACTCTTACTGACTAAAAACCACCCCGGTGTTCCTTCTCACACCTACGCCGGGGTCGCGGGAACACATTATTCTTCCACAACCCCGGCTGGTGCCGGCCCGCTTGCGCGGGCCCCGTCTCGGGCGGGGGGAGTGAGGTGTACTCCCCCCGCAACGTCTGTGGTCGGCGCGCGAGGAACACTACGCGCGCCACCTTCTCGGGTCCTGATGTTGGGGGGCGACGGATGTCCCCGAATCCGTCGCCCCTGGACCCATTTAGGGGGGCCGGAAGAGGGCGTTGTCCGCCCTCCTCCGACGCCCGGTGCGTCTGCTGCGGGCCGGGTCGAGAGTCGAGATCTCTCTCTCCCTTTCCGCAGCCTCCTTCTGCGAGATGACCGTTTCGCAAAAGGAGACCACTGCGTCCCAGGACTCTGCGCCGCCGACCATCGCGTTCACGACGGCCGGCAGCGACAGGTCGTTGCCTACTTCGGTGATGAGGGCACGGCGCGGCTCCTCCCAAGCGGCACACTCTGCCAGCGTGTGCCACGCCGTGTCCTCCCGGCAGTCGACGCAGTGGTGACACCGGGCGTCCGGCTCCCTGTTTATGCGACACAGGTACTTCCCGAAGCAACCATGCCCCGAGAGCACCTGCGTCGCCCGAAACGTCAGGGAGCCGTGCCTTCTCCCGAGCCAGCGGTCGAGCACTGGCCGGATCGCCTCAATGGTGCTGAGGCCGGCGGTAGGGCGTGACAGCCTCACCCGCCATTCCGCCACCAGGACCTCGCGGAGCTGCAACCGATGCTGCTCGATTTGTTGCTGCATCGGTCGCTCGCCCCGCTCCCGCGCTGCCTCGCGCCACCGGTACAGTGACGCGAGCACCTTCGCCTCCAGGTCCCAGGGCGGTGATCCGGCCAGTGCACAACCCGCCTCGAAGGAGATCGTGCGATACCCCCGAATGACTCTGACGGCCATCGCCCGCTGCGGCTTGCGCAGGACAACAAAGAAACTGGAAACACAAAACAGCGAGATCAGAATGAATTGTCCCTAAAAATTGACAATGAAACAATTTCAGATAATTTAAAAGTTGCTGAGACACTAGTAAATTTCTTTACCAACATCCCAATTGAGGTTACGAAATCTCTTCCCTCATCATCTGTATTAGCAGAATCTTTACTCAAAGAAAACTTCAGTAAGGACCTTCCTAGTTGGTGCAGCAGTTCTCCCCCTGCAACGTCTAAGAGTTACCTCGTGTTCTGATGTATGGGGGGCGGCAGAAGTCCCCGAGTCCGCCGACCCTGGACCCATTTAGAGGAGCTGGAAGAGGGCGTTGTCCACCATCCGCTTACGACCAACCCCTTGCGACGAGCCAGATAAATGGCCCCGTCGTCGATTTTTCGGCCGCAAAGGATAGGTAGAGCGGCCAACAACATACCGACACTCCTCTTCCCCTGCGGTCCCACCGCGTCCGCCATCACACGGTGGCGACCCCGTCAAGGCCGCAGAAGGTAGGGAGAGCGGCGCACCGCAGTACCGAGCGGAGTGCCTCCTTAATGCAACTCCAGAGCCACGTTTTGAAGGCAATGGCAATGTCCGACCCAGTATCCTCACGCGCTTGATCGCGTCTATTTTAGAGCGACCGTGATGGAAACCAAACTGGTTATCCGCCAGATCCGGCACTCTCTTGCCATGTGCCGGATAAGGCGGTTTGCAATAATTCTCTCGAAGAGTTTGCCAACTCATCCAACAACACAATGGGCTGGTAAGCGAATGGAGAGTCTGCAGGACACCCTTCCTTTTTCAGCAGGAATAGCTTTCCAGTCTTTCACTGGCGTGGAAACTGGCCCCTCTCCAAACATGCGCTCAAGAATCCCACCAATCGGGGCCAAAGAGCCCTGATAGCCAAAACCCATGAATCATTACATGGGTCATTACAGGCACGTCGTCATATTAATTTTCCGCAGCTGGATGCAACGGGACAGTGGAGGCGCCCACGAGCGAAATATGCTCCTAACCAAACGGTAAGGACGCCCCCACGGATCCCGTTCTAGAATTGCCAGCTACTTATCATGGGCCTTTGCCCGCTTTATTGCTTTATTGCTCTGTTCACCTCACATAGCTCCGCCTCCCTTAACAGTGCTTCTGGTGTGCGTCGGCGCTTTCGTCGATTTCTGGTGTAAAGACGTCGCACCGCCTCGCATGCGATGCGCAATTGCGCCACGTCTTGCGACCATACAATACACTTGGCGCCTGGCAGACGGAGACTGAATGCGGGATATCGCAGCATCACAAAGGAGAATGCCAAGGTTTCCCACAAGACTCGGCCAGAACCGACAAAGATGTAGTATATGTCATAAAAAGGAAAATAATTATAAAATTAGACGGTAATAAAATATTAAAATTGGGTGGAAAACTACCTATGTAGTTTTCACTTGGACAGGCTTGCGGAAGTGGGGTCCGAAGTCCCACCGGCTGTCGAGCACCAATCCCAGATATTTCATGGTGGGCTCGACAGCATCATGACCTATGCCTGCGTTGTATTTGCGCACGCTCACCCACGTCATCTCCATAAGATGCAGACCCTCCAAAACCGTTTCCTCAGAAGGGTCACGGGTGCCCCCTTCTATGTCCGTAATATCGATCTTCACGTCGACCTCAAAATGCCAACCATAAAACAGTTCATGAAACGCTTATCAAAGCGTTTCTTCGACTGCGGCATCAAACATTCTAACCCCCTGATTACAGCGGCCGCCCGCTACACTCCCTCTCGCATTAGCAGTATTCGCCGACCAAGGCATACTTTAATCGACCCCGACGACGCCACTACCCTCCTCCAGGAGAGTAGTAAGGCCACTAGCACGCTACATAAGCCCAAAACCCGATCGCCGTCCTACCGCCCTCGCCGCCGAGGCCCGCCGCGACGCCCAAATCGACGCCCCTCCCGACCCTTGCTCGAGCCAGCCCGCGCCGCTGAGCCTGTAGCTTTAAATTCGTCCCTAATTAATACCAATCCTGATCCAGCTAGTCATTTGCTGCCCTCTTCCAGCGACGCCCTAAGCCGAGGTTCGTACCCCACAGGGGGTGCCCTTAGCGTTGTCGCTTAGTTTTAGTTAGTATATAAGTTTAAGTCCTGGCTGGAGGCCTTAATTTATTAGGGAATCCACAGGCAAGTCCGCTTAAGCAGACGACAACCGCATAGGTTGACCTGCGAGATGCCAAACATACTTTTTTTATTTTTTTTTTTATGGATTTTTCAGTCTCCTAAATCTGGTTGGATAATTGTTCGAATGATTCGATGTCAGTGTTTTTTGTTTTTACAAAGTGTCTAATGTTATTTGTTATAGTATTATATTTGACAACACATCCATATTTGGGGATGAATCAACATAATTCTCAAAAAGAGATATATGTCTATTTAAGACTGCCAATATCTGTACTCAAAATATTAAAAAGCGATTACTGAAATTAAGATGCAAAAACGTTATTGGATCGTTTATCGGCATTTCATCAACGTCAAGCTGAGATGTGTGATGGCCGACAATTTAAGAGTTATGGTCAATTTTCCTGATGTTATGGGATATTTAAGTGCTTTATCATCTTATCTGGCTATGCAGATTCAGAGCAAAAAGGTTGATATTTTAAATGAATGTGTAATGATAGTGTATGTGGTTTTAAGTTATCACATGTAATTTCTCATCATAGGAAGGAATGCAAAAATGACAGTACAAGCTTTGAGCAATTTAGCAAAGTTGCCTAAACAAAAGGGGCGGTCGAAGGTAAAGTAGGCTTCGTGGAAAAGAAAGCACGTTAAGTCATTGGTCCCGACTGTCATTCATATAATTGTCTTTGACAGTCGTTACGGGTAGTTAAACACCAAAAAGTCTGACAACCAGTCTTACCTTGGGGATTGTGTTACCCAGTAGGTAACTGGGTTGGGCAGGCCAGATGGCAGTAAAATACTGGTATTCAGCTGTATACGATTTATGAATTTTGAATTCAGTTCCATGCAAAAAAAATGTGTTCCATTTATAAAAAAAACATTCGATTTGACAAAAGAAACAATGCAAAACGCTAAATTAAATTCAAATATCGAAAGAGGAAGTCGCCGCGCCGCCCCCGCGTCTCTGCGAGATTTATTATATTTGTCCTGCGCTTATTTCATTATTGCCAGTCGCGCGATTCCGAACAGGCCCGTTGAAATTTTAGGAATAGTTTACAATGTCAATGATCTCTGATAGTCACGAATATGCGGTAATTTGGCGTTGTTCTGTATTAATGATAAGTATTGGTATGTTTCCAAAAACGCTTTTTGTTATTAAAGCTTTTCTTTTTGTTTCAGGTAAATTCAGCAAATATCTGACAAATTCACAAGAACGATTATTCCATCAGTTCTATGTAGGTATATTTACACTGCAGCATAATTTTAAAATTTTTATATCAAGCCAAACCATTTAATTATAAAAGTGGTTGGCACGAGGAGTTAATGGATTGAACATTTCAAAACAAGAATAACTTGAGAGGGTTAAAACGTTATGTAAATAGAATGAAAATCGTTTTCTAACTGAACTGTGCAAAAACTTTTTGATGGGCTCCCACTGAGCTTACAGTATATTCAAAATTTTGCCATGAATTCATTGAATATTGTATTAAAAATAGAAAATTTTATTTCAGACAGACTATAAGTTTATTAAAAAAACTTAAGTTTGTAAACACCTTTTCAAAGTTGCAAAAAACTGAACTCAGATGTCGATTAATGTTCGTCAAATTTCGCGTATACAATCACTTATGAATAGAAAGCGTTCAATGAATATCTGTCTCGTTCACACTTGGGAATAACCTTATCAATCTAACACGAATCGAACAATAGCGTCGCATGTTTGATTTATACAGTCGCTTAGTAGGAACATTACGGATAATTATAGTGCGACTAACTGATTTTAACGCTTGAAAACAATGAATATATTTAAAATCTGGAAGTGCTTTTGATTGAAACATTAAATCCAACCATTTAAAACCGTTAAGACAGCATTGTGGAACACATATTAAAATGAAAATACTAAATGCCTACTAAAGAAAAGAAAAATTGCAACTTTTTTCTATCTTCGTTTGAACCGTAAAAAAATTTAAAATTCGTCACTATGAGAAAGGCCATGTTCTCTACCCAGATACTCTAAATTTGGTTCATGCACTAATTCCAAGCCACGTCGACCTCTAAAAAGGCAATTTCAAATTGCGAACTGTCAATTGGAGCGTTCACGACAAATCCCAAGAGGTCTCGTTCGAAGTACACCTCCACAAAAGCCGAACAGAAGTAGGAGCTCAGCTCACGAGGTTTTCAAGGGTGGTGGTTGCTTTCGGCGGGAAAGCAGCGGCTTGAAGCGGCCCGGGGGTGGGGGAGGGTGGCAGGGGGGCGTGATGGCTCGTATTGATTTAGTGCCGTCGTCGACGGAGCTATGTACTGCTAGGTAGGTAAGTATCGCTCGATGTCGCTTGATGCGCTTTCTTTGAGCTGTGAGTGGAAAAGTAGCGGGTGCGAACATGAAAATGATGGCTTGAAGTTGGTATTCTGTGTTGTGTGGTGAATAAAATTGAGATACTTAGGAGCTTTTGATTTTTTTTTGCACGGTAATGGAACTTCAATCAGATTTTATTTTATAAAGCAAATTGAATTGAAACTTGTTTGTTACCTACAGGTCAAAATTTAATTATGAACCATGCCTGTAATTAGGTTATTGTTAATAATAACCTAAATTACAGTTTAATAGATTATTATTAACATAAATTAAAAGATTTAACTAAGCGGAAATCGATTGATCTAGCTATCAATAGAAATATCACATTTTATGCGTAGCACTTTTTCATGTGGAGGCTCTTACATTTTTCAAACTTATTTCCACACAACCGCCAAAAATATTTTCCCACAAAATCAAAAACGCATAAAAGCAAACCCACACAAAAATCCTAGTCCAACACAATCTAGCAATTTTCCGGTGCAGTCAATGTAAAAGCGCTTTTCGCTGCTGCAGCGCTGTATACCCCTGAGACCTCCAGCGTCGAAGATTTAAATGGATATTTAACTTTAGTCTCAAGGAACCTAAAGTCTATTGCCTTCGTCCTCCAAGTCTGTAGGTTTTTTTGCTTAGAGAAAAACTTGCGAAGCTCCTAGCAAATGGTTTTAAATAGTCCAGATACAGCGTTTTAAAACTTTTATAATGGTCTGTTTATTTAAGTTCGTACGTTTTGTCTTTCTCTTGGAGAGGAAAGCGATGGTTTATTGTTATTTTAGTTTATCAAGCCTTGATAGAAAACGGTTTAAATGACTTTAAACGTAAATATCATTGGGGAATCGTGTGTCAGTTTTGTCAAGTCAGTCTTCGATTATCATTCATCATTCACATTGATAGAACAAAAATTGAACGAGTTATCTAATAGACTTCGACTGTGTTTTTGATTGAAATTGTGTTCGATACATTGCGATTGGCTCGATTCCGATGACTGAAACCGATAGCGTCATCGCTGAATGGTTGTGATAACAAATGTGCCAAGTTGCACGAAATATTTGGGGATTTTCAGCTATGGTTTTAGCTAAAGTAAGAAATACTTTTATTCAAAATTAAAATCTTATAACTGTAATCCCAGAAGGGTTAGGCGGAGGTGTACCTATAGTACACCCACATTTCGCCAGTTTTGCTTAAGTCCCATGTAATAGGGGGCGAGCCTATTGCCATCAACCGGGCACAAATCCTCCGGGCTCCGGGCTGCTACTGAGAAAGTCTAGATAGAAAAACCCAATATCACCTAAAATAAAAAAATGTGTTCTACGTAAATAACAACTAATACCAAATTAATTAATAAAATACAATATACCTAATTAATAATAACAATTATATCCTATCTTAGCTAAATAACCTACCACCAACTATAACTCCCGGAAACTAAACACTACTTCAATAGTACAAGGTTAGAACTTGCTATCAGAGGGGCATATCCTGTTATTTTGAGAACGTCCACAGTCTGAATTAAAAAGGTTCGAAAACTAGTCGCAATCTCATCTCAGCGACAATCAATGTCAAAATCTTGTCAAAGTTGTAGCGACTTTAGATATATTTTGGCATACCTATTGGTATTGAGATTAGAATGCTAACGTTCTTAAAATGACGGGAATTGCACCTCAGATCTCAATCACTCAAAAATACCTCTAATATTGGCAAGTTTTTTACATTGATTGTCACTGAGATTAGACTTCGACACGATTTTGAACGTCGTTGAATAAATTACCTATCAAAGAGGGTAGGTAGGGCAAACACAAATTCTACTGTTAGTCCTTTTTGGAGTGAAAACTTCTTATGAAACGAAACTGAACCGACCCGCTTGGTCGGTGACTCTGAATCGCGTAAACTCGGCTCCAATCAGTCGGTGACGCAGAACAGCATATACTCGGCACCAGTCGGTGGGTGACGCTGAATCGCGTACACTCTGCTCCAATCTGCCGGTGACTCTGAATCGCGTACACTCGGCTCCAATCAGTCGGTGACGCTGAACAGCATATATTCGGCACCAGTCGGTCGGTGACGCCGAATCCCGTATACTCGGCTTCAGTCGGTCGTTGACGCTGAACCACGTAAACTCGGCTCCAATCAGTCGGTGACGCTGAATCGCGTATACTCGGCACCAGTCGGTCGGTGACGCCGAATCGCGTATAACTCGGCTCCAGTCGGTCGTTGACGCTAAATCGCGTATCCTCGGCTCCAGTTGTGGCGACGCTGAACTTTCACTTCGACTGTGATGCACAAGCACACACCCTCTTTTAAAGAAATAACTTAAACTGATTTCCTCAGAAGTAATGCAGTAGTCTCCAACTCCATGATTAATGATCATTTTTCTAAACAGAATAAAATATTATTTATATTAAGTAGGTATTATATTTTTATTCAGAACTGAGGAGACTTTTAGGACATATAATTCATAAAAGTGAATGGCAATCTAATACAATTGGGACTATCACCGCTCCTTCGTCTTTTAGCAATTCAATTATAAAAACTCGATCATATAAATGGACTGTTGATACCGCTGAGCTGCTAACATAAAAAACAGCTTCACGACTCCGTACACAGAGTAATATAAAGGCAGAAAGAACTCCACATAAAAAAACACCACACTTTGCTCAACAAGACGAATAGGTATCTAGGTAGGTACAGTTAAATATTTATTCCATGGAACTTAAAGAGTAAAGCCTGAAAAATAAAATAGCCACAACAATAGGGATGAGGAAAAATAATGTAATTTCAAAGAAGGCATAGTAAAAATTAGATAATCGAAAAAATCAGTTGAATCGATGTAAATATGAAGTAGCTACACGCTTTAAAAGTTTCTGGGGGGATTATTCCCGTCCTTGTCGCGCGGTACGGACAATGTACGACGCTAGTATGAAGTTACATGGTCGTGACTTAACTTCTAGGATTGTGCCGTCCTTGTCTAACACTTATTTTAAAACGTTATTAACTTGGTATTTTTTTTAGCTTTTACACTTTTTATAATATTGTTTGCACTATTTGGAAACAAAAATTTTTTTGAGATAAAAATATAAAACAATATCTACGTCATCACTACTGCCAGTGTGTTCAATATTAAAAAAAAAACAGTAATATGAAAAAATACGTAAAATTAATATGGGTGTGAGAATAATATTATGTTTTTCATTTTAATAATATTCTTGCACTTTTCTTCTCCTCAGGACTAAAAGTAAATTAAAACAGCTAAATCACTTGCACTCTCTGTCCGCTGACCTAATCTGTGTCAACATAAAGAGTTTTATGGTTGCTGTGGCGATGCCCGCGCCTACGTTTTACACCCGGTTTTGGGTACGCTTCCTACTTATTTTAATTACCATTTTAATTGCTATTCAACCGCCCATAACGATCGTTTCGTTACAATCACTATTGTTTGAATTCGTTCGCACAACAAAAAAATTACGTCCCTGAAATACGTTAAAAATGGGGAAAAAAAAGCGAATAGTAACAAAGTTTTGACGCCTAAACGTGATGTTATTCAGAAGACAGAACTTTATCTAAGCTTACTTTAGACAGCTGGTATTTGCAATTCACAGACAGAAGTCGCTCGGCAGGTAGGACTTTAGAGTTATCTTTTATTTATAACTACGCAAAGAATCCTCCTCTAATGTCTAACCATGGGATGTCGGTTTGCTCTCCCAATTGAATTTGGGAGCGAGAATCAGATGAGTTTGGATAATATTGGCCAACGTCTATCATGGAAAATCAAAACATTCAGAGGCAATTCGTATGAAAACCAAAACAGTAATTCTTTTGAATATCTTAAAACCATGATTAGTTATTTTTTTTTAATAGATGAGTTTCAAAGCCAAAGCTTCTACCTAGAGAGATCATACCTAATATAAGCAACCATCGACGACAGCTGCTCTATCCCTCCAACAGAACAAAGTTTTAAACTACTGAAGCCTCTTTGAAACATCGAGTAGGTTTTAATAAGAATAATCTACAGGAAAACACTATCAACACCTTTGCCTTAACCAAGTATAAAGACAGTTAGACATAAATAGTAGGGGGTCCACAAGTCCGGAAACCAGCGGGTGTTCACTCTCATAATTATATTCACGTCTGATATTTTTGAACTTTCACGTGAGCGCTTTATTTCGGCGCTTTTTTTTCTAAACTCCGTGATTTACGTCAGTTGGAGTCGGATTCTGTGAATGTCGAGTGTCGAAAGCTTTATGCGGAACAAAAATTTATTTTGTTTTAAACGATCCTTAAGCATTGTCTCTATAATTTAAGTTGCGGTGAAAAATAATGTGTTGAATACATTAATGAAGATTATTTCTTCTCTTCTCTAGGGAAATAGGTTATGTAGGAAATATGGCCCACATAAATCACTCTGGACAGCGTTTAATCATTGTATCATCTAGAAAAGTATTTCGAAACCTGCTTACTCTATAAATTTTATCAAAACGTATATTTTATGACACGTTGACACGAAAATTTATATCTCTTTAAAACATGAGATCTAGGTAATTTTATCATTTTTTTTTTGTCATAATGACATCAGAACTTGTACGTAAGGACCAAATAGGTTGGTATTTCTTATAAATTAAAAAAAAAAATACTTCGCTAAATTAATAAAATCGAAACACTAAAAGCAGCTATACAAACAAGTCCGCATAAGCAGACGACAACCTTACCGGTTGACCTGCGAGATGCCATACAAAAAAAAAAATGCCGCTATACAAAGTAAAAACAATTAGTTACCACAGAGTGTTACAATAAAAGCGAGCCCACTCCTCTTTCCTGTTAGTTTTCGCTCCCTTGCACTTTTCCGGGCCAGAAGGAACAAAAGATTTACGTTGGCCACGTCTGGGCCTTTCTCTTAGACTACTTTTGTTTGTATATAGGTAGGTATCTACTTTAAGCACTTTAATGCGCAAGGTGAGATGTTTAAGATGTACTTTGTGATAATAAAATAAATCTTCTTTGGTGTTGTTTCTTTTAGAAAATATCTTTTTTGATTATTCAATTGAGGTTATCATTTTGGACATTTTCAAATATTTTCTTTTGAAGAACATTTTAACTAGTCCTATTGCAATATCTACAGAAGAAAATAAAGCTTTAGTAATCGAAACAATCATCCTGAAAACTCAGGTCAATTTAGAACTAAAATGAATCTATAAGTACCTCTATTGTTACTGAAGTGAATCCTTAACAATCGGTCTACTTATATCGAATTTGTTGTGAAGTTGTAGGTCGTGAGTTTAAATCCAGTAAGACACTGTAATTAGTCTATTCATTTCATCACCACTTCTCTCAAAACAGTGAAGGAAAACATCGTGAGGAAACCGGCATGTTTTAGAACCAAAAAATCGAAGACATCTGACATCCACCTACCAGCACTGGGCCCGCGTAGTGGATTATGGCCCACTCACTCTCACAGAGAGGAGGCCTGTGTCCCAGCAGTGGAAACATTATAGGCTGGTTATGATATGACATCGAAAGACGAACAGTATTAGGACCACCTGATAAAGCTTCTTCGAGGCAATAATTCAAATAAGGGCAAGCAATTCATCTTTCCAAATTTTCTTTTCCTACTGAAAACAGAGTTAATTATGATTTATTAAATCTATTTTCATTCCTACAAAGCTGAATCACACCCAACAATGAGTTAATAATCCAATTAAATTTCCTTCGACTTCTGTGTCCTGGGCCATGTTTCAAATTCAAATAAATCACCAACTTGAACTCGTCCGACGGAAATAGCACTCCGTCCGTCCATAAATCCAAGTCTATTTAAGCAATCTCAAACGAAAAATCTGAAATAAGCCGCATAACATGTCACCTAGCACATGACTCTTTCAATTCCAAAAAGTCTAAACAAAAGACTGTTTTTTAGGAAGTTATTGCTCGAATTTAAAAATATCCTAATTAAATAAATATCTGCACAGAGATCTATACCTTTTAACACATAACGCTAAGAAAGATGGCAGAGATTGATATCAAAGCCTAAATAAAGGCCAGGCAGTAAACGTCATACTTACACAAAAAAAACTGTCAATTAAACGTCAACTTAGCGTTCCGTTAATCGATACTGCCAATTCAAATTAGCTACATTAAAGTAATAAACGGTAACAAAATAGACGTTTTCCAGCAACAGTCATTAATTTTTCTTGATTATCGTGCACACAATCAATGCGAACGTTCGCGCGCGATATGCATCGAGTTAAAATAATTAATGCAAATTTATGAAACGCGCGGGATTCGGAACGCACTGGCGCCAACGACTAGACTTGTTGCTATGTTCTAGTTATTTTAAGAATCTGGTTTCGAGTTTTGGTAATAAGGAAGGGAGGGCTGTTATCGATCCTATATGTTTATTTTTGTGGCTTAGATATTTTGGCCATGATAACGAGGTAGAGCTGAATGAGTAATCTAGAACAATCTTTTATTACCTATGTGTGGTCAATTAAACTATAACTTCTCGAAGTTAGGTTACAGTAATCTTATCAGGGATGTATATATATAGTTTGTGTCATCTTAATTAGCTATTGTTCATATCTAAAAAAATACTCAAGGATATAAGATTACTCCAAGACAATTAAAATCACTTTATTATGTCTTTATTTTTGATATACACGTGTCAAGCCAAGGCAGCCAGCAACAATTCATGTCACCATATTGCAATACATGTAAAAATATTTTCGTAAATATAATTAATAGCGTAGTATCAAGCGTGGGAACTACTTAGTTAATTGCAATACCAAAACATATAATGAAACAAACTCGTTTTTTTTATTATCCCACAAATCTATGAACATTCATTCAAGGCTTTCTTATTATGTTATTTATATATCCTGAAGTTGTCTGTATAGTTTCTATCGCAACAAATTGGTTAACGATTCACTGGTAATGCTTCTAAATGAGCTCGGTATTATTACTTAATTGTCTGTAGGTACGTTTGTTAATTGGGCACTTGAAATTTTATAGTGTCTACAGCTAGAAAATCTTTAGAGAGGCATAGGAACTGTAAATTGCTGAATAAAATACGCCTTGATTGGACTGAATTAAATATTTATACATTGAGTTTTATTTACAGAATAGCCTACGGGAAACATCTAGACAAAATTAATCCATAGAATAATAATTGAATGCTATTTTTTCATTCTTAAAAAAAAAAACTTGGTTTATCGAAGTTATAGTAACAAAAACCCAACATAATCACTTGACGCAAATTATCAATCCGTCTACAATTATCTTAAACTTGAGTGTTGATGATTCACCGATGTAATTAGTCTCAATTTCAAACCTTTGATACATATTAATTTATCCCGTCAATCCGGTTGTAATACATAGTCTAAAATAAACTGGTAGCAGTAGTAAACGTTGTTCACGCTGTAGATATCAAATTGATATCGTTACACTGTGTTCAATGAACGACTCTAGTGTGTTGGAATAATGCTATAAACGAGATAAAAATACTTTTTTAACGGTAATCGCAAGTTTTATGGGTGTCATCTTTGTCGGCTTTTAAATGTATTATAAAATAGTAGTTGATTCTTTTTGACACTTTTCCATCAAGTTATTATTGTATTAACATATTTTCTAAATGTGCCAAGTTTATACTACCAACGGGTCCGGAATTATTCATTTAAAAACGACTAATGTTATTAAATGTAAATAAATATTTAATTAGCACGAATAAACTTAAAAACAAGGATTAGCACCACGATGAATGTATTAAGCTTAATATGAGTATTTATAAGAACCCCGCAAGGTTGAATTCATAGTAAGACCGCTATTAAGTTATTTATCACGATCACTAAATAAGCTGTTTTGGACACAATACTTATTAGCGAATATAAGTTAAATTCCAGAAGCAAACGCCTTCATAAATCATTATGGAACTTTACGAACGAGGTAAACACTAATAACACGCACTTTTATTTCATTATAAAAGTGTAAGACCACCTTGTATGGATTTAAGTATTCATTACCGATAAAGAATCGAGCACGTACTCCGATAAAGTATCGATGTTCGGTATAAAAATCGTTGGCGGCACCTATTTAATCATGTCGACTGGCTGGGTGTGCACCTGCTTGCATACATATTCATTAGCTCGATATCGGTACGCAGTCACTATCAATGACGGTTTTCGCAACACTACGCTGTGATAAAAAATACGTTTTGGAAATCAAATTCGATTGTTTAATTTAAAAACACGCGTTCGGATGTCGTGTTCTGTATTTGAATCGTTGTCTGAATACACGAAATGTAAAGCTCTCCTCTTTTTGTGTTGATCACATTTGTGAGAATTTTAGTGTTATATGCTGCTTTTGCTCAAGACTTTAATATCTTATAGTTAAAGTCATTAGCAATTAATGTAGTTTCCGGCTCGTAGAGTAACATTTTAATTAACACAATAACAGAATATGGGCCACATATCAATGTTTTTTTAACTGCATATCTAAAACAGTAAATGTATGCGGAAGAAAACCCGTAGCACAATTTAGTCGTAACAGTACTGTAAATATAGACGTCTGCAAATAATTAGTTATTTCTGCACTATTAACAGCGCATAGAGCGGTTATTAAGTCGATTTTATTTAATTATTGTTTACTCATAAATTACTGTGTGGTGTGTGTTGATTGCATACTAACACACTGAGATCTCTTACGGTGTAATGACTTGGAATTGAAGATATCAGGGTACATTAATATTCATGTAGGTGCGATATCGTCTTTTGCTCTTCGACTTGTTGGTCGAAAAAATCCTAAAGTTTTTCAACCAACTAAATAATAAAGTCAAATGGTCACTGTAAAATCGATGTGCCTGAATTGTGGTTAGACTTTCGAATGGGAAGTTTATTTTCCGTTTGGTTCTATGTTCTACCGAAGTTTCTGGATCTGCTCCGTAAGTGAGATTGCATTAAATTTTCAACTGCACAAAATCAGGGCACTTAAAACCCAATCCATAGTATCGCATTACGTGTAACCAGCCGTACCTTCTCGGCCCCTCAACGGAAGGAAAAAATTCTAATTTGCAAAAAGCTTTTAAGCTACTCAAAGACGACGTTATCACGCGATGATATCGATCAGCTCCACCGTCCGTATTTTTCCCGGTTTAACGAGCATTTTCTAATCAAAACGAACAATGCTATCATCCAAACAACACCAATTAGAATTGTTCCATAGGAACACCAAAGAAAAATGCAAAGAGGAGACGAATTCAATTTAAAATGAGATCCGTCTGCGTTCCGCTTGGTCCCGCGTCGATCGGGGCGAAATTGAAAAAGAGAAAAAAATCCGAGAGTGGAATAAATAAAAATAGAGATCCCGCTACAGCGCAAGTCTCCGTTGAAATGAAAATAAAACAGCAAAAAGCTTTTTGTGGACGAAATAAATTAAAAAGTGTGTCGCGATTTTGTGAGCGCACCGTCCGCCATGTTTTCCCCGACTGTCTATGACTATCATACTCGTACTGCGAGTGTTTAATGTGTTTTCGATTCCGTTTTGAAGTTTTTAGACTTCACGAATATCCTTTTTACACTTTTAGGTATAAACTTTAATAATATCTTAGTGAATTTCAGCTCAAAGTCCGCTGGTGAATGATATCCAACTCTTTCAGACAATAAAAGATCATCAAAAGATTGGCGCTTATGACAAGATCATTGAAATCTTCTATGAGGTACGTGCTGCTGGCCAAATCTTCCCTCCTCAAATGCACCTGAAAGAAAATTAGGGACAAAATTATTTAAAGTCAAGATTACCACAATTTTTGTGACAGAATCTCATACATCAGCAACACTTCATTATTGCAGGTGTATAGCCGTTAACTTTGCCCAAAATGTTTACGACTATTCGACATTAGTTTTCACAATCAATGTGACGTCACTAGTTCAGTCGCGGCTAACATAGTGAGCCGCGGTTCGATGACGGATGCTTGTCAAGCGAGATGCGGACGAGCGGGTGACGTCACTGACCAGTAAATACAGCCAAGATATTGGTTATTTATGGGTTTGATTGATTGCTGAAACAATCGTTGTGCCATGTTCGTTAGGCGTAGACAGAAAGGGATCGTCACACATTTCTCTACTGTCGTAGTTTCTGTATAAAGTAATAACTGTCTGTCATTATTTCTCTTTCTCTCTTCAATCCGTCCAAGGGCTTGCCGGTATAAATTGCTTTTAGCGATAATATTGCCTTTTGTTACTTTCAAACTACCGCTAAGGTTTACTTTTAAATGTAGGTATTTACATTTCTTTAGGCAAATTCTGTCTATGCTATGCTTTTACCTATACATAGAACTGTCCGTAATAATTGTGTAATTTTTCATCACGAACACTTCAACCACTTCAACCAAAATTACAACCAAATTACTCAAGTCATTAATCAAATACATTTTCCGAAGCATTAGCAACCCTAAATATCTTAAAATTTTAATTCATCACATCCCTATAAAAGTACGTCACCTATTTAATGCACCCAAGCTCGGTATAACCATCGGGGGAAAGTTTTACCTAAAATTATATTTGTGGGTCGTCACGCTTTTCCGGGGGGTGAAGTGAGGGGGGAGCCGGGGGGCGATTAGAGGGGTCTTTTGTGAGCTCGCCGTAGGTGGCGGGCCATGGCCGTATCTATAGGAAAGCATTGATTGATTTGCGTTATTGGATGAAAATTTTGGCTATGTCTATTTCAGTTGATAGAATTACTACCTTTAAAAAGTTTTATCTTGAAGGAAAATACTTATTAAAATAAAGCTTACCAGGTCTCCACCTACAGTTCAATAAGGTTGTCGACCTGTTGTCACCAGTTAACTCCGGCTGTCATTTTAAATATGCATTTTAAATATTTTGCGGAAACTGTATTTCTAGGAATTACTTCAGATTCAAAATTGCACTATGGCTCCCACATTAGACCTCTTTTAAGTAGATTAAGTTCAGCTGCATATGCAGTAAGAAAAACAAGGCAGTTGACCCATAAAGCCACAGCTAGGTTATTATTCTTTGTTTATTTCCACCGTATTATGTCTTATGGCGTTCTGCTGTTGGGATCGGCAGCTGACGTAGGTTCAATTTTAAGTTTACAATAGAGAGAGCAATCCGCGCAATCTATGAAATGGGTTCTCGAGAGACTCTTAGAAAAAATACAAAGAAATTGATAAAGTAACTCTGCCGTCTCTTTATATCTTAGAAAGTATTTTGTATGTTCGCAAAAACTTATGAATTTTCAAAATATGGTGCGTTTTCCATAATCTAAATACACGTAGTAAAAATTAATTTGTGATACCCAAATCTACCTTAACTAAAACAAGAATAGTATCCGCTTTTATAACAAGTTACCAAAGTCGGTTACAGAACTTAGTGATGGAAAGTTCAAAACATGCATCAAACGTGTCCATATCAAAAATGCATATTAAAATATTAAAGACTTTGTCGAAGACAAGGAAGTTTGGCAATACTTATTCCTTCTGCACATGTGGCTTCCTTGGTACCTCATTAACAGCATCACTATGTAAATTTTTTTCACAGACTGACATAATCTTACATTATTTGACATTAGAATATACTCACACAATTCTAATTTCAACTCTTAATATCAGGCCACTCAGAAAGCATTGCGAAAAAAAAAGTTTTTATGTATTGAGAGACTGGCCAGTTAAAGTGTATTTTGAAAATATGACTACTTGTAAGCAAAAATAGGTACGTTCCAATTTCAAAATTTCCCTCTACATTGTTTGCGAGCTAATTTAAATTATCGTATCACATAAAAAGTGGATCTGCGCCGGGAACATTTTCGCTCTATGATTTTTTTCGAGTGTCGCCTGAAACTGGACGCATCGTACGATAGACTTCAAATGGCATTCATGGATGAAGGCCCTTCCTTGTAAGGGTGTAACGATTTCAAGCGCGGTCGACTAACTTTGGGGGATGAAGAAAGAAGTGGTCGGCCTTTGATGGCTGTTACGGAAGAAAACGTGCTCTGGGTGAAAATTTTAATCCAAGACAATTAGCAAGTTAAGTATCAAGAGATTCAGCATATACTGCAGGTTGGATCGGGAAGCTGTCACGAAATTCTAGACGTGCAACTTCGCGTGAGGAGGATAGTTTCACGATGGGTGTCGCACAACCTCACCGATGCTTAGAAGCAGGCCCGGGTGGAACGGTGCCGTGATATAATACACAAATTTGAAGCAGGCTCGTCTGGGCGTGTTTACGACATCATTACAGGTGATGAGTCTTGGATTTGTCTATCGTCCAGAAACGACGCGCCAGTCGACGGTTTGGGTGTTTCAACGCCTACCAAATTGAAGCGATCTAGAAGTGGGGGGAAGATTTTGATCGCGAGCTTTTTCAATTTGACTGGCTACTTGGTGTCAATTCCTTTACGGAACCAAAGAAGCATCAACGCTGAATGTTATACTACCAAATGCTTGGCAGAAGTTTTCCAAACACAGGGCTCCGCGGGCTACTTCTCCACCACGACAACGCGCCTTCGCACACCTCGCTCAAAACGAGGGCAGCCCTGACGTAGCACAGTGTGACTTCTTTTTATTCCCGAAAATAAAAAATCTGCTTAGAGGGATACAATTTTCGTAACCGGAAAATGCGCTGTCAGCGTTCGAGCAGGCTGTAAACGACACGGACTGGAAAAATTGTTTTTGAAAACTGATTCAGACGCATGAAACTTTATATATAGGCTATGGTGGAGAGTACTTTGAAAAAATATTTAAAAAAAAATGTTTACCTACAGAAAAATTATTTTTATTTTTGCTAAACTTTCTGAGTGTCCCACGTAAGTGGTTTTTGTGGACATGATATTAATAGATTCGTGTCATTTGGTTTGAATAGTTTTTTTCTTTCACTATGAGATTATTTGATATATTGTCAACGTCATAGGCCTTGTAGACTGTAGATTTGTAGACCATTTTCTATTTTTTTTTATAAGTAGTTAGTACTTGTTGACGGGCCCACACTGTCCTCCCATACCTATTAACACTGTAATTTTAAACATTGAAAAAAACAATTATTATTAAAAATGTAACCGTGTAGTTTCTTGCCGGCTCTTCTCCATAGGAAACGACCAATTGGAACCGTGCACCTAACTAGTTTCTGACGTTTCATAAGTGCCCATGTACTACGTTTATGTGAAATAAAATATTTTGAGTTTGATTTGGATTTTTTGCCGAGATGACAGCGGAAAAAGTAAGGTCCCTTTATCAAGATATACCATCATTGATTTAAAGATCCTTCAAGCACACCAGTTTTCAAATTATGATTAACTGAAAAAAATGGTTTTAAGTATTATAGAGGTCTACGGCGTAGCCTACTGCTACGGCGTAGACCTACGTAGACCTGTAATTTCACAATTCTAATCCTTTTGGGCTTTTCAGAGTTTTTCAAGGCTCTCAATACCTATATTCTCTTAATGTTTTATTGCTTTGCACCTTTATATGAGCTTTTCTGAAGTTTTCATTGACTACTAGACACTGCAGTTACGACTCTGTACTGTTTGTTTGCTGGATAGAGTACGTACCTATATCTTTTCCATGAGTTATTACAATGAACAGGACTATAGATACGACACATTTCTAATCCAGCCGGCACTTAAGTTGCGGGGGCAATCGGGTGTAATGCTTTACAGCGTTTCTATAGTTTTCTGTTGTAAACTAAACGTAAACGTTACGTGCCAACAAAGCCTTCGACCACCTTCTCCGCAAGCCTCGTAAATGTTTTACAAAATTCTAATAAACTTAATGGCGCCCGACAAATACCTCATACCCGGCATTTATGTACGCAAATACATAAAACACGTAGTTTACTAACATATGCATATTATAGGTTGCTAGTTTTGTACTAATGAAACTTTCTATAGAAAGTACTCGTGTTCTTACACCACTGTAATTTAATTTAACTGCCTTAATTACCAAAATTGTAGCATTTCTATTACACACATAGTGTTTAGCTACCGTACGTATCGTACGGTAGTAGGAAATTAAGTATTAATTCAAGCCAAGACTTTCGAGCTACCGTTTGAAACGGCATTCCTTGACGCGCCAACTTCCCAACTTTAAATGGGGATCCCGTCAAGGTGGAAGAAAGTGGCTTACAAAGAAACCATTTATGGGAAGTTGGGGGCTATCCCGAGAAGAAAGTTTGGTAAGAATTTTTAATCAGCGGTGCGTGGGGTGCGGGGTGGTGTGGGGCGGCGTCGCGGCGGCGGCGGCAGTGCGCCGCGCGCGGCCGACGCGCCGCCCGCCCACAGTCGCCAGTCGCCCGCCGCCATGCCGCCTCGCGCGACTCCACGCGACCCCGCGACCACGCGCGCGCTATAAACTCGCGCGACCTCACGCACGAAACTGAATAAGTTCGACAAATCCTCCTCCTACCTGGACCACTACATAGACAAACGAGTGTCACAGTGATAGTTTCTTTCTTTTTCTAGTACAAAATTGTATATCTTCTGTAGAGAGAAATATTAGTATTTTTTATTGTTAAAGTACAAAATAATGTAATATAGCGGCACCGTAGCGTCTATAGTTTACATACGAATAAAATACAGGGTCAGTTTTTGTATGAATTCAATGTGATTGTAGTTTAAGTCGCCGAGTCGAGATCGCTACTGTTCATACCGCTTTAGATTACCTACCGTGAGTAATTCTAGGTAAGTAACTGAAGGTAATTATACGTCTGCTGCCCGTATACATCTCATTCAAAGTCATTGCTACTATCGCGATACGATCATTGTTACATTTTCCAGTATGACCATTAATATTAAATTCGGCTTTATTACATGGCTTAAGCCTTATAAATCAAGTTGTGGTACATAAATTCAAATAATACACACGTAATTACAACTTAAAACACATATTAATAACAAATTATTGACCAACAACTTACAAACATGTAAGAATGAATTACACCGGCTAACACCTTCGGATACGGAACGTCTAAACAGAACCAAAACAAACCGTATTTCTCGAGCGATGTGGCAACTGATGGCCGGTGCAACGGTGGCTACATTCAAGCTTTGTAAATGCAAAAAGCATACGTATTCCGGTCTCGAAGACGACACCGCTATGATTTAAGCGCGCGGCAAACTCCTAAATCACGCTAGGTGGCAGAGGCGAGTGCCGACCGACACCACTCCGTTGCTCGCAATCCGCAAATTGTTTGTCCCAAGCCTAACAATTTAAATTTAGCACCAACAAATGCCGATCGTAAATTGAACGGCTCGCAATTGTTTTGAATATAGCCACGAAACTTAGCAGCGAACAATTGAGATGCAGCGGAGTCGCGTCGAAAGTTTGATTAATCGTTCGCATACAGCCACCGGCTCGCGTTTTGTATTTCACCTAATGTGCTGTGAGTTCATAAATTGTTTTAGGCTCCATTATACGCATTAAGGTTGAGTTTACTACAAGGCATTTCCATGGCAACTTTATGGAATGTAAGTTGTTGTTTACTGGTGATAAATAACTGTAGTAACACTTTTTAACAATAAAGCTTGGATGTCAAATGGCTATGTGATTTCGAACAAGGGGAAACTCATACAAATTTGAATTCACACATACAGATTACCTAATTTGCAGCTTAATGTTGTATTAGCGGTGTTTTAAGCACATGGGAATTTTGTCCGTCAGATAAAAAAAGTAAAAATAATTGCTTCTATCTTTCAGACAAAATATACAATGAAGTTAAACTCAAAACTATTTGAGATAAGGTATCAAATATTCAAATTCAACTTGGAACATATTCATGTTAATGAAAGAGTGGCAGTTGGTACTGAGATAATTTACGATTGGCTGGAATTCAATGAACGTGTCTCTGTTTTTTATCGTTCATATTTCAATAAACGTCTCGCAGAGCTGTGGACAAGAAAAATATATTTTTTAAAACTACATTTTGTCACAAAGGCGCAAACGCACCAGCTTAAAACAAATCCTCTTTACAAAAAAGTGTTTTTTTATCAAATTCTTAAAGAACGGGACAACCACTAAATCATATTTGTTCTTTTGTTCGGAACATCACAAAAGAAAAGAAACTAGACTAGTTTTTATCTTTTGGACGCGTGTCCCTAACGGTACACTACGATATTACGAAAGCTTCCAAAAATGTTTATAACAATGGTTCACGTGAATGCGTTTGCGCAAGACGTTGCTATGTTTTTGTACACGATTTTTCGAGGACAGAGCAAAATGTAACGTGTTGGCAATGTTGGCATTTATGAGCTATTGTAATGGGGGTGGTCGGTGAAAGCGAGCATCATTGAAGCTTTGTTATTTATCAGTTTACAATACACCTTTGTTGTTCTACTTACCTTTAAATTAGACCGAGACCTGACGCAGCGTTTCGACAGCCATCGCTGAAATACAAGGCATAGTTTCTATATCAATTGTACAATAAATATTGCACATCGGCTAAATCAAGACGTGTTACATTTAGAAACAAGACCTTAAATAGCAAATTTTATAATAATAACGTTATTTTATTACATGACCTAGGTCTTGTACGAAAAATGCCACAAGGAACGATTCTCGGCCCCATGAATTGAAGTAGGCTTTTTTCTACATTTGTCTTTTATGTAAATTTTGGAATGTTTCGGCATTAAACATATGTATTTAGGTACGTACTAACATATGTAGCTTATCAAACACACGTTAAGCAACTGATGCTGATGCCATGAGAACCCGCGGGCCGTGACCCCGTTACAAACAGTTTTATTTTTATTTTCTAGTCCAATTTCCTTTCCGACCGTGTCTAAACTTCATAAATATAACGACTTCCATATTTCGAAACACTTTCGAAATGGACACGGATTTCGTACGTTTTCACGAAATTTCTTAAATCTGTGTTTCGTATGGTATGTGATTGCTCTAGTTACCGGTTTTAGATTTCATAATTCATGTAATTAAAATGGATACTTTAAATGTCTGCTTATCTGAAATCGTTTATGTTAATTTTGAGAGCTTAATAAAACATAGATTTATTTCTTAGATACTGGCTTGTGTCTGCTGCAAATTTGAACTTTATATACTCTCAAAAATTAAATCATCAGCACCATTCACGTTTGTGTTGTGTCATAAATCATTCTCGAACCGAGTAATTAAAATACTGGTGTACGCCAGAATCAGGCATTCCGAATTTACGCGGCCAGCCTTGTTACGATGTAAAAACACGAAACAGATATTGTACAAGTGTCTGGATATGTGAAAATGGCGACTGAATTGCAATTGAAAATCCTATGATTTTTTTCGCCGGCTCTGAAAAAAAAAATTGTAGGTGGTCACGGTTAGCTTTTTCATCCGTGGCAGTTTTTTAAAACAGTTTTAATTTGTAGGCTTTGCTAAAGCTTTTATTACATTCCTTCGCGTTCACCAGTGTAAGTTCAAGTGTGAACGAAATGTACTTCCAACTTTAAGCACCCATGTTAATACCCAATAAAAACTTTTTCATATCACATTAAAAAAAAACAACATGCTTTCTTATTTTAAATGCATCCAACAACTGTTTTAACGGCTTCATTTGTTCGCGTAATGAGCCATTTGTGTATGTAAACAAAAACAAAAACGTTCTCACAAATCAATAGGCCGTTGAGAACGAATGTTACTTAGAATACAAGCATAAAACAACCAATAACAAGGCTATAATCTCAATATGCCAATTAAGGTTAGTATTACGAGTGCATAAACGGTCGTCGGTTGAGCGCGGTAAGTGCGTCGTAAAGTAGGATTTAATAGCCCAGCTGACTACCGAGGGAATCCCGGTGCTGGTACAGATTGTTTCAAGGACTTGGAACAGTTTCTGGGACATTATCAATCAGTTCGGGGTTGGTGTATGTTATCGGAGCATGATTAGTGGAAGTTTTAAATGATTTGATGACTAATGATTTCGGAAGTTGCCAAGTTCTTTTGTTGGGATCTTAGATATCTTTCTTTCGATAATTACACGGGCGCTTTTCCAAAACAATATAAAAAAATTGAACTTATTTAAGATAAGTCTGTATATACCTAATAGTGGTAAGACACTCTTCTGCAAAATATTTCCTGCCTCAAAATTCGAAGCTACACCAAACTACAAAGTAATTAACAACGCCTACAAAGTACATAAGACATAAAATAATGAGCTTATAAAGTTTGTGTAAACGGTTAGTTTGTTTAGTAATGATGTTATTTCTATCTAGACAACTTGGAATCCATCGCGTGACTGCAAACAGAAATTCTTATAGTGGGACACGCCAACCATTATATGTATGTTATTTAGGATTCAAATGTATGTATGTTAGGAACTATCAAGACATTTATGATCATATTCATAAACGCTTAACCGTTTACTATCGCAATAAATTCAGGTATAATGCTTTTGTTTTGGGAAAAAAGGTATTTTGACATTGTATTTCATTGAGACATTACTTTTATCACACAGCTTAGCAATGATCAAATGTTCCCATGTCTTGTAAACTGGGTGAACGCTACATAAGAAACCGTTTATAGAGCAAATGAGACTTTGTCATTTTAAACCACTAGTTTGGAATTACCCAAAGGGAACGTACTCTCGGGTAAATAGTATCCTAATTGTTTATCCAGGTCATAAACAATCTGTGTGGTAAAGAATCATGGCAGGCTTTGTACAAAAAAATAAAGATTTTTTGAGAAGTTGGAGTTCTAATTCTTATACTCTTAGGTGTCTTCAGGCATTTACAATATTTTTGAGCCCCGCAATAAAATGTAATGTTAAACGTAAATAGTTTTACGAGGTGCTTATTATTTTAGAACGAAACTGACAGTCTAAGACCCCCCTTTAGGGGTATTTATTTAAATGCCCTGTCGTCTTTCACGAAATCCACACATCGTTATAAAGAAAATGTCGCAAATAATGATTAATCAACTTTTTCAACTCATAGCGCAACTGTAAACAACGATTCACATCAGTCATCACTCTTTTGTCTGTCAGTTTGATAGATCCGTCGTCAGTTGTAATTTTTTTAAATATAAATACAAAATGGGCAACGAGATAAAACGAAAAACTTATATTTTCATTTCGGTATTTTTTAATTATGGGTTTTAAAAATATGATAAGTATAGTAGATCTACTCCTGGTAATGTGTCTCAACCTTGGAAAATATTTTGAACACAAAAATAACTATTTTTTCGTACTAATGAATGCAGGTATGACGCCATTATTCTTTCATTCAAATCCGTTCAGTTGTTTTTGCGTGAAAGAGAAACAAACATCCATCCGTTTCGTTCCGTTTATAATATTATTACATTACATTATTACATAACATATAATACATAATTGTGATTTTTCTTCTCATTTAAGAGAGTTTAAGATACCTTACACACGTATCGGGACCAAGTACGTAAGGCGAAATTTTGATAGAAAAGGTGGATGACAGTGTTGAAAAAATCAGGAACTTTCGCGTGATACGACAGGTGTTTAGGATGGTGGATTTTGGTAGGATGTAGAGCTACATGTAGATGTAGGCTTTGTTCAGATTTTGGTATCACTCCAGTAGATGAAAGAACATTGGGGACAATATGAACGGTTTGTGCTTTCCATTGGGTTTTAATTTCAATGGCGAGATCTTGTTGCTTACTATATTATTATTATTTTATAATAAGATACATATTGAATTACATTAATACATTAAAAAAACTATAATTGTAGCTATATTTAGTAGGATTAGTTATAGAATAAGGGTTGATCTATAAACACATAGTATTGAATATTAATTAAACATTTGTACGTATTTTTCTGTTCCTTTCTTCTTGTCTGTTTATATGTGTGAACACACACACATAACATCACGCCTGTAATACCAGAAGGGTTAGGCAGAGGAGTACTTATAGTACACCCACATTTCGCCATGTCTGTACATAAATGGTTAAATAAATAAATCCGTAACTTTTGACTAAGTAGGTGGTCATAAGCACAAACAAATACTTGATTAACATAATAATGTAATACAAGATGCTGATTAAGAACACATCAAATCCCCTTTAACACAAAGAATAAAACAACCTTTATTCTGGATTAACACGATCCCGAGGGACATCATGCCAACTAGAGCCGTCCGAAAACCAACATTTACATAGACACTTACTGCGACCCCAAATTGTACGTAATTTAGGAACTCCTTCAGAAGTCGGTAGAACAGATCCAAAGTCTCTCATAGACGTATGGAATTATATTTTAGGGCAATGCTTGAAAAAGATGCATAAGAGCTATCTACAACTTACAGACTACTGACAGTTGCAAACCGTTTTTTTTAAATTATGACAATAAAACAATGTCTTCGTTGTACATATTTGTCAAAAATAATCTGCACAAATTAACTAGAGTAAGTAGCCAGCGCCGTTGTGACCGGTTACAAACGTAGAGTCTAAAACTACACCATTTAAGAACAGTGTTTTCGTAATGGCTTCGAGGATATATAATAAATTACCGAAATGTATCAGGAATGAAGTAAATTTTGTTGTTTTTAGTAGATAAGACGTATTCTATTGAAGATATTTTGAATGATAAATTTTGATACATTTCCTATAATATTAACTTGCCTTGACATGCATGTAAAATTTAATTTAATTGACATTTATTTATTTATTTTCGTTTACTTTTTAATTACTGTTTAATTACGATACTAAAACTACTATTTGTACACCAATTTCATTGGTAGAACATCTCGACTACAAGAATATGTATACTTAAGACCTTTTATGTATACCTATGTTTACAAATAAAGATTGTTTGATTGAGTCTGAAGATCACAAGGATTCTATCGAGAAAACTGATAATTCAGATAACATTGAATAGTCTAAAGAAGATTGCAATCGATTTCTACCAACCATACAGTCAATGAAAATGTTACAGCATGTGGATAGTCTCCGTAAAGAACATTTCGCAAAGCGTTGTGATAATCATAACGATTTCATCGCACAAACTGATCATTCACACTCCATTGAATAGTCAGAAGGAGATAGCAACCGATTTCTCTCGACCGCACAGTCAATGGAAACATAAGAGGTGTAGATAGTCTGAGTAAGGAACATGGTGGGTTACTTCGGCCTGTTTGCTATGCAGGGCAGCGTGGTTAGCCCTGATTTTTGGCCGATGCCGACAGTGAGCCGAAAATGTATTAGTGAATTTAACGCCTACGGAATAAGAGGCACCGATCCAGAAATGTGACGGGAATACGATATTGGAATACGGAGGTTCTAATGCTTGGACTAACGAAGTTGGATTCGATTTTGTTCTAGCTGATTTATTTGTTTATCGGTGAGAATGCAAAAGAAAACAGATCTTCGAATTGGCTACTTGAATTGGCTTCCTTTTTTTGATTATCAGATTCCTATCATTATTATTGTTAGAAAGAAAAGCAAATTAGAGAGGCATATGTAAACATTAACTTTATATTTCTTGGAAAACACAAAAACTAATTTGTTTATGTACTCAATTATAAACATGATTGCGTGTTTGATCGACGGACAAAACTACATTAAAATAGATTGGGTCTCTAATCAGTAGGGGACCTAATGCAATTTCCTTTATTGTTTTCATCCAATAAGACAGGTGGGGTGGGACCCACGGACTGAATATTTTGGGTTTGGGTAAACGATATGATGAGCTTTAAGTGGAAATTGGGGAAAAAAAATGTCTTGCTTTGTTTTGATGTTTTACAGACTACTTAGTATATTCTTTGAGATTACGCACAAAATTATGATGAAATGTAAAATAATAATGCCAGTTTGTTACAAAAAGATCATCCGTTACGAACAAGCTTGTTTAATTCCCGTCAAAAGAAACTGGGCCCGGCCCTTTTTAAAATTACACAAACTTTCTCTTTATATGTTTTAATTAGTTTGAAGCTGATAAACTCTGCAATCTACCTAACAAATTATCTATATCAAATGCACATAGCAACACTACATTGTTCATATGTCCAGAAAACTGCATCAAAAACACGGGCCAATGGCCACCTGCTTCTGCCATATTGTATCCAAATGAAAAATATGAGTAGGATGTGGGCGGTCCCAAGCTTAACGGTCAAAACGATATATGTTCTGAACAGCTATTAAATTCACACGAAATTAGCAATTATATTGCACGAAGAAAAAGTTGTTCTGCTAACTACATTGCTTTCGTGAACAATTTCATGTTCATTTGTATTTAATAGCTGTTAATAAGTAAAAGCTTTTGACTTAGATACTTACAGGTGCAAAGTTGACTATGTTTCAAATGCTGTTAAAGTTATTATCACCTATTACGGTAACAATGACTTAGTATTAACACCTTTGTCGTTACCATGTAGGTACCTACTTAGTTTTCTAAAAAAGCGCTTCAAGCTCTCCCTTACATTAATACCGATAGCGCTTGAAGCGATGTAGGACTTGTCTTTATAAATGTTTCCCTTCAAGCGGTCTTATAAAATGCCCATAAACTTCATGAGCTGAATTCATAATTGTATTTTTCACTGTTTCATAAGACGAGAGTAGCCTGTTGTAGAAAATTGCTATTAGTAGTAAATACCTTTGAATCAATTCTTCCATAAAAAGTTTTAAGAGTGTTTTTTTTCGTGCAAGATGTTGAGTTTTTCATACACCTATATTCATTTCAAAATAAGTCCTTCACATATGCAAAACGCAAATAACAAAACACATATAAAGGTTAATGCAGACGTGCGTACATAAGGCGTCGCGCACACTCGCATCTCATTTCCCGCCCACGCCACTTCCGGTGACGTCACTCGATAGGTGTTCGGCTTACAATGCTATACAACACTAGAATAGAGCTGTAGAGCTACCGAAAAGGTTATAACTGTTTGTATGGCTTAATTTTAGTAATGTAATGTCAACAGGACGGGAAGCAACATTCTTCAAAAGTCAACCAAATCAAAAGACCTGTTATGATCACTGAAACCATTGCGTAGTTTGATAAATATTCCAAAGGCTGATGATAGGAATGGTGATGATCACAAGCGTATAGCAACTGATATCTGTACGGATGATTATCTACTATCATAAATTTATGACACACATGAGCACAGGCATACCAATGTGACAGTAGAAGCCATAAAACCGAGGCGTTTATTAAATATTAATAGCTATTCATTACTACCAATAAACAGGTCCCGCAACAATGTTTCAATGGTGTTATACAATTCCGATGTTGTCCTTCCAGGAGGCTCTTACTAAGGTTCTGCGAAGACATAAATGTATCCATCAAAGTGTGAACAAGTATTTCTTTGTCAGTTGAGACTTGTGAGTCAAGGGACATAAAAATAGAATGTTTTCAAACACGTCCAGGGATTCCACTACTTATTCCGGATTCAAAGCTAATTGACGTAAAAAATCGCCTGAGTAAATCGTTGAAGTGTTCGCGTTCGTTTCGTACGAAGCGTGTTTGATTCCAGGATGTGATTGTGGAGTAATCGCATTCGCGATGCAATCATTCTTTATTTCGCCGTGAACCGGCCAGGTTCCGTCCTTCACTCAAACGCGCACGCAAGAAACGTTCCCAAAAAAGAGGTTGGATACTTCCTGACCTCGTGACTCGGAGTGTTCGTGATTGTTTTTTTTTAAATTCTGTTCTAATTTATTGGTTTAGAACAAAATTGTAGGCATTAACTTACTCATCGTTACTTACTTTTACCAATGAAACTGAACGCGTTCCGCACATCTAAAACACGTTCAAGATCTGTCAGGTTCAATATTCCATAGAAAATCATGATACTGACACCAAACTACGTTTAAGAAACGTAGTTTGTGTGCGTTCAATTTCATTGGTGACATCAGCCCTGAGTGAAACGCGTTCAAGAGCTGTGAGTGTCAATATTGTTATGGAATATTGACACTGACATCTCTTGAACTGGCTTTAAAAGTACTGATCGCTCTCAGTTTCATTGGTGTAATCAGCACTGAATAAGTTTCGTAAATTTGTTCTTCGGTATCGTTGTTAATTCCTTCTTCATTAATCACGTTATAAGATGATAAATAAAGGGCTTGGTATTCGCATACTATTATTTCTGCTCCACGATTCCTATTAATTATGTCATTGGTCACTTTAAAACTGAATGGCTTGGCTTCTGACCGATCGGCTGTAAAAGGTTTTTTTTTTTTAATTTGTTCCACTTTTCATGCAATGTGACGAATCAGAAGTCATTAATTGAAATAACGTTACGAAATTGATTTTAGTGGTTTATCGGTCGAAGCGATGTCTAAATTATATTGAAATTCTGTGAGACGTGAACTTGCTAAAACAATTTTTTCTCAGCCGTTGAATTAAGTGGTACGAGTACGTCGACTGATGGATTCTTTTCATGTTATCACAAAAGCGATTAGAACTATTTAGAAGCTTAATTTTTTGAAGCCACTCAAACAACATAACATAAACAAAACATCGCGCCTTGTTTCCCCGAAGGGTTGCGTAGAGGTGTATTATAATAGTACAACCACATTTCACCAGTTATGTATAAGTCCCATGTAATAGGGCCCTCTATTACATATCCTATTGCCATCCTAGAGCCTATTGCCATCAAACGGGCACAAATTTCACTCCGGGTTGCTACTGATAAGTTCCAGATAGAAAAACCCAATAACACGTTGCCCGACCTGGGAATCGAACCCAGGACCTCATGCTCACCAGTAGCGATTCCTACCACTAGACCAAAGAGGCAGACACTTAAACAAAGCCTCTTTAATCTATAATACATATCTACCTATATATATTGATATGACAAAAACCAGTAGCATTCAGTTACTTTACGCCCTAATGCGATCTTATCGGAGGGCCCGAGTCGGCGCGCTTTGCCACTTAAAGCTACGCTATTTATATCTTGGACCCTTAAACAGATTGGGTGACCGAGCATCTGTCTGGTAAACTTTGAAAAGTTTTAAATGTGACGCCAGAACTTAGGCTGGTATTAGCTGGCTTGTAAATACTTGACTTGGTACTTCATAATGTATACAGATAAACAGCAAAGAGTTGAAGATGCGAGATATGAAGAGAGTACTTTGATTATAATTAAGTCCCCTGATGAAATATATTATTTGCCAGATAGTTCTATGTTGAAATAATAACAATTGAATTGCTCAAAGATTTCTCAAATGATTCTTAAGATATACTTAATATATCTTTAGTGGCTGATATCTGTCTAAAAGTCCATTACATGCATATATAAGTTTAAGTAACAAGATAAGATATTTGAATACCGCACTAATTAATTTCGTGTGAGAACATATTTGACACTGACACCGTCCCATTTAAATTACGTACCGAAATTGACTCGGACCATAGACTACCATTCATTAGAAACAGATGCCTAATAACCAATTAAATGCAGTGCGTTAAATGCGTTACTTGATATCTTATCTATAGTATTAGGTCGGTATTGGTCGACATGCCTATGTGCGTTTGACATAATGTTTTTTGGGTGTAGTGTGTATGTTAATTGCTTTAGTGCCATGTCAAAGTTATTGTGAATTTAGTTTTTATTTGATGACAGCGATGCGGACGAGTACTTTGACGCCCAAGGGCCGATTTCACCAATGAAACTGAACGCTTACAGTTCGGGAGCTGTCACTATCGATATTCCATAACAGTTTTGACACTGACAGCTCTGGAACGCGTTTTAGATGTGGTAAACGCTTTTAGTTTCATGTATGAAATCGGCACTAAGTGTTCCTTTTGTTTTTGTATTAATTTGTACAGTTAGTTAGTCACTTAATTTAGTCCTTGAAATAGTTAGTTGTATTTTAAATCATCAACTCAAAATCATCAATAACAAGAATCAATTTTGATTACATTTTTCAAAAACAGTAAATACTAATATGTAGGTCAGTAGTTGCACTTACATCCATGGATATAAGATAATATCCATAGAAAAAACGTAAACTAAAGATTTTCTTTGAATGGATCTCGGGCAGACGTTTCATTTAATAGAATTATTGTAAAAGTTATGACTTTTTTTGCTAATTTTGAGGTCTTTCTTTTTCAGGTATGTATCCAGTTTTAAATGACAACACTACATACATAAAAAAGGTGGAAAGGAAACAGTACTAAGTATTTATGTGCTAAAAATATGTAGGAACTTACAATTTTTTTTTGTACATCCAACTCAATACCATTGAGAACAGTCCAGCAATTCTCAACAATGTTTATAACAATACGATACATGACTGCAGACTCGACTTTTGTGCTGAACTGTCAATAAGGAACGGAAATATCAAAAACTTATTCTATAAACACGACAAACAAAACTCACCTTGAGGTGTCAGTGCAGAAAATAATAAAAAAAATACTAATACGCGATCGCAACATCCCTGTACAAACGCTTCTCACAAAATCTTTTACATATAAACTGCATAGAAGCGTTGAACTTTTACAAAAGCACTCAGGTAAGTGTAGCGATAGGTAGTGCCGTTTATAGAATAGGATAGAGTCTTATCCACCGTGTGAAATAGGAATACGCAAATACAATGAGAGTGAGGGGGACGGCGGTATGCACCTCTATTGCGTCCTTGCAAAGCTTAGAGCTCAGCTGTCTGCCCCGAGCGGTGATGTTTGAAACACGGGACAGGCGGAGCTTAGCTACAAATCACTCAATGTCACATTTTGACATTTGAGATATTAGGTCTTTTTTTTCTATAACACCGCCATCTCTTATATCTCCATGAGCTTTTAGGTATACATTGACAATATGGCTAATTAACGCGGAATTTGCGACTTTGATTATGAGAATAAATAATTCGTTTAGTGGCGACTTGTTAAATTCTCGTGAGTGACCATTAAACATTCACACGGCTCATCAGTACAGTTATAAAGTTTACGACGTCAAAGTCATTTCTGGCTTTAAATTTTGAACACAACGGCACGGAACAAAGTAGGCGCGGTATTTTAGTGGTACCAAGATAAAAAACTCATGAGCCAGTTTACTTTGACCCCTTAGTTGTTTGGTGATAATAAAAAAATGGGAGCTTTAAGAGGTCTTGCGTTAGTTGGTCGGTCATGGTTCAAGGAAGCGCCCTCAAATAGTCCAAAAGAGACCATAAAAGTCCCGCTGAGCGACGTCTCAATACAAGACGTGTTCAGTCGCGCTAATCATATTTTTACTGCCCGCATAAATTATTTGAGTAACAAAAGCCGCTGGCAACAGTAAATTGGACTGCACGCACAGATGACCGCACCACATTTTTTGGAAATGCTCTTGCCTTAGCCTATTCTCATTAAGCAAATATTATTACGTAGATTACCATTAAAAAAAATAACCCGTGAATTTTTTATTCTACGATCGTGTTTTGTTTCTTCTAAGACTCTAATTACTTCTCTCAAGAACAGTATTCCGTATAAAACAATGTTAAACTAATCGAATTTTCACTCGGATACTGTCAATCGGCGTTACCAGCGATTTTTCTATTACGAAGCTGGAACGACTCCAATACGGCTTTACCTCGATTTTCACGTAGCACTTGAAGATATTAATTTCCTTACCTAAATAACACAACCCTGGACAGTTTTGTACCAAGAACTAATACACAAGCAACGTCTTAATTTTGGTCTTTTGTACAATAACAATTCGAGACCCATTATTATCTACTTGAAAAAATTCAAGCATATGACATAGCTGTTTTGTCCGCAAATTACGCAAAACGTCCAAACATGGGGCAGCTTTGTGAGAAGAAACAATAACCCGAGCTTTTGTTTGCATAATTAATTCTTCGTTCAAAACTCAGTTCGACCGCGATCCCATACCGTTAGACTCGTAAACGCAGCAGGCTACAGAATATGGATCCACAACCTTACCCAAACACTTAACTTAGCTCTTATCACAATCCAATAAGTGCCGTTTTCTTTAAATGAAAATGCAAAAACAACTTTGTCTGAACACACAATCTTTGTTTCACGCATTCTAATTCTTACAAATTTTTTCCGCACATACAAAACAATGCTTATAATGAATAAAATTATTAAGTATTTTTACCAGCCCGCCTTTATTCGGTTCGCGTTTTGTTCACGAAAATTATTCGTTACGTTAAAATTATTAGTGGCGTTGTAAAGATGATCTTTTATAACGAAATTAAGTTCAAGTTTTGTACTAGTGTTGGTTATTAAGGATTCGCGTTTTAGACTTGAACGAGAAACCAGCATTTCCAATACCGTCTCTTATATAAGAGAGAGTTGAGTAATAATAATAATACTGGCCCATTATTGACCTCCTGCAGGAAAAGGCTTCTCATACAGAGAAGGCACGATCATTGATGATCACGCTTGCGCAAGACGGTTGCCGATTTCAGAGTCCAATGTGGAACGAGATTTGTTCCAGTTTTTTTTTGTCTGGACACGTCCTTTTACTTCTAAAGTTTAAGTTATCTTTAAAGTTCACAAGTTTTTGCGTCAAATAAAAACAAATGACTAAAATACTATTCAATAACCACTTAAAGAAACATAAAAGACGAAGCAGCGTTCCATAATACATCATTAATTCAATAATATTTACCAATTAGACCCATTCTTATACCCAACAAGGCTCATAAAATATCATCACGCTATAAAACGTAGTACCTGAGTAAGCAGTAAATAAGGCAAAACCCTTGCGTTGCGGGCAATGAGCTAGTTAGCGATCGGAATCGGAAAAAAACCACACTCAACATTTATGGCGCCCATAAAAATGTTTTTACCAGCTCAGTTGGTTAATTAAACAATTACCATTGTTACTATCTGAAGTGAAGTATAATCAGTTATATGTTTTAGCAGTATAACTGAATTGTATTAGATAATATCCACTGACCGGGCAATGTCAACAGTCTTTGCAAACTGTAACGGATGCAACTATACTATTATTCATTTTGCACGCAGAAATATTTACCTCGATCCGCAATATATAACATGTATTTTTCGCATTCATCATCATTCATCTACATTTACATTTTAATAACTTAATTAGTGCTTAATCGCTGAAAAAAAAAGAAATACGAATTTATTACAAGCGGCTTTATTTTTCTAGTAAACCATTACAGAAAATGGGTGGTCATTGACCGGTCACTTACGACAATGGCCGTTGGTCTGCTTCCGTGGCATCTGTTCACGTGTATGAGGTACAGGTTAACCAGAAAAGGTATGCGCTTCGGTAAACTAAGGAATCTTCGTGTTTTCGAATGAGCACGAACGTTGCGCTACAGAGTGAACTCCGAAGAGGCAAAGCTTCCAATTTTTGTACTGCCGTGGATTGCAGTAGTGCCACTATCATTGGGCGTTTGTATTAAGTTTTCTCTCTCTCCGGTCGCAGATCGTCATCTGTCACTCAAAAGTTTTGAAAAGTATTTTGGAATTGCATAGAGTTGTTTCCTTATCTGTAATTTTGTAATCATGATCAAAGATAATAGACAAGTAGGTTCCTTCTTCCATGGTTGTATAACAGCTCTATATTAGATCTCATAGTAACGCGTTCGTATTTCTAAAAATAGACGATGTTTCCCGAAGCGCATATTTTCCTTGGGATATCTGTAGGTAAGTACCTACGTATATTTTGTATCAGAAAGGTGTAGACATCAGCTGACAAAGGTTTTCTAATATAGTCGCCCCCCGTGGCGCTAAGACGGCTTGATGGATGGTCAATATATTGAAAAGCAATGCCTAGCAGCTTCATTTGTGTCTAACACATAGAGGGTGGTCACGCAAGTCTTAGTGGAATTACTATGGGGTCTCAATTTGATCAATATTATTGGATTAGGTGGGTTATTGGAAAGCTTCTATGGTGCGTAACTTTATTAGTAGGTAGTCCACATATGGTTCTTGGTATTCTTGGACAACAGACTACGGATAGTACTTAAATAAAATTGGGTTACTAATAAAAATATGAAATTCTTACTTATAAAACATTTTGGTTTTTCATATTGCAGGATACAAATTTTCTATGTCCCGTGTATGTGGGATCCCATACCTATAACCCTATTTCTAACTATTATGTTCAATGTAATCAAACCATTTGTTTTATTACTGTTGATTTAATGAGTAAATTTGAAGCGTTTTTTCTTCACTGCATCACCATGTACTCGTAACAGTATAACACTATAGACTGCCTTTGTAAATCGAATAGATATACACAGGCCTTAAATAAAGGAATAATTTAGATGGTATAACAGTTTTCACCTTAAATACAAGTACATAATGTATTGAAGTAAATGACTAATGCTCGGTTCCTATAAACAAAAACGAATCGTTTTGCTTACCATTGGTATCATATTTTTTAGCCAAACAAAGGATTTAAAGAGATTTGTAAGCTTATTTTACTTTGATAACTTCTTCCATATACGAGGGTCTACTATTCGAAGCTATGAGTTCTTCGCTTCATTATAGGTAAAGATACTATAAGAGTTACTTTTAACCAATAAAGGTCCGTAAATTATAGGAATCGGCCATAAGCCTGTTAATTTATACTAGTTGTAGTGACAACTGAGGCAGAATGCCGCCATCATAAATTTCATGTAACTCATATATTTCATTTGATATTCAAATATGTAGGTGTTTGCAAAACGAATACCGATAGATGCATAATGTTGCTAGCAAACTAAATGTACAATTTATTCGTATAAATGGTAGGTAAGTACTTCCATGAATATTCCTATGTATCCAACGACTATAAATGCCATCAGTTAAACATTCTTGAAAAATTACTTCTAAGTGTATGAAACGCAATGAAATAACAAAAAGCTTTTTATCGATACAATACGTTCTCAATTACAAATATACGGTGAATGCGAGCAGATGTTTAATAAAACCAACTTTATTTAAAATGTTGAGTGTGGAAAACATGCCGATTATCGCGCGGCTGCGATGTTCTTAGAAAAACAAAAGAGATTACTCATCCCGATGTTCGAACTCTATCTGAGAATTCTTCGAAGCGCACCACCGCACTGGGGCCTGTAGCGTCAGCACCGACATTTTACGATAAAGTACCCTACATATAAACTAAACACACTCAATAAAAATGCATATACGTAAACTAAATGAAAGCTCCCATTGAACGATTACATAGTAAATCATCATAGCATTTTTCTGCAACTACCTATACCAAAAAGATTCGAAAACTCAACAACATTTTGTTTGGTAAAATACAATTCAACCCGTCATCGCGTTGTGACCGCGTGAAATAAAAAATGTACGTGTGAGGGTCTGTCCGTACCCACCCCTAGACCGAGACGAGAGAACGTAAGACGGAGTACAGAGAAAGTTTGAGTGACGTACCCCCTCCACCGCCCCGTCTCCCCTAGCGAGGATTTACGGCGCCATATTGGATTGGGACAAGATGACACGAGGCCCGGATAATTTGGGCAACGGTATCACGTGACAGGACCCGAACTCCGAAACGGCACTTTAATTATGATATTCTCGAGTTTATTCCACTTTGAGTTTGCCAATGTTTAGTAGAGATGTAGTTAAGTTTCGTTTTGTAGTCACTATTGTTAGATTACTACGTATTTGCTTAAATATCATATTGGTTAATATGTCGATAAGTTATTTACTATTTGCTCAAAATAAATGACCATATAAAAAACTATTTAAGTAAGTTGTAGTTTTATTGTTTCTTTAAAATAAGTCAACCAAGTTTTATAACTTCGGTTAGCACGAGTAATTTAATTATTTCAGTGATACGAATCCAAATTGCGGTGTAATAAAATGTAAATTTAAACAATAAAAAGTCAATAAGATATTCATTGGCGTTTTAAAAGTCAACCCTCAAATGAAAAGGTGCTATATAAACAAAACTAATTCATCAGTAAGGCAATAAATAACCCGAAGCGGTTGCACGCACTCGCGCGCAGCGTCTGATGTCTTGACACGCATGCGCCGTTTGGCGTGCCAAAGCACATATTCGTACTGTATCTACTCGGATAGACGAAGAAAATAATTGAGTGCAGAAGTTTTAATAAATCTCAGTTGAAACTTTTGTATACATTTTCACACATCGATGATAAATACTGTATTAATAATGTATGAAATCAACTAATGAACGATGATTAATTATCCGAAGAATAATCTGAGAATTCGAGAATTATGATGTGGCGATCGTTATGCTCCGGCCAGAGTCGTTTAACAAAAGCCGCTGACGGAACAATCCGTGCAATACGAAACAAGGACGTCACCGAACTGTTAGTATCCGAACACTCGAGGGTTGCGAATACTGCAAAAACAGAAATCGTTAAATTTATGGGTTGTTTTTGCTAAATGAAAATAGTCGCAGGCTGTGAACTGAACAGACCTTTTTTGATTTTCTTAATGGAATCTTTCCGCTTGGGATTTGTGTCGAGCGATGCTTTAAGCTCTTCCGTTTACTCACAATACCCTATAGTGGCAGATTTGTACAGGCCCATTTTCTTTTTCGTGAATATTCTCTCCAAATCTTGGCGTTCACTCGTATAATTGACACCGTTAACAAAACGAGCTCTGCCGTGCTCGGGTGAAAATGTTGACATAAAACTAAAAGTATTGTTAACAGGGAACGTAATAGGCACCTATACAATTAGCGGCCTGTTCATTTCCTCGTGGACAACAAAAGCTTCGTAACATTGATACAAACTTTCTTTGTAATAAAGCAACCAGCCGGAAGCATTTCATGATTTATGACAAAGCAAATTTTTATTTCCATTTCTCTTCGTTCATTGTTTTTTATTATTATTTTGCCACAATTCCTCGCAGCTTTTCAGTGGAAAAAAGTCACCGTGGAAAGTCGCTTTCGTTTTAGTGGAAATGGAAAATGGAGGAAAAATAAAAGAATAGGCAGCATATGTGCTGCGAGCGAGAAACTTTGGCGTTATGATCGCCGGTCGAGTGGACTTACAGTGTTTTACTATAAAAGAAAATTGTCTTTTATATATTTAAAACGATAATAAGTTCAGCTTTTTAATAAAATATGCTAAAACACCAATGTTGCTTGAAAAACTGGAATCTATAATTAAAACTTCTACATTAAAGGTATAAATTTACACCAAAGGTGTGTCATGTAACACTAAACAACATAGGATAAATAAAATAGGTGATAGAACAATATTTATAACGTTTGCATAATAATCTATTTGTGTAAAATAATATTGCTTGTTGTAACTATTTGTCTGCCTACACGCAATAAATTTTAATCGCTGATTATATTTAACGAAGCTTTTGGATACTTTACGATGGTTTTATCTAAGCATACTGTAGAAGTAGATGCATACGAGGAAAACTTGATTTACCGTTATAATTGTCTACGTATTTGCTACGTATGGCGTGAGTTCTGCCAAGTCCCCAGAGGTTTCACACAGCGCTGTCGAGGCGAGTACATGCCACTTTTTTGCCTCGTTTTCCGGTCACGCTTTCCTATTCAGATATAACTGTCTCTCTCACACTTTATATAGGAACTATGGACCTGTAGACGCGTGAAATCAGAAATTAGTTTTGTGTCTCTTCGCATCAACATTCCAAAATTATTCAAAACTTTTTACTAATCCCAATGAATAATTACTTATAAACAAAAGCTAACTATTCCTTCCATTTGTGAAAACACGGTTACCCAAAAGTTATTTAAAAAAAACTAAACGTGTTCACACTAAAGCTACTCCACGACTCCTGTGTTCCACCACGCGTCCTTCTATTTTCTTTATTCTACTCTGTTTTGTTGCGTCCCGCTGCTTCCGTACCGTGGACACTTTTGGTTAGTTTGTTCTGTTTTCCGTATAATAAATAATAAAGCCCATACCACTGGACTATGTAGAAAACATTCTGCGCTAACTGTGTCTTGACTCTTGTACCGTTAAGTACGAACGAGCCCTGTCGCACTTGGAGGGTTAGGAATGTAGAAGTTTGGTTAGCGGCTGCATATCGTCTTGATGCTGATGTATACCTTCGACGATTAGGAGGTAGAGGAAAACGACCTTTCCTTCTCTTTATCAAAAGATCTCGGACATAAATTAATCTCTTCCAGTGTTTCGTACCCAAAGGGTGCCAACGGAACCTATTACTGTCCGTCCGTCCGTCTTTCTGTCAGCGGGCTGTATCACATGATATGTAGACATTAGAAATTTTCAAAAAGTGTGTATTTCTATTGTCGCTTTATGAACAACAAATAATAAAAATAAAATCAAGTTGATAAAAATTAAGGGGAGCCTACGGGCAAGAAATGTGTTTTTCCCTTCGTGTGCCGACTCGCACTTGGCTGGTTTTTATTATATCTTGTGATCAATTTTATCTTTAAATAATTGTTAGTAAAATTATTTTCTGCGTTAAATCGATGTATCTTCAACGATTAAAATCGGACAGTGAGCAACCAAAAAAGATAAATTATTTCATCGAATCTTAAAACGAGCGTAAAACCGATAACCACAGTAATTATGCATGCAGATAAAATGCTGACAAAATCGTGATTTGATCTATGGCGCTTTAATATTCTATTAACCGATATTCGGTCGTTTTATTTATATTATATCTGATAGTCATATATCATTATTGAAAATAAGGGATATATTGGCAATGTTACGATTTTTCATTGATTAATGTTGGGCACGCGTGCATTTTTATGTACAACTGATAAATAGCGCCCGTTTGATGGGGCGACACCATTGATATCGAATGTGTATTCATTGATTTATCGTTTCGGCGTATAATTCGCAATTTCAAAAACAAGTTTTTATAGTCAGCGTTTTTTTAAGAGATATTTGATGATCCGTTGATGAAATATAGCTAGTTTATGTCACAATGCAGTTCAACCGTATAACAGAATCGAATTTTATTCGGACCACTAAAAGTTAATAAATCAAATTCAATTGATTAATTAACTTTTAATGGCGAATGTAACGGTTGCCAGAATTGTGCTCATCATTCTTCGTGTCTACAGAAACTTAAGCCAAGCTAGCGTTAAACTTTAATTGAATTAGGAATCCGTACAACGCTCAGACTGATTATCGTTTTCTGGGCTAACGAAAAGAAAATTAATTTCCCACTCAAATCAACGTAACCTAATATCCTAAAAAATATAAACGCAAATTACGCCTGCTATCTATCACTGTCATCGCCGAAAAAAGAAAGGGAAGAAAGAGAAAAAAAAAGTCTAAATTCTAAAATGTTAAATTCTAAAAGTTTACGTTTGTTCGGCTCGCAATTCGCGAAAGAATCAATTTTATTGGTAAAACAAGCGGCGCTAGTGATTTATGTCGTACGAACGTGGCCGAAAGCATGTCACCGGCCGGCGTGTTCGCGCCTCGCTCTAGAATTTGCTAGAATATTCTTTTGTGTTTACAAGTACAATGACTTTTTGGTGAAACGAATTTCTGTTAAACACCTTTTATATATGACCTGCCTGAAATTCAGAATTACTGAATTTCTTAGAAGGATTTTCCTCGCATTTGCAGGGAAGCAGCCTGAGCCCCGGTAGTGCAAACATTATAAGGCTGATTATATAGGTATGTAGGTATTATCCTTGACAAATTCTTTTTGTTCTAGTCAAGAGTTAGATTTACTGCATTTATGACACAGTCAGTGACTCAGTTCCTAATCTGTCAAGTCATATAATGCATAGAAAATAATCGATTTAAATACAAATGTCAGAAAAATTCATCATTCCTATGCATTGCATTTAGAATCTTGTCGACATTTAACGAGTTGAAGGTTCAGCGGAACAAAGAAACGTATTGACCTTTAAGCAAGGTGTCCCGATTAGAATCTAAGCTAATGTAAAAATATAGAAAACTAACAACCTATTGCAATTTATTTGTCGTTTCGACGAAAAAATTGTGGATGTATCAATGTAGGATACGAAAGAAAAAAAATGCTAGCTTAAAACCAAGATCTGCTATACTAAACAATGCAAAAGGTTCAGTTATTTGATTATTTACATTTTTAAATTAATCATTTAAGATTTTGAAAAGTGAATTTCAACATTTATTTTAAGTTTTTTTCTCCATCATCAATTATTGGACTCATAAATATTCCTGAAAAAATGCAGAACGCATGCATGTTTTTGCAAGAGCAAAACGATGAACAATCTTTTTTATTGACCCGATAAACGAACGAGCGCGAGAAAAGCCGCAAACAAAAGCCAGTTCCCAATAAGCAGGTGCTGCATTATCATATGGCAGTACAAAACCGACTGCAGACGCTAATCTACCCGTCAAACATTTGTTCGCGGGCTATATATCATTATCGATAGCTATTACTATTAATTCGCACGTTACCCATCAATTACGAAGAGTTTTTTAATCATTTGTCATTAAAAACGAGAGCCGCATAAGTTTAAATTAAGTGCTTATTGTTTGAAATTATTTTAGGAAACATTAAACTGTCATTGGCGACATGGTTGCCACCGTCCAGCGATATTCTTTAATAGTTCTATTTACATTGGCGGTCCTTCATATATCTTGTTTTTACTCGCCCAATGATGTACATTTACGATTATAGCATTCTATTCGATCGTTATCATAAAGAAGGAGTAATGGGACTGTTTGCAAAGGTTAGAGAAACGTTTAACAACTTCTTGTTGTTAATTTAACATATAAAAGTAGAAGTGTTAGTGAGTTGTATATTAATATTTAAGACCTACATTATGGCCTGGCCTTATTGAACTAATTATCACAGTTTATTACAGATACATCTTGAATTACTGTCATTATTAACTTGCTAACGGATCAAAATTATGGGCTTGCACGAACTAGGAACAATTTATTACAAAGAAACAGCATTCTGTCTGAACATACGAAAACGTCAGTTACAGGAAAATTACGACGCATTATTTACATAGATATACCTAGTTAATCAACAAAACACCTGTGCAGGTGAGGACTGACGCTAGAAATTATTAGACTAGACAAACCTGAAATTAATACAGAAACCTTATTTGTAATCAATAGCACACATGTAGATGATGATAAAGATAATAAAAACCATTGTACCTAAGAATGAGGGGGAAGATTATAACTCGGCAAAGCTGATCATAAAAATAAGACCATGCCATCGATGGTAACGAAAATAAAATAGGATTATCGACCATATTCACGATGATATTGAAAGATTCTCAGTTATATTTTACGATGCTAAACGTTTTATATATACTTAATGGTCCATTAAGATTATTTCGTAGCGGCAGTGGCTAACGTTGCGAAAGGTCCAAATTCGGAAGGATTGGGGTCACGTTCGTCGGATGATATTAAGTGGACTCAGATATGTCGTTTTCGTGACTTAGATACAATGGAGTAATTTTGTGATCTGTTATCTGGTGTACAGTTTGGTATAAACGTTGAAGCGATTAGAGCAGCTTCATTGTAATAACATTATTCGTTGATTGGTTAGTGGGTATTTCGTTTAAGTCTTTATCGATAACACTGTTTTTGCAGAATCTATATACAGTCAGTTTCAGAATAGTCTAGAATTAAATAAAGTTTCGCTTCTTTGTTGTGATACATGTGCCACAGATTTTCATAACAGAGAATGTAAGATTTCATAAACATATATTTATAAATATATCAACACATTCAAGGGAAACAAGTGTCCATAGAAGGAAGAACAAGTTTGTGGAAGAATATTTAAAACACCGGAATCCAAGCGATGACTAAGTGTCTGCTGATCTACTATTTTGGGTAAAGCTTGATCAGCCAGCTCGACAGGTAGTCGCAGAATAAATAATTACTCGAAATCCAACTGATATGTAACTTCCTGCGGTTAGGTTAATAGACTAGGAATTAAATAATGAAATATAGACCTTTATTTTAATAAATTCTAGACAACTCGAAAAAAAAAACATCGTAAATTAAACTGGAGCATTTTATGCCTTGAAATCAATTACTGGAGCAGATGACAAATGCGGACTACAAAACTGTGGTAAATATATTCAGATGCAAATTCGGCGACCACCAATGTTGAGCCTTTATGATTATCATATTTTAATGGGTTTAACGAATGACACTCTAGCGTAGAGTTTCACGTCCTTAATCATACTTCTTCGTTCGGCTCCAATTTCTAACGGCAGAACACCAGGAACTGTTTAAATCACGCGCATACGCTGAAAATAAACTGCGCGCGATCACTCCTCCGCCTAGCCATAAATTCACTGCTAATTTACAGCCCCTCAATGTTATAAATAAATAAATATTCGTCGTAGAGCGCTACATCCACTCCTGACACATTGTGCCACCACTTGGATGCTGCTGTCATAACAGATCCTTCGTTGCACGGTTAATGGATCGCTTCGGCTACTGTTATGAAACTCCTTGTATTTGGGTACAAATACTTCTTCTATAGAACTTTCTGCTGTTTCTTTATCACAAAGATTGTTGGCATTGTGGAATACTGAGATGAACAAATCGCTGGTATTGTTTACTTTTGCAATTATTTTGTCAACACGTCTGACAATATTCTAATTTGTCACTTATTAACAAGCAGTATAAGTTGGTTGTTTAGTAGCTTTGACGGAAACATAATCAATTTTGCCTTTTAAAATAAAATCTTTCAGCATCAAGATCTAATCAATTATCAACATAGTAGTGGCGAACTCACAAATTATTCTGCCACTCGCGACGCTGGTACCCAACGAAAGTTATTTAGTGCCAAGTAGACTGAAGCAAAGGAACAGCCGTGTTAGCTCCGTGCCAGCGATCATTGGTGGGATTGTGGCGGCCATTGTAATACAAATTCCCCGCCGCTGTTTCCATCTGTCTTGAAACCGAAATTCGAAAAACAATAATAGAAGGAAAACTGTACTACGATGACTAAAATGAAGCATATCGTATCTATTTACTTTCGATACTTTTGTCTATTCACTCGCGTCAGTGCCAACCGCAGTCGATAGAAAGCCGTCATATGTAGCCGTAACTTGCATATAACATTATTATGTTACTAACTTAATTTATAGTTGATTTGCACCTGCAGCGAATTATCAAAGCATGCTTCATTTAATGGCATTCTTTCACTTCATCAACTACCATTAATCGTCGCTTACATTCTTAAGCGGCGAGGACAATTAATCTGATGCTTCGACCAACGGTAATGTTCTTGGTTTCTTTTCGAATCACTCCCCACTGTCATTGCGCGAGAAACACCTTGGTTTACTAGCGTGGAACTTTTTGATTTGTGTTGGCTTGTAGCGTGTCACAGTACATTTAACGAATTGAGTTATTAATCATTTCAGCACTTGTCGTGACGATGATTGATTTTTCGTTTCACAATTAGTTTGCAACAAGAAAAAAGTTGTCTACTAATTGCAGGAATGTCGATTTTATTGACAATAATTCTGTTTTCAAAGTTGTTGAAAGGCTATTGATTAATTTGTTGTGTTTTATCGAAAGATATGACGTGTGCTATCCATCAGTATTGATATTTTGTGATACGCTCTGGTTGCCAGCGGGCGGAGTTTGCATGGTGCCAACTATGGCGAGCGCGTTAATGTAGCGGCGATGCGTGCACATGTTTTTATTGTCGTCTGCGCAAGAGTTGTCTAGCTATTAGCCGACCTATGCCTTAATGCCACACACGGTGTTGCATGGAACACCACAAGACTTTGATCGATCGACGAATCGACCGATGATTTAGAGTTTAAATCCAGTGCCAGCTCTTATTGTACTAATATTTCACAAGAGACTGTTTTTTTAGAACTTCTGTAAAGCTTTATTGTCAATTCGTGGGTGCTTGACTGTTGTTGTGGCTCACAATAAATGTCACACTATTAAACAGTCGTAAAGTGAAAAGTCTGCATTGAAGCGATTGTTATTTAGTTTTATTCGTTTTAACTAGTATTTCGTTTACGACTTTATGTGAGACAATCTTTTATTTTTGTCTTAAAAAACGTTGACTTCAATTGTTTCAATTAAACGTGACAAGAATTTAGATTCGTAGACGCACTCTGTTTATATTCGGGCGTCTAGATTCCCATGTCTTAAGCCTCTTCAAAAATTGGATTAGTTATCGAAGAAAAACATTTAAGGTCGCATCTCACCGCCAGTTGTTAAGATGATTGGATCGTGCAACTTAACAAGTGCTGCAGTTGTTACCGTCTCTATATAGAAAATAATTGCGCCAGTTATCCGAAGATTTCCAAAGCACGCGGTGAAAGCGTCTCAAATCACATACGCCGAATCAAGATCAGTTAACATCCGCAACACATACATAAACAATATGTACATATGTGTACGTGAGAAGGGCCCGTCATGTTTTATTTATTCGCGGCCGACTCGTAATAGAGTCGTTCCGTGAGAGCCACCGCCAAGTTTTTTGCCGACCGTAAGCCTCGTCGAGTATTGAGACGTCTGGATGCTGATGTCTTGTTGCCTGTCCATACTATACTTTCGACATGACGGCGACATTTATTTTTCCAATGTTTTTTTAAACATCCGATACAACGTGTAAGCACAGTACTCGATGTAAAACAGTGATAGAAAACAAAAAGTTCTATTCACTATCATTTTTCATCAAAGAACCACCGAGTCTGGGACAGCTGGAAGTGGATATTAAAAATCCATTCATCACTGTAACAGCAAAAAATAAGAATTCAGATTCACACTGGAACACGGCGACTGCGAAATCTGGTGAGACGAGGAGGTATTTTCCCTCCCCCTGCGTCCCCCGATCTGTCGGGGGTGGGCGCACGCCTCCCTTTTGACAGGAAATGATTGTCTAATATTAGCTTTGTTATAGGGTCCCTCTTTTGGGATTTGAGCGAGTTTTTGGAGCAACGCTTTGGATGTATCCTCGTAATGCTTGTTGTCTTAGCCATTTGTTTTGAAGTTCTACGTATAGCAGCAATTCCTGTTTAAACTTTGAATCTGGCAAACGCAGAGGGAGTCGACATTGAGAACTTGTTTACAAATACTGTGTCTGTATGTACAATTTTGTAGATCGAATTAATATTATGATCACGTGTTTCAAACAGAATTAACCAGCTGTAAATGTAAGCTAACAATGAACACTAACTTACTCTACACAACAGCTACTCGTTCTCATTAAAACGAATTTATAGTGTGGGTGCTTATCTTCATGCGTTATTAAAAGTACGAGACAAAAACTCGGTAATATTAGAGTGTCGGACAAAAAAAAACTAATTCGTAACGTTGACTCACTTCAATAATTTAAATTAAACATCCAATGAACCGTAGGAAAAATTTCGGGTCGTTGACCTTCGCGGCTGAGAAGCGAGAAGACATTTTTTGAACACTCCCGATAATCACAATAAAGAGTCTCTCGGCTTCACAGAAATAAAACTGAAGCTTTATTTTCTAATTTATTGGTGTTATATCTATTTCGGTTCGGTTTTCGTCAACGGTCCGCTGGGAAGTGACTAGTGTCGCCTATGAATAGTCGCGCCTACAGCAACCGACTACCACTGACTCCAGTGACAGATTTGTGTTTTACAAATGAATTCTGAGCGGGTCCGGAACATTATTTTTTGGTTTAATGATAGATTTAGTTTTGTTTTCTACGTAATTTATTCATTTCACCATTAGTTTGTCTACCTGTTACAAATACAGGTTTATTTATGTCTGTGAATGTCGCTGTGGAACAACTATTCCTGAAATTCCAAATCGACGTCAGCCTGTGCCATGTGCAACCATAATATACAAAATAAATTGACTCTTTATTTATTGAACACACACTTTGTTAACCGATCGTCTGCGGTTTGCACACTGCAGTTTCGCAATAATCCGTACACATTAAAACAAAAGGGTTTATACAAAATTGAATTACCAATATCGGTGGAGCGCGTTGCCACAAAATATTTTTGTCGAAACGACAATAATGCGAAACTCGCATATTGTGCGATTCGCACGTAGATAACAGAAATAATGGGGTTCAAAAATGAAATTAATTCCAGGTTGATGATTTCAAATTGAAAAGTCACATCGGCTCGCGCCATAATTCATGATCCTGAAACGTGTCCGGGCCGCCGGTGTTGGACGCCCGCGCCGACGAGCGTAGGGCTGTCAAAAACAACCGTCCTTTTATTTACCAACACTGCTGTATAATATTTTGATTCCAAATTAAATATCACAAAATTATGCACCGTAATTTTGGCTACACGTTTTTTTAATCATGCATTATTAATGGCAGCAAAAATACGCAACTTAATAATTTCTATTCATGTTTGTCATATTAAAAAGACACGACTAAGCCCGTGTCACATAATTTTGCCGCGTATTGAATAGAACAAAAAGCAAATGCAAATATTGGCATTATTATGTGCTATCAGCCCTATGGCGGGTCGGGCTCATTGTCACAGTCCTTTGTCGGAGGTCTCTTCCGCTTCACCACGCGCGATATCTCGTAGAGGTGGCGCCCTCAACCGAATATTCATGAACACACCGAGTTGTAGGATAACTTTTATTTACATACACAACTGTATAATCATAAACGGTAAATAAAGTACATAGTTGAGGCGATGAGAGAAGTAAATGATTTCTGAAAGCGTATTAAGTTGAGTGTAGTTTCTTGTTTTTTTTTTCATTACATTCTTGAGCGTTATCACTTTGCTTTATATAATCAGCCTATAGGTATAGCCTTTGAGATATAGTGGGCCGTATTATACCACGCGGGCCCAGTGCGTGTTGGTAGATGTCACATGTATTCGATTTTTCTTTGGTTCTAGGACATGCCGGTTTCCTCACGATGTTTTACTTAACCTTTTTGAGAGCAGTGGTGATGAAATAATTCACACAAAGTAAAACGCCTGTCTGAGTTCGAACCTATGACCTACAACTCGTAAGTCGCGGCCGTTACCACTGGGCCACCACTGCTCTCAATTTGCTTTACTTTGAACTTTTATTATAAGAACAAGGATTTGAAGACGCTGAAAATCAAAGGTATGAAAATGTATAATGGCTATATCCATGTCGATTAGATTAGGTACTCTACTGATGAAATAAAAAGTTACATAAAATGGGTCGCTGTCTATGAATTTTAAATATTAAAAAAAATACTTTTCACGTCGCAGTGTCAGCCCTGAAAGGCGTAAATACTAGTCGTGTAAATACAAAAATAAATGTAGTTGGCTGTACCAATATTTTATTATTATTAAATGAACATTAAACTTTCACTTCTTTACGTAATTTGAAGGGATCCTCTTGAGGCATCAGCAATTCATATTTTAAAACAACTAATTTTTCAACAAACAAGTAAATTATCTCTCGTGATATTTTAGCAAAACATTGAACAATTTTTATAAAACAGACAGATTTTTTTTCGAAATTCTGGGAGCCACCCTAAACATTTCGAAGCAATTTATATGAAGTACGTTCATTCTAAAAACTTTTTCGTTTAGAATAAAGGTAGTGGATCAACTTCACGTGACATTGGTACTCATAATTGTTTCTAATGAGTTAACGGTCTCGGAGCCGGTTATTGAATGTTTTATATTTTTAGTATTCACTGTAGAAATGTGGAAAGTAAGTTTTTTATATGTAAATATAACTCGGTGGCAGGTCTCATGTTTAATGCAACCGCTATGTCATGAACATTTGTCGGTTGCACCATTTCAGACGGCTGTAGGTACTCCTGTTAGCTTAGCTTCTACTAAACATTTGCACAAAATGTTGAATTTCATTTCGAAATAATTCATCGTTCATATTTCGTGTTTAGTTGCACATGTTCCATACAAACAAATTGTCTAATCCTAATAATAGTTTAGGAACAAAATACCACGAGCGAAACCTTTTTTATTTCGAGTCAGCTTCCGGAATAGCAAGAATTTTTAATTAATATTTCGGAGTTTTAATAAGCTCGGTGACGTTGAAAAATATCCTAGCTGAACATGTTAATCCAACTAGTTATTGTACAGGGTAAATTATAAAAGGCATCGTAAATCATTCCATCCACAGGTCTCACTCATGTAACGCCGCAAGGCTTTCAAGGAAACACAATAGCTCTGATGGTGTCCCTGTCTGGTACTCCAAGAACCGTAGGCAGTAGAAAGAGACAGAGACATTCACGAAAAACGAGCCCGTAATTTGCCTGCACGAAAATTTGATAATAAATCATAATAGTTTTAGACAGAGCAGAGGTAAAAAAATAAACCAATTTGGAAAGTGAATTGTAAGGCACGGCGAGCACCGCCAGCACCGCCGTACGGTCTGTTATTAGAGCAATTATGTTATTATGTTCGCCGTATCTAATCCGAAAAACTAAATTGGAGTCGACCGCTGCCGGCGAATGCCCGATAGGTTCAATCATTTCGACTTTTGGGTCGCACGAAATTCGTTGCGGAAGCAATAAGAAACACGAAAATACCGAACGAAATAGTTAAAAATAATCCAATAATACATAGTTGTTGAGCAAAATATCGATCGATGCACAAAAAAGCGGCCCAACATATTTTTGAGACCCCATTTCGCTACGGTTCATAGTTTAGTACAAATTAAAAAAGGGTGCATTATTGCAGTACATATTTCAAAGTTCACATTTCATAAGCAGTCTCGCGTCGCCCTTTGATATCCCTCACTTAACTCATATTTCATTCAATATGACCATAATTGAAGTGATCGCTGGTACTTCATTAGAATAGGACGCTTATTGCTTCAGTGGGAGAGTCCACAGTGGGCCGGTGACGTTTCTGTAGATAAAGAAACATCGTTTGAACGTTTGCCTCTTTCACAATTTGTATCTTTAGCATAGTCTGTTGGTAAAACAGGTTTTTCTCGTGTGTTTTCGTTTCAAAATGCGTGGTCCCTTTGTATTTTCAAAATATCAAATATGAATACCAAATAAGGGTTGGAACAAAAGAAAAAGTGACAACTTTTTTAATTTATGCGCAAACGAGTACATGAAAACGTAATAATAGGAGCGTGTTTGGTAAATATATTAATGTAATAATTCTCTGAGGGCGTTCCTAAAGTTGTCGGGAGTTATTTTTCTAAAATTTCACGGTAGATACATCATGTAGGGCTCGTGAAAATTGTTAACGTCTTCATTAGAGTGGAGTGCTTGTGTTTTGTGAGCACTTCATGTCAGTTTCCACGATTTGTGTGACAATAGAGGTGTGGTGAAAGCAAATGAAGTGGTTCAGTTTGACCAGTTCTAGTTGTTTATTCAGGAATCAGGACTACACAGAAGTGCTTACAATGGTCAAATTTAATACATACACGGTTATTAATAACCAGAATTGATTCCATGTTCATGTTTAATGCAATAACATTGGAGATTATCAGTTCTAGATGAAAGCTTTGTTATTCGGGAAATGCCTAGTTTCCTCACGAAGGCCGCGTTATCTAAAACGTCAGTCGGCTATTGAAAAAACTGCGTAAAATACGTTCTACGTAATTTCATCAGGTAAACAATTTCGTCTCACATAAATTCCGGAGAAACCGTTCACCTCAGTGTTAACAGACTTTATCTAAGTGTTTATTTTTAAACTCACTCATACGCAGAGGAAATGCAATAAAATATTTTTATATTAATTTACATTCTCTTCGACTTTTGTTTACGAATAGCACACAAATAATTTATTCTATACATTATCGTTTTAATTAACTTTAGAATGATAATTTATGTGTGTATGCATTTTTTCAATAATTAATTGCAAAAAATATCTCGGTTAGTGTTAATGGTTTGTAATTTAGATTCAAAGTAATTAATAATTTTTTGCTATTTTATAAAAGTAGTAAAATAAATAGCGTGTTGTGTTTGTTTGTATATAATACTTAATACTTGACTTTTTGAGCGCCAATCGTCAAACGAGGTTGACAAGATATTTTATCTGGGATTAATTAAATACTGTATTCAAACGTTAATAACTTCAACAAAATATACAAGGGTAGGTAGGTACAAGGATTAATATATAAATGTATATATAATACATTTAAAGTATGTAACGGTAGGTAATTTCAAATTAATAAATTCGTTGTAATTTGCTTCTAATTATAACTGCATCATGGTGATACCAAATCAAAAAGGTCATCCAGATAACATTAAATAAAACACAATACACACACTTAAAGTATACTAAGAAGACATTCGTATTTTTCTTTAAATATCTACCTAATATAAACAAGAAAAAATCTACAACCGTACCCAACATTTTATTCTAAGCAAAATATAATGTTGGTAATTCAGATAAAACTGAACTTGACCACATTATCAAATCTTTATAGTTAGCAGTGTTGCACTGACCCACTTATCTGCCAACTCTTCTCCTGACCCTGTGGTCATATCGCAGCCGCAATGATAATATATTGACATAGGTCAACGATAAGAAAAGCCAACGACTTTTTGAAAATATTTTTCCTTGATTCCTGATAAGAATGCGCTATGAATGACGTTATTATTCCATATTTGAATAAACAGTTCCATCCTACTTGATTGTACGCGTTTAATAGATTAATAATAAATTGTAATTAATTAATTATTATTATTATCGTTAAGTAGATCACATTTAATTATAGTGTGGAAAACGGTGTTGGTTTTGAAGTGAAAATTATTTGCATTTTTAAGTGTGTAATATTAAAACTATGAGCTTTTTAAGATGCAAATGTAATCTGTTTTATTTAATGGCGTTATAAACTGTAGATATCTACATAATTAATGGTTTTGGTTGACATAATAAATTGTTTATTAAACTATAGTTATTTGCATTGATCACAAATCATGTTTTGCACACATAATTTTGAGCGTGTTACACTGATTTCAAGATTTACTTATTAATCAAAATCAAAATTTGAAAGAGCTTTCAGTTAATTCTCAGACCATTATTGGATTGGTTGGTAGTACTTTTACTCCTTTTATGTTGAAACACACTGTGTGCAAAATATTTGTTAGGTTGGTAAAGTCACGGTTTTGCAAATAATGTAGGAGTAATTGCTTTTGAAATACCTGATTGTAGAGTTCTTGACAAAAGTAAAAGTTTCTACGAAGCTCAATATCAGTTTAAATCACGTTAATTAAGTCAAATTATTCAAAAACAGAACAAGATATACGAATAACGTTCCATTAAACTGACCGTTTTCTTTTTTGTTGCAGGTAAGAAAGAATTCCTGGCCGCATGGAATCTAAGGAAATATTTACGAAATTCAAATTGCGAATTATGTGCACGTGTGTGTGAAGTGTACATTTGTTTTGTCACGTGTTCGCCATGCGATTATCAGTTCAATCGCAATTAACATAAAGTCGTAATGCAATTTTGCGCGAAGACGTGAACTGTGTATTTAAGCGTGTGTTGGTACGACAGCTGAAATCAAAGGGAAGTTTTCTGTCTCGCTTGGTCTGAGGTGACTTTACAATAAATGAAATCAATTGAAATGATGTTGGTATGTATATCTTCTTATGATTGAAACACGTTTTAGGACCTGCTACTGCAGAATAATTTTTTATTGAATAAAGTTTTGGTGGAACAAAGATTTCAATAGCAGTTCAAGTAGGTAGATACAAGACTGTCATTGATACAGTGGCCGTTAATATATCGCCTGTTATAAAACGAAGTAGGAAACTGGTAATGAACATCAAATTCAACAGTAAAGGTTTGCATACGAAACTAGTAAAGAACTGTTGCATAATACAAATTGCTACTGTTTGCTGATGTGCAAATTAGGGTGACTGTGCGATATTTAACTTTTGGACACTTATTTTTATACCCGTATTACTTTAATTTTGTCACTTTTACATTTGTACCTATAAAATAAGAAAGCTCTATGTACAAAAATAACCATGGCAAACCAAGGGCGCGCAACATTGAACACAATTTAAAGATTCAAACAGAAATTATTTGCTCGATTCCAATCATAGCGACAGCGGCGCATCTTTTCATAGCGTTTCCCGCCCATACGAACCGCTACGCTACATGCATTCGCACGCATTCGGCTAATCTCGCATGTGATCGGCCACATAGACGCGCATACTCAGCCATTTTATAAAACCGAAACAGTCCCAACTCCGTTCTGCAGTTAGGCATCATTTCGTCTGGCCGCGTTAAAAGCACGCTGCATGTTCGCACTCCCACCCGCCACAACACAGACGCGACTCATGTATGAATCACGAGCTGCGTATGTGCGCGTGTCCGTACGTTCGCGCTCCGCTGGAGGCTGTCAGTGTGTTGGTGACCATCGACACGTGCACGCGCCCATGTGTGCGGGCCCACTCATGGTAGCGGACTATGACGGCTCGTAGATTTGACAGCTAGCTCAATGCGGGTTCAGACGTTCATTATACGCCGACCGATGTAATTTTCGTGAAATACTGGACAGTTTTATTTATATACGATAAATAAATTAGTGTTGTGACGGTTCCTCTACATGTGACAGTGTTAACGTTGAACTTAAATTTTGCGCGAACTTGAACTACAGTGTTTCTGTATTGGAGTCAGCCCAAATTGACGATTGATTTGTGACATGCCCGGTCTCAAGGAGCGTTTATGATGGTCACAATTAGATACGGCTCGTTGGAAATCTGTTCGAGGGGTAACGGAATGAATAAAAAATCATTGGACGTTTTGCAGTACAAACTAGACGGAACGAAAATACACTGCATGACTGGAAGATGTAAATAAAATAAACTTTACCTAAAGTGCCTATAAGACAAAAAACTTTTTTAATATGATAGAAAAGAGGTGATATTTTCATTTTCCATTCTTTTTGCATTTAATTTTGTACGTTAGGTAGTGTTAATCAAATGTAAGTACTCGTATGTTTATCAGTGAACATGACTAGGAGTTAGCAACTGGATTGAGTGCTTCATTTATGGATTGTTTGGGAAGTTACTCTGGAATCGTTTTTTGCCGCGCAAACACTATCGGTGAGTTTAGAAACCTGTTATTTTCTCAATAAATTGTATTTGTAAAACATATATTGCAACGAGTTTCAAATGCTTTGTTTTAAATCCGGTTTTTTCTGCTCTACAGCAATATCTATTAAATATGTGCAAAACATCACTAATAAGAATAAGCCAAAATAAGACATTTTGCATTTGAAATAAACTTGTTTTAATTCATCACCTACCTTCCTACTTCTAAAAGAAAGATAGTGAAAACAATGCAAATTAATATACGTAGGTACAAAAATCTAAACAAATTCGTTTTATTTCATGTTTTCACTGACATGTTTAAAACCTGATTTGAATTTTATTTAGCTTGCTTAAAATTTTGAGCACACTATACATTTTTTGTAGGTTCTTTAATTAAACAGTGTGGCTATTTAATTAATGAAACTATAAAAAATGTCTCTGTCTATGAAAAACTACGCTTTAGAAAATAAAATATAAAAATATCTAAAAAACGGAAATATAAAAATGCAAATGAAACAAAACAGCTGTGGCGGTAAATCCAAAACGAATATTATTAAAAAAAGAATAAGGTGCACATGTCACTAAGATTAATATAGACATTAACACAAATAAGCATAAATTTTATTGTTTTCTTTTACATAATAATGGTAAACCCTGGTCACCTTTTTGTAGGAGTCGCCGACAAGCAGGTACCAAAAAGGTTTGGTGATCATTAATCAAAATCGTACTAGTGTTATCCTTTTAAATGAGTCGACGAACGGCGAAATAGAGATGTAGACGCAAATGGGGATGTAGTTTGGCACCGCCCTAAGAACGGCCATTAATCAGTGTTATTTCATTTATGTATCTTTTACATTTCTAGATATTCTGTTTGAGTATTATTATTTGATGAAAACATCATAGGTATCAATCTTTTGTTTATTTTTTCAAATCAATTATTTTGTAACGACAGTACATGATTAGTATAAATTGAAATTTTATAATACAGTATAATATTGGCCATAATTTTTGTGTTAAACGTTTGGTCGTACACTTAATTTATGTCTTGACCATATTGCACCTAATAAAAATATTTGGATTGAGATGATTAGCGTACACCATTAGTAATCAATGAATTATTTATGTTCCTTGTCAGACCATTGGGTTAAAAACTAAATTTTTAGAAGCTTTAGCTTTTTTACGAACAATTTCTCAATTACTTGCAAAAAATATTCTAAAACAGTATTGCTTTGCGAATTAAGTTTTAAATAAATACAGTAGTTCTACCATCTATAATCGTGTATCATGACATCACGCCCAAATTCGGCTCTGTCGTATGTTTTAATTGTCACATTAAACGAATAGGAATAAATGTTTTCCACATGTTTTAATCTACTTAATGAATGCGTGTTATGTGGGTATCTCCATTTCAAAACTATGCTAACATATATAGGCTTCACTAAATCAATATTTAGCTACAAGACTCCAAAACATTCATTACGGACAAAAATTATTTAATTTCGTTAGAAATGTATTTATACATAATAATTTAGCAAATTAAACTGTGCAGTATTGTAAATCAACTGAAAGGTCAATGGCAAAAATTTGAGCTGTCAAAACGGGTACCATAAAATTGATCCAGATACATGGTCTGAGCAATGAAACTAGCTGGAGATTTCCTAGCGGCTATTATTCTAACGGTCCCTTTCACCGCTATCTTCTGACCATCTGATGAACTGCTTTTTTCAAGTGCCTTAATAAAACGAGCAGCATGTAAGATTGTAATGTTCAGTAGACCCGTAGATTTGGTCGGTGCGATAATACGCCGTGACTGTGCGCTCACGACTTTCTATGAGTGGACTTTTAGAGATCGAGCTGTTTTTTTTTGGTTCAAAATTGTTATGCCCTTTTGCGAGGTAACGATTTGAAAGTTGCTTACACGATTTTATCGTGTGCGAACATGGATCCATTAGGTATTTGTAGACAGTTACTGATATTGATATTAATTGTCACAGTAGTCAACGCCGATATTATACACTTATCTATTAAATCGTCTTATAAATCTCCTTAAGCAGATGACCGCTTATTTAAAAAATTCGCCGTCACCAAAACATCGGAATAAAAATCATTACGCCCACCTTTGTGTGTCGTTAATTTAATATCATTCGTTTATGTCATCGGCTCCCACTAACAGAGCGAGCTTCTCATTAAATATTTTAATTAACTTTCGACGGTCATGTAAATGTCAAAAATTATATAAATTTCCTGTCGGATGTGTGGTCACATGAGTAATATTTTGACATAGGTTTTATAGACGACCTTTAGTTAAGCAATAACTTACGACTCCTAGTAAATTAAATTAGAAATGGAGATTAACATTATCATCATTGAACAGGTTTTGTCGTATATTGGAACTAGTTCACACTGTTCACAGACTACTCTAATAAACTTCTAGCAGAGACAAATGTGTAACCCATTATTAACCGAATGATTGCTTATGGAAATAACGAGAGACTTTTTACAAAAAAGTGTGATCCTATCAATGAGCGCATTAACTTAAAGTTCAATAGTATAAAATAAATTCGATACAACTTAATATTTTCTAACACTTCTATAATTACACGAAGACACAATTCTACTTAAACCCGGCGCAAACAAACGAGACGACATGAGCCTGACATTGAAAACTTTCCTCGAAATCGACTTTCTGCTTACAAATTAGTACAAAATAAAGATAATAACAAGGGAATTGGCGGTTTGACATGTGATGTCGGCGATATTAATGTGTATTATAGGCCCACACCCGATCGTTGAGGCGAATTTGTAAAATTATCGGCAGAACGATTTGAATATTAATCTTGGGATGCGCCCGCGTCGATCGAGCTCGTTAGATTACGAACTTTTTGTCCGCCGAACGCTTTTGATAGCTTACAAGATTGATCATTAATCATTCAATATACATAGTAGTACCTACCTACATTCAATTTTGTAGCAATTTATATTGTTTTACTTGAACTTAAAGTTTATAATCTTAAAATAAAATTATCTTTTTAACAACAAGAAGCTAACATTTATCTCTGGGTTTGTTTATTCTTATAAGTAATTGTTTTAAAAACAAAACTCCGGTAGTACTGAGTAAAAAATTTATGTTTTGGGCAATTTGATATCGTATGCTTACCATAATTATATTAAAAATTTCAAGTCTATTAATAATCAAAAACATGCGTGATAATGTCATTTGTCAGCGCTGGTTTAAGTAAAAGTTAAAATGAGCTTGTGTTTAATAGTCACTAAAATTCACAAATTCATTAGTGACTGTGCAAGAGAATAAAAAGAAATAATTTTATGTATAATAATAATAAAAGACAAAATTGTTTTTACTATAAATTTTTTTTTACTGCAGTTCTTAAAGTCTTGAACGTTTGGCCTGTCATATTTTAAAGAAATAGTAATAAAATAATACCTATGTGTAATCTTAATTGTCTTATTAAGAGTTGGATTACTAAAAATAATGAATTCAGAGTGGTGTTGTTATAACGAAATATTAAAAAAAACGTTATACATGATAGTAGGTATTGTGTTTCTGCTTGTATTTATTTTTGTATCTGAATTAAAAATGATATCATCTAAAGAGCATTTGTTGTAGTGATTAATATAACAGAGATCTGTCTCGTAACATAGAAAGGCACTTTATAGTATTCAGAATCATGTTATTGTGAGTTTGTTTATTGAAAATAAATAGTATTGGAAATAATAGTCGATTATTTCAACAATTATTTTATAGTAAAGTCTTGACGAATTGGTTGTTTCGATAGTCACTGCATGCATGAAAAACCGTATTTTTTATAAAAGCAAAAAAACTTTTAGTTACAATTTTTCTTTTGATATTATGTGAAATCAGAAACAAGACTTTTCAGTTACAGTTCTTATTTGAAAACAGCGACAAGCTTGTCGTGAAGGTGAAATTCGTTGCAAGCCTGTTGTTTCTATGTGATGTAAAACTTTACTTTGATTTTCTTTACTGTAAAAAGCATTTTCATTTTCAAAGAAGAGCTCGGTCATTTATGATGAGTGTATAAGACAGCTCAATAATAAAAGCAGAGGTTTTTCTTACGAACTAAGGATGCTTAAGCAAGTTATCTAGGTTTCTAATAAATTATTTAAATGTTCACAATAGATTCAATGGCACTTGGAAATTAGGACAATAGGTAGGTACTGTAAAAGGTAGTCTGCGAAAGCTGGTCATATGTTTTTCAGGGTGGCAATAACTAAGTATGGTTATGTGCGAACACACAAGTAATTTTGGAATGAAGCTGTCATAAATATCTCGACTTAGGTTTTTGAGTTGTATAGATAGGCCCTTCAGTGTAACACGTTCATATCTTGACTGAATTAAAATATAAACTAGTTACCAAATATACATATAATGTGTGTTTCCCGCTCTGCTACTCCAGAGCGTAGCAAGTGTAGATCAGAATCTACACTGCAGTACTTATACAGCATAAATCATTCCGAACAAAGCTATTAATCATTTTAAAAAGTTTAGGTATTTTCCAGAAAGAATAGACAATCATCAGCTTACATAGACCTACATACCTACGCTACCCCTTGGTAAGACAGGATCTTATTTTTTTTTTGGATTCCCAGCAGTGGACATCTTTCGGCTGAATTGATGATGTTGACAAAATATTTACATTATTGGTAGGTACATGAAAATATATTAAAGTGCAGGACTACTGGGAGACTGAAACGTCTATCAAAACTAATTATACTTATGTAAGCATTACCTAATTAGATACAGCGTCTGCGTCTCAAACGTTTGAGTTGGGTTAGACAAGACCGTTTTGAGGGTGACCGGACACTATTGCAGACCTGTTTATTTATATACATATAGGTACTACAAACGTAGGTACATAGATGTATTGCAGCTATAGCAATGTTTTCTCGACCTTAATAGGCAGGACATTATTTTGACCACAGTATAAATATGAAATCGAGGAAGTACTTAAAATGAAACTTGAAATTTTTTGTTTATTCTTGGTCACATTATCAGACAGTATTGTACTTTGATATTTATGTGCTTTTTATAGGTAGGAAGCTTGTAGGAACAGGGTTGTGGGATTCAGATAGGCAGTCAGCCAAAGTCCGACCTACTGATATTCAGTTGCGTCCGGTTAGTCTGGCAGCTGACCCGAACATCATCATCTGCCAATCCTAAAAAATACTAGTAGTAAGTAACACGATACCCCTCGGTAAGACTGGTTGTCAGACTTTCGGGTTTCTGCTGAACCGTAACGACTGTCAAAGATCCACGAATGACAGCCGAGAGCTTAACGTTCTTTCCGTGGCACGGAGGTTTCTTGGTTTGTAAAGATGGTCCACGGACCAACCGCGGCAGGCATAGCTTACCCTAATTGCGTAATAAACAATTAGGGTAAGCTATGCCTCCCACGGATCTGTAGGATTTGTCGGAATCAAACGGAATCTGTAGGTATCGTTTTAAAACAGATTGCTAATCCGTTGCTTCATAAGTTCGATAAAAAATTCTGGTCAACAATGAAAATAACGCAATGAATGTTGTTGAACTGTCAAAATCAAACAGATTAGTTGTAATCGTTTACGAAAATTTGGCTTTACGCAATTAGGCTGCTGGTCTATCTACACGTGTGGCTGTTATAACTTAGCCACAAGCCCCCAAAAAGCCTAGGTAAGATGATGATGAGATAGCTTTTGTAGTAAATGTCGTGAGGAATGTTTTGGATATGAATGTGGATGGTTATGAGAATAGGAACAATATTATTTAAAAGAGTGTCCATGGAGTTCGTGCCCGTTTTTCACCATAGGAGTACCTACTACGCTTTGGAATGGGCATCTAGCTTCATATTTCTGACTTCCCGACTCCTTGACAATTCAAAAACCCTGTCTGTAAATGGTTTAATTGAAATAAATGCTTTGAGTTTGAGGATAAGATCAAAGAAACGATGGATTGACTTTGTGGTAGATGATATGTTTAAAGATGTCGTTACCTTAGTATGCATCCCCTGTGCATACTAAGGTAACGACATCTAAAACGCGCTCAAGAGCTGTCAATATTCCATAGAAAATAATGTCACTGACAGCTCTTAGACGTAGTTTAAGTGCTGATCGCATTCAGTTTCATTGGTGATATCCAATAAAACTGAACGCGATCAACACATTTAAAACGCGTTCAAGAGCTGTCAGTGTAAATATTGGACTGAAAATAACTAGTTTATGTGTTGATAGCGTTAAGTTTCATTGGTGAAATTCACCCTGATAGAGAGAAGTGATCACTATTAGGTCGATAATTTCTTTCATAATAGTTGGCAAATCTAAATTCACACGACCAAATAAATGATTGCTAACTTTAAAACACACAAAACATTGAACTCAACAATTAGGTTTACCTAATTATCCATATATCTATTCAGTTCCTAAAAACAGGGCTGATTTATTACTATTCGAATTATAATCTACGTACTGTATTGTTTAATCACTCCCAGTGAGCACTTTGTTCAAAACTATCGCATTTGAAAAACAATTGTTTTAAATTTATTTTAATGTTGGTAGGAATTGTTTATGCGTGTAGGTGACAATTGTTTTAATGTTAATCAGTTGGGAGATCTGGTCAGATATTGTTTGAATGAAATTCCTTGCGTGCATTATAGTATTTATTACACTTCCTATTTCTTTTACCATTATGTTCTGGCATATCATTTATTTAAGCACAAACTGTTAGGTTATCGGAAAAAACACTAGTTTTCTTCCTTTTTTTGTAGTTGTAAATGAAGTACTAAACGATGCCCATCGCGATAAAAAACTATTTACAATTTTTCTTTAGCTCTTAAAAACAAAAAGTCGTCAATACAATAGAATCTAGATCTAATCATCTGGAGAAGACCACTCAAACCTGTATGGTTCTTTCCTCAAAAAAACATTTTAGACACTAATCTACAAGGTCCTCACATGGTCTGTCCAAGATTTTGTCTAGACTTTAAAGGAGACTGTGAGCTCTGAGTTTATCGTCGGCCTTTCTCCTCGGAATAGACGGATAGGATGAAGAGAGAATGCCAACCTCAACTACAGTCCGTCCGTTGAGAGTTCCGTTCTTGACAATCGTCAGTTTCACACAAACGAATACTTGCTTTGCAAATTTGATCTTCATTACTTCGTAGGATTGTCGCACTGACTGGTGTCAGGACCGCATTTTCTCGACAACCGGATTTTTGTTTTTAAAACATGAGTTACGTGTAAAAGTGTTTGTACAAATCTATGTCCACAAATACAATAATTTATAATGTGTTGCCTATAAAGTAGTAGGTTAGTAGCTACTTAACTACAAACTCGAAATTACTAGTAAGAAACAAAGAACAAGTTTATAAACTCATCTAAAATTCTGCACCAATTGCCCACTTTGCAACCACAAAAGTGCTCGCTAGTTAAATGTGGTCAGTTTTGAATGATTCGGCCTTGCAAGCGAAACGATTCGAAAAGCGGTACCACCGTACTATGATTGTTTGATTCCGATTCCGACAGTCGAACGAGGCAGACACTGGATCATTTGAATAAAATTCACATCCACAGATATCAATCACTTTGTATTTTTGTATTCTAGATACAAAATTGATGGATTGATCGAAGATTGATGAATTTGCGGACGTGGTCTACGGAATTTCATTAACATGAAAGATGAAAATCTAAACAAGTTTTTCATCGGACGTCTGGGATTTCGCGATTTTGAATTCTTTCACAAAACTTGCGAATTATTTACTTACTATCTATTAATACTCTTTTAAACTTTATCAAATGTTGTAAAGGAACGTCTAAACATCACACCGTTGATGTATCTCGCGATTTGGTAACTGAGAAACAAGTTTAATTAGCATTTGACTTCTATTAATTGATTTACGAACACGTTTTATAGCTACGTCCGATTCAAATTTGTAATTATCTATTTTAGAGTACCGTTAGAAAAACAGAATCAAATCAACTTAGAATAAACATCAATACAGGGTCAACTTTTAAGCCGAAACTACGTGTTTTTATCATGATTTTACATCGACGCTCGTCAGTGATGTGAAGTTTCACTAGCTAGTTTAATTTAACCTTACCCTGTAAGTATTTTAGGGTGGTTCAAATTCTTTATTAATTAAGCACTTATTTATCCTTCTAAAAATAACTGATGAATGATTGACAGATAAGTCCGTTATTGAACTAGTGACTAGGAATACATCCAGCTTGAACAAGATTGTATTTTAAAAACATGTGCATTTTCAATCAATCTCGTTCTTCAAATGGCATAAGAAAACATTGTGAGGTAATCGCGCCGACACCTAATAAATTTTAAACATGTGTTACTGAGGGAGACCTGTCTTCCACCTATGGGAGCTTTGCTTCCTTACGGATTTATTGATGCTGAGCTTAATAAAAGATTTCTCACCGACCCTGCTTAATCTTCAAGTTAGTCTTCTGTTTACGATAACAGTTTGTTGTCATTCCTAGTTCTTCGTTTTGGTTTGCATCGATAATTGATGGTGGGTCTGTGAATATCCAGGTGTTAGAAGCGTTCTGATTACAGGTTTTAGAAACGTCTAGACTTCAAAGAGAGTCCTCCTATTACTCCAACAAGCCTTATTTTATTCGTGAAATCGGCACTTAAAACGCTCATTAGTTAGATAACGATGATCTTTCAGTAGCATCCTTCGAAATATTTTCTCAAATTTTAGAGTATTTTCGGAAACTGACTGTTTATTAAACTCACTCTTTTTTAATCCAAACTAATGCACTTTGATTCTCTGTATGTTAGAGATAGAACATTTCCCATTCTCTGTCAAAATATCCTTGAATAAGCACGGCTTTTGAGCATTGTAAAAGCAAGAATGCTCGTCCTCTAGTCACGCCAAAACCCATAGACAACCAACGCCTCTTACCCTTTCATATTAATTTATCTAAATATCTATAAATGAAAATCTATTGCCAAAAAGGTTTGTCCGCGCATCCCTTTAAAGCGGTTGCTTCTATTTGGCTTATCTGTGTTTGTGATTGTCAAGACCAGTTGGTCTATTCTGTAACCATCTCAACGTGAAACCTTAAGTGAAGTGAGCGTGGATTGAGCTGTTAGTGTCACTGATGCTAGGGATTGACCAAGACGGGATGACACTGACAGCTGACACTAAGTACCTACCACGTAAGTTCACGGTGAGATTTTTACAGAATAGTTTGGAAGTTTGTATCTTTTTTTTTGTGGAAAATCCAACGGGAAAGTCGGATGCCATTTTTGTATGAAATTCACACAGAGCGACGCAGGGCACGAACAGCCTAATAAGTTCCTAATTTAAGTTATAACCAAAAGTATACATACTTCTTACCTACCTACTTGGAACTTATAAAAAAAATATGAACGCTCGACAATAAAAAATCCGTTCACTCTTGGCTGGTTTTATTACCAGTTTCTCAATACACAGAGTAATCTAGATTAGTACGTTTTATGAGCCTCATATATTTTGCATGTGGAATTTGTACCTCGAACATTTTATAACCTAACGGAGGTTTTGGATCATGCTCAACTAGAGAATAGGTACGATAAATAATAAATAGATAATTAATGTGAAGCTACATAATATTTTCAGGGGTAGATTTAAATTCTTGTAGATTTAGCATTTCCTCACTTATTTATTATCTATACCTACCTTTACACGCATAGGTACATTCATATCACAATTTTTATCAAATCATATAATGAATAATAATTTATTTAATCAAATAAAAATGTTAACTTTAACATTAAATAGTTACCTGAGTAGGTACACTTGACTTAAAGCTAGTTAACAAAACAGGTAGGTGTTGCTACCAGTACCCCCACTAAGTTATGAAATAACTTGTAGTAAGGGGCAGTGGTACAGGCCCATACATACTTTAGTTTCAAATTAGGAATAAGAACAAAAACAACAACACAACAACAACACTTTGTTTTTAACAAGTTTTTGTTAAAAACAAAGGTTAACATAAAATCAAAATCGCAGAATTCAGAGATTAAAATTTATTTATTTGAAAATATATTATGAAATTTTCGTCTCCAATAAAAACATAAACAAAACGAGGATTTACCAAGCAAAACATTATCCAAGAATACAAACAGTTACTCATATAACTAAAACATAACATTAAGCGGGAAACAGAATCATAACTTTTTAGGTCAATAAATGACAAACAAAACAATACGGTGCGACCACAAAAATTTAGGTACGTGGTATGGTAGATAGTTACCTAACGTTCTTTAGTAGGTACTCTTATATACTCACAATATTCCGAAGGTTCTCAATACATAGCGTAGAACGGAGTACATATCAACACATACATCAAAGTTACTCAAGCTAGGCACGACCGCCGGCGGCTACGATCATTGCTCTCGTCTCTATAATTTCGGCCTTTACTTTTTTTAATCGGCTCGATCTCCGATTGCCGCATGTTCGGCGTGGATCCTTGGAATTTTATCCAACCAGTGATGCGATTATTTATAACCGAGCAATAAATTAAGAATCGGGGTTGTACGATAATTAAAACATAGAAGTTTACGGTTTTTTTAATGACATTGTAATTTTATTGATATATCTAATAATATATTGCAATAGCCGTTCGCACATGTAGTGTTGGCTAAAAAAAGAAAAGGTAACGTGTATTCAATATCATAAATTCAAACGTTTAAAATGTTAAAGTAATTTAACTAGGTGGATTAAATACGATGTCTAACACATCGTTACAATGAAATGGATTATTTTGAATAGATAAAGTTGTAGCAGACATTGTTGTGTAATATCCTTTGTTTATTGCAGAAAGTGAGTTCTGTTGTGTTTAATATCTTCTGAAAATTAAGACTTATTAATCTCATCAAGTGTTAGCGAAACGACTTAACCGTGCTTTGCACGGTTTTTAAAACTTGATATTATGCACATAATCCTTCCGGATTACATTTTCTAAATTATTGTGAAAACTGCATCAAAATCCGTGCATAGTTTAGAATAACAACGAGGTCACACTGAAAGATTCTGAAAGCGACTTTAATTTATAATATGTATAGCTACCCACCTGATACCTATAGATATATGTAGGACAAACCTACTCTAATCATTTTATATGTCGCTTTGTTATCATACGCTATTATTTTCTTTTATCTACTACTTGCCAATGTCATCTACCAGCTGAATAAACAGTAACACATAAGTCTCAAACTTTTGTAATTTTTTATTTACAAAGTTCAGTATGGAACTACATCTGTTATGTAGTACCAATCGATTAGGTAATTTCGAATAGCAACTACGTGTTGCCTACCATCTTATTTTCTACGGTAATTTAATTGTTATTTTCGGTAGATTATCTGTCAGTGATTTCAGAATCTCCCACCAATTTTCAAGTTGGATTTTATCAATGAAGATCGTATTTTTATTCATGTAAGGTTAAAGGAATAGTACATTATGGTACTAGTGTGTAACAATGGCGCCATTGAGACCCGAGGACGGTAATTATCAATACACACGTGTATCATACGACGTTTTTCAACACTCTTGTGAATAAAATATCAATAAAAACTCATTTTATTCAAAAAAGATCGTGCTCAATAGAACAAATAAATTAATGTTCCTATTGCTTGCTCATTTCATGCAACTTCTTAGTTAAATAGATAATTTTAACGCGTACGTGTTTAATAAATAAAACTTTCACTCAAATATAACTTTTGTTTTCTCTGTAATAGAAGAAAACTTTTAATTCCCCATTTTGTACGTGGCAGAATAGGCGCAATCCCTATGCGCGGAAAATAAATAAAAACCTCATCCCTTTAGTCTGTGGCCGATCGCAATGCGCGCGCATAGGAAAACTGATTAATTTTTCCCGCCATAGCGAAACATTTTTCACAACTCGTTTTCACTATTGAATTTATAGTTATTTATTAATTAAAATGTCTACAAGTACTAGTTACGAAGAAAATGATTTAAGAACAACGCCACTCCACCAATAATTAAAAAAAAAACTATACCTTTTGTACCTTTCTGTTTGATTATGGGTGTCTTTCTGTGCCTAATAGCGGTGACCATAGATAGCCACTTTATGAGCAAGTGTGTTGAAAAATAATAGGTCATTCATTTGTTTTTGATTGACGGTTATTTTGCATGAGATTGGTTGCAGAATTAAAACAAAAGCTGCTCGTCATTATTGTCTGATTGCTACCTAAGCATTGCCTTTGTTTGCGTTTAAATTCAGATATCATTTAATTTAGTGGAAGCTTCGTGGATCAGTCATGACTTCATGCATTCTTTGTATCTTCAAAATTCTTATTATAAACTATCTTTTCACTGACTTATGGGTCATGTTCGTGTCATTGATAGCAGTGTGGTACTTCTCCATCTTCCTAGACCGTAATACCGCTTTGTGGACGGGGAGCTGTTTCCATAATTATGACAATTTTATAAGCTCATGGCACACGAAGCTGAAGGATGGTCACATTCAAATTTTGACAAATATTTCTTCGCTCTGCTGCTTTGCCATTATGTTTTTAAGTCTAGTTCTCTTCCACAATCAAACAGACATTACCTACACACTTTACGTTGGTACCGTTTTGAAACGCAACCGCGACCAACCGCCAACAACCGGCGGGCAATAGGCGTTGCTAGTGATGTGCCACGCGCGAGGTGTTCCCGCGCTAACTGCGCACCGTCACGCGAACAGCGCTCCGCCCATCCTCACGCACGCTAATGCCTGATTTTTGAAACGCCAACTCCATTTTTTTTACCTTACTTAATAATGCCTGTAATTAAGTCGATACATGGTCTGATGAAATCACACTCGATCAAGGCTTACTCACGAGTTTCAGGTCATGTTTTGATATAAAACCGACTTCCACGTTCTGCAAAAAATGTTTGTTATTTGTTGTATTTAAGGAAACAAAGCTTGAACACAGTATTATTTATACGTAAGGGTGCATTCTGCTTTCTGTCTACTTATTTACAGCAAAATCATGAGCAATACAATACAGCAACCGAAAAAAACAAATACCTTCATAAATAAACATTAAACATGCTTGCATTGGTGTCCAATATTAATAAAATAATTTTTCAATTTCAGTAGCCTGTGAATTGTGATTTCAATTCAATTAGAACACAATATTCCTCACTACGTACTTAGAAACATCATTCTCATAATTATCGCGACGTAGTAACAGTTGCAATGAAATAGTCCAAGTGCATGGAACTAACACTCGTTCTTGATAAACGGCGGCCATCACTGAACGCCACGGCCTATTATGAGAGCATGACGTCACCGCCCCGCCCCCCACCTCCTCGCTTCAATCAAACCGGGGAACCCTCGTCATGCCCCCACCCCACGTTCCGCTTTACTGACTCCGCATTTTTTCTCATAATAATAACGTCGAAAAATCGCACAAAAAACCTCGACAGACGCGGCGTTGCTCATCCCATCCCTATCGCCGCCGTCCTTTTTCGAATCGAGTCTCGAAATTCAAAATTTGAATTTAGATAGAATGAAATCTTTTTTATTTTTTATTATTAGGAATACGGTTTATCTGGTAGACCTACTAATCTTGGTACCCGAAGGAAATATAAATTTAAAAATAAGAAAAGGATAGGGAATCAAACCAAATAAACTAGACTTGAGTCATTTTTCAATAGTCAGATAACTTTTAACAAACTTTTAATAACCATCACTGCTCTCAAAACGGTGAAGGAAAACATCATAAAGAAACCGGCATGTCTTAGAACCAAAATATTGAAGACATGACATGTGACAACCATCAACCCGCACTGGGCCACCGTGGTAGATTATGCCCACTCTAATAGAGAGGAGGCCTGTGGCCCAGTAGTGGGAAATGTGGGAGTACTTTTTTTTTACTTTATTAGATTATTTTATATTTTGTAAATGTGAGAACGTCGTAGGCCCTGTGGATTATAAATTATAGACAATTGTCTATTTGTTTAACATATGGTACCTGTTGACAGGCCTACACTGTCCTCCCATACCTGTTAATCACTGTAATTGGAAAACATTGTAAAAGACATATTTTTAAAAGAGTAACCATGGAGTTTCTTGCCGGCTCTTCTCCATGGGAAACGACCAATTGGAACCGTGCACCTAGAATCTGACGTTTCATATGTGCCCATGTAGGTCTATGTGAAATAAAATATTTTGATTTTGATTTTAAGGCTGCTTAAGCTATGGCTCACAGTGTGCCACTTGTGTGAGACTCCCCTGAAATAATGTTTTAAGATTTACGAGAAACAAAAGTTTTATTAAATTTGCCATTTTCAAGATAATTATTTACAGGCATTGTGCACAAATGCTCAAACAGTTTTTACAAATTAATAATAACAGAATGTCACGCCAGTGGTCACAGGTGTTTCTTTATAAATGTGAAGTAAATAGTCTTATTGGATAATAATTATTACCCAACTATTTAGACAAATGTATTTGTATTGGACTACCTGTTATTCATTCTGTTTCTCTTGTTCGTTCAAGAAAATTTCTCATTGGAATGAATTTGATATTTACCAATAGCTGTAAAAGTCCAATAAGGCGCAGTATTTTTCTTTGGTGAACCATTGCAATATAAAAGTTGATTGAACTGTTGAATTAATTTAAAAACAATAATTAAAAATTAATTCATCTAAATGTAAACCAACAATATTTTCCTAAATTATCCAATAATGCCATCTGTCATCGAGTCGAATTCGTTCAAAGTTGAAGTCAAAGACTCCACGTAATGCAACTACTCTCCGTTAGAGGTCAGCAGTGTGCGAGTTTTTAAAAGTTTGGTTAACCATCTCTTTATTTAGTTCGAATCAACTTTCACAGATGGTGTTGTTGTCAAAATGTATGTTGTGTTTATTTTGATGAAGTACCAATTTTATAATGCATGTTTGAATTAATTAAGAAACTTGTATGTTTGGAGGAAAAGAAAATTTGGTACTGGTGTATATTTTTCTAGGAAGAAAATTAGAAAGATGGTATTATGAATTTTTCATTCTGAAAAACTAAACAAAAATGATGGTGGGTAGACCTGTACTCAGCTAGTATTTCTTTAATATTGAAAGGACATTCAGGTTGGCATGGGAGAATTTAAATTTCATAATCGTAAAGCTTAACCCTTGTCAATGTTGACAGCGTATAAATTAATAGTGCGTGAAGGTATTTAGCAAAATATAGACTTAATTTATTTATGCAAAGATTTATAAGTACATAAGATTATTGCCAACAATATGACGTGTGTTTATTATAAAAATAGGTTTGCATATTACTAAATTATTGATGTTAAATGTGTACTACAGTAGCACTTTAAATACATATACCGACTAAAATAATTTAAAAATATGAGGTATTGTTAGGCATCTGAATTGTTATTGTAACTTTTTCTGTTATATCCAGCCATCGTCATAACTATTTATTTATGTATGCGGCTCAATTCTCAATATAAATTGCTTTTTTTACCATGCAGAGCATGCATGTACCTACCTACTATAGTATTTTCAAAAACTTGTTGTACCTAACTTGAGAACACTGGACTCTGAGTTTGGCGTTAGTAAGTACTAATGAGAAACCAATAAAATGCCAAAGTAATTATTAAGAATCGCGATTCATGTTCATTATTCTGTGGTATCACGATATCAACCTATTATTTTGATTTACATGTAGGTAACTCTATAGTAGCTTCTTAAAATAATCATGACCTAAAAGAACAAAAAAACAAAACAAATGATAATGATTCTTCCTTTAATTTTAAAAAGTTTATATTTACTCACACGCATTCATTCTTCAAACTAACAAGGAATGAAAACTCAATTCCAAAGCGGTATTACCCCATAGATCTTACAAAGGAACGTTATTGAGAGTAGCGTGTTGCGACCGAAGCTTGATGAATGATTTTCATCGCTACCGGCGCCAGGGCGGAAACTCTCAGATACCGCCCGCCCAGGGCAGCCGCTGCGCGTAAATTAACCCGCCCGCCATGCCACGTTTCCGTTTACATTTCTGTTACATTAAATGTAAAGCCGCGATTTACTGTTTCGATGACATGGTTATGATAAATGTTTTTTGGAATTCGTATAAAATATTTTTTTACTTACGTCGTTTTCAGGGTAGGCTGAAAAACATATTTAAAGTTTCAGTGAAATATACCGAAATTTACTGCCCATTGATGAATAAAAACAAAATACGATTCGAAAAAAATTATGATGGGTGTAGATAGTACAAAAAAATATACAGCATGTTAAGTACAAAATATGGAAAATCTTCAACTATGTACTTATTAGATAAATTAACACCGTTTTCTGCTGTACAATAACAATAAGACACGTGTAACTTTAAACACAGTTTCCTCCGATAGGTAAACTTAGAGAAAGGGAAACGCTGATTATTCAGAATGCGTCTCGAATTATTCAATGTAGCGGGAAAAAGACCGTGATAGGAATTTTAATAGAGTTTAAAGACAATCGCTTTCCTATTTAAACCATTGCTGTTTCTCAATTCAAACTTTATTTTTAGTTCTTCATACATTATCCTGTCTTCGAAACATTTAGGACAAGTCAATTTTCAAGTCAATTTTGAACTTGGAAGTAGGTAACTGCCATTGATGGTAGTTCAATACAAAAAATATAGATGGCGTTGAGTTTAAATGCAAAATTCGATACACAGATGGTGTTATTAAAAGTTTATTGAAATTAAAGTAACGTTACAAAATTTTCCTTCCTGGCAAAACGGATATAGAAAACAGTTTTGTATACTGATGTAACAAGCTGCTGTAATTACAATGATTGCGATAAAATTAAAATCAGCACCGCCTACCTACTTATTATCATAATATCTATCCCCCGCTCCTATTGTTCGTACGTATGCATGCAATGTTTGAATCACGTGTGGCAATTACAAAGGTGTCGGCGTTTGTATCTCGCCATAAATCAGCTTTGCGCGATATAACAATTAGCCGGTATGATAGCAATGTTAATTAAACGGGTATAACTCGGCGACCGCAGCGCCGCAGCGGCCGAATTCGGGACTACAATAAAACATTGCGGGCTTCGGTTAAACTTTGTCCGTATTTACCGATGACTTGTGTTATGGTTTTTTTTGTGCAAATTAAATTAAGTCTAATGAATGTAACTAGTAATACAATTTACATTTTCATTGAAATAGGTACCTACGTACATCTCTACTTGATAAATATTTAGTAGTATTTATGTGGAAATTGCATAAGTGTCAAGTTATTTCTAGTCACAGCCACAACTTAAAAACGTTAAAAAAATCCATGACTTTTCAATAAGTACCGGAGTTGACGTCCTTGATTTTCATTTCCTGTTATTTATTTTGAGGCAAGCTTAGCATAGTTAAAAACATCATAGTGCCTAATAATTTAGCGGCCGAACCCAGCAACGTACCTATCTACTTTCAGTTTTGGCGTAAGTACTGGAGGTAAAAAACCCTATCAATCTCTGGTTTTAACGTCCTACTATTGCAAACGTATGGGACCCTTAACGTGCTGACTTGACAGCTATTTGTTTGACAGCGACAGATAGAACTTTACTGTCTATCATCAGTAGCGATCTGTCTTAGATTAGGTTTGGCCGTAAGTAAATAACTACCTAAAACAATTGAAAATCTCTGGATTTAAATTGATTGAACCTCATTCATTTGTTTTTATGTAATTGTCGCCAATCTCAGGTGCAACACACCGATATCGATACCGGTAGTATCCTATAAATTTTATCGATATAATATAAATACTAAATCGACACCACGACCACTCAACATTCAGACGTTTGATGCGGCCCCCGAACTCAGCGGTATGCCAGACATTTTGATTGCGATGGCAGTAATTGATAGCGTTCACTTTGATTAACAGATTCCAGCTTACTGTACCCCGTAATCGGTGATGTGGGACTATTTGCATCGTTGAAGGTATATTGGTAGGTGGGTGTAATTAATTGTGGGTAGGTGGTAAATAGTTAGGTTACAGTACTGATTAGGTAGTCCTAGATGTCAAAAACGAATTTCGTCGAAAGTTGGTCATGATACCAGGTGCGTAGTACTGGCAACCGGCGTGATGGACGTTGACGAAGCAAAATGAGTATGTAAGGATCGTAGCTGGTGGTGTTCTGTAGTTTTCGCATAACATGCATAATCAGTCTGTACAGCGTCCTGTACTTGTACCTGCGCCTGTACGTCCCACTGCTGGGACACAGGCCTCCTCTCGGTGAGAGGGAGTGGGCTGTAATCTACCACGCTGGCCCACTGCGGGTTGGTATAGGTCACATGTCTTCGAATTTTTGGTTCTAAGACATGCCAGTTTCCTCACTATGTATTCCTTCACCATTTTGAGAGCAATGGTGAATAAATAATTTACTTAAAGCAAAGCGCCTGCCTGGACTCGAACTTACGACCTACAAATCGTAAGTTTCGGCCGTTACCACTGTTCCAACACTGCTGTCTCTATGTAGTTTCTGCCTACCCCCAAAAAATGTACTTCCGTCTGACATTAGGAACTGTCAGACTGTTGCTGTGTTTAAGAAGAGAGTGAAAGAACACTATCTTTCCACTGTGTCATAGCTGCATTTGTATAATATACCTACATCACTTTTCATATTAGTGAATTTTGTTTTCTCTTTTACACACGTTGTCTACATCTATCACCTACTCTCCTATTGCAGGTATGCTGGAAGAGATTTCTTTAGAAATAAGCATTACCTTTGTACGTACTTTTCTGTTCTCTTTAGTTTTCTTGTCTGTATAAATGTGTGTGCAAAAATCGTAAAAAAAAAAATGTAAATCTTATAGAATTTGCAAATAGGTGGGTATGATGAGTAGATAACTTAGTAGGTATCGTCAGGCTCCAAAATGCCTGTTTCGTTCACTAGGAACGCATAAACAGGATGTTCAAATTTCCTAACACCCTAAAAATTGCAAAATCATATAAAATGACCCATCGATTTATCACCTCACTGATTTGTTAACGTTTACACAAAACGTCGTCGTATTTATTTGAATGAATTACTTGTGACATTTATATAGCAATACATCAGATTCATATCTATCCATACAATTTATAACGTACTGACATTACAAAGGTTAAGTGGTGTTTCATTAGTTACTTATAAAATTTAATTCACCTCAAGTCAAAACTTCCGTTGTTGAACATAGTATTGAGAAACATTTACATTAGGTACAGACAAGGTTTGAAAGATGAATTAATTCCTTTGGCTACGTAGAAGACAGAAGATTTGATGATAGATCTACTGTATACCTAGGTAAAGTCACAATATATTTTGTTACAATTGAAGCCAGTCTGATGGTAACTCTGAAAATGATCCAGTCTGTTGCTGATGTAATGTTATGCTTATGGATACTAAACATATGAATTTGAACCAAATACAACATGAAAAAAAAAACTTTTTGATGCCCAAACCTTGCCTGTCAGACAAATATTGAGAATTTGAATCTTTCTGAAAATAGTAGTAGCATAAGCATAAGCATAATCAGCCTATAACGTTCCTCTCAGTGCGGACTGGTAGATGTCACATATCTTCGAATTTTTGGTTCTAGGACATGCCTATTTCCTCACGATGTTTTCCTTTACCGTTTTGAGAGCAGTGGTCATGAAATTAAATACACAAAGTAAAGTGCCTGTCTGGGTTCTGGGTACCACTGGGCCACCACTGCTCTCCCAAAATAGTAGGTAGTAGGTTTCCATAAAAAAAAATGGAAAACATGAATCAAAATCAGTTTCCCCTTAACCACCTAGCCATTTATCAACTCCATGCAAAAACTGCGTAGCACTGATGCTGACGCGGAACACAGCTTTTATGCCCGGCCACGGCTCGACGTGACATAAATTAAATGACATGATACTACTAGTGCAAAACAGTAGCCACAGATAGCAATCTACTAGCACAGCACAGATTATACAGCCAGATAATTTCATAAATGCTTTGTGTACAAATAAGCAAGGCGTTTCTAAGTGAAATAGCGTAGAAACGTTATGATTATGAACACATTATCAACTAAGGCCTTTTATAACTAGTTATTTGATTAGACCTTCAAGCTTTATTCAGCTCTAGATTTCATATTTGTTAGAGTGTCTACATATTTCAAGAGTATTCTTAGCATGACCTCAAAAAATTGTATTCACTTATTAAACTTTTGTAATACTCAGAGCGAAAGTCGCCAAATGCAAATTAGCTCATTGTTTTTAGTAAAGGTCCTGTCAGTGTCATTGTTCACTTTTGGGAGAACAAAGTTCTATTCTAGAATTTTACTCCATTAAAGTTTCATACATAATAAGGTTTAATTAAGTCGCTTTTCACTTTTCCTGCTGTGTAACCCTCCACACGTCAGGGTAAACAGTGACATACTAACGCGGTAATCACAGCACCTCCCATCCCGACGGCGTCATGAAAAATTATGGACTCGCTGCGAAAATTACACAAGTTGTCTGATTAAATTTAGAAGTTGGTTGGCATAATTAGCAAAAACATAGCTATTCACTCAGGGTACGCTTAATGTTCCGGATTTACGCCAGGGGGAGTTGGGAGGAGTTGTCGCGAAAAAATGCGCCCGTTTTTCAATACAGAGAGTACTCGTAATGTCACGTCGGGGAATATGACGTGTTTAAAAGGGTTAATAATGGGTTCATGATTTTATTGTGGGATGTAATGAAATTTCAGGTATTTTACAGTATTTTTGCGTTCGTGTACCTGAAATGACAATTGTTCTGGCGAATCTATCTGCTATTCCAAAGTTGATGTGTTAAAAAATCACGATAATTAGATGGTGAAATAAAAAAATTCAGTTCCCATACTTATTAAGTTACCTATATCTAAGTACCTTACTAAGGACAAAATATTATTCTTATCTTCTATTGTCTACTAGATAAGAATATACCTAATTTTAATTTAGTCATTTGAGAACACCCACTTTGCCGCTCAGTATGGACTTAAATACCTACTCAACAAAAAATCACCAACTTCTTGTCCAATTTCCTTAACAATTTCGATTGCAAAATAAGGTGTCTATCTAATTAAAGGATTAATTTAACACAACACAGTAATAAGAACATCACAGGGAGCCACCGGCAGATTAATGGTCAGCCATATTTAATAAATGGTGCGACCACCGCGCTCCTTAGAAAGTGGTGGTGCAACTAATATGCATTATGAAGTGTAATTAATTGGACTACATGTGTTTACAACGAGACTTAGTATTTAGTAATAAAAGGTACTTCTGGTGTGGGAAAAGAATGATTGCCAATTTTTATGGCAGCTGTAGGTTGTAAAGAAATAAAGAAAAACATCAATCGTAACAACTTGAAGCTTGAAAACAGAAGTTTTCAGTCTGAAAGACCTGAAAACGATGTTATGCCATAAAAATAAGTTCTGGTAGGTACTTATAGAAAGATTGGTGTATATTTTATCAACCCGGCAGGAAGATTTCGTTTTGACAACATTTATTAGGTACTCGATAATATTACACAGAAGAGAGAAATAGAATTGAGAACTGTTTTGTCCAAGTTAAAATGAAGTTTGACAGAAATGACAAAACAATTTAATAGGTAAAATAGGTTTATTAAGCGAATATCTTTGCTACGAATAAGACGGTAACTACTTTATTGCTTAACTTGTAGTAACTAACTTGTGTTATTTACAATACTATTGATACAAGATTCCAATCTTAAAACATTGCAATTAGGACTCAAACGGTACCAATATCTCTAGTTGGTATCGTCTGGCGTTGCAAAGCCATCAGAGGCGCGAGCAGAACGAACAAACATGAATCAACACAATTCATTTATCTGCAATCTTCAATGTTCGTATACTTATACAATCTCAGTATTAATTATTAATTCATAAAAGGACGTTCGCAGCAGATTCTGTCTTTGAGAATCAAAAATAACTTTACTGTGTGTGTACATAAATAATAAAATAAATAACTTCAAAAGCTGTGTTGACCTTAAAAAGAGTAAAGTTTTCGTTGCAGAAATTAAACTGACATTTATAATGGTACAAAGGAACGGGTTATGAAAAATTCCTTTCTTAAGACGTAGGATCCTCATACTGCCTTGGATTGTGCTCTGCTTCGTTTCCATTTCCTGAAAAACATATTTTACTATTTAAAAAAATACGTTATAAATCTAAATCTAGTTTCTTCACGATATTTATCACACACCTATAACGATTCCACTGCATTTTTTGTGATACACGTTGACACTACTTTTGTTTAAATCACTTTAATTACTTAACGAACAACGATTAATGTCATCAGTCCTGTCATCTAACGCCGTTATATTTTCAATGAAAAGTACCATAAAATAGGTTTAAAAAATCTTCGCGTGAACGATTCTATGTAAATTTACGTCAACAATGAGATTTTATTGAGACAGATGGGAGCGATTTCCCGGAACTAAAAATAGTGCAATAAAACAAGGTGGAGCAACTTTTCTTGCGTACTGTCGTGTTTAACCTATACGGTGTGTATAAATCACAGTATGCGGTTCCCACAATAGCTCTCTAATTGACAAATAGTAGAAATGATAAATACACGCGTTAGAAATTTTCCCAAAATACGCATCCTTTGATCGTGTCTTGATTAACGGCTGCCGACTTGTGGTCGCGAAATGTTATTAATTTTCTTTTTAATTTAGTCTCTTGTCTATTAGACGGTGTATTTTTGTATGATTTATTATACGACACTTATAAAACAAGACGCGAGATAGCCCATCACATATTTCGCAGTTTTAACGTATGATTAAAACATTCCCAAGTGATTTACACGTTACTTCTTCAATGAAATTGTTTTAAAAATGTAGTTCTGCACGTATTTCGGATATTAATTCAATATAAACGTAGGTAAATCTAAAAATATTTTTATCATAAAAAAATTTCGACGTTTATATATTGCTGAAAGAGGCTTTAAATATTTTTTTAATTTTGTATCAGAATGTTATCTGTTGCCAATGTTTCGGATGGTCTTATTATAGTAAATACGGACTTATTCCTGCTGAATTTCAAAGCTATACTTAATGATGTTAACACGCGTTTGACGTCAGCTAGATCTTCTGGTGTTAATAATCTGACTGTGTGTCTGCTTCGGAGTACCTTTGACATCCGAAGCATTGGCAACGAATGTTGCCACAAAAGTAGTCGAGTAGTTGTACTAATGACATTTAACGAAATCGTCTGTTTTCACACGATTTCTGTCTTAAAGAGAATCTCCGAAACAAACGTAAACCGGTCTCAAATCTTAAGGCTGTAACCTCTTCTGCCCAACGTCTATCTTTAATAGAGTTGTCCAAGAATTTACCTAGAACCAACTCATAAACATTTTGTTTGACACACACCTAATAACAAATCCAGCTTTACTTAGAAGCAAGGTTCATGAGAACGAACCTCGGCTGACTCACAAACCAGTTATTTGAGAAATAAATCAAACCGTAGACGTCCGTTATCAAATTATCAAAAGCACGTGAGACTTAATTTCGACGTCGGTCAGTTTAAAGATATATTCCTTGAACGTTCGGGGCTGAAGATTTGTATCTTGACCGTAATTGTCGGCTAGAGCATTAACCGTACACTACAGATTAAGACACGACTATGAGATACTAATAAAATTATTACACATGTAATTTTAAAAGTTATTTCGCCGAATTATGTTAAAACTTTGAAGTAATTTTCTAAACATGCTCACTTAATTTACAATTTTTTGCCGACATTCTTAAGCACTGATTGCACGAGCTTAGCCTTTACAAGAGTTGTTTTAAGTCTAAATTAAGTAAAGCAATTTAAGTAGAATTACCGTTTCTAGAGCTTAACATAGTCTATCTAGAAGTAATTGTTGGTTCTCAACTAGCATAATTATTGGTTCTCCACAACAGGCGAGATAATAATCGGCTAACTATGCACTATGCGAAATAAGACCTTAGCGATTAAAACCTCATAAATCAGTTCTCTCCTACATGTAGTTACATCTATAGGGCCAGAGTAAGTTGTAGGAATGCAAATGAAAATTGAAAATTAAAAAAAAGCGAGGGCTGCGCCGCGAGGAGGCGGCGAAATCATAAATTTAAATTGTCCAGCCCCTATACATGCAAATTTTCCGAGTAGGCATTGCGTTTCAATTGTTGTACCAACGTTCAGTTCACGCTCGCTTCAAAATTAATTAATGTTATGCATTGTCCTTAGAATTTTCACGATATCATGTGCCATCAGCAGAGATATTAAACCCGAATCTGGACTAGAATGGATGCTATTTTGTACTGATGGAACTCGTTAAGGAAATGAAATATTGTTTTGGTATGTCTGGATGGTTCAGCTGATAATTATAGCAGCAGATTATATTATTACATATTACCATGCCAATGTTTGTTACACAACAAAACAGCATCTGCGAGTAGCATATTGTCTCGGAGTCGCCGCCATCATTAACTGTCGCTAATGAGGCTTGAGCTTTTGGTTTTAAATAACTTGCGCCGGCCCTTAGGGGCGGCACTTCTACTGCAAGGATTTTTTACTCAGTATATGATGTTAACAAAGCATATCAAAAATATTCCGACGTGACTTTGTAACGTTGTTAACTATTCCGAATTTAATGGTGTAGGCAGTAGCTACCTTAGCAGTACTTACAATTGCTTACAATAAATTAAGCAAAATATGACGCACACGCACGCTTGAAGTCGTCTTAACTTAAAATTATTCTCGTTTTTTATTTTCTTAATTGAATTTTTTGTTCCATCATGTTGGCTACTTGGTAAATTCTAGTAGCTGTCGTATTAAGTACGCAATAAATTCCCTACGTTAAACCAGTAGAGCGAGATTCGGCGATAACGCTGTGGTTACTGTGACACTTGTCCCTCGGCACACAAATTAACGTCCGTGTAAAGTTATGTCGTCGGGCGGCGGCGCGGTTGTCACTCATGTTCCATCAACTGATGGAAAATGTCGAGGGTATGACGGCGGGTCAGCCACATGTCGATCTCGAGACGTGACACTATTTCATCTGCCGTCTCACTTCTGAGGATCCACTTCCTTCAGCCAGACAAAGACAGCTTCCAAATATGAATCGCGTTTAAGAATGTGCCGCTTAGTTATCTCCGGCGAACGGGGGCCCGTATCGCAGACAGGTTGTCGCTAATAGGCGTTTTACTCGGAACATGAGGTTTTATGTCTTCGTGTGTGTCCCAGCTTTAGGACACGTGTCAGTCTGTCAGTCAGGTCGGCGGCGGCGCGCCAGGACTCTGGCGCGACTAACTGTGAGCTCGCCAACACAAACACGATCGACCGATAGTCGCTTTCTTACACCTAACTATTGGCAATTTAATTATAGATTTATTAAGTGCATCAACCTCTCTTTTCAGATTCGAGGAAGAATCAAATGAGAAGAGACCGTCCTTTTACACCGAGCAGCCCATCAGTGAGACCGATAGCTGTCGTGTAGTGAATGGAATCCGAAGTGTTTGTGTAGTGACTAAACTGTGGTAGGCAGTGTCGGCCCGAGGGGCCGAGACTCTGCAACGGAAGATACGGACGCGAGCCGCGCGGGCTGCGGGCCCGCGATGAGCGCCAACAACTGCGACAGCATGACCTACTTCTCCAACGCCTACATGACCGACATGAGGAACGGCAGCGGCCACGAGCACCAACAGGCGCACGCGCACTACGGCGCTGTGCCGCAGCAAGGCCACGAGTTGGAGGGCTGTGACCAGCAGCTCAGGCCTGCGCAGCACCACTACCCCGCGCAGCCGGCACCCGGCATGCCCTACCCCCGGTTTCCGCCTTACGACAGGCTGGGGTACTACCAACAGATGGAACAAAATGGCTACCGGCCAGACAGTCCGTCACAAATGGGGCACATGGGTCCAAAGACGGCGGATGGTTACGGGCCTAACGGTCACCAGCCACCAGCGCCAGCGGTGTACACGTCGTGTAAACTGCAGGCGGCAGCGGCAACGGCGGGGGGCGTGCCGGGCAGCCCGCCGCTGGAGCAGGCGCAGCAGATGCCGCACCACATGCATCCACAGCAGCATATGGTGCAGCACGGCGTGCCACACCAGCAGCACCTCATGTACCCCGTGGACGACATGCAGCACCAGACGCAGATGCCGCCCATGCATCAGCAGTCAATGCACGCGCAACAACCGCCCCCTCAACAGCCCCCGCCAAACACCAATGCCTCGCTGCCCAGCCCACTTTACCCCTGGATGCGAAGTCAATTTGGTAAGTGTAACTTCTTCCTTTGTAGTAATAATACCTGCCCCAAGTAAAAAAAGCTTCTATTATCAAGGCGTTTATCACCAATAGTAGTCCTATAATGGTAACCATTGTGACTGCTTGTACTATAAAGGTTACTAACAGAGGGTTATCGTTCTATAAAATTAAAGTGCATTTAAGTTGTATTATTCTTTTAAAACGCTTACACAACCATACAAGAATCTTTAAAGTAATGCACTGTAATTCTCGTAGATATGAAAAAAGCGATTTTGGTACTATTTAGGACGGTGACCTTACAGAGACGCTTATTTTGCACTAATAATGCTTCAAAATAACTACTTTAGTACGTAGTATTGTAGCAGAATCGTATACATGGAGTATTAGGTACAGGATCAATCACCACTATTAAAGTCCCTCTCACCACCATTACGTAACCTTTTAGCTTCTTAAAAGCTCCCTCAACATCGCTATGGGGCTAGTTCTGTAAAAGTCATGAAAACTCTTCTATATTACTACATAGTACCTTAGCGACTCCTGGTGCAGTTGCTAAATAAATTAAATTCTAGTAAGTGAGTTTGTGTTACTGTTACGTGAGTAAAGCGTGACATAAAGCACTAAAATGAATAATTAATAGACTAATTAGATCACTACTAGATTTTCAGTATCAATTATATCACTAGTATTTCATAAATGGTGGCACACTGTATCTTAAGATAAAAAACATAACATAACATCACGCCTTGTTTCTCCGAAGGGTTGGGCAGAGGTGTACCTATAGTACCACCCACATTTCGCCAGTTATGTTTAAGTCCCATGTAATAGGGGGCGAGCCTATTGCCATCTACCGGGCACAAATCCAGACTTCGGGCTGCTACTGAGAAATTCCAGATAGAAAATCCCAATAACACGTTGCCCCAGTGTGCATTTATTGCAACTCCATACAAATAAATTTATTTTGACTGTACTATTTTTTATTATTACATTATATTTGAACAAATAATTCATTTTATGTGAAAATATTGCTCCTGTTTTCTGCAATGATTGCAGCACGGCTGGAGCCAATATGTACAATGGCAGCCATAGTGGGGACAAGTCCTTATTTAATTAATTTAAATGTAATTAAAACACGAAAATTATGAGGGCGCGTTGCCAAATTTTAAATCAGCATACCTAACGATTTTATCGATTTAATTATTTTCGCAAGTCATTTTATTTAATTGTATTTATTTATTCATTAACAATTAACAAGTTATGACAGAGTTAAGGTCCCAGAAAGTTTTTAAGTATGTCGTTGTTAGTACATGTTACGTTAAGCAACAAGGTAAATGACATAAAGCATAACTTACCGATATATTTCTTGGGGAACAGTCACAGCGACACGACCACAAAACAAACAAACAAAAAATTGCACTCTATACATGTTTTGGGTACTTTTATAGTGCAAATTTGTGACATAAACGTTGCAGACACCACTATTTCAGTACTAATAAAAAGCGTTTCTCGACACTTTTACATTTTAAATTTAGAGTTAATTTATCACCGTGAGAGCCTTTATGTAATGTTTATAGAATAAATCAGTGATAAAACTAGGGCCTTTTTGAGGTCCTGTAAACGTTTACAACACCACTAAAGAACTGATCATGAACACTAATTAGCACATCCTAAAACGTTCTCAAGACTTTTATAGTACCAAGTTCTGTTAGATGGGGCCCCACCTCAATAGTTTAGCTGGTAGGTTTTGGTAGAGATACTATGGCAGTCTTATTGCTTAGCAAACCCTTCACAAAACCTGTTGGGATTTGTGAACAATTGTGTAGCACTTTTTTCAACATGGAAATGAACTCAATACCTGTATTCTGTTGCATCCTGTTAGACTGAAAGTCGACCTCGTGGGACACTCACAAAGTTTTGCGAAAATAAAAATAAATGTTCTATGGGTATTTTTTTGAAAAAATATTTTCTCTATAAAACATCTAGCCTCTATAAAGTTTCATGCATCTGAACCAGTTTTCGAAACACTTTTTCCAATCCGCCGTAGACACCCCGTTTACAGCCTGCTCGGACGCTGACAGTGCTTCTCCAGGCGACGAAAATTGTATCCCTTTGAGCTGTTTTTTTTTCGGGAATAAAAAGGAGTTTGATGTGCTGCCCAGGAAGTCCCTCGTTTTGAGCACGGTGTGCGAAGGCACATTGTCGTAGTGGAGCAGTAGCGCGCGGAGCCCTATGTTTGGTCGCTTGTTGCTCACAACAGAGAAAACTTCTGCCAAGCATTTGGTAGTATACCTTTCAGCGTTGATGGTTCTTTGGTTCCGTAAAGAAATTGACTTTAAATCCAATACTCATCACCTGTAATGATATCGTAAACACGCCTAGACGAGCTTGCTTAAAATTTGTTTACCATATCACGGTACCATTTCACCCGGGCCTGCTTCTGAGCAGCGGTGAAATGGTGCGGCACCCAGCGTGAAACTGTCCTCCTCATGCGAAGATGCACGTATAGAATTTCGTGAAGGCTTCCCGATCCAACCTGCAGTGTGTGCTGAATCTCTTGATACGTAACTCGCCTTTTGTCTTTGATTAAATTTTTCACTACTGGCACGTTTTCTATCGTAACAGTCGTCGATGGGCGACCACTTCTTTCTTCATCCCCCAAAGTTAGTCTACCGCGCTTGAATTCGTTATACCAACGATATGCGGTTGCCTTAGAAGGGCCTTCATCCATGAATGCCATTTGAAGTTTATCGTACGATTGGTCCGGTTTCAGGCGACAGGGAAATTTTGAAATTGGAACGTACCTGTTTTTACTTACAAATAATCATATTTTCAAAATAGACTATAACTGGCCAGTCTCTCATACATAAAAACTTTTTATCACAATACTTTCTGAGTGACCTGGTAGTTATACATAAATTGTCATAGAAGTTATGGCAAAACGCTAGGCAGATTGATTTTTTGACTTTTGTGACGACTAAACCACCAAAATGACCAATTCATTCCTTCTACCATCTACTTCTATAATATAAAAATCACAACAATAGGCTCGTACTACATAGAACTGTTTATTGATTTATACTGCTTCGAAAGCGAGAGCAAATTCCTGTGTCAACGTAGATCTTGCACAATATACATTACGTGAACCCAGGTAGCGAAAATAGATTCGACAATTTGCAAAAACACTCTCGCTCCACGTGCGCATTGATGAGAAACAATAAGTGCCAGAAACAATACCCAGCCTACTGTTCGGGGATTATTTATGAGTCGAAGAGGCATTCAAAAGGAATTTCACTTTTCATAGAATTTACAACTCCCCACACAAAAGCGCTCACCTTCTGTTTAGCTGACGCCGAACCCGAACAAAGACTCTCAAGTTGTGCTACCATCTCCTACTGTTTTTGAATTTGTCTGAAATCTAATTTATGGTGGAACCGCCTGATTTAGGGTCCCTATTGTAATTGGCGATATCATTCGCAATAGAGGTGCTGTTTAGAGTTTCGAGTTTAGTTTTGTGTGCATATTTGCGGTGGATAGTTTGGCTACTGTCCGGGTCGGAGTTATAATTATTCGTGAAAGTTTTGAGTTAGTTTAAATAATTTTACCTTCCAGTAAAATAACAGTGTATACCTATAGAGGATTTGGTATTTGTGAATACCGAAGCGACGCTAAGCGACATAAAAATTCTCTAAATCGTGCGTCCTTCCTTTCAGTACCTATTGGTAAGCTTCCTGATGTCTATGTTAAACCTATTGGCTAAGCACACAGTATGGTCGTATGGTTAGAGATGTTCTTTATTCATTAAATGTAATCGCAGATTGCGGAAATTCCAATGACCTGAAGGCTTGGTAGCGTCAACAACTACGACATTCTATGCGTATAGAATGTTTTATACCTCTTATATTTATTTTATCTAGCTGACAAACTATCATAATTCACTAAAATCTTGTTAAAGATGATCTTTTCGACTTCTTTCTCGAAGTTAGGTTGGGCAGCAGCTTCCTCTTTGTCATCAAAAATCTTACAGTTTTGTGTCTACTAACAAGATGAAGATCAGAAAGTATAAGACTAGAGATTCATGATAGAATTGATGGTGATAATCTAAGAATGTTGCACCTACATTTTATGGTACATAAACCTAGGAATTAGGGATTGCAATCCCGCAAAACGGGATCCGGCAATCCCGCGGGATCCCGCTCCACTTATTAATCTGCTGGATCCCGCACCTTCAAAACGCGGATCCGCGGATCCCGCAAATTTAAATGACAATGCCAGATCCTGCCCCAGCTATTTACAGGAAATGTCAAATAGTGAAAATCGTTATAATGATTGTAGGACCTTTTCATAATACACTGTTGTTCAGTAGAACTTGCCGATTACAAATCAATGATAAAAGGAATTCAACCCCTGAATTTCCTATTGCGTTACTTATTGTATACACAACAAAAATAAGTTTAAAATACCTGTAAAACAAAAACTCATATTAGGATTATATTAATTATGATAATGCGTAACGTATATGTTGTTTAAATCACTTTTAAACAATTATAAACTGCACCTAACCTATAAGCAATGTCATTTTTGTTTTAAGATTTTAACAGAAACAGCAAGTTCTACAGACATTAGGACAAATATTAAGTTAACAGTAAGAAATAAGCTTTAAGATGCTTCATATTGCAGGCTTGTAAATGACTTTTTGATTTGAGTGGGGCAAAGTTCTATGGAGTTTCTGGCATTGTCCTTTACCGCTAAAACATTCGTGAAGTTTTGCGTGCATTAGTCATTATATGAATAAGACTATTAAGACTGAATTACAAACATCATAAAACTGTTGTTAGATGTAAGGGTAAAATTTAACACAACTTTTGATGCTATACATTTAAAAATTAAGGTCTAATAAGGCTGATTACTAATTACTCGTACTTAATTATAATTTCATTGTTATTTTGTAAGAAAACAAATAATTTTTGTTGCATAATGTAAGACATGTTTAATTAATAATTAGTGATTTATTACCTAAACAAAAACCTGTAGTTTCAATTCGATTTTATAACATAATTTTAAATAAGGTAAAGTATTAATTTTTCGACCTTATAGCCCTATAAGATCAAAAAATTTATACTTTATCTTACATACAAACGGGGCAAAAAGTTGAACTACTGTGAATAATTTCAAATATGCGGGATCCCGCGGGATCCCGCGGGATTGATCAATCCCGCATATCAATCCCGCGGGATTGAGTGAGTTGCGGGATTGCAATCCCTACTAGGAATAGGACTAATCTGTCAAACTTAAAGATAAATGCATTGAAATTGTTGCGCGTGCCAAAACCGAGGCTTCATTTAACAGCACAGCAATTAACAACACAACTCACAAAGCTTTTTAATTCGTATAAATCAAGTAATAATAAATCAAATCTGATGGTATCTGTTTGTTCGCCAACTTTTACTGTCCCTACGTAGTGTAAGATGCTGACCGATTTACGTCCAACTAAGAACTTACTATAGATGAGGAGTTAGATAATCGATTCTAATTTATTCAACTTAATAATTGGGGAATAAAAATCGACTAACAACTTGAATCGATTGAAACATTGTTGTTGATTGAAAGATTAGAACGTGACTGGTTTACGAGCGATAACAATGATGCATTTAACATGCAAGTATTTTTTTTACGTCTTGTCTTATTGTTTTAACTGCTTCGGTAATTGAATTATTGATCAAATTAATTTTATGTTAAATATTCTTCTATCGCGTTTTGTGTGTACTCATTCAATTATGCAGCATCGAGTTACTCTTCTAATCGATAACCAAGCTTCTCCCTAAACCAGTTAGTAGTGTTTCTAACCCATATCATAACGAATATACCAGCTAGATGCCAGATAAGACGTGCCAATTTTGACTTGGTTTCTGTTTGCCAGACAGTCTGAGTTGGCCGTCGTAGTTAATTAATTCCCAACTTCGTGTGATTTGATGAGGCAGAGATAGATTGTGACAAAATGGGATGCAAGAATATGATGCAAGTGGTTACGCCTCTTGTATGATGATTGGGTGATAATGCGCACTTTCATTTGAAAGTAGGTAGTCGGTCAACGGATTCTGGGAATCTCGCCTTTCAATTGCTTTTGTTTTATTCTTCTCATTTAGTATTCTGGTCTTTTATTTGTTGGGTTGAATGATGTATCGATGTAAGTAACGTGGTGCAATTAAGATAGGGTTGACATAGGTTTAGATGCTGATTTTCAATTTGTATGTTAGGTGTTCATTCATTTAGCAGTCATCAGTCATATCTTGTAATCCATTATCCTAATCGATAGAACAATAAATATCTACGTGCTGAAATTCAACTAACATTTTTGTAGCAGCAATTAGCGTCATAAATAATAAATGCACAACTTCAGATACGAAGCAAAAAGGGTAGACTCACTAAAACCAGTTCATTATAAAACAAATCTCGGATATTATCTCTTGAACACCAGACGTGCCTATTTAGCATATGAAAAATACTCGGTGCTTAAAGCACACGGTAGCAAATAGTCGCACTTAACCAGAAATCTTGTTAAGCTCTTATGTTATCTACTTGAGAACGTTCCTTCATTAATTATCTTCAAATATCGGCTGCCATTTTGAAATAAAAAACCGACCAATAGGAACACTGCGTGCGTTTGTTTGAAAATAGAACGCCGTTCCGTTTGAAGCTTACAAATCATTAATCATTGGCCAACTGTAGCAACGTGTACGCAATGATTATGTACCAATACAATCTGTTGGTATATCTGCTCGTAATGAGCTACATGAAAGAATAGGCACGAACATGCTGATTTAATCAAGGAAATAAAAATAATCGATTATGGCGTCAAAATTTGGTTCGAAAGCAAGTCCGCAGGATGACATTAGTGTAGAATGACAAAGAAAAATAATAAAATCTGATTGTACAGCTGATGAAGCCTAATGAGATTTTGTGTTAAAACATATCACAAGCTTTACTGATAGAATTATGTGACTCATTAGTTTTAAAAGACAAATGATAAATCTGCATACATTTTTCTTTTCACATCAAGAGGAAGCTGATGAATATATAAAACGGGGAATTTTGGATGACGTCAAAAGGTGGTCAGTTATTGCAAGATAATTAATCGAATCACGGAAAGAACATTCATTAGAAACTGTTACTTTTTGTTCTTATGTGACACATTGGGGGTAACGAAGAGGAACAGGATATATCAGCAATCCACCAGGTCTTCGTGAGCAAGAGTTAAATGGAACAAAACAAAAGCTTTAGTTGTATTAGTACAGCTAGTAATATAATAGGTATGTCACTATTCTTTATTGTAGAGCCAGTATCCAATCCATGGGACTGTTCATGTACTTGGAGCGTCGCGTTTCTGAATATTATCTTGAAAACAGTAATGCTTCAACAAAACCTCTAATTTCCTAAGCAGTTGGGCGTTTCACTCCCCAAAATCCCTCTATCAACGCCACTGGGCTAATTTTCTCCAGAATTCACACAAAAAATTCTTTATTTCGCCACAATTTGACGTATAGTCACACTGACTAACGGCATAGAAAGATAGACTTACCTAGTCCGAGAGGTAGGCCGCGATAAGTCGCGGAGAATCGAGGTGGAAATGGAAATATAATGGAAACCCCCCCCTACGCGCCGCCTCGCCCCCTTTCGCATACAATGCCGGATAGACGACTTGTTACATTTCATTGTTCAGTTATCAGCCCCGAGGCCTTTGTGAAAGCCAGATGATTGAATACAAGTATTTGTTCTCGTGCCTGCTTCTGATTTTCCTCGCTTGCCACTGAAAGCTCGAATCGTTTCGTATTAAACATAGAAATGTATAATACAATTACAAATGTGTTACGATTGGCTGTTTGTTTTTTCTTGCAAACATCGAGCAGGAATTCGGTTATTGTCAGGTTGTGAATGAAAAGGGAATGAAAAATCGACAGATAAGACAAGGGCATGTTTTCTAACTGAGAAAAACCAAAGATTTGATAGAAGAAAATAGTTTTGAGTAGTTTTTAATCATCATATTTTCATCTACTACTTGCGACTGCGCTGTACTTGAAAGCTTCATACTTAGATTGAAACTTAGTTCTAAAATGAGAATGAAAACGCACATTTCCTTCATATTTAACTGTATCTTGTCTTTTCATACGTAAATTCATTTTTGCGCTACATTATCTAGTAATTTTGTCGCCATCTCTGACAAAACCTGGTGATTTTCAAAGTAAAGTGCGCGATAAGTCCCATTGTCGGTACGTTTGACTTGATCAATTGTCGATTGTCGCGCAGTAACAATGACGATAAATGCCTCAGTAGATTGGAGTTCAGTTTCTTTTTGTACCAAGCTTTCTACTTTTTCTTTGATTAGAATGCTTTCTGAAACTTCTTCACAGTTTGTCATAGCTTTCTTGTTGTTTAAAGTTCTACGTCTCGATTGTTATATTTCTCCAAAATTAAAACATTCAGAATAAAGTTAAAAAAATTGTACCTTTCAATTATTTTGTCTTAAACAGCCCGACTATGAACATCTAACTAATTTGTCGAAGGCAATTATGTTTTACATTTCATGCATCATTCAATTCAAATCAATCAAATTGCTCAAACATAAAAAAATCAAAAACTTAATTTTCTCAAATAATATTAGATTGCTTTATTGCACAAGGTAATAAACGTCACTTGAATTTCCTACCCTTCGAACTAAAGAAATGAAGTTAAAAAATCCGCAAATGTTATTATTTATTTAACACAGGAGATGGTCCGCATTTCCCCAACTTCCCCTTGTATTTACACGTGGTATTATTTGCATAAAGATTTTTTTACACAGTAGGGTAGAGTGGGGAAGAGGGATAAAAATATATTTCTAATTCTGTTCGGTGGTGACTTTCCGGTTCGGCCCGGGTAGCGGGACGTTGACGAATGGCGTTTATACTGTTTTTTGATATTATTTTTTCGATGCTGGCTTAGGAGTTTTGTTAGTTTTCGAAATAAGTGATAACGAAAATATTGAATAGAGGATGTTGCAGTACCTTGCTTTTTTATTCAGGGACGTTTATGTCGATTTTTAAACGTGATTTATTTCATACATCAGAAGTACTATTATTACACCATCCTTCTTACCATTTATATGGTTGGAAAATACTCTTTTGTCATTATAAAATCTTACAAGCCACAATAAATTAAATACGATGCATCGATACATTGTAAAGTGAAGAAGAAAACTTTGTTTGATTTCTGTTCACATTTAGCTTACAAGCTTGACGAATAACATCAACTTAATATTTAACTTGTCTCTATCAAGCTGCATAGATGTAAATCGTTTAAAGACCGCTTCAAAATGACAAGATCTAAATATAATCTACCTCGGTAACATAGCATTGGGGAACTTTAAATAGTTAAGTGTGTGCTTGTTAGTTCTTAAGTTACCTCCAAGATGGCGTTGAACAAACTTATTCTACAAGTCGAATAAGTTCTGATGCTTAAACTTTATGTTGTGACAATTATTCCAATTAGATATGAATATAGTAAAAATAATGAATGCCCTTGTATGTATAGAAAAAAGTAGTATTCATTTATTTAAAAGTATTATTATGTTTCAAAATAATTGTGGTTGACTATGTTTAGGATATCCAGTATGGTGATTGGAAATTATATGTAGTTATGTCCAATAATAGATTTCATTAAAATATTTACCATTCATAAATCTTTGCATTTAATTTATTCTAAACAAAATGTTACATAGTCCATTCACAACCCCATTGATTCATAGATATACAGCTACATGTATATACCTACTTAGATGATTATGATTACTTCACAAAACAAAAAAATATAAAAGGCAAAAAGTTAGGAGCTTATTAAAAAACCATTACGGTCCTATAATTACATACACCCACATCGAAATACACCAATCCCATTAATATATGTTCTTCGTGAGTATTCTGTTATCTATGTGTGCGTTACACATAGATAACAGAATACTCACGAAGACACACGAATATTCACGATTACCTTCTCACGAATAGAACGGTACTCACACATTGACGTGTCGAATGCTGTATGACGTGAGCTGTCAATGTGTGGATCATGGAGTTGCCAGCTATGTATATTACCGCTATTCCGTGATAAAATTTTGTACCAGATATTTTTTTGCATTTACATTGTTCATAATTATTATTGTTTTTGTAAAAGTTTACGTGGAAAGTTCGTGTTAACTTTTTTTTTTTTAAGGTAACCTGTTTGTTACTAAGGGTTGTGATGAAAATTGGCTAGAAATATATTAGGAATGTATTGGAATCTGACGTTACAATTTGATCAACGAAACATACATACTCGTAGGTTACAAATGTTTCAATTAAGATGAATGTGAAGATACTTTCCTTATATAAAACGAACATAATTAAGTATATCTCAGCTTTAATGAATGGGCTTGGTGAGTGATTTTATCTTTAAATTACAGTGACTAAACGCAGGCGGAGCCAAGCATTACATAATTCATAATTAATGCATAATTACACAAATCTTTTTAAAACTGTTCAGTAGTGAATAAACTCGCAGTATTATTCAAATCTTCCCATCATTTGCATTTGTGTAGGTAGCAGATAAATCTTAATTATAATTCAGCTATCTTCCTTATCACTTAATAACTTAATTCAACTTTTGTTGAATAGATTACTCTGATGCATAGCTATGCATCAAAGTTAGCTAGCTAGTCATTACGGAAAGAGAAAAACTAATTACTTACTTACTTGAATACATTGTTACATAACAGATTAACAAGACGAAATGTCTAGTATCAGATTAGTTAGTAATTTATCAAGTTTCCACAATACGTTTCCTTAGTTTCCAACTTGAGTTAAAGTTCACTAAATAACAAGGTGCCTTTCTTGTACCCTCTTTCAAGTTACTAAGTTCAGACCAATAATTTCCCTGAACTACGTCCTTTTACTTCAGAAGTAAGTTGTGTCCAATTAACTGGCAACATTGTCAGAAATCGTCTTTCTCTGTTCGGCCCGCTCTACCCGTCCTTGTCTCACTCGAGGTTAGGATAGCTTGGCCCACATTAATTAAACGTCGGGATAGAACGCCAATCAAACTTTGACCGCCGCTAAGCCGATGAAGCCGAACTTATTATGTGGTATTAAAATTCAATTTTCGAACACTAACCGCTAGTATTTATTGAATTAGGGGCTATCATTCCATGTAAGCAAATAATTCAATAAATACTAGTGTATGTACCGGCCATTAACTGTTGAAAAAGTTTGACGTATTGCTCTTTCCGGTCATAATTACCGACACAGCAAATTACTGAACTAATAAGTGGCATGTTAGATTTCGAAATTAAATTCTATCATCGCTCGATACTCATTAATGTAATATTAAGTCTGTTCGTATCATTAGTTGTGTACAAAAAGCGGCGTCACATGATGCGTGCACATGTGCGAGTCGACGGTGCCACATAAATCATAAACCGTATCTTTGTACTTGCGCCGGTAGGTAGGGAGTAGCCACGTCGATGGAGGAGCGGAAAAAAGCCCCCCCGTTTCCTGCCCGGGGATCACACATGACCGGCCTGTCTATCTGCCAGACCCGTGTCAAATATTCTCTGGAGCGGAGATCGCCCCCCACCCGGCTTACGGGGGCAGGGGCAGCCCCCTGGGGCACGCTGTCCCGCGGCGAAGCTCATCTTGGAGCCCTAATGCGTTTCGCGCTCGGCATTATGTTGAGATGAATTTTTAGGCAGCCTCAGACCACTACTGTTTTTGCTACGTTCGGATTTTACCTAGACATTGCCCGAATAACATCACACTTAAACCATTAATATCGACACCAGAGTAAAATGATTGAATATTTTCTTTTTCATTAAGATTTTCGCTTTCACAGGGCGGGCGTTGAAAAATCACCACCCCGCACCTTTCATAACTTTTCACTTCGTGATCCAAGGCAATTACTCACTTTCTATCGCCTTCTCAAATATTCATTCGTGCTTTTCCTGCTGCAAATTATAGTAATGGCCCGAACAAAACTGGTAATTAGCCCCCTACGTGTAAGGGGGCACTCATTTTTATAAAAGCTTTCAGTTCATTACAGTTTCCTTCTTCATGTTTTTCAAAACATAGTCCTAATATCTAATTGATGTGTTTAATTTAGTAATGGAATGATGAGTATTTTGATCCTCTATCGCGGTTCGTGCGCTATCCTGATTTGGTTTGATTGTGTAGCGTGTGTATGATTAGGCGTAGGTATACGATCCGTAGGTGTGTTGGTACAAAGGTCGGGTAGGATGTCGCGTCGACAGGCGGAGCCGGGCACAGAACAAAGCTGTGCGAGCCTAACAAAGACGTCACCGGCCGTGGTTGCGACGCGGAGTTATGGCATCCATTGTGCGCAACAATACCCAACAAACGAGTTTGTATAAGCTATTAGGTACGCGCATTAATATATATTTTTTGTTCGCCCGAAAATTTAGCATTCCATTACGAGGGAGAGAAATGAAACGCCCGCCGCATGAATTATATTAAAAAATATTTGAATATTTCATTTGACACCTTTTTTGCGGGCGGTAATTCGTTCAATCCCGGGCGGGGAGCGCGTAATTTTTAGCATACACCAAAGCTAAATTTTCGGTGAATAACATTCCATTTCGGATGCGAAACACGACGGGTATCAGCGTCAACACAACACTGACTGATGGCTGTGTGTTCACGTTATAAATTCTTTTTGAGATCCGCTCGGATTTGTGATGAAGCCTTTCCTCCGTGTGTAGATGTACATTCGTTTTTGGTTATAACTAATTCGTACATTACAACCTTTTAGGATTTCCAGCTAGAGATTAGATCGCGGATTTGCCCGTATTATTCCCCACATTAAATTCTATTTAAATTACATAAAACTCAAGTTGGTATATCTAGATTCTCAAACCACGAGTCTAACTCAACTAAAGAACAATTGCACCAAACATGGTTTACTATATCAGATATCTACACAAATGGTTGGAAACAAAAGTCATTAGGGCAGCATACATAAGCAACTAGCAATCTTCAGTACATAATCTAGTAGCCGCCCAAACCTCGGCATGATTAATGATTCATCAAAACTAAGGCAGCCATGTTGGTTTTTTGTCATGCGTCACTCGACCCTTTGTGTAAGATTCGTTAACGATTTTCCTATTGCCGTAATCGAAATACCTACTACTTGAAATTGTGTACTTAACTGCCACAGTAAAGATGCAGTATATGGAATAACAAAAGAAAGAGTCAAATATTGATCTCTTAACCATGACAGCTTAGTTGATCTGTTGCTCTTAGAGAACAAGGACTAAACAGCTCAGTCCTGGAAAACAGACATAGAGACATCTCCAAAAATTGTACATATCTAAATTTTAGTAACTCGCATGTAGGGTTAAATATATACGCACACGACACATTAATCATGCATGATGTACTCGTAATTATTATGTCGCGTGTTTTGTCATCCATCGCATTTTGGCCGTGGATTTTATCAATGTACTACAACAAATTGTGTTCATGTCATTAATATACCAATGTTGCTTTTACAATGCCATTGCCGTTTTAATGCTAAGCGATATTATTTACGATATTTACCACCTGTTTAGTTCAGTAGAGTTTTTATGGGTCGCTGTAGTAAAAATTCATGAAGCAGTAGGTAGTAAATAAACGAGATGTCAAGATTACTAGGAACGAAAATACCATTCAATGCTATGTTTACTAATAGGTATGAAGAATATACGTCAGATTCTTGCATTGTCCAGTACGTCTAAGAAGATTAGGCGAAATGCAGACACTGCCATAATTTATATTTCTCCATCGCAATACCAATGTTCACATTACTTGTTTAAAAGTTCACTAAGGAAGACCGACAAATGTAAGGTCACACGTAAAATTATTAGGGTCGCTCAACTGAATTCCAATCACCACTGCGAGATCTTGCATGACCTTATCAGATTGCAGGGTAACAACTGGACCGTAAGTGCAAAACAATGTATCAACAGAATTGTAATTTATTAAGTGGTAGGTAACTGCACAAGTTTGATTGATTTCGTTATCAAGTATAGTCTTCAAGCTTCCTACAAGGACAGGAAGATTTATTTTACCTGACTAGTCCTTAATATTTCATCGGCGACTATAAAGACGAACAATCGTTACTACGACATTTATTTATTTTTATACGATTGCTATATCAATTAAACACTATAAACATGGATCGACCTTCGTTATAGTCGTTGGAAAGCAGCAATTTTATTTACGACGTGTAAGCGTTTAAGAGAAATTGCATTAATCTGAATACCCGTTTGATATCATGTACGATGTTGCAATACACTGAGTGATTTAAATACAGCTATAGGTCATAACAATCAAATGTTCATAACGCATTTTATGTTCAGTCACGTTGAATATAAGGTCAGGATTCGATTGGTTTTCGTCGCCGAAATGTAGCGTTGGCTTGGAGTCGAAATGTATGAAATTGTAGGACATGAATTATGGATTGTCGATATCGCTTCAAGCTGTTGCTGTATTTTTTTCGTGTTCCTGCGGCGATACCGCAACGAATTAAATTAAAAGCTCTTTTCACTTGTCATCCCTTGATGAATTTGGTATTTAGGCTCGCACGCTTTGCTGTTATTATTTTTTACTCGCGGTTGCGGAAATTTTTGTAGTACTATTTCATTACACCACAGAAATTGGAAGAGTTTGGTTATTTTCTGTTTTATTACTAACTTATTTTGCTACTGATATTTCAACAGTTTTCTTCATATTTTTTGGTGTAGGGGTTACTAACTTTCCGGTTCCTGCAATCCAACCATTCTTTATCGGAAATCGTTTAGGTCGTTAATCATTTTCTAGTCCAACCTTGATGACATCGTTTGCTCTCAGTTAATCTTGATCTGTAGCAACCGAAACTTCTTGGAAATAACAATCATGAAAGTGCAATTTAGCAGAATGTTCCTTAACTTTCTTTCTTGTTTCGAAATACCAGTGTTTACGAGTTAAATACGGTCCCCATAGCTGTTGAAACACCTGCCTTCACCGCAGAATCTATTGTACCTAATTGCTGCAGTTGCTAAACTTTACCGTGCAGTTTTAATGTTATCTGTTGCAATATTTAGGTCTTCGGTTAGGTAATTCCAATGCATCTGTTGCTTTGTTAAACTATTGTGACTGTTACGCTGCAAATACTATACAATCCTTCTACAAAATCTACAAAAAACTCCTCACTGCAAATAAAGCTGACCTTCAAAATTCAATAGATGTAGATATAACATTGTAACGGTTCCATACTATAATAATAATGCCATTTATCATCAATTCTATATATAAAAAGAGTATACATCTCAATTCAGTTTAGTCTGGTTACAACCGGTTTGCGGCAGCTGACCGCATTTTTCGACCCTTTACCTTTGTACACGCAACGCTGTAATCAGTACAAATGCGATGTGAGATATCGCACGCCTTTCAATATTTTAGCACGCACTTTATCCAGATAAATGTGGACCAACCTTTACTTCTCAGGGGATTAGTAACGTATGAATTCTGTTGCAATCGTCCTGGAAAACGCAATCGTGAACTTAGTAACGATAATCTCTTCGGCTCAATACATCAGATTTGTAAAAATTCGGTATATTTTGTTTAACTTACACAAAAATTGTATTTTCTGAATGAAAGATGTTTAACTCTAAGAAATAGAACGTGTTACAAGCCATTGTATCAGGAATTGATAATTATGATTTAGTCTACAAACGTAGGCTTTCCTAAGGTCATTGCTACAGTAACAAAATCTTACATTAAATAAATAAAACAAAGTTTATTTGGAACAACTAAAGGTTACAATTTTACAAAGGAAAACGCAGATAGCCACATAAGTAAAATACTGTAACGCAGCTATCAACGCCCAGCTCTAAAAGTATTATTGTTACAAAGTAACAAAGACATTGTTCCAGACTTCCCAAAGAAAGTTAATGAATAGTTAATTAAGGATTTTTTTAAAGGAATAAAAATGAGAATATGCTCTATGTGGAGGTTACTATGTAGAGTGGAGGTGGGATGAAGTGTGTGTGTTTCTTTCTTTTTCTTTGTATGTGTGTGTGTTTACCGTGTTTATGATACCATAAGTTGCTCAGTTTCTTCGTAAGACAAGAATTTAAGCTAGTCAGTCACTTTGTAACTTCACAGGGTAAATAATAACATTATAGTCATACATATAATATCAGTAAACACATGGAAATACAATTCCAGATTTCTAAATCGTATTTCTATTTAGAATCTCCTGCATCATTACCAATCACTTTCCCCGGTCCATCGTAGCCAATTTTCAACAATGCCCGGTGTTTGTCCACATCGTCGTGAAAGTAATCCCCTTCTCTTGCCCGAGATGATTTATAGTCGACCGACGACACATGCAGCGCTGCGCCCGAAGCTCCTAAACCTGCGATTTCGTTTGGGACGGCCACACGAGCGGGTTGGTCGCTGCGGTTTAGACGCCCGTTTGTTGGGTAGAGCAAACATCCTTTATATGGCAATGTTTTCCAGGGTAATGTCATGAAAAGTCATCTGTTTGTAAGTTTCAAGTTTCTCTTCTGTTTCAGCATCAAGAGGAAGACTAGGTGTTGACAAAATATGATGGAACATGGAAACATCGTTCATATTTTTCTCCCGCTCTCTAACTAGATCCTATTTTGCAGACTGAAATCTGACACACTCCGTCAATAAATGCACAACATCTTCCAGGGTGCCACACACTTCACAAATTGGTGCATAATTTTTTTTTCATTAAACATCCAAAATTACTGAGAGGCATGTGTCCGATCTCCGTCTGTGAGCTCTAACTATAATTCTCCTGCTAAACCTAAATATTTCGACATACAATTCATTTCTTTCTCAAGATGTCTTCTAATAAGAGTTCAACAATCGTCAACATCATATCAATTAACTTCACATATATCCCAAATATCCTCAGCAACCCGTTTAAGTTAAGAATTACCAACGTCTAGCTGCTAACATCTCGCTTGCCTCGTGCCCTCTTTAATGCTCTTATTACGGACGGTTTAAATCTGACGGGGGGATCATGTTTTATGCATCTGAGTGTGCGATGAAACCGCTGCTGTAATATATAAAGCCCGCTAGGAAGGGGATTTCATGAGCTAAATCGCTATACGACATTGTTTTGGAATTTTCGGCGCGACATGACCGATGAGAACGTGTGTTGTCTTGATGAAATATAAGGTCTACAGTCGTGGTGAAAACTAAAGACTGTTGCAGATTGTGACTTGGATTTTAAGTGTTAATGTTATGAATGACTCACTGTGTGATGGAAGAAATATGTATGTTTTTAGTTCTACCAAAAGACAGCTCTGGGGGTCTAACGTTTATGTCTATGATGTCTTAAAACAATAAAAGTTTTAGAATGAAATATGATTCTGCTGAGTACTGAATATGCTTGCAATTTGGAAATTCCAATGAAATATATTTTCTGGATACAATAGTGATACAGGTAATATTTAGAAAGAGAATAATAATATATTACAGAAGAAACAACAGCTGCTTTCAGTAGAAGCCAACCTTGCTGCACCTAATTGCCGATTTTTTCAATAACAAACTCCAGAATGGTTTTATAATATTACTAGCGACACTCTTGCTTTTCACGGTTCTTATTAACGTTTTGAAATATTCTGATCTGCATAGAGATGAGATGTAGAGTCAGCAAGAAAATGATGCTATTTAAAAAAAAAAGGTTTTTTTTTGGTCGATTGTCATAAAAAAAACGTTTTTTTTTAACAATAATTAAAAAACTCCGGACCAAGTGAGGTTTGAGTACCTACTTACTAGAAAAGTCAGAAATCGCAAAAAAAAACAAAAACTTATCTTATTTCGTAGGAAATGTGACTGATATAAGAAAACACAATATACCAGTGTATGACAACAGTCGAATTATTCCATTACTTCACTGGCCTGAATAAGGAATTAATAAAGAAGTTACAAATGTATCCTATTAAATGATTATCATCCCGCTACACCTTTACGGAGCTAAGCAGTCAATCATGACACAATGAACATGAACTTAGTCAAATTTCAACAAAGCAAATACCTTAAAGGTTCGACGACTGCTTTGCACGCATAAGTTCGATTCCCAATAATAAATTTTGATAGACTATTGTATGATAGTTCTTAGAAAGTACACAGAAAAACTTAAAGTTACATATAATACAAAATAAATAGGTTTATAGGGTTAGGTGACTGTTAATGAGAAATTCCGTGTGTTTACAATCTGCCTACTGTTATATTAATTTAGTGATAGCTGTTCAGGAACAATCTATATGAATGCATCAGTCAGTGTATCAGTTTTGTGACATTAGGTAGTTAAGATACAGGAACGCAAGCGTTCAATAATTCACTAAAAGTGAAAAACTTCAGAAGCAATCGAAAATTGTTAATGAAGGCTGTGGGTTTCGACTTCAGGACGAGCTGCTTCTAACCATATAATATATGTCGCTTACTCCCGCATTACCAGTCCTGACATTCTCATCTCCCTCATCGATTTCTATAGGTAATAGGTAATACGGGCTGGTGTCCGCAACTCCACGTCAATGCGTGTTTTTGCGTACGGATCGATTTCTATAACAAGCAATTTACTGTTTCCTAGAGGGAACGAACTACACACGTTCAAAGTAGTTCTGATAATTATTGAACATGTGCCAAGAAAATATAATACGCTACCTACGAGCTGCTTCTCACACGGACAACTTTACGTCTCTCTCGTCATCAGTCCTGACTCTCCATATTTTGGCTGCTGAGACTAAAACTACAAACGTGCAGGGTGGAGGTTATTTTAGTATATTGCGTTGTCTTACGACTTCCACGCGAACGCAGTCGCGTTCAGAAGCTAGTTTATAATAAGTACAGATATGAGCTTTAGAGCTAACAATAAATCTGTTATTGTCTGAAACATCTCAAAATCTTAAAGACTATCAACGGCGGCGTGGCTGTATTTGAATGCGTCCCAAAATCCGGTCAGGATGATGAGGTTGTTATCAATTTCCCGAGCAACAAGTGGGCGATAATTTTGAATCCGTTGCACCAACCCTAACACTGTCTGACTCTTTTACATCACTCTGTTAAAATCATCTAGAAATCTTAAGATTTATGTTAGCCGGTCAGAGGTTATCTATATTGATGACGTTGTAGTACTCAGTACCTCGTTTGTCAACTCGTAACAAACTGTCGTGTCTGTCATCAGCTCCTTTCTTTTTTCCAACGTTATGAATATTGTAGTACTTGGAAGTCGTCGGTAGTGCGATTCGCAATGTAATCCTCGATTCGTGTCTGCGTATTTCTTCGAAGTTAGCGTGTTTATCTTGTATGGCAAGCCGTTTTGCGTGTTGTCGTTGAACTGAAAATAATCAGCTAACTTTTGCTTTGTTTCAACTCCAACTGTTTCTATTTCATTTCTGAATGTATTTTGTGGTTTGTGAATATTTTGTGCAGGTGGAAGGTTAATAATATTTCGTTTAAGTTAAATTTGGTTAACTTCTTTTATCTACAGAGGTCAAAGTTTGCGAAATGTTCAACTAATATTAATTCGGCTTTATCGACAGACAGTTAAAGTTGTTTTTTCCTGTACATTTGTACTCTATCAATTACTTTTGTCTTCTTTTTAATTTCATAATCACGTTTGTTACGTGCAGTTTCATCCACAGATTTGTCTTTTTTCACTTCAAATAAATTACAGTTCAGTGCATCATCTAAACCGTGCATAATAGGCTTCGCATCTTCCTCGAAGAATAATGATTACAAAATGAAAAAGCCCTGCGGCGTCTTAAATTATTTTAATTGGCTTCGGTAGCGGTTCGGAACTTCGGACCGAGTATTCACGAGTAGTTACAAACACACGTACACATTTTTTTACGTAATACACGCATAATATCACGCACACTTATACAGAGTTGGTAATATATCAGAATTATTAAATATCTGTAAATTTATTACAGGCGTCTACTTACGTCTCACTAATAGCCGTATGTAATTATAGAACTAAGACCACTGTACGGACATTGTCGGTAGTAAGTAGGACTACTCTGATTGATTTCGAGGCTGTTTTGCTAAAATATATCCTGATTTCAAATGCGAAACCACTGTACATAGATCCATTTCTAGATTAAAGTTGTGCATGTTGCACAACGATGTCGACACACAGTTTAATGCTAATTAAACTTTGTTATTAATTGAAAAGTCTGATAAATTTATTACTTTGCATTTAAACGAGCATGTTTTTAAAAGATAACTTAACTGATAACTGGATGATAAAAAATGTCTAATGTCTGTAGTGAATACGAAGCAATGTGTAATATCTTGCTTGGGTTACTGAATTACTTGACTTGGTCGATTACGAATTAATGTTTCTAAAATTAGATTACCTTTCCCAGCGCACTGATTTCTGTAAGACTTTAGAACTCCCGACAGTCGAGAGATGCCCAACAAGCAAAAACAATTAACAAATTGATAAGCTCAAAACAATTTTCAATTAACTCGGCGCAAGAGTGTTCGCCGTTTACAAATAACCCAACATTTATCAGAATGCCTATGCAGTTTTTAACGTCTGCCGTCTGTCAGGGTTGCCCCGTGTTTTAAAATTAATCTGTTGCTTTTTTTTCTCGGTTCGTATTAACGTGTGCCGTTATCTAATTTCAGAAAGGAAGCGGGGTCGGCAAACCTACACCCGGTACCAGACGCTCGAGCTGGAGAAGGAGTTCCACTTCAACCGGTACCTGACGCGGAGGAGACGGATCGAGATCGCGCACGCGCTCTGCCTCACGGAGCGCCAGATCAAGATCTGGTTCCAGAACCGCCGCATGAAGTGGAAGAAGGAGAACAAGACCAAAGGCGAGCCCGGCTCCGGGGACGAGCCGGACAACATGAGTCCGCCCACCTCGCCACAGTAAAGGCCTCTAGCTTAGTTCACGCGGTCCAAGCTAGGGGTGACTTGTTTCAGATTTCCTCGCCCGAATCACAAACTCCGTTCTCCGCGTTTTATTTTGTGTATACGATTATGTTCGACTGCTTCGAACACAAATCTGAAACAATACGCCCCGAGACCGAAGTTACTAGAACAGTTTAATTTGTATAAATTGTATGTTGGACTTTTCATGATAATATTACATTATAACTAATACGTAACCTAGTGATTTCGAGTAATGATAGTGTGATGAAGAGATTTTTACAGTTGTTAAGTATAAATTAATTTATAGAAACAATCTCAATACCAATAATTACCAAAAACGCAGTGTATATGATTAGTAAACTGCATCATTTATGTGATTATATAGTTGATTAATTGTCATATTTTCGGTATTAACTACTGATTTGCAATCGGTCATAACGTCTGTATAAGTTCTTGACAAAGTGCTTGATACTACATGACTCATAATATTTATTTCATAGCTACTATAAGTTAGCAACAATAGTCTTTTGAAATTCCAAAAAAAAATCAAAAATGTGACGTCCATAATTTATTGTTGAATTCTGTATCAAGCACTATGCCAGAAGTTATGTGAAAAATAACAAAATTCTCTAATAATTTTGAATCACAAAACCATAAGGACCTCTTATAATTAACCATTGATAAGAAGGCAATTAGTATCCATATTGTTATTATTTAATATATTTGATGTTTTATTTCTTAATTAAGCTATCTAAATACTATTCTGTACATACATACATAATAATTTTTAGATTATATGATGTACAATTGTTTTAGTGTGAATAATTAATTATTGAGATTAATTTGGGAAACAACGATATTATTCGTGGTTTGAGTTTTTTGCGGTATGAGTGTTTTTGATTTGTGGATCGTCTCTTTTTTTTATATACGCGTAACCGTAGTGCGGGAAGGCCAGTTTACAAGTGCAATGTATACGATTTTTGATGACACATATACGTAATTAATACTGATAATAAATGTCATAGGAAATCTATTATTATTGTAAAATGTTACGAGATTGAAGCTTATAATTTAGAAAATACTTAATGAGAACATTGAAGAGATATTCTTTGAACTTCTATTGTGGAAAGGTATGTGTCACGTGAAGACATCTTGGACACGGTAAATGAAATGAAACTGAATGAGGAAAATCACTTTATTTATAATGAAACAAAAGTTACCTTCAATATCGTAGGTGCAGAACTTGATACTTTGATTTATAAATCTCTTGTGGAATGTAGGTTTGAGGTTACATGTTCACAGTATACCAAAGTTAGGAAATAAACTGGTGTTTATACGAACGAATATACGTAGATACGGAGGCGCTTGACGTTTCAGGTATAACCGTAATACATCATTTTGAAAAGGTATTTTTATAAAATCATTGATTAAGAAACCCGATATACGTAAAAAAATATCTAATATAATATATATACTCGTAACACGTTAGTTTTACGAATATTATTATTAAAAAATTGGCGAGTGATAGAAAGGTTGATCTTGTCAGGATTCAAGTTATACGTTAATGTATAAAAAGTACTATTTGTAAATTATTTTTCACATAGATTGTAATTAGTGAATGTTTTTAATAAGAGGATCCAGTGAGCCGGTTCTCTAAATATTTTTTTCTTTTTTTTTTAATTTTGTGCTGTGTTCGTTAAGTGAAATGTAAATTGTAATAATTGTATATTGTCGATATATTCAATATTTATTTATTGATTCGCTAATTAGGTTCGCTTACGTTCTTCTATTGCAATTGGGTGGAATATACGATAGCTGTCTGGCTGGGATGCATTTTGTTGAATTATTTTTAATTGCTCAATTCACATGTTTGTGTTGTAAGTTTATTGCTAGAGTTAAGCAGTATTTTAATTTGTTGTTACTTTTAAAAAGTGTACTACAATAAGTATGGTGTATTAACGACATTGTCAGTTGTAAATCCTCTTAGATGGTAATATATTTTCAGTGCAATGTTCCACAACATTTTGAGATCCCTTGCCAGATGGAAACTATGAGTTTGAAATGTAAAATTTTAAAATTAGTTTTACTTATAAAATTAAGTTCTGAATATTAAGTCTGTTGAGAACTGTCCTCGAAACTCAAAAATTAGGTGTGTAGAGACATTGGAACCTAATTTCAACGATTTTATTTACCATTTATGTCCTATCGATTCAAAAATTATGAAATATAACTATAATTAGTAACATAATAAGGTTAGGCGAGACGATATTGTCATAAATATATAAATACATGAAATTAATAAAGCATAATGATTGTACTTTAAGATTTTTATTGTTAACAGCTACCTTATCACTACATTAAGACACATTTTTAGTAAAGTAGGAAGTCTTGTAGGAATTTTTGGTTATAAAAATTTTAGTTTTAAGAAAATACCTAATCCTCAACTAACATATGTCGTATTATTCAAACATTGCTAAGTTTGTATAAAACATGAAATCATAGATGCAGAGAAATTAAGTTGCTGACAACATTCTTGAAACTATATATTTTTTGTTGAAATCATAATGTAAATGTGAAATCAGATTATAGGTAGAGAGTATTACAGAAACAGAATAAATTTAGAAACTGACTAGTAGATTGCTTTTACACTTTTCTCAAGTTCAAGATTCACAGACAATTTTGCTAAAGTAAAAAAGGTCAAGGTTTTACACAGATGTGCCTAATGCTGCACATATCTCAACTTGGGCCATAAAATAAAGGCTTTCTCACAGATCGTAGTTCTAGATACCGTCATTATAATAAGTCAGCTTAACGACAAAATAATCATTTTGCGTGATACGACTGTACCTCGTGCCTTCCGTGTCAGTTACGGCTGATTGGTACCTCCCCCTCACAAATCTCGAAATTACGTTTTTTTTTCTGTTTCACGAACGCTATTTATACGACTAGGTGTGGCTTCTCTAATGCGTTTTTAATAATCCCTACGTCCAATGAACGCTGAAGGCGAAACATTATTCTCGTGCGCGATCTCTACTAATGCGATTTTGACAAGTTTGAAATTGAGGCAATTATGGTTTTGCAGGGTTTAAATGGCGTGTATTTGTCTGGGTGATTTTAGCGATCGCCGGAAGTTATTATAAATATTTTTTGTAATTAATGTAGTATCGTTTTTTCGTGTTGTTTCCCGTTATATACCAGATTGATCTGATTGTTGGTCTTCGTCCACAAGGTTCTTTGTGCCAACCACTAGAACCATGCATACGTCCAATTTGTAAATTTTTGACAAATTTGATGGATGCATCAATTGTTGTCACTATGAAATTATTTCTTAAATATGCAATTACCAATCCAATTTGTCAATTTCGATACACCTTATTTTGTATTCTCAGTTAATGTAGATATCATCAATATTATTTCATGCACAGTGTGTGGCAAGATTGTATTTACTTGCAAAACATTGATATTGGCACCAATATATTTACTATTTTTATCATTCACCAACGGATGTAAACAATCCAATTTCTTTCAATTCCACTACCAACAAAGCTAGATCCTTCATAGTGAAGAGATTTAGTTTCATTTTGTTTTGTGATAGGGGTCATGGTTAAATGGTGAGTGTCTCCTCTCAGGGAACGATGATAAGTGTTATTTATGAGCTTCGTCAATGTGCCATTGCACTTGCCACAGATTGGGTTCACGGTCGTGCTCAGATAACACAATCATCTACGTATGCCAAGCAATTGGAGCAATCACTCTGATTCAGTCTCTTGAAGTATTGTTTATAAAAATAGTTTTGCTGTCAGTGTTATCGTTAGATTAACCAGTCTTAGTGTCATGGTTAAGATTATTTTTGTATAAAAAAATATTCTTACTTGAATGCGTATTTGTAATGGGTATTTGGTAGAAGTTGCGTCTTAAGTCTAACTAGTTTCTAATAATGAAATTTCTCGAAATCTGTTTTAGGTTTTTTACAGCTGTATACTTCTTATTTCATGCAGGTCAGGATATATTGTTGGGAACGCTTCATTCTTATCAGTATACCAAGGTACTGGTTTTGTTCATACGACCGTTGAGTTTGAGATTCTACTTATTCTGTTAAATTCAGTGTTGTATGTATTGATTCCCTGAAGCTCAAGCGACGTTTCATCAGTCGTCATTGGTTCCTAGATTTCCATTATCTTTTAAATCTACTTGCCTATGGGTATTTTAGTTAGTCTAGCAGCAGGCTAAACAAAAAACATACGATTCATTGAAAACCATTTGTGCATCCTGTCAAACATTTGTAAACAAACATTAAATAGTTCTTAACAACACAATAAGCACAACAACATCAAACTTAAACTTACTGTCCCAAGATAAAGACATAAATCATTGACGATTTTTCACTTACGACCTTGCCTCATAACGTTCAATTTTATTGACTGCAATAAACCAAAGCAATGGTTAAATCAACGCCGCTGTATTGATATAAACACCTCGTAAAAATTCCCTGTCCTTTTCATGTTTATGAGAATTTAGGTATGCTTGAGTGAGATAGAAAAGTCGCCTCTTCATTTAGCTGTTACTGAAAATAGTTTATGAGAGCTAAGGTGTCGTTTCTAAACAAATGACTGTAGACTCTATCACTCGTGACATAGGGCTGGTTTTCCAGTGTGTTGTGAAATTTATAGCTTTTAAATGGGTCCTTAAATCGCAATAACGATTTGTTTATAGATACTCGTGTTGGCGGCGTTCCTTTGTGGGAATAAGTTTAATTTATGGGCTCGTGTTAAGATACAAGTCAACTCTGTAATTGATTTTATTGGCTTTTTGACATGTTTGATAACTTATCTGACATTCTGTTATTAATTGATTCGTCATCGTTGGTATTTCATGGTGGGAGTTGTATGAGACATATGTGCCTCATACAACTCCCACCATCTCTCAAATTTTTACATCTAATTATATTTTAAAGACTTTTCTTTTCTAAAAGTTGTTCACAAATTACTTTGTTTAAAACCCTAGAAAACATATTGTGACTATATTTATCCCAAAACACATGTTTCATTAAAACTTGTATGTAGGTAATTAATAATTTGTCCCTAAATAGGTAGTTGAAATTCCATTTCTATTTCATTTATTTAAATAAGTCACAACATTGAAAACTTTGAATGCCTGCATGGGTCAATTGATTTCTTATAACTTTGACCAAAAAATTTGTAATTTTGCTTAATTTTTATTACAATTACTCTTGTATGCCGTTTTACAAACCCAAATTGAAATTCAAAATTGGCGCCCGCGCGGCCGCCATTTTGTTTGGGGCGGGGTCCCCGCTCGCCCCGCCCCGCGGCGTCACTCCCACGCGTCAGCCACTCGGACGCAGCCCAACTCATTTGTTACAGTGTACAGTCCACCCAACAGGTTGCTACGGCGTTAGGAATATATTTAATTCTATGATTTGTATGGTAAATCAAAATTAACACTTTCTTAGACCAGAGAAAATTAATAAGAATGTCTTTATAAATGACAATACCTAATTATTTTATAAACTAAGCGCAAAAAAAAAAATAAAGAATGGGTAGGTATTGGTGAAGAAATACTTACGTCACAGAGTAATAAAATAATAGGTATGTATAAATTGGCTAAAATACCTGGACACATTACGTAATAGAATAGCAAAACTATTCAATTCTATTTTAAATTAACGGTATTAGGTAAGTTACAATCAACTTGACCGAATGGGACTTGACTATCAAAATAATTATAATTCTTAATACAGCAAATTTAAGTTTTTTTTAAAACCCTATGCACTCAATTATTATTCCAGCATAATTGAATACTAAAGGAAATAGACTCGAACTACATATAAAAACAAACACGACACACGCAAATATATTTTATTTCAACTGAGTTAGCGGAGAAACTTGTTACCGCTAGATACACGTCAGGCGTTGCATTGGAAGATGACACCGATGGAGATGCTACCGTCCTATTCCCATATATGGTAAGTTGTATATTTCTGTCCTTTTTAATTAGCACTTTTACTCAGTTTGGCTTGAAGCACAACAGACGCGGGGGAGCAGTTACGTCACTTAAGGGAAGCACGTATCAACTATATGTAGGTATGTGAATAGGTATGTATATCTAACTGTATTGTGTTGCGATCTCTTGAATTTTTAACTCTAGCGCAAATGGAATAGGTATACCCATCTTTAAAGGATAACACAAAAAATATATAAGAATTTAGACGTGGGTGTAGGTAACAACAAGAAAACCTAGTTTTTACTAAGCAATACTTAACTTACACTTAGCGTGAGGCATCTTTTGCTTACAAAGGACGCCTAACGCTAAGTGTAAGTTAAGTGTGAGTAAAGCTCTCGTGTCCTAACAAAAGTAAAAAGTGAACGAACAACACGAAAGCCCAAATAACAACAACCAGAAGTTTAAGTAATAAAAATATACTATTGAAAGACTGTTGTACTTACAAATAACTTCACTTAGATGAAACTTAAACATTAATAATATGAAACAAATAGTGTGTAACTCCTTAGATACTGATAACTCCTTGATGCCTTATACCACTAACTAATAAAAAAATATCATTCGTTACCACATATATTCTTTACCTTCTTGATTACATCTCTAAATAGTCCTTAAGATGTTGGCAATAAATTAAGTAATATTACTATAATGTCATCAATCGCTTCGTTATTAGAATAAAGTATGTTATATGGGACAGACTCTATTGAAGTCCAATTTAGCGACCACTTCGTCCAATTTAAATACTTGTTAGCTAAATTTGAACAAAGCTCAAATCTCACATACTGTTGATTTTTAAGATGTCTATGATAATAATCTTGATTGATACTTAGTAAAAGCATAATCTATAAATGGTTGTTTCATTTCATTAACAAGTAATTTGTTCTAGTCTGAAAAAAGTATCTCAAAACTGTCTTTGAAAAAAAATGTTCCAACCGAACCAACTTTCCTAAAGCAATTTGTTGCAAGATTTCCTTTTCTACTGACAAAGTGGTTCTATCATAGGTTGGTCTATCTGTGTGTAAAATTTCATCCAAATCCGTGAAAGCCCGAAAGCTTAACAAACAAACTTACATTCGCATTTATAATATTAGCTAGGATGCAAATGGGCTTCTTGAAGTACAAATAAATTTAATAGGTATAAAACTTGGCACCCATGTCAAATCAATATGTACAGGATATTAACAACCCCGTAAAAAAATGCTTCTGCAATTGTTTCTTCGTCACCAATTAAGCCGTACTTAATCGTATTTACAAATTTTTCCTACTTAGTTATATTTTTCAAAATCCAAAGAAATGATGTTTCTAAAATGGCACTCATATCATTTATCTGATTCACACGCAAGTCATTAATCTCATCACCTAGCTCTCACAAACGATCATTACGACTGCTGGCAGACACCTCGGCTATTCTCAGCCTCTTACATTGTAGAATAATTACTTAATTATATCAACCAATAAAAAGTTCAACGTGGGAATTCAAAAAAGAAATCTTTGACAGTTTGGCTGTCAATGTTGCGTTCAGCGATTTAAATTAATGTAGGTAGATGACCTGTCTTCATAGATTAGTCTTCAATAGACATGTGTATTTGACATTAGATACCCAGCAGCCTAATTGCGTAACACATTTTAGTAAACGATTACGAGAAATCTGTTGTATTTTGACAGTTCAACAACATTCATTGCGTTATTTACATTGTTGAGCAGAGTTTTAAAGTTAATAATAAATAGGTTTTTTATCCCTAAACTGATTGACATCGAGCAATTAATTTCACCGTTACTCAGTACATGTACTATTAGTAAATCAACACAAATTGTGCTGCTCAACAACATTTTGTTCCGACACTTTAAAAATTATTCGACCATAATGAAAGCTTTGACCTTATTATATTGATTGGTAATTAGATTATTTTTATCTGACTCCAATTTGTTGGTATTTATATAGGATTGTTAATGCCACTTGCGATGTGCATGTCAATTTGTCTATCAGTGTGCCAAGTTTTTGTGTTTTATCACCTGTTTGATATTTTATACTGCTAAACGACTTCTCGGTATAAATAAGTGAGAGAATATTTCTGGAGGGACGAAAAAGTTTAACTTTATGGTGCAGGTAGTGTAAGAGCCGACGGATAGTTCCGAAATAGAGCACCGCCGTCGGCCGTTGGAACTATTTTGGGGCTATCTGTTCTGTTTTTTATTTGCTGTTATTCCAAAAGCTCTTAGCTCCAAAACAGATTTAGAATTCAAAGGAAAATACTTACTTCTTGTAGTCCTAACAATATTCTCGCATTTTCGAGAAAACAGACACTTAAAATACCAGCATTCATTTCCACTAATAACAACTTTCTAATAATAACTACTTTCTGCAATTGCAAAACGTATTAACTGCTGAAAATTATAATGATACCAAACTTGAGGCATCGCGTACATCTTCTTAGGTAATTCAACACTCAATAAATACAATAATTACCTATTTTCCGTTGATATACATAGATATCCAGTAGTTTATGTCTTGTTTGGTAATCTGAGTCATGAAGAAAACAAATGCCTCACTAATTACTAACTCAGAATTTTTAATCAAAGCACACACACCTTTACGTCGGCTACTCAAGTTTATTTATTTAATCACAAAATCCACAGCCCTTTAACAATTTCACTTAAAATAAATAAAGTAATCTTACAGCCAATTACGGATTTACAAATTAGTACCTACACTTATTATATGTACAGAAACAAACAGGATGACAGGCTAGCACCCGCCAAACATACCTATGTGTGCAGTGTGTTTATGTAATAAAGGAGTCAAAAAATTATAAACCACTTTGTAAAATTATAAAGACGTTGAGGCACTGTCTGATCGAATCAAGAAAATATACCTATACTTAATAATACAGAATTGCATTGATGTTTTCATAAATAGGTTAATCTAAAACAAGTTTTCGTGCTAATACGTAAAATACACACACGGATTAAAAAACTGTATATCTCACCATATGTCATTACCGTTTTACAAATACAAATAATCTTTAAATGTAACGTGATGTTATTTAACGGTATTCACATAATGATTGATGATAGCACCTCAAGAAACGACACAGTGTTCTTCTGTGTGAACCTGTGTTACACTTTGTTCGTGCATTTCTAAAGAGTGTCGTTTTCTTATGTTGTTGGAAAACAATGTTTGGTGTCGGTTTAGGCTGCTTTGTCGTTCCAAGGTTGGTTCACATCATTTACATAGGCATCTCGTGATGCAAGTGTACAGTCACGATCTCTGAATGCCATTTTTATATTGAGCCAGATATTGCACTTTCTAATTTTATGATGTTATTTTTGTGTTACCTACTGCAGTTAATCTAGATTTGATCGGATATTAAGGAGTAATTATATTCTATGGTATGTTTATCATCCTATTTTATATCATAGGTGACACTATAGTTATGTCATCATCATCCTCCACAGCCTGTCCCAATTTTTTCCAGGTTTTGCTTTCGATGGCTAAAATGTCGTCCGTCCACCTTGACGCCGGATGACCGCCTATACCTATAGTGGGTACTCCCGTGTTATATGTGAAGGTCGAGTTCGATTAAAATTCTACAGTAATCATACACCATTATAAAGCATCAGTCAGAGTTTCATGAGGATCCGTGAATTCAACGCAAATTTTTCTACGATACTCAGCAATTATTTGATCTACATCAACATTCAAGCCGGCCACCACTGCTGGACTGGCTACAATCGTCGCCACATAGACCCATCCTGCGCTTCTTGCAACCATCGGATGAATTCTTATCTAAAAATTAATTTATAATGCATTTAATCTTCATTTACTCAATCAAATGATGTCTTTACTTTAAACAATGTAGGGTTGTTCAAAAGCACTCAATAATATCCGTGTTGTGCATTTCCTAAAAGCACTCACTCAATAAGGTTAGATAGTTCTTTCGGTGTTAGATAGCTAGTTTCCCATTTATGGACGCATCCCATTAATTTCTACCTGGAGGAAAATACGAACGTGTCTATAAAATTGCGGAAATTCTTGCACGGAAATGGATGATTAATTACTTTTTTTCTACATATACATACACAAAAAACTCAGGCCTTCTTCCCATGGGGGTAGGCAGAAACCACAGAACACCACCTGCTACGATCCTTACATAGTCCTCGTGCCTCGTTTACGTTCATACATCTGGTCATACACGCGCGCCTGTTGCGAGTACTACGCACATGACCTTTCTGAAGAATGTCACGTTTCCACTCACCTCTGCCTTGGAACTAAAATAGTTTATTTGCAGACTATTTCCTATTTATTGAAAATCAACACAAGTTTCATTAAAAACCGTTGATTTTACCTACTACTTGATTTTGTACTAAACACATAACCCCTGTGCTCCCCGGAGGGTTTGACAGAGGTGCACCTATAGTAAGTACACCCACATTTCGTCGAATATGCCCATGTAATAGGGGGCGAGCCTATAGCCATCAACCGGGCACAAATCCAGACTCCGGGCAGCTACTGAGAAATTTCAGGTGAGAAACCTAATAACACTTTAGCCGACCCGGGAATTGAACCCAAGACCTCATACTCAACAATAGCGCTTGCGACCACTGGTTGCTAATATTTTTCTCATTTGCCATTCCCAGCTTACATATCTAGAAATGAATTGAAATCAGAGCCATCTTTATTAATAATTACAGATACCGTATACTTACTTCTTTTGGTTTAGACGAGATGATGTTACAGATTTTATTTTCAAACAAAGCATCTCAGTACTTAACCAGTCTGTCGAACACCCTCCAGCAAAGTTAATATCCGAATCAGATCTCCTCATTCCGTTCCACGACTCATCTGAACCTACCTACGCTCTTACACAGATCAAGGATCAGACATTCAGTGATAGCACAGATTACTTAATAATAGAGATACTAACTGCCTGATAGTGTAACGAGTAAATAATCGTTGTTATGCATTATTTTTTATTGAACTAGTTCTGGCAGCTCAAGCAATTGAGTCCTTAGAATTTTGAAATATGGCCAATCGGATTAGTTTCATCATCATTACGTGTGTAGTTGTAAATATGTCTGCTAGGCACAGATAGATTTTAGTTATTTAGATTCACTATTATTTTACTATAGATTTTCATATTTTTCGCTCAATAATCGCAGACCTTCTTTATTTCTCCGCCAAAATACCTCTAAGTTATTACCAATTTTCTTACCTCTCAAAAACTTACCAACAAAGATGCTAGTTAGACAAAAATAACGAGATAAAGCCCTTATTGCACGGTCCGTAGTCTGCAGTAAGTTATGTTGGATGGCGTGCTGTGAGCAGCGTGTGGCATTCAATAAAGATAATCCGCAGAAACCAGCTGGTAAGCGTGTAATCATAGCGAAGATATTTTAATCTAGTTTTAGGTGTGCAAGAATCTGGGGTGGCTGGGTTTTAGTTGATATGGATAAGGAGGAGTCGTAAAGTTTAATCTAGGGCTAAAGTTAGATGTCGTTTTGTAATAAGACGGTCAGGCACTGAGTGACTGGTGATCGAACGGTACTTAAAAATATTAAACTCTTAAAACAAGTATCAGTCATAGATTTATTTACATATATGTATGTAGGTAATGCATTGATAAAAAAAGTATTATTAATTTGACTATGAATACTGAAGAGCCAGTCGTCACCACACCGACCATACAAGTTGGTGACCTCAAAACCAGCCTCACGCATCGGTGGCACTAACACCACATTTTGATGAAACTTTTCGTGATAAATTCAATCAACGCAACGTAACATTTTACGTTAATACTTACGTCATTATTTAAGTAGGTGTTGAAGAGATTAATGAGAGAGATTATGTTCGTAGGGTTCGTAAACTTTATTACGAAGTTACTAATGCATGCTCACCTATGGATGTCACCTTCTTACTCATTCTACAAGTTATTTAGACGTTGAAAATATCGTGTTAAGGCTAGTGAATATTAATTAAGGAAGAAGTAAAACTTGCAGGTTTTAGTAAGTTTCCACAGGGTTACGTCATTGAACATACCTATTACGCTCAATTTCCAAATAGAAAGAAAATCTGAGGATCTAGACCAAGTAACATTCGTAACATTCGATTAGTGATGACGCTAGTTAAAAGTCAAAAAATCATTAGGGTTGACATAAGCTATCGAAATGTCACGTGATCATAAGTCATAGCGTATTATAGTGAAATGATAACGATTGTATAAATAGAATCGCTCTGAAGCAAATGCCATTTGTCTAGGCCCTCTTAATCGTTTTCGGTGCATATATAATTGCCATTGATTGGTCACATAAATAGGTACCTACTTACCTTTTCACTCGTGATAACTTAATGATAAAATAATACAGAAAGAGGAGACTCTTCATGGTATGAAGGGAACTGTATTTTTTCTTTCTCGACGACAAACTCTGCGTTTCCTTTCTTACCGCTTAGTACAGCATTTTGCCGCTCCGCTTCGCTCCACTCCACCGCTTACCGCTGTCATCGTACACAATAATGCGGTGTTCCGATTTCTCTAATATCATTGCGTGTCTACGGATAAGCTCAGCGGGGTTCCTTCATATTTTTGTAGCCCCACTTTTTGTTTATTTCCTGGCCCACATTTTGAAACTTTAGCCCGAGAGCAAAACGAAATGAAACGAGAATTTAAATAATATAATTGAGTTTAAGACTTCCTGCTTGGATTTTGTTTTGAACTTTTGGTCTTAATATTAATATAAGACAAACTTTGTTTTCTTTACATTCAACTCGTATTCAGGTCATGAATTTCAATTACAGAATTTATTTAATTCGAATTTAATTTATTAAATGTTTTATTTAGCGTAATGTTAAGTAACATTTAGTATAAATTTAAGTATGACGTTCGTATTCTTACGATATATCAGCAGATTCCTGGTGCAGCCTCACAAAGGCTTCTTTCACAATGTCGCGGGAAGCAATCTCGTCGCCGTACGATACAATGGCGAGTATTTCGTGTGTCGCTTGTTTCCTAGCTTTTCCGAAGCAAGGAGGGATGTCGGAGTTTTGATCTAAGTCTTACCAAGGAGTCTCGAAACCAAATAGATGCAATACCAAATATTGGAACAGCTAAAGCTTTGATAGCTGCCTACTAAGCCCGCGGGGTATTTGTGTAACCCATGAGCGTGATGTGACATTGACTTTGATTTTGACTTTTTAGTCAAGTTCATTGCGTTATTTACGAAGTCAAAATGAAAGGCAATTACTCCGCAAGTTGTATGGAGAGAAGACTAGCAAAGGTTTAGTATAAAGTTCAACGACATTCGGTATTGATTAAGAACTTTATTAACGTAGTTTGTTTTGGACCTAATAAAATTATTAAAAGCATCAGTAGCCCAAGGGCAAAGGCGTTGATTGGCGATTGAGAGGTAATGACTCAATCTTGTTCAACGGTGAATGAACTGTTTTAGCATACAAGTTTTGTTTTGATTCAGGGGTTCACGGAACCAATGGTTCAAGACAAATGTTGGTAATATTTATGTCCGTAACCATTTCCAAATTTGAATTTCTAGATATAACACAGAAATCTTTATGAAATAATATCAAGTCTGTTTGTCCTAAAAGGGTATGTAGAGGAGCACACACAAACATGTTGCCACTTCTTCAAGAATCCCCGAAAGCATTATCACTCAACACATTCGAGAAACCAAAGTAAACTTCTTGGCAATGTATAAGGGAAGAAGTGACAAGCTTATACAAAGGGGCCAAATGTATGATTACCGCTAACTTTCCGTGAATCCAGTAATACCTATACGTACCACATATCTACTAATGAAATTATCTGTCCTCGTTGAAGGAACCCTCATGATTAACGAGCCGAGTGAAATGGCGGGGAATGAATGCGAGTGTCGTTAGGGATTTGATTTTGCATATCACAAATTAATTTTCGTTTCAGTTTGGACTGCGGTTAGCAGTTCTTGGTTTTCGGTGTTGGTCAGGAATTACGTATGGATACCAAAATTAACATAATAATATTTTCATCTAATGACTGAATAAAACTGCTATTTTCTTTTGTCTATAAAAATTATGACTGGAAAAAATACTTCATATTTCTTCATATTTCAATGAAAATCAGCATACGATTTTGACACATCTGACAACCAGACTCTGTCATAGTATAGTTGCCTTGCTTCAGTGAATTTTACGTAGTATTTACTTATCTTTTCATCATAATGGTAAACAATAATATCAGGAAGGTCCTCGGTAGCAAACCATGTTTTACTATCTTATGCATCAGTAAAAAATATTTAATCAAAATCAAACATTTTATCAACATAAACCAAACATCTGGTACTATATAAACATACGTATCTTTAGTTTCCAATATCCACGTGGGTAGAATCGAATTGTCGTCACAATAACCGTTATCTAGTGTTGTGCTGTTGCTCACATTATGTAGATGTATTCAGTTGATTCCGTTAACCAGCTTTTCATGACTCGCTAGAGTACTCAAGTCTAGAAGGGAGCAAGGTTCAAGGTATATTGGTGAGATGAGTTCAGTTTGAGGTGAGCGGTACTATTGTTGTCCTCCATTGATTAATGTCATAGTTTATCCACGATATGACAACAATGGCGTCTTGCCCGAATACCTTAATGCGTTCTGCCTATAGGTTTTATTTACCCTTCCCTTGTTTTCACTTATATGGTGTTTCTTTATTGCATTGAATATTGATGTTCTTTTTTATTTTTTTTCTTGCAGGAGATGCTGTGACGTCGGCTTCGTGATCTGAAAAGACGAATTGATTCAATGAATTATTCGCAAGAATGACTTTAAGCGTTACTCCAAGTCATTTATTAATTTTTGTTCCGATGCATAATGAAGATGTAATAAAAAGTAATCTCTTTGTTGTGCAAAAAGTTGCTTTACATGATGATGGTGTCATTAGGTGGGGTATAATTATTATTTGAGCTATTCATGGGAAAAATATTTGAAATGACAGTTTATGATCACCCAACAACATAAATTTCAAGGATTTAAGAAACGATCAAACTCAAACTCAAAGCATTTATTTCAAAATTATCTGAAAAATTTAATGAATATTAGAAAAGTTTTTGAAATTTACAAATAAGAGATGGAAAATCAATTGTATTGTAAAATAAAAATTCTACGCACCAACCATGGCTTAGAATATATGAATAACCGAATAACCAAATGCCAATATTTGGCAGATATAGTTATCAAGCATCAGACAACTGCACCATACACGCCGGAGCTAAATGCCCTTGTCGAGAGGATGAATCGCACTCTCGTGGAGCGTACCAGTTGCATGTTGTTCGATGCTGGACTTTTCTAACAGTATTGGGCACTGTTGCATAGTTTCGACTCCACAGTAAATGTTACTCATCAGGATACTACTTATGAACCTAGCACTGATTGCTCAATTGATTCACAAAACCCATTCATAAATTTGACCTCTCGCTGAACTAAATCATGCATGTTGGGCCCTAAGTCAGGATCCCACAACTGTGGAAGAAGCTATGTCTTGCTCAGAATTCAACTATTGGAAGAAAGCCATGAAGGAGGAGTATAACTTATTAATGAAAAATAATACTTGGGTGTTATGTGACTTTGGATAAGTCAAAAAAGCTATCCTGTAAATGGGGTTTTTAAGACCAAAAGGGATGAGAAAGGAAACATAGCAAAATGAAAGGCGAGATAAGTAATTAAAGGATGCGCTCAAAAGAAAGGATTGGATTACAATGAAGTATATTCACAATTAGATATTCATCTTTGCGATATTTGTTCGCATTGGCTGCAAAATATAATTTGTATATTGACCGAATAGATGCTGTTTCTGCAGGGTGATATAGAAGAAAGTATTTAAATGTCACAACCTCCAAGCTTTGAAGAAAAGAATACACAAGTGTGTTTACGAAAAAAACACTTTATGGATTAAACCAAGCCAGTATACAATGGAATAAAATTGGATTGGATAATACACTGAAAGAAATTGGTCTGACACAGTCATCACTTGATCCCTTTATTGATTATAACATAGAAAATTAAGACATAACTGTCCTAGCTGTGTATGTAGTTGATTTAATATTATTTACAAGCTCTGTGTAAACTAAAAATTACGTAATGGAAAAGTCATTTTCTAAATATGAAATGAAGGACTTAGGAGAATTGAAATATTGTTTGGGATTGCATGTGCACTGGCACAGGAAATATACCTATATAAGGAATAATGGGACTTTATGTATAGATCAAAGGCAAGCAAAGTAACATGGTCAACCGTGGATCACTTTTTTTTGAGACACTATAATATAAAAACTGTTCTTCAGAATTGTACAAAAAATTGCCAGAGCTGATGCTCTGGCAATTTTTTATCATGGTTATTACACGTTACAATACTATTGAAAATTCTGACAATTCGTGTACAATACGAAAGCTTTATTTTTATTTTATGATTCACTTTGTCACCTGCTCCTCATTGGATCACCCCCTAGTTTACAATGGATCTGAAGAGATATGAGGAACAGGGTGTAAAGTTCGCTCATACTCTTTGGAAAAGGGATCCTCCGACCAGATGGATGTCGTATCTGGTGAGCAACTGCCCGATGATTATTGTCGGGAAGTTATATATACTAGCTGCGCGGTAAACTGTGATTTGTGTGACGTCAGTGTGATGCGTTGTTCGCATGTGGTGGTGTATATCGGCCCGCCACAGATTAAAGAAAATCTGAACAGGAAAGTAGTAAAAATCAATGGAAAAAATCAAATGGTTGTTTATTTTTAAGCATTGTAATGTTAAGCAACAATTATTGACATATCAAAAACATAATTTTCTGAGAAAGTTATAGGGACTTTGTACTTTCTCAGTCTTTAATCAATTGTGCAATAATATAAACTAAAATATTTGGTAGATTATAGTTAATGCTATCGTCTTGCAAGATCACTTCTCTATCACTATTACAGTTTTTTTTTTTATACAAAAAATTCGCACTTTGTTCGATGACACCACTTTCCGCCTCGCTGCTTCCCTGCGACTAGGAGCTCCTTGTTGTTCTCACCATCGCTGTCACTGTGGCGAATTTGTCAACAGTCTCGGACACCACGGCCTGTCTTGCAGCCGAAGTGCGGGTCGCTTAGCGCGGCACGCAAACATTAACGACATCATCCGACGAGCTCTTGTCACCGTCGGCGTTCCAGCTGTACTAGAACCCAATGGCTTGGCACGCGACGATGGCAAGAGACCGGACGGCATGTCTTTATTTCCATGGAAGGTGGGTAGGCCCCTAGTGTGGGATGCAACGTGTGTCGACACTCTTGCGCCATCCAATCTTCCTTGTTCGGCGAGCTGTGCTGGCTCTGCTGCTGCGGCTGCGGAAAACCTCAAGCGGCGTAAGTATTGATCTTATTGGTAATTATATTTTCGAGCCGTTTGGGGTTGAAACCCTCGGGCCGTGGGGCCCGTGCGCTCATGGTCTCTTTAAGGAAATTTGTAAACGGATGGTTGACACTCCCCGTGACCCAAGGGCTGGCTTTTACCTTGGTCAGAGGCTAAGCATTGCCATAAAACGTGGCAACGCTGCCAGTCTCTTGGGTACATTACCAGTCGACAGCGATGCGGATGAATTTTTTGACGCTATTTTTAAATAAGGAATGGTTTTCTTTATATTTTGTAAATTTGCTTAAATTACTGTGTGTATAATATAATAATAAATTACCTTTAAAGTAGATATTCTAAAAAAAAAAAACAGAAATAAATGTTTTTTATTACCTATTTTACAATTCTAACTTTAAATGGCACATTATAAACGTCAGTCTTAACCATTGTTTTTCATTAATAATATCTATCTTATACAATGAAAAAAAAATACAATAGGATACTAACAATCTTTATCAGACCATAGAAAAGGCTCTGACTAAAGGGACTCCGCAACAGAAGTTGGGTTACTGCTCAGCAAAAATGGTTTTATGTCCAAGGGAGGATATATATGTATATATAGATGAAAATATTCCAACATCGTTGTTTCTGAACGATTCGCGAGCCCGCCCCTATATAATGTGTTTCTCGACGAATACCATGTCTGTTGACGTTAGCCACGCCACGCTCAGTTCTAGAATATTTTTCCTAGTTCACGTCTTTATATTGTTTCATTACATTAGGTGATGGTAGCGGTTACTTTTTTGTAAGTCCGTATCGCCTTCGAACCAAATTAGTAAAGAATTTTATAAAATTTAAAATCTGAACACCCCGTACAAAGTTGGTGTCACTGACACAATTTGACGAATGGCCTCGCATCGTACCATTATATGCAAATGTTCACCAGCGTGTACCAACACTGGGTACGATAGCGATAATACGCTGATCACCATCTAAGTTGCACGCCACTGGTTTTGATGATGAATGACGTGGACACTTGTGGGAAATATCGGTGATTGGTGACGATGAAACGAAGGCGTTTTTTGGTAAACGAAGCCAAGTTTCAGCCCAAAAATTCAAAATATACTCGATTAATCAGCTCCTAAAAAATATAAGACTTGTTCGGTTTTTGGAGATCACATTTGACACACTTTATTAGGATATTATTACATCTTCAAAAAATATGCTACACTATGCTTTAAAGCATAGAGAAGCATATTTGCATGGTGTGTTTTAATTGCTTGTGGCAAATTATAACTTAAAACAACAATAAACTAACTGCCTCGTTGGTCTAGTGGTCGCAATCGCTACTGCTGAGCATGAGGTCCTGGGTTCGATTCCCAGGTCGGGCAACGTGTTATTGGGTTTTTCTATCTGGAATTTCTCAGTAGCAGCCCGAAGTCTGGATTTGTGCCCGGTAGATGGCAATAGGCTCGCCCCCTATTACATGGGACTTAAACATAACTGGCGAAATGTGGGTGTGCTATAGGTACACCTCTGCCCAACCCTTCGGGGAAACAAGGCGTGATGTTATGTTACAACAATAAAAGTTGCTCCGTCAAAACCATAGATCGATATCCGTTTATGAATGCCACAAGCAAGAAACTGGCATCGTGTAAATGAACCTTGATGAGACTTAGATAGACTAGGAAAGCATGACACAAAAAAGTGGAGGCCCATACTCTGCAATTGGTGAAACGAGGCTGTCAATGATGATTTGAAGCATTTGGCACTCCTGACAAAAGCAACAGTTACCTCGAGCTATTTGAGTAATTTTTTTATTTGATAAGTTAGAAACATTTGTCACGAGTGTGACAAGGTAACTAACCCGCCTGCTAGTGTAGGTTTACAAAAGAAGAGGCCTATACTGCCCTAGGCTGAATTTAATCAATACGTCTGAGCAAGAAAAAAAATACTACTAAGGATTCCGTTAAATGCGTAGGCGCACCTCTAAAGTTTAAACCGTGAGTACACAGTTAAAGATCACGTCAAAACGAAGACACACTTACCGCATAGGTACAGTCATTGTGAAGCGGATTGTGAAATTTGGGAGGCTGCTAATAGATTTTGTCACCATTAACGGCATCGGCAAGGACCTTTCCATGCCCAGCAGTAAAGTGAAGAAAGGTTTCTTAAAACATCAGCCTCTTGTGATATTTTATTATTACATTGTTTTTTTTTCCATTTCGGACATTTGGTAAACGACAGTAATCAACCTAATCAAAACACTGCAAAGGTAGCAGGGTTAATGTTATTAGTTTCAACCCGAGATCTTTAAAGGTTATCGTCATCAAAAAGAATCACCTTATATTGCTTTCAAGATCAATTATATAAATAAATTTAACACTAATTGCAAACCAATCCCTTCATTTTCGTTTAAATTCTAAGTACTATAAAACATCTGCCAAATATAATAACCCATCAAAAAGCAAACGACAAACTGAAATACCACGTTCCCGCGATCTTTAAGAAGAAACAGGTATGTGTCAGGGCCGCTGGGCGATGACGTACGCAATTCAACAAGGAGAGGGAGACTGGTGACATGTAACATGTGGAAATGTGAAGATGCTGCAGGCGCGGTGTTGATAAGTGATTAGTTTGTTTATTATATGAAATACAAAATAGAATATCTATCATGCTTGTTGGGAGTTTGGAAATTAATACGGTAAAGAACCTGAGGAATATGTACATGGGAATTGATTTATATGTGATGGAACTCTGTATATGAAAGGTTTAAAGTAAAGGACTATTTATTTGTACACTATATTATACTAATCCTAAACCACCGAACCTAGGATCGTTGGTGCAAAAGTTCAAATGTTTGAGATGTTTGAGAAACGGAAACTTTCATTCCTCACGGCAGAAAATTGCGTCTAATTAGTAGTTTTTGAATTATTAATAAAATATTAATTGGGTGCCATATTATTTTAAAGACACAAATAATACGTTGCAGATTAGAAATCTTGCACGATATCGGTAATGTTGAGGTCATAATAGGGTCAAAGGTTAAGGCAGTGGTGAAATTATATTTATTTTATGTTATGACAAGCTTAATGTTCAGTACAATGAATGGTAATGTTACGCACCTAGTTTCTCAAATTTGCCACTTGTAGGAAAAAATAGAAGTAAGAAGTTGTAGGATATATCTCAGCACTATATTGACTTACGTTCGTGAAACGAAAGTGTAAAAGTAATTTATCTACTTAATTGAGTTGTCTAAAAACCTTTTACTATCAAGGAAATGGTGAAACTAATGATTACGAGATAATGCGTAAGAAATGGACGAAGGCAAGAACGCTTTTCTACGTCTATTCTGAAAAAGCGAAAAAAGGATCTGTGATGGAGAGACGAAAAAAAGACCGGATTTCGTCTCAGGAGAGTAAGACTGCAGAACCTGACTATGATCACCCAAAGAAAAAGGTAATAAGTAGCAAACGAATACACTTGAAACAAGAGCTAAAGAAAAAACAATAAGGGGTTGTTTTCCTCTGATGAGATTAACGTTTTAGAAAGATACATGGCAACAAATAAAAACGAGATATCCGTGACTAGTGAGAGAGGAACGGAAGTACAAAAAGAGTGAGACAAAAATATGGCATTTTGATTAATACGTAGCCATTGCTCAGAGCGGGCTGTGTACCATTGCTAAGTAATGACCACTCCATAAAGACATGGTTAAGGTTAAAAGAAAATTACTTTATCAACGCCTTGTTTTAAATAAATATCCTGTTTCAGGAAATATTATTGTTGTTTCCAATACAAGAAATTGAGATGTTAGTGAGATGTTAAGATTCGGCCGCTTTATTGATAGCTACACAAATGATGTATTATGAGTATCGTTTATTTTGTTAGGAAGTTTTGTTTCGACCGTTTTATTTGAAACATGGCGGGTTAATTTTATTGCTGCTATTAATTACGCGATTGTGAATAGATAACGTTAATTAAAATGTGTTTATTGTGGTAATAAATAATATTATTGCTTGTTTTTTTATTAGCTAATGGATGTGCCGTTTCAAGTTTGCTGTTATTTAGTTAAGGTTCCATACGGTTTAATGATTATACACGTGTTTTTGTCAAATTTGGTGGTAAAACAGATTTGAAAAAGTTAGTTTTAATTACGAAAATGTATGAGCACATTCAGCATACTTAGCACCAACCCGTGGAGCGTAAGGGTTTCAAAGCAGTGGCTGCAATGTCACACATTGGAGGACCTACACGACTTTTCAAAGGTTTTCATACATCATGAATATACCATACTTACCTATATTTATACAAGACAGAGGAAGCTCAAACTAAGATAAAGTATAAAAGCTCTGGTTGAGGATAGGTATCTACTATAAATTTCCCCGTTTACTTTCAAGGAAACAGCCTGACTCACAGTCGTCCCCAAGATTCCAAGTCTCCTAACAAAATAATTAAATCCCTTACTTCTAAACAGAAACAAAAAACAAAAAGGATATTAAAACGCAATAAAAAAGCACTTAATATACTAAGCTGGGACAAAAAAAAACGTCTCAATGTAAATCGTGCGCCTATGACATTCTCATTGGTTAAAAAGGGTTAAGACAGCTGTCAGATTGCTCCTCCACCAAAGGAAATGAATAATAGCTTTAGATAATCTGTGACAGATCCGTCTTAGTAAAAAAGCCGTCGCTTGACACAGATAAATACGATTATTCAGCCATATTCCAACCTTGAATTTTATTCCTGATTTAATTACCTGGATTCTCACAATGTGTGTCATGGGGCTTTGTTTAATTTTTTTTCTGATCAGATGTTATAATACAAGAATTTTGGGGGTGAGTTCTTTTTCTGTTTGATTATTTCCATAGAAGAAGCTTGGGTAGGCTATAATTTGCTGCAAAAATAATGCACGTATTTTATGTTAATGGATCTATTAATAACAACTGAAAAAAAAAAAAAACTGTTTTGTAATGAGTGTCTTTCTTACATAATTTTGCCAGGTCCTTTTTTGCAGTCTTAATCTAACTCTGTATTGCAACTTCAACACGTGGTTCCAGCAAATGCCAACGCGACTTCCTTGGGACCCCCTGGGAGGAGTGTTTGCAGTAAGTTTCCTCTTACGAAGAACACGAAGGTAATTAAGTAAAACATTGTTGAAGATCCACATAGTGCAGGTAATTAGGTGTCTAAGTGTACGACATTGGACGACTCTGTCAATTATAATAAGAAAAATAAATGTCTTGGATTCTGGTATAAAAGTATTGGAACATCAAATCTGTAGAATCATTTGCTAAGGATTTTGTTAAGATAATTCATTCACCAAAGTTCAAGATAGTGATCAGGAAAAGTTTCTCATAGAAACAGGGCGGTCGTCTCATTTAGAATTTTGCTTGATTCACTCATTCTAAATCCTATACCACTCACTCGCAAAATATTCAAACAATTGCTCAAAACCCGTCTAAAATTCTTAAATCAAACTTCCACAGAAGGTTTCAGTGGGATAATCAATTATGTATGTCTAGGTGAGCCACCAGGCAGTTAGGTACAATGGTCTCGCCATTACCAACTAATTCCTTGTCATTTGCCTGTGGCGGGCGCCGCGCGATGGTCAACCGATTGTGTACTCGCTATGTACTGCGATTTTACCTTGATGACTTCGCTGAAGCTTGCTTATGTAATGTTTATGGAAAATTTTCAGGGTTTATAAACAATATTTTATTTGAAAAAAGGTCTCACCAATAGGGTTTCCGAACTGTTTTCAGGAAACTTGGTCAGGGAACAATTTCAGAAAAATTGTTTGTGGTTTGCTGTTTCGTCTACTTAACTGTTGCTTTGTTTTCGAGAGCAGTGGTGGCGCAGTGGTAACGGTCGTAACTTACCGAGTTGTAGGTGATGGTCGTAGGTTCGAACCCAGTCAGACGCTTTACTTTGTGTAAACTATTTCAGCTCTCAAAGCGGTGAAGGAAAACATAGTGAGAGGTTTTCTCACGATGTTTTCCGTCACCGTTTTGAGAGCATGTATGTCCTAGAACCTAAAATTCGGGGACATGTGACATCTACCAACCCGCACTGGGCCTGCGTGGTGGATTACGGCTCACTCCTTCTCACCGAGAGTCCTGTGTCCCAGCAGTGGGAACATTATAGGCTGTTATACTTTGCTGTTAGAATGCTGGAAAGTTCTGATTCTTGATGACATAATACAATACTATCTAGGTCGTCTCTGAAACATTATACAATAATTATCAGCACAGCTGAACTTATTAATCTTCAATCTTTTTTTGACATTTTACCCAATTTTTTTTTTTATATCACATAGGTAAGTATGGGCGCTAATGACTTAGTACATCGACTGACGATATAATCTACGACCACTTTACAAGGTGACAGGTGGCTAGAGGCTACCTTATAGCGAGAAGTTGTAGTCAATATGTATCACAAATTAACTTGGGTAGGACTCACGATTGATTAAGGCACTCCCAAATATTTGTTTCGATGAATGATAATGCATTATTGTTATTCTATGCAGTGCTAAAATGGTTTTTTGTAGACAGGTTAGGTTATAGCCTGGTTCACCACCTTCGAACAAATTCCTAACCACTTATAATATGTCCGATAATTTAACTATCCGCATATTGTATACCTATATGAAGTTACGTGGAAGAAAACAACCGCTTTTGTGTAGCTTTAATAAGGGACAACAACATGTAATCAGCATTTACTCGTACGAACCCAATCCCATCACGATCCCTCAAAAAGTACTTAACAACTATCTAAATAATATGCAATTTTCAAATGAAATTTTTGATCTCAGTCAATCCACTCAGCGTAAGCGGTTGTATTACGGCAGCAAGACAATCGATTATAGTACGGTGGCCGTAGCTGCGCCGCACTTCTATGGAATAGTCGCACCATTATTGGATAATCCTGTCCATTTGCGTACGTGAACTTTATAAAATAATTGTGATCGTAGTACAATTTTTTGTAAGAAATCAAAAGTTTGAAAAGGTATTGCAAGGTCATTATTAATTAGTATTTTTAGTTTCTGGATAATTTGGGTTGCGTTGCATTATTGGATACAAGTGTAAGACATTCCAGTGAGGGTCAAAGTTTGGAGCAACTGTGGTAATGTATGTACATTGTATGTAGACATCGGTCATCGTGGAGAAGTGAAAAAAAATACATAAACATTTCCTTCTAATAAATTTTCTAGGTCGCTGAAAACTTTCTGTGGCAGAGGTGCACTGCACTTAGACGAAATACCTTGTGCATAAAAGAATACAACTTGGCTTAAAATGTTAATTTAGCTTATTTCAATTAACCGTTCTAAAATCCCAATTTATAAGATCTGTAATCTTGTTTAATTTTATTTGTTAAAACGAGTCCAAATGCTACATATTTATTAGATACCTACAAGTTACATCGCCCAGAGATACCGACTCTTTGTTCAAAAATAAAACACAAAGAAATGCAAAATATTAATTTTGTTGATCTCGTCTAATACTTTGTCACCTTCATTCCACTACAATCCATCAAATTCATTGGAATTTGCGTATAAGAAAAACAAAAGAAAAGCAAAGAAATGGCAGATCAACGGAGGCGTCTCGCCTTCATCAATCACGCACAATATTTGCTATTGGTCGTAATCTGTGTGCCCAAACTCCTCACTCCGGGGACACACACACTATGGGACAAAAATCGACTCTCACGGAAATTATATTGATATTCAATACACAATAAATGGGCCCTGTCAAAAACTTGCTGTTCGCTCCTACGGTCATCCCTAAGCTATCTGTGTCATTTGCTATTGGAAACGCAGCATCTATCCATCCCTTTTCTCCCTCATATACCTCGTAAGTTAGAGTGAGATAACCATGTATAGTGGGTTTAGCTCGCCTTTGTCACGAGGACTGAACTAATTTTTCATCATAGGGCCCGCGACAGTAACAAATGCTACCCGAACTGTCTCCTTCTTTAATAATACTTTTTATATTTTTTCAAGGGTAGTTCGCCCTCCGTCGAAGGAAGATTTTCATCTAGACGCCGGGAAAAAATTGAAGAAGCTTAAAATGCAATTTGTTTGTATAAACTCTTTAATACCGCTTTAATTAGAAAAAAAAACACAGCCAATTAAGTATTTGGATGTTTGAATTTGACAATCCGGTCCCGGTGAGGTACTTACAGAAATAATTTGTAATCTTAAAAAGTCCTACATAAAATGAGAAGAAACAAATGTAGATGAAAAATAAAATATATAGATTTAACATAACTGAAATAAAAGCAAAATAAAATCCCTAATTCTGACAATCATCAATTTCAACAATGAAAGTGTATAAAATTTCTTGTGAGATAGGTGGAAAATACTGTTTCTTTTCTACATTACTCTAGGTGCCGAAAGTCATGTGGAAGCAGTGTTTAGATCCCGAAATAACACCCACAAGCACGACTCCCAAAAACCAAAATAATAGAAATCACAGATGTTATTCTAAAACCTATCGATGAGTGCAAACGTCTTGGGGTACAAAAGACCCTTCGCATTATAATTCGGCACCCCATCAGATGAACTGCGCTCGCTCGATCAATCTCTGACGAATCTGTCATGTTCGGTTTATGAGAAAAATTGTTAGGATGCGTCCGAAGATTCCCCTTCCCCTCTTACAAAGTGTTAGTTTATATAAAGGGTATTGGTGTGCATGCTAAATAAATAATGTACAGATATTCAATATTTAGATTGGGTTGATGAAAAAATATTGATTCGTTTTTTGCATTTGAATGTTTTATTTTTCACAATGAAAGTTTAACCAACAAGTTTTATTTTGGTAGAGATAATAAAAGGTGTACCTACTTAGTGCTGATTTCATTAATGAAACTGAAGCAAGAGCTATCAGTGTCAAACTTGTTATGGAATATTGACACTGACAACTCTTGAATCGAGTATAAAAGTTCCGAGATGAAAATTAGAAGTAGCTAAACGTTAAAACCAAAGTTTATCACTATATTTCTAATTGAATTGATCGGTCAAAAAGCCATAACTATATTGCTACACATTTTTCACAATATTATGTGTGGAAAACTCCTATTTCTATCACTTTTAAAACATTTCAAAATACAGACTAAGACCAGTCTTAAACATGCATTAAATAGATTTAAACTGAATCGCCCGCGGACTTCACACGAAATCCAGAATAAAATCGAAACGTAAAAACATTTGAAGAAAATACTTGGTTCGAAATCATTTGTCTAAGCATCGAGGGGTAAATGCGACGCGCCCGTTCCCACGCTGAACCTACGACTGAAAAACCCGCTGTATTTTCACTCCATATTCTCTGTCTATATTTTGAAAATCTTCCTTAAAATGTATGGGGGAGAGTTGTGTGTATTAGAAAGAAAATTTTCGGGACTGAAAATGTAAGTTTGTTTTAGTGTAGGTATTTCGAGAGAGTTTCCGCTAATCGTCTAGAAAAAATATTTGCCGATTCAGCTACGGTTCTTTTTCCACTGATAAATGTGCTTGGAATATGTATCTGGCAATTTGTGTGTAGTTCGGATCCTTTTGTTTCATTAAGTGCTTAGTGGTGGAGGTATTTTTTTTGTTTTCCTGGGAAATCTGCCATGTGACAGCGACGATGTAGATAGTGAAACATTTGTCTTGTTTTTTTTATTTGAAGTAAACAGCTTTTGAGGGATGAGTGTACCTACATTCGTTTTAGTACATTACAATGGACAAGTAGGTACATAATAGCATAGATAGCTCTCAAAATGGTGAAGGAAAACATCGCGAGGAAACCGGCATGTCCTAGAAACAAAAATCCAAGACGTGTGATATAAACCAAGCCGCACTGGGCCAGCGTGGTAGATTATAGCCCGCTCCCTCTCACACAGAGGAGGCCTGTGTCCCAGCAGTGGGAACATTATAGGCTGATTGTGATTGAGGTACATAATATCGTAGATCTAAGTTTAATGGTAAGTATAATAAAGAACACGCACAAATAAATACGATGTTTTTAGATCATACTTCAATGTAAGTTTTAAGGTTTTTTGTTACAAAGAAACCTAGTGTTAATAAACCAATTTACTAGCCAACGGCACGGTTGGCGCAGTGGTTGAGCGATCGGCTGCTGCGCTGCGTGTCGCGGGTTCGATTCCCGCATGACCTACAAATAGTTGTTCCGGGTCTGGGTGTCTTGTGTATGTGAGTTTTCATGTTTGTGAACGCACCCACGATACAGGAGTAATTCCTAGTGTGGGGCAACGTTTTAAAAATAAAAAAATAAAAGTTACTAAACCCGATTCTCATGCAAAGGAAATCAGCCATTTCTTTTTTACAAAATTATTTGACCTTGTCCCAAAATTGTCTTACCTGATTGTCCCAACAAAAATTGTCATAGTATTTTTTTTACTTAAAAATAAAACAGGCAAACTAAAATCAAGTTGAAGTTCTTATTTACAAAAATAAAATCCATAGAAAATAGATCCGAATCAAAAACCCACAAACATTAGGGCAGCGGCCACACCGAGCGGATAGATATTGAAATTCAAATGGCCGCCCAAGATTTAGTATTCATTTGACGTGATGGAGGCTTTACTTCGGTTTAGGTTTCGCCAGGCGTCGTCTTCTCGTACATCATAGCGCTACGCTTCAGATCATTCGGATGGGAGTACAATGAGCGGCTGAGATTTTTGTCTTGTGTAAGAATTAGTTTAGAAAATTTTGTGTCTTTTTAGTCGTTGAGACCATTTGTAGCTTTGATGGGTAATGTTTTTAAAGCGATAATTTAGAACACCTTTCGAAAAAAAAATGGACATTGGGTCAAAAAAAAGTTCTTTATAAAATTTTGGTGTATAGCAAAGCATATTCTATCCACCTGTTTATTTCCATAAATAATTAAAAACGCCCCGCGTTGGTCTAGTGGTCGCAAGAGCTACTGCTGAGCATGAGGTCCTGGGTTCGATTCGCAGGTCGGGCATAGTGATATTGGGTTTTTCTATCTGGAATTTCTCAGTAGCAGTACGGAGTCTGGATTTGTGCCCGGTTGATGGCAATAGGCTCGCCCCCTATTACATGGGACTAAAACATAACTGGCGAAATGTGGGTGTACTATAGGTACACCTCTGCCTAACCCTTCTGGGATTACAGGCGTGATGTTATGTTATGTGTAATTAAAAATATAAAACCTGTTACTGTCAAAAAAAGAATTGTTTAATTTATTATAAACATCAAAGTTTAATCTTGAACTTGTGAGCGTTGATGCAGCCTTATTTGAACTCTATCACATTCAAGAACAGCCTGAAAGGTGAGAAACGCCTAGGATACAGTATTTTCTTTTTTCAAACTAGTTAACCTAAGTATGCAGCATATCCCAAAATGTCGATGAAAGCACCTTAAAATTCCATAAAAGAACACACACCACGTATATAATTCTCCCAGTACATCTACACCCTCGTCCGGTTGACGGCGGCTTAATCCCAAAAGATTTCCACTTGAAGCGAGCATCAAGTCGCGTCCCCCGCCCGCTACACATTCTAAATAATAAACAGCTTCTCTACCTACGCTCTACCAGACTATATGCTGACACCTATGTATACGAGAATTGCTACTGTCATTGAGGAATCAATTTGTTGATTAAGAGAGAGCCTTTTTCTACATAATAGAGATGATGACTAATGTTAAAAATGTTCGAAACATTTATGTAATTTCAAAGAAGGCATAGTAAAAATGAGATAATCGAAAAATCTGTTTAATCGATGTAAATATGAAGAGGCTACCTACACGTTTTTGGAGGGGTATGAAGTTACATAGTCGTGACGTCACTTATACGATAGTGCTGTCCTTGTCTAACACTTATTTTAAAACGTTTATAACTTGTAATTTTTAAAGCGTTTGCAATTTTTTATAATATTTTTTGCACTATTTGGAAATAAATATTTTGTTGAGTCCGAAATAAAAAAAATCGTCATCAATATTGTGTAGACAGATAATACATAAAATGATGTATGTAACACAGTAGTAGGATAGGTATACAGTTCCCGCTGGCACATTGATTAATGAAATTTTGTGTAATTATGTTCTTTTTATCACTGATAAGGTATTCGGCCTCAGCCACAGTCGACATAGATACTCGAATTACAGTTTTTTTTTTTCTTCAAAGAATATGTTTTCCAAATTAAACTTCAGATAGGTACTACAGACATTAGTAAGTGATGTCTACATGAACGGCGGCGCCTTTCATCCACTTAGGCGGGATAAGCAAACTGATATTGCCAATGAGTTGCTTGGCAAAGCAGACAGACGTCTGAGAAACACCGTAGACGCCAAAAAAATACTTTGAGAATGACTTGATGACTTAAAGATGAACTGCCTCAAAAAACTGTCATGAATTTTTGGTATATAAATAAACAGATTCTACGGCGATTAAATTCCGTATAATATTTTAAATTTTTATATATTTTAGTATGCGAACACTTATTTTTTGCTCCTCCACAAATGAAACCGCAAAAATATTAATAACACCACTTATTTTGCTTTTACCAAAATTGTACTCAGTTTTCAAGCACCTATAAGTAAACGTTCTTGGAGTACCTACCAATAGGTATAGATATAATATATTAGTAAAGTAAGTATATAAGTACATAGTTTAAGTACTCCAAGACATTTTGCGGTCTAACCCGTCGGCTGCGGCTTCGTCGTATTGACCCCGAGGTAATTCTTAAGGCGAAGTAACATTACGAGTAAATTGTTGTACTAAACAAGTAATTTTCTATAAAGGTATAGTTATTATTTTATAGGCAGGGATTATTGGTAAGTACGCCTGCGTTAGTTACTTATATAAGGCCATGGATATGGGTAAAAATAACGATACATTTTGTAATTATGACTGGAAAACCATACTTAATAATTAAAGTTCAAGTAACGTTTTGTATAGGAGGGTTTGACTCTTCATTAAAATATGCAAGTATTTTATGTTTTATAAAAAAACTCAGGCAATATCATGAAATCTCAGACATTTAATAACTTTGACTTCCATTAATAAGACAAACGGTGAGATATTTCGCAGTCAGGAATCGGTGTCAGGTATAAATAGCCGAAGAAGGACCGAAAACTACACTTCTTTCTTTGACCTTCGGAAACAAATATCCTTCTCACATCGCTGTCCACGATTACATCGCCTCATTGCGTTCCATTGCTGACTCTCTTCACGTTCGAAATTCCAAATTCTGAACTAAACGAGCAATGTATGTTGAAGGCTACTGAAGAGTTGTGAAACATGGGGGTGTCAGATTACGCAGCATTGCTACAGTAGTCCATTGATGCATTTCCTCAGGGCCACTGTGCATTCGATTGATGCAACGCCGACGGTGGACGTATTGCAATCGTTATGGTACCTAATGTCAATGCGATCGTGTCCGACTACTGTTAGTCTGTGTCCGCGTTTAAGGAGTTCATTTTAGTGTTAGATTGTAATGCTGTGTCTGCAACCGGGGGAATATCCGAATATACGACGATGTCGGATAAAGTGTTCCTGTTTTGAATTAAGATTTAACATAACATAACATAACATCACGCCTTGTTTCCCCGAAGGGTTGGGCAGAGGTGTACCTATAGTACACCCACATTTCGCCAGTTATGTTTAAGTCCCATGTAATAGGGGGCGAGCCTATTGCCATCTACCGGGCACAAATCCAGACTTCGGGCTGCTACTGAGAAATTCCAGATAGAAAAACCCAATAACACGTTGCCCGACCTGGGAATCGAACCCAGGACCTCATGCTCAGCAGTAGCGATTGCGACCACTAGACCAACGAGATTTAAAAAAATTATAAAAGAACTTTTACGAAAATATTGTCGCGACTGTCAGATTGGAGTAAACTAAAAGTAGCTATAATCCAATAGAGATATCCGAACATATAAGAAATACATATAATAGGCCGGAGAAGGCAAAATCATAGATAGAACTGGAACGGGGGAAGGCTTTGCCCAGCGTTGGGACAACATAGGATAACTAAAAAAGACAACTCCATACTGGTCTCCATGATTTGCAGGATTTCAAGGAAGAACCACCACAAGCACAACACAATATAGGTATATCCTACCAAACAAAACATATTACAATTTCAATGATAAAACACAATGATAAACCAATTCAAACAGAAACAGCAAAAAAATATCATTTACAAAAGCTGATTCATTGTTTATAAAGAGTCCATTTCAGCAAAAGCAATCTAAAACAGTTAGCAAGGAAACAACGAGTAGTGTCCAACAAGTTGTTCGTTTGGGAAGAGAAACAAAAACTAAGTTATCGTAGGTAACTGTGTAATAGGAAACTGGAGAGCGAAGAATTAAAATCATAAAAATATTTTGGGATAGCTGAGCATAATATATTTATTGGAGACGTGACGATGAAAATTTATTTTGAGATAGAAACAGACTTCATCACCTTCTTTGGTTTAAAAAAAGAGATTCCTAAATAGCTGTAGATTATTTCAGTATCCCATAGCTATGTTGGAAGTTATAAATTTTCTATGAATGACTACTTGTAATTTTATTATGATCTATCAGCAACAAACAAACAATATTTCTTCTTGTTCTTCATTGTGGCTTGATTTAATATGTTGATTCCATAGAATATTCAGTATGCTCCATTTTGTAGGTACCAAATGCTTGGGCTGCTAGCATGTATCGTTCGTAAATAAACACCTTTATATAAACGTCCTATCCCCATAGTTGTAATACCAAATAAATAAATCGACATTGCCACTTTACAATCTCACAACAGTATAATCACTTGAATAAGTTAACCTACAATATATTTGTATTATGGTCGTTTTGAACACAAGAATATTAGTCTTTTGAACTCTAAGCTAACCTTGCTTTGTAATCATTCTGAACAATATGCTTCAATTAAAATACTATTAAGTATGATGTACTTTTCCGACCTGGGGCCATTCTTGACTTTACTTTGACATGAGTAAAATACAAAATAATGATATCTTACGCTAACATTTATAATCTTACCAGTTACTACCTCTTAATATTCAAAACTGAAGAAGCTTTAGCAACATTTCTCATTCCATGCAAAATATGAATTTTGAAATCCTGCCTGGACATCAGGAAACAAAATTAGGTCCCAAACCCTTTAATACCACAAAAAGGTTATCCTATCCCTTCCAGCCAGCCCATAGAGCAGCTAGAACAACGTAGGAAGCATTCACAAGACTGGTTGAAACATAAATCTGGCTCGGCGGCTCGGTCGCGCGGAAACTTTTTGAATTATTAGTTTTAATTTCCGCCTAAGATCCGCCGCGCGTCCCCGTATCTGTCAGCGGACATATACAACCCGCGGATATATTATGTTTGTGTGAACTACGCCTTACATGTGGGTTATGAATCGAAGAATTTAATTACGTAGGGATTCTGATAGTGCTCGTTCGTGGTTCGTAGGTGGAATTACAAACTTTTGTACTTAAAATAAGATTTTATAATCCGACTGGTGGTACGATTAGGAGGCATTGACAAAACACTTAGTAAGCAGGTTAATGACCGCAGACCGAATAAGACGATTGGACTATTTCTATGAATTATTCTCGTTTCCGTAAGGACATGTTAATGAAATCTAAAACACTGTAGAGTTTTAGTGTTATGTAAGTACCGCTAAACGATAAAATACAGTATGTCCGACACAACCTCTCCCATACATCACAATCCGTGTACAAACCGACTCCGTCCCAAAACTGCAGCATTATATCAGACATCAGCAACATTCTTAGCACTCTATTAAGATACCAGTTTGTTATTGAATGGTAGCGTAATTATAGCGTATGGAACGCCACCGGCTGGGGCGATGTTGATTTTATACTACTGCAGATCGAATGCAAGATACGTGGGCAAATAATGTGCATGTGTTAATACGTGGTGCTTGGATAGCGATCGTCTTACTCGAAGTAGGGTTTATCATCAAAATGATACCTTCTGGAATAACGAGTAGCGAGAATACAGACGTTGGGGCAATGATATGTGATTTGCTTTGATTTGGTGTTACGTGCGGCAATTTGTAAAATTATATTCGATCGGCTGCTAATCTTGCTGTTTTACTCACAAATTTCAGTTTATTTGTTAATCAGAAGGCGCTTTAATAGATTACAGGTTTATAAAGGTATCGTGGAGTAAGTAAAGTAGTCTTCTGGGGAGTTTGTTGCGCAACTTCTTCTTCCCAGCTAAAGCACTAGGAAGTGGTGAAGGGCGGGCGTTTTGGGGGACTGTCTAATGTAATTTTGACGTTCGAAAAGTGCTGATTCTCAGCCTAATTTGAATAAATGACTTTTGATTTTGATTATTGCCACTTTTGAAAATTTACAAATTCCAAGTTCGATAGTAAAACCAAAACTATTTAGCGACACTAAAAGGTGTAGAAATAAAAAGCCGATACAACACACAAATAAAAGCGGCCGGCCGATAGGATTAATAAATTTGTCTAGTGGAAACGCCACGCTTTCACCGTTCTCCCTTTTTGCGTGTGTTTCCACATTTTTCACGCTATAAATCATATTTTTTCACCGGTAGCGCTTTTTGCACTGGCGTCCTTTCGGTTTGCCCGAGCGTACTGTCATTTTTTTCACTCGGACATGGGAGTTTGCACTTGCTCATTTCGCTTTTGTTTTGTACAGAGGATTTATGATTAATTTGTACCACTGATGACGCGCAGTTGAATGACCTCGACATTGAACTGCGGGTTTTACATATGTGTAAATAAACTATGGGCTGTAATAATACCGCAACGTTAAATAAAATGTTTAATTATTGATAAACATGAACACAGTGAAGAAAATTCCCTTAACGCCGACATGACAAATATGTATATATTCAGTCGACAGCGGGGGCGATGGGGCACCGCTTAAAATCTCTCATCGCTGTAAATTTTAATTTGGCTACCACAACGAGAACAATTTAATTTAATTGCCAAATCATTAAGTTAAGCACGAAAATATTAGTCAGCACTAGTGCGACGGAATTAATAAACACGGCAGTACAAATAAAGAAATCAATGACGTATCTATCTTCGGAAAAAATGGCGGGGACTGTACATTAATACGTGGCTATAATTTAAAGCGTGGCTTAAAATTAAGACAACAAGCCTCTTTAATCTACAATAAATGGTGGTCGTCGCTCGGAGACCGGTTTCGAGATGGAGGCGCAAAAGAAAAAAGAATAATCCGGTCCGGAGCGGGTCCAAAATATGATAGGCATCCATAATACAACATGGCCGCTAAGCTCCTATATCTGTCTCTGCCGCACGCGGGGACCTTGTGTATGGCTATCACACTTTATTAAGGTTGACCACATGTGGAGTGTTCCGCTAAGCCTAACCTTGATATCATACTCTCTGCTGTACGGGGTGTCCTTATGTCGATTTCATCTCGCGTTTTTACAATTTATTGCTCGGCATCGTTCCCGCAGAGGCTATTTACTATATATTAATGAGTTCAAATGAGTCATATTTTTACGGAAACTTTATTTGTATAGCGTTCAAATGTCAATAAACTTTGCCTAAATTTGTTCTTGCAAATGAATAAAAGGAAAAAAAATTAAACCTACATCTAATTCATTTTCTTAAAACAAACTCATCTGTTAATCGTTCAATTGTAACATACGCAACTAGGTATTTATAGCGACACTCATCTCCTGTCTAGTCACATAAATGTCCCCTTTGTCATCCAGAACACCCTATAGAGTCGGCCCCCCTCCCGCGTCGTCCAACCGTCGGCGACCACAGCATTCCACATTACCAACACCACCTTATAAATAAAACCGCTTATGTGAGCCTACCTGCCGAAGCTTCTCTCAGAAAAACATAATGTATCTACTTAAGTAGGCATCACGTGTTGACATCAATAATGTTACGAACCTGCATGTCTTGCGGTATATTTTAATGTTTGACTTTTCCGCCGGGCCGTTGAGTTTGAACTTTTTAGAACAATTTTGAAACTTTCGGATATTCGGATCTTTTTGCACTGTGTGTAACTGGGCTTAATATTTGTGTCTAAATTACATTTTTAAGTAGGATTTTTAAAGCAAAATGTAGTGCTACTTACTTCGTTTTATTGACACCATTTACTTACTGAAAATTACTTTTAATGATCACTTTAATTTGAAGAAAACGCACAGAAGGACTCTTATTAATGTAAGCATTATGTGCAACATAAAATATGAACTGATTTATCCAAAGCATAGAAACAAACTGAGCCGGTCAAGTGAAAACGAAACGGCGTTCTTGTCATGTCAGTGCGAATAATATGCAAATTGTCACGATCAGCAGGTGGGCATTGTGACAAAACACTTTTGTCTAGTACTACCCTATTCTTCTCCACGAAACAAGATCACTTTCGCTCGCATTCCTGCGAATATGCTACACCTTTACTTTCAATTCTTTTCTAAACAAATGTTTTGTAGAGTTTATTGAATGTTTGCAGCCGCAGGGCCCTTAATGCGGTTGTAAATCAGTAAACACTTTCTTCTGCTAAAACGTGAAAAGAAAGTACCTGTTACAATTTTGCACAGTTTTGTCGCAATAAATAATGGTGAAGTATTTTTTTGTGTTGGCACCCTTTGGTTACCTTTTAGTGATATTGCAATTAATTGTTGTAAGTCGGGCAAAGCGGCTGCTTGCCGCTTTGGCAAGCAGCCTCTTTGCCCGTATGCTGTGGAAAATAAAATGCTTTTTGGGGAAAAGTGCAGGCTTATTACTCATGATAATAGTTAAGTTTTTTGATGTGAGATAAAATTGTTGTGTTGTTTGTGAGAACAGTTTTTTCGAAGCTAAAAGGACAATGTGAAGATACATAAATTATAGAAGTTTTAAACAAAACCCAACAGAAATCACGCCTATAATCCCTGAGGCAGATTTGTCCCTGTAGTAATTTTAAACAAATGAATAACGATTTAAAGTGGACGGTCAAGGCATGGACATAAAACAACAAAATATATAGTTACCTTTCAAAAATGTATTTATTTAGTAGTGCTGAAACTATTACAATATATCTGTAAAATATATATAAATTTACAAGTATAAAAAGAAAGGATAGATAGGATAGTATTTCGAATGGGTCTTAAAATGAACATGGACAAATCAAAGGTCATGTCGAATGCCCATGTAACCGTAAGGTCAACCGTCGAATCTGACTCGGCTGGGCAGCGTTAGGGAAGCTACGCTGTATCTTCTCGTCCCACATACCACTGTGTCACAAGATGAAGTCTTTGACCAGTGCGTGTTAACAGTGATGACCAATGGCACTGAAACGTGGTCGCTCACAATGAGTCTTATGAGAAGGGTAAAAGGGCAATGGAGAGGGCTATGCTTGGAGTTTACCTACGTGATCGAATCAGAAATTAAGAGATTCGCAGGAGAAACAAGGTAACCGACATAGCCCGAAGAATTGTCATACTTAAGTGGCAGTGGGCAAGGCACATTGCTCGCAGCACAGGTGACCGAAGGGGCCGAAAGGTTTTGGAGTGGCGACTGCGTACCGTAAGACAAAGCGTTGGATTGGAAGGCATAGGAATTACACAAGGTGGACCGATGACCTTGTGAAGGCTGCAGGAATCCGCTGAATGCTGGAAGCAAAGTACCGGTCGAAGTAGCGGTGCTTGGAGAAGGCCTACGTCCAGCAGTGGACGCCTTTCGGCTAAAATTGTCTAAAAAAAAATAACGGGAAAAAATCTAAGTTGGTCAGGTCAGGTCAGCAAAAAAATACCGCTAAATATTTTTTATTGAAATGTTTTTTATAAAGATTACTTTCACTTAATGAATTCACTGTTTAGCACTATTAAAATTTCCTTCCGGTAACAACAATATCTCTTTCATATTATTCACATCTGTTGATTAGGCTGCTACCGTATTGATAGCTAAGCGGTATGTCGCGGTTTCTTAACTTTTTACGAAAAGCGACTGTATTATCATCTAATATTTTTTTTTTAAATCTATCTGGCGAACAGCAACATCATGATTTTCTTTTATTGAAAATATTACAAACAGATTTTAAAAAAAACCTGAACAATTATAAACGAACACTGATAAAGGTAAATAAATCACCCTGTAAAGTTAGTTAAAAAGCCACACATTAACTGCCAATTTTTATAATTATTCGTCGGAAAATATCCCAAGGAAACATACTACCAGGATAAAAAGTATCAAATAACATAACATCACGCCTTGTTTCCCCGAAGGGTTGGGCAGAGGTGCACCTATAGCACACCCACATTTCGCCAGTTATGTTTAAGTCCCATGTAATAGGGGGCGAGCCTATTGCCATCTACAGGGCACAAATCCAGACTTCGGGCTGCTACTGAGAAATTCCAGATAGAAAAACCCAATAGCACGTTGCCCGACCTGGGAATCGCACCCAGGACCTCATGCTCAGCAGTAGCGATTGCGACCACTAGACCAACGAGGCAGTATCAAATGTTAATGTTAATCCAGGTCACAAACTATCCGTGCGACAAATTTCAACCAAATCCGTTCAGCCGTTTTTGCTTGATTGACTTTCCAACATACAGACGTTAAACTTTCACATTAATAATATTAGTAGGATAGGAATAATAGACTATAATAATAAAAGGATAGGAATGTTGTTTAATTTTGTTGTTTACATAAATAAAACACACACTATTGACTGCTTGTTTCTACAAGAACTTCGTCACTATAAAATGTTATAGTATCGTCTATCTACTCAAGTGTATCGCGTGCCTTATTCGACTCATTATCGCCGCCTGCAATAACAGATGTTTCGCTGTTATTAATTATATACGAATTTACAATTTGTTAACACACAATTTTGTGATAATGTACTTACAACTTCATACTTTGAGAAGATGGAAGTTTGTCGAGTTCAAATTGTTTGAGAAAATATTCGTGCTATGTAAGGTTTGGCGAAAATAGTGTTCATGAGTACCCTTACGTAAAGTTATAGGTGCAGGTAAACTTTGAACCCTTGTAGAGGTATTTGCTGAAAATCAGACCTGTTGACGATAGATTCGTCCGAAGTCACAGCATTTTGCTGAGTAACGACCTGTTCTAGCACAGATGCGACGCACGGCCTAATTGTTACAAAACTAACTATTGTTCCACTCTGCAATATGCTTTTTACTAAATATTTTGTGTTTGTTGTCATTTGCCAGTGTCGTAACATTTACGCAATGTATATTGTCTTTGGTCCCTTTCTCTGACATCAAGCAATGGACATAATAATTGCCAATTTTTATTGTTCGAATACAAGGCTTTTGGATACTCTGTACGTGTAGTTTATGTTATTTTATTTTTGTAATGCGCGTTTTGTTTGTGCAGAATAAACAATTTCTCTTTCTTTTCTTAGTTTGAAAGGCAAACCTACATTTGGCTGCGTGTTTGATGGGTTATATTAATTTGGTTTCATCAGTGTAAAATCTAACAGGAATCTTTTATATCCACTATTGGTAGGTAATGCTACAGTCACACCTTTGTGAAACTTAAAAAAAAGTTCCTCAAAGCGGAAACCATACCATCTTAGCCATCTATTTTCGAAGTCACGCTCAATTTAACACCGTAAGTATATTCCGTCATTTTATAAATACACCATCTATACCAGTCCCGTTGCCGACTGTCTGAAGAGGCGAAAGATGTATCTCGCGCTTGACCCGAACCAAGGGCATAAAGAACAAAGCTCCTAATTCTATTGAAACACCATTATCTAATAAGTTCGTGGACCATCGATCATCGTGAAACGTCCCCTCTTCACTTCCATATCATTAATCAGTATCTATAAATGTTACGCCGACACTTGTGTATCGAATTCTTGGGTTTTTTGGGGCTGATTCCCGCTAGCGTGGTTGTGCGGTGATATGAGGTAGAAATTGGGTGTGTTTCGTACTTTAATTATGCAGTTGCATGTAGGGTTCTTTGAATGGTATTAGCGTAGGTACTGAACTGGGTAATGTTGTAGGGAAGTTTTGGTTTGTTTTTGTTTAAGATTTTCAGGGTTCTTAATGAACAAAAATTAACATAGGAATTTAAGTTATGATAATTAACGTGTGGTGTGGTTCTGTAAAGTAGATAAAACCATTTTCCAAAGATATACTTATGGCTCCATTATTATTATCCTACAGGGGTATAATTATGGTTTTTGTTCAAACTGCTGTTAATAAATAATTAAATGATAAATTATTAACTTGTTAATAAAGGATTATTGTCTTGTTTGTACAATTTTAAAGTACTGAGAGGTTAAAGTAGCCTTTCGGCCAGTGAAAAAATGTACATATATTAGGTAGAAGTAGCGCAATATTCAATCCAATTTATTGACACGCAACGATTCACTCCTAACAAGGTTTATAAGTAACACGGTTAAATAATCGATTTGATCAAATTTTAAATGATCATTTAACAGCCTAATCGAATAACAATTTGCTCATCACTAAGCGAACGAGCAATGACTAAATCGACATGCTAACTAATGCTGTGCATTTCTGAAAGCATTAACAGTAAGTGCCTGAACATAAAACTGATAGGTATGCGATATATCCGAGCGGCCATCAATCTGGGACTGATTCGAATAACATCTCGATATTTAGTATCGATAAAAACAAGCATAGAGTGCGGTGCCTTTGTTCTTGTCTAAGCTCGCGGTGATTCTTTAGTGTTGTGAGTTGTTGGCTTGCTGTAAAGGATATTGTAAGTTGTTAGGCTTTATTAATTCATCGGATTTTTTATTGAGAGATGTAGGTCTCGTATGCAGGACAAGTCCGCAGATAAATGTTTCACGTAAGCCCGTTTTTTTAACACAATTTTATTTAATGACATAAAAAATGTCCAACTACAAATTGAGAATTAGGTAACATTTAACAGCTCAACTGCCCCCATTAAAAATACATTGAAACAGTAGTCATATAAATATTCTAAGCAAAACAAAACTACAATGTCCAAATCATTGGCAGGATGTTAGATTAAAATCGGGCGTCACACAGCGTCATGACTTGAATAATTCCGTCCAATAATAGGGTGGGCCCTACGGCATGCGGGTATTTGACTCATGTACTACGGCACGGCATCGTATCGCGTTTCGTTACTACTGCATGCCGCATACCGATCGCGTGTACAACAGGCCTTATGTACGCGGACGACTTTTCTGGCACTTGGTTTTAAAATTGGACTGATTGACTGATTTAAGTTTTTGTTTTAATTTTTATAGTAACTAAGATGTCTGTGTATTGTTTTCATAATTGAAACGGGTTGGCAAAATATTTGTATTGATGAAAGATAGTAACTGCCACCAAATCTTCAAAAGTTAATGATGTCTTCCCATGGACTAACCCTGTAACCGTAATAGTGTTTTTACGCTGTTTAAAAAAAAAAACAGTATCGAAGTGTGTGTATGTGTTAATATGTGTAACAGTTTTTGGTATAATTGCACGGTCCGTTCAAAATAGCGGCGCGGCGTTTACCGGTTACACTTATTAACACTGTTAACACTTTTATATCGGTTACAGATACCTATGTTACTGTTACACTTTTGAAAGTGTTTTGGGTTAACACATTGAAAAACACATTTACAAGTGTTACATATTTGATTCTGCTCTCAATTTAACAACTTACAAGTGTGTAACTTGTTTGAAGGTGTTTTTAGGTGAAGAGGTAAGTACTTACAATCACTTTTCTACATGTTAATTTATATTTTAAAGAAAACTCTCACAGAGTTTTCACTTCACTAAACCAACCGTCGATTAACCAATCAATCGTCTCCCTAAATCCCATTAGCGCCACTATTTTTATCGATCACGACATTTTTGTCTGAAACGTGCGCGCGGCCGTATTCTTGTGTGTCGACATCCATTTGTCACCATCGATCGCATTCACCATCAGTCTACCTCCCAGACACGCCGATTGCCTTTACTATGTGTAATACGTAATTGTTTTATTTGTTCGAGCAAAAGTTTGATATATAGCCAATTGAAAACTATTTAAAGATCGCCGTGGAACTTTAATAGCCCATTAATGTTCGATGAATTGTAAACATCGAGAAATTATTATGTGGGATTGGATTAAGAGATTTTGTGGTTTCAGAATAGACTTTTTGGATTTGAAAGTGATGGAAAGCATTTTTGCTCTCGAATAATTATTATTTCGTGTGAAGTAGGTACTAACTATCTCGAAGCTATGTCGCAAACAAATTCTTTGAAACATTTGACATTAATTCTTCTATTAAAATCGTGGTTTCACATAAGACAGTGGACCTACCTATAAACAACTACACATTTAATAATTAAGCTCCTATATTTTACAAGCTGAAACCATCTTATTGAAAATAAAATTGTTAACTTCGCGTTGATACTAATTGAAAAATAGAATACTTAATTTAATAATTATCTACTACGAAATAGTGATTGTTAGGTACTAAATATTGTATGGAACAGGTATGAACATAGTAAAAAATAGGTAAATGAATTGATCTTTAGATTTCAGCGTGATAAGAAGAACTCAAAGAAAAATGGTGGTCTGTTTTTGTGTGGCTTGTTTTCAAAAATACCACGCATTAATTACAAAATCATAAAAATCAACCAGTTTATTATTATATCATCGTTTTTGCACTGGTATTACTATAGGAGTTTAAATTATTCCCTCATAGATGGTTTCGCGTGAGTTTAAATCGTACAATTATAACGTATTATCTTTTTGCCGTCTTCGTCACGAATATTGCATCCCTTTCTTACATATAAAATAAGCAAGAAAAGGAAATAACACGTACGATGGATCGTACGTGATTGAGGAAAGTGGGCGTGTTTGGTACATTTATTGAGTGGAAATTATAGATTGATAACACCAATCATTTACAACACCTTTATTACACTACTGATTCACGAAAGTTATAAATTGAAAACACTTAATTAAGCGATCAATTAAATGCGTTTTATTATGTTGAGACTTAACTAAGTTGTGCCTGCCTAGTTTAATAATTATTCGAACTGTTTCTTGCTGTTTTGCAAGCGAGAGCTTATATTTTAATGTGTTGCAATAATAATATAAAAGGGAGAATAACATGTAGGGTATTCTTTTTCTTATTTATCACTACTTTCAGGGTCAGAAAATTAACCCAACGAACAAATCAAATCAAATCATTTATTCGCATAGAATGCAGGTATTGTACAATATAGTTGTTATAAAAAATATAGTGAGCCGAGTACATTCTGCCTGAGTTTTAGCATTCAAAATTTAACAATGTCATTATTTATAAGCTTATGCATAAACTTATGAAATAGTGATGGAGCTTATGAGTAAAATTATGAAATAGAGTGATACCAATAAATTATTTAAACAAGTCAGAAGTGTATAAAACAATGTCAATAATATTAAACTGTTGAGATGTCACACAAAGGGTCATGAAAAAAATCGCTAAACGTATAATAACATTTCTGCATCAAAAAAACCTTAAGTTTGTTTTTGAAACAAATCAAATCAATTTCTGATCAATTAAAAGTAATGGTCAATTTAAAGTCACGGGATTAGAATGCGTAAACGTTTTAAAAAATATGGAAATGACCCACAGTTCTTTCCTTTGAAGGACTACCTACTACAATCAATAATCCAACATCAGGGAATATTATTTGGTAACCTTACAAGCGATGGTATTTTTGTAAAGAAAAAATATTTGTAGTCTAACTTCAGATATACTTGAACGCATAACCTTTGCAAAATACTTAAGAATAACTCCACACGAACTTCAAACAACTTTCTATAATCACACTACTTAGTTTACGTAATAAGTCTTTCAAAAACACGTAGCGTGGGCGGTAAAAACTCCCTTTGTTACCGCTCGAGCGAGCTGATTTCTTAAATAATGTCGGTTTGTGTAGGTAGAGGGCTGGCGAACCACATAGCAGGCAGGCATAGGCAAGCCCCGGTGCAATCAGTCTTATTCCACGCGGACGCGCCGCGATTAGTCAACGCCTGGTGCAGAGACAACCGTTCCCTTTCCCCCCGACCTCCTCTCGGGACGCGAATATCGATTGTTGGTAATCGATTTTGGTTTGGGCGTGTATCGATTGTTTTGATGTTTTAATTGAATATTTTTTTATCGATTTTGTAACATTTATATTGTTACAACTTTGAGTCTGGCAGTTGGGATTTAAAACTGGATAAGGAAGGCGTACAATCGAGTCGTGTAACGGAATTTGATTGTGGATTAGCAATTTATTTTTTATTGGCATCTTGCCGCGACTTAGGCAGTGTGAAATTTCTTGTTTTACACATAAAATATATTCTATGACACTCAGCAAAATACTGTAGTTACCCCTTAATTTAAGAATTTTCAGAATCGGATCAGTTCAACCACTACAAATTCAAAAAATTTACTTCTTCATAAAAATAGTAAGTAAAATATCTACCTTCGTCAAGAACTGAACCGTTATCATCTGAAGTAACTGATTGCAGGACTTGCAGGACACAAAAATACTCGTCATTTCTCAAGAACCCACGTAGAAATCACGAAACCCTACCCACAATGCCACACTTCCGTCTTTCCAAACTTCAGGATGTAATGTATAGTTACACGCTGTTAAAGACCAACCACCGCACAGCATAGGTCACGTCACCCACAGCTATACAAGCTAAACGTTCTCCGCATAAGAAAGGGGTAAACAACATCTTCGGAGTCTGGAGACTGGCCGGCCTTTGGCTCTTGCAGCAAATTACTGTTGTTGAGCGTACGTCTTCGTTATTATGTGAGGTATGAAGTTTCAAAATGTTTGGGCGTGTGTTTTTATGAAAAGGTGTGTTTAGTTACTTTGCGAATATTAGGATGTTGTTCATGCATGACAAAAATGTTTTTACTGAATGTGCTGTCGGTTTATGTTGTTTTTAATAATAACAATTGCCGATAAGTTGGTGTACTGAAGTACTTACACCTCAGCCGAACCCTTCTGGGATTACAGACGTGATTTTATGTTGTATTATGTGTAAATAATATTTTCTGTTTTTTCTTCGTATTCAACTGCATTATTTGCGATTCAAAACAAAATATTAATAGACAGGTACCCGAAAATATTCATTGAAAATTCTGGCAGGTAAATCAAATAGTTGGGCTTTTACTGTCAGAATTTTTGTCGAAATTGTATGAACGAAATTACAGTAGCTTTGCTAAAACTGACTATATGTAATACTTTTGAGTTAATCAAGCAACGCAGTAAAATCCTGTCCTTAAAATAAAAAAACTAATAGCCCCGGGGGAGCTGGGTTTATTAGTTTTTTAAGGGATGAGTTTCTAAAAAGTCTGAAATACGTTTTTCTACATTTCTGGTCATAAGTATAAGTACTGAGTTTCGAGTATATCGAGCCGCGCGTTAAAATTCTTCCATAAAAACTTTGACACCCCCAATCCCCCTTTTCCATACTTTCGAAAAATAAAAAATATCAGTCTTTATATTTTACTTGGATATGTATTAGTGCCAACTTTCAAGTGTATTAACTCAAGGGATAAGATTTTTCATACAAACAAATTCCCCCTTTCCCCCCCTTAAACGTCGAATTTCCAAAAACCCTTCTTAGTGGGTGCCTACGTCATAATAACGATGTGTATGCCAAATTTCTGCCCAATTCGTTCAGTGGTTTGAGCTGATAGATCAGCCAGTCAGTCTGTCACGGTTTCCTTTTAAATAAATAGATAAGATAGCACGTATTCTTAAGTAAAGAACCACATATATTTCCTATCCATTTCTCGACCGCGTTTCCCGTTAACAACACGCCACATTATCTATCAACGAGCCTTCCTTTAAGTATCAGAATTCATTACCTATATTTTATTCACATGACCGTTTGTTATCGCGACTTTTCTCACTGCGGCATTATAATGAAGAGTTTAAATTTAGGAGTAATGGTTGACCAATAAGATAAAAGCGAGAGGGCTGCGCTTGCAAACATAAGCAGACACCTCACTGAACCGTAAAACTAAAGTCTTAAAGATCAAAATTGTGTGTTTCAGGTGGGTTTTATCGTGGTATTTTGGTAATGACGGACGCCTGGACGGCCGCATACAAAGCAGCCGGCTACCAGAATAAAGTTATCTCGCGATACATCCCCGTATTAATGGGCAACTCGTTACTTGGGTATTGAGACGTTTCGGAACACTAAACCTGATGATTTTAAGGCATCGAACTTTTGAAAAAATCAACATGGCCGTTCGTTTTATTTAACAGGCTAGTGGGATGGTGCTCCTCGTTTAAAGTGTGTGCTAAAAGTACGTACAATCGAGATTATTTCTGATGGCTCTGTAATGAAATTAGCGGGTGTAGGAATTCACGTACGGATATTTGGTCGTTTTGTCACTGGTTAGACACATATATTTCATAGCTAAGTTTTAAGCAACATGGCGTCTCGCTGTAAGTTTTTATTTGATTACAAACGTATGTCTTCTACCCGGAACAAGACAGGTTTTTCCTGATAGGAAGAGTAAACAAGCCCACATTTCGACGAAAACTTATATTCGATGGTAGCGTTTAGTTAAGTCACCATAATGGTCGGCTCACAATAGTCGAGCACGCAATCACCGCGATCTCTATCGCCAAGCATGACCACGGCCAATGTCTGCGGTCCCAGACTATAATTTGCCAGTTTTCGCCGCCTAGCTGCCTGTAATTTTATAACAACGTCGAACAACTTGAAGACTTCATTTTGATATTTTAAACTTTACCTTTTTTGGTGCGGATAGGCCCGTAATCATTGGCTTTCGGTTATGTAACGACGGAGAAAGTCCGCCATAATGCCACAGGGACGAACATCATTTTATAATACAAATGAGCAGTATTCTCGCTTATTGAGATGTAAATTGACCACTGTTTCGTCCAAGAATAACACCTTAGGAATATAAGTTAATGAGTCAATGTGACTCGTTGTTTACACACGTATAGTGTGTCGCCTCATAGAAAACTAATCTGGTAACCAAATGTTCATTCAAATGCTAAGGACTCGTGGACGTATTGCGCAGTTCCATTGGAAAAAATCACTATGGGCGAGCGTTAAAATGTGCAAAGCACAAGACGACGTATTTAAATGAGGCATGTGCCATAAACATCAAAGAAACGTCACATAAATCATAAAAGGTTTCGGAGACAAAGGCTCCTGGCGTCTCCAGTAGTCACTTAATAGGATTTCGTGAAATCAGGTCAGGATAACATGTGCTTCTAGTTCATTGTTCCGTATTGTGCAATCTTCCGGGTTCTGCGGGAATCCATTGTCGGCTATCGGCATGCAAATTTTTTGTTCCATTTTCGAAAGTGTCTTCGCTTTTTGATTTTTGCATTGTTTTGTTTTTGCTAGTCTGTTTTGAATATCACAACCTTCAAAATGTTTTCTATATTTGTTGCGTAACAGCCCCAAAATGATGACTAAATGTAGCATAATGTAGATCCAAATATTCGGGTTGCATGTCTGATGTCTATTTATAATGTAGTGCCTAGACCAAAGTACAAGCAATTTTAGACACTTATATGATAATATCACGTGTTTCGCAGGTTCAGTGAAGTCGCATTACCATTTCTATAACGTACTTACGTACACGCTAGGATCCAGAATCGAATTCGTGGGAAGTCTGAAGCGTCGTACAAAACAAATCACCGTGTCATTCCATCCATTTACTTGCAAATTTCGTGCAAAAGTATCGAAAAAACCCCAAGATAAAGGTACAAAAGTGTTCTATTCTAGTCGCCAAATGAATAATTACCTTTCACGTCTCTCCTTTCAATCTGCGCTCGGCGATCGATCAGCGTCGAAGAACTCTTTCAGTGGCATCACCCTTGCCGCGCCTCAGGTAAGGCGCAATTAATCTGAAACATCCCAAATCAGTATTACATTAAAAACTAAATAAGAAGCCCGCTGCCTGCCGTTTTTTCGCCGCAGAGTTTTCTTTTCCATTCAGATTTTTTTGACAGCACGAAAAATGAGACTCATTTATTTGACTCGTACACAATGTAGGACTGTTTGAGTATTTGCTATAAATACGCATTTTTCTCTACATCTCCTTCCTCCGTGGGGTGAGTATTAGTCTCGGATGCGAAGGGAGTCTCACGTGTTCCCTTTGTTCGATTTCGAGATTTTAGGGGAGTGCTGATGCTTGTATTCTCATGGAATCCATCAAAATAATCGCACACTCATGTATAATGGATTCGTGGTGTCAACAAAGTTTCCCATGATTAACTGCTGTCGTATTGGAAAGGTGTGATATATTCGTTGCGTATGCGTACCAAGGACAAAAATAATACTTTATTAGGAGTCTCAAAATTTTCAAAGTTCATAACAAGGTACGAACATATTCAGAAGATTTTTTATGTACTTAGCTACTGTATAACTAATTTAAATATAGGCTGAAATTGACGTATATACTTTTTGTAATAATGTATGCGTCAACTACACAGTCGTGACCTGCCCCTCAATTACTCAAACATCAAGTCACAACTAATCAGGAAGCATAGTCTGTAATTTCAAATGCCTTTAATTGAAACGGCGTCGAACCCCAGACCGTGCCACACAAGTACACGCGTGCCTTAAATCGCTCTCATTAGCACACATATAAAAGGCAATTGTTTCTAAATACTTTTTTAATGCCGTCTTTTGTTTTACTGAACACCATGCACTGGCAATGTCATATTTCGACGTTCTTACATTTGTTAAATGCTAATAGTTTTTCTAAGCTCAATTTTAAGGTTCTCGTGTGTTCAATGTTCGTCGCTCGGCTGGAACATTGGCTCATTGTGTGATAAATTAGTGAACATAAATAGAGTTTTGTCTTTGGCCATTCAGTTGTAATTAGGTAGCACATTTTGCTCTGTTGAATCGTTAATGAGACTGACTGACTGGTGGACAATAAGCGGTAAATCAATTAGACAATGCGTTCACAGATTTTTACGCTTTTCACAGTTGTCCGATATGAATATGTAACGTTTGGGAGGCCAATGAGTTTCGTGGTGATGCCCATATTGAGCAGGTATTTCAACTATTTTATCATTTAACGCATGTGTTCCATTTTCATGGCTATTCTCTTGTTTATCAAAATTTTTGGTTAGTTATGTGACTAAATAATACTGTTGCACTGAGACTTCTGAAAGAGTTTCCGCTTTCTAGTTGTTTTCTAAAAACAAAACTAAGCAAATTGATTTTATTGGCAATGGTAATTTGTAAAGTTACCTACCTACTAACAGAATACCATCTTTTTGCTCCACTACAGGGCAGAGGCGTCTTCTCATACAGAAAAGGAAATTACAACTAAAGTTTCACTTAAATAGTGTTTTCCTGGAGAACATAAAAATGCATTCGCAGACCTCCTGTAATAAAATACCCAACATAATGCAAGTTTCCGGGTTTTTTTTTTTGTTACTATGCATACTAGCAAACCCTTGATTTTGATTTAACAATATTCTTATCAAAAACTCAAGTAATTTATCACAAACAAAATAAGTTAGAACAAACCACCCGGCGATTTGTCCAAATGAAAAATTAATTTTGTCGATGATTAATATAATGACTTACAATAAAACGTAATTGCTGTTTGGAAGTTTTTACATCTTCCTCTTGTCTAAATTAATTTGTTTCAACAGAACGGTGGCAGAATATAACATTGTTTAACAGCCTGTAAAAATACTGGCGTTTTTTTTTTAAGATTTCAATTCGACCTTCTTTTAATGGTCTGTAGAGGTCGCATTTTGTGTTTTTCTTTCAAACTGTATAGAGCTGTTTTTTTTGGTTACCCAACTGTACATATTATTTTTTCTAAACTTAAACTTTCTCATCTAATGATAATGATTTCAAAAACATGTTATCGAGATCACTGGTTTCAACCGGTAACATTTTTGATTTTGGACAGTTACTAAACTCCCTTCCGTAATCCCCGAAATTCATTCAATTCCAGTTAAACTAGAAGACACCTCCCATTGAAACCCGAACCAAAACAATCAGGTGACAGCATGAGATATGACATTTCGTAAAACAATGAGCGGGATCTCGCCATTATAATGGGATGAAATATTTGTGGTAACAATTTATATTCTAACGCTGGATTCAACTTGACAATTTATTAATCAAACCGATTACCTCCCCTGCAAAACTGGGTCCTATTGTGAAAATATTGTCGCCCAAACAATCCTATGAATAATTAAGGATTTAAATTTTAACACAACAAAGGCATAAAACAATACACGCCCTTCAAAATGGACAAAGGCATTTCTGTGAGTGGCATTTTAGATGCCCCTCGTAAAAAAAATAATGTGCGGATGGGGGGGTCAGTTGATTGTTAGCACATAGTTAGTCGCCACATTCCTACTACATACCTATGTTTTAGTAATACAAACTAGAATAACTTAGCTTAAATTAAAATGTTTTTTTAGCTTTATTCTGAAACTTTTGCCAGCGGCTTCGTTTTCGTGACTTTCAAAGTTGGCGAAATTGAAATTGTGTATATTCAGAATGGGGTCATGTTGTACGGTTACGTGATATTTTGGGTTAAAAGTCACCTTCGACTACCTCAAAGGTATGAATTAATTTAAGTTTGTATAATCTGTGCCTATTTTATTAACCACATCTACGGGCATTTATTATTTCTCTTGAACAATTTATGCGTTGTGCTGTTGATGATGTTGTGATGCCTGCGATGTAACGTTCTACTACCAACATAGGTAATATAATATTAGGTATTCATATAGCCTAATTAATAACAAAAATGTAAGATTAATCCAGAAATCAATTAAGGCCACCATCGGTTCGGTATACGTCTCCAACACATGTCGTTCCCCACTTCCCTCAGCTTTTTCCATAACGACCTGTGAGCCCCTCCCTTCTTTAGAGAGAAAAGCATAATCCATCACTGTACGTCACCCCTATTTTGGTGCTTGCTGTTTCACTCGCACGCTTTATCGGAAAGTATGTCTTTCCTTGTCTCGCCCGCTAGGGGTAGTTTCTCTCAGTCGCCGCTTGACGGGTGATCATTTTTCTTGTGGCGCGTTCAATCATCGCGTCACTATCGCCTTCCCTTTCGTCCGAGGGCTTGTTTTATGTCCCTCTTGCTCGCACGGGCCCTTCCTGTCTTTCTGTGTGTCCCTTATTTTCTGTTAGCGGTGCGTGTTCCACTACGTGCCCGTCGACCAAATATGGCGTCTTTTGTGTTTGATTTTGACGTTTTAATTTTTGTTAATAAAGTAGTCGGTTTTTTAATTACTTTCCTTTTGTTGTATATTATTATTAACATAACAGTAGAAGGACGGGTTGGGTAAGCAAATATTTTGAAAGACGTTTTTAGTTTTGGAAAATACCTACTGGTATGCAGTATGTTTTTAATACGATTGACCCATTAAAATAAAATATAAACTCACTAACATTAATTATTAATAAGTACGTTTTATCGTTGTTGATATAACACTTGTTTAATTAATTTATCAATTAATATAAATCGTATAGTAGCTTAATGTTAAGATCCAGATTACAGAGTATTAATCCAGCAGTCATAGATACTCCGTGTAGAAACGTATGCAAATGCACTGAATGTGTTTAATGGATGAAGAATATGCAAAGAATACAGATTGTTTTACTTTTTTTGTTGCCGGTATAAAGGCTGTCGTTGCAGCGTAATAATATTGGACTCGCTGTTTAAGCTTTTCTAAACGCGTTAAATTAATTTATAATGGGTAGGAAAATTTACGTAAAATATAGATTTACATAGCATTGAAGTATTTATAATAACGTAGTAAATACACGCACCTGAATAGGGAGGGGGGGGGGCGGATTTAGAAGCTGCAAAACTCCACTCAAACGCACAAGATATCTGCCTTCATGAGAAGTTTTAGGTACGCCGCATAAACTTATGTTTATTTATATGTTATTATTTAACAAATGATAATAAATTATGTGACTACATGCACATAAACATATTTGAATCTAATTAAATCATGTATTTTATTCACACCTGCAATTATAATAAATTATAGTCAGTTTATTAATTTATACGTTTTCTACACAAAATAAAACGTTGTTAACATACCATCTAACAAGATTACACTGCACGTTGAATGTTCGTTATTTTGATTCAAAGTGTGTTTGAATCAAAGCACTTTTTATTTTTATTTTTGTAAATTGGCACCTTATATTTGCTGTGCTATTTCTTTTGTGTGCACATAATTATCTATCTATGTATCGAAAAACAACTTGCGGTTTCTGAAGGCCTTATGAATTTTATCCGTCTAGTAATTTGAATGTGTTTCGGTAAAACCCGTTGAGGCTCGCCTGCTAAATATATCGAGACAAGACTTTGAGCAACCAGTGTTAAATCTAACAACAAAAATAAAAAGTATCTTCCCAGTTTGCGTATACTATGCAATGTGCATGACGCTCCGCTGTCCGCTCCCGGGACCACCCCGAGCTCCGTAGATTGACTTGTCAGAATATTTGAATTTTAATCCCAGCCAAACGTTACATAAACACCACTTTATTTATTCATGAGCCTACCACTGCACTGGCTACGTTTGTTGTCAAGTGAATCTCGAATTTAGGGAAGAATTGGAATCTTTAAACCGTTTTACAATTACTGTCAACTAGACTTATTTCAATAAATAATAATAAACAAAGAATAAACAAAAATTGGTAACAAACGAATGCACGAAGATGATAATTTATTTGTAGGGAATCTTTTATATAAACTGAAAATGGAAGGTAGTTTCCAAATGTCAAATTCCAAAGTTCAAATCAAAACAATAAAGTATCGTTCGCTCACGCATTTAACCATATTATTGACATAACTACCAAAATAACAATATTTTTTCACTAAACCAGTATTTCATTCGCAGTTCCCCCACATTTCGACGCACGCTTTCACGTGAGTCGCGCTCTAGAATTATTTTATTAACTTATTGCAGTGAACTTCTGATGTTGCTACCTTCAGCATTTTCTTTATAATTATTTAGGTCCGATTTTTAAATTCTTCATATTTTATTACCTTTAAAAAATAAGGAAGAATTTAACCAATGAACCGATCGCGAGCGGCACGTCTAAATCGCGTGCAAGAGCTTGAAAGCGGCTTAAATGCTGTGCTTAGCGCGTTCAGTTTCATTGGCGAAATTCGCCCGAAGAAATAAGGCTTTAGTCATGCTCCAATAAACGTGTACCAAAAACTCAATTATTATTTACAGCTTCTTACATATTTATTATTATTTTGTTTTGTAATAAAAGGTTACACGAGCGTGCTGATTGCAAAATTCGCCTCAGGTAAGGCGCGATGCGTGCAACTCTTCGGCGCGGGACAATTGGTGTATTCTTCTTAGCACTACATGGTATAATAGGTATGTCAACTTCCTTCTTTTTATAGTTCCTTACAGTATTGGTTATTATGGAGCGCTTAAATAACTGCAGACGATATGTATTTATTTGTATTGTAACTCAGAATCTGTATTTGCTAAAAAAAACAGTGAAACACAGTTCAAGGTTAATTTGTGTCTTCAACAACAGAATAGAACTGATGGATATCGTAACACACTTTATTCTTGAATAAAGTCGTAAAAAATAAATAATACCTCAGTTAACAAATGGTAAAAGATTTTATCTTTTTTAAGAGGTGCTCAAAACTTCTACTAAGGTGATAGTCACAGTATCTCATCCTAAACATTAACGGAAACTATCTCTACCTACGCTTCTAATACAATTTATTAGTATTAAAAATCTCCAATAAAATAAATCGGTAATAAATATGGCTCTCTATTGACTTTTAATTACAAAAAATCCAATAAGTTACCGTCATCCCTATTAGTATTTTAACGTCATATTTATTCCGATCAGAATTTTATTAATGGCTGCAAGTGGAACATACCACAGGCCTTTAGAGCCAAGAAACCTTTAGGCGGTAAACGATTTGATGGCTTTTTAATAAGTTGCCTTACGCGGCCGGCATGAAATTTAATTGAATGACCTTAACGGATAGGTTGATGTGGCCAACTGGCCAATCAAGAAGGCGATACTACTGTTAATTATAGGGATTTTATGTAAAATTAATGAATTGGTCTGCAGAAATGGAAAATACAGAATTTTCAAATACCTAGTCAATTCTGTCTATATTAATTGCAACACTTTTTTATTTAAAAAGTGTTGCAATTAATATAGACAGAATGATTTAGGGGTCGAAGTTATGCCACGGCAACGGATAAAAACCATCCTTTTTTTTGACTCAGGTCAACGTCTACCTTATTAATGTTTTTTGGTTAGGAAATCTTCAAATGACTTCTCCCGCTCTGGGTGGAGCGGGAGGGCGTGTCAGACTTTTACTAAAACTAAAACCTACCTATGTTCCTTCAGTTGCCTGTGCCAGGGCACCGGTATCTCTTTCGAACAACCCGCGACCCTGGCAGGAGGTCACGGTCTACCTGTGTGCCGAATTTCATCGAAATCGGTCACGCCGTAAAGGCATGAAAAGCTAACTTTCGCAATTATAATAGTAATATGCAATGAAAGTACGGATTTCGAGCTGAAGTTTTGTAGGCTACGTTTTCCATTCACACTTGTCATCAGCACTTTATTGCTGGACAATGAAATGGATGAGAGTGGTCAAGAAATCTTGGCCACTCTCATCCATTTCATCTTGATGGATCTTTAAAAAAACATTTTGTTTTATTTACACTCTTCTTTACTTGAAGGTCGCTCGATCTTTTATCTTTGTAAAAATAAAAGCAAAGGCTGTAACTAACTTCGTAGTATAAAGGCACCTATTTATTACTTTATGTAAATACAACTCGGAGTGTCTCGCTGCAGAGTTTTGAAAATGGAGTACATTTTTATCACTTGTTTTCTTCTTTTCTTCAGATGGCCAGTTGTTTTTCTTATTGTAATTAGATACGGAGAGAGCCACAAAGGTAGGCCGATAATCCAATTTTTTTTTGTTTTGACGTTTACAGGGGAAAGATAGTGGCATCCATTAGGGCTACAAGGCTGAGTAAAGAGCCGACACCAGTTGTCGTGGAGTATCCTACATAATATAAATATTCAATAGGGGTTTGAATATGTTAATACAACGTCTCCTCATTGGGTTGTAGATTGCGTCGTCGTTTTTATCTTATACGACATTTAACTCCGGTAATTCAATTTACTTTATTTGCATAATGTCGCCTGCTTTCTGAAGTAGGTGAGTATGGAAATCTCACTGAATGGGAACGCAATTCGTTAGTCCTTTGAAGTGCATAAATAGATTGTTCATGTTGATTTTCCGTTTGATAAAGTATTGTTTTAATTGGATGCATTTGCATTGAGTTGTACAAATTTCAAATGGAATTGATTACAAAAAGTTTGTATATTTTACGCTTGTTTCAACCTACACTATCTTTGTTAACATCGACCGAATCAAAAAGGTTTCATCACACTATTACGTATAGGCGAATGGAGATATCTAGAATTAATCGGGCTCTGAAGGTGTACAAAGCCGTGAAATATTGCTCGCTCGTTGTTCACAATGGCTACGTCTTCATCACGACCCTATTGTTTTTTTTCTTTGGGCACCACACGCGGGATTGTTTTCTGTTACAGCTATGGAGTTGGGAAACGTGTTCTGCTGTCTCTGTGCCCATTTATCAGGGGCTAGGCATATCGAAGGCTTAACTTGCCGAGATAAAAAACATCTCTGTACTTAAATATAGGTTCTTACATTCTTGTTAATAATATTTATGGACGGTGACCCGACGATAGTGCTCTGAGGTGTGTGGTGTATGTACTATAATTTATTTTATCACTGTTCTGTCATTCTGTGTGTTTGTTGCTGTAGTATACAGATATTTAGAATTCACATTTGCTACCAAAAATGTACCCAAAAGTAAGAAGGTACATTCAATAAATCAAAATTCAGTACATAAAATATGTTTTTTTTTTTTTTTTTTTAAATTAATATTCCAATGAGTATAATAAACCCAATTTAAATCGATGAAACTAAATAGATAACAAACAAAACGTAATTAATCCAAACCAATTGATCAGTCACGCTTCCACACAAATTCTCAATACAAATCCAACATATGGTAAGGAAATAAGTTTTTACAACATAATGCCTACCTACCTACCTGTAGACACTACATATACAAAGCCACAATAGAACGGTGCTCTTCATTCCCCGTTATCAATCTACCATGATGCCATCTGTGACGCCACCATTACTCAATTTCCTTTGCCGCCAAAAAAGAGCGCGTAAAAAGAATTCAAAGAAAAAATTCAAACAACCGTTTAGAACACGGAATAGAGACGCGACGCTTCACTGTCGGTTTGATGTTTCTCTATGATTTACAGCTGAATAAATAGATATTGGTTTATGAGTTTGAACGGGCCTAGGGTTTATTTACGGTGTTGCGTAGTGGGATGCTCGTTGGAAAGGTTTCGTTTTCAGGAACGGGGAAGGTTGGGCAAAGCTAATTGTAGATGGCGTGACCATAGCTAGGTCCTAACGACCTACAATAAATTTGACATTTCTTCGTCATTCATGGGTTTGGTTTTTTGTTCACCATTTCGTTATCTTCTGTAATTTCATTATTTTAAATCAAGTATTTGACATGGAAAGTCCGTGTAATCGCTTTTTTCAAATTAATTGCGACATAACCTCGAACTCTGTTAAGTTGAATAAAATCTGTACATAAAGTTTTAAGCTTCAATATTCTAATTTTACGGTATTTAGGAGCTCAACAACGCGTTGCAAAAATAAAATAAAACCACCTCAGTCGTGTGTTATTATTAGCTTATGTTGGGAACTAGCTAAAATTGACATGAATTGATTACTGACAAATGCGTGCACTGACTGGACAGGTCCACTCATTCTGTGTGGTTCTTCGCTCAAAAGACCATTTCAGACATCAATCTACATGGTCTTCACATGATCTGACCAAGATTAGGTCTGGACTTTAAAAGAGACTGTGACCTCTGAGTTTGTTTCGGCCTTTCTTCTCATAGTAGTCAGTTAGGAAACGCCGATCTCATCTACTTTGAAAAAATTTTTGACGTGTAAAAGTGTCTTTAAAAACCTACTTACAGAAATAAAATCATTTATCATTTAGCTACGGCAGCGCCATTTTGACAGTTGCCTTCGCAATTTTGAGGTAATGCCACAGTATTACTTAGTACTACGTAAAACTTTATAGCTGCGGATTTTTACAGTGTACTTTTATTTAGCCAGAATAATAGATACCTATGAGAATATTTAAAACAATAGTTGTTCAGAAAGATTTTAGAGCAATTTTTCAGCATTTTGACACGAAAGTAAATTCTATAGTGATTTTCAAATTAAATCAAGATTAAAAACAAACCAAATACCTAACTATGGACCAATCGCAATCAGTAAACAAACGCCTTGTCGGAAATAGATAGATTCTTATCAGATTTGCATATAAATTTTCGGTTTCTAAGCGGAATGTGGCGGTGCACCCACACAAAACCGAATTTGGACTCTTGCACTGTGTGTTGGTACCACTGAATGATAATTTAAATTCATTCTCTCCGCCGCCCGCGGCATCATTTGGACAAATGCTGCATCATTTGTCTAAGGGACTGTAATGAGGTACGGGGCGGGAAAACCACCTTACAATATCAAGGAAAATCAACCTTGTATACTCAACTTTAATGTTATTTTTCCAACAACACCAACCGATCAGATTCCGAAATCTTCTGTTGATATAAAGCTACGCAAAATTGAAATTTACGTGCAAAAATATAGAGTTCATTCGGGTCCGTGCCACCGAAATCTCATTTTGTAAGCTGCCGAAAACATTTCCACAATGAAGAATGGAACTTATAAAGAATGTTCGTCGGTTGATTTTTGATCGGCAAACTTTCCTTTGAATGGATATTGAATTAAAACTTACCGTATTTGTGCTTTGTTACTAATTAATTTAATTATTTATCTCATTTTGCGCATGTTTATTCAAAACACATAATTTTAATGAATAGGTGCTTTTATAAAGGAAGCTTCTGTATCTCTGTAATCGGTGACTACAATATGATATTACTACTTTCTGTAAACAAAGTTTTTTACTTAGAAACTTAGTTTATTTTGCAAAGATCGCTTTCAAAGATCTAAGAGTCGTCGAAATCAAAATAATATTAATAATATTACCTATAAGGCAAACACTTATTATCAATATTATCTATCTGAAATCGTTACCAATATTAAAGTTGAAAATTTTAACTTTCAAAAAATTCTCCACACATATTCACGTTGATCTCGACTCGGGTGTCCTGTCCTACGTTCAAAAGCTATTTATCTCATGCAGCGCTGAAGAAAACTAAGTGAGTAAGACAAAGGTGTCTTCGTATATTGACACAATCAGCCTATACTGTTCCCACTGCTGGGACACAGGCCTCCTCTCTACAAGAGGGAGTGGACTGTAATGCCACTGCCACGGGTTGGCGTATGTCAAATGTCTTAATTTTTTTTTGTATTTAGAACATGAAGCACGATGTTCTCTTTCACCGTTTTGAGAGCAACAATCTTCTCTAGTCAATATGAATTTTGCAGGATCCGTGACCTGACATTGTCCAGATAGGCCCAGTCAAGTTTTTATACCATCGTATGTTTTCAAATTTTCTTAATCATGTTAGTACGTGTGACTTTTGAAGCTACGGAACTGACCAGACTTTTGCATGGAATACTATAGTTAATTACTCACTAACAAATATCAAAATATTTGACATCAACCTAAAACCTTACAAAAAAAAATGTCACATTTTTCTAGCATTACCGCAATAAAGGTATAATTCTGAGTCGGTAAAGCAGATTATGTCGTGTTATGAGCGGACAAAAGAGCCGTATGACAAACATATTTTGGCTGTGACTGTGCTTCTAAGATCGTGAGGCAATACTGAAAGATAGGTTTTTAAGTCAGGTCCAGAAAATTTGCAAGTTACTAGTTAAGAAAGATATAAACTAAGTATACAATCCTTATTGGCACTGTGACTCAGGGATTTTGTCACATAACACCTCTGGACAAAGACCATTGGGCCATTTATCGTTTATTTAATCGAGTTCGTCTCGCTATTTCCATCGTGGTCTGCCGCGACACCTAGATGAATAATTATATTTAATTATGTATATTTGTTTCATCTTTTGCAATAGTTATTCTCTTTGTCGTGTCTCACGATTAGTTCGATCGTGGTTGGATCACTGGTTAACATCCTGATTCAGATCAGATTCTACAAAATAATAATATGTATAGGCCATACTAATTTAAATGTTTAGCTCAATGCGGAAATCACTCTGGGGCGCCTCGAAGCTCAAAAGACGGATGTTAGATGATAGAAAGAACCATTTCAGGCAAACATCGTCCATAATAGTCCATAGCTGTTCATGACAAATTTTCTTCTCCATTTCAAATGCTTTTATCAATCAAAATCCCAAAATAACCGTTTCGTAGTTTAAAATAAAATAATTCATATTACTTTGAGTTGTATACGCGAGAAGGAAATGAAAGGCATCAATTTCCTCGGAAAACCTTTAATGTAGTACATACAGGCAATCATGTAAAAAAGTGTATATGTAGGTACATAATACATTACTGAGGCTCATTTGTATCGGGGTAGGCAGTCAGTGTAAAATAATCGGATCCCGTAAATGTTATATTAATGATCGTCCATTTGTACGAGTGAAATAAATTTGATGAAATTAAAAGCAAAAAAAAATCTGCGTGAATAATTGGCGTTCGCTTGTTGTATGTCCGCCTTCTGTTATTAAATTCCACATAGGTTTTATGTGAAATGTGGAAAAGATTGTTCCGTACAAGTCGGCTATATATTAGCAACGGATCCTACGTTTTTTTTTAAACTTAATATTCTACATGTTGCATTACTTATGTGATTCTTCACGTGATGAAAAATGCTTGAGGGAAAATGTGAAAGAAAGGGATTAAACAATCTTTCACTTAAGTAATTATTTCATATTGAGACTCGGTGTTTAATTATATGTGTGGGGATACTTACTGCAGAAACTGATTAGGTATAGAAGATACATTCCAGACCTTAATAGAGGCTGATGTAACTAAACGCAGTAGACCAAAATACTTCTGACGATCTAATTTCGCGAATTTGATTTTATCACGACTTTTTTTGATCCACCAACCCTACAGTCCCGAAAGCAATCTAGTTGGGCCCAGGATTACTCGTTTCTTTTTTATTTTATCTAATTGTGCCCGCGGTATGCCCCAGAGATGGGGCGATGTGTCGCGGAGTATCTACTCAGCTGCCCTGCGCGGAAACCAATTTCAAAAGACCCAGAAACTGTGTACAGAGTCGGATGGATTTGCAATTTTATAAAGATAAACTTAGGGGATTTGAATTGAAGAATTTTTGTTTATTAGCCATATGTACAGTAATGCAATGTCTGCCGTATAATAGAAATGCAAACTCCTTGGCAAATAATCTACAGCTCCAATGTTTAGTAAACTTGAGTCTAATTGCTTCGGAAATATTTGAGATATCGATCAAAAAACAAACCTTCGACCCTTTACAAGCACGTAAAATCCATATTAACATAGAGATGTATATCAGAAATCGTAGGGTAAATATTGTTCGGAAACGATAGCATACTCCGGCCCTGTCGAGAGTGGCGCCCCCTTCAGCCCGCGAGTGACACTGACGGATCGCGGGACATTAGTCATAGTCGAGACCTCCCGCCCTCCCTTCCCGCACCCCGCACTACCCCCGCACATACCCTGTTTATTTACTTTTTGTAACGCTATTGATGTTTAATTATAGAGCACCCTAATGTATCTCGCCTAATTTTGACGCGTAATGTTTTGCTTGTAATATTTCATTGCATCACGAATATATTTTGTTAGTGCTATGTCGTTTGTTGAGTGCTATTTTGAAGTGATTTTCTGTCTGCAGTCGATATTTCGTCGGCAAATGTTGGAGCATTTGCCCAAGATACTTCGGTAACTACCATCTACAAAATTTGACCGTAGTCTGGGTGAAACTGAACTAAATTAATGTTCTTCAACAGAGACATGAAGGCGTATTTACTTCGTAGCACCTAACTGGGCAAACTCAATAAATATCTTAGTTCAATCATTAACAACATTGTGTAAGTATGAACCGTGCGACCACGAAATCCAATCCTTACCAAGATTAATTACCAATATACCAGGTTCCTTAATCTGAAAATATTTAACAAGCAACGCCGAATGATCACAACTTACTCATTCACGTCGAAGTATCCATTGCCGACAAGCTAAACGCAAATAAAACTATACAACCTGCTTTCAGTTGAAGTGGTAAAACATGAGAAATACTACATAGTTTAAACCGGAATGATAGTTTGCCTTACCACTATGATAGTTGTTTATTAACACTTGAAACAGCTGTGTAATTTCGAGCTATCAACACTTCGTTCTGTTTTGTTGCTGAAGTTAGACTATTAATTCGTAGACGACGGATTTAAATAGGTTTTATGTGACTATTCATCATTCGAATAAACTTTGATTAGCGTGTCCTAATTGCCTCCTCAGTGGATATCTATTTCTGACTGTTAATTCAGATCTTCGACTTTATAGTCGTTAGCTTTTTGCTTCGCTTCCTATATAGCAACCTACTTATGTTTTTCAAGTAACTATTTATTTGCCTGTGGGTAATAGATCAGAAGACCAATTCCCGTAATTAAAAACGTTCAAAATCTAGTCGCAGTCTCATGTCACTTTTCAAAATTGAATGAAAAAACAGGTATTTTTGACAGATTGAAACTGATACTAAAAATACGAGCTGTTGCCTCTCAATTATCCGTAAAAATTGTCAAACTATAAGTACAATTTACGCATACTAACGTATCGGTAAAGCATATAAACAAACATTAGGATAAGTCACTTTTGTATCGTGAACTTAGTCTCAATCGTAGAGTAAAGACTAATCATTTAATTTAATAAATTATTTACCCCGTCTGTTATCAGAAGTGGGAACGGACCAGATTTAGATATTTATAAACAGGCCAACAAGTCCCCGCTCCCCCTCCAAAACAAAAACCCATCTTCAACAGTAGCAAGAGCAACATAATTATGAACAAATCGAATTTTCCATCAATCTCGTGACGTCATCGCTTACGATATCTTTACCTGAGAGTTGGCGCCCCCTGCCTTATCACATAGCGACATGATAAATGACTTGCGCCTATCTGTTAATTAAGATTTTCGCGGCTCTCACGTGTAGACGGATGTCGGTAATTTAACTTAGATGTTGTTGGATGTTGGATGTTGGATGACGAAAAATATTGATTTAAGATAGTGATTGTTGGTGTGATAGTGGATGTTGCTGAGTTATTTATCATCATCAGCCTATAATGTTCCCACTGCTGGGACACAGGCCTCCTCTCTGTGAGAGAGAGTGGGCTGTAATTCACCACGCGGGCCCGATGCGGGCCCAACACGGATTGGTAGATGCCTGTCTTTGAATTTTTGGTTCTAGGACACGTCGGTTTCCTCATGATGTTTTCCTTCAGCATTTTGAAAGCAGTGGTTATGGAATAATTTACACAATGTAAAGCGCGTCTGGGTTCGAACCTACGACCTTACAGCTCGTAAGTCGCAGCCGTTACCACTGTGCGATCACTGCTCCATAATCGTAGTTTCGTATGTAGGTATAAAATGATGGCAGTATTAACTAGCTCCGAGAATAGTTTTTGTTATGAGGTGTGGTATGAACAATTTGATGTTGACTTTCTGTTTTGTACGTCATTTCACTGATAGATTCTACTGATAAACTAGTACGACTTCCGAAGTTATGGAAAAATATTCGTCCGCAAATCTCTCTGCACCAACCTGAAAAATCACCATCTTATCTCTGATTTAGGAAACAATAAAAAATATTGTGTTAATGTAATTTTACATTTGCAATAAAGACTTTAAAACCTTACACAAACATTCTACACCTAAAAAACCCGGCTGCAAGTGCAAAGTGTATCAAGACATAGTCGAGATAGTTCTCTGATCGTCGATAGAGGGCGGGCCCGAACACCCATTTGTCAGCAAGAGGCTCATTAGGGTCGAATCTGGTTGAATCTCCAGGGATTAAGGGTCTCAATACGAGGTAGCTGTCAGGAGTGTACGATAATGGATATTGAAGGAAAAATCGTAGGTTTTAGACTCTTGAGTTTGTGTTAGCCTGATTTGATTGATGTATGGATGCGACAACATTTAGTTCACTCACCAAGTCAACAACACACTAGTCAGTAAGCACTCACCTTTTTTAATACTCTGTAAAAACGTCCTTGAAAAACAATATCAGAAAGTACTGCGAAAAAAAGTTTTTATATATGAGAGATTGGCCAGTTACAGTCTATTAGATTATTTGTAAGTAAAAATAGGTACGTTCCAATTTCAAAATTTGCCTCCACATTGTTTGCGAGCTAATTTATTATGGTGTATCATTAAAAAAATATTTTATTACTAATGTTATTGAAGAGATATGATGATCACGTCGGGGTCACCAGTGAAGAGATATGAGGAACAGGGGTAAAGTTCACTCATACTCTTGGAAAAGGGAGGATCCTCCGACCAGATGGATGTCGTATCTGGTGGGCAACTGCCCGATGATTGTTTTTCGGGAAGTTGTATATATGCTATCTGCGCGGTAAACTCTGCTTGCGCGATGCAGGATTTGTCAGACGTCAGTGATGCGTTTGTTCGCATGTGACGGTGTAGATGCCGCCACATCACTCCCCTCCGGAGACCGGAGGTCGATAGTGGGCTAAGTCTTGTATCTTGCGATGCTTTTTGCCACTGCCAGCTGAGGTTCCAGTGGGTCGGAACCGGGTGTCGCGTAGTTCGCGGTGAGTCGGAACTGTCTGCGATGATGCCCCCAGTGAGTCGGGGTGGCACTGCTTGTGCTCCAGTGGGTCGGATGTGGTACAGCGCCGGGTTGTGGCTGGCTGCTGCTGTTCGACCAGGAGAGGGATTCTGGGCTCTGCTTGTGGACCGAATGTGCAGTGTGCTGTGCCGAAGCTGCTGATGAGGCTGAGGGTGATGACCAGGTATGCGCTCGCGCTGCATGCTGATGGTCAGAATACCCGTTGAAGCCGTGGTTGCTGGCTGGCTGTGTGACTCGCCGCTCTAAAGCTTGCGGGAGTGATGATGATGACGTCACGCTGAAGTAGTTGCACGAAGGCTGCGCTGACGTTCAAATCACGTCGGGGTCACCAGTGAAGAGATATGATGATCCCGACGTGATCCCGACGTGATGAACATTATCTCTTCATTATCATACCAATTTCCAAAACAGCCTCAGATGCTGTCATAACAGATTAGTATCTTTTTTCTGTACCTAATTTACATAAACCTGCGCCCATTACTGCAGTTGGACTCAAATGAGGTTTAACCATTAAACCTGTCTCGTTATTATATGTTTTTGTCAGCACTCTTAAGAGCAATCACATCAGATCTGCTATATAAGTACTACATTAGGTACCATTACACTAATTGGTTTTTCAAGCAGAAACTCAATCCCCAGAAAAGGCTAGTTAACTCAGCAATAATTTACTATATACGATGTAAATCTGTGTGCGACGATTATAAAAACATTACACGATAGACATAAACTTATCGTGACCGCCAATCAGAAACGAGAAGTCGAAATAAATCGATGTTACATCCAATCATTACTCTACGTCAGGATCGACTCAATTAAAATATCGTTAATGTGCCACAACTAAACAAAAAGCAACCCTATAGTGTAAACTTTAGAGTAGTTTTTAAACTGTCAGTACTTTTACCTTGCAATGGTCATTATGGTAAATGTTGTATACTATAAAACCACGAAATCGGCGTGTCGGAATCGGAATAAAGGTAAAATAAACAGTCGGTAAAGCTGCGCTGGACACGAGGTAGTTTTAAATAATATAACAGCGGCGATTATAAAAATATCAACCTGTGAATATCACTGGGATGATGTTTATTCTCAATTCTCATACATTAGGTTTTGGAAAGAAAGAACTTGATGAAATACGTAATTTAGATAATCCATTGTTCCAATCATTTCTAAATCTGATTTCATAATTCTAAAAATGGATTCCAGAATAAGAATTTGGTATGATTTCTACGATACCACCACCATTTTAAATTATTGAGCTTGAAGGTTTAAAGCCGTCTTCTGAAACTTCCATTTTAAAGTCAAACAGTCAATTATGAAGTATGATTTCATATTCCATTTCATTGCTTTACTGCATTACAAATCATAACTTGCAATAAGTCCTTCAATTAACTACATGTTTCGTACATTAAATTCAATTAATAACGTCAGCCTGCCATAACACTCCATAAAATTAAAATGATCGCCATTTAAATGTTCGAAATCCATATCTATCTAATTTGTATCCAGTAGGTACTCTATCAAATTATAATTCCAGTACATTACTGGACTAAAATCATTGCGTAGATTATCTATTTTTCATAATCAACGTAAAGTCAGCTGTAATTTATCAAAATGATTACCTAAAACAAATACAGAGTTAAGTACTGTAATCTGTATCTTGTGTAGTTTAACTTTATCTAGGCCCATGGTAATTTGCTTTAACTTCAGAATTTTCTTGATAGTAACTGCATTACTGCTATTAACATATTTATGTATTGTAATACCTATTTCATTATTTTGTATATTTCTCACTACTGTAGCACAGCTTGGTCATAAAAAATTAGGTATCTTTTCTTCAGCTACATTCATCGATCAATCCATATTTAATACAATTTTCTTCAAGACGCAAAGATTTACCCTTCTTTCCTTTTATTTTTACTTGAAAACAGTATGTTCATACTCAAATTCATAAGATCGACGTCTTATAGTCATGTCATCAATGAATATTTTCCACCAGTATTTGCAGACTCTTCAGTCTCATCGATCATCTCGTGCCCTAAATACCCTAAAACATTTCGACAATCTACATGAGTACTTTTTAAAAGAAAATATTTACAGTCTCCAGCGGTGTTATCCTCGTGTACGAACGATAAATTACTTGTAATTTCGTACTCGGGTGATACCTGAGCTCAGTGAAAAAACACGAGACATAGACGTCTTGGTGCGTCGCAAATTACGGTCATCATCTTCTCATCAGGAGCGTGGGTACGCGTTGATGTATCGCTGTTCGGCTTGAGGGTACGGGAGAGTACCTATACAGGGAATTGAAGCTGCAGAAGGGGTTTTTAGGAAGTTGATGATGAATAAAGTTCCGAAAATACAGGAAAAGGATTTTAGTGTTGTCATACGAGATGATATATCTAGTACTAGTGTGTTGCATTCTAAATTGCAATCTCAAAGCAGAAACGTATGACATTTAAATAGAAGAATAATGTAAATTCTTTGAGATTCCATCTATTGTGATCGCATGAGCTGCACAATAGCAGGTTCATGTAGTGGTGAAATCGGCACTAACTTGCTGGCTTGCCTTTTGTCCAGGGTGAGCTAGACGATCATATTAGTATTTTGACACTAGTGCAACTAAAGGTTTTTTGAAAAAACTAGTGGGAGATTACCAAGCATCGGATTCGAATAATCCTTGCCACATCTAGACATATTTCAAGTCTGTGATGTAAATATGAGCACTTCAATGTCAGAGAGTTGGCTTAAAGAGTAAATGGGCGTTCAGCGTTAGGTTTCAAACTCCACTAAAGTTTGTGCCTCACAAAAAACAAATTACGAGGAAACGAAATCACCGCTGTAATATCCCGTTACATAACATTATGTTGCGTATATTGCCACCTGAGAATATTGCTTTTGTGAACGTAAGATAGATATTTCTGTAAATGAAGTTCATGGTTTGGAATTTGAAATTTTGGGACAAGGACATTATTTTTCCTGGGTGCTGGGTTAGATTCCCAGATCGGAAAAGGTGTTTTTGGTTTTTTCAACTAGAATTTCTCAGTAGCAGCCCGGAGTCTGGATTTGTGCCCGGTTGATAGCAATAGGCTCGCCCCCTACTACATGTGACTTAAAAATTACTGGCGAAATATGGATGAACTATAGTACACCTCTTCCTACGTGATTACAGTCGTGATGTATGTGTTATGACATTATTTTTAGATTAACTAAATCAAAAACTTATCTTATTTTTCCAGTTTAAATTAAAGACTTCAGTTTATTTAAAGAATCTCCAGCGCAGATTCCTTAAAAGTTTGATAAGTAAACTTGATGAGTGATCGTGATTTTTCATCAAGCATATTTTTATATTAAGAGAAATGTTCAAGTTCCATTACTAAAATTCAAAAACATATATTATTACTCTAGCATAATTATCATCAGCACCTTTGCTCCCCAGAAAATGAAGGGTATCGCTGGAATTCAATTTAAAGATCAAGAAGCAGCTGACACTGCGCATCCTAGTTAAATCATATCGAAACCAGCTTCCAAATGCCATCATACTTAGCCCATTAATCCGAAACAGAAAGGCAGACAGGCATTACAATATAATATTTCAACTGAAGGTATTAGAAAGGCAGTAGTAAGCGTACGACGGTAACTAATCGTCGCGCATGCGTGTCCAATCGGAATGACTGTGGAACAATTGCTGGCAACGTTTTAGGTAGCCATGGGTGCTTGACTTGATGGGGAAAAGGGTAACGTATTTACAGATATAGAAACTAAAATGTCACATTCGTCTTTAGCAGTTTTTACGTCGATAGCTCTAACTAGCTCTATTGCTTTGCTGCGCGTGCGCCTTGTTCTTTGCGCTCTTTGCCGTTCTGAGATCATGGAAGGTCATTAGGCAAATTCAAATTTACTTCGGACGGTATTATTATTGTGATTGAAAATTGAACACTTTTTAGTCTCGATTAAAATATATCAGAAATATTTATCCACAATATACCTACTAGTTTTTATTGAAATGGGTTCAAAAATTAGAGACAGAAGGAGGTTATTATGAAGAATTAAGCGTAAAATTAACTTAACTCTCCCCGACTATTTAGAAAAACCTTCACAGCAAGTTCATAGCCATCTCCGCCCTGGGAAAGGGAATAAATTTTCATATTTTTTCAACGTCCACCCACACCTAATAGTTTTTACGCATCAAGCGGTAGTCGTGTAAAAACGTAAATTACCAAAACGGATCGCCGGTAAAAAAGTGGGCTGGCCGACAGATCATTAGTAGGAGCCAATGGTCGTTACCTAAAAGTCATTAGCGTCAACTTTTACCGTAATTTGAGGTTGTATACCAACCCACATAGTGTGCTATGTGATGGGCATTTTCATTATAATAATTTATGTAAAAGAACCAATTTTGTGTTATTAGCTACGACTTTCAATGATGACTTGATGGCTATTGCGAAATTGTACCAAACTTGTTTTGTGACTTTCGATAAAGCTTTTTGCATATTTTGCCATCTTTTGATCATGGAGCCTTATTTTGTAAAATGTATGCCATACCTTACTGATGATTAGGATCACCCAATTACTCAATTTCCATACTGGTGTAGGTACATAAGTACATTTCATTATTGATGTCTGTGTGAAAGAGAACTCAAATTATTCTGTACTCTTTTTTTTTGAAATTACGGCTAGAATTAGTCGTTTAAATCTGAGTAACTTTTTATTTTTTTCAAACAATAACATAACATCATAAAATCACGTTTGTAATCCCAGAAGGGTTAGGCAGAGGTGTACCTATAGTAAACCCATAGTTTGCCAGTTATGCTGCCCATTTAATAGGGGGCGAGCTCATTGCCATCAACCTGGCACAAATCCAGACTCCGGGCTGCTACTGAGAAATTCTTGATAGGAAACCCCAATAACACTTTTTCCGACCTGGGTTTCGAACTCAGGACACCTAGTGGTCGCAAGAGCTACTGCTGAGCATGGTGTCTCTTACTACTAAAATAATTTCCTCAAACGTTGTCGGTATTGAAGCCAATTGGTATTTATTTCCATAATCGTCGGACCGCGAAAAATAAAAATAAAGATTTACCGCCATTGCTTTACGATAACGAATCAATCAAACAAAAAGCCAGCTCCGTTTCCATCTATTTGTCGCCCAACTTTTACACTGGCATAAGTTTTTGCGCGACCAGTACAGTCGATTGTTCTAATTGCGCGGTTCCATTACAATAATGTCTTATAATCACAGGGCTATTTGTAAACGCCGCGTCGGGCTGCAATGAGGTGTGGAAACGGACCGTTTTGCGGTGCGCGCTTTCAGTAAAGCGGGTGTGGTGGAAGTTAGAGGTGTAAGCGCATTTAATTTACACCTTAGAGTGTGTGGCGGCATCTACACCGTTACATGCGAACGCATCACACTGACGTCACACAAATCTTGCATCGCGCAATCAGAGTTTACTGGGCAGCTAGCATATATACAACATCCCGACATCAATAGTCGGGCAGTTGCCCACCAGATATGACATCCATCTAGTCGGATGAGAACTTTACACCCTGTTCCTCATGTCTCTTCACTGGTGACCCCGAGTATGAATGTCAGCGCAGCCTTCGTGCAAGTACTTCAGCGTGACGTCATCATCATCACTCCCGCAAGTCACACAGCCAGCCAGCAACCACTGCTAGAACGGTTGTCCTGACCATCAGCATGCAGCGCAAGCGCATACCTGGTCATCACCCTCAGCCTCATCAGCAACCGCATCTTCCTCAGACAGTTCCGACTCACCGCGAACTATGCGACACCAGATTCCACCCCACTGGAACCCAAACTGGCACTGGCAAGCATCTCAAGATTCAAGACTTAGTTCACTATCGACCTCAGGTTTCCGGAGGGGAGTGATGTGGCGGCATCTACACCGCTACATGCGAACAACGCAGCACACCGACGGCACACAAATCCTGCATCGCGCAATCAGAGTTTACCGCGCAGCTAGCATATTATATATACATCAATCGTCGGGTAGTTGCCCACCAGATACGACATCCATCTGGTCGGTTCGGTTCGGTCCGGTCACACATCACCTTTTCTAAAGAGTTTGAGAGAACTTTACATCCTGTTCCTCATATCTCTTCAAGTGCGGTAGCAATTTTTCCATCAATATCGCAAGCGAAAACATTAATTACATTTTTGCCAATACTCCGCAACGTTTATGCGAATAACACTTTACTATTATAACTTTATAAGCGCTTTTTGAATATTTTTTCATCGAGTTGTTAGTTTCTAAATGCAAAAATATCTTTTCAACACACTTGCTCCTATCGTGGCTCTATGGTCACCGCAATTAGGCACAGAATGACACCCATAATCAAACTGTGACTTTTTCATTGCTATAACTCACTAGTGAGTTACAGATTTTTTTTTTAAATTTATTGGTGGAGTGGCGTTGTTCTTAAATAATTTTCTTCGTAACTTGTACTTGTAGATATTTTAATGAATAAATAACTATAAATTCAATAGTGAAAACGAGTTGTGAAAAATGTTTCACTATGGAGGAAAAAAATAATCAGTTTTCCTATGCGCGCGCATTGCGATCGGCCACAGACTAAAGGGATGAGGTTATTTTTTTTATTTTCCGCGCATAGGGTTTGCGCCTATTCTGCCACGTACAAAATACAGAATTAAAAGTTTTCTTCTATTACAGAGAAAACAAAAGTTATATTTGAGTGAAAGTTTTATTTATTAAACACGTACGAGTTAAAATTATCTATTTAAATAAGAAGTTGCATGAAATGGGCAAGCAATAGGAACATTAATTTATTTGTTCTATTGAACACGATTTTTTTTATAATAAAATGTGTTTTTATTGATATTTTATTCACAAGAGTGTTGAAAAACGTCGTATGACACACGTGTGTATCACCAATGTTACACACTAGTACCATAATGAACTATAGTCTTCCTTTTCTGCTCTTTGTAACACACTTTTATTAACTAACTAACAAATAATGTAATAAAAGCTTACAAGTCAATTTTAACCTACTTCTAACAGTCTTATCGACATAAAACTTTGTATGTATATGTAGTTCGGATAACAAAACAATAATTTGGTGTCTTGGAGCTGATCTGATGATGGTACCAGGAGGTGGATAGTGGAACTCTTCAGTGGCTACTAGTAAACTTCTCGAGTTTGGGCTCATATGATTCGCTTTGACGAGTCCAATACATTGGGTTTAGGCAACGAGGATCTGCTGATGAAGCCAGGAATCCCCTAGAGTTAGTAGTCATATGTGTCGTTTTGATGAGTTCAATATATTAGACTTGGTGTCGAGGGTCTGATGATCGAAAGAGGAGGTTGATAGTGGAACTCTTCAGTGGCTACTAGTAAACCGCAGAAAACCGGAAACAAAAGTTTTCGAATGTACAAATTCGTATCTTTTGTTAAATCTTCAGTACCTAGTTACCTTTCTTCAATTATATAACAAATCATAGATTTTTTTTAAAGAACCGAAAAAGACGGATTTTTATATTTTGGACACGGTTTTTTTGCAATTCTCACTACCGGGAGTAACCGTACTAAATACTTATTTTCTGTTGAGAAGCGGTAATTGGGACTGAAAATACATTGTCATTTAAATCAAATTACATGGTATGATACTGGATAACAGTGAGGAAGCTCTTACCATAGCCATTTTTTTGTACAAGCAGGACAAGCAGGTGCCGCTTGCCACATGAACCGTTTATTGTCTAAATAAGTGAAAGATTAATAACGATTGAACGAAATAAACCAACTTTGAGGAAATAATTTGATACTATGAGGGAGTAATTTTTTTTTTTTTTATCTGTGGAGACTTGTAATTAGCAATTTATTATTATAATGTTATTAGAATGTAAAACTTTCCTGAAATAAAATAAATTAATAAGTTTTAACCAGTGCCTAAACTGTAAACTTGAATTCAGCCTAAGATTCTAGACCCCCGTAGCGTAGACATTTTTCGACGGTTTTTTCAAAAAAATAAATACGCTGTTTCATAGAAAAGTGGGGTCAAAATGTACGGACAACAGTTTTTTCTTATAACAGCGAAAAAAATCTACGTTTTTTATTCTAGAATGTTATGCTGAATTCATGGTTACAATTTTCGCATTGGTCAAAAACTTATCATGTGGTCGAATTAACGAACTTTTATTTCTTGCACAACCCGCCAGTCTCCTACAACATTCACCACGCTAGTTCTCTGCATTACAGTAACATTGTCGGTCGCTGATGGCCAGTAGCCGTGCGGTTTAGAAATCGATTCAGCTATTCATTAATTTAATACATTTCCTGTTAGTGAGCCTTGTAATTGATATCTAGTTTAATAACGTACAATAATGCTTAATGTACCGCAAATTTTGAAATACTATTTATTAGTAAAAGCGTTTCCTGAGTGACAATAGATAATAACTTCCAGACACGTTTAATAATGCTTTAACGATTTTATTGAACAAAAATGAATGAATAATTATTAATTAATTTAGTTTTGTTTAAGGAAAATGTTATTCCATCCTATCCGTTTCATACGTAGAAACTTCATTTAGTGATCTATGCTTTGCGATTTGAAACTTAGTAAAATTCAGGAACTAAGTATTATTGTGTCTCTTAATGAACTTACACAGTATTTACACTTAGACAGTGTAATAATTTAAACTACAAACTTCAAATGCAAATACCATAAAATATGGGCTTTGGGGGATGGGAGTGTTGGCAGTGAGACGTTCACTCGTCACATATAATAATTAGTCAGTAAGACAAACGGGTCACGAGCAGGGCTGCCGCGAAAATAGAACGAAGGAGTTGAACAAAATCGTCTTTCAAGAAACAAAACAAAGAAAATCTTTCTTTCTTGTTTTAATTTCAAAATCTGATTATAGTTTTTTTATGTTAGTGATTTCCCTTGATTGTGATGACTGAACAATAAGAGTGTAGTGGCTAAAATTCAGCAAGATTAACAGTGATACTACTGGTGTATGGTGCTGTGGACGTATACATGATTTATTGTAGTATTATTACTGATGGAAGCTCTTTTAATGTTTAATTTAATTTTAAAAATTATATTCTCTGTAAGGCATTTCAATAATTATCTATCGTGATCCTTTGCTATCTGAAAGCACACTTTAGATCATAATAGTTCAGAATAGTACTTTTTACATTCCATCCACAATCCACAACGAGCATTGGTGGCCCAGTGGTATCGGCCTCGACTTATTAGTTGTAGGTCGTGAGTTCGAACCCAGCCAGACACTTTACTTTGTGTATTTAATTTCATCACCAATGCTCTCAAAACGGTAAAGGATAACAACGTGATGAAACCGGCATGTCCTAGAAACAAAAATGTGCCAACCCGCACTGGGCCCACTCCCTCTCACAGAGAGGAGGCTTGTGTCTCAGCAGTGGGAACGTAATAAGCTGATCATGCATATTTTTTTGCAGGAAACCATAAAGTTCTAAGTCAAACGAACCCCACAAAGATCATTAATAAAATTAACATGATCACAGAACTGCATGCCAAAAATTAAACAATACACCATTATTCATTGAAACATCTTGATGCTATATGCAAATTTTTGACGCGTTATTCTTGCACCTTTTATGGTAATTGAGGACATGCAGAGGGGGCTTAGGAGTCCCCTCAAGAGAGTCTAGGATTGTGATTAAACTTTGAATAAAGACAACTATGACAGAATAGAAACTATTTTGAATATACGTGTGGCAGTGAAAAATTATGTTGGATGGTAGGGAAAGTGCAATGTGCATTCGATGCGTTTTGAAAGCCAATGTATTGAATTGTAGAATAATTAGGTGTTATAAAATTGTGACCTATCCAGTACTTACGAAGGTGACACTGAAAGTTCTTAGAAAATCAAAAACTGAACAATCTAGCAAGTTATTAGTTTTATTATATCTTTTCAAAATAGTGTCCGTTTACATCAATACATCGCTGCATCCGATGGAACCACTGAGAAAAGCACTTTGCCCACTCGTCCTTAGGGGTCTCTTCGACGGCATTTTGAAACGCAGCCACTGCTGTAAAACGTTTTTCTCGAAGTTTTTATTTTATTTTCGGAATTAATAAAAATCGTAAGGTGCGAGGTCGGGGCTATAGGGCGGGTTCCACGTCTAACGTCGCCAAGTAGTCGATTGTTTGCTTGGCGGTGTGCGACGAGGGGTTGTCGTGGTAAAGGAGGATCCTACTGCGAGGTCGTTTCTCCCGAACTTTTTCCAAGACAAGAGGCGAACAATTTTTAGTGTACCACTCCGCAGTAACTATTTTTCGATCCTCTAAAACAATTGTTCCGTAATGATCGAAGAAAGACACGACCATCTTTTTTCGCACGCTTCGACCTCTCTACACTTTAGTTGGCAACTCCTCGGAAGGAAACACCCAGACAGCAGACTGTTTTGTCACCCGTAAGTATTTCGAACACAGCATTTGAGTCACCTCCGTTAAATCTTTGAACCATTTCACGACACCAATCAACACGACGTAGTTTTTGGGCCTCTGTCAAATTATGAGGTATCCACCGAGCACAAAGCTTCCTGACCGCTAAATGTTAATGGAGGATTTTGTGCAATTGACTCATACCGATGCCTAAGCGTGTCCGAATCTGCTGATAACTCACTCTTTTGTCAGTCTTATCATACGCCGCACAACACTGATGTTGTTTCGTCGCCGTCGAAGGCCGTCCCTCACGCAGATCATCAGTGAGATTAGTGCGACCACGTTTAAGCTCATTAAACCAGTTGGAAATAGTGGCACGAGATGAGGTTTCATCGTGCAAGGCCAATCGAAGTCTATCATTATTTTCTTGTTTACTTATATGAAATTTGTTTACATTGTACGAAAATTTCCTCGCGTTAAATTCGTGCTGACGTGACACAGACAAATTTCAAATAGTAAACAAATGACAAATGAATACAATACAACAATAATATTGGCAAAGAGCTACATTTTCAAAATTTTAACTAACTTTTTTTATTATATCGTTTACAAGTGGCCAGTTTTCAAAACTTTCAGTGTCGCCCTCGTTTTCAGTAACATAAAAGGCGCTTGAACTTTTTCATTTTGTGCTATTCTATACTCCATTTATTATAACTTTAGAAAAGGAGCGGCCAAATAAAGACAGTTAAAATGTGAAATATTACTGAAATGAACTGCATTTTTGAGTTATTTTTAAATGTAAATGGTTGATTACATTACTTCGTATTTATCCTGAAATAACGGAGTTTATTCAACGTTTATAATTAAACAACGAAATGGTGATAACCGTTATTTTTCTAATATTATATTAAATGGTGATGTACTTATCTGCAGTATATGAATTGATTCAGCACCGTCAAAATAGGTTTTATTAAATCCAATCAATTCATTACATTGATGGGATTTTGTTTTAAATGATAGGAATTCTATCACCAAAATAGCAATATTTCTAGCATTTTATCTTTAATGAAGTAATTATATTGTATTCCTGGAATACTCAGAACAGCCCTGTGCAACATGGCGTGTGACGTCACACACGAGACGACAGTGGTCGGATGTTGGCAAAAGGCGGACTGACCCGAAATTCCACTTAGTAATGCCCAGAGCAATACTTGTATAAATGTTCTTGGTGGAGTTACTCTTAGTTGTAGACTACGTAGAAGTACGTGTGTAGATATACTAAGAAACTAAGATGAAACCAATAGGTCAGGAATATACAAATGTACTCACGAATAGCTGGGGCCCAAGTCTAGTAATTTATGTTGCAATGTAAACCATTGTAAGTTTTTGACAGATTTTGTATCAGTATTAGCTTTCGTCAAAAGCAAGCAACATTCCTCATATGCAATTTCATCGGTTATGAAATATGGACAAAATTCGTTGGGACACGGTGGTGAAATATGCAATATGTTCAGTCTTTATCAAACGCCTGCCTCTGATATAAGCTTTATTGAAGTTTGCGAAATCGCGGTACTGAAACTGCTAAAGGCCAGTGACGTGAATAAGTCAGCAGGTCTGATGGTATTCCTGCTATACTTATAATTCGGTGAGCACAAAGCTCAACTTTACCACTTACCATAATATTTCGGCGTTCTCTTAGTGAGGGAGAGGTGCCACATGTTTGGAAGACAGCTTTTATTACCCCCGTGCATAAGCAAGGTCCTAAAAACAATGTAGAAAACTACAGGTCAATTTCGAAGCTTTGCTTGTTTGCAAAGGTTTTGGAAAAAAATATTTACTCTTACATACACTGGTAACCCCAACTCTTCCCGTGGGTGTCGTAAGAGGCGACTAAGGGACATACACCGGGGGGTGGGCAGCAGCGCCCCCTGCAGAACAATTCCATCACCAAACTGCGATCCCCAACCCTCATGCCCAGCGTGGGGATTATGGGCATTACCCCAAAATGAATTTACAAGCCAAAAAATGGCCCCCAGTTCCCGGCCGCCTCGCTATTTCTGGCCATGGTAGCGGCTATGGTAACGGCGGGGCAGAGGGTGTTAGGAATCCCCGGGCTACGGTAGGCTACCATTCACTACTGAAAACATTGACCCTGGCGACGTATAACGGACGAACTCTGAGGCTCGACCATCATCTAGCGCAATTGGAAGTGGAGTTAGAGAACATTAAATGGCATGTTCTGGGGTTATGTGAAGCCCGTAGAGAGGGGGAGGACACCGTAACCCTAGACTCGGGACATCTTCTCTACTTTCGCGAGGGCGATAAAACATCTCAGGGTGGCGTGGGTTTTCTCGTTTATAAGGCCCTCACTAACAACGTTCAAGAAATCTCCAGTGTGTCGAACAGGGTACCGTACCTGATCCTTCGGCTATCCAAGCGGTATAGCATGAACGTAATTCAGGTCTACGCACCGACCTCGGCACACTCGGATGATGAAGTGGAGGATATGTATGAAGACATATCCAAAGCCTTGCACAACACCACTAAGGCTCACTTCAACGTTGTTATCGGGGACTTTAATGGCAAGGTGGGAACCCGGACTGGCAACGAATCCTGAATAGGCCCGCATGGTTATGGAGTTAGGAATCACAGGGCACAAACGCTTGTCAACTTCCTTGAGATGATGTTCTTAATGAACTCCTTCTTTAAGAAACAGCCCCAAAGGAAGTGGACGTGGTGAAGTCCCAACACTGTGACAAAAAATGAGATCGACTTCATCATGACGGATAGCAAGCACATTTTCAGAGATGTCTCAGTGATCAACAGGTTCAATACCGACTGCTCCGAGGCTCTCTGAATATCAACTTAAAGCTTGAAAGAAACCGTCTGTTGAAGTCCACGCTCTGACCTAACCCAATCCAAATCATGGCGGGCACCGAGAAGTTCCAGCAGGCTCTCGGGAATAGATTCGTTTCCTTGGATCCCACTGATGACGCCGACGAGACCCTACACAATCTGGTCGAAACGTTGAGAGACGAGGGCATCAAGTTCTGTCAAAAACACTGGCAGGAAATCCAAACTCTCGGATGAGACTCTCAGGCTGTTGGCAAAAAGACGGGAAACCACCCAAGCGACTTCGTCAGATAGGTCAGACCTGAACAAGCGAATTGCGAAGATGGGGCGGCGCGACCTTCGGAGCTCCAACACACGCCTCATTGAAGACGCAATAGAGCGAAACCGAGGGTCCAAAGTATTCACTCAGCAGCTTGGCAGGAGCCACCTGACGAAGTTTAAAACGCACGACGGGAGGACTGTATTGTCGAAGCCGGAGATATTCGCCGAGAGAGAGGATTTCTATGGCCGATTATACGCTGCACATGCCCCACGTTCCCAACGAGACGACCACGATTCCAGAGCCACCCTGACACGTCACTATACCGACGAACTGCCAGACATCAGTCAAGACGAGATCGTGTTAGCTCTGAGACAGCTTAAAAATGGAAAAGCCCCCGGTGAGGACGGCATAACGTCAGAGCTTTTGAAGCCGGAGGAGCTCCTGTTATACAGGAACTACAGAACCTCTTCAACGCTGTCCTTCACAGTGGGAGAACTCTAAAGGCGTGGAGCAGGAGTTTGGTGGTGCTCTTTTTTAAGAAGGGAGATAAAGCCCTCCTTAAAAACTACAGACCCATCTCACTCCTGAGCCACGTCTATAAGCTGTTCTCTCGAGTGGTCACGGATCGTGTCGCCAGGAGGCTCGACGAGTTCCAGCGACCAAAACAGGCAGGGTTCCGCGGAGAATATGACACCATAGACCACATACACACAGTGAGGCAGATTATACAGAAGTCCGAAGAGTATAATCAGCCCCTGTGTCTGGCCTTTGTGGACAATGAGAAGGCCTTTGATTCTGTCGAAACCTGGGCTGTTCTGGAATCCTTACAGCGATGCCAATTAGACTGTCGTTATATCGAGGTACTGAGATGTCTTTACGACGCCGCCACCATGAGTGTCCAAGTACAGGACCAGCAGTCCAAACCCATCCAACTGCGCAGAGGAGTGAGACAGGGGGATGTTATATCCCCGAAACTGTTCACGAGTGCGTTGGAAGATATGTTTAAGACGCTGGACTGGAAAGGTAAGGGCATTAACATAAACGGCGATTACATCTCACACCTGCGATTCGCTGATGACATAGTTTTAATGGCGGAGTCGTTGGAGGAGCTGAACCAGATGCTGGACGGCATAGCTTCAGCCTCGCAACGCATCGGTCTCGGCATGAATTTGCATAAAATCAAAGTCATGATCAATGGTCTCATTGATCCGGGACCGGTCGTCGTACATGGCCACCCTCTCGAAATTGTTTCCGAGTACACTTACCTTGGGCAAATTCTGAAGTTAGGTAAAAACAATTTTGAGAGGGAGGCCAAGAGGAGGATCCAGCTATGCTGGGCAGCGTTTGGGAAACTACGCCGAGTCTTCTCGTCATCCATACCGCAATGCTTGAAAACTAAAGTTTTCAATCAGTGCGTCCTACCCGTCATGACCTACGGAGCTGAGACGTGGACACTCACGATAGGGCTGGTCCAACAGTTCAAAGTCGTTCAGCGAGCTATGAAAAGAGCTGTGGTCGGAGTCTCTCTGAAGGATAGAATTCGCAACGAATGCATCCGACAGAGAACCAAAGTTATCGACATAGCTCTAAGAATTAGCAAGCTGAAGTGGCAGCGGGCCGGCCATATCTCACGAAGAACCGACAACCGCTGGGGTAAACGAGTTCTTGAGTGGAGACCGCGACTCGGCAAACGTAGTGTAGGACGCCCTCCGACCAGGTGGGATGACGATCTGCGAAAGACTGCAGGCAGATGCTGGATGCGTCAAGCTGAAGACAGGGCGCTATGGTGCTCATTAGGGGAGGTCTATGTCCAGCAGTGGACTAAAATAGGCTGAAGATGATGACACTGGTATAGTGCCATTAAACAATCACTTAATAACTGGCAACATGGCTTCTTAAAAAACAGGTATATTATGTCGAATTTGCTTCTGTTCTGACTTCTTGTCCTCCACCATGTCTGAACCCTGTCAAGTAGATGAGGTTTATACTTATTACAGCAAGGCATTTGACAGTATAGACCACGGTGTCCTTTTACGTAAGCTGCTTTCAGTGGGTTTCAGAGGCGATTTATTCAGATGGTTTACATCCTACATTGAGTTGTACTGAATGGATGCCACAAGGATCCCTTATGGGTCCTTTACTTTTTATTCTTTTATTAGTGACAATACTTCGTGCTTTACCCGTTCCAGAATAATTCTTTACGCCGATATGAATATTTTATGCCCTATATCTGAATTTTTTGACTGTATTGGTTTACAGCAGGATTTAGATGAACTTCAAAATTATTGTTTCCATAATAAACTTGAACTGAATGTTTCTAAATGTTTTCTTAGTACCTATACACGCAAACCACATGCAATCACGTTTCATAATAAGTTACATGATACCATTATAAACAGGATAAGTGTTACCAGGGACCTAGGTGTAACTTTTGACTCTGAGTTGCTTTTAGATATGCACATCGAAAACGTCGTTAGTAAAGCTTCCAAAGCACTTGGATTTATACTTAGATTATCAGCTGATTGTAGAAACGTATAAAATTCTTTTTTGAGCTTTTGTCCGCAGCCATTTGGAATACGTCTCACAAGTGTGGAACACTAATTATAAAATTTACAAAGACCGAATTGAGAGAATTCAAAGGCGGTTCCTACGTTTCTTGCAGTACAAAACCAGGAAATATACTCCCAATAATATAGCGCGATGTAAACGGTTTCACATCTTACCACTGCATGAGCGCAGACGCATTGCAGATATGACGTACTTATTTAAAATCGCTAATGGTACTATATATTGCACTGAGCTTTTAGGCAGTATAGGATTAGTACTACTGCAAAATGTTTCGTAACCCTGGCTTGTTACATGTCCTTCATTCCAAGTCCTCGTACAGGCAGAATTCGTTTCTAATCCGGGCAAGCGGATTTTTATAAACTGTCCGATGAACATGATTTGGATATATTCAATCCCAGTGTATCTCGGCTTAAGCAAATGTTGGTGAAAAGCTTTTTACGGAAAAGCAACTGTTTGCGTGTAAATGATTTTTAGTTTGTATTTGTCGGTCGTGTACAATTTTCAGTTTGTATTTCTGGATTTATGTTATATTTATTTTGTAACTATTTCTTCTTCTCATTTGTATTTCTAGTGTTTATCAGTTGAAACTTGTACATGGTCTTCAATTTTGTATAGTTTAAGGATATTGTATAAGTTAGCTGTAAGTTTCCCGAATAAAATAAAATAAAGTAAAATAAATCTGTCAAAAACTCACAATTGTGAGACCATTGCAACATTTGTAAATTAGAAGACTTGGGCAACTGAAGTCTCGTCCAATTGTGTGTCATGTATTAGGTAAGTTGCAATCTTTCTGAATTCCTTCACCAATTCAAGTCCCATTTTCAATAACAGAGTTCGTCTTTTATTATCTTCTTCTGACATTTTAAATTATTTAATTAAAAAAACTGTATTATCCCAAAACATGTAAAAAAATAAAAGACACAATACAAAATGAAAAATACGAAAATACTAAACCTAAGGCACCGAAATGAAAGTTACTTACACATAGTAGTGTTTTTTTTTTGGAAGTCTTGAAGAAGAATATTATCACTTTTTCGTAGTAGGTAGGTGGTACTACCCCACACAAATTCGTATACCACTACTTGCTATGTAAAATTGTAAATAACCGTGACATCAAGTTTTTATAAAATCATCAATAAACACTACGTGGAAAAATACTGATATTAATTTTAGCTAACTGAAAAACAACCCAAGCAGAGTTAATACCTAAAACTTACAGAAATGGGACCACCCCTATCCATTGAAAAAAGAGTTTTCGAAATCGATTCACAGTTGCTGGAGATATCGCGTAACAATGTTTGTTACGCGATATAGACAAGTTGTGAACCTCCTGTTACAAAAGCGAAGATGGTCATAACAATAATTATCATTAATTTCAGTTCTGCAATATGGTAGGCAAACGTTATTAGCGATTTGAAAGTGCAGAGCCGTTATCCAAATGCGGGACGACCCGAAAATCCACTTACCCTTCGAGGAAAACTTGGTAAAGGGTTGTGAGGGTTGCACGTAAGAGCTTAAAAACAAGGGGTGTTTATTAAATTAATTCGTCGTTCATAGGGATTTATTCAGCCACTGATGATTAGTTGGGATTAGGATTAATGAGTGAAATGGTTTAAGGTTTTTCTTTACTTTCGGAAAAGACACTTGCTGTTTGAGTTTGTCACATTTTTTAATTGTTATTTTCACAGAATTTACCACTGCAGAGAATCAGGAAAGGTTTGGTCCTTTTTCTCGTATTTAAGCTTTACAATCGTCCCAATTATTCATCATCCGCATCTGCCTAGCAATACACTGTTAGCCACTCAATTCGATTATTGACTATTCGGATCCACTTAGGCTGCCAGCTTTTTACTCCTTCTTAATAAAGTCACGACCTACCCTACAATACGAGCATACAAATAATTCTGGCAAACCTAACATTCCACCAACTGCACAGGATCTAAGCGGACCCCACAAGGTCTAGTTAGACACAAGGAGAACACGTCCCAACTGTTGTTTCATGTGTTATGGCTTGTTATTAAAACTTTATATTTGTGTCAGGTGTCTTAACAGAGTGCTAAGTTGTCTGCCAAATGGCACTTGTTTTGAATTACTGAAGACTATCAAGAATTGTGGAACTAGGGATGTTGGTTAATTTCACTTTTAGTTTCAAGGAGTTCATCCGTCGTTGAAGCCTAGTTTAACCACGGCACGTCATGTGTATTTTCAAAATGTTTTTTTTACGAATATTGTGTCTGTAGGAACCACATTTGCAGCATAGGCTGTTTGAAACCAATGTAAACTAAAGTTTGTATAGGAAACTGATTTCCTATCCAAACTTTAGTTTCCACTCCAATTATAATCACAGCTACAGTAACTACCTACCATCCCAACTCCACCATCAATAAAACATCGATAAACAAATCCCAGTCGTCACACGATCAGCTAGACGCGACATCAAAATGCTAATACCAAAACTACGAGCGCACTCGAATAAACTACATTATGCTGGGATGTTCAGCTGTTCAGTTTTACAGCTCAACCCGCGTAACAATCCTCCGTGGAGCAGCCGCGCAAACTTTTAATTGGCGTGCCATTAGGGCGGGCGGAGGCACTAAGCGATTTGTGGTGTACCGGCCCTCTCTCTCGAGGTTTTAATTTCTCTCGCACCTCTTGTGGGGGGCTTGTTGATTACGTATTCTGGATTCGGATTACGCGTGCCTTAGATGCGGAGGTAGTTGTAATTGTTGGATAGTGTGGATGCAGGTGTTATTTACTTAAGTCAGGAAATCAAACGATGGTTTGTTAGCTACCTATGGGACTTTGCTAAAATATTTTTCAAAAGTTGTACTAGCTCTATTCTGGACCTTGTCTTATGTAAGATGACATTTACGTTTTCTGTCAGAATAAGGAATTTGAAGTAGTAATTTCAGATCGTTTTTTTTTAAACACCAAGAATAATGTGACAGAAGGCCTAAATGTCGTACGTTTGATATTGGTAAAGCACCTTTAGCACGAACGTACCTACACAAGTGAAACACAGAAACTCCTTTAGTTTTGACAATACAATACTTCATATGTTTACAATGCTGTACAGTTTCAGCTTACAAACTAATCAGCAATTAAAAAACATCCGTCTTTTTAAATGTGGACGCGTCTTTTAGTCCCAGACAGATAGAGGAAACTTAAAGGCACGATCTAGTAAAAAGTTACAGGCAAAAAGTTCTCTCAGAAACGGTGAGAGCTGTTATGATTTCAAGTATTTTTCTCGGACGCTTTTTGAAGCAAAATATTTCGTTACATAAAAAGAAATGGGTATGGTGACAACTAAAGTAGAAGAAGAAAACATCACGAAAATAGATCTTTTGTTAGAACCACACAATGCAACTCTCGATTTTTAAATTAGTCAATTATAACTTGTGGGTTTTGGCGTGGCTCTGTTGAAGCGGGACGGTCATGTCTTCAGCTAATGACACGTCGTTACCGCCACAAATCTCCGACATTACAACGTATTAAAACTCTAAAACTTTACTCGGCTCGCCATTTGGCTTCAACAAAAACTTTCTTACATCACAAGATTTAAATTCAAGTCTCGAACCGCGCGGCGTCATGAAAATATTTTGTGCAAGGTTGTCTGGCTTACGAAAGATTATAGTTGTAGTGTGCTCTCATAATTCTTGTTTTGAAACCCACCAACGTAGTCTTTTAGGATAATAGTTATGTCATATTCGATGAAGCAAGTATGAATGCTAGTAAGTCAGTAGTAGACTCGAATCTTATTAGTTAAGTTACTCATAATAAATTTAAAATATAAAAATAATAACCATGCCAATAAGGTTCAGTATTTTTAAAGTAGAGTTTTTGTGATTCTTATTTGTAATTATTGATAGTCGAAACTTTTTAATTTTTTACGGTGACTAAAATATATTAAAAATGTTTTTATTCAAATAGGTACTCTAAACACAAACAACGCTAGTTTAACTCAAATGTTATAAAAAAGTATCAAAATTACAGTATTTATTGAAACTTACAATAATAATAACGTTTCCGGAAAACTATGTTCGTACTTGGCGCCATTTTCCACTTCTATAATATTCGCAAGTGGCGCTGTTTCGCAGATTTTCATTCGAAACTTCGCAACCCTTACCCACGAGGGGATGGATATCGTTCGTCATACCTTGGATAGATGGCGCGTGGTGCATTGTATTTCATGAAAGCCAGAACAGATGGCGCTGACAGAACGTCTGGATTTTAAATGAGATCAAATTGATCGTAATTAAATATTTTGTAATGGAATGAAATTGATTTACCTATTGATCATTTCGTAGGTTATTCGAATAAATGATTAAATGTATTATTTATGTATTAGTAGTATTTTTTTGTACTGGACAGGCAGAAAAACATCGAAGTAGAAAAAACAAATTACCATGGTACTGTTTTTATTCGTAAACACAATAATGATCTTCAGTTATAAACAAATGAAAAACGAATTTCAATTGTTTTATTATTTTGAAATTCGAATCTACCATACATCTATTTAAGTTAAAAGGTTTCGAGCGGCCGAACGCCGGCTGTCGACGATTAGCCACGCTAGCCGGAACAATTTTTTAATATCCCCAAACAAGGAAGGCAAGTCTTTCGAGTGTTTGAAATGTGTGGATAAGGCCTTTTTATTAGCCTCTTCTCTGCAGTACTTAATATATCCCGCTGCCAATGCCCTACAAAATATTTTGCCCTCGGTAAGTAGGTACTTTCATTTGTATAAAGGGTTTTTAGGCCAGATTCGTATTGATGTTGTATTTAAACTGTATCATTACAAAATCTGTTACTATTGATCTACTTTAAACCTGTAGATGATTACTATCAAATAACAATTAACCAATTGAAACTGTTTTATGTGCTGACTAAATTATTTGTTTTCTTGCTACAAAATGGTATTTACCACGTATTTGTTTGCATTTCGCTTAACGGTTGTCTTTGTTTTTGCATGCATTTATTTTCCATATGGCCCTGATCCACAATCCCTAGTCCAACTAACATAATGTCTATGAATAGACCTACAACAGCAACTCAAATCTGTATTCCAATTCCCAGTAAATTGTCATGTCTACACTAAGACAGCACGAAAGGAACATTAACAGTTCGCCAGCGAGTTTGACAGCTACAATACGTGTCGTGGTTGGAATTAGCATACACACTTGTCGCATGCACTTGGCGACCGACTATTTCTATCTCATTCATTTACGGTAGTTTGTTCATGTATGAGTAGGAAGGGACGATCGTGTGTGGTAGCTGCCTTGTAAGACATTGATGTGACATAGTAGGTGTGTATTGCTTCGTGATGGAATACGCATTGTTTGAGGAATGAACGGAAAACATTATATCTTGTTGCGAAAGTTGTAAGGTGAACGCGGTAGGCCAATGGGTTACCGACTCATAACGACTGTACAGTCTCCACACGTAGTTAGGACGACATTATCAATTTAGCACATGTGTAAAAGCACTGCCGCTCTTCCCCACTTGAGGTCCACTTAACGTCAGTCATGCTTAAGGCAAATAAAATCGTATAAGGATATAGTTATCTGGCTTGTTATACTGACAAACTGCCAGTCGTTCTTTGAGTAATTTGTTTGAATTTAATTGAGATCCCAAAACCAGAATTCACTCAATTTACTATGATACTGAAGGTGTATAGCGTAGCAAACCTATTTTTGTAGAAATCATCAGGTAAGTAAACGAAAATTCGGGAGTCAGACGATATGAACTGATTTACTGAAAATAATGGAAAAAGCCTATAAGCAATGAGAATTGGTTTAGAAAAGTTATTTTAAATACTAATTAAAATGTTACAATCAGAAGCTAAAACTAAGGGCCAGCACGATAAGTAATTTTATCGGTAAATCTAACTCCAATACTGTTCTCAATACTAAGTAAATGACTATTATTCAAATAACCATAGAACGTTTAATTTTTAACAACAAAGGCTGACGGGGGGAGTGGCTCCACAAACACGGATTTCCAATTAAGTTAGGGCCTGATTGGCAGGTCGTTAGTCAACGCTGCAGCGTGAATGTGGGCGCACGTCTCGGCCCGGCCCGCGAAACATCGCGATTATTGATGGCTGATACACAACAAGATGTTTCAGAAGCGTATTTTGTAAAACAAGGTTAAAATTATAAAAATGTTGAATTTTATGTTATTTTATTTGTCACTAAAACTTTTAAAATAAATATTAACTGTGAGCTACTGGCTATTTTACAAAAACTATATACGTTTCAGAAAAGCTGTGAAAGCTTTCTACTGCTGCTCGATATGGCGCTGCATCGGTCGCTCGCCCCGCTCCCGCGCTGCCTCGCGCCACCGGTACAGTGACGCGAGCACCCTCGCCTCCAGGTCCCAGGGCGGTGATCCGGCCAGTGCACAACCCGCCTCGAAGGAGATCGTGCGATACCCCCGAATGACTCTGACGGCCATCGCCCCCTGCGGCTGCGGATTTTACAAAAACTATATACGTTTCAGAAAAGCTGTGAAAGCTTTCTACTTCAAACACAAAATATTTTTCGAAAGAATCCTAATAACGATTAATAAAACCTACCGTATAATTAATAATGTTAGAATACACTTAATACCGTCCGAATTAAAATCGATCTTCCATTTACCTTATTGGGACAAATACTACATTCCCTAGTGGCGTTTTACAAAACGAACTAGCAACAAAATTAGTTCATAACATTAAAACTTCATAGCAGCAATTATTTGCATACAAGGAGATATCAGCACACCTTTCATCGACTCTACTAGTTTATCTGCTTACCATGTAAGGACTAAGGAACTCGTTAGCGATCCGCCGGAATACAAAAGTAATAGGATCGATTTCTGAGATACCATCATCTCTATTAACTATACATACTCCTAGACATGTATTTCTGTACCGAGTGTTTCTATACAATAATTATTAATTGATATGTTATTAAAATAAACTGGGGCCAAAAAGGTTTTACCCTTGATGGGATCTTTATCACTTAAGAGTTACTTCATCTCGATCAGTGTTAATGCACCTGTCTTCAGTTGCATGTTTAATACAAATTGTAACTAAGTATAAGGCAAAAAAACATTATTATTAGCATTATTGATATCGGTATACAGGGACAAATTAAATAGCTAGCGAAACTCCGCACGTGATGGGTCGTGATCATCTTAATATGATAAAACAAAAAATAATGCATTTCATGTTTTTTGTTTTATGTAAAATTTACAGACATCAATAATGGGTATTAGTATTATATTATCTAAACACGACTCAAAGCACCGACTGCAGCCAATAAGCTGGGCATCCTAAATAAGGTGAGGCGATACTTCACATCTGGACGCAGACACATTCTTGTTTTTATTTTCGCGATTTCAACTTGTAAAAAGCAATCACCTGTTAATCACTGATTAATTGTGTGAATAATTCATGCCTGCTAATAACAATGAACTGTTAACTCCAATCTGTCATTGATACTTTTAAAACTGCATAGTAAATCTTTGAGTTTTCTGAAGCATGAATGTCTTCAAAATTTAAAAAGGCAGCCAATAATCCAGATACACCTCGCAATTTGAATTTTCTTTCACTACCGCGAAAAGCAACCAAGTCACGCATCACTACACAGTCGTTAATTATAGTCTACTGTCTCCGTATAAACATGATCGATTGACTGGTATGTAGGAAAAGTGAAGATATCGGAGGGAAAGAAACATTAAGTGTATTCCTATGTCGGCAGTGATATCATTTTCATAGGCTGCCGAGGTTCATGCAGCCCCTTCGAACTATTGCGGACAGAACAGTTGAGGAGATGTCAAAGACTATCTATTTTTTTTCGGGACAGAAATTCGTCTTACAATATCGGAATAATATTACACCTACCGATTTAAATAGCTTCGATGTTTGCATTGCAAAGTTTGATTGGTGAGCTACTTTGAAAAATCATAACATTATAATCCATACTAACTGCCTACGGTACTTTCAAAGATAAAACGATTAATAACAAAGGAAGTTGCCGTTGTTCTAATCAGTCAGAGAGTTCTAGTAACCGTGAAACATAGTCAGAAAATGACCATTGACAAATTGCGTTGCTTTTGATTTGTATTACCAGTGACGGCAATATAAAGGCAATAAAATTACCATGGACTCTAGTGGGTAGACTCAAAAAGGCACCAAGAGATGGCATGATAGAGATATCCTGGGAATAGGAGGGAAACGATCAAAGTCAAAAAAATTATGGGGTTGTATGCAATGACTTCTTCTTCTTCTTCTTCGCATCCATCGCTTTCTATCAGGAGAGATCGAAGTCAAGAGAAAGACTTATCACGCAATAAAAATTGTGTGTGTGTGTGTGTTATGGAATATGGACACTGACAGCTTTTTAATTGGGTTTAAAAGTGTTGATCGCTATCAGCTAATACTACCACATGACTAACTAAATGACACATCAACGGTTTAGAAAATAGCGACTCCACTGATACCTTATTCTGTACTTACGAAAAAGTAACTGAATAGTAAGGCGTCGAGAAAAAAATAGAATGATTCAATCGGCCACTCTCGAATCTCGATCAGTCTTCGTCACTGTTTCGTGTGTTTAGTTGGATATCGATTTACTGTCGACACTTATGGAAAACTGACAGTTTAGACGACTAAAGTTTCACAATGTCTTTCAGGATTTAGAGACTGCGAATAGCTGATGACATTCGAATCGGTAGAATTTCGAAATCATATCATTTTAAAATGGTTTCTGAATAATGCTCTCTTCTTAGACCGAACCGTTTTATATTGATGTAAGGCACCGGTATACAGTCAAGATTTTATATGTTAATTATTATTTTTGTATTATCGTATATTATCTTTTGCAACTAATAAAGGCTGCGTTTTCGTTTTGCCGTATCATCTATTTCGAGACATAGTCTTCCTCACCCTCATAGACTTGCATTCAAGGATCGTGGTCGTTATTGTCTTCAAAGCTAATTTGAAAAATAAATGTTTTACGTTTCAGAGCAGCTTGTAATTTATTTACACAAAACTATTTTCCAAAGTTCCACTAACGTGTTTTCTTATGCAAATCTATGTTAATCTGGTATTTTCACGTTTAATTTTATTTCTGGCCACATTTCTCGAATGATATTGTCTCGTAAATCAGTCGTCGGGTGTTTTTCTTGGAGCGGTCGAGCCACCATGTTTTGTTTAGAATCACGCACACCCCGTCTGGGTTGCTTCTGCGATTGTGATTTACAACTCCTGGATTGTTTTATCACTAGTTTTACACGTAATTTGAATGTGTTTTTAAATAAATTTTGAAAATATTTTCGTTTTGAAATACATAAAGACGGCAACAAACTTAGCCTGTTATCCGTTGGCAGTAAAGAAAATTGAAGAATTTGGAAACCAAAATATATTTAAACAATTGAAGATCAAATTCCAACTGAATGTTTCTTCGGTCGATGAGTCTTCACCAAGACGTCAACAATCAAATTAATAACAAAAACCACTATTTGTTCAGCTCTGTCTTAGCATGTTGTGCTCGTCATATTATGGTCCATATTTATCACTCTTCATAGTATCATCATCGAGATCCAAATCTGCAGCAGATTTGTCGTATTCTTATTTCATTGCTAAACTATCTTCTGCCCGCGACTTTGTCTGACCCACCCCGTCGCATCGCATCGTATTTCTGCGTTATTACTTTGTTTCGCATAAGCGTTCTTTTTTATTTCTTTTCTTTTTGATCGGCTCCTGGGTCCTAGCGTGATACTATATCCTTCCAAAGAAAATAGACTATCAAATGCAAAAAGTTTTTTTCAAATTAAACAGCACCCTAATTGCGTAACACATTTTCGTAAACGATTACGACTAATCTCTAAATCTCTAAAAGTGACTAATCTGTTTGACTTTGACAGTCCAACAACATTCATTGCGTTATTTACATTGTTTAGGAGAATTTTTATCGAACTTATGAAGCAATGGATTACCAATCTGTTTCAAAACGATTCCGATTCCGATTGATGGTGTAATACGCAATTAGGGTACTGGTCGTTCCAAAGATGAGCGCGTTCAATCAAACATACAAAAAACCATATCTTTACTCTTTATAATATTAGTTTAGATTAGTATAAAAGATATATAGATAATTATAAAATATTAGTGTCACTTCATTTCGCACCTTAAAATTATCGTAATCAATACTGACAAGTATTGTAACTTTAGTAGAAGCTCAACGAGTTTTTCAATTTATATCAAACTATGAGTCAGACAATTTAAAACTGGCAAACATTTCAAATGACCGCTCACTTTACACCTTTGATACGTTTGCGACCAGCTATGACGTACCCATGCCGGTAGAAGAGTAATTATTGTTATTCTAATGGATCGTACGGGCATTCTGAACATTCCCCATTGTAAGGAGTCCAGGATCGAAGCTCTGATTAATGATTGTGCAGGCGAGGGACGACTTAGGGGCGACTTATAGTGCGAAATGTAGAAAAAAATTACTTGTTTTATAAAACCAAAGGTTGCTACAGAAAAGCCAGACGTTTTTTTCCAGGGTTAAGCTGAGCTTGGTCGTATTGAAATTTCTTATGCAATAGTTTTGTTAACACCTGTTCTTTTTTGTTTGTTTTATGTATTGTTTCGTTACTAAATAATTAAGTAAGTTCTAAAACTTTTACCTCGTTATAAAATAGTTAATCTAAGACTTGTAAAACTGAATAAATTAGACTGCTTATTTATATTACCCCAGTAGAAAAATGGTTGCCGGTCATGGGAATTGGTTAGTTTAAATTACTTATTTGAGGTACTTAATGAAATTATTTACCATAATTTCATAAACGTTACTTTGAGCAGATATGGAGCAGATATGAAATAGTACTTAATTGTTTGAGCCTGTACCTTCACTCTTGTCACATATATCTTCATTTATGTTTGTAGGACTACAAATTAACCAATACTACTAACTACTAATACTACAGTAATACTACAAAATAACAAATTAAACCAAATAGTAAATGCTTTCATAAAAATGTAACAACATTTTTTAAATTTTAACACTTTCAGGCTGATTTGCTTCATTTAATTTACTCTGTAATCAACTCTGTAACTCACCTTTTGCAAGATAGTGTGTTAATTAAGATATTCTAATGTTGTAATTATTATTAGGATTATTACTTTATACGCCGTCTATCGTTCCAATGTGCGATTTAAAACACTTTTCTGCAATTATTATCCACATGTTTTTTTTTGTTTGCCCTATCTACGTGTTCAAAAATATACATAGATAGAAAAATAAAAATATGAAACTTCACTTTACCAAATAGCCAAAGCCGGGGGAAAAATGTAGTACAACAATGCGTTAGCCCACTGTACGCTCGTCCTTAACGATGGTATCAGGACATACTGCCGCAGCAAGAGATTATGCCACACAGTTGACCGACCAGTGTTTGTTTGCTGAAATCGACAAGCAAGGGGCACCGTCACCCATGGCAGAGCCGATGGGAATTCTGTGGCCAGATAACCATGATTTTGTGTTTGCATAGAGATTTAGGAATTTTTGAGGGAGGATAAGTATTATCTTAGAATACGTATATCAATACATGATATTACAGAATATTTCAGTTAGAGATGAAGAATATGAAAATGAAAAATCAAAAGAAATATTTGAAATAGCCACATGTTTTTGTTATCAAAGACGTCGCTTTATCATCAGAACCAATGTTACCTTGTCCAAAGCATTTGAAATCTAAATAGATAGATCATCTTAAGTTTAAAAAAGCTCATAAATTAAACATCAAGGCGATTATTGCATACCTGCTTCAAACACGTGGTTTCGCTTCAAACACAAACTATTTTAAGACCCAACACTAGGCACATTGGAGGACATTAGCAATCGTGCGTGTAACTCCGTGACAAATGCCACTTAAACAACACAATACGACAAAAAGATAAAGAAACATCTCATTTTTTCTATTTGTCTCATAAAAAACCTTTTCTTTTACCTACTTTGAGAAACGCCGAAGCTTTTTCTATATTTTTTTCACGTGCTTAGGAAGTCATAATTGTGTTTATAGATGTGTATTGTCGTATTTTTAAAACATTTGTTGTTAAATTGGTCAAGGGTACACAAAACAATGACGTCGCAAAGTTTTGCGAAAAAGAAGCGTGTCGTAAAAATGGGTTTTGCCTCAGCAAATTGCGACTGGTTGTCACTTCACTAGGGCAGACAGATATTGAAGTATCGTTGAAAAATACCTGTCAACATCTTATTTCATCTAAATTTAAATAAAACAAAGTTGGGTTAGTAACACCATTTATAACTCAAGAACGGCTGAACCGATTTTTATGATCGTTGATTTGTTGGATTTTTCTCCCCCGGAATGGCAAAATAACTATTAAAACATGGGAAATTTTCACAAAATATAGAATGATATTATTCTGAGGCGGTACGAGGTTTACCGGGTCGGGTCAGCTTGAAAGTAAAAAAGGGCTTGAAATATGCTCCAGATATTAGAGATACTTAGCTGGTAAATATGTACAATTCACGGGACTCATGTTATACGAATTCAGCAGAAATACTAACCTGAAATCGAAACCTTCTGCGTAAAACGGGTTACTCTTCCAAATTTTGCTTGTTTTAGGTTAGAAACAATAGAACTTCCCAAACGGTACGTCAATGAGTCCCGTTCCCCGTACGTTGGTCATAAATCTTTAAATTTACCACTTTTACCGTTCAGTCGTCGAGTTGACAAAATAATGGTGTTGGACAATGCCCTGATAATTGTCCAATTGTCAGCTTGAAGCGAGACTAAATGCATCTTTGTTTACAAGTTACTATGTAATGAGACTGAAAGGTTAGTTTTCGACTTAGAACTAAATAACTCGTGGTTTAAAATAATAAAGATACCAACAATGTGAAACTAGTTGGGAGATCTAGAAAGCACTACCACCTCATACCGACCACCGTACCATCTCAAAACCATTGCAAAATATTGTGTAATACATAAGGAATCTTATGAAATTTGAAAAAATCTACCCAAAATATTTAAACGCACATTTTCAGCAAAACAAACCCTTCGCTTCTGACTTTAGATAGCGGAAAAAAATTCGCAAAACATGAAAGCAGCTAAGCCCCAGTTTTATGACAGGCGGCGCGCTTTATCAAAGAACCAGAACAAACTAGAAAGTATTTTATTGTTTTAAGGCACTATAAAAGTAACATGTTTGTATTCAACGAGCCGCCTACGCCTCCTGTTTCGACGTGCCGACGAAAAACAATGCTTGGATGTAGACTACTTCGGAAGGTGCGTATGGTTCAAAGGCAAATTCAGGTTGTGGCCCTTTGTTTGAGTTCTGCCGGTGGATGGGAATGGACGTCGGTCTTCTTTAGTAGCTGATTGGTTACAGATAAGCTGAGCTTAATACAAAAGTAAAAAGTCTTATTTCATCATGCACCTCTTTTGTTTTACGATATCGACAGGACTGGTCAGAAATACTCTTGGCATACCTAATAGCTGATGGAATTGGAAGGATTGAGGGGCAACTATTTTCTAAACGGAACGATCGATGTTAAATCCAATTCTTAAGCCGGCAATGCGTGTTTAACTAACATAGAGACAGCCCATTTGTCGAGCCTCGCCATTGTTCGACAACGCTCGCCTAGCTGACCGAGTGCAGGCGAGCGCCAACGTGTATACGGTTCGTTTGGCGTGCCTCTCCACTACCCTGGATCGCTCGCTGGGAGTCGTCTCAATTCGGATCAGAGTCGGTTTTTCTGCACAAATCAAAGGCACTCGCCTTGTATCAATTTGCGTATGCTCGCGTTGGCTGAGACTTGGCCAACATGTAGACAGTAGCACTCGCCTTGTATCAATTTGTCTACGCTCGCGTTGTCTGAGGCTTGGCCAACATGTAATAGCTTAAGATACCCGTGGTATCTTTTGGTGACATTGCTAGCGCAAACTCCTTGTAAATAATTCTTGGTCTTGCACTGTTCAGTATTATCTTCCTTTCAGGTGTCTTTCTGAATGTCCTTTTGTATTTTTATCGACACTGTACAAATATCAGAAAAGCGACAGATGTCAAATTTTTTCGCACAAACCATAAATTAGAGAAAAAGATCTAAAGTAAATATCAACCGAAAAGCCCCGCGGTAAAACCAAATACAATATTCTGAATAAGCCATCGATTGATTTCGTAAGATTAATGGTTGCACATTGTCAGCGCCACTGTATGACGAGAAGGCTAACCGAATTTGCGCAACCAAAATGTGTTTTATAACCTTATGTATAAGAGCGAACAAATTTCATTTTTGAAATCTTTTTGAACTGACAGAGCAATGAATGGTGTTCACTGTTTTTATTACCAACGTAACTTAAACTCAGCTTTATTTTCTGAGCTACAAAATTCAAATTTCAACACTTCAGTATTTCTTATTTAAGACTTTTCGTCATAGAAGCCTGAAAGTTGGGGTTCGATAGAATTGATTTTGGAATTCAGTGTGAAATTGAAATAAAAGTTTTTTATTTGAAAGCACAGTCGAGTCGACACAAAGTAAGATTGGCTCTACGGTTAATCTGACGATTAAATATTTATTTGTTTGGTTTTAAAAACCAATAGTGCTATTTGCCCCGATTTAAATGTTCGACCACATTGGAGTGTAATGGGTTGAAGTTAATATTTTTTTGATTTATGATCGCTTACTCCGTCTGGCGCCCAATTTACTTTTATGTTTTACTAATGTTGGCATCGAGAATTTATTCTTCATGGCTATTTGAATATATTTTTCATTGACCTTATTCCTTGAATTTAAATTTTCAGTTAGAAAATAATATAAAATGAAGATCATTAATTGTGTTTCGGGTAACTAAGAAAATAACAAACGAAGATTTTTATTTGTCTAGGTAACTTAAATCAATTCTGTTAAAATATATTTCAATACGAATGATGACTAATATTAAAAATGTTCGAAAAAATAATGTAATTTCAAAGACGGCATACTAAAAATTAGATAATCAATAAAATCTGTTATATCGATGTAAATTCGACGAAGCTACACGCTTTAAAAGTTATTGGACGGGAATTATTCTCGTCCTTGTCGCGCGGTACGGACAATGTATGTTGTTACATAGTCGTGACGTCACTTTTACGATAATGCTGTCCTTGTCTAACTCTTATTTTAAAACGTTTATAACTTGCTTTAATTTTGTATACGTTTTATATTATTATCTGGAAACAAATGTTTATTTGAGTTAAAAATAATTTAAAAAAATCATCATCCCTATATTTTCCGAGAAATATCTGCCACAAATCGATCGATATTCCGAATCAAATGCAAGGCGGAGAACACAATGCACTCGGTTGGTGGGTGTACGCATGTATGTAACAGATGTGAATCGCTCTGGACAGGAGGTGTGTACTGTGACAAAGAATGCATATGTCGCTCTCACTGCCGAATGTGTGTACCGATGCTTACTATTGGGCGCCAATAATGCGGACGTTGCATGAGTAAGCAGTTTTAGTATTGCAGGTAATACAAGCTATGTACTATTTATAGGTATAGCCCTAATTCTTAGGGCGGTAGATACCTATCCTAGAACAAACTAGATTTGAGTCTGGATTAGCATGACATCTAGCAGTTTCCGTGGCTGTTCAATGGGTTTGATACTTTCGTTCTAAAACCTTTAATTGATTCTGCATTTGTTTGTGTGATCTATTTGTATTTGTAGATATATAAGATATATAGATATATTGTATATAAGGCTGTAAATAGACATAACCGAGTTTGAATTTATTCATTTATAATTGGAAGTAGTATAGTTTATTCAAATTTTTTATCTTTATGCGTAGGAACAAGGAAGGTCCATAATTTTGAAGTTTGTTAAAATTTTGATAGCAATAAAATTATGTCCTTGTTTAATTAAAAGACAAACAGTAGGTAGATTTATTTTCATACGAAGGAAATATTCTCCGTAGGTAGGTTAGTAGGTACATAAGTAAGTACAATCCGTATGGAATAAGGTTTTAATAAAAATAACAATAAAATATTACAGATACCTACTTATAATTGAAGTTGGCTATAGGAAATCTGTTTTCCTATCATCGACTATTTCAAGCCAGACTTTTCTACAATTTAACATTCGTATTTAAAGCTCCAATAAATTAATTACTTGAAACATCAACGACATTAAAATCGCAAAGTCGTGTCACATACGTCGCACGCGCACAGTCGCATGCTGCGCCATTGTCGCTACCCCCGATTGAACTGTTACACGTCGAGATGAGTTATGTTCTAAACCAGGCCTGCGTTTAATACAGGGTGCGTTTGAGTTTATTTTGGGGACGGAAAGAGTTACTTTTAAGTTTTGGTTTAAGTTGTCGTTTCTTTTGGTAAATATTTTTTAAACAAAATAAATAGCGATTGGGATATTTCTTTTAGGACCGATTTTTCAATCCTCAATTATGTCGGCGAAAAATCTAGAAAAATCTAGAGTATAAAATTATCTGGCTGTTTAACAGGCGATTTTTTTTTTTAATTATCCGTAAACGACAAAAAAATTAGAGAAAATTACTGAATGAAATGAGTTCTTAAAATAACTAGAGAATAACTATCGGTGGCCTATGTTAGCGAACTTTACAATATATTATGTAAATGTGCAAGGGAAATGCACAGAGACAGTATTCAACGTGTTAGACGAGAATAGCAACTAAACGTGTAAATCTCCACTTGTTACATAAAAAATGCCACCAGATGCATAGAATCGCAGGGTGAGTAGTAGTTTTTTACATTGGTGGCACACACAACTGTTTCACCATTGACCATTGAAAAACTGAATCTTGCTATCTATGGAATAACTGGTTGTATATCTGAGGATTGAAAAATCGGCCCTTAGACATTTAAACGTAACAAACGAACGAACGTTAGACATCTTACTTGAACCTTTGGTTACCGACTTGTTGCTCAGTTGTATGCTTGTAGGGGCTTTAGTTGAGTTGTAGTTGGTTTGTTTAGGGTTTTGGACTCAGCAGCTTAAAAAAACACCTTCATAATTGTTACAGAATTATAAATGTTACATTTTGAATTGATAACAGAATCAAATGACAATGCCAGATCCTGCCCCAGCTATTTACAGGAAATTTCAATTAGTGAGAATAGTTGTAATGATAATAGGACCTATTCATAATACACTGTTTTTCAGTAGAACTTGCCGATTACAAATCAATGATAAGAGTAATTCAACCCCTGAATTTCCTATTGCGTTACTTATTGCGCATGATACACAACAAAAAAAGTTTTAAATACCTGTAAAACAAAACTCATATCACGATTATATTAATTATAATAATGCGTAACGTATATGTTGTTTAAATCGCTTTTTAACAATTATAAAACTGCACCTAACCTATAATCAATGTCAATTTTGTTTTAAGATTTTAACAGAAACCGCAAGTTCTACTGACATTAAGACAAATGTTTAGTTAACAGTAATAAATAAGCTTTAAGATGCTGCATATTGCAGGCTTGTAAATTACTTTTTGATTTGAGTGGGGCAAAGTTCTATAGAGTTTCTGGCATTGTCCTTTGTAGCACTTATAAATGATAAATTGTTAACAGTGTTAGTAAGTGTAACAGTTAAATGAAGATCGTAAGTGTTCTGAACATCGACGTCGGCGTAGTCGCTGTCGCGCCGCACGTTGTTGCCGTACCGTGCATTTATATCTAAAACTGTTACACATATTAACACGTATAAAAGGTAACACTTTTGTTCTATAAAATTATTGTATCTGTTACACTTAACAATGTGTTTCTTTTGAACCAGTTTAAAAACACAGTGTTAATAACCCTTATTACGATTACAGTTTGAGTTTCTGATTTTTGTAGGCCCGCGGCTTTGCTCGTGTAGAGTTTGTAGTATCTTCCGCGTAGATTTAATAGTAGTACTTTTTGAATGCTACGTGTTTCGGTGACGAACAAAACCCATTTCTATATCTTAACCCTCTCATGGTCTATCTGCGTGCCATACATCGAAATCCGTTGAAGCGTGAATAGGTAAAAGACAGACAGACAGACGCACTTTCGCATTTATTATAATACTAGCCTTTGCCCGCGGCTTCGTCCGCGTGGAGGTCGGAAATTATTCCGTACTTACGGGAACGTACTGCCGAGATAAAAAGTTTTCTTTGCGTTAATGCACGTTAAAACTATCCGTGTGCCAAATTTTATACAAATGAGTTCAGTAGTTTTTGCGTGAAAGTGTAACAAACATCCATCCATCCTCACAAACTTTCGCGTTTATAATATTAGTAGGAATTAATCAGGATTAAGCAGGATAATATGTATGACTTGCTATGCTCCCGAAACTACCTTGTCAATGTCTGATACTAAAACGCTGTAGCAAGAAAAATCTATCATTTGTTGCTCGAAAATTACTTGCTTGAAGAAACAACATTTCAGTACCTACTTGTGCCTAAATATTGTTATTGTGAGTGGTACTTAGTTATAACTATTATATACAGTGATATAATTAATGAAATTGACTGCCTCGTGGGTCTAGTTGTTGCAATCGCTACTACTGAGCAAGAGGTCCTGGGTTCGATTCCCAGGTCGTGCTATTGGGTTTTTCTATATGGAATTTCTCAGTAGCAGACCGGAGTATGGATTTGTGCCCGGTTGATGGCAATAGGTTCTCCCCCTATTACATGGGACTTAAACATAACTGGCGAAATGTGGGTGTACAGGTACAACTCTGCCTAACCCTTCGGGGAAACAAGGCTTGATGTTATGTATAATTGATAAGAGAGAAATATCATTCTGCTAATTGTGCTATGAAAGCATTTTCAAAAAAGCTAAATCCAGTCGTTCCAAAGTATTTAATTTAAGTGGATACACTTATACACCCTGTATAAAATGCAATCGCCAATGCAGCACAGTGACACACATACGCGGCTTTACACTAAACCAATAATAGAAATCAATCCATACTCCCTCTCTCACTCACACAGACACAACGCAATCAAAGATCTACCCATGCCTACGCGCACACACACATACCAAGTATTGGAAATATTGGCTTTGCAAACATTTACGGGATATTTGCAAAAGGTTCCGCCAATCGGACCATGTATACCCTTCCCTTTCTATTCTAACAGTTGAACTAACAAAAGAGTGGGATAGCGCACCCGGGCTTACAACTTCGCAGAGGGACAATGGTGACGCTATTGTTGAAAGTACCCCAAACTTTTTTTAGGTCATAAAAGTATTACATTTGTTAGGGTCGTGCCGCCTTTATGCACTTACACCATTCGTTTCACAGACAACTCCGGAGACGGGTCGCCGTCTCCTACGATGTCCAGTTTCAGTGCTAATTAGTTAAAATCAGGGCAAGTAAATCAGTGTCAGTGACGGATATTTTAATAAAATTATGTCTCTAGCGGCTACTACTAATCGTGCTAGTGAAATGTGGAACAATCATACAGATGTGAACCCTCAAAGGGCGAGACAACCTAAACACAACGGTTATAAACATTACCCCACGATGCCTTCCGATTATTATAACTATCAAAACAATTATTATCCTCAAAACTGTGAATATTCTAACGTGTTAAGTGCTAGTTACGGAAAAATGTACGAACAGAATCAAAGTGAAGGAGTTGTAAAATCGGAACCAACTTCATGGCAAGGTTACCATGCAAACTACGTAAATGGGAATCATGCTAATGTGGAAATGATCAACCGATGGAGAGAAATGAGCTACTATGCACAACAACAACAAGAAAACTACGGGTATGAACAAAGGGTGAATACTATGAATCAGAATAGTGTGGAAAAAACAGAAGATGTTAGATTAATCAACTCACCCGGTGAGTGTAGTATTCCTGATACTAATTACGGATCACCACAAAGTGCATCCAGTAATTTTAAATCACCCACACCTGAAGCGGAAGATTCGCCGAACTTAAGAGCTTTACTAACGAAACCAAAAGGCAAAAACCCATCACCTTACTTCGTGAAATGTGACAAATCGTATACGCAGGAAATGCTACAGCGGATGATGTATAACACAGAAGAGGTGAGCAATTGGGAAAAAAACAATGAGATTGCAGAGAAGGAATGCAATTTGTCGCAATTTCATGGTGGATTCGAAAGCGTTGAGGGTCAAACGTCAATCAAGAAAGATGCAGTGGGTGGAGCGGCGGAAGACGCACAGTCATCACAGGATTCCGCGGAACCCTGTCAGGACGTGACGAGGGTTGAAGCAGGCGGGGACAATACGGATTACGCAGATAACAAAATGGCCGCTGCGCAAGATGTGCAAACATTTTATCCATGGATGAAGAGTGTTGGTAATGGTGAGTTCAAATTATGATCAACGTTTATACTACCGACATACCTAATTAATGTTACATAATATGCAATGTATTTTGATGATTTATTTTAGCGTTTGAAACTTGGTTCTAATAATGATTTGTTCTGATTACAGGTGATGACAAAAAGGAGGGCTCAAAACGGACGCGGCAAACCTACACAAGATTCCAAACCCTTGAGTTGGAGAAGGAGTTCCATTTCAACAAATACCTATCCAGAAGGAGAAGAATAGAAGTATCACATGCTTTGGGACTTACAGAGAGGCAAATCAAAATCTGGTTCCAGAACAGAAGAATGAAAGCTAAGAAAGATGGGAAGTTGACTACGTCACCTGATCCTTATGGCGTTGATGACTTGAGTGCGACAAAGTTAAGTGGTATGCCTGAGTATATGGACACGAGGCAGCAGATGCCTGGTGTAAGGGAATATCCCAACTATCACATGAATGCTGCACAGTCGAATATTATGCCACCTCATGTTGCAAGCAGTATGCCACATAATTATATGATGCCTCCATACGAAGGGATCAAAATGTGACCATAAGAATAACTTTAATGTAAGTGATGTTTATTAATGAACGATCCATAATTTCACAAGTTTCCATTATTCATGATTTTGTGATGTCTTCATTTGCGCAAAATTGCAAAGTATCAATATAAATTTTTCAAACGTTTTTTTGCTTGTCACGGCTATTGGCAATTATAACAGATTGATGCTATCCTAGTATCGATATTGACATGATTTTTATCGATTGCAGGTTCTTAAATATACTTTTTTTTCTTCTACATGTCAAAATGGCTAGCAAAATTCATTAAACTACTGATTATTTGCACTTGAGAACAATATGGGTTGGTAATTTAAGTGGATAATGATGCCCCTAAAGAATCGATCAATATCAGTTTTTTTTTTAATAGAGTTTTAATATAATTGATTATTATTTTGATTTACATATTTCATTATAAATCTGGATTAAAACACTTACATGTATTTAAAATTTGAGTCCTAGGTGTAGTAATAATGTAAATATCTTTCAAGCTAATGTAGGTAATAAAAATGTTCCTATTTAGACTAGATATATTATAAAGTAAACTAGCTGATTATATTAATTATTGTAAGATTAATTATTTATGGATAAAAATATTTTTCTACTTCTCTAGTCAGTTGTAAAGGCGCTATTAATAAAGAGGAGTTGTGATTCCTGATTATTGAATGTTTGTTTTTTTTTTATTAATCCCGATTTCCATAAAAACAATCAAGATTAGGTAGGTACCTATATATACCTTACTTATTAATTTCCATAATCTTTGTTTAGTTCAGACAATTTATTAAAACTGTTTTTGGCCTACTTTTGTCGAAAATTGCTACTATTATTGTCGAAAATCTGGAAGCTTTTCTAGCGAACTTCACTTCATGGATTGGTAGATCATTTGTACCTACCAGTATGGAGCAATGAATATTTGAACATGTCTACAGGCGAACTTGCATAGGCTTGAATTAAGATAATATCGTCTCATAGTTAATCCTTTTAAAATACTAGAAAACAAATCCAGTGTCTGACATCCTAAAACAAGAAGCTTAAACGGTCGCGCAGAACATGAAACCCAGGAGCAGATCCGTTTAAAATTAACGTTTAACAACAATGGGATAATCGTTAACAATGTAACCCTTTCACATAGTTTGAAGGGTCCAAAAGTGTAAACACAGGTCTCCGGGGATCGGTTGTAAATGTGCAAATGTTGTCAGCAAGTTTGACATGTTTTGACTGACTATCGGATTTAGAAAAAAAATGCTGAGTAATCCTGTTATGTTCGGCTACCTGTGTTGATCGGTCTAAGGATTGAGCTTCTGTGTTTAGTTCTGTTTTTAGGTTGAATTTGTAGTTTTAGTGTTTGTTTGAAAAAGATCCAGAGATCATTACTAACCATTAATTAGTTACTGAGCAATTTTAATAAGAACTTCTGCAGTTTGGATCTGTTTGCTTTACCAAAAGGAAAGTTTAGATTCGTGTTGCTTAACACACTGCAAAATTAATGTGACACTGTTGTTCCACTTATGCTGCACTATTAACAGCTTCATGAATACTTTACTATTGACATTCCTCTTTTTATTGTTATCAACGCTTCTTGGTCTTAAAATTTACCGAATTGACTCATCTGTATCTGTGGCGAACGTGGTTGATTTCGCATTTGTAACATTGCAGTATCCTATCTTTTTGTCATTCTAAATGTGCATTTGTTTGTTTTTCCTAATAAATCAAATAAAACAAAGATACCGTGAAGAAACTCTTTCACATTGTAGTCAAGCCCTAATGCGTTTGAAGAGAAAATATGGATATGTTTTGATTGACTATCAGATTAGGATAATGCTTTTGAAAAAATCTGCGCAGTATTTTCGGCTACCTGTGTTGATCGGTTTACAGGTGGAATTTCTGTAGTTGTTTAAGTAATTAATATTTTTTAGATAACCGTGCTGTGGTCGTTTGCTGGTCATACTATCAAGACAACTCTAAATTCGCAGTGCCTTGGCAAAGATTGATGTCAGTGACAAGTGGGTTTCTTATATGCGCCAGGTTCTTCTTTCAAACACCAAGATTTCAGGGGCTTAAGTGTAAACACAAGTCTCCAGGGAACGGTTGTAAATGTGCAAATGTTGTCAGCAAGTATGACATGTTTTGACTAACTACTTAAAAGATTTGTAAGAGGCCTTAGAAACATTCTGCTGAGTAATTTTGTTATGATCGGCTACCTGCGTTGATCGATTGGATTGAGCTTCTGCGGTTGGTTTTTAGTAATATTGATACTGTTTTGGGTTTTTTGTGTGTTATTATTTTTGGTGATAATCTTATCTACTTAAAAATTACATTGCCGCAGTAGCTGAGTAGGTAAGTCTACTGCTTTTGCATATTGTTGATCAGGGTTCTGATAGTTATTGTGTCTGCTTAGTATTGATAGTTTCGTAAACTAATCTGTAAATAAAAATATTGCGAACTGGCCTACCGAATTTCAATAATAAGGTAAGTATGTACTTGCCTTTCAAGAATGTTCAGGATACAGAAAAATGCCGTAAATAGAAATGAATTTTGTTAGTAAACGAGACATTCTATCAAGCGTTGATAACAATTTCATGGTCTTTTTTTCAAAAATGCGTGGGTCAGACGGCAGCTGCTCTTGAATCAGGGAAGTCACTTTAAACCACAGTTTGTGTTGAAAGATAATTTTTTGTTAGATTATTTTGCTAATAGGTATTAGTATCAGGTAACCCCATCATTCAATATCACTTAAAAGAAAAACTCAAAATTAACATTGTATGAATCAGATTCCAAATTCAAATTGTATCCTTCACCAAGTTCCATTTGTAGCTAACTTCAACATATTCATCGCCCCAGCATTAGAAAGTCGACCCTCCTGCCTTTTGAATAGAGAATAACAATAGCGTCTGCGTAAAAGAGACAACATTGCATATCTGACCCCTGTGCGAGAAAGAGAGGCACACACATTCATCCCTCTATACAGGGGTAAGTTGGGACTACGCATGCGCTGCGGACATTCAACCAAGATGGCTGCCTGTGTTTAGTCCGTATTTCGTTGGTTTTTTCCTTAAAAATACGGTTTTGTTCAAGTAAAAGTCACCGAAAAGTATAACAATATAAGGTACTGATGCATATTTAATACACTCATCCATATTTGGCTTTATTTCTCCCTGTGACCACTAGTTAACCTAAAACCCTGGTAAGTCTACGTCATTTAACCTCATAACAAAAAGTAAACAAGCACCAGTAGTTTTATTCTGTTCAAATTCAAATCAATGGTCATTATGTACTATTTTAATCTGGAAATTAATAAATAATCATTTTAAGCCCCTGTTATTGGTGTGATGTATTGTATAAGTAATAAAGAATTTCTAAGAGCCTTCAGCATTTCTGTGTTGGGTTGAATTTAAATTATTCATTTAAAACTATTTAACATTGGAGACCTTATTGGTTTAATTTTGAAACCATCATAATTGGCAAATATCGAACATGTTTTTATAATAATTAACACAATCTCGTAATTACATCCGACTATATTCCACTTTTTATTCTTAAGAAACCCCTTGCCAACAAAACACACCTTGCCGTTACAAACCAAAATGCAAATGCAGTTCTGAAATTGATCGTTGTTCGAAATGACTATTAATATTAGCGCCCTAATGGTCTTCAGACTTCTAAATTCGGTTGGCCAACGGCAAATCTCAGTTGGTCCGTCCATGCATTGAATACGTTGCTTGAATGACGGGTCTAATTAATCCTAACGCTGAACGAGCCAGCTCTCATTGAAGGCGGATCAAAAGAAACCTCCTAATGGGTATTTGAACGCCACTATAGTATTTACCTTTAGTACGCATCGACTAAGTAAGGTTTAGAAAACAGTGAGTCATATAACATAAAAAACGTATGAGGCCGAAGTCGGGTGCGGGCCACATTATGAGTCTGTCAAAATCAATCATAACATCTGTCACTCACAAAGCAGCTAAAGGTACAATGTATTCAGATAGCCAAACAAGGATGTGTGTGGGTATGTTTACTATGTATTGTGTCTACAATTATACGTAGGTATATGATATATTGTAAATATTGATTTTGTATACAGTACTGGCTCGGAATTTCTAAGCTTTTATCGTTCGGAAGACGTTCATAAGTTTCATTACTTTTATGCTAAGCACTTATGATAAATTCTCTTTGTTTCGTTTTAAGTTACATAATAATAATCTATTTATTTCAATGATAAAGTCTACTTGCATGACTTGTCTTCACTCAGATACTTTTACGGAGCATCTACTAATTCTAAATTTATTTCCGTCCAAACTCAGTCTTATCGACACTCACTTATGTATGTAGTACCTACTTTGATCACTTTGAACGATCAAAGTGAGGAGTTATCAACACCCATAAATTACAATTTATAATTAAACATTACGACCAATTAGTATTAAAGAGGGAGCTGGATTTATTGCTCATGACAAATCACTGTGATAGGAATTTTGTTTGATGTTTCTCCATGTTCAGTGTCGATAGCATTTTTTTGCTCTTGTAACAGTTTTTAATAATACGTAGTTTTGGATTGGTTGGGCATGAACTTTTACTTAGACTTTCAAGATTCGAAAGTAACAGCGCTCTAGAATATTATTTAAAAAATCTTCTATGTGTGGAAATTGATAACATTAACAATAACAATTGCTTTGGATTCAGGTCAACAAGTACCTTATTATGTTGAACTAAGTACCTTCCTTTAATAGGGATATTCCCGCTCTGAGGCCACTATAATTCGCATTAAGTGCAAGACACTTAGTTGTGTCTACGCGTAAAGCCCGAAACCAAACCCTGTCACGCGTAATAATACAGATCACAGTCAACTTTTGATGTAGGTACCGAGTTTACATATAAAATAAATGTTGCAGTACAATACTGATTTGGACTGTTTCGATAGGTATTAACTTTTATACTTATTTCTTTATAATAGCTGAAGACACACAAAGTGGGTATACTGGCTTCAAAGAAAGCGGGTCGGTAAAAAAAAACAAAAACAAAAATTTTCAACATATTGGAGCTAGCTTGATGAAATAAAGACTATTACAGATAATTTTATAATGCTTAAATCAAAGCCATAAAAGTTCAAGATTATGAATTCATTTTGAATAAAAGTACTACTTTTACTAGACTTCGAAAAATGTGCTACGGTATCAAATATGCAATGAATACACATTTTAGTATTTAGTATTGCCATTACGTGTTGTTAATACAGCTGTTATATGGTTGCTTTCCACCAGATTTCTGAGCCTATGCTGAGGAGTATTCTCAGCAGCGTTTCTTTCAGTACACTAAGCGTGATTGGTGAGAAATTTCGCTGGCATACACGTCGTCCCAGTTCGTCCCAGGCATGCTCGATGACGTTCAAGTAGTGGCTAGTTCCTTTTTTGGATCTCAGAGTCATCGTTGCCACTGTAACTCACTGTAACTAATGCACTATCGTCTCTTTGTTTTCAACCATGTAATAATAATACTAATACCTACATAATGTGATAATACTCCATTTACAATATTATTTTCGGGTTTTCCCGAGCATTTGATAAAGGTACAGCTACACCACCGAACAGGACACAAATCGATACAGCATAACACGTAAACATCACGTTTGGTCACATCACAGTAACATCAGTGGACACAAAAAGTGTGGGATCAACAAAAGAATCTACACGGCGCATTGTCCCAGCCGTTCGGATCATTTATCAACAACGCTCCACTGCCATCGTTCGAGAGCAGATCGTGGATCAATGGAACCAGCTTCGACCGCGATTAAAATTTTTGCATCGTTATTACAAGTTTAGGTAGATCGTTGGTATGTTACATTATAGAAATGTTTTTGAAATAGTAAGGAGAAATTGAAAAAGAAACGAGAAATGAAAAAAAAAACATGTAAATACTATTAAAAACGCGTTAGATTTTTCGATGGTCATGTTCAAGTTATAATGTAGGCATCGGTCTCACAAAATCACCTAAAACTCTTTCCAGCTTTCTGCCTTTTTCTCAACTGAGGTGTTTCTTACTTACTATACAGTTCCATCTAGCATCTAGCTAGATGCACCTCAGAGAATAAGCAAGCTGAAGTGGCAATGGGCCGGCCATATTTGCCGTAGAACTGACATATTAGCTGTAGATGACCATTGGGTTAGACGTGTTCTTGAGTGGAGACCGCGAATCGGCAAACGTAAGCTTAAACGTAAACGTGCTTATCTTCGCAGGGTGGCTGGTAGTAGCTGGATGAAAGTTGCTGAATCGAGCTAAATGGCGTGCAATTGGAGAGGCCTATGTCCAGCAGTGGACTGCTGTAGGCATGGGATGATGATGATGAGCCAGATGTGATTGGTATTATAGTTTCAAACCAAAATGTGCTATTCAAAAGCATAATTTACTTGATGAATTTACTGTCTAATAGGTATTATGATCGCATAACGTATTTATGTTATTTTTTTCATTTTATAAACTTATACATTAGTAATCAAGCCTTACATGGACCAGTAACAAACGGTGATCGTTTGCTCCGCCACCGTATAATAGCCGTTATTATAATTCTGCAATTTAACGCCTTTTTGCGAAATTTATAATGACTCAATTTATGAACTCCACATTTTTTCTTGAACAAAATAACGATAGACTCTTGTTGAGTGGCTCATTATACAAATTTGATTTTGAATATCGAATCAGCATTTTCATATTCCTTTTTAGAATTAAAAATTAAATAGAGTGGCATGAACCAAGAATGTTGAATTTATAAGAAGTTTTTAATAGGAGGCATCTGCTTGTTGATTCAGTAATGCCCAAGAAAATAGTGTGGCGACCACTCTGACATTTTGTTAGGTTTTTGTGCATAGTAATGGCGGTAATACTTGTGTGCTAACGAGTAATAAGTATAATTATAGGTATGAATGAATGTAAAGAAGGCCTTGTTATTTCCCGTTTAGTGCCCACTAATGTATTTTATAAGTCAAAGTCACCAGATTATAACATACATAATCACCAGATTATAACACTATAACATGAAAACATTATTATGCATTGATAGAACTCTTTCTAGACAACTGATACAATATGATTAAACTGGAGACGTTTTACGTTAACGTAGGTAAAATACCATAAACAAATCTGTTCTAAAAAACAAAACTGAAACCTAAAATCGTTTCCTGGCTTCGGGGCTACAATTTCTTGTACTTGTTCTATTGAATTCCATATTTAGGTCGTCCGAAATTCCACTTCTGTACCAAACTTTTCCTTCACCTAATTTTATACTAGTCAATACTACAATTGTCAGTCTCCGTTCAAATCAAAATCGTAACGTCATTTACCTGACGGTAACATGGCATGACGTGCCCGCAAAAATGTCCATTGACCGTCCAATTTTGTTCGATCCCTTTAGTAGAGGAATGAACGTTTAATTTTGTTTTAGGATGAAAGCTCAAGTGTTGCTGGTTGGTTCGGCGTCAATGTCACTTATGTGCTTAACCCGGCGAGTGGATGGAGGAAATGATAGATGGTAGCAACCCGGCCGGTGCTTTAACGTCAACTATTTGGAATTTATAGAGCAGATAGACAGAAAACGAGGAAAGTAGGTTGGTAGGTCTTATTTTGGGTTAAGGTAACTTTTCAATTACCCAAAGAATGGTTTTATAACGATATTCTTTTAATTTTAACGGAAACACTGTTAATCAATAAAAAAATGTTAAGGTAAGAAGTTTTATGGGCATTCAATGAGTATATTACTAGACTAGGTGTTCTATAAATTGTGGTACTTATGTATGAATAAGTTTCCAAACAATTTAGATGCTTTCATACATTTAACAATTATGATGTTGATGCTATCTATAATTTAACAGATCTTCCATAAAATAAGATTTTCGAAACAAGTTGTATTAACAGCTCTATGAGTATACAATTTTCCCAGCGCACCACCCGGACCCTCCGCGCGCACAAATTCCAAATTGTTTTTGACTGACAGCTAAATGTAAGTTAGCATTGTTTGAGCGACGCACCGCACTTCGAAGTCGGCTCTTTCTGTAATTATTTATCCGCTGCCAGTTGTAATAACACTGCTTGTAGCTAGTTTTCAGACGTATTTAGGTTACGGGGGATGGTTTTAAAGGGTTAGAACTGGTAGGTTTTCAAAAAGCCTGCATTGACCGTATTGTGAGATACGTCTTTGTGGCATGTCTGCTTACAATGACCTATGTACTAATCTGAAATCTGTATTGGTTAAATAATAAGCCAGCACTATTTCTACAATGTATTTTGTAAAAATATTATGTAAAAAAAACTATATCTAAAAAATAACCCATTGAAACATTGATTAAAGTAGTAAATGCCTAGATAAGATTTTAAATTATTTTTATTTTTTTACCAGATATCAAATCTGACCCACGTCGGAATGCAAACGTTATAGCAACTTAATTAATATACTCATAGATTTATCAGCTTATTTCAAAAACACAGTTGGGTATTTCTTAATTTAACCCATCAATACAGACCCAGAATTTTATCATGCCCAAATAAATTGAGACGTCCCAAAAATACTTCAATGGAAATGACAAGATTCTAGATAGAGAAATATATGAAGCTAACTAATAAATTACAAAGTTAAAAGCTGAAATTAATTAAGCAAAAGTCCACTCGCCGAATTGTTGAACCGACCCGCCAAGCCACGAAGAATTGACGGGCAAACAAACAAAACTCCTAACGGAAATTCTCAAAGTTTCCAGCCATTTTTATTTACCAAGAAATCTCATTAAAGTGAACACTTAGTCGGTTATTTTCATTCTGTAAGTACAGCATAGTTTTCGATAGCGGTTTTATCTGTTGTAAGGAAAGGATGAATGCTAATGGATTTCTGAAATAATTATTGAGAATGAAAAGGAGAGGCTGAACTCAGGCCGCACGATTTTGATATTATGACATTTATGACCGCAAGTGCTGCAGGCACTACAGCAAAAGTTTTGCTTTCATGGACTTAAACATAAAGGTGGCAATCCTAACTCATTAAATAAATCTTCCCCGTCAATATCTGTTCTATTTTCATGTGTTACCCACATTTCGCCAGTTATGCTTAAGTCCCGTGTAATAGGGGGCGAGCCTATTGCCGTCAACCGGACACAAATCCAGCCTCCGGGCTGCTACTGAGAAATTCGAGATATAAACACCCAATAACACTTTGCCCGACCTGGGAATCGAACCCAGGACCTCATGCTCAGCAGTGGCTCTTGCGACCACACTTCAATGTTTTACAAAAATTAAGACATGTCGTTGGGTTCTTTCAATAAATGTTTAGTCAACCTAAGTTCAAAGTATGGGTGGACTGTACTTAAACTGGTGTAAGTGTAAGTTGCACTGATGATATTAAGGTTGTTACCGAACAATGCAAATCATATCGTGCAAACTATCTTTTTTTTTGTTTTTTTGTCTCATATTTAAAGTAACAACAACACAAACTGATATGTCACTAATTATATAGATAAATGTTTCAGCATATCGTGTTTCGTATTTAGAAAATAAATGTTACCGTACTCCTTATTTTATTTATTATCTTATTATTGGAATGAAAAGGTTTCATTATCACTGTTTTACTTTTCTTATTGCAATTAAGTGTACAATGATGTTTTAGTGTTAATTAAAGTGGTTGACCATTTCATTCATTTTTAATGATGTTACTCAACTTAAATTCTCATAATAATGTTTAAACATTGAAATTAAATCGTTATTTTTTGTTGCAAGTAATGGCGTCACGCATTGCACGAAATAAAGTACTGTTCAAGTATAAATATATCTTCTGTTTTATTTCTGCAGTATACAAGTAACCCAAAGTAATTACATCAAAGTCAGTGTTAGTTTATATTATACGAGTAGATTGGTAAAATAAAGTTTAGTTTGGTCTACAAATACTCCAGCTAGTTCGGACATAATGATGGCATTCATCAGTGAGTAATGGCCTCAAAAATAAGAATCTAAGATACCAGTCCAAAATCTTAAGGCTAAAGACCCCTCCCCCCTTATGTCACCAATTAAGGCAACAACATACTGCACAGAGCTTTCAAAGAAGAAGAGGCAATTTCTCAATACTCAATATTTTTATGAAATATAGAAGATAGAGAGGCATCAACAAAGACTACTCAAGCAATCCAACAGAACTACTGATGTATAGAAATCGTCTGCGAAAGAGAGACAAGAAATTCAACACTCTTGAGCCTACTTACTAAACGTCAAATCAAGCTATCAATACAGTGTGAGTCTTTATAATGTAAACTATGCTTAGTTTTGTCGATAGAAAAAATATTAAAAATAAAATAAGTGTGCATACCATTTTTTTTTTTTGGCTGGAAAATCATCAAATGACTTCTCCCGCTCTGGGTGGAGCGGGAGGGCGTCTCAGACTTTTACTGACTAAAACCCACCCGTGTTCCTTCAGTTGCCTGTGCCAGGGCCACGGTTTTCTCTTTCGAATTACCCGCGACCCTGAGGCGTCGGCCCTATCGGACCCCGTCATTTTGTGCTGACATCTCTTTGAGGCACGCGTGAAACACGACGCGCCGTCGACCCGGGCCTGGTCCTTACCGGACGGCGAGCTACCCATCGCTCGCAGTCCGCAAGCCCGCGCCTACGGTGGCCGGGAATGTGCAGGCGACTCCCGACGCCAAGGGCGTCTCCTGCAGCGACTAGTGGGGGCGTGAGGGCTCAAGGCTCTCTCCCTCACGCGCTCCGCATCCTCCTTCGCAAGCATTACTGTTGCACAGAAGGAGGTGACGGCTTTCCATTCTCTCACGCTCCGTACCATGGCCTGGACCGGGCCGGACGCGAGAAATCGCCGCCGCCGATAGCGTCCATGGGGACACTGGGCAGACCTCCACCGTATGCTCCACCGTGTCCTCGGGGCGATCCACACAATGGTGACACCCGGGCGTTTCCTCCCGCCTTATGCGAAACAGGAACCTCCCGAGACAACCGTGTCCGGTGAGGACCTGTGTCAGGCGGAAGGTGAGGACGCCGTGGCGCCTCTCCAACCACTCCTGAAAGAGGGGACTTACCGCCGCTATTGTGGCGTGCCCAAAGTGTATCTACCTGCAAAAGTTTCGTACGTAGCCGTGTGCAAGGCTTGTCTTTAACGATTAGTTTTTTTACTTTGAAAAAGCTCATACAATATAGAATAATTTAAAGTAATAAAAAAGGCAGGTAAAAGGGCGTTTTAGTGAGTTCTATAAGTATAGTAAAAATATAAGTATGGTAAAAATTAATGAAACTACGATTTTTTGTTAAATAACTCCTTAATTCTCAATTGAGAATAGTTTTTTACTTATTTTTTTATTACAATGCATCACTTAGTTGTTAACAAATAAATAAAAACCGTCTATAAAATTAGGCTTGGAACTTCAAACTTCAACAGCCCAGTAAAGCTTATTTAATAAAATACTGCACAACTAAACATACAACATACTGCACAAAGATCTCAACAGGCAATTAAGCAGGACACAAAAAGGTACCAGCAATACAAACAATGCAAAAAAACTACTGATGTATTTAGGAAACCTCCTGTTAAGAGTCTAATTTGGAAAGGAGATGACAATACAATAATCTCATAAATTTATTGTTTTTTTTTTTTTTTTTCGTCTTGAGACAAAAAATTCTGAAAATAAATTATAGTTTAAAAAACTAAAAAAACACGATTTAATAGCAAACGAACTAAAAAGTAGAAAATAGTAATTAAAAAAGTAAAAGTTAAAGTGAAAAAGCGTGGGGTGCTTGATATCGAATGTTATGATCATTTTGTTAGTTACTGTTTGCATTATCAGAATTATTACAAAATATAATTAAGCACCCCACGCTTTTTTACAGAGACAGCAGTGGTGGCCCAGTGGTAACGGCCGCGCGACGTACGAGTTGTAGGTCGTAGGTTCGAACCCAGACAGGCGCTTTACATTGTGTAAATTATTTCAACTCCACTGCTCTCAAAACGGTGAAGGAAAACATCGTGAGGAAACCGACATGTCTTAGAACCAAACATTTGAAGACATGTGACCAACCCGCCCTGGCCCGCATGGTGGATTACGGCCGACTCCCTCTCACAGAGGAGGCCTGTGTCCCAGCAGTGGGAAAATAATAGGCTGATTATGTATGTATTTATGTATGCTTTTTTACTGTAACTTTTACTTATTTTTCTACTTTTTAGTTCGTTTGCTATTAAAGAGTGTTTTTTTTTTGTTTTTTTAACTATTTTTTTTTTCATAATTTCTGCCCTGTCAGATGTCACTTATCAGTTACTTCTTTTTCTTTCAATAATCTCTCAGACAATCTGTTCTGTTCTTTGGTATTCCACTCCCTCACTATCCATCAACATTTATTATAACCACCACTCTTTTTGTGCAGTGGTGGAGCAGTGGTAGCGCAGCAGTAATTACGAGTTGTAGGTCGTGGGTTCGAACAGACAGACAGGCGCTTTACTATATCACCACTGCTCTCAAAATGGTGAAGGAAAAAATCGTGAGGAAACCAGCCTTGTCCTAGAACTAAAAATTCAAAGACATGTGACATCTACTAACCCGCACCGAGCCCGCGTGGTAGATTACAGCCCTTTCTCTCCCGATTAGAGGAGGCCTGTGTTCCAGCAGTTGGAATATTTTAATTATAGGCTGATTGTGATGACTTTTGACGATTGTTTTTGTGATAGGCGTTTCGATTACATAAACATCCACGATTTTAAACCATACAGGGTCCTAATTATATTTTGTTTCTGTCATCAAATTAGGGGATTTATTTATTAGGTAAATAAAGCCTTGTGAAGAGAGGATCAGTAAGAGCTTGCGTATTTTTGAGCTTATAGTGCTCAACTTAGGGACCTTTTGATTCAGCTAGCTTTGGTATCACTTTGTTGCCCCGAATGGAGTAAGAGCCATCCTGGGCATCGTATTTCGAAAGAATGACATTAAACATAAGCACTTATTAACTCAAAACGGTGAAGGAAAACATCGTGAGGAAACCGGCATGTCCTAGAACCAAAAATTCGAAGACGTGACATCTACCAACCTGCACTGAGCCCGCGTGGTGGATTACGGCTCACTACCTCTCATAGAGAGGAGGCCTGTGTCCCAGCAGTGAGAACGTTATAGGCTGATTATGCTATGCTTATGCTACTTATTAACATCCGCAGGTGACAGCTTATGCTGTCACCTGCGGTACTAGTAATGCTGACCTAACTTTGCAGTAATACTGAGCAGTATTTAAACAGTTCTCAAATAGGTTCGTGGTGACCGAAACTGTAACATGTGGGCTATTTTAATATAATGTCCGACTTTTACCACCTCGAACAGGTCTTTACAATTTCATGTAATATCAAACTTTCTCAGTGAAATCTGTCTCTCAGTTAGGCATCGATGTGGCTGCAAGAGATGGAGATTGATGCAGTAAGCTATGGAATGGCTTCCAAACACAGCATACCCATATAGGGGCTAGTATGGGGTATATAGAAAGAATGTCATTAAACATGAGCACTTAATAACATCACACGCTGTCACTGGGTGTTTAGCGGCGGTATTAGTAAGGTCGGCGTCGGGAGCGAGTTCGAACGTTTGACAAGGGGCGACACTTTGACTAATGGTGTTTCACGTCACTCTCTTACTTTCGCCGAGAAGGTGACTGTGGTGAGTTTGGAGTTGGACCTTTTGGAGTAAGTGTGCAACAGTCTGCAGGAGTGTTGTTTGGTAATGGCAAGTTCTGGTTCTGAGACAAATAGGTAAGAGTTGTGCTATCTTAAAAACGAAGTTGAAATCGGGCACGCTTATTGATGTAAAAACTTATTTTTCCGCGTAAAGGCATTTTTGGTAGAGGCAAAGCTTATGGGTTCGCGTAACCGACCTGTTAATGTTACGTGTTGCTCCAGACATGGCCTGCGTACATTTTGGGTACTTCTGTCGGCAGTCCCCATGACGAAATATTTTTTTTCTCTCTTTCGCTTCGGTACCTAGATAGGTATGTTCATGTCTGACTAGATACGAATTCAAGCACGAACCAAATGAGCTCGTATTTAACAGTAGAGATATAGTAAACAAACAACTCCAAAACCCGCAAGGGAGAAAATCTGAATACACAAAAAAATAGTCTTGCACGTTATCTAAATAATGCAGAATATTCTACGCAATAAGTACTTACAACATCAATGATCAAGTATACTGATTACTAGATACAAAGGAACTTTCTGAAATCCAAAAAAAAGAAAGTTTTTTGCACTACCGAAATGGTCTGAAATAACACCAAAAAGGTTTTCGCACGCACAAAATGTCCCAAGTTCATAGCTTAAATAGCCCCCGTAGCACCGAGTTCTTTTGGCGGCACCACTCGGGTGGCAGAACACATTTATTGGACTGAAACAAACGTGAGTGAACGCAATTGTTTTTGAACTTGTTGAAACCAAGTTTGCATAATGTATTGATAGCAAAAAATTTGACTAAAGTAATAAAAGCCGCACGGGTCGATCGATAAGGTTAAGCTACGCTTGCGCGGCTGCTCCGTGGATGGGTGACCATCTTTCCTACATACCACGAATCATCACTGCCTCGGAAAGCACGTTAAGTGCCGATGTCACCACTGAAACTGAACGCGTTCAGCACATCTAAACGCGTTCCAGAGCTGTCATTATCAATATTCCACAGAAAATAATGACACTGACAGCTCTTAAACGTAGTTTATGTGCTGATCGCGTTCGGTTTCATTGGTGAAATCAGCCCTTAGTCGATGGTCCCGGCGGTCATTCGTGGATCTATGATACTTTGATAGTCCTTACGTTTCGTCAGAAGCCCGAAGGTCTGACAACCAGTCTTACCAAGGGGTTTTAGTACAGTCAGTAACCTGCATAACCCGACCCTTCTTTTCCTCTTCTTCTTCTTTGTAAGAGGGGTCAGGTAATGTAGAGCACTAACCGTACCTATAACCTGTAACACGGTTGTGGAGGTTTATACTCAATTCAGCCGCTCTATCTAATTAGGTACTGGTCAAATCAATCAAATCAAAATATTTTATGTCACTTAGACCTACATGGGCACTACAGAAACGTCAGAAGCTAGGAGCACGGTTCCAATTGGTCGTTTCCTATGGAGAAGAGCCGGCAAGAAACTCCACGGCTAATGGTTATACCTGAAACTGACCCTAAAAGGCTAGATGATGATGATGAGCTAAAGTTAAGACTGTGGTTTGTACATTGTATGATCTCTCAACAGAGAAGAAGGCCAACATCGACCCCAATTAAATTAGATTAATTCGAATTTTCGGTATTACATTGTATGATGTCTCAACAGAGAAGAAGACCAACATCGACCCCAAATAAATTAGGCTAATTCGAATTTTCGGTATTACATTGTATGATCTCTCAACAGAGAAGAATACCAGCATCGACCCCCAATAAATTAGGGTAATTCGAATTTTCGGTATTACCTCGTATGATGTCTCAACAGAGAAGAAGACCAACATCGACCCCAAATAAATTAGGCTAATTCGAATTTTCGGTATTACATTGTATGATGTATCAACAGAGAAGAAGATCAGCATCGACCCCAAATAAATTAGGTTAAGATGAATTCTCAGCTGTAACCCGCCACCTCTAATTTTCGTCGTAATTGTACTAGCACTTCGCCCGCGACTTCGTCCGCGTGGATAATATGTGTGTGGATGTCGAAAAAATAAAAAACGTTGCCTATGTTCATCAGACATAATTTCGGCTTCTAATGGTAAAACAATTTTTCAAATCGGTCCAGTAGTTTCGGAGCCTATTCAATACAAACAAACAATAAAATCTTTCCTCTTTATAATATTAGTATAGATTCTGAAAAGTTCTTAGGTGGAACAAATTTTCAAAGTTTGACGGACGATTGATAAGAAATTGAAAAATATATATATCATTCCGACAGCGGCGAATCACATTTTGATCAACATACGACGAATACAGAGCTGCAATTTGCAAAAAGGAGTCCTGTGTCCCAGCAGTGGGAATATTATAAGCTGATTATGTTAAGGTGGTTTGCACAATTATATACTCCTAGTATTTAATTGTGTAAGTCCTTAAATACATCTCAGCTAAGCGTATGCTAAGAGTGGATTTACCTCATTTGAACCACTGAACATTGATGGCCCAGTTGTAACGGCCTCGATTTACGAGTTGTAGGTCATGGGTTCGAAATCAGACAGGCGCTTTACTTTGTAGGATTACTTTATCACCACTGCTCTCAAAACGTTGGAGAAAAACGTCGTGAGGAAGCCACAATGTCCTAGAACCAAAAGTTCTAAGCCATCTGATATCCACCAATACGCAAGGGGCCCGCGTGATTACAGCCCACTCCCTTTCGAAGAGCCCGTTCTAGGACATGCCAGGTCAATCCTTACATCTAAGCTAAGACTGTGCTAAGAGCGGATTAACCTCAATTGAACAACTGAGAATCAAACTCACGACTTCTAGAGCGCTAGTCCGCCAGTAGCCAACCTAAATTAATGGGCTACTGCCGCTTCAGAACCTTGTCTACCTAATTAGTGGGTCTGGTAATCACTGACATATAATGAGATTACGATTTATCGACGTCATCCACTTCTACATTATTATTCCAAGAAAATCTTAGCTGAAATGAATTGAGAGGTACTTATTAAGAAAAAATGGAGGCGTGGGTTGAGAGAGAACAAACGACTTGTAAGTGTAAGTATGGAATCTATCAGCATTTAGAAGTGCCGTGACACTGCTGGTGACCGACAACGTATTTTTGAGCAAATCAATCGAAGAAGCTTATTTTCAGTTCAAAAGTCAGGAGTCATAACTCCACTTTTAAACCTTACGAATGTTATTTCCTATTACGGCAGTCGTACCAGGGCAGGGGGCAAAAAAAAAAGGAGCAATGAGGTTAGTATAAGATAAAGTTTATAAATGTACCTACAGGTAGAAAACATAACAAAAGAGCCCTCTGACGCTGGTAACAACAGTTCATGTGGAATTCGTACTCACGACTCGTGCCGGTAGTTATAAAGCCTTCACTAACATGATTAAAACAAAGAATCTGAGAAAAATTTCTTGCTATCTTCTCATAACTTGATAATCTACTACTTTACACAGAAGAAATGCGGCTATATTTTATGCAGTTAAAGCGGGTAGCGACTGATACCATCAACGCTTTCCTTGTCAACAATATAGAAACCATAATTCAAATAAATTGATTAACATCATACAACTGGAAAATACTATGTCTCAATTATAACAACAAATTTATACCGGGTTTAGCATCATTTAAATAATTTAATCAAGATGTTTTGTATGATACTTAATATTTATAGGAATATAATTATAAATAATCACATCACATTTAGCAGGTCAGTGGCATTTGGAGTAAGGTTCGGTCAATATCTTGTTTTATTGATAGCATTTAGCTTTAACGCATATACAAACTGACGCCTTCTTGCAATGGGGGAAGGTGACGAAACTACAGAACGCCACTTGCTACGATCCTTACAAACTCCTTTTGCTTAATTTATGGCATATAGCGTCAATGTGACACCTTAATTATGTATTTCACGGTAGAACGTAGGTACATATGGACTGCCTCGTTGGTCTAGTGGTCGCAAGAGCTACTGCTGAGCATGAGGTCTTGGGTTCGATGGATTGGGTGATGTTTATGTAATGTTAACGTACATATGGCGCAAAATAGTAGTCAACTTTGGTAAGTAGTCACACTAAAACGTAATGATGGGCTCTGAAGTAAGTAAAACATGAGTCATTGAATAAGTAATTATGAATATAAATCAATGAATAGCCTAAGTTCCTACTATCCACACATTTTCGCACGCGAAAGATGACCAACCCTTGTCAAAGGCGAAGGAAGACAGTCAAAATGACAGATTTCTTTTATTCATCTGTCATTTTGTCTTTTCTTCAAAGTCAAAGTCAAAAAAAATATTTCAAATAGGCACTAAAAGGCACTTTTGAACGCCAAATAAACTCGTTTCTATGGTACAGTGGTTCTTCTATAAATGTGCAGTACCCAGATAAATAAAGTTATTTTATTGACACTTGTTGTAGTTTACTGGTCATATAATTAATATAGATACTAACTACTAGGTAAGGTAATTTAATTTTCATAAAACATTAAAAAACAGCACACAATTGGTATTTTACAGAAAGTATACAAGTTAAGCTAAATGCAATTAAACCTAGATCAACGCCATCTATATTGCCGGACGACACAAATGTTTACTACTGAAACATCGACTGTGGCGCCGCTGTCGTAGAAATATTGTTTCTTGTTTTACTTTCAGGAACTTTCAGGATTGGAGTTACATTAGTGCTGTAATATAATTACGTATTGTAAATAAACAAATTTTTGAAACAATAATCATAAACTATGCGGAAGTTAGTAGGTACGAGCACATAAGTTTAATAAATGAGTAAAATGTACCTTATACTATAGCCATGTAGTTATTTTAATGACTGACAGAGAAAAATTTCAACTATTGTATAAGTAATTCGTTTTAAAGATACCTTCAGTTATTACAACAAACAAAAAAACAGTTTTCAAAAAAATCGGTGTATTCAATAATAGCAGCGAAAATGTGACTGAAACATTAAATTTAATTTGGTACGTTCATTTGTGCATAGTACAGTGTTGTAAGCTTCAGTTTCGAGTATTTTTCCTCAAATAGATAAGGTCACATTATTTTGAAATCAAATCTCAAGTAGTATCATTTTAGTTCTACGGAGATGTATAATTGTGTGGTTATTGCTAGAAAATAAGACTACATCAGTTTGCAAGCTATCAAAGTAGAATTGAAGTTGAAATCAATTTACGAGTAAATCAAATTATTTTTTAAATGTAATTTATTGACATGCCACCTTAAATGTAATTTACGAGTAAATTGAATTATTTTTTAATGTAATTTATTGACATGCCACCTTAAATGTAATTGCTTGTTTTTGTTATTTCTGTATGCCATACATTGACAAACATAGCGCACAATACCTATGTTTTGCATAATAAATGTTTGATTGTTGGATTGAGTTTGAATTGTTTTCCATTTGCCTTCAATATTATCGAAAGAAGTACGAACCTACATATTCCACTTAGTGCAGGTTCTGCTAGGAATCCTGTTTACTTGAAATCTCCGCTAGCTCTGAGCCTCTGAGATGGGGAATTGAATACAGAATCCTATTGTATTAAAATCTGTAACATATTAGTTTTAATTATTAATAACAAATGAGAGTCTAGAAGCGAGCTTCAGCTTTCTGGTGTCGCTCTTGTCAAGCAAGAGGCTAAATCTTTATTTTCGGAGAAAAGCTACCCATAAGTTACAATTCCGAAAAAGATAATATACAACAGTAGCTACCTACTACCGTCCTGCCTATATCTGAAGTCAAGCAGCTTCAGAAGTCGAAACTTCAGTGAAATTACTGGTAGGTAGGCATGAGACTTTACCACTCCGTTTTATAGCACAAGTATTAGGAGTCAGTGGTTTTGATATTTGATTTGATTCGAATGTTTGTGATTTATTTCGTTGTATATGTGTGAATTAAAAAAAAAAAAAATTAAAAAAAAAAAATGTTTTAAACGTGATTTTGTCTGAAATAAAATCGATTTTTATTAGGTTTAACGTAGTAACACTGGTATTGATGAATCATTAGGCGTAAGTTAGTTTTGAATTAGGTGCGTCATCTGCTAGTTTCGTCCCTCAATCACACACGTCGAATTGAGGAGAATGGAAGAAAAAACATGTAACGCCGAACCCTAATACTTAGGTCCTCGCACACACACACACACACATCCACACATTGGGCTCCTTACTCCAATGTACTGATTCGTCATCGATCTCGATGATGAATCACACAAATCCTAGTCCTAACTTATTTCTAACTTAAATATTATAAATGTGAAAGTAAGTTTTGTTTGTTTGTTTCGTTTTCACGCCAAAATGGCTGAATGGATGAGGATGAAATTTGGCACACAGATAGGCCATGACCTGGGTAAGAACATAGGCTACTTTTCGTGATGGATCGCAAACGAAGTCGCGGGCAATAAATAGCTCGGAAGTTATAAAAACCTCGGTCTCTCTGTCAAATAATATCAAGGTAAGTACTTAAAGGTATTATGCCAAGAATGTAACTTATTCTAGCAAGAAAAGTAACTGCAGGCTACCTATAGGAATTTGTATTAGATATATTCAGGTACAATACCCAACTACTTACCTAAAATATCCCATAGAGTTGCCTTAACCCTTATAGGATAGCCACTTATGAGGGTTTTTGTTATAGGGAGCTTACACCTGTGTTTCGGCTACCCAAATCATCAACATTTTATTCAGGAAGTCGCTCCATGTAGGCGCTTCAACTACATCCGGTTAAACCACAAGAAGCATGACTTCGTCATTTAAGGCTCAGTTAGAGAAGAAAATAAACGAAAATTTCCATACTTTCTTAAAGACAAAAAAAATCCGTAAAAAAAAAACTAAATGAACACTTGGTGTTGCTCAACGGATTGATGACTTGACCGTCATATACTTATAGTTACAAATCGACAGAATGTGCCTGTGTTCTCTGGAGATAGTAATTCTTTCTTTATCCTAATCGCCTTCAACGACAGTCATGGAAAAAACAGTGATACAAGAAGATCTACTTGATTTACTTTACATGAAGTTATAAGGTAAGTACCTTAAATTTATTTCCAATGGGTATGTTTATTATGAGTACCTCCTAGGCTGATATTATAATATCAGTTGATCATAAACTAGGTACTGTTTATCTGTTATAATCAAGGTCAGGTCACACTGTCGACGTATACTTAGTCATTATTCGTTTGTTTTAAATTTCTTCTATCACTTCATATTCACATTGTAATTAAAGCAACTAATATTAATAAAGATTTACTAAGGTACTAAAATCCTCTTTTGAAACGACCTACATATTTAGCATTAATTCGTAAACAATTTGTAGATACCAAAACTAGATAAAAAAATTGTCCGTAGGTCTTATAAAATTAATCTTAGCCCGTTAGTAGATGCCTATTAAGTATAAGGTTTGTTTATTTTTGGTGGTCTCTGTCAGTGAGAACAAACTATCTATAGCACATAAAAAACATAAAATTGTCACTTACCCTTCACTCGAACACGACAAACCATTATCTAATAACTTCCACATTCCAATCACGTCGCCAAAAAACGATAGACAATAGGAATTTTTTGTATAATTTCATAAAGTTTTCAACTATAAAACTGTTTGAAGTTTCTTCATTTACACCCCACTTCAGCAGCGGTCGCGGCCAATCGGGAGCCGTCGGAACACGCAGGAAGCCGCGCCCACGGACGCTGCAATACGCATGCTACCACAACCGAGGAGCGCTCACTCAACCAACGTCTCACTCCCGCTTGTAATAAACGAGCCAGTGCGATAGAGACAGCAACACATTTGCCATTATGATTACATGCAAATTTTTTATTCATTTGCAAATTAAGTGTTGCATTAAGTAATTATGTGTTATTATGTGAGTATCACGGTTAAGTTGGTCGTTTAGTTGATGAAACGCGTGACGTTCGAGTTACAGTCAAGGGTTGTGCAATTGCTGCCATTACGTCTACAGTTATAGACAATGAACTTCAAAGAATCGAGGAATACACATTAGTTTTGTATATAATTATACCTACATGTAACAGGGGTGGGTAAAAAGTAAATATAAATAAGAATTTGGAGAAAATTAATGGCTAAATGATACTAAGAAAAATGATTGCTAGCTTACAAAAAAAAAAATGGACACAAGTAATACCTAGTAATTTACTTTCTTTTGAAGTTTTTTCTGTATATATAAATTCTAAAGAAGTTTTTAGTCGATTGCCATCTAGAAAAGAAGAAAATGATAAATACTTGAGACAAATGTTCTGCTGACCTTTACAAAATACGTAGTACGAATATCTAGATACATCTTTTTCTGTGTACCGTATACTAAAAAGAATATTTCAAATGGTTTTAATCGATACCTTCATTAACTAAAAGAAACACCTAGTTAATAAATACAAGGTGTACGAGTATCAAGCCATGTGTTACTTATTCATTCACAATCAGGCATACAAACTTATTTTTTGTCAAAATTGCCTGAAGATTCCAATGGTTTATGATACCTGGATACATCTACCTACAAGGATATCATAATCATACCTCCATCTAAGGAAATTCCAATCCTATTTCCGAAAATCCAGTAAGACATAAGAGTCCTGTCAGAAAGCCAATCTGATACAACTCTTCGAATTCCTGCACCAAGTAAATAAATTATTTAAAACCCAAAACCAGTTCCCTATTAAATACCAATAAACTATTTTTAAACAAACATATTAATTGGACATCCTTTTCTTTCGTTGCACAAAGAACAGAGAGAGATATAGAGTAACCCTTAAGTCGTAAATTATTTCGAGGTTGTTGGCACACATGTGCATTTGTCGCGTGACTAGCCGATTATTAAGTTGTAATAAATTTAGTGGCCCACGGGACTTAGGGTAGGTGTCTTTTGGGACATCCGACAAACCTTCTAATTTTTTGTGTGATTGACAAAGTAGTATTGAAATACCTGAACCAGTAGGAGTTGCTGGTGATGCATAACTTTATGTAGGAGCTGATCGTAGAATTTACGATAAATAAAATGGTAGTAAGTATGGATACCTACAATGCTATTGGTGTTCATAGGTGATGAAGGTTTGGGTAAGGCCACGTGTTCTGCTTCGATATGACTTCAAGCCGAAATAATGCGCCTCCTCTAGCTTGAATTCTAGCCACTAGAACAATAAAAGTTTGACTGTCGTGAAAATACTAACTATTTAAACAAGCTGCGTTTGAAAGGAGTTCTACATTATTTTTGTCATGATAGCATGGCAATCTCTTGAATTCATAGAATTGGCAGATGCTGCTTTGGACAATAGTGGTAACGATATTGACAGCATCTCGAGGGCAGAAGACACTACTCTAAATTATTTTCTGTAGTAGTAGTTTTTTGTTTTCACAAGAAAAGCAAAAAACATTAGCCAACTAAAAGGATCTCACGAGGAATCTTGGACAAGAGTTGTGTCTTGACTGAAATAACCATTGCAGTGATAATATTGTGACTACCTACATTTTCGAACCTGATTTCGGTCAAGAACAAGCTACAATCGAATCAAATACTAGTTCTAACTGGAGCTTCTACACATCATATTTGGACAAGTAATTAGACATCCAACACGGTACTAGTTTGATTTAATTATTTGCCCTGTTTTTCATATAGCAGCATGAGCAAAACGACGTGTTCTAAATAATTGTCATACAAGCTTCAGTTTGTCATCTCTTTAGTCTCTAATCTCAATGACCTTGCAATTAATAACATAACAAAAATCTCTGATGTGTCAGGGGCAAAATAATAAATTTTCATAGTTATGTTTATGTTGGAAAATAACGTGTCCCAAGTCGTGAAAAGTTTAGTTTGTTCTCTGGCTCCACAGACCTCTGGCTCTGACATATTATTATAGGTAAGGATATCAGTAATATATCCATTGAACTACTTTTACTTAAACCAATACTTTTTCAACTGTTTATGTAACTCTTTACATTCAAGTGACTTTTCTTCATTAGTAAAAACAATAACGTCTTACACAGCTTTCTATTAAACTACACACAGTTCAACATAACAAGCAGGCATGACGAAGCCGTAGTTAAAATTTCAAAGCTTTACATTAAACCATGAACTTCATTTGCATTTTCTACCAAAACATATACTAACTTACGAAGAGTATTTGGTTGAGAATCGTGTGAAAAAACAATTAATCCAGCTGTAACATCACGATATTAGTCAGTGGGGTCATCAGCAAGTGGCGTACTATCGTCATAATTAGCAGTTAATTATAATTAAGCCAGTGTACAAGACGAATGTGAGTCGTTAGTGGATCGTGGCGACTTTACAAACTGTTTGTGATACATTGAATTTGAGGAATGCCATTTGAATTGATGGTGCAATCTTTGCTGTAGTCAGTTGGCAATGGTTGGCGTTTTTGGTGATTTTCTTATGTGGCGTGTTTTGTTTAAAGTTTTTAAATACTGATGAATAACATAACATCACGCCTGTAACCCCAAAAGGGTTAGGCAGAGGTGTACCTACAGTACACGCACATTTCGAAAGTTATTCTTAAGTCCCACGTACTCGTAATTGGGGGCGAGCCTATTGCCATCAACCGGGCACAAATCCGGACTCCGGGCTGCTGCTGAGAAATTCTAGATAGAATAACCCGTGTGTGCTATCTACACCAATACTGTTATATTTTTTGCAAACATCCAAGGACGAAAAAACTAACAAAGTTGAAGGTATTTGCATTAGTGATTCAAGAGAAGAGTACAAGACCACTATTATGTAAGTACGTAAGTAGGTAATGACTTTGTCGTAATGTCTGAACTATTTTCTATTTTCAAGTCCTCCAATGAATAAATAACACAACAGAGATTGAGGAGCTACTTCTGTCTCATTTGTTGACCCTGGAAAATGGGATAACATTTTCTGAAAACAAAATAATAATAATTTATAAAACTTACCAGAAAGTTAAAATTAATTTTTAACAGTTTAACTGATCTATACTTCAGGTTTATTAGAATAAACCTGAAGTATTGAACAGCACAGTTAAAATCTAGTCTTTACTAACTACTTAGGATAAATTTACAAAGCGTTCCTATTTTAAAATCACTCGTATAGCTAAGCGGCTAGGCTACGGCCATACATCTGCATGTGATTATGAAAATATAGGCTAGTGATACATTTATGCGGTGTGTGGCAATTTTTACTCCTCACCAAGACGGCGTGCGTCAAGAGTGATGCATGGCCCATGTCCGCTCATCTAGACTAGGACTAAGCACTTTGCTTGACGAGTTATGTTACCGCTTTTCGTATGTGTGTGTGTGTTTGTGGTATTGTGATAATTATGATGATGTTACAAACTGCAAAAAGGTTTTTTTGGGATATTTTTTGATACAGCAACTGGTTTAGTAATAATGCTGGACAGGAAACAAAATTAAACTAATATCCAGCAAAAATTTTGCTACTAGTGATGCTCCAAATTATATAGCTATGTAGATTAATTCTACTGCGAATACTTAGAAAAAAGGCACTAAATACGAATCAAAATAATGCTACAAGACTATGCTACGAAACGCCTACAATCCAAATAAAAATAGGCAGAGAAACCCTTGAAACTGAAAGTCATTCAACAAAATTTCCAACGTAGAAAAGCGAACAAAAATGGTAAAAAGATTGCAGTTCACGGCTACCGACAATCGTTCACCATTTACCATCCATAATCATCAATCGGTCCATTGAAATCGGATACGTGGTGTTGCGACGGTGTAACCTAATTACGCTAATCGAAGGAGCGGGCGCGGGAGCGGGAGCGGTGCGAGTGGAGAGAGCGGAGCGGGCTCGCACGTGGCGGGCTCAGGTGCGCCCCGCCCCGCTCGCCCCGCCCGCCTCTAGTTTGACGCCGCGTCAACTCAGCCGCTCACCTCGTCGTCAGACGCGCGCTGCACTCGACGCTCGAACGCCGGGAAAACACGAGTCGTTTTTCGCCGCGACGACACGCACCGAAGTTTTCCGAATTTTGAAGTTCGAAGTTTGATTCTTGAATAGACTGTAACGGTCGTATTTGATTTTAGTAGATTTTGTTGTTATATGATCCTAATTTTTTTGGTAATTTTTTTTTTCTGTGAAAAGTGTCTGCGAATAAACTTGTGGGATGTTTTGTGATTTTGTCAACGATTGGTTGTGATTGGTCGCAAAGTTGGCTGTTGCCGCTGTTGGTCACTCTAAGCTTTGAATTGGAGTGAGTATATTAAATTATGTTTATTGGTTGTCATATATTTTTTCTGTAGGTATAGAAAATTATCTTCAATTGATACAAGTAAAGTTGAAAAGGCGCGCGTCGAGAAATCAAAGCGTGTCGCAGTAAATCTCCCAGGACGCAGTGGATTCGAACTGTCCACTTGACACGGAACATTAAAAGTTACTATATCCCGAGAGCTTTTCGGCATTAGTGGATATTAAAATAATTTTATTGCTCGATTTATATTTGTTTGAGCAACTTTGTAAGATCTATTTGGCTTTTGAAGATTTGATTGTATGCAATGCATTATTTTATGGAAACATCATCTCATAGGAGTAGGGTAAGGTAAGGTTCCTACTCTGATTAATTTGATCAGGTGTTGACAATGATCAAGTAACCATAACTCTAAATCTCATTAAATCATCAAAAAGCTAGAAAACCAGATAACCTTCTGAAGTCCTATCAAATAACAACGACATAAAACACAGCAAGCAAGTTCCCGGTAATACCAAACGACACAATAAAAGCTATCAAAGTGCCGAATTAAAATTAAAACAGACATCCGAGGCATGCTCATCAAAGGATGTCTGGGAATAAACAACTGTGCTGTAAAAAAAAAAGTTTAAAAGAAAAAAACAAAAGCAATGAAATCGTTCGGCCCATTTAATGCGGACCGGACGGGAGTGACAAAAATTCTAAACTGAAATAAACTGAACACATGTGTCTGTATGTCACACGATGTTGGATAGGAAACAATGAGATGGAGTAGGTACTGAACAGAAAATGGGGAAAATAGATAATATGAATTGGTTAAATGTTACATTGGTAGCAGAAGATAAAGACTTGGTTAAGAATCTATTGCTTAGAGTGGAAAAAGAAACAAAACAGTGTGTTATAGAAGTAATATATCTAATAATTAAGTATACCACTGTCTTCAGGTTTAATTCTTAAATCTTATGAAGCCTGCTTGAGGAAAGAAGAAACAAGCATTACGGAAGCATATTCTTCTAATTTCTCATACATTGGAATAAAACATTTGCTCATCAGAAGCTTTTTAATTATACTTATTAGAGTTTATTCGTTCTATGGATTCGCCTTTGTCTGCTAATTCGTCAATATCGTTTCTTGCAAACTAGTTCAGACTTCTTTTGAGTCAATAGAACACGTGTTGCTTGTAGCAATTTTCTTTGTAATTCCGTAGTTTTTGGTTAAAACTGCTTTGCCTAAAGAAACAGAAACAATCAGCTCCTGAATTCCTGAAACATAAATCATACCGGTTGATTTTTTGTGGTTTAATATAAATAGTTTTCATAATCTATTGGTAACTCAATAATTTTATGCCTACATTCTACATTTGGATCTCTCTTATGTAGATTTTCTTTTATTCTGCTCTAACCAAATCGGTTATCTTGAAATTGAATGTTCTGCGATCATTTTGTTTAGTATTTTTATAAATCCTGATGTTATAAATAACATTATTATGATAATGATCTACTTAATGTGTGATAAATTTGTTTAACTGCTTTATTATTTGATTATGAAGATTAGCCATTATGCATAATATTATGAAGCGGCGCAAAAATCCATTAAAACTTGATATTTTTAACGTTATTCAAATTTATTCTTATGATGAAGTTAAACCTACAAAATAATTGCTTTTAGCACGATGATTGTTGAGTGATCACCCTATAACCTTTTTAAATCAAATATTTTTCAAAACAATTTAGAAAAATCGCAAAATAAGAGCCTAAACAACTGATAATATCCAACAAATCACAAAACTTCTTAACACAAGGGCGGATTACGCTAAAATGCTATTTATGCACATACAATTTATGATTACGGCGATGTCTGGCCGAAATTCACACATATATCATTCAGCGAGTAAATGCGACAAATAAATCGGGTACACAATGACTGCTAATTTGCTCATAAAGATGTATGCACCGAGCGGAGTACATAAATCGGGAGAAGTCACATTCGGCCTACCGCTTACACCCATAAACCTCTGCGGACACTTTTATAGCCCTACCACGTGGCTGAGCCACAGTTTTTTCCACACTTGACTTGACATGTGTACTGCGCTTTAGGAAGTCACATCCCTATATTAATTTATTGTTTTAGAATAGACCCCCAGCGTGACGCAAGTGGTACACGTGTTTAGTGATTTATGCAACTACATAGTACTGAGTAGGTACCTACCCTAAAAATAAAAGTGACCGTAAAAGTAACCACGTTGGAAACTTTGGTATCGCAAATCATTATGGGCCACCCTGGCGAATACTTGAAAACTGCACATCAAAAAAAGAGTTTTTGAAGGGTTTTTGTAAAAAATATTAACCGATTTTTTAGAATTTTTTGTTATTCAGACTTTTAAGAATCTCAAAATTAAATAGACATAACTACCTTTACACCTAAAACAACAAAATGTTATCTTTAGGTCATAATATAAAACATTTGTATCGGAACCATATTTCAAATCGGACATAACACAATATATATTTAAATCAAAAACTCAAGATACAATCTGTATTACAACATTTATCACGTATAACGAGACGACGCACTTGACCGACTAATGTGTCTCATTTTATCACAGGTCCATCAATCAAGCTCCACTCTACGGGGACAATTGAAGCGGACCGCGAACATCAGTAGCACTTAACATGTCCAACTAGACTATTCAGTGCTCGTCCAAACGATGACAACTGCCGAGTGATCTTGAGAAGAAGGATAAACACACGCTGTTATCGATGAACGAATTAAATTATAACGCAGGGATGAGCTCCTACCAGTTCGTCAATTCGCTTGCTTCCTGCTATGGGAACCAAGCGCCCGGGCGTACTGGGACGCCCGTCGAGCAAGCTGGTCATCCCGGTCTGCCAACACCAGGAGCTGATTACTACAATCCAAACGCGGGTGCTTCAGCGTACCCGAATACTTGCTATTCGCCACCGCAGGTTGGACATCACTATCCACAACACCCATATGGGACGCCTGCCACTGGAGCGCACATGCAACCGCAATCGATGATAGACTACACACAGTTACATCCTCAAAGACTGAGTAGCACAACGAGCCATATGCATCAGCACTCCAATCCTAGTCCAGGAGCATTGTCGCCCAACCTGATGGCCACACCACCCAGCCAAGCCGCTGGAGCTAGTTGTAAATTCGCGGATTCCACCTCTACAACTGGAGTAGCGTCCCCTCAAGACCTATCCACATCTTCAGGACCAGGTCGAACGTCGCCTGGTTTTGGTGGCGTCGGTGGACAAGCTTCTAGTGGAACTACAAGTACTAAACTAGGCCTTACTACTCCCATCGCTTCTCCTGTAGAACACAAGGCTAATGTGAATCAGAATATATCAAGTCCTGCGTCCAGCACATCAAGCAACGAGAGCAATGAAGCTAATAATTCTAGCTCAAACACCAAGAATTCTAAGTCTTCGGCGTCGAACTCTTCTGCCAATCCTCCGCAGATATATCCATGGATGAAGCGAGTACATCTAGGAACAAGTAAGTGGAAACATATTTTAAATGATTTTGTAGATTTAAGATGGTAACGGTAAAATATTTAGTCTTGTTAATGATTTTTCCAGCGCGAACATAATCAACATCATGAACGGCTCGATTCACACTTTTTTACCGCTAGCGTGAAATCATAAATGATTTAGTTACGTCGGATAAACTAATACCGGCAGCAACAGCCACGCCTCTATCAAAAACTAACAGTTTGGTGTAATAGAAATAAAACAATCCATCAATTGGTTGCCGAGGTGGAGACAAAACAAATTATATATCTATTTATAAAGCATTAGCATGCATTAATGTTGGATCGATATGGCTGGCTGATGGATGGTGTCCATAATAAGGCATAATGGCTTTGTTGGCGGGCGCTTACAACTGAACATCCGAAGCCTTTTTTCTTCTCGTATCCTAATGATGGCGAAAGTGTGTAGTCACCGTGACGTTTCATTTGACGGTTCCTAACCTTTAAGCGTGAATTGGGTTATTCAAGGGTTAATCTGCTTTAAATTAGAATTCGGGAGCATCCAGTAAACTATTTGTTCTTTTACTTCACGGCACATTATTCGAAATTCTGGTTTTGTGTAACAATTTCGTGATTGTTTGAAAATGTTCTCTTTCAAATGGGGAAGAGTGATTTAAAATTCAGCGCTTAATTGCTTCGAGCGGACAGAGTCTAGTAAAAATGTGAAAAACATAGAATTAGAAATCAAAAAGTGATATATCAGCGAGATAATCGTACGTAACAAGACGCAGGATGCCACAACGCCTGTCACGTAGATGTCCCGATATAAAGACAAGAGCAGATGTCAGCGGCCCACCGTTTCGGCGAAATTATACAAAATTCGTATTGTTATAAGTAGCACAAACCTGTTTCAACCTTGTCAAGGCTTACGACGTTCTCTTAATTGGTTTATTTTTGCATTTCTTACGCATGTGGTTACTTGTCATCCTCATGATAGTGACCGACTTTTTACTATTGATAATTAAAAAACTTCAGTTTACAACCACAGAACACGGTCAAGAGGCGTATAGGTACACATTATTTAGGCTAATAAACATGTTTGATATCGAAGATGATGAGTATATCTGATCACCTTTGATTAAAACATCTTTAGTTACTAGTCAGCGCCGAGTTTTAATATTTGAACATTGGTTAGATTACTGCTGATGAGATTATTGCTGAGTCAAATATATTTAACGCAATGTAAAAACGAACCTTTCCTTATAAAGTACCTAATGATACACAATTACTTTATTGCTGTGCCCCAAAAAATGCAACCAAAGTGACCTCTGCGCTGCACTGCGCCATGGAAGTGGCAAAGTTTTGGGCAAACAGTAGGTATATATGAACAAGTGTCGTGCCATCGACACGAAGAACACAAACGAACTTTAATTCTGATGTTCGTCTACCTTCATTTAACAACAATCTAGCGATAACTAGCGTTAGTTTTCAGCTCAATGAAAGAGACAAACTAGAGGACTCAATAAAAAATAAATTGGCAAAGCACACGACACATCATTTTAGAACAAGAAAAACTTCCAAAGCAAATAATATGAAAAATTAATGGCTCAGTTCAAATCATATCACTGTCATCACGGATGATTGCAGAGTTGCAGACACCAAGTGGCTACATGACACCATTATTAATTGCCAAAGACCTGTTTATGAAAATGAATAGTTTTCTTACAAGCATACGGCAATACCCTGTTATTATACAAAACAAGTCTGTAGGTTTGACAAAGCCTTATTAAAATGTACATTTCAGCCGATAGGCCTATTGCAGACGGGCTAGTGTTGCAGATTCGCAAGACATTGTATGGATTCGCTAAATATAACCTCACTCTTATACTCGTACATACAAAGTCACATTAGTGGACCGAGAAGATTTTAAACGAAGTTCTTGCATTGATCAATACAATTGAAGCCTGTGCAAATATTCTTAATTGTTATATAGAACACATAGATATAAACACACAACATCTTCTCGTAGTTAAGTCACAATGCCATAACATCGACTGCTTTTGAATCAAGTTCTTTATAATCCGAATTTATGCGTTGACGTATGAATAGTGAATCAATTGATTTAGTGTATCTATTGAACAATGCTGCAGCAGATCATGATATGATAATTCATTATTATACTTACGGCTCTATTAGAGAGCACTTTTTTTTTTTACAAATGATGCATCTTAGGCACATGTGCGTATCGGGACAGCTTTGTTTCTTAACATATCTATATATTCTTATATTATCTGTAACTTATCTACGAAGAAGTCTTCTTTCAAAGGACTAGTCTTGTATTACAGAAGAATTAGTAATTATGACTATGTTTGATACCTCATCAACACCATTTAGCCGAATGACTTTCATTCTTGGACACGTGACTTAATTTACATTGTTGTCGAAGACGTAAGTCTTCTACATCTTCATTATTGTTAGAACAGTCAGTCATCTTCTTGGATAAGCCTATTTCTAACTTTGGTCTCGATAGATGGATACCTAGTTCACTTATCACGCGTAGCATGTCCACTGTGGAAACGAAAGACAAAATGTCAGTTTGTAGAAAGATTTCTACAGCGTGAAGTCAAAAATTTACAAAGTACGTTCACTAAATATTGCAAGAGATATGTTTATTCATTGCAGAGAAGAAATAGAAGTGATTATGCTGCATAGCCTTTCAACCTGATTTAAGTCGCACCAATCAACAGTCGCCCGACTGCAACAAGCCGAAGTATGCAAATAGAGTTGGCAGGCGGCTAGGTCGTGTTACATGTTTGGTGGTCATAACTCAAGGAGAGGTGGAAGCCACCGCCCCTCATGCGTGCCGTCTGACGACTTACGAGTATAAGAATTCAATACACCGTTATTTAGCACTGACTACATACCCCAACTTACTGCGTATTAACACGTGGAAATTAAGTTGTTTGGAAAATCGTGTGAAAATTGTTTAAAAGAACCCTTTGCTGAAAAGAGCAAATATTTATATTTATGAGGGAGGTGGGCATGAAAGTCTCAAAAGATTGTTTTAATGTTGATGATGTGCAAATTAAGAACTTGAATATTCTAACCTCGACTGGGTCCATATTGATCTTTTATTTAGTTTTTACCATCTGTGTAATACATATGGCATGCAATTAAGTATTGAGTACCTACTGATGTTCAATAGTATTCAGTGGTCCAAGATAGTAGGAAAAACGTTGGGCAGATAGGTGCCTTTAAGGATCTGAACTTTCTTATATGTAAAATTAAAAGCACAGTTATTGGTAAGACCCATTGGAAAGCTGACCCTTAGGTGCTGTATCTCCTCGGGTCATCGTGAAAGCTCATTGGCTAATGACAAGAAAGTCAATAAATTTCATCGGATATTAAGATTTTTGCAGGAGTTCATTTCATTATACACATAAAATTAAAAGCATGCTTATTATGAAACACAATCTGGCCGAAAGTTATAAAGTTTAATTTTAATCAATTATTTTTAAGAAGAGCACCTCTATCTTTTTTGTTTCGGACCCCGTAAAATCAATTTAAAAGCTATAAAATTATCCGTGATTCTATATAATTATTTATGTTAGGCATAAGCCGTTAAATATCGCATTATACGAACGTAATCTGATATAAATAACTTTTGCCCGCGACTTCGTCTGCGTAAAATTTCGTCACCCTACCCACCACGTTGCATCGCATCGCCCGTCCACGCTATTACTTTTCTTTTTAAACGGCTCCTAAGCGTCATAGCGTGATGATAAATAGCCTATAACCTTCCTCAAGAATTGGGCTACCAAATATCAAATGAATTTTGCAAATTCGACTTTAAGTTCCAGTGATTAGCGCGTTCAATCAAACTAACAAACACTTCAGGTTTATTATAACTTAAGTATCATACTTAAGTTATAATAAATATAATAAAAGCTTATTATAAACGCGAAAGTTTTTGAGTATGGATGGATGTTTGTTACTCTTTCACGCAAAAACTATTGAACGGATTTGGATGAAATTTGGCACACAGATAGTTTGTAACCTGGATTAACACATACTTTTTATCCCGATACTCCCACGGGATCAAGATTTATGCGGGTGAAACGGCGGGGAGCAGCTAGTATAGTATTTTTAAAATTTATAAATAAAATAATAAATAATAAAATTTATTGAATAAAACTTTTACAAAAAGTGTACATTTAGCCAACACTAGTACCTAAGATTTCCCATACAATTATAGTACGTAAAAATTACTTAAACTAAAGTTTATTACAGGTGCAAGTTACCATGGTTTGGAATTGTAAGGTCCCGCCCGAACTAGGTTAATACAAACCTGTGTTTCAGGCCTGGTATATGGGGGGCTTATGGCTAAGTAATAACAGGCGCACGAGTCGATCGAACAGGTTAAGCTACACCTACCGCGGTTGGGCCGTGGATAGGTGATCATCTTTACATACCGAGACCCCTCCGTGCCTCGGAAAGCACGTCAAGCCGTTGGTCTCGGCTGTCATTCGTGGATCTTTGACACCCGTTACGGGTCGGAAGAAGCCCGAAAGTCTGAAAACGAGACTTACAAAGGCAATGGGGTTCTATCGTATTACCCAGTACTTAACTGGGTTGTTAAGGTCAGATAGATAGTGACTTCATGTAAAATACTGGTATTCGGCGTCATTCGTTAAGACTGTAAGCTGACCGCAACAGAGTTTGGAAAAGGCTAGGCAGGTGATAAAGTATATAGTATACAGATTGAGTCATACTAGCATAATCAACCTATAATGTTCCCCTAAAATCAGCCTATAATGTTCCTCTAAAATCAGCCTATGATGTTCCCACTAGCATAATCAGCCTACGATGTTCCCACTAGCATAATCAGCCTATGATGTTCCCACTAGCATAATCAGTTTATAATGTTCCCACTGCTGGGACACAGGCCTCCTCTCTTCGAGAGAGGACTGGAATCTACCAGGCGGGCCCAGTGTGGGTTTGTAGGTGTTTATTTACTTAATACTTCACGAACACGAATGCATAGAGGCGGACATAATGTCATAGGCATTTTCTACCCGTCAACCTTTGGGTGGTGCAGAGACAAGCAGTGGTAGGTGCAATTTGTAGAAAACATTTAGGAATAAACATTTTTAAATATAAAGAAACGCATAAACCTATTAAAAACTATAACCATAATACATATATTATATATATGTATATCCAATCATATATCAATATGATTGATGCGTTGGTCTAGTCGTCGCAAGAGCTACTGCTGAGCATGAGGTCCTGGGTTCCATTCCCAGATTGGGCAAAGTGATATTGAGTTTTACTATCTTGAATTTCTCAGTAGCAGCCCGGAGTCTCGATTTGTGCCCGGTTGATGGCAACAGGCTCGCCCCCTATAACATGGGACTTAAACATAACTGGCGAAATGTGGGTGCACTATAAGTACATCTCTACCTAACCCTTCTGGGATTACAGGCGTGATGAGACAAACAATGAGAAAACATTACCGTTAAAATGATGACAGCTTCTTGCGAATGTGCTCACGAACTTAGGATATCACATGTCTTAGAATTTTAGGTTTCCTCACGATGTTTTATTTTAATGTTTTGACAGCAATTTTTATGAAATTACGAGTTATACACAAAGTAAAGCGCCTGACTGGGTTTGAACTCACGACCTACAACTCGTAAGTCGGGGCCGTTACCACTGGGCCACCACTGCTCTAGTGTAGTGACAGCTTAGTCATAGTAGCAAAGGTTTTCAATTATCTTGAAATGGACATCGAAAATACATTAGGGAACCTGGTATCGTTAGATTATACCTAATCTTGTCAATGTAGGGTTTGTTTAATTTATTTGAGATTGTGTTTGGTAGTGACTGGTTTATTTGGTCTTTCGAGGAAGCAATACTTAGATTTGCAATAGGATTAAGTAATGCAGTTACGCGTAAAACTGTTGAATGTAACTAATTGTAAGCCTCATTGCAGTTATTTATTAGACTCTTGCAAATGTACGGATAGAGAAGTATGATAAGTACTATCAAGGACAGCCACGCATGACCGATTTAAAAATTTTCGGCAGCACAATGAAATCGTAGGTTATCCCGCCCTTTTCTGTTTGACCAATGAATGAAGGGTGATCGTTTTTTTAAACGTTATTTGTTTTAGTATGCCCAATGATGAAGATTGTCTCTTTTTTTTATAATGTGCGCTGAAGCGCTATTGGTGGACGAAAACAATGCAGGCGGGGGTAGTCACTGGCTTGTGCACACCAAAATTGCCCTAATGGGGGTCATGCGAAAATGTCGTCGATAGTATATGAAAAGTTTTTAGAAACATTATCTGTTATCTGACTTCATCTGCGATCCAGGATATAAAGTAGCATAAGTCCTTACCAAGGTCATGGTCTATCTGCGTGCTAAATTTCATCGAAATCCGTTAAGCCGTTTTGGCGTGAAATCGTTACAATCAAACAAACTTAAGATCTTGTAAATCCTCTAAGGCTAGGTGTTTCCTAAGACTGCGGCGACCGACACATAGCGTCTGCAATTACCGTCAAATGACGTCACAGAAACATTATAAATATGAAAATAAGTTGGTGTGTTTCCCTAGAGAGCGAGTTTTGAGACTTTATTTTCATGAAAGCTGTCACTGAAGCCGTTATGTGTTGGCCACCGTTTTTAAGGAGACCTTAGCTTTACGACGTTGCACATATATTTTAAAAGCGTCAAGTAAATATTAGAGCTTTTCCGACATTGAATACAAATTGAAATTAAAGTTTTAGAACATTTTAGGTTTTCCTTGGCAAAAGATTATAACAACCAGATATAGACCAACTAACAAGCTACAAACTTATACCTCCAAATTCCTTAAAACGATAAGGCGAGCAACACGCGAATAACTTCGATCGTTCTAAACTACAAAACGGGTTAAGTTAATCTAGAGCAATTATTTAAATTTTATTCATCGCAAATAGATTATTATTTACCACTTGGTTCTAATAGCTGTGTGATATCCGTTTAGTTGAATTAAATTAATATTTATTATTTTGTATAAAATGTCAAACGGGAAAAGAAAACAGGATAACAGGAAACACCTTTTTTAAATACGAAAGGACAGTGTCATAAATAATATTAATTAAATATTGCGTCTTTTGACTACGGGTAACAAGAGCAACAAATGAAAAAAAAAAACCAAAAGTTTTCTCAGAGAACAGGGTATGACGTAAACTAACATACACCTGATCTTTGTAATAATGTTTATAAAAGTAGGTAGGTACTATTGGTAGGTTATTTATTTATTTTGTGTTAATGCGTATTGCGGTGATTGTTGGTATCGTTCACGAACTAATTAAAACTATTTGACGCGCACGAGACGAGCATTCGACGTGTAGGAAGGGATCTAGGACTGACCAGTACCCTAATTGCGTAATACACAATCAATCGGAATCTGAATCGTTTTGAAACAGATTGCTAATCCATTGCTTCATAACTTCGATAAAAAATCTGCTCAACATGTAAATAACGCAATGTATGTTGTTGAACTGTCAAAATGAAACAGATTAGTCGTAATCGTTTACGAAAATGTGTTACGCAATTAGGCTGCTGGAATACGGGTATGTACACACCTATGGCTTCACTGGTCGGTACTTCCCTAGGCACTAGATCTCAGCACAGCACTCACTCGAATTTAATAGTTTGCGGCACTAGATAAACACGTATTATAACGTTTCAGAGGTGCGCGCGCGCGCACGTAATCTTTAGTTTCAGTGCAGTATACAGAAAATCGGAAATCTCTGAAATTTTCCGAACACATTCGGAGCATTTTCTTCTCTCAATCATTATGGGATAGAAAGAGATGAATACAAGAAACGACCGAATGCTCATAACCGAATAATAACATGAAATTACTGATTTGCGCACTAGGCCTTTTAGACTTTAGGAGTCAAATTATTCTATATTACGTTCTCGGCGTCAACAACTAGGTTATTTTCAGTTCTTTGGAGAACGTCATGTTCCAAATTTCATCAAAATCTGGTCAGCCGTTTTAGCGTGAAAGCTGAATCAATAGGTATTAGGTTATACGGGCTGGTGTCCGCAACTCCACGTATTTTGCGTAGGGTGGGAAAATCGATCATTGGATCCACCCCAGCTCCTCGAGAAAGGCCAACAACACCTTGGTGTTACTGACTATCTCACGTAGTGTGCCTAGGCTACCGAAGTACTTTGCCCTGTATATGGCGACCACCGGTCACCGGAGTTTTGAAGCTCTCCTATGACAACGAGGTGTTCATTAAATGACCCGTGGCGAGTTGAAGCTGCCGTAACAGTACGCAGCTGTTGTTTAATTAGTCAGAGAACCTGTTTCATGAGGTAGCTATCAATTGTCTGCACTCACCTTGGTCCACCCATCGTTTGTGATGTTGGTCACTGCTGCGTTTCCTTACCAGTGGCACCACTGGAATCTGAACGCATTGTGGGTTCAGATCCCACTGGTGCCACGCCCGACCCTCTTCTGGCAAGTTCGTCGGCTGCATCGTTTCCTAGCGAACCGCTGTGTCCTTTGATCCAATGATATTTATGTTATTGACGCTACCCACCTGGTTGAGACGCTGGTGCCCTCGTATGTTAGCCCAGGTTCAAGTGTGTGACTTTTCAGCGATTGCTGAATAGAGTATTTGTGATTGTGTTGAGAGTATGCGGATCGAGTGGTTCTTAACTTCCCTGGCCATGATGGCCAAAGCAGATAGATAAATACAGCGTGCAGCACAGTGTGCCAGGCCGAATGCATGGGGCATTCGGCCTGGCACACTGTGTTATGGATGTGTGTGGCTATGCGTATGTTGAAGTTCTCCGAGAAGATTCCAGCACCTGTTCGACTACCTGTATGGATCCATCTGTGATGAAGAGCAACTCTGCAGGAGCTCTCTCTGGATTCTCTTTATAATATTAGTTTTGAGTTAGATGAATAAAGAAAGATTTGAAAATAATATAAACTCTTCAAGTTTTTTATATTATCGTACTTCTAGGTATAATTATACCTTTAAGTTTCTAAACCTCTGTAAATCAAACCAAATGTAAAAGTTGAGCAAAATAAATTAGTGTGAAGACAGAAACGTGAATTATAATAATTGGCTCGAAAAAAAAATAAGTCAAAGATGACACTTAATCGCTAATTAAAACGTGTGCCTTGAAGATACTCCATCATGAAACCATGTAAAAGTTATATCAAAAGATAATGGCTCCCGCAAACAGGCGCGAAGCTACAGCACGACACATAGGCACCGCGTATCGCGCGACGAGCGGTGCCTATTTGTCGCTCTGTAGCGTCGCGCCAGCGTTTACGAGACTTAAGGCTTGTTGTTTTTTCAGCATGTTGAGATCACATTTTAAAATTTCGTTATTATTTTTCAAATTTGTACACAATCTAGTAGTTAAAGCGCTCGCACCGGCCAGTGCCCGCCGAAACGCATTAAGAGGGCCTTAACTAAAAGTCCAGGTTTCCCCACGATGTTCTCTTCACCGATGTCAGTACCAATATTTAAAAAAAGAAACTTGTAGGTTACTACCCCTTACTTGATCCATTCTTTAACTTCTACAAAACTCACACTCCCAAAAATAGCCCCCCTTAAACCAACCATCTTTAATGACATGCATAACCCTACCTGTTCTACAGTTACAAGCGGCGATTAGTAAATAAATAACAAATTAAATTCCACTAAAGATTAGTGGCGGAGTCAGTATGGGCTCATAAATAAATCAAGCGTTCGGTCTCGGAGACCGCGGTAAATTATGACTCAAATAATATTATGCTAAAGGTATGCCAGCGTAGTCGCCACTTAAAGCCGTTCGTGCTATAAAGCCTTTTTTGTGCTTTTGTAATTAGCTGTTCGATTTCTATAGATTATAGTGTGTGCACAGCTTTAACGTGTATTGAAGAGCGGACTACTCGCAATTTGTGATACTGAAATGTTCCAGTCTATGTCATGTTTTTTTTGCGTAATACCAATCATATGTTTTGATTTTTGCAATATCTACTTAACGGTTTTTGTTTTTGCACATGCTATGATTCGTCATAAATTCATAATTATTGCGATGTATAATAGTTGCGCAGTGCTGGCCCTGTAGTAATGGCCATAACTTAACCTAGAACCAAAACTTCGAAGATATGCGACATGCACAAACCCGCACTGGGCCCGTAGTGGAATACGGCCCACTCTCTCTCACCGAGAGGAGGCCTGTGTTCCAGCAGCGGGCACATTATAGGTTGATTATGCTAGTCAAGGAGGTGTAACATAATATGATAGGAGTGTGTCATTCTAATGTAGACAGACAAAACACAGTCAGCCTCAAACAGATGTACCTATACATCGACAAGAATTAATTTGATTATCTACAATTTGTATTCCAAAATGCATCAATGTTCGTATCCAATGTGGAATGTTTTGTGGCTATACATTGAAACAATGTTATAGAACAAACATTGTGTCGATGTATACACCTTTTTTTGGCTGACTGTATGAACGTTTAAAACGCCTTCCCTGCATGCATCTGATTCAGCATTAATCATTTACCTACGGTAAAACCATTACACCATAACTCAAACCCCAGCTAGCATACCTACTTTCAAAACAGTTACAAGAACCGGTCTTACTATAACTTACAAAATATTTATATACTACATACTACTTAGTTCGAACCAGATCACTTGATAATATCTCTCGCATCTCACCGCCTGTTAGTCGCGACCTGCGTTAAATATGCATAGAGGGTACACAAACATAAAACTTCAAAACCTCGAATGGTTGAAAAAGGAATAAGTAAGTACATATATTTCGTGAAGGGATTAGCAGTCGCGGGTTGGTCCGTGCCCGCAATGGCGGAGCGATGATATGGCAGAATTCTGGCTAAAGTGTTGCTATACATAGTGTGATGTATGTATACGTGTATGTACACTACCGTTGTAAGTTTCTCATTGCCGCGTGCGCAAGTTTTGTATGCAGTGTGCGTCGTGTTTTATTAAATGCCACTTTTGTATTGGTTGGCTCAGGGTAAGGCTTCTCGTGTACACCTTCCAAGCTTTTATAGGAAAGCAGGTTTTTGCTCGCAAAGAAATTTAGTTATAGATTTCTGATCGTTTCTAAAATCTACTATGATTTGCTGTAATTGTAAGTGCATATCTAGGTAACTTCAGAGTCCAAAAATACAAAATAGACATTAAGTAATCAAGTCATTTACAAGTACATTTTGAGATTTTCAACTCCACACACACCCCACAAATAATTCCTACTTAATTACAAAACTTTGATTTTTGTTTGTGAAGTAACTTCGGAACTAAAGCCACGTACACACCGTCGATATTAACTGACCCGCCAACTATAAGTACCCACACGTCAGGAATACTGGTAAGCCCTTCTCCCCAGAGACACAACTTCAATTATTGATGGCAACTTTTAGCCGCTATAAAACATAGGGTAAGAAAAAACTATTTTTCATCTGGTTTAGCTTTAAATAACTTGTAGCATGTTCTTGCTTCATTTTATTCTTTTCATTTGCGAGTAATTTATGTGTTGTGTTTTTAAAATAGGGTTTCACACGTAATATTTGTCGTAATATTAATAGTGTACCTTGAACGAATGTCAGGCATACCGCAGGTGTATACTGAGCCGTAATCAATCGTTTCTATGTTTTATGTGTTAATGTTTTAATATCTGCGTTAACTTATATTGCTATCCTGTTTTTATGATAGGAGTGTACACGTAGAGTAGAAATACAGAAACTTTAAACAATAATTTATTTAATTCTGAAGTTTTTTCTAATAATCGTTTCTACAAATTGAAGCTTTGTGGTTTATTTTTGGACCATTCATTGTAAAAAACTTGCACCTAGTTTTTTCTTCATTTCACCTCAATCAGTCCTTCCCTTTAATGTTTTTCCTGCTAATCCATGACACATTTCTCAAAATACAACATTTGTTTTTTTTATTCTGTATCTTCTCTGTATCCAAATTCACAACTTTTCTGGTATCATGGTATTCAGTAAACCACGTATTTCATATTTATGTATGTTCGTACAACACGCAGTATGAACAATAACCTAATATCAAAGCGAGGACGTTGACAATTATTGATTCAAATTAGCTCATTATAATTTTTAATTACATCTCATTATTCATTCTACCCTAGTACATAAATCGCACATCTATTAAATTGTTGTTCGTGTGTTGCTAGTTTTATTTGGATTTAATAAGGTAATTATTATACCTACAAAAGATCTTACCTACGTTGACTGAAAAATGTAACTGAGATGTTCCGAAAGACGTAGATAAAATAATAACAGAATTTACAAGTTTAGTATATCGTATCGATAGTTGTATCGATTAAAGTGACTACGAAAAATCCATATACAAAAGACGTTGACTTGTATTGTATTGTTTTTTTGATAACTGATAAATAAATTGTTAATTTAAATTGTTTTTTTTTCTTATGATTTGTCCGGAAAAGTAAAAATCTATTTTGCAAAACCTCCAACTGTCTGGATGAAAACTAAACGCAGGCCAAATTACAAATGACTCCAAACGTATGATTTAGAAGGGTTTTATAACTAAACAAGGCAACAAGTTTCCGCAGTTGTTTTCAATCTAACATGTTTAGACAGCCTTTGTAGAGACCTCGCCATATTTAGTCATAATAGTTCAATTACGTTCAAAAGCCCTTCACTCCCAGTGATTTTGCCTAGTTTAAGGTTTCTTGGCGTGCTGCTAACTTAATTCTAACTAGATTTCTGAATAGGTCAAGTTTGTAAGATTGTTCTACTGATTTTATTTTAATTTCTACGAAATGTGTTCGATATTACAGTTATTTTCTTGTTCTAATACAATCTTTTACACCGCAAATTCTCGAAAATTGCCAATTAGGTACATAAATAAGAGGCCAGGTCTTGTTTTTTAAAAGCCCGAAAAGCACTGTTCTTGTCTGGACCCTCTTTAATTTTAAACTATTTTATTTATTGCAATAGCAGCTTTAGCAGCAGTAGTACGCAGTCTGTGAAAATTTCAAGTAGACTATTTCTTACGGTTCAAAAGATACAGCCCTGTGACGGACGGACAGCGGAGCTTTAGTGATAGGGTCCCGTTGTCAAACCTTTGGGGTACAAAACCTCTAAAAATTGCACAATTTCTCAATTGCAATTATTTCAGGTTGAATTAAATCCAATTTTGCTCACAGATGACGCTACTGTGCTGGGCAGCCTTATAATTACAAAATGAAGATTGTCTGAACAAAACTAAATGTTTAATGAAGTTTATCATTATTACCATAAAGTTGTATTTTACTGAAGTGTTTGCAGTAATCACCTACACACTGCCACAAGTACTGCTATTACGTCATTTTGCGTTTAATTATACATTGTATTGTGCATTTCAATGTGTTTCCCTTGTTTTTACATTATGGAAACGTTTACTGATTATTTAACCTGCGTTTTGTGTGGCCTTTTGAAAATTACGTTTTTGTTGAGAAAACGCAATCTATGCAAACGTTTGTATGCATGCGGTTGAAGACACAAATAAGCACACTCTGATGTATTCTAAGAATTAATCTTTGTTAACTTTATTATACTAACCTTTTAAAAACACGGCTAAATAATCCACTTTTATTAAACAACATTGCGATGAAATTACATTTTTATTCATTCATTCATTTATTTTATTTGCTGAGTATGTTTACAGGTAAATAGATCAAAGATATTAAACTGTATTTCAATACTAACTTTTTGTATTATTATATTACATCTCACATAAAAATCGCATCAAAAAGAAAATCCAATCAATATTTTCACGAATTCTTTTTTGCACAGCGCAATCTTTCGCTGCACCTAATTTTACCTCTATATTTATATTCTCTTTGATGAAACGACTACCGCATACACAGAGCCTATTTCATTTTAATTAAAATACATACCTAACACGACTATTAAAACCATGGAGCCAGTGTTTTAATTTCGATTCAATAACCCGTGTCTGCACAAGACACTGATTAAGCTTCCCGTAAGAGACGTACAGTCGTCCGCAAATGCGCTGGCGCTGAATTAGCATACGCAGCTTTATGTAGGACTGAACAGTGGTATATTACGTACGGGGATTTCGGACCATTTTAGGTACAGGGTCAAATTAGATTAGCTGTTAAATTTCCCAGACGCACGTCGGTATCGAATGACGATTAAACACACAACAAGAAAACCCCAAAACTTTCAAGTTACTACAGCTGATCACGAAGTCAACGGCCGCTGGTAGTTCATTTCAGATTGTACTTTTTGAGACGTTAACTAGAGAAAAAAAAAATTCTTAGTATTCCTTCTCATGTCGAATTATCGATATCAGAATTATTCTTGGAGTAAGAGACGTTTTCAGTCACTGGAGCTGAAAGCTAATTTTCTAAATGTTTTTTAGCATTGTAATTCACAATTTTGTCATTTATTTCTGTGAACAATTCAATAATACGATGCACAGTCAAACGCAAATGGTTATGTGCACGTGCAATATTCTTAAAATTAGCATAGGAATCCTGAGCCGTTTATCAAACAGGACAACAGTGTAAGTGTGAGATTAGTACCGGTATCATTTAATATGTTATTATTTGTGCACTAGATTCAACGCGTACCTAATTTTATAGAACCTATGATATTAAAATGTGAACGTGCACTTAAGGTTACTTGTTGATTATTGTTTGTACCTGATTTAAATAATGTATAGGAAGTGCTGAGATTATTTCTATATGAATAATAAAATTAATTTAAATCCATAATTAATGGTTCGTCATTTCGCGTACAATCAATTACTAGACGCGTAATTCAATAATAATGTTTAATTGATGACCCAGCAAAACTATTTAGGGGAAATACGCATTTAAAAATATATAAAATATAGCCTGCAGCAGCAAGTTATATACAATTTAACAAACAAAATTGTATTAAAGACTGCCAACATTTCAATTGAAATCGTTGGCCGTGAATTCGTGATACAAAAAATTATAACGAACTTTATTAAATTTATAAAAAACCCTCAAGCCTCGACATAAAAACACTAAAGTCAATATAAAGTGAATCACACCACTTCACGCACAATAATATACTATTGTTGTATCGTCCACAGTGAACGAAACGTCTTAATTTTGGGGACAAAAAATAATAATACAGTTATTGCTGTCAAATGTGATATAATGGTAACACTGCAATTGTTTTCGAGATCATAAATAACTTTTTACAAAAGATTCGCGGTTTCCTTAAAAGCTAAACGGGCTGATAAACATTTTTTTTTCTTCCGTCTCGAGCCGTCTTTCCTGCGGCGGTACGAAGCCTATAAATATTAATACAATCAAATGTTTTGACGTGGGCCTTTTTTAAACTTTTATCTTGTACCTTCGCTTATTTTTTGTTGGTTCGATTCCGTTTTTATTTCGTGTTAATTTGGACAGCGAATTCGGTCTTTTAACAGATCGTAAAGTATATGGAATGAGGCGAAGAGCGAGAAGTGGCGCCAGGTGCATTTAACATTTTGGGGGAAACTGTAGGAGAACAATCATTAGTTGCTTAATAATAAGTAAGTTGACTTTACTGGCACCTCGTGGTTGGATGAAGTATAGGTATAACTTCATTAAATATTTATACGATCTTATATTTTGACTGGCAAACTCGTAATTCATATGATAACATACTTGTCTCCATATATACGTCTTCAGATCATATCAGATTTACGATTAGTAAATAACGAAAACTACTCTGGAAGTGCGAACATTATAATGATTATTAGAATTTATGGAGCTCGTATAAAATATGCGAAACAAACTTTTTTATTCATAATCAGAAATCATTAATGCATAAAATTAAAATAACGGTGATAACTCACACTATACCATTAATTCTTAAATAAAAACATAAATCTTCACTCTGACTCTAAAAACTGTTGAACAAACACCCACTAAAACATCATGAAATTAATAAAATTAATCTTTATTGCTCAGAGTATAAAGTTTAAATGACTTTGTCGCTGCTAATACAAGTTGGGTTTCGACAAGATCTGATCAAAGTATCTAAAATGGTCACAGTTAGTGGGTTAACCACTTTAAATTGTCATCTGTCTGATTTATTTCTATATCTTTTGCGGCCAACACATTTTTGTCTCAGTTTCATTCTGATACAACATTTTTTACATCTATTTGGAAAGTTTTATTTCCTGGATCACGTAATAAAAATAATTTATATGTGTCAAAACCTACCTATGGTACAGAGCATTGGCTTTTAGCGAGTTTAATTATTCAATCATAAAAATTATTTCATTTAGCTTAAATTAAAAATATGAAAAAAATATTGTTCACCTACGAAAAGATCATATTTCCTTCAACTTTTGGATAAGCACCATTTCAAAGAAAGTATTCAACAAACATTATGAAAAACAAGGAGTGATCTGAACTTAGAACTACTGTTCATTATGATGGCACCCGCACTTTTTGCAGAACAACAGTTTCTTCACCGTCTCCAATTTATAAAATTTACACCATGATCTTTTACGGAACCTAAAAACAAAATTAATTTTGTCCAAAGTGTCCCGAATCCAATTTGTGAATTTTTCACCATGTTCTTTTACGGAACCTAAAAACAAAATTAATTTTATCCAAAGTGTCCCGAATCACGGCCCACTGTGTACGCCAGAGGCTGACCTATCAAACGCTCGTAAACTATAATCATTCGCGGACCACATAAATAATTGCGCGGACCGACCCCGGTTTTTGTCGGTCGCGATGCGCTGGCGCAGGTAATATAGTCATAAATTTCCATAACCGCCACTCGATCTTATCAAACATGATTTTAATTTGATTTCGGAGCCACACGTGTTGTGGTCGTTTGGACTCGAGTTATGATCTTAGGTATAATGTTTTGGCTAAAATGTTGTGTGTTATAGTTGAGAATATTGTGTTTGTAAGGAAATGGATTTTAACTGGGTAATTAACAAGTATGTCAATGGTCGAAAAGATTTTATCACCCTTTTTTACGACCAAGATTAGCTGATTGAAGCAATATTTACAATTTTAAAATAAACGAACTAAAAAGTGAGATTGCTAAAGTTTCTTGCAATTCGATACGTCAGATATAAAAGATTCAAAGTGGTACATAAAGCTCCTCAATAGGTAAACTGCAAGCTCTGCAATTGCAACTCACAACGCTTCTATTGATGGCTTCCTTAGGTAATTTACAACCCTATCACCTCCCAGACAACAGCATTACATCACTAAGTGAAAATAACACTCGGTAAACGTTGAATATTAATACTTGTCCTAATTCCCACAATCAAACGGTACACCGATTATTGTCAAACGTAATCAATAATAGCAAAAAGGTAAATCGACTTCTAATGATAGACTTTAACAAAACACGTGACGCCTCCAATGTATCAACGTATATTTGACAGTTAATATGTCATTGAAATCAAAACGGTATGATATAAGACTGGCTGCCTTTTACACCGTATCGTAAGGTTGAGCCAAAAAGCACCGAACTTCAATAATGGCTGTAATAATGGTCTTTCATGTTTTAGCTGTTATGTCATTAATATCATTAGGCATTGTTTTGTTTTCTTTGAGATAATCATTCAAATTGTTTGTTCTGCTGAACACTTACTTTTTTATCTTACTCCCATTTCCAGTTTGTCCCCATCAGTATCACTCATATTCTTCAGAGTCGATATAGACCAAAACTTTTTAGATATTTTCAACAGCTTTTACTGCTTGAGTTTTAATATAATCAGCCAATAGCTATATTTAATTCAAAGTTAATACTGAATTTCTATATTCATTAAATACATATTGCGTTCGGCGATGATTTAAACCGTCGATAGATATCTTAAGCGTGAAGGCATCTATCATCCCGAAATAAAGAAGAGTGTGATACACGGCCGTATGACAGACGACCGCTATAAAAATTTAAAAAGTGACCATCGCTTACGAAACCACGATTTACAACCCACAGTTCTTATTATCTAGTATCAGACTTTAATCCATTTATCACCGCTTTTGTTTACGATCCTCGCGTATCATCGACTATTAATTATAAAGCGTTCCTCACTTCGAACTTTGACGTTCTTGCTGTGTGACAGACCAGAGATAAGAATTTTAATGTTACTCGATACCACTGTACTTCATTTGTTACACCGTGCTACACAAAAATGAACATTAACGTTGATCAAATAAGATTCAACAGCGATTTCTCGCGTTACTACTCTACCGTCGATACAGTTTGAACTCTTTCGAACATGATTATAGGGTTGCTTATTCATTCTAATGGTTAAAGAATTCTAACGCTTCTGATGCAAAGCTGAGTTTAGAATTTTGATGGATGTGGTTATAATTGTTTCTGTATCGATTATGCCATTGATAAATATTTCGACTATTGCTCATTTTATTAATGACATGGAAGCGGAAGAACGTTCTGGGCGATGCCCTAACGACAGCGTAATGTCACATTTAATAATATTGCTGCTGTCAAAACATCTGTCAGCGGGCGCTCACAGAACGTCTGCTATTCATTTGTGACGCAATTAAATTTATTAATATCTAGACTCATACATACATACAACTAATTGCTAAAAGTTTGAAATGGTCTGATCCAAACACAAGATATTTTATTCTTGTGTTGCTAAAAATAATTATTACGAACTCCGAGCACTGCGGACCAATTTTATTATTGGACCGTATTTGGTGAATAAAAATAAAATTTTCGCTCTGCATTGTAGTGTCAGTTTATGTACCAAGATTCATTTTTTATTCAGTAAACGAATACAAAGTGTTTTGACATATTACTGAGCAGTTTTATATGTATCATTATGCCATTTATTTCAACCGTTCAAGTAAGGTTTATAGTGATTCATGTAGTTGATACAATCATTTACTTATCATCAACTGCCGGAATATAGCTCGCAACTTGTTTCGTATGGTTCTCAGAACTCTTTCGTACTATCAGCAGATCTCTTTAATATTCTAAATTACCATAAAATGTATATAATCATTGACCTCTGATCCATCAGGGCTTGCCGGTAGTAAAGATACCATCACCTAACATCTACAGTTTGCAGATGGCGGTACTAGATCCCAATGGAATAGGGCAACCTTATCACTTTGTATAGGGTAAAGATCCAATTCAGAACTGAGTTTTACAATAGAAAAGCTCAATTATATGGTTGCACGATCTGGAGCATGAAGTCAGAACTAAGAGATTAGAAATCAGGTCGGTTGAAGCAGCCGTGTTAGCATTAGTCCAATGAGACAGTTATAATAGGTACAGGGTATATGTTTGATCATAAAAAGCTTTGTGCTTGTCGGTGTGATGCCGACTCAGTGATTGAATCACGTTAAAATAATGTTCAAGGGTAATAAAATATTCCGAGGACAGTATTAAAAGCACAAATTCAATTTATGATGCGATTATGAAAAAGTACATTTCCCGAAAATGTTTCTTGTCCCGTAACTTTGAATCCGATTATGATTTCCACGCGTTTTTCAAGTTCAGATTCGGACATTCTGTAAATGTATATACTATAATATATTCGGTAATGACCCGTTATTGTTTTAAAAATCAAAATCAGCCACACTACCTCGTTCATGAACTCATGACCGTTCAGGTTCAAATACCCAACCTGTATTGTATACAAGCCCTCGTTTATATAAATCAATGCAGTTTTGTCCGGTCAACCATTGTTCCAAGCTTCTTTGTAGGTTCATCGATATTCTATAGTCTCTCTCTCGTCTTTACCTTTCTTAAACGTGAAGTAGCTAACATAGCTATGGGATTCATGAAACCGGTCAGGTTACAGTAGTGTAGGTCCGGTACTCTCATAGGGTCATGATCTTTGGAATACGCCCTCTTACGCCTGCAGACCTCATTATAGACATCGCGAATGATTCATTATATGTTCTTTAAGTATTTTGCACGTACTTAGTTGGTTGGGGAATTTTTGGTGACGGTTGTAGTGAAAAGGTGGTTGACGGTTTTATGCATCTATCTCCATTTTCAATAGTGTTTCTGCAAATTCGACTAAACTGCAAGTGACAAAGACAATAACAAAATCAAATTGATAGATAGTAGAGCAAGAAAACATAAAAACCACAGTGGGTGACTGTGGTTTTTATGTTTTCTTGGATGGTAAGGAGTATGACTAGAAGTACGGAATCATGGATTCTGATTATCTAACTAGCTAGATCTAAACGTTGAATATTTGGTTACTTAAACACACTAGTTTAAAAAGTATATTCTGCAAACTACCTCTTAACTTGAGATTGATACTGTCCCCTAGTTCAATTTCCACTAAAATTAACGGCTCCGTATAAACCAGAGACGCAACGAACCGTAACGGAATTTAAATAGTCTAAAGACGCCTTTAATACCGGGTACTCGAACACCCGGAATCTATCGATACATAAATGATCTATCTCAATAAGCAAACGTTGCAATCTAATACTTTGCGCTATCAGTATAAAGTCTAATTTTGACTGACCATTTCTGGCGGGAGTTTTCCAATATTGCTTTAGAAAAATCATTATTAAGTTTAGCGAACTCTTGTCTACTGAAATTATTATTAAAATTCTATTAAGCTGACGAATAGTTTAGTGGGAATCTATTCAATTTTACTGTTTTGGCGATTGTAAAAATCGATTAAAAAAAAAAATCTTTTGATCTATGACGGATTCAGGTTCCGATTGATTGAAATCTATTTCGTAACGTAAAATTTAATATACCAATTGATTTTCCTGTAGAAGGGGTAAACTCAACCAGCAATTTGCTAGTGCATGTTGATTTAAAAAAGGTTTGTATCGATTCTGGTAAACGCCTTGAGCGAACTACTTTGCACGCTTTGGACGTTCTATCTAACTATGATGGTACTAACAGCCAGTAGTGTATATTTATAGGCTAAAGCTATAAAAGATCAGTAAATTGTTTACGTATTACGGCCATATTTCCATTTAATTTACCATCACCATCTTAAACAACTACACATTTAGCTATCACAATTTCTTCACCCACAATCTTTGATGTATGTGTCTCTATTGGAAAGGCTTAGTTCTCGGCAAGGTAAGAATTAAAAATTAACAAGTCGGTTAGTCTAGCCATTGCAGTGCTATGAACTTTGTACTTTAAATAGGTTTTCTGATCTGTTGAAAGTGTGTTTATACAATGTTTAGGGAAAGTTTGTGAGTTTATGGGTCTGCATCAATACTTTAAATGTTTATTGTTTGTCTAGTACTCGTTTCGTTTGTAAAGGAATAAGATGCTTATCGTGTCGTTTTGTTAGAAAACACTAATGAGGAAAAATAGCTTTTAACGTTTTCCCTGTTGCTAATTACTCGTTAATTGCAAGTAATCGGATCTTAAGCGTTTAGTTTTTATTATTGTGGGTACTTGTATTGTATGCAGTATCATGTATACATAGCCGATGCCTTCGATTCTTTTACTTTGTAAAAGAGAATGTCAAGATAATACGTTTAGAGGTAGCCCCATAACTACAAAAAAATATTGTACTACCTTGGCTAGTATTAGCAACCTACCTTTTGAAATAAAAGGTAACATTACGAAGTATATTGCAGAAATGATATTGATAGGATAAACAACTAATTGTGTATATTGCTAATATTATGCAACTGACGCGGACGGTAGCAATTGTTACTGACTAACGCTTTGTAATTTGACTAGTCGTTATGATCCAACCACGGACAGTTTATTTTAACTCAATGTGGAATCGTTTAGTAGAAGTGTGTTGCAACAATAATTTGTGTGATATTAAGTACACTTATTCTTAAAATCGTGTTATGTAGAAAATTGTTTTGATCGAATAAATCATTTTAAGCTTTATGAAGTGCCAATAACATTTTCTTTTTTTTTTTGGTATATCAAGTGTACTTTTTTGTATTTTTTAATTATAATTATCTTTAAATCATTATTTGATTTTAAAGTAAGTATTATGAATTTATGATTTCCCAAATCAATCTCTATAAATTGCTGGCGATGCTAGGTCTCATTTATATTTTTCACACTCACCTTTCAGAAGATGATTCATAATCTGAGATAAATAAAAAAAGTATTTAACAAACTGGTAATTGATCAAATATATCAAACCAAATTAAAAAGCATTTAAACATTAACAGCTGTTGACATACAAATATCGTCAAACAACAAACGTTCGTGTTCTCACTTAAAAATTACGTGAGGGTTCGTACAATATTCAATGAAATTAGAATCTCGTGTTTCTGTTCGGTGTTTGTGTAAGGCGATCGGTTGTCGATATTATGAATTAACAATGTAGACTAGTACGTAATAGAGCTGCATTTTCTAACGGTAAAACTTTGTTGGGAAACTGTTTGCTTTTATTGCACTTTTCTTTAATATGTACTTCGGGGATTCTTACTTGTATATATTTTTTTATATTTTTCTTTTCACATTCAATTTGTTTCACATGACTCAATTTCAGTATTAAAACTCCTTACTATTTCTTCTCCTTGATTTGCTTCATTGGAAAACAGTCATTATTGCTCACAGTATTTGAATGGAGTTTTCAGAGATGCAGAGTTTTCGGAATTGTTGTTTGTTTTCCACTCAAGACCTAACTCAATCATAGTCTTATGGTTTAGAATGGAAACCGCGTCATCTGCTTGGAGTGCTTGAGACTCTTAAGCCTGTGATAATTCTGCAACGTTTATTCACATTCACGTAGTTTCAGTTTTCATTTTCCCACGCCGATCTGGAAGTAAAAAAAAGAAAAATATTGTATCAGCTGTTTTTTATCACGCTCAAGTCATAAAGATCTTTGTGATACACATATTCGACTACTCTATTAGCTTGGTATAGGAAATTACCAAGGTTTTTAGAAAATAGTAGTTTTGTTGAAGTTTTTTGTTAGGTATGTTTGTAGTTTTTTGTAGTTTCAGTTTGGTGTCTTTCAGCAATGACTGGCCTGGTACCTACAACAGTCATCAGCAGTTTAGCGGGAGTTTCTGTTATCTTACCAAATATCAGATAGGTCTTGTCCTGAAGCTACCACTCATAACCATATGGACGTGTTTTGGACAGCACGCAAAAATACCTCATCATCTATGTCGTCGCCTTTTCCAAATTAGTCTAGTCCAACCGGATGCACCTACTTGATGCCAGCATTTTACATGGTGCGACTAGATCTATCATGACTCCAGAACCCAGTAACTGGGTTGCACTGTATTGGTAGTACTTAAGAATCAGAATTATAATTTGCTCAGAGGTACTGGATTTGGCCTATTTTTTGTGTGACTTTGGACACAAGGAGACCAAATATAGTAGTAATTCAGCAAATAGTTGTGACACGTAGTGTATCGACATTCCAACAGAGGGTCCCGACATGTCCCAGAGTTCAGAGGCTCGACAGAAACTGACGGGGGTCGACGTGCTCACTTCATTAATTCTTGAACAACGCTGATCAATGGACGCAAAGGACATGCTATGTGACGTTATAAGTGAAATTGTTTCTATTGATAAGGGATGGCGGGAATATAGACTAGAATATGGTGTAGGTTGGGAAGCAAAAGTAATGATCAGAGTTAAAGTCACACTAGGTCGCGTTCGATGAGGATGCTAGTATAGAGGCGTAGATTTTGTATTTATCAGAGCGTTGTTTATAGGTATTTTCTAAAATATTTATTGAGAGAAAAGCAAATCTATGTCGTAACGTCACTTGGTTAAGAATGCTGATGAATCTATACTCGATGATACTTTGACTGTCAAAAACTAAAATATAAAAATTGCAAGAATTTGGATTTTAAAACTGCAAGTAGAATTACTTTCCATAATATAATAGACAGTTCATACACAAAAATATCGAACGGAGCAATTGTTAGTCAGTGTACAACTGCCCCACCGCACAGTGGGGCGAGTTGCGTCCGCCGAGGAAACAAAACCGACAGATATTAATGGTTATATGGAAAAAATATTGTGTTGCGTTTTCGTTTCCCCAGCTTTTAAAGCGCAATAAACATCGTGCAATTAAAACGCCAATGGCAGATTAATTGGATTGACAGTCAGGTTCTTTTTGTTTTATCTTAGAGTGGAGACTACTATTTTAACGTTATCTAAAGTTTTGAACGCATGAATAATTCCGTTTCAATTACCAAGTGCTAATTGATTTCTCTAGTATTTTGATCTTTATTGAAGTTTCTTTAATTACTATAACTTGCTCCTCATCATTTCTGCCGAACACACATTTGACATGACTTTTGTCTTGTCCACGTTCATTATAAGACCCACTCTTTCGGAAGCTCTACTGAGATCATTGAGCATTGTACTGAGATCCTCCATAGTGACAGCCATTACCACTATATCGCCGACCTAAGATTAGTGATGTACTTGCCATTTCTGCCCGCCATTTTTGCTCCTTATTATGATAAAATAATAAAACATAATTTCTTTAATTTCAAAGTCAACAGATGCCCAAAACATGTATTACCTATGCGTTTTTGCGTTCGACGTGCAATAAAAAAACCTGACAATCAGGTTCTTTATCAGGACTTAAGAGAATGCCTCACATAAGCGAGTAGGTATATGTAAAGAACAACCAATAAAATTGCAAAACAAAACCAAAGCAAGTTTAGCTACCTGTTACGAACTCCAATTATAAGATACGACGTTGCACAGTGGTACAACTCGATCGCCATAACCAACAGATTTATGAACCAATGCATAGGAATCGCGAACCAATTAAAATGGCGGCGATGGCTTGTCATTCCGTAATTGGTTAATTATTATCAGCGTGGTTAGGCGTGGTTGCACGTGCTACATTGCATTGGTTTAAAATGCAATCATAGTAGGTTCCTGTACCTAAACTAGTACGGGCTTACTTGCAAAATGTACCTCGATCATACATTTATGTATTAATTACACGATGACTTCATCGGTTTTATTGGTAATGATTCTCTATTTTATACTTCCTTTAGAGGTAAGAATGCCTCCAAGCGATACCAATACTCTTTAACCGCTTTGTCTTCGACCGGTATACAATACAGACATTGCCGTGAAAATTGTAGTAGCGCACTTTAGACCTGCTTCTGGTGTATCACCTACTACCACTTAGCACCGTTAAGAGCTATTTTCTTCAGTCAACATGATAGTTGAGCATTAATTAAAAATGTACGATTGCCGAATCCATGAATGTGTGTGGGCCGGTAGCTTATTACAGATTTGTAAATGAATTATGAGATTGTAAGTCAATATTTTTGGCCATCTATTTTGCGGTTAATTTTTGTTATTTGCGTATTGTTCGTGTTGTTAGCTTGTTTATTTTTAATCATTCTCCTGGCCACCTAAGATCCTACTAATTCCACGGTAACAAACGTGTCAATAAGCATAAATAAAAATTAAATAATCGTCATAAGCGATACGCTTTCATAACCTCACGTCTGGTTCTAAACACGTCATTAGGTATATGATTAATAATGGCTGGCCCACGGCCCAAGGGAGTCTAGGCGTCAGTGTTAATGTTCATTCAATTCATAATCATGCTTTTTATAGCATAAGTAATTGAGTTGACCACCCTCCCGTCAGCTGTTTTACCGTTAAATTTAAAAACCTAAGTGTGAATTTATTCGAATAAAATTCATCAGTCAAGACTTGTAGTAAATTAAGTTTTTGCACGTTGATAATGATTGACGGTTTCCTTATTTATAGTTGCTGAATATACCTAGGTTACGAAAATAAAAGCAGAAGCTAAAACATTTTATTTGTATTAAAAACCAACTTATATTCACTGTTTGTACTACCGATACAAGTTATTGGACAATACCAGAACTATTATTACATTTAAACATAAAACTTAAAAATATTACCTACAACATAATGCTTAGTTAAAATCTGAATATTTTGTTCAATAAAAATATAGACTATTGAGAATATTTGTCTCACTGTGATCGTCGCAAGATTCTCTACATATTTCAGTACACTAGCAGTTTTATTCCAATCGTGCTGTTCATATTTTTTATTTTTGTTTCATAAAGCGCAGAGGTAAATTCATCGATTTAACCAGTCAAAATATGTACAAACAGTATCAAGATGGCTATGGCGTTGAGAACACGCGTCGAGGTTCTGACGTTGTACGCGAAGAAAGATCAGTTTGTTTTGAAATGCCGTGAGCCGTGCCGAGCCACTCGTTTCAAGTCACGACGTACGTTTACGTGTATTTTACTAAATAATCAGTCGGTTATATTTGCAATTAAAATAATTAAAAGCTATTTCGTGTTCGACTTGAGTATTTACGGAAGAGACAAGGTTTTGACTTGGGATTTTATTTGATGTGTTTGTAGATTTTGATTTAAAAAAAAGAAAGAGAGTAAGAAAAAAATACATTTCAAAATTACAGAAAACAAAGGGAACAGGTGATTTATTTATGGTAGTAACACAGACATAACATTTTACGGTTATTCTCATGTTTTCATACCGTATTGTGCAATTGTATATGTTGCAAGAAAAAGTTTGGATTAAACATTGGCTAAAAATAATTCAGAGCTCAACTCGATTTTTTTACTAACATCAAAATACGTTGGTCCACATATTTAAATGACGATGTCTAATTTAATATAAAGTTAACTTTAACATATCTTCACGTGCCTACTGTCCGGCGATGTGAAGAGAGGCGCGCGTGCGCACATCGCGCTGTCACTCGACGACAGAGTCTGTGCCGGTTCTACGCAGAAACGCGGATTAAATAAATCCACTCACTAAGATCAAAATCCCGCATAAACTGGATAAGATCCACAGTTATTACATTAAACCATGTTATTAACAAATAATTTTCTATGAAAACGTTTAATATCGATCGCCACACTGTAATTGCAGAAAGCTGCGCTGTTTTAACAAATTAAAATTACTTTTGGAATAAACATTTGTCACCAGCGGATATCTGAATTCAACCTTACATACTCGTACGTACGTAATATATTGCTGGAGATTGAGTTCGAGTTTGTATATTTTACTGTGGGATAATCTGCTCTGCGTTTAGAGTTAATATGGTAAAACATAAACAATCTCTTTCCCCGCAGTTGGCTCATCAGTCGGCCAACAAATTAGTCGGTGTCACTACAATAATATACAATAAGGAGTGCACAGTGGTACGCAGGCCTCAGGCGCTAGGCGTCGCATAAATCGCTCAACACGGCCGAGTAATGTTTTGTATGGAGATTTCTTTCGACAATACCGCGCTAGCTGTGTGGTGGCCTTTATCTAGTCTTGGATTAATGTTTGAAATTGATAAACGTTGCTCTTTCTTTAATAGCCGACGTACTGTGCATTTTCACACTTGTTTCAATACCTAAATAGTTTATTTTTACATGTATCGTTGCATTTGAATCATTGTGTTGGTATCTCGACATAGAAACCTACGCTATTGATAGGATAATAGCCAAATTGCTTCCTAGATAATATGATATCATGATCTATTCCTGGCTTAGTGTAGCGCACATTTCCATCCGCGCAAACGTCGAGGTCTTTATACTCTTTAGCCTACGTCATCTTTGTTTGTAGATACAATGCAAACGACCGGGTACTTAATACATTCATTATGTTTTCCTTAGTCGCTTAGTGCCCATACGATTCTTTTAAAGTTTATCTATAAGGACACCGCAAGTGGTCTTATTTAAAACAACTCGGTTTTACAACAAAGCACGTCTTTGAGACGACATAAATCACGAGTCTGTGCGAAAATTACCAAATGTTACAAAACGGCGAGGTGGCGTGCATTCTGCAAGGTCAACTTGCATTCAAAATTGTAACATTTTTTTTCTACTTTTAAACCATTGTGTATTCAAAGAAAGTCTGAAAGACTTTCTTTCGAAAATGTCACAGTAATTAATTAACTAATGCGACTGTGTGCTGCACTAATACTTTTGCTTTCTTTAAAAGAGTATGATAATAATTGGTTCAAAAGAAAAAAAGCCCTTTGAAAATTTGCATGGCTCGGACCCACCGCGGGCAGGTAGTGTCTCGTAATCGGACGATTTGTCTTATTGTCGGAGATGTCGTGTGTTTGTGTGCATCGACCGCGACTGTGCTCGAGATAAAAGTAATAAATTAAGTGAAACGGAAGGTGTTTGTAATGGTCGCCGCGAAGGTGTGGCTCCAAACATTAGGCTTTGACTAATTCAAACAAAAAACTTTTTACAATTAATGTTTTTAATATTTGTGACAACAATAAATCGTTGACCATTTAAATCTATTAAAATGAGTATTGCTGTGGTCGGAGTTAAGTTATAAATAAGAGGTATAGGCGAAGACTCGTCCGACCAGATTTATTATTAAATTAATATTCAATTAGCTTTCCGCACATGATGCCGTTGTGTTGGGCGTACGTATTATTAAATTAAATTTATGGCATCATTTACTGGGCGATATTTTTTAAATTATTATCGGTCCCACGGCGTCTCCAGTAATTGTGCTGCCAGTGATTAAGGAAGTGATCGAATCGTAACATTTATTTTATTCGGAGTTTCGTGCCTGTTTGACGTTACCTACTTGTTTCTAGATTTTATCCAGCTTGCTAGCGATTCGTGTAGTTTATATATATCTGTGTGTTGATAAATGCACGCGAATAAATAAATATGCAACACGTTTAGCACTCTTTGAATTGTTGGTGGGTTAGTGTTGGAAATTTATACTGATATTATCATGCAAATATTGGTTAGCATTCAATAAGTGTTTTTTTTTTGTAATTGAACCAATAACTGTTCCAAATTTACCTAATAGTTTTATGAGCGCTGTGGATTTTCTTAACTTCATGGGTCATGATTTACTGTCTCAATTCTGCATTTTGATAACACCTACCTACTCCTGCACATTTAAAATCAGAAAACATTATTGTATCATAATTATTCAAAATACCTACACTTACTCGCGTACATTTAAATACTGCACCAAAAAAACGCAAAATACAACAAAAATGCACAGTGTTCCAAAGCGCATGATGGTAGAAAAAAATATCATTTATTTACGATTATAATTATGACAAATGTTCCAAAGGACGCTTGGTTATAAATCACAATAAGATCGTATATACCGTTTGCCATTCCAAGGTTTTATACTTAACTTCCTATAAATAACTTGGCGCTGTTACCGGTTTCGTCCGTTAAGCTACTAAGTAAACGTAGATAGATAGGCAATTAGTCTTCTAGATAAGCGATCTGAACTTAAGTCACATAATAATGTACTAGGTTTGTACATAAAGGCATTTACTTCTGTGATAAATAGTCCAGGGCGTCCGTATTTTGCATGATCGCTGTGTTCAAGTAAATTGATGTAAATTGATTTGAATGACAGTTTATCAGTAATAGGTGGTTGAGTTATGTTTTTAAATGTGATTAGTTTGTGCTAATTTGCATAGCAATTTAATCGAAGTATCGTGATTATTTATCGTGGTGATAGATAGAAATAGTAGTCACGAATGTAGATCTAATAAAAAGTTTACAGAAGTATCTACTGGAACAGTTACAGTAGTACAAAGAGAACAAACACAATAGCCACCACATCGAAACAGTCCATCGAAAAAGCTCCAATAAGAATTTATCAACGGCGCCGTCTGCAACGCGCCGCTGCGCCCGCACATAGAGATTTATTGCGTGTTATGTAAATGTGTACAAGATATTAGTGTCCTTAATATTTCTACGTCGTGATTAGTGCTCACCACGAACGTGAGAAATCCACTCTTAATGCGAAGCTTCGTGCCCGCTCGGGATCCAATCGGTCAATCTTCGGATTCTCTTTTATGGATCGACGATTACGTAGCCGCGCTTGCGCCGCGCAACTGGTTCGACTCTATTTGTAATTCCACATCTCTCTGCTATAAATCTCGACTATTATTATCTTTACTGTATTAACTAATTTCGTCTGTATGTTAAAGTTAATAATCGTGAGGCAACGAGCCAAATAATAACTAGCGCCGACTAAGAGCCAGTGACATTTGGGTAACATAACACGGTCTAGTGGGTTGGCTGATGACATAGTTTGAAACATGCGTGCGAGTGGACATCATCGCTATAACTCATTATGTTAGGAATACTAACATGACTCTCAATCGTGTGGCATCTTCTTAAACGTACAGATAAATAATAGCTTAAGCTGATTATTACGCTGCTTTGCTTTATAAAACGCAAATTTTTTGTACGACAAATGACTCAAAGATAAGACCTACAGTTAAGTCTATTTTAAACCTACTTAGAGTGGAAACTGAAAATCATACTGTTCCAAAACCACCCTGCCAAAAGTAATTCAGCAAAAATCTAACACCCAAGGGATACCATTATGAAAACAAAAACCCGAAACTTGTAAGTTAAGTAAATCAAAAGTTTCGTAAAGTGGCACCGCGGGACAGACTGACACATCGCAGCGATACCTCGCCACAGATAGTGCGGCCAAAAAAGTCGTTTCTTCAAATAAAACCTCTACACGAAACGCGGGTAGCTTTAAAAAGCAAAGTCTCGATAGGTAGGCGACATATAATAATTACTTACCAAGAGAATGCATGCTTCGTGTGGTAAATAAGCCCTGCACAGGTAAAGGACATTTTCTGTTTAAAATGCAACTGTTTGTAGGTTTTGGCTTTTGTTTTTTCAGCAACCTGTTCCAGACAGAATAAAGATTTATGTGAATTTACTCAATAACATAAACTTATTATCACACCTTTAATTATGAAAGATTCGGTTAGGTTAGGTTAGGTTATGCAGAATTGTACATATAGTGGCTATAGTACACCAACATATCTCCAACAATTAAAATCGTTCAAAATCTAGTCGCAATCTCATCTCAACGACAGTCAAAGTCAAAAACTTGTCAATAATGTACGGAAATTAGAGGTGTTTGACAAATAGTAACTGAGATTAGAATACGAACATTCTTAAACTTGCGGGAATTGCACCTTTGTTATGTTTAGGTTCCATGTAATAGGGGGCGCACCTATAGTCATCAACCGGGCACAAATCCGGACTCCGGGCTGCTACTGAGAATTTCCAGATAGAAAAACTCAATAAAACTAGTCAAAATTTATCTAAATCGGCTCAACATAAGCAATTCTATTTATCCCAAAAATAACATCACCGTCATTCATTGCCAAAAACTCGTTTCACGTATGTAAGTCAACACCGAATGATAAATCTGAAATGAATGACATTATAACATGACTTATTCATCAAAATAATAAAAGATATATTTGCACGCCTGTGCAAATATATCTTTTAGCCATATGAATAACGCGTCTCAGAAAAGGTTTCAAACTATATGGCGGTAAAGACAAAAATGTTCATGTAGTAGCAAATTTAAGTTTGTAAGTAGTAAGGAACAGGAAGGCTGTATGAGAGTACGCCTGAGGCCACCTTGCGCACGTCAGTCATACGTCAAACATGCGCGTGCGCCGAAGCGCTTTGTTTCAAAACGCAGGTGAATTTGCTCTGGTTACACTCGTATGGTAATATCCCTGCCAAAATGTCACGCTTTATAAATTATTTAAATAAACGGATAATCATTTTTTGTAGTGTCAAACCTATATACATTTTCCTGTCGCTATCAGAATGTATAATTTTAATAATTAAGCTCATTTCGCTTTTGTATGACATTTTAGTATTCTGTTATGAGTAGCACGTTGCAGAAAATAATACACAGAACATATACACACATACATTATATAGAAACGCATTATGGAATTTTCCGGTTTTTCCACTAAAACAAATAATGCATACCGTGCACGTACACGTGTTTGTTCTTAGAATCTGGCCAAGGTTACTTCACAGTGTTTTTATTTCTGTGAAAAATAATAAATCACATACCTACATAAGACAATTTTAATAATTCACTTCCGTCACATCAGCTGCAGCGCAATCCAAATTAATTGACTATTTTGTGATCCAAAAGTCCATAGTACCTATTACTATATATATCATAAATATATAAAGCACAAAAATCTAATGTGAAAATCCGAGCACCATCTAAAAAAAAAGGCCAGTCAGTCTAGGTACGAAATTCAAAATTCACCCGCTCTTCATGATTGATCTGTCTAGCTGTGTGTGAAGTCGGATGACCTGCTTGACGATGCACCGACTCTTAGTAATGGGCAGATGTTATTCATTCAGTACAAACACCATGGCAACTGATTTAATTGTCTATCTCGATATGGATATCTGACGTTTTTTTGTATAATGTTTTATGCTCAATGAACTTCGCTTCCGCTGCAGCTGATGTTACAGAAATGAATTATTTCGAATTTACTTCTTCGATGACATCATTATTTTGCGAATTTGTCCACCTATAGTCTAGCTACTAGATTGCATTTTCATTAAAGCTTTGGTAGAAAGCTTTTAAATTTTTAAGACTGTTAGGGGTACTTAAACTTTGCTCCACATTTGAGTTCTCAAATTGTGAATTTTACTGGCGCGCGTGGTGGTGTTCCGATGGTGAACCGTCAAGTCTTTGGCAACCAATAGATAAATCGGCATTCATATTTTTTATTATTATCGTACTATACTAACCAGGTCCATATAAAACTCACACTGCTGTCACAATCGTTTCGGGAGAGGCCTTTGGTTATAAAGATAGTTGAATGTTCTTGACACAATTTGAAAGTGTCTAAAAAAAATTGCTTTCAATAACAATAAAACAATAGTTTTCAAGGCGAATGATTGAAAATCTCAATAAAGTAGTTATTTTTTCTGAGCATACAACATGTGGCTCAATGATTCTCTGGTTGCAGAGGTCCATCGATAGTCTATGATATTCTCAATTTGATTAGTAATATTAACAAAGACGAGACTAGGGTAAAATTGCAACGACTCCCAGAACACATAGGCTTACGGGGCAACGAGGAGGCTGACCGTCTGTCAAAGCTTGCAGTGGAGACGGGTTGCGAAAAGCCGTATATCTCAGATTATTGGGAATATTGCACAAAGTTTAAACTGTCGTGTTTTGACCGATGGGGGAATTACTTCGATGAAACATCCAAAAAGAAAGGGATCTGGTATAAAGTAATTCAAAATAGACCTCCTCGCACGCCCTGGTTTGAGAATACAAGTTTGGGTAGAAGTAACATTAAGTTTGCACTTAGGCTCCGTTCGGGGCAGTATCCATCGGCAAAAAGAGGTTCTGTGGCCTGGTGAAGATGCCTAGTCAATGATTCCTATTCTGTTACATTTTATGTAGTTACACCTAAATTAAAGTTAAATTGTTGAAAAGGTACGATGGGGTTAGCATATATATCCGTATGGATAAAAACCCTTTTATTAATAAAGAATAATAAAAAAGGCGAATGATCAGGTCTGCACTAACTCAATGCATCCTATTTTGAATCTAGTTATTCTATAGATAGACAACAGCCAAGAAGATGTATTGCTCTGTTTGATCTTTGCAGTTATCCCTACATTGTAAACCTGACAGGTACCTAAAGAGAGTACTTTAACAAGACTATACCTACACGTTAAATATAACTAAAATAATACATACAGCTATCTAAATCGAGTAACAAATTACAAAAAAATTGCTAATTAGGTACAACATATTTACAATGTTTGAAGCAGCATAAACATTGTGCCACATCAATAACGCTTGTATAAAACTGATTAATAAAGCGAAGAAAAGTTGTGAGAGTGATTTGGATAGATATGAATTTTGAATGAATTTTTTACATAGGAATACGATACTGAAATTAATGTTCAGCGTTATATTAATGTATCAGATGAACACAATATTTTTACAAGAATTTAATAAGTTAAAAATCTCACTAATTTTATAAATTATACTATTTAAAGGTACAATAAACTTTCATATATTGCATTGCGGTCATATAACGAAAGATAAGATTTCAACGAAAATTATGAAAAATATTATTTTCCATCTTTCAAAATATGAATCCATCACTAGTCCAATAGTAGCACAAGGCATCCGACTCAATTATCGACTACAAAGCTGTGCTCCAATTAATTGTAGCAAAACAGTGTGAATACACAAACCATACAATTATACGGCCTATGTAGACTACAGATAAAAATATATTTGTAACATTTTTATTGCACACTCTGTTCTCATCTAGATATCATTAGTCATTGCTTTGATCTTAAATCTCGGAACGTTTTTATGTCGGGCACACATACAGTAGAGTACAGTGCTGATTGAAGAATCCTAGCTTTTGATAAGATAAATGTTTTAGTTGTTTATGCTGATATTTCATGTCTAGATAATTTTTGATGTTGAATAATATATCATACAGCATAGTATAGAATTTTCTAATGGATGGATGTGTGGAATCTTAGAGATGAAACATTCTAAAGAAATTAAAAAAATGCAGAACTACGAATGATGCCACTTGAATTTGAAAACATTGTTAATCAAAATTGTGAATCTCAAATAATTCTGAAGAAGGGTACCTAAGAATACTAATAAACATAAAATATAAATAAAGCTATAATTTTTAAGAAACATTAGAAATAAAGGAACTAAATCTGTTAATTATGTCCAATAGGTCAAATCAAAAGAAATAGCAGTTCAATAGCAGTCATTAATTAAGTTCGAAGTTGCGTAAGCAGTATTAGCAGAGAAATGTATTCATGATAATAATAATGCTATATAAGAATACATATTAAACTAATTGCAAACAATATAAAATATTACACGTCCTGGTTACCAAGGCAAATTAACCGTCCAATGCATTCCCAAACTAAACATCGTTCACATCTGAATATCACGTTTTATCAAATACTGTCTCCAGACATTACCTATTTTAGATTTCAAATTTTCAAGTCTCATCCATTGGTAATGCGATGTCATTCGTTTAAAATTCGACCATGCAATATGTCTAGACTATGGCAGACGGAATATCAATGGTCTGTGACCTAGACTTATCTGGTTTAGACATAAAGACGACTACCGTTTTCGAATATCTTACTGCAAGTATTGGATCACTTGGAGATAAGTTTCTGTCTTGCACAATATTGCGTCAGCGCAAATAATTGTTGGGGATGAAAATTTTAAGTGTTGGTATAAGATTTCGAATTATATTTCAGAAGACTCTTCCTGCAATGATTATAGTCTAGAGTTTTGATGTCATAAGGAATCTTCTCCAAAAATCAAAATCAATAAGATAGATTTCGTGTCACCAGTTTCAAGCATCACTTGTATATGCGTATATACAAGTGATGCTTGCATAACTCTCAGTTGCCATTTATCTGAATATCTTGTTTAGCTGATGGTGAGGTAATAGAATATACTACTTATTAATCAACTGCTAATAAAACGGTTTTAAGCACATATTCATTCGGAAATTAGTTAATTGCAAAGAGAAAACAATATTCATCAAACACACCCGATGGAATCAACTCAGCAGTGTTTTAAAGTAAATCGCTACAATTTTGCATGAGCGACTAATACTATAATATTTTCTTTTGTCATCCTACTAATAAGGAGGAGATCCTCATACAGAAATATTGCCATTAATGAACTTAAAACTTGCATCTTTCGTTACAAATTTTAAATAAAAACAATCGTGGGTTAAATTATTTTTTTCGTCACAGTTCTACGCATTTCATCAGTATCAAATGATTGCATTTCTTATGAAGGAAATACCTGTCAGTATTTCCATACACATAGCTTATCACTTGAACTTAAACACATTTAAATTATAATCTTGATGTGACCGTTTAATCAACATCAATTTATTCGTGTATTCATATTGAAATTCAAATGCTCTCGTATTGTATCCATTCGTTTCGTACAAGGATTATTTATGATAAAATAATGCTGTACGTCTGTTGTTTGTGCATCGGCCTGTCACTAACATTTCAATCGGCTCAGTTTTTGCTGCAGCTTCACTCGTACGCTTTTAAACTCAAGCAAAATCGAATATTTATACTTGTTTAAACATCTTTATTGACGCGGGGCTGACAACTGGAGGAATAAGGGAAACACTACACGCCTTACTGAATCTATTTTTGAATTTATTATGCCAAACAATTGGTTTATAATTACTTGCTGTGCATCTGCTCTGCTTTATTTTGAATTGTAATTCACTGGGACAAGGCAACGACACAATCACAATAGCATGACTCAATAGGATAATAATAATGATGTGGCTCGCTCATTAGTGGACCAATCTCCTTAAAAAATTATAATAAATGGCGCAGTTTAATTTGTTAGACACACCCGAGACGGGCCGCGTATCTATCACAGGAACACTGGCGGCCGTCCAAGCCGGACCAAGTGGTGGGCCGGCCGCCGACATACCGTGACAGGTGCGGCATGCAACCCATGACTCGCGCGCCGCCGCCATACCACTCACTCGCTACTCCCTTTTTGATATTCATTTACTAACTGCACTTCATACTCTAGATGCTTTCTAAATAAATACTCCTCAGTCATGCCCGATATGCTTGCAACAACAAAATATAATCATTTTAATTGCACCCAACATGTGTTATATCATCAGAACCATATCTCTCACATGATCAAACAAAATTTTATCTTGGCTGCGGTTTGTACCCGCAAACAGGAACAAGCATGTGCCAAAACAATCATTAGAGAAGGTGTCGTAGTGCGTCGCGAAGCAAGATATAAATTAAGAAAAATGTGACAGCTCGGGGGAATAAATTTAAATTAATTGCACAATAGTATTTATATTTCTGAATAGAAATCTTGTTCTTAGCGGAGCATGTTGCCGCGAGCCGTACATCACAATCGAGCAAGCGTGGCAAGGTACGAAGTCGGTCGAGCCAACTATTCATTGGCGCTCAAACGAACATTCAGTTCTAAATATTAACGTGTCTCGCGTTTTGTGACCAGAATAATACTTAACGAACTTATACAACGAATGTGCACTAAATCGTGGGTCGTTTGAGTCATACTAATCGATTTACTTAACTGTTTCAGGTACGGTGAACGCAAACGGAGAGACGAAGCGTCAGAGAACGTCATACACCCGGTACCAGACACTCGAGCTGGAGAAGGAGTTCCACTTCAACCGGTACTTGACGCGGAGGAGACGGATCGAGATCGCGCACGCGCTTTGCCTCACCGAGCGCCAGATCAAGATCTGGTTCCAGAACCGCCGCATGAAGTGGAAGAAGGAGCACAAGATGGCATCCATGAACATTGTACCGTACCATATGAATCCGTACGGCCACCCCTACCAGTTCGACCTTCACCCCAGCCAGTTCGCGCATCTCTCCGCATAGGATCAGTGGAATTTTTCGAACAGCGGATAACTGATTTATTAATGTAGACAGTCGTCCGCACCGCGGGGTTGCGTGTAATATCGTGGTGCACACTGATGTTACAGCAACCAGACTGGGTCAGTTATTCGCTGTTTGAAAAATTTATCTTGTGTAGTCTAATTTTTTATTGTTATCGTGACGTTACTATTGACGAAGACAGTGATTGTGCTGCAAGATACCGTGGAACCGAACAGGAGAGACGAGCAAAGAGTGTATTGTGAGAAATATGAATATGAAACATAACGTTTTAAAGTTTATTCCAGTTTCCCGTACTAATGCATGAAATGAAATCATAAAAAATTCTTGTCACAAAATGTGAATTGTAAACATTAACTACAACGGTGTTAAAATTTAAAGTAGATTTGAATTTTACCTAGTCATAAGCTGTATCGATTTGCATTATTCGTAAAACTGTAAGATATAAACAACTGAATACCGATATTATGTACATTGTGGTGACTAGAAAGTGTCTAAAATTAAATAACGTTACAGGAAAATTCTGGTATTGTTTACATTTAATTGATATTTCAACAGAGCGACGATTGATGATGTTGAAAAACCACTTAATGAACTGTTAAACGCTGCAAGAAAATTCGTGTAACGTGTTTTCATCGTAGACACTTGATATAATTAAGATAGACGTTATCCCAGCATATTGTAGTCATCACAAAGATAAAACAAATTCGGAATTGTACAGGGATAGAGTAACGGCGTACGAACAACATTATTGTTAAAGACAAAATGTATCAGAAAATATTATATTTAGGTCTTTTCATAATCTAGTAACGAATGTTAGAGAGGGCTTGTTAAAGCGCTGTGAAACTAAACGAAGTAAGCTCAGTAATAGATTGTGAATAGGTAATTCCTTCCTAATAATGTAAATAACTTGCCACGTAGGAGGTACGGTGAAAAAATTAATATATATCAGTATGTCTCCCGAACTGTTTTATGTTCCTGTCCTTAGTTTGTAAATAACAAAGTATTTATCGCGTTATAAATACATACTATAGTTAAAGTAAGTAATTAATCATTATTAGGGATTTTTAAAGTTTCCACAAACGATACCATTAAAAAAATTAATGTGGCTCTATTACGTACTTTAAAGTCTTTAATGTCGTCGTATATGTAAAATGTACTTAAAATAACGCTAGTGATTAAAAAATCTTTTCTTTTTCATGATTGTCTTCAATTGTTTTGAAATTGTTTTCTTTTTCATTGAAGTTTTGTGAAATTATCAGTTGTTTGTTATCACATTTATTAAAAACAAAAATATTTTAGACCTAAAGTTCTGATTCAGAAGGCTAATACACGTCTGGATCTTGCTGTCATACGACTTTCTCATTACTTGCTGTCATATACTCTCATGACGTATTGCAGCATTACCTAACCTTGTTAGAACGTCCAATGATATATTAACGATGTTCGATAATTTGACTTCATGATTTATAAATCGTCGCTTAAAGTTTGTTGTCACATTTTTATTAGAAAACGTCGTGGTCAACTGTGATATTTTGTTAAATTTTAATTCTTAAGTGAAAACAGCGCGATTTGAGTTCGTATATTTGATTTTATTTCAAGGAGTATGTTTGTAATGCTTATTTTCTTTGATTGATACATTTGTTGCTTTATTTATTGTTTGTAAATATTAGATAACATATAGTGTAAACTAAAAAATGTTCAAATTCTTAAGTAAAAAACGTCTCATTATTTCTTTTGTAAAATTCTGTGCAATAGGATGTGGCCTGACTTTTTTGCGTCTTCTATCATTTTGTAAAATATTTCCATCTAATTTAGTTATGTTATTTCTTTATTAACTAATAAAATAACGTTCATTCCAGTTTAAATGAGGACTCTAGTAAAGTATGCTACTGATCATTTAAATTATTGTATTGTATTAATAAAGTGTATTAAATTTGAAAAATTGGTAAAGATGATAAAATAAATTATGATGATACGAATGCGTTTTATTAAGGTCAAAGAAATTGCACAACTTATTGGACAAAGTTTTTTACTTGAAGCACAAGTAAAGAACTCGGCTTTGCTGATAGCTCTATTGAAAAGATTGAACTATCTGCAGAAAAAAACGCAAGAGAAATCTCTACAAAGGAAAACAACAAGCAAACAATCCAATCAAAACGAGACCAAAAGCCTTTCAACAATCCAACTCTATAAAACAAATGATGACAAATACACCAAAACATTTAAACACAATATTATCGTTACGATAGAAAGTATCGAACTAATCGTTCACAAGCGCCAGAGAGACGCCCGAGCAGTTGATGGCAGTATTGACTTGAGCGATGATAAATGAGCATCGCAATGACATGACAGCCGAAACCTGCGAGGGAGCCAGCAGCTTACCACGTGCCAACAAAAGAGTGTTGGAAAATGAGAAGGTTGCCTTAGTTTGTAGGTCGGAGGCTGGTCCTATAAATCATGCTGTCGGAATATTTCGCTCTATACAACGTTTTGATATGGTAACTGGTGCTGAAAGGTTTAAACGATCAACTTGGTTGTAGTTGGAGAGGAAATTGTTGTGTGAATGCTTCTCTGTGTTTACTATACATACAGCTGGTATTAGTAACTTATTAGGATGTGTTATCATTTCAATCGTCATCGAAATCATCGTCTTTGTCAACATTACCGGACGCCTGTTTACAAGATCGCACTGTCCAAAATTCTGTAATCATCAATCTGTTAATTTATATGTCGTCCCAAAAGGCATTTACCACTGATTACAAAGGAAAGAGCGTTTAATTATAACCATGCTTGCTTATCGTTTTCTGGCAGTTCCAGACCATTAAATTCAGGCTTTATTAGGATGTTTTTTTTTTACCGCGATTCATTAGTTTCTAAGAAATATACTTTCAACTCGCCCATGGCTAAGCCAGACTGCTAATCACAAACGCATACGTCTTAGTCTATCACATTTATTAGTCCAAACAACGTTTTAAACCAGTTTACCTGCTATAAAACTCAAAACATCCAAGTAATTTTCAAAGAATTTTAAAGATACAAGCATTAAGGTTATTCCGAAGATGTGTATCAGCCGTGTCGCGCTACAATGAGTAATATTATTAATGTTCTGCTGTGGACAGTCCGTGATACACCTCACATTAGGTGTGTCGAAGCCGCGAATCATATTTCATACTGCGATGTACCCGCGACACTGTTTTGACAGAAATGATAAGATTTAACGTTACTTATGAGTTATTGAAAGGATTTCTTGAATGAGTGTTGAGGGCTTTTGATTTGAGATTATTTTAACCGTTAGAGGTGAATTCGTTTTACACTTTAACCTAACAGGTATGTAAAGTCGACCTCATGATTGCTTTACTGCTTTTGACAGCAATTCTCAGTAAATTAAAGCTTCAAAGGTTGAAACCAAACTAATATCAGTTACATAGATAAGTAGATCTTGTCGTTTTATGACGTGCACGTGACATTCAACCTTACGGTGGCTAAGCAATTATGAGATCTACTAAACAGGACAAGAAATCAACCAAAGTATGTTACTGATACCTTTTGTGCATTTTGTCTATTGACAGCAAAGATAAAACAATATTGAAAGAAGTAAAGTTCTTTTGGAAAATTGCATGCATGTGAAAGATGGACGCAATCCAAGAACTTTCATTATCACCAAATTCTTGAAAAGATCTCAAAAATAGAAGTAGATGTTTAACAAAAGGGTTTAAGTAGTAGTAAGCAATTTACTCCAGAATCAGTCCAAGTGCAATTTCAAGGATCAAGAGGAAATACAAAACAATATGAGTCCACATTGAACGCGCCACAGCGGCCATTGAAACATCACTAACTACTTGATAGAATTTACTTACTTGAAAATTTTGTGTATGCATTGAGACATGAATGGTGATCTGAATCAAATATAGGTCACTATGTTTATGATCTAAAAGGACTAACCAACATTGCACGTTGATGATAAATGATGATGCAAATTATAAATGATGTTTATTTTGCAAATAAGTTTTGCCAACTCTTTTACACGTCCAAATATTTTTTACCCTAGATGAGGACTCTGTTACGTAACCTACCTACTACTCTGGAAACAAATTCAGAAGCCACGGTCTCTTCATTCTTTATCTGTCCCTCTTTCTGTCTCTCTCTCTCTCTGTCCAGACATTATCTTCGCCAGATCATGTGAGGACCATGTAGATTACTGTCTGAGATGTTCTTTTTAGGAAAGAACCACCAGTCAGAGCACGCATGTGTCAGTGATCGTGTAGCTCAACTTATAACTTGAGTTGAGCTCAAGTTATAAGTTGAGCTACACGATCACTGACAGCTCTATTTGTACTCCTTTTACGGGTAGGCACAAGTAACTATCACATCAGAGGAGCAATTCCCGTATTTTTAAGAACGTTCGCATTCTAATCTCAGTCCCAATCTGTCAAAAACACAATCAATTTTTTGACATTGATGTTTGCTGAAATGAGATTGTGATTGAATTTGACAATGTTTAGGGTTCCGTAGCCAAATGGCAAAAACGGAAGCCTTATGGATTCGTCATGTCTGTCTGTCTGTCCGTCCGTATGTCACAGCTACTTTTTTCCGAAACTATAAGAACTATACTGTTGAAACTTGGTGAGTAGATGTATTCCGTGAACCGCATTAAGCTTTTCACAAAAAAAAGGGGGGTTTTTTCAGCAATCCCATACATGTCTATCTATGGATATGTCTTCAAAAAAATTATATTGAGGTTTCTGATATAATTTTTTTCTAAATTGAATAGTTTGCGCGGGAGACACTTCCAAAGTGGTGAAATGTGTGTCCAGGCTCCCTGTAACTTCTAAAATAAGAGAATGATAAAACTAAAAAAAATATGTGATGTACATTACCATGCAAACTTCCACCAAAAATTGGTTTGAACGAGATCTAGGAAGTAGTTTTTTTTAATACATCATAAATCGTAAGCTGCAATTTAGCTTTCATTCAATCAACTCAAATATATAAAAAAACAAGAACTTTATATTATGTTAATTGCTGCTACGGAATCCTTCATGGGCGAGTCCGACTCGCACTTGGCCGCTTTTTTTAAGTAAGATTGGACTTCGGTCAGATTCACCACTCAAGTACTGATGTTAAACATGACTAGGAAACTAAACTTAATCAGTAAGTAAAGAAAGAAAGAAATTATGTTGATTTGCGCCTTTAAGTAGGTAGGTTGTATTATAAAAACGACTACCGTTGATATCATTACGCACTGTAGGAATACACTTAACACGTCCATTGAGAACGTGTTCTACTTATCATTGCGTTCTGCTATCGTCCTTACACTTAGATAAAATCTCATGTGCCTGTAGTTTCAAACAAGATTTTTTTGATGACATAACGAGGAGGGTGAACCAGATGAACTGATTTCAAGGATCAACTCAAATCTAGTCCTGAATCCTGAAAACCAGAGCTTGGGTACGCGAAGCATTGATCGCCAATCCAAGAAAGATGTCATAGCGCAAAATCCAATGCGACGGTAAGTTTGCTGAAAAACAGCTGAACGGATTTGGATGAAATTTGGCACACAGATAGACCATGACCTGAGTAAGGTCATAAGCTACTTTACTAACAACAGCTAGTATGTACATTATTATCTCTATGGTAAGTGGGCTGTTGGTGCCAACGAGGCTGTCCAATAAGTGTCTGAACAGCTTTCTAGAATATCAATTTCCAAAACTGTCGAAGTAAAACGTTCTATACGAACAAATTCATTCCAAATAGAATGAGAAAATATTATCAGAGAAGAATACAATCGGGCGAGCTGTTCATCAATCATTGCCTCATACTGTTGGACTCAGCACGGAGGTAACACAAAAGTGTTTTTTTATTTAACGTGATACATTATGTTTAATGATTGAATCACCTTTATGGGACACAGGAGATAATAGTTGTAATGCTAAGTAAAAAATAAGTTGTTGAAATAAAACAAAAGCCTCAAATGGTCTGGTTTTTTGCACGTGGAAATCCTTATACGAGTATGTTATTAAGAGACTTTTTGTCTGGACAAGGCAGCAAGAGCCTGCTTTGTTTCTGGCCATGATCTGGATTATGGCTGTCATTGGTTCATGAAGGGGTTCCAGTATCTCCAGTACCTACCTAGAACTGGCCAGTGTCATTGACGAAGCTGGAAATGTTGAAATACGTGAATTTAATTGTTCTAGTCTATTCTGTATTTAATTTTACTCTTTAACAAATCTATTAATATTTACATACCTACTCATATCTCAATACTGCACATGGCTGGAAACTGTCTCATATTATAATGACTGGGCATTGGTAAATAAGAGTCACTGACAGCAAGGTCCTCTCTCACTCAGTTTCATTATTTTCATTCTGTCCAAAAAAAAACAATAAGCAACCCATCAAAAAAGAAGTACTTACAAACGTTACATATTCGAGAAAAACAATCGCTTTCCATGAAAAATCAAGGTTATTAAATTATTGTAGTGCAAAACTCCGAATTGCGACATCTTCTCAAGAACTTTGGAATTACTGAAGCAGCTTACTGGCCAAAGCTCTGCCAACTAGCGCCATCTTGCGGAAAAAAATAGAACTCAAACGAACCCGCAGTGTGACGTCTGGGAGTAGTTCTAAACTTTTCCGTTGGTGTCGTCTTGTGCATTCATTAATAGGAAAATTCTAAGTAGAATCCGCATCCGTGGGTGTGTATTATAAAATCATTACAAGTTTCCCAGTGAGAATTTTAAGTTTTCCGTTTCATATTCTTGTTGCCAATAGGCTATTTCGTATTGACAAATGAAGGCAATAAGTTTTATTTGATATTTTGGGAGGTGCCCTGAGACACGCATTCTGCAATGCGGATAAAGGTAAGCGCATTATTTTATTCTTTTTGTTGTAGGTAAATGTCATGCCATCCTTTCAGGAATGCTTTTTTCTAGTGTTTATAAACGTAATATTAAATTTATTCCAACTTTTGCAAGAAATCTTATAAGATTATTGATATTTTACTCCACCCAGCCCCACTTAATTGCCAAGTGGCATAGGTACTCTACTCGCTACTAGATGACGCTGTTCGACAAACTAGAACATGGTAAAACAGTTCTGTTTCACTGTCAAGCTCGGGGAAGCTTTCATTCAAAAAGCTTTTTATTAGCGTACGGACGAGAGTTTCAGAATAGTTTTTTGAAACATTTCCTAGGTTTTCTTTGAAATTGACGTCAGTTGCTGTACCGGTTGGCTTCGTTCTGGTAAGTATTATAATCTTAGTTTTATTTCATTTAAGTTCAACGGTGTCGGTAATCATTTGCAACCAACTGATTTTTTTTTAAATTATACCTATATGTTCAACATTTTTGTGAGATAGCGTTTAAAGTTAACCTGAAAAAATATTTTTTAGTCTTCATTCTTGAATCCTCTCCTAACGTTTCTTCCACAATTACTTAAACTAAACAAAAAGGCAGTATTGATTACCAATTCCTTTTATATCCAACTTATTTTGGAAAAGCATGTTATTCACACAATACCTATTTAGACAAACATTTTATTGGAGTAAAGTAAATAGATTATGCAAAAAGCATAAAATTATCTAATTAAGTGTACATCTCAGTTATAATTTCGATTTCCCTTGATTTTCATTACCTCAATACAATCAATGGAATTACCAGTTTTTTTTTTTTTTTTAAACTTGGAAAACCTAGGCCTAGGCTATTGCTTCTTAACTTGGTGGATCAAATTGTGTAGTGGAATTTGAGTAACAACTTATAACTAATTATTAGTACATACAGATACATAACCAAAATATTTAAAAAAAAATTGGTTGTGTGGTATTTACATTATACCCTTCTCCAATTATGTATTTTAATATAAAATACATATGTTCTCCCAAATAAAAAACAATAAGCTAAAATACGGACACCGGGCTTTTTTGAAACGTTACATTTACGCCAAAAATATTTAACATACTACCCGCTAGATCCTATTGAACTTACTTACATCGGTAATCATTCGATGATCATTCATCTTTTTACATGCATTTCTTCGCTGTTTATTTCTCATCGTCTTAAACCCTAAAAGCATTGTCAACTACAGTAATTAAATAATGGTGAACACGAGACACATTATTATGTTATGCATTTTGATGATCCTGCTAGTTCATCCCCCTTTGTCGTAGACATAAGTGCCTATTAGACGCATGCGTCACTACTTCAACTCCCTATAACCAAGATTTCTTGAACAAAGCCAGCTAACCGTTCTGTATTTTAAAATAAAACGTGTTTCTGCTAATAGGCTCACGCCATTAATACATTATCCAATTTCATAAAGTTCTATTTTCAAAACAATCTTTGTCTGGCGAACTAGATCTTGTCATGAACCGTCCTAATCCTGTATGGCAAAGGAACCAAACGGTTGCATTCTAAAAGTCAAACAAAAACATTTTTATACCTGACTTCTATGAATGGATATTTTTGTTCGTCCCGAAAAAGGGGCAATAAAATATGGCCGCCACAAAGGCACCTTTGCGCCTGCGCCGATCTCGGACTTGCGCATTTGGGTAACGGCCGTGCTTACTAAGGCTTCTCGAACGTAACTCGCATTGCCATCCTTTGTCTTTTTCACGAGAAAGTCATGAATTTCAGTTACCTACAAAAGGGGCTGCGAAAGTTAAAACTGTATTTCACTTACATTACATATAGATACTCTCTTTTTAATAAACTTGGTTTGAAATTTTTTTCAGTAGCTAAGTTGTAATGACGCAAACTTAGGTAAGTAGGTATTGTAGATCTCAAAGAAGGATCTTAAATAATAAACGAATATAGGTGCCTAACTCCAGCTCCAAATTAATAACTCATTGACATTTTGATTTAGTTTTTCCTTCCTATAAACTCTGTGATTAAGAATAATTCACGAGTCGCACTAGATCTCCCACATTCTTATTTAACATTTCACGGCTCTATCAGTTATTGCAACTTTTGGTAATCAGTTTTCGTTGAAAATTTTAGGTTTTTACCTATGAAGTTGCCGTTTTACAATACTGACCATTTGAAACGTAATTAATCTATGACTGGCAATAAATTCTAAATTCAAATGAATTTTGTTTAAAAAGTATGGAATTCTAATTCAAATCCAATCATTTGTTCATTGATTAGTGTTTTGTTTTCACTACATTTGTATCTTTTTCATCAATAGGGACACGACTCTCGTGCCTGCCGTACAAACGGCTAGCAACATTAATAACGTGTACGGAGTGAACACTAAAAAAGAACGCACGACTCGTTAATGATTTAAACGCTTCCAACATGGAAGTTTTGATTTTAAAACGAACCCCGTGGTTGCTCGAAAAGTAAAGTCAACAACAACCTAGTCAGGCGATAGTGGAAGCTGACGATACTCAATCTACGGCTGAGTCAGCAACAGCTTTCAACGTTAGCATCAAAACAATATTGGTCCATTTGCATCAAATTGGAAACGTAAAAAAATCTTGATAAGTGGTTGCCACACAAATTGAGCGATCGCCAGCGCGACGATCGCGTTAGGCTATGCCTTGCGTTGCTTAACAGACACAGAAACGAAGGGATTCTGAACCGCGTTGTCACTTGCGATGAAAATTGGATTCTTTTGATAATCGTAAGAAGTCAATCATGTTGGTCAGACCCTGGTTCAGCGCCTAGGCAATGCCCTAAACGATAACTTACCCCTAAAAAGTCATGATCACTGTTTGGTGGTCTATAATTCATCACAGCTTCATACCTACTGGCTCTATCATTACTACGGATGTGTACTGTGAGGAACTGGACACAATGATGGAGAAGCCCTCAAATCTCCGAACAGCTTTGGTTAATCGCTCGTCCCCGCTGCTCCTACAAGTCTTCGCTCGACCTCATACGGTGTCTAAGCGAAAAGAGCTAGGGTTGGAAGTTTTGCGTCATCCACCGTACTCACCAGACCTTGCGCCAACAGACTTTTACGTTTTCCAAAATTTGGACAACTTCTTGGCAGGGAAATAATGCAATACCTGAGAGGCAGTACAAAATGCCTTTGAAGAGTTTGTTGGCTCCCGTAAACCTGACTTCTTCAAAAGGGCCATTGAAAAATTACCACTGCGCTGGCAGAGATGCATCGATAGCATGAGTGCATATTTTGATTGATAGAAATAAAAAATATGTATATGTGTAAAGCGCTATTATTAAAACTATTTATTAAATCTAATTTTGTACGTTCGTCGTTCGTAATTCGTTCTACAAAAATTATTAAGTCATTGAAATTCCGAAATAAAATTATGAAACGTTCCCAGGTGCCAGGCAAACGAGAAAAATAGTAATTATGAAATAGCTTTGTTTTATATTTATTATGCTGTTTATGGCTAAAACTGTAATAAAGGCAAAGTAAATAAATGTAGGTAAAATATAACTTCTATTCTGATCAAATCATAGCGATTACAGTAAATTAGTATTTAAACCTTGTTTAGTAATAAAACGTTCGGTACTGTGAAGGGCGGGCGTTTTTTGGGGACTGTCTTATGTAATTTTGACGTTCTAAAAGTGCTGATTCTCAGCCTAATTTGAATTAATGACTTTTGATTTTACTATATTCCCGCAGCTTCCAAAAATATGTTGCTGGCCATCAGATCAATCTGATGGCTATAAAAGAATTTAACACTGGGTTTTCACCTAAAATTATGCCTGTTATCCTCAGCTCAAAAAGACCACTTGAAAAACATTTTCAAAATTCTATTCTCTACATATCTTGGTTTTTGTAGTCTGTTTAACCTATCAATTATACTATATACAGAAACTTAATTAATTTAAAAACAAAGTCATTGATTGTCTCTCTCATCTCACTCAGTGTGAGTTCCGTTCTACGTAAGACAATGGTAGGGACATTTTCAATAAATCCTGTTAGCTACAGGCTGGGTTGCGAATTGCGATTCGTTAATATTTTATTTAGTAGGAAAAAGTATTTGCTCTTTTTATTAAAATGTAAATTACACTGGGAACGAAAAAGGCATGAACAAATAATTTTGTAGAATTTTATATTCTTTTTGCACTTGGTATATTTTTATATGCCTAGAGGCCCTGGACATCTTGTTTTATTGCAGGCAGGTAAGTAGATATTAAAATTCAATTTCTTACAATAATTAGGTTTAGTAGGATCTAATTCTAATTAAAAGAAAACTGGCGTGTCGTTGTTGATTTTCGATTCATACTCTTGCGACTTCGCCAGCGCGAAGGTTGGAAATGATGCCACGGGAATGTTCTTTGTCTGCTAAACGTTTGTGAACTGGCCAAATGTAAGTCATTGCCGGGCGACGCCGGGGGCAGAAGCTAGTTTATTATATTTGTATGGATTTCAATGACATCAAAACAGTTAACTTTTTCAATATGATCAAAACCCGTAACTAAAACGTGTGTATTCTGACAACAAAACAGCAGTAACAAATTACCAACTTTAAAGACATTAGTTTGACACCGAAAAATATAACAATGAAGAAACTAATCATTTTGTATCAGCTGCTTCTAAACGAGTTATCTATGAATACATTAACCAACAGATGTTCTAACACGATCGTGATCTCGTTTGCTCCTGAGATGGAAACAAGTAGCAACGGTTTTGACTTGATGATGACTCATGCGCCTATAAAAATGTAGGTAGGTTCCTATTAAGATGACGTATTGAGATATTCCGCAACTTTGTCTAAGTAAATACCTTTAATTTTTTGTGGGAAATCATTATACGACTTCACCCGCTCCCTTGTGTCAGACTTTTATTGACTAAAACCCACCCGTGTTCCTTCAGTTGCCTGTGCCAGGGCCACGGTAACACTTTTGAACAACCCGCGTCCCCGGCAGGCATCGGCAGTAACGGACCCCGTCAATTAGTGCTGACATATCTTCGAGGCGCGCGTGGTACACGACGCGCCGACTACCCTGGCCTGGTCCTTACCTGACGGCAGGCTACTCACTGCTCGCCGTACGCAAGCCTGCCAACAGATTCCTCCGGGAATCTGTGGGCGACTTCCGACGCCCAGGGCGTCTTCTGCGGCGACTAGGGGCGTGAGGGGGCACAAGGTTCTCTCCCTCACGCGCTCCGCCTCCTCCTTCGCAAGCATAACTGCTTAGCAGAAGGAGGTGACGGCTTCCCATTCGTTCTCGCCCCATCATGGGGTCTGGACCAGGGCCGTACGCGAGAGATCACCGCCGCTGATCACCTCCGCGAGGACACGGCGGTGCTACGCCCAAGCTGTGCAGACCTCCACCGTATGCTCCACCGTGTCCTCCGGGCGATTCACACAATAGTGACACCAGGGCGTTTCCTCTCGGCTTATACGGAACAGGAACCTCCCGAAACAACCGTGTCCGGTGAGGACCTGTGTCAGCCGGAAGGTGAGGACGCCGTGGCGCCTCAAAAACCACTCTTCAAAGAGGGTACTTATCGCGCTATTGTGGAGTGCCCGACTAAGTACTACATACCAGAGAGTTGGTATACGATTTCTGAAATATTCCATTAAGCACGTGAAAATTTTGCTGGAATTATCTATTGAGTCATTTTGAAAAGGTCATTATTATTCTATTGAAATTATATGACATTTTTAACGTAGACCAGGTATTTAATTGTAGTGAGGACATGGGAAATATTTTGAAATAATGCTTTTTGTAGATAAATGAAACAGTTCCCGAAAAAATGAAGTTAGATTTTAGTCCATCCAAAAATAATAGTAATATAACACTAAAACAAATGCTGACCTATTCTACTTTCAAAATAAAATGAAAAACGAAAACTTTCGAAAAGAGAACACTCAATAATCTGTTCGACTGCGACACCCGGCAAAGCACCGCCTGTCAGCTATATTCGAGGGGAGCGAATTAAATTGAAATTCTTTTTTTAAATTCACCAATAAGGGGAGGGGTGACGTCGGATTGGCTGCGAGCGTCCGAGCAAAATAACCTTTCGGTTGAGGGACATGGGGTAATGCTGTTTGCAACTTATAGTTTTTTAAGTTATTTCAACTTGTTTTGACGCAACATCTGTCCATTTAACGGCTAATCTTACGAAAATATTCAATTCCAATGTTTTAATTTTTTGATGTAGGCACTGATGTAGGTATCACTGAAACAAATTATTTCATAGTACAAAAATATCACCTAGATACTCACAGATCACAGACCAAATTTCCTCAGAGATTCATAAGTAGGTATTTACAATATCTGCTTAATTAAAAACTATATACTTTTAAAATTAGGAACTAAAAAATTGTCGTCTACCTACCACAGTACCTTGATACTTAATAGGGCTATTGGCATTTTTTTATTGTATTTAAGTTAAACATAAATACAATAAAAAATTGCAAACCAGTGCAAACAAAGTTAGAAAAAGTGTAAAAGCTTAAAAAATGGCCAGTTTATAAACGTTTTAAAAGTAAGTGTTACACAAGAACAGCACTATCGTAGAAGTGACGTCACGACTATGTAACTTAACTAGCGCCATACATTGTCCGTACCGTGCGACAAGGGTGGGAACAATCCCCTCCAAGAACTTTTAAAGCGTGCAGTTTCTTCATATTTACATCGATTTAACAGATTTTTTCTATTATCTCATTTTTATTATGCCTTCTTTGAAATTACACAATTTTTTTTAGAAAAAAATTAATATTAGTTATCATCTCTATTAGATTTACTATCGCAATAGGCACAGAGCCACACGACATGTGTAAATGTTCACAGAATGTCTAAAGTTCCGACTAAGACGAGTTTTTCGTAACGTCAAAGCAAACAAATTGAAAAGCAAATTAGCACTTCATAAAAATGTGCGTAGGTATTAGATTAAATGGAATGCTATAGCATTGACTAGCACCATCATTAATGACTGCTAATTTTGGCTTTTTTGGTCTACGCCACATCTACGCAGAAATGGCTCATTCCACGTACTCGTAGCAGCTCTCTTAGTGCAGTCTGTCACGCTTCAAAATGAAAAAAAATGCTAAGACATTTAAAGCTATGCTAGATTATTCAGCAACATTTTTTTATAATTTCTTTATTATCTAGGTATGTAATTAATTATAATGTTTTGTACCCATAAACCTTTCGGAATAAACCCTCTAAATTATGGTCAAAACCAGGGACTCAAACTGTAACCGTAATATAATAAGTGTTTTGAACATTGTTTTTTTTAAACCGTTCTATTAGAAACACATTTAATAATGTAACAGATTCAATAATGTTACAGAATCAAAGTGTAATCTTTTATTACGTGTAACAGAAATAGGTAAGCAGTTTTAGGTATAATTTCACGAAACCGCAACAACGCGCGATGGCCAGACACACGTGGAGGACAGACAGACGCGGCGTTGCCAAAATAGCCGCAATCCAGTCGAGATTAGGACTATTTTACCGACGCCGCCTTTAACTGTTACACTTAACCCTGTTAACACTTTCAAATCTATTACAGATATATTACTGTAACATGTTTGTAAGTGTTTTGTGTTAAGACATTGAAAAACTAATTTATAGGTATGTGTTACATAATATATATTTGATTGTGTTTATCAATTCAAAATGAAAAACTTACAATTCTGTAAACTTTATGAAGGTGATTTTAAGTCCCTGGTAAAAACCACATAAAAATCCGACGTTTAGTTTAGAAGAACAACGCGGCCACAGAGACAGACACAAAAGTTGACTTTAATTTATAATAATGTATAAATTTATAGACGTAATAAATTGAGTATCGACCTCCCATACATCAAGGTTCTCAAAAATAATCACCAATCGAATCAAAATTTAAAATTCGAACCAGCCGCCTTCGCCATGTCGAAACTCGCAACCCATAACCAAGAATTAAGGGCAGGTCGGTACCATAAGTAATAAATCTATCATACATTACCTAATCGCAATGATATTAACGCATAAAATTGCACGCACCAACGGTTACAGAGAGTTACATACAAAAATGTATTGAGTCATTCGCCCGTGAACGCCATATGGCGTCTTGTTAGTTGGACATAGACACCGGACGGACGTGTCACGATGGATAAGCGCCGTTTAGAATGCAAATTCTCGTGCTGCGACAGTTTTGTCGCACGCACTGTGCCGACAAAAACGGTAATTAGATGGTGTTTTCAAAAAGACAAAGGATTTGCATAGAATGCATTTCACTTGAAAAATATTTTATTAACGTGACATTGAGATGTCGTGGAATGACGCTATTGTTGGATAAAGGCACCGACTAGGCGTCTCTCGAGAATTGTCATTCTCATTTGAAATTGTTTGAATACTCGCCTCCGTATCGTATTATTGGTAGAATTTTATAATTGTAAATAAAAAAATACGGAGCATGTAAAGCTCATAATTATAAGGTGGACAATATCGAAAGCTAATATGGAAACAAGCAGTCGGCATTTAAAAACAAAAATTGATACCTACGGCTTTTATAGGCGCCATACCTACTACAACATTGGAATACGTAAAATCCTATCTCTTATGTCACCATACTCACAATACCGAAATTATAACATTGATATCGAATGTTTTTATTAAAAACAACTACTTATTCAATTTTACGTTTTACGCACATAACTGATTTGGAAAACTCAATTTTCTACCGGTAATAAACAACCAAATAGTGTAGCAAACAATTTCAAAAGTCTCCAAACCGACAGACAGTTTAAATATTATAAATCGTACGTTAAACGTTAGGCCATGTGAACCCGTCCTCCGGAACCGGCATGCGGCAGATTACGTCACTACACGCGGCCAACGTTAACGATTTCACTGTCAATAAGCACGCATTTTACTTTTGTTTGTTCATCTTTGTACAAATTGTACATACCTGCTCACACACGCTTTTAATTTGCATAATTTTTACGTCAAACCTAAAGTTTGGTTTTCCAACCTTTAACTTTGAAAAAAAGGTTTTGTAGAAAAGTTTTTTCACACTTAGGGTCTGCTTCCTTTTAAATAACTTGGCAGATATTTTCATATAAATTCTGTTCCATTTTTTTTGACCATGCCATTCGGACATAGTCTAAAAGAAGCCTTTAGAAACCTAATCATTTCTTTTTTTTTCGCTCAAGTTGTTGCCAACTGCCAGCTTACTGCAAATTGACACAAGCCCGCCTAATAAAACGTAATTAATAGGTATTAGGTATTAGATCTAGAGCCTGCTAATGTTAACTCCGTCCGGTAGCGAGGGGCTGTGTAGACAAATCTGTGAGGAGTAAGGAGTAGGGCGGGGCCGCGGGAGGGAGGGGTGACGTAGTAGGCTTGTGTCGCCGCTCGCACTTCGCGCCGCGCAGCTGCCCCACGCGCCTCCCTAGATGGTAAGCGAAATTTTGAATTTTCTATACCAACCTCGCGATATCGCCGCTTGATTTTCGAATTAATATGAAAAACAACTACACGGCTGTTTGATTTAATTCCTTTGCGTGATTTGGGGTTACAAATTTTGAAGTCTATTTAAAATGGCCGCGAATTTATTGTTATTTTGTTTTTTTTTAATGTTTAATTTAAGTATTTGGTCGTTACGAGTATTTTAACTAGGTTGATGATGTTCTATAACCGTTATTCTGTCGTACTTACGCTGTATTTTATCATTAATTGGAGAAAGGATGCAAACATAAAGCAAAGAAAAAGTCGTTTCTTTGACATTTAACCCGTCCGCTGCAGCACACGGTCAAAAGGTTCGAAACGCAGTCCGAAGTGCGTGGAACAAATTGCTTTAGGGCGCTACCAACGTAACTCAAGTGGTAATTCCGTATCATAAAATAGTCCTTTACTTAAGATTAAGCATTACCTATCTATGAGTACTGATCTGGCTTGGATTTGAAGTCAATCCTTTTTGGTCTTATAGTCTCTTAGGTACATCCTTAATTAAAAAGCTCCCTTTAAAAGTAAATAGGACTAGATAATCCTTTACCTAAGTTAAATTTTCTTAAGACTTAGCCAGTCATAGATCATTACTTTATTCGCTCAAACCCCAATCTAGTTAACTTCCCTTGTCAATATTGAAACAAACACCCGTTTTCTGTCGTGACTTCGAGGTCTGTCCATAAATTATACTGTCGTCGTAAAAAAAAGTCTTATAGTCGCAACAAAATCTCATATCGAGGGCGTCTAAAACAGTCCATCACGCTGACTCCGTAGGTACGGAGACCAGAAGACATTCAAATCGAGTGGGATTGTATTATTTTTACTGTAGGTATTATTTACTTTATCGGGGTAGGGGATACTGCGCGCGACGCCTGACGCTCGTCGATACCGGCGCGCGGTGTACGCATGTGCGAAATTGGCGGTACATACACTGATAATATTCTGATTTCTCCTTTTATGCATATTAATGCGTGATATCAAAAAAATAGGTTCGACCTTTCTCTGCTCCACCCATTGTCATGGCATTTGATAAATACGTTTTATTGGTTGGTTTTTTGTTTTGTGTAAATGGCACTGTCATTTGGAAAGTTCACTGCTTTGTCGGAATTTTCTAGAAATGAGCACTTAATTTACGAAGGGATCATTTAATTTTCAATTAACTGCATAATGTTTTCATGTAAATAACATGGCAATTATGCACTTACTGGCATACCTTACAGGCTACGTTATAGGTAATACTTATAGATTTATATGTAACTTCATGCTTACTTAACTTCTTCTTACTTACTGCTCAAAAACTGAAAGGTAAATACCTATAGATAAAAATACTCTTTATTATGTAACCAATAGAAATGTCAAATATAAGTGTTGAAATTTTACTTGACACTTATTCATGTCTGTTCATTTGACATGGGTATTTTGTATAAAAGCTAATTGAATCGTGGAACACCTACCAGCGAAAAGCACATAAACTAAACCACTCCCTCAGGTAGACGGATCTATGTGTAACTAGATAACAAGTCGGTATACGGACAAAGGCTTCCGAGGCTTAAAGATCTCCTCGGGTTTTGACTACTCACACTATACTCAACGACTTGCTAAAACAACCACAAATGTTCCACCTTTCCTGAAGCATTCTACCCACTTAATAGCGCCACAAATAGCAGGTTATTTCTTATACGAACAAGTAATAGGTATTACTGTCTGAACTGTAAAAATGCCACTAAATTTAAATCATGCCACGTTTTCCCGTTCCCGTGAATTATTATGCAATTATTAAAAACACCGCGTTTTTGTTGCCGTGGAAAATAACAAATAAAAATTAGCTTCATGTTGCTTGCATGTAATTGGAGTATATTTTCATAAAGTTACCTTTTTATTATTAGTTATGGGTTTAGAATACGAACGCGACGTTTAACAAATAATAAAACGTTTCCGTTCCGTTTTTATTAGGATTTATTAACAATTAGGTTGTTTGTTCTATTATAATAAAATGAGCCATCGCAGTGTGAGCGAGGTTCTTTTCAATCATGAGTTATAAAACTAGAAGGTCTAGCAATACTGTCTGGCCAAGTATACTTCCCTGTGGGACTCCAAAGCGGATTTCCTGTTCATCGCATCTTGTTTTCTTTTTTCACTTTCTTACATTTGAGCACTTTCCTACCTATAGCTTCAATAGCTTTTTGGCATATCAAAATACTTAGTCGACTGATAAATTGTCACCGAAACAACGATGACTTGGTCGCACAGATAACCAAGAACAACAGTAGAATGTTAAAAAATAAATTACGTTCCTACTTTAAAACTATGTTCTCTATAGGCAAAACACGCGAATAAAAATTCAATCGTTCACACTTAGGTCTACGTGACTGGAATTGTTAAGTTTTATGACTAGTTGTCATGGAAGCCAGCGTGCACTTACATTTTGTCTGTAACCTTTGTCTGTATTTACATAAAAATAATAGCAGCAATAAAAGTTACATCAGGTTCAAATTCAATATCCTCTCAAGGATAGTCGTAATGTTAAAATACTGTGCCTTAAAAAAAAGGTGATGTTTTTTTTTTTTAAATATTGTTTCCAAATAGTGCAAACAATAGGTATTATAAAAAGTGTAAAAGCTTAAAAATTTGGCAAGTGATTAACGTTTTAAAATAAGTGTTAGACAAGGACAGCACTATCGTTGAAGTGACGTCACGACTATGTAGCTTCATGCTAGCGCCATACATTGTCCGTACCGCGGACGGGAATAATCCCCTCCAAAAACTTTAAAAGCGTGTAGCTTCTTCATATTTACATCGATTTAACAGATTTTTTCGTTTATCTCATTTTTACTGTGCCTTCTTTGAAGTTTAATATTTTTTTCGAACATTTTATATTATTATTCATCCCTGTTATTTATACCGATACGAACGTACCTTCGCACGTTGAAAAAAATATTCCAACACAGATGTAGGTCTTTACTTAAAAAAAACTCAATATACACCGGTATAAGCGTATTTCGAAAGACATATATGTATGGATAGCAGCGTACTTTCAACATAATATACCGATACTAACGTACTTACCTACTTTTGGATAAAAACTTTTTTATTAAAACTTGTTGCAGCAGTAGTAGACTTGCTTTGTATATGACACTCGTATTAACATAATTTTTTCAAAGCAACATCTGCGTTTAAACTTGCACAAGTTTCCAAGCACTTGTAAAGGAAACTAAATGGTCCTCGCGGGAAAAGTCGCGTGACAAACTTGTATAATAATTAATGTATTTTTATTACAAACGTAAGTTATTTTCATTGTCATTAAAAGTTTGCAAGTTCATAAACAGCTCTGTGAATAAATAATAATGTTCTCAAGGATTGCGTGTCTACGACCATATTTTCTGTTTGACTTATCTATCATGGCCACGTTTTACTATCCCTAAATATTTTATTATAAAAATCCTCACTTTATTGTTGGCTCCATGCAACTTTTATTTAGGGTCGGAGCTGGTAAGCTTTTGAAAGGGATACTGGAATTGCGTGATGAATTTGTAATGACTTCCTTTTATTACTTGGCAAAGTGAATTCTTCACTTTTAACTTGGAATCTGCCTAAATTTAGGTTTAGAAGATTGTTACACCTATTTAGTCTTCGTTAGATTCTGAAATCGAATAAGCTGAATCATCTAAATTAGAACATTTCAACATTCCGTCCATATATCCCTGAAAACTAAATTCTGACTCACAATTCCACATTTCGTTTCGTCATAATAAAGTATTTCAATACGAACCCAGAACATTTCCACAACATGTGCCAGTACATTCCTATTCAATCTCAAAATCTCGTCTATATTCGCGCAAAATTCGAAGCTTTCGGCGAATGCGAGGTGCTTCGACGATGACGATCGATACAATCGGCACGCCTCGTTGTTCGGAAGTCCTCGATGTCAAAATATGTTATGTGATAAAACAAACTGACGGTAGAAATAAATGCATGGCATTAGATACGAACGATCGATATTGATGTAATTACCGACTACCAATAATGACGTTGGAATCTACAGGACACATTTCGGTTCTATATAAGTACAGTATCTTTCGTGTTTTTGTAGCGGTTATTATTAATATCAGAAATAATTGCCGGTCCAATGGTATTTAGGAATCGTTTAGAAGGTTGGATTTTTTTGCGATCATTTTCGTCAACCGATGCCATAAACGATGCTGAAATGGAAAGACAAAATATGCAGGCATCTTAAGCCTTGATTATCGGTAACAGGAAAAGGAAATAATGTTCTTTCAGGACCCTTGAAACTTTGTTTATCTTATGGTGCGATCCGTAACATCCCAACTTTATAATTACAAAATGGAGTCAAAATTAATGGTCCAAAAAACACAGTGACGGTTTCTGTTTTGTGCGTTAATTTACGGGATAAATATCTTTGTGGTCTCATTGTGTTTAAAATGTACCTATATAAATCAGTATTTCACACTGCGTCCTTATCTTAGTTAAATAAAGATTTATCAGCTACCTACCGGCTACAGGTGACATACTATACAACCTTAATCTCAGTTGATATGATATTATAATGTGAATGCAAACACAGTGTGCGGCAGCTTCCGTTGCCTTAATCTCTTATCTATAGTATTAAGTTTAACGTAAACCAGGTTAACATAATAATCGTTAATCTTATCTTCTAGAAGTCAGGTAATTTTATTCGACGAAAAGTTAGTCTCAAACTTACTAGGTATATTTTCATCGCACCAAATCCAAATATACCAAAGCATAAACATAATATTACCATTTTTGAAGTCGGTTTAAAATTATTCAGTATGAAAGCTGTAATATTCTTGCGAGACTCTGAATATCAAGTATCGATGCTTGATGTGTAGCTGCTTGAAATATAGATGAGCGTAGTACTTACAACTTCACACAGAGCTGACGCACTTGTCAGCACGACTGCGCAAATGCATCGACCAATCCGGTGGGCTGATGCAAACTGTATCAGCCAATCGGAGATGTCAGGGATTCGGTCTTGCAGGTTGGATAAAATGTCGTGACTGGTCTGCCTTATCGTTATTTAGCATAAGGAAATGCTCTTCTCAAAGAAATACTTCTGCAACTTCTTCTTTGCCAACCGCTGCAGATAAACTTGTAAGTGATAAATAACATCACTGCACTGCCGATAACTTATTTAAACCAGGCATTTAATTATTGGCCAAACGATTATCGATTATACAGCATATCGGTAAGGCCTAATACATATGGATCGATTATCGTTAGCTAAGCTCGTGTAACAAACTCGTTCGATTGCAAAAACGTGGATCGATGTCTTAAAGTGTAAATGGCTAACTGAAACCAGTTTACGGAGTGCGATTCGGATTATTATACTAGAACAAAAAACAGGTATCTAATATAGTAATTACTGATTTTTGCTGTGTATCTTACAGCAATTTGTAAAGGTGCCAGAGTTGAATGCGATTATTGAAGCCAGTTTGACAATTGTCATTACACCAGAATTTGCCAATTAGACCTCTTGCTTGTAGTAAGTCTTATTAAAGTCGTCATAATGGCAGGCATGTGGGTACCACTCATTATTATTGTTCTATAAAGATAAGTGTACTCTATTAGTTTCGCTACTAAGATACCATTTAACTCATCCCAATATTTAAATGTGTTTCTGAACTTAAGATCAAGTATGTCGAACTGTTTATTGTTTCGCGTTTTCTAAAATTATTTCATTCCTTGAGCTAGTCTAAATATTTTAAATCTGGAAACCTGTCATGGTTCGCACACATTAAAGAAAACCAACTCTTGACACGCAAAAACGCCGTAAAAGTTTAACTTCAAGATATATTTAATGCTAATATCCTAGCAGTGCTATAAAAGTCTTGGTTAAGGGACAAATTCAGATTTATTCATCAAAATACTTCGTCTTGATTGAAATATTTCATCTTTATCAGTAATTGAATGCTGGAATGCTTCAATGGATATGATTGCTAAAGAAGTAATTCCAAAACATTCCTTGAGTTTAATGTTATATGAATTATGTTTGTTTACCATTACCGATCATATTTATTTGGGTAGCAAAATATTTGCTGTTATTAGCATTAAGTTAATTAATTGCTTGCAACATTCTATCAATTGAAATCAGTAGCAGATTTTCTATCCTACGCTTTTGATTCTTTCTTCAGATTCTGTTCCTGCAATTTTAGATTCTTCATTGCCTTAAATATTCGGTGCTTTGGCTTATCATGAAAGGTCATGGTGAAGACATTCTGTTTCTAAGCCAAATAGAGACAAGCAGGATCAAAGATTTAAAAAAATTGTGTAACCGATGAATTCTGCTTCTGTGGATAGGAAGTCAAATTCATCAAGTATCCTGTCAAATAGATCCAACAAATTACTTATGGGTGCCTCTAAAGGTTACACTGATTCTATTAGGAAAAGACCTGAGCGTGGTGTACGGCCATACATCATGGTTAAAAATATAATTCTTCGATACAGTGAAGGCGTTGCCACACTCGTGCCCGATGCACTCTCAGTAACATTTGTCCGCACGCGCTTTTCTTGATGTCAAAGTCCAATGAACTATCGACTTTACGGCTTGGAATCAAAGCTTATAATAATGATGGAACGTCTTTGACCAAAAATGATGTAACTGATCGTGCATAACGTACTTAAAACATAGATACATAGTACTATTTGCTTAAATAGAACAACAATGATAGTCCGAACAAATAGAAAGCGGAAGACACATTTGGTCGGCGAACCCGTGTTTAGGAAAATTATGAAGTTTAATAAAACGGCAGGAAACCAACAATAAATCCCGAGTCAGTGACCCCGTGACTTGAATACCTACAGCAAATTCTGTTATGCGAAACGTGTTTTGTTAGAACAAACATATCCACATGTTAAAATTATCATACTATAAAAGTATTGCGGTTATATAATGAAAATACCAAATAAGGAACATTGGACTGACTTAAAACACTAATGAGTTTTTTAATTACTCATATTAAATAATTAAGTTCAACATTACATTATTGTAGCTAAATTTGTAACAATAATAACGTCAGGAGTAAACGTTTCTGTTCATTCCCGAGACGATGGAAGGCCTCGCAGCAATGTGGCAAAAATGTCGTTCAATTTATGCCCAAATTTTTGTCCCGAGACTGGTCCCTTTTTGTTAGCATCTGCGCGTCTCGCCGACCCGAAAGTCCAGACAGCTCCACCCTAAAAACCGTTTAGATGAGATTCTTATCCTTTCGCACTCCTGTCAAATCGCATAACGTTATCTCTTTCTAAAAGTTCGAACAACCAGGACCTGTCGTCCGTCTCTTTTTTGCACGCGCGCACAGATTGTTCTATCCTTTCTGGCTCGTAGTAATTCGTGTATTTCCGCTTCCCACACGAACGGCAGCCATGTTTGGCGGGACTGTCAAGTCAATGCCAGTTTGGCGCGTATCAAGCAGGATGAACAAGGTCGGTTTCCATCAGTGGAAGCTTTTTGTAATTCCTGCTACATTGAATAAAGCTGCAGTGCTTGCATATTTTGAAATAATATTTGTAATAGATATTAATGTTTCATGTGGAAATCATTTCAGATGGCGCCAAGCGAGGAGAGCTGGGAGAAAAATCACTTCTTTAAAGTGTAAGTACTTAATACTGTATCTACTTTAATTAGTCATGTTGTATGAGTTTTGATGAAATTGTTTCGGGCAATATTTAAGTTCGCAGACGTTCTGGCATCGTGCCAAAGGACATGTTTAACCAGCTATTCATTTAATGGGCAATTGTCTGCTTCCGTTATTAGATGTGGTGGAAACTGTGATAATATTTTTGTGATTTAGTATATGGTAGTATGTACGGTTTTCATTTCAGTAATTCTGTTACATTGTTATATACATTGGATTCATTCCAGCAGTCACACAAGGATATGTTTTATATTAATAGAACCAAAAACATATACTTATCTCAACATTAAATAATCTCCAAAATAATTTTACAATTACAGATTTTTTTTACCAACTAGGAAAGCCTTAACGAAAATCAATGTACCATTATTGGCACCAATAAAATCAGTACCCGCCTTTGATGTTCCACCTCAGGTAACTAAAACAAACAAAGATGTTTCAAATAAACTCATAAAGACTATAAAAGGTGAAGATGCTCAAACAATAGATCCAATGTGTTCGGCTCTAAAAGATGTAACAAAGCGTTCCCGTTAATTGTTTGCGCTCGAACAAACTTTCTGGGTCGGTTTTTATTAGCACTATAACTACGCTGCATTAGTCATTGACCCTGGTATTTTTGGACGTGATATAGAAATATGTTCTACAATTTTGGAATATTTCGTTTCTGATACAGCTCCTGTTGTCTCGTCTAAATAGTCTTGCAAATCAACAATGTTGAAACTGTCTTCACGAAACTTATCATTATGGAGAAGATTAGCTTAATCAGGGTCTTTGACTTTATATGTATTTTAATGTTGGTCACCATCTATATACGCGTCTTAAATGTCAATTGAATCTGCAGACAAATCCTCGATCAAACGATATGTTTGTATTTCAAGTACATTGATTTATCTCTCTGCATCTATGATTGCTTAATTTGAATGCTAGCAGACGCTTTGGTCTGTCACCAAGCTCCAACTGCTCAAACACTATTGTTAATAAATTATGAGCTAACTGCCTCCTCATTGTCTTGTAATAAACATATTCAACGGTAAATATGCAAATGATTAACCGATCACCCACATTGTATGAATGTGTTATTTTCTTTCATATTTGTAACGGTTAATGTTTGACCGTAGTTAATGGTTTTTCCGATTATTTAAGTAACATATTGTTGGTACTTATTAACATAATTACTCAATCATGTTGTAATGAATAAATTAGTTTAGGTATTGTGGCAGTTGGTGCTAGGATTGATTTGCAAAATATACCTTGGGCAAAGTGTACATAGTTCGAAACTCATTGCTCATTTCTGGAGAGGAAATAGGGAAAGTCAATAAAAAGAACTTATTGGATCTTACTCCACATGTCTTTACCAATTTATGGACACACGTTTAGGAAGGTATTAATGAGCAAATTAGAATAATTTCTAATTTGCCCATTACCACCTTGGATACATAGCCCTCTAATCGTTTGGTGTGCCTTGAATTTTTTCACCGTTCGTGGTTGGCACATTCGTTTCATCTCCCATGTAAACAGGCAACAATTATGCAGGCCGGACTAACGAAATGTGTAAATGGGCCAATTACCGCCGCATATGTAGGCTGCCGTACAATTAGTGCCATACTAATAGTTTTCATCACCAATAGTTTCAAGCGCTGCGTTGGACAGGAGCCCATCATATCGAGATCGTCTCTCGTTGTGCTCACATCGTGTTTTGTTGGGATTTTCTCTAACATCAGTTTTCAAATATAGTCTCGATAATACTTCATCGTCGGTGAGTTTTCCATTTTCTTGTTTATTTATTTCAACAATTCGGTTCATAAATTCAACAATAGAGTTAAGCATTTGCTAAGTTAGATTTATTTGACAGAACTAGGTCACCCGTGCAGGCTGCTAGGGTTGAAATGTTAAACAGCTTCGCATTTAGAGCGCAAGAAATTTATGGTAACGGCTACAAAATTTAGTCGAATCTGTTGTATAAATCTTTTCCTTTTTTAAATTTATTTCACAGACGTCCTTTCCAATTGTTCACCACAACATTTTTATTTCATTTGCTTATTTAGAATTCTGTATCTCATTTATACCAATTCCAACCAAATGTTTTTGTCCAAATAATGTCCACGGGCTGTCTCATAACTTTCAATACTAGCTAACCGATACAACCAACGTTAACACACAAAGAGCTTGTACTTTGAGTTTTACTTAACAATCATTTATACTATATATATATGGAATACCTATGTGTTAAACATAGGTATTCCAGAAGTAAGTACAATGTACAAATAATTCAATAAAAATACCTGAACGCATTACATCAGAAGACCTTTAATAAAGTTACACTTTCAGCTTCATAATACTATCATACATTTTAGGACCTTTGTCACAAAAAATCTTCTTACTTATAATTTCGCTATCACCGTCAAAATCTTCCAACAACTCAATTCTAGAATAGAAGAGAATGAAATGGAAATAACGAACATAAAAGAACTGAGAAAAGTTTCTGCCTTCATAAATTATTCTTATAGTGAGAGCTTTGAAAGGAAACAAGATTGTGTTTGTTCAAACGAAAATGTGATTATTGGAAATGAAAATCTAGAAGGAAATGAAATAACCTACATTTACAATAGTTAGGGAGTATAACTTTGGGTTGGTTCCGAGGCGCAAAATAAGACAACAGGTATAGCTGTCGCATATTATGTACGATGAGCAATAGAATTTGTTCATAATGTAAATTGAATTTGTATTCACGGTGAGCTGATATAATACTCTTGCATTAAATATTTTACACAGGATAAAGCATCAATCTTAGCCTTTCGTGTTTATCAGTAGGCGTTATATTGTGTAGTAGCCCTAATTAAATATCTACACAGACAATAGACTAAATCTAACATCCCAAGATTCGCTTAGCAACTAGTGGGCTGAGCGCTCAACAGATTTGTACAACAGCTGCTAGAACCTAAGACCAGGCTAGTCGGAGCTCTTTCAGCCTTTGAGCCACCCCAAATCATGCTGTCATCGTAAATAGGATCCTAGGAAGGGGAGGTCAGGTTATGTTGGCTGGTTGGTCTAAAGTGGGGGGTCCGGGCCATTCATTCGAGGGCGGGGGCGGCGCTCATTGCTCGTGTCCGGAGCGCATGCGCGTCCCCTGACCCACTTGCCACCGCCACCGCCGCGCCGCCGCCGCGCGCCGGGCGTATAGCGACCTCGTTACGCCAAGGTTGGCGAATCAGCCGACGAATTCGCGGCCCGCAGACGTAGTGACGCGCTGATTACTTAAAGTTCGATGAACAGTGATTAAATATAGAATCGATGTCGATGTCGACATTATCGACGTCCCGGATCGTGATTACGAGCGGATATTAATCGAGCAATAAAAACATTACATCAAAATCGTAGGTAATCGCTTTTATACAAAATGACTTGTACGAGGCCTATTCAAATTTAAATAATAAAGTTACCGATATAACTGGAATACCAGTTCAGGTATTCTTTAAAACCGGTTGATATTTATCTTAGTGATTCATTAAAGTTACTACAATTTGTGAGTCAGCGTGATGCAACTTTCGTGAAATGAAATTACGTGTGTGTAAAAACAAACCAATTGATTAACATGCAACGTCTAAAATGTCCCTGTTAAAAAGTTCCTTCCGTTAAAGTGCAAAATACCTACGTAATACAGGTTTTTTAACACAACTTTCCCTCACATGGCTACTTTCAGCCTTGTGTTAATGCGATCACTAAACCATTATTCATCTGCAAACAGTAGGTATAAGGCTGTTCAAACACTAATGTCCTTACCTGTCTCTGGTGTTTACCTTACTCTTCTCTATAGATAAACAGCACAATTACGATGATAGATTACGACACTCGGCTTCTGTTACACGCTTATTAGGGTATCCGATTGTGTAGGTACCGCTACCATACGGTGATATTGTAATCGATAAAATCTATCGCGCGTTGACAAAAGTATTAATTTTGATGGATGCGTGTTTTGACGTTAAGTTCCAAATGTTGCGTTTTTTTATTGATTTATTCGTTGTTAAAGTCAATTTAATATATAATGTATGATTCCAAGTATTTGAACATGATTTTATTTTCATTTCAGGTGCGAATGAACTAGGACGACGCGGTGAAGACTGCGGGCGCCCGGGTGCCTTGGGTGCCTTGGCAGATTCAACCTCTATGGATTCAGAGAAGTTTATTTGTTTCTCTTGCCTTTAAATTCAAACTAGCCATCTCTTGTTAAATAAGTCTAAGCAACTCTTAAATCCAAACCCAGTAACCTAAAACAGATCGCTACTGAAGATAGACAGTACAATTCTATCTGTGCCTGTCAAATAGCTGTCAACACGTTATAGGGTCGCATACTTTGGCTTTATTGGGACGTTAAAACCAGAAATTGATAGGTTTTTCTATCTCCAGTACGCAACAATTGGAGATAGATAAGTTATAGGGTTCGGCTGTTAGATGGCGACAAAAATGACCCACTCATCTATAAATGGAGGTAATTTTGCTCAGTATTTCCCTCTCATCCGCCCCGACAATAGTGTCGCTTTCGACAGTCCCGATAAGGCTGAATGTCTTGCCGACAGCCTAGAGTCCCAATGTTCTCCCAGCTCCCAACCAGTAGACCAAGCTCACCTGAACAAGGTCGACGCTGAAGTCGAACGAAGAGCCTCCCTCCCTCCCGTCGAAGACCCTGATGATCCTCTGCCTCCCGTCACTCCAGACGAAGTGCACGACATCATTAAAGGGCTCCACGCTCGTAAGGCCCCCGGTTCGGATGGTATTACCAATAAGGTATACAAACTCCTTCCTGCCCCGCTAATAATGCTTATGACCGCCATCTTCAATGGCGCCTTGAGCAACAACATCTTCCCACAATCATGGAAAGAAGCCACCGTCATCGGTATCCCAAAGCCAGGCAAGCCAAAGTCTGAGCCCTCCAGCTACCGCCCTATCAGCTTACTCAATGTCCTCGGCAAAATCTACGAGAGGCTTATTTATAAGCGTCTCAAAGACTACGCCGAAGCAAAGAGCCTCATACCCAACGAGCAGTTTGGATTCCGTAGCCAACACTCGGGCACCCAACAGGTCCACCGTATCGTAGAGCACTTATGCGCTGGTCTGCAGCGTAACGCGACGACGGGCGTGCTAATCTTCGACATAGCGAAAGCCTTCGACAAAGTCTGGCACAACGGCTTGATATACAAGCTCTACCAACTAGGAGTGCCAGATCGTCTCGTGCTCATCTTACGAAACTTTTTGTCGAACCGGACCTTTCGCTATCGCGTCGAGGGAGCACTCTCGTCCCCTCATCCTATTCGCGCCGGTGTCCCTCAGGGTTCCGTACTATCTCCTCTCGCCTTCACGCTGTTCACTAGCGATATCCCAAAAAGTAAAAAGGCTCAGTTGGCTCTCTTCGCCGACGACACTGCCGTTTACTATACCGGTCACTGTCCTAACGCTATAGCTCGTACTCTCCAAACCTCCGCAAACGTCTTAGGCGCTTGGTTCCGGAAATGGAGAATCGAGGTCAACCCCGATAAGAGTCAGGCGGTTCTCTTCTCGAGACGTCGTCGACTCCCTCCCCCACTTCCCAGCCCGATCACTATGTACGGCAAGCCAATCCCTTGGGAGAAGCAAGCCAAATACCTAGGCGTGATCCTCGATGAGAACCTTACCTTTAAGGCTCATATTAAGGCGGTTCGCGCGCGCGCCTCCTTCGCTCTTAGCAGGCTCCAATTCGTACTGACAGCCCGTAGCAAACTGTCCCTCAAATGCAAGCTCCGCATCTATACCGCAGTCATCCGTCCCATCATGACCTATGCCTGCGTTGTATTTGCGCACGCTCACCCACGTCATCTCCATAAGATGCAGACCCTCCAAAACCGTTTCCTCAGAAGGGTCACGGGTGCCCCCTTCTATGTCCGTAATATCGATCTTCACGTCGACCTCAAAATGCCAACCATAAAACAGTTCATGAAACGCTTATCAAAGCGTTTCTTCGACTGCGGCATCAAACATTCTAACCCCCTGATAACAGCGGCCGCCCGCTACACTCCCTCTCGCATTAGCAGTATTCGCCGACCAAGGCATACTTTAATCGACCCCGACGACGCCACTACCCTCCTCCAGGAGAGTAGTAAGGCCACTAGCACGCTACAAAAGCCCAAAACCCGATCGCCGTCCTACTGCCCTCGCCGCCGAGGCCCGCCGCGACGCCCAAATCGACGCCCCTCCCGACCCTTGCTCGAGCCAGCCCGCGCCGCTGAGCCTGTAGCTTTAAATTCGTCCATAAATAATACCAATCCTGATCCAGCTAGTCATTTGCTGCCCTCTTCCAGCGACGCCCTAAGCCGAGGTTCGTACCCCACAGGGGGTGCCCTTAGCGTTGTCGCTTAGTTTTAGTTAGTATATAAGTTTAAGTCCTGGCTGGAGGCCTTAATTTATTAGGGAATCCACAGGCAAGTCCGCTTAAGCAGACGACAACCGCATAGGTTGACCTGCGAGATGCCAAACAAACAAACAAAATCAGTATTTCCCTTCTGCTATTTAGCTAGTACCTATTTCTTCGAAAATAATGCATATTTACAATACAAAATGGATTAAATATTTTCAAATTAAGCAATATAAATAATTATAATTAATAAAGTAGGAGTCAATTTTACGGTGAGTTACTAAGGTTATAGTGGGAGCGAGACAGAACACAGCGCATAAGTGTTTAGGTATTATGTTTTTTGGGTGGGTAGATGTATTTAATAATTTTCATGGTGTTTATTTTAGTTATTAGTTATTTTATTTTTAATATGTAATTTTTTATCTAGATCGTATGAATTTTGAGAACATACTTACTTTATTGTTTAACTTGTTTTAATTTATTATGTACTTATTTTCATATAATAATATTGTATCTGTCCTGATTCGGTTTCCGTACGTAATTTTTGGGTGAGCACTGAAAATCAGCGCTGTGCTGTGGGTCCCCTGCACCACAGCATCATGCTGAGTGGAAGCCTTCTTGTTACAGTCACGACGTGCACCTGACGACATTTGGGATGATGACTAATATTAAAAATGTTCGTATAATTAATGTAATTTCAAAGAAGCCATAGTAAAAATTAGATTATCGAAAAAATATGTTATATCAATGTAAATTTGAAGAAGATACAAGCTTTAAAAGTTTTTGGAGGGGATTATTCCCGTCCTTGTCGCGCGGTACCGTACAATGTTCGGCGTTAGTATGACGTCACTTCTACGATAGTGCTGTTCTTGTTGAACTCTTATTTTAAAACGTTTGTATCTTGGCAATTTTTTAAGCTTTTAGATTTTTTGTAATACTGTTTGCACTATTTGAAAACAAAAATTTTTATGACATAAAAATTAAAAAAAAACTATCATCCCCATTTATGTTCCGTGTTTGTATGAATAAATCTATGCTATGCTATGTTTTTTTGTTTTAAGTTTTGTAATCGATTTATTTTGTATGAACGTGTTTTTATGAATAAGCATAAACGAGGCACAAGGATTATGTAAGGATCGTAGCAGGTGGCGTTCTGTGGTTTCTGCCTACCCGCATGGGAACTCACGCTGAGTTTATGTGCAATTTACTTAATTTGGAATTGACACACAATGGTGCCGATTCTCTTGTACACCGAACTAAACTAACTAAACTATCACTAAAATTCCTTACTTTTTACTATGAAAATCTTGAAGCTATTCTGCGAAAAAAAATCTCCAAATTTAAAAATAATTTGACACAACTATAATCGAATTTGACAATCACGAGTCCACGTGTTTTTTTTTTCTTTTGATTTCGCAACGTCTTTGTTTGCTAGAGCCGGAGGCAGTCTGGGTCAGCCTCGACGTGTTTTCTATGGAAGTTTTGACTTTTTGTGTGAAAAATATAAAATAAAAATATCTACATGTAGAGATTTGGTGGTTTCAGGGTTACAAAGGGGGTCGAAATTTTCATTATTTTTGTGATAGGACACACCGTTTTCGAGATATGAGCAAAAAAAGAAAAAGATAGTTAAAGTACAGTTTTTGCACGTCTGAAGTCGAGGTGTTGGTGTGAATTTTAGTTCACGCCACCTAATTTTATTCCACACCTTTTTAATCGCGATTAAAAATAGTCAGATTCATGTTCAGATTTAGTTAGACAATCAAATTTTTAGGTGAAAAACGTAAAATTCAGAATAGCAAAATAGCCATTTTCACTAAACTAATAACTCAGTGCAATCTTAGTGCTGTCAAACTAAAATATAGTTAAGTTGTGTCACTATAGTCAATTTCAGAATGGAAAATCGTCATTTGACAGAATTAAACCAAATTTTAGTGATTTTTAGTCTAGTTTAGAGGCGTTTGTGACAAGAGAATCGGCACCAATGTCTATTTCACTTCGTTACGGGTCGTCAGAAGATCGAAAGTCTGACAACCAATCTTACCTTACTGCAGATTATTCTATTGCGTTTTCGCCGATTTATCTTTTTCATATCACTGAAAAGGCTATCTGTGTATACACATAGCATTACGCCTGTAATCCCGAAGGGTTAGGCAGAGTTGTACAAGTACACCCACATTTCGCCAGATAAGCTTAAGTCCCATGTAATAGGGGGCGATACTTTTGCCATCAACCGGGCACAAATCGAGACTCCGGGCTGCTACTGAGAAATTCTAGATAGAAAAACCCATATAACGCTTTACCCGACCTGGGAATCGAGCCCAGGACCTCATGCTCAGCAGTAGCGCTTGCGACCACTAGATCAACGAGGCAGACACTATATCTGTATGTTGTCTGCAAAATCTCTCTGTATTTTGTCTGCAAAATCTCTCTGTATGTTGTCTGCAAAATCCACAGCAAAAGCAAACAACCTCGCGACTCAGCAATAGTCGTGAGGTTGTGTATTTATTTTCATAAAATAATATTGAATCTCTAAACCTGACTTGGTTTCCGTACATCATTTTTGGGTGCCAACTGAAAATCAGCGCTGTGCTGTGGGTCCCCTATAACACAGCATCATGCTGAGTGGAAGCCTTCTTGTCACAGTCACGACGTGCAGCTGACGACAACTTATGTTCTGTGTTTGTAAGAATAAATCAGCTATGTTTTTTGTTAAGTTTTGTAATAGATTTATTTTGTATGCACGTGTCTGTGACAAATAAATCTATTTTTCTTTTTTTCTTACTGAATATTTATTCTTGAGCAGATTAAGTATAAACGACTATTGCTGATAAGTAAGCAATTTTCCATAATGTAACAAGAGAAGCTATATTGTTTATTTTTTATTTGAATAAGCTGCTTAGGCTGCTTAAGTTGCATGATAAGCAACTTATGTAACACTGGGTGTAACTTCTGAAGATCTATGGCCAAGATTTAAAAAATGTAATTATGTACTAAGTAACTTAGACTCTGTCGCTTATGATTATTTAAGGATGATGAAATTTTGATATTTTTATCTCTAAAACATGTTTGTTTCCAAATAGTGCAAACAATATTATATTATACTTTTACAATATTAGGTATAAAAGTGCCAAGCTTTAAAAATTTCCAAATTATAAACATTTTAAAATAAATGTTAGACAAGGACAAGACTATCGTAGAAGTGACGTCACGACGTCTATGTAACTTCATACCAGCAGCGTCAAGGATGGGAATAATCCCCGCCAAAAACTTTTAAAACCTGTAGCTTCTTTATATTTACTTACATCGATTTTAATTTTTTTTTTCGATAAAAACTTATTTTTACTATGCCTTCTTTAAAGTAACATAATTTTTAAAAGAATTCGCCTTCATGTAGGGTATGTGTCCCTAGTAAGGTGATCACAGGCAAGGTATATTACTATATATAAATACCTTAACATTTAACGGAGTCGAAAGAAACATAAACTCAAATATCAACTTCGCATTCTGCACATCAAACCAAGTAACATACTCGTAGTACAAAAATGATTGCTGGTAAACTTATTTTATTTTTGCAATGAAAAGTCGCTGTTTATCGCACGCAAATCAATGTGCTTATGGGTACACGAACCGGTACAGGGGTCGTGAGGGTATTTAAAGTTTTGTTTTAACATAAACTTGCTTTCTTAAAAAAACGTCAGTAAACGTTGATATTTGACCTTCAATATCTGCTAACAAGTAGAGTAGAGTACAAGTGATTCTCGGCTTCGATAAGTGTCTTTTTAAACCCAAAAGCAAACACTACATAAAGTCAATTGTTGCCATCCTCACCCATTATGATTGTCACGTGAAAAATAGTGCAAACAATACTCTTCTGTTTCCAGAATGTTCTCTAAAGAACACACCTTGAAAAGGATCGATCTGTGGTGCCCATCGGCATCAATATTAGTGCCCTACATCTACCCTGTAGATCCGAATTTGTTTGAAGTGAGGCGACAAATTCGGTTCTAGAGAGGTTTGTGTGGTGCATGCACTGCGACGATTCAAGACCATGATGACATCGCTATGAAAAAACCGTTACTTACTTGATTTTTGTGTGTGTAAGTCGCAGTAACGTAGTCTGAGATGAACAGTGGTTCGTGTCTTTAAAAAGGTTAGAAATACAATAATTCCTGTATTTCTTCTGTCATTAATTCATTGTTATTTCAGTAAAGAAGTGCTAGGGCAATGTTACTGAGACTCATTATTGTATTGTTTATTTCTATATGTATTATTATCGTGTCTTTCTCCTTCTCAGCCTGGTATCAAGAAACGATCTCTGATTGAGCATCGCAATGTTTTGGTTTCCAGTTTTCTCAGATTAATATCGTTATTGATAGGTAGCGCTGACCTAATCGGAATCTCTAAAAAGGTAGTAGGTACTATATAACTTTCCACACAAGAACATTAAAAGAAAGTGATTTCAGTCTCACATATTAAGGCTACAATTTTATACCGTATCCAATTTTCGGGTAGAAAATCCTACTTAACACAATAGTAAAAATATTCCGTTTCACAGATCAGAAAACATGAAAAAATCTAAGCACGTATTGTATAAAACAATACTAAATTTATCTTGAAATATGAAATTCAGGACACGTTTTAGGAAAAATTGTATTCCCGACACTCATACGAAATGAGAGTTTCTTATTGTTAGCTATATGGTAATAGGCTTAGGAGCAAATCTTATGTTGAACATATGAATATTTTCATGAATGAAATAAACAGCAGATATTGTTTATGACTTATGTTTCTACACTTCTCTTTTGATTTAGACGGGTTTGCTTTTAAATGATCGTGGAATATCTAATTATTAATAGCTTTCCTTATTATTTGAACATAGACATTTTCATTTTAATAATATTTGAATCTTACTTTCGAAACTTCAAAAATCTTTACTTAATAAAATAAAACTAATTAATGCAGCTCAGATCATTGTGAAGTCATATTTGAACTAAATCGTAAAGGAAAGCCTTGAAAAAAACAACGCAAGTACATAGACATACAATGTAACAATCAATGTGTTACAGGAACATTATTATAAAGAGCACTTAATATGTATGCACAGTGTGTCGCCATTTAACTAATAGGATGATTCTATACAAGGGCAGCATCACAATGAATTTATATATTGTTACAGTGACTGCTTGGGTAAATATATATTACTTAGTAAAACGCGAGACTTGTAGAATTGTCTCTCCTTCGCCCTAAATAAATCCAAAGATTGTCTTTTAGCAAAAAGCCCGCTCATTGCGTCTCTCTTGGTAACATTTATCGGTTTCTCTAATTTTTGAGATTTTTCTATCTTTCTAGCCATTCCCACTCCTGACTCTAGTACAATTTTTTTATCTCTATTGTATAGGAGGCGGGTAATGTTGACAAGCGGCACCATTTATTTTTTATTTTTACAAGTCCTATGTCGTTTGAGATGAGATATGATGAAAAGACCGTATAGGAAACTGTTAAAACGCGTATATCTGTAAAAGGTAATTTATCACATTTCTTTTTGACATACATGACATAGTTTCTTGTTTCTTGTGTATTAGTATCGGCTATTATCTATGCAAATGGTCAGTTTCCTCCACCACATTTATTGCAAGTGCATCGATTTTCACATTAAGTTCGATGTACTTGCATACTTATGTGTATTCATATTGATTGGAACTGAATTGTCTGCATTGGATTATATTCCTTATTTGTGTGTTAATTGTTTATTGAAGAATTTTAGTATTATGATCAAACAATGTACAATCTGTCATAGATACTGTGTCTTTTATTGTGCACAATTAGTTAAGTAGTTTCATTGAAATTCTATTTTTTCTTACTATATCGTCCAGCCAATCTTCATGACCTTGATATAGGTTTATAAATTTATAATGATTTCTCGTTATTTGTGAGAACAGAGCAGACCTTTCCGTTACATTTGGACAGTATAGGGTTAATACCGGTTTGAAAAGCGTTATTAACGTAGGTAATGTATCACAGCTCAAACATAGGCACACAATTCAGAAAACGCAAGTGTTTAAAAATGATGGCAGTACGAAATTCAATGAATGTTAAGCTTCTTGGGCAAATAAATACTTGATTTTATTCTCAGTTGGTTAAACTCAAGGGAAGATAATTCTTTTTTGCTGTTCACATCGCCCGTGTTAGGTATTTGTTTCCATAAAGCTTAATTGATGTTAATTGTCATTTAACGTACCTACGTACGTACCAACTCGTAACTCGCTAAATACTCAAATATGTGGCTCTGTGCCGCATATTTGGTTTATGTTGGCGGGAGATGTACAAGGTATAAATTTGTTTTTATTTAGATTCGTCTCGGTTGATATTTGTTTGAATTTTCATGGTATTTCTGTGCAGTATTAAAAATACATTCTTCAAATTATATAGCGGCTGAACTTTAAATTAATTACATCGCCCTTGTATTTTTTGGTTGAATGAAAATGTTTCTGTCAGGATTTTAATTACCTACGTGTGTTTTTATTGTATTGAGATTTTCTATTATATTTTGTTACAGTGTGTGTGTACAATAAATGAAATGTCAAGATTTTCTTTGTATGTTTTTATTAACCTACCTCTTACCACTCAAGACAAAAGTAAAACATCACGCTTCTGGATCTTCAAAACGAAAACAGAAAGCCTGAAGTACCGAAACAGAATACAGATATACAGAATGCCCGAAGTTAACCAGTATTCTGTTGATAAAATAACATTGCACCTAGATGCAATTTCGTTTGAAAGCAAATTCAATATCAGACCGTAGATATTTAGTACTGAAGTCTTCGGAAAGACTACTGAAATTATTAACTCTCAAATGCCGCCAATACTTGAGATTTTCGAGTGCAGTATGTATGGTGTTGATGGAGGACATTCTCATGCCTCGTAGATGCTAATATCATCGGAAAAATATATCACGGATACTTGGTTAAAAACCTGCTGGTAATCATGTGAAACTACGCTTAGATCGAAAAGATAGAATAATTAATAGTAGGTAGGTACAGTATTATCTAGGATGTTTTTAGTCACTATTGCCTACGAAGACAATATTTTTCAACATCACAATAAATATATATATGCGTACTCATTCGTACAAAAAATCTTCTTAATCATTACAAAAGCTTGCTTACGTTTAGATACCATGCTACTTAACTGACTACAACGCAAAGTAACAAGCAATCAATATTTGGCTTAAAAAAACAAAGTTACACAGTGCAGCAATAAATTATCAAACAAGGGTAGGGAACGCACTAATGTATTCAGTTCTAAAAATCAATACTAACGCTGCAGGCTTTAGTTGTTCTACTTCCCACTAGATGTCGCTAGTTTAAGGTAAAACAGTTCAACGAAGCTTCTTTTTGGGTTGTTTATTCTATTCGATAATGGGAGGCGCTAAAATCGTTTTTAGGGTGGAGTTTTTAATTGTGTACTTTACTAAGATTCGATGTTAATGCAAACTCTTTACCATTTAGTTGTAACTGGCTTATAGCATTAATAAACCGTTTCAATCTTTTGGCCCATGTACTTAGTATTGCAGACAGCCACACGTCCATAGTAGGTATACATCTAGATATAAATTGGACTTTTACAGCGCCTTTATTACGATCGTACCAGTAAGGGCGGTTTTCGTAGTTCAAGTGTTATCGACGTGCGGATGACCGTACGTCAATAATATTAATTGAATCTTATCTTATATAGTGAGTGTAGGTATGTGTGTATGAGTTTCAATGTAGATAAAAATAATAATTAGATTATGGCATTCTATCGACCAATGAAAGTTGAAAATTAAACCTGCATTCCATTCCAGAGGATGGTAACACCAATAACAGTTTAGGATTTCTGCAATAACATAACCATAAATACGAAATTCATAACGCCACACAACATTTAAAAAAAAACTAAGTAACGTACTAACTACTCGCCGCTACTGTTAGTAACGGTAGGTACTCGGTAGGTACTTACTGTTTTAATAGGGATGATGACTAATATTTAAAATGTTCGAAAAACTTAATGTAATTTCAAAGAAGGCATAGTAAAAATGAGATATTCGAAAAAATCTGTTAAATAGATGTAAATATGAATAATCAGCACGCTTTAAAAGTTTTTGGAGGGGATTATTCCCGTCCTTGTCGCGCGGTGCGGACAATGTATGGCGCTAGCATGAAGTTACATTGTCTTGACATCACTTCTTTGATAGTGCTGTCTTTGTCTAACAGTTATTTTAAAACGTTTATTACTTGGCAATTTTAGAAGTCTTTTCTTTCCTATTTGGCGCAGCCAAAAGGCACAAAATACTATTTTCTTCTGTTTTTTTTTCTTGTGTGAATATTGTGTGCCTTAACCTGGGTCAAATAAATTTATTTTCTTTCTTTCTTCTTTTTTTCTTTCTTTCTTTACACTTTATTAAATGTTGTTTGCACTATTTGCAAACAAATATTTTTAGAGTTAAAAATGAAAAAATTGTCATCAACCAACCCTATTGAACATTGCCATTACTAAATTAATAAAAACTGTCATAGCTTGAAAGCACGTGTGCACGAGGTATTAAGCACATTAGTAGATACTACTTGTAATTAGGTACCTATCCACTAACTAACAAGTAACCTAAAAATGTTGTGACATGCACTTCAGAACTTCAGTGATCAGTTTATTAAAGACCCATTAACATGATGCAAGCTTATAATTTGTGGAATACAATAAAATTGAAGTAACATATGACTTGAAAAGTTGCATCGTCTGAACACTGTTTAGACGATGCAACTTTTATTGCTGCTTAAATTTCTGGTAGACTAAATTTTGCACGCGACTTCGTCCGCATAAAATTTCAGACTCCGATCCACCCCATTGCGTCGCATCGCCTGCTCGCGCCATTACTTCAGAGAAACTTTCCAGTTTCTTACCGCAGTCAGCAAAGGTAGATTAGATTCGGAACTCTTAAGTATAATAGTAACCTTCTTGTGCCTAGATTTTTAATTAATTTTAACACTAAGGACCATCTTTTAAGATCTCCTTTTTAAATCTCAATCACTTCAAAGTAGAGAACACCGGGACTAATAATTTTATTATAGCGAAACACCTTTTCGGCAAAAAATATACCAAAAATCCTTTAAAAACATCTAAATAAAACCTTCTATTTGTGTCTTACAATTTCATAGAGCGCAGAGCCGGTACCGACTCTGAGGTACCAGGAATGTATAAGGAAAGAAAAGATTAATGACTATCGCAGGACGGCAGACAAGCGCGGCCACGTTTGACAGGCGCAGGTGCGCTATTTTCATAATTGGCCCGACCCGAGACCTTTCAGCTTTCAGGAACTACAGTGAGTATGGTCATGTGAGTTCATGCATGGTGATGTTTCTTTGTTTTAGAGCGGTGCTGTGGGGTAATTATGTTGATTATACTTGCAGTAACTATTTATAAGAACCTCTTTACTTTTATACTTGCTTGGTACTCGTTAAGGTAAGAACGACTGTATAATTTTCTGTAATTATTTTAGGCAAGGTAGGTATCTATATCTAACATGGTTCTAGGCTAAACTATGCATTAGTAGGTATCAAATATTAAATCCAAGTCCATTTCACAAAATAATGTCCTAGAACCAGATTTGTCCACAGTTTTTATAAAGCCTGGATGTTCCATGACAGATGTTTGTTAAAAAACGCCAAAATCTTCAATGTAGGTAATACAAAAAGTGTCTCTTCAACATGCCGTCTAATTTCACTTCTGTCTCAAGTATAACTCCATACAAAGTGGATTACGTCACTAATCCCGCACCGGACAGGGCTGCCACGTGTGCTCACATGAAAATCTGACACACAGGGGCTCACCTTTCTCCGTAATGAGTACTATTAATCACGCGAAGACCCTACGTTGTTCGTTAAACTTAAGCACTACTTGACATGGATCTTCGCCCTGCATCTGTGCCAAAACTAACGACTTGTGACAGATTAGAAAAAATGCTTAAGACCCCTATTGTTGTTGTGAAGGTATACTTTTTTCGTGTGCGACTTTTGAACTGTCGAGTTTCGAGTTTAACATTAATCTTTAAGCTTTTTATAGAATAGTACTAAGTATAGGATTTTAAGTAGAGGAATCAAAGAAATGCATCAACACAATCTTAGTAAATAAATTATACCTATTTTACAGATAGAACAAGTTTGTAATAGAGTAAACTGTATGCAAAACACGCGCTTCGACGACGTGGAGTTGCGGACCAGCCCGTATTTAAAATTTTAAATCCTCACAGTGATATTTATGACAAAAATTGTGTACTAAACCACAAAGGTTCAGAGATTTCTTTCCCTAACACATAACATGTATATACTTGCTGTATTTACGATGCCATACAATATAATTTACTTCTGTTTTCCACAGACATCTTATTTAAAAATACCTTAAATTATCGCAAATCAACCGCTCCCGAAATTCTACCGTAGAAAAATTGTGTAACTGAGCGAAAGCATTGCAAGCAGGAAGGGCCACGTCAAAAATTACTATTATACCCTCCGACATAATTAATGAACTGCTTATTCAAATACATTTAAAACTATTATTCATGCCGTTTACGTTTGAAACGTTCCGACCTTTTCTTTGAAAGGACTCCTTTATATTATTAATTAAAAAAACGTTGCCTTATGCGATTTTTAAATAGTCCTGCTAGAGCCGTAACGAATTTTAAGGATAAATATTTTTTGTCGACAATAGTTCGTTATTAGAATAATATGTAAGTACCTAGTTAATGATCTTTGCACAATTAAATGTACTTTGAATAGTAATGGGTAGCAGTTGAAAGTAATCATTTACGCCTTGTTAAACGCCTGTTTGTTACTTATAAGCAGTATAAAAATTATGCTACATAGTAACGAGTTTCTCCTTTGATTTTTCTTCGCGGTTTTGCGATATAAGGCTTATACTGGCCAACATTCAGGCCAAATATTAATAATCCCATTACTTATTAATTAAGACAGTCACGTAGGTACGGGTATTTCGTGATTAATTATATCGAAAAGAAATAAGAAAATTTTCTACATTGGTAACTAGTCAGAGCAATTATGAATTCTAAGCTAATGAAGTAACAATACACATACAATGGTTACAAAAAAGAACAATGGAAAAAACTGCAGCGAAGTAACGAGAAAATATTTTCTGCAAAAACAGAGTTTGCTTCATACGTAGTTCTTTCCAGATTACTGAGACCTCCCCCACCCCTCTGTAATCAAAGCAAAGTGGATGGAAGAGCGGTGCGAAGTTTGGTTCTGGGGTTAATTTTATGGTGGTCGGTAGAGATTTCCCGAATGTTTTTTTCCTTTTGATATTCTCGCTATTCGTCGGCTTAGTAGGCACCTTCTCATTATTATTACTGAGGCGAATCCCTGGGAAAAGCGACTGGTGTTTCTGATAGTCGACGTAACGCTTGCATGCTCAGTCGCACGCTTTCGATTAGCCGTTTGCTTTGTGTTCCTGCCATTATATTGGCGCTTATTTTGCTGATTGTTACGGAAGGGTTCCATTTTTGAAATTGGTAGTTGATAGAATTAATAACTGTATTAGTTGGCTCCCTGGTTCCTACTGCAATTTATTGAATTGGGATAGTCTAGGAAAAATCTTAGGTATAAGTTCTAGGCAGACCTACTGAAAAGCAATTATGGAGATAATTATTTATTTATTTATACTTCACGCACATTTTGTACAGCGGCGGACTTAATGCCATAGGCATTTTCTACCACACAACCTTTGGGTGATGCAGAGACAAGCAGTGGTAGGTGCAATTTATAAAAAACCAAGGAATAAATATTTAATCTAAGACATAGATATACATATATACCTAATTATATATAAATATAAGCACAAATAAATATACATAAATATATAATTATACTAAAACAAATAAAACAGCCAATGAGAAAACATTACCCTTAAGATGATACTGCCAGCTTCTTGCGAATGTGCTCACGAACTTTAACTTTAAAGGATAATCGGCTGGTTGCCACCCTGATTTCTTGGGGGAGTGCATTCCACAGAGAGATAGACTGAACGAAGAAGGAAGAGTGAATGAAGTCTGTGCGGTGAGTGGGACATTGAAGAAGACGATTGTGTGATGAACGAAGATTTCTGTTGTGGTTGGCGCAAATGTACTGAAAGTGGGGGGCTAGATAACCAGGGGAGGAGGTAGAAACAAGAAATGAAAACAAGGTGGTCAGCGCCCTTTGCTCTCTGCGCTGACGTATGGGCAACCACTTTAGAAGTGACCGATGCGCAGAGACATGGTCATATTTACGCAGATTGAAAACGAATCGAATGCAGTTATTGAGAAGACGGTCAAGTTTGTCGAGGAGATCTGCATTCAGGTCATAGTAGCACACATCACCATAATCGATGATAGGGAAAATTAAGGACTGCACAAGCATTGTCCTCGTACTCGATGGCAATATATTTTTCAACCGGTACAGAGCGCGCAACGTTCCGGTAACCTTCTGGCTTACCCGGGCGACTTGAGTAAGCCAGTTCAGGGTACTATCAATGTGCAAGCCTAGGTCCTTTACGTCAGTGCTAAAAGGAACGATAATACCATTGAAGAGTGCTGGTGGCAAGGTTTTACCATCCACTTTGCTAATACTACGAGAACTGCCAATGATGATCGCCTGACACTTCGTAGGGTTTACAGTTACACCAAATCTGTCAGCCCAGGTTTTTATGGCTACCAAGTCCCTATTTAATTTGCCTTCCCTTGACAGTACAACTGCAGGTCATCTGCATACAGATGATACGCACACTGAAGTTCGGAAGTTATAAGATTAATAAAAATAGAAAACAGGAGAGGGGAAAGTATACCGCCTTGAGGAACGCCAGTTTCCAAATCACACCAGCAAGAAGAAGAATCCCCAACATGAACGGACTGCTGACGTTCCTGAAGGTAAGAGGAGAACCATTTCAGTGCTTCGGGAGAGACCATATTATATGACAGAATGGCTAACAGGATGTCGTGACTGACAGTATTAAAGGCATTCGAGAAATCAACCAACACTAGAGCAGTAACTTTGGTGTCTTCCAGTCCTGCCGTTATATCGCCAGTCACTTTAAGAAGGGCAGAAACAGTGCTGTGCCCAGGCCTAAACCCAGATTGAAGAGGACTAATAATTGAATTACGATGAACAAAGTTGGAGAACTGTTTGTGGACACAGGCCTCGAGCACTTTGGATAGGAAGGGAAGGATAGAAATTGGACGGAAGTCGGTTTGAAGAGACTATTACTTACTACTATTTATGAAAACAATGTAGGATTAACAGCTTAAAACAAATCCACTAACTATTATAAAATAGGTATCTGAAATCTATGTAAATAAAACAAAGGATGGGGTCGGTTACACCATTTATAACTCAAGAACGGCTGGACCGATTTTATGATCTTTGATTTGTTAGATTTGTCTCTGCCCCGAATAGCAGAATAACTACTTAAACATGATAATATTCTGAGGCGGTACGAAGTTCGCCGGGTAGGCTAATTTTGATTTAAAAAAAATCACTTTAGTTTCATCGTCAGGTTAGCGTTAAAAATATAGCAGAACATTACTACCGTTTGTGCAAAATAATTTATTTTTCGCGTCCAGACACTTATAATATTGGAGTTTCCATATCGAAATCCCATTGCAACATTGCACAGCGAACTTTTAATCAAGTCCTGGAGAACGATTTACTACAAACAAAGAGTACACGAAATACGCAGAAAGGACATGGCTAAAAAGTTTTACCATCCCCAACAATAAATTAGCTTGATTCAAAGAAAATAGTTGAGATTCTGACCAACACCCAATTGAGCGCAGTTACGCTTTACTTGTTAGAAACTTTCAGCCAATCAATTCAAGCCGAGGTGTATCACAAAGCCTAATCCAGCAATACCTACTGTTTAAGGGCAGATTTTTCTACTGCGTGGAATAATATAGACGTCATAGAGTTTTTGTGTGTATTTTTTATTATTTATCAAAAAAATACAAACCATCGCGGGTCCAAATTATTCATTGGATAATTCTAACTTGCCGGAAAAATCAGCCCTAAGTTGATCTTAGTCAAACAGCGGAGAAGCGATAGCTCTAAACCTGAAAACCTTATTAGTTTGCCTCATACAAGTCTGCAAGTTTTTTTTAGGTAAATGACATTAACAATCACAGCCTTAGACAAGATTTAAAGTGTCTCTAATACCGTTTAGTGTTTAGTTACCTCAAATATATTATAAAGCATAATCAGAATATTGTATTCCCATTGCTAAGACGCAGGCCCAACGCGAGCCCAATATTGGATTTTTCGACTCTAGGACATGCCGGTTTCCTCACAATATTTTGCTTCACCGTTTTGAAAGAAGTGGTGATGAAATAATTAAAGTAAAATGCCTATCTGCGTTCGAATCTACGACCTAAGCGCGCCTACGACTCGTAAGGCGCGGTCGTTTGCACAAGGCCACCACTTTTCTATGTAGGCAGAAACATCATCCAACTCTCCCATCTCCACGTTGCCTAGTTTGGCCAGCCCGCAGCCGCAGTCGCCGGCCGGCGGCGCCCGCGGCGGGCGTCCACCATTAATCACTAGTTCACGCTCACGTTAAACGCTGACTAGCCGTAGTACTACTGCACTGCAATGCTTGCCATACTGCGGAAAGTTGCTTTTCTGTTATTTGCAGTCTAGTTTTCAAAATTATTTCAGGATTTATGTACGTTTTTGGGCATACATTGCCTAAAATATTACTTGTTTTGCTTTTTTCTGAGTGTCGTCAAGGAAGATTATCACGGAAAGGACAATAAGACCATTTTGTAAACATCATCAGGATCTGCTGTCCAGTAGGTACTCGACACCTTATCTGTCGATAGAACTTAATAAGTTCGGTAACAATAGAAAAATAAGTTTGTCTCATTAGCGACAGTTAGCTCACAGACTCTCCCATAATTCACAATATCAGGCATCAAAGCTGAAATGTGGACACAAGCTTTTTACTATGTTTTTAAAAAGCGGTCAGATACTGTAAAGTTTTGAAGAATTTATGTCTCATGTAATCCTATTACCAATTTCCAAAAGTGTCAGACATATTTTTGGTTATTGTGTAATAGTATTTTGTCTTCTCCTATTTCGGAGGTAGCGCGACTGCTTTAAATGCTGACACATGTAGGTAATAAGAATACATCAACCTAATTAAATCCATGATTCAACCTGTATATAAAAAAAAAACGAAGCAGACATGTTATATTAACCAAAAGGTCAATAATAAATAAACGTTTAAAAAAGTATTTTGGTTACGCTCAAATCTTGCAATGTACATAATTAGTGATACTGTAATCGAATGTCAGTCAATCTGTACACTCTACGCCAACAGCTACCACACACAGGTGACTACACAGGCACTGACAGGTGGCTACAAATCACAGCAGAAAAGCTAGATTTGTATGTTATCGTAGGTTAAGAAATGACAACAATTTATAACGCTGTATCACAGATGAAGAAACATAGTCCTGTAGGGTGGGAAATAAATCTGCAAGACTTGAAAACTATAGGGATTATGATACAACTTCGCATCTTTACGAAACTTTGTTTTTTGGATATAATTATGCTAGAGTAGGTCCGTAGTAATCCGATTTCTTAGTGTTCAGGCAATTTTCGTTGTCTTCTTCTTCAAGTTTTACCATCTTATTCATTCAAATTCAAAAATTTAAATTCTATTTAATTTGTTGGTGATTTTTGGTACACCTACATTTTACATGAAATCTTAATAATAAATGACAAGTTCCTCAAAAATCTACCCAGGTGTGCACTCTTTCACATAATTAGTAATTATTACAAAAAAAAAGACATTCGCTTTATAAACCTATTTTAGGTATAAAATTGTTTTGTCCTTTTGTTTCAAACTTAATTTTAACTTGACAGAAAGGGACAAAACAGTTCGATAGTTAAAATAGGTTTTTAAAGCGAATAGCTTTATTATGAATAAAACGGCCAGTGTTTACGGAGGCCATTGTATTTACGAACTTGTGTACCACCTAGTGTTGCTTTAGTTTCCATTAAATCTTGCAACTCCGATCTTTACTGCAAAACAGTCAAATTCAATCAACTCCAAATTACAAATACAAACCCCACTGACCAAATCGGCAGTTGCTACCAATATAATAGTAATCTCTATCAACTTACCATCGATCGGTATGTCTGCACACCGAGCATTGTTAGTAGTTGTCGAGTCATCTAGGGAGCCAGTCTCAAACAGTAGTTAGCGTTGATCAGCGCCATATGGGGTTACAGTCTTTGTACCAACGAATTAGACATGCCTTTGTTGTTCACGAAAGTTTGGGAAAAATAATGAATTAATTTTGGATTGTGCTTGTAAGCATAACATTGTTAATAGTTGTGTTGATACGGGGATTACAGCTTACAGACATATTTTGAAGTGGTTGTCGGCGTTTCATGGTTTCGAATGACACACAAAATACTAATGTTTTCAGTAGCTGGAACTCTTGAATCTTGTCTCTTAGGTAGATAAGCTAAGCATCGATCATATCTTCGACGTTGCGTAAGTAGATGGCGAACATTTATTTCTATCAAGTTGGGAACCAAAAGCAAATGAGTAACATAATTTCTTACTTCAGTAACTTCTTCGCCTTTGAGTTACCTGGTACTCAAGGAAGACCTTTGGTACTTTTAATTATAATCTGCAGTAAGTTGCGTCCGCATACATCGTTAACTATTTCTGTAACTGCTTTTAACTATGAGTTTTTTGAGGAGGTTCCTCAAAAAAATTGGCATTGTAACCATTCGCAGACGTCTCAACATCATTATATCCAAAACTTTGCATATCACAAAGAACAGTAGCACAAAATGATTTATTGTTCCCTAAACAAAATGTTTATTGTCACAATTTGCAACAATAACAACCCTTTTCTTGCAATTTTCGCAAACTACCGTTTGTAACTGTTACAATTTTTGTCTGTTTAGAAATAATATATGGTGCCGTAAAGGTGGTCTGTGACAATGGTAGCTTTTGCAAGTCACTACCCTTTTGTAGGTCAGTTACTGTTTTCCTGTATCGATAGTGTAATGTATCGAGCGGGCGCTGGTGCTCAAACTGATGTGGGGGTTGAAGAGCTAGCCTCAGTATTTCTTTCTTAGTGATACCTTTACAATGCATTGTAACTGTACTTTCTAACTTCATTGAATCATTCTGATGCGGCTCTAGACTTCTCCAAAGGTGCATCACGTCAGCTGGACCTCTATCTTCGCCAACCCAGCTACCTCTACTTTGCAATTGACACCCTCCAGCAGACTGATATTAATGGCTAGCTCATTTTAGCTTACTGCTTCTAGAAGCTATTTCAACAAGTTCGTCTCTAGCAATTGAAAACCTGTATCATTGCTGATTTCATTCGCTGAAGACACTCATTTGTGAACAAAGGCTGCTGTCATTGTCTGGAAGGACGCTCTCCCCTTAATTAAAGAGATATAAGCGACGAGAGGACTCGCCGTTAACTACCCACATATTATTAGCATGTACCAAAATTAACACGTGCAAAACGGTATACAACCTCAAACAATACGCACACGCCATATTTTTACAAAACAATACTATTCCACATACACAAGACATAACTGTTCCTCCACTACCATCATATAATCATAAATGATTCCTTTTAATTGAATTCAATAACCTCGCGGATAATGATAAAATTAACCCTTGAGTACAAACGGCGGCATTCATTGAATACAATGAGAGTTTGAGAATCGCCGACCACCGACATACCGGCGCACAATGCTTCGCTAATGATCTTCTTAACATTCAAGTCGCCCACGCTCATCTTTTGTCTCCAAAAACTTCTAAGTTTTTCGTTCGCACGTCTATTTTTCAAGCAGCATGGTACTAAATAAAAATTGCCAGTGATTGAAAGATGTGGGTCAACGGGTTAACTCTGAATGGGCGTCCGGTGTGTTGCGACAGAAAAAAACTTTTAAAAAGAAGGTTGATTGGTTCACGGGCATTCGTTGTTTTGCTACCGAGTGTTAATTAACTTGCCATAGACGAACTTTAATAGATTCGTGTATGGAAGGCTGTTGTAGTTTATGCCAGGGTGTAATGAGTACCTGCTAGTGTGGTTACACTGTTGGTTCAAATAAGGATCGTAAACATTTATGTAAGCTTTGCAAGTATGCAAGCTTTTTAATATTTTCTAAATTCCAAAAATTATAAGAACTTATTTATAAAATCTCTACGGTTTCTCTCCTTCAAATAACGAGAAAAATATCACGCCTGTAATCCCAGAACGGTTAGGCAGAGGTGTATCTATAGTACAACCACATTTCGCCAGTTATGCTTAAGTCCCACTCACAAATCCAAACTCCGGGCTGCTACTGAGAAATTCTAGATAAAAAAAAACCCAATAACACTTTGCCCGACCTGGGAATCTAACCCAGGACCTCATGCACAGCAGTAGCAAAAAAAAAAGTCTGGTTAATGTCTAGTTACAATTATATATAAGTTATCGAACCACATCAAGCCAGTATTTTCCACAGTGGGAGTATTCACATTAGTTCAATTAGCAATGATGGACCTAAAGTGCTAAACTTATAACTTATTGTAGTCAATAACACAACAGCTCTTAGTATTAAAAGTGAACTGATGTCAAGGCTGCAGTGCATAGGTGCTTATCCGGCAATGTCATTTAAAATGCGATTTGCGGTTTTAAAATAGGTAAATAACTGACTCCATTATTATATCCAAGCAAATCATGTTAATTGAAGGCCATCTAAATTAGTTTCACTTGATGCTCTATACGGAGAATGTTAATATGAGCATCATTTGATAACTGAACACATCTTAGAAGGCATTATTGCAATAACCGTAACAAAGGCGACTTCTTAGGAGTGTTATTGATTTTAGATACTCAATCATACGTTATTTTGTCTAGCCGAATATAGAGGAGTTCTAAATCAACAAAATAAGCTAAGGTCCTGCGACTCAGGCATCCTAATTGCGAAACACACTTTCAATCACATCCGAGAGTTTTTAATGATATTGCTAGTCCATTGCTTCATAGTTTTGAAAAATTCCTCTGCTCAACAACGTAAAAAACGCAATGTAGGTTGGTGAACTGTGAAAATGAAACCCGCTGCTGTTGTCGTCTGCTCGTTACATGAACTGATGAACGCCACAGATGACGACTTAAAGACTTAGATTGCTATCTCATCATCATTAGATTCCATCAAATTGGGATTGTCAACTTACAATAACGAGATCTCGTAATTATAGTATTTCCCAGTGATAAACCAAAATCTAAGTATCTCCGTGGATTGGTTAAATACGAAAAACCACGCAAACTTTGCTTTTATCATCTTTATGTTCTTTTACTAATGCGTCAACAATCAATTCAGCTGAAAGTTCTGAATGCGATAAAATATAACGAACACGGAATATCTGAACCAGAAATCACCATTACTTTTTCCAGCGAAATAACTACGATAATTGCCTTCCTCTTAGCACTTTGTTACGTTTGTCTAAGAATAACATGCAACAGCAAGTCCATAAAGTTTTTCGAGCACATTCCTCCAGAGCCGGTATGTCAAGCGGTTTCCTTGCTCTCTTGAAATAATAAGTAATGCGTGCTGAGGATGATCCGTGACGTCACTGCCATGTGACATCGCCGTCTATTAATCATGAACAAACCGCCGCACACCATCGGGGATGTAAAATCGTTACAAACATCCATAGCTTGAAATATCTGCTAGAGAATTTGTATACAGATATAATTATATAGTAAAGTTATTATTACCACCTGAACTGGAACACGAATAAGGAATGGCCGCAAGAATCCAAGCATGACACAAAAGAGAAGCAAAACATTGAAATCTTGTCTACCGTTTTCCAAAATTGAAGACCAGCCAACTACATAATTTTAAACTATACAGTTCATAGTGTACACAGTTTTTTGCTTAATAGAGGTGAACATATAAAATTCCATTTTTCTATTCGAAACAATTACCTAGTCTGTCAATTTAGACATTTCATCATTATTAACATTATTAACATTATATCAAAAATCGTGAGAATAACTTCGCCATGATCATTAACAAAACACGTCTAAACCCGAATTGTATTGTACCTAGCAGTGAAAATGGAAAACCCATCGATATGTGCAAGAATTCATACAATGCAACAATTTCATGCGCCATAAAACATCTCTACAGCATCCGAACTCGACGCGAGATGAAAACGAAACAAGCGGCGTCCGTATCGAATAAAATAAATCGATTTATTTTCAAAAACGATTTCGTTATTTTCTTGACGTGGGATTGAGGGGCGCCGATGACAGCGTTTGTTATTTACCAAAAAATCTAAGATCGATGATGGTATCGTGTTTTCAACAAATGTCGTTTTTGGTAGGAATTTAAAAGGTATTTATTGGTGCCGGTCCCAAGCGATTAAGTAGTAAGTAGCTGTAGGAATAGCACAAAAATAACCTACGAAAATCATATTTCGTATCCGCAAAGCGGATTTACAAGTTTGGTAATTTAGTCCTTAAAATACAAAGATATGCAGTAATATATTTTGTTAGCGGTATTAAAGCTTTCGGCATTCATTATTCATTATTCGAAAACATTTTGAGTATATATTTCGAACCAAAAAATAAAATACTTTGTTTTATTTGCACCACGTGAACAAGGTCCAGTCCCTACACTGGTGTTAATTTCCCAATTCCCAAATGGCGAGTGGTCATCACAGTGCCCTCTGTAATCCACTAGAGCTGTACCAATCAGCACTGTAGAGGGACGTGTAAGCCCATAGGAACTAGGGACATAAGACCAAGGGAGGAACAAGGACCATGGGGTCGAAAGGGGAGAGGGAGGAATGAACGATGAATGCGAGGGGCGCAATGAGGGAAGTTTTTAAAATCACTCGTGTGGAATAGGGAAATTGTTGAAGTGTAAATTTGTCGCTGACGCAAAAAGCTAGCGAGGAGTTTTTTGTTCACGTCTTAGGGGTTTTCGGATGTTTGAATATATTCTGCGAAAATTCGAAGTAACTAAGTAAGTAAATTAAGGTATTTGTTCACTTACCTAAAAAGCAAATAGCAATGTTTTTTAAGTTAAGTATAATGCAAAATCTGAAAACTCTATTTGCTTCGAATAATTTATGCTTGCGAGTTTGTTAGTTATTTGTAGCAATCAAATAGAAGTTATAGGGTTGGCTATAAATAAACAACTCGCTAAAATTACTTTTCACCGAAATCCTGAAAGGGTACCCAACATTCTGCCAGAGTTTCAACCACAATAATGTTTCACCAAAAATCAAAAGTTACGCACCCTAAATTACAGTGGCCGATCACCTAATTTTAAAACTATTCAGACAACTCCCAACGTTAACCCAAAAACAAAACAAAATCGCCAACTTGGCTTTCAATCTATTCCAACTTTTAACCACATTCAAGTAAGCTACCCGATGGAGGTGCTAATTAATTGTGAAAGTACCCAGAGACTATCCCACATAGTCCATTAAGCATAAAACCCTAGCTTAACAGTTACTGTTGCTTTTCCATGACCCTTGGAGCGAAATCCCTAAAGTCCAGTCGAGAGACCAGGGCAAATGACCCTCCCCGCCCCCTGGAAGCTCAAAAAATTTGACGTATCAGGTGTAATGTGGTGAAGGTTAGGGTTCAAGTGAATCTGGCTGGTTAGTGACCGCAACTTTTGTTTTATTCATCGTAGGTCTACCTGCTGAGAGGTGGCCTTTAATTGGATTAAAGATGGTTGATAAAAGGGCTTTTAATGTAAGCGCTGTGAGGCGGTCGGTGGCCGTTGACATTTCATTAAGGGATGGCTATTGATTTTAACTTCACGCACGCTATTGGTTGGTGCTGTACGCCTTTATGGTGTAAAAGACAGATTAGAATTCGTTTCTTTATGTGTGTTAGGTCTAGGCAGTATGATAGAGTCCAGATATTTAATGTAGCACAGTATGTAGTCTTGATGTACGGTTGTTTGTTTTATATATAGGTATATTGAATGAAATAAAGTACCAACATTGCTTGCTTGTATATAGGTATATCTATAAATGTTTTAAAATAAAGTGGATTTTTGTGTCTGTCCGGGTGATTGCTTTGTTCTTCTAAGTACCAATTTCACCTATGAAACTGAACGCGATCAGCACATCTATCAATGTAGAACAGAAAATAATGACACTGACTGCTCTGAAACGTAGTTTATGTTCTGAAAGCGTTCAGTTTCATTGGTGAAATTTGCCCTAAACTACGCACAGGTTTTGATGCGATGTTCACCATTTTGCATTCAGAGATTTATTTTCGAAATGTTTACGTGTACTTTCATTAAAATCAAAGTTATATGTTCTTAAAAAAAAACATCAAGTCTTCTTTATTAATCAAGACTTGATGTTTTGTTAAGTGTCGATGCAGTGGCGGATAGCAAGTTTTCAATAAAACATAGTACCAACTTGTCTATTTATATTTATAATTCAATAACGCTTATTACAGGTAGTAAACGAAATGATGTATAGTCTGTGGTGATAGATTTCACTTGTATTGCTGTATGTTGTTTTGATTCAAAGTAGTCAAAATATAAACCATCAATCTGCTATAACTTATAAATTCATAAACAATGTATGTACCTATATCGTGTGATTCTAAATAGGTGGTTCGGAGTTTTATAAATGAATGTTAAAGTACGCGAAACAAATCACGTTTATGACTAGTGTATATACGTGTTGTCTAAAGCATACATGTTTTGGGGTTCTTTAAAAAAAATCCAGGGATAAAAATATTATAACCCCACTGCAACTAAAAAGTTCAAAGCAAGATCACTTTCAAGCAGGGCCGATGCGTTTGGATTCAGTCATTTCAGTTCAGTGACAGATTTGATGAAGCGTGACCTAGAAGATTCAACAGCCACCTCATTTGTTAACATCCATCCAGCTGTTTCGATGTTTTCGGAATAAAAAGAATTCCACGTAAGTGCAAAGATAGCATACCCGTTAAAACCCTGATCCTGTCTTTCCGCAGCGCAGTCGTGTAAAATTAGAAAAGTAATTACGATGAGACATAGAACTTTATTTGCATTTTGAATATCTATGCCTTTCAACGTGACATTAACCCTCGACCCTAGACTTCGACATTTAAAATCATCCAAGCCAGCCTTTCCTTACACATCTATGAAAGTAAAGAGTCCGGAGCCTAAGGTAAATGTAGTAGTAAATAACGAGTATAAAAAGACACTTAACGAAGCCGAGAATCACTGTAATAATTTTTGCTACTGAACCATACCTGGGAATCTTCTGGTTACGGAGATATTGAAGGTCAAAATCCCAAGTTTTGAATGTTATAACACAATTTTAAATACCCCCTGTACAGTTGCGGCACCCATAAGCACAATGTTTTGCGTGCGTTACATCGCGCATAATCGCAAAAATAAAAGACGGTCCCAACAATTATTTATGTGCAATGTTAATTAGTTTGATGTACAGAATTCATAATTGACGGCTATGTGATGGGTCTTATTACACCCTGTATTTTAGGTATAATACCGACGAGGTCTATTTTCACTGTCTTCTTGGCTTACGAAAACTTTTCTAGAATATTGTGCATCAACTTTAACTGATGTCGAACTTTCCGCATGAAAATCCCCGATGTTTATTTGGAACGGAAATCTTGACAAAGTATAAATAGAAGCGCGTGTTTGAAAATAGACTTCGTGGAATGTGTGAGTCAATATATTGGGCGTCGCTGACGGTGGGCGTCCACGAACGATTCCAGCTAATTATTACACATTGAGATGCCTAAGCTGTATCATGTGTGGTCCGCGGATATGAATAGACAGTGACATTTACAGGGTAGTGAAACATGCTTGTTTAACTTTACTCTCTTTCTCTCTGTCGCGATGTTTGTCGACGGAAGATTAGACAAAATTACTAACGAATGAAATAAATCCGTAATTTTGGCTCTTCTATCTATTATTTTTCTATTCTTCCATCGAGAAAAGTTGGTAATGCTTCGCTTGCTGGTGTTACTTTCCGCCTTATCTCATAGCTTATCTCTGCTCATATCGTTCACGTAGGTAAGTAAGTATTCGATGCTCAATCAAAACCTTTTTTCTTCTAAAACAGAAGAATGGATAATTTGTAAATTGTCTTTGCTAAGTCGTTCTAAGCTGCAATCTTAGCATATTAAGGCCCCTATTTGAGAACCTCTGGATAACACCAGAACGTAGAAATTTTCGTCATCCAGTAAGCTGTGATCACATACTTAAAATCCACAATTTCAAGTCTGTAGGTCATTTTGGTCCGAAGTTAAGCGAAAGCAAAGTTTCGCATTTATGACACTCACTAACTCACTCATGATCATCAGAATAGAACTAGTACTTCCCATAAACACAGACGGCTGACATTTGGTACAGAGTTAGGGTTTAATGACCACATAAAGGGAAAACTATAAAAGCTAGGATAATCGAAGATCTGGAGTACCTGGTGACCCTGATTAGAAAACACAAGAGCCCAACCAAACTATTAGAGATCGACATACCGCCTTTACAAAAAATATTCAACTAGGTGGGCCGCTTTATTTGATGTCAAAAATGGAAGGTCTGAAGTCTCAGCTGGTCTCAGCTGTCCTAGAGATAATGTAATGCCCTCTACTACTATTGGTACATAAAAAAATCGACTGTCATTGCAAAAATCCAGCGTAGTCGGACACATCTTCTAATTTAATCTAGCCCATAGCTTCCCACTGCTGGGCGAATGCCTCCCGTTCTGCTTTGCCCACGTTTTTACAAAAAGAAGTGAAATCCCGCCAAAAACATTCTGTAAAAAACTAGCCAAGTCTCGATGGAGCTGCTTGTTTATCTCTAAAAAGTAATGAAATCTAGACAAAGTCGTGCCAAGTCTAAGGTTCCTTACTGCGATTTCTTTATTATTATAATTAATGTTGTGTGACTTGTATCGTTCTGTTCACAATATGGAAAACTATCGCTTTATTTACAAATAAGAGTCCCAACGTGGCTAGTATTATCCTTTGACTATATATTAGGTATATAAGTCCAACTAATAGATCCGTCATTCTCATATATCCATCATAATAACCATCATGGTATTTCCACCAGATCCTTGAATCTTAAATCATTGTTAAACTCCACATTTAAAAAGTCAAGGTTTTTTCCATCAAAACCTCGTCCGATATTGCCAATAAAAAACACAGCCAACCCAAACTTTATTAATATACCTATATATAAATGAAAACGGAAATAAATCCACACGATATATCAAGCCGTGGGCGCGGGCCGCGGAAGGCTCGCCGCGCGGCATGTCAAACAGCAGGATACCTCCGGTTAAATTGAAAAACAATCTCTAACCATTTTCGCTCGCCGAACGTAATAAATCTATGTACAAAAATTGTACACGTTATTTATGAAATGTATCAGACGGGGCGCCGAACTATGCGTTTGTTGTGGCGGCCTACGTCTGGGATGCAGTTTGGTGTGTAGTTTGACGGGCTAGGAAAATTTTGAAGTCGTTGACTGAATAATATTATTAGGTGTGTGCAGTACAGGCTAACACGTGAATTTGGCGCTTGACAAATAGAGTAGTTGGCTATGGTATTTTTTGTGTTAAATGCTAAACTGCATCTAAAAGCGATTCAGATAACTTCTATTATTTGCATGAATTTCCAAAATAAATATCGTTTTCGCGTATCATTTTGTGGCCTTACATAAAAATTCTGCCCCTGAAAAGAAGAAAAATAAAAAAATAACTTTCTTCCGTGAGCGAAAATAATTATGTTTATTAGATTTCCTCATTTTAATAAGGAAAACTTATAAACATATTTCACAAAGTTTTAAAGCTTATTCAGGAAAACGTATTTGGTGCTTTTGTTTCCTTTTTTAATCCATTCGTAAAAACTAGGAATAAAAACAAAAGCTTTTGAAATTAAAACGCTACACATTCAAAGGCAGGCAGTGTACTGCGATGTAGCCATTGTGGGATTAATTGCATTAATCATACCCACTGACAGCTATTACATTTTTGGTGGCCGACTTTTGGCTCCAACGCGACAGACCGAGTTTCACTAGACAATATAACAATGTATCGTTTTCGTTTTGAAACAATTATGAATCTATTTCGACTGTCTGTCAAAGGTCTGAAATTGATTGAGATACGTTTACGCTGTACCGAATCAGAGTTTCAACAACGGAATAGTTTTAACGAATGGTACACGCTTTAGTACCTACTCGTATCTCATATTTGTGTTACCTTTACCATATACCAGGCCACTCAGAAAGTATTGCGATAAAAAGTTTTTATGCACGAGAGACTGGCCAGTTATAGTCTATTTTGAAAATATGATAATTTGTAAATATAAATAGGTACGTTCCAAAATCTAATTCTCCCACCACATTGTTCGCGAGGTAATTTAAATTATCGTGTATCATTAACAAAAGGATCTGCGCCGGGTACATTTTTGCGCTATGATTTTTTACGATTCCAAGTTTCACCTGAAACCGGACGAATCGTACGATAGACTTCAAATGGTATTCATGGATGAAGGCAACCGTGTATCGTTGGTATAACGAATTCAAGCGCGGTTGACTTACTTTGGGGGATCTCTTCTCGGCGTGTTTACGACATCATGACAGGTGCTGAGTCTTGGATTTATCAATACGATCCAGAAACGAAGTGGCAGTCGACGGTTTGGGTGTCTACAGCGGATTGAAAAAATTGTTTCGAAAACTAGTTCAGACGAATGAAATTTTGTACAGAGGACTTTGAAAAAAAAAATAAAAAAATACCTAGAAACTAGACGATTTAATGTAATTTTCTCAAAAAAATTTGAGTGTCCCACCCACGTACTACCTACCTACTCTAATTGTCCCTTTTATTTTTTTTTGGGTGGGTAATCATCAAATGATTTCTCCCGCTCTGAGTGCAGCGAGAGGGCGTGTCAAACTTTTACTGACTAAAACCCACCCGTGTTCCTTCAGTAGCCTGTGCCAGGGCCACGGTTCCTCTTTAGAAGTTCCCGCGACCCTGAACTCTACTTGTCCCTGGGTTTTTTTTGCTTCATTCCGCCTTCAGCGCTGGAATGAAGTAGGATAAAGACTGACAGGGAAACAGAAAAACTTTAAAGTGTATATTACAACTACAAAACAGCAAGGAAGTGAATAGTTAAGCATTATTTTGATATAATTTTTCTTTTCTTGGTAATATAGTAAAATTTATTACAACCAACGTTTTCGTGGGAACCTCAGCATTCACCTTTTTTTTCTGAAGGCGGCGCAGTAAGTGACCGTCTAGTTTTTATACGAAGTTGCTGGAATCACCGAAAAGGTCGGATAGCGTGACACTGCCTGGTGACATTCACCCTACCAGAGTGTCGCATCCGTAGTTGCGCGGCGTCTTTCAATAACAGATGATGCCAGGGGAGCCGCTTTCGTACCACATCCACGACGAACTGCAATATTCCAGCACAATCCTGATGATATTGAAGCTACTGAACCAGCTAAAAGCTTCCCTGCGCCGATACATTTATAAGAAGTCTGGAGCAAATCATATCAAAGATAGGCACATAAACCAACACTTATATACAAAACATCATTTACTACGCAACCACCTAAAAACTGAACACCTAAATAAGTTCCATAAACCCCGCTAATAACATGCCGCTTACGTTTTCGCTTAAACTTAGAAGTAAATTCCATAATTTTAAATTGCAACACGGATCAAAAACATGAAGATCGATTAAGATTTAAGAGCTTTTATCCATTAGGTTGATAGCTTCGGGATGTAATGACTTCATTAAGAGTAATTTTCCATGCGGTAATCGTCTCGATGGTCATCTAAAGAGGATTGAAAATTAATATACCTTGCACATGATAACTACGCTGTAGTTACGGTTTTACGTGTTGATTCTGTTCATGTTATAAGTATGGTATTAAAAGTATGTTATGTGGTACTCGTAAAGTTTTTGTTTAGGTGCACATTTTTCGAAATCAGCTTCGATGATGTTTTTATGTGTGTTAAATTGAAGAATTTGTGCAGAGATTTAAGTGATAGGTTTTCAGAATTTTTGCCTAACGAAATCTGCATTCGGCATAAATGTTCACATGAATTTCAAAAGCCGATTTCGAGTGTAAACCGTACCACAAGACACGAGTCTAAATAACTCACTCTTGCGCAAGATTCAAATGTGATTCTCTGTCAAAGTATTGATTTGTATATTTTTATGGTTTTACGAACATAGTATTATGCATATTGATATGAAATGATGATATGAAATAAAAATGAATGCAATATTTATTTCACGAAAAAAACGCTTTTGTATTTTGCGTATCTATAAGGTAAAAAATTAAGAGCCATTTTTTTTTACGCACAAAATGATAGCTCATAGTTATGTTGTTTGTATCTGTAGACCTAAAACCTATGTAAAGCTCCAGAATGAATTTGATCAGAATTTGGGTTGATTTTTCAACTAGGTACCGTGTACTTAGATTTTTATTTATAAAAGTTTGGGTTCATTCAGTACCGTTCCTAGAATGAGCTAAGCTGTGGAGGACTAACACAAAAAATAGTAAAATAAAATCAGCATTTTATGATTTATGAGCTGACCGCCTCAGAATATTTTATTATAATAATATCTTTTTTTTTCGTGTTTTCTTCCTTCGTTATAATGATTATTCTGCTATTCGGGGCGGAGATAAATCCAACAAATCAAAGGTCTTAAAACATAAAAAAAACGGTCCAGCCGTTTTTGAGTTAATAATGTTAATTATCCTGTCTTTGTTTCATTTATAAAGATTTTTCACGCACTCAGGTAGTGATTTACATAGAATTTTCTTTACCTACGTGTTTCGGAGCGCGTAGTACGGCATGCGCAAGCTTACGGCTCGGCGGGACAGCACAGCGGCGCGCGCGTTCGATTGGTCTCGCATCATAACAATGGAGTAGCTAACAAATGGAGTGATGAGAAAATATCTTGAAAGTAGGAAATGGGAGCTTCTATATTTATATTTTTATATTTTTGGCTGTTAGGATAATATGCAAAATGAAGTCCTGCTTGCCGTGTTGTCTTGCTTATTTAATTTTGTTTTTAGGGCTTAAACATAATAAATTAGCTGACCCGAACTTGTTTGTTTTCCCGTTTTTTAATAGTCATTCTACTATTCAGGGCGGAGATAAATCCAACAAATTAAAATTCATAAATATTACTCAATGCGTTATTGAGGTATAATTGTTATAAATGGTGGAACTAACCTGATTTTGTTTTATACACCGTGTTACGGACTATATACATAAACTTCGACCAGAAGTTTAGACCATGGAAATAAGCATTTTTCATTGTGGCCATATTCATGAATTCTTATTTTCTATCAATTTTCATACAAACTAAATATCTTGACACAAATCACCGACCTCTTTATCCGAATTGGCAACGACTTATTTTCATCCATAAGATTTAGCGGACTGAAACTTGTCAAAACTAAGTTTCTTTGGTTTTTATCTCGTTCATTTATTTAAAGCAGCCATTTTTGACGTTCAAAAGTGCCTTTTTATGGGCCTATTTGAAATAAATGCTTTGACTTTGACTTTGACTTTAAAATAGACCGACGGTCACAAAATCTGGACGACGTGAATCTTCAAGTCCACGATTGGTTTACGGTAAATAATTTGGTACTAAATGAAAAAAAAACCAAATGCATTAGATTTAAATTACCTAATGTTAGAAGTAGCGAATGTGACATCATATTGAATGGAGAAAAACTGGAATTTATTAATCAGACCATTTTCCTAGGAATCACGCTGGACGAGAAATTACAATGGGGACCACATATAACATCTCTTGTGGGGCGGCTAAGCTCTGCCGCTTATGCTGTTAGAAAAATAAGACAGTTAACAGATGTAGAAACCGCACGGTTGGTCTATTTTAGCTACTTCCACAGCATTATGTCGTATGGCATTTTACTGTGGGGTCGGGCTGCTGACATTGAATCCATTTTTATTTTGCAAAAGAGAGCTGTCAGAGCCATATACAATCTTCCTCGTCGCGAATCTCTCAGGGAACTATTTAAAGGGATTAATATTATGACAGTGCCTTGCCAATTCATTTATGAAAATATTATGAATGTTAGAAAAAATCTACATCTTTTTAATAAAATAAGTGATAGACATAATTTGAATACTAGAATAAAGATAAAATAGATCAACCATTTTTCAGATTAGCTAAAGTAAATACATCATTTATAGGGTGTGTTAAATGTTATAACAAAATACCTTGTGATATATTGCAATTAAATGAAAGAAAATTTAAAATTCGTATAAAAAGTACACTTTGCAGACAAGCTTATTACAAATTAGAGAACTATATACAAGATAAGAATGCTTGGACACATGATGGTCCAGCTCCATAGGACAATCCCGTCTAGACAAAATCACACTGGTTGCTATTTAAATTTTTTATTTTAATTTTTTTTACTTACTCACACACTGACTTATTCCTAGTGAATATTTTAGGAAAATCATATATTTTTACAATATTTGTAAATATGTGAGCACAATGTACCTATCGCGTGATTCATTTATCTGCCTTTGCTTTATTTTTAATTCTTCTTACCAATTTTGGTATAGTATTTTTATTCTTGGTGCATCGTCTTCACATATAAAAATATAATTAATGTATACAAAATATTGTAAGAGTGGTGGAGTTTCTTGCCACTTCTTCTCCATACGAAACTACTTTTTGGAAGTGGCGCCTAGAATCAGTTATATTTTTAATGTAATTATTGACGTTCAAAAGTGCCATTTTATGGGCTTATTTGAAATAAATGCTTTGACTTTGACTTTGACTTTGACACACTCAATAATGGGCCCCCGAAAACGGCCGCTAGCAAAGTGTCGTAGCGACAAGGAGGCAACATGTCCTGAGGTGCTTATGAGCAAAAACCCTATAAACCTTACTGGAATACTTCCTTCCTCCGAGCACTTTTGTTCTTGCGAATCTCCACTCCAGCCAGCCAATAAAGGCAAGAATGAGATTGGAGCTCTGGTCCTCGTCAGTGTTCACTCTGGCCGGTCAATAAAGGCAAGCGAGAGATTAGGAACAAGACTTCTCTCGGAAGATAGGGCCCGTGGAGTCGCTAGTGCCCAATAGCTCGCCATATTCTGCCCTGCGGGTTTCTGTATCTAATCGCGTTCTAAACTTTAGGGCACTGACAGACTTAAAGTTCAGAGCGCACAAACATCATCACGACGATGTCAACGTAAAGATATTTTTATACGCAAAGGTTTTTATTATTTATTATTATTATTTATCAGTTCTTGGTGCATTCTCTGGCAAAAAAACAATACTTGAGAAGTGACCAAGTGGTGTTCTGCCTTGGAATTTTCTGTAGTGGTAGGCATGCAAACTATATCTTTTCGCGTCTCGTCGAGAGTGTAGGATCACGAATAATAAGATCTCACAAAATCTCCTTTTTATGTTAATAAATGTACGTGCAAATTAAATGCAAATAGCATTTATTAGATTTATCATTTTAATTGAACTAAGCGACAACATGGGCCAAATTAAGACTCTTTCTTACACTTTCTTGCAGAGCTCAACTACATTAATTATTTGAAATTTCAAATATCTTTGTAACGAAGTCTTTTTAAGTACTACTTAATTTGTTAGATTTGATTTCTACAAGCCATAGAAGCGCTTGCCAAAGTTTATGGATAACGCGAAGAACACGGTGTGTTTATATAGATGAGTGCCCTACTCAATCTGTCTGTGATAAGTTCTTCACTTTACCAACTCAGTTTTCTCTACCTCTAATTAGAACGCATCACTTCTAGATTTTATAAAGGTATATCATATCGTACACAGGCACCAGACAATCTTCCTACTCCAGATTTTTTATTATTTAAATACTATCATTCAAAATCTCCCTGCAACCCCAGGTTATTGCTCCGTTTGTCTCCATAGTTTTACTGCTCCGTGTTCCCACTGTATATGGAGTTGGCCCGCAATCATCAATTACGTCGGATTGTAACGGAGATCAAAGCGACCGACAACTCATGCGCAACCAGAATGTAAATTATGATATACATTGCTAAGAAGGATCGCATGAAAATTTCTTATGTTCTATTGACTTGTAACAATATCAACTGTCAACGGTATGGTTTTAAACTCAAATATAATCTTCCTGATGCTGCAAAGTGTTAGCTCTTCAATGGAATTGTAACACATCGGTTGTCAAAGTAGATTTTGAAAAGAGCAAGAAGTAGATGCTGATTATTTACGATTGCAATCACTAAGATAGTTTTCTGAATTTAGTACACAATAAATAATAATATGTTGATAGGTAGTTTTCGTAGCTCTGTTATTAGACTCTGGAGGTTTGAAGCGTACAGGTAAATTGTCGTACATGTGGTAACTCGTTGCTGAATCTTACCCATAAATTAAATAACACCGAAATCGAAGTTTAACACCTTCCAGACAAGTCATTAAAAAATAGGATCAAAAGGTTTGAACTTTATAATTAAGTACTTTGCAGCTTAACCGTTCCGTTTATCACACAATTGGAAACTAGGTTAGCAGAAATGAAATCACTCTTCGAAACAAAACAAAAGCCAGTGATCGTGAGGCACCAAGCTGATTTGAAACATTCAGCGCTGCAGAATCGTGCGCACGAATGCGTAGCTTGATTTATTACCCGTCAATCCTGCGCTTACGCATACAACCATCCTCATTTTCAAACCAACTGAAAATAATATTAAACGTTTTATCTAAAATATCGAATATAAACTATTAATTGATAAGCTGAACTACAGCAAGTGTCCAAAAGAAAATATTTATCACCTGTCAAGGTGATAAATATTTTCTTTTGGACACTTGATGTTCCGAATGATTGATCATGTAGTTTTTTTTCTTTGGCTGTACGTAATGTGCTTCTGGCTAGACTAATATTATTAGACTAATATTTAATGTTTATTTTGTTGTGATATATTACGGGTCAGAGGTCAGGTTAAAATGTTATTGATCTATTCAAATTCAAATTTATCGATGTTAGTTTTGTGTTAATTTAATGTTAGGTAGGATTGGCAGTCCTAGGAAGCTCATGCGAAAAAAAACCGTTAATTTAGTATAAATTATACATAATCATTAACTACTTTTTATTTATATTTAGATTAAAAGTTAAATTATTATAAAACGTAAAACATACTTATTTGAACTACCTACCGGTTGCGCTACGGAAAAATTGCAGTCATGTTAGATTTTCCGCCGGTTGCATTGAACACTCACACACACAATGTCAGTTGATGAATAATATAATAAGTTATTCGATTCAACTCATAATACCTACTATTGAAAGCAGTGACAGTGTGCCCGACACTATCCGTACATTTTATAAAAGACAACGACTCTCTTTCAGTGTGTCCGTCAGTGTAGTGCGTTTATAACTGAAGAAACACTTGGTTTTATGCTTTAATTCACAATACGTTCTTAGGCTTGGTTTCAGTAAGATTGTGTCGTGTTTGGAAACATGTGAGCGGTGTCAGCTATTACCTAACAAAATATTACGAAAAATCTAGAAAAAAAAACTCTCAACAGTAAAATTAACCCATCCAATTCAACACTTGCAATTTGTCATGTGGCCCAAATACACGGGATATGTCCAGTGAATGGAGGCTATGTTTACAAACATCCTAACCTAGGCTAATGATGAACGACAGGGCGAGGTAATCAGCGGGCCGTTGACCCCGATAATGACTGCCCGATGACGTTGCAAGTACGGAGCACGTGCTCAACGGTCTACACAATGGAGAATGAGACAGATGTGAGCTTTTTATGCCCATTCTGATTGGGTGTTATTGATTGGCTTTAGTTTTTTTGGATAATTGATTAAATGGCAAATTTTATGAATTTGGAAATTCGAATGTGTTTTCAATTTTCTTTAATGCTACGAAATGAAACCATCGCATTTACGTTGCGCATACTTAGTGGCGATTTCACCAATTGAACTGAACGCGTTCAGCACATCTAAAACGCGATAAAGAGCTGTCAATTTCAAAATTGTTATGGAAAATTGACACTGACAGCCCTTGAACATAGTTTTAAAGTGTTGATCTCGTTCAGTTTCATTGGTGAAATCGGCACTTAGTTATTTACTGATAGTTTCACGTGTAAATAATTATATGTGTACACGTGAAACTATCAAGGAATAACTAAGTTCAACGCAACGCACAATGCCCGGAATGTTACCATTTTATAAATCACATCATCATCATCGTGTTCATTTTACGAACACTTATCTAGTTATTATGTGGATGTATTTTATTTTATTTTAATCTTAGCGTTTGCTACACTGGTCGACGTCATTCAACGCCGGCTGTCGCTGAAAACCAGCGTTGGGGCTCTGTCTCGCATAGGGTCATAGCATTAAACTGAGCGATGGCCGTTTTGCGTGGATGTGACGCATATTCCCCCACTTTGTTCTCTTTGGTGTTTGTGTTCGATCACTGCGTCATGTTTACCGCAAATAAACGTTTTTTTCTTTTCTTTTTCCCTTTCAACTCGTTTTCTGATGTGAATTCCGCTCTAGCTAAAGCTGTAGTAAAATATGTAGTTGGCAGTAGAGCTGACATACTAAGGGACTTGCTTCAGTGGCCGTGTGTGCATAACATAATATGACCCTTGCTGCCAACCGACTTGCGGAGTTGCATTTTATACTACATATAGTGGTCATTCATGTTCGCTAACGAGTGCAGCGTTTTCGCGATCATTGCATTCCATGCAATACAGGCGATATATATTACTGGGCACACACTAAATCACGACTGATTACTGAGTATTTTTGTAACTAATAATCACAGTAATTAGCACAACATATGAAGTACCAGGCGCTCGACCAAAGGGTGGAAATCCTCAAGGAGGAAGGTACGCGATATTGCAAAATGCGGCGTACGGGCAAGAAGTCCAAACTTTCCGAAGAGACTCTGGCTTGACTCGCGCTTGTGGCGCAACGACGTGAAAACCCACCTTATCTTCTAAATATCACTTCGTCAGAACAACGGGCAATCAACAAACAATATTAGAACATTGGTACGAAGTATCCTCCCACGCTCCAATACACGCTCTATACAGGAAGCGATTGAGCAAAATCGGGGTTCGAAGTGTTGGTCCAATGACTTGGGAAGAGCCAGCTGACGAAGTGGACTAAATCTAGTGGGGATATCGTTGTGTCGACGCGTGATCCTTTCGGAAGTATAAAGCTTCAACGGCCATTTGTACGAATCGCATGCATCTAGACCTGATCCCGAAAATGAGGATTCCAGAGCCACCTTAACCCGCCATTTCACGGAAGACGTGCCAGAAGTCAGCCAAGACGAAATGGGGGTGGCTCTAAAACAGCTTAAAAATGTAAAAGCACGTGGTGAGGGTGGGATTACGACCGAGCTTCTGAAAACGGAAGGAAGCCCAGTACTGAAAGAGCTTCGGGAGCTCTTCAACTCTGTTCAATTCGTTGGAAGAACTCTAGCAGCGTGGCGAAGAAGCGTGGTCGTTCCCTTCTTTAAAAATGATGGTAAGACCCTTTTGAAGAATTACAGCCCCTTTTCACTCCTAAGCCACGTACATAAGTGGTTTTCAAGAGTTGTCACGAATCGCCTAGCGCGAAGATTCGACGCATTTGAGCTAACGGCGCTGGCCGGATTTCGAGGATACAGCATCATAGACCACACAGAAAGGCAAATTATACAGCAGTCCGAAGAATATAATCATCCCCTGTGTCTTACGTTTATGGACTATGAGAAGGCTTTTGACTCTATCAAGACCTGGTTTGTTTTGGTGCATCATATACATCCAAGTGCTGCGATGTATTTATGAAAACGCGACAATGACCATCCACACTCAAGACCAGAGAACTGATCATATCTTCCTGCGACGAGGGGTGAGACAAGGGGACGTAATTTCGCCGAAATTGTTCTCTAATGCATTGTAGGATGTGTTTGAGACGCTGAAGTGGGAAAGACGCGGCATTAACATCAACGGCGAGTACATGTCAAACTTGAGATCTGCAGATGACATCGTCGTACTGGCTGAATCGCTGCATGACTTGCAGTAGATGCTGGACGGTCTAGTTGATTCTTTTGCACACATTGGTCTTCGTATGAGCTTGAACAAAACCCAGGTTATGATCAACCAACACCTCACTCCAGGACCGATTGCTGTCAAAGGCGACGCTCTCAAGGTTGTTTGAGAATACCTCGGGCTGTTAGCCTCTTTCTCGAAGTTGTTCTTACCAAACTGCAGAATAACAGAAGAATTCGACTGGACTGGGCAGCATTTGGGAACACGTCTACCACGTGTTCCTGAGTGGAGACCGCGAATCAGGACGAAAAGTAGGACGCCCTCAGGCTAGGTGGAGCGACGATCTTCACAGGATGGCATTTGCAGCTGGATGAGAGTTGCCGAGAATCGAGCTGAATGGCGTGCAATTAGAAAGGCCTATGTCCAGCAGTGGACTGCTGTAGGCTGATGATGATGAAGTAATCAGTACCATTTTAATTCACACAACTGATGAACAATCGCAAATGCAGTTTTAAAAAAAAGTCGCAGCAAAATATGCTGAATGACATCTACTAGATGTGAATCTAGCATGCATATTTTATGTTAAACACTTACTATTAAACAAATAACTTACTTAAACAAAACTTACAAATTTTGAACTTTTCCATAAGTAATGAAAAAGTTTCGGGAAACAAAAAAATATATTAAAAAAAAAAGGTTCTAAGTTTGGTCCTAACTGAGGCTACAGAACAGCAAAGACATACATTTCACCAAGAATCATGCGGCAAATGGGTGAAAATTTTACCTATGTTACTTCGATTATGAGGCAGGATGAAAGTCCTTCGGTTAATTATGCGGCAAATTCTACGTGGGATACTACATTTCACTTTTTCTAAAAGCTCAGGAGAATCTAACATGCCATTTATTTGTTTGAACAAAAACATACATACATAACATACATAATCAGCCTATAACGTTCCCACTGCTGGGACACAGGCCTCCTCTCTATGAGAGGTAGTGAGCCGTAATCCACCACGCGGGCTCAGTGCGGGTTGGTAGATGTCACATGTCTTCGAATTTTTGGTTCTAGGACACGCCGGTTTCCTCACGATGTTTTCCTTCACCGTTTTGAGAGCAGTGGTGATTAAATTATTTACACAAAGTAAAGCGCCTGCTTGGGTTCGAACTCACGACCTACAACTCGTAAGTCGGGACCGTTACCACTGGGCCACCACTGCTTGCACTGCTGCAACAAAAACATGATTTAAATGAATCTAAACTCAAACCATAATTTCAAAACAGCCACTTATTACCGTACAGTGCCAGTCACAACAACCATGATAATATTTGTTTGTTTCTCTTCTAAACTCCAGCAGATTAGCATGATATGAAACTTTTCACCAAGCCATTTGTCTCAATAAAAACTGACAGTCGCCACAGTTTTTATCATTTTTAATTCACACCATTGTCTCACTGGCTGTGTGTCAATTCTGTCAGATTTCTGGTCATAGCGTCCAGTATTGAGCCGTCAGTTGAATGAAGACAAATATGTTGGCATGACTTTCAAAAAGAAAGTGTTTGCGCAAATTGAATAGAGGGCAGTTATGGTGGTTGAACGTTTGTATTAGTTTTTCGGGGCCATTTTAATAGACGAATAAGATTATTACTGTACGTAAGTAAGGGACGAGTGATGTCACTGTGGGTCTATATATATTACCGAATCATTTGTCTGCAAGATTTATATCGAAATAAAACTTTACCTTGGTTTATTTGTGTTTTATTTTATAACTTGTAGATCTAAGATCGTAATTTCTCACATGCAGGTAACTAACTAAGAAGAAACTAGTTGGGCTTCAGAACTTATTTAAAAAAGTTATTCTGATAATCAAAAAGGCGTAGCCAGATGTTATTTCGTTAACACATGTGATGCAGGTAACAAAAACTTAAACATTCATCAATATTCTGTTGGAAATCTATCGTAAAAATTCTGAAGACCAGAAATGTTAATAAAATTCTGATTTTCACGTTTATTTTGTTGAAAAAAATATCAAATTATTGCATAAAGGATGATATAGCTCCGAAAAAAGATAGTAAAAGAAAGGGAAAATGATGATGTTTTTCTCTTTGAAATATTCAATGTAGGCAAGTGAAAGAATATGTTCTTTCACTTACCTACATTGAATATTTCAACCTGGCTTTGCGAAACCCTTCGACGACACATTCTTTATGTACACACTACTACAAATGTATCGTATTATATTGTAACCGGCTGGTGGCCATTGAGTTGGTTATTGGCTCAAATTGACATGTCCGTCTTCATAACGGAAGCCGTCGGATTCCGTTCAAGCCAAATATTGGGAGTTTGTGAGAGTACCTTTGCTTGTACCTATTACATTTTTTTCAGGCTTCAAAGTATATTGTTCTATTTTATTCAGATTTATAACAGGATTGTGTTAGCAATACCAAAATAATTCTATTGTACTTGTGTATAGTGCTTGTTTCCAGTGATGACCTATGGCACTGAAACGTGGTCGCTCACAATGGGTCTTATTGGAAGTCTTAAAGTAACCCAAAGGGCAATGGAAATGGCTATGCTTGAAGTTTCCCTACGTGATCGAATTAGAAATGAAAAGATCCACAGGGGAAACAAGGTAACCAACATAGCCCGAAGTGTTGCCAAACTGAAATGGCAGTGGGCAGGGCACATTGCGCGCAGAACAGGTGGCAGTTGGGGCCAAAAGAGTTTGGAGTGGCGACCGCGTACCGGAAGACGTAGCGTTGGAAGGCCTCCCACAAGTTTGATCGATGACATTGTGAAGGCCGTAGGAATCCGATGCGGGAAGAAAAATACCGGTCGAAGAGGCAATGCTTGGGCGAGGCTATGTCCAGCAGTGGACGTCTTTCGGCTGAAATGGTGATGATGATATCCATACTATACATAATAAATACATCTCGTGCGAGCCCACAACCACTTACCAAAGTTTCATCACAATCGGTTGAGTCATTTTCGAGTTTAAGCGAGACTAACGAATATCAATTGAATTTTACATACAAGAATAAGAAGAAGATAATACATGCTATCCATATCCACACTAATATTATAAATTCGAAACCAACTCTGTCTGAATGTTACCTTTTCACGCCTAAACCAATGAACGGATTTCGATAAAATTTGGCAAAGAGATAGATCGTATCCTGGAGAAGGACATGGGCTACTTTTTGTCACAGTAGCACGATCCCTTAGGATAATTTCCGACATCCGCGCGGGCAAAGCCGCGGGTAGAAACTAGTCACACATGAATGGTGGTGCAACGTCTTTTGATTTGCGAGAAGACCGACTAATATTGTGATTGTATCCGTAATACACACTTTTTGTTACGACTCATTATTATTATCTCAATAGTGTAATTTGTGTCGTTTTGGATGAAGAAACAAATAAATAAATTTGGAATGATGTAAGTAAAAGAGTACACCCAGCACACCATTAAAAAAACATAAGTACAGTTTTTATTTTTATTTCAATGGACAAAGGAGTAACGGGTATAAGATTAATATATCTCACATAGATAAAAGACTACCTCGTTGGTCTAGTGGTCGCAATCGCTAGTGCTGAGCATTAGGTCCTAGGTTCGATTCCCAAGTCGGGCAACGTGTTATTGGGTTTTTCTATCTGGAATTTCTCAGTAGCAGCCCGAAGTCTGGAGTGCCCGGTAGATGGCAATATGCTCGCTTCCTATTACATGGGACTAAAACATAACTGGAGAAATGTGGGTGTACTATAGGTACACATCTGCCCAACCCTTCGGGGAAACAAGGCGTGATGTTATGTTATGTTATAAAAGACTGGCAGCGAAAGTTAACAAATTTATTTGACTAGGCAAGAAATATCATACAAAACTAAATACATTTTGGACAGGATGGATTTTTCAGTTGTAACCGTTCATACGAGGCTTTAGAACTTTTCTGTAGCATCAGGTTTATTACAATCAAACAAAGGGTACACAACCATGAATTTAATAACTAGATACTCATAAACTAAGAAGTAAGTAAGCACTGCAATGGTTATAAAACGATTTTGTGACATGACTAATTTGTAATTGACATAAATATTATAATAACATAATCTTAATGTATTGCATGACAATTTCATGTATTGTATTTTAACTATTGTTTATGAATCTATTGAAAGAAAATATTGTTTCTCGTTTTGCCAACTCGTTGGTGGTGCTTTTAAGGCTTTGCTGTTTTCAAAGTTTTTGACTCTTCGAGGAAAACTGATTTTGTATGTGAAAAGTAGATCAGTGCAACTCTTTTGCATAGTAATATTCAGTCACCTCTAAAACCTTTTCTATGAAAGGTTACTTTGGCAGGTACTTACGTATACGTAACTATCTGTGGTGGCCTACCACATATAGTTACATCATCGATCGGGATAATCCTGTAGCTCGAGATGACACGACCCAAAGGAAAAACCACAAGATCTATATTTACCCACATACAAACATCCTTATCAACTATTCCGTCACCTATAATACCACCAAAATCCGCATCACCATAATCATATTCCGATACCGATACCGATACCAGAATGACTAGCATAGTTCAAACTAACAATCGGATATCAAGCGGCGCGACTGACATGTAAATTGTGATCGACCGGGATCCGAACCCGCTACCACGTACTACCGGTGCCACTGCGCTGACTCAGCACTTATTGCACACCTGCCTTAGTAACCCATAGAAGGCGTAGTAGAAAAGTTGATAGGAGTTTAGGTCGTATGTTAAAGGTGATGAAGGTTATTGTGGTGTGAAGTGTTTTGGGATAAGTTCTGCAACCTAAGTGAGATTTAAGCGATAGATACGGGTTGTTAATTAAAGTATTTACAAGGTTATGTAGTTGTTTTGGATTATATTTGTATCTCTGGACTATTTGTGCTGATGCACGTCGAGTATCATCGTGTTCCTCATCATAACTTACGGCCAGAATCAGCTACAGACGAATTTTACATACACATAAATACATATTTAAGGAAACATTTTAAAAGAATTTATCTAAACATAAGCATGTGTCGATTCCGTCCAACAATCAAAACTAAATGACTGTCATATACTAATTCCATGCCGTCATGTCATAAAGTGTGCATTCGAGATGTTAAAAAATAAATCTACAGAAAAGAATACCCATATTTCTTCATATAAAAGTAAAGAAAACCTGGTTACCTGCACGTTATATACAACAATACACAAAATACATAACCGGCAATTCTCACCGACCTTCGTCAAAACTTTATCTAACGCCTCATAATCACACAGCTCGAGATTTTTTTCTTCATAATTCCTTGATCCTCTTAATGCAAAAAAAGCAAAGATGATGTTTTTAATCTAACGTTTGAAAGATTGACAGGTCGGTCGGATGCCCGCGGCCTACCAGGTAGGCAAAGGTACGTTTGATTAAAAATATTTCAGCAAAAGATCGCTTGCGATGCTATCGAATTTTACCTTGTTGTCTTCATATTATTATTCGTTCAGCTGTTCGAATTTTAAATATTTTTTGTACTTTTCGTTTTGACTGGAAAGCTGCCAGGTTGTGTTATTTTTTGCTGGTTATTGGACAAGAAATCCATATTTTAGGTTTCGCCGTGTTTTTGTAAGTTGTTGTTCTTGAAATCTGCCATAATATGACGGTCAATATGAAACAGTCTGAAAAGAACAACATAACATCATAACATTACGTCTTGTTTCCCCGAAGGATTGGAGGAGAGCCTGAATCTGAATACTATTCACTGAATAATATTTGAGAGCTTACTGGTGTATATCCATTTTATAACCTTTTAAAGTAAATTCATAAAACGTAAAATTCCATTAAAACTTTGGGGCAGTCGCAAACAAAACAAAAAGGCCTAAAAAAAACTAAAGGCTGATTTATATTCAACAAACGTCTTTAGATCTACACACAGTTGAACGATTTTAAATGTACAGAATTAAAGGGACACGCACATAGAGCTCAAATGTGCGTAAAAGATATATCACGATGGCAAACATCTCAACCACTAGTAAATGCACCCTACAGAAGCGGCCATTTCTCAAATTGCACGAACGCATTCAACGACCCTTCGTAAAAAATATTGAACTAAAACCATCCCCTAAAATTATTTTAGTGAAAAGAAAGGAACTTAATACAGTCCCCACCGGCCCACCATGCCACGGGGCGCACCCCTAGTGTGTGCATGTGTGTAAGTGCCAACTGTATTAGATTGTGAGTGTGTGAGTGCTCTCGGAACGAGCGGCTGACAGCTGAGCATGGGTGGTGGAAAGTACTGACTGAAATAAAATAAAAAATTGTTTTATATTTTTTAAATACCTACCTACAGGGATATTGATAAAAAATTAATAAAACCCACCAATTGTTTTTAATGTTAGTGTTCGTTTTTTAATACGCCATCACATAATTTAATGAATCGTTGTAAATAATTATAATTAGAGCGTAACATGAAACACACTGATAGACATATATCTGTAGGAAAATGAAACTCGTCTTTTAATGGTATTTAAGAGAGAAAAATCTAAAATAAAACCACAGAAAATCACTGTGCATCACGCACTAAGGTGCGTGATTCCTTTGCAAACATAGGTATAGTACATTGGTGTTTTTTTATGTTATAGTTCTCCACATTTTACAGTCAATAAAAAAACTAAGAATTAGGATCATTGGAATTACAAAAATAAAAATAGTAAAAATGTCAGCGTGATCACCGAAATAAAAAATAAAAATTAACCAACGTCAAACGGAAATTAAAAATAAGTGAAACAGGATCGCAATAATTATGTCAATCAGAGAAGCAGTATGTCAATCAGCCAGTGAATCATCATTAAGAAAATCGTCAATCGTGTAACAAACTTTCATAATTAAAATTTCTTTCAGCGCCCTTTTAAATTTAAATGTAGTCAAAATCTTTATAACATTAGGTACTCTATTATATATGAGTGGGGCAATACCAAAACAACTTTTTTGCATAAGTGCGGTTTTTACATATACTTGACATAGTTGATTGATGTATTGAGTCCGTATTGGATTTTTTCTGACCTCTGATAATTTTTAAATAGATGTGAGTTACATTTTACAAACAATGCCGTTTCCAATATACTCGTATATAAGCAAAGCAAAGTTAAAAAAATTAACGATTTAAAATAGGAAACACAGCTATCAGTTGTCTTAAAGAAAAAGGATGATGTTTGATCGACAACATTATCAATTTTAGGAAAACAAGCATGCGATATTTTCATGGACTAACTGCAAAAACTACTAACAAAACAAAAATAAACTTAAACTGTACTCATATTCAATTCGCTTTGATAAACCAATTTAATTTAATAACCTCAGTACTTTCTTCCAACCGTACCTCAGAACCATACAGAGCGAGCGCGGCGCGGCGGCGTCGCGTTGTGTCGGGAAATCAACGCACACACGCACAACCCACACACACGTACAGTAAGTACTTCGCCCCACAGAAGGGCACAAAAGCTTGGCCGACTGACTACCGAGATATGTGCTATATATACAGCCGTGATATATTGTATGTCTTTAGAGTCTTTGTAGTATATGAATCGTCTTGAAACGCGTTTGAGAGCAAAACAAAGCGTTATAGTCCGGTCAAATTAGACCAGAAAACAAGAGTGAAGATACATAAACTTACAACAAGCTGAAAAATTGTACAATTGTTCAAAATATAATTATAAATAAAATGTTGACGTTCCTCACCATTCCTGTATCACCGAATGTTTTGATTGACCGGACTATAGTGTGCTTCGTTAATTTTCAATGAAGTGCGAATTAAAATAGTGTTTGTGATGACTTTTGACGTGACTTTGAGAAGCGTCTCAACATTGTCGAATTCAAATATTCACAAAGCACAATGCTAGCCGTATTCAGTCAGCAATATAAACAGTAATAAAACATAATTTTCAAAAGATATTAAAATGACTAAATAAACTTTTAAGGACTGCTCACGTATTCACACCCAAATGGGTTGTAATTTGCTTAAAAGGTACCATACTGAATATGACTTATACCTTATATCATACAGGTTGATATAAATGAATCACCTTGTAAAGGTTGTCTACAATAATACGTTTTCACGCGCAATAAGTGACTCTACAGTATGGATAATTTTAATGTTTGATATTCATAATTTCAAACTGGAATACGTAAAAATTAGAAATAAAAATAGGAAATCAACTATCCAGTGATGAATCGAACCATATTTCCAAAAATAATAACGTAATTACCGTCAAATTGCTCAAAAGATATTTGACAAAATTAAATATTAATTTTTTTGGTTACAACTAACAAACTTGAATTTCTCGAAACAAAATTGAAAGTTATTGTATATCATACTCCACAAACAGAAATCCAATATCTTGAGCGAACCCTTCGCGTATGTCGGCTTCTCACGTAACATTTCTGCAGCTCTCAAATCGACTCGAGTATGGATTACATACAGCCGACGACTTGAGCCACCCTATACTATGATGTACAGGCACAATTTATAAGAAAATGCGTGGAACAGAAAAACGTTTTGGATTTCAATGAAGTTTTTTAGTAGTTTGATATGCAGTGGACGGCTTCGAAAAGTATTTTACCTTCTGCTATAATAAAGAAACCTGAAGTGATGGTAAAAAATGAACCCAGCTAAAAAAAATAAGCATAAATTGATTGGTTTTTGCAGAAAATGGGATCATTTCCTTACGACTCGGTTTGGAGAGCCAAAGGGGAGCTTACTAGGTTCATTGTTGTTTTTAATAATGAATCCTGCCTTTTTACATATCAAATACATTCCCTTCGAATTAAAGACAAAATCAAACTCACGTGATATACCTATTTACTTTATAAACTTGTACCACACTAAGCCCATCCGCCATATTCAGTTGGGTGGCGCCCCTACGCAACAAGACGATATATTGAAATTTGTCGCGTCGTACAGCCCTTTGAGTTCACTTCGCGCCGCCAAAGTTGCTGACTGTTGCTGAAGCGTATACGTCTACCAAGTTTGGCTTAAATTTAAGACATCCATTGTTCTATATGACGTGTATTGCTAATAATGTAAGTTTGTTTTCAGCTTGCGTTGCTTTGGTAAAATTTTGATCATCATCATTGGAGTTTAAATTTGATAGTAGTTGCGCACTTATACCATTTAAAGAACCACAATGTTGATGTGTGATGTCTTAACTTAATTTTTATTAACTGAAGACGAAGACTCAAGACATCTTTTGTGCATCAGATCGAGCAGTCATGTCAAAGATTGTTTCCAAAATACCTATACGGAATGACAAATTTTCACTCATCATTCTTCACCTCATTTGTCAGACAGTTATACTTACAGGCTTACCTGAATACTTACCGATGTTTTCGCAGTTTGGCAGGCACTCCACGAAGTAAGGCGAAAGTCATCTACAAAAAGGTAACCGCACTCTATGTTAACAGTCCCAGGAGACTAAAGGGCTCTCAAACCAAATTGCTTCCATGTTTGGAACAGATTTTATTGTTAATCTTTTACAATATTTAATACATACTATTTACACTAGGTACTAAGTTAAATGACTAACTTACGAATATATACAAAACAAAAGGACACTCAGGAGTTGAAGTACTTGTCTGCAACGATGTCATCCGGAAACGTGCCCAGAAGACTGGCAGCATTTCCACGTTGAATGGTTATGCTAATTCTTTGTGCAAAGAACGAGCCCTCTGATCACGTCAAGTGTCAACCAGTCGGCGAGAAGTTTCCTTATAAAGGAGACGCGTAGTCGGGCCCCATGACCCGAGCGTTTCGACCCTAAACCTCAAAAGCTGTAGCTGCGCATAAGGTTACAATATTTGCACGGCATGCGGGCATCTCAGCAGCTGCAGCAGCGGCGTTTTATAGTTCTAGTGCAATTCGTGTCAAAAACAAAATTGACCACTTGTTTCAAGCTACAATTGACTTCATACTTGAAACAAATACAAGTAATGCAAATTTTATAAAGAATTCTGTACAAATTACATATGTTTTATAAATACCGAAGATATAAGCATTTTTCTTACACGGTTAATTTGCACGGTTAGCGCAGTGGTTGAGCGATCGGCTGCTGCGCTGCGTGTCGCGGGTTCGATTCCCGCACGGAACAAATATTTGTATGACCTTCAAATAGTTGTTCCGGGTCTGGGTGTCTTGTGTATGTGAGTTTTCATGTTTGTGAACGCACCCACGATACAGGAGTAATTCCTAGTGTGGGGCAATGTTTTAAAAAAAAACAAAAAAATTCTTTCTTTTCAAGAAGTTTTATTTTGCTTTGTCGGTGTCGAATCCTATTCTAAATTCAAAAAAATCACATTCCAAACTTACTGACCATCGACCAATCACCTGACTACTTGCCTCCTCATTTCAGCAAGTCACAGTCTCGGCGGCACTTTTACTCCACTTCCTCAACCAGTCCCCAGAGACTCACCTGCCGAAGCCTCCTCTCTCTGATACCTTTTACTTTACCGCCCTTTGTTTCTCAAATGTAATAAGGTTGCAAAATAATGCCCCAATCCCAGTGGAACAGTTGTCTGTAATTTTAGAAACTAGTATCGCCAGGAAAAATGTTTGGCTTCTAATGAAGAAGTTATTTTGGTGAATTTACCTTTACAATCTTCAGTAGTGACTAAACAGCAAGAAAACAGTTTAGAAGAGAACAATTTAATTAATCGTACAGGCAATGAAGTAGGTAGGTAATGAATGAGGAGAGAATCTGTATTTTGATACATGTGTAGGTATGTATGTATGTAAAATAATCTTTTGGCACATCCCCTGCAAAAGCATTAAATTTCCCGACCCTAGCCAACCAAACCAAACCGACCAAACGACTCTGCGCGGCCGAGGTTTGCCTTCTTCGTTCTTTATATTACTCATCGTAAGAAACTAAATAACATTAAAACAGCTACCGCCTGCTTTGACAAAAAGGCCTTAAGGGACATGATAAACACTAAACATTTTACAAGCGGCAAAGCACAATAAATCCTTCAAACGGCGACGGTAGCATAATCTTGTTATTTGTATACAAATCTCAACAACAATAACACTTTTGTCTACACTAAGAAGATCTGCAAAAATTATAAGTCTTTAACGCGCCGTGCAAAAAAGGGTTATTGTGAAGAAACCTTGCCAGTCTTTTGCGAATGAATAAGAAAATGTTTCTGCTAATTTGGAATTTTTTGCAATGTTTTTTGCTTATCATCTGCGTCTAGGACAAAACGTAAAAATCCTTTCGTTTCTGTACTAAAAATTCTGCTGGCGTTTTGCTTAAATAATCCTTATTTGCATTTCACAACTAAAACTTCAAATCAATTTCATTGTAATACATTTCTCTAAGCTCCCATTTGCTTTGTAATTTCGTGTAAGATTAGCGGTCACTTACTGTACAAATGAGGCACGCGATCTATTTTTTGTTGATCGGCAATTTGGTTAATGGCTTTTAATATCTATAATTGGTGCCCAAGAATTTATTTATGTAAATGATATGAAAATACATTTGATTTCCATCGTTTTGTGTTGCAAAAATTATTTTAGTCACTTTTATATTATAAATAGGTAATAGGATTCAATAAAAAGTAGGAGGAAAGCGAAGGCCAATAGAAGTGTAATGTTATATTAAATTTTGGTGGCAAAATCTATCTAAGATATATTTAAATTAGACTATCCAAGTACCCATTCTGTTTCACCCAACAACAAAATCGTGACATTTTAATTCCGAATGTTCAAATCCAACAAAAGAAACCTAAAACTACAACGACAATGAATAATATAGAAGTGTGAAATATCCTACAAGCGATATTAAAACTGTGAACATAAGTACAAGTTATATCAGAGTTGATAAAACCGTATTCGTCAGGCGCGCAGGAGATGTTGCGTGCCGGCCACACAATGAGCCAGCGACTTTGATTAATGACCTTACATTCAACGAATACATTACGATTTTTGCTTTCATTTCGTTCGATACGAATGTCACAAGGTTATGATATCGATGCCAGAAGAACGATCAATGCGTAGGAGTGACTTGTGATGCATGCCGATATGCTTGGAAGCGATTTTGGTTAAATGTAAATTGAGTGCTTGCTTAACGATATGGCTTTGGGCGAGGTTATGTTCATGATGGTTGTAAATGAATTTGGATTCAAGTATTTAATTTGTTCAAATATACTTACTATTGCAATTGTTGTTATTATTAACAATAATTGTTAGGTTCAAAACTAACTAATCATTGCTATTTTCAAAACAATGGGAATCTGTAGAATGACAATTGTTTCTTTGTTAATTTTCTGATTCTGGATCATTTCGGGATCGAGAAGGTTGTAATAACAATCTTCTCGACTTTTACATAATTAAAACGGATTCTAAATCAGTAGACTTACTTTGATAAAACATGATAAAACTAATCTATGGGGAAGGTCGGGCAAAGCTAATTGTAGATGGCGTGACCATAGCTAGGTCCCTACGGCCTACAAAATTTTTGACATTTCGTTCATTCATTTCATTTTATGTTCATTCATGAGTTTGATTTTATTTCACTATTTCGATATTTTCGGTGATTTCAGTATTTAAAATCAAGTACTTGACATGGAAAGTGTCAGAATTAATATTTCCTCGTAATCACTTTCTTCAAAATGTTCACGACAAAAATTCGAACTCAAAAAAATCTGTACGAATACGTTTAAAGCACAATCTTCTAATTTTAGGGGCTTACGAGAAATTCGAAATGCAATTTCTGAGTATCTAGGAACACAACATCGAGTCAACTTTCGCTAAAATAAAATAAATCACGCCTTGTATTTTTAGCTTGTGTTGGGAACTAGCTATCACAGCGCCATTTTGACAGTTGCCTTCCCCATCAGAGCATAAATAAAAAGCAGTAGAAGTATTTTCATTACTATATTTATTGGTTTTGTATTCACATTTTTTCTATTTCAGTTACAAAACAATTTCTCGTTAAAAATTAATTCCATATTTTGTACCTAAACCTAAGTCATTGTCTACATCACATAAGTCATGAACATTATGATCGACATTTTTATCATTATGGTTATTTTTACATATACAGTACATCTACCAACCTGTAGAGTTATTTAGGAACAGTACATTAAATAATTCAACTGAATATCTACATTATTTTTTACATAAAAGCTTTCAGCTAATCACCAAAGCATTCAAAAGTATTAAAGCTTTGTAAAAGGAAACGAATGATAGATTCTTAAACAGCTAACATAAGCTAGAATTGATAAAAGTGGAATTTCAATCCCTATTTAAACACAGGATAAACAAAGATTAGTAGATGTGTCGAGGGAAAGGATACAGATTAGTTGAAATGGGAACTAAAAGTAAGTAGACAGTTCAGCGCACATCGATGACAATATTATTATCCTTGCAACGTATAAAAAATTAGTTATTAATTTAATAAATACAATTGTTACTACTGACAATGACTTAAAATAAAATGTACAAATTCAACACTCAGAAGATGTTTACCTACCCTAAAATAATAATAATCACACTTTTGACATTGTAAAGTTTTCCACCTAACTATCCAAACATTCGATTATGACTGGTTACTCTAAAATACTTACACACCTTAAAAATAAACCTTAAATTAATTTAATCACTTTATTACACCTTAGACACAAAGGAATGGTAAGAATTACAGTTTGATAATGAAAAATAGAGTTTTCTTCTTTACACATCTAAAGATTATAAGGCGGTTAGACCGTAGTCTGATTTGATGACTGGTTGGTTTGATGGGATGCCGGTGCCGCAGCCTGCCGAGCCGACGGGAGAGCCGTGGGCTGCGAGGTTAGCAAGTAAAGCAGGGTCCATTCCTCCGTGCATGCTCATCATGTGGAGGTGATGTGCTGTCATGGGGTGCCCCGCATTCATCTGGCTGCCTGGGTGAGACATCGGACTGATCGCTGGATCGTGTGACAAATTTTGCTGTGCCCCAACACAATGCATATCATTCATAATGTTATCAGTAACATTTTCTATACTGTCTGGTCGGCCATTGTTGTTTGATTTCTTCTTATCATTGTTATTTGTATTCTTATTCGATCTACTCTTTGGTGTACCCTTAGTCGAGGTTGTAGTGACGCCGGCCGGATTAGTTTTTCTCCTTACGTTTTTGGTGTTGGGCAGTTTATTGTCCTTTTTCCACTTCATCCGTCTGTTCTGGAACCAGATTTTGATTTGCCTTTCGGATAAGACTAGAGTGTGAGCTATCTCTATTCTTCTTCTTCGCGTTAGGTATCTGTTGTAGTGAAATTCTTTCTCAAGTTCTAGTATTTGGTGTCTCGTATAGGCTGTGCGTTGGCGCTTCGGTTCCATTCCAGGTTGATATTGACCGTTTGCTGTAAATAGAAATAAAATAATTTCAGTGATGGGTTTATAATTAAATAGGGAAAGGAGAAGCCGGATTTTGATTTCTAAAATCTTCTTTATATTTTTGGATTCGGCGACAAGTTTACTTCAGTTAGAAAAAAAGGTGTTAAATAGTTATCTGCAATAAATTAGTAAAAGTGATCACACACTCTAGTCATTTAGTAACATTATCATCTTATTCGTCATATTCTACGTTGATTTGAAAATACTAAGCTTTGTTTTAACTCCAATATTCATATTCTCAAACACCGCACCTCTAACAAAATTGTACTTAGCAAAATATTAATAAGGCTGTACCTAATCTACCTGCGTTGCGTGCTCGACTCAATTATTTATGTACCGGCCCGTTGTGTTAATGAATGTGCATAATAATTACACATGCATGCGCCTGAGCTTCCTTTTTGTTTTGATTAATTACGCCTAGTAAATTAGTTGTACAGACACCGTAGACATTGATACGATTTCCTACACCTTGTATGGCTTGTTACAATTTTGCATGTAATATGTACGCACATATTAAGAAGTTATTTAAGTTCGTATATACGTGTTCTTGAGTATGTGTAAAGGTTGTTTGGTGTTTTCAATTTCGTTTGTTGTGAATTATGATTGATCATTTTGTTGTAAGGCACTTTTACTTTTTTTGATTAGTGAGTCAAATTGCTTGTCTAATAATAAAAAAGGTACTGGTTTTTTATTTACTGTCGTCAGTAATAAGAAGTGGTAGCAAAATTTTCAGTTTCAACCATGATTGGTTTAATATTATGATTTGTTTTCATTAACGAAATAACAGTAGTAGGCTTGCAATTTGTAAAACCGCTGTCATTTCTGAAATGCATTTAACCGCTCAATTAAGTTTCAATAGTAAAATCATTTCGTGACTTGTCATTAGAAAAAAATGGTGTGTTGGTACTAAATCTATCTTCTATCTTTCTAGGCTTTCGCAAATCTACCCTTCCAAAACAGGGCGTATAAGGTTGATATCTGACGTCATCTTTGCCCTCTTCAACTCCATAAATCAAGTTTCATATAATTTAGGTCTAATGAACGAATTCTATAGAGCCATCCTTTCAATTTATTTGGGTTTTTCTAGGTTATAGATTAATATTAGTATTTTAGTGCTGAAAGCTTTAATGCCTATTAAGGTCGAAGGCCTTACTTCAAAAGCCTAATACTAAACCTCACTTGAATATTCAATGGGGCTAATAGTCTTGACAGAACAGTTTCATTGTCAACCAAGTTCTAGTAATTTTGTAATTTCCTTTCGAGGAAATTGCCTTTATATTTGATGTCAAAGGAGCTTTGTCAATGTAACGTCTTTTTTATTTATGGAATAGAAAATTCTGGAATTCATTAGCTTTTCTTCTGAGTTCAATGACATGGCAGAATCTGATAACATCGAAAATTTTAAATGATTATGTTATTCATGCACGTATTTGCCTATTTACGTACTGAAATTGCGCATTTTATATCTTGTCCTGCGTGGGATCTACTCGTACCTTCTTATTTTTAATTATTTTAAAATGTTGAAGTAAAAAGTAACTCTCAGCACAGTAATTATCTAAATCAACATTTTCTCAAACAAAGGATGTAAACAAGTTATTGTTTTGTTATTGCAGCAGAATTATTTAATTTACAATTAGCTACGCTACTTTTTTCATGATTGGGTGTATACTTCTATCAGTAAATCTTCGATGTTTCGAAGATATATTATTATCTTGTAGATAAATGGTATTGTTATACCATTTATCCACAAGATAATAACAAACAATAGTATCTTACTGATGAAAAGAATATCAAGAAATTCCATCCGTTGAAATGACACAATAGTAATAACATAACGCACACACAACCAACCGAACTTCCTTTTATATCGATAAAACAAAAAGATAATCTGGAACGAGATCACAAATCACTAATCTATACATAAGAGCCTTAGTGCGAGAGGGATAGAAACATTTATGTGGGGTTCGTAGTGGTATTTCTTTGAATCTCCGCGGTTCTGGTATGTGCGGTCGCCGGGTTGAGCCGAGATTCCCGCTGACCACTGACAAGTCTACATTGAGCAGGGTCCAGGGATCGTACCAAATAAATGTGGAGTTATAGTCAGCTAGTTTTAGGTATGTTTGTTTCCCGATACGAGTAAAATAAGGGATATGGGAGGCGTGTCTGTTTTTTGTCGACATCTACGCAGTGTCTAGATGTTGTGTTATTATACTTTTTGTTTCGGATTTTGCTTTTGCTGATTTAGTTATAGTGAAAGCAGTTTCTTCTATTGGTGAAGTTATGATGGCTATTTAGGGTAATTTTTCTATAAGCAGACTTTTTTTATGGCAAGAAGAATAACGTGTAGAGTTAGTGATACAATCTTCATTTTTTTTGTGTTGAATCAGTATGTGCGAACAATTTATTTATTCGGTGAGAACTTTCTCAAACTGACCGTACCTATTGTTATTGTTTATAATTACAATTTACGAGTTACAAATTTGCCCTATACCTACCACAAAATTTTACGGTTAAAATTTACAAATTTTCCCTATACCTCAAAACTTTACAGTTACAATTTACAAATTTGTAAATGTGTAAATTTTACAAGAACGTGTACCACAAAACTATAAGCCACGCAATGGTAACAGAAAAACCTTACAAAAATGTAAATTGTGGTGATAGGTAAGTTTACAATTTATACATAGCCCTCATGCTTTGTTTCGTTTTTAAAAATTACGAAAGAATTGTAGATGGTAAATTGTAACTCATACATAGGTATTTGTGTGTTTGTCTTACCAAGGGGCACCTATTGTGTAGCCCAGTTACTGGGTTGTGGGGTTCCGAAAGGCAGTCGCTCCACGTACTTACAATACTGGTATTCAGCGGCATCTGGTTAGTCTGGAAGCCGAGCCCAAAAATAGTTGGGAATTGGCTAGGCAGATGATGACAGAGGTATTTCTAATTCTGTATTACGTTTTTCGTTTCTCTTTCGTTCGTTTTCCTCGTTGGTCTAGTGGTCGCAATCGCTACTGCTGAGCATGTGGTCCTGGGTTCGATTCCCAGGTCGGGCAACGTGTTATTGGGTTTTTCTATCATGAATTTCTCAGTAGCAGCCCGAAGTCTGGATTTGTGCCCGGTAGATGGCAATAGGCTCGCCCCTTATTACATGGGACTTAAACATAACTGGCGAAATGTGGGTGTACTATAGGTACACCTCTGCCCAACCCTTCGGGGAAACAAGGCGTGATGTTATGATGTTATTTCGTTTTTTTTCTACAATTTAACACTTTGTAGAATTTTAAAGTTTTGTGGTGTAGGGCCCTGATGTACTCTAGTAGGTAGATGAGAGCTAAAAGTTAATAACAGGTTTTCTTAAAACAATCTGAGGTTAATTATCATCTCTATAGAAATAATCATGTTCACTGCATCTCTATAGTGCTATTCTGTAACCATCTCACCTTAAAAACTTAGCTGAAGTGAGCGTGGAGTGTAATGTCGGTACGGGACGCTGACAGCTCACCAAGCGAGCCAAGTAAGTCGTCACGGTGAGATTTTTACAGACTCGACATGCTGTTTATTTCAAACGAACGATAGCCAATTCAAATAAGTTACCAAAGGTTACTGGTTGTCCAAGTAGCCGTAGGTAATCAATTACCCGACAAATTATTCAAACGTCCGTGGCGACAAACAGACTTTGTTGAGTGATTGGTCGTGAAAACTATTTGTGTGTGTTTTTTGTCCTGTAGTAACGCATGTAAATTCGAACTAATTCATCAGAGCTCTAAAAATAGGTGCCTATATATTGGTCGTTCTAATAGTAGGTATCTACTTCTGCTAAGCGACTGTAAACTTCGTTCAACTAAGTATAAATGTTTAGGTAGTTACGTATCAGTTTGGCTTGTTTGAAAACAATCTTCAATCAATTTAGCATGCTGAAACAACAAGTTTGCCACATGAGTTGAAAAAAAAAAAGATAAACATTCAATCACAATGTAATTCTATATTATAGATGACAACGCATCCCAAGACAGTGATCAGTGTTACAACATAATAAAACTTTACAGCGTATTATTTTAATATTCTTTTAAAAGCTTGTATCACCTGCCAGAGAGAACCAACAACTCATTATTTTAATCATCACCGCAGAACCGCTACTCGCTACTGGTGCTCGATCTTCGCTTCGTTAGGCACAATCGCGACATCAAGACGATGACAATCTTCATTGAATTACGAGCTACCTGCGACCAACGTGTGGTCCATCTGTTAATCTCGAGTCGATCTTACGACGCATGCGCTATCGGCCTCTCGAGGTGGTCCCGCCTCATTACGTCCAACTTACGATGGATCTAAAGCCTCTTTGTCCCACTATTGTGTACCATGAAAAATGTTAGTCCAATGACAGGTGTCGATAAGCCAAGTCTCTCTTTTAAATTCGGAATAAAACCCGCGAATGTGATACTAGCAATTCCTTTGGCGATCAATCAATGCGACCGGTTCATTAATGATGTTACAATGGATGAGGATTCCTTAATTGTTTGTCATTTTAATCGTGAAGGATTTCACTTTTGGTGTAACTTTTTTGACGGTTCATCGAGTTTATTTTTATTTTTAGAGATGATAACCAATTATTTTATGGCAAGAACCATTCTCAATTAACAAGTTATGAAAAGCCATGTCATGCTAATTTAGCTATTCAAATGAAGCGCAAAAAAAAGGCCAATTGCGAGTTGGACTGGCACGAACGGTTCCGTACCACCATACAATATTTTACACTACATATTTCTTTAAAACGTTGCGTGTGGTTATTTGTTCTTATAACGGCCATAGACAAAATCTGTGAAAATTTCAAGTATCTACCAATACGGTTCAAGATATACAACACCCTGACGAGGGCACGTGAGCCAGTCGGACGGACGGACAGCAGAATCTTGGTAATAGGGTTCCGCTGGCACCCTTTGGGTACGAAACTTAAAAAAATTGAGGAATTACATATATCATCACGCCTGTAGTCCTCAAAGGGCTAAGAAGTGGTGTGACTATAGTACACCCACATTTCGCCATTTCAAAAGTCGCCAGTTTGCCAGTTATGCTTTTTAAGTCCCATTTGGGACCAGGGGACAATGTGTGTCCAAGGGGACGACGCTTTTTCCATCAACCGGGTACAAATAGAGAGAATCAGAAAGAGGGTAGAGTAGCTTCTGCTGGGGAGTTTGTTGCGCCACTTCTACTGCCCAGCTAAAGCTCTAGGAAGTGGTGAAGGGCGGGCGTTTTGGGGGACTGTCTTATGTAATTTTGACGTTCAAAAGGTTCTGATTCTCAGCCTAGTTTGCATGAATGACTTTTGATTTTAATTCGAGTTGATTTGTTTTGTTTTCAAAAATTGATTTTTAATAAAACTCTATTTTTCCCCAAAGGAAATTTCAAAACGGCTTGTTGGCACTTCCCGTGACTCTAGGGCTGGCTTTAACCTTGGCTAGAGGCTAAGCAATGCCAAACAACGTGGCAATGCCGCCAGTCTTTTGGGTACATAACCAGTCGACAGTAATGCGGATGAATTTCTTGACGCTATTTTTAAATAGTGCTTAGTTTTAGTTAAGTTAGGATATAATTTTGTTATTATTTATTAGGTATATTGTATTTTTATAAATTAATTAGGAATTATTAGTTATTTACGCAGTACATTTCAAAGTAACTTTCCTACAGGAAGTATACTTAATTGATAAAACTAACATGAACTATGCACAATGAAATAAGTTTTTTTTTTCTTATGGCTTTGCACGGTTTCTGCATTCAGCCAGTGTCACGTTTAGTTAATGAAATAAGTTTCTGGGTAAGCTTAATTCGGACGCATAAATCCTAAGTTCATTTAATTTTTTTTGTCAACCAAGAATTGCTTTTGATCCAGCTGTTATTGAAACAGTCTCTAAAAGGCTGGCGACGAGAAATATAAAATTTACATCATCACGCACCCCGTCCTTTCTAGTGGAAAGGGATGAGTTTCAACAAACTTGCTACATCATGCTCGAGGGAACCTGGTTGTGCATTTGCTAATCGTATCTCCAAATATTTCTTTCGAAAACGGAGAATGCATTATTTTCTTAAAAAATTATTTAAGAGTTCTTTGGCCTACAATAGTGATTTAATTTTCATTACGTTTTCAGAAATAAATTATAAAAATTACCCATACCAAAGTAACAAAAAGGACATTTCTGATGATTGTAAAATTGTATACAGGATCAAACAAAATGGTTACTTGAATTTATTAGAAAATTATTTTATTTATTTTTTCATGCCGCAATCAACGTAACTCTCAAACAATCGTAACTAACCTAACTTACCTATATAAAAATGAGAAAGTAAATTTGTTTGTTATGCTTTCACGCCAAAACGCCTGAACGGATTTGAATGAAATTTGGCACACAGATAGACCATGACCTGGGTGAAGGACATAGTTTTCATCGTAGATCCTAGACGAAGAAGAGTACCATCGACACGAAAAGAAGATTGTATTCTATCATTACCTACCTAGATATCTACACCCTTCATGACTCATGTAAAAAAAAAAAATAACCTACGGAACCCATAAAAACACATTGGACAAAAGTGACAACACACACATCCAAGTCTTTGGTTCAAGTGAATACAATATGCATAATTTAGAGTCATGCATAGAAAAAAGTGTCGACAGCAGGTTCACGAGACATAACTAAAGGTCGCTAGTGTTATAATGACATATGACTATGTTATGTGGCAGAACACTGTACCTATGTAGGTATACTTACATATTATAAAATAACTTTTGCTCACGGCCTCGCCCGTTGTGATGTGTGGATGTCGAAAAATATCCCATGGGAACGTAGGTACTACCGGGATTAAAACTATCCAACCTATGTCTATACAAGTTTTATACATATTACTGTTTTATTAAACGTATCGGTCGGGGAATAAGTTTTTTTCGTATTTAATTTATAAACAAATTCAAGACACTGTTTTTCATAGTTTATTTAATATACATCTGGTATTTTGTTCTATAACGTTTTGCCATTTTGTAGGTATATAAATAATCCCATTGCTGTAGAAATTTTGAGACTTTTGATCAAAAAACTGCGACAAGTAGTTTTGACAGTCTTCTCTTTATGTTAACCTAACACTACCTAAAGAATTCTTAAGAAACCGAAACAGGTGGAAATCTGAGGATGCTAGTTAAGGGCTACATGGTGGATGTATTAACACTTCCCAACCAATTCCCAACCTAGCTCTCTCAGTTTTTGCTAAGTGGCTAAAGATAAATGTGATCTATCGTTGGCATGTGCACGATGAAAGACCACACCCGTTCTGTTGATAAAATTCCAGCCGTTTTTTCTCTATTGCTTGCTTGAGTCTCATCAGCTGTTGGCAGTAGAGAGCCAAATCGATTTGCTTTGTTCGGTGGCAAAAGCTCATAATGAACGATTCCTTTCCAATCCCACCACACACACAGCATCAGCTTCATCTGCCTAGCATTTTCCCAACTTGGGGTCGGCTCCAGTATAACCGGGTACAGCTCAATCCCCAGCCAGCCCCAGCTCCACAACCCAGTTACTGGGTAATACCCCTTGGTAAGACTGGTTGTCAGACTGTCGGGCTTATGACGGCCCGTAACGACTGTAAAAGATCCACGAATGACAGCCAGGACCAACGGATTAACGTGCTTTCCGAGGCACGGAGGGTCCTTGGTATGTAAAGATGTTCACCTATCAACGGACCAACCGCGAAAAATGTAGCTTGACCTGATGGATCGACTCGTGCGCCTGTTATTACTTAGCCACAAGCTCCTCACACACACAGCATCACCTTATTGCGAGTTAATCCGGGTTTCATTATAGTCTGTGGAGCTTGACTGCTCTTTGACCGTGTCCTTTTCGCACGATCTTGTCGTAGATGATCCACTTTTCATCACCAGTGATCAATCTTTTCAAAATGGTTCGGTTTCATTACGTTTCAATAGAGAATCGCAAATGAGTACACGATTCATTAGGTTTCTTTCAGTGAGCTCGTCACATGTCCTCAACATAACCATATCAAGACCGCTGGGAATGATCAACACTGTCTATCAAGCGGAGTGTGTGGGCATCATACAAGCGGTGTATGCCATAGAAGCCAGAAGAGTTACGGACACCCACATACGTATACTCTCCGACAGCGCCTCTGTCCTCAAATCATTAGGGAAAGAAAATATTACCTCGAGTCTAACACTAGAATGTCACAATGCTCTAGAACAAGTTACGATATCTAACCGCAACAAGGTGACACTACAATGGATAAATGGACACAAAGGATCACTAGGCAACGACGCAGATGACGAATTAGCCAGGAGAGCATCCAGCACATCGGCTTGCGGGCCTGAACCATCATACCCATCCCCCTTCAACCAGATACGCAGGTGGCTGCGGGAATCCACCCACACACAAGCCGAGAGGTGGTGGACCTTGAAACCAGGCTGCAGGTAGTCCAAGGAAGCTTTGCCATCCTTAGATGGCAGGCTATCCAGACGGTTATTACGCCTGGACAGAAATGGCCTGCGCCTGGTGACGGGGACCATCACAGGACACTGCTCGCTAAAAAAACACCTTCACAAAATAGGTATTACGGATAGTCCACTGTGCAGAGCTTGCATGGAGTCGGACGAAACCGTTTCGCATGTGCTCTTTGAGTGCACAGGCGTTACCCAGATAAGAACAGAAACCCTCGGAACACCCGGATCTTTCACAGAGGTTCTCGATAGACCAGAAGCTTTGATCGGCTTCTGAAGGGATGTGGGCTGGTTGGAATATTAACCACCGACGGCCGCCATGGCCCACGCACAATGGCCCACATGAAGGACTAAGTGCGGAAACCAAACCCTCTAACATAGAACATAGAACATTCAGTGAGCTCGCGTGACACCCAAATATCCATATTTTTGTTCACCCTTTTTAAATGGGTCAAAACGGTTGTGTGTCAACCCCTAACTCTTCAGCACTGTCGTAACTTTTTCAAAAATGGCATGGACTTTTTCCGTAACAGGGCGACCAGAGCGACCTGCAACTTTGACATAAAAATTCCGAGGCTGAAAACGTTTCAACTAACTTTGTACTACTCCAATCTACTCTATACACTGCGTTTGGTCCTTATACGGCTGATTTTGCGCGGCTTGTGTCACATTTTTTACTTTTTTGTAATAAAACCTCAAAATGTATCGAATTTCAATTATTTCGCACAGAAAAACAATCGAAAAATTGCGAGAAAACGTTTTTACTTTTGACTTTTTAAATGTCATCTATTTAATGGTATCAAACCAGCCATAAACAAACATACATCTGAAGAGATTTTACTACAACTCTAAACCTACAAACAAACTTCGCCTTAATAGATGATTAAAGTGGTCAGAAAGAGATGGAAAAGACCAGGGAGGCCTTTATTTAGTGGTGGGCTACTAATCCCACTAATATTATAAACGCGAAAGTTTGCGAGCATGGATGGATATTTTTCACGCAAAAACTGCTAAACGGATTTGGATGAAATTTGGCACACAGATAGTTTATAACCTGGATTAACACATAGAGAACTATTTATCCCGATACTCCCACAGGATCAAGATTTATACGGGTGAAGCCGCGGGGAGCAGTTAGTAATAAATAAAAGATTAAAGTCGCTTTTCGTGTCTTCATGTGTGACCGCGTAGTACTTCTTACCTACGCAACGGATCTTGATACAGTTTCCACCATCATTTAGAGAATTTGTTTCGTAAGGTTTATGTGCGATTCTGTATATAATATTATACAGAGAAAAGATTTGAATTTTTGTTTGTTGGTTAGCTACTCTTTCACGCTGAAACCGCTGATCGTATAATTATGTATGAAATTCGCACATGGGTAGACAATGACCGGGAGAAGGCCATAGACTTTTGATCCTGGATCAGCTAAATAGTAATACATAAACTTACATATAATTAATAAATTTCAATGTTTTATCAACTCGTAGGTAATAACGCGATGCAGGGGCAGGTCGCTTGATCATATAGAAATAATATTATCTAATTATTAACGTTTGATAATACGCAATTCAAACTTCAAAAAGTACTTAAGAAAAGCAATGATCATGATCAATATATACTCGTACGTTCCGTGGTTCGCACTAGTGTAGATGTTCGTGTGTATGAGCATTACCTATTTAAGATTATATCATAACACTCTGCCTCAATCTTTTCATGAATAAATTGTTTGGTTTCCTTGCATACATTTGTAAAACTAGTTTCACACTTCACTCTATCCATTTTGATTTGATTCAGTTAACACACACAATTTGATTTCATGGTTGATTGAAATCTCTCAAACTTTTTAATCCAATTTTAGGAAAAAAAACAATATTTTCTTTTAACGTAGTATTGTATTTTATCAAATCACTATAGCTACAGAAATTATAAATTGCAAAACACCGTACATCTGCTTTTATGTAAAAAATAAAAGAAACTTCGGAAATTTTGAAATTGGCATCTAACATTTACTTATTAACGTTCTTAATGTCAGCAATGATTTACTAAAAGTAACACATAGGTACTTACTAAAACTTGCAAAAACCCTAATCAAACTTTCAACTGTCATTACAGTGTCATACATACTTTTTGTACGAGTAGAATAACATTTAACAGTAACTAGTAGACTGTTCTCAATCATAATTTTATTTTGGTAGCCGAAGAAATTTTTGCTCTGCAGAGTGAGGCAGTTAAAGACAGATATTATAATAAGAACTGCGAATACCCAGTATTTTGCCTGTCTCCAGAGCCTAACCTCGAAATAGAGAAAAGACCTGGATGATGTGAATGTGGCAGAATTTCTTAATTTTCAGATCTTCGTTTATTGGAGTTTACACGATTCAATTCGTTTTTTTTACTTATTCTCCATTTGCAGACTGGAAACGTTATTATTTAGTTAGATCGTGACGCCCCCACCCTGTATACTCGTATAATACCAACATTTTTATTATTAAGTTTTTTGTTATTAAGTAAAATTAGTAAAAACTAATAACTTGCACGAGCTCACTCAAGTGACAAATTGTAAAGGTATCGTTTAAAATTAGGAACACCTGAACCAAATCACAACAAAGCTAAAGACGACAAAAGGGAGACAACTAGGAAAGAAAAAAAAAAACAAGATATCGATAATCTCCACGCCAAATGTTTAACCACAAACAGCTATTTAAAAGCTATAAAAATAAATGGCACTCATTAACATGAGTATTTGGTTCTTTGTGGCGCGACAATAGTTCTGGCGTCTTACAGGATCGCTTTAATGACATCACATTAGTAAAATGTCAAAACAGAAAGGACACACTCGAAGACGAGTGGTTGAAGTAAACATTTGAGGGTTATTAATAGGAGGTGATTTGTTAATTCTTTCATGTACGCACCGCGAATGTTTAAAAGTTTTCGCATTGATTGTACACAATGGTAGAATTAATGTGCGGGTATTAATCTTGGAGAAATGTATATTTTATACTCATTTGTGAGTCATTAGGCCGTTTTAAATTGTGCTTTGAGGTTTTTTTTTAGCCTTCGAATATTCGAATCGGTTTTAAAAAGCTTTTTTAATATATTAAGAACACTCACGTTATTTTCCTGTTAACTTGATTTATTTTGGTTGCTTTCAAGAAAGGAGATATTTACTCGGACGGGACGAAATGCAAAGGTTGGCATCAAAACAGTACCTAGTTGAAAACGAAGTATATGTTATGAGAATTGCCCATGTTTTTTTTATCATAACCGGCGTAGATAAAAACCTTTGAAAAAGTTAATGCAAAGGTAGAACAATAAACAGCACAGCCAAAGTTTATCCATGAATATAGTAAGTAGGTCTGAATGATTTTTCTCCTCTGGATTCGTACTAGAACCCACAGCATTCCACTGATTCGAGTAATAATTTCAGGAAATCTTAATTACTATTGCACTTTCTAATTACGTTTTAAGTTAATTATAAACAGTTACAAACAAATCGGAAGATTAGAAAAACAAATGACGGAAACTTTTTTACGTAGTTACAATTGAAGCACAATTTAGATCAAATAGGTACCTAAGTACAAACTCTATCAAACGAAATGGTGATGATGATGAGGAGTTCGAAACTCTAAGATGCAAGTGGCTTAGGACTATTACAATGATTATGACAATATTCGTGAAGGAAGACACATCGTCTTCCTTCACGAATATTGCAACACCACAAATGTGTAGGTACTCAATTTTATTTTCAAAGGGGTGCATCTTCAGCTTCCCGAATCGAGCTCGATCATTTTTGCACTTCACCTCGGATTTGTTAGATTATCGTTTGTCCATTCATACAAGGAGTAACTTTGACGACTTATGCAGAAAAGCTTAAGAGAATGTATGATGCAAGAGCGAGCAAAGCGAGCTCGATAATTTTTGCATCTTGCTTCTCGAATGGTTTTCGACATACAGAAAGAGGTGTGTCGATATTTTTAAATAAGCTTAAGAATTGCATGCAGGAGCGAGCGAAGCAAGCTTGATAATGTAAGCTTCCCGCCTTGGGCCGATAAAAGAATATGAGTTCAGTACTTTGTCGACTGATGTACAAAAGCTTTAGGATTAAGAGATTGCAGAATTTTAAAGTTTTTAATGCACCCCACTCTCGGCGTCCATAATGGGTAATGGGCGCAGAGAGCGCGAGGGGGGGGGGGTGGCAGTATCCAACTGCTAAGTTTGTAAAGTGGACATAACCCGAAACTTGTAATAGAGATCGTTTGCATTATCTTAACTGTCCTTCTCTTTCAACATCGTCCGTTCTGCGTAATTTAGTTTAAAGCATCTTTACTTGTTTTTTTTCATTATATAGACATTTCAACACATGCAGCATGAGTAGGTAAACAGTGAATCACGTTTCAAACATCATGTTCGATACTGAAAGTGTCAACAGAAGTCATTTAAACTTGAATGTACTACGTTTCTCCTTTTCTGTGAGTACAGATACCTATTTAGTAAACGTAGTTTTTTGAGTCGATTGGCAACTTTAGCATAATGTTGAAAATACTATGTGGACTCTATTTTTATTTAATCGCACCGCATTACAAAGCTTTTCCTGCAATCGTACCTTCATCAGTTTCATTTTAGTTGTTAAAAGCCTCAATAACATTCGTAGTATATTTATATAGGTAGGATAAATAATTTCAAAATAAACCTATATTTTCACGCACAATGGTCCACATAAGGACTAAGTGCGGAAACCAAACCCTCTAACATAGAACCTATAATTATATAGGTACTGAACGAGCTGATGACTTTTAAAATAAAGCTATGAATTAACGATGTTTTATCTGCCTATGCAAATCACGTTTTACAATTTTTATAGTTTTCCGCCTGTCAAGAACAGAACGCTACTAATAAAAAATTAAATAAGTCTAGGTACCTAAGGAATACGTTTTCCTTACCAGCGATACCTGCACCGTAAAATGCTTATTGTTTTGCTACTTAATTCCTAGTTATACTGATATACAAACATAAATACTTGTTGTTCGTAATTGTTTCTGAAATTTATAATTTTCAAATAAAATTTTCTACATTGGTAGTACCTACCATTTAATTTGTATAATGCCTACGAGCCTAGGCCGCTGCATTAATGTTCCTACTTACTGCAATATACCTACGTTTTTCATGTGTTTTATTACAACTTAGCTGCTATTAAGATGTAGATTCATAATTTAGACTCTAAAGACTCTAATCCTTAGAGTTTACATTATTTATCTATTAGTTAAATCCTGTCATCATATGTCCATATCAACATAGAGAGTTTAAGTTACTTCAATTTCAGCCATAGTCCAAGACGGTTCACCATTTGATGGGGTTGAGTATGGCCTAAATATCTAAGCTTGTATCCATTGTGATGAACAACAAGTAAATAGTCGTGTGAGTAACTTTTCATTGGCTTTTGTGAAAAATATAAAAACCAAATATACTCACAGACGCCAGCAACGTGTATCTTCTTCATCCATGGATAAATTACCCTGTCAGTATTGTCTGAACATATCGATGAATCATCGTCTTCGACAGGCGGAGAATCTAGCAGAAGCCTTTCGTCATCTAGCTCTGAACCTGGGGAGCCTTCTCGTCCTAACGCATGCAGCTTTCTTCCTGCTGGCGCTGCCTCTTCAATATGTCTCTCTAGTCTTAATCCCAGTTCTGCTAGACCTGGGGCGGTCTCAGGATTGTGAGAAGGGTATCCGTGGTCTGCATCGGATGGATGTGAAGGCTCAGGAGGCCTTGGTGGAGGGGCGACAGGTGGGTGCTGCGGTAAGGGATGATAATACCCCCCATATCCATACCCGGTCCCAATTTGAACGGGAGCATATTGGTGTTGGTAACCATACTGCAAATGTTGGTGTTGGTAGTACTCCCCTGGTGGTATGTAGTCTGCTTGGCTGTACTCCTCTGAGGGTGGGAATTTGGGGTCCGGCTGCGGTTGGTACCCACCGTTGGTGAGGAATGAGCTCATGGTGGGCGTGGTCCTCTCCGCGCATCACCTCACACACAACACGCCTGCTAATATGGCCGCCATTCAATTCAACGACATTTTTTCCAAAGTTTCTTCTTTGTTACTTTGTTATATGGACTATGCTCTAAGGTTATTGGTACCTATATAACATGTATAATAAATATGGAATATTCTCGATTTCTTTTACAAAAGCGAACGTAGAGTACAATTCTGAGCTCTAATAGTTATTCAATGAGATTCATCGAAAAGAATAAAAACTGCTTGAGTTTACACTAAATATTGATTCCACTAAAAATTTAGTTGTCGTCACAGAAAGTATGAGAGCTCTTCTTCAATCACTGGTATACAGTTTGGATGACTTAAGCACTGCACAGTATTTTACAAAATTACTAGTAGGTACAAAACGTTAGTTCACAGCTTTTAGTCCACCTTGAACATCTAAAATAAGTAGTCCAAATATTATTAACTCGTCTAAAACATTCACAAACCTTACAATCAACGTTCAGTTTTTCTAATCAAATGTTGTTATAGTTTTCACATTTATTAACACTGTTATCTTCACTACCTACAGCGTCTGTCCACTAAACACTATCACAAACCAGTCAGTTCATTTCACAGTTTTGGTCGCAAAAGTTTTAGAACAGCATTATTGCAAAGTCATTTGATTTATCACTTTTTGATAATAAACAATGGTGCTGGAGGCGCGCTGTCCTGCAACATTTTGAGACAATATACACTGCCCAACACGCCAGCACACTCTGTCACTTTAAGGACTCCTATACATGTTCATCAATTTTTACATACCACCTTCCATTTTTAAGGCGGAGCTGTTCTTCTTGCTACTTGCGTATTACCAACAATGAGCTTTCAACCTTCTGCCTGTACAATAAGCACTGATTTGGTTTGCAGCCATACATCAAAGCAATAAGCTGCAACGACGCTTTTCCCCCTCCCGCTTGTAAACATTCGAATGCGTGCGAAAGAAATAGACGCATAAATCTTTCGTCCACGCAGTAACCAACCCAATCGTGCTATCTCATTCTATCAGGTAAAGTTTTAGCTTAGAGCAAATGAGAACAAAGTTTAGAGCGGGCTTTACTATAGAAGAGATTAAGAAGCTGTTTAATAATAATACAGAACGAACATGGTCTCTGTTCGTAGCGACACGGGGTTTTAAATATTTAAAATGTAATTTCCTTTATTTTCCATTATTATACTGTTCATTATTTTAATGGACGACAAGTGAGATATAATTAGGTAGAAATTAATAGTTTTGATACAAACCGTGTACGGCCATCATACGGTAATTTGCATTTTAGTATCCGTCACTCATGGTCAACGCAATATTAATGATTTGGAATGTTTAGTTCTGTTTTACGGGTTAACTTATCACTAATTAATTACGTTAACATTATGTTTTGTGATAAAACTTGAGTAAAGCTATATTTAGTTCCTCAAATTTTTATTTGCATGATACTTACAAATTAAATATCATTTTACGTTTGTATTTTGAGTAGTGCTCAATATAATCAATTGTCATTTTAACCAAAATACAACTAATTTGGTACTACGAAAACCATTGAATATGACAGCTTTTTAAATAAGATTAAAAAAATTATCATTCTATTGGATTTAGTGAGAGTAATTTAATAAATGCCACATATTGCATTCGCATCAGTACCTACTTCTGATTTTAGACACATAACTCAATAGAATTCATAAACCTATACCGCTCATACCCTGAAGTCAATAGAATTCATAAACCTATAACGTTCATACCCTGAAGCTGAACTATCATGATCATGATGCGGATCTTAGGACCACAATAAGTCAAACCAAAGAAGATAGAATCAATGCAGAAGCACAAGACAATAACCAAACACATGACGCTAACCAAGATATCTATCACAATAATCACACGACAAATCCGATCAGTCCTTACTCTTCAACAAAAAACAAAGCAATCACTAGTCACGGTACTATGATACCGTCTAAGCCGCTAATACTACACTAAGACCCGACAAGGGTACCGACTTGGACACCAAATAAACAAAAATGGTGATTTTATTGAATTAGATGATCACAATGGACCGCGGTGAAGTTCTGCTGAGTCATGCCAGCTCCCGAGCCGACCTCAAAAGGTGGTAACACCCGTTCAATGGATGTTTGATCAATAAATAGACGTGTATCTGGTCCGGCATGGCCTTTTTTGATACTGATTCTGTTTTGTGTTTTTGGGATAAAGGTTCAGCTGCTTCGTGTGCTTCCCGCGGGAGTTTGAATTCAGAGGGAGTAAGTTCTTAAATAATGTTTAGTTCTAGAACGAGGATATGATCTTCGTTATCACGTCTTGTTTTATTCTATTTTAAGCCCCATGATATGAATCTTTCATGACTTTGGATCAACACCCTTTTCAGCCTCATTTTTGTTTTCTTTAGAATGAATGCTAGGTTTTGGCCAAGAAGAGAAAACTTTATTTAGGTACCAATTTTAATCTTTTTCAAAAGTTTTAAAATTTCTAAAGTACGTTATAAAAGGCTAAAATTTTTTAAGAAAGCTTCTGATGTTATAACTGACTTTTCCTAAGTAGCTATCGTGAAAAACAAAATAAGGTTCGCTACAAGATGCTAAGTGCATACCAAACAATATTTTTACCTGCCAAAGTGTTTGAATAAATACTCATTCAATATTTGTATTGCTTGACTATGGACTGGAGATCTGTAGGGTTAGAAAGTTTAACATCAAGCATGACGTTAATTATTTGTTGTTGCCCCCATGACCGTTAATAACAATTATCTACGGGGATCTCCGATGATAAACAAGCTGATGATGATAATGATGAATTAATTACATATCTACCACAAGTAGCTACGACCGGGACATATATGACCTAAGACAAAGAAAACGTCAAGCGTTGAAACATAACTACTCCTCTACTCTAGATCGTGTCTAATCACTGTGCAATGTGTCGATATGTCTGTCAGTCTGTGCTATCGTTGATCTTGACAAGCAATAAATTGTTGAAATCTCATACGGATACTTTATTTCTGATTTTTTTCGTTTGCCTCTGCTCAACGCTGGCGATTAGGTTTGTATTTTAATGCTTATAATAATAATTTATGGTATGCCGTTCCAAACTGGTATTAAAAGAAAAATTCAAATCAATACAAAGTTATAAAATACAAATAAGCAAGAATCCATATTTCCGATACCATTTTGATGGACTTCCAAAGTTTTTAATTAAAATTATTTGGTGTATGAGATAAATGGCCCCAAGATGTCCCCCATTGAAGACATCCTTATCGGCGCAAAGTTTCTTCAACAAACTGGCTCACTGCCGTTGTGTTTTTTCTCGTGACGCTAACTGCCTGCCAGCTCGTTCTATCCAGCGCAAACTTAATCCAAGTTTAATGAACAATACGACAGGCCCTTAATCAAACTTTGGACTTCCTAACTTTGCCTTTAGGCGATTTCCAACTTTAAAATGTGCAGCCTCGAGTTTACATTCTTCTGTAAGCTTCAATGCAGGTAGGTCGTTTTACCTTTCAAATTCCCAGCTGGAGAAAAACCTATTCAGCTGACTTTGATCGTATTATTTGTTTCTTGTTCTGCCTTTTAGATACAGGTCGGAATAAAGAGAGTTTATTTAAACTGGATCTTATTAAGATTTCAACAAGGTCATTTATAATATTCAGATTTGATACAAATACAGTTTAATTCTGATAGGATTTCGAAAATATTTTGTTTTTGTTTTTGGGCGAAATAAATGGGACTGTATCATTAAAGTTGAGAGCAAAAAATACAATTTAAAATTTCGCAGTCCTGTTGGAAATCACATGTTGTAAAGGGGATCGTATAGCCAATTTTCTGTAATGGCGGGTTGCGTTTCCTATCTTTGTTGGGCCGAGTGCCGACGTTTTTTGCAAAGTCTCGCCCCTCCCATGCCGAGGGCTGGCTTCGATGAAATTTATGGGGTACACATGTACGCACCTATATACTTTTTAATTTTTTGCTGGCATTTCTAATTCTTATGTGGATTCTAAGTTACAGTCTCTAATAACGCTTCAATTTAATTTACAGTCTTGTGAATTTTACTCAAACAATCATCTTGATACATTCTCATGTCACGTCTTTATAATTTAATATTAACAATGTCAATAGACATCTACCTACATTTAATTGTGTACGTGTATACGTCGGAGCTCCTCAAAGCCACGCACAAGTTTCTGACGCGGGTACGTCATCGTATGTCAGACGTTTGACAGCCGACACCACTCTCGCCTCCCTGCCACCTCCCACACCCTCCTAGATGACGTCACCTATCGAAAGGAATCATTCTGGATGGACACTTTGTCTAGAGAGATTTAAATTTTGAAGTTTGCCTTGTCGTATTTTAAGGTCGTGCTGTTTAAATATTGTGCTGTTTAAAATTTTCAAGTATGAACTCCAAAAACACCTGCTCCAAGCAATATATGTTATCTATGAGACACTGGTCTATTAAAAAAAACAAGTAATACTTACAAAATCTACAAAACTAGCTGTTGCCCACGACTTCGTTTGTGATCCAGAATTAAAAGTATCCTATTTCCTTACCCAGATCATGGTCTATCTGTGTGGCAAATTTCCAAATCCGTTCAGCCGTTTTGGCGTGAAAGCGTTACAAACAAACAATGTTACTGTCGCATTTATAATATTAGTTCGGATATGCTATGCAAAAGGTATCTGATTTTTGTCCCAATATGTTCGCTAGAGCGTGTATTCTTTATTACGAGTTTATGGCATTTTCTGCCACAGCCAAAGTTCATATTTTGCCATTTTATGTGTATGTATGCCTCACAAAAACGTCAAATGTTACAGCGTCGAGAGGGGAACGTTTGGTATTCCTGACAAGACCGAGCCCTACACCATAACTCCTTACTTCCGCCACTCAACTTACAACCTTAGCTACTGTTTAGTAAATACCACTTTTCTCTGTTTGTTTTTTGACGTTTACGATGGTTTCCAGCTGAGTGAGCAGATGTTTCATTAATCAGCGAACAGTCGCGACAGTGCAGCAGCGCTGGCGTCGCGGTTCAATTTTTTTCCTCTTGCGCCCTTAGATTGGATATTGGACACGATTTCCTGGGAAACTTGGCAGAGACTGGGTGGTCGCCAATCAATAGTATATGTATCTATTACGTGTTATATGTTCTGAGACAGATTATAATAATTTATTGTTTCCTTCCTCTTGTTTCTGTTTGCTCTTAGCATAGTTCGTCTAGTCTTAGGGTGTTAGGTCATCGATAGGGTGTTCAAGTTATACAAGGCTTAAAAGTGAAATTTAATCCAAGTAGGTAGGTATCACTGATATATAGTATCAGGATTTGAATTGAGATCTTTTCCTTTGGTTGTTCATCAAAATGTAAAAAACAAACACGTGAAACTCTTAAAGTTATTGATGTCATCGAACCTTACCAAACGAAGGACGAAACATCAATCAGAACACCAACAGAACAATACAACCGGCCCACTACACACATCTCCTCAAATTAAACATCTCATCTCAACTCAACGAGATCCTAAGCCAGAATCTTTTAACCCTCTTCAACTTTATCTAAAAGCAAAAGCAATTTGCATTTCAATGCATAAATTTATCCAACACACGCTCACCCTGTAAAAGTATTGCTATCTCCTCCCCTCTGGGTGCACTCTCGGAATTATTCCTCCGTGAATAGGGGTTCTTTTGTTACTGCATTTTGATGTTATGTATGGGTGCTATGTGGATCTTGGTAAGCATATAAGCCAGGAGATGTTTGAAATTATTTAGTGTTTCATGAGCACTCACAAGTTCTTTCTTAAGCAAACTTTATTTTCTTTTACATTGCTTGTTAACGGACTTTAGCTTTCGAAAATCAAAGCATTGCCATGTAGCTTATAACAATAACAATAATAAGTTCTCATCAGAGCCTATATGTGTTCATCTCTGGCAAATTGATTGTAAGTTACTCGCCTGTCTTTATTTCATCAAAACAGAGATGGCCAATTAGCTGGGTGCATTTTCTGTAAAAACAAGATTAGCTTTTGAAATCAAGTAGGAAAACAAGGGTAGGGCAAAAAATGTAAGAACGGTAAAGATAATACTATCCTTTAGTAATTTTGGAGGATTATAGAGATAGTAATTTTTACAATCAGAGAAAGGTAGTTTACTAAAGTTTGTTCTAGTAAATCAAATATAAGTAATAATGGAACTGACAATGCAATATCACAGAATCATGACATTAGAAATATTCATAACAAAAACGAATCTGCCTGTAATACCGATCGATCAAACGCTGACTGTTACATTTAACTTAAATAAACTAAAATTTCACGCTAACATCTTACTTTCTAATGATCGATCGCCTGGAAAATCGTACTGATTCGACGTAAATATTTTGACACCGAAGAATCGTATGATGAAACAATCGCTTTCGTATCTGAGGGGAATGTTAGAAAACTTAATATCTGTAGACGTTTGATAGATCGGTCTCGGGGGTGTTGGACGGAGCGCTCGGAGTCCGAACAGTAGCGATTCGCTTGTGCTATACAATGAATGGTGAGTTTAGAAACAACTCGTCGCTTGGGACTTTGATAAGATTGGCGGCCGGATGGTTAAAAGTCATACACGGGCTCTTTGTGTAGAGGTACAGTTTGTTCTAAAGATCCCAAGTTGATTGTAAAAGCATTTCACGTACAGTTTTAGCAATTTCTTGATGATAATTGTTAGTTTACTCAGCTATAGCTTTATGATCTCTTATTACACAGTTTTAGAAGCCGAGTGTTAAAATATGAATTGATATTAATTGTACCAAACTTCTTGTTTTATGTGAAAAACGAGAACTTCGTAAACCCGGACGAGCTGTTCATTAAACTGATGTGTTTTTAAAATGAGTAAGCTTTTTCATTTCAAAAGCCTTTTCAACAAATGAACCTAACGTTAATCTAATAGCAGTTTTATCTTAGCACGCCCTTTTGTACCGTGGTGTGTCTTTGCGTCTCGGCGGGCACTGGCCGGCCGGTGCGATCTTTTGAACTGCTAGATTTTGTATATATTTTAAAATAATAACGAAATTATAAAATGTGTACATGTCCTAAAAAACAATAAACCTTATCCTTTGATATATTTTTACGTGGTTTCAAGATGGAATAAAATAAATAATAATCTTCATGTTTTTTTATTATAATCTAGGTTTCTGTGTTCAGACAGCGCTTTACCGCATGTTCGACTTCCCTTCTTTTTTTGCAACGTTTACTACGTTGCCTACTGCCTCTGTAAATACATAGGTTTATGAAAGTAAAAAAAAATGGTACAACCTCGCCTTAAACTAAAATGTCGAACAAAACTCTCTCTCTCTCTCGTTGTTTCGTCGCATCAGTCGTCGTAATAATGATGCTGTAGGTACATGTGCGGATACCAAACAGATTCAGAAAAATGCTTCATAATTTTTTCTATTTATAGTTTAAATTCGTAATTTTGTAGTTTGACACTAGACCAGAGAGTATTTTAACCACATTCACAGCCACAAAAGGACCTGAAAGCTGCTTTGTCTTTGCCGTACCCACTTAAACCAAACTGTCGAACAAAACCCTCTCTCCCCAGTGCACGTTGTTTCGTTGCATCAGTATACATCCGCAAAAAGCGTCTCTCGCCACTACCTCAGAATGACTAATGATGCTGTGCAGTGCGGATTCCGAAAAATACCTCGCACTCGTACCCGTAGACAATAACGATTGAAGTACGTATAATTGGGTTAAATGTTCAAAGATGCCGCGGAAATGGGAAAATATAAAAAAAATTGACGCTCTTTTAAATTTTGAATAGTTTATTTAGGATACAATTTTGTTATTATCATATATCATAAAAAAGAAGATATTTCACAAGTTCGATTTTTATAGAAACTGTTTTAGGTTTTGAAGTAGTTTGACCAGAAACAGTGACTATGAGACCTTGCTGCTGTACTTTCATACAAGTTAACTATCATATTATGATCGGAGAGATCTGTAGGTATAGGTCTTGTATACCTCAAAAACTGCTGATTCGAAAAATCTTGGAGGTAGGTTGCCAACTTCTTATAGGAGTTGTTGAGTATACGAATAGATAAAAGATACTTAAGTCACGTCTAAAGGAGCAAAAAAGATGAAAAAGAAAGTAGTGTATACACCGGGTACAATCAATTTGCAGCCGAAATATCGAATTTATGTTAATTAATTAGTTAATACCTATGTAACTACTTAGATTCACTTCTGATATTCAGAATTTACAGACGATCACCACCTGTCAACCAAAACTCAAATGTCAAAACAGTCACATCAACAAGAAAGCCATCATCATCATCGCACAACAGCTGAAACCTGAACAAAAATCCAGCTCGAAAATCAAATTCACACAAAGACTAGGACGGTAGGTAGGTATAAGCCGATCCTTTTGCACCAGCCAAGAAAAATAGTAGAAAAGCCATTAATAACTGTCACAGTTGCCTTGTTAAATGCATACAATACTTGGAGCTTTTTAAAAGGCTCACAATGGAGACTTGGCTAAATTAAAAGTTTTTCGATACAGCCGCTCGCGACATTGCACGGAACTGGAGTCGGTAATTATTGTACGTCGCTGGTACGGTTAGCAAATTTAAATTAAGGGCTGTTTTGAATTCTTTATTATAGTTATGGTGTCAAATTGTGGTTTTGTCCTAGCAATGTTACTCGTATACATTATTTTATGACCTGTAATTATGAGTAATTTCATTAATAAATGCAGCTATTAGTAACGAGAAAAAGTGCTTATGTTAAGTAAGATATTCTTGTTAAAAAACGCAATTGAATTAAAGACTGAAATAGTTAAAGTTTAAATTAAAAACAATCTACCAAATCCCGGGAAAAATGGCGTTATTTTGAGGAGGACGAAGAGATTGCAAAATTTATTTTGTGTAGCGTAAAAATAAGTAGAGCAGCAAATAAAACCAGGAATAACGGCTTTGCAGAATCATTTGAACACCCAGGTTATGTTTTCATTTTATTTACATAGCGTTTTACCATTCATTTAGGATTTAACTTTTGATATTAATGATAATAATGAATACTAAGTATGATCTGTTTTTTAAGAAAAAATAAAGTTTTGATCATTTTTAAGAGGTTTTTTTGTTCATTGGAATGTAGAATAATACTAGATATTATTCAGTATTCGACGAATAACAAACAACACCGAATAGGTAATAGAGTAATCACGGAATCTTTTAATACCAAGAAGATAAAAATTAACTTATCATTAGAATAAAATATTTACCACGTTCTGAGAAACTTCATAATTATAATCGACAGTCAATTTACTTGTCATCAATATTTATATACCGTCTAAGTCAAAAGGTACCTAGGTACTTACATAACAAAGTTCTCTGAAACGGAAAATTGTTGATAGATGATCTCTGATTCCTATAAAACAACAACAATATATGTGGACATAAATAATTAGGTGGTGAGGTACGTAACACATTTATTGTATAAACAAGAAGCACAACAAAAAAATTGCGTATGATCATCAGACATAATTTCGGCTTCTAATGGTAAAACAATTTTTCAAATCGGTCCAGAAGTTTCGGAGCCTATTTCAATACAAACAAACAATCAAATCTTTCCTCTTTATAATATTAGTGTAGATGAACGTATTTCTTGCTTCGGACTTAACACTATAAGTAACACAAAAGTTTTCACTTGCTATGTAAAGTCCAATATTCCTTAGATACCATAACTTTTCTAATTTTCGTAACTAAATGATAACGGCCACACGGGTCGATAAAAGGTTAACTACTTGAAGGACACTGAGCGAGACACAATTGAAGTTTTATTGTTATTACTTATCACGTTGAGGGGCGTTAAGTGTCCCGCAAAGTGTAATACTTCACTTGCCGCGGTTGGTTCGTAGAGGGTGGCCATCCATCACATATCGAGACCCCTCCGCGTCTCGGAAAGCACGATAACCATTGGTCCCGACTGTCATTAATAAAATAATAATAATTATAAAAAAAATAAACTCACCACAATATTTGAAAGTTTACAAGTAGACATTGATTAGAATTAGGCTATTAATACACATTACAATATTGTGGGAGACTGGTGTCTTAGCTAGGGCAAAAACCTGTGTTTCAGGACACCAGGTCTCCACCACGAGTAACAATGTCTGGGCGTACTATAGCATTACACCATATACAATCATGTGGCGAGTACAGCGTTGTGGAGAGTTGTGCGATTGTGTACGAGAGTGAGTGTTTGATTGTGTACATAATGTGGGTATGTGTGTGTGTGTGTGCAGTTATGAGTTAACTTCACGTTCACGTTCAGTATTATCGTATGACAGCTTCAGCAGCCAACTAGTTGCTTTTCAATTTGTTGCTAGGCAAAGTGTATATGTCAAGAATAATAATAATAATAATAATACAAACTGGGTAACCTTTACGTTTTTTTTTAAGTTTATCAAGAGGAAGCAAAGAATGACGGCGTAAAACCGCACGTAGAATGAAGAGTTTGCGAACGTTGAGGACTTCTGATTCTGAATAGAGTCGGCAGTTGGGTAATCTCTGCGCTTGAACTGCATAACTTTAAGTATGACCCTCTGCGCTCGTTCAACCTGAATCAGGTGAGTCTTGCAGGTTCCTCCCCAAGCAGAGATACAGTATGTAAGAACAGAGACACACAGGCTCTGATAAACAAGAAACAGGGTTTCACGATCAGCTGAGTGTCTCAGTTCTTTGTAAATATAAATTAATTTTCTGATTCGCGAGCTTAGTGCATCAGTGTGGGGGCGCCAGCTAAGATGCTCATCAATTACCACTCCAAGGTTGCTTGTAACTAGTGACAGGGAGAGACAAGTGCAAGCGTTGTTACTGTGATCCAGAAAATTCAGGCAGGTATGGGCTCTGATTATACTAGACTCTATGGGAGGGGCGCTCGTGTGAGGTAGAGAGAAGCGGACAATCTTGGTTTTGCCAATATTAAGAGTCAACAAATTCGCCGAAAGCCATGTCATCACTCGTTGAAGTGATAGCTCCGCCCTGAGTTTAGCATTATCCCAGTTATGGTCATATATAACCAGTGCCGTATCATCAGCTTAAGTGAATATATCGCAGTTAGGTATTGATAAGCGGCACAAATCGTTTATGTATAGTAGGAAGAGTGTGGGTCCCAAAATGCTTCCCTGGGGCACACCGAAACGGATGTCTTCATCATCACTATACCATGAGTCGATTTTCACACATTGTGATCGATTTGACAAATAGTCTGAGAAGATTTTAAGTGCTATACCGCGGATTCCAATGGTTTCCATCTTCGATATGAGTGTAGGTACAGAGACAGAGTCAAACGCCTTGGTCAAGTCAAGAAAGACGCCAAAGCACTTTAGCCCCTCATCCAACTTGGTTACTACAAGACCTGTGAGGTCCAAAACCGCATCCTCAGTTGAGATTCCCCGTCTAAAACCATATTGATTGTTAGCTAATATTTTATAATTTGCAAGATATGTGGCTTAAGACTCTTGTTGACAATCCGTTCTAGGATTTTAGACAAGGAGCTCAAGACGAATGAAATCGGTCTATAATTGTTAACGTTGGATCTGTCACCACTCTTGTAGATTGGATGAACTACAGCCTTTTTGAAAGCATTGGGGAAAGTACCAGACTCGATGGCGCAGTTACAGACGTGTGTATGGGAATAGCTAAATAAGAGCTAGACTGTTTGAGAATACTTGCAGGAATCTTGTCACACGCAGTGGCACAGTCACAGTCAGTGACATTATATACCTATTTTTTTTATTATTTTTTTATTTTACTTTATTAGATTATTTTATATTTTGTAAATGTGAGAACGTCGTAGGCCCTGTGGATTATAAATTATAGACAATTGTCTATTTGTTTAACATATAACTGTTGACAGGCCTACACTGTCCTCCCATACCTGTTAATCACTAATTGGAAAACATTGTAAAAGACATATTTTTAAAAGAGTAACCATGGAGTTTCTTGCCGGCTCTTCTCCATGGGAAACGACCAATTGGAACCGTGCACCTAGAATCTGACGTTTCATAAGTGCCCATGTAGGTCTATGTGAAATAAAATATTTTGATTTTGATTTTGAGTCGCTGCGTAAGCTTTCAATAATCCTTTTAACATCAGCTTCGTCAACCGGCATAATGGCAATGGAATTGCATGCTGAGAGTTGTGTCGGGCATTCAACTTGGGATCTAGAGGGAATTTTAATTTTAGAAGCTAAACCCACACAAACAGTAACAAAAAAACAATTTACCTCATTAATGGATACCTTGGTGTCAGCAGAGAAGAAGTGCACTTAGGGACTGAGGGGGGGAGTTCTGATTTATTATACCGTTAATAGCTTTCCATGTGGCCTTGGTATTTTTATTTTTAGCTTTAAGCAACGAATTTTTATCGTATGACCTTTTTAGTTTTTTAAGAAGTGAATTGAGATAATTTCGGTATCTGGTGTAGGTTGTCACAAGAATATTATTATCGGGAGATGATTTCGATTTTTTATGAAGCCTGTCTCGATTTCTAATGCACCGAACTAGACCTGGTGTCATCCAGGGCTTTAGAATGCTACATTTCATGGGGACACGAACATTATAACTGTGTTTTGCAATCATTCATTCTTGTGCTGTCAGTCTAGAGACGACGTTTGGAGTCGTTACGGGTAGTCAAGAGCCTAAAAGTCTGACAACCACGTATTGTGTTACCTAGTAACTGCTCAGATGGGCAGTCGCTTCATGTAAAACACTGGTATTCAGCTGCAGCTGTGAAAAAATGTTAGGCAGATTGACAGTTTCCAATTTTAAAATTGGTGCTTGTCAAGTAAACATAGTCGTCTTGGAAACGGATAGTGTCAAAGATTCAATTGTTTATATCTGCTCAATGTAGGTACCTAAATGTCAAACCAATGTTATTGCTATAATTTACTTGTTCGCATTTCAAATGATTAAAGTACAAATTACAACCATCGTTAAGCAAATTTTTGTGCGGACCATACACCCTAGGTTGGTACGTCAACTGACACTGGTTTGTAAAGACACATTTAAGCGGAAAAAAAATCAAAATTAATGATATCGGTGGCAGCTACTAGGGCACAGTTGAATACTTTTCTATAGTTCCACCTCAGTACGTCCGTTGTGTGGGTTTCCTTGTCCTAGCCATTTTTGTTCAGAATACGTGATTGACAGAAAAACTGTTCGTGTTCAAGAAGTTCGATATCCCTTGGTTACTATTCCTTTCCCAGTTTTGAAATCGGAGCCTGTCGAGTAAACAGAAAAAAGTCGTAGTCAACACTGATAGTGTCAAAAAATCCATTGGTTAAGTTGTTTTCCATTTAATTACCAACCCAGTCATTGGCGTAGCTAGCTGGGATTTGGTCTAGGGGGGAGGGGGGGGGTAGCCGTCCAGCTGAACTAACCATAGTCATTTAATGAAACATGTTAGATGACACCTAGTAATAAATAATCCAACTAAAACGTTTCATGTAAAGTAGGTTGTCGAGACTGAAATAATGTTTTCACTGTTCAAAAGTTATCAGATCTATTGAGAGCCAAGCTTCTAATTTTAACTTGATACCTCCACGCGTTCCTGAGAAAAAGGGTCTTGACAGAAAAACAGACGAACGGACGGACAACGAAGTGATCCCATAAGGGTTCCATTATTTCATTTTGACTTAAAAGATTTGCTTTACTTTGACTTTAGACTAATCGATTAAACAATATCAGATTAGTCTTCGATACTGGCGATTTTTCTGGCAATGCCCACCTTTGCCTCCCCCCCCTAGCTACGAACATGAACCCAGTTTCAGTCTGGTTTCTAAAGACACATTTAAGCGGAAAAATAAGAAAATTTATCACAGGTTAAATACTTTTCTATAGTTCCACCTCAGTACATTCGTTTTGTGAGTTTCCTTGTCCTTGCCATTTTAGTTCAGAATACTTACGTAGATAATTGACAGAAAAACTGTATTCAAGCAATTTTGGTTAACAATGGTTGGAGACAAAAAGTTAAGGTTAAGATGAGGTAATTTTGGTGTTGACGGTAAGTGGAAGAGGTTTTTATTATTTTTCAAAAATATTGATAAATGTTTACAATACTTCCTTATCAGGTTAGCTAGACAGTGCTATATTTCAACGTGAAGTAACTTTTGAAAGTTTTTGTAGCGGGAAAGCTTTTTACTTCATATCGTTGATAGGTATGTTGGTAGGCATGAAATGTACTTTTTAAAATCATAGTAATACAAGTATCTACTGAAAAATTGCTTTGCTTACCGAATATAGCCAAAAAAAAGCAGTTTAATACTTTGCTGTCTAATTTGTTTTATTTTCAAGCTTACGTGACAGAAGTCTACACACACTCATCTTCTCCAACCATTCACCTCAATCAGCACGCATACAATTCACGAAACACTGACTATCCCATCACACGGCCTGGATAGCACCTTGATTGACTTATCATTTCAATCTCACTGACTACCACGAGAACACGAAACGATATCACGCGCGACAACATCGACACAAGCTCTTTCTACAACATCCTTTGTGTTTATTGTTCAGTGTCGTAAATCAGACTGGCGTCGTAAACACGCAATGTATAACAAACCATTTAAGATGTCGAAGAATTGGAAGGTTTCTGGGTAGGTAGTAAACGCGGAGGCGCTTGCCTCCGCATCATCAGCTGATAACATCTCCAGACAGTCGGTGTGACGTCGAAACCTGATCTCCCGTCAATGTTTTGACGTGGGATGCAGTACCTACGTCTAGGTAACATATTATAAAGGTATTTACCTTTAGGTAGGCAGGTAGGTATATGGCAATGTTATGTTTGGAAAAAACGGGTATGTGGTGTTTTGGTCTTGTTTTGCGAGCTGTGAGTTTAATTTGGCAGACTTTTTGGATCGTTTGGTTTCGTTGAATTAAATTAACATGTAAAACAATACTTGAACTATTTTACTAACGTGGAATAGGTAGTTATTTAATAATCTTGTTGGGTATGCATGCATAGAAGACAAACAACTAGTTACCAGATAGTCCAAAACAGCATTTTCATATTGCTTAGCAAACTAGATCCAGCTATCAAAGTAAAACAAAACAGCCGAAGAAAGTGTAATCTAATTTCATCCCCCAATTCCATCAAACGAACCCAAAGAAATTGTATATCGATCTTGAAATTTTAATTACTCTAACAGTGAGGCAATCAGGCGAAACCCTGTGACCCATTTTAAAAGTTTTATACGTACCGAAGCAACGAGGGGAGTGATAAATGAATAACATCAATCAGAAGAATAAGTGTTGCAAATTCTCACCCGGTAAGTTATCGTGGAGGAAGGCCCGACTTGTTTAACGATAAAAATGATCGAGTGCGTTGTATTCTGTATTATCTGTGCTCGAAGAAGGCTTCAATTTTGGCGGGATGCGGTGTGTATTTACGAAATCAGTTTTGGTGTTGTGTGTGATGTGTGGTGGTCGTTGTTTTAACGGGATTTAATTATACAATTTTGGAAACTTTTAACTCAAATGTTTGAGGTAGATATATGAAGACTTTAAGTCTTTAATGTATCATTAACTTTGAGCCGAAATAACGGGAAATAAAGATAGACGTCTTTGAGGTGCTTTGTCGTCCAGCAGTGGGATGATGCAGGATGACAATAATCTAAGTACGTAATTAAGACAGATTAAACCCTTTTTGTTACTATTTATCGTTGAGTAAACCCAGACACTCATGTTTGCCTCTGGCATAAACAACCAGATACCTCGACATATCTATCAAACACGAAAAGCAATCAAATTAAAACATCTTGCCCAGTTGCTCCACTCTAGATTTGAAATTGTGTCTTCACTCCAGTCAGTACATTTCGTTCAAACTTTTAAGTGAAACGTTGATTCCAAAGTGGATCGAAGATCCGAGCTGACGGCAGAGCGATTGTTTTGAAGAGGGGCGAAACTAGTTAAGAAGATAACATTGCATTGATGTGGAGGAAACAAAATTAATGGAAGGAATATCGACACTGTCAATCCACTGATAGCGCAAAGATATTGTTATAAAGATAGAAGTAACAGACTAGACTTTGAAAATGAAAATAATATCCCAGACTAGCTGCTCCGCTGCTGCCCGCGGTTTCATCCGCATAAATCTTGATCCCGTGGGAGTATCGGGATAAAAAGTACTCTATGTGTTAATCCAGGTTATAAACTATCTGTGTACCAAATTTTATCCAAATCCGTTTAGTAGTTTTTGCGTGAAAGAGTAACAAACTTTCATCCATGCTCACAAACTGGCGCGTTTATAATATTAGTAGGATATAACAAGTACGTCATGTGACAATTTTCAAACTTTCATTATCAATTCCTCCTCGTCCTTGCGTCGTACTCCTCAATACTGAGGGTCGTGATCTCCCTTCAGTATCACCTTCTCTCGGATAATCTTTCTCCATATGTCTGGCCAGACCATCGTATTGGGCTGCGTCCACGAGGTATTTCAAAATCAAAATCAAAACATTTTATTTCACATAAACGTACATGGGCACTTATGAAACGTCAGATTCTAGGTGCACGGTTCCAATTGGTCGTTTCCTATGGAGAAGATCCGGCAAGAAACCCCATGGTTACTCTTTTAAAAATATTTGTCTTTTACAATATTTTTTAGTTACAGTGTTATTAGGTATGGACAGTGTAGGCCTGTCAAAAAGTACCATATGTTAAAAATAGACAATGGTATATAAATTTAGAATCCACAAGGCCTACGACGTTCTCACATTTACAAAATATAGAAATAATCTAATAGAATAAAATCAAAACTAATAAAAAATTGTAGGTATATAATGTCAAATAATGAAAACATTATGTCAGAGTTATTTATAAGTCAATATCTAATAATAAAAAATAAAAATTAAACACCATTATTTGGGAGCAGTTATTAGAAATTTACAAAGTGATGCCGTTTATGAGGTACCAGGGAAGCCACATGTGCAGAGGGATTTTCCCATCCACCATGCCGGTCACGATTAGCTTTTCTAGGTTGCCATCGTCTTTCCTAGCAATGTGACCGAAGTATTCCAATATTCTGCGCAGGCACTCGGATAACAGCCGTGAGGAGATTTTGAGCTCTCGCAGTATGGAGACGTTTGTCCGATATGCTGTCCAGGGGATACGCAGCATCTTTCTCCAGCACTACATCTCAAAAGCGTCAACTCGTTATCGGTCAGCAGCTTTCAGCGTCCAAGTCTCAGCGCCATAGTTTGGTTTTGGTTTTTACGGAAATGTTGCGATCTCTCCAGATTTTATGAAGCTGAGACATGGCGTCTTTAGCCATGACAATTCTCCTGCGCACTTCCCTAACGCAAGCACCATTGTTGGTGATTAAACAAACTGACACCCTACGTCAATTTCCCGTCATGCCGTCAGCCATTTTGTACAACTGTCAAAGAATGACAGTTGAGACTTGATTATACGAACAATTTAAGTTGGTAGTCAATCTGCTTTTTTTTTAGTAGTAATATGATGTACATAGAATATATGTTAACACATGTCAACGCAAAATATAATAATAACATGTTTAAATGTTTGTAAAGGCGAAATGTAGCCTATGTAACAAAATTATTCACGATTTGTTTACAAATAGAATAAGATCATTTGTAAACTCATTTATAACAACCTTTGTAGTAATAAAGACCTTGAAAATCAATCAATCAATATGCTTTACCTTTACCTATGGACAGGTATTATTCTACAAAACCTAAGTATGCTTGCCTAGATGTTCAAGATTGTTAAATTTTTATTTAACAATGTAGTCCCGGTCACGATCCAAAAAAGTCCATTTAAAAATATAAAATAATACGTCATTATCAGTACCTATCATTGTCAGCTACTGCAAATCTAACCTCCACAATCCAGTAAGATATGTAGGAACAACATGATATCCTTTTGCAAGACTGGCTGTCAGACTTTCTTCTGACTACACGTAACACGTTACTGTCAAAGACAAAAAAACTTATGGTGGTAATACTTTAATAGTAAACGAGCTATTTTATGAGGAGCATCACTACTTAAAATCTTTTGTGTACTCCCTCCAATTGAATTATTAGTCGTTAATCCATATTGAATAAGATAAGTATTAAAACTAAGTATAAAATCCCTTTAAGGGGTTAAAGTACCTATTAAAACCCTTTCTTCAATGTGTACTAATCAAACACGTAAGATAAGACGAATTAGGCGTGATAACCATCTTGTGTCCACGAGGGTTACGGAAGGTGTTCTCATCAATAATGTGTTATCTTCGGGCGACAGACCGGCTACTGTGGACACGGTGGCAGTGGACTGTTCCGACAACCTGTAATAAAGACGTTTTTTTGTTGCTGTGTATTTAAAGTTGTTGGATGCTTCTGGTCATAGGAAAGGAGTAGGACAGTGTATGCTTTGAAAGCAACTGTTAGATCCTGAACTTTGGATCTAGAAGACCGCAAAATGATATTGATGATTGATGATCTTAAAGCTGAGCTCTGAAGGAAGTCGTACCTAGTAGTAGTATCACTCTGAATGTGAGACAAACTTTCATCATCACAAACACCGGCACGGCTTGGAAAACTGTTAATGTGGTAATAACTGTTCATTATTAATTTGCGAATGTCGTCCTACACTTGCGGGCTCGCGTATTCGTACTAATGTGACTGACCCGCATTAGCCGAAAGATGTCCACTGCTGGCCAGAGGCCCAAACATTGCTACAGCATGTGGTCAATGGTCATGGTCCTCCAGGTGATGGTCACGGAACCATGGATCATTGTATCCAGACCTTGAATTTTGATAGGACTCCAAATCTAACTTTAAGATAGGGATATCTCGATCCTTCATTTAGGGGTCGATATTGAAACCCAGACCTTAAGAATAGCACGTTAATACTAAAAAGTTCAAAAAAAAATAACGTCGCATCCACTCATTAGATTTCTCACAGAAGCACGACTCCAGATCGGGGACAGTTTTAGGCAACTATTAAAAAATAACCCTGTCAAACGCTATTAATCAATGTTCGATAAGGCAGCTTCAAAATGGGCGATCTATGTTGTAAGGTGATTTATTTCATGAGTCCGAATACGATTGAAAGACTAACTGACCCAGTTGAACCTGACCTCTCCTTTCACTCTAAGATGCCCTCTTGCTTCTATATGTTGTATGGATACAGGAGGCGGGGAAGGTTTTCGATTCTGGTCGTTTTATATTAGCGATGGGCGATAGTGGTCGTTGTATTGACAACGTTCTATGGACAATGGGCAATAGTGTTATCAGAACATCACATGATTTTCTGTGTATGTACGATCGTATGAAGTGAATCAGTACAGTGTTAGGAACAACCTTGATATGTAGATTAGTTAGTGGTCACAATATGTTAAATGTCCCATTTTCCCTTTTTGTTTTCTATTTTCCTAACAGATCTTATGGCATAAACATTAAGACCTGAAAAAATATCCATAATATAAGTCCTTTATGAAGGGTTACTGGTTAAAGAAAAGAATCTTATGGTGTTTTGAGCGAACGGACACAGCAGTGAGTTCGCTACATAGGGTGCAGATGTCGTTGTCCTGATTACAAGAAACAAAAACAGAGCACAAGTACCTACCTAACTTAGTATGAAATTTTTAACATTTTTGTTTTTTTATTCAGTGTTAATTTGTGAGTACATAGTGATATTATGTTGTAGTCTTTTTCTATAATGTGCGCGCATCCAACCTTTATTTTGTCTGTAAAAAAAAAACACTTTGTAAAAGGTCGTGTGCAAACTTTACTCTAGCTTCATCCTCAGCTGAATCCAGAATTTATGTACATAAAATAGATTATCTGGATAGTTGATGTTCTAAGTAAATGATAAATTTAAGTTGTAAATAATTTACCTAACTCGTCGATGCCAGAAGGCCACTTAAAATTCAATTTTATCTTGACTATAATGAATATTGTCATCAAATGTAATTTAATTTGATAATCATTTAATTTATGTTGTAATATTCCATTGCTATGTGTTCTCAATTTTTTTATTTTCAGATATGGTAAGTTCTCCTAAGTATGTTTTGCAAGAAAGATACCAATAGACCTACTTCTCAATTCGCCGCAAACAATTAGTCATCTGTTCATATTTTCGAAGCTATTTTCAATAAAGATCCTAGCCAGCATTTTGATGAAATACAACTTCTATTATCGGATTAAAAAGAAAGGCGATCAAATAAAATACATCGCACATAGTCGGCATTATTTAGCTACGCAACGCCACCTATTGTTAACAAAATAGAAGTAATACCCTGTTCGCTGGCCTCTACGCGCGTCGTAGCGAATGCCTACGCAACGTTACGTTGTGCTACATGGATATTATAATTGGTAGTTACTGCCATCTGTCGTCGAGTAGCATGCGTTAAGCAATTACATATTATTCTAAATATATACCTACATAGTATTTGAAAACAGCAGTAAGGTCTGGTCGAAGACTATTTACCCACTTTTACAGAGGTATAGATTCTAGCTCGGAGGGCTCTATGTTAGGTTGTGAATCACAGCAAATATACCAAAACTGAATTTATATGAGGCCAAATATTAAAGCTTTTGTAATTGAGATAATCTTTTATATATTTTGCACCTGTGAATAACATAAATAATGATATCAGTTATTGTACTACCAATGCCTATCATAAAAATAATCACTTCCATTACCATAGCTTGCATGAGTTTCGCATTGACCGTTCTGAAGATAAAGAATGTTCGCATCCTCATCTCAGACTCAATCTTTTTTACGTACATTTTTGTTATTGAGTGTTGCTGGGATGAGATTGCTACTTGAAATGTGACAAGCAATCAAAGGAACAATACTGCCTATGTTTTATTTAATCGACTTCAAAAAAATTAGGAGGTTCAAAATCGTTTTTTTTCTGTTTTATAATACCAATATAAGGCAACGCAGAAAGTTATGGTGTATGAAAAAGATTTTAGCTCAGTCCTAGTCTGTATCAAGCCTATCAAAGCCTCATCGCTTCATTTTGCCATAGCTTGAGCTATTTATTGAGTAGACTCCTGCTTTTGCACAATCATGCTAAGTTATCAATTATTAATATTAATCTAATGAATAGGTAGCCTGTGAAACTGTAAAGAACTTCCATTTTGAAATGGATGATTGGCATACTAGGCACCGAAGTACTTATGTAGCTGAAAGCATTCAATTGCATTTTTATGCATTCGGCGTGCAGTTCTTATGCACTCAACTGAAATATAGCATTTGTTGACATAGTCCAGTTTGCAATCAAACTCAATTTGCAGTCAGAAAGCAATTGAAGTTAAGCCTAACGTACCTAATAACCAATTTACTGTGAATATACTAGTTTTTCATTAGAAAATAAATGTTGTTGGTCAAAAAACTTTCTTTAAGTTGATTCTACTAACCGACAACATAAATACAATAGGTATTATAATCATTTTCTTTAAATAAATCTAATAGATCTAGTAAATATTTTGAATATAAATTTATTTATATTTATATAGATCAATCTCAAAGAAACTGGGCGCTTTAAATTGGTATCTGTGTTAATTCCTTTCTACTGTAGGTATATTTTTATCGGAATATTTAAAAAGAACTACTTATAATTAAGTACCCACTTAATTTAATTGACTCAAGACTGGATAGTACACAATGATGAGGAAAATAAATTCAGGTAAATAAGGGAATAAACTTTTTATTAAATTTATTTAGGAAGTTCTCTTGTTACTTAAGCTTCATCATCAGCCTGTAGCAGTTCACTGCTGGACGTAGGCCTGTCCAATTGAACGCCACTGAGCTCGATACTCGGCCACACCCATCCAGCATTGTTGACTGATTGATAACAAGTCTGAAACACAAACTTTTAGGAAACACAACGCACAATTATGCTTTACAAAACCATAGTTCGATCCTAGATTAGATAGGTAGGAATATTTTATTCTTTCATTGTGTTTCTTGTTTCGTAAATTGTTTTAATTATAGTTTTAACTGCTGTTCACACTATGTTGTTATTACGTTGAATTAAATTTTGCTTGTCCGTTACGTATGTAGGTAGGTATCTTCGATAATTTCCTTACCTCCAGAAAAAAAATATCAATTTGTTGTTTTTTATGTAACTCAAAGCATTTAATTCATATAAACCATTTACAGGCACTTTTGAATTGTCAAGGAGTCGGTCAGTCAGTCAGCAAGAAACTCCATGGACACTCTTTTAAATAATATTGTTGTTACAAATATATTAGTTTAGTGAGAACGATACAAAAGCCGTACACGTTAAAAGCGTCCAGAGTGCAGCAAAACATAATTAAAAACAATCTAAAAATTTTAATTATTAAAATATGCCGTGGCAGCTAAGAGATGATCAGTCCCAACTGACGGCGCCCGTTCACGAAGATGAGACATGGATCAGCACCATTCAGCTCAACCATTTTGAAGGGAGCTAAATGATCCAACACACGCGCGAGACATTTGAGAGAGCATGACATACTATCAGCCGTCAGGGCACATTCAAGTCAATCTATAACATTACCCGGTAAATGGTAGCTCTATAGTACAAAGTACTCACACCTGTGCGATGCATCTATGTAATAAAAAGGAGATTGAGTTTATATAATGCAAATATATTCTTACAATCTTCAGCAGCTACAACAGCATTTCAAACGTCAATTAATTAGTTGTGGTGTGGAGCAGGATCAGCATTGAGCCAGGCATTTTAATCAGCGATGTAATCCGCGAACTTATAAAATGCCTGCCTGCGTAGTGTGCGTTTTACAAAGAATTTGAAGTTCGTCTCATTCAGTTGAGTATGTGGGGAGGTATTTTATTGTAACATTTTAAATAGACTGTCTAAAGTAGACTCATCTTTCATGGGATACCCCATGAAAGATGAGTCTACTATAGCCAGTCTGAAACCTGGTTGAACTGTTTCAAACTTTCAAAATCTTCTATTATGAGCATAGTCAATTATTTATTAAATAATTATCAATTACTAAACTTATGCACAGTCCTTATCTTGTTAATTATTTTTATTTTGTGATGTTAGCAAATCATTGGTTTGTCCACTACCGTGGGTTTTAAATTGTTACGTTAGTACATCTATACATTGTAGAATAAACTGCTAAAAACAAAAAAACAAAAATCCTCCGAAATAAAGCTACATTTTTGCCAGATCCACAAAAGCATCTATAGCCGAAAACCCGTAAAACTACACTTTTTTCCAAATATTCCCACTATTTCATGAACAATAGCCCGCGAATCGACATGGAGCAATAACAGAGTGCCACTAAAAGCAATCAAGTGTATATCTACGTCATAAATTGCTCTAAAGCCTTTACCGTTCCTGCAATAGCGCAATACGAGGCAATAAACTGTTCACATACTACATATATAACACATTGTCTCTTTATAGGACATAACCAGCGAATGTTATATGTCTAGTGCTTATGACATGGTTACGATACACTGGGTTGGAGAATAAAATGTATCGTAATGGGATTGACGTGAAATAAAATATGAGCTAGGAAGAGGTTCTTACATTGTCGCTAAGAGAAATGCAGTTTTCGTGGTAAATATGTGAAGCTTTGAGAAATTATTATTTACAGTTATATGTCTAGTACATTGAAAATAAAATGTAGTGTTATGGGATTGTCAATGTGAAATAAAATATGAGGAGCTAGGAGAGATTCTTACATTTTCGCTGAAAGAAATGCTAGTTTTTGTAAATGTCAAACTATGACTAAGAGAAACTAATGTTTGTGGTAAAGTATGTTCTTTAATGACAAGCTTTTATTTAACTTGCCCTGTTAGTTGGTAAGTTTGTTAGTTCGTCAATATGTTTGGGTCAAATCTTGCAAGCTGAATTAAGAAGCTTAACCTACGGAGTGTTCTTGCTCTAATACAGTATCTCGTCAAAACATTACTGTATCTCTAATCCTTATTTGCAACTACGAATTATAAAACTGTTTCATAAAATGATAGAAAAAATATTTGAAAGAGTAATGACACGAAAAGCTTTATCCAGACTTTTGAAAGATGAAAAAAGTCCATGGTCACCGCACCACTTTAATTAAATAAGAATACTGAAAGAAACATCTTGTGGAAACATTCTGACTAAAAGATTTCTCCAAAATTCCCTTTTAAAAAACGTTGCTGTTTTTAGTATCTATCTTAGTTATGTGTCTCCCAAAAATCTTTATACACAAACAACAATTAGGCACAAGAAATAGGAAATGAACAAGCCGTCATAATCTTCGTCCAGCCATCTTTCTTCTCATCTTCAGAAACCCCTACCACAGGTTTTCGTTCTTCTTCCAGCCGTCTTCAGAAACTCCTGCCACATATCTTCATTCTTCGATCTCGTCGACATTCCGTAGCGTGGTCTTCCAGCCGTGAGATACCTGTAGAGACGAGCTTCTGATGTGAACTAAACTACAAAAGCCCGGATCTACAGGGTAGATCACGAATGTGCCATGTAACCTTCGAGTTCTTCTTGTTTCAGTGGTAGGATTCGAGTTTCAGTGATAGGTTTCGAGTTTCAGTGGTAGGTTTCGAGTTTCAGTGGTAGGTTTCGAGTTTCGGACGAAGTTTCCGGTTACAGCTGTCGTCCGCGACCTGAAACTTGGAAATATTATTTTTTGTTTTATATTTTCTTTCTTGTCTTCGGTGATTCATAAAAAATGTCATGAATAAAATGTTGTTCTTTTAAAAGTTTTTGGATATTGGGGTTAAGAATAAAGTTTGAGCAAAGCTATAAAATTCATGAAGTGTCTTTATCAAATCATCACGAAATTAAAATTTTGGATGAAAACATATATTTGATATGAGATACAATCACCATTACCTAGTATTTTACACATTTACACATAATTAAAACAACCCAAAACTCCACGAAAATTAATAAAACCCTTTTCCTAAAAGTGACTTAATTAAAGTACGCTAGAACGTAGCAACAATGCCTCCATTGCTGAGCGGGCAACAACATTTTATTATGACGTGTAACCCCATACATCACTTTTAACAGAAGCTATATAAGGATAAAGGCTAAACGTAAAATTAACATGACAGCCGCCAGCATCCGTTTAATATGGAAATCTTGTTAAACACGACACACGTTGCCTATCATTTATAACATTGGAAAATGCGGAGTAAAACGTTTGCTTACGATGAGCAATTTTCATTAAGGTTTGTGTTTAGGGTTTTCGTTGCACTGTTTAAACTCAATCTTTTAGTATTGTATAATTGCAAAGCACATATGTACGTACTATAAAGCTACCATTTCACGTCTTTCATTGACTTGAATGTTCCCTGGCGGCTGAGAGTATGTCACGCTCACTCAAATGTCTCGCTGGTGTTGGCGTGTGTGTTGGATCATTAAGTTCCCTTCAAAATGGTTGAGCTGAATGGTGCTAATCCATACGTTATGTTCGTGAATGGGCGCCGTTAGTGGGGACTGGTCATCTCTTTGCTGCCACGGCTTATTTTAATTTCCGCATTGTTTTTTTGCGAACGCCTTTAACGTGTACGTTTTTCTACATCGTTCTCACATGTATAATTTCAACATGACTGACGTAACAAATTTTATGTAACAATATTATTTAAAAGAGTGTCCATGGAGTTTCTTGCCCTTTCTTCTCCATAGGTACCTACTACGCTTTGGAATGGGCAACTAGCTTCATCTTTCTGACTGACCGACCCATTGACAATTCAAAAGTGCCTGTAAATAGTTTATTTGAAACGAATGCTTTGAGTTTGAGTTTGCAATTTTATTACGATTGATCGGATAGTGTTAAGTGTGGTAGTTTAGGGTCAAAATCTGTGTTATACTTCTCCATAACTCCATTTTAAAGTGTGTATTTTGGGTACGGGTATTATTTAATAGTTTAAAAACATTCCCGGAAGGTCGTAAGGGAGGGTTTTAAATCGTTTTGAAGTCTTTACAAAACACTTACCCTAAGGCAGAGTGTTATCTACCTAAACATTAAAACAAACGAAACGTCTGATTGAATGAGACGCAAAAATCATTGCCTGTTTCGTAAGAAAAAAAATCATCCCCGACAAAAACTCACCGCCTTCCAGAATACAATTTACGCTCAACAATACAACACTTTCATCCTAATCTGATTGCATGACGAGGGATCACAAATCAGAGGAATCAGCATCGAAGCCTCGCGGGATACGCCACAGAAAAATAATCTCGTCGTGTTTCCGCAAATCATTGTGACCATTGTATAGTCGATAATGTAGTTGAGGAAAGCGGGCCTCACAAAAAGGTTCACTTAATTGCACGAGGGAAGAACGCTGAAAGGCGAAAGGCTTTTGTTTCCCGCGAGGCCTTTGTACGAGCTCACCCGATCGACTGACTCATCAATTTCCCCAGATTGACGTAAATGGTTGAGTCTTAGATTGCGCTAATACGGATAGACGGAAGACACTTACGAATGTACACTTATGGATGTTCGAAGCGGTAAGATGTCAGATTTAGGGTTTTGGGAAAGTTCTGGCAAACTTTTGGGAAAATTCCTTATTACGTTAACATTATGACGTAACACAGTTTAGAATAGTGAAAGAGGTAAATAAATATTCTGATTTTAAAATAAAACATACTTCAATTTATCATTTTCGTTCAGATGTTTGAATAACTTACCTACAATTAATGCGGTAAACTTAATTTAAATTAATTTCTAAATCGCTCAACTCGAAAATCGTACTATTCGTTACATTGATTGACAAGCATCTCCAACTAAACATTACGAAAGCATAATAATAGAACCATTACATAAGTCAACCGTGCAAACACGAGGAAAACACGGCACTTAAACTATATTAACTATCGGGTCTAACGACGCGCATCGACTAAGCTTAATCGAACCTCATTTATAAATCTTCGAGCAACTAAGACTACCTATTGGTGGCTCACGTAAATATCTACCAGCAATTAGCCCAAATAGAACAAACGTATTACAACGTTTGGGGGACAAAATCCCCCGTAGGTGGGAGCGGGGGAACTAAGGGGGCGCCTAAGTTCCCCCGGCCTGCGCAATGTCGTCCCGCCATCATTAATCTTGCCGCTCAGCAAACAGTCCTCCACAAGAGCAACTTTAGAGCTGTACCCTGTCGATAATGTAAGTAAACTATAGTAGATATGAGCGATAACTGCCTAGAGACCTACCCAACCCAGCGACGGTTCTTAATTAATTGGATTTTAGATATAGCCCCCAGAAATTTGCCTACTACAGAATTTAATGGCAGTTAATTTTGATTTGTTCAATAAAGGTTGATAATAAAATGTTTTACTAATTTTGTTTATTTAAGCGGAAATCATTTTATTATTTGTATTGTGAAATAGATAGGACTTTGCAAATACAAAATTTTTAATGAATTCTATCCAGAAAGCTAATATTAGTTACGATATTGTAAGACTAGTTTATTGGTATCTCTAAGGTTACCTACAGCCCTAGACGACAGCAGGCACATTTAAAGGTTATACGAATATCTTAGGAGAAAAATCCTTACAAATTGGAGCGATCAGTCTTCTTAAGTCTCGACTCATCGATACGAATTCGTTTGCTAATGGAATCCCTATCTCGGGACGATTTTATGGAAATATTCAACTGAAAGATTTTGCTTAAGATTCTTATTGGAGTGTATAAAAAGCGATCGTCTTTTATCTAAATTCTGGGGATCGCTGATAGCGGTATTTTTTGTGAAAGAAAAAGGATATATACTTTTCAGTAGGCACCTACGCACTATGTACCTACTTATTAAAACAAATACAAATAGATAAGTTCGTCCGATCATTTAGTACTGAAGGATACAACTGATCACTAGATTTTTGTGACCATAAATAAGCATACCATAGTTTTTACTGAAAAAATATTATCAATATCGAAGTAATCACAACTCGAAGCAATCCAAAAATCTTAATTAAGAAACAAATGAACATCGCTATTGCTACATATTCAGTGATGCTCTTATAAACTTGTAAACTGCCAAACAAAACACAGCCAAAACACAGCAATCATCAAAACATGTTCCGACGTGATCAGAAGTTTACACAGAACGTACCTGCCATTGTTTATTCCAAGCTTTTCTCATATCAGCTTGTTTTCCCCCGAGCATCGGCTGAAACATTCAATCCCAAATGTTACAATTCAATATGCTGACTAAAACAGTCCAACTTTTACTTCACCCCTTTCAACGTGTTTTATTTACAAGCAATATGTCTCCATATGTCTGAGCACATAATTTCATATTTGTACTCGGGATATTTTGTTGGGAGCCCTAATATACCTACATAAAACTGTATGGAAAATCGGATTGTAACTGGTAGAGCATAAATATTATTTATGAAGCAGAGAGATAACATAAAAGGATGATCAATTTAGCTATCTCAAAACCACCTATGATAAATGTGGACTTTGGGCCTTTATTTATGCTGGCTACTCGTAAATTTATTAGGAAACCTACCAACCTACCAATATATATACCTACCTATATATTGGTTGCTGGTAGAGAATGCCTAAGGCATTAAGTCTGCCTTTGTACCTCTTTGGGTTCGAAAAGTTTAAATAAATAAATAAATAAGTTAGGCTCGTTTACAATCAAGCTAACTAGAACTGATATTTTCACCAAGGTATGAAAACATTCCAAATACCTCGGGCAGAAATGACTCATGAAAATAAAATAAAACATAATAATTTACTCTCCACAAAAAAACGAAGTTTAAAACGTAATTAAGGGCATTAAGTTATGTGTTTTAACACGGACAATGCGAAGTGAAAAGTACGTTTTACCCTATGCGCAAAAATGCGTACGTGTATATTTTTAACAGAGTTATAGACATAAAGTGAATGACCCAATATTGCTCGGTTAATTGCTGTTACCGGAAATAACAAACCCTAAGCTGTTAAATAACAGTATCCATTTTAAAACAAGTAATTAAAAAAACACAATTTTTCACATAAAAAGACAAATTCTTGTTATAAAAACGGACATCGTAAAGACTTTTTCCGCCGTATATTTACAAAAGTTTTACATAATAAGTGAACATAAAAATGTACTTGAGTTTTAGTTTTGCCTTTCAAATGATAACGTCGCAAAAAGACTTGATTTTAGCATACCTATGTACTATCTTTTTCGTTTCATAAGTACTTTACAGTTAAACGTAACAATCATGTATAAAATGAGCGCGATTAGGTAGTTAGGCGAAGTACGTCCAAAATGACAAACGGTTTTGTGTTTTAATCATATATTTTAAATTAACATAGTACAATCAGACTTTAGTTGAAATCCCTTAGTAACTTAGGTTAACTTAACATATTATAAATAGGAACTATATAGAAAATCAAATTTATATAAATCACAAGCACTAAGGAACAAAATGATATACACATTAAACACGAAAGTTATGAAGTAAATATTTTACGGACGTCGTTTTAGGGTTCTTGGGACATCAGCATCTTCTTCGTGTATGGTATCTCGCAGGTCAACCTGTGAGGTTGTCGTCTGCTTGAGCGGACTAGCCTGTGGTGCCCTAATAAATTAAGGCCTCCAGCCAGGACTTAAACTTACATACTAACTAAAAACTAAGCGACTACTCGCTAAGGCACCCCCTGTGGGGTACGGTGGGGTACGAAGCCCTAGCGAATACTAGCTGGATCAGGATTTGAGTGATTTTGGGACGAATTTAAAGCTACAGGCTCAGCGACGCGGAATGGATCGAGCAAGGTCGGGGAGAGCGTGGAATTGGGCGTCACGGCGGGCCTCGGCGGCGAGGACGGTAGGACGGTGATCGGGTTTTGCGCTTGTGTAAAGTGCTGGTGGCCTTACTGCTCTCCTGGAGGAGGGTAGTGGCGTCGTCGGGGGCGATTAGGGTATGCCTTGGTCGGCGAATACTGCTTATGCGGGAGGGAGTATAGCGGGCAGCCGCTGAAATCAGGGGATTTGGGTGTTTAATGCCACAGTCGAAGAAACACTTGGGTAAGCGTTTCATGAAGTGGTTCATGGTAGGTATTTTAAGGTCGACGTGGAGACTGTACTTCGTGTCAATGGCACGACACTTGTTTAAATACTGTTGGCCCAAATCTTGCCACTTCCACAGCGTTATCGGTGGCAGCGCAGAGGTACATCAGCATAATGATGTATGAGCCCAAAGAGAACAATGTTGGAACGGGAAAAGACGTCGTTACAGTAAATACTTGCGCAGTCATCGTCGTTACCGTTCGACGCAGCTGAAAAAACTTCTAAGTGCCTCAGATTTGAAAGATTTTTCAGCTCATCGTAATAAGTCTTCAGTACCTGCCTTCTACTTTTTTTCTGACTGGTTTATGGGATCATTATCGTAGTCTGAGTCATTATTGATAAGTCGTTTTGCCCCGAATGCAAGTACGTCGTTTTGCCCCGTATGCAAGTATGTCATTTTGTCCACAGGTTATCAAAACAAGAAATAAGTCATTATTTATATAAACAAAAACTATTTATATTGATCCTTATAAATAATGCAGTATAGTCACGGTAATAATATCATACAGTATTGTAACTCGGCCGTATCTTTAAAATAAATGCGTACAGCCGCGCAGTACGTACACATGCGATAGGGCTGCCCGCCTCCAGCATTTTAATTACATTAGCATACTTTGTGTTTCGATTTAGTTTTGTGATTGTAAATATACTTTTGTTCGAGTATATAAACAAATAAAATACTTTGTGAATTTAATGGGAAGTGTTCAATAAAAATGCGTGATGTTTTTTGATTGTTACATTTAATTAAAACCCATGTTTATGTTTGAATAACAAATCGGTCTTATAAATTTACGACCGAAAAATATTTGCGCCTCGACTGATACGTACGAAATGTTTGATTATTACATTTTAAAGAAAAAAAAATCCGCATTCTTTTATAAAGCTTAATTAAAAATTGTTTTGGGAAACATGGACTCCAATCCTTACAAACAACAACACCTACCTACTCAACCAAAATGCAAAAAACAGCTGACGAGTAGTTTTAATAACTTTTTATCTCAGCTTATTAACGTCTCTATAAATTAGGTACCTACAACTCGCAACAGCTCAAAACAAAAATTCTTTGGTCACCAATGCCAAGCTGAACAGCTGGCTACGAATTTTTTAAAATCACAACCCTCTCAAACATCTAAACATCCTGTGAGTATTTCATGAGTCTAGCTATTGTTGTTGTTATTAATACCGAGAAAAAACGGTTTCTAGTAGTATATGTTGATATAGCAGCAGCAGAAATACTTAATCTGAGAAAATGTCAACTATATAGTGTGAGGCAGACGGTCAAATTATTTTTTCTAGTATTATTACAAACACACAGTACAATAAACAACTATTATTAATAATAAAGTCTTTACTTTGTCTTTGTCTTTACTTTGAATAATACAAACTAACAAAACAAAACACACATGCCTGAGGTTTTAACACAAGCGTACCTACCGTTTCCTGATTCATGAACTGCCTATAACTACCTATTTCACTCGTGTCAATCACTTTCCTTTACTCTATTCACTTTATTTATTAATCGAGACATCTTTATTTTCGGGAGATAATTCGGCAATACTTATCCATTAAAAAGACACACTTTATGTACCTACCCACTAGTAAGTAAAATTATTTTATAGTCTTACCTTTCAGAGTTTACAGGTAATCTAAAAAAAATTATCTCTGGTTGCGTTATTGACGGATTCATGCAACCATAAACAGCACAATATATCATACTCGTCATATTAAATATGTACTTGAACTTAGTTTTAGTGAGAAAATCGCGTGGTTATTGTTAAAAAAACAACACACCTCCCCACAGTATTTCGCCTAGAACATGCTAGGTGGCCAAATTCAAGTTTTCATTTCCAGGAAATCTTAATTGCATAACACAAACAACACCCCCAAACTCCAAATTCCGAGAAAAAGTTGTTTTTCAAATGCTTAACTGATGAGTCATAGAGTTCAGAAGTCAGGTGAATGAGTTTAATGCAAGCGTTCCGGTCAATCAGTTGCAATTTAGCGACACTTTTGTGCACATCTCATAGTGGTTTATAGTGATATTGTGAAAGTTTTTTTGTGATGGATATTAATACTGAGGGTATGTACTATTATTTAATATATTATTTTTATCAGAATCTATTAAAATGAATTTTTAGCATTTTTTTAACTTAATGCATAAATTTTTGCGTAATTTTTTTCATAAACAAAACTTTGAACGTTCAGGAAATTCATTGATTCGCCTCTATTCGGGCTAGTTTTTAGATATATTGTAGGTATAACTGTGTAGTTTGTAAAAATACACATATTGTTCAGCACACTTAAGTACAACATAATTTTTTATATATTTTTTCAGAACACTTTTACTCTATTTCAAGGTTAGAATTTTTTGAAGAGTGATGAAATGAAACACACGAAGCATGATAAAAGATCGCGTATTTATGACTATCTTTCTTCAAAATTTTACTTTGGTGACATTACTGAAAGCAGCCAAAGAGAAATAAAGTTGAAAATATCCAACTTTTCTACTAAGATTCAAGCCAAATGGTTGGCTTCGGGAAAATCGAAGGAGCGTTTTTTAATTAGAAATAAGACTTGGCTGGATGAAGGAGACATACAGTTTACTGTGAGTTCTTTAGCCCCACAACCTTCAACATCAACATCGAGTGAGGTTGTAACATCTGCAGGAAGAACTCGCAAAGATTTCGAGGAATCGTCGTTTAAGACGAAGAAACGTCGAGTCGTGGATCTCGTAGAATCTCGAAGTGCCAGTGAATTAGTGACTGCTGCCGAAATTGCTATGCGTTCAGCAGGGCAAAGAAAAGTTGCCCATGTGATTAGAGACATTAGTGAAAGGCCAGATAATATTATTAAGTCAAAAGAAAATACCAGTTCCGTTAATCCTAGGCAGTTATGTAGTGACCAAGCCTTAGCATACTGTATAGATTCGAGATAGAATATTAGTACACAGTACTGAGGTCATCAAAGCGGCATTGCTTCCAATTGGGCAACTTTCCGAAGAGGCTCAAGAAGCACGTAACAAAGATTGCCGCAGATTTAGGGAGTACAACACCCGCAAGTGCTCACGTGTTGCCACGAATAGAGACTTGCTGTCCATGTTAATAATAACATCTGACCCTTTGATCAATGGCCTTCGTGAGATTCCCCGAAAAAAGCCGGAAAAAATATGTGCAGAAGTATTAAAGTTAATCGTTAGCCGGACCATAGTAGCATCAAGACCGGAAACGACATCATATTGTCGCACATTACAACAAAATGATGACGATTCACCAGAAGATTTTGGTGATGATTCTGATGATTAGGTTTAGGTTAAGTTAGTTTGTACAGTAGGTATTTATTTATTTAATGCATTTTTGTTGTTTGTTTATTATTTTTAAATATTTTTTTCTGTTTTTACACATTTTTTTTTTCTTTTTTATTACAAAATCATACCAAAAACTATTAATAATGCCTCAACATGACTACTTATATATAAAAGCATCGTTAAATATCATAAAATAATATTGTCCACCTAGCATGTTCTACGCGGTACACTGTGCACCCGTTCGTCACTACGGCACAGTCGAGACTGTCTGCATACCGCGCGCGTGCCTTGAGCGAGGCGCGTAGGCATAGCTCGCGCTTCGTCCGTTTGTATGAAGTTGGAATACTGTATGATATTATTACCGTGGTATAGACCTACACTACTTCGATTCACATCAAAGTATGTAATAAAAACCACGTAATACTCGCAAAAAACCAAAACGAGATCCACCAAAACAAAAAAAATACGAGCCACAACACGTTCGTACCAGTTCCACTGGTGTAACTGAGCCAATAGAGCTAACAACTTGACAGGTATGCCAACATGGCCGGTGTCACGTGATGTTATGACAACTGCAGCACTGTAGCACGTCAATTTAAAAAGGGCGGTGTGATATTTTGTCAGTTTATGTAAATTTTTACGTACTTCCCTTCATCTTACGAAATCGAAAGATTTGTTTAATTGAAAATGTAGAAAATCTTTGATTCAAGAAAGGAAAAAGTTGTATTTAAAACACCAGGAAACATACTTGCAACAAAGCACTCTCCAGAAAGTCATAATTCAAAACTAGCAAATTTATATTGACACGATAACTCTCTAACTACCTAAAATATAAAATACTTACAAATTTAAAAATAAATGACTTAGTTAAAGCGAACAATCCTTTACGTCAGTGCATGCGACACAGCATCAACGACTCGTACATTAAACGTGATCCCATTAAACAAAAACTTTGCTCTTAATACTCCGCCTAACGAGTTAACTTCGGACATACGCCCTTTTGACATTAACTTTTAAAATTTGTCGAGTAATGTCAGCGTTAAAGTTTATAGTGCACATTTGAAATGTAATAGAGGTGTGAGGGTAAGAATAAAATAGAGTAGCTATATCTCTTAGTTAGTGGTACATAAAGTTTAGTACGCTGACGTCAGACAGTGGTCATGCTTAGAGGAGTCTGGACCAAAGGGTTGCTCTTTAAATTCCGTATTATGTTTCAAACTAATTTGCCAAACTAATCTTGGTGAAAGAACTATCGATAAGTAAACAGCTCTTTATTCCCTCAAGTACCTACTACCATTTGTCAATTCTCGAATGAATATATGATTACGTTATAAGACAAATAATGTGAACTAGCCAAACTCCCGCTACATTATTGCAACACATAAAATGAAAATCGCATAATTTCATGCTCGTACATAGGCTTACGCAGCCAAAATTATCAACATGGCGCAACTGTGCCCTGATTAACCATCACTTATATCAAGAACCGAGGGCTGGGCTTGGCTCGGGGCCAGCCGACCGCCACAGATTTATATTATTTGCAAACATATTTCCATATACCCGCGATCGATATGCCTATCACATGGGATGGGCCAAGTCACGCGCGCCAGATGATTATTTAACTGCGTTTCCGCATTGCTGTGAAAATGTCCGGTGTAAAAGACTGAAAGGAGTAAAATGCTGTTCATTTACAGCGGCAGCCGTTCATATGTGCTAGCTGTGTTATTGTTTAAATTTAAATTGAGTGCGCCTTGCTTAATATATGAATTTCCTCGCACGTGAAAAAGAATTGAAAACGCTACCGCAATGTCCGGAATAGCACCGAAATATTCTAGCATGTCGTTGTAATTGTAACTAGCTTCTGCCTGCGACTTCGTTCTCGGGAAAGTCGTAAGACACCAAAATAGGTAAACGAAAACAACAGCCATATGTTTATAAAACTTTCTACGTTTGTAGTTTTGGTTTCAGCAGCCAAAATGTGAAGAGAGCCAGAACTGGTGACACGAGAGCAAGTGACGTAGGGTAAAGGCGGGATAGAGACCCCACTGTTATATCCTCCTAATTTAAAAAGAAACAATTTTATATAAATAATGTCTATGAATTTAGTTAGTTTAATCCTTTATGTTTTTAACTGTGATTTGTATTTTTGGCCCTACAAATTACAGATTTTGCAAATTTTTGGTTTTTGTGGAACTCCTTTTTTGGGTATAGATGGATACCTGTATGGATAGTTGCCCCGCCATGAAAATGCTAAGAAGGATAGATGCCTGCGGCGCGGGATCGATACCCTTCATAGTGTATACCTTAACGAAAAACTCAACCAAACTTTGATGAGGTTTTGAGGACAATTGGTGTTTTAGCAGTAGAAAGCTACTCCTAAAACAGAAACTGTTTCCAAAAAACATGGGCCTAATAATGAAAAGCATTTTGCAGTTTTGAATTTTTTTTTTCAATTGTCATCGTTAGCATATAATTCTACATAATTTGAGATCAAATAAAATAACCATACTTACTATAAACATTTATTCAACAAAAATAAAAATTATAAATTCTTCTTATTAATTATTATAGTAGGTAGACCGCTCCCCTGTGCCCCGCGTGGAGGGATAGATGCCCCTAGGGGCACCTATACCTCAAAAAATCAGGGCAACTAGCCTTTTTGAAAGGGATAGATGCCCAAGTATTAAAAAAAAGATAAAACAAAAGAGGAACTGTTTACATCTAGATGCATGCTTGATGAATAGATGCATGCTTGATGAATCAGTTTATTGACGTAATTAATAATATAACGGAATTAATGACTACTTATAAAGTTGTACAACAGCAAATACTAACCTTTAAAACTTTGACTTGTTTGTAAAGTTCGCCGCGGAGATGAATGCACACACGAGCGAAATACGTCCTCACCACACGACGGCCCGTGGCTAACTGAGGTGCGGGGTGCCTGCGGCTCTTAGTTAAACTATTATTTCTTAGTCGCGAGTTTGGGAAGTTAGGTTCTTTGAAAATGAGGCAACTATCCCACTGGGGCATCTATCCCGCCTTTACCCTACAGTTTTCCGTGTGAGTAGCAGCGCGTCCTGTGAGGTCGACACCTGCAGCCTTGAGTACTCATTTTCTATTCGTTTCGAAGTTTTACGCCTGCTTTCCTATATATACTATCTAATGGCACAGCACTGGTACACTGACTGATGCGTTCTTACAGATTATTCCTGACGACCAGCTATCACATAAATCATTTAATAAAACAGTCGTTTGTAAGCGCACTTGATTTCTCATTAGATAACACCTAACCATATTTATTTATTTTGAATATAACCAAATATGACAATCTTTTCTATTACTTTAACCTCAGTTAGTTGGATAGTTTTTTACACTTATAACAAACAGGATATATTGGCAAAAACATTTTTTGTTTTGGTAAAAATTGGCCGTTTTCTTGCTGACTGTATTTTTTTTTCAATATCAGTGAATTCAAAATTTTTCAAAAAGTTTAAAACAGTCTCCTAAGACCTTTCACTGTAGCAAAAACGACTAAGGTTATCCCATAATGCACCATTTCACAAATATCCTTAAAAGTATAAGCCATATAGCTTGATAACTTTCATTTTAAAATATAAAATCAGTAATTATCTGCAATATTTTTGCTCATCTTTTTACAGTTTGCGGTAAACTATTGAAGAATATTGCTAATCCTGATCGTTACGATTATGTTATATGAGTATATATAGAAGAGCAGCCTTTTTATATGGGTGAGAAATCATCAAATGACCCCGGAGCGGACGGCGTGTCAGACTTTTACTGACTAAAACCTACCCGTCATCCTTCAGTTGCCTGCGTCAAGGACGATATCTCTTCCGAAAAACCCGCGACCCTGGCAGAGACGAGTGGCACCACGGATCTTTATTTTTAATTTTGCATCATCGAAACTACTTTCGTCCCAAATACTTTCGATAAAACAGAAGATGTAAACAGCGAACGGAAATCTTTAAAAAACTTCAAATTTTTTCTTCCGATAAGCACTGGCCGGAATAACAACAAAGTTACACGAAACATTTTAAACATCGCAAGTCGCGTTTTTTATGGAAAGAAGCGAAGAGCAAAATTCAATCCGTAAAAAAGCGACAGCTACTAGTGAAACTTTCAAATTGTTTTTTTTTTTTCAAGCCCAAACAAAGGGAGACGATGCCAGGGAAATTAAAGGTGGCTTGAAATAAAATTAAAGTCCACCGGACCGGCGGACTTTTTTTTCGGATAACAAGTCGGAACTTTAAGGTTCTTGATTGCAAAACTAATTGGAAGCAATTACATTGTTTTTAACTTTTATTATCTCGATGACTTTAATATACTTTCTCCTGGAAGAGGTTATTTTAATTGCTTTTTAGCAGGTGCAAGTTGGAAGGATAGTAGGAAATGTTATGTGTAGTAATAGTCCGCAAACTGCACAGGAGCTCGTGTTATGGGGTGCTTCCCGTATAGACAGCGACCACAAACGATCGAAGGGGATGGGGCTATAAACGCTTGCATGGCAGGGGAATTAGTGATGCCAGTGCAATGTGTCCGTGGACACAATTGCGTGTTGCTACGTCGCGTCGTATTCACACTGTTGTGTCTGTTCGCAATTTCGATGGCACATGATAGTTTACAGCTGGTGTTCTTGCTTGCTAATGAAAACTAATAAAGATTGAATGATTTGTACTTTGTTATTAATTTGGCAAATAAATATACTACCAATTAGCCCTGATTGTTCCTGTGTGTACTGTCGAGTAAAGGATCCCAAACTTAGTCATTTCAAGGCATTTTTCACAGTAGCATTTTACCAATTTTTTTAACAAAAAGCTCAGACAACAAACAAAACTATCGTTATTGGTGCAACATCCAACAGTTATCCACAAAACAATGCCAGCAACGCAATTAAAGTCCCGAACAATAGCAACGAATATTAACCGTTGCATTAACTTGAATAAACACTATTTATTCGTACTTAAGCCGTAGAAAGCTAAATAAGTCAAGCCTAGCTTCCAAACCAATCTGACTACATATCTACAATTGTTGGAACTTAATTTAGTTTCAAACTGCAGTCGCTTTATCTGCATAACAGAACTAAGCCAGTTAAGCTGGGGACGTTTACGCTGTCGGAAACTTGGCTGTGTGTACAGGCCTAGGGACTTACAGCTACCTGTATATTTCAGTCAGCCTAAGCCGGGAAAATTAACGGGTAAGAGCCTGAGAAATGTACGTGTTATTTGATGGCATTATTATCAATTTTAGGAATGTTTTCAGCTGTATTTTAACGTACTTAATAAACCTCACTAAAATTAGTGCGGGTGTATTGCTAGCTTGTTTGAAATCGTAAGTTTAAACAGCCAGATGAATATAATAGTAAGTGGTCGGTAAAATTACAATTTAATTCTTGAAAATCGAAGTTCTAATCCAGACAACTAACTAGTTCCATTTCATTAAAACAAACGAGTATCAAGGCAAAGAGGTAATAAATAAGAACCACTAGCTCATAACCTAGACTGAAACTACTCGTAGAAGTCGTAGATTATAACGAAGACTATGAAAACCCGGCTTTATTCTGAGCACGCTTGAGCTCTGTAATGTATATAAAGCTGACAGAATACAAATTAATCACATAAACGAAATATCTTCATCAAGACAGTCTCATGACGTAATGCAACTTGCTTAAATTCATAGCTGACTAATATGTCTGTCTGTAGATCAACGAATTCAAATTGAAATATTGCGTAACTTGGCTTGATTAAGTAGAATTCAGTGCTGTTATTTCAAAGCTGTTTTTCGTGAATTTCAAAATATTGTACCTAACTACCTTCGTATGTACTGGGTAAGTTTTTCACCAGTGCGCAAAAAAATCATCAAATGACTTTTCCCGCTCTGGGTGGAGCGGGAGGGCGTGTCAGACTTTTACTGACTAAAACCCACCCGTGTTCTTTCAGTTGTCTGTGCCAGGGCCACGGTTTCTCTTTCGAATTTCTCGCGACCCTGAGGCGTCGGCCCTATCGGACCCCGTCATCATGTGCTGACATCTCTTTGAGGCGCGCGTAGAACACGACGCGCCGTCGACCCGGGCCTGGTCCTTACCAGACGGCGAGCTACATTTTTATATAGCTGTTCAGTGCATTTTATTTATTATTAAAAACTCCCTTGCATCTCCCATTACAGATGCATCCCTAATGCGATAGCGTGTCTTAAAATTTACTTATTTACAATTTAAAAACTATGAAAAACGTACAAGTAATAATACCAGTGGTACTAATAATAGCATCTAAAAATAATAAGTCTACTCAAAGAACACAATATACCTACTAGTAGGTATTAAAATTTTCTAGGAATTAGCTGTTTTTATAAATAACCGACGAAAAATTTCTATGCTAGGGGATCTAGAATCATATGCTGAATATTCATGGTTACAGTTTGCGCACTGGTTTAAAATTTATCCTGTATACCTACCAAAACCAATCTTTGTAAACCAAACTTAACTTCACCAAGACGAAAACAAAGAAAATAAGACACCACCATAAACGAGTGCTAGTAAAATGGAACCCCTGGTCCATTTAAGCAACATAAAATAACATCTCGCCATGTTTCCCGGAAGGGTTGGGCAGAGGAGTAAGTATACCCATATAAAGTGCACACACATTTCGCTAGTTATGTTTAAGTCCCATGTTATAGGGGTCGAGCCGATTGCCATCAACCGAGCACAAATTCAGACTCCGGGCTGCGGGTGCGTTCTTCTCCATACGAAACTACCTTTTTGGAAGGGGCAACAATTTTTTTTTTTTTAATGTTGACTTCCAAAAGTGCCATTTATGTGCCTATTTGAAATTAATGATTTGACTTTGACTTTGGGTTGTCTTTTAGAGTTATGTTCTATGCACCCTAATGCTCCAAAATGTCAAATAATATGGTTTTTATAATGTAAGACGTTGGCTTAAATATGAAACAGACTCTTAGCCTAGTACTACCAAATCTGGTTACGTTGGTTGGATATCATCACATCATCTACCACAAGAAGACGCTTACAATATGACAAGTCTATGCCATACTGCTAGTGCATAAACATTTAATACTTACTGCATTACGTTGTTAGTTTTATTCAAAGCACTTGCCTTCTGCTTTCTTATCGGCAAAAACTATAAAAATGATTTAAGTCGTCGTAAAAATACGGCTGTTGTAAAGCAGCATCTCTTAACTAAATTCCATTAAATTTTAAATTCTAGTAAATAAAGAGTTCTGACACAAACACCCCAACACAACTGGTTTACACCCCTTTCAAAAACCAGCGTACGCAGGAACAACCCTAGTCTTATTCTAAGCACGCTAGTGCTGTTACTCCAAATTGCATTTGCATAACGCACGGACCGTGGTGTGTAGCGCGAATTGGAATAGGTACTTTAAAAATATCTAACAAAATTCGTAGAGAGTTGGTCTTTGTTTTATTTGGAACCTGCTGTTTGTTTTGCGCTTGTTGGTGGAAGTGTTTGGTATTGTTAATATTTAAATAACGGCGGAAATGTTTAAATTCAAGTGTAAAAATTTAAGCTTAGGGAAAGTAATACGTGGTAGCTTTAGGATTTAAAAACCCTTTCTCTTGATAGATATAAGCTTACTGCGGTAAAGGCAATAATAAGTGTTTAAATAACTCATTCACTATCCCAACAAGCATATTCACACAAAACATCCACTAAAGTAAAAGATGGAAAACAAATTTTCACTAAACTAAAAGTCCCGTCCCAAAGATTAACAAAGCAAACTCATAACACAGATATCCTCTGTACATTTCTATTTAAAAATCGTATTCTGTAATCTTGGAAATAAATGTAGAAAGAGATATTACTTTACATTAGTAGTCGAGTTGAGAAACTCGTTATTCATATTTATCATGTTTCAAAGCGCCAGCTAAATGCGAGACGAGCATGTAAAGTTGAAATAATACGTTGCTACAAATTAAATAATTTACTCCTTTCGCACGTTTTTCTTCCATCCTGTTTTTCCTATAAATATGTGTATATATACACAGCTTTCTTGTTGTCACAAAAAGTGATAGATTACCGAGAATCTATACGCTGACAGAGCCGAGAGATGGTCCAAATGTGAAAATGTCGCCGAAGTTTGATCGTGGGATTAGTTATTTCTTAAATGTAGACGTGTTATAAAATTCATCGATCATCTGTGGAGCGATCACGAAAATAAAGTTGGTTTAGAAGAAGAAAAAACACGTGACAATAAGCGTCTATAGTATTAAGATAGGAACTGAAGGTTCGGAAGTCGTAATGCAAAAATGAAAATAATGTTAAATTAAGGACTATTTTTCTCGGTACGAGTATAACAACTAATTAATTTACTTTACTTATAAATATAACTGTTTACAAAACAACACTGCTGAGGGGCAAAGTCCCCATGCGATAATAGAAAAATAATCTCGAGGAAAACTAGCAAACATAGGATTTCAGATGACGGAATACCAAAAACACGAAATCAGGTCTCAAAACGGTCCGTCAGAGCATCCGTCTGATGTTTCACACTTTTTTATCTAAGCCTCCACTAGAAACGAGGCTACAACCAAAATGAAAAATTCACAAGTCAAGCCCTTCTACGACACCCTAGAGTCTTCATCCTACCACAACACCGCTGCCAGAAAAAACTGAATAATATAACAAGGAGAATATATTTACGCATGAAAATAATGTGAAAAGAGCGAACTAAAAGGTCTGTCATTTCAGCAATGTTAATTTAGGGTTGTTAGCTAATTTACATGATAATCTTCCCCCAAGAATTTATTTTTTGTTAAAGCAGAAAGGCGGCCTTCGACTAAGCCGGTTAAGTAATATCAGAATTTACGCGGCCCTTTCCCTGCCAATTCGGTAATCTAAAGGGTAGACTAAGCTGCGTGTCCTTGCAAATTAGTATTCAATACATTAAAGGTCCCATTTGAAGGTCTACAGCCTCTCAAACAATATAACGTAAAATTCGGGTCGCACATTACAAAGATATCGGTTTAAATGAATTAATACGATCGATAGACATTGAGAATGGCAAGATGCAATGAAATCAAAGATAGGTAAAAGTTAAACATTGAGAATGGCATCCACTTTTTGCTTTACCATTTACAAGCAAACATTTTTTTTGCATTCACACGAGAGCTTAACAAATTGTTATCAATTGTGTGGATCGACACCACATATCGATTATCGAATAACGTATGAGTTCCTATGAAGCCTATTTCAACAATGGAACATGTAAACTGTTAATGGCTAATGCCAGACATATAAAACACAAGACCGCTAAAATTAGAACAGTTCAAAATGCGAAAAAAACTTAGGCCTTATAACTGGATGCTGCAGGCAAAAATCTACATACCACTAAAAAAGGACATTAGCACGCTAGTGTATGTGGTTTACTGCATTTTAATTGTGCCCGCGCGTCGAATCAAATGGCAAGATGGCCGCCACCGAATGGCGGGAGCGAAGGGGTGAGGAGATCGTAATTTCGCGCCCGGGGCGACATCTATAATTCCAGAGACCTATCATAAATTAGCATACGTATTAGATTGCGCGGGGCACGGGCGAGGACAAATTCCGTGCAAGATTGTACATAGGCACAAATCCGAGTCCGAAAATTAGAAGGATTTTAAGGTTAGTTTGTGGATATTAAAGCTGCTTTGTCAAATATATTAACAGAGATATTTCAAAAGTAAGCTTTGGCTTTTTATAAATTAACAGAACTCGTACAAAACTATGTCACGCCGCGAAAATTTTTGCAAAAATTGTTGCTCCAAGAGTAATTAGGGATGATTTTTCGGAAAGAAGTAGGAAACCTTCGTGATACTAAAATATCTCTCACCACCTCATCTTCACACATCTCTTCGTTCCGTCTTAATATATCAAGTGACAAAAACCAGGCAAACGAATAATAAAATCAAATTGTACGATATCATAGGAATTCAAGAAATCTCAAAATCAGACTGACTCAATCCGTTAGAAGGTATATATTGGCACTCGATAGCGAGGCATGCTAACGACACGCGAATACCGCGCCAATTTACTTTTACATACCATTTGCTAATAACGCCTTTAAGGTTGACAAATAAAGTCTTTCTTTATGGAGTAGTAAGTGCTTGATGTCAGTAGAAATAGACTAAGGTACAAACCCGACTGTTTCGAGGATAAAAAAATTAATTCCTAATACACAGATACATAGATGTGCCTGAAAAACATAACCCTGTATTTAATGAGATACGCAACATTCATAAACTGACCTAATTCAAAAGACCTTGCGAAAAAGAAAAGATAGTTACCCATCCAAAGGCCTAAAACAAAATGAAAAACCCTTAATCGGACGTCAAATGAGATAAACACTGGTTTTTATGAGTGATCGATACGTTGAGAGACAGACATTCCTGTCAAATATCCACCAATTTCACTGATCAATGAGTCTTCGAAAACTATTTTATTATTCAAAGTCGAAAGGTCAAACAAAAGAAGACATAAAAACTTGCCTTTACGCCGTCTGGAGATGTGATCATGATCATGAGGGTAATTTATTACAAAATTAATATTTTAATTCTGCAATAAAAAGTACGAACTCATTTAGTCCTTAGATTAATATAAAAGTCTGTAACCGTTTTGAATGGGATGAGAGCAAGATAAAATGAATTTATGCTGGCCCTGTAATAAAAGATCCCTTTCTAAGACTTGTTGAGCAGCATCATTAGTTATTCATTTTCATTTTCCTTGATATAGCTGTAATTTTATACGTCTTGCATCTTACGCCAGTGAAGTGATAAAATTTTAGTATAATAATAAAGATAGCGCCATGTGAACTACTTTAAGAGCGCAGCTGATCTCCTGGCCGGAAAATGAGCTCGTATAAACGATAGTATAAATTTCCTAAAGGAAATCAGATCTTGGGTAGTAAAACCCTGGACAAGATTGAAGATAAGCCCACTCTATTTCAGACCACGTAACTTAGAGTTATCCCGAAGATAAAATAAATGATAAAATGATAAATGATTAAATTTTTGTAAGTAGGTTTGTACGAACACTTTTACACGTCAATCATATTTTGAAAAAACTAGATGAGGTCGGCGTTTCTTATCTGTCTACTCTGAGAAGAAAGGCCAAAACAAACTCAGAGATCACAGTCTCATTTATAGTCCAGACATTATCTTGGTCAGATTATGTGAAAACCATGTGGATTTTATGTCTCTAATGGTATTTTGTGGAAAGAAAGACAGATTGAGTGGACCTGTCCAGTCAGTGCACGCATTTGTCAGTAATCGTGCCGCTCAACTCAAAAATCAACGATTCGACGAACAATACCAACTAAAATTAAATAGGAAGAAGATGTTTTTCATGATAATTTTAAGCAGATATAATTATTTCTGTATTTAACTACAAATTTAAGTATAGCTTATGTACATGATTCATTGTAGCAATAGCAATAAAGAACGGAAGAAGAATCTATTTCGCCTCAAAAGACTAAGAATGCTATAGATGACCATTGCATAATTTAATTAATTTCGTCGCATACAAAAACACCCAGCCTCGACAAAAGACAACTAAAACGCCTCCGCAATATCATTGGCGGCCGCTTAACTCGTTAAAATTCTCCACTATAGCCACAAAGTTCCACCAAGAGAGACGTTAAACCTTGTTAGTATTGTAAATTCCCCTCATTCTCTAGGTAAACAAAAGGAATCCACTGAGTCTTATAAACGCGATGCGTATACCAAATTGTTTCGGCCATATTGGCGGCCACCGGAGGATTAAGTACAGGGTTGCAAAATTACCGGTAGGATGGGACGCAGCGGTATTTCGACAATAAAGAAAAGGAAATAATTCGTTGTTGGACGCTTTAAATTTTTATGCCGAGCAAGTATTTCGAGACATGGCTTTCTATAAAATAAAGTGAACGTAAACAACCTTCTGGGTTGAGTTTTAATCTTAGTTACTTATTCACAAATTTGAAAACCTGTTTTCTGTTTCTAGATTATGATTTCTTCATATTCTTCAAGCGAGGTTTTCCACCAACGCGAGGGTGTTATAAACACGTTTCTGTCCCTATACCTGTTTTACAGAACTCAAGAACATCGGTACTAAAAATAAGAGTAAGTAGTACAAATTTAAGACTCTTACTAGAATATTCGAAAGAAAAAAAGAATTGATTCTGAAACAAACTCATTCCGATTTCTTCAAAATTGCAAGTGATAAATCTTCCAAATTGACCGCAAATTCACACGCAGCGTCTATAATGCTTCCGATAGTCCTAACACCATACTAATACGCTTTTTCAAGCACGCTCAATGGCATCATTATCCGGTATTTTGAGTCTCGCCCTGATTGTGTGCAATCTTGAAAGTGTGTATTAATCTCAGTCACTTCCCGGCCGGGAACTATAATGGATAGAACCGAAATCGCGCCCAAACAACCTCTTTGTACCGTTGAAAACTATGCTTTATGTGCTCGTACATTATCCTCTTCTCCGTTCTCTCATCTGATAGAAAATGTTTTAGCAAAACTTATTTAAGTACCTACAAGTTGTATGATACGCCCTATTAATTTTATTTTGCTAGGTTCTGCGAAAGATATATAGGAATTAGTAGTAGAAACAAACCATACTGTGTCGAAGTTGTTTATGTAAATCCCATCTCTATGCAGAATTTTTTGTTTTGGAATTATTGACGATTATCATCCATTATAATCGTCAATTGAATCAATATGTCGTATCGTGAGACCTTCAACAGGAAAAGTTTTAAGAAAACTAACTGGTGAGCGATGTAGAAAAACTTTTGACAGCTACAATCATTAACGATCAAAATTCTACTAAAATAGACGCAGACGTGACTTTCGATACAGAAACTATTAGATCCTTCCCTCTTATCTAAAATATTCCACGTCCTTTACCAAAATTAGCATAGAAATTATTAATAAAAAGAGAAACCTAATTAAATACCCAGGGAAAAGAATTCTCACCTAAAGTCACGAATATAATACCTACTCGGTTTACAGAAGTCCGTAGTCGCGAAATGCTTATTTGCTTTTGTTATTACATTGTGCTCCGCCTTCATAAATATGGCCCTCCCGGGGCCGTTTGCTACAGTCGCTATGATGTGAAAACGGAGAAATACCTATTTACGCTTTCCTTATATTTTGGTCCTTTGATATGGGGGGGGGGGTGGTATAATGTCGGTAATTACGGATCGGATAAAAACGAACCGGAACGTTCCGAAAATGTTTGCTATTCCGCTTTTAGATATGGTTTTGCGTATCTATTGGCTTGTGAATAGACTAGAAGTCTACACTTTAGCAAATATTGTAAAAGAGAAATGTGGGTCGACTTTATGATTTTCAATGTCCATTTTTACGTGAAATCTAACCTTCTGACAGTTTTTTATTATAGACACAAAGAAAAATATTGAGTTGAGGGCTTCGTCTACGTTGTATTCTAAACTCGACAAATCTACTTCTTCTTCTTAAATGACCCCCCATGTTCAATACTTATGATCTGCCCATGGTAAAAATGTTCGTTCCACCAACAATCGTCTTCTACGATGTCCTTCTCACCGCTCTGGTTTTATCACTTTTCTTCATTTGTCCAGGCGGTCTTCCTTTGGAATGCGCTCCCTCTGAACATCAGGATAACCGATAACCAGTCGGTTATCTTTCAAAGTGAAGAAATTCGCTCGTGAACATATTCGTGAGAAGGTTGTAAAATCACCACAGCGTTGATTTGCTGGATTTATGTTCTCCTTTACCTATCGTTATTTCTCCTGACAAAGTTTAATCTGTTTATATGTATGTTTCTATGTATTAGTATTTTATTATTTTTGGAGTTATCTATCCCTTTTGCTGCACCTGCCATGTTTTGTCTCTGCATCACCCTAAGGTTGACTGGTAGAAAATGCCTCAGGCATTAAGTCCGCCTTTGTAAAGTTTTTTTTTAAGTTGTGCATAAAGTTATACTAAAAAAAATTGTAATCGATTGCTAGATATTACACACTTTTTTGCGGTGAATATCTTTATCTAATCTCAAATAAGTTATTTGATTACACTTACCTACCAACTTTATACATAAGGATTTGTACGATACTAAAAGTGTTATTTATTCTTTCTATAAATCTAAAATAAGATGCTATAATAGTTTTAACTAGAAATTACATTATAAAAGTTCTGACTTGAATGAAAATCTGTTTTGATTCGATTTTATCCTGTTAATGTCTATTAGTTAGGAAGTGTAACTTAGCGGCGGCGGCCGAAGTTTCGCGACGGTAAACTACTAACAGTTAAATTAACAGAACATAAAAATGTGCGCAAGAAAATATACATACATAAAAAAACAATAAAACATAACAAAAACATAAATACGTTTGAAATAATAGAGAACATCATGTGGAAAAATAAAATATAAAAATAATAATATTATACCATAAAATATATTACTAACAAATAATTAAAAATAAAATATAAAAGAAACAGAATAATTTATACGTTACCTCACACAGAAGACCGCACGCACGACACGCGCCACCCGACCCAAGATCTGAAATAACATAAGACAAATTCACTACAACCGCACTGAAGAAAAAGGACCAAAAAGTTTGAAGAACAAAAAGGTGCAGATAAATGCCAGTTAGAATCGAAGTCAAAACAAAATAGAAACAACAAGTCAACAACACTTGTCCGCGTCACAACTCACGCGGGGGAAAAAGTGAGGGCACCAAATCGCATTAAGGGAGCGTTTGACGCAATCAAATTATACGAAAACTTCAACCCACGTTACGCGTTCAAACGTTACGCGAACCGGGCACGGAAAAATATTCACAAATACATACCTCACATTTTCAAGTTGTCTTCTAGATTTTCTAAAATATTTAATTTTAAAATCTGAACTGAATGTAACATGAAGTGTCGTTATCGGCAGGAGCTCAGTTGCGTCTAACTTTGCGGCGAGCCGCGCCCCTACACGCTACTTGTACTGAATCTCTACCCCTATTCCGGGCGTCGGGAGGCAAGCGCGCCTGTGTGCTTTAGGTCATAAGCGAAATAATTGATGTCAGTCAATACGAAGCTCTATGCTTTCCAAAATAAGGTTCAATTTGGAAAACTGAACTGTAAGCTTCAGCCGTTTTGGAGTCTGCGGACTGCATTTGGGTACCCGGGGATGCTGCGCAAAATAGGAACACGAAATATGAACGAGACTACGAGGCGCTGGCGGGTGCGGAGGGGTGTGAACAGACAGGGGATACTTAAATAGACCTCTCCAGCTCTTTCCCGCAGCGAGGGGCGAGAAGCGCACGGGGGACGCGGGTAACGCTGTTGTGTCGGAACCACGCTCCGCGGTACAAATCGCCAATGTACACTGAGCAACGAATGTGCACATTACCAAGCCCTTGCTTTGGCTAGGGAAAAAACAAAGAGATACGGTAATTGAATTCTCTCTCATTACATTATCTGCGAAGCAAGATGTTTTGCTCGGAGACTTTATTCAAGTATTTTGTTCCAGACAGGAATACTTACAGTATTTCACACACAAAAGTGTAAAAGAAAAAAACAGGAACACTAAGTAGAAGCCATTTCCTAAAAGAACTTTTGTAGTACTGAGATTTTTGGTCATGATAGAACTGCAAGATGTTTGCAGGGTTGAATACTAGAAAAATACACAATTGTAAGTGGCTATAGATTGGCGAACAAACAAGAAGGCTTGAACATTCCGAACCAGGGCTGCTTTCCGAATTGGGTTGTAATCGTTTTTTGCGCGCTTACACCCGTTCCGAGTTAGCGTGAGCGCGATAACGATGTCCCGTGAATCGTCATATATGACGTCATGACATGCGAAATCTTGAGATAACGCCGACCATGCCCCTTAAAAATATCACTGTGAGCGAATTGTCAGCTGTCATAATCGTGATATCTAAATCGGAACGCTAATTATAGATTTGAGCGCTGTCAGCGATTATGGTCTAACTCGGAATGCGGCCTAAATAAGTTACCGAGAGAAGCGTATGGGGCATGCGACAAAGTCGTGGCATGCAACTTTAGTCCCTTACAACATGCCAACATTCAGGTTTGCCAATGTAGAGTAAGCGTTCAAAAGTGCATAGGCACGTTAAGGGTCATACTGCTGTGAACTCGCGGTACGACTGTATGTGTTTAAACGACATACATCACACGGATCGCAGTTTTGCACGGCACACTCTGACGTATCGTCGCGTACTCGAATCGCACTGCACGAAACAAAAATATATTTCCGTCGCTTTTGTTAGACACGCATCATGCGCGTGACCTGGCCAGTTTATGGCATTGCAAAAATTAGAGTTATTCTAATATGAGCTCGTAGCAGTAGGCGCCAAGCGTTGGACTGAGAAGCCGCCGGCTTAGGTTTCGATCTCATAAGATGCAGCACATTTTTATTGGCAATTTTTTTTTTGCTTTAAAATATTAATCATATTCAAAAATTTTAATTTTTGTTGTTATTGCAATAAAGGGTTTAGAATAAAAAAAAGTGCGTTAAAAGTGATAACAAAAATGAAAACCGCTACGATTATTTATAATAACTTCTTCAGCCAAATAAGATGTGTTGAAACTTAGAAGCAATTTTATTGTGAGACACATGAGTTACATGTGAGATGTTCAAAATAATTGATAAGTAGATTTATTGCACGTAGATTTGTTTATACATTAACCTTCGGTCATGAATCCAAAATAAGTGCTTGTTTACATTAAGTATTTCACATTTTATTTGGTCTTAGTGAAAATAGGATACATATTGAGGATAGCTTATGTATTCATTTCCGTTAAGAAAAGAAGATTGAAACTTAACCTCAATTTTTTGTAATTAAATATACAGGATAAACTATTCCGGAACTTAAACTTTCTTGTTTATTACGTTATTGTTTGCTGGGCTTCAGTGATGCCACCTTTTTAGAGTGGAGTAAACGGCGAACAGTTTTTAATGACGCTTTTAATTAATTCAGCAAAATGTCGGGTTGGCATGAAACCATTTGTTTAATATTCATTCACCATGTAAGGGCTTATTTAAATATGCCTTCCACTTCATAAATAAGTGCTCCGACACGCAAGGATTCCCTCATCCTCACATATCTTAACCCACAGACTCACAATATTTCTCTAGAACAAAGAATGTACTATTAAACATCTCTAAGCAAAATACTGTCTACTGTAATATTTAAGAAAAATATTTAAAATAACATTATATTTATAACACTTTACTCATCATTCATTAATTTAAACAAATAATAATTAAAATTTAGTAAAATATGAAATATTTAAATGATAACACTCACACTTAGTCCTGTTACAATATATATTTGTGTTATCACATAATTTACATCCAGTTTTACGCAGCGCAATATTTGCTAATGCTTCAATATTTCGAAATTACAACCACAACACCGCTAATTAACAAATTTTAACATTCGACACTAACCAACAACGTTCAATTAGGTGAATAGTCGTAACGAATTGCATCTACCTCACAAAAATCGAAATAATTTACTCAGTTTTCTGTGGTGAACCTACAAACTTTTATTATTTACTAGCTGACCCCGCAAACGTTGTTTTGCAAATTTTTTTTTTTTTTGAAAATTTTATTTTTTGAAAAAATAGATGTTGGCCGATTCTCAGACCTACCCGATATGCACACAAAATTTCATCAAAATCGGTCAAGCCGTTTCGGAGGAGTATGGCAACGAAAACTGTGACACGAGAATTTTATATATTAGATTAGATGTAAACAAGATGAACGAGACAAGTATCGAATGATTATCGAACCAAGTAATAAAACAAGAAATAAAACTTCAAGTAATTTCATTAAAACAACTTTTCCAAGAGTATGAGTGAACTTTACACCCTGTTCCTCATATCTCTTCACTGGTAACCCCGAGTATGAACGTCAGCGCAGTCATCGTGCAACTACTCCAGCGTGACGTCATCATCATCACTCCCGCAAGTCACACAGCCAGCCAGCAACTACGGCTTGAACGGTTGTCCTGACCATCAGCATGCAGCGCAAGCGCATACCTGGTCATCACCCTCAGCCTCATCAGCAACCTTGGCACAGCACACTGCACATTCGGCCGGTCCACAAGCAGAGCGCTTAATCCCTCTCCTGGTCGACAGCAGCAGTAAGCCACCCCGACTCACTGGGGCATCTTCGCAGACAGTTCCGACTCACCGCGAACTATGCGACACCCGGTTCCAACCCACTGGAATTCAAATGGCATTGTCAAGCATCGCAAGATATACAAGACTTAGTCCACTATCGACCTCCGGTCTCCGGAGGGGAGTGATGTGGCGGCATCTACACCGCCACGTGAGAACAACACATCACACTGACGTCACACAAATCCTGCATCGCGCAATCAGAGTTTCCCGAGCAGCTAGCATATATACAACTTCCCGTCAACAATTATCGGGCAGTTGCCCACCAGATACGACATCCATCTGGTCGGAGGATCCTCCCTTTTCTAAAGAGTATGAGTGAACTTTACACCCTGTTCGTCATATCTCTTCACATACATACAGGTCAAGCTAATAAAAGCGTGTTAATAAAAAAGATTTAAGTAAAATATTAGTTCACTAAAACGATTTTTTTGAACTTTAAACAATTATATTCACAAAAACTGGTAAAAATGGTGAACGTGAATAAGCACAATGAGAAATACATCACGATGCTACGCCAAGCATTCACAAAACATTTTCTCCGAAAGACTACAGTTTCCGTTTTAGGTACTAAAACATAGCTTACAGTTGTAGTTTTTCACTCCTTTTATTCAATTCCGATGGCGTGGATTTCCATTTTAAAATGTTACAAAGACTCGTTCACTTTTTAAGACAGCAAAATCATTTAAAATATTTATATACAGACTGATACAGTTTTGTGGACTGGCGCGGGCGTGCCGCAGGGCATGTTAATTGAGCCAATGGTATAGCAATACTCTACTATATGAATAGAAATCAATATTTAGGGATTATGTGGAACAATAATTATCTACAAAATGTTATTGAATTATTTTAGAGGAAATCCAAATTTTTTCTAAACCAGGATAACAATTTTGCGCGCGACAACCTCACGCGAACTAGAAATAATGGTTCTCACGATGTTTCTACACCCGCTATCAATTTGTCAACCTATTTCGTGACTTTGCCTCAATGGATTGAGACAAACTCGCTGTTTCGTCACTTTAATTACTAAGACATTTTGTTGAACATCGTTAGTTTGCAAGGGAAAATACGCGATAATCGCTGTTGGAACTGGAAAACAATCTTCAATATTTTTCCTTTTGAACCTTTTTATCGTTTCGAATTAATAACTTTCCAATATCGCGCAACGAACCTGATAATTGGTTCCACAAAACTATTCTTTGAAAAGTGTCTTAACAACTATGTCTATACTAAGTACACACTATGGTATTTTCTATTCAAGCGTGTATTGATCGTGAGTCTAACAAAGGCCGATGATAAATCTATCGCTATCACACAAGTACGAAGGACGTTCAACCTTAAAATACAGTGTAGTAAGTAAATCCGTGCATTGTCCAGACGGGTAGGTCGTGTGGAATCCCAAGATATCACAACACCCGTGCAGCGTGTTCACTGGGCGTATGCCAATACATACCACTTGAATGTTTGCTTCATGTTCATGTCTTATGGATTCATCGGTTAGAGAAGGATCAGAACGGTCATGTATGCTCTCATTGCATTGTGATCTTTAGATAGTGCTAGCTGCTTATGTGTACTATTAAAAATAAGGAACCTTTAGTCGTCCAAACCTCTTCGGTTGAGTGTAGTCAGTAAGTCAGTGTCTACATTGTCAGTAGACAATATAAGCTACTAGCTAGGTACTCCCAGATTATTATTAGGACTTTACGTTAGCGGTAGACTTTCTTAGGACTAATGTCTATGTTAGTAATGAAAGCTTAAACATATTTGTACCTAATAAGAATCTTTCTAAAAATAAAGATAGGTACGCTCCGTTGGACTACCGTTTATAAAATTTTATCATAAGTACCTACAGACGCCGACATAGCTGCAAAAACCTAATATCAGTTTATTAAAGCAATCAAAATAAATTCTACCAACTCCAACTTAACTCCAAAAATAAATAAGTAAATGATCTATTGGAACATTAAACAAGCCCAGACAATAAGAAAGACGATGCCATACCTAAATAAGCAGAATATCAAACACTAAGCCCGCTATGTAAAGGCCCATTAATTGAGCACAAATGCAATGCGCTTGGGTTTCAGCCAATTTAATGTATTGCTTGGCACGAATGCGCTTTAATCCGATGTTGAATAGAAATTATGGTTGTGCACAGTAACAATGTATTGGGAGTGGTAACCTGGCTGAGCCGCCATGTTCGTGTATTAGGAAGAGTTATGCATGTCTCGTGTAGATGTATTAAGGGCAGATAATGAAAATGTGGAGAACCTTAAACTATAGTCGTGGTCATTTGGTTTTCGATATTTTTTGTGTCTAACTTAACATTAAATTTAGAGGAAAGTTTATTGAAATCCTGTCAATAATTGAAATAATTGTATGGTTTTTTCGAAACCAACCAAAAAAAGTTCAAGCATCAATCGTATAAAAAGGGCAGAAATACAATAAAATCACCGTGTAAACAGGGAAAGCATTTTATGTTATTAGCTTATAAAGTAACGACTTACTCTCTGCCTGCTATTTGCCGACCGTAAAACGTAGCGTGGGCGCTGCCCTTCACAATCTATGTTACACCACTTACAACAACACAAAAATATCGATAGTATACATGAAAGATACATAAAACCGTAACAAAGAAGGAAAAACTACAGCAATGTTTGTTGAACTGGTTTTAGGGAATGAAGGTTACATTTTGTTTCGTGTAAGTATAAAAGAACCGCGTCTAAAATTTACTGATGAATACAGAATTAGAAGAAACTAAAAATTATATCTGATTTTGTTATGTATGGAATTACCAAGATTCCCAAGATAATTTCCCAAAAAAATATTCTGCATCAAGAAAAACCCCACGTTCAAGTGTTGTCAAACTATATAATTACACAAACATTGCACCCTAACGTTGGCAACGAGACTCGATGTGGAGTCTCTATGCACAAAAACCAGCCGTTAGTTTTATTATCAACATGTTAATTGGACCCGAAGGCACTCGCTTGGTGCCCGGCCAAATGGCTGGAAGGCGGCCCTATTCTATGATGTGTAAAAGATCCTGTTTAGATAAGTTCTAAGATTAATAAAGACGGTTTTCGATGTGGAGTGAGATGCCGATAGTGATTTGTTGATCAGCCTTAGAATTTCTGAATTAGCACGTCAATCGCAAAATAATAGGTCTTTACTTTTGTAATGTCATTTTTTTATTTCTATAAATCAAAATACGTACCCATGTTAACGATGCATATCTGCCAAAGCAGTGGTAATTTTTCAATGCCCTTTTTCAAGAAGTCAGGTGTACGGGAGCCAACAGACTCTTCAAAGGAATTTTGTACAGCCTTTTTTTATCTTAATATGGAAAAAATTTGAAGTATATCGGCGCAAGGAGTACGGTGGAAAACGCACAACTTCCAACTCTAGCTCGTGTATGTTAGAGACTGTGTGTTATGTCGTATGAGGTCGAGCGTTGTCGTATAGGAGCAGAGGGGACGAGCGATTAACCAATAACGAGTCGTGCGCTCATTTGTAGTGTTCACTCCGTACACGTAATTAATGTTGCGACCCATTTACACACGTACAAAAGTAGCCAAAGGCCTCAAACTTACTTGATTTTTTTTTTTTACTATTCAATCTATTAACACTTGAAATAACTAGATGACGTTGAAAATCAGCAAAGGAAAATTCCACCAATCACATTTACGAAAACTCACATCCTACTTACGTTTCATTCCGCAATCGAAACGTATGTCGGTTTTCATTACGCAATGAATCGAACAACCATTTGGAGCGTTTTAATCGCCGAATGATCGAGTGGCAAACGTTTGACACGTATTAACCCACAATTATACATCGCTCCCTTTCTGTCTAGAATAGAGCGAATGAAATGGTGAAATAGCTGATGACTTGATGAGTATAATGTTTTATTTCTTTAATTTCAGCCAACGTCGCTGTCCGTTCCGCATATGAAATCATCAAAGATGACACTTCTGTAGTGTAGATAAAAACGATCTGTAGCGGATAGTTAAAAGGAGATTGAAGACCGGACAAAGGCTTAAATTAACCTCTTGTTTAATTTCACCCACATCGTCCAAATGGAAAAACACAAAGGTCTCTGAGATGTCCTACTTGTAGTGTCGTTCTAACGATTATAATACAATACTTACTTAGTATAATACTTTAGATTCCGCACTGACAAAATATTTTATTTCACAGAATAGGCTTGCTGCAAATGAGGTCAGCCACTGTCAATGGAAGTTGGAGCAGCACCCGGTACTTAAATGCTTTAATTTTACATAACGTACGGTACGTACATTTAGTTGCTTCTGAAAGATCATATATAAAGCTTGTGGGGAACTTTGTGGGGCAGACGCTCAGCGCTTACTAATCGATTACGTTTCAGGTTTGTGGTGCAGGTTGAATGTATATTTCTGTTGGATTTTCTGTCTTTGGGTATTATAATCTTTAATGTGACAGTTTTTACTCTTGATTTAGAGTTTACTTGCGTTGTTAAAATTTAGTTCACATACCGATAATTAATGTTGCAACAATTCAAAACATTTGTAATATATAATGTAGGTATACTAGCTTCAACAAACTATGAATATCACCAATCCATTGTCACCAACAACAAATGAAATCAACTAGATGTCATCCTTACCAAAAACCCTTTACCCCACAAATACCCACCACACAAAAACCAGAAAACCAACCCATCTCATCGCACAAATTCCATATCGTACAAGATTATATGGAATCTTCGGAAACAGAGGAAGTTTTTGCTATAACAGTAACGTGGTTAGTGGCAGCGACTGCGGTCTCGTCTCATAATAAGTTGTTAACTGTCGCCGAGAGCGTAAGTACCAACTTACAAAGTAATACAAGCGTCGTGTAGTTTTTCCTTTAACCGTTCGTAGGAAACTGGGTATCGGAGATATTCGTAATGTTTTGAACTCGGGGAGTATTTGCTTTTGTCTTTCTTCGGAATACGAAATGGGTTTCTGTTTTGTCTTGCTTCTGTACTTTGTGGTGCATTTCATTGTGTAGGTACCAGAGAGGTAGATGGTACAATTCAGACTGTAAAGGCAATCTCGCATTTATGGTGATGTCACATTAGAAACAATGTAGCATGATGCAATCAATAATAGCCTTTGACATGGTGTTCCTCATAATTTTCGTGTTCCTTTTAAAATCCCATTACTCTAGCTAGGGTATTCATGAGACCGTGTAAAACAATCGACTGGCGAGTTTCCCCCACGTAAGGGTGTTTTATTTTTTAATTTTTCATACAAAATGTACACGAATATGTATGTAAAACACCCTTACGTGAAATATGACAACGTTGCATTTTCTTAGCTTCAAATAAGAACGTTTGGTTTGAATGAAAATGATTTACTCTTACCTCGTACTGGTATCAATGAAATGTAGATACACACATCGAGAGTCTAGTGTCAGAATCATGTTAATTCACATCTCAGTTGATTCTTTGACATGGTCAAAAAGGAACACATTGTACCTATAACTGATATGATAAGTTAGTTTGATTTAGTCAGCTTCTAAAACAAAATTAGACCGGAGTTTTCTCTGATATCTCTTGTCTAAATTAATGTTACGTTAACCTATCCTTTGCTAGAACTAAGAACTTGTCTCCTGAAATAGAGGGTGAACTAAACCAACGTGCGTAAAACACAAGGAACTGAAAGCATAACATACTATTCCAGGAAATATGTGGAACATTCTTGAACATAGGTAATGTTCAAGAATGTTCCACATATTTCACGGGCAAATCTCACCGATGGCAAAGTTATTAGGAACACGTTCCTAACTTTCTTGTAGCTTGCAAACTGCGCGTATTGTACAACTTTTATTCATTCGCTTCTATATTGCACATACCGTACATATTGCTTACACTTATTTAGCGTTTTTGTAAAATATGTTGGTGAACTGAGACCGATTTAGTATAATTGAGGTAGAAAACTACGGAATATTAGAATAAATGATTCGAATATAACAAAGTTTTCTATGTTTACATTTTTAGTATAATGTGGTATGTAGTACATACTAATCGATATTGATCCTAATAATGTTACCGATTTTACGATAAAGAAGATGCCCGAAAGTTTAACAATTGCTCTAAATTTTAAATGTATTTGAAAGTCAAAGCCAAAGTCAAAGCATTTATTTCAATTAGACACATAAAACGGCACTTTTGAATGTAAAATTTTACATTTAAATAGGGTTGATTTTAGGCATTCGACCAAGAATCTGGGTGCCCAAGACTGGAAAAGAATTCAACCGATTTCGAAAAACGGCTTGGAAGATAGTGACAATACGTCAAATACTAACAATGCAAATTACCTACCACCTAATCACCATAAAACTATCACTCTCCCCCAAAAAAACCGTAAACCTCGAAGCTTTATTACAAATCTCATATCACACGCCAGCCAGATATTCGTGCCACGTATCTTTCATTCCGCAATCACTTGGGAGCGCACAAAGTTTCGAAGCAATCAGAACGCAGCTGCAAGCTCTCTACGAATGCTGCGATATGGAAACTCTTTGCCAAATAAGCCTGCATCAAGCTACCGTCATAGAATTTATTGGAACTACGAAAGAGTTCGGTGGAAAATGTAGACGAATAGTTGAAGCAGCTGTCTTAAGAAATGTTCATCTGGGGATAAAATCTAATAAAATACCAATTTTATGAAAGTTTTCAAGTTCTGTACAGATTTCGTTGTTTATCCTTAAGTTTTACAAAAAACTATGAAATTCTAACTTATCACGTTAAAATCCTATGACATAGAGAAATACCTCTGAACTGTAAATATCAGTCCCATCCAAGAAGAAAGACGTCCAAAGAAAGTCTCGAATACTAATGCAACGACATTCATTTACTCCGAGAACGAAACACGACCTGCATTCTATGAGTCTCGCATTCCCCTTCTGTCTCTCGAAGCACCTGTGAAAAAAAAAACAAAAGCTTTTTTACTCAGCAAAATTAACAGTACAATTTAAACTGCTCGAATTAAATGGAGAAAGATAAATAAATCACAAGAAAAGCTAATAACTATTCTGCTATTAGTTTTATGTCGCATTTGTTACTGTTTATATATGGCCAAGGCACATGCAGCCTGAATGTAATTGAGAATTTATGACGTCATTAAATTGATGCAGAAATAGTGTAGCGCCAAACATCAAGGACGGTCAGCAGAATATTATTGCTAAAGTTTCTGAATGTAATAAAAATTGTTACTTACTGGAGATTTTATGTGTTTTTGCAGTTGTAACTATTCAGCCTTATAAGACGGTGGAATGATGTCCGGTGAAATCAAGTAATTTAATGAACGTGGTCGAGCTATTTCATGTCAGGAGCTGGAGACAGGAATACTAGAAACAAAATGGCAACTTTAAAGTAGAATAAAAAATAAAAATAAAATACAAGAAAATGGGACAGCTGTAGCAGTATAGGGACACAGACACACGCACCTGAAACTACACATTTTCGGGAATCAAGGTGATAATTCGCGGAAATGTTTGTTTTTTGTTCATGCATTGTGATGTACCTACATCGTTTTATCTACACCTCACACACAAAGATCTAAGCAAACGCCAAAACCCAATTAGGACGCTCACAATCAAGCCTTCATACGGAAGGTGGCCATAATGTTACCGTTTATATTCTGCTAACGGTACCTCGGCTATAAATCAGTGCGATAATAATTATACATCGGCCATTTGTAGCCATGTAGCCATAAGGGTAACAAACAGAGGTGTCTGATAATATTCGACGCATGGCTTGGCCAAATAATATAATTATTTGATGTGTTGACAAACTACGGTTTAATCTGTGTTTGTTTTCGAGGATTTGAAATTCAGAAGTGTTGGCGCATGTCATGCTAGTTTTAAGCTTGAAATGTGAAAAGTGTCGGATTTTTTGTATCGTTTTGAAACATTTTGCACGGTAAAAAGTACGCTCAAGCATATAGTTAGTAAAAACTACATAGATATTTTGATACAATAATTAACAAAATTATGCGAAGAAAATAACAAAATATTTGTACCTTCGTATTATTTAAATAACAATGATAAAGTAATTACTCAAGCACTCATCGTTGATAGACCTCAAGGGAGGTTTTTAGAATGATTATTTTCTACATGAATTTTAAAACAAAGCGAACGACGAACACTGAAAATTCGAATAGCTATTCATCCTTTCGAATTAATTCACACTAGAATCCAAATTCAAACAGATTCGCCAACTCTTTCACTCCTACCGTTTGTAAAAAAGACAGCATCAATTATACAACGCGTAGAATAGGAATCTGTTGGTAGCTGTCACTTTAGCCGTGTCGGCTACGGAACCCTTTTCCGAAAGATTACGCGTATCAAAGGCTGTAGGCTAGCGCGGGTAAGTAGCCGGCTACCCTCCGTACATTTATCGGGACACTCATGTAAATAACATCAACATCGGGATTCGTGTCCTTTCATATTCTCAGAGGCTGAAGTGTTAAACTTATCATATTGTAAATAATTCAACATTCTGTGTTAAATGTATTTGGAGCATGTTTTTATTCGGATAGTTTATGGGTTGTTGTTTTATCTCAAAGGTATTTTCGTTTTTGTCTTAATTTAAGATCTGATTACAACTTAATGAATGACATCACTCGGAGTGTCTTGTTTATTCTTTCAAATCATTGCATTGAATTAAATTTGCATAATAGAAATGAAATAATCGCAGCATGCTTCCCTTTTATAAATCATGAATCACTCTCACAAGAAAGAAAATAAATAAATAACTACAAAAAACTTCAGGCCAGATGCTCCAGACAAGAAACAAAAGCCATAAATTCGACATAACAAACAACCTAAATATAAAACGTGATTCGCACCATGCAGTGTTCATATCGTATCTAAATACGCACTCAGTTAAAAGGCAGTGAAATCGCAAGCGCCGAAGTACGCCTGTACCATAGGCATTATTGTCCCACTCTGCTCGCACCCTTTTTATCTGAGCCCGCTCGACCCTCACAAACTTTCTCAGGAATCATCGTTTCTATCCCACCCTTTAACATTGTTACATAATATTTTCAAGATTACCCCGTATCTACACGATTTATGAATACGCCTAAAGCAGTAGACCGAATAATGATCAATATTGAAATAAACGAAAATCAGCCCCTTTAAAAAAAAACCTTTTCATTCTGAATTCCACTTCTGGTCTCTCACTCAAAAAACATTTTTCACAAACTTCGAGTCGATAAATATATACCTCAAGTTATATAAAATACAAATCTCTGAAACGAGCCTCTTCGTAAAATCATCTCAAGTAAGAAATCCGTTCTTGTATCAAATATGCAATACATTCTACAGCAAATAAAATGTTATTCTCTTTTCTAGACTAACGTTTTCGATAAAGTATTTACGTACGATGTAGATCGTAGGGTAACATTTATGAACGATTCTCTTTCAAGCATTATTTGAGTATTCAAATAACAAATATGTCGCAATATATCTCAGTCAGTTATCATTGGCGGTATACCCCATGTTTCCACGATATGTCAACGTATTCCTTCTTGCAAATAGCCTGTTTTTATAGCGATTTCTGTCGGATCGACCAAATAGGAAATTGTTGCCACTCCCAAGACGCGTACCATGTCACGAGATATGTACGCGAATTATTCAGTTTTTTACGTCCACAAGGGATGATCCGTGTCGCATGGCAAGCGATGTCAAGCGACGTAACCATTAGCGCCTCAATATTGAAAAGTAAACTCTAATTTGGGCGTTTAGAGAAGAAATTCCTTTGCTAATAATCTAAAACTTATGTTTGATGATAATGGGACGAGTGCAGATTCCTTGTTTTTACTTCTGCGGTGGGATTCGAAGAGCTTTTGTTAAAGTGTTCAGCAAAAGCGGAATAACGGAATGGGAAAATATCCTAGCTCCGTAATGCGTCTGGAAAAAACTGGTAGATGTTTCATTTGAATTAAATTTAAGTTGCGGTAGCCATTTAAAATATATTACTAATTCAACAGATAGGCTATTGAATGAATGATTTATAATTTATTTCTCCCAAAAAGGTACAAGTTTAGACTAAGTAATATATTCTAAATGGCTTTGTAGCGCTTCTGAAATTCCGGGAGATAATACCGTAGCAGTAGGAAAGACTATATCTACCGACTTCTTTCAGTGCTGTACATAAGTATGCGTATCAATAGAGGGTTTTTTTTCGTTTTCGTTTTGGAACTGTAGCCATCAGAATCGATGAGAGAGAGTAATAAATCGGGCAGCTCCGTGCCCGCACTAACTCTTCGATTACTAGCGACCCGCGAACCACCCTAATGTAAAGCTTTAATGAACATATAAAATCGGACTCGATTCACGATCGTGGACAATAGCAATATAATTCGTCAAGAGATACACACGTCATTAAAGTAAATGCGTTCAAATAGCAATAAAGTAGAAATAACGGTGGCGATCGTAAAATCATTTGTTACTAAAAGGGACGGTGAAAAAATGATATTTATTTAGGTTTTCCTCGTCTCGTTCAAAGTCAGTTAATTTCGTGCACGTACTAAATATTTCAGTATGTAAGTGTAAGACAGGTAAATATGCATCTGAAAATACCACATCAAACTACAACGACCTTCAAAACAGAGTACCACACTATCAAAATTGCAATTATTTTTTTAGTACACAAACTAAAAATATCGATATTAAAAGGATTACAAAATAATTTTATTTTTATATTTAACTTTATAGTCGATAAACTTCTTTTAAGGAATGGCTGAGAATAACTTTATAGACAAAAACACTCCTTTTCAAATTGCCGTCTTACTTCGACTTTTTTGTTTTCACATTTATTTCTTGATCGATGAATTTTGATTCAAACTTTACTTATCATGCCTCTTCCACATGAAGAATGTGCAAGAATTATCTAGAACTAGGCATCAGTATGCGTCGTACTGCAAGAATGGCGGGTGCATTAAGAATGGTCCAGCATGTGAAGCAAAGGCACGAAGAAACTGGAAACCATCTCAGTAGACCTAGACGAAAGGCAGACCCAGGTGCACTAGTAACCGTGAAGACCGCTACATTGTCTCCACTGTGTTGAGAAATTGCCATCTCAATACAGTTGAAGTCCTGCAGCTTCTTCAGACCCGAAGAGACTACATTAGTGACAGTACAGTGAGAAGAAGACTTGCTGAAGCAAACCTGAAGCCCCAAAAGCCAGCAAGTGACCCCAAACTCGCGGGAGGGCATCGAGTAGCCAGACTGCGCTACGTCCTTGCACACATATAGTGGAGTGTAGAAGAACGGGCAAGAGTTTTGTTCACTGATGAGTCTTGATTCTCACTATTTACTTCCGATGGAAGGCGAACAGTGTACAGGCGACCTGGTGAACGAAAAATTCAAGCCTGCTTCACAGAAATAGTCCAACACGGTGGAGGCTCTGTACACGTAAGGGCTTGCATCTCTTCAGAAGGCCGTACAGAGCTAGTGGCCATAGAAAATGGCGCCCTGACTGGGGAAAGATATGCGCAAGAGATCCTCAATGAGTATGTAGGGCCATATTTAGTTAATATGGGTGATAGATCGATACCGATGCAGGATAATCGAGTACGCCTGGTATGAGTTCGGAAGGCTGGTCAAAAGCCGCAGACGACCTCCTATCACCCTCAGGGCCCTAAAAACGGCCCTGATGGAAGAATGGGAAAACCCCAACATCGCCTCCGAAACTTCGTCCTCAGTGTGGCAAACTGGCTCGAAGCTGTAATCAGAGCCCGAGGAGGCAATACCGTTTATAAAATGTAAATAAGGCGTAAAACATGCTTATTAATATTGTTTGAGTTTTTAGTAAGTTAAACATGTTATTTTTTTGCTTTTTTATCTTTTTTTAAGTTAAAAACGTTAATTACTATGCATGATAAACTTAAATTTCAAAGAAAGTTGATGAAGTTTGCTATAAAACGTTTTATTTTTCTAAACTCTGAGTTCTCTGGTTTAGGAAAAATTGCAAGTTTGTTACTAAGCATTGAAGGCTAGTGTATTTCACAACACGTAGCTACAGAAACGTCTTATATTTTCGTCTCGTAAGGGACAAAAGCTCCATTTTGTAATAAAATGTTACTTTTCATCGTGCGTCTGCACAAACTGAGGACCGTTTTGTCAGCTTTTTTGTTCTGTGTACATTAAGTAGTCCCCTACAGGACCTAAACGCAAATTTTATAATGCCCAAAAGTATATGATCCACTACAGTAAACAAAATCAGAAAAAAGTATGATATTCTTCAGGATAAATGTTAGTAAGATAGTGTGTTGAAAACATAATAGGTACAGCTAATTTGATACGTTAGAAAATCATCACGAAGATGCCTCTAAAAATGTATTTTAACGATTAAAAACCATGCTAATATACATGTAATCATTTTAATTTATTTTTTGTTATATTATTCTAAAATCAACATTTATAACGTGTTTTATTTTTTGGGCCATACAATATATTTTTGTAAACAGTTAGTTGCTTTATTTTTTGAAGAGAGCATTGGTAGCCCAGTGGTAACGGCTGCGACTTACGAGTTGTTGGTCGTAGGTTCGAACCCAGACAGGCGCTTTACTTTGTGTAAATTATTTCATCACCACTGCTCTCAAAACGATGAAGGAAAATATTGTGAGGAAACCAGCATGTCTTAGAACCAAAAATTCGAAGACATGTGACATCTACCAACCCGCACTGGGCCCGCGTAGTAGATTACGGCCCAGCAGTGGGAACATGATAGGCTGATTATGCTTATGCTTATGCGTTGTCATCGCGCTTCTCTTTCTTTTCTATGCAGTCTGACAATGACCGCGCTTTAGCTCTTGTCAGCCTCCACTATGGTTTGTATTTTTCTGACATAAGTACCACCCAGGATTAGATTAAACAATTAGAGATAAGCAACCTCAAGAACGTACGTTCCCCTAGTTCTTGCGACTAAAAATTTCTTTATATCAAAGCTTACGACGCTGTGAACATTACTAGCACAACATTATTTGTTATTATCCTGTCTCGCACCTTTTTATGTAGCATGTTTTAAATCTGAAAACACAAAGAAAGTGTGTTTTACTGCCTCGCATTAATTCGCCTAATCTAAGCTCAAACCATGCTTACAAAACATCGCAGACAGGCTACCTTCAAAGTTTCAGCACACCTATAGATCAACGCTAATACTTCCTGGAGTTTTTACAGCACAATTTTTACGCAGGCCATGTCTAAATAAGTTTTAAGAACCATTAATAAAGAATGTTTTTCCACGTCGCCGCTGTATTAAAAGGATAAGCAGGAACGAGTTTGCCTTTAATTTTTGATAGCTTTGGTTAAATCGTCTACTTTGTTATTTTAATTCCGGGGAGAACGAAGCAGAAGTTCAGTTAACAAAATTGCCAATTAAATGTTAACACTCCGTTTAATAATTTTAAACGTTCGAATTTTCATAATCAAGCATTATCTCTAGGCTCGACGTAATGACATTCACCGCAAACTGCTAATCGCTTTACAAACATAACGCGCTAGGCTAGAACTCTAAAACGTCCACACGTGGAGAAGATCGGTGGAAATTCGCAACTGAAATCTGTACCATCATACGACATATCGAAACTGTGATACGCCACTCCGACTGACAGAGACAGACGTATAAAGCTAGTGAGTGCGACAAGGACAGTCTCACCTTTTGGTAGGTCATATTGATCTTTCACCCGCCATTTTAGACCGAGCCATTTTCGCTTCGGGCGTCACAAGTATACCAGGGCTCGACGCGCTGAAAAAAAAAAGAGAAAGCCTTTTATTCGTCTGACATTTTGTGTTTTAATGAAATATTCCGCAAAAATGGGGATAGAGGTAGAATTTGATGTACAAAAATTAGCATTTTTGATGCCGTGAAAATGATGCCTCGTTTTATGTCGTACCGGAGCTCATTTACATAACTTCAGGTTTACCTAATCCTTTTGGAAAAATTTGAAGACATAAACCTCCATAACGAACTAACTAATCATAACTGGCTGGCTCCAGAAATTAGATTATATAGCAACTGAGGAATTACTGACTCATCCAAAATAGTTCCATTCCCGCTAATTGTTCTACATATATTTTTATTTGTTACCTACGTTTTGTTTTTATTTTTTTTGTCTTTTTTCTGCGAGTTTAACATTGATTTTTATATTATGCCCTATCCCTTCACATTTTCTGATTATCTGATTATGTCTACATACCGTGTGGTGGGACCCTGGTGATCTGCTAGACAGGTATGCATAGTGCAGACACCAGTCTCTCACAAACTAGTGACACATAGTTTGTGAAGAGATTTTTTTTTCGAATTTTAATTTGAATTCGAATAACTTCATTTAGCAAATGAATAAACGTTATGTCACCACAAACATGCAAAAACCTACATAGATATACTGACCTACCAATGAGCCACCAACTTTTAACACAACACCGAAAATAATTTTCACAACTAACTGCATTACAAACGTGAAGAGTTACACGTACTCTTATAATGATATCGGACGGGCTCGAATAAACTGGGGAGGATAAAAAATAATGCCAATATTAAACCGGTAACACGGACCTCGTCCCCTGGGAGGTCTCACCACGGATATAAGCAATTTACCATTCGTAAACTCGAAAAGGTGTCTACAGTGTCGAAATTTATGAAAATTCTATGCAATTTTGGTTTAAAAACATCCTTAACATTAATCTCGTACGGAAATGGAATGGAAAAATATTGACTGAATTGTGTTCTTTGTTGCGCGGAAAAGGAGATATTTTAAAATAAGTATTTGATTTATTTTCGACGCTAAAGTCTATTTATGGTATTGCCTGTTTTTGGTAATGAATAAAATTTGATCAATATTTGCTGTGTAAACAAAGTTCTCTTTAGAGAATTGGATCATTAGCATAAAACGGTGTTTTCGTATTATCCTTCTTCATATACCAACATAATTCAGTTTATTCTTACGCTGTGTCGGAAACACTCCGAAATATCCGAATATTTATCTCCTAAGAGGGTTATTAAGCGGCATTTCATCGCTACTAACACCGGGTTCAAAGAAATGGCTACCATATTGTATAAATACTATTAAAAATACTAGGGGCGGAGGATTTTAGACCTTACGCCCTTCTGATAAGGTACTGGTGTTTATAAAAATATTTTCAAGGAAGCTGTGTGAAGACTTCCTATACCTACAGGATTAATTTCTACTTGCATCTATTAAGAACTGCAAATGGTTTTCTCTATTTGAAGATTACCTATGCTTAAAACTAATTAGAATACGTCCTGGCGTTTTAAACATTGGGTTATCATTTCCTCAATGGCATTAAATAAACACAAAGACGTATCCAAGTAATTGATTTAATCATTTTAATCCGCAATTGAAATTATTATAGTAATTCCATCCGACATTAATTCTACATCAAAACTAACTAATGCTTGATTAGAATTAAACAACAAATCACCGAATGCTAATAACCAAAATGGCTGACCGGGTTATTGTAGTTTACAATCAGATAGCTACTAAAACGTTTTAACAGAATATCATAAAGGGCCGATATTAGCCAGTTTCCAATTTCAAGTGGGATGGTTTCGCCAGCAGTTGCGACAATTAGCTGTGATTTAGCAAAACTAATAAACATAACGTCGCTACTGGGACTAATACGTGACGTAAATATGAAATGTCCAATTGCAGCTATTAACGATAACGAACTAACATAATTCAATTAAATGGGTGCAGTTGATGTTATTGCTATTAATTTGTAAGCAACTTAGTTATGTTTATTATCTAACATAACAGATAATAATGTGCCCATCCATGACTGGTTTTCAAATCCGTCATTTAGGTCTTGAATATTTTTTTTTATATTTTTAACCGTCAGATCTTTCTTCATCGTTTTCCATCCATTCGACGTCTTCTCTTGTGTCTCATATCATAAGATATACTCGTCAATTGATCATGACATGGCTGAATAGGATTAGTCAAGAAAAGTTGGCAGCGAGAGCTTTATGTCCAGAGAACAATGGACTTATTTGAGTAATATTTGGGTTTTCCAGCTAAAATATGAACATGTGCTGATTTTCGAATCAGAAAACAAATCATCAATATTTTTGCTTAGGTATCTACTTACTTATGAAATTCTTTATTTACAGTCCATAATTTACATGCATGCTATGAATCTAAACTAATATTACAAAGACAAATGATTGGATTTTTTTAAGTTTGTAAGTATTTATGGTTGTTACGCTTTCACGCTGAAACGGCTGAACGAATTTAGATGAGATTTGACGCATGGGTAGATCATTGCCTGGATTAGGACAAGGGATACTTTTTATTAATCTAGATATTCTTACGGGCTCGAGACTTATGCGGATAAAACCGCGGGGCGTAACTATGCAAAAATAAAACGCATTACTTTTATTCTCCCAAATTTTTGATGCAGTAACGATTGTGACCCTTAAACCTTAATCTAAAATATTTTATAGATCTTTAATTCCTAACAATAGCCGTAATATTTCATTTCACAGCTTGTTTTTTATCATACATTTAAGTAGGGAAACGTGTCCATAATTACTTACAGTTGAACTAAAAACAAGCATCACTAACACTATTTGCGGAAGTTTCGTTTCAGATCGTTGAGTACAAACACTAAAAAAGGTATAAATGTTGAACCGTTGTCCTAACAGGAGCGACCATTTTAACCTGACCCGCGAAGCCGGTTGGTCCCCCTAATTTTGCATGGAAGTTTATTATTATAGGGAGGCAGAGGAGGTCTTTGTCTGCTGGTGAGATAGATCCTACATTGGCTAGGGATGGGACCCTCGGATAATTGTCACCGTCAATGGGAACAATGACCCGAAACTATGGTTGGGATATTTAGTATACGTACCCTGTGTTATGGAAACCGTGTTTGTAATTTTTATTGCGACTACTAGGTATGTGAAGTAGGACAAGAAATGTCAATGGATGAATATGGCAAGTTGGTAATAAATATCAAAATTACGTTTTTTTTTATCGCTGATTTGGTCATCAGAAGGCCAATTCTTGTACTTAAAAACGTTCAAATTCTCGTAATCTCATCTCAGCGTCAAACAATGTCAAAGACTGTCGAAAGTGTGTGTAATTTGATTGTATTTTTGACATATTGAGACTGATTAGACTGCGAACGTTCTTATAAATCCGGGATTGTTATCAAATCTAAATAGGATTAAACGAAATATCTACAAAACCAGAAGCAATTTAAGATTATCTTATTTACTATTTACTTCGGTTAGTCCCCGCCATAAAAAATGAATCATCCTTCGTGTAATTGGATGGTAAATTTTACTGCTGTCGTAAAATTACCATGAAACAGTGTTAACAGCGTCTAAAATGAAAGTATTTGTTCAAAGACATAAAGAATGCAGGTGTTGATGGCTCGTCATCATTACCATAAACAGTATGTTTAGTGTGCTTGTGCAAGCTTATCTCGAGAACTACTGAAATGATTTAAGGAAGCAAGTATGGCTATAAGATGGTATTCGTTTTTCCTAACTAAGCAGTTTCTTTTTACTGTTGGAGAATATTTTGTTACATAACTTGTGGTATTTTGTTACACCTAAATAAATAACATTAAAACAACATTTACTAGGCATACAACACACACCACACACACATACACACACACATTAACTTTTAACATTTAAGGAGCTGTTGTGCACAGCAATTCTTTCTATGATTCAGTAGGTAGGTACCAAAACCTTATGAAAATTGTATGACACTCATTTAAGTTACATTTATTTAAATAATAATTGTTGTACTGCTGAAAAGTAAATCTTAAGTAACCTCTGTCTAATTTCCACATCCAATTTTCTAATGTCATGTTATCTCTTATTATTTTCCATAGATTGAATGTTTTGACAGTTTTTATCTTACATTGTCATCTGTCAGTTTTTCTTTTTCTATGCTATAAGGCTAAGACCTGCTATTGGGACTATTTATTGAGTCGAATAAATAGGTTGTAGAAAATCGAATTGATATCGAGCTATTTATTGTAAAGCTATTGTAAAACTAGCGTAAAGTCAAGTTCTCACTGTAAGCCAATTTGATTGTTTCTGGTTGATAAACAAATATGAAGTATTTGGGTTTATATTTAAAAAACAAAAAAGTCAGTTCTAGAAGGTCGGCAAGAGAATATAAAAGGCAGCTGTGAGTTTTAACCAGGTTCTTTTGACTCGGTTCTTTTGACTCACTCTTTTGGCTCACTCTTTTGGCTTCTTTCCTTTCGTACTTCTTCTTCTCTGACCTGTCTTTGATTTTCTAAAGCTGCTTAAATATACACCAACCTTTATTTCTGATTTCAGTAAGTTATAGTTTTAATATTTATAATGAATTTATGAATGAAAAATACATCAGTGAAAATTCAGTGAATTCATTTAATCATAGACTTATTGTGTCCGTGAATGTGTTCTACTCTCTCGTGTTTATCTCCGACCCTCCCACTCACTGACCGGGCTGCGGGCTATAGGAGCGGCCGACGCGAGCTGCTTCTCGTCAACTAATCGTCTTTAATTCTTAATTTCTCTTTATACATACTTATTGTATTTATTATTTTAAAAACATGTGACCACGTTTGGCCAGCCGGCTAAACGTTACATTACGTTACAAACTACAGAATTATACCGATTAGACTACGCCCGATTTACCAACTTATTTAATGCCTAATTAATTTTTCCACCCAATTTCTAGCACACCAACCCTTTCCCATTTCTAGCCATGTGTCCAAAATTATTATTATAAAAGTGGCTACAACCCATCTCGTATAAGGCGCTGGCATGAGTTCAGAACTGGGCGTTAACAGGCACATTCACAGCATCTGTCTGTGCGAGAGGCGCGAACCTTTTTAATATAAAGCCTTCTGTGTCTGCATGTATATGTGTGTATAGTTTGCACACCAACTAGCGTAATGGTGTGATCCTGTTTACAATACGTTTGTTATAAATATCGAAAAGAAGAATAAGAATCATTCAATTGCAGAAAATATAGGTGTTACCAGTTGTAAAAGCTGGTGGTTTAATGTAAAGTCCATATTATGCCTGTTTAGGGCATGCTAACTAATTTCACATGAATACCTAATAGGAACTTAATTTAAATAATATATAGGTACAGAATATAAATAGAAATACCTTTGTTATAATATGAAGTTACATAAATAGACAAACATTTCAACCTTAAAATAACATTTTGTCTCCATTGTAACATAAATTCCTTAAAAGTTAAACATAATTATAACTGAAACTACCAGCAAGTGTTTAATACAGCTATAATTTCTCGGGACTACAAATGGCTTGAAACTTGTTATATTATAGGAAATATACCTATTTAAATTTAAGGTAGCAGTGGTGATAAATCAGAGATAGAAAGAACTTTTTAAATCTAACTTGTTTGTGAAATTTGAACTTACGCAGCTGCTTTAGGATCTTGGAGAAACTTATCTAATAACATTTTGCTACTGGAAAAGGATTAGGTAATCTATCTATGTAAGTATATGCGAGTGATTATTAAACAATACCTATATCCTTGCTTCTCCTGTTATTTAGCCATGGCAGAGTCCAGCCAGACATACCTCCCATAAAAAAAACATAACTTTTTACCCATACAACCGTTGAAAGACCATTCTAACTTCCTCTAGAAACACAACACAACTCGAACATTGTAAATTCGCAAGAACAAAATTAATTCAGACGCCAGTGGTTTTACCGAGCACTTGAAAATTTCTTTCGAGATTTATGTATAGCGAGAACGGACCAACTTGTACAATTACTGTGCCAACTCGCAAATCTTGAACTGCAGCCATAATTGTAGCACTGTACCTACGTAGAAAAACAATCTGCGAAATATTTCTACTTGTTTTTTAAGGAGAAGTTGATCGTACACTTTGATTGTTTGGGAAATGATTTTGGTAATACTTATAATCTTGAGAAATTGTTGAGAGAAACAATTGAAGCACTTGTATTTTAGAATGCTATCAATATCAAGGCCAAAAAACATGTTTACAAGGAATCGCAAGGCCTAGGGAATTAGAAAAAACAATATTGGCATCTGTTCACTTTATTATTTGAATTATTGTACTGTATTTGGTAACTTAAGAATATTAGTACTACAGGCACTGGTCTAACGATAACAGGTAAGTTACTAATTAAAGTGGTGAGTTCAACTGAGGGTTATTTGAATTTCATTGAGACTGAAGACGGTGTGACCAAGGCAGCCAGACGGAATCCATTTCCGCGTAACAGTCAATCTATGGCTAATTAAACATCAATGTAGCAGCTTAATGTGTCTGTAACGTTGTATTTGTACAAATAATGGGGTCATTAAAAATTAACTCAATACTGAACTAAGAAAAGGGTTTATATAACAAAATCAAATAAGTCGACATACGAGTAAGTACAGCCAGGAACAAAAGTCGATAAACACTTCAGTTTTTTTTTTATCGTAAGTATTGAGCAATCTGTTCGTAATAGAAATAAGTTAAATGAGGCTGACAAGAGCTAAAGCGCAGTCACTGTCAGACTGCACATATAAAAAGAGAAGCTCGATGACACAGCGCTGGTAATTTACTGCCAAAAAATGAAGCAATTACATATTTGCAAAAATTCCATTAATTGTACAAAAAAAATGAAACACTACTACGTTAAAATTTTGCTTGTAAAATAATCTTACAAAAAATGTGAATAATTCCATGTATAATAACATAGTTTTTAATCGTTAAAAGACATTTTTAGAGGTATTTTCGTGATTTTTTCACGATCGAATCAAGTTAGTTGTGTTATATTTTCAACACAGTATCATATATTTTTCTGATTTAAACAAAATCTACTGTAGATCATATACTTTTAGGCATTATAAAACTTGCGTTTAGGTCCTGTAGTCCGCTTAAATAATATTAACCCAAAGCTATTATAGGAAATGCTAAAAAGTAGATTATCGGATCATTTTGTGTCTTTTTAGATGTGTCAAAAGTAACCATGTTAATCGATTTCTGTTGCTGACCGTGGGTACGTGGATTTTTGTCACTACAGAAAATGAGGATGGCTGTGTCGTGGACACGATCGTGTGTTTGACGTGAATACGTGAACGTTACGAGTAATATTTCCGGAGGTGGGTAAAGGTCGTGCCGACACAGTCCTCACGGGTCCTAGGGATGAAGACTAATATTAAAAATGTTCGTAAAAATAATTTTATTTCAAAGAAGGCATTGTAAAAATGAGATAGTCGAAAAAAGCTGTTAAATCGATGTAAATAAAAAGAAGACACACACTTTAAAAAAAATGGAGGGGATTATTCCCTTCCTTGTCGCGCAGTACGGACAATGTACGGCGCTAGTATGAAGTTACATAGTCGTGCAACATTATAGTGCTTGTGCCTTGTCTAACACTTATTTTAAAACGTTTAAAACTTGTCAATTTTGTAAAAAATGACAAGTTTTAAACGTTTTAAAATAAAGTTTTAAACGGCTTTTACATTTTTTGTACACATGGAGACAAAAAAATGTTATCATCACCATTCTTTGATTCTTTAGTTAGCGTCACGTCAAAAAAAAACATGATTGGTCAGTCAAGGTCACTTGACACAATAGACAGTCAAACAACAAGTAGCAACATATCTATCAGTATCGAAACAATGACTGCAATCAACATCGGCCACAGAGATGATTTTGATAAATCAACAGAAGCAAGTCCGGTGACTACAATCATCGAAAGTACTAATTCCAACAGGCTAACAATATCAATTTCATAACGACTACTGTATTCATACCAAAACACGTTCATCAATTATTGGTAAACAAACAACAGCATTCTCATTTATAAAACCTACAAACTCAGCACCTAGCAAAACCATTACATCTCGGAGCCAAGCATAAAGTGAACGTAAAGAGCAACGATTCGTATCGTCCACAGGCGAAGCACTTAGTCCTATTATATGATTTTAAGTAAGTGCATAGTTAAGGAACGCTTACTTCCGCGTTTAGTGAGATGAAACGGGAAATGCAGGTCTTTTCTAGTACTCAATATAGCTGCAGACAGAAGATTGGATGGGTATATGTCTGGACGGTTTGATTGTGAAGTTAAATGTTTTAGGTTAGGTAAGGAAACAATTACGAATTTAGCGAACGTAGCAACGATAATCCGGAAAATTGAGAATCTACTGCTGTCCAAGTTCTTGCCATTTTCAGAGATTCGTATGTCCAACAATGATTAGTTATATTTTTTAAACCTAGCTTTGGTTTTCATTTCAAAGTTTTGGGTAACCTCAGCCATATATTGCTAAAAACTTACAGAAAACTCCACAAATAAAAGAGACCTTAACAATATAGACAGAAGAACTTACGGATACGAATAATGCAAGACACTAACATAACCAAAATTAACCATGGAGTAGGTACTAACAAAATAAGGTTAGGTATAACTCACATCTAAAGAACTACATATAAACATTTCACATGTAAGTATTTCCCTTCATAAAACATTTTAAAGCTAGACTACAGTAGAAAATGTGAAGCACCATAGTTCTAGCACTACGTAGTAACTTAAATTCACGGAAGATGGCGTCATTAGAAACTATTCATTATTTTACATCAAAATAAACGATTTTATGTAGTTTAACAAATTCAGCTATACATTATTAACATAGAATGAGTAGGAAACATTGTTACAATTATTATTATAGCTTAAAATGTTGTTATCACTACTAACGCCATCTTCACAATCGATGTGGCGACTACAGCACTCCTCCGAAGCCTTAATACCACGAAACCTCGAGTCCACATTAACCTTCAGTTAACTGTGTGGACCAGTTCAGAAAAGATTCACTGGTAGGTATGATTTCAATGTTGAAGATGGCAGCATTTTAAAATAGTAAATTGAAATATAATTCATGCTTACCTACCTCATTCGATGATATCCTTAGATGAATTCATATATTTCTCATGTAGGGTAGCCGTCAGTATTTTATTGAAAGAACAAAATCTTATACCGTCATTGCTAGGTGATATATCCACACATGAAGCTCTGCATTCATCACTAAAGAATTTTTTATTAATATTGCCACAAGCATCACTACCAGAAGCCTAAAGCAAACTGTTGATAGTGATCCACACCAGCTCAGCTTGAAACACTTTCCTCTTTGGCGGGAACAGATACGCTTATCCATCCTTCTCGCCCTCGCAGAAACTCCTATCTCCGTCCTTCACCAGTGTCGATTAAAGTAAAACCATTACGGTGAGAACAAAAAAGGGTCCCCTTTGAGCAAATCGTAATATATCATCGCTTTGACGTTATGCGCTAGGGGTCTTCGTCCGAACCAGTCCGCTTTGTCCAGGAGCAGTAAATTTTATTGGCTTTAACGGTTTCTATGGTCTTCTGATTTTCTGAATCAGAAAAAGTTCCCGTAAAGCTAGGGCAAGATCTGTTGCACCTGGGAATATTTCAATCAAAGTGACCATAACTCATGTTCATGTTGATTATTCTTAATTAAATTGACATTAATTAATCTTTCAATACTATGAAGAACATTGAAGGTACAAAATATTTTCATAAAAAATTCCATCAAATTATTTCTGATGCTTTATTTCCATAAAGTTGCTACTATTCCCATTCCAGTAATAAAGAAACCATATCAATTCTATCAAACTCACTACTTCCACATCCAATGTTCCCAACGATACATAATACGTATTTATGAGGTCATAATCTGTCTACTCAGGATCGGAACAAACGTAAGCTGCGAGAGCTTCGATCCCTCACGGACGGGGCTCATCCATCATCCGAGACAATGGCCAGGTCGGCGTTCGATGCCGGAGCAGCTGATTCTGTACGATCGAATGCCATAGGCGCTATACTGCTATTGTTGTGAAGGTCATAAACTATAAGATTTTTAGTTCCTGTGCAGGATTTCGTTTGTGTTCGTTTTAGGGATGACTGGAAAAAAGGATAATTTTCAATAACTGTTTATATTATGAAAATTATATTTATAAACTGTTGTTTGTTTTAACATATACTTAGCCCCTCATTATTAAATTCGGAGTAAGGAATAAATCCGCAACCAGTATCATTGTTCCCTTAGTTCATCTTTAAAATTTTCGAGGTTAAATGTTGGCAAAACTTTATTCTGCGTTTATTAAAAAGGGCAATAACTATATCTAGGTACCTTCTTCGTCATCAACTACAAAAACTTCGATTACAGACTTTGACCGATTATGAATTATGAATAACTAGCTGGTCCCGGGTGATAAGTACCCAGTTCATGGTCTAACTTTATGCCAAATTTCATCCAATACCGTTCAGCCGTGTGGGCGTGAAAGCGAAACAAACAAACAATTATATCTATATAGTGAGATAGTGGTACTCTGTTGGTTACAGTCTAGCATGTTTTAACACCTATATTTTTATAACTATTTCTGTCTTAATAATATAAGATAGATAGTCCATATTGATTTCACTTATTTCTTCTAAAACCATCAATTTAATTTTTTGCAAGTTGAAGTAACACGTGGCACGTGCCAACACGCTAAGTATCTGATACAAACTCAATAGGTTTCTGATAGTATGAACGAGAAACATTTCAAACTATATTGCTTAGCACGTTACCATAATTGGTATGACCATTATAATCCATTTTAATTTTCAAACCACTTATTGGATTAGCGAAATCTATACCATCGTTATATTCACACTTAACTTTAATATTAAAAATATTATAACTTTTAAATCAAATTTGTTTATTTTAGACAGACTATGTTTGTGTGGAGAATTTATTTCTATCTTAATGGTTTTAGTATCAGTAGGAACAAGTAGGTAGGTAGGGACCTAAATAGCCTACGTAAAAACTTGTGGTTTCAATATCTATCGGCTCATGTGGATAGCCTAATTGACTCGTGACGAAATCAATGACATTGTTAAAACCACACCTACTGATGTAAAATAAAGGTCTTTGGCCTAATAACAGTATCCGACCGGGTAACGAGTCCAAAACCTCACGCTCTGAAACCGAGCTTGGTTCTACTAGAACAGCGAGGCAGTCGAAAAATAATGACGTCATGTTAGAATCAAGATAAATATAGTATTGGGTGCAGACGATACGAAACATACCAAAGTTATGTAGAATCAACAACTTACAAAACTATTTAGAATGAATAGTTGTGACAGGCGAGTTGGCTACCGAAACAGATTTCAAACTTTTATCTATTGTACTCACACTATCGGAGACCCGGTATGTTCCGCTTATCTGCTGCACACAGATGCACTAGCCCTTTAAAAATTATACACACAAACAAACAAAGTCATTACCAAATTAACGACGTACAGGTGACGAAAAAGCATTTGGTAAACAAGCCCCATTCCGTACGGTCGCCTACGTGCTTAGTGATTGAACAATTGAATGTGCTGACAATAACACTAATCATAATTGAAATAAAGTATGTAATAGTGATAACGCTATCAGTGAAGGAAATCATAACATGTCTACGCCCACTCCGTCGCCACCAAGCTTACACTCTGATCAAGATGACTCTCAAGATACAACGTCATCCGAATTCTCAAATCCTGGTATACCAAAGTATGACCCCATTGAACTATCTCAGAGAAATGATTGCAAAACGAATGCAGTAACTTCACACGGGGTAGAAGATATATTATCAGAGGGTGTTAATTATAACGTCAATGACAATGTATTCGCCGATTGTAAACCAGAAGTGCTGTCTTCAATACCTAACTCTTTCGTCCAAGATTACAACTCAAGAGACTCGACTGGATTTAGCATTCAAGACATCCTTGGTTTGCATCAATCATACAATGCAGCTAATTCTCAAGATGACTTAGAACCAAGATATGAGTATCAAATGCCGAATTACGAAAACATCAGTAACAACTCCAATAACTACGGTTCTGGAACGGAAGAAGTGAATACCGAAGATTGCATTGACAAAAATGACAACATATTTAGTGTGACCACAACGCATATTGGAAATCAAGTTGTTTACACAAGAAGCTATGCCGCTAATGAACTTGTCCGATACCATGAAATAAGTGGTCTAGGTAGTGATGTCGCAAAGGATCCTGCAAGAGAAATCAACGACATGCACGATTCTAGTTTTCCCAGTCAGGTAAATGCTACAGAAAAATATGCTTCATTGAACTACCCAGCAGAAGGAACCTTCTATTTTTGGCATGCATCAAAACAAGACAGTGACGATCGTGATTTACCGCGGAACAACCGGATTCCTAATTGCATTTTAATTTTCTGGTAGATAGTAGCAATTAAGAATTAGGTCGAACTCACCTTATTGTAATAGTGCACACTGTCAAAGTTAGACGTATTATTTAAGTTATTGTTTATATTTCAGAATCCTTCTTGGAATACCAACTCTGCGTCAAGCACTCCTATTCGAGCTTCTTCTTCTCTATCAGCTACTGGTAAGTCTATATTTAATACTGTACCTTTTTGTACTAAATTTATGTGAGACGTTCTCGTAGTATTTTTTTTTGTTCCATCACATTTATGTTTGTTTTTGGTTTATTATTTTGGTCAAAGAATATTAACGAAATTTATTTTCCCTATGAGATAGCTTTATTGTTTATTTCTTTGAGCTTTCTATGGAAGCCGTAATGCTCTCTTTGAAAAGGGCGTTCTCGATGCAACCTTTCTTTTACACTGAAATGGTCACAAAATATTTTGCTTTTACAGAAATGTCAACCGACACAACATACCAAAAAGGATTCACGAAGCGAGCTCGGACTGCCTACACCAGCTCACAGCTTGTTGAGTTAGAAAATGAGTTCCACCAAAACCGATACCTCTGCCGCCCGAGGCGTATTGAACTCGCCAACTACTTACAACTTTCGGAGCGACAAATAAAAATATGGTTCCAGAACAGAAGGATGAAATACAAGAAGGATAATAAACATAACAAGCCGTCTTCATCCGTGGACGATAGCAGCCCGTCTAGCTCTAAGGAGATGTCTCCGAGTCAAGACCACAAGATGAGTCACGGTCGAAGCTGCGGTGGACACGACCGGCACAGGCGCCTCCTTTCGGACAATCATGCAGGTCATCATAAAATATATCTTCAACCAAACGACAGTATGCCAAGACCACCGGAATACTCCTCAATCAATTCATTAAAATCTGTAATAAAAGGACCTCAGAGTACAATAGAGCTACCATCGTATACACCGAACTTGTCATATTCATCGTACTACACGGCGGGTTCGAGTAGGGCCGCTTACTCACCAATGTCTGAGGTTTATCGATACAGCAACGATGAGTCACTGCCACCAAATTCTAACACTCTGCCTTCAATGACATCTGATAACTACGTGCCGAACGGAGCTAACTTGAAGTTAAACGATGATTTGGTGAGGTTTAGTGCTGGGTCTACCTATTACAATCCATTGCCGAGTGGTGTAGTAATGCCACCGACTACAACGGATAGCTATGGATTTGGTACTTCTATGCCATCTTCTACGATGCCTACTTATGACGAAAGCAGTCTCCACACTAGGACATCTAACTTGGGAATGCCGCAGGATCCTTACTTCTCATATTTGGCACCTTCCGATCCTGCTACTCAGCATTCTTCTTCTGCTTCAAGCAAGTATTCGTCTTCGTATATATCTTTATAACATTAACTTTCTCTTATATTTTATGCGTATGTTTTCTTGGTATTTTGTAATTTTAATCATTAACAATTTTATTTGACTTGCGGTATGTTAATGTGTACCTATAAAGTGTGATAATTATATTTTTCTCGTTGCCAAATGATTTGAATATAGTGTAAATAGCTAATGATAGGTACCACTACTTTTTGTTGTTACTTAATTGTTCCGTCTTTTTTATTGAGGTTTATAAATATTTTACTACCGTAATATGTATATTTTCAGATTACATTAGATTATTTTATAAGACACCGATTGCCTGTTGTGATCACAAGAATAAAGTTTACTAAATAAATTCATTTTCAACAAGCCTTGCTGTTTCATTTTCATCTTCACAATAATATAAGTAGCACCGCACCTGATGCAAGATACATTCCTTAATTAATCTTAAGATATGTAACTTATACTGTCGGATGATAATTATATTGTCGTGTTTCCATAATTTCTCAGACAGTATTTGTCTGGTATGCATGCGTAGCATTCACAATTCTAGTCCTATTTTAAAGGGCTATCTTTCTATTTACTTTCGACTTTTATTGCAAATTATTTTTTTTCAAGGAAGGGACATGTATACAACCCACAACTATAATTACATTGGCAAAATGTACGTTTAATATTTTTTGTCCTTAATTGTTGTAAATACTTTGCCAATAACAATAAATCAAAGTTACAGCTAGCTTCATATTTCTGACTGACCGACCCCTTGACAATTCAAAAGTGCCTGTAATGGGTTTATTTGAAATAAATGCTTTGAGTTTGAGTTGAGTTTGACAATATTCAGTACTTCTCTTCTAATTAATTTCTCTATTAGGGCTTTTTCAACCATGATGTACAGTGTGTCCCGTAAGTCGAAGTCAAGCCGGAAGTCAAAATTGTTAACATAAAAATAAAGAATAAAATCTTTGCTACGTATTTTAAAAGATATGTAAATAAATTAGAATAAAAAGCAAGAAAATCTACTGCCTGTGGCGGTCTTTTCACTCCTGTTGCTACAAATTTTAACTTAACTGACGAACATAAACATAACATAACATCACGCCTGTAAGAATCCCAGAAGGGTTAAGTCCCATGTAATAGGGGGCGAACCTATTGCCATCAACCGGGCACAAATCAGAATCCAGGCTGCTACTGAGAAATCCTAGATAGAAAACCCCAATAACAATTTGTCCGATCTAGGAATCGAACCCAGGACCTCATGCTCAGCAGTAGCTCTTGCGACCACTAGACCAACGAGGTAGTCAAGTGAACATATTATATGACGATAACTGAAAATACCAACATTTGCATAAAAATTGCATCCCAAAAAGCTAAGTGGAAAACCGGATCTGCAGCAGTTTATCTGCACGTATGTAAAAATATTATTGACAAAAATGCATAAAAAAGAACTAACGTAAACATATTTTTAATTTTTGATCCCTAATTAGGCACCAATAAAAGGATTAAAGACAACCAATGGAAAGACACCTCACCTGGGGAAGGGGTAGCTAATTACTAATTAGCCAAGGATATGACACCCATAAAAGGAATACGATATTGCTAATAGACATCATTTTATCCCAGTACTTACTAAAGTAACCATGGCTTCGTACCAGAATACTAGTGAATATTACTGTGGTATGCCTACAATGGATCCGTATACAGAACACAATGTTCTCCCAAATGCCGATCCAAACGTATATTTTAACCAGTGTCCTACTAATTATCAAGTAAATATCTCCCTTTATGAAAGCATTTCCGAAATAGTACTTAGTTATCGAGACTTGTATTTATTTATTTTTCTTTGTTTTCAGATGCATGGAGTTGTTTATTCTCCTGAGAGTTATGAGAAACAGGGACTATACCCAACAGTGTCTTCACATGTCATGACTTGTGGTCCAGCTCTTTATGAGAGCAGTCAGTTTTATGAAAATTCCTCAGCACCTCAACATTATAACTTAATTCAGGTAAAAATCTGTTATTTATCAAGGTATAAAAAATCATATTTAATTCAACTAGCAATATCCTGCGATTTAAAACTAGGTTTAATGTACTTTTTGCCTTTTTCAGTACGCTCCACTTACACCAGAGCCAGTGTCATTTCCTGTGTTTAACCTGGAGCCAAGACCACACCATAATTATATGGCTAAAAGACATCGTGCTCAGATTACTTGTGAGTATTGGTTATAATATTTTTGTGATTATAGGTAGATAAGATAATCGATTTTCCCACCCATACGCAAAATTCGCGCATTGACGTGGAGTTGCGGACACTAGCCCGTGTGTAGGTAATACTACTCAGGTTATTTTAAAAAGAACGTTTTTATTTTTCAGTTTTACCATCATCTAAAGGAACCTTCAAAGCTGAAGTCAAACGCAAGCGCAAGCGCACCGTCTTTACCACTGAACAAGTAGAAGCCTTAGAAGACATCTTTAAAACCAAGCAATACATCAGTCGTGAAGAGAGACAGGTGATCGTGAACAAATTGCAACTCAATGACAAAACTGTCAAAATATGGTTCCAGAATCGCAGGTTAAAACTCAAGAGGATACAAGACGAGCACTCAGAGGAACAAGGAGATTGTTCTAGTACAGAACATTTAGTAGAAGAACGGAGCTCTCCAGACGTTGCTCGTCTGGACTCAGTAGAATCTCAAATATGTAAAAAGACTGATGAATATGGTTTTGTTACTCTTGATGATAGAGTCATGGGAGACCTGGTTTACGTCATTGATGATTTATTAACAAAAAGCAGTGTAGAGGTTCCTGTTGAAAAAGTTGTAGGAATTGAAAGCAGTCCTATTTATGAACCTATTTCTCCAGCCAGCATTAGTGATAGTAATGAAGAAGATAGTTCAGCATGTTGGAAACCATCTGAACCTAATGAATCTTTGCAAAGACTTTTTGATTTACAAACTATGTTATCATTGTAACCTGTATCTAGATTGTAGAGTAATTTATGTCTAGTTTAAGTTAATTGTGATAATTATATGAAAATAAATGTTTTTAATTTTATTTCTGAAATTTATTTACTGTGATCCAATCCAACTCTCTAAGAATCATCCATAACTATGTAGAATGATAGGAAGCCGAGATTTGCACCACAGAGCATCATTGTAATTGATAAACACATTGAAACAGATTGTTAAAAAAATGTTGAAACAAAATGCGTTGTAATTTTACCGTAGAATGAAACGTTACAAAAGTTTTGTACATGACCGAGAATCATACGGAAGATTTACAAATGTAGAACATAAACATGATTCTGCTTATACCTGAAGGGCCAGTAAACCTTTCAAAAACCTTAAGCCTGATAGTACAATTATTATGTTTAGATAATTACGCTGAATGACGATGAACCTTATGAGGGTATGTGGGAAAAACCTGCCTTTTCTTAAAAATCATGACACCTCCACAACAAAAAAGTCCAATCATAAAAAGAAGGGAACGCTTGCTGTGTGGACCAGTCATTTCTATACAAATAATTATTATTCGATATTTTATTCTCTGATTATCATGATACAAAACGTTTTGTTAACTTCATTGACTCCTTTGAAGAATAAGAATGAGGTATGTAAACATTCCTTGATTTTATTTCATAGTCGGGTTTTTCAATGAAAAATTTTCGCCTCCATTTTTTATATTCCATTTTTGTATTAAACGCATGTTAGAATTGAAATATTTTTGCAACTAATAGCAAAAATATTTCAATTCTAACATGCGTTTAATGCAATTGTGAAAAAATATTGTTTATTTTATTTTAGTTTACCTGCTGGGAAAATCGACCGTTTAGAACGGTGTGGCCAGAAAATACACAGCAGAAGAAAAGAGGTTTGTAGTTTTATAATTACCTACGTTGACCGTATAAACATCATGTTAAATCCTGGTTATAATTGTTTGTATTTTAAGTGTATCTGTTTACATAAGCTGCAAGGCTTACTAGGTAAACTGTTATATAGTCATACCGGACCTCTAATTAACGATAAACGTAACATTGTATATATATATATATATAATTTCATTCTGTCATTTCAGACATAACCAGAACAATTAAAAAGAAACAAAAACGAGTGCGGACTTCTTTCTCGACCGATCAACTGCGGGCTTTAGAAAAGACGTACTCCCGCCACAAGTACATTGATTCAGAGAAACGTGCTGAGCTCGCCAGCATCTTGAATATCGGCGACAAATGCATCAAAATCTGGTTCCAAAACAGGAGAATGAAAGAGAAGAGGGAATCATCTGAGTCCAGCTACGATTCTTCAACCGAATCTACTAGCATTGAATCCCCACCAGTACCTGCTTCACCTCCATTACAGGTAACTATTGATCAACCTACCACTGAACAACTCAACAAGTTTTCTCATTACACTGACAATTCCTACCAACTACCCACTTACTATAATAATAATAATCAAGGTCAGTCTGGCTATGGAGCTATGGCTCCACCTGGTTTCGCTGCATATTTTTATAACGACAACAATGTTTATCCTACTCAATATTATCCGTATGGTGTTAACTATTCGAATGGAGAAGGCAATGGGTACAACCAATTAGGCAGTGAAATAAATAACTATTGGACAGGGAATCAATATCCGTATTACTCGACTGTATAGATTTAAAATAAATTAAGACCTGTAAAAACAAATAGTTTTATTCTATGGCCGCTAAACAACCAAAACCAATTAATTTATATTCTTCATTGCTTGTTAGCTTTGAACCTATGCTACACTCTTTACAAATTTTATCGACCTCCTGAAAATGGTTACGTCATGCCAAATTTTAATATTGAAATAAAAGTCTTACACGGTTTTGCATGTGAGATGGAAATTCTACAATTTTTTTTTGATGTGTGTTTTTAATCATTTATTTATTTGTTAAGATCGCCTAGTCCTATTATTAGGTAAATCTTCATTTGTGTATTTAATTCATTTTATAACAATTTTTTCTTACAACTGCCAAGTGGTTGTTTTTTCCAGGAATATAATGAATACTTCAGATTGTAATTCAATCTATCTACTTCTCTGTGTTTATAGATAAAGTTTCATTTTACTTTATTCACTATGTTTTATAAGAATTCACTTAGCTCAAATGATTGGTTTAATAATCGAGTATTTTTTGCGTTTATTGGATAATTCATTGAATCCCAAATTGTACGGGAATTGGCTTTGCTTGTTTAGCGGTGAATTAATGTAAATACGGATATATTTTTAAGCAATGCTATACACTTTTTATTTTTAAGCAAAGGTAGGTTAATGTAGTTAATATTTTTTATTATACAAAAGTATAATTTATTGTTCATCAGATTAATTTTGAATTTTACACTTTACATATTTTTTAAACATGTATTTAATAACTATGGTGTGGCGATGTTTAAAAATTTTGGATAAACCTATTTTGTAATAGATACGTAATTACTTCCTAGAAATAAGCTATTTTTAAGTAAGGTGACTTGCTTGGATAAAATCTTTAATATAATTTAGTACATATAAATAAAATTAATATATTATTATTTATTCGTTATAACTTTAAAGTTATATATTAAAAACTTTATTTTAACTTATTTTAAAACACTTAGTTATTTTTATAATTTGAAATGTAAACTTTATTGTGAAAGTGTTTGTTGCGAGTTACAGTATTTATAATTTTAAGATACGTACTCACTATTATTATGTACTTACTTTCTTTTCTACGTCTTGTTATTTATCTTTGTGTTTATCTTGAAACTGTAAAAATATGTGTTAAAAATATATTTATTTCTAACAATTTTGTCTAGCCGTAAACTAATTGTGTTATAATTAAATAAATAGTGCTATAGACTTTTAAAATGTACTACATCTCAGTGTGAAAATTCTTCGAATAAAATATCAATCAAACGATTTATTTTCTTTAATCATATAATATGCAACGAGTTACAAGTTAACAAAACAAATTAATATTTACACATACTTACATGCAAACTTTTTGTACAATAATTAAAAAAAACATTCCAAACGACTTACGCATAACTTAACAATATTTAAGTTATTAAAGACTAGAATGAAAACATCCTAAAAATAAATGTACATTAAAAAGTAAAGATTATATAAAATGTACAAACGGACCAACAGTGCAAATTTTGAAGGACCTATAAAATCACAACCAATTGGTCAAAATTTTGTACTGGAGTTTTGAAAAGGCACAGCAGTAATAATATATTGGGGACTTGGAGATTGCTGTGGAAAATTATATGGAACTTGATGCATTACTTGCTTCATATGACAATCACAATTACATGGTATTTTGGTAAAGTTTTCTTGAACTGTAGACATATTCAACAATGGATTGCTCGGAGCAGTAACCGGTGATGAACTAGAAGTGACAACGGGCATTACACTCACTGGCTTCCAAATAACTCCACTGGCAGAGATGTAAGGCTGCGTATAAACCGGTGAAACAGTTGGCACCAGAGAAATAAATCCTGGATTACCAGAAGCATTCCCTGAAAGAGTATGATGCGAAGCCATCGCAGGAATATTCATCTTTCTACTTGGTGATAAATCTTCAGGTATCATCTGTTCCACGATACCTTTAGACTTGGTCTCTTCAATCTTTTTTACATCTTCAGATTCCCTTTTGAAAGCCTGTTGTTCTAAATAAGACGGTCTTGCAAAAGATTCAGTTTTGTACTTCTTACACAAATCAATAGAGAATTCAGCAGATGTTTTGAAATCCGGAGGTGAATGACTAGTTTTCACAAACACAGATGGTGGATGAATCACTTTAGATGTAGTCACTATATTTTGAGTTACAGGAGTAGCTATTTTTGGTGCGGATTCTTTGATTTCAATTCCTTGAACCATTTGCCTTGTGCCACTACACGGAGAATTATTTGTGCCCATATTTTTGTAACAGTTTCCATGACTCAAATTAGTTATTAATGGTAATGAACGCGGTTGTTCATTAGTTGATGGCATAACATTATTTAATTGATCTTTCGTGAATTCCAGAGACTTTCTAACTCCTTGTTCCTCATCAAACTCTTTAGTAGTGCTTTCTTTCTTTTCCTTCATTCGACGATTCTGGAACCATATTTTGACAGCCCTTTCAGGGATGTTCAAAGCTGCGGCTACTTCTTTGCGATGAGCATTACCGATGTAAGGAAACTTTTTGAACTGCTTCTCCAGATGGTTCACTTGATCTGTTGTGAAAGCGCTTCTGAATCTTTTTACCTTTTTTGGACTATCGTGTTGTACATTATCCATCTGAAGAAGGAACAATATAAATGATCGATTAATTTGAAATAAAATATAAGAAGGCAATAAAATTGTTTCACAATATTTTTTAACTGCTTGCACGGTGAAGGTTCAACCAAAAGTAACTTAGGTAGGTACCTATAAAATATATCTTTTAAATTGTTTATTCATGTATAAGTTATTATTGTATCACAAGCTTCTAATTTTAGGATGCTGTCAACTTTTATTATTGATGTGTAGGTAATAAATTACAATATAGAAGCTAACACTTAAATATACATTATGAACAAGTATTAAAAAAGTAGGGGAAGAGCTAATAGGGCATCAAAAGCTGGTAGCATTGCAACCGTGGATGGCAATGCTGATTATTTGGGCTATAAATAGGCCAGCCCTCTGTTCATGTGAAGAGTCGACCAATCGCTTGGCGATGTCCCGAAACAGTCGATGAGCATAATGTTTGAACCCCAAACGGATCAGACAAACAATAATTGTGCTGTCATTTATTTAGTGTTAAAAATTAACGAAATCAGAATTAAATCAGTGTTACTACTGATATTTAAGAATAAAGGCAACACTCCACTTACCACTTTGATGTGATATTCCCTTCCGATAAAGTCACCACCAGCTTGCATTCTTGTACTATCTTGTATAACGTTTTGATTTAACCACAGATATTTCATTATCAATCAATGTCGACACCACCCATATAAATGACTAAGAATTCTAAACTGATTATGTCTTATATATAGTTATGATTGGAAAATCATTATTTAATGACAATATGACCTAATCATACACTATTAACTAATTATTAACGATTATCATGATGTGTATTATTATTATTTGAATTACTTAATGTCACTTGTGGCTTAAACATATACTCTATTTAATTAGATTCCAATATTAATGCTTAGTCCGTAATGATTTAAATACTGACTTATCAACAGTGTAAATATGATTTAAAATATAAGTAACTAGCTTATGTCCGCGACTTCGTACACATGAAATGTATTGTTAACCCGACCTGCGTCCCATTGCATCGCCTGCCCGCTCAATTGCTCCATTTTCGCTTCGCGTTCTTTTATCTTTCTGCTCGTCTCCTAAGGGTAGTAGTGTGATGTTAGATAGCCTTAACCCTTCCTCAAGAATTAGGCTATAAAAAACTTTTTCAAATCCGCCTTGCAGTTCCAGAGATAATGCCCTACATACAAACAAACAAACAAGATTAACCTCTTTATAATATTAGTAAAGAAGTATCGATGTGCCATGTGCATCTACATAATGCAGATAAGGTTTTTAAAAGTGGTTTATTTACGAGTAATGTTGAGAGGATGAATGAAAGGCGACTAACAAAAGGTAATTTACAATGCAGATGTGAGTGAAAACGCCTTAGGAGAACATATAGTGACCCTGGTGATGTTCTTCGGAAAGGTTAGGTGGCTGGTACTCGCAACCGGCGTGCGTGTGTGACGAGATAAGAACGTAAACGAGTTAGGATCGTAGCAGGTGATGGCAATCTGTTGTTGCTTCCTACCCCCAGTGGAAAAAGGTGTGAGTTTATATATGAATGTTCGTATGTGTGTTTATTTCTGAATATCATCATAAATTTCAACTTATTTTTGTTAGTGAAAAAGTCGTCTCACTGTTTGCCAAGTTTCACAACATTGACGTTCAAGTCTGATTAATTTTTGCTTTGTACGGGTGTCTACTAAAGTGGCGACAAGTCAACATCGAAATTTCAGTGGTATATTTAAATGAAATATAAATTTATATTAAATGCAAATTTTTGTAGTTACTGCAATAAATTCTCTTAATGATAATGAAAACCGCTTCAAAATCCATTGTGTAGCAGTGGCAGATTAAACAGACGCGAAAAGTGCCAATGATGTATACTATTTGCCTATGCATAGATAGATTAGAGATAAGGAATGAAAACTTAAAGTGATAAGGTAAGTGTTGGAACGAATACATAATTAGGAATATTAAATTCATTTCAATATAATTACGGATATGCAACTCTGCAGTAAACTTTATTATGTAATAACCAAATCACAACGGCAATAGATAACTGTAAGCAACTTTTGATATAGGTAAGTATGCATCCCACCAAAATAGTGCACCATTCTGTAAAAAACTAGCAAAGTCTCGATGTAGCTGCTTGTTTATCTCTAAAAAGTAATGAAATCTAGACAAAGTCGTACCAAGTCTAAGGTTCCTTACTGCGATTTCTTTATTATTATAGTTAATGTTGTGTGACTTGGCCGTTGAAGGGTACACAAGGGTACAAAACCAGGCACTTATTTTTGTAGAAACGTGGGCGAAGCAGAAGGGGAGGCTTTCGCCCAGCAGTGGGACGCTATAGGCTAGATTGAATTAGAAGATGTGTCCCACTAAGCTGGGTTTTTGCAATGACAGTCGATTTTTTTATGTACCAATAGTAGAAGGGGGCATTAACATATCTCTAATACAGCTGAGACCAGCTGAGGGTTCTTGATCAGATACTTAAGACCTTCGATTTTTGATATCAAATGAAGTTGCCCACCAAGTTGAATATGTTTTGTAAAGGCGGTATGTCGATCTCGAATACTTTGGTTGGGCTCTTGTGTTTTCTAATCAGGGTCACCAGGTACTCCAGGTCTTCGATTATCCTAGTTTTTATAGTTTTCCCTTTATGTGGTCCAAACTGTTACTGTTTTCTGTACCAAATTTCAGCTGTCTGAGTTTATGGGAAGTACTAGTTCTATTCTGATGATCATGAGTGAGTGAGTGAGTGTCATAAATGCGAAACTTTGCTTTCGCTTAACTTCGGACCTAAATGACCTACAGACTTGAAATTTTGTATTTTAAGTATGTGATTATAGCTTACTGGATGACGATTTCTGCGTTCTGGTCTAATCCAGAGGTTCTCAAATAGGGGCCTGAAAATGCGGCGAAATGGTTCCAGTAAAGGATGGTACGGCAGTGTTTGCTTCGCGCTCGACTTGGCGGGGGCACTGCCGTGCCCCCTGATATCTATACATGTCATTTCATGCATTAAAGTCATTTTTGCGTGAATGTTAAGGTTATCATATTTTGATCAACAAACAACCTGACACTGACCTGTAAATTCCAAAAAGCAAGGAAGAACATTTGAATTTCGCGGGTTTCCCTGCCACTTCCCCATTTTAAGACGTATTTCATCAGACTTATGCTAAACCGGTTCTGGAGAATACTGACACGACATCCAAGAGTAACAATATTGCCAATGTTTTTGGAAGAACAGGCAATCAGCTGTAGTATTAACAGAATTGCACTCGTGTTTAATGTGCTACAAAAAATACATTTTACAAGCCACTAAGCGATCACTCAAGTTATGACGCCGATTTGCCAGCGCGTACTGTTTCAACTCGTGCGGGATGCCTATCAAAAGATTTAAAACCATATTGACAGACAACAACATACATTTCGACCAACTTACCTGTGCAACGGCCGTTTATCGAACTAACATTTTGAGTAGGACATACGTTAGGTTTTTGTTCAACTTTTGGATTTTCGTTTACAACCAGCGCCACCAATAATTGCGCAAATAAGTTGGTCGTACTTCACCTAACTTAAAAAACTACATACAAGTGTGTGAAGCTTACAAGTTGATTTCTGAGAACCGAATAAACACAACACACAATTAAACATGAGTGGCTGTCTAAGAATCTGCTTACGTTAGACATGATCTTATTTGGCGTTGCTAAACTCGACTTTAGTGAAAATACACATGAGTCTCTGTGGTAGTGATCTTAGTGAGTTTAGTGCTTCAGAAGTAACGATAATAAAGGCCCCGCAGACAGACGAGACGCGATAGCGCAACGCGAGTCTTGTAGAACAATGTTCATCAAGTTGTCATAGAAATGGCTATAATAGTCTTAATGAAATAAGCCTTATAGTGTAGGTATAATGTTTTGCATATTAATCAACTTTTATTGGTACTTTTGTTTCAGGTTCGACATTAGGCCTCCTCATCCCAGGATAGCACATTTTTCAGACTTTTATGTTTCAATCGCTAGTGTAATAGGTTGTATTGTTAGGAGTACATACACAGTGGATGAGGAATCTACTTCATACCTATCGTTTGCACTTTTTCAGTCGTGTTTCTTCCGAAAGAAATAATTAAGACCACGTTCCAGTTCTCGGTGAACCGAGCATTGAGAATCCAACAGTGTGCATCACAAAGCATCGAAAAAACACACTGTTGGATGTTCAACTCTCGGCGCTAAGCAGTGCGTTAAAAATCCATTGCGCGACAAAATCGAATCTACTAAGTATATACTATAAAAATTTAAAATACTAGTTTACCACACAGTATATTTACCTAGTTTTAAGACTACACATACTTATTGCGCTTGCCGCAAAAAACTAACCAGTGCTATATTGTTGCTATACGATTAAAAATCGTTCGAATTTACGTAACGTCGCGCGCGCATGCTTGGTGTAGTATTGAGAATTTGAGACACTATTTAACTATTGATTTACTAGTCTAATCAAACGCGGAATACTTAATCCGCTGAGGACCTGCTAGTTCCATATGGAATCAGCAATTGACAAATACCTTCAAGCGAACCACGCGACCCGTTTCGCGCGATATATATTACCTCTATTATAATATTAATTCAGGATCTCTAACAATTTAATTGATTCTTTGTACATTCATAGGCGTATCTAATGTAAATAAAAAAACTGAAAATTATATCCTTCATTTTTATTAAGAATAATAATTACAGAGACTATTTACAACTATAAACTTACAATTAAATCTACTTAAAACTATGACACTAAAAATCGTCTTCATACTGAATACCGGTCCTGATCCAGGACAAGTCCCAGCTCTTCTCAATGATATCACTAGGACCACCAGGGTTTTCAGGCTCCGTCTTTAGTTCCATTTCTGGGGACAGCTCCTGGACTTCAGTGTACGGAGGCTGGTAAGGTTGCACTTGCAAATGTACCTGCTGGTACTGCGCCTGGCATTCCTCCTCCGACATGAAAGTCTGATACATACTCTGCACCGAAGTCTGGACTGGCACCGAGTTTGGTTCACTTGTTGCTGGCATTAAAACTGCAGTGGACACTGCTGGATACTGTTCCAGGTAAACGGGTCCCTGATTGTAGACCTCATTCTTTATACCCGAATACTGCTCATGCATAAGCATCGGTACGTGAATGTTGCCCATTTCTGGAGATGACTCGGATGTACTTGCTTCTTCGGAGTCTTCCATACTCTCGGCTCTGTCTTTCTTCTCCTTCATGCGGCGGTTCTGGAACCATATCTTGATGGTGCGTTCGTTGAGACGCAAGATCTCTGCGAGTTCAATTCTACGAGCACGATCTAAGTAGCGTGTCCTGGCGTATTCCTGTTCCAACTCCATCATCTGTTGGCTCGTGAACGCAGTTCTGATGCGCTTTTGTTTCTTAACACCTCCAGATGTTTTGTTGCTGGTCCAGCCGGGTGACTGAGAGATGAATCTTCCGAGAGCCGATTGATTGGGCCAGCCTGGCCCTCCAATTATCTGATTATTTTGAGAGCGTAGCAGATTTTGCCCGTGTATGATTTGCGGGTTAATTCCTCTTGTGGGATTTAAAGTTGTATACCCGTTAGGTACTGCGTTTCTTGGGTAAGGTATGTTCATGTAGTTGGGTGGGTTGTACACGACTTGATTGCTGAGTACGTTGACGGTGTTGACGCTGCTGGTGACGTGGTACTCACTGGTAACATTGTTGGTAGACCTTGGTACGGACACAACGCTGTGTGGTGCCAACTCGTTCCACTCGACACTCGACACCGGAGGCTATGAACAATAGAAAGATTTTATTACTTATCAAAAATTATAGCACATGAAGTTGAATTTGGAGAACATGACACGAAATAGGGAATTAAAGATAAAAATAAAAAGTTAATAAAAATTATGATCTTCAATATTGAGGACAATAATTCAACTCTGAAACTGAATTGGTACCTAATGAACGTAAGACACGAATAGTAGGAATCGCATTCATTTTTTCAGTTCAACAACATCCATTGCGTTATTTATGTTGTTGAGCAGACAAATTTTTCGAACATATGGAGCAAAGGATTAGCAATATCCTTCAAAATGATTCAGATTGTGATAAGTGTAATACGCAATTAGGGTGTTGTTTGAGACTCGCACATACCAGGGAGGCATGGCATAAAAGGGAGGCGGTCTTTCCTCAGCAGAGGGAAGAATAAGGCTGCCTATGATAATTATGAAAATTATAAAAATTACCGTAGTATTCTGCAACATATTTGTGCTATCAACTTGGTTCCAACGACCATCACTGGATGTAACCACACCATTGCCAACATTATAAGAAGTTGGTGTCGAAGACTGACTGGAAGTGGTAGATTCCGGCATTTTAGAATATTCCAAACTATTGTTTAGTTATGTAACGTTCGCGACGAAAGCTCAGCTAATTATGAAGTCTGTCAGGATTGTGCCTGATTTTATATGGCCACAACAACCCCGTAGTAAGAGGTAATTAGCAAATTAGTGAAAAGCTGTGCCCTTCGATTAGGTGATTAGATTAGCAAGTTGTTATGTCAAAAATTTGTTGTTGTTAAAAGTTTTTGATTATAGTTTCATGTTGACGTGTACTTGTTTATGATAATTCCTGTATTTTCCTTGCCTAGTTTAAGATTTTCTTCAGATCCCATGGAAAGGTACCAAAAAACACGTCCCGTTTACCTTTACCGTACCTTTTCTTGCCTCGTAAAGCTCCTTAACCAATTCTTACCTAAGCATCTTCACTTTTTCGACTTTTGCAATATGCTATTTTGTTAGACAGAAATAATAACATCAAAAGCATAAATACCTAACTATTACAAGTAGTGCAAATAAAAACATCAAAATTCTTCCTTTTTATCTCTCAAACAAGTGTCGCCCTAAAAAGCATTTTCAATATCATTGCACTAGTACCTACCTATATTTACATTAGGTATTCTCACTGTGTTCGGTTCTACAGAACTGAATGAATGTAGCTGAAGCACAAATTCTTATACCAGATATAATCACTGATCTAATGAATAATTAAATGCCATAAGTTTATTTCGTACTACTTAACTAGCCTCATCTAATTGACAAATCATTAATATCTACATCTTCGAGTAAATTTTTCTTCAGTAGGCTTTCGGTCAGTAGGTATCCAAAAATAAATTCATATTATCTGAAGCTCATTTAAAAGTCAAATAAAATACGAAATTGTAACAATGTTAACAAAATAACATTAAAATAGTTTTCACGGACAGCTTACAGTTTATGTAATTGTGATACCTATAATATCTTTATATATTTTTCAAAAACAACAACTTTTTTTCATTAATTCCCCATATTTAGTTCAATACAGCTGAACAAGTCTGTTCTTGTAATTAAATAAATAGTTGACTTCTTTCAGTCTCCTAATTTAAAACAATGACTTGTTACTGCAACATCGCATGAAACTATTTCCATTACTTTTTGTTTCATACAATTTAAAAACCAGAAAAGCGCCATCTAGTTACAGACTTCGTTACTTCAAACGAGGCTTCGGATTCTTCGGAGCCGTCCATGCTTACCCATGGTTCATAGGACAAAGTTTGGCCTCGATTCGTGAGCGTTGAATATATCTAAATTTTACGGACAATCTCATACCTTTTCTAAAGTAGGTACCTAAGTATCTTGTCAGATATGCTATATTAGTTTACATATATTGTTTAAGGCCGACAAAATTATGTGAAAGCTGTATTAGAAAACTTTTTATACTTTGCTGAGCTTCTTTCGTAAAATCAATAAAAAAGCGAACACGACATGTTGAACGCGTTTCAGTCTAGTGACCCCAGCATCCGAATTAACCTTACTAAAAACATACAGATGGCGTAGTCCGTAGCAATCTTTGTGAAATAACACAGTAAGAATATTCAGATGTACTTACTTAGGTTTAAAGGATTATGAAATAAAACGTTTCGGTACATGGAGGGCGCTGCTTGTCTTTTGTTTCCTAATATTTGGAACGTCTCTGTATTTTTAGGTATACATTTTTAAACCAATCTAGCCATTCAAAAAAAAATTGCTCCTTATTAGTTTACAAAAATATTTAAATATACATAGGTAATATGTTTTTCTTTTAATGTAATAATTAGGTAAAATACCTAAACCTAAAAGACTGTGCGGTCTATTGTAATCAAACACGAGGTAAACAATGTTTCTTTTTTTTCTTGCAATGCTTTTTAACCACGCAGGCGTCTTATGCAAAGAAGATAAAACTAGCCATACCATTAAGAAAAAAACTTTACTACCACGTACCCGTTTACATTAGGTATTCACCTACTACTTTTACTCAGCATTCATGTTTGGCACATACAGTGCCTCCCAATGTTAGTACATCGGAATGGTAGCAACAATAACGCTTGACGAATGTAGAATATTTCGCCAAAGTACTTTTACGATGGCCTATGTCAGAGTTTGCTTATATTGAATAAACGTGAGTTGAATAGACAACTAGGGTTGCCGCGCGCTTCTCTTGCTTAACTTTATTACGATTTTTTTATTTTAATGTTTGAAAAAATTGTACTCAATCCAGTGCTTATTACAAAATCAAATATATGGGTAAGTAGCTATTTAGATTCATTATCCAAAACTATTGTGATGTATTTAATTAAATACATAAGTAGGTACCTACATAAATATTACAACATGGCTCACACAAAACGGCGCGACGCCACAGCGCGACACAAAGGCACCACTAGTCACGTGCCACGCGGTGCCTTTGATTCGCGCTGTGGCGTCGCGCCAGTGTGCACGAGACTTTACCCATTAAAAATCCTATAAAACTAACCCTTGATTTATGTATACAATTTGAGCACTTACCTACATACTCCACAGATTCCCTATTTGTGAACTACAAATTGGAGGTGGAGTCCACGTCAACAAAAGATTAGAAAGAGACAGAGAGATGAACTGTCAATCACTATTACAAAGGGGATTATCCCTTCATTGTTAGAAGTTGTTTACTGACGTACTGCGTAAATTCAGAAGTATTTGAACAGTTATCTGAGTCAATAACAATAGATATGCTACTAATCACTTTGTTGACGGGATTTTTCTCTTAATTTGTTTGTTGTTTAGCTTGTAAGTGATAAAGTTCTGAAGTTGTTAATAATATGACATTATTAATATTATTATTTCTTTTCGTTTTGTTGTGAATAGACCTGAAGGTCAACTCTCGTACTTTAAAAAAAGTTAAAATTCAAGTAGCAATCTCATTTCAGCGACAATCAATATTAAAAACTTTTCGAAAAAGTATGAAAATGTATTGTATTTTTGACAGATTAATTTAGTTTAGAAAGCATACCTTCTTAAAATTACGTAAGTAAAAAATAATGATCTACAATTAACATACATACTAAAGGACAAATCAAACAAAATGTATTATTTGATTTGCTTTAGTCTTGTCCCTTTCACACAAACAGGAAACCAACAGGATGGAAGAGGACGAACTAAGTAATCATTATTCGTCTTCTACAGCAGCAGTAGGTAAATAAGTGTTTAATGAAACATTAACAAACATAGCTAAGAACAACTAGGCTTAATAGATTGAAACATTAATATGATTATGCTGCAAGAAGAATTAAGCCCTTTACGGACTGATTGTAACGCGGAGTAAAGTTATAACCAGTACTTACTACAGTTACATAAATTCTTCATTCTTCTTAAGTTTGGCATACTTACATAACACTCCGCGAAAAAAAAAGGGTCTAGGTAAGTTTAATATTTCGATTTATTGTAGATAAGATTACACATAACATAACATCACGCCTTGTTTCCCCGAAGGGTTGGTAGATAAGATTTTTTTTTTAATACTGATGTTCTACATCTAAATCCAACTTCACTGCAAAATAAAATATAAATTCTGAAAATATATTATCACCCGAAAATTTTAGTCCGCACAGCCCTACGCCACAGCCGCCGCGAAAGATCATCAATCATCGCAGCAAGACAATCACAACCGGCGACACATCTGCCACGCTCGCACCGTGCCGCACCGCGTCGACACCGCGGCGGTGCAGCTCTGCATCGATACCGCTCGATAATCTTCGTTAATCATCGGTAATTTTCGGTAACATAATGCACAAACTTGGGACGCGCTGATACTACGGTATTACAGTGCAGTGTTCTAGTTAAGAGTAGGTCAAATTAAATGTTTGTTACCCGATTGCGCAATAGTAAAGAGAGGGTTATGTTTTTCGTACATTCTCGGGTGTAAAAAAGACACTGAGACAACGAAGCCGAGAGTCACTTGTACTGTAGTTCCCGTAATTGTATTTTTGTTTTGTACTGGACCATACACGGTTACGGAGATATTTAAGGTCAACATTCCAACTTCTACTGACGATTTTGTGCGAAAGCAAGTTTTTCATGTTACTTTAAATACCCCATGATCCCTGTATCGTTGCAAGCACCCATAATCACAATGATTTGCATGCGTTATGTTGCGGCCTATCGCGAACAGCAAATCACCAAAACTAAAAATAAAAGGAAAAGTCGTTTGAAAAGTGGTTTCCCAGCAATTAGTTTGTGAATTGTTGCTTAGTTTGATGTACATAATGCGTAGTTGACGGCTATGTGATGGGTCTTTTAACACCCTGTATGTATCTTTGTATGTGGGATTATTTATAACCTCGAAGAATCCTAACGGTTGAATGGATTTTAATAACTGCCTCGAACTGCGTCAGACAAGAAAAAAAACGACCACCGACGTCAGAAGAAAAGCGACCCTGTTTTGAATATTTAGCTGCAGTTGGGTTTTTTCATTTATTCAAAAAAAAGTAGGTGTAGTGTTAAATGACTAGGAGATAATGTACGGTAGGCTATTGTTTCTACTTGTGCACTATCTGCATCAAACTGAAATCTGCATTGCGTGTCTATATACAACCTGTTTTTTTTTTTAATATCCCGTATCACTAGGATTATATTCTGTAGGTAAAAATGATATTAAAAATCTTAGAATAGGTGGTCCAAAAATGCATAGTTTTGGAGATATCATCAATCATAATATGTGTGTAGGTATCTAAGTTTCATTGATAAATACGAGTAACGATTTTTTATTCAAACCAATCATTCATATTTAAAGCTAAGAAAATGCGATGTTATCATATTTCACGTAAGGTTGTTTGTTTTACATTTATAATCGTGACTTCGTCGAATTATTTTGTGTGAAAAAAAAAGTATAATTGAAACATAATTCATATGCCAGTTGATTCTTTGATATGGTCTCAATCATACCCTGGAGTTATGGAATATTTAAAAAAAACAGATTGTATAAATAACAATTCTGGACAAAGGTGTCGTTGTAGCGATTGCTACATTTTTGCGTAGCAAGCTGTAGGCACGTTATAAACTAACTAGCTGCGCCCCGCGGTTTCACCCGCATTAGTCTCAATCCCGTGGGAATATCGGGATAAAAAGTATGTCATAGTTCAGGTCATGGTATCGGTCCCCCAAAAACATTTAAGCTGTCGAGAGCCTGAATGATTTACTCGTACTAACTTAGAACTATACTAGAGCCACGGATACCCCGATGTGCATATAAAGGCAGTAAATAAACATAAATCAAAATGACAATTTAATCATTTTTAAATTATAATACTTATTATTAGTCTGGTTTTTACATTATTTGGCACTCTGAGCAACAACAGCCGCAACACGTCATACATTAGCATTTTGATGGACCCATGAGATTTTACCCTTGGTACCAAAAATCACTCGATGCACCTAAAGAAGTTTTTACTTCACAAAGTCTGTCATGAAATATACAATCTAGAATGCAAGAGCGAGCGAAGAGAACTCGGTAATTTGAGCACTTCGCTCGTACGTAAGATTCGAAAGGCCAGATTCCAAAACCTAAAAGAATAGGTGAAGGCCAGATTCCAAAACCTAAAGTGCTGTAAAACGAGTTTAGTTTTAAAGTCGAGTCATAACTCAAAAAAGTAAGCTATCTTTCTGTATAATGGTCAAAAGAAAAAAGAACATTCAAGGTATGATGCATTATTCGACTCGACAAAAGTCGACAAAGCAAATAATGATTAGTTCTTTTAAATTACCAAAATAAAAAACATCCAGGAGTAAGCAAAATTTTCGCTTCGCTCCCTCTTGCAGTCTACATTCTCATTCTTTCGTGCATAAGTCGACAATGTTACTCATATTTCTGTATAAAAATGTAAAACAAAACCTAACCTAACCTAACCAAGGCGGGTAGTTAAAAATTTCGAGCTCGCTTCGCTCGCTCTTCTCACCCTACATAATTTACTGCTCAAATACCTACTATTTATCAAAAAGTGTTGCGAACTATTTGCCAGCATTATAAAGCTGCATCTCATAATAGCATGAGTAACGTGGAGCTGAAGATATACATGAACATTAACATCACGCCTGTAATCCCCGAGGGGTTAGACAGAGGCGTACTAATAGTATCTACAGCCACATTTCGCCAGTTATGTTTAAGTCCCATGTCATACGAGGCGAGGCTACTGCCATAACTCGGGCTGTTTCTGAGAAATTCCTAATGGAAAAACACAATAACACTTTTGCCCATGTGCAGTTTCATTCAAATCCGTTCAGCCGTTTTAGCGTGAAAGCGTAACAAATTAACTTATAATATTAGTTTAGATATAGGTTGATACAGGATTTTAGCGTCTCACATAAAAACAAACATTTCATTTCGTGCTCGGCTTAAGCAGAAAAGTTAAAATGGCATGTCACACAGACCCTTTTAACATCTTTCAAATTGTTGCATCTTCTTTTTATACGCGCCAGCCGGTGTGTGTATGATTTTTTTACTGTTATTTCAAGTTCAAGTGACTACGGTAACAGCGATCGATGACCTCACAATTTTTTTATTATTTTTCTGTCTTTTTTTGTCATGTTGTCAACAAATCATCTTTTGCCTTTGGATTTTCGCTAGCTGATTGAATTTGACCCTGTATAGAAGAAGACTCTTTAACATAGCCGGTAGTATTTTAGTAGGTATTCAGCACCAAAGTTGTACAAAAGGTTGGTAGACTTTCAAAATTTTGTTTGACACGCCATTGAATACAATCTTTTGTTCTTGTAGGGGCGCAAGCTTCTGTATTGTAATTGTGTATTAAAATTACTTTTAGATACTAAGTGCCGATTTCATCAATTAAACTTAACGTGATCAGCACATAAACTAGATTTAAGGCTGTCAGTGTCATTATTTCCTGTTCAATATTGACACTGACAGCTCTTGAACGCGTTGTTTCCGCGAAATTGGCACTAAGTGGTGCTAAAGCATAGTAATCGCAAAAAATAGCATTACAAAACTGAAAATATTTCATTTAGAAACTTGCAGGTGCATGAAAACTGGTCTACCTGTTCAGAAACGCCATGACATCTTCTATTAGGTCACACTAAGTGATTCTCATTCCATCCCTAGTTAAACTATGAAAGCATTTCTCTTTTAGAAAAAACATTTTTACCCAAACTAAACATAAAACATGAAATAATATTACCCGCCTTAAACCTAGTATTAATAAAACATCCAACTTAAAAGCTAACATAAACATTAATAAGGCCAACCCTTCGCTTTTAATCTCACATAGTAGGTATACACACCTTGTTATATTCTCGTAAAAAATCGCTTTCCATATTTCACTTGTACAATATTGTAATATTGCGTAGGCGTCGTCTTAATAAACATTTTTTTTCGTCATATGAAAATGACATTTAGGCGTCACGTGTGATTTTGATGAAAAAATATAAAAGAAATGATGGGATCGACGGCGAACCTCCCATCCGTTGGTTATTCCTTGTCTTTATAAGGGCATCCCTTATTTTGTATGTGTGAGTGTTAGTTTATGTAGGTGTGTTCTTTCCAAATATATAATGTGAAAAAAAGTAAACGGCACAGACAATCGTCATTCCAGCATTCTCTAATGCTGGAACTAACTTCTAACTTAAAATTTTTCTATTTAGATATTTCCCATACCTACAAGCAGACCTAACGTAAATTACACTTTATTCAGCCTTACTTCAGTTAGATAATCAAACATCTGATGGATGTGTGATTGTATTACCTACCTACTTGGAATCACACAAACATACAAACAAAACTCTTAAACAATTTCTCCCACATACCCAAAGCCACAGTATATTTGATTGAACAACTTATACAGTGTAACCACAGTAAACTCAAATAAAGAACATCGTCTCCCGATTGCGTTTGACAAATGAGCATCATTATTTGACAGACGGCAGATCGGGCGCGCACTGTCGACATGCTGTATCTTTTGTTTTATTAAAGTCACCCTCCATTGATGTTATGAGGGATGACGGTACATGAGGCGAACATGTAAGTATTATGAGCTAAGATTGTTAGATGGGCTGTGTTGTCATTTTGGTATCTACTTATTTATAACTTTAATAACCGTTTAAGACTAGTCATTGAAGGATTTAGGAAAAAAAAAAGCTACCCAATAGCATAATTAAGGATGTCAACTTAAAAACAAATTGATCCTCACAAAGCATACCTATTGCAATCAGTCGTCTTCTTGTTCAACCGGATACAGCTGAATACCAGTGTTTAACATGGAGCAACTTCCTATTCGACCTTCAGAACCCAGTAACTGGGTAACACGATACCCCTTGATATCCGTAAATCAAACCTATTGCAAACTCACTATAAGTAACAGTACCTTTTTTACTGCAACTTTAATACACTACCACAAGTAGTACTTACATCGCAACACTCAAACATAATTACTCATCATCCAACAAAGCACCTAATTGAAACATAAAACCCTATTAAGCATATTAATTAAGCTAAAACAACTATATAAAACCCTGAGGAGGCAGCATGAATTCATTACAGAATCGAATCATCGGCTGTCTATTATACCGAGGGTTGCCACAAAGCCGGATCGAGCGACAAAAGGAAACGCGAGCCCGAGGCGAAATCTCGCGAGCCATAAATCATGGACGACGGAAGCAACCCTAGCGCGATTCTCAAACGCTCAAGGGGTTCATTTTAATGCTCTGATATATTTATCTGTTATTATTATTTTTAATATTTCGGTGTTATTAGGCTGTGGCAATTGGGCCTGGAGTCAGACACTTAAAAATACCTAGGTACCGTTAATTAAAAAATAATACCGGTAGGTATAATTTTTTAATTAAAATAATCTGTACCATTACTTATTTTTATGAATTTAAAAATATTTTCAATTATGTAGCAATTTACTATTGTATTTAAAAACATGCAAACTGGATTTTGAAAATGCAGGGTGTGCAGTGCTCCAAATTAGATACAAGGAATTAATTTTAAAGAACATCTTCTTTATGTGCAGCTGATGAAGTTAATTGTCAATTAAGTTAATTAGGTACCTATGTTAAATGATATTAGAGCTTTTCATAGAAAATCGCTACTGATAGGCATGTAATAGATCGATTAATTAGTTACATATTTCTGTACATTAAGAAATTCGAAAAGTAGGTGGGTACTTAATGCGACTATAATTTGTCTAATCGATGGAAATTTTATTTAAAAAAACCCTATGACTAATAATATCCATCAGCATTTCGTTCGAATGTCAATTAATGTTACTACCTTTTAACAAATTAATAAATATAGATAATTAACAATCGTTTAGTCATACCATTGCACTTGCACATCATTACGAATAATTATAACTGCTTACTTAATTATAATGAGGTAAATTAATGAAATTAAACGTGTAGTAATAAGTTAGGTAGGTACGAATACGAATTGAATATTTTTTGGAGAATTAACTAATTTTCATTGTACTTTAGTATGATTATAACTATTAAAATGTAGGTATTAAGTATGTAAGAATGTTAATAAAGGAAATACGTGCAAAAAAATTATCAAAATGTACCCACTATTAATAAAAACATCCATAGTAAATCATAAAATAATAAGTCTGGATTTAAAAACAATACCAATATCAAGTTAATGCTATGTCAATAAGAAAACAACTTGATAAAATTCACAACTTTGATATCGCGTATAGAGTGGAGAATACCAACACTTCGTAAATAATATACTTTAGCGACTTGCGTCCGCTTCACTTTTTGGTTTATGTTTTTCATCCGCTTTTAATTTTAAACCAAATCAAAAGTACGAAATACAATAAATACAAAAATATTGATTTGGCTCGAAACATTGTGTCATACATGAATTGAGGCAGCCTGAGGTATGTTGGAGGGAACCTAAATGGTTTAAAGTACATCACATTTATAAGTGATGCAGTAAGTTAATACAGATTGCGCCAGAGCTATACAGATCTTGTTTATAAATTGCGCGGGCATGACGTCATGTCGTAGTTTTAAACGCCCAAACGAGCTTTTTGATCCTTTTCGTAAGGATCTCGATGTAAGGCTGCCAAGAGAGTCTTTGATCAACAATTATGCCCAAATATCTTGTGGAACTGACTTGTTGAATGGTTTGATAGCCACAATAACAGTTATGGACGGCATTATTTTGGCAAGCATGAATTGCAGTGCCAAAGTCAGGCTGTGACAGGAGTTTGGGGGAAAAGCAAACAAAATTGGTCCTCTTAAAAGATTTGCCTTAAGCCAGCTTGGGCTCTGCGTAAGCCCACTCCATCGTAGACTTTGTCTCTGTCACCTCTGACCTAGACTAGAGTCAAGAGTAAACCCATCTCAAATAAAAAAAATTAAAAATTGTTTGTAAAATGTTTTTTTTTTTAAGCGCAAAAGTACTTTGCAAATGTCATTCATAAATTCGTGGTTATTTTCTGCAGACTCTTGCCAAGAAGCCAAAGGATTGTAATATGTTAAATAATTTTACACAGGTTGATGACAAGCATGACGACTCAAGTTCTTAGAGGACCTATTTTTTATAGGACCTTAGGACCTATTCTATCCTATACACCCAAGTATATGACCTCACTTGCGCAATCGCAATCGTACTCAATACTAAATCATTTATTTGCATACTACAATGTGTACTTACGTGGTAACTTAAAATTATATGTGATCATTATGGGCTGATTTCTGTTAATAGAAAAAACATCGTATTAGATCGTCTTAGGTAAAAAAATTACAACTGATCGTTGGCGCTCATTAAATAACTTCACACACATAACTTAATTTGCAAGAGTGTCAAAAACACTGTCACATAAAAAAACACACTCATGACGCCTATCACACATTCGCAACTCTATACAGTTACCGTATCGATGATTAGTATCCTTGTAAACCGTCGAGTGCGGAAAGCTCTTGATAAATAGTCAAACGCTGGCGATAGGCCAACCTCGCGGAATAATCAAATTTTGTACCCAACGCTGCCTCTGCGCTGCCGTGTCTTTTATGGATTTTATTCCCCCTAACAAGATGCTTGAGGGTAGCGTTGCGGTTGCTTGAATTAAATTGTCGTTGATAAACTCTTATGTGCTCTTTTGGTTGAGAAGTGAAATATCAATGCAGATGTGCCCTTTGCAGACTCGGGCAGACTCGGGCTGCTAACTGCTTTGTTTATTCCTAAATCCACGCTACGGTTTCATAAATTAAGGAAGAGCATCGCTATACTAGTAGAAGAGTATCTTGGTGATGCAAATAGAACCGAATACGAAGACAATTTCTAAATTCCCATTAGATAATATTCGTACAAGCTGTCAGATTTATTCTTAACTAGCTGCTTCCCGCGGTTTCACCCGCATAAATCTTGATCCCGTGAGAGTATAGAGATAGATAGTACTCTATGTGTTAATCCAGGTTATAAACTATCTGTGTGCCAAATTTCATCCAAATCCGTTCAGTAGTTTTTGCGTAAAAGAGTAACAAACATCCATCCATACTCACAAACTTTCTCGTTTAAAATATTAGTAGGATAATTCTAATAAGAGTCTACCACATTCATACCAGATTTGCATTCTAATCAGACTTCCCGTCATTTTCCATATTCGAAGCTAATCGGAAATGGGACGGTATTGCCAATGGGACTATTATCTACATACGTCAAATGAACGCCGTGTTTATTTTCAACAGAAGTTCACTGGGCCCGTGTTCGGGCTAACAATCTTTATAAATAAAGCGAGCCCATTGCCTATTCATGACCGGGCAGAATTTGCCCCCCTCCCCGCTGTCAGCTCACCCCCGTATCAAACAAGCCCCTTCATGTCAAATACTCCGCTCCCCGCGTCTGTCAAACTCTTCGCCAGCGTTTGACAGGGATCCTCCCTCGCTCGCGGGGAGGTGGAGTGCCACCTTTCACTGTTCTTCAACACTGTAATTCCAACCTTATTTATCCAAAGACACAGTTGGTTTTCGGCTGTGTTTTGGAGTTCCACCCGCGCTGTCACGAGTCTAGGTGCAGGCGCCACGTCGAATGATGGATGACGTCAGGGAAGGTCGGCAGCATCACGCGTCATTCATGTGTACACAGGCGTAAGGGATACGTTTTTCGCGTGACGATATAATATTGGTGATATGCAAATTTGGTGTCGGCTCGCGTCGAACTGACAACGATTGTGTGCCTATAATAGTTGGACATAGTATCGGGTTTATTAGGGACAGTTTTTCTTTAGGAGATACGTGGGATATCTCTTTAAATAATTATTACAAGCATATTTTTAAAACTAGATTAAAAGGCGAAAGAGGAACAAAGGGAGAATTGTCACATATGACCGGCACTGTCTCTCCTTAACACAGGCTAAATTCTAGCCTATCTATGAGAACAGTACTTCACCCGTCTTTATTGAATAATTAAACCTAAAAACAAATTATATGCAACATTAAAATATGAATTCATATGTGTATAATAAACTAATCATAATTAACATATTATAATGTAACAAAGTAAAACGAATCATCAGAAATCTGAAGGAAAACAAACCTGTTTTTTTACTGTCGCATTTACAATATTTCAGTGGATTTCAGGTCCATTACAAACTTAATCTAAACCTCATTTAAAGCGCCATAAAAGCCAGCTTTTTAATTAATATCCAGCGTCTTCAAAATAGGTATATTATAAGTGTTTCTGCGGTTCAGTTAACAAGGCAGTGAGTCCCCTGACTTGTTCCTCTAATGTATACTTTATGAAAATTAAATATTTCTCTCCCAGCCGGCGGTTCGCGGAGTGGGGATTACAACAAATTTGCATTATTTAATGGATACCGTGCGTGAGGATTTGTCAACAACTTCACTTGTTTTGAACACGACTCAATGTTTTGGAGACTCTTGTTAATAAAATTGAATTTTGCTAAGATGGATATTTGGCGTCAATAAATATGTGGAAAAGATACAACAAAGTGTGTCTCAATCTCTCAAATAACATAACATAACATCACGCCTTGTTTCCCCGAAGGGTTGGGCAGAGGTGAACCTATAGTACACCCACATTTCGCCAGTTATGTTTAAGTCCCATGTAATAGGGGGCGAGCCTATTGCCATCTACCGGGCACAAATCCAGACTTCGGGCTGCTACTGAGAAATTCCAGATAGAAAAACCCAATAACACGTTGCCCGACCTAGGAATCGAACCCAGGACCTCATGCTTAGCAGTAGCGATTGCGACCACTAGACCAAAATCTCTCAAATGCAAGAAATTAAATTAATAATAGGTAGGTACCGGTAAGATGGTGTTCCGTAAGTTTCATTGTTGTATTGATACAAAATACAGGTTTCAACAATCCAAATGCAAAGCTTGTTTTTAGGCCTCTGGGGTTTTCCTCCACACTTTTCATGTCATCGTACAAAGGTATGTTCATAGTTTACCTGCTTTCAATTTTAAGCACTAAAGTTCTAGATTTTATGTTTGCAAACTTGAACTTAGTTTCTCAAAGAAACCGCTTGGCATTCCACATTTTTCCCTTCTTTATTTTTTCATGAATAAAACAACAGATTTCTACTTCCGCCGGGTAACTTCTCCCTCCCACCTTCGATTTATTCGTCGGATAAAGAAAAACTTTATTTAAAAATGTAGGTAAACTTCCCTTTAATATTTTCCTTCTGTTAGATATCTCGCGGCCTGCCGTTCAAATTATGTGCATTTATAACTGTATTTTTATTTTGTGTTTGAACGACAAAGTTATTTATTTGTTCAAGGTTAGTTTTCTAACGTGACAATTTTATAAAATCTGTATACAGCGTGTAAAAAGACCCATCACATAGCTGTCAATGAGACACTTCGAACTTTGCACGAAAATAATTGTTAAGAAACGAATTTTATTTTGTTGTGAAACTTTGTTATTTGCGGTAGTGCACAATGTAACACGCGCAAAACATTGATTTATGGATACATGCAACGGTACAAGGGTCGTGGGCTTATTTAAAATGATTTTACTTATAACATTAAAACATTTTTTTCGTAAGTCAATAAAAGTTAGAATTTTGACCTTCAATATCTCCGTAACCAGAAGGTTCCAGTTCAATTGCATGGTCCAGATCAAAAAAGAAATAACAATGACGGGGAGCATTAGTGGCTCTCGGCTTCGTTACGTGACTTTTTAAACTTAGATTTATACCTTGATTATCAACATCATAATAAGCCTATAAGTAACGTTCCCACTGCTGGGACACAGGACTCCTCTCTGTGAGAGGGAGTGGACCATAATCCACAACGCGGACCCAGTGCGGTTTGAAGGATGTCACATGTCTTCGAATTTTTGTTTCTAGGACAAGCCGGTTTCCTCATGATGTTCTCCTTCACCGTTTTGAGAGCAGAGGTGATGAAATGAAATACACAAAGTAAAGTGTCTGTCTGGGTTCTAACTCACGACCTACAACTCGTCAATCGGGGCCAATTGCCAACGTGATCGGTTACAATTATCTTCAACAATATTAAAACTTGTACTTACAGTTCAAGTTGACTACAGCTTACACATTCTCAAGTACATAATAAAATTAAGAATACATCAAAATAAATAATTAACATTCTATAATACCTAAAACATTTGAATGACATGAATACAATACAATAAAACCAAGCGTTAACTTGTTTTTAATAATATTATGTTTGAATGAATTACAAAACACAGTTGATCCAATAGTAGGTCAATAATTGTTAGGTACTTACGGCGCTTTTGGGAATTTCAGAGTCCGAATGGGCGAAATACAAACGCGCGGTGGATGTTCCAATTGAAAAATATGTAATACAACTGCGTATATACTTATTAACATTACATTTATGTAATAACATTAGTTATGCCGACGATATGGTGTTGCTGAGCCCATTCATCGGTGCCTTGAGGCGACTGGTGTCAATCCGTGAAGCATACGCGGTAGCTCAAGGACTCAAGTATAACGCCAATAAGAGCGAAATAATGGTTTTTAATGCCTATAGGTTACCCAACTGGTGGTCTCGTTTAGCTAACGTAGAGGACTTGCATAGACACAACCTTGTAGCCAGGATTATCCATCAGCAACTTGCTCTGAAATACAGCCTTGTGGAATCGGTATATATAAAGTGCCACACTACAGGTATGTGCCCGACCCAGTTCTCGAAAATACAAATATCACATACTGAGAACTGATAGAATTGATAGAAGCCTATAATTGTTGAGTTCTTTACTATCACCGGATTTGAATGACACCTTGGTCTACACTGGTTACACCTTGGCGCTATCGTTTCGATGATAGTTCTACAGTCTTTTACAGATATTCCCTAGAGATCTTCTGTTAATTTAATTTTAAGATCTTTAAAAGCTTTCTTAACAGCCTGGGCATTTATGCTGAAACCTAAACTCCAAAGGACATGCCTTTACATTCTTTCAGCAGCAGAGAACTCTGATGAGGAATTTAAAGCTTCAGTAGTTTTTAGCGGAATATTAGCAAAAAGTTTTCAAATTCCTGAGCTACTTCTACATCTGAGTTGATGGGGCCATGTGCAGTTTCTAAATTAAATTCAGTATTACGCTGTTTTTTCCTACCTGTTTCATTATTTATTATTTGAAAGGTAGTTTTTATTTCTTCATCAGCAGATGTTATTTTATTGCTAATATAACGAGCTTTAGCAATTTAGCAGACATTTTAAAAGTTGTAGAATATTTTGCAACATACTGTTGAAAGCTTGCATTTTTTTAATGTTTTCCCTGCTTTTACGAATACATGGAGTCGCCCAATCACTAAATAATAACTTTCTGTAAATCCATTTGGTTTTTAGTGGAAAAAAATCATTAAATTGTGTATTTAATAGTGAAAAGAACTAGGATAGAATTCATTTGGGTCACATAATATATATTATTAAAACTTTGGATAAATAATTTACTGGTCAAAGAGTTATGCAATTTCTCTAAATTGTTACATGCAATTGGCCTAAACATTATTTGATTTTTTGTAAAGGCATGTAGGAGCAAAATGTACATACTGTTTGTCGACTGTGATCAGATGACAGCTTATTTACAATTATTTGTGAAAGTAATCGCAGTTACAAATAATATTATCTGTACAAGTGGCAGAAGTAGCTGTCACTCGGGTTGGTTCAATAAAAACATTTGACAAATCAAATGACCCAAAAAGACTTAATAATCTTATAGTATTCATGTTATTTTCTAATAAATTCATATTAAGATAAGATAAGAAATACATAATAAATTTATATAAATCACCATATATGATTATCGACTTACTACTAGCAATAAGTTTCTTTAGCACATCTTCCATTACTGAATCATACACACATAGATTCTGATAACCTCGAGGTCTGTATACGCACACATACATACATGCTTATCAAGCTCAACACAGGAGAAATCCATGTTGTGTTCAACAGACAGACCGATGCGATGGTGTCTTTTCGTTCTTCAGATTTAATCGTGTTTTCAACTAAAGTTAATGACCCGCCATGTATCATATGTTTTCGGCTGAAATGGCTATATTTCCATAGTTTATTGACAGTATTTGATAATCTTTTAACCAATGTTCTGTTATACAAATGACATCAAACTTGGTATTTTTCAAAAACAATTCTATTTCTAGTAATTTGGAAGAGCAACCTTGAATATTCTGATGAAATATTTTTAAACTGTGTTGCACTCCCTTTGGTTTCTTATCATTATGAGTTAAATTGCCAGAAGATACCTTATTATTATTCTCTAATAATTGGTTATTTGTAGGGGTAACTGTTGCCTTACTAGTTTAAAAAGTTATCCGGAGTGACCTCCACATCTATATTTTTTTAAGTGTAGATGCCCGTTTCATTTCCATTAGGAAGAGAATACCTTTCCTGACTAGTAGTAGCCTCCAAGGATGTTGGTATTATGGGTGGATCCTCTTTCGTACAACATGAAGATTCATGATTGCTCACTATGTTGTTAGAATAAGTGGACAACACAGACTCGTCACTAATCCTACAATTTGTTTGCATTAGTTTTAACCTCATTAAAATTAAATGCTATAAAAATAGCAATCATTTGTCTACATCTCTGCCTACCAGTTCATAAAATAAGTTATTGTTGTTAGCAACCTGTTCACTGACCTTGGCAGACTCTGAGAGAGATAGGGGGCCTTATGAGCTTCACATAATTTCTGCGTTAATTCCGAAATATGGTTCAAAGCCAGTTCGTGGGTCTCACGGCACGCTTTAAATGTTGACACTTGATGTTGTAGTTGACTGTGCTGGTCAGCTAAGTCCATGTGTTGTATGTCTCAGCCAGATCATTTTTAAGGAAGGTAAAGGACAAGGCTAAAACAATATAGTTAGAGCTCGTAATTAGCTTATTTAGTTTATGTAATATATTATGTAGTGTTTATTGTCTGGGCGAATGTTTCGAATGAATCGTCATCAATTTTGCTTCCACTAGTTGTCAAGCAAAAGGAGACATAAACCGTGCCAGTGTGTGAATGACGTAGCTCAAAGACCTGAGCAGTATTTTGTGGTTTTCTGTGGTCTGTAAATATTAACTACAATAACATAATTAAAAGAAAATACTCCCCGGAATCGACGATATTTTGAAATTCGTCACCGTTGAGTCGTCGCGTTGGGTTGACAGGCGGTTTTAAATCCTGTTCGTATGAAGTTTTCGCGACAAAAAAACTGTATAATCACTGAATGTGATACTTAATACCTAGGTTCGACTATTATTACACTATTTTAAAATAATTATCATAATTTACTGAGTTAATTCAACAAACTTCTTCTTCTTCTTCAACCCCACTGGACTTGCCACAAACGATGCTTCACCTCTTGTCGTGCTCTCCGTACAAAAACACCTGCACTATGGAAGGCCTTTGCAAGGCCAACGTTAACGTTGTCGAAGTGGCCAAATTCTGGTCGAAGCTTATATAAATTAATAAAAGGGAAACATCTAACTTAAATAACTTACTACACATTGTAAGAACTCGTGCCGCCTGTGTGTGATACAGGTTCATCCTAGTATCTACAGGCATCATACTTTGTAATAATGCATACATAATATAGTATGTATTTCTAAGATTTATGCTGTATTATTTTTTTTTTCAAATAAAAATCTATTATTATCGATGTACGAAGTAAAACAGGAGATTTCCGACTAAGTTTCAATAGAGAAAAACTGAAATGAAACTTATAAAACTATTTCCAAAACCCTTTAGATATGCAAAATACAACCCTATAAGTAAACCAGACCTGCACGTATATATTTATGAAGGATTATGTTCTCTCGACTCTCGATACAATCATCGATCTATCAAGCTCCGACATGAGTGACACTCGTTAGATAGAGACCGTTGCAATTTAAATTTAAATCCTAGGAAAGCCCACCCTCCCTTTTCTAATGGATACACAATCGGTGATACACATCGCTTTTTAACTAACAAAATGTTGAGCTTGTTGTTTGCCGTTAAATATAAATATGATAGTGGCAGTGTTTTAAAATTGTGAACATTAGTGAATAGTGTATAGTAGTATTATTTGTCTGACATTTACCTTTCATGTGATATCGTAAGTGACTAATGATTACATTTTACCCAGTTTACTCTTGCAACTTTTGCCCTATATAAATTATTTTCAATCTTCTATATAAAATTAAAATGATGCCATTAAATCAGAAACCCATGATTAATATCCAGAAAAAAAAACAGCGAAAAAAAATCTTGATACTATCGATTTTTCCATAGTGTCGGATCACGTTTATAAATATTCATCGTGCAGTATTAGAATGCGGGGAGGACGTGGTAAAACCCGGCGCGGTACGGACGCCTGTCATTATTTCGCCATTTGGACGCAAAAACCTGCACACCTTCGTTTCGCCTGCCTTGCCTGCGCGTTCTGTATTGTATTTCTATGAGTCGTGTGATAGTTAAGAGAATATCATGTTTCGTGATTCGTGTTTGTGTAACACGAGGTTTTGTTTGTGTTGAGGGAAGAAATGCTCCATTTTTGCTTTGCTGTAGCGAGATGTTGAAACAGAGAAAGATACTGCAAAAAATTCACACATTTAGCAACTTTACTTACTCGTTCCTTTTTAAATGCTTGTAATGTAACCTTTAATGTTTTTTATATTTTAATTAAATTCAACTGATAAACCAAACTAGTACTACCATTTTATAATTTGCCCTTAACTTCGACAGAACCATAAGAACCGTCACCGGTCGCGCCATCTGTCATTTTGGTCATGAATTACGGGCGCGATGAGCATACGTCAAGTGTCACGCATTCACGATACAATGATTAATTTGTCAGGAAACTACATTTATTTATTCCTTCATTAGGAAATATTTGTTAAGATTTTAAATTTGGTTAGGTAGGTTATTTAAAATCACAATATTAAGGTTTTTTGCTATTTCTATTCAGCGGCATTTCAAACTTATAGATAAGCAAAAGGTGCCTGCAGCAACAAGCATCTAGGAAGTTAGACAGCATACTGCATTTACTGATTGTAAGGGTTTCAAATCGGAAACCAAAAACGTTTTTTTCTAAATAAAATCAATTGGGTATCAAAACATTTTAGTTACCCTACATTTTGTTGTATTCTCATGAGATTTTACATTAGTTGAAAAAAAAAACTACTTGAGAACATAATTTCAAGGCAAGACCGAAACTTACGAGCAAAAGTGAATTAGTAAAATCGAACAAAAAAAAAAAGTTTAAACAACTCGGTTGAATTAATAAAAGATCCCCGATTCGGCCTCAGTAAAAGAAATTATAATCCTTTCTTTTAAAATGCAATGAGGTGGTTGTTAAAACGTTTGCGGGGATATTTAAAATGCCGTCCCTTCCCTGGCAATTAGTGGCAGTGAAATTAAAACAATGAGAGTGGGGAGGCACGCAACCATTGTGGGCGATGAATATCCAGGCTGGTGCTTGCAGGAAAACTTGTTATAGACACGGTTTTTGAACCTTATTGTCCATTTTTTTTTTTTTTGTGACATGCGATTTTAGAATGAAGGGAAATATTCCTGAGGGCGTTAACAAATGGGATTCGCTACCGCTTCATTAGGATACGTCCACTTCGCTATGTGATAAGATCACGTACATTTCGATAGGTTATGTCAACCCCATACATTTTTTGGCTTTTCTACTAACGTCATTGCTAATCGAATGGTTGGAATGTTACTTTGTCTCTGGTCGACCAAAACCGTCTTGAATGTGGAAGCAGCCATCATAATCATTGCTGATGAGTTTAGTACACCGCTAAGCCTCGCAGTTTGGGTTCGATTCCCAGGTCGGGCAGTGTTATTGGGTTTTTCACTCAGAAGTTTCTCAGTAGCAGTCCGGAGTTTGGATAAAGGTTGATGGCAATAGGCTCGCCCCCTATTATATGGGACTTTAACATGCCTGGCGATTTGTGGTTGTACTATAGGTACCTACACCTCTGCCAAACCCTTCGGGACTATTAGTCATGATGTTATGTTATGTTGATTGGAAACTTGGAAATTCGTGTACATGGACCTAAGACTGAGGATCCAATAATGTGCGCCCGTGAGCCTTTGGGCGAATTTCGTAAATGAAACTGAACGCGATCAGCACATAAACTACGTTTAAGAGCTACGTTTAAGATGTAATTATTTTCTATGGAATATTGACACTGACAGCTGTTAAACGCGTTCAGTTTTATTGTTGATATCGGCACTTAGATCGTGCGTCAACATAAGCTTAAAATAAAACCCTCATTTTGGTAGTGAAAAGCTAAAGGCTACTGGATTTTCCTCAATTTCCACGTAACCTAATCTACATACCTCGTTATCTATGCTAATAACATCATAACAAGGTATTCCTCCATACCTACAACCCTCGTGCTCATATCTCGAGGGTCTATTCTCAAAGTTCGACACCGTGTTATCAGTCGACGACGGGTTTATGAGCAATCAGTTGCGGAGATAGCTGCTCTGACGTCACATCCGCTCTGCACCTCGACTGTCGACCAATCGTAGGAAGTGCCCGGAGATATTGTGTATTTATATCTGATGTAAGCGAAGGCGGAATGTTTAAGCCATACTGATAGGTATGCTACTTTTATGGCAATAAATATTTTACTGTTTGTGCAAGATAATGTGAGTTGAATCAACTAGCAACAGTATTCATGTTTCTCTTGTCGAGTTCAGCCTTAGAGACACAGACTAAACTTGTGTGCATTGATATCAAACTTGTCTCCCTTCTTTCTTATACTTTCTAGAAGCCTGATAAGGTTCCATATTTAATATAAAATAAAACACAGTCGTAGTTTGACTACAGCCCGTTAAATAACTTAACATGAGACTTGTCATCAGAAACCAGTGGCCTACTTCTCATAGTCTTCATTTACTCCCTATGCTATCACTGGGCCGTCTTCCAAATACCCACACATAATTTATTATTCTAGATACAAAATGATAAAGACATTAAAACAATTTTCACAAGATATTCAATATTCCGCTACGTCATTGCGTCATCGTGTCTCCTCGCAATATCAGTACTGTGGAATTTCCGTACACAAATCTGGTGCTCGTGGGTGCTCGTGAATGCTCGTTATCTTTGTCTCGGTAGGGAGTGACGTTTAGTGACGTCATCATCTCAGTGCTCACTGTCAAGCTCGATTGACATTGTTTTGCGTCTTTGCTGGGGTATAATGGGGAGGCGGAGAATTGGCGGAGTTACGATTTCCTTTATTGAGCTTTATGATTTATGGATGATATTGGGAGATATTTCTTTTTTAGTTATCGGGTCATATCAAAATATGAGTATAAAAATGCACAGAAACATTCGGAATTAAAGTTGATATAAAGGTGATTGAAAGTCTGTTCAACCAATAAAAGAAACACAATGCGTAAAAAATCAAACCCTATTTTTTTTATAATTATAAAAATATCCCATGAGATCAAAAGTAAAAAAGCCCGCGTTGCACTGGGCGACCTAGTTTTTACTTTTCGCTCGCTACGCAGCGTAGCTTACGCTACACGCTGAACTACGGCGTAGCACGCAACTTTCATCTAGTAAAATTATTTGCGAGACTCAAATCGTTGTTCGTAAGCTCTTCGGGTGATCAAAATACAACCAGATTTTGTCAAATGGCAAACAAATTAAAAAAATACACAGCGCAGATTTCTGTCGTTGAATTACACCCTATCGGGCCCTGTCAGAATATCAACGCTGCGTTATTTATTTTTTTAAATATCGCAGCATTATGCTGAGATAGGAGCCTTTTTGGCCTCGCACAGGTCTTTTTACTGTTTTTTGTTGTTATTCTGTTAGTTTATACATTTTCTGTTATTTTTTTATTTTATTTATACCTTAATATTATTTCTTTTACTATTTGTATTCCCTGTGCGTGTCCCAAATAAAATATTTTTCTTTCTTTCTATCTTCTTGTAGACCTTACCTTACCTTAAGTTACAGTTTTAAAGTAAGTTTGCACTTAAGTATGCATGCACCATACACACATGAATATAATCATAATAAGGCATATAGGCAGCTTTTATAAAACTGTATTGAAACTAATAACAAACAATTTTAAAAAAGCTGCCTTCAAAGTACAGATTTTAAAAATAAAAGTCCTACGCCAATTCGAATCAGCCGCACTATAGTGCCCTTCTCGCCGAGGAACAGCGACGGAGCGTACACTGTGCAGTCATTTATCATGGTACACCGTGCGGCGTACAACGCGTAGACATACCAATCACAATTTTACTATTATCTCTAAAGTGAAAATTTGTAATTGGGGGTGGTTTAAATAATATTATGAAACAAAATATAATAATTATGTCCTACCTTTCATATGCTAAGTACCAACAATATTCCTAGGGTCGCATCCCTATTATTAGGCCTCCGCTGTCCGTCCGTCTGTCTGTCAGCGGTCTGTATGTCATGAACCGTAATAGGTAGACATTTGAAATGTTTACTGTGAGTATTTCTATTGTCATTATACCAGGCTACTCAGAACGTACTTATTGCGAAAAAAAGTTTTTTTGTATGAGAGACTGGCCAGTTAAAGTCTATTTTGAAATTTGGAAGTAAAAATAGGTACGTTCCAATTTCAAAATTTCCCTCCACATTGTTTGCGAGCTCATTTAAATGATCGTGTCTCATTAATAAAATGGATAAGCGCCGGGAGCAATTTTCGCGCTATGATTTTTTAAGATTTCAAGTGTTGCCTGAAACCGGACGAATCGTACGATAGACTTCAAATGGCATTCATAGCTGGGTGCCGCACAACCTCACCGTCGCTCAGAAGCAGGCCTGGGTGGAATGGTGCCTTGATATGGTAAACAAATTTGAAGCAGGCTCGTCTCGGGGTGTTTACGACATCATTACAGGTAATGAGTCTTGGATTTATCAATTCGATCCGGAAACGAAGCGCCAGTCGACGGTTTGGGTGTTTCAAAGCGATCTAGAACCGGGGGGAACATTTTGATTGCGAGCTTTTTCAATTTGACTGGCTACTTGGTGTCGGTACGGAATCAAAGAAGCGTCAACGCTGAGTGGTATACTGCCAACTGTTTGGCAGAAGTTTTCTCTGTTGTGAGCAACAAGTGACCAAACACAGTGCTCCGGGGGCTACTGCTCGACCACGATAACGTGCCTTCGCACACCGCGCTCAAAACGAGGGACTTCCTGGACAGCACGCCGGTCAAACTCCTGGGTCACCCTCCTAACAGCCCTGACACGTAGCACCGTGTGACTTCATTTTATTTCCGAAAATAAAAAATCTGCTCAAAGGGATACGTCGCCGGAAGATGCGCTGTCAGCGTTCGAGCAGACTGTAAAACTACCGTGGACTGGAAAAAGTGTTTCGAAAACTGGTTCAGACGCATGGAACTTTGTACAGAGGCTTCTATACAAAGTTTTATGCGTCTGAACCAGTGGTGTACTTTGAAAAGATGAATAAAAAAATATTAACATATATAACATTTATTTGAATTTCCGCAAAACTTTCTGAGCGTCTCACGTAACAACAAATAATTAAGTTAAAAAACATACTTACATTAGGTTTAGGGTTTAGGTTGTATATTTTCGGATATATTTGCCAATTTAAGGCAAAAATATCAGAAAAATCACGTTTCGAGTGTTCGAAGTTAAGACAAACATGTTTTATGAATGTTTGGTATCAACAACGAGGTAGGCAGGTAAGTTGATGTCTTCCTGATGTGCAATAATCACTATGGACCTAACTCTGAAAATGTCGCAATTCCGACCCCCAAGATACAGGTATATTGCCTAGTTTGCGGGTCACCGTCCATTCTGTTCTAGTACAATCTGATTAATTAATAATAAATAAACTGTATTTTTTATTAAACTTGTAATTCTATTTTTAAAATTATTAGAAAATAATGACTTTGACAATACTTTTCAATTATTGATTGCCCTGACCGCCTTGTAGCACTGTACCTAGTTATTACCGTACTAACGCAAAGGCTTGCCCATGCGCAGTGCAAGCCATTTATTTATGAGCACCGTGCCTTAGGGCGGGCAGACACACGACGGCCTAAGACTTGTATCTCAAAGTGGTACCATTTTTAAATGCCATATTTTTGATATAGGTAGTATTGGTTTGCTTACGTAAAATTGATGTTGGACGTACCTACGTCCACGTCATGTGATAGATAAACTCTAGTCACTCAGCGTTTCTTAATTTAACGTGAAGTTATAAACGAGCTCATGTCGTGCTTAGCCAGCCAGCAACTTTGGTAGCAGGCTGCATGCGAAAAATATGCAAGGCGTGCTTTGTAGGTAGATTGCATATTTAATCTAGCATGAGTAAAGAAAAGTTTCAAGAAAAGTAGTCGGAAAACAGAGTCGTCGTAGCTAAAAGCACTTTCAATAAATTATCTTACAATTGCTTGTTCTGTTAGGGTGTCTGATACCAAACTGCAGAGTAATTGCGTAACACACTATCAGTAGTAATCGCTTTGATTTTGACAGTTCAACAACATTGATTGCGTTATTTATGTTGTTGAGCAGACAAATTTTTCGAACATATGAAGCAATGGATTAATAGTAGGTCTGTTACGCAGTCAGGAGTCAGGGGAAAGGTTTGTCTACCACTGTTAAAAAACCGTCACACGGAGACCTACATCGACGTCGAGCTGATTGTTATTATGCACTTAGACACATAATTGCAGATAACATACAGATTTTAGTTATTACCCCACCCACACACATCGCTGCCGTGTATGAAGTTATTTTCAAATCCGGCCATTTTGGCTAATGTTTTACGGCTGACATCACAACATGAAAACCTACATGCTTATTATAAATAAAGACATTTAAATAATTGTTTTAATGGGCTACTATTACATAAATTATTATGATATCTCCTTTTATTTAAAATAACATTACACTGATAACATAGTCTAGTTGCTCGATTGTTATTCGAGATTTTTATCGTAAAAGCACTGTATCATTGTGAGATAATAATGGCGGATGACAACGTATTATTCGCGGTTATTCATTCCCACCAAGGCCGGTTCGATTCAGGCAATCTCAGCGGGACTCCAAAAATTTTCCCGAAAGGGATCCGACCACAATTGGATTTTTGGTTACGAAACCGGAATAATACAATCGGGTATCGTCCTGAAATCTCTGATTTGAATCGTTTCAACCAAGCTTTGGTGTGAATTAGGGCCGGGAAGGTGTTATTTCGCGGGTTTTGCTGCGTCACGGCAGCGGGCGCCGACGATCCAGGCGCGTAGGCGCGGCGGAGGATGCCCGACCGTGAATAAGATATCTGTACCAACAAAATTGTGCTAATGTATAGTTCTCACTCAATAACATGTGTTTGGAAAGGGGCGGGTAGGAACACGACACCAAACATTTGCTGAAATTCCTGCACAACAGACATAAAGTTCTCGTTACTGTTAAAAGTAGCAAACTCTAGTAGTTCATGGCGAGTGACATTCACGTATCTAATGAGGTTTATCGATTCTATGCCTAAACAGTTGACAGCTATTACTATCCAGTAACTGTATAGAAAGAAGTGAGTAGAAATACAATGCCGCGTCTTTCCATTTTGTGTTGTACAAAATCCAGAACGCAAGGGTGTGAAACTAATCGCGTGATGATTGAAAATCATTTTTCTACCAAGGTCTCCCAATCTATAGGTACAAGAGCAGTAAGCAAATACTCGCGTACACTTTGTAGTGACTTAATTAACTACATGCTTTCATAATATACTGTGCCAGTAAGCATACGGACTAATCGACTTACTAAAAAGGCAATGACAACTCAGGATGCAAGAGCAAGCGAAGCGAGCTCGGGACTTGGGGCAACCCGACTCGGACAGATTATGTTCTAAGAGGATGGCGGGTATTGTATACATTGTAGTCACAGATTAAAAAATTGCATTACAATGTATAGGCAAGCAGTTTCCTATGGCTGCGTTTTACCCTTTTTATAAATTGGAAAGACGCTACAATGCCTCCAAACTTTCTTATGACAATTGCCTATCTGAGAGCCTCCCACTTCGTCTAGAAACACATCCAGAACAAAGAGCCTCTACATAACACAAGGTCTGTATCACACTTTCCACATACTTACCGCGCAATACAAAATATTCATAGATTACAATATTAAGCGCATTGTGTATCGCGCGTTTATCTGCGCGCACAATGGCGCCGCTCAAGTAGGATAACGCGGCTTTGTGACGCTGCCGCTGTGTTGATTTCATATGCTGCTGTTACGTGCGAGAATTATAATGAAGTTTACTTGCTTTTGTAAGTTGTATGTGGAAATCTTGTTGAGTTTTCGTAACAAAAATGTATGAAGAGAAAGTTGTAAAGTGTGAAATACGTCTGGGCTCAATGTGGTGCATCATACCAATGTTTATCAAAGGCCTTACGAAAGACAACTGTTTGATTAACGCAGATCTAACTGCCTTACTCCAGGCAATGATGAGCAGCAGAGCGTTTCTAGTACTAGAAGCCTGTCTGTCATCTGGACAAGATCATGTAAACATTCTCTAAGCCCAAACAGTGATTTTATTTATGTGTTTTTTTCTCTTCAAAATTATCTACTCAATTACTCATATACCTGACAAAATACTTAACAAAATTGCTGTAACCGCAGTACCTAGTCTTAGTAGGATTTGTATCACGCCTGTTGTTCACATTGGCATTGCGAATATGAGGTATGATTCACGTAACTCCTAAGCGAACACTCACAAACACTTACCATACCCAACATTCGCATCGCAACATAATAAAGACATCTTCAAAACTATTTTAGAAAGTATTTCCCATGAAATGCGCGGTGAAACAGGCAGAAGGGCGTCGAATGAAATATTGCATAGAACCTCAATACCGTTAAAGGTATTCCATTATTCTCATAAGCTAGTACACGTTGGGTTTGTTATGTTGCGCGGCGATGGTCAAAGTAGAGGCGTGACCTCAGAGGCGTGAGAACAGCCTGGCACCGCCCGCGTAGAGATGCATCCTCCCCCCTTGCCCCCCTAGTCCTCTACAACACCGGATAGATAACATGCAGAAGACCTGCTTCACAATTATAAAGGACCACAGATAAATTGATGGTGAAAGAACCAAACTATCGCTTGGGCTATGCTACTGCACGGACTCGAATATCAAACCAGTACCCTAATTGCGTAATACACAATCAATCGGAATCTAAATCGTTTTAAAACAGATTGCTAATCCATTGCTTCATAAGTTCGATAAAAAAATCTACTCAACAATGTAAATAACGCAATGAATGTTGTTGAACTGTCAAAATCAAACAGATTAGACGTAATCGTTTACGAAAATATGTTACGCAATTAGGCTGCTGTACCCTAATTGTCTAATACACAATTAATCGGTAGCTGTTTCGTTTTGAAACAGATTGCTAATCCATTGCTTCATAAGTTCGATAAAAAACCTACTCAACAATGTAAATAACGCAATGAATGTTGTTGAACTGTCAAAATCAAACAGATTAGACGTAATCGTTTACGAAAATGTGTTACGCAATTAGGCTGCTGTACCCTAATTGTCTAATACACAATTAATCGGAATCTGTTTCGTTTTGAAACAGATTGCTAATCCATTGCTTAATAAATTCGAGGAAAAAATCTGCTCAACAATGTAAATAACGCAATGAATGTTGTTGAACTGTAAAAATACAACAGATTAGTCGTAATCGTTCACGAAAATGTGTTACGCAATTAGGCTGCTGTTTTTTTTTTACATCACGATTGGCGATGTAAGTGACTGTTAAGTGTTGGGTTTTCTAATCGTTTTTATTCAGTGGCCACAAAGCCCTGCACCTCGTCTGACCTCCGTCGCACAACAGTCCCCCGCCCGCCTGACCACTTCACTAGTCACGAATAATACAGTCGAGAGATGAGCTGGGAAATCTTTAGTGTTATTGCACGAACGCATGAAGCGTTGAGGTTTTCAAGGTGGTTGGGTAGATACAACCGCGCATAGATTGTTTTAGATACTTTACCGTTAGGATTTAAGTACAATACCTAAGTCATAATAACTGTTTCTATAAAAAATGGGACAGATTGATTTTGAAAGAAGAGGCTTCGAGAGAAGTATCATCGCTCACGTCTTTGTTAATTTTATATTTTAACTGCTTAATCTGAAGTTGATTAGTTACCTATTCTGCCTTTAAAATCTCACATATATAATTAATAAATTAAAATTTTAAGAAGCAGAAGTCAATGCAGTTTCTGGTGCCTTCTATGCAAATATGGTGGAATACAAGGTGGCAACTTGGCTGATGAACCAATGAACTGTAAAGCATACGTTGGACTGCAGGCAGCTGGGAAGTTACACATTTGAAATAAAAGTGAAATTGATGTGTAAAATCTGAAATGACACATCAAATTTAACGCTCCACACACTACAGGAAATAGCGTCATCACACCCTCAAGCGTCACCGCGGGGCACTACAGTAACAAATGGTCACGCCGTCGCATACTAACCCTTCCGCGGCCAACGTTTAATTCTATTAAACGTTGTCCGACCTCATTAGGCGCGGGTTAATGCTCGGACGCGAGACGCGTATTGATGAGAAGCATACGTCATCGTATCACCCTGTACGATTGTAGCTGCAGAGTGCAGGATTGGTTTTTAATCTCTAGAACCTAAAAGCTTTTTTTGTTTATTTGAAAAATAGCAGGAGTACAAAAGGATAAATTTAATATTTTAGTTTATGCAAAATTATTGTTCAGTCACTTTTAAATGTATGAAATAATTATTTTCGTACTAAGGCTGACCAACTGGTCCACAGGTGATAAAAGATTTAAGAAAAGGTAACCGATTGTTGTCTGTGAAACACGTGTCTGAAAACTGTGTGTTGGCTTGTCCACGTCATTGAAATAAGGTCTGAACGATCGTTATTTGATGAACAATGCAGAAATATCAGATTTTTTTTCAGATTTTTTAAATATTTTATTGAAGCATTTCAAAATTATTAGATCTGTAATAAATGAAATCTTGATAATATTTAATTATTTTCAACCCAAGCCACGGCGCAAACATCAATAAAAAAAAAATATTGCGCATCTTTCTATGCTAACGTTTATGGGAGTGTCTTAAACATACTTACAGCAAGATAATAAATGATGCCCGTATTGCCCATGTAAACACCTGACCTAATTATAACGGTAATCTATCGGAGCTAAAATAGAAACACTTTATCAAAACGTACTTTGCTATACTTGCATTTCACCTGTCCATTTTTTCATCAGTTAAATGGAACTGCAAAAACTTTATGCACCATAATTTTCTGATAATTTTTGAGACATCTTTGAACGGAGATTAAGTGTGAATAGTTCTCTTTTCTGGATAATCTGAAACGACTGTTTGAATTTATATAATGTCATCAGTTTTCTCAAGCAGAAGTGGGTATGTAAACTGGTAAAAATATGACGTCTGCCCTTCAGTTAATATATTTAATCTCCCAGGGACACATGACATATTAAAGTCGTGTCTCGATTGTGGCGTACTTGAAGGCAAATCTAGAAGTCTAAAGGATTACATATTTGGAGAAGGGTACACTCCATCCCTCAGGGAAATGTGGTTAGTATTCCCGTTTAGACCTTAGAACGACGAGGTTTAAATGTATTTCAAGTACATTAAAATGCGTTTCTACAGTATAAACAACTATTTACACTAGGTACTAAATTAAACGACTATCTACGAGTATACTTGCAAACAAATACAAAAGAATACTTAGGCGTCAAAGTCCTCGTCCGCATCGCTGTCAACCAGAAACGTGCCCAGAAGACTGTCTGCATTGCCACGTTCAATGGTTATGCTAATTCTTTGGCCAAAGAACGAGTACAGCCCTCTGGTAACGTGAAGTTTCAATCAGATGAATTTCCTTAAAAATGGAGATGCGCTCTCGGGCCCCATGAATGTTCGGGGCGTTTTGACCCCAAATGGTTCAAAACTGTAGGTTATTACCATAAGGTTACAGTATTTGCGCCGTTTGAGAGTCAGAGTAGCCGCAGCCGCGGCGCCGGCACAGCCCGCCGTGCTTGAAACATGAGAGGAACATGAGGTTTTAGGTAAGGGATATATAATTTCATATTTTAGACATTTTTCTAACGCAAAAAAACAGCCGTTTCGATTTGTTATGTTTCATAAAATGTATTATTTAACGCGTTACGAAATAAATGGACGACAAGAAATCGTAACGAATTTATACACGCGTGACGATACATCCGCGTTGCTGAAAAAATTTATTTTGTTGCTTGGTTCCGCACAAATTGCCGAATTAAATTCTATGGTAGATTTTTCGCTATTGTGATCTCGTAATTAAAAACAAAATTCAGTGATGTTATCAATCGATGTTTCTTATAAGAAAAGTCAAGGATGTGATCTTAGTGGAGTTTATAATAGGACTACAGAACCCTAAAGTTCTATACAGCGTATTAATGAAATTAGTGACGGTCTCTAGACAAATGCGTTGCTTGACAGACCACCTTTTTGTTACAATATCATTTAAATCGTGTTTTTATTACATACTCGTCCGTTCCGTGCCGTGTCAATATTTTGTCACGATTCCCATTTGTGGTGACGTATACTAATGACGTCATTAATATGTTTCTAACGAAATTAACAAACCGGAGCACGGCTTTGATGTCCTTTATCTGTGGTCGGACATTAACTACGTAGTATGCATTTGATAGAAGAACAATGATGTAAGTTATAACTGAGCCGGAAAGCTGATTATTTGTACATATTTTTGTGTCCTTTATTTTTGCTGGTAAGTATACATATAAAAACGATAAAATCCCCCAGCACGTATTCAAGTTATCTCTCGATCAAACAACACTGATAACGATCAAGTTCCGTAGCAGTGGAATTAAACACAAACCGTACCAACTTTTAATGATTTAAAAAAGAAACTCCCAACCTTACCCATTTAATATGGCAAACGCAAGTTCAGGTAATGAACAAAGATTTTTGATCGAACTTTGGATAGGTTCGTTCTTTAGGTTGGAACGACCAAGCACCGAACAATGTTTTAATTGTAATCGCATGCCACGCCTCACCGTCACGCGAGATCGCGTTTGGCAGCACTACCTAAAATATATCCCCACCAACAAAAACCACTGTTCAGATATCGTGATAAAGTAGTTCTACACGAACTCCCCACAACGGAATAAGAATTACAATTTGCATCGAATAATTACATAAATTTTCTCGCACATCGATCGATCTCGATCTCCAACCCTATTGGACTCGAGCCGACCAATCGCAGCGATCGATACTCGATTTCAATCGATAATACAAATAATCACTAGCATTCCACCTGCTATAAATTTTATTTTGTATCAGACAAAAAAAAATATAATTTCCTTGCGGCCAATAGGAAAAAGTTTATTAAGGTTGATCAAAAAAAAAGACAAAAACAAAAACGCGGCCGCATGCAGCCGCTGGGGGCGGATCGAATGTTCACAGCGGCTCGGTTTCAACTATAACCTGTTTTTGTTTTAAATGTACCACGACTATACATAAAATGCACTGTTTTAAGGATACGAAACTTCAGAATAATGTTTAAAATTCCCAGTGCAGGCACAGCTGAATGCAAAGACCATGAAAATACGCTTTTGGAAAAGCATTCAGGAGCAAAATGCTAAAACTTGGAAATAAACATTGCCAATTCAGAAGATTTTACTGACACTAGTGCAAATAGTTCAACTATTTCTGGTTGGTTTTATGTCCTAGGGACCATACGTTGGTCCTTTGTATGCCTACTTATTCACAATTAAAACTCCGATTAGTCTTTTTCTATTTATATTCCCCGAGCATTTCCACTTGCTCTCCAGAGGGGCTATCCATAATTTACCAATTAGATCGATAACCGGACGCACCATTACACTAGGACTGGCAGGAATCTAGCCCGCTTCAGGTAAAGACTGATGGTAGAAAATTATAGATAATTGACCGATTACAGTGGCCCTAAGGCGGCACGATCGCTTCGGGACGCGATGTACTGATTATAAATGAGTCCAGACATGTAATAGCATCGATTTCGATTCAGCGATGCTTATTATATTAAGTGGGGACGGAATACGAGTTTGGTGACGGGGTAATCGTGTATAATCACAGTGGAGAACAACCGCTGCTTGTTCTCAGGCCTGCTCACCTATCATTTGGTAAATGGTCGCGTCATTCGCTGTTATGTGGTATTTATTGGTTGACGTGTATTAAAATAAAAGCACATCGATCATGTGTATTATGTATCAAGAGTAAGTAAATTACGGGTTCATGGGGACGTATTAAATGTATATAGGTGAAAGTCGTAATATGTTATGTCGTTCGACGTAGGTTTATGATGCTGCATAAGCATAATCAGCCTTTTATGTTCCCACTGCTGGGACACAGGCCTCCTCTATGTGAGAGGAAGAGGGCCGTAATCCACCACGCGGGCCCAGTGCGGGTTGGTAGATGTCACATGTCCTCGAATTTTTGGTTCTAAGACATGCCGGTTTTCTCACGATGTTTTCCTTCGCCGTTTTGAGAGCAGTGGTGATGAAATAATTTACACAAAGGAACGCGCCTGTCTGGGTTCGAACCTACGACCTACAACTCGTGAGTCGCGGCAGTTACCACTGGGCCACCACTGCTCTCATGATGATGATGCTGTAAAAGCGTATATTCCGGGGGTCACACATAACAGTTAGGTATTTTTTGCTTTCTCTTCATTTTGGTTGTCCATATAAATAAAAATTAGATACTGTGTAATAATAACCCACTCTGCATAAATCGATTAGTAGTTAGATTAGGACAACAAAGTTTTTTTTATTATCTCAAACTGTTTAGAGGTTACGGTCACCTACACATTTTAATAAAGAAAAATATACCGAAAAAACCTCGATAAACCCTAATACAGTAGAAAAAACTGCCTTTTAAAAGCTCCTCTAATATAGTTGGGCAGATAACCTGCGTCCCCGAAGGGTCATCCCTTTATTTCTGCAACAATCGCTCTGAAATTGATATTGATGTGGAAAGGGCAGGTTTTCCATAAAAATAGGGTTTATTTGAATAAAGGATGGCCGGTCGGTACGGGCTTTGACGTGTGATGGCTGAGTACTTTATAAGATAGTCGGATACCCTCCAAGCTGGTGATGCATGGCCCAACCTTGTTACAAATTTCGACGATGACGTAACTATAACCTATATCTTCAATCATGTTTGTCTGGAAATTGGGTTCGCTTATACTGGATGTAGGGTACAGATTGTTTAAGAGTTATGAAATATTCTTTGTGCCTTTGTAATTGTTTATTTTTATTTTTTATGATAGGTATTTAATATGACAATTATTCTAGCTCATGCTATTCTTATGCAATTAATGAAGAATCGAAGGTGTATCTAAAACTTCCCATGGCATTGCTACATTCTCTTTTATCACAACAACTTATGAAAAAATAGTTTTCATAGGTCAAAAAAGTTCAAATAGGTTTATTCAGTACACATAAACGAAAAGCCCTCGTGGAACAAGCAAGCTCGTACAAATGACACATCAAGATGAAACACACAGAGGGACGTAATGAACTCCCAAATGTACAGAAATCCAGGAAAATATAAATAACGGAAGATATATCGGCGAATAATAGGCGTAACATTACAGACGAACACCCCCGGGAATCGAACCCGGGACACATGGCGAGCTTGCACTGACCGGGCTCGAATTAGTTTTACCCCATTTCACGGAAGTTTTGTTATGGTTCAAACTTATATCTGACGGTATTTTAACACAATTATTTGATTGGTCCTTGGAACGCCACTTCGTTTGATGGTTAAAGCAATTTAATTATTTTTATGTGGACAAAAAATCGATTCATACAAATGAAATCAAGGTAATCAAGACTAAAATAGAACAATGGGTATGTGGAACATGAATTAGTAGGTACTAATAACTACTAACTTATAATTGTGGCTTTGAGGGTCGGTAATATAATGTGAACTCTGCAAGCTTTTGAAGAATTCCTGCATTTTACGACAACCTCAAAAGCACCTGCTGCTACTATTATCGACAAAGAACCATGCTTGGCTCATATTTTTGGTTCAGCTAGTAACGTATAACGTGGGTCTTAATAGCGTTTAATCCGTAAAAATTAAAACAAAACATTTATTCAAAAACAACCCCCTAAAAATCTTCCACTGGTTGACCTAATTTAAAAGCTCTGCGTCCCAACTTAACCATTACAGCTATTTAAACTTCCAATGCTTTTAAAATTGTTAGCATAATAACATTACTCACTATAAAGCGCTTACACAATATCTTTAGTGAATAGTCTAAAGTTTAAGCGACCGAATTTAGAAGGTCCTTTGTGTGCAGCAATGGCGGTGGCTATGAAAAGGATGTGCGTGTCAGCAGACGTGTTTGTATAAACTACCACTGTACCGTTCAATAGTAGAAGTTTTGTTTCCTGATTAATTCGATCCCTAACATCAAAAGACACCTCGGTATTCCGAGGTGTTTCTGGAAATTTACATTAAAATTTCAATGTAAATTTTTACAACTTAAGAATTTTTAAGCTTGCTCTGTCTGTTGTTGATTCAAGTTTTATTTCTAAATGTGCAACCATTTATGACAGCCAGTGAACTGAGCTGTCAAACCACCTGTAGTACTGGTCCCACAACACTTTAAAATAAAGCAGTTTAGCCTTTGTTTAGAATATAATGCGAACTGAATCCACTGTAATTTGTCTTTACAGCGGCACGTTAAACGAAACGAGTGTTTACAGGGGGTGCGCTATTGACGATGATCGCTCGATTCACTGTCTAAATACGATTAAACCATAAAAATAAAATTATGGGTCCATCCGAAATTCTTTTAATGCTTACCTAATGAAACACTCTCCAGAATGTGTAAAGTGAAAATTCCTTTTCTATATTTTTACCTAGTTTAAGCTTTAAGCAGCTTGGTTCTTTTATTTGCGCTTTATAGCGGAAATAATAAAACATTATGATACTAGTGTGCTATGTTGGTCATTACACTCGAGGCAGTATTGCTCGATAAGGGAGCCGAGTGTCTTATGATCAATGCACAAGTTTTTTAACACACTTGAGCGAAAAAAAAATAGATTAATAAACTAATGATGTAAAACAATAATGAAATATGGCCGGCGGATTCCATTTATTGCACGCCGTTTATCTACAGGATGAAGAAAGGGCCAAAGGCACGGAGCCGTCGAACAGTCGAATTGCTAAGTACTAAAAATATAATAACTGTTATTTTTGTAGGACATAAAAGGATGTAAATTTTTAGATAAAACTAAATAATTTGATGAAATATTAAGTTGTATTATGTTATTGTACTAATTTTCACAGTTTATATTTCCAAATATTTAGGTTAAAAAACCGTCTCTTTGATGAGATTTAAAAAGTACACATCTCCGCAATAGTAAATACATATACTAGTTAACTGTGGTGCATATTACAGCACTAGTGCGCGGAAACATAATAAGTAAAAAGCACACGAGTTTAATACACTGCATTATGATTCTAAGAGCGGTGTTATAAGTCCCATTTACAAGAAAGTATGTTGAAAAAACATTTTTTCATTCTTTTCCTGAAATATTATTAAAACATCATGAGACAAAATTACAGCCAATGTTTTCGAAAAGGTAAATAAGGCACTCTAGATTTCTTCAAAGTGGGTAAATATGGGGATGGGTAAGTGTGTTCTTATTAGAATGGTAAAACAAACACAAGTAATGGTGTGGGTAGTCATAAAACAAAATAAGTTATCATAATTATGCTACTTTTCCACCTACCTTCTTATTTGCTTTTACTCAGACAGAACCTTGGTATTGGTATAATTTTCTTCCATGATTTCTTTATTTTCTGACATCAATAACTCAATTTACGATCGATTTCTTTTAATGAAAACTGTAACGAAAAGTAAGGAAGTATCTTTTCATAGACAATGTTTTAGGAAGCTTACAGGAATTGGAAACTTATGCAAAACGTTACAAAGTATGCCCCTCATATCATTAACATGGTGCTAACTTTACGATGACTTACACGGTCTGAAGCAGACTCTATTTCTTAAAATTTAAGGTTGTAATTAGAAGTTTAGTGTACTCGAACAAGAGCATCGAATTGACATGTACACCGCAGTTCAATTAGGGTAATAGGGTAGGGCTCGAAGGGATTAAATTAATTAGTAAGAAAGTTTCGCTCCATTTTGTAACGCCGCCTTTGTTTGCCGCCGTGTCTTGGATTTTTGTTTTATCTACTAAGTAAATTAGATACAACACTACTTCCAGAATTGGAACGAATGAGAACTTTTCTTCGGCAAAGTTATGACCTTATCATTTTTATATATCCATATTGTGAGTCGTTACTTCGAAAGCTACTCGACTCACAACTCAAATCGAGGAGACCTCAAGGCGTGCCTCGGAAGATCCTCAAAATCGGGATTCATAGCCATCCGATTAAGGAATTTAAGAAGTTCCACGAATGAGTGTGAGTCGAGGTCACGAATACGACAATATTCATATAACTCATCTAAAGACATTATGAAAATCGGATAAAATACGCGTGTTTTGGTTAAAAGCTCCTTGTTGACTACCTCAAGGAAGCTTCAAGGTAGAAGCCCACGTACCTTATATTTGTCAGTTGGTTCCTCAACTCAAACTCACCTCCACTGAGGAAACTGTTTGAGATGAGGAGTAGAATCGCAAGTCTGAATATCAAACCACCTAAGTGAGATTGAGTCAAGTCAGGAAATCATGAGCTTTTGAATTAAAATATGGGTATAACATTCAGTTAAGTGTGTGAGATATTGTCTAGGCAAGTGTTAAAAGGTTCCATTTCATTGTAATACTTTCTTTTTAACTTGAAGAAACACTTGCAAATCAAAATCAGTTTTTTATTTCATAATTTCAGTGGTGTTAAGTCGTTGTTATGTAAAGTTAAGTTTTGCGAGTGGTGGAAGTCAACAACTGCCAACAACTTAACAACATTTCAAAAGAAAAAGGTTATCAGTAGGTACCTACTACTTAATATTTTCAAGCTGATTTTATTTCGATACATAAAGATTCACAATAACATATTAAAATTCTAACAAAACATAAAATTCTAAACAGATTTACTCCTATTAGATCTTTTCACGTACACCCAAAATTCATGTTCACATTATCCAAAATACAAAACGTTTTAAACGAGCACTCGACGCTCGTAACACCTAATTAACGATATTAAAATACGTCCACAACCGCAAAGGAGCGTCACAAACATTGCATTCGCACATTGTAGGCTATAAAACGCAAACGTTACCCTCCTTATTTATCCGAGTGAGAATTTTAAATTAACTGTCTGTAGCAACCCTGGGTATAGCGGCCGCTGCCCCGTGCATGGCGCCGACCCGGAGAGCGGGTAGTGTTCTGCTTGTGACCTGCAATAAAAATGAGCCTTAATAATTTTTAAGTCAAAATACTAACCGTCTTATTCATAATAAAAACATTGCTTAAATATAAACTCTTTTGTCCCTTTCTGTCAAGTTAAAATTAAGTTTGAAAGCTAAAATAGGATTATAAAGCGAATGTCTTTATTATGAATAAGACGGTAATGATATTAACTAAGTTAAAGTCTGTATCAACAACAAAATGCAGACAATAATTAAGATTTAACAGTTTAAGCAAAGGACACCATCAACCGCGACGTCTGGCCAAAAACTTGGATTTAGAAGTTTTCAAGCATGTTCAAAGGACCAAAATGTGTAGATACTGAATAAGACCTTGTCGCTTACAATAAACTGCGATTTTTTATGGGCGTGTTAATCTAGATAAACAATCCAAACATAAGAGACATGACTCTTCTCTTACATATCCATTATTCCTGAAGTAACTGACAAAAATCAACTCCTGCTAAAACCACCGTAAAAATCTTATCTCAACCGATTTCATTAACTCATAAAAGGCATAACCGAAAGAGTCACTCCCATAAAAGACTAAGGGGTGACACGAGGTCCCGTATAGAACACTCCGATATTTTACACGGAGGCCATTATGTCGCGTTCTTGTAAACAGCTCGCGAGTACTTGTCTCTGATATATCTCCGCTCACCGTGTTAAAGTCTGATCGCAAGTGCGTACCGGCCCTTATACCGGTTACCGAGATATTAATGCCCGTATCGTAAATTAGTGGGTACCTACGCAAATCGGTAAATAAGTAAATAATTACTGGAGCTTTCGGCGTATGAAATAAGTTGGCTATTCGCTTGAGAATAAGTTTATCATCAATCATGTGTAAAATAGCTTTAGTATCGAGGCTTAACATAGTTTTTTTTTTAAGTAAGGGTATCGTCACTTCGCCCTTAAAGACTAGTTAAGTTACTCAGTAGTACAATTTGTTTCGAAAATATTGATCGATCAACGATCTCCTTGCATGCTTACTTCCTAATAATAAAGTGCTTGGAAGTGGATGGCAGTTTTTTTTTCTTAAGCAGAAAATGCTTACACAAGCGAACCATAACCCGTCCTAAGTTCCGCGACACTGCGCAATTATGAACTGTGACATACGGCAGTAGTACCTATACACGTCAAAGAAGAGAGTATTCCAGAGAAATCAATGATCCATTTTATTGAGTAGCAAGAGTTATGCAGCGGGAGAGGGCGCGCTCCTATCAATCATTGGAGGCTTTTTTTGAATTTAATAAAATAAAATTTGTATTTTGTCATCGACGCTCCCTCGCGTTTTGTCGCAGGGGCGGACTTCGGAAGCAAGAAGTTTTTCCGTGTCTTTTTATTTGAACTTTGTTCGTATCGTATCCAGTGTCCAAATATAGGTCTGAATATCTGAGAAATAGTATCTTGCATAAAATGCAGAACCTGCAAGTCGTGAACCCGTCTCGTACCTTGCTTTTTGTCAGCTTAATTGCAGAATTTGAAGTACAATACCAGATCACTTCGGAACATGACTGCACACATTACGAGAAAGGGAAGTGTGGTTGGTCCAAGCGATCCTTAATTAAAACTGTTTGACGGAGAAACCTTCCATTACTCAAAAGTGGTGGACAATGAGACCGTAAAAGACGAATGAAAGATGTGAGCACAATCTGAGAGACCAGTCATATTTATAACTGAAATGATCCTGTACCGAATATAGGGTTGAGCAACAATTCTTACCACATCCTACTTAGAATTAGATTTTGATCATCTTGTATGTAGGTATCACTTTTCCAAACTAAAATGGAATATTCTCCCATACGAAGTCCGTCCCTACCCGCCGTCAGGAGTTGGCGCGGTGGCAATGCAGCGCATCTGTTACCGCCCCCCCCCCCCGCACCATCCGGGACGCCTGCATCTCCCTGCAACTATACGTGTGTTGTACACCTTCGAGATTTGTTCGACAGAGGTAAAGGCGGATAGTGTAAGAATTTGAGTGAGTATCTTTATCTTACGACGATATTATTGTTAGCTTCAGTAGGCACAGTCACTGACATCATTACCACAGACCGCTAAAGTCGTCAAGTCAAGTACGTACCTAGTACTACCTCCATACACACATATTTAGGGATTTTGAGATTTGTTCAGCACAAGTCGAGGTGTACCTACCATCGTGGTGTTCTCATGTGGAAGAAGGAAAGGCTTTGTCTGGTTTAGTAGTGTAAACTTGCCTTTCTAAACAATACAACAATTCCAGTACAGCGGAAAAGATACAAACTTCTGAGACACATCTAAAAAAAACTCAGTGTCATACACCAGACAGACACGTCGTAAATGTAAGCCGAATATATTTAAAAACTAACATAGGTACCATGGATTATTCAATAACACTCAGACAAGCATCCAGATTAAATTCAAGGAAGACAGTTCATCTTCGTAGTGCATGCAATGCCGCGAATTTATTGCGCCAGTCGAAGAGCTGTCCAAATGTACGGGCAGTAAAGACGGTGTTCGTTTCCATACACATCGCACCTGCGCGGCAGCTGCAACTTTATGAAAATATACTGCGACTCGGTTACGATATACGCAAGTTTTCATAGAATAGAATAGAAAATGTTTATTTGCATGGAATGAAGGTGCAGAAGAAGAGTGGGAGGTGGTAAAGATCCAGGTACCTACATTGTTCCATTTGGCACGAAAACATTTGTACTTGATATAATCTTCGTAGCTTCTACATATTCCTCTATCGCATGGGATGAGAAAAAAAAAATACATTTACAAAATTTGCAGCAAATGTGAGAAGTATTTAAACAACTAGTTGTTGCGCGCAACTTCGTCTGCGATCGAGGATGATAAGTAGCATGTGTCCTTACGCAGGTCATGGTCTATCTGTGTGCTAAATTTCATTCAAATCCGTTCTACTGTTTTAGCGTGAAAGCGTTACATACAAACTAACTTACATTTATAATACACTTGGGAGCAAATAAATCGAGCCACTACCTTTTTTCACGTAAAATGGTAAATATTTTTGGGAATATGGAACGTATCAATTCGAACTATATATCCCCTAAAATTTAAGTTAATAACCTTAACAATGAGGGTAAATTATTGAATAATAACCTTATTGAATGATAAATTATTGGCTCTGCAAGAAAAATGGTAATTTTGATAGAAAATTTAGTAGGGCTAAAACAGTCCATAAAAACAATAAAAAACAAAATTATTGCAAAAAAAATATTCTTAATAACTGGTATTACCCCCCCGTGCCCTGATGCATTCTTGTAGCCTATTAGTCATCGATCTGATCAGAGTTACGTTGACATATTGTGGTATGTTCTCCCACTCTTCAAGCACAGCGACTTTAAGCTCGGGAATGGATGAAACAGCGGGAACCCTGGCTCGGACTCTCCGTTTTAGCTCGTCCCATAGGTGTTCGATCGGGTTCAAATCGGGACTTCGTGCTGGCCATACCATTTGTTGAATCCCGATCGCAGACAAGTATTCCGTAACGATCTGCGCGGTATGAGGTCTCGCATTGTCATGCATAAACAAAAAATTTTCTCCGACAAAACCAGCATACGGCATTACGTGGTCTTCAAGAATGTCAGTTATGTATCGGTCAGCTGTTAATCCACGTCTACCACTGCCATCGATGGCGGGGTCGACGAAGACAAGTTCCGTTTTTCCGTCTAGAGAAATTCCTCCCCACACCATACAAGAACCACCACCAAAACACACAGTTTCTCGAATGCAACATTGGGCAAATCTTTCACCAGGACGTCTATACACTCGGTTTCTCCCGTCATTGCTAAAAAGACAGATTCTTGACTCGTCAGAAAACAAAACTGACCTCCAGTCTTCTAACGTCCAATTAATGTGTTCTCGAGCAAACTCCAAGCGAGATCGGCGATGAGCTACAGTCAATTTTGGGCCAGTTGCTGGTCTGTGTGATGTTAAATTTCGTTCCTTTAATCTTCGTCTCACTGTCCACGTACTGATTGCGACACCTCGAACGTCACGTAACGCTTGCTGTAGCTGAACAGCATTAAGTCCACGGTCGCGCAACGAATTGGTTGCAATAAAGCGGTCGTCACGTTCTGTTGTTGCCCGTGGTCGGCCAGTTCCAGGTCGCCGAACAAAAGCACCAGTCTCCAGATACCTGCGGTATACCCGCTGTACCTTTGAACGACTCAAATGAAGTCTGCGTGCCACTTCACGTTGTCCGTGTCCAACCTCAAGTAAAGCTACAACTTGGGCAGCTTCCGTCGGTGTAGTATCCATTTTATCAGGTTATTTTGATTACACAGACACAGATAAAGACAACAATAACAAGTAATATGGGTATGATTAACAAAAACCTCAAATTTAATCTTTTCTTAACAGAGTACAATAAAAATGTCATAAGCAAATTAAATGCGATAATTTTATTCTACCGTTTAAACTTTAATTAAAATGAAATTTTGACAACTAACTACCCTCATTGTAAAGGTTATTAAATACCCTTTTAGGCGATATATGTTTCGAATCGATGCGTTCCATAATACCAAAAATAATAACCATAATGCGTGAAAAAGGAAGTGGCTCGATTTATTTGCTCCCAAGTGTAAGTATTAGTTAGCAAATTAAGATACAATCGTGATCTGCCGGGTCTATTCTGTAGTGCTATTCTGTAACCATCTCACCGTGAAAACTTTGATGAAGTGGAGTGAGCTGTAAGTGCCACTGATGCTGGGGATTAACCAAACCGGGATGACACTGACAGCTCACTCCACGCAAGTCTAAACAGTGAGATTTTCACAGAATCGACATACTGGTCGTACCGTGAGTGAGCTGACATTCCACCTGGTGCTAGGAATTGCCACATTTGACAGCTCACTTCAAACTTCCTTCACCATAGTTTTCACTGCGAGATTTCTACAGAAAAACAATATTTTAATTTATCCAGCCCATCTACGGCTTGTTTTTAAAGAAAATTCTCAATTGTTGAACCCTTCCCTATTTATTCCGGTGACTTCCCCCTGCGTCTTTTTCGAGAATTTCTTCCTTCAATAAACTAGTAATAATACAAAGAAGAACGACTCCTGCCTTATTGTGTTTAAAAATGTATAGTAAAAATGATTCATAGTGTATGTATTTGCACATAAATTATTTTTAATCTGTGGAATGAATTCATCTAGATACTGAAACCAATATCGCTAGATTGTGTGATTGCTTTTACGAATTGAAAGAAACGTTCATAATGCAATTGTGCACTACTGTGATTATTGAAATGCTTTAGTTTCGTTTTGATTTTCTGTAGCATTGACTCCTTTCTTGATTTAAGATTCCTAAAGAAATAACAATTTTCTAAGTAATCCATCGGCTAACGTAACTGTTTTCACAAAACTTAAATTGTATTTGAATAAGTAATGTGTTTCAGATTCAGAGGAATTTCAAAGAAACTTGGATTTGAGTGATCCAGTAATCACATTCGTAAAAGCGGATTCCTTCAGGTCTCAAAATCAACCATTGGAAAGATGGTGACAAAAGACAATGTAAAAAAAAATAGGTACTTACCTGAATAACCACTCATATTTAATTTATGTTTCTGTGCGAGTCCCAATAAATACTTTGTAGGGTTCCGTACCCGAAGGGTGCTAACGGAAGCCTATTACTAAGCCTCCGCTGTCCGTCCATTCGTCCGTCCGTCCTTCCGTCTGTCAGCGGTTGTATCTCATGAACCGGAATAGGTAAACAGTTGAAACTTTCGCAAGGTGTGTACTTCTATTTCCGCTCCAACAAAGAATTGATTTTGTACTTTATTTTATTTTATCCCCTTGATTACAAGAAACGTTCCATACAAGTTTATTTTTATATCTCCTTTTAAATATTGTACTGTGATACAGCACTTTAAGTGGCTGGTTTAATTTTTCTTTCATTCTCATAAGCAATAAATAGTAAGACGGTAAAACTGCCTTAAAATTAATTACTTTTTGCAAACACAACTCCAATTAAGTGAAAAATTGTTGTAACAAAACTTGTTATTTTAATTAAAAATAAGCGTACACAACAATTTGCGTATCTGAACACAATCAGCACGAGAACATTGCAGCGAACAACGTTGATAATATCATACGAACAGTAACTAATATGAGCGTATCTGCGCGCACGCATTGTAGTCGCATGTATACAATGAAATATTACGTTAATGAAAGCAGGTACACTTTCAAGAAACTTCATACATATGGTTGGGTACTAAAACTATATAAGACCCAGGTTTTCTTTTTTAGAATTTCCGCTAACTTGGTGTGTGCGGACTTTATACGTTATCGTTATTGTTCTACGACGAAAGTGCACTGACTCGATGGTCCTTGCCTCAGTTAAAGCAAAGATTAAATATAAGATTACCAAACATTCTTGTGGCCGTCAAAATGTACTACTAAACATGCTCAAACATCTATGACGTCATAGAAATGGGCAAATGTCACCAATTGCTTGCAATTCGACTGCACTTAAAAGTACCTACCCAATTATGCACCATTTGTACCCATAATCAAAAATACTCTCACAAGTGAAACACCAGCTAATAGTACATTGTGATACAAGTGTGCTTTTTTGGTCATCACCCCCTAGGCGGTTTTATTCGCGCGAACCGTAGACGAGTGCGGTAAGGGAGCCGAGTGGGTAATGATCAATGCACACGCGTGTCATGCGACGTTTTTCAACACACTTGCGAAGAAAAAAACAGACTCATATTGTTATTTTCTTTAATTATTGAAACAATTAGGTGAAAGTAAAATTCTCAAAATGATACCGAACAGTTTTTGTTGGCATTTTTGCAGTTTGTGTTATGGTATTGGTATTAATTAATAATAATTTCGTTGTTTTCATTTTCTTGGGTATATGTCGGGTCAAAGACAATAAAAATATTCATTGTATCTAAATACAATGAAAAGAGCTGCAAAGAAAAAAATGTTAAATATAAAACCCGAGTGCGGTAATGTAAAGTAAAAAGCACGCGTGTTTAATACAATGCATTATGAACCTAAAAGCGGTGTTAAAAAGAGCCACTTTATGAGCAACTTTGTTGAAAACCATATTATAGTTGTATACCTGCTTCTCACAAAACAATGCAAAAACTACGGATGAGAGTTTCACTAATGTCATCCTTGAACCAATGAAACGGATGCAAGCCATTAGCGGCTCAAGGCAGCCCAAGTCAATCAACTCAACGAAATTAAAAAAATGACCTGACCCGTCAAATTTTATTAACTGACGTCAAATTCGCACTGGGAAACACAAAAATTCGCACTGATTCTGTAATGTCGGATACAAAATACTCGTGTACCCATAACACAGCACTTGAGACACCCAACCTTCTTGGTACGTAATTTAAATAATGTGCACGCCATGCGATCGCCACGCTCTGAGGACCCGATGTTATTGCAAACCAACTTACTTAAAACACAAAAAAGGGTTATTTTCTCAAATTGTGAAGCATACGGCGGTCCATCGCTGGGCCGAAATAATGATTAATGATGGCAAATAAGCGGGTGAGCTCGACGCCACAAAAAGCGGTGGCGAGGTGCACTGAACTGCCCCGAGAGACTGTTGATACATTGTAACCTTTTAAAATCTGACAATAACGAAGAAATATGTTGGGAAGGTCGTGTGGATCTTGTAGTACTGGTGTTAAATATTGGACAGGTTTGATGACAATTAGTTAAGGACACTGATGGAAATGAAGAACAAAATAGAATTTGTAGTCAGCACCGGATGTGTGTAGGCGATTCAGTGGTTATTAGGTAGATGTCAGGTATACACCTGTATCCTGTGCTACAAATAGGTACCCATCCACCTGCTAACAAGGATAATGCTTATGAAAGTGCAAGAAGAGCATTGACACCGTTAAAAACCAAAGGTGAGAAGTGTGAGAAGACCAGAATTAAAAAAAAGGAATTCATAAAAAAAAACTAATCTATTTCTAAAATAGCAAATTAGAATCACAGTTTCAAATTCACCAAAATAATCATCAACGCAACACAAAAACGCGCGAAATATTTTCGCCCCATAATTAAGTTTTGGCTTGGCGGGTATTAATCGATCGCGGTAATTAATTCGAGAGGTAGACGCTAGGTACGTCAGTGGCACGCCACGACAGGTGGCAGCAAATGTACAGGAAACCCGGAGTAATTAGACGGAGTAACAACGGATCTCGGAATTTAATAAATGTACCGTTATTTTCCTAGTTGGATTAGTTTTTTTTTTTAGCAAGCAAAAAGGTTAAAGCAAGTTTTAAAGGTTTTCGGGTTTTCCGTAACTTTTCTTTCCACACTTCGTTAGTTGTTTGATGTGATTTAGTATTTAATTTACACAACAGATTTTCCTTCTTTACTTACTGTCAAGTTAAAATGAAGTTTGACAGAAAGGAACTAAATAGGTTTATGAAGCTTTATTATGAATAAGACGAGAAGACGGTATAATAATAGGCGAATAATACTATCACTTAACTAAGCTTTCACAATTTCATTGCCACAACCAGAAGAAGGTTGGCTAATAAACTCATGAAATTGAATATACGTAAGTATCTACTAATCTAGAACAAAACCGTATCAGAAAAATGATGTCAACGAAACCGTTCACCTTGACTCAGTGCAGGCAAGACGTAACCCGTTGACTGCAACCTCGTCAACGCTTGACAGACGGTCGCCCCGACCGAGAGCATCTGACACTAATGACAGCCAACCCTCCCGTGCACATGTCACGTAATATGAGGCTAAATTATACCTTATCACTTGACGGGTTGAATGTTTTCTATTTTTGTTTTTGCATCAGTGGTTAACCGATGTCTATTTGTGTATTTGTGGGAACCACAAACATATTCCCAGAAATTTGACAAAACTATGATAAGCACTAGCAACGGTGATCATAAAACTTTAGAATATGCGAATTCCAGGAAAAAAACTGAACAAGACAGTACTGGGAAATAATGAAGAAAAGATTGTCCAAACCATCAAACTGAAACCTTGCTGCGAAAGATCTACTTTACTTTCACTGTTTTTTGTGATCCTATTACCGGTTAAGGTAGACCACTTTACCTACTCCAATATCGATGTGATAATTATCACCATCAGCAGAACCTACCTAGTCATAGTGAGATACATTCTTGTCCCAGTTCAGGAGAAAGGCTTGTAATGCTACGGCTACATTGTCGCGATAAGACGAACTACACTTCGCGCACTCTCTTTCGCACACAGCGTGACATCTACGCTATTTCGCGACAATGGCAATGTAGCCGTAGCATAAGTATGGAATGTTTTGAGACGAGCACTTAGTGTCTTTCTTACCAAAGTTAAATGTGACAAGTGTCCAATGTAACTTTTTGTTACAACTTAGATCATACTAGGTTGTCATTGAGGAATAGTCTTGGGTTTTTTTTTCCATAGAATGCTGTAGTTCGTTTTTTAATACCAAATAGTAATCCGACATTACAACTGACAAGCTACATCTGGGTTAAAAAAAAAACGAACTATACTCATTGTTCTTACCAAATCAACGCGAGCTATTACTTTTCCACAATCCAACATTACGTTAATAATTACAGCATATTAACGTGTGATACACTCTAATTAACCGTGTATCGCGATACTCGCATCAATCATTGACACTCACCACCGATCACGATCTAACACTAACTTACAATTACTATAAACGTTCTACGTTATGGGTGCGTTTTTTTCACTTAAGTACAGTGTTTTTGCTTTAGTTACTTAGTACCTACCTACAGGGTGTACTCTGTTGGTGTGAGTTACTGCTGGTTATTTGCAACATATTTGTCATTTTATTAGTTGTGTTTGTGTGATCTTTTTCTATTCTATGCAATTTTTCTCTACGGCAATTATGCATTTTGGCCATGTGTCATGAGCAAAAAATGCGAAGGAGAAAAAAAAACTTAAATCAATCCAATGCTAGTTGATTAGTAAATAATTGAATTTTGTGAAACTTGTTGACAAGTATTTGTGACCTTGTTAAACAAGTCTAAATTCAAAGCTTCAACTGATAACTCACACTGAAGTCAAAGTCAAATCATTTATTTCAACTAGGCACATAAAATGGCAGAACGTAAAAATTTACAAGAAAATAGAATTTATTCTAGTTATTCCTAGACTTGTGAACTTAATTATATCTGACGGTGATGGTGAAGATAATTGGAGAAAAGTTTTTGTATATTATGTATTTTATTTTGGAACAAGGACAAAGCCTGTGTCCCAGCAGTGGGAACATCATAGGCTGATTATGCTAAGGACAAGAAAATGATAAGATCTCGCACGGACAGAAAAGCCCGAGACTGACAAACCCAAGCTGTGAAATGGTTCTAGGCCTTGGCAGGTTTTGTATATAAACTAAAAGGGAAAATGTTAACGAGAGTGCTCACGATGGAAAAAAAGGATATAACGACTGCTAGAAATCAGTAATATTTCTGTTCTCAAGTCAGTTAAATTTTTCGTTGTTTGAAGTGGAACTTGAACTGCTCGGAAGATTTTAATGTAATCCTTACCTACAGTAAGACTGAATGATGAAAAGAACAAAATGCTTTAGATTTAAATTACGTATTGTTAATCAAACGGTTTTCCTAAGAATCACGCTTGACGAGAAATTACAATGGGGACCTCATTTAACATCTCTTGCGGGCCGGCTAAGCTTGGCCGCCTTAGCTGTTAGAAAGATATGACAGTTAACTCAGATGTTTAAACCGCGAGTTTGCTCTATGATAAATGATTTTTATTTTTGTAAGTGGGTTTGTACAAACACTTTTACACGTCAAACATTTTTTTTAACTAGATGAGGTCGGCGTTTCCTATCTGACTACTCTGAGAAGAATATATTTTAGCTACTTCCACAGCATTACGTCGTACGGCATTTTACTGTGGGGTCGGGTTTCTGACATTGAATCCATCTTTATTTTGCAAAAGAGAGCTGTTAGAGCCCTTTATAATCTACGTCGCCGCGGATTTCTTAAGAACTATTTAAAAAGATTAATATTATGACAGGACCTTGCAAATTCATTTATGAAAATATTATATTTGATAGAATAAATCCACATATTTTTAATAAAATATGTGATACATGTAATTACAATACTAGAAATAAACATAAATCAAATACATCAACAATTTTTCGGAATATCTAAAATAGGCGGGTAAGTACTTACATCGATCTTTTTGGTGTATTGTGTTAATTGTTAAAACAAAATATAAAATACATTTAATACTCATATTAAAAGTAGGTACACTTTGTTAACAAGTAGGTATTTACAAATGAGAGGATAATATCCAAGATAAGAATGCTTGGAAACATGCTGATCCTGCTCACTAGGACAATCTATCTACACAACTGGTTGCTATATGAATTGTATAAAGTATTATTTTTAGGGTATTAATACATAAATACACTATGTTTATTTTTTAACTCACACACTAAGTTATTACTTGTTAACATTTTAGGAAGATAGTATATTTTTACAATGTTTATAAAAATGTGAGTAGCCATGTATCTATCACAGAATTCATGTATCTGTAACTGCAATTTTTTTAATTATTTTTACTTATTGTGGTATACCTAGTATTTTTATTCTAGGTGCATCGTCTTTAGATAAAATTATAATTAATGTATACAACATATTGTAAAAAAAAAGAATAACGGTGGAGTGTCTTGCTCTTTCTTCTCTATACGAAACTGTCTTTTGGAAGGGACGACTACTATCAATTCTATTTTATTGTAAATTTTGTCTATTTGAAATAAATAATTTGGTTTGTCTTTGAATTTTTGGTTAAGTTTCTTTATATGTATGTAAAGTCGTTTGCAGTAGATAGTAAGTACCCACCCATAGACATACCACAAAAAATATTCCTTTAAAGTAACTTGATATAATAATAGCAAATATATGTACGCAACTAATGAGTAAAACAGGTTTTGAATAGCTGATGACCACGGATCGTAGCTCCGTGGAATATTTAAATAAGTTTTTTACGTCATTTAATTATTCCTTTTAAGTCTCCTCGTGAATATTCAACGATACACAAAGCCACTGCCGGAAGGCTATACTGGGTGTACTTACCTTCATATTAATTTTATATGGTAAGCGGCCATAAAAGACATGGCGCCGTGGGAGGGTTAATTAAAAAGAATGTGGAAGTAAATGGAAAAAGTATATGCATCTGCATTTTAAAGGCTCGCACCAAAGGACCAAACGTACAATTTCGCTATGGAACGATGAGGAACCAATATTTGAAACGAAGATTTTGGTATCTAGAGTTTTGACCAAGAAAAGTAAAACGTAATCCAAAGTCGTAAGTCCATGTTTTCTTACATAAGAACTTTTATTCCCCCATGAACAATGCGTACACATGAAGATATGTAACTTAAAAAACAAGCCTATCTTTATAGTCATACGTCTCTAGCCACAAGAATGTACGAATAGCCACGAGCATTCGAGCAAGAGTGCTCGAGAAAGAAGTCCTAAAGCGTAGGGTGTAATTAAGGCGGCCACCCACCGCAGCGACCTCGAGGCCTTGACCGACAACCGTAATGAGTTCACCCGCCGAACAGACGCCAGACGAACCTCTTGTACCCACTTCTTGCACCCACCAGATATCAGCCATAAGAAAACATAGAGCATCATAGAATAAGAGGAGTCAATATTTAAACACATTGCTTCGGAATACGGAATAATACGTATAGTTATCTGCATTCATCTTTCACAAAACTCAATAATCCATGAAAATTGCATACATACAGGAAAGATGAATACGACGCCATATTGTTGCATTGCATTTCTCATGCAATGTCCCGTTCACAAAACAAAAATCAAACAAAAGGAGAATACCGACAAGCCGGTTACTAAAGTTTTTTACTTTATTTTAGCGGGACTAGCTCCGCGCTGCCCCGGACCAAAAGGTTCTATCTCGCTTCCAACGCTAAACTTAAAACTTCCGTACATAAAAGGCTTAAGTTTCTCAAAACAGGTTTTCGTTAAAGACATTTTGTTTTTCAATATAAAAGCTCCGACACGAGAGCTCCGCCTACACTTGATTTAAAATTAGAACTCTTGCGTGACAAACGCCGGCAACTCGGAATTAAATGGTAAAAAGTTAAACTTTATTCACAAGCGATAGAGTACAATATTCCGCGCTAGTTTATATGCCGTAAGGTGGGTTGCTCCGTAAATGCTATTGGCCCAATCGCGGAACGTGAAACAAACAAGAAATATGCGAGTAAATGAGATGGCGCTACTCAGCCGGTAGGTGAAGCGCTTTTACAACAACTTTTATTTATTAGAAATATTGTATTTCTACTTAAAAGACCCAAAACCGAAGCATCATTTTAGCAACATTACTTATATTTTGTCTGAAATACCCCCAAAAAATTATTCCTGAAATTAAAAACAATCCTCTATTTTAAAACTAGCATTCCAAACATGGAAAGATAGAGACGAAACATTACTTTGTGCTCTAGTGCGAGCAGTACAGGAAATGTATTTCATAGAAGCACTTCTTATAAATATTAACGTAACAGACGAAAGAGTGGGGAGGAATTGATGCCCTGTGCCGAGTGGATAAGACAACATTTGGTTTGTGTGGTTTTGTGATACAAGTTGTATGGTAAATTAATATTGTATGGAAGTGGGCATGGCAGCGAGCACGCAGTGACGATTCGTTTAGTAGACAGTTGACAGTCGCCACGCCACACTGACATTCCGCTGATAACAAATTTCCACTAAATCATTTCTTTTGCTGACTGTTCGTGCCTAGTGTTATAAAGACGAAGAGAACTGTGTACTGTGAATACATAAGAATACTCAAGTTATAGTGTAGTGCTGTGTTTTGTGTTTGTTGGATAATGACTAAGATTTTTGTGTTGACTGTACCCAGTGGTCTTACGTCGTGTTGAGGTGTAAGTAACTTTTTAATATTTTATTGGTTAATAATTTACATGATTATATAATACCTTCGAAAAGTGCTGAAAAATAACCTGTAGATTGAATTGACTATGTAAACTGGGCCAGATATCAAATATATATATATCTACCTTGCCATAATAAACTACATACTATAAATTAAGGCAGGTTGTTGTCACTTGAGTATTTAGAATCGTACTATTTCAGTGGTTTCCTAAAATCATGCTTTTAGTATCTACTTGTACTTTGCAAAAGAGTATTATTGTAAGGATCGTAGCAGGTGGTTTTCTGTAGTTTCTGCCCACCCCCATTGGAAGAAGGCGTGAGTTTATGTATGTTATACTTAGATATCACATATCTTGTGATGGTTTTTTTTTAAGTTAAGGATATCTTAGATATGACAGTTATTTTTGTTGCCTACGTTTTCTTTTAATTTATTCAAACAGGTACTGAAGGAATGATGAAGGTATTTATTTTAATTCGTTTGGCTGTTACGACTTACGACTCTGTTATTATTTGGTTTATTTAAATAAATAATAATTATATCGTAATGCAATTTATATCGTAGCTACTAATAATATTTATTTATTCAATAAGTGCACCAACAGCATATACATAATTAAAACATTTCTAGTTTCTTGATGTCCCGATTAATACATATTATGATAAACACGTACGCCTGTTTCGATCACCCTATTTAATTTTGGAAAATATAGTTATATTTATGTTCAAAGAGATTTAAGATTTTTATCAAAGTTTATCTATTCAAACCTGAAGTTCAAAAGAAATACTAGAAACACTAATAGTAACTCAAAATTATCATTTTTAATAAAACATACATAAACAACTAAATATGTCAGTTATTTATTTATAATTATTTCTTGGTATTTGACCTCTACGGCGTAGACCTTTGCTACGAAAATAGCAAAGGTCTACGCCGTAGTAGGCAACTGATTCATATACGCATACGCATCACCTTTGTGTTTTATTATCTGTAGGTGTGTACTGTAGCATAATGGTTAATTACTTGTGTATTGTGCCTATTAGAGGATCGGCATAACTCTACTTTTTGTTTCAACATTTTAGTTACCTGAAAGTGTCGTTATAATTTCACAGCCTATTTACCTACTTACTGAAAGCCAAAGGACTTTTCTCATTCGAAAAATGAATGAGTTGTTCATAACCTGAGTCGCTGCGTCTAAGAGATGTATTATCACAGTTTCAAGCTTCCTAAAGGTGTTTGCCCTCCCAGAAGTACATGTTGAAGGGATTAGATAATCTGAGAAGCTACATAATAAGGTCGAAAATACTTTTTAACATCATATGTTCGGTCCCGCATAACGACTGTTTGTGTAGCAAGTTCTTCGTTTACTTAAAAGACGCGATAGTTTATTGATTTCTTCTGTCCTTGCACATACAAACAGTTTTTTTTTTTTTTATTGATCAAAGAAATAGTTTACATTTGATAACACGGAAACATACCACACAAACCATCGCGGGTTTAACAGCGGTATGGCCAGACACGGCAACTCGGTGCCACTACTTAGGTATTAACTATACGAGTACATGACTGTTTTTAAGTATTTTTTTCTAGATCGCACTGCAATCCAGAAAGTATTTTTTTAAAACCTTCGAGCAGTTCTTCGCATTCATGTTGAGAGAGTTAGCATTGCTGTAAAATGTTTGAACTGAAAGGTTCAGATGTTTCTATGCATTGTTATCTATCACCGTCGTCTCTGTAAGTTTAAGACATTAGTTCCTCTGAAAGAATACAACAAATATATAACGAATTTGCACATGTAACACACGCGATATATGGGAGTATAGTTAATTTTGTCTTTGTCTAGGTAAGAAAGCTTATTTATGTCGTTGCATAGGTGTCAAATACATCAACGAATATCCATAGAAATCAAGTAAATCCAAATCAAATCCTCACCTACGAAAAATCTATCTTTATTGACACAAGCTTTCGAAGCCTATAAACCAATAGCATACCTAATCTATTCAAAACTAATTTCCACCTATTCTAGGTAGAATTCAGCAGGATATTCCAAGGTTTTGTATCTAGGCGATGCTATAGGGCGGTCCTCTGGGCGGTCGTAGTGCTGACACGCCCACTCCGCCGTCGCTACTCGGTACGCCTTACATACCCGACGTGTGAATATATTCCACGTTTTATGAGGTATATATGTGTTTTGTGGGCTGCATAGAAGCGTGGGATTAGTAAGGACTTGTGTGTTTTGTTTTACTTGTGATGTATTCCTATTTCTGTTGCTTTGTGAGCATTTGTTTGGTTTAAAAATCATAAGGACCAAAAATACCAAATTGGGAATGTTTTTGACGTTTTACTCCGTTATGAAAAGTGAGTAAATTGGAATCTATTCAGTGGGTCAGATATTTGTGTTGCATTTGTCCGTTGGAAAATATCACACTGGTTTTTTTTCCGTAGTAAAGCCAGCTTAGAAATATTTCTACATCTTATTTTGTTTTGCTCTTTGTACTTATATTTTAGTGTGTTTTAAATGTTAAAATCAATAAGGTTCAAAATACCAACTCTTTCTATACTCATTTTGTCTAAACAGTTAAACTTTGATGTATATGGCAATGAGTGTGAACCTGGTATTTCTGTTTTGTTGCAATAGAACCTTAAACCTTTATGTTTTCGTTGACAGGTCCTACTAACAGTCATATTCAGAAGGATATTGAGGCACTTCTGGCCCAACCAGTCAGTCAAATCACCCTTTACTTGCTGGGTACTTGAAAATTACTATTATATTCATTTTTCTTATCTCTGGTGCTTAATCTTTTATTTTTACATTTTTTTTTGTTTAACTTGGTTCGTTCGTATGTGATTCCTGTAATCTGTTTGTCATCGACTGCTTCATTTTTTAGATTACCTACACAATTCAAAACTTTAAACTTGTGTTTTATAAACCTCAGATATTAATATTAACATCATTATACTGGCTTTTGCCCGCGGCATCGCCCGCGTCGAGGTTACCAACCCGCAATGAGCCCGCTTGGTGGATTACGGCTCACTACCTCTCATAGAGAGGAGGCCTGTGTCCCAGCAGTGGGAACGTTATAGGCTGATTATGATCGCCCGCGTGGAGGTCGGAAAATATCACAAAATATACTACTACGGTTAATAGATCTTTTGAGGAATAATTCCATATTACATCGTTTTATTAAAAAAAATAAAAAAATTAGTCGGCATTTTTTCCCAATTTTTTTTGCAAACATCCGTCATATTTCAGTCAATTTACACAAAGGCGTAATGACACAAATAATATAAATACACCTAAACCTTTCTCATTAATCACTCCGTCCATTGGTGAAAACCGTATGAAAATCGTTCGGTAGTTGTTGAGTTTATCGTGTTCAGACAGACAGACAGACGCGGCGGGATCCATGTAGATAAGCCTCTGGACTTACGTTTACAAAATTACCTCAAATTACTACATAGATATTCATATTTTGGTTCTTTTATTCATCGCCAGCATCATTTCAGCCGAAAGACGTCCACTGCTGGACATAGGCCTCCCCCAAGCACCGCCAATTCGACCAGTTCTGTGCTTCTCGCATTCAGCGGATTCCTGTGGCCTTCACCAGGTCATCAGTCCACCTTGTGTGAGGCCTTCCAACGCTACGTCTTCCGGTACGCGGTCGCCACTACAGAACCTCTCAGCCCCATCCGCAATCGGTTACCTTGGTTCTCCTACGGATATTTTCATTTCTAATTTGATCACGTAGGCAAACTCCAAGCATAGTCCTCTCCATTGCCATTCGGGTGACTTTCAGCGTTCTGATGAAGCCCATTGTGAGCAACCACGTTTCAATGCCATAGGTCATCACTGGCAACACGCACTGGTCAAAGACTCGTCTTGAGACTCTGTGGTTTATGAGACAAGAAGATATTACGTATTTTTCCGAACGCCACCATAAACATGATCGTTCACGACTTCGAGTGTAGAGTCTCCGACCTTCATGAGCGATTAAGATGGGTATTTGACATGACCTTAGTTTTTCCATGTTTATTTTAAGACCCACTCTTGCGAATGCTCTACAGAGGTCAGCGAAAATCCCTTTGTTCATAATAATTTATTTGAATTATTTTTTGGGTTAACTTTGTAGTAAAGGTTTATAATTACTTAAAACCTTTGTACCTTCATATTTAAACAAACCGGGAAATCTAACAAATTGTTTAGACACTTAATCGCAGTCATATTCACAACAGAACCTCAATAAAACAGCTAATATAATGTTCATAACTGCCTCCCAACTGTTAGAGCGTGTCCCGAATTTATATTGAAATAAAAACATGCTACCATGTGTTGTGTGGCTGAAGAAAATTGCGGAGTTGCTTTTGTTTCTTGCTGGTTTTTAGAGGACAAAGCCACGACGCAAGTTTATAAGGCTAAAGATGAGACACTCATCTGTCAATGTATTTAGGGAGTATGCATTTATTTTTTGTCAAGAGACGATTTTATTAGACAAAATGTGTGCATGACTGTTAGACGGAAAACAGATGCGTTTGCTTTTATTATTGGTACGTTATTGAAACACAAAAACCAATTAAATTATGATCGAAAGATTTTATGAAACAGAAGGTAACAGGACGATCTCTTCTTACTCTTCTTTTATCCACAGGCAAAATATTCAAACGGACTACCGAATTTATGAATTTCAACTACATTATTATTTTCAATTCTGACAAATTTTCACCAACTTCACGAAAAGTAAACCAAACATCAATACACACACCATAAAATTCACTACCTACACATTTCCACAACAGTACAAAGAGTAAAGACAGTACTTGTAAGTGTATAGCGATGTTAAGCAAAAACCAAGGGTAGACAGATGCACACCCCTTCCGTGATCCATCACCGGTTCAATCTCGATGGGAACTCTTCCGACGTCTCTTAAAATAATTAGGAGAGTAATACAAAAGTTTTGTGTAATCTAATGTAGAAGGAAAGTTGGTATTGTATTTTTATAAACAATCCTTTGACTAAAAAGATCTAAATGTTATGAAGAACAACGCGAAGTACTTAGATCTTTGTGTTGAAGATCGATTTTATTTTGCACAGATTTTGTCATAAATCTGGGAATGCATTTAGTTACACTTACCTTCCACGTTTCACCGCAGTTCCAAAGCAGCTAGTACAATTTATTTTTTATTCTAAATCTTCTCCTAGATCTTACTGCGTTCCTCATCTACTAAATTCAGTTTACTCGTGGCTTATAAGCGGTTATAGATTTTTATGAAAAATTCATTCATATTTTACTGAATATAAAACATTTCTAACTACATCGAGAAGCTCATTTAAACCGAACCATAAACTAATTCCTAATGAATATGCTTGTAAAACACAATCGTTACGATACAAACGCAACTCAGTAAATGATAGTCAGTCCAGCGTATATGACGTTCCTACATTTACAATGTCTTATGTACACAGTAATTAAAAGGACGTCGACCTTAACACTAGCGAGTATTCTACTAAATAGTCATCTCTAAAAATACATTACACTGGAGCCAGATATAGACTTATTTACCTTTGTAAACTATTTCAATACTAATCTGAATTATGTTTCTTCAAAAGGTTTTTTGTAAGCCTATAGATACTGCTGGGCAAAGTCGTCCCCCAAATCCTTCCAAGTACTCTATTCTTGCGCCACCCCCAATCAAATTATCGGAACGCCATTGAGATACTGGAGCTATGCCTTTCTTCCTACTCACTGGTGATTTGAGTTTGTGGACGATGGGTATTTGAAGTTGCGTTACAATTTCTAAATATCAGTATTCTTAGGAACACTTGTAACCCTGACTTTACGTCAACAGTAACTTTTTTTTCTTTTATTTATCATATTTCATAATCATTTATTTGATGAAGGTATCGAAGATCAACCAGGCAACATCATCATTCGTATAAGAGAGCGATCCATCACACAAATCAGGACCGCCGCCGGCGACCCCAAAATTCCTTGGACCCTAAACTTTCTTCTTTCTTCTAGTTTTGTTAGAGTCTTACCAAAGAGATGTCAGTAAAAAGTTGATTTTTTCATGAAACCTTTTCCTAAAACATGATTAGGTAAACAAGCTAGAGTTTTAACTTGTTACTGTCGTAGTTATGTTGGTCTTAAAAATAACCACACTTATGGTGATATAGCTAAAACAGTGAAAATATGCCTTTATCAAGTGTCAATGCTTCGGAAATTTTCCGAATGGTACTTTATGTGCCTACAGAGAATGATAGAATTATAATAATTATATCATTATTATATTATATATATAATAATTCACAGAACATTACTTCTATGAAACTTAGGTCATACTGAAATTTTCTGGATTCTGAGAAGACCAGATACAATTATTGGTTTTCAAAGTATATGCCCTCACAATTTATACATTTTTGCAGTTGGACCAGTCTTCCTTTTGAACCTCTTCAATGGCTTTGTGGAAACCATTCACCGCCGATTCAGGGCACGTGTGCCTCTAAGTTTATCTTTAATTTTAGGAAACAAAAGGAAGTTGCAAGGTGCGAGATCTGGGCTGTATGGCGGATGCGTCATCAGTTCTACATTTCAAGCCTTGAAATACGCTTCCGTTACCTTTGTGGAAATTGAGGACGCGTTATCGTGGTGAAGGACGACGCTTTTCGCGAACTTTTTCCAAGACTGGGCAAGCAAGTGTTGACGTACCAATCTGCGTCACTGTCCTTTAGTCTTCAAGCGACACTGTTGTATAATGTCCCGACTTGCCAAAAAAAGAAGCAACCATTTTTTACCTATGCTTCGACTTTTCTTAACTTTCGTCAGCAAGTCATCAAAAGGAAAGACCCATTCTGCCGACTGGCTATTTCTTTCCGGTTCAAAGCAGTACTCCCAGGTTTCAACACCAATCACGATATTATAGAAAGCCCATAACTGTCCTCCATTCAACTTTTTTATCATTTTACGGCACCACTAGACACGCAATCCTTTCTGGTCTTCCGTTAAATCATGCATCGAGTGCAAAGCTTCCGCACTTGGCTTCTTGACTTCCACTTGGCTCATTCCAATGCCTAATACAGAACGTATTTGCTGACAAGTAATATGTTTGTTAGTTTCAATCAGTTGTCGTACGGTATCAATGTAAATTACCTCTCAAACTTATATTATCAATTTAAAGAGAGCTCGATTTCATTAAAAGTTTTTATTTTCAATCTTCTATCCAACTTTTCAACTTTACCATCACTGCCAATTGGTAACGGTCTGGCAGTTTTTTATTCTCATGACTGTACTAAAAAACCCTCAGAACTTCCCTTAGATCACGATCTCCTAACATAAAATACTTAGACGAGCAACAAATGTTTGCTCTATCACTCGCTATAACACCAGTTTCTCCCAAAAAAAAAATCTGTTTTCTTGGCACTTTTCTTTATAACTCAATAATTACCAAATATCAATCTACACGCATACAAAAGCTATCTGTAAAAGAAAACTACGCATTTGGCTATTAAACCTTGACTACATTGCCACTGAAAACTTATTAAAACCCGTGTCGTATAGAAACACCTACAAACATCATACGCCAAACATCATACATACAACATTCTTCATTACCCAATTTTCATGCTTCATTTTTTATTATGCTTATTCTTATTTTGTTTTCTCAAGTAGATACCTAAGGACGTATTAGTAGATAATAGGTATTATCTACTAATACGTCCTTAGGTATCATAATTTTTATATTCCTTTGAATTTTTTGTTTCTCTATTTGGCTTTTTTTTTTATATATAATATCTTGACTCTCTAACTGATATGTAAATTAACATGTAAGAGAGCTGGGTGATCTGTAACTCAGGACCCTCCTATCACAGACTCCTTTCTCTATTTAAGATTGTACATTGTATCTATTACCAGTGCCTGCAATGATGTTGAGATAAAAAAATATTTATGATTATGATAATATTGGATTCACGTACTAACATCGTGATGGAGACACGTCCACGTATAAATTATCCGAACCACGAATACACAGAGCTGCGACATGGGGCTTCATCACCAAATGCCAATTGAAGTCTCTGGCAACTTCCTTGTTTACTTTAAGCCACAGCGAAAATCGTAAACAATCATTGAGCGATAAATTCCACGAGTTAAATTTTATGAAATAACACACAATTTTCTAAAGAACGCTTCAATGAAAAAAAAAATACAATGACAGTCTCGCAAATTAAAAAGTAACATGTTCCCAGAGAGTTCCATTTTCAAATTCCGTAACTGCTTTTATATTTTGTTTTAGTGTAAGTGGCCAGTACCAGATAGTTTCAGTATACCCCACGTAAAAGTAATGTTCAGTAAATAAGCTTATAGAAGTTCTATCAATACCGTATGGAATCAGTTTAAACCTTACGACATAGTTGTCGTAAGGTTTAAACGTTGTTGGTTGGTTGTTGTTGATTTGTCTACACGTCGTACAAACGTACATTCGGACAAACCAACATCTGTATCCTCTATATTAATCACGACCTCATATCATTCTCCCACAGCAGTTTTCCAATGTATCACAGTTTCCCTCCCGCGATCCATCACGAATCACAGCCTCTCCCGGTCCCGCTGATGTTCCTCCGACGTTTACGAGCAGAATTATGATGCATACCTTCCGCCACACCAACTCCACACACTTTGTCACAATACACCCTTATATTGGCCTTGTTAAACTTTATTTATTACCTAATATCGGGATCATGGGTTTAGTATAGTAGGTTCATGGTTTTCAGTGAAACCTTCTAGTTTTGACTTAGTTTGTTTTTCTGAAAAAAATTGGTTTGATTTGGATTCTGTTCCTTTGATTTTGGTGTACTTGGGTACCGAAGCAAATCAATATCAATTGATTTACGTACCTGGTTGCATTAAACAATTAATTCTGAATTAGATGATCATCGCATTACAACCTTATTATTCAAAATTATACCACATATTTTACTGTAACAAAAGCATAAAGGTTTGACTGTGTTTCGCAATGAAAATCATAATGAATTAGTTATTAGGTGTTAATTTAATATAATATTAATCTGATGTATCGATACTGTTCTTATTGAATGTGTCTATAATAAGTATATGTATCTAAATTGGCAAAAGTAATGTCAACCTTGAAATTATTTATTTATCACTTTGGGCAATAGATAATAAACGCAGGTGCATTCTCATAGATTAAGCTGCTATGCAACCTATAAATTTGTTTATATTCTGCTTTATGTGAACTGTATACCGCTATAAGTATGTGTAACGTTTTAATTGATACCTTAGATACGTTTTCTGCTGATACTATTGAAGCAAATAACAGTCATCGTCAGAAGGAATAAAGATACTTCTTTTCATATAGCTAAATTACGGTTGCTTTTAATGTGAAATTGATTAGACAGGATGTGTTTTGTCCTTTTTAGATCTCATTACATTTAAAGGCCAATAAAAAAAAATACCTCTCTCCACCCTTCCAAATGGTCTTTTTGCACACTTGGTGTTTACGTGACTATACTATGAAAATTCGAAATTAAAATAAACATTTATCCGGCACTAATATTTCTACCAGCTTACAGTCTTCAAGTATAATGTCATCAACATCACACAACCATTTGTAACCCAGTCTAGGGAAACGCAACTATACTAAGAAATATAGTTGTCAAGTTGGTTTTCATGTCAACCAGTTTTTGTATCTCTACTCAAGCTCTCAAGTAGGTTCAAAACATAACTAGTAGATATAATTTGCGAGCCCACAATAAAAATAATGAGTCCCCTGTTTTACCTGCTTATTAGCCATGGTCAGATCGGATGGAAGTAGAAAGTTGTAAATTTCTAATGGTGGTGTACTACTACCTTTTAGTTTAATTACGAGTAGTTTCACCCGGTGTAGTATGTTTAATAACTATGTTTTTCTTGGTAGTGTGTGTCAACGATACGACGGAATTATTATAGATTACAAGTTCTCTTAACTAGTTTCTGTATGAGTTTGCTTGGTATAGAGTTGTATATTTTGCGTAACAATAAACTGGCTATGCCAACTCACTATACTGGACTGCAGGATCCTGGTCTACGCTGATGACACTGCACTTATTGCAAGTGGAGATACCTGGGCTTCTGCTCACCGCTCGCCTGAGAATGGTCTTGGTATGGTGATGGACTGGCTTTCGTTTAATTTGCTAACTTTGAATGTCTCTAAAACCTACTATGATGATTACTCAGCGAATTCCTCTGCACAACCTAGCATACAGAATATAAAGGTTCATAGTTTCTCCGATCCTGCGCTCAACACCTGTAATTGCCCTCCTATTCAAAGAACATGTTGCGTGAAGTATCTAGGAGTACACATTTATTGCACACTGAGTTGGAATAAACATGTTGACGTAACAGTATCTCGTGTACGCATGCTTGTTTCCAATAAAAAAAGCTCAGAAACGAAGTTGCTTTTCCTCTGTTGAAAACTATCTATTTTGCTTTAGCTCAGTCACTTCTATCCTATTGCATCTCAGTTTGGAGTGGCACTTTTAAGACCCTTATGCTTCGCCTTAAGAGGGCACAGAGGGCCGTCATAAAGGTGATGCTTCACAAACCATATCGCAACTTCACCACCCAGTAATACAAGGACATGTCTGTACTCACTTGCAGGCAACTCTGTGCTCTCAATTTAATCTTACGTAAGCATTCCTACCTTAATTATGACCCAAAATTTAATGTAAATAAACGACGTAAAGTCCTGGTTTATTCTTCTGTTGAGAATATAAACTGCCCTGGCAAGTCCAAACTATTTGAGTCTGAGTGGGCGATTTTATAATGCAATTAACAAAACATGTAACATTTATCCCCTTCCAAAATACAAGTGTAAATGTGTAGTAAAACAATACCTTCAGGGTCGTACTTACGACGACACTGAAAGACTGTTCACCAGGAAATCATAAATCATAAGCGCTTAACGCACACTCGCAGGCGCACACACACCCACACACACACCTACACTCTTACCTACCCACATACTGACGTATTTCCTTGCATGCCTTAAAAAAAAGTTATAGTGGATGGCTAATCTCGAAAATCTCTAAAATGAGAGAATGAAGTAAATATAACATAACATAACATCACGCCTATTTTGTATTGTTCTGCCACGATCAGCCCGCCCTTCTCCTCTGTAAAATCAAGCTTTACATGTCCCTCTCTTTTTAAATACTACGTTAAATACTACTTACTCACTCATTTTATTTGTACATTCCCAAACATGCTAGTATATTCTCAGTATACTTTTATCATGTCATCAACATGTCATTTAAGACATTGTTCCCAGTGTCATAGGTAACGCTATGCTTCACAGAATTGTGCGTTTACACATACCTAAGAACGTGTCTGAATGACGTTGTACTTATAAAGCTTCCGTTTGCAAATGACATGTTTTTTTTTACTTTATTATCAAAACACTGTTTATTTTGCATCTGTTTTTTGTTTTGTTTTGTATTCCAGCCACTTATGAATTATTATCACATGCTAGCTTCGAGCGATTTTACGCAATAAACTTATGACTTGTTGGTTTGGATTGTATTTTGGCGAAAAAGAGTTAGGATCTGATCTTAATAATTTAAATTCTGGAGTCATTTTAATATTTAATACCTTTAACCACTTTTGGTATGATATAATACCTTAAAGCTGGATGCAGTTAGGTAATGTAGTGTGCAAAAAGAAAGTTATAAATTTTCGAGCAGATAAAGCTTATTATAATTTGAATGAGTTTTTAGATGAGAGATTTTGGTTATGTGGTTCTTATTTATTATTTTTAATGGTCTTTATTATCATGACATTTTAAATTTGACTCGGAGTGACGTTATAAATTATTGTATTAATAACTGTATGGCATCGTTAAAGACAATCGTGATGATCTGTTTTATCTGTACTTTCAACATCATCTGACAAATTTGTGTTCTATGTTGGACTCATGTTTGAGCAAATAAATAATTATCTTATCATAAAGTCGATTTTAATTCTGGGATAAGTACATTCTGGTAAATTCTGGGGTACATTCAATCCAACCCAGAATTTAAATTATAATATGGTTAGCCAAAGTACCTTTGATATTTAAATTATACAGGTATATAAAAAGAGAGGGGAAAGAACAGGGCATCAAAAAATTCGTCCTTATCGTTATCAACAGCAATTATGGCAATGCTGATTCTTTGGCCAAAAAATAGGCCAGCCACCGAGTCACGTTATAGTCGACCAACCCCTTGGCAATGTCTTGAAAAATTCAGTTTAGACGCCAAAATCACTTTGTTTTTAAAATGCAACTTTAAAAAATATCACCATGTCGAGATTAGCCATCCACTATACATGTCTCAATATCAGGATTTAAAGCGATTTATAATTTACCAGTAAACTAAGTTGATAGTGTGATTGATTCTTACAGCAATACGGGCCCAGATAGGCATAGAGGTGCGCCGGATATAGATTCTTAAACATCATCGTTCGTGAAATTATTTCCTATATTACAATGCCCTTTGCAGAAGTAGGTTTGGTACACACAGCTACATTTCAAGCTATACATTTTCCAGTATAAGCTGACCTCTCATTTTACGGAAATCCTAAACAATGCGAGATCAGCGTATACTGGATTATTATAGCTTGATATCTAGCCGTGTGTATCATTTTCAACCAAAAATCGTTCGCATCAATTGTCTTAAGCCTTTACTACTTAACCGAGGCCGGCTCCGGTGAGCAGTGGTGGCCCAGTGGTAACGGCCGCGACTTACGAGTTGTAGGTCGTATGTTCGAACCCAGACAGGCGCTTTACTTTGTGTAAATTATTTCATCACCACTGCTCTCAAAAGGGTGAAGGAAAACATCGTGAGGAAACCGGCATGTCTTAGAACCAAAAATTCGAAGACATGTGACATCTACCAACCCGCACTGGGCCCGCGTGGTGGATTACGGCCCACTCCCTCTTACAGAGAGGAGGCCTGTGTCCCAGCAGTGGGAACATAATAGGCTGATTATGCTATGCTATGCTATGCGAGGCCGGCTGCATTCCTACCATAGTGCAAGGTACAGACGTACAGATGACGTCCAATAATACAAATTGACAAATAAAGAAGCAGTCGGTCAATAGTTGCAGCTGATTGGACGTGCGTGTTGCCTGGAGAAGTGGAGACTGGCTAATAATGAGCAATAACGGGTTGCGATGTACTCGTTTTGTTGTCGATGGATGTGCTGGACATTGTCGAGATACAGTTCTTTCTTGTTTTTTTTTTTGTGCAGTATATCTTGGTGCATGTTGCTCCGTACTAAGTATTGTAGTGTAGTAATTGTTTGTTTTCGTTTGACATTAGGTACAAAAAAAAGAAAAGAAAAAAAAAGTTACTATGTGCCCGAGATGATGATTTAAATGACAAAACACTGTAACTATTACTAATCTCATGTATTTTCTTTTGTTTTGACGTTAGTAATTTTTGTTTATTTTCTATAGTGGATTTTGTTTGTGTTTAGTTTTAGTTTCACTCAAATTTGTATGTACTGCAAAACATAGAGCAACCTATAATAATTATTTAAGACCTTGAAATTTAACCTATGTTTTACAAATAAATGATTCTGATTCTGTTCTCGATGTTCACACTGTCTCTTCAGGCAGTAGAATTTTTCTGTATGTAAATGAGTAATAATTATATTTTTTAACTGCCTTTTTAGTTTCAGGAGCTGTATTATACAGAGCACGATCTTTAATATCTTCCCTTTTTTTGTTACCAGTTACTGGTTGCAGCATTAGTTCATGACCAACAAGGTTTACTGAAGTTTTAGTTGCATTTAAGTACTTATTATTCTCACAGTACTTTTGAAACAGATTTCTCTTAGATAACAAACCTATTTACTCCATTGTGCTTATGCACGAACTCGAATTACGCACCATCTTTCAAAACCTACTTAAAACATGCTAAATCAACAATAATTGGAGCTTTCTTCGAGCATACCGTACATTGAACCACATCGAAGGCCTCTTACTGTACAATACACGGTTCTACGTATGTACGTAGGTACGTATGTATATAGATGGGCGGCATCCGGACGCACGCCATTCGATTCCCCGAAGAGGAAATCGTTACGGCCAGCAAATTGGACCCTAACCACTAGTTTGGACGCCGACACGCAGATGTTGACTTATTTACTCTACACCATGTATAAATAACGAAATTGACGATAATAGCTACTTATCCCTTGCCTTTATTACGTGGCTTTTTATTTTAGCCTACATTGTATAATAATATGTAAATGAATAGTACTTAGGTTAGAGAATTACAAACTTTAAAAAATTCGTTTGTTTAAAAAGGTTTTATGGCAACACGTAAACACTGTAAATGTATGACTTTCTGTTATAAAATAGATATTGTAAAAAAAATACTTTTTTTTTTTTGAAAACATAAGTTGTGTAACTATACAAAATGAAATGTAAGGCAGGTCAATATATTGGCTAGTCAAAAGCTGGTAGCTAGAGCCTAAATTCAGTTACCAGATTTAAAAAAAAACTACTAAGAAAGCGTGCGCAAGTCACCTATTTTGATAACCAACATAAACTGCTCGTATCAATAAAGATTTAGAGGCATTAAATTAGGAATATTGTTATTTCGTAAGCTCCCAGATTTTGAAGTCGACGTCTTCTAAAAATGGGGCCATAAACAAATTCATAAGTAGGCTCTGTTCACGTTTTATGCTTTTTTAAGGGGGCCGCTTGAGGGCGCCGGTAAAGTGAAACGCGGCGTAAAACCTGCGGAACCCTGCTGGGAAACAAGGGGAAAGGGGACTTTTAAAATTTCCTTTGCTTTCTTAAAAGCCCTGGTTTAGTAAAAGAGTTAGTTGCGGGAATTGTAAATTGAGTTTAGAGGAGGAGAAATAGATTTATTTTTTGTGGTTTGTTTCGATGTTTATATAAAAACGCCCTTAAACTTACGCAAAAACTCCTAGACCTTTCTGTGAATGAAATCAAAACTGTGTCAGAAGAATATTAATCTAGATTACAGCACGGCACAGTCACCGCCTTGTACAAAACACACGTACAAATAAAAACAGCATTCTCGAAAAGGAAATTACATTTCAGTGTCCATCCGCGCGCACAGAGAGTACGAACAAAATTTTAATTCAAAACACACAGCAACCCATACGCATTAAAATAGGTTTAACCGCCAGCCGTTCCATTTTCAAAAAATAAAATAAAACAAAAAGGCGCGTTCCCGCCATTTCTCCGGACAGCACCGCAAATTCCAGTGGAAAAAATCGTATTTCGAACGCGGTTTGAATTTTAATTGACGTTGAGCCAACAACGCGATCGGCGCGCGACGTTGCGAACATTTTCGAGTTTACATCCCATTCGGTTGGGGCTGGTGGTGGCCCACAACATGTGTGCTATTAAAGTGACGCCACACGTCCGCAACCTCGACCTCCCTTCAGCGGTGCCATAGCGGTGCGTAGCTACACGTAGGTAAAAGTACCGCTTGTCACTCTTATAAACGTCAAAACGTTAAGTAAGTACCTCACAGGTGCAAAATATGATATTTTTATCATCTGTTAGGTATTTGGCATGACGGTAAACTAAGCTGTACTTTGTGGAATCCCACATTATTTACTGTATAACTTTTGTTACTGACTCTATTGAAGTCATATATCAGCACAATAATAAAATATACGAGTACTTAAGTAGGTAGGTAACATATCAATGACAACACTGCGAATTAAGCTTTATATAAAAACATATACGATTATATAATTTCCATTCTATCTACATCTGGGCAGTGGGCATTGTATTTTCATAATTTTCAGCGGTGTTCATAAAAATGTTAATAGCTTTATTGTCGTCGGTCACGTGCATCACTTCATGAGGCCTCTAAATTACAGTAAACAATTTGGTTCGCTCATTATTCGCGGGTTCATCACGGCTTTACGTACAAATTATTCGACAAAGGCGCGTAATGCCGAATGTCCGCGGATAATTGCGAAATAACCGCGAGACATCCTTCTCCCGTAACGTTTAATTTGGCGCCTCTCTATTTACGTCAAAGTGGGGACGATGAGGCATCACTCCGGCTTATTGTGTACTTAGTTTTCTTGATTGAACAATAAGCTTTGAGTTTTGTGAACCTTTATACTTTTCTCTTTGTAACACCCTAACGAAAATCTACCGTTCAGTATTGTCTTAAAGTAGACTCTAAAATGGTCCAACTTTGTGGGTAATCCAACTGTTACTAGTATTAAACAAATTCTGATCTGATCTCAATAATGTTAGATGGTATTTTAACATCAAATCATCTTTTTTCCAGATAACATGCTGCTACTGTCAACATCCAGTGCAGCAGTCATAAACAAGAACCTCCGTTTTATTTAAACCTGATGTGTGGCCAAAAATGACGCATGCGGACAAACGTAAGCCGAACACGTCACGCGAATGATCAGGCATTTGGCAGCGTGGCACACACACAGCGATGCAAGAGATATGCAACACCGCTGCCTTGCCGCTCGACACTAACCCGCTGGTGCGCAAGATAAAATGCGAAGAGTTCCCCGCCATCAGAGGGAAACAACACACGAGAGTTGGCATGGGGGTGCGCGATGAGATGGAGGAGGACTTCGCCGTGAAGACGAGGAACACGCCGCCGATGGGGCCGGCGCCGGGGCAGGAGCACCCGCGCATGGAGCACGGCGGCAACGGCTTCTGGCTGGCCGCCGTCACCACCGCCGGCGCGCCGCATCCCATGCTCGAGACCTGCACTGAAACTGGCTTCATCAACAGCCAACCATCCATGGCCGAGTTCATGACCGCCTTACCTCAACTAGGAGCCGGAGAACTCAGTCCTCAACACACTCCCCCGGGCTACGCACCCGACTTGCCGTCCCCTGGAGGCGGCCTCAACGTTCCCGAGTACCCTTGGATGAAGGAGAAAAAAACTACAAGAAAGAGCAGTCAACAAGGTACGTGAAACTTTCCGTAGAAATATAAGTAAGTAGGTAATCAGAATTAAGCTTTTGAAACTGCGAATGGCGGTCAAAAACACCAATATGAAAATGGCTCCTCCATCAAACGCGGACATTTGCGTGTCGTAAGTGCCGCGTGAATAACAACTTCGGAATTATTATTGTGCCTTTCAACGGCAACAACAAATGGCTATTCAACCATTGTATTCTGGTTCACGGTCCCAGAGTTTCTTTAATGAACATCAAATTACTCCAAAATATATTGAATTGTGTGGCTCGACGACGCCGACGTTTTGTGTCTATAACTGTAGTTGGCCGTGGAGTGGGAGTGGTATCGCTACGCGTCGGCAGACGTATAAACGTATTATCCGAGCCACCGACCCGCTCCAACATGCCGTGTAACGGAACGGAATACCCGACATGCACTATAACCACAAATTATAAGTGATAACATTTTAGAACATAATTTTTACATGCTGACAAGCTTGTAGGTAAATATTTCAAAGAACGGAGCAGTACCTACTGGGCATCACTGACTTTATTGATCTCACTACGGTTGTGCTAAAATGCACAATGTGAGGCAGATTCGTTATTAGTATATTCGATACAGATTATCCAACAAACGCTAGAGGTATCGAAAAGATTTTGTAGCAAACTAAAAAAAAAACTCTTTTTATTTTTTTCTTCCAAATCTGATAGAGACGTAAATTTTTTGTACAATTAAAAGATAGATAAAAGACGGACTGACCCCAAATTTGTCTCTGGGACAAAACGCGTGTTAGGGAGAACAATGAGCGGTGGATGATCCATCACCATCCGTCGTGTGAACCGACCCTCACCTGGTGAGCGATACATCATGAGGATGCGATACAAATTGCGACATATCTGTACCGACCTTTAGCTTGGGAAAATATTGATACAATTAGCGAGGAATTGCGACAACATTGTTAAAAATAATATTTAAAATGCCATGCCGGTTCTTATGGGTATTTGCCAGCAAAAACTCAACAGACTCGAATTGGCTTGTATCAATAAATAAGATCAAGTCAATATCGTACAGTTTGAAATATTGCATAGCGACATCTTGAAAAAAAACTCCCTTTAGCATATCATAATTCACATCCGAATCACGAAAATGAAAATCCTCGAGACAAAAAACAGCCAAATTACACACAATCTTTGAAATGACGTCTGTCAGGACAATAAGATGATTACAGCGTATGGTGTAAGTTACCGTCACCTCGAATTCTAGGAACCGTTGCAATTTGAACTGATTACCCGTTCACCTTTCTATAAATCACAACACCAATCAGACGCCATGATTCTACACTTTCGTCTCGGTCGTTCACATTTGCGACCTTCCCAGATTTTGTGGACTATTCTTATAAAAGTTGAGCAGTTTTACAACGTGTAATAGATAATATTTTCATATTTGAGGCGATTAACGCGTGGTGTAAAGGAGCGATCTCCCGCGGGGCTCAACGGGGGGTCCCGCCGACAAAACGCACGCGTTAACATCGTTTTATGGACGCTACTTCTTTGCTAAGCGGTTCTTAAGGAATTAGTTCATAAGCGAGTTTATGAAATCGGTGCTTTTGCTTTCTTTGCTGACCGAGGATTGAAGTGAAACATTGGTTGGTCGATGCTGTTTGAAAGGTAATTGATGTCTAGGTGGATTATCAGTGTTACTAGACTTAGGTAATATGTCTAGCCCGTATCCAAACTTTCACAATCTACTTATTAACCGTGTGCCATATTTCACCACACCTGTTTATATCACCAGTCAATATCAGGGTCCTACTAGGTGGATTTTGCGGACCCTCAACGAACCCTTGGTCTTTTTTTTATTTACTAGCTGCTACCCGCGACTTTGTCTGCGATCCAGAATGAAAAGTAGCCTATGTCCTTACCCAAGTCATGGTCTATCTGTGTGCCAAATTTAATCCAAATCCGTTCAGCCGTTTTGGCGTGAAAGCGTAACAAACAAACAAACTAACTTGCGCATTTATAATATTAGTTAATATTAGGAAGTGATAGGATTATTTAAGATCTTTGGAAGTCTTATTATTAAACAAAAAACAGAATAAAAATAGTAAGTATAATTATCAGCCAATAACAAGTCTTCACTTACTTACTTAAAAACAGTACAGTGAACAATACAACACTGCCCACTGGTCACTGGCGCCACTAGTCTTCTTATGCTCTGCAGTCTACATGGTGTACCATAAAGCCCCCACATGGCTCAAGCACTACACAATGTGGTGTCTGAGCCAAATGATTTTTGATACAAATAGCTAGGTACCAAGGTATATCTTCGTTTGGCACCCGACCAAAATTGTAATATTTAAACTTTTGCCTGCCACTGCCAATAGATCGGAATCAAGTGCTAACAGATCGTACCTACACCAAAAACTTATCACGAAGGAAAAGAAAGAATAGTTAAATTTGTATACCTAATTGACTTCTGGATACACATTCCTACTTGATATTCTATTGTTGAATTTTATTATTTTCTGTAGGTGAAGTCGCACGAAGCTAATTTTTTTGTGGTCCAGAATTATGTATTAGGCAATTGTTTTTTATTTTTATTTAATGCACTAAAGTTAAAAAAGGACTAGAAACACAACATTTCTCAAACTCAAAGCATTATTTCAACCATTTACAGGCACTTTTGAATTGTCAAGGAGTCCGTCAGTCAGAAATATGAATCTAGTTGCCCATTCCAAAGCGTAGTAGGTACCTATAGAGAAGAACGGGCAAGATACTCCATGGACACTCTTTAAAAAAAACGTTCTTGTAAATATATTAGTTACATCATTAATGTTGATCCTATAGGTGAGAAAGATGAGTACAAAAACCGTACACGTTAAGAGCGTCCAGAGCAAAAAATTAATAAAAACAATCCAAAAAATAAATTATTAGAATAAGCCGTGGCAGCTAAGATATGACCAGCCCCAACTGACGGCGCCCGTTCATTTACCAATAATTTTGTACATTCTTAACTTTAGGAATTAATTAAATGCACCGACCCCAACATGGTTTGACCAGACTCCTCAGGAACCCCAAGACTAACTTACTTCCAAGATTAACTATATTGCATACAATTCTGGTGAGTAATTTCGAGTAATCGACTAGTAAGCCAATTAAACTCACACACAATTTAATAATAAAAAATTATACACAGAGCATCAAGAAAATAGCATAAAATTGCTAGCAGTTTTAAAGGTACCTAGATAATATGTCACAAGAATGTAAATGTACGACAGTACGTTGTTATATTATAGCAGATACACAAACTTGCTTATAGGCACCCTGATGATTCCACTCCAAATATAAGTTTGCACAAACATGTAGGGTTGTCAAAGTCCACAGCTTTACTATCCACATTTTACTTACACATCTTGTTTATCTGTAACATTCAAATACCGAATAAATACGAAAACACTTAAATTGCTTTTCCTCTAAAAAAAAACTCATTTTCCCTTGTCGAACCTTTGCTACAAATTACAAACTTACGTGCACTTACTTGCTTGTCTGCCATACCTTATTGCGCTGTTATTTTTGAGGATTTAAACTAAAAAAACACGTGTCAGTTTGTATGGTAAATCCGTATTTTTTTTTTCAAAAATCGTATTTCATTCTCAATAATCCCAAATGTTTATATCGACCAAAATGTCACGTCGTTCGTCACACCGAGATCTGTCGACAACCCTAGCACACAAGGGCTGCAGAGCCGGCCGTGAACCGGCGCTACCGGGGTAATCCGTCACTGTCAGCGCTATCGAGCGATGCACACCCGCGCGATGCACCGCCGCGCCGCGCCGCCACCGAACGCGCCTGTGCGCCGTGCGCCTAAACTTAGATATTGCCTTCACCAACTTCGACTCATCCCGTCTCCGCGTCTATTTCCAAATGTCGCTTATCCGGCATTTTCAATTCCGTTTCCTGATTCTTTCTTTACTCCTCTGAGAATATATTTAGAGACAAAAGAACAGTTATGTAAAACGACAGCAGCTACAATGAAAAAGAAACAAAACAGAACGCTGAAAATACCGTAATTATTTTTGGAAACCTACTTATTTGTGGCGAATATTTCAAGGATTTTATAAACACAAAAGATTTTGCTAGAAACTTAAACATTTCTATTGTTTCCCAACGTCGTCTTACAAAAAAAAACGGAACTGCGAACCAGCGACCACGAACACGTCGAATAACAGACAATTCTCAATAGAATCTGGAGATAGATATACGTATTAGGGACATGAAATAAATTGTTCGCACAACCACGCCCCGGGCCGATCTCGGAGATCGAAATTAAAATGAACGCCCTGACACGATCGATCATTCCAATTCTTTAATACAATGCCGCGTTATTTCTGCACTGTCTCAATTTGTTCAGACGATCGTGAGTGACGTGAGAGGCACTCGCGATTTTACGTTCCTTGTTCACTGTAATGACTTTTGAGTAACAAAAGGTTTTATTATAAAATGTAACCAAGGTTTTTTGAAGGGTTCGCGGTATGTGAAGGATGAGATCAAAACTCGAGATGCGTGAAATACCATGAGTGTAAAGACTACGGCAGATCTACAAAAATATTGACAAATCTTATTTTGTATATAAAAATTCATTGCTGTTCGTTAGTCTCGCTAAAACTCAAAAACGGATTAACCTTATTTGTTTTGTTTTGTTCGCTCCGATACAGGGGGGGGTTTAAAAAGAGGCATTGCAAACGCATATCCGGCATTGTCTCTTTTTTCTCTGATTTTTTTCTTAACTCCTCTGAGAATATATATAGGGACAAAAGAACTTCATGACAGCAACTACAATAAAAAGCATTAGCTACTAATATAATAATAACATCACGCCTTGTTTCCCCGAAGGGTTGGGCAGAGGTGTACCTGTACACCCACATTTCGCCAGTTATGTTTAAGTCCCATGTAATAGAGGGCGAGCCTATTGACATCAACCGGGCACAAATTCAGACTCCGGACTGCTACTGAGAAATTCCAGATAAAAAAAACCAATAACACTTTGCCCGACCTGGGAATCGAACCTCATGCTCAGCGGTAGCGATAATAACAATATTATTGTATTTAGGTTTAGAGGGGTTTTGTAGTACATGAGGGACTTGCAAACTATGCATTATTAATTACATGGTGCAGGTACAACAAATTTTCGGGTGAATCGCTGCTCTCCTAGAGCTAGATCACTGATTACAAAAAGTGATGTGAAATAGCTTCGAAAGTTGATTACAATATTGAAAACTTAGCATATCAACGACACTTACTTCTGAGACAATCTATTGGTGTCTATTGGTAAGTATAAGTAAAAAACACTCTATAAGCTTTCCGAGGCGGCCGAAACGGAAAACGGAATCCAATATATTTTATTATAAGTACCTAGGACTTCACCCAAGTTCTAAAACAGCAAATAAAAAACACAGACTTGGTCGCTAACAGAATCGCGTGCGACGTATCGCGTTCTGTAAATAAGCAGCTGAAATTTTCACTGTAATACGAACCTATTACATGTAATGATGATGGCATGGGAACTTTGTCATTCTGCCTGCTTACCGCTAACTAACATTTTTTGTGAGGCCGGGTTTTTATTTTTTAAATTAGATATATGCAGGAAATTCAAACAAGACAATATTTTGGGTGCAATCTTTTCAAAGTAGGGTCATTATGAGCTAGAAGATATACTACAAAATTAGTCAAATATTTATTCCAAAAAGTTCAATCGAAACCTTGACAAACCTCGGGGTTTTTTACAGTCAAGTAATTATCTTCTTTTTTTTAATACACGCCACCATATAAACAATCGAAAGTATATTGTAACCACTTTCCATTACAACAAGTCCTCAACCCTCAAATGCGCAAGGTGTGCAAAAATAGCGCCACTTTCAATTTCAATGCAAAAATAAGTCATAAATTGTGCAAAATTAGCCACGGTCGGAACAAACGCCAAAACTCAGGTAGTCTTTTATCTAGCACAGTTGACCACATCTCGCAAATATAGCAATAAATCTTTAGGTCGGCCCGCTTTGATTTATGTGAAAAATGATCGTAAATTTTAGGTTAGAATGATATCCGAAAGGCGGGCCATTCTTGGTCACCACTTAAGGTATACCTCTCGCCTATTACGTTTTATTGAGTTCCAGTTACTTATTATTAGGTTGAGGTTCTACTTTAGAGCCAAATTATTGTTGCTGATTGAACTGCAATCATTTGGGGCTTGATTGTATGTGTAATTTTATCTTTAGATAGGTACTTCAAATAACAAGCACGGTACAGAATACCCACATAATCAGTCTAGCAATTTCCTTAGCTTTTATTTGCGAGTAATGAAAAAGGTAATTAAATTATAGAAGGTTCTTGTGTAAACATTTATGTAATTCATTTGATGTAAATGCGAATTCGCAGAAAAGAAAAGTGCTTTACAGTCTATAATTTCACGGTGCTTATTAATGAAGCCAACTAAACTATTAATTAAACACAAAAATTCACAAATTTTCTTTGCAAAACAACTTTTTCCATAGAAACCTACGAAAAAGAATATGCTATTAATAAATCATAAACAACAAATCAAGCGTGAAACTAAAACAAAAATACAATAATTTGGTCTATAACAACCGTATTCATTGGCTGTCAATACATTCCCGGTTATGATTTACGCTGGCCGTAACACTTTCGCTGCCACCGGCTATCATCGCAGCGACATAAATCAATGCGGCGACAACTGGCCCTTTGTGCCTTTATAGCCGATCCCAAATAATACACCCGACACCCGAAGGTTAAAACGTTAATGCGATATGTTTAAGGATTTATTTGACTGTTTAAATCGATGTTAGGCCTCAAGTGTGTGTTTTATAGGGTTAAGTGATTCATACATTTACGTGATAGTTATTATATATTTCGAAGCAGTTTTTTTTATATTATCTGCTTGCGCTTGTTCTTCTTTTAATTTGATAGACCTTTACTCAGCCTATCTTAACAAGATGCTTTTATTAAAGTTCTCTTCAAATGCGTCTAAAGGTGGGTTAGACCTTCGTGGTGTACATCAAACGAGCGAATCCTCATTCTATCTCAATTCTCCCACATTTTTCAGAGATAGAGCATTATTTTGTAGTTCTCAAAGAATTCTCTTACTCATGAGTGAGAACATTCTTTCCAGAGCTAGTTCTGTGTTTGTTTTTTATATCGTGGGTCCACGCAAGACACAATTCCTGTTAAATTATTCTACAAAGCATTTTCATAAGAACAATTATGGCCTTTTCTCACACAAAGAAGGCATGAGTACTAGTCACCATGCTTGCTCAAGACTTATGTGAAAAATTCAGCCATACTAGATTATTCTGGCACATTATTTCGTTTCAGTACAATTAGCACCACATCAAATCCAACACATATCAAGTAAAACCCGACTACGAATGAAACGGGAGCCGCCGAGTAACTAACAAACAAACAAAATATAATCCTAAGCCGACATAAAGAACGCGCCAATCAATAAATCACTCTCACTAAGGGCGCACACTGGGCGCCTCTTTGTGGCGTATTGTCGGCCCCGATTTTTACAGCAATTAGAGACACTTACCTGCCACGGTCCACTGTAATCCTATTAGGTGATTGGTGAGAGAGACAGAGGATCTGCGTGGGCGGTCGTGGGTGCAAGACGGTGATATTGCTCAGCACTTTTCTGATAGTAAGACTCTGAATGGACACCGCGATGAAATTGTTGTTTTGGACCGGTTGCGTTATGTATGTTGTTTGATCTTCATTTGTTCTCACACTCGCTTTCGATGTGGACTTCAGGCTTCTATGAACATCTTTTTCTATTGATTCGTATTTTTTGTTTCGATTTAACGCTTCGTGTTCAAGGCGCCGAATAATTAATACGACTATACTCTTTAATGTCGTACCGTGTGAATGACCACACATATCGTAGATATTGATCGGAGACGCAATGAAAAATGTATACACAAAGTTGATTAAAACATAACGATTTCCTAAAACCCGGGATTCACACCACACTGTAAACAATTCTGCATAATCAATTTGTTCATTTAACACAAGATTGTTTGGCATTTCGCACCCCTCTATGAGTCTCGAGTGAGCTGTTTGGTGGTTCTAAACTGATTTATCATATCAGCGAGACTTCCAAACAAGCATCATCTTACACGCATAAACCGTGGTATCGCGGTCGGCAACTATTGTTGACGGCGACAAAACATTTTCGACAATATGCACTAAAACTTGAAGCACATATTTGGATAACGTTGCTAGATCATCTTTTTTCGTGCGCTAATTTAAAACGTCGTAACTCTGTTTGCTCAGTAATCAGAATCTAAACTCTTCGTGGTAGGTCTAGGGTTGAGATTGGCATGTGTGTTGTGTGATGTTGTTTTGTTGGTCACGCCGCGGCTGTCGACAAACAGGAGCATGTCTGAGACGAGGGTGCGACGCCCGACGTATCGTGTTGTCCGGTTTCCGGACAAGAGTTTGCTTGGTCGCGGGTAATTAACAAAGTTTCTGTACCCCATAGCATAAGTGCTTATTGATAAAACCGTAACTGTACTAAATTAATCTTTAGCTTAATACAACTTGAATTGGAATCAAGACCGCTGTATCGTTTGATAAATGAAAGCTGAGAGCTTGACAGGTTAAACTAAGTAGATACAAGCACGATACCGATTCGTCACATTCAAAGTAACAGTGACTGACTTTTTTGATTTATTACCACAAGAAACACATGTACACGAAATATGTACTTAAATTTCACAAATGTACCTACAGAAAACTATTAGTAAGCCGTCAAGTTGCGATATAAAATATTCACGCCGACACATATCTCAACAAAGCCTCGACACCGCACATTAAGCTCTAACGTATAAATCAAAGGCGAACATCTTAACGCTAAGCCGCGAAATCCGTTTAATCACCTGTAGAGTTATTAATAACGCCTTTGAAATTAAACAATAAATTTAGCGGGGCTAATCGCGCGACGAGACCGCAAGCCAAGCGCTCGCTGAGTCAACATTTATAGAGACAAATTGTTGCACCACTAACACGGCCTCTACGATGTATTAATCTTGAGACGTAGCCCGTAGCGGCGCTACGCCGTAGCCGAGGGAGATCCCTGTGCACGCTCACACTACGACACTTCACGAACATTCCGACATGACAACGCAGTAAATCCTTATCATTCACATTTAAAAAAAACTCTCTTGTCTATTAAATGCATGAAGTATGAACGCACACAAAAGTGCTTTATTTATGCTAATGCTAATGTGACCGCTGACTTGTTTAGACACGAATGTCATTTATATGATGCGTGTCGTTATTTTAATGCTGTTCGTGTTTAATATTTTATTGTATCAATTTGGCTCACTATGCGCTCTGTGTAAATGAAGTGAAGATGGACGTGATATTATTTTTTAATGAGAACTATTTATGATATTGAAGCTGAGTATTAGATTGTTGTCGGAAAGTTACTTATTTATACGCAGTAATGATTTTTATAAGCTCATATGACAAGCTATTTGATCCAATATAATATAATTACTAACAAACATATATCTCCTACAAAACCACTTACAGTTTTTCACCCAAACATCACAGTCAATAAAGCGAAAATTCCGTGAAATCCGGTCAGGACAAACGATTCTTGACCTTATCACGTCCGAGGGTGATAGGACGTTTTCCCCCCATTACCCTCGCATGATATATGGCGCCGGCGCCGGCGACTGCGACACAACTATTAGTGCATCCGTCATTACTCACCGTCAGAGCTACGTTTAGCCGCAGGAGCGTCGCTGCATAAACAACTACATCTCTTGGGGCGAGTGTAGCTGTGTATGCTGCTGTTACAATTTTCTTCGTGACTGTACGACGCATGTCTTAGAACGTGGGATACTTGGATTGAGAATGTGACTTGGATCAAATACTGAAATACCAATCCGGTTGGATATAAAGCGTATCAATCAATCTAGTAAGTATTACTGTAATCATAACCCATCATAAAGCATAGGTACTTAAGTACTACGCTTATAAAGGGCAACTGGCTTCACTTTTCTGACCGACTCACCATTTGATAATTCAAAAGTACCTGTAATTGATTTGATTTGATTTCAAATCTAAATCAGTGGTTAGTCTTGTTTGCAATACTAGCATTTGGAGTAGTTTTCAAAAACAACAAAGAAACCCAAAAAAATTGTTCGACCAAAATACAATTAAAGGCGAACCCAAGAGAAATGTCATCATAAAGGTATCTATCTACCTATAGTTCCAAAATAACCATTAAGTATGGCGTTAACGTGAGGGTAGTCTGTAAGTGGACGAGCGACGTCGGCGGGTACCCGAGCCTCGTCCGTCTCGTCACGAGGGTGTTAATTTGCTAAGACCCTGCTAATGAAACCCGCGACTTACCGCTGACGCGTCGATCCCCGCCAAGATAAACGCTCACAAGAATCCCGCTGGACATTGACGCTTTAAACCAACTCCAACACCTCTCGATAACATCACACTATTACATCTCACGTTATAGTAAAAAAAATGCAATGTTTAATTAAGCGGAACATGCATGCTATTCAAATAAAGCGGATCTCACCACCCTCAGCTCGTAATATTGAGAGTGCGATCGATTGCGAGGGAATCACTCCGCTTTGGAACTAATTTGATTTTAGCATATTAAGGGGGGTGTACATCTAGATATAAGAAGCGCGTCTTGTGGCCCCTCCGCCCCCCTGCCCCGCGCGGGGTACGAGCGGTGGGTAATAACGCAAATGATGTAAGGTGTGCCCTTAATATCCATCACACGCGTCCCCGTATTTGCTTATCTATGGAAACACGGAAGTGTAAAAATCGTCGTGAAAAAAGCTAGGGGTTTCAAATGTTATGTTCAACATACAATACACTTAAGATTATTAGATTCTCGGTACGTATTACTTTCTTTGCATTGATATGTTTAAGACGGGGGGATTCGTTGTGGTTTTCAAACAACACCCATACTTTTCTTGCATCCATACTTAACTTGCGACTGCAGTAGGGTACAGAAGAGTTTTGTTGTTTTTACACAAGTTTTAATAGAAAATACGTAATGTTCCTACTTTATTATCTTTCACAAAGTATCTAAAATTAACATTTCTAAAATAAATAAATATCAAAATCAAGCGGAGCGTATCGATAATTTTTATCAGATCCAGTAACCCAACAAAGACGCGATTACCCGGTGCCAACAAACTCATTTAACTTTACGGAACTCCCGCTCAAAAATATCTCCTTAAATATTTCCTTGTTTCGATTTTATTAGTCTCTTTATTCTTGTATACATTCATTTTATTTACCAAAGACATTAAACTAGACAAGTTTAAAATTTAAAACGAATTTAAATTTCGCAATTTTTGTGGTTCGAACACAATTCGCCATTTTGGAAGAGCTAGGTTTTTAGGCAAAGGTAAGCAAGCACAATCAGCCTGTGGGAAGTTCGACGGAAATAAATGTAGGGTCGGAGGGTAGATAAGTGTTCCCGTGTAAATGCCCGGCCTCTTTCGTCGAGCTCTCAATCGGATGCTGGGCTACATAAATAAGAGTGGATGAAGGTGTCCCTTATCTGAACAGTTTTGTCGCCTCACTTCTTACTTTTGAATGCGGTTATTTCCGAGTCGCCTTCTTAGAAGGGTTTCCGTTGTGTTAGTTGTAAACGTGTGCTGATGTGATCCTTAACAAAAGATATTCTGAATAGAGCCATAATATGCAAATTAAGCGAATTTCCATCATTTGGTTAATTGAATAAAGGCATTTCGTCATGTTATTTTTGCCAAGGATATCGTTCATTGTTGCAATGTGATTTCCATTACTGAATGGTTTTTGCTAATGGCATAATGTCATCGGCTAAGGTCGACGTAGCAGTAACGTATTAAAACTATCCAGATTGCATACCTACACCCATTGTCTGCTAGTACCATAATCGACTATTTAACTTAATGGCTAAGTCATTCATAATAAAGTTAAATAGTAGACACCGGACATTGACACTACAAACAGTTCAAACTCCCGCTTATTTTAAAGACGTCGTGAAAAACGTTAGCCAGTAAGTAATTCGTCTAAGACGTTGGTTTCCTCCAGTGGGTTGTTTATTGAACCGCGAAGCATTTGTAATCGTTTAATACCCTCAATTCTTTATCAGCGCGCTGGGGGTGTATCACACTGGGTCGGATTCACCCCCGGCCGCACTAATGTATAGCTCGATGACAGCTATCTGATTTTCTCTTTCGATACAACATTGAAATTTAATTAAATTCACACTTTACTACCAAAGAAATACTTAAATTTTATTTCTGTCAACCAATAACGAGATATTTTTATTGGTCCCGAGACGACTCTCATTTCGCGAAAGAAAAATGGAACGCAACCGATACAAACTAAGGCCAACTCAATAATGACATCATTTGCTTATCAGCTGACCATTACCGAAAATCGAATGCTACATTAGGCACGCACAGTCCGAAACCTAACTGTCCCTAAATCTAATAAAAACTCCTTATCGAAGCTCCGCCATTGTAAACTGCCATCGATTGCAATATTTACTTTTAAGGCGAACATAAATTCTTTCCATTTAAAAAAATAAAAACATTTCGGCTCTTATCGAGTTCGATTTTTAAATAACGGTGTGCCATTGGTAGCTAAGTTGAGGACAAGGTTTTGTCCCCGGTTCCCCTTTTTTCCTAAGGAGGAATTTCTTTTCGGCAATTTAGAGGCGAGCAGATAATAAAAGGGCTCTAACTGCCCCGATCGCACCCTAATGAAAACTGGGAAACTCCTCATTTCAGTATCGATAACTTTTCTGTTTACGCCGACACACGCGAAGTGAAACTCAAACAAAATCTTATCACTAATCACTCTATTTGATAAATCAACTTTCGACAACTAATGCGTAGCGTAGCTATAATTTGAGTTTTGTAACAAACATTATGGCTTGCTCTATATTTTACGCATTAAAGATAGAAAGAGCAAATAAAAGTAAAGATTTGTTACGAAAAGTGTTTGCTATTTTAATTGTTTCATATTTCCTGAGTTAGTTCTTATTCATAAATATTGCCAGTCTACCTGCAAAAATCCCAAACAAATCTCCTTCAGCAAAATCTTCTTTGCTCCGTTTCTTATTCCTCAATACTATCCACCTTTTCAATACAAATAGGTACACCATAAAACTGTATACACGAGGCTGCGTGCAGGATCAGATCAGCATGATCCTCAGCACTTGACCTAGTTCGGTTGCAGCGGGTGTAAATCGACAATCGATATGGCAACGACCCTCGTTTCTCGGTGACTCCCGCGCTCCTCTCGCTTCTATGTTAGCGATGGAAGCTGACGTGTTGCGTGAGGCTGTGACGTCAGTGTATATGATTCGATTTGAGTTAGAAAAATGGTTGATTACGAATTTATAGCAATTAGAATGACCGATTTATGAGTTCGCGAGAATGTTAAAAAAAACGGAATCAGGATTCTTGGCTGCTTTTGTAGGTCAATGTTGGTTAGAAAAACCTTGGTGAGAAATTACTCATACTCACTAAAAACTTTTCACAAAACAACACCAAAATACTATAAAATCTACACGTCAGGAATTGAATGTAGGTACTTACATACAATTACAGTAATTATCGTGTACATGGTACAGTTGTGATGTCCCATTGTAGATTATAGGTTTCAACCTATACTCTACAATGGGACCTCACAATTTTGGTCAGAGACAGCGTACCTTTTTTCCGTAGCCGCGGTTGTTCCCCCCGGGACACGTGGTCCCACTAATTGCACAGCTGGGACAACCCACACCACCAAATGTGAGTTTTCCACTTAAATAAATACATATATTTCATATTACTGTAACATACATAGCTTCTAATTGTGAAGGGAAGGACGCTCTATGAATTACTGGCTCATGATTAAATGAATGTTAACTTCTTTTTTCATAATTGTTGTGGGTTTAGTCAACATTGAGTAAAAGCTGTCATCTACAAATGGATGTGTTAAAGGGCCAAATACCACCTACATGTCTTATATATCCTGTAGTGTAAAGCTGAAGTTTTGGCCAACGCAGAGTCGCAAAAATCACAAGAAAAACAAAGGGTAGGTACATCTCAACAGAAACATTTTGCCAACACACATTGTTTTAAAACATTGTTCGAAGTTAACATCAAACAACGAGAAAATTAACGCACACCCGCCATATTGAGATTGTTTAAACTTGGATATTATGTACAAGCAACCGCCACATGTCCTTCTCGGAACCCAGGAACTTCTCCACGCGTATTCGAATTCCTGTATGGAGTAGAAATACGGCTTTATAGGAGTAAAATCATACTTTCTCTTGGCGGGCGCGGGGCCCGCGGTACTAATGACCGCGCGGGGAGAGGGAATATCTACCTATACCTACACATGGCACGACAACCACACTTTATATTGCGTTTAGCAGGCTGCCTACCCACACTCCTGTTACACACACAGACAAACCACCAAGGTTTTTTTTTAGTTATTATTCCGACGTGCACTATTTTCTTTTCTGACCGCCACTCTTGGTCCACTGCGGGGTTCACGACGCTTTCGAACAAAACAAAGCATTGTTTTAGGGAAATATTACGAAAAGCGGTTACATTCCTAATTAGGATGATTTTATTTAACTGCCTAATGCTTTTTTAGAAAATTGGGTATATCTTTTTGTTTTTATAGCTGAGATTTATCTTTAATATCAGAGGCTTTGGATGATTATTCTAGTTTACAACAGTTACTTTTAATTTGTACTGCGGAGCCGAGCAAAGAGAATAAAGACCAGAATTGCGTAGAGCGATGACTCAATACGATTTTTGTGTACGAAAAAACACAAGGTTTGTCGTTTTAGACATGGAATTACACACGTCGAATTGAGTTGTTACCAGTAACATTGAATTGTCTAAGCTACAAGCAATTAAAAAATGCTTGTCAGTGTTTCCTGCCAGTCATGTTCTGTGCATGTGTTAAACTCGCGTGCCGAACTCGGTGGTAATGCTGACTCACTGACCCTGTGTCAAATCTCGATGGACAGTCCGCCCAGTGTTTAGCACATGTGTTGAATTTTACATGTTGGTGTTGAGCGTTGGTTTTAGTTCGATAAGGGTGGAGCTGACTTTGGGTTTCCTATTTCACGTAGTTAGAACAGCAGGCCATTTTGCTCTCCCGTTTATAATTAAAGCAATTGGATACGTAGCAAAAAGTATGAGGTTCGATATCTAGTTTTCTAATCAGAGATTTGATCGGGTTTTTCGGACATATTTTGATCACGTAGTGTCTTTAGATATTTCTTTACATCTCGCTATCTAAAGCTCGTTTAATATTCAATTAAGAAATGCAATCTATTTAATAAAGTAATCATGTTAAAAGATTGAAGGAAGCGAGTGAATATTAGTTGTAGGTAATACAAACCGAAAGCATCGACTGTTCATTTAGCAGTGAATGTGTGACAGGTATCTATAAAATTCCCGTTCGCACGGACTAACGTGCTCACCTCATCTACTTACCGATCGCCCATGCTTGATTACTATACACCACAGCTACTATTCTGAGGAAATTGCATTTGTTGAAGTTGAATAATGGTAAACATGTATTACAATTACAAGTAATTTTACACTTTTCTTCCTCTTTATCTGGCTGCTTTGAACTTAGTTCTGCTCACATTGCACATACATTGACAAAATGCTAAACTTCAACAACGTGATTTATTATTTAACGTAGAAAACGCATCCGAACAGTAGAATCCGTTTATACATATAAAACACATTTCTGACTTTCAAATATTCAACATACGATATCAAAATTGTTATTGGAATAACGCATCATCCATCAGACATCGCGCGCGTCAGTGGGGTGAACGTAACGTCGCGGGAACGGGAGAGCTACACACATATAATATTAGTCAGAGAGGGACAGAGATTGAATTTGAAGAATTTGCATAATCTGCTCGGGTACTTTATCATAGAACCACGTGGCAGTGACTAGTGCAGTCGCGGATTACGCGCGCCGGATTAAATCGACACGTCTCCCGTCGCCAAGCAACGAGGTCGTTTGGATCACGCGTCTGCTGCCGATGTTTCAGATTTCAACACAACTTCAAAAGTAAAATATTCTATTCATCAGTTGAGAAACCACACACGATTAATCGAGCCAACTCACTATTTAATTCGAAATCCAGTGGCCGAAATCAAAGTAAGAACACAATTGGAGATCTGACTTTTATATCAGATGATAAATATCACACCGTCAGCCTCGACCGGCCAAAAAACGCTTAACTTGTCCGCTACAAAAGGAAAAAGCCAGCGTCTTCCGTTCGGCCGGAGCCAAAGAAAAAATCTTCGCGAGGGATCCGAGCCTTCCATTTATCATATTCCATATTCATTTATTCGTCAAGTTCTGGATTCATTTATTCGTCATGTCTTGATTTCGTCTCATTTATTATTAAAAATGAACTGTCCAGAGCAGAACGTGAATACGACATCGGCCGGGGGGCCACTGTTTCAATCTTAGTATAATTTCAAGCTGAATTAGGTCGCTGTAGTGGGACGGGGCAGTTTTTGCTAGTAGTAATTTTATATCTTGCGTACTAGTAATTCGTTTGTTACCGAGGGCCCTTAGGTCCACGACCTTGTTGATACAGGTGATCAGTGGGTCAGCGATATCTCAGGATCTGGGCCGGTGCTGACCCGGGACTTCCGAGCGGATGATGTATCACCTGAGCGATATCGCGTTTGTTGTAGTTACTCATGTGAATGTGTAACACCGTTTGCGGATTTCGAAGCTCTTTTAAAAGCGTTTGTAATGTGAATACTTTTTTGCTACCGCACCATTTTAATACAGTGGTCAATCAAAATGGATACCTAACTTTAATGTATGCAGGTATTGGAAATACTAGAATGTTTTCAAATTAGATGGAGTACCTAGTAAAAAAAAATATACTTTGCGTGTGAATGTGAAAAGACTACTTATCTTTATTACAAACCTATAATTAAAATACGTTTTTTTTTTAATAGCTTCACCACTTTTCAGTCAATAAACAATATTTGAAATGGGATTTTTTCGTTTAAAATGAATGGACAATATATATAAAAAAATCGGTGATTAGGTTTAATGGAAAGTTAAGAAATACGACTAAAAAACCTTTCACAAATATCAAAACACCCATCAATACTTTCAGAAGTTATGAAAACACAAAGTATATACACGAAATAAAGAATATTTACGATCCATTTGTAAGCAACCTCACAATAAAACGTTGCCAGTCTTTGTGTCAGCTGTCGACGGGCAGTAATACGGCCATTTTGCAAACATAACAAATGAGGACATTACTGACCGAATCTCCACCACTACATACGTACGTCATACCGACCTATAGGTTACCTATGGGGAAGTGCAGAATTATGATAACAGATAATAAAATTGGACTTTTCATGTATGGAGATACAGTTTAGTACCTACTATCAACACCCTAATTGCTCAATCAAAATCCTAAAGTTTTTAAAGATTTGAGTTACTAATACATAGCTTCATATGTTTGACAAATTCGTCTGCTCAGCAACGTAAATAACGCAAAGAGCCCCCCTCTTTGTGAACTGTCAAAATGAAACCCATTGCGATCAATTGACATTTAATTCAAATTAAAATTCAAAAATAAAATTTAACGTTCTTAATTGAGAACTAAGTGTCCAAAATGTTGAAGATGTAAACAATAGATAGGTTCTTAGACCTTACATAACATACATAATCAGACTATTATGTTCCCACTGCTGGGACACAGGCCTCCTCTCTGTTAGAGGGAGTGGGCCGTAATCAACCACGCGGGCCCAGTGCGGGTTGGTACCTTAGTTGCCTGTTAATTAATGTGTGTTAGGTATGCAATTACCCCGCAGCGCGTAAGTAAACATCACCTTTGTACCTATTTTTCTGTTCTTTTCTTCTTGTCTGTTTGTATATGTGTACATACATGGTTAAATAAATAAATAAATACGACACATCGAGCTTAAGAACGAGACTGTCACAGGTAGAGCACGTTCACACAAACATAAAAATATCGCGGCGGGATTTTTCGCGCACTGGATTTTCAACTATCGGTGTTGAATCGAGCATTGAGAATCCAACAGAGTGCATCGCGTCGCGTCAACTGCGCGTCGATAAAACACAATGTTAGATTTTAAACTCTCGGCGCTAAGCAGTGCGTTGAAGATCCAGTGCGCGAAAGAATCCTGCCGCGATATTTTTACGTCCGTGCGAACGTGGACGTAGGGTTAACATTTCGAAACTTGAAAAGTACTAAATCAAAGAGCCACACATTTGCAAATGAAACCATTTTTCTTTTTTTCAGTACTTCTTTAGATTGTTCTATTCTCTTTAAAAAAAAACCCTTTATATGAGAAGTCCGAACTTAGTCCGAAAGGAGGGACAAACTGGATATTTCCAGACAAATCCAGACGTTATAAGAGTTATGAGTGGCAGAGACACCTCCAATTCCAACTCTTTGTAAAACTCTGTGCCATATTTCCAACTGTATCTATAGAGGTAGGTATGAATACCGTACTTGCTTGTGAGCGTTAGAAGGAGACAGTCACACAGCTATAAGAGACCAAGATGACGCTCTACAAAGCCGACTTATTCTGAAACTAGATGTGACATAAACGGACCATATTTTGCTCACGTTTAACGCACGGTTGTCTTACTTCAGCGAGTTCAAGGTCCCATGCCATTTCATTAGATCACCCACTGCCGTTGACTGTCTTCGACGCATCACCCGAACGACCAATAAACTTTCTTTAATGTATACTCCGGACAAACTCGATGTGCCATATTTACGGCTGCCTAAACTGTACTTGCTTACAAGAGTTAGAAACAGACTGTCACACAGGTATAAAGACAATTTCAGACACCAGTCATGGTCCTCATATGATATGACCAAGATTATTTTCGGATTTTTATTAACACTTTGACATTGATGGACTTTATGAATATAATTTACTTTGTAAAGTATTATACTATTTTAATTATTGTGAATGTGAAGACAATGTGGATTTGTTGTTTTATTTCAATGTATTTTTTTTTAATTAGTTTTAATCATGGTTTGGCAGTTTGAGTAAAATATGCGGCTAACCCAAATGTCAAATGTCCTTTCTTTGGTAATGTTCGTCAAATCGTTTAGCTCCTTTAGTACCGTGTTGAGCTGCATGACAACTGACAAATGCGTGCACTGACTGGACAGGTCGACTCATTCTGTGTAATTCTTTCCTCAAAATACCATTTCAGACAGCAATCTACATGGTCTTCACAGGACCTGACCAAGATTAGGTATGTCTGGACTTTATAAGAGACTGTGACCTCTGAGTTTGTTTCAGCCTTTCTTCTCAGAGTAGTCAGATAGGAATCGCCGATCTTATCTAGTTTTAAAAATATGATTGACGTGTAAAAGTGTTTGTACAAAACTACTTACAGAAATAAAATCATTTATTAATCACCAACCAGCCAACCAACCAGGTGTGACCAACCGTTATCCTTGTACTTTGATTTCCTTGTTTTTGTTTATTGTCTGTGCTTACTAACATAGTCGTAAGTTTTACTAATAATCTTGCTGAGTCTCGGTTACTCTAATAAAGAAAAAATCTTTTCAATTCCATTCTATAACGTCGAAGTTGAGCTATAAAAACCGACTTTTTTTAACTAGATGTGCCATATACGGCCGATATTTTACGTAAAACGCATGGCCGGTAAAGGTCCCAGGCCATTTCATTACATCACTCAACGAGGTTGACTGTGTCCGAGGCATCACTCGATCGTCCAAAAAACTCGGACTTCTTTTGATGGGCGCTCGGGGCAGCCTGGACCCGCCCCGGGCGCCGCGCAGCGCACACCGCGACAAGAACAAATGACCCCGACGCATCATAATAAATAAAACAATTTGTTCTTAATTAGATTTCGTGAATTTAATTTTCATGGCAGTAATTGGTCGGTGGCCACAAAGAGCGGCTCTCTATCAGTGATGGATGATCGGACAGCGCCTGCGTACTATTTACCTTCGGTCTTTCCACAGTAATTACGGGGTTCGGAAGTTTACATTCATTATTGCTTATGAACCTATTACTGTTTCTAATATAGATTTCATTTGATTTCGGACTATTTTTATTGTAAACGTGAGAACGTCAGGGATTACACTTGGGGGTAAAAGGGTTTTTATAGCGACATATTAAATTACAAAATCCTTAATTTCACTGACCGTAGTAATCCCAGATCTCTTCGCTGAAATGAAATCTACGAAACAAACCTTCATAAAGCAAACCTCGAGTTCCCGTAGCGTCTATAAAAGAAATGGAATGAAATAAATTAAAGAGGAAAACAAAAGACAAATCGGAAAACGCTCGCTTTTATATACTCGCTACAGAGCTGCGCCGGGCGTAAAGTTTAAAAAATAAACGCCGAAAAAATCTTGAAAAGTCACGGACGCTTAACTTTCTTCCCCTGTTTTATTTTTCGTTCCCTCTTGTGCACTCTTTCGTCTCTGTCTTGCTACAGAAATGTAATAAAGCCGTCCCGCTCTTCTTAACTGATAAGTAACTTTTTTAAACTGCAGGAAAATCGAAGTCGTTCACTGGGCGAAATTAAAAGCTGGCACTCGCAGACATAAGTCATAAAAATAAAATATGGAAGACGTTAATCTACTGATTTATTTTGGAACATATTTGTTGTTTTTGTAATTTTTAACAAGTGCAGTAAACGTCAACTGAAGTTAAACGCATTTGCTTACCATCATACTTTATATATTTTTTTTGCAATCTTAGAAAAATATGATGTAGACACTGTACCAAAAGTTTCTAAAGGTTCCAAACATTCAATAAAACTTCTGCCAAATAATTATTTCGTAAGCATGACGCCATAATAATTCAATACAGAGAAATAAGACCACGTTTGATTTTTATTTTGCAAACAGACAAGCATTGCAGTAGGTTGGGGTCAAAAGCGCCAAATCACTGTGGGCTTAAGTAAAGACAGCATGCAAAATTATAGTAACAATATTAGCGGCGCTTTTTAGCTTATTAGCGGTTCATATAAATGTCCAGTAACCTTTATTATGAAAGTTTTTCTATGGGAATTATAAACCGACTGATATGGAAAATAATCTGTCCATAATATCCGGGTGGCATCAACTATCTAGGTACTGACAGTACTACACAGTGGAAACTCCACTTGAAACGCAAAAAAACCGAGTTTTCTTCAGATAAATAACTTTCAAAGTAAAACATCAAAGATGTTTTAAGTAGGTACTTAACAAATCAAAGATCATCGAACTATTATTCGATAGACATACTTAGATTTATTATTGTATGTTCAAAAATAATTATTTATATTATCTACTTAATAATATACCAAAAATACATATTCGTTGTAAATGAAATAAGAAAAAACACAAATTCCTACACAGAATCACTGACAAAAAAATATACTGCTCTCACACATTTTTGCCAACCGTACCAGCCATGATGCAATGCAAATGTAACGGTGCTCCGTCACCGCAATCGGATGCCTACCGTCAAAGCGGGGAACTTTACACAAGTAGAAGTAGTGCAGGAAGGTCCCCCACCCCCCTCTGTCCTCACCTACCCACCATTACGACAAATAGAGGAAAAAACTCGAGAGCTGCACCGGCCGCTGTGTACCGTTTGTTTGCCATCCGACGTCATTACTCCACTAATATCGAGGTGAAAGTTGATGTGAAACATTTTTTTCTTTGTAATCACGGTAGATAGGTACGTACCTATAAGTCCGACAAGAGAACTGGCTAGTCGAGGTTCTTTAGACTTTAACTGAGGTTTATAGAGGGTTTGATACTGGTTGAAAATGAATCTAGTAACGCTGGCTACTCCACTCCGTCAGTGGACATTGTACGTTCCTAATTGATTTTCTTTAAAGGTGCTTCCAAAAGTCACGGTAATGACTATGTGGCATTTACAGTTCGATCATTCAGCCTAAGCGTTACTAAAACCCCAAAATAAACTACCCTTATCCCAGAAGAGTACATCACTTTGTAACGATAACTTGTAACGAAGTTTAAAACGTAGCCAAAACTCCACAAGTTACGCAAAAAGTGGTGAAACAAAACGAGGCGATGCCCCCAATGCCCCCGAGCGGCCTGATATTGATATGAGTGACTTGCACTTACCTCCCCCATCGCCGCTCGATGTTATGGACAACTAGCGCCCTTCGACCCCCAATGTTTGCCTAACAAATATTGTCTTTACAAACACAATGCTCACGTCGTAATCTTAGTTAAGTGTGGCAATAATGTGTTAATCCGTTGAACTGACGTCGATTATTGAATAAATGATGGAAGCATAAATATAGTGCATTGTTGTTTTTTAATGGCATTTACTTAGCTGTTGAAGAGTTAAGTGTATATTTTAAATAAAATATTTATATTTCAGCCACAGACTAATAAGCCCCATTCTATAATTCGGTATCTAAATCTTACGGGACGACACTCAACTGGCCATTCGCACTAACTTGCACAACCACAAAAACGGGGACGAAACTGCCTCCATAAACAAGTAGCGGCGGCGCGAGAGGAATATTCAAGAGGAAAGTTAGTCCAGTTAGCCCGCGTCTACTCAATGTGCGACACTTGCATCTAACGGGCCGAGTTGGGCCGAGTTGACCACCGTACGTCACGCCATGCATTGCCCCGTTGTCCCCTTAATGAAGCCTGTCCCGAAACAAGTTTGGTACTAACTTATTACCATCTAAGCACGGTTTGATGGCCACTTAAATGTTCTGCCACCACTTAATAGTTGCCTAACTTTTGCCATTATAAACTACAGATTTTGTACTACGATAACGTGATAAGTTTGTAAAATAGTCCGTCCTTATGAAGCTGTGTTGAGCTATCCATTTTAGCAGCTTTAAGAAAGGAGACAATCTTATTAATATTTTAAGTGTAAATCTGAAAAATTCAAGGGAAAAATCGTAACAAAGTCAAAACTTAAAAGAACATTCGGTGGATCTGTAGTCTGTAGTCTGTAGTGAAATGTTTTTATCTGTAAACAAATTTTGAACGCACCATTTTATCAACATTTTTTCTTTATCTTAGGTATATTGTAATGGATACTCCGAAGTGACAAATGTTATCTACAAAGGATATACCTACCCTACGTAAGAAACAATACATGCTGTCCATTCACAGCGCAAGTTAGTCGCATTATAACCGAATGTTCGAAAGTTTGCCGCACACTGCGCACAGGCGCGACCAAGCGAAACTTTACGAATACGACCGAACTGTGAATATGAATCCTATTATTTGCTGCAATAAAAAGTTTTCTTAGCACATTGGGGCTATATATAAGATATACTTATAGCCATAGAGAGCCTACGTGTCGATTTGAAGAGCTAGTGGATATTGGATACTGTTATACAATTTATGTAATAACTTACATCCAGTGAACGAAAATAAATTACATCATGTTTGATTGGCAATGTTGGCGTATCATTAGTAATTGCAAATCATTGCGTTACTTGTTTAACTTATTATATGTAGGTCGTGCATGCCCTTAACTATTTTTATTCTGAATATAAATAGTTAGGTAAGTATATTTTTCGAAAGTAAAGTTTACAGAGATATTAAATATTCGCTAATTTCTCTGTAAACTTTAGTCTTGAAAATTTATCTAAAGGCCAATTCTTGTATTAAAAAATGTTGAAAATACAGTCACATCACAATCTCATCTCGGCGAAAGCCAATATCAAAAACTTGTTAAAATGTAGGTGAATTCCAGTAATTTTTGACAGATTGATAGAGATCGGAATGCGAACATTCCAAAAAACTATTACTACGCGCATCAATTTAGTCACAAAATGTCATAGGTGCTCGTAGCAACGTTTCCCATCAAATTGAGTAAAATATAATTTTCTGTTAGAATTTCTGAATATCATGTTCAGAGACAACATGTAATCCGCCCAAAGTGTCAAACGATCAAAAACTGCTACAACGCATGTTATTTTTGACACAAAACGTCGTAACAACGCTGACGTATCTGACATTTATTTGTATCGAATTGAATAAAATGTTGGTTTTTCGAATGTTGGAATATCGTGTTATGTGTGTGTTTGTGACAGCAGGACGCGTCGCCCGCGCATCAATCGTCGAGCCGTCCGACGCTGCGCCTGCGATGGCAGACAAGTCGTGCCGAGTGTGTTTTTAGCCCTTCGCATCCAAACAAATAAAAACAATATGTCACTGCGATATCAGTCTGTAAGTTCATGTGTTAACAACATGCACACATTTAAAAATAGATGTACCGAAAGTTAAAAAAATGCGCTATGGATTGGTTATGCTCGGAGTTTCTTTGAAGGTTAAAATCAGGAATTAAGTGAGCCAGAAAAAAACTGGAGTTACCGCTACATGGCTTGCAGAGTAAGCAAGCTGAAGTGGCAGTGGGTGGGCCATGTTTGTCGAAGGATTAATGGCCGCTGAAGCAGAGTCCTCTCCAGGCCTCTCCAGCACACTACACTTGTCGATACGCGGTCTCCTCTCCAGGAGTCGCGAATAGCCAAGTGTAGTGTAGGACGCCCCCCAGTCAGGTGGACGGACCCGGGACAGACTGGATAGGGAAGGCGGTGGACAGAGTGTTGTGGCGCAGCCTGGGACAGGCCTACGTCTTGCAGAGGACTGCGATAAGCCTATCGCGATAGCCTATGCCTATATTTTTATCCGACTCAGCCAAATTGATAAAAAAATACCCCAATGGCAAATCCCAAGTAGGTGTCAATTGAGAGAATGGGTATTGAAGTAATGAGAGTAGACACGCCATCGGTCTCTTAATGTAGAGATCCAGCAGGGTCAACTGCAGACAATGTTTGTGATAAGGCACAAATAGCTATCTATCATGACATCAAAATTGTCAGCTGCATTAAATGAAAACAAATGTTGCAATCAATGGTTTATCTGTCTATCTGTTAAACGCCTACGCCAGCACTACGGTGTCAGATTTTCGTAACCCGATGACCTCAACCAATGTATTTGAAGGAGGAGGAGCTCTGAAACCATACCGATTCATAACGATAAATCTGTATCTTGCAAATATTACCACCACTGCATACATTTACTGCGAATTACTTAGTCACAATTTATGTTTAGGTGACACTGCGCCCGCGCCAGTATAATTCGTGTCCGGAAAGTCCTCACTGACGCATCTATCGACTCCTCGCTTGACAGACGCAAAAATAACCGCCGTCTAGTAAAAAAAACAAAAGATCGGATATAGTTCTCTTGTGTGTAGACAAATGTCAAAGCATTTAAAATTAAATAATTTTATTTCGCGTTATTTATATCCACCTCTCTTCAACAGTGGACAGTTGGCACGCTGGCAGTGTTGCGTATGAATGGAGATTTAACGGCAAAGCTGAATAAATTTGTTACAAAGTGTAGAATAATGAAAATCAATTAATCAAGGCCTGTCATTAGTTCGCCACAGTTTCTCGCTGCAGACTTACTTAAATACAGAGTTTAAGGGTGTTTGTGGCTCTTTTACTTTAGTTTATACACCTAAGTACAAAAATATGTGGTTGGTGCAGTATTGGTTAAAAAAAATACAGACAGTTTATTGTCAGTTGAATTAAATAACAAAATTGCGTTGTACATAATAGTATTATTAATTAAAATATACACTAGTAATTTGTTCAAATAAACTATTAGTTATAGATAGGTCCGTGCAAACAGGCGCGACACGCGACGCGAATCACACGCAAAGGCACAAGGTGTCGCGCGACGAGCGGCGCCTTACATTCGCGCGCGATTCGCCTTCAAGCTTGAAAACTTATTCGTATGATTTCCAGCGTCCATCGTTCAATACCTACTTTCAAGCTTTACTCCTACTTGGGTCTGTCTTCTGCATACATTCCATGTATACTGGTTCACAATAGATTGAAAATATCGAAAGCATTCGGAATCTTGGAAAATCTCACGCTTTTATGGAAATCTCAAGACTTTATTGCCATCATTATTTCTATCCTCAAACCACAATTTGGCAAAACCACTAAAAATTTGTATATTGGGACTTGGTGCCTTGGTAAATAAATAAATAAATAAAAAATAAAAAATAAAAAATATTTTCAACAGTTACCTACAAAGACAATATAAGGAAAAAATATAGATAAAACGTGAATGCCGACGCTTGTATAGACTTCCGTTCCGTTGTCTCGGACAGCGGTCGGATTGTTTCTTTTAATCTCTGCCTCCGTCGCACAAAAAGCAGATAGAACCCAGAAGGTCGACGATACAGTCAACGAGTCAGGCTTAGGAAATGTCCGTAAACAGGAGTAAGGTAAGTCTTTGGCCTGTCTTTTGGCTGAAATCATGTCTCACACAAGGCATCAATCAACAGGGCCTCCAATACAGGGTGTGTCATAAGTCGACGTCAAGCTGTAATCGGGTGTTACAGTCATAATAGTTAGTAGACAAAATTTATATTTAAAAAATAAAAAACTTTGCTAAGTTTAAAAAAAATACGGCCCTTATAAAAAAGAGAAACTATACTGTCTTTAACACTCATTTAACTCCTATTGCTGCAAATTTTACCTTTTTTATCTGTTAATTATTACGACCCTACCTTTCACCCGACTCCGCCTTGACGTCGTCTTACGGGACACCCTGTATTTGTCTGACTCTACTTTATTCAAAAAATGTACATTTGTACTGTCTTTATTCGAAAACCCATACATCTTCCATGTTTCTAGTTGTGACTGGGGACTAGCCCTAGAGATGGGTCAACGCCCAGTTGTCCGATCGTGTTTTGTTTATTCTAATTAGCGACTACAATGCTAGCAGTTTACTCAGTACTTAGGTACTTGTCGTTGTTTGATGTGAACCTTCTGTTCTTCTTCATACAGTGTATATGAACAGCTAATGATGACCGGCGCGACTGCGCAGACGCACGTAACGGCCGCGCTCATTCATCAGCGCTGTCAGCGACATCTATTGACAGCTGACTTCTGTTGCTTCTGTGTCACGCTACCGGTTCAAATTATTGTTTAGTTCATTGAAATGTTACGTCTTTAATGGTCTTTGAGATTGGTAATCCGTTAGATTTTTAAAACATTTAGAGGGTTTCTTATGTAGTTCTGTATATTTGGTCATTTGTATTGATCCTACTTACATATAAAAATAACCCATCACTAATCAAAGATTGCAATTTTCTTCGAGAAAGACGTAACGCCAAGCTTGATAAATGAAAACTCAGAAATGTAATATATAAAAAACTAGTAGTAGGAGTATTCTAAAGTATAATAATACTTACGTATCTATAAAAATCCATAAAATCCGCTGATAACTAAAAACATCTTCCGCCAATGTAGCAGTTGTAAAAATGAAATTCAAGAATAGAAATCTCTTTGTAGATCCACACACGCCGCTAGCTACCGACTACAATAGTTAGTGATAACAACGTTAAAGAAAAATAAACCATTAAAATATCATCAGTCATTGCGGCGACCCCCGCGGTGGGCAGGTCAGCGACCAAGAAAAAACCTCCGAATTCAAATGAAGAATGATTCATTTATGAAAATGAAATGACAGATTGAATGAATGGTAAGACGGGTACAAAGGAAAGCGGCTACTAGCCACCGCTTTGTGGTATTGTGCCACGTGCTCCTGTGGACTGCCCCTTATGGGAATAAGAACCAGAACCAAAGTAAAAAAAAATAGTATTTGCTACAAAAGGACCGAAAAAGGTGTGCTCTGTTTCGTTGAAATTAAAATGCTATGTGATGCCCTTCCAAAATGTCATGTCGTACTCGCAACTGGTATGGAAAGCGGAGGAGAAGATAGTAGACATGAAATGAAAAGAAATTGCAAAAGGTTGTCTTTTGGCAATCCATTAATCTAGTTCTCTTCGACTTCTTGCAGGTTTTTTGTTTCGGGGATAAAGTATCAGGCTAAGAAGCATTTATAAATCGATATCGATCATGACTAATGTGTCTGTGTAACACCAACATGTGTAGGATCAAAGGACCAAATAAACTTTATTTTTATAAACTAGTCTTATAGCGTTACGTCTAGAACCAAACCATTTACGTTTTTATTGCAGCAATATAGTTCTAATCCTCAAAATTCTTGAATGAGAAATAAATAATTCGTTAAACGCGAAAAACCGCCGCGAATGCTGCATAAAATATGTTCGACATTCAAAGTTGTGACCTTATCTCGTAAAAATGGCAATTACAGCTACCCTTGCAATCTCGTCGGGACCAAGAGTTAGTGAACTCCGACAAACACTAAGAAAGAAGGAATGGGCAATGAAATTAAAAATATGTCTTAAGGGCAATTAGCTTTAACTTTTACAGTAAGTGCCCTATCTGCTCGCCGGAGCTCCCCAGCGCTTTTCAATTGTGGGGACCGCGACCAGCTTTTCGGTTGGAGTGAATTTTATGAACTCGCCAAGAGTTGCGACTTTTGAACGAGTTTACTTACCCTGCTGCGATAAAACTCATTTACTTTTTGAGTTAAAAAAATACTCAAGTCAATACTTTCAACTTCACGGGATATTTGAACTTTTCAAGGTTTCCCTGTAAACGTGACTTGTGACGAATAAAAACCTTGCTTTGCTGTGAGGTCAGCATAATCAAACAAAGGGCTGTGAACGAAACAAGGCCGACTAGGCATATTGTTAAGCGTTCGCCTCTTCGTCTGACGAAGTGTTTAACAATAAATTTCCATTTAAAAAGCCGCAAGGTGTCTGTGGGGGATGAAGGAAGTGCGGAGGGGAGGGAGCCGCAGCTTCCGCCGCTTTTTTCCTTCATTTCCTTAAGGCCGCGTGGCTAGGGCGCCGCCCTACCAGAATTAAAACGTTTGTTTTTTTTAAATAATTATATGTACATAATATATATACATGCAATAAGGCATTTTAAAGTTGGAAATGACGCAACATTTATAGTAAACAAACAGTATATTAAAACAAAGTACATAGGTACTGACCTAAATTATTCACAATCAAGTTTTCAATCCTTTCATCACGAAAGGATTCAACAAAAACCTGACTTTATTACCCTCAATCTCTTATTTTACCCATCGAATTTTATTTCCATAAATAAGTTATGCAAATTAATGTAAAATTATACACTTTATCTGCAGCGCGTATGGTAAAATATCAATCATAACAAGTACCAAAGCTACGTTTAAATTATTTTCCAAAATCGTATGGAGGGCTCCCGCCGAAAATCTACTTTTAATAGTCGCACCATTTAAGGATGGGATTTATAACGGTACTACGGAACCCTAATTTTTTGCTTTACGCATCGGGCACAAGTACAAGAGGAGGCATAGTGTTCTACGCATAAATATCGGCGGGATAATAATTAAAAGAAGCGATAATGTCTGTAGCGCGGTGAAAAACGAGCGGACCATCCTTTTTATTTGATAAATAAAATTTATTCCCCGCCGCCTGCCTCTTCTTTGTGGGTTTTAACTTCCTATAAACCGCTGTCTTTGTTTCTAAACTGTTTGTGGAAAATACGAATTAAGTGAGAACGTAAACGAATAATTTCTAAAAGGAAGAAGCATTGAGCTTTTCTTTATCTGGGTCTTTCTTTGTCTACAGTCATCTTAATTATGTATATTAGATTAGGTATTGAATAGTTTTCTTTTGAACCGCTTTGATTGAATATAAACAAACACTTTGACGTTCAAAAGTGCCTCATATGTGCCTATTTGAAATAAATGCTTTGACTTTGACTTTATCATTTATGTAACATCACACCTAGTACCCAACGTCAACTTTTGTGCTGATTTTGACTAGGTACCTACTTACGTTTGCAGTCAAATGCCGTCCGCGAAGACTTCGCCACCCCATCCAACAAGACTCCCACCCACCTGTCATTTTTAAGGAGTCGATAAGGTCTTGCACATGCATATTATTCCAGTACTTGTTCCCCTCAACTATTAACCTACCCCAGGCATCCCCAAGGATCGCAATCGGCCCGTTTTTACGGCGCACTAAATATTCTCCCGGCGACAATTGCGATTATGAAAAGTGCACCGTTATTTATACCCCACCATCGTTTATTTTTTGTCGCCCCTTTCAAGGGCAATTAAATACCACCAGTCTTAAAACGCTTTGCATATTCCGTAGAGTTTATTATCGACCAGCTAATAAAGATAGTAAATGTCGCAGTAAGTCACTGAAAAATGACGCAGGATGTTTTTGTTTGGTCTTTGTGGGGGCAGCATTTTCAAACGCGCTAAATGTTATAAATAAATCATAAATAACTACATAGGTCATTGGGAGGTGGCTGTAACTTTGATTAATCCAATTGAAAATACTTCAAAGTTTACACCTAGGTAGGTACGTGAACAGTCTCAAAACTTAAAACAAACGATTAGTAAAATAGAACTTCTTAATAACGGGATTAATGAAATTTCCTAGTCGTAGGAATCGAACCGCATTCCCCGGGGACGGGCTGTCAAAGTGCTCCAAACTCGCGCCGCCTGTCTCTGCGACAACTTTTAATAACCTTCTGTATCACCCAAATGGATTTGGGACCCAGCACAATCCGACACTCGTTACGTTTCCAACAAAGTTAATGTGAACGCAAACTTTCATAGAAGGGTGGAAGTACCTGCTTGTGACTAACACTTTAATCATCCAAATAGGTACGGCGTAGCACTATGCTACGCGCTACGGCGTAGAGGTTATAAATTAACTTATTGAAAAAACATTTGCTTAGGTGCACTTTGGTTGGCTCTTTAACTTAAAACCTCTTTGGCTTTTTTAAATAGTTGTCAAAATACAATAACTCCATATTTAGACACCTCTCAACGTTTAAATCTAGGTACTAAGATATTTAATTAGAACTTCGGAAGATCGGAACAGCTTTAAAAAAAACTTATCGCAAAACCCCAGAACCTCGAAACACGAGCGGATCTTTCCGAAGCGTGCATAATGGGAACATCAGGCCTTCATCAAGCCCTGATAAGGCAATCTCGAGTCACTTCCTGGTATCACCCTTCACGGAGCCCCGCTTCTTCCCCGCACCGAAACGAAATTGAACCTTCTAAGATCTGTCTCGGCGTAATCCACGCCTATAATTGATGCGACAATGTCAAACGGGCCCCGATACAGCCGGCTAATCGGAAAAATACAAATCCGTCACAACATGATCGATTGTTGCGACACTGACACACTGAAGTACAAATTGTTAACAGAGTCGATAAACTCGATTGCTTACCGTTTATTTTGACAGAAGACAAACTTTGAAGCTCTGAGATTTCATTAGTTTTCGATACGTGTCTATCATCGACCTTGATCGTAATCGTTTCTTTTGTAATTTTAGCACTTAGGTGAGTGAGTGACAATCACTGAAGTAAAACTCGAGCGATTTCTGCACTCTGGCAATACGGCATGTTAAATCTTGCAAGTAAACAAAATATCAAACCGGATCACTTCTTCCCCGTAACGCGCCAAACGACATTGTTACTGGCAAGAAATTGTGGAAAATTTTCACATTTTTTCGTTTGAAATATTGAATTTTTACATTTATGCCTTTCACACCTCATAACGTAATAATTCTTGGCGGGGCAACCCTTCGTGGAACTTTTCTGTTGCAGCGGCAACATTCAAAATAAATGTTTGGCACTTTATCATCACCAGTGTGTGGCACGCGACTTGCGTTTGCAGTCACTTTATACTCAAACTTGTGTTTACTTTATTTTAGTACGAGAACAATCCCACAAAAATATGATTAAGGATAGATATTTTGTTGTTTGTCCTATTCAGGTTCTGTCATTTTTTAATACGAAGAATCGTTATTTTCTTAGGTATCTACCTAATCTTCTAGCAAGGCAAGCTCAGACGATGGCAATACACCAAATTCATCATCCAGCTTATTAAAATATTTATCAGCAATTCCATGTCACATCCACATGTTAAGAAAACGAATTAAGTAGTTCTAACCCTCGATTCCTCGCGCCTCTGACACAAATAATGTGACCGCAGCATTTAGTCTCTCCGGCCCTCGCAGGGGCATCGAACGATCTCTAATGGCATCCAACCACCAACTGGCCACCGCATTAATCCTTTACCGGCTCTTGATTAATTATTTAAAGTTGCCCGAGGGAGTGCTCTCGGCAACTCCGCAAATTGTTTACAACTGCTTGTTACATTACATTTACACGTCGGGGATCAAATGCTTGGGTTTACGGCTTTACCTGTTTTGGATTGTCTAAATCCCTTGGATTTTAAATAAATTACAGAGGACTTACCTCAAGGAACCTTCATACTTCAAGGAATCTTAAGATTTGTTTGTACAGTTATCGTCTGCTTATAGTTACGTAGAGAAAGTTAAAGTTGAACATACTCAAAAGTTTTAAGACAAAGAAGACATCCCAAAATTCGTTATTTTCGGTTTTACAGTTCCATATAAAAGTTATACCCCACTTACAAAGTAATAATTCAATTCCAACACAGGCTACAGTGATATTATCAAATTAAGTGCGGACAAGCGGACTCTTGACTTGACCGATGTAGTGACCCCTAATCCGCAGTAAATCTTGGGACCAACATACCCTGTCCGCGGCCGGAGGGTTAAACAACCTACTTCGCAATCATTTGTTACCTACACGCTGTAGACAAGACAGGGGTGCGCAATAAAGAAATATTTACATTCCTTCATAATTTAATACCGCCCGACCTTTTAAATTGCCCCGCACGGCACCATGGGAGTAGGTATGCGAAAATAAAATCGAAATAGTTAATCGTGATTGATTGAGCTACCTGTTATTGATGTTCTTGCTTAGATATTTATTCATATAGAATATAGTGACGATATAAATTTGCACGTAGAAGTAATAGACATGTCGATCAAGTACATTAGGTACTTCTTTTTATAGGCATCCTTTTCGCCATAAGTGGACAGAATGACTGCGACTCCTTATGAGTACGTCACTCGTGAGTGAGTGGTGTTCGCGTAGCTGCTGAGTTTTTACGCTAAGAAGAAGAAACTACCAAAATTCCTTAAAAAAAATTATACCGTACACTTGACACACAATTTGATCATCATAGCCACACCAACGATTGAATTCTACCAAATTTTCATTCATATTTAGAATAGGAACGTAGGTATAAGGGGAAGACCACACCACATCAAAAATGGTTGTTCAGTGGTTCGGAAGTGTACACGCAGATAATGTGAACATTATACGAACTGTAGAGCCCGCATAATCGTGCTTATTATGCCGTCAAGCAAAAACTTACTTACTTGCATCTTTCGCACATTCATCCTGGTATATGCGTGCACACGAGTTGGTGACTGGATGTCGGAATTCTTTTCATTTTTATTTTGTTGACTTGTTTTTCAACAGGGTAGGTAGGTTTAAAAGATTATATTGATAGATATAAAGATGGATAGGCTGAAAGATTCCCGATAAAAAAATACGACATCATACTTATTACGAATGAATACTTAAACAAAAGAGTGCAGCGAGGCCTTTGCCCAGGAATCGGACAGAGAAGTCTAGTAGAAAACAAAGATAAAACTCTTCTGGCTCCCAATAGCCAAAAATTAGGTCCGAAAATTACATGCCTAATCCTATACCTACTAACTCATAAGGTAGCACTTACAAAAAACATAGACGATAAATGATATGATTCAAGTATGTACTTACTTCATATTACACAGGTAAACACTTTCGTACCCCTCTATACTAAGACATGATAATTTTGTTAGATGACCAAGGGCTATCGAGTTTCCGGTTCAGTAAACCGATAATTTTGGAATGTTGATCAAGTATACGAACTTATGCACGTTAGGTGAATTAATGCACTGAGTTTAGAGAAACTGTGAGCACCACCTATAAATTATTCTTAAGAATGTAACTCGTAGGTAGGCACTGTTGTTAAAACCCTACATATATAAATAAATAAGGGTAAGCTTTTATTTGTACAAATTAAAAGCAATATTTACTTCAGTGCAACCAAGCGGAACCAGGGGCTGCGTTGATTGACAGCTGCCCTTGTCCAATAGCAATGGCGAGACCTGACGAACACGTCAATCAAACACGAACCAACCCCACCTTATCAACAAAACCAACACACCATAATAACCCTTATCGCTTATAACATAAAAGCCACATCCAGTGCACAGATGACATCGCGAGCCCCGCGGCCGAGCCATCACGTGAACGCGATCGCCCCATTATTCGCCGCCCTTTTGTAATTTGAATTTCGAATTCCAATTCGTATTTTGTGGTAAAATAAAAAGAACACCATTTCGACACAATGGCGTCAAGGGCGGTGTTCTGACATGCGATCAAGTTATTACATTAAAGGAAAGCGTACCCGCGAGCCCGGGCCCGCCTCACAACCATGCTATTTAAAGCTCCCAGGAATAGCATTCTATAACGTTAATTTGAAATCGGCCGTTCATTTATTTTCAAGAACAAATTTTAAACTGTAAACCATTCTAGGAATAGATTTAAAGTACACTTTCAAGCAATTATTAAGTTCGATTGCTTTCATTACAGAGAATGGACTGCCCCGACGACTACGCACTGCTTACACGAACACCCAACTGCTAGAATTGGAGAAAGAGTTCCATTTCAACAAGTACCTGTGCCGACCGAGAAGAATTGAGATCGCAGCTTCATTAGATCTAACTGAGAGACAGGTACGTACTATGAAAATACATAGAATATCATCTTATTTCCTCTTTCTAACAAAACATTCAAACTATCTCATCAAATCTTGGACAATACTACCTACATCCGAACATCCTCTGGTACTTATTGAATTTGCACATTTAATTAGAACTGCCTACTTAAAATAAAAAAAGACACATAACCGCCTCCACATTACTACGACTATGCGTAAAGAACCTAGATACAATATTTTTACTCTTGTTACAGGTAAAGGTCTGGTTCCAAAACAGGCGTATGAAGCACAAGAGACAAACACTCAGCAAGACTGAAGATGGTGACGACAAGGACTCCACCACATCAGAAGGCGGCAAGAGCTCTAAGACGGGGCTTGACAAATTTTTGGACGACGACGGTCCGCTATCCGGCAAGAAGAGTTGCCAGGGTTGCGAGTTACCGCCCGGCGCACTTTGTTCTCCTGCTGAGGATCTACCAGAACTAGCGTCACGCACGCGGAATAATAATACTCCGAGTGCCACCAACAACAATAGCTTTGCGAGCGATGGAGCCTCCAGCGTGGCTTCGTCATCCTCCCTGGACAAACTCGCCGAAGACGACTCACGAGACGGACACCCTCCCCTCACAGCGATGACCGTCGCGCCTAGGAACTTGACCAAGAGGATCAAACAAGAATCTAGGAAGCGGTCACCTTCACTGGACGCCACATGTAAGGTGTCACCGTCTTCTTCTAAAGACGGACTTGGCCCAGTAGTTGGTCTTTCGGATACTGGAAAATACTCATCAGTCAACTTGACACCGTCTTCGACGCCAGGCACTCCATCGAGTATGCATCCGAGTCCACTGGGCCATTATCCTAGACCGTCGCCTCCAAACGCCCCGCCGGGTCCGCCGCACCCTCAGGCTGTGCCCAACGCGATGCCCCCCTACATTATCAGAGGTAACGCGCCACCTGGACAGTTCATGCCGCATCCAGACTTCCGCATGGATTCTAAACCGTTCATTGGAAAGCTTGCGCAATACCCCCAAGGTAACAGAAACTATGAAGGATACGGAACCGCAATTCAGTCGGCTGCTGAACAACACGGATATGTGCGAAATCAGCAGCATACACGACAGGAGGCATCCTCCTCAACAAGAACGACAAACGGCATAGCCTCAAGGCAAGCATACCCACACGAAATGTATCAAAACTATGGATATCCCGCGTATGGAAAGGATCAGGTGGCTTACGGGCACCCAGGATATGACCAATCGCAGAGTTACAGTGGGGAACATATGGGGTATGCTAACAGCCACTATGGGTACCACTATCACGAAGGTGCGCAACATGATCACGGACACAACTATTATGCTGCTGACGGACAAAAAACCGCACATGGGACGGACTATTCGAAAAATTATTATGATGGGAACGCTTACACGCAGCAGGCAGCTGGGTATGCAGCGGCGGGCGCACAGTCGGGCGCGGCAGGCGCGGCGGGCGAGGCCTACAGCGGCCCCGAATGCGCCGACGGCTACGGCTCCTTCCAGCAGTTCTACGAGGCCACGCACGCCGCGCCTGCCGGAGACAACTCCAACTCCTCCTCCGACTTCCACTTTCTCAGCAATCTCGCTAATGACTTCGCACCAGAATATTACACCATTTGAGATAAGGACTTCGCCGAGCAGGCGAGTGATCTGTTCGTGTAAGCTTATTTAAATAATACTGTGTATGGAACGTTTAATTTATAAGGGTTACGGTGTTGACACTCCAGTGTTCGCCCAAGGCGATGACGTTTATGATTGCTATCCACTGCTAATCCTAATCCAATTAAGTTTGTTATATTATAGTTGCTGTAAGAGATGATAATGTAATAAATTGTAAATAAATACTTGTTTCTTAATTATTGTAATAGATAATTAAACAAAATTTTTACTCTGATTCGTACGGAATAAAGAATAAATATTGAAATTGATTAGTTCTATAAAGAATTGCCCAGTTACGAAAACACATATTCGAGAAAATGTGTAAAATTATTTTTAATGAAATATAGCAGTTTTTCCAATCTTCAAGCCATTGTTTGATACTTACGCGGATTACCAATAAATATCTACTGTTGAAATAACGTTTAAATAAATTGTAATTAAAACTGGCAAAAAAAAATACTTGTATCTTAACACCTTTTCACGTGTTCATGAGAGATATTTGAATAAAAAATCATTTTACGACACTTATAATAGAAATTGTTTACAAACTTATGGAATAGTCGTTGCCTTATTTAGTTAATATTGTTTTGTGACTATAAGACATACTGTAGATACATAATAAGATAGTTTATTGTAAGTCATTATTATTGTAGATATCATCAGCTCTATCATTTTGGCCTATTAAAAAATAAATCATTTGGTGTCACGTTTTCTACTTTTACTCCTACTGCCCAAAGAAATAAGTACCAATTTCACATGAATCTACTATCCTGTCCTCTCTTAACAATTTATAAAACACTCTTCCAATCAATAGAGACAGATTTAGAGCAAGTATATTAGTGTTTAATATATTTGCTTATTGGGATTATGGAGCAGTCTGCATTAAAAAAGAATTAAATACTAATCCAGGACCACTACCAAAAAGTATCTAAAACCTGATATACTGAGAAATATTAGTATGTCTGTGGATCCACTGAGTCTAACAAGGGTGATAAATTAAATTTCCTTCTTGTTCATGTTTTTGTCGATACTTTTCTCAGATCTTGTTGGCCCAAAACTTCCCCACTTCCACGGTGTTGTTGGTTGCAGCGCAGAGGTCACTTATACTGCATGTTTTGGGACACAGAGGTCTACATGGAGCATAGTTTGCGATATAGCTCCACATCTACACCCTGCTGCCATTCTGTCAAGGTAGCCCAACTTTACCAGGTTGGACTTACATCTTCCCAATTGTGTCCAGAGACAGTTTAGGAACTTCCGAATGGACTATGAACGGTAAAAAAAATAACATAACATCACGCCTGTATTCGCGGAAGGGTCCACTTATAGTACGCCCACAAATGAAATACTAAATGAGTACAATAGACACCAACTACTGATATTAATTTATTATCAAACTAGATTGTGTGAAATAGAGAGAGATTAGCAAAGTTGTGATCATTTAAATAAACAACCATAGACACTTTTCAATATAATTATTCAGAAACAGAAATGCATTATATTATTATTTGCAAAAGTAAAATTATTTGAAATAACGACATTAGAATCTGGTTAGTTTTATAAAATTAGGTTACATTTTACAATGAAACTCCATGAAATAGTACTTTAAGAGAGATATATAGTTCTCAAAATTTTCCATTTGCTGAAGAATATTAGATATTACATGTAAAATTTGTGATCAGAACATCCCTGTATAGTACTGAGTAGTATAGATACCAAGATTCTAATGCATACTTCAGTAAAGCCTTGTCACAAGACTATAAAATGAAGTAAAGCTATTGTTACTTAAAAAGTATCAAAATATTTTATGAAGCAGATGGTTTTGCCGCTTGCATCTGAGCTTGCAGCTTCATTTCAATCATCATACAAATAGCTTTGTGAACCTTTGATTTCTCTATGCCTAACATTTTTATTTTTTCCATTTGTTCCGTTACAAAAGTCACTTTCCTCTGGAAGTAGTCCTTGGCACCAGAAATATCCTGAAAAACAAAGATTATTTAAAACACAGGTAAATAGGCTTACTGACCAAGTAAAACAGCAAAAGGAACACTAACTTCAATTAATAAATTAGTTTGTTTACCAAACAAAAGGAATCCTAATTAAATGGTGTCATAAGATGTACAGAAATAAAATGCTGTATGGAAGGAGAAGAAAAATTTTGTCATGAAAAATTATGTACACAAGTAAAAAATGGCACTATAATTGTAGAATTTTTATTCTGATTTTCAAGATAATATTTACTTAATATAAAAGCTAACAGTCATAAAATTATAATATTAAAATGTACAAGCATATAATAAAGGAGAGGAAATAATCATAGGGCCTCAAAAAAATTGTACACATTGCTCTCAACAAAATTGCCCAAAAGGCTGGCAGCATTGCCACATAGTATGGCAATGCTGATTCTTTGGCCAAAAAAATTTATTTTGACTTTCTTATCACACACAACTTACTTTCTGTGCATAATATCCAGTTCCTATATCAATAAGCACATGCTCAGTATCTGATATTTCGCCTGGGATGTACATAGATCCAGTCAACGGTACCAGTATGCTTTTGCCTTTACACTCAGGAGTCATTTTCTCAACACATTCTCCTGATTCCATAAACTTTCCTTGAGCTACCTTCAATGTTTGTAAAGAGTCTTGAAATACAGTCATTTCCTGAAAAATATTTGAAAATATATCTTTGAAACCAAAAAACAACTAAACAACTGTTAGCATAACCTAAGTATATCTGACAACAGTAAATTGGTTATTATACAGCGAAATTACTGAATATTATATAAGAAATAACCGAAGTATCCCGTAGGCATTAATTTGCCATTGTATATTTTTAACTTACTTGATCCAATTGCTGTTTGAGTTGGGCCAACTGCTGTAAATTGAGCTTGGATAAATCGATTTGATGCATTCCTGGCGCTGGTGCACTTGATACTGTAGCCATAGTTAATAAAGCTGATATTACACACCTAGTTTAATATGAATAGTAAGTAATTCAAATAAATGCAAGACTTCTCAGCATAATTCGTATGAGGTAACCTCAAATTTTTACCCCACTGCCCACAGCTAAAAAAGACAGTTCTACTTCTAAATTTGAGCTTGTGACATTTGACACTGTCAGAATCAGAATAAGGATGTGCGTTGACCATCGACCAAGTCGAAATCGACAATTGAACTTCTTTAATAGTCAGGTTGCAAGGGGATGCGCTAATCCGCCCGATCATGACCTATGCCAGTGCAGTCTTCGCACACGCCAAGCCCGTTCGCTTCCATAGAATGCAGACCCTCCAGAACAAGTTCCTCCGTAGGATAACAGGCTCCCCCTGGTACGTTCGCAACGAAATCCTCCACGTAGACCTCAGGATTCCCACTATCCGTCAGTTCATGAAACGCATTTCAAAGCGTTTCTTCGAGACCGGCCCGAATCACCGCAACCCTCTGGTTGTGAAAGCCGCTAGCTATATTCCCTCCTCCATTAGTCAAGTCCGCCGTCTCAAGCATGTCCTCACCGATCCCGATGACCACATAACTCTCATTCAGGAGAGCAGTAGGGCCACCAGTACAGTGCACAAACACAGACCGACATTCCGACCTCGCCGCCGAGGTTCCTCGCGAAGATCCCGTCGTAATTGTCCCCCCCGACCCTTGCTCGACGAAGTGCCAGCCCGCGCCGTAGCTGAGCCTGTAGCTTTAAATTCCCCGAATAATAATAATCAACAAAACTTGATCCAGCCTGGGCCATCTTGCTGTCCTCCCGTCAGCGACGCCCTAAGCCGAGGTCCGTACCCCACAGGGGCTGCCCTTAGCGAGCGTTCGCTTAATAATATAAGTAGTTTTACGCCCCTGGCTGGAGGCTTTGAGTCCGCTTAAGGCAGCCACAGGATAGTCCGGTTAAGTAGTCACGACCTCCCAAGGTCAACTACGAGATGCCATACCCAAAAAAAAAAAAAAAAAAAAGGATGCACTAAGGTAGCCCGCAAAATTCAAATTTTCACACTTTTTTTGCAATTTTCAAATCGTATAAGGTTGTAAAATGATCAAAAAATTATTCGCAACCTTTAACAAATAAGAAATTATGCTCAACAATGAGTATAATTCTGTTAATACATGCAAACAAAAACACCCAAATATGTGTTAACATATGAGTCATAAGAATTAAGAATCATCGTTCGATTCAATTAGCAAAAAAAAATGGAAATGAAAATGTCATGATTTCACGGAATCATCAAATTACAGTTTCATATTAACGGATAATATGTTTAACTGCCTGTTAACCACGAACTGTGCAAGTGAACTCAATAGAGACGTGCATAGTCGATTTTCAATTCAATCAACAGGTGAACAACACTTCTTTTTGGTTGATTCTGGTAACAACACTGCCAATCTTCATTGTTCATTTAATTAAAAAAAAAATAGAATTTATTTTAGCTTGCTCCAGTTGCTACGCATGTATTAACATTGCTGCTGTCCGAATTAGGATGTAATCGATTTGAGCGCGCTTTCATCCGTTCCGAGCAATATCACTGTGAGCGAATTGGCAACTGTTATAATCGTGTTATCTAAATCGGAACGCTAATTATCGATGTGAGCGCTGTCAGCGATTATGGTCTACTCGGAATGCGGCGTTAGTAATCTGTGATCTGTGATTTATTTGCTATTGCTATTCGAGATCGGAGACAGCGGATTTTTAGATTATTTTGGAATTTGTGTAGATGTAAAAGCACGAAATAACGTGCTACGTAGTCGTGTCACGTTTCATAAAAGTGCCGCTTAAATTAAATATTGAGCCAATAGTTTTCATTTATTATTTGTTCTAAGGTGAACTTAACCCCATTAAAACCTCGTCATGTCTGTCACCAATTTGGATACTATCGAGAATTTTCAAAATTTTATTAGGTAAGAAAATGATTTTCAATTAAAATTTCTATTACATTCTATCAGAAGATTAATTGTGTTTGAGTCCTTTCAGTGGAGTTTTTAATGTGACTTATCTTTTATTTTATAATTCAAACATTCTACAACTTCTGTAGTATTTAGTTCAGTTAGTTTACTTTTACATTAGGTACATTTTGAGCTTCTTTTTGCAAGGACCATGAATTGTTATCTACCATTGTAAAGCTAAAATGTATATCTAATTGTTTTTATCAGTAATTATTATCAAATTTGTTTCACCTATTCCTAAGGTCACCAATGATAACAAAATACTATTAACTTTTCCATGCCTGATTTAGGCATGGAAAATTGGTTTCGATGTGACATGCTTTGTTTATTCTGATACAAGCAGATTATCCATCTAAACAAAACACTGATATGTATAGATAAATATTGTGATAACAGCAATCAGCCTACCCTACTGAACTGTCTCTGAACTGATCTAGAAGTTTTGTGTTCCAAGTCCAATGATTAACATGAAATACTTTTATTTTCAGGGCACCTGTGTTAACAGTAGTTCATTTTTCTGCTGAATGGGCAGAACAATGCAAGCAAGTCACAGAGGTGCTAAAGGAACTGGTAAAGCTACCTGAAGTACAATCCAGTGGTAGCAAAATAGCTTTATGTGATGCTGAAAAGTTATCGGAAATCTCATTGCAATTTAAGGTAAATATAGTCCTCACATTGAAGGTGGATGCTCAGCTGCAGCGCACCATATTTGGAGTTTACAAAAGAATTTTGTTATGAAATGTTCTTAGGTTGGACAAATTTCCAAAGTATGACAATTGATAGGAATTATTCAGTAAACATGTCATTCCTAGTCGCATTTTGATCAACATACAACATAAAACACCTCTGTAATTCTCAAAAAAACAAAGAAAATGTATATTTGGCCATCTAAGCATCCTTAAATCAACAAAATACACAAATGCAAATAGAATGATAATGTAAATTGTAAATAAAAGAAACACTTGAGTAAATAATATGAGCACTTCCTTAAAAAATATTGAATGTGTCTAAGAATACAATTAACAATAGAGCAATGATGTAGCATAAATGAAATGGAAATAAGTTGCTAACTAAATAACTTTAATTTCCAGGTTGACTCTGTACCAACAGTAATTTTATTCAAGAATGGCACGCAGTTAGACAGAGTTGATGGTGCTGATGCTGCACAAATATCTTCCAAAGTGAAGGCCCATAGTAAAAATAAGACTGCCCTGGGGGATGTAGCTCCTGTGAAACTAGAAGATAGACTGAAAGCCTTGATAAATAGACATGATGTTATGGTGTTCATGAAAGGCAACCGAGAGCAACCTAGATGTGGTTTCAGTAAAACTTTAATCCAAATCCTTAATGGAACTGGGTAAGAATATTACAATATTAAATAGAGTACTTCTGCCTATGGCTTTGCCCGCTTAGATGTCGAAAATTATCTCTCGGGACATGCCATTCAACGGTTAAAGTGTGAAAAGGTAACAGACAGACAGATAATAAATGCAAATAATCTTTTTATTTTTTAAACAGGGTTTTATGATTCTAAATGTCTAACCTGGTCCACTCTAGCACAGCCATTGACCACATATTACCTACATATTTCCCTTATACTTCAGAACTGATGTAATAACTTTTAATTTAAATTTAAAAATAATACCACAAGATACGGGTTCCATGTATATTTCCAGTTACTTAAATTACTTAAAAATAGTGGTACACAAAATGTTCAATATTCATATTTTAAATTCATATGATTATTGAATTTTTGGGGGATGATTTTACAAAAACAGTGATCAAGAATTTTTCATGTTTCTTAAAATTAACATTTTCATGTCCCTAACTTATGAAATGCTAAGTTTCCCTTACAAACTTTCATCGCCTATATCACTCTCCTTTTGATCTAGTTTAGGGGACTGTGTCCTTCCCCAGGATTTGCCATCTATATCCATGCAAAATTTTATCGAAACCCATTCAGTGTTTTAGGCGTCAAACAGACAGACAGAGTTACTTTCGAGTTTATAATATTAGTTTTGTAAATTATTAGTTGCATAGATATCAAGCAATTATTAATTATTTTAAATAAGCAATATTGAGGGACAGGAAAGCAAGAAAAGTAGACTGTCTCATACTCAGCACCACTACACATCATTTTGTGGTAAAATGAAAGTGACTCATAATACTAAAAGCTCATAAAAGTGGTGGGAATGTTTGTACCCATAGAGTTATAATTTTATACAATGGCATACTCTGTCATAAGTGTAATATAAATGTTTTTGATAACATTGCTCTGATTGTTTTCCGTTCTGCCCTATTTACACTTTGGGATCAACAATAATAATAGTGACTCGTCATTGTTTTCTAGGGTGCCGTATGATACATTTGATATTTTGACTGATGAAGAAGTACGTCAAGGCCTTAAGGAATATTCAGACTGGCCTACCTACCCCCAACTTTATGTTAAAGGAGAACTAGTTGGAGGCTTAGACATCATCAAGGAGCTACAATCTAGCGGGGAACTAGATGCTACACTAAAGCCTGAATAAATGGTTGATGCCATGTAGGTACTTTAATTTATTGCAATAAAAGGATGATTCTAATAAACTGTTGTTATCATTTTATACTTTTTGCTACTAAACTTTGAATAAAGCGATTGTAAGATACTAAATACCGTTTCACCAGTATGATATCCACTTTGTCTTATCCAGACCCGGGAAGGAACGCGGCATTGGCCAATAGTAGAAAACCAAGCACATTTGTTTGAGTTAGGATCTAGTTAAAAACCTATAGCCTATTTAAATAAGGGTTTAGGTAGTCTATTTGCCAGTTGCGACGTTATGCGTCAGCGACACACTACTATAAATTAGACTATGGCAATGACGCAAAATAACATATTTACATACCAGTACATTTTAGAGAAAATACTTTGGAAGAAGATATCCAAATGTTTACCTTTTTTTTTTGGTTGGGAAATCATGAAATGACTTCTCCCGCGAGCGGGAGGGCGTGTCAGACTTTTGCTGACTAAAACCCACCCGTGTTCCTTCAGTTGCCTGTGCCGGGCCACGGTTACTCTTTCGAATTACCCGCGACCCTGAGGCGTCGCACAGTGGGTCGAAACTATGATTTTAGTGACTTAGGGCTCAACTTTGCTTTTTCACTTTTTTTTTTATGCGGATGGGTAGAGCTCATTAACCTCAATAATAATTGTTCTGATGTATTATTTCCTAAACTTTATACTTTGGGTAGAAAAATGTGTTTTGTTATTTTTTTGTATGGAGCGGCTCAAATAAACTTAAATTCCTGCTAAGTAGCGTGTGATCCCGCGTTGAAACTTTATTTTTCATATACCTTGTCTGGTCTATTATCATTTGATGCTATAAACAAATGCATAAAGTTGCAACTCTGCCAAATAAATGGATCGAAAAAAATGAAAAAATACATAGAATAAAAAGCTTCATTTTTTACTTTCGTAAGTTATTTTAAGTTAAATTTGATATGGAATAGTAAGTAAAAGCACGTAATAATACACATAATTACTTAGCAACTAACAACAATACATTTAAAAGGTCCCTAATTAGCTTAAATTTACTAATACTACATATATTAGTAAATTTAAGCTAATTAGGGACCTTTATTTAAAAATGTGGATATGAAATCAATTAATTTCTATTTGTGTGTTTAATTACTGTAATTAGCTTAACCTTTTACCTTATAAAATAACAATGTTTTTCACTTTTAGTCATTACTGTAATATTAATTAGGATAATTAGTTAATGAGGGTAGTAGAAAAATTAGTAAACATTGTTTGTCACTGGATTCTGGAAGTATAAAATGACCATAATTTATTATATACTAACTAGTGTTCGTTTATTCGTACTACTACTAACATCTCGTGATTCTGATCGTCCCTTTTTCGTTATAATGGATAATTTAGTTAACAATTTAGATTTATTTATGATTTTAAGAGAGCAGGTCAAGTCACTGTCGGATAGTCAAAAATTCTTTCAATTCCTACAACATAAAATAAACGTGACCGAAGAGAACAGTGTTGAGCTCCAAAAATTCTGTACGCGCTTTTGTTCAAATATAAGTGCAAGATGGGAACGAAGTAGTCGCACGTTAGCACAGTTTGTAAGAAAAAATGGTGATTGGTTGGAACGTGCAATAAACTGGCCCGAAGGAATGATACCTGAAGCTGTGAACACTGAACAGGAAAGGCTCGAGATTTGTAATACTGAAGTTGTCGAAAATCTACCACCATCTACTACAGAAGCTTCGACATCTACATTTACACCTCGAAAACCTTTCGAGGAATTGGGCTCCAGGCAAAAACGACGACGCGTTGATCAAATTAACCAATCGCTTTCGTTATCCCCGGATGAACTTAAAGCTACTACAATTGCTAGTTTAAGAAACACCGGAAATGAGGATGTAGGAAAAATTATGAACCATTTACTAAATCACCCCGAAGATCTAGAAAAAGTTAAAGAGTGTTTAAGTACAAGTAAACCGAAAAGTAGTACATATTCACCCGATAAGGCACTGTCTTTATTAGTTTCACTTAAATTAAGTAAGTGGCAGTATATAAGCCTAAGAGAAGCAGCAAGTGAAAATAGGTCTGATTTATACCCTTCTTATTATAAAATAAAACAAGCGAAGGCAAAATGTTATCCAGGGAAAGAAGACATAATTATAACTGAAGAAGGAGCTGCTATTAAACTGCAAGCTTTACTCAACTTGACGGTATCTAGGCTTTTAGAAGTGATTACTTTAGATTTGGATTCGCCAACTGAGTTACTGCTAATAAGCAAATGGGGTTTTGATGGAGCCTCAGGTCAAAGTAATTATAAACAAAAGACTGAAGCAGAGTTTGATGACTCAACTATCTTCATGGCCAGTCTAGTTCCTATAAGGCTTCAACAATGTGATGGAACAATTGTTTGGGAAAACGATCGACCCTCATCAACTTTCTATTGCCGTCCGATAATGTTCAAATTTACCAAAGAAACGCAGTCAACAGTGGTAACTATAAAAGCTAGCATAACCGAAGAAATAGAAACACTTCAGCCAATCAAGTTCAATCAAGTTGAAGTTAAGCATCAATTGCACTTGACGATGATAGACGGCAAAATATCGTCATATTTGTCAGACACATCTTCAGCTGTCTGTGATATCTGCAAAGCAAAACCGTCAGAGATGAACAATTTAGAGTCACTTGCTCAAAAAGAGAACAACGAAGAAGTGTTCCAGTATGGAATGTCATCTTTACATGCCTGGATAAGAAGCATGGAGTGCTTACTTCATATCGGTAAATATAATTTTATTAGTTCATAATTTTTTTCACGTTATATAGTTACTTGTGAGATTTTTATTTAAGTGATATTTCTTTTTGTTTGCAGCTTATCGTTTGGACTTCAAAAAATGGAGTTGCAGGGGCGATGACAAAGAAAAAATGTCACTCAGAAAGAGCGCTATACAGCAAGCGTTTAAGAAAGAATGCGGTTTACTTATTGACGTAGTCAAGCAAGGAGTAGGCACAACCAATGATGGCAATACTGCCAGAAGATTTTTTAGGGATGCAGAAACAACAGCTCGCATAACAGGAATAGATAAAGATTTAATAGAAAGGTTTCATGTGATTCTTCAGACGGTTGCATCTGGAGAGAGCGTGGATCTTTCTAAGTTTTCCGAATTTTGTAGAGATACTGCACAATTGTACGTTCACTTATATCCCTGGTATTATATGCCTTCCAGTATACATAAATTGTTAGTACATGGGAGTGATATAATTAAGCACTTTGGTGCCATACCTATAGGTAAACTGTCGGAAGAGGCAGCGGAAGCTCGTAATAAAGATTTCCGGAAATATAGAGAGAGTCATTCTAGAAAGGTAAGTAGAACGGCGACAAATGAGGATATTATACACAATCTTCTTTTGTCTTCTGATCCAAAGATCACAAGTCTAAGACCTCGAATGGTGAAACAAAATATAATGGTTCTCTCTCCAAAAGTCAAAGAGCTTCTGCTGATTTTTCCCACAGAATCCGATATAGATTTTATTGATGTAGATAATTTACAAGATAGTCATAGCGATAGTGAATAAGATTTTTTGGTAGTTTGTAAGTTTCTTGTTTTTTTTATTAGTTTATAAATGTCAAACTCATAATTGAAAGGAAATAGTAATGTTTGATGTTGTTTATAGTTAGTTTTTAGTTTGCTTGTGTTAGTTGTAGTAATGTTAGTTTACCTTTACTAATTTGTATTATTATGTACCTATCTTTACTCACTATTCAGTATTAAATCTAACTTAAAATAACATTTCATAAACATGTTAAAGTCATTAAAACAAAGAAATTGAAATTCATAGATCCCTAATTAGCTTAAATTTACTACTACTACATATATTAGTAAATTTAAGCTAATTAGGGACCTTTTAAATGTATTATGATTAGTGTGATTAGCTTTAAATTTACTAATACTACATATATTAGTAAATTTAAGCTAATTAGGGACCTTTTAAATGTATTATGATTAGTGTGATTAGCTTTAAATTTACTAATACTACATATATTAGTAAATTTAAGCTAATTAGGGACCTTTTAAATGTATTGTTGTTAGTTGTTAAGTAACTATGTGTATTATTACGTGCTTTTACTTACTATTCCATATCAAATTTAACTTAAAAGAACTTACGAAAGTAAAAAATGTAGCTTTTTATTTTATATATTTTTTCATTTTTTTCGATCCATTTATTTGGCAGAGTTGCAACTTTATGCACACGTTAATAGCATCAAATGATAATAGACTAGACAAGGTATATGAAAAATAAAGTTTCAACGCGGGATCACACGCTACTTAGCAGGAATTTAAGGTTATTTGATCCGCTCCATACAAAAAAATAACAAAACACATTTTTCTACCCAAAGTATAAAGTTTAGGAAAAAATACATCAGAACAATTATTGTTGAGGTTAATGAGCTCTATCCATCCACATGAGGAAAAAAGTAAAAAAGCAAAGTTGAGCCCTAAGTCACTAAAATCATAGTTTCGACCCACTGTGCGTCGGCCCTATCAGACCCCGTCATTTTGTGCTGACACCTCTTTGAGGCGCGCGCGGAAAACGACGTGCCATCGACCCGGGCCTGGTCCTTACCGGACGGCGAGCTACCCATTGCTCGCTGTCCGCAAGCCCGCGCCTACGGTGGCCGAGAATCTGCAGACGACACCCGACGCCCAGGGCGTCTCCTGCGGCGACTAGAAGCGTGAGGGCGCAAGGCTCTCTGACTCACGCGCTCCGCCGCTTCGTAGAAGGAGGTGTCTGCTTTCCATTCCCTCTCGCTCTATACCATGGCGTGGACCAGGGCCGGACGCGAGTGATCGCCGCCGCCGATTGCCTCCGCGAGGACACGGCGATGCTCCACCCAAGCTGGGCAGACCTCGAGCGTATCACCGTGTCCTCCGGGCGATCCACACAATGGTGACACTCGGGCGTTTCCTCCCGCCTTATGCGAAACAGGAACCTCCCGAAACAACCATGTCCGGTGAGGACCTGTGTCAGGCGGGAGTTGAGGTCGCCGTGGTGCGTCTCTAACCACTCCTCAAAAAGGGGACTTATCGCCGCTATTGTGGCATGCCCAGCACTAGGTTGCGACAATCGCACCCTTAATGTCGCCATGAGATCCCGCCGGAGCTCTGTCCTCTTTACCGTGATTTCTGGCGGCAGCGGAGTTACACCCCGGCGTTTGCCTCCAGATCCTATGGCGGCAATCCGGCAAGGAGGCTCGCCGACTCGCAGCGCTGCCACCGACCACCACTGCCATTGGCAGCGAGTTTGGTATAATGAGAGGCAAAATAAATCGACTAAAAAGCGCATGAACAAAATAAGTACTATTTATCTCGTGTTTTTGTCTATGTATGACAGCTGACACTGGTGACTGACAGTTTAGTCTACAGTACTTGGTGACTAAGGCCGCTTTCCGAATTGAGCTGTAATCGATTTGAGCGCGCTTACGTCCGTACCGAATTAGCGTGAGCGCGATAACGATGTCATGTGAATCGTCATAGATGACGTCATGACATGCGCCATCTTGCGATAACGCCGACCATGCCCTTTAGAAATATCACTGTGAGCGAAATGTTGACAGTTCTCAGCTGTCATAATCGTGATATCTAAATCGGTACGCAAATTATCGATGTGAGCGCTGTCAGCGATTATGGTCTAACTCGGAATGCGGCCTAAATTGTGACTGACTGACAGTATGAAGAACCAAAACTATCAAAACTTTGCGAACCTTACCATAAAACAAAACTTAAAGGGATTATAATTTATTAACTTGGTAGATGCTGTATTTGTGATTATATGATCTGATTTTCCTGACTTTCTTTCGCGTAGATATGGAAAAGTTATATACTTATAACCCAAGTATGCTTATCCTTTAATCAACCTATTTCTTACTGCGTTCGTGTACATGTATTTAAATATTTTTCTGATTGTGTTTCTATCTATTATCTTTATCTGATAATTAAAAAAATGTAATTGACTATTCTTTTGTAGAAATAATGAGTAAAACGAGGACGGCGGGTGATGGAATGGAATCGGACGAAAACGCGTCAGAAAGAGTTCAAAATGTGGATTCTAAGATTACAGCTAGCCCAACTAGAAAAGATAGTTTATTACCCGCTCGTTTAGTGCAAGTGTACGCTACTAAAGTGTTCAGATCAGAGAAAGCGAAGTCATTAAGTGGGAAGAAAACAAAGTTTGTGCCTTACGAACCCTATCCTGCAGCTGTAATGCCAATCACACGTAAACTTGTTACAAAAGACTTGAAGAAGTCGAAGAACAACATGGATATTAACACCTTGATAACTCAGATGTCTCAAATGAGTACAAACTTAAATGAATTCAAACCTCGTCAAAAACTGAACTCCACAAGTGATAAGTCTGGTCCAGATGTTGATAGACCCAGTCCTGAAACGATTGAGATGAAGAAAAAAATTGATAGCTTAACACATGAAAATGAAACTCTGAAAGAACAGTTAAAGCAACAAGTTCAGGTAAATAATGAATATTTATCCTTTCCTATAATCATAAGTTGTTTTGTTTGTAAAAGAGAATCATAGGATATGAATAAACAGATTATTTACAATAGTTCACTTACAGGTTTAACTCTATGAAAATAATGAAGTAATTAATTTTATACATTTTGGACAAGTAAATATTTTATATTGTAACTGTATGTGGCAGCATCTACACCGCCACATGCAAACAAACGCATCAATCCTGCATCGCGCAAGCAGAGTTTACCGCGCAGATAGCATATATACAACTTCCCGACAACAATCATCGGGCAGTTGCCCACCAGATACGACATCCATCTGGTCAGAGGATCCTCCCTTTTCCAAGAGTATGAGTGAACTTTACACCCTGTTCCTCATATCTCCTCATGTAGAACACTGCCCTGGGGACTTACTCTTGAAACTAATTTTAATTCCAATCTAAGACCAATACGATTCCAATGTTAATTTTGCAGTCACGTTATTCGGTACTCTTGAAAACAATTTGTCGACATTGGATTGAAATTGAGATTGCCCCGAGATCGTTTTGTTACATGTGAAGTTGGCTACGCTACGGGCCGCAATAGTGTTGTTCAACTCATTACGATAAACCGGTGATAGGGCTTTAAAATCCTTTATCCTTTGAATAACAAGGCTAATAAATAAATAATTGTATAAATAGTTCTTTAATTGACAAATTGTATTACATTCATTTGGGCGTAAGAAAATGATTAAAATCATACAATTAACCATGACATTGTCTGCATGCGGTAGGATCGTTGCCTACACTTCAACAAAAAAAAAAGTCGGCGTAGGAGTTCTCCAATTTCAAAAATAAAGTTAAGTGGTTTTAGAAGTGAACTCGAAATGCAAGTTTGACTAAACATTAGAGATATTGTTCGCGTTTGGTTTGTTTGTAATAAGAAATAATAATTGTTCGTTAATTAACTAATAGTTCTTTAAAAATGGTAAGTACAATCATACTTTCTTGATTAATGTAATGTTTTACGTAATTATATTTTGTATTACTGACATATTTTTGTTTTGTTATTCTAGTTATTTTCTTGGCCTATATTTTATAATTATAGTTGTACATAATCAAAGTTTTTCAATGTCAGTAACCTACAATGACAAATTGTCCTAGTTACGCTCAATTAGAAGGTTTGGTGGAATTCTCGGAGCAAAACCCAGGCATAGCTAAAGGTTTTCATCGGACCGCCCAAGGCAAATTAGAAACGAAGAGGAAATGGGCAAATTTGACAACAACTATAAATTCTCTTGGAGGAGCAAATAAAAGTGGGGACGACGCTGGACTACGGTAATAATCATTATATACCTACAGCAATTTCATTAAAATTACACAATAGATAGATTGGTGGCGGTGTTGGGTGGACAAGAGTTTGCGACTTGAGATTCAAGAGTTACAGTAAACCCATTTCCTCAAATAGTAATTTATTTTAATATTTTCATTTTAGTTAGGTACCTGCGATATTTATTTTATACTTACAATATATTTTATTGATCTAACATAATCATTTCAATGTTTCAGATTAGACCTACTGGGTCACCGTTGTGGTAGAGGAATCATACTTTGCACAGGGTACAAGAAGACTCATAAATGCATGAAATAGAAATATCCCCTATTCCTGGCACGTCACACAATGATGCAATACCGGCATCATCCACAAGTAAGTCTTTGTTCGTTTTGTTTAGGAATGTTTAAACATTTTAATAAGCTATCCATCAGTCATACAACCCAACATAAGTGTGTAACATTGAAGTGTTTTGGACCACATCATCAATTTTGGGCTACAGCTAAATATAACTTCAGCATTATTTATTGACTTGTTTTTTGTTACAACTCAGAAGTTGTAACAAAAAAACTAGGGTTTGGTGAAATGCCGATTTTACATTATGATTTTTTGATATTTCAGTACCTGCGCCTCCCACGCCACTTCAGAGTACCATACCACCACGACTGGAATGGTTTGCGAGTACGAAGCGCGGCGGGTTGAAACGGAATTGACTACAGCGCAAGCATTTGCTCAATTGTTCGAACACATTGGCACTTGGCAGTATCGCAAGTGCTTTGATGTCTATTGCTAATGCAATTTCGGATGCAATTAGAAATGTGCCAAATCCTTAACAAATTTGCAATTTTTTTGCCACCTATTATTTAAAATGCATAAGCGATGAATGTCAAAGCTTTATTTATTGCTAATGTTTTCGGTAAGTCTTGAAATGTTTGCGTCGCAATTCAAATACTTTTTTGTTGTTTTATAAGATTTGATATTTTATTGTTAATTTTTGTCATAGTTTTATTAATAAGTAAATAAAAGTACATTTAAGTAAAAAAACTATGTATTTAGTTCTCCATTTTTCAAGAAATATGTAGATAGTAAGGGTCTATAATTAATCCCTTTTGTAATATTGTTATAACAATTAGGAATAATTATTTATAAACATAAACTGTAGAAATACAATGTCACAAAAAGCACGAAATACATTATCAAAGAAAAAAGGTAAAATGTTTTAACTAAAAACACAATTTTTATCTAAAAAAGTCTTTAAATTCGTCTTCATTCATAGAAAACGTTTTGTCCGTATACCGCTCTATCCACCGCTCATCTCGTCTTAGTTTCAATAGTTTTTTATGGGAATTACGTAAAACACTGTATATTACTGCTAATCGTGCCATATTATGCACTTATTACTCACTGAAGACCACTCAAAACGCAAAACAATTTCTAAAAGGTTACACTTTTGTTATTGGAAAAATCACGATCAACAAACAATCCCAACGCAATACACAGCTGTCAAAATAAACTCAAGAGTAGCGTCCAAAGCCCGATCCCGATTCCAGTTAGTTCCTCAAATGGACACTCAATTTCAAAACAATTTGGCGCTAGCGTCGAACTCAAGAGTACGAAACGTCAAAATTCCAATGTCGATCGATCGGAATTGAATTCAAGAGTAAGCACCCTGTACTGTTGTGTCCTGTTAATAAATTAAAATAATAACCATGCAGGCACCTTATCATAATTATATAACATGACACAAGCCCCAACTGTTTAATCAAGGTTAATTTGAGTTCTTTAAACTTCTATCTCAACAGCAAAATTGCATCATGGTATGATTTAAAGTATGGTGTTATCTGCAGGTCAACAAAGAACTTAAAACAATGCTGGTGGCATCTATGGGTGAGGACCTTGAGACACAAGTACAATCTCTGAATGAAGATAAAAAGCATTTGGCGAGTGCTCTGCTCAGTTCCGCACAACATTTGTCTACTCATCAGGTATGTTATAAAACGTCATCATCATGAGGTATGTTATAAAGCTTTATCATCATCCTCTTGCCCTTATCCCAATTATTTGGGATTGGTGCAAAATGTATTTTTCTTCCGAACTTCCCTACTAGTTGCCATCTCAGAGGTCACCCAGTTTCTAGCCATATCATCTTTCACACAGTCTATCCATCGTTTCTTTTTTCTTCCCGTACTGTTATAGCCATCTTAATTAATTCTCAAAACTTTCCTCACAACATTTACCTCGTTTTATGTTATAAAACTTATTATAATAACTAAATTTCTGTGGACTTGGGGTGAACAAAACGTAAGAGACTGGATACCAGGATTTTGGGTAATTTTTTTATTTGGAAAAAAAAACGTTACTACATTACATATAACACTTAGTAGAATATAGGATAAAATCAATCCAATAACCACTACATTTTCCACATATTTAGAAAGAGGTATGCTATGATAAGGACTCTATGATAATCTACTCGTAGTTATTATTTACATTCAAGGAAACATTATATTGTTACAAACTAACAAACTAGTCAGTTACCACAAGATGTATCTAAGTTTTTCAGTACATTATAACTTTATTTCAAAAAGCATTTTTATTTAGTATAAATATATCAATATCTGTGAAGTGTTCATTGTACATTTGCGTGAGACGCCGAAGTGGCGTTTGTCCGGCATGATACCTGATCAAACACTCTGTAATCGCGCACTACACGACGATGAATTGATCTAGGAACTACAAGTTTAATATCATTACTAAGTTCTACACAATTTATCTTATTTTGATAAACGTCGTGCAGTGTCATTACTTGCAGAAGCATTCAGGTATGGTAAAAAAAATAAGAAAAAATGAAACTTGAAGGTGACCCCGAGAGCCGGAAGGTAGTACCTCTCAGGTAATCAGCCCCGTGGAAGGCCAGTAGAAATTCCTCGGTAGATTTAAAGGTAGAATAAGCACCCACAATTGTAGGCGCTTATTCCAGGGATGCAAAACTCGCGTCTCCCTGGGTGTACCGTGAAGATAGATGATAACAAAAACACCATAGGGAGGCGAACGAGGGATTCAAAAATCCGATAGATATTTACTCTGGGACCACTCCACGGGTCCTTTGGTTTAGGATTATGGCATTTATAAGCCAAATGCCCAAGATTAATTATGATTCCATTTAAGGAAAATTAGGAGACCTGTCACCTTCACGAACAAAGATTGCAAAAGTGACTTGTCAAATTTTGACGTCCAAACGTCAGCCGAATGTATCACATATAAAAAAATGACAACTAGAAATCGTTCTGAAATCGACTATAATTATCAAAGACATGTAACGGTATAAAAAAAACTCGTTACAATAGTTCGTAAGAATTTTCGTTGAACTTTTTCAATGGCTATTTTATATTGATTGTGGTGCCGATTCTCTTGTACACCGAACTAAACTAACTAAACTATCACTAAAATTGCTTACTTTTTACTATGAACATCTTGAAGCTATTCTGCGAAAAATAATCTCTAAATTTAAAAATAATGTTGACACAACTATAATCGAATTTGACAATCGCGAGTGCACATGTTGTTTTTTTTTTTCTTTTGGTTTCGCAACGCCTTTGTTAGAGCCGGAGGCAGCCTGGGGCAGCCTCGACGTGTTTTATATGGAAGTTTTGACTTTTTGTGTTGAAAATATGTAGAGATTTGGTGGTTTCAGGCTTACAAAGGGGGTCGAAATTTTCATTATTTTTGTGATAGGACACACCGTTTTCGAGATATGAACAAAAAAAGAAAAAGAAAGTTAAAGTACCGTTTTTGCACGTCGAAGTCGAGGTGTTGGTGTGAATTTTAGTCCACGCCACCTAATTTTATTCCACACCTTTTTAATCGCGATTAAAAATAGTCAGATTCATGTTCAGATTTAGTTAGACAATAAAATTTTTAGTTAAAAAACGTAAAATTCAGAGTAGCAAAATTGCCATTTTCACTAAATTAATAACTCAGTGCAATCTTGGTGCTGTCAAACTAAAATATAGTTAAATTGTGTCACTATAGTCAATTTCAGAATGGAAAATCGTCATTTGACAAAATTAAACCAAATTTTAGTGATTTTTAGTCTAGTTTAGAGGCATTTGTGACAAGAGAATCGGCACCTGTATAGCGGATCCCATATCAGACAGGCATATTCAAGCTGAGAACGAATAGGTGAACGATACAGATGTTAAAATGTGCAAGGGTGCCTGAAGTTGGTAGCTGTTCTGAAAACAAAGTTGTACATTTTAAATGCTCTGGTTATGATGCTTTCAATATGTAGATCCAAATACATTTGGATCTACATATGGAAAGCAACATCATTTATAGTCAAATAGTATTCGTATATATCCAAGGTTCGTCACTCTGTTTAGTATCACTGCATCACATTAGGTATAATCATATTTTCTAATAGTTTTGTTTTTATTAAAGCTGATGATATGGCTCTATCTAACATATTAATTGTACAGTATTCAGAGAGACGGTTAAGATCGCTCTGAAGTTCTGAGGAGTCATTAACATTTTTATGGTTATATATAATTTCAAATCGTCTGCATAAGAAAATTTGTGTATTTAAAGCACATATTTATGTCGTTTATGAGTATAACAAAAAGTAGAGGTCCTAATATAGAGCCCTGAGGAATGCCGGACGACATCCCCGCACTTCCCGACTTGTACCCTTTCATCACGACTATCAGGCTGCGATTAGTAATATATGAGCAAAACCACCGCAGAACGATTTCATGGTCCACTCAAATCCAAAGTGATATCAAATGCCTTCCTAAAACCGTAAATACAGCATCCACCTGAACTCCTTTGTCGATACTATGGAAGAGGATATTCGAGTAAATTGCTAAGTTCGTCATAGTGGATTTTTGGTTTACAAAACCGTGTTGTTCAGGTGATATAGTTATGGGTGAAGGGGTAGATAGATGGCATTATCAACAAGCTTCTCGAATTGTTCCTGCAGTATGTCGTGCTATTTACTGGTCACCCTGTAGATATGGTGTAATAAATCACACTGACCTGAATAATTATTTGGTGATGACCATTGGGCAGTTATTGTAGAAGGCTGGTAAACAGACTGGAAAAAGGAGGGATACAAGTTACAAATTGTTTCGGGATCTTGCGAAGTTCGGTTTTTGTAATATCTGCCTTGGTTTTTTGTTAGAAATATGTAAGACCAGAAATATTTATTGTGTTTGGGGATAGAATCTGCAAGAACCCTCTACAGAAGTAACATATTCACCGTAAGATTTTGTAGCCTCACTTTTAAAGTGGGTTCTATATAAAGAAAATATTTCATAATCCGAGTAATTTTTCCACTTGATCCAAGCTTTACGTTTGTTTTTATAAATATGTATGAGAGATGGGTTCAACCATATTGGGTATCGTGCTGGTTTAGATTTTGAAAGCTGCACTTTTTTTTAACAATGTCGTAAATATTTTCATAGAATTAGTTTACCCGCATTCTCTGCGGGGAGTTGATCATTATCCAAGAGACGTCCATCAACTCTTTATTCAGAAGATCGTTATTGGCTTTAAAAAAAAATGTTATATGGGGTTATGATTCATAGTGCTAATGTTAGATGTGAAAGGAATTATAATATAAAATGGAGGATGATGAGCGTCTATTGGGACAGATATCGAGTCCTGCGGTTGCATCACGGAGCATTCAGTTATGGACTTGTGCATCACTAGGGTTGAGCTTTTGAAAGGCCCAATAGTGTAGCTTGACTGCACATTTCTGTTTTAAGGACAGTTAAACAAAACATGATTTTGGTGTAGAATTCTTTTTTATTGTTTGTTTTTCCATAACTGCATGGCAAAGGACTCCACTGAATGAGGAAAAAAGTCTAGTTATTAACGATGTTAATATTCATGCTTGTTATTCGTATTCAACAGCCCCTGATAATATTTATTTGTTTTTTAGGAACAAACTGAATGGCTAGCAGGGCAGTGTGAAGTATGGAGGAGTAAATTCCTTGCAAGCAGGTAAAATTTAAATCCACTTTTAAAATGAATATAAGACAATTAATTTAATGAATGGTTGAAACTTGTTTACCCCACTGTGTTTTCGTGATGCCTAAAGGATTTCAAAACGTGTTGTTGTTGAACCATAAATGAATGGTTAACTTATGACTAAGATTGTTTCCAGCTTGATGGTAGAAGAGCTAGCTCAATGTAAGAAGCTATTGAACGAAAAGACTGAAAATTTACAACAAGCAATAAAACAATTACTTGACGAACGATGCAGGGCACGAGACATGATGTTATGTACGTACAAGAACTTGTACAGTCTCCACGAAAAGTGGCTTGAAAATATCGCAATAACTGAATATGTGGGCAACAGCAGCATGTACAACCGTCCCATTGGGAACCTCAACTTTAACGCGACTATTCCACATTCGACAAACATACTGGATATGACATCAGTCAACCTGAAACTGTCGGAAAATATCAGTAGTTCTGTCGAAAAGCAAGATATTAGCCATTTGAATAACTTACCCACTATCACTGAAGGGGAAAAGAATGCTGAAAATGTAAGTATATTTTGTGAATACCTACTTAAATATTTATATGACCTGACATGACCTCTACACATTTATCTTAGTTTGTATACGCAAATCAAACAAGCATAATAGACAATATCGTAATAATAATTATTGTCTGTGTGTTTATAAAACTTGTTTAGGCTTTATTATGAGCAGCAAGTTTTGCTGACCAGCTTCGCAAATCGATGCAGGTTTTTTTTTGCGGGTCACCATCACGTTGTGTTACGTTGCAGTCTTGTATAATAATAATAAGATCATAAATTATCTTCTAACAGATAATGGCGGCGCCTATAGACGTTAGGAAGGTAAGCGAAGAACCAGTGAACGCGTTAGTGCACCACGCTTACAGCAGCAGCGGTAACATGCCGCGACCAATCGCCTCCTGCGTACACTGCCACGGCAAGGTTCAGCTACTCTAATTGGTTGGAACGCGTTAACAGTGAGGGAAGCGTTACGTTAGCTGATGCAGCACAATATTTTAATCTCACGAAGCGACTCGCTCTTTACTTGTGGTAACCAAATGTACAAACACGCTGTGAATGTGTGCGCGCAGGAAGTGTCGGAAGTGTGTGTGTGAATGTGTGTTACTTGCTGACGCTACTCTTCTTCCCGCTCACATTCACAGCTTCTTTGTATACATGGTTACCACAAGTACAGCGCGCGTCACTTCGTGAGATAAAAATACTGTATACGGAAACGATAGGACCCCTGAACGTTCTGGTTAGCAGCACTACGTTTTACGATTTGCCAAATTATGCAAGTAGGTGTGGCATGGTCTATAAGGCACTTTATTACACTTGGGAGCAAATAAATCGAGCCACTTCCTTTTTCACGCATTATGGTTATTATTTTTGGTATTATGGAACGCATCGATTCGAAACATATATCGCCTAAAAGGGTATTTAATAACCTTTACAATGAGGGTAGTTAGTTGTCAAAATTTCATTTTAATTAAAGTTTAAAGGGTAGAATAAAATTATCGCATTTAATTTGCTTATGACATTTTTATTGTACTCTGTTAAGAAAATATTAAATTTGAGGTTTTTGTTAATCATACCCATGTTACTTGTTATTGTTGTCTTTATCTGTGTCTGTGTAATCAAAATAACTTGATAAAATGGATACTACACCGACGGAAACTGCCCAAGTTGTAGCTTTACTTGAGGTTGGACACGGACAACGTGAAGTGGCACGCAGACTTCATTTGAGTCGTTCAAAGGTACAGCGGGTATACCGCAGGTATCTGGAGACTGGTGCTTTTGTTCGGCGACCTGGAACTGGCCGACCACGGGCAACAACAGAACGTGACGACCGCTTTATTGCAACCAATTCGTTGCGCGACCGTGGACTTAATGCTGTTCAGCTACAGCAAGCGTTACGTGACGTTCGAGGTGTCGCAATCATTAGGTGGACAGTGAGACGAAGACTAAAGGAACGAAATTTAACATCACACAAACCAGCAACTGGCCCAAAATTTACTGTAGCTCATCGCCGATCTCGCTTGGAGTTTGCTCGAGAACACATTAATTGGACGTTAGAAGACTGGAGGTCAGTTTTGTTTTCTGACGAGTCAAGAATCTGTCTTTTTAGCAATGACGGGAGAAACCGAGTGTATAGACGTCCTGGTGAAAGATTTGCCCAATGTTGCATTCGAGAAACTGTGAGTTTTGGTGGTGGTTCTTGTATGGTGTGGGGAGGAATTTCTCTAGACGGAAAAACGGAACTTGTCTTCGTCGACCCCGCCAACGATGGCAGTGGTAGACGTGGATTAACAGCTGACCGATACATAACTGACATTCTTGAAGACCACGTAATGCCGTATGCTGGTTTTGTCGGAGAAAATTTCTTGTTTATGCATGACAATGCGAGACCTCATACCGCGCAGATCGTTACGGAATACTTGTCTGCGATCGGGATTCAACAAATGGTATGGCCAGCACGAAGTCCCGATTTGAACCCGATCGAACACCTATGGGACGAGATAAAACGGAGAGTCCGAGCCAGGGTTCCTGCTGTTTCATCCATTCCCGAGCTTAAAGTCGCTGTGCTTGAAGAGTGGGAGAACATACCACAATATGTCATCGTAACTCTGATCAGATCGATGACTAATAGGCTACAAGAATGCATCAGGGCACGGGGGGGTAATACCAGTTATTAAGAATATTTTTTTTGCAATAATTTTGTTTTTTATTATTTTTATGGACTGTTTTAGCCCTACTAACTTTTCTATCAAAATTACCATTTTTCTTGCAGAGCCAATAATTTATCATTCAATAAGGTTATTATTCAATAATTTACCCTCATTGTTAAGGTTATTAACTTAACTTTTAGGCGATATATAGTTCGAATTGATACGTTCCATATTCCCAAAAATATTTACCATTTTACGTGAAAAAAGGTAGTGGCTCGATTTATTTGCTCCCAAGTGTATTTAGATTATGTTGTGTATAGGTAGATAGTTGACATTTTACAATAAATAAAACGATTGGCTGCAGATATAAATAAATATACAGAACTTTGTTAATCGATTGGATAGACAGACAAGCATGTAAAAAACTTGATAAACTCACGACTTCTTCCATGGGGGTAGGCAGCAACTACCACTGAACACCTACTGCTACGATCCTAACATACCTACTCTTTTTGCTTCGTTTACCGTCATACACGCGCACCTTTTGTATATTTGTTGCAGAAAGAGGCTAGGAATAAATTAATCTAAAGTTATGTTTATTATTTAGAGGTAATAAGGTGCTCTGTATTATTAGAAATAATATAAATTGGCTTGTCATTTTTATCAAATGATAAAATGACTCAAAGGTGCCGGTCGATTAAATGGTATTCTCTCTCGTCAAAAATGCAACAGCAATCACATAAATAAACTACATATTTCAGAATCAACTTTTTGACTTTTTTAAATGGATCCACGTCAGGTTTATTTAGCTACTGCAACTTTCGTAAATATTATTGAACCAACATATTTTACGTTTTAGTTATTATAACCAAGTGAAGCAGGGTTCATTTTATAAAGTATTGTAAGTATTTCCTGAATTTTAATGTTGACCCTATCAATACATTTATAGACCTATTTTATTTACGGAAATGTGCAAAAATGGCTCATTACCACCATGATATTGGAAACTTGTAAAAGTACCATAAAATCCAACCAGGAATATATATGATTGCCTTGTTATTAAACCATGTCGTCGATGTTCTTTTTTAATTATTTTACTTTTTGTTTGTAAAGTTAAATAAAGTAAGAAAATCCTATCATAATGAAATAATATGGGAGTGATTGAATATCTCAAAAAAAATCATTCCAACAAAAGCATTTTTGTGTAAAAATGTACATAATCCTGATAATAAAACTATTTATTGTTACTGTTATGTTTCTATTTCGTAATAATAACGAAGTTTTGTTATGATTGTGATAATAATATTATAATGTTAAGTATACATTACATATAAAAATTGTATTGTTTTATTCGCATATATCACATCACAGGTTTGATATTACTACTTTTAAGTGTCGTGCACACTGGTGCGACGCCACAGCGCGACACAAAGGCACCGCGTTTCGCGCTACGAGCGGTGCCTTTTCGTCGCGCCGTTTTGCGGGAGCCTTTACTCTTATCAAAACATAAAAATTACAGGGGGGGTCTTACTATCCGTCTGCCGGTGAGAACTCTTTGTATACTTACAGGATGCGAAAAATTCACAAAAAAAAAGACTTCAAAAATGTACTTATCTAAAACAATTGGTTCTTATCTCCAGTGGAAAGCAGTATAGCTAAGGCTTTCTTATACATACATTCTTAATTTATTACTGACAAACTGTATTTTAGGAAACTTTAAAGATCTTCACACAACCACAAGAATTGCGGTTTCAACTTATTCCTTAAATGAAGCAGCTTAGTATGAAAACAATAGCACATCGTCTGCCGCGCCCAGTGTGTGAAGCTCCTTTTTCTTCGCTATTTATTAATGGTAGGGTAAAACAGCTTTATGTAAACGTTCATTGTGGTACTGCAACATTTCAGTGCCAGTGTAGTTGTAAGCTAGGTAATCGCCGACAGGGATGTACTTGGCGCCTCCGAACCAATCGATCATCGCTATTTGAGCTATCTTCAGCTTAGCGACGAACCAGTTGTGGTCTGAAAATGGGAGAAAGAAATCATTTGGGTGATTTAATTGTTCTTTTTAAATTTTTTTACTCACCACGAGAATTCGTGTTTCAGAAAGAACAGATTTTTTTTAAAGTATGAGTGATTATCTGATCAAGTCTATAAAAAAACCGGTGAAATGCGGATGTAGGTAACAGTTCTGGCTGTCCTTTCGGCGAATACAAGCGTGATGTTTTGTTTTGTCTGAATGCAAACCAATCGTTATCGGAAGCAATCCATAGTATAGTGAAGAATCGCCCTTACCTACACCACCTCACAATCCGAAGCAGTAGAAGTTATTTATAGACCATCCTTCAGTGGTGGCCCGGTGTTAATGGCCGTGACGTACCAGTTGTAGGTCGTAGGTTCGAACCCAGACAGGTGTTTTACTTTGTGTAAATTATTTTATCACACTGCTGTCATGGCATGGCATGTCCTAGAACCAAAATTTCGAAGACATTTGACATCTACCAATCCGCACTGGATCCGCGTGGTAGATTACAGCCCACCCCCGTTCGAGGAGAGGTGTGTCCCAGCAGTGGGAACATTATAGGCTGATTATGATCATTTCTACTTCTAAATAAGCTAGATTAAAATACATACCCGGAGGGAAGTCAGCCATAGACGGATGTCTTTCAAACAACGCTGCCTTTGCGAACTCATACTCGGGCGTTTGCTCCTTAACCTAAAGAGACAATTACATCATTTACAAAACAGAACAATATTGTCAAGTAGGTACTTACGTAATGGATTCTGTTGTTTCGATAAAACAGCACTTTATATAAAAGCTTATCTAAGTGCATGGACTATCGATATCGAAATGTTCTGCAAACACTTGTGTTATTTATAAGTAAAATATGTACTTTTCTAAGCTGAGAAGCTTGTGGCGAAGTTATAAAAGACGCACGGTTCGATCGATCAGGTTAATTAAGCTACGCTTGCTGCGGTCGGTCCGTAGATAGGTGGCCATGACCATCTTTACATACCGAGTCCCCCCCGTGCCTCGGAAAGCACGTTAAAGGTACTAGTCCGTAGCCGAGTGCAGGCAGCAGCAGCAGGTAACGTCTCGCCGCGACACTACTGGTTTCTATGTATTTCTATGAAATAATACGGCTACGGACTTGTACCTTAAGCTGTTGGTCTCGGCTGTCATTCTTGGATCTTTGACAGTCGTTACGGGTCGTCAGAAGCCTGAAAGTCTGACAACCAGTCTTACCAAGGGGTATCTGTAATGGGAACATGAAGGCAGCTACTATCTTTTTAACCTTCCAGCTCCGGACCATCCCCCATTTTTTTTAGTCAATTTTCAGATTGTGATGTTATGAAGAGCGTAGTTTCAATCACATCTAATGCAGTTGGTAGTGATTGTGTAAGTCGGAAAATGATACTGCCTGTCCTCGACGAAATCCTTTCTATCCGATGCTATATCCTATGGTGTTTTTCCATCAATATGGAAAGAGGTAAAATCACTCCTTTACCCAAAAAATGTAATCATACTTCTTTTTCAGAATATCGTTTTCACAATCAGGTTAGTGATTTTCTTTGTAAGAATAGTATTTTGAATCCTTTCCAATCCGGTTTTCGTCCTGGTCACAGCACCGCTACAGCCTTAGTTAAAGTCACTGATGACACACGGTTAGCAGGAAAACTGACGGTACTTTGCTTACTCGATTTTAGTAATGCGTTTAATACTGTCGATTTCGATATCCTGCTTGGCATGCTTCGCTCACTTAATATACCTTCAACGGCGATTGGCCGGTTTCGTAGTTACCTGTATGGCCGCCGGCAACGTGTATGCATAGAAGAGTCTTGCTCTTCTTGGTGTTATACTTCTACTGCCGGTGTACTACAGGGTGGTGGTTTATCTCCTTTACTCTTCACAATATTTATAAACCCTATTTCCAAGAAACTTTTTTCTTCCTACCACTATGTAGATGTTCTACAAATATTTAAACAAGCTACCATTTCGGAGTTGGCTAATGCAATAAATATCATAAACAAGGATTTGAGTTCAATTTGCGAGTGCACATGGGTTGCAGGTTAATCGATCGAAGACTCGGTTCATTGTTGTTGGCAGCTCAAGGATGACGCTCAAGATAAACTGGTCGCGGCTTCCCCAAGTTCAGATTAAGGTTAAGAACCTTGTGGTTTGGATCGACGAACATCTTTCTTGTGGTCCCCAGTTACAGGAAGTAAGTCGCAATTTTTTTGCATCTGGTAAGTTTCTGAGACAATTGCGGAACTTTCTTCCAACTGCCACTAAAACTGCGCTTGCACAATCCCTTTTACTTCCCATCTTTGACTACGCTGAGGTCAGATATCTCTATCTCACTGAGGCACAACTAGATAAACTCGTAAGACTTCAAAACTTTTGCATAAAATTCATATTTGGCCAGCGCAAATATGATCACATTTCTGAATTTCGTACAACGCTCAAGTGGCTTCCCATACGTCGCCTGAATTCTCATATTTTATTTCAGTTCTACAGTATTCTGTTCTACAGTATTCTGTTCAACCCTACAACCCTCTTATCTTAAAAAACGTTTGAAGTTCCTTCATGACACACAACAGATATGAAGATGCCGAGAATATAAGACTAGAGATGCCGATGCATTCCACCAGTTTATTATCAGTACGGTTATGGAATGTCTTGCCCATGTTGATAAGGCGTTCTCAACCACTGTCCACTTTATTCTGGTAAAAAAAACACTTCCTCTCTCCTTAAACATCATTACATTTAGTTTCCTTGTTCTTGTTTCGTGTTTATTATTGTATATATTTATGTGTGTGTAGATAAGTAGGTATATGTTTTATGTATGAGTGTATTTAATGAATATGTAAACGGTACACCACTGACTACCAGCAGTATTGTCTCTCCTTCTCCATTTATTCCATTCAAAGGTTCTCTATAAAAGATCGCTTTCAGCAATAAGACCGCCCATTCTGTCACCCAATGTAAAATTTCTAAATTTTTATCTGTTATAGATATTGTGTACATAACAAAGAGTATTCTATTTATCTATTATTACCTAGTAACTGGGTTGTGATGGTCAGCTAGGCAGTCGCTCCATGTAAAGTACTGGTATTCAGCTGAATTAGACTTGAAGCCGGCCGCAACAGGCTGGGCAGGTAATGAGGTTTTATAAGCTTTTAAAGTTGACTTTTTGCCGATAGGAAGCCCTTCCCGGTCGTTAGATTTAGACTAGTGACCGTTTCGTACTTCTGTTACTCAAGGTTAATTTTAGAACAGAAAGCTTCTGCCCGCGACTTCGCGTAAAATTTCTTGTTCCCACGACCCATTCCCTCACATTGTATCAGTTGCTGGCGCTGTCACTTCGTTAACACTTAACGTTCTTTGTGACTGTTGTTCTTTTTGCTCGGCTGCTTAGGGTCAAAGCGTGAGGGTAAATAGCCTTCCTTAAGGATTGGGCTATCAAACGGAATAATATTTTTTCAAATACGCCTGGCAGTTTTAGAGATAAGCGCAAACAAACAAACTCTTCAGCTTTAATATTAGATTCTTGTAACTTCCTCTCGGGTAATTTCCATTTAGAGATCAAAATACCTGCGTGAACAAACGCCAAACACAGGCCATTTAACTTTGGCGTTTTCTATTGTATATAGGAAACACGAGCTATACTGTCATATCAATAAGTAAGCCAGAACTCCTCGATACGGCTCGCATCGTGAGGAGCTTGGACCCTGCTCCCGATACCGGCGCACCAAATTTTTTTATTTTTTATTATTTTAATATTAATACTAAAACGTATTTAATCATTAGTATGAAAATAAATAAATGAGGAAATAAGTCACTGATGTGGCGTAAACTTCCGGAGTGCCTTTCTGAATTCAACAAGTGAATGATCAAGAAATTCAGAACCACCTTGGCTCCAGCCAACCATCGCTCGTCAAGTCGTCAATCGAGAGCTTTAATATTAATCTGAATCATTCAGTACCGGACAAAATCAGAGAAATAGTACATACTATTAATATATAATCCAAAATTTTGCTGCTATCCTTACCTTCTTCATCTTTCCTGACAGCATCAACCTGGTGCATCTTGGGTCTTCAGGGTCAATCTTCTGATTCTCGCAGTACCTCGTTTCTTCGAGCGACACAAGAACGGTAGCGCGGCTGTTTTTCTGTTATTATCGAATTTGTTTTAATTGGGTTTTACATAAAGTAGGTAAGTTATGAATTTTATTATTATGAGGTCCTGCCGCCGATAAGCTACGTAGAAGGAGGATAATGTATAGGAAAATACATTTTAGAACCAACAGTTTTTGAATATTAAAAAAATGTGCCTATGCAAAATACCGCCATATCAGCCAAATGTAAGCCATTTTTATTTCACTTCGTAAATCTACAGCACCTTGTTGAGCACTCTCGGTGCCATACCTAGATTCCAGATTTCCTGGGTCATTTGAATATAACGTGTTATGCCTGTTTCTACTGAAATGTTAACCTTTCCGGTTCTGCTTATATTTGTTTTTTCCATTAGTAGCTAAATTCAGCTCAAAATCCATCTCCTTAAATTCCTTGATCAAGTATGTCAATAATGTATTTCTGATGACTGTACCCTAATTGCGTAATAAACAATCAATCGGAATCTGAATCGTTTTGAAACAGATTGCTAAGCCATTGCTTCAAAAGTTCGATAAAAAATTCTGCTCAACAATGTAAATAACGCAATGAATGTTTTTGAACTGTCAAAATCAAACAGATTAGTCGTGATGGTTTACGAAAATGTGTTACGCAATTAGGCTGCAGACTTTATGACTTTAGAGTACCTGCCCACCACTAGCTACGTATAATGGAAACATGGCTTTATAGCAACGGTACAGTCCGCGAGGCCTAAGCTGAGCTTCGCATTTGTGTGAGTGTTACCAATCGCACCAATGTGACGCACAGCGCCTCAGGCCGATTTTAAAAACCGTTTTAAACCAAGCAAAGGAAGGGTCGCTATGTATACTCACACAAATGCGAAGCTCAGCTTAGGCCTCGCGGACTGTATGGGCCTAGATTAACGTGACACATACCGATAAATCCCGAGCACTGAAGTCCAGCGGTGACATGTAGAAGTAAGGCACGCCGGTTGAGTTAGCAAGGGATCCATCTACTATTGACTTGACGTTTGAGAACGGGAAGCCTGCGATGGCTGGTAGGATTGATATCGTGGCTAATGACGCCCAGTCTGTTGGTATAAAGTAAATGCACGAGGTAAATATATCAGTTGTGTAAGTATACCCATTATGATATATTTCAAAAGGTATAGGCTAATTGTAATTTACATAAATTTAAGTAGGGGAGACCGAGGGCATTTGAAACAAAGGTGATTTGAAACAGTACAGATTTCTTGGAACTCAAAACCGTTAGCGAGCGGGCAACGTCGCTTTACACCAACTTCCCTCCTCCCGCGGACATGTCAGTTCGTCTCCGTCGCGTAAGTCGCGCGGTTGTGGAGTTTTATGGGTTATGTGACAAAAATCGTGAAAAGTAAGTTTTTAACGTATTTTTACGATGCCTATATTTTGTTAAGGGTTTTGTATTTTGGTATAAGTTATATATGTTTCGAAAGCTTATTAACTAATGATTTGTTATATATATTTGGTACAATTGATTTCTGTGTATTTTCTTCATGATCATAGATTTAATAAAACTTGGGAGGTTTTTTCTTACTGAGGAGATTTGAAACAGGCTGTTTCAACTCTCCTCGTTTTCAATTTTATATCACAAATTTATTTTTGCTGTTTTAATTAGGTTATTTTGTTTCAGCATGCCTACTGATTATAAATGAAAGACTGACAGAGGTATGGCGAGTCGCGAAATATATGATCTCGCAGCAGAAGAAGTAACCTTGCGACAGAAAAGTCTCCGTGACGCGGCTTCGAGTTACAACCTGAACCATACCTCTCTCTACAGATATATTAAGAAAAAAACTGCTTATGAAGCTAACGAAACGGCGAATGCTCCAACGGTTGGATACCCAGAAAAGACTGTTTTTACAGCTTCAGAAGAAAAAGTACTCTGTGACTATCTTTTAAACTGTGCTGCTGCTAACTTTGGCTTAAGAACTAAGGAAGCCAGAACTTTTGCCTATAGGCTGGCTGTCGAATATAATAAAAAAATTCCTTCTTCTTGGACTGAGCATGGAATGGCTGGAGAGGTTTGGCTTCGATCTTTTATGAAGCGTCATCCGGTTCTTTCTCTAAGACTACCTCAACCTACAAGCATCGCTCGAGCTACAAGTTTTAATAGAACTAACGTGCAACTTTTTTTCCAAAATTATACCTCAGTAGTTGACAAATACAAGTTGCAAGCAAAGGATATATGGAACGTTGACGAATCGGGCATCACAACTGTCCAGAAACCGGACCGCGTCATTGCCCATTAGTTACTATAGCACTAGCAGGAAATGCCCTTGGGAACCACATACCTCCAATGTTTATCTTTCCGCGAAAAAGATTTAATGATCACTTTATACGTGATGGACCTATTGGATCAATTGGCACTGCGAATGGGTCAGGGTGGATGCAAGAAGAAGACTTCTGTATATTTCTTTCATTTTTTAAAGACCAAGTTAGGCCATCTAAAGAAAATAAAGTCCTATTGTTATTAGATAACCACGCTTCACACACTGCTGTTAAAAATATCGAGTTCTGCAAGGAAAATGGCATAATTCTATTAACTTTTCCACCTCACTGCACCCATAAGTTGCAGCCAATGGACAGAGCCGTTTTTGGACCGGTGAAAAAAGCAGTAAACACAGCTTGTGATAATTGGATGCGGTCTAATCCAGGAAAAGTAATGACCATCTATGATATTCCTGGGATAGTAAAAACTTCGTTTGATACAGCCGTCACACCGCGCAATATATCTTCCGGATTCATCCATACCGGACTTTGGCCAGTTAACACTGAAATATTCCAAGACGCTGATTATCTTCCCAGTCAGGTTACTGATCGACCTTTGGCAACTTCCAATAGTCCTGGTCCATCCAGCTCTAACTTGGTCGGCATTTCGAGAAGTGAAGAACCCGTGCCATGTTCTACCCTTGAAGACACTATTTTACACGATTCCCGTACACCAAGTCCATCAATCTTTTCTTTACCGGCTACTCCCCCTCTATTGAGCTACGATACAGAAGACGTACCTAAGCCTGCAGAAGACCCTCGTAAGAATTCACCTGATCTGGCGATATCTGAACCCGTTGTTCCCTCCACAGTCTTTACACCTGATGTAATACCTGTAGCATCAACATCACGAGATACTTCAGTTACTACAACAGCAATTCCATTCTCACCTGACACTCTTCGACCCTTGCCAAAGGCTCCACCCAGGAAAGGAAAACAAACAAATAGACGCAAAGTGAAATCCGCTATCTTAACCGATACTCCCGTAAAGGATGAACTAGCTGCAATCGAAGCAGTTAGAATGGCTAAGAAAATAGTGAAAAAACCTAACTTTGAAGAAACCAAAAAAAGAAGATCAAAACCAAATACTAAAACTAAGAAGACCAAGGTTGGCAAGAAACAAAGGAGAAATGAGGACAGTGAAGAAGAAGAGGAATCCATTTGCCTTTGTTGTTTTGAGCCATATTCTAATAGCAGAGCCAAAGAAACATGGGTGCAATGTCTGGAGTGCAAAAACTGGGCTCATGAAGCTTGCACTGGTGGGGAACTTTCTTATGTTTGCCACAACTGCTTGTCAGATTGATATTTTTTATTTCTATAATATTTTTATTTTTCTCATTAGTGAGATGGTTGTATTGTTACTTAAATATTCGAAGAAATACTGATTATTCAAGACTGATTGTAATAGTTAAGGAACGACTGAAAGTTAATAAGTATTTTATGTTAAAGACTTAGAACTTATATTAACATATAGGTAATGTTATATACGAATGTAAAACATTTTGTTTATCTGGTCATAATTTTTATTAATGTTACTAATAGGTCGTTGTAATATGTACCTACTTTTAACTACTTTAGGAGTTGATTAGACTTGTAGTTACCTACTTAACAGAAAATTATATCAGTATAAAATATTGATAAATATGTTTGTTTCGTACTTAAAAAGTTTTATTTCAATAAATACCTTTATATTATATCTTCAGTTTTACTATAATATCCCTCAACACTACTTCAAAATATATGTTTCAACTCTCCTCGACCCCTGTTTCATCTTACCTCGGTATGAGGGGAGTTCAAACAAATTGACTTGTTACGGTTAAGTCGATTTTTCATCGCTATATTTATCGCTTAAAATTTCTTTATGCTAATCATTCGCAAGGGTATAGAATGACCTATCGATTGGTACTAATATGATATGATTTCTGTCTACAGCGTTTGGTGTATGAAACAAAATGTCAAAATTGTTTCAAATGCCCTCGGTCTCCCCTACCGCTATTTTCATGGACGATTTTTCATTATACGTAACAACTTATAACTTGGCACTGAACTTCATCTTACTTAGTCTTAGGAGTAACAAAGGGCATCAGCACGCGAAGCACGACCACCATAAAAACGAGTTGAAGAATGACAAATGACAGCTGAATTAAAGATATCTGTCATTTTGTCTATTCTTCCGTCGACTAAACCCGGCCATGTTAGGCGGACTGCGTACGTAGCATGGCCACAATATAAAAGGAAGACAACATTATAGATTGTAGAAAGATTTCTAAGACACGAAGTCAAAAATCAAGAAAAAAAACAAAAATAGTGATTTGTAATCTCTTCGTAGAGGAGAGATAGAAGTGGTCATGCGCACGCATGCTGGTATGATGTTTAAAAACGTTCGTAGTACACTATGCGACATGGTCCCCGCTCAAGCATCGCCTTACCAACCACCGGTCCTGCCGAATCCAGCAGACATCCCCTCTACCGTACCTCATATTCGAGGAACAGACGCTAAATTGTAGATATGTACATATATTGTGCCTTATGGTGTGAAGGGGAAAGCTAGTGCCAAATCATGTAATCTCTCTGCCTACCTCTCCAGCTAATACAGGCGTGATGTTATATTTGCTGCTTAGTGTAATTCAGTTTTTTTGTGTAATGTTCCATGAATGAATAAATAGCTACAGTACCTACGGCCGAAACTTTAAATAAATAACACTTTACCTGCATTGTGCAACACGTATCTGGCCATAGGAATGATTTTGGTGTGGTCAGGGGGGTTTTGCCTATAGTTTGCCTTTGTGGTCATCTCATTGGCATTTTCCCGCCAATTGTTTTCCCGACGTTCATTTTTCCACTTGCACTCCGCGTAGGAATTCAAAAAACACAAGCAAGAAAATACAATAAGTTCCCACTTCATTTTGCTGTCCTACAAGAAAAGTATTACTGGTTTAATACAAGCACACAGGAATAACAAAAGAAAATATTTAAAACACAATATTCCGAACGATTTCGACTATACTTAGAAAAAGTAAAACTGAATGTTTTGACGTCGATGTACCTAATATTTGAATAGTGCCAAAAACACAAGTCACGGGTAACGTAATGTATGTTTATTTATAACCAAAGTAGGCGGAATATGCGCAAATTAATACCGATCACGCACACTTGCTTCGAGTTGACACGTTCGTTTTCTATCGTCGCCGAACCGCGATTGAATGAGTGTGCAGATAAACATGAAATAGGTATTATTTTAATTAGGTGCCTAACAAATGGAAGATATGCTCCGAAAACCCAACCTATTGATAAAAAGTATAATTGATTGGCGTACCTTATCTAAACCAATATTTAAGAATTCAATGCGTCTTTAATACGCACAAAAAGATGAAAAACATTCCTGTTTATTGTCATAATAGTTATCATCACTAACCTTTAAATGAAGTTAATGAAGTGATTCAGCAGTCAGTCAGGTGTTTGACGTTTAGGATTCTCATTACAGTCCAAGAGACGGGCACGCGACGAGTACCCAACGTAGTTGCAACTTGAACTTAGACTAAAATAAATGATGATGACGATGAGTATGTAGTACATCATTATTAATTTATAGCATTTACCTACATTACTATGTGTTTATACTTTAACTTATTTTCGTAATGGTATTTATATTTTGGAATCAAGACTTTGATTTGCCGCAGTAAATATTTGTTTGATTTCTCTTGCTTTTGAGTGAACTGTATGTTTTTGATATTTAAAGAGTATCTGTATAAAAATGCCTACCTAACATGCACTCAACAACAGCAAACCACCGAATGGTATACTAGATACCTAGCAAAAACCATCTTTTTCAGCAAAATTAATTGTATTACGATAAAAACATCACGTAAGCGATAAGAGGCCGATTGATTTGCCCTAAGTACGTGACTTATTATAGTAAGTGAAGTACCTACATCAATGTTTTTCTTACATCTAAATATTATACACAAATACAATACATAAATGCTCCGGGTAAGGTGGATTTTAGGATAAGGTAATCTAGAAATAATAAACACAGATGTTATTTTATGAAATATATTTTATTTCACCCAAATTTTATACGATAAGTATGACAAAGTGATTGGATCATTAAATTTAATGACATGACTGTATGATCAATCACATCTACAATTGGAAAAAAATTGAAATACTCATCCATCCTCTCAAAATTGCAATACATGAGTTCGATCTTATAACTAAGAAAAACTTTAAAAAAAATTATCTCTGCTGAGTGCTCTTGGCGATTTGTTCCTTGAGCATCAGAATACTGGCTCGTTGTTCCGGTGGCAGTAGCGCAATTTGCTCGTCCGAAAGTTGCAGTACTTGCATGATGAGAGCGGCCTGTGATAGACAAAAAAGATTTAAAAATTCACTTTAAAAATTCGGTACGGTTCCTATTCTTTCATTATATATAACAAGAACTTTGTCGACACTGGTTTTTTCATGTTGCAGGAAACACATAAAAATACCGTTTTTTTATATATGTATTTGTCATATCAGTAGGTAACTACTGATTATAAAATAAAATATTGGTAGTTTCCTGGTTACTAGCTCTTAGTCTACAAATTATTTGACGGGACTTTAATTACAAACTACTATTTCTTTAAAGTCCGATGTTTGTCTATAATGTGGGAGTAATTAACTACATATTACACGGAGGTGGGAAGTTGGGAACTAGCCTCTAAGCCTCATTTACACGGTGCGATTTAAATGTTTGTGGCATGCCAAGTTGAAGCAACAATACAAGTTTCACCATCTAAACAGTGTTTAGGCGATGCAACAAATGACTGCATTTGTTGCTTCAATTTCATTGTATGCCACAGGCAAAAATCTTGCCTCGTGTGATGAGGCTTAGTCAAAGATACAAGTTACTACAGACAAATGCTATGTGTCGCGATAACCTTCCATCATACGGTCGGTAACGTAGGTTAATGAGCGCTAGTTGTAAATACCCCATAGCGGATACGTAATTCTTCCTTTTCGTGAGACATCTATTATCAACAGAAGACACAAATGAACTGGAGATAGTTATTAAACTGACCTTCTCTTGATCCGAAGCACCTGAAGGAATACCCTGGATAGTCCTAGCCTGCGCCGCGCTCGGCATACCGGGCGGCATTTGTTCTGTAAATAAATAATAGTTTAACACAATTACAGCAGATTGTGATGGTGCTTGAACATCTTGTTTTAAGAAAACCGGTGTGACTAGACCTTCCTTGAAATAAACTAGTTGTCTTGATACATTTATTCGGTTTTGCAGGGAGGCCAAATCTACAAGCCAACTTTGAATATGTACTTATTTTGCTATTACTGTGATTTCTCGATCTCTCTAACGAGGTTGTTGGCCGAACTATGGCTTAAGACATGCTTAGCGCCAATTTTGAACATTATTCACTATCTATCATGAAAGCTTGTTTCATTGTCAAAAAATATTTAGGTAGGTATATAAATAACAAGTTTTATCTTTGAACTCAACATTTTGACCTTTGCAGCAAATAGTATTACAAATAAATAATGAATTGTAAAATATGTTTGACCCCATAAATAATAATATTATGAGTAATGAGTATTTCTATATTAACATCACACGCTTACGTCATACACAAAGCAATAATAAAGTAATTAAATTATTTAAAATATGCCACGATCAAAATATACAGAGTGGCAGGGACATCATATATGGATTCAGTACATGGTTCTGGATTCCCTACGTTGAAGTTTATCGTCAGTTATTATAAATAAAAAAAACAGCTGTCTCTAGCTGTCAACTGATACTAGGGATTGACCAAGACAGGAAGACACTGACAGCTCACTCCACGCAACTCTTCACGGTGTGATTTTTACGGTGCTGGTTGTGCGTCACTTCCACCCTGTATGCAATGCAACATGGAATGTAACACATGTTGAAACCAATTCGCTTCGTTGTTGTGTTACATGTCATGTTGCATTGAATATTTATAAAAGCATAAAATATTCATACGCTGTTGAATCTTCTGCTGTGTTCGCGGGTCGTTGGACCGCACGCGCGGGTCCGAGTTGAACGACTGCGTCTGCATGCCCGCTAGCCGCGGGTCGCGCGGGAAGCCACTGTTACATACAACAAATTAATATTAAAAATATGTCTTGTGTTGTGGCTAAGGAACAGCTGCCACACGGGTTGATCGATCAGGTTGAGCTACGCTTGCCGTGGATGGGTGACCATCTTAACATACCAAGAAACCTCCGTGCCTCGGAAAGCACGTTATGCCGTTGATCTCGGCTGACATTCGTGGATCTTTGACAGTCGTTACGGTTCGGCAGAAACCCGAAAGTCTGACAACCAGTCTTACCAAGGGGTATCGTATTACCCAGTAACTGGGTTGTGGAGGTCAGGGGCAGCCGCTCCATGTAAAATACTGGTATTCAGCTGCATCGGAACATAGTTTGGTAAAGACTTTATAGGCAGATTATTAATTAACGAACATTTTTATGTTGCAATGACAGTAGAGTGAGGATGACACAAGGGAAACGCCGACCATGCCCTTTAATAATATCACTGTGAGCGAACTGTTGACAGCTCTCAGCTGTCATAATCGTGAAATATAAATCGAAACGCAAATTATCAATGTGAGCGCTGTCAGCGATTATTGTCTAACTCGGAATGCAGCCAAGGTGTTATCAGGTCCACAATTTGTTGTAATCTTCTCACGATTAATCATTTCATAATGGGTACTCTATTAGAATTAATAATGGCAATTAGCCATTTTCAACCATTGGATTGCCTGGTGACACCTTGATTTTACTGAATATACATTCAGACATTCGTATTATAGAAAATCAAATAATTGTATTAAAACTGTGCCAGAGGATAGATGACAAGTGCAATGGAATAGGAATATGAAATAAATAATATTATGCGTCCAGGCGAAAGCTTCATGTCGCCCGTGAAATTTAAATTTGCTAATTTTTTTTTGCAATTTGCAGGTCAGTACAGTCCGTGAGGCTTAAGCTGAGATTTGCATTTGTGTGAGTGCACATAGTGGCGCGTCCTTTGCATGGCAATCGGCATGAGGCGCTGTGCGTCCCTCGCGCGATCATATTGGTACGATTGGTAATCACTCACACAAATGCAAAGCTCAGCTTATAATCATTAAATCATAAAATCTTTAAATCTCTATGTTTATATTACCATTTCAAGAAATCACGACAATTGAGGCCAATTCTAACTTGAAGAGTTGTATTGATTCTAATTATTATAATTCAGTATGTGTTATATTTGTTACGGTTGCGAATCATATTTTAATCAACATACACTGACTTACAAAAAGCAAAAAACACAAGTAAATTAGAATATCGCGCGTTACCTAGCGCATACACCACTAGCGCATACCCCAAAATAAAAATAATAAAATTGTACTTTAGAACAGAAACAGGGGCGAAGGTAGCTACCGCGGTATCAGCTGTATCGATGATACGGGCCCCCCCAAAGCTACAGCAAGGAGGGGACCAATTCTCATGCTCTAGCATTCATTTTAAAAAAACACACAAAAAATTCTAACCTATCCAAGTCAGGGTGCTCCAATTATCGAACTCGCATCGCTCGCTCCTACATATTTTTTTTTACTTAAAATTCAATGACGGCTTAACCTAGTATCCCAATATGGATGCTCCAATTTTCTAGCTCATTTCATTCTCGTAGTAAGATCGCAATTAAAACCACTTCCCTGCTTAAGAGATTCGCCGCAGTCAAAGTTTAGATACAGGGCCCCTTTAGGACTAGCTACGCCACAGAACAAAAATAAAACTTAGAATAAGGTATACAACATAACATCGAAGCCAGAGCAAAAATTACAGAAGTTACATACATCATAAGGCCACTTACGATTGTTCTGTTGGTTTGTCCACTGGGGAAGCAATACTTGAGAGAAAAAGCATAACATCAGCAATATGTACAATATCGAATTAATTTGAAACAGGTAAGTACAAGGACAGTGCATGTACAAAGCTGCTTTTACATGGGCGATATTTTCCAACAATAATATTTTTGGATCGAGCAATATGCAGCCAGAATATATTATCGTCTCGCTTTATTGCGTAAGACTTCTTTGCTGGGCCAATCAATGATTTACCGTCAATATTGCGAGATAAAGCCTCCATTGAAACCAACAACATTTTATTCTCCTTCTTATATGGGTTACTCTGCATAGCAGTAAAGAACTTATTTTCCAAACTAACAAAAATTACATGAAAAATGCAACGTCTCCTGTCTGTTCGTTCGTGCCTTCCAAGAATCGTTTTATCAGAATTACGTTTTTTTTTATTCATAAGTAATTTTATCTTCTCTGGGTAAGTTCAAGTATGAGGTCTATTCCGTATTGTAGCTGAGGCCACAGCTATGCTACACGTCACAACTCGTGGTGGATGTGGTCATAAAACGTGCGAGTCGGACTGATGGTAATTTAGTAAAGAGATGATAATTTAGGTTTTGGTTCCTTTTGAAATGTTTCTTTATTATTTTATTCTGCGTCTGCATCACACACAGCGGGCCATATGAATACCAGCGCTGCTGTGGCATTTATTTTTAAATGTCGCATCTTCTTGCTGAGATAGAAGTCTTGGCCTCGTGCAGGATTTTGCCTTCTTTTAAAATTACTTATTTTACATTTCTATGATTGTGTCATTCTATCTAGTTTATGTTCTTCCTGTGAGAAAATTTCTAAAGTCGCTTGTTTGCGCGTTCGAGTTCGGGATACAATGGAGGTGCCAGTGTATCCCGAACTCGAAGGCGCAAATTGTAACCATGAATTCAGAACATGACCAAGCACGTAATTTTAGACTTCATAGATAAGTGCAATACCTACGCGGTTAAAATGTAAGGAACAGCATTTTTATTTAAATAACCTACGAAAGTTTAAAGGCAGGTTTTAAGAATCCTGTAACAGGGTGCGCTGTAACAAAATAATCCATTATTATTATTAACTACTAGCTACTTATTATTATTAGCTACTACTATAAAAAAAAACACGCGGACGAATCGCGGCCGGAACTGCGTCCGCGTGATATTTTTTGATACCCTGGACCGACCCCGTCGCATCGCCCGCCCGCGCGCTATTTTTTCGTTTTAATTAGCATTTTAATTGACTTTTTGCCATTGCTCGGCTCCTAATTGGGCTTTCAAATGCAATAAAGAGTTTTTGAAATAAGACTGGTAGTTTCAGAGATAAGTACGTTCAATAAAAAAGGAGTTGGTAGTTTTATTTCATTAGTATAGATTTAGATAATAAATATTCGGGACAAAGTTTATTTGTTTAATACTTGATTTAAGTTAGAATATAGGTCAGTGGAAAAGATTTTTCAAATAAACAGTGTCTTACCTTTTCACCACGACGCACAGTATTTCGCCTAGAACATGCTAGGTGGACAAAATTCAAGTTTTCATTTCCAGGAAATCTTAATTGCATAACACAAACAACACCCCCAAACTCCAAATTCCGAGAAAAAGTTGTTTTTCAAATGCTTAACTGATGAGTCATAGAGTTCAGAAGTCAGGTAATGAGTTTAATGCAAGCGTTCCGGTCAATCAGTTGCAATTTAGCGACACTTTTGTGCACATCTCATAGTGGTTTATAGTGATATTGTGAAAGTTTTTTGTGATGGATATTAATACTGAGGGTATGTACTATTATTTAATATATTATTTTTATCAGAATCTATTAAAATGAATTTTTAGCATTTTTTTAACTTAATGCATAAATTTTTGCGTAATTTTTTTCATAAACAAAACTTTGGACTTTCAGGAAATACATTGATTCGCCTCTATTCGGGCTAGTTTTTAGATATATTGTAGGTATAACTGTGTAGTTTGTAAAAATACACATATTGTTCAGCACAATTCAGTACAACATATTTTTTTATATTTTTTTTCAGAACACGTTTACTCTATTTCAAGGGTAGCATTTTTTGAAGAGTGGTTGAAACACACGAAGAATGATAAAAGATCGCGTATTTATGACTATCTTTCTTCAAAATTTCACTTTGGTGACATTACTGAAAGCAGCCAAAGAGAAATAAAGTTGAAAATATCCAACTTTTCTACTAAGATTGAAGCCAAATGGTTGGCTTCGGGAAAATCGACGGAGCGTTTTTTAATTAGAAATAAGACTTGGCTGGATGAAGGAGACATACAGTTTACTGTGAGTTCTTTAGCCCCACAACCTTCAACATCGAGTGAGGTTGTGAGAAGACCTCGCAAAGATTTCGAGGAATTGTCGTTTAAGACGAAGAAACGTCGAGTCGTGGATCTCGTAGAATCTCGAAGTGCCATTGAATTAGTGACTGCTGCCGAAATTGCTATGCGTTCAGCAGGGCAAAGAAAAGTTGCCCATGTGATTAGAGACATTAGTGAAAGGCCAGATAATATTATTAAGTCAAAAGAAAATACTAGTTCCGTTAATCCTAGGCAGTTAAGTAGTGACGAAGCCTTAGCATACTATATAGATTCTAAGTCAACAACACATGCTTACAAACAAACTAGGAAGTGGTCCATAATGGCAGGATATTATGTGTTTCAGTCATATTTTAGTGTAGTAAAATCTAAAAAGGCCTGTTACCCTGCAGAGGATCACATTTCTATAACAGAAACTCGTGCTGAAATAAATTTGCAAGTCTTATTAAATAAAACAGCGGAACGTCTAGTAATAGCACAGAATGAAGTTATCAGTAGTGTCCTCCCAACAAGTCCAACGTTTACACTTGTTAGTAAATGGGGATGTGATGGAAGTTCTGGGCACAGGACATACAAACAGAAATTTGAGAACACTGAAGATACGGACGAATTTCTTTTCGTATTTTCTTTCGTTCCCCTTAAGTTATATGATGGGTCTAAAATTATTTGGCAAAATCCTCGGCCTTCATCAACTATGTATTGTCGCCCCATCAAATTTATATTTGCTAAGGAAACGAGTGACTTCACGTTAGCGGAGACAAATAGATTGTTGGAAGAAATTAATGCTCTTCTTCCAACACTTATCAACTTTGGTAATTCTCAAATCTCTGTGAAACACGAACTTCTTCAGACAATGATAGACGGAAAGGTATGTAACGCCTTAACGGAAACTCGTTCATCTCAAAAGTGTTTCATCTGTGGTGCCACCCCCAAGACGATGAACGATGACCCCGCGAAGTTTAATAGCAATCAGGAACATTTTGGCTTTGGTTTATCTACACTTCATGCTTGGATTTGTTGCTTTGAATGCCTTTTACATATCAGCTATAAGTTGAATATTAAGAAATGGCAGGCTAGAAGCGACGAAGACAAAGCTGATATCAAGATTCGTTCCGAAGAAATCAAGTTGATATTCAAGAACGAGATGGGACTCATTGTAGATAAACCAAAGCCAGGATTTGGTTCTTCCAATGATGGAAACACAGCCCGTCGCTTTTTTAATAATGCTGAGATGAGCGCTAAAATCACAGGATTGGATGTTACTATTATCAAACAATTCGATGTTATTTTGAGGACATTGTCTTCTGGGTTCGAGATAAACTTAGTTGAATTTAATAAATTTTGTCTTGAAACTGGAAGACATTACCTTAGTCTCTATTCGTGGTACTATATGCCTGCTACTGTACATAAAATATTAGTACACAGTACTGAGGTCATCAAAGCGGCATTGCTTCCAATTGGGCAACTTTCCGAAGAGGCTCAAGAAGCACGTAACAAAGATTGTCGCAGATTTAGGGAGTACAACACCCGCAAGTGCTCACGTGTTGCCACGAATAGAGACTTGCTGTCCTTGTTAATAATAACATCTGACCCTTTGATCAATGGCCTTCGTGAGATTCCCCGAAAAAAGCCGGAAAAAATATGTGCAGAAGTATTAAAGTTAATCGTAAGCCCGACCATAGTAGCATCAAGACCGGAAACGTCATCATATTGTCGCACGTTACCACAAAATGATGACGATTCACCAGAAGATTTTGATGATGATTCTGATGATTAGGTTTAGGTTAAGTTAGTTTGTACAGTAGGTATTTATTTATTTAATGCATTTTTGTTGTTTGTTTATTATTTTTAAATATTTTTTTCTGTTTTTACATATTTTTTTTTGCTTTTTATTACAAAATCATACCAAAAACTATTAATAATGCCTCAACATGACTACTTATATATAAAAGCATCGTTTAATATCATAAAATAATATTGTCCACCTAGCATGTTCTACGCGGTACACTGTGCGACGGGCTTGTCTAAAAAGCGTTCGGTACCTACATTCCTATTGTATGATTTAACATAATTGAAAACTTTTTTCAAGATAATTGAAGCAAGCAGTAAAATCCAAACTTTTTTACCCTTTCGGTAAGAGTTGATTTTTAAAAACCCTAAATTACGTACTTTTTGTTTTAAATATTAGTACTGAGTTTAAAGTTAATCCGACAGCGCCTTTACTTACTAACTTTTACACCCTCTAAATCCTTTTTAATGTGCTGTTTAAAAATACTAAGTCAATATTACCAAGTTTCAAGTTTATTAACCAAAGGAATAAGACTTTTCACATAAAATGTATGCCACACTTAATATGAAAATTTTTATTTCTTTCGTTTGAAAATTTTCAGATGATAATAATAATAGATAATTTTATTTCTTAAAAGGTTTTTTTTTTGGTTCATAGGTGTCGTACAATAACTGCATGATCGCATTTGTGCGAGGCTGGAGTCTACAGGGTGGGAGGGCTCTTTCCCCCTCACAGGGACGATTTGGGAAAATCTGTGTTTCCATATCTTAAACTAAAGATTATTCATACCCATTTTTGGAAGATCTAGCCATGCACTAAAGTCCTCCCCTTAAAAACTGAATAACCCCAGTGCCCATCCAGAGTACGATTTTCGAAAAACCCTGATACAGGTATTAATTATTTTTGGTCTAAGAATAAGTACTTAGTTCCAGTAAAAGTAAGTTAAGCAATCCATTTTTAGGGAATAGTTTAGAAAAATTAAAAATGACAGTCTTTATTATTTACTTAGATATGTATCTTTGCCAAGTTTCAAGTTTATTAACTCAAGGAATAAGATTTTTCATACAAACGAAATCCCCCCTTTTCACCCCCTTAAAGGTCAAATTTCCAAAAACCCCTTCTTAGTGGATGCCTACGGCATAATAACTGTCTGTGCGCCAAATTTTATCCCAATCAGTTCAGTTGTTTTTCCTTTTATTTAAAAAGATTATTACATCGCCCCCCGTTTTATGACCGCAAACGTTGGCTTATATATTATGTTTAATAAATTAATATGCAAGGTACACGTACGAGTCCTGCGCGTGGTGCGGCGGCGGCGGCGGCACCGGGTGCGGCGGCACGGGCGGCAGGCTGCGCATGTCCTGGTCCAGCGCCGGCCCGCGCCCGCGCAGGTCCACGTCGCCTTGAGCGGGACGAGCTGCGGATGTAAATCATAAATTAAAACACATCATTTTGTATACTTCCGGACCCCTAAATCGTGCAACCGTGCATTTTTATGTGTTCAATAGGCCTAAAATATCAAAATGTAATTTCGAAGCTGACTTACTGGCCATCATTCAGTATCACTACTGTGCCAAATTTGATTCACGAATTTGGAAAAGTAAAAAAGTCGAAGTTCGAAGCATCTTTAGTAATAATACCTTAGAATAATAACGTTTATGTTGTACACATAAAATAATATCAAATATATGTGTGAGTGACTGGCACGTCATTACAGCAGCTGACACGCACACAGACGTAACAAAATGTTGCTAGGAATTAACATTTTCCCTAAAATCGGGGAGACATACATATCATAACATCACGCCTGTAACCCCATAAGGGTTAGGCAGAGGTTTACCTATAGTACACCCACATTTTGTCAGTTATCAAAAAAAAACGGTAAATCTGGGTGAATGTTATGTATTTGGGCCATAAAATAGACTGCAAATAATAAAAAAAAACACCTACGTAATGTTCGCAAATTATGTCATAACTTTTTAATATACAATGGTGCCGATTCTCTTGTACACCGAACTAAACTAACTAAACTATCACTAAAATTCCTTACTTTTTACTATGAAAATCTTGAAGCTATTCTGCGAAAAATAATCTCTAAATTTAAAAATAATTTTGACACAACTATAATCGAATTTGACAATCGCGAGTCCACGTGTTTTTTTTTCTTCTTTTGGTTTCGCAACGTATTTGTTGGAGCCGGAGGCAGCCTGGGGCAGCCTCGACGTGTTTTATATGGAAGTTTTGACTTTTTGTGTGGAAAATATAAAATAAAAATATCTAAATGTAGAGATTTGGTGGTTTCAGGGCTACAGAGGGGGTCGAAATTTTCATTATTTTTGTGATAGGACACACCGTTTTCGAGATATGAGCAAAAAAAAAAGAAAAAGAAAGTTAAAGTACCGTTTTTGCACGTCTGAAGTCGAGGTGTTGGTGTGAATTTTAGTCCACGCCACCTAGTTTTATTCCACACCTTTTTAATCGCGATTAAAAATAGTCAGATTCATGTTCAGATTTAGTTAGACAATCAAATTTTTAGTTGAAAAACGTAAAATTCAGAATAGCAAAATTGCCATTTTCACTAAATTAATAACTCAGTTGTATCTTAGTGCTGTCAAACTAAAATATAGTTAAGTTGTGTCACTATAGTCAATTTCAGAATGGGAAATCGTCATTTGACAGAATTAAACCAAATTTTAGTGATTTTTAGTCTAGTTTAGAGGCATTTGTGACAAGAGAATCGGCACCAATGTCTTCGCTATGTCATCGCATCATATTAATTTGCTCAAGCTAGATTCAGTTTTATTCGGTGACTACGTAAAATGTACTCCACTGTATTTGTGCCCAGTTAGTGGCATAACTACAGCAAAATTCGGGTGTATATTTATCACTTCTGCCTTAATACAGGCATCATGATAAGTTATAAGAGAGTAATGACGATGAAAAAACTAAAAACATTTTCATCAATAGTTTTAATATTTTATGATTATCATAGGAATTTACCACATATCAAACCAAAACTAATTTAAACGCGTTTAGATTATTAATTAACCGTATTGGTAACGAGCTAGTTATTTCAATTTATCAAAATCCTGATAATTTTTAACAGTTGAGTACTGTCAAAACACACGGAACTCGATAAGTAAGAACAATCAAACTTCAAATGGCAAAAAAAAGGATGAACGCCATTTATAATATAAACACAATCAGTATACTTAGGTACACAAGAATATCACAGTACTTACCTACAGGATAAAATAATATTAAAACACCCTGAATTCAAAATCGTCACCCTATAATTTTAAGCTGGGTCTAGTGTGACCTTGTTTTTTCAAACATTTAAACACGTTTTTCTACCAAGAAAAAAAAATGGGCGGGACCTTGCTGCTGGTTCAAACATAAACGCCCTAACATGTTGTCCGAGACGGATGGAAAGTATCTCCGTTTTCGTTTTAGAAAATGTGTTAGATGTTTGTTTGTTTGATCGGGAAATTGACCCGGTTTAAAAATGCCTAAATTATTTAAATCTACCGTAATTATATTTTTTTGTCTCATACTGTAGGCGCCATCATACAATAGGCATCGTAATAAAGTAGATACAAACTGTGTTAGTACTTACTGTATCACGGGATTTTTTTCTTAACAAGTGGCAACACTTCAGTGAATTAGGTTATTACAATTTTAATTTGGAGATCGATTTACATAGAAATAATTAAATATTTACATGTGAAATGTAATTTTATCCCATTTTGTATGTTTTCCGGATGTGCTATAGCATACTTTTACGCAACAAATTGTCATTTTGTAAGATCTCTTTTAGCGATAAGACCGCCCATTGTGTCACCCAATGTTAAATTTATACATCGTCTGTAATTTTAAAGGTGTACATAATGAAGAGTATTCTATCATGGGGTCTCAACTAGAACATTTTATAATTAGTCTTCAAAAAAATCGTATATGGCAGCATAGGTAACCATTGTGAAATTATTAATCATTAGAAAGCGTTTTATGGCAGAATTTTGGCTAGAGTAAGATAAGTAAAAATCAAAACTTCCTTGTTAAATGCTGATTTATCTATTCACAATCGATTTTCAACAAAAAAACATAAATGAAGCTTTTAACTTCAATTCGAACCCTTAAAATAAGAGTAGCCATCTGTTAATCATTTTGTTTAGAGCTCTTTGCAATAGATGGCGTTTTACCTGTAATTTTAGTCTTCAAAATAACCTAAATAGTCCCAAATTTAAATCAACCAACTGTTCTTAAATCTATTTCTTTACATAGAATTATAAAAGAAATATATTAATATGTTTTTCTGAAACCGGAAGTATAAAACTTTATTTAAAAAGGATGGCACGAAACGTTTTAAAAGAAGGTCGACTCCTAGATGGCGTTGTAAAACTACAGTCTCTGGCAATTAGTGAATCGCTGATGCTGCCATCTGTTGAACATTTTGATGACGAAAAATTGCCAGCTCAATTGCCAGACTTAGGGAGGTGTCATTTCTTTGTATGGGATTGGGTATCTGTACGTAGTATTATAATATCTGTGATTCTATTCTATTTCTTGTGTTCAACAGACCGTGACCTTGAGCACTGACGGCTCGCTGTGCTACCCAAGCCGTATAAGGTATAGTTTGAGTTGCTTCAGTTGTGGTCCTCGTTCTAGGTTTCTATGCGTTATTATTCTAAGAACACCACCGCCGTACTTCTTGACGTCGTGGGTCTTGCGCGCTCCTATGAACTCTAGGTCTGTGCCGGTTGAGATTATCTTCCAAAGGAGAATGCCAAAGTTTCCCACAAGACTCGGCCAGAACCGACAAAGATGAACTATATGTCAAAAAAAGGAAAATAATTATAGAATTACATGGTATAATTAGTTTTCTATTAGAAGAACACCAAACAAAGTTAAAGATCTGTAAAGTTGACCACTTAATACTTCTGATTTTAGCAATGAATAATACAGGTTCGGGTACCGTTTTAAAAGCCAAATACGACTACGTATTTAGTAGAAAATCGGAGTCCTGGAACACAGCAATAAACAATACAAAACTCAAAAAAAACACGGAAACACTTCGTCGCTGGTGTTATCACGCGGGAGAAGTAAATACAACATTTTGACAGTAACAGATTCAAGTTAAAGTTTGACATCTGGTGTTGCCAGCATTATAGGAATAAACTATGCGAAACGGTATCGATAATCGAATTGATTCTTTTTTAATTATTACTTTATTGCAAAATATATATTAAAAATGTAACTAAATGCTATTTATTGATATAATAATATGTTTAGTGACATAAGTAAGTAATTAATTCACTTACATAGTCCTATATTGATATTTTCGCAATCGATTTGCAAGAGCAGTTTCGTATCGATATAAATATTTTAGTATTGGCAACATTTCTAATTGAAATGGTAGACTATGAAATGTGTTGATATATTGAATAACTATTTAAAATGAGTTTTCAACGGTGGGCTTCTACAGATTTTATTTATATTGTATAATTCTTACAGTTTTTTATTATCAATTATCATTATTATAGAAAGTCTGTCGGACGCTACCCATGTTTCGAGCCTAATCTTGGCATTGTCCTTTGAAATCGGAATCGAAAAAAAACAGTTTAATGGATAAGTCGTCTTTTCTCGTTTATCATGGGCAAAATTGGCGTAGAGAAAACATTTATTTCGCAACTTATAAAGAGCATTTACGACATTCGTCATGCGGTTCGGAATTAATAAATGCCACAATGACTGTGACTGTGCTGTGAAATATTCTCCCATTCTTCCAAAATGGCAGTTGTTAGCTCGTGAAAAGTTTCTGGAGCTAGTTGGTTAGTTCGAACACGCCTCTTCAGCTCTTCCCATAAGTGCTCTATTGGATTCGTATCAGGGCTACTTGCTGGCCATTTCCTAACGTAATTACGTAATGCAGGTATTCTCGATAATTATTGCAGTGAGCGCTCTTGCATTATCACGCATAAAAAAGAAATCCTGGTCCAAATACTCAGCATATGGCTTTACATGAGCCTCTGAGCATTGATGAATGTATCGGTCGCTATTTAGTAGCAGCAACCGTGGTCCCGTCACAACCTCAAGGCTAGTTTTTGCTTCTGTGGAAATTCCGTCCCAGACTGTCCATGATCCAACGCCGCACCTCAACTTCTTTTCCATGCAACATTGCTGAAAACGTTCCCGTGTCTACGGTAGACTTTCCTAAGATCATCATTGCCGTACAGCATAATCTTGGTACATCCGTTATAAGAACCTGGCTCCATTGACGTTGAGTCCAATGCAAATGTTCGCGTGCAAACTGTAGACGCTCCAATCTGTGTGCTCTTGTCAGGTTGGGGCCATTGGCTGGTTTATGAGGTTTCAGGCCACGTCCTTCAAGTCTCTTTCTAACAGTTCGAGCGCAAACAGTCAGTCCATGAAAGTCTCAAAGCTGTTCTCGGACCTGTACTCAGATCAGGTAACGATTATGCCTGGGGGGCCCGAGCGGAGCCGCCTGTAGGCGGCTCTACATGGGGATCGTGCGATCCATGGCGCTCTACGGAGCGCCGTGGATCGTCTGACCTGACGGCCGGCAGCATAGCTGTCCTGCGCAAGCCGCAGCGGGCGACGGCCGACAGAGTCATTCATTTCAAATTCATTTTACTGGAAACTATTGACCGACGTCTTTTTTGCTATAAGCATTGTTTGACATATTTTTAGATCATCGAAGTATCATTACACATGATGTAGGTAGGTACCTTTTATAACTTTTTGCTTTTGGCCTTGGCCGAAGCCTCTTTTGAACTTTTTTCATTTGCCATAATTTCGCCACACCGAAACAACATTTAACGGAATATTATTTGGTCACCAATATTTATCCGATTACTTGGTAGCATTTTGAATATTAAAATAATTCATAAATATGGTAAATTTAAACAGTGTCATAAAAAGTCAATATTTTGTGCTTAACCGACTTGTGAATCGCTGCAAAACCGGCTTCACGCAGTCTTGTCTGCCCTACCCCTTTTTTCTTTTTTTTTTGGGTGGGAATCATCAAATGACTTCTCCCGCTCTGGGTGGAGCGGGAGGGCGTGTCAGACTTTCAGTGACTAAAACCCACCCGTGTTCCTTCAGTTGCCTGTGCCAGGGCCACGGTTACTCTTTCGAATTACCCGCGACCCTGAGGCGTCGGTCCTATCGGACCCCGTCATTTTATGCTGACATCTCTTTGAGGCGCGAGTGGAACACGACACGCCGTCGACCCGGGCCTGGTCCCTACCGGACCGCGAGCTACCCATTGCTCGCCGTCCGCAAGCCCGCGCCTACGGGGGCCGGGAATCTGCAGGCGACTCCCGACGCCCAGGGCGTCTCCTGCGGCGACTAGGTGCGTGAGGGCGCAAGGCTCTCTCCCTCACGCGCTCCGCCTCCTCCTTCGCGAGCATTACTGCTTCGCAGAAGGAGGTGACGGCTTTCCATTCCCTCTCGCTCCGTACTACGGCCTGGACCAGTGCCGGACACGAGAAATCGCCGCCGCCAATCGTCTCCGCGAGGACACTGCGGTGCTCCGCCCAAGCTGGGCAGACCTCCACCGTATGCTCCACCGTGTCCTCCGAGCGATCCACACAATGGTGACACCCGGGCGTTTCCTCCCGCCTTATGCGAAACAGAAACCTCCCGAAATAACCGTGTCCGGTGAGGACCTGTGTCAGGCGGAAGGTGAGGACGCCGTGGCGCCTCTCCAACCACTCCTCAAAGAGAGGACTTACCGCCGCTATTGTGGCGTGCCTAAACTGCCCTACCCCTAGAGTGTAATTTAAACCCGCGTAGGCGGAGGGGTGGGGCAGCCAGCCGCATGCATGCATGCCAGTTTGCATGCCTGCTTGCACGCTGTATGCCTGCTTGCATGCTGCATTCTTGAAGCAAGCATCCTTGTTTGCTTCTTACTGGGTTAATATGTGAATATAATTAAAACATTGGTGTAATGAATGTTTATAAACATAATAATTCGAACAAATATTATTTCGGCTAAATGTAACTTCGCTAGCTAAAAAAAAAAAACGAATCGATAATAGTTGCAAAGTTTTACGTGAAATGAAATTCTCTCAGATATTTTTCGAACTTAAGATGGGTAACCCCTATTTATGCAAAAAAAAAACAAATAACGAAATAACTATTGACTTAAAGATGCTATTAAAATAGCATCTTTAACTGCTTGATGCTTCTTTAAGAGCGACCAAACACCGATTTCCTTCTCTTTTTCAAATTCGTGACTTTGGAACAACAGTGATACCAAAATGATGGCCAGTAAGTCAGCTTCAATACTGCATGAAAACTTTTACTCTGATTTTGATGTTTAAGACAAAATAGCTTACGCGTATGAGGGTAATAAGTGCTTTTCTAATGTCTTTTCTGGAACGTGTTCAAGAGTCGAGAAATAAGCCTAAAGTAAGGTAAACAGAGGCAAAAGTATAACTCACGCGTATATTGAGCTGGTGGCGGCACGGGCGCCGCAAGCAGTGGCGGCATTTGTGGTGGTTGTTCTACAGAAACAAATAATAAGATTAATCAAATATTGAGATATTAGCGACCTGCCGCTGCACAGTTTTTACGACTAGACAAAGCATCGAGATTTCTTTATTATATTAAAGTATTTTAGTTATGTATTATAATACACATAAAGCTTCCGGAATTCATTTTCTAAGTGCCGATTTCAGCAATGAAACTGAACGCGATCAGCATTTTTAAACCCAGTTCAAGAGCTGTCAGTGTCAATATTCCATAGCAATTTTGAGACTGACAGCTCTTGAACGCGTTTCAGATGAACTGAAATACACCCTTAATGATGGTGAAAACCGCATCACAATCCGTTGCGCAGTTTAGAAGAACAACGCAGTCACACACACAGACACGACAAGCGACTTTTATTTATAATACGTATCAATTTACAATATACCACCATGACAAATTCCAATTGATCATTTGCAATATTTGATCAATAATAACACTAGATTCCCGATAAGCGCTTCAAAAACGGCCCGAAAAATAAGAGCACAATTGTATTTGTTATGGTCCAATCCATTTCAAATTAGTATGGTCCAATCATAGCCAACATTAAGACGTCAAAATGCCGCTGTGAGCGTTCAAAAACTGTGTAAATAACCACCGTAACACCAAGATTTAGGAAGGAATTTCTTTTTTTTGGAAAGTTAATGTGTTTTTTCATAAATAATAAGTGAAAACAGAATTAAACTGTAAATACAATTCAATTAGCGAATGTTATAATTGTTTGGCCAATGTTTGCTACAACGCACCAACTATCGTATCAAACATCGACTGTTCTTGAACAGGGAATGCATGGAGTAGTGTTGTTATATTGTAATGTTATTTTTGTTCGAGATTTCTTAGTGACCCATTTCGTTGTGCAGAATATTCAATTTAACATGCACGTATTTGTAGCCTCTGTTGGCGATCCTTACCTTAAACATTACTAAAAACATTTTAAATACTCTGTATAAAGGATACGCCGAAAACACGTATTTTGATTCACTTTATTTTTTTTACTTGAAGAGATATGACGCGGTAAACTCTGATTGCGCGATGCAGGATTTGTGTGACGTCAGTGTGATGCGTAGTTCGCATGTCGCGGTGTAGATGCCGCCACATACTTTATTTTATTTTTTATTACCTTGTAATAGCGACAATATTAAATAGTATTTAATACTTTTTTGAATCGGTCGAAATCTACGTCTTTCAATACTTACTGTGTTCTGAGCATTGATTTGAAATGTAATACATACCAAAAAAAAACGGCGTCTAGTTCCACTATAGAATAAGCACGACATTGTGCACATTATGTTTTTAACCTTATTGCTTAGTGTTTAAGTTTCATTTTAGAATAAATATGTTTGTACTGATGACTTGTTATTTTCAAGCGACATGTTAATTATGAAATGATTTTTTATCGTTATGTTTAAGCATTAAGGTTTATAATCATCTGAAGTTGTTAATACTTTGGTATATTATACATTTTTCTAAGAAATGTAGATGTTTCCTGTGTGCAAACATGGCCACTTGGGCGATTATTTTTGTTCCTGATACTGAATCTAGTACTATTATTGATCGAAGTTTGCGATCTGTCATCTGGTAACAATATTTTTTAACTTTATTACAAAAGAGAAAAAATAACTCACCACGCGGTGGTGGATTACTTGGCATATAATGGTTTGAAGATATAACTTTGTCTCCTCCCGGCTGAATCAATGGTGGCAGAGGGTTACTGGGATGTAACATACTCTGGAATATTCACATAAGTAATAAATTAATTATACATGTTCTTAGCTATTCAGATTATTCAGTTATAGAAAACTCCTTTGGATTTTCAAGACTTACAACGGCAGTGGCTGGGTCCACAATCCTCATAATAACTTGTGCTTGTAGCAATGCATAGGCCAGTTGTGGATTTTGTAACATCATGTTCCTGGCTTCATTTGGATTGTTCTGTAAAACACACAATCATAAATAACATAAAAAAACAAAAAATCAAGTTTTAAACTTCTGTCCTGTAACCTGTACCCTAATTGCGTAATACACAATCAATCGGAATCTGAATCGTTTTGAAAAATATTGCTAATACATTGCTTCGTAAGTTCGATAAAAAAATTGCTCAACAATGTAAATAACGCAATGAATGTTATTGAACTGTCAAAATATAACAGATTAGTCGTAATCGTTTACGAAAATGTGTTACGGAATGAGGCTGCTGAACATGAACAGATAAAAGTGCCCCAAGTCATTAATAAAAATTTGAAATAACACCCTCAAAACTAAAAATTACCCCTAAAAAGTAAAAAGTAATATTTATCGGCCCTAGAAGCTTAACATAAGTTGTAGGTAATATTTAGAACATAGCATCGTCGCGTCGAGGGACGGCTCATGAAAATACAATAGTTTATACACACATAATTAATGCTGTACATTCATAATTGCTGGGCCTCGCTGTTTGACGTTTTTATAGTATTTTAATTAACTTTATGTGCACGCTTTTCAAACTTAACTATTTATTGAAACCATTACAAGGAGCCCAACTATGATACTTCTGCTGTATGTTGATGAGGGATTTGGGTATCATGCAAAGGGGGATGCCCGTTTTCGGCCCTAAAGGCACAATAACTTACGTATATAGGTAAAAAAAAACGTCGTAATTTCTATTTATTTAACAAGTTATTCATTTATCCGAACAAGTTTGCAATATTTTTGCAATAATAATATGTACTGAAACGATAAATGACATTCACGGTTGTAGATAAAGCAGCAGTGTTGCCAATACTTATCAATTTCGTTCACGAAATAATCGATCATGTTTTCATGTTTTTTTTTAAAAATAAAATCACATCCGTAATGCTTGTTATACTCGTACGATCTGTTATTACATATACGGTGTTATGTTTTTACTTTTGATATTAAATGGACAAACTATTTAACAGTTGATATTATAATAATGAATCCATATTATAACAAAAACGCTACCACACATTTTAATAATAATTCAATTCATGTTTAGCACAATAAAGATCAAATATGACAAAAACGTACTTATCTTCAGTGGGGTCTTAGTAGTGATTATAATTTTGTATTAAATTATGATTCGAATAAAAGTCGATATCGACTTTTTTGTTTTGCTAATGTGGCAACATTGAGTTACGCTGGCCGGCTGTCAAGTCAAGACATTCAAGTGCAAGGAACATATTTACTCTAGGGAGGGTCAAGTGTCAAATCACAAAAATCTACAGAATCTACTTTCATTGTTTGCGGTTGCCTTATTGAGTTTAATTCTTGCGGATTTGTTATGTTATCCATCAAATAAGCATATTTAATGGATTCCGACAATTATTTTAACCCTAACTTAAATATCCAATGATAGTAAATCAATTACGTTAGTCAAGATTAAAAACCATTTTATCTTAAAAACCCTAACATTTTTGTAAACCAATTCCTTGTCCAGTTAATTGTTTAAATTGCGTATTATCCTATCCATATACTTTAAAATGTGTGCACTCGAGGCCGAAGTGTCTATGGACGGTGGGCATTCCCCTTTCAGGTGATGCTGTAGCAACAGTTCAAGGTTACTATGTTCTTCTAATATCATTGAAGTAATAGAATACCAATTTTAGACTCAATCAGCTCTGTGGAAGATGCTCACATCCCTTCGTCAACTAAAAAAGAGCTGATAATCTTCAAAAGGCTGAACAGATTTTCTTGAATCATAACTAAGAACACTCTCGATTAATGGCAGATTCCTATAATTTACGGACCCTAATTACTTAAAATTAACTCCTATTGTACCTTTACCAAAAATTAAGCGAAAAACTCATAGATTCGCTTATCAGACCCTCCGGAAAGTAGCTATCACAGGTAAAATAAGCTTACGAATCTTTTAAAATGCTTAGTTTGACACAAAAAAAATGTTGGTAAGCAAAACAATTCTTTTTTGTTTATAGGAACCGGGCATAAGTCACCTTTCGAACCAAATAAAAAACTAAATTGGTTCAGCTTTTGGTGAGCTACAATGCCACAGACACGTCAAACTTTTTGAGTCAGGGGTTAATTTTTTTATTTTTTATGAGTGTAATAAAAATAAAAAAAACTCTGTGTGAAGTTTGAAGCTTCCAAAAACAGTCTAACTTCAATATATTTGTGGTGCAGTGTCACCCTGGGCCTGCTAACGCCTTGCTACCACCTTGCTGACTAGATAACATTTGTGGTGCAGTGTCACCCTGGGCCTGCTAACGCCTTGCTGCCACCTTGCTGACTAGATAACATTTGTGGTGCAGTGTCACCCTGGGCCTGCTAATGTCTTGCTCACTAGATAACATTTGAGGTGCAGTGTCACCCTGGGCCCGCTAATGCCTTGCTCACTAGATAACATTTGAGGTGCAGTGTCACCCTGGGCCTGCTAACATCTTGCTACCACCTTGCTGACTAGATAACATTTGTGGTGCAGTGTCACCCTGGGCCTGCTAATGCCTTGCTCACTAGATAACATTTGAGGTGCAGTGTCACCCTGGGCCTGCTAACGCCTTGCTGTTACCTTGCTGACTAGATAACATTTGTGGTGCAGTGTCACCCTGGGCCTGCTAACATCTTGCTACCACCTTGCTGACTAGATAACATTTGTGGTGCAGTGTCACCCTGGGCCTGCTAACACCTTGCTACCACCTTGCCAACTAGAGAATATATGTGGAGCAGGGTCACTCTGGGCCTGATAACACCTTGCTGACTAGATTACATTTGTGGTGCAGTGTCACCCTGGGCCTGCTAACGCCTTGGTACAACCTTGCTGACTAGATAACATTTGTGGTGCAGTGTCACCCTGGGCCTGCTAACGCCTTGGTACAACCTTGCTGACTAGATAACATATGTGGAGCAGGGTCACCCTGGGCCTGATAACACCTTGCTGTTACCTTGCTGACTAGATAACATTTGTGGTGCAGTGTCACCCTGGGCCTGCTAACGCCTTGGTACAACCTTGCTGACTAGATAACATTTGTGGTGCAGTGTCACCCTGGGCCTGCTAACGCCTTGGTACAACCTTGCTGACTAGATAACATATGTGGAGCAGGGTCACCCTGGGCCTGATAACACCTTGCTGTTACCTTGCTGACTAGATAACATTTGTGGTGCAGTGTCACCCTGGGCCTGCTAACGCCTTGGTAAAACCTTGCTGACTAGATAACATTTGTGGTGCAGTGTCACCCTGGGCCTGCTAACGCCTTGGTACAACCTTGCTGACTAGATAACATATGTGGAGCAGGGTCACCCTGGGCCTGCTAACACCTTGCTCCACAACACCAAGCTATTCTTTAACATTATCATTCCATCTAGTCATTTCGGGGTCGGCTTCTAGTCTAACTGGGTGAAGCTAAAAAACAAACCGCCTTAACACAGTTACGGTGCAATATGATATCCCTTGGTAGGACTAGATACCCATTAAGATACCATTTGTGTCATTAAGAGAGAAGGTTTCACTATTTATTTATACCTGGATACACAGCTTCATTTGCTTCATCAGTTCAAACATCTGTTCTGGTGGCAGGGTGGCTACTGCTTTGCTGATAGCCTCCGGAGCTTTCTCAGGCTCAACCGGTTCTCCATACGGATTCTCTATCTGAAATATTTGACAAATGGATAATCATAACATTGCATACCTTTTGAGGAACTGAAAGGGAATTTGCAGTTTTTAACATTGCATGCTTTTCAGTCTTTGTGGGATTCTTTGCGCAGTTCACAACTACTTCAATAAAATTGTTTATGCATGATTGCAATAATACATTCCCTTATTTTCTTTTCACTTTACTGAATATGCCTCACTGTTAGGAAGCACATTAAGTAAACTAATTGAGTGGTTACCTGAGGTCCCTGCATCAGTGCTTGCATTTCCATCCTGGACTTCTCAGTACAAGCATTGTCGACGCGAAGGGATCGCCCTCCGATTTCATACCCGTTAAGGTTTCGCATAGCGCTGAGAGCAGTCTCCTGATCTTTATATTCACAGAATCCATAGCCTTTCGGTTTGCCGGTCTCCCTATCAAATACCAGTTTGAAGGAAAGCACAGGACCAACCTCACTGAATATATCTTTCAGTTTCTCTTCTGTAGCCTCATAAGGTATATTACCCACTAAAATAGAAACATAAATAATATCATTTCTGTTGATAAATTACGATTGTAAAGGATAATGTTGTTGTGCTTTCATCTTACCGAAGACAGATCTCATGGATTTGTCCATGATACTTTGTTCCTCCTTTTCTTTGCTTTTATCCATGGTTGTTAACTGTTCGTACACTGCAGTAATTACACAGAAAAAGCTTCGGTAAGTTAGAATATCTAACCTGTATTTCAAATGCTCCAAGTTCAATCAAAATTGACCAAAACCAAACGAAACCTCTTGGTCTTGTCAGATTTATTGACAGTCAGAAACGGTGACACCATTTCACACCATTAAAAAATATAGCAACGCAAACGCACAAACCACAGGCTAATAATTTAGTATCAATAGACAACACAATTATAGTGTTGTAGCGAGTTAATCATCGAAATGTCTATCGAATGTGTTACCAACTTAGGGGTTTTCCCCCCAGATTTAGGGGGTAAATAAGTGAGATGGGATTTTTTTAGGGGTCTGAAATTTTTAGGGGTATTTAGGGTTTTTTGACTCTTTAATTTTTTTTAAATTGAAAATATTAATATTTATTTCTTGACCTAGCGACATATAACGACATCTAATACGTAATTCTACAACCACTCTGTGGTGACAGGCGCCACTGGCGGTCATTTTATTGTCTGTGCATAAGGCGGTTATTGTTGTGTATAAGTCCTTTTTTTTTGCATAAGGAAAATAAATATAAAAAAAAAAAACTTTGTCAACGTGTATGATTTCAAAAAATCAGAATCTTCAGATGAAGACGAAATATTTTATGTATTAAATAACTTATAATAAAAATACTTTTGAAACATATTACAGCCTAACATTTCTAAATCATTTTGAATTTGTATTTATAAATTTTTTAGGGGGACAACTCAATAACTAAGGCGATTTTAGGGGTTTTTGACACAAACTTTAGGGATAAATATTTTTGAGAGTTGGTAACACTGACTATCGATGGAACTACTACTAAAAACACACACAGCGACTTTGGTCGACAGCGACTCGATGACGATTCCGAAATCAGATTTTGCTAGCAACTAATTTGCTGCCAAAATCTATGAGTGGACGTCAAATTTTAAAATCACGAGGGCGTCGGTGGCGACTAAAGTCGGCGATGTAAAATAGCCTGCACCATGCCGGTTACTTACTCAGTCGCACACAGGCAGGCAGGCAAAAGAACTGCTAGAGTATTTATCTCTATAAAATCTGTAAGTATTTAGCACAATCTGTAAGTATTTAGTCCACCGTCCAAGGCATGTTCTCACCGTCCCCAATGACCACATAACTCTCATCCAGGAGAGCAAGTTTAGTATAATGTACTCTGTGGGAGAGCAGTAGGGTCACTAATACAGTGCACAAGAAATAAAAACCGACATTCCGACCTTGCCGCCGAGATCCCTCGCGAAGACCCCGACGTAACTGTCCCCCCGACCCTTGCTCTATGTAGTGCCAGCCCGCGCCGTAGCTGAGCCTGTAGTTATAAATTCTCCTGATTATAATAATCATCAAAATTTGATCCAGCCTGCCCCATCTTGCTGTCCTCCCACCAGCTACGCCCTAAGCCGAGGTCCGTACCCCACAGGGGGTGCCCCTGGCTGGAGGCTTTGAGCTCGCTTAAGGCCACAGGATAGTCCGATTAAGTAGTCACGACCTCTATAGGTCAACTACGAGATGAAATAAAAAAAATGAGTATCTAACGAGTTGACATCAGTTCGGTATTCCATTTATTTACGACATTCCTTCGCGAGCGCAGCCATCAGAATTTGTTTTTCTTGTGTTTAGATTCACGTAGGTACTCGGATTATTTAGATTTACTTTTGACTAGAGATGGGTTGTAACAGGTTAAACATCTGTTATCACTGGTACTGTTACACAAAAATAACAGATCCAAATATCTGTTATTAAATAACAGCCTGTTATTTTTGGACGGATGATAAATACAAATTTAAATCTCAATTGAACATCGTCTTTGTCTTTGCGTTTTGAATCGAAAATCGTATCCGAAGAAAGACATGGGTAATGTGAAATTATAGAATTACGTAAGTCGGCCGTATGCCAGTTGTAAAAGGCTAGGCAAACTGATTGTTTTTTTTTTTCGAAATTCCAAACTGAACACTTTCCTTCATGCTTAATCGCAGGCATAGGACTGTCAGTTTACTATACATTTAGGAACTTCTGTACATAATCAGAAATTGATTACGTTTCTCAAACGGGCGTAGTTAAGTGTTCAATTAATTTTATGTACATAACTATCACCTATTATATATCTACATGACTATTTACAGTATCACCTATTCTATATCTACATTTACATTTAATATTTACACATTTGATTAAGAAAGATTAGTTGCTGCAATTTCCTAACTCCTAACCGGGTCCGCCTTTCATTAAGGAAATTCCCTGCAGCAGAGAATACCCTTTCGCAAGGAACCGACGAAGCCATTGCGTTAAAATTTTTGTTTACCATTTCACATTTCGTAACAAAGGAAGCAGCAAGGGAAGCAGTGAAAGAAATCAAATTTCAAAAATTCAAAATGTCAACAAATAAACCAGCCAAATTACCTTCAATTGAATATCGTCTTTAAATCTATTGAAAATAAAGTCGTACATATTTGGGACATTTTGCGACCAATACCGTCAAACCAAAGATAATATAGATAAAAGATATCCTTAGACGGACATTATAATAGTTTTGGTTGCATCCCTTTCCAAAATAATGTAGAACAAAATATATTTTTATGTCATCAATATCAAACAAACCAAGAAAATTACTCATAATAAAATATAATTGATCATCAAAAAATCGTAAATACCTGGAACATAATGCCGCCAAGATAATAAAGGAATTCCGATACGATCACATTTTTTTGGTAGCATCACAAATTGCCATAAAGAAAATTGAATAAAATTTTTTTTTTTTTTTATAATGGTCACTGGTCAGTAACAGGTCAGGTAACAAGTAACACGGCCTAATTTAGGAGTCACTTTTTTGTAAATGATCGTTCTTGTTAGACCACCAACTATATTTTAGGGATAATAAATACTAAGTGCTTCTCTTTTTAGCGCAGTTGAACCGCTTTAGTAAGAGTGAGAAGTAAACTTATTTTGAATTAAATAATAGGTGTTTCTCTTTTTAGCAAGGGTCATTCTTTGATGAGGGAGAGAGAAAAATTGATGACCCTGTTATTTTCCTTCCTTTGTGTGAGTGTGTATGAAAATAACAGCCGTGGTAACAGTCTGTGTGGGTGGACTTATTTATTGAAATAACAGATAACAGCCGATATTTTGAGTAACAGATAAGCTATATTGGTAGGAACAATATTGTTATTTGTTATTTTTAAATATCTGTTATTTCTATCTGTTACGATAAATACGCCTCACCCCTACTTTTGACCGCTCATACAGAAACGCAATACTATGTTGAGGATGCAATAATGAGCGATGTGTGCTCAATAATATTTTTTTTGTCATGGATAAGTCGGATTTTCTTTTGACTATTACAAACATAAATTGACGTCACTGTGATGAATGCAGAAAGGTTTGGGTTAAAACCAAGAGAACTTAGGACTTAAGAACAGGCAAAGCCAGCTCAAAAACTCCTGCATTCTGTAAAATAAAATTTGTGTTAAACCACCCAGAAGAAGGCTCCGTCGACTACGCCATTTTATTATTGCTTGACTTGCTTGCTTCCCCTCCCCCTTTATTGAGGCGTTTTTTTTTTGAAATCATACTTTTCTTGGTCTAGCTATATATTGGTTTTGTTGTCACAGCTGTGCGGCCTACTGTTACTGTAAATCTGTAAATACAAGGGGCCGACCGAAGGTAACTGGCTGAGTCCCATCATTTTTATATTATTCGACTAATAATTATTTCGTTTTTATTTGGGTGGATTTGTACTTTGTCGAGTTTGACTTGCCAACCCTGATTGAAATGAAATCTGTCTGACAGAATTCCATTCCATTTTTTCTTGACTTGTCTGTTTTCGAGAAAATCAATATTTTTGTGCACATTGAGTGATTTTGTGGAAATCTGAGCCAAGAGTTCAAATAACAGTTTTATTGATAGGGAAAAGTGCTATTTATATGCAAGTGTAACTGTGGGTGAATGCAGGAAGTCGTTCATTTCATTTCACTGAACTAAGGTATTGATTTGTGTCGGTGAGATGACAAAATCATGTCAAGTGTGTTTTATTAAATAATAATCCAGAGAAAGTATCAGATTATAAAGTCATTGTCGGCGATTAGAAAAGAACGGTATGAATAACGATAATTCATTGAAAGAAGATCCCGAAGCCCTTTCTGAAGCCACCGGAGATTCTGTCAGTACCGTAAGCCCGAAGGAAAAAAATCAAAGCATGAGAGAAAAGAAGTTATCTACTGCGTCGCTGACCAACGCTGAGGGTGCACGACCAAAAGTCGTGACAGTCAAGCACCCGGAGTCCAATAAGCCAAAACCGACTGCCAAGAAGAATAAACCCATACAGGCTGACTTAGATATCATCAAAGAATTTCAAAGATGTCGTGACGAAGGATTTAAGCGCCTGGATTTGAGCAAATCTTCCATAACGTGTCTCCCACCGAATGTCCGAGATCTAACACACTTGGTGGAATTTTATTTATATGGAAATAAGCTTGCATTACTGCCTGCTGAGTTTGGATGCCTGGTGAATCTGCAAACATTAGCATTGAATGAAAATTCATTAACCAGTTTACCACAGTCCCTCGCCAACCTAGGGAGCTTAAAAGTGTTAGACCTGCGACACAACAAGCTCAATGACATACCTGATGTGGTATATCAACTGACATCACTGACAACATTATTTTTAAGATTCAATAGAATCAGAGTCGTTGGTAGTGGAATATCAAATCTGACTAATTTGACAATGTTAAGCTTGAGAGAAAATAAAATTAAAGAATTATCATCTGGTATTGGCAATCTGGTGAACTTAGTAACATTTGATGTTTCACATAATCATTTAGAGCATTTGCCTGAAGAGATTGGAAATTGTGTTAACTTGTCAACACTAGACCTGCAGCACAATGAACTACTAGATATTCCAGAGACTATTGGCAACCTTCAAGCTATAACTCGTCTTGGCCTCAGATACAACAGGCTGACTGCTATCCCAGCTACACTCAGTAACTGCAAGCATATGGATGAATTCAATGTTGAAGGGAACTCAATATCTCAGCTCCCTGATGGTCTCTTAGCCAGTTTGAATGAACTGACTAGCATCACTCTTTCTCGTAACTCATTTGGCAGCTATCCGTCGGGTGGTCCAGCCCAGTTCACAAATGTCTTCTCTATAAACCTGGAACACAATCAAATTGATAAAATTCCATATGGGATATTCTCCAGGGCAAAGAATGTAACAAAACTGAATATGAAAGAAAACCTACTCACATCTCTTCCACTGGACATTGGAACTTGGGTTAATATGGTGGAACTCAACTTGGGAACAAATCAGTTGACAAAATTACCTGATGACATTCAATGCCTGCAAAATTTGGAAGTGCTAATATTGTCTAACAACTGCTTGAAGCGCATACCACCCAGTATTGGAAGCCTGAGGAAACTGAGGGTCTTGGACCTTGAGGAAAACAAGTTAGAAGTTTTACCAAATGAAATTGGATTCTTGCATGAGTTACAGAAACTGATAGTACAATCCAATCAGATTCAAACTCTGCCTCGTTCTATCGGTCATCTGACTAATCTTACAACCCTCAGTGTGGGTGAAAACAACCTGCAATATGTTCCTGAGGAAATTGGCACATTGGAGAATTTAGAGGCATTATATGTAAATGATAACCTGAACTTATGCAATCTGCCGTTTGAGCTGGCTCTATGTGTGAGCCTACAGATTATGAGCATTGAGAATTGCCCATTGACAGCAATTCCACCAGAGGTAGTCTCAGCAGGGCCATCACTAGTAATTCAGTACTTAAAGTCCCAAGGCCCATATAGAGCTATGTGATATCAGGAAAATGATTATTTACCAGCCCCTGAAGGCTAGTAAGTTTTGTAGATGCTTGAAATGGCAAGCTTTTAAAAAAAAAAAATACTCAAAGGTTTTTGTTGTGAAATATAACACAAAAAGAAATACTATACCCATTGTATGCTACAAGTAAATGTTAAATATGTAAGAATTTTCCTAATTGTATGATTGAGTCTATCAATTTGTTTCAAAATAATTTTGTGTCCAGTTAGATATATAGATCCCAACATATTAATGTTTTCATTACATAGATGTTTAAGATTTAAACAATTGTTTTATTGGTATCACAAAAATGATAAAAAACACAAAAACAAACTGATTAGTGTTAGTAGGTAAAAGTATAATTTTGTAAAATGCTGTATAAATTAAATGCACAATAATTATATCATCCATGTTTTCCAGTCCAACAATGGATTTTTAAATAAATAGTAAATAATGTTTTTTCAATATCAAGTGTCAATAAAGCTTCAAATTTCTGATTGTGGTTATGTATTCTTAGAAGATGATCCAAAAAAAACTATAGAGCTTAGTGTCATACGATACCAGTAAACTATGATTATGTAAATTATTTGGTCAAAATCATTTTCAAAGTGAAATCTAGGTGCTTTCATTACGAAGATTTAAATTGTTTATATCACAAAAGTTTGTTATCAGTATTTTATGCGTATTTAGAATTTGATATTTTAAAGATAAGTTCAATGTGTACTTTTACATATTTTAATAGAGATTGAAAACCTATAAAAAGATCTCATAATAACATAATTGGAACTGAAGTAGTGTGTTGCTGTTGAATCTGAGCAAGTTCCTCATTTGTCATGACTTATTTACATTATTTACCTACTATAGGTTTCCTATCAGTTGCATTTAATATTTTCTGTATTTCTAAGTGTATGTTATTTAGAAATAAGATACTGTATTTTGGGCTTTATTCATGTGCAGAATTGTGTCTAATTATGTAATTGTTTTTTCAACGTTTTAATGTGCGCAATTCAGTTCATTACGATCTACGGATCTTTTAAGTACCTATGACATCTTTACAATTTTTATAATCCTAGTTCTAAAAGAAATTCGATGTTAATATTTTATATACGATAAACGTAGTTGTCTAGTCACAGTAAAATTGATTTTTTAATGGCGATTTAATGTATTCCATGACATACCTTACCTGCAATAATAAATATGAACCTATCAATACCTACAATTCTTAAAGAAATAGCTGTTGTTGCAACTTGTAATAAGCGATCTGGTAAAACCTATCCTAATTTTAAGTACATCCGTGTGTAGGTATTTGTTTATAATCAATGTTTCAGTGACATGTAAACATGTTATATGAAATAAATAAATAATATAGTAGTGAATATTTTATTTAGAGTATGGCTCATAAAATAAGTTTCCCAGCACTGGGTATTTACTATTCAGTCATGGTTATGACATATTCAGTATATTTGTAGCTCTTAAGCAAGTTCCTACGGGGTGATTACATTAATTAAAATGTGTCGTTTCGACTCTGCCGCCCATCGAATGGTTGTGAATAGCTATGCAGGAGGACAATTATTAGTATTCAGAAATAATGATTGCCACCATCTTCTTTCGCATGATGAGCTTTTGCGGTAGGAGAGTAAACTGGGAGAAATCGTCACGTAACGGAAAAGCGTCGGTGGGAGGAAACTAGTAAAAATTGTTACGAAAAAGCGTTATGTGACTGTTCCTAAATAACCCTAGGCTGATATTATTTTTTTCTTAATTATGCTAATATTAGTGTTAAGATCGGCTTTCCTTTCTTAGCCCCCTTCATGCAATTTTCTGAGACATAGTTTTCAAGGGCGCTTTTTATTAAATTGGCTTGAAAAACTTTCAAATATTTTGTCATGGGTGTCGTTCATGGTTTTTGAGGGCGCTAACGCCGATAGTGAGGTCAAAATGAAAATCCAAGATGGGGCGGCGAAGATTTAAAATAAAATCGTCATGTGTGTGCCGTTTTATAGTTTGGTGCTGAAGTTCTTTAATGCGGCTTGCGGTAGGAGTAAACTGGTAGAAACCTTCACGTAACGAAAAGGCGTTATGCCCCCTCCATGCGCCTTTCAGTGATAGTTTTCATGGTTTTCAAGTGTGCGTTTCATTACGCCATTGAGTGCATGGGTGCTAACCTTATTTTTTTCATAGGTGTGTTTCATGGTCTAATAAAAAGCCGATAGCGAGAGCGAGTTCAAAACTTCAAAATGAAAAACTAAGATGGATGGCGACATCTTTTTGAGAGCATCTAAAAACGTATAGTAAGTGACTAGATGGCTCTGTTCAAACTTTCTCTCTCTCTTTCTATCATGTACCAGTGTGTGTGCGTACGGGTCTCACGGGGTCCTCCGACCGAACACTTTTTTAATTTATTTATTCGAGGCTGTTCCACTATTGGGGTTAGGCTTGTGGCGGCATCTACACCGCCACATGCGAACAACGCATCACACAAATCCTGCATCGCGCAATCAAAGTTTACCGCGCAGCTAGCATATATACAACTTCCCGACAACAATCATCGGGCAGTTGCCCACCAGATACGACGTCCATCTGGTCGGAGGATCCTCCCTTTTCCAAGAGAATGAGTGAACTTTACACCCTGTTCCTCATACTCCTAAAGGCTCCTCTAAATTATTCCAGGCTTTTCCTAAGCCAACTCGAACCAGATCTAGTCCTCTTGCGTTGCGCGTTTAGGACGTCTCGGCTTCTCGTGGGCCGGCTTCGGCGATGCCATCCTTATTGGTACTTCGTAGTTTTTTTACGTCTAAGACCCTAGGATGCTGCACTCCACAGCTCTTTGATATTTTTCTAAGTACTTTGTTATTTAAATATAACAATCAAGTGCGTGTGGGTCACAGAACATTAATACTCCTAACGGAGGTATGGGACCACGCATAATGAACTGTTCGTGGTTGGGATGTATTTAAACCAAACACAAACTTAAAATTGTAGTTCAAAAACATTGTGTCCCATACATTCCGATACGGTCAATTCTCGAACTGCAAATGTGAGTGTAGTGTATAATCGCAAAAAATATTTTTTTGGGTGATACCTAAAACAAAAAAATAACGTTTTTCGGACAGTTTTTAAAAAATGTGATGCGAGATCTTGCTCGTTGCCATCGTCGTTGCCCTATAGGTTTGATTTGTTTGTGAGCATCAAAATATTTCGCATAAATACCCGTATTTCATATTGCGTTGACTTAGAAGCTTGATTTTTAGAGGTCCAAGGGACCGTATTTGGTAATAATTTCAACTTGCTACCTCCACACGTTCCTGAAAAAAGGGTCTTGACAGACTGATGGACGGACGGGCTACGAAGTGGTCCTTTATGGGTTCAATTTTCATAGGATTTGTAGTAAAACAATGTTAAAGTTCAATAATTTATGTAGTGCATAATACACAAGTTTCATTTAGCTCTTACATAAATAGGTATATACACGAATTATTTTTGAAGCTATACATGTAAATCAAAGCAGTCTACAAAATAATATCAATAATTGAAGGTGCATTTATCATCAACACACACGCTGTTTCCTTCCCTGTGCAATCCCACTTTTAATCCTCATTTATGAGTACCTACTTGAGGGTCGACAAAAACCAGCTCTTACACTACTTCCTTGTTCGAGAACGCATGAGACACTATGTAAGTTGTGCTTGACTTTCGTTGCGAAATTAGTATTTTTTAAATGCATTATATTCCTTAAATCTAAGATTTCCACATACAAAAATATTTCGCCCTAATAAATCACTATAAACACACTGTTTCTAATCACAAACATTATTCGAAATAAAATAATTAAATTAGTAATAATAGAGATTTTAAAAGAATCAGTAGAATAATGGCGATAAGACTAAATTTTACCACCACTAAAGCTTGTGTACTAAGTCCTGTCAGCTGCCGATACGGTATAAGTTTTATTTTATTTTTATTAGTAATAAATGGCCTTAAAAATTTCGCAAATTATTGCATTTACAAATCAGCATCAATTAATAACACTTTATCCAACCAGAACAAAGCAAACCTACTAATTGTTATAAGCATGGATATTAATAATATATCTAAATAAAATACCGCTTAACAAATACGTCATTCACTGGATAATAAATGCCTTAACATCTGCAACTAATTCAAGTTTAAATTGAGTATGTTAAAAACTAGCATTTACGGTCAGTCGTTATTCACAAGTTGCATAAGAATATATTTCAAAACTTCGAATATTGAGGTCCAGTTGCATATACAAAAATAACATTATAGTCATTTTACATAACAGTAACAATTTGTTTCTAACCATTGAAGATTTCTTTACAAAAACATACTAAATAATATACTGAGTCTTACATCTATTTATAAAATCTTTGGCATTTTCATTTGCTTAAATTTAAGCAGAAAATATAACTAAAACAGTTGTGTGATGATGAGCCGGATATAGTTAACATATAAGGTATCACTATGCAGTATGAAGAATGTGTTATATGGCACTTATTGGCATGCAATGACTGTAATTTTGTTCAACATTATCAATAAAAATTAGTGCTATCTTGGAAGAGCATACTGGTTTAGAAACACATTATTACTGTCGTCGAGAGTTTTCTGCATGTTTAATTGTCGAATTTGTCATGATGATTTTCTTATTTACATAATTAAACACTTCCTCTGATGTCTCTTCTGAGGTTCAGGTCTTAATACTGCGCGCACAGCTTCATCAAACACCTGTGTAACAAAGAAAAGATAATATTATTATTATTATATTGTACTAAAATAAACTAGGTTAGGCCAGTTTGGTTTAGGGTTTAGGGTCTCGAGTGCCCATCTCAGCATTAGGCACTAATTAAATATCCTGATCTAAGTTCATTATTTATTTATTTTAGGATTACCAATGAGTCATACATTGCAATCATCTTGTACAATAGTAAAACTTCTACGGTATAATATAATAGTGTATACTTTATCCTGTGAGGCATACTCAAATAGAGGTAAACACAGCTTCCACATTAACTAGTACATAAGCTCTGAATCCATCATTAAATTAAAAAAACATCACAATTAAATGCTTTCCTTGCGAAGCATATGTGGTGTAACTACGAATGGTAGGCAGAGGAATTATGTGATAAGGCAACGGTGCGGTTTAAAAGTAGATGTACGTAGTGGCAAAAATTGAAAAGAGTATGGTTAAATGGTTTGGTTATTTTGGGAAGTTGAGTGAAAGTCGACTAACAAAATGTCACAAGGAAGATGTGACTGGAAACGCCGGGAAAACCTCAGTGACCTTTTTGGTGATGTTCTTCAGAAAGGTTAGGTGCGTAGTACTCGCAACTGGCGTTAACGGAGTAGTGACAAGTCCGTTTAAGCAGACGACAACCTCATAGGTTGACCTGCGAGATGACATTCCCAAAAAAAAAAATACGGAGTAGTTTCCAGACCATAGCATTCTGTAGTTTCTGCCTTGGGAAGGCCCGAATGAGTGAGTTTATGTACATAAAAATATAAATAAACAAAATACAAGCTATTAAAAAAAGATTAAAATGAAATGTATACATAATACAACAAAAACCAAGCATTGACTTGATTTTCGTTTATATTATGTCTGAATGAATTAAAGTTTTAAATAACAACTGCATGCGTTTGGGAAACAAAGTTGTAGAGAATAATTTTGTGCGTAAGTGCATGAAGTGAGGAGAATTGAGGGAAGCTCGTCAGAATCTGGTCCTTTGCGTATGTCCAGACATTTCAGTATGTGGTTGCTTATAGCACCCATTACGTTTTCATAAAATATTAAAACCATTTCATCTATAATCCCACAGTTTTGTAATATTAAAGTCCAGTTGATAGAGTTAAGCTTTTGTGTTATAAGCTTGATAATCATCCTTGTGACAGTCACAGGTCTATCAAAAATCAACATTTGCTAGATTAAAACCAGGTCTAAGACCTTTGATTTATCATTCCTGACATTATTAAACTGTTCTAAACCATTCAACTCAATGAACTCAGTAAAAAGGTGGTTAATTGAACAATTGGTCTCAGGGACGAGAAAGCTTGTTATCGCTGTTGGGCTAGTTGATGTTAGTTAGAGAAGGTGGTGAATAGATCAATGTTCTTTCATATTTTAGGCTCCACTTTTTCATCTAGAACAGCCTCCTCAATTAATTTCTTAGGACAAAAGATGACGGCTATTCAGTGTGAATGATAGCATTGGTTACTACGTATGAAACAGTTCTACATAGATCAGCTGAAGCATGTTCGTTTTGTACAACATAAAGGTATTCACAACAATGAATGACATTCAAGTTTCTACTTGAGTTGCACAACAAAGTGCATTCCAGTACTACAAGGGACTTGTCCATTCAGCTTGTTTTGAAATACCAACAGCACTTACAGCAAAGATAATCTGCTTTTTGTGTGAATGGTAGGTAAAAAACTTGAATGAATCCTTTGTTTAAAAACTACATTTTATGTCAAATCTTAAGATGGTAAAGTATAATTATGTCATTTGTATGCAGCCAAACAACATATACTATTTTATATGTTGAATAAATTTGTTTAGCATACCTGTTTGAGTCCACGCTGAGTCAATGCAGAGCATTCCATATATTTTACAGCTCTAATTTTGTTTGCCAGCTTTTGTCCTTGTTCCCTCTTCAAGGGAGACATTCCTTGTTCAGACAACAAACTAAGTGTTTCCCGGTCATCTCTCAAATCAATTTTTGTACCTGTAATTTGAAACAAAGAGGTTTTAATTACATGAATAATTTTACACATAAACTGCCTAATAAAATTTTCTCTATCTTTTAGTTCATCCAAAGGTTGTCTGAAGGAGTTTGCATTTTGCAATGACTTCCTATTTAACATTTTAAAATTATTATTTAAAATTTATTTTCCCAAGGACTATAATAAACCATAATAACTAAACATAGCTTTATCTACACTAATATTATAAAGAGGAAAGATTTGACTGTTTGTTTGTATTGAATAGACTCGAAACTACTGGATCAATTTGAAAAAATGTTAATTATGTCTGATAAAAAAAAATTCTTCTAATTCCATGCAGACGAAGTCGCAGGCGTAGTGCTAGTTATAAAATAATTATATATTGTGTCAAACAGGATAATGTTAATCATTGCTAGGTGTGTTAATTAATAATAATTAAGGTAATCATTAGTGTAAGAGTAGTTTACTCAAAATACCTGATTTAGAATCATGTTTAATGATGTTTAATTGTTGTTACTCACCAACCAATATTATGGGTGCATCAGGACAGTGGTGCTTTATCTCAGGGTACCACTTTGAAGTTACATTTTCATAAGACGATGGGCTAAAATTGTAAACGATTTCATTAGTAACTCACTAGGTATTGATAAAGATATGTTACGAAGATACTTTTAGGTGTATTTTTCTATTTATATTTTGAACTTATGGGCAAAAGAAAGAGGAAGAGAGGCTGTGTCATGGACACACTACAAAAAGAGTTGCTGTGCATTAATGTTTTTTGTTTTGTACTTTTTAGTGAATAAAGGCTATGAATTTGAAGAGCAAATAAGTATATGTATGTCTAGCAGTGAACATTAATAGGATAAATACACAAATTGTGTGAGATTGCCAGATTAAGTGGGAGTGAAGACAATCATTAGCAAGAACTGGATTAAACCAGTTAAGCCCTTGGGTTCATGATGGTGAAGCACAAAAATATAATAAAGTTGTGATCTTCATAAACCTACTGTGGCTAACTAAGACAGCCTGATTAATTAATTTGTACAGTAATTAAAAGCATTATGTTGGTTGTATACATACAGACAGAGAAATAGATTGTTTAAGACTACATACCTTGTCACACTGAAGCATATAAGGAAGACATCTGTTTGTGGGTAACTTAACGGTCTAAGTCTGTCATAATCCTCCTGTCCTGCAGTATCCCACAGTCCTAGAGAAACTGCTACTCCATCCACAACCATAGGCGCAGAATAGTTGTCGAATCTACAATCATTACATTCACCATAACACTATGTGAAACATTCCAACTTTACGAACACTTGCTACTTTCATTCAAGCAATATTTACAGGTCACAGTACATTGTGAACACAACTTACACTGTAGGCACATATTCTCCTGGAAAACTGTCTGTGGTATAGGATATTAACATACAAGTTTTACCGACAGTACCGTCGCCAACGACCACACATTTGATCGGCCTTCCTGATGACATCTATGGAAGAGAATTTTATTGATAAATAAAGGCAAACCTATGACTCATTGTAAAACCATAACGTATGTTGAAAACAATCAGTTAATATTACCGTATAAAAAGTTTTTTGTCACTTCCTTTGTATTACTAACACTTTATGAACAACAAAGAATTGAAGCACTGACAAACTATTTATAGAAGGAGTAAGTTTTTCAAAATTTTACATCGAATTAGAATAGGAAACGCATTGAAAGATGGATGGGGACATTTACGGAAGGGATACAGATTAAAAATGTAACTGAGTTGACGGATGATGTTGCGTTCATTTATACGCATTATTTAGTGCTGCTATTCGTCATCCATACTTTTGCAAATTAATTATAATTTCAAGTACCTAATTAGGATACATAGAACCCTAAATAGTTTTAAGTAATTAAAGGAAATGTTAATTGGGCGTGCCGCATTATGAGCCTGTATTTGTCTTTATTTTCTAGTTTAAATACATACATACTTAGACGCCTTCGCCACGCCTTTTTCCCATGGGGGTAGGCAGAAACCACAGAACGCCACCTGCTACGACGCTTACATGCTTTACTTCTTCTCAGTGTCCACACCTTAGGGTATTTTACCCTAAATTTAGGGTATTTTTACGCGTTTAGGGTATTTTTTTAGGGTAGAAAATTATTTAGGGTATTTTTCAGGGTAAAATAAACAAAGGATTTATATAGAATGTTGAAAACTGCTTGCAAGCAAAATGGTGATTGATTGAATACGTGTTTCTGAACGTATATAACTTGTTGTGACGATGTACCGTTGTCTTATGTCTTCCGCTAGCACAAGAATCTATTTTTGAGAGAAAAAAAATTGAATGAAATGTACGATTTTAAGAAAAAAAAAATACTGCAGATGACATAGAAGCCCAGACTATTAAGGATGCATTCCAAGAATGTTTGGAAAGGGTGTAATAGTTTGGCTATATTAGGTTATTACTAAATTGCATTTAAACGGAAATTTATTTGTATACATTATAAAAATGTTAGGGTAAAAACAAAAAAAAGTGCCTAATTTATGGTAATTTCGGCGAGCGTTAGGGTAAAAAACAAAAACGAAGGTGGCAACACTGCTTCTTCTGTCTCGTTTACATTTGGCATAAAGGCCTCGTAGCCATGCCATATACATTCAAAAAAAAAAAACTCGTTTACATTCATATATTTAATAATTTAATAATTATTTATTTTCATCCTTAATTTACTACATCTTTATAGACTAATTTTCTGAAGAATAAAGATTAGATTGTTCGTTTTTTTTTAATAGGCTCCGAAACCACTGGACCCGCGGGCGAAGTGATTTTTTTTATAAAATAACAAAAAACCATTTATAAATCTACGTGACACGGCCATTTTCGAGATTTTGGGTCATTTTTTCTCAGAATCCACAAGTTTATATTTCAAAGCAAGTTGCTGGTCAATAATCCTGGCTACTTGGTTATGCCTGTGCAAGTACTCGCCGTTAACCAGACTAGAACAACCAGAGATAATATGTCTGATGGACTCACCAGGACGGTAGCATGCCCGACACACGTCAACCTTCCCGTCCTTCATAGTCTCCGGTAGTTTCGTCATTTATTTGTCCTTGTCCGTCATTTTTTATTCGTCAAGATAACTTCGTCCATAATTGCACAGACGAAACCTTCTTTTTTCGTTCGTTTCCCCGAACCAGGTCACCAAGTAGTAGCCAGCAGGGCTATTATTATTTCCTTATTTTAATTATGTATGTACATAAAGATTATATTTTTAAATAAAAAATATTTGAAACCTTAATTAAATATAAAAATAGTAGCCCACCGGTATCAGAACAGGGTCCAAGTTACTGGCGGTCAGGGCTCCAGAGAGAGGAACCTCCTAACAATGCGAGCCGTGTCCAGAAGTACGTCTTTCTGAATCAAGCCCTTGATCCAGCTGTCCAACGAGAGCCTCCTCAGGTGTTGTTCGAGGCTCTTGGCTAATTGGCTGTTACGACTATCGGCACACTGATTGCTGAGTCTACATCCCGCATGTCGACCACCAACTTTCTCGGCTTTCACGAGGTTCTCATCATGCGGGACCGTTATCTCAATCATTGCGCGCCTCTCTAATGGATCAACCGCCACTATATCAGGCTAATTGGCAACAATAGTCCTGTCAGTGATGATGGATCGATCCCAGTACAATATGACATTCCCATTTTCGAGAACTGGGTTGGGCACATACTTGTAGTACGACACTTCTGACTCCACAAGGCTGTATTTAAGAGTAAGTTGCTGATGGATAATCCTGGCTACAAGGTTGTGTCTATGCAGGTACTTTTCGTTAGCTCGATGAGAACACCCAAAGATAATGTATCTTATTGATTCACCCGGACGGTGGTATGCCCGACAGATGTCAACTGTGCCGTCTTTCACAATAAATGGCCGGTCCGGCACAGACAAAACCTTCGGTTTCCCGAAAGAGGTCACCGAAACGCAGCCAGGCTATGGACGCTTGTTGATCTACATCCGGTCCATGTAGCGCCCGGAAAAAGCGTCCCTGAAGCTCCTTACTCTGCCATACCTCCATGCGATCATTAGTGTCAAGCACTACTGGCTTGCGCGAGTTCTCTTTAGCCAAGGAGAGCGGGATGAGGCCCTTGTCCACCTGCAACCACATCTCGATGCATCCCCACGTTGGCTTCTAGGAAATATTCCCTGAGACTGCATACCTCGCGATTGTGGACTTTTGCGGGATATATCCGAATGCATCACCCACGGTCATCAGTAATGAGACTATTACTGATGACCGTGGGTGATGCATTCGGTTTGCAGTCAGCAGTGTCCGGACCCCCCTTTCTAGGATGTAAAGTTCGGTCTGAGTCCATTTGAGTAGCTTGAAAGAGTACTTTGATGTACTCTCAACGATTGCTTCATGTCAGTAACATGTCCGACTTACCCAAATACATAAAGGTGTCGGATGAGGAAAGGGTTCTAAGGTATATGGAATCCGACAGTTGAGTTCGTACAGATTCCACAATCTCTCCTCGCTTTACATGCATGAGCGCACATTTGTCCACACCAAATTCCATCCGGCGCTACTGAAAGCTTCAGTTACTTTCAGTAACTCCATCAGTTGCAAATTGTTTGTGGCAAAGATTTTTAGGTCATCATGTACAGGAGGTGAGATATAACCTGTCCACCTCTCCTCAGCTGATAGCCTAGCCCTGAATTGTCCAGAAGCGTGCTTAGGGGATTCAGGGCTAAACAGGACCAAAGCGGACTCAAACTATCACCCGGAAATATGCCTCGCTCGATGCTTATCGGCTCGCTATTCCTCTGGATATTTCAACATCCTAGATAGCGTATGACCCATCCTCCATTGCCCCATACACGACATCAGGAAGGTGCATCTAGTGCAGACTTGCATCTACTTTATACAACTCCAGGCATGTATGTGGCACCGAGTCATAGGCATTCTTATAATCTTTCCAATATGACGACAGATCCTATCGGGAACGAAGAAACTGTTGGCTAATGGCCATTAAACGAGAAGTAGCTCCTTAGTACCTTGGGACCCGTACCTACATCAATTTTGAGAGGCAGAAATGATGGAGTTGGAGTCTATTTTAGCTCTTAAAATGGATGGTAGCACTTTACTTAAAGACCGTATTTTTGCCCAATATTTAATTTGGACTTGGTGTAAATTTGTAGATGAATTATTTTCTTTCAATTATTGAAGTGTCGATATTTTAGCGTACAGCCCTGCCTGGAACTGGATGCTGTCACGTACGTCATGATGTCATGTCCTTAAGTCATGATATTTTTTATCTGTAGCTATGTTCGCAATGATCGCAATCGCAAAGTTACTGTGCAAAGTTTTCTCGTTTCAATTGGATTGAATTTATGTTTTTTAGTAGTAATAATCACATCTTCACAAGCTAGTACATTCATGTAATACAATAAGAAAGTTTTTATAAAGTGCGATGTCTAAGTTTCCGGATAAAAAGGTAATTTGAAAAGTTTGAAACTTTGGCTTTGTGTTTACGCGATGAACAAACTTTTTTACCTGGTATTAAATAATTGATAACAATAAATATGTCCCTTTCAGATGAGTGGGTCTTGTGTGGAGACTCCAGAAGCACCGGCTTGGCTTTCTAAGCTAGAAAGTCAAAGAGAGAAGTTAAGCAAAGCTCGGCTTGGTCATGATAGCGGCGCCGGTGCACCGTGTAACTCTTGCGGTAAAAAATATTAAAACCATTCTTAATAAATTCTTATGAATTATATTAGAAGAAGAATTATATAAATTTAAGAAATAGATTTTTTTTAGTTTCAAGTTGATATGGTTATTAGAAATTGCATATCATGAGAACATTCAAGCAATAATCGGTGTGATTGACGTCACCAACAACAATGCAATCGTAATCATTGTTATGAATGGTCTATTATTAAAATTCATGTGCATTAAATGTTTTATGGTTTACGAATAATGGTCTATTTGTCATAATAATTTATAGTAGGATTCCCGGAAGCTATAGTGAATTTATTAATAACTTTCCTGTGTGAGTCATTTGCCGTAGTATTACTAGGTGAGGAAACATGCCTAATGACTAACTAATAAATTGTATTCTATTATTCCACTGTTAATTGAAAATAAGTACAGTGTTAATTGATAATGAGTCCAGTGTATTATTTAAATTACTTAATAAATCCAAATAGTTCTAGGAAGGGAGTTTAATCTGTTCATGAAATTAATGTGTAATTTGCGTGTAATGTTTTAGCCAGCTTATCACAATGCACTGCCCACCCACATTAAAAGTACCCTGTAATCTACTATAGGTACTAAATAATCAAGCTTCCTTTTTGCCAAATTAAGTTAAAATTGGAGAAGCTTTATATCATAACAGACATTACTAATATATAACTTTTTGTTGCTAGCCTGCTAGCGGTTTTACTGCTGCATACATAGCATGACTGGGTCATGTTGATAGACAAAATGACAGATTTATTTAATTCACCTGTCATTTTGTCTATTCTTCTATTGTCAAAACATGTCCTATCTTTCTATGGTGGTCATGCTTTGCATCCTGTAAAAAACCCCTCCTCAAATTTCTCCCCTAAGGATATCCATCTTTTTTCATACAAAACTTTATTTCTATTTGAATATTTAGGATCATCATGCCCTGGCTTGGACTTACACTTCTGGAGGAAGGTGTGCCGGTCATGCCACTGCAGTAAAGATGTCCATGATGTTCAAGATGACGACCTATCAGGATGGGCACAGTTTGAGCTACTGGGCACTGCCAGACCTAAGAAGGCTTCAAGTTAGTATTTTTGTTCATCTATTTCATACTTTTAAATGGTTTTTTGTTGAAATTTTACCTTGTACTATGGGAAGTAGCCCTCCTATAAGCTTATAGTTTTTAACACATGGACGCAGATATTCTAATACTATGTACAGATACCCAATCCCATACAAAGAAATGACACCTTCCTAAGTCTGGCTATTGAGCTGGCAATTTTACTTCGTCCAATTTTTCAACAGATGGCAGCATCAGCAACTCACTAATTGCCAGAGACTGTAGTTTTACCACACCATCTAGGAGTCGACCTACTTTTAAAACGTTTCGTGCAATCCATTTCATATAAAGTTTAATAGTTCCGGGTTCAGCAAAACATGTTAATAGATTTCTTTTACATTTCTATGTAAAGTAATAGATAAAAAATCAAGTAATTTGATTTAAATTAGTAACAATAGTGGCTACTCTGATATGTTTAAATTGAGTAAAGCGCCATCTATTCGCAAAGAGCTCTAAGCGAAATGATTAACAGATCATCATTTTATGGGTTTGGATTGAAGTTTAAGGCTTCATTCATGTTTTTCTTGAAAATACGTGCATTGTTAGTGTAAATAGATAAATCAGCATTCAACAAGAAAGTTTTAATGTTTACCAATCCAAGTTTAGCGCTTTAAATTGATTGTTAATTTCATAATTGTTACCTATGCTGCCATCTAAGACTAATTATAATTTGTTTGAATTGAGTTGAGACATGGAGCAATTATTGGTATTGCTAGAGGTATTTTGTAGAGGTACTGTATTCATTTTTACTAACTTTATTTGTTAACCACCTGCAGCAAAAATGTTCTAAATAATTTCCAACTCAAAACTTAAAAAAGCTATGCTTTTAATTTTGCAGTGCCGCTGATCAAAATTCGAGGAGTTACTGATAAACCTGTCAAACTTGATTGGGTGCCTCCAAATGCTTCAACAGAGTTGGTAAGTAATACTTTAACACTTATTCTCTAATTAGAATAATAGCAAATATTATGGATTTCACAACAATTAGTGATAAGATGGATGAAAATAGATAGGGCACACATAAGGTTGCAGAATAACTAATGAACTATTTTGATCTTGTTATTTCATATCATGTAAATTATCTACCAGACTAAACTTATAATAGTACAGCTAGGTTTACTTTTACAACAGGGCAAGTGAGAACAGGCAAATCAAGACTCTGGAGAGCTACTAAGAATTTCCCTATGGAAACAACCTTAGGATCATTTTGCCTGACTTGAACTTACACTCAAGCTCACAAGCTCAGTACTCATGTTTGCTATCATATGTGTATATGATTTAGCCTCGTTCGTGGGTCTAGCCCCCGAGGCTAAACATTAGACGCATAATTATGTAAAACATCTAGTTTATGTATGTCTTTATGTATTCTATGTTGAGTTTTTATTGACCAATTGTAACAAAAAGATTCTAACATAATTTGAACTTTGTCATTTTAAGTTTTTTGTTCCAATAATTAATAATCACATAATTTTTCACCAGGTATCAGAGTACATGTCATGCCTGGGCCCCTTGGCGCCGGTATCCGGTTCGGACGCGGCCCGTCGCCGACGCGCTCAGCTCCGGACACAGTTGCCTCCGCACGACGTCGCGCCGGCCGTCCGGCAACACGCCAGCGACTTTGAGAAGTCTGAACATACTGTAAGTACCAATACTCACTTAGGTTTTAATAAACCAGATTTATAGAAAAGCATAGCATTTTTAGCAACCCAAAGATGCGGGTTTTATTGAAATCTTTATAGTAGGTTTTATATAAATACAAACATTTTTTCGCCCCTTCGCCCGCATGGTGGTCGGAAATTATCTCATCGGAACTACCGGGGTAAGAAGAGGGCTGCTGTTTTATGCTGCAGTTTTATATTACAGGCAGTCAGCAAGGTCACTAGACCTGCCTTAATATAATATCCAATCGTAATATCCAATGGAATAACCCAAATTGTAGCACTTGCAGAATTCTGAACAACCACAAAAACCTGTTTGCATCAGTAGTACATGTTCCCTTAAACACAGATAATATAATACTACGAACAGATACCCAATCCCATACAAAGAAATGAAACCTCCGTAAGTCTGGCTATTGAGCTGGCAATTTTACTTCGTCCAATTTTTCAACAGGTGGCAGCATCAGCGAGTCACTAATTGCCAGAGACTGTAGTTTTACAACGACATCTAGTAGTCTACCTACTTTTAAGATGTTTCGTGCAATCCTTTTTATATAAATTTTTTACAGTTCTGGTTCAGAAAAACATGTTATTAGATTTCTTTTATATTTCTAGGTAAAAAATAAAATAAAGTTGTTCCCAAAATTGTTACTTATTTAAATAAGTAACAATATTGGGAACCGTCATGACAGGACCAATTGAGTAAAACGCCATCTATTGCAAAAAGCTCTAAACCAAATGATTAATAGAAGGATACTTTTATCATTAAAAGGGTTCGAATTGAAGATAAAGGCTTCATTTTTATCATACGTGCATTATGAGCGGAAATAGATAAATCCATCATAAATTCGGGCAAAATTCTGCCTTAACTCGCTTTTAAATGATTGTTAATTTCTTAATAGTTGCCTATGCTGCCATCTATGATTTTTTATCAAGACAAACTATAATTTGTTCGTGTTGTGACCCCATGTCATAAGCTAGTAAAATACATGTTTGAATGTGTTGCACACATAATTACGTCACTTAATTTAGGTCAGTCTGGCGGTGATAACGGCAGTGATAGTGCGCCTTACCAACTCTTTAAATAGAATGTTATATGCATTATATAGGTTATAACTAAGTAAATAATTAACAAACGAAAAACTTTTGTCTTTCAGGAATATATCACGCGCATCAAAGACCATGTCGTTGGTATGGGTAATGTCGTCAGAGTAGGACCTCTTCAAAATGGAGATGTCTTCTCAGTGGAAAACAGCAAAACACATTCCGCCCCCAAGTCCTACGCCCTGCCGCTGAAAATATCCAACGTATCTAGAGGAGTCAAGTACAATATCGTCCCGAAAAATGCCTCCGATAAGAAGTTGGTCTTAGATACGCAAGGAAACGTCGTAAGCAGTGCTGCCAATCTTCCTGATTACAAGTCCAGTCCTATTCTTAGTCGCATCGTAAAAGACAAACTGCATATCATGCGTATTGAGTCCGACAGGATCAAGAGCGCCGTTGAACACGGTCCGATCTACGATAAACTGTTCAAAAACTTAGAAGACTTGAATATGCCAGTTGAACATGATGTCTATCTGCAACCAATTAAACTCTTCCGTGAGGAGTACAATAATAATCCTCAGTTCAAGGAGGAAACTAACGAGTTCTCTAGCAAGTCACTTGGAGCTCAAATTGTGCCAGACTTGTGGTCTAACAGCAATAACAATATCATGGGCTCAGCTAAACTGATGGACAGCAGAATACAGAAGGGAACCATATTCGCTCCAAATGGAGAGATATGGAGCTGGAAACATGAGCCAGTAACTCCTGAACACAGTGGCACTCTTTGCTCTACAAAGATCAATCCTCAGTACTCGACTGTTACAAAGCCTATTAATCAGGTGGAACCTCAACAAACAGCGCCTTTGAGGGAGTATCTCAGAAGTCACTCTGAGGATGACCTGCCACCTCCGCCGCTGCCGAACTACAGCACATATCCTGGCGGAGTACCACCATCTCCTGGCTCGGTTCCACCTCCTCCTGGCACAGATTGGAATAACCAACCTCTTGATAATATGCATCCAGTTGGCGAAAATGCTGACTACCTAGCTCTTGCACACAACTATGGCGAAAATCCTGAGCAGATTATTGATCAGCTTGCAGACTTATCGCTAAGTCCTGTTGAAGTGGAGTTCAACAGGAAACTTTATAATGAGGGAGTGCCGTGCCAGCGTTGTACTAAGTCGATGTTCGCGGGCGAAGTTGCCGTGAAGGCCGAGAGGGCTGGCCACGAAGCTATTTGGCATCCACAATGCTTCACATGCAGCAAATGTAATGAGCTGCTGGCAGACCTTGTGTACTTCTTCTACAAAGGCGAAATTTACTGCGCCAGAGATTTAGCCGATGTATTGGAGATCCCGCGTTGCGCTGGATGTGACGAACTGATATTTACGCGTCCTTACACAGCTGCGGAAGGAAGGGCATTCCACGTGCAACATTTCTGTTGCTATCACTGCGACGCACCCCTCGGCGGCAAGAAGTACGTTCCAGATGATAAGACTGGTCTCCCAATATGTTTGCAGTGTTATGATCAGTTCCACGCAGAACGCTGTCGCGCCTGTAGTGGTGTTATTGGACCGGAGCAACAAGGAGTATCGTGGGGCAATATGCACTGGCATGCGGAATGCTTTATATGCTCTGGTCGAATGTGTGGGAAAAGTTTACTGAGCGGACGATTTGTCGTCAAACAGGAGATGCCATTTTGTAGCGTGCCATGTGTTCAGAGCAGAATTAAGTAAAAGGGGCACTTGATATGACATCCTAGAAAAGTTAAGATAATCAAGCTAGGTAGAACATTGAAGAGATAGTAGTATTCTACTGTGTTTTTCTGGTAGCAAAGTCTATATTTTATTCCATTTACATAAATGCCATTATTATATTTTTGATATTACCTAAGTATTTTCAATACAAAGAACAGTTTACAGTAGTATGTGTAGTCTTGTGGATTAGATAATAAGTATACAAGTTTTGGGATGATTTAAGTCTCTCTACATGGCCTGATAGTAATGTTTGTTGTTAATAAAGATTTGATAGTATATAGTCACTCTAAGCTTATGATTAGTGATTTAAGACATGTTCCTTCACTTTGGGACCAAATAGCATAGGAAAGGTATATGATAGTTTTCATTAAGGATTCTAGTGCTTTATTTTCATTGAGTTGCTATTGCTATATTTAAATTTATGTTTATTTTAGCTTTATGATAAACTTATGATTTTTCAGTTAATAATATCTTCTTAACAATTTATTTTCATGTTATTCCAATGCAAAATTTAAGATTTTTCTTTTGAAAGTAAGAACATAGTGTAAGTTAGTCCTATTCATTAAAATGTGATAATTGTTAACGAAAATGGCGCTCCATGGTCTTATATATTTTTAGAAATGATTGTGCCGATAGAAATATATTTATATTTAGTAATAATGGGTGCAACAGGAATAAAGTGCCATCTATATTATTTTTGTATGATATACAAATAATAAAGATTCTATGGATAAAATATGATTGTCTTACATGTACCTACACCTTTATCCATCTCTTTAACACACCATAAAAAGGTAGGGATGAAAAAACAAATTGGCTATTGTCCTGTAAGTGATGCGTGACCCTTAAAAATGCATGTTTTTTGTTACATCATTTAACAACAAAGAGAAAAAACTATCAGTCAGTTTAATGTATTATGGCAGACACCTCTTTTTTGATCACGTAAGAGTGGTTATCATAAAAAAAACATACTAGATAATAAGAGTAACTTTTTAATACCTCGTAGTTTTTCTTTAGAGATTATGCCATGAAATGTCATAACTATTGTATGATCATAAGACCAGTGTTTTTGTTTCTATTTTGAACTTAGTGTTAGTTCTATTTTTAACATAGTTTTTCCTAATTTGAATATTTTTCAGGAAACTTATCTAATTTTTGCTTTCCTAAAAAACCTGATTCAGACTTATAAGATTTTTTGAAAATTCTCAAGTGATGCACTTACCAACAAGAAGCATTTTATTTTTATTATGCAGATTGATGTGAAAGAAAATTACTGTCTTTTGTATTATGCAGCAGAATCAAACTTTCTTCAAGATGTTAAATTTTCTTTTTTCCATGACATGTAGATATTTTATGAATAAATTGTCATACAGCCTGCATCACTTACCTAACAAAAGAACATCATTATCTTTCTGTCATCATTTGAAGATGAAAAAGACAAATGGTGTTTTCATTAGGTTAAGAGTATTTAGTGATTTGTGATCTTTTTGTGGTGCAAGTGGACCTAAACAACAAAAACTGGTAAACAACAGATAGCAGTGCAGTTTTTAACTAAAGGTATTTCAACTAGCCAAATGAGAATAGTATTTATATTTATTGGTTAAATGTATTAAAAAACGGTGATAGTTACTAAAAGTATAATTAGTTAAATACACATAATGCAAAAGTAATATTAATAATTGCAAACTGAAGCGTTTCCTAGAGTTGCATGAATAAGGTTCCTCAAGCCTTCATTTTGAGTTTGTTAAGATCATTCTTTAGTTTATTCAGGTTTTCTTGTAAAGCTTCCTGTTTGTTCTCTAACGCGGATATGTGATCATCTGCTCTTTTGGTCTCTTTACTGATGTACTCCATTCGCTTTGTTACATTTTGAGTTGCTTCGTCTAAGTCTTGCTTCACTAGAACGGGCCCAATCAGCTTATATACTTCCGAGTCTTTTTTTAAAAGTACTAACTCTTCTTTTACGGCTTTGTTTTCGTTTAGCTGACTATCTAATTGTTGTTTCTGAGCAACCGCCTTACGGTATTCTTTTTGTATACCACTCAACAGTTCCAGCTCTTTCTGCATCTTCCTTTGGATTTCTTCAGACATTTTGACAAAAAGTTTCCTTTACTACGTATCTGATCGTTAGAATTTGCTTTACAGCTAATAAAATACTGCTCTTTCAAATCTCGATTGCTTCACAAAATGTACTTTTGATTAAAGAGAAAAATGAGGTTATGTTTCTGACATTTGACAAGTGTCATTAATGTCATGATGTCCCATGTTTAGTTGCGCTATTATTGAGCCTTGTTTGCAAATTATTATATAACTTTTTCTAAAAAGAATAATTAAGTGTAATAAATTTAAAAAAATCTTCTCATTCCATTCATTAAAAAAATGTCATACAATTATAGGGTTACCTCAACTTGTAGAAGAGAAGAGGAGGTGTTCAACACCTCTTCTCTTACAAGACTGAATAATTTGTTTGCCAGCATTTTTAACATCTGGTAAAACAATAGGTTTTACCAGATGTAAATATTGGTGGTCAAGCACAGTTCATATTTTGGATAAGGCATACAAATAAGTTTTACATGAGTAATACCCGTAATGCCTACTTGGGTACTTTTTTCAGTCTATATTGTCCCCCAGCTGGGCAAAGGTCTCCCCCACAGCTCTTCCTTGTTGTCCCTTTTCCGGCCAATTTTCCATAAACGCTCCTAAGTCATCGCGCAGAACTTATTAAAATAAAATTAAAAAGTAAAATAGTTGACGCAATCGGAGTGAAGAGATATGAGGAAAAGGGTGTAAAGTTCACTCATACTCTTGGAAATGGGAGGATCCTCCGACCAGATGGATGTCGTAACCTGGTGGGCAACTGACCGATGATTGTTTTTTTTTTTTAAATAATGGCATCTCGTAGTTGACCTTGAGAGGTCGTGACTACTTAACCGGACTATACTGTGGCTGCCTTAAGCGGACTCAAAGCCTCCAGCCAGGGGCGTAAAACTACTTATATTATTAAGCGAACGCTCGCTAAGGGCACCCCCTGTGGGGTACGGACCTCGGCTTAGGGCGTCGCTGACGGGAGGACAGCAAGATGGGACAGGCTGGATCAAGTTTAGTTGATTATTATTAATCGGGGAATTTAAAGCTACAGGCTCAGCTACGGCGCGGGCTGGCACTTCGTCGAGCAAGGGTCGGGGGGGACAATTACGTCGGGATCTTCGCGAGGAAACCTCGGCGGCGAGGTCGGAATGTCGGTCTGTGTTTGTGCACTGTACTGGTGGCCCTACTGCTCTCCTGAATGAGAGTTATGTGGTCATCGGGATCGGTGAGGACATGCTTGGGACGGCGGACTTGACTAATGGAGGAGGGAATATAGTTAGCGGCCTTGACAACCAGAGGGTTGCGGTGATTCGCGGCGGTCTCGAAGAAACGCTTTGAAATGCGTTTCATGAACTGGCGGATAGTGGGAATCTTGAGGTCAACGTGAAGGATCTCGTTGCGAACGTACCAGGGGGAGCCTGTAATCCTACGGAGGAACTTGTTCTGGAGGGTCTGCATTCTATTGAAGCGATGGGGCTTGGCGTGTGCAAAGACTGCACTGGCATAGGTCATGATCGGGCGGATGCACGCTGTGTAGATACGCATTTTGCACTTCAGTGACAATTCGATGATTGTTGTCGGGAAGTTGTATATATGCTAGCTGCGCGGTAAACTCTGATTGCGCGATGCAGGATTTGTGTGATGTCAGTGTGATGTGTTGTTCGCATGTGGCGGTGTAGATGCCGCCACAGGAGCAAGCGAATTTTGTCCCGTATCCCGCGCGAAATTCGCTTCAGTTTGGCCAGAGGCGACAATCAATGTCAAAAACTTGTCATAAATGTAGGTGAATTCGAGGTATTTTTGACAGACTGAGACTGAGATTGGAATGCGTATGTTCTTAAAATACGGGAATATGCCCCCCAGTTTTCTTGTAGCGGGTCTTTTTATTTTGGTTGGGAAATATTATCATCATGTGTGGCGGCATCTACACCGCCACATGCGAACTAACGCATCAATCCTGCATCGCGCAATCAGAGTTTACCGCGCAGATAGGATATATACAACTTCCCGACAACAATCATCGGGCAGTTGCCCACCAGACACGACATCCATCTGGTCGGAGGATCCTCCCTTTTCTAAAGAGTATGAGTGAACTTTACACCCTGTTCCTCATATCTCTAAACTGGTGACCCCGAGTATGAACGTCAGCGCAGCCTTCGTGCAACTACTTCAGCGTGACGTCATCATCATCACTCCCGCAAGCTTTAGAGCGGCGAGTCACACAGCCAGCCAGCAACCACGGCTTCAACGGGTATTCTGACCATCAGCATGCAGCGCGAGCGCATACCTGGTCATCACCCTCAGCCTCATCAGCAACCTTGGCACAGCACACTGCACATTCGGCCGGTCCACAAGAAGAGCCTTAATCACTCTCCTGGTCGAACAGCAGCAGCCAGCCACAACCCGGCGCTGTACCACATCCGACCCACTGGAGCACAAGCAGCGCCACCCCGACTCACTGGGGGCATCTTCGCAGACAGTTCCGACTCACCGCGAACTACGCGACACCTGGTTCCGACCCACTGGAACCTCAGCTGACACTGGCAAAAAGCATCGCAAGATACAAGACTTAGCCCACTATCGACCTCCGGTCTCCGGAGGGGAGTGATGTGGCGGCATCTACACCGCCACATGCGAACTAACGCATCAATCCTGCATCGCGCAATCAGAGTTTACCGCGCAGATAGGATATATACAACTTCCCGACAACAATCATCGGGCAGTTGCCCACCAGACACGACATCCATCTGGTCGGAGGATCCTCCCTTTTCTAAAGAGTATGAGTGAACTTTACACCCTGTTCCTCATATCTCTAAAATGTTTGTAAACAAATTTGATGTTGATCCTATTCCACGATTTCGGCAGTTTCGTATATGATCAGCAAGAAAAGGGTAAAATCAGTTCTAATCATCCTAAATATTTCCTTATATTTGAGACCCCAATATCTATTTATTACCACGAAAAGCAAGATCTTTACAAGCCTAGCCCAAGAATAAAAAAACAGGCTATAAGTAAGGCGGTTGTATAGACCGATAAAAAGTTTAGATGGTGGTGAAACGAAGAACTAAGTACATAATATATTTCCTACCTTGGAACTCTGGCATAGGCCGCGTTCCGAGTTAGACCATAATCGCTGACAGCGCTCACATCGATAATTTGCGTTCCGATTTAGTTATCACGATTATACAGATGAGAGCTGTCAACAATTCGCTCACAGTGATATACTTGAAGGGCATGGTCGGCGTTATCGGAAGATGGCGCGTGTCATGACGTCATCTATGACGATTCACGGGACATCGTTATCGCGCTCACGCTAACTCGGAACAGTTGTAAGCGCGCTCAAATCGATTACAGCTCAATTCGGAATGCGGCCATAGCCAAGTTTGCTGTCAAACTCGGCAATGTCATTGGCTTGTCACTGCTCAGGGTTGCCAGCAACGCTTTCATTTACTCTATTAACTTTTAGTCGGGTTATATCTACGTTAAAATAGAAAAAAAAATCAGTGTAAGCGAATAAATCGGCCTTTTGGGGCCCCGTGGCGACAGCGACACTGGCCCCGTGTGCTCGTTTGGTAAAGACGGCAGTGGATGACTACTTTAGTGGATTACTGCCAATCGATTTTGGAGTTCCTCAAGGTAGTACTCTCGGTCCGACTCATTTCGCCTTCTAAATGAACGACATCCTTAATGCACCGCTTCAAAACGCTGAAATTGTTTTTTTGCAGACTATAAGGTAATCATATTCCATTTCGGGAACAGGTGCATACTTAAGAACAGGTGTATCATCTTGCCGAAATCGGGTTGCTTACAATATCCAGGACGCTTAGTTGGAATTTACTTACATTTGACGTAAAAAAACGAAGCTCACCTCTTTTTTCAAAACCATAGCTTGCAGTCCTCTTCGCCAATTGACACTCCAACTCCACACATACCGCAACGATCACAATCTAACAATCGCAAATTGTATCTGTACTCCTATACCGCATTTCCTCCCTTAGAAGAATAGACGAAAACCTCAAATACACTTGCCAGTGGGCCGCGTCAGAAAACTTATCTACGTTTTGAAAAAACTACGAGACTGCACACCTTTTCAAATTCTCCGAACAATATCAGCTAAATATACTTAGTGCCGTAGTGCATGCACACAAAACTATTAAAAAAAGACTTGACTTCCAAAGCCTGCTCTCAAAACGTATCATACATGTCCCTCTTCCTAATGAAAACAGTATTCTGGCCAGACTGCCAGAAGACTGCCCCTCTTACTCACATATCTACAATAAAATAAGCAAGCGTTGTGATATTAGAGGTCTTAAAATACCTACTTATTTAAAAGAATGACAGATTGTTGGCTTCTCTCCCTATCATACAACGACACTGAGGAAATAGTTAGTTAGCACCAAAATCTACAAGCAAGTCATTCACACAGTCACACAAAAACTCCAAACTACAACACATCACCACACTCTCACTCACGCACATACTACATATACCATAATTTACAATTATTTTATTTTGCACTATTTTTTTTATTTTTATTTTATCTTGATAGTTCACTACCCTTATTTAATTATGTAAGTAGACTGTCCATTTACAAACATCAACATTAAAATGTAAGATAATGCAACTCATGCCAAATAACTTGATGTTAAATATCCGAGCTTCAGTAAGCATACAATACTGTTACTTTTGAAATTTATTTTGTAACAATGGACCAATAAAACTATTGTTTTTCAATAAATTACTTATTAGTGGGAAGTAGAGCCACTTGTCAAAAACAAAAGGCTGAACACAAATCAGATACATTAATTATTTATTTAAAACATTAAAACAAATTAGTAGGTAGTTGAATCGTTATCATCACATGCATCGGAAACACGGTCACAATAAAAAAAATTACAATTATGAATTCCGGACGTTGATGGTTCAGAGGTTACGTGGTTGACGGGTTTGTATATTATATCTCCGGGATTCCATATGTATCGGTGGTGGATCAGGCACGCAGTTCTCAGTGTTTTCTTGTGTAACACATTACAATTGTATGTTATATTAGTTTTGCTGCTCTTTCCGTAGTGAGTCATTTTTACGTACTCATTACCGTTTTACACCTATTTTTAAGTGAAAAACAAATTAAAAATTCTACAGAATTAAAATATAGTATAATATAGTACAGATACCGCAAAAAATATTTTGCGTAATTTCCTTATTCTCTTACGCATACGTACGTCTCATAACGTACGTATAAAATTAATTTTAATGCTGTACAAAGAGGAATGCCAAATTTTAATACGAGGTAGGTAAATATGCCGAATGTCAATCACCTGAAAGTGCTTTATTTGCACTTTACAAATCTTATTTTTTATGCGTTTTTTGAGTAATGATGAAAATACAACTAGTTTTTTTTAAACGTAACTTTAGATACATGTATATATATAGAATGTCGCTTGATTTGCATATTAATATGTAAGTTTGAAAATGCAAGTAAAGAACAATGCCCAGTTCCCATACATTTCAAAACCTGATAATGAAAGTTTATGTATAGTTATAAGGTATAATAGAAACACTACCTCTAACTTTAGAAAATAATGTCATATGATCATTTTCACAATTGAAACGCCACGAAGTCCAAAAAATATTATTGATACTTTTAAGGTTAGGATTTGTCGTTATAAAGAAATAAATGTGCTAGAACGAATTATTTAAAACTCGAAGTTTAGTCTAAAATAGTAAAACTTACTATTACATATCTATGTGCTAAAACGTCTTTTTTACTTTGTGAATTCCTTAAAACCAGCTGCCCTTATGTCACTGCTTAGGCTCTCGATGATTGTCACTATAAATTGAGTGTCGAGCATTAAATGTCAAACGTCAAAAAATACGTTTCAATCGTCCTAACTCATGATTCATTAATTTAATTATTCATTTATTTTTAATTAATCTGTATTATATTATACATTGACTAAAAAAGAAATACTGAGTAAATAAAACGTAAAATAATGTATGAAACTCAGAAACAGAGTTGAACAAAGTCAAGTAGCAGTGTGTAAAATGGAACTTTGTAAAAAAGGGTGGTTGAGATGCGTTCAAAACATGCTAATATGTTTACTACTGAAGTAGAATAAGCATAAAGAAAAATAAAAAAATCGTGCGGTTCTTTTAACATTGTGATAAGCGTAATTAATATACAATTTAATTAGCTGTATTTTAAGATTTATTTCATTTCTATACATAGTCAGGTGAAAAATGGGCATTCCTCTTTAAGTATCGTAATTGTACTTACCTACATCATAGTTAAAAATGTATATAAGTAATCTGTGGAAAAGTTGTGGATCCCCCCTCGACCGATCACCATGTTCGGCAAGCCGATCCCTTGGGAGAAGCGAGCCAAATACCTGGGTGTCGTACTAGACGAACACCTCTCCTTTTCAGAGCACATTAAGGCGGCTCGTTCGCGCGCCGCCTTCGCTCTAGGTAGACTTCACTTTGTCCTCAATGCACGTAGCAAATTGTCACTAAAGTGCAAAATGCGTATCTAAACAGCGTGCATCCGCCCGATCATGACATATGCCAGTGCAGTCTTTGCACACGCCAAGCCCCATCGCTTCAATAGAATGCAGACCCTCCAGAACAAGTTCCTCCGTAGGATTACAGGCTCCCCCTGGTACGTTCGCAACGAGATCCTTCACGTTGACCTCAAGATTCCCACTATCCGCCAGTTCATGAAACGCATTTCAAAGCGTTTCTTCGAGACCGCCGCGAATCACCGCAACCCTCTGGTTGTCAAGGCCGCTAGCTACATTCCCTCCTCCATTAGTCATGTCCGCCGTCCCAAGCATGTCCTCACCGATCCCGATGACCACATAACTCTCATTCAGGAGAGCAGTAGGGCCACCAGTACAGTGCACAAACACAGACCGACATTCCGACCTCGCCGCCGAGGTTCCTCGCGAAGATCCCGACGTAATTGTCCCCCCCGACCCTTGCTCGACGAAGTGCCAGCCCGCGCCGTAGCTGAGCCTGTAGGTTTAAATTCCCCGAATAATAATAATCAACAAAATCTGATGCAGCCTGTCCCATCTTGCTGTCCTCCCGTCAGCGACGCCCTAAGCCGAGGTCCGTACCCCACAGGGGGTGCCCTTAGCGAGCGTTCGCTTAGTATTGTAAGTAGTTTTACGCCCCTGGCTGGAGGCTTTGAGTCCGCTTAAGGCAGCCACAGGATAGTCCGGTTAAGTAGTCACGACCTCTCAAGGTCAACTAGGAGATGCCATACCAAAAAAAAAAAAAAAACGTTGTGGATTGTACATTTAACCATAAGTCGTTAAACATATTTGATTGTAACACAAATGTTACAATTGTTTGTTATCCCAAATAAAAAAATAAAAAATGTCTGTGGGGTCTAATTAGTAGATACGCTGCAAAGTGAAGCGGTTTCTAACACATTTTGATTCTTTCGTCGATATTTATATTTCATATTTTTTGTCATTTTATATTATTGTGACATCCGGTAAACCAAAAAGTAATTTCGATTTCCAATTTTTATGTAAAAAAATCCGTATTTTTCTTTCATTTCCTTCGAATTGAAATATTGCATCAGAAATTATGTTGAATAATTTTCAACAAATTGTCATCCAACATTTCAGATTTTTCTTCCGCTGGTAAAAGTTGCTTTTTCATGTACAGCTAAGGTCTGCTAGGTTACTTTATTATTTTCTATACTTTTAAAGCTGGTGTAGTAACTGCAGCATCGGGTACCTATCGCATGGCAACTTTAAAGTAACATGTTAAAACTTGACTTTTTTCTATAGTTTCAACCATGTTAATTGCCTTATTCTTACAAATATTTATTACATGAATTCTGATATTACTTTTGCAGAGCAAGTTCATGTATAATAAATCTGAAATATTTTGTTTTCACCCGGCCAAACCACCCAGTGGGTGGAATAAAAATAACGGGGTTTTAACCCACTAATACGTTTTAACCCGGGTGCAGTGTGGGCCCAGGATCTTTGGGAGGTGCTTGACCCAGTTGAGGGTATGTTTTAGCAAAGTCAACACTAAAAAAGCACATAACATTTTATTTAACTTAACCATAACAAGCCTCCTCTAATTACTTTTCGCAAATACCTCAATGACTTCGTTAGTTAGAGTTGAATGTTCGGATGTTCTGGGCGCTTGCACTAGGATCTCCAAAGGTTCTGTAATACGACTCGCCTCTTGAAAAATTTCTTCATATTTAGTTTCTCTAAGTATATCTTTCAAGTGTTCTTACTACACTTTTTACCATTTCAAAACAAAGCTTAAGATCTAATGCAACAGCCTGAAGTTGCTGTGAAAGCGAACCAGTAACTTCAAATAATTACTTACAGCGGCTGCTACAGTCAAAAGAAAGAGTAAGTCGAAACAGTGATTTTCTAAAAGTTAACAAAAATACTTATTAAGTTAAGGTTTGATGACAATTGTACCATAAGAAGTAGTGTATTGTTTGATTAGAATAATATTAAGTTCAGTGTAAGATTTTTACAGAACGCAGATGCTTTTGGGGGGGGGGGGGGGGGGCTTGACGCTCTTAGCACCCCCCCCCCCCTGGATCCACCACGGCCCGGGTGATTACCGAGTAAAGAAAGTTACAGTTTTGACTTTGGTATGATTATCTAGTATTTAAAGATACAGAATGGAAGATACTGCTGTTATTTTTAAGTGGAACCCAAGAATATTAAAACGATGCATTAAAGTTTACTAAACATATTTTATTTAAATAAAATTGGTATTTACAACATAACGTTACAATATGATATCCTATTTATATTTTGTCTTAATTTTATGCTAGGAAAGGATACCAAAGTCTATCATAAGTATTAATCAAGGCTTTTCTTTATCGTGATAACGTTCATAGATCAACAACTCCTACAAATGTTCAATTTATAGCACAAATAATATTCTTCTCTGAAACTACTATCCGTTGACCTTAAAAATATTTGTTCTCAGCCCATAATCATGACAAAAAAATCGTACCTCTAGATTTGATAAAATGTACCAATATCTTTGGCATCGTTCCATTATTACTTTGAGAAGTCTCATAAAATCTAAAAAAGCGTGTTCTATATAAGAAGGATCATGAAATATAAGTGTGCATTGAAGCCATTTTTGTGATAGAAAATATTTGATCGAATGCAAGATTGAAATATTTCTTTTTAATTAACTTAAACACTATCAGCCTATGACCATATTATCTGATGAAATAACATTAATCCTCTTCTAAATAAAATATGAGTACAAAGTTTTTGGACCCATGTTTTATTTGTTGAATCGCTTTCAGATTCGATACAGGCAATATCTCATTTGTTTGGTTGCATCGTTTTTGCCCCCAGGTTGTTTGCTAACGCATTATACTACACCTTCTCTCCATATTCTAGCGTCCACATATAACCTGCGTTGGGATCGCCACTCTTCTTAGCTTGTTCGTCAATATCTGCAGTTTTTTTAAGAATATTTTTAATAGTTTTATATAATTCAGGATTTGTTGGCGACGCCGCTTCTAATTTTTCAGATCTCTTTTCAAAGGTGCCCTTTTTCCCAAATCTTTCTCTTACAAATTTTTCGTACAAATCTTCCTCTTCATCACTCTCTGCTACAGCGTTCTTCTTTTCATAGTTTTGTTTTTTCTCGCTGTCATCATAGTATCCGTAATACCCAGTATCATTTGCGCGATCATCATCATCGTCAGATTCGTCGTCATCCTGTTTATCTTTACGTTCACGTGATTTTTCTTTGTCGTCGTGATCATAATAATAACTTGGTTTGTAACTTGGGACATCTTTGGGTGTTTCCTTTTTGTCGTCCTTATACTTATAACTATACGGAGAACTGTCTCTGGTGTAAGCTAAAATGTCGTCTGGTAATTTTATTTCTGGTAATTTTATCGCTAAGTCATCGAATTTAATATTTAAATTTTCATCATATTTCACATCTTCAGGAGCAAATATATCAAGTGTGCCATCCCTTTGTGTCACTTCTGAGTCTTCATTAGGAGTTTCAGTGGAAGGGCTTTCCTTATTTCCAGTTTTCTTGACATGATTATAATTTATAGGAATTCTTTCAAATTCTTGTTTCACATCTCCATTTTGGACTTCTTTTCGTTGGACAATTTTATCTTTTTGACTACTGTCTTCGAAGTTTTCTGGTTCTTTTACCCCTAAAATTGATTCTAAACTTTCAACTTCATCACTCACATTGGGTTTTGTATTTTCTTCATCGTTATCACTTTCGGGATTGATTTCAACGACAGGTCTAACTTCTCCGTCATCTATGTGAATTAGTTTATTACCACTGCTCTTAACTCCTGGATTTGCTAAAGTATTTACATCTGGTAAAGAATGTAGTGTTCGATGATTTTTTATTTCTGGGCCAGGTACAGCTGTGGAAAGTGGCAATATCTCCACTGCAGTTTTGGGATCTGCGTACTCAAGATTATCTTTTTGTAGTTCTACTTTCCCATGATTGTTTACGTGTACTCGCTCAGAGTTAAAGTCGTCTAAGTCGATATCTCGTAAGGGAACCGGTGAGTTTTCGTTGATTTCATTTTTTGGATTCGTTTTGTAATTTTTTTGCGGTTTCCTTCTTCGTTCAATACTTTCGTTACTTTCATCGCTGCTTTCAGTTGAAGAATCGAGGTTCTTTTTGGGATTTGTCTCAATTTTCTTTTGTTTAAAATCACGAAGGATTGGGGAGTCATAGGATCTGTCATCCTTATGGTATCCTGAATTTTTGCTTTCTTGAACTGCATCATGACGTGTCTTTTTATCCCTGTCATCCGTTTCTATACTCTCCGTACTTTCAGAGCTATTGGAATCAGGTTTTCTACTTTCATCGTTTTCAAAACTTTCTTGGCTATTTTTATTTTCCGAATACCTAGAGTTAGTTCTGGGATTATTTTCAATACTTTCATTGCTGTTGTAAGTATCTCCAGCACCATTTTTCTTACTTTTATAGTCTCCACGTTCACTGCTGTCATCGTGCCCGCGGTTAGATTCAACGTTTTTATAGGCATCGCTTTCTCCACTCTCACCTCTCTCAAGGCTGGAATCACCATTTTTATAGGCACCTCGATCAGCGCTATTATCTTCTCTTAGATTAGATTGTCTTTTTTTATAACCCACATGTTCCAAACTATCATCATTTTCATGGTTGGATTTATTGTTTTGGTAATCTTCGCGTTCACCGCTGTCATCTCTGTCATTGGCAGATTTTGATGTTTTATAGTCACTACGTTCAGCGCTGTCTTGACCTTCACGGCTGGGTTTTCTATTTCGATAATCTCCTCGTTCATCACTATTTCCGTTTTCATGCTGAGGTTTTTCATTTTTGGAGTCTCTGCGTTCACCACTCTCTTCACTCTCGCTACTGGATTTATCATTGCCATAATTTTGCTTGTCTCCTCTTTCATTGCTTGCTTCATTGAGGTTTTTAGTTTCACTGGAGTCTTTCTTGAGATTAGGAGCTACATGTTCATCCTTTTTAACATCAGAATTAAGATGATGGGTCTCAATGTTAAAATCAGCTAAGTTGGCTCCCAAAATGTTGTTTCCGGTATTTCGCAGAGGTGCCAAAACTTCACCAGATCCATGCACAGTTTCATAATTGACAATGACAGGTTTTTGAAACTTGCTTGGGAGTGGGCTTTTATCATGTAATCTACTAGTTGATCGTTTTCGCCGTAAGCTGTTCTTGAAATGACCTTTATCCTTTATGGGTATTTCCGCCTTGTCACCTTTCTTATACACATATTTTAATACCGTATTTTTATCGACAGCTTGATTACCTTTTGCATTATTTGTACTGTTATTCTCGTTTGCGGTGATGGTTTCGCAATCGGTAGTGGTAGCGTTGTTATTGGTATTATTAGAACAGTGGTTAATCTGTGTTTGTAGTGTATTTACTACACAATTTTGCGTTTCCTTATCTGAATTTGCGGTTTGGTTACATGGTTCTTTACTTATTTCATCGTGGCTCGTGCTGTTATTATCAGCTGTGGTAGCATTGGTCATCTGGGAAATAAATTGGGATAAGCATTAGATACAAATATTTATGTGTTCTATCTACGTATCTGCTATATTATCTACTTACCATTATATTGTAGGTACATGTGTGTGTGTGTATCGATATCTATAAAGGTTGTGTTCAATAAAACCAGTGCTATATTCTAACATTTATTACAACATACTTGTATTTACACAATCTACTACAAATTAACCATGCATAATTACAAATTACACATTAACTTGAACTAAAAATAAATAAAAAATATAACAAAAGAGTTTAGGTACATACATTAACACCAGGTTCGATGAAAATAAATGCTAAAGACATTTATAAATTTGAATGTGCATTTAATTTTTATAGTTTGCATAGTACCTCAGTATGTCGATTCTGAAAAATCTCACCGTGAAGACATTCGTGGAGTGAGCTGCCAGTATCATCCCGTCTTGGTAAATCCCTAGAATCAGTGGCACTGACAGCTCGCTCCACGCTCACTTCACCTAAGTGTTCACGGCGAGATGGTTACAGAATAGCACTACTTTAAATTGACTATCTGAGACTGATTCTGAGTTAATTCAAAAAATTGTTACCACAACAGCACTTATCTTCACGACAGCATAGATGGTGGTCTAAATAACAACATCAATGTACAAAGTTTCTATGTTCAGTAGATAAATGTTAAAATAACATTTTATGTTACAAGGTTTTTTTTGGCGTTGGTATTGATTTTGAAGAACTCGAACTGAACATACAAACTTAAACTAATCAAATACTAATAAGCTTGAATCAAGTCTACTTATATCTCTATTACTATTACTACTTACTAAATACGGTGATAATATGATGATACTAGAGGATTGATAATACTTAGCAAAATAGGCGTTTTATTTGGATTGAACTATGACAATGAATTTAGGCGTCTTGCATAACGGTTCACTAAATATAATTAGCGCTGAACATTTATAAAATAAAATTCGGTCTCTATCAACCTCAAGCGATTAAGATTTAAGGAAGGACTTTTCGTTTAACGAGGTTCACAGTTAGTTTTATTCAGGTGTATGATAATGTGCAAGCCAGCCTAATAAAAAAAAAAAAAAAGAATGAAAATAAAAGTATTTAAATTATCAATGCATTCAGATATTAACCATATCAGGGGCCAAAGTTTTCATACCAAAATACCAGCCTCCATCAGGCATAAATAAATGGACTTCTACTACTACAGGTGCTATTTTAACCGCAACAAAAAATGTGAATAGGTGTTTTAGATCAAAATGACCGTAACTTAATTATATGGCAATTAAAAGCACTTTAGCGTCGACTGAGCCATCCTTAAGTTTTTGTACAAAGTTCCTATTCTATTTATAAATAGTTTTTTTTTCTTAAAACTAACATGCTTGATCGATTGATTGCACTTCGACACTATTGTGACACATTTGGCATTAGTCGATCTTCATTTCTTGATGTGGAAGTCGAGAACCAAATGTAAAAGTGTTATAATTAACAGATGACTTGAAAGTACACCACGATAACTTAATTTAGACAGCTTTCATTTAATCAGACATTTTATTTTATACATTGGCAGCTATCTAAGTAAAACTATCGTTGTGCTTCGTGTATAATTCTATGATACACTATAACTGTCTAGGATACATTTTAACAAGGACCTCTACATTATACAGCAATAACCGAAACGTGGAAACAGTACCTACAAAATTACGATGTGGTCAATGTTAAAAATTCAAGCCAAGCATCCTTTGTGCAAAAACCTTGGACCCATAAATAAGTATGAATTTCTCGAATTGTATTTCGAACACTGATGTTACATTAAAAAAAAAAAAACAACATTGTATCTTTTTTATTTGGCCAGTTTGTTCAGTCTAACTACGATTGTATATTGAATGGCAGGGGTCAAAGATTTACAAAAGGTCACTTTGCTTGAACAACTTACAGTTACAACGTTGACTATAACATTACTCTATGTGAATACTCTAGGAGCTAGGTGCTGGTGCGACTACTTCTTGCCCAAATACGGATCGTATGTGAAGCTACTCACGAATTGCTTCGCGGCACCACGGAACGGCGCGGGCTCGGCCCACTTGCTGAAGTCCATTGAGGGAATGACACCGCTTCTACATGGTACACGTGGGTTTCTGAAAGAGGATGAACAGAATTGGTAAGTTTCCAGTTTCATTTGTTTTTACAAGTGAGAACTCAATACAAGATACGTCACCCAAAAACCAATAAACACCAACACCAACAACCATGAAATGTTTTTAACTGTCATATTTGACAATTTAAATTAAGTAAATCTGGATGTGTTTAAAGGAAAGTGGCGGCCCAAAATGGCTGATGCAATATTTGTGAAAATCTATTGCGAAAGATCTATTCAAACTGTTATAGCATTTTGAATGGATAAATAAATACTTAGAAAACGACTTGTTTCAGGATCCTAGTCACAAATATTGGGTATACTTACAATTCATGGTCAGGCAAGACCATGGGGTATAGTTGGACCGTGTCGATGATGTCAGTATTATCACAAATCACACGCGCTAGACGTGACTTCCTGATCTCAGTCATCTGCTCAGATGTGAACGATGACGGTTGGTTGGGCAGCTCGAACCTGAGAGAGAAAAACCACTCATTAAAAAACTCTTTAGTATGGGTTTAGTATTAGAGAAGACCAACTACTATGAAAGATTACTTACCAAAATCTGTCACCTCGTCTTGAGTAGGAGAACTGAGTAGCAATAATGCAAGCGAAAGTGGGCCCCAACATAGAACCAGGGAGAGGTCGCTCTGACACGCCACCAGACCAAAGATCTACATCAATTGGATGATCGAAGATAGTCTCGTATTTCTGTACAGTGGCGTTGGGCATAGATCCGAACAGATCTTGGAAGGTCTCCGCATTAGGAAGACCACAGAACTTTCTGAACTCCATGTAGCCGGGAATACCGAACTCGCGACCTCTTTGCATGTTAAATGACACCAAGTCCATTCCAAATCGGGCGCCGACCTTCTTGAAGAGATGGTTGGTTACTTCTTGGGTAATAGAGTCGTCCATAGCCTGGGCAACCTGGTTCATTAGACCCATGACATATTCGTCGAGGACACCAGCTCTGTATAAGTCGTATGGTCTACGAATGAGGTCCGAAAGTCTCTTGGACGCTGAAAATAGCAGGATAGTTATATATATTGTTATTATGCCAATGATTAGGTAATGTTAACTTGAAGAGTAGCAGTAGTAGCTTACCGATGAATTTGTGTGCTTTAGACCATCTTTCAACAGCGGTAGGCAACAATGAATGTCCAAATCGGTAAGCTGCTGAAGCAAACGATGCGATGACGTCAGGGTTCACTTCTGGATCGTATCCGTCCCAGTAACCCTGAAACAAATTGATCAATCAGTCGCTGCAACTGTTAAGTAGAGCATCGCGAGATGACACAAGTTCAATTACCTAGCTGTGAAACTGTTGCATCACTGTGATCGATTAACAACATCGATAGATAGAAAATTATCAAAATTATCTTGAAATCTTATTCAGTTTATTTAGGAAATCGCCTTTCATAGACGCAATTCAGGCTTTGGAGAAATCCTGTGATATTTCTAATTTAAATTCATTGATTCTTACCTCTTTCTCGAGCACTAAACCGAACTTTTCCATAACGTCCTTTCCAAGTAGGATGGGCAAGAATTCATTATAAGTAATGTGTTGAATCTCAGCAATGTTGATGCGTCTCGCTTCTTGGAAGAGAGTCTCGTCGTCCCAGTGTGGATTGACCTCGGCCAGGCTGTTGGCGACTCTGTTGTGTTCACGGGCCATGAGAGTATGCATCACGGTTAGAACTAACTGTTCGTTTACACGGATTTCACCTTGAAAAGATAGAAAAAGATGATTATAAAATACTTTGCTAATTGGAATATAGAGAAGAAAAGAATATAATGAGCTGTCAGCAAAATAAATGAATACGGCAGAAGGATGGCGATCAGCATGTCGATTCTGTAAAAATCTCACCGTGAAGACTTGCGTGAGCTGTCAGATTCATCCCGTCTTAGTCAACCCCTAGCATCAGTGGCATTGACAGCTTACGCTCACTTCACCTAAGTTTTCATGGTGAGATGGTTACAGAATAGCACTACAGGATGAAAAGGATGAAAATACAAGTTCGAATTCTCGATTAAAAATTAAACCTAGAGAGTTACACAATATGATTCTTACCAGCTTCGAAGCAGTACATGTTCTTGTTAGGCCTAGTACATCCTTCATCAGGGATGTCAAGTTTGAGAGGCAGCAAGTCCTTGAGACCATACTCTTTGAACACTGGGTTCATACGCAACAGACCACCGAAACCAGTTCGCAACTTCCTGTAATTTATCAAGTTATGACAATATTAATAAAAAGTTTCACACGGTGTTGAAATGTTGCAATTTGCAATATCGAGATATCACAATATTTTAATTGACTTCTTTAAATAAGTGCTGAAAATCGAAAGTGCACTGAGAAGTGTGTGTGTGAACTTCCTCTTATATTTCCGTTAGTAGTTAATATTTACAGATTGCGGTGATCGGCCAACTGTCACTGTCAGTTTAGTAAATTCCAACTCAGAAATATACTTTTCAACACAGTTTCTCATAAAGTGGCTCTCATTACACCGCTTTTAGGTTCATAAGGCAGTGTATTAAACACGCGTGCTCATTACTATAGATTACCGTACTCGTGATTTATATTTTACTTTTTTTTCTTTCATCTCCGTAAAGAGTTTTATGTCTAAATACAATGAATATTTTTATCATCTCCGACAAAATACCCAAGAAAATGAAAACAACGAAATTATTAATTACACTAATACCATAACTCAAACTGTAAAAATGCCAACAAAAACTGTTCGGTATCATTTTGAGAATTTTACTTTCACCTAATTGTTTCAATAATTAAAGATAATAACAATACGAGTCTGTTTTTTTCCTCGCAAGTGTGTTGAAAAACGTCGTGTGACACGCGTGTGCATTGATCATTACCCACTGGGCTCCATTATCGCCTAATCACCCTCCCTATCGAATGAAACCGCCTCGAAGGTGATGACCAAAAGAGCACACTTGTATCACAATGTACTACTAAACTGACAGTTACACACAATTGGCACGTTCGCAATCGGACGTAAAAATATCACGGCGTGTTTTTATCGCACACTGGATTTTCAACTCTCGGTGTTGAGAATCTAACAGAGTTTACCCAGTGCGTCGAAAAAACTCACTGTTGGATTTTCATCCATGAAAATCTTTTTCATCCATGAAAATCCAGCAGAGCTTTAAAAATCCAGTGTGCGATAAAATCCCGCCGTGCCAATGTGAGCTAAAATACACAAATTGACAAAATGGTTTACCTGGCGAATTTCTCAGTTACACCATACACAGTGTTTCCATCTATGGTTCCAGTTAGAGTGTTGAAAGGAACTCTTGATCCTAAAACATAAATTAACATTCATGAATTGTCATGGACCTAGAGGTACCAATATTATTTTATACCAAACGTGTCACCTCACAGGTCTACCATGTCGTGATTGGCTGTAGTCTTATCTATGCAATTACGCACAGTTGAATTATTAAATGGGTGTATTATCCATCAAGTGGTAACGAATTTATTGCATGGCGACGTTAAACATATTATATTATCATAAAATAAACATTGCACTATATAAGCAATCGATTTCTTAATAACATTTTTTGCAATTAAGTCATGTGACTTTTTATATTCTACCATGAAAATATTGTAATGTATTATGCTTCATTTGTTTTATTTATCGTGAAAGCGGCGCCCCGTGGTGCCAGACTCGCCAATGCGTTACGTCTTTTGGCAAGATAGGTAAGAGCAACAAAGATCTCTAACGGTTTTAGATCGTAAACAGGTTTATTTATCATGCAACATTTTACATTAGAAATAGCAACTAGGTTTAATTTATTGTTTCTAGTTAATAGTGAATATCTTACAAGTTCTAAGCCGATTTTATACGGTACATATAACATTCCGCTTCGAGTTTACCAATCCATTGATAGGGCGCGACCTAATGACAGTTCTGGTGCTCTCTACTTAGGCAAAAGGCACAACACCTACACTTATCTCTGAATGCCAAACACGAACGGACAGAAAACGATCTGCACTACATTGCACAATATACGAACAGAACGTAATGATCAACACTTTCGCTGTCCGATGACGAGATTTCAAGATACCATCAGATCTAATATTAAATGGTTACGAACAACAATGACCACTGAGGTCACTTTGCGTCCGTCTGCGTGCTTCACCGCTTCGAACATAATGAGACATAATACCGCACTTTGTATGCGGTTTCCTTAATACAAAGCGTAATCGTGAAATGAAAATGAAAGTGAATTATCCTCTGGTTTATTTCCGTAAGTGAGAAAATTTATTTAAATTGGTTTACTTAAATTGGCTAAAGATAAATATAACAATGTTTTTGGAGAGTTTCAAGTGTCTGCATTTTCATTATGTGACGTAAAACAACCACAATGAGATCAAACATACGTTGTGAGAAATTTAATATGAAATCAGAACAATGGCCATGTTTTAGACAAATTAGATTTGCCGGTTAACGCATTTGATAGTCGGAGAGAAAATTACGGGAGCAATTCAAAAGAAAACGAAAAATTGCGTGTGAATCTAAAAATGCATTTGACCTTAACTATGTTCAAATTATAATTTGATTTTTGGGGAGCTAAACTGTGTCCTAACATTTGTAATACTCTCGAACCTTTTTCATTACCTACTTTACCGGTTTTTTATGATGTCTTGTAGTTCTATTTATAATTTACGAAAGTATCTTACCCAGACGGCAGCCGGGTCTTGGCGATGGGAAACCTCGCACGAAGTCGATGCACTTGACTCCGAACAGACGGTAGAAGTAGTCATCATCAGGGATGCGGATCTCATTGCAGTAGGGATGCTTCAGGTGCGAGGGGCGCTTGCAGCACTCCTCGGGGTCGTTACGGTTCACAGGGTCTATTGGGAAGAAAATATAATAAAACACGAGACGGTATGTGCACTAAATGCAGGCAGGATTTCGTGCATATTTTGCGTTCAGCCTGATTACAGGCATTGAGTTCAGATTCAGTAAACTTATAATGAGCATATAAGATATCTAAGGTTGTAATCTTTTGTGTTAAGGGTCCAGCAAAATACTTCTCAAGATTGAAAGTATTATTTCTTTGAGTAATTAGTTCTGACATTGTGTGTGAATGTGAGGACTATGTGGGTCATTGGGTTTTTCTTTTTTCTCTCAGTTAGTTTTAATGATGGTCTGGCAGTTTGAGTAATTTATGCGGCCTACCCAAATGTCCTTTCTTTGGTAATGTTCGTTGAATCGTTGAGCTCCTTAAGTTCTGTGTTGAGCTGCATGATAACAGACAAATGCGTGCACTGACTGCACAGGTCCACTCATTCTGTGTGGTTCTTTCCTCAAAAGACCATTTCCGACACCAGTCTACATGGTCTTCACCTGATCTGACCAAGATTATGTCTGGACTTTAAATGAGACTGTGACCTCTGAGTTGGTTTCGGCCTTTCTTCTCAGAGTAGTCAGATAGGAAACGCCGATCTCATCTAGTTTTTAAAATATGATTAACGAGTAAAAGTATTTGTACAAACCTACTTACAGAAATAAAGTAATTTATCATTAGACTTACCAAGTGGAGTCCCAGTTAGCGTGTAATCGTGATCCATAAACTGTCCCCAAGCGATGACCATAACGGTACCAGCGTGGTCGTGGAAGCCTTCATCAGGGTGCATGGTGCGGGACACCACACGGGAAAGCGGCAGGTCCTTACCATGATGAGCAATACGCGGGGAGTTGATGCCGTCAGCGAAAAGCGGCCCTATTAATCTGAAAAGTGGAAACACATGACACACAAGTTCTATATGTAAGCGGGTATATATACACCTGCTCAAGCAAGGGCCTTTGCACTGCGAATTTCACTTTCTCGTCGAGACAGAAACATGAATATGTCTTGAATCTTGTTTTTTTTTTATTCTAGATATTTATCTGATCAGGCACTACTTTAGAAACTAAGACCATAAATGTTTGAATTTATCATCGTCGTTCTCATAGTTATTTCGAAACGCAGTTTGGATCTTGGTGTGAATTTAATTAAATATCCAGTTTATTGTTACCAATCATTGTTCAAAACCAGTTTAGGGTTACCAACAGTTTTAGGATCTATGAATCATACAGTAGATACCACATAGGCAATCGAACTGCTACAGCTGGATTCCGTTAAAGGCAAATGAGTGGCACATGTCGAAGTTTAATGAACCCTATACAACGTCGCACCCTGGGCTGTATAGCTAGGCTATTTTATTATCCAACATAAAAATTAACTCAAGCAGTGGTCGCTTGAGTTACTTTTTATGTTGGATTTCTGGTTCATGATCACTCAGGGTGTGAGGAACTTCGATGCGCCAACTATTACTTGGAAATTAAATTTTTCGTCGGATTAAAAAAAAAAACAGTCGTTTTTTGACCGTAAAGGTATTGTACAAAACAGCAGTTTTTTTTTTACCCGATGAAATACGCGGTGGGGTCTAGAATCATGTGCTGAATTCATGTTAGGTAACAGTTTACGCGTCGACGTCTCGTAGGCTGTGTATACCTAATCTATGAAACGGAACCGGAACCGGAACACAGCAACGGTGCTTGGCGGCAGAAACATCAACGGTCGCAGCACTACTAAAACCAAGCTTATGACGTATTCTTCTTCTCTCTTTTGTAGTTTAAGAAAGCATGTGTGTAACTAGTTACCTTTGGAAGGGAGCCATGGTAGCGCCCCAGGTCGGGTTCTGCAAGTTGTTGCAGAGTCCGTCGAATCGTCTGTACTTGCCGGCGCGACACTCCACGTGGGAGAAGACTGGTGGACATACTTCACGGATGAGGGTGCGAGACGTGTCGATGAGTGGCAGACCCTTCTCGATCTCTTCGTAGGTGAGGCCGTACCTGTAGAAGATGAAAATAGTTATTTGTTTTGTGGGTGTACTATAGCACCTCTGCCTAACCCTCCTGGGATTACAGGCGTGAGGTTATGTGTATGTGTTGTTTTAAACTTAAAGATATTGAAAATATGAAATGCTTCTAATGCGATTCTTGTGGAAGAACACACCAAAATATAGCAGAATAGAACACTCAAAGTGAAGAAGGAATTTCCGAGAGCCCCGTTTTCCAACTGACATAATTAAAATGGAATATAACTTAAGTAGAAATCTATTAGATCTAAATGTATGAAATGGATAAAAGAGATAAAGGGTAGGTACATAAGTATTTTTCTTCTCAGTCAATTCAAACAGATTGAGCCAAATTCAGTTCAACAGTAATTTCTAATATCACCTGACTAAAGCTAGATTCCGTGAAATATTTAAATTCAATCTTAAAATTCGTTTTTCATTTTCGAATTTCCTTATGACTGCTATATTAAGAGGTGCAGGTAGTATATTTTGATCATAGCTGGTGAAGGCATGTCTGAGCATGTAGCTTTAAAATTTCTTATGTAGAATTTTCCATATTAGATATTCGAAGTTATTTAGCAAGACCTAAACTTAAAGCAGCAGTAGGTATGCAAAAGTAGTATCGAATAGCTCTAATTTGGGGTGAAAATCTGATCAATCGGAGTATGTTAATAAAATTAAGAAAATAAAATAGCAGGAAAGAAAAATAAGTATAACAGTGGAATTATCAAATCTTAATGTTAAAAACCGATTAGAAACGATTAAATCGGGCCATAGGAAGCAATGGGCGTTTATTGCTAACAAAATTACATAAATGTTCAAGTACATACATGATCGATACACTTCACAAACGTTTATTGGGATTCGGTAACGGATATACAAATGCCAAGGTTTATTACAAACATAACGAGAGGTTGTTCAAAGATTTATTTGAATAGGTATACCATTTAAGATGTTGGTTGTATCCTACAACTAATTGGGACATTTGACATTTTAAACGATATGAGATCATTTTAATTCCATTGCTGTGTGTAATTAGGTACATTTTGATGTTAAATGTATCGATTTGTCGAGGATATCCGGAGGACATTACTCAATATTCAATAGATTGTAAGTACCAAGCCCAATAGATATCCTTGAAGGTAAAATGGGTAGTACCTACTTATTAATAGCAGTGGAGATCATATTTAAGTGCTTCTAATTTAAAAGTTAAAATATGAAATTGTCAAATTTTGTAAAATATTATAATTTGAATAATAACAATATAGCGAATTTTTGGGAAAAGGTGAAAATTAAAACACCTGATCAGAAAATTGAGATGGGTGTGCCCACAGACGATACATGTATAACAGGTTTGTTACACCATATTATTAATAAAGGTCAAATATAATCCACATGTAGTTCAAGGCACCCATGTACAAGTTTTAATTGAATTTAATGTAGGACAATGTGCTGTAGGTTACTTTGCACGAAGATTTCGTACCATTTGATTTTAGCATAATTTTGAATATGGTAGGTAGGCAAGACCTTTCTTCAATGTACAATAAAATTGCGTGAAGAAAGGTCAAACAGTCGATAAAAGGAAAATACATATGGCCAGCGTCATGTATGGTGTCAAGACAAATCTCTTCCCTTATTTCTTAAAAAATAAAGCCGTTTAGGCTTATTTTATTAGGATAAAACAATGCTATTATTTTTACTAACCCTTTTTCTAAATGGGTGTCTTTTTATTAATAGACTTTTCAGTGACATAGGTCTCGTTAGTGATGGACTTTTAGACCAAGCGCCGGTACATTTTTGCTCAATGTCCTTTGCACGCAGTCCTTACACAGTTAATACACAGGTTGTGCATTTCTTTTTGAGTCTTTGGCATCGTCCGACAAAATGTGAGTTTTTGTACCTCTACCTACCTCCGTTAATTAACACGATAAATATTGCTTACGTTTAAAGATTATTCACTCTTTTGGTGATTGTACTTAAAAGGTATTTTTGATCAATGGCAACTTTCAAGGGTGCCCATTTAAAACAAAAGTTTGCAATGCTGAGTACGGTTGTTAATATTGGCCTTCAGTTTGCGAAAGATACGCGATTATGCACGATTTAGATCGAACTGAAACAATAAATGAAGAGCAATTAATAGTTTTATTACCTACTACTTAGATAAAATAAAGATTTACAAAACAATATTATTGTATAATATAACATTACTGGGAAGTTTCATCACAATAAAACTACATAATCAAATTTGTGAATGTTATTATCCCTTTAATGACATGTCGTATGCATATTGCTATCATAATATCCATTTATGATAGCAATATGCATACGACGAGGCCTTTAAGTCTCCATTATAATAAAAAGAATTGTACACACACTGAGTTTAGATGTGCTGATATTACCGAAGGTTTTTTAAATTAACAAAAGTTTATGTTCCAATTTCATGTCCCCATAACGAAGGTTTCATAAGTTAAGTTGATGGCAATAGACTTAGTATAACAGGCGAAATGTGGGTGTACTATAGGTACACCTCTGCCTAACCTTTCTAGGATAACATCCGTGATGTTATGTTATGTCGGTTGGCGACACCAGGCCCAAATAAAATCCCACTGTTGGATTTTCAACACTCAGCTTAGCGCCGAGTTGTGTGGTAATCTTACCTTCGGGGGTCCCAAGTTAAAGCGTTAAAACTAAAGCTGCCTTTAATTCAAATTCAAATTCTTTATTGCGAACTGAGTGTATTTTTTTTGAAGATGTAAAATGGGTATTAAATGGTTGGTGGGTAATGGTGGTGGGTTGGGTGTGTGTTAAGTGGGTATTTAACGCGACATCTGTATATGGGTATAGATTTAACAGCATTTGACATTTCACCTGTGTAATATGATGGCATGACGCCTCAGATAATAATCATAATCAGCCTATAATGTTCCCACTGCTGGGACACAGGCCTCCTCTCTGTAAGAGGGAGTGCCTAGTTGTACTGTCTATCATCAGTAGCTATCTGTCTAAGTCAATAACCTAAGACAGATAGCTACTGATGATAGACAGTACAATTCTATCTGTCCCTGTCAAACAAATAGCTGTCAACACGTGATAGGGTCGCTTATTTTGGCTTTATTGGTACGTTAAAACCAGAGATTGAAAGGTTTTCTATCTCCATAACGCAAAAATTGGAGATAGATATGTAATTGGGTTTGTCCGTTAGTACACTAAGGAAGTTATCTATCTTTACTAATAATAAAGCTGAAGTTTGTTTTGTTGTTTGTTTGAACGCGCTAATCTGTGAAACTCAGTAGGATTAGAAAAAAAAAACATTTGATAGCCCAATCCTTGAGGAAGGCTATTCAACATCACGCTAGGAAACTTAGGAGCAGAACAAAAGTTAAAGAAGTTAGAAAGAACCCTAAGCGAAAACAAAGTAATAGCGTGGGCAGGCGCTGCATGCGACGGGGATGGGTCGAGAGAAAAATAAATTTTACGCGGACGAAATCGCGGGCAGAAGCTAGTTAGTTATGTAACACAATCGCATTTGCCCAGAAACTATAATTGCCACCATCTTATTGCCATTAACCAAATGATAAAAACACAATACGAAACTTTGTTGTTTAATTTTTTTGCCTCCCTATTCATACCAATCATACCTGAGAGAATGTTGTGTTATGAAATGGTGCTGGAGAGTGCAGATACTATACTGTAAATGATGTTGTAGCCTATTTTTATTTTTGTTGCGACTTTCGTTCTTAACAATGACTTTTATGTTGGAGCACTAGAAAGTGAAACTGACAACACTTCCTGAAAGAAAGGTTTGAAATCAAGAACTGCAAAAAATTATGTTCAATTCCTTAGAAATACATTCACGTATTATAAAATGAATGAGTTATTAAATACTTATCTATATCGATCATTCAGTAGCTGTTTGACAAGTACCAAGTTACATTGAAACAATGCGAGTATCTTATATCGACCTAGATCCGTCAGTCAAAGAGACAGAGACTTGAAATTGAATTCTTTGTTCAACGACCTTCAAGATGATACATAATGATAACTTTTAATTCAGCACATGATTCTATAATCATGGGGTCCGTTAGGGCCTTCCAGGGTCGCGGGTTGTTCGAAAGAGATACCGTGTCCCCTGGCACAGGCAACTGTAAGAACACGGGTGGGTTTTAGTCAGTAAAAGTCTGACACCCTTCCGCTCCACCTTGAGCGGGAGAATTCATTTGATGATTTCCCACCCAAAGAAAAGGGTCGCGGGTTGTTCGAAAGAGATACATTGGCCCGGCACAGGCAACTGTAGGAACACGGGTGGGCTTTAGTCAGTAAAAGTCTGACACGCTCTCCAAATAACTTTTCCCCGCTCCTCTCAGAGACGGAGAAGTCATTAGATGATTTCCCAGAAAAACAAAAAAAAATAGACTGTAGTGAGACTTTTTTTTTTTGTAGTAGAGCGTAGAAATTTTTCGTCGGTTATCAAAAAAATCGACTGTTCTATAGAAAATTGCAATCAACTTATTCTTCTTCCCAAAAAGTAGGTATTTAGGGAAGAAGAATAATTGCTGTTTCTTACACCTTGACCTCTTATTTTTCATTATTCGAAAGTGCTTCATCTCTATAATAAAGTAAACACTAAAAACAACTGTTGTTAGGCTTGATGTATAGTTAGTATTCAACATATTTAAGTCATAGAGTATGTTAAAATAGGACTGACGAATCCAAAACTATGAATGTTTATACTAAAGTCTTGAGGTCAAAAACGTAGTTTTATTAGAATACACTACGAGAATTATTAATCCTATATCAAACTTATGTAGGACATTTGTGTAGAATTTAGTAACGAATAAACTTTTCCACCAAGCATTAACTGATGTAATCCCAACACTATCCGAGGTTTAAACTTATTCTTAGGTTAACAATCATATTCACAAAATGAACCAGCTTACAGTCTTATATGAAAAATAATTTCAACATGAATATAAAAAAGAAGGAAAGAAATCATAGGGCATCGAAAAATTCGTCCACATCGCTGTCAACAGGAAAAGTGCCGAAAGGCTGGCAGCATTGCCACGATGTATGGCGATGAAAATTCTTTGGCATTTCAATATAGAGAGGTTCAGACACGGAATAGAAAAAACAAGTGGAAGTGTCCGTCAGTTAACCCGAGTGTGTCACAATTATGAGGAAAAATATTTAAATTAAAAACAACCTTCGCCAGTTGTAATAAGTCTTAATTTTGTATGAACAACAAATAAGCTTTTCGTAAAAGTTGAAGTTGCGTGGGCACTTCCACATATTTTTTCTATTCCGTGGGTTCAGAGTCATTTACTGTATTCATGGTTACAGTTCGCACGTCGATGTATGCCAACCTGCGTGATACACTATTAATCACGATCTCTGAATCATTTTGAAATATTGCTAATCCATTGCTTCATATGTTCGAAAAAATAAAACTCTCAGCAACGTAATTAACGCAATGAATGTTGTTGAACTGTCGAAATGAAAGCGATTACGCACTACTAAATTAGTGTGTAAATATAAATGTTTAAAGGAATGAACGTAAAACATTGAAATGGGATATTAATAGAAGGTACCTATTTAAAAAACTTACTTACCTACCCATCAAATTACCTATGGTTATTTATTTTTACAACATTAACAGAACAAAGGAATTTAAAGAGCAAATAGTCAAAAAAATAAAAGTAAAAAAAAATCGTATGCAAATCACCACCCACATGGTAATGTACAAGTAACATTTTATGTAAATACGATTTGTAACAGTATAACCTGCCACTAAAACATCCAACCTTGGTGTAAGTTAATATATCTAAGACTACACCTAGAACAACATTAATCAAAACGGTGATTTCAACGCCCAGTTTATTTAGAGATTTGCTAACTGCGTACCTACCTATTTCAAAAACATATATTACAGTTGTAATATATCTTTCTGTATGTAGGAATGTCCAATCATCCGACCTTGTCTTAGTTGTACTAATTTACATTAGCATAAAAGCATCACGGATGTCGTAACAGTTAAAACTTGTAAAAACGATGTTAAATCCGTTACTTACATTATACAGCAGATTTACTTTATGAATTGGTGTTACACCAAATAAAAGAGTAGTTTAAATGTTGGAACAAGCATAAAATTGCAATTTTAATTAAGATCGACCGAATACAAAAAAATGGTAATTCTTTATAATAGCAGTGGTGTGTGTACACACGGCTACACATCAAGCTATACATTTCCAGTATACGCTTTTTATAGTTATGAATTTAGTCTAAATATTACAAAAACATACAGGGCGGTAGGGACTACGACGCGCAACCTGTTCCCATGCATACAGTACATAATTCTGGACCCCCCTCCAGTTGAAAGTTAACGTCGATTATTAAAATAAAATAAAAGTTGGTTCATACATTTTGACCGCGAAGGTAACTGCAAACTTTTGTAGGAAACAGCAATTTTTTTTACCGACGAATAATTTCATCTCAAGGGGTCCAGAATCAAGTACTGCATTAAAGGTACAGGTAACATGTTATTCGTCGATGTTCATGCCACCCTGTATATTTAAATGCAGCCTGCATTTAAAATAATAAACAGGGTAATACCGAATACCATTCTTGATAATTATTGCAGTGAGATCATGAGTCATGACATAAGCTTAAGAAAATCTTGCTAGGTGTACAAGGACAAAAAGAACAGGCCAATAACTAATACATAAATCGGTAAAATGAAAGCTTCCTACAACGATGAAAGTGCAAGAAAGCTGCAAAAATCAAATCCCAGTCAAATAGTCTGTATAGTAGATCGATAAAATGCGTTATCTACCAATTAATATAAATTAGCGGGGCTCCAAAGCTATTTAGAGTTTTACTATACAAATCACCTTTCAAACGAGTAATGATGATCGATTGCAATCACCAATCTCTGTTAGATAATCGCCCTTACTATCAGACTAGGAAGTGAACGGCCATCGCACGCCGGCGCACAAAGGACCAGCTGCAGCGCCGGCGCAGACCACTCTCGCTCTCTTCCGCGCTGCTATGGCGTATGCACGACTGCCGGTGATTTAGCCATTGCTCCGGTTACCGCTAATGAGCCGAGATGACATTTGCGCAGGACATTCACTACAAAGGTCAGTACACCTCGTGGGCGACAACCATAAGATCAAGGTTTAGGTTTAACACCATTTCAATGAGCACCTACATATAAGTTCGCCGATTTGTGCGTGCATATTTGGCATTGATTTCATATTTGCTATTTTGGATAGATTGGTTTATCAAGGAATTAGTTCAATTAAATTCTTACTTCCTTAAGTCTATTTCATGTTTTATGACTCAATGACAAACTAAAGTCGATATGTTTTGCAAGTGCACACATTGTTGTGGTTGAGGTTTCAAATTAAACGATCATTTTACGGCTCCTTGATCGTGTGTCATTCGAGTAGCTTGCGATTCGATACGGGGTCATTTAGAATTAGGTCCATGACAGCTGAAGAATAAATGTTAGTTGATTAAGTGCAGCATGCCACAATAGACTTTTTGGTATCTTTCCGCGTCGTGAGTGGACGCTGACCATGAACAAATTGTCAGAGAAGATAAAAGAACGGATTTGAAAGAAGACCAGCCTTGGATGTACATGTTTATTATTTTCTGTTTTCAATTAAAACTCGTGCAAGGATAATGAGATCATGTTGTAACCCCTCATAATGATAAGAGTTTAGTAGGTGAATGTCGAACGAAAGATCATTGTAAATCGAAATTAAATGCAATCCATCACTTTGTGTGCATTATCCCAAAGGTCATATTTAATAAATCCTGCCTAGTTTACCTTTGTTGACATTAAGGAGTCGTCGAGGCGGATGTAGAAAGTAGTTTCGGGCTTGAACACTGTAATGAATCTTAATGTCAGTGTAATTTTAGCTTACCTTCGAGCCAGGTTGATGGATATGTCGAGTATCAGCTCGCCAACACTCGCGAAGTGCTCAGCCTTCCAATCTCCTTTTGGTTGCGAGACCACTGTGGAGACAGTTGAATATCAATCTTTGAGAAATATTTTGTTGGCACTTGTTAAATAAAAGGTTTATTCGTATGGTCTTGCTTAATATTACGATAACGTAAGGTTAAACGTTTGCCCCTGTCACATTAGAACTGCCAAAGTTTAGTTAGAGAGCTCTTTCGTACCAAGGATGATTTATCATTTAATTTTTGATATGATGATGTAAACAGTAATGTTATGTATTATTATAAAATGTTGCTGCATTAAGATAAACCGAAAGTTCTGTGTAAGATTATAATAATATGTATAACGAGTAGCGAACTCGCAATGTGTTCCGGTTCACGCACTTGATGACATAGTAATGTGACTTGCGTGTTTGCGTTCATGAGTAATTTTATTATTTTTTATGTCACAAGTTATTAAAAATACATACAATTTAAGTATACCAAAAAAGGTTATAATAAAGAAACTTTGCTGGTGTGCTCGTCCATCGGTTATTCAACAATATCACAAAAATTGTTTCGTGGATTGTCAAAAAAGGAAAATTTCGAAAGAAAATGCGGATGTCAACGTTTAAAATACTTACAAATTCTGTTTCTGGCTTCAAGATAAGCTTGATTGATAGCTTCGTATGTGATGCAATTGGCCTGTCCTTCGTATCCGCTGGAACAAACAAAAAACACGTTTAATTTCTTTGCGCCATAATTTTTATTACTCTGTGCATTCGTGAGAGTTTCTATAATTTAATTGTAAAATAAATATTTGTGGCATTTATTGGGCGTGGCGGGTCATATTTGTCGAACGATACACACAATATCAAAACTAAGATACAAATTAATAATTACAATACATATTTATTCGCAAATGGCCTCGTGGCCTACTTTTCATGGCAAGTTAAAAGTCTAAGCCATCATGGGTTACTTAACCACCAACGTGATAGTTATCGCTGTTATTCAACATGCTTTAAGTGTTTTCACGTGACTCTAAAATTTGGTAACATCTCTAGAAGATGGCACGACTGATAGTGGAGCACTCATTACCTTTCTAGATAGAGAAACAAATAGCGTGTTACGTAAACAAGCTTGTGGTAAATTAAGACTATTATTCACAGTACCAATACAGATTTAAATTGCTCTCGTAGCGAATAATTATCTCAGTGAAAACATAAATTTTAGGTGCTGGTTATAATGGAAGTAATGAGATACACAGTTTTTGTGTGTTGAAAGGAGTGAATCAATATTAAATATCCGACCTCTTTTGTGGACCTGTCTCTGACTGCAATGAATAATGTGGGAAACTACGACACGGAATACTGTATGATATAGGGAGCAGGTAATGTCAAATTTAGTAAATGTCTCTAGCATTAACAAGAATATATTTATATGTCTTCAGTACGTCACGGTGTAAGACCGCTTTTTTTGTATATGTATGAGTGGATCCCTGGATGGTTTAGATTCACAATTGGACCTGGTAGGTGGCGCTGCAATCGACTTCTAGGAAACAGGACAACGTCTATCCGGTCAGCTAGTGCTTGTATATAAATTTTCACTCATAAATATTTATTTATATACCAGACCACTCAGAAAAACATAGCGAAAAAAAGTTTTTGCGTATGTTTTAGACTGGCCAGTTAGAGTCTATTTTAAAATTATGATTATTTGTTAGTATGATATAGATAAATAGGTACGTTCCAATTTAAAAATTTCCCTCCACATTATTTGCGAGCTAATTTAAATTATCATGTCTCATAAAAAAATAGATCTGCGACGGGTTTTTTTTTTCGCGATATTATATTTACGATTTCTAGTGTCGCCTGAAACCAGACGAATCGTACGATAGACTTCAAATGACATTCATGGATAAAGGTCCTTCTAAGGCAACCGTGTATCGTTGGTTTAACGAATTCAAGCGCGGTCGACTAACTTTGGGGATGAAGAAAGAAGTGGTCACCCTTTGACGGCTGTTACCGAAGAAAACTTGCTAGCAGTGAAAATTTTAATCCAAGACAATAGGCGAGTAAACGTATCAAGAGATTCAGCAATTCAAGCAGGTTGGATCGGGAAGCCACCACGAAATTCTATACGTGCATCTTCGCGTGAGGAGGGTAGTTTCACGCTGGGTGCCGCACAAACTCTCGGTAAGGTTGTGTTCAGAAGCAGGCCCGGGTGGAATGGTGCCGTGATAATTATGATAAACAAATTTGAAGCAGGCTCGTGTCGGCGTGTTTACAACATCATTACAGGTGATGAGTCTTGGATTTATCAATACGGTCCAAAAACGAAGCACTTGTCGACGGTTTGGGTGTTTCAAAACGAATCAACGCCTACCAAAGAGAAGCGAACTAAATGCGGGGGGAAGATTTTGATAGCGAGCCTATTCAATTTGACTGGCTACTTACTGTCAATTCCTTTACGGAACCAAAGAAGCATCAACGCTGAATGGTATACTACCAAATGCTTGGTAGAAGTTATCTCTGTTGTGAGCAACAAGCGACCAAACACAGGGCTCCGCGGCATCACGACATCACGACAACGCGCCTTCGCACACCGCGCTCAAAACGAGGGACTTCCTGGACAGCACGCCGGTCAAACTCCTGGGTCACCCTCCTTACAGCCCTGACCTACCACCGTGTGACTTGTTTTCATTCCCGAAAAAAAAAACAACTCAAATGGATACAATTTTCGTCGCCGAATGATGCGCTATCAGCGTTCGTGGAGGCTGTAAACGAGGTGTCTACGCGGCGGACTGGAAAAAGTGTTTCGAAACTGGTTCAGACGCATGAAACTTTGTATAGAGGCTAGTGGATCGTAGGTACTTTGTAAAGATTTAATTTTAAAAAAAAACCTATGGAACATTTATTTTTATTTTCGCAAAACTTTCTGAGTGTCCCACGTATATACAAAATCATGTTACAAAACTCTATCTCATATTTAAATTACGTACGGAAGCACGCACGCACAAACATTTATGGAAATTAAAACCATCTTATTATTATTGACTAGACTCCAAGCCTATTTTGATAATATTTTAGGTTCCTTTTTAAAAAACACTAGCTGCTCCCCGCGGTTTCACCCACATAAATCTTGATCCCGTGGGAGTATCGGGATAAAAAGTACTCTATGTGTTAATCCACATAATAAACTATCTGTGTGCCAATTTTTTTGCGTGAAAAAGTAACAAACATCTGTCCATACTCACAAACGTTCGCTATAATATTAGTACAATGCAGAGGACCTACCCACATTTTAAAAAATAAAGGTACGTAAAATCCTTTCAAATAATCTAAACGTTGTTCGAAATGCTAGTTACTATTTTGTAATCTTCGTTATGTTACTTAAATAACAAATAAACAACATCTAGGCAAACAGATGCTTGATCCATAAATAAATAAGAATAAATCTTTCGCTTTTTATTTTTCCTTGAATAATATCAACTGGGGTCGATACCGATTTCATGAATTAATAAATCTATTTAATACACCGAAGCATTCTATTTTTTCTATAACTATAAGTATAGATTGAAGTAGTAATTTTTTATTAATAACTGAGATTTGTTCCGGAATGGAGACAGATGGCTGTTTTACATAAATATGCGATATTACCAAAACTGTTCCATCTAACAATTTTTTTTATGTATAAATTAGATATAACTTTCATTGTATTTTATAACAACTCACGTGGCTACTGGAAAAGTTGCTGTTAGGCGATTGACTTTTGTTGTTATTTTCGGAGCGAGCAAATTTTATAAAAAAAAATTTTTTTTAAACGTTGCTCCACCTTGGAATTACTCTTGTATCGTGGGTGCGTTCACAAACATGAAAACTCACATACACAAGACACCCAGACCCGGAACAACAATTTGTAGGTTATACAAATATTTTTTCCGTGCGGGAATCGAACCCGCGACACGCAGCGCAGCAGCCGATCGCTCAACCACTCTGCGCCAACCGTGCCGTCATAAATCATTTAGCATTGCATCTTTTGAATGTCCATTTTCGAATTTTGCATAGTAATGATTTATATGCTTCATTAAGAAATGGGTAATTCCAAGAGGATTTTCTTCAATTCAAGGAGTACAGGAGAAGGAATAGGGTGGGGCCTAGAATCAGTTATATTTTTAATGTAATTTTTGACGTTCAAAAGTGCCATTTTATGGGCCTATTTGAAATAAATGCTTTGACTTTGACTTTGGTTATAAAAATACCTTCCATACTACACTTGGCAACCAAATGAGAGACCAAATTATGATTAATTAGGTATATTGTGTTTTATTATTTATTTAGTTGTTATATAATATACGTAGTACATATTTAATCGTACAGAAATGAAATTGAATAAGAAACAATAAAATAGAAAAAAATAGAGACATAGTAACATTGCAGATGTGTGCTGTTCCTTGTTTATGTAGAAAGTAACTTTGAACTCCAGCTGCTGCCTAATCTCATCACTACAATCCCTCAATGTCTTATTACGAGCACATCTACAAAACATGGCTCTAATTTCAACTAAAGAAAACACATAAAAAAACATAATCTCCCAATCTCGACAACCGTTTAATTACATAGTTGTTTTGACAACGTGTGGCAATGACGACACGTTAACACGAAGATCCGTTCCCACGTCCACGATACATTTTACCGAGCGTCTTTCGATTCTCACCATCAAGCCTTTCTACGTGTCTACGAGGCGAAATACATTGCAACAGGCTTCTGTCTGCGCTTACGCTACTTTTGCGTGATATGCGAAAATAAAAGATGTTTGCGTAGCGGTTGTTTCACGTCTGTGTAAGCTTAATGTTTTCCTAACCTGATGGATGGATGACTGAGCATTTCGTTGTGTATTTTTGTAATGATGTGAATTTTTCTCCGCCCCGAATATCAGAATAACTATTAAAAACACAACACACAAAATTTCACGAAAAAAGTAATAATGAATAACATCCTGAGGTGATACAAAGTACGGTCAGATAGTACCTATTTATGTTTAATTAATATATAGTTACGTCTTTATAAGTTAGTAACGTCTTCTCTTTAAAATACGTTTCAAACGGTTAAAATTTTATGGTAAGCTTAACATTCTAACTCTAGACTATACCTAATTTGTTATAAACCCACTTGTCTTTATGTCTACATTTCACAATGACTGATATTGTTTTGTTTTTTCAAGAAATTCTAAGCCACTTGTGTAGGTAAGATCACTAACTCACACGGTTCCAAGTATCGATAAAATCTTCGTCTCGTAAATATCATAGGTATTTCGATTGCCGTTTCATTTAGCTGTGATTATGTTGAGTTCGCGAGTGGTTTACCGTTTTACCTCGATAATGTCAATAGGAGGAGAGGCGAGAGCTAGACAAACGACAAGGTATCGGCATAGAATCAGATGGTACCGGGAACTGGCCGCACCGTTATACGGACACACTACTCTTGGACAATGTTTACTAGTGATCAATGAGCTTGTGCCTGTTTTACGAGGTCTGCATACATTTTATGAAGATGAGTAGGTAGATAAGAATGTATGATGTCATTTATAATAACAAAATGTTGACATGAGGTAATCGTTTTTTTTGGACCTCTGTATTGTAATTGTAATGTCTATTAATCGTAATATACCAAAAAAGTAACCAATTTATCATTTATTAAGGTCGTTTTTTTTGTAATAAGTGTAACCGAAATCACGTTTCTTTTTTCAAACTGTACTCAGTTGATTTTAAAGATTTTAGGAAAAAAATAGGTACCCTAACAGTTCAAAGTGGTAACCAAATCTGTTTTTAAAATACAAACAGATTCGTTTACGCGAGAGTAAGCAATCTTAAAAATGGGATTAAGCACAAGAGGACCTGCTGCAGCGTCGATGGTTTTAAACATTGACGCTGCAGCACTCCACTGTCAATCTAATAATCATTGACGATACGATAAAGATTCTAATGACAAAGTACGTACACGTTATCAACTGACCCAAACTAACCCAAAGAAAATTTATTTTCACTCATAATAAAACTAATTACCTATACCTATACGTATTGAATTACAGCATTGAGAATGACGGTTAAAAAGTATGGCAGTGTTGGCACCTCGAGAGAAAATGCACTCGAGCCTTTATCTTATATAATTGAGTAACGAGTTGAATAAAATCGAACCGCATCACTATCTGACACTGTCAGAAAGACAAGTGTCAGGTGAAAAAAAAGAATAATTAAATTGTTATCCTACCTAAATAAAAATACCTAATAAATTGCAGGCTTATTTATTACAGAGCAGGGCACAATTTTACTAATTTACCAATGAGGCCAAACTACTCACTAAACAATAGCTCATTTAGTTTTTTTTTTAAGGTTGTGATCGTATTTCTCAGTATTCCCGTTAGACGAACTAATTATTGCTACCACTGTAATTTAGAGAACATAAGGAACAAATCCACATGCGTTTTTAATACAGACGCTACAATTTTTGGTGGGTCTAATCGCCGTACAAAAAAAAAACTACCTCCTTTCGGCGAAATCCAAACATAAAAAGAGACATTTCTGAATATTGCAAAAACTATATGGTTTTAAATTAAATCAAGACATTCTTCAGATTGATCTCGACAATTAGTAATCAAGAGAAGGCTACCATCTTGAATCATTTAATTTCATACAGCCATGTATGGAGACAAATACTGATGAAGTTATTCAACGAGAACGAACGAATGCAGATTGAATATGAAAACAAAATAAAGGCAGACAGGTTTATTGTTACGTTGTGAATTGTTTATTTGTTTGGCATCTCGCAGGTCAACCTATGCGGTTGTCGTCTGCTTAAGCGGACTTGCCTGTGGATTCCCTAATAAATTAAGGCCTCCAGCCAGGGCTTAAACTTATATACTAACTAAAACTAAGCGACAACGCTAAGGGCACCCCTGTGGGGTACGAACCTCGGCTTAGGGCGTCGCTGGAAGAGGGCAGCAAATGACTAGCTGGATCAGGATTGATATTATTTATGGACGAATTTAAAGCTACAGGCTCAGCGGCGCGGGCTGGCTCGAGCAAGGGTCGGGAGGGGCGTCGATTTGGGCGTCGCGGCGGGCCTCGGCGGCGAGGGCGGTAGGACGGCGATCGGGTTTTGGGCTTATGTAGCGTGCTAGTGGCCTTACTACTCTCCTGGAGGAGGGTAGTGGCGTCGTCGGGGTCGATTAAAGTATGCCTTGGTCGGCGAATACTGCTAATGCGAGAGGGAGTGTAGCGGGCGGCCGCTGTAATCAGGGGGTTAGAATGTTTGATGCCGCAGTCGAAGAAACGCTTTGATAAGCGTTTCATGAACTGTTTTATGGTTGGCATTTTGAGGTCGACGTGAAGATCGATATTACGGACATAGAAGGTTACGTTGTGAAGTTTGTTCACCATTATTTATTTCCTCCGTGACGTATCAACATTACTTCGCTGCGAATGAGATACATGGTCGAATTTGTGCCATTCGTACTAAAGGTACAAAAAAAATAAGCGAAAGGATGTTGAAAGTGAATGTGAATGCAGTTAGTTAATGCTACGCTTGGTGGAGATGAAAGCATTCAAAAGCATTGAAACGATGTTATAATGTTGCGTTACAACATCAGAGATCACTCCGGTGAGTTAACGTGGTGTACGAAGAACAAAAGCTTTTTAATTATAGAGCTGATAGTCCCTCTATGTAATTTATTGTTCAGACTTGTTTGAATATTAAGAAAGAAAGTGAGCGAAAAAGCAAATATGTTTATGACAAAAGGCATTGTATTATCATTTTTCGACAAGCGAAGGCTGCTTTCCGAATTGGGATATAATCGATTTGAGCGCGCTTACACAAGTTCCGAGTTAGCGTGAGCGCGATAACGATGTCCCGTGAATCGTCATAGATGACGTCATGACATGAGCCATCTTGCGATAAAGCCGACCATGCCCGTTAAAAATATCACTGTGAGTGACTTGTCAGCTGTCATAATCGTGATATCTAAATCGGAACGCTAATTATCGTTGTGAGCGCTGTCAGCGATTATGGTCAACTCTGAATGCTGCCGAAATTGAGCATGTCTGTCTATCTGTTACTATTTCATGGATAAACTACCTATCAAACTAATTTTCGTGTTGTGAGAGGTAGCTAGGGCAAATAAATGTAAATTTTACATCATATATGCAGTCGAAGCCGTTAAAACAGTAAATCTAATAAAATTCTTAATAAAAGCTGATGACGAAAAGCTTTCGTTATGTCCATAAATTACCTCCCGCGCAGGTCGTTGACACTCCAAATAATTTTCAGTTGATCAAACAGTGTTGTCGATTCATTTATCACGCATAGTAGAGAAAGATAAGTGAGTGTCAACTGTGTCGCGGAAGTGTGTCAAGTTTGCGCGGGCGCCTGACGTAACGGCGACAGTAAAGAGACTCCCGCGCAGGTGATATTATTGATTGTACCGGCCAGCTGCTGTAGGGCTGTTGAAAGTCAGTTATTAATTTCGTGAGGGTTTTGGGTAGATTCATCGAAAAGGTCTACTACCGTTATTTTATTTTGATAATCACTGAACTGAAGGCAGGTCTCGTATTCGATTCTCACAAAGAGCATTGATTAGGACTTTATTCATTACAATTTATAAATTATACTGTTTATCTCATCTATTTATCCTGTCTTCTATGTAAGATTATGTCAAGTGGCTCTTTTTCAAAATGCTACTTTGTGTTGTGCGAATATCCGTCATTTCAGTTTTCAGTGACCACTGAAAAATTCTTCCATACTTTTTTAATTATATCACTAGAAATAGGTACCAATTAGTTCAACCAGGTTTTAGGCTGGCTAAAGTAGACTCATCATTCATGGGGTACTGTTTAAAATGTTACAATAAAATACCTCCACACATACATCAACTTAATGAAACCAAATTTAAATCTAGTATAAAACGCACACTATGCAGCCGAGCATATTATAAATTGTGGGATTACATCGCTGATAAAAATGCTTGGCTAATCGCTGGTCCTGCTCCGCAAGGACGCATCAACTAATTGATTAGCATTTGAAAATACTGTTGGAGCTGCTGAAGATAGAAGAAAAAACTATCTTTGCATTGTATAAACTCAATCTTTTAGTACTGTGTAATTGCTTAAGCCACATGTGCCTGTAAAGCTATCATTTACTGGTACGTCTTTCATTAATCTGAATGTACCCCGGCTGAGAGTATGTCATGCTTACTCTAATGTTTCGCTGATGGTGGCGCGTGTGTTGGATCATTTAGCTCCCTTCAAAATGGTTGAGTTGAATATTGCTAATCCATGCGTCATGTTCGTGAACGGGCGCCGTCAGTAGGGACTGGTCATCTCTTAGCTGCCACGGTGTATTTTAATGAAATTTTATTGTTGAATTGTTTTCATCTTCATCTTACGGACGCTTTTAACGTTCTGCATCGTTCTCACATGCATAATTTCAACATGTATGATGTAACCATTATATTGTTACTATAATTTAATTTAAAAGAGTGTCCGTGGAGTTTCTTGCCCGTTCTTCTCCATTGGTACCTACTACGCTTTGGAATGGGCTAGCTTAATTTTTCTGACCGACCGACCTTAACAATTCAAAAGTGCCTGTAATTGGTTTATTTTAAATAAATGCTTTGAGGTTGACTTTAGGAGCAGCAAACTTTGCCATTACTTTCTGAGCTAGTCCAGTTAGAAACTTACTGCATACAGGTACAAAACCTAAATAAGATCTTTGATCGTGCAATAGATCTTGTTGTGAATCTATCTGTACAAGCGTAGTGGTCGCGAAAGCGTAACATTCGAAGCATGTTCAATGGGACGAGTGGCAGTGAAATTGAAAATTCTCAACGAAATTTGATACAGATGGATATCTTAAGGCCTGCCGATCGATCAACCTGCTTGGTTTTATCTCTATATATGAGTTCGGCATAGTCACCTCCAGTCCAGCATGTCGATTCTGTAAAAACCTCATCGTGAAGACTTGCGCGGAGTGAGATGTCAGCGTCATCCCGTCTTGGTGAGCATAGCCTTGGGAGCCATAGCATCAGTGGCTCGAACAGCTCACTCCACGCCCACTTCACCTTTTCACGGTGAGATGGTGACAGAATAACACAACTGGGTTGCATTACTTTATAGGAACATACCATCGACAATAAAAGAAGAAGATAATTATCTATTACTGCTCACTATTTACAAACATTTTGCGTCACTGGTTTGAACTGATTTCATATGGTTGCACATACGAGAGAATAAAAAAGCTTATCGATTATTGTCAAAATCTCTAGCAAGAAAGTATTTTTCTTTTCACGGCAATTCTTTTTTTGATGAACCTCATTAAGGTCCCAGCACCTTAACTGATCATTATTGTTCAACCGGTTTTGTAATCCACTTCGTTAATAACTACTCACTAAAAATAATCAGGAAATAAATTGCATGCCAAGCAATTTTACTGACAAGTACATTTCAGAGTCTGATTGAAATACGCTAAAGTTGTCATTTAACTTAAGCCAATACATTATGTATGGTGGAAATGGTAATGTTAGACCAATTTAATCTGTCCCCGCATATGTCTGTATACGTAAATGATTTTATACATACAGCGTTTACTTAAATGGCCTAATAGGCATGCAATAGAGGTATCTATCATCGTTAATGTTAATATACATTGAGAAACATACTGTATAATACGGAATTGAATTATTATGGTACCTAAGTAGGTTATGAATTAATGATCTACGATGATTGTATGATTGTTGTTGCAATACAAAACGATGGAAAACATGCATTCGCCTACATTTGGACTTGAATTGAATTGAACGCTACTATCCAAGTCAAGACAAAGCCCATCCGTCTATGTGATTACACAACAATATGAACGTATCCAGTATCCAGTAGCAAAACACATACCCCTGAAGGAAAACTTTCTCACATCTTTATAATATACAGGCGGTTGGATTAAGTACCTACGCGAGGACATCACTTTTAACGACACCCACCGACTTGCCAGTAAGATTACAAGCAACATTTAAGAAACTGATTGAATGAAACAAGTACTCGTATATACATGGTTATTGCGTTACGTTAAGTGAAAAGTGTTAAACTGTTGCAGTAATCCAGAGTACTTACAAGTTGCCCTTGAGCAGGTTGATGCTGTAGTCGTAGGCCGAGGTGCGGCCTGGTCCGTTGAGGTAAAGGGCGCAGTCACTGTTGTCGCCCGCGCCGTGCGCCGGACCCAGAGGTGACAGCGCCGCTGCGTACACGCAGCATAACGCTGCTATCAACGTCCTGGAATATGAAAATGGTTGATTAGGTTTTGTTGAGCGCATGGAGAAGGTGGAAAATTATTTAGACAATTTTAAACTTGATCAGCAATTCTCGGGCAGCAATGCTTAATTTAGGTAGGTTTGTGCTTGCTGGTCTAGAATGATTGGCGTTATATCGCAAGACTGAAACTTTAAAAGTCAACATAAATTAAAATCCAACAGATTTGTAACTGTCATTTCAATTCAGTCTTGGCTATTTTTTTGCTATTTTATCTGAAATCGATTAACATTGGTATTCAACACAGTACAGTATCAATTGAAATAAAAACGATTTCGTTGCAAGTTGCAAGAAATCCTAGTTTTGAAAACGTTATGAATAGAATCGGTTTCGTCGGTATTTATATATAGATGCATCGTTTTTGACGAAGGCTCCAGGCGGTTGTGCCGTCAACTGAAACTGGGTCAATTTAACCGTCTCAAAGTGTACTAAACCGCATCGCAAATTGTGTGATTTCAGAAAATTATACAGTAGTTAACTATGTAGCACCTACTGCATAGTGTGAAACTTGGTTATATTAGGTATCAATACGGATGAAAAGGTAATCATTCTATGAAAAGGACCCAATAATTAACATTGACATTGATAAATCTACCTCTCCTTCTTACCTGACCCCCCACGTTCAATACTTATGCTCTGCCCATAATAAAAATCTTCGTTCCACCAACAATCGTCTTGTACGATGTCCTTCTCAACGCTATTCACTCTTCTTTCTTTGTCCAGGCGGGCTTTCTTTAGAATGCGCTCCCTCTGAACATCAGGATGGCAACCAGTCGGTTATCTTTCAAAGTAATCCTTTCGAAGGCTCGTGAACATATTTGTGAGACGTTTATAAAATCATCTCAGCGCTGATTTGCTGGATTCGTTTTCTCCTCTACCTATCGTTATTTCTCTTGACAAAGTTTAATCTGTTTATATGTATGTCTTTAAGTATCTATGTATTAGTATCTTATTCTTTTTCGAGTTATCTATCCCTTTTGCTGCACCTTGCTTTTACCTTTGCTGCCATGTTTTGTCTCTGCATCACCCTAAGGTGGACTGGTAGAAAATGCTTCAGGCATTAAGTCCGCCTTCGTACAGTATTTTTTTTACTTGTGCACTATGTGTTAATAAATAAATATCGGAAGCAAGTAAGTAGATGATGCCGAATGCGTTGCAAATATTTATTTTAAACTGAAAGAAAGTTGAAATGGTTTCTTTGCAAGATTACCTAATTTGATTGCTTCGTCCCAGGGTCATAATATTTTTTTTACAAAAGTACAAATCTCTCGGCGTTCGCTTTTCGCTTATCGATGGTTCATACGACAAAAACGATTGCAGCACATATTGATTATAACTCTAACGAGCTGTCCCACGTTTAGACATAGTGTACGTCCTTGTGCCTTATAAGTTACCACACTAAAATACATACATACTTAATATCACGCTTAATATTTATTAGGAAAATTCCAATTACGTGATGAAATATTTTATCGGTTGTTAGACCATAAATACATCGATTAGCGGTGAAGTTAACTGGTAATCGGTAAATTATAAATGATTTTATTTCTTTAAGTAGGTATGAGCAAACACTTTTACACGTCAATCATATTTTAAACAAGATAAGGTCGTCGTTTCCTATCTAACTCTCTGAGAAGAAAAGCCGAAACAAACTCAGAGGTCACAGTCTTTTATAAAGTCCATACATAATCTTTTTCAGATCATGTGAAGACATTGGATTGATGTCTGAAGTGTTTTTTTGAGGAAAGAACCACACAGCTTGAGTGGACCTATCCAGTCAGTGCACGCTATTGTCAGTAACAGTGCAGCTCAACTCAAAACTTAAGGAGCTCAACGATTCGACGAACAATACCAAAGAAAGGACATTTGGGTAGGCCGCATAAATAACTAAAACTTCCAGACCAAGATTATAATTAAAACTAACTGAGAAAATAAAGTAATAAAAATCGCAAAGTAAAAAAACAATGACCCACATAGTCTTTAAATTCACAATAATAACAATAAAAAATACATATCGGGATAGGCCCTCATCAGCGATATTACACTTGCACTTTGTAAGTAGGCGTGGATTGTCGGGCGAAGAAAATAGAGATACTAGTTACAGCACAATCACTTTATTTCACTCACAATGTCTTATAAAATAATCACCATGAAATAACCTGAAGGCAGAGGTCCGAAATATTAAATGAAAGTATGACATATAGCAGTAACCAACTCTTTTATTCCGACAGCTTGTTAATTAATTAAATAGATCGCGATAATAGCTCTAGGCGCTACGGCAGGCGCACCGGGCCGAGCCTGCCACAAGAATGCTCCCCCTCTTCGCTGCGCACTAGCTTACATTAAGTTGCTCGAGAACTGGGGAGAGTGGGGAGGCGAACGTCCGCTTTGCACAGCGTAACTCGGCCCGCTGTACCTACCGCTAACGGTGACGCCGACACGGCCATACTGACGTGCGGACGTCCTCGTACGCGTAGACTCATCAAGCATTGTCTAAAAAGACATAACGTTATTATTGATGTTCGTTCATCCTGACTAGCAATCTCGATGAGCAAAAAAGATCCAGGTCATCCCTACTGACTGTGCAACCAACTCTGGACCGCTCAATATTGAGCCTTCAGGACTTATACTAGTAATCTGGTCCGGTTCAGCCCTGCAGAGTTTACTACTAATTCGGGACCGCTCGTTATTGAGCCTTCAGAACTTTAGCAATCTGGTCCGGTTTACCCCTTCAGAGTTATAATCTTCTGGCCCGGTCCAGCGACCCTTCAGAATTATAACCGCCTGGTCCGGTCAAATGACCCTTCAGAATTATAACCTCCTGGTCCGGTCTTACGACCCTACAGAGTTATAATCTCCTGGTCCGGTTATAACAAACCCTTCAGGATTGTCACTGCTTGGTCCGGTCATGAATGACCCTACAAGATCACTCCAGTTTATACAGTTTTTTTTTTTTCTCTCTTTTTTTTTGCTCTTTTTTTTTCTCTTTTTGTCTCTCTTTTGTACCTCTTTTGTCTCTTTTTTGTCTCTCTTTTGTCTCCTTTTTAGTCTCTTTTTAGTCTCTTTTTTTGTCTTTTTTTTTGTCTCTTTTTTGTCTCTTTTTTTTGTCTCTTTTTTTTGTCTCTTTTTTTTGTCTCTTTTTTTTGTCTCTTTTTTTTTGTCTCTTTTTTAGTCCGGACTAAAATGGTCCCTGTAGATTATATAATCAAATGTATTAAAGTACTTGTCTCAACAATCCACACATGCTATGTTCATTGGTAGTTTCACTACCACCAAAGTCATTTACTTTAGAGCCTATAACAGAAACAAACTATTTTAATCTTAAGAATAGACTTGACTTAGACACTCCACCGAATGCGTAGCACGCCTGTGCGATGCCGACCGAGTCTCATGTCATACAGCCAGCAAAATGTCACTGAGTGTCATGTCATTGAATGTGTCGTAGCAGACACATAATTCATGTTCACACACACATAACACTCTAAACTAACAAACGACATCTATGAAAACTAAATAACACTAATTTAAGTATTGAAGCGCCGTCACGGCCAGACTGACATTCACACGTCCTTGTGCGTCTCCATCCCCTTAAAGTCACCGCGGGCCCATTTTTCTGTAAAAAGAATAAAACTGGTAGATTTTCCTGTACGCTCGTCCATCGGTGACATACATTACAACGTTTTGTAACCCACAAAATCAACCTTTAGGAGCTGAGCCGGACAACTTAAATAGGCTTCCCTTGAGCTAGTTATCTCTCCAGATAACATGGACCAGGCAGCCAATCAGCGTCTCTCCGATCACTCACTAGTACCACACATATCTCCATTGATCTCATAGCCTCTCAGACTAGACGATCACTTTATAATATGACCCAGAATATCGGCCTGCATAAGCCAGTTCTTTAGACTACCCAATAACACACACGATAGGATGTCAACCCGCATGAGTCGGACCCTTACTTTATCTCACAGATTAGTACCAATTTTACGTTTAATTACGTTTCTTCACTCTCAGAGGCCGAGAGGTTTTCCGAGCTGGCGGATAACGTACGTGAACTACAAATAGACAAAGCATCACTAAAACCACCCGATGACGCCCACTCCATTCGTCAATCGTGGACTGCCGCCACCTCGGCCTCCTTCAAGCTACCCGTCAAAGTGGTAGCTAATTGCTCCAAGCCCTCACTTCCCCCGGGCATTGCACGAAAATGCTTACGACCATATTTGCATTCTCTATTAGACACACAACAAAGGGAAGTCTTTACTCCCTGCGAAGCCCAAATGAACCCAGAGGGGGGTCACATACAATGAAGTAGGAATCACCACTGTAGAACGGTCGCATTTTTCCTACTGTGACGCAGCAACTCTCCCAATATTCTCCAATGCTAACTTACGAATTTCACCCAAATCTCACCGAAACCCTGACTCAGAATATGAAGCCACACTTGAAAACCGCGCCCGAGTCCCAAACACAAGTTCTGTTTGTGTTACCCTAGACCTTGGACCATCCGTCGCTAGCTGCACTTCGAGAAGCTCGCCGCGCCAGGTCCCACCAGATTCACTTTCGATTATAACAAGTAAGCACCTCAATGTCCTCATGACCGTTAGCAACAAGGTGCAACTCTACACCATGTTCACCATAAAATTGCTCTGTCTGCGCCAATACAATACCCACCCCGATCCGAAATGATCCGCGAAGTCGCACCGAAAAGACAGAGCCTCCTTTAGTGCTTCATCTGCACCTGCTGCATCCAACTAAGAAGTGCACTCGAGAAGGACTCATTTAGTGAAAGAGTCAACAATGACAAGAATACTCCCTACCATCGATTTCTCCACACAACTTCTCCGCGATGTCTAAATGTACAGTATAACATTGTGCAGAAACCCTAAGCATAGGATGGAGTGAGCCCCGAACAATCCCTTGAGGCCCAGCACACAAGTGTGAAGTTCAATCAGTGCGTTCCAGTCAAATAATTTTAGTCAGAACCCGTTCTGATGTTAGTATTTCGATCACTTTCTTGTAAATATCTTGTCTGTCCATTTGATAGGCCCTTTTAATTTGATTGAAGATTCTTAACGTAAAACACGTGAAATATGGGGCAAACCGCCAAAAACTAATCTAAAGGACCTACACATCGCTCAAAATAAAATTATTAAACTATTATTTCACTATGATTACCTTACACCTACAGTTAAAATTTACAGGGAAACGAAACTCATGAATATTAAACAACTTCCTGCATATTGCACCAGAATACTTAAAAATTCTAAGTAAGTTCATTCACACAAAAATACATCAGGTACACAATCGCATCAATAGTAGGAAGGATCACATTTTACTACCGCGAGTGCGGACAGTCAATGGTGAGAGAACAATTATTTTTGCGGGAGGGCAACAATATAATAAGCTACCTATAGAAGTAAAGAATGCGAACTAAACGTTTGGTATTTTCAAAATTAAATTTTAAAAAATCACTTTCTAAATGATCAAACACATCCATTAAACAGACTTGCCCTACTACTGTATTGCTTTATTGTGGCACCGGGATCGCATTCCTTATCTACGGAAATTATTTCTTTTGCGGGTGGATCGAAAAGTTTTAAGTTGTGTTAGTTAATAATGTTATTTGCGTACGAAAAGAAATGGTATTACAACTTAGATGATTTAATATAAATTAAAACAATAGCTGCTTAGTTTGTGTGTCCAAGTTATATTTTAAGTTTTAAAACGTTCTCAAGTAAGTGAAATCTTTGTAATTTATTTTCGAGAAATAAATTTCTTTAACCATAAACACCATACCACCAATAAAGAATCAATTATCCTTTCGCACTGAACTAATGCGAGTTTATCTTCACCATGTAGGTCAGTTTTGATGTTGTGGTATATGATAATGAAACTCTTTAGTAACGTTAACTTTCTTACCCCAAATAGAATGTAATTTTGCAATATCGGTACGTACATGGATCTACCATCTAATAGATCCCTACCTATAATAACTGGTTCTGTAATTGAGTTAACAGGCACAACATGAAACAAAAAGGACACTGACGTGTTGAATTTCACCACGGCTCAGTTATTCTGCGATTCATATTTAACGTTTTCTTTACACAGGTATACCTGTAAGGTAAACTAAATCACAGCGCATAGTACCCTGGATTTTTTGACAAAGCTAAAAGCTACAAACGAACTACCAGATTATCTATTAAAAAGAAAAGGAACGAGCTCACCGGATGATGTGGTTGTCCATACACGTAGCAGGTGAGACGGTTCGTATCACGACTCTTCAGTGCTGGTGCTCGATTCGAATTCTTCACTTCGGTCAAAGGTTCGTACTGCCACTTGCTTCAATCACTTGATTTTTGGACTGTTGTGCTTTAACGATGGCATGTGCTATTGAAGCGATTGTCATTATCAGGATCAAACCGTATCAGTCGCGCAGTTGCGGTGAAATTTGAAGGTTGCGGTTAAGTGGTTGCCGGAAGTCGTGATAGCAAAAACTCCATATTTTGAATAGATTAGACGTTAGCCCACACTTCACTGTCGTCATTATTTTCTTCAGGTTTTTGCCCTTCGAATCCCAATTCTGATATCGGGATAGGCCCTCATCAGCGATATTACACTTGCACTTTGTAAGTAGGCGTGGATTGTCGGGCGAAGAAAATAGAGATACTAGTTACAGCACAATCACTTTATTTCACTCACAATGTCTTATAAAATAATCACCATGAAATAACCTGAAGGCAGAGGTCCGAAATATTAAATGAAAGTATGACATATAGCAGTAACCAACTCTTTTATTCCGACAGCTTGTTAATTAATTAAATAGATCGCGATAATAGCTCTAGGCGCTACGGCAGGCGCACCGGGCCGAGCCTGCCACAAGAATGCTCCCCCTCTTCGCTGCGCACTAGCTTACATTAAGTTGCTCGAGAACTGGGGAGAGTGGGGAGGCGAACGTCCGCTTTGCACAGCGTAACTCGGCCCGCTGTACCTACCGCTAACGGTGACGCCGACATACACTTAAGAAAGTAAATATTCATGTCATTACATATTTTTACAAACCGGATATAATATTAATCTGATCATTTCGGTTAGGTGTCTGAAATTGTCTTTTGATTTTTATTATTTCCTTTGCATGAATTTCACCCTTGGAAGCTATTTTAAGCACAGATAATTGACTAGCTGTTCACATGTGACATTATTATGGTCGTATATGTATATCTTCATAAAACCGTACCCTGTCCCATGAATCCGTGTTATTGCGGGCAATTGCTCTACTCCGCGGACAGTGAAATGTGTTAAGAAACATCCCTTCAAAGATAAGTTAATTAAAAGCTGGAGCTACTTAGTAAATGGTTATTGTAACTTGATACCTAAGTCCATTAAAATGACCACCTAATAGCTCTTCAGCAACTGTTACGTACAGAGTTATGAAGTGTCAGCCATGGTGTGTGGTGAAACACATGGCGTATGTACCAGTAGTTCAGGCGATGTGTCTAGTGATAACTCTTGTTTGACACTAGGGTTGTTCTTGGCACGATTCTTGGAATCATAAATGTGCAATGAGCAATGGTCATGTCATGAGTTGCCTTCGGTAGCCTGAAAGTCTTTAAACAGACTCCGGGCCCAGGTTTGCCGAAGCAAGGATAACCTTTTCAGGTGAAGATTCATAAACGACTCAGCCTTGCAGTGTAAATGTGGTACTGTGTCTGTGACAAACGATGGGACACTTGATGTCATGTCCTGCGTAACTTGTCAGCTGCACGTTACACGAACTGATGGACGCTAGTGATGACGCCAAATACGTAGCTGAATTCTGGGCAGAGTCCATTTAAATTGCCATCAACACGCTAAGCATAATGAGCAATGATATTTTATGTTTTACTTCACCTAAATCGCGCTAGGCTGGTAGCTGTCATAAGTGAATTTAGGAGAATTGATTTGCAGAGATGATTACAGCATCACATATAATTAATTCGTTTCAAACTCATGTAATCATCTGTTACTCATAAGTGCTTCGTAATCCCAGAAGGGTCTAAGAGGTGTACCTATAGTACACCCTCATTTCGCCACTTATGTTTAAGTCCCATGTAATAGGGGGCGAGCCTATTGCCATCAACCGGGCGCAAGTCCAGACTCCGGGCTGCTACTGAGAAATGCCAAAGTGCGTCTTATTAGTTAATTATCATTGAAAGTGTTTTATTTGGCCGTGATGCAGCCATTTTGCAAGTGATTCACTACGCATGCTCGTTTGCCAAAGAAGCAAATGTTTGTGTTAATTTTTTTTATTATTATTTTGCAAGTTTGACTAGAGCCTTGTTCGTATCCTAGGCTGTACTTATATTTCGAAATAAAGACGTTTTATGTTCAGGTGAAGCAATAATGAAATAATTTATTGATCTATCTAGTCTAAAAATCTTGCGGTTAGTTAAACTTTAGCTGACGTCAAAAACTAGTAAAAAATTGTTGTTAAAAGCTAAATGCTAGTTTAGTTAATTACGAACGCAAGGTATTTCTGACACAGATATCAATACAATTCCTTCAAGGGGGCGAGTAATTTTGTTTATAAATTAAGATTCTGCAATCACGACGCAAGCTGGTAATTTCATTTTATGGCTCGGCAATTGGCTAGAGAAAAAATAATATCTAAGGTAGATTTAACACTCTCTAGGAGTAGATAAAACCTGCTTATAACCTGCTTCATGTTTTATGTATGCCTCTAGTCTAGACTAATTAAAAAGAATATTATTTAATTATGATTGTAAAACTTTGTACCACATGTTATGACACAGTTGTTGTGCTCTAGTTTTGATATCCTTTCAAATTTTAAGGCAAACCTTGCAATATGCCTATAATTAATATTTATGTGCTACACTTACGCGGTACTGAGAGTACCTTAGTGCAATATGTTTAAAATTATTGGAGTAATATCAATAAATAATAATGTTCCAGATACTGTCAAGGATACTTAATTTTAAGCCTCAAATTAACTCCAAGACTATGAGTTTTTTAGTCCAAAGAAAACCGGGCAAGTGCGTGTCGGGAAACCACGCACAATGAAAGGTTCCACAAACAAACTCAACAGTGTATTTGAAAAACATGTTCTCCCACTCATCGATATACGGTCCTCCAACTTCCGTCGCGTCAATTCTAAAACTGCAAATATAAGTTTGTAATCGCAACATTTTTAATATTTTGAATGCTGTAAATTATCGTATTTCGTACTTTTTCGTTTACTTGTTGATTAGTTCGTGTAATTTTATTGCGTTGATTTAGAAGCTTGGTTGTTTTTTGAGATTCAAGGGACTGTAGACCGTACGTATTTAATATTAATTTCAACTCGATACCTCCTCGCGTTCTTGAGAAAAAGGGTATTGACAGAGTGACAGACAAACAGATAACACAGTGATCCTATTAGGGTTCCGTTTTTTTCTTTTAAGGTACGGAACTCTAAAAAGGCTCCGGGTCTGAGCTGAGGAACCTTTTCCTCATCTTAAAAAGAGCAAAATTATCGTTTAGTTCCGACATGTTGAGTTTGGTCATTGCTCTCAACTAGGAGGTATGTTTTATACAGGAAGCAGGACGCACCAGTTATAAATACTACTTTGCCATAAATACCGAAGCACTAAGTTTTCCTGCAACATTTGTCTCGCCTATAATCTACAAATTCGAAAGGTGAGAACTATCCATCAACCATTGGATAATACATAACGTTTCGCATACAACTTTCTGTAGAATAAATGTAATATCTACGGCTATTAATTTAATTAAGTGTATTCACGAAGAAGGTCAATTATTGGAGGATATCGATTATTTCGTGAACTGATCCACAACTTTTTATAGGCTTTCTGCCTCGGGACGGTATTTTTTATTATTATTATAGACGTTTTTGGTTTATTTTATCTTAACAGTGCATGTTAATTGATCCATTTCGTTGGTAATGGAGAATGTTAGTCGGTTGATACGAAAATAGCTTATCGTTTTGGACGGAAATACATTTTTTACTTTTTACTCGTCAGAATAATTCATATGTTTCTAGTAGCCTTCTATCACCAAAAGTAGCTTCAGGGTTATGTGTATGGCAAAAAATCTTTAATTATTGTATTTCACATTGATATGCAGAGTTGTTTATAGCGAAATGGACTCTCCCAACGTCGGAAGTAAACTAGTCGTAGCGGTAGTAGTATATAGTATAAGTCTGGTAAGGTGTTTATATACGAACCTAAATAAACTAAAAAGTAAATCGGATGCGTATAATTATAGTACTCTTTGATCAGATGACTCTATTACTCACAAGACACTTGACTGTTAATAGTGTGTTCTCATTTCTAAAACCGAATCGTTTCCGTTTGCCATGTCCGTCGTGACTAGGACTAGTCGACGGCCTCGCCTCACTAAATGCCATCAGTCAGTATTCCCCTAGCTGGGAATATTGATATCATTTTTATTAGTACCTCGCCGTTGCTTAAGGTTCTTAATTGCTCTATTTGAAATAGATTATGTGAACTGCGTGCGGATGAGACGTCCGACAAATAATGTTGTTTGTCGTACAATAAGAGCACTTTGCAAAACGAGAGCAATGACGTTTGAGCACGAACCATAGACTATATAGTTTCGTTTGCGTACTAAGTAGGTGTAATACCTACTTAGTACGCAAACGAAACTATATAGTCTTAGATGAGTTATGTGTGGCTGGTCTAGAGTTAGGGTGAATTTCATCAATAAAACTGAACGCGATCAGCACATAAACTACATTTAAGATCTGTCAGTATCATTATTTTCCATGACAGCTCGTGTTAAAGCTCACATTGACCTCAGAAACGGCAGTTTAAAAAATAGGGACAAGTTTTGGGGTTTTATTTGATACTTACATTAAAGTAAACACTCAAATCAGAGCGGTTATTGAAATAGATGAAAGTTTACTAAAAAGATTTCGTTAACATTTTGCATTACAGCTTTTGCAACAAAATCATTGAACCTAATAAAATAAAAGCCGGAACAATGGTTAAGTTTTTTTTTTGTCTCAGCACTGTTACACAACATGGTTGCCCCAGTGACCGCGGCATATCGGCGCCCGCGCATCTTGCGTGACCAACATGACGAGGGCTTCGCAAGCAAACATTTATAGAAACAAACAATTTGAGAATACTCCATTGATGTTTATGGGTACGGTTACGTGACTTGCATATTATTGTGTTTTGGTAAAGTTGGGTTGGTTTCTAATTTACACAATGTTACATACAGAAAGGTTATGTGCTGAGAGAAGCAGTTATTGGGAAATTGTTCAGCTTTTACTGGTAGAACGTCTTCTTAAGGAAAGAAGACCATAGAAATGTACCTAAATGGTTATTTCCCAATAGGTAAAGTTATGAGATCTTCCTTCCAAAGAGGCTAAAAGAATAAATAACAGCTTTGTTCACTAAAATTAAATGTATTTCATCCTAGCCTTAGTTAACCCGATCTTTAGGGCACGAAGGTACAATTATGAGACTAGCTGTGCCGAATAAGTGCAGTCGTCTGTACCTTCCTAAAAAAACAGTTTTCGGGTTTGCATCAAATCGAATCGGTATTCCAGTTTAAAACTATGCACTTGCACTAGCACTTAAATGGCCAGAGATTTATAACGTTAAAATTATTTATTGGCCATAGAATCTAAAAATCGCAAATGCATCCTGAAACCTTACATAACTCAGTAAACAAGATACTTGTTTTATATTTTATGCCGTTAGGAGTGTCTGCATCATTGCGTCACTGGCAGTCATGAATGTGAAAAAAGTCGAATATAAATCGCGCACTTTTCTCCGCGTATTACCTTTCCCGTGTTGCGCAAGCGACGGTCATGACGATGCGCAGCTTACGTAATCGACCCCTCACCCTTCACTAGCGGTATGTTTAGAAGGACTTTGCTATCTATCTATGATATTAATGGTGATTGCCCTTTTTGCCTTTCTAACAAATAAATCTAAGAACATGCTATTTGAAATTGCTTAGTTCGTAATCAATATCTACCGACTAGTTACTAGGTACCTAAATAGATTATTGCACTTTACACCTTAGGGCTGTATTCTGAAACCTGGCAACATCGCATTCATATTCAAAATTTTTGTGCAACACAGAGCGATAATTCATAATTGAAATTAAATGAATAATGAAAACAACTAAATATTTAACAGCTATTTGCGACGTTGCCGAATTCCCTCTTTAAAGTTTTAATATTTGTTTACATCACAGACAGACAAACATGACTGTCACTATGACCAATTGAACTAATCACCGTATTTAAACAATAATGACCATGTCTGACACCAGTCATTATTAATAACAACAATATTCCAAAATTAAAAAAAAAATAACTGGTAAGTAATAACTGTTCATCTTTCTTAACAATATTAGCGATAAAATATTACGTTAGTAAACCATTTTATTTGTGCAAACCATTAAGAAGATGCTGTAGATTCTAGTTCGTTAGAAAGTAACAAATTCACAACTCGAAACCGGTCATTCGTCCGATCATCTAATTATATATTACTAGAACCCAGTCTGTTACATAACCTAGGTATGTTTACAGATGTATGTGCATACATATTTCTATTAATAAAGCTTATGCATAGCCTACCTATGTCTAAACCAATTATCTTTTTATTTTCGCACTGGTAAAAATTTTACCTGACAATAAAAATAAGAACCGCTCAAGTTAACATTCAAGTGGATTGAATTCTTAGACCTCACACTAGGATTTGATCCGTTAACAAGTTTAATATGGTACATTTTTTAAACTTAATATACCTAGGTATAAAAAGAGTGTATACATGGTGGTGTGATTTGTGTCAGATGTAACATAACATCACGCCTGTAATCCCAGAAGGGTTAGGCAGAAGTGTACCTATACTACACCCACATTTCGCCAGTTATGCTTAAGTCCCATAGGGGCGAGCCTATTGCCATCAACCTACATCAACCATATTCTATATAGAAAAACTCAATAACACTTTGACATTTTGTGTCAGTTATGTGAGTGCATAATTATGTATAATTTGTGAATTGTCAATGTATGTACTGTGAGTTATTACTTAAACTAAAAAGAGTTTCTGTCATATCGTTCATTGCAGTGTAAGAAGCCAATTTGTTACCGTCGTCGTCACTCTGCATTTTTTGTGTTAGTTTTTGCATATTGTGTAGACCACGAAACAGAAGCTATTTTAATACTGTTTTGGAAGACAGAAATTGAAAAGAATATGCTTAGATGGTTTGGTCATGTTGAGATGAATAAAAGGAGACTAACAAAAGGTAGATGTTAGTGGAAACGCCGCCGCGCCGGGGGGACCTTATGGATGATGTTCTTCAGAAAGGTCAGGTGCGTAGTACTCGCAAACGGCGCGCGTGTATGTCCAAATGTAGAAAGTAAACGAGGCAAAAGGAGTGTGTAAGAATCGTAGCAGGTGGCGTTCTGTGGTTTCTGCCTACCCCCAATGGAACAAGGCGTGAGTTTATGTTATGTTGGAAAAGTTGTCAGACTCAAACAAACCAGTTCTTTCGTTGTCGGCGGGACACTAACCACCCCCAGACGTACCTAATAAGCATTAAACTTCTATTTTGTCTCGTTCAGTATCCTTAAATCGATTAAAGTAACGGGTGAAATGTGCCTTACCCTTCTCGGAAATCAAGCATCATATTGTGTAATGTGTTTGTCACTGTCATATTTCAAATCGCCGCCATTCAAATCTGTCTACTCTAAATAATTTATCACATTTATTTCTCAACGGTATTTTATTGTTAATCTAATCGTATGCTGATACATTGTAAGAACGGTTAATTAACAGTTAGAGACAACTTCTGACACAGTGCTGTTTTTCAACTTCATTAATAATCCAACAAGTTGCTAGTTAAAATTCAAGTATAGGAACCTATTATTCTAAACAAATGTTGAAGTTCAACAATATTTGAAAAGACATTACGAAGTTATTAAGAAAGTAAATGTGCTGCGCTTCTGTTTCATAAGACCTAAACCTTGAGTCAACGGTTATGCAGAATTTAGAAAATAAATGGATATTCAAAATATTTACTACGTTGTGAAATACATTAAAACATTGGTTAGTTAAGAAATCACATAGTAATTTCTAATATAGAACTAAAAAACTCAGGTCATTCAATTTCTGACATAATTATACCTCTCGTTAGTATACGATAGAATCTAACAAGTGCAGTTCAAATGTCGAGTTAAATAACATTATATCAACATACGGTATGATAAACGATAACAACACTTTCGACCATCATTATTCATACAGCACTAAACGTAACGAGTATAATGTAATCCATCAAATCTTGGCTAAGCTTTCGCTTTCGACAAACTGTGCCTTTAACCAAGCGTAGTTATAACGCAGCGAATTCATATCACTCTGGTTTGTTATTTTTTTGTTTTTTTTTGTTTTTGAATCATGTAATCGGTGTTGTTCTGCTTTCGTTTTCAAAGGAGTATCGTAGGTGTATGATTATGTTCGTTTGACTTCCTTTTCATATAGAAGCTAAATTGAAAGCATTTCGTTTATATAAGCTGACATTCAATATTTTAATTGCATTTTCAAGAAACACTAAGTTCTTCCGCATTATTCATATTAACACAGTCTCCTTGCTACATTTTACAGTTAAAGTACTGAATCGATTTCTCGTTTTTTGAGAAGAGAATTAACTAGACACCTCTTTAATGCTTAGGCCACTCTTTTTCGCTGAGAAAAGTAACTTGTTACCTAAAGTGAAGACCCATTTACAAGATGGCTGTGGCATTCACACATGACACACACCCACACATGCACATTGAACCAACAAATGCCTTGCAACAAACACTGTATAGACGGTGCAACTTTTATTGTGGCTTTGACTTATGGTAAGCCGCAGGCAATTGAATCGCACCGTGTAAATCAGACTTTAGATACAGCACTTTTAATTTGGAAAATGAAAGCAATGCGCTTCATTAACAACGAGCACAGTTGCTAGTCTAAGAAGATATTGTATAACTACCGTCTTCTTTTCCTTATAAGTACTCGAGCACTTTCATTTTCCCATGGACCGCGGTTCACGGTTCATAATAGCGTACCTTTAAGGCAGACGGTAACGGTACAATACGCTAATCTTATTATTGATGAGACCAGTTTAAGCACGTGCCGCATGCCGCGCTAGTTTCACCTTCTTAACAGTACCTACTACGCATTTACGTGTTGTCGAGTTTAAGCGAGCGTTGATCGCTGAGGAGATTTGAATGTTTTTGGTAAATAGTTTACTTTATAACCACTATATTGTTGTTGTTGTTTCCTATGGTGTCCTGAGGACATTCACAGTCAGAGTTAAATCATTTATATTCAGTTCACGTATTTTTAAAAGAAAATAGAATTGGTTCCAGTTCAGTTTCATATGGAGAAGAATGGGCAAGAAACTCCATAGGAACTCTCCTTTGAGAGTTACTTCCATGTATCCCTGTTTAGGGCTTAGTTCTCGACTCTACTCAATACCTATCATTACCATTTACAGATCTTTTATGACTACAGATCTTCGCAATTTGGAAGAAAGAGAGATCACGGTCTTGTACCGCATATTTTGTACTGAAATGTATGTGTCCAGATCCGTTTATTCAAATTGAACTATAATTTAAAATTTAATTTATCAAATACCTTACCTTGTGTGTACTGAGTTAATAATTAAACTACAAAATATACATATTTTATTGCCCTTTACTTAGTGTTAATTATCAATTATCAAGTTGCCCTGATATAGTTGCTACAATTAAAAAAAAACCGGCCAAGTGCGAGTCGGACCACGCACATTGAAGGGTTCCGAAGTTGGGATGAATTTATCCCAAAAACAAACTTAACATTGTAGTTTAAAAAAACATGGTCTTCCATAAGTTCCAACCACAAATCTAATTTGGTCGACTATTACTCGTAAACTTGTAAAGCCTACTTAACTGTTATAGTTTTCCTTACAACTTTGTATAAACTGAACCTCGAATTGTTTTACATGTCAAAAGACACTTGACTCTAACCAAAATTTTCCAAACGGATCCCTTCATCGAAATTTTTTTTTCACAAACCCGCAATATTTTTGAAATACCTATCTAACGGCACCCCACACCATGGAGTACTTAGACAAGAAAAAAGTTACATCCCCATTTTACGAGCAGAGGAGAAACCCAAAAAGAAAGATTTTATTTTCCCACTTTGTGTCTATAAGTATATCCATGTATTTCTAGCACTAAGAGTATCTGAGTTAATCAGCGGACAGGCGGACGGCCGGACGGACGGATATTGCGAAACTATAAGGATTCCTTGTTGACTACGGAACCCTAAAAATGAACCAGCACTTTACATTTATTGCGCGGGCGCCGTAAATTACATCATAGGGTTTAAGCGGTGCCACACTGAATTAAGTGACAGTTGTAATGAAATACGACCATGTACCATACCGCTACTCTTACCTAGATACAACAACTTAGTAATAATGCCTTAAAAAGGAAGAAAAGGTTAGCCCGCTTGAAATTGAATCGGGAATTATTAATGATGAAATATTGCGCTGTAAGTGATAAAGTGTTGCAATTATCACTCTCGTTGGTTATTTTTTTCCTTGATTGTTTTACTACTTGCTTCAAGGCATTATAAGATGAAAGAAGGTTGCGATTTAATTGAACTCTTGTGTATGCTATCGTAAGAACGTTAAGTATTCATAAGTGTTTTTTAAATTTTAATATTGGTAATTTTGTAATCGTATTTCAGATGGTCAATATATAATATGATCGACATATTGTTATATTATTTCCATTAGTATTATTTACATTATATTTTTTAATTACTTCAAAGCAAATTCTCAACATTTTTAGAACGACCTAAATTGCAAAAATATGATGAAAGTTTTAACTAAGTTGTATTTATGCTAAAAGAGCGTAACCTCATCAGTAATTAAAATTGTGTTTTAATTCATTAATGTTAATTTATACGACCCAACGAAGGTTATATATGCGTACCTATGTAGATATATGCAAATAAGTGCAGAATACAAAGATACCGAACCTTTTTGAAAACTATGTCAAGAGGTCAAAGCTAAAGTTCACTAAATATGAATGTTCCGTATATTTTTTTATCTTAATTGTACCTTAAATTAAACCTATCTATTAGCATAATCGTCATACAATGTACCTTAAAATCCCAAAGAGTGATTAGGTACCTATATAATAAATAAGTAAAAGTAGAAAAAAAACAATAGTAGGTATGTCTACTTTTTGAATACAACTATTTATAATCTGTTTCCTTTCGTTTTTATAGCTAAAATTATGTTTTTTTCTGCAGGGCCTAAATCGTGGGCCTATAATTAAATTACACTATTTAATAAGCCAATAAATAATACAATCAATGCGTATTTTAATCCCAAAAACTATATAAGATTGTAAGCCGATACGATGCGTGAATTAAGTAATCGTCGAATTACCTACAGTTCTAGTCACCCCCATAACAAGATGATTAGTAGTATTCTAATTCAGATTTACTAAACATCTGCAAGTCTACGACTTTACGCATAATCATTAGTAGTATGCTAAATAGCTTTACAATTACGCGCTACGCCATTGTTCGTAGCGCGCCAGTTCGTAGCCGCTACGATCCATACAAAAGACGTCAATGAAAAGGTGCATGGAAAACTTTTCAGGATATCCCATAAATCCTTGCAGTTTTTAAATTAACTCAAGTTCAAGCTGACTACTACAGTTGCACTGGATTTTTTACATATAAGAAAAAAAAAATGGGTTACATTAAAATAAAATTAATGAAAAACTTTTTGTACCCAAATTATACACATATTATACTTATAATATTTTTAGGAAATACCTACGAAAATATGAAAACAAAAATTACCTCGTTATTATCATCATGTCCCCTCACTGTCCAAATAGTAGTCCGACACTTAACACTTATACCATTAGGCACAAAGACGAGCACAAAGTCCAGTTTAAGTTATTTTCATAACTTCAAACTTTTTGAGGGTAGATATTTTTTAAGGAGGTAGTTTGGGACGCGTGCTTGCGTCGGTGCGGCGAGTTTGACACTGAAGTCGTGTGCCTCCGTCGCCGCGTCGAAGCCTGTAGAATGAAAGTCGCTTGATACTCGTGAGGCGCCCTCGTGCCAGAAGGACGATGGCAGACTAAGTTTACTGATAGTAAGACTTTATGCTAAAATCTAGCTATATTTATGCTAGTGAGACTTCACGGTGAATCTGGTAGATTAATTTGTATTTTAACTGTTTTGAGGCCTAATTTGGGTTATTGTGACATTTTCTTTTGCAATGTGGATCATAACTAATGGTACGGCGCATGCACTTTTTTCTGATAAAAACGAACTTAGACTTTAGTTTAAAAATACGTGATAAGTACATAATAATACAAGGATATCTAAAACTTTGTTTCGGTATTGATTATATACGACATGGAAATAATACAACATAAATATTGCAAGCTGCTTGCGTAAGATTGGTAAGGAATGTGTGATTTGCATTTTACTCTATTATGGGCATGATATACCGTTATGTAGGTACATACAGACTACTTAGTTTACTAAGTTAATATTTGTTTAACATAAATTCACAGTATTGTGCGAAAACCGCGTCTATTATATCTCAATAAGCTTTTGCTTCGGTGATAAGTCGATGCTCTTTGTAACATGACGTCGCGAAACAAAAAGCAAACTTCACCACTGTAACACGTACGAGATTATTTATAAATTATAAAAATCGAATCAAAATATGAAATGTTAAAATGAAATACTATATTATAGACACAGTTGCGGAACATGTAAATTGATCTAATCGAAAAAGAGCACGAGAAAACTTAAGATAAATCGGATGACAAATTTTTGTTACGCAAACGATTTTTAGGTTCGTGGCCATTAAATTAGGTAAACTTTCAAATGAATATTATCTTATAAATATTACCTAAGTTACCCCGACAGAAACAGTAACGGTTAAAGACAAAATCGAATAAAATCCTGTATGTCGTGTTATGTTATAAAAATTGACAATTAAAAGATAATGGGATGGTTTCCTGGATCCTGGTGAAACGCTGGCCTCGAAGTACTGCACGCCTCGACGGAATCGCAGGAGACACATCGATCATGTGTCGCGGATGAAAACGTGCTTGCCGGTCTCGAACTCCAACGATTCTATGCGGCTGGTTTAAGGGACCCAAGAGCTCGCAAGCCGAATAGTTCAGTACTTGGAAAAAGGCCGGTGGCAGCTCTTTTTAACTGGTTCTACGCACAAGAGAACAAATCAGGAAAAATACATACCAGATTAAAGAAATCTAACACCATGCGCGCTCACAACATGAACCTGCTATTGAGGTCAACGCTCCATTACTCCATTAAAAAGTCCATTTAAGATAAAAAAAGACGAAAAAACCATGAAAATGGACTGGAATCATTTTCTATTTCTCCGCAACAAAAGTTTTTTTTTTCAACATTTAAAATAAATGAAGCCCTCATTTAATTACTGAAAAGTGACCAGTTATATAAATTTGAGAAAAGTTGGTTGTAACCGCAGAGGTCACGCTGCAATGCCTAGGTACTGTCATTATTTGAGATTATCCTGAAGAACGATAGAACATGTAGGAGAGAGTGTATTTAACACAATATCGTATCACACCTGTATTTTCTGAAGGATAAGGCGGATATTAAATTTACGGCCGAACCCAATAACCTATTTTCAGTAAAAGATAGATCGCTATTGATGTTAGAGGTCGCATACTATGGCTTTGGTGGGACGTAAAAACCACAGATTTTCTATCTCCAGTGCGCCTAAATTGGTGATAGATTCGTTGTTGTGTTTGGTCGTTAGCCAAACAGTACATATTTATTTCGTTCCATTTTTCTTGGAGAAATCTTTTTATGGCGGGATCAACTCACATATGATATTGATAAAGTAGTATCAACTATCTATACGAGAGGCAAATGTTCGGGTCGAGTTTGTGATCTCAAGTAAGCTCATCTTCAGCTGCGACATCGGAATGTTAGAATTAGGTTTAATGTGGAATTATGTAAATTCAGATAACAGCAGTCCCCCCACGTATTTATTAAGAAGTGCATTGGCCAATAAATACTTAAATTTAATGACTGCATTTTTGAGTTCTAAATCATTCAATATTATGTAAATTTTTGACAAACAAATTGTAATAGAGATGCATCTCGAAATAATTAACTGAAGCCAAACAAGGCAGTATTCATTATTATAATTATGTCTAAGCTTTATGGCGCAAGCTTTAAAAAAAAGATTTTTCTCAAGACCCTGTAGTCAATCAAGTTAGTTAAATGTAAATAGCTATAGTTAATGGTATTTAAAGGGTGTGTTAGCGATGAGGCAACAAGTTCACGTGATCCAACGAAAGTCGTCATACATGAGATACTATACGTACGTTATGTATAACTCGATCTACATTATTATCAGTACCATTGATTCATCACTCATCAATCATAGTAACTATTCATATTTGCAAAATAAGTTTTACGCTCTTCAAAAAGTTATGACGTGAACTGTGAAATAGTATATATTTATGTTTCTATCAATAGGTATCTTGTTGGCTGCCTCTAGTCGTGGTTGTTGAATCTGGGGTCCGAGGTTTAATCATTGCAAAGTGGTGTTCGGGTTTTCCAACAGGAATTTAGCAGCAGTCCGTTTAAATATGCGATATGTAAGTAGATATTACGTAGGACGACATAGTTGATGAAATTTGGGCATATATATCTCTTCAGCGAAAACACAAGCATGTTATGTATGTATTCTAGAGATGTGAACATTTATTAAAAAGAAATTGTTACGTTTCAGAGAAGCTAATAAAGAGATGGAGATGGATGATGATGGAGATAACTGGCGAAATGTGGGTGTACTATAGGTACATGTAAAGATTTAGAGAAATTAAATGATTCTTTGGCCAGTCAATTATGTAAACAAAGTTTTAATAATATAGGTGACCCAAATGAGTTCTACGCCGAGTTCTTTGCACTATTAAACACGCAATTTAATAAAACTTTTCCACTAAAGACTGAAAGTATTAATACAAAGTTTTTATTTAGTGTATTTTTTTTTATTTTTTATTATTTTTATATTTTGTCCTGGCATTCGTAAAAGTAGAGAAAATCTATTTGAACTTTATGGCCTAAAGCAACATGTGACTCATACAAGCTTTCATCAGTATGTTGCAAGCAATTCAAAATTATTTACAAGTGTGTGCAAAGTAGCTAAAGCTCTATATATTAGTAATAAAATAAAATCAGCTGATGATAAAATAAAAACTACCTGGCAAATAATAAATAATGAAACAGGTAGGAAAAAACAGCGTAATATTGAATTTAATTTAGAGACTGCACTTGGCCCCATCAACTCAAATGTAGATATAGCTCAGGAATTTGAAAACTTTTTTGTTAATGTTCCACTTAAAACTACTGAAGCTTTAAATTCCTCAACCGCGCTTTCTGCTGCCTTACTTAAAAATAATGTAAAACCATGCCCTTTGGAGTTTAGGTTTCAGCATACAAACCCCCAAGCTGTTATAAAAGCTTTTAAAGATCTTAAAATTAAATCAACAGAAGATCTCTGGGGAATGTCTGTAAAAGTCTGTAGATCTCTCATCGAAACCCTTGCGCCCTATTTAGCTTTCATATTTAACACCAGTGCAGACCAAGAAGTCTTTCCGGATCTTATGAAAAATAGTAAAGTGATCCCATTGTTCAAATCCGGTGATAGTAAAGAGCTCAATAATTATAGGCCCGTGTCAATTCTGCCAGTCCTCAGTAAGGTGATTGAAAAGTTGATGCTCAATCAAATGTTACGTCACTTTAATAAAAACTCCATCTTGCATGAACATCAGTACGGTTTCACTAAAGGACGTTGTACCACTGACGCCGGTGTCACCCTAATAAAGAACATTTTTAGCACCTGGGAGGAATCACAAGATGCCATTGGAATCTTTTGCGATCTCTCTAAGGCCTTCGATTTCGTAAACCATGAGACACTTCTGCTGAAAGAGCACTATGGGATTAGGAATGAAGCTCTTGATTTGCTAAGATCATGCTTGAAAGACAGAAAGGTTAAAGTACAAATAAACGGCACAAACTCATTAGGGTCTGAAATATCAATGGGCGTTCCTCAAGGTTCGATATTGGGTCCATTCCTCTTTTTAGTTTACATTAATGATTTACCCCAGTTATTTCAAAATCAACCGGAGATGGTGTTATTTGCAGATGACACTTCATTGATCTTTAAAATAGACCGAAGGTCACAAAATCTTGACGACGTGAATAACTCTATTCTTCAGGTCCAAGATTGGTTTACGGTAAACAATTTGGTACTAAATGAGAAAAAAACCTAATGCATTCGATTTAAATTACCTTATGTTAGAAGTAGCGAATGTGACATCATATTGAACGGAGAAAAACTGGAATTTAGCAATCAGACTGTTTTCCTAGGAATCACGCTAGACGAGAAGTTACAATGGGGACCCCATATAACATCTCTCGCGGGGCGACTAAGCTCGCCAGCGTATGCTGTTAGAAAGATAAGACAGTTAACAGACGTAGAAACCGCGCGTTAGGTTTATTTTAACTACTTCCACAGCATTATGTCATACGGCATTTTACTGTGGGGTCGGGCTGCTGACATTGAATCCAATTTTATTTTGCAAAAGAGAGCTGTAGCGTTCGCATCTCTTAGGGAACTATTTAAGAAGATTAATATAATGACTGTATCTTGCCAGTTCATTTATGAAAATATTATGTATGTTAGAAAAAATTAAAAAATCTGCATCTCTTTAATAAAATAAGTGATATGATCAACCATTTTTCAGACTTTCTAAAGTACATACATCTTTTATGGGGTACTGTGTTAAATGTTACAACAAAATACCTTGTGAAATATTGCAATTAAATGAAAGAAAGTTTAAAACTCATGTTAAAAAAACACTGTAAACCAGCATATTACAAATTAGAAGATTATATCCTAGATAAGAATGCTTGGAAACATGCTGGTCCTGCTCCATAGGACAATCTAGAGAGGCTAGACAAAATCATACTATTTGCTTATTGTATTGTATAATTTGTTATTTTTACTTTACTCACACACTGACTTATTCCTAGTTAATATTTTAGGAAAATCATATATTGCAATTGTTTGTAAATATGTGAGCACAATGTACCTATCACGTGATTAATTTATATGCCTTTGCTTTATTTTTAATTCTTTTTACCAATTGTGGTATAGTATTTTTATTCTTGGTGCATCGTCTTCACATATAGAAATATAATTAATGTATACAAACTATTGTAAAACATTTTAAAAGAGTAACGGTGGAGTTTCTTGCCACTTCTTCTCCATACGAAACTACTTTTTGGAAGTGGCGCCTAGAATCAGTTCTATTTTTAATGTAAATTTTGACGTTCAAAAGTGCCTTTTTATGGGTCTATTTGAAATAAATGCTTTGACTTTGACTTTACACTTCTGCCCAACCCTTCGGGGAAACAAGGCGTGATGTTAGGTTATGTTATAAAGAGATGAACATAGAAAAAAACCGCGCTAATGAATAACTTAAAGATGTACTTAGTTTAAACCAGTTAAGTTCATTGAGTAATTTGTTCGCAAGTGATGTTTATAAGCGAGCCTGCTTTTAAGTGGTCGGCAAATAAACGTTTATGGGATTTAAGTGAGTGGTAACAAATATTACCGTTCTATGCAAGTCAATGTGAGGTTGTTGATGTGTAAATTTACTAAAATGCTTATAAGTTTCTACCTGTAAACGGGATTTTTAATGGTACCAGTAGTTTTTTCTAAAGATTGTTTTGGTTTCATGTTAGGATAGTTTTTGTCACAAAAGTAGAACACAAATTGAGAGAGACAATCATATCCATATGAGATAATATAACGTCACGCCGGTATTCCACAAAGGATTGGGCAGTAAAATGTACCTATAGAAAATCCACATATTGCAGTTATGTTTAAATCAAAGTAGTAGGGGGGTAAACCTAATGCCATCAACCGAGTACAAACCCAGACTTCGGGCTGAAAAATTCCAGATAGAAAGATTCAATAACACTTTGCCGATCCAAGAATGAAACGCAGGATCTCGTGCTTAATACTAGCGCTTGCGACAACTACGCCGACGGGGCATACCACATGAGATGTATCTTAATATTATATATTTATTTATTTATTTTCACTTCAAGACACAAACATCAGTGTAGCCCTGGCGCTTGTACTAGAAGTTCCTGTATCACAAGTGCCCAAATCGTAGGTAACTTTGTATTGTAAAATCTTGTCTATTACAGACTAGGTGCTTTTTTCAGGTTTACTAAGTCCAGTCGCGACGTCGTTCTAAATACAGGCTGGAAAAATTGCTGTCAGTTTGCTGATAACTATTATACGTAAGTCCGTGCTGTGAATACTTTCTCATGTTAAAATGAATCATAACAATGGGTCAGTACATTAGACGTAGAAGAACATTGTATGACTATATTATATGAATTTTTCGAAACCGCCCAGATATGATCATTCTCAGGACATTGCGATGTTATGATTTATATCAAATGTTGGAAATCGTGACTTAACCTATAATTTATGTTATCTAGAAGCGACTTCACTGACGTAGATTGACAAATTGATTTCCTTTTGTAAACCTGTATTTATCTACACAAATGCATTTAGAGACAATCAATGCCTCAGAAGGCTGCGACCTGCATTCTTTGTCTTTTTGAAAATAATCTTATCAATAAAATTAACAGTCTCTATCAAAATTGTAGAAGCATATAATTAAAAAACTTTGCAACAAAATGCAGTGGTTTATGTAGATTAATATCAATTATCTGTATAATACTAAATAACGTTACACCTACTAGAACGAACATATTATACATCTCACACACCTACGGTCTATATTTCGCAACCGAAGTGATATTGCGGTTATCTTAACGAGTATCTGCCTACCCAGAAGGTATTTATGGTCGTGATTGTACACACTCTTGCTAGCAACATACGGTAGGTAGGTAGATGTAAACATAACAACACTAGCACGATGTCTGTCGACGGAAGAACAAAATGACCAATGAATAAAATAAATCTGTAATTTGTCTTTTCAATCACTTTTTCTACTTTTCCGTCGACAAAATTTGGTAAAACTACGCGTGCAGCATGGTTAGCATTATCATTACGTAAATTACTGATGAACAAAAAAACAATTAACTGTTGAAGGAGCTTTATGAGCCATGATTATCAGACTGGTGATTCAGCAGTATGTTGTATATAAAAGCACTAGTGATACCCAATCCAGCTTCACACGGTTTTTAAAACTAGACACAACATCGACATTTCTATAACATTCATATTAAAGTTACATGCGGAATTAATTCTCTGTATTGATGGGGGAAACCGCAATGACTTAGCTGAAGCTAAGCGAAGAGCATTAACAGCTTTTTGAATGAATTCAAAAAGCTGTTAATGCTCTTCGCGTTCAGTACAACAATGCGTTCAGGATGCTGTTGGGGTTGCCACGCTTTTGTAGTTTCTCGGTATATTCGCGAACTCGCAAACTGACGGCTTCACTGCGAACAGACGCAAGCGTGCAGCGCCCCGGTTGCGCTGAGTACGTGCGGGCTCCAACATCCTTCTGGTTGTCATTGTATGCAAATAGGAACTTAGTTGTTTTGTAAACATTACTATCATAGTTTGTAAGTAATTGTTACTAACTGTAAGAGTCAATGATACTTGAGAATATATATAATATTTTTTATTAAAAAAAAACAATGATTGCCATAAAGTACCGGTTCGATTGCCAAACATTTGATTACGAGCACTATAAACTTGGTAATCATTTTCAAATCTAGATCCTATTTAAGTTAATTTCATGCCGTATTACGGATTCTGTAACACGAACGTCTGTTGGGCACATTGCTTTAAACCATGGATCAATGAACACAGTTTCTCAACACATCCATAATTTTATTAAGTGGATAACAATGAGCAGTTATGTGAGCGGATCGAATAATTTGACTCTTACCATGGAATCGATTACGCCACTAATGATCAGTGACTCGATTTATTTATACAACGAGAATCGAGCATGCAACGCCCGAGGTTTTCGTAACCGCAGATGCAACTGTGTTCAAACAGTTTTTATTCAACTCAAGTCCTTAACAGTTGCGCCAAAATAATCGCTTCGTTGTTATTTGTGTCACTTACGAAATGACTAACGTTCATCCGCCGATCTGCCTTGTTAGGTTTGAAAAATGTTTTTACTCACAAGATCATTAAGTCTGCAGATCACTTGCATGAGATTAATTTATCAGAATAAATACATCGTCGTCTTGAAACGAACAGTGTTGGCATAAAGGCCTAGTAGCCATGCCATAAACATTAAAAAAAAAATACGAACAGTGGTGGTAGAGCAGTGGTGGCCCAATTGTAACGGCCACGACATACATTCTGTCAAAAAAGTATCGGGAATGATTGATGATTTGTTTATGGTTCCAATTTCTTTTCTGTTGATTTTGTGTTGTTGTTAGCTAAATTTTCAAAACTGTTTTCCTATTTGGCGCGGAATTTGAGTTGCATCTGTGATTTAGATTAAATACAGTGCTGTTTTTAGTTAGATCATATCTAGTGTGCATTCCAAACTTCATAATGGTCAAAAACATCGAACAAAGAGTTTGTCTTAAATTGTGCATCGCCAATGGAATTTCGTGTTCTGAGTCATTGAAAATGTTACAGAAGTCTTAGGTGATTTTATCAAAAAGCGTTCAAAAGCGGTCGAGATCTGATGGAAGATGTCCCTCGCTCTGATAGGCCATCGACGTCTACAGCTGAAGTTAACATCGCAAAAGTGGAGGAAATAGTGACGGAAAATCCTCATTCAAGTTTGACAGAGGTATCCGCTGAACATTCTGTGTCTCACGAGTCGATCCGTACCATTCTAAATACTCACTTGGGTATATACTATGTTGCCGCTCTGCTAGTCCCAAAATACCTGAATTTTCTCCGTATAAGAGTCGCTGAGGTCATGCTAGAACGAGTGCATGCCGACCCAACACTCATGAAACGCAATGTTACTGGTGACGAAACGTGGGTTTACGACGTTGACATGCAAACTTGGAGCACAACAAGCTTGGAGTAGCGCATTCCAACTGAACCGAAACCGATAAAACCACGCCAAAGTCGATCAAAAGTCAAAGTTATGTTGACTGTTTTCTTTGACTATCGCGGTGTTGTGCACTTGGAGTTCTTGCCGGAAGGTCAAACGTTAAATAAAGAAAATTATTTGAGCATTATGCGGCGTTTAAGAGAGCAAATTCGACGAAAAAGGCCTGATTAGTGGGAAAAAAAATCTTGTAGTTTGCAACACGTTAATGCGCCTTCGCACAAGGACATCATTGAGAACGAATTTTTTACCTAAAACTCAACAAATACCATCGAGCAAGCACCTTATTCACAAGATATGTCTCCAGCCGACTTCTTTCTTTTTCCTAAACTCAAATTACCACTTCGTGGCACCCGTTTTCTTTCGGTAGAATATATAAAGTAGAATTCGCGGCGAGAACTGAACTCAATTCCGGAAGAATGATTTTTGATGATTGGTTGGCGTAAGGGTATCGTTTTTGAAGGAGCACACTTTGAAGGCGATGAAATAAATTTGGATGAATTACTAACATTTTGTATATTATTGATTTTTTCCGGGACTTTCGTGACATAGTAGTACGACTTGTAGGTCGTGACCCAGGCAGGCTTTACTTTGTGTAAATTATTTCGTCAACACTGCTCTCAAAACGGTGAAGGAAAACATCGTGAGGAAACCGTCATTGTCTTAGAAACAAAAGTTCGAAGACTTGTCACATCTACCAACCCGCATTTGACCTGTGTGGTTGATTACGGACCAATCCCTCTCGAGGAGAGGAGGCCTGTGTCCCAGCAGTGGGACATTTTAGGCAGATTATGCCTTATTATGCCTTAGAACGAACTCGACATCGTCATCTAGCATCATGATCATTCTCTTGACCTTATCCCAATTTATTTGCGGTCGATCGAGCATGCAAAGCGGAAATCCGTGTATTTTTATTAACATTTATTTATCATAACATAATAACCGTCTGATAATTATTATTTTGATAGAGTTACGGTTATGGGCAATGACACTATTAAGTCAAAATATGCTTGTTATAATTTTTCTCCTTTCATGCTTGACAGGAGAAATATCATAAAAAGCATTCAAAAAAAAGTTTTTTAATAATACATTTATTAGCATCAGAAAAAGGTTGTAAAACTCCCAAAAATCCTACTATTTATTTCTCTCATTGCTGTTAATTAGTTAGCAATAATATTGTTATGGTTCAATTCGTTAGTTTATACCAACTATAAGGTATAAGATATAAACAATGCATTAGCAAGATACACATTCCGTTATGTCTATACTAAATAGAGTGCATCAAAAGATTTCTCTTTTATGTATGCGAATTTGTGACTTTCACGAAATCACGTGCTTCGGCATACGCCCTCTCTAATCATTAATACATATATGATAATGTATATATATACGTTAGCGGCCATGTATGGATATATAATATAATGTTACAATAAGTGTGTGATAATATCGTATTGATGTAGAATGTTAGAAAGCGAAAATTTCGGGTTTGCCTTAGCGCTATCCGGGCAATTCGAATTATGTACTAGGTACTTACATATCTGTAGGTAAATGCTTGACGTTATAAAGATATAATTAAGACAGTGTTTTTTTAGGGAGAAGGATGCTGAGACAGATTTTATTTATTTATTCAACTATTTATGTACACACATTAAAGGCAATTACAAAGGAATAGACAAATACGTAACAGAGGTGACGCTTATTTCTAAAGAAATCTCTTCCAGCTTTATTTCTTTCTTCTCTTCTTGCGTTTTGTCTTTCGATGTTTTCTAGATGATCGTTTGTCACAAAATTGTTGCTTAAGAAAGGTGAACAGTGAGCACAGAATATTTCGAATCAGATTGGGAATGCTCCTGCATGGATGTGCATTACAGCTTGTCCAGCTTGGCGTTACATTATGGATTAATATAGTTGCAATTGCATTCAAAAGAGACTGACAAAAACACTGGAAATATTGGTAGATTAATCAAATCGTTATCAAATCGCTTGAGCTTTAAATCAAATCGGATCTACATTTATTACTTATTGCTAAAAGTAATAATACACTGGGCATAACAATATTGGATTCATCAAAGTTTCTTCAATAAAATATATTTAATGCGTGAAAGTTTTATAGAGTTTTGAGAAGCGTATAATTAAACTAATTCCTTTATCTCACACTTCAAGTGTAAATGAATATAAATGTACATGTAATATAATTTCGATGGTCTAGTGGTCAAAAAATATATAAAACTTGTTAAATTGTCAAAATTATTTCTACTGTTAGTGGCGCGTTACGCCATTACCTACCCCGCTGGCTCGAGGATCAGTCCTCGGGCCAGTTCACATTAGAAGTACGGAGTCGGGATTTATGTGCCCCCTATTATATGGGACTTTAAAAACATTACTGGCGAAATCAGGTTGAACTATAACTAACCTCTCGACCTCTGCGGGGAACGCAGACATTATATTATTGAACAGTTATTTACGATTGCGGTCATGTTAGAACACCTGTTTGACCTGTCTGGGTATAGAAAGCACCTATGTCTGTTGCGGTCTTTAACCTCAACTCGTTCTTATTGTGGTTTTCGCTGACGCTACGTATTCGCTACGTATGCGAAAGCGAAATTGTATACTGTCATCTTCTTCATTTTCATTATTCATTATTTACGTCTTAATCGAACACCGCAATCGTTAGTTCATAGTAAAAGCTTGATTTACTTTTGACTTCTATTGGTTAGGTAGAAAAACTATTTCGACTTTTCTGGAGACTCATTTATAATATTTGCAATTAAAAATAATATTGTGTATTACTTAGCAGTTAATATACTAATTGGGATGTTTGAGGTCTTTTTGGTACTCGTTGCAGATAGGTAGGTTATCTTTAGCAAATCATAAATTAAAAGTCTAAACCTTGCAGGCGATAGGCGTTCATTATGCACTCGCTTATTCTGTGACACATGGAATAAATTCATAGATGGGTATTTACTGTCTGCAAAATCTGTTTTTAATCGTTCTACAAGATAGGAGACCATTATCTGAACGTTTTTCTGAAATCTATTTGAAAAACCTCGCATGAAACTTGACACCTAAACAGTAATTCTAACATTAGTAAAAAAAATTGGTCATTATATATTCTATTCTCAAGTCGGCTTGCTTGCAACGGCACGTTTATGTAAATAAACTAATGCTTATTTTTTTTCAACATAATGACATGATTCCCACAGGTTACGAGTTTAATTTTATTGCTTTTGTGTCCGACGTATTATAATTCTAATGAATTTGTAATGTATAATGAACTTAATGTTACGTCAAGTCATGTGATCGCCAGATGCGTCGGCGCTGGCGCCTAATCGCGGCGTTTGTATGAAGAACTAAAGAATCGCAACAACTTACTAGGTATATCCGCTCTGCTCGCTATTATAACAAGGATCATACAAAAAGCTTTCATTACTCTAAAATTTTAAATCAACTGTTTCTACTGTTACAAGTTCATACTTTATTTGCCAGTTTAGGTAAGTTGTAACATTGTTTCAAAACCTATTTTTACGCAAGATTGTTTTTCAGAACATAACTAATTGGGTCCGACTGGATTATAAAAATATTGCTAAACGGAATAACTAATTGGGATCTGTAAATTGTCTTGCAATACCAACACAGAATAAACGGACCGGTGCGCTTAGGTATATGTAAGAAAAAAAATCACAGTTTTTTTTTGTACAAACTAAAACATAAAGCAAATCTTATGAAACAGAATTATTTCAAAGACAAGAAGAACAATACCCCATAAAGTCAATACTCAATCAAAACATTTTGGCATAACCACATTATGCACGTAGACCAGCGATTGTTCTGAAAGTAACCTACGTAATATCAAGTTTGAAGGCCCAAGTAATAAACAAACATTAATACTGGCATGTATACATATTACCAAGCTGATAAAATCGGTCTCAATTCAAACAATGTTGTTTAATTACGGCTCACATTCGACATGCTCACATCGACGTGCTCGCGTGCTTATTGTGCATATGTTACTAGCATTGTCTCTTATTATTAGCCATTGCAGATCTAGGACAATTATAACCTTTGTTCGGATACCTGGAAATTAATTAAGTGTGTGCCGGATTTTGCCATCTTAGAATCTTTAAGTACATATTATGGTGCTTGTCAAGTAGGTACCTACCAGTTCCGTGGTCTGTCCTTGACATAAGCCACTTAAGTATTCCAAGGAGTGGACTATAACAAGGAGTACTATGAGACACCAAATAGATGAAGATCTGAAAAATACAGTGGACTGTTTTAAAACTGAACAGTTTTAGCAGATAAAGAGACAGTTGACCAGAGAGCCTAGACAATGTGATACCTATTCTATCAGCGATAACGAAGATGGAAAATACAAAAATAAATCGGATTGACACAATTGACAGAAACTACCGAAGAACTTAATATGTCAAAATATCAATTCTGTTGATTGTTAGTATAAATATGAAACGCTTTTAAAAGAATTTCCTCTTGTTTAGGCCCTCAGGGAAATAAGCATAAGTTGTTTCTAGAAAATCTGCAACATTACTTACTTGTTTTGGTCGGAAACTCACTTTCGGTTGGATTGTTGTTGTCGTGGATTACATCTTTCGGTTTGAAGTGAGGATTCGAAAAAGTCGAGTACTGTAGTACTTATAACTAATGCTATAGCAGTAATGGAATTCCATGTCAGTTATCGTTCGTTCTCCTGCGGATATATTCATTTCTGATTCGATCACGTAGGGTAACTCAAACAAGCATAGCCCTCTTCATTGCCCATTGAGCCTTCTTATAAGGCATCACTGGCAACACGCACTGGTCAAAAACTTTCGTTTTTGAGACACTGCGGTATGTGGGTCGAGAAGATATTTCACTTCCCGAACGATGCCCAGCCGAGTTGGATTCGACAAAAGACCTCTGTCTCGAAGTTGGACCTACCTAACTGGACAGTTTGTCCTAGGCAAACATACTCGTCCACAACGTTGAGAGAAGTATCTCCGATCTTCATGAGAGTGGGTGTTACATGGGTATTTGACATGACCTTTGTCCTGTCCATGTTCATTTTAAGACCCACTATCTATAGCTATACTGAGGCCTTCCGCAGTCTCATCCGTGACTATGTCGTCGGCAAACCGAAGTTGAGTGATTTACTCGCCATTGACATTGATGCCAAACCCTTTCCAGTTCAGAACCGTAAAGACACCCTCCAGTACAGCGGTAAACAGTTTCGGAGAAATAACGTCTCCCTGTCTCACACCTCGCTGCAGAAGCATAGGTTTCGAGGTCTGGTCCTGGAGTTGGACTGACATAGTGGCGTTTTCGTACAGACATTTCAGCACCTCGATATACCGATAGTTGATCTGGCACCGTTGAAAAGACTGCAGTACAGTCCATGCCCTCGATCGAATCGAAGGCTTTCTCGTTGTCCACAAACGCTAAACAGAGAGGCAGGTTATACTCTTCAGTCTTCATTATAACCTGCTGCAGCGTATGTATGTGGTCTACGGTGTTAAAGCCTTTACGGAATCCGGCTTGTTCGGGAGGCTGGAAGTCGTCAAATCTGCGAGATGGTTCGTGATGACTCTTGAAATCGGCTTGTAGACGTGGCTCAGAAGTGAGGTGGGCCTATAATTCTCAAGAAGGGCATTGTCGGTATTACCACACCTCTGTTCCATGCCTGCGGCATTTTGCTCTCGAGTATGACGGAATCAAACAACTTCTGGAGGGCATTAAGAACGAGTTTTCCGCCGGCCTTCAAGAGTTCAGTCGTAATTCCGTCAGCGCCTTGTTGTTTTTGGGCTGCTTCAGGGCCATCCTAATCTCGTACAAGCTGACGTCCGGGATGTCTTCGGTATAGTGCCTGGTCAATCTAGCTCTTGGGTCGTTTGTCAGATTCATAACGGGGATATTTGTTGATGTGTATGACTGTCCTTCGAACCTCTCGATCTCTCTCAACCACTCTGGTATGGCGGATACGATCTCGCCATCATCGGTCTTCAGTTTCGTAAGCTGGCTCTTCCCTACAGCTCTCTAGCAAAGACCTTGGAGGCGGTCTATCGCTTCCTTATAACGTTCTGTATTAAAGCGGCGAATGTCGCTTTTCAAGGACACAGAGATCCGTCTATTGAGCTGCTGGTACTTGATCCCACCGTCTGAAGACTGAAGGTATATGTCACGCGTGATTAAGTAAAAGCAAATAAAACTGAACCACATATATGCATAGTTTATGACTGGTTCTTTGTAACGCAGCCTTAGAAATTGAATTTTAAATTTGAAAGAATAAAAAATTGCAACCGTTGGAAAAAAACAAACGATCTAAAGTAAAAAAAAATACAGGAAAGAAACATTTTTGCACTCAATTATTTTTTCATTAATGCTAAGGAAAGGCTCTAACTTAGGCTAGAATCAGTATTTGCTGTTGCCCACACTAGCTCCTGCGTGCTCCTAATCAAGTTATCAATAAAATCTTGAGAGATTGTGTTCCATTCTTTCTGTAATACGTGTTTAGGAGTTCTCAAATTATAGGGGCAGGATTTCTTTTCTTAATTTATCTTCTAAGCTTATCCTATACATGCTCGATGGGCGAGCGTGCTGGCCACCCCATAGCATTGATTTTAACCTCTCGAAGGTATTCGACCACGACGGCCGCAGTATGGGGGCATGCATTATGATGCATACAAAAAAATCTATCTCAGTTACATACCGTGACGCTGTTAGTGACCATTCTCAATGACGAGGAATATCGTACGGGGTATACCTCCCCATACCATAACTGACCCAACACCATATGCCTCTATTCCAATGATGTTGCACTGAGCGTACCTCTCTCCCGGGCGTCTCTACACTTTATTCCTTTCATCATCTGACTTCAGGCAAAATCTAGACTCATCCATAAATAGAACTTAACTCCAAGCTTCGTCATTCCGATTTTCGTGATTGCGAGCAAAATTAACTCGAGCTACTCTCGATGGCATATGGCAAGAAATCGGCCTATCGGAAATGCCTTTTTTTTTGTTCCGGGGTGGAAAATCCTCATGGATGTCCGCCGCCCTGGGGCGGGCGGAGGGACTCTTACTGACCAAAAACCGCGCCGGTGTTCCATCTCACACCACGTCGGGGTCGTCGCGGGAACATACGATTCTTCCGCAACCCCAACTGGTGCGGGCCCGCCTCTGTGGGCCTCCTCGGGTTGGGGAGTGAAGTTTTTGACTCCCCCCGCAACTTCTAAGAGGGGCGCGAGTGGAACACTACGCGCCGCCACTTCGGGTCCTGATGTATGGGGAGCGGCGGACGTCCCCGAGTCCGCCGACCCTGGGCCCATTTAGGGGGGCTGGAAGAGGGCGTTGTCCGCCCTCCGCCTACCCCCGGTATGCCTGCTGCGGATCGGGAGAGTAGACGAGATCTCTCTTTCCCTTTCCGCAGCCTCCTTTTGCGAGATGACTGTTTCGCATAAGGAAACCACCTTGTCCGGCGAATCTGCTGGGCACCCCGCCTTCCTGAGCAGGATCAGACGACCTGTTTTCCACAGGGTAGAGAGCTGGCCCGCTCAAGGCAAGCTGAGTAGAGGGCTCTAGCTGTTCCAGAGCGAGGACAAGCGCACGGCCAGGAACTCCGTCGTGCTCCGGGGCAACGGTTTTGGCCCGGAGCCGCGTTACGGCCGTCGTCATCTCCGGCTGTGTCACTTCAGGGACGCTATCGACCTCCTCATGATCATCCGACTCTGCGGCTGTGGGCAATGCCATTGGCGGCGGCACATGCTCTCGTCTAGCAGGGAAGAGAGTTGCGACCACTTCATCCAGCAGCTGAGGCTGAACACTCTCAGTCAGAGGGGGCGCCCAGGCACGAAGTTTCCCTCGGACTGCACGATAAGGACGGCCACTTTGGTTCTATGATAGTCATAGTAGATCAGTGCGAAATTCGCACTGCCTATAAAAGCGCGGAAGGCAAGGTTTTGCTGCAAGAAAAGTACGATTAGCACCTTAAAGAAAAATGTCTTGTGCGATTAGAAAAGGAGAAAGACAAGTAAAATGTTGGCAAAAACTTTGTGTTTCTCGGTCCACAAGGTGAAGTGTCTAGCTTCTATTACGTCTCAAAGCTGAATTTGTCAAATTTTACCATTTCTGAGCTAGGCACTAACAAACACTACATGTTTTGTGTGGCTTGAAGGAGAAGGAGGCCGCGGGGCTAATGAAGTAGGCTCGTGCGTATTTAGGTATTGAAAAGTTTGCATGATAAGGCAAGTGAAGATTTCGACGTTGTTTTTTATAGCGACAACTTTTGCGGCCAACAGAAAAATAACTTTATATATAAATGAGTTTATACATAAATGAGTTTCCGAAACTTAATAGCATAACCTATAATTTTTTAACTCACTCAAAATTTGGGCGATGCTGTTCACTCCATCATTCAGAGGAATATCAATAGTGCACTAAAATCTTCGCCAATTTATAAACTTACCTGATCTGAAGTTGATATAATTTTTAGTGTTGGTTTTAATGTGACATGCAGGTGTTAACTTGCATAATCCACTCAAACTACTGGATTTCTTGATATTAGCTATAAAAGTACATTTAAAATTTGATGTAATTTTTTCGTAATTCCCAAGCTTTCTATTTCATTTGTTTATTTGGATGGTTGATTTTTTTTGTAATTTTCCTGCATGGTATTGCCCATTTAGTTCTGATTACTTATTTTTTTCTCAACGAACAAAAAAATTTTACGAAAATACCTAATAAAACTTATTTGAAGTTTGAGTTGTGGATTTTTTATGATTAAATTCATGAACATTAAGGCATTTTTATAAGCAAAAGGGACTTATGTGATGTTTTACGTAACTGGGTAAACCTTATAGTAAATATAAAATTATAGGCAAATAGAGGCTTAAAATATACATCCGATGAAATAAAACACGTAAATATACAAAATTTTATTCATAAAAAATTGTCAAAAAACCTCCATCAAAACTTTGACGGGTTCTCCTGTAAATAAATGACTTTTCGATTTTGGCCCTTTGAATTTAAGCAGCGTTATATTTTCAGTAAGATAATATGATCCCTACTTTATTAAAATGCAAATTTAGTTGTGTTTTCTTTTTCATTTTGTTAGCTCTTACACACAAAAATTGCAATTATTCGTATATTTAGCACGCTAAATACTCGTCTCAATCTCTCTCGTACAATTTAAATTGATTTTCTTTGCTATACGTATTATGAAGCCAATTTCACTAGACTTCAATACTAAATGATGTAACGAATCATTGTTTCATCAGGAGCACGTACCTATATTGTTTTAATAACAATTATAGATTTTATCTGACTGTGCCAATACTGAGTAGGCTGTCAATCATACGATCTCATAACAAGTTCTATACTTCAGCTGACAGATTTGGATCACCAAGTTGTATTGAGTGTAGTTTTTATTTTCTTCTTTTGGAAATATTGAGTGTAGTTGTTTATGGAAATATAACAATTCCCGTAAGTAAAAACGTTCAATATCTAGTCGAAATCAAAAGTCAGCGAAAATCAATGTCAAAAATGTAGGGTAATTTAATTAGAGGTATTTTTGACAGAAAATGTGTGAAAACGTTCACTGTCTTAAAATTACGGGAACCCCCTCTTTTTTTTTGGGTGGGAAATCATCAAATGACCTCCCGCTCTGGGTGGAGCGGGAGGGTGTGTCAGACTTTTACTTACTAAAACCCACCCGTGTTCCTTCAGTTGCCTGTGCCAGGGCCACGGTTTTATCTTTAGAATTACCCGCGACCCTGAGGAATTGCCCCTCTGAGATTGGGCTGGAATCAGGTCTGTCAAAGAGCTTTTTAGACTATCGAGAAATTAAGAAATAATCAGAAAACTAGCTGCGATATCAGTTAAATCAGTTTCAACTCAGACTAATGTATCAAATTTCCAGCATATAGAGTCTTGACCATATTATTAAGTTCTGCCTGCGGAGAATCTTTGCAACATTAAGCGTGTAAGTTTTCTAATGATTACAAACTCGATAATAACGTTTCAACTATGATTTGAAGAGCACTCGCGAGGGAAAGGAGCGGGCCTCCACTCACAAAGGAAAGGCCTTGTCGTTGCGAGTTGAGTGAGTTGCATAGCATCATGTGACTCCGGCTAATAGGAACTACGTCATGAGAACGTCAGTTCTTCACACAATGATGAACATTATTAGTGTTTCAAACTTTACTGCCGGTCTCGCATAAAAAGGCATGAAACTGGGTTTAATTTTGAAAAAGTTTTGCGAAAAGACTGCAACTCGGTTAGTATGAAGGTAGATATTTTATTTTGTGATTGCAATGACCATATTTGTCCATCCAATTGGCTTTATTTTATGGTCAGGGCCAATTAAATCTTGAGCCTCCATTGACATCAACAAACGAAAGTCCAAGTCAAAGAAAAATAGTTGAAGTTGACGTTAAATAAAGATCGATCTATCGATTCGACTGATTGCTGACCAACAGTACTACACGAACAAAATGCTTTGTTACGTAAAACAGAAGTCAACGTATTAATTTAACAAACAATGGAACAGGGAACTGTCATCCATCAATCATTTCATTCATGAGTGGTTCAGTCGTTAAGGTTCACGCTTTATATTTGTAACAATAAATAAATGTTTATATTTACATTTGTAACATAAATGTAAATTGTTAGTACTTGATTGACCTTGCCGCTTTAATATGCAACTAGTTTAGTGAGTTTTCTTGTTTTGTCTTAGCACGCCGCCATAAACGCCCAATCACAAAACCAATATCGATTTTTCTTTGGTTGACGTAACGTTCTAGTAAGCTTCGTTGTAACTCATTTGATCAATTCGCCAACGGTGACAGATTAAACTGCTGTCATTGAGGCTGTCAGGTTGTACAATCTGAGACACTGCTACAACGACCTTGACAACTCAGACAAGCATTGTGAGGACAGTGATATTGTAACAGAGATGTGTTCCAATGTATTTAATACATGTCGTAATAAATTCGATTGTACTGATCTAGTGAACAGTTTGTGCTACCTGATCCCTCGTACCGTACATGTTCGGGAAGTTTGCTCGAGACAGTTGTTTGCACTCACCGCTGCAACGATTAGTTGACACCTCTAGTATATAGAGTAGTCTATGGTTGACACCTACAATGGGCAGTTTGGTTCAACAGATATTATGTTTCTCAGCAAGGCTGTATTTAGAAAAGAAATTGTTACTATTTTAAGTGATCAGAACCCTTATAATTAAGTAATGTTTACTTTTATTTTTGTCTATTGAACTGAAAACTTCTTTAGCGGCGTTGTACACTTTTTTTGTAATGGGTAAAAAATGTTAAACTCGCGTCACATGACCTGATTTAGAGAAAATTCGTAAGACGGATGATTGTTGATTTTTGATTTTTATTCATTGATTTTTCTGAGAGATAATTTTTTTTATGTAATATAAATTGTCATTTTTGTGTACGATAGCGCAATAAATAAATATTGTATTCTACCACATAAATTATAGTACTTTTATACTGATAATTAAAGCAATTCGTGCAAAATTATTCCCTAACCATTCCAAAATATCAAAAATGCACAACGTTTATATTCAAGTTTTCACTTCTGCCGGCACTCCTGGAGTGCAACCCGTCGTTTTTTTTTATATATTGTTCTTACTAACAACTCGTAGATCTGTTTATAAATCTGTCGATATCGTTGTGAGTCGTGTGTTTGTTACTTCTATTAACTTCTAACCTATATTTACCTATTAATACACTGCTGTTTGTTGTCCACATGTAAATAAATAAATAAATGTATTGATGTCTTCATCAGGGTTGCATACCATTGTTTTTCAATATATGTAGTTGGTTATTATCGAAATATTCGATTTGCTATGGATAAATTGTGGTATTATAAACTGTTTGCAATAAAATATTGATGATAGCCGCTCCCGGTCACGACTGCTTGTAGACCGCAGCGTGTAATGTGAGGCTGTGAGGTGTTCGTCCGTCCCCCACATCTATGTACTACAACCTTCATTGAAAGCTCGCATGTGTAATTCAAATAGCTCACACACGACTCAAATCGGCAATGTAGTTCGAGGTCGATCTCTTATTAGAGTGTTGAATTGATCTGTGGTATCGGTGTCGCAATCCCGCCCCGGGACTGCCCGCGAGTCTCCCAGCTATCATTAATCAATCTTTTAAGACCACTAATGTCGATAATGAATGTTGCAAGTTGTCAGCTTGGCGGGAGCTTTATGTTTATTATCCCGATAGTTGCACCCCCAGGATGTCTCTGTTTATTCTGAAATTGATGTAAGATCGGAAGAACTATAGAAGAACTGCGGGAGTGGCATGAAAACATACAGGACATACAACTGCAGTGCAGGTTGCCTATTGTTTTACACACTCTTTCTCCCGCTCAGTGTTATGAGATAACAGACGTAATGCTGCCACATTCTACTGCAATATAAAAGCAATATGAACAAGTCTAGAGCAGAAGTTGCTTTCCTTATTTACTCTTTTTAGGTATCTTCTCTTTCAACATTAGGTACGTACAAAGAATAAGGTGTCCCGCTAGGGCCACACCTTGGTTCAGTCTTCTACTTTCATAGAAATAATTTCACAAACTTTGTCATATTTAGCTTTACTTATATAAGGAAAATACAGTTTAAGTCACGGGCCCAAACAATATTTTACTTTTCTGTCTGCAGTGCAAGGTTGGCTGCAGTATTAGTTGACTTGAGCAGCTTGCATTGAATGCTAAACAGCTTACTTACCTTTCATTTGGAGACCCATGCAGAATACTCATAGTTTATATTATGTTCTCTCTTTTCAAACTGGACTTATATTCAAGAGCGCAGAATAATTGTTCCTACCTTTTTTTTTTGTTTGTTCCTACCTTGATTTAGTCAATAAGACTTTGAAATGTTTTATCTAAATCTTCATGTAATGCCTTATTATGTCTGCGTTGAGTCCACTTTACGCTATAAGGACTGTTGATGTGACTTCTTTTACTAAAGCGGTAACTAAAGTGTTTGGTTATCTTGATTGATAAAGACATTATTTCTATTTACATACTTGCTATAATCATATGGGTTGACGATATTCGAAATCAACAAACAAGAGGTAATTGATACAAAATCGTGAGGTAAACATAAAAATTAAACGTATTTAGCATCCTATTAGGACATCCTGTCAATTACCTGTCGTAAAAAATGATTATATCTAAATCATATGGGTGCGGCCTCAATTTGTTGCAAGTGTCAGGTTGTAATCAACTGCCGTTGACATTGGCCTTCTTCCAAACTATTTTGAGCCAATTAGTGTCCACCTTGCCCACCTATTTAATTAAAAACGTATCGTTATATGGTTCATGTCAAACTTTACAAACTTGTATAGCCTATAAGGTGTCACAGGCAGTTAAAAATTCATGTGACCTGAATTTCTAGGTAGGAATTAGCACTAAATAAGGTTGTATGAATAGACTCAGCGCATATTTTCTTGTTTATTACATATTCAGGCGTGTTTGTTGCGTCACATTTTCATAATATCTTGTAAGTAAATATTGAACTTTAATTATGTAAAATTTCGTAATGAACTTATAAACAATCTTTTTGGGTATCTGCTGTGTGAAAATTTACATTTATGTTGCATCAGCGTGTTAATTGATATAACCTCAGTAAAACCTTTCATTATATATAGGACCTTTTTATTTTAAAAGTATCTTGGATCAATTCATTATTAACGGGTAATAAAAACTTTTTGGCTTTTAAGCTAAATGGCTTGCTATTGGAAATGCCTCCTATGTCCAGCAGTGGACTGCTGTAGGCTAGTGATGATGATGATGATAGACTTTTTGTACTATAATTCAATGTATACTACATGAGCTCTACTTTATATTGGAGCTATACCTACCTAGAATTCAATAGTAGTTAAACTAACATTCTGGCTCATACGATATTTGGAAATTATAATTAACTTGTAAGTATAAATACTTGTGTCAAATATGGAATTCTCACTAATTTATCTGTGTCATAAATGTTTTTGTGTGGTACAAATACCCTAGGGATAGGGCCTCGTTGGTCTAGTGGTCGCAAGAGCTACTGCTGAGCATGAGGTCCTGGGTTCGATTCCCAGGTCGGGAAAAATGTTATTGGGTTTTTCTATCTAGAATTTCTCAGTAGCAGCTCGAAGTCCGGATTTGTGCCCGGTTGATGGCAACAGGCCCCTATTACAAGGGACTTAAGCATAACTGGCGAAATGTGGGTGTACTATATGTACACCTCTGTCTAACCCTTCCGGGAATAAAGGCGTGATGTTATGTTATGTTAAAACCAACAATGGTTGCAGTAAGTGTGAATAAAAACCAATTCCTGAATAAATGATGGTGTCGACAAACTTCTGACACTATTCAATTAAAATACAATTAATTATCGTCAAGTATAGAGCTGCCGACGACAAATATGTACAGCAGAATGTGTTATATGAAAAGCATGTGTCGACGAGTGGATAATTAGAACTCCTTACAAGCTAATCACGATTATGTTTTCAAACAGATTGTAAATATTTATTACATAGGTAATCAACATATCACGTAATTTAATAGTAACTAGAGTAAGTAAACGTCTAACAGCCTTTTACTTAGTGCGCAGTCAGGACTTTCTGACAAACTATCTTCTACTTAAAAAATAAACACTGACAGACCACACTCAGCCTAAAACACTAAGTCTACAAGTTTGAAATTATACAAGAGTTCCTTATATCACGAAGGTGAGCACAAAGGAAGAACACCAAAAATGGCCCAGAAGAACGACATTTATGCCGATGGGTAATTCCATCGGGCACGCGACTTGTGCGCCCACACACGACAGTCGCAACAAATCTCATAGTCAGAGTTGTGAAAATGCACTGAAACAATCTGTTTTGGCACAAGACAAAGCTGATCCGTCCCGTCTATGTTTCAAGTCTGCACACTGTCTAATGGTTTTCAAAATCACTCTTGTTGTACCTATACCTAGTGGTTGCATAATTCCGTCAATGCGGTGCCTATAATGTGTTTTATTAAAGTTTATTTGTAAACCAATTAAGTTTGTCGCTATGTGTGTCAGCTTGTTTGATTGGTGGTGTCAAGTGCGAATATAATATCGGTAATTAATATTAATAAGAACGTTTTGCGAATTGCATCGATATGGTTAAGACCTCATGTCAGGTTTCTTGTAATATTATAAAAGCATAAGTCTGTTACCGGTTCCAATACTTATCCTAATAAATTTTTTGATGACGTAGGCATAATTTTAAAGTTTCTCTTAGTGTATAGTTTTTTTGCTTCCACACACTGCTATTGGAGAGTTTTCCTACCTCTTTTAAAAAAAACGTAATTGAATTATTTAAACTACGGATGAGTTCCATTCACGTTATTAAATAACAATTAGCAAAACCAGGTGAACATTCGACTTTATTTATTTAATACTTCACGCACACGAATTTACAGAGGCGGACTTAATTCCATAGGCATTTTCTACCAGTCTACCTTTGGGTAAAGCGTAGACAAGCAGTGGTAGGTGCGATTTATAAAAAAAACATTTAGGAATAAATATCAAGACTTTACCGCATAGGTACATTTGTCACTCAATAGAAGGGTAACATTGAAGTAACAGCATGTTGTAACCTCACCTTTTTTAGAAAAAGGATGAGGTTATTATTTTCGGCGGTATATTAGGTTTTTTTAAATGTAATTCACCGTTTTCTCCTTCAATTGTGGACCGAATTTGAAATATCTTGGTTTTTTGAAAGGGTATGCTCTCGTGGTGGTTCCATTGTCACCAAGTCAGAATCTGATGAGGGGATCCCATGAAAATCAAGGGAAACCATCAAATTTAATAGACACGCCTACATTGATTTGTGTGAACTCGTGCATTTGCTCTCGGAGCGGAACTACTCAATAATAAGTATTTCAGGTTGCGATTTGGTTGACAACAATTAATGCTCGTTACAATGCGTATAGTGAAATGGAGCTGATGATGGCTTCACCATCAGCTCCAGTCCTTCTGGTTCTTATCAGGAGGACACCTCAACAATAATTTACGTCCTTAAACTGATGAGCAGTTAATATTGGGCTATTGTAACTTAGATAAATTAATAACTGACCCACAAAAAGAGAAAAATTACAAACATTTTTTTTTCAAACTAAGGACCAAATACACTACCAAGTGAAAAATTACTTTAAGTCTTTAAGAAGTCGGTGGCAGGTGGTAGAAGTTATTTTTCATTTTGCAGTGTATTTTTTTGGAAGTAGGTTGTTTTGAACATCAAGCTAACATCAGCCTTTAATGTCCGAAGGGCATAACCCTTCAAGGAGGAGAAGGACGGAGGTGTACGTAGCTACACCCAAATTTCGCCAGTTATGTTTAAGTCCCAAGAAATAGTGGGCGATCCTATTGCCATTAACCGGGCACAAATACAGAATCCGGGCTGTTACTGAGAAATTCCTGATCGAAAATACCAATAACACTTTGCTCGACCTGGGAATAGACCGCTAGACCAACGAGGCAGTCAGCTTTATTATTGAGACCACCTCATACATCTTACTGTTTAGAAAAGTAACATTGAAGTAACAACATGCAGAAGACAATCTCTTTTTCCGGTTTGTCTCATTTTATTGGATCATTTTCCGCAATCAGTTTGGGTAAGAGCATGTCTAAGTGGCGAAATGCGTGGTGAACAAAATACTGGTTCGAGACGGATGGGCATTATGCAAGATGATCGAAGACCCACCGGCGCCGACGAGGCGCCGCTCCACTGCGAACCACCAACGTCCATTGTCTACACCCCTTTGTTTTAAGCCACTAATTCCACACAAAATAAGCAACGGCAGTTTTGGTAAGCTAGATGCATGGACCATGGCGCATGCGCGTATAACCTGTGCCCTCGTAAAGACATGTTTGGTAACATCGCGTCCCACAGACGAATACACAAATACCTGAATTATTGAAATTTGAAATTCGTGAGAGGCATATGTAAATGTTCAAGTAGATTACATTGAGGTCTTGTTTATAACCGTCATTACATACGTTTCGGATATAAACTATGTCCATACACGTTTTATAGCCGGTCGGTATGCGGCCTTCGCCTAATATCAATAATATTATTAAAATAAAGTTTTTTACAGTATTGCGCAAGTGTCTATAAATTCATGTCTGTTTATAATTTATCGGTACCATAATTTCGTAATTAACCTAATCAGGTGATTAAGTTAATTACGAAATTATGGCTCGATGTGATCGGTTTTTCTAACACAAGTTTACTCGCAACTCTCATTCTGAATGCAGCCTACGCGCGAATGTCAGTTCTACGAAATAATCCTGTATGATATTGTACGACATATTTCGCATTTTTTGTTTTGATATCTGCACCGGTTTTTAATTATTGCAAAAATGTGTCCCGAAATAAATCGGCCCATTGCAATAAACTTTTAATTTAACATTAGGCACCTAATTGAAAAATTATCAGTTCTCATCTTATTACTGCACGTTATAAAAATATACTCGAAGCATTTTCATTTTTATCCGGAAGGAGAAAACCTAATTTGAAAGTATTTTTGATCTCTTTTCTCTCTTTCCAAATTTTAATTTCAGATTTACCGACACACAAAGGCCCAATTAGAATTAGATTAATTTACGACACATACAAAGTTCGAACCAGTTTCGTAAATCAAAACTGTACTCGTATCAAACTTACTTGTAATTCCTTACACATGGTGCTCGGTTTAGACACTCGTTACCTACTTCTGTGAGTTACAACTAAGGCGTGTCTTAATGGCTGATACAATTTAGTTTACATGATGTATGTAATATATCTTGCGGATAAGTCCGTAGATTACTTTTGTTCAAATGTAAATGTAGGTGGAATGAGAGCGGTAGATACTGAATGAATGTACCTACAGAATGTTCTATGTATGTAGTAGGTAAGGACCTTGATGCTAGGATAAATGTATAGGAAGTTAACCGTTATAAAGTGCATATGTGTATGTATAAAGCACTTTTTTGTAGTCAAGTAAGTATGCGGAAACAAAACAAAATGTAAAACAAGCTCTCTAGAAAACCAATTAAGTGTTGCAAAAGCAAAATCGTTCCGGTCTGTTCAAAGTTTAATCAACGCAGGTAAATATTTGCCTGCAAAAGTTAAATTAATATAAATCATTTGAATGTCCAGTCGTAAATTAAAGTTGTCTTCTGTTAAGGATATAATCAGAATAGTCGTGATGATCACATAAGCTATTTGTCCAGCCAGCCTGCATCCAAGGCCGACCAGGATTTATAGTATTATACAGGGTGTCCAGTAAATAGCACGACGCAGGGGCTGATAGCTTGGGTCAATACCAAAACAACACATTAGAGGTATGTTCAGCAAAATTTTACGGATTGACAGTTTTACAAAAAAATCAGTTCGTGTTTTGTTCTGTGAATATTTAAACAAAAAATACTAGTTATTTCCCGAAAACATTCTTGTTTTTGATAGAAAAAAGACTTGTCAACTAGTAAAGTAACTATTCACGAATAATTAGATTAAAAAAAAATTGAAATGGAATTTTTCATTACGAGATGCCTAAAAATCTCTGCGATTTTTCGATATTTCGGAAATTTTTGTAAAACTGTAAATCCGTAAGATTTTGCTGAACATATATTCTGTTGTTTTGGCAGGTATTGACCAAAGCTATGATCATCCCCTGCAGTATGTCGTGCTATTTACTGGACACCGTGTATAAGGTCGTGGGATGGTTCTAATAGTGTAACAGTGCGGAATAAATATAAAATAATCCATACTTACTGTTAAATAAAGTACTTATGAATTCGTCAGTATTCAAAGAGGCAATTTCTGGAATACCACGTGATTTATAATTCAAGCTTTGGTTTAGTGATATGATGATACAAAATGATGCGTTCATTATCTGAAATAATGATTCTACTTCATTCATCGATCGGGGTATAAGCAGCTCAGACATTAATTTGCAGTTCAGGGCTGAACATAGACTTCTGCTTCTAGATACTCTATATAAATTAAAATGAGTCGAAGTGCGCTACTGGAAATATATCTTCAGAAACTTCCAAATAATCCACAAGATATGTTGCAAAATTTAATTAGTTTTATAAAATTATTTCTGTTTTTTTTTAATGTACCAATGACACAGGTAAATAGATCAATACATAGACATCAGCAATAGCAATTTCACGAGAATCATTTCATCAACAAGTAGTGCACATTTCAAACTGTGCCAAAATATTTCCCCTGAAGTGCAACTTAGTTTACATAATTTGCATCCGATACTCTTCCGTAACTGTAATTCAGCATAAAATAGACCGTAACCGTTGCATCAATTAAACAGAAAAACTGAACTGAATGTTAGGTATTACCTTTGCACGGTATGTAACACCAGTGCCTTTGTTGTTGATACAACGGTCGAATGAAGCGTATAACTTCCTGAAACCTATTTAGAGTTCAATGACAGTAGGTATGATCTCAAATCAGAGGCAAGGCAAAATCCGGCCTCTCAGATATTAAACATTTACCGTTTCGTTTCGCTTCCACTTCCCTAATGGCGTTAATTTAATAAAGTCATTGACAAGGGACCTAAAATCGAAACGGTTAACATAACAGGTTTGAGTAAATAAAGTTGGTAATGCTGTTCATCTATTCGTGTACAAAGCTCGGGAGGCAAACATCAAAAGCAACAAGATTTCTACGTCTTACACGCGTAACTATCGCATGTGCAAAATCTTAATGGATGCATCAGATATTACAAAATAAATAGTTTGCTTTTGCTTCAAAGGTTTTTGAAGGCCATGGTTCAAGAATTTATATACATTTTCCAACGATGCCTTAAGAAATAGGTTGGTCTTTATGTCCTCATTGCCCGTTGCAACACACTGTCTAAGACCACAGAACTGGGACACCAGCTCTACAACCTCTAGAGTCTTAGAACAACATACCCGTACCTGTATCGTCAAATCTAAAAAAGATGAGAAGTTTCTGTAACAGGAAAAAATATTATACATTAGCTTCGGTTTACTGACCTGAACAAACCGAACAAGAACAAAAAACCAATGACTTACGTAGGTATCTTTACTTAGATGCAAACAGTCACACAACCGTGAAATGGAAAGTAAATCATTGTGCAAATAACAGTGATATAATATTCTAAAACCTCAGTATTTATTGCGAATTGTATCAAATAATTTGTTTAAACCAGCTAGATTTGTTTGTATCTAATGTAACACAGATTGTTGGCTATTTGTAAGAATTAACTGCCTTTTTCATGCCATGTCTCCAATCTTTGAATGGACACACAACGGTTAGTTGGTAATGAACAAGCAATCTATCAATCACTGCTTTTGACAGTTTGTTAATCTAATGAAATATCCTGAAACAGCACGAAGGTTCTAGTAGTTTTATAAAGGACTTAGTGCGAGCTCAAGTTATTACAAATGTTTAATATTGTATCAGGATAACTGAAAAGATTACTCAATGTTAGAAAGTGAAAATTAAGTGACAAAACAAAACGACGGAGTTTAGCGCAGCGGTGGTCCATTGTGTGCTAATAAAGAAAGAACGTACAATCGTAATGAAGTGGTCATAGTACAACTATCTACGATCTCCATTCTTATACATATTATTCACACCCACACGTCATGACATTAACATAAGTGAGCATACTTGTTAAACAAATGATTTATTGTGCAGAATATCAATTGGTCATGCAACCGAGGCGCACATTATGTTCCCGGCAAACCCAACGAAATATAAAATATTTCAATTATTCACATCTATTACCCAAGTAAGCTAGATAAGTATCTTCTACGTACACAAACGAATAGTCTAGTCCAATCCAAAGACTCTGTTTAAGATCATATCTCCTCTTATTGCTTCTAAGATATACTTAGTGAATTAAAAATATAATAAAGGTTATTAAAGTGTGTTCAATGTCAGTTTATTAAATGTCAGAATTTGTCGGCAAGTCAGTGATTATAGCTCTTTTTCTTACCGGATTGCTCTCATCTAAATGCCAACATTATGATGACTGACCGCAAAATATGTCTTTTATCTAACCGTGAAACGTTCCATATCAAAACATTAAAAAATAAAAACAGGCCAAGTTTGTGACTGACCACGCACAATGAAGGGTTCCGTAGTTGGATGAATTTATCCCAAGAACAGACTTAATATTGTAGTTGAAAAACATGTTCTCCCATACATTCCAATTGCAAATGTAAGTTGGTCGACTAAAACATAATTGGCTGTGATAGTTTTCGTTTTAACTTTGTTATAAATACTACTGCGGTGATTTCCATCACATTTCTAAAAGCAACTATTCAGCTGGCAGCTGACACCTGACTCTAACAAAAATTAGCACTTTAAAGTTTATTACTTCGCAAACGGATCCCTGTTTTTCCTCAACTGCAATATTTTTAAGGACCTTTCAAACGACACCCCACATCATGGAATAGACGAGAAATAGTTATTTGTTTTACATGTGGGTAAAATTGTTTTTTGCCGTGAGTGCTTCGATTGAAACCTGAGCTAGGTTCTAGAATTAAACCACAAGCGAAGCGAGTGGTTTAAAAGAAGAACCCTGAGCGTCGCGAAGGTTTCAAATCACGAAACGCTAAAAACTTTTACCCATAAGTGAAACACAACAATTTTCACCACACTACGAGGAACTTGCACAAAAGAAAGAAAACCAGTAAAATACGTATAGAATAGCGGTAACACAATTCTTCATTTTCCGTCGCTTCAACTAATTCTGACGGAGTCAAATTTTCATCGCTTTCACTCATTTTGAGAAATTTGTAAAAACTTGTTGTTGTAAATATTTTGAATGCTAGCGCGGGACACAGGCAGGCCACAACGGGATTCTTTCAAAGGCTTCTTTCAAGTGCCTGTTGTTTTTTAATTCGCTCATATAAGCAGGCAAAGGAAGTGAGCCATACAGCCTTGTCTTTTTTGTCATTTCTTAGTGAGAAGGTACGTTCAAAACAAATGCTAATGCAAATGCAATGCACTTTATTCTTTTATTTCGATACACTAAGTATAGTTAACCATTACTTTTATTACCTTTTACTGTATATTACGATTAGAACTATTCAAATTAACATTAAAAATTATATAATTTTATAGTGTTAGCAATAAAAATAAATTAAAAAGCGGATATTTTCGGTTCTGAATAACCAGGTATTTTCGGTTGACAGGTTTTGAACGTTTCTAACTTTTGTCTTAAAAACTTTTTTGTTCCTAACTCTTTGTTTTTATTTAAAACTTCATTGGCATAAAGGCCTCGTTGCCATGCCATATACATTCAAAAAAAAAAAATTTAAAACTTCGAGTAAATGTTGAATCGGAAGCCTTCGAATTTTAAAACACTTTTACACTCTAGATAACAAAAAAGGCTTTTACCCCCGGAAATCGATGGGTAAAAATTGCAAATAATAGGTAGTGTGGTGAAAAATATATTTATCTACGTATATATAAAGGAGGTACCCAATTATTTTTTTATCAATATTTTATTTTACCACTGCGTCGGCGTGACTAATATGTATATCCACGCCAAATTACAGTTTTCTAGTACCTACTTAGAATCTCTGAGCTAAGCTGCAGACGGACGGACGCACATGGCAAAACCATAAGAGTTTCTTGTTGCCTACGGAACCCCAAATACAACACAGTGACTCTTGCAGTAACACATAAATACTATTGACTAAACACCCAATCAGTAGCTTCGTGTAAGGTAAATTCTTATCTGCATCAAGCGTCCGTCGTGGAGAGATTCCTCGCAGCGATTAAAGTGCTTGTTGAAGGGCATATAATCGCGTACTGCCTGCGAGCATGTGAAAAGTAGATCAATACGAAGCTCCGGAGCTGCGGAGTCATGTGACTGCGAAGGTCGTCGGCGCGAGCGCACCCGCGATGAGCGCGAGGGGGGATGGCATTAACCAGCCTTTCAGTTGCCTTCCAATTGCGAATCTACGCTTCGCTATAATTCGTCGATTAAACATTGAATTTTACCAATGTAATTGAGGAACAATCCTAATTGGACTATAATTTTCTTTCTCAATTCGGCTCGGAACAGCTGCTAAACAAAACAAATAACAAGACTTCGTGAAACTTTCTTCTTAGAATTACGCACTAAATCGAACATTTTTGTAACATAATAACGAAGAGGTTCATAGTGTAACATTAGCACATAAATCAGAATATAATATCTGTAATCCGCACATCATGTTGTGTCAATTATTTGCGACCTACATTTACGCAATTTGATTCTCTGTCCATCATTGGATGGCACAAAGAAATAAGCTCTTACGATTTATGAACCAAGATATCATGAGTAACCTTGTCTTAATTCTTACGTATCCGTAATGTTTTTATAAATATACTTATCAAAGTGCAATGTTTCTTCCGTAATATGGGTCAACTTTTTTATTATTTCCGAATAGCTGTCACACGTTTTTAATGATTACACCAAAAAAGGTTTTGCGGTCTAGACCTTACAAAAAATTTAAAAGGTCATCATAACAGCAACGGCATTGAAAATTTTCTTATATATTCACGTTGATCTGGTTATTGATCTTATATTGGTAAACAGCGCCATATTTAGAGTGCCTATACGTTTAGTAATAATTGTCAGTTTTCAGCATATAGGTACCGCTAGCGAAAATATGAATGTGTCACACATTATTTATCGTCTGATGACCAAAATAAACTATTTCCAACCCATCGAGGCTAATTGTATGTACGTATAAGTACCCATGTCTATTTTTTGTGGTATCCCTTGGCTTTTACGTAGGTACTTAAAGGTTTTGGATGAACTTGGAGGCTTTCTACTACACTCGAACAATAATAAAATTACAGGAGAAATGCTTTTACTCTACTTAAAAAATACCTTCAAATTGTAAAGAGCCATGTAATAGGGATGATGAATAATATTAAAAATGTTCGAAAAAATAATGTTATTTAAAAGAAGGCATAGTAAAAATGAGAATAATCAAAAAATTCTGTTAAATCTATGTAAATATGAAGAAGCTACAAGCTTGAAAGTTTCTGGAGGGGATTATTCCCGTCCTTGTCTTTTTTTTTATTTTTTTGGGAATATCATCTCACAGGTCAACCTATGAGGTTGTCGTCTGCTCAGACGGACTTGCTCCCGTCCTTGTCGCGCGGTACGGATAATTTAGGGCGCTAATGTCTTGCTGTCGCTGCTGTCCTTGTCTAACACTTTTGTTAAACGTTTATAAACTTGGCAATTTTTTAAACTTTTACACTTTTTGTAAAATTGATTGCACTATTCGGGAGAGATCTTTTTGAGATAAAAATAAAAAAAATGTCATCATACCTATTCAAACATTTTGATCAAATGGATATTTTTTTGCTGCTGAGGATAGTCTGACTGTAGATTGCAATCAAAATTTAACCCATTTCAGGCTGATTTTGCATGAAAGTGATGAACCTAAGAACATAGATATTTATTTAGATTTACTAACCTTCGTACATCATGCCTGTTTACATGGAGCAACTGCCTACCTGACCTCCACAACCCGGTTACTGGGTAATACGATACCCTTGGTACGACTGCTTGTCAGACTTTCGGGCTTCCAAAGATCTACGAATGACAGCCGGAACCAACGGCTTAACGGTGCTTTATTTATTTATTTATATATACTTTATTGTACACCACAAAATGACATAACAAAAAAAAGTATCATACTAAAAAACATACAATGGGCGGCCTTATCGCTTTCTGCGATCTCTTCTAGGCAACTTTAGAATGGACAGTGATTTGTCTGGACATAAAAAGGCGCTGTCATTATTACACGTATGGTTGTCTTTCAAAGGCACGGAGAGGTTTTGATATGTAAAGATGGTCACCCATCCACGGACCAACCGGCAAGTGTAGCTTAACCTGATCTAACGACCCATCCGCCTGTTATTACTTAGCCACAAGCCCCTCTCAATTTACAAACGTTCGTATACACTACAGAAATCACAGAAAGCAACAGAAAAAAATACATATACCTATGTCGGTATACATATATGTTGACTCTGGCAAGAATTCTACGTATCGTAGACAGACTTGTCCGCCAATGAAGCAAATAGGCTTCGAAAGGATATAAGTATTGACATTACTAATACTCTTATAAACAATTAGTTCATATATATAAGTGGCTTCACGTGTGTGTGCTGGATTGTTATCGAGGGCGCGGCTCGTAGGCGGTCGGTGCATTTCGTAAGTGGTCGGGTCACGGCATGCCCAGGCGCATGGCCTTAGCCTGACTAATTGCTTAATAAGACAATATTTCCTACCATATTAATGACCAGATAGAATAGTAATGTGCAGGCTTTGAAAAATTGTTCTCGCGTTCTTACTAATGTACTGATTGATTGTGCTGTGACCTTCACGTATGGTTATTATTAATGTATTTGGGTGTTATTGTGTGCTGGTCTGGTTTAAAAGATGATTAATTGTAGGGGCTCTATGTTGGACAAATCAGTGGCCATGCTTCTTTAACCTCGTTACGAGTTGGACACCGACATCAAACTAAAAGATAGGTAGATTTGAACACACTAGCAGTTTTTATAATTATAAAATACATGTTTATAACATTAATAACCTCGACTTCGGACCACAGAGAATCCATACAGTAGTTAGTATGTCTCACACATTATAAGTTAGAAGTAAGAATAATAAAAGTCCGTTTACTGAATCGTGTAGGTGCAGCATTTCACAGTTAGCCTTTCGAATTACCTCAACAAAGTTTGACTATAGTCAAAAATAACAGATCATTCGAGAGACAAGTTTATGTCTGCATGCCTCTAGCAGTCATTAGACAAAGCCATGTCTAATTGCTGATAAATGTCCACATATAATTGTGCAACTGTATGTCACATGCTCTTACTCCCAATATTGGCATTTTACTGCAAACAAGACTAACGTACCTGTGGATTTCTTATTATTTACCTGAAAAGATTCTAAACAAACAAACAAATCAGTTTTACTTAAGTCCATTTCATTGAATTAATTGGTAACAAACATTTGCAGGTAATAAAATTGGAGTAAGTTCGTGTATGGGCGTGACCAGTATTATTTTAATTACATTATTGCCTTTAGGTTCAGCCATCTTGATACGAACGGCGCATGAGTGGTGACACATCTGTCAAAAGTGTGGTCACGCCAAAGCCGCGCACGCAGTCGATTTGTTCATTTGATAAAATTCATGCTTATGGGATAAAATCTACAGTTTGACTTTAAAGCTACAACCTTGCATATTTTTTTATTTTTATTGCCTTTTTTAATTTGCGACTGTGGTGATATGGTTTATTGTGCGTGCATAAATAGCACAAATGATTAATGGTCTTAGTATGCATTGCTTTATAGGTCTTGTATTGAAAAGCAACATTCAAAAGTATTTAATAATGCATTAAGAACACCAAATTCACAGCTATTTTAATGAGTAAGAAGGAAAAAAGTGTATTTGTACTAAAACAATGAACTCTTAAAGTGGATTTACGAAATTGAAACAAGATTTTTTAATCATTCATAATTTTGCGCTGCGTGCTCGCTATACGGCTTCTACACCAAATATTTTGTAACTTTCTGATGAATATTCCCTCTTTCTTCAATAAGTGCATTTTTCAGGGCATGAAGTGTGAGTGGGGGTGGATATCAGCTTCTAACACGACCTCGTCCCAAGCATGTTTGATAGGTCAGGACTTCTCGCTTGCCAGTCCATTTGATGGATTACCACCTCTTGAAGAAATTAAATGAAATAACATGTTTTTATAGATCTTTTAAGACACTTTACACGACAATATATTAGATGGTCAATTTTTTAAAACTAGATGACGCCAGCATTTCTTAGCTGACTGATCCCTGAAAAGAATTGCCGAAACAAACTTAAAGGAAAGTACTCGTTTACCACAAGAGCTGTGTAGGGCCGGACATTTTCATGCATGAGGTTCTGTACGCCTTCCCTTTTTCTCTTCCCTTCCCATCCCGTTTTCTTGTGATTCTCAGATCTTCTTCATGCTTGCGTAAAAGGTTCTTCTGGCCGTCTGTACACTTGTCGTCTTTTTTTGGGAAATCATCAAATGAATTCTTCCGCTCTGGGTGGAGCGGGAGGGCATGTCAGGCTTCTACTGACTAAAACCCACCTGTGTTCCTTCAGTTGCCTGTGCCGGGTGACGGTATCCCTTTCCTCCCGAAACAACCGTGTCCGGACGCCGTGGCGCCTCTCCAACCACTCTTAAAAGAGCGGACTTATCGCCGCTATAGTGGCGTGCCCAGCACTGGATTGCGACAATCGCACCCTCCATGTCGCCATGATATCCCGCCGGTACGTGCGCGAGGACTTTTGCCTCCAAATCCCATGGCGGCAGTCCTGCAAGGAGGCTCGCCGCCTCGCAGCCTCGCAGGACGAGTCCCAGGTACTTCATTGTCAACTCGACGCCGATGCGAACCCCTCCCGCCGTTATTTATGAACCCGACTGTGGCGCGTCCGTCCCGAGGACCATGAAAACACATAGCCTCGGACTTGTGCAGGGCCACCTCGAGTCCCAATTGCCGGATCATCTCGACGATTGTCGCTACCCCGCGTGACGTGCTCACTTCACGCCGCCTGGTGAGACCTCCCCTGCGCAGGACCAGCGTGTCGTCATCGTAGCAAACAACACTGACGCCGCTAGGGAGGTGGGAGCGCAGCACCCAGTCATATCATATCGATATCCCACAGAAGCGGCCCCAGGACTGATCCCTGTGGGACACCGCACGACATTTTTCGCCGGTTCCACTCTCCCTGGTGACTGGGGTAGATGACGGCCCTATCCGTCAAATAGGCCTCGAGCACGCAACAAAGGTAGGTCGGCATCCGGTGATACCGAAATGCGTCCCTGATGCAACTCCAGGGCAGGGTATTGAAGGCATTGGCGATGTCTAGAGACACCGCTTCCACCTCGGCTACAGCATCCCACGTCGTGAGGGCTCGCACGCGCATGATAGCGTCCACCGTAGAGCGCCCCCTGCAGAAACCAAACTGGCTCTCCGCCAAATCCGGCCCCACCATTCACAAAATGTAAGTTGTAAGAGTTCGATACGCAAAGGTAATTTAAAAACATTAATTAAATCAACGTGAAAACAAAAGAATTAAAATGTAATCCAAAATTATGAAACGCGACATTTTTTTATTTATTACTTACACTATTTTCTTTCCACATTCCACCACCACCCATTCACTTCGTACATTTATGTAATAATGTATTAATGTGCAACATAAAACTGTTTTCAAGTTTTTATTTTATTAATAAATAAATCAAATTAAAATAATTTATTTCACATATACATGGGCACATAAGGATCGTTAGAAGCTAGTTGCACGGTTCCAATTGGTCGCTTCCTATGAAGAAGAGCCGGCAAGAAGTGCAAGAACCTCCACGGTAAACTCTTTTAAAAATAATTGGCCTACACAATGTTTTAAATTACAGAGCGGTAATGTAAGGTATGGGAGGACAGTGTAGACCTGTCAACAAGTACCAGGTACTTAACAAAATTGAAAATATTCTAGAAATCTACAGTATACAAGGCATATAACGTTCTCACTTTTACAAAAAATAAAAGAAACTAATTATGAAAAAAAAAAAATTACATGATTGCCATTATAACTGTAACAAATCTGAATTAATAATAAAGACTTGAAATTGGAATTGTAGGTATAGAATGTCAAATAATAAGAAGATTATGTCAAAGAAGTATGTAAAAAAATAAACACCGTAATCATAAAAGTTATTAGTGTTGTTTAGGAGATATTTTGATTGTTTTAGGCATTTTATTATATTGCTTTCAGTGTACTTTTCTCTAAAAGTACATTCACAGTGTGCATCTTCATAAAACAAAACTGAATGTTTCATAAGCTACAACTTAACTGGGCGACAATAACTAACGTGGTCTAGACGTGGGTTGAGCAATCGCAAAGTAGCGATATACAGCCTCCATAGTGCTGACCTAAAACATTTTAAGCCGTATCTTACAAGTTCTTTAAACGTATTTGGAGCTTGTATCGGAGAAGCATTGCAATGTTAAAATGGATACTGCGCAAAGTGCGCAAGACCAGCTTATTGACAATTTCCACTTAGGAATAAGTATTTGTAATCGATACTAAAATCATAAATATGAAAGTAACACTATCTGTCAGTCTGGCCTTCTTACCTTTCACGCCCTAAAGACTGAATGGATTTCGATTAGGGTAAACCACCTACGTTCAATCGCTAGTTTGCTATAAAATCACATTTTTTTTTTTGAACTGAAATGCAGACCGTAACAGTAATAGAAATAGTACAGAGTGTATTAGTGTGCTATTTCCATTACGGACGGATAATGTTGCGGGATCGCCAGGTATTTTTTACTAGTAGGTACCTATATAGATGTTTGATTGGACTCCAAAACTTTTGTCCTATTCCATACATGTAGTGCCTGTCTCCCCAAGCGAGGATTATATGTAGCAGTGGTGCTAATCCTGTTAGAAATTACTATGATTGCCTTTTACTAGATTTGGAAACGAGGTATTGATTAATAGATGACAGGTGTTAATTTGATTTATTTCCATAATTATATTTACCGTAGCACGTCCAACATTTATGCAAATCAATAAAGTGTTTCGGAATACCACTGCAGCCACTGTGGTGTGCAAATTACGTAAAATGCGACACGGGAAACATATTTTATGTTTACCAGCTTTTGGTTAAACCCGTTCTAAGCACCGAGCAATTTGATTACGACTTGTTTTGGAAATATGGACTTGTTTGATTAAAGTGAAATTCGTAGAGTAATCATTTATTTTGCTGTAACTAATCGCATTTTATTTTAACACTAGCTGTGACCACGACTTCGCGTGCATCGAAAAATAATAATGTGTCGCTTAGAGAAGGTGTAATAAAAATAAAAAATAAATAAATACATTAATAATATCTTAAAAACTTGTTTTAATTAAGAAAATGCTTTTCTGTAAACGATGTTAGAACCTCTAACTAACACCTGCTTGCCCCTCGAAAGAACTCCTACGTACAGCCCGTGTAAAGAGCTACCCATTTACGGAGATACGTACTACCTCTGGTAATGGCTGTCATTTTGGATTTTGATTTGCTGATTTTCTGCACCGGCGCCACAATAGGTAGGTATACTGTTCGTTATTGAAGAGATCCGTGACAATAATGTTTATCCATTCATAAAAAATAACTCTCTAAATAAATTGACTGTGTCTGTGTGACATACGGATGGACAGACGGACAGGACGAAATGATAAGAGTTCCCTTTCTATTTGACTACGGATTCAACAAACAAATTTAGAACTTCATGATAGAAATATCTCTTGGTTATCCTTTAACACCTCAACTTTAAAAAAAAAAACTTATTTGCAATATACAGAAATGCCTGGTCTATAGATTTATTATATGTAGAGATTTGACATCTTTTAGGTTACCAGCTTTTTACCAGCGACTCCGCCCGGCCATAATATCAACTCTCTGTTAGACCAGCTTTGATTAAAAACGTTTTTTGGTGCTCTTCTAACGCACGCTCTGTGAACCAGGTGTTTGGGCCAAGCATTGTCCAGCAACTGGCTGAAGAGTCTGTCAGTTGCTGATTTGTAATATTGTAAAAGTATGTACAAGAAGATTTGTCAAATTTGTTTGTTGTTACGGTACTGTATCTGAATAATAGGATTAGACATGTCGACCGGGTATTACAATTTGTAATATCAGTAAAGCCTCCAAAGACATTGCGTCACGGATCAGAACCGGCGACGTAGTGTGACATGGCACTCAACCGGCCTGAGAGTATGTCATCATAACACTATGTCAAGTTTACAACTGTCCGCACGAGACGGTTCGATATAATTAATTATTTCAAGTCCTTGAGGGTTCAGCAATCAGTGATAATGATCTTCATGCCACGTTCTTGTCTCTGGTAACGAGATCTGCAATATTCAGGTACAAGACAATATTGATAGAACAAATCGATCTGCATGAAATAGCTGACGCAATTTTTTTCTTAAAATGACATGTTAGGAGTTTCAGAAGACCTATTTACAGAATGAACAGCTTGTTAATGTTTGAATTTTATTAGTAAATTACAGATAATGACATCCAAAAAGTACATCATCAAGCATCAGCTGCAGTCCAATTAGCAGTGCGATGCTTGACATAATTCTCTTCTATTGTAAGTACGTCAGTGAGCTTGCTCCTCACCCACGCCCTCTTTCACCCTTCCAATAGTTATCAATTTTCTAATCTAGAATTTAGTTTAAACCTACCTGCTTATTATGGGAGATAGTGATCATCGCGATCAGTGAAGTTCCTACGCAATAAAGTATAGCTTTCCAAATCGTTAAGTAGGCGGAATCGTTAATCCGATTATCATATTACATTTTATTAATAAGTGATCATATTACCAAAATCCGTATGGTGAAGTAGGTAACTTACACATTACTTACCACTATAGTACGGTATGCAACTAAGTAGGAAGTCATCAGCCCTTGATCAGGTACCATAGACGCTGAAACTACGTCACGACATCAAATGCGTACACACCATTATTTACCATTCGTGAAGTGGCAATTAATCACTACAGTTTGCTTAATAAAGTTCACTTCAACTCACGCGGCATATAACCGGAATAGTACAGTTATTACCTCTAAAACATCTGATGTAATATGAGTGGCTTAGGTCTCATTAATTCATAGCAAAGAGAATGTACGGAGTCCAAAGGTAACAGTAAATTTCGAGGTAAACTGTGTTTTGATCCAATATTAGTCCCTGTTATTAACCTATATTTACAAACTTATTTTTACATATGAGGTTCAAAAGCTGTTCAGTCTCTATTTGTTGATAATCAGCACCGAAAAAAGAGGACAAGAAAGGTGGATGTTTTTGACTGTCTGCCATATTATATTCTTAAAGCGGAACAGCCACTATAAGTGGAGTTTTTATTTTCTGATTTTTTTTTGGGCTGGAAATCATCAAATGACTTCTACCGCTCTACGTGTCAGACTTTTACTGACTAAAACGCCACGGTATCTCTTTGGAACAACCCGCGACCCTGGCAGAAATTGTGACTACCTACCTAAGATTCAAACGTTGAAATATGGGTACCATTTAACACGAGCTCTACAACCATCCACTTGAACACATACTTACACTTACAATCAACACTTCCCAAGTAACGACAGCCAAAAAGATCAGATAAATTAAATTCAAATGAGATCAAACCATTACCTGATTGTTTGTCCGCAAATATCGTGTGCAATAATAAAGTGAGATCGTATAAGGCTCGCCAACGTATGTATGTCGCAAATGTAGCAATCGCAATGAGAGATAACGAGAGTCGAGGATTGGTTGCTAAGGCCCACCATTGATTGATGGTCGATCGCATTCCTCTCTAACACCGTGCAAGTGGTGACAGGCATTACAGTGCAGTACTAGGAATACTTACGTCTATTGTAACAGGAAAAGTGTTAGAACAACTTTGAATGATAGCGAGACAGGAGTGCTTTCAAATCACTTGAGCTTTATGCTCGTATAGATAACTTAAAGCATCCTGGTAGGCAGCTTTAAAGCTTAATTAAAATCTACCTCTATATGAGACAATCTCACTGTTTTCAACTGTGAAGCTGTCCAATGTGACCATGGAAGATAAAGAGAAAATATGAGCACAATGGAAGACTTGTATAGAGGTCAGTAATTCTTTACGTAGCAGTACTTTTTCCTCTTTCATACACATTACACTAGTTACGACTAAAGCATATCATTGACATGTCAATCCAAAATTGCACAATAAACTAACATGATTTCTACAGAGATAAACATGTTTATAAACTGTTTGCGATTATCAAAGTTAAAGACACTGATTGGCCGCAGTTTGAAAACAGATAATCAATTAAATAATTATACTTGTAGTATTAAACTCTATTAAAGCTTACGACATGAGAGACAGGTTGGCCGGATGCGTGTGCGTCGGTTTTATGCGAGACTAGACAGAAGGGCCACTCCTAGCAACAAGTGGAAAGGCCTCACACCCATTGAGCTACGATTACATACTGTAAAAGTTGCCGGAAGGCAGACACGGGCAGTGTAGGCTTGTTTAGAACAAGCTGTCATATGATATATACGTTTATTGTTTGAAAGAACAATTATATAGATAGTCCCGTCCATGTAACACGTTCATAACTCAATATATAGGTAAGATGTGTTTTTCTCTACTTACGTCCCGGCAGCTAGTGTAGATCAGAACATACACATAGTTCTTTAGTGTAAGTTACCTGCTGACCTTCTGGACTTCGGATTCCGATTCCCAGACCTTAGAAGGAAGTGCCAACTCTACCTGGGCTATGCTAATGAGTTGTTTAGACTGCTGCTGCTGAAACATCAATATAATGTAGTTGGTAGTCCACTGCCTTTGCACTGCACCGTTTACCTCTAGATTTTGCCAACAAATTCTCGTACCTTAGCTCCTGTATAGGTAATTATTGGGTAAGCTAACCCCCTACCACTATCGTATCCTACCCTATAAAGCTGGAGCTTTGTACAAACGAATAGGTGTAGACCTTCTAATATCCATGCGTAAACGCAGGCGCGTGCCTCGCCCACCGCTCTCTTATGTGCTTCTCGTAAATAGTGTCAGCGCTAAATAACGCCACATGCCGCGGTTAATTTAACGGTCTCACTTAACTTATGGGGTTTGCGTTTGTGGTAACCTGTTAGCATTGTCTCTAAGCACTTTGTAGTAAGACGGCATTGGTCGAGTTTAGTTTCCAAATGCTTCCTACTTTGTAATTTTATGAAAGCAGTTCATACTCGAGGTGGCATTAGAATTTCAGGGCAGTCTTCTCCTATAGTCTACCACAATGCATTTGCACTTCTTATAATACCGAATTGGTAGATAGCCTTATACGTACCTACAGTCCGCGAGGCCTAAGCTGAGCTTTGCATTTGTATGAGTGCACATAGCGACGCGTCCTTTGCTTTGCAATTCGGCCAATCGGATAATGGGCCTGAGGCGCTGTTTGTCCCTCGGGTGATCATCGCGCGATCACATTGGTGCGATTCGTAATCTCACACAAATGCAAAGCTCAGCTTAGGCCTCGCGGACTTTACATTGATACAATTTTCCCGACCAATAAAAAGCATTGCTCACGTCAACTTTATTTTGTAAGAGTTGCTCAATGGCATAGCCAAAATCATTCTGACCCCGGTGAACTACAAATAATGGTCGGTGGAATGAATCAATGCAAATCAATACAATAGATAATAATGAATCAAACCTAATTTAGCAACGTCTAGAATCGTATCTCGATAGATTTACAAATAAGTCAGAGAACAAGATGGATCAGATATTCCATCGCTTATGACACAAAACGATCAGGTGCTATGTACCTTTTCATATTTTGTTTCTTATGCTGTTCCAATTTTAATTGATTATTTGGCAAAACTAAAGTGCGGCATGCACTGAGTCAGGTGCATCCAGGCATGAGTTTATAAAACTTATTCAATCTTCGAAAATGTAATAGTGTGCAAATACAAATTGGATATTGCAATTAACCCAGCAGCATAAGCCGGGGGTCAACCGGACCGCTCGCATCGATTCCGCCGCGTGTTCCGATTGCGTGCAATCGTTCATGACGCAAGCAAGTAAACACGTCTTTAAACATTAGATGAGCCCTTAGACTAACATGTTGTGACATTTAATTAGACATAATTTTTTTTTTGATATTCTAAATAATTAAGTCGAAGTGGTTTGATTAAAAATGATGTGCAGATATTATTTATGTTATTATTATCCAAATAATAACATAAATAATATCATGCCATTATTCCCCGAAACGACGACGTGTCAGTGGGCAGGGCACATTGCTCGCAGAACAAATGGCCGATGGGGCTGAAAGGTTCTGGAGTGGCGACCGCGTACCGGAAGACTTAGCGTTGGAAGGCCTCCCACAAGGTGGACCGATCACTTTGTGAAAGCCACAGGAATCCGCTGGATGCGGGAAGCACAGAACCGGTCCAACTGGCGGTGCTTGGGGGAGGCTTATGTCACTTATAGACATCTTACGGCTAAAATGATGATGATGATTCCCCGAAAGTGGTAGGCAAAGGAGTATCTACCATACCTACCTAGGTAGGCACCTACACCAACATTTCGCCTGTATTGGGCGCGAGCTTACAGTTGCTAGGTATCCGGGCACAATGTGTGAAGGATGCTACTGTAGAAATTCCTTATAAAAACAATAACACTTTGACTAACTCGAAAAGTATGCTCAAGGCCTCAGGAGGCACCTGTCATCCACTCGACCAGCGAACAGTCAACTTTCAAGGCAGGAACATAGCAATTTGACTGCCACACGAAACAAGCTTATATAATTATGTACCTACTCACAATTTACATTTAAACAAAGAGACTGCAAATTGATAAAAAAGTTCAACAATTGAGATGTCTCAAGCAATTTTTAAATACTTAGTTACGTTATGTTTGAAACAATCTATGCGAATTACAATGAAGAAAGATCTTGTGAAACTGTCCTTTTAATTATGGTGGCACGGCCTACTTGGTCGAAACGATTGCGAATTTTCCACAAAGATTAAATAGATAGAGATAGCAAGACGAGATAAATTGTTGAATATTCACGTTGCATGCCATAGTTAAGTAGATAGATATCCAAATGATAAGTAGTTAGGTAATTGATGCTTGTTTATGGCATCACGTCTCTATTAAGACTAGTTAGACTTATAGAAAGCTTCTATAAAAATAAATCTTTTCTGACCACAGTCCATTGATTTGGGTACACACGACTCAGAAACTAGTGTTAGTACTTACCACCTCCGTACTTCTATGCCTTTCGTGAACGGGTGCCGTCAGTTGGGACTGGTATCTCTTAGCTTATTTAGATAATTAATTTTTTGGATTGTTTTTATTATTATGTTTTGCTGCACTCAGGACGCTTTTAACGTGTACGGTTTTTGTACATCGTTCTCACTTATAGTGTCAACATTAATCGATGTAACTAATATATTTGTAACAACAATATTATTTAAAAGAGTATCTATGGAGTTTCTTGCCCGTTCTTCTACATAGGTAACTACTGTGCTTTGGAATGGGCAACTAGCTTCATATTTCTGACTGACCGACTCCTTGACAATTCAAAAGTGCCTGTAAATGGTTTCATTGAAATACCTAAACGATTTGAGTTTGAGTTTTAAGTTTTTTTAAAGATATAGGTAGCCATGTCCGAAGTCGCGTTATATTTTGAGACTGCTGTATAATGCCAGTCAGTCCAATCGTTTAGCTACTTTCAATAGATGAAGAAAAATTCTCAGCTTACCTGCAGTGGTCCACTGGAGATCTTTTGAGTGAATTTCAATTCAGATGAAAATGAAACCTTCGTCCTCATCTTGCAGTGTCCAAAGGCACCATGTGCACCGAGGCCCGCAAGCTCAAAGGGCCCTCGGACCCTGGCCAGCAAGCCTAGCATTGAACTAGCAAAAAATTCTCAAACCTCCGGAATGTAAATAAAATAGGTTGAAACACGACTATATGGCAGTTAACTAGATTTTCTAGCACCATAATTTTTACTGGATGTAGATGAAACAACTTTATTACTAACTAGCTGTGCCCGCGACTTCGTTTGCATGCATGTCGGAAAATAATAATGTGTGGCTTAGAGAAGGTGTAGGTACCTACAACTCCTCCATTGAAAAGGACGACTTCCGATCTTGCCTGGTGGGAGCGCTAGTTGGGGTTCTCTACCACAGCCATAATGTCAATGCCAAGAAGTGTCACTTAGATTTTTGAGAATAAATAAAAATCAAGGCGCCAGGCTGCACCTGCCATACTCAATAAATCGACTGCTCGTCTCGTGCTGAAGGGTTATCATGGTGAATAAGGAATACGCTATAAGACCACAGTTTAAAATTGTTAATCAAAAACAGGCTAAAAAACTACTCATGAAATTATAAAGTTAATATTATTGTGATTTGTATTGTAGCTAATACATACCTTCTCTTTAAAAGATGTTAGAACCTCTAACATCTGCTTGCCCATCGAAAGCGAAAGAAATCCTACGTACAGTTGCCCGTGTGAAGAGCTACCCATTTACTGAGATTCACCTCTGGTAATGGCTGCTATTTCCGGCGCCAAAACAGGTAGGTTTACTGTTCTTTATTGAGGAGATCCTTGACAAATAATGTTTCATCGCAGTCCGTGATCAGTTGACCACCGTAAGATACATATGAAATAGTTTGACATCCGCACTAACCTTCCAGCAAGACAGTGGCAGAAATTAAAAATTTCGGTTATAAATATGGTGAAAAATAGTATACACGCTAGCTAAGGAATTTGGATATTCCAAGCCGCGTGATTGGCACCCTCGCCTTCGGCGAGTTGCGAGTCAATTTTACACGCAGGTTGAAATGTCCTACTTTCTTCCTTCGTGTCGTGAAGTGTAACATACTATGAATGTTTTATTTACAATAAAGTGATTTACATACACAAGTGCATAAAGCATTTGATTTATTTTGTTTTATTGCATAATACCAATATTATAAATTCAAGTATGCGTTCCTACGGGGTCGCGGGTTGTTCGAAAGAGATACCGTGGCCCACAGGCACCTGAAGGAAAACCCACCCGGGTTTTAGTCATTCAAAGTCTGACACGCCCTCCCACTCCACCCAGAGCGGGAGAAATCATTTGATGATTTCCCTCCCAACAAAAAAAAAGGTATACTTTCCTAAACTCTTTACCTGTAGAACTTGGGCGATCACTAAAGCTCACACAAGACACTCATACGTATACTCATACTCACACTCATAGTAAGTAGTTTTGCTGTGCCAAGCAGTGCACGATAAAGAGCTGATAAAACACTAGTAGCTTTGTACTTTTAAAGTATTTATATATATTTTGATTTGATAAAACCTATGGTTACCTAGCTACGCTTCTGACCATAAGGACCTAATTCTGATGATGTTTCGTAGGCAACTTACTTTTTCTCCGAATAAACATTCTGGGGTATTGTATAATGGTAAAGTATTTCGTTGTTATATATTAACGTACCTATCTAAATGCCTACCCGTATGCAGTCAGTCCAGTGTAAAGTTACGACCACCTTTGTAACACGAGAACAAGTAGGTACCTGTAGTAGTTAAATAAGGCACTTGTCTTTTATTAGGTAATGGGTAAATGCTTTTAGACGCAGGTAAGGTCCAGACCCGTTATGGACATAAAGTGCTAGTAAGTTCATTTTATGATATAATGGTATTAGAACTTTCGAACATGCAGTTTTCCAGAATTTGCTCAACAAGTAGGTACCCAATGCTTAAGAAATAAAATTGTTGTTGACCTATTCATTGTTACACAGAGTAAATTGATTCTCAGTCATCTGTTCCACGTCTTCAATTTCGCTACATAAGTTGACATATACAAGCACATCTGCAGATTTAAGACAGTCTGAGTCAGTCACCTTTCTATTCCCCGCTCCACCACACGCTTAATTAAATCATTTATCACATACTTTATTATAAATTTATCAGGTATGCCATTTACGTTTGCTATCCGTTAATCGCATTCTTCGACCATACAAGTGGCGATATAAGTGTTGTAGCAAGATCCTTTCTATTGACATGCCCGGTAAAAAGTTACAGGCTGGCTCGGAAATGTTAGAACGACACCTGTTTATGACGGGTTTATCCGTCGAAGGAATTCCAGTTAAGCGATTTAAACTAGATCGAACGTTTTAATATAGCTACTTGAACGCTAACGGTGTGTCCATAAATACCTCTGTCGAAACGGCGACATATGTTGATAAGTGCACTTCCATTTTGGAATTGTCTTAGAAATACTCTATTTTTTTTTATTATTAATCAGGAGCCGATCATTTGCTTTGATCATGTTTAAACCAAGGCGTGCAATTGGTGAAGGCTGTCCTCTCTGTAAGAGGGAGTAGGCTGTAATCCATCTCCCGGGCCATGTGTGGGTTGGTGGATGTTAAATGTCTTCGAATTTTTGGTCTAGCACATGACGGCTTCCTCACGTTTTCCTTCACCGTTTTGATAGCAGTGGTGATGAAATAAATTACACAAAGTAAAATTCTTGCCTGACCCACGGGCTAACTTGTTGTACGTCGGGCCGCTACCACCGCGCCACCACTGGCCTGCGCTCTTTAAAGGAGGTAGATAGGAAATACCAACTTTTTAGTGAAAAGTACCAGTATTGCATTTCGATAAAAATTTGCAACGATTTATCAATACAGCATCATCGTGCATTGGGTAACGGTTGACAAAGGTTCGGTCACCGTGAAATGAGTTCACTATTTCAGCGGATTACCAACTATGGGCCAATTACTTATTGAAACTAGGCCCTGATTCAAACCCAATTGTTCTATTCGGTGGTTTAGTATTTTTTCTTGTTGTTATCGTAATAGTTATTATTTTATTTCAAGTTATAGTCGATTGGCTTGCAGTTAAGTAATGTAAAGTCTGGATTGATAAAATAGGTAATTGTAGCACCTATGAAACGGAGACAGAAATCCTTTTGATCACAACGAAACTGCATTGAGGAACAATAACAAAAACTAATAATTTAAAACAACCATTTACTGATAAAAGGCACTTTTATTAAGAACATTTTCACTTGAGAATGAAACAATTCGAATTTTATACCAATAATCATTATTATTTTTGTAGTCTTAACTAAACTGATTAAGGCGCTTACATACATAAAATCACGCCCTTTTTCCCATGGAAACAGGCAGAAACTATTAAACGCCACCTGCTAAAGCGCATAATCAGAGACTTAATAAAACTTTTAGATAAACTAAAAATATACAAAAAAAAATAATTGTATTAGTAGTAGTATTATACACTACCTAATTGCGTAATATAAGCCATTAATAAGCATAAATACAAATAAACTGAAAAACTAAAATTGCTATATAATATAATAAGCAATTATTCAAAATATAACAAAATCTAAACTAGGAACTGTACTGATTGTCCTAATGTAGAAAAGTTTGAAACGAAATCTAAGTATTCACAGCCCCTATTTCCACGTTCCACGTTTTTAGTTAGCTGCTTGTATTTTTTTGTAAATGCATGGATACAAAATAAAGTAATATGGACAGACTTAACAGACAATTCAGCAACTAGCATTCCAGTTATCAAGAACTGAAATCATAACTTTGAGTTCCATACTTATAACCTGTTTTTTGTTATTCCGTGCTTGTACCAAGTCATGACACACACAACACACAATAAATTCACTAAAAACAAATATTAACCGCAAGCACACTTGCCCTAAAAACTGTTAACGTGCAAACTAGCCTCACAGGTACACTAACACTTAACTCCACTTAAAACTATCACACATTGCATATAGCCTGGTATACTACAAGATGGTTGCCCTCAGACGGAGTGAGGGTCAACTGTCTGCTTGCCTTCAAGAAGATGACGGTTCCAGGCTTGGCAGGTATGGGTTCCGTGTCACAAGCCTCGCCTTCTCCTGATGTGATGATGATCAGGCTTGGACTGGGACGGTTCCGTGTGTTGTAGGAGTCTCCGCTTTCCACCTGAAGGGATGAGTTGGATTAGAATAGGTTGTTTTCAAATGACATTGTTCCTTTAAAACTATTCTCTGCAGTATATTATGGGATCTGTATTCAGCAGTGAACATTAGATTTCAGTATTTATTGAAAGTGAGGTTGATATCTATACTAATATGTATAACAAATAGGCTGGAAACTACTGGACTGATTTGAAAAATTGTTTTACCATTAGAAGCCGAAATTATGTCTGATGAACATAGGCTACAATTTTTATTTTATATTTAATTTTTTTTTTTTTTTCTAAATCCACGCGGACGAAGTCGCGGGCGAAGTGCCATAAAAGCAGGCAAAACACGCAACTTGAGATTATATTTTCGCTTCAGGATATGTTTTCAAGTAATTACTTAGTACACTACACAGTTGATGCAAAGTAATAATGTATCGTGAAGCCATTTTTGTAACCCCCGACGGAAACAGAGGGGTGTTATAAGTTTAACGTGTGTATCTGTATATCTGTGTGTCGGTCTGCACCATTGTAGCTCCGGCAGAACAAAAAAAAAACGTTATTGTTTAGTTCGAAAGGTGACTCTAACCGAGAGTGTTCTTGGCTATGATTTAAGAAAGTCTTTACGGACGATTGAAGATTATCAGCTCTTTTCTTGTGTATGAAGTGATCTGAACGTCTACCACAGGGCTGATCGAGTCGAAATTTGGTTTTCTATTATTTCAATGATATCAGTAGCACGTAACCTTAAAGTGATGCTGCAGTATCACCTAGAACTTGCAGGATACCCAACTCCCTCGCCAACGCTGTATTTTCGCAAGGGAGTTGGGTATCAAAACTCGTATGTCCAGTCCGACGTAGACTTTGTTACGGCCAAACCCAATAACGAAGACAGATCGATACACTGATATACAGTACAATTCTATCTGTCCCTGTCAAACAAATAGTTGTCAACACGTTATAGGGTCGCATACTTTGGCTTTATTGGGACGTTAAAACCAGAGATTGATAGGTTTTTCTATCTCCAGTACGCCAAAATTGTAGATAGATACGTTATTGGGGTCGGCCGTTAGGTTATTGGGTTTGGCCGTTAGAGGCTTTTGTTTGTATATTTTTTCTCAGGGTAGTGTTTTGTATAAAACTGATGATACGCAGGACATAACATATTTTATAGAAAAATCTACAGACTTTGGCAACGCAATACCACAATATAAATATGGACAGTACGGACACTACTAACAAACGGAGGCGCGCATCGACGAGACACCAAAGCGAACGTTGCGGTGCTCTCAGTCGAGGTTGCCGTATCGAGACAAGTGGTCGCGAGTTTCAATTTTTCATCATGGGTGTCGTTTTCATGGTTTTCGAGGGTGCTGAAGCCAATAGTGAGGTCAAAAAGAAAATCCAAGATGGCGGCTGCGATAAATTTTTTTTTTTTTGTTATGGGTGTCGTTTTCATAGTTTTTGAGGGTACTAAAGCCGATAGAGAGGTCAAAATGTAAATCGCAGATGGCAGCAGCAAAAATTTTCAAACTTTTCATCATGGGTGTCGTTTTCATGGTTGCTGAAGCCAATAGTGGGGGTTAGCCAAAGTCAAAACCATGAAATCCACACCCATGACGAAAAAAAAATATAGCCACCATCCTGGATTTACATTTTGGCTTTACTATCGGCTTCAGCATCCTTGAAAACCATGAAAACAAGACCCATGATAAAAAAATTGAGACAACCCTAACTCTCCAATGGAGTTTAGGTAATTATTTTGACAAATAGGCCTAGTTACCTTACTGTCCATATTTATACTGTGGCAATACCTTGTTCGGTCAGGTGCGCATCATTTTTTTTTACCGCGTACCTCTTCACCCGCTAGTACACACGGCTACATATCAAGCTATAAATGTCCGGTAGCTGATCTCGCATTATATAGGATTTTAGTATAATGAGAGGTCAGCCTATCACTGGAAGTGTATAGCTTGATATGTAGCCGTGAATACCATGGGACTGTCACCAAGTCATCCTATAGTATGTAGACAGGTATGGACTAGAAAATACACATCATTTTCTAGTGCATACCTTTATCCTAACAACAGCAAAATCCGGTACAGGTGGTCTCCAAATACAAGAATTGCCATCTTCAAGCTGAGGGTTGAACAGCAGCTGTTCTTGCGCGTAGCTGCTGTAATCCAGCATTTCCACCAGGGTCGGCACATCAATGTGCTTGGGAGTCAGGCCCGCGCGCACCACGTTGTCGGAACAGGCCATGCATTCTACGCAATCTGGGAAAGACAAAATAAATTAGGTTATTATTAATTAATAACATAACATACATCACGCCTGTAATCCCGGAAGGGTTAGGCAGAGGTGTACCTATGGTACACCCACATTTCGCCAGTTATGTTTAAGTCCCATGGGGGCGAGCCTAGTGCCAATAAGCGGGCACAAATCCAGATTCGGATATCGGGCTGCTACTGAGGCATTCTAGATAGAAAAACCCAATAACACGTTGCCCGACCTGGGAATCGAACCCAAGACCTCATGCTCAGCAGTAGCTCACGCGACCACTAGACCAACAAGGCAGTCATAGTGCAGAAAACTAATTGAATGAAATATCTGGATTGAATAATAATATTTTCTTAAAAGGGTTGGCGCCTTTCAACTACATTATTGCTTTAAAAAAACATCTGTCATCTTCAAGCAACTTCTTTCCTAGGCTTATCTCTCTTAGATAGCTAGAACAACCTCTTTTTCTCGGTAATCGATTTATAACACTGTATAAATGATTTTTGAGAGACGTTTGCGTTCAACCATAGGTTTGGGGTAAGACAATCGCATTCGCTTTATGTGTATTCCTTGATGAAAATGCTCATACCATTATAACATTTATCTCGCAAAGATAAGAAGATTATAAGAGAAATAATCTAATAATATTGTCTGAAGTAAATTTAATTAAACCTAACGCCAATTGTAGTGGTATTCACGTCAATTAGTATGTCTGTTGTCATAATTAAGGACACTTTACATTGATAAATGAATCTATATCTTTCATGGGAAATACCAAGTACTGTTTAAATATATATTTTTGCAAATTAATGAGTTTTATGTAACACTAGCGATCCGCCCCTCCTCCGCACGGTGTTTACGACTTGGCAGGATATCGAGAATTTTTCTTGATTATGGTGAAAACCGCATACCAATTGTGTAGTTTCGAAGCACTAAGCAGTCACATAGAAAGCGGCGGCCAGAGACTTTATTTTATTTTACAGACCTGCCTAATAAAATATTACAATTAATTGTCATAACTAAAAAGATAAGCATGTAGATAAGGATGATGGGAACCCGCATGACAAGAAGTGAGTGAGTTCATGTGTATAACAGTAAAAATGTACAGTTTACATACCTCCACTCAAATAAGCGTGTGGCAAGTTAGGCTTGAGGAAGATGGCCTGTCCTGGTCTCAGCAGCATGTAGTTCATAAAGTATGGTGACAAGCAGCCCACGTCGCCGGGAAAGTCGGCATGCAGCCGTTGTAGCAGTGCGTAGAGTAGAGATGTCTGGGTTGGTGCATCTGAATAATATTGAAAAAGTTTATTTAATCAGAAAAAATGTTTGCTGTTAAGTTTCACAGTATCAGTACTTACTAGCTGTTGCCCAGGATGAAAAGTATCCTATGTCCTTAGGTCATGGTCTATCTGTGTGCCAGATTTTATCCAAATCTGTTCCGCCGTTTTGGCGTGAAAGCATATCAAACAAACAAACTTACTTTCGCATTTATAACATTACTAGCTTTTGCCCGAAGCTTAAAAAATATCCTATAATATGGTAATCCCGGTTATAAACTCACAAAATGTATTCCTTGTGTTAAAAAGTTAACTCTTAACCATCGATCACTAATAAAGAACTAGATACACAATCAGCGACAAAAAGTGTCCTCACCAAACGCGCACCCATTTGAACATTCGGGTGCGCTTTTAATCTAGTGGAATTCGAACGCTCGAACGGTAAACACGCCTCATTGCTCGTATAAAAACTGTAAAAATAACACATCTAGAACGCTAAAAAAGGATGGAGTTTTATGTTTTCGGTAAGTATTAATATTATCATTATATTATTGTTATCACTTTACTGTAAATATTGATATTTTGTCAAGAAATCATCGTAAAACATTTTTTTAAATTAAATCCTAATAAATAGCACGAGTTATAAAGCATCTTAATTGTAAAGACTCTTAGTTAACGTATTTACTCGTACTATCGCATGCCCACTTAAATTGTTCGGGTTACGTGCGTTGACTCTGTTCCATTGTTGGAGACGCTATTGTTTCTTTTTTTATTTTATTATTAAAGAATGATTGTTTTGTTTTTTGTATTATGAGACTTCTTTACTGCTTCTATAAATATTATATTATTATTTCATAGATTTTTATTTTTGTCTTTTTTGCTTTCCACGAGAACCAGTGAGGTGTGGAGAATGGATATCAGTCTAAAAGCCGACCCAAGGAAGCGTTGTATGTTCGAGGATTTTTTTAGAAAGTGATGACGAGTGATGGTGAGTGTGACTACGAAAAAAATTACAAGGCTATACAATACACGGAAAACATAAAAATCTATCGAAAAGACGATTATATAATAAACTCATTTCATTTCATGAAAAATAATAACATAGGTTAATTACCTATGTAAGTCAGTTGTAGCTGTATTTTTTTTTTAATCTGAATATTACGTCAACAATTTCTTTTTGATTTTACAAGAACTTTCTGTACCTACTTTTTATATTAAGTAACCATTGAATTTTGATATAAGTTGTTTGTCAAGCAATACCTTTATTATTTTATCACAAATTAAAGAAAAAATAAATAATATAATTTTTAGTTTAATTATTAATTTAATGTTTTAATCAACTTTATTTTTTCTCACCACACTATACTTAAATTATTTTACATTGGTCAGATTCGAGCAAGATACATAATTCTGGTAAGTTTATATATTGTGGGATACTGGTGCCTAAGCTAGGCTGTGTAGGCCTGTGTTTCAGGACACCAGGATCACCCTTAACATTTTCTTTTTATAAATTATGTACTAAGCGCCATACGTATATCTACAAAACCATATTTACTTTTCAGGTAAATTATAATCATAACACTTATGCAACATAGACTAAGATATGCTTTATTACCTACACCAACTTTTTGATGACAAAACAAAAACCATTTACCATTACAAACTAAAAAAAAAATTGAACAGTTCAACTCCACTCACTCCTTGTCCTAGCGGCGACCCTCGGTCGTAAAGTTTTATTGCTTTCGTTTGGCACATTGTATTTCCGACTTTGAAACATGCTTGTAAGGTTGAATTTGTTTTGATGTATGTTGACCAGCGAGTATCGCTCGTAAAAAATTATTGCTTTTTGTACATAGCTTTGTGAATACAACTTTGGGCGTAGCGTTTAAGGTTGAATTTCCATTACGTATATTTATTTCAACTAGATTTTCGTAAACATAATTGGGGACAGTTTTAAAAGAACTTTTGCATGGGATTGTGTATCTAGTTTTTTATTAGTGATCGATGCTCTTAACTTACAAAGAAGTTTTTAATTTAAAATTCAATCATGATTCGACAGACACGCAGCGCCATCTAGCGTTCTAAAGTAAATGTGACCGTCGAAAGTTATTGTTCTTTCCCCCAGGATCTGTACTTTTTTTTAGATGGAAGGTACCCTATGTCCTTTTCTGTACCTCTGACAACGTATATGCAAATTTTGATGATGATCGGTTCAGTGGCTTAGGCGTGAAAAGATAACCAACAAACTTACTTTCGCTTTAATAATATTAGTTAAGATAGCTAGCCTACTCTTCTCGCTTCTTGTAAAATTATAGTAATGACGTCAAGAAATTGGCCAGTAGAAATAGTCTGTGTGCCAGAAACATATTTAATTTGCCTATGATGTCAAGGACTGTGACCATCTAAACTATTAGAGGTGTTGTTTCAGTTGAGGTAGGTATGGGTCCACATTTAGCACCATCATTTCTAGTTGGTAATAATAATGATGACTCAAATCATCAACATTTAACTATATATTTAAAGAAACATTTAACTTTTGAAGGCCTTACCTTCTTTCTCTAGTCTATCCAGTAACTTCTTTACGCTGCTAGCTATCACAGCCTTGTCGCTGGTCATCAAAGAGTGGAACACTGGCTTTAGAACAATCTGGCTGTCTCCTTGTTCCTGATGTGATAACAGATTGTCTACACTCTCCTTAGATAAAAAACTGGTTACTTCTGGCAACTCTGGAAAGTATTTCAAAAAAAAGTATTGCAATGCTATGGAGCTTTCTGTGTGCAACTTTTTATGGTTATAATAAAATTACATAGGCCCATTCAGGAGAAATATGCAAAATGATTTCAGACATTTGTTAATCAACAGTATTTTTAACTACACTTCCGAATTCCCCCAAATCGAGCCTTTTTGGTCAGAAGTCTTTTTCTTAATCTCTTTTAATTGTCATGAATTCAACCGTATTTTCATTGACTCATGATTATTTTGATGTTTTAGGCCTTGATACCTACCTTACATGGCAATGCAGGTTGGCTCGGTTTAGGAGTCCTAAACAGATACCAAAACAAGTAAATTTATTATTTCATTTTTAAACCATTACATACACACTGACAATTTACTTTTTAATTTTAAAGGTGTTATGTTTTAAAATTATATACTAGTCAATCAATATAAAGACAAATGCATACTTTTAAGAAAGTTCTGGATCTCTCCAAGTGGCCTGAACCCGCAGAGAGCCTCAAACGGTGTCAGAGCAATGGCAAGTTCCGGCTTATGGTTTGGATCCTTGTACATATCTGGAAAATTCTTGTGAAGTTCTTCTGCATGTTCCTGTAATTATATTAAGGAAATAATTTTAATAATGTCATCATCTACAAAGCCTTTATCCCAATTGTGTTTGCGTTGACTTCCAGTCAACAATCAGGCTGAATATCAGTATTTCAATCATTTATAAAAGTCTTTCAGTAACAGAATATTCAAAACTTTTTATATATTTTGTAGTATTGAAGGCCACACATGGCCCAATTGACTGTAGATAATAAAATGTTGCTTTATCAATGATTAGACAAATGTTTTACAAATGTTTTAAAAGTACAATGTATTGTACTTTTCATTATCTACACCTCAACTGTACATTTTATTACTTTACCAAGGCAAGCAGAACAACAACATAACAGAAAAAGATAAAAAATTACCTTTTTAGGGTGAGCTTGTATAGACAAGGCCTTCCTAATAGACAATATCTTGAACAAGAAAGGTACTCCAACACCAAACTTTTTCTTCACTTCAGGTCCTATGGCATCCAGATTGTCCTTGATATACTCAGAGAGTAGTACATCTCTATCAATGATGATGGAAGGTCCGTTGGGATGCGTACCCATCCACAGCTCTGCGTATGGCTTTGATTCGTCAATGGCTAAGTCTGGATGAGCACTTGACAGTAGTTTAGCCACTGTACTATCCAGACCCAGTTTGCCCCAGTCATAATTTTGAACTTTGCACTGTAACTCCATTGCTCTGAAAGGATACCACATAAATTTGTATAGACATTTTTTGGAGATCACACAAAGCATTAATTACGTACAGAAAAAAAATTATATTTACTTTTTTTAATGTTGGTACAAAAAAAAACGAAAAATGAGACAGTTTCAAAAGTTTTAGTTATTTTTTGTTTCTTAGTGTTTATAGTTAAATAAAGTGTACTTACAATTTATCTATAACGCTTTAGTAAGCTTTACATTAAAAATAGAAACACATAACAGTCTCAAACGAAACGTTGAGTCCCATTGATAAAGCAGTACGATTCACACAACAAATGTAACTAATTGTCCACGTTGTCACTGTCAATTCGTCGAGGCGATTCTCTTAAACGACATGGAATTGAAAATAATTATTGGTTCAACATGAAGAAATAAAACATGAACTTTTGTTTTGAAGAATTTAATCAACAATACGTCAAATTTCTGAAATTTCTGGCTGCCGTCTAGCGGTGGGTAACTCCGGAGGTACTGATCCAAAGGAGCCGGTACCGAACGCGGATACGTAAACCTTATTTATTCCTCACAATCCTTACCGGCAGTGTGACCAGATTAAATTTTAGAAAAATACCGAAGCACCTCAAAACAATACTGAATTAAACCGATTTACAAAGGGCAAATATACCAATAAAAATACCGATTTTCTTAACACGTTTTAAGCCCGTCACAGACGTAGCTATAATATATATTAATATATCGAGATATATATTAAAGTATAGCAAACTACCACACACGAGAACTATACTATAATATATATTTTGCCCTTGCCTCGCCTTTGCAAGCGCACGGTTTTAAAGGCCAAAAAATACCGAGATATATATTTCGACATATTTTGGTGACGTCATAGAAATATATATTATAGCTGCGTGTGCGGTCAATCGAAATTGTGTATAGAAAATATGTCGTAATATGCCTTGCTATGATTCATATTAATATATATTATAGCTACGTCTGTGACGGGCTTTATTCAATCATCCTCATCACAATAAATGTTAGAATTTCTATAACATCTTGCTTTGTTTTTAAAATTGCTGACATATTTTTGTTTCCGAATCTGTTTCTTTGATCTGTTTTTATTAAATTTATCTGTGAAAATATGCGCTCGCATGCAGCACTACATACTGGTAAACATAACAGAGATTTACAAACACTAGATACAAAATCATTTCTTGACAATTCAAAAGTGCCTGTAAATGGTTTTATTGAAATAAATTAATTGAGTTGAGTTTCACTTCAACAAACCAACTGTATTAGACGAGTCGAAACTATACTATTTGTGATTCATACACAGACAAGGAAGTATTTTATGTAAGTATACCCTATTACTTAACCATCCCTTAAAAACTGAAAATGTAGACTTATTTTTTCTAAATATTTGTTTTATAATTACCGTTTTTTTTTTACAACAACAATAGGAATAAAAAAGAAGTTCAACTTTAACTTAAATCTTCTCATTTATTATATCAATGCGGCGTCAGCCACTTGACATTTTCTATGTGACTTACTCTTTGATCTTTGCTTAAAAATAAAATATACGCTAAACGGGGAAACTCCCTGCCACAAACTAATAAGAGAAGAGATAGATCGCTACGGTGTTACCATAACTTCTTATCCAAGTTATACCCAAAAAGACTGACTTCCCGTAATTTACCCATAAAAATACTGACGTTCGGAAAAATCAGTAGAATATACTGAAAAAGTATTAAAATACTGAATCTGGTCACACTGCTTACCGGCACCGCGGTACCAAATGATTCCGGAGCGGGGCGGAGCGCGCGTTCACTATTCACTCTCGTTCACTCGCTCAAGTCACTCGGAAGTACTCGGAACACGTCGTATCGCTCTAACTAACCAACTGTTCAATTCAAAATGTGCCAAATGATCCAGTGAACCAAATGAATAAAATGTTCTGCGAAACCGGGGAACCAAAATGAGCGAGTGAGTGCCGGTGCCAAAGGAATAAATAAGGTGAACCGGTACCGGACCCGGAGTCGGAATAAGTGAATCAATTCACTTGCCGGAATAAAGATTACCCACCGCTACTGCCGTCATAGGTATTTAGTCCGCATTCCGAATTGCGCTGTAATCGATTTGAGCGCGTTTACACCAGTTTACACCCATTCCGAGTTAGCATGACCGCGATAATGATGTCCCGTGAATCTGAGGCCGCATTCCGAGTTAGACTATAATCGCTGACAGCGCTCACATCGATAATTAGCGTTCCGATTTAGATATCACGATTATGACAGCTGACAATTCGCTCACAGTGATATTTCTGTAGGGCATGGTCGGCGTTATCGCAAGATGGCGCATGTCATGACGTCACCTATGACAATTCACGGGACATCGTTATCGCGCTCACGCCAACTTGGAACGGGTGTAAGCGCGCTCAAAGCGATTACCTACAGCGCAATTCGGAATGAGGCCTAATATAACCGTGAGTGCTGTCAAAAATGATAGCTATGCTTCTGCTGTATAAGGCATTTTTGAAATTGTGGTTTTGTCTATAGTCGCCTCCTAATCAAAGAAGTAGAAGAAATTAGTGGTGTATACACAAAGAAATACTGTAATCGAACCATTCAAGTAAATATAACTGACGAGCCAAACGAGTGACACATTTCTGTCATGTTCAAATCCGCGCAATATGAGAGGTAGTGTCACTGTCAATGTGTTGAACTTTTTTTTCCCAAAAATAATCAATCGATCTTTCTTGTGCCAGCACCCTAATTGCGTAATACACAATCAATCGGAATCTGAATCATTTTGAAACAGATTGCTAATCCATTGCTTCTTAAGTTCGATAAAAATTCTGCTCAACAATATATAGAACGCAATGAATGTTCTTGAACCGTCAAAATCAAACAGATTAGTCGTAATCGTTTACGAAAATGTGTTACGCAATTAGGGTGCTGGTTTGGGGTCCTGTTACAAGCTTTATGGTAACGCGACCACTGTGAGCGCGTTCCGAGCGTTCCGAATTGTTGACAGCTCTCAGCTGTCATGATCGTGATATCTAAATCGGAACGCAAGTTATTGATCTGAGCGCTGTGAGCGATTAAGGTCTTAGGGTCTAATTCGAAAAGTACCTACCTAAACTCTTTACTGACATTCATTTGACATTTTGTGTTATTCTGACACAGACAGCAACTGTTTATGACAACTCGTTTAGAAATTACGAAGTGTTTGTGCGTTTAAGATAATTATTAGATAAGTCCGCGTTGTATTACACCCACATAAACTAGTTTTCTGGCAGCAATGATTATATTGTATTGTTGTAAATGACACAAGAATATCTGATAATTACTTTGAACACTTGGTGACCACAAGCAAAGCGCGCGTCGCTTCGTGAATAAAATACTATAAATAAATAATGACCCTACCGCCGCATCTCTACTTTGACATCGGGGTGGGGCTTGCGTGCTCCTGAGCTATAGACCTGTGCTAAGTAGAGTTTACTTTACTGCAACAGGTCTAGGGTGAGCCAGTCCATGAAAGAAACATAAACACCGGGACACAGGGCAAATTAGCCCTTCACTTAATTTATTGACATAATAAATAAGGTGTAACATTTTCAATAATTAAAACCCTGACTTCTGACTTCCTGAGCTAGATGGTACCTGTGTTACAGGAGTCAGTGTCTTCACTCGTTTTTTTAACAAGAATAATTTATGCAATTAACGTTAAAATAACGTAAAACGAAGGGATTAATGTATGCATGCTCTTAAGTGGTGTGTGACTATAAATTGTCAGTATAGAACGGTACTCTGTGCTATAAATGAAATGAAGCACCAACCGACGGTTAGCCCTCTAGCACAGAAAATATAATACTACGTTCAGATACCCAATCTCATACAACGAAATGGCACCTCCCTAAGTTTGGCTATTGAGTTGGCTATTTGTCCTATGCTGATTTATCTATTTACGCTCATACGAGTAATGCACGTATATTTCAACAAAAATCCTAGATGAAGCCTGAAGGGATATGACGAACAGGGTGTAAAGTTGACTCATACTCTTGGAGAAGGGAGGATCCTCCGACCAGATGGATGTCGTATCTGGTGGGCAACTGCCCCATGATTGTTGTCGGGAAGTTGTATATATGCTATCTGCGCGGTAAACTCTGCTTGCGCGATGCAGGATTGATGCGTTTGTTCGCATGTGGCGGTGTAGATGCCGCCACATCACTCCCCTCCGGAGACCGGAGGTCGATAGTGGGCTAAGTCTTGTAACTTGCTATGCTTGCCAATGCCAGTTGGGTTCCAGTTGGTTGGAACCGGGTGTCGCATAGTTCGCGGTGAGTCGGAACTGTCTGCGAAGATGCCCCAGTGAGTCGGGGTGGTTGACTGCTGGTGTCGACCAGGAGAAGGATTAAGCGCTCTGCTTGTGGACCGGCCGAATGTGCAGTGTGCTGTGCCAAGGTTGCTGATGAGGTTGAAGGTGATGACCAGGTATGCGCTTGCGCTGCATGCTGATGGTCAGGACAACCTTCCAAGCCGTGGTTGCTGGGTGGCTGTGTGACTTGCGGTAGTGATGATGATGACGTCACGCTGAAGTAGTTGCACGAAGGCTGCGCTGACGTTCATACTCGGGGTCACCAGTGAAGGGATATGAGGAACAGGGTGTAAAGTTCACTCATACTCTTGGAGAAGGGAGGATCCTCCGACCAGATGGATGTCCTCCGACCAGATGGATGTCGTATCTGGTGGACAACTGCCCCATGATTGTTGTCGGGAAGTTGTATATATGCTAGCTGCGCGGTAAACTTTGATTGCGCGATGCAGGATTTGTGTGATGCGTTGTTCGCATGTGGCGGTGTAGATGCCGCCACAAGCCTTTAACTTGAATTCGAACCCTTAAAATGATAAAAGTAGCCATCTGTTAATCATTTTGTTTAAACCTCTGTGCAGTAGTCATCGCAGTAACCACTATCGTTATTTAATTTAATCAAACAACTTTTAAAATAAATTTAAGTACATAGAAACATACAAGAAATCTATTTACATGTTTTTCTGAACCCAGAACTATAAAACTTCATCTAAAAAGGATTGCACGAAACGTTTTAAATGTAGGTCGACTTCAGGTGGCGTTGTAAAACTACAGTCTCTGGCAATTATTGAGTCACTGATGCTGCCATCTGTAAAAAATTTGGACGAAGAAAAATAGCCAGACTTAAGGTGTCATTTATTTGTATGGGATTAGATATCTGTATGTAGTATTATATTATCTGCGGTTTAGGTTACCTAGAACTATGGATAGATTATGGCCCCTGCCTGACCAATACCTTCCTATATTACTACAATACATGGATAAAATGACAGAGATCGACTTGCACACTCAATAATGGTTCCCTGAAAACTATCGCTGGCACTTAGTGACGTAGTAACAAGGTGACAACATATCCTGAAGTGCTCGAAGAGTGGAAAGGGCTATCATGAGTTTCCGGAAGTACGGTCAAGATCCCTACTGGAATACTTCTTTCTACCAAGCACGTTTGCTCTTGCGAATCGGGACTCAAGCTGGCCTATAAGGAATGAAAGAGATGGAGCTTTGTACCTCGTCAGTGTTTACTCCGGCCGAGGATGAGGAACAAGACTTCTCCTGGAAGGTAGGGTCCATGGGATCCCTACTGCCCATCAGCTCGCCACATGCTGCCATGCGGGTTTATGTATCTAGCTTCTCACCCTAGACCTGTTGCAGCAAAGTAAACTCTTCTCTTCGATAATAGGAGCGCTCAAACCCAACCACGACGTCAATGTAGTGATACGGCGGATATTATTGTTATTGTACTTCTTGTTTCTACATCATAATGAGAACATAAGGCAGTATACAACGAATGAAATGGAGGACGTCTTTCTCGGCAAAAAGCGCCCCTATCCACGTTCATTTGGTAAGAGTCATAATGGACTGTAGGTATTTTTTTATTCAATTTTTTTTCTTATTAATCCACATTGTCATTATGAAGGCTTTCTGACAAAAGAGGAGCTGAACTAACAGCTAATTTTATGTTATGCTTAGATCCACTGTCGACAAGGTCCTTAAAACTGTTCAGTTTCAACTTGGTATCTAGCAATTTAGAATTCTTAATTATTTTGGCTGGTATACCAAATCCAGTGAGACCTCTGTTATTAATTTCAACATTCGGTGCATCTTCAAAGAGGTCGCAAAAACTAGGATCACCTACATAGGAACTTCGAGCGGCATACTTGCCACTTTGTCTAGTATTTTTATCAGAAGGACTATTATACTTTAATTCCATCTCCTTCAGGTCTAGATAGGGATATTTTTTCATTATCACGAGTTGTTCATACTGACGAAAGTCTTCTTCACTTAGATAATTCTTATGATTCCAATGTGCATTTCTAGAAATGTCTTGTTTATTGTCTAATCTTTTAAATGCGTCGTTGTCCATATTCTTGTTACTGTCGTGGTGATCGCTCCTGGCACAAATCCGTGAACCTGTAAGTAACAGAATGTACTTTTTAAATGTCTCAATGTACCTATTTTCATTTAGGTCATACTTACAACTTTTTTTTACAAATCAGTACCTACTCTATAAACAACCGTGTAGGTGCGTAATGTGGGAACTATGAAATATTTTACTATTGGTCTACAAAAACAGTACGTAAGGAATTGCGATTTGAACCTTGAGCCGATTTTCCAATGTTTAATTGCATTGCTCATAAACCCAGATGCTGAAAATTGCTGTAAATACATATGGAAAATGGATAATACTTACGATTGTCGAAAACATCTAAGAACACGTTTGAGCCCTCCCTGTGCAGCGGAAAAGTGTAGTTGCAAGTAAAGCACAACAATATGCACAAGATGGTCAAAACCGCAGCATTTCGTTGCATTATATTGCTGCCTAACCAAATATTTATACATTGAATTAAATCAGAATCAATGAGAATCCCGAAGCGACTTCACTCATACGAAGACGGGACATTTAATTTATTTTTTAAGTCAGTTGTTTGTAAAAAGTTTGGTATAGCATGTGGTTGTGTGACGTGTTATTTATAAGGTGTTTCAGCGTGTTTCTAGATTTTCTTAAGGTACTATCGACTCCCGTTGTGCATGACCCTTTGCAAAACATTTTCGGCTGCATGTTGAAATCCTAATGAGGTTCATGCAGAAAAGGAGTCGATAGTACAATCAAGTCCGTAGTCGACTGCAAACAACAGCAGCAGGCGGTTCTATGTATTTCTTTGATTCTTTAATACCTTCCGTAGCTACCTAGACGTCGTTTTCCATATATTAAGTAGAAATAGGTAGGGACCTACATAGAAACCATTAGCGGTGACTCATCGCCTGCTGCTGGCCTGCAGTAGTCGGCTACGGACTTGTAAGTACCTCAAAGAAAAATACTGAAACAGGCATGCAGCTGTCGATTATTTACCTAAACCTATCTGGAATTGTTAATAATACCTACTAGTAGTCGTAGTCTGGCTATAGTTGGGCCCTATCTAGTCTTTCGATCAGCTCAAGAGAAGGTATAGATTACGGATTTCGTCTTAGTGTGAGTTCCACTCTAGTGGGCAGAGTGGGATAATGTAAAAAAAAAAAACCTTACGTGGTGAACTACCCAGGAAGAAGATGTATTTCATGGTAGGTAATTAAGCGTTCTTACCCAATAGCCAACCAAACTTACCCAACCTTAAAAATATGATCAACTCCGAATAATGTTGTAAAACACTCCATATCGTAATATTACATTATGATATTAGTGTGGTAAGTTGAAAATTACAGCCGAGGCGAAATTGCTGCGATACAAGAAAGCAGAGGCTGTAATTATCAAAGCGCACGTATGTCATACGAAGTTTTATAACATATTTGCGAGAAAATAAACTCGGACTTTCGAATAAATCTTTAATCACTTGTTAAAGCAGTTAGGAAATTTGAATAATTTGTAAAATTGATTATTACGTTGCCAGTTGACATTTTTGTTGTCAAGTTTATTCACAAAATCCACAGCCCTTAAATAATTTAACTTAAAAGGTGAAGGGTGTTTTGGGGGACTGTCTTATGTAATTTTGACGTTCGAAAAGTGCTGATTCTCAGCCTAATTTGAATTAATGACTTTGGATTTTGATTATTAGTAGTTACAATTTCACCAGTCTCTCTCTCACTCTCTTGAGTGAAAGTATAAGAAACGAGACCACAGAGTTCTGCAGTCGGTGGCGGCGACGGAGGCGGCTAGGGCGCGGCGACGATGGTAGAATGTCGAGTCTGTGCTCGTAGATGGTCGAGAGTCAACACTTGGCTCCAAATTTATATTCCTTGTAATGCGGGAGCTAATTTCTTTTTTATTTCTCATCGAGTTATCTATGTAGCCCTCGGCTACACTGTTCGACCGCCACCCTCCGGGGCATTTTAGTGTCAATAAGTTCGCACCTGAATCGGCGAGCAATCTAGCCGAGGATCTTCTGAAACTGTACCCTGTGTATTCATGTGGATCATCCAAATTTAAGAAAGTGGCTATTTGTTTCACATTCCTACAATTTTATTTATGCCTATGGGTTGGCTAGTGCATTTTCCATTTTGGTTATTTTGTAAAAATCTGTTAGACATCGCTTTTGTTGAACGAAGCGCTTCGTATTTCTACACTATGTCGTAAAAAAGCCCCTGTATTGTGAACGATCTTGGAATTTTATTTTTTGTGTTTTTGACCTGAGTAGTTGAAATATAGGGTATTCAGATCAGTAATCAGATCTGAATACCCTATATTTCATTGTTGAACCATTCAAATATCCCTATGACTATTCAACATTCAGAATTTCTATTCATGACAAATGTTAATTGTATTCAATTCCATCTATTCTAAGTGACTGTTGCATTCAGACCGAAATGAGACATCTATTCAAGATCGTCACCTACATCATTATTTCAGTTTATGACTTGTAACCATTATTTCTTCATCAAGATATAAAATGGTCTACTAACAATATTCTAGAGCTGTCTATTCAGTAATTTTTTTTTCAACAACAACCCGCCCATGGTTCTCGACATCATTAGTTGTGATGTTTGCCAACTCTTGACGTCTACATGCACAATTTATGCCGAATATTAATACAACCTGGAAATAGTTAAAAACAGCATAAAAAACTGTAATGTAAAGAATTGTATTGTAAAGAAATACGAAAGTGAAAGAAGTTGAAAACAATAATTTAGTTTGAACTGACCTTTGTTGCCAAATATCGGCAATCCGGAGCTTCTTTTAGGTACTTCTTGACATTGTCAGCCGAAAATACTTTCGACTTTGTACTCACATGGCCACTTGAGCGTCTTTTTAGAAATGCCAGCAAGTTGAAGTATGACTTGATATCAATACCATGTTTTGTTTTCACAGTGCTTTTTAGCATTCAATAGTAGCACCACAACGAGCTTGGCTTATATTTTTGAGAAAGTTCCATGAAATAGGCTAAAAACACACTTTCTGAAAATGAATTTGCATCTTTGCTTGTTTTCCTTAAGATGGAAATTGTGACACGCTTGTAAGTATCTATCGGTCGATTTTTCGGGCAAGAGGCTTAGAGTAGCCTTTTTCATTGCCTCAGAGACTTCTGGCGGCGTCGAATTAATAAATTCATCATTACTTGACCACATTTTCAAAAAAAACAATACAGCGAAAAGAAAAAGCGCGCGGAATAATTTTTACTTGTTCACAAATTATCGATGCGCGCGCATCAGTGCTTTTTTTAAGGCAAAGGCACAAAAACAGCCAGTATTACTATAAATTCATATTTTTGTGTTTTTGTTACAGTTACATGGTTGTAATTTAAATTAAAGAATTAAATGTTTATTTAATATATTTTATATCCCAAATTTAATTTTATTCATAAAATGTTGACCACTTTTCTGACATAAAAACTCTTTGCTAAGATTCAAAAAAGTACCGTTCGTTTTAGACGGAGCATCTTGATAAACCGTGCGTTTTGCATTACAATAATACAAGTACGTATAGATACATTACGATATTTAAATTGGTGAAATAAAAGACTCTTTACGAGGCTATGTGTTATAAAGTAGGTAATACGTAAATGATTCCCTGTAATTAACTCATTTGTTTATACCAAGTTGGGACAAGGAATAAGTTTGTCTCACTTGTAATCCCGCCTCGAGGGCCGGGTTTCTAAAATCAAGCGTCCCAATTGGTCGTCACTCACCCTTTCCCCTGTATTCCCGCACGGGATGAGGAGGGAGCTAGCAAAGGGCGGGGCGGAGTTCCTCGGGGATGACAGTATGCACCTGACGGTGTCAATTGACCAATCTCTCGTAATCGGACCGCACGTGTGTAGTACGGTAATAAAAACGCGATGAGTGAGGAAATCGAGGCGAATTGTCAGATAGACGCGAAAACTGTGCAAACGCTTGAAGCACCGCGGCCGTCTTCTCCGCGGAAATTCTTTGCTCGTATTTATGGTCACTTGGAGGAGCCTAAGAGGCCGAGTGTGGTGGAGAACGTGGTTCGAGGGGTTCCGGGGTTCGAGAGCGATTCGTCGTCGGACGTGGAGATAGGCGATAGTGAGGGCTCCCCGCAGGTGCCGCTGAGGGAACCTCCGCTGTGGCCGGCGCCGACGCCGCTACCACTGTGTCCTCGCCCGATGCTGCTGCCGCACCAACAGCTGGCTTTTGGAGCTGGTCTTGCTGCTTTCTGTGAGTTTGAATTTAGAATGATTAACACTGATTTTATTCCCAATATTCTTAGGTACCTAGGTAAGAAATGCGACATCAAACTTAAGTTCCTAAAAATATCTACCTACTTAAGTTACCACATGTTTTACAAGAGCACAGTACCTACATATTGAACGGAGAAAAACTGGAATTTATTAATCAGACGGTTTACCTAGGAATCACGCTAGACGAGAAGTTACAATGGGGACCTCATATAACATCTCTCGCGGGGTGACTAAGCTTGGCCGCGTATGCTGTTAGAAAGATAAGACAGTTAACAGACGTAGAAACCGCGCGTTTGGTTTATTTTAGCTACGTCCACAGCATTATGTCATACGGAATTTTACTGTGGGGTCGGCCTGCTGACATTGAATCCATTATTTTTTTTGCGTGATTGATTTATCTGTCTTTGCTTATTTTAAATAATTTTTACCTATTTGTGGTATACCTAGTATTTTGATTTTGGGTGCATCGTCTTCACATATAAAAATATAACTAATGTACACAAAATATTGTTAAACATTTTAAAAGAGTAACCGTGGAGTTTCTTGCCCCTTCTTCTTCATATGAAACTACCTTTTGGAAGTGGCGCCTAGAATCTATTTGAATGAAAATGTTGACGGTCAAAAGTGCCTTTTAGTGCCTATTTGAAATAAATGCTTTGATTTTGACTTTTGACTTACCTATCTTTAATTAATATCATATTATTACATAAGTAATCGGCCGTCCACTATTTCGGTGGAACTGGACAACTACATATTAGCCGTTTTGCAATAAACCTATACTTACTAATATTAAAGCGGAAGAGTGTTTGTTCGAACGCGCCAATCTCTGGAACTACAAGGCGGATTTCAACCATTATTTTGCATTTGATAGCCTCATTCTTGAGGAAAGCTAGGTACTTAGAAGCTGAGCAAAACAAAAAAAATGGCAGTCATGGGGACTGCCGACAGAAGTGAAAACCCCAAAATGTACACAGGCCGCTACGCGTCACCAGTCTGGCGCAACACGTCACATGAGCATGTAGGTGACGCGAACCCATAAGTTTTGCCCCCACCAAAAATTTGCTTAGCGCGACTAAACAAGATCAAAATGTTAGAAAGAACGCTAAAAAAGAACGAAGTAATAATGCGGGCAGGCTATGCGATGCGACGGGCTGGATCGGGGAACAAGAAATTTCACGTAAAAGGCGCGGGCAGAAGCTAGTCAGTTAAAAAATTTAATGATTTATACCAAACTTGATTCTAGAAGATCGTCAATTCTACTACTACTACTACTATTTTCTTCTGTTTTGTTTCGTGTGAATACTGTGTGCCTTATTAACCTGGGTCAAATTAATTAATTTTCATTAATTTCTTCTTTATTTCTTTCCCAACGGCAATAATTACGAATTTCCATACAAACTTTCAATCATTAACTCCTTAACATTTTCAAAAATCCATCCTTCGCTACACAACTGAAACCTTAGCATAAATACCTATTCCTTATTCAGCCGATCTTTTCGATCGATCCTAATTCTGTAAAAATTTCACCGACTTGCGTGGAGTGAGCTGTCAGTCTCATTCCGGCTTAGTCATTCCCTAGCAACAGTGGCACTGACAGCTCACTTTGAGATGGATAGAGAATAGACCAGCAGTATTGCAAAATGTCATGCTCCTTCCACCCAGCGGTTTAGTCTGTGCGTTATCTGTCAGTGAATGATTTTAATATTTTAATAAGTAGATGAATTCCCTTTTATGTATTTGTTTGTATTAACATTTAAACCTCTTTTTTGGTATCAATTCCATAGCATTTGACCAATTACGGCTAACGCCAAGAGAAGGTAGGTATTAGACAGGGACAAATGAAATCAGCTAGCGAACCTCTGCAGTCGTGATAAATATAGATAAATAAACACGTTAAAATTAAAATGATTTCATGTCTTTTTAGGGGTAAACGACCGCTGGTAGTGTTGTTACTTGAAAAGTATGATTTGTGAAAATATGTTTAGTAAAATCAAAACATACTTTCTCAACTACGTATCTAAGTAGCGATAACAATACTTATCACGTCTGTGAAGTTAAAAAAAAAAAAACCGTTTTATAAAACTGATATTTCAAGTGGTGATGATGGTACGATAGAAGAAAACGAATTCCAAAACAAACCAAAGTGAAAAAAAGTTTTCTTTTCCGAAGTTGGTCTCTTTGGTTTTTTTTCTTTTTTTGTCACCGGGTTCCGAACTTAAAAGATTTTTTTCACTTTTTATTATTTTTTTGGTAGTCGATTGCATTTTTTTTTGTTAAAAAGTTTATATTTTTCACTTTTTATGACTCTGTGAGGGGTACCTTGCTATGTAAATAATAGTGACAAGAATTATTTGTATTTAACATCATCAATATACACTAAAAGTGGAAAAAATACATCTCATTGAAGTTAACTGAAAAACTACCCAAGCAAAGTAAATAAAATTTTTGTGTAAGTATAAGTAACATATTAAATCATAATTGATGGATATATGTTTTGAAAAATGAAAGTTTTCGTTATTTATTTATTATCTCAATAAGAAATAAAATTGCATTTTTAAATAAATAAATCACAGTTTTCATCAAGAGAATCATTTAGCTTAATTATAATTATCAGTCTCAAATGTAATAAAATAGAGATTTTTTAATTAATCAGTCTTAAAAATTACTGCAGAGCAACTAACTTTTTACATAGTGAAATGTTCTTTTTATCTTTGTAACAATAATAATTTAACATAATCAACTGTAAAAACATAAACAAATATAAAAAATTTAGTTTCAAAACTTATTATTAGTATACAAGCAAAATCATCTCTTTTTATTATGTAAGTAAAATTATTCCTTTTTTGGACGGATTACCACTTAAGGGCGGATTTGTTCTAAAAACATGATCGTGGTATTTTATTTGTTTTCATACTGTTTGATTTTTTGGAGTACTTACATAAATAAATAATAATAAATATACTTTTAATGGGGAAAAAGGTGTGTAAGGATAAGCTTAACTGGCGATCTATTCTATGCTATTTGATAGATAACTTTTGTTTCATTATCATCATCATCATCACCAGCCTATATCAGTCCACTGCTGGACATAGGCCTCCCCTAATGAGTGCCATAGCGCCCTGTCTTCAGCTTGACGCATCCAGCATCTGCCTGCAGTCTTTCGCAGATCGTCATCCCACCTGGCCGGAGGGCGTCCTACACTACGTTTGGATAAAACCAAAGTCATGATCAATGGTCTCATTGATCCGGGACCGGTCGTCGTACATGGCCACCCTCTCGAAATTGTTTCCGAGTACACTTACCTTGGGCAAATTCTACAGTTAGGTAAAAACTATTTTGAGAGGGAGGCCAAGAGGAGGATACAGCTGGGCTGGGCAGCGTTTGGGAAACTACGTCGAGTCTTCTCGTCATCCATACCGCTATGCTTGAAAACTAAAGTTTTCAATCAGTGCGTCCTACCCGTCATGACGTACGGAGCTAAGACGTGGACACTCACGATAGGGCTGGTCCACCAGTTCAAAGTCGCTCAGCGAGCTATGGAAAGAGCTATGCTCGGAGTCTCTCTGAAGGATAGGATTCGCAACGAATACATCCGACAGAGAACCAAAGTTATCGACATAGCTCAAAGAATTAGTAAGCTGAAGTGGCAGTGGGCCGGCCATATCTCGCGAAGAACCGACAACCGCTGGGGTAAACGAGTTCTTGAGTGGAGACCGCGACTCGGCAAACGTACATTACATTACATCTCGCACCTGCGATTCGCTGATGATATAGTCTTAACTTTTGTTTAGCAAGTAAAAATACTTTATTATTTTAGTGAAACACTTTTCTCTTTGAATGTTAAATGAAAAATAAGCACAAAAAAAAGGATATTAAATTTATCGAAACGGGGGCGTCGGCAACAGGGTCGTCGACCACTGGGGGCGTAGCCACGGACCTTTCGAGGTTACGAATTAGAATATGGGGGTTAAATATAACTTTCATTCTACTGCCTACACTGAGAGACCTCAAGACGAGAATGTTTCAGTTATTTCTAGGCGAGCCTGTAGCATGGCGACCACAATCGCCTATCATCTGGTGAGATAGGTACCTACTAGTGGCCGTCAACTGCACTCAAATAACTCAGGATCAGCACCCTAATTGCGTACAACACTATCGATAACAATCTGAATCATTTTGAAGGATATTGCTGATCCATTGCTTTAAATGTTGGACTAAGTCTGCTCAACAATGTAAGTAACGCAATTGATGTTGTTGAACTGTCAAAATGAAAGCGCACTTGCTACTGATAGTGTGTTAGGCATCTACGAGATGATTTATAAAAACCAGAAGTCTGTAATTTTATTAAAAAGAAAAACCTCTTGTCTCTAAAAAATCATAACTTTTTCCTTTTGACCTATTATTTTACAATGGTAACCGTGGTAACGAACAAGTGATTTTAAAGTTACAAATTACAAAACGCCCAGCCCAGCGCGGTGCGTGGTGTTTCTCTTGACTTATAATACAAATCCGTTTATTTTCCGTTTTTATCAAGCTTTAAGACTCGCGCGACGCGACAGCGAGACACAAAGGCACTGCGTGTCGCGCGGTGCCTTTGTTTTGCGCTGTCGCGTCGCGCCTGTTTGAGGGAGCCTTTAGGAGTAAAATGCACACACTTTATGAGCTTTCTCCTGCATCGCGAAGTTGTTTGATAAATGATAATGATAAATGAATCTATTTCTGTAAATAGGTTTGTACAAACACGTCAAAAATAAATAGATTTTTAAATTAGATGAGTTTGGTGTTTATTGCATGTATAATTGACATCTTGTCCGAAAATAAAGATTATCAATAGGGGAGACTAGGGTTGGTTTAGGAATACTGCTAAAAACTCGTCAGCAGTACCTATCTGTAGGTTTTAGCAAAACGGGTTGAATGAATTAAGAAAAAGGCACACGAGTAGGTAGGTATTTATAACAAAACAAATCAATCAAAATATTTATTAGTTTGCAAACATGGAGCAACGACGTTTTTCAAAACCGCCGCTGCTGTCAAAGCACATCGCGGTGAAAACTTAAATGAAGTGAACTTGCAATGAGCCGTCTTTCCACCTGCAGTGCTATTTTGTAACCATGTCACCGTGAAAACTTAGCGGTTAATCTTCACGGTGAGATTTTTACAGAATCGACATGCTGCATGTCTCACCGTGAAGACTTGAGCTGTCAGTGTCTTCCCCTGTTGGTCAATCCCTAGCATCAGTGACACAGACAGCTAACTCCACGCTCACTTCACCTAAGTTTTCACGGTGAGATGGTTACAGAATAGGACTACTGATGCTAGGGACTGACACTATTGACAGCTCACTCCACGCTCACTTCACCTAAGTTTTCACGGTGAGATGATTACAGAATAGCTCTACCGATGCTAGGGACTGACATTATTGACAGATTACTTCAAGTTCACTTCACCTAAGATTTCACGGTGAGATGGTTACAGAATAGCACTACTGATGGTAGGGACTTACACCATTGACAGCTCACTCCACGCTCACTTCACCTACGTTTTCATGGTGAGATTGTTAGAGAATAGCACTACTGATGCTAGGGGCTGACACTATTGACAGATCACTTCAAGTTCACATCACCTAAGTTTTCATGGTGAGATGGTTACAGAATAGATCGGCTAAACTATTTGTATTTTTTATTAGCTTCACTTGTAACTAACTAATTAGATAACAAACAATTTGTCTAAATATCATCTACGTAAGTTAACCTACTTCTAACCGGCGTCGTATCGAAATTCTAACTTATTATGAAGGTCGTTGGTTGTAATTCGGATGACAAACCTATAATTTGGTATCTTGGAGCTGATCTGAAGATGGAGCCAGGAGGTGGATAGTGGAACTCTTCAGTGCCTACTAGTAAGCTCCTTGAGTTTGGGCTTATATGATTCGTTTTGATGAGTCCAATACATTGGGCTAAGGCAACGAGTGTCTGATGATGGAACCAGGAGTTGGATAGTGAAACTCTTCAGTGGCTACTAGTAAACCACTCGAGTTTTGAGTCATATGATTCATTTTGATGAGTCCAATATATTTCACTTGGTTTCGAGGGTCTGATGATGGAGCAAGGAGGTGGATAGTGGAACTCTTCAGTGGCTACTAGCAAACCGCTCAAATCATAACTTCGTTTACTTTAGATTTATTAGGTAACTTAATAAAGAATGTACTCTCGAGACTTTCGTTAGGCGGTTGGATCAAGGGCCTGATACAGAAGGCAGTACTCCTCGATACGGCTCGCATTGTGAGGAGATTCCTGTCTCTGGAGCCCTAACCACCCGTAGCTTGGACCCTGCTCCCGCTACCGGCGGACCACAAATTTTTATATTTTTTAATGTTTTTTTGAATTTTTTTTTTTTTTTTTTTTTTAATGTAGCAAAATAAGGATAAGAATAAATAAACGACTTATATAAATGTACTATACTAGAAAGGTTTAGGTAGTTAAATAAAGGTAAACAATCTTGATGTGTCTTTTTCATCATTCACTCAGTTTAAAATAAAATGCTAATAAAAACCAATGTAAATTCAACAACCCTTATTTATTATTATAATCAGCCTACAACCCACTGCTGGGACACAGGCCTCCTCTCTATGAGAGGGAGTGAGCCGTAATCCACCACGCGGGCTCAGTGCGGTTTGGTAGATGTCACATGTCTTCGAATTTTTGGTTCTAGGACATGGCGGTTTCCTCACGATGTTTTCCTTCACCGTTTTGAGAGCAGTGGTGATGAAATTATTTGCACAAAGTAAAGCGCCTGCCTGGGTTCGAACTCACGACCTCGTAAGTCGGGGCCGTTACCACTGAGCCACCACTGCTCCCCCTAAACCCTTATAGTATAGACTAATACTAGACAAAAAGTAAATAATAATAGTATTTAGGTAGTTTAAAAAAAACAAGCAATAAAATTATAATCAAATATTTAAATTGACTTGAAAATTAGTTCTTCTTTTATATCCAAGTTTAAATCATAAAGCGTGGGTTTTTTTTTTTGCTGTATGTAAGTTTATGTATCTACATGCTAATCTCCTAACTTTAAATTACATGATCTATGAAGAACTAATACAAGTCAATTTAATTACTTATTTTAATTTTTTTTTTTCGTGCTGCATGCATACCTACCTGTTTTTTTTATATAGTTATTCAAATGTGTTCAATTGACCTTCGCTGTAAGGAGACCTTGTTTAACAGTGGGTGCCGATTAAATAGGCTATATAGCATTAAAAGCTTTAAAATAATCAATTCTAGCCTTAAAGTTCAAATGAAATAAAATAATTATTTCCAGAATAATCCAAATTCGTAGCATGGTCCATATTTTCAATCTGTGCTAAATTCTTTCGGTACTTTCCTATAATTATTGGTTGGGTTTAAAAACTGGGTGTTTGAAAAAACACCCGTATTTTTAGTTTTCAAAGTATTTTTTTAAAAAAAAAACCGCAACTCATAAGGTAGCAGCAATTTTTTTTTCCAATTCATAATACTACCTATTTTGTCGTTAATTCGCTGACTATTTACCTAAATACCCTTTTCTTAGATGTATCTCAAGCAAAATATCATAAGATAAAATAAAAATAAACAGCTCACTTTTTCAATGACGTCTCTTCAGAAGAACAGAGATCAAAGATATCTTTTTTTCGTACAGAGTTGTTCAGAGCTTACTCGTAAAAATAAAATATCACTAGAAAAATATTTGAATATAATGGAGGGTGTCCATAGATAAGCCTTTTGCGCCGTAGAACCTCCTTCCCTAATCCTTTCACAGAACTCTTTGCCGGACATCTCTTTATGGATTCAAAGTAAACATATTTTTTTTTCAAAGTTCTCAAAGAATTCTTATATTTTCTTTCTTAGCCGTAGTTATAAAAATATTTTATGTTAGATTATTTTATAATACCTACTTCTATATATAGGTACTAACCTACATATACTTTTAATCAGATTTAACAAACAATTAGAAACCTAGCAATTTATAGGTAGGTACATTGAATAATTAGAGTTCGTCTAAGCTGAAATTGCGAGCCGCTTCCATTCCATTCACTGAGGTATAGTTTATGTATTCAAATATTTGTATTTTAGGTATTCGATCTTTTTTATGTGTAGGTAGGTTTAGGTAGACGCTTTGCACCACACAATCGGATCCCAATATTGGTCTCTCAGTCACTCAATGGCTGTCCAGCTACGCATAGCATAAGCATAATCAGCCTATAGCTTTCCCACTGCTGGGACACAGTCCTCCTCTCTATGAGAGGGAGTGAGCCGTAATCGACCACGCGGGATCAGTGCGGATTGGTAGATGTCACATGTCTACGATTTTTTGGTTCTATAACATGCCGGTTTCCTCACGATGTTTTCTTTCACCGTTTGGAGAGCAGTGGTGAATGTGGTGATGAAATAATTTACACAAAGTAATGCGCCTGCCTGGGTTCGAACTCACGACCTACAACTCGTAAAGGCTTCCGCAAACAGGCGCGACTCCACAGCGCGTCACAAGTGCACTGCTCGTCGCGCTGTGGCGTTGCGCCAGTGTGAACGGGACTTAAGTCGGGGCAGTTACCACTGGGCCACCACTGCTCTAAATAAATTATGTAAAACAGTATACTCAGATACATCGCCAATTCATTTATTGATCTCGTGATTGATGACTATTAGACTGTCATGCAAAGTGTTTAATAATAATACGGGAGCTGTCATATTATGATAGTTTACATACTTATTTCTAGGTCCATCCAATTCAAATTTATGAGGATACGGACTAGCCCCAATTCAGAGTTGGGGCTTGAGCAATGGTTTAGAATGAATTATCATATTATGTAATTATAAACGCGAAAGTTTGGAGTATGGATGGATGTTTGTTACTCTTTCACGCAAAAACTACTGAACGGATTTAGATGAAATTTGGCACACGGATAGTTTATAACCTGGATTAATTTATAACATAGAGTACTTTTTATCCCGATACTCCCACAGGATCAAGATTTATGCGGGAGAAACCGCGGGGAGCAGCTAGTCAGGCACATAATCGCATCCACCCATTCTAAAACTAAACTGAAGATGATGCAGCTCAGTATTTAGTCATTCGTGATATTCATCTCACCTACTTAGTCAAATACTGCTTCATAAATAAAAACATTCAAAGCATTTTTCACCACAATTACAATGACGTTATAGCTCCGCTACAAGAAAATCTCCATTCCATCCATTTACCTCCACAACAATGGCTGTTATAATTTTCATTTAAGCTTATTAGTATGAAAATCTTTTTCTGTGGGGACTCTTATTGCCATGAAAATAGAATCATAATGGTTTGTCGCGTCGCTGAAAAAGCTTTGGTGAAGAGTCTGTGGGAGGGAGTCTGTGGGGGATGGTGTTGGGGGTGTAGTGACGGCTCGCTCGTCGGCACTGCCATGATGCGATTACTACACCACATCTCGCTACCCCCCAACAGAGGCGTGTCGGAACCCATTCGAACTCGCTCTCTCGTTAAAATTGTCGGTACTGTTCCGCTACGCTGTAAAATACATTGTTCAGCTCTAATAACTATTGCGAAATAACAGTCATGGAACTGATTTAACATTATAAGTACAACTTGTTTGTGTTTAGGTTTTGTATTATGTTTCAGCGTTTAATTAATGGAATCTGGTTAAATTTTGGGAATGTTTTGATACGGACTAGTTAATAATCTATCAATAGGTACAGAAAATAATTTCGTTTAATTGAATGAGGATCTATCAGCAATAACAGAACCTATGTCTGATTCACAACCTCGCACTATGAAATCTGTAGGTAATATTGAAAACTGCATGGATCTTCGTTTGCGCAGTTGGGGCAGTTCGTAGGCGCGGGGCGAGCAGCCGATGCAGCGCCATGTGAAGCAGCGTCGGTCGCAGCTTCGCGAGGTCCTAGTGGCGGAATGGCGGGACAGGCTCTCACGCCCTACCTCGTCACCATCGAGGTGGTCCGGCCAGTGCTCGACCTCTGACCTGGAAGGAGGCAAAACTCCCTGTCGTTTCGGGCGACGCAGGTGCTCTCGGGGCATGGTTGCTTCGGGAAGTACCTGTGTCGCATTCACAGGGAGCCGGACGCCCGGTGTCACCACTGCGTCGATTGCCGGGAGGACACGGCGTGGCATACGCTGGCAGAGTGTGCCGCTTGGGAGTGCCCTCATCTCTGAAGGTGGCAGTGACCTGTCGCTGCCGACCGTAGTGAGTTCGATGGTCGGCAGCGTCGAGTTGTGGGACGCACGTTTTACGTTTCACGTCACGTCTGAAGCTAGGTGCACAGTTCCAATAGGTCGTTTCCTATGGACGAGAGCCGGCAAGAAAGCCTCTATATTCAGCTCAACGACTCTTATCTGCAAAAAGACTGTTCGCACATTTCTTCAAAACCTAAACTACTATGACACTGAAGAATTCCTAAAGAAGTGATCGAAACAGACACACATACAACTGATACATCACACAGCACACATAATAACAGACTTACACCACACTAAATACTAACACCAACACATACTACACTGACTAAATCGTACATGCATAGATAAGTCTTAACTTTTTATTTAACTGTTTGTATCAACCCTAAAAATATTTACACTTGGATTTTTTTACTCTCCCATACGACGGGATCGGAACTGTTTCTTCTAAACACAGGCTACCACGTAGCCTATCTGGGAGAGCAGTAATCCTCCCACTAACTAGATGTAAGCCAATCGCTGTTCTATTTTTATTTACTGCACCATGTATCTAGTCTTACTTGAACAATAAACTTTTATTTATTTATTATTTATTCTATGCAATCGCAATCACTTACAAACTCAGAAGGGTAATTGCGTAACGCACATAAAATGACAATTGATCGCATTTTCTTTCATTTTAACAGTTCAGCCACGTTAATTACCTACGTTTTTGAGCAGACAAATGTATTAAACCAATGAAGCAATGGATTAGAAATATCCTTCAAAACTGTCGGATTGTGATTAAAAATGTATCACGCGAAAATCGGTGCAGGAATCAGTGAGTAGGTATAATATACATACGACCTCGACAATTGTAGTAATGGGTAAGTAGGTAATCAAAGCATTCAGACAAATTGCCCAACCAATGTCCCAGATTGATATGCGGACCCCGAACAAATGGTAGTAAACTGAACCCAATTTTTATCAAACATGGACACGCTCAAATCTTCATTGTGCAGTGTTTAGCGTACATCGATGGGCTCGTGGGAGCTCACACGTGCACGGCTCGCGGTCCCCGACAACATAGCAATTCGATTTATATTAGTCGCAATTTAATATCGTTCTCGTTTCACATCGCATTTGACCGAAGTGCGGTTTCATCGAGGATTATGTTGAGTAAAGCTGCATACAGCATAGTTACAAATTCGACGATCGAATTAGCACGGCTGTTTAAATTGCAATAGTTATGTTTCATAAATAATGAGAAATGCTCGAATTAGCCAATGGTGGTGTTATGCCTACGTATAGTTTCTTGCTGCGAGCCAACGACGCGTAGCAGTTTACCCTAAAAGTGCTACGCTTCGTAGCCACATAGATAAAACTAAACGTCCAATGTACTCACTTATCCCAGCAAGACAGTTAACCGCTATACTAAAAGTATTTATCTGTCCAGAATGCATGTGGGTACTTACGAGTACATACCTATAGCTAATATAGGTAATAACAAAACTCCAATGGACTGGTTATTTCTTTTCCACATCACTACTTATACCAAGCGGGAAAGAGCCAGTTGGCAATAATAAGAAGACGATTACACTACGAGTTTTCTGTATCTACGAGTATTGTGCTCAATTGAAATGCAGTGAAGCGTAGATTTCGTAATATCAATATCTGGCGAGAGGCATCGAAAACAAAACCCGAACAAGTCAGGTGTGGCACTTCCATCTATAAATGCCCTCTTGTGAATGGTCGAATGAAGCTGTAATTAGGGGATATTTCCTAATGAATATTAAGGGGCGCAACCCTAACACGGCCAGCTCCTATTGTTAGCATTGTTGATTAAACACAATCATTTTTTTAATCGTTATCTACAATGGTATGTTTGTACTAAAGATAAATCTAAATAAAACTTTTGCCTTTTATATAATTTGATGCTTTATTTTTAATTAAGTGAGATAAGTAACTTGGTTGTATATGTGGCAGGATTAACAGTTAGATTTTACTTAGGTATGTATCATTACCACGTTGGAGATAAGTAAATTATAATAATGAGGAGGAATCATAAAGCCAATGAATTCTGTATCTCTGTAGTTTTAACTTCCAAAAATTTAATGAATAAGGTAACCCTACCTATGAAGATACTTACCTGCACCTAGGTGATCAAATAAAATCAAATAAGTAAGCAACTTTAGCCACTAGGACTTTTCTCTACATCTTTATTTTACCCATCTCAATATAAAAAAACTTAACACAAATCAAGCTAAGCTCCCCAACCGCTAACAACACTCACTTTCGACTCGATTAAGCGCATGACGATTTAATGTGACAACGCTCAGTCAGATAATACCTCCATTGTGGTCCAATTACATACATACGGTGCTTACAGCGAGGGAGAACAGCTGACAACTCTCAGGATCTCCACCCTTTTCTCTCGTACTATCTAATTAAATCAATCTTGTTATTAGTAGATTGCGTGCACTTGATTTTGATGCGGATTATTGGCTTTTGTTGTAATCAGCTCTTGGGTAAACGTTTACAGCCGGACATGACCTAATGACCGCCTCTATTGACTATGTAAGCATCAGAATATGTAACTACCTATTGTCATTAGTAAACAGCAAGGAGGACGCTCATCCTTTTTGACGCGGCCGTTGTAGATTCGTCGCGTACAGAATTAAAACTGCACCAACACTGTCGCTTGCGTTTATTAAATTGTAAACCGCAACACCGCTGCCGTCGTGTTCGGTATTGTACAGGGGAACCTGTCGGTCTGTGGTAACACTTTGATCTTAAACTGGCCTAGCGTACTATAGGAGTTTCGATGGAACAAGAGGTACGTTTCCCCATCTTTAGCGACGCCTGCGGGTCAAAGATGCAATTGTTTTGGATATTTCGAGCGTCAGGTTGCTTTTCCAATTCTCTCAGGAGATTTTTCTTGTCCGTAATTTTCAACTTCACCGCCCTCTGGCCTCGACGTTCTTTGTCTACAGAATAAAGGTGCTCAGCATTTTTATCCAAACGTATCCGCACAAAACTGTATTTGATATCCCTCATTAGGTCCCTAAGAACGTATCTACTACAATAATGATACAATTCAAACAATAGTAAGGTACGTTCAATAGAAACAAGTGAAATGAGAACAATCTGGCACGCATCCGCGGCTCTAGCCTAACGAGACGCATCATGCGAACTTTTATTTCTCCTTTATAGAAATAATAATGTGGCCTCTGGGTATTTTTGATAACAAAAATTGTTTTAGTGGTTGTAAGTATGCATACAAACTGCACGAGAAATACACAATCAAATTAATTTGATCTTAACACTACACCTAGGTAACCTATCCTACATTTACTCAGGTAGGTAAGCCCTACCTACCTACCTTGGTAGTTACCTACTTGGTTTATGGGTCCCTATGCATACCTCAGTCACCATCGTTACCTGTAAGTCTTTTTGACCGTCGAGGATTGCTCTCACGCTACCGCCGCCGCTACCGGCTAATAAGAAATCATGTAACTGAAGACGTCTTATCAGCTAGTTTAATTGTATTCCTTATCTTTCCGTAGATACTGAAATCGACAACGTAGGTACTGTACTTGCCTACGCTGTCAATAATTACATTTTAGAAAAGGTCAATCAAACTTAGGACCCGGACGATTCGATATTTAACCATCTCACCGTGAAAAATTAGTTGCAAGTGAGCTGTTAGTACGTGAGTTATAGTTTAACTACTCATCGTACAACCTACCTGATTAAAAATCACAGGATACGGAAGGCAGTGAGCTTCGGCTCGTGAATCAATCACTAATTGACCGGACATTATAGTAACGGACACCAATCCTACACCATATGTCGCCTCTCGCTTGCGAAGCGCTTCAATCCCAACGTTGTCGCACGCTCTATTTAAACACAAGGGTTCTGTGGGCGAAGCCTTCGCGAATTTTAGTAAAATTATTCGTATAAACTGGAGTTTTAACTTTAGAGTATCGGCCATTCGATTCAAATCACGGATATAATCAAACCTATGTTTTAAACAATTAATTTGCATGCTTTTGTATTATTACTTAATGTGTCCTGCACTGAAGTAGGTACCTGTAATACTGACGAAGAGAGTAAGTAGGTGTAGTTTGTAACTAAGTTTCGTAAAATAGATCTAAGAACCAATCATGAGAAGGCCATAAACCATGCTGCCTATCGTCCAATCGGATCAAGTAATTGGTATTATTGTTATAGGTACTTGACGGCACAATCGAATATCAATACATTTGGCTTGATCAAGTCGATTGGATCATGCCGATTAAAAAGTATATGGTGGTGGCCGAGATAACGTTTCTCATAACAGTGTCTTGTTTCTGAATTAGAGGAGTTACTAATGATACAAGTTTTATGTAGATACGTTTTTCAATCATTCGTGAATTTTTACGATAATCTTTTGGCGTAACCTAACCTAATCGTCAATTCTTTTATTAAATTGGTTGAAAACTGATTCCTTTTCATTAACCACTGTTTTGCACCACTTCACAGAATATTTTTTTGTTTTCTGTTTCTTTATCACGAGTAAAATTCCCAAGACGGCTAAAATATATTCGTTCGTCACAAGTAACGCCATTCAATTGTACTTACGTCACCCGCTGCCGACTGGAGAGTTTAAAATTATCTTTATGGATATACCTAAATGGACGAACTGCAGATTAGATCAAGCCCGGGGTTATTGCGTAACACACTATCCCGTTGTAATCGCATTCATTTTGACAGTTCAACAACTTTCATTGCGTTATTTACGTTCTTGAGCAGACAAATTTTCCGAACATATGGAGCACTGGATTAGCATTTTTTTTATTAGTATTCAGATTGTGATTAATTGTGTTTTATGCAATTAGGGTGCTGTTCCTATCCGTTTTATTAAAATCTAATATGCGGAACCCCAACTATATCATTGTCGGAATAATTTGTAAACTGTATCGGATAGCAAAATTATGAACGATTAAATAATCGTGATTCACCCTTGTGGCGCGGACAGGGTTTCACTCCGAGACACTTCCGGGACAATATGGTGCGGAATCGGAGCTCTTACAAGCGTAGTTTTCTCATGCCTCAAACACATAAGTAGGTGCCGGTACTGGGCACGCAGGAATTGCAAGGAATCCTTACTTGATTCGTGAGTTTAGTATTCGCGTGGGAAACTTGAGTTACTACAATGGAGCTGGGCGTTTTGAACAGGTAGGTAGATACTTCGTACTTATACTGGGGCCAGAGCTAGTAGTTTGCCAATTTAAAAGTATTACAGCATTAACAGACAATTGGGCTGTGCGGTGAGGCAGTCACATGATTCGCCTACCTACTCAATCGGTAGGTAGGTACTTTGTGAGGTCACTTCAAGACGATACCAAATTCCCAAAATCTTGAACATGGGAGCTGACGGTTAACTTTTGTTTTTGGCAGTGGCTCGCAGACGACGCAAGGAGAGCCGGCCTCGTCGACAGCGCACCACCTTCTCAGCACACCAGACTCTTCGGCTGGAGCTAGAGTACGCGAGGGGCGAATACGTGGCTAGGGCGAGAAGGTATGCAAGGTCAGGTGGGGAAAGTCGGCAATAGGCGTAGCACCAATTTCTATCTACAGACATCTTGGTAAAAAGAGAGACCCTCTTTTCACCAAGATGTCTGCTCGCTTGAACTAATAATAAGTACCAACTGTTGCACTGTTTATGTTTACCTACTTGAAGATTAATTCAAGATAGGTAATTCATAGTTGGACTTGGGTGATTGAATGTGTTTGTGATATCGATACCCAAAAATTGTAACTGAAGCATTCTATTTCAGGTGTGAATTAGCATCTGCTCTGTCGCTCAGCGAAACACAAGTCAAAATTTGGTTTCAAAATCGAAGAGCTAAAGACAAAAGGATTGAAAAGGCACAACTTGATCAACAATACAGGTAGGTTATCTACTAAGCTACACCTATTTAATAATTCCAGCCGAAAGACGTCCACTGGCCTCCCCCATACACAGTTTTAATAAAACCTACGATTCTGTTTATTTACCTGTTTTAGGTATATCTACAATATAACAATAGGTTGGTAGTAATAAGGTGAGCATTTTATACACGGGTAATCAATTCTCTGCACACAGAAAAGAGATGACCTCGAAATGCAAGGCTCATAATCTAGTGGCATTCCGGGCCATCAAGCTAGAACCGATACTAAATACACTAATGCCAAATTACCTGTGTGTGCACTTTCCCACGGAATTATTGACGTTCCTAATGTACGTGAGAAATTCCGCAGACTGCTAATCATTCACTCACAGCACTCATTCTTAGCAATGTACTGTAGAAGGTCTAGTACTTATTTTTTTTTTTTTTTGTGAATTTGAGGACTATGTGGGTCATTGTGTGTTTTTTTTTTCTTTCAGTTAGTTTTAATGATGCAGTTTGATGCAGCTTATGCGGCCTACCCCAATGTCATATCTTTAGTATTGTTCTTTGAATCGTTGAGCTGCACGATGACCGACAAATGCGTGGACTGACTTGACAGGTCCACTCAAATCTGTGTGGTTCTTTCCTCAAAAGACCATTTCAGACACCAGTCTACATGGTACTCGAATGATCTGACCAAGATTATTTTCGGATTTTTAAATACACTTTGGTATTGATAAGTAAACGATTCTGTCGGTTATTTAAAAAAAAAACTACTCTGGCATACATTTTGACCGCTTGGGTATTGCACTTTTCTATGAAACATCAGTTTTTTTTTTGAAAACCGATGACTTATTTCAACTCTAGGGGTTCCAGAAGCATGTACTGAATCCATGGTATCAGGAAGTGCGTCGATGTCCCTTCCACCCTGTATACAATGACATGACATGAAAATTTACTTTGTACAGTAATACAATATTTTAATAAGTGAAGACATGTGGATTTGTTGTTTTTTTTAAGTTTTTTTTTTTAGTTAGTTTTATTCTTGGTCTGGCACTTTCGAGTAATTTATGCGGCCTACCCAAATGTCCTTTCTTTGGTAATGTTCGTCGAATCGTTGAGCTCCTTAAGTTCTGTGTTGGGTTACATTTTGATAATGTAACATTATTGTATCTGTTATCTAGGGGGTCCAAACGCTTCCTGCCGGAGGCTCTACGCGGGAGTTGTGCGGTCCATGGCCCTTTACGGGGCACCGGTGTGGGCGCGTTCTTTGAGGCGCCGACCAGCCCGCCGGTTGAACGCGTCCCAAAGGGTCATGGCCATCCGGCTGGTCCGGGGATACCGCACGGTCTCCTGCGAGGCGGCGAGCCTCCTTGCCGGATTGCCGCCATGGGATCTGGAGGCAAAAGCCCTCGCGCACGTATGGGAGTGGCGCGAGGAGGCAAAACGCCGGGGTGTAACTCCGCTGCCGCGAGAAATCACGGTACAGCGGACAGAGCTCCGGCGGGATCTCATGGCGTCATGGAGGATGCGATTGTCGCAACCCAGTGCTGGGCACGCGACAATAGCGGCGGTAAGTCCCCTCTTTGAGGAGTGGCTGGAGAGGCGCCACGGCGTCCTCACCTTCCGCCTGACACAGGTCCTCACCGGACACGGTTGTTTCGGGAGGTTCCTGTTTCGCATAAGGCGGGAGGAAACGCCCGGGTGTCACCATTGTGTGGATCGCCCGGAGGACACGGTGGAGCATACAGTGGAGGTATGCCCAGCTTGGGCGGAGCACCGGAGTGTCCTCACGGAGGCGATTGGCGGCGGCGATCTCTCGCGTCCGGCCCTGGTCCAGGCCATGGTACGGAGCGAGAGGGAATGGAAAGCCGTCACCTCCTTTTGCGAAGCAGTAATGCTCGCTAAGGAGGAGGCGGAGCGCGTGAGGGAGAGAGCCTTGCGCCCTCACGCCTCCACTAGCCGCCGCAGGAGACGCCCTGGGCGTCGGGAGTCGCCTGCAGATTCCCGGCCACCGTAGGCGCGGGCTTGCGGACGGCGAGCAATGGGTAGCTCGCCGTCCGGTAAGGACCAGGCCCGGGTCGACGGCGCGTCGTGTTCCACGCGCGCCTCAAAGAGATGTCAGCACAATGTGACGGGGTCCGATAGGGCCGACGCCTCAGGGTCGCGGGTAATTCTAAAGAGAAAACCGTGGCCCTGGCACAGACAACTGAAGGAACACGGGTGGGTTTTAGTCAGTAAAAGTCTGACACACCCTCCCGCTCCACCCAGAGCGGGAGAAGTCATTTGATGATTTCCCACCCAAATAAAAAAAATAAGAAAATTGTATCTGTTACATCACATGTATACATGTGTTTCTTTTAAAAGAGTGTTAAAAACACTTATATCGGTTACAGTTTGAGTCCCTGCCTCAAAGTCTGTATGATTGACTTCAATTATGGCAATTTGAGGAAATCGTACATACTTTGAGGCAGGGACTTAAGAGCAGGGGACGCTCGAATTGTCCATACAAACGTAATACCTAAACCATTTGCAATTTAAGCATATTTTTATCATATTATGCTTATATTCGGATTTAGACAGTATTTATAGGTTCCTAAATCTTTTTTTTTTCAAAATACTTACCGAAAATGAAGTTTAAGCCAATTGTATTTCGCACTTTTTTACAGCGTAAATGACATGTTTTCTTATCGTTTTTTTGTACTATAAACAAACAAATCTGTAATGTTGTTGTATTAGAAACAAAGCTCATACTATCAAGTTACGAAAAGCCGAAAGAAACAGGAAAACATATTAAGTTTTCATTCATAATTTTTGGTACCTATTACGGAATACATCAAAATTTATCATACATTTTCAATAGCTAGGTAGTGCTATCGCGTCAAGCAAATATCAATAAGTGCGTGGTCGTACTGCTCACGGCAGTAGGTGTGTACCGCTCGGACAAGCACACACATTACCGCAACGTTATGGCCGCTGGGGTGTTCCGTGTTTATTGTCAGTGTTAGACGCAAAGAGTAATATAAGTTATATAGACGATTACTTTATTATCCTGTGCGTGCGTATTTATTTGCTTTCTAAATTGTATTGTAATATTTCTGACACAATTGACTTATGCTGTGAACTTGGATTTAGATTTGCCTTGTTATTTGGTATCGAGTAACCTAACCATTCTTACGAACTTTAGCTTTGCTTGCGGACTTATTATAAATCCGTAAGAGTTATTATTTACGATTTGGTTTGGTGGCCGACATGGACTCCGAACGTTGGGATGTATTTAATAGTTAGTATTATCCAATGAAATATTAAAAGTTACCTACCTACTACGTGCTTAGTTACTTAATAAGTGTTTTGCGTAGACACCCCCAAGCAATAAGTCGGTAATCATTTTTTTTTTTACTAAGTATATTTTCAAGGAGTCGAAGTATTGCGTTCATTGATACATCAACTGAAAGCATTTTCTTTGTGTAAATCAATTACGATGTCAAAATTAATTTATTTGTGGGAAATACTTTACAATTTAAGAAAATAAATATTGCAAAATTAAGACAAGTAAATTGTTTCAGTAATACATATACACATAATGCAGTAAGTTTTTGAAAATGTTGATACGTACCTAACGTTACAATACGGACTTATCTAACGTTATTTCTTACTAGCTTCCGCCCGCGGCCTCGCCCATGTGGAGTGTTGATGAAAAATAGCCTATGTTCTTCCCCAGGCTTCAAACACAGTTCATCGGATTAGCCGTGAAACGTCACAGCCCCACGTTGTGCACCAATCGCGGTGTCCGCGGTGTTCACGTACTTAGTTCGCAATAAACTTTTGGCTTTATTTTGACTTCAGTAACTTTTGAACCATCCGTCCAAATTAATAAGTGTAAAAAACAAAGTTTACCTGCATCAAACGCCAAAGGCGATAAAGGTATTCATTTTGATAATAAATAACTAAATAAACTGACTAACTGGCGAAATTTGGGTGTACTATAGCTACACCTCTGCCCAACCCTTCGCGGAAACAAGGCGTGATGTTATGTTTATGTTAACTAAATACTCTAAAATGTGTATTGTAAAAACAAAGAAGCAATTAATTTATGGGCTCACTATTTGGCTATATTAGCTTCCACATAAAAGGTAGATGTATGCATCGCGGACTTTTGTTCAGAATAACACATAGACTATAGCAGTAGTTTTTGCGTGAAAGCGTAACTAACATCCATCCTCACAAACTTTCATGTTTGAAGTAGTATAGTAGGTAGGATAGAAAGATTGGTAGGATAGTAGGATTTCAAACAAGATATGTTTTTTTTTGTGGTATTTTAGATTGATACAGTCTCAGTATCGTTGTGACGCAGTGGTGGCCCAGTGGTAAGTTCGAACCCAGGCAGGCACTTTACTTTGTGTAAATAATTTCATCACCACTGCTCTCAAAACGGTGAAGGAATACATCGTGAGGAAACAGGGCATGTCCTAGAACCAAAAAATCGAAGATATGTGACATCTACCAATCCGCACTGAGCCCGCGTGGTGGATTACGGCTCACTCCCTCTCAAAGGAGAGGGGGCCTGTGTCCCAGCAGTGGGTACGTTATAGGCTGGTTATGCTATTATGCAGTATCGTTACATACCGTTGTAGTCGAAAACGAGACCGGGGGACACATGATTATTTAATAATCAATTACTTACTTTTAAAAGCTTGTAAGTTCCCATAACGGTTTCAGCTGACTCAAAATAATTCGACAATAACCACGTTTTAACATTTTATTCATTCATTCATTTACGCCACTATGTCGGTAACAGCAACTTACGAAAATTCAATACTTACTTTACACAAAACAGTTTTGTATTGATACGTAAAGATACTTTTCTTGTCATAATTTTTGTTTTGAATTTCCCTACAATAAAAGTGTTATTCATTATATCTTTGTAAATCACATTACGAAAATTGAAAAACAAATTACTAAGATGTATCCCAACCCGAATGACGAATTCGACATAACAATAAAAAGTCCAATTTTAATGACTTATTGCTTGAGGGCATCGACTCAGCCCAAGAAAATGAAGACATTTTTTTCTTGGTTTGAGTTTCACACTAGTAGGTACCGAAAGTATATTTTGCATAAATTAGTATTTACCTACCTATCTTCCTGCCTATGAAGCGTCGTTATTTTTCGTTTCTTTAGACCATGTTCGCACGGACGAAAATATCTCAATCCGGGATTTTATCGCGCACTGCATTTTCAACTCTTTGTGTTGAGCATTGAGAATCTAACAGAGTGCTACCCAGCGCGTCGACTAAACACTGTTGGATTTTCAACTCTCGGTGCTAAGCAGTCCGTTGAAGATCCAATGCGCGAAACAATCCCGCCGCGATTTTTTACGGCGTAGGTAATTATCTCAATGACACTGAGGACCTAGACAAAGTATCATTCGTAACATTCGATTAGCGATGACGCTAGTAGAAAAGCCAAAAAATGTTTGGGGTTGACTTATGCTATCGAAACGTCGCGTGATCATAGGTCATATCATATTTCATTGATTATTTATTGTCATTATACATATAATCAAAGGTCATAGCGTAGTATCTTATTGAAGCGATAGCGGATAAAATAAATGGACAATCGTTTTGTGATTACAACAGTATCATAATATAAATAGTTATGCTTGATGCTTGTTGCTTGCTTTAAAATAAGTCAATATCATAAGCAACTGTTAAACGTTTTTTTGCAAGTTTGTTTACGCATGACTTTGAGAGTGAGGGTATAGGCCCTATACCCTATACTATAGGGAGTGCACCTATGTCTGCGCACACACTTGTGCGCTTTACTATATTGTGACCGAAATCGGTAAGGACCAGTACCCTAATTGCGTAATACACAATTGTGTATTACGCAGTTACGGTGCTGGTTTCATACAATACCCCTGATATGATGGTAATATCTAAAATGGCGAATTGTATTGATGTCTCAATAATCAGTTTGTCTAAATTGAGTAGATATTACATATATTATAATGGCTGAATAGTATAAATGATATTCATATTCATTAAATTGGCTGTAGCACATACATAACCATTCTGTATCGAGCTCAGTACTAAAACATTTCGTATTGTGTCGCATTTACTTTGCTTGCAAGGATTGTAATGTTATTTTAATTGTATAATAAAACTTTTGTTGATTATCATCTTATGCACGGTACTACAGATAAAAAGCTAAATTATATAAATCAGAGTGTTTAGTGTGGATCTTTGACACTCCTACTGCCATTATTGTATTATTCGTTTAGTCGATAATGTATGGTCACCATTATCAATTTTCGATTAATATTTTTTAAATAGATAAATCAGTAATAACAATGATGTATATGAAGTAAGAACACATCAAAATAAATGTTTGTACAAAATCCTTGTTATTTATTTTTATTATTCTTAGCACAGAATGCTATTATTTATATGTACGCTTATTTATTTAAATGTACCTAGAATATTTGTCTTTTATTTTGCATAACACTTTATTTTTTTACCTGTATTCATTATTACTTAGAGAGCAGTGGTGGCCCAGTGGTAACGGCCGCGACTTACGAGTTGTAGGTCTTAGGTTCGAACCCAGACAGGCGCTTTACTTTGTGCAATTTATTTCATCACTACTTTACTCAAAACGGTAAAGGAAAACATCAGAGAGACATATGAAGCCTTAACTTTTTTAAATGAAGTCCAAGGGAATAAATAATCTTATACCGGCTTAAAATGAATAAAGACAATAATAATAAATATCCCTGTAATTTATATTTACACGTCGTCGGCCGGTTCCCCTCAAAGACTGCGCGCGATGACGATGTATAGGTACCATAAGTAATTTATTCAAGAACACCGACAGCCTATAGGTACATTTAGGAAAGGTATGTATGACATATCTGCTAATTTTCTCTACAAGGCCTAGATTTCGAATTATTCTTATATGTTGATAGTTGATATGTTGTAGTTGATGAATGATAGGAACTAACTGTAAAGCACAGTACAGCTAATAATAGCTATCTATCTACGCACACAGACACACACACACGGCTGCGCACGCGTCCCTCGTTCGCCTTCTTTTGTCAAACAGAGATAGCAATATTCCGAATGAATTTTGTACTCGACTCGAAGTGTTATTACGCGCTTGTTACGTCGGCCCCTAAAACTGTAACCGTTTTGTATTTTTAACACTGTTTTTTAAACCAACTAGCCAGACATAACACATAACATAACGTCACGCCTGTTATCCCAGAAGGGTTAGGCAGAGGTGTACAGACAGTACACCCACATTTCAGTTGTCCCATGTTATAGGGGGCGAGCCTATTGCCAGACCTCACGGCAAAACTATAGCTTCGACCTTCCCTAAAATAAGCACTTATAAACCATGATTGGCCAAAATTACTGAGTGAGCAGTAGGTAACAAACACTGTAGGTACGGTCAGCGATAAAAGTCGATTATCGCTGCTACTTTCACAAATCATCTAAATTAACGCAAAAAAATTATACGGTTTTGCGTTCAGCATTTCATATTATAATAGCTAAGAGTTATAATTATTATTATTTTACTTCTTTCCCGATTTTAATTAAGTATACATATTTGAATAATTAAGATTTAAAAAACTAAAATGTTAACAAACTTTTGTCGCTGACTGCACGTAAAAGTACCTACCTAAAATGACTAAGCAGCGACACAATTGAACTTTATGTTGTTGTGTTGTGAACCGGTAAACGTACATTTGAATGCTGAAATCGATGAATAGTTATGTACTTCTCTACATAAACATAATTTCACACCTTTTCCTCGTGGGCAAGCAAGAATGGACCGGATTTTATCACCTACGTAGTCCGATTGCTTCTTCGACGTTCATACATATCGGTCGGACATACACACGGAACTTACGATTGTTGTCAACTTAACTGACCTATTTGAAGGGCATTAAAATAGACTTACCTATCTACGCCTTTTAAAAATCGCTGTATCTCTACTACAGATCGCTACCTACCTATTAGGTACGGTATAAGAAAAGCGTTTGGCGAAATAATTTCATAAATACTAAATACATACACCCACTTTCGAGTAGGTGCAGGCAAGCTATGCCAGAAACCGAAATAGAACACTTCATACGTATACCGTTTAGATTAATATATTTCTCTCTTTCTATAGACACTTGGCGGCTGCATCAGGCTTGTTCCCGACCGTGCTGTCTCCTTCATACTGCACTCCGCCGCCGTGCCCCTGCCTGCCAGTGCAGCACCCACCGACAATAAACGACAAATAATTATCTACATACATATATACTTTGTTGTAAGTAGTGTATAATTAGGGCTTTAAGATATGGTTTACAACTAACTTTTAGAGGCTATTGAACTTGCTCAATGATGCCAGATTGTTTTGTTTCATAAGCACAGTTCACTTGTTAGCGTGAACTGCGTGACATTTAAATGGTGTTTTAAAAAGTCGAACTTTGCTGGGATGAATGGCCGATGTATTTATTTCTACTTCTTGTGTAGTAATACCTACACATACAAATAAAATAAAAGGTTATAATTTTACAAACAGTTGCTAGTATAACTGTAAGCCTTAACCGGCCGCGGCCCAATAGATTTTATAAACAATTTTAAGTGAACGACCTACTTACAGGTCATTTATACGATTGTTATTTTAGTGCGATTGCTCTTGATAGCATCCACAGATATGCCAAAAAATTTTTTATATAAACCATTTTAAGCTGAATTAAATGTTTTATCGATTTCGCTTTGTGTTGAATAAATCTGTATTATCTATCTCAAATAGATACATAATAATGTATTGTACTAAATAAATTCGAAAAACGTTCCTAACTAGTAGAAATAATATATTCCTCAATAAATATGTATAATTAGTATAGTGTAAATAAACCTTAGGATACAATTAAGGAAGAGGATGTTGAAATAAAAAATGTGTTAGATTTTCAGTGGTTTTATTTGGATAGAGTCGACTTACCATGGCCTATTCCACGATGGAAGGCTCGCGCACGTGTAGAACAATCCATGGAAAATAGTGTTTATTTAATTGTATGCACACAAATAAAAACAATCATAACTCTACATTAAAACAACTTAACATTAGAAAGTTAACACATATCTTTAAGACATATAAATGATTATAATTTTTACTTTTAATGCTTATACAATTCATATTGTTGAATTAGATAGAATACCTATAATTATATTTTGTGTCAAGTGTCACATATTCAATTTGATTGCTCACGCTGAAAAACATTTTAGAAATGCTTAATAATAAATTCATGAAGTCATTTCCTATTTTTAACACCAAGATAATTCAATTAGCATTTTATTTTTACTCAATTGGTGCTCTCAAGTACACAGTCATGAATTATACTGTAACACAACACTGTCATTCAATAGTATATTTAATTATTTTGGAATGTTATAGCTATCTCTATCTAATCATGGACGATATTATTGAAAATAAAATTATAATCTACAAATAAACATTAAATGATTAACAGAAATAATATAAATCTCCTCACTTATGACTAAAAACGCAAATATTAATCTTATGCCACAGCTTTTACAGTATCATCCGATTGGACATGGACAGATTTTAATTTAAAATTGCATTACCTGACTAACACATAGCAGTGCGGAAAGTAATTAAAAGGTGGTAATTGAATTGTAAAAACTGTGATTTACGTGCTAAACGACTAACAATTATAGAAAAAATGAATCTAGTGCCTACACAGTACCTTATTGTGAACAAACCTTAATTGAAGAAGAAAAATAAAATTGTAAAATGACTATGTAATGCAGTCGCTTCACTAAGTCCGCTTGTCCCTCACTAGCTAGCTGACCGCCTGGCCTACCTCCCGTCACTACTCTACCGTCTGCCTGCCTAGCTTCAACTAAGCGCAACTTGAGACCTACATGTTAAAAAATACCTTCGTAAGTATACACCATACACATTCAAAATGTCAAATCCATGAAATTGTCACTGACATTATTACAAAAGAAAAATGTATGACACCGTCGTAATGTTTACAAATGTTGAATTAAATTAGTTATTGTATCAAATGGGATTTGGAATGTTTGAATTTTGAATAAGGTGTCCCTCGAACTAATCGCCACATTGTTACAATTCGATCAATGTCAAAATCGATCGCATACATAATAAGATAGCCTGCAGTTTTGTGACAGATGAGTAAAGCGTTATAGGATTCCGCGTCGATTAATAAAGGGACACCTGCAGGGCCTTATCAAGTCACGCATGTTTTGCACGTAAAATTATAATTATAATTTCCAAGTCAAATATTACGTGGATGCAACGAAATAATTAATAAGCTATCAGACGCTCGCAGGCTGTTTGCTAAGCACGCATGACTTGTAGGAGGCACTTAGTCGTTAATGCCAATATGCTCTTTCACTAAATTTCGAAAAGATTCGGAATCACTTTAGTTAATATGCAAGAGTAATGTAAATGTATAGGATATACTCACAAGAGGACTGCTGCGGCCTAGTAGCGGCGCTGGGCGGCGGGCTGCGCCTGCGCGTGGCTGTAGCCGGCGCCCGCGTCGCCGGTGCCACCCGCCGAGCCGTAGCCACCGCCGCCGCCACCTTCGAACCCATCGGCTTCTCAAAACTTTAGTATCTTTGAACTTTTCAACAATTTCGACACAGCCAAAAAGCCTCATTTGAACTCACAGTACATAGCAGTATAGGTATAGAACGTAAGTATATTTTGGTGACAGTATAAGGTACTATTTCTTTTTGAGACAATGATTTTGAGGCATTTTGATTCAAAGAAAGCACTGATAAAAACTTCATTAAAAAATGATTAATTCAGAAAGTGTACTAACTTGAATTATTATAAGGCTGAGGTCTGGAGGTATTGTAGTTTGGTCTCATCGGCCCACCGCCATATCCCTGCTGGTATCCACCACCAAAATTGTTATTAGGCTGGCTCCAGCCCCCTTGATCCCCATATCCCTGGTTGCTCCAATTTCCTCCAGAATTGCCAGAGTCCCATGGATTTTGGTTGCTCCATCCACCTTGTCCATATCCTGAATTGTAGCCGCCGCCATCTGGTTTTCAAAAGAAATTATTAATTTATTTCAATGTTGTTGATTTCAAACTAATGTCACATTTATGTAAAGTAGGCTATAACAGCCAAGAAAACAAGATTATTAAGATGATTCATAAATAAAGTGTGCTGCTTTTCTTGTCTATGATTAGCTTCATAAGCCAGAATCAGAATAGTTTGTGGTTTCATGAGCTGGTTTTCAAGTAAGTGTAGTTAGACAAGTATGGTGTACCTGAATTACCCCAGTCCTGGTTCTGCCGGTTGCCCCAGCTGCCACCGCCGCCGCCCCCGCCGCGCCCGCCGCCCCGCCGGCCCCCGCCGCCCCCGCTGCCGCCGCCGGGCCCTCCGGCCGCCATCTCAGACTTAGATAGGGCTTTCTTAACATCCAAGCGATGCCCTTTGACTTTGTGGTTAGGATGCGCTTGGAACAAAGACATATTTAAGAATTACTTTCTAGTTGTTAACATAAATTGATCTGAAGTGTGAAACAGCATGAGAATTTACTTAAAAGGTTTCATAGTTTATTTAAGTTTAGTATCATAATAAAATTAAAACAATGTATAAACTCACAGCATATCCTGTCAACCGGGTCATAGTCATCAAACTCCACAAATCCAAAGCCCCTCTTTTTCCCTGTATCCTTTTCAGTCACTAAGCTCACAGAAACAATGCTCCCATAAGAGCTAAAATACTCCTTTAAATCTTCTTCTTCTATATCTTGTTTCAGTCCTCCAACAAAGAGTTTCTTAACTGTAGCTGCAGCATCCGGTCTCTTTATTTCTTCTCTAGGCACAGCTCTTTTTGGCTCCACCACTCTGTAAGGATTGTTTAGAACTTTAGTAATGACCTTGACTTATGGATTGACATTTGAGAAACAAAATGTTTTTACAATGAAGGAATCCATACTCATAATTATTATCTGACTTGTTATATTACCTTCCATCTATTTTGTGTGGTCTATTTTTCTGTGCATCATCCACCATGTGTGCCCGGGAATAAGTGATAAATCCAAAGCCCCTTGACCGTTTGGTCTGAGGGTCTTTCATAACTACAACGTCTACAATTTCGCCCCATTGTTCATAGAACTCCTTCAGTGAAGAGTCATTAGTTCTGAAGTCAAGGCCTCCAATGAATAACTTCCGCAAATGCTCTGGTTCCTCCTATTATAAAAAATGTAGTTGACATTAAGATGTGACAATAAAATAAAATAAACATTTTACACAATAATCTAAATGGTCAGCAGTTATGTCTTAATTGCTTAGTGCAATGGCATTCCTAAAATTATACATTGTTGACAGATGCCTGTTTGCAGTTGAATGTTTGTAATGAATGTATCATGGGTATTTTTATCAGTTCACTAGTGACTCGCTCATGCTTTGCACAGGTGTAATTTACTGATGTGGTGACATGTCAAAACATTTTGATCTCTGAATATTGAATGTCCAGCAGTCTCTACAGACTGACTTCTTTCAGCTGAAATAATGATTATACATGAACCTACCAGAATCAATTCTCTAAGTTATCATGAAAAGCGGATTCACATCTATTGTAAAGTTTAGACCAACTAAGCAATCACACAGACAGACATGAAAAGCGACTTTGTGTCTTTTGTTTTTATATTATTATCTAGCAATTAGATACAAAAAGGGTTCTCCTTCGATAACTTTGGAACATTTTTTTTTAATTCTACATTTTTGACGAATCATCTAGGTTGATATGCCTAAAGTGACTTTCACATAAACTTTCACAAATGCAGGGCCGATTGGATTAGAATGTTCGAGTATTACTACGAATACTACACAAAAAAGAAACGAATAATAACCAAAGCCTTGCCACGGTGTTCACGTCAGACAATTTTTTTAGTTCCGACCTTTTGTTTTATTGGACAAGACCTTACACAAATTTCAATGTTCTAGCTTTTCCCAAAGGTTTACTTCTACATTCCCTGTAAGTTCATTAAATAAATCAAACAAATAAAATTCTCAATAAAAATTACTTACGTAGTCATCACCACCTCCGCTTGGTTTCATTGCTTCTGCCACAATTTAAACCAACAGGTTTTGTAACAAAAATTTAAAAATATTCTTTGTTAGTAAGTTCCGGTATGTATTTGCATGCCAATTACCTATAAATGCAGAAATCTATGATACCGCAAAATCAAAATGCACTAGACAAAATTGAAATGCTCAAATGCTGAATGGAATGAAAGAAAAAAAGTAACTGTCAAACTAAAAATCAAATGTCAAATCATATAACGTCACGTCACATAGACAAGAGAGCTTTTTTTTAAGATTTCATAAAAAAACACTCGAGCTGGAATCAAACCCGTTTCACCGGCCGCTTTCTCTACCATGAAAACCATCTGTGCGAGCCTCTGCGAACATTCTGGAAGCGCTACAACGCCATGGCAGTCCCAACAGCTGCTGTTGGGACTGCCATGGCATGCTGTTGAACAGCATCCTAAAAGCATTATTAAATTGAACACGCAGGACGTTGTAGGCTCGGCGCGTGTATGACACCCACAGGCCACTCGTGTAAAATGATTGACAGAACGCCTTAAAAAGGGTTACTTTGATGTCTGTAGTACAACGAGCGAACCTGTGGGCAAGCATGTTGCTCCTCAGTCCTCACAGGCAAAGCCCTGCGCTCCCTTTCTATATCGGAGTCATCTCTTAGGTCACTCGTGACAATGTGGCCAAGGTACCTAAAACTATCGACAACCATATTATCTAAAAGCGCCCGCTGTAGGCACGAGCACGCGTTTAGGCTCACCGAACAAAAAGATTTTGATATTAAGATTGATGGGTTTCATTCCTGTTTTTCTTTTCGAAGCATGACCTCAATTTCGAAGGAATTAAGAATAAAACATAATTCCTTCGAAATTGAGGTCCTTGCCCTACTATCCGTAGTTTTGAATTTGTACCTAAATTACGCCACAATCATGTTCATCTACACGCGAATATTTAATTTGAAATAAAAAAAAACGGGCCGGTGTTTCTTAGGAACTTTGACACGTTCAAATTTTGAACTCCCCCTACTACCAACTAGTAGAGCAGCAAGCTGTCCAAAATAAAAAATTCTGTCATAATTAATTTTGGCTATTCGCGAGTCTTACGAACATACCCTGTTCTTGCCTTTCAGATGCCCTTCAGACCCCATTATTTTAGGATTGAAAACTATAAGCTCGTCATAGGTGGCAGCACTGCACATTTTGTTCTGTGTTGTAATGCCAACAAATGCATTTTTCGTTCTTTCTTTCACTATTATCAAGACAACAAGATCATTTACGTATTTGTATGCGACTTGGAGTGTAGCACTTTAAAAGAAGAATTAAAGAAAAAAGAAGTGAAGCGCCTACCACCGATAAAAAAAACCTATAGTGGAAAAGGAAATAGTATTTGAAAAACTTATCATTTATAGGTTACTAGCTGTTGGCCGCTCCGGTATGAAAAGTAGCCTATTTCCTTCACCAGGATGCTATCTATCTCCTTGCCAAATTTTATTGAAATCCGTTCAGTGGTTTAGGCGTGAAAAGGTAACATACATACAGAGTTACTTTCGAATTTATTATATAAAGTTAGGATTTGGATTAGGATTTTGTTGAAGACTGGAGGCGTACAACAGATTTATCCCTGATCGGAGTTGAAAACCAAACGAAGATAATCTCTCGAGAGAGATTTAACGCTAATTTAAACACACAGACACAGACCTATTAAGTCTGTGCAGACACACCTTTAAAAAAAACATAATATCACATCACAAGTGCCTGTAGATAATGAAGACAGACTAAGTTCTCATAGGAGCATCACCTTTATGCGAATTTCTCCCTTAAAAGTTATCAGGTTTTTAAAGGATAGCACATAGTCCCGACGAAATATCGCGTTTCCAGGTTTTTCCTGAGAGCTTTCTCCCACAGTTTTCGCCTTGTTAGCATCTTTGGCAAATGACTTTGGGTGACTTGGCTCCTTAGATTTTTGCAGTCAACATCAGGGTGCAGCGGGGCATATTAATAATTAACGCGTAAAAGAAGTCACTTGTTAATATAAAATTATGGATACAAATACAGCTAGCAGTCACATTCTTAGACGATGGATAGTCGCGATATCTGAAGTGAGCAACTGGCAGTTTTAACCCCCCTTAATAATTTTTTTTTTAACTTATTGAAGATTGCTTGCTATCCATAATTAAATTGGATTGCACTGTAGAGTGATTTTGACATAATACCTTTCTATATGTCTTCTATAAATCTTCTTTAAGTAATACGTAAGACGTTTCCATCGGGTTCATGTCTTGCACTGGCCCGTTCTTAATGGATGGAGGACAGTGACTTTGATCGTTGGCGACTCGCTGCGGGGGACGATTCTCAAGTGGGGTTTCTATCGCCGTGCACGGTGACGTTCAGTTTTATTATTAACTTATATATAGTGGCTATTAAGATGACCTAATTTAGTTAACACATTTTTGTTGAATTTGGTTTGGTTGTTTAGTTCACCGTCTACGGAAGTCTCAAAAGACTGTGATTCAGATTGACACTGGCGTGACGTTGTCGTCAAACGTCGTCGCGAACTTCGCTATTGCTTGTCGTTGTTTCCATTTCCTTCTTTTAGGCGTGGCTTCGGTTGAGAACGGTTGTGCTTGTATTGTATTGCCGGTCTGATTTCGCGTTCTAAAAAGGTCTTGTCGTTTGAGTTATTTCATTAATAGGTTTAATTGTGTGTATAAAAGAATAATCCAACATGAGGCCGCAGCAAAACGGTGGCGACGACGGTTTTGTAAGTATCTTTATCGATTAATATTTCAACCTTGCCGTGCTGCTTTGTCCACTTGCTAGTCTGTTTGACTTTTGTCTTCATAAATATTTAAAAAATCAGTATTTGTTCACGTTCGAGTTTCGATGGTTAAAATTCTTGGTGAAAATCGGCTAATTACATGTCCCCGAATTCACGCTGTCCGCCATTTTGTTGACGCCGCGTCCTACTTTCAGGATGAGCCCGAGGTGCACCGGAAGATCTTCATCGGTGGTCTCAACTACCGAACCACTGATGAGTCGCTAAAGTCGCATTTCGAGAAATGGGGAGAAATTGTGGATGTCGTCGTTATGAAAGATCCCAAGACAAAGAGGTCGCGTGGCTTTGGTTTCATTACTTACTCAAAAGCGCACATGGTTGATGATGCGCAAAACAATAGGCCGCATCGCATCGATGGCCGGTAAGTTATTAACAGCATTCCTTAACCTTATTACTGCAGCCCAGCTATATGAAAGCTTGAAACTTCTCTTTCATATCGTTCTATGCTGCAGAGAGCATAAGACACTGCTTGGTGAATGTCGCGTGCAATTTTGTTCACGTGGCATTTTCTGTGGGGTCAACATTTCATTAATCTTTCTATTAGCTTGTCCTGTGTTGTAAGAATTTATCTATATAAGATATCTTTTCCTACAGTGTTGTGGAAACCAAGCGTGCTGTAGCAAGGCAAGATATTAAAAACCCTGAAGCTGGTGCTACTGTGAAGAAACTGTTTATTGGTGGCATCAAAGATGACCATGACGATGAACAACTCCGAGAGTACTTCTCAAGCTATGGCACGGTTCAGAATGTTAGCATTGTCACTGATAAAAGCACAGGAAAGAAGCGCGGCTTTGGTTTTGTTGAATTTGACGACTATGACCCTGTTGACAAAGTATGCTGTAAGTATTGTTTTACTGCACAAATTTTTATACATTAATTCCCACAATTTTGCCCCAGATCTGAACGATTAGTGGCAGAGTCTGGCTTCTCTAATTGTGGATATTAACTATTGATTTTAGCTATACCTGACTACTTTTTTAGTGGTAGATTATGGTACGCAAGTCAATAAACACTTTCTCAAAATACATCATGCAAATTTCTTTAGTTAACATTGTTTGCTAATGATTTCATCTGTTTACAGTGAATGGCCCACACAAAATTAATGGTAAACAACTGGATGTCAAGAAAGCCCTTCCTAAAGATGGTGCTGAACAAAGAGGAGGAGGAGGAAGACAAGGTCCAGGTGGCAGAAGTGACAACTGGGGTAATGGTGGCGGTATGTATACTCATCATCTAGTGGTCCATATTTCACTGATGCATTATTTGGCGTAACTTAAGGATTTCAATCTTCATTTACAGGTGGCTATGGCGGTGGTAACCAAGGTGGATGGAACAATTCCAATCCTTGGGATAACAACCAAGGAGGAGGTTGGGGCGGCAGTCAGGGTGGTGGCGGCGGCGGGGGCTATGGGGGTGGCGGGAACGGCCGCGGGGGCTGGGGCAACCAGGACTTTGGCAATTATAGCCAGCAGGCTTACAGTGGCGGTCCCACTAGGAACCAACAGTACGGCGGTAATAACCGCTCCACGCCCTACAACATGAACCAGGGCGGCGGCGGCGGCGGAGGTGGCGGTGGCTACGGCAGCGGTGGTGGCGGCGGTGGCAACAACTACGGCGGGGGCCAGGGCAGAGGAGGGCGTTTCTAAACTATGTAAGTATAGATTTCTCACCATAACAATCACTATCCATCTCACACCACAAGAATTCATAAACTATTCTTAGAAACAATTCCCATTACCACCTTTAGGAGGAAGTTGTGTAGATTTTGGATTCTCTATTGACCCTAGGTTTATGATTGAGCACTACATAGCATTAATTAAGAATAGGAAATGATAGCTACAGATATTTAGTAATGAATAGTACTGTTAAATCCCATGATTAATGCTATGAAGGTAGCCTGTATTGTTAGTTTGTAACTGTTACATGTCTGATTAAAGGTTTTTTCAATCTCTAGGTTTCGTGCTAAGTACACTAGTAAAGCAGTGTTAACCGCTAGTGTAGGCAGTACGCTCCGGAGCACTAGATACACACCTCATGGTCCGCCCGCGAGACCACCTAGGAGAAGGCGTCAGGAAAACCAATAGAATTGTAGCTGGAGCTCTTGACTCTTTTTAACTTTTAGAAGAATATGATTAGAATACTTTGATATGTGTACTGAATTGTAAGATGGTCTTCTATTTATTGTAGTACCTAGACCTAGGTACTTATCGTGACATACTTTTAAGGATATAGAAATGTAAAAATGAGAATTATTTGCGTTTTTTACGAATTAAGTACAATTTAGGATAAATCTGTAAGAAACCCTCATATAGACGCTAGGTGAACGAGATCAGAGTTTAGTTGACATAGATCATGAAGAATCGTGATTATTTTAATTTTCTGACCTTACTCAGTATTAAGTTCTCAAATAGCTGTTATATGATTATTAGGTTTAGAATTATGGACTTTTAGGCTAATATAATGTAAAAATAAACTTTAATACAAAAAATAGTAGGGTTGTTTCTTTAGATCTGTACATATTCCTCTTTTTTTTTTTTTTTTTTTGTCAGTGCTACACAAGTTGTGCAAATTCTATGAAGTAAGTAACCTTACTAAAATAGTTATGCTGACTTACTTAATTATAGATAATGATGTAGATGAATAAATAAACAATTTGTATGTCTTGCATAGTTATTGTTGTACATTTTACCTACTTATTTCGACCCTAGAACTTGCAATGAAGGATTTAGTTAACCATCTGCATTCAAAAGGGAAGATGTCATTATTGAAACTGTTGTGCTTTAGCAAACAGTAATATATTGTATGGTGTGTTATATATGTGACGGTATTACCGTTAGCTAACGGCATGTAGAAGTCGTAGACCTCGTACAACCAGTGTACATTGAACGCGATAGATGTCAATGATACGGATATTTCCGAGCAAGATCAAACTAAGTACGAGTAGGTAATGTATTTAGAAAGGTATGTAGTCTAATTAGGTGTCCATTTTCGTATTATTTTTTGTGATTAGGTAGGCATTTATTTGCGATTATTTATTATCTATCCATTCGTGATTATATACATTGCAGTACTTGTCAGCATTGAAATTCTTTGTCGATTAAAATGTCTGGTTATTTGTTAGATTGAACTACAAGGCATTGGAGCATAGGTGTCCTGTCAACAATTTGTACACCGCAGAGTTAAATAGCTTACCTCTTGATTTCTAAGAACTCTAGTCAGATAACCTTGCAATGAAGTTATTTCTATGGTTTCATTAATTGGATTACCTGCTACAAACTCATTCCAACAGTCTCGCATAATAATATCGCATTCTTCTGCGACACGAGGAAACTAAAGTTAATAATGTGGCTATTAAGTAAGATTTCAAAAGTGCAGAGAATGGTAGTGTAAGCTCAGCTTAGACGTGTCCTCACGAAAAAAAAAACAGCTATTCGTCTGCTAATCTCCCACAACTTAGATAAGCACAAAAGAATTGCAAAGTATATTTTCAACAGACCTGTTTCAGCCTACTGCTCTTCGAAACTTTTTCCTGTGTTCAATGTTATTTTTATTTCAGTTACCTGTGATCAATTTAGTTTTAATTTTTCAAGTTTTGTTTCGTCTTGAGATAGATTGTAGGCATTCCATATTAACTTTTCATTTCTAATCTGTTAATTTTATTTCCATGATGAACTTCGGGAGCATCGGGGTCTAAACGATCTGCGAAGTTCCTTTCCTCGCAGGTAAGTTTGATAAGTTGGCATAAATATTATTAACGTCGATGGCTTTGCATTATCCTGTTTGAAAAAAAATAAAGATTTATCAAAATACCTACTTGTTTCTTTTATTCATCTTCAATGACAATCTGGAATTCGATATTCGACAAGTCACGTCCTCAGTGTCAAGTGACTTATTATTATTTATTTATTTAACCACATAAACGGACAAGAAGATTAAAGAGAACAGAAAAGAACGTACCGTAAAATGGGGTGAATAGAATTGTAAGGGGGGAATAGAAAAAAAAGCGAGACTTACAATGTACGTTGCATTTAATGCTCTCACGGTGCTCAATGAAATTAGCTAACGGTAAAACGGGGTGAATAGAAACGAAACCTTTAAAAAGGATTTTAACATTGAAATACTAGTTTGTTGCCAACAAGGGCACTTAATCGTTAATTATAATACAGTCAATAAATAAGAGACATTTTTGGCAACAAACAATTATTTCAATGTTAAAATCCCCTTTAAAATTTCGTTTCTATTCACCCCGTTTTACGGTACATTTGATTTTTTAAATACGGTAACATTGATTCTGCTACGGCAACATCGTTATGATAGTGAAGTCGTTCATAAATGTGAAAAATAATGTCTCAAAGTGGAAGGGGTGAGTAGCAATACGACTGGGGTGATTAGAATTATCATTGCTAGGGCTGCTACGCAAAATTATACCTTATACTTTTTTATACATATGGAAGATTGTAGGTACCTACTGACAGTAGTTTTATTATATTTTCATTCGTATTGAAAATAAATGTTTATTTTGTTTTTGGACAATGCCACACATTTATAAACCTGAACTGACGGACTAAACATAATTTTTCAGTAAAATTCAGTTATGTTTATTAAATGTTTTTTTTTTTGTATGGGTCGAATGGCCCTAATTGTTTTTGCATTGAAAATACAATTTACTATCCCTGTTCTATTTTTAAAGTTAATGGTACTATAATAAATAATTTGTAGGTGTATGTTAGGTACCTACAAAAATAAATTTCGACAACCCTAGCATTTTTTTCTACTGACCCCCTTTTTGACTCCATTCATCCATATCGCGGGTAAATAGAAAACTCGCAGATATTGGTAATTTATTAAATAAATGACGAGAAAATTAAGTTAGTCTTTCATTGAAAACAGTTTATTACACTTTAACTCACAAGACAATGACTGCTACCTTCGGAATTTGCTAAAAACATACTGAAATTTCGATTCAAAAGTTGAAAACTTTTCTATTCACCCCATTTTACGGTACAAAGGTAATGCTAATTTCTAAAGGAATCTCTTCCAGCATTCCTGCAATAGGAGAGTATATGATAGATGTAGACGTGTGTAATAGTAAAAGAAATCAAATACATAAAAACGTAACAATTCACTAATTAAAAAATAAACATACTATGTTAAAATATACTTACGTACATAGGTACATACTTCTAAAATAACATTTCTACCTACCTTATTCGAAGCATAATTAAACAATTGAGATAGGCTGAACCTTGTTTCCTGTGCCTTTTTGCACTTTACGTTTCTAGTGACATAGCTCTGTCTCGCTCTCATGACGTCACCAGGTCAGAGAGGGGAGCGCACTTTTGAGTGCGCGCGACTCGTCTTGTTCATTGGCTGATTGACTTTAGCACCAGGCAGAAATTACTATTATGCTTCGAATAAGGTAAGTAGTTTAATAAGCGTTTTATTTCAGGTAAAACGCCGATATTAAACCACTTGACCGTTATTCGAAGCATAATTAAACAATTGAGATGTCTGTTATCGCCCGGTGACGCTCATGACGAATGCCAATGTGTAGGGAAAGATTAAGAAAAAAATAAAATAAAGATATAGCAATTTTTGAGAGTAAAATTATTAATCAGCACCCTAATTGCGTAACACATTTTCGTAAACGATTACGATTAATCCGTTTGATTTTGACAGTTCAACAACATTCATTGCGTTTTGTACATTGTTGAGCAGATTTTTTATCGAACCTATGAAGCAATGGGTTAAAAATCTGTTTCAAAACGATTCAGATTCCGATTGGTTTTGTATTACGCAATTAGGGTACAGGTTGTATTAATATTAATATTTTACTAATTATTATAAGCTCAATCTATATGTGATATATATAACACTGGTCAACACAAGTCTTGTTTCCTTTATTTTTTTTTCTGTTATTGGGTATTTCTATGGCCCTGAATATGAAAAAAATACTGGAAGATTGCTAACAGCTTCAGTTTTTGAAATATAGAGTTTTATTATTTTGATAAAAAAGTACAGAAAATTAATAAATGATGTTAACAAAATTTCTATTGAACACTATCAAATGATCTTTTATACGATTTTCTTAAATGAACGACTTTAGGTAGATCACGTTGCAAACTCCAGCAGTAGTCTGCCATCATATGTGAGTCCCACCGCCCCTGATACCGCTGTTCCATTGTTCGAAGATCCTGATGGAATCTTTCACCCTGCTCCTCACTAAAATCACCTAGATTTTGTGGAAATCGGTCTAAATGTGAGTGCAGGAAGTGGATTTTTATGCTCATGTTGCACCCTAACTCTTGCAAGTTCGATAGCATGGACTCGACAAGATTTTTTTCTCGGGTACGATAAAATGTAATGTTGGTTTCCGGAGTGAGCAATTTTTTCTCTTTTATACGAGATGCTAAAATCTCAGGAGCTTCTTACGGTAAGTTTAGATCGCATACTAAGTCATTTAGTTCTTTCTGATTAAATGGTTGAGGTTCTTGGATACATTTGTAGTCTGAATCAGAGTCTTCACTTGATGTATTTCGTTCGGGTTCACAGGAATTTGGATCATCAGAAGATTTAGATGTGCTGGGCTGTACCTCTCGTGGTTTTAATTGAGGTCGTTGAGCAGAAGGTAAGTTAGGATATGACCACTTATTTCGGTTTCCAGGGTTAATTCCGTTTATTTTCACTACGCAGAAGTAGCAATCGTCATGATGATTTCGAGGTTCTCGCCAAATCATGGGTGTTACGAACATTACTGCATCTCTTTTTCCACTGGACCATAACCGTAGACATACTACACATTTCTGGCATACAATATGTGGAACCCATGGCTTGTCCTGATTACACAATTTTATTTTAAAGTATTGATGATACGCAGTTTTTACAAAGTCCGATATAGGTTTTCGATATTTTGCAAATACATATTCACCACAAATGTAGCAAAAAGAATAAGGATTAAGTACACAACACCTTCTTGACGAAGCCATATCGAAAACAACAACAAAATATATTTCAATGTCCAATAAAAAACGCAACTATAAGTAAAAATAGTAATGGAGGGTAGTTAGCTGTAACTCAAAAACAAAAGCTGTGAGAGAAAAATTGTTACCATATTTAAAAAATACGCGTTAGTTTGAGATAGAAACAAAAAAAAAAATTAAAGGAAACGCGTTTTTTTTTTTTTGTTGACCAGTGTAATATATAATAATACATAAAATCAACTAGTTACATAATTCACTATAATACAGGGTTAAAGAGAGCAGTAATGCTGTTACTCCTACAAGAGCCCAAAACCTGTCGTTTATAAAATCGAATGAAAGTGTTTGAGGACCTCCAACCTCTTGTCCAACCAATTCTTGGAAGCAACAGCAGAACGGACACTGCCAGGAGTAGCAACTACCTGCCTGACGCATTACAGTTTTAATCCAGCCTTCAATAACAGTCCGTGAGGCTGCACGAGCTGTACCTCTCTTAATGATAAACAGGTTAGGACATTTAGCTTCCTGACGTCTAGTGGAAAGCAATGATACAGTCTGTTCAACCCAGTATACGGGGTCCAAGTTCTTATTATCATTATTTTTAAATAACCTCCATCCTGATTGCCTATGGTCAGATGAATCAGTCTTAGACCCAAAGGCTGGCCACAAAGTTACACAATTATGCTCTGGTGAGTTATTATAATCATCGTTATCGATCATCAGGAGTGTCAAATCATGAATACGCCTACCAGAACAGAGTACTAAGAGGGCAGCGGCTTGACTCGATACATCAATAATATTGTAATGATTTATCGTTCTATTGCCAAGAAAACATGCTAAATCATCAATATTCCACACGGGTAACTTAGAAATTGTTGGTTTTTTAATTGAAATCGATTTCAAAATATGTTTCACCAAAATATGATTACTTAGAACACCTGAATCATTTACATTACAAAAGGTGGAGACTACAGACTTATGGTACAATATTGTATTATATGACAGTTTATGTTTATTATGTAGATCAGCCAGAAAACGAGCTAGATCAGATCCTGAAGGGTTCTTAGGGTTAATATTACTAGTTCTACACCATGAAACCCAGCGGTTCCAAGCTGGTTTGTAAGTTATCAGAGTGGAATCGCGAAAAAACTTTTTAAAAGATCCATCTGAGAATTATTCCAATTACTTAAATTATGTGTCCACCCCCACATTTCCACACTTCCAGCACTATATCCTGGACGCGAGGAGGTGGCAGTCCCGCTGACACATCGATCAATACTTTGTTCAGGTTCTGTATTGTGTACGCTGGGGCCAGAGCCCGGGCTTTGAGATCCCCGCGCCAAAATACTCTCTCCCATCTCGGTGCAAGTAAATTCCCGATGCCTGATTGAGGTAGCTCAAGACTCTGGGTATGAGAAACGGGGGCGCGAACACCCATGCCAGATCGAATTTCCAAGCTATCGAGAATGCGTCGTGGGCTACAGCTTGTTTGTCGTTCTGATCTTTCGATACGTAATGAGGGACTACGTGGGCGTTGCTGGAAGCAAACAGGACTACTTGGGGAATACCCCATTTTAGGAATATTATCCTGGTGATCCGCGATAGGTGGTCGGCATGGTTGTTGTACCTCCCCGGAATGTAGTACACGTTGATATGAATTTGGTACTGATCTATCATACAAAACAGGTCGTATGTTATGTCCATCAATCGCGAGGATTTCGTTCCCCCTTCGTGACGGAGATATGCTACTACCGTGCGATTGTCGCATTGTATGGTGACCGTAGAGTGGCTCAGATAGACGGCATGACTTTGAAAGACCTTGAATATTGCCAACATTTCTTTTACATTGCAGTGACAATTCTTCTCGTTCTGGGACCACGTTCCCCATAGGGACTGGTTGTCCATCTGGGCACCCCAGCCTAAGTCGGAGGCATCCGTCGTGATAAAATGTGTCGCTGGTGCGTGGTGTAGAATTGACGGATGATGCAAGTTGTGGCTCCATCACTGTAGGTCGCCTATTGCATCTACAGGTACAGTTTATACCTTGACAGAATTGTTCCATTGTAGTGAATTTAATAATTTAAATAGAGCTCGATAATGCAATCTCCCTCTTCGGACAACAAAACTTGCAAAGTTTAGTGCTCCTATTTCGCTCTGCAACTTCTTTAGGTCTGTCTTCCCCAAATCTATGATTTCGCGTATCTTCGCTTGTAATGAGGGTACTTTTTCTGTTGGCAGACGTTTGAGATTTATCCCACAGTACTCCTAGGTAAACCAGGGATTTTTGTGGTGTTAGGATAGATTTTTCGAAATTTATTTGCCAACACAAAAATTGTAATGTTTTTACGAGAAGACACACATGGCCAGCGAGAACTATTGGGTCTTGGTGGGCTAGAAGGAAATCGTCGAGAAATACCAATATTCTCACACCTTGGCTTCTCATTACTTGGGCAATCCAATTTGTCAAGCTGGCAATAGCTTTTGGAGCCGTGCTGAGACCGAAAGGTAGGCAGGTCATCTGAAGAAGCTGTTTTTCGTAAATAAGGCGTAAGAAGCGGCTGTGAGGGTTGGCTACGTTTAGATGAAAATAAGCCTGTGAGATGTCCAGCTTGCACATCTAGTCCTTAGGCTGAATGAAATCTGGGACTCTGAACACATTTATCAGACTGAAAGGGGAGGTCAGTACGAATTTGTTTAAAGCCTTTACATTGAAAATCGGTAGGGGTGACCCATCGCTCTTTGGTACTACAAAGAGGGTAGATAAGAAACTTGGTGTTGGGTTTGCAATTTCCAGAATTCCTTGTTTTTTTTTTTTTGATAACTAAGGTCATTTCTGGTGACACAGGTGTGTGAAACGACTTTTCTTCTAATGTGGGCTTTAATTATTGGAGGTTTTTGTTGAAAAGGTATACGGTACCCTTGAATTATTTGAATAAGGAAATCTGGTGCTTGCGTTTCCTTCCAACGATCGACGAAATTCGATAACTGACCGGCTTGAAATATTTTCATGTCAATATTTACTTCTCTTGGCATTGAAGCCTGAAGGTGATGACCTTCGCTTATTTTCACCACGTTTGTGAGCTTGGTATCTTTGGTTTTATCTTGCCCCGCGGGAGCGAAAGGAACCTCTATCCCCTGTGCCTCTACCCTGCTGAGGATAGTTGTAATACGCATGTACCGGTCCTTGCAAAGGACACTGTATATTATGCTGTAAAAAGCCACCCTGTGAGCGGACGTTACAGTTCTGACAGCCTTGTGAAGGCATGCTTGAGTTAAAGTTCTTACCCTGCGAGGGTGGAACTGAATATTGCCCCTGCGAGGGACGTATGAGCCATTTTCCAACTTGCGAAGTTGAGGCATTACCATAAGCAGACTTTGTAGATGAACCAGCCGATCTAGAAGCAGGCCAGAAGGCCTTTTTGATACCACCAGCTTTTTCTAATGCAACAACTAACTGCTCAGAATTAGATAAGCTAACCTCAGACGGAGATATTTTCCTAATTTCAAGTCCTAGGAAGTAACAGGAATTTTTGTTATTTTGGACCTTTATTTTAAATTGCTTCTTTAAATTCTCCAGAAAAACATCGATTAGTGCCTGGGAAGTGCCAGCAATCATGCCATTGTCAACATATATGGGCTAGAAGTAGTCTGCCTTCTCCCTTTTTCATAGAGAATATACAAGGATCTTCTCCAGATTTGAACCCTTGTTCGAGAAGAAAGCCTTTGATGCAATTGTTCCAACGGTGCTTGTTTGAGTCCATATAAGCTGCGTTTCATTTTGCATACTTTGCTAGTTCCATCGTTGTATCCTTCAGGCTGTTTGACGTAAATTTCTTCATTTAAACTTCCATAAAGAAATGCGGTAGATACATCAAATTGCGCAAGCATCATATTATCTCGAGTTGCAATACTTAGCTAGCGTCCTGATCGAGTTCTTTTGCGACGGGACTAAATGTTTTCTCATAGTCAACGCCTTTCTTATGAGATTAACCCACAGCTACTAGTCTGGCTTTATACTTCTCGATATTTCCAATCGAGTTTCGTTTAATCTTGTAAATCCATTAAGTTGAAATAGCTTTGCGTCCTTAAGGTAATGGCATTATTAAGTCCCAAGTTGGGTTATCTTTCAGGGATCTTATTTCATCATCCATGGCATTTCGCCATTTATTTTTATCAACAGACTTCATCGCATCTTTGAACGTCTTTGGTTCTTCTTCATGATCATAGACCTTTTCAGCACAATTAAGAACAAAATCATCAAATCTATCTGGTGGTTTGATTGTTGAAAGTTCTCTTAAAGATATTCTATGTTGAACTTGTTCTCGACGTTGATCAAAATGAACGTCTTCTTGAGATTGAATATCTTCTCTTAATATTTCATCTCTAGACTCATTTTGTAAATCTGTATCAAGACGCGGTAAAATACTTTCAGATGATGAAGTGTCATCAAAATCACAGTCAGACTCAACAGTATCAAAATAAACAGAGTCATTAATTGGATCAATAGGTACATGATTTGATTCAACAGTTTCTTGACTGTGTCCAATCTGTGAATCTTCTTCCGCTAAAAGGCTGTGTCTGTGGTGCAATAGAGGGTATTGGTATATCAAAATTGTTTTTGTCTACCCTAGGTGCCTCCACTGCTGTCTGATCTATAGGTTTTTCTATGAGAGGGCGTTCATCAAAAATCACGTCTCTCGATCTGCTAAGCCTATAATTTTCCTTAGACCATATTCGATAGCCATCATCTTCATCATATCCGATTAGTATGCCTTTTTCAGTTTTCTTACAAAGTTTCTTTCGCCTTTGTCGAAACAAAGGCGAAAGAAACGAAGAAGGTATGTGTGCATAACACGTCGATCCAATTAACCTCAAGTGTTTGATGCTTGGTTTCTTTCCATAAAATAATTCGAAAGGTGACTTTCCTTCAACTGTTGTCGGTCCCGTTCGATTAAGTATGTAGGCAGAAGTATTAATTAATTCCGCCCATAGTCCTTGTGGTATTTCACCATGAGCATGCATAACTGCCCTAGCAGTTTCTACTATTCCTATTATCTCGTTCCGAGCATCCATTTTTAAGTTTGCTGTGAACTTCGCTTTTGTATTTTATAAAGTAGACATACCGAGAGTAATCATGTTTGAAAACAACAAAGTTTCGAAATTTGGAAATTGAGTACATAAAAGGTCCACACCCATCAGAGTGAATAAGCTCTCCAGGCTTCGTCGCTCGTTCCTGTGTTCCGAACTTCAACCTGTGTGCTTTGCCGTCCTTCCGTTCGGGTCCAATTTTATGTTAAATTCCTTTTCTACTATTTTTTTACATGTTTTTTGTTTTGATGTCCTAAACGTTCATGATACAGTTGTAGCGATTGTGAATTTGTGACAAGATTTACTTCTTGCATTGGTGTGACAATTTTAACATTAAGTATATAAAGCCCACTAAGCTTTCTTCGCTTTCCGTTCACTATTTCTTTACCGTTTACCTTCAATGTACATGATTCTGTGCGTCTTGTCTTGAGCAGCAAGAACTGAAAATAAGTTTCTGTTTAAATCTGGAATAAACCATACATCTTTTAATAGAAGTGGTTCGACTCGTCCATTCACATGAGCATCAAGGCGTATAGTTCCTTTGCCAATAGCATTGATTGTCTGTCCAGTTGCTGTAGTGATAGTGTGATTATTTTTAAAATATTCAAAGCTTTCAAATAAGTCAGACCTGTACCCTAATTGCGTAACACACAATCAATCGGAATCTGAATCGTTTTGTAACAGATTGCTAATCCATTGCTTCATAAATACGATAAAAAATATGCTCAACAATGTGAATAACGCAATGAATGTTGTTGAACTGTCAAAATCAAACAGATTAGTCGTAGTTGTTTATGAAAATGTGTTCCGCAATTAGGCTGCTGTTCGTGACATGACTAGTTGCGTCATTGTCTACGTACCAACTATTTTTACCTGCTTCTTTTGTATCTTCAACAGACAGAACTGTTAAATTCATGTTGTTCACACTACTGGCCGAATTCTAGGGTGGCCTCCCGTCGGAAATCCATTTATGACATTTCATGACAATATGACCGACCTGTCCTATTTATATTATGAATATGAATATTTATGAATATTTGCACTTTAATTCCTTTTTCTTAAAGTAGTTCTTACTCTTCTCAGATTATACTACAAGTGCTTTCACATTAGTACTACACTCTGCTTTATTTATTAGCGCTCTTTTCGTTTCTATCCTGTTTTGCCAACTTGACTTAAATGCAAAACACTGTTCCGGAAGTGTATCCAGTATCTTGCAAATTACTAGTATTACTGGTAAAGTATTTCTAATTCAGTATCCAGGTCGTAGAACAAAGGTTTTACTGCTGATAGATGTGTGGCCATATCATGCACAGGATCTTTTTGGTAGCTGAAGAACTTCATGCCTAAGTCGTAGCTCTTATCTTCTGTAGCTCCGTCACATATCCCTTGCTGTGCTAAATCTCATCACCTTGTGCAACATGTCATATTTGCTGCTAGTACTAATTGTGCAGTGTTATCTAACGTTTTAAATTTTTCTGACTCTTTCTTATATTTGTACATTATTTCGGGTGTGGCCGATGCTCCAGGATGATTAGGCATTTTAATTGTACCCTTTATAACATCCGTTGTACCTGGATAACTTTTAAGTAATCGAGTAATCATGAATTTCCACGTTTGCCAATTCTGTCCATCCAATTTGTGTATTTCTATCTTTGCCCCAGCTACAGACTGCATGATGACGATCATAAATTTTACTATTCGTTGGTCCAGTTCGACTTCATGTAAAATTCAAGTTTCTCACTTTTATTTTGCTATCCACCCGTTTAGGATTTAGCCTCGGGCAACTCAGCGCTCTGCTACCATATTAAAGAAATATAAATAGAGGCATTATTTAAATAGCTGGACAGCAACATTAGGTAGAAAAAATGACTTTTGCTTAATTCATGTTAATATAAGATCTCTAATGAAACACTTTAATGAGTTGTCAGTTAGTTTAAAGAATAGTTTACAATATATTGATATAATAGTTATTACGGAACCAAATATAAATTTTGAGTGTCTGGGTTTCTATAAGATTAATGGGTACACAGTAAATAGTTTCACCCGCACCGGGGGAGGGGTATCAGTGTATGCGCGGGAGACGCTCGCGGCTCAGGTGATCGAGTCGCAGATACCTACTCAAATGCGCTCCGCGGAGTGTGTCCATTCATTCAGGTACGTCAACGAGCAAGTATATTTAATTTCCATTTATAGCCCGCCTAAAATAAATAAGCGGATAAAATAGTACAATTTATTGACGAATTTCCTAATTTGCTTAAATAACATACCACAGAGCACTAAAGTGATTTCATGCGGCGATATGAACATTAACTTACTTAAACAAAAGGATAGACAAGTAACTTTGTATGAAGACCTTTAAGCCGAATATGGGTTTACAAAATGTATAGATCGAGTCACTCGTAGCGAAATTGTCATGGGTAGTTTAGTAGAATCATGCTTGGATCACATTTATATTCGAGCGCCTCTTGCACACATGCAATCAGCTATAATACGAACCAAAATATCCGATCATTACCCAGTAGCGGTATCAGTAGAATGGGACCGCGCTCCATTTGATAGCCAGAACGCCACTATACCTACGAGTGCGACCGCGCAATCCTCATACTCGACTCGCAGCTCGCAGGCGCTCACTGAGCCTGCGAGACGGCGGCGTGTCCTTGATAATGGCGCGGTGCGGGAGAAATTATCGTGCATAGATTTAGATAATCACTTGCTGATTGAATGTCCTGTAAGATTATATGAAGCTTTCAGACAAATATTTACTGATATTTATGAGTCTTGCTATATAAATAAAATTATTAACAAAGGAGTCCGAAATAATAAAAGCTGGATATCGAGAGATCATAAGAAATTATTGTTAGAAAGGGACAGACTTTTTACAATATGGAGTAATGAACCAAAGAGTATGGTTAAATGTTTAGAATACGCTAGATATAGGAACAAATGCTATAAAGTATTAACTAAATGTAAAAATAAATACGATAGGCAAAGTATTATAGAATGTAACAATAACATAAAAAAGTTATGGGATAGAATAAATGTGATGATGGGGAAGAATAAACGTGGGAAAGAATGTAATATTAAATAACATTAAGATGAAAGACAGTGTGAAAGATATTTGTGATAGGTTCTCGTCAACATTAACAAGCGAAATTGAAAATATAAAACACGATTGTGATGTGAAATGGATAGACAGAAGTACATATGTCAAGGAGAAGAGTGTGTGTATGCGATGGCGACCGGTGAACAGTCAGGATGTCAAGAAAGTTATAACAGATATGAATGCAGATGAGTCAGCCGGAAGCGATCTCATACGCATTTCTGATCTTAAATATTTGGTCAATATAGTAAGTCCCGTGCTCGCACATCTTATCAATTTATCTGTAAGGACATATACATGTCCGAGCAAGCTAAAGGAGGCAATAGTGCATCCTATTTTTAAAAAAGGTGATCGTAAAACATTATCCAATTACAGGCCAATTGCTATATGTATTATCAAGTGTAGACAAAATATTAGAAAAATGTATTGTTAATCAACTAGGAAATTATCTTAAAAAAAATAGCATTATTAGTAAAAGCCAACACGGATTTCAAAAGAGTAAAAGTTCGACCACACTGTTATCTAAGTTTAGTGACGAAATAAATAATAAAAAGCAATTTGTAGTAGTAGTAGTTTAACATTTTAAAAGGGCATTTGATACATTAGAAACAAATACTTTATTAAATGCAATGGAGGAGTGCGGGTGGGGGAACCACTTAACAACTGGTTTAGGGACTATCTCACGAAGAGATATTACCGCGTAAAGGTGGACGAGTAGTACAGTGACGCGAGGGAGGTGAGGTGCGGGGTGCCTTAGGGCGCGGGATGCGGGCCTGTATGCTACCATAAGCACGTCAATAGCTTGTGAGGCGTTTTACGCAGCTGCTTAGCGTACAAGAACGCGGATGACCTGCGTGTGCTGCGCGCCGGCACCGACATCGCTTATACTTGTCGACTCGTGCAGCATGACGTAGACCGAGTTGTTAAATGGTCACACGACAACGGTATAATCCTAAACGCGGATAAAGCTAAGCTAAGCTGTAATTAGTATTGTAAGCAACTAAGTTGTAATACGCTCGCCATATTTACTACCACCTGGCGCACTACCTTCAATGATAAATGATAAATGATTTTATTTCTGTAAATAGGTTTGTACAAACACTTTTACACGTTAATCATATTTTAAAAACTAGGTGAGATCGGCATTTCCTATCTGACTACTCTGAGAAGAAACGCCGAAACAAACTCAGAGGTCACAGGCTCTTCTAAAGTCCAGACATAATCTTGGTCAGGTCATGTGAAGACCATGTGGATTGATATCTGAAATGGTCTTTCGAGGAAAGAAACACACAGAATGAGTGGACCTGTCCAGTCAGTGCACGCATTTGTCAGTTGTCATGCAGCTCAACACAGAACTAAAGGAGCTAAACGATTCGACGAACATTACCAAAGAAAGGACATTTGGGTAGGCCGCATAAATTACTCAAACTGCCAGACCATGATTAAAACTAATAATTAAAAAAAACAATAAATCCACAATGTCTTCACATTCACAATAATTATAATAGTATAATCCTTTACAAAGTAAATGTCATTGCATATATAAAGTGCATCAATGTCAAAGTGTAAATAAAATATGAAAATAATCTTGGTCATATCATATGAGGACTATGTAGACTGGTGTCTGAAATGGTCTTTTGAGGAAAGAACCACACGGATTTGAGTGGACCTGTCCAGTCAGTGCACGCATTTGTCAATCATCGTGCAGCTCAACTCAGAACTAAGGAGCTCAACGATCCGACGAACAATACAAAAGAAAGGACATTTGGGGAGGCCGCGTAAAGTACTCAAACAGCCAGACCATCATCATTAAAAGTGTTTATACAAGTCCGTTCATCATACAACTCATAAAGTCGTTTTCTACTTTTATGTATACCAATGGTAGCCCAGTCACTGAAGGAAGCATTACTATTAACCGAAAATGTCTTCGGAATGAAAGTATTATCAAATTGTGTTGTGTAATTGTGTTTTGAAAAAAGCATTATATTGTTGATTAGAGTGATCATTAGTTGAAAAAAGTGGTAAATTACTTAGAAGTTTAGTTTTAAATGTTTCCAAACGATTATTAGTTTTTGGATTATCAGTGATATCTTTTTTTTTTGTTTTTTTGTTAATATTTGAAATAGTGACCAACTGTCCGCAATGATCTGAGTCTATTAAATTAATAATTTCCTTGTGGGTTGGTATAACATCTGTATAAACATTATCTAGGCATGTGGCACTAGTGGGAGTTATTCTAGTGGGCTCCAATGTACACACATGAGTTTACTTGCATTCATAATAACTACGTTAACTGTAATTGTAAACCAATTGTACGCGATAAATGTCTAACTTAACTCGGAGTAAAAGTTCACGAGAACTTTTCATGGTCAAACCACATTGAGTACTTATGTAATAAACTTAGAATATTGCTTGGTAAATTTTACCATCTAAGCTACAAAGTGCCAAGCAGTACCCTAAAGTGCCTTTATCTGCAATTAGTTGACCCATTATTAAGTTACGCCCTCGACTGCTATGGTCTCACATTCAAAACTAACTAAGAAAGATTGGAAGCGCAACAAATTAGATTTTTAAAGCTATTAGTGAGTAAGAAAACTAAAAATAAATGTAAAGATGATTATAATAAGTTATTTAAAATTTGCAAAATACTTCCGATTAGCTTAAAACATAAATACCTACTTCTTGTTGACAGTCATGGCAGCTGGGAGCGTTTTACTCGCTAGTTACCCATAACCACGCAACTAGGATGGTATCAGCAGGTAAAGTTGATGTACCTAGAATTACAAATTATTTTGGCGACCGAACGCTTGATAAAAGTGTACCATACCTTCTCAACCAATTGCCTGCTGATATAAGGAGTCAGGAAATAAAAAGTAAATTTGCCAAATTACTTGCAGTTCTTTTACAGGAGTCTGTAAGCGATGATCCTGGGAAAGTGGTATATTGTTGAGAGATAACAAGTTATTAAGTAGTTTTGTTAGATAACAAGTCATTTGATAAGAGTAAAACTTTTATAGTTTTTTTTTTCAGTATTCTCTATTCATACTTACATGTAAGTTAACATGTTATTGTTTTTAAACTTTATAAGTGTAATAAGTTGGAATTAAGTGTCCGCACTAATAAACCTTTTGTTCCGTTCCCGCAGACAAACCGTGAAAACGGTTTTGCGGGGCATTGTTCTTAAGTTAAGACTTTTACAAACTTTGGTAATGATCAATAAATAATAAAAATAATAGATATTAATGAAACACAGGAATCAGTTATAACCAAACTAAAGCTAGGAGGGCCTCAAAATACAAACTTCTTTCTGCATCCTACTGACGTTTTTGAGGTAGACAAAATAATCTCAAATCTGAGAAACGACAGTGCCCCAGGCCCGGATAACTTTACACCAACACTTATTAAACAAATAAAAAGTGAAATCATAATTCCATTCACACATATTATAAACCTTAGCTTAGACTCAGGCATATTTCCTAACAAATGGAAAGAGGCACAGGTCACTCCAGTACATAAGAGTGGTTCAAAACAAAACCCAACTAACTATAGACCCATTTCACTGTTAGCAATATTCTCTAAAATTCTTGAAAAAATTGTCAATAAACGACTCACCTCATACCTATTTTCCAACGATAGAATATCTAACAAGCAATTTGGCTTCAGATAGGGAAAATCCACAGAAGATGCAGTAAGTCTCTTAGCTAATCTTGTAACTTCTTATTTAGATGACAATGAAAAAAGCATAGGAATATTCCTAGACCTTGCAAAAGCTTTCGACACCGTTGCCATTCCTATACTTCTAAAAAAGCTCGAGACGATTGGTATAAGAGGACTGCCACTCAAATGGTTTGAGACCTACCTTTCTAACAGTAGTCATAGCACCGTAGAATTTGGAGTGCCTCAAGGTAGTGTCTTGGGCCCGACACTATTTATCATTTATATTTAATGATATTCATCAAGCCATTACATAAAATGCAGAGGTCATCTGCTATGCAGATGACACGGCTATTATTTTTCATAACAAATCTTGGGTAACAGTCCGTAAAGAAGCCCAAACTGGTTTAACTAGTTTCAAAAACTGGCTCGACCTTAACCTTCTTTCACTTAATATAAAAAAACGAACTACATCTGTTTCCATAAAACTCTCTCATCAGCACCAAAACTTCCTTTACAGCTTCAAATCCACCCTTCAACTTGCAGTTCAACTCCCTGCACCTGTGAGGAAATTAAAAAAGTTGAATCTCTCTCAAATACTTAGGGGTTCTGTTAGATCAACGTCTTTCATTCAGACCTCATATCGACTTGGTAGCTAAACGAATCAGAAAGCTGATTCACGTAATTAAACTATTACGTAACTCGGCCAGCAAAAAGATCTTACACCTGGTGTATGTGGCATTATGTGAGTCAGTTCTCTGCTACTGCATACCAGTATGGGGCGGAGTCGGTATAACCTCAATGATACAATTGTAAAGAGCCCAAAGATCAGTGCTTAAGGTTATGTATAGAAAACACTTTCGCTATCCTACAGATCACTTGTATAAAGAAGCATCAGTCCTTAATATCCGATAGTTATACATCCTTAAATTAGTACTAAAACAACACAGAATAACAATCCAATCCAAACGAATTTACAAATGTCCACTTACTGTAGTAAAAACCGCCTATGCACAACATATGCAAGAATTTATGCTCAGTTTCGTTTACAATAAATTTTCAAAAAATTTTTACATCAAAAATTTAAGAACGAACCAAGTTAAAAAGATAATTAAACAATGGCTGTTAGCTCAAACCTACACAGAAACGGATGCCTTCGTTAGAGTAATTTTAGAACATATTTATAACAAACACTTTATACCACTCACACACACACACACACACACACTCATATCACTCTCACACTACCTCCGGCATACATAAAATTAGTTAAACACATTCCTTCGACATATCAAATTTCAAACAATTGTTGTAACAATCATACTTTTTTTTTTTTTTTTGTTATACGTAAAATTATCAAAACAATTACTAATATATACATTTACAATTAAACGACCCTGAAATTTCAAATTGTTCAAAACTCTTAAGGACTCCACGAGACAGGCTCGACCTAGTGTGGAGTCCACAAGTATTAAAATTGTGTTTCCTTTGTTACTATAATTTTAGGAATAATTTACTTTCTACTTTAGTTATAAGGAAATGTAAGAACACGATTTGGCTAATAAAATATTTATTTATTTATTTAAGAAGTGACACCACTGTTACGATTCTTTTTAAGAATGTCCAATCTGGTAATGTCCAGCTCTGAAGTTAGAGCAAAATTACAATGAAGATGAGAGGGATAACTTTCCATATGTATCAAAAACTGGTTGGTTCATTTATGTACCTAGCTGTTGCAACAAGACCAGACATAATGTTTTCAGTAAGTTACTTAAGCCAGTTCAACAACTGTTATGACTTAAGTCACTGGTAAGTAGTAAAAAGAGTTATAAGTAAGTTACCTAAATGTACCGAAGAGCATATTTTTAAGATACAAGAAAACAGGAACGTCAACGGTTCTTACGGGTATGGCCGACGCGACGCAGACTGGGCGGTATGCACTATTGATCGCAGATCATATACCCGTTATATTTTTAAGTATTGTGGCGGTCTTATTAGTAACGAGACAAAGGAGCAGAGAGTGGTCGCATTGTCAACAGCCGAAGCCGAATACATGGCAATGACAGAAGCTACGAAGGAAGCAATATGATCACAGGAAAAATATCAAAACAACATTTGTGTTGCATAAAGGAAAATTTTATAATAACCGTTTGCCGCACAGGGTTAGTGAGCTATTTAATTATATGCAAAAAAATCGCAAATAATTCAGCAGTCAATGCGTACACACACAGCTCAGTAAAGGTAATAAAGCGTTCTTTCCGAAACTACTATGAAGAGATAGCGCATGGAGGAGCAGATGCTCATATACGCAAAAACATGCAGTCACAAACCACAATCCAAAACAATAGGAAAGAACTGAACGGAACTGAAAGACACATTTTCTTTATCATTGACAATCACACTCAGTCACCTTAAGATCTCCAGATTAAAATACGTACCTGCTCTGACTTCCCTGACACCCAACTATTCTTGTTTAAAATCTGCAAAGTAAGTAGCAATAAATACCTTGGTGTTATGCTTGACCAAAGTCTATCGTGGCACATGCACCTAGAACAATTTTTTTTTGCACCAACAACAGAATAGTGAATAGAGTCAGGAAATTAATATGGAACTTTAAATCTCTTCGCCACGTAGCTACTAAAGACCATTACCAACAAATTTACGTGTCTCTGGGTCAATCCATATTGACGTACTGTTTGCCAATTTGGGGTGGAGCAAAAAAAACAACGTTTTTAGAACTAGAGAAGGCGCAGAGGGTCTTTTGTTCCGTGCAGAGGTGAATAATAATTAGTGTACGAAACTAATTATTTTGTTTTAAGAGCAGGAACTAGGTATTTTGTTTTAAGAGCAGGGCGACGTCTGAATTTTCCAGACAAACGTAATACCGAAACCATTTGCAATTTAAGCATATTTCCACCACATTATGCTTATATTCGGATGAAGACAGTATTTATCTAGGTTCCTACATCTTTGTTTTTGAAAAATACTTGCCTAAAATGAAGTAAGCTAATTGGATTTCGCACTTTTTTACAGCGTAAATGACATGTTTTCTTATCGTTTTTTCAGTACTTTAAACAATATTATCTGTAATGTTGTTGTATTAGAAACATAGCTTATATTATCTTGTTGCAAAAAGTCGAAAAAAAAAAGAAAAAAGATTAAGTTTTAATTCATTATTTTTGGTATTACGGAACACATCAAAATTTATCACAATTTTTCATTACCTAGTAGTGCTATCGCGTCAAGCAAATGTCAATGTGTGCGTGGTCGTACTGCTCAGGGTTGTAGTAGTGTATCGCACAAGCACACACATAACCGATTTACCGCAACGTCTTGCCCGCCGCGCGCCGGGGTTTTCCGTGTTTGTTGTCAGTGTTAGACGATTACTTTATTGTCCTGGGCGTGCGTATTTATTTGCATAATTGTATTGTAATATTTTTGACACTATTGACTTATAAATGCTGTGAACTTGGATTTAGATTGGCCTTATATTTGGTATCGAGTAACCTAACCATTGATACATCAACTGAAATTTTCTTTGTGTAATTCAATTACGAAGTCAACATTAATTTATGTGTGAAAAATACTTACAATACGCAATTTAAGAAAATAAATATTACAAAAATAAAACAAGTAAATTGTTTAAGTACACAATAATGCAGTAAATTTAAAAAGTAGCCTAAGTTCATCAGACATAATTTCGGCTTCTACTGGTTAAATAATTTTTCAAATTGGTCCAGTAGTTTCGTAGCCTATTCAATACAAACAAACAATCAAATCTTTACTCTTTATAATATTAGTATAGACAAATCACACAATCTTTATAAATTATAGTCTGTGTGTTATTATGTGTGTTATATATTGCATGTACAAACGCAATTAATTAATAGCGACATTGATGTGCCGTTATTTTTAGAAAAGTTAAGGTAAACTCAGTGTTCTTGATATGAAGTTGCCATTTTTAATTTTAGGCAACAATAAAATATAAGTGTTTGTGTGGCACCATCCAAATCTCTTCCCTTCATCGCCCCCAGGACACAAACTAGGAGGAAGAATAAAGTAGCTCCAGAAACCCCAGTCAAAACTACATTTGCTACATGACAACACCCAAAGCAATCTTCTCGCTTATACAATTCTCAACAAAATTTTCACCATATACCCACCCTATGACATAGGTACCGCGACTGCAAAAAGACACTGAATGGCGAAAGAGTTAGTTACGAAGAAATCGAGGCTATGCTCCGTATAATCACATAACTCCCAAAATAACTAAAATACAGATCACACAAATCACACCTTCCACACCAACATTCACACCCCTACATAGCACACGCCGCCAACTTACATATACACCCCCCTAACACACACACGTTACACTGTTTTTGTACTTTTTGTATTGCTAAAAACCATTGGCAAGCTTTCAAAGTTATCTAAGTATTGTATATTCTCTCACACATATGTATAGTATATGTAAACGTGAAGAGCGGATCCACCTTAATACAAGCAAATCTTTGCTTAAAAGGTGATTCCAAAACGTAACAATGTAATCCCCTCCCGACCCTTGCTCGAGCCAGCCCGCGCCGCTGAGCCTGTAGCTTTAAATTCGTCCCTAAATCACTCAAATCCAGATCCAGCTAGTCCCTTGCTGCCCTCTTCCAGCGACGCCCTAAGCCGAGGTTCGTACCCCACAGGGGGTGCCCTTAGCGTTGTCGCTTAGTTTTTAAGTTAGTACATAAGTTTAAGTCCTGGCTGGAGGCCTTAATTTATTAGGGCAACCACAGGCAAGTCCGTCTAAGCAGACGACAACCTCATAGATGCCATTTATAAACTTGACCTACGAGATGCCATTTATAAAAAAAGTAACATTTAGGAATTTTATGAAACAAACATTATTATTTTTAATATCTGTCAATAAACAATTGCCATGAATAAAAAATTTATGGTGAAAATCATTTCTATCATTAAATCGTTAACTAATGATTTTATGCAACAAATATATGCATTCTTAGGTATACCTAATATATGTGTTTTTTTTACGTTTAAGTTTTTTTTTTTCTATTTCTTAATAATTAATTATCATTTCAATATTTGTGTTATTTTACAAAATGTCAACTTCTAAAGACGTAATTGCGTATAGTTTACGATTTTATTACGTTTACTTATTAAAATCTCTTTATTGATATAATTAATTAATCCGAAGTTCTATAAATAGTACACTTACATGAAAATAAATGGCTTAGTTGCCTTATTACGTGGTACAAATTCTATAACAGAAAAACAAAAAAAGTATGCTGTACGAAATCTGCCCTTCATCTTTAATCAAATTTTACTATTTAGTACCGCCGTTGAAAAAAAAATTACCTCTTGGGTTTGCAACATGCAATAAGTACCTACTTTAAAAAAAAATTAAATCAAAATTAAACTTACCATCACCAACACAGATCTAGAAATCTTTATAGTATGTACCTAGATAAGACCATCGAATTCGATGTACTGAACTATCTTGTTGTCGTGGTTGTAACTACATTTTACTCATAAAGAAATAAGTTTACTCTACTTTAATCAGGTTATGGGCAAATTGTATTGACTTTTATTAGCAACTTAACTAAATTATAACACTCCGTCATCAGGAAAACGAAGGGAAATATTGTTTAGTCTAGAAGTTCTTATGGCAATTATCGTAACTAAGTGCCGACGTCATTAATGTAACTAAACACGTCCAGCACAACTAAAACGCGTTCAAGAGCTGGCAGTGTCGATATTCCATAGAAAATAATGACACTGACAGCTCTTAAACGTAGTTTATGTACTGATTTATGGATTCTAGCGAACAGAGCGCGAAACTACTGCGCACCGGCACGAATTTCAGCTCAAACGTATGCCAGCAAGTACTTATAAGCTGTCTTATAAAAAAACAGGAAGGCCGAAGATTGTAATAATAATTTAAAAGACTTATGCTCAGTTCCTATAAACAAAAACGAATCGTTTTGCTTACCAATGGTAGCATTTTTTTTTGCCAAACTAAGCATTTAAAGAGATTCGTAAGCTTATATTACCTGTGATAGCAGCAGATACAATAAGAGTTAATTTTAACCAATAACGGTCCGTAAATTATAGGAATCTGCTATTAACTGAACTTGCTTGATCGAAGGGAACTTGTATAAAAAATCCAAAAAGCTTTTTTATTTAGCACATATAATTTCTTCCCTTTTTGGCAGTACTACCACTACGCTAAATTGATCTAAAGTGATAATTTTAATAATCTGCCGTCATCTCTTAAGCTCATAGAAGTGAGATGGTCACTTCTTATTAAAAAAATCAATTTTGTTCTATACATTTTGGGCGAAGGTATTGCACTTGACTATGAAACAGGGGTACTGAATCCGTGGTTAACAGGTTGCGCATCGATGTCCTTGCCACCCCGTATTGTGGCAATCGCGCTCTTATAGACTTTTTATTATTTTAAAGCGCTTTGTTTTATACGCCCCCACATCCGGTACTATTTGGTTCTGGTCTAGCACTTTCCGGTTGGTCCGGCTCTGTCCGGATCCTATCCAGCACCATACGGTTCATGCTCTACATTTTTCGCGGTATTATGGTCTGTCCAGGTCGAGTCCGGCATTTTTCAGATGGTATCTGCCATTGTCCGGTCCCCATCCGGAAAACTGTCAGGTGCCTCGTTCGAAGCTATCAGAAACTTCCAAATGCATCATGATTAGGGTTGCCATATTCCGCTAGGGTCTTGTCGGGACGTTCTAGAATGGGATGAATAAAAATACTAAATTTTGTTAAATTAATTCTAATCTTTATTTTAAAAATAAAATCTATTTGTTTTAAAGGTTAGACATATGATCGTTTTTTTCTCATTATTGGCAGAAGTACACTTGGGAGCAAATAAATCGAGCCACTTCCTTTTTCACGCATTATGGTTATTATTTTTGGTATTATGGAACGCATCGATTCGAAACATATATCGCCTAAAAGGGTATTTAATAACCTTTACAATGAGGGTAGTTAGTTGTCAAAATTTCATTTTAATTAAAGTTTAAAGGGTAGAATAAAATTATCGCATTTAATTTGCTTATGACATTTTTATTGTACTCTGTTAAGAAAATATTAAATTTGAGGTTTTTGTTAATCATACCCATATTAATTGTTATTGTTGTCTTTATCTGTGTCTGTGTAATCAAAATAACCTGATAAAATGGATACTACACCGACGGAAGCTGCCCAAGTTGTAGCTTTACTTGAGGTTGGACACGGACAACGTAAAGTGGCACGCAGACTTCATTTGAGTCGTTCAAAGGTACAGCGGGTATACCGCAGGTATCTGGAGACTGGTGCTTTTGTTCGGCGACCTGGAACTGGCCGACCACGGGCAACAACAGAACGTGACGACCGCTTTATTGCAACCAATTCGTTGCGCGACCGTGGACTTAATGCTGTTCAGCTACAGCAAGCGTTACGTGACGTTCGAGGTGTCGCAATCAGTAGGTGGACAGTGAGACGAAGACTAAAGGAACGAAATTTAACATCACACAAACCAGCAACTGGCCCAAAATTGACTGTAGCTCATCGCCGATCTCGCTTGGAGTTTGCTCGAGAACACATTAATTGCACGTTAGAAGACTGGAGGTCAGTTTTGTTTTCTGACGAGTCAAGAATCTGTCTTTTTAGCAATGACGGGAGAAACCGAGTGTATAGACGTCCTGGTGAAAGATTTGCCCAATGTTGCATTCGAGAAACTGTGAGTTTTGGTGGTGGTTCTTGTATGGTGTGGGGAGGAATTTCTCTAGACGGAAAAACGGAACTTGTCTTCGTCGACCCCGCCCACGATGGCAGTGATAGACGTGGATTAACAGCTGACCGATACATAACTGACATTCTTGAAGACCACGTAATGCCGTATGCTGGTTTTGGCGGAGAAAATTTCTTGTTTATGCATGACAATGCGAGACCTCATACCGCGCAGATCGTTACGGAATACTTGTCTGCGATCGGGATTCAACAAATGGTATGGCCAGCACGAAGTCCCGATTTGAACCCGATCGAACACCTATGGGACGAGCTAAAACGGAGAGTCCGAGCCAGGGTTCCCGCTGTTTCATCCATTCCCGAGCTTAAAGTCGCTGTGCTTGAAGAGTGGGAGAACATACCACAATATGTCATCGTAACTCTGATCAGATCGATGACTAATAGGCTACAAGAATGCATCAGGGCACGGGGGGGTAATACCAGTTATTAAGAATTTTTTTTTTGCAATCATTTTGTTTTTTATTGTTTTTATGGACTGTTTTAGCCCTACAAAATTTTCTATCAAAATTACCATTTTTCTTGTAGAGCCAATAACTTATCACTCAATAAGGTTATTATTCAATAATTTACCCTCATTGTTAAGGTTATTAACTTAACTTTTAGGCGATATATAGTTCGAATTGATACGTTCCATATTCCCAAAAATATTTACCATTTTACGTGAAAAAAGGTAGTGGCTCGATTTATTTGCTCCCAAGTGTAGTTGGATGGCCGTACTTTTCAGAAATTTTAGCTTTTTTCAACAATTCTGGTTGCCGTTTAAATATTTGTACAACTCTGTCAAGTCTCATTATAATTAACTTGACACTGTAAAATGGACTCTACGGTCTCCAGGAGCAGGCGATTTAGATTCATCAGTCCACTGGGCCGTCATTTACGAAGAAACTCTTTCCACTCATATGATTTCAACACTTCATATTTATCAAATGATACAGACCAATTTTTCAGATACTCAGAAGCGGTGTCATAAAATAAGTCAGTCTCTTCTGCAAATGTTCAATTCGAAGTTATTGTTTCTGGTGTAGGATTCTCATTTTTACGTTTATTTGGATTTTGTTTTGCATGCCGAAAATTGGCAGATTTCCTTTCAATCAGGGTGTTTTGTGTTTTTTTAATATTTTTCTAATTTCAATTATCGATTTTTGCTTCTTTCGAAGCTTTTATATATATTTTTCAAACAAATTCAAGTTAAGTCTCGTACACAGGCGCGACGCCGTAGCGTGACACAAAGGCACCGCGTGTCGCACGACGAGCGGTGCCATTGTGTCGCGCTGGCGCGGATTCTGCGATATTATCGCGGCGCAACACCTTTCACACTGGCACTACGAGTATAACTCGTGGCGGTGCGACGACTTGTAAAAGCGCGCCTGTTTGTGGGAGCCTTAGCGAGTAATTACTTTCGAGGATAAGGACTCAAATAGGGGTTTTCGTGCTGGCTATTTAGGTAGGATGGATACCTTTAGATTCTTACTACGAAAATAGTTTACTCCATAATAATGTGCTCAAGACGGAAAGATGGTCTTTCAAAGGCTATTCTTGAGCTAGACATTGAGACGGCCTGAAAGAGCTCTAATGATGTCAAAGACAGCAAAAGGGTAATTACTCAGCTGGTACACCAAAAGAGCGTGTAGTTTTTTTTCATCATAACAGTATAAGTGCACTGCATAGATACGTATTGAAAGTTCACGACGTCCCGTAGTCTTCGAGTGGTTGTATAAACATCACGATTACGTGTCGGTGGAAGGCACGCTCGCGGTGCGGAAACGGCGATACCGTTGATTTCACTTTCATTTTATCAGTGTGGAAAATCCAGCGTTATCCACCGCTGATTCCCACAGACGTAACTTTTTTATTTTAATTGTCTCTCGCGCTTTTTGTGGTTTGGTATGTAAAGCGGATGATTATTGAAAAGTAAGAGTATTTTATATTTTGTGTACTAGGTAGTTATATCAATTCTTTTCGATGTGGGATCTATGCAGTAGGTACCTACAAAACTTGCAAAAATTCGGCACCTAAAGGTCTGTTAATTAAGTAGATATGTAAGGTACTGTTTTAAAAGCCTCATCTAAGATTGGTAGTACCATCAACAGCATTGTTAAGAAGACTGCAAAGTGCACGTGCGTCGTATCATCGGTGCAGCTCGGGGCGGGCGCGAGTGGGGGCTGGATCTCGGCAATAGGTTTTTGGCGCGGAGAGAAAGTACGGTTGGTGGTGGCCGAAGACCCCTGCTCGACGCACTCGGTGGAAACCGCGCGGCCGCGGCCGACACTCGGCCGGCGTTTCATGGGCAGCCCGTTTGCGAAATAATGCCATTGAATCGCTGACGCCGAATTTGCCAGTGAACGCGCTGAGCGCGGAGATGACGCGCAAATAAATAGTGGTGCGCACCAATGACAATTCGCTCTCGACCCCGGATACCCACTACAATGTGCCAATGGAGTATTGTGACTATAACTTACGTGGTCCTTGTATTGAACTCGTACGATGCCAGGGAGATAAGTTCGCCAGATGCTGCTACCCTTCACAACCATGTGAGTAAAGGCTGACTATCATAGTAACGACACTATCAGACCGTGGCGCGGTATCGGTCACAGCTGCATGTTCTTCGGTGCATTGACTTTGAATGCACTTTTACTTTCATTAATTGTGTCCTTCTTGCATTTCTTGTTTGCTTTTTATCAACAATCGACATTTTGATCAAAGCTTGTACGGTATCAGTATTGACATAAATTAGGTTTCGAAAATAAAAAATTAGGGTGAGATATTCGTTTATTTGAATTTAAGATCAGTGAATAAAGCCGTCTGTTCTTGTCAGGTCAAATGGGTACTTACCGTATCTACGTTTAGGTATTTTCTTTAACAAAGCATAGGTACTTATCTACCTACCTACAAAACCTTGGGTGGGCAATTTAAAATTCCACGAAGTTTCGTCCCTTCCTCGAATCAAAACGATTCGTCGGAAGTGGCACAGTATAGAAAATATGTAGGTAGGTGCACGTTCCTTATTTTCTACATATTGGGTACTTAACTATTCCTTACCTACCTAAAGACAGCCTGTTAAGTAATACTTAAGAAATTAATTTACCTACGCAAAAAACATTGAAACGGAGCTACCTACCTACTTCTGCTACTTTTACCGAGTTTTTCACGGTTTGTTCAGCTTATTTCGAGTATATTCAAATTTAACGCGAAAAGCCATATAAAACGACCTATTTGTACGCAGTGTTATTTTTTTTTGGAATAAGATTGTTAACTTTTTATTTTCACAAGCTGTAGGTCGGATATATATTCATGCATTTTTTGGTTCATTTGAAAATTAGCGTCAGACAGCATTTCTGTCTGGCATTATTGTTGAAATGACCCTATTTGGTGCGACCGTGAGGCACACGTGATTCTATTTTGTTAGTTTTAATTTGTTCAAATGTGTCCCTTGCTTAGGCCTACTTACTAGTACTGGGCCAAATAAACGTTTTTTTTTTAATAACATTACTTTTCCATAGTGAAAATGTTACCTATCGATTGCTTACCATATTTGAAATTGATGAGACTTCCCTGAGAAATCTCGAGTAATTCTGAAAAATTCTTATATTATGAGTTATATATGAGTTATTATATGAGTTCAGCACATGTTCATGAGTTCAGCACATGATTCTAGAGCCCGTAGCGAAGAAATTATTCGTCGGTTAGCAAATTATTTCATCTGTCGTTTCAGCTCTCGGGTTCGGAATCATGTATTGAATCCATGTTAACAGGTTGTGCGTCAAACATAGGTACAGTTTTTTTTGCTATCGAACTGTTTTGTCCCTTTCTGTCAAGTTAAAATGAAGTTTGACAGAAAGGGGCAATAGCTAAAATAGGTTTTTAAAGCGAATGGCTTTATTATGAATAAGTCGGTGTCAACTTTATGGAATTATAAAATGTGTATTATAAAAGTTGCGTATGTAACTGTGTTGGTTACATGAAGGCTATAAAACAGGTGTTATTGGCATGGTCAGCATGAGACCGCATAATCGCTGTCATTGCCGACCGATTGACACAGTTATAAGTTAACAATCAAGTATTGAATATAACATAAGCTATGTAAGAAGAAGTAGCCTGTAATAAAATACATTCCCTCCGTCTGATGGTGTATTTTCAAGCTTTACTTGTAGACAATGAGTATTACTTTCTGATAGGAAAATAGAAGTCCTTTTCTGATAAAAATGATCAAGAAGCGGGTTAGTTGAACCGTCTTCTTGATCATATAATAAAGGTGTCCTTGTAGACCACTGAAGTAGGCATAAAATAAGATGCTTAGAATAAAATATGTTAAGATAATTTTGTGAAATTGAATTTTTCTTACGTTTTTTTGCAATTTGCTAGTCAGTATTAGGTTGTTTATTTAATATTAATTTAAGTCATCACTAATACTATAAGTCTAAGTAATCCTCTTCTAAAACGAAAAACTAATCTTGACATTTGATGATTATAATTCTTTAAATACACAATACCATAAACAACATACAACTTAGTACTGACTTGCAAATTGCGGAAATGATTACAAAATTTGAATTTCGCGGGCTACTCGGTCGCTTCCACCATAAACACGATAGAATCTTGTTCTTTAGACATTCTCAATCTTTTGCAAGTAGACAAAACAAAGTCTGTTTCTAAATGATTCTGATGAAAATCTAATATTCCCAATGAGTCACTAGTGCTTCTTTTTAATACGTCGATGTCGTTAATTAAGTAAAAGACAAAACCTTTCGGGTGAGGTAATGACGCGGATGTGCACTACTTTCGCTGATTACGTCTCTGTCTTTATTACTTATATAATATTTAATTCGATAATTTGGGTACCAATTTCCAACGACCTTCTATAAAATAATGGCAATTAAAGCTAAGTTGAAAATAATTGCCAACTAAAGTGGTTTTTGATAGTCTAAAGGCTTTCAGCTTCGATAGAAAAGGCCTGATTTCACCTTAAACATTAAAAAACGTTTTGGGATATGAGCGTTGTGAGGATTGTAGCGTTCTGTAGTTTCTGCCTACCCCCATGGAAATAAGGCTTGAGTTGGTTTTATGTGAACCTATCAGCTAACTTATTCACACGTAAAATCCCAATATGAAACACAGACGTGACCTTTCGGGTTTTGTTTGTTTCAAAATCGATTGCGTTGATCTGCCATGAATGGGTACGATTAATGTAGTAGGTAGCTATCTTGACGAAACACGGGCTGGTGAAGAGACTGGATGTGATGTGCAACACTCACTGTAAAGAGACGGGCAATGCTAAGAGTAAAATTTTCAAATGTCATGGATTGGTTTGGGTATCTACACTAGGTACTCGTAGATAAGGTAATGGGTAGACGTGCATTTTTTGATACTGCTATGTTATTTGTCTAATAATATTGGTTCTGTACCGACATTTACTTAACATGAATATTGATGCTAATGCATAACAGGGGTCAGCCTGAATTTTTATACATAGGTACGTTGTTACATAAGATTGTGTTTTAAGTTAATGCTATCTATGGAACATTTTTTGCATACATTGTTGTCAGTATGAATTCTATACCTGTACCGAAGCGAAGTCCCTACTCTAAGAATACCTAAATTGATATTTAAAAAAAAGTTTGCTGCGGTTCATTAGTTATTCCAGAAGATACAGGATGTAGCTAGCAAGAAAAATATTTAAAGGTTATCCATTGCTGGGTATCTATAGGTACCTACAACTTGATCCTAAAGGATGCTAGTAAAAGAGTTTTTTTTTCAAATCTACTGGACGTATACATTACATACCTATACTCTTCCGATCACCGAGGGAATAATTAATAAAGATTATTAATTAAAACAATGGCAGCCAAGAGCCATTAAATGGTCCTGCAGACCTGAACTATACAATTAGGCACTTTGCAATGTCTACGTTTCACCTACGATTTCCTATGAAAAATCGCAGGCCTGTGGTATCCTAATGAATCATGATTCCGAAGTCACCTTTTTGTCAGCATTGCATTGCATGTGGGGGACGATGCTTTTATATTTACAAAGTTCATCCTAGGAAATATGGCACCATTACTTGCTTATTTGATGAACGAAAGGCCAATTTAGAACGGACGCTGGGCTTTTCTATTTTCATTACAATTTCTATAATTATCCTTTGTTATCTCGTAACCTACGAAGAAAGCCTGAATTCGGGCTTCCGGGCGTTTTTCATTCAACATTATTGTTTCTTTGTTGGTAGCTAATAAGTACCTACTGATGTAATGCCTAACTTTCTACTTTGTCAATCAAAAGTAGGTAATTATTGCAGCTTTAGAAACATAAATAACTTAATGCCTGTGTATATTTATAAATAATAATCGCTGCTTCACAATCATATGGTTACGAGTACGCATCGCATTTACCGATCTGCAGTTTGGATTGTGTCAATTTCTCTAAACTGCTCAGATTTACATTGTTCTGATAACGATTTATCTCATATAATATCTAGGACCTACTGCTGTAAGAACCTACTCCTGCCAGAAATAACTTCTTAGCTATAATCACCATAAATCGGAACAATAATTTCAAACCACGCATTGTCTGAGTTACAGTTAGGTACTAATACCGATACAATGGCTGAAGGTATTTCTAATTTCCTTATTATTTACCGCCGGCTTATAAAACCAGCTTGTTCGGAATATATCGCCGTGGCTGCTTACTTTCTTACATTCGATAAACGGCTACGGATAACAAAAACGAGAGCACCAAAACAATTACCTCGTGAAAGGCGCTAGGCGCCTCGCAATCATACTTTGGAAAGTAGTTTACTTGCTGACCTTACGAATTCACGGGTAAAACACAATAAAAACGAATGCGGTGAAAATGACGCCAATCAGCCGTAACCACCTGCTTCGTTGACTTTGATTGTGTCAAGAGTCAGTTGTTTTGGTTTAGCTATCATTCTTTATGCACCGTTTTTATTTTCAATGGCATATAATAAATTGATTTCGAAATAGTTTTTGCGTTTCTCGTTTTTTAGCATTGTTATTTTCATAGTGACGTTATTTTCAACAGCTAAAGCGGTTTATGCGCCAGTCTAAAGAGGTAACTGGAGAAAACCGATTATTAAGGCGCTCATTGATAATATAACTATTCATGGCGTTGAGACCTTTGAAATCAAATTGTCTTGCCCTCAAGATGTACATCGACCTTACGTAAGTGCAGTCTCTCTAAACGTAATAGCTCTGAGGGCTTTGAACGGCAATTGAGCAAAAAAGAAAGGCATTTCAGAAGAAATGGTAAATGAACAAGAATTTGAATACGCTTTACTTTAGACCAGTTTAGTTACCAGTACCTAGATGAAAAAATTAAAATAGAAACTCTGTTCCCATTATGTAAATTGATTGTAAACTCACTTATTAGCATACCTCCATTCCCAGTTATTATTGATTTTACTACGATGATCCTACTTTATGTTTTGTAAATTCGAGTTTTATGGATATAATCCAGCTTTGCACATGTAGGTAAGGGCACGCCCTTTATGCCTGGAGGCTTTTGTTTAGTTCTGTTTATATTTTTATTTCTGCTTGAGTATAGTCTGTTTGCAATATTTTTATTGGAATATTTGCGGGTGCTAGCTGACATGTGGCAAATAGTGTAATTTAATGTTGTGTTTTTCGTAATGTTACTAACTTTTCATGCTATTAGCTAGTATATAATCCAGTTGGTCTATGTAGCTGGACCGACAGCTGGGAATTTGTTGCGCCACTTCATCTTCCCAGACAAAGTAGGAGTGAAGTACCTTATGGAAGGAGCGCCTAGAATCAATTCTATTTTTAATGTAAAATTTGACGTTCAAAAGTGCCTTTTTATGTGCCTATTTGAAATAAATGCTTTGACTTTGAAGTAATTTTAATGTTCCAAAAAGTACTGATTACCAGCCAAATTTCTGAGTATGCTGCATGCAGAACATGCATTGAATATTTTTTAGCCCGGAAAATAACCTTCACTGGTTTGACGATCACAGATTTGCCCTAATAGATTCCAACTGAACTCAATATTAATTTATTGGTTGTCTTACTTATTATTATCGCCTGTGTCCCAAACTACTTACATATTCAAACTGGTCTTAGTAGTGTGTATTACCGGGCACCTGCTCACCGGTTATTTGTTGACTGCTAGCTGTATCTTGTTTAATTTCGCGTGCAGCAACTTATTATTTCTTTTATTAGGCAACGTGTCATTGTCTCAGTTCCATTGTCCGCAGTCTTCGCTACCCGACATTGAACTTCAGACATCAAGTGGACCAGTAATCGCTGCCATGGCCAATTACGACATCTATTCCTTACTAATAGGGTCACGGAGTAGTCTTTCAGGCAAATGTGTAGTGATTTCTAGATTTTATTCGTTTTCAATTGGGGCCTTGACATTATTGGGTTATTTAATAGATATTATTGGTGTTTTATCTTCAATAGTAACGGTTTTGTTCATTTCTGTAACATAGACGTTATCGTGAACTGGTTTTTAATCATAGTTAGTACGCCTAATATAACATTCTATTTCGCTTTATTCATCGATACTTATAAAGTTAATCGTCTCAACATTTTCTACTTCTACTTACTAGCTCACCTCATAATATCAGCTCCATATGGTTTTCTCACATTGAAATTCTTATGGTGAGTTTGCTCTATTTAAAATCAATCGCTGCACTCGATATTCAATACAAACATTATCTAACTTCCTACCCAGTGGCACAGATGACCGTATAAGTGACAGTGTCCACATGGCGCATGGACAACCTTAGCCTCATAAGTGGTTATATTATGTCACGATATATTGTTAGCCAACTAGCGAACAACAACATGCGGTATCCGTTTCGTCACAACATTACATGAGTGGGTCACCAGAGGGAAAGTATCAATGTGCGTTCTTCACTGAGCGACGTCTGCCATTCGTATTGGTTTGACTGACAGCCCTGTTTGGCAAATGACACAGTTCTGCTGAATAAGTTGGATGCTGGTAGTTGGGATTCCCAGTATGCAACTTTGTTTAAACTAAATTAATGTCCATTTTGGTGGCATTACGAAAGTACAGACTGATTTTTTATCAACTCCTGGAAGCTTAAAAGGCATCAAGCGCCTTGAATTATTATTCAAATCAAAATGTTTGGCATTATTCATTCAGTGAAGCATTCAAATACGGTTACTTTAGAACAAACGATTTACTAATGTAGGTGCTACAAATTACCCGTCATTGTCAGTCGTGAGATCGGCGAAAGTTTAAGTGCGTCTGAAATGAAACAGATATAAAAAAGGATAACAAAGTACCGGAACACGACTCTTAAGTTTGTGAAAGCAACATTGACATTAGTCGCCGATTAACATCGGGCATTGCGCAACCATCATGGCGTGAGCGATACCTACCTGCGAAAGTAAACCGCGCAGCCATCATTAAAATGGTAAACAAAACTTATGTAAGTGCATTTCCGACGGAACCATCAGATACCAGTTTTGTTATTACATAATAATGATATGCAAAAAGTCGACTCACCAATTTACATGAACCTTTACGAAATTTAGCACGATTACCTACTTCAGACTGCAGTTAACATGAAATGATGGCCGCCGACTTAAAAGTTAGGTACATCGATTATGTAACGACATGCTAGTTAGAAACGTGATTGGTTGAGAAGAATACATTACTCTCGTCAATCTTCGTAAACACTAAACGAGTTCTTCCGTTTAGCATCCTATCGATCAGTCTTATCTTCAATTACACAATAAATGTGTTAAGTCCTCAATGTTGGTCCTTCATTTTGAGAGTCAGCCGTCTAGATATTTATATATAGATAGTCAAATTCTTAAATTTTATAGCTAAATTTTAAAAAGTTTGTCCTGTCCACCTTCAAACTTGTGAAGTAAATAATTTTTACTCAATATTTTCAGGTTTCATCAGGTAATAGAACACAGCGGTTCTTGTTCGATGCCATATTCGGGCTGGAGGTGCCGATCTTGGAGGAGCAGAGCGTTGAAGATGATGATGATGAGGACAACCAGATCAAGGAGTGCTCCTGTGGTATGTAGAAAGATCCAATAAATCTGTAAATATCACGTAAATCTCACCATTCACTGTTAAATTAGAAAATTTTATTTAAATCTACATATTTCACCGGAGAATTAAGGTTTCTAATTATGTAACTTTATCAGATGAGAATATCTAAATCAATAATATTTTAGAATATTATTTGATAAATTACGAATTACAACCGACTTTGGAATTAAAAACATTTAAAATCTCAAAAAGTTTGACCAAAACTCCAAACTTTTAGAGATAAACTTCTAATATATCGCATACGACAAGTCAACCTGAAATAAATTCTTTTGTTTATGCGAGTACACCCGATGTAAATCCGACATAATTAATTATAATAATTCAGCACACTAGTTAGCAGTTGCAGTTTCTAGTTTTCCAATTTGAGTCTTCTAGTTAGCACTGCAAACCCTATTAGCCACTATAAGGGGCCGAGCTGACGATCGAACAAAATTGGTTGGGGTTAGCCAACAAACATTTGAAATCATTGCTTTGGTTCAGCAGGTGAATGCAATATCGATCATCCACGAAGGTATTGGGTCCAAAGTTCGATCGTGAGCCTGTGCCCTTTTAATTTTAAGCAATTCTAATGATCTTCAACCACGTTCACGTTTTAGAGTGCGGCAGGGCAAACCCACTTCCTAGAAAGCTGGGTAAGTTGTATCTGTGTACAGCATATGATTTGTATGTATATTCACCTGTAGAAGTAGACAGCACTTGTGTATCTACCCTGTAGTTAGCACGTTGGTGATATGTTATTGTAATTTGCTCATCATCATCAAATATTTTATCATCGTTTTGACCTTTTTCCAAGCCTACTCTCTTTAATTAGTAGGCTTGGAAAAAGGGCCTTGATCTACTTACTGGCTGAATATCAGTATTATGTAATGTATGACCAATGCAATTTTAAGCTGTTCCTTAAGATCGCCAATGTGTATTTTCTTTATTTAACGTTGTATTTAATTTACTTAGATTAGTCTCGTAGTAACTCCAATTAACAAGTTCTGGAATATTACTTGTAAACTGTATCCAATGTGTGTGGAAACTGTATCCAGTGTTGTAGTAATTTCCTATACACGTATTAACATTTTTCATCCTGTCTTTGGTTCCTTGTAATTTTATTTTTTATTCCTGTTTTAATCCTTGAATCGTATTTTTGTTTATTTATCCTAAAACATAATATTGTGTTATATGTATTTACCTACTCAAAATCCACTTCTAATTGTCGATGTCTCTTTTACTATGTGTTTGTATTAGTTGAGTCAACTAGGAAAATAGAAGTCCCTGTAACATCCTATGCTTCATTTAAGATTAAATGTACAACACCCTTACCTTTATTTTACTCTCTATTATGAACAGCAGGTACCTACTATTCATTAATTACTTTGTAGGCGACTGTAATTAAGTTCAACCGTGCTATCACATTTTGAAGAGTAAAAGTTTAAAGTCGTTAACAAGTATTAAAAAATGTGCTTAATGAACATTGACCAATGTAACACACTTAATTTTAACGATACAGCATTTGTCTATCTATTCAACGGAGAACAAAACCTGGTTCGATAAGAGATCTATTGAAAATGTTAGCAAACAATTGTACTAACTAGATACCAACTCTAAAGTCCCGTCCAACTGCGAAATGTGAATTAATTTGTGAAACCGACAAAGGCACTACAGATTACTAATTTATTCCATAATATAATTAGAAAATATAATTCATAGAAATCATATCTAAGATCATTCTATCAACTTATATAGCTCGTCTAATTATAAAACAACATAATTCAATGTTTGACAAGGCAATGAGGTTCGATAAAAAAACAATATTAAAACTTACATAATATAATAACCATCATTCAGTACATTATATAAGCAGTGGCCACGAGCTCAACTACCTTACTTCCTGTAGGCACAAGTCCAAAGATATTTAAAGTACATTAGAATCTATGGTCTTGGTGTTTACACGTAAACAGCTGTTCTGCGCAAGTAGTGGGTAGCTCTGAGCGTTGAACTGCCGTTCATCACAGTGAAAGTGTAATGGACTCGATCTGCGCCCGCGCTGCGCCGAATCGCGACCAACTCGTTATTAACTGCTATAACTCGTTATACAAACACTATTATTTCCCGTTCCTGTCAACGTACAGACGGGAATAGAATTGCTTTTAAAGACAAATGGTTGAATGTTTGAATTGGAATATTGCTGGTCGTAATCCTCTACGGCTGAGACCAGAAGTGCTGCATTCTAGTTCAACAATCGTAAAGAGGAATTTCAACGCTTTAGGACTAGTCCCACTGATAACAGCTTATACAACCAATTTAGTCACTTATTATCTATTTCAAATACATATCAAAGTTATTGATACTATTTCTACAGCAGTCAGCTCTTCAGATGAAATGCTTCTTACGTCACTAATGGTTTAAGTTTCTATTGAGTAATTTCCTCTGAACAAATGTAGGGTTAATACTAGATAATCTGCAGTCGTAAATAAAAGTTTAAGTATCGCTTGTTGTAATTAACATAATTGCACCACGCAGCATTAACTTCATGCTTGTCGCAATTCACACTTGGTTATACTGACCGACCATAATGGTTAATGATCATAAACCTGATGGATGGATGGGTTAATAACTATTTGTAAACTGTTGTAGATAATTGTCCCCAGTAACTAGTATACATTTTATTTGCTAAGTGGTGGAATATAATCTAAGTTATTCGTTAATGAAAAGCATTCATATCGTATGTACATTATTCAAATTAGACTAGTTATTGAATCAAATGTTGAGTCGAGGACTTTTTAAAAGTTTGCTTCCATCGAAAATAAAAAACAGTCTTCCTGAATACAAGAAAACAACTGCAAAACATTCACAGACTGTACTCAATAAACAATTCATCAGTCGGCAATGATACAGCCGCACAGCTAACAGGAAATCTGCAGCAAGTACTAGCAATGACGTTGGTTCAACAAACTGCGTTCACTTTCTAGAGTGCGGCGGGTCGAATCAGGAGAACCGCATCGTCGGCGGGAGGCCGGCAGGCGCAAACCGGTACCCTTGGATGGCGAGGATCGTGTACGACGGGCAGTTCCACTGTGGAGCCTCACTCCTCACCAAGGAGTATGTGCTCACAGCTGCCCATTGTGTCAGAAAGTAAGTACTTCATTCTTATCATATACTTATTCATAATATAGACATATATTATCACCTTTCAATCCTGTCTAACGCGTCCGGTGTGGTTCTATGTACGTCAAATGGCAGTCCTCAAAAATGTTTATTTTTATTTACAAGGTGGCAAAATCAAAATCAAAACTAATTCTTTCAAATTAGTCTGAGAATGAGCGCTTATATAAGAAAGACAGTTCCTCAAGAAGCATGCCCTTCACCGCTTTCTAGTGTTTTGTGCGTGTAGAACTGTAGATTGCCAGGAGTATGTTTTCTAGCTTCGGATCATCAAAAAATATTGGTTTCGAAATGGGTGAGAAAGGTATTAAAAAAAAACCCAAGACCCTGATGCGAATACATCGTGACTTCCACGGAAAGATTTAAGTTCACAGAATGGGGCATTCTTCTTCCAACCAACCAGACCAACTTCCTATAGATTGCTGTATTGACATTGCCATTTCCTTCTGCAGCGAAGTATGCTTCATGCACTATGTTTATTACTTCACTATGTTTGTTGAGGTCGGCTTCCAGTTTAACAAGGAAGTTAGCAGATATGCAATCGAAATGATAGGTTCGTTGCAGCCAATTACTGTTTAGAAATCGAAACGTTCAAGTTATATGTTAAATTTCTAAGGGAGAAACTTTGTAGTTTAATCGTTTCTTTTAGTGGCGAATGATAATCTCAGAGACTGGAATTTTAATTTAGATTAGCTATATATACAAAAGACTTTGAGCTTTGAGAGATTTTGAGCAAATTCTATTGATTGCACATAGTATCTTGAAGTTTACCTTTAATATACTTGACTAAATAAAGATATTTTTTTTTCGATTGATTGTCTTGGTATCTGTAGAAGTCGTTATGACTCATAATACTTCTTTACTCGGACGCACAACCATGGATTTAGTTCATGATTCTGGACCAAAGTCATCATCATCAGCCTACAGCAGTCCACTGCTGGACGTAGGCCTCTCCAATTGCACGCCATTTACTCATCTACGCTACTCTCATCCAGCTGCTACCAGCCACCCCGCGAAGATCATCGCTCCACCTCGCCTGAGGACCTTACGTTTGCCGATTCGCGGTCTCCACTCAAGAACACGTCTACGCCAACGGTCATCGGTTCTACGGCTAATATGGCCGGCCCATAAAGTTGTCGACATAGCACACAGAATAAGCAAGCTAAAGTGGCAATGGGCCGGACCAACGTGCGCCGTCAAAATGTATGGAAAAGAAATAAAAAAAATTGTCGAAAATTTTCAACGCAGGGGGGAATCCTGAATCCATCCTTGATAACAGTTCGTGCATCGATGTCCCTGACACCCTTTCTAAAAGAATTGTAATTGAATTCAACTGGCTGATACCCGCGACTTCGTCAGCGATCCAGAACGAAAAGTAGCCTATTTCCTTACCCAGGTCATGATCTATCTGTGTGCCAAATTTCATCCGAATCCGTTCAGCCGTTTTAGCGTGAATGCTTAACAAACAAACAAACTTACTTTCGCATTTATATTCATTTAGGATGGTTATTCGTTCACGCCTGGCTGTACCTACGTAAAGTGCACTTGCTATGAATTGCGCAACGGCTTTGGTGTAACAATTGCATGTAGGCATAATTTAAACAAATTGTTTTAGTAAGTGCTCTACTCATCGAGGACGATTTGTTTCACACAGCACATGATAGACCACTCGTTGTGTAACCTCCTCTTCTTTTTCTGCCTGCCTTTGTCCTATGTTAACATGTGGTTGGCCCAAAAAGTTTTTTTCTTCAATTCAAACAATTGATCTATCTCCTTCATCTGTCTTTACTTTGCTTCTCCTGTACCATGTGTTCTTAAATGCTGATTTTAATACGAAACAGCACAATACCTAGATGAGATGCAACCAATAATAATTGTTGTTATATCGTTGCTACGTGGAACAGTGCGCGACTACACGCAATGTTGCGTTGCGTTAATTCATAGTAGAATGGCAAATTCAAATACGAGGCTAATATTTTTCCGGCTCATATTTCGCATATTCGTGTTATAATACTGAATCATTATTTCACTACGTTGTATCCATGTAATATGTAATGAGTTCGAATAAAAAAAAGTAATTCAAATACTGCTCCAGAAAAATGAATAATTCACATTTTCATGAATCTTTCTTGTAAAATGTGAAGTGCGTTGATTTACGACACATTTCCATACAATGTTATCTGCTATGTAAATAACGCAGTCATTCATGAAAGCAATATTAATTTATCATTTAAATTCGACGTGGTATGATTTTCTAACTGATTTACGCACCTAATTTAAATGTCATAATCATGCGAAAAAGGTTGCAAAATCATTTTCAGGCCCGACGTATACAAATTCACAAATTAACATAATGTTATGTGTTTGTGTCGAAAGAGGAAATTCGTAAAGAATATGAATGACAAACGATCATAATCTTTTAATCTTATAATAATGTTGATATACGTCATTTCATATTTGTTTCGACAACATAAATTTATGAAAGTTAACAATGATGCAACAGCAGAATCAATAGAAGAAGCATTAAAACGGTTTGGCGTTACATCTGTTTGTTTTTATGGCCTGTTACACCATATCCGGACAAGTCCGTTTAACTTACCTTGTATATAATTTCATTCAAATCCTGTTCCATTTTTTTATTTACCTACGGTGGATTCTGTCCTATGAAAGCTGCAGCACTTTGTACCTTACAACAGCTTTCATTGCTTCTTTGATTCTCTTAATTGTGTACTACATGGTTTGAAAAATTTACAAATCTTTTTTTTTTTGATGTTCCAGACTGAAGCGTTCAAAGATCCGCATAATCCTGGGCGACCACGACCAGACCATCACGACAGAGAGCGCGGCCATCATGCGCGCCGTCACCTCCATCGTACGCCATCGTAGCTTCGACCCTGACTCCTATAACAATGATATTGCACTCCTCAAGCTGCGCAAACCAGTCAACTTCTCCAGAATCATCAAGCCTGTTTGTTTACCGCCTACCGGTAAGTTTTACTGCGATATATACATATTTTTAACCACACGATGGGTCATAGAAAACGTAAAAAAATATGCCTGATGGCGCAGTGGAAAATTATTATTTTTCTTGCCTGAATTTCCACTTACATGCAGTATGCATGTAAGTGCAAATTGAGACAAACAATCCAGTTTCTACAATCACTAAGGTTGTATTGATAGTAAACTCTTTGAGATTGCATTTTGGTAGTTCACCCAAAATCCTTATATTTTTTCTGGTTCGTCAATTTTCATGACATTGTTTCCAAATTATGCATCGGTAAGGTTCTCATAATTTTTGTTCCAGGCATAGATCCATCTGGCAAGGAGGGTGTCGTGGTGGGTTGGGGCAGAACATCCGAGGGAGGACAGCTGCCTGCAATCGTGCAGGAAGTGCGTGTGCCTATCCTCACGCTCAACCAGTGCCGAGGCATGAAGTACAGGGCCTCGCGAATTACTAACAACATGGTGTGTATAAAGAGTCCAGAATGAACAGATGTGTGAGTTTCATGCCGGCTCTTCTCCATAGGAAACTACCAATTGGAACCGTGCACCTAGATTCTGACGTTTCATAAGTGCCCATGTAGGTTTATGTGAATAATAATAATTTGATTTGATAACTATTGTTGGGCTAGTTCCCAACAATTTTGGAAAGGAGAGCTAGCTGAGGTGTGCTAACTGCTGAAAATCAGACGATGGGGCCGATTCTCTTGTCACAAATGCCTCTAAACTAGACAAAAAGTCACCAACATTTTGTTTATTCCTGTCAAACGACGATTTTCCTATTCTGAAATTGACTAAAGCGACACAACTTAACTATATTTTAGTTTGGCAGCACTAAGATGGCACTGAGTTATAAATTTAGTGAAAATGGCAATTTTGCTATTCTGTATTGGACTATTGTTTGACATTTGACTGTTTTTTCACCTAAAATTTCGATTGTCTAATTCAATCTGACTATCTTTAATTAAAAAAAAGGTTTGCAATAAGATTAGTGGTCATGAACTAAAATTCACACCAACATTTCGACTTCAGATACAAAAACAACACTGAACACTAGCGCTCATAAGTCCATGAGCAATCTCACAAAACAATAGATTGACGCTTCGGTTTCACTTACGACCGTCTTCTTTAAGTTGTTTCTATGCTATAGACACGGACACACACTCACTTTGTCTGTAATTGATTGTAGTTCATAATTTCAACTAAACTAACATATAGCTTGCTAGCTTAGTTGTTACCGTGCTTGGGTACGAGCGATAATGGTGCCGATTCTCTTGTCACAAACGCCTCTAAACTAGACTAAAAATCACAAAAATTTGGTTTAATTCTGTCAAATGACGATTTTCCATTCTGAAATTGACTATAGTGACACAAATTAACTATATTTTAGTTTGACAGCACTAAGATTGCACTGAGTTATTAGTTTAGTGAAAATGGTTATTTTGCTATTCTGAATTTTACGTTTTTCACCAAAAAATTTGATTGTCTAACTAAATCTGAACATGAATCTGACTATTTTTAATCGCGATTAAAAAGGTGTGGAATAAAATTAAGTGGCGTGAACTAAAATTCACACCAACACCTCGACTTCAGACGTGCAAAAACGGTACTTTAACTTTATTTTTCTATTTTTGCTCATATCTCGAAAACGGTGTGTCACAAAAATAATGTAAATTTTGACCCCCTTTGTAACCCTGAAACCACCAAATCTCTACATGTAGATATTTTTATTTTATATTTTTCACACAAAAAGTCAAAACTTCCATAGAAAACACGTCGAGGCTCCCCCAGGCTGCCTCCGGCTCTAACAAAGACGTTGCGAAATCAAAAGAAAAAAAAACACGTCGACTCGCGATTGTCAAATTCGATTATAGTTGTGTCAAAATTATTTTTAAATTTAGAGATTTTTTTCGCAGAATAGCTTCAAGATTTTCATAGTAAAAAGTAAGGAATTTTAGTGATAGTTTAGTTAGTTTAGTTCGGTGTACAAGAGAATCGGCACCAATGGCAAACCCTGAGTTCGAATCTCACCTGGCTGCGCCTGCGGATTAAGCATGATGGTATTTTCAAATAAATTATCTATTTATAGTTTTTAATTTGATAATAATATTTTTGTTTGTTTTAATAAAATTACTTGAAGTGGTTCGATAATCATTAGATACTTGTCTCGTGAAAGTTTGTAGGTAGACCACAGAAAACTGAGTTAATTATTTCGATTTCTGTGAGGTAGACGCAATTCGTTACAACTATTCACCTAATTGAACGTTGTTGGTTCTAAGAACGAATGTTTAAATCTGTAAATTAGCGGTGTTGTGATTATAATTTTCAAATATAAATATTGAAGCGTTGGCAATATTATTGCGCTGCGTAAAAGTGGACGTAAATGATGTGATAACACAAACGGACTAAATGTGAGTGTTATCATTTAAATATTTCATATTTTCCTATATATAAATTATTATTTGTTTAAATTGAAGAATGATGAGTAGAGTGTAATCATAATGTAATTTATAATATTTTTTCTGAATTATTATAGTTAAGGTATTTTGCATTGAGATGTCTAATATTATTACATTCTTCGTTCTATAGTAACACTATGAGTGGGTGGAGATGTGAGAAAGAGGGAATCCTTGATAGTCGGAGCGCTTGTTTATGAAGTGGAAGACTTATTTAAATGGGACTTCTCATGATGAATGAATATGAACGAAATGATTTCATACCAACCGGACATTTTGCTGAATTATTTATTTTGCGGAATACAACACGTCATTAAAAGCTATTCGCCTTGTACTCCACGCTATAATGGTTGCATCACCGAAGCCCGGCAAACATTAACGTAATAAACACTAACGTTTAAGTTTCGGAATAGTTTATCCTGTATATTGCGCTATATCCGTGATTATTTAAGTATAAAAAATGAGGTTTAGTTTCAATCATCTTTTCTTAAAGAAAATTAATACATAGGCTATCCTCAATATGTAATCTATATTCACTAAAGCCAAATAAAATGTGAAATATTTAATGTAAACAAACTGCCGTAGATAACCACTTATTAAAATCACTTATTTTGGAAATTCATGATCGAAGCTAAGTGAAATAAATCTACTTACACAATTTACAAATATACAATTTTTTTTCACTTTTCAAAATAATTCAAATTGCTTCTAACTTCCTTGACGTAGTATTGCACATCATATTTGGGTGATGAAGTTATCATAAATAATCTTATCGGTTTGTTTTGTTTATGTAAAATATTATAACAAAAAAATGTTTTTAATTTTTAATTCTTAACCCTTTATTGCAATAACAAAGATAATAAGAAAGCTTTAAAAAAATAAAACATTGACATTAAAACTCCGCTGCATCTTATGAGATCAGAACCTTTTTTTTTTTTTTTTTTTTTTTTGTTCCCGGGGTGGAAAATCCTCATGGATGTCCTCCGCCCTGGGGCGGGCGGAGGGGTCTGTCAGACTCTTACTGACTAAAAACCACCCCGGTGTTCCATCTCACACCTACGCCGGGGTATGAGATTAGAACCTAAGCCGACTGATTCTCAGTCCATCGCTACGCGCATACTGCTACCAGCTCATATTAGACTAACTCGAATTTTAGCAATGACATAGACTGGCCAGGTCACGAGCATGATGCTTGTCTATAATAAAAACGACGGAAATATATTTTTGTTTCGTGTAGTGCATGTGAGTGCGCGACTTTACGTCAGTGTGTGCCGTGCAAAACTGCGATTTTTGTGGTGTGTGTCGTTTAAACACATACAGTCGTACTGCGAGTTCACAGCAATAGGACTCTTAACGTTCCTATGGACTTTTGAACGTTTGCTGTACCTACCTATATATTTTTTGCTTTTAACTCGAAAATGGTGTGTGCTATCGCAAAAATAATGAAAATTTCGACCCCTTTTACCCCTAAAACTCAACATGTAGGTAATAATTTTCTATATTTCCCATACAAAAATTCCATATAAAACACGTCGAGGCTGCCCTAAAAAAAACCGGGATAGGGCAAAAAGTACCTCGTTGAAACCAAAATAAAATAAGTACATAAAAAGATACCACATGGAGTCGCGATTGTCAAATTCGATTTTAGTTGTGTAAAAATTATTTTTAAAATTAGAGCTTGTTTCAGATTAGCTGTAAGATTTTGGTGAATTTTTGTGATAGTTTAGTTCGGTTTACAAGAGTATCGGCATCAATTTCAGGAATGGATCATAATTTGTTTGGTTCGGTTTGTTACACACGGTTTGCTAAACTTATGAGTAGGTACCTACATGATCCTGTTAGGGCGCAGCGTGTACAAATATTTTTACTGCGTGAAAAAGCATTGTCTCATCAATTAATTGCTTTGATTATAGTTATGTGCTGGCAGAGCATCAACGGATTCGTGTCAGGGTGACAGCGGTGGTCCTCTTCTCTTACAACAAGGAGACAAGTTCCAAATCGTTGGTGAGTATTCTACCGACAACTAGCAAAACAAATTTTCAAAATGCGACTCGTCCGAAATGTCTGAATACCTCAAACTTTTTCTCAAAATAGCAATGTTTAAAGTGGAAAGCCATATAATAAGACCCGTCACCACCGACTTATCATCTGATTACCTACCTGAACCAGCTTTGGGTACCTTCCCCAGAGAGATTTATCACGTGATCCTGAAAGTGTTAAAAACATAGGCCATATGGGGAAACCGACGTAGATTAGTATGCTGCTCAACAAAAAATTTAGCGTGGCAGTGCCATCTTTTGCAGTTTCTAGTCTCTACATATCGGTGTACTTGAGTTCCGCGATCCACATAGATGTCGCTAGTGTATCTACAATTCGTATCAAGTTCATCGATTTTGAATCAATCAAATCCACACTTGAACATAAAATGACATCTTTTTCCCATGGGGTAGGCTGAAACTGTAGAACGCCTTCTACTACGATTTTTACATAATGCTTTTGTTTTTTTCCAGGTATCGTTTCATGGGGTGTAGGTTGCGGTCGACCAGGCTACCCAGGAGTCTATACAAGGATCACAAAATATCTTCCATGGCTTAAAGCTAACTTGAGGGATACCTGCCTTTGTGGGAACTAGTTAATACTACTTAGTTTTCCGGATTATTATTTAAATTGAGTTTGATTAAGTGTAAAATCTTGGTAGATTTGTCATATATTTGTAAATAAAAGTAGAGAAAATTGAACAGAGAATTTACAAGATCTTTTTATCGACAACTAAGTTATAAGACTAAGTAGTTACATTAACATAATTAACTGGGTATATATATGTAAATAATGTATTTCAATGTAATAATAATTGTAGTGCCAAGTTAAAATATGTTCAAATGTAATGAGTCCTAACATTTCATGTTACAGAGTAAAAAGCCAAATCTGAAATATTGCTCGTAGTTTAGATGTTCCAATTTAAGTAGGAGTTGCAAACTTGTGAAATACGATAGAACTTAGCTGATGAATATTTAAAAATCGCAAAATGATTAAAGAAAATCTATGACGAATTTGGTACCATAGATTGTAGGAAATGGTTCGAATAAAACAACAAAAAATATGCTTATCTTACGTACTAATAATAAGAAGTTGCGTAATTTAATTAACAAGTTGAAAATAAAGTTTAAAAATTTATCTATCAATTGTACGCAGATGAGCTTTCCATGGCCAGTGAAAACAATGTCACTTCATTGAATCCTTGTACTCAGTCCTCGAAAGTAGAACTTCTTTTTAACTTCATCTAGAATTCTTGAAACTCTTTAGTTATCATTATTTGGTGGTACAGAACAAATTAATCTTAAAAGAAATTCACTTCAGTTTTTTCCTCTCGATTTCTCTTTACGTGAGTTTTATTTTTTGCATACAATAGTTTCACACATGACCTGACATTCATCACAATATATATTATAGATTTTATAATACTTTCTGTTTTTATTAAACTTTATAATAATATATTTTTTTAAATATAAATAAGTAGATATTTAATTCATCGCATGCTACTCGATGTATTTGTAAAATATCGCCTTGTGTGACAAAGTCATGACAATTAAGTTTTTAATATAAATACTGTAATTTTTAATTAATTTTAAACCTCGTTTAACTAACCGTGAGTTAAATGACTTCGACAGGCCGGTGGTGCAGATTACCATTAGAATTTAAGACGTTGTTAACTGCCTAAGTGTTCATTACGTTTTTGTACATAATTTAATTTATTCGTTTAATAACTTTAGTATTTTATGAGACAAACTTTATCGATTCTTTTTTTGCACTTATCAGTTTTGCTCGAAACTTTTGCATGCACGTTTAAACGTCGTTCAAATAACAGGTCGTGATTTCGTGACGTAACGTGGAATGTGCCAAGTTCGCAGTGAAAGGATAATACCAAAGGAGATGACTGTATTTCGTTTGTAAAATAATTTATTTAGTTGTGTATTGACGACATGTTACCGCTACATTTGCTTTTGGCGTGGCGCCAAGTCCCGTTTGACTCTTATTTTTTTTGGATTAAAGTTTTCCTCAAAGGTCTGATCAAATGTGTATTATAAGATAAATATGGCAAAAAATATTTCCTCCTTTACTTAAACTCATACACATGATTTCAGCAACGCCATCTATTTCACCTACGCAGAACCATCCGTTAACTTAATCTTAACTTAGACGTTAAAACTCGCGATTAGCGATGTAGATGTAGCACGTTTTAGACTTAACGCTAGCTTAGGAATCAATGCTCTTTAGGCTACGTCTGTGATCACTATCACTTTAAAATTGTTATCATTATAACGATAGATATTTATTTCTAGATTTATTTAAAAAATCCTGATTGTAAGACAATTTACAAAAAAATATGACGTTGTAAATGGAAATTATCTCTAATTACTAATTAAATTAACTTTGTTATAATGTGATTTTTCATTTTTTTTTCTGAAATATTAACTACCCTTAAATTGATATAGACGTGCTCATAAACATTAAACCGATTTAAAAAGTTTCTTTATGACTTTATTTTCAGCCTTTAAGTGTATGGTTGAGATTTTATTGCTACCTAAGTCGTGATATTTATGTGATTGGATCGACGTGTATTAAGGAAAACCACATACTTTTTGGCGGTTTGTACCCAGAGAGTCAGAGTAGGTATGGGTGCAGTTGAGACGATAAAAATAATTACTAAGTTTTTTACAGATAATTTTGCTGAATATGTATTAACCCAGTGCGTCATGTGCGCAAGTCATAATAACTACAGGAGAAAGGGATGAATCTCAGATGCATTTAGGTTTCCGATTGTACATTCTTCTCCATAGGAAACCACCTTTTGGAAGGGGCGCCTAGAATCAATTCTATTTAAATGTAAATGTTGCCGTTCAAAAGTGCTTTTTAATGCCTATTTGAAATAAATACTTTGTGTTGACTTTGACCACTATCGGAAACCTAAATGCATCTGAGATCAGGGATTAGTTTGTTTGCAGTGTCCACCACACAATAGGTAAATAGTCACTTAATATATGAGACACAGAGTCATACTGCAGAGAGAAAGACATCAAAATCTTACCAATTTGAACTTAACAACAAGTTCAAAAGAATCACTTATAAGCCTTTATGTGCTAGTGTTCTCCGTAATAGACATGACCTTTTAGAGCTGGGTAAAACCGCACTCATTGACATAATTAAGGCTCTTTAGATGTACGCAGTGCTAGTGAATGTGCAAAAAGACAGCAAATCAGTGTGACGTGGTTCGAAAGCGACACTTTCGCCGCGACGCTAACCGGTCGCCGCCGAAACGATCGCACATCATCTCCTTTAACACTCGCAACGACTTTCTTGATCGGCGATTTTAATGGATTTATAAAGAAGAGCATCGAGAGTAGGATCCTACGTCTGTTCAGTCAAAAAAAAAAACGTATAACTATTGACCGTTTAACGAACCGAGTTCGATTTTAGAGGTAGACGTCCATCATTTTTTAAGGTCTCGAGTCCTTTCATCGTTACGCTGCTTCTTGGCAAAACGACAAAGTCCACGACAGTCTCCATATAAGTAAATCAATCTAAATAGAATATTTGCAGACAGCAGTATTTTCCACTGCAACAGATTCGAATTTCACTGACACTCCAATATATTTTTTCTGAATTGTTTTTATTTAATAATAGCATAAATTCTCTTTCTTGCCCTAATTGTTAAATGCTCCAGCTGCTCCAGTAATAAATATTGGTACCGTTATTCATGAATTATTGTAGTTGGTCAGCTATCTACTCGATTTCAAGCATAGAATACTTAAATGCGCATAAGTTGAACACACCTTTTTTGGCAGACTTGTTTCTTGGTCCGTTTTGCAGCCAGCATTCATTCTGAACCTGACCTGATGAATTGGGTTTTACATTCTCGGAAAGATGCCTTAAGATTTGTTTGTTGCGCTTTAGAGAAAGCGGTAGGTGTTCGCAAAATATTTATTTTACGCACTTATCACATAGATGTCAGGCAATAGTAGGTACCTATTTATTAACTTTAATGGAGTCATCTTAATCTCAATGGTTGCTAAACTTCGAGGCAGCGCTTTATTCTCACAGATTGATGGAAATATTGTCAGTTTGTCATACTATATTCATAAACCGCACACTGTGGTCTAATCGATAAGCTTACGCGTGATTTTTTAAAGATACGGCATTTTTTTGAAGCCCAACGTAACGTCATAAAAGCTTTGGTAAATTAAAGTGTATCGTCAAGTCATGTCGTCTGTGTTGTGAGTCGAGCCGAGCATCCATAAAATACACGTCAGGTTTTATTATAGGCTAATGAATTCAATTGGCACTTAAATAAGATTTATCAAGATCTCGTTACAAAACTATCAAAAGGTGACTGACCCGGCTGTCCAGGATTTATTCAATCTCTGCATGGTAACTTAAAGCGTTTATTTTTCACAAATTAAGTACTTAGGTGCTCTAAAGTTAGACCGACCACAGGCGCCTCAAGTCCTGTTTCATATCGCGGTCATTTCGTATTATTGTTCTGACATTGCGCCTCATTTGTTTCCTATCGTGTAAAATGAGCTTAAAGATGCTATTGGACTAGTGGGGTACGAATTGCCGTATCCAAAACACGTCCGTTGTTTGAACACAGTTGTGGACGCAACGCATCTCAGTGTGTGTAGTGAGCGCGCGCGACAAGTTCACCTGCCAGTACCATGCGCCAGCTGAGCGCCAAAATCTGAATTCAAATTTAAAATTTTTACTCTTTTTTTTTTGTTAATTTTTTAAAACCAAAATCAGAATGTGGAAGTGTTTATTTATTTTAGTGGTTGTGACTTTGACTTTCACTTTCTCTGAGGTTGGTAGCATTTTTTACTTTCGTTTGGATCTTGTTCATAAAATGTCCTGTGAGTGTTTAATCTTCTGTAATCAGACGTCCTAATTAGCGGCCAATATAGTCTATAAATAAACTTAATGTTCCATAAAACCGTCTTGCTAGGTTAGTTCGTGGCGAAACTTAATTAATTCGCATTCACATGCTTTATTATTATTTTTTGTATTATTTATAACTTCGTAGTTATCTTCTATAATTATTTAATAGATTTCGGCAATCCTAGATGCGACACCAATTATACCTAAAACCTGTTGCGAAAATGTAAAACTCATGGATGAAGGTGTGTTAGGCTGGTTTTTAGATTATTATTAAGATTTCCGATATTCGCAAACTACTGTTATAAAGCAGTAGGTAAAATACATTTGATAATGGATGTATTACACTAACACGATAAAGCTATTGATTAAAAGGCACTGTTGCTGTTGACTTCATGGAAAATCCTACGTGTAATTTATAAGGTGCACATAATTATGATTATTTTAACTGTCTATCTACGTGGTCCTGAAAATCATGGTAAGGGACTAGAATGTCAAGCAATAACACATAATATGGCAGTCACTTTATGATGTTTTGGAAAAAAAGTACACTTAAGTCACAAGCTCATTGTGCACAACATGTAAAAAAGGGAAATTACGTATCACGCAACTGAAAGTTCAATGCAAATTGTATATTTACTGGTGTCAAGTCAAACGACCTATCATTCGTTTTTCTTAATAAGCATTGAAATGAGGTGCGGGAAATGTGGTTTGAAATCTAAATTCTCGTTTTGTCAACCGAGAATATCCTAAAAGGTTAATAGGGTCTTAGAAAGATAGCCAGCTTCGTTCGAAATTCGATTTCGAATTCTAACCCGGACTGGCCCTCGTTGTGGATTACGTTTACGCCCGTTCCTCCTCACAGACTGAGTTGACGTAGTGAGAACTACCGATTATTCACTTTGTCAACCAATTTGTTTGACAAATGAAAGTAATGGCCAAATTCCTTTAAAAAGAGCTGTTTGTTGTAGGGCAAGCACTTTACTTTGTGTAATAATTTATATAATCACTGATCTCAAAACGGTGAAGGAAAACATGGTGAGGGAACCAAGAAAATTCGAAGCATTATCTTGTGACATCAACCAACCCGTTCTGGGCCGGCTTGGTGGATTCTCAGGTGGATCTCCCTGGAGGCCTGTGCCCCAGCAGTGGGAACGTTATGGTCTGATGATGTCTTTAAAACAAGTCAGGCAGAAGTAAGTATCTGTGAGTACTGCTGATGATGATTGCGTATTGTATGAGCATTTCGATTTAAATCTGGATGAAACTCCATCGGTACTTAACCGGACGTTAAACGCACTAACGATTATGCACATAAAGTTATGCATCCTGCAACAACTATTACTCCTTAGGTAGCTGAAGGCAATTTAGAGTATATTGAAATTCTGTACATCTGTATCTGTTATAAACGATTCGTTGCAACGATGATCTTACGTCGTAAACACTATGTGGACGATATTACGATTATACAGGAACCTCGGAAAGGTAATCACCACTCACCCACTGCTGGGTATAGGCGTTCCTTTTCGTCTGTCACATTTACTTCCCGGTTTCGAGCGCCCTTCATCCAGTTGTTTCCTATGACTTTGACGACATCGTCGTCTCAACGCTTATAGACAACCATATCGTTTTAACCTTCTGCTTGTTCTCTCATTTGTGACCCATTATGACAATTGTATTTGTTTGACACAGGGGGATGTGGTCCAGGATGCAAGAGATATGTACTCGAAGAACATCTTCGGTGGCTTGTGGGGCAACCGGCCGCCGATGATGGAAGCCAACCAGCCGAAGACCACATGCTCTTGCAGTTAGTATAACCCCCATCCAATCTCGTATATGTTTTGTTACACTGGAGCGGTTGACAGCACTTATATTTACTAACTAAGCTGTGCTGTCTCGAAGATGATTCCTGCATCATTAATTCTCTTTATATCTTGATGTTCTTTTAGCTAGGTGATGGAATTAATATCTGGTTGGTGTTTTATTCATGCCATAAATAAATAAACAAGGACTTGAACGAGTACGCCCTTGCTGCGCTTACCTAGTAAGGCGATGTTTCCAGGACTATTGGTTCATGTACGTGTAGAGGTGGTAACTTGGTAATGAATTCACCAGTTTAGGTATTTTGTGTAGGTATGTGATTGAATGAGAATGAAGTATGTGCAAGATTCAAAATATAACTTAACTGCTAAAGTGCCTTTTTATAAATTTTATCAGTACTTGTTGCGTTTGCACAGTTTTTTAGTACTACATGGATTAAGTATGTTAAATATCGAATAGTAGAGTTTAATTTTAAAACTTTGAATGTTTCAAAGAAATACACGTGTCAAAGCATTGGAATTGCTTCTAATGTATCTACAGTCAATGTTTTCATTTGGGGAAATGGGAGACGTCACATTTTTTATTGGCTGTTGCACATTATATACTTTGCTTTCCAAACAAAAGAGTTAAGGAACAATTAGCGGCTATTCGTGAACTCTGTCAGAGTTTTATGACCATTTACGAGAGAGTGTCCTCTATTACGAGAAAGGCGTTGTATACAGAATGCAGCGGTGTATATTTAGCTCAATTGAATAACCTAACCTAACTTGAGCTAAACTACACTGAATTTTGCATTTTCAAAAATGCAAAATTCTTCGAACACCAAATCTTAAATAATCTTTAGACTTTTTTCTACAATAGACGTTTATAAAGACGACCATTATAAAGACGGCCTGTTTGGCTATTTCAAGTGATTAATGATTTTTCATCTTAATGAACTAGGTGTCCCAAATCAGGTTGGTGACGAGGCTGGAACCATCAACATAAGATGGATGACCTAATTTGTCCTTGACCATGATTCCAGAATGCGGCGAAAGAAACGAGGTATCCCGTATCGTGGGTGGCGAGGAGGCTGGCATCAACGAGTTCCCCTGGATGGCTCGCCTGTCCTACTTCAAGCGGTTCTACTGCGGAGGCATGCTCATCAATGACCGATATGTGCTCACAGCTGCGCATTGCGTTAAAGGGTCAGAAAATTTAAAGAAGATTTTGTGTTAATGACAATAGGATTGCCCCCTATTTCATGAAACTTGTAATATAACTGGCAAAAGTTTTATTGTGGTAACTTTGACTTTTGATACCTCGGAACCGAAAAAAGAGTTTGAAGCTAACATGAACACAACGTAGATCTTATTCTCTCGTTTGGTAATTTCTATGTAAAATGAAGAAAAAAAAGAAGGATTCACAAGTTTGTGATCACGTGCGCACTATGGTTGAGTTAATTTCTATCGAAATTTTTGGTTATTTTGAAATATCTTACTAGATCCTAAAATGAATATAATTTGTTTAAAACTGGACGTGAAACATCTGAAAAGCCGAATAAATTACGAAACAGGTACCTGCAACACGGATTTCTTATTTACAGATAAGGTAATTTATCCATCTAAACTTTGAGCTTTTTATTTAAAGAATTGTTCCTGAATGATGGATATTTGATTTGATAGATTGCTGACGCAGTGTTTCGATAGACGTTTGGGTTTTTATCATGCGACAAATCGACCCGTCATCTAAGCGGGTTAATTATGGCCATATTCGTTAGCATACAAAAACAAATATTAATCAATAAAAATATTTTAACATTTAAATAAATTATGTACTAAAAAGGAATTTTAAATGGAATTATTATTCAGATTTTTAGTGTTATTATTTTTAGAAATAATGGGTATTAAAATATTTTTCCATAATCCTACTTTTGTATATGCCTAGCTGTGTTTAGAAATAAATCATTTTTATGCGCGAAGTGTCTTAGAATGGCACAGAAGCGTGAACATGTTTGTATGTTAAGTGTTTGTTCAACAAAGCACTTGGCAGGATGTTGACTCGAAACACAACCTACTACACCTACTTCATTTTTTTATAGATAGATATATAAAAATATCTCAATTTTTATCTAAAATCAATTATAAAGGTTTTCTATAATAAAGGCTAATCGAAGCAGGGTGACGTAGATATTAGTTACAAATCAACAAAATAATTATTTAAAAGGCCATTGACATATTTGGAAGTAGGTTAATGACAATATAATGATGATGAATTATACTGGGAAAAATCACTATTAAATATACGGTGCCATTACAATTTTTTCGAGGTTTTGTGTTTGTGTACGGATATCAATAAAATAAGTTTAAATATATAAAAAAATGCAAATTCACTAATGTTTTTCTGAAGTTCTGATTGCTCTCAATATTTTGTGACTAATAGTTTTATGACTAATACCGATGGATCAAACTGCAGAATGACATCGTTAATCATCAGGTATACGAGTCCGATAACCTAAGAATTGGCAAACAAGTCCAAAATAAATTCGTGGTACAAAATTGTGAATACACAATCAGTATCGATAAGTACGTTCACCTTGAAACCGGCCCAGGAGCAGGCTCCAAACTTAAAGTTCATTATCCCCGACAAATTACCATTTTTGGCGCTTTGTGTTAAGGCTTCTTGTTTTTGTCGACAGCTTAATGTCAGGTACACAGATAATTTTGGGCCAGGCGGCCGCAAACGCGCAATATCGGCGGGTTCAAAAGGTGTCCAGTTCCATACGTCTGGGCTCATAGGTATTGTTTGATAGTAGCAGGGACTAATGTACGTAAGTGAAAGCGTAAATGAGGGACATTAATAGTATTCATGGCCGTGGCCCGCCGAAACACCGAGTGTCACTTTCGCTCAATGTCGTCATAAACTTGACTTGGTTAGTGTCGCGAGGATAATAATTGTCGTCAAAAATAAACAATCAATTTCTCAATAGATGCTCACCGAGAGAATATATTATCTGTCACGGAAACAGAAATTACAATTTTATTGTGGAATTTACAATCCGTTGGGAAAGTTAAGGTAGAAATGATGATGGTCAGAACTGAGTCAGAATAAAGTCAATCGTCCACTAGTAGGTAATTATTAGTACGCCTAAGATGTGCACCATGTGCACGAAGAGTATTGCCACGTTAACCGCGCGTTTCATTTGTTTGGAAGCCACACATCCCAACTTAGCATGGCCGCGGGTCGCAGTGGACGATCCCGCCTACATTTTCAGACAAAGCGAAGCTAAGATGTGGCTAAGTACATGTGCGTAGCTAAGCCGTTGGCTGCTGTGAAGCGGTGTCTTATGTATTCACTTAAAAGCACCGCTTCACAGCATATCTATCTATACTAATAATAAAACCGAAGAGTTTGTTTGAACGCGCAAATCTCTAGATTTACCAGTGGGATGTCAAGAAATCTTTTTGCATTTAATAGTCCGATTCTTGAGGAAGGCTCTAGGCTATTTAACATCAAACTAGGACCTTTAGGAGCTGAGAAAAAACAAAAAAAGCTAAGTGAAAACAAAGGAAGTACGGCCACCCGGACCACACGGATGAAGTCGCGGGTAGAAGCTAGTTAAATATATTTAAGCAACATCTTTTTTACAATAAGGAATGTATTAAATGACTATGAATATGACATGTTATACCTATTTAGATAATATTGATAATTGGCAAAATGTTCATGTTAACACCGACGAAGCTGCGGTGCACGCGATTAAAACAATCAAAATGCCTTATAAATATATGCATGAGTGAGATTTTTAATCTTGGGTTTCGTGAGTCATCCTTGTTTTTAGACTAAAAGCTTAGGATCGTCATTTGCTGTTTTAATTTACGAGTTTGTTTTGAGCTGCAGGTGCGGTTGTGATATTTAAACAACTTTTTTTCTCCGAGAATATCGATCAAACGACTTTTGTAGTACGACGTAGTAAGACATGTTTATCTACTTCCACAGACAAACTTTGCTTGTTAGAATAAGTTGTTGGAAAAAAGCACACTAGAGAAAGGATGCTTAGTGCCTTTCTCTGAAATTATGACACCCAATCAATGTGGGTGACTTTAAATCGTAACATCTTTTCATAAAGTAATTAGATGCTTATCTAACAGGCCAAACAATGCATCTTCAACATGAGATAAACTGCAAACACGCCACAAGTAACGTCCTAGACTTCAAGAGTGGATTATTGCGTGCCTCGCAGGAGGCGTTCTCAGTTCCGATTCGCGGCAATACATGTTCCTTTCCTTTTGAAGCTATTTATAATTCGTATTTTATATGCCTATTTCGATCTAATGTTCCAGGTTCATGTGGTTCATGGTCAAAGTGACCTTCGGGGAGCACAACCGCTGCAACGCCACCGTGCGGCCGGAGACTCGCTTTGTGCTGCGCGCCATCGCCAACAAGTTCACGCTCACCAACTTCGATAACGATATAGCTCTGCTCAGGCTGAACGAGAGAGTGCCCATCTCAGAGACCATCAAGCCTATCTGTTTGCCAACGGATAATAGTAAGTTTACTCTCACTTACTAGTCCAGTCCAGATAAATTTCCAGTGGTGGAGCAGAATGTAGCCGAGTCAGCAAGTGACAATATTTTGACTCACATGAGTAAAAAAAGATATGTGTTTGATGGTTTTAAGCTTGCAAATTAAATATTATGTAACTATTTGATGCTTCTGCTCATCTCCTGAGTTTAATTACTTAGTCCTCTTACATTGGGTACCTGTAGCGTTTGTTGTTTATCATAACTTGAGGACAAAGAGAATTTAAGAATTGCATCACCATTTACTTCAACAGATTTCCTATACGTTGGCGTAAAAGCTGTCGCATCAGGTTGGGGTACCCTCACTGAAGAAGGCAAGGTGTCGTGCACCCTGCAGGAGGTGGAAGTACCAGTCATCAGCAACCAGGAATGCCGCAACACCAAGTATACCTCCTCGATGATCACCGATAATATGCTGTGCGCCGGATTCCCGAAGTCAGGGCAGAAGGACTCTTGTCAGGTACGGTGATTTATTTTTATGAATTTTATTTATTATGAATACTAATTAATAGCATAATCTGCCTATTACGTTCCCACTGCTGCGACACAGACCTGCTCTCTTCGAGAGGGTGTAGGCTGTAATCTACCAGAGCGGGTGGATGTCACATGTCTTCGAACTTTTGGTTCTAGGACATGCCGGTTTCCTCACGATGTTTTACTTCACCGTTTTGAGAGCAGTGGTGATGAAATAATTTACACAAAGTAAAACACCCGCCTGGGTTGGGACCCACAACACACAACTCGTAAGTCGGGGGCGTTACCACCCCGCATTGGGCCCGCGTGGTGAATTATAGCCAGCTCCCTCTCACAGAGAGCTTATGCATATGAGCACTAAGGAAGGAATTTTAAAAAATCATGCCCATAAGGGATTAAATAGGGGATAAAAGTTTGAAAATTCATTATTCAAATATCATCGGGCACAACGCTTATTTTACTTACGATTAAGCATCTTAAATCCATTTATTGATTCACTGAAAGCCTAGGGCTTTCAATGAATCCTTTCAGTGAGTCCTAAGCCCTAGCCTGGATCTAGAAGCGTGCAACTTTGCACAAGACTTCCTTGTATATAGAAAGTGGACACTATGGTAGGATTTTTGAAAATTCACCCTCCCAGCGGGATTAATAACAGATAGAAGTTTGTATGGCAGGTATTAAAACATAAAACAATAGTGGGTACAGCAGTATCGATTAATTAGTCATTTGGTGATTCCTTAATAGAAAACTACATCTTTGCTTGTTAAGTATTGACATTTTATTATTCATTTGTTAATTAAATTTTATCTCAATATGTAAGACTAACTTCCGCCTTACTGTGGTAACTTTTGAACCATCCGTCCAAATTACTTTGTGCAAAAGACAAAGATTATCTACATTAAATACCGAAAGCGACAAAGGTATTAATTTTGATAAGAATTAACTAAATACTCTACAATTTGTTTTTTTTTTCCTATTTAAATATATTTATGACTCACTGTTTTGGCTATAATAGCTTACACATAAAAGGTAGATATATGCTGTCGTGGACTTTTATTTAGAACTGTGAAAACAACAATCCCACGATCACCCTAATCCCCTAATCTCATTTTAACCCTAATCGCACGCCAAGATAGCTCTCAGAGGGCAGGAATTTTTCCGACTTACTTGGTACTTATCATAACGATTATGGCCAAATCACACAAAACCGTTATAAATTGTAGCCTATGTGTTATTCTGATGTATAAGCTATATCTCTGTAAAGTTTCATCGAAATCCTCCAAACTCCCTTCCATCCTCACAAACTTTCGCATTTATAATATTATTTTTAAATTATTATTATAGTAGGACATTATCGATTATTTACAATACATTGACTTCATAAAATAATAATAATAAAGTTCACTAATACTTCGTGTTTCATTGGCCATTGATGCTACCAAGACATAAAAGTCAGCCAAGAGAAACTTCTTACACATTCTTGACAGATTTTTTTTGCGAGGTTCTTGAAAGCATAAATTAGTTTTGATAATGCACTCAACTATCTGTCATTACTTTCGATTCAATGCTTACTAGTAGTGAATCTAATTATATTAAACATAACAACTATTGACTGGTGCTGTGATTAAGTGTTTTACGTTGTTAACGGACTATTTAGAGATTCGCCTGATTTAGAACAACCGTACAACCGTTTTTTTTCGTAATTTGGTTTCTCGAAACAAGCCTGGCAATGCTGATGATTTATCAGTGGTTAGATAAGAAATAACGATACTGTCGAAATAATAATACGCTAATGTGAACACTAACACGTATGAGGATGCTGCTGCTTTTCCTCTTAGCATTCTCAATCCTTTAAGTGGAAAGTTGAACAAGTTACACAGGGCGGATTAGACGTGAGACGAGAGCTTCCTGCACAATGTGCTGCAGCAGCTAGTAAGATGTACTCTCATGCATTCCCTACGTCTGGGGAGAACGGACGGTTATGTTGGACTCCTACCGACTGTTCCTTAATCATCGAATCAGCCCGCTATGTCTAGTGGGCCCCTACATAAAGTACGGCCGGTGCCGCATTTCTCCCAAAAAGACCCTGCAAGTGGCAAATAATTTTACCTGTTAACACTTGAAGGAAAACTTTAACTTAACCAAGTAATATCTTTATGTTTCAGGGTGACAGCGGTGGTCCACTGATAGCTGAGAGAAAGTACGACAAACGCTACGAACTGATCGGTAAATGAATACAGATACATTCTAATGTATGCCTAATATGCTGTCCCGTTGGGTCAGCCTAGCGATGGAGACAATACTGTCATGTAACAAATGTACGTCGTAAGTACAATAGGCCGCACGTCAATGGCATAAGCTGGCCTCTTATTCTATGGAACCTCCGTACTACACCAGGCCAGCTCAAAGTCAAAGTGTTAGCACTGACGTGCAGTCGACTGTACCGGCTGCGTGCACATACCTTAAAAGTTATGATCTGGGTTATGAAGAGTCCAGACTGATGACCAAGGAGTGATATTATTGCACTGGTTACTGCTCTTTCCCACCCTGGGATATTAACATTGCTTTTTTATCGGCCTAAGCTGTATTTTAAACTGTTTTAATTAAACTGCAGTGTGGTTGCAGTTTCCTAAAAAAATACGAAGAATTCTGAAAAACTAAATAATGAATCGAAAGTAGGGAAAATACTCATTAATCATACATTTGTGTATTGTTTTCTAGTGAAAACCCATTAGAACAAATGTATTGATATCTTCGCTGCCTTATGTTTTATGTATTTTAATTTTACCATAGTTTGTAACTTTCTAAAGACAACGTTGTTTGCAGGAGTCGTGTCATGGGGCAACGGTTGCGCAAGAGCAGGCTACCCAGGTGTGTACACTCGTGTCACTAACTACCTTGATTGGATACGTGAGAATACACAAGATGGCTGCTACTGCACCGATTAGATTTTAAAAGACCCATCAGTGCCCATCACTGGTGTTAAAAAAATGCATTTATTTCCTGCGATTCTATGATAGGTTAACTGGCGCCATCTATGTCGAATTTGATGAAAGTGGGTTTCCTGACGTGCCGGTATCACGGTAGATGGCGACAGTATTTAGTTTGGTTTAGGTAATATTGTGTAGCCTTCTTTTACTTTAGTGTGTAATTACTCGTATATATATTGTAAGTAATTTATAACTAAATATTTGGAGAAAATTACGTGATGTTTTATTTAGATGCGTATTTATTGAAATATCAAATTTATGCGAAAATATATATTTATTGTAACTTATTTAGGTATTAAATTGTGTCGATAACATCTTCTGAAATGTACAAAAATGTCGATAGTATATTAAGAGCAGTATTATACTTGTCCAGGAAATTAACATTCTGTAATCATGTCAAAGTATTGCCATAAATATTTAACTATACCTACATGTAAGTATAGCTATTAGTAAGATGTCTTATATTTTAATTTTGTACGAATTATGATCCAATAAAGTACCTCGAATCAATTTTATTTTGTGTTTAATTATTCTAATCGTCAGTTCAGCAGAACTTTAGCAAAGACTTAATACGTATATACTCAAACGTACAGAATTGCTTGTCGCCGCATGAGTTACGTGACCAAATGCGCAGGCGCAAGTTTAAAGTGTCCTGCGTTCGTGCTAAACTTGTGCCTTCAGAAAGTACAGTCACACAAAATTTTTGTTTCTCATAATTATTGGGCATGTATGTACGTATGTAAAACCTAACCATTTCTGTGTATACAATATTTATTATTATTATTAAATCAAGATTCGTGACTGAGTCATTTTCGTCCTCGTTACTAATACCAATCAATTTCAATTAGCACTGATTGGCACTCATATCAGTTTTCATCTATCTTTCATATATCCATTCGTAGTTTCTTTAGAGTCTTCCTTTTCCTCACCACATGTCCATAATTCCTGCAAACTTCAAGCCCATGTATCTTCAACTGATTTCTACACAACAACTCGATCACCAGCGGCGGGACCACTTTCAGATTTCGTCTCACATATTCATTTCTAATGCTATCTATACGTCGGACTTCGGACTTCCTCCTCCTCGACCTCTTACAATCTCATTCTGATGCTATCCATACTTCGGACTTCGCCAATCTCTTCTCAACTAATTTCTGGATTCATTCACGTTATTCTGATTCATGATTCATATAAGCCCTGTATCTGTATAGTAGTGCTTTAAATTCTGTACTGTTTAAATTCTTAACAGTACCCAAATCTTTCAAAATTATTCAAACATACAGTCACGAGCATACATTTTTAAAAGTATATTTAAATCAATTCTTATCTACTTTATGATGGGTTATTGGTAATGGCAGAATGGTCAACGGTTGTGACAACGGCTCAGTTGCGAAAAAGAAAAAAGTCGCTTATTATTGACATTTCTATTCTATTTACCTATTTAAAAAAGTACTCTGTGATTCTATTTTTCTCTATGCCGATGGTGCCGATGTCGACTCACCATTGTATTTAATCTAGTATATCTTCTCTGTCTAGAATTTAAGTACAGTAAAACCTTAAAATTAAATTACAATTACAAAGAGCATTTTGCATGGGGTGTTTGCCTGTAATTGGTTGTGCAATTAGATTTAAGACACAGTTATTTTTACGTTCATAACTGTGTAAAATCTGAAACAACTATTGGTGAACCTTAATTAAATAATTAAGGCTGGGCTATTATTGGAGCAGTTAAAAAAGTAGTGCTCCAAAGTACCTTCATCCAGCCCACATTCGCAGAGCGAAGTCTCTGACTCGATTTTTTAAAGGAAAACCTGGGAACAACAGTAAGAGGAGAGAGAAGTGAGGAGACGGCAAATAATAAGATATGACTTTCTTGGATATTTTTTATTAGGTTAAAACCAAAGCTTGGATGTAATATTAGGCAGCACTGCGTGATAAAAACACCTTTCCGTTTACTTGAATTTTGCCACTGCACCTGCTTGAACTAGCAAGTACTTTCTTGGAAGGCTCAGCAAATCATAGCCCTGACATTGAAAATGTTTAAGGTCAACGGCTTGGGACGTAACAGCATGCTTCGCTAGAGTATCCACATATTCGTTTCCTCTTACACCACAGTGACTTGGAATCCAAACTCAGTGTACAGTTTTGTGATTCTTGGCACAAGAGAAATGAGACATTTTGATTTGGAGCAGGTATAGACTGTGCAGTTTACTCTTAAAAGAGTTCTGCTCCAAAGCATGAAAGCAACAAAGTGAGTCTGTAAAGATATCACCATACTTTATGATGAGCTTCTAAAAATTAACACGCTTCTAATATAGCCAAACACTCTCCCGTAAACACTGATTGTACAAGTGCAACTTGCATTACTTAATTTAGAGGCGTCAGTGAAAAATCTTTTTAAATTAAACCATTGCTCACCAATCACCGCATTGAAAATAGATTGCGCCGAAGGAGTTTTCGAAATGCCAATATTGTCGAAAATATCGGGTTTAAAACATATTATTTCATCGTCAAAACTATAAATAGGAAACTGAATAATGGGGGAATCGAAATTTTGGTAACAACGTAAGGATTTTAAAAACAAAGTTACTTCTTTATGATACCAATAATTGGATTTCAAGCATACTACATCCAAGTCTTTCACTTTTTCAACAAGATGATGGGATGATTTGGTAATGAATCTAGCCCATAATCTCGATGCTAGATACTGGCCTGTCCTTCTCAAGGCCAACGGTGGCTCTGCGCATTCTACCTGCAATGCGTTAATTGGTTAGGACTTCATAGAACCCGATATGATCCGTAGACACTTAGTCTGAATTCTATCCACCTTTGTCAAAGCACCTTTGTTGCAGAAATTTAAAGAAAAGATCCGTAGTCCAGAACACACCGGATTAAGGCATTGTATATCAGTTTCGTACCCACCAGACACCGGCGAGCACTTTTAGTACAATAGTTAATAGTTCTCTCGCATTTCTTAACTATATAATTTAGGTGAAACTTACTTTTGAAGAAACCGGTACACCATGCCCTTGACCGCCCACTGGAATTTGAGGGATCAGCCTCCTATGGGAAAACACAACTACCGCACTTTTGGAGGCAGTCAAACTGAGACTCGGAATTTAGCCATTGGTTTCGAGAGTGCAGGGAGCACGGATACGCAGAGAGATGAGTTATTTGTGACTTTAAAAGCCAAGACTAAGAACAGAGCCTTTTATGACATCCTGACGTCAAAATCTTCCCCCGGGGCTATCAAAACTAAACATCGAGACATGAGCAAACTACAGATGCACTGTACCATTCTCTCCGGTACTCTCCGCTTTTGCAATTTTTGCCTGAGAATGTGAAGAGCGCCATTTTTATAAGCAGAGCACACATTCACACATTCTTCTGAATTTAACTGAGTAGGCAGGCAATGGAGCATCCTATATTTTGGCGTTGCTTGTCTCGCCACGTAATTTTGGCGTTCCATTAATGTCACTTATTTTTGCTGTCACTTGTATATGCCTTCCACAATTCATCATGTTTATTTGCCGTCGTATATCAACATATGGATGGAGTAATATATTTATGGTCGTGACTGTACCTACCTACATACAATACAAGGTTCGAAGGCTTGGGGAGGTTAAAAGCCATACTTCTGCAATTCATTTAGATTACTGACAAGAGGGCTTAGAAAAATTTACATTTTGTTTTAGATAAAACGGTGATGGAAGATTCAAAAATATATTGGTTTGACATAAACTACCGAAAACCATATGTCAATCCTGTTACAAGTCGTAGAAACACGAAATGCATTGAAAGCGATTGCCACTTGCCAAGGAAATAAGAGGTTTCAGAAAAAAATTCTGCGTTCAGCTAAATGACTCTCACTCTCAAGATCTATTAGGTCAGGAACGGATCGCACCAGGTCAGGAGGACGCTGCGTTGTCCTAGCGTAGCTAAACAAATATTAAAGTACGGTTATGAGGCTCTGAGTATTTGTTTAAACTATGATGTTTGCTGAATTGTCTGTTTGTAGACAAACATTATTGTTTGACAAAAATTTTGTTCGAGGAGGTAACTCACAAAAAATATCAAAATACGTGGGACATTCAAAAAGTTTTGCGAAAATAAAAATAAATGTTCCATACGTAAATATTTTTTTATTCAATCTTTTCAAAGTACTCTCCACTAGGCTGTATACAAAGTTTCATGCGTCTGAACCAGTTGCAAGGAGGCTGTAAGGAGGGTTACCCAGGAGTTTGACTGGTGTGCTATCCAGGAAGTCCCTCGTTTTGAGCACGGTGTGTGAAGGCCCGTTGTCGTGGTTTTGCAGTGCCCCGCGGAGCCCTGTATTTGGTCGCTTGTTACTCTTGTTACTAACAACAAAGAAAACTTCTGCCAAGCATTTGGTAGTATACCATTCAGCGTTGATGCTTCTTTACGTTTACGGTACGTAAACGAATTGAAACCAAGTAGCCAGCCAAATTGAAAAAGCTCGCGATCATAATCTTCCCACCTCTTCTAGATCACTTCACTTTGGTAGGCGTTGATTCGCTATGAAACACCCAAACGCTGGCGCTTCGTTTCTGGATCGTATTGATAAATCCAAGACTCATCACCTGTAATGAAGTCGTAAACACGCAGAGACGAGCTTGCTTCAAATTTGTTTAACATATCACGGCACTATTCCACCCGGGTCTGCTTCTGAGCATCGGTGAGGTTGTGCGGCATCCAGCGTGAAACTATCCTCCTCGCGCGAAGATAAGAAGCACATGTAGAATTTCGTGAAGACTTCCCGGTCCAACCTGCAGTATGTGCTGAATCTCTTGATATGTAACTCGCCTTGTAATTGTCTTCGATTACATTTTTCACTGCTAGCGTGTTTTCTTCCGTAACAGCCTCAAAGGGCGACCACTTCTTTCTTTGGCCCCCAAAATTAGTCAACCGCCCTAGAATTCGTTATACTAACGAAACACGGTTGCCTTAGTAGGGCCTTCATCAATTAATGCCATTTGAAGTCTATCGTACGATTCGTCCGGGTTCAGGTGACATTTTATAATTAGTCTTCAAAAACAATTATTGATGGCAGCATAGGTAACCATTATGAAATTAACAATCATTAGAAAGCGATAAACGGCAGAGTTTTGGCTGAAGTAATATTAGTAGAAATCAAAACTTCCTTTTTAAATGCTGATTTAACTGTTCACACTCGTTTTTCAACAAAAAAACATAAACGAAGCTTTTAACTTCAATTCGAACCCATATAATGATAAAAGTAGCCATCTGTTAATCATTTTGTTTAGAGCTCTTTGCAATAGATGGCGTTTTACTCAATTTGTCCTGTCTACAAAATAACTATTATAGTCACAAAATTAAATAAAACAACTTATTTTAAATCTATTTATTTACATAAAAATATAAAAGAATTCTATTAACACGTTTTTCTGAACCAGAAGTATAAAACTATAATTAAAAAGGATGGCACGAAACGTTTTAAAAGTAGGTCGACTATTAGATGGCGTTGTAAAACTACAGTCTCTGGCAATTAGTGAATCGCTGATGCTGCCATCTGTTGAACATTTTGATGACGAAAAATTGCCAGCTCAATTGCCAGACTTAGGGAGGTGTCATTTCTCTCTATGGGATAGGGTATCTGTACGTAGTATTATAATATCTGTGGTAATGGTTTTAGCGTTGATGTCTTTTATTAGAAAAAAGGATGGGTAGTGTAGGGAGGACTTTTGAATTTCGTCAAATTATTGAAACGGATTACAAAAAGCGAAAGACAAGTCAACATAACTTGTGTTTCGCTTTTTGTTATCTTAGATCTAATTGAATTTCGTTAATTTATCGCTTTTTGACTGATTTTGTGCAGAGCGTGTTTCGCTATGGTTTCTCTGAAAAAGCACATAAAATGCTCTTGTCAGTGATGTTGTAACATTCAAGATCTTATTGCCTTGTGTCAACGACACAGCAGGCTTGCAACATTAACTTTTTAAGCAAATAATTAGGCAACGTAATTTATTCGGGGGTCATTTAATTTCGTCGCTGTAATTAAGATACGGCACTCTTTAAAGGTTCACAAAATCGAATGCAATAATATCGATGCGAAGGGAACGCAAGCCGATATTGATTAGTCTGTATTGCGACATAATTGCATTCACAAATTATTCAGGGAATTACGCTCTTGTCGTGCAGTAAATAAGACTCAAAATTATCACATGTTTAAAGTCTACCGCTCCGCGGTGTGAATGACCGCAGAGGTCATTGCCAAATAAAGCGTTCTTTCGCACAGCCCTCGGAACGCTAAAATGACGCATCTCGTCATTAGAATATTGACCAGAAAGTCAAATGTATTATAACAATTTTACGGAAGACTCGCTACTCTAACATGGCTAGCGGGGAGTAGCGGACAGCTGTCCAAAACATTTGCGCGAGCTTAAAAAATAGAATTGTTGATTTAATTTCGGATGCGTCGTTGCAACATTTTAAAGTCGCTGTGCTGTATCCATAAAGCGCGTCGAGATCGAAGACATGACTTAGTGTATCAAAAACATTGAACCCTGAGCACATGCTACTTTCTAAAGAGAGTTCAATATTTAAGTTGCGGAATTAAGTTGTGTGTTTATTATTATTATAAAAAAATAAAAAAAAGTATAGCAATGTGGTGGTGTTACATGTTCTTTTGTCTATGTGCGTTGACCAGCAGTTCTCCGCTCAGTCTAAATAAGGTAGGTTGAATAACAGTAGTTGACAATATTTATCTTTAAATTCCAAACGGTATTACCCCCCACGCTACGGTGAGCGACTTATTGTAAATAGGTTACAGATTGATGTCTTGATTTACATAATGTACCTGCTGTCATGCGCGCTCACGCATGCCAAATAGTAATAAAGTGATTCATTCTAAATATATTATCGTATATAATACTTATGTTTAAATTATTGGGTAAGGTTCAGAACTTACGATTTTGTTGTTTGAGTTTATTAGGTCAATTTATACAATACTTAGTTACATTTTTTGCATTTATTCATGCAGACTGGTTAATTAAAAGACCACTGCACCTATTTAATAGCGATATGTTCAAATAGGCGGTCTAATAGCGATTATGGCTATGATGTCAGAAATTAGTCACACTCACATATAGTCGAAAGGTGATCGAAACTTTATGATTTATCTTAGAGGAGGATTCTTGCTAGTCATCTTTAACTCTAACACTTATAGAAAGGATTTTCTAGTTAAAAAGCACCGAAAACACAAGGCTAATAAAAAATAATTAATTTTCTCCTCAATCTGCATAACAAAAATCCTATATAATTCATTATATATTATTTGTTTAGTTTTTTTTTAACTCGGGATGAGTTTAAAAAATTAAACAAATAACTTTAAAATCAAAGTACCTGAGAAGTTGCCGATGGAATATCTCATAGGGGACACGACTTGTGCATAATCAACCTGATTTGAATGTCCTATTCTGTCAATAGGATGACCTCACGATTTCTGAAGATTCTTTCCACGGATCAGCACGCATTGTTAAAAGGGAGTTACTACCATGTGAAGATTGTGGTAAGTTATAAATATTCTCGGGAACTAAATTCATTCTCGTCAAAATATTTTCTTTTCATATCGCTATTCTATTCTGTAAAAATCTTACCTTGAAAATTTTGGATGTTAGCTTGAAGAGATGCCATTCCACCTAATGCTATTAACAGCTCATTTCACCTAAGTTTTCAAGTTTATGGTTAAAGAAATTTATTTCTCAATAAGATATTACAAATATTTCACTTACTTGAGAGCATTTTTAAACTTGAAATATAGTATTTTAACAACTATCCAACTTTGACACACCAACTAAGCAGCTATTGTTTTAATTTATAGCAAATCATATAAGGACGTAATAACATTTCATTCCGTAACAGAAAACCAAAAACTATTCACGTTCAAGTTTGGATTTTTACAGAATAGATCAAAATAAATAATATATTTTTATTACCATAAATAACTTAGAACATCATACAGCCAGTCCCCAGAGTACGGTGTACCGAAAGTAACCATGTAAAACTTTTAATATTTTTTACTTTTCCTATAACGTTTTACTTTACCAGTAATTTGTACATATTGTGCGTGTTCTTTTGTTTTTTTTACAACTACTATTGTCCCACTGTTGGGACACAGCTTTCCACTCTTCCCTGTGCCTTTATCATTTTGCGTGTACAACTGAAAAACCTATTAAATCACTCACTCCAGTATGGTCCCACTAAATAAATTTAACCGAAAAAGTATACGTACCCATACGAGAATTCGTCACAAACACTACAAGTAAAGATTTTTCGAGTAAAACTGGAGCGAATTGGGATTTCCGTGCCACTGTTTAATTCTTTCATGAATCCTTAAAAAGAGACCGTTCAAAGACATAAAAGGAAATGTCTGATTTCACGGTATTTCAGTACACTGCTTTGCGTCTTGAAACTGTTCCTTATTAAAATAATAGAATTTTTAATCTTCGCAATAGCTTGCGTACGTTTACGAAATCTCTTAGAAAATATATCTATTCGGTTCGTTTTAATGCTGAGTAGGTAGTTAATTTTAGTTGGATAAGGAAAGGAAACCCAGTCCTATGTTATGAAGTAGTACATAATTTTCATTTTGATTTTCCTTATTTCGTATATGAATTTACCTTGAAATGAAAATAAAATAAATATATATCATTAGCGGTTCACATACCCCTTGTCTATCAAGATGAGTAGAACATTAAAAAAAAAACACACGAAAGTTACGAGAGCATTGGTGGTCCAAACTTACGAGTTGTAGGTCGTGGGTTCGAACCCAGTTAGGAGCTTTACTTTGTGTAATCTATTTCATCACCACTGCTCTCAGAACGGTCCTAGAACCAAAAATTCGAAGACATGTGACTCCGTCTCACAGAGAGGAGGCCTGTGTCCCAGCAGTGAAAACGTTATAGGCTGATTATGCTACAGGAAACATAAAAAATCAAGTGTTTGTTAAAACCTTGGGTATGTTTTTCTTTCGTATCAAAATTAACAATATAAATACCTCAGGATCCTTTGGAACGTCAAGTACAATTTTCTTTAAGGTGTGAGAAATAAACTATGTACAAAGTATCCGTTTCGTATTTGACCAAGTTGTTATGTCTCAAGAGAGTACTTCAGACTGTTATTACCTACTGTAAACGAGATGTAAACCTTAACCGCGAGTTCAATGGACGTTGATGAACCGATGTGCAGGTGTGTTCCAAGATCACATCACCACTGATCGGATAGTATGTATTTTGATCATAATTCGTCACTGACACAACCGCATTTGTAATTAAGGATTAGAACGATGTTTCTAAAATTGATCCAAAATAATTGATTCATTATTTGTCTAGCTTTTGGCTCTAACCGGATACAACTGACACTTCTCGTCCTTAAATCCAAAAATAACCCTGATTCAAGTTATTTCCAACCCTGATTCATGTTGGTTGTTGGTTTCGAGCTTCCTTCGTCTTTGCTAGATTTTCCTTTTAATGCGTTTAAAGCTAAAGGGTGGGGGGGCAAGGGGACTAACTTACCATCTCAGTGCCCCAAGTCAACCTCAAACCTGCTAGTGGTGCACCCTGCCGAATAACAAACGAGGCTCTGACAACCGACAAATGGCGATATAACCATTTCTTAATAAAACTTCGCTAAATACTAAGCTAAATGGCGCAGGCTAGTGACGGGCAGCAGCGTCACTAGTGTGAGATGCTGTGATCTGCGATTGCCAACCCACATGCCCAGCGTGGCGATTATGGGCAAACCCTCCAATCATAGCAAGTCAAAAACAACCACGGCCCCCAGTTCCCGGCCGCCTTGCTATTCCTGATTTTGCGGCGATCACGGTAACTGCAAGGTAGGGGGTGCGAAGAATCCCCGGATTGCGAATGGACGCCAAACCCAACTGACCTTGGCGACGTATAATGGACGCATGTTACGGTTCGATGAACATCTAGTGCACTTAGAAGAAGAGCTCGGGAAAATAAGGTGGCACATTCTTGTGTGAAGTCCGACGAGAGGACTCGTCGGACTTCACTGAACACAAGAATGTGAACACAATAACCCTTGAATCGGGTCACCTTTTGTATTTTCGAGGGGGAGACCAGCTCTCCCAAGGCGCAGTCGGGTTCCCGGTAAACAAATCCCTTTGTGACAACATTCTGGAAGTCTCCAGTGTTTCGAACAGGGTTGCTTACCTCGTAGTAAAGCTAACCTAGAGGTATAGCCTCAAGGTTGTTCAGGTTTACGCGCCGACCTCGGCACACTCGGATGACGAAATAGAAGAAAGGCACGAGGACATTTCCAAGGCCTTGCCTTCCACAACTAAGGCCCACTACAACGTTCTCATGGGAAAATTTTAACGCTTAAGTGGGAGTACAGAATTGCAACGAATCTGTAGCAGGATCCTACGGGTTTGGCAGTAGAAATCATAGGGGGCAAATGCTCGTCCACTTCCTTGAAAAAGAGGGGCTTTTCTTGATGAAATCCTTATATAAGAAACAGCCCCTAAGGAAGTGGACGTGGCAAAGTCCCGACACTATGACAAAAAGTTAGATAGGCTTCATGATAACGTACCGTAAACGAATTGAAACCAAGTAGCCAGCCAAGTTGAAAAAGCTGCAACGACAACGCGACTTCGCACACCGCGCTAAAAAACGATGGACTTCCTGGACAGCACGCCGGTCAAACTCCTGGGTCACCCTACAGCCCTGACCTAGCACCACACCAGTGTGACAAATTTTTATTACCGAAAAAAAAATCTGCTCAAGGGGATATTATCGTCACCGAAAGATGCGCTGTCAGCGTTCGAGCAGTCTGTAAACGAGGTGTCTACAGCGGACTGAAAAAAGTGTTTCGAAAACTGGTTCAGACGCATTAAACTTTGTATAGTAGTGTAGAGTACTTTGAAAAGATTGAATACAAAAATATTTACTTATAGAACATTTATTTTTATTTTCGCAAACTTTCTGAGTGTCCCACGTATATTACTATGTCACCGTTACGTAGTCGCAAAACTTGTAAAGTGTCATAGCGCATAACGGGTATAATTATCTTAATTACAAAAAGGGCCCGAAGAACTATTTTTTATAAGGTAACAAGAAATGACGTAAACTTTCCTCTGTGAGGTTGTGGAGAACGCAACGAGGAGCCGCGAGTGGTAGGTGGCCTGAACTCTAACGTGAACGCGTTTCCCTGGCTGGGCCGCCTGATCTATCAGAAGGCCTTCGGATGTGCTGTTTCGCTCATCAATGACAGATTCGTCATCTCCGCCGCGCACTGCGTGAAAGGGTAAGGCTTTAGAGATCTCAAATTATGAATACATGTTTATAAAAGCCGCTAGCAGCTTCAATCTTTAAGTATGTAAATCCGGCACTAAACTTCCAAATTTTTTTCTGCCTTGCTATGTGATCTATAGAAACGAAGTTCCAAACAATTGCTGGGGAGCTTTTTGCCTCACTTCTTCTTCCCACCAAAACACAACCAAGCGGTAAATGGAGGGTGTTTTGGGGCCTCTTTTAAGTATCTAACTTTTAAAGAGCGAAATTTTGGTTGAACTTTTTATGTTTCTTTTGTACCTTTGTTTCAACATTAACCAGTTATGCAACATTCTTATCTTTATTTATCTAAACTATACACAATCAGCTCCGTGCAGCGCCAGGTCAGGAGACTAGTACTCGCAACCGGCGTGCGATTATGTACAATATGAACATTAACTATTGAAAAGGGGTATTTAAGGATCGTAGCAGGTGGCGTTCTGTAGTTTCCGCCTACCCCCATGGGAAGAAGGCCTAAGTTTATGTATGTGTATTCATATGATATAATAATACATGGTATTGTAAAGAAAAAGAATTTGGTTTTTTTGTAGGTTTGGATATCTGTTTGTTACGCTTTCACACCAACTTCTAAACGGATTTGGATGTTATTTGGGCGATGGGCAGACCATGACCTAGATTAGGTGTAACCGCGGAGGCAGTTTGTAATCAATAATTTTGCTTTCAGGTTCATGTGGTTCTTGTTACGTGTCAAGTTCGGTGAACACGACCGGTGCGACAAACCACAATCCGCGGAGACTCGCTACGTCCTGAAAGTGATCGCACATAGCTTCTCACTGAGTGACCTTAGCAACGACATCACGCTGTTGTTGCTGAACAAGCCCGTTGAGTACACTCATGCGATCAGACCTGTGTGTCTGCCGAAGAACGATGGTAAGTGCATTATATGGTGGAAGGATGAATAGATAACGAGATTTTACACGCACGAAACAAAATTCTTCATGATGACAACATCATGAAGAATTTTGTTTCATCAATTAGGAAAAGACTCTTACACATGTTGTCTACATCTATTATACATATAACTACTATCCTATCGCAGGTATGCTGGAAGAGATTTCTTTAGAAATAAACATCACCTTTGTACGTATTTTTCTGTTCCTCTTTTTCTTGTCTGTTTATATTTGTGTACATAAATCGTTAAATAAATAAATAAAAGATGGTCAACGTGTTTGAACAGAAAACCAATTAGAAGCTACTGTTTTTGGAACTGACCCCTTAACAGAAATAACGTTAATTACTTGCTTCCATGAAGATCACTAATAGTCCGCAAGGCCTTTTTTTTTTGGGTAGTATCTATATATAATCATCAAATGACTTCTCCCGCTCTAGGTGGAGCAGGAGGGCGTGTCAGATTTTTATTAACTAATTCCCACCGTGGCCCTGGCACAGGCAACTGAAGGAACACTCCTTCAGTTGCCTGTGCCAGGGCCACGGTTTCTCTTTCCAATTTCCCGCGACCCTGAGGCGACAGTCCGCAAGGCTTGAGCTGAGCTTTGCATTTGTGTGAGTGATTACCAATCGCACCAATATGATCGCGCGAGGGACTGCGAGGGACGCACAGCGCCTCAGGCAGATTGCCCGATTGGTCGATTACCAAGCAAAGGAAAGCGTCGCTATATGCACTCACACAAATGCAAAGCTTAGCTTAGGCCTCGCGGACTGTACCTGTATTAAATATCATAAAGTAAATACCGTCTAATCGAAAGGGCCGTGGTTCACGCGAAAAGCAAAGATAATCTCTACTGGCTTCAAGTCTTTGTCAGATTCTAATAAATCTGAAGAAACCGGTGTGCTTCACGAGCCCTGTTTTATTGCAAATAATTTAAAGGTTGGAAACATTACATTTATAACTTAATAAAATACGCAACACTTTAAAGGCACATTTATTACACGCAGGATTTTGTCATCATGAAGCATTTTGTGTCATCAATTAGGAAAAGATGGACAGCATCCTTACTCAGAAAACAAATTAAATGCTACTGTTTTTGGAACTGATACCTAAACAGAAATAACGCAAATTGTCTGCCTCCATGAATGTCCCTTCCCTGTATTAAATATCATAAAGTAAATACCGCCTAATCGAATGAAACGTGGTTCACGCGAACAAGAAAAGGAAATAATCGCTACGAGCTACAAGTCTTAGTCAGATTCTAATAAATCTGAAGAAACCGGTGTACTTCACGAGCCCTGTTTTATTGCAAATAATATAAAGGATGGAAAACCATAACATTAATAGCTTAATACTGAACGCAATATTTTTAAGTTACATTTATTTCCATGAAAGCTTTTCCTCTTTTTCAACGACTTTTACGATTTTGCCTTTTTGTGGAGTCCAGTTTTATTACGTGTAATAATTGAATGATGAGTAAGGACCTGACATAAATAAATAAGCCATGGTATAAAATCTTGACTGTAATGGCCGGGTTTATTTTGTTCGACTGTTCTTTGATTGGTATAAAAAAAGTATTGTTCTGTGGAATTCGGTTGTTCTTGTGCCTAAAACGCCTTCGGCACAAAGTGGCACGTCAGTCTGAGGTACCTAATGGAATGGTAACGATACTGGATTTGTATTTGTGGAACCTTACAAAACTTTGGTTATCATTTAAATTTCAGAAACTTCTACTCTGTAGACTCAAGAAAGTCAACGCTTATCAGTTACAAGTTGAATTTCTTACTAACCTGTTTATCAGCTTTATTCCTTTTTTAATTCAGATAACCTCTACAATGGTACAACAGCAGTAGTCGCTGGTTGGGGAGCAATGATCGAGACAGGCAAGTGGTCGTGCACCGTCTTGGAGGCCGAGCTACCAGTGTTGAGCAACGAGGCCTGTCGCAACACCAACTACAATGTTTCCCAGATCAAGGACGTTATGATGTGCGCGGGATTCCCTGAGACTGCGCATAAGGATGCCTGTACTGTAAGTTTCATCAATGGTATTCAGAAGTACGATGACCTCTTGCTTCGAATGTGATCCTTTTGGTAGCTGTTCTCACACGCCTGTTGTATCTGTACATCAACTCTACATAAAATATGTTTCAATTGGCAATTTGCAGGGTGATAGTGGAGGTCCATTGATTGCAGAAAACGAAGAGCACATGTATGATCTAATAGGTAACAAATTGGGAATTTTTACACAAAAAAAATTTTTGTTTTCAAATAGTGCAAACCATACTAGAAAAAGTTTTAAAATTAGTGTTAGACATGGACAGCACTATCGTAGAAGTGACGTCACAACTATGTAACTTCATTCTTGCGCCATACATTGTAATATATCCTTAAGTACCTAAAAAAACGGTTCCTAATAATAATAAAAAAATATCTGGTGAAAGACAATGTGTCTATTGGTGATAATTATCTACGAGTATATTTGACTTTTCATACCTAGTTTTGCCTTAACACTAATCGCACATTTAAATTTTTAGGAGTAGTGTCATGGGGATATGGATGCGCCAGGAAAGGCTATCCAGGAGTATACACAAGAGTTACGAAGTACCTAGACTGGATCAGAGACAATACCCAAGAAGGCTGTTACTGCAAATACTGAGATAGTTTAACGCTTCACACATCTATACGTACCAACCTAACATTTTTCAAAAAGTCATCTGAAGATCACGTGACTTTTTTGTGTTGATGCTGGTGTCAAACCCGCGATAAAGCACAGAACTTAAGGTGCTTTGCCACTGTGCCATGTGAGTCGTCTTACTTTGTTTAGGTTACACACCAGGGTTACGCGATGACAAGGCTATAGAAAATAATGTAGATCACGAAGAACTAAATGACGAAAACCTAAAGGTATATAAATATACAAAGAAGTGTGTTCTGTGATTCTATGGTTATAGCGATGTTTTGTAGCAACACATTTTCATGAAACAAAATAAATCGTGAATCTTAAACGAAGAGAAAAGGATAAGTTAAGAAATTGCGTAATTCCGGGTGTAACTATACAAAGTAATGATTGCTTCTCGAACCTCGCCATTAGTTTGTCAACGATTGAACGACAAAGATATGCAATAAACTTTGTTTTAAGTACCATGCAATTGTTATTATTAATTCCTTCTTGTAAATATTAACTATGTCAGAACCGTAACGCAACCGTAAACGGTTGTAAGTTAAGTAGCTTCTTCCACTTCATCAAAAATTCGTTTATAATTATTGCTACAATAATGGTTATTTAAATAGTTAATTAATACTTTGTTGTTAAAGCAACGGTTATTTATTGAGTCAGATTATTGTTTTTTTTTCTTTTTGTTAGAGGTGTGGTAATGTCGTCATGACATCATCTTTTAGTACAATGCGTGTGCGCAAGTAACGGTTTAGTTCGTTAGCGGAATTGATACAATGTTTGTAGAGAAGTGTTATAACAATATTGGATTGAGAAATCATTATCTGTATTTTTGAAAACATTGGCTGTTTACGAATACACTGCGTATTTTTCAAGCTGCTGTGTTGATGTTTCTGGTTTGAATACGCAATGTATGCTCACATTTGACTTTGGATCAGTTTCCTAAGATTAAACCTCTATACCTGTATGATGTAGATGTCTTGGTATACACTGAATGGTGCAAGTTCAAGTTTATGGCGCTGGTTCGATGGAGTGCAACGTCCCCATTCCTGTCCCCAGCATTCCGTTGTGGGATCTGCACGTCTAGCCTGGTTTTACGAATACCTGTGCGGAAAACGAATTAGAAATATTTCGTAAATAAAATGGTTCATTTCGCCGATATGTGGAAGTTAATATCAGTGATACTAATTTGTGTGTACACGACGAATGTGGTAAGTCTAGAACAACCATTTTTTCCATACTAGGTCATCATTACAACGAGGTTAAAAAACTTGCATAACCTGTTAGAACACTTACGGTTCCGATACACTCATAAAATTAAATATATAAACAACAAAAGAGTGCAAAATACGTATTATATTTAATAAATTGTATAAATGTAATGATACATTAAATTGCGGATTACAAACAGTAAAAGTAAAGATTTAATAATTCAAGGTGGGAGCAGAGAATGACACTGAAACTACCACAGAAGCCATGCCTGATGCTGAGGAGTTTGGACGAAAGTGTAATTGTCGTAAGTACTGAACTTATTATAATAATTAAGCCTAGACAAAATAAAATACCGCGTGTTTTGCCGCAAGGTAAAGGTTTGATTGAACGATTCAAACTGCTGTATACCCATTATCAAATACGACTTTTATTTTCAATAAAGTTTTGAGTTTTTAAATCGTAACACGTTTTATAGTCACGAGACTGATACTTACACTGTTATTTTAATTCCTTGATCTGAAGAATTATTATGAGTCGAGAGGAGGGTAATAAAGTATCCTTTAAAATTTTTAAAGAAAATACCTGTCTCAGAAATTAAAACATTGGTATATGGCAGGGTAGAGAATCAGGAAAATATCACCAGTTAAATACCAAACAGTTACGTAATTACCTATATTGTTGAAAAAGCTGCGTTGTTCCACTATATTTATAGCTATAACTTCTCATCTTATAACTATTGAGGGTTTTAAGCACATAAAACTCGGTTCGCCAGTACCTCAAGGGTTATTTTAAAGTGTAGCTGAACTCTGCAGACGCAATGGGTATCGTTATCTTAATTCTAAATAAGTAGTAAATGATAAAGAGATTTGAGTTTTATTTTTGGAGATTCAACGACTACTTTTGTGTTGTTAATTGAAGAATGAGTTGAGAAAAAGTGTTTTATCGTGTTAAGATACCGATACCAATCACGTATGTGGAGCTCACAAAGAAAACACAGATTTCTTAAAAAAATTATTAAAATTTTCTAAAATAATAGCGGTAAATGACTCAACAAAAAAAAAAAAAAATTTTTTGTTTTGTTTTATCATGTTTAGTTATCGATAGGTACCCATCGCGTAGAATAGAAGAGAATTTTCATTTATTTGCTCAGAATGCAGTATATACAATGAGGTGGTGACAATCGCATCTGCATGGCGTCTGCGGAGTTTAGCTAGCCAATATAAAAGAACCCTGTATAGGTGTTGCAATTGCTTCCGCAGGTTGTGGTGAACGCAACGAAGCTTCTCGAATAGTTGGTGGGGTGGAGACGGCAGTCAACGAGTTCCCCTGGGTGGCTAGACTGTCCTACCATAACAAGTTCTACTGCGGGGGCTCGCTCATCAACGACAGATATGTGCTCACTGCTGCACATTGTGTTAAGTCGTAAGTATGAGGATGGGCTGTTGTTTGTTTTTTTTTCTTTTAGTAACTGGATTCAAGCATTTTATCTGTGAGAAGGGTGTCATTGTGATACTTATTCGACTTGACATGAAGATCACTTTTAACCCGACTGCGCGACTCAATTTATGATAATGTGTTTATCAGCCTTGGCTGATTCACGCGCAAATAAACAATTTACGCGCCAAAAATAACGTTTCTCGCCAAAACTACAATTTTTCGCGAATGCGCCCTTACTCATAGCTTATTATCTGGCAAACTATTGCAGCTTTAACAATATAAAAAATCGTGTGTATAGCTGAAACTATACAAAATCAATCTATGTGAACATTTTATAAATCATTCCAGATTGTCGTAATGTTTACAAACACCGGCCGCGCAAGGATCGTAATATCAATATAATAAACAAACTCTTAACACTATGAAATGTTTACTTATTCTCAAAGCACGAATCTCGAGGATTGTTTTGATATATAACACTTCAACATTGCGATAACAAATTAATTGTAAACAATACCGATAGCACGACCACTTGAAAACTTTTTACGATGACACCACTTGAAACTTGACACATTTTTTTTGGTCTTGTTTTATTTTGGGCACTAGTATCTGGCGGTGGCGAATGGCTTTTAGTTTAATTGAGAATGACTCTATAAAGCTATTTACAGACACAAAACGCATTAGTCGATAAAAAAGTGAAATTTTCAAAACTTGCGGAAAAATGGTATACTTTGTATACCACGGCGGTTGTTGTGTTTAGAAAAATGGTATACAAAGTATACCATGGCGGTTGAGTGAGAAAAAACACGTGTGCCGAATTAAATATGGCGACCACCAGAAGCCAAATTTTGAAAAAATAATCTGTCGTTGAACTATGTCAAGTGGTTTGTAATTGAATTGGTTTTTGAAAATCACCTTTAGGTTTCTGTAATCATTTTAAATTATGTAATGATTTAATCGATTCAAAGTTGGTTAATAACCATTTTACAAAAAAAAAAAACGTATGATAGCGCTGTGATAAAGTACATATACTTATAATTGTATTCGATGATGTCTTATCGATTCGTCATTTTAACGTAAAAATAATTATTATAATGTAAGTCTTGAAATCGAGTGACATACCCAGAATTTGCCTGCTTTGCAGGATAATTTTAACGACCGTTACTTATAGCGTGATTTAATACAGTGAGAGAAAAATAACCCAAATAAAGAACATGTAATAATAACAAAAAAGCGAAACAATTGCGTAACAGTGAACTTTTAAAAAAAACTCTTTCTGTCTCCAATCTCGTACAATATCATGCAGCCGGAGGCATGGTGAAGAATAAGAATAAGCCACTTCTTTGCTGCAGATTTGAAAGGACTCAGTACCTAGATGACAACATCTATCCCGTTTCTAAGTCCAACACGTACCTTATTTGCTACAGTCAATCATATTTCTGATTCTACATGAAAAACGGGAAGGATTGAAGTGAAAACTTAACGTTACGAACTTTTAACCCATACAGAAAGAAAGAAATTTATTTGCACACAGTTCGTGAAGCGCAAAATACAAAAGATAAAAAAGTACAACAACAATAGTGTGTGCAAATAATAAACACAAGCATTCATACTTTTATCTCGTATCTACGAAGAATAGACGTACAAGGTGTCCTAGAAGTCGGTTTCAAGCCGGAATCGGGTGATAGGTGATAGTCATCAGTAGAAAGTCAGTAGACACTTTATTTTTGTTCAATTTTCAAAGAAAGAAAAAGAAAACCATTAAAATAGGTAGCAACAGGAGTTAAAATAAAGTCACGGGCAGTAGATTTTATAAATGCCGGTAAAGAGTAAATACATAGCTAAGATTTTTTTTAATATTTTTCCGTTAACTATAGGTCTTGGCCTATCACCCGATTCCAGCTTGACGTCGACTTCTGGGACAACCAATATATCTCTTTGTTTACAAAGTGACCTTTCTTTTCATTTTTGACATCGCACCGTACAAATGTTATTTGATGTTTATGTCTTTTGTTAGGTACCTCCGTAGAGGTATTATTAATTGTTCTTCCATTGCTATTCCAGGTTTATGTGGTTCATGATCAAAGTCACCCTGGGTGAGCACAACCGCTGTAACACCACGCACCGCCCAATCACCCGCTTCGTCGTCCAGCTGGTCGCCCATAATTTCACTTTCACCAACTTCAGAGATGATATCGCGGTACTGAAGCTGAATAAGCCAGTGCGGGTAACGGATAGCGTGAAGCCTGTCTGCTTGCCGCGAAATGACGGTATTTTAATTATTATGACTTTGTTTTTGTTGCTCTTCTAGACTCCTGTGTGCTCCCGTTATAAAATTAATTCTCTCAGTCCGATTGCACTTTACAAAAAACGAGCCCCTTATATTTTATTATATTTTATTGGATAAGCTGCTCGAAATGCTGAAGTGTGTAAGGTAAAATATCAACGATCTTGTCCATTTAGATTTTATTTTCATTAGATCCATTAGTTAAACATCAATCAATTAGCAATTGAGGGTTTTGAAATCGCCAGTGTCATTTATTTCATCATGATCATCGACCTTTTGTTAATTGTTTTGTAATCACATTCCACCCACGTCTAAAACGTAGTTCTAAGACATGTTATAAAGTAACATACCATATCTTAGAATTGTATTGACTATCCATCCACCATAAACTTTATTATGTTAAGAATAGATGAACCATGCTACTTTGACCTCCAAGCAACATAACGGTTTATTCTATTATTATTGTAATGAGAAAGATAGTAAGAATAAGTCCGCCCAAGGCATATAAGAATAAAATGAACAGTATGTGAATTTTAATATTCAGTTAGAAATCGTAAACAAGGATTCGATAGTCAGCAATAGACACCTAGTAATCACATTTATAGATATACATAGTTCGTTTGAAGAGATAGCCGGTCATTGATGTATTACTTAAATTTTTCACAGATAAGGTTTACACTGGCGTCAAAGCAATAGCCGCTGGTTGGGGAACGGTAGCCGAGGGTTCGAACCACTCGTGCTATCTCCAAGAAGTGGAATTGCCTGTCTTAAGCAATGAGGCGTGCAAGGAGGCCAAGTACACACCGAATATGATTGGTGACGAAATGCTCTGCGCTGGTTACCCTGATAAAGGGAATAAGGACACTTGCCAGGTGGGTCATATAAAAGAGATAGTATTTAAGACAATATTTTTTGTCGTATTCACCATTTTTTTTACAATTTGTTTTGTCCCTATCCGAAAAATGGAATTTGATATTTTTCAAGATACTCTACGTTTATAGAGTGTGATGATGTTTTCTTTTAACAGGGCGACAGCGGTGGTCCTCTTTCAGCTGAGAGGGGTGACAAACGACATGAGCAATTAGGTCAGTACCTATTTCTACTATTCATTCTTAAGAAAGCTCTCGATGCATAGAAAATAGTTTATCTCGACATAGTTTGAAGAGGCATGAAGTCGCGAGATCGCTATTAGTGATAAGACCGCCATTGTGTCACCCAATGTGGAATTTCTACATTTATATCTGTAATTCCTACATAATAAAGAATATTATCTATCTATCAAGTTGACTTTTGTTTGTTTTCATTTTATTGCATCGTGCACTCTGTTCATTTGAGTTTTATATACCTTTATGGTTGAAAAAATAATTTGTTTTTTGCAGGTGTTGTTTCCTGGGGCATCGGTTGCGGTCGACCCGGCTACCCAGGTGTTTACACACGGGTCACTAAGTATTTGGACTGGATAAGAAACATCGCTGACACTGGATGCTTTTGTATTGATTGAATGAATGTGTTTTTACTTCCAGTTTGCAATACTTTTATAAAAGTATCATATAGTTATTGTGAACTAATTTTATTGATTTTAATTGCAAATTATATATGTTTTTAAATAAAATGTATTTTGATTTCGTATATAGGTGCGTATATAAGGTTATTCGTATAAAAACAAATAGTTATTGTATTTATACAATAATGATTAGCTAATAATTTTTGCATATACATGAACTTCCCGAAAGAAAAATGGAACTCTAGTAGAAAAGGCCCGATGCATGTTGGTTGAATCCATGGGCACAACTTGGACTGCTCAGTTAAAATGACATCATTACCTTCAATAAATCTTCTGAATTTTTTTGACAGCCATATAGACAGCTAATAGCTCGCGATCGTATACAATGTATCTTGTTTGAGTTTCACTGAGCTTTTTTGAGACGTAAGATAGCGGTTTCCACACGTTGTTTATTTTCTGTTGCAAGACTGCTTCTACACTTAGGCTTGAGGCGTCTGTCATGATGCATAATGAGGCACCTTGAACAGGGTGTGTTAGTTTTACAGCTTCCAATATGCTTTGACGGCAGTTATTGAAAGCATCTTCTAATGTCTGATTCCAGATGATTGGTGTTTTGTCGTTTTTCTTTTTATTATGAAGGAGCTTATTCAATTCAATTTGAGTCTCAGCTTGCTTAGGTAAACAGTCGTGGTAAAAATTGACCATTCGAAGAAAACGTCGCAAATCATGAAAATTTTCTGGTTTAGGGTAGTTGGAGATTGTTTGAGTAGTAGAGTGGCCAAAGTGAGAAAATGGATCATTCAGTCAGAACATTATTGGCTCATGTAGCTACTTGAAAACAATTTAAAGCTCTATGAAATGGACGCTTAACTACTGCTTATCTGAATGGAGACCTAAATGAAAAAATAGTCATGAAAAAACCTGAGTATCTAGAAGAATTTTTGTCAAAAATTATGCTTGAAGAAAGGGGTTTTTTTATTTTATTTATTCAATAAAGCCAGAAATATGCCTCAGGACTTAATTGAAATAAAAGGCGAAAAAGTCATATAAGTTTTACAACAAACTGGTTGTCAACGGTTGTATAAACTGGACGATGAACTCAAGTAAATGAAATATAAATCCTCAACAGCTGAACCGTGTATTTATACATTGGCACATGGCAAAGATAAGATGATTGTTGCAGTTTATGTCGACGATTTAGCCATAGCTTATTCAAATGAAAACTCACTAGAAAAATTCAAGAAACATCTAAGCCAAACATTTGAAATTAAATATATTGGAATCAAAAATCTCCTTGGTATGAAAATTTATTATGAAGAGAATACATTACAAATTACTCAACAGAATTATGTACAAAAAGCATTACAAAGGTACAACATGGAAGATTGCAAACCAATAAGTAGTCCAATTGAACCATATTTAACCTTGAAAAAGCTGAAGAATGTGACAAGAGTATTGCATTTCAAAACCTGACTAAAACTTGATGTATCTGGCTGTGTCTAGCAGGCCAGACATGTCTATGAGTGAGCTATCTGTCACAGTTTATCAATGCATACAGTGAAGAACATTTCAATTATGCAAAACGCATATTAAGGTATCTCAAAGGTACCATGGATGTTGGTATCTGCTATACCAAATCAAATGAAAACACTGACAATACTAATGTGTGAGTGTATTTTGGAAATATCAAATAAATCGTAACGTCGAAATTAAAAAAAGTTATGTTTTCAAACAAAGGAAATAGTACAATGAGATTTTCCAATCTTTAACTTGCTCTTGGATAATTATATTTGATTGAGTTTCTGTATGCAGACTGGGAACATAATGAGATACATGAAGTTCTCATTATTGTTATAACGTCGTCTTCACTTTGTATATTATGAGGAATAAGCATTATCAAAAGCTATTGTCATATCGTTAATTATAAAAATAGAACCTTAGTGTATGTACAAACTAGTTAACTAGTTAAATGCTAATGTAAAACTTAATACATAAATTACGTTGTAAGTATAATTTCAATGTTTTACTATTTTCAGTGAGACTTAGCGTATACTGTTTTAATTAACATGAATCTGTTACCCATTTTGGTTTCTGAAACTAAATGTCATTTTTATTTATTGGTATCAATAATTATAGCCGGATGGTTATCTGGCTATAATTATTGATATAAGTTATAAGTTTATATATACTTATAAGTTTCAACAATAAACGCGTAGTAGCCGTAGTTATCACGTCAAAGTTAGTCCTAGCCATAGCAGACCTGTAAACGTGACGAAAGGCACTGCACAAGGTTCAGTGTCTGCTCCACTCCACTATCTGGCACACGTTAATGATCTAGAAAATATAATAACACACTGTTCCCTTTATCAATACGCTGATAATACCTGTATACTTTCTGCTAGCAAAACCTTAATTTGGACGCAAAATGTTTGCAGAAAGATTTCACTTCTATGAATAAGTGGGCCCATGATTTGGGACTTGTTCTGAATCCACAAAAAACTAAAATTATACATGTAGGTACATACAAGTCTCATAAATACTTCCCATCCCTTTCAAATCATAGCTCATAGTCGATTGTCTGCATAAAAACGTGCCAGACTGCCACTGCGAGCCTATAGAGCAGGTGTCATATCATACCTATCTGGGATTGATAATTGATAACCGATTCAACTGGAGTCACCAGGTGGAATCTGTTTGCGGCAAGTTACGTGCGATGCTCACCAAGTTTTCCATTTTAAAGCGCAATATGCCGTACAGAACCTCCTCCAAATGTACACAGCTCTTGCTGAGTCGATTATATCTTAAGGACTCACCAGTTGACGCAAATTTAAAACTTACCTAGATAAAATACATAATTTGCAAACACGTTTGCTGAAACTTGTAGTACAATACTTGTAGACAATTACATAGGGTTGTTTAAACATTGCAAAGTATTACGTTCCAGCACGCGCTGAGTATGTGTTCCTGATAGAACATTTTGATAACAGCGATACTCAAATTCCCGTGAAACATGACGAATACACGACAAGCCAAATCAAAATTATTTCAAGTGCCACGCAAAAATAACTTTTATGGCAGGCGTACCACTTCTTTCATAATACTCAATTTACTAAACCGAATACCTACATTATAGACTCAATGAATAATACAAACACAAAGCGTAGGCTTATAGAACATTACATCAACTCGATTATAACTTAACTGTTAATAGTGCGTTGATCAAATCTCAGGCCATGGCATGCTAAGATAGACCCCAGAGGTCTGATTGTGTGCCTTGTTAAAGTTTAAAGAAATTGTAATTTATTAAACAAATAAATAAATAATAAATAGTAAAGTTATGCCAAGTTTAAACCTCGAAAATTTTATGTTAAATCTGTACTCTAAACTGTGGGTGTAACTTTTTCCGCATTTATTGATTGTGTTTAGACTAGGATGGTGCATTTTTTAAACGTTTCATTGGCCTTAGTTTCGTATGCAAAACAAATCACCAAGAAACTTAATAAATACAAACTAACAATTTTGTATTGGCAAATAATTCGACCTTGGAGAACCCCAGAAATCACCAATGAATATAGACCCGTCACCTGTGGTTGTTTGATTTGCTTTCCTGAAACGTCATACTCATGCATTGTATTCGTGTCATCTGTAAACAGATGTTAAAATCTGAATTAAAAGAATTTGCAAATTTTGCATTGGTATGTTACCTAACATATTTATGTAGACCCTTGGGGAACCTCTGGAATAACCATACGGTGCGTTTCTTTTGTTCATTCTCTGAATATGTAGCTTCTCGTTTTTGTTGGTGCAAATGGTTGCAGTGACAGGATCGTGCGATGATGTATGATGTTTGCTTTGTCCGTCATCATTAGCATGTTTTTTTCATAACAACTGGTCAACTTTACATCTAAAGGAATACAGCTCATTATTTAACATAGCGCCACTGCCTATCTGAACTGCACAACCCAGTTACTGAGTAATATGTAAGACTGGTTGTCAGACTTCGAACTTCTGACAACCCGTAGCGACTGTCACAGCCCGATGATGTGCATTTTTCAACTTTACTACCTACTAGTTATGATGTGCATGGTTTTTGTAGGAAAAGTAAGTTTATGGTTGAAGGTATTTCATTCTATTAATTTACTGCTGCATCCAGAGAGGATTTTTTGTGAAGTAGAATTTGGGGACTACACCAGAATTAAGTCTGGCTCAATTAGAGAAAGTGTATGTGTTGTGTGTGTGTGTGTGTGTGTGTGTGTGTGTCCTGTAGGTACTATAGGCACTGTGGGAATTATTTTAGGTTTGTAGGTACCCACCTACCAATAGCCCATTTCCATATTTCAGTGTAATAAACTGAAAAAAGTTGGCTTACCTTCTGAAACCTTGAATAATAAACAAATTGATTTAAAATCTTTGGGTTACAACGATTGATGACAGTGGTAATGACCTAAATACTAAGATGTTACGTAATGTGTGTTTCTATTGTTAATTAAAAGTTGTGTAATCGTGTTCAAGCTTGAATCGATTTAGGTAGGTACCTATTTTATTTCACAACCTACGTTTTCTGAATGTTGTCAAGGATGGTCTTCTCTGGTGCGGCATGGTATAAGACGTTAAAGCAATAACTGCCAGCACAGTGTTATACGAAGCCCATTTTCCGTACGCCGCTTTAATACAAACGGAGAGATATAGTGTAAGTGTAAGGCAATACAGATGGCGCTTGAGAACCATCATGAAGCTGACAACTGGGAAGACAGCAACGAGCGGGCGCCACGCCTAGCTGGCATAGTGCACCGAGGCGGACGCTCCCTTTTCACGCGGACACCGACGCCGACGGCTTAACATCTACCTACATAACATTTTGATGTACTACATTATTGTGTATTTTTACTAAAGAGTTCTATTAATCTCTTACCTTGTTTTTCTGAGCTCTTACAATGGTTATTTAAATGCAAATCCCGAACCTCCAGTTCGATAGAATGTTTTTTTAATTTTTTTATCTTCCTATTTGTGAAGATTTTTTTGTTCTCAAGTTAAGAGCTGCCTATTTTAGAACACAAATGAACCTCTAAACTTTGATAAATGCAGATATAGGACGAGTTTTTTTGGTTTGTTGTTTTTCTTTTTTATTCAAAAATTCTGGCTTATCGGGAAAATTTGTTTAATATTTAATCTTCACTTCCCCTTCACATTACAAAATTGTCTCATTCCAATTGTATGGAATCTGGAAACCATAACTATGAATTATGAATAAAGAACCCAAAAAATACTAAACGAACTTTCCCACGAGATGGAACTACTCAACTTCTGCAACACAGTCCTGCTGGCTCCCCACAAGCAATTGTTACTGAGTAGGTATGGCAGCAAACAGCTAATTCGGCGTCTTTGACCAGAAGATTGACTGACAAATACCACAAGGACATTAATGACATACAACATAACGAAAACTAGTGACTTTTTGAAGAAAAACTAAATATCAAGCTTCAACAAGATGATAGAACACTTTAGAGAAGGAACTAAAACGTTTCCAAAATGCAGCCCGGCACTAAAACAGAAATATAAATAATGATGGCTATAAGTAACTTCACCTCCGCTTCGCTCACAGCATCGCTACTATTACGAAATCTTAAGGAAATCCATACTATAAATACTCCTCCTGAAAACTCAATAATGTCTACAGTGCACATATGGACGTGCACTTGATATCACCAGTCAGTCTAGTAAAGCAACTGGAAGACATATCCGTCAGACCAGCGAGGACTCTGTCATTGCCGACTGCTGTACGTAAATGCACGAATAACAAAGATCTATTGTATGTTCCAAGTTCACATTTCTTTCATTTGGAATGAGGACTTCATTCATTCAGACATCTACTATCGGGCTATCGCCATAATCTCTCTGAACGCCTAACTCTTAACTTTGTTTTTAATAAGAATGTGTTGCCCCACTGCAGGGCGAAGGCCTCCCTTCCTAATGCGGTCTGTGAGTTTGACTCCTAGTTTAATTCGTTCCGTAGCCCGTTGGCAGACTCCAAGTGCGGACTTTTGACACTTTTGTTAGACCATATGTATGCGCTGCGTAGATGAGGGTGGGAAGAATGCACATGTCCATGAGCTTTCGTTTTAGTGAAAGTGGGAGGTGTCCTTTCATGAGATGTTTGATCGACCAATAGTTCTTCCAGGCGTTTTCTGTGCGTCGAGAGACTTCTTTGTCCTATCTCGCCTGGAATGATTCTATTTGGCCGACGTAAATGTATTCAAGGACATACTCAACCTCCACATCCCCAACTTGTTTTCGACGTGATCATCGTGAGTCCGAATTGAAGACTGGCGTGGCTCAGTTTTTCGAGCATTTGGCCTAGCTCGTCTTAACTTAAATAAACTTAACTAACTACTTAGTGCATCTTAGTGAAACGTGTTTCTCTATACTAACTGAATTTGTAACTTGTGAGTAGGGTGTTTGTTACTTCTATTAACTTTAAACTATATTTACCTATGAATACACTACTGTTTGTTGTCCCTAAGTAAATAAATAAATAAACTTACAAACCTTCACAACAAATCGGTGTACGGAGTTAACTAATTCAACCCGTACAGATCGACCTTTTAATAATTGTTTTTAGAGTAGGTATCCTTGGAGTTTCTTGCCCGTTCTTCTTCATAAAGATCTAAGTTTTAGAATGGGCAACTAGCTTCAACTTTCTGACTAACCGACCGACTGTTTGACAATTCAAAACTTGCGTTTAAATGGTTCAAACGAAATAAATGCTTTGAGTTTGAGTTTGTCTGCGATCCAGGATATAAAGTTGCCTATGTTTTTACCTAGATCATGGTCTCCAAAATTTCATCCTAATCCGTTCAATTCAATTCAATTAATCTTTATTGTAATCCTGTACACATACAGGTGGTTAGTATTCATGGAATAGAAACAATTATGGACCCTTTAGGGCACAGCAACATTTAAATAACCAGGAGAGAGGAAGAGCGCTATTATGATTTTTCTTATTACTACTAATACATTTAAATAATATCTTATCTTTCTGTTTTTTACATTAATATTAGTACATTGTAATATAATTATTAGTTCATGCGAAGCGTGACTGTTACGTATGGAAAACGTTAAATAACATTTATTTGTGTGCCTTTTATAATAAATAAGCACTGAGGCCCCGCCCCTGCGATTTTACATTTTTCTAACAAAATAAATAAAGTAATGACAATAATAAATTTAGTTCACGACTTCAAGTTACCCACATTTCTTGTAAAGGTCATATTTGCTTGGCAAAACATATCGCCCGCGGCTCGCTGCCCGCCCGCGACGCCTAGCCAGTTCGCTTGCCACGATCGTATAGTGCGCATGTCACCGCGCTCTCGCGATCTACGCGTATTATCGCCGACGCAGGGTCTCAGGCACTTTTCAACGTACAAACTGTTTTCTCATTTTACCCGACTAATCGCGTACTTGCGTGCTGTGCGTAACATTAAGTGGTCCTGTCGAGCCGGATCTAGGATCTCGGCCACGTGTTTAGTCGGACTAAAAACCTGTGTGCAGGGATGTCGCTGCTTCGCACACCCCCGAAGGGTGTTATAACACGTAGTAAACGTGCCACGGGGCAGCTGACTACAAGTAAAAGTGAACAGTTACTGGTAAAATCAGTGAAAAGTAATAAAACCGCGTGTTCGTCGGCGGCGGCCCGTAAGAGGCTAGAGTATGAAGCGGCTCAACTTCAAGCACAAATCGACCTAGATTTAGCACAAAAAAGTGCACAAATTCAAAAGGACTTGCTTTCGAAAAAACTAGAAGTCGATATAGCGGACCTACAAGATGGCTCAGTCTCGAAAAGCTCGAGAATGGTCGAGTCGTGGTTCGACAAACAAGATGGCGTCGAGTCTATCGCTAAAAGCGATCGCGCAGAAAATGTCTGCCCATTATATTCGATGCCGATGTACCATACAGAGCAGCAACACGACTTCGTCAGCGAGCGCCCGCCGCGTGGCGACAGTATCAACCAGTTGACGGAGGCGCTGCACCAAGTACTTGCTAGAAGTAACGTTCGTGACAACAACAGAGAACTCCTTGCGCGCCTAGCAACATCAAAAGACTTACCGGTGTTTGACGGTGACCCTATGCAGTGGCTGCAGTTCAAGGAGTCATATAAAGAGTCGTCACACCTATGCAGCTATAGCGATGCAGAAAACATTTGGCGGTTACGAAAGTGTTTACGTGGTGACGCAAAAGAAGCCGTGTCATCGCTCCTTATCGGCAACACAACACCGCAAGCTATAATTGACTGCCTAGAAATACAATTCGGCCGACCCGAGTGCATAATTAATAAAATATTTACTCAATTTAAGAAAATTCACCCACTTCCGACTGCATACCACACGGAGATCGTGAATTTCTCAATAAAAGTTAAAAACTACGTCACAGCTGTTAAAGCTATTAAGTTGCAGGAATACCTTCAAAGTCCGGAAACGACGTCATTGATACTCTCAAAGTTACCGCCCGCCCTTATCAATAAATGGGCCGAGTATACGTACGAGAGACAAGATAGTTCTATACCTAAAGTGGAAATACTATCGGAGTTTTTATATAGAGAAGCAACCATCGTCGCAACCTCAGGTGTGAGCTACATACATAGCCAGAACGACGTAAGAAAGAAATACGACCATAATAACATAAAAACTCATTCAGTGTTAGCGTGCACTACTACTCCCTATAATAAATGCATGTTTTGTCGTGCCTCTCCGATGCACGCTTTAGACATGTGTGTCAAGTTCAAACGTGCTATGAGACGGGATCGATGGCAATTTGTACGTGCTAAACATCTGTGCTACAAGTGCTTGAGCGCTCGGCATAATGAACCCGCCGTGTGCAGCGCTCCGGACTGCAGCGAGTGTGGACATCCACATCATCATCTTCTTCACTGGACGAAGCCTACCACGCCTACGGCCCCCACAGCCGCGCGAACTGCGGCGGCGGAGCCGGCAGCAAGCGCGCAACCCGAAACGGTGCGCCCTGCGATGGAAGCAGCCCGCGTGCACCCATGCACGCCCTCCGAGTCGCGCCGCGAGGACACCGTTGCCCACGCCCACACCAGTGCGTCCATTAATATCAGTGAATTGCCAGTGCCTAAAGTGTTCTTAAAAATAGTGCCGGTAACCGTTCATGGGCCTAAAGACAATATCCACACACACGCGTTGCTCGACGACGGTGCCACCGTGACGCTGATATCTGCTGACCTCGCTGATCAGGCGGGTCTCCACGGTAAGACAGTCACCATGCGCGCCCGAAGTGCATGGAACTCCGGTGAGCTCGTGTGTCAAACAGAAAACGTAAGTTTTGATATTTCTAATAATACAGGTGAACGTTTTAATTTATGTGCTCGTAAAATGAAAGAACTCAATTTACCTACTCAGCGTTTATCGTGTATGGACTTTAGTAATTATTCGGACTACATTGAATATGACTTGTGCAAATGTGATGCACAACCGAAAGTGTTAATCGGACAGGATAATTATCATCTTATTGCTCCTATCTTGTGTTTAAAAGGTAATAGAAAAAATGAACCTTATGTTACGAAGACACCGCTAGGGTGGTGTGTACACGGTGTCGTAAACAGCATTAATATGATAAACATGTCAGCTGATCGTATCGCTAGTGATGACAGCGCGCAACATTGTTGTGATTCTGAGTTAAACGAGTTAGTAAGAAAATCATTTGCCTTAGACTCGATCGGTTTATCAAAACAACCGCGACAAAATGCGGACGAGTTGCGTGCTGTCACCATATTAAATAACACATGTGAATTAGTTGATAACCAATGGTATGTGGAATTGCCTTGGAAATATGATAACTTTGATATGCCTGATTCTTATCAAAATGCCTATAATCGTTTAAAATCAGTCGAAAGAAAAATGTCAGCCGACAACGCTTACGCGTCACGTTACCGGGAACGTATCCAGCATTTATTTTCCAATAATTATGCCAGGAGGCTTAACGAGGGGGAGTCTAGCGACCACGTTTGGTACCTACCGCATTTCGGGGTCGATAACCCCAATAAGAAGAAGTTACGTTTAGTGTTCGACGCAGCTGCGAGAACACAGGGATGTTCCCTTAATGATTTTTTATTGACAGGCCCGGACTTGTTGCAATCCTTGTTTGGAATTATGTTTAGGTTTAGAGAAAATCTAATTGGAGTTATTGCAGATATTAAAGATATGTTCCTTCGAATTAAAATTAAAGAAAAGGATCAACATTCACTTAGGTTTTTATTTACAGATGAAGCCACTAAGGACGTTAATAAATATGCTATGACGTCATTAATATTTGGCGCGAACTGCTCGCCTTTTATCGCGCAACATATTAAAAATAAAAATGCACTACATTATAAGGATACCTATCCGACGGCTGTCGACGCTATATTTAAGCAACATTATATGGACGACTACATCGATAGTTTGCCCGAAGTCGACCTTACAAAGCAAATGATTAAGGAAGTCTCTTTTATTCACCAGCAGGGCGGATTCGAAATACGGAACTGGGCTAGCAACGTACCGGATGTTCTGGAAAGCGTACCGAAGGAAGCTTTAAGTGACAGTGTGTGTTGCACCATCGATAAAGATCAATCGGAAAGGACACTCGGTTTATTATGGTACCCCGCTAGCGATGAGTTAGGATTCGATTTGACCTTGAAACGTGTACCAGTTGAGGTTGTAAACTTAAAAAGAAGACCAACGAAGCGCGAACTTTTATGTATTGTTATGTCTATTTTTGACATTCATGGTTATCTGATACCTTTTACAATTAAAGGAAAAATAATAATGCGCGAAACTTGGAAAACAAATATAAAATGGGATGAGAAATTAAATGATGAGTTAAATAATTTATTTCAGAGTTGGATAACTCAAGGTAAAAATATTAATAATATTAGGATCCCGCGGTGGTATTTTTATGAGAGCGATAAGAGTGCGAGTAACGAAAACTTAGAACTGCACGTATTTTGCGATGCGTCGCCGAGCGCCTACGCGACTGTTGCGTACTGGCGCAAAGAAATGAGCAGTGGACAAATTATAGTAGCGTTTATCGCAAGTAAATGTAAAGTTACACCTACGAAATCGGTTTCTGTGCCGCGATTAGAACTACAGGGTGCTTTATTAGGATGTAAATTAGCTGATAATATTAAAAAGGAACATCGCGTAAAACCAAATTCAGTTTATTATTGGACGGATTCAACGACTGTTTTACACTGGATCAGAAATAATTGTAGAACATATAAAGTCTTCATTGCTAATCGTCTAGGAGAAATTGACGATCTAAGTAACGCTGACGAGTGGCACTATGTACCGACCGACGTCAACGTGGCAGATTTGGGAACTAAAAGTACCGACTACGTACTTAGCAGCGACTCATCGTGGTTTACCGGTCCGTCATTTTTACATCAATCACGATCTTGCTGGCCTCAGGAACCTGAATATAAAATAAAAATCAATGAAGAAATATTAGAAAAAATTAATATAGTAAATGATAACAATAGTATAAACGACTTACCTGTACCGGAGCCGACGCGCTTCTCCAGTTGGTTGCGATTGCTTCGAGCTGCTGGAACTGCCTTGTTGTTCATAGATAAATGCAGGAAGATAAGAACAAACGGACTTACCGATGAGTTGATGAAACGAGCTGAAACATTATTGCTTCAACACTCTCAAGGCATAGCTTTCTCCAGTGACATCTTGCTGTTGAAACAAAATAAAGAAATAAAACGCGATAGTAGACTGCGCGCTTTGACACCCATATTGGATGATACCGGACTACTTCGTGTTGGTGGAAGAATAGGAGCAGCTAAGGATGTAGCGATCGACACAAAATCACCTGTGATTCTGGATGGACAAGATCACGTGGCTCGACTCATTGTCAAGTATTATCACATCCGCGTAGGCCACGGATGCAACGAGTTGGTGGTAAACGAACTGCGTCAAAAATATTGGATGTTACGTCTACGTCCTACAATCCGTACAGTTGCGACGCAGTGCTTGATCTGTCGCATCAGGAAAGCTTATCCAAGGCCGCCACGACTAGGTGACTTGCCCGAAGGTAGACTCACACATCACCAAAGGCCGTTTACCGTTACAGGAGTCGACTTATTTGGACCAATAGAGGTCACAGTTGGAAGATCAAGACCAAAACTCTACGGTGTCCTATTCACGTGCCTAACAGTACGCGCCGTACATATTGAGGTCGTGCCGTCTCTCACTGCAGATTCACTAATTATGGCTTTACGCAGAATGGCTGCACGTAGAGGCTGGCCAAAGAAGATTTATTCTGACAACGGGACCAATATGCGCGGCGCAGAAATTGAACTAAGGAAAGCCTACGACGCCGTAGATAAAAGTACTGTTGTGAACGAAGCCCTGAACAATGGAGTTTCCTGGAGCTTCATTCCGCCAGCTAGCCCGCACATGGGAGGATCTTGGGAGCGACTTGTGCGCAGTGTCAAGACCGGCCTCAGGGTGGTCCTGAAAGAGAGAGCTCCGCACGAAGAGACTCTGATAACTCTCCTAGCTGAAGTGGAGAATATTATTAACAGCCGGCCCCTCGGTCACGTTTCCGTGGATCCTCGGGACGACGAGACATTAACGCCGAATCACTTTCTCATTGGATCGTCGTCAAATTTACCAAGCGCAGGAGTGTTCACAGACAAAGATTTAAGTCTGCGCAAACAATGGCGTATTTCCCAGCGCCTGGCTGACCATTTTTGGGCCAGATGGGTAAAGGAGGTGCTCCCCGATCTAGTGCCGCGCCGAAAATGGAGAGAAGAGGGTGCGCAATTGAAGATCGGTGATATGGTCGTCATAGTTGACCCTAACTCCCCCCGTAACTGCTGGCCTAAAGGTATCGTACAATCCGTGTACCCCGGTGCTGACGGTCGCGTAAGGGTTGTCGACGTTAGGACTAAAAATGGCTTACTTAAACGTCCTGCAGCCAGGTTAGCGATATTTTAGATAATAAGTTGTGTAATATTTTAATTTAGGAGACCGTTTTTGAGTGTCGTGTCGACACTGAGGGGGAGAATGTTACGTATGGAAAACGTTAAATAACATTTATTTGTGTGCCTTTTATAATAAATAAGCACTGAGGCCCCGCCCCTGCGATTTTACATTTTTCTAACAAAATAAATAAAGTAATGACAATAATAAATTTAGTTCACGACTTCAAGTTACCCACATTTCTTGTAAAGGTCATATTTGCTTGGCAAAACATATCGCCCGCGGCTCGCTGCCCGCCCGCGACGCCTAGCCAGTTCGCTTGCCACGATCGTATAGTGCGCATGTCACCGCGCTCTCGCGATCTACGCGTATTATCGCCGACGCAGGGTCTCAGGCACTTTTCAACGTACAAACTGTTTTCTCATTTTACCCGACTAATCGCGTACTTGCGTGCTGTGCGTAACAGTGACAAACAAACAAACTTACCTTCGCATTTATAATATTATAGTTCTGATCTTAGAATTACATTGGCTATCCACCATAAATATTTGTTAGGACTAGATGAACCATGCTCCAAGCTACATAACGGGTCATTCTATTATTATTATTGTAATGAGAAAGATAGTAACAATAAGTCGGCCCAAGGCAAATAAGAATAAGGAGTTTGTGTAGTTTAATATTCAATTAGAAATTGTACAAGCATAAGATAGCAAGCCATCTTGAGGACACACTGTTATATTAGTGCAATTATTTCATAGATAAGGGATACAATAGCGTCAAAGCAAAAGCTGGTGAATAGTTGGAGAACGGTAGCCGAGGGTAAGAACCACTCGTGCTCTCTCCAAGAAGTGGAATTGATAGTCTTAAGTAACGGGGCAAGGCCATGTACACACCAAATATGATTGACGACGTTGTGCTCTGCGCTGGTTACCTTGATAAAGGGAAGAACGATACTGGACAGGTCCATTCAATCTGTGCGGTTCTTTCCTCAAAATACCATTTTAGACACCAATCTACATGGTCTTCACATGATCTGACCAAGATTATGTCTGGACTTTAAAAAAGACTGTGACCTCTAAGTTTGTTTCGGCCTTTTACCACCGAGAAGTCAGATAGGATACGTCGATCTTATCCGTCGCTATTATTGATCGAAGATCTCATCCAGTTTTTAAAATATGATTGACGTGTAAAAGTGTTTGTACAAACCTACTTACAGAAGTAATTTATTTATCACTTGCCAGGTGGGTCATATCCAAAGAGATAGTATGATCCAGGTATCAATCTCTTAAAATTACACCATTTTTGGAGTTCAGCACTTAGTTTGATGTGTCTAGCTTTTACACTGACTGACTCACTTACTAGCTCATCAAAACCTCTAGGGTACTTCGCGCAGTCCTAAAAGCTATAATTTGGTATGCAGGCTAGGATTTGCACACAAACAACAAAAAAAAAGGAAATGTATGACTTTCACCCTCCAACCCCCATAACGGGAGGTGTAAGACTGTATTTTCACGGATACTCGGTATACCTACTTCCATTTGTTACTAGGAAAGCAAGATTACCATGTTTAAGTACAACAAAGACGAAACTCTTTTTAACACGCTTTTATTAGCTTTGTTTGTAACCAAAAAAGTAATAAAATCTTAGAAGTAAATTTTAACCTAGTCCTAATTGTCGTTTGCTAAATTAAACTTTTCTGTATACATAGTTTGGATGACATAACCATAATTTGGTATTTTGTAGTTGATCTAATGATGGAGCCAGAGAGTGGATAGTCGAACTCTTCAGTGGCTAGTAGTAAATCATTCGAGTTTGGGCTCAAACTTTTTGCTTTGGCAATGAGGGTCACGATGGAGCCAGGAGGTGGATAGTGGAACTTTTCAGTGGCTACTAGTAAAAACCTCGAGTTTGGAGTCACACGATTCGTTTTGATGAGTCCAATATATTGCACTCGGTGTCGAGGGTCTGATGATGGAGTCAGAAGGTGGATAGTTGAACTCTTCAGTCCAAGAATACTAGACTGAAAAGACAAAAATAAAATACGTGGTTTAAAAAAAGCGCGGTTTAATCACGCACAAAAAATATTGAATAATTAAATTGACTTGTATCACTTCTTCTTTTCAACCAATGGTTAAAACAAAAAGCGTGCTGCGCTTTTTAGTTGTGTATACTTTTATTATATTCAAACAAAACGCTAATCATTGGATCAGAAGAACTAATTCAAGAACAAGTGAAGAAGAATGCCCATTTTTACCTGACTATGTAGAGAAAAAAACAGCTTATTGAATTGTATTTTAATTACGCTTATCACAATGTTAAAAGAAACGCAGGAAAAATATTAATTAATATTTCTTTATGCCTAATCTACGTTAAGAGTTTAATTAATACCATGTTTTGAACGCATCTGAACTACTCTATTTTGACGTTCCATTTAACATACTGCTACTTGACTTCATTCAACTCTGTTTCTGAGTTTCATACATTATTTTACGGTTACTATTAAATCAGTAAGTCCTTCTTTTTTATAATTAAATAAATTAATCATGCAATAGGTAATTGAGTTGGCACGATTGAAACAGATTTTTTTGACATTTGACAGTTATAGCTCGACACTCAATTTAAAGTGACAATTATAATATGGTAATCTGTAGTGACAATCATCGAGAGTTAGTGCAGCAGTATTTCTTAGTTCTTTTGAAATGATAAAAATAAGAACCCATTCAAAAGTCAATTTTCAAGCTCGCTTCGCTCACTCTCTCATTCTACTTTCTCATAGTTGCTTGGGCTTTTCTGCATAAGCCGACAATGTACATCCTATTGACATAAACATAACATCACGCCTTGTTTTCCTGAAGGGCTGGGCAGAGGTGTACCTTTAGTACACTCACATTTCGCCAGTCCACATCCTATAGCTTGTTCAGCTTGGCAGTTCGGCTTGGCAGGTTGTTCAAAGTTTCGAGCTCTCTTCGCTTCCTCTTCTCACCCTACGTAATCTACTGTTCTAATACCTACTATTGATCTCAAACTGCTGCGCGTAATTTGCCCGCAGCTGTAGATGAACATTAAGATGAACATTAACATAACATCACGCCTCTAATTCCTGAAGGGTTAGACAGAGGTGCACTAATAGTATCTACAGCCACATTGCGCCAGTTATCTTTAAGTCCCATGTCATACGAAACGTGCCTATTGGTATCAACCGGGCAGAAGTCCAGACTTCAGGCTTTTTCGAGAAACTATTGATGGAAAAACCCAATAAAACTTTACTAAACATGGGAATCGAACCCAAGACCTCGCTCAGCAGTAGCGCTTGCAACTGCTACGAATATTCCTCGGCACCCATAGCGACCGCGCCTGTTCCCTTCTACCCAGGTGTTTACACCCACCCGGGTCACCAACCATCTGGACTGGATAGGAAAACTCATTACCGAAATGTATGTTCGGCATCAGACTCGTTCCTACACCTCGTGACAATTACTTTTTTTCAAAAATATTTACAGCTAAATATGTACAGTTTTGACTTCGTTATTATTTCATTCTAAGTAAACATTCGATTTTTCACACTACACACATTGTACGATGCGTTCCAATTCAAAGACTTATACGAACAAGAGCGTAAAATCAATTCTACATAATTCGCGTTGAATTGAGATTTAAATGATTAAAAAACAAAAGTGTGACCACTTCTAAAAAAACAAAAATAAAATGTTTTTTTTGACGTGTTGTTAAACTGAGTTTATGTTCATTGATACCATATTCAATTGTCGTTTTATTTCATTGAACTTTCTTGCATTTTGTCAGTCTATGCATCGCCTTTTAAAACGACTTAAATATTCAACTGCTTTTTTTTACCAAAAATAACCCAACAGGTGACATTTATAGAAAAACATTTTAGTATCCACTTTGGTAAATGTACTTACTCTCATCCTTACTGAAATATGGTGTTGTGTTCAGACTAAACAGGCTCCATTGGTGAAGTCCAGTTGCTCACTGTTCTCGTTAGACATACGAGTAAGTAGTTTATCTTATGACAGTGACTCTTTGAAATAGCAAACAATACCATTTATTTAACGAACTTTATTTTTTCAATCTTTCATAAGATTATATTCTACTATAATTAAAATAAATGCTAACGTGCAACATAAAAGGTATACAAGCTGTCTAGGCTAGGCTATCTCAAACCTTAAGAAATATTTACAACTTATTACTAGATACTATTAAATTTCAATTGGCATAAAATTACGAAATCAATTTAAGCGCGTCTCGAGTTTTTCTGCATGACGTTGAAGTTAAGTACATCTTGTTCATGGTTCAGTGGTAAGCCTTCAGGTTTGAGTATAGCATCCGGTGCCTTGAGCGTGGAGTTGTAGGTAGGGTTTAGTGGGTGCAGCGGTCCAAACGCAGTCACCGCCGCACGCGCCTCTTGGTTGCCGAGCTTGTAGTGACTGCCATCGCCTGTCCTAATTATCCTATTCCCGACCTGTGTATTACAAAAATCATTAAAAAAATCGCCTTGACATAACACTTAACATAGCGCCAGTAATCCCCAAATGCACCCACATTTCACCAGCTATGTTTAAGTCCCATGTAATAGAGGGCGACCCTTTTATTGACATGAACCGGGCGTAAATCTAGACAACCCAATAATAGTTTGCCCGACCGGGGAATCAAACCCATGCTGAGCAGTAGTGCGTAAGACCACTAGACCAATGAGCGAGACAGTCAGGCAGGAGAAGCTGGGTTAATGCATTTATATTTATATCAAGCGGTTTAATGGAACTTACCACTTCAGGCGAAGCAGTTTTCAAGTCATAAGCCAGTCCGATCCTCTCGAAAAATCGGATGATACTCGCGGATTGGTTGAAATGCATGGTCAGTTCGGCTGCCTTGTAGTCCCAGGGGAACGCGTGGTGGTAGTTGTGCCAGCCCTCGCCCAAACTTATCATTGACACGAACCATGATTCTACTGGCTGCAATTTTCTGAAAATTATAAGAAATAATCAATAAGCATATAGCCCAATGATTGTACGCAATCATTTTTGGTAGTGTTAAAATCTACCAATGCAGGCGTACTTACTGATCGTAAGGCCGAGTCCCATACAGATGAGCAGCACTATTGACGAGCCAAGTCCCGTTAAGTTGTACCATGTAGCGAGCGAAGTAACAAGTTAAGATTGTTTGAAATAGAGGTTCACCGAAGAAATGCACTGGAACCCACACAGGCAGTACAAAGGCTAGTATAAAGTATAATTGATAATAATATCTGAAAAAGAAATAGTAGAATGTTACTGAACTGAACCACAGACAATCCGCTGGAGAAACAAATGGTTAACGAAAAATTAAGTTTACTTCTTTTGGAACATGACCATCCAGTCGGCCTGCATGTCACTCATGTCTATCTTCCTGCCGAGCTCGATGACGTAGGGGTGCTTCTTGTGCATGAGCCACCCGATGTGGCAAAAGAAGAAGCCGCGTTTGGAGTTGTGAGGATCAGCGTCCGTATCCGAGTAACGATGATGCAGACGGTGGTCGCGACACCAGATGAACATAGAATTCTGCAAATTAATAATCATTTAGAACCTGAATGACAGGTGAAGTCATACATGTTTTATGTATGTGGAACTTGATTTGATTACCTGTCCAGCGATTGTCTGGAAAAGTAAAAACACAACCCTCAGAAATGTCTTCGCTTTAAAAGATTTATGAGTGTAAAAACGATGTGCCCCGATTGTGACACCTTCAGTAGCCAGGAGTGCAACGAAGATATCTGAAATAAAACAAGTATTATTAGAAATAATCACTTATGCTTAAAAGACAACGAAAATATTGTTTAAGGCAATTTATGACTTACTCCACAAAATTGTCTGCCATTTAACGTAGCCCGTTAAAATAAGACCGACTCCCCAAAGAGCTAGAATATGCATTATCAAGAACCCGATGGCATTTTTCCAAACAATTGTATGCTTGTAAGAATAATCTGTCCCAATTACTTTCGGTATGAAAATTGATTCTGCTTTTGTTGTATTATTATTTTCAGTTTTTGAGCTTGTTACGCAGCTTGTATTTGAAGCAGGAGCTTTGCTCTCTAAGTTGGCAGCTGTCATTCTCGTGATTGTGCTACACACTTGCTACTAGCTCATCAATTTTCAACTAGTTCATTCAGAATATGAGTCTGCTTATAAAAGGAATAATTTAACCTTGTCCAGAATAATGAATGTTTCAGCAATTGAACGAACTTGAACTCGGCTTTGTATGCAAAATGGGGTATTTCTAACATTGTTTTATATTGTCTCGTGTACTTTGAAGTAAAACGTTGGGTCAGATATCATTGGTCGATGCTGTCAATCAGTGTTTAGATGTTAGTTCTAGTATATATTCGAAACACTAATGAAACAAAATCAGAAAACAAAGTACCCTAAAAACTGTTCACAGTGGATAGTGATAAGTGTTGGTAAACTAGTTAAGTACTAGATTTAGGTAAATATTAAATATTAAAATGAAATCTAGTACACTATTGTACTCGATTTTAATAGAAATATTTATTTTAATATTTTCGATTTAAATCTGGTACACACTGGATGGGTGAGACCAATTTCGTGTTTTTGGAGACAAGTTTTTGTTTTGTTGTGTCTTACAAGTTTATAATCTAGTGTAATCTACTCTGTAACTCACTGCCATTAGTAAAAAAACAGGGCCCGAATTCATGATCTCACGTTAACCATAAGCTTTAGTAGTTCGGCCATAGTTTAGCATAAGCATAATCAGCCTGTTAAGTTCCCACTGCTGAAACACAGGCCTCCTCTCTGTTAGAAGGAGTGGGCCGTAATACACAACGCGGGCCCGGTGCGGGTTGGTAGATGTCACGATGTCATGTCTTCGAATTTTTGGTTCCAAGACATGCCGGTTTCCTCACGATGTTTTCCTTTACCGTATTGAGAGCAGTGGTGATGAAATAATTTATACAAAGTAAAGCGCCTGTCTGGGTTCGAACCTACGACCTACAACTCGTAAGTCGCGGCCGTTGTCAATGGGCCACCACTGCTCTCATTCATGGCCATAGTTTATTGATTTATTATTTTCCCTTGATGCAGTTTTCAAAGGCAAATGTGCCGTTCTTGTGGCCCAATTAATCTTGAAATAATGCCAAGACCCTGTGTTGAGCGGAGAGCGGCCTTCTTGGTTCGAACGGGGGTAAGATCTAATATTCCTTTTTTTTTGGTGTCTGGTTCATTAACCCACTACTATTTACGCCACCTAACGTGTTCGGTGTCCCGACTTGTCAGTTGCCTCTAAGTCGTCACTTGTAGGAGTTATGTACAGCGAGTCCAGTAGTGCTATTTTGTAACCATCTCACCTTGAAATAATAAAAACAAATAAAGTATTTTGATTTTGATTTGACTGCGTTTGAATGTATTTAAACTGTATTAGATTGTCTTACTACTTTCCTTCTTCATAGCGTGTAGATGGCATTTTCCTGAAACATTATACTCATAGCGTTAAGGCTCCCGCAAAACGGCGCGACACAAAGGCACCGCTCGTCGCGCGACACGCGGTGCCTTTGTGTTGCGCTGTGGTGTCGCGCCAGTGTGCACGAGATTTTAATGTCATGTGCAACCAGCAATAAAAGAAGGATTAGGGATGATGACTACTATTAAAAATGATCGTAAAAATCGATTTCAAAGAAGGCATAGTAAAAATGAGATAATCGAAAAAAATCTGTTAAATCGATGTAAATGTAAGGAAGATACACGCTTTCAAAGTTTTTGGAGGGGATTATTCCTGTCCTAATCGCGCGGTACGGACAATGTACGGCGCTAGTATGAAGTTACATAGTCGTAACGTCACTTCTACGATAGTGCTGTCCTTGTCTAACACCCATTTTAAAACGTTTGTAACCTGGTAGTTTTTTAAGCTTTTAAACTTTTTGTAATATTATTAGCACTATTAGGGAATAAACATTTTATGAGATAAAAATAAAAATAAATTATCAACCCCATTGCATTGGTATTTTCCCTAACATAGACCTATGAAGAACCCCTGAATAGACATTTGTTGATTTTGTTATTACTTTGATTTGTGTGGCTTTGTTTTTGTGCAAACGCTTGCGTTGACAGGATGAGGCGATGATGTATGATGATGCATTGTCTGTCGTCATCAGCCTAGCAAATGCCAAACTTCAAGTCGACTTCCTATCTAAAGGGATCGACTAAATTAAGTATTTTACATAGAGCGACTACACAACCCACTTACTGTGTAACATGATACCTTTAGACTTTAGGAAAGACTGGTTGTCAGACTTTCGACTACCTGTAACGACTGTCAAACTCCATTAGATCCCAAAGAAATCAGTGGTGGCCCAGTGGTAATGATCCCCGACTTACGAGTCGAAGGTCGTGGGTTTGAACTGCCTGGACACTTTACTTTGTGTTAATAATTTCATCACAAATGCTCTCAAAACGGTGACGGACAACGTCGTGAGGAATCCGCCATGACCTAGTAGAACGAAAAATTCGAAGGCATGTGACATCTACCAACCGCACTGGGCCCTCGTGGTGGATTACGGCCCACTCCCTCTGACAGAGAGGAGGCCTGTGTTTCACCAGTGGGAGCATAACAAGGGGAGATTACGGCCCACTCCCTTTCGAAGAGAGAGGGCCTGTGTCCCAGCAGTGGCAATATTATAAGCTAATTTTGTGATCATGTGCTTACTTTTTCTATAACGATGATGAGAGTAAGTTTTGTAGGTTGTATTGTGTTCATTTACTGCTCCATCCAAAGAAGAGTATTTTTAGGTATGAAGACTTGGGAACTATACCACGATTGCGCCCACTGTTTGAGACTTGCTCCGTTATAGGCGGAGAAAAGTTCACTAAACCTCTGAAACCTTGAGTAATAAACAAAATTGATGCGAAATGTCTGGATTACAACGCTTGATGACAGTGATAATGACCTAAATAGTAATTAGGTAAAACGAATACAAATACAACGTGTTTCTTTAAATAGTCGTGTTCAAGTTTGAATAAATTTGTTTTATTTGTGAATGTTAATAAATTCGAGGCCTAACTGAAAGTAATTGTCGCGTGAATACGCGATCGTTGCGCTGGCTGACGTACTCGCACGTTCAATCAAGTCTCGTCATCATTTATGCATTCGGTTTAGGACGCAGGGTACCAATAAGTAAAACAATATGTAAAAATACTGCCAGCGGAAAACTAGCCCATCTAAATCTGGGCAGAATTGTGTAAATTATAGCTTTAAAGTAGATCTTATAAAGATTAACAATCTGTTTGATACTCTGATTGTTACTCGCTTAGATTCTCACACCCACCAAGGTTCAATGTAACACTGTTCTGGGTTTTATTGCCATGTATTGATTTAATACCAAATCTACCTACCGACAGGCAGATAGATACATACATTTTTGTGTGAGTAAAGTATTATGTATATATATGGAGATCCCACATAAATAAATAAATAAACACAGTTGACAACGTTTTCTTTCAACAAAACCCGATAGTTCAATGTGGTCTAATTTGGTCAAATGTTTGTGCAGCGCTTGTGTTTTCCTCTGCCAATTTTCTTTTCTGAATAGTCCCATTTCTAGGAATAAACTGTGGTAAATTGAGCAAAAGTTGACTATAAAGTTCTTCTAAGCCTTTGAATGAAAAACCTTCTAAAACCTTGAATAAAAAACTAATTGATGCACAACAGATGACGGAATCACGCTAGATGAGAAATTACAATGGGTACCTCATATTGTAACATCTCTTGCGGGGCGGCTAAGCTCGGCCTATGCTATTAAAACTCAAAATCAAAACATTGATTTCAGATAAACCAATAACATGCACAAGGTAGAAAGATAAGACAGACGTAGAAACGACGTAGAGGCGTTTGGTCTATTTTAGCTACTTTCACAGCATTATGTTGTCTGGCATTTTACTGCGGGGTCGTGCTGCTGACATTTTTATTTTGCATCAGAGAGCTGTCAGAGCCATTTACAATCTTCTTTGCCGCGAATCTCTTAGGGAACTATTTAAGAAGATTTATATAATGACGATACCTTGCCAGTACATTTATGAAAATAGTATGTAAGAAAATATCAACATTTTTAAAAAAATAGTGATAGACGTTATGTACGTAATACTATAAATAAAAACAAAATAGATCAACCATTTTTCAGATTATCTAAGGTACATACGTCTTTTATGGTTACGGTAGTAAATGTTACAACAAAATACCTTGTGATATATTGCAATTGTATGAAACGAAATTTTAAACTCTTAATGTACACTTTGATAACAAGCATATTACAAATTAGAGGATTATATCCTAGATAAGAATGCTTGGAAGCATGCTGGTCGTGCTCCATAGGACAATCTAGGGTCGAGACAAAATAATGATTTAGATTTTACATTTTGTGATTATTTTAACTCACACAGTAAATTATTACTTACTTGACTTTTTTTTTGAAAAATCATCTGATTTTACTTATTTGTACGTAGTTAATTAATTTAACTGTCATTGCTTTATATTTACCTATTGTGATATCCTAATTTTATTCAAAGTGCATCGTCTTCACATCTGATTAATTGTAAAAAGAACAATGCCCACTTCCCATACATTTGAAAACCTGATAATGAAAGTTTATGTATAGTTATAAGATATAGTAGAAGCAGTACCTGTTAGTTTAGCAAATAATGCTACTGCTGAGCATGAGGTCCTGGGTTCGATCCCCAGGTCGGGCAACGTGTTATTGGGATTTTCTATCTGGAATTTCTCAGTAGCAGCACGAAGTCTGGATTTGTGCCCGGTAGATGGCAATAGGCTCGCCCCCTATTACATGGGACCACCAATTACACAATATTATGAAAATATTAACCGTACAGGTACAACTTCCTTTACATGATTAACTCTAAAAACTAAATTAATAAATAATTATAAATGAAATATAGGGATGCAAATATGGTAACTCTGATCTCAGTTACTTTTTAAACAACATTGTAAGCTTTTCACGTGCCCATCTAGAAGCTGCTTGGGTATGCTGCACTACAACAGAATCATGAGAAGAACTAGTCGACCTAGTCACTGCCCTGTCAATGTAGCTAAGCCCTTCATCTATACTTATTTCCGCATCGCTGAACGTGCTCGTGCGCTCATTTTCTTCACTGTCACTATCCTCCATCCCTTGCAAGGAAGCAGAATGTGCCGTGATATCGCTTTTACTCGCACCCTTCAAGATGTGGTATATGTTCCGGCGGAGGCAGTGAGGAAGTACGATCGCGGCTGCGGTGCTGGTGCCTGTATAGGTACTTGCATAAGTCCCCGTTGCGTATCACCATCTGTTACAATTACATTCTTTCTTGGTTTTAATACTGGCAACTCTCGCGAATGCATATCAAAATACTTTTATACAGTTAAAGTTTTGAGAGTATGTTTTTAAAATCGTCACGATTGTACGGTCTGGTCGCAATCTTTCTGTATGTGTAAGCGAGTATTTAGTCGACGACCCATCAATAAATGCGACGGTGTACTAATTCCATCCCTCGGTGTTGTTCTAAAATTTAACAACCCTGGATAGAAATCTGTACCGGTAATTTGTGTTTTTTTTACTATGTTTTTTACTGTTCTAACAGCTCTTACACTCAGTCTGTTAGACTGTGTGTAATTGGGTGATGATGTCTTGTGTTTGAAACACACCAATCTTCAGTGAATTTCGTAAATTCACTGGATCTAAATGCCGGACCATTGTCAGTTATTAGATCCGTAGGAATCCCATGTCTTGCAAACTGATCTTTCACCGCAGCAATTACAGCTCTGGATCCAATATTTGTTAAAGCACTTATCTCGATATAATTCGAAAAATAGTCGTAAGAAGTACTTTCGAAGAAAAAATCAGCGCCAACCTTTCTCCATTATAAATCTGGTATCGAATGCGGTTTCATAGGCTCCTTCACGAACGGCCTGATTCACGTCACGTGACATTCCGCTCCAAAACATGACATCCTGCACTCGACGCTTGCATCGATCAATTTCTAGATGCCCTTCGTGAACGCGGAATATCATTTCACCTCTCAGATCACGTGGGTTTTTAAGATCACAACATCGACTAGCTTTTTATGCCCAATGCATTTTTAACATAACATCACGCCTGTAATCCCAGAAGGGTTAGGCAGAGGCGTTCCTTTAGCATTTTAACATTTTTTATAGCATTTTTAACATTTCAGTTAAATCCTTTTTGTACCTTGGCCAACCATTTTGAGTATAATACTCTAGTAATTTGTATTCTTGATCCCTTTGTGTGACCTCTCTGACCATACTGAGCAAAGTGTTGCTAAACGGTACGCTTGCTATGAGGAAACACGCTTGATCCTCCACCTCAGATGTCACTCTGCCACGCATAAGTTCCGGTATGGCTGCTCTCGATAATGTATCAGCTACGTACATACATTTTCCTGGTTTGTATACCACCGTGAATTCATAGCGTTTCACCATCATTCTTTGTAAGCGAACTGACACTAAAAAAGGTTTGTTTAATAAAGCCTCCAGAGGCTTGTGGTCTGCTTCAACAACCACATCCTTCTTCCCGTACACATATTATTGGTACTTTTCTAATGCAAATGCGATCGCCAGGATTTCCTTTTTAATCTGCGCGTATCACTGAGTGTCAGTAATTGTGAGAGAAGAAAACTCAACCGGGCTGCCGTCCACCTTGACCACGACCGGCCGGTCACTCTTTTAAACACAATCTATCAAACCTCAGCCATTGTTGATATATAATTGTATTCAATATTACAATATATAGAACTTGAACTCTTGTTCATGCATGCTAATTAGTTACAAGTATGTTTGAGATTGCTTAGTTTAGTTAGATTGATTTCAACGTAATTAATCATGTACATTTTATCGGATTACCTTATGCCTCAATAAAATGCAAAATCAAGCAGGGCTCATAACCCACCGAGGAGATTAAGAGCGACCTCATCGCTCAAGGAATCCCAGTGTCCGCCGTCCATCGCTTGCACAAAGCGAGGCAGGGCCTTGTCTATGACATGGTCCTAGTCATCTGTGACCCCACTGAAGGGCACCACCCGATTTTTAAAGTTAAGTCGGTGTGTTCGCTCTCAGGCATCTCGATAGAGAAGCCTTACAATGCCTTACAACGCTGCCAATTATATGGTCACTCGCAGTCCAACTGCTATGCCACCCCTAGATGCGTCAAGTGTCTAGGTGAGCATGGCACCGCCGACTGTACCCGCCCTAAAGATAGGGAACTATGTTTAGAGCCTCCCAGCTGTGTACTCTGCGGCCAATCGGGACACCCGGCAAATTACCGGGGCTGTCCTAAGGCCCCGAAGTCCTCCTCTCCCAAATTCGCGAAACGCGCGAGCGACCGCCAGGACAGGGAAAGCCCCTGGGGAAAGCCTCCTTCCGCGCTGATGCCGGAGCGGCTCAGTCCGCAGAGGCCGTCTCCCTGGGCTAACCTTAACCACCTGAAGGCTCCAGCAGCTTCGGTGCCATCAAAACCCGCGCAACCAGCGCAATCCGCGCAACTTCCAGCGCTGATGGCTACCGCCATCCCAGCGCCTTTGGTAGCCCCCGCGGCCCCTACGGCCGCTCCAGCGGCACCTCAGGGAATCCAGGGCCGAAACAGCGCCCAAATCATATTAAGTACATACGCGGCTCTCTTCACCACCGCCGCGGATAAAATGGCGGAAGAAATCGTTGCTGCAAACGGCAACGCAATCCGCCTCATGGAAATTCTCAGCGCGTATCCCGAGATCGCGCAAGTTCTACACTCACTCAAATATTAATTCTCAATGGATAATACGAGAGTAAATAGTAACAAACCCCGATCCCTTAAATTAGGCTTTTTCAACGCAAATGGCGTTTCAGGTCAACGCGATGAGATCGCCACTTTCCTCCGCGACCATCAGCTTGACATCCTCCTCATACAGGAAACCTTTTTAAAACCACATCACCGAAACCCGAATATTGCCAACTTTAAACTAGTTCGCAATGACAGGTCTCGATGTCACAAGGGTGGCACACTCATATACTTTAGGAAATCTTTGTATTGTATCCCTATAGACCCACCTCCTCTCTTCTCCCATCTGGAGACCTCTATCTGTCGGCTCGGCATGACTGGTCATCAACCGATCACCATCATCTCTGCTTATATTCCACCAGACAATGGTCCGGAGGATCCCATCTCTCTCCAAAAGGACTTCACCGCCCTCTTCGGTATGAGTGACTCCGTCATATTGGCGGGGGATCTTAATGCCAAACACCCGGCGTGGAATAGTAGCACGACTTCTACCAGAGGTCGGATCATTTCCAAGTTAGGCGAATCCCTTAACTTTGACGTCATCGCTCCAATGAGCCCGACTCACTTCCCAGGTAATCCTAATCACCTTCCCGATGTTCTCGATGTAGCGCTGCTCAAGAATGTGAACCTCCGTTTGCAATCGATTGAGACGTTCCACGAGCTAAACTCTGACCACCGCCCTGTAGTCATGCATCTTGCACCCTACTCGGGCCCGATCGACCCCAACCGCCCCCCTCAGACCCAGACGATAACCGACTGGAGGAAAGTAAGCGAAAGACTGAAATCCACCACGTCGCCTCACTTAGACACCATCCCCGATCACTTAGTGTCAGTCGCCGACACGACGGCCGCAATCGACTCGTTTACAGAGCACGTACAATCCGTATTGACGGATTGTTCACGGGAAGTTCCGGTGATGGAAGACCATCGCTGGAAACTACCTACTGACGTACGTGACCTGATAACCGAGAAGAACGCGGCCATCCGTGCCTACGACTCCTTCCCTTGTGACGCGAACAAAACCCACATGCGCCATTTACAGCGTGCTGTAAAGAAACGCATAGGGGAGGTTCGCTCAGAGGGCTGGAACAAGATGCTCAGCGAACTCGAGCCCACTCATCAAGCCTTCTGGCAATTACAGAGGAAATTGCGTTCCTCAGAAGAGGTCTCTATGCCTCCTCTCATCCGCCCCGACAATAGTGTCGCTTTCGACAGTCCCGATAAGGCTGAATGTCTTGCCGACAGCCTAGAGTCCCAATGTTCTCCCAGCTCCCAACCAGTAGACCAAGCTCACCTGAACAAGGTCGACGCTGAAGTCGAACGAAGAGCTTCCCTCCCTCCCGTCGAAGACCCTGATGATCCTCTGCCTCCCGTCACTCCAGATGAAGTGCACGACATCATAAAAGGGCTCCAAGCTCGTAAAGCCCCCGGTTCGGACGGTATTACCAACAAGGTATACAAACTCCTACCTGCCCCTCTAATAATGCTCATGACCGCCATCTTCAATGGCGCCTTGAGCAACAACATCTTCCCACAAGCGTGGAAAGAAGCAACAGTCATCGGTATCCCAAAGCCAGGCAAGCCAAAGTCTGAGCCCTCCAGCTACCGTCCCATTAGCTTACTCAACGTTCTCGGCAAAATCTACGAGAGGCTTATTTATAAGCGTCTCAAAGACTACGCCGAAGCAAAGAGCCTCATTCCCAACGAGCAGTTTGGTTTCCGTCCACAACACTCGAGTATCCACCAGGTCCACCGTATCGTAGAGCACTTGTGTGCCGGTATGCAGCGTAACGCGACGACGGGTGTGCTATTCTTCGACATAGCGAAAGCCTTCGACAAAGTCTGGCACAACGGCTTGTTATACAAGCTTTACCAACTAGGAGTGCCAGATCGTCTCGTACTCATCTTACGAGACTTTTTGTCGAATCGCACCTTCCGCTATCGCATCGAGGGTGCACTCTCGTCCCCTCACCCTATTCGCGCCGGTGTCCCTCAGGGTTCCGTCATATCTCCTCTAGTTTTCACGCTGTTCACCAGCGATATCCCACAGAGTAAAAAGGCTCAGTTGGCTCTCTTCGCCGACGACACTGCCGTTTACTATACCGGTCATTGTCCCAATGCTATAGCTCGTACTCTCCAAACCTCCGCAAACGTCTTAGGCGCTTGGTTCCGGAAATGGAGAATCGAGGTCAACCCCGATAAGAGTCAGGCGGTTCTCTTCTCGAGACGTCGTCGAGTCCCACCCCCCCTTCCCAGCCCGATCACTATGTACGGCAAGCCAATCCCTTGGGAGAAGCAAGCCAAATACCTAGGCGTGATCCTTGATCAAAACTTAACGTTCAAAGAGCACATTAAGGCTGTTCGCGCGCGCGCCGCTTTCGCTCTTGGTAGACTCCACTTTATTCTGACAGCCCGTTGCAAACTGTCACTTAAATGCAAGCTGCGCATCTACACCGCAGTCATCCGTCCCATCATGACCTATGCCTGCGTTGTATTCGCGCACGCTCACCCACGTCATCTCCATAAGATGCAGACCCTCCAGAACCGTTTCCTCAGAAAGGTCACGGGTGCCCCCTTCTATGTCCGTAATATAAATCTCCACATCGATCTTAAAATGCCTACCATAAACCAGTTCATGAAACGCTTATCGAAGCGTTTCTTTGACTGTGGCATAAAACACCCCAACCCCTTGATCTCAGCGGCCGCCCGCTACACTCCTTCCCGTATTAGTAGTATTCGCCGACCAAGGCATACCTTAATCGCCCCCGACGACGCCACTACCCTCCTCCAGGAGAGTAGTAAGGCAACCAGCACGCTTCATAAGCCCAAAACCCGATCGCCGTCCTACCGTCCTCGCCGCCGAGGCCCGCCGCGACGCCCAAATCTACGCCCCTCCCGACCCTTGCTCGAGCCAGCCCGCGCCGCTGAGCCTGTAGCTTTAAATTCGTCCCTAAATAATATCATTCCTGATCCAGCTAGTCATTTGCTGCCCTCTTCCAGCGACGCCCTAAGCCGAGGTTCGTACCCCACAGGGGGTGCCCTTAGCGTGTAGTCGCTTAGTTTTTAGTTAGTATTTAAGTTTAAGTCCTGGCTGGAGGCCTTAATTTATTAGGGAATCCACAGGCAAGTCTGTCTAAGCAGACGACAACCTCATAGGTTGACCTGCGAGATGCCATTTATAAAAAAAAAAAAAAGGGCTCATAACATTGCTCGCAGAACAGGTGGCTGATAGGGCTCGAAAGCTTTCACAAGGTCATCGGTTGACCTCGTAGGTAGGTCTCACAAGGTCGACCGATGACCTAGAGTAAGCCACAAGAATTCTCTGGATGCGAGAAGCACGGAACCGGTCGAAATAGCGATGTTTGGAGGAGGCCCATGTCGACCTGTCAGTCGACATCTTTCGGTTGAAATGATGATGATGAAACAACTTGTAATAAAATTCCTCAGACAATGATTTGTTTACAAACACTAAGTTATGACAACACTGAGGATCTTCTGCTCGGTAATTTACAATGATGAACTGGTTACACCCAATTCCTTCTTACTACAAACACCCTACATCCACAAACTACATAGATGCACTCACTATGGTTGTGTTTTCCGCCTTATCACTTGAGCCTTAGCATGTCTTGCAAAAGAGTTTTAACGTACTCATTTTAATGTCTATTGTCCATACATATTATAAAATAAGTTGTTTTTCGTGTCTTTTTGTGTGACCGCTTTGATTTTCTTAAATGCAGATAGAATTTGATGTGGTTTTCACCATCATTTAGAGCAAATCATTTTAATTTATTATTTATTTATTGTCAAAATGATAAAAAATGTACATATATAACAACTTAACCTAATTAATTAATACAAATAATAATAAAATCCTAATTTTACTAAAACTACTAGCAAACTAAAACATAATTGTGTACGATACATTAAAATTTAACTTATATATAAATAACAAATCTCAATAGGGGCGAGTTGCTAGTACGAGTATTATAAAAATCTATGATTTAAACGTCTTTGGTGACATGTATCAATTTATGTATATTATTACGAATATTGAACTTGATTTCTCATAAAGAAATAAATAATGTCGCTCTAAACTCACCTTTGGCTTACGTCCTGTAAGCCAAAGGTGAGTTTAGAAGAGCAAAAAGAAATTTAAAAAAAAATGCTCAGTTTCTTGGGCATCATAGCATTAAAAGTAATGTTGAAATTTTTTCAACCATGGCCTTGGAACTGGAAAATAAAATGTCTCCAATGGATTTAAATGTATCTCTAAAACGAAATCGTAAAAACATTTTTGAAGAAAGTGAAATTGTTGCACTGCAAGCAAATCAGAAGTCCGATGTGAGTGATGATTATGAAATTCGACAAAGCAGCAGTCCGATAAATGATACGTTAGATATCAGGGGTGAAGAAATGGAGTCCAAAATATTTTCATTTGTATTGGAAATTTATAATTGAAAAAAAAACAACCTTTATATACGTATCAGAGCAGAACCGGAACTACCAAATATAAAAAGTATAGAACAATTCCAAAGTATAGATGGTCCGACCTTTTAAAAACGAACTTATATGAATATACCAAATTGCCTTGCACCTGTACCCTCAAACGAGAGAAAGCAATTAAAAACAAAATTTTCATTAAAGGAAACTGCTCGCAATGCACCGCTTGCGTCTATTTAAAAAGTTACAAAACGACAGAAAAAATGTAAACAATATTTTGTAATATAATTAAAATAGACAGGGCCATGAAACACAACCCGAAAAAAAAGAATAAACGAACTCCCTTTAGAAAAAACGAGCTGGCAAATATTCTACAGCACAAATCTGCCAAAGTAGTACATAACGAGTTAGCTTCAGAGATACTATGTGCACAAAAAGATGCATATGAGACGACCTCTCCAACATTGCCTTCTCTTGCTTCATTAAGGGAAATAAAATCATCCCAATCCAATTATCTCTTTATTGGTTATGGCAAAAAACTACACATAACTTTATTCGTGCCATTAGTATGTAACCCAATTGTTATGTATATTTCTGGAGCGAAGAACAAGTAAATTTTTATAATCAATGTTTCCTCAGATGCCAACGAATCACAATTACCATAGTCGCTTCGGGCTCGTTTTTTAGCCAATGCGAATACCGGATGGAACGATACTCAATAAGAATAAAATTCAACATTTAAATCGGTACCTGTTTTACAAATGATTACTGATGCTCACAGCAAACAACATTTTTTAGATTGGCTTAAACAGTGGCTCCGTTCAGTGGTTAGCCCACCACAACAGGTTATTTCGGACGATTCATCTGCCCTGATTGCAGCAAATATCGAAGCTTTCACATCATTACATTCTACGAAAGAATTTGTTGAGGAATTGTTCTTAATTTAGAAGGCCACGTTTCAAATATTCCTTCTACTTTCATCAGGCTCGATACAAGTCATTTCATAAAAACTTTACATAGCTTAGCATGTTTTAACGATAGAGATTTACGCGTTATGTACGCTGCATCCAATACTTAAAAACATGCGAAGATTTTGAAACCACAAAAGAAGTTATCTCAGATGGCGTTACAATTTGTGTTTGTAAATGACGTAGACGACAATTTGGATGAACCATCCACCCTTAATACAGACTTTATGAATTGGTTTGATAAATTAGTCGAAACACAAAAGCAGTCTAAGGGAAAAATCGGAAATGTTAACAAAAACATATATTTCTATCCGCCTTTTATATCCTCACTCTGAAGAATTCTTGCAAAACTTCCATTATGGTCTAATTTACTACGACCATTTTTTCAATCTTCTAATACTGCTCCGTCTTCATCTGGAATTGAAAACTTTTTAAAACTTTGAAACATTTGCTTTTTAAAACGAAGTATCAAAAGTATCGAATTGATGAGTTCTTAAAAATATATGCTGATTTCTTGTTTGTGGAAGCTAACTTTTCTAGAAGTGACCTTAATACGTACTTACGTTGAAACACCTAATTAAGATAAAGTATAACGCAAAAAAAAAAGATTTTGTCTTCAAATTAAATTTTTTCACCTTTGGTAGGGCCAAAGGTGAAAAAATTAAAAAAACAACGAAGTCGCATTCCAAATCCAAAATAATGAAATCTGCGTTTAGTACAGAATCTATTTTTTATGTCAAACCATCGTTCATCGAAAATTGCAGGGAAGAGGCTGAAAAAAATATTCATGTACCGAAACTAAAAAATTAATTCGTACAAAATGGTAACCTATGCAATTCTGTATCCATAGGCAAAAGTTCTGCAAGGGTGGGATTAAAAAACACATGTAGCTTAGACTCAATCATGTATTTGTTAAGTTTAGCATATGCCCAGGTTACTACTTTTAAAGAACCCCTAATATAGCCCCTAAATACATTAGACTTCTATCAGACCATGTACCGAATGAAAAAGAAATACTTGTTTTACGATCCGATATCGCAGTATTATATTTTGATAAAGGGAAAAAAACTAATGTTACATTGCAAGCAAAACTTCTAGACGGATTGCATGTTTGCCATTAAACTTCTTGGCATCCGATGTTTGGAAGATACAATCTGCATTCAGGAAGAAAAATACACTTGTATTTGTTGCGGTGATGACGGAAATTCTAATTATGTCCCATCCAACATTGAGTCGTTTGATTTAAATGGAAGCGACCAATTTTAGAAAACATACCGCATCACATTATAGTTAAAAGTATAACATACACTCTTATTGGGGCAATATAATTTGTTCCAGCGCTCAGTGGAGTTGGCATGGGCCATTATAAATGTCACTTCATTATGGATAGTCAGTTTTTTTGCTACGACGATTATGAAACCATAACACACAATAGTACAAAACCACCAAAATATGTTCATATCTTACTCGTTTATACTTATGGCGAAATTTAAATTTCACGGGCGGGTAGTGTTTTTAGAAGGGGAGTAAAACAATCAATTAAGATTTCTATAAATACAATAACGAAACTCTATTTTCCTCACAACTTTACAAATATCAATACCTTTCAGATTGAAATACGGTATTCAGTTTGAATCATGTTATTTAGCGTTGAATATTATAAAGTTAGATATTGATATAGATTACTGAATGCAGTTCAAGTTGCAGTTGACATAAGAATAATATTATAATAATATTTAGAGATTGGAGAAGAGAACAGCACCCTAATTGCGTAATACACAATCAATCGGAATCTGAATCGTTTTGAAACAGATTGCTAATCCATTGCTTCTTAAGTTCGATAAAAATTCTGCTCAACAATATCTAGAACGCAATGAATGTTCTTGAACCGTCAAAATCAAACAGATTAGTCGTAATCGTTTACGAAAATGTGTTACGCAATTTGGGTGCTGATTAGCGATAGGACCATGATTAGGGATTTAACAAAAAAAAAAGGATAATCCTCTTTTAGTCTGTTTTATATTTTTATTATTTGTGTTTAATTTAAGTATTGTGTTCATTATTTAACTGTAAATAAAACTCTGTTAATGATCATTGTTTGATTTATTTATGGTCACCCTATGTACTAAATTGTTGAGGAATGTTTAAATTTTTTATATCTTTTAACATACTGAATGTGCAGGAAGTTGAATTACACCAATATTTAGTAGAAATTTCTACTAAATATCTACACTCTTATTTTCCAATTTAATCAACTGCTTGAGTAGCTACGGGCGCGGGGCCGCGAGCGCGCTGTGCCGGACACGGGCAACAGCGCCGATAGCTGCACGGCGTGCGGCTGGCGCGGGCATACCACCGACGACTGCTGCTATAAACCGTATAGTATAACCGTCAGGACTGAGGAGCCACATAAAATGTATTGTATTAACGAAATTATATAGCTTTACCATTTTATTGGTATAGTACAAATGAGTACACATTTACTACTAAATGATACTTAAAAATTGTGTCAATCGACTCATAACTTTCCGAGAAACAGCTAGGCGAAATTTGTGGATTTTATGAAAAATCAAAGCATTGTAGCTATCTCAAATTCAACCGTACAAAACCCTTTTCTTTTGTACAGATAAAGTATTAATACTACTAAATCCTACCAAATTTTCAAGAATATCGGTAGGCTAGTATTCGAGTTCTAAGACATCTGAACTGAGGAGCCACCTTAAACGTCCTGTAACTTTTAAAGGGTTTTACTACAAATACAAATTCCGGGATCGGGCCTACAAAATCGGATGGCTTTTGGTGAAATTAAGAATTTATTTATAATAGGAAAACATGCACTATTGGGCATCACAATAAGTAAGCAGTCTGGTGAAATAAATTAACAGTTTCAATTGCCTTTTTATTATTAAAATATCCTTATATAATATGACTAAAATTGGAATCTACAGACATATATTACGTGTTATGAGAGAGAGACATATATCACGAAAATGTATAGCTTATCCTTCATTGTTTGTTATTTTTTTAGTGTCACTGTAAAGGACGTCGTTTTCGTGGTACAGTGGAAGTCCTTCAGGTTTGAGTATAGCATCAGGTGCTTTGAGCTTGGTGTTGTAGGTAGGGTTGAGTGGGTGCAGCGGTCCAAATGCGGTCACCGCCGCACGCGCCTCCTCGTTGCCAAGCTTGTAGTGACTGCCATCACCTGTCCTGTTTATCCTATTTGTTACCTATGGACAGAAAAATATAATTTATAAAAATTGTACAGCTTTTCTTTAGCGCCGATTTCACTAATGTTACCAAACGCGTTCAGCATATCTAAAACGCGTTCAATACTCAATACTCAATTTCTTTATTGCTTTACCATAATGTGTACTTAGGTGGTAACTTTATAATTGAGATCATTATGGACCCTGTAGGGCACAGCAAAAGTTTACGAAAGAGGAAGCCCTGTTTCAGGAAACAATCAAGTAGTATTTATAGGAGCAAATTTTAACTATAATATAAACAAAGTCAGGAGATCGCGAATAAGATAATAACATTTCGCCTAACCATAATTTTGTACTTTATCTGCAAAATGTTTGATTGATTATTTTTAGTTACCTGTACATGTATTATATCCTGTTTATTAATTAATTAATATTGTTTTCTTTGAATAGTTGTTATGGCTATATTATTTAATTATTATTCTTTAATTATACAATTTATTATTAATTGCAATATTATGTTTTTTTATTTATTATTATTATCTTATTTATTCATTGTTAATAATTTAAATATTCGTCTACGTCTATTCAAGAGCTGTCAGTGTCAATATTCCATTGAAAGTAATGATGATGAGAGTATGTGCTGATCGCGTTCAGTTTCATTGGTGAAATCCGCCCTTAGTTGAATAGAAATCCGTTTGAAAACTGTTTTCATCTCACCATATCTGGAGAAGCAGATTTTAAATCGTATGCTAATCCCATTCTTTCGAAGAACCTAATAATACTCGCGGAAAGATTGAAATGCATGGTGAGTTCAGCAGCCTTGTAGTCCCATGGAAACGCGTGGTGGTAGTTGTGCCATCCTTCTCCCAGAGTCAACAAGGACACAAACCATGATTCAACAGGGTGCAGGTTTCTGTGGAAAGTAAATAAATGAGAGTAAATATTTTAATCTTTATGAGGTCTGAACATGTTCTTAAAAGGATGGTTGATCGGGTTCATGATTTCTTGAGTGGCGATCGCGTACCGAAAGACGCTGCGTTGATTGGTCCTTTACAGGGTGGACCGATGACATAGCGAAGGTCGCACGAATTCGATGGATGCGGCCAGCGCAGGACTGGCCTTTGGGAGGATAATGATAAAATGCTTATAAAGATTCGTTAAACTTACTGATCATAAGGCCGTGTCCCATAAAGATGTGCAATGCTGTTGACAGTCCAAGTGCCGTGTAGTTCACAGATGTAGCGAGCGAAATAACTCACTAGCAGTGAGTCCCACCACGTCTCCCCGAAGAATTGAACAGGTACCCACACTGGGAGCAATATTGCCAGCGTCAGATATAAAATATAGTAGTATCTGAAACAAAAGGGAATCTTTAGTTTGATACTTGATACAGCAATGGCTTGTGGCGGCATCTATATCGCCACATGTGAACTATGCATCACACTGACGTCATGCAAAATCCGCCAGCGGAGTTTACCGCGCAACTAGCATATAATATACAACGTCCCGACATCAATTTTCGGGCAGTTGCACACCAGACACGAAACCCGTCTGGTTGGAGGAACCTCCCTTTTCTAAGGAGGAAGGGTGAACTTTGTTTTTAACACACTGTTCCTCATACGTCTATAAGCTTTTAATCTTGTAGCAACTTAGTTATAACGTGATTGTGTTTCACAACAAGTTCAGATGGTCCTTATGGAGTCTAGTCGAAATTATTACAGAGTAACAGTATTTTTCGGCCCATATGTGTAGGATAGAATTTATAGAAAGAAAGTTTATACCTATCGATAATGAAACGGGAAGACTTCACCCATTGGAACGTTATGTTAGAACTGGTATCTAACAAAATAAAATATCATAAAAAATACTTTTTCTGAAACATGACCATCCAGTCGGCTTTCAAGTCGCTCAAGTCGATCCGTCTGCCGAGTTCGATGACGTAGGGGTGCTTCTTGTGCATGAGCCACCCAATGTGGCAGAAGAAGAAGCCACGCTTCGAGTTGTGAGGGTCGCCATCAGTATCCGAGTAGCGATGGTGCAGCCGGTGGTCGCGACACCAGGTGAACATAGAATTCTGTGAAAATTATAATTAAAGTATGGACAATCGAGACAGAACAAAAACAACGGAAATCAATATAGATTATTAGAAACCCCACCGCTGTAAAAGATTAATCATAAACATCTTGTTTCATAATTTTCGTGGTTTTATAAAACTGCGCAGCACGGCAATCAGCTCGACTTTTGTTAATGATTTGAAACTATCTATCTCATCTATCTCATAATGTAAAACTCACGTCTGTTTGTCTATGTTTATAACTATACCTGGATACTTTTTCGTTCTGTACCATTTTTTTTTGTTTTTTTAATCATCAAATGACTTTTCCCGATCTTCGTGTAAGACTTTTACTGACTTAAACCCACCCGTGTTCCTTCAGTTGCCGGTGCCAGAGCCACGGTATCTCTTTCGAACATCCCACGGCCCTCGTTCTGTAACTAATCGTCCCCAAGATACTAGTTACGTTGATACCTACACCCATTCTTCTATGAAAATCTGTTCAAAAGATAAGTTTACCTACCTGTCCAGCTACAGTCTGTGTAGCTACCATTATCGCTCTCAAAATGGGCGTAGCTTTGAACGATCTGTGGGTGTAATATCTGTGAGCTCCAATAGTTACACCTTCACAGCCAACGTATAGCACGAACAGCGCTGAAAATGAAAATAATGCCACAGAACATTCATTCCAAAAATATAACAAAATGTGTTTTCACTTACCCCATAAACTGGTTTTCCATGAAACTGCCCCCGTGAATACGAAAACAAGCCCCCGCAATGCAAAAACGTGTAGTATAAGAAATCCTATAGCATTTTTCCAAACTGTTTGATGCCTGAATGAGTAATCAGTTCCTATATATTTTGCAACTAGAGTGCTATCTGCTTTGCTATTATTTTCGTGAACATTTTTTGTGTGGCAACAATTCTTTATTTTATTTGCTTTTAATGTCTTTCTATTGTTATCACTGGCAGTCATTTTTAATTATAAGTTGACTGTATTCGGTTGGTTTTTTTTTACTAATGGAATATTACTTATGAAAAGCCTACATTTATATGCGGTTTGCTCAATGGCGTTTCGTATTTTAATAAGTGTATTGTTTTCAAGGAGAATGAACTTTTATTATTTCGACGATTTTAATTGACTTATCCCTTCATTAGACACATCACATGCAGGGTGGCAAAGTTTTGAAATTACCCAGGACTTTCCTTAATATCTTCAGTACTTCTTGTGAAAAGAAAGTTTTTTCAAGATATACATAATCAGACTATATAGTTCCCACTGCTGGGACAGTGAGAGGAAGTGGGCCACAATCCAACACGCTGGCCCAGTGCGGGTTAGTAGGTAGATGTCACATGTCTTCGAATTTCTGTTTCTAGGACATGCCGGTTTCCTCACGATGTTTTCCTTCACCATTTTGACAGCAGTGGCGATGAAATTAAATACACAAAGTAAAGGTCCTGCCTGGGTTAGGATTCACGACCTACAACTCGTAAGTCAGGGCCAATACCACTGACCCACCACTGCTCTATTATAGACTTTATTAACCTAAAAACAAACAAATTTCTCCATTTACACGGCCTGATATGAAACAGGTCTGTATTTAAACAAGCGTGTGAATATAATATATTATGTAATGTAAAACTAAAAGCGAAAATGGGTTGAAAAGATTACTCTAGACATATCAGCAATCTACTATACAGTTTTAATTATAAAGATAGTATATCAAATAATTGATAGTATCCAGCTACCTTCGTCCAGATAACTTTCCGAACCATCCTGAACGGCAATTCCCGTATTTTTAAGAACGTTCGCAATCTATTCTCAGTCTCAAACTAAACACGATCAGCACATCTAAAACTCGTTCAAGAGTTGTCAGTGTCATCATGACACTGACAGCCGTTACCTAGTTTATGTGCTAATCGCGTTCGGTTTCATTGTTGAAATCCACCCTTAATCTGTCCCTTAATCTATGTAAAATACAAGCAATTAACTTAAATTTTTGACAAGTTTTTGACATTGGGCGTCGCTGACATGAGATTGCGACTAGAATTAGATAAATGTTTGGTCTCGCTGAGTCGAGCGCAGCGAGACCAATCATTTATCTAAGGACTAGAATTTGTACGTTTTTAAAATAAGAGAATGGACTTTCTGCATCTCTATTATTCCTTACTGTACTGGATCAGCGTTTCAAGTTTAAACTATATCACTTTCGCGTTTATTTTATTATAGTTAGGATAGTATTGTCATAATGACAAGATGCTGCCTGCTGCTGCATGCTGCCTGCACACGACATTGTTGGCGTTTTTGTTTTATGTGTCATTATTTTTTAAAGCAAATATCCAGTATGAGAAGTACCTTTTGTCCTTCTCCAGGTCTCAGGCTTCCTGCTACCTCTCTGACATATTTCATAACGATCAGTTCAGGGGCTTAGGCATTTTAAACATAAACAGAGTTACTTTCGCATTCATAATATTCTAGTTTGGATTAGTATGAACGAAATTCCATACTGAATTTTTGTTAATAAAACATGGACATGCTTAATTAAGAACAAGTTGAGGTCAGTTTTGGATTAAAATAACTCTACATAATTTCCTTTTTATTTGTGCCTTTTATTGTTTAAGTTAATTAAGTAGGTACTTTTTAATTAGTACCGGAATAAAAATATTCAAAATTTTAATGTCGTTGACTGTAAGTATGTTGTAATGAATCGTACCAATGTTAAATTTTAATGTTTCGTTCTGCAACTTCGTGATCTCGTAATGAAAAAAGGAAAACTCAATCAAGTCCTGACCATAATCTACGCACGATTGAGCTTCGATATCCAAACAGAAATTAATTAAAAACTTATGTTCCTATTACAATTTATTGGCAAAGAAATCATTCTAGCAATGCCGATGATGATGGAATTCTTGAAGACTGTTGACCTGGGGTTAAGTACGCCCATAAAATGATACAGATATTGTGCGTACTGTCCCTTGTTATCAGTTGGGTGAGTACTTAACTTTTAATTAACATCTACATAACTAAGTATAAATAATAAAGCCTGTTTATTTTAACATAAATTTTTAAAATATCTCGTAAGCGCCTGAAGCGCTGTAATAATATTTTTTCCTTTGTGACACGCTCAACTGTACGCAGGTACGTTTCAAGTAATATTTTTTGTTTTAAGGCACACGCAGGCAACGGAAATGCATCATGTGGTATGTTTTGAAATATTTTGTCATAAAAAAAGCAGGCGTGTTTTCACCAAAAATCACTAAATGCATTTGACGCTGAACATATTAAACTTGTCATTATGTCTCTGTCATCTTCAAACGATTGAATGAAACAGAACGATGTTTTAAAAACGCTTAATGCTAAACGTGTTTCGTGATTACTGGAGCAAGTGGGCTAAGTTGTCTGGCATTTCTTAATGTTAACGTTTTTCTAGAGTGCGGTATCGCCGGGAGCAACCGGCGCATCGTGGGCGGCACCACTGTGCAGCCCCACGCGTACCCCTGGCTGGTCTCCCTTATGCTGGGGCCCAAGCTGCATTGCGGGGGAGCCCTCATCACTAACTTGCACATACTCTCAGCGGGTCATTGCATTACTTTCGGGTTAGAATTTTTTAAAGCTCCTCTAGAGGAAACATTAAGTGTTCCTTTACACACCAAAATAGACATTATCATGCGTTTTTTCTTGCTCTTACTGTTAATGTTGTGTATTTTCAGCGTTCATTTCCATGAATTGACGGTGTACGTGGGAATGCACGACCGCTTGGACACGTCATACACAATGCTACGTCTCGCGAACGGCGTCAAACATCCTCACTTCACGTCCAACGCTGTTCGGGATATCAACGACATCGCAATCCTGACTCTCAAACAGAGACTCAAGTTCACAGAAAAAGTTCGGCCAATATGTTTGCCAGAGCAAAGTAAGTGTGAAGTTTTGTTTAAAGTTCTCTGATTAAGGAATTCTGAAATTATATTGCAACATCGCGACGAGCTGGTGAATAATCGACTTTTACAATTCAATCAGGAAATCTCTGATTCTGACCTTATTTCTTTTTTACCACTTAACGGAAAAGATTAAAGAATTAATCACTTTATTTGATTCTACTTCAAGCAATGGATTTTAACAATTTGCCTTTGACCGTGGCCGGATGGGGCAAAACGAGACAAGGTGCATTGACATCATCGAGATATTTACTCGAAACTAAAGTAAAAATTGTGGACAGCGACACATGTAGAAAGTCAAAGATTTATAAGGATAATCTGGTCAGTGAATCCATGATGTGCGCCTACAGTCTTGGAAAAGATGCTTGTCAGGTAATTATTGTACTTTAATATTACGAGTAAAGAGATCAAGAGCAACGCTTTGAGGTTGCTGAAGGCTGCGCTGACCGTTAACTTGTGTTACATTCATTCTAGGGAGACAGCGGCGGACCATTGTTTTCTACTCACAAAAGAACAGATAACAAAAAATGGTATCAAGTTGGTGAGTTTTGTGAACTTGATTATAAGCGAATGCAAACGTCAGGCGTTACATTTTATACACTTTTTTTTAATGTGTTCTTATAGCGTTTTCATTCGCGTTAAAACGTGTAGGTAGGTACACGATAACGAAAACGATATGATTATAATATAAAACTATCTGTTCTAGGTATTGTATCTTGGGGCATAGACTGCGCCATGCCAGACTATCCAGGTAAAATGATTAAAAACGTAGGGGTTCAAAGTGCCGATTTTCAAGCAGCACGTTAAAAACCGTTAAACTAAGGTCTGACCTCCACGACTTTCGAATGTGTATAGGCAGAATGTATTCTAGTTTTAAACTAAAAAGGTCATATTTTTAAGTTAGTAATATCTTCATGGCCAGATTTTTTTTTTTGCAAATAGTCTACATGGAACAACCCACCCCGTCATGGGGTTGTAAATAAAAGTAAAACTACAAATATTCATAACACAGTTATTAAAAAAATAACATAGGAATACTGTTTCAAACAAGTGACATATTTCTTGATCTCCTACCGTTTTAAGCTTTCTACCATCTTTGATGACAGCATGAGCTATCCGCTGCCACAGTTCAACTGAGTTCTTGTCCTACATTTTATGTTACGCTGCTTTATTTTGTGTACATGTTTCTTGGCACAACTGACCCCAAACCAGCGGAACTTTTAGCCTCATCTTACATGTTTTTCAAGTTATCTCAAACGCAAAAAATACAACTAACTAATCATCAATAATGCGATTTAAAAACATTACCTCTGCTTTTCCCAACTGATAAGTGCAACTCGCCCATAAATACATCTCTGTAAAATATATTGAAGTAGACCAAAAGTGTAAGAACGGAAAAATTTACTTACGTAACAAATATGTGCCACCAATCGAAAACCTAACTAACATGTATTTTAAGCATCTCTGAAATGATTGCCGAAGCCGCGCAATAATACAACGTTCCGTGATGTATTTCACATTTATTGCTCCCTCTTTTCTAAACAAAGCTACTGCCCTCGGAGCAACTTACCCCCGTTACTTTGAACCCCGGCCTCCTTTATACTTTTAACCGTGTGTTTTTTTTAAATGATTTATATTATGTATTCAGGTGTCTACACAATCGTGTCAAAGTACATTCCCTGGATCAAGCAGCAGACGGCAAAGGGGTCGACCTGTGTATAGTAATAAGAAGTCACCATTTTGTAACATAGTATTGACAATAAAAATAAAAAACATATAGTATTATTAACCAATAAATAAGAATCCTAACCTAATTTTGTTGTCGAAACAATTTAACACAATTTGGTTTATATTAGTTTTTGATGCATAAAGTTTTATTATGAAAAAAATCTCATTGTTAGTTCTGGGAAAACTTATCAGTTTGGCGATAAGAAAATTGTTAAATTGGCTACAGAAACAAATTGAATCGTGAATACGGTTTGACAAGTTTACGACTTAAGAAACATTACCGAAATACTAAGAAGGGAAAAGAGCGCTCTGTTGAAGTAATAAAACAAAATCGTGTGCGCCAAACTAAAATATTCTATCGGGTAGCTATTTGAATTAATTATGAAATTTGGAAATTATAGTTCTAACGTTCACGATAAAATTTATAACCATCAGCGTGTTAAATTTACAAGGATATTATCGCGTGGATAATTTCTGCGTTTTAAATCCGTGTAGAGCGTAAATAAGCAAGCATCGGTTGCAGAAAACAGTTCGGAGGTAGGGGCTATGAGTGAGTGCAGTGTCCAACATACATACTGAAATGTTCACAAAAATAAGCACTATTTACTTGTTAATCGGGCTCGGTCAGGTCTGTATGAATATTCAAAATTATCATCGTAATTACTGTACACGCGATATCACAAAGTGATCATGTTTTAGGTGGTGGTGGTGCGCGGCTCAAACTGTCGTAAGTGAATTGTTATCTATTATATCGTAAATGGATTGGAATTACCCAAAATGTAAGCGCAATAAAAATAATTAATTTCGTCCTACCTTAATGAGTGGAAAAACGTTAACGTCGATATCATCGGAACTAATATGAAAAACTGTGACGAAATCTGAAATTAGTCCAGCCTTAAATTAAATTAGCGGAACTGATTTCGTAGTGTTCAGAACGTTTTGGTATTGGAGACACATTTTTGCTCGGTTTGTTGTTTGAAACGTACCTAATTCTTACCTTTTGTTAGTGTTTCTGAATGTTTTACTACGTAGGGATCGATATGTGGTTTGTGCACGTGTTCGGTACGCACGACGACATATCATTTCCAGTATAAGTTGACTTCTTACTGTACGAAAAGCTTATATAATGCGAGGTCAGCTAAAACTGGAAAATTACCTATAGGTGTTGCTTATGGCAGTCGGCTCACTTGCATGAACAACGCACGCGCTGCTCACCGTTGCTATTCACAGGAGCGACCGCGACGCCCTACAAACGTGTCACTGGAACCCGTTCCGATTGTGACGGTTAACGTCCGAATGATCTGGACGACTTACTTCATGCTTATTTTGTACCTAATTAATGGACTTTCTCTGAGCCAAATTCTCGCTGTAGCTGCTGTAGCGTGTGAAAACGCAATATAGGTGATAGGTTACCTTCTACACTTCATAAATTATAGACAATAATGAACACCAAAAGGTTTTAATGTCCGTGTAAATACCTCTAGTCAATTTGAGTTCAAAGTATTCAAACCCTAGTTGCAACACCAGAACACAATTCCTGTATTAAAAAACGTTCAAAATATATCAATCAAATGTATAAAACTTGTCAAAAATACCTTTAGTACACATATATTCGAGATATTTTGACAGATCGAGACTGAGATTAGAATGCTAACGTTCAAAATACGAGAATTGTCCCTCTGATTTATTCACAGGGTGTCTTTGAAATCAATAGTATCAGTTGGTCTTTTCGGGCAAACGAGCACAAAAATGCTGTGCCACCGTCTAAGTACTAAAACAATAACAATTCCCATTGAGACTGCGCTTGGTAACTGTTTACTTTGACGTTTGATTTGATCTACGCTCCTTCTTATATATAAGATTTATATGACAATTCAATTGTTTACTTTGCAATGTTGAAAGAAACACGCTAGTAGGCTGAACGACTAAATCTGAATTGGTACAGTAGTTTCGACGTGTTTCGGTTACAAACATACTTACTCGGAAAGGCGCTCGCAGAAACAGACAAGATCACGCTTGGGATCGTCAAGCTGCTCAAAGACGACTTCTTGTCTTGTTTAGTACAGGTGAAAAAGAGCCTAGTATAAACTAAATGTATGAAAGAAACCTACTTACCGCTAACCATACTCTTTGAATTGGGTAAATCTAGAATTAAGATCAATATGATAGCCTAAGTATTTGAAAACATCCATTAGGATGAATAATAATATTAATTAGGATTACCTAGCGCATATTATAATTTATGCGATAAGTAATTTATAGGACTTATCCCAGTAATACGTTTCCGTGGTATAATTTTCGACCTCCACGCGGGCGAAGCCGCGGGCAAAAGCTTAGTCTAAAATAAATGGCATTTAGCGTTCCTCCGGGGAAAAGATTTCATGTCGATCAGAGGCCCTAGTGCGAATTTCTTTCAACCTTTTCGACTTTACGCATCGACCGCGTTCGGGGCTCCGATTGGCCCGTCGCCATTCAAAAGTTGCGCTCCGATTGCCAAGGGCCAATCGGAACGCCGAACGCGGTCGATGCGTAAAGTCGAGATGGTTAAAATAAACTCACACTAGGGACACAGGATTTTAGGTCTTAACAAAACTATTAGAAATCTTATGATGAATTTCATTAGAAACAAGCAATGAAGAATTAGAAAAAAGTGTGTCGCCAATATAAATAGAAGGCGATAGAGACTTCCTAACTTAAAACAGTGTAATACTGTGCCTAAAAAGTATACTTCGAATTTTAATTCAAAGGTAAACATATTATGCAAAGATCTGTCACTGTCAATGAGATATTACAAAGGCGACATTAAAGATGAATTCCTTCATGAAATTGAACATGTGTGAATCAACATCAATTTATTTAAAATTGTTTATTAATCAGAATGGATCATCTGTTTCTTTTCTTATTCTGACTTTGAATAAGTGATACATACAGTTCTTTCAAAGTTATTTTACGATTACCTACCTACCTTTGACAGCAGCAACCGAACAGCAACCTTATTTAACACTGCGATTTTACAATGCTGCAAAGTCGTTCTTACTTTACCATTGTATAAAAAAGAGGTTATATTACAAGCTGGCTGGAAAATGACTAGATATAAAACCTAACACTTGTAACAAAAAAAAAAATGTGATAACAATCTTCTAAAGACAGACGTACTTTAGACGGATTCATGCTTCATGTGTGCCGGTTATTTTTATATGATAATTGACAACATAGAATAAGAATCTTCAGGCATACTGTTTTCGTAATCGGAACAGAATGTGGCAAGCCTTCAGACAGTGTGGTGTCAATGAGGATAGTAGGAGGCAGGAGAGCTGCGCCGCATTCTTTCCCCTGGACTGTGGCCATCCTGAAGAAGGAACGCATGCATTGTGGTGGAGCGATGATCACCAACAAGCACGTGCTAAGTGCAGGACATTGTTTTAAATGGTAAGCATGATACAACAAATAACACCTATTTATCATAACATTCACGTATTCCGCGAAGGGTTTGGCAGTGGTGTACAAATAGTCCACCCTAATTTGGCCAATTATGTTTAAGTCCCATGTAATAGGGAGTTCCCTGTTGCCGTCAGCCGAGCGCAAATCCAGACTCCGGGCTGCTAGTGAGAAATGCCATATGGAAAGGCCCAAAAACTCTTTGCATGACTATATTTCCGACGTCCCGCCACTTACGGCCAAACCCAATAATCTAAGACAGATCGCTACAGATGATAGACAGACTATTTGTCCCTGTGAAACAAACAGCTGTCAACGTGTTATAGGATCGCATATTTGGGCTTTATTGGGACGTTAAAACCAGATATCGATAGGCTTTTCTATCTCCAGTATCTCCAAAAAATGGAAATAGATACGTTATTGGATTAGGCCGTTAGTGTTCATCACTGAAAACACTTATTCTGTGAATACTGAGGTGGCAGAACTAACTACCTACAAATAATACTAGTATCTAAAAGATACTCTGATAACAATTATCTATTTACTAGGTATGTTCCGAAAATTCGTGACAGAATTTTACTGAATGGACCGGCTGTTAACGACGTCTATTCTGTAACTTAACTATGTTTTCACAGTGATATTTTTACAGAATAGCACTACATTTCGTTTTGTCTAGGCTAGGCTAGTTTTCAGATTGCTAAAAACTGTACTTGATGGCTCTGTATTAAAAAAAAAACAAAAAAATACACTTGAGACCATACTAGATGACTCTACTTATAATACAGCGGAAGGAACTTCCTTCCAATCTGGTGTTCCGTGACACCTCCCGACTTCACTTATTTAGGCACGTATAGCTCTGGATATCAGTGAAAACAGTATATTAATATACTTTATTTTTGTTGAACAGCAAACAGGTTTTGTACGGTTGGCAACCCTAAGTTATACGCCAAGGATTGGAAGAGAATTTGAGAAAGTTCCTGTAGTGGTAGAATTATCAGAACTATGAGTATGACTGTCGAATGTTTATTGTTAACTAAAACGGTAACACCAATTACATTAATTAACAAAACGATGGATAGATTTTGTGAACGTTGATATGCTAGAAATTGGGTGAATACAGATCACGGCAGATAAACATAGGTAAAAACATTCCGCAAATGTACTTAAAGTTAAGCTAAGAAATCTAATTGAACTTTTCGGAAAGTATTTTGCTGAAGCGGGACGAAATGCACTTCTCTGCATCAAATATGTTGTTACATTGGATACTGCACAACGTAAATTACAACCAAGGAGTAAAGAGCAGTAACTTTGCTACGTTACCATTCGCGAAAATCAAGCGTAACGATCGATTATAGACTCTCTATTATCGACTATCGATTATCAAAAAAAATAAGGTTTGGGTGCCGATTTCACCAATGTTACCATACACTTTCAGCACATCTAAAACGCGTTCAAGAGCTGTCAGTGTCAATATTCCAAAGAAAATAATGACACTGACAGCTCTTAAACGGAGTTAATGTATTGATCGCGTTCAATTTCATTGGTGAAATCAGACCTAAGTTATGTAAGATTCGGCGCTGTGTAAGCCCAGGGGGGTATTTGCGTAACACACTGATATCACACTATTAATAGCAATCGCTTTTATTTTGACAGTTCAACAACATTCACTGCGTTATTTACGTTGTTATGTATCCAATGGATTTGCAATATCCTTCAAAATGATTTAGACTGTAATTGAAATTAGGGTGCAGGAAGCACAGGCGGTTTTTATCGCGCTCTGGATTTTCCAACCGTGGAGATCAACCAAATATTGGAGAAACCAACAGAGTAGGTAGTACATACTAGCGCGTCAAAATCACTGGATAGTAGATTTTCAACTCTCGGCGATAAGCAGTGCGTTGAAATTCAAGTGCTTGTTAAAAATCACCGAGTTAAAAAATAGTCCGTAGACAGGTACGAGGGCTAATTCCGATCAAGTACAGTACATTTTTGTTTCAGGGATAATTCCGCTACAATGGAAGTGTTAATAGGATTGGACAATTTGGATAATTTAATGAATGTTGAGAAGCGAAATATTTCAGACGTTGTGATTCACGAGTTGTTTACGTCAACCGCGGTTAGAGATGAAAATGATATCGCCATAGCTACGTTGAACCAACCAGTCGCATTTAATGATAACATTGTGCCGATATGTTTGCCACAACCAGGTTTGTTAAAGAATTCAAAAGTTCATACCGTTATCTTGTTGGATTCCTTCGCGTTCTCTTATACCTATTTTGCTCGTCTTTCTCGTCCTTCCAAAAACATGGTAGGTAATTAAAACCGGAACAGAAAACTTTCTTCATGCCGAACAAGATTTCCAACTATTCGTAATGTATTTAAAAACCGGATCGGTTTTATGTTCCATTCAATATGTTAGTTCGAAAAACGGCCGTTGAACAAATAAGTTGGTCGAAATGTACACCTACTTAGAAAATATATAATGTATGCCTACTTAGAAAAAAATGCATTTAACAAACTAAAAAGCACTGACCAAAAAAACACATTCAAATTATAATGAAAACTCTCTGGTGCCATTATTTGTTTGTTTGTGTTTGCAGATTTAGAGGCAAGTAAATAATTTGCCATCTTCACCTTCTAATTAAAATAACTAGCTATTAATTTTTTTCAGGTGAAGATTTTACTAGTAGAATAGGAACGATTGTTGGATGGGGACGAGTTGGTGTAGACAAGTCGTCATCAAAAGTTTTACTAAAAGCTAGTCTTCGGATTCTTTCGGATGCAGACTGCATGAAATCACAACTAGCGCAGCACCTCAAGGCAACAATGATGTGCGCTTTCTCGAAAGGAAAGGATGGTTGCCAGGTAACTTGATTGGACTTACGAGTCCCTTGTGTTTTAAATATTAATTTTATTTTTTATCTACGGTTTTTTTTTTAAGTGTTTGATAGTATTTTTTTATCAATATTATCAAGCGGAATAAGTTCACGTGACTCGAACACGCGATGGGAACATCGAAAGAATTCGCTCTTTTTTTGTCGTTTTCCCAAAAAAAATATAGTTTCGTGGCATTGTTAGGTACCTACCTACAAACCTTTCTTCATGAGATAATGTGGATTTTCTTCCTACCTTCAACTTATTCTTTACAAAGCTGAAGTATAAACTGACTGACTGGTTGACTGGTAGAAAATGCCTAAGGTATAATGGGTGTTCCTAGAATAACAATGTTGGGTAGGTTAGACTAATGAACATTAGCTACAACATCAACATCAACATTTAGTGGATGAACATGAATTTTGACTTGATGTCATGTCCCGACATTACATTTAATAGTAGAATGTTTATAAACAGATATGTACCTATATGTGATTGGCTGTTGTGTGGGGAAACCCATGTTCATAAACTTTTCGACATTATGTTTTGGGACAATTTACCATAGGTAGGCTATTACCTAACTTAAAAGTTGAATGTTTTCAGGGTGACAGTGGTGGGCCGTTATTAGTCTTTCAGGCTGAAGGGAAATATGTCCAAGCAGGTAATAACACTTTCATCTATTTTCTAATCTTACACACCTAGTAGCTAACTAGCTTCATTGAGTTGATGGCTTGAATGGTCATTATTATTTGAGCATTGGTACAGAATAATTTACAACTAAATAAACTCAAAATCTGGACCCAACCAAATTGTGTTATGATGGTTTAAGTATTTTTTTTTGTTGCACAGAGTACAGTTAGTAAAAAAAATAAAATAATGAAGATTGCACTCTGAACGAACGCCTCTTTTAGTTTTGAAATTTAATTTTGACGTGTACAATTGTTTTTTCAAACCAATTTACAGAAATAAATATCACTAGTTTGATTTGCACTTTACCTCACCCGTTATATTTGTGTCAATGACAAATTATAATCGGTTTATTAACATGAGTCAAAATGTAACTAAGGCTATCGCATAGCAAACCACTCGGGAAAGTGCCATTTTCTGACAGACCTAGGTAATATTTTGATGTAGGTAACTAAGTGACCAGACAAAGACTTCATGAGTCTTTATCCTCGGTTCGTGAAAGTCTGATCAGGATGTACTAGGACCCCATACTTGCGTTGCGCAAGAGCATTTCGTTCAATTTATAAACTAAGTCCCAGACACTCCGTCACAGACAAAGTTAAAGAGATTAATTGACTGTGCCTTCTCATTATATTTATGAAAATCTTTTGTATGCACATAAAAATATTAATCTGTTAAAAAAATACAGTGATATCCATAATATAAATACTAGGAACAAACACAAATTTGTTGTACATACTACCAGGCTCAAGAAAATAGGTGGCTCGTTTAAATGTCAATGTATACGTTTTTATAATAAACTTCCTAGCCACATTCAAGGACTAACCCTTAATAAATTAAAATCTTTTATAAAGCGGAAATTATGCCAGAAAGCCTATTATACTGTCAAAGAATATATTGAGGACAGGAAGGCTTAGGATTGAGCTGCTCCAATAAATTTACACAGACAATCTTGATGTTTAGTTATTTTGCATATTTTTTATATTTTATTTTTAATATGTTTTTAGTATAAAGTAATATATTTTAATTTTGTGAATGTGAGGACTATGTAGGTCGTTGTATTTTTATTTTTTTCTTTCATTTGTTTTAATCATGGTCTGGCTGTTTGAGTACTATATGCGGGCCTACCCAAATGTCCTTTCTTTTGGATTGTTAGTCGAATCGTTGAGCTCCTTAGTTCTGAGTTGAGCTTCACCACGATTGACAAATGCGTGAACTGACTGGACAGGTCCACTCAAATCAGTGTGGTTCTTTCCTCAAAAGATCATTTCAGACACCAGTCAACAGGGTCCTCATATGATCTGACCAAGTTTATTCTCGGATTTTATATACTTTGACATTAATGGACTTAATATAAGTATACAATGGTGCCGATTCTCTTGTACACCGAACTAAACTAACTAAACTATCACTAAAATTCCTTACTTTTAACTATGAGAATCTTGAAGCTATTCTGCGAAAAAAAATTCTCTAAATTTAAAAAAAAAATTGACACAACTATATTCGAATTTGACAATCGCGAGTCCACGTGTTTTTTTTTCCTTTTGGTTTCCCAACGTCTTTGTTAGAGCCGGAGGCAGCCTGGGGCAGCCTCGACGTGTTTTATATGGAAATTCTACATGTAGAGTTTTGTAGGTTCCGGAGTTTCAAAGGGGATCGAAATTTTCATTATTTTTGTGATAGGACACACCGTTTTCGAGATATGAGCAAAAAAAGAAAAAAAAGTGTTAAAGTACCGTTTTTGCACGTCTGAAGTCGAAGGTTTGGTGTGAATTTTAGTTCACGCCAACTAATTTTATTCCACACCTTTTTAATAGCGATTAATAATAGTCAGATTCATGTTCAGATTTAGTTAGATAACCAAATTTTTAGGTGAAAAACGTAAAATTCAGAATAGCAAAATTGCTATTTTCACTAAACTAATAACTCAGTGCAATCTTAGTGCTGTCAAACTAAAATATAGTTAAGTTGTGTCACTTTAGTCAATTTCAGAATGGAAAATCGTCATTTGACAGGATTAAACCAAATTATAGTGATTTTTAGTCTAGTTTAGAGGCATTTGTGACAAGAGAATCGGCACCAGAGACATGAAAATTAACTTTGTAAAGTATTATAATATTTTAATTATTGTGAATTTGAAGGCAGTGTAGATTTGTTGTTTTTTTTTATCTCAGTTTATTTTTATTTTTTAAAGTTAGTTTTAATCATGGTCTGGCTATTTGAGTAATTTATGCGGCCTACCCAAATGTCCTTTCTTTGGTAATGATCGTCGAATCGTTGAGCTCCTTAAGTTCTGTGTTGAGCTGCATGATAACTAACAAATGCGTGCACTGACTGGACAGGTCCACTCATTCTGTGTGGTTCTTTCCTCAAAAGACCATTTCAGACATCAATCTACATGGTCTTCACATGACCTGACCAAGATTATGTCTGGACTTTAAAAGAGACTGTGACCTCTGAGTTTGTTTCGGCCTTTCTTCTCAGAGTAGTCAGATAGGAAACGCCGATCTCATCTACTTTTAAAATACGATTTACGTGTAAAAGTGTTTGTAAAAACCTACTTACAGAAATAAAATCATTTATCATTAATTAATCTTTTGCTTGATGGTTGCAAGGTCATGTACTCAAGAGTTCATCTGGATCACCTATTCTTGATAAAATTTCGACACGCCTCATACACAATCCGTTGTGAATTGGTTCATTTCAGAATTACGGTTATGACTTTGACGTTTAATTGATAAACCTAAGTTAATCAACAATGTTGCAGTCGCAACATTGTTGATTAACTTAGGTACTCACATCGCTGGATAATGGCAGCTGCATCCGGCTGGCTTTCAAATTATAAAAAGAAAGTAATTAATGAGACGACGGAGACGACGTAATGAATCATTTGCATGCACGTGGTTTGCAAGTAACAGTCAAACCTTGACCCTGTTTAATGGGACTGTCTGTTTTGTATGCAGGAGTCGTGTCGTGGGGCATCGGATGCGCCGATCCCAAGTATCCTGGTAAGTTTCTATTGTCTTGTTTATGGCTTACTTATCAGGAGTTCAGCAGGAAAGAATGAGTTCTTCCTTTTGTATTAGCGCGGTTTCGGGTTGGCTACACCACCCAGACCCACATGTGGGTCCGGGTGGTGTACTCAAATAGTAGAACATGCCAGAGATCGTAGAACACTCTAAGCTGATAAAATAATACTTTCTTATTTCTAATTTATTTAAAGTTATTGCAAAGATCGGCCAATGAGCCATCGGTCATGCCTAGATCATTCTTGATTCCTACGGTTCCATCGCCCATTTTCAGAAGTTTGCATATACGTGTGGCATCTTAGTTGCAACAAGTGCATAATATACTGAGTACCTACCTAGGTATATGCCTAGGTATATACCCACGAGGGTTTCACGTGACAAACGGTAATATCCAACATTCTGCCTTGCAGACAAATCTAAAATGTTACTTGTACCTAATGAAGTATTGACAAAAAAAGAGGCATATTTTATAAATCAAGTCCTTCATGAATCACTTAAATGTTTTCTGCGCTGGCGACGTCTTTCAGCTGTACTGCTATCACATGCATGCAGTGTGTGTCACGTCAAACTTGTGCCTAACCTAAACAATTTACATTAAATGACGTCATGGTAACACGATGCTTATAGTCATTTTAAATACTCCTTCACATTCAAGATAAATCAGAAAAATCCCGCCTTTATCTCCGAAAAGATGGATGGATTTAGCTGGGATAATAAGTTGTTGGAAAAACAATAGGAAAATCATTCTATAAGCCGTTGTTCGCATACCTCGTATATACCAATATTTTATAGCCACGTTGAATTCGTAAAGCGGATGTAATGCTATGAACGCTATGACGACGTCGCATTTTTTCCAACTTCGTTACATTTACGAGCTGAGAAAATTATTGGCCTGATGAGTTTCTTATGTTTTTTAATAAAGTCCGACAATAAGGTAGCATCTTCGAGATTTAAGGTTGGATTAAGGTTCGAACTTCCACATGCCACTAATTTTATGTTGAACGGAAGAATCCACTAGATCGGAGGGTGTAATGAGTACCAAGCTTAGCATAAGTACAAGATGGGGAAATCTTTGAGCCTAATATTTGAGTGACGTCCAACCAGATTAGCATTAAAGCCATTACATACCTAACTGGAAATATGAGATCAATTAATGAGTTGGTTAATACTAATGAGCAAGACCTTAACCTGCAGTAACACTGATGTGCGTCGCTATCCTGGAGTACCAATCTAAGCGAGATCTCCTATCAGACAATTAAGGGTCCTCAGAGTGGTTTTTTATTGTTGTTGCATCTTCCATCAGGTTTATTATAATATTTACAGAAGCGTTACTGCATTAGAAAAGGAAAAACTGACACAAAAGGGAGAAACCCAATACTCAACCGTGAGTGAAACAAGGCTCTCAATAATGATGATGATGATGAGATATGTATATGAAAGTGACAAAATAAAAATGATTTTCGTAATAGTTTCTCATAGATTTGTTGATTTCAGGTGTTTACACGAAGGTCAGTAACTACATCGACTGGATAGTTCAGCACTCGGCAGATGGAATCAGGTGTACATAAGCATTTTAGATAGTTCAAATATATACAAATAAATAATTAAAATAGTATTTACCTGTTGTTTCTTATAAGTACCTTAATCTTAACCTGACATGAAAACCTTTTAGCTAATGCCCTTCAACTAAACCACAGATTATAAAATACTACAAACAGATATGGGATCAACTCGAACAAAATATTATTAGTCTTAAAAAAATTATAGATGGCAGCATGGGTAACCGTTATGAAATTAACAATCATTAAAAAGCGATAAAAGCAGAATTTGGCTGAAATAAGATTAGCAGAAATTAAAACTTCCTTAGCAGGTGGCAGCAGTGGTGGACCAGTGGTAACGGCCGCGAATTATAAGTTGTAGGACTTGTGGGCCGTAGGTTCGAACCCAGACAGGCGCCTAAAATCTGAACTAAGTTTTTTTATTTATTTATTATCCAACTTACATCTATCATTAAAGGGTAACCTATTGCGATAGTGTACATATCCTTACTTATTATTTACTTATAATAAGTTATAACAAACAATGCATTCTTTGTAAACTCACTTAGATAACAATAGAAAAGGTCCGTGCCACTAGCTATGAGGTTGAGAGAGCGGAGTGCACGCGTCAGTTATTCAATTAGTTCATTATTTGGATTGAAGAACCACATATTTAACGAATAAAATGTGAACATAATCCTTAGTTCATATTTTGGGCATGAATCCTAAAGCTGAATAGTGCAAGATTTCATACTAAAATGAGCATTTAAATAATCAAAAACACTAAAATCATGTGTCTTTTGGTACATACACAAGTTCACACATTTATTATAATTCATTTGACATACATAACATAACATCACGCCTTGATTCCCCGAAGGGTAGGGTAGAGGTGTACCTCTGTACACCCATATTGCGCCGTTATGTTTAAGTCCCATGTAATTAATTTGAGTGGTTTGGTTTTGGTCTCTAAGCATGAGGTTATAAGTAAAATACGAGTAGCTGTAAAATTATGCCCTTTCTCCATTAGTTGAACGTCGTCGTTCAAATATTGGACCAAGCGAACACTTTCTTTATGACTACCTACTAACACTAGAAATTAAATTGTTACTAACCCTATGGACTCCTGTCTGAAATAAAAGTTTCTATTTCTATAGGCGGACAAAATTCTTAAACTGACTTTTAGAGGGAAGCGTTCACTCAACAGCTGGCAGCGAGCGCATTTGAGTTGCTACGGTCAAAGTGGTTAGGGAACCGGGAAGAAAAAATGTGCCCTTTGCGAGAAAAAAATATTGCAGCCATGTAAGTAGCGGGGCGTTACATATTTTTTAATTTTTCGTTCATTTGTTCAACTATTGGAGGTCGTTCATGTTTGTGGTGCCACTACCCTATGTGTGACTGTTTCACAATATTAATGTAAATAACATACAGCCTCGTCAGAGTCCCGCTCCCGGACTTTTGGAAGGTGTACGAGAGGCCGAAGCCAACTCACAGAGGCCCACCACCCTTGGAATACATATTCAAAGGTGACCAACAACAACAAAATGGAATATGGGAGTATGTATGCACATTGTAACATGTTACAACTTGCCCCTTCATGTTTTTACACAAGTGCTTGTCGATAAATACACAATAGATTTTTAATAACATGTACAATATTCCACTGCTGGGAAATCAGATCACTACCTAAGGCACCACCTAGGAAAAATCTAAAATCCGCTATAATGGCTGATACTCCAGAAAAAGAAGCCTTAAAGAAAGAATTCGAAGATAAAATGAAAAAGAAGCAGAAGCAATAAAATAATGAAGAATACAAAGTTAACTGAAAAGGTAAGGGAACGGGTAAAGAAAAGACAAAAGAAGAATCTACCAAAAGAGAAAACGTTGATAAAGTGAAGAAAAGGAGAGAATCAAATTCAGAAACTCAAGAGTGGTAGTTTGATTTGCGGAGAAGAATACAGCAGATCCGACGGACAAGAGTGTTTCGAATGTTTAATTTGCAAATTATCACACGTTAAACGTGTACAAGGCGATCCTGTATCATGCGTTTGTGTAAACTGTTATTCTGATGAAGATTGAATTTTCATTTAATATTCTTTTCCATGAAGCTTGTCACGTTGATTGTGATAATTAAGTTTCAAAACTGGATTATGATGATTTTTAACCAGTAAAAGTTTAGAGAGGCAGCTGTATAAACCATAATCAGTTTATGAAAGTACAATGACCTAAAATTATGTTAAGGTATTGAAAATAATTTTAACTTTTGATAGAATTGTTGTTATTTTGTTTAAAATACTAAATAGATACTACGCGATAAAAAAGATCTATACATGTTGATAAAGAAACACTCTTAACCTCATTAAGTAAAATTTACAAAAAAATACTAAAAGCCGTACAAATATTTTGGATTATTATTTTGTTAATACTTGCCCCACGCCAGTTGCAACTTACCCCATGAACGGGGTAAGTTGTAACATGCTACTACTTTCAGAAAAAATAAATTTATACAACCATCTGTTATTGATTATCATTCTAATCTATACTTGAATAGATGCCCTCTCATTTGTGGCAAGCGGGTTTCTTAGTAGGTTTAGGAAATGAAACCAAAGATCACTTTACACATTTATTTAAGAGTGAAACACGAGACAGAAAAATCAGGGAAGTAGGTTCTAAGGTATCTAAAAGCACCTGTTCACTGGTGATAGGTAGAAAGAAAGAACGTTACTGCCCTGGGCTTGGCTACGCCGCAGCATGTGGTTCGGCGTGAGGTCACAGGGCAGGCAGCAGAGCCTGCATCTGTTTAATATGATAGACATAATATTAACACTAGAAATAAAAATAAACTAGATCAACCATTTTTCAGACTATCTAAAGTACATACATCTTTTATGGGGTACTGTGTTAAATGTCACAACAAAATACCTTGTGAAATATTGCAATTAAATGAAAGAATGTTTAAAACTCATGTCAACAAAACACTTTGTAAACAAGCATATCACAAATTAGAGGATTATATCCTAGATAAGATTGCTTGGAATCGTGCTGGTCCTGCTCCATAGGACAATCTAGAGGCTAGACAAAATCATACACGTTCCTAGTTAATATTTTAGGAAAATCATATATTTTTACAATGTTTGTAAATATGTGAGCAGAGTGTACTTATCTAGTTATTAATTTATCTGCCTTTGCTTTATTTTAATTCTTTTTACCAATTGTGGTATAGTATTTTTATTCTTGGTGCATCGTCTTCACATATAAAAATATAATTAATGTATACAAACAAAATATTGTAAAACATTTTAAAAGAGTAACGGTGGAGTTTCTTGCCCCTTTCTTCTCCATACGAAACTACCTTTTGGAAGTGGCGTCTAGAATCAGTTCTATTTTTAATGTAAATGTTGACGTTCAAAAGTGCCTTTTTATGGGCCTATTTGAAATAAATGCTTTGACTTTGACTTTGAGCAGAGGAGCGACCCCAGAGGTCACCAGGCGTGGGCAGTACCACACAGGGATGAACCACCGCGTGTAAGACGCGTTCGCGAGCAGGCAGGCAGGTAGTGCCCTAAGCTAGGCACGTGCCCCGCTCAGGCAGGGGTCTTAACACGTGGCGGGCGTGAGGTCTCGGGCACCCACGAGCCATGTGGATGGCAGGTTCAGGCGGCGGTAGCGGCGTCTCTCCAGCGGTAGGACGGAGGCAGCGATGAAGTCTGACAGCGGTAGGGAGGAATTGTTTCCCAAGACTGGAACCCTGGAATCAGCGCGAGGCGGGTGCTCCCGTAAGCGTTGTGCCAAAACACTGCTAGCCTCCGTCGATGTGTGCGTCTCCCAGCCGTAAGCCCAAAGAAAGGTGGATGGAGGAAGACTCACCCATCGTGGCGGCTTACAATTAGAGGTTATGCCATCCAACTGCCGCGGGCATTCTCGGAGGTCCCTCGCTGCGTGGCCAGGCGATTTAAGCGAACAGCTAGGCGCAGCGTGGCGAGACAAGCAGAGCGTAGGATGCGAGTAGCATGCGCACGCATTCAAAGAGAGGTGCCAGATGATGTGGCAAAGGCCACTATAGGTACATAGCTTTCTCGGCAGTCATAGTGGGGCTGCTGAGAACAATTACAATAGCTGCCAGACCGCGCAGACAGAGATACATAAAGAATGCGATCTGACAGGACACAAATAAGAATATTAAATTATTAAACTGACAGGACACAAATAAAAAACATGAAACTCGAAGGTGACCCCGAGAGCCGGAAGGTGGTACCTCTCAGGTAATCAGCCCCCCGTGGAAGGCCAGTAGAAATTTCCCGGTTGAATTGAAGTAAAGGTGGAATAAGCACCCACAATTGTAGGCTGTGGACAAAAAGGAACTCTGAGATGTGATTTCACTCCGAACTCGGACACGCGAAAAACTTACCGCTTATTCCAGGTATTTAAACTCGCGTCTCCCTCGGTGTACCGTGAAGATATCTGGTATCAAAAGACGTAGGGAGGCGACGAGGAAACCTGCGAAAAACCGTAAGATGGTCACAAACGAACCGCCATCGTCGAAGGAAATTTTCTCTCGAAAAGAGTCCAACTTACCAAAAATCCGATAGAAATATCCACCGCGACCATCCACGGGTCCTTTGGTTTAGGATTAGGGCATTAAAGCGCCACTATTATCCAGATTAGTTACGATTCCATTCAGGAAAAATCAAGAGACTTGTCACCTTCCCCAACAAAGATCGCAAAAGTGACTTGTCCAATTTTGACGTCCAAAATGTCATACGAAATGTATCACAGATAAAAAATACAATTAAGAAATCGTTCCGAAATCGACTATAATTATCAATACATGTAACGGTGTAAAAAAAACTCGTTACAGTGAAGAAAGAAGAATTACTCCAATATTATAGATCCTTGTGTATTGTTTTTTAATAATCACCAGGTTGGTAGTTCGTTCAGCAGAGTAAACGCTATACATGGGGGCTCATTAATTTTAGTCAGTCACCAGCTTAAATTTAAAGACCGTAAGGATATTGTGAGCCTATCTGTTGAGCGGACTGTTGAAATAGCTTGTATAGAATTGGAGCAGTTTATTGTATTAAGTGTGTACAGGCTCCCTTCAGGATTGTATGACTGCTTCGAAAAGGTAATGGATGAAGTATTACACAAGATTTGTAACTCAAACAAATCCATTATCAATTGCGGTGATTTTAATGTTAATTTATTGGAAAACTAAGGTTCTTGTAGCAAAATAATAAGTTTGTTTCAGTCCTACAATCTTGTCAGCCACAAATAAATGATTAATTTAATAGATTCTGATCATTGCGGACAAAGGATTACTATTCAAAACCAAAACAACAAAATAACTAGAAAGGATATCACTGTCAACCCCAAAACTACAAGCCGCTTAGAGGCTTTTAAATTTAAACGAATTAATAAATTACCAGTTTTGTATTCTCCTGTTCATGCTGATCCTAATCATCTGTATGATGAGTTCTTTAATATTTACTGTAAACAATTTCATTCTATCTTTATTCCCAAGACTATCTCGGTTAATAGTAATGCATCTTTCAGTGATTGGGCTACCATTGGTATTCATAAAAGTAGAACACGGCTTTATGAGCTGTATAATGAAAGGACTTATGTTAACACTGCTGAATTTAATTTATATGTTAGAAATTATTAAAAACTGTTTAATAAAGTTTGTGTTATGGCCATGTCGCGTTATTTGGGTTCGAAGATTAAAAGCAGTAGTAACGTAATTAAAACGACTTGGAAAATTATTAATAGTGAAACGGGAAGGTCAAGGTCAACAGAAGTACTGACTACAGCCTGTCTATTAATGACAACATGTTAAAATCAGACTCACAAGTCGCTGCGGACTTTTAAAAGTTATTTTCAGATGTTCCCGTTTCAACTACTAAATCCCTTAACTCATCACCTTCTGTTGCTGATTCTTTGCTAAAGGAAAATGTAAATTTTTGCGATTCGGAATTTCATTTTGAACATATTACATGTAGGGATATAATTAAAGTTTTTCACACATTAAATGTAAAAAAGACTGCAGATCTGTGGGGTAATTCTGTAGAAGTTGCTAAGTCTATTATAGACATTGTAGCACCTACTCTAGTTCTTATCTTTAATAATTGTATTGACTGTGGGGAGTTTCCTGACCTTATGCAAAAAAGTAAAATAATACCTTTGTTTAAATCAGGTAGTACATCAGACCCCACAAGTTATAGACCTATTTCAGTACTACCTACATTTAGTAAATTTTTTGAGAAATTAATTTTTGACCAACTGCAAAGATTTTTTAACACACACAAATTATTACATAGCAAACAGTTCGGTTTTACAAGGGGTCGTTCAACTACTGATGCCGGTGTTGAACTTTTAGGATATATTTATAATGCTTGGGAAGATAAATGCGATGCCTTGGGCATCTTTTGTGATTTGTCCAAGGCATTCGATTGCATTCTTCATGAAACGTTAAGGGAGTTCCACAGGGCTCAATTCTTGGTCCTTTGTTGTTTCTTATTTATATTAATGACTTGCCTTACCTCATAAAGGATAATCATGATATAGTGTTGTTTGCGGATGATACTTCACTTTTGTTTAAACTTAAACGTCAGCAGCTGGTTACTGACGATGTAAATAACGCGGTCTTAAAAATAGTTCACTGGTTCAATGTTAATAATTTACTTCTTACTGAAAAGAAGACTAAATGCATTACGTTTACGCTACCTCACGTTAGGCAGGTGAAAACGAATGTGTTGATAAAGGGCGAAGAATTGAAACTTGAAGACGGCACAGTATTCTTGGGCTTAACTTTGGATGCTAAGCTTCAGTGGGGCCCACATATTGATAAATTGTCAAAAAAGCTAAGCTCCGCAGCATACGCTGTTAGAAAAATTCGAAATGTAACTGATTTAGAGACAGCCTGTTTAGTATACTTTAGTTATTTTCATAGTGTGATGTCGTACGGTATTCTTTTGTGGGGAAATGCCGCCGACATTCAGACTATATTTGTTTTGCAGAAAAGAGCTGTTAGATCAATTTATAAAGTAAGTCCGAGACACTCTCTCAGAGAGAAATTTAAGGAAATTAATGTAATGACTCTCTCAGTTCTCAGTATATTTATGAAAATCTTTTATATGCCCACAAAAACATAAAATTGTTTAAAAAATACGCATAATATAAATACTAGGAACAAACTTAAATTTGTTGTACCTACAACAAGGCTCAAGAAAATAGGTGGCTCGTTCAGATGTCAATGTATACGCTTTTATAATAAACTTCCAAGCCACGTTCAAGAACTAAGCCTAAATAAATTCAAATCATTTATTAAACGCAAGTTGTGCCAGAAAGCTTTTTATACAGTCAAAGACTATATTGAGGACAAAAAGGCTTGGGACTGACCTGCTCGAAGTTTTGCATAATATTTTTTTTTGTACCTAATTTTTGTTTTATTTTATAGACACTTTGACATTTCATGATTATTAAATACACAATGACATGAATATTTACTTTGTATAATTTTATTTTATAATTTTAATTTCGTGTTAGGACTTAGTGGGTAATATTTTTATATTTTTTGTCTATCTCAGTTATTTCTTTAATTTTTTATATCTGGCAGTTTGAGCACATAAAACGGCCTACCCAAATGTCCTTTCTTTGGTATTGTTCGTCGAATCGTTGAGCTCCCTTCGTTTTGAGTTGAGCTGTACGATTACTGACAAATGCGTGCACTGACTGGACAGGCCCACTCAATCTGTGTGGTTCCTTCCTCAAAAGACCATTTCGGACATCAATCCACATGGTCTTAACATGATCTGACCAAGATTATGTCTGGACTTTAAAAGAGACTGTGACCTCTGAGTTTGTTCGGCTTTTCTTCTCAGAGTAGTCAGACAGGAAACGCCGACCTCATCTAGTTTAAAAAAAATGTATGACGTGTCAAAGTGTTTGTACAAACCCACTTACAGAAATAAAAATCATTTATCATTTATCATTGGTTTTATAATAAAATCTTTGTCTGAGCTTTTCGATGGTATTTCCTCTAATTCTATGTCATTTTTATTATTAACCTTTATATTTATACAATTCGTTATTTGAGCAACAATTCCGTGAGTCTTCTCTTGCCAACAATGTTCCTCGACTTGTACAAAAGAACTTATGATTATAAATAAATTTTGCCACACGATACAATGTATAAAATCCTAACGTTTTTTTTTATAGACATTAAAATATACACAAAGTAAACATTGTGGACAATTTTGTTATAAACTGTGTCTTCTTCTAATTTATACATTAAATTATCAATTTGGTCGATTTCATGACTTGCTAAGTTCAGACTGTCTATATCTAATTTCTAATTCGTTTGAGTAATCAATGGTGTTTTAATAACAATAACAAGTGGTTTTTATTTCGACAATATAGTTCTCAAGTTTGTACATTCGGAAATTCTGTAAATTGGCCTTGTTTTGGATAATTTCTCTAATTTAATTTTAATCACACATTTATAACGTAACTAAAACAATTAGTAATGAACGATGTCACGTCTTTGAAAAGTCAAAAATCCGTTTGATCAAATTATTAAAGTTTTCAAATTAAAGCATTATTATCATTCATACAATATGATATAAGATTAACTAACGATAATAATTATGGTGCATCGTTCGTTCTTAAACTTAAATTATTTTTGGTTTGTAAAGGCAATGTGACACTGGTTTTCTGGATTCGCTAATGTATAGTTCAGGAGTAATAAGCACTGGATGTACAGCATTATTCTTGGCAAACAGAATTGCATTTATAATAGTAGAAAGAACATCGGCCAAATTTGTATAGACGCTGGACCTGACTTTTATTTTGAGTGTCCAGAAACCAATTATAGTGAGATTGGATTGTTTTTATGTAGTTATCACCATACTGTTCGAAAATATAATCTAAATGGCCAAGATATTTAAAAAATTGAAAAAATATATTTGAGGTTAGAATCACTAAATAAGTCGATTTAATGCTAGGCAGACGACATACAGTTTCAGTATTTTAGCTATAAGCGAAGAGTGTAATTAGGGATCTCATTTCGTACTTGTTTATTTATTTCGATTTCGTTCAGATCAATCAAAACGCACTAATACCTACAGAGAAAAAAAAGGGCTTTTTAAAGATTTTTAATGCCTACCATGACTGATTTCAATTCTGACTGAACAGAGATTTAGTCGCAGATACAGTCTTTAGTCTGCATTCTCACTGGGTAAACGAATGAAAAAAGGGTTTTGATAAAATAATTTTTATTCATCACGCTCTCTTCGATCGCCGGGTGTCAAACAATTAATCATTATCGCGCGTCGATGACATTTAATGTATGTGCTCCGTTGTACGCAATTGAACAAAACATGGTTTCTATGAACTTTTATTTTTATGACAAGAATCCAATTCATAATGAATCAAATCCAATCATTATTTTTAGAATTTAATTACATGAATAACTTTTAATAAAAACGTGAATAGTAATAATCTTTGAGTACTAGGCCATTTCATAAGCCAAACGAATCGTCAATAGGGTGCGTTTTGAACATGCTATTCTAAAAAATTCAACGAAATTACTTAAACAAGAAAAAATGTATATCTTTTTTTTCTGGCTTCATAATGAGATATTTCTTATGTTTTATGAGTATTTTAAAAATAACGGTTTTTTTTATATATATGGCATAACGGGACGCCACAGACACATCGTCAGGTACGATTTGGCCATCCTCCTTTCATTGTTAACTCCCGACGTGATTAAAGTTAATGCTCATCTTGCTTTAAATTAATAAATAAAAAAATTGCATCAGTACTTTTGCTTTTCATTACTAGCAAGACCAGTAATGGTATTATTAAAATTTGAGAATAATATTAGTTTGAGTTTTTAATAAAGATAATAATATATTGTGTTCGTGTGAACCTAATTGGTTGATAACATCATCGTAACGCTGTGCATCTTCAACGTCTAAAGTACCAAATAGTACCTTAAAAAAAATCCAATGCCGTCGATATAAAATCGCTTAGATCTGTGAACATTATCAGTAAAAAAAAGGTTATTTCATATATCTTATTTGGCTTACATTGCATGTCAAGGAGTCTCGATTTAGGAATAGAAAATGCCTGTAATTGAAGGCTCCGCTCTTCCCTTACATTATAAACGTATGAGTATAAATAGGTATGCAAAGAAACAAAGAAAGGAAAAAAAAGAACAATTGTTACGAGTGTGTGTATGAGAGAGAGATTTTTAGTGTACATGAGTGACTAAATAAGCGAATAACATGACTCAATTATATTTATTATAAAGCCACACGGTTCAAAAGTAACTCTGCATCTAATATAATTCAAACTGTAAAGCCATATGTTTTCTTTATTATTATTCATAAACGTCTTTTTTCTTGGTTAAAATTTTTTCTTTGGATAGATCTATTTTCTGTTGACATTAATTTAAAAACTGTGGGTTTTATTTCATACAATTTTTAATTATATTTTTTCAACATAATAATGCCGATTACCAGAACTCCCCCGAAAACATCAACAGACCCACTCACTCTACGATTCAGAGCCCGACATGAAAACATCAACTGTGGCTTCTCAACAACCAGCATCAAAGATACAAAGATGCAAACGCAAACATCAACAAGGGGATGATATCTCAGAATTTATGACAGAAATTAAAAAAATGTTTGCAGAATACGATAGTTGTCGAGCTTACAACAGTCATAAAAAGAAGATTTTTTGCAAGCCTTTCAAAAATACAACAAAACCCATAGAGAGAATAGACAAACCACTACTGATATAAAACTAGAAGGTCCATCAAACCTTATATTCATGTCTGAACACCTGACTTACAAGAAAAAGAGACTATTTTATCTTGCTCGAGATTACGCTAAATCAAATAATCTTCAGTATTGCTGGACTTCGTATGGGAAAATCTACATTCGAAAGCAGGAGCCCAAAATGCTGTAAGAATTACCGAATCAGACCTAAATAATATGAAAAATGCTAAATGACTACTTTAAATTTTGCATGCTTTTTTGTTTACTATATCAATATTTATTGTAAAAGTAATGTTTGGCACTAAAACACTTCCTCTTGTTATGCTAATCTTATTGCAAATGCAAGTCTCACACAATACACAGAACTTCTCACACATCAAGCACAATAAAATACCTAAATCACTACAACAACAACAAAACAAAACTTCACTCAAACAAGTACCTGTTTTTACCTACTCGCTACTACTACATAACATACTATAAACTGTTGTATATAAACACTAATTACTCCTGTACCCAGTCAAACCTTACAGAACCGTCTGCCGTCCTACGCACAATACGTTGTAACATAAGTTTAAATCTATCGTTCACTATTTCGATCCTTTTATTAACTTTCTTTTACAATTCGGAAACATAATTGAAATATCTTCGGATATTGATAGTGTTGCCGTCTCTAAATCGATTGTTTCTGACATTGATAACTGTCATAAACATTTACCTCATTCGCAATCCAGTCGTTTAATTATCCTTACCCAAAAATTTTTTTGGGTAGGTATACTTGACGTTTTGTGCTCGTTGCCTCGGTAAAGATATTAACAAATACCACATCATGTCCCACAAATGCTTGTCTGGCATGGGATACTCGTGCAGATCTCTAGAGCGCGTCAACAACATCAGGTACGTGGGAATCATTCTTGATAGCAACCTTAGTTTCAGGGAACACATTAAGCAATTAAGTGCTCGCGTACGGAAACTAATCTATGTTTTTAGAAATCTCAGACATGCCGCCGATGCCAAATTAAATAAGCAAGTCTATTTTGCGCTTTGCCACTCGATAATTACTTAGTGCATCTCGTCTTGGGGAGGCGCTCCGCAAACCATCCTCAAAAAAGTAGAAATAGCTCAACGAGCTAATTTAAAAACCATTACTTTTCGGCCCATTCTGTATCCTATATCGCAGCTATATCAATCATGCAAAGTGCTCACCGTTCGTCAACTTTTTATTTTTAGTATAGTAATAAAGCAACACATTAATATATACCCACTTAATAAGACACAATGTATAAAGAAAATACAGGACTACTTATTAAAACTTACGTATGATGAAACAGAAGCGATTTTGAACATTCCCAAATAGACAAGCTACTACTACAGGTACTCACATATATTATCTTGAACAATCATCCCTATTACATCACACTCACAACACACACACACACTCACACACACACACACACAACACACTTAAATTTTTCCTTTACATTATGCATACTTTCCACGTACATGACAATCTTATAATGTTCACAACCTTAAAGAAGGCTACTAAATGTTCACAATTTATTTATGGGGATCAAATGTAATCCGAGATACAGGTACCTAGTACTAGTACCTAGTTCGGATGCATACAGTCCCTAACTTTGTATAATACAAACTTTAAGCTATTACTCAGTGTACATTGTGTTTAAAAAAAATTGTAATACGTGTTCTTAATTTGGTGAATAAATAATTAAAATAAAAAAATAAAAAAAAACATATTTTTTTTACGATAAATATACATTACTTAATTATTTTTATTGAAAAAACGCAAAAGCTGAGCGTTTTTTATATATTCTACTGGCAAATTCTGTATTACATTTATTTTTGAAGGTACATGTTGTATCTAGGAGAATAAAGGAGGACCTCAGCTCTTTGACTGTCCATATAAGTTTCCTTACTCGACTCATGGCTTGTTCCAGTTGAGGATACCAGGAAAGACGATGGTCAATGGTCACTCCCAGATATTTTGATTGGGTAACTTGTTAGATAGTTGGGCAATTGCAGCAAGTTCTATCTGTAATAATGTCGCACGTGTGGATTCTTAAATTAAATCCTTTATCTTGTTGAACTCGATTTTAAATATGAAAGCAAATGTAGTTGGTTTTGCTAGCGTTCAGAGTGAGCAAAGTAAGCAAAGCGAACCAAGTTGCAACAAGAGCAAGCCCCTCTTCTGCACTATTTTCAGCATCACCCCATGTTTTCCCCGTGAAGACGACAGTTGTATCATCGGCATATGAGAACACTTTGGCATTATTAATCTTCCTGTTGCAGAGGTCATTTATATAAATTAAAAACAGCGTAGGTCCTAGTACACTTCCTTGAGGTACGCCGTATGATACATCTGCTTCCTTACCAACAATCTGTCCTAGTTTCACTGTGCAGTGCCAGTGATATTCCACGAACTCCAATAGCTTCAAGTTTGCGTAAAAGAATGGGTGTAAAAATAGTGTCAAAGGCTTTCTGAGATGGCTGCAATGCATTGATTTCCTTTATCGAGCTGTTAGATTAACAGTGAACTAACAGTTCTACCTGTTAATTCCCTTAAAACATTTTCTGCATTATACAGTTGAGGAACAAATGGATCGAGTGTAGTGCCTGATGTGTCACAAAGTGAAAACTAACTAAACTTATTAACAATACAAATATCTTTAGTTCTATTAAATGTGTTTTCAATAAAATAAATTTTCTAATGTATCTCAGAAATATCTAAATAACTAATCATAGTGCATTCACTATCGTAATGGTTAACTTTAATTATTTAAAGAAAATAAATACCTCCTTTATCTATTCTAGTTACATAATATAAATCTTAACTAATGCTTCTATTCCATGTAATATGACAAGAGTATTCGGAACCACGAGCATCAGGCTCATTCTGAAACAAACGCATGTTTCAGTCTGTTAGTATGAACTCCTAAATGTATACGAGATAGTAACGTTAACTAGAGATTTATCCTGTAAGGTTCTAACCAATAAGGTGATAATTTTATTAACTTCCCGGTTTTAATTTGTTCAATACTCACATTAACTAAATTTCCTACTTCATATTGAATTTCTTTACTTTTTGTCATAAGTTTGTTTATTTGCTAGTTTCGATTCTATAAGCTTCTCTCGTGCTATCTGTCTAGATTTCCTAAGTTTCAATTTAAGTTCCTCTAAATGATTATTATAACAATATTTAAATTCAGGTGGTTTCATAATTGATGTTGGTAATTTTGCTTTATTACCGAATATTAATTCAAAAGGTGTAAACTGAGCCGAACGATGCACACTTGCATTATAAGAAAACATGGCAAAATCTAACCATTTGTCCCAGTTAGATTGATCTTCATTAACGCAATGTTTTATGTAATCTGCTAATTTGAACTTCTTTCTAAAGCTTCATTTGGTTGCGGTTGAATTTCGTTTTTAGCGTAGAAGTAAAATCTGCACCTTTATTTGATAGTAAACTATCAGGTATGCCAAATTTACATATTTTTTTTTTAATAAATTTGACAATAAATATCTGATTTATTGTCTTAGCGTAATGCTACAGCAGAGGATATATATGCTTCTGAAAATTTTGTTATATTTGTTTCTACTTTCTATGACTGGCAAAGGTCCTACTATTTCTACTGAAACCTTTTGAAATGCTTCTGTTGAGGTACATGTAATTTCCATCGGCTGCTTATTTTTTTTCTATCTAGCTTATTCTCTTGGCATGATTTGCAATACTGAATTAATTGCCTTTCTTTATTGAATCCCAATGGTATTTAGATTAGATTTTCTTATATGTTTTAGGAAAGCCTAGGTATATGTCCATAAATGGGGTTTGAGTGATTTTCCTCTAAGATGAATGGTATATCCTCCCTCTTTGGAGACATGCCACCGTCATTAAATATTTTCTTCTTTATATCCATGTCTCTAAATAAGTATCTTAATAACGTTATGATTGTATGCCATTTCAAATGGAATCTAGAGAATCCAATGAAACTAATTTCCTTAATCTAGTTTTCATATAATTTCTGTTAGACTGCCTCGTTGGTCTAGTGGTCGCAATCGCTACTGCTGAGCATGAGATCCTGGGTTCGATTCCCAGGTCGGGCAACGTGTTATTGGGTTTTTCTATCTGGAATTTCTCAGTAGCAGCCCGAAGTCTGGATTAGTGCCCGGTAGATGGCAATAGGCTCGCCCCCTATTACATGGGACTTAAACATAACTGGCGAAATGTGGGTGTACTATAGGTACACCTCTGCCCAACCCTTCGGGGAAACAAGGCGTGATGTTATGTTATGTTATAATTTCATATTTTTTTTTTTTTCGAATGTGTCTTGATAGGTTACTGTATCCCAATAATTTACTTTTTAAAATACAAAAACAAAACGTTATACTCTGAATCATTTATTTTTAGACGTTTAATTGTTTAGGATTATTCGACTATAACACGATAACTAGATTTTTATAATCGCATGATGTAAATAAATATTACTTTATCAACTTTTCTTGGTATTGGATCACTATAATCGTCTATGTTAGTTCATAATATTGGTTTTCTTTCTGTTTCCTTTAAAAATGATGAATAACTTTCTCCATTTATAGTAACTGTCGGCGCACCACATATGCGCGTGATTGACGGCGGAAAGGTGCGGGGTGTCGGGGTACCGAACCCGTACGCGACGGCCGCTGCGCGCCCTTCAAACCACTCAGCTCACAGACGTGCGCCACTACGGGCATTCCATTGTTCTATCGTAACTATCCGTTGTTCGTGTTAATTACGGTATTAAAACTATTTTAATACAGTCCACTAATTCTTTCATTATAAAGTCCCGATTGAGCCCAATCAGTAACTACTCGTAAGTTTTCGTCTTTGCTTTAATGAATGAATGAATGAATGAATGAAATGCACCGACCCCAGCGTGGTTTGACCAGACTCGATTAATCGAATGAACCCCAAGATTTGCACTAGTCCCTGAAGCCTCATGCTTCATGGTGCTACAAATACCATTGCATATCTAGGAGTAGACCGGGGGGCACTGTAATGGTAGGGATGACGTGCCCTTAGGATAGGAAGGATAATAAGAGCCTACGGGGTATGCACCCTAGCGTAAGCATGGGATTAGTGGAGAGGCGGGTGATATTTGTCTATGGGAGGGCATCTTTTAACGACGTTGCAGCAGGGTTGGCTCAAGTCGAGCTTCATCGGTGAATCTTTAAGCGGGGTTCAGCTGGTTTCTCGGCTCTTTTCTGTGTCACTGCTCTGCTGTGGTAAATGTTACTGTTCTTTTCAATGTCTTCGTCTGAGTTGTCGCTACTAACCGTTCCGGTTTTTGCACATCTCCTTAGCAGCGTTCTTCATCTTCCACCCTGTCGATCCAAGAATTGAATCCCTTGTCGAAATATTTTAAGTCTTGAGCTATCGTTCGAGTCTCGAATGTTGTTATTCTAATTATCCAAAGTTGAATGGGCACTGTTGGGAATCGAACCCAACACAACACATTGGGCATGGTCTGCACGCGCAGGCCGCGTGTTTAGCGCGTCCCGGCGACTACACGGTTCGGCCCGATAACCACTCGCTTCTGCTGACTTCACCGCGATGGACGATACTCCTCTTACTTTAGGTTCGTTATTAGCTGTTTGTCCTGTACTGTTGTATATTAAGCGCATCATTAAACCCTTGCCTTAAATACAGTAGTCCACACTTTAGATGATCCCCGAGCTAACATTGGTCCTTCAAGGATCTCGCCGTCTCAATTTCAAAAGGAACAGTCTCAAAAATAAACTTCGAACTCGAGGCTCTTCAGTTGCGTTCTTCAGCGGGGACAGCTCCAGCAGGAATCGTCGATGCCTCGTTGAAGAAGCTTCGCGTAGCACTGCACACGCCCCGGGGACGAAGTCAGGAGACGAAGTCGGGCCAAGGAGCACTAAAAGAGTGTTTTCATTTATCTTCAAGTCTTTTAGTGGCAATCATTCTTATTCGTAGCCTCATATTTATCTAAAGTCACTTATATGTTTATAAAGCTAAAATATATCGGTTAGGATAATCAATCTGTTTACGCCATTCCTTCACTTCACTATAACAGCTGATAACTCGGCGACGTGATTCCTTGTTATCTTCGCATCAGCTGTTCCTTAATTCGCACCTAGTCAGTCATAATAATAACTCATTAGCTAGTTATATTTCGTTTTGATGTTATAAACTGTTTTGTTTTGTCTTCTCTAGTAATTTTTTCTTCGAGTTTGCTGCTGGTGCTGCTATGAGTCGCTATAATCGTAATCATGCATCTTTATTTATCTCAACATCATATTGCAGGCACTGATTATTAGAATGTACAATCTTAAATAGAGAAAGGTGTCCGTGACAGAAGGGTCCCGAGTTACAATTCACCCAGCTTTCTTAAATAGGACATGTGAATTTACAGAACGGTTAGAGAGTCAAATTATTTAAAAAAGTTTAAGATTGCAATTAAGTATTTAAGTAAAAGTAGAACCTACAAAATTAACAGAAAATTGGAAAAATAAATAAATTTTTTCATTTAAATTTTCAATTTTTTGTTATATTGATAAACGATAAATGATTTTATTTCTGTAAGTAGGTTTTTACAAACACTTTTACACGTCAATACCATTTTAAAAGTAGATGAGATCGGCGTTTTGAGATTGACTAAAATCTAATTTAACTAATTCATACTTACAGTTACTACTAGAAACAAAATTCAGAAGTAAGAGGTGTAAAGTCAAGCAAAAGTTCACGGATTTATATAAATTGTGCATAACCAGCATAACGTGACAAAGTAAAATAAGAATAAATGATGGGGTAACGAACAATGTTGTGTTTATGACGTCTAAGTGATTTTACGATACGGGTTTTAAGCGGGTGATTGAGCAAACATTTGATGCTCGCCTATTCCGTGTTTGGAAATCGTGATGTAAGGGAAGATCAGTGTTTCATTTTATTTTTTATTATTACAGTTATGAGAATAAACAACTGTCGGACGGTTAGCACTTGGTAGTGTTGGTAAAGTTGGATAGAGGATTGTGAAAAAGCAACTCACTATGAATATAGCTCTTTGAGCTCTCTCTAAAATGATCATATAATTTTTAGAGGTACTGTCCCAAATGGCAATGCAATACACTCACTAACTAAGATTGGCATATTGCAATGTGTCCTCAATAACCGATGTATATGAACTAAAACAGGACAAGAGCAATTGTTAATGAAATTACATGAGTGGGCTTTTAAAGTCGAGGTTAGGTTGACCCTGGGGTCTAAGGGAATATGTCACGTATTTTGTCTTATCTTGTCTTATCGACCTTGACAGCAAGCAATTTGTAGTACATCAATTTATACACCGTATTAACACCTTGCTGAGCATACTTTTTAACCTCATCCCACGAGCCAGCATCGAAAATCAATGCCGCTATTTGTTCACGCGTTGTTAATGGATTAAGTAATTGGGGGTTATTCTTTTGGAATCTTTTGGAACCGAGGTGTTGGTCACAAAAGAACCGCTCAGTCCGTCCATACCTAGTTCCAACCCGTACTTGAAACCTTTACGAATTATATTTTTTAAACTTTGCGCAACAGACACGCAAGGGTCAGCTGCAGGTACCGGCTAGCATTCTGTTAAACATTGAGCACCGCTATAAAAAATAGCGGTTCTCATTTTTTTACCGGACTGTGCGCCCTTAAACAATGTAACCCTCCGCTTTCTCTCGATCCCAGCCGCCATGCGCCTCCCGCGCGCACCCGCGCTTGTCCGCCAGATGAGGATCAACAAAGCGTCCATACCCCCAAAATACTCGTAGTTATGAATAGCGAAATAATAATTTCAGCCTCTGCTAAATTACAACTTTGGTATGTTTGAGAAAAATATTACCTAGATCAAGATAAAATAAACTCAAACCGGCTTTCATTTATACACGAAAGGAAGCAATAATAATAGTCAGTGACAAGCGAACTTGGTCAACGTAGTCATGGTTTAGGTCAAGTATAGTATGGGTATTAGGGTCAAGAGCGATACCGTACTATACGGTCTGAAATAATTTATTTCTAAAGATTACAAATCACTTGTACGGAAATAAATACTAAATATTGCTTTAATAAAACATTGATGTCCAGGGGTAAGAAGGGCTTATAGTGTTAACATTACGAATTAAGAAGGCAATTGTTACAAGCTTTGTACTGTCTATCGCCGTGCGGCGCTTCTTTGTTTTTATGTTTGAAGTCAAAGGACTCGATCACACTGTGTGCCAGAATAACAGCTTCGTTTATCCCGCATTACTACATTTAATATAAATACACTATCCTATAACAATTGTTTAAAGTTATGTTGGACATGCGCGTGGCGTTTAGGTCGTTGATTCAAAATCAACGACCTAAAACGCAGCCGCAGCGTAGAAGTACAGCTTAGGGTACGGAACGATCTCACCAGTGACGCGGCAGGAGTCTCAGCTTCATGGAACGCACATTTATTTATCTATTAAATTTATTTATATATTAAAGTATTTTGGTTTGCGACACTGATACACACACACACAAAAGAAACACGGTTTGATTTCTAAGTCCGGCAAGTAAGCCACCATCTGTTGGGCACGGTGCCTCACCGAAAACAAAGACACGACCTTCCGGGTCGGAGTTTCGAACCGAACTCCTCCGTAAGTTTTCGTCTTTGCTTTAAAAAAAAAAAAATCTTCTGGTTCTATTCTGCTCTAATAAATAAATCATAATGCCGATGCAATCATCGGCATTTTGATTTACTTTACCTTGTTTATAAAAATGATCTCGTAATCGTATTGTTCTAAAAGTAAGCTCCATCTAACTAATCTAGATCCTGGATATTTAACATGCAATAACCAAGTCAATGGTATATGATCAGTGATTATTATAGATATGGCCTAATGTGTCTGACAGACCATACAGTTTCTAATAACCTTTTCGGTTGTAGAGTAATTAATTTCACTGTTATTTAGAATTCTGCGTGCATTAGCAATTAGAAGATCCTTTGGTATCTTTTTTTTTGGGTGGGAAATCATCAAATGACTTTTCCCGCTCACCCAGAGCGGGAAAAGTCATTTGATCATTGGAGCGGGAGGGCGTGTCAGACTTTTACTAACCCACCCGTGTTCCTTCAGTTGCCTGTGCCAGGGACACGGTATCCGTTTTGAATTTCCAGCGACCTTGAGGCGTCTGCCCTATCGGACCCCGTCATTATGTGCTGACATCTATTTGAGGCGCGCGTGATTCACGACGTGCCGTCGACCCGGGCCTGGTCCTTACCGGATGGCTAGCTACCCATTGCTCGCTGTCCGCAAGCCCGCGCCTACGGTGACCGGGAATCTGCAGGCGACTTCCGACGCCCAGGGCGTCTCTAGGGGCGTGAGGGCGCAAGGCTCTCTCACTCACGCGCTCCGCCACCTCCTTCGGGAACATTAATGCTTCGCAGAAGGAGGTGACGGCTTTCCATTCCCTCTCTCTCCGTACTATGTATGGCCTGGGCCAGGGCCGACGCGAGAGATCGCCGCCGCCGAATCTTTTGGTATCTGACCTTGTAATAGAACACTACTTATATCATAATTACTCACATCTGTAGTTAAGTTAAAAGTTTCTGAGAAATCTTGATAATGTAATATTGGTTCTTCACACAATCTTTCCTTTAATATTTAAAATGACTTTTGTTGTAAACTTGTCCAGATAAATGGCTCATCCTTTTTCAAGAGCGTAGTTAACGGTTGGCTGTAATTACTAAAATTTTCAATAAATCTTATATAATTGCCTGCGAAGCCTAAGAACCTGTGGCGGCATCTACACCGCCACATGCGAACAACGCATCACACTGACGTCACACAAATCCTGCATCGCGCAATCAAAGTTTAGAGCGCAGCTAGCATACACACAACTTCCCGACATCAATCGTCGGGCAGTTGCCCACCAGATACGACATCCATCTGGTCGGAGGATCCTCCCTTTTCCAAGAGTATGAGTGAAATTTACACCCTGTTCCTCATATCTCTTCAAACCCTTTTATAACCTTTGGTGTTTTAGTATTGGAAAATTCAAACAGTTTAAATTTTCTTTGGATCTGGTTTTACTCCATTCTGTGTTACCAAATGACCTAAATACATTACCTTATCTCTAAAAATTTACATTTGTCCGGTTTTTTATTTCAATTGATGTTCGGACCCTTGATCAAATACTTCTTTGAATTTTATTTAAAAAAAAACATTGAATTCCCGTCCGATTATTCGTACGGAATCTTGTCTGTATAATTCCTGCCCGGAGTTTATTACTGTTCTTCGGTAATGGCTATAGACATTGATTCTTCGAAATAATTAGGTTTTTGTGACTTGAGAAGTATAGTTATGTAGGTAAAAGGAAAGTAAAACCGCTAATGAAAATATTTAACGCCTGATTTTTAATAGTTTTATATATGCCTCCCGTGCACTTTTAGTTAGTTTTGGGTCGAGAGATTTTATTAATTTTATTAGACAACCTTCAACTCTTTGAATAACTTCATACTGACTCATTATTTCCCTGCTTACACGAATTTAACTCTTATTGCAATTGTGCAAAAGTACGTCTTTCAGAATTATTTTCTAATAAATGATCTTTAAGTTCATTCCAAGAAGCGAATGATCTATTTAATAAGGTTGATCTGATATACTTATTTACCATTGTTTCTGCTAATGATATATTTATAAAACCGCCACAATTTTTTAAATCTTCTGTGTTGGCCATCCTAGTTATTTAAAAAAAACGTATTATCGTGTTTATTTGAAATAACTAAGATGGCCTCTCTTTTGAACTCTTTTTAAGGGGACTTAAAAAGAGTTAAGAGCTGTGTGTTGGATCATTAAGTTCCCTTCAAAATGGTTGAGCAGAATGGTGCTGATCCATACGTCGTTCGTGAACGGGCGCCGTCCGTGGGGACTGGTCATCTCTTGACTGCCACGGCTTTTTTAAATTTTAATTTCTTCATTTGTTTTTTTTTTTGTTTTGTATGTTTTTCATTACGGACGGCTTTAACGTGCATGTCTTTCTTCATCGTTCTCACATGTTTAATTTCAACAAGACTGATGTAATAAATTTTCTGTAACAATATGATTTAAAAGAGTGTCCATGGAGTTTCTTGCCCGTTCTTCTCCATAGGTACCTACTACGCTGTGGAATGGGCAACTAGCTTCATATTTCTGACTGATCCCTTGACAAATCAAAAGTGCCTGTAATTGGTTTATTTAAGGTGATTGCGTAGTGGCACTTCCCCATACATAATTTCGGGTAACAAATCTCGAGATGTAAACGATTTTTGCTGAATTGAAGCAAGAATATGAATTCTCTATGATAAATTATTCCCGCGTATTGACAAAAACTTTTGCAAAAAAAACAGTATTTGTAGGATAAACAGACCAAACAAAAATAGAAAAATGTTTATTTGTGTGAGTGAGCAGAATCACGCCCTCTACCAGACATACTACGAACCATCGAGAAACAGTTGAGTATCAAGAAGATACGGGTACTAGTTATCGCTTCGGTATCAGTTTATCGTTAGATGGCGTTGTATGTTGTATTGAAGCGACGTGAAGGCGCTTAGCTGCGGTTCCTACAACCTTGAACCTCCAAATTCTGGCGCTGTGCGCTGTTGCGAATTTTATAGTATGCGTGATTCAATAAATTGACAAGTTGCGCATCGTATGCTTGCGTGCCGGCTATGCCCGCGGAGATTATATTTTATCATTATGAAGTGAGAAAAAAATCTTTAGTCATACATATGTACATTTTTAACAATATTATTTTAATGAATAGATTATCTTAATTAAGTACTACATAAGTACTAACTTATACTTGAACATTCTTCGAAACTTACTGAATTCATAATATTTCTGATTATATGTAGGTAAAAGTACCTACTAATAATTATACATTTTCTGACACAGTAAGATTTTATTACGTCCTTGTGAATGTCGACTAACTAGGTAATCTATGGTCTCGGGTGGAATAAATATTACTAGCTAGATTTTTATGTAACTATAAATCAGGCGGTAGTTATACAAACTATTTAGGTACTTACCAAGCTACGCTTCATTGTTGCGTACCTAATCGATGGATTGAATTATATTTAATTCTTGTGAAACTAGATTTAAATAGAAAAAGGTAGGTACAGGTGAATAAACAAACAAATGATTTTATTTTTCATAATAATTTTCCTCTATCACATTACTTTCCTTTAAAACACAGAACGTATATCAAGGTCATTGAAATAAAAATATTTCTGCATTAGGTAGGTAAGTACCTACTGAGGCTACTGATAATTGTACATTTTCTTACACGGTTACTAAGTAATCTATGGTATCGGGTTGAATAAAATCCATAAGCGTTGATGCTTTCTTGAAATATGGCACTAAAGCTAAGCTATACATTTCCAGTATACGCAGATCTGGCATTGTATAGGATTTCCGTACAATGAGAGGTCAGCTTATACTGGAAATGTATAGCTTGATGTGTAGCCGTGTGTAGGTAGGTACTTATTTCCTTACTGCGTGTCCGCACGTCCGTCAAACAAAACTAGTATAAGCTGGTCTCTTATACTATTGAAACTTCGTATTACGATGGGCCAGCTGAAGGTCACAGGCGTTATCACTTACCTCAGACGCGTGACGTGTGCTCAACTGATGCAGTTCCTACATAGGTAGGTACCGCCACGTATAAATAAATAAATTAAATATAATATAATGTAGGTAAATAATAATATTGTCAAAGCATCCTTTCGTAGAGCCAGCGATGTTTTTTTTCCATTTTGTATTACAATATTATAACTATACATAGGTAACAAAAACTAACTGTAAATTACACTGTATATAAAAAACCGATTTTTTTGTTCATTGAACTACTTAGCATTAGCATAGAAAGTTATAACTATAAATCCAAGTATCCATGAAAAACTACAAATCGTAAAATATTTCTTGACTACACTACTTTATTTTTGTCGTCATATATCACAGCGACTACTATTTTTGCAGTAAATACATTGCTTCTTAACCACTACCTAAGTACGTCGGTCGCTAAGTGACTGGACAAGCAATGTAATAATCACAAAACGATACTTTGTTCAAGCGTACGAATTACGAATTCACGATACTTGTTGATGTTTTCGTGTCAGTAAGTTGTCCGGTACATGGTAAATGCGTGCACGCTGTGTTTGAAGGACTTATTTCTTCAAACATCATATTGGTTGTTGTATTTATGATTTGGGTGGGTGTAAGTTGACTTGTTGTATCTATCAATGCTCTTACCACAGTATATTGTGCTCTTAGCCTCTTAGTCGATATTCGGACGGACGTAATAAAATCGCGGTGGGATTTTTCTGCGCACTGGATTTTTAACTTTCGGTATTCAACCGAGCATTGAGAATCCAACAGAGTGCATACATTCAACATTGTTTTTTTTTTGTAAACCTTTTGTTGATAGGAAAGCTAATATGTACCTATGATTTACATGTCTGCTAAATTTTCTCTACAAGACTAGATCTCGAGATATCTTAGTATGTCGAGATACGGACGATTCCCTAAAGTAGTCAACAAAAATAAAACAAATAACTAATCGATACTAATATCGATAAAATTCGAAAATAATGGGATAATGGATCCCTTTTTTACAGGCCGGTTGACTGAGGCCGCATTCCGAGTTAGACCATAATCGGTGACAGCGGTCACATCGATTATTTGCGTTCCGATTTAGTTATCACGATTATGACACGCGAAAACTGTCAACAATTTTGACAAGGTTCACGGGACATCGTTATCGCGCTCACGCTGAGTCGGAACGGGTATAAGTGCGCTCAAATCGATTACAGCCCAATTCGAAATGCGCCCTGAATGATACTACAGCTGCTGACAGATCGATGACGGATTCACGATTTTACTCAATCAATCAATCAGCTGTCTAACCTTTCGACAGCTCAAGATACGACGAAACTGAAAACCTATTCGCAGGGTATGCCAAAATTTCGTTACGAAGCCGCAGCCTGCCGCTATAGCTGTAATGCAGTTGAATCTGTGTCAGAGCAAGCAGAGACTATTGATATTGATTGGCCACAACCCGATCCAGCCACTGAAGCTTATCAACTAACTGTGGAAAGAACTTCAAGTGACCACTTATCTGGTTTGTCAGGGAACCGTATTGTTGACTTGAAACATGTGATCCAATGGGCATTTCAAATGGAAGAATATCGCCAGTCTTATGAATCATCTCAAATTGAGTATGTTTGTGAACATCGGAAAAGATTCAACAGTGTGTTAACATTTAAATGTAGCATGTGTAATAAAACATGGCAACAATGCACAGAGAAGGACCAGAATATGAACACCGCATTTGTATGGGCCACTGTGACTGGAAGTTATTACTCGCAGGCAAAAATGATGTTTTAGTTACGAACAAAAAGCATAATTATAATTATCAAGTAAGTAACAAATATTATTATTTCTTTGGTAATGTATTAATAAAAATGTTACTCGGATTATTTGTTTCTAATTGTCATTATTATTTAAATTCTAGGTCCAGGGTCAATTACGAATTACCAAAATGAATAAATGTTACTTAATTTGCTTTATATCTGTCACCCAACTATTGACTGTCATAGAAGTCAACCGGGATAAGGAATTTATCAGCGTTATGATGCCGAAGATGGTTACTTTTTTAAAGCATGTGTACTGCCGGAAATTATTTTGAGACGAGTTCGGAAAAATGATGTCTATACCATCAAGGAATTAAAAGGTATGAAAAATATTACTCTTACTCATTTACTAATAGACCAAATGATGTCTCCGGTCTCTGAGGTTTGGATTCAGTATAGTACTCGTACAATCTAACAAAAAAGTATATTTAATTAATTTGTTGTAGAGAAAACTGCGGCTTCCAGCAGTTGATTTCACTGAAGGAGATGCGAACGGAAAGGATATAATATACGATAAAAGTAAACAGTGACAAGCAGAAGATTGATCCGGCGGCAAAAAAAGCAGCGCGTAGGAGAGAAGATATTTTTCATTGTATTCATTTTAAATTTATGTATCTTTGTATGTAGCGATGTATAGTTTAATTGTGTTATTTGTTAGTTCATAAGATTTTTGTTAGTAGATATTTTTCACTGTATGTAAGAGCCTAACAGTTGTATGAAATTATTTATTGAAGTTCAAAATTGTATGTCTAAGTAATTCTTGAAACTATGTTAGGTTAGCAACCTACTTTTGTGTTATTGTGTAAGATACTTACGTGTGTCGACGTGTGACGATAATTATTTTCTTATCTACCTACATAATTCAGAATAATAATTGGGTATTAAAAATATTTGAAATAGTAGGTCTCAATGTAATTTCCAGTCTATTATTTTATGAGAAGCCATCATTCTGTGAAAATTATGTCATTATTTTGGCAATGTTAAGTAATAATATAAATTATTACTAAAAGCTGAAAGGCTATTTAAAAAATTGCTGACACTAGTTTTTTGACAAACCGTCCTAAAACTGTTTGCATGTTTTTTCTGTAATGATGCGCGGAATGTATCTCTTGCTTATTTTCCATCTTATACCTAAGTATTTATTTTTTTGGTTTTTATATTTATGTATGCAAATAGGTTTAGTAGATTATGTTATTTATATATTCTATAGATTTTTTATATTTTGTGAATGTGAGAGCGTTATAGGCTTTTAGATTTCTAAACCAATTTCTATTTTGTTAATAACCTGGTACTTGTTGACCGGCCAACATGGGCCTCCCATAATTATTAACACAAATTTTAAAATATTGTTAAAGTCAATTAATTTTAAAAGAGTAACCGTAGAGTTTCTTGCCGGCTCTTCGCCATAGGAAACGACCAATTGGAACCGTGCACCTAAGTTCTGACGTTGCATAAGTGTCCATGTAGGTTTATGTGAAATAAAATATTTTGATTTGATTTGAATTGTCGATTATTTATTTAGTTTAAAGCTACGGTTTCCTAGAAGACCGTATCCGTTGCATTCATAGTGGAAGTCACGAATTCTGACATTTTCATCAGTATATGACACTAAGGTGTCCAAAAATGCTCTGTATTTGGCTATTACGGCTGCGTGTGGCGGTCACCGCTTTTCTAGGACACCTTAGGTCGGAACCAAATTTAGTTTGTCAGTAAAATATACACAATAAAGCCAATTATAGTTTACGATAGTAAAGTCCTAATTGGATTATTTAGTTCATTAGACCTTTTTTTAAATTAACGCAATCTGAATATTTTAATTCCCAACCAAGTATTTGAAAACAAAGGCCATCTAGTGATATTAAAAGTAAAACTATTTACCGTTCATGTGTGTGTATAGAATAAAGTGAAGACTGCTAAATGTTTCTTGGAACAAATCTTTGTAAGAGATGAGTTAACAAGCAAAGAGAATATCTAAAAAAAATAAGTTAATACGTTAGTTCCCGCTTTTGACAAATTTGTCTCTCAATGATTAATAAGTAAGGCGTAAAAATTTAAAATGTGCTAATTTGCAACTGTGCTGCCATCTATTGATAAAGTGGCTGAGAGATGATCTTTGCTTTACCCTTAAGATAAATGCTTTGAGTTTGAGTTGAGTTTGGGGCCGTGCACCACGATATCGGCAGATTTTGTGCAATTTTTGCGAGAAAGGAAAAAAGAATTTAAACAAATTTATTTGTGATTTGAAAAGTCGTTCTTCGACGTTTTGAACGTGGCTGAAAGGGAATTTTCAAATAAATGAAGTAGATATTCATGGGAAATCAAAAATATTCGCAACAAGTTTTCCAAAAAATGACGCGAGTAACGTTTGATCATTTTGTTACTTACCATAAACCACTTTTGATTTTGAACTTATAATAATATCATCAACACCATTAAGTATATCGTCTACTTGCACGTGGCTTAACCACTTTATTCAACTTCGATACAAAGTTTAGAAGAAAAATAATTTTGAAAAAAATTATAATAAAAAAAACAGTCAGTAATGTATTTTTTCACGTTAATAGAACCGTTTTAAGAAATTTGAAAATCACAGATAAATCTTCACCTGTTCTTTAGATGTAATTAAAATGTTACTTTATGTTATGTATTACAATATCTTCAACATCAAAGGGAAAAAAAACTTTATTTTCGAGAGCGCAAATGTGAAGAAACTAAAAACAGGTAAGTACTGTGACCACAGTGTACTTTATACTCTATTACTGTGACTGACACGAATTGCTTAGCGCTACGGTAAGTGTTATTTAATTATAATTGTGGTGTGCTTATTCTAAAAAAATAATATTCAAAGGTCACAATAACATCAAAATGGATAACTACACAGCAAACCGTTACTTATTGAGATAAGAATAGTTAGCAATTGATTAGTTATTAGGTATCTTACAAACCAGGATGTTTTGAAGTATTAAGTGTCTATAGTGTAAGAGTGCGAGGTCAAATCAAGTACGCACGCGTATTTTTACCCATGTAAATAAAAGTATCCAATAGTAGATTATGCACCGAGGGGCTAAAGTTGTGTCTTATGTCACGGGCGTCATATTGAATCTCGAGCGCAATGAAGGATTCGGGATTTAACTCACGAGCGAAGCGAGGGAGTTAATACAAGAATCCTGAATGCAGCGAGGGATTCAAGCTAGCCCAAGGCAAATACACCTTTAGCCCAGAGGAGGATACTCTACTTTTTACACCTAATGTGAGAAAATAATAGCCATAGTACGAAAAACAAAGTATTTATTAAATAAACAAACAGTAAGAATAACATATTTGGAACTAGTTAGTTATATGCAAAATGGTTTTGGATGATTGGCTGTATGCATTTTGAATTTAGAACGTCATTGGAGACGCTCGTGAAAATAGAGTATTTTTTATAAAATGTGATAAATCGAATGTAGTCTAGATAGGTTTTATTATTTATTTATTTATTCACAAAATCCACAGCAATCTTAGCGCAGTTTACTTAAAAAAAAATAACTAATGTTACAGCCAATTATGTAAGTAATGCAAGTTTTAATGTTATTCCATTCCTTTTAAAAAATGGATCGTAGTTATCTAGTTATTCTTACAATATTATGTCTTCGAAAACATGGCAACGATATGAAGAAGCATTCGTTATGATTTTGTAGGAAATCGAGAATAGCTTTCCTCTTTCTGGCACTAAAGAGTGTTTGTTAGTACTATAGGTACTGCCAATTTAGCTGAGCATGTGAGATTCCAAATTCAAATCACATTATTGACCAGCGGGTCATAATGAAATCCAGTACAACATTATTGACCGGCTGTGCCTCCGGCCACTAATGACTCACTTTAGGTTAAGGTTGCTTGACATATAATTTGACATTTTCGAGCAGGTGGTGTGAAAAGTTGTTTATACTTTCAGAACACAGCAAAATGCCGAGGAACTATGTAAGGAAAGCACCACAACGAGCTTTGATATCAGATGAACAAATAATTAGAGCTAAAAAACTTATCCAAGATTAGAAAAAAGTCAGGGACGTGCTGCATTAAGAAAAGCGATTGAAGAGCAAGAAAGTTAGTAAGAGGGTAGTTTTTGAACCTCAAGCTGGACCATCGGGAACAAAGAAAAACCTTTAAATTAATTCACACAGATGTTGGAAAAAAAAAGCGAAATGAAAAATCTGTTTTGTCCGATTTGTGGCGAGAAATACGAAGTGCCACCGACAGAAGATTGAATACAATGCATAATTTGTAATGACTGGTTTCATGAGAACTACACGGCATACGAAAACGGAATATTTAGATGCGACTATTGTAATGAGTAAAATTAACCACCAAATTATGTACTTGTCGCTACACGTCGCCGAATACGTCAACTTCAAAAAAATTCGTTAATATTTGTGCCGGGGAGAAGTGTGTTGAAGACATGCATGGATAGACATGCAAAGACATGCAAAGTAAGTTTATTACATTTCTATTGTTCGATTATCGTAGTATTTATGTAACAGTATCATATTCTCTCAAATTCTTTGACCTGTGTATTGTGACCGATTATTTATTGTATTAGCTGATTTAAAAAAAAAGATCGGTCAGATGCAGTTGACGTATTCGGCGACGTGTAGCGACATTTACATTATTTGGGCCGGCGCGACACGTGGCTCCGAAACGGCGACTCGTGTGCTCCCTAGAGTAAATATGTTCCTTGCTCGTGTGTCACTGATGAGTGATGACTGAATTCCGCGAACACAGACCTCAGTCCCCCCACTTCTGTTGGAGATCGGGCTATTGCGAACTTTTACCCGCCGCGAGATCTTTTTTTTTTTTTTTTTTTTTGGTATGGCATCTCGTAGTTGACCTTGAGAGGTCGTGACTACTTAACCGGACTATCCTGTGGCTGCCTTAAGCGGACTCAAAGCCTCCAGCCAGGGGCGTAAAACTACTTATATTATTAAGCGAACGCTCGCTAAGGGCACCCCCTGTGGGGTACGGACCTCAGCTTAGGGCGTCGCTGACGGGAGGACAGCAAGATGGGACAGGCTGGATCAAGTTTTGTTGATTATTATTATTCGGGGAATTTAAAGCTACAGGCTCAGCTACGGCGCGGGCTGGCACTTCGTCGAGCAAGGGTCGGGGGGGACAATTACGTCGGGATCTTCGCGAGGAACCTCGGCGGCGAGGTCGGAATATCGGTCTGTGTTTGTGCACTGTACTGGTGGCCCTACTGCTCTCCTGAATGAGAGTTATGTGGTCATCGGGATCGGTGAGGACATGCTTGGGACGGCGGACATGACTAATGGAGGAGGGAATATAGCTAGCGGGTAGTCACAACCAGAGGGTTGCGGTGATTCGCGGCGGTCTCGAAGAAACGCTTTGAAATGCGTTTCATGAACTGACGGATAGTGGGAATCCTGAGGTCTACGTGGAGGATTTCGTTGCGAACGTACCAGGGGGAGCCTGTTATCCTACGGAGGAACTTGTTCTGGAGGGTCTGCATTCTATTGAAGCGAACGGGCTTGGCGTGTGCGAAGACTGCACTGGCATAGGTCATGATCGGGCGGATGCACGCAGTGTAGATACGCATTTTGCACTTTAGTGACAATTTGCTACGTGCATTGAGGACAAAGTGAAGTCTACCTAGAGCGAAGGCGGCGCGCGAACGAGCCGCCTTAATGTGCTCTGAAAAAGAGAGGTGTTCGTCTAGTACGACACCCAGGTATTTGGCTCGCTTCTCCCAAGGGATCGGCTTGCCGAACATGGTGATCGGTCGAGGGGGGCAGGGGTTGCGACGCGGTTTTGAGAAAAGAACCGCTTGACTTTTGTCGGGATTGACTTCGATTCGCCATTTTCTAAACCAAGCACCAAGCTTGTTCACTTGGGTTTGGAGAATGCGAGCTATCGAATTTTCATCACGGCCGGTGTAGTAGATGGCCGTGTCGTCTGCGAACAGGGCCAACTGCGCCTTGCTGCACTTGGGCATATCGCTGGTGAATAGCGTGAAAGCTAAAGGAGAGATCACAGAGCCCTGAGGGACTCCTGCGCGAATAGGGTGGGGGGAGGATAGCGCTCCTTCGATGCGATAACGGAAGGTGCGATTCTACAAAAAGTCCCGTAAGATGAGCACGAGACGATCTGGCACACCGAGTTGGTACAGCTTATATAATAAGCCGTTGTGCCAGACTTTGTCAAACGCTTTCGCTATGTCGAAGAAGACAGCACCGGTCATCAAACCTCGTTGGAAACCGAAGTTGATGTGTTCGACTATACGGTGGACCTGTTGTACGCACGAGTGTTGGGTTCTAAAACCAAACTGTTCGTTGGGGATGAGGCCCTTTGTCTCGGCGTAGTCTCTGAGGCGCTTATAAATAAGCCTCTCATAGATTTTGCCGAGGACATTGAGCAGACTGATGGGGCGGTAACTACTAGGCTCTGACTTTGGCTTGCCGAGCTTCGGGATACCGATGACGGTGGCTTCTTTGAATGCCTGTGGGAAGATGTTGTTGCTCAGAGCACCATTGAAGATGGTGGTCAGTAGCATTATCAGGTGGGCAGGGAAAAGTTGGAATACCCTATTGGTGATTCCATCTGAGCCGGGGGCTTTACGAGCCTTAAGACCTTTGATGAGGTCGTGCACTTCGTCGGGCGTGACTGGGGGCAGTGGATACTCTGGGTCTTCGACGGGAGGGAGGGAGACTCTATGTTCGACTTCAGCGTCGACCTCAGAGAGGTGAGCTTGGTCTACTGGTTGAGAGCTAGGCGAGCATTGGACTTCTAGACTGTCGGCTAGGAGCTCAGCCTTGTCGACATATCGAAGGCGATGGTCTTGTCGGGACGGATCAGGGGGGGCATGGAGGCTATTTCTCCGGATCTGAGCTTCCTCTGGAGTTGCCAGAAGGCTAGGTGGGTGGGCTCTAGTTCGCTCAACATCGTGTCCCAGCCGGCGGTACGCAGCTCCTCTATGCGTGTTCTTACAGTACGCTGTAAGTAACGCATATGGGCTTTGTTCGCGTCGCAGGGGAAGTTGCTGTAGGCACGGACAGCCGCGTTCTTCTCATTCAACAGTTCGCGTACATCGTACGGCAACTTCCAGCGACGGTCATCCGTCGCTGGAATTTCCCTTGAACATTCGTTCAGGACTGATTGTACGTGAGCTGTGAATAAGTCGATCGCGGCCGTCGTGTCAGCGATAGAGTCAAAATGATCGGGGATTGGGTCCAAGTGGGGGGACGTGGTGGATTTTAAGGGATCGCTTACTTTCCTCCAGTCCGTTACCACTTTGTTGGGAAGGGGTTGGGTGGAATCGGGCAGACCTATGCGGGGGACCAGTTTCATGACTACTGGACGGTGATCGGAAGCGAGCTCTTGTACCACTTCTATAGAGTCCAACCGTAGGTTGACGTTCTGTAGGAGCGCCACGTCGAGAACATCGGCGGTGTGATTGGGATCGGGGGGAAAATGAGTGGGAGTCATCGGCGCGATGACATCGAAATTCTGAGAGGAGGAGAGGTTGATGAAGTGTCTCCCTCTGGAAGAGGTCCTGGTGCTATTCCAGGAGGGATGTTTAGCGTTGAGATCACCCGCTATGATAACGGAGTCACTCAGGCTAAAAAGGACAGAAAGATCTTCAGTAAGGAGTTGGAAGTTCTCCGAAGTATTAATGGGGGGGAGGTAGGCCGAAACTATGGTGATCGGTTGATGACCTGTCATGCCAAGCCGGCAGCAAGACACTTCTAATCGTGAGAGTGTGGGAGGGTCTATGGGAATGCAGTATAGCTCCTTTTTGTAATAGATAAGGGTACCGCCCTTATGGCAACGCGTCCTGTTATTGCGAACTGTACGATAGTTTGCAATTGACGGATTTCGGTAACTCGGTTTAAGGAACGTTTCCTGAACAAGGAGGATGTCGATATGGTGGTCGCGGAGGAACTCGCTGATTTCAGCGCGTTGTCGCAGGATGCCATTGGCATTGAAATAACCTTACTTTAGGGATCGGGGTTTGGTTCACGCGAGGATTCCTTTGTCCATGATTAGGGTTGGGTTGATTGTTAAAGGACATCAGGGCTTGCGTAATGTCCGGGTACGCATTGTAAATATTCTGGATCATAAGAATGTTGCCGGCATTTCTGGCGGCAACAATTTCACTGGCCATTTTCCTGGCACGAGGGGTGAGGAAGGCCGTAAAAGTGCTGGAGATGACGTTAAAGGCGTCCATCGGGTTCTGACCGACCACCCGGGTGGCTGCGGGTGGAGCTGACGTGGCCGGAGCGGCTTTGTTGAGAGGCGCAGGAATGCCTGGGGGCGCGTTGACGCGGATGCGGGGGTCCATGAGTGGAGGGATGGCCGCAGGAACGGGTCTGGGAGCTAAGGCTGGAAAAGCCTGCTGATGGTGGAAGTAGTTCCAGGGCGAGGGCCTCTGAGGACTGAGTCGCTCCTGGTGATGTGTGGTAGGCCATGCGTGGGCGTAGCGGGGGCTTTCCCTTTGCTGACGGGCGTCCGCACGCTTCGTCAGTTTGGGAGATGAGGTTTGGGGGGCTTTGGGGCACCCACGATAGTTGGCCGGATGACCTGAATCTCCGCAAAGCACACAGCTTGGCGGCTCTGTGCACAAGGTGCGGTCCTTAGGACGAGTGCAATCAGCAGTGCCGTGATCGTCCAGGCACTTGACGCACCTAGGTTTCGCGTGGCAGTGCATCTGCGAATGTCCGTAAAGTTGGCAGCGGTGACACTGCCCTATGACACCGGTCTTAAACGGCTTCTCGATCTGCAAGCCGGTGAGGTTGCAGATGGAACGGACGTTGAAAATGGGGTGGTGACCCTCAGTAGGAGGGCAGACAACGAGGACCATATCGAACGGTACCCTGCCTCGGGCGCGGTGCATGCGGTGGACTTCCGCAACGGGGACGTTTTGCGACAGAAGGTCGGCTTTTATATCCTCCGCGGGTATCTCCTTCGGGATCCTACGGATCACGACTCGGATTTGACGGTCTTCGGGGAGGGCGTAGGTGTGGAAGGACACACCTCTAAGATGGAGAGTCTTCGTGAGCTCTCTGTAGTCGTTTGACGTCGGGACAGTTACCTTAATACCCTGTTGGGTAGATTTGGCGCTGGTGTAGCCGATACGCAGGTCGGTGCACCATTTGGACACATCTGTCCAGGATAGGAGGATTCCCCTTGTCCTGGATGTACACAGGGGGAGGGGGGGCGATTTTCTTTGCCGCAGAAGGCTGGGCAGCGGGCTTGGCAGCACTGTGGCTGAGGGAAGAGGTTGAGGCCGAGGCGGCCTGAGAGGGGGCGGTGGCGGATGGAGCCACGGGAGCGGAGGAGGCTTCGATAGCCGGTTTCTTTGTCCTTGTGTCAGGACTCGGTTTGAGGCTCCTCTTTTTGGAGCCGACCGTTTTGAATACACCCTCGTCGGAAGAGGGGGAGGAGCTCTGGTCGTCGCTCGAAATTAGGTAAGGCGAGGTCGGGCGAGGGGAAGGCTCGCTGGTGTCCATGTGGACAGCCGGCGGCGAGCAACCTGGAAGTTGCGACGGAGAGGGCTCTAGGGCATCGCTAAAGGTAGCGATGTCAGAGCTGTCGGTGCCTACTAGGTCAGAGGGACCGGGGACGGACTGCTGCAGTGCAGCGAATTTGGCGCCATACTTGGCGAGGAAGTCGGGGTCATTAAATAGGACCTCCTTGAAGAACGCCACTATCAGGGCGTCCTCCATGGTCGGAGTGGGCCGCGAGCTCTTACCCCGAATGACTCTAATATACTGCGCACTAGGCTAGGCTCCATACTTTCCAATAATTGTTGTATAGCCCAGAGCCCAGTCTACTGAGTGGTGGTGGCAAGTTAAGGAACCCTGTCACAACACCCATCATTCTGGCCAATACTGGCCAGTCCCATATTTCTAACTTAGAATTAAGGGATTTGAGTGTGGTACGGTAACGGTACTTAGAATTTCTAAGTACCCTTACCGTACCACACTCAAATATAAATAGGACTGATATATCTAGTAACCTAATCTTCTTTATGAGAGTAAAACAACATGAAAGCCATCTATATAAACAAAGTTTCTCAAAACCTTCAAGTCCTCAATTTTTTTTTTTTTTTCACATTTTACCACAAACTGAACACTACTTTATGTAATGGGATGTAAACCTTTCTCAAAAACTGCAGTTGTCAACTTCACTTCTTTAATTTCTGCTAGTATTGGAACGTTGTTCGAATGTATTATACGACCAAAACAGAGCGAACCGTCAACATTATTCCATTTCATCCTTTGTCCCGTTCCAACACACGAATAGCATAATAACTTTGACGTTTGCTAAAAGGCTGCAAAGGATTTTATAATTTATCCTTACAGTTCTTCCTTTCTTTTGTTTGACGGTCGTTCACTCTACTCGCTCTCGTTGATTTGGCCGAAGTTTGGCCTAGTTGCTAAGTTAATTTAGTTCTAATTTAATAAATGTAGTGTTCAGTCCTACTTTTAATTATACAGTAACAGGATTATGTGATACTTAAAATGCCTGGTATTAGGAAATATCGACGTGACACCAGCGAAGTCAGCTGTTGTTTGAAATATGTTATTTTTGGTGTGAATGTTTTGTTCTGGGTAAGTAAAGACCTTATTGTACCTATCTAGTTTTACAATTTACAGATTAATTACGGGATTGACATTTGCACATATCTTGCTTGTAAAGGTTTTTATTATGGTCAAATGTGTGGTATTTTTGGTATTATTAAGATACGAATGTTTGTGATTGAGATGCACTGCACTATGTTACTTGTATTATAAGAGTGGGTATTGATTTCATCTCACCTGTGCAAATTGCCAGGGAATTGGGGTCACTTTTGACTTGTTAAGAGGCACCTACATATAATTGCTATATCAGTAGGTAGGTACTTTAACTGTCTGCATCCTGCCATTATGCTGTAAAGATTTAATTCTAAGAAACTATTATTACGTTATCCTTGAATTTAAACACAAGTTTCAACAAAAAAGTTGTGAGTTTGTTTATTCATTACTATGAACACAAACATTTGCCTATCATAACAATGTAAAGAATTGTATTTCCTTAACATATGATTAGGTTTAAGGCCTCTATCAGTATCCTATGCTACAATAAATCAAGCTATACTAATTGCCTTGAATAAATGGATTGTCTCATGAGTTTGTTGTTAAACACATAAATTTCATGATCATCAGGTCATAATAAAGAGCATTCTTTCTTTCATCTTAAGCACAGTTAGTGTAGGAATCTATAAGCATAGTCCTAGAAACATACAATTATTGTTTGTTTAGATTATAAGTCAGAACATTTATGTATTTTAGGTGAAATAATAAATAAAACAAAACAATTACTATTGATTCTGTGCCTGTTTTATATTCTCATCTTTTCCTGGTAATCCAAACCCAGGTAAAACACAGAAATATTTATAACCGGTGCATTGATTAGTAAATTACACAGTTTCTGTAATTTGGGATTTATTACTCATGTCAGTCATATCATTGTAAAGATGAAGAAAAAGAAAATGAACCACCAAAACTACTTATAAACAAATATGGTGTAAAATATACAGCATCACAACAGACAGACAGCCAGACAGAGCTGTTTGTCTGTATAGGCTGTCTGTGTAGGCTTAGTAAGCAGAATCTGTTGACTCACCTGGGTACGGAACCCTAAAAATAAGTAAGAGTGATGAGCTACCGATTATTCTATTTACTTCTTATTATTTTTCTGTTAACTAGTATCGTAAATTCTTCTATTTCAGTTTCTTGGTCTGATTGTGCTAGCTGTTGGAGTGTGGGCATGGACAGAAAAGGACACATTCAACAATTTGTCTAGGCTCACTAACATTGCATTGGATCCAGCGTTTATATTAATATGTGTGGGTGAGTAAACAACATAGAGTACTGGCGGCAAATTTATTTTGACATGGAAATGGTCTCTGCAGATTTGAACTTTGATATAAGTTTTTGTAAATTTTGGTACCAAATAAAACTTCAGTTATCCAAAAACATGTTCTATTTAAAAGGACATAAAGTGCAAAGTTGTATGAGAGTGGTTTAGGGATCAAAGAGTTGCGATAAATTTATTATTTTCACGAAAATCTTAACTTTCAATGCATCTACTGTATTCCATATTATTCTACATAGTCACATTACATTCTAATTTGGGTGGGCTGACCAAAAATAGCCAGCCCAGTTATTCTGGTTTGAAACTGCACTGAATGTTGCCACATTCACTGTTACTGTAAACATGACCCAGTCATTGGTTGTTTAAAGTAGATTTATTACCAGCAGGCACAGATGGTATATTATGATGTTACAATGGGTATGGGGAACACAAAGGGGCCTTGTTCACAAAAGTCAAACAAAAAGGGGAATGCTTGGCTGACCGAAATGTAAAAGGAAAAGAGTACTTTTTTCTCTAGAACTGTTGAGTTACGCTAAAAGGTCAAGCCGCTATACCTGCGAGCCGAAAGCCTATGATGTTAAATGCTAATACAGTCACTCTCACATCAGTGGTATCACTTGCACAACGAATATTGCCCTTACAACTACGACATAAAGGTGCTGTCAATGTCAAATTGTTACCAATGATGCACAATTGACTGTACCATTACATATACTTTTTTTGTAGGTAGCCTGATTGTAATTGTACCTACTGACTTATGTTTTACAGTATCACGGTATTTACTGGTTGATGATGTGATTGCAGGCACAATTACGTTTATTATCGGGTTCACGGGCTGCGTCGGTGCACTTCGTGAGAACACGTGCCTGCTAGCATGCGTGAGTATTACCATTGTTATATTTGTATAGTTCTAGCCACAGAGTAATTAAAGAATGAAGGGTGAATCCGTTAAATTCCTTATCACTGTGTGCGAGACGCAACGTATCGATTTTATACGGTTTGCATGCAGCTGATGCACGTGTTTCATTGAATGATAGATAAATCATGGTCACAGTTTTGTGTTTGCGCAGAAGCCCATCGTAAAGCTATATGTACTAGAAAGGTTTAGGACTTTAGGTATTTAAATAAAGGTAAACAATCTTGATGTGACTTTTTACACAAACACACATTAAACAAATAAACTACTACTTAAACTAATAGTTCAATTGATTTAGTATTTACATTGGTATACCTACCATAACAAAGTATAAGTAATTTTAATAAATAAATCAATATAAGGAGATTAATGTAATGATTGCAACTTCTCAGTACATTTATGAAAATCTTTTATGTCCTTATAAATATAAAAAAAATACAGTCATATTCATAATAAATACTGGGAACAAACAAACTTTGTACCTACAACAAGGATGAAGAAAATAGATAGGCTCGTGTAGATGTCAATCTGTACGCTTTTATAATAAACTTCCAAGCCACGGTCAAGACCCCTTAATAAATTCAATAATTAATTTAATGTTGTGATAGAAAGCCTTTTTTATACTTTTAAAGGTTATATTGAGGGCAAATAGGCTCGGGATTGAGCTGCTCCAATTTTTACAAACTGAATGTTGTTTTTGTTTTTAACCTAAGATGTGTAATATAAAAAAAAAAAAACGGTCCCTGATTGGGAAGCCAAAAGTAATATTTAAAAAAGTAATCCCTTGTTGGGATGGATTGTAGTACAAAAAAAAAATAGAATATATGTGTGTGTGTTTCTGAGTGTGTGGTCTCCTAAAAAAAAGGTATGTTGATATAGGAAATGAAATTTCGGGCGCCGTGGAGCGACACACTATTAATGGATAGCCAGATAAAATTGGAGAGACTGAACAATTAATCTTAGGGTGGGAGCCTGTGGATGTCAATGGTGATTAAAAGTCTCACTTCCTTGAACATTCCCAGTTTATTATCTACTTTTGGCTTATTGATTACAATTATACTATTATAAATTTTAGTTGTTATTTCATCATTGCACCTTTTCAGTCATTTTAAAAAAGCAGCTGAAGGCTGTTTTGGTATTAAAAAAAATTAAGAAAAGAAAAAAACTTGAAGGTGACTCCGAGAGCCGGAAGGTGGTACCTCTCAGGTAATCAGCCCCGTGGAAGGCCAGTAAAAATTCCTCGGTTGAAGCAAAGGTGGAATAAGCACCCACAATTGTAGGCGCTTATTCCAAGAATTTAAAACTCGCGTCTCCCTCGGTGTACCGTGAAGATAGCTGGTATCAAAAGCCGTAGGGAGGCGAACGAGGGATTCAAAAATCCGATAGAAATATGATCTGGGACCATTTCACGGGTACTTTGGTTTAGGATTAGGGCATTTAATCGCCCAATGTCCCTGATTAATTACGATTCCGTTTAGGGAAAATCAGGAGACCCGTCACCTTCACGAACAAAGATAGCAAAGTCACTTGTCAAATTTCGACGTCGAAATGTCAGCCGAATGTACCACAGATAAAAAATTACAACTTAGAAATGGTTCCGAAATCGACTAGAATTATCAAAAACATGTAACGGTATAAAAAAACTCGTTACAGATGATTATTATACATATTCACAATGACATGAATATCACTTTGGTAAATATTATTAATTTTTGTGAATGTGGGAACCATGTAGGTAATTTTTTTCCTCTGTTAGTTTAAATGATTATCGGTCAGTTTGAGTATTAAGCGGCCTACCCAAATGTCCTTATTATGGTATTGTTCGTCGCGTCGTTAAGTCCCTTAGTACTGAGTTGAGGCACTCGATTACTGACAAATGTGTGCACTGACTGGACAGGTCCACTCAAACCTGTGTGGTCTTTCCTCAAAAGACCATCTCAGTCATTAAGCTGCATGGTCCACATATAGGCTAACTTTAAAAGAGACTGTGAGTTCTGAGCTTGTTTCGGTCTTTCTTCTTAGAGTAGTCAGTTAGGAAACACCGAACTCATCTAGTTTTAAAAACGTAATTTAATTTTGACGTGTAAAAGAGGTTTTTAAGCAATTTTCATAAATAATTTTGCATAAACATATCATAAAGTATGTAAAAAACGAATCGTATCGAGTGCGATTTTTTCTTACCACTCCAAGTCTGTCTTACAGTAAATCAGAATTTGATTATCATCGGACGAGGCGGTATGGGCGGTATGGTCCTGCCCTTTGGGCGAATAAAAAAAAATTTATTATCATCGTAAAGGCGATATTAAGGCGATATTACACGAATCCACCAAATTGAAACAATTCCATTGAAAAGCATTGAACATTGCACATTGAACGAACTTACCAATATACACGTAAATTATTTAAAAACATTCAATGTTCACAGCGCAATGCGATGTCGCGCCAACTCGTACGTCCGGGAACTTCATTAATCTGTGACTTTTTACTAAATGATTTGAATAATATAAAAAATATAAAATCTCGATCTCCACGGGCTCACCCACCACTCAGTGGGTGCGCCCCTGGATTTCGAGAAGGGAGAGAAGAAATAACTAAAGGAGCCTCAAACACCTTATTAGTAGAATTGGCAGAAGAAGATCCATCCATAGATCATATTTGAACCAATTGCGAATGACAGAAAGTCAATTTAATGAACTTCTCGAAATGGTTGGGAAAATACATTGAGTAATGCCGCTTACCAGCTTTCATGCATTACATGCTTCGCTGTCGTGCGGTTCGCGGAATGAGTCATCGTTCAATCTTCATGTTACACGTTTCAACCGCATTGAACAATTACCAATATTGTTAACATTGCATTGAAAGCGTTCGGTGAATCTAAGCTTTCAATGAGATTCCGCAATCGCATTGAAATGTATTTAGATGTATCAATGCCATTGAAGCAATAAAATTGAAAACAATATTGAACCGAAATTGATCAGTGTAATATCGCCTTAAATGCTCGCATGTAAGACTTGTTAAGATTTAATGCACCTTCACTCAGATATCAGAACAAAGGCATTTGTCACCATGCTGCTCGATTATTTAAGTTATGAGCGTGGGATACCGTGCGATAACCGAGTAACCGTGTGATATGGATACTTGGAATTGAGATTGAGAAGAAGATTACTACTAGAGCTGAAGTCGCTTAGTGCCGATATCACCATTGAAACTGAACGCATTTAGCACATTTTAAACGCGTTCAAGAGCTGTCAATGTCAAAATTGTCATGGAGCGTTGATACTCACAGCTCTTGAACAGGGTTTAAAAGTGCTGATCGCGTTCTGTTTCATTGGTGAAATCGGCACGCAATGGCTTGTTAGAAGTAATACGTTCTGACAACACATTCACTGTGTGAACCGCTAAAGAGTTAAACTTCTTCCCTGAGATTGTGTTTCCCGGTAATTATAACCTGGAACTCTTCAAGTTTTGTAGAATATGGAATAGGTAATTTATAGATAAGCGCGCATCATCAGCATCCTAAACCACATCCTCGCTTAACATTTAAAATAGTTGTGAAATTGATATAGTGGTCAAGCATAATCAGTCTATAATCTACCCACATGGGATACAGGCCTCCTCTCTATGAGAGAGCGAGTGGGCTGTAATCTACCACGCGGACCAGTGCGGGTTGGTAGATGTCACATGTCTTTGAATTTTTGAATCTAGGACATGCGGTTTCCTCACGATGTTTCCTTCACCGTTCTGTCAGCAGTGGTGATGAAATTATTTTCGCAAACTCACAAAGTAAGGACTAACGAGTAGTACCTACAACTCGTAAGACGGGGGGCCGTTACCACTAGTCCACCACTGCTCACTGGGTCACCACTGCTCAACCAGCTCACCAGTGGTCAAGCACGAGCCTATAAAACAACTAAATATGTCAGTCATCTAAGATATGAGCCGGAAAAAACCCCGTAGGTATCACAGATTGACGGCCAATAACGGAAGTTTTGACTCATAAGTATGACTAACCTAACTAAATCGTGCATTTTAAGTTCAAAACCAAATAACAATTAAATAATATTTATGTTGGATTTATTCTTAATCTAATCTGTGTTTATACTAATGTACTTCCTCGTTTGTTCCAGTACGCTGTTTTCCTTGCTTTATTACTGTTGGCGGAGATGACGACAGGCATACTTTTCTTTGTATTTAAAGATTGGGTAAGTTTTAGTATCGTTTGGAATGAGTCATGTGAAAATATAAGGCTGGAAGAAAGTAGGTTGTAGGAACTTTTATATTTAAAATGTTCGAAAAATGCAGGATAATTATTGACCTCGTAAGTAGTGCAACCTTTGACAACAATAGGGATGCTGACATTTTTTTTTTTAATCTCAATAAATTGTTTGTTCCCAAATAGTGCAAACAAAATTACAAAAAGTGAAAAGCTTATAAAATTGCCAAGTTATAAACGTTATAAGATAAGTGTTAGACTAGGACAGCACTATCGTAGAAGTGACGTCACGACTATGTAAGTTCATACTAGCGCAGTACGTTGTCCGCACCGTGCGACAAGGACGGGAATAATCCCCTGCAAAAACTTTAAAAGCGTGTATCTTCTTCATATTTACACCGATGTAACATATTTTTTCGATTATCTAATTTTTACTATGTCTACTTTGAAATTACATTATTTTAATGAACGTTCTAATATCAGTCATCATCCCTATTCGCAGTATTGTCAAAGGATGCGAGGGTCCCTATCTAGACCGTCTCGTTTTATGACATACAAGTGACATTCGACCCTACTGGGTATACAGGGTGGCAGGGACATTGACGTTCAAATTGTAACCACCGGTCCTGTAGGACCAAACAGAGACTAAACATTCCTCTAAGGATTTTTTATTATTTCAAATTGTGTAAAACATTTATATAACTTAATTATTAAAGAGGTTCTTGTCTTTTACAGATAAAACAACAAGCAACTACTGGCTTCCAAACATTCATCACACATTATAGAGAAGACCCAGATCAACAGAACTTAATTGATTGGATACAAGAAGACTGGGTAAATACAATCATAGTACTATTCTTATGTCTAAACAATAACTAATAATATCCCACTTTAATAAACAGCATCATATATTTATTCATGTTATCCTAGTAATCCCTATCAAAAAACTAAGTTTTAATTAGAATAGATTGCTGGTATCACATTTTATCCAATTTATTTTCAAGCAATTGTTTTATGGCATTCGTTGATAAATATTAAAATGCAATTACCTAGCAGGACAACATAACACATTTTAATAGTTGACTCGAAACAATGGAAGGGGAACTATTATGTTTAAAATAAATCATATTTGATGATTGTCAATCCAACTGCTATTCTAAATTCGATATTCATAGCTGTATCTATTAAGGAAACACTAGCCTTTTTTGCCTAAGTTTGTGGCCTACATAATCTTCCTCAAAACTTGCTTCAAGCAAGTCCCACATTTGCACAATTTTATGTTTATTAGGTTTTGGTAAATAATGTATTAATAGTAGTATTCATTATTCCTGTTAATTACATAATTGTTTGTTGTGTTCGTACATAATGGTTCGTTGTAATTCCGGTGAACAGTTGACTTGTTTATCATTTATCAAACATGGAACCATAAACTAGGATTAGGTAGAGGAAACTAAGAGGTCATGGACAGCAAATAAAAACACAAACGTGTCGAGAGGTATATACACTCATTCTGAAAACAGTTAAAGTGGAGAACATTTTGATGTTACTTAATAATTATTTTATAGATCGACAATTTATTTATTTATTTATTTACCAAGGCACCAAGTCCCAATATACAAATTACAAGAACATACAATTTCATATAAATTTATAAAACGTTAAAACATTAACATTCAATCCAATCATTAAAATAAAAACATTCAATTGAATATACATTAAAATTAAAATTAATTAAATTGTTACCATCAATAAATTACACAATAAAAATATCATAAAATTAAAACTATAAAATCTTTACCGTCGGTTGGCACTCCGATGAACTTCGAGCCAATACCTGTGGATCGGACTGCTCCAATCCTCACTAACGACCTTCAACAGCTGATTGCTCAATTTGCGTGATAGTAATGATGTGATAGTAGATTGGTTGAGTATTGGTGTGTGATGCTACTTTGTACACTGCCAGTTGTAATTTGAAAACTTTGTAAAAGCCAATTATTTTTAAAAGGAGTAGCCGTTTAGTCGCTTGCCGGCTGTTCTCCATAGGAAACGACCAATTGCTACCTAGCTTCTGAGATTTCTTAAGTGCCCATGTAGGTTTATGTGAAATAAAATATTTTGATTTGTTTGCTATCTAATTAATAAACATCTCAAATGCTTATTGACAGGCATCGCACAGCTGAAACCAGGAAGCATGACATTTTGCACAAGAGGTCCTGTTATAGCGAAAGTGAGCACTAGGGAAAGATATTTAGAAAATTCAATCCCGATTTGTATAAGATCGGGGTGAGAGTTTTGTATCGAAGTTAGTCATTTTTACCATTTTTCACCAATGTTAAAAGAAACGCAGGATGTTTCAAAATTTTATTTTTCTTTTTGCTTATTCTACGTCAAGGTTAAACATTAGCATGTTTTGAACGCATCTCAACTACCCTTTTTACAACGTTCCATTTTACACAATGCTACATGACTTTTTAGAATAAACTTCGAGTGTTAAATAATTCGTTCTAGCACATTTATTTATTTATAACGGCAAATCCTAACCTAAAAGGTAACATTAATATTTTTTGGACTTCGTAGCGTTTCAATTGTGAAAATGACCATATGACATTATTTTCTAAACTTACAGGTAGTGTTTCTACTATACCTTATAACCATCAGATTCAAACACAAACAGAACAAATCAGGTTTTGAAATGTATTGGAAGTGGGCATTGTTCTTTGATTAGGTACACGCCTTATGTTCTTCGAAATTAATATGGCTACTTTCTTGAATGGGGTTTCTGGGAATAGGTAATAGGGCATTTGACTACCTACTATCAAAAATATACATAAACTGGCTGCTCCTGCATAAATCTCGATCTCGTGAGAATATCGGGATAAAAAGCATCCTAAGTGTTAATCCAGGTTTTAAACTATCTGTGTGCCAGATTTTTTCAAATTTCATCCACCGCCGCGCTATAGTTTTTGTGTGAAACTTTCGCGTTTACAATATTAGTAGGGTTAATTCCTATTTTAAAGATGTTACAAAAAAACACGCTATGCAAGATTGGTGGAAAAATTGAGAAGTTACCCACTTGCCACTTGCTTGTTGCCTCGTTGGTCTAGTGGTCGCAATCGCTACTGCTGAGCATGAGGTCCTGGGTTCGATTCCCAGGTCGGGCAAAGTGTTATTGGGTTTTTCTATCTGGAATTTCTCAATAGCAGCCCGGAGTCTGGATCTGTGCCCGGTTGATGGCAATAGGCTCGCCCCCTATTACATGGGACTTAAACATAACTGGCGAAATGTGGGTGTACAGGTACACCTCTGCCCAACCCTTCGGGGAAACAAGGCGTGATGTTATGTTACCCACTTTTGAAATTATTGTTCTATCCTTATAATATGTCTTGCTGTTGGGACGTCAATTAAACACGGAGATGGATAGCTGATTGGTTTAATCCTATTAGCGCATACACTTTTCCCCCATAAGATTAAATATACTTAATCAAAACTAATAACAAACATGGTATGGAATATAGTGCCTGCTTGGTTTAGCACTAAACTCTGGGTTGGTTGATATTTGATTGATAAGGTTTGATCTGACCTTATATACTCCTTACGCGACAGCTGCCCAATTTTCTTCCGAATTGATCTCATTGCCTACCTACTCTCTTTTACAAGGTCCCGCCGCACAAACACTTCACTGTACTTCGCGAACCGAGGCCCTTAAATTCTCGAAGGACCATGTAGAATTTAGAGCCTGTTTGGTTTAGCACTAAACTCTGGGCTGGTTATGGTTTGGTAATTGGATACGAACTTATATGGTTTAAAAGCTACATTGAACCCACCGCCACCGTCTCCAGCTCACTAGATGCCTCTGATGCATCCTGGTAAACATCATCGGCGTGACCATTACTCTCCCTCTTTTGAGTACCAACGCGGCGACGTCCGCTCGCGAAAGTGATAACCGTCACTTGTTACCAACTGGAACTATTTGGTCGGGATGTCTACGCCACTCCGTTTCTCATGTCAATGCCGTACGGCACCGGTCCCGTTCTTTTAGACACTGTTCCCATGGATAATTTATTCGATTTCGAGGTGTAAACGCGCGTAGGTTCTCCTACACGGATAGGGGGCTGGGGCGTGCCTCCATGAGCTACCAGACGTTGCTGCGCCGCGCGCGCCGCTTGGTCGTAACGCATCCAGTCGTGTCCGAATCCGACGCCCGGTGAGCAATACTGCCGGTGGCTCGCCCACAGTTGCATGCTCACAATTGCGGTAATTAAATAAGAATGTGTTTATTGCTTGTAACACATTTACGCCACTAAGAACTGCTCTCTTAATGGCTTTTGTAACAATCTACACCGCATTTTCAGCGGCGCCATCACCCTGTGGCGGCAATGCGCCGTTGTCACATGTTTAATACAATTTTGGTTGCCATCATTTTTAAAGAAGAATGCCCATGTTTCACCTGACTAAGTATATAAATCAAATAAATCTTAAAATTCAGCCAATTCAATTGTATATTAATTACGCTTATAAGGTTAAAATTACATCTCGCTTGTAGAAAACAACATTTGCTTAGTTTAACGGTCCAACCCATAACTCTTAATCTAACCAGTACTTAAATTAATCAAATGTTCTGCTCTCGAAGCCCCCGTCACACAAATATCGTCAAGAAACACTACTGTGCCACGCACGCCGCGCAATGTCTCCTCCTTTAATTTTTGAATTTTCCGCTCGAGCTCGCGCTCCACACGCGCGCTAAGTGCTAGCGGCACGGGGCGCGCCCGCAAGTTACGGGCTTCTTATTTCTCAGTTACAATTGGAGCAATTTTTTACATTTTACTAATTTATCAGTAAAAAACCTCAGGAAATTCTGTAGTTCACTTACATGGATCAGCAATAATATCATTAAAATGTATTTTGTGCGGGACGAATGAAACAGTAATAGTGCATAAAAACAGTACGTAGGTGATTAGTTTTATGGGTGTATGTATGTGAATTAATTTTTAATTGTTTAATTTTCTTAAAATTAATTTTCTTTACAAATGACACAAATGGCTGTATGCTACATATTTGTTTCGATATTGAGGGACTTCAACCAATCCCTGCCCAATAATGGGCGTCCACCATTTTTATAATATAAGAAGACAAATTGTTTGCCGAAACATTAAAAAGTTTAACATTGACCAATATATAACGTATGGACGATGATAATAATAATGACAATATACGACGGCAGCCGCCACTGCTAGTGGAACCGCGCGCTATGACCAACCTGCTAAGGGAGGCGCCGCTGACGCGTGCGCTTTGCACGCTCAACCTCATAGCGAGGGAGACGGACTTATTTTGTTGTTCTCGGAGTGAATTCACAAGGAATGCATTGTATATAATTAGTTATAGATGTTAATATATTATATTAAATAAGTTGCACATGTATCGCATTGGGAGTATCCTGTAACGGTAGATGTAAGTTGATAAATAAATAAATAACCTAATGACTCATTCCGCATACCTGCATAACACCGTAACATTAGATTGCCTATCGTATTGAATTGTTTTATTTGGACACATCTGCATACAAAACTAATCGCCGAAATGCGACTTCCAGTGTCGACTTCACATTTTATTTCGTAACTGTCAAAGTTCAAGATAATAAAGTAAGGTTTGTTACCTTTAAACTCCAGTTCGATGCTAAACAAATCCTCGTACCCCGAGTTATCTTCACTTACGTAGTTTTGCCTACCAGACCGACTACTACCACGCACCTCTTTGCACATCACTTTCAAATGTCCACGTTGGTTACACTTATCACAGTTTTATTTGATGCAACGACATCTGTCCTCTCTGCAGTTCTAGATGGTGGGTCACCAAACGTAACGATTCGTCGAATTTCCTCGTCTCTGGATCCGCCGGAGCACACAGATCGCACATTAACGAGTATGTAGTTTCACCCACAACCGTAATTAACAACGGCACTCAGAAGTTATACTTATTGTTGTTAATCACAATTTTACACGCAATTAGAATTCGAATTAATCGTCGCCAAATGGGACGTCAATTAGAAACGGGAGATGGATAGCTGACTGGTTTATTCATATTAGCGCATACCCACATGACTAAAAAACAAAAGTAGACACAATACCTTAAAGTTGTGTATTGGCGCGCAGTTACTTTCGCGTTCCTGGGTTGTGACATCAGATGCTAATAATGCGGTCTCTGTCTAGCATCGACTTTAAAACGAATAGATTTCCGCCATATTTTGAGAAAAATATTAATTATACTGTAGCTTAATATTTTTCTACGTTTTCAAATAAAAAAAATACTAACAGCCAATTAGGTCAATCAACGAAACCACACTTATTACTTGTCTAAATAACCGAAAACATTGACGTTTATTTTCCCGTTTTCAGTTACAATGCTGCGGCGTAGAAGGTCCCCGGGATTGGGACCGTAACGCGTACTTCAACTGTTCGAGCGGCGCGGTGGGCTCGCGGGAAGCGTGCGGCGTTCCCTTCAGCTGTTGCAGGAACAAGCCGCAGGACATCATAAGAAACAAGCAATGCGGATACGATGTTAGGAAACACACTTATGTGAGTACCTACTGCTCGATGGTTGTCTAAATAAATGTATTTTATGATGAATTTTTAAGATTTGATGTTCCTTATTTTCTTATGTCGGCACGACCTATTAGATACAGCGAAATTGTGGAGTAGGAAATATGGTATCCGGATGACATTTTTAGGAAATCGGACCCTGACAAGCTGCTAGCAGCTACTAGCTGTTCATGAATCGCTGTTACTTACCAGGTTAGCAGGAGTGCCATGTCGGTACCACAACGATTACTGTGCAAAAAGAGAGTCGACTTGCTGTGCATTTTGGGCTAGACAACAACCACCATTCAAAAATTTTACTTCCAAAATCTTCGAGTGTAAACTAGAATTAAAGATTCGATTGTTTGTCAAATTGACACCCATCTCGATATGGTTGGACAAAATGTCGGGAGTACCCGGTAGTAAGCTGGAATGGTTTTTGACTTGCTACTTGCACCAGCACTGCCTCGTTGGTCTAGTGGTCGCAAGGGCTACTGCTGAGCATGAGGTCCTGGGTTCGATTACCAGGTCGGGGAAAGTGTTATTGGGTTTTTCTATCTAGAGTTTCTCAGTAGCAGCCTGGAGTCTGGATTTGTGCCCGGTTGATGGCAATAGGCTCACCCCCTATTACATGGGACTTAAACATAATTGGCGAAATGTGGGTGTACTATAGGTACACCTCTGACTAACTCTTCTGGGATTACAGGCGTGATGTTATGTTATGTTACTTGCACTAGCAACTGAGCGAGCGAGTGATAAACAGCTCAAAAAGCTTCGTTCGTTTAATTACCTAAAATAAGTAACAAACCTTTTAAAAGTAACTGCCAACGTCTTCAAGTTCTAAACCGAAACCAGTATTTTCGAATTCAATGTCATAAATCAAATAAAAATCGAAGCGCAATCGATAAAGTTAAACTGTGTGCACAAGAATGCCCTAGCACTATCTAAATAAACGTACCCAGGTTGCAACATGCTAATCCGTGGGATATCGGAGCTTCTGAGCTTCTGATTCTTTGCATACTTTGACAGCCCATGCTGTCAAAGTATGCAAAGAATTCATTTTCTGACTTGGGATTTTCACAGCTGTAGTGCCAAAATAGTCATGCTGTCGATTGTATTAAAGCACAATAAGCATAATGTCGATGTTGATAAAATAATAATAAAATAAGTAAAAATAGTTGTAGTTCTCATGGATGGTATTGTCACAGATAATATAATACTACATACAGATACCCAATCCCATACAAATAAATTTAACCTCCCTAAGTCTGGCAATTGAGCTGGCAATTTTTAGTCCTCAAATTCTTCAACAGATCGCAGCATAAGCGACTCACAATTGCCAGAGACTGTAGTATTACAACGCCATCTAGGAGTCGACCTACTTTTAAAACGTTTCACGCAATCCTTTTTATAAAAAGTTTTGTAGTTCCGGGTTCAGAAAAACATGTTAGTAGATTTCTTTTATATTTCTATGTAAAAAAAATAATAATAATAAAACCTTGTTTGATTTAAATAAGTAACAAAATTGGAAACTGATGAGGCTGGACAAATTGAGTAAAACGCCATCTATTGCAAAAAGCACCAAACAAAATGATTAACAGATGGCTACAAATTATAGATACAGGCTTCCTTTATATTTTATTTTTAAAATACGTGTATTATGAGTGGAAATAGATAAATCTGCACTAAACTGGGAAGTTTAGACTTTTACCAATCATAATTCAGTCAAAATTCTGCCGTATATCGCTTTTTAATGATTGTTAATTTCATAATGGTTACCTATGCCAAAGCCTAAGACAAATTATAATTTGTTCGAGTTGAGACCCCATGGTATTGTATTGCCATTTTCAGTATTAAGGTATTCATTTATTTCAATTGTATCACTACCTGCAATTCAAAATATCTCTTCCAAGCAACCTTGATTGCTAGGTTTAGTTAACCGTATAGTTCGGAAGTGCATCCGATTGGACCCGAACACGCGAACCTCCGCCGGCTTGGCTTGGGTCGCATTGGACCCCAGAATAACGACATACGACACTGAAACTGATTATTTAAATATGTATTATGCTTTCTACCAAATCTTAAGAATGTGCGTTAATTAAGAGAGTTAGATAAAAAACTCATTTCTTAACGCCATTCAATGTTTCATATTTAGCGCACAAGTTAACTAGTTTACTTAGATTAAATCCAAGTCTGTAAATGCGATAATTGCCTTTTTGGTGGCAGTGGTGGTGGAGAAAATTGGGGATTTCGCACAATCAAACTCCACCACAGCGGCAGTGAATACAATTCATTTTGTTATTTGACGAATTCATCCATTGTTTAAGTTAGTTAAATAATTAGTGGTAATGAAGTTTTTTGATACCCAAAGTCGAAATTTCGCGCCAATGGTATTTGTTTACATTTAGACTTTTCACAAATATCACACTCACACATTTAGATGTGATTTAAAATGTGCCAATTATTATTTTAAATAATAAAAACAACAAGAAAATGCGCAGATCTAAACGTAATATACAAACACAAGTGCAATAACACGAAATATTCATTACCACTACTCAATTTGTGTTCAAAATTCCCGACCATTATAGTTTTTTTTTTTATTGTAATGATTAGACTTGTGTAAGTAATGCGATGGTTGCATTGCGCGTCATATATCCCGACCGCGTAATGTAGCATTACACATGACTCGACCAAATTAAGCATGGCACATGACATTCAAACGACGCAAGACGCGCGGGCCGCGACGCGCTGTTCGGTGTTCGTAAACTTCGTATTATCTCGCTAATTTTCGCTGTGTGAGCAAGTGAGAAGGAGCATGCGCCGGTCGGCTGGCTGCGAAATAAGTGAACTATTTTAAAGAACCGTATTGTTGATGCATTAAGGTTTACGTTTAATTGACACCGCGGACTGCCTAGGCCTACGTGATGTTTTAAATCATGACATGACTCGCACTGTACTACTGTAGGACACTGATATGATTGTGTAATTATTAATTAATAAGGTGTTAAATGATATTTTAAGAAACTCTAAATAAATAGATTTATATTACCCAATATTCATAGCCATGGTCAATAATCAATATCGCAATCCATGTTTATGGCCAGTCAGCCTGGAATGCCCTTTTGATTTAATTATTCCGTAGAAGGGGTTAAGTATGAAGGAAAATCGACTTTATGAATATGATAACAAAAGCATGTGTGCAATTCGGCGACGCGAGGGCGCATTGCGCTTGACGGTTGTCACATCACATCATAATTTAATGCGGTATCTCATGAAATGATGTATATCTTCTACAACGCGAGCATTTCATTACAATAGCCATCGCGTGTGGCGCGTCATTTCGCGTCATGTTTGGAGTCATGGTGTAATGCAACATTCCTCGGTACGAAATGTAATGTCATATGGCATCACTTTAAAGCGCACTGTTTTGCGCATGTCTAGTAATGATGTGTGAAAGCGATTATTTCGATCGACTCGAGTAAAAAAGTCCAAATTTTTTTTATTTCAAAATATCGATTTCTGACATTTGTAATAAATCGATATTTTGAAATAAAAAAAAATTGTTTAAAGCATTAAATATGTTACATTATGCATTGTTTTTATTAATGGTTTATACTTTTCTTAGGGAATTTTAATCGTTTTTCGGACATTAAATTGACACCGAATTAAAAAGACAGAACCTATGACCAGGTACCTCATTATCTGTTTCATTATATCAGCGTCCGACGTTCGAGCAACATAGGGTCCGGATACTTCTATGATTAAGCCATCTGACTATTTTGGTACCAAAGCTGTGAAAATCCTAAGTCAAAAAGTTTTATCGTTTTGCATACTTTGACAGCCCATAACACCGACATCCCACGGATTAGGATATTGAGTACTCAAGTTACTCAAGGTAACTTGAGTACTTTTAATTAGATAGTTCTAGGGAATTCTTGTGCACCCAGTTTGACCGTTTCGATTTTGGGTTTTTGGTCAATTCATTTTGGACCATGTCCTTTGAACATTGACTTGCTACTTGCACTAGCAACTGAGCGAGCGTGTGCTACATGAGCGCGGCTGTATGGCGGCGGGCGAGGACTGGCTGCAGAGACACTTCGCGCCAGTGGCCGCACTGCTGCTCGGCCCCTTAGCGCTTAAGGTTTATTACAAGTCTTTTGGTTGACGCTAGCATTGTATTTTTCTTGAGTCGTATTTTGGTATGTGGGAAAATGTCAATAAATAACGCGTGGAAAAATCCGAAAAGCAAAATGACTAAATATACCCGATTGATTTATTTTGCTTTTTTTGTGGATTATGTTTTTCTGTAATTTTATTTGCATTTTCCCAATAATTTGTTTGTAATGGGGAAGGCAACTGTCAAAATGGCGCTGTCGTAGCTAGTTCCCAAAACAAGCCAATAATGCAATGCGTAAGTCGGTTCTTATTAATTTTTGCGAAAATTATTCATTGTTACGTTCCTAAATGCCCGAAAATTAGAGTCTACCATTTTCCAAAATACCCTAAACTTAGCAGATTGTGGCTTAAAGCTATTGGAAGATAATTATTTCAATCACAACAGAGTTCGAGGTTATGTCGGAAACATTTTAAAGAAAGTGATGACTAGGAATGAAGCAATATTTAAGTTTTTCAATTCTGACATATGCCATATCGAATAATTATTGATATAAAATATTGAAATCAATAAAAATAACGAAATGGTGGAATGAAACCAAACTCATGAATGAACACGAAACGAAATGAATGAACGAAATGTCAAATTTATTGTAGGCTGTAGGGACCTAGCTATGTTCACGCCATCTACAATTAGCTTTGACCGACCTTCCCCATTGTACTAATTAATAGATAATAGAACCTAGTAAATTCCTTGCAGCAAGATAATAAGCTTTGATTGTTCAATCGTTTTCGATTAACAATAGAGTCTATTAAGTATGGTTTGTATAGTAAAGTTCATGTCTAGTTCCAAGGAATGTGCAGTATCTAGCGTGTAGTTGCCTCCCGTTGATGTCTTTCGTTTCTTTTTGTTCTAGAATTATGATAGAACAAAGATAATATATGACAAGGGCTGTTTAGAGGCCGCTGAGGAGTGGTTTGATCACAACCTGTTGATAGTTGCCACGTCCGCTGTTTGTACTGCTTTTGCACAAGTAAGTTTTTTTTGTAGATGCACTTTGGTATGTATTTGTTGTTTGTTAATGTGTTGTGCTTTTGTTAAGCTTTTAAAGTATGTATTATATCTTATTCTGTTCAATGAAAGATATTATGAGATATAGAATGTGACCATCAAAGGTGATAAAATAATCATTAAAAAAAAGTTTTTTGCTTTACACAAAACGACGAGACAAGATAGTTCTTGTGTCGTCGTTTTGACTACGTACGAATCATTGAATAAATAAACTCCAAACAATCCCATAATATCTTTTTCGAGGACACTGAAAGGCGGAGAGTTTGGGCCTTATCTCACTGGGACGCTATGGCCGCGCAGCCAGGTCGCGCTGTTGTCCAGGACCGACTTGCGCCGCCATGTTGTCCCGGTGAAATATAGCCCTTATGCAAACAGAATCCTATGTGAATTATTGTATATAATTATTGTAGCGTTTGCGCCTCAGGTTGATTGTGCGATTACCAAGCAAAGGACGCGTTGCTATGTGCACTCACACAAATGCAAAGCTCAGCTTAGGCCTCGCAGACTATACCAAGTTTCTTAATATTGAGTAACTATCCATAAAACTAATAGAACATTCCGCTACTCCACAGATACTAGGCATATGCTTCGCCCAGAACCTGCGAGCCGACATCTTCGCGCAGAAGGCGAAGTGGCACTGACAATCAGCGTCTCCTGCCGCCGTGTGACGCGCACGCGCCGCTCGACCACGCCCGCACACACGCCCGCACACACTCACGCACACACAAACACGCACACAGTACGACCGTAGGGGACTGTACACAAGTTGATGTGCTGAACTTACATGAACTATGACACTCCTTCAAAGAAAGTTTTTCGTGTAAACTTTTAGTTTTATACCTTCTATTTTTTTATGAACTTTTTTTCTCATATGATAGTGGGGAAGTAAGTAGGTAAATTAGTAGAACAATAATTGCCGTAAACCCGCTAGTTAACGCATATAATATCCTCACTGTACTCAATTATTACAAGCAAATCAAAATTCATTGCCTATAGGATAGAATGCACAATCGTCATTGTCCGGTTGTGCAGGATAGATAAACAGTATTTCTATATAAATAACTAAAATTATATGTAATTTGTTAAGATAGGTAGCTAACTACAATTCAGCGAGCAAAAGACTAGACGGATGTTGTAATAAACGCTATTGTTAAATATCTCAAATCTTCATCATATCCTATTATTTCACGAAAGATTGTTTCGTCTAGTTCTATAATAACATCCGTACTTCCCCATTGTTACTCCAAAGTAAATACTGAACCTTCCGCACATCGACTAAAATGAAACATGCGTTTATTTGCATAAAAGTTTAATGTTTATGTCGTACAGATTATTTATATACACCACAAGTGCTCATCTTACTGTCCCTAGTCTTTCTAAGGATAACTTTCAAAACTACTAAAACAAAAGAATAAGAAAATGGAGTGCTTTTTTAAGACAAATTCAAATTCTGTATTGCGAACTAAGTGTACAGAACTTTGAAGATGTTAACAATACGTAGGTACTGAGAATTTAGTTGCCTGGTAGGGCATTGCAATTTCACACTACATTCATTCTTTCATTTGGACATTCGCTCAAACGTGTGTATCGACAGTTGTCAATTGACGTTCATTGAAATCACATAGTCGTTGAGTATTATCTAAAAGCAGATGTTGTTTAGGCACACACTTTGCTATGTCTCAAAGTTTAACTTTTATTTCATATAGAAATCTTGGTGCATTATCTTGGATGACGTAACGAAAAAGCTCGGAGCCATAATCTCGTTTAAGTGAGCTAGTTTCGTTCGAAGAAATAATAAACACAAGGGCACTCCATTTACTTAGTACTCCGTGTTTTCCTCCCACTGGCACTCGGTCATCTTTACCTCCGATAATTCTTGAATACTCTTGAAAGTCTGTCTTGTAAATAACATTATTACATGTTGATACTTGTTGATAGAATTATCAAATGCGTATGTCCTTGTGAAGTTGAGTTAGCTTCGGAATGTGGCAGCTGTTTAAGTTAATGTTAAATTAAGGTTCGGTCACACCTGCGCGACCAAAGGGACTACAAAGCGGTAGCGTCAGTTGCGCAGTGGATGCTGCTCGTGTTTATCTACGGCACCTTTAATTTCGCGTTATTGACGCTACCGCTTCGCGTCTCGCGTCCGTATTTGACGCGCAGGTTTGTCCAAAGCTATAAGGAGTAATTATAGCAGCATAGGCTGTGTGATAGTAATAGTTTAAAAAAGTTTCTAACAATAGAGCCATTTGTCTCAATGCCATAATAATTTGACGTCCAGTTTAAGACGATTGAGAGCTACAAAGGTATTGTGGCGCGTGGCTAAAATCGGAACGAATGCCGCCGTCTTGTTTTTTGACATTAAATTTCAAGTGACATTTCACAAAACAATTACACAAATTATCACCAACAGCGCTACTATCAACGTCTTCCGAGTGCCAAAAGGTCCTAGTAGCAATGTTATTAAATAATTTTAATTTTGAAGCTAACTCCACTCTGAAGTGATGTGTTCAAATTGGCCAATTAGCCTTAACGGGAGCTGTGAGATGAATTTAGTATTGGAATATATAAGTATTAGAAGGTTAACAAATTTGTTCATGAAAGTGAAGCTATTTAATTGTTATATTTCCTTACAGATATTAAAGGGTTGTTACACAAAATGTAACCAGAAAATACCCATTAACTTCCATCAGATTCGATTTGCAGCACGAGAACCAAACATTTTTGGTCACTAAGGTTTTAACGTAATGGCGCTGGCATCAGTGGCAACCCTGTTGATTAGCGCAGCTCGTTACTGAAGTAGGTGATGTCATTGTGTGCTTGACTGTTGTAGGCGCCGTGTTAGGGTTGTGTTTTGCAGCAGGAGAATAATGGCTGACAATATTTTTAGGATGGAGTTTCTGAACAGGCGGCGGCAGTAGCGATTATATTTTCCTCTATTTCGTCCAGTAATACTACCGGTAAATATAGTTTTTTTAATACTAATTTTATGCTATGTACTTGCATAATATTATAATGGCAACTTTTATACTGTAATTCGGTTTAATACCTTTCCACCGACACAAAACCGCCGCCTGACGATGCTCTGCTTAAATTGTAACGTGTTAATATACAATATTTTATGTAAAATGGAATTAGTGATAAGTAATACTCATTTAGGAAACAAAATTATTACTATTATACATTACAAAATGATTTACTTAATTATTACTCAAAAGTATGGCATCTTTAAAAAAAAAGGGAAAAACGGTTTGATATTTGTTAAAGACCTCTTTTGAGGTTTTATGCACAAATTATAATTAGACATTATGTATTACAAAAGTCTATGTTTATTATGGTTCTTGTTTTTATTATGTTAGTAATTAACGCTGGTTTTATAGATGTTTAAGTACGTGTTCCTCATTGTGCTGACATATGTAAGGTAAACTATATAATCTCACTCAGAATCGTCATAAAATACATAGAAATAATCTCGAATTGTTTGTTATCACGTGATTTATTAGACATAAATATCACTGCCTTATGGACTGCGACGACAAAGTATTTGTTTGTATTAAAGAAATTAATTTAGATACGAGGTTTTCGGGTGCATTTTACTAACCGCTTAAAAGTATTTAACTGCATAGATTAAGACTTAATGAATACATTTTTCGAATCTGTAATCAATTACTTTAATGATCTTAATTAAGTTATTTTACATTACGTTCTTTAAGTGCCGAATTTTATATTATTTTATATTTAAGTCGCCACAATTCAAATAAATTTGGTTACTTATGTGTTTACAGTATACAAGACTAGTCTTTGAGAAAAAAAATATACTCTACCTTTTTAAAATATTTAAAAAAAAAAAACTAAATGTTCATGATGAAATTCTATTATTTTTATTTTTGAAAACGTATTTTATTTTATCGTATTGTCTTACAATGTAAAGTATTGAAAGTATTGAGTCTGGTATTCGTTTATGATGCCAGATGTCTAATGTCCTTGTATTTTACGTAGGTGTAGTATTTATGTAATTTTCAAATGACTTAAAATTAAAATTGATATTTTGTATGGAAATATAAGTATGTACAAAAGTTTTGATGTTATTAATTAACCATCGTTCCCGTAATAATAATAGCCGAAATGAAAGACGTGATTTTGAAAATCGAAGGACTTAGTTTACATAGAACACAGGGTGAGAACGAGACAAAAATACATTTAAGACGGCTTCTAAACACCTACAATAAATTGGCGCACTATGCCCTAATCAAACGATATAATATTTTCGCTCATAAGCTTCAATGTTTTCGCATGAGCAAGACCTGCGCAATACTAATCCCTAAACGGTCAAAAACATTGCACAATTAGTGATATTGTGCAGTGTAATTGATCGTTGCGCCCGCCTTAAAATATAATAAATAGAATAAGAAATTTATTTCAGACGTAGTCCATATACTGTAAGTAACACAAATCTTACAAAGCTAATGTTAGGACAAAAATATACTAAATAAAAACACAAAGTGGCACCGCACAGGAGTGCCAGATTATGCCAAGCCCTGTACACGACCACCCCACAGAGTACTTTTATTATAAACCCACAGTGTGCAGTCCACGAACACGCTCAGAAGGCTGTTAGAGCTGGCCCGCATGCGCTTCATAAGAGATGCACAACGCTTCCGCATGATGGCATGAAAACCATCCACGCTTTTCACCGCAAACATTGCTGAGGCGCTGCAGTGGCGCGGCAGCCCGAACAGTACCCTGAACGCGTTATTATACTGGACTCGCAGAGCACTGCATGTACGCTGCGTGTACTAAGTCCACAGGCTGCAGGTGTACAAATATTGACAGAAGGCCTAAAATAATGTCACTTTGACTTGCAAACCTGCGGGCCAGCATGTTACAGCGCACAGACAGCGCCCTGCGCTCCATCTCCAAATCAATGTTGTCACATAAATCCTCTGAGACCCAGTGACCCAGATATTTAAAATTAGACACTCTGTTTAAGCTGGCACCGCAAAGATACTATGAAGGTACATTAGCAAATGATGTATTACCAGCCTTAAACACCATCACCTCACTCTTCTTCATATCTGAGTCCACGGGTTAGTTTACGTCGCACGGACGTAAAAAATATCGTGGCGGGAATTTTTCGCGCATTGTGTCTTGAACGTTGTAAATCCAACAGCGTGTTATTTCGACGCGCTGTTGACGCTATGCGATGTACTCTGTTGGGTTATCAATACTCGGTTGAACTCCGAGAGTCCAGTGCGCGAAAAAATTCCGCCGTGATATTCTACTTCTGCGCGAACGCGGTCTTAGAGTCCACCCACTTGTTGTAGTAAGTAGTTGATACGGTAAGCCACTAAAGTCGATTAACACTGTTAAACATAATTTACAAAAAAAAAACAATACTTTGAATTTCAGCATTTCATAAAAATCATAAACTTTTAATTTTACTTTTGTTCCGATGTTTCTTAAATATATAGCACATTATTTAAGATTTAAAACACGGACACACGTGTTAATTTTCTTTTGTCGCTGGTTGTCTACTTACTTACCGATAAGATACAATTTTTACTTACCTTTGAAGTCAATACTTAACTTCAACGCGACGTTGCGAGGCAATAGTTCGGTCCGTATTGAAAGCAGAGTCCTTCGCATATTGGACGCCAGGTACTTGACGACTTGTTGACGCTGAACCGAAAGTTGGGGCGGTGTTGGATTGTAGTCGGTGCGCGAGGATCATTAGGCATTACTTTCTGGAAGTCAAACCAAATCATTAAAGCGCTGTTTCCAGTACTCAGGTTGCCACCAGTAAAACAAGATTTACAATCACATTAAGGTTAGCGTGCATTACCCTTAGTTGCAATACACATCCGACTTAGTTGTTCGACACGTGGGTCACGTCTCCGAGGCGTAAACTTTAATAAGATGGACAGATATGGTGCATTTGTTTCAGTTAGGACGGTCTAAATGGACTCTGACAAACCGGATTGTGACTTAGACGCTGGGACACATAGGTACTGATTGTGGGAATTAGGACTATATTGAAACTATAAAGAAGGGGACATGAGGTCGGACGGCAAGCGACTGTAGTTTAGAGAAGTTAGGTCCAGACAATGTGTCCACATCCTAAGGTGGTATGTGTTTTTAAAGTAACCTACATTTATCCTTCAGTTAAATGTTGTTCTGATGTGTAGTCTACTACATACTGTTAATAGCTATTATGAGGCTGGATCACCTACGAGGCTAAATTTTCATTAGCAGAAAGTACGTCTGCAATACTTCGTCGGACTCAACCCCTATGTTGATATCCTATCTACAGCCTAATGACCTTTTTTGTCAACACAAACCATCGTTGGCTTAACGAAAAAAAACGCATCAATTTGCGCACGTTCTTTCGTTCCATCCAATTAGGGGAACGTCAGCTTAAATTCTAATCGGATCGCTTCAATTTATTTTTTATTAGGTTTTTATAAAAGTAATCTATAAGCTCGCTTGGACGGAAGGTTCAGTACCTATTTGTTTGGAATGATGATTTAATCCCTAATACGGCTTCACTTCAAACTTAATGCGAACCTAAAATCTGTCTCTTAGAATGACCTGCCTACTAAACCATAATATCTATATTAATGAGCTCTGGTTGAGCCCGAAACTATTCGGTTTACTGCTTCGATACAATCCGTGTGAGAACCCCTGCACAGTTTATTTCGTATTCCATTGAGTAAGTAACCCACCTATTGGGCTCAGGTGCATTTCAATATTGTTCAATTTAAATAATCGAACTGTGTCTATCACTTAATATATCATCCATGCATGATTGATGCATCGATGGCACCTGAAAATATTCCACTATGAATATTGCCACAGAAATCTCTAGAAAAATTGTCATACGTGGCAACTGAGACACTGGCAATAAATAAGAGATTTCACTCTGCCGAAATTCGATTACGCGCGTGTCGTATCAGATTCGCGTGACGTCACCGTGTAGCTGACACAACGGATCCGTTGGCGTCACGTCGCGCGTCATTTGTCACGACAAGCGCGTTGCCCGTATGGTTGCCCGCCCGATTCTAAATTACCTACGTACGTGCCGATAAATGCAGAGTTGGACGGTTCAGCGGGAAATGGGCACGGGAAAACAAGCGCGTTTCAAACTTGTTAGGTAGTGTGTCGATTAAAAAGGAAAGCTTTAGTTATGTAGTTGGGTATTCTATGTCGCTATTTTTACTAATTGTACCTAAGTAAGCCACTTACCTATCAATAATTACCTAATGTTAGAAGTAGGGAATGTGACATCATACCGAATGGAGAAAAACCGGAATTTAATAATCAAATAGTTTTCCTAGGAATTACGCTAGACGAGAAATTACAATGGGGACCTCAGATAACATTTCTTGCGGGGCGGCTAATATCGGCCGCTTGTGCTGTTTTAAAGATAAGACACGATAAGATAGATAACTCAGATGTCAAAACCGCGCGTTAGGTCTGTTTTCATTACTTCCACTTCCACAGCATTATGTCGTATCCGTATGGCATTATACTGTGGGGTCGGGCTGTTAACATTGAATCCATCTTTATTTTTCAAAAAAGAGCTGTCAGAGCCGTTCATAATTTATGTCGTCGCGAAACTCTCAGGGAACTATTTAAAAGATTATTATAACGTCATTACCTTTGATGTTGCCGTTTTAAGATACAGGAAGCTTAAGTATTTTTTATATCAATTTAAATATGCACCCCTGCTATCGATGCATCTCTGCCAGCGCAGTGGTAATTTTTCAATACCCTTCTTGAAGAAGTCAGGAGTACGGGAGCCAACAAACTCTTCAAAGGCATTTTGTACTGCCTCTCGGGTAATGATTTATTTCCCTGCCAAGAAGTTGTCCAAATTTTGGATAAAGTTCATGTCTGTTGGCGCAAGGTCTGGCATTTAGGTACGGTGGATGGTGCAGAACTTCCAAAGTTCCAACCCTAGCTCTTGTAGCTTAGAGACCGTCTATTGTGCCATATGAGGTCAAGCGTTGTCGTGTAGGAGCAGCGGGGACGAGCGATTAACCAATAACGAGTCGTGCGTTCGTTTGTAGTATTCAGATCGTACACGTAATTAATGTTGCGAGCCGTTTCTACGGCGTTGCTACTGCGACGGAACTCGTATTCCATAATAACTCGTATTTTCATCGTGTCCTTATTGATGAAAAAGATACAGATGTAGTGAAAACAAAACACTAATCAATGAACAAATGACTGAATTTAAAAAAAGAATACCGTATTTTAAATAAAATTCATTTAAATTTAGTATTTATTGCCAGCCATACATTAATTACGTTTCAAATGGCCCGTATTGTAAAACGGCAACTTCATAGGTTATTAAGATCTAATATTATGACAGTACTTTGCCAATACATTAATGAAAATGTTTGTAAGAAAAAATATAATATGATGTACCCAACATCTTTTTAATAAAATAAATACATTTAAAATACTAGATACTGTGACCTGATACATTTTAATACTAGATCCAACCATTTTTCAGATTAGGTAAAGTACATACATCTATAAAGGGGTACTGTGTTAAATGTTGCAACAAAATACCTTGTGATACTAAAATTGCAAATAAATGAAAGAAAATTTTTAAACTCAAATGAAAAAAACACTTTGACAAGCATAGGTATTACAAATTACAGTAATGGAGAAGGACCCAGTATGTTTCCAAGTATTAGAATTTTTGGAACATGCTATTTCAGCTCCATAGGACAATGACCCAATTTTATGACTGTAGGTGTGGTGCCAACTGTAATTATAAGTTGGTTATGAGTAAATACTCCAAAACAAAGAAAGCTGACGTGGCTCAATAGGCTTCCGAACTTAAATGGTACTGGGTAGGACATGTTTGCCGCATGCGGACCAAAATGTGGGCCCAAATAACGCAGAACTGTTGCCGAAAGGTGGCGGGACGAGCTGGACAGGTTCCGTGAGAACTGGAGAGGGGGGAGGCCTTTGTCCAGGAGTGGGACAGTGTAGGCTAGTAAAAAAAAAGAATACATTAATAAATAAATAATCTAGTCTAGACAAAACCAAACTGGTTGCTAAATTAATTGTATAAATTTATGACATTGATTTACATTCTGTGATTACATACTGGTATGTATTATGTTTTCTATTTCAACCTTAGTTAAGTATACTGCTCTGTTACGTTGGTCCAAATCTCAGGTATCTAGCCGCAGGAGAGCCCTGGTGACCAGGTACATGGCTGGTGATACAGGTTTTTAAATAAACCTACTTCAGGCACCAGTCTCTCACAAAGTTAGCTCCTTGTTTGTGTACTAGTATCATTATAATATTAGTATTAAGAACGTAACTTGTGGAGAGAAAAAAAAATGTTTATGTTAATAATATTATCTAGCAACTACGACTTGACTCCCCCCCCCCCCTCCGCTCCTCACTCGCCAAGATATTAATCTTGACGTTCAAATGTTACTAGCTATTTGAAATAAATGCCTTGACTTTGGTAGGTACACCAAGTTCCTATTCAATACAATTTATTACGCAATTCATTTATCTAAGATTAACCCTGTCCAAAACAGTTAACAATTGAAAACTAAAGTTCGTTTTTTAAACCCAGATATCTACTAATCTGACTTTTCAAGTCTTTGTGTTTTTTACACTTGACAAATTTGAAGAACTTTTAACAAAATTGATACTAAAGCACCCTAATCTAATCGATCATCAGAAAATAATTTATTCAGAGAAAGTTGGCGTACAAATGATGACACGACCTCGTCAAAGAGTAGGTACAATAGCGGACAGATCACAAGCTGGCCGAGGGGACATAAATCATTATTGTTCCGCAATGAGTGACGTCACGACTAATGACCTATTAAGCCGACAGTATCTGGATACAAATTAATTTGTTTGTCTGTGAAACTCGAGCCAGAGGTTCCGTCGTACCTACCTCCGTCACAACGAATTAAACGTTTAGTGGACATTCTTACCCACTCTTCTCCATACGAAACTACCTCTTGGAAGGGGACAACTAGAATCCATTCTATTTTCTTGTGAATCTTGACGTTCAATAATGCATTTATATGTTTATACTTGAAAGAAAGGTTTTGACTTTGACTTTAGTGTGGACTTTAGTCGTAGTAGGTACCATTGGCGTAGCTAGGGATTTTGTCTAGCCCCCAGGGGCGGCAAACGTCCATCTGAACAAACCACAATCATTTATTGAGAGATCATAAATGACGCCTGGTAATAAATAATTCAACCAAAATTTCATGTAAAGTAGGTTGCCAAGATTTAAATAACGCTTTCACTGTTCAAAACTTGGTTGAATGGACTGTGAATCTGTGATGGTATCTAGTTTCTTGCGGCGTTTGTGTAAAAGTCAACGTTCATAAACAGGGAGATTAGATACTAGAATCTAATGAAGAAGAAAGAAGAACGTTGATCCTTCGAAGAACTAGAATGCTTGATGAGCTTCTAGTACTAGTACTAGAAGCTCATCGTAATGAGTATTCCAGTATTTAACTTAGGTGTTCTTATGATTCTGATCAATTACCTAAAGCTGCCTCAACCAAGGCTATGACTATGATGGAGCTTTCTTCTCACACAAGTGCAGTTAAGAAAAAAGTGACATAATCTGTGCAACAAAATAAATTGTTTTGAACTCCAGCAAGATGCCACGATCAGCGATGTTAGGGAATTCTAATCTATCACTGGTTCCTAGAAGCCTTGCTGAATTGTCTAAAACTCATTAGCTAGAAATGGTTTTCTAGCTTCACGTCTGTAGGTACGATTACTTACAGTTTAAGGCCGCTTGATGATTAAGAAGTTTCAACTTGTTTATAAACTAGGTTTTAACGTGTCTAGCGTACAATTTGTAGTTACGACCCACCGTCTAAGTACCTAGTAATAATTCTTAAGTTGCTTGTACGATACCCACTTCAGTGGTCAATGCAGCAACTCCACGACAATTTTATAACAAACAGTCGAATAGCATGTCTGCTAAGAAAATTCAATATTATTAAACTTCTGATATCGCGCACGTGGGAGCGTTTAAAAGTATACAGCGACACACAACGTCGCGTGTTACAGCTGTTAATACGCAAACGACTAAACCCTAAAAACAGAAATAAAAGAAAATGCTGTAAAACTTTGTGCAGTGAAAAAAGAAACTACAAATAGGTAGAGGTAGGTACAATTACAAGGTACAGTGCTCCTAACTTAAATGTGCAACAGAACGGCAGATATTTTACCGTGCCTCTGACTTACTTAAATAGAACCGTGACCTTAGCTTTTGAGTTGTTGTTTATGAGTAGTTCTTGCAGCTCGGCGGGTCAGGGCTCGCTGGTCGGTGGTAAGACCTGAGGACGCGAGAAGGGCTCCTTTGTCCGCGTGGCTCGAAGCGCTGCAGGCCGTCGCTCATTTGCTGAAAGCCCCCGCCTGAAGTGTCGTCAGAAATCCGGCCATTTTCGTTTCGTTTTGCATTTAAAAAAGCCTTTTTCAAAGTATTCGGTGTAAAAAGATGTCTATTTTCAAAGATCATTTTGACAAAAGATGTTGTAATATGAAAACGGCTTTTATTAACAGAAAAGCTTTATTCTTTCTGTCAATGTAGTCCTTCAATCACCATTAGCCAAACGAGACATCGTCGTAGATGTCTGTCGTACTCTCGATATCTTATACAAAATTCAATAATTTGATTAGGCAGCTAAGCAAAAAGTAAAGAAAATAGGAAAAAATACAAGCTTACTTGGCTCAACTTACAAAGTGGATCGAACAGATTGCTAAAGTCTGGGTCACCGGGAGATTAGTTTGCATTATTCAATTTAACCGTAATTGGGTCTGACGCGGGGAGGAGACTAAGTTTCAGGTCTTGAGACATGAATCTTAGTTGCATTTGGTAAACTGAAGTAAGAAGGTGATCGTAGGTCTTTGTATGAGCTTCGATCAGTCTTCTTTATTTTTGGTGCCTTTAACGATTAACATAAGGTGTTTTGCCGGTTTTACCTTACAATAAGCGACATCAAAAACTATTGCATAAACAAAAGCACACTGAATGATTTTCAACGCTGCATACTATAATATTAGGCATTACTTTTAGGTGTCACCTAGTGTTTATAAAAAAAAAAGTTTCTACCGGTTCCCCGAATCACTGAATTCGTGTTCTCCATCATTTCAGGTACTGACCGCGACAAGAGCAGCTTTAACTCGTAGAGCAATTCTGAGTAATTAATCCGATTAGCAAGGCCCCTCCATCTGATAAAACAACAATAATCCGCATTCCATTTCTCGGTAAAATAGCAAATTCCTGATAATACAACAAATAACAACCTTTCTGTTATTAGTTTCCCTCGGAAAAACAGCTTTTTGCGGAAAACAGTTTAACGGTAATGACAATTATAATGACAGGCGCAGCAAATTTTTCACTGGTGAATGTGTCAACCTTGTTAGGACTCGCGCATTTATTTCTGCAAGGCTAGCGGAGAATCAAGACAGTGCGAATTAGCAGTTACTGTGCTAGCTTTCAAGATTGCAAGGTCACTGTGGGTCGTCTAGGAAGGGGCGGAGTGGTAGGAGTTGCATTATACGCTGGGACTATGAGCAGCAAAGAAAATAAACACTTTTTTTGGTTAGTTAAAAAAAGCCCATAGATATTCTGTTGCCCAGCACGGACAAAGAAAAACGTATAATATTTGAATTTCCATCATGGCTTTCATTTCTCCGCATAACTCAATATGGAAAACATCAATTTTAAAGACTATAATTTTGTTTGTTTTTATTTCCATCCGTGAGTTACTAAAGTTGCAATTCTTTGAAATAAAATGGTAATTGGTACATATTTGTTGTTCGAAACGAAATGTATCGACTTGTAATTTAGATAAAAAAGAAAGAAAAATAGACATCTTTATGCGTGTTTAGTGATGACGGAACTAAAAGTAAAAAATACTTATTTTATTTATGTCTTTAATTAAAAATCAATAGATTAATTGGTTCTTCCAAGTAATGGAAACACTATCTTCTTCTGTTAAGATAGGTATACACGAAGCGATAAATACATGTTTTCAAAATAACGCATCTTTCGATCATCACCATTGATTGGTCCAATATACACATCCTATCTACACATCCATCCAATACATACATCACGCCTGTAATCCCTGAAGGGTTAGGCAGAGATATACCTACAGTACAGCGTTTCGCCAGTTATGTGTAAGCCCCGTGTAATATATTGCCATCAACCGGGCACAAATCCAGACACCAGGCTGCTACTGAGACATTCAATATGACATAACCTAGTTAATTAGCAAATAATTATCTTCACAAACAGATTCAGTGCAGGACACATTATTGTAGTGTTATAGTAAGGTAACTGCCTCGTTGGTCTAGTGGTCGCAATCGCTACTGCTGAGCATGAGGTCCTGGGTTCGATTCCCAAGTCGGGCAAAGTGTTATTGGGTTTTTCTATCTGGAATTTCTCAGTAGCAGCCCGGAGTCTGGATTTGTGCCCGGTTGATGGCAATAGGCTCGCCCCCTATTACATGGGACTTAAACATAACTGGCGAAATGTGGGTGTACTATAGGTACACCACTGCCCAACCCTTCGGGGAAACAAGGCGTGATGTTATGTGTTTATGTTATAGTAAGGTAATTTTTTTACCTTAATAATTTAAGGTAAAATAATTACCTTATACCGTCATATTTTTGTGACGTTTACGCCTAGATGTATGAAAGCGGACAAAGCATAAGGAGTACGTAAGTACCCTTCGTAGTAGGGGGCGTTTTGTAGTTTCAACCTACCCGCATGGGAAAAGCAGTGAGTTTATATTATGTTTGTATACATATTATAGCTAGGTATGTGTGTTACGGGTTTTATGATGATTGTCTTGACAAAGTCGCTACATGCAATGACATCACAGTTTATGTCATTCGTGTGTAGCCAATATCATGATGTAGGTATAGGTTTTTTTGTGGCTCGCACCTTTTATGTTTTCTTGTGGTGTTACGACGACCTTTGGCTTTGTCTCCGTATATCTGTTGTTACTGCTCTCCCTACCAACCCCGTCGCTCACGGACTTTGCATCTTCTTATTTTGATTAACCTTGGCTACTCGATTTTGAACAACAGACTTTTATCATATTTTTAATGGAGAACTGACGCTATATATAATACAGTGGATGACTCCGCGATTGGGGACTTTTAACATTTTCAGTAACGTCAGCAACACGTCTTATGGTGTAGGGTGTATATGTTTATTCATGGAGTTTTGGTAAATTTTAGGTCACTGCGTCTGATCATGATTGTGTGCCCTTCTTGCTGGTTAGTGGCTAGGTAGACATAAAACTCGGGTACAAGTGGAACGCTAAGCCTTAGTGTTGGTTATCGTCATGTGTGTGTAAACTGTGAAAGATCCCTGATGTGTGTTTGTTTTCACACACTGACACATAACCCTGAAAGCAATAGCAGCACATTCATGATGTTATATCTGAATGTATTTATTCAATTAGTGTGAAATATGTTTGATTTGACGGAGCAGTAGTTGCCCAGTGGTAACGGCCGCGACTTACGAGTTGTAGGTCGTAGGTCCGTACCCAGACAGGCGCTTTACTTTGAGTAAATTATTTCATCACCACTGCTCTCAAAACGGTGATGGAAAGCATATTAGGGAAACCGGCATGTCTAAGAACCAAAAAAATCGAAGACATGTGACATCTACCAACCCGCACTGGGTCTGCGTGGCGGATTACGGCCGACTCCCTCTCACGGCGAGATTATTATGTCATGAAATGATACATTAAGATCTTTTTCTATTTGCCACCCATGTTGGCAAATAGCTTACAGAGCGCAATCTCCAATACCCAGGCGGCCAAACAACGACTCCCTCTCACGGCGAGATTATTATGTCATGAAATGATACATTAAGATGTTTTTCTATTTGCCACCAATGTTGGCAAATAGCTTACAGAGCGCAATCTCCAATACCCAGGCGGCCAAACAACGACTCCCTCTCACGGCGAGATTATTATGTCATGAAATGATACATTAAAATGTTTTTCTATTTGCCACCAATGTTGGCAAATAGCTTACAGAGCGCAATCTCCAATACCCGGGCGGCCAAACAACGACTCCCTCTCACGGCGAGATTATTATGTCATGAAATGATGCATTAAGATGTTTTTCTATTTGCCACCAATGTTTAGCTTTAGCTTACAGAGCGCAATCTCCAATACCCAGGCGGCCAAACAACGACTCCCTCTCACGGCGAGATTATTATGTCATGAAATGATACATTAAGATGTTTTTCTATTTGCCACCAATGTTGGCAAATAGCTTACAGAGCACAATCTCCAATACCCAGGCGGCCAAACAACGTCAACGACGACAGTCAACAACAATAAGCAAATATCATTGTTACATAATCATGTTTAATTAAATAGTAATACCAGTCTATGCTTGCCCCACTGCAGGGCAAAGGCTTCTTCTCATACAGAGAAGGCACGAGCATTGAACACCACCCTTAATCATATATTACGTTCTAAAAAACGAAAGCGTTTTCTTTAAAATCAAAGTCATCATCATCATTCAGCCAAAGATGACTACTGCTAGACATAGGTAGGCCCCTCGCGGGAATTTGATGTATGCTAGGAGCACAGGACCGGTCTATGTGATGTGATACCTATAGATTATTGTACACACGTAGTTAAACATTTTTAAAAGTGAATTATAAATAATAATAATACCAGCATATTATTGTCACACGCACTGCAGGGCTCCTCGTACAGAGAAGGCACGAATATTGCACGCTTGCTCAAGACAGGTTGGCGATTTCAGACTTAGATTAACTATAAGTCCAGGTTTCCTCGCAATGTTTTTCATTCACCGATGTCGGTAATCTTAGAAAGTACATTTGAATTGTAAAAAGTCACGCTGGTACTTGCCATGAATTGAACCCATAACCTCGTGCATGAGATGCTATCACGACAATGTACAAGCTTACTTGTATTAAACGTAAAAATGTCATAGCAAAGTATTAACCTAAAATGCCTAAAAACAATACTTGAAGAAAACAATAAAACCTTGACATTTCTGAAACAAACCATTTATTTATATCCATAACCTTTTACGTAAGTAAAGCTTTGATATCCATCAGTAGCAGAGGAAGCCATTAGAATCGCAACAATCACGTTTATATAAGAATATCTCGGGTTTGTCTGGAACGTCATTTGCATAAGGTTGTAGCGGCCGTGGCACCCCGTCGTGCGGGACTATAGTGCTGTTAACTATAGTGGCCCGGGACCGGGACTAAAACGGGACGTTAATATTTTAGACTTTCAAAATTGTGGGTTTAAGTGGGTACTTACTTGTACTTCCTTCGGGATTAGACATTGCTCGAAACGACGGGAAGTTCTTTTTAAATACCTGGTGTACATGCTGGCTATGGGCTAGCGGCCTGAGCATGCGTTACCGTGGCCGACTTGGAAATCTCTAAATAGACTTTGAACCCAAGTCGGCCGGAGCAAAGACAATCTCCACAGATGGAGGTTCACGGACGGCTCAGATCTCAAGTGCGTATGCGGCATCTCCCTACAGACAACGGCCCACCTTCCATCCTGCGCCGCATGCCCTGTGTGCACAGGTGCACTTGATGATCTTATGACTGCATTAGTGAGCGGAGTTCGCGCAGCTGAATTTTGGGCCAGAGATGTTTGAACTTTTAGCCATCGATAAGCTAAGAAGAAGACTGGCTGTGCCAGCTGTTTCCTGCAGTGCTGCAAAAAGGTCTTAAAATAGTTAAATGTTTAGATGAAGTAAATGATTGGGTGTCAGTGAATAATGAATAGCTACGCAGCTTTATTGTAAAACAAGACATCATCAACGTTCACTTGTCCTTATCCAAATTATTTTAGTTCCACGCATGGCTTTTTCATGCCTGTATTAGACCGTCTAATATCATATACTTGTAATTGTCGTATCGCAATGAAACTTTGTATGTATATGTAGTTCGGATAACAAAATTGTGATTTGGTATCTTTGCAACTGATCTGATGATGGAACCAGAAGGTGAATAGTGGAACTCTTCAGTGGCTTCTAGTAAACCCCTCGTGCTTGGTGTAATTTGATTTGTTTTGATGAGTCCAATATATTGGACTTGGTGTCGAGGGTCTGATAATGGAGCCAGGAGGTGTATAGTGGAACTCTTCAGTGGCTACTACTAAACCGCCCGAGTTTGGGCTTATATGATTTGTTTTGATCCAATATACTGCACTTGGTGTCGAGGGTCTGTAGGTGGAACCAGGAAGTGGATAGTGAAACTCACCATTGGCTACTAGTAAACCCCTCGAGTTTAAGCTCATATAATTTGTTTTGACGAGTCCAATAGATTGGGCTTGGTAACGTGGGACTGATGATGGTGCCACGTGATAGTTGAACTTTTCAGTGGCTCCTCGTAAATAGCTTAAGGCTTAACTTCGTTGACTTCAGACTTGATCAACTTAATGAAGAATATACTAGACTAAAAAACAAAAACAAAATACGTGTTTAAAAAAACACAGCGTTTACCCGACTATGCTGGGAGTAATGGTTACGGTTTTAACATGTCTGTGTAATATCAGTACAATATCACCGCTAAAATAAAAAGAAATAGAGCACCCTACAAAAAGAAATGAAATCCTATCAAAAACATTTCAGGTCACCAAGACTTCTCACTGTTCAAAAGTTATCAGGTTCAATGTACAGCCAATACCCTAACTTAACAAGGATTAACTCTAGTAACCTTATGTATTGTCGTCCATTTAACAACTGCATGACACAACATTAAACACCATTGATCTAATTTCCTACAATAAGCCTATAGGAGTGTCTGTTCAACGGCCACAAAACGGCCAAGCACTTGATCCGATAACTTTTTAACAATGAAAGCGTTACGTAAATCTTGGCAACCTTCCTTACATAAAATGTTTTTGGTGGGTAACACCTTCGTACGGAAACCTCTCTACGCGAGTTCAACTCGCAATTGACCGGTTTTTCTTGCATTTGATAGCCCTGTTCTTGAGGAATGCTACAGGCTATGTAACATCACGCTATGACACTAAGGAGCCCTGCAAAAATAAAAAAGTCTGAAATAACTCTAAGCGGAATCAAAATGATAGCGTGGGCAGGTGGTGCGATGCGATGGGTCCCACCCCGTCGCCCCGTGGCCGTGACCACACCACCACCATCGCTTGGGGGAACAAGAAATTGACGCGGACGAACTCGTCCGCGTCAATTTTTATGCCAGTAAAATAATTTAAAAAAAACCTATGACCAAATTACATGGTTGCCTTTACAAATCTGAATTGTAATGAAAAATTAAGTAGTATCAACTCAAACTCAAAGCATTTATTTCAAATAAACCAATTAGTACAGGCACTTTTGAATTTTCAAGGTCGGTCGGTCAGAAAAAATGAAGCTAGTTGCCGATTCCAAAGCGTAGTAGGTACCTATGGAGAAGAACGGGCAAGAAACTCCACGGACACTCTTTTAAATAAAATTATGTTTACAATAGATTGGTTACATCATTCATGTTGAAATTATGCATGTGAGAACGACGCAGAACGTTAAAAGCGTCCGTTATATAAATATAAATTGGTTCCAACTGAGCCAAATGTAAAGATAAATAGGTAGGTACCTACAGACCTAAGTATCTTTGTTGTAATAAACCACCTCTATCATTCGCTGGATAAACTTAACCCGGGACAAATCTGGGGAGTATCGGAAAGTCCCGGGAAGCCGGGACGTTGGGCAGCAATATCTCGGCTGCATGATGTGGCAGGGACTGGCCCTTTTTACGTCACTTCATTGCCAGTTTCATATAATCCCGACCATTTTTCAAAGTAGCTTTACTCTTTCAGATTTTACCTTTTTACCGTTTCTGCGATTTTTATTCAGCTTCGAGTTATTTCGACGGAGCAACTTTTTATTGAATACCTGTACTGCTATTCTGTAACATTCTCTCAGTGAAAACCTAGATGAAGTGAGCGTGGAGTGAGCTGTCAGTGCCACTGATGCTAGGGATTGAACAAGGCGGGATGACACTGACAGCTCACTCCACGCAAGTATTCACGGTGAGATTTTTACAGAATCGACATGTAGGTTAACTCTTTCATTATGATATTAATAAGTTCTAATACATTTCCTGTCAATTTATCTGTGTATTTTATATATAACATTGTTAGATAACCAGTTCAATAAAGTTCAAAGTTCTACCCAAACCCATATTCCAATATCTTTGTTTCCATATCCTGCAATAGTCCTTAACAAACCTTTGGGTGCACTTGCATAGTGCATACAGGGATAATCAGCGGTTGGTGCCTCATTTCATTATAAAAACGAAAGTAAAGAAGCAAGTACCCAGCAATGGATACCTACGTTGCCTTCTCCAGCCAGTCTCCCATAAACTCTTAAACCTCATCAACCTTCGGCGTATGTACGTAAATAACTAGCAATGTATGGGAGGCAGGAAGTCCAGGGTTGGGTAGCTACCCTCCTTTGCCTCCTCCTCATTACACCCATGGAAGCAAGTTCAAGACTGAAGAGCCTCTTAGTTTTGTGGACCAAGTCCATTATTGATTGCCACAAAATTTTTGCTAAGCGGTACGTATTATTTCAATTAAGTACCATCCTACCAAGTATACCTGTAAACACAGAAACGTAAAAAACTATTTCAATGGATGTCCAACGCAGAATCGAACCTCCTTCGTCCGCCAACCTACGCATACACACCCCTTCCTTATCGGTTAGAAATTATAAAAAGGGGTTGCGCGGCTTAGCCCGGCAGTGGCCGCGACACCGGCTATAAATCCCCACCGTCCGCGGATTTCGCGATCCTATGTCCTGCTAGCTCATTAGTCTTAATAAACGGCCACAAAAATGCGGGAAACATTTATATCAATTCTAGCTCTGCTGGCCGTGGCCCCTTGCGCGAAATGCTCAGACGTCGGCAAAGACGGGTTCAATTTCTATAAAGGTACGTTTTCGATCATTAGTCTTGTTCTTTTTGCGCTTCTTTCTCGGCTGTTATAAAACTTGGGGCTCTTTGTCGTATTTTATACGCTTTGTGCGTACAGTACCTAATTATAGGGACATAAATGATTTACCTTACTTTCATCTAATACGAACACATAATTTGTAGATCTTTCCATTTTCACCTAGGTAATTGAATTGACTTTTTTTCATTTCGCAACACCGCAAACCAACGTGATTAATTATTAACATCACAGTTATATGGTTGCCTATATCGGTAGGTAAATTTTAATTATAACAAAGGATAACTGTTTACGGGTCGCTTCATTTTAAGCTTTTATCGTTCGACAGTGAAAATAAAAGATGGAAGGTTTATTATGATTCAAAGACTTTCAGCTTCGTTATGTGAAACGGAATTTGATTTGATTTTTATTAAATCAATATTAATCATTTCTGCGTCGTCGAAAGCGAGACGAGTTATTTTTTTTTAATTTTGTTCCAACGTCATCTCATCGAATGTGTTCTATAATTGAAATTGTATCCCTTTTTGAAGTTCCTGATATAATTGAGTATGTGTTCATCTTGTAACGAGGTTTACAATTTACAAGTGTCTCGGTAGTTAGTGGGTGAACTTGGTTGACAACAATGGTTTTCTAAGACTTTTAAATGTAGAATTCACGGAGTTCGCTACTGTGCTGTACAAATTATGAGTTGACGACTCGAAAATGCTAGTCAACGTCTTGGACAATTTTATTTATCGGTAAGAGCCAAGTTAGTCCCTACACTACAGTTTCGTCTTGGTCTAAACATCAAAAGTAACTTTGTAAACAAGCATATTAAGTACAAATTAGAGAATTCCATCCAAGATAAGAATGCTTGGAAACATGCTGGTCCAGCTCCTTGACAATCTAGAGTCTAGACAAAATCAAACTGGTTGCTAGTTTAGTTGTACGATTTATTATTTATTACTCACACACTGACACATAACTTGTTAAAATTTCAGGAAAATATTATACTTTTACAGTGAAAATAAATATGTATAAGTACCACATAATTCATTTATCTGTCATTGCGTCATTTGTAATTATTTTTACCTATTGTTGTATATAGTTTTTTTATTCTAGGTGCATCGTCTTCACATATAAATTTACAATTAATGTTTTTTAAACTCATGTTATAAAAACACTTTGTAAACAAGCATTTAGAGGATTATACCCTAGATAAGAATGCTTGGAAACATGCTGGTCCTGCTCCATAGGACAATCTAGAGGCTAGACACAATCATACTAGTTGCTTATTGTATTGTATAATTTGTTATTTTTACTTTACTCACACACTGACTTATTCCTAGTTAATATTTTTTAGGAAAATCATATATTTTTACAATGTTTGTAAATATGTGAGCACAATGTACCTATCACGTGATTAAATTATCTGCCTTTGCTTTATTTTTAATTCTTTTTACCGATTGTGGTATAGAATTCAATTCAAAAAATATTGTCAAACATTTTAAAAGAGTAACGGTGGAGTTTCTTGCCACTTCTTCTCCATACGGAACTAGTTTTTGGAAGTGGCGCCTAGAATCAGTTCTATTTTTAATGTAAATTTTGATGTTCAAAAGTGCCTTTTAATGGGCCTATTTGAAATAAATACTTTGACTTTGACTTTGTAAAACATTTTAAAAGAGTGTAGTTTCTTGCCCATTCTTCTCAGGTACTAAACTTCCTTTTGGAAGGGGCGACTTGAATCAATTCCATTTTAATGTGAATTTTGTGTTCTTTGACTTGGAAATGGGCTTGAAGTGGACTTTCTTGCATCCATATCCGTCCGGCGATCTTTATCCTTCTGTATTTACATATGATAATCACAAAGTGTTTCATATTTCCAGATTACTTGCGCGCACGAACTGATGACGTCATGTCTGAAGGGCCCGCGGCTGGAGAGCGCATGCTATGTAAGTATTATCTTATTTAAAGTTCATAAATTAATCATGGATTTGTCTATTTGAAGAAAACAATTCTAATTCTCGAGGACTGTTAAGATGAGGTTAATATACAAATCAAATTTTTGCTGCTTTTATTTGCGAAAGAGCTGCTGAGCCATTATGCATATTTCATCTAACGGAATGCTACTCGTACAAAAGGAGCAGATTCCCTAACAGGCATTGCAGAACCCTAAGCCTACATGATTTAATAAAAACATTACAATATTTATTGTTAATATTATTTGTGTTAAAACTTACCTAATGCTTATAACTTCGTTAATTTATTTTGAGCTTAACATGGATAACTAAGTTGGTACTCCCCTGAGGCGTCAATTAAAATAAAGGTATCGTGTATAATATTTGCATAAGTATTTTAAATAAGCCCAATGGGTAAGTATGTGGTTCGCTACGGACCACTATCCACTAAGTATATTTACATACTTATAAAGGGCTGTGTACACATGAGTGGTCAGCGAATAATTAAATGCTCTAAATTTAATTATTCGCACACCCAAAACGTTTGTATATAAAAAAATTAAAATAAACGAAATTTCTAGAAATAAAAGTACATATATATTTTAAGCTGGTTTTTTACTAGGGTATATTATTATCTACTCTTTGGGGCTTAGCCCGTTATAAATTAAACTCGCTTCTTGAGTCTGTCTGTGGATCATCGGATTTTGATACGGATTTCGCCATCATTGAGAGAATTTATTCCGAAAAGTTTATGACTTTTACATTTAACATTCGTCTAATAAAGAAATCTCTCGATGTTTTGTCGTGAAGAGCGTGCAAAAAAAAAACAGAGAAAAGACCGAGGCGGGTTGCTAGTAATGTATAATACATATTTAATGTGTGTAAACAGTTAGTTTCTTTATGTTTCCAGACTTCTACCGCACTCCCCTGTCGTTGTACCCTGGCCTTCTGCCCGCCGTCGAGCAGGAGTACAGGAAGAGAACAGGCAACGCCTTCAAGAGTAAGTTATTAGGTTTCAAGTCCAGAATTATGATGATAAATTTTCTCATAGCTGCGGCTATTACCAAAATGTTTTACGTAAATCTAAGCCCCCATCGGCCGTCTGCCAATTAATTTTGCCAATCCTTGGGTCACCATGGTTCTCCTGTTGATATCTTCATTTTTGATTCAATCACGTAGGGAAAATCCAAGCAGAGCCCTCTCCATTGCCCTTTGGTTTACTTTTAGCCTTCCAATAAGGCCCATTATGAGCGACTACGTTTCAGTGCCATAGGTCCTCACTGGCAACACGCACTGATCAAAGACTTTCATCTTGAGGCACTGCGGTATGTGGGACAAGAAGAAATTGCGTAGCTTCCCGAACGTTGCCCAGCCGAGTCGGATTCGACGATTGACCTCTTTCTCGAAGTTCGACCTACCTAACTGGACAGTTTGTCCGAGGTAAACATACTCGTCTACAACTTCGAGTGTAGCGTCTCCGATCTTCATGAGTGGTGGTCACTGATCATATAAAATGTAATAAGTAACATTTTGTTTACGTGATATTTCGTATGACCTAATATCGAGGTGGGTAAGACATAATACCATAACTTAAACGAATCAAAGATTTTGATTCGTTTAAGTTATGGTATTATGTCTGGTTGGTATGGACAGCTGCACAACACTGGTTACAATATTTCGTCAGCAATTTTCCGAACTAATATTTTTAGGATACAATTTTTTACTCCCAAAGCCCCAGCCTATGGGGTGAACGACCCCGACATCTTATTGAGATAAATATTAATACCGTCTTGAAACAATATTCCAATAAAGAAGTGAAATTGAAATGAAATGTTGTTTTCATGATATTTGATATCCGTTGCTTTATGATAAATTGACAACGAATAGAAGTGAATGAAATATATGAGATGGTACGATAATTCTTCAAAGGTACAGATTACAAACGAACAAACAAATAAATGATTTGATTTGATTTACAAATTGGAAAGAGCATCTGCTTAACCAACCTAAGCCATTTTAGCCATATAGATATGGTATAGACAAATGGTGCCCGTTAATAATAAGGATGATAATATTGCTATGCTGTGCAAAAATGCAGGCAGTATGCCTACACCGTGACTTGTAATTTGACGTATTCTTTCCAGGACATGATATCGTGAACCTAACTAGCTAACAATGAAACACCCCTTATAGCCTTGGATAAAATTCATGGAATTGAAAAAAAAAACGATTTTTGTTTTTATTTTGGAAAATTTCCCAGAGTTCGTCACAAAATATCACATTTCTCTAAATTCTCAAATTAAAAAGCATTTATTGCTATTCTATTTGGTACCCAACACCCTAACAATCCATTTGATGTATCCAAATGTTCTAAAACATCAAACAGTAAAAACTTAAAGGAAGACGTATATTGACATACCGCTGTAAAACCCGCCACGGTTGGTTTGATTAATTAAGAAATAATGAACTTTGACATCAGTTTTCTCAAAATTTTACTAAGGCGTTTAGCGTACAAATAACCGAAAAGACGTCTTAATTTATTCAGGCATTTAAAAAAAAAACAAAGGTGCCTAATTAAACAGTCGATAATGCTAGCAAAGGTCGAATTTGCAAAGCCTTGTATACTAGACACCGGTGTTTTCAGTAGAAGTACTAAGGTTAACAATAATACTTGCGGTGGAACACATGAGAACTAATTTCTAAGTAAGGGCTTGTATAAGGCACACAGGTGCCCATTTTGAAGGAAACCTTTAAGTAACCAATAGCAATCAGGTTCAGATTATTATTTCAACAATTGCCAATTCTAGCTTTATGGGCATTATCTATGGGACGAACTATGGGAAATGTTTCAAAAATACAAAATAAAAATTGGGTTTTCTCGAATCCCATGAATTTTAGACTTGGCTTTATGGGGTGCTTATTTGTTCATAGGTCACACTATCACGTCCTGAAAGGAATACGTGACATTACAGGTCACCCTGTATATCCTACTCCAATATACAGCTCTTTTGTGAATTCCATGTCGATCTGCTGGAAGTTACAACTTTATGAACAGAATTTGAATTGAATCAAAGTGCAGATAAAGAGCAGAGCGCATTTGATTTCTCAAGGAAATATTTTACCGAACTGGGACTACCTCGAAAAATAAAAGACGATCCAAAGCAGTTAGGTAGTAACACAGGGGGCATAGCGACATACAGAGCCTCCTGAAAATTATGCGACGGAAAATCAGCGTGCTTATTTTTTCCATGTTTGACGTAATTTCGGTCTGGTGTAATCATGGGTAATTTAAAAGCAAACTTTCCGAGGCGCAATTTCTGTGCCAACACACAGAAATTACGTCATCCAACCCAACGGTTCCGACACTTAAAATCGAAATAAAGCACGTCACCCTATTATTTTTACTCACAACGACTTTAGAAATAATGTGCAATAATCACACGGTAACGGTTGGAACGTTATTCAGCCGTTTTATTTGAAATGTGTTAGGAAAGCGCTGCAGCTCGAGTCAGCGTTTATTTTCTCCATTTATAAGTGTTGGCTAAAGGTCTCCTGAGTTTTACTTGTTTTATATAACTGCTTCTTTTCCACCTTCGCTATTTTTCACATTTTCACCTTAGTGGGAATTGTGGTTTGTAGTTTAGGGGTTTATTTAGCTTGCGTTTTAGAATAATAAAGAGAATCGATTCTTAATGAAAGTCGATTTGAAACCTATTATTAGAACATAACTACTTATTACAAATGGGGGTCGAAGTCTAGACGTTAGAAGGTGAAACGTTGTGCGCCTCAAAGGTCTTCTGTCAGGCATATATTGCAATCCTAAACAACGCCTATCTATTTGACCTGTGCCCAAACTTTTCCGACATTTGCTTCGCCTGATCAAAATTACAATTTTACGAACGTATATTAAACAAAACATTTGAAATGTGGGAGTACTATAAGTACATCTCTGACCAATCCTCCTTGGAAATAGGCGTGATGTTATGTTATCAACAGTTGTTAATATTAGGATGTTTCTCTTGATTTCAGATCACATGTTAAGTAAGGAGCTGTGGGCCGGCGACACACTGGGCAAGCGCGGCACCAAAACTGCAATCTCACTCATCATGCAAGGCAAACATCCGTACTATGCGTAAGAATCATATTCATAAGCTAAGTATTTAATAGTTAGGTTTTTAGTCAAGGAAATCTGGTTTACGGTAATAACCTATCCATATGAGTCTCACATTGAAAAGTCAGTTCAAAGCGCGACAAAACCAGTCAGATGCTGGAAAATAATGCACAATGCTCAATGTAGGAACACTTATTAGATCTTACAACGCATGAAGCTAACTGTTCTTACAGGAGCTCCCAAAATAAGCTGCTTAAAACCTTCACATTTCGTTTTATTCCTCCGGTAAATTTAAGAATTGTTTTCTGAACCAGATCACTTCAACGCAGTCAGTACAAGCTCTCAATACACATTTGTAACATTCTGGCATTCCTGTAGAATCGCACAACTAACTTCCACACGGCGAACGCCGCTGCATTGTTTTCGCACTCAACAAGTCAGTAGTAAGCCAGCTAGCTTCCTTTGCGGAATATCTTAGTCTTTACAAAGGTTCTGGTGCTTAATTGGGATATTTAATTTTGTCTTGTCTTAGTTTTACTTAAGCGCTAAGTCACGACAGTTCGCTTTATTGACTTTGTTATGACGTCTTGCATTTGGGCTATCGTGTGCGATATCTAGATATGGCTAGGTACATTCACTTGAGTAGGTGTAAGTTAGTGTGGATCTAGGGTAAAATTATGAATTAACATTGATCTGAAGGCCAATTCTCGTACTTTAAAAACGTTTAAATTCAAGTCACAAACTCATCTCAGCGACAATCAATGTCAATGTACCTAAATTGATTGTTTTTTTGACAGACTGAGACTGAGATTAGAATGCGAACGTTCTTAAAAATATCTTAAGGGCAATTCGAGAATTGTCCCTCAGATATTTACTTAAAATCAAGGGCATATTATTTTTTCATTTGTTTACTCTGATTTGTAAACCGTTGTTAGATTTGTCTCTTTTTAATGACTTTAAAATCCACTGGATGTTTTCTTTAACAAAGGCTACTTTCCTAAGAAGATTACAGTAAGACTTCATTGTAAACTTCTTAAAAGCAGTGTATTCCAACATCTAACCTTTTGTCTGCAACACTTAAGGTCGAGGCAAAAGGAAGTGAAGAATAGAGCCAAAGAAAGCCAAAGCAACTACTAAAAGGAAAAATTTAAAACTTCCTCACGTTGCAAAGATTTTTCCGAAGTTATTTATAATTCAGGAGTTTTACCCAATTCATGTTATCGTGTACATTGCAGGGAAGAGGGACACTATTGTCCGTACGGCAAAAGAGGACGGTGGTGATAGGTAATTCAGACTTTTTTCCTCATTCTATATTGGTTGAGCGCTTTTGTTAGGCTTCTTTCTAAGAATTTATTTCAAACTAACTGGAGTAATCAGAATAATGGTGCTAGTAGACATTTATATTTCTTCAATTAGTTTAATTGTTGTAATCTATAAATATTTCATAAATCGATGTAAAAAATGTGCACGAAGGTTAATTGTAATTAGAATTTTGAGCGATAAAGCTCTTTGCTATGATTTGAAAATGGTTAGTTAGAGTTGTTGAACCAGTTAGCTGCATATTGGAATTTTCAGTAAAATGAGAAATCATTTTCAAAACGAAAACATTACCTAACTTAAAAATATTATGTAAGCTAGTAGTCACGTCTAACATTATTAACTTCAAAAGCGTTTTCTTAAGTAAATGTATTAGGTACTTAATACTACTTACCTATGCATCTACGTCAAAAATGTCATCCCGAAAGATTCATCTCTTTGTACAACAACTTGAGTTTTTTTTCATATTATGTATGTTTGTTTCAGTACCGAGAGTCCTATGGGAGACAACAATATGGAGCCAGTAGAGTAAAAAAAGTATATTATATGCTGAATATAAGTATGTAATTGTTATAACCTCCCTAGTCAAACAATATATAGTAGCTTGTAGCAAATTTGAACATTATTTGTGAACTAAATATTATTTCGACGATGTACGAACTAAAATTTCTAAAATATAAAATGTTGGATTGAATAAAATTGTGAAATTATAGCGTTTGGGGGTCGTTGTTTTTTTCCCACGATGTTGTCTCTTCGTCTTTATGTTTGGCATGAATGTGACATGGATGAATACTGGACCAGCTGACTGTCTCAACTCGATCTACTTTAAATCTTAGTTCCACTAACAATCGTCTTCTCCCTCCCGACCCTTGCTCGAGCCAGCCCGCGCCGCTGAGCCTGTAGCTTTAAATTCGTCCCTAAATCACTCAAATCCTGATCCAGCGAGTCCCTTGCTGCCCTCTTCCAGCGACGCCCTAAGCCGAGGTTCGTACCCCACAGGGGGTGCCCTAGCGTGTAGTCGCTTAGTTTTTAAGTTAGTAAATAAGTTTAAGTCCTGGCTGGAGGCCTTAATTTATTAGGGCAACCACAGGCAAGTCCGTTTAAGCACACGACAACCTCATAGGTTGACCTGCGAGATGCCATTCCAAAAAAAAAAAAACAATTGCTTCTACGACACGATATCCTTCTCAACGCTCTGGTTTTATTCACTCTTCTTTCTTTGTCCAGGCGGTCTTTCTTTGGAATGCGTTCCCTCTGAACATCATTATGGCAAACAGTCGGTTATCTTTTAAAGTAAAAGGCTCGTGAACATTTTCGTGAGAAATTTGTAAAACCATCCCAGCGCTGATTTGCTGGATGCGTTTTCTCTACTACCTATCGTTATTTCTCCTGAAAAAGTTTAATCTGCTTATATGTATGTATGTATCTATGTATAAGTATTTTATTCTTATTTAAGATTTATTTTATTATCCATTTTGTTGCACCTGCCATGTTTTGTCTCTGCCATGTTTTGTCACCCTCAAGTTGACTGGTAGAAAATGATTTACGCATTATGTCCGCCTTTGTACAGTATATTAATATTTGTGCATTAAGTTTTAATATATAAATAAATATATAGAGGTCTGCATAATCCTTCCTATTTAACTGATAGAAAGGATTCCCACGAAATCTACTATTTGTCAAATACATGAAAGATCGCAAATCCATCAACAAATTCAGCTAACCATTTTAACATTCTAAAACCCAGATATCGACTGCTTCGCCTCGGCTATAAACTATATGTAACAAACTGCTTGACCCCCATACAACTGATCTTAAAAAAACATTGTAAGCAAAGAGCAATCTACAATGAGTCATACAATGCATTTACAAGTACGATCGTCTAAAACAACTGCACGCGTTATTTTGTTTACGTACACTTATGTACAAACTTGTACTATATAGGAAAATTATGTTTAGTACACGGGCATTCGGAACTGTTCGCTTATGCATTCAGACTCTAAGACGATTTCATAAAGTTTAGAGAGCTCGTTGAGCACTTTCACAGAGTTAAGCGGAATGAACGCGAGCCCGAGCACTATTTGATTTGGACGGAATTGAAAATTTTGTTCGCGACTGTACTTTCCATGGATTTTAACAAGATGGCCGGTTGTCTGTTTATGGATTATCTGTGTCTTGTGTGGGCGTAATAACCAGAATCTTGTGAATTGTGAATATTGGAAACAAAAGGTCCTCGTACCTACCTACCTACTAAAACAGTCTCTGTAAATAGAAAATTTTCCTCCCAATAATATAATTTATTTTCAGATGTCGGCATAAATGTAAATTCTGGAATATTCAGAAAATAAAATATCTTAGATTAAACCCACAACGAAAATTCCATTCCGCATTTTCCATTTCACGGTCGGGTGTATTTTCTCAAATATTTTCAATTCGCGGCTCGCAATAAGCGGAAATTCTGGTCCAAAACTGTAGGTTTTTAGATATCTTACTAGGTACTTATTGTTAGCTACAACCAGAATGGGTAGGATAATACCGAGAGTGGCTCTCTGTCTGCCAGACCTCCGTAATTCTATTCCCCGTGATGTTTCCAAGAGGCAGTCAGCATCGATTTCCTCCCCCATCCACTTATCAGTACCTACACTTTTTTGGTTTCTCGATAAATTCGAGTGGGGATCATCTAGTTAGTAAGTTCGAGACTCGCAGAATGGTGCTTATGGTTAAAAGTTTTGAAAGTCTGTGTTTCTCATGGTTTTTATTACTTTGTATTGGAATTGGTACCTATACTTATACGAAAAATATATTTTTATTAATAATGATCATTATGTGGATGGTCAGGTCTATCTTCCTTGGTAACACTATCAAGGTGACAATCATGTGGCTTTTCCCGTAGCTCATCGCTCTCAAATGTTTTTCGATAAACCCTCACAAAACACTTCAAGATCCCTAATCAACATACAAATTAAATAAAAGAATCAACTTTAAATTAAAGACAGCCAGCCATAATTGAAACTTAGTCTCGGCAAATAATTTCTCTAATTTGATTATATTTCGTTGAAAATTAATAAAGGACGTGCGTCGCGTTCAAAGTCGCGCCGGCAGCCATGACGACTCCCTCAATTCGTCCGGCTGTTCCCAAATTATAGCGCCTTATTAATTATCGCGGTTAAATAATTATAACGTGCCGCCTGCGAAACTTTCCTACCAAATTGAACTTCGCCAGGAATGAAATAATTATACTTCGATAAATTATGCCCCCGAATGACAGGAGCGAGTTGCTGAAGTTAAGTTAATAGTTGGGCGCGCTCGACCACTGTCTTTATTAGAGCAAAATAACGGAAAAGTGGCATTCACCGACGCAGCGCACGTAACTAATATTAATTTTGGGTTTATTGAATAATACGTGACCCACATAACCAATCTGTACACACTACACTTGAAAGAGGTTCCGCAAAATTGCGTCCTCACAAGCGGATTGAGTCAATTATTTCTAATAGAAGGTGTTTCCCGACCTGCAGACCTTTTTCCGAAGGTCTAGTTACATAATCACTGTCCACTTTAAGTGTCTCGAACTGAAGTTATATGAGAGGAGCGTCGTGCAGAAATCAATAAAGTTACAATAATAGCGGTACCTGACCCCTTTAAGAGACACAAAACGTCCGAAACAATTTTGTGTAATGTGAAAAATTCCGATGAGGGTGTTCGGAGTTCGCCTGTTGAGTACTTAATGACGTTAAGCGTCCTCAAACGCGACAGGGTTAAAAGCTTGTATCGTAAAAGCGTACATGTCAAATAACAACAAGAGCCCTTCGTGAGAGATGAAAAAGTAAATTATGAAGTTGGTGGGACCGTCAGCACCTATTTACCATGGAACTTGTGGAAAATCACAACAAACGACGGGAAAAGCGGTTTTTAACGATGTCTGACGAACGACAAGCCTACCCCCCGGAAACCGCGCACCGCGCCCTCTGGCGATGCCTGCCTGCGCTAAGCATATAACTTGTAATTCCAATTTCATCTTTCTTGTTTCTACACTCTGAAACTTTTGTATAACCCACTTTATAACGAATCATCATAAATAATTTCAAATACAACCTAGCCATAATTGAGGTTTGGATACAAATGTTTGTTCAGACCCGTGCCTGAAAGCTTTCTTGCACAAAGGGTTATCAGTATTTTAACAGCAAAATATTAAGAAAACGATATACGAGTTGCTTACCTGAAGACTGTCGACCCCCAATAATACGGTACTCCCAGTAGTTGTTACTCGTCTTTGTTTATTATTCTCATCAGCACCGTAATAAGAAAGGGACATGAGGGCAAACGTCGTTTGACAAAATAGTTCTTTATCACTTTCCTCTTAAATTAGTCATTCTGTGTACGGAACCCAAAATGAGCGTCATCGAATTGAGTGGCTCACGTAGTCTGTATCAATTTGTAGGGACGTGCCCGAGATGGCAATAGTGTGCCACCGACCAAATTAGAGCCTCATTCTTTTATCCCACGGTAATGATCGCCGTTTAATTAAACTAATGAGGTATCTGTAAAGGTTTTATTAATTTTGGTACGCCATTTAGTAACCACTAATGGAGGGACAGCCTTCTATTGAACGATTTGTTGCTCATTATATCGATTTATCGGAGTGATTACGTTCGATTGCGCAGGTAAGCGTTGAGTTGTGTACATTTGTGTTGCTAATGGGAATTTTGTGAGTTATTAACTGTAGGCCGATGGCGATTGGAAATACATCAAAATTGCAAATTTAGGAAACTGAAAATTATGAGCAAAATTTAATGGTTCACATAAGGCCATTAGCGTTTGTCATTTATTATGGCTAATCAGTGTACAACATTTCTGGCGCTTTGGTTTTCATGAATATGTAAGTAAGATAAGGAGATATTATTATTTTTTATAATGCCTACCTATAAAGAATGAATTTCAAATCTATACGAGCATTAATATACACTACGGTTAATAAGCGTTAAGAAATCTAAACAATTGTGTAATCAGAAAAAAGTTCAATCAAACAATACTCGTACAACTGCCTCTACAGAAAATCTACAGAAACCAGTGAATGAACTCCAATAAATATTGAACAAAGGGACTTAATTTGCAAAGGGTTGAAAGTTGAAGTTAAGACGAGTTTTCATCGATAATAATCTTGAATTCTTGGACCTGGAACAAACGAGTTCAAATCTAGGAACAGATAAGAACTTTGCAGCACTTGATATAAACTTTTAAAGCCATGACTCAAAGAAAATGGCCAGGACCACAAAGACAAAGCTATAAACATGGATCTTGATAATAATAATAATATGGCCGACGTCTTGTGGCTCACAGAAGTGGCTGTTAATAAAGTTTACGGTATTTTAGGAATATTTATTTTGAAATTGAACTTGGATTTTATAAAATAGAAGTTTGGGGAAAGATGTTGTCCAGATTTTCATCTGTCACGTGAAGCACTATTATCAAGTATATGACGCGACTAGAACAGTGAAAATTTCGTCGACTGTGGTTTTGAAAAAGATGTAACATAACACATCACGCCTTGTTTCCCCGAAGGGGAGGGCAGAGGTGTACCCACATTCCGCCAGTTATGTTTAAGTCCCATGTAATAGGAAGATAGGAAGTGCGTAGTGAAAAACTAATTTGGTAACGAGATAGAGTTTTTTAAGCAAAAGATCATCGTTAGAAAACTTACTGAATCGCCATGTTGTCAGAATGTTAATGATGAAGGAGGAAATTGGCATGAAACTTTTAATTGTCAATTATGTAGACTTGTTTCTAAATCATGAATCATTGTGCTACCTCTAGTCTTAAGTAAACGTACTGCGTCTGGGAAACAAACCGTCATATTCATAATAATGCCATTCGCTTTATAAACCTATTTAGGCTATCGAACTGTTTTGTTCCTTTCTGTTAAATAAAAATGAAGTTTGACAGAAAGGGACGAAACAGTTCGATAACTAAAATAGGTTTTGAAAGTCAATTGTTTTTATAAGAATAAGACGGTAAGTGTTTATCAAATTGACACTTAAACGTAAATTTGCCGTGTAAAATTATTGTGATATGAATTTACCGTCAATTTAAGTTAGTACTCATTTAGATAATTAATTATTTTATTTGAGTTTACCTCACTAGAAAATAAGAGCTAAATTTTATTAATCAAGAAGGCTATTTTAAAGTTCCCAGTATTAATGTCGTAATTACCGCGAGATGGCGCTGCAGTGCACCGCCTTAACGCGAATATTTGGCCAAACGCGGTAGCAATTAATATTGCCTTCTGGCGATCTTCGCATTAATTTAACTTCACAATACAAAGTTGGCGTATTGCGCGACTAAATAGAACCATGAAGGAGCGTAGAGTAGAACAGGTAGGGCTTTTAATATGATTAATCGTTCGGTTGTAATGGGTTATATTGAGAACATAATAGATACTAAGAGACAGCTGAGTGACTAGGAATGTGATTAATATAGGCCTTCTCGTGGTTATGATTGGAATTTTCTATTTGTAATATTAATATTGCTAATTAGCAATAATTTATTAGTGATTTTTTCCACTCTTCTGAAAGTAAAAGGGACACAAATAAGCTCTCAAACGTATCTTGTGAAAAAGGTGCTTACTCAGAAGCCTTTTAAATTAACAAAACGTAATCCATCCGTTCTTCAAAGAAACATTTGGCAGATAAAACCACCTTTACCTATATCCTCTTCATATTGCCTTAAATTTTTTTTACAGCTGATGCACAAGTTGACCGTATTATTTCTTCCCGGTGATTACCTGTCAGGCGGAACGTGGATGGCCACCGCATCAATACGCAGTGACACCGGTGACACTATGATTGATAGGCCATCAACTATCATGGGTTTATTGGCAAACTTCGATTACTTTGCTGCGTATTTTTTGTTACTGCCTGTAAGAGCCAAGTAAAGTCAGTAGCACGTAGTAGTTACGCTAGTATTAGATTATCTGTGCTAGTGTTATGATTTTGCTAGGTACAAAATAAATTAAAAAACCTATACAAACACAAAACCTCAAAAAACGGCTGAACAGATTTTATTCTTTCTTTTTCCTTTTTTTTACTAAGAAGACTCTTGTTAATAAAGTCACCTTTCAACCAAAACAAAAACTAACAGTTTGGGAATTACGATTCCGCAGACAGAAATACACGTTAAGAGTGTAATATGTATCATCAGTGGTGTATTTTAAGATTTAGCACCCTGGGCCTATAAGGTTTGCCGCCCCATAAATTAACGAAATAAAATCGAGCATTGTGTTGATGTGGGCTGAGAATGATGTTAGGGAACGCAAAAACCATTTTTTTTCCATGGACTGATTGGCTAACATATTCTTCAATGTTACTGTCATATTAAAGAATTGGGTCAAGTCAGCTTCTACAGGGTGACAGGGAAATTCGACCTATTCCTTGAAAGGGGTTATACTAGAGGTCATTCATAAGAAGCAAATTAAGTCTCGTAAAGTAGGGGTCAAAACTGGATGGTTACCGAGCCGTGACGGTTCTTCGACTTTTTACTGAGTACCTTCTATTTCTGAGAGTGTGCGTTTTGGGCAAAAATTTTTTTATGATCACCAATTTTTAAGTTAAAAAAAAAGTCTCAAATTAAATGTTTAGAGTGGAGTAGTTTTTTCATAATTAATTGTTTTTGGTAACAAGTCAAAATACTTTGAAAAAAATCGAAGAACAGGTACAGCTAGGTAACCAACCTCTGGTTCTAACCTCCCAATAAAGCCAAATTATGCGTCCCCATAACGAATTGACAGCTATGTGTTTGACAGGGATAGATAGAATTGTACTTAATGTATGTTTGAAAATGTCTTTTTTTGTATAGTAACAGAGAATAACTTGCTACACTGTTCGAGAAAGACTAGTTGTGTAAAAATCTTACTGTGAAAACTTAGGTAAAGTGAGTTTGAAGTAAGTTATCATGCCAAGTGACATATAAAATTTTACTGTCTATCACCAGTAGCGATCTGTCTTAGGTTATTGGGTTTGGTCGTAAGAATAGCTGAACTGTTTAAACGTAGATAATTTATTATTATTTTAAGTACGGAAAACTAACGTTCCGCACTGCAATTTGTCACCGCAATGCAAAGATATGCGTAATGCTTATTCAGTATTTGAAAATGCTTCCATCAAATCCTTTTGTTTAATTTCATGAGACGTCATTAATTGTTTTATAGGAAGACATTCTTCTTGTAGATCATCCGCGAGATCAATCGGGTATACTCTTATAAGTTTTCGCATTCACTCTTACTTCTGCTTCAGACATTGTTTCCAATTTGCATAAACATTTACACATCATACGAAGTTTTGCGCTTCCTTAGCAAGCCCAACAATTATAAGTCGCTTATTGAGAAGAAGGTATTAAACCTGAAATGGTCACGTCCTTGTAACAAATCTTCTCCCTCGCGACACTCATCGTCTCGTTTCTTTCTCTTCAAAATTTATTGTCTTGTGACTGTTTCTGTATGCTTCTGAGGATTTTCTTTTACCAGAATCTTCAAAAGTATCAAAAGATTCCCGTTGATTTTCACAAAACTAATGAGTGACTTGTAAGGCCTGGACGTCTGAGTCGAGACCTTGTAGAATTTTGGAAATCACCTACATCAAATTGTTTTAATACAGGTCTCCTAAATTCCGATAATATGACAGTTTCAAATTAATTTAGTTGAGCCAATAGCCCTAATAACTTCAAGAGCTGTTATTATTTGGCTCCAATCTCTATCAAGGCTGGTACAAGCATCGTCTCTCCCTGACCATCGCTCTCGCTTATGGATATGAACAAAAACGACACGAGTAAACACCTCGAGACATTCAGACTATTCCGGAGTCGTGACGGTGTCCGATGACACGCCGCACCCCGCCACCGGTCAGTAAGCGATAGCCTCTCGTCTTGATGTCTATCAAACTTACAACCAAATGAGTTTGAGTGTTTGTTAATTAGGTAGGCTTTTTAAAAGTTCTTCAGGCATATAAAGTCAAAAAGAAAGGCGCTCAAAGCTGAACACCAGGTGCGGCTTGCTCCGACCCTCGCAGCCGACCGCCCCGGGCTATGGCCCTTTTAGGCCTAGGGTAAATACGCCCCTGGGTGCGCTTCTTTTACCGTCGGGGTTGTCCCCGACATTATGATTAATCTGAAAAAGGGTAATCATAATGGTGCTGTTTTCGATGTTCATTTGTTTCAAAGTGATAATAGCTTAATGTAATTTGGAATTCTTGTTAATAAGAGAACTAATGACCCGCCCTTGCTTTGCGCAGGTGCTGTCTACTGATGTGGCAGCAAATAGATATTTCTGTGCACCTTTCGGAATAATTGCTCTAAATGATTTTGAAACTCGCATCAAAATAAGGACAGGCGCGAGCGAAGCAGTCGATTAAAAGTACTGTATGTGTTAATCCAGGTTATTTATTTTGTGTGTGCTAAATTTTATCCAAATCCATTCATCTGTTTTTTCGCCAATCGAAACATATTTCCAAAAAAATTGACAAAAATTCTTCGTTTCTAATTTATTATAATAATAAATATAGAAGAAGATGACAAATATTTTTTTATGAATTAATTTTACATGAAACGTTAAAGCCTTTTTTTTCTGAAATGCTCTGTAACCACAGATTGTTTCTTTTGTTTGCACAATGAGAATTTTTACTACAACAAAAACTACAACTACTAATTTGTAGAGGTGCCTTATATCTTCTTAACTACCAAACTAATTACAGCTACAACTTTATTCGCCGTAATCTCTCGGAGTCGCAAAACTAACTTTTAAACATAGACATGCATTTAATTCCCTTCCTGTAATTAAATACATTTTGCACAGTAAAGAGTTTTCGTCGGCGAAGCGAAGTCGGATTGAACTGAAATCAACGTTCTTATTTAATGAGGCCCGTTGCCTGGCCGCCATTTTGGGTATTAATTAAACAAAGCGGTTTTTGTTCGTAGTTTAATGCGTTTGCGTTCCAGTATGAATATTAGCCTATGTTATTACCTAGGTCAGGGTCTATCTACTACTCCTACCGTTATGGCGTGAAAGCGTAACAAACAAATTTACTTTCGCATAACAGGGCTACAGTTTTTTCGGAAGGTTCCTGTTTCGCATAAGGCGGGACGAAACACCCGGGTGTCACCATTGTGTGGATCGCCCGGAGGACACGATGGAGCACACGGTGGAGGTCTGCCTAGCTTGGGCGGAGCACCGCAGTGTCCTCGAGGAGGCGAACGATCTCTCGCGTCTGTTCCTGGTCCAGGCCATGGTACGGAGCGTCGGGAATCGCAAGCAGATTCCCGGCCACCGTAGGCGCGGGCTTGCCGACGGCGAGCAATGGGTAGCTCGCCATCCGCTAAGGACCAGGCCTGGGTCGACGGCGCGTCGTGTTCCACGCGATGTCAACACAAAATGACGGGGTCCGATAGGGCCGACGCCTCAGGGTCGCGGGTAATTCCCGAAGAAACCGTTCCCTGGCACAGGCAACTGAAGGAACACGGGTGGGTTTTAGTCAGTAAAATTCTGACACGCCCTCCCGCTCCACCCATAGCGGGAGAAGTCATTTGATGATTTCGCACTCTTTGCCAATTATGGTGATTTTCAAAATCTAGGAGGTTGTGGGTGTATGGCAATATCAAACTTTTGCAACATACCTAATAACTAAAGCCACTAATTTTGTATTTTAATTTTTAGTAAAAAAAGTCGGTTACAAGAAACGAAACACAAATTAAAAGCGGTAAACGTAAAATAATTATAGTACATACTAATTACATAAGTAAAATCAACCAATGTTGCAATGATAAAAATTATTTGTTTTTAATAACTTGCTACATCGGTATCTCGTCGCCAGATACAGAAATGTCAAAGTGCGTTTTTCGAGTTTACTCGAAGTTATCGGTCATGTTAGGCATTATAATAACGTCAGATTCGTAGACAAATTTCGACAAATCTCTCTATTTGTCGAAATTTGTCGCGCCGGTCATGTTAGCCGTGCAGATAACTATTAACAGTGAGAAGTCTTGGCGACCTACTTTACATGAAACGTTTTTGGTAGGATAACATTTATTTTTGTAGGGTGCTCTATTATTTGTATTCTAGCGATGACATTGTACTGATATTACACAGACATGTTAAAATCATTACCTAGCATAGTCGGGTAAATAAGGTATTTCTTGCATGCCAGCAGTTACTTTCTTCATAACCAACGAGAAAATGTGTAGGTAGAAAAAAAACACTTATATCATGAACAAAGATCTAAAAAATAATTAAAATGACTAGATCTTGAATTAGTTCTTCTGATCCACTAATTAAATAAAAAAGCGTTGAGCGTTTTGTTTAAATTAATTAAAATTTATACACAACTAAAAAGCTCGGCACGCTTTTTGTTTTAATCATTGGATATAAAGGAAGAAGTAATAGTTAAGTCAATTTAATAATTTTATACTCTTTAGTGCCTTATCTATTGGACTCGTCAAAACGAATCATATGAGCCCAAACTCGTGCGGTTCACTAGTAGCCACTGAAGAGTTCTACTATCCACCTCCTGGCGCCATCACCAGACCCTCAACACCAAGTTCAATATATTGGACACATCAACACGAATCATGACTCCAAACTCGAGGTTTATACTAGTAGCCACTGAAGAGTTCTACTATCCACCTCCTGGCTCTATCACCAGACCCTCAACACCAAGTTCAATATATTGGACACATCAAAACGAATCATGACTCCAAACTCGAGGTTTATACTAGTAGCCACTGAAGAGTTCCACTATCCACTTCCTGGCTCCATCATCAGACCCTCAACACCAAGTGCAATATATTGGACTCATCTAAACGAATCATATGACTTCAACCTCGCGGGGTTTGCTAGTAGCCACTGGATAGTTCCACTTTCAACCTTCTTGCTCCATCATCAGATCAACTCCAAAATTCCAAATTATAGTTTTGTCATCTAAAATACGTATACAAACAAAGTTTCATTTCGATACGACTATTAGAAGTAGGTTAAAATTGACTTCTATGATTTTATTACATTGCTATTTTAAAATTATACAAAAAATATGTATGAGACCCTCACAGCAAGCACTTTTATTTGATATGTCGCGCGGTACAGTTTGATCCTATAAGGGTTCCGTTTTTCATTAGGACGTATGGAATCCTAAAAATATCAAGTATATTTTTCTTTTAAGTGTTGTGCAATGTATTTTATTTTTATTTATTATCTTCAGGCTGTTTGAACCGTTATGTAAATTTTACACATAAGTGGAAACTTATAAGCTTTCGTCTAAATATTACTTCTGACTAATTAAATGTGTTCGCTGTAAGTTTTCTTAAAATAAAGAAAAATAATAACTTGTACCTATGTGTGGTGCAAACTGTAAATTTATGTTAAATTTAATAACCAAAATAAAATAAAGTAATTCATCATTTTACCCTACAATTTCATTCCCAGCCTTACAAAATGGTATGCGTAGGTAAGTGGTGGTGTATTGTAGCGGATGTCAGGCAACTTTGGCCCGTATTCACGAAGTTCCTAACTATTACTAATTAAACTCTTTGCTTCAACGCTGCAGTATCGTGGATTCAGCTTTGCTTGGAATTTGCTCCGTAAGACTGTGTTATTAAAACAATCAACTGTTCGTTCAGCGTTTTTATGAAACGCTGATTCTATGTAATAATGGTTGGTTGAGTTATCAATGGTTTATTTATACAGCGTGTACTTATCAGAAGGGTGTGGACCACATTTTAGAGTGGGGAACAGGCCATCAAATTGAACAATCTTCCACCAACATCGTAGTTACGAAAAAATAATCAGCTGTCTTCAACAAAAACTCAAAACTTTAATACCCACAGGACCCAAATGTATCGGGACATTTGGGTCCTGTGGGTATTAAGTTTTATACGGGACCGCTGAATAAATTAAAGTTTCAAGTGTAATGTGATTTAATAGAGGTGTAGCTGAAAACGAATGATTGTTACTAGTAATTTACCTAATGATTATCAAACAAAATTAGTACCTAAATAAATAATTTAGGGATTGATGCCTATTCTCTTGTACACCGAACTAAACTAGCTAAACTATCACTAATATTCCTTACTGTTTACTATGAGAATCTTGAAGCTATTCTGCAAAAAAAAAGTCTAAATTTAAAAATGATTTTGACACAAATAAAACCGAATTTGACAATCGCGAGTCCACGCGTTTTTTTTCTTCTTCTGGTTTCGCAACGTCTTTGTTAGAGCCGCAGGCAGCCTGGGGCCGGCTCGACGTGTTTTATATGGAAGTTTTTACTTTTTGTATGGAAAATATAAAATAAAAATATCTACATGTAGTTTTGAACTCATCCACCCCGACAATAGTGTCGCTTTCGACAGTCCCGATAAGGCTGAATGTCTTGCTGACAGCCTAGAGTCCCAATGTTCTCCCAGCTCTCAACCAGTAGACCAAGCTCACCTGAACAAGGTTGACGCTGAAGTCGAACGGAGAGCCTCCCTACCTCCCGTCGAAGACCCTGATGATCCTCTGCCTCCCGTCACTCCAGACGAAGTGCACGACATCATTAAAGGGCTCCACGCCCGTAAGGCCCCCGGTTCGGATGGTATTACCAATAAGGTATACAAACTCCTTCCTGCCCCGCTAATAATGCTTATGACCGCCATCTTCAATGGCGCCTTGAGCAACAACATCTTCCCACAAGCATGGAAAGAAGCCACCGTCATCGGTGTCCCAAATCCAGGCAAGCCAAAGACTGAGCCCTTCAGCTACCGCCCTATTAGCTTACTCAATGTTCTCGGCAAAATCTACGAGAGGCTTATTTATAAGCGTCTCAAAGACTACGCCGAAGCAAAGAGCCTCATACCCAACGAGCAGTTTGGTTTACGAAGCCAACACTCGGGCACCCAACAGGTCCACTGTGTCGTAGAGCACTTATGCGCTGGTCTGCAGCGTAACGCAACGACGGGTGTGCTATTCTTCGACATAGCGAAAGCCTTCGACAAAGTCTGGCACAACGGCTTGATATACAAGCTTTACCAACTAGGAGTGCCAGATCGTCTCGTGCTCATCTTACGAGACTTTTTGTCGAATCGCACCTTTCGCTATCGCATCGAGGGAGCACTCTCGTCCCCTCATCCTATTCGCGCCGGTGTCCCTCAGGGTTCCGTACTATCTCCTCTCGTATTCACGCTGTTCACCAGCGACATCCCAAAAAGTAAAAAGGCTCAGTTGGCTCTCTTCGCCGACGACACTGCCTTTTACTATACCGGTCACTGTCCCAATGCTATAGCTCGTACTCTCCAAACCTCCGCAAACGTCTTAGGCGCTTGGTTCCGGAAATGGAGAATCGAGGTCAACCCCGATAAGAGTCAGGCGGTTCTCTTCTCGAGACGTCGTCGAGTCCCACCCCCCCTTCCCAGCCCGATCACTATGTACGGCAAGCCAATCCCTTGGGAGAAGCAAGCCAAATACCTAGGCGTGATCCTAGATCAAAACCTTACCTTTAAGGCTCATATTAAGACGGTTCACGCGCGCGCCTTCTTCGCTCTTAGCAGGCTCCACTTTGTACTGACAGCCCGTAGTAAACTGTCACTTAAGTGCAAGCTGCGCATCTACACCGCAGTCATCCGTCCCATCATGACCTATGCCTGCGTTGTATTTGCGCACGCTCACCCACGTCATCTCCATAAGATGCAGACCCTCCAGAACCTTTTCCTCAGAAAGGTCACGGGTGCCCCCTTCTATGTCCGTAATATCACGTCGACCTTAAAATGCCTACCATGACCCAGGCGTTTGACCGGGCATGCTGTCCAGGCATGAAGTTCCTCGTTTTGAGCGCGGTGTGCGAAGGCGCTTCGTTGTGGTGGAGCAGTAGCCCGCGGAGCCCTGTGTTTGGTCGATTATTGCTCACAACAGAGAAAATTTCTGCCAAACATTTGGTAGTATACCATTCAGCGTTGATGCTTTTTTGGTGCCGTAAAGGCATACCAAGTAGCCAGTCAAACTGAAAAAGCTCGCCATCAAAATCTTTCCCCCGCTTCTAGATCACTTCACTTTGGTAGGCTTTGATTCATTTTGAAACACCCTAACCGTAGACTGGCGCTTCGTTTCTGAATAGTATTGATAAATCCAAGACTCATCACCTGTAATGATGTCAAAAACACGCCGAGACGAGCCTGCTTCAAATTTGTTTATCATATCACGGCACCATTCCACCCGGGCCTGCTTCTGAGCATCGGTGAGGTTGTGTGGCACCCAGCGTGAAACTTTCCTCCTCACACGTCGTGTAGAATTTCGTGAAGGCTTCCCGATCCAACCTGCAGTATGTGCTGAACCTCTTGATACGTAACTCGCCTGTTGTCTTGGATAAATTTTTTCCACCACTGACCACTGACCACTTTTAAAGTCTATTGTCGTCTGGTTTCAGGCGACACTTGAAATAGTAAAAAATCATAGCGCGAAAATGCTCCCGGCGCAGATTCATTTTTCACGATAATTTAAATTAGCTCGCAAACAATGTAGAGGGAAATCATATTTCTAAAAAAGACTACAACGGGCCAGTCTCTCATCCATAAAAACTTTTTTTCGCAATACTTTTTGAGTGGCCTGGTATATGGATGAAATCGTATTTTTACTTAATTAAAGGGGATATTTTAAATCGAAACTCCCCAGACTAAAGATATATTTTCACGCTTTTCGCGATTTCCATGTGATCATGTGCGGCGGCCAGCCCTTAATAACTTCTATTGGCAAATCTGACAAAGAAATTGTGGCCCTAAATCTGAAAACTCAGATTTAAACTTTTCTTTTGAGAATATTCGGGATGAGTGAAAGGTATTTTGTGCAATAGTGTAACATGTCCTGTGACTATATAAATATCTGACGGGTTGATGGAGACGTTTTTGAAGATTTTCCTTTATTCAGAAGTTTAAATTACCAAACACTTGAATGTAATGATTAACTGGCAAATTTGAAGCGTCATCAGGGTACACCCTAAACATGGTTGATTATTTTAAAAAAATACTTTGACACTAAGTTAACAATATATTTGTTAAACATCCTTATTTTACGGGCTATCCAACTAGCTACGAGTATTAATGTGTGAAAATATATTCAACGGTGCCCGTAATTTTTGTTTAAGCTGGCAAAGATAGAAAACAGTACGTACAAAATTGACAAAAAAAAAATTGCACAGCCATCATAGCACTTTTCTGTTCGACATTTTATTGTTACTAGGGGCGTTATCAGTAACGATATCGAGTGCAGAGGTTCTTGCACTCGATATCGTTACTGATAACGCCCCTTATTCTTAGTGGTAGTTCGTTTTTGTGAGTTTTATTAAATCGGCCTCAAAACTTGTACTTAGGCCGCCAGCTTCAAGTTACCTAGATTAAATAAAAGACATGAGACATATTTATTTGTAACCGACTTCAAAAAGAAGGAGGTGAGGGGATTCCGGGGGTGGATTTGGACAAATCCGAAACTATAAGTTGCTCCGAAAAATACTCAAAATAGGCTCGGGGCCGAATCGACATTCGATTTTTTTGTTAAATGTTTTTTTTGGGATTTAGACAACCACTCACGTACACGAATTGACAACCTCCTTATTTTTGATGTCAGTCAAAAATAAAACTGTCTCATGGCTTTTATTTAACTTAGTTATAAAAATCACAAAAACTAACTATTACCAAGAATCAGGGAAGCTATGAGTACAGTTGTCGAGCGCAGAGGTTCATAATAACAATAAACCCAGAAAAGTTTTATGACGTAAACACATTGAAATTATCGTTATTCTATGAATACCAGCTATGAAAAAAATATAAAATGAAAAAAGTACATTCAAGTGTTTGGTATTTTCAAACTACAGAATGTCGTGAAATCTTCACAAACCTGTTAGTTTGTAATTAAAATAGTAATCGAAGCTATTGGGTCCCTTGATTTAGGGATAAATGTAAAATTATGACCACTTTTGGGTAATTTTCTGAATTGACGAAATTTCGTCATGTTTCCCTAAAGTCTCCATCAATCCGTCAGATCACACTGAGTGGTCAGTCTCCGTGAGTTCACTATCAGAACATGCAACACTATTGCACAGAATAACTTTAATTTGTCCTGAACATCCTTTAAAAAAAGTTAAAATCGGACTTTACAAAGTCGTCACATTTAGGAAAAGCCCACAATTTCTTTGTCAGATTTGTCTGTGTGAGTCAATACGGGTTAGGCTGCACATAATCGTATGAAAATCAACGGCTATGAAGATTACTTTACTTTCGGTCCTTTTTCAAAATCTGAAAGTGGGCTTCTGAACACAGGGCTCCTATCCGAAACTTTTCACATTTATATTTTCGGTGATCTCTCCTCATGCCGCACCTACTCAGCCGTCAACTTTTCGGCCTCCATAATGCTCGCTCAAAAACTCTCTGGGCTCCTCGTCCATAATACAAACAGGGAAAATATTATAAATGAACATAACATAACTACCCTTAAGTGACGTCATTAGAGGTACAAACGGTGCGCGGCCTTACGGCATCTGTCCCTCTGCCGACGATTAGCGAGATGTTTTATAGCTAGGCTATGAGTGAGTGCGACGAGTAGCATGACTGCCTAGTCACTTACTGATATGCGTATGTATCAAGCCAGAGTCTGTCCACGAGTGTTCGGCCCGCGAACGGCTGGCGAGAACGAGGTGTTGTCAGCTATTAACTCTTCATAATTATATGTATGTCTTCTACTGACACGTAAACTTCATTTAGCGAGAATTTAGTCGATAGCTAGTCGCTTCCCCGTCAACGGTGGGACAGGTACCCTAAGAAATACGCCTACAACCTTTTCCTTATATTGTAGTACAGGAAGATAAACAAAAACAAAAAGAACAGACATATTGTTTTGACAGTAAAGCCGGGTCAACGAAAGTTCTCTATGGCACGGATTTCGGCTTTCATTTTCCTGTAGTGTCTTTTGTTCAAATTAATTCCTAGTACAGTTTTGTATGAGATTTGTTCTTAATGCTGTGAAAATACATCAATCAGATTTTGTTAGTCGATTCTATTGCTTAGCGTGTTGGTTAAAACAATGAACAATTATTATTATTTGAAATATAATTATATTTATTTGAACAAATTTCGGCATAATCTGACTCGTACTTAGGTACGTCAGTTTTGACGTTTTAAAACAGTATTGAAACCACATAACTTTATGCATTAGATGCAAACCGCAAGTGTGAAAACACAATACTAGTCCACAAAAGTATAGCAATATTAAATATTAAATTGAAAATCTCAAAACGTAATTTTCAGTAAAAGTAAACACTCTGTTTAGACAACGTACCTTCGTACCTTGTCGTTTATGTGTAACGATTTTTTATTTTAGGTAAATATGTAGAATACGTTAGTAACAGAGCGTCGTGATAGTTTGCCCTAATTGAAAACGTCGCTTTTCAATGTTTAAGGATTCAAGTTTATTGAATCATTAACCTAGGGATCCAATTCTACAGTGTGTTCAAATTTTGAATTTCATATGTAAGCTGTCACGCCCATTACGTTTTATTTTATTTGCTTGACATTCATTGTATTTGTTGGCATATTGACGTACTGTTCTTCTTCCCAGCAAAAGCACTAGGAAGTGGTTGAGGGCGGGCGTTTTGGGGGACGACTGTCTTATGTAACTTTGACGTTCGAAAAGTGCTGACTCTCAGCCTAGTTTGAATAAATGCCTTTTGATTTAGATTTTGATACACATAACATACTATGACGCCTGTAATAGCTGAAGGGTTAGGCAGAGGCCCACATTTCACAAGTTATCATAATGACAATGATGCTGTGTCTAAATCTTTTTCCAGAAGTACATATTGAACGAATGATAAATAGCTGAAAACTGTCGCGTTAAAATAAGTGAGCAAACAAATTCAGTACGATCGTTTACTGAGCGAACCTCCAGGGAAATTTGCGGCGATCCAATCGGCCATATACAGCTCATATTTCTGCATTACGTGCCTATGCGTTATGAGCCGATTTCAACTAACTTCAGGCTTTGTCCCGTTCGGCAATCAGCAACCTAATTTCATTTGGTTTAATTGCTGTTTTTATTTAGATATTTGTGTTTGTAGAAATCTTTGTTGAGGTTTGTGAGTGCAGCATCTATGTGCATTTGATTACGCTCTCTTATAATTTCTAAAGTGGCGATATTATGAAGTACATCCACGTCCATAAAATATATAGAAATTTGTGCACGTTATAACGTTATCGTGGACGGAAATGCGTCTTCATATGTTTTCATTCATTTTAATTCCATTTGTTATCGAAATGACGTGACATGAAAGTCGTCAAAAAATTGTTGTCTGTTTGATTCCTGTTTTGGCTTGCAATAATAGCGTATACGCTATAAACGCGTTAGTTTGGGCTATTAGTAAACTATAGTTTGGGAAACGGTTAATTAAATACCACATATTGTTTTCTTTTATGTTGCAATAAAGATTTTTAATGTTTTTCAGAGTAACAGAGTATAACTTCATGGGATCGTAAATGCTATAATTTATAGATATGGCAAAACCTCGTCTCCTACCCTACAATTTATGTTTGTGAATTGTAACAGGTAAATAAGTACATAATGTAATGCTCCTACGTAACACCTACAAGGCTTCTGTCTTGACTGAGTAGTGGATACTTTATATTAAATCTCTTCCTTGTCAAAGAAGTCGACAAAAAACCTAAGGAATTCTTAAATAACGTGAACGTAAGGTGTGCGCATGAGCTTTCATTATATTACCAAATAGAAGCGAATATGGAGACTTACTAAATCAAAAACAAGTTTTTTTTTTTTTCTGGGCTGAAAATCAGTTTTTAAACGTTTAAATAACATAAGACAGTGCTCCAAAACGCCCGCCCTTCACGATTTCCTAGTGCTTTAGCTGGGTCAAATAAGTGGCGAAACAAACTCCCTAGCAACAAATAGGTAGACGGACGAATTATTAAGGTATGGATATACTGCTGGGCTATAATAATAGTAATATCAGCCAATTATTGTCCCAATGCAGCGCAAAGTCTTCATACAGAGAAGGCACGAGCATTGATCATCACACTTGCTCAAGACGGGTTGGCAATTTCAGACAAATTTTTACTAAAAGTCCAGGTTTCGTCACGAGGTTTTCCAAAGTCAGTAATGTCCAAGATTAACTCAAGAAGTACATATGTATTGAAAATAGGTAACATTGCTACTGTAGGTAGGTGCGTGTCAGATTTATTTTCTACTTGCTATCGGTCTGTTTCCTACGCTTCTAAACTAAGAAACGATACCAAATTATAAGTCAAGAATCAATGTAATATAACGATATAATTTCTTGTAGAGTATAGCTACTTTGCGAATTCGAGAAGTCTCAATTTCCGTAAGAGGATTTTAATATTTTGATCATCAAATTATTTTCCCAGGGGTACGAAAATAAAAGCTCCCTACGAAAAAAGTAAATAATTCGTTTTGAAATAACTGGAACATTCTACAAAGCCGCTTAATTAACTACACAACAATGGACCTCGCTCCATGTCATTCGCTAAATTAATATTCAAACACAATGAATGTAAATAATTATTAATGTTGATTGATTAATTCAGTGGCACAACACAGGCTTGACAGTCGCTAACCAATCAGAAACCAGCAAACCAGCGCGTTTTCATTTACAAAGTAGATAATAAATCAGTTTTCTATGTCAGCATCGACGGATTACGCAAATAGTTAATCTGTCATATAACAAAAAGCAAATACGCTCATAGTCATGAACAGGAATAACAAGCAACATTGAATTTCAATTCAGGTTTCAATATGTTTCACTAATGGATGAAACACTACCCTGCGGCATACGACAATATTATCCTTTCAAAATAATCCTTAACGTTGCGACAGTCGATATTGCATACATAATATTGTATTTAATTTGCGGGAAGTATCAAAGGAAACGATAATCATGTTAATATACGTGGTATGCAGGATTACAGGGATCTTCCATTTCGAATATCAACATTATGAAATTTGTATAATATGATAATTCAATATTTATTTATCTTTTATTTCTGTCCCGTGTGGATTCACAAAAGATGTTCAAAAGTCGAGGATATTTGTAACAAGCTAGAACAAAAACTGTGTATTCATACTGCGATGGTTTATCTAAGCCTAGCATTTTATTGCTGTCAGTGACAGACAGGAAAGCCCAATTTCAAGAAATCAATGTCAAGTAAATGCACATGTGCACCTAACATTGGACAAGAAAATCCATATTACCAAAAATGCACGCCTACTGCTATTAATGGGCAAGATAATCCATACAATCAAAAATGCACACACACAACTAACATGGACAAAACATCTATACAACCAAAAATGCACACTTACAACTAACATTGGACAAGAAAATCCACACAACCAGAACTCATCACTTTGCCCTGCCCCTTCCAGCCATATCATCTTTCACAAAGTGTATCCATTGTTTATTAGGTCCTCCGCTACTCTTATAGCCATCATCATTACATTCATACTCAAAACTTAAATTCGTACAACAAAAAATAATGATCTAAATAAAGCACCAGCAGATATCAATTCTGTCTAACAGATAGTATTACAATTTCATCCCGCAGCCGTATGAGATATACACAATAATGCTAGCAACACAAGACACATAATAGATACTTCAGAACGTGTACCGCTACCTGCAATATACCTGAGAGTACCTCGGAATATACATAGATGTATTACGTCTAGGATTGTCGAACGTTCTGTATAACATTATTCTCTCTGGAATATTCTCTTAACCGAATGAATATTTATTCAAGCTATGTGTTAGTTGGTAGTGGTCCTCCAGTTTGACGAACGAGAAATGACATAACATAATTAAATTGAAAATAGAAATTCAAAATTAGGAACTGTGTTTGAGAGTCTCAAGCACAGTTCCTAATTTTGAATTTGATGAACACGGGTGTCATCAAAGGCAATAAAGGTTTTTATTAAATGAAAACATATATTCAAGAGGAAAAGCTCATACCTATTGATAATGACAGATAAAGGTTAAGACCAAGCCTTATGGGAAGCCCTAAAAAACCCAGTGCTCAGTGTATAGTGGGCTTAAAATTGTTAAACAAGTAGCAGAAAGCAATATACTTTTATTCAATCCTCTCCAAAAACACAGTTCGCCAACATTATTGTCGAAATATTCAAAACTCTGTCCGAATAATTCACAATTTGCCGGTGTATACAGTATACTGTTGCATGAGCTATTTTTAAATTACATTTTTGCAAACGTGCGCCGTACTGGAGTGCTCATCTTACTGCGCCAAAGTTGCCCAAGCTGTTTCTATTCATTGTGCCCGTTATTGCATGTCTGTGGAATAAAAACAAACGTTTTATTATAAGTTGTGTTGTTTCAATAAAGTTTGTACTGCTGGCTCGGGTAGTAAAAATGCAGTGGCGACATACGTCACAAGAGTACAATAAAACTTGAAGACGAAGCTTGAAGACGAAGCTTTTTAGTTGCCTACAACGGATTGTAAAGTTTGATGTTTTTACAATCCGATTCCGTCTGTTTTTATTTTACAAAAAAGTTACTAAAATGATGATGATGGTTTTGTTGTTTTTGTACAACCGGTGTTTTATTTTAACCAAACCTAAAACTAGTAAATTAGATCACTAATTAGATAAATAATAGGACAATTTAACAGGTAATGGGCCATTAGTTCCTCAGATAATAAAATTAGTGTTTTACCGAAATAGTTCCGTGATTTAGTAGCATAAAATTTAGCTTGGGCGGAGCACCGCAGTGTCCTCGCGGAGGCGATTGGCGGCGGCGATCTCTCGCGTCCGGACCTGCACCCTAATTGCGTAACACATTTTCGTAAACGATTACGACTAATCTGTTTGATTTTGACGGTTCAAGAACATTCATTGCGTTTTATATATTGTTGAGCAGAATTTTTATCGAACTTAAGAAGCAATGGATTAGCAATCTGTTTCAAAACGATTCAGATTCCGATTGATTGTGTATTACGCAATTAGGGTGCTGGTCCAGGCCATGGTGCGGAGCGAGAGGGAATGGAAAGCCGTCACCTCCTTCTGCGAAGCAGTAATGCTCGCGAAGGAGGAGGCGGAGCGCGTGAGGGCGAGCGCCTTGCGCCCTCACGCCCCCACTAGCCGCCGCAGGAGACGCCCTGGGCGTCGGGAGTCGCCTGCAGCTTCCCGGCCACCGTAGGCGCGGGCTTGCGGACGGCGAGCAATGGGTAGCTCGCCGTCCGGTAAGGACCAGGCCCGGGTATACGGCGCGTCGTGTTCCACGCGCGCCTCAAAGAGATGTCAGCACAAAGTGACGGGGTCCGATAGGGCCGACGCCTCAGGGTCGCGGGTAATTCTAAAGAGAAAACCGTGGCCCTGGCACAGGCAACTAAAGGAACACGGGTGGGTTTTAGTCAGTAAAAGTCTGACACGCCCTCCCGCTCCACCCCGAGCGGGAGAAGTCATTTGATGATTTCCCAACAAAAAAAAAAAATAGGACAAAATTTAACCACAAACAAGTGTGCAACCGCACCGCATAGGATTTCTACTTTTTCAGCTCATCATAATAAATCATGGCTTCACAAATATCAATTGGTACAATTGAGAAGTTGGTGGGCAGGGAAAATTATCCTACATGAAAATTTGCCGTCTACTTGGAGCATGAGGATTTGTGGGACACAATCGATCCTAGTGCAGATTATGTACAAGACAGCAAAAAGGATATAAGAGCAAGGTCAAAGAAAATAATTCTAATCGATCCAATCAATTATGTCCATTTTCAGGAAACGACTACGGCTAAACAAGTATGGTCAAAGTTAGAGCAGATATTTGATGACTCCCGGGTCAGTAGAAGAGTCGGTTTGTTACGTGATCTGATTTCAACCACTGTAATGACAACAGAATTTAGAAGGAGACGAGTGGCTTGGTACTTTGCTGCTCACTGGCCTCCCTGATGTCTAAAATCGATGATTATGGCTATTGAAAGCTCAAGTGTGTTAATTACTGCTGATTTTGTAAAAATAAAAGCTGCTACAGGATTTAAAAGTGACAGATTCTTCAGCCTACTATATTATGTCTAATAAATCTCAAAATATGTCAAAGTCTAATAAAGATTCACACAACCAAAAGAAAGGCCCACGTTGTTACAGTTGTAACAAATATGGTCATTTCAGTAAAAACTGCTACTCTCAGAAGAAAAAACACAAACTGAAAATGACACAAAAAAAATGGATATTATGCCGCGTTAACAGTTACAGGAACATTAGACAAAACCAGATGGTACATAGACTCTGGAGCGTCGCAGCATATGTGCAGAGAAAGTAAATGGATGTATGATTTTTCTCCAACAACTGTAAATAATATAAAGGTGGCAGACAACAGTACTATAGCAGTAGAAGGATGTGGTAATGTGAATTTGCAAATAAGAGACTCCGAAGGCAGATCTCAGACTATTCAAGTAATAAATGTGCTGTATGTACCTTCTTTGACAACTAATTTACTTTCTGTAAGCCAGATGACAAAAAATTGGTGTGAAGTTTATATTGAGAAAGACAACTGTAAAATTTACCAAAATAAGAAATTAATTTTGACAGCTTTGCATTACACACATATAATATATGTGTGTAATGAAAGATTTTTCTGAAACATCAGCATTGTTGTCAACAGTAGATGAGAATGATATAAATCTATGGCATCAGAAGATGAGCCACCTTAATTTCACAGAGTTACAGAAAATAGAGAGCAGTGCAGAGGGGTAGAATTATGCAAAAAAGATTTCCAGATTGGCACAACATCTATAGAAGGTAAAATGAATAGCCTACCTTTTAAAATGTTGGTACTAGGGCCTGTGAACCTCTCCAATTAATCCACACTGATCTATGTGGTGCAATGAAGACTAGCTCTGTAGGAGGTGCTATATATTATGTCACTTTTATAGATTGTTGGAATACGACAAAATATATCCGTCCCACTTGAGTAGTTTGAGAGTCTTTCTCTTTCATACATATTTACATTGTGCATAACTCTAATATAGTTAAAACGCTAGTGTTCCGTCTGGACCAAGCCAGAACGTACACACACCTCTCCTGCCGAATAAAGAGAATAAATTAATAAGTGGAAATTATAACTATATCTTTCATTGGTTCTCAAAATCCCAACAGGTTATGGGCCCAGTGATTTAGACTAAACAACATTCTAAGTAACTGTTAGTGGTTCTTTAAGTGATTTAATAAAATGGACAAACTTAAAATGAAAATAAATATTAAAACGTTTGACGGGGACAAATATAGTGCTTAATTAATGCTTAAATTGATAAAGAAACTCCTAAAGAACCGGACAGTGAGTGGCACAAAAGACAGAGAATCGCTAAGAATACGATAATAGAGTATCTATCGGATTTATTGCTGGGACTTACAAGTGAAGAAAATACAGCGAAGGAAATTTTCATGAAGCTGGATTCCATCTACGAAAGGAAAAGCATAGCGTATCAATTAGCTTTGAGGAAAGGTTTATAAATTTCAAGTTAAAAGAAGAAAACCCCTTGACAAAACACTTCCAGGAATTCGAAGACTTATTAATCGAATTAATCGCTGCAGGTGCAAAATTAGAAGAAGTAGATAAAGTAACACATCTATTTATGACATAACCTAATAGCTATGATGGTGTCGTCACAGCGATTGAAACATTAGCAAAAGACAATCTGACCTTAACCTTTGTCAAAACTAGACTTCTTGATCACGAAATTAAAATCAATGAAAAACGTGATACAAGCATGATAGTTCTCCAAGTGGAAACTACAACAAAACCGAAAATTCAAGACCGACAAAACTATAGAAATTCAAACATGCGACGGTACTCGAATCGACAGTTTTATAAAACCTCATTCAAGCCGAAAAGTGAAAGACTGAAACCAATAAAATGCCATTGTTGCGGAAGAAAGGGTCATGTACAAAATAATTGTTATTATAGCAAGCAGGCGAAACAGTTCAAACTGTAAACATTACGGATACTGAGAATTCGAATATCTCGGGATTTGATTTTATGGTCGGAGGCTGTGGAAATGATCGTGAAGCTCAAAACGAGATTACATTTATTTTGGACTCGGGTGCCTCAGATCATTTAATTAATAGAGAAGATCTGGCACGAAACTTTATAGAGCTGAAAAAATCAATAAACGTCTCAGTTGCTAAGAATGGAACATGGTATACGAGCAACGAAGAAGGGCAATATTGCAGTAACCAGCCACTTGGGTATAAAGGGAATGCTACAGGATGTCCTTTTCTGTTCCGAAATTCCTAACAACTTAATCTCGGTAAAGAAAATGCAACAAGCTGGAATGACCATTGTTTTTGGCAACAACGGTGGTGTGCAAATATATAACGAGGGTAAGATGGTAACAAAGGGTAAGTCTTTGAATAATTTAATTGGTATTACTTTCTTACTTGAAAAATGTGCTTTAAATTATGCTAGAAGCTTATCAAATATGGTCGTAAACAATATTAATTATGAATTATGACATCAAAAGCTTTGTCACATGGGCAAATCAAAGTTTGTGCAAATAAAAAGTAAACAACTTTATTCTGATAATGAACAAATAAATCATGTTACACCAAATGATAAGTTATGCGAAGCTTGTATAAAAGGAAAACAAGCATTATCGCCATTTAATAAATCATTTAACAAGTCAAAAATTATAAAACGACCTCTATTTAATGTGCATACTGATGTGTGTGGTCCCATCACCAACCGATCACCATCATCTCCGCTTATATCCCACCTGACAATGGTCCGGAGGATCCAGGGAGGGAAAAGGACTTCACTGACCTCTTCGGTATGAGTGGCTCCGTCATCTTGGCGGGGGATCTTAATGCCAAGCACCCGGCATGGAATAGTAGCACAACTTCAACCAGAGGTAGGATAGTTTTCAAGTTAGGCGAATCCCTTAACTTTGAGGGCATCGCTCCAATGAACCCGACTCATTTCCCAGGAAATTCAAATCACCTTCCCGATGTTCTCGATGTAGCGCTGCTCAAGAATGTGAACCTCCGTTTGCAATCGATAGAGACGTTCCACGAGCTTAACTCTGACCACCGCCCAGTAGTCATGCATCTTGCACCCTACTCGGGCCCGATCGACCCCAACCGCCCCCCTCAGACCCAGACGATAACCGACTGGAGGAAAGTAAGCGAAAGACTGAAATCCACCACGTCGCCTCACTTGGACACCATCCCCGATCACATAGTGTCAGTCGCCGACACGACGGCCGCAATCGACTCGTTTACAGAGCACGTTCAATTCGTATTGACGGATTGTTCACAGGATGTTCCGGTGATGGAAGACCATCGCTGGAAACTACCTACTGACGTACGTGACCTGATAACCGAGAAGAACGCGGCCATTCGTGCCTACGACTCCTTTCCTTGTGACGCGAACAAAGCCCACATGCGCCATTTACAGCGTGCTGTAAAGAAACGCATAGGGGAGGTTCGCTCTGAGGGCTGGAACAAGATGCTCAGTGAACTCGAGCCCACTCATCAAGCCTTCTGGAAATTACAGAGGAAATTGCGTTCCTCGGAAGAGGTCTCTATGTCTCCTCTCATCCGCACCGACAAGAGTGTCGCTTTCGACAGTCCCGATATAGCTGAATGTCTTGCTGACAGCCTAGAGTCCCAATGTTCTCCCAGCTCTCAAGCAGTAGACCAAGCTCACCTGAACAAGGTCGACGCTGAAGTCGAACGGAGAGCCTCCCTCCCTCCCGTCGAAGACCCTGATGATCCTCTGCCTCCCGTCACTCCAGACGAAGTGCACGACATCATTAAAGGGCTCCACGCTCGTTAGGCCCCCGGTTCGGACGGTATTATCAATAAGGTGTACAAACTCCTTCCTGCCCCACTAATAATGCTTATGACCGCCATCTTCAATGGCGCCTTGAGCAACAACATCTCCCCACAAGCGTGGAAAGAAGCAACCGTCATTGGTATCCCAAAGCCAGGCAAGCCAAAGTCTGAGCCCTCCAGCTACCGCCCTATTAGCTTACTCAATGTTCTCGACAAAATCTACGAGAGGCTTATTTATAAGCGTCTCAAAGACTATGCCGAAGCAAAGAGCCTCATACCCAACGAGCAGTTTGGTTTCCGAAGCCAACACTCGGGCACCAAACAGGTCCACCGTATCGTAGAGCACTTATGCGCTAGTCTGCAGCGTAACGCGATGACGGGTGTGCTATTCTTCGACATAGCGAAAGCCTTCGACAAAGTCTGGCACAACGGCTTGATATACAAGCTTTACCAACTAGGAGTGCCAGATCGTCTCGTGCTCATCTTACGAGACTTTTTGTCGAATCGCACCTTTCGCTATCGCATCGAGGGACACCGGCGCAAATAGGATGAGGGGACGAGAGTCGTCCCCTCATCCTATTTGCGCCGGTGTCCCTCAGGGTTCCGTACTATCTCCTCTCGTCTTCACGCTGTTCACCAGCGATATGCCAAAAAGTAAAAAGGCTCAGTTGGCTCTCTTCGCCGACGACACTGCCGTTTACTATACCGGTCACTGTTGCAATGCTATAGCTCGTACTCTCCAAACCTCCGCAAATATGTCTGTGTTGTATTTGCGCACGCTCACCCACGTCATCTCCATAAGATGCAGACCCTCCAGAACCGTTTCCTCAGAAGGGTTACGGGTGCCCCTTACTATGTCCGAAACATAGATCAGAGGCCGCCCGCTATACTCCCTCCCGCATTAGCAGTATTCGCCGACCAAGGCATTTCTTAATCGCCCCCGATGACGCCACTACCCTCCTCCAGGAGAGTAGTAAGGCCACCAGCACCCTAATTAAGCCCAAAATCCGATCGCCGTCCTACCGACCTCGCCGCTGAGGCCCGCCGCGACGCCCAAACCCACGCCCCTCCCTACCCTTGCTCGAGCCAGCACGCGTCGCTGAGCCTGTAGCTTTAAATTCGTCCCAAAATAACATCAATCCTGATCCAGCTAGTCATTTGCTGCCCTCTTCCAGCGACGCCCTAAGCCGAGGTTCGTACCCCACAGAGGGTGCTCTTAGCGTGTAGTCGCTTAGTTTTTAGTAAGTATTTAAGTTTAAGTCCGGGCTGGAGGCCTTAATTTATTAGGGAAACCACAGGCAAGTCCGCTTAAGCAGACGACAACCTCATAGGTTGACCTACGAGATGCCAAACAAACAAACAATGTGTGGTCCCATCACTCCTTCAACACATGACGACAAAAACTATTTTGTAATTTTTGTTGACGAATACACACACTACTGTGCGACATATTTAGTAGCTCATAAATCAAATGTTTTGCTACGTTTCGAGATTATGTTGCAAAGTGTGAAGTTCATTTTAGTTCGAGAATTGTCAATTTGTATTGTGTGAATATTTGTCAAATGAAATGAAAAGGTACTGTGTGCTTAAAGGTATTAGTTACCACTTAACAGTGCCGCATACCCCTGCTTTGAATAGTATTGCCGAAAGAATGATAAGAACAATAACAGAACAAAGTCGAGCCATGATTTCTGGTGCTAAATTAGACAAAACGTTTTGGGGTGAGGCTGTGTTGACAGCTACATATTTAATAAATATAAGCCCTACAAAAGCACTGAAAACAGCTAACACACCATTTGAATTGTGGCATTATAAAAAACCATAACTTAAATATTTAAAGGTTTTCGGTTCAACTGTTTATTTTGTAAATAAAACTAGGAAAACCAAATTCGATGAAAAATTCTTGGAAGGGATATTAATTGGTTATGAACCGAATGGTTATAAGGTGTGGGATGTGGTTGACGAAAAGTGTGTAAAAGCCAGAGATGTGATATGAATGAAAATATTTGATGAGATTAATTTCTTGTTAAACGGACCATTGATGTCTGACAGAGTTATGCCTGAAAATTGTATTAACTCTGATAACTTTGACAAACACAACGTAGAAAAAATGTGTAAACAAACTGACAAAATACAAGAATCATTAGGTCCACCACCTAATAAATCTGTAAGTGAAACAGATATGCATCAAAACAGTTCTTCATTTCAAAATAAGTTCACTTTGTCTCGTAATAAACTGACTCCAAACAGTCAAAGAAAAAGTGAAAGGATTAAAAACTTCCCCACCGCACTTGCCCACCGTATCTTATAACGAAAATGAAGATGACAATTCTATGAACTATTTGCTTTACACTAAATCTTTAATGTGCAAAATACCTACATCTTATAAAGAAATAGCATCCAGGAATGATAAAAGTTTTATGGGAAAATGCTATTAATGAGGAAATTAAATCACTCACTGAAAATTAAACCTGGAAACTGGTAACAAAACCCCAAAATAGAAATATCATCGATTGTAAGTGGGTATTTACAGTAAAAAATTATGAATTTGGAAAACCACTAGGAATATTTGGTTGATTATAATGAAACTTTTGCACCAGTTGCAAGAATCGCAAGTTTTAGATTCATAATAGCTTTTGCAAATCAATTTAATTTGTTAGTCCACCACATGGACGTAAAAACTGCATTTTTAAACTAAAAGAAGAGATATTTATGAACACTCCTGAAGGAATCCCAAATGCAAATGATTTAGTATGCAAATTGATAAAATCATTTTGCATTGTATGGATTAAAACAGTCTGCACGCTATGGGGAAGGTCGGGCAAAGCTAATTGTAGATGGCGTGACCATAGCTAGGTCCCTACGGCCTACAAAAATTCTGACATTTCGTTCATTCATTTCATTTTATGTTCATTCATGAGTTTGATTTTATTTCACTATTTCGTTATTTTCGGTGATTTCAGTATTTTAAATCAAGTACTTGGCATGGAAAGTGTCAGAACTTTAAACTTTGAATATTTCCTCGTAATCACTTTCTTCAAAATGTTCACGACATAAATTCGAACTCAAAAATATCTGTACGAATAGCTTTAAAGCACAATCTTCTAATTTTAGGGGCTTACGAGAAATTCGGACTCCAATTTCGGAGTATCTAGGAACACAACAACGAGTCAACTTTCGCTAAAATAAAATAAAACCACTGCACGCCTTGTATTATTGGCTTGTGTTGGGAACTAGCTACGACAGCGCCATTTTGACAGTTGCCTTCCCCATTGGTTCCAAATGTTCGAAAAAGCTTTAATAGAGAAGGGTTTTCGATACTCATCAGCTGATCGTTGTATTTACATTCTAGTTGCGGGTGATATTCTTGAAAACATTTATGTTGTACTTTATGTCGACGATCTTGTAATTTCAACGGCTAATATAAATACGAGACAAAACAAGTTTAAAATAGTAGACTTAAAAGATATCCGTTGTTTCTTAGGAATCAGAGTCGAAAGATATAATAACAAAGTAACATGATTGATTGTAAAACTGTCAAAAAATTCAACATGATTGATTGTAAAACTGTCAATACTTTGGAAACTAAAATAGATTACACCGCATTGAATTCAAATGAAACAACAAAGGCACCTTGTAAAACCTTATCGGGTGCTTGATGTATATAATGATATGCACTCGTCTTGATTTGAGCTTTAGTGTAAACATCCTAAGTAGATTTGCTAACAAAAACAACAGTACACTATGGTTGTATTTAAAAGGGTTATACGTTACTTAAAAGGTTCAATGGATCTCAAGTAAACTTACGTGCGGAGTGACAATACAGTTAACATATTGACTGGCTTTGTTGATTCTGATTGGGGAAGTGATGAAATAGGTCGTAAAAGTACAACAGGTTACTTGTTTTAAATTATTTGAACAATGCACAATATGTTGGAACACAAAGAGGCAACTCACAGTTGCGGCTTCATCCACTGAAGTATATGGCTTTTTTTGAAGCTGTTAGAGAGGTCCTATGGTTAAAATCGTTAGTGACCAGTATTAACATTGAATTAGCCAATGCAATTCCTGTTTATGAGGATAATAATGGGTGTAATCATTGCAAGTAATCATACGAGTCACAAAAGATCAAAACAAGTAATTAGCTAGCTGACATACTAACGAAGTGACATGAAAACGAAACTCAGTATAATATAATTTTGTAGAGTAAATGAGATTTACTTGTAAACTATAAAGAATCTAATTATAGATAAGAATCACTTGGTCTGATTAGGTTTTCCTGGGTTTTTCCTAATCCTGTGCATCGAATGGTGGACCATATAAACAATTGTACTCCCAGATAAGGAAGGTGTGCGATATTATTATTGTAAATATTATTTGATAATTTATATTGAGAAAGAGGATGAATTTTGAGGGGGCGTGTTGGAATACGACAAAATATATCCGTCCCACTTGAGTGGTTTGAGAGTATTTCTCTTTCATACATATTTACTTTGTGCATAACTTTAATATAGTTAAGATGCTAGTGTTCCGTCTGGACCAAGCGAGAACGTACATTATAACTATGTCTTTCATCGGTTCTCAAAACCCCAACATAGATGATTATAGCAGAAAAGTGTATGTTTACTTTATGAAAAACAAATCTTAGTAGCAAATGAAAATGAATGAATGAACTTAGTAGAAAATGAAATTGAAAAAAGAATAACCAAAATAACCAAAGAAGTTAAAATATTTTTAGAAAAAATTGGCATACAACATCAAACCACAAACCCATACACCCCAGAACAGAATGGGTTAGCAGAACGAATTAATCGCACACTTGTGTTAAGAGCTAAATGTTTGATTCTGAATTCCAGTTTGGCAAAAACCGTTTTGGGCTGAAGTGGTATCTGCAGCTGCTTACATAATTAACCGGTCACCAACCAAGGCCCTGGACTACAAAACGCCTTATGAAATATGGTCGGGTAAGAAGCCAAATATTAGGAAATTGAGTATGTTCGGATGTGATGCCATGGTTCATGTGCCCAAAGAAAGGCAAAAATGGGACTCCAAAGTAGTCGCAATGTTATTTGTTAGGTATTGTGAGTACACTAAAGGGTACACAGATTTTATGATAGAAATAAGAAACAAGTATACAAAATTAGAGATGCAATATTTCTGGAGCATACAATTAAAATTACAGCGTTATTGTACCACTATCTGAATTACAGGTAAATTAACTTATATTTATAGTTTAGGTATCTTTATATTTAAAAATGTATTCCCAAATGTTTTTTTTATAAATTGCACCTACCACTGTTTGTCTCTGCATCACCCAAAGGTTGACTGGTAGAAAAAGAAGAAGATGATGATGATGAGAAGATGATAGTCGCAGTGAGTCTTCAACTGACACACCTGAGACTACGAGTTCAGAGAACATGACTCTAAATGAGAACACGAAGATAGAGGAATCATCGGATGATGATGGTAACAACCAAATTGATAATGGTGATGATGAATACATACCAGATAGAAATATAAGTGTTGTACCATCTCGTAAAATAATGCTGAGACCGGGGAAAAACAAGCAAAATACCTACTTGCCTGAGTGAGTCAAAACAAGCAATAGCTCTATTGGTTAAAGAGCCAGACTCTATGGAAGAAGCTCTTTCAGGCCTGAATGCAAAAGAGTGGAAAGATGCCATGAATAATGAATATGAGTCGCTCCTGCAAAACAATACATGGACATTACTTACTCTACCAGAAGGTAAGAGAGCCATTCTATGTAAATGGGTCTACAAAATGAAAACCAATGCTGATGGTTAAGTTGTACGGTATAAAGCAAGACTGGTCATTAAAAGATTCATCCAGAAGAAGGGGATTGAGTACAATGAGATATTTGCTCCGGTAGTCCGTCATAAATCAATCAGGTATCACACCTAAAATTTTGATTGTCTAACTAAATCTGAAAATGAATCTCTCTTTTTAATCGCGATTAAAAAGGGTGTGGAATAAAACACCTCGACTTCAGACTTGCAAAAACAGTACTACGTATTTTTTTTCTTTTGCCAATGTCAGTTGGGTTCCAGTGGGTTGGAACCGGGTATCGCATACGCATACGAGCCGGAACTGTCTGCGAAGATCCCCCAGTGCGTCGGGGTGGCCGACTGCTGGTGTCGACCAGGAGAGGGATTAAGCGCTCTGCTTGTGGACCGGCCGAATGTGCAGTGTGCTGTGCCAAGGTTGCTGATGAGGCTGAAGGTGATGACCAGGTATGCGCTTGCGCTGCATGCTGATGGTCAGGACAACCGTTCAAGCCGTAGTTGCTGGCTGGCTGTGTGACTTGCGGGAGTGATGATGATGACGTCACGCTGAAGTAGTTGCACGAAGGCTGCGCTGACGTTCATACTCGGGGTCACCAGTGAAGAGGTATGAGGAACAGGGTGTTAAGTTCACTCATATTCTTGGAAAAGGGAGGATTTTCCGACCAGATGGATGTTGTATCTGGTGGGTAACTGCCTGATGATTGTTGTCGGGAAGTTGTATATATACTAGCTGCGCGGTAAACTCTGATTGCGCGATGCAGGATTTGTGTGACGCCAGTGTGTTGCGTTGTTCGCATGTGGCGGTGTTTTTTATATATTTTCCATACAAAAAGTAAAAACTTCCATATTAAACACTTCGGGCCTGCATCCCATGCGCGTCTCCGGCTCTAACAGAAATTCACGGGGTTGGGCAAACACGTTGCGAAGCCATAAGAAAAAAAATATACCACGCAATTGTCAAATTCTATTTTAGTTGTGTCAAAATTATTTAAATTTAGAGCTTTTTTGTTGCAGAATAGCTTTATGATTCATAGAGGCAAAAGTAAGAAATTTTAGTGATACTTTAGGTAGTTTAGTTCGGTGTACAAGAGAATCGGCACCATTGTCAGTGTTACTTGTCATTTTTTATGTCTTTGTACAACCGGTGTTTTATTTTAACTAAACCTAAAAACTGGTAAATTATATCACTGATTAGTTAAATAATAGAACAATTTAACAAAAATTAACTAGCTGTAGAGTTTATTTTAAACATTAACATCCTCTCTCTTCTATGAGAACAATAATCTGGTCACGGGATAAACCTTTCATACCATATCTTTTGCCTTTAAAATAGAATATCGGAGTTTCCCCATAGCCTCATGCTGCAGACAATAAGTCAATATCATGGACTATACACACATGAGCTTGCTCCGGATTCAACTCGGTCCTATTCAATGAAAATTACGTAGCTAACACATTTTACCAGTTTATTCATCTGTGTTTATTCAGTGGCTTGGCTTTGAGTGGTCTCCTCGACTAGAAGTGTCCTAACGTAAGGAACAATTTTGTAGGTTTATAATGTTACATTAATGAATGAAGAGGAGTGGAATAGTGAGTGCCGCTGAGTGAGCTTTGATATCTTTTGTGAGTCAAAAACGTCTTTAGCAAAATACATAATTTGGATAATACAAAGTCTTAATCTGTAAGTATTGCAATTCTGTAACCATTTCACAGTTAAAACTTAGGTGGAGTGGGCTTGAGATTTTTACCGAATCGAATGTCGTGCAGGAATGTTGTTCGATCTTTTATAACGATTATATTAAAGCTTCAAACTAAAATGCTACTGCGTTGCCTACTTATATTTTTACAGACAAACAGAATAAAAAATATCCTTAACCTGGAAATATCGGATCAAAAAACCAAATATTCATAATTATTTACTTCAATTGTTTATAGTATTACATATACTTAGATTTAGTTATCTATGTAAAAGAAGCAAAAAAATAATTTCCCGCCGGTGTGGCCAACGTCTCAAGCGTCACGTGCACCAACAAAATTTGGTACTATAATGAGAATAATAAATTTTTGGACAAAAAATAAACCATCCTAAGTATTAAGGAGGAAGAAAAATGGCGATAGCGCGGTGTGAAAAAACTCGGCCACCTTGTTTATAACGTGCTTTCTGTGTGACAAAAAGTAATTCTATTTACATAGGAATGTGTTACTTGTTCATTTTCGCAAGAGGATTTTAATATTTTGATCACCAAATTCTTTTCCCCGGGGTACGAAAATAAAAGCTACCTACGAAAAAAGAAAATAATTCGTTTTGAAACAACTGGAACATTCTACAAAGCCGCTTAATTAGCTATATAAACTACAAAACAATGGACCTCGCTTCCATGTCATTAGCTAAATTAATATTTCAAACAGAACACAATGAATGTTAACAATTATTTAATGTTGATTAAATAATTCAGCGGCACAACACAGGCTTGACAGTCGCTATCCAATCAGAAACCAGCAAACCAGTGCCTTTTCATTTACAAAGTGGTTAATAAATCAGTTTTCTATGTCAGCATCGACGGATTACGCAAATAGTTAATCTGTCATGCAACAAAAAGCAAATACGCTGATAGCCATGAACAGGAATAACAAGCAATATTGAATTTCAATTCAGCTTTTAATATGTTTCACTAATGGATGAAACACTACCCTGAGGCATACGTCATTATTTTGCTTTCAAAATAATCCCAAACGTTGCGTCAGTCAATATTGACATAATACTGTATTTAATTTGCGGGAAGTATCAGAGGAAACGATAATCATGTTAACATACGCGGTATGCAGGATTACAGGGATCTTCGATTTCGAATATCAACGTTATGAAATTTGTACAATATGGTAATTAAATGTTTATTTATCTGTTATTTCTGCCCCGTGTGGATTCACAAAAGATGTTCAAAAGTCGAGGATATTTGTAACAAGCTAGAACAAAAACTGTGTATTCGTACTGCGATGGTTAATCGAAGCCAAGCATTTTTATTGCTGCATTTCAGTAACAGACAGGAAAGCCCAATTTCAGCGATGAATGAACGTTGTGGTCAATGACAAGAAAATGCCATGGAAAGATGCCATGAATAATGAATATGAGTCGCTCCTGCAAAACAATACATGGACATTAGTTACTCTACCAGAAGGTAAGAGAGCCATTCCATGTAAATGGGTCTACAAAATGAAAACCAATGCTGATGGTGAAGTTGTACGGTATAAAGTGGGTCATTAAAGGATTCATCCAGAAGAAGGGGATTGAGTATTATGAGATATTTAAATGATAAATGATAAATGATTTTATTTCTGTAAATAGGTTTGTACAAACACTTTTACACGTCAATCATATTTTAAAAACTAGGTGAGATCGGCATTTCCTATCTGACTACTCTGAGAAGAAACGCCGAAACAAACTCAGAGGTCACAGTCTCTTTTAAAGTCCAGACATAATCTTGGTCAGGTCATGTGAAGACCATGTGGATTGATATCTGAAATGGTCTTTCGAGGAAAGAACCACACAGAATGAGTGGACCTGTCCAGTCAGTGCACGCATTTGTCAGTTGTCATGCAGCTCAATACAGAACTAAAGGAGCTAAACGATTCGACGAACATTACCAAAGAAAGGACATTTGGGTAGGCCGCATAAATTACTCAAACTGCCAGACCATGATTAAAACTAATAATAAAAAAAAAAAAGCATTAAAAAAAACAACAAATCCACAATATCTTCGCATTCACAATAATTAAAATAGTATAATCCTTTACAAAGTAAATGGCATTGCATATATAAAGTGCATCAATGTCAAAGTGTAAATAAAATATTAAAATAATCTTGGTCATATCATATGAGGACTATGTAGACTGGTGTCTGAAATGGTCTTTTGAGGAAAGAACCACACGGATTTGAGTGGACCTGTCCAGTCAGTGCACGCATTTGTCAATCATCGTGCAGCTCAACTCAGAACTAAGGAGCTCAACGACTCGACGAACAATACAAAAGAAAGGACACTTGGGGAGGCCGCGTAAAGTACTCAAACAGCCAGACCATCATCACTAAAAGAAGAGAATAAAAAAAAACGCAAAGACCCACACAGTCTGCACATTCACAAAAATCAAAACAATATTATACTTTATACAGTAAATATATACATGTCATTGTTTAGATAGAAGGTAAAAGAAAAAGAAAAAAAAGTAAAAATAGCAAATTACACATCAATTATGTCTGTGTAAACTTATTGGAGCAGCTCAATCTTGGGATTCCCTTGGGCCTTCTTGTCCTCAATATAGTCCTTGACAGTATAGTAGGCTTTCTGGCATAATTTCCGCTTTATAAAAGTTTTAAATTTATTAAGGCTTAGTTCTTGAATGTGGCTAGGAAGTTTATTATAAAAACGTATACATTGACATTTAAACGAGCCACCTATTTTCTTGAGCCTGGTAGTGGGAACAACAAATTTGTGTTTATTCCTAGTATTTTTGTCATGGATATCACTGTATTTTTTAAACAGATTAATATTTTTATGTGCATATAAAAGATTTTCATAAATGTACTGAGAAGGCACAGTCATTATATTAATCTCTTTAAATTTGTCTCTGAGGGAGTGTCTGGGACTTAATTTATAAATTGAACGAATTGCCCTTTTTTGTAAAACAAAAACTGTTTGAATGTCGGCGGCATTTCCCCACAAAAGAATACCGTACGACATCACACTATGAAAATAACTAAAGTAAACTAAACGCGCTGTCTCTAAATCAGTTAAATTACGAATTTTTCTAACGGCGTATGCTGCAGAGCTTAGTTTTTTTGACAATTTATCTATATGGGGGCCCCATTGAAGCTTGGCATCCAAAGTTATGCCTAAGAACACTGTGGAGTTTTCGGGTTTCAACTCTTCACCCTTTAAAAGAACACTAGTTTCTACTTGTCTAACATGAGGTATCGTAAACTTAATACATTTAGTTTTTTTCTCGTTAAGAAGTAGGTTATTAACATTAAACCAGTTAACTACCTTAGCGAGGGCGCTATTTACAATGTCAGTAACCAGCTGCTGACGTTTCAGTTTAAATAAAAGTGAAGTGTCGTCTGCAAACAATACTATATCATGATTATCCTTTATGAGGTATGGCAAGTCATTAATATAAATAAGAAACAAAAATGGGCCAAGAATTGAGCCCTGGGGGACCCCCATTCTAACTACAGATCCAGGTGATCTTTTTCCGTTAACATCTACTCTTTGAATTCTATCACTTAAGTAAGAAGTAAGAAGATCCAGAGAGGCGTTCCGTATTCCGTAGTGGTGCAGTTTCCTGATTAATGTTTCATGAAGAACACAATCAAATGCCTTGGACAGATCGCAAAAGATGCCCAAAGCATCGCACTTGTCCTCCCATGCATTATAAACATGTCCTAAAAGTTCAACTCCGGCATCAGTAGTCGAACGACCCTTTGTAAAACCAAACTGTTTGTTATGCAGTAATTTGTGTTTATTAAAAAATCTTTGCATTTGATCTAAAATAAGTTTTTCAAAATTTTTACTAAAGGTAGGTAGCACTGAAATAGGTCTATAATTAGTAGGGTCAGATGTGCTACCCGATTTAAACAATGGTATTATTTTACTGTTTTTCATAAGATCAGGAAACTCACCACGGTCAATACAATTATTAAAAATAACAGCTAAAGTAGGTGCTACAATATCTATAATTGACTTAGCAACGTCCACAGAATTACCCCATAGATCTGCTCCGGTAGTCCGTCATACATCAATCAGGTATCTATTAGCATTGGCTGTCAAGTATAATTTATTTATTGAACAAATGGATGCAGTTACTGATTTTCTACAAAGTGACATTGACACGGAAATATACATGCTTCAACCACCATCTTATGAATATGGGGAAGAAGTTTGCAAATTAAATAAATCCATTTATGGTTTGAAGCAGGCATGCAGACAGCGGAATCTAAAACTTACATCTGTGTTAAAGGAATTGGGACTGAAAAGTAGATCTGTGGATCCATGTATATATACCACAAAGCTTATGATGGAATTATTATATTTATACTCATTTATGTAGATGACCTGTTATTATTTTACAATAACGAAGAAAAAGGGAAAGAAATCAAACAACAATTAAAATGTAAATTTCATATGAAAGTACTTGGCTACGTACATCATTTTGTTGGTTGGAGGATGGAACAAAACTTTGCAAGAAATGAAATTAGCATTGATCAGACTGTTAATATTGAAAAAAATAACTACAAAGATTTAAAATGAGTACTTGTAACCCAGTTCATACGACATGCGATCCTAATGTTAAATTGATTAGTACAGAAAATGAAAAGAATATACTAAGAGATATACCATAGCAAGAGGCCATTGGAAGCTTATATTTATCCCAAGTAACTAGGCCAGTCATACGTTTCATAGTGAACATACTAAGTAGCTACAATAACAAACCAGAACAACAACACTTGCAACTTATGAGAGTACTACGTTACATGAAAGGAACTAAGGATTATAAATTGATAGTTAGCCAAAACAAAGAAGATAAAAGGGTGTGTGGCTACTGCGACTCTGATTGGGCTTCAGATATTAATAGTCGGAGAGGTCTTGTTCTAGCCACACTTTTATGTTTCAGGGTGCAGCAATTTCATGGTGTTCAAAACGACAGAGTACTGTTGCCTTGTCAACCATGGAGGCAGAGTATATGTCACAGCATCATCACAAAAAGCAATGTGGCTTAGATATTTGTAGTCTGAGTTGCACTGTGATACAGGAACTTCACCAACTGTAATATACTGTGATAATCAAAGTGCTATAAAATTTGCAGGTACAGAATCCTACTGTGCCCACAGCAAGCATATTGACATCCGGTATCATTTTCTTCGAGAGAAAATTGCCATGAATGAGATAGAAGTCAAATATGGTACTGAGAGTATGGTGGCCGACATCCTGACAAAGTCCACTTCGCCGTGGAAGATTCAAAAATGTTCAGGAGCCATGGGTTTGCGCTTAAGGGATGATGTTAAAATAAGTTAATCGCAAATCATCCACATGCTATCACTGCGCCAACTACTGTAGAGTTTGTGTACTAGTTTTATTCTTAGCTTATATTGTCTGTGTTCACTCAATATACTTGTCATTTTTTTGTCTTTGTACTACCGTTATTTAATTTTAACAAAACCTAAAAACTACTAAATTAGATAACTGTAGAGGAATATTTACTCAGGGTGTGTGTGATGGGTCTATTTCAATGATTTGAAATGCGCGTTTAGCAGTAAAAAGGTATATTGATTCGCAACACACAGTAACAAGGGCACAAACAGGTAAACATAAAAACAATCGACGTTTTCACGAGCGGATCGCGATCGTGGCGTACGGGCTCGCGATGTATCGTCCACTCTCAGTTGGCGGGGGTGAGAGGTCGCGGGCGGGGGTGTCGTCTCCCGCCGCAACGCTTAAGGCTAGTTCATACCCAAATGTTAAGGCCATGTTACATAACTTATTAGTTAAATAATAGGACAATTTAACAAAAATTAACTAGCTGTAGAGTTTTTAAACATCAACATCCTCTCTCTTCTATGAGAACAATAATCTGGTCACGGGATAAACCTTTCATACCATATCTTTTGCCTTTAAAATTGAATATCGGAGTTTCTCCATATCCTCATGCTACAGACAATAAGTCAATATCATGGACTATACACACATCAGTTTGCTCTGGATTCGACTCGGTCCTATTCACTGAAAATTACGTAGCTAACACATTTTACCAGTTTATTCATCTGTGTTTATTCAGTGGCTTGGCTTTGAGTGGTCTCCTCGACTAGAAGTGTCCTAATGTAAGGAACAATTTTGTAGGTTTATAATGTTACATTAATGAATGAAGAGGAGTAGTGAGTGCTGCTGAGTGAGCTTTGATATCTTTTGTGAGTCAAATTCTGTCTTTAGCAAAATAAATAATTTGGATAATACGGACTTAATCAGTATTGCAATTCTGTAACCATCTCACAGTTAAAACTTAGGAGCTTGAGATTTTTACAGAATCGACATCCAGATCCGAAATGTGCAGGTTTTTGTTTGTTTGTTTGGCATCTCGCAGGTCAACCTATGCGGTTGTCGTCTGCTTAAGCGGACTTGCCTGTGGTTGCCCTAATAAATTAAGGCCTCCAGCCAGGACTTAAACTTAAATACTAACTAAAAACTAAGCGACAACGTTAAGGGCACCCCCTGTGGGGTACGGACCTCGGCTTAGGGCGTCGCTGGAAGAGGGCAGCAAATGACTAGCTGGATCAGGATTGGTATTATTTAGGGACGAATTTAAAGCTACAGGCTCAGCGGTGCGGGCTGGCTCGAGCAAGGGTCGGGAGGGGCGTCGATTTGGGAGTCGCGGCGGGCCTCGGCGGCGAGGACGGTAGGACGGCGATCGGGTTTGAAATGTGCAGGAATGTTATTCGATCTTTTATCACGATTTTTTTTAAAGCTTCAAACTAATTTGCTACTGCTTTACCTACATAAATATATTTTTTTTCATTAAAAAATATCATTAACTAAATCCCGGATTTCTGCTTGTTACACTTCGGATCAAAAACCAATTATTTACTTCAATTGTTTATAGTCTTCCATAGATTTAGATTTAGTTATCTATGTAAAAAAAGCACAAAACTAATTTCCCGCCGGTGTGGGCCACGTCTCAAGCGTCACGTGCTCCAACAAAATTTGGTACTGTAACGAGAATAATTAATTTTTTGACAAAAAATAAATCATTATGGAGGAAGAAAAATGGCGATAGCGCGGTGTGAAAAAACTCGGCCACCGTGTTTATAACGTGCTTTCTGTGTGACAAAAAGTAATTCTATTTACATAGAAATGTGTTACGGAGTTGAATTTGAAATGTATTGCGACTATGGGTTGAAATTGAAATAGGGCTGCATTTATGGGTACATTTAAAGTAATGTGGTTTTTTGGTTTTGAACCTGTACTGATTATATTTAATATTCTTTAATTATTCATTTATGCAGTATCTTTTTTCTCTTTTTTTCGGCACATTTTCCGTCAGTCAGTGGGCATGTAAACACTAACACTTGCACATATCCGAAATATTTTTGTATTTTTATCACAACGAACTCACGAAGGTTAGAGGGTTATAAGTACAGGGTGTCCAATTTCAGGTAGTATGGTGTTATTTTACGCCTTGCTGTCCTGCAGCACCTTTCACATAAATAACATTGTTGAGGTAAACGATTAGTTAGCTCTTAATCAATGATTAACTTTTATTTATTTATAGTCTCCAGTAGTAGTCTATTAGTAGCGAAACGAAATAGAGTTGAAATTATGCGTTCGGATCAGATTATAATGAAAACAGTCGACTACAAAACTCCAATAATTGGAGTGAATAGGAAAAGGTTATAATAGAAATGATCTCTGAATTTACTTACTAATATAATTTATTAATATATCTATATACTGACCAAATGAATGTTTTAGCAGTATCCGATAAAAGTTATTAATTTTCATGTCCTTATTGCTTCGACCCCGATGACGCCACTACCCTCCTCCAGGAGAACAGTAAGGCCACCAGCACTTTACACAAGCGCAAAACCCGATGGCCGTCATACCGTCCTCGCCGCCGAGGCCCGCCGCGACGCCCAAATCCACGCCCCTCCCGACCCTTGCTCGAGCCAGCCCGCGCCGCTGAGCCTGTAGCTTTAAATTCGTCCCTAAATCACTCAAATCCTGATCCAGCTAGTCCCTTACTGCCCTCTTCCAGCGACGCCCTAAGCCGAGGTTCGTACCCCACAGGGGGTGCCCTTAGCGTTGTCGCTTAGTTTTAGTTAGTACGAGTATTTAAGTTTAAGTCCTGGCTGGAGGCCTTAATTTATTAGGGCAACCACAGGCAAGTCCGTCTAAGCAGACGACAACCTCATAGGTTGACCTGCGAGATGCTATTCCCAAAAAAAAAAAATGTCCTTATTGCTTGTTAACGTGATTATACTCTTTTGCAAATGTATGTAGTTAATTGTGTCTATTTCATATTCCTTGCTATTGCTTTTGCAACGTCATTGCAGGGTTTTTTTAATAACAATTATCATACTTGTTTACAGGTACAAGTTTGACTGCTGCTATGAAAGCCACTATTCGCACCTAGCACCAATACTATTCAACCTCGCAAAGACGGCAAGGAAGGAGACTAATGCAAACTACGCTTCACACTGACGTCACGCCAAACCCGGCGTCGTGCAAGCAGAGTTTGTCGCGTAACTTGCATATATATATGGTGACTGGTAATTAGTGACCGATACTTAAACACATGATTGTACTCATCATAACAAACAACTTTCCCAAAGCCACAATTTGTTTTTGCCACGCGTTGTATGTTAGTACCTACATGAAAATGTGACCGGACGGGGTCAGGCGCCTCACAGCTGATTGCGCTCGAATGTTACGTGCGATAAATTAAATAAAGCGAAAAATGCATGGTAAAAGTGGATTGATTTAATTGTTTGTAAATAGGGATTAGTCACTTATTAAAATCACAGCTAATGGTGTATTATTCTTGTTAGGTACTTACTTAGTGTTCTATTGATTGGGGTCTTCCGATAAGTAATTTAAAAAAAAACTTTGGGAAAGTTGTTTGTTAAGATGAGTACAATCATGTGTTTAAGTATCGGTCACTAATTACTAGTCACCCTATATACAACGTCCCCACCTCAATCGTCGGGCAGTTGCCCCTAGACACAACACCCGTGTGGTCGGAGGATCCTACCTTCTCTATAGAGGGTGAGTGAACTGTACACCCTGTTCCTCATACCTACCTCTATAGGTTCAATATTGCATAGATAATGTACAGATATCTTATACAACTAGGCAAAATGATAATTAATCTTCATTACAGTTTACGCAGGTTATATAATATCAACTGTATAGTTCTTTTGATCTAAATTTATCTAACCTCATCTACACTATAACCAACAATAGTTCGTTACATTGTTAATAAAATAGAAGAGTTACAAACTATCATTAGGACATACAGAGGTCATATTAGAAACACTTCGGTTAAGCTCGTGAGGTGTCGACAAAACCCTAGTCTTGTACGTGTTGCCCCTACTTTAAGTGTATCACAAAATAAAAGCTAGAAAAGTTGTGAGTTTTCAGAAAGAAAGCAACTTGGTCGTTTATTGGTTGGTTTGGGAGGAGATATTTGAATCCTGTTGTAGGCACTTCACGATGGTCGAAAAAAAAAATATTGTGGTCTTTTGTACAAAACTATATTTTTATTTTATAGGACATTTTTGGGATAAGTGATGACCAACTTCAACTAAATATATATGTACTAATATATCCGTTTAGTAGACACTGACGCTACTTCTAAAATTTCAGGCTCTGTCGCCTCTGTGCTAGAATCCGCTGAAGAAGACAAAATAAGCAACTTATCAAACGCCTGTGAAATACGAAATGTAACATTCACCCTCCTTGTCGCATCCATTGTCTTCTCCCCGCAAATGTCTACCTTCATAAAATATCTCGGAGCTGCAATCGCTGACCGCTGGAATAGGTCAACCCAAACTCGAGAGATTCACTTGTAGCGACTGAAGAGTTCAACTTCAGCCTTCTGGCTCCATCATCAGACCCTCGTTGCCTAAGCTCATTGTGTGGGACTCGTCAAGACCGAATCATATGAGCCCAAACTCGAGTGGTTTTCTAGTAGCCACTGAAAAGCTCCACTAGCTACCTTCTGGCTCCATCATCAGATCAACTCTAAAATACCAAATTATAGTTTTGTCATCTAAATCACGTATATATAAACAGTTTCATTTCGATACGACATTCAGAATTAGATTAAAACTGACTTGTAAATATAAGTAAAGCTAATACAAAGAGTTTAGTCTTTGTTGTTTATGTACAGTAGCGCTCATAAGTACATAAGCAATCTGACAAAGCAATAGATTGACGCTTCGGTTTCACTTATGAGGTATGAAAGTAAGACGAATACAATAATATTACACGCTAATTGTTTTTGGTTTGTCTTGGCGGGAGTACTGTGTCCCCAGATGCCATGAACAAACATCACATTGTAGTTGAAAACTATGTTCTCTCGTTCATTTCAACTGCAACTGTCAGTTTGTACGCACAATATTGAAAGATTTACCACGTTCTTTTAAGATCACAGACTTCCTTTCCTTTGAAGTTTTCCAATAATCAGTAAGTTATGAACTAATTTCTGTATATTTTTTAAAATTTTAGGCTCAGTAGTTTCGGAGATAAGTGCAATAATAGCCTATTATTGTCCCACTCACTGCAGGGCTTCTCGAACGCAGAAAACACGAGTGTTATACGTTTGCTCAAGATAGGTTGGCGATTTCAGACTTATATTAACTATAGTCCCGGTTTCCTCGATGTTTTTCCGTCATCGATGTCAGAAATTTCCAAGATAAACTCAAAAATAAAGTGGCGAATAAAAGTCCATAGGCATTCTCACAAAGCAATAGCTTGACGTTTAGTTAGACTTATGACTTTCTATTTCCAAGAGACACACGCATAATCCATGTCGTTAACAAGCGATTGTAGTTCATAATTTCAACTTATTAACATGAGTCAAGATGGCCTAGCGGTTAAGCGCGTGCAGATAGATGCACGAATGTGAGTTCAAATCTCACACATAAATCTATAGGTTTTTTGTAAGTTTTTGCTCGATTGGAAGTAATGGGACAGAAATATAATATTCTTTATCCTGTTCGCTTTGTCCACATATCGTAAAGTAAAAAAGGTAGATCGTAGAAAACTAAACAAGGAATTTAGATTTCTGTGACGTAGACTTGAGTTTTACGAATGTTTAACTTGATCGGGATGAACGTTGTCGATTGATTGTATTTGTTTGTTAGTGACGTGTGGTTTAATAGATAGCAGTATTTTATTTATTCTCAAAATGCAGGCAAATATTAATATTGAGGCGAGGGCGACTATTATTGCGCTGCATAAAAGTGGTCTTAATAGAACACAAATATCTGATAAAACAGGACTGAATCTGAGTATTATATTTATGAATTGCCACTTAAGATTATTTCGTGACTTACAGATTAATTATATTTATTCTTTTTTTAATCCATCATGAGGGCTGAAAGATAAATAATTAGTGTTTATTATTGGATTAATAAATTCAGAGTTTTAATACTATATTGTTATATTAAATAAAGATTATTATATTATATAAACACTTTAAGTATTTTGAAGCTGCTTAATATTTTTTTGTTTTTTTTTGTTTTAGAGCAATTATGTAAGTCTCTGGATTAAAAGACATGAGGAAGAGGGTAGCCTTGCTAGTAGACAGCGAAGTGGAAGGCCATCGCTTATTAGCGAGGTGCAGCGACGACATATGGTGGGCGAGTATGAAACAAATGGTTTCACACCAACTGGACACTTTGCAGAATTATTCGACACCTCATTGCAAACTGTTCGCCGTGCCCTCCATGCTGAAGGGTTGCATCACAGAAAACCAGCTCAAAAGGCATTGAAAATAATGGGGGTTATACAAAATTTAAAAGCCTAGATGTTTTGTTTTAATTATTATTTAATTATTATATACGGTGTACCTAAATAATTAGTCAAATTAACATATCCGTAATTATTTAATAATCCTAAATTGAGGTTTAGTTTCAAACTTCTTTTCGTCAAGAAAATGAACACCAATATTATAATTCATTGTGACGTTACATAAAAAGCATAAAGTCTTAATCATTATATTAGTTTTCAATAAACTCTGCTGAATACCTATTTTAAGTGGGTATCAACAATTATATTTGTGTTATTAGAATATTCTTTCCTTGTTATGTTATTATGAATTGAATAAGTGGGTATGCAACAAAAAAACTTATGAATGGTTACAAGAAAACTTATTTTATCTAGGTAGGAATGTGACGTCACAATTGTCATAATAGTTTGTTAATTTTATAAATATATAAAACGAATACATATTTTTATTATCATATGCAGCACGATTTTTTTTTAAATTCCACCTTCCAACACCGAAGAGATAAATAAAAAATCACATAAATAGTTTAATAATAATACACTATTTAATGTTTCACTTCGTATAAAAAATAAATAACAAGCATGAAAAAAACATAAATAAACAAAAATACCCAACAAATTGTTTCATAAAATTCAAAATAAAATATAACTTATGGTTTCAAAGAAACAAAATCAACCACACATTGATACTAACTCAGATCTCATTGAACGTGAATTCATTATTAGGCCAAACGGCTACCTAAAATTACGCGAATTTTAGCAATGCCGTAAACTGGCCAGATCACGCGCATGATGCGTGTCCAACAAAAGCGATGCAAATATATTTTTGTTTCGTGCAGTGCGATGCGAGTACGCGACGATACATGAGTGTGTGCCGTAAAAACTCCGATCTTTGTGGTGTGTGGCGTTAGAACACATACAGTCGTACCGCGAGTTCACAGCAATATGACTCTTAACGTGCCTATGCACTTTTGAGCGCTTACTGTACATATGAATTGAAAAAAATGTCACACTGGTACTTGCCAAGAATTGAATCCACGTGCATGAGAAGTGAGGCCTTGACCACTGGACCATCACGACAATGAACAAGCTTACTATATTTAAACATCAAAATGTCATACATATGTATTTTGGAGTTCATCTGATGATGAAGCCAAAAGGTACAGCGTGTACCTACACGTATTCGTATTTCATAATTATTGTAAGTAGTTGCTATACGCTATTGAAATGGGAACACAGGCATGATGTTATGCATAAATGTAAATTACTCGTATATACGAAGAGTACTGGGTACTCCTTTACAAAATCGCTACTATTTCATTTTCAAGTTATCAGTTGATTTAAAATGTGATACGACGAATAAGAGCCATCTATTAACACTAGCAGCAGTCGATATAGGCAAAATATTACAATCCCGCCACTAGATGGCGCACAAATAATTAATTGATTTCTAACGACACATTTACGATGTTGATAAATTTATATTTCTCCAAAATGCGAACAGCCAGCTGGCCTACCGCTGGTTATCTTTGCTTCAACTTTCGATATTAACAAGAATTGCTAGAATTCCACAAACAACTGAAAAGCTGCGAAAACAACTCAATTTTTGGACACTAAAAGAAATCTGTAATGGATAATATGTTCTCACAAAATCTTAGTACATACGCTCACCAAAAAATAGGTTTTTCTCATTTATTTTATTGGAAATCATTTATAGACGTATTGAAATTGCCAGTGCTTCGTTTTAGAAAAATGAAAAGGTTCTTTTGAAGGTCTAGGTCTGTTGAGACCTTAATCCAATTTCCCTTCATTGCTAGTTACGTCGGAGTACCGTTATCAATTTTGTACAGAGTATTGAGGACAAATGAAGAATTTGGAGGCATCTCGCGTGGAAAATACCCTTATTGTGTTACGTCTTGGGTACGTTGGGGGCATGTTACCTAGTATCACGTTGTTATCATATTAATGAGGGTGACGTCTCACATTTCGTTTTCGTATGATACCTTTCCTAACATGTTCGTTCGAAGAGCCTGGCAAAAATGTGCCATTCCAGTTACATTTTCGTCGCACAATGAGCTGATATTTTTATTTTATCTGGAGTACAGTAGGATTGTAAGTTTTTCTTTTACTTAGTCTAGAAGTTAAACAATCGGCTCTGTTAGAAAAGTTTTTTATTGGGCTTCCTAGTTAAAAAATTGACTTGTATTAACTCTTTTCAAGTCTGTTTAGTCAACGAATATTGTAAAGGCAACAAAGTCTGCCGGAGTTATTTTTTAAATTAAATTTTTCGCAAACATAAGTCTCGCTGAGTACCGCCGCTGCGGAAATCCTCACGAAATGGATTTGCCTGAGCTACGCCCAGGTTGCTTGCATGATACGCTTCCACGCTTCAGAAATTTAATTTAATACTAACTTCCAGTTTTTATGCCACCTTCATTTAAACAACAGATTAGATTAGGATTCTTTGAATGAGTATGTTTGTAGTTAATTATGTTACCTATATTGTTTAAAGTTATTAATTAAATAGTTGGAGCTTGCTTGAAATTTTGTGCCGATCGCGAAGATTTCTGCTTGTGCAAATGAATCAGCTTATAATGCCTCCTTTTTCTGTGAGAGGGAGTGAGCTTTTTATTATTATTCAATACGCGGGCCCAGTGCGGGTTGGTGAATGTTGACGTCTTCGAATTTTCCGATCTAGGACATGCCGGTTTGGTCTCGAGGTTTTCCTTCACCGTTTTGAAAGCAGTGGTGATGAAATAATTAACACAAAGTTAATTGCCTGCTTGGGTTCGAACCCACGACAACTCGTAAGTAGCTGCCGTTACCAGTGGGCTGCCACTGCTCAGCAAATGAATTGCTTCATATATTTTGTTATATTAGTTTAACATAAATTTTGTTTTCTACGTAATTGCATTTTCTTTTATTAAGCTCTCGAAAAAAAGACATTAACGAAACGATCCTTTGTTTCAAACATATAACATTCTAATTTTACCACATTCCATTCAAACTTAACATATCCAGCGAAAACATTCTTTAGTACATTTTATGAGTGCCTACATTTGAGTATTGTGAGGAGGATACTCTTTCCATTTATTTTGTGAAGATTTCGTGAGGCATTAAATTGGGTTTGCGGGTGGCCGCAGATGTCTTCGAGAGTATCCGGAGCTCCGGAAGCATATGGCCGACCCGCGAGGATTTGAATAGGCTCTGCCCCTGCACCCCTGGCCGTCCCGCTTTATGTTCTCAAGATGTTTCCTTTTTAGCATAATAAAATTGTGATTCAGAAATATTTTTGGATGTAACTCTTGTACGTTAGTTATTGAATGGAAACTTTAAATAGGATTCCCACCGACTTTGATTGTAATAGATATGTAGTTTTTTAAATAAAATATAAGTAAAACCTCTTGAGCTATGATTTCTCAGTCAATAAGTATTAGAATTAGTCTTGATCGGTAATCAAGGAACGCAGAACATAGAACGAACGAATGTAGTTCATCTGAATGTTAAGTTTAAATGGAAAAGTTCACCTTTGTCTTTGACACGGATTACCAAATAGAAACCGAGTGAAGTGCGATGAAGCAACTAGTATAGTAAGGCAATCATAAAGAAGTTTCATTCCAGACGTAATCCCGAAGGGTAAGGAAATAACCTTCAGACGATGTGTACGGTGACCGTAAACCCTCTTCTAGTTTTCATTATGGCATTAGGACTCGTTTTATTTGGAATACGTTTGTCAAATATATTTTTTAAACCCCGAGTTGTGTAGTAAATAAAGGCTACTCTAGCTATTTAGTTAGGTTTTGTAAATACCTTCAAACATCATGATGTATGAATAAATCATTCCGTCGTTACTTTTAGGGCAGATTTTCCAATAGTCAGATAACTTTTATCTGAGCAATAAATGTTGTGGTTTGACAGCTTTTGTGTAGAAAATAATGTCAAACTGTCAGATTTTCCATATTCTTCAGATAAAATTTATCTGACCTTTGAAAAGTCTGCCCTTAGTTTAAAAACAAACGTCGCCGTGGATAAATTTCACACGAGTGGAAAACAGGACTATGCCTCATGGGGCTCTCAAATGTATACTAATATTAATATACAATAAATTTAACGTAGGTACTACCTACGTACCGTATCCACCTACTTACCACATTAAAATAATAACACAGATACTGAATAGTTTCCAAATGCAAAGCCAGACCACTCCACCTAAATATACCAAGCTCCACTAAATCGGTATTCAAGTAAAGCATTTACTTAACAATGATTTGAGTGGCGAAACAATGCGCGCCTGTACCGGACATAAAGACGAAAGTCCCGGAGTGCGGGAGTCCGGAGTCTGGGACTCCGAAATAGTTCCTTTGTGCTGCTATCGGTGATTTTAGAGTAAAGCTAGTTTCTAATACTTGCTGATCTGATTTATTGAGTGGCCGCCGCTGTTAACTTGTAAGACGGGAATGTCTGGTCAAAGTTTGGGGTTCTAGTATTTTGTAAAGGATTTAGGAGTAGATTTCGTAAGAAATGTTGTTATTTGAAGTCTATTATTAAGTCTTATGTCTTGTGTTGTGTTGTCTTAACATAGCGCAGAGTCTAAAGTCCTTGGGTGGAAATATGAAGACTGGACAAACGTTTCGTCAGCAGTGCAAGGTCCATTAAGAAAATATTTAGAAACCTTCTCCCTGAACTGAAAAATGAGGATTGATCGCAAACCAAGTCGAAGACAATACCCATTTTAATTAGCACCATTTCTGTGTTATTTTTTGAAAATAAGTTGTATTGTGTCATTGTAAAACAAGTAAAGTTCATATTATTTTCTTGACATCTGTTTTAATTTAAATAACAAGAATAGCAGGGGTTGAAATACTCTTTGTTTCAATATAATAAGAAACCTTACTCAACAAGAATGTTCCAAGACTACGGTATTTAAATGTCGAGTTTGACATTTAAAGCATCAGTATTAACCCAAAATCTCTTTCACTAAAGGATTGTGATATTCGACAGGCTGCCACATTCAGCCTTAAGGCGATATGAGATTAGTTGGTCTCAAAAGGAATAGTTTATAGTTTTATAACCAAAACACAACAAATTAAAAATGTGCGCGATAATGGCGGAGCACTAAAATGTAAAAAATATTATTAGCGGGCAACTGACAGCTAGAATACAGCATCCGACTTAAAAAATCTAAAGGTAGTTAATCTAAGTGCATGAGTGGCGACCTCTTAAGTGGAACAACAAGACAGTACACTATATTTATCTTTTCGGACGAGGATACCATATAATTATGATAGATCTTTACTTACAGGTAAGCTCGTTTAATCCCTTATTATTTAGACCTTGACATTTAGTGTATCAGTTGAATACAAAATCTCTTTTAAGTAAGGACTGTGATATTTAACCCACGGCGCACCTAAGCCTCAAGGCAATATTATTATTAGGTTAGTTAGTCTCAAAAGGAAAATTTCGTTAGTGGTTGAAACAAAATTACTCTCTCGAGGCAACAGTGTTTCAGTTTCGTCTCATTGGGACTAACTGTTACGCAAAATAATGATGAAATAAAAGCCTACGTAGTCGAATTGTATTTGTTTTCAAAACAACATTTTAGTATTGCTTGTGTGCGTCAACTTGGGTATTGTAAATGATTTGCCATTCTGTTTATCTTGTTTATAATTGATGGCAAAGGCATTATAATGTGAATGCTGGTTGTAATTAAACTGAGATAAATATCACTTTGAATTATTTAGTGAGATGAATGCTTGCGAGAGATAAACTAAATTTAAGTTGGGGTTAATAACGATTAGTTAGGTTTCTTTCTTTGTCAGTGAAAGTTGGGTTAATATTTAATTCATTAATCAAAAATACGTGAATTAATCAAAAATAGGCAGGGTTCTTAATCGAAATGTAATTATACCTAGACTAAAGGGTATTGGTGGCCAGTGGTAACGGCCGCGACTTACGAGGTGTAGGTTGTAGGTTCGAACCCAGACAGGCGCTTTACTTTGTGTAAAATGATTTCATCAACACTGCTCTCGAAACGGTGAAGGAAAACATCGTAAGGAAACCAGCATGTATTCGAACCAAAAAAATCGAAGAAATGTGACCTCTACCAATTTGATGTAGTGTCATACAAATCCAGTTTTAATTTATTAATTACCTGGTAGATATTGCCTATCCATAAGCATGTTGTCATAAAGTTTGGTTGTGTCTTATTATTAGTAGCAAATCTATATTAAATAATAATGGGCCGTAATCCATCCGCACTGAGTCCGCGTGGTGGATTACGGCCCACTCCCACCCACAGAGAAGAGGCCTGTGTCACAGCAATGCTGGGGAGTTTGTTGCGCCACTTCTTCTTCCCAGCTAAAGCACTAGGAAGGGGTGAAGGGCGGGCGTTTTGGGTGACTGTCTTATGTAATTTTGACGTTCGAAAAGTGCTGATTCTCAGCCTAATTTGAATAAATGACTTTGGATTTGATTTTCATTTTGAATGTAAAACATGACTGTGGCTGATTACGTCATATTTGTTTAGATGATCTTAGAGCCGTCTTAGTAACTTTAGTTAAGTGGCAGTATCCTCTACCTACAAATATAATATTCCCCATAAAGTACATATAGAACCCTCCCTGGGTTGGTAGATGTCACACGTGTTTTGTTTTTCTCACGGGGTTTTCCTTCACCGTTTTGAGAGCAGTGGTGATGAAAATATTTACAAAAATTAAAGCACCTGTCTAGGCTCGAATCGCGGTCGTTACCACTGGGCCACCGCTGATCATATGGCGTAAAGATCAATAGTATTTAAATTTTCATGTCGGAGTACTCTGTTCTTATTAAATTATAGGTAGTAATCCAGTGTCCACTTCAATAACGCCCACTTCTAACAATAAAATTAACGCCTACTATTCTCCTTCGTACTAATCCAAGACGGCCAATGAAGGCCTAAACAATATTGCTGAGGCTTTGACCTTTCAAGGTATTAATTTTATAATAATGCAGTTGTATCATAGAATTTTGACATTTAAAATGTTCGTAATTATGCGCTGTGTCCTGTTTAGGGAGCTCTAATATGTATAATACTTAATGCTGTGTAAATATTTGAGCATCAATATTAAACTGTAGGTGCTGCCCTTTCACTACACAACAAATTTAAGATTGTTCTCCTAATTTGTCACTTATTTTTATTTAAATATTTAGTTATATGATCTAATGTGTTATATATATTTAAAGAGATCAAACAAAGTTAATTTCTAAATGTCTATAATATGGATATTTTATATCTAGTTCAGACACATCTGATCAGTACAAAATCTGATCATGGAATAAAGTGTATTGTAGCGTACCGCTATTGAAATGTCTGTATTTTTTTTTAATGTATGGCATCTCGCAGGTCAACCTATGAGGTTGCCGTCTGCTTAAGCGGACTTACCTGTGGTTGCCCTAATAAATTAAGGCCTCCAGCCAGGACTTAAACTTAAATACTAACTAAAAAGTAAGCGACTACACGCTAAGGGCACTCCCTGTGGGGTACGAACCTCGGCTTAGGGCATCGCTGGAAGAGGGCAGCAAATGACTAGCTGGATCAGGATTGATGTTATTTTGGGACGAATTTAGAGCTACATGTTCAGCGACGTGGGCTGGCTCGAGCAAGGGTCGGGAGGGGCGTGGATTTGGGCGTCGCGGCAGGCCTCGGCGGCGAGGTTGGTAGGACGGCGATCGGGTTTTGTGCTTATGTAGGGTGCTGGTGGCCTTACTACTCGCCTGGAGGAGGGTAGTGGCGTCATCGGGGGCGATTAAGACATGCCTTGGTCGGCGAATACTGCTAATGCGGGGGGGAGTATAGCGGGATGCCGCTGAAATCACGGGGGTTTGAATGTTTGATGCCACAGTCGAAGAAACGCTTAGATAAGCGTTTCATGAACTGGTTTATGGTTGGGATTTTAAGGTCAACGTGAAGATCTATATTTCGGACATAGTAAGGGGCACCTGTAACCCTTCTGAGGAACCGGTTTTGGAGGGTCTGCATCTTATGAAGATGACGTGGGTGAGCGTGCGCAAATACAACGCAGGCATAGGTCATGATGGGACGGATGACTGCGGTATAGATGCGCAGTTTGCATTTTAACGACAGTTTGCTTCGGGCTGTCAGTATAAACTGGAGTCTACTAAGAGCGAAGGCGGCGCGAGCGCGAACCGCCTTGAAATGTTCCTTAAAGGGAAGCAAAAACGCCCCTAGTCGCCGCAGGAGACGCCCTGGGCGTCGGGAATCGCAAGCATATTCCGGCCAACGTAGGCGCGGGCTTGAGAACGGTGAGCAATGGCTAGCTCGCCACCCGGTAGGGACCAGGCCCGGGTCGACGGCGCGTCGTGTTCCACGCGCGCCTCAAAGAGATGTCATCACAAAATGACGGGGTCCGATAGGGCCGACGCCTCAAGGTCGCGGGTAATTCGAAAGAGTAACCGTGGCCCTGGCATAGGCAATTGAAGGAACACGGGTGGGTTTTTGTCAGTAAAAGTCTGACACGCCCTCCCGCTCCACCCAGAGCGGAACAAGTCATTTGAAGATTACTAACGCAAAAAAAGAGGCTGCCACATAAAACGTGAAAAAAAACACATTAAAAAGTTGTTATATTTTCAATTGAAGCCCAGACCCTACTATCATGTGTGCTATTATTTCAAAAGTTATAGATCAATATCTATCCTAAAGGTTCTGTAAAGTACATCGACTATTCAGCATCACTTCGACAGTTTTACTGCGAAACTAGTCCAAATTCTGCACCACTGTTTGACTAATCCATATACTGGATTTGCCAACCCTATTCGTAATGGTCACGGGATTCGAAAACTAAGTTCTTCGAATGGTTGTCACTACGTGTGCCGATGTACTTCAGTGCAGCATTAACAATGGATTCATGACGGTATCGTAGGTGAATTTAAACTGAATTTAAGTAAGATCATAAAAGTTACAAGTAGCTCACTGCCCAGGGTCACTAAACTAATTAATTTAGTATTTTCAGTCATGGAGACAGTTTTAAAACGCTACACATCTTTTGTGTAGCGTTTTAAAATTGTCTAAACAATTTATTTTATTTTAGTCATCTTTTAAATTGTTCCAGCACAGTCCTGAGACCGATTTTTCAGTAGCTCAATTGAAAAAAAAAATGTTACCAAGGAACGTTATCACCTCCTAGTTAAATTAGAGTTTTCGCTTCCTAGTTGAATTAGGTGGTATAAGAGAAGGTTTGTGGTGATATTCGATGATATATAATTAGTGGTGAACCAATACCATCAATGGCAGCGCAAGACAGGTGTTTCGTTTTTAAAGGTCAAAATATATTTTAAATAGATATATTTTGCCGAATTCCATTAAATCTCGTAAGTTAAGAAAATTAACTTTGATGAACGATGATGACGAGATTTGATGTATTCCTTGAAACTATACAAACCCATCAATTTAAATGCGCTTCTTAAAAACTCGTCTCGAGGGTGTTGTTCTAAGAGATAAGAGCATCCAAAGTGAAAACTAAAATGGATTTAAAATGTTGTATTCTGAATTTGGCAGATAAAATAAACCCGCGCTGGCATAATAGAGAGGCAGGCGATACGAAATGAAGCTGTTTCATTTAATTCAGTACGTTAAGACAAAAGGAGTGTCGCATGTAAAGTCTAACCCCGTGGTCACGAGCTAAACGCTCAAGCGACACGCGTCTTGCGACAGCGACTGCGGCGAGAAAAAAAAAGTGCTTTAGAGCATATGACGAATCTCCGCGACGCACGAGACTTGGCGACTTTGGAACAGTGACGCGCGCGAGTGTCGCTTGACGCAAGTCGCGTCGCTCGAGGCCATGAACTGGCCCTAAATACCTACGTCTTTCGTTCTTGACGGCTCTTGTAAGTATTACGCGGTTTGTAGAATCGACCCCTAGATGCCTTAACTTCAGCAATATCGTCCGGAAAAGCTGTAACAAACGCTGATAATGTTGTCCGTGCTCGCTCAAGGGAATGCAAAGAATAGGCCATTTGCCAGTACGGCGTCGACAACGTGACAATATTCCCAAGAATGTGCCCAATAATGTGAAATCACGACGAGCCTCGGCATCGCGTATTGATTCCAGAATACGTGCCCAGCTTTATGTGAATGACCGTCGAGTTAATTTCTATTTTCGACGTCGAAAATGCTTTTTGAACGTGACAGTTGTGGTTACTGTGAGTTTACGACCCCGACAAAGCTCACGCCATTCTGAGTTGACTGTTTTATTAGATTATTATTTTATGATGCGGTTCTTGTTAAATTAAGAGTAATTTTATGTTTATAAAGAGTTCACAGCGGTGGTCACTAAATTCACGTCATGAAGAACAATATTCAAATATCTTTATCTACTTTTTGGCCATCTTTGTTTGTGTTTCGGGAAATGCATAATAATATTCTACATTCATTCACGGTCGTGTGCCTTTAGGTACAAAATTGAGAATTGAATTTTGTTACAAGATCGTGCCTCTTGAATTTTTTTCATAAAGGGTAGAAAAACAGGATCATTTAACTTACGACGTATAAAAATGCCTATCTATTTTAGTGCCATTGCCAGAATGAAATTTTCAGACGTCTTAAAGTGGTCGTAAGATTAGGTGAGACCACGATTTGTTTGATGTCACGTCATTATAGATTTTATTACGGAGATTTCGCGACTTTAAGACCCGAACAGACGAGCTAGAATTATGCGACGCTTATAAAACTGCCTGTCATTAAATTGCGGTGATAAAAGACAAAGGTAGGGCTGCCGGATGGTGCTGATTCAAATATTCAATAAACCGAATTTTCAACTCAATATCTAACTTCAACCAAATTCGTGATTGTATTTTTTTGAAGCAACCTTTTTACTTGAGTTCCTTTTTTTGCTTCAGTTTTGGGATTACATTTCCATAATTCAAAATTTTGATGAGTTGGTTCCAGGCGTTATTGAACTGCTATTGCACATTTGATACAGCTGGCATTTTCTTTTGTTCGGAACCTCACATTATCCAAGGCAAGGTTTTTTTTGGTTTTGCTAACCCTGGCTTTTAGTAGACGTTGTATGTGTGCGTAATGCGGGCGTATTTTAATTGAGGCACAATTGTGTTTGGCGGTCTTTTGTACGTTGAAGCGGGAACCGTGAAGTCACTGCGAAAGGACAATGGGGAGCAATGTCCCGCTTATCATTTCTCTGGCGGCTGTGGTGCCAGATTTTAAAAGTAATTACGAGGTCTGAAGACTTTATGAATGCTCTCCTTGTGATGGTGCTTTATAATTTTAATTAAAGTCTTATGTCATATATTATACGCCTGGGTGGATCTTGGAGGTTTTTTGAAAACACTGACAGTGTATATACTAATAATGACAGTGATAAGGTGAAATCTCCCGAGATAAGTTCTGACGAAAACTTTCTAATATTTACGAAGAGGCAAGGCTTTTCATTATCATCATTATATATCATACACTTGAGAGCAATAAAATCGCACACCTTGATTTTTTCATTACCTTTCTAATGATATCAAATACAGTGTCAAAAAATACCCATTAGAGGTTTTACGGCACAAAACCCAACAAACGGGTAAAATTACCCAATTTCGCTTAAGAAATAATGAAAAACAAACTCAAAATTCTTGATCAAGTTGTTTATTAATCAGGTGCCCTTCTCGAGCCTTAATTACAGCTCTTAATCGGTTTTTCATGGACCGTATTAATTTTACCATGAAATCTTGTGGTATAGCGTTCCACTCCTCTTCAATGGCAAGTTGAAGCTCTCGGAGGCGCGTAGGAGCAGGACTTCTTGCTCGAACTCTTCTTTTTAGCTCATCCCAGACATGCTCAATCGGATTGAGATCAGGACTACGCGCTGGCCACTCCATCGCGGTGATTCCAACGTCTTCCATGTAGTCGCAAACTGTTCTAGCGACATGCGGTCTGGCGTTGTCGTGCATTAGGAGAAAATCTTCTCCCATAAGCCACGCAAGCGGCCTCACATGTCCTTCGAGCACTTCTTCGACGTATCGTGCAGCCGTCAAACCTCTTGATCTCGGGCCGGTATTCGCCCCAGTGATGAATACAATGTCAGTTTTATTGTGTTGTAATGCACTTATAATGCCAACCCAAAACAAACATACATGAAAATCACTCTGATTACCTTCTGTAGACCCTGGAGCGTCCATCAGGATCATGCAATGTCATTCTGCACTCATCAGAGAACATAACAGACCGCCATTGGTCATACGTCCAATTTAAATGTTCCCTGGCAAATTGTAGTCGGGCTTGTCGGTGAGCTGTGGTCAATTTGGGACCATTTGCTGGGCGATGTGAAGTCAGTCTTGCTTCACCAAGTCTTCTTCTGACTGTCCACTGACTTATACTGACATTGCGAACTTCGCGAAGCTCTTGTCCCAGTGGAACCGCATTCAGTTGCCGATTTCTTAAAGACCTCGACACAAGAAAGCGATCTGCGTCGCCGGCCAGATCCTGGTCGCCGAATGTAGCCACCGGTCTCTTGAAACCTCTGGTACACACGACGAACAGAGTAGCGGCTCAAATTTTGTCGTCGAGCAACTTTATATTTTTCCGTATGCTTTCAGTAGAGATGTTATCACATTGACCTTCGGTATGCAATTGATTAAAAATCTTTTTTTTTTTGTTCGGCATCTCGTAGTTGACCTTGAGAGGTCGTGACTACTTAACCGGACTAAAAATCCAAAAAAACCGACCCTTTTATACCTGCGGGTAAGTAGTGACAATGGTAACAGGTAAGTTACGTGAAGGTCAATGATGTTAATTTTGTGTTTTTTCAAAGCTAAGCTCGTATTCTTTAATTTTGCCTAATGATTTGTACTCAATATCTTTAGATTTAAGAAAAAAATCAGTAATAAACCAAATTACAAGGGGTGTGCGATTTTATTGCTCTCAAGTGTATATAAGGTGTATCTATTCATACACGAAATATTTGAAGAGGGACTTCTATAGGTCGAACAGAAGCTATAGAAACGAAAAATGTTTTTATGTAAATGATTTTTTTATTTTACGTTATTACCATAATTTAAAACTGCTTGAGATATTTTGCATAAAACCTTTACAGCCTACTCTATGAACGACAGACTCGGCGGGGCAGAGGCGCGGGCGCAATGACCTCTGCGAGGTCACGACTTTTACGAGCGAGTATCAAGACGTTTTAATCATTTCCTATTTTTTTACGAAAAGGATCCTAGATGCCATTAAAACATTCATATTTTACAGTGTTACACTCTCTATCAATCTACTAGATGTAAACTAGGTAAGAACTAATAAACAGCTGACGCAACGCGAATTCACATAAGGTGTTCTTCTGCTAGGTTACGAACTGTGCGTCGAGTCTTATCTGTCAGCTGATTGGTAGGTTGTGTACCTACCTATTTGTACAGATGTAAACTGTAAGAAGTGCATAGCGCGAGTGTATTTTATCAAAAATCGTACCAGATTGGCTGATGTGGACTGGACTGTTGTAGGTACACGCCGTTTTCTCAGTGGTTAACGGGATAAATAGCTGGCTATGTATTTCGTAAAATAACCACAAAGACCTTTTTACTATAAAATAACTGCATTACGGTTAGATTATACGTTTTATTGACCAATCTTTTTGTAGGTAAACAACATTGTAAGTAGAAACTATTTGACTATTTCCCGCGAAAATCAGTTATCCCACTGCATACGGTATGCAACTAATTATTGTAACAATAATTAGGCAAGCGTGTTTAAAAATTAGAAGCAACTTATTTACGACAATTTAAAATGTACATACCTCATAACGACGTAGTTTTTATTTACACTATTTACACCAAAATTGCTGTAAATATTCGCCCTGCAGTTGCACGTTAAATAATGTGACCTTGGACTTTTAATAATGTCTCTATCTCTAGCCATCACTGCGTACACAAGCGTTCACAATTCACTCTTTGTTGTTCCGCACTAGAAATGGTCTGGCTGTCATTACCATAACTCAGGTCTATCCCTACCCCACACATGGAAGTCCAACAGCGTAAGATCAGGCCTGCCTCCGTCTGCAGCTGGGGTCATGTAGACCCCGTAGTCCCGTTGCCGCTGTCGAGCTTCTAGGATCCCTAGGAAGGGGGCTTGTGCTGTGAGGAAAATATCTCATTGTAGCAGTCCACCATGTTCTGGTACTCCTAGTTGGAATATTTCGGCATTGTTGCGTTTGTTGCGCGAAGCGCGATGCGTTCCGCGTTAGTTAAGCCACATGCAACATGCGGTTCGCAAGAGACTGAACACGGCGGCGGCGGGCGGCGCGGCGGAAGGGGGGCGAGGCAACTGAAGCAACACACCTCCGCCATGACCTCGCCCGCTACAATGAAAGTAGTTTCTACGTAGTATTTTCGTAGAAACTAGCGTAATGGATGTGACAAAATATGAAAGAGCCAGTATTTTTGTGTGTGTCAAGTAATATGAAAAAAGAAACTGTCTTTGTTAAAGCTACGCATAGTGATTTAATGTTAGGTAGGTACTATGATGAATCATGAGGGCGATAGAATGATACGACGTTATATTTATTACTTTTATTTCAAGCGAATGTGTTTACATCAACGCAGTTATTTTATCAATGGTTTTTTCAAACAAAAACCCATTCCAAAAATTTGAAAACTTACTACAAAGTTTGAATGCATCCAGAGTTATTTTACTGCCAGCCTACACAACACGAGGTCGACTTTTGCCGACAACCTTTACAGTACACACAGGGTGTAAGAAGACCCATCACATTGGCGTCAACTACGGAAACTAAGTAACATATGAGTAGCACAATTTTTTTAATTTTGGTGTGTAATACGCTGTTTACGGTACTGAGTAACGTAACGCACGCTTAACATTGTGCTTATAGTTCGATGCAACGGTAAAAGGGTCGTGATGGTGTTATAACATCAAAAACTTGTTTCCCACAAAAAAAACAGCAGTAAATTTTGGCTTTTTGTCCTTCATATATTTCCGTTACCAGAAGGTTCCCAGGAATGATCCAGTACAAACAAATTATAACATTGGCTGGGGGTACAAGTGACTTTAAGCTTTTTACACCTCATATATGACAAACTCTGAGTTAAACCTATATTTTTAATAAATCGAAAATCACGTTCGTAAAACATTCCTGAATTGTAGCAATATAGATATTCTTTGTATGACAGAACATAGGCTTAAAAGTCAAAAGTCAAAAACAACTAAACGTTTAGAAAAGTCTAAATGTAAACTGATGAGTAAAAGTTTACCACTTTTGTCAACTAATTATGACTCTTACTATCAATATAATGCTTTTTTTTATGTATTGCACACAATTTGATAACACTTTCATTCCAAAGACTTTCTCGGTTAATAGTAATGCTTCCTTCAGTGATTGGGCCACCGTTGGTATACATAAAAGTAGAAAACGACTTTATGAGTTCTATGAAGAACGGACTGCTGAATTTAATTTTTCTGTTAGAAATTATTTATAAAAGTTTGTTGCATAGCTAAGTCACGTTACTTGAGTTCAAAGATTAAAAATAGTAGTAATGTAATTAAAATGACATGGAATATCATTAATAGCGAAACGGGAAGGTCATGCAAACGAAGTTGTGACTACAGCCTTGCTATTAATGGCAATATAATTCAATCAGATTCTTAAGTCGCCGCGGCCTTCGGAAATTTCTTTGCAGAGATTCCCGTTTCGACTACTAAATCTCTTAACTCATTGCCCACTGCTGCTTAAAGAAAACGTTCCAGTTTGTGATTCTGTATTTAATTTCCAAAATGTCACGGTCTGTAGAGATATAATTAAAACCTTTCACGCATTAAATGTTAAAAAGACCGCAGATCTATGGGGTAATTCTGTTGATGTTGCTAAGTCTATTATAAATATTGTAGCAACCTCTTTTGCTGTAAGTTTCCTGATCTTATGAAAAACAGTAAAATAATTCCATTGTTTAAATCGGGTAGTACATCAGACCCTACTTATTATATACCTATTTCAGTGCTACCTATCTTTAGTAAATTTTTTGAAAAACTTGTTTTGGATCAAATGTTAAGATTTTTTGATAAACACAAATTACTGCATAATAAACGATTCGGTTTTTTCAAGGGGTCATTCGGCTATTGAGTTGAACTTTTAGGACATGTTTATAACCATTATGACAAATACGATGCTTTGGGCATCTTTTGCGATTTGTCCAAGGCATTCGATTGTGTTCTTCATGAAACTTTAATCAGGAAACTTCACCACTACGGAATCCGGAACGTCTCTCTGGATCTTCATACTTCTTACCTAAGTTTTTACCTAGGATTCAGAGAGTTGATGTTAATGGAAAAAGATCACCTGGAATGGGGGTTCCCCAGGGCTCAACTCTTGGCCCATTCTTGTTTCTTATTTATAATAATGACTTGACTCATAATGGATTATCATGATATAGTGTTGTTTGCAGATGACATATAACTTTTATTAAAACTCAAAATTCAGCAGCTGGTTACTGACAAAGTAAATAGCGCCCTCGCTAAAGTAGTTAACTGGTTTAATGTTAATAACCTACTTCTTAACGAGAAATAAACTAAATGTATTAAGTTTACGATACCTCATGTTAGACAAGTAGAAACTAGGTTACTAGTACTTATATAGGGTGAAGAGTTGTAACCCGAAAACACCACAGTATTCTTAGGCATAACTTTGGATGCCAAGCTTCAATGGGGCCCCAAATAGATAAAGTGTCAAAAAAGCTTAGCTCTGCAGCATACGCCGTTATTTAACTGATTTAGAGACAGCCCGTTTAGTATACTTTAGTTATTTTCATAGAGAAATGCCGCCGAAATTCGGACAATTTTTGTTTTACAAAGAAGGGCCATTCGTTAAATTTATATAATAAATCCCAGACACTCCCTGAGAGATAAATTTTAAGAGATTAATATAATGACTGTGCATTCTCAGAATATTTATGAAAATCTTTTGTGTGCAGATAACACTGCTAATTTGCTTTAAAAATTACAGTGATATTCATATTGTAAATACTAGGAACAAACACAAATTTGTTGTTCCTACTACCAGGCTCATGAAAATTGGTGACTCGTTTAAATGTCAATGTAAACGTTTTTATAATAAACTTCCTAGCCACATTCAAGAACTAAGCCTTATTAAATTCAAATCTTTCAAAAAGCGGAAACTATGTCAGAAAGCCAATTATACTGTCAAGGACTACATTGAGGACAAAAAGACTTGGGATTAAGCTGCTCCAATAAATTTACACAGATAATGTTGGTGTTTATTTTGCTAACTATTTAACATTTGTTTTTTCTATATTTGTACTTTTTTGTATAAACAATGACATGTATGTTTACTGTTTATAGTATAATATTATTTTACTTTTTGTGAATGTGAGGACTATTTGGACTTAGACTGTGACCTCTGATTTTGTTTCGGCATTTCTTCTCAGAATAGGCAGATAGGAAACGCCGATCTCATCTAGTTTTAAAATATGATTGACTTGTAAAAGTCTTTGTACAAACCTACTTATAGAAATAAAATCATTTATCATTATCATTTATTACGACAAAGCTCTTCAAAGATCGAATCTTTGCTTCTTGTACTATTGTCTCAAAGAACTGTCGACAAAACTAATACGTAGAAGCCGTTTAAGACGATTTCACAGGGACCCAACTAAAAACGCGTCTTAACGCGAGAAAGAGACGACGAGAGACGGGATAGAGGGTGGGGGAATAGCGAAAAATAAAACGTAATACACAAACATGGTATGATTTAATTTCGTATATTATTTGTTGAATTATACAATTATTTGTTAGGAAGTTATTACATACATATAGTGTTATGTAACTACATAATTATGTGTTTTTAAATTACTTTATAAAATAGAGTATTTTGTGTATATGCGACCTAATTACGTTACTTAAAGTAATCACTTATTTTGGTTTGACAAAAAGATTTTGATGCATTAGCAATTACGACATTTTCAATGTAATTTAACTTTTGCAGTGCGTCTTCACTTTGACTGAACACTTTGAAGCGACATAGCGTCTTAAACCGTTGACTGCTGATAAAGCCCGATGTTTGACAAAATCGGTGTTGACCCATCTTCATCTTCTGCATCGTCACTTGCGGTCTCTTTTTGTGTGTCATTCACATCTTCAATAAGATCTTCAATTGATTGAATTTCGTACGGTGCTACATTGTCATAGCGGTCGTGGTGGCGCGGGAGGGCCAGCTTCTCACGACCGCGCACCGCTAAGACAGACGCTCGCCGCTGTCACGAGAGACAACCCGCGTACGCTTGCAGGCGTATTAAACGGGATGACGAATCGTATTAAGCGTTAAGAAATGTATGAGAACGTGTCTGAAGTTGTAGGGACTGACGTATTATGCGAGAAATCGTTTTAAGCGTGATCGTGTTAAGCGGGTTCTACTGTATTGTTTCGGTTTGCAGCAGTAAAAAGGGTTAGTAAGTAGGTCAAATTTCAATAACATGCGTGTTTGAGCTGTATAATTAAGCAGGTACGGCAACTACCTTGACTGAATAATATATAACCCTGGAGAGCAGTACGGCTCGGGCTTGACTGACCGACTAGAGTTGGTTTGTATTGTATTGTTTGAAAGGAATTTGCATTATCAAGATTGTTCTATCAGAGTTGCAAGTAGGTAATAGTAAGTTCCAAGGTCAAGAGTTTATTCAGATTTCTGACCTCTAGCCGGTAGTTAATTTTGTGTTACTGTCGCAGAATATGCTACACATCTGTATGTTCTATTGTTTGCAATTTGAAGTCCTACATTTTTGTTTGAATCTTAGTATCAAAACGTACCTAAAATAATATACCTACGTAGAAATCTGGATGGATGAGGCAAAGCAAACCCCCTTTCGTAAGCAAATTGACGTTGACATGGTAGAAATAACATCATTTTTTTCCTGTCAAACCCACCCAACACTAAACAACTTAAGTTAATAAAACAACCTACAAAAGCATCCTTGTAAAGAACTTCAAAGGAGATGAACAGGTAATAAAGGTATCACCACATTTCCCGGGAAAACGGCCGCATGCACCCATGTTAACACATAAACTCTATATACAGTCGGAAATTTGAAAGAGCATGAAGGGGCTAAGTAGTTTCATTCCATTATCTCACGGCTGCAGTGTGGTAACGACGTTTGTGCGGTCGCCATGTTTTGCTGCGAGGCAAAAAATACGGTCTGTCAAGATTTGTGTTTATGCGGAATAGGACCGTTGTTAAAACTGTGATTATGATTTTCTTTTAATGTAAAATAATAGAACGTATTAACTAATTTAAAAAAATCTCTGTGATAAGTATTTTTCTTTATAGATCCTTTTTTATTCTAGTCTAATCTCTATGTGTTATGTCATTCGTATCGAACGGGTGGGGCAATGGCTTCATACCGTACAAGATCAGGAACCAGCATCTACCTATTGCTGAATGTGACAAAACAGATTCACAGTTTCCTCAGCCCCCATACAAGCCCTGCATAGAGGACTGTCCGTTATGCCTATTTTGTGGAAGTGTTTGAATAGCAAGCAGAGTCCCGTGATGGTCTCCGTCATCATGCGCAGGCCGTGTCTATACAGGCGTAATAAACGTCGAGGATGGTCACGATAGATTAGGGGCCACAGACTGACTGGATGTTCTTCTAGCCAGTTCGTCAGTTGCGTCGTTACGTAGTGATCTGCTGTGTCCTTCTATCCATTGCAATATCAATGTGTTGCGGTTATATACCGTCTACACGTTCTAGTGCATTGTGACATTCTAGGTTATATATTTTCTGTGTGTCTCGAGGTAACACCTTTTTTTTGTTTATTTTTATTAGTTAGGTCTCTGCTATATGAAAGTACATATGTGTTTACAGATACTGAACAAAATACGAAACAATCGGTTAATCTCAAAGAAAACGTAGGTAGTTTCCAACCCTGAAATATTGACTTACAATTTTGCTTTCAGTATTTTTTTAAGCGTCATTTGACTTCGGGTTCGCAAAGGAAGTACATTAGGCATCGTTTCAGTTGCCAAGAGCCTACTTTGTCAAATTGACAGAGGAGAAAATGTTTTACATCATAATGGTAACTATCAGACTTTTTATACTAACTTTGCTAAGACAAATTTATTCACCACTAGTAGGCACACGCAAAATATATTTTTTTCTAAATATTTTGATGGGTACGAAAAATGTAGACAAAAAGTATACTTCGACCAACTAATCTGTGCAACGGCCGTTTTACGAACTAACCTTTTGAATGAGACATACGATCGGTTTTTGTTTAACTTTTTGAGTTTCGTTTACAACCAGCGCCACCAATAATTGCACAGATAAGTTAGTCGTACATTTTTGTAATTAATTTTTATTTTTGACAATACACCTAATTTGTCACTTGTTATACAACTTAAGTATCGTCATCATTATTAATTAAACTTTCAGTTTGAAAAGGTGACGTACCCATTATGAGAAAATTGCTGAAAACTTTCGTTGCGCAAGAAGAGATTAAACAGTTAATTATCAGGACAAGTCTGTTGGTATCCGCATAACTGGTCACCATACATTTCCTGCTGTACTTCCACGTTCATATTGTCTAAGATTCCAGATAAAAGATGTTGTTTTGTATTATTTAGCTGCCATTACGGGCTCGATAAGGATTTAACTCAGTATTGAATTGTTCGGTTTTTAAACCTCTGCGATGAGCTTACTTCGAATTCTAGAACATTTCAAATTATTTTTGGTATCTGGTAACATCGTTTAAGAAAAGTATTATCACTATAGATAAATGGTACCGCGACAAATCATTAAGGAAAATAAAACGAAAGGTATAAGGTGAAATATACGCAGAGAGCCTACAACGTCCTGCGCGTACACTATAATAATGGATTTAGGATGTTGATGGGGCTTCCGCGCTTCTGCAGCGCTTCGCAAATGTTCGAGGAAGCCCGTGTTGACGATTTTCATGGGATTATGAGGAAGAGAATAGCGTCAATAATGGGTAGGTTGCGCGGAAGCTCCAACAGCATCCTATAAACTTTGTGTGACAAAATGGACAGTACCTTTATAAGGCACTGGGTGCAGAGGCACGTGCCAACGTGTGTTGGGCCACGTCTTTTTTAGTTGTTTTTATTTATAAGTTTTACTAACATAGTTTTTGTAAGACATTGTTACTTATACTATATGGGATTGTGAGTACACCGGTCCGAAATAAAGATTATATATATATACAGCATATAACAAAAACCCTGTCCGATCCAATAAAAGCGTATTCCTGGTTTAACATACGTACTAGAAAAATCGTAAAAAAAATAAACACATAAAAACCAACACTTTAAAAAAAAAAAAATATGAAACATGCGAATTTTAACAGTAAATATGGTAAATTTTCATAAGTTGACAACTCAAACTCAAATCATTTATTTCAATTAAACCATTTACAGGCACTTTTGAATTGTCAAGTTAGTTGCCCATTCCAAAGCGTAGTAGGTACCAATGGAGAAGAACGGGCAAGAAACTCCATGGACACTCTTTTAAATATTATTGTTGTTACAAATATATTAGTTACATCGATTAATGTTGACACTATAAGTGAGAACGATGTACAAAAACCGTACACGTTAAAAGCGTCCAGAGTTCAGCAAAGCATAATTTAAAAAAATCCAAAAAATAAATAATTAAAAAAAGCCGTGGCAACTAAGAGATTACCAGTCCCAACTGACGGCGCCCGTTCACGAACATGACGCATGGATCAGCACCATTCAGTTCAACCATTTTGAAGGGAGCTAAATGATCCGACACACGCGCCACCGTCAGCGAGACATTTGAGTGACCATGACATACTATCAGCCGCCAGGGCACATTCAAGTCAATCTATGACATTACCCGGTATTTGGTAGCTCTATAGTACAAAGTACTCACACCTGAGCAATGCATCTATATAATAAAAAGGAGATTGAATAAATATATTCTTACTACACCGGCCGGCGAAATCTTTTCATTTTTACCTATTTTTATTTCAAAGGACGCCGCCCTGCACTAGCCGCGCTATAGGCTGTAGGTACTCTTATAACGAGTCCTCGACCCTTTGATGTAGCCGACTGGTTGCCTACTGGCACGCTACTTGTTTGTCGCCAGTCTCATGTGGACATAGCTTGTGATCGGATGTCAAACGGAACAATGTCGTATTCCAATCAGGAATTTTTGAATTTGTTGAATTTATTGTGAGTGTGATTCGGAAAGCGAAGCAAGAGCTCGGATTGTGGAAGCTTTCGACTTACTCAAATCGTACACAAGTGCGCTGCGAAGAGTACGTGCAAATTTAATAAAAAAGGTGTCGAATGTGTACTAATGTTCGAGGTAGACTTGTGGAACACGATCTCCGTGGTGCATACCTCAACAAGTACATGTTTTAATAAACTGATACCTACAGTCGGTACATGCCAAAAGCACATCACAGTAACTCAATAATAATTGTTTCTAGATAAACAGAAGGTCAGAAATCAGGGTCACTATGCGTCTATGTCTACAATAAAATATCAGCTGATACCTACGCGCAGGCATAACGTAGGTTTCTTTAGTACTAAGTTTGTTTGGCGGCATGCGACAAAGCACCGTCTCACTCAGGCGGCTTCTTTGACACGAAACTGTAGGTGAACTTTGTCGAGTGATCAGTGCTGCCTTTGGTATGATAATTTTTATGTTTTAAAATTAATTATTTTCATTGGGGAAAAATAATTATCTCGTATCCATTAAATGATTACGTATTTGTGTACGCAGCACGATACCAAATAATACCCTTCAGGATCGGACAGGGTTTTCGTTATATGCTGTATGTATAAAGTGCAGGAGTACTTTTAATGAAAAATATAGTATTAGTTCATTCAAAGTTCATGAGATAATTTAATGTGTACAGAGCAACTGAGTGCTTTAAAATTAAATCTCATTTGGATGCGGGTTTGCGTTTTCTTAATTACAGCTTTCATTGCGCGACTGGTCAAAACTTTTCACAATTTCGTTTTCATAAAACATACTGCAAAAAAATTAAATGCCTACTTGAACCTAGAGGCATTTTATTGGTGGTGCACCCAAGTATTTTCAAAAAATTTCATTTTGTTATCTACATTTTATAAATATTTATTCTTTGCTGGCAAAAAAGTAGGAATATCACTAACTTCTACATGCTCAAGGTATATTGTCTCATAGTATTGTTGTGGTATTAAAACATGGTTGTGAATTAAGTATTTAAAATTGTACTCTGCAACCACATTTAACTTTGAATTCCTTAAATTGTTTTAATATTATCACCACCATCCTTTATCTTTAGTCAAAGCATCATAACATTACCGTCACACGGCACTGAATGTCCTTCATTAGCAGCATTTGTTCTACTCGTTAGATAGCTTGTATTCCAGTTACTGTACAACTTTGCCTACAGTTCTATATAGCCAACGTCTACTTTGAATTAAAATTGATCCACTTTATTGTATTGTGTTGCAGCTTTCTGTTGAAACGTTTGTTTTTTGCTCCTTGTTTGTTATTTTTTGTGTTGTTTGTTGTTTTTTTTTCAAATTCAACTTCAACTAAATTTCAATCGTCATTTAGAGACCAGATTTTTCGCACACAACCATATAGCATCGTGTTCGCCGTGATATAGCGCTTATTTTGATGTAAGATTGTGGCAAGCGGGTTTCGTAGTAGGTTGGAAATGAAACCAAAGGTCACTTTACACATTTATTCGGTGTGGAACACGAGCCACATAAATCAGGGAAGTAGGTTATAAGGTCTCTAAAGTACTTCTTCATTGTAGTTAAACGGAAATAACGTTACTGCCCTGGGCTTGGCTACGCCGCAGCACGTGGTCTGACGTGAGGTCACAGGGCAGGCAGCAGAGTAGGGGAGCGACCCCAGAGGTCACCAGACGTGGGCAGCACCACGCAGGGATTTGCGACCGCGTGTTCCGCTCAGGCGCAGGCGTTTACAGGCACGTGGTCCGCTCAGGCAGGGGCCTCAACACGTGGCGGGTGTGGGGTCTCGGCACCCATGACCCACGTGGATGGCAGGTTCAGGCGGCGGTAGCGGCCGCGTGGGTGGTCCGCGTGACGGGCGTGCTCCAGCGGTAGGGCGGAGGCAGCGATGACGTCAGTCAGTGGTATGCAGTATCACAAGACTGGAACCCTGGAATCAGCGCGAGGCGGGTGCTCCCGTAAGCGTTGTGCCACTGCAAGCCAGGTTAGGATTTTTTTGGTCAACCCACTCGTGATATATATTTTTTAACATACTAAATTTGATCTATAATACTTTTCATCATTATACAAATGGTTGCAGGTCGTTTCTAATCGGATCTTAGTCTCATAGTTAAAATTTAATAGTATTTGTGCATATCCTGTAAAAATAAGTAAGTTTTTGAGTTTTATTCATTGTATTTTGTACTTGTTAGGTTCATTATAATGAAGAGAGAAGGCAATATTCAAAAGTAATGAAACACCAACAAGTAAAGCAAGATAAAACAACATAATAGAACAAAAAAATTGTATGCTATCTTTTAGAATCGCTTCTGAAACCGGCATGACCAAACATACTCAATGTATTTAATCCAAGCTAACCTTACTCGCAATTACCCAATCCTATCTTGCACGTCACTATTATTGCTTCTCATGTCTCCGGCAGCTGTCTCGTGTGACCACTAATTTGCCCACTGAACACCTAATGTCCCTAATGCGCCACATTTGGCGCACATCGCCGTTTGCTCGAACGCTCGACACAACGGAATAAGGCGCCCGCACGGATTGCGACGGAATTGCATACTTAGTATTTATAGTTCTTTTCTGACCCTTGGGAGTTGAAGTTTTAGTTTTAGTGGTGTCTTGTTATTAGTTTTTGTTAAACTGCTGTTGTTTCAAACTCAAAGTTTTATAATATAAATTAAACATATTAACCATTTACAGGCACTTTTGGATTGTCAAGGTTTATTTTTAGCTTATGTAATGCTGCTAACTTCAAATGCTGGAACTCAGAATAGGGTAACTTGGTAATAGGGTAACTAGGTACATCTGATCAGACCGATGGGTCTGCGCTGATGTACCTAGTTGATTGTAGACAATGTTCGTAGTAAACGCTTAACGAAAAAATATCCCACTTCAAAAATGCGTCATAAATTAGATAGTCAAACAAAAGTATGATTCCCATGAGATAACTCTTTCGTCAAACTCTGATTCGATAAATTGAGTTTCACGTTTAAGGTTATACATTAGGAGCAGGGCGACGCTCGAATTGTCTATACAGACGGATTACCTAAACCATTTGCAATTTAAGCCTATTTCTATCATATTATGCTTATTTTCGGATTAAGACAGTATTTATCTAGGTTCCTACATCTTTTTTTTTTTCAAAAATACTTACCGTAATTGAAGTTTAAGCTAATTGTATTTCGCACTTTTTTACAGCGTAAATGACATGTTTTCGTATCGTTATTTTTGTACTATAAACAACAATATATGTAAGGTTGTATTAGGATCATAGCTCATGTTATCAAGTTACGAATAGCCAAAAAAAAAAACAGGAAAAAATATTAAGTTTACATTCATCAGTTTTGGTATTACGGAATACATCAAAATTTCTCATCAATTTTCAATAGCTAGAAGTGCTATCGCGTCAAGCAAATAGCAATGTGTGCGTGGTCATACAGCTCACGGTAGTAGGTGTGTATCGCTCGGACATGCACACACATTACCGCAACGTTGCGCCCGCCGGGGGTGTTCCGTGTTTGTCAGTGTTAGACGATTACTTTATTGTCCTGTGCGTGCGTATTTATTTGCTTTCTAAATTGTATTGAAATATTTCTGACACAATTGACTTATGCTGTGAACTTGGATTTAGATTTGCCTTGTTATTTGGTATCGAGTACCCTAACCATTCTTACGAACTTTAGCTTTGCTTGCGGACTTATTATAAGTCTTTAAGACTTATTATTTACGATAAATTATTTACGATTTGGTTTGGTTGCCGTCATGGACTCCGAACGTTGGGATGTATTTAATAGTTAGTATTATCCAATGATATATTATAAGTTACCTACTTACAACGTTCTTAGTTATTAAGTGTGTTGCATAGACACCCCCAAGCAATAAGTCGGTTCTCGTAAAACTCAAGTTTTACAGGAAATAAGTATTTTTGTTTTTATTGAATATGTATATTTTCAAGGAGTCGAAGTATTGCGTTCATTGATACATCAACTGAAAGCATTTTCTTTGTGTAATTTAAATACTAAATTAATTTATGTGTGGGAAATACTTTGAAATTTAAGAAAACAAATATTGCAAAAATAAGACAAGTAAATTGTTTCAGTAATATACACATAATGCAGTAAGTTTGTTGAAAATGTTGATACGTAACATTACAATACGGACTTATCTTACGTTACTTCTTACTAGCTTCCGCCCGCGGCTTCGCCCATGTGGAGTGTTGATGAAATAGCCTATGTTCTTCCCCAGGCTTCAAACACAGTTCATCGAATTAGCCGTGAAACGTCACAGCCCCGTTGTGCGCACCACTCGAGGTGTCCGCGGTGTCTACGTACTTAGTTCGCAATAAACTTTTGACTTCAGTAACTTTTGAACCATCCGTCCAAATGAGTAAGTGTAAAAACAAAGTTTACCTGCATCAAACGCCAAAGGCGATAAAGGTATTCATTTTGATGAGAAATAACTAAATAAACTGACTAACTGGCGAAATGTGGGTGTACTATAGTTACACCTCTGCCTAACCCTTTGCGGAAACAAGGCGTGATGTTATATTATGTTTATGTTAACTAAATACTCTAAAATGTGTATTGTAAAAACAAAAAAGCAATTCATTTATGGGCTCACTATTTGGCTATAATAGCTTCCCCATAAAAGACAGATGTATGCTGTCGCGGAATTTTATTCAGAATAACACATAGACTATAGCTATATTACTGTTTAGTTTCATCAAAATCCGTTCAGTAGTTTTTGCGTGAAAGATTAACACATATCCATCAATCCATCCTCACAAACTTTCATGTTTGAAGTAGTATAGTAGGATTTCAAAGACGATACGTATTTTGTTTTTTTTTTGTTATGGTTATTTTAGATTGATACAGTCTCAGTATCAATACAAACCGTTGTAGTCGAAAACGAGACCGACCGACCACATAATTATTTATTAATCAATTATTTACTTTTCAAAGCTTGTAAGTTCCCATAACGGTTTCAGCTGACTCAAAATAATTCGACAATAAACACGTTCTAACATTTACTAAGAACTGCACTCGGATTCATTTACGCCAATATGTCGGTAAGAGTAACTTACGAAAATTCAATACTTTACGCAATACAGTTTTGTATTGATACGTAAAGATACTTTTCTTGTCATAATTTTTGTTTTGAATTTCCCTACAATAAAAGTGTTATTCTTCTTATATCTTTGTAAATCACATTACGAAAAATGAAAAAAAAAAATACTAAGATGTATCCCAAACCGAATGACGAATTCGATATAACAATAAAAAGTCAAATTTTACTGACTTGTTGCTTGAGTGTGTCGACTCAGCCCAAGAAAATATATAAATAGATAAAGTCATTTTTTTCTTGGTTTGAGATTCACACTAGTAGGTACCTCAGTATATTTTGCATAAATTAGTATTTACCAACTTAACTGCCTACCTATGAAGCGTCGTTTGTTCCGTCATGTTCGTACGGACGAAAATATCTCGCTCCGGGATTTTATCGCGCACTGCATTTTCAACTCTTTGTGTTGAACCGAGCATTGAGAATCTAACAGAGTGCTACCCAGCGCGTCGACTAAACACTGTTGGATTTTCAATTCTCGGTGCTAAGCAGTGCGTTAAAGATCCAGTGCACGAAACAATCCCGTCGCGATTTTTTACGGCGTAGGTAATTATCTCCACTGAGGACACTGAGGGCCTAAACAAAGCAACATTCGTAACATTCGATTAGCGATGACGCTAGTAGAAAAGCCAAAAATGTATGGGGTTGACATAAGCTACCGAAACGTCACGTGATCATAGGTCATACCATATTTCATTGATTATTTATTGTCATTATACATGTAATCGAAGGTAGCATAGTATCTTATTGAACCGATAGCGGATAAAACAAATGGACAATAGTTTTATGATTATAACAGTATCAAAATAGTTATGTTTGTTGCTTGCTTTAAAATAAGTCAGTATCATAAGTAACAATTGAAAGTTTTTTTGTAAGTTTGTTTACATAACATAACATAACATCACGCCTTGTATCCCCGAAGGGTTGGGCATAGGTGTACCTATAGTACACCCACATTTCGCCAGTTATGTTTTTAAGTCCCATGTAATAGGGGGTGAGCCTATTGCCATCAACCGGGCACAAATCCAGACTCCGGGCTGCTACTGAGAAATTCCAGATAGAAAAACCCAATAACAAGTTGCCCGACCTGGGAATCGAACCCAGGACCTCATGCTCAGCAGTAGCGATTGCGACCACTAGACCAACGAGGCAGTTAAGTTTGTTTACGCATAACATGAGAGTGAGGGTATAGGGAATGCACCTGTGTCTGCGCACACACTTGTGCGCTTTACTATATTGTGACCGAAATCGGTAAGGACCAGGAAGAAATTATTATTATTATATTTTTGCTGGACGTAACCAGGTTTCATACAATACCCCTGATATGATGGTAATACCTAAAATGGCGAATTGTACTGATGCCTCAATAATCAGTTTGTCTAAATTGAGTAGATATTACCTATATAATAATGGCTGAATATTTAAAATGATATTCATATTACATAAATTGGCTGCAATTACATACATGACCATTCTGTATCGAGCTCAGTACTAAAACATTACGTATTGTGTCGCATTTACTTTGCTTGCAAGGATTTTAATGTTATTTTGATTGTTTATTAAAACTTCTTGCAGCTAGAATACGGTTGATTATCATCTTATGCACGGTACTACAGATAAAAAGCCAAATCATATAAATCAGAGTGTTTAGTGTGGATCTTTAACACTGCTACTGCCATAATTGTATTATTCGTTTAATCAATAATGTATGGTCACCTTTATCAAGTTAAGATTACTATTTTTTAAACGGATAAATCAAAAATAACAATGATATTTATGAAGTCAGAACACATCAAAATAAATGTTTGTATAAAATCCTTGTTATTTATTTTTATTGTTCTTAGCACAGAATACTACTATTTATATGTACGCTTATTTATTTAAATGTACCTAGAATATTTGTCTTTTATTTTGCATAGCACTTTATTATTTGACTTGTATTCATTATTGCTTAGAGAGCAGCGGTGGCCCCAGTGGTAACGGACGCGACTTACGAGTTGTAGGTTCGAACCCAGACAGGCGCTTTACTTTGTGTAATTTATTTCATCACCACTGCTCTCAAAACGGTAAAGGAAAACATCAGAGAGACATAAGAAGCCTTAGTTTTTTTAAGTGAAGACCAAGGGAATAAATAATCTTATACCGGCTTAAAATGAATACAGACAATAATAATAAATATCCCCATAATTTATATTTACACGTCGTCAGCGTGTTCCCCTAAAAGACCGCGCGCGATGACGATGTATAGGTATCATAAGTAATTTATTCAAGAACACCGACAGCTTATAGGTACATTTAGGAAAGGTATGTATGACGTATCTGCTAGATTTTCTATACAAGGCCTAGATCTCGAAATATTCTTATATGTTGAGATACCGGCATTGTAAAGAAATTTCCAAAAAAACGCATTACTAGTCTGTAGATTTACAAACGATTCCCCAAAGTAGTCAACAAAAATAAAGCAAATCATGAACATAACCAATTATTAATAGATAGAAATATCTTCCGAGTCGTTATGAATGAATGGTAGGTAGGAAATAACTGTAAAGTACAGTACAGCTAATAACAGCTATCTATCTACTCACACAGACACACACACACGGCTGCGCATGCGTCCCTCGTTCGACTTCATTTGTCAAACAGAGATAGCAATATTCCGAATGAATTTTGTACTCGATTCGAAGTGTTATTACGCGCTTGCTACGTCGGCCCCTTAATAACGTTTATCTTTATTTCTTGGCTCTCGAGAAATAAATGGAAATAATTATTTATATTTGAGGTCTTAGCCACTCTGGAGTAAAGTCTTAGTAGGGGTTTAATGCCCGTATATTAATTTCGCAGCTTTTAAATGATGTAGACTTAAAATTAACTGTTTCACAATTTAGCTGAAGGCAGAGTTATTGTTATAATACGTCAAATTTTAAAGATAATTTATTTTAATTGTACTTAAATGGGGGGCTTTAATTTGATGGCACTTAGGTATGAATTATAAATGGCTGGGTAATAAAACTGAATTATGTTTTATTAGACGGATTTATCAATTGCATTGTATAATGAAATATAATTCAATACCTTTTCTATTTGGTTACTTCGATTTTAAATGGATCTGAGTTTGTAATACTTAATAATGAAATTATACCACAGAACAAAAATAAGACATTCAGACATATATCAAGTCATATTCCAGTTCCATTTACCAATATTTGAACATCATTAACATCAAGTATGAGCCATATTCGTATGCACATACGCGTATAAACGTCCATCAATATTCACACTGACTGTATGCCAATAAATTAGGTGACATGTGAAAAGCAATTTTAAAGTTGGTAACAACCCTTTCCTTTTCATAAGCTCAAATAGGTATTGACAGGCAATTTATGTTAAAATGTGTTTCTATTTTTAACTTTGATCTTGTTTTTTTATCTGACGTTTATTTGAGCTACCGTGTACATAACGTCATTTGCCTCTTCACTGCAGCCGAGCTGAAATGTATAAAAATGCAAATAGTGAAATAGCATTACGAATACACTGAGGCATTGTTTTTATAATTCAACTATTTTAAAGGTTCGAAACTGAAGTATGAATTCAGTTATTTGATTTTGGAACAATTGATGCTTTTGTATGAGTATAGCCAAGAACAACAATGGAACAAAAGTATTTCATTTCGTAAGACATTTCCACAATTTTGACACGGGCGTAAATATTAACCTTTTCGTGTTATTTAAATAAAACTGGTCAGTTCAGTGATTATAATTAAGAAATAATTGTTAATTGTCCTTTTCAATAAATGCGGGCAGCAAAATGGCGATTACTGTCCATTCAGGGCGAATTTCACCAATAAAACTGAACGCGATCAGCACATTAAACAGCACACTAAACCGCGTACAGGAGCTTTCACTGTCATCCTTGTTGGCGAAAATTGACACCTACAGCCCTTGAACGCAGTTTAAATGTGCTGATCGCGTTCAGTTTCATTGATTAAATCAGTCCTTACTACCATATTGTTGATGTAGTTTCGCACAACTGCGGTCATTATTCGAGTTCTACTCACTCACAATGTTTACTGGCCTATATTGAATAAAGGAGGACTTACCTGCTTTACGTTTGTAAACTATTCTGTGAACTATGTTATACATATCCAAGTCATTGTGCTCTTAACAAATGTGGTCCCTCAATTCAACCCAATCCACGGATCTACAATTTAATTGGATGCTTTATTATATCTTCACGAAATATTGAGGCTTTTAAAGGGCTTGTTGTCTAGTGATAGTAGTCTAAATAATGATAGCGACAAATCGATAATAAGGTCAGAAAGGGTGGCCCTTTTTGACCTTTATAACTTACGAAATATTTTAGTTAGAGATTTAAGATCTCAGAAATTCCATTTGTTAGATAGACATTTTAAATGCCTATCTGTCATACTCATAATAACGTTATCTGAACGTTTCAATGTTTTAGTTCTAGTAAAGGATAATTAAGTTTATATCAGCGCTGCGTTATTTTTTTTTTAAATATCGCAGCATTATGCTGAGATAGGAGCGTTTTTGGCCTCGCACAGGTATTTTTACTGTTTTTTGTTGTTATTCTGTTAGTTTATACATTGTTTGTTATTTTATTTTTTTTCCCTGTGGGTGTCCCAAATAAAATATTTTTGTTTCTTTATTTCTTTCTTTCTTTCTTTTTTCTTTAAAAAGCCTGCTCACTCTAATAAATAAAAGCTTGACTTTGTGAAAATTATTCCACTATAAATCTCTAAATGCCAATTTGACCAATGAAACTGAACGCCATCAGCATAACCAAAACGCGTTCAAGAGTTCGTTCCCACTTGTCTGGTGTCGTATCCGTATATCAATCGGAGGTTTCAGTGGCAGAGCATTTTATATAAAGTTTATGTGCTGATCGCGTTCAGTTTCACTGGTGAAATTCGCCCTAAGAGTTCTACAGTTTTATTTCATCGGTTGAAGATTAGTTCTGTTTATTTTAAAGGGTTTTAAAAATCCACATTTAATTAATAATTGAGTATGCTCAGTAAAACCCTGTTAATAGTTTAGAAGTAGGTAATTCTGCGATCGATCCTTCAATACCTACACTCAAAATATTGGTAAAATCGGACAATTCATAAATATCTGGGTCTGGATTTCATTTGTAAATGACAACATCGTTTAAAATAATGTGCATTTTCTCACCGATTGTATCAGTTCCATTTCCAAACAGGTTCGTAAACTGTCGTTGAAATTGTTTAATACATTCAAACCTTCAGCAATAAAATTGAAAACGACAGAGGTACATTTGAACACAGCAGTTTACGAAAAGCGTTTTATTTCCAACGTTTTATTTCATTTTAATTTCCAACATACATCGTTTTATATTTTACTAGTCGGAAGTAAAAATACTAATAAAAACTCATGTAGAATTTGTATTTGTGTTTCCTTAATCCTGAAAAAAAAAGTTTTTCCAGGAAAGTTACAATATAAACCCTGACTGGTCTATTCAACTATTCTTATTTAAGCTTTATTCATAGACTTAAAAAGGTTTGTCTTAGTGTTAATCTAAGACCTTCAAATGGATTTCCGGCGACAGAAAAAGTATCGTTATTTGTTTTGACAAGCCTTTTTAGGCAAAACACAAAAAAGCAAGTAGGTGCGTACTTGTTTTTTTGTGTTTTGCCTTAATAAGGCTACTACACTACCTACTTAATGCCGATTTCAGCAAAGATAATATACACGATCACTACTTTTAAACCCAGTTCAAAAGCTGTCAGTGTCAATATTCCATAACCATGTTTACACACAGCTCTTGAACGGGTTTTAGATGTGCTGAACGCGTTGAATTTCATTGACGAAATTCGCACCTTTTTTATTTCTTACTCCCATATAATCCTTTGTCAGATTCACTTTTCTCTTACAAAACTAAAGTGTACACACCGTTGACGCGACTATAACAGAGCTGTCGAATGCACACAGCATTTTAATCTTTGAGGGCCATGTATCAGTTCTGACAAGGGTCTGTTTTGTAGTCGAGTACCGTACGGCCGGCAGTTAACCGACCTCTCTAGCGCCGGATGACGCCGGACACCGGCTGATGTATCGCCACCTTTAGACTGTGGTATAACAAAGCCTTTTAAAAATAGAATGACAGCGTGACGCTGCAAAAATTGTTTTTTTGGTTTATAATGGACGATGTTTTAAGGATTTTTCCTGTTAGCCTTTTGTAACTGATGATGTTTTACATAGGTCCCAACCTGCAACATAGCCGTGGGTATGGCTATGTTGCATGTTGGGACGTATGACATAAAAAAAAACAATAAAAAGTCAAAACTGGTATGTGAATCAACAAATATCTGTTGGTGACATCGAGCTATTAAAGTTAGTATTAAAACTCGTATAAAATCGTTTACTACATCCATAAAGCACACGAATTTCTCTCACAAAACTTAAACAAAATCGATAAACAAACAGAAAATCAGTAACAACAATTCCAAGCACTACAATAGCTATAATACTCCACCCAACTAATCGTGTAATGTCCCCCTGAGGACTGTTAAGGCGCATATTGCTCACATATGCAATTACCAGTTGAATGTTCTCTGTTTATTCGCAAAGCAGCGTCTCGGTCGTTTATGGCCGCAATAAAATAGCCGACTATAAAACTTTAGGTTTACGTTTGCTTGGGCTTTACAGGCTGTACTATCGTTATGAGGCTAGTTTTCCAGTTGGTGTTTGAAGAGGTGATTGGCTTTTGCTGTAGAAGAACAAAGAAAGAAGTAAATATAATAGCCTAATTCAATTGAAGACTTGAGACATAATATTACAGAAAAACTAAAATAAAAGACTTGTAAAAGCTCAAGTATAAGAGCTTTTGCAAAAGTCTTTTATTTTAAAGACACAGAATACAAAAAAAATACATTTAATTGCTTCAATTTAGGTAGAACTAAATCGAATCATTGTTGTCTTTACAGTCGCTTTTATACTGGGCAACACCTCGAACCACCACTTTGGCTCTTGAACAGCATCTTAGTTTAAATATCTGAAACAAAAAAGCTATAACACAGAAGAAAACAAATGCAAACATACGAGTATAAAGAAATTGAATTTCATTGAAAAGATCCGGACAAAGATTTTGCAGATTCCCCGAGGTCGGATTTAGAGAAATACTTAAAGTGGCTTACAGTCCGCGATTGCGTGCGATAGGCAAATCCCACGTTCGTCTTCGGAGCAATATAAAATGGTTCTAAATACGGACAAGGAGAATGCGGGTACACACTTGAGAGTCGCGATAGCGGCACTTCTGTCCATTACTTTTTTCAATGGATTTTGCAGTGTTTTTTTTTGCTTTTCGATCACTTGCTAGTTTATGGTGGTTGCACACAGCTTGTTAGAGGTATGAACATCGTTGAAAACTGAACGTTTCTCTCTCAATTAACAATGTAGAAATAGTTTATCCAGAATGAATGATGGTAGCAAGCTACGTGAATAGATATTATTGTAAAACAAGCCATAGCCTCGTTGGGATTTCCCAACAGAAACAATGACTAATTTCCATCCCATAACTAACCCTTTTAGGGGATGCCTTTCAAAATTACCTCCTTAGTGCTCACTTCCATCACCTATAAGAACTCTTACGAAAAATGTCATGCTTCTGGACCCAGAGGTTTAGGCTTTGCGATTTCGGTCAGTGAATGAATGAAATTAAGATTGATATTTAATAAACACAGTATCGTTAATTTGATGGCTAATTAAAAAAAAAACGTACTGTATTTCGCAATACTAAAATCGCCTATTTGAGTTCTATAGTATAACTCTTAGAATGACATCTGTTGAGGCTAATTTCCATAACCCTTAAGGTTTCAGCAATCTGCGCAACTGTACTCTCGAATAAAACTTCAGTCTCTATTTATTAGACGTTTTCTTTAAAAAACATGAACTTATTACTTAACATTCATTATTTACTTTCGGCTTTTATCGAAAGTGAAGGCATTGGATAGAGGCGTAGAAGTAAGCCGTGGTGTTGGACTTTATATCATTTTTTATTAATAAAAATCAATTGCCAAAAATGTGCGTCCGCGCATCAATTCAAAACGGCTGCACCTATTTGGCATATTCTCTACTATTTGGCTAATTCTTATTACAGTGTTTGTCAGGACAAGGTTTCTAAAATTTTTTTTTTTTTGAAAATCCAGCCGGAAAGCTTAAAATTTGTATGCTATTTTTGTGTGAAATTCACCACGGGCGAATCCGGGCACGAACAGCTAGTGTTTATAAATTCCATCTTTTTACTTTAAAAAAAAATCCGATTATTAATGGTGAAAGGAAAACAAGCCTCGATCATTTCACCGTAAATAAATAACCTAAATGGGAAATCCCATTGAATCAAATCCGGGATTGACCTGCGAACAATGCGGCTATTCAACTAGAATAGTAAAATATTATGGCTCTAAATATTACAAAGCAGACGGCTTAACCCCGTGCCAAAAGGACCAATCTATTCAGAATATGATGTTAAGTCCCCTAACAATGACTCTAATCACTTAGGGAATCTATAAATATGAACTAAATTGCATCGAGTATTCATTTGAATGTATTATCTATTCGTATTGTACTGTTTCCAACAAAGCCGCTCTGAGGACCAGAAACCTTATTTAGTGCTTACGTATTCAAGGTTTTGTTTACGTGTAGCGTCTTAGTTTTGGGTAAAAATACCAGTTTCGTGTGGTTATAAAACGTTTTTATAACTGTGCAGATGGCTTCAGTTTTGGCTGTATAAAAAGGTTCGTTTTTTTTTAAGCTGTTGGTACCTATCACCTTCTGTATTTTGGCAGTATATATTATCTAATCAACCATTTGAATCAGAACCACATTCCGAAACACATAAGAAGATTAAGAAATAGGAACATTACAACATTTGTGCAGTTGTTCATTATAGACATCTAGAAATATCCTAATTATGTTTAATGTTCTTAAACCATGAATAAGATTTACCAAAAAAAACTGATTAGAACAAGCGAGGCATAACATTTAAAAACAGTACCATTTAACATTTGAAATTAAATTAAAACAGTTCCACTGCAATAGTCATAAAAATAAAAAGACGCGAGAGCTTTATATTACAACAGAGAAATGTTCTTGTTCACTCACATTAAAATTCTTTCCACATGAGATGGTGCTAGAAAATGGCATCTAAATTCCTTAATGTTTTACAGGAATTCTGAAAATAATTAAAAGAGTTATGAAGGCCATTAATCGTTGTAATAATACCAGTCATACGTGAGCCAAAATTAATTACTTTACTACGTTCAGAAATATTTTCTGTTTGAGTATAAAAGTTGATCCTTCGGTTTTGTTTAGTCGTGAACTTGTTTCTATTATATTGGTCTTGGGACCTCGGGGCCTTGGGGCGCGTAAAATAACTTATTTTTGTTTTGCATTTTTACATAATATAGACTCGTGGCTAAGTAATATTAGCCGCACAGGACGAACGATCAACAATTCAACAACATTCATTGCGATATTTACATTGTTGAGCAGATCTTTTTTCGAACTTATGAAGCAATGGATAAGCAATCTTTTTCAAAACTATTCAGATTCCGATAGATTGTGTAATACGCAATTAGGGTACAGGTTAAGCTACGCTTTCCGCGGTCGGTCCGTGGAAGTGTAAATCGATACATACTGAGAACCCCTGTAGCCAATTTGCTCCGAATCTACTGGACTGACTTCTGTAACCCAAACACGGTCCTATAAAACAAATAAACTAATTTTGAATATGGGGGTCACTTTGGGGAAAAACTAGAAAATTAAGAACAGAAGTTTAGCAAAGTGTACCGTATATCAAATAAATTATTATGGGCTTATTGTGAGATTCGCAAAAATATTTTTTGTAAAAATTTAAATAAACAGTTTTGATGACTTCAAAACTGTTATATCTCTGTTTATATTTCTGTTATTATTATCATTACTTACATATTCTGGAAAACCTATAAGAAGTCTGTGGTTTAGAAAAAAACATAATCCTAAATCTTTCATAATTGTGCGTACAAACTTACTTGTTGTTAGCGGTGTGGTTATAATTTACAAAATGCAGTCAAAAATAAATATTGAATCGATGGCAAAATATGTTGCGATGCGTAAAAGTGGATGTAATACAACAATCTCCAATGAAACTGGACGAAGTGTTAGTGTTCTAATTTAAATATTTCATGTTTTACTAAATATAAATCTAAATCAAAGGCATTGTTAATCCTTTAACTCAGAAGTATTAGATTGAGGTTTAAATTAAATAACTGAAAAATACAAACAGTTTTAAAGATATTTTGTTTACATTAGTGAGTGTTATAAATAAACTGTTATTTAAAATATTGTTTTCTTAATTATTATGTTTTATAGTATTTTGTTCTAGAGAAATCCTGAAGCGAAATCTGTTAGTTATGAGATGTGAGAAAGGCTCCCTGCCTTGCTAGTCGCAGCGCAAACTGGAAGGCATGTAACCTCTTAAATAAGCAGCGACGTCACATGGTGAATAAATATGAAAAAAATGGTTTCACACCAAAATTACTTCTACATTATCTATAAGGTCATTATAAACCGTTCGCAGTGCACTCCACGCTGTAGCGTTACATCACCGAAGTAGCTCATTCACCTTTCACATTCACCATTTTTGACAGAAAGGCATAAACAAGAACGTTTAATTTTCCCACTAAAATATTTTATCCTGTATATTGCGCTATCTATATCCATGATTATTTAAGGTTACAAATTTTAGGTTTAGTTTCAATCTTCTTTTGGTAAAGAAAATGAATAAGCCATAACCTCAATAAGTTACCTAGATTCACTAAAGCCAAATAAAATGTGAAATACTTAATGTAAAAAAACTGCCCAATAACCTTAAAATCACTTATTTTGGAAATTCATGATCGAAATTTAATGTTTACTCAATGCTACCAGCTCATATAAGATTACCTCGAATTTTAGCAATGCCATAAAGTGCCCAGGTCGTGTAGTGCGATGCAGTTACGCGACGATACGCCAGTGTGTGCATTCTTTGTGGTGTGTGTCGTTTGAAAACATACAGTCATACCGCGAGTTCACAGCAATACGACTTTTAACGTGCTACTCCACTATTGAACGCTTACTGTACATTTTTAACCAAGAGGTTTGTAGAGGTGTAAGCCTTGTAGAATCAGGGGCTTGTTTACATGGGATTGACTCGCTCTTGACCTCTAAATAAAATCAGCCTATTATTGTCCCACAGCAGGGTAGGGCCTCTTCTCATACAGACTAGGCAATCAGCATAAGACACCATGCTAATTCAAGGCGGACTGGCGATTTCAGACTTACTTAATTATAGTCCGCGTTTGACCTCCATTTCACCTAAATATATAAATGACTTTCTGTTCCCCGCAACTTCGTTTGCGATTCAGGTTGTAAAGTAGCCTATGTGCCTTAGGTGATGTTCTGTCTGTGGGCCAAATTTCATCCAAATTCCGCTTAGCCGTTTTAGCGTGAAAGCGTAACAAACAAACAAGCTTACTTTCGCATATATAATATAACTAGCATTTTGCCCGCAACTTCGTCCGCGTGGATTTCGGACCAAATCTTTCCTCTTTATAATATTAGTGTGGATTAAAAAAATAAAAGTAGCCTATGTTCATCACGGATAATGTCTGCTTCTAATGGTAAAACAATTTTTCAAATCGGTCCAGTAGTTTCGGAGTCTATTCAATATAAACACACAATCAAATCTTTCCTTTTTTTAATATTAGTGTAGATAATAAGGAAGTTAGAATGATGCGAGCTTGGACCTATGTTTTATTATTAACATGTGCCGTCTCAATAAGCAAAGGCCTTATACCAATTTAAATCTCGCTTCTATGCTATGTTGTGCTTTATTTTTCCAAGAGTTTATTCATCTTTTTCATTCTCATGAAAATTTAAAATATTCTTAATATAAACTGCCGTTTACAAGAGCAACTTACAATCGTCTAAATTAATTTATACAGTAAATAAAGAACAGCTGAAGTGGAACTCGCTGAACTTGGCCAAAAGCCGTCATAACTAAATGCATCTAATTCACGAAATCTTGCTCTTCGCTAAAGATCTGCATTGTTGTGTGAATTTTGAGCCAAAATCTAAGAAGCATCTTAGCTAAACTTGCGCTACTGTATCGCAATTCTACTAACTTTTCTGGCACTAAAGACAAATAATGATTAAAATAATCATACCGACGGGTATGATTATTTTAATCATTATTTGTCTTTAGTTCATTATGCTTTCCCATTTTGCAATACAACATAACTCACCATCGTGGTTGAAAGATTAACAAATCAATTTAGTCAGTTGTGTGTCTCTATTATAATTTTAAACACATCAGTAGTAATAGGGCTTATGATACATGCGAAGTTGCGGGTCTCAAAAATAAGGAAATCTGAACTAAATTGTAACCCCTACACTGTTCACTGAAATGAGGTAGAAAGAAAATACATTTAACGTTGATCGTTCGTGATCGTTCTTTTCTTGTGTGAAATAAGGTTTTTGTCCAAGACTGACTGATATTACAAATACAGCTCCCAACGCGATCAACTTGCTTTTCGTGTTCTGAAAGTATTTAAAAACTATCTTTATTGCATACTAAAGTGATACGATAACAGCAAGATAATCTGCTAAAGGCGACTCCGAGTCAAATAATATTTACCAAAAGGGTTTTCTAGTAGACCCATCTGTTGATTTTTTAAAGCTTTTACTTACCTACTTAGTTGTCCGTTCATCAACTACCTGCCTGATTGATAGGACAAAAAAAAGAACCTGCTGGTCAATTTTGAACCAGTACCCTAATTGCGTAATACACAATCAATCGAAATCTGAAACGTTTTGAAACAGATTGCTAATCCATTACTTCATATGTAGCATCATAAGTAACAATGTAAATAACGCAATGAATGTTGTTGAACTGTCAACATCAAACAGATTAGTCGTAATCGTTTAAGAAAATTAGTTACGCAATTAGGCTGCAGTTCTTGTTAGTCGATTACGAGCAAAAATCTTTGCATGTTTTTGTATCATAAAATGGTGAATCCCGGTTTCCGAAAACCTGCCAAAGTTTATTTATTTGTGGTCGAGTTTAATAATAATTGAATGACATGATTGGCTTTTGTTATTTTGTTCAACTTATATAACAGGTTACTTATGGGTATAACTCAACCATAATTTTAAAAAGAAAGATAGGCCTTTTAGAAGGCAGGTGTTATCTATATCTTCTTAATCTATATCCATACACATATTATGCATTTAGAAAGTACAGTAAAAGTCATAGTATCGAGTCGTAATATTTTGTTATTTACGTCTGTTATTCATTGTCATATATATTTATTCTTTATTTCTTAGTATTCATTTGGATTTTAATTTTATTTGTTTCCCTATTTTTTAATTTGTTTTATAAAATACCTTGTCAAACTTAATGCACCTAGATTATAAGTAAATGATGTGGTCTCCTAGAATTGGAAGCGCACACTTGTATTTGTCCCTGTTCTATGTATCCTTGCATGTTATTGTGGAACCTCTGTTGGAAATCCAATAAATAAATAAATATAATAAATCGAACCGTAAACGAAGCGTTTCTTTACATTGAAAAACATTGTTGCGGTGTTTGAGGATAGCCAACAGACGCCATTTCTATCATATCTGTTTGTCTGTGAGAGATTTGTTAGTACAGTACAAATCTCTCACATCCAAACAGACAAAGTAGAGAGAGAGTTAGGTATAACGTAAAAAGTAAGCAACCAATATGGTTTACTTTTACGCTCAAGTAGTTATAAACAAAACTCGGAGAAATTATTAGTTATAGTTTCATCGCAATCGCTTCGTTCTATCAAAATATACTCAACAAAACAAAGAGATTTATATATTAAATAATACACATAAACCTTTTGGAATAAATTCTAAATGATGGTGAAACCGCATCAAATTCCGTTGCGCAGTTTAGAAGAACAGCGCGGTTACAAAAATACAGATCTAAAATGGAAAACATAGAAACATTTTCGAACTCCGTAAGTATCGTATGATGCGGCAGTGTAACATAATATTTAGATTAAACATTTTGAGGAGATTGATTTACATTACCTGGATTGAATACTCAAAGACATTATATACCTATTTTTTTTTTTTTTTTTTTGAATTTACTTTATTAGATTATTTTATATTTTGTAAATGTGAGAACGTCGTAGGCCCTGTGGATTATAAATGATAGACAATTGTCTATTTGTTTAACATATGGTACCTGTTGACAGGCCTACACTGTCCTCCCATACCTGTTAATCACTGTAATTGGAAAACATTGTAAAAGACATATTTTTAAAAGAGTAACCATGGAGTTTCTTGCCGGCTCTTCTCCATGGGAAACGACCAATTGGAACCGTGCACCTAGAATCTGACGTTTCATAAGTGCCCATGTAGGTCTATGTGAAATAAAATATTTTGATTTTGATTTTGATTTTGAAAGAATGTGAAAATATCAATTGAGAACAGCGCGATAATTTCGTTCATAGTTAGCAAGTTTCTTTAATTTTGGAAACAAATGTTTTATGGCTTTGATAGCAAAATGAGGTTCAATAATTACAATATTAAATTTATGGAACATATTGTTTGAAAGCCTTAACTTTCTTAAGTTTTTGAGAAACTCAAATTCAATTTCGTGATCCATTTGATCTTTGATTGCTAGTCAAATTACCAAGAACCATCAGAGCTGACTAAGTTCTGGCTAAGATATATCATGTCCACTTTCAAAAAAGCAATCGTCGCAGTTTAGTGATTCTTTCCAACTCCAAAGTTATCCCACATAATATATGTCGATAGGAATAATTAAAAACTACACACAAAACAGTTCCGACTGAAATTCCAATCTTTCAAGCTGGATTCAATAGAAGCGTTATTAACAGCTTACTATGGTCTGGCCGAATCCGTTCTCAGATATGGTGTTATTTTTTGGGGTAACTCGACTAATAGAGAAGTAGCACTTAAAGCACAGAAGAGATGCCTTAGAGCAATGTTTCGTTTGAAAACTACGGACAGCTGCAAATCCTATTTTAATATGTATAAAATTTTGAAATTGCCATCCTTGTATATCCTTGAAACCGTTATGTTTGTCAGGAACAATCCTAAACTATTCCCGCGCAGAGCAGATCGGTTTCCCAGGAAGAGGCGTGACCAAACCCAACTATGTGTACCTCCCTGTAGGACTGCACATATGCGTAAAAGTATTTTTCGTATGGCACCAATTGTTTACAATAAGTTGCCAAAAAGTTGGAAGGAGCTTAACTCTGTTCACTTGAAAAGCAAACTGAAGACATATTTAGGAAATAAAGCATACTATAGCATTAACGAGTTCCTAGAGGAATGATTTGTATTGACATAGTAAGTAGCTTATTTGAGTTGATTATTAGTTGTTTGTGTTTGTTAATTTACAATGGAATAGTTTAATAATTTTTTGGATCTTTTTATTCCTTTTTTTGACATGATTTTTGATATTTTAAATTTATTACTATTACTCTTTAATTACCTAATTTATTGTTACTTTTATTATTTTTTGTTGACATGATTATTGTTATTTTAAATTTATTGCAATATTACTATTACTCTTTAATTACCTAATTTATTGTTACTTTTATTATTTTTTGTTGACATGATTATTGTTATTTTAAATTTATTGCAATATTACTATTACTCTTTAATTACTTAATTTAGTGTTATTTTTATTATTTGAAAGAGAATGTTTTCAATTGTAATAGTTCCTTGACATTTGCACGTCACATCATGTGGCAAACATGTCTGTACCCAATAATGTTGTTACCTTCTTGCATGCATGTATTTTCTTTTATATATGACACATGTTTAAGCAAATAAATATTATCTATCTATCTATAATCCATCAACGAACACAAACAGACCGCAAACAACTCCGCTAATCGCCATTCGCTCAAGAATGCTAAATGATAAATGATAAATGATTTTTATTTCTGTAAGTGGGTTTGTACAAACACTTTTACACGTCAAACATTTTTTTGTAAACTAGATGAGGTCGGCGTTTCCTATCTGACTACTCTGAGAAGAAAAGCCGAAACAAACTCAGAGGTCACAGTCTCTTTTAAAGTCCAGACATAATCTTGGTCAGATCATGTTAAGACCATGTGGATTGATGTCTGAAATGGTCTTTTGAGGAAAGAACCACACAGATTGAGTGGACCTGTCCAGTCAGTGCACGCATTTGTCAGTAATCGTACAGCTCAACTCAAAACATAAGGAGCTCAACGATTCGACGAACAATACCAAAGAAAGGACATTGGGTAGGCCGCATAATTACTCAAACCCCCAGACCAAGTTACGATTAAAATTAACTGAGATAATAAAATATAAAAAAACAAAAGTAAAAAATAAAATGACCCACATAGTCTTAACATTCACAATAATAACAATAAAATAATACCTAGGTAAGTATTCATGTCATTGTTTATTTTACAGATCATATGAGGACCATGTTACCTACATGGTCCTCATATGATCTGTAAAATAAAGAACCATACAGATTTGAGTGGGCCTGTCCAGTCAGTGCACGCATTTGTCATTAATCATGCAGCTCAACTCAAAACGTAAGGAGCTCAACGATTCGACGAACAATACCAAAGAAAGGACATTTGGGTAGGTCGCTTTAAGTACTCAAACTGCCAGATATAAAAAAATTATGAAATAACTGAGATAGACAAAATATATAGAAATAATACCCACTAAGTCCTCACACGAAATTAAAATAATAATAATATTATACAAAGTAAATATTCATGTCATAATCATGAAATTTCAAAGTGTATATAAAATAAAACAAAATTACGTACCAAACAAAAAAAAAAAAAAAACACACTCTGTATGCAAAAATTGGAGCAGGTCAGTCCCAAGCCTTTTTGTCCTCAATATAGTCTTTGACTGTATAAAAAGCTTTCTGGCACAACTTACGATTGATAAATGATTTGGATTTATTAAGGCTTAGATCTTGAACATGGCTTGGAAGTTTATTATAAAAGCGTATACATTGACATCTGAACGAGCCACCTATTTTCTTGAGCCTTGTTGTAGGTACAACAAATTTGTGTTTGTTCCTAGTATTTATATTATGGATATCACTGTATTTTTTAAACAATTTTATGTTTTTGTGGGCATATAAAAGATTTTCATAAATATACTGAGAAGGCACAGTCATTACATTAATTTCCTTAAATTTCTCTCTGAGAGAGTGTCTCGGACTTAATTTATAAATTGATCTAACAGCTCTTTTCTGCAAAACAAATATAGTCTGCATGTCGGCGGCATTTCCCCACAAAAGAATACCGTACGACATCACACTATGAAAATAACTAAAGTATACTAAACGGGCTGTCTCTAAATCAGTTAAATTTCGAATTTTTCTAACAGCGTATGCTGCGGAGCTTAGCTTTTTTGACAATTTATCAATATGTGGGCCCCACTGAAGCTTAGCATCCAAAGTTAAGCCCAAGAATACTGTGCTGTCTTCAAGTTTCAATTCTTCGCCCTTTATCAACACATTCGTTTTCACCTGCCTAACGTGAGGTAGCGTAAACTTAATGCATTTAGTCTTCTTTTCATTAAGAAGTAAATTATTAACATTGAACCAGTGAACTATTTTTGAGACCGCATTATTTACATCGTCAGTAACCAGCTGCTGACGTTTTAGTTTAAACAAAAGTGAAGTATCATGCTACATTATAAATATACCCGTGACGTTGTTATTTTTACCGCCAAACGCAGTTACCTCTCATTTTTTCCTCTTTTGTAAAGCCACTCTGAACATCACCCGCTCCCCTGCATCACAACTGTTTAACTTCATTTCCCATTTCCATACAATAACGAATGAACATTTTGACATAAATCACGTTTAAAAAAGGTCTTTGTTCGCAACAAAAAAGCACCTCCGGTAACTTTGTATGCGAACTCAATAAAAAGGAGCAAATGAAATAATTATTATTTTGTACGCTGAAGATGAAAGGTATTTTTCCAGTATTGTTTACGATCCGATGTTCTTGATTGTAAGGTAAGTTTTGAGGGATTAAAACGAACTAATTTCTTACCTTAACCCTAGATAACTAAACATTCGTCCGCACGACGACGCACCTCCACGCGAATGTCAAGCTCGCAAACTTCCCCGGGCCCCATGGCCACCGCTGTTTTTTTACCTTCCTTAATTAAGAAAACAGTGCAACGCGTGACGTATTTGCGGTCACACGTCTATCAGGAAGTGACCTAGTAGCTATCCTGTCGTCCGTTCGACGAAAGTTTAGTTGTTACGTAACTTTTTTGACAAGGTATGGACATAACAGTTTTCTTTTTTTCTTGTTTGACACTGCAAAAAAGCAATGAATGTTCATGTTTATGATAAATCATGTTTATTTGAATCGGTTTCTAATTAAAAAAAAATAAGATAGGCGACATAATTTGTAATTTATATGCGATAAAACTTGCAATTAGTTGTTACTTAATCATTTATATTATTCTTATATCTTTAATAAAAAAATAACTGAGGAGTCAAGGGGATCAGATAAGCCTATGGATTAATGCAAAAACAGTCGACGAATATGGAGAGGTATCGGACACCTGGGCTCAGAAGTTAAGTATAGTTTGAAGGAAGAAATACATCGCGGCACTAGCGTCGATTCTGATTTTCCGAGTGGGTCTTCAGGGACTGCCGATAACTACGGCCCAGGAAGAGACAGAAAACTCAAATTATAAACTCCGATGACTCTCAGGGTGAGGATATAGGTGTCACCAACCCTCAAAACACAAATAATTGCACCATCCCTATGTTTTCCAGCCGACTCTTCAATTTCTCTACAGGAAAATCAAACACAAATGGTTGTACCAGCTAGATCAGCTAGTAGAAGCTGATCTAGCTGGTCCGCATGACCATGTTTCTAACGATATAAGAAACAAGAAAAAACCTTTGTCTCAGCGAGATTTTGTCATGAAAATGGAGCCCTGGCTACGACAGATTACGAACCGTGGCATTGAAGCGTGATACCAGGACCATGATACAGGATATTCTGGGTGATCCTACCAACATAGGAGCCTCTGTTCATTCTACTTCGAATGTGGGTGGAATATGTTAGTTTAAAAATGTGTTAAGTTAGTGTAGGCAACCTTCTTTATATGAAATATTTATGGAGGGTAATTTAATCATCATGACCCTCTCCACGCGAGTTCAACTCGCACTTGTCCGGTTTTTTTAATGCTCTGAATCCTGATTCCATGCACATTTCAAAACATTTGTTAGTAATTTTAATTAAAGACTTGTTCAGACAACTGGCGCCTGGATGAGAGTCCTTTGCACGTTTAGTCACGTTTCTTTAAGTCACCAACTTAGGATTAAAGCACCTGTTTGATGTGTCTTTATTAAGTTTAGAGCTTGCCGAAGAGGCAAACTAATATGTTGACGGTATGTTGAGTGATCCGTCTTGGTGATAATCGATTAAGTGAGTGATGGATATTTGCCTAAGTGGAGTGTTAACTTTAATTATTGACGTGAATCAGTTTAGTTAATGGGGTTTGTTTAGTTTATTTGACAGCTTTGACGCAAGATCGAAACATAATTATATCAACAGTAGGTCTATTCAAACAATCTCAACATAAACTTTACTTACCACTGACCCCAGGAATTTCTTTTAAAGAAGCCATAAAAATTACATTAAAAACTGTCTTGTTTAAAACTGAAAACTTGACCAATTTAAGTAGCCAAAGCATTGACTTTGACGAAAGCCCATGTTTTATTTGTTCAAAATGCTCATCACAATTTGTAGAGCATCACAAAAAAAAAAACTTGAGCCGTTTTAATAATAATCTCGGATTAATAAACTCTTGAGAATGTTTACCAACCCTGTTTTGTTTTGTCAGTCAGGTGTTTGGGTTCCATCAACTTGGTAATTGAAAAGTAGAGATGTCACAGGTATTATCGCTCTTAGAGACAACATACTGTATCTTTGTAATCTGAAACGTGTGTTACAAAATAAAGTGGCTGTTAGCCATTGTTTTATTCCATTAGGAAACTTCAGACCTAATCTGACTTAGGGATACCTATACAGGCCACTCTGTACCTACTACCTACTCAGAAAGACATCTCATCTTAAATTACGATGTCTATAAGTGAATGGTTTGTGAGATTTTTACTCTCCAAATTCCGAATCTCATACATACTTTACTCCCAGATCAACCTAGAGATTCTCAAATGATATCAAAATTATAAGTTGACCAGGAACTTGTGTGCAGCGACTAGCTACAGTCAATCTCACTGTTTTTCTTTCATTACCATCAGAGTGGAAACAGCACTGAAACGTTATTTTCCCTCCTATTATTAAATTCACCCTCATAACTGGATCCCTGTCTTAAGCAATACCTTTCTCCCGAATTTGTTTTTGTTCCAAATTCAAATTATGGTACGAGTACTTTCAAATCTCTGAAGGTACGGTTTTTATATAATTTTATTTCTGGCTTTGACAAAGTCATGCCCGCCTCGTTTTCATTCTAACCTTATTTTAATACTATTGTTCTTTTTGTTGTTGTTTCTAATATTAAATAATATCCAAGACATTTTATATAATTATGATGGTACAAAGCTTTAAATGTGCAGAAAATACACACCTTATGAAAGACCTCACTCAGAATATCATTTTGACGTGAAGGTTTTTTGATCGGCTTAAGGAGTTTCCTCTTAGTCAACAGTAACCAATTTATATTTTCTTTTTTTTTCTCTTGTATAAAGGTCTCATGTAAAAATATGGGTAACATGTAGCAAGTTGTTAGTACAGCTGGCGATGGCACCTTCACTGCGTTTTTTTTGTTGTGAATTTACAGTTATATTACCTGAGTTTACCTGCCAACGCGTTGCATATGAAACTTACAGCAATGTGCCAACTTTTTCCACTTCTTGCTCACTAATCGAAAGTACATTTTACAAAACAAATATAATTATTAAATTTGGAAGACAGCATTCGTTTTATTAATTACTAGCGACCGAATCGCTCCAGCTTTGCACGGTTTTGTATGACTTGACAAAACATAGAGATTTCTACAAAAATGTAAGTTAAATTTAAATGCAATATACACAGAAACCTTTTGGAATAAAATCTTTAAATTTTGGGAAACCGTATCAAAATCCGTAGCGTTGTTAAGAAGAACAGCCCGGTTCCAAAAATACAGATGTAAAATGGAAAACATAAAAATGTTTCGAACTCCGTAAGTAGGTATCGTTCGATGCGGCAGTGTAACATAATATTTTGATGAACAATTTCGAAGAGATTGATTTTCATACCATTCATACAATAGGTACTCAAAGAATGAGAAAATATAAATTGAAAACAACGCGATAATTTCGCTCTTATTTATCAAGTTTCTTTAACTTTGGAAACAAATGATAAACAGCTTTAAAAGCAAAATGAGGTCGAATAAAGGCTCGACGTCACGTGGGAGCCTTAATTATAATATCTAAGGAACATATTGATTGAAAGCATTTAGTAATTTTATTTAGTTTTTGAGAAATTCAAATGAAATTTCGTGATCCATAAAATCTTTTATTGCTAGTCAAAACTCCGAGAACCATCAGAGCTGACGGAGTTCTGGTTAAAATATTTCATGTCCACTTTGAAGTATTATTTTCTGATGTAAATAAAGATTTACTGAAACTTTGAACGTAATTGTAATATTGTGTTCTTTTACTCTATAAATAGGTTACAGAATGTCTGCATTCACCTGTCTTCACATTCACAGTAATATGAGTTAGTGAATAATTTATGCGAAAAAGTAGCTAAGTAAGTACTGACGATGAAGAAGAAGATAATGATGTTGATGTTGTAGTAGTATCTCTACTCAGGTACATCCATTCTACTGCTTTTTGTACAAGATAGAACCGTTTCAGTCCGGAACCGGCAGGCTCTCGTGCATTATTCATTCCATCCCCCATAACTTTCCTAACAATCGAGACCATCCGATCTTACACAATACTGGAAAAATACCTTTCATCTTCAGAGTACAAAATAACAATTTTTTCATTTGCTCTTTTTTATTCAGATAACCGCATACAAAGTTACCGGTGTTAGTTGTTTGTTGCGAACAAAGCCTTTTTTACTTTTTTTTAAAACGCGATTTATGTCAAAATTTTCATTCGTTATTGTATGGAAATGGGAAATGAAGTTAAACTGTTGTGATGCAGGGGAGTGGGTGATGTTCTGAGTGGCTTTCCAATGACGAACAAATGAGAGTGTACTGCTGTGGTGGTTAAAATAACAACGTTACGGGTATATGTATATTGTTGCATTGATTAGCAAATAGCGATTAGGAGAGTTGTTTGCGGTCTGTTGGTGTACTTTGATGGATTCTATTGAATCCAGCTCAAAGAGTGGAATTCCAGACGAAACTGTTTTGTGTGTTTTCAATTATTCCTATCGATATATGCGGGATTACTTTGAAACTGTAAAGCGTCACTAAAAGCGACGATTTTATTGGAACATCAAGAATCCCATTACGTAGTCGAATGTTATTGGACTGGATTGTGAGATCAAGACGTGTTTACTAAACATGAATACAATACAAATGAAATACTAATCTGTAGTGGGTACTATTTCTACAACCAAACAAACACACATTTTGCACATACAGCGACAAGCCAATAAAGTGGACTTAATTATTATAGTTTATAGTATTTTGCTTAGAGCTGTCTAATAGTATTACATTCTTTGTTATATGGGAATACTGTGAGTCCGTGGGTTAAAAGATGTGAGAAAGAGGGAATCCTTGCTAGTCGGAGCGCTTGTTTATGAAGTGGAAAGCTTATTTAACAAGACTTCACATGGTGAATGAATATGAAACAAATGATTTCATACCATCCGCACATTTTGCTGAAATATTCAACACGTCATTAATTAAAAACTGTTCGCCGTGTACTCCACGCTATAAAGTTCATAATTTCAACTAACTTAACATCTGGCATGCGAGCTTTACCGTGTTCGGGTATGAGCAATAATGGCGAGCCGTGGTTTATGGTTTCGAAACTCACCTGCGCCTGCGGATTAAGCTTGATGTTATTTTCAAATAAAATATATTCCCCTTCGCCCTTTATGTTCGCCGAGAGTGGACGTGCTATCGGTTCTAATAAAAGTTATTTTATGTGCATACGCGATTCTAACCGCTGGGATTAAGTCTGAGGGGCTAATTTCCCATCAAATTAGCTCACTGCATTCGTTTAATTTCTACGCCGCTAATGCTCCGTTTGCCGGCCACGCCCCCTTGCAAGACAGAGACAATCGCCATAATTGCCGTCCCACTCGTGTTCATATGCCCGCCAAGTCCACGCCGATCGACCTTGTGACGCGTGCGCAGATTTCGTGCAACGAGAACTTACGCATCTATCACCAAGTGATACGGTTTTGTTTTTGCATCTCTCTGCGCTACGTGATGTCTCGCCTGCTAAGGTCCCCGCTTCATCCATGACTAGCAATAAATTAGTTCAAGTTTCGTCTGACTCGGATATTCCACATTCAGTTTCCAGTACCCCTTTTGAGAACGTTAACATTTCTTCTCGTCTCAAGCGCCCTCGCGTCGAGTTATCTCCGACCAATGAACTACAGGACTTTAAACATGAGATTATGCAGATGCTTGCGACGTGAAAAAAGGAACAGGAATCTCATCTCAAGACATTTTTTAGAGGAGCAAAGCTCATCTTTAATGAAATTGGTGTCCGAAATAGCAGAATTAAAACTTCAAAATTCTGCTATCCATAAATCAAATATGGAAATTGAGAAGACTGTGGGATTTATCAGCAACCAATATGATGACATGCTGAAACAGATCGATGTCCTTCAGAAGGATAAACAAGAGCACAGAGACTACATTCTAACTCTAGAGGCAAAAATTCAAGATCTCCAGCAGTCTACACGATCATCTGCTGTCGAGATACGCAATGTTCCGCACTTGAAAGAAAAAGAGTCTCCGGCAGAATTGACTGATATTATTGCTAAAGTAGGAACAGCAGTTAACGTACCCATAAATTCCACACACATTCGTGACATTTACAGGCTCTCAGGTAAACCGGGATCTACTAGTAGACCGATCGTCCCTGAATTTACCAGTGTCCAAACCAAATCCAAAATCCTTATATCAGTACGCGATTTCAACAAGAAATATCCTAAGGAAGACCGTTTGAGTTCCAAGAACATCGGTATGGATGGGGACCGACGCCCAATTTTTGTTGCGGAATATCTTCCTCCGAGTTCTAGAAGGCTGTTTTTTGCTGCAAGGGAATATGCTAAGCTGAAAGATTTCAAGTTCTGCTGGACCAATAATGGTAACGTTTTTCTGCGTAAAATTGAAGGCGCTAAACAAATCCTTATTAAAACGGAACAGACCCTTCGTGAATTGGATGTGAATCAATGACTCTTGTTAATTATACTAAGTTTGAGTTTCCTTAATTTTTTAGAAGTATTTTTAGCATAGGTTTTCATTCTCACACACACAACTACACACGTAAGTCATCCCTATTTTCATCACTTGTGCGTTTTGTTATTACTGTGCATGCGTATATTGTTTATTGCTTAAATATAATGTATATCACATCTCTATCAACTTTCCGTAATCCTGTACCACCAGCATCGTTTACTTTAAATTGCCTTATGCCTTATTGCGATAATTTCGGTTCTTTCTGTGCCGCGCTTTGGACTATCTTTTATTTTTTTGCAAATGGCTAATCATAATAGCGTAGACCACGAATTAGACTCACTTTCTGTTGCTAAATCTTATAAATGTCAACCTGAAAACTGCGTGCGGTATATCAAAAATCCGAACAAAGGGTTAAAAATACTACATCTAAATATCCGGAGTATAACTAAAAACTTTGACGAAATCTCTGTGCTTATGGAACTTCTAGGTTTTCAGTGTGATGTTATTGTCTTGTCCGAATGTTGGTTAAGTAAAACCAGGCACCTACCAAATTTAGTTGGTTACACTTCCTTTTTTACGAAAAACATTTCAATCAAAATGACGGATGCGCTGTTTATATTAAATCTTCTATGAAACATGATGTTATAGAACCCTATTTTGCTGATGCAAATTGTCTTATCTGTACTATAGACAGCGTCTCAATTGTTGCTCTGTATCGTTCTCCTTCCTATAAAAACTTAAACAATTTCATTGAAAGTCGGGATAAAAGCTCATGCCCGCCACACAGACTGTTGTCTTGATTGGAGATATAAATATCGATATCAAGAATGGCAACAACGACAAACACTCGGATGAGTATCTAACATGTGCTGCCGTGCACGGTCTTCTCCCCGCTCACCTGTTCCCCACACGTGTCTCAAACTGTCTGAGTCACATCCTCTTAAAACGAATTTATCAGCTACAGCTATTGTCATTGAGTCGTCTATAACTGATCATGAACCTCTGCTACTATTTTTGCAAACAAAAAATAAGCATCAAAATTTACCCCGTACCAAATGTAAAGTTAAACACAATTCAATTGTAGAAACTATCAATGACAAAGACTGGTCTCCTATCTTGGCGTTTGTAACGTAACGTTTAGCCGACTGGCCAAACGTGGTTACAAGTTAATGTAATTTTTTGATTATAAAATACATAGGTATGTAGAAGAAGATATTAAATTAAGAGTTAGTCGAAGCTCGCGTAGGACGATCCTCTGGTCCGCAGTCTAACACGAGGGAGCTCACGGTCATGCAGCAGCTCGAGGCGTCGGCCGCTCCTCTGGCCCGCAGTCTGTTGAGTTGAAGCTCGCAGCAGCCTCTCCGTGCTCACAGTCGCGAAGCAGCTCACGAATAAAATAAGCTCGCGTCGGCCGCTCCTCCATCCTGCAGTCCGTCGGGTGTTAGCTCGCAGCAGCCTCTCCATCAGCCCGCAGCCCGTTGCGAGAGAGCTCGCGCAGGCCGCTCCACCGGCCTGTAGTCCGTCGCAAGGGAGCTCGCGTCGTATCTCTCGTTCCTGTTTATTAGCGGCGGCGTTGCACGTCACGTTATTTGATGTCAGGACCTCTAGTCCCAGTGTACTAGCGGCGGCGTCACACGCCACGTTATTTGATTTCTATTGTATTTCTCAAAGACGTCTCGAACTGGCGGACTCAAGCGGGAGGGTCGGAGGTGATCGAGTGAGTCCAACACATTTACGCACACAAGATATTTGTAATAAATTCACTTAGAATAACTTCTAGAAAGGTTTATATTTAAATAGCTTTTAGAAAAACAAACTGATGAGTAAGAAAAATTGCAAAACGAAAGAAGCCAAAAGACCGAGTCAAAAGACGGAATCAAAAAGAACCTGGTGAAAAGTATCGGATGGTTTATATAGCCCCTGGCCGATCGTTCTAGAAGTGACTTTTTTAGTTTTCAATCCAAATACTTCTTAATTGGTTATCGGCCAGGAACAATAAAGATTGCTTACAGTGAGAACCTGGCTTAACACTAGTTTTACGATACCTTTACAATAAAATAGACGACCTCTTAGCTCTAAACCATAGAAAAAGAAAAACTGACAGATGACAATGTTACATACAAAATGTCACAACATTTAATAAAAGGAAAATAATAAGAGATCAAATGAAATGATATAAAAGGATGTGGAAAAATAGATGTATCTAAAGGTTTGCTTTTCAGCAGTACAATAATTAAGATTAAGATAAAGAAATGTAAGTAAAATGAGTTTCATACAATTTTCATAAAAAACTTTGGTACTTATTGAATCATAGAAAGAATTACTGTGCACAACAGCTCCTCAGGTGTTAAATAGATAAATAGATTATAAGATGTGATTTTGTTGTAACAAAATACCACACGGTATCGGATCCTAATAGAGCGGCGGAAGACCTAATAGGAGGTCTCTCTACAATCATAGAGAACAACACGCATGAACATATAGTCCCCAGGAAGCATAGATATCTTAAACCGTGGATCACGCCTGGCTTGCTACGCTGTATCCGTAACCGTGACCGCATGCACGGCAAATTAAAAAAATCTGATAATGAAATTCTGAGAATATCGTAAACTCGCTACCGTAACTTCTGCAACTCATTGTTAAGGAAACTAAAACGCGCATATGAAAAGGAAGAATTCTCTAAGGCAAAAAATAATATTAAAGCAACTTGGAATGTGGTAAAAAATGTATCTGACCTTCGTTCACACTGTCCTCCCCCTGTTGAGCTGTTACATCTTTCTAACTCTCCAGTGTCCTCTCTTAATAAGGTCAATAACTACTTTGCTGGCATTGGTAAAAACCTTGCTACTAAAATAAAACCTGTGTCTACCACACCTTCAGTATCGGCAACAAATACTAGTGGCTCTATGGTTCTTCTAGAGGCTACAGAAATGGACGTCGAGGGCATCATTCTTAGCCTAAAGTCAGACTCTGTTACCGGTTGGGATGGAATCCCCATTAACATCATCAAGTCCACGAGAAGTGTATTGGTCCCAATCATTACACATGTCTGTAATCTCGCCATTTCATGTGGTGTCTTCCCTGAAGTCTTTAAAAGAGCCGTAGTTCACCCTGTTCATAAGGCTGGTCGCAGAGACGACGTTAACAACTACAGACCTATCTCGGTTCTCTCTGCCATGTCAAAGATCTTGGAACGAATTTTAAATAAGAGTCTCGTCAGTTTCCTTGAGACATATAATATTTTAGCCCCCAACCAATTTGGTTTCCGGAAGTGCATTAGTACTGAAGATGCTATAATGGCTCTGTCTGACTACGCAGTTAGGTCTGTTGACAATAAGCGAAAGTGTCTTGGTATCTTTCTTGATTTATCTAAGGCCTTTGATACCGTTTATGCGCCGGCCTTGCTAAATAGGATGGGGGGCATTGGAATTCGAGGCTTGGTGCTGGATATCTTTAAAGACTACCTGAGGAATCGAACTCAGGTGGTTAAAATTGGGCAACATGTGAGTGAAGAGCTTCCCATTGCTTACGTTGTGCCTCAGGGTAGCATACTGGGTCCCACTCTATTCCATATCTATATAAATGAACTCTGTAAACTGCCCATACAAAACTGTAAAGTCATTGCATACGCCGATGATACTACCTTGCTTATTGATGGAGTAGACTGGGCCCAGTGCTATCGGAGTGCCGAGAAGGCACTTACACGTGTGTTGGAATGGTTGAATTACAACCTACTCACTCTAAACGTCAGTAAAACGGTTTACATGCCATTTGCTATCAGGTCAAACTTATGCCCATCACCTTCCCTTACTCTTAAAGCCCATATATGTACGTCTTCCACCGTTTGTGAGTGTGACTGCCTGAAAATCTCTAAGTCCACTAGTGTCAAGTACCTTGGCGTACATATCGACCAACATCTTAATTGGCAAAAACATCTTGACACACTTTCTGGTAGAACTCGCAAGCTGATTTACGTTTTTAAAAAAATACGCAAGTCTGCAGATAGGGACACATTGATGGTGGTTTATTTTGCTTTGTGCCAATCGATCTTAGCTTATTGTATTCCAGTCTGGGGTGGTGCTACTGAAAACCATTTCATCCGACTGGAACGAGCACAAAGAGCTGTTCTAAAGGTTCTGCTCTCTCGGCCGCTAAGATATTCCACAGTACAGCTCTATGCGGAATCCAAAGTGTTGACTGTCAGGCAGCTGTATGTCCTTCGGTCAATGCTCCGTAAGCACCCTTCTCGTCCGTCCTCAGAGCCAACAGGCAGAATAAAACACACGGTTTTTCTTCAAGAGTCGCATAGAACTTCGTTTGCCAAGAAATACTATTTTATTTCCAGCACGAAACTCTATAACCAGCTTAATAAAGTTCTAAAAATTTATCCCGATACTAAATATCAGCTCAAACCTAAGTTAAAGGAATATCTTCTAAAACTGACTTATCGCAATACGGAGGATCTTCTGTTGGGAAATTTTAGAAATATAAATATATAGGTACATAAAAATATATTTAAAAGATAAATTATGATAATTATTATACTCTTGCATATGCTCGCACACTCCAATTACACTTTAATTACACTCATACTTCAATTACACTATCACAAACATACACACTCCCTCAAAGATGTAGCTCCTGAAACACACTATAGACAAACTCAACACTTTCTTTTAATGTATTTTTTTTCTTATATTCAGTTTTTTTTTTTTTGTTTCTCTTGGACTTGCCCAAATGGATTTTTGTTATTATATGTGTCCTATTTACTGTATGCACATTACTTTGAAGGGACACTGGCTTTTAAGATACAGGTACATAAACCTAGTTTAGAAGTCAGGGTTTTTCACTCTGGAACACTATATAAAGTCAGTTTTAGATTTAAATTATGTAAATGCTTTTATGGAGAAATAAAGATTATTATTGTCTCCTTTATTACATTTAAAACCTTATAAATTATATTTTTAAATATAATTTCAAAACTCTGAAAAAAAATACATTTAAAAATATAAAAAATAGTATCCCACCGGTATCGGGAACAGGGTCCAAGCTACCGGCGGTCAGGGCTCCAGAGAGAGGAACCTCCTAACAATGCGAGCCGTGTCCAGAAGTACCGCTTTCTGAATCAAGCCCTTGATCCAGCTGCCCAACGAGAGCCTCCTCAGGTGTTTGTCGAGGCTCTTGGCTATTAAGCCATTGGCTGTCACGACTATCGGCACAATGATTGCTGAGTCCACATCCCACATGTCGACATTATTATTATTATATATGTTTGTAGTTTTTGATACGGTATAAATAATAACTAAAATTTTAAATTTTTGTTTGTTACGGCAATTTTTCAATCCTCACATAAAAGTACTAAAAGCTACCGGAAGAATAAAGTTATTACTCCTTTATTCGTCTGATAAGTGATCAATTTTTAGATTTTTTATTTTCATCTATGAAAACGCTAACTTCAGGGAGGTGAAAAAAAGGGAGGTGAAACAGATGTACAGAATAAAGTACTGTTAGAACGGGAAGGACCATTTCGCAAAATTTGATTGTTTGTACGTAGTACTCGACCTGTGCTGCGGTCGCGCTCTGGCGCTCGTCATCGAATCGAAAAAAGGCTCCAGTCCCACTCGCCTGTACTCCGCAGTGTGACCGCGACCAGTGTAGTGGTGGGGCGCACTATACGACGAGTGGGTGTTGCAGTCAGCGCAGATGAGCACTCTCTTCCCTAGTAGTGCAGTCATAATACCCTCCAGGTGGTGCAGGTGACGATCGATCGGCTCGCAGTATTGGAAGTACGCCGAGACCACGTGCAGGTCGCACTCCTCCAGGTGGACCACGAGGCAGTGGTCGGTGGAAAGGTGCTGCAGCACCGCGCAGGCCGTGCCGCGGCGATGCACATTTACTCCCGCCTGTGCAGTCGGTCCGTGCTGCAGGATGTCATTGTTATCGGCCTGTGCGTATTGCTCCTGGAGAAGCACGACGTACAATTTTATTTTAAAACGTCACTGTCGCTATCGCTTTCACTGCACTGACAGGATGCTTGGTAATATGTAGCAAGTTTTTAGTACAATTGGCGATCGCACCTTCACTGCGTTTCTTTTTAGTGAATTTGCAGTTATATTACCTGAGTTTACCTGCCAACGTGATGCATGTGAAACTTACAGAAAGTGCCGCCTTTCTCCACTTCTTGCACTCTAACCGAAAGGACATTTCACAAAACAAATATTAATGTTATATTTGACAGCGTTAATTTTATTAATTACTAGCGACCTACTCGCTCCAGCTTTGCACGGTTTTTATGACTTGACATAACATAGGGATTTCTATGTAAAATGTAAGTTAAATTTCAATGCAATATACACATAAACCTTTTGGAATAAATTCTTTAAATTATGGTGAAACCGCATAAAAATCCGTTGCGTTGTTTTGTGAAGAACAGCGCGGTTACAAATAGACAGATCTAAATGGAAATCATAACAATATTTTAGAACTCCTTTAGGTATCGTATGATGCGGCAGTGTAACACAATATATTTTGATGAAAAATTTCGAAGAGATTGATTTACATACTAAACATACAATAGATAGGTATTCAAAGAATTAGAAAATATAAATTGAGAACATGGCGATAATTTCGCTCTTATTTATCAAGTTTCTTTAATTTTGGAAACAAATGTTATATGGCTTTAAAAGCAAAATGAGGTCGAATAAAGGCTCCTACACACAGGCGCGACGCCACGTGGTTGCCTTAATTATAATATTTATGTAACATATTGATTGAAAGCATTTAGAAACTTTCTTTAGTTTTTGAGAAACTCAAATGAAATTTCGTGATCCATATAATCTTTTATTGCTGGTCAAAATTCCGAGAACCATCAGAGCTGACCACAGACGACTGAGTTCTGGCTAAAGTATATCGTGTCCACTTTGAAGTATTATTTTATGATGTAAATAAAGAGTTACTGAAACTTTGAACTTACTTGGAATTATTACGTATCAAATACCAATATTTGTTTTTGTAATATTGTGTTCTTTTACTTTACAAATAGTTAACGTAATGTCTGCATTCACCTGTCTTCACATTCACAGTAATATGAGTTTGAATTTGTAAATTAATTATGCGAAAAAGTAGCTAAGTAGTTACTGACGAAGAAGAAGAAGATGATGTTGATTTTGTAGAAGTATCTCTACTCAGGTACATAAATTCTAATGCTTTTTGTACAAGATAGAACCATTTCAGTCTTGAACCGGCAGGCACTCGTGCATTATTCATTCCATCCCCCATAACTTTCCTAACAATCGGAACCATCGGATCTTACACAATACTGGAAAAATACCTTTCATCTTCAGAGTACAAAATAATAATTATTTCATTTGCTCCTTTTTATTCAGTTATCTGCATACAAAGTTACCGGAGTTTAATTTTTTGTTGCGAACTAAGACTTTTACTGTTTTTTAAACGTGATTTTTGTCAAAATGTTCTTTCGTTAAGGCTCCCGCAAACAGGCGATACGCCACAGCGCGACTCAAAGTCCACCCCTCGTCGCGCGACACGCGGTGCCTTTGTGGCGCGCTTTGGCGTCGCGCCTGTGTGAACGAGACTTTTTTGTGTGGAAATGGGAAATGAAGTTAAACTGTTGTGATGCAGGGGAGTAAGTGATAATCGGAGTGGCTTTCCAAAGACGAAAAAATGAGAGGGTACTGCTATGTCGGTCAAAATAACAACGTTGCGGGTATATGTATATTGTTGCATTGATTAGCGAATAGCGATTAGGAGAGTTGTTTGCGGTCTGTTGGTGTACTTTGATGGATTCTATTCAATCCAGCTCAAAGAGTGGAATTTCCAGACGAAACTGTCACTAAAAGCGACGATTATATTAGAACATCAAGAATCCCATTAAGTAGGTAGTCGAATGTTATTGGACTGGATTGTGAGATCAAGACGTGTTTACTAAACATGAATACAATACAAATCAAATACTTATCTCTAATGGGTTCTATTTCTAAAACCAAACAAACAAACACACATTTTGATCATACAGCGACAAGCCAATAAAGTGGAACATTCCAACCATCGTTCCTTTCGGTGCTCGGTAGTTCGCCTTTCAACAAGCCCCAGATATCTGTCAGTGCCCACCCTCAACAAAAGGCGAGTTTGTGCCGTAATTGAAAAGGGATCGCTGGCCAGTCTTTTCTAAGCTGTCAGATTGACATTCGCTGCCAAATTGACAGCTAACGGACTCATTTATCTTGATAGAATTACCGAATACATGCCTACGCCTAGCTGTTTTATTCATGGAACACATATACCTTGTTATAATTGCTATGTTGGATATTATTATTATAATTACACCCGACTTATGAAAGGATGATCTACCTTCTAAAATTAACTCATACCCTGTCAAACCTTATGTAAACTGATATTAGTTGAACGAAATAACAAAAGCTAATCAAAAATGTGGCCTATTCCAGTGACTCGAGTAGGCGACATTAACGAAAACAACTAAATAAAATTCGGTAGGCTTTCGGAAACCGGGATTCAGCATTTTCAGATACAAAAACATGCAAATATTTTTGTCCGTGTTCGACTAACAGGAACTGTTTCAAAATTGACTAGCATGTTCGTTTTTTGTCCTATCAAACAGACAAACAGATAGATGAACGGACAACTAAGTAAGATAAGTAATACCTTAAAAAAACAACTAGAAAACCTTTTTGGTTAATAGTATTTGACTCGGAGTTGCCTTTAGCAGATTATACTGCTGTTATCGTATTGGCTAAAGCAATATAAGAAAATAATAGATTTATAAATGGATAAAGAATCATGTGCTGTATTCATGGCTACAGTTAGGGCACTGGTTTAAACTGATTCTGTATAAATAAAAAACCAATTGCCAAAAATGTCCGCGCATCGCTTCGAAGCGGTTGCACCTATTTGGCAATTTTTTTTTTTTGGTTGTGTTTGTCATTGTCAGGACAAGGTTAGTAAGGAAGAAATTATTTGGAATATCCACCGGGAAAGTCCGATATTTGAGGATATTTGTGTATGAAATTCACCCCGGCGACGGCACGCATAAACAGATAGTTTTTAAATATTTTCACAACACAAAAAGCATGGTGGTTTATTTCTTCCTCATTTCAATGAACATTGTGAAGGTTAGGTTAACAATTTACTTTACATTTCCTTATTGTTGGGACCTGGAACTGACCTATTACTTTTTTGGATCCGCAACTTAGTGCCTGCCATAAGCTCCCACATACAACTGATGTATTGAAAATTACAAAAGAGACACAACTGACTGAATTGACTTTTTAATCTTTCAACCACGACAGTGAGTTATGTCGTATTGCAAAAAAGAAGGAAAATAATAATGAAGACGGCTATGATTATTTTAATAAATTTTTTACGCGTCTCTTTTGTTTTCCTCTTTACGACCAGAAAAGTTAGTGGAATTGTGATCCAGCAGCGCAAATTTAGCTGAGATGGTTTTTAGATTTTGGCTCAAAATTCACACAACAATGCAGATCTTTAACGAAGACCAAGATTTCGTAAATTGGATGAAATTGTTTCCACCAGAAGCGCATTTGGTTATGACGGCTTTTGGCCCAGTTCAGCGAGTTCCATTTCAGCTGTTTTCTTTGTTTACTGTGGAAATTAATTTATACAATTGTATTCTGCTTCTGTAAATGGCAGTTTGATAAAGAATATTTTAAATTTTCATGAGAATGAAAAAGATGAATAAAGTTTTGGAAAAATAAAGCACAACATAGCATAGAAGCGATATTTTAATTGGAATAAGGTTTTGTTCATTGAAACGGTACATGTTAATAAGAAAAAATAGGTCCAAGCTCGCATCATCCTAACTTCCTAACTCATATTAAAAATGCGAAAGTAAGTTTCTTTGTTTGTTTGTAACGCTTTCACGCTGAAACGGCTGAACGGATTTGGATGGAATTTGACCCACAGATAGAACATGACCATAGTAAGGACATATACTACTTTTCAACCTGGATCGCAGACGAAGTCGCGGGCAGTAGCTGGTCATATATATATTCAAGTGAAGTGGAGGTCAAACTCGGATTCTGGACTACTATAATCTAATAAGTCCAAAATCGCCAATCCGCCTTGCTTTGATTAATGCGCTATTTGTTCTCATGCCTTTTCTGTATGAGAAGAGGCCTAGGCTGATGTTATTTAGAGGTCAAACGCGAATCAGTTCGATAAAAAAAAGCACAAGCAACGTTAATTACAAAGCAAAAGTCAAAATATTTAGACAACCTGTAACTGCCAAAACGAACGACCCAAAATATGATTCATGAATAAAAAAGTCACATCAATGCAAATCTGTTTAATTAATTTCAGTCTGCCTAAACCTGTTAAAAAGCTTTACAATTCGTCAAGGTGGGTAAACAAAAATTCATTACGACATATAATACGAAACGGTTATTTTTGAGCAATTAGTTTTAACGAGCGTACGGGGAACGTTGAAGCACCATTCCAAATTATACCTTGGTTTTAATATGACTTTGATTAGCTGAGACTGTGGGTTTGAGTTGGAGAGAATGCATGTAGGTTATTAAAAGAGTGGGTGTGCTCTTCTATTAAGAAGTGTGATTCAGATAATGGAGGGTTCATTTTGATGCCAGCGAGCGACACCATTTTTTTTAACGCCCAAGCCTTCTTTTTATTTTTATTTGGACCGGTTGTGTCAGAAATAGCATTTAATTTATAACGGAACATGTATAAATAAATACAATTTATGCTGCCATTCAGAGTCCTTGATTTTGTGTAACATAAATTCATGACATTCGAGTTTATTCCAGTATTAGATACCGAAGCACTTCATGGTTAAAATTCCCTAATAAATAAATAAATCAAATATTGACTTGTTTGTCATCATCTATGGCAACATAACAGGTAGGTGGCTGGCATCTTATTGTATTGAAACTCCAAAGTGTACTTTCTAACATACTCAGTAAAACAAAGCAAAATAAAGCACACTTTTGTTTCGATATTTTTACTATCCGCGTCCCAAATATTTGGCAGTCTAATCGATACCTACTACATTAATGAACATAGTTCCTCAGTTCGGAGGACGAACTTCCTAAAACCTGGTGTTCCTATTTCAAAACACGCTTTTAGCGTCCAGCGATCCGATATTGCACAAAGTTTGGGATTCTTTGGACTAAATAGGAAGCCCGAAGTGGTTCTAGTTTTAAATTGAAGGCTAAACAAAGTCGGTATTGCTTCTCAAGTGCTTTATTCAATAGAACACAATTCTTGGAATTATAGGGCTTGGAATTTAAGAAAGCCCTTCATTCAGACTTGATACATAATTACTAACTGACCCTACAAACGTTATATTGCCTCTTTTTTTTGAAAAATAGACGTTGGCCGATTCTCAGACCTACCCGATATGCACACAAAATTTCATACAAATCGGTCCAGCCGTTTCGGAGGACTTTGGTAACAAACATTGCGACACGAGAATTTCATAGAATAGATAATTCTGAAAAAAAAATAGCCATATAAGGAAACCATGCATCCTGTTGGTGTCCATTTTATTATTTTTGGTCGAGCCATGTGGAAGCTAAGAACTAATTTCAGAATTTCTATTGAACATGGTTGCGAAGGTAGGTAATTATCCACGTGTGTCACCTTTTAGAGAAAAAACAGTAAACCGTATATTCCTATGGTTCAAGAATCAACCAATCAAAAGTAGTTGTGATATGACGTAGTTCTAAACTGATTCGTTTGATTGGTCCATTCTGCGTGAAGATACTTCACGATAATTTGTCAGGCGCTTAAAACAACTCGCAGTGCAAAGATACAAGCTCTTTTGTTTCTCTGAAAACATGAGAAGCTTCTTGTAATAGATGAGAAGAAGGCTTACGAGATGACGCTTTAGTGACGTCAATTCACTGTAAAATTGTTTGCTCCGTTATGTAATAGGTTAGAATGACGTCGTTAGGAGACTAGAGCTCTTCTAGGAAACACCTCGTTTTGGACTTGCTGCTTGATATTGTGTTGACGTTGTCTAAGAAAAACACTACAAAGTGAAAAATAACACTAATTACGGAAGTTGGTGTCTTAGGTTTTGTGTTTTAATTTTTTCGTTCCGAAATTAAAGAAAATTTTCACTTCTTAGTGGTTTTTTATTTTGTGAAAAAAACGTTTATTTATTTTTATTTATTTATTTATTTATTTATTCACATAGGGACAACAAACAGCAGTGTACTAATAGGTATATATAGATAAGATATTAATAGGAGTGTCAAACACACTACTCACAACGTTATCCACAGATTAAAAAACAGATCTACTAGTTAGTAAGAACAATACAAAAAAAGGGAATAAAAGTAAACTTTACTTAATTATTACGGTTCTGATCACTTAAAATATTAACAATTTGTTTTCTAAATACAGTCTTGCTGAGAAACATGATATCGGTTGAGCCAAACTGCCCATTGTAGGTGTCAACTAATCGATGCAGCGGCGAGCGTACGCCTGAATTGGTTCTACAGAAAGTAGTTGCAAACAAGTGTCTAGAGCGAACTTCCCGAACATGTACGGTACGAGGGATCAGGTAGCACAAACTGTTCACAAGATCAGTACAGTCGAATTTATTACGACATATATTAAATAGGGTCATCATCTCAAGTAGGGTGCGTCTAGATTTTAGAGTAATAAGATCGTATTTTTGAAGTAATAGATGATAAGGTATTTTCTTTTTAAAGCATCTATAGTGCATTGCACGTAGGAATTTGCGTTGGACCAATTCAATAATGTCAATATACTTTTTATAGTAAGGGTTCCAAATAGGAACTGCGTATTCCAATTGCGGTCGTATTATTGACTTATATAGGTATAAATAGGTAGCGGGACGGTGGAATTCTCTTGATGCTCTCATTACAAAACCAAACATTTTATATGCTTTATTGACTATGTTGTCGATATGAGCATCAAGGTGGAGCTTTGAGTCTAACTGAACGCCTAGATCACGAATAGAATTAACTTTGTTCAGTGGAGTGTTTCTGAAAGAATAGTTGAATTTCGTCACATTTTTCTTCTTTGTAAACAAAATGCTGTGACATTTTGATATACTTAAGTATAGTTTGTTAACAGAACAGTAGTTCAGAAAACGGTCAAGGTCATCCTGAAATCCTAAACAGTCGGAAAGATGACTGATATTTTTGTAAATCTTCAAATCGTCTGCATACAGGAGGAACTTACAATTTTTAAAGCAGTCTTTTACGTCGTTGATGAATAAAATGAACAGGAGGGGCCCCAAAATTGAGCCTTGAGGAACTCCGGAAGAGACTGTGACCATGAGAGACTCAAAACCATTGACGACAACTTTCTGGGTCCTATTGGTGACGTATGATACAAACCAGCGCAATAAATTTCCCCTAATACCATTGAATGCAATTTTGTCAAGAAGTAGTCTGTGATCGACCTTATCGAAGGCCTTTTGGAAGTCAGTATATACCACATCAATTTGCTGCCCAGCGTCAATGCCTTCAAATAGATGCTTTGTAAAAACCAGGAGGTTACTTACACAGGACCTACCCTTAACGAACCCGTGTTGCTCTTTTATTAAGATGCTATGAAGAGTAGGGTAAATCTCATTGTGCACTAGTCTTTCGAAAAGTTTTGATAGCCCTGACAACAAAGAGATTGGGCGATATGTAGAAACATCACTCTTAGAGCCACATTTATGAACTGGAACAATGTTCGCTTGTTTCCATACATCGGGGAAAACCCCACAGAAAAGGCATTTATTAAATATTATGAAAAGAGGGTAACACAGTGTGTCACTTGTGCTTTTTAAGAAGATTGAAGGGATACCATCTGGCCCAGGTCCTTTCGAAGGATCCAGTGATTGTAGTTCCTTTCGTATTTTTTGCAATGAAAAGTGCAGATTACAAATATTTATATCACTATCAGGATTGGCGGGTGGTGGCACCCATGAAGTATGATCAAAAGAAGATGGTTCATATACTGATTGGAAAAAAATAGAGAAGAAATTACAAGCGGCAACAGGGTCATCTGAGGACTGTTGGAGATAGTGAACTGTAGCTGGAATACTATTAGTGGAGTTACGACTACTAGTTATCAGAGTTAAAGTTAACTGACGACTTCAGCTCCGTTATAGTCTGTGACATTTCTACATGCTTCATATTCAAATCCGAAATATCTTTTTTGATAACTGAGTATTCTGCACGCAGTTCCTTAACCTCAGTTTGAATTTGGGAAGAAGTAAGGGATAAGGTATTAAACTCATCTCTGAGGTTATTAATACCTGTATTAATATTTACAAACTGGTTATTTATATCAGTCCGAAGATCACATAAGTTTTGATTCAGCTCTGCAGACAGTTTGGTAATAGCCTTAGTTAGCTCACAGTCGTAGTCAGGTTGCTTCCGTTTTCTTAGGGTAACATTGGCACCAGGTTCATTACTTGTGCACAAATCTGGATTAGATTTGCTTACTTTGCTGTCAGGTGAACGTAACATGTTGGCGTGGATATACAAGGTTAATAAATGTGGTTGTTTTCGATTACAATTACTGCAAACGCAATAGTAGTAGATACCAGTTTAAAAATTCACGGCGTGGACGCCACGTACAGCTGGCTCAGTGGCACAGGCCGCCGCCTTCGCTCGACGTCGTCCGCACCACCCGACCGCTGGTTCGTGTCCCACGAAGCGCGATACTTTTTCTAATTTTCCAATATTTATAAAACACTTCTATCGAGCAACAGGTGAGAGGGATAGCGCGCTACAAAAACCAAAATGGCGCAGACCGCATATGACACTTCACACGAGATAGTAAGAGAGGCACCGATAAATTATAACAGCAAATTAAAGCAATCAGAGTCCCGAGCAACAACACGTCCTCCAACAACTAGCACACAATTCGAACTGAGTACCTACTCCAACGTTGTGGTACCTACTCCACACAAATTCATATACCACTACTTGCTATGTAAATAACAGTGAAAAGAAGTTATTTTATACACAAGTGGAAAAAAATACGTACTTATTATTGAAATATAACTGAAAAACTGCCCTAGCAAAGTTAATACAATTTATATGGGACCACCCCTTCGGGCACTTACCCTATTCATAAAATAAAAAAATTGAAATCGATACCCAATTGCCGGAGATATCGCCTAACAAATGTACAAAAAAAATACAGGAAGATCTTGGAGTGCCTCCTCATGTGGCGATGTTTTGCCAACCTCACATCTTATATTTACAAAAGTAAATTTTCATCGACAATCACAAAACCAACTTAAATACCGTCAAAAGATACAAGAATGAATGAAATCCATTAGTTGCATTGTTTAACTTATCTGCAACGCATACCGGAGTGTGGTCCCATTGTCTGCAATGTTTGTATGTACATCGTCAACAATGAAATTGCACACAGAATTCTCATTTTAATTAAATACTTCCAAGCCAACGAAATGCAAGGTTTTCGGAAAACTCGCATGTTGTTTCCAATCAATTAATTAATTAAGAACATCATATCATCAAGTTATAACAGCCGCGTGATCGATCGACCAGGTTTCATCTACATTTGTCTAGGTCGAAAGCACTTTACCCCTTCGTGCCTCGCAGAGCACGTTGGTCCTGGCTTTAATTCGTGGATCTTTGACAGACGTCACGGGTCACAAGAAGCCCGACAGTCTGACAACCAGTCTTACCGAGGGGTATCGCGTCACCCAGTGTCTGGTGTCTGGTTGTACAGGTCAGATAGCAGCAGCTGAATACCAGTATTTACATGGTGCCTACAATGTAAATACTGGTATTCAGCTGCTTTCGTTTCCACCGAAAGTCGATCCCAACCACGGAATATAAAAAAAACAGTGGAAGTGCCCGTGTGTGTCACAATTATGCGGAGAAATGTGTAAATTAATAACAACCTTCGTCAGTTTCATATATTTTGTATGAACAACAAATAAGCTTTTCGCCATAGCTGAATTTGTTGTTCATACTAAATAAAGTCTTATTACAACGGCCGAAGTTTGTTATTTTATGGCATATTTTCCGCATAATTGTGATACACGCGTGATAGCTGCGTGGGCTTCTACTTGTTTTTTCTATTCTGTATTCCCACTTAGAACACACATTACATACTAACGTGACTTTTCGTTGCATTTGTCACCCAAAAATAAATATAGAAAAGTCTATTTCTAGTGAGGACGCATGGCATAGCTGCTTGTTGAATAAAATATTTTAATACACAGTGTTTTCATTTAAAAAAACACACACAAACAAGGTATGTCAAAGCACCATGCTATTAAAATAAATAAATAAAAACCCTCTCGCAAGGTTACAGTGCTCAGTTACGGAACTTCTGGCCGTACAAATATTGCGCCGAACAAACTTCGTCCAATATCTTTTTGTTGTGAACCTCGCGATTAACGTTAAGATTATTTGTTGCGTCGTTCGCCTGCTTTATTTCTAGCTACGTACAAGCACGAAACTGTTTTGTTTATTTTTCTTGCTTAAAAAGTTGTGAAGGCTTATATCTACGGCGTTTTTTACCATGAAAGTTTGTTTTTATGGGCAATAGCAGTGTCTTTGTTATGTTGGTAAAATGTGTGTGTGGTTATAATGATTAATTAATGAATTCAATGAACAAAACGGCAGTTGCTCCAACTTCATATTTATCTACTTAATAAATCAGACCACTACTAGAACTGCTTCCAGAAATCTAAAAGCTGCGATTAAAGTTACTTTATTTCTCAAGCCAGTCAAAGCTTAGAATTGCACAAATAGTGTCTGAGGTACGTATTGTTAACACGCCAAACCGTCGCCGCGTCGTGGTCACAGCCTCGTCTTGCGACGGTACATTGCGGGTAGAGTTAATTTTTAGGTAACAAGGATGTTAAAACACTAGGTACAGTAGCGCTCATAAGTCCAGTAGCAATATCACAAAGCAACAGATTGACACTATGGTTTCACTTACGACCTTATTCTAAAAGTTGTTTATATACTATAGACACGCACACACACTCAATTTGTCTGTAATTGATAGTAGTTCATAATTTCAACTAACTTAACATTTAAATAACAGTGACATCATGCCAACTTAGTCGTTACCGCGCTCGGGTAGAAGCGATTATGCGAGCCGTGGGTTCGAATCTCACCTGCGGTTTACTTCATGATTTCAGGTAATCTCTATTTCCAGTTTTTGATATGTTATTAAAATACCTATATTTAATAGTTTTTGTTAATTTGAATAAAATTACTTGTAGTAGTTCGAAAATATTTCGTTGTTTGTCTCGTTCATCTTTACGTATATAATAAAATAACTATTCACCTGATTGAACGTTGTTGGTTAGTGACGAATGTTTAAGTGTGTTAGCGGTGTTGGGGTTATACTCGTAGTTTACAAAATTCAGTGAAATGTAAATATTAAAGCGTTGGCAAATATATATTGCGCTGCGTAAACTCCAATATCCAATGAAACCGGACTAAGTGTTAGTGTTTTCATTTAAATATTTCATATTTTACTAATTATATATCTATATCAAAGGCATCGTTCATCCTTTTTCTCAGAAGATGCTGCTTGAGGTTTAAATAAATAAAACTGAAAAATACAAATAAGTAAAGTATGTTTGTTTACATTAGTGAACGAATGATGAGTAAAGTGTTATAAATATAATGTTAAAAATATTATTTTTTATTAATTATTATAGTATATAGTATTTTGCTTAGAGATGTGTAATAGTTTTAGGAATATGGGGAACAGGGTGTAAAGTTCACTCATACTCTCAGAAAAGGGAGGATCCTCCGACCAGATGGATGTCGTATCTGGTGGGCAACTGCCCGATGATTGTTGTCGGGACGTTGTATATATGCTATCTGCGCGGTAAACTCTGCTTGCGCGATGCAGGATTGATGCGTTTGTTCGAATGTGGCAGTGTAGATGCCACCACATCACTCCCCTCCGAAGACCGGAGGTCGATAGTGGACTAAGTCTTGTATCTTGCGATGCTTGCCAATGCCAGTTGGGTTCCAGTGGGTTGGAACCGGGTGTCGCATAGTTCGCGGTGAGTCGGAACTGTCTGCGTAGATGCCCCAGTGAGTCGGGGTGGCTGACTGCTGATGTCGACCAGGAGAGGGATTAAGCACTCTGCTTGTGGACCGGCCGAATGTGCAGTGTGCTGTGCCAAGGTTGCTGATGAGGCTGAAGGTGATGACCAGGTATGCGCTTGCGCTGCATGCTGATGGTCAGGACAACCGTTCAAGCCGTTGTTGCTGGCTGGCTGTGTGACTTGCGGGAGTGATGATGATGACGTCACGCTGAAGTAGTTGCACGAAGGCTGCGCTGACGTTCATACTCGGGGTCACCGGTGACGGGATATGATGTTCAAACTCGGTATCACGTCGTGGTCACCAGTTTAGGGATATGATGTTCATACTCGGGATCAGGTCGGGGTCACCAGTGAAGAGATATGAGGAACAGGGTGCAAAGTTCACTCATACTCTTCGGAAAAGGGAGGATCCTCCGACCAGATGGATGTCGTATCTGGTGGGCAACTGCCCGATGATTGTTGTCGGGACATTGTATATATGCTATCTGCGCGGTACACTCTGCTTGCGCGATGCAGGATTGATGCGTTTGTTCGCATGTGGCGGTGTAGATGCCGCCACATAGTATTCCATTCTTTGTTCTTGAGAAATACTGTGATTCTGAGGGTTATGAGATGTGAGAAAGAGGGAGCCTTGCTAGACGGAGCGTGAATTGGAAGGCATGTGTAACCTTGTAAATAAGCAGCGACGTCACATGGTGAATTAATATGAAACAAATGGTTTCATACCAAGGATACATTTTGCTGAATTATTCAACACGTCAGTATAATCCGTTCGCCATGCACTCCACGCTGAAGGGTTCCAACGCCGAAGCAGCTAAACAACCGCTTTTTGACTGAAAGGCGTAAAAAAAGAACGTTTGGTTTTCCCACGAGAATAGTTTATCCTGTATATTGCTCTATATCCGTGATATCTCCTATTCTTAAAGAAAATGAATACTTAAGCTATAACCTCATTAAGTTACCAAAATTCCCTAAAGCCAAATAAAATGTGAAATACTTAATGTAAAAACTGCCCAATGACATTAAAATTACTTATTTTGGAAGTTCATGATCGAAACTTAATGTTTATGGTAAAATTTATCTACTTAAAAAAATTAAAAAAACATTTCACGTGTCAAAGTAATACATATTGCTTCTAAGTTTCTTGACATGGTATTTGGCACCATAATCGGCTGAAGTAGTTATTATAAATAATCGTAGCGGTTTGTTTCTCTTTATGTAAAATATAATTATTAAATGCGTTATTTTTGTTTATTTCCTTTTCGGTATTTCGTTAGTGTACTTATATCGCATTTTTTAATTCTAAACCCTTTAATGCAAAAACAACACAAATAAAAAAACAGGAAGTTTTTTGAATATTGTTATTATTGCAAAGAAAATAAAATAAAAAGCAAGAAACTGCGTTGCATGTTATGAGATCGGAACCTAAGCCGGCTGCTTATCAGTCCAACGATTGACGCCTAATACTACCAGCTCATTTAAGATTAGCTCGAATTTAAGAAATGCCATAAACTGGTCTGGTCACGTGCAGGATGCGTGATGCGTGATCATGCGTGTGACTGTGTCTAACAAAAACGACGGAAACATATTTTTGTTTCGTGTAGTCATAGTGCGATGCGAGTACGCAACGATACGTCAGTGTGTGCGATCTCTGTGGTGTGTGTCATTTAAACACATACAGTCGTACCGCGAGTTCACAGCATACCTGCCACTCCACTTGACGAACGCTTAATGTACCACAAAATACATTACGTTCATAAAACAATCATCGTAAATTCTAAACGAAAATTGAAAATAGTCCATAAAATCTAGACGAATTTACGTTAAACCGTAGCATAATTATTTTAATACGGCAAAGTTGCAAACTTTCCTAACCAAATATATTGCGTGCAGATAAGCGGTACTGCGGTAATTTATGAATAGATTTACAGAGCGGCTGCGGCGTGCATTGAACGTGCTATTCCAGAGCGCTTTGCTTTGCCAATTTACATTTTTATTATCCACCCCGTGTGAACTGTTTGCGCTGTTACAGTACAAACATTTTCCGAAGCTTGTGGCGCTCCAATTTGCGATACACCAAAGGCTCCAAGCCCCTGATAACCAAACTAGTGTGTTTTTAATTTGAAAGCGTTCGGCTTGTTGCTCTCTCGTTTGGATGAATTAGAAAAAAGAAGGGATTTCCGTTTGTTTAAGTGAGCATTTCTATATTGGAAAAATGTTGTTCAGTTTGTTCTGAAGCGAAGTTTTTATTTACCAATCGTGGCCAGCTTGTGAAACATGCCCTGTATCTTTTTTCTGGTGTTCCGTTTCAATATTGGAAAAATATGGACTCTATTCTTGAAAAGTTTTATTTGGAAAATAATGTTATTCTATTGGTAAATAATAATTGAATTATTGAGGTAAGAACTAAAAAAAATATGTAACTCTTCTTTGAGAGATTAATAAATTGAGGAAGAAAATTGCGTAAATCGGCGTGTTGTGTAGGTACTAGGAATATGTATCTACACAACACAATCTCTAACATCCTTCACTTCAGTTATATAGCGAATGTAGCTCGGGTCAATATCCGGACCATGCACCGATCGCTTTACTTTCATATTTCATGTAAAGGTGTCCACCTAATTTGTATCCGTCCGTTCCGTTTGTATAGTGATGATAAATAGAAATCTGCAATCGACAACAAAATGTAATTTACACCAGTTTTCGGAATCCCGAAATTGAGATCCCATTTAAGGAATTCGTAACAGCCAGGACAGTTAAAATAAATCTAGTTCGCAAGAAAACTTTTCGAATTTGGAATCCAGTCACTTTTCAGAACAGCAAATAAACATTGGATTTTTAACTATGGCCATGCATCGGGGACTGATTAACGAGCGCGCGTCGCGTTTCGAGACTCCTGACGTTTTAAATGCTACTCTCGTTTACCGCGTGACTGAAAATACACGCCTCGTTTTGATTTTACCTTTCCCCTTTTGTTTTGTCTTCCCCTCTGCCGCGGTAGGTATTTGTTTCTGCCTCTAGGGTTTTTGCATGCTTACCATGTAGTGACACACTTTCTGTATTCAGTATGGTTTTAAAATGTTTTTGGGCGTTAGAGTTTTGCTTGTGCTTACGGGCATGATTCATCAAATTCTAAATGTTGAGATAGCATTAATGTTTAGATCGAAAATTACAGTTTTAAGCAATAAGCTTGGTGTTTGAAAATTTGCAGTCAAAAGTCCCTCATGATGGATATCCTATCGATCTGGAATATCAGTAAATTTGACAGCTGTATGGAGGAAAATAAATAACAATAAAAATTACGAGAATATTAAATGGTTATAATGTAAGCTTAGTTGTTAGCTGGAATTTAGAGCCTCATTTAATAGCAACAGGATAAACGGAAACAATTTTCAACAATGATAATCGGAACTCATAATTATGTATCAATTATAATAATTATAGCCAGTAAATGAACTCTAGCATAAAATTGAGCAGCCGGCCTTCTACGCCAATTAACGATAATTAATAATACTGAAAAGATAAACTTACTGCAGTGATTGAGCCGCACAAAATGATGTACTATCATTAAATTGAACACGATAATACTCTACGACGACCTCAAAGAGTATCGGAGCATAAAATTGAAGCGAACACAGTTTACCAATTATTAATGACAAGCTTCAATGGACGAGAATGGAATTCTGGCCAGAATTGTATTCTGACCAGAATAGCCAGAGAGCAACGAATGGATCCGAATGCACAGACATGCCAATTGAATATAATAGAAAAGTAATTAAGCTGATCTTTAAAGCGGCGGTCAATTTATTTTATCGGGCGGCGGGACGAGATGGGAAATGAACGTGTCCGCCGCGGGAATTGTACGGTTAACTATCTGGTTCTAACGTTACTTTTAACTGGCAGAGAAAGATTAGCCCCGATGCACCTCGATAGGGGATTGTTTTTCAACGAAATTGAATCTAGAGAAGCGAAGCTTTATAATAAGTTATCAATTCAAAGCTTTTTTTTTGAAGCGTCAACATTATGCATAAGAAAAAATGTTTTGTTGGAAGGGGGTACACATGTTTTTTGCAACATAATCTTCCTTAGCAAAGTGCTTATTGGAGTGTTTATTCAGAATCTTTAAACATTTTCGTTTAACTTTAAAAGGTACGAACAAGAATTTTACTCTTTCTTAAGTTCTCAGTTTAGTACTTGGCTAATTACTTAAAGGATTTACGAAAGGGCGTAAAATGTTAGCTTAAAAGTTTTCCGCGAATTTGCTAAGGTTGGATTTATCCAATAGATGGTAAGTCGCAAGTGGCTTGTTTGTGTCTTCCGCAGAAGCATCGCAGCCTCTTCCCATAATTGACTTTTCGTGTATTCCTTCAAAAGTTATTCTAACACCCAAGGCGAGCGCTGAAATTCTAGTAAAATGTGAGAAAAGAGCGAACTCTTTAAGTAGAGAATGGAAGCGTTTAGAAATACGTAATAGGCAATCGTTTCATGGAAGCAGGATTTAAACTTAAGTTTTGATATAAAAGATCTCACCGTTTTATGAAGTAATAACATTTTTCATTCATGTGTTTAGCAGAACGTTTGAACAGTCTGCATGCTATAATATTTTTACGAGTTCAAACAAATATGGCCCTCCGCTTATGAAAGTCAAAAGAGATTGCGAAGTACCGACTGATTTTCACGACACGGTGAGCTCATAATTCAAATGAGAAATTACTGACGAAATTCACCTGCATTGCTACAACATGCAGCATCGGTTAACGCCGATGGACAGTGTAATTAGATCAAGAGCCAAACTAGCTTTAGGAGTGCTTAAATAAGCGAGGATTTGTGTTTTTTTTATCAAAAGTTAAATAAACATGTTTGATTTGTATGCCAGTTTATTAAATAAAATATAAAGAGAAAGCGAAAAAGGGGAATAGTTTTCATGGTTTTCGAGGGTGCTAAAGCCAATAGTAAGGTCAAAATAAAAATCCAATGAGTCTCAGCGTACATTTTCATTTTTTTTCATTTTGGGTTGTCGTTTTCATGGTTTTCGATAATTAAAACTAAATCTCCATATTGATTACATTCGGAGTTGAAGAAAAAGCGTATGTAACTTTGTTCCTGACAGGGTCCCCAGATCCCACCACATTTTTTTATTTTCATGGAACCATCGCCGCCTTTTCTGCATGACCCCCATTAGGGCGATTTTCATGTGCACGGGCCACGGGTAGACCCCCGCCTAAACTACTAAACTACGATTTCAAGGTGCAGCCGAAAATGTTTTGCAAATGGTCATGCACAACGGGATACATCAAAAATACCTAGTGGTCCATATCTTGTTTTGACTAGTATAAATTGCATAGTAGTTACCTATTCCAATTCGTTATCTTGCTGTGATCAAATAAAAGAATTACATTACATATATACCTAAGAAAATAGAATAAACTAATCTTCAATTCTTCACCGCGGTCGAAACACGTATGCACGTTTAAATAAAACTTCCACCATCTTTCGGAGTATAGTCTCTCGAAAGGTAATACAAGCGCTGGTAAATGGCAAGAGTTCACAACTCGCCCCGAGGCTGTGCTAAATAGGGAAAGTTTGTGTTAATATGAGATATTTTTATACTGTCATGTCGTTTTAGTGTCGGAAGAAACCGTAACAATAGAAATATCGTATTTTCTTAATAGTTTTTTTTTAAGTTGAAATCGTGGAGGTGCTGCATCTTCTAAAAAAAGTATGTAAGAAAAAGTGCTTATATTCTTTTGAACAGTCTTTTATTAGCATTAAGATGAACCAGATGCTTCTGAATCAATATAAACGATACCCTAAACACGTGCCAAGCTTATAATACTCGTAAACCAAGCTTAAGAAATAACAAACAGAATTTAAATCACTCCTTAAAATAACAGCGCAACATCTCGTTACGGTCGACTAAATGCGCTCCAAGGCAGAGCTCACAAATTATGAGGCTCTCTCTGCGGCCGTTTAAATAATCTCGGGGTGCAATAAAAGCCGCCCAGGCTATATATTGCAAGTACACCGAACCCATTAGAGGGCGCCGTGCAAACATCCTCGCAAACTAATGGCCTGGCCATGGGTAAATCCTGACGTACCAAGGTACACCTAGTAAGAGCCACAAACCGTGAGAGCATTGCACTCGATTATTGGCGGCCGATTAGAACTAAATGGTAAACATCACTGGTTGACTTGTTTATCAAGTAGTTGTATTGTAGTGAAGCTGCAGAGGTCAGTTAACGTATGTAGACTAAATAAGTTCTTCAACTTTTTCGTTTGATCCCTTTTTAGTTAACATACTGATTTCGTTCATGGACGATGTAGTTTTAGGCTTTGTGTGTTTTGTGCAGAAGAAAAATAGGAATTGTTTTTTACGGTCGGTAACAAAACCTGTCTGTGTCTATTTTTGGTGCAGTCAAGGTCCTCACATTATTCGATGTTACGAAGTCAAAGTCAAAGAATATATTTGTGTGAGTTTTGGTGATACAGTCAAACTCAAACTCAAAGCATTTATTTAAAATAAACCAATTACAGACACTTTTGAATTGTTAAGGGGTCGGTCAGTCAGAAATATGAAGCTTGTTGCCAATTCCAAAGTGAAAGTAGGTACCTATGGAGAAGAACGGGCAAGAAACTCCATGGACACTCTTTTAAATAATATGGATACAGAAGAATTTGTTACATCAGTCTTGTTGAAATTATACATGTGAGAACGATGTAGAAAGACCCGTAATAAAAACATAAAAATCGGATATAAAATAAGCCGTGGCTGCCAAGAGATGACCAGTCCCCACTGACGGCGCCCGTTCACGAACATGACATATAGATCAGCACCATTCAGCTCAACCATTTTGAAGGGATGATCCAACTCACACGCCACCACCAGCGAGACATTTGAGTGAGCGTGACATACTCTCAGCCGCCAGTGCACATTCAAGTCAATGACAGGCGTGCCCAGTATAGGGTAGCTTTATAGTAGGTACTACATAGTGCTCACACGTGTGCTTTGCAATTATACAATACTAAAAGATTGAATTTATACAGTGCAAAGATAGTTTTTACAATCTTCAGCAGCTCCAACAATATTTCCGAATGCTAATCAATTGTTTAGGCGCCCTTATGGAGCAGAACCAGCGTTGAGCCAAGCATTTTTGTCAGAGATGTAATCCTCCAACTTATAAGCTTGGCTGCACTATTGTGCGTTTGATACAAGTTTTGAACTTCGTTTCATTCAGTTGGAGTATGTGGGGAGGTATTTTATTATAACAGTTTAAACAGCACCCCATGAAGGATGAATCTGCTTTAGTCCCTATTTCTAGTCCCATAGTTGTGTCTTTCACCTCTTTTACTGAAAAGATTTAATTGTCTGCAGCGCGTCCCCATAATAAGATACCGTAAGACATGATACTATGAAAGTAACTGAAATAGACTAGCCTCGCGGTATCTACATTAGTAAACTGACGGATTTTTCTTACAGCATATGCTGCTGAACTTAGCCATCCTGCAAGAGATGTTAAATGGGGTCCCCATTGCAGCCTTGAGTCGAGCGTTATCCCCAAGAAAACCGTTTTATCAACGACTTCTAGTTTCTCTTGATTCAATACTATGTCACAATCAGTACTTTTAACATTCGGCAAAACAAACCTTATGCATTTTGTTTTTTTTCCCATTTAATACGTAATTACTAGCAGTAAACCAATTTTGTACCTGCAGCAGTGCGTTATTTACGTCGTCAAGATTTGATGAACGTCTACTTATCTTAAAAATTAAAGAAGAATCATCAGCAAATAACACCATTTGTGGTTGTTTTTTAATAAATGGGGTATATCATTAATATTTACTAAAAAGAGGAAAGGACCTAATATCGAGCCTTGTGCACCCATTTTTACTTTTAATCCAAGTGAATTGACACCATTAATTTGAACTTTTTGCCTATCTTCTAAATAAGATTTAACTAAACTTAGCGCAAGTTTACTTAGTCCGTAATGCTCCAGTTTTAGGAGCAAGGTTTCGTGATTAACGCAATCAAATGCCTTGGAGAGGTCACAGAAAATTCCTATGGCATCTTGGGCCTCCTCCCACGCTGTAAATATGTGTTTTAGTAAATTGACACCAGCGTCAGTCGTGCAACGACCTTTGGTGAGACCATATTGCTGTTCGTGTAAGATTTTGTTGATGTTAAAATGGTTAAGCATTTGATTGAGCATTACCTTTTCGAACACCTTGCTGAATACCGGCAACACGGATACTGGTCTATAGTTGTTGGTGTCTTTGCTATCCCCAGATTTAAAAAGTGGTATAACCTTACTGTATTTCATAAAATCCGGAAAGACTCCTTGATCTACACACAAATTAAATATTAAAGCTAAGTATGGTGCTATGGTCTCGATTATGGATGTACAAACTTTGATAGACATTCCCCAAAGATCTTCGGTCAACTTGATTTTTATTTGCCGAAAAGCTTTTATAACTATCATAGGGTTTATATTTATCTTCGGCTGATTTGATCTTGTTGCTAATGTACAGGGCTTTAGCTATTTTGCAGGTATTTCTAAAAATGTTGGAATATGTAGCAACATACTTATTGAAAGTTTCAGTGTTAATGTAAGGCTTAAGGCTACACAACTCGAACAGTCTTTCCCTACTAATCCTAATACCTCTAGTTGCCCAGTCACTAAATATAAATTTAGTGCAAATATTTTTTGTTTTCTTTTCAAAAGTTTTATCGAATTGAGTGTGGACTAATGAAAAGAAATCCTCATAAAATTTATTTGCATCGTCCATATTATGGCCCAGAACATTTAACTTATTATTTAGGGCACCATTGAACCTATTTAATTTTCCAGTAGATAATGGTCTAAATTGTATTTGCAATTGTTGTACACGTGTTTTAAACCTAAAAGTTACCGTTTGTCCACTATGATTTGACGGCAGATAATTTACGATGGCTTTCTCTAAATAATCAAAATCGCAGAAGACATTATCAATACAAGTAGCAGAAGTTGGAGTTACTCTTGTCGGTTCGGTAAAAACATTAAATAAATTGAACGATTTAAAAAGGCTTATAGTTAGGTTATGGTAACTCAAAAAACTGTGTCCGTATGGATTGAGAAACCATGTTTCATATTTAAAGACAGGTACTGAAATTTTTAGTTGTTGATTACAAGATTTTGCTGGTCCGATCCTGAAATTTGTAGTTAAACCCATCAAATGTTACAGGACGTTTAAGGTGACTCCTCAGTCCTGACGGTCTCTAGAAAATAAATATAGCTACTATAACTAGATAACGATAGCATAGATAGTTAGTATAAATTTATACTAAATATTGTTGTACTCCAACATCCTGCACTGTCAGTATTTCAAAAGATATCAATAATTTAAATATTTCTTAAAAATTAAGTGTGACCAAAATAATTCAAACTATGATCAAAAACGCGACAGCGTGACACAAAGGCACCGCTCGTCACGCGACACGTGGTACCTTCGTGTCGCGCTGTAGCGTGAGTACAAGCGGTTACTTTAAATCATCTTTTTTTTTGTTAGCCTATGCTGTCCCACTGCTTTGAAAGAACCTCCCCAAAATTTTTCCAAGCATTTTTTCTGGAGCCACCTCGATCTCACCCTTGTGGGATAGAGGTGGATAATCCATCTAGATCGTAATCCAAATTGCCTTTTTTAAATTGACTATAAATGGACAGTGGTGCCGATTCTCTTGTCATAAATTCCTTTAAAATAGATTATATATCACTAAAATTTTGTTGATTCCTATCAAACGACGATTTAACATTCTAAAATTGACTAAAGTGACACAACTTAACTATATTTTAGTTCGGCAGCACTAAGGTGGCACTGAGTTATTAATTTAGTGAAAATAGCTTGGCTGAATTTGACGTTGGTTTGACCATGTTTTTTATTGTCTAACTAAATCTGACTATTCGCGATTAAATCGCGATTTAAAAGGTGTGGAATAAATTTAGTTGTCATGAACTAAAATTCACACCAAAATCAACACCTCGACTTCAGGTGCAAAAACAGCACTAAATCTTTTTTTTCTTTTGTTTTGCTCTTCTTTTCTTTATCGAAAATGGAGTATCCTTTCGCAAAAGTAATGAAAATTTCGACCCTCTTAATAAAACACATAGGCCCATAACACTCAACGTGTAGGTAATCATTTTTCAAATTAATAAAAAACCATAAAAACACGTCGCGGCTGTCAACCCTGCGACTCTGGGTCTAAAAAAAATTACGGGGTAGTGCTAACAAGTAATTAAGTGTGCGAAGCCAAAAGAAAAAAAAATACCACATGGAGTCGCGATCGTCAAATTCGATTTTAGTTGTCAAAATTATTATTTTTTCAGAATAGCTTTGAGATTGTCATAGCCAAAAGTAAGGAATTTTAGTGATAGTTTATTTAGTAAAGTTTGGTGTACAAGAAAATCGGCCCCAGTGTAAAATTAAACACCAATGTAAGCGAAATACGGAAAATATTAAACACATTTTCCGTATTTTACATACATTGGTGTTTTTCGAAATACGCTTTAAGTCTGAATCTAAGTTAAATTTTATGAAGTTGGACAATATTGATTAACGAATTTAGATGAAGTGACTCAATAGTTTCAAGAATACGTTAGGTCTCAAGCCATGCAGTCAGGTGATTTGGGTTAATCCTCTGTCAGCTTATTTTTCTATCTCTATTTGAGTTCATTATTTAAATACTGGTTGCTGAAGAAAGATTCATGTACAAATATAACTCTGTATAATATGATCATAGTTTGAATTATTTGTGGTCACTCTGTACACCAAATTATTTAGGATTTTTTTAATTATTGATATCTTTTGAAATACTGAAAGTGCAGGATGTTGGAGTACACCAACATTTAGTAGAAAATTCTACTAAATATCTATGCCATCGTTACCCGATTTGATCAACTTCTTTATTAGCTACGTATATATGTTTTATGGAGACCGTCAGAACTAAGGAGCCACATAAAATGTGTTGTATCTGAATTGAGGACCACCTTAAAACATCCTGTCACTTTTTATGGGTTTTACTACAAATTTCAGGATCGGGTCTACAAAATCAGATAATTTACTATAAAATATCGGTAGTATCTGCGTTTAAATATGAGACATGGCTCCTCAACCCATACGGACAGAAAAACAATCCATTCGGGCAGATACTATTGAACAATATAAGTAATTAAAATCGACATTGAGTTCATGCAAATAATAATAAAAAACAATATTTAGAATACAAGTTTGACCAGAACCGAAGTTCGAAGTTTGGACCTTTGTTATTTCTCCAGAATGTTTCAGTTTTTCTCCCTCGTAGTCTCTTTATTTAAAACCCTATCCTTTTAGAGCTATTTAATTGTTCTCGAAAAGTGAAATGCAATAAAAACGTGAATTTATGTTACCATTTACCATTCACAAAATAGCGTCCACTTTAAATTAAACATAAACAGAAAAACCATTTATACTCTTTAAATTACATTCCTTGCCACTAACATTTTCTTTAAACCCACCCCTATTACGCTAACCAGCTTCAAATGTACAAAAAGGACCACATTTAATTTTATTCTCCACGCGTGGTTAGTCAGTGCATATTTCTACAACAAATAGCTGGCTGGTTGCTAGTTTATCTCGCCGTATCGTGTACTTAGATGTTTACAGCTAACCCCGGTCACTTGATACTAATATTTGCATACAACCCTGCAGGGATTAAGCTGTGGACACAACGTAATAATTATGTAAAAATCTTTTAAAAATTTTGTGGCTGCGTCGGGGCGCGGGCAAGGTTTCTTTGGCAAGCGTTGTAAAATGAAAATTATAATAAAATGTTAACGTAGTTTGTGTTTGTTAACAGTAACAATTTTGAACTTTGTTACTGTTTTGGGGAGGCAAAATATTATGGTAATACCATGGTAAAGTACCTTCAAGTATGCGGCTTTCTTAAATATCTACAGTCGATGGATTTGCCTGTGCGTAAATTACTAATACAACATGGCGAATTGAATGAAGTTCTGTTTGGTCTTAGTTATGGGTTGCGATTTTCTCATTACTCATTAATTGACACAATATAAAAGGCCTACCATGCGGCCATGGTGGTTGATGGCTAGCACTCAAAACCCCCTGGCAACCTACGGCTTAGCACAAGATCAGTAATAATAGTATATCGAACGCACATTCTTTAGAGTAGAGTAGAATATAGTTTATTGTGACTGCAGGTGGTTAACAAATAAAGGAAGGACAACAACAACAACAAAAAAAATGGGATGCACATAAATAAGAATGTAAATAAAAATAATATTCTTAAATTAATAGCATAAAAGAAAACTAAAATATGAACTTTATTCTCTTCGTTTCGTCAACACATAATACTTCTATTTTTTTTTTTAACTTGGCAGCTATAAATCTTCTAGTAGTTCTTACTAAATAGTATAAAATTCACGCTCAAACTATTACTGCGAACTTCACTTCACACGTTTAACAGAATATTCAACAATTTTCCAGAACATTCCTTTTAGAGTCAAAGTAAAGGTGCCACCCACACTCCGCTTCTGAATATTTTTCTAAGGACCTGTAGCCGAAGGCTTTGCGAACACGCCTAAGTAGATACCGCTTTAGACTGGACAAGTTATTTGCCGGTATTGAGTGCAAGCCTTATATTTTGTTCGTATTTACGAACAAAATAGAAAGTGTACCGTGATCTTATAAAAAAATTGAGGTCGTTTGTTTTTGTATGCACACACACGTGGCGTGGTTTTATGGACCTTTGGTGTATTTTTTTTGACTTAGTGGTTGTGTTAGTTTTAATTATTCAAGTTTTGCGTGGCCTTCACTCTCTTTTCGGGTAGAAAGGGTAAAATGTTAGACACGTTAATTCTTTGCTGGAAGGTTAATAATAGACTGGTTTTTAGAAAAAATATTGAAAAGTCGTTTCCTATTGAATCGTTTTCTACTTTTTATTATTTTTGCTGGAAGTTCTTGTACACAGTTGTCATTTTCCTCTATTTTCAGTCCCGCTGAAATGTACCAAGTAAATAGTTCAAAATGAAGTTTAAATACGTTTAGTTCATCTTAGACAATTGTGAAATGGAACGGGCAATTTCCATTCTACTTTACAAATTTTTCGATAGAATTCACAATTACGTCGCAACAACAAATAAATCAATAACTTCTTATAATGCTCATTGCGGTCCACATTCTTATTGCAAAACATAGAGGCGCTTAACAAATGAACGATAAATCGATTATTTTGATCCGAAACCGAGAGGGTAGTACCGAGAGGATAATACCAAAGCATTGTGGTTGTATAATAAAAGCTGCATTGTCGCGAGTTGGACTGTGATCTGGGATTACCAGGGCAATTGTCGGGACACAGCAACGAGGCTCAACTCTTCGTACGAACCCCCAGTGTGTACAGTAACGCTCATAAGTCCCTAAGCAATCTCACAACGTAAGAGATTGGCGATTTGGTTTCACTTACGACCTTTTTCTATAAGTTGTTTCTTTACTATAGACACGCACACAGACTCACTTTGTCTGTAATTGATAGTAGTTCATAATTTCAACTGACCTAACATATGACATGTTAGCTTAGTCGTTATAATGCTTGTGTGGGACCGATTATGGCAAGCCCTGAGTTCGAATCTCACCTGCTCCTGCGGAATAAGCTTGATGTTATATACAAATAACATCTATTTATAGTTTTTGATATGTTTTTAATATTAACTAAAATTAACAATTTTTGATTGTTTTAATAAAATTACTTGAAGTGGTTCGATTATCATTCGATAATTGTCTCGTTCGTCTTGTTTACTTAGATTATAAAAGTTTGTAGGTAGACCACAGAAAACTGAGTAAATTGTTTCGATTTCTGAGAGGTAGATGCAATTCGTTACGACTGTTCACCTAATTGAGCGTTGTTGGTTAGTGACGAATGTTTAAATCTGTTAATTATATTGTTGTTATAATTTTCAAAACGCAGTGAAATATAAATAATGAAAATGCGCTGCATAAAAGTGGACGTAAACGACGTGATTACACAAATGTACTAAGTGTTGGTGTTATCATTTCAATATTTCATATTTTACTACATATTAATTATTATTTGTTTAAATTAGTGATTGATGAGTAAACTGTGTTTTAATGTAATACATAATATTTTTACTTAATGATTATAGTTTATAGTATTAGCTTAGAGATGTCTAATAGTATTACATTCTTTGTTCTAGAGGAATACTGTGAGTCCGTGGGTTAAGAGATGTGAGGAAGAGGGAATCCTTGCTAGTCGGAGCGCTTGTTTATTAAGTGGAAAGCTTATTTAACAAGACTTCACATGGTGAATGAATATGAAACAAATGATTTCATACCATCCGCACATTTTGCTGAAATATTCAACACGTCTTTAAAAACTGTTCGCCGTGTACTCCACGCTATAAAGGTTGCATCACCGAAGCCCAGCAAACAATAACGTAATAAACAATAACTCACTAATCAACAATAATCACTTTGTCTGTAATTGATAATAGTTCATAATTTCAACTAACTTAACATCTGGCATGCGAGCTTTACCGTGCTTGGGTATGAGCAATAATGGCGAGCCGTGGTTTCTGGTTTCGAAACTCACCTGCGCCTGCGGATTAAGCTTGATGTGTTTTCAAATAAAATATATATGTTTGTAGTTTTTGATACGGTATTAATAATAACTTAAATTTTAAATTTTTGTTTGTTAGGGCGATTTTTCAATCCTCACATAAAAGTACTAATAGCTACCGGATGAATAAAGTTATTACTTCTTTATTCGTCTGATAAGTGCTTGTAAATTTTTCGGTTTTTAATTTTCATCTATGAAAACGCTAACTTCAGGGAGGTGAAATAAATGGGAGGTGAAACAGATGTACAGAATAAAATACTGTTAGAACGGGAAGGACCATATCGCAAAATTTGATTGTTTGTACGTAGTACTCGACCTGTGCTGCGGTCGCGCTCTGGCGCTCGTCATCGAATCGAAAAAAGCCTCCAGTCCCACTCGCCTGTACTCCGCAGTGTGACCGCGACCAGTGTAGTGGTGGGGCGCACTATACCACATCGGCGAGTGGGTGTTGCCGTCAGCGCAGATGAGCACTCTCTTCCCTAGTAGTGCAGTCATAATATCCTCCAGGTGATGTAGGTATTCAAAGAATTAGAAAATATAAACTGAGAACATCGCAAAAATTTCGCTCTTATTTATCAAGTTTCTTTAATTTTGGAAACAAATGTTACATGGCTTACACACAGGCGCGACGCCACGTGGTTGCCTTAATTATAATATTTATGTAACATATTGATTGAAAGCATTTAGTGACTTTCTTTAGTTTTTGAGAAACTTAAATGAAATTTCGTGATCCATATAATCTTTTATTGCTGGTCAAAATTCCGAGAACCATCAGAGCTGACTGAGTTCTGGCTAAAATATATCGTGTCACTTTGAAGAATTATTTTATGATGTAAATAAAGAGTTAAAGAGAAACTTTGAACTTACTTGGAATTATTACGTATCAAATACCAATATTTGTTTTTGTAATTTTGTGTTCTTTTACTTTATAAATAGGTATCGTAATGTCTGCATTCACCTGTCTTCACATTCACAGTAATATAAGTTAAAATTTGTCAATAATTTATGCGAAAAAGTAGCTAAGTAGTTACTGACGAAGAAGAAGAAGATAATGATGTTGATTTTGTAGAAGTATCTCTACTCAGGTACATCAATTCTTTTTGTACAAGATAGAACCATTTCAGTCCAGAACCGGCAGGCACTCGTGCATTATTCATTCCATCCCCCATAACTTTCCTAACAATCGAAACCATCGGATCTTACACACAATACTGGAAAAATACCTTTCATCTTCAGAGTACAAAATAATAATTATTTCATTTGCTCCTTTTTATTCAGTGATCTGCATACAAAGTTACCGGAGTTTAATTTTTTAAGTTACTAAGTCACCGCTCTTCGAGCGACACGCGGTGCCTTTGTGGCGCGCTGTGGCGTCGAGCCTGTGTGTACGAGACTTTATTGTGTGGAAATAGGAAATGAAGTTAAACTGTTGTGATGCAGGGGAGTGGGTGATGTTCGGATGTCTTTCGAAAGACGAAAAAATGAGAGGGTACTGCTGTCAAAATAACAACGTTACGGGTATATGTACATTGTTGCATTGATTAGCGAATAGTGATTCAGAGAGTTGTTTGCGGTCTGTTGGTCTACTTTGATGGATTCTATTGAATCCAGCTCAAAGCGTGGAATTCCAGACGAAACTGTTTTGTGTGTTTTCAACTATTCGTATCGATATATGCGGGATAACTTTGATACTGTAAAGCATCACTAAAAGCGACGATTATGTGTACTTCAAGAATCCCATTATGTAGGTAGTCGAATGTTGTTGGACTGAATTGTGAGATCAAGACGTGTTTACCAAACATGAATTCAGTACAAATCAAATACTTATGTCTAGTGGGTACTATATCTAAAACCAAAAATCAAACACACAATTTGTACATACAGCGACAAGCCAATAAAGTGGAACATTCCAACCCCGTCAGGGTATATATATTCTGTGATTCCAACTATCGTTCCGAATATATGCCTACGCCTAGCTGTGTTTTATTCATGGAACACATAAATACTTTGTTATAATTGCTATGTTGGATATTATTATAATAATTACACCCGACTTATGAAAGGATGATCTTCCTTCTAAAATTAGCTCATACCCTGTCAAACCATATGTAAACTGATATTAGTTGAACGAAATGACAAAAGCTAATAATAAATGTCGCCTATTCGAGTCACTCGATTATTGGAGTTACTCGAATAGGCGACATTAACGAAAACAATTATATAAAAATTCGTTAGGCTTTCGGAAACCGGGATTCAGCATTTTCGGATACAAAAACATGCAATTATTTTTGTTCGTGTTCGACTAACAGGAACTGTTTCAAAATTGACTACCACGTTCTTTTTTTTGTCCTATTAATCAGACAAACAGATATATGACCGGACAACCAAGTAAGCTAAGTAACACCTTTAATAAAACAACTAGAAAATTCTTTTGGTTAAATGTATTTGACACGGAGTTGCCTTTAGCAGATTATATTGCTGTTATCGTATTGGCTAAAGCAATATATGAAAATAATAGATTACCTGTCTATACAGAATAAATGGATACATCAAGAATCATGTGCTGAATTCATGGCTACAGTTTCCGCACTGGTTTAAACTAATCCCGTATAAATAAAAAACCAATTGCGAAAAATGTTTGTCCGCGCATCACTTATAGGCGGCTGCACCTATTTGGCAAATTATTTTTTTTTGTTTGTGTTTGTAATTGTCAGGACAAGATTTGTATGGAAGAAATTATTTGGAACATCCACCGGGAAAGTTCGAAATTTGGATGATATTTGTCTCTGAACTTCACCCCGGCGACGGCAGCCACAAACAGCTAGTTTTTAAATATTTTCAGAACACAAAAAGCATGGTGGACCTCATTTCATACAAGAAAAGAACGAGCATCGATCAGCTTTAAATTAATAATTTTTTACGACTTTTTTTTGTTTTATGACTCTCTTTACGACCAGAAAAGTTAGTAGAATTGCGATACAACAACGCAAATTTAGTTAAGATGCTTCTCAGATTTTGGCTCATAATTCACACAACAATGCAGATCTTTAGCGAAGAGCAAGATTTCGTGAATTGGATGAACTTGTTTCCACCAGAAGCGCATTTGGTTATGACGGCTTTTGGCCTAGTTCAGCGAGTTCCATTTCAGCTGTTTTCTTCATTTACTGTGGAAATTAATTTATATAATTGTATTTTGCTCCTGTAAATGGCAGTTTGATAAAGAGTATTTTAAATTTTCATGAGAATGAAAAAGATGAATAAAGTTTTGGAAAAATAAAGCACAACATAGCATAGAAGCGAGATTTTAATTGGAATAAGGGCATCTTCCTAACTAATATTTTAAATGCGATAGTAAGTTTCTTTCTTTGTTTGTTACGCTTTCACGCTGAAACGACTGAATTTGACCCACAGATACAACATGACCTAAGTAAGGACATTTACTACTTTTAAACCTGGATCGCAGACGAAGTCGCGGGCAACAGCTGGTCATATATATATTCAGGTGAAATGGAGGTCAAACTCGGACTCCTGGACTAATATAATCTAATAAGTCTAAAATCGCCAATCCGCCTTGCCTTGGTTAATCCGCTATTAGTTCTCATGCCTTTTATGTATGAGAAGAGGCAAAGGCTGTTGTTATTTAGAGGTCAAACGCAAGTAAATCCAATAAAAAAAAACAATAAGCAAACAACGTTAATTCCAAAGCAAAAGTCAAAATATTTAGACAACCTGTAACTGCCAAAACGAACGACCCAAAAATATGATTCATGAATAAAAAGTCACATCAATGCAATTATGTTTAACTGATTTCAGTCTGTCTAAATCTTGTTAAAAAGCTTCATAACTCGTCAAGGCGGGTAAAATTCATTACGGAATATAATACGAAACGGTTATTTTTGAGAAATTAGTTTTAACGAGCGTACGGGGAACGTTAAAGAGCCTAAGCGTTTTCCAAATTATACTTTGTTTTTAATACGACTTTGATTAGCTGAGACTGTGGGTTTGAGTGGGAGAGATTGCATGTAGGTTATTAAAAGAGTGGGTGAGTTTTTCTATTAAGAAGCGTGATTCAGATAATGGAGGGTTCTTTTTGATGCCAGTGAACGTCACCATTGTGTTTTTATTTGCACCGGATATGTCAGAAACAGCATTTAATTTTTAACGGAAGACGTATGTAAATGCAATTTATGCTGCTATCCAGAATCCTTGATTTTGTGTAACATTAGATACCGAAGTACTTCATGGTTAAAAATTTCCTGATAAATAAATAAATCAAATATTGACTTGTTTGTCATCATCTATGGCAACAAAACAGGTAGGTGGCTGGCATCTTATTGTATTGAAACTCCAAAGTGTACTTTCTAACATACTCAGTTAAACAAAGCAAAATAAAGCAATCTTTTGTTTCGATATTTTTGTCTATCCGCGTCCCAAGTATTTGGCAGTCTAATCGATACTACATTAATGAACATAGTTCCTCAGTTCGGAGGATGAACTTCCTTAAACCATGTGTTCCTATTTCAAAACACGCTTTTAGCGTCCAGCGAACCGATATTGCACAAATTTTGGGATTTTTTGGACTAAATAGGAAGCCCGAAGTGGTTCTAGTTTTAAATTAAAGGCTAAACAAAGTCGGTATTGCTTCTCAAGTGCTTTATTCAATAGAACACAATTCTTGGAATTATAGGGCTTGGAATTTAAGAAAGCCCTTCATTCAGACTTGATACATAATTACTAACTGACCCTACAAACGTTATATTGCTTCTTTTTTTTTGAAAAATAGACGTTGGCCGATTCTCAGACCTACCCGATATGCACACAAAATTTCATACAAATCGGTCCAGCCGTTTCGGAGGACTTTGGTAACAAACATTGCGACACGAGAATTTCATAGAATAGATAATTCTGAAAAAAAAATAGCCATTTATGGAAACCATGCATCCTGTTGGTGTCCATTTTATTATTTTTGGTCGAGCCATGTGGAAGCTAAGAACTAATTTCAGAATTTCTATTGAACATGGTTGCGAAGGTAGGTAATTATCCACGTGTGTCACCTTTTAGAGAAAAAACAGTAAACCGTATATTCCTATGGTTCAAGAATCAACCAATCAAAAGTAGTTGTGATATGACGTAGTTCTAAACTGATTCGTTTGATTGGTCCATTCTGCGTGAAGATACTTCACGATAATTTGTCAGGCGCTTAAAACAACTCGCAGTGCAAAGATACAAGCTCTTTTGTTTCTCTGAAAACATGAGAAGCTTCTTGTAATAGATGAGAAGAAGGCTTACGAGATGACGCTTTAGTGACGTCAATTCACTGTAAAATTGTTTGCTCCGTTATGTAATAGAATGATGTCGTTAGGAGACTAGAGCTCTTCTAGGAAACACCTCGTTTTGGACTTGCTGCTTGATATTGTGTTGACGTTGTCTAAGAAAAACACTACAAAGTGAAAAATAACACTAATTACGGAAGTTGGTGTCTTAGGTTTTGTGTTTTAATTTTTTCGTTCCGAAATTAAAGAAAATTTTCACTTCTTAGTGGTTTTTTATTTTGTGAAAAAAACGTTGTGGTACCTACTCCACACAAATTCATATACCACTACTTGCTATGTAAATAACAGTGAAAAGAAGTTATTTTATACACAAGTGGAAAAAAATACGTACTTATTATTGAAATATAACTGAAAAACTGCCCTAGCAAAGTTAATACAAATTATTTATGGGACCACCCCTTAGGGCACTTACCCTATTCATAAAATAAAAAAATTGAAATCGATACCCAATTGCCGGAGATATCGCCTAACAAACGTACAAAAAAAACAGGAAGATCTTGGAGTGCCTCCTCTTGTGGCGATGACTTGCCAACCTCACATCTTATATTTCCAAAAGTAAATTTTCATCGACAATCACAAAACCAACTTAAATACCGTCAAAAGATACAAGAATTAATGAAATCCATTAGTTGCATTGTTGAACTTATCTGCAACGCATACCAGAGTGTGGTCCCATTGTCTGCAATGTTTGTATGTACATCGTCAACAATGAAATTGCACACAGAATTCTCATTTTAATTAAATACTTCCAAGCCAACGAAATGCAAGGTTTTCGGAAAACTCGCATGTTGTTTCCAATCAATTAATTAATTAAGAACATCATATCATCAAGTTATAACAGCCGCGTGATCGATCGACCAGGTTTCATCTACATTTGTCTAGGTCGAAAGCACTTTATCCCTTCGTGCCTCGCAAAGCACGTTGGTCCTGGCTTTAATTCGTGGATCTTTGACAGACGTCACGGGTCACAAGAAGCCCGACAGTCTGACAACCAGTCTTACCGAGGGGTATCGCGTCACCCAGTGTCTGGTGTCTGGTTGTACAGGTCAGATAGCAGCAGCTGAATACCAGTATTTACATGGTCCCTACCATGTAAATACTGGTATTCAGCTGCTTTCGTTTCCACCGAAAGTCGATCCCAACCACGGAATATAAAAAAAATTGTGGAAGTGCCCGTGTGTGTCACAATTATGCGGAGAAATGTGTAAATTAATAACAACCTTCGTCAGTTTCATTTATTTTGTATGAACAACAAATAAGCTTTTCGCCATAGCTGAATTTGTTGTTCATACCAAATAAAGTCTTATTACAACGGTCGAAGTTTGTTATTTTATGGCATAATATTTTCCGCATAATTGTGATACACGCGTGATAGCTGCGTGGGCTTCTACTTGTTTTTCTATTCTGTGTTCCCACTTAGAACACACATTACATACTAACGTGACTTTTCGTTGCATTTGTCACCCAAAAATAAATATAGAAAAGTCTATTTCTAGTGAGGACGCATGGCATAGCTGCTTGTTAAATAAAATATTTTAATACACAGTGTTTTCATTTAAAAAAAACACACACAAACAAGGTATGTCAAAGCACCATGCTATTAAAATAAATAAATAAAAACCCCCTCGCAAGGTTACAGTGCTCAGTTACGGAACTTCTGGCCGTACAAATATTGCGCCGAACAAACTTCGTCCAATATCTTTTTGTTGTGAACCTCGCGATTAACTTTGTTGCGTCGTTCGCCTGCTTTATTTCTAGCTACGTACAAGCACGAAACTGTTTTGTATATTTTTCTTGCTTAAAAAGTTGTGAAGGCTTATATCTACGGCGTTTTTTATCATGAAAGTTTGTTTTTATGGGCAATAGCAGTGTCTTTGTTATGTTGGTAAAATGTGTGTGTGGTTATAATGATTAATTAATGAATTCAATGAACAAAACGGCAGTTGCTCCAACTTCATATTTATCTACTTAATAAATCAGACCACTACTAGAACTGCTTCCAGAAATCTAAAAGCTGCGATTAAAGTTACTTTATTTCTCAAGCCAGTCAAAGCTTAGAATTGCACAAATAGTGTCTGAGGTACGTATTGTTAACACGCCAAACCGTCGCCGCGTCGTGGTCACAGCCTCGTCTTGCGACGGTACATTGCGGGTAGAGTTAATTTTTAGGTAACAAGGATGTTAAAACACTAGGTACAGTAGCGCTCATAAGTCCAGTAGCAATATCACAAAGCAACAGATTGACGCTATGGTTTCACTTACGACCTTATTCTAAAAGTTGTTTATATACTATAGACACGCACACACACTCAATTTGTCTGTAATTGATAGTAGTTCATAATTTCAACTAACTTAACATTTAAATAACAGTGACATCATGCCAACTTAGTCGTTACCGCGCTCGGGTAGAAGCGATTATGCGAGCCGTGGGTTCGAATCTCACCTGCGGTTTACTTCATGATTTCAGGTAATCTCTATTTCCAGTTTTTGATATGTTATTAAAATACCTATATTTAATAGTTTTTGTTAATTTGAATAAAATTACTTGTAGTAGTTCGAAAATATTTCGTTGTTTGTCTCGTTCATCTTTACGTATATAATAAAATAACTATTCACCTGATTGAGCGTTGTTGGTTAGTGACGAATGTTTAAGTGTGTTAGCGGTGTTGGGGTTATACTCGTAGTTTACAAAATTCAGTGAAATGTAAATATTAAAGCGTTGGCAAATATATATTGCGCTGCGTAAACTCCAATATCCAATGAAACCGGACTAAGTGTTAGTGTTTTCATTTAAATATTTCATATTTTACTAATTATATATCTATATCAAAGGCATCGTTCATCCTTTTTCTCAGAAGATGCTGCTTGAGGTTTAAATAAATAAAACTGAAAAATACAAATAATGTAAAGTATGTTTGTTTACATTAGTGAACGAATGATGAGTAAAGTGTTATAAATATAATGTTAAAAATATTATTTTTTATTAATTATTATAGTATATAGTATTTTGCTTAGAGATGTGTAATAGTTTTAGGAATATGGGGAACAGGGTGTAAAGTTCACTCATACTCTCAGAAAAGGGAGAATCCTCCGACCAGATGGATGTCGTATCTGGTGGGCAACTGCCCGATGATTGTTGTCGGGACGTTGTATATATGCTATCTGCGCGGTAAACTCTGCTTGCGCGATGCAGGATTGATGCGTTTGTTCGAATGTGGCATCTACACCGCCACATTCGAACAAACGCATCAATCCTGCATCGCGGTAAAATGTGTGTGTGGTTATAATGATTAATTAATGAATTCAATGAACAAAACGGCAGTTGCTCCAACTTCATATTTATCTACTTAATAAATCAGACCACTACTAGAACTGCTTCCAGAAATCTAAAAGCTGCGATTAAAGTTACTTTATTTCTCAAGCCAGTCAAAGCTTAGAATTGCACAAATAGTGTCTGAGGTACGTATTGTTAACACGCCAAACCGTCGCCGCGTCGTGGTCACAGCCTCGTCTTGCGACGGTACATTGCGGGTAGAGTTAATTTTTAGGTAACAAGGATGTTAAAACACTAGGTACAGTAGCGCTCATAAGTCCAGTAGCAATATCACAAAGCAACAGATTGACACTATGGTTTCACTTACGACCTTATTCTAAAAGTTGTTTATATACTATAGACACGCACACACACTCAATTTGTCTGTAATTGATAGTAGTTCATAATTTCAACTAACTTAACATTTAAATAACAGTGACATCATGCCAACTTAGTCGTTACCGCGCTCGGGTAGAAGCGATTATGCGAGCCGTGGGTTCGAATCTCACCTGCGGTTTACTTCATGATTTCAGGTAATCTCTATTTCCAGTTTTTGATATGTTATTAAAATACCTATATTTAATAGTTTTTGTTAATTTGAATAAAATTACTTGTAGTAGTTCGAAAATATTTCGTTGTTTGTCTCGTTCATCTTTACGTATATAATAAAATAACTATTCACCTGATTGAACGTTGTTGGTTAGTGACGAATGTTTAAGTGTGTTAGCGGTGTTGGGGTTATACTCGTAGTTTACAAAATTCAGTGAAATGTAAATATTAAAGCGTTGGCAAATATATATTGCGCTGCGTAAACTCCAATATCCAATGAAACCGGACTAAGTGTTAGTGTTTTCATTTAAATATTTCATATTTTACTAATTATATATCTATATCAAAGGCATCGTTCATCCTTTTTCTCAGAAGATGCTGCTTGAGGTTTAAATAAATAAAACTGAAAAATACAAATAAGTAAAGTATGTTTGTTTACATTAGTGAACGAATGATGAGTAAAGTGTTATAAATATAATGTTAAAAATATTATTTTTTATTAATTATTATAGTATATAGTATTTTGCTTAGAGATGTGTAATAGTTTTAGGAATATGGGGAACAGGGTGTAAAGTTCACTCATACTCTCAGAAAAGGGAGGATCCTCCGACCAGATGGATGTCGTATCTGGTGGGCAACTGCCCGATGATTGTTGTCGGGACGTTGTATATATGCTATCTGCGCGGTAAACTCTGCTTGCGCGATGCAGGATTGATGCGTTTGTTCGAATGTGGCAGTGTAGATGCCACCACATCACTCCCCTCCGAAGACCGGAGGTCGATAGTGGACTAAGTCTTGTATCTTGCGATGCTTGCCAATGCCAGTTGGGTTCCAGTGGGTTGGAACCGGGTGTCGCATAGTTCGCGGTGAGTCGGAACTGTCTGCGTAGATGCCCCAGTGAGTCGGGGTGGCTGACTGCTGATGTCGACCAGGAGAGGGATTAAGCACTCTGCTTGTGGACCGGCCGAATGTGCAGTGTGCTGTGCCAAGGTTGCTGATGAGGCTGAAGGTGATGACCAGGTATGCGCTTGCGCTGCATGCTGATGGTCAGCACAACCGTTCAAGCCGTTGTTGCTGGCTGGCTGTGTGACTTGCGGGAGTGATGATGATGACGTCACGCTGAAGTAGTTGCACGAAGGCTGCGCTGACGTTCATACTCGGGGTCACCGGTGACGGGATATGATGTTCATACTCGGTATCACGTCGTGGTCACCAGTTTAGGGATATGATGTTCATACTCGGGATCACGTCGGGGTCACCAGTGAAGAGATATGAGGAACAGGGTGCAAAGTTCACTCATACTCTTCGGAAAAGGGAGGATCCTCCGACTAGATGGATGTCGTATCTGGTGGGCAACTGCCCGATGATTGTTGTCGGGACGTTGTATATATGCTATCTGCGCGGTACACTCTGCTTGCGCGATGCAGGATTGATGCGTTTGTTCGCATGTGGCGGTGTAGATGCCGCCACATAGTATTCCATTCATTGTTCTAGAGAAATACTGTGATTCTGAGGGTTATGAGATGTGAGAAAGAGGGAGCCTTGCTAGACGGAGCGTGAATTGGAAGGCATGTGTAACCTTGTAAATAAGCAGCGACGTCACATGGTGAATTAATATGAAAGAAATGGTTTCATACCAAGGATACATTTTGCTGAATTATTCAACACGTCAGTATAATCCGTTCGCCGTGCACTCCACGCTGAAGGGTTCCAACGCCGAAGCAGCTAAAAACCGCTTTTTGACTGAAAGGCATAAAAAAAGGACGTTTGGTTTTCCCACGAGAATAGTTTATCCTGTATATTGCTCTATATCCGTGATTATTTAGGGTTACAAATTTCAGGTTTAGTTTGAATCTCCTACTCTTAAAGAAAATGAATACTTAAGCTATAACCTCAATATGTTAGCAAAATTCCCTAAAGCCAAATAAAATGTGAAATACTTAATGTAAAAACTGCCCAATGACATTAAAATTACTTATTTTGGAAGTTCATGATCGAAACTTAATGTTTATGGTAAAATTAATCTACTTATAAAAAAAAACATTTCACGTGTCAAAGTAATAGAAATTGCTTCTAAGTTTCTCGAAATGGTATTTGGCACCATAATCGGCTGAAGTAGTTATTATAAATAATCGTAGCGGTTTGTTTCTCTTTATGTAAAATATAACTATTAAATACGTTATTTTTGTTTATTTCCTTTTCGTTATTTCGTTATTGTACTTATAACGCATTTTTAAATTCTAAACCCTTTAATGCAATAACAACACAAATAAAAAAAACAGGAAGTTTTTTGAATATTGTTATTATTGCAAAGAAAATAAAATAAAAAGCAAGAAACTGCGTTGAATCTTATGAGATCGGAACCTAAGCCGGCTGCTTCTCAGTCCAACGATTGACGCCTAATACTACCAGCTCAGTTAAGATTAGCTCGAAATTAAGAAATGCCATAAACTGGTCTGGTCACGTTTATGATGCGTGATGCGTGATCATGCGTGTGACTGTGTCTAACAAAAACGACGGAAACATATTTTTGTTTCGTGTAGTCATAGTGCGATGCGAGTACGCAACGATACGTCAGTGTGTGCGATCTCTGTGGTGTGTGTCATTTAAACACATACAGTCGTACCGCGAGTTCACAGCATACCTGCCACTCCACTTGACGAACGCTTAATGTACCACAAAATACATTACGTTCATAAAACAATCATCGTAAATTCTAAACGAAAATTGAAAATAGTCCATAAAATCTAGACGAATTTACGTTAAACCGTAGCATAATTATTTTAATACGGCAAAGTTGCAAACTTTCCTAACCAAATATATTGCGTGCAGATAAGCGGTACTGCGGTAATTTATGAATAGATTTACTGAGCGGCTGCGGCGTGCATTGAACGTGCTATTCCAGAGCGCTTTGCTTTGCCAATTTACATTTTTATTATCCACCCCGTGTGAACTGTTTGCGCTGTTACAGTACAAACATTTTCCGAAGCTTGTGGCGCTCCAATTTGCGATACACCAAAGGCTCCAAGCCCCTGCTAACCAAACTAGTGTGTTTTTAATTTGAAAGCGTTCGGCTTGTTGCTCTCTCGTTTGGGTGAATTAGAAAAACGAAGGGATTTCCGTTTGTTTAAGTGAGCATTTCTATATTGGAAAAATGTTGTTCAGTATGTTCTGAAGCGAAGTTTTTATTTACCAATCGTGGCCAGCTTGTGAAACATGCCCTGTATCTTTTTTCTGGTGTTCCGTTTCAATATTGGAAAAATATGGACTCTATTCTTGAAAAGTTTTATTTGGAAAATAATGTTATTCTATTGGTAAATAATAATTGAATTATTGAGGAAAAAAAATATGTAACTCTTCTTTGAGAGATTAATAAATTGAGGAAGAAAATTGCGTAAATCAGCGTGTTGTGTAGGTACTAGGAATATGTATCTACACAACACGCTGATTTACGCAATTTGGCTGTCAATCTCTAACATACTTCACTTCAGTTATCTACCGAATGTAGCTCGGGTCAATATCCGGACCATGCACCGATCGCTTTACTTTCATATTTCATGTAAAGGTGTCCACCTAATTTGTATCCGTCCGTTCCGTTTGTATAGTGATGATAAATAGAAATCTGCAATCGACAACAAAATGTAATTTACACCAGTTTTCGGAATCCCGAAATTGAGATCCCATTTAAGGAATTCGTAACAGCCAGGACAGTTAAAATAAATCTAGTTCGCAAGAAAACTTTTCGAATTTGGAATCCAGTCACTTTTCAGAACAGCAAATAAACATTGGATTTTTAACTATGGCCATGCATCGGGGACTGATTAACGAGCACGCGTCGCGTTTCGAGACTCCTGACGTTTTAAATGCTACTCTCGTTTACCGCGTGACTGCAAATACACGCCTCGTTTTGATTTTACCTTTCCCCTTTTGTTTTGTCTTCCCCTCTGCCGCGGTAGGTATTTGTTTCTGCCTCTAGGGTTTTTGCATGCTTACCAGGTTTTAAAATGTTTTTGGGCGTTAGAGTTTTGCTTGTGCTTACGGGCATGATTCATCAAATTCTAAATGTTGAGATAGCATTAATGTTTATATCGAAAATTACAGTTTTAAGCAATAAGCTTGGTGTTTGAAAATTTGCAGTCAAAAGACCCTCATTATGGATATCCTATCGATCTGGAATATCAGTAAATTTTACAGTTGTATGGAGGAAAATAAATAACAATAAAAATTACTATAATATTAAATGGTTATAATGTAAGCTTAGTTGTTAGCTGGAATTTAGAGCCTCATTTTATAGCAACAGGATAAACGGAAATAATTTTCAACAATGATAATCGGAACTCATAATTATGTATCAATTATAATAATTATAGCCAGTAAATGAACTCTAGCATAAAATTGAGCAGCCGGCCTTCTACGCCAATTAACGATAATAATAATACTGAAAAGATAAACTTACTGCAGTGATTGAGCCGCACAAAATGATGTGCTATCATTGAATTGAACACGATAATACTCTACGACAACCTCAAAGAGTATCGGAGCATAAAATTGAAGCGAACACAGTTTACCAATTATTAATGACAAGCTTCAATGGATGAGAATGGAATTCTGGCCAGAATTGTATTCTGACCAGAATAGCCAGAGAGCAACGAATGGATCCGAATGCACAGACATGCCAATTGAATTTAATAGAAAAGTAATTAAGCTGGTCTTTAAAGCGGCGGTCAATTTATTTTATCGGGCGGCGGGACGAGATGGGAAATGAACGTGTCCGCCGCGGGAATTGTACGGTTAACTATCTGGTTCTAACGTTACTTTTAACTGGCAGAGAAAGATTAGCCCCGATGCACCTCGATAGGGGATTGTTTTTCAACGAAATTGAATCTAGAGAAGCGAAGCTTTATAATAATTTATCAATTTCAAAGCTTTTTTTTTTGAAGCGTCAACATTATGCATAAGAAAAAATGTTTTGTTGGAAGGGGGTACACATGTTTTTTGCAACATAATATTCCTTAGCAAAGTGCTTATTGGAGTGTTAATTCAGAATCTTTAAACATTTTCGTTTAACTTTAAAAGGTACGAACAAGAATTTTACTCTTTCTTAAGTTCTCAGTTTAGTACTTGGCTAATTACTTAAAGGATTTACGAAAGGGCGTAAAATGTTAGCTTAAAAGTTTTCCGCGAATTTGCTAAGGTTGGATTTATCCAATAGATGGTAAGTCGCAAGTGGCTTGTTTGTGTCTTCCGCAGAAGCATCGCAGCCTCTTCCCATAATTGACTTTTCGTGTATTCCTTCAAAAGTTATTCTAACACCCGAGGCGAGCGCTGAAATTCTAGTAAAATGTGAGAAAAGAGCGAACTCTTTAAGTAGAGAATGGAAGCGTTTAGAAATACGTAATAGGCAATCGTTTCATGGAAGCAGGATTTAAACTTAAGTTTTGATATAAAAGATCTCGACGTTTTATGAAGAAATAACATTTTTCATTCATGTGTTTAGCAGAACGTTTGAACAGTCTGCATGCTATAATATTTTTACGAGTTCAAACAAATATGGCCCTCCGCTTATGAAAGTCAAAAGAGATTGCGAAGTACCTACTGATTTGCACGACACGGTGAGCTCATAATTCAAATGAGAAATTACTGACGAAATTCACCTACATTGCTACAACATGCAGCATCGGTTAACGCCGATGTACTTAGATCAAGAGCATGCATAACAAGCTTTAGGAGTGCTTAAATTATCGAGGATTTGTGTTTTTTTAATCAAAAGTTAAATAAAAATGTTTGATTTGTATGCCAGTTTATTATATAAAATAGAAAGAGAAAGCGAGAAAGGGGAATAGTTTTCATGGTTTTCGAGGGTCAGCCAGGGAGCCAATAGTGAGGTCAAAATGAAAATCCAATGAGTCTCAGCGTACATTTTATATTTTTTTCATTTTGGGTTGTCGTTTTCATGGTTCGAGGGTCGCTAAAGCCGCTATATTGAAGTAAAAATGAAAATCCAAGATGGCTGTGCACGGGTGTCGTTTTAATGGTTTTCGATAATCAAAACTAAATCTCCATATTGATTACATTCGGAGTTGAAGAAAAAGCGTATGGAACTTTGTTCCTGACAGGGTCCCCAGATCCCACCACATTTTTTTATTTTCATGGAACCATCGCCGCCTTTTCTGCATGACCCCCATTAGGGCGATTTTCAAGTGCACGGGCCACGGGTAGACCCCCGCCTAAACTACTAAACTACGATTTCAACGTGCAGCCGAAAATGTTTTGCAAATGGTCATGCACAACGGGATACATCAAAAATACCTAGTGGTCCATATCTTGTTTTGACTAGTATAAATTGCATAGTAGTTACCTATTCCAATTCGTTATCTTGCTGTGATCAAATAAAAGAATTTACACATATACCTAAGAAAATAGAATAAACTAATCTTCAATTCTTCACCGCGGTCGAAACACGTATGCACGTTTAAATAAAACTTCCACCATCTTTCGGAGTATAGTCTCTCGAACGGTAATACAAGCGCTGGTAAATGGCAAGAGTTCACAACTCGCCCCGAGGCTGTGCTAAATAGGGAAAGTTTGTGTTAATATGAGATATTTTTATACTGTCATGTCGTTTTAGTGTCGGAAGAAACCGTAACAATGGAAATATCGTATTATGTTAATAGTTTTTTTTAAGTTGAAATCGTGGAGGTGCTGCATCTTCTTAAAAAGTATGTAAGAAAAAGTGCTTATATTCTTTTGAACAGTCTTTTCTTAGCACTAAGATGAACCAGATGCTTCTGAATCAATATAAACGATACCCTAAACACGTGCCAAGCTTACAATACTCGTAAACCAAGCTTAAGAAATAACAAACAGAATTTAAATCACTCCTTAAAATAACAGCGCAACATCTCGTTACGGTCGACACAAATGCGCTCCAAGGCAGAGCTCACAAATTATGAGGCTCTCTCTGCGGCCGTTTAAATAATCTCGGGGTGCAATAAAAGCCGCCCAGGCTAAATATTGCAAGTACACCGAACCCATTAGAGGGCGCCGTGCAAACATCCTCGCAAACTAATGGCCTGGCCATGGGTAAATCCTGACGTACCAAGGTACACCTAGTAAGAGCCACAAACCGTGAGTGCATTGCACTCGATTATTGGCGGCCGATTAGAACTAAATGGTAAACATCACTGGTTGAGTTGTTTATCAAGTAGTTGTATTATAGTGAAGCTGCAGAGGTCAGTTAACGTATGTAGACTAAATAAGTTCTTCAACTTTTTCGTTTGATCCCTTTTTAGTTAACATACTGATTTCGTTCATGGACGATGTAGTTTTAGGCTTTGTGTGTTTTGTGCAGAAGAAAAATAGGAATTGTTTTTTACGGTCGGTAACAAAACCTGTCTGTGTCTATTTTTGGTGCAGTCAAGGTCCTCACATTCTTCGATGTTACGAAGTCCAAGTCAAAGTATATATTTGTGTGAGTTTTGGTGATACAGTCAAACTCAAACTCAAATCATTTATTTAAAATAATCCAATTACGGGCACTTTTGAATTGTTAAGGGGTCGATCAGTCAGAAATATGAAGCTAGTTGCCAATTCCAAAGCGAAAGTAGGTACCTATGGAGAAGAACGGGCAAGAAACTCCATGGACACTCTTTTAAATAATATGGATACAGAAGAATTTGTTACATCAGTGTTGTTGAAATTATACATGTGAGAACGATGTAGAAAGACCCGTAATAAAAACATAATAATCGGATATAAAATAAGCCGTGGCTACCAAGAGATGACCAGTCCCCACTGACGGCGCCCGTTCACGAACATGACATATAGATCAGCACCATTCAGCTCAACCATTTTGAAGGGATGATCCAACTCACACGCCACCACCAGCGAAACATTTGAGTGAGCGTGACATACTCTCAGCCGCCAGGGCACATTCAAGTCAATGACAGACGTGCCCAGTATAGGGTAGCTTTATAGTAGGTACTACATAGTGCTCACACGTGTGCTTTGCAATTATACAATACTAAAAGATTGAATTTATACAGTGCAAAGATAGTTTTTACAATCTTCAGCAGCTCCAACAATATTTCCGAATGCTAATCAATTGTTAAGGCGCCCTTGTGGAGCAGAACCAGCGTTGAGCCAAGCATTTTTATCAGAGATGTAATCCGCCAACTTATAATATGCTTGGCTGTATAGTGTGCGTTTGATACAGGTTTTGAACTTCGTTTCATTCAGTTGGAGTATGTGGGGAGGTATTTTATTATAACATTTTAAACAGTACCCCATGAAGGATGAATCTACTTTAGCTATCCTGAAACCCGGTTGAACCAATTGGTCCCTATTTCTAGTCCCATAGTTGTGTCTTTCACCTCTTTTACTGAAAAGATTTAAGTTTTTCCTTAAGTACATGATGTTTTCATATATATATTGCCAAGGTACGGTCATGATGTTAATATCTTTAAACAGTTCCCTTAAAGAATCGCGCCTGCGGAGGCCATATATTGCTCTAATGGCTCTTTTTTGCAGAATAAAAACGGACTCGATGTCTGCAGCGCGTCCCCATAATAAGATACCGTAAGTCATGATACTATGAAATTAACTGAAATAGACTAGCCTCGCGGTATCGACATTAGTAAACTGACGGATTTTTCTTACAGCATATGCTGCTGAACTTAGCCGTCCTGCAAGAGATGTTAAATGGGGACCCCATTGCAGCCTTGAGTCGAGCGTGATCCCCAAGAAAACCGTTTTATCAACGAATTCTGGTTTCTCTTGATTCAATACTATGTCACAATCAGTACTTTTAACATTCGGCAAAACAAACCTTTTGCATTTTGTTTTTTTTCCCATTTAATACTTAATTACTAGCAGTAAACCAATTTTGTACCTGCAGCAGTGCGTTATTTACGTCGTCAAGATTTGATGAACGTCTACTTATCTTAAAAATTAAAGAAGAATTATCAGCAAATAACACCATTTGTGGTTGTTTTTTAATAAATGGGGTAGATAATTAATCTTTACTAAAACGAGGAAAGGACCTAATATCGAGCCTTGTGCACCCATTTTTACTTTTAATCCAAGTGAATTGACACCATTATTTGAACTTTTTGCCGTCTTTCTTCTAAATAAGATCTAACTAAACTTAGCGCAAGTTTACCTAGTCCGTAATGCTCCAGTTTTAGGAGCAAGGTTTCGTGATTAAAGCAATCAAATGCCTTGGAGAGGTCACAGAAAATTCCTATGGCATCTTGGGCCTCCTCCCAAGCTGTAAATATGTGTTTTAGTAAAGTGACACCAGCTTCAGTCGTGAAACGACCTTTGGTGAGACCATATTGCTGTTCGTGTAAGATTTTGTTGATGTTAAAATGATTAAGCATTTGATTGAGCATTACCTTTTCGAACACCTTGCTAAATACCGGCAACACGGATACTGGTCTATAGTTGTTGGTGTCTTTACTGTCCCCGGATTTGTAAAGTGGTATTAACTTACTGTATTTCATTAGATCCGGGAATACTCCTTGATCCACACACAAATTAAATATTAAAGCCAAGTATGGCGCTATAGTCTCAATAATGGAGGTACAAACTTTAACAGACATTCCCCATAGATCTTCTGTTAGTTTGATCTTGATTTGCTTGAAAGTTTTCACTACTGTTATGGGGTTTATATGCTTGAATTTAAATTCAATCTGGCAAGATGAAGTATTTGCTTTTAATAAGTCAATAGAACGCAGGGGCGAAGAGTTTAAGGTTTCAGTCGTTTTAAGTGGGATACTGGTAAAGAAATTAACAAATTCTTGAGCAACTTCTTTGTTAGTGCTTACGAGACCACTTGAAGTCTGAAGTGTGAAATCATTATTGTGTCTTTTATTCCTGTTGGTTTCGTCATTGATAATTTTCCAAACCGTCTTTATTTTATTATCGGCTGTTTTGATCTTGTTGCTAATGTACAAGGCTTTAGCTACCTTGCAGGTATTTTTAAAAGTTTTAGAGTAATTAACGTATTTATTAAACGTTTCAGAGTTAATATAAGGCTTAAGGCCATACAACTCAAACAATTTTTCCCTACTTTTCCTAATACCCTTAGTTGCCCAGTCCCTGAACAAAACATTGGGGCAAATTGTTTTTGTTTTTTTCTTTAAAGTATTATTGAACTCGGTGCTCACTACCGAAAAAAAATCCTCATATAATTCGTTTACGTTGTTTCTAATTTAACTATTAAAAATCAGGCGTTAAATATTTTCATTAGCGGTTTCATTAGCGGTTACGAATAAGAATGATTGCCACTAATAGACTTGAAGATAAAAGAAAACACTCTTTTAGTTATCCTTGGCCCGACTTCGTCACCTGACTTCGTCCCCTGGGCTTGTGCAGTGCTACGCGAAGCTTCTTCAACAAGGTATTGACGATTCCTGCTGGAGCTGTCCCCGCTGAAGAACGCAACTGAAGAGCTTCGAGTTCGAAGTTTTTTTTTTTGAGACTGTTCCTTTTGAAATTGAGACGGCAAGATCCTTGAAGGACCAATGTTAGCGCGGGGATCATCTAAAGCGTGGACTACTGTATTTAGGACAAGGGTTTAATGACGAGCTTAATATAAAACTGTACATGACAAACGGCTAATAACGAACCTAATGTAAGAGGAGTTTCGTCCGTCGAGGTGAAGTCAGAAGAAGCGAGTGGTCATCGGGCCAAACCGTGTCGTCGCCGCGACGCGTAAACACGCGGCCTGCGCGTGCAGACCATGCGTAATGTGTTGTGTTGGGTTCGATTCCCAACAGTGCCCATTCTACATTGGATAATTAGAATAATAACATTTGAGACTCGAACGATAGCTCAAGACTTAAAATATTTCGACAAGGGATTTAATTCTTGGATCGACAGGGTGGAAGATCAAGAACGCTGCTAAGGATATGTACAAAAACCGGAACGGTTAGTAGCGAGAACTCAGAAGAAGACATTGAAAAGAACAGCAACATTTACCACAGCAGAGCAGTGACATAGATAAGAGCCGAGAAACCAGCTGAACCCCGCTTAAAGATTCACGGATGAAGATCAACTTGAATCAACCGTGCTGCGACGTCGTTAAAAGATGCCCTCCCATAGACAAATATCACCCGCCTCTACACTAATCCCATGCTTACGTTAGGGTGCATACTCCGTAGGCTCTTAATCCTTCCTATCCTAAGGGCACGTCTTCCCTACCATTACAGTGCCCCCCGGTCTATTCCTTGATATGCAATGGTCTTTGTAGCACCATGAAGCATGAGGCTTCAGGGGCTAGTGCAAATCTTGGGGTTCATTCGATTAATCGAGTCTGGTCAAACCACGCTGGGGTCGGTGCATTTCATTCATTAATAAAAAACCATAAAAAAATGTCGCGGCTGCCAACCCTGCACAACTGGGTCTAAAAAAAATTACGGGGTAGTGCTAACAAGTAAGTAAGTGTACGAAGCCAAAAGAAAAACAAAAAAAAACATGGAGTAGCGATCGTCAAACTCGATTTTAGTTTTCAAAATTATTGTTTTTCAGAATAGCTTTGTGATTCTCATAGCCAAAACTAAGGAATTTTAGTGATAGTTTATTTAGTTAAGTTTGGTGTACAAGATAATCGGCCCCAATGTAAAATTAAACACCAATGTAAGCGAAATACGGAAAATATTAAACACATTTTCCGTATTTTACATACATTGGTGTTTTTCGAAATACGCTTTAAGAATCTTCTGAATCTAAGTTAAATATTATGAAGTTGGATAATACTGATTATCGAATTTAGATCAAGGGACTCAATAGTTTCAAGAATACGTTAGGTCTCAAGCCATGCAGTCAGGCGATTTGGGTTAATCCTCTGTCAGCTTATTTTTCTTTTACTATTTGAGTTCTTTATTTAAGTACTGGTTGCTGAAGAAAGATTCATGTACAAATATAACTCTGTATAATATGATCATAGTTTGAATTATTTGTGGTCACCCTATACACCAAATTGTTAAGGATTTTGTTAATTATTGATATCTTTTGAAATACTGAAAGTGCAGGATGTTGGAGTACACCAACATTTAGTAGAAATTTCTACTAAATATCTATGCCATCGTTACCCGATTTGATCAACTACTTTATTAGCTACGTATATATGTTTTATGGAGACCGTCAGAACTATGGAGCCACATAAAATGTGTTGTATCTGAATTGAGGACCACCTTAAACATCCTGTCACTTTTTATGGGTTTTACTACAAATTTCACGATAGGGTCTACAAAATCAGATAATTTACTATAAAATATAGGTAGTATCCGCGTTTAAATATAAGACATGGCTCCTCAACCCATACGGACAGAAAAAACAATCCATTCGGGCAGATACTTTTGACATTGAGTTCATTCAAATAATGATAAAAAAACAATATTTAGAATACAAGTTTGACCAGAACCGAAGTTCGAAGATTGGACCTTTGTTATTTCTCCAGAATGTTTCAGTTTTTCTCCCTCGTAGTCTCTTTATTTAAAACCCTATCCATTTAGAACTATTTAATTGTTCTCGAAAAGTAAAATGCAATAAAAACGTGAATTTATGTTAACATTTACCATTCACAGAATACTCGTAGCGTCCACTTTAAATTAAACATAAACAGAAAAACCATTTATACTCTTTGTAAATCTTTGTAACATTTGTGTATGAACTAGCCTTAAGCGTTGCGGCGGGAGACTACCCCCCGCCCGCGACCTCTCACCCCCGCCAACGGATAGTGGACGATACATCGCGAGCCCGTACGCCACGATCGCGATCCGCTCGTGAAAACGTCGATTGTTTTTTTATGTTTACCTGTTTGTGCCCTTGTTACTGTGTTTTGCTAATTAATATACCTTTTTACTGCTAAACGCGCATTTTAAATCATTGAAATAGACCCATCACACACCCTGAGTAAATACTCCCCTACAAGTGACGCCCAACCCGCGGCCAAGTTTCAGTGGAAAAGTCGTAAAATACAATCAGTGACAATAAGTGAAAACTCCTATCGTGCTAACACATACCGTGAACCCTCTCCGATAGTGCATTTCACGTGGAATATTTCCAAACTGTGCAAAAACAATCGGCAAAACTTCGGGCGAGTCCTCTCTTCCCGCCAAAATTATAACCGACGCGAAGCGACGCGCGCTGTCCAGTCTAGCGCGCGGCATTTTTGGCGCTCGCAACAATAAGTGTACTCAACGAATACGTAGAGTGTTACATATTTACGTACATTACCACAACCATCACTCGTGTTGTTTTGTTTGTTCGAGCGAGTAACAGCAGAGGTAGTGCCCTGTTACCATGCCGCCGAAGCCAACCAAAAAACATACCGTAAGAGATGGGGGGTCGGAATCCGACACGGACGTGGAGCAGAATAGGACGGTGGCTGCTTCATCGTTATCATCACCGAATATAACCATGTCTGAGGAGATGCTTCAGACCCTGGTGTGCAATATCACCAAGAACCAAGCGGAAGCGAATCGCATTCTCATTGAAAGCATTCTGGCGAACAAAGATGAACCGTGCACATCATCACCACGGATACCCGATACGCGTGATACCGCGCGTTCGTCGGAAAACTTCGCGAAGTGCACGGTGCGCTTTGACGGGGCATCGAAGAACGCGGAAGAGCTCGAGGCATTCATCGACGCTATCGAAATATACCGCGATTGCACCAACATCAGCGATGAGCACGCGCTGCGGGGGCTGCCTATGCTGCTGGTCGGCGAGGCCGCCGTCTGGTGGCAGGGCGTGAAGTCGTCGATAACGTCGTGGTCCGACGCGCTGCAACGCTTTCGAGGGATGTATGGAGTGCCGCGACCGGGTTATAAAATCTTTCGTGACATTTTCGGTACCGAACAAAACAATGAGCGGGCTGACGTATTTATAAGCAAAGTGCGCGCTTCAATAGCAAAGTTACCCTATGATGTGCCGCAAGTAATGATGCTAGATATGGTTTATGGATTGTTAGATCGTAGAATTAGGAAACGAGTGTCTCGCGACGCGGTGCACGAGCTGGATCAGCTGATAGCGAAGGCCAGGTTAGTCGAGGCCAGGAGTCGTTGGCGGAGGTAAGTGTTTCTACCCATTGTAATAGAATTGGCGACAACGTAAACAATAACCCTTCCGTCGCCGCGCGGGAAAGTTCAAACACAAATGTTAACCCTACGAATGCCGCAGATGACCCGCGTAAGTCGAGTACTAATAAAAGTGTTGTTAGGCCGTCCGACTCGCACGCACTAAACATGGAAAATAATAACAATAGGGATGGGCAAAGGCGTGTTAGACCAAAGTGTACTTATTGTAGATTTTTCGGTCATACGGTAGACGAGTGCCGTAATAAGGAGAAGAAGGATGGAAAGGTCACTGACCCTTCTAATAAGTCGAGCAAAATAACCGAATTACGTTGTTACGGATGTGGTCAGCTGGGAGTGGTGCGCTCAAAATGCAGTAACTGCAAAGGTGCGTCGACTTCAAGCAAGTCGGATTTTTGTAGCGCTCAAGTAGCCGATAGTGACGATCCGCGGCCGCTGGTGGAAATCCAGGTCGTGAACCGCAAGGGGGTAGCCATCTTAAACACGGGCGCGACGCATTCCATCGCGGGCCCCATGTTATACGACTTACTTTTTAGGGCTGGCGTTGTTTTTAAGAAAAGGTTACGTACTATAGGGCTTGCCGACGGATCACAACAGATGGGCACTGTACTTGAGTGTGATACTGACGTTATATTAGAAAACCACGTTATACCTGTCACTTTTATATTTTTACCGGACGCGCGAACTCGGACATTGCTAGGTAGAGACTTTATCATGAAAGCAAGTATCCTGTTGGACTTACCACAGAGTAGCCGGTGTTTTAACGACGAGCCGGAACGCTGGCATCCGTTTGTCACCAGCTTTAACTTACCTACTGGCGGCCAGATGGAGCTGATGAAGGTAGAAGCATCAAACCTTGGGCTGAGGGATGATGAAGGCACCAAGTTAACAGCGGATCAGAGGATCCAACTGAACGCGTTTCTGTTGAAGAGGTCTGACCGCTTTGCAAAGGGAGGGCCACCAACGGAATACGCCAACCACCGGTTGAAGATAGACCCGCAGCAGGAACCCATCGCCTCACCGCCTTACCGGATGTCTCCCAGTAAGAGAGCGATGTTGGAGCAAGAGTTGCAGAAGTTACTAGACACTGACGTGATCGAAGAATGCGAATCTCCTTGGGCTGCCAACGTGGTCCTCGTGACGAAAAAGGATGGAGGGGTTCGGCTATGTGTAGATTACAGGAAGCTGAATGATGTAACCGAGCCCGATCGCTACCCACTTCCACGCATCGAAGACGTTCTCCACGCAGCTAAGAACACCAGTTTCATGACAACCTGTGACCTCCGATCAGGGTACTTTCAAATTGCTGTGGAGCCAACTGACCGCGATAAGACTGCGTTTGTGAACCCACTCGGTTGTTTTAGGTTTAAAAGGATGCCAATGGGATTGAGGAATTCAGGAGCGACTTTCCAACGGCTTATGGACCGATTCAGATCCGGCAAAGAACTGGCCGATGTTTGCATGCTAACATATTTAGATGACCTCATTGTCCTATCGGAGTCGTTCCCCAAGCACCTGGAAGACTTGAACGCTGTTTTCGACCGGTTTGAGATGTACAACCTGCGAGTGAACCGCGAAAAGAGTTGCTTTGCTCGCGAGTCTGTTAAGTTTCTGGGCCACGTGATCGTACCAGGTGGGGTGAAGGCGGACCCCGATAAGACGGCAGCTATCGCAAATATGTCCCCTCCTGAGAACGCGAAACACGTGAAGACCTTTCTGCAAACGTCAAGTTGGTTCCGGCGCTTAATTCCCAATTATGCCGATGTTGCCAAACCTCTGACGGATCTTCTAAAAAAAGACAGCAAATGGACCTGGACCTCGAAGCAACAAGATGCCTTCGATCGCATTAAGGAAAAGTTGATCAGTGCTGCGATACTGCACCAAGCTGACGAATCGATGCCGTTTACATTGAGGACCGACAGCAGCGGTTACTGTCTCGGAGCAGTACTGATGCAGGGGGAGGGTCCCGAGGAAAGACCAGTAGAATACGCCAGCCGTTTGCTGAATAGTGCGGAGAGAAACTATAACACAACGGAAAGAGAAGCGCTTGCAGTTGTATGGGCAGTTACCAAGTTCGCCCCAAGGATGTCCGTGAAAACCAACTCAAAGACCCTGACGTGAAAAAGATTGTTGAGGACCTCGAATCAACCGACGATCCCTTCAGGGGGAGGAGTTGGTCCGACCGTGGATTCATTATGTCGGACGGCATTTTATACAGATATGGCCCCGACGAGTGTGAGGAAGAGACCGGTTGTCTCGTTGTACCGGAGCACGAACGTGATAAAGTCATGGCAGAATATTACGACGCACCGACAGCTGGCCATTGCGGAGTGGAGCGCACACTAGATCGAGTGAGGTCGAACTATTACTGGCCTGGTATGCGTCACACACTTCTTCAGGTATCTAAACCTGAAGAACTGTGTAGAATGTCAGAGGTACAAAGCCGATAACAGGAAGCCGGCTGGACTTCTGCAGACCCCCGCAACCAATCGCCGCTTTGAAATCATCGCGGTGGACCTTTTCGGCCCATTGCCGGAGACCGCCGATAAGAACAAGTGGATACTTATCGTAGAAGACACGTGCTCTCGATGGGTAGAGTTATTTGCTCTACAAGATGCTACCAGCTTGAACTGTTCCAAGATCCTGATCTCAGAGATTTTCCTGAGATATGGAGTGCCAAGACGGATCTTGAGTGATAATGGTGTACAGTTCATAAGTGAAATAATGCAGCAGGCTTGCTATTCATTTGGCATTACTCAGTCGCTGTCGCCTGTGTATCACCCGCAAGCGAACCCAGTAGAAAGGAAAAACCGTGATCTGAAACCACAACTTGCTATTCTGGTGGGGAAAGATCACAACACATGGTACGCTCACTTACCCGCGATACGTTTCGCGATGAACTCTGCAGTGACCAGCAGCACCGGATTTTCACCGGCTTACCTGACGTTCGGGCGAGAGATGCGTGCGACGGCCGACGTCATTGCTGATATGCGCACCATCGCGCAGAGTGACAACGTCGTGACGAGCCTTTCCCCTTACCTTCAGAGGATGTCAACAGTACTATTTGAAGCTAGGGAAGTGCATGAAAAGGCTCAAGTGAATCAAAAACGTTATGCCGATGAGAGTCGCAGGGTTGCGACCCTCATCGGCATAACGTTTTTGATTACTCAATTGGTGATTTGGTCCTTTTGAAGACACAAGGGAGTAACGACACGACCCGCGGACAAACGCCGAAGTTCATACCACGACGGGACGGACCTTACCGTATTAAGGAACCCGCTAGCTCCACCACTTATGTGTTGGAGAAGGTAAGTAGCGCTGAGACATTAGGGAGATACCACGTTTCCCAGTTGACCCCATTCGTAGGCGATGTACTGCCAGCCCCGGTCAACGAGAAGTGTAGGCGCGGTAGACCTAAGCGTTATCTTGACTGACTCAGACGCGTGGGCGCATGTCTAAGTCAGAGGGGGAGGATGTAACATGGCCTTAACATTTGTGTATGAACTAGCCTTAAGCGTTGCGGCGGGAGACGACACCCCCGCCTGCGACATCTCACCCCCGCCAACGGACAGTGGACGATACATCGCGAGCCCGTACGCCACGATCGCGATCCGCTCGTGAAAACGTCGATTGTTTTTTTTATGTTTACCTGTTTGTGCCCTTGTTACTGTGTTTTGCTAATCAATATACCTTTTTACTGCTAAACGCGCATTTCAAATCATTGAAATAGACCCATCACACACTCTGAGTAAATACTCCCCTACATCTTTAAATTACATTCCTTGCCACTAACATTTTCTCTAAACCCACCCCTATTACGCTAACCAGCTTCAAATGTACAAAAAGGACCACATTTAATTTTATTCTCCACGCGTGGTTAGTCAGTGCATATTTCTACAACAAATAGCTGGCTGGTTGCTAGTTTATCTCGCCGTATCGTGCACTTAGATGTTTACAGTTAACCCCGGTCACTTGATACTAATATTTGCATACAACCCTGCAGGGATTAAGCTGTGAAAACAATGTAATAAAAATGTAAAAATCTTTTAAAAAATTTGTGGCTGCGTCGTGGCGCGGGCAAGGTTTCTTTGGCGAGCGTTGTAAAATGAAAATTATAATAAAATGTTAACGTAGTTTGTGTTTGTTTACAGTAACTATTTTGAACTTCGTTACTGTTTTGGGGAGGCAAAATATTATGGTAATACCATGGTAAAGTACCTTCAAGTATGCGGCTTTCTTAAATATCTACAGTCGATGGATTTGCCTGTGCGTAAATTACTAATACAACATGGCGAATTGAATTAAGTTCTATTTGGTCTTAGTTATGGGTTGCGATTTTCTCATTACTCATTAATTGACACAATATAAAAGGCCTACTATGCGGCCATGGTGGTTGATGGCTAGCACTCAAAACCCCCTGGCAACCTACGGCTTAGCACAAGCTCAGTAATAATAGTATATCGAACGCACATTCTTTAGAGTAGAGTAGAATATAGTTTATTGTGACTGCAGGTGGTTAACAAATAAAGGAAGAACAACAACAAAAAAAAATGGGATGCACAATAATAAGAATGTATATAAAAATAATATTCTTAAATTAATAGCATAAAAGAAAACTAAAATATGAACTTCATTCTCTTCGTTTCGTCAACACATAATACTTCTATTTTTTTTTTTACTTGGCAGCTATAAATCTTCTAGTAGATCATACTAAATCGTATAAAATTCACGCTCAAACTATTACTGCGAACTTCACTTCACACGTTTAACAGAATATTCAACAATTTTCCAGAACATTCCTTTTAGAGTCAAAGTAAAGGTGACACACTCTGCTTCTGAATATTTTTCTAAGGACCTGTAGCTGAAGGCTTGGCGTACACGCCTAAGTAGATACCGCTTTAGACTGGACAATTTATTTGCCGGTATTGAGTGCAAGCCTTATATTTTATTCGTAAATATAGAAAGTGTACCGTGTACTTATAAAAAATTGAGGTCGTTTGTTTTTGTATGCACACACACGTGGCGTGGTTTGATGGACCTTTGGTGTATTTTTTTTGACTTAGTGGTTGTGTTAGTTTCAATTATTCAAGTTTTGCGTGGCCTTCACTCTCTTTTCGGGTAGAAAGGGTAAAATGTTAGACACGTTCATTTTTTGCTGGAAGGTTAATAATAGACTGGTTTTTAGAAAAATAATTGTACCCCACCCATCACGAGAGGCTTATGGCTAAGTAATAACAGGCGCATGGGTCGACCGATAAGGTTAAGTTACGCTTGCTGCAGTTGCTTCGAAGATAGGGGTACGTTCCTTAAATACCAAGACGATGACGTGCCTCAGACAGCTCGTCAAGCCGTTGGGTCCGGCTTGTCATTTCTGGATCTTTGACAGTCGGTCGTTACGGGTCGTCAGAAGCTAAAAGTCTGACCACCAGTCTTACCAAGGGTTATGAGTATTACCCAGTAAATGGGTTGTGGAAGTCAAATAGGCAGTCCGTCCATGTGTAACACTGAGGTTCGGATGCATCCGTTTAGACTAGAAGCCGAACCCATATCATGTATAAAGAGTACATACAATTGAAATTGTGTTATGTGTAAAGTGTACATACAATTGAAATTCTTTTATCGGTTTAAATAGGTCCATGTTTGGCACTCATGGAATAATTTACATTTGTGTTGCAGTAACCGTTTTTACCAGTAGAATTTCCGGTTTCAAACTACAACGACAACAACATTCCGATACAATGGTCTCGTTGAGTTTCCTTATCTACAAGTCGTTTCCTATTGAATCGTTTTCAACTTTTTATTATATTTGCTGGAAGTTCTTGTACCCAGTTGTCATTTTCTTCTATTTTCAGTCCCGCTGAAATGTACCAAGTAAATAAAAATTCAAAATGAAGTTTAAATACGTTTAGTTCATCTTACACAATTGTGAAATGGAACGGGCAATTTCCATTCTACTTTATCGATAGAATTCACAATTACTTCGCAACAACAAACAAATCAATAACTTCTTATAATGCTCATTGCGGTCCACATTCTTATTGCAAAACATAGAGGCGCTTAACAAAAGAACGATAAATCGATTATTTTGATCCCAAACCGAGAGGGTAGTACTATAATGACCAGAGAGGATAATACCAAAGCATTGTGGTTGTATAATAAAAGCTGCATTGTCGCGAGTTGGACTGTGATCTCGGATAACCAGGGCAATTGCCGGGACACAGCAACGAGGCTCAACTCTTCGTACGAACCCCCAGTGTGTACAGTAAAGCTCATAAGTCCCTAAGCAATCTCACAAAGCAAGAGATTGGCGATTTGGTTTCACTTACAACCTTCTTCTATAAGTTGTTTCTTTACTATTGACACGCACACACACTCACTTTGTCTGTAATTGATAGTAGTTCATAATTTCAACTGACGTAACATATGGCATGCTAGCTTAGTCGTTATAATGCTTGTGTGGGACCGATTATGGCAAGCCCTGAGTTCGAATCTCACCTGCTCCTGCGAATTAATTAAGCTTGATGTTATTTTCAAATAACATCTATTTATAGTTTTTGATGTTTTTAATATTAACTAAAATTAACAATTTGTGTTTGTTTTAATAAAATTACTTGAAGTGGTTCGATTATCATTCGATAATTGTCTCGTTCGTCTTGTTTACTTAGATTATAAAAGTTTTGAGGTAGACCACAGAAAACTGAGTAAATTATTTCGATTTCTGAGAGGTAGATGCAATTCGTTACGACTGTTCACCTAATTGAGCGTTGTTGGTTAGTGACGAATGTTTAAATCTGTTAATTATATTGTGGTTATAATTTTCAAAACGCAGTGAAATATAAATATTAAGGACGTAAAAGTGGAACGGAGAAGTAAAAGTGGACGTAAACGACGTGATTACACAAATGGACTAAGTGTTAGTGTTATCATTTAAATATTTCATATTTTACTACATATTAATTATTATTTGTTTAAATTAGTGATTGATGAGTAAACTGTGTTTTAATGTAATACATAATATTTTTTCTAAATTATTATAGTTTATAGTATTTGCTTAGAGATGTCTAATAGTATTAAATTCTTTGTTCTAGAGGAATACTGTGAGTCCGTGGGTTAAGAGATGTGAGGAAGAGGGAATCCTTGCTAGTCGGAGCGCATGTTTATGAAGTGGGAAGCTTATTTAACAAGACTTCACATGGTGAATGAATATGAAACAAATGATTTCATACCATCCGCACATTTTGCTGAAATATTCAACACGTCAGTAAAAACTGTTCGCCGTGTACTCCTATAAAGGTTGCATTACCGAAGCCCAGCAAACAATAACGTAATAAACAATAACTCACTAATAAAAAATAATCACTTTGTCTGTAATTGATAATAGTTCATAATTTCAACTAACTTAACATCTGGCATGCGAGCTTTACCGTGCTCGGGTATGAGCAATAATGGCGAGCCGTGGTTTCTGGTTTCGAAACTCACCTGTGCCTGCGGATTAAGCTTGATGTGTTTTTAAATAAAATATATATGTTTGTAGTTTTTGATATGGTATTAATAATAACTAAAATTTTAAATTTTTATTTGTTATGGCGTTTTATCAATCCTCACATAAAAAGGTACTAATAGCTACTGGAAGAATAAAGTTATTACTCCTTTATTCGTCTGATAAGTGCTTGTCAATTTTTCGATTTTTTATTTTCATCTATGAAAACGCTAACTTCAGGGAGGTGAAAAAAAAGGGAGGTGAAATAGATGTACAGAATAAAGTACTGTTAGAACGGGAAGGACCATTTCGCAAAATTTTATTGTTTGTACGTAGTACTCGACCTATGCTGCAGTCGCGCTCTGGCGCTCGTCATCGAACCGCCCTCCTGGTCTGCCGGGAGAACGCCAGCCAACTGCCAGCGCAGCCGTACTGGTAGACCTGTACGCCTTCGTCAGCAGAATTAGGCTCGATCTCGGGCCCCTAAGCAGCGCCCTGCGTACAGCGTGGAGTGTCGCCCTTTTGTGCCAACAAACAGCAGCATACGTTATCGTGGCGACGAAAGTGCCCCTGTAGAGGACAAGCAGTCCGGGATAACGAATGCCCCAAGACGATGCCGACACTCTTGACATTTTCCCGAAGCATTTGGCCGCGCGTTCCCCTATCGATACCGCATGCTGCGCAAAGTATATATTTGCGTCGAGCACCACACCCAGCACCATCGTCGAGACGACACTCCTGACCGAGTCCCCGGCCAGCTTGACAGTGGCGGCTCGCTTGAGTTTTGCCTGATCGTCATCGTAGACGACTTTGCAGGGGAGAATCCCAGCCTGTTCTGACTCGATCAGGTTGGTCACATAAGCAGCAGCCGAGGCAAATCGTCCAGGAGCAAGTTCCATTAGGCTGGACCCAGGACAGGCCCCTGAGGGCAGTCCATAGTGGATACCTTCCACTCCAACCAGTCGCCGACGAGTTGGGCTTTTCATCTCAAAGATGTTGGGCGGACCCTCTCCTCGCTTGACTTTCGTCAGGATCATCGGCCCCCAGGCGTTGTCGAAGGCGCCCGAGGTGTCCAGGAATATGGTCTGCACATACTTGCCCGAGCCCTCTCTCGCGGCACGCATAATATCGTTGAGTGCTGTGACGGTTGACTTACCGAGAGAAAACCCGTGCTGGGCGGCAGAAATCTGGTTGCAGATCGTGGGAGCACAACTTAGGATTACCAGCTTTAAAATCTTACCGAGCACAGGTAGCAGCGTTATTGGCCTATAGGCCTTGGGGTCGGTAAGCGGCTTGCCGTTGCCTTTCGGCAGGACGAGCAGCCGGCCCTCCTTCCACACATCCGGAAACACACCTTCAGAGACACAGTTGCCGTACACCGCGGGCACAGTGCACCATACATTCCGTACTATTCGCGCACTGATTCCGTATAATCCCGGTGCCGTGTTGGGCAAGCTCCTAATGATGCCACCCAGACTGTCACGGGACAAAGGTGGCGCAGCCTGACCTGACGGGGTGAGCGAGGCAAAAATACGTATCTGCTCATGATATGGTGTGTCCAGTGGCGTACCTTGGCGTCAAAATTAGAGCAAGCAGACGGATTTTTTACAAAAAAAAAAGTTGCGACTGAGAGGCTGGCTGATTATCTAAAATAATGGTGTCATGGTTGTTAGTACTACTAACACCATTATTATAATTTTTGGGTAAAAACTTTTATCTTAGAAGCTACATATTTCAAGTACGTAATTGTGATAGCGTGACATCCATCTATATTAAATAATGCGCAATAACACATCGCGCCAGTCTTATGGTTTGCCCACCCGCTCCTACCGCGAGGAAGCAAAAGCCCCATCCCCCGATCTACGTCCAAGACAAGTCAAAATGGACAGAAATATCTAGGATGTGTGTTGATCGCAAGATAAACTACACTAACGCCCGATCCACCCTCCAGGGGATCAAAGTTACCGTCCCCACGTCTGCAGACTTTAGGGATCTCTCCCGCGCCCTGCGTGAATGGAACTATTCCTTTCACACGTACTCCCTTCCGGAGGGTACCCCCACTCGCGTCGTCATTAGGCGCGTACCCCAGGAAATCTCCACCGAGGAGATTAAGAGCGACCTTATCGCACAAGGCGTTCCCGTATCCGCCGTCCATCGCTTGCATAAAGCGAGACAGGGCCTTGTATACGACATGGTCCTAGTCATCTGTGACCCCACGAAAGGTCCAAATTATCCTTAGCACATACGCGGCCCTCTACAGCTCCGCCGCGGATAAAATGGCCGACGAAATAGTCGCTGCAAATGGCAACCCTCGTCGCCTTTTGGAAATTCTTGACGCGTATCCGGAGATCGCGTTAGTCCTGAAATATCTTAAATTCTAAAATCCTCAATGGCTAATACGAGTTTAAACTGTAAAAAACCCCGGTCCCTTAAATTAGGCTTTTTCAACGCTAATGGCGTTTCAGGTCAACGCGATGAGATCGCCACTTTCCTCCGCGACCACCAGCTTGACATCCTCCTCATACAGGTAACATTCTTCAAGGCTTCTCACCGCAACCCGAACATTGCCAACTATAAACTAGTTCGCAATGACAGGTCTCGATGCCACAAGGGTGGCACCCTGATCTACTTTAGGAAAAGTTTGCACTGCATCCCTATAGACCCACCTCCTCTCTTCTGTCATCTGGAGAGCTCTATCTGTCGGCTCGGCATGACCGGTCACCAACCGATCATCATCATCTCCGCCTATATCCCACCAGATAATGGTCCGGAGGATCCCATCTCTCTCCAAAAGGACTTCACTGCCCTCTTCGGTATGAGTGACTCCGTCGTCTTGGCGGGGGATCTTAATGCCAAACACCCGGCGTGGAACAGTAGCACGACTTCTACCAGAGTTCGGATCATTTTCAAGTTAGGCGAATCCCTTAACTTCGACGTCATCGCTCCAATGAGTCCGACTCATTTCCCCGGAGATCCCAACCATCTTCCTGATATACTCGATGTAGCGCTGCTCAAGAATGTGGACCTCCGTTTGCAATCGATAGAGACGTTCCACGAGCTTAACTCTGACCACCGCCCAGTAGTCATGCATCTTGCCCCCTACTCTGGCCCAAGCGACCCCAACCGCCCCCCTCAGACCCAGATGATAACCGACTGGAGGAAAGTAAGCGAAAGACTGAAATCCACCACGTCGCCTCACTTGGACACCATCCCCGATCACATAGTGTCTATCGCCGACACGACGGCCGCAATCGACTCGTTTACTGAGCACGTTCAATCCGTTTTGACGGATTGTTCACGGGAAGTTTCGGTGATGGAAGACCATCGCTGGAAACTACCTACTGACGTACGTGACTTGATAACCGAGAAGAATGCGGCTATTCGTGCCTACGACTCTTTCCCTTGTGACGCGAACAAAGCCCACATGCGCCTTTTACAGCGTGCTGTAAAGAAACGCATAGGGGAGGTTCGCTCAGAGGGTTGGAACAAGATGCTCAGTGAACTCGAACCCACTCACCAAGCCTTCTGGCACCTTCAGAGGAAATTGCGTTCCTCCGAGGAGGTATCTATGCCTCCCCTCATCCGCCCCGACAAGAGCGTCGCTTTCGACAGCACCGACAAGGCCGAATGCCTTGTTTACAGCCTAGAGTCCCAATGTTCTCCCAGCTCTCAACCAGTTGACCAAGCTCACCTGAACAAGGTCGACGCTGAAGTCGAACGGAGAGCCTACCTACCACCCGTCGAAGACCCTGATGATCCTCTGCCTCCCGTCACTCCAGACGAAGTGCACAACATCATTAAAGGGCTACAGGCGCGGCCCCCGGTTCGGACGGTATTACCAATAAGGTATACAAACTCCTACCTGCCCCACTAATAATGCTTATGACCGCCATCTTCAATGGCGCCTTGAGCAACAACATCTTCCCACAAGCGTGGAAAGAAGCAACCGTCATCGGTATCCCAAAGCCAAAGTCTGAGCCAGTCCAGCTACCGCCCCATCAGCTTACTCAATGTTCTCGGCAAAATCTACGAGAGGCTTATTTATAAGCGTCTCAAAGAATATGCTGAAGCAAAGAGCCTCATTCCCAACGAGCAGTTTGGTGTCCGTCCCCAACACTCGAGTATCCACCAGGTCCACCGTATCGTTGAGCACTTGTGCGTTGGTCTGCAGAGTAACGTGACGACGGTTGTGCTATTCTTCGACATAGCGAAAGCCTTCGACAAAGTCTGGCACAACGGCTTGTTATACAAGCTTTACCAACTAGGAGTGCCAGATCGTCTCGTGCTCATCTTACGAGACTTTGTTGAACCGCACCTTCCGCTATCGCATCGAGGGTGCACTCTCGTCCCCTCACCCTATTCGCGCCGGGGTCCCTCAGGGTTCCGTTATATCTCCTCTAGTCTTCACGCTGTTTACCAGCGATATCCCAAAGAGTAAAAAGGCTCAGTTGGCTCTCTTCGCCGACGACACTGCCGTTTACTATACCGGTCATTGTCCCAATGCTATAGCTCGTACTCTCCAAACCTCCGCAAACGTCTTAGGCGCCTGGTTCCGGAAATGGAGAATCGAGGTCAACGCCGATAAGAGTCAGGTGGTTCTCTTCTCGAGACGTCGTCGATTCCCACCCCCCCGACCACTATGTACGGCAAGCCAATCCCTTGGGAGAAGCAAGCCAAATACGTAGGCGTGATTCTTGATCAAAACCTAACGTTTAAAAAGCACATTAATGCGGTTCGCGCGCGCGCCGCTTTCGCTCTTGGTAGACTCCACTTCATTCTGACAGCCCGTTGCAAACTGTCACTTAAATGCAAGCTGCGCATCTATACCGCAGTCATCCGTCCCATCATGACCTATGCCTGCGTTGTATTTGCGCACGCTCACCCACGTCATCTCCATAAGATGCAGACCCTCCAAAACCGTTTCCTCAGAAAGGTCACGGGTGCCCCCTACTATGTCCGTAATATAGATCTCCACGTAGACCTTAACATGCCCACCATAAAACAGTTGATGAAACGCTTATCTAAGCGGTTCTTCGACTGTGGCATCAAACACCCAAACCCCTTGATCTCAGCGGCCGGCCGCTATACTCCCTCCCGCATTAGCAGTATTCGCCGACCAAGGCATACTTTAATCGACCACGATGACGCCACTACACTCCTCCAGGAGAGCAGTAAAGCCACCAGCACTTTACATAAGCGCAAAACCCGATCGCCGTCCTACCGTCCTCGCCGCCGAGGCCCGCCGCGACGCCCAAATCCACGCCCCTCCCGACCCTTGCTCGAGCCAGCCCGCGCCGCTGAGCCTGTAGCTTTAAATTCGTCCCTAAATCACTCAAATCCTGATCCAGCTAGTCCCTTGCTGCCCCCTTCCAGCGACGCCCTAAGCCGAGGTTCGTACCCCACAGGGGGTGCCCTTAGCGTGTAGTCACTTAGTTTTTAGTTAGTATAAAAATAAAAATACACATCGCGTTGCCGGAGGTTTTTACCTAAGTTCATAATTCGTTTATCACATGCATACAAAAACAATCAAAAGCCACTACATGGCCTCCAAATTATCGATTTAATACTCATTTGCCGTACGCATATTATATTAATTTAATGTCGATAAGAAATGATAACATACGATATTACCATATCATATTTAAAATTTTATTTTACTTATGCTTACCTAATATTTCCGAGAAATACATACATTAATTTAAGGATGGTTGCGGTGAAGTAAAGACTACTTACCAATACATCAACAAATGTAAACGTTTCTATAGCAATTTGTAGGCGAAAACTGGGAGACAAAGACAGGTGAGGCAAGCCTGATTTGAAGCCGACAAGTGTGAGCGAGATGGCGCATTTGAATTCATTGTGTAGCGCCAGAACGAGATAGCGCGGAATTTAAATGTTTTTCATATTTTTGTTAATTACTGAATGATTGGAGTTCAACGGGTGCGTAAATCTGGCAACCTAGTGTACGCGGCAGAATAAGCGGAAATTTCGAAATTTTAATATTCTTGACATGAATAAATGTTTGAATTAGAGTTCATTGACTGGTTTAGTTATTTTTTTGAGAAGCTTACGTTTGTTGTTGTGAATTATAGTTTTAGTAGGGCAAGCCGGGCTTTTTGGCTTTTATGAAAGTACCGCCGCTGGGTGTGTCCCGAGACGGATCATCGTCCGCCTGCACAGCGCACGCAGGAGACCGGTCGCCGCCCACAGTGCTGGCAAAGCCCTCCGCTAGTTTGGTGTCATTGATCACCCGTGAGGGTGGCTAGCCTGCCGTAAGCGGCGCGATATGCCAGCCCCCACGGGTTAGCGTTACCTGATGCGGCGATTTTACGGAAGCGGTCAAGCTCGGCCTCCTCCATAGCCTCTCGATATCTCGCTCTCACCTCGTGAAATTCGCCTGTCAGCCTCTCCTCTCTCAATCCTCCGCCCTTTCTCGAACCCTGCCATTTACACCTCACCTTACAGTTTGATTTCCGAAGGTTCTCAAGCTTCGGATTCCACCATTTTTATCCCGCGTCCTTTGGTGGTCCTTCCACACCCAGAGACTGGCACGCAGTATCCATAATCACTCTTGTAAAGTCCCTACAGACAAAAGACGCTGGCTTGCTGAAGTCAAGCCTCCCCATTCGCTCGTGGCCAGTCCACCCCTTGATCCCGGAAGCGCACGGGCTCCTTTTCCGGACTAGCGCTATGGCGTCTCCTGATTGCATCCACCTGGAAGGTAATGAGCCGGTGGTCGCTGCTGCTGGCTCCATCCTGCACTGCCCATTTCGCGATGGTGACGAGCGTTATGTCAATATTGGACTCACCGTTTGGGCCACTGAAAGTGAAGGGTTGGCTCTCCACGTTATTAACGGTGAGTCCATGAGTGGCGATAAAAGCCTCCAGTCCCACTCGCCTGTACTCCGCAGTGTGACCGCGACCAGTGTAGTGGTGGGGCGCACTATACCACATCGGCGAGTGGGTGTTGCCGTCAGCGCAGATGAGCACTCTCTTCTCTAGTAGTGCAGACATAATACCCTCCAGGTGATGCAGGTAACGATCGATCGGCTCGCAGTATTGGAAGTACGCCGAGACCACGTGCAGGTCGCACTGCTCCAGGTGGACCACGAGGCAGTGGTCGGTGGAAGGGAGCTGCAGCACCGCGCAGGCCGTGCCGCGGCGATGCACATATACTCCCGCCTTTGCAGTCGGTCCGTGCTGCAGGATGTCATTGTTATCGGCCTGCGCGTATTGCTCCTGGAGAAACACGACGTACAATTTTATTTTAAAATGTCACTGTCGCTATCGCTGTCACTGCACTGACAGGATGCTTAGTAATACTCGTATGTAGCAAGTTTTTAGTACAATTGGCGATGGCACCTTCACTTCGTTTCTTTTTAGTGAATTTACAGTTATATTACCTGAGTTTACCTGCCAACGTGATGCATATGAAACTTACAGAAAGTGCCGCCTTTCTCCACTTCTTGCACACTAACCGAAAGGACATTTCACAAAACAAATATTAATGTTATGTTTGACAGCGTTCATTTTATTAATTACTAGCGACCTACTCGCTCCAGCTTTGCACGGTTTTTATGACTTGACATAACATAGGGATTTCTATGTAAAATATAAGTTTAATTTTAATGCAATATACACATAAACCTTTTGGAATAAATTCTTCGAACTATGGTGAAACCGCATAAAATTCCGTTGCGTTGTTTTGTGAGTATCTTTAATTTTGGAAACAAATGTTATAGGGCTTTAAAAGCAAAATGAGCACACAGGCGCGACGCCACGTGGGAGCCTTAATTATAATATATATGGAACATATTGAGCATTTAGTAACTTTCTTTAGTTTTTGAGAAACCCAAATGAAATTTCGTGATCCATATAATCTTTTATTGCTGGTCAAAATTCCGAGAACCATCAGAGCTGACTGAGTTCTGGCTAAAATATTTCGTGTCCACTTTGAAGTATTATTTTATGATGTAAATAAAGAGTTACTGAAACTTTGAACCTACTGGGAATTATTACGTATCAAATACCAATATTTTTTGTTTTTGTGTATTTTGTTCTTACTGTGTTCTTTTACTTTATAAATAGGTAACGTAATATCTGCATTCACCTGTCTTCACATTCACAGTAACATGAGTTTGAATCTGTGAATAATTTATGCATAAAAGTAGCTAAGTAGGTACTGACGAAGAATAAGAAGATAATGATGTTGATTTTGTAGAAGTATCTCTACTCAGGTACATCAATTCTAATGTTTTTTGTACAAGATAGAACCATTTCAGTCCAGAACCGGTAGGCACTCGTACGTTATTCATTCCATCCCCCATAACTTTCCTAACAATCGAGACCATCGGATCTTACACAATACTGGAAAAATACCTTTCATCTTCATAGTACAAAATAATAATTATTTCATTTGCTCCTTTTTATTCAGTGATCTGCATACAAAGTTACCGAAGTTTAATTTTTTAAGTTACTAAGTCACCGCTCGCCGCGCGACACGCGGTGCCTTTGTGGCGCGCTGTGGCGTCGCGCCTGTGTGCACGAGACTTTATTGTGTGGAAATAGGAAATGAAGTTAAACTGTTGTGATGCAGGGGAGTGGGTGATGTTCGGAGTGTCTTTCAAAAGACGAAAAAATGAGAGGGTACTGCTATGGCGGTCAAAATAACAACATTGCGGGTATATGTATATTGTTGCATTGATTAGCGAATAGCGATTAGGAGAGTTGTTTGCGGTCTGTTGGTGTACTTTGATGGATTCTATTGAATCCAGCTCAAAGAGTGGAATTCCAGACGAAACTGTTTTGTGTGTTTTCAATTATTCGTATCGATATATGCGGGATAACTTTGATACTGTAAAGCTTCACTAAAAGCGACGATTATGTTAGAACTACAAGAATCCCATTAAGTAGGTAGTCGAATGTTGTTGGACTGGATTGTGAGATCAAGACGTGTTTACCAAACATGAATTCAGTACAAATCAAATACTTATGTCTAGTGGGTACTATTTCTAAAACCAAAAAATCAAACACACAATTTGTACATACAGCGACAAGCCAATAAAGTGGAACATTCCAACCCCGTCAGGGTATATATGTTCTGTGATTCCAACTATCGTTCCTTTCGTTGCTCGGTAGTTCGCCTTTATACTCGTACAAGCCCCAGATATCTGTCAGTGCCCACCCTCAACAAAAGGAGAGTTTGTGCGATAATTGAAAAGGTATCGCTGGCCAGCCTTTTCTAAGCTGTCAGATTGACATTTGCTACCAAATTGACAGTTAACGGACTCATTTATCTTGATAGAATTACCGAATATATGCCTACCTACGCCTAGCTGTGTTTTATTCATGGAACACATAAATACCTTGTTATAATTGCTATGTTGGATATTATTATAATAATTACACCCGACTTATGAAAGGATGATCTTCCTTCTAAAATTAGCTCATACCCTGTCAAACCATATGTAAACTGATATTAGTTGAACGAAATGACAAAAGCTAATAATAAATGTCGCCTATTCGAGTCACTCGATTATTGGAGTTACTCGAATAGGCGACATTAACGAAAACAAGTATATAAAAATTCGTTAGGCTTTCGGAAACCGGGATTCAGCATTTTCGGATACAAAGACATGCAATTATTTTTGTTCGTGTTCGACTAACAGTAACTGTTTCAAAATTGACTACCACGTTCTTTTTTTGTCATATTAATCAGACAAACAGATATATGAACGGACAACTAAGTAAGCTAAGTAACACCTTTAATAAAACAACTAGAAACCCCTTTTGGTTAATTGTAGTTGCCTTTAGCAGATTATATTGCTGTTATCGTATTGGCTAAAGCAATATATGAAAATAATAGATTACCTGTCTATACAGAATAAATGGATACAACAAGAATCATGTGCTGAATTCATGGCTACAGTTTCCGCACTGGTTTAAACTAATCCCGTATAAATAAAAAACAAAAAATGTTTGTACGCGCGTCACTTAAAGGCGGCTGCACCTATTTGGCAAATTATTTTTTTTGTTTGTGTTTGTAATTGTCAGGACAAGATTTGTATGGAAGAAATTATTTGGAACATCCACCGGGAAAGTCCGAAATTTTGATGATATTTGTCTCTGAACTTCACCCCGGCGACGGCAGCCACAAACAGCTAGTTTTTAAATATTTTCAGAACACAAAAAGCATGGTGGACCTCATTTCATACAAGAAAAGAACGTGCATCGATCAGCTTTAAATTAATAATTTTTTACGACTTTTTTTTTGATTTACGACTCTCTTTACGACCAGAAAAGTTAGTAGAATTGCGATACAACAGCGCAAATTTAGTTAAGATGCTTCTCAGATTTTGGCTCATAATTCACACAAGAATGCAGATCTTTAGCAAAGAGCAAGATTTCGTGAATTGGATGAACTTGTTTCCACCAGAAGCGCATTTGGTTATGACGGCTTTTGGCCTAGTTCAGCGAGTTCCATTTCAGCTGTTTTCTTCATTTACCGTGGAAATTAATTTATACAATTGTATTTTGCTCCTGTAAATGGCAGTTTGATAAAGAGTCTTTTAAATTTTCATGAGAATGAAAAAGATGAATAAAGTTTTGGAAAAATAAAGCACAACATAGCATAGAAGCGAGATTTTAATTGGAATAAGGGCATCATCCTAACTTCCTAACTAATATTTTAAATGCGATAGTAAGTTTCTTTCTTTGTTTGTTACGCTTTCACGCTGAAACGACTGAATTTGACCCACAGATACAACATGACCTAAGTAAGGACATATACTACTTTTAAACCTGGATCGCAGACGAAGTCGCGGGCAACAGCTGGTCATATATATATTCAGGTGAAATGGAGGTCAAACTCGGACTCCTGGACTAATTTAATCTAATAAGTCTAAAATCGCCAATCCGCCTTGTCTTGATTAATCCGCTATTAGTTCTCATGCCTTTTATGTATGAGAAGAGGCCAAGACTGTTGTTATTTAGAGGTCATACGCAAGTAAATCCAATAAAAAAAAAACACTAAGCAAACAACGTTAATTCCAAAGCAAAAGTCAAAATATTTAGACAACCTGTAACTGCCAAAACGAACGACCCAAAAATATGATTAACGAATAAAAAGTCACATCAATGCAATTCTGTTTAACTGATTTCAGTCTGTCTTAATCTTGTTAAAAAGCTTCACAACTCGTCAAGGCGGGTAAAATTCATTACGGAATATAATACGAAACGGTTATTTTTGAGCAATTAGTTTTAACGAGCGTACGGGGAACGTTAAAGCGCCTAAGCGTTTTCCAAATTATGCTTTGGTTTTAATACGACTTTGATTAGCTGAGACTGTGGGTTTGAGTGGGAGAGATTTCATGTAGGTTATTAAAAGAGTGGGTGTATTTTTCTATTAAGAAGTGTGATTCAGATAATGGAGGGTTCATTTTGATGCGACACCATTTTTTTTAACGCCCAAGCCTTCTTTTTGTTTTTATTTGTACCGGTTGTGTCAGAAATAGCATTTGATTTATAACGGAACATGTATAAATTAATGCAATTTATGCTGCCATTCAGAGTCCTTGATTTTGTGTAACATTGTTAACATTCATTTATGACATTCGAGTTTATTCCAGTATTAGATACCGAAGCACTTCATGGTTAAAATTCCCTAATAAATAAATAAATAAAATTTTAGCTTGTTTGTCATCGTCTACGGCAACAAAACATGTAGGTGGCTGGCATCTTATTCTATTGAAACTCCAAACTACACTACACCAGCTCAGGCCAAGTGTACTTTCTAACATACTCAGTTAAGCAAAGCAAAATAAAGCACACTTTTGATCCGATATTTTTCCTATCCGCGTCCCAAGTATTTGGCAGTCTAATCGATACTACATTAATGAACATAATTCCTCAGTTCGGAGGACGAACTTCCTAAAACCTGGTGTTCCTATTTCAAAACACGCTTTTAACGTCCAGCGAACCGATATTGCACAAAGTTTGGGATTCTTTGGACTAAATAGGAAGCCCGAAGTGGTTCTAGTTTTAAATTGAAGGCTAAACAAAGTCGGTATTGCATCTCAAGTGCTTTATTAAATATAACACAATTCTAGGAATTATAGGGTTTGGAATTTAAGAAAGCCCTTCATTCAGACTTGATACATAATTACTAACTGACCCTACTAACGTTGTATTGCTTCTTTTTTTTTGAAAAATAGACTTTGGCCGATTCTCAGACCTACCCGATATGCACACAAAATTTCATACAAATCGGTCCAGCCGTTTCGGAGGACTTTGGTAACAAACATTGCGACACGAGAATTTCATATAATAGATAATTCTGAAGAAAAAAAATAGCCATATAAGGAAACCATCCATCCTGTTGGTGTCCATTTTATTATTTTTGGTCGAGCCATGTGGAAGCTAAGAACTAATATCAGAATTTCTATTGAACATGGTTGCGAAGGTAATGATCCACGTGTGTCACCTTTTTGAGACAAAACAGTATGCCGTATATTCCTATGGTTCAAGAATCAACCAATCAAAAGTAGTTGTGATATGACGTAGTTCTAAACTGATTCGTTTGATTGGTCCATTCTGCGTGAAGATACTTCACGATAATTTGTCAGGCGCTTAAAACAACTCGCAGTGCAAAGATACAAGCTCTTTTGTTTCTCTGAAAACATGAGAAGCTTCTTGTAATAGATGAGAAGAAGGCTTACGAGATGACGCTTTAGTGACGTCAATTCACTGTAAAATTGTTTGCTCCGTTATGTAATAGGTTAGAATGACGTCGTTAGGAGACTAGAGCTCTTCTAGGAAACACCTCGTTTTGGACTTTCTGCTTGATATTGTGTTGACGTTGTCTAAGAAAAACACTACAAAGTGAAAAATAACACCAATTACGGAAGTTGGTGTCTTAGGTTTTGTGTTTTAATTTTTTCGTTCCAAAATTAAAGAAAATTTTCACTTCTTAGTGGTTTTTTATTTTGTAAAAAACGGTGTGGTACCTACTACACACAAATTCATATACCACTACTTGCTATGTAAATAACAGTGAAAAGAAGTTATTTTATACACAAGTGGAAAAACATACGTACTTATTATTGAAATATAACTGAAAAACTGCCCTAGCAAAGTTAATACAATTTATATGGGACCACCCTTTAGGGCACTTACCCTATCCATAAAATAAAAAAATTGAAATCGATACCCAATTGCCGGAGATATCGCCTAACAAACGTACAAAAAAAAACAGGAAGATCTTGGAGTGCCTCCTCATGTGGCGATGACTTGTCAACCTCACATCTTATATTTCCAAAAGTAAATTTTCATCGACAATCACAAAACCAACTTAAATACCGTCAAAAGATACAAGAATGAATGAAATCCATTAGTTGCATTGTTTAACTTATCTGCAACGCATACCGGAGTGTGGTCCCATTGTCTGCAATGTTTGTATGTACATCGTCAACAATGAAATTGCACACAGAATTCTCATTTTAATTAAATACTTCCAAGCCAACGAAATGCAAGGTTTTCGGAAAACTCGCATGTTGTTTCCAATCAATTAATTAATTAAGAACATCATTTCATCAAGTTATAACAGCCGCGTGATCGATCGACCAGGTTTCATCTACATTTGACATTTGTCTACGTCGAAAGCACTTTACCCCTTCGTGCCTCGCAAAGCACGTTGGTCCCGGCTTTAATTCGTGGATCTTTGACAGACGTCACGGGTCACAAGAAGCCTGACAGTCTGACAACCAGTCTTACCGAGGGGTAGAGCGTCACCCAGTGTCTGGGTTGTACAGGTCAGATAGGCACCATGTTAATACTGGTATTCAGCTGCTTTCGTTTCCACCGAAAGTCGATCCCAACCACGGAATAAAAAAAACAGTGGAAGTGCCCGCGCGTGTCACAATTATGCGGAAAAATGTGTAAATTAATAACAACCTTCGTCAGTTTCAATAAGTCTATATATTGTATGAACAACAAATAAGCCTTTCGTCATAGCTGAATTTGTTGTTCATACTAAATAAAGTCTTATTACAACGGTCGAAGTTTGTTATTTTATGGCGTGATAGCTGCGTGGGCTTCTACTTGTTTTTTCTATTCTGTGTTCCCACCTAGAACGCACATTACATACTTACGTGTCTGTTCGTTGCATTTGTCACCCAAAAATAAATAAAGAAAAGTCTATTTCTAGTGAGGACGCATGGCATAGCTGCATGAAGAATAAAATAATGTAATACACAGTGTTTTTCTTAAAAAAAACACACACACAAACAAGGTATGTCAAAGCACCATGCTATTAAAATAAATAAATAAATACCCCCTCGCAAGCTTACAGTGCTCAGTTACGGAACTTCTGGAAGTACAAATATTGCGCGGAACAAACTTCGTCAAATATCTTTTTGTTGTGAACCTCGCTATTAACTTTGTTGCGTCGTTCGCCTGCTTTATTTCTAGCTACATACAAGCATGAACCTGATTTGTTTATTTTTCTTGCTTAAAAAGTTGTTAAGGCGCGATATCTACGGCGTTTTTATAATGAAAGTTTGTTTTTATGGGGAATAGCAGTGTCTTTGTTATGTTGGTAAAATGTGTGTGTGGTTATAATGATTAATTAATGAATTCAATGAACAATACGGCAGTTACTCCAACTTCATATTTATCGACTTAATAAATCAGACCACTACTAGAATTGCTTCCAGAAATCTAAAAGCTGCGATTAAAGTTACTTTATTTCTCAAGCCAGTCAAAGCTTAGAATTGCACAAATAGTGTCTGAGGTACGTATTGCTAACGCGCCAAACCGTCGCCGTCGTGGCCACAGCCTCGTCTTGCGACGGTACATTGCGGGTAGAGTTCATTTTTAGGTAACAAGGATGTTAAAACACTAGGTACAGTAGCGCTCATAAGTCCAGTAGCAATCTCACAAAGCAACAGATTGACGCTATGGTTTCACTTACGACCTTATTCTAAAAGTTGTTTGTATACTATAGACACGCACACACACTCAATTTGTCTGTAATTGATAGTAGTTCATAATTTCAACTAACTTAACATGTCAATAACAGTGACATCATGCTAACTTAGTCGTTACCGCGCTCGGGTAGAAGTTGTTAAGGCGAGCCGTGGGTTCGAATCTCACCTGCGGTTTACTTGATGATTTCAGGTAATCTCTATTTCTAGTTTTTGATATGTTATTAAAATACCTATATTTAATATTTTTTGTTAATTTGAATAAAATTACTTGTAGTACTTCGAAAATCATTCGTTGTTTGTCTCGTTCATCTTTACGTATATAATATAATAACTATTCATCTGATTGAACGTTGTTGGTTAGTGACGAATGTTTAAGTATGTTAGCGGTGTTGGGGTTATAGTTTTCAAAATTCAGTGAAATGTAAATATTAAAGCGTTGGCAAATATATTGCGCTGCGTAAACACCAATATCCAATAAAACCGGACTAAGTGTTAGTGTTTCATTTAAATAGTTCATATTTTACTAATTATAAATCTATATCAAAGGCATCGTTTATCCTTTTTCTCAGAAGATGCTGTATTAGCTTGAGGTTTAAATAAATAAAACTGAAAAATACAAATAATGTAAAGTATGTTTGTTTACATTAGTGAATGAATGATGAGTATAGTGTTAAAAAAATATGTTTTCACCACACTACCTATTATTTGCAATTTTTACCCATCGATTTCCGTGGGTAAAAGCCTTTTTTGTTATCTAGAATGTAAAAGTGTTTTAAAATTCGAAGGCTTCCGAGATTCAACATTTACTCAAAGTTTTAAATAAAACCAAAGAGTTAGGAACAAAAAAGTTTTTAAGACAAAAGTTAGAAACGTTCAAAACCTGTCAACCGAAAATACCTGGTTATTCAGAACCGAAAATATCCGCTTTTTAATTTATTTTTATTGCTAACACTATAAAATTATGTATTTTTTAATGTTAATTTGAATAGTTCTAATCGTAATATACAGTAAAAGGTAATAAAAGTAATGGTTAACTATACTTAGTGTATCGAAATAAATAAATAAAGTGTATGAAGCATTTGTTTTGAACGTACCTTCTCACTAAGAAATGACAAAAAAGACAAGGCTGTATGGCTCACTTCCTTTGCCTGCATGAGCGAATTAAAAAACAACAGGCACTTGAAAGAAGCCTTTGAAAGAATCCCATTGTGGCCTGCCTGTGTCCCACGCTAACATTCAAAAACTTTTACAACGACAAGTTTTTACAAATTTCTCAAATTGCGATGAAAATTTGACTCCGTCAGTATTAGTTGAAAAGACGTGTTAGAATAGGTCAATGTATTAAGTACTTTTTAGTTAGCAACATTGTTACATATATTTTAATGATGAAAAGTAAATAGTTGTCATTGTTCAATTGTTAATGGAGCCTTAGAATGGTCGTGATAATAAAAGTATTTTAGTCTGTAAAACCTGTTGTTTTGCTTCAACTTTATCAGGTTATGGGCCCAGACACATAATCCTGTATCTCTGAGCAAAACAAAGGGCCGGATACTGCTTTCGTCGAAAAATACTGTTGGCATCTTCGCGGAATACGCGTGAGGTTTAGCTAGCAGGAAGGAAAATTACTTGATTCGTCAAGGACAGGACGAGCTGGAAGTAAGCACGACGATGGAGGACAACTTAAGAACTCCTGGTTTGCATATAAAGCTGGAGGGAGTATCAAATTGGAATGTGTGGAAATTTCAATCTGTCATTCTATTACGGAGTCAAGATTTACTAGATGTGGTAGAAGGGAAAAGTGTAAAGCCGGAGGCGGCGGCTGTTAAGGAAACATGGGAGAAAAAAGACGCAAGAGCCCAAACATGGCTTGTGACAAGAATGTCAGAAAACGCGATGATGCATATTATAACTTGTACTACGTCCGCGGAGATGTGGAGGAAACTCGCTAGTGTCTATGAACAAAAGTCTGAAACTAGCATACATATCGTACAACAACGTTTATTCCAATATAAGTACGAGGAAGGCGCAGAAATGTCTGTATTTTTGTCTAAAATTGAAGAATTGAAAAACCAGTTAAAACAGATGGGAGAAGATATTTCAGAAAAATTCGTCATCACAAAGGTTTTGATGTCGCTTCCAGAATGTTACAAACATTTTGTGTCCGCGTGGGAGTCGGCGCCGGATGATAAACAAACATACGATAATCTCGTCGCTAGACTATTGGTAGAACAGGAACGATTAAAAGAAAGAGGGGAGGTGCCCCGGCAATCATCAGCTTTTGTTGCTAACAAAATAGATAAGAGTAACGTAAAATGTTTCAAGTGCAACAAAATGGGACATTATCAAAGCGAGTGTCGGAGTAATATAAACAACCGTAATGCCAGTTCGACAGGTTCAGCTAGTGACAACAAATCTGGTAAAAAGTGTTTTTACTGCAACAAATCGGGACATGTTAAAAGAAAGTGTTGGAGAAAAATAACATTGAATTAAAGCAAACTCATGTGCCTCAGTGTGAAAGCTGCTTGGAAGGAAAGATACACCGGTTGCCTGAAACTGTAAGCACCAGAACGTGTGAAATAATACATGGGGATACCTGCGGACCCATGGAGGAAGAATCGATTGGTGGGTCGAGATATTTTGTGATTCTCAAAGATGATCACTCAAACTTTAGAACTGTGTATTTCGTTAAAGCCAAACATGAAATCAAACACTGTCTGGAGGAGTTTCTAAATAAAGCAGAAAATATAACTGGAAACAAAGTCAAGACATTTAGAACTGACAATGGACTGGAATTCGTGAACAAAGAAGTGACAGAAATGTTTTCTAAACGAGGGATAATTCATCAAACAACTGTAACCTATACACCTGAACAGAATGGCAAAGCCGAAAGGGAAAATAGAACACTTGTTGAAGCAGCAAGGACAATGTTACATGCCAAAAACCTGCCCAAGAAACTATGGGCTGAAGCAGTAAACACTGCTGCTTTTGTTTTAAACAGGACAGGAAAAGGCAAAGAAGGAAAATCACCCTATGAAATGTGGACTAATAAAAGCTTTGACATTCATCAACTACAGGCTTTTGGTTCTCCAGTATATGTCCACATCCCAAAGGAAAAAAGAAGAAAGTGGGACAGGAAAGGTGAGAAAGGGTTGATGGTAGGATATGGTGAAAATGTTAAAGGCTATAGAATATTTTTCCCAGAAAATAATAGTGTTGAAGTAAAGAGGGATGTTGTTTTTATGAAGACAAGTGAGCAAGAGGAAGAAAAGGAGCAGTTTGTTATGCTTGAGTATGACACTAAAGTTCCACAGGAAGGGAGTGAGAAGTCTAGTGTGGAATTTAAAGAGCAGCCCGGAGATAGTGAAGGTGAAGAACAGACCAGAGACTGTGAAGAAAGTAATTTATCCGCTGAGAATGGAAAAACTTTATACCTGCCATGTACAAGTGATGAGGGATCTAGTGATGAAAAAGATGGTGATTTATCACCACGCCAGAAGAGCACACGTGTCAGGAAGCAGACCTCATTCTACACCTGTCATCACGTCTGTACAGAGGATGAACCTAAAACTTACTGTGAGGCAATGCAAAGGAAAGATGCAAGTAAGTGGCAAGAAGCTGTGGAAAGAGAACTAGAAACTCTAAAACAAAATAATACCTGGGATTTTTGTAAAGAAGGTGCTTCTGGAAAGACCGTAAGTAGTAAATGGGTATTTAAAATTAAAAATGCTGAAAGCAACATTCAATATAAAGCTAGATTAGTGGCCAGGGGCTTTGAACAGCATGATATGTTTGATTTGTGTGAGATTTATGCGCCAGTAGCTAAGTTATCTACTTTTAGGTTATTTGTGTCAGTAGCTACAAAGTTAAATTTACCTATTTATCAGATGGATGTGACGGGGGCTTTTTTATATGGGGATATAGATGAAGAGGTATATTTAGAATTGCCAGAAGGTGCCTATAGTGGGAATAAAAATATTGTTAAGTTAAATAAGTCTTTATATGGGTTAAAAAAGTCACCAAAATACTGGAATGATAAATTTAACTCTGTTATAATAAAACAAGGTTTTGAAAGGTCTCAAAGTGATTGTTGTTTGTATACTAAGCGTAACAGTGGTTCTAAAACATATGTTTTACTATAAGTTGATGATTTATTAATATTCGGAAATAACAAAACAGAAATATGTGACCTTAAGTCAGTGTTGAATAATGAATTTAAAATGAAAGACTTGGGCTTAGTTTCAAATTACTTAGATATAAGGGTGAAACAGGATTTAGAAAATGGAATTACTGAGTTGAGTCAAAAAGAATATCTTGAAAATGTTTTACAAAAATTTAAAATGCAGAATTGTAAAGAAATGTGTACCCCTATGGATCTGAATTTTAATGCTAAAATATTAGAAGAAAATCATGATGTTGTAGTATGTACCTATTACATTGAGGGGGGGTGTTAGAATAGGTCAATGTATTAAGTACTTTTTAGTTAGCAACATTGTTACATATATTTTAATGATGAAAAGTAAATAGTTGTCATTGTTCAATTGTTAATGGAGCCTTAGAATGGTCGTGATAATAAAAGTATTTTAGTCTGTAAAACCTGTTGTTTTGCTTCAACTTTATCAAGACGGTTTTCTTTTACTGGTTTTCTTTCTTTTTTGCAAGTTCCTCGTAGTGTGGTGAAAATTGTTGTGTTTCACTTATGGGTAAAAGTTTATAGCGTTTCGTGATTTGAAACCTTCGCGACGCTCAGGGTTCTTCTTTTAAACCACTCGCTTCGCTCGTGCTTTAATTCTAGAACCCTTCGCTAGCTCAGGTTTCAATCCAAGCACTCACGGCAAAAAACACTTTTACCCACATGTAAAACAAATAACTATTTATTAATTATTGTAGCATATAGTATTTTGCTTATAGATGTATAATAGTATTTCATTCTTTGTTCTAGAGAAATACTGTGAGTCTGAGGGTTATGAGATGTGAGAAAGAGGGAGCCTTGATAGACGGAGCGTGAATTGGAAGGCATATGTAACCTTGTAAATAAGCAGCGACGTCACATGGTGAATTATTATGAAACAAATGGTTTCATACCAAGGAGACATTTTGCTGAATTATTCAATACGTTAGTATTTGCCGTTCGCCGTGCACTCCACGCTGAAGGGTTCCAACGCCGAAACAGCTAAAAAACCGTTTTTTGACTGAAAGGCATAAAAAAATAACGTTTAGTTTTCCCACGAGAATGGTTTATCCTGTATATTGCTCTATATCCGTGATTATTTAGGGTTACAAATTTCAGGTTTAGTTTGATTCTCCTATTCTTAAAGAAAATGAATACTTAAGCTATAACCTCAATATGTTACTAAAATTCCCTAAAGCCAAATAAAATGTGAAATATTTAATGTAAAAACTGCCCAATAACATTTAAATTACTTATTTTGGAAGTTCATGATCGAAACTTTACTATTACTCTATAACTTTACTACTATTTATGGTAAAACTAATCTACATATAAAAATTAAAAAAACATTTCACGTGTCAGAGTTATACAAATTGCTTCTAAGTTTCTTGACATGGTATTTGGCACCATAATCGGCTGAAGTGGTTATTATAAATAATCGTAGCGGTTTGTTCTCTTTATGTAAAATATAACTATTAAATACGTTATTTTAGTTTATTTCCTTTTCGTTATTTCGTTATTGTACTTATAACGCATTTTTTAATTCTAAACCCTTTAATGCAATAACAACACAAAAAAAACAGGAAGTTTTTTGAATATTGTTATTATTCCAAACAAAATAAAATAAAAAGCAAGAAACTGCGTTGCATCTTATGAGATCGGAACCTAAGCCGGCTGCTTCTCGGTCCAACGCTTGGCGCCTAATACTACCAGCTCATTTAAGATTAGCTCGAATTTAAGAAATGCCATAAACTGGTCTGGTCACGTGCATGATGCGTGATGCGTGATCATGCGTGTGATGGTGTCTAACAAAAGCGACGACAACATTTTTTTTGTTTCGTGTAGTCATAGTGCGATGCGAGTACGCAACGATACGTCAGTGTGTGTGATCTCTATGGTGTGTGTCATTTAAACACATACAGTCGTACCGCGAGTTCACAGCATACGTGCCACTCCACTTGACGAACGGTTATTGTACCACAAAATACATTAAGTTCATAAAACAACGTTACAATCGTAAATTCTAAACGAAAATTTAAAATAGTCCATAAAATCTAGACGAATTTACGTTAAGCCGTAGCTTAATTATTTTAATACGACAAAGTTGCAAACTTTCCTAACCTAATATATTGCGTGCAGATAAGCGGTACTGCGGTAATTTATGAATAGATTTACTGAGCGGCTCCGGCGTGCATTGAACGTGCTATTCTAGAGCGCTTTGCTTTGCCAATTTACATTTTTATTATCCACCCCGTGTGAACTGTTTGCACTGTTACAGTACAAACATTTTCCGAAGCTTGTGGCGCTCCAATTTGCGATACACCAAAGGCTCCAAGCCCCTGCTAACCAAACTAGTGTGTTTTTAATTTGAAAGCGTTCGGCTTGTTGCTCTCTCGTTTGAATGAATTAGAAAAAAGAAAGGATTTCCGTTTGTTTAAGTGAGCATTTCTATATTGGAAAATGTTGTTCCTTTGTTCTGAAGCGAAGTTTTTATTTACCAATCGTGGCCAGCTTGTGAAACATGCCCTGTATCTTTTTTTTGGTGTTCCGTTTCAATATTGAAAAAATAAGGACTCGATTCTTGAAAAGTTTTATTTGGAAAAAAATGTTATTCTATTGGTAAATAATAATTGAATTATTGAGGTAAGAACAAAAAAAAAATGTTACTCTTCTTTGAGAGATTAATAAATTGAGGAAGAAAATTGCGTAAATCAGCGTGTTGTGTAGGTACTAGGAATATGTATCTACACAACACGCTTATTTACGCAATTTGGCTGGCAATCTCTAACATCCTTCACTTCAGTTATATAGCGAATGTAGCTCGGGTCAATATCCGGACCATGCACCGATCGCTTTACTTTCATATTTCATGTAAAGGTGTCCATATAATTTGTAACCGTCCGTTCCGTTTGTATAGTGACGATAAATAGAAACCTGCAATCGACAACAAAATGTAGTTTACACCAGTTTTCGGAATCCCAAAATTGAGATACCATATAAGGAATTCGTAACAGCCAGTACAGTTAAAATAAATCTAGTTCGCAAGAAAACTTTTCGATTTTGGAATCCAGTCACTTTTCAGAACAGCAAATAAACATTGTATTTTTAACTATGACAATGCATCGGGGACTGATTAACGAGCGCGCGTCGCGTTTCGAGACTCCTGACGTTTTAAATGCTACTCTCGTTTACCGCGTGACTGAAAATACACGCCACGTTTTGATTTTACCTTTCCTCTTTTGTTTTGGCTTCCCCTCTGCCGCGGTAGGTATTTGTTGCTGCCTCTGGGGTTTTTGCATGCTTACCGTGTAGTGAATTCTAAATGTTGAGATAACATTAATGTTTAGATCGAAAATTACAGTTTTAAGCAATAAGCTTGGTGTTTGAAAATTTACAGTCAAAAGACTCTCATGATGGATATCCTATCGATCTGGAATATCAGTAAATTTGACAGTTGAATGGAGGAAAATAAATAACAATAAAAATTACGAGAATATTAAATGGTTATAATGTAAGCTTAGTTGTTAGCTGGAATTTCGAGCCTCATTTTATAGCAACAGGATAAACGGAAACAATTTTCAACAATGATAATGGGAACTCATAATTATGTATCAATTATAATAATTATAGCCAGTAAATGAACTCTAGCATAAAATTGAGCAGCCGGCCTTCTACGCCAATTAACGATAATTAATAATACTGAAAAGATAAACTTACTGCAGTGATTGAGCCGCACAAAATGATGTGCTATCATTAAATTGAACACGATAATACTCTACGACGACCTCAAAGAGTATCGGAGCATAAAATTGAAGCGAACACAGTTTACCAATTATTAATGACAAGCTTCAATGGACGAGAATGGAATTCTGGCCAGAATTGTATTCTGACCAGAATAGCCAGAGAGCAACGAATGGATCCGAATGCACAGACATGCCAATTGAATTTAATAGAAAAGTAATTAAGCTGATCTTTAAAGCGGCGGTCAATTTATATTATCGGGCGGCGGAACGAGATGGGAAATGAACGTGTCCGCCGCGGGAATTGTACGGTTAACTATCTGGTTCTAACGTTACTTTTAACTGGCAGAGAAAGATTAGCCCCGATGCAGACCTCGATAGGGGATTGTTTTTAAACGAAATTGAATCTAGAGAAGCGAAGCTTCATAATAATGTATCAATTGCAAATCTTTTCTTTTTTGAAGCGTCAACATTATGCATAAGAAAAAATGTTTTGTTTTAAGGGTGTACACATGTTTTTTGTAACATTATATTGCTTAGCAAAGTTCCTAAAGGAGTGTTTATTCAGACTTCAATCTTTAAATATTTTCGTTTAACTTTATAAGGTACGAACAAGAATTTTACTCTTTCTTAAGTCCTCAGTTTAGTACTTGGCTAATTACTTAAAGGATTTACGAAAGGGCGTAAAATGTTAGCTTAAAAGTTTTCCGCGAACTTGCTAAAGTTGGATTTATCCAATAGATGGTAAGTCGCAAGTGGCTTGTTTGTGTCTTCCGCAGAACTATGGCAGCCTCTTCCCATAATTGACTTTCCGTGTATTCCTTCAAAAGTTATTCTATCCGAGGCGAGCGCTGAAATTCTAGTAAAATGTGAGAAAAGAGCGAACTCTTTAAGTAGAGAATGGAAGGGTTAAGAAATACGTAATCGGCAATCGTTTCATGGAAGCAGGATTTAAACTGAAGTTTTGATATAAAAGATCTCCACGTTCTATGAAGAATTAATATTTTTCATTCATGTGTTTAGCAGAAAGTTTGAACAGTCTGCTTGCTATAATATTTTTACGAGTTCAAATAAATATGGCCATCCGCTTATGAAAGTCAAAAGAGATTGCGAAGTACCTACTGATTTGCACGACACGGTGAGCTCATAATTCAAATGAGAAATTACTGACGAAATTCACCTGCATTGCTACAACATGCAGCATCGGTTAACGCCGATGGCCAGTGTAATTAGATCGAGAGCATGCTTAACAAGCTTTAGGAGTGCTTAAATATGCGAGGATTTGTGTGTTTTTTTAATGAAAAGTTAAATAAACATGTTTCATTTGTATGCCAGTTTATTATATATAATAGAAAGAGAAAGCGAGAAAGGGGAATAGTTTTCATGGTTTTCGAGGGTGCTAAAGCCAATAGTGAGGTCAAAATGAAAATCCAACGAGTGGCAGCGTAGATTTTCAATTGTTTTCATTTTGGGTTATCGTTTTTATGGTTTTCGAGGGTCGCTATATTGAAGTAAAAATGAAAATCCAAGATGGCTGTGCACGGGTGTCGTTTTCATGGTTTTCGATAATCAAAACTAAATCTCTATATTGATTGCATTCGGAGTTGAAGAAAAAGCGTATGGAACTTTGTTCCTGACAGGGTCCCCAGATCCCACTACATTTTTTTATTTTCATCGCCGCCTTTTCTGCATGACCCCCATTAGGGCGATTTTCATGTGCACGGGCCAGGGGTAGACCCCCGCCTAAACTACTAAACTACGATTTCAACGTGCAGCCGAAAATGTTTTGCAAATGGTCATGCACAACGGGATACATCAAAAATACCTAGTGGTCCATATCTTGTTTTGACTAGTATAAATTGCATAGTAGTTACCTATTCCAATTCGTTATCTTGCTGTGATTAAATAAAATAATTTACACATATACATAAGAAAATAGAATAAACTAAACTTCAATTCTTCACCGCGGTCGAAACACGTATGCACGTTTGAATAAAACTTCCACCATCTTTCGGAGTATAGTCTCTCGAACGGTAATACAAGCGCTCGTAAATGGCAAGAGTTCACAACTCGCCCCGAGGCTGTGCTAAATAGGGAAAGTTTGTGTTAATATGAGATATTTTTATACTGTCATGTCCTTTTTAGTGTTGGAAGAAACCGTAACAATGGAAATATCGTATTATCTTAATAGTTTTTTTAAGTTGAAATCGTGGAGGTGCTGCATCTTCATAAAAAAGTAAGTAAGAAAAAGTGCTTATATTCTTTTGAACAGTCTTTTCTTAGCACTAAGATGAACCAGATGCTTCTGAATCAATATAAACGATACCCTAAACAAGTCCCAAGCTTACAATACTCGTAAACCGAGCTTAAGAAATAACAAACAGAATTTAAATCACTCCTTAAAATAACAGCGCAACATCTCGTTACGGTCGACTAAATGCGCTCCAAGGCAGAGCTCACAAATTATGAGGCTCTCTGCGGCCGTTTAAATAATCTCGGGGTGCAATAAAAGCCGCCCAGGCTATATATTGCAAGTACACCGAACCCATTAGAGGGCGCCATGCAAACATCCTCGCAAACTAATGGCCTGGCCATGGGTAAATCCTGACGTACCAAGGTACACCTAGTAAGAGCCTTAAACCGTTTGTGCATTGCACTCGATTATTGGCGGCCGATTAGAACTAAATGGTAAACATCACTGGTTGACTTGTTTATCAAGTAGTTGTATTGTAGTGAAGCTGCAGAGGTCAGTTAACGTATGTAGATTAAATAAGTTGCTTCAACTTTTTCGTTTGATCCCTTTTTAGTTAACATACTGATTTCGTTCATGGACGATGTAGTTTTAGACTTTGTGTGTTTTGTGCAGAAGAAAAATAGAAATTGTTTTAACGGTCGGTAACAAAACCTGTCCGTGTCTATTTTTGGTACAGTCAAGGTCCTCACATTATTCGATGTTACGAAGTCCAAGTCAAAGTATATATTTGTGTGAGTTTTGGTGATACAGTCAAACTCAAACTCAAAACATTTATTTAAAATAAACCAATTACAGGCACTTTTGAATTGTCAAGGGATCGGTCAGTCAGAAATATGAAGCTAGTTGCCAATTCCAAAGCGAAAGTAGGTACCTATGGAGAAGAACGGGCAAGAAACTCTATGGACACTCTTTTAAATAATATGGATACAGAAGAATTTGTTACATCAGTCTTGTTGAAATTATACATGTGAGAACGATGTAGAAAGACCCGTAATAAAAACATAAAAATCGGATATAAAATAAGCAGTGGCTGCCAAGAGATGACCAGTCCCCACTAACGGCGCCCGTTCACGAACATGACATATAGATCAGCACCATTCAGCTCAACCATTTTGAAGGGATGATCCAACTCACACGCCACCACCAGCGAGACCTTTGAGTGAGCGTGACATACTCTCAGCCGCCAGGGCACATTCAAGTCAATGACAGGCGTGCCCAGTATAGGGTAGCTTTATAGTAGGTACTACATAGTGCTCACACGTGTGCTTTGCAATTATACAATACTAAAAGATTGAATTTATACAGTGCAAAGATAGTTTTTACAATCTTCAGCAGCTCCAACAATATTTCCGAATGCTAATCAATTGTTTAGGCGCCCTTATGGAGCAGAACCAGCGTTGAGCCAAGCATTTTTGTCAGAGATGTAATCCTCCAACTTATAATATGCTTGGCTGTATAGTGTGCGTTTGATACAAGTTTTGAACTTCGTTTCATTCAGTTGGAGTATGTGGGGAGGTATTTTATTATAACAGTTTAAACAGTACCACATGAAGGATGAATCTGCTTTAGCCAGCCTGAAACCCGGTTGAACCAATTGGTCCCTATTTCTAGTCCCATAGTTGTGTCTTTCACCTCTTTTACTGAAAATATTTTATTGTCTGCAGCGCGTCCCCATAATAAAATACCGTAAGACATTATACTATGAAAGTAACTGAAATAGACTAGCCTCGCGGTACCTACATTAGTAAACTGACGGATTTTTCTTACAGCATATGCTGCTGAACTTAGCCGTCCTGCAAGAGATGTTAAATGGGGACCCCATTGCAGCCTTGAGTCGAGCGTGATCCCCAAGAAAACCGTTTTATCAACGAATTCTAGTTTCTCTTGATTCACTACTATGTCACAATCAGTACTTTTAACATTCGGCAAAACAAACCGTATGCATTTTGTTTTTTTTCCCATTTAATCCTTAATTACTAGCAGTAAACCAATTTTGTACCTGCAGCAGTGCATTCTTTACGTCGTCAAGATTTGATGAACGTCTACTTATCTTAAAAATTAAAGAAGAATCATCAGCAAATAACACCATTTGTGGTTGTTTTTAATAAATGGGGTAGATCATTAATATTTACTAAAAAGAGGAAAGGACCTAATATCGAGCCTTGTGCACCCATTTTTACTTTTAATCCAAGTGAATTGACACCAATAATTTGAACTTTTTGCAGTCTATCTTCTAAATAAGATCTAACTAAACTTAGCGCAAGTTTACCTAGTCCGTAATGCTCCAGTTTTAGGAGCAAGGTTTCGTGATTAACGCAATCAAATGCCTTGGAGAGGTCACAGAAAATTCCTATGGCATCTTGGGCCTCCTCCCACGCTGTAAATATGTGTTTTAGTAAAGTGACACCAGCGTCAGTCGTGCCACGACCTTTGGTGAGACCATATTGCTGTTCGTGTAAGATTTTGTTGATGTTAAAATGATTAAGCATTTGATTGAGCATTACCTTTTCGAACACCTTGCTGAATACCGGCAACACGGATACTGGTCTATAGTTGTTGGTGTCTTTGCTCCCCCGATTTAAAAAGTGGTATAACCTTACTGTATTTCATTAAATCCGGGAAGACTCCTTGATCTACACACAAATTAAATATTAAAGCTAAGTATGGTGCTATGGTCTCGATTATGAATGCACAAACTTTGATAGACATTCCCCAAAGATCTTTGGTCAACTTGATTTTTATTTGCCGAAAAGCTTTTATAACTATCATAGGGTTTATATTTATCTTCGGCTGATTTGATCTTGTTGCTTTAGCTATTTTGTAGGTATTTCTAAAATTTTTGGAATATGTAGCAACATACTTATTGAAAGTTTCAGTGTTAATGTAAGGCTTAAGGCTATACAACTCGAACAGTCTTTCCCTACTAATCCTAATACCTCTAGTTGCCCAGTCACTAAATATAAATTTAGTGCAAATATTTTTTGTTTTGTTTTCAAAAGTTTTATTGAATTGAGTGTGGACTAATGAAAAGAAATCCTCATAAAATTTATTTGCATCGTCGATATTATGGCGCAGAACATTTAACTTATTATTTAGGGCACTATTGAACCTATTTAATTTGCCAGTAGTTATTGGTCTAAATTGTATTTGCAATTTTTGTACAGGTGTTTTAAATCTAAAAGTTACCGTTTGTTCACTATGATCTGACGGCAGATAATTTACGATGGCTTTCTCTAAATAATCAAAATCGCAGAAGACATTATCAATACAGGTAGCAGAAGTTATCAAAAAACTGTGTCCGTATGGATTGCGAAGCCATGTTTCATATTTAAAGACAGGTACTAAAAATATTTAGTAGTTGATTACAAGATTTTGCTGGCCCGATCCTGGAATTTGTAGTAAAACCTGTCAAAAGTTACAGGACGTTTAAGATGACTCCTCAGTCCTGACGGTCTCTAGAAAATAAATAAAGCTACTAAAGCAGTTGATCAATTCGGATAACGATAGCATAGATAGTTAGTATAAATTTCTACTAAATATTGGTGTACTCCAACATCCTGCACTGTCAGTATTTTAAAAGATATCAAGAATTTAAATATTCCTTAAAAATTAAGTGTGACCAAAATAATTCAAACTATGATCAAAAACGCGACAGCGTGACACAAAGACACCGCTCGTCACGCGACACGTGGTACCTTCGTGTCGCGCTGTAGCGTCGCGGCAGTGAGTACGAGCCGTTACTTTAAATCATCTTTTTTTTGTTAGCCTACGCTGTCCCACTGCTCTGAAAGAACCTCCCCAAAAATTTTCCATGCTGTTTTTCTAGAGCCACCTCGATCCCACCCTTGTGGGATAGAGGTGGATAATCCATCTAGATCGTAATCCAAATTGCCTTTTTAAATTAACTATAAATGGACAGTGGTGCCGATTCTCTTGTCACAAATGCCTCTAAAGTAGATTATATATCACTAAAATTTTGTTGATTCCTATCAAACGACGATTTTACATTCTAAAATTGACTAAAGTGACACAATTTAACTATATTTTAGTTTGGCAGCACTAAGGTGGCACTGAGTTATTAATTTAGTGAAAATTGCTTGGCTATTCTGAATTTGACGTTGGTTTGACCATGTTTTTTATTGTCTAAGTAAATCTGACTGTTCGCGATTAAATCGCGATTTAAAAGGTGTGGAATAAATTTAGTTGTCATGAACTAAAATTCACACCAACATCAACACCTCGACTTCAGGTGCAAAAACAGCATTGTATCTTTTTTTTTCTTTTCTTTTGCTTATATATCGAAAATGGAGTATCCTTTCGCAAAAGTAATGAAAATTTCGACCCCCTTAATAAAACACATAGGCCCCTAACACTCAACGTGTAGGTAATAACATAACATAACATAACATCACGCCTTGTTTCCCCGAAGGGTTGGGCAGAGGTGTACCTATAGTAATAATTTTTCATAAAAATTAATAATTAATATTTTTTTATATTAATAAAAAACCATAAAACACGTCGTGGCTGCCAACCCTGCACCTCTGGGTCTAAAAAAAATTACGGAGTAGTGCTAACAAGTAAGTAAGTGTACGAAACCCAAAGAAAAAAAAAAAAACCACATGGAGTAGCGATCGTCAAATTCGATTTTAGTTGTCAAAATTATTGTTTTTTTCAGAATAGCTTTGAGATTCTCATAGCCAAAAGTAAGGAATTTTAGTGATAGTTTAGTTATTTAAGTTTGGTGTACAAGAAAATCGGCCCCAATGTAAAATTAAACACAAATGTAAGCGAAATATGGAAAATATTAAACACATTTTCCGAATTTTACATACATTGGTGTTTTTCGAAATACGCTTTAAGTCTGAATCTAAGTTAAATATTATGAAGTTGGACAATATTGATTATCGAATTTAGATCAAGTGACTCAATAGTTTCAAGAATACGTTAGGTCTCAAGCCATGCAGTCAGGCGATTTGGGTTAATCCTCTGTCACCTTATTTTTCTTTTACTATTTGAGTTAATTATTTAAGTACTGGTTGCTGAAGAAAGATTCATGTACAAATATAACTCTGTATAATATGATCATAGTTTGTGTTGTGGTCACACTATACACCAAATTGTTAAGGATTTTTTTTAGATATTGATATCTTTTGAAATACTGAAAGTGCAGGATGTTGGAGTACACCAACATTTAGTAGAAATTTCTACTAAATATCTATGCCATCGTTACCCGATTTGATAAACTACTTTATTAGCTACGTATATATATTTTATGGAGACCGTCAGAACTAAAGAGCCACATAAAATGTGTTGTATCTGAATTGAGGACCACCTTAAACATCCTGTCACTTTTTATGGGTTTTACTACAAATTTCAGGATAGGGTCTACAAAATCAGATAATTTACTATAAAATATCGGTAGTATCCGCGTTTAAATATAAGACATGGCTCCTCAACCCATACGGACAGAAAAAACAATCCATTCGGGCAGATACTATTGAACAATATAAGTAATTAAAATCGACATTGAGTTCATTCAAATAATGATAAAAAAACAATATTTAGAAAACAAGTTTGACCAGAACCGAAGTTCGAAGTTCGGACCTTTGTTATTTCTCCAGAATGTTTCAGTTTATCTCCCTCGTAGTCTCTTTATTTAAAACCCTATCCATTTGGAACTATTTGATTGTTCTCGAAAAGTGAAATGCAATAAAAACGTGAATTTATGTTAACATTTACCATTCACAAAATAGCGTCCACTTTAAATTAAACATAAACAGAAAAACCATTTTTACTCTTTAAATTACATTCCTTGCCACTAACATTTTCTTTAAACCCACCTCTATTACGCTAACCAGCTTCAAATGTACAAAAAGGACCGCATTTAATTTTATTCTCCACGCGTGGTTAGTCAGAAACACAACACAGTGCATATTTCTACAACAAATAGCTCGCTGGTTGCTAGTTTATCTCGCCGTATCGTGCACTTAGATGTTTACAGCTAACCCCGGTCACTTGATACTAATATTTGCATACAACCCTGCAGGGATTAAGCTGTGAAAAAACGACATAATAATTATGTCAAATCTTTTAAATTTTTAGTGGTTGCGTCGGGGCGCGGGCAAGGTTTCTTTGGCAAGCGTTGTAAAATGAAAATTATAATAAAATGTTAACGTAGTTTGTGTTTGTTAACAGTAACAATTTTGAACTTTGTTACTGTTTTGGGGAGGCAAAATATTATGGTATTACCATGGTAAAGTACCTTCAAGGATGCGGCTTTCTTAAATATCTACAGTCTATGGATTTGCCTGTGCGTAAATTACTAATACAACATTGCAAATTGAATTAAGTTCTGTTTGGTCTTAGTGGGTTGCGATTTTCTCATTACTCATTAATTGACACAATATAAAAGGCCTACCATGCGGCCATGGTGGTTGATGGCTAGCACTCAAAACCCCCTGGCAACCTACGGCGTACCACAAGATCAGTAATAATAGTATATCGAACGCACATTCTTTAGAGTAGAGTAGAATATAGTTTATTGTGACTGCAGGTGGTTAACGAATAAAGGAAGGACAACAACAACAACAAAAAAAATGGGATGCACATAAATAAGAATGTAAATAAAAATAATATTCTTAAATTAATAGCATAAAAGAAAACTAAAATATGAACTTTATTCTCTTCGTTTCGTCAACACATAATACTTCTATTTTTTTTTTTAACTTGGCAGCTATAAATCTTCTAGTAGTTCTTACTAAATAGTATAAAATTCACGCTCAAACTATTACTGCGAACTTCACTTCACACGTTTAACAGAATATTCAACAATTTTCCAGAACATTCCTTTTAGAGTCAAAGTAAAGGTGCCACCCACACTCCGCTTCTGAATATTTTTCTAAGGACCTGTAGCCGAAGGCTTTGCGAACACGCCTAAGTAGATACCGCTTTAGACTGGACAAGTTATTTGCCGGTATTGAGTGCAAGCCTTATATTTTGTTCGTAAATATAGAAAGTGTACCGTGATCTTATAAAAAAATTGAGGTCGTTTGTTTTTGTATGCACACACACGTGGCGTGGTTTTATGGACCTTTGGTGTATTTTTTTTGACTTAGTGGTTGTGTTAGTTTTAATTATTCAAGTTTTGCGTGGCCTTCACTCTCTTTTCGGGTAGAAAGGGTAAAATGTTAGACACGTTAATTCTTTGCTGGAAGGTTAATAATAGACTGGTTTTTAGAAAAATAATTGAAAAGTCGTTTCCTATTGAATCGTTTTCTACTTTTTATTATTTTTGCTGGAAGTTCTTGTACACAGTTGTCATTTTCCTCTATTTTCAGTCCCGCTGAAATGTACCAAGTAAATAGTTCAAAATGAAGTTTAAATACGTTTAGTTCATCTTAGACAATTGTGAAATGGAACGGGCAATTTCCATTCTACTTTACAAATTTTTCGATAGAATTCACAATTACGTCGCAACAACAAATAAATCAATAACTTCTTATAATGCTCATTGCGGTCCACATTCTTATTGCAAAACATAGAGGCGCTTAACAAATGAACGATAAATCGATTATTTTGATCCGAAACCGAGAGGGTAGTACCGAGAGGATAATACCAAAGCATTGTGGTTGTATAATAAAAGCTGCATTGTCGCGAGTTGGACTGTGATCTGGGATTACCAGGGCAATTGTCGGGACACAGCAACGAGGCTCAACTCTTCGTACGAACCCCCAGTGTGTACAGTAACGCTCATAAGTCCCTAAGCAATCTCACAACGTAAGAGATTGGCGATTTGGTTTCACTTACGACCTTTTTCTATAAGTTGTTTCTTTACTATAGACACGCACACAGACTCACTTTGTCTGTAATTGATAGTAGTTCATAATTTCAACTGACCTAACATATGACATGTTAGCTTAGTCGTTATAATGCTTGTGTGGGACCGATTATGGCAATCCCTGAGTTCGAATCTCACCTGCTCCTGCGGAATAAGCTTGATGTTATATACAAATAACATCTATTTATAGTTTTTGATATGTTTTTAATATTAACTAAAATTAACAATTTTTGATTGTTTTAATAAAATTACTTGAAGTGGTTCGATTATCATTCGATAATTGTCTCGTTCGTCTTGTTTACTTAGATTATAAAAGTTTGTAGGTAGACCACAGAAAACTGAGTAAATTGTTTCGATTTCTGAGAGGTAGATGCAATTCGTTACGACTGTTCACCTAATTGAGCGTTGTTGGTTAGTGACGAATGTTTAAATCTGTTAATTATATTGTTGTTATAATTTTCAAAACGCAGTGAAATATAAATAATGAAAATGCGCTGCATAAAAGTGGACGTAAACGACGTGATTACACAAATGTACTAAGTGTTGGTGTTATCATTTCAATATTTCATATTTTACTACATATTAATTATTATTTGTTTAAATTAGTGATTGATGAGTAAACTGTGTTTTAATGTAATACATAATATTTTTACTTAATTATTATAGTTTATAGTATTAGCTTAGAGATGTCTAATAGTATTACATTCTTTGTTCTAGAGGAATACTGTGAGTCCGTGGGTTAAGAGATGTGAGGAAGAGGGAATCCTTGCTAGTCGGAGCGCTTGTTTATTAAGTGGAAAGCTTATTTAACAAGACTTCACATGGTGAATGAATATGAAACAAATGATTTCATACCATCCGCACATTTTGCTGAAATATTCAACACGTCTTTAAAAACTGTTCGCCGTGTACTCCACGCTATAAAGGTTGCATCACCGAAGCCCAGCAAACAAGAACGTAATAAACAATAACTCACTAATCAACAATAATCACTTTGTCTGTAATTGATAATAGTTCATAATTTCAACTAACTTAACATCTGGCATGCGAGCTTTACCGTGCTTGGGTATGAGCAATAATGGCGAGCCGCGGTTTCTGGTTTCGAAACTCACCTGCGCCTGCGGATTAAGCTTGATGTGTTTTCAAATAAAATATATATGTTTGTAGTTTTTGATACGGTATTAATAATAACTTAAATTTTAAATTTTTGTTTGTTAGGGCGATTTTTCAATCCTCACATAAAAGTACTAATAGCTACCGGATGAATAAAGTTATTACTTCTTTATTCGTCTGATAAGTGCTTGTAAATTTTTCGGTTTTTAATTTTCATCTATGAAAACGCTAACTTCAGGGAGGTGAAATAAATGGGAGGTGAAACAGATGTACAGAATAAAGTACTGTTAGAACGGGAAGGACCATATCGCAAAATTTGATTGTTTGTACGTAGTACTCGACCTGTGCTGCGGTCGCGCTCTGGCGCTCGTCATCGAATCGAAAAAAGCCTCCAGTCCCACTCGCCTGTACTCCGCAGTGTGACCGCGACCAGTGTAGTGGTGGGGCGCACTATACCACATCGGCGAGTGGGTGTTGCCGTCAGCGCAGATGAGCACTCTCTTCCCTAGTAGTGCAGTCATAATATCCTCCAGGTGATGTAGGTATTCAAAGAATTAGAAAATATAAACTGAGAACATCGCAAAAATTTCGCTCTTATTTATCAAGTTTCTTTAATTTTGGAAACAAATGTTACATGGCTTACACACAGGCGCGACGCCACGTGGTTGCCTTAATTATAATATTTATGTAACATATTGATTGAAAGCATTTAGTAACTTTCTTTAGTTTTTGAGAAACTTAAATGAAATTTCGTGATCCATATAATCTTTTATTGCTGGTCAAAATTCCGAGAACCATCAGAGCTGACTGAGTTCTGGCTAAAATATATCGTGTCACTTTGAAGAATTATTTTATGATGTAAATAAAGAGTTAAAGAGAAACTTTGAACTTACTTGGAATTATTACGTATCAAATACCAATATTTGTTTTTGTAATATTGTGTTCTTTTACTTTATAAATAGGTATCGTAATGTCTGCATTCACCTGTCTTCACATTCACAGTAATATAAGTTAAAATTTGTAAATAATTTATGCGAAAAAGTAGTTACTGACGAAGAAGAAGAAGATAATGATGTTGATTTTGTAGAAGTATCTCTACTCAGGTACATCAATTATTTTTGTACAAGATAGAACCATTTCAGTCCAGAACCGGCAGGCACTCGTGCATTATTCATTCCATCCCCCATAACTTTCCTAACAATCGAAACCATCGGATCTTACACACAATACTGGAAAAATACCTTTCATCTTCAGAGTACAAAATAATAATTATTTCATTTGCTCCTTTTTATTCAGTGATCTGCATACAAAGTTACCGGAGTTTAATTTTTTAAGTTACTAAGTCACCGCTCTTCGAGCGACACGCGGTGCCTTTGTGGCGCGCTGTGGCGTCGAGCCTGTGTGTACGAGACTTTATTGTGTGGAAATAGGAAATGAAGTTAAACTGTTGTGATGCAGGGGAGTGGGTGATGTTCGGAGTGTCTTTCGAAAGACGAAAAAATGAGAGGGTACTGCTGTCAAAATAACAACGTTACGGGTATATGTACATTGTTGCATTGATTAGCGAATAGTGATTCAGAGAGTTGTTTGCGGTCTGTTGGTCTACTTTGATGGATTCTATTGAATCCAGCTCAAAGCGTGGAATTCCAGACGAAACTGTTTTGTGTGTTTTCAACTATTCGTATCGATATATGCGGGATAACTTTGATACTGTAAAGCATCACTAAAAGCGACGATTATGTGTACTTCAAGAATCCCATTATGTAGGTAGTCGAATGTTGTTGGACTGAATTGTGAGATCAAGACGTGTTTACCAAACATGAATTCAGTACAAATCAAATACTTATGTCTAGTGGGTACTATATCTAAAACCAAAAATCAAACACACAATTTGTACATACAGCGACAAGCCAATAAAGTGGAACATTCCAACCCCGTCAGGGTATATATATTCTGTGATTCCAACTATCGTTCCGAATATATGCCTACGCCTAGCTGTGTTTTATTCATGGAACACATAAATACTTTGTTTTAGTTGCTATGTTGGATATTATTATAATAATTACACCCGACTTATGAAAGGATGATCTTCCTTCTAAAATTAGCTCATACCCTGTCAAACCATATGTAAACTGATATTAGTTGAACGAAATGACAAAAGCTAATAATAAATGTCGCCTATTCGAGTCACTCGATTATTGGAGTTACTCGAATAGGCGACATTAACGAAAACAATTATATAAAAATTCGTTAGGCTTTCGGAAACCGGGATTCAGCATTTTCGGATACAAAAACATGCAATTATTTTTGTTCGTGTTCGACTAACAGGAACTGTTTCAAAATTTACTACCACGTTCTTTTTTTTGTCCTATTAATCAGACAAACAGATATATGACCGGACAACCAAGTAAGCTAAGTAACACCTTTAATAAAACAACTAGAAAATTCTTTTGGTTAAATGTATTTGACACGGAGTTGCCTTTAGCAGATTATATTGCTGTTATCGTATTGGCTAAAGCAATATATGAAAATAATAGATTACCTGTCTATACAGAATAAATGGATACATCAAGAATCATGTGCTGAATTCATGGCTACAGTTTCCGCACTGGTTTAAACTAATCCCGTATAAATAAAAAACCAATTGCGAAAAATGTTTGTCCGCGCATCACTTATAGGCGGCTGCACCTATTTGGCAAATTATTTTTTTTTGTTTGTGTTTGTAATTGTCAGGACAAGATTTGTATGGAAGAAATTATTTGGAACATCCACCGGGAAAGTTCGAAATTTGGATGATATTTGTCTCTGAACTTCACCCCGGCGACGGCAGCCACAAACAGCTAGTTTTTAAATATTTTCAGAACACAAAAAGCATGGTGGACCTCATTTCATACAAGAAAAGAACGAGCATCGATCAGCTTTAAATTAATAATTTTTTACGACTTTTTTTTGTTTTATGACTCTCTTTACGACCAGAAAAGTTAGTAGAATTGCGATACAACAACGCAAAATTAGTTAAGATGCTTCTCAGATTTTGGCTCATAATTCACACAACAATGCAGATCTTTAGCGAAGAGCAAGATTTCGTGAATTGGATGAACTTGTTTCCACCAGAAGCGCATTTGGATATGACGGCTTTTGGCCTAGTTCAGCGAGTTCCATTTCAGCTGTTTTCTTCATTTACTGTGGAAATTAATTTATACAATTGTATTTTGCTCCTGTAAATGGCAGTTTGATAAAGAGTATTTTAAATTTTCAAGAGAATGAAAAAGATGAATAAAGTTTTGGAAAAATAAAGCACAACATAGCATAGAAGCGAGATTTTAATTGGAATAAGGGCATCTTCCTAACTAATATTTTAAATGCGATAGTAAGTTTCTTTCTTTGTTTGTTACGCTTTCACGCTGAAACGACTGAATTTGACCCACAGATACAACATGACCTAAGTAAGGACATTTACTACTTTTAAACCTGGATCGCAGACGAAGTCGCGGGCAACAGCTGGTCATATATATATTCAGGTGAAATGGAGGTCAAACTCGGACTCCTGGACTAATATAATCGAATAAGTCTAAAATCGCCAATCCGCCTTGCCTTGGTTAATCCGCTATTAGTTCTCATGCCTTTTATGTATGAGAAGAGGCCAAGGCTGTTGTTATTTAGAGGTCAAACGCAAGTAAATCCAATAAAAAAAAACAATAAGCAAACAACGTTAATTCCAAAGCAAAAGTCAAAATATTTAGACAACCTGTAACTGCCAAAACGAACGACCCAAAAATATGATTCATGGATAAAAATTCACATCAATGCAATTCTGTTTAACTGATTTCAGTCTGTGTAAATCTTGTTAAAAAGCTTCACAACTCGTCAAGGCGGGTAAAATTCGTTACGGAATATAATACGAAACGGTTATTTTTGAGCAATTAGTTTTAACGAGCGTACGGGGAACGTTAAAGCGCCTAAGCGTTTTCCAAATTATACTTTGGTTTTAATACGACTTTGATTAGCTGAGACTGTGGGTTTGAGTGGGAGAGATTGCATGTAGGTTATTAAAAGAGTGGGTGAGTTTTTCTATTAAGAAGCGTGATTCAGATAATGGAGGGTTCTTTTTGATGCCAGTGAACGTCACCATTGTGTTTTTATTAAACCGCATTTAATTTTTAACGGAAGACGTATGTAAATGCAATTTATGCTGCTATCCAGAATCCTTGATTTTGTGTAACATTAGATACCGAAGTACTTCATGGTTAAAAATTTCCTGATAAATAAATAAATCAAATATTGACTTGTTTGTCATCATCTATGGCAACATAACAGGTAGGTGGCTGGCATCTTATTGTATTGAAACTCCAAAGTGTACTTTCTAACATACTCAGTTAAACAAAGCAAAATAAAGCAATCTTTTGTTTAGATATTTTTGTCTATCCGCGTCCCAAGTATTTGGCAGTCTAATCGATACTACATTAATGAACATAGTTCCTCAGTTCGGAGGATGAACTTCCTTAAACCTGGTGTTCCTATTTCAAAACACGCTTTTAGCGTCCAGCGAACCGATATTGCACAAAGTTTGGGATTCTTTGGACTAAATAGGAAGCCCGAAGTGGTTCTAGTTTTAAATTAAAAGCTAAACAAAGTCGGTATTGCTTCTCAAGTGCTTTATTCAAAAGATCACAATTCTTTGAATTATAGGGTTTGGAATTTAAGAAAGCCCTTCATTCAGACTTGATATATAATTCACTAACTGACCCCGCAAACGTTGTTTTACTTATTTTTTATTTAAATAGACGTTGGCCGATTCTCAGTCCTACCCGATAAGCATACAAATATTCATACAAATCGGTACAGCCGTTTCAGAGGAGTTTGGTAACAAACATTGCGACGCGAGAATTTTATATATTTGATTATTCTGAAAAATATTTTTCCCAAGTAAGGAAACCATCCATCCTGTCCTCGACCAAAAATAATAAAATGGGGTGTTGGTCGAGCCATGTGGTAGCTAGGAACTAATTTCAGAATTTCTATTGAACATCGCTGCGAAGATAATGATCCACGTGTGTCACGTTTTTGAGACAAAACAGTAAGCCGAATATATCCATGATTGTGTTAAACCGTGTTGTAATGTAACGCCGTCTGATGAAGAATCAACCAATCAAAAGTAGTTGTGAAATGACGTAGTTGTAAACAGATTCGTTTGATTTGTCCATCCTGTGTCAGGACACTACACAATTATCTGTCAGGCGCTTAAAACAACTCGCAGTGCAAAGATATAAGCTGTTTTGTTTCCCTGAAAACATGAGAAGTTTCTTGTTATAAATGAGAAGAAGGCTTACGAGACGACGCTTTAGTGACGCCACTTCACTGTAAAATTGTTTGCTCCGTTATGGAATAGGTTAGAATGACGTCGTTAGGAGACTAGAGCCCTTCTAGCAAACACCTTGTTTTGGAATTGCTGCTTGAAATTGTGTTGACGTTGTTGGTGTCTTTGGTTTTGTGTTTTCATTTTTGCGTACCGAAATTAAGGAAATTTTTCGCTTCGTTTTTTTTTTTTGGAAAATAAGTTCTTAATTGTGGTACCTACCCCACACAAATTCATATACCATTTTGCTATGTAAATAACACTAAGTGGAAAAAAATACGTACTTATTATTGAAACATAACTGAAAAACTACCCTAGCAAAGTTAATAAAATTTCTAAGGGACCATCCCTTAGGCGTAGATACGTACCCTACTCATAAAAAAAACCTTAATAAAACGATCCCCAATTGCCGGTGATATCGCATAACAAACGTACAAAAAAAAATACAGACGAATTGAGAACCTCCTCTTTTTCGAAGTCAGTAAAAAGTACGAAACATTATTAAATAAATAAGTAATTTGACAGGTAATAAATTAAACAAACAGGAAGATCTTAGAGTGCCTCTTGTCTGTGAGTACATCTTGGATTCTCCAGATGGAAATTATCAATTTGTTCGAGTGGATTGACGATTAAAAAGAAGGGATTTATTTCCAAAAGTAAATTTTCATCGATCATCACAAAACCAACTTAAACACCGTCAAAAGATACAAGAATGAATGAAATCCATTAGTTGTATTGTATAACTTATCTGCTACGCATACCGGAGTGTGGTCCCATTGTTTGTATGTACATCGTCAAAAATTAAATTGCACACAGAATTCTCATTTTAATTAAATACTTCCAAGCCAATGAAATGCAAGGTTTTCGCATGTTGTTTCCAATCAATTAATCAATTAAGAACATCATTCTGCCTGCGGTTGAGAACTACAAACCAGACGCAATACATGATCCGATTGTTCCATTATGCTTCGATAAAACAAAGGGAAATCGTTAGGCACGACAATAAAGCTTTTTATTTATATCTATCTACCTACCTTACCCTTATTTTATTAAATATTAAATTATATATTTGTCTAGAACGGAAAGCACTTTATCCCTTCGTGCCTTGGAAAGCAAGTTGGTCCCGGCTGGAATTCGTGGATCTTTGACAGACGTCACGGGTCACAAGAAGCCCGACAGTCTGACAACCAGTCTTACCGAGGGGTATCGCGTTACCCCGTGGCTGGGTTGTAGAGGTCAGATAGGCTCCATGTAAATACTGGTATTCAGCTGCTTTCGTTTCCACCGAAAGTCGATCCCAACCACGGAATAGAAAAAACCAGTGGAAGTGCCCGTCAGTTAACCCGCGCGTTTCACAATTATGCGGCAAAATGTGTAAATTAATAACAACCTTCGTCAGTTGCAATAAGTCTACATTATGTATGAACAACAAATAAGCTTATTACAACGGTCGAAGGTTGTTTTTATATTGATTATTTTCCGCATAGTTCTGACATATGTGTGATAGCTGCGTGGGCACTTCCACTTGTTTTTTCTATTCTGTGATCCCAACGATTGAACTAGCCATTTTAGCCTATTACTACTGTTATACTGTGGAGTATAATTATGTCTATCACCGCTGTTACTCCTCGTAGGTCACATGCATCCTACCCACCTAGAACAAACATTACATACTTACGTGTCTTTTCGTTGCATTTGTCACCCAAAAGTAAATATAGGAAAGTCTATTTCTAGTGAAAACGCATCGCATAGCTGCTTGTTGAAAAAACACACACAAACTAGGCACGTCAAAGCACCATGCTATTAAAATAAATAAATAAATACCCCCTCGCAAGGTTACAGTGCTCAGTTACGGAACTTCTGGAAGTACAAATATTGCGTGGAACAAACTTCGTCCAATATCTTTTTGTTGTGAACCTCGCGATTAACTTTGTTGCGTCGTTCGCCTGCTTTATTTCTGGCTACGTACAAGCATGGAACTGTTTTGTTTATATTTCTTGCTTAAAAAGTTGTGAAGGCGATATCTACGGCGTTTTTTATCTGGAAAGTTTGTTTGGGGGAAAAGCAGTGTCTTTCTTATGTTGGTAAAATTTTTGTGTGGTAATAAGTATTCATTAATGAATTAAATAAACAATACGGCAGTTGCTCCAACTCCATATTTATCTACTTAATAAATCAGACTACTACTCGTACTAGAATTGCTTCAAGAAAACTAAAAGCTACGGGTAAAGTCACTTTATTTATCAAGCCAATCAAAGCTTACTGTCGCACACAGACTATGTGAGGTACGTATTGTTAACACGCCAAAGCGTCGTGGTCACAGCCTCGTCTTGCGACGGTACATTGCGGGTAGACTTCATTTTTATGTAACAAGGATGATAATAACACTCGGTACAGTAGCGATTAAAAGTATAGTAGCAATCTCACAAAGCAAATAAATTGACGCAATGGTTTCACTTACGACCATATCCAATTTAAATAAATAAAAAAACTGAAAAATACAAATAATTTTAAAGAATGTTTATTTACATTAGAAAATGAATGACGAGTAAAGTGTTATAAATATAATGTTAAAAATATTATTTTTATTAATCATCATAAACGGTATGACGTTGTTGCCTTGGAAGGTGGGTAGGCCTCTGGTGTGGGATGCAACCTGTGTCGATACCCTTGCTCCATTTCATGTTCCTAGCACGGCGAGCTGTGCTGGCGCTGCTGCTGCGGCTGCTGAGACCCTCAAGCGGCGCAAATACTGTAGCCTTATGGGTAACTACAGTTTTGAGCCGTTTGGGGTCGAAACGCTCGGGTCATGGGGCCCGAGTGCGCGTCTGCTTTTTAAACAAATTTCTCACCGACTAGTCCACACTTCACGTCACCAGAAGGCTGGATTGTTCTTTGGCCATTGAATTAGCATTGCCATTCAGCGTGGCAATGCTGCCAGTCTTCTGGGCACGTTTCCAGATGACAGCGATGCGGACGAGTACTTCGACACCTGAGTGTTTCTATATTAATTTGTATAGGTAGTTAGTTATTTATTAATTTAATTTAGTTATATATGTGGTTATCAAAAGGTAATATAAATACACGTGAAAAAAAAAATCTTCTTAGAGATACACATACATACATACATAACATCACGCCTTGTTTCCCCGAAGGGTTGGGCAGAGGTGTACCTATAGTACACCCATATTTCGCCAGTTTAAGTCCCATGTAATAGGGGGCGAGCCTATTGCCATCTACCGGGCACAAATCCAGACTTCGGGCTGCTACTGAGAAATTCCAGATAGAAAATCCCAATAACACGTTGCCCGACCTGGAGATCGAACCCAGGACCTCATGCTCAGCAGTAGCGATTGCGACCACTAGACCAACGAGGTTTAGAGATGTCTAATTGTATTCCATTCTTGGTTCTAGAAAAATACTGTGAGTCTGAGGGTTATGAGATGTGAGAAAGAGGGAGCCTTGCTAGTCGGAGCGTGAATTGGAAGGCATATGTAACCTCGTATGTAAGCAGCGACGTCAGATGGTGAATTAATATGAAACAAATGGTTTCATACCAAGGAGATAATTATTTTGCTGAATTATTCAACACGTCATTACAATCCGTTCGCCGTGCATTCCACGCTGAAGGGTTCCCACGCCCAATACTTATTTTGGAAATTCGTGATCGAAACTTAATGTTTATGGTAAAACAAATCTACTCTTTAAAAAATTCAACATTTCACGATTCAAAATAATACAAATTGTTCATAAGTTTCTTGACATAGTATTTGGCATCATAATCGGCTGAAGTATGTAGTTATTATAAATAATCGTAGCGGTTTGTTATCTTTATGAAAAATATGACTATTGAGTACGTTATTTTTGTTTATTTCGTTTTCGTTATTTCGCTGATGTACATAAAACGCATTTTTAAATTCTGAACCCTTTATTGCAATAAGAACAGAAAAAAACAGCAAGTTTTAAAATATTATTATTATTGGAAACAAAATAAAATAAATAGCAAGAAACTGCGTTGCATTTTATGAGATCGGAACCTAAGCCGGCTGCTTCTCAGTCCAACACTTGGCGCCTACTGCTTCCAGCTCATATTAGATTAGCTCGAATTTAATAAATGCCATAAACTGGCCCGGTCACGTGCATGATGTGTGATCATGCGTGTGACTGTGTCTAACAAAAGCGACGGAAATATAATTTTGTAATACGCGACGATACGTCAGTGTGTGCGATCTCTGTGATGTGTGTCTTTTAAACACATATAGTCGTACCGCGGGTTTACAGCAACACGACTCTTAAGGTGCCACTCCACTTTATACATTAGGTTCCAAAAACAGATATCGAAAATTCGAAACCAAAATTAAATAATAGTCCATAAAATCTAGATGAATTTACCTTAAACCGTAGCATAATTATTTTAATACGGCAAAGTTGCAAACTTTCCTAACCAAATATATTGCGTGCAGATAAGCGGTACTGCGGTAATTTATGAATAGATTTACTGAGCGGCTCCGGCGTGCATTGAACGTGCTATTCCAGAACGCTTTGCTTTGCCAATTTACATTTTATCCAACTGTTTGCACTGTGACAGTACAAACATTTTCCGAAGCTTGTAGCGCTCCAATTTGCGATACACCAAAGGTTCCAAGCCCCTGATAACCAAACTAGTGTGTTTTTAATTTGAAAGCGTTCGGCTTGTTGCTCTCTCCGTTTGGATGAATTAGAAAAAACGAAGGGATTTCCGTTTGTTTAAGTGAGCATTTCTATATTGGAAAAATGTTGTTCCTTTGTTCTGAAGCGAAGTTTTTATTTACCAATCGTGGCCAGCTTGTGAAACATGCCCTGTATCTTTTTTTTGGTGTTCCGTTTCAATATTGGAAAAATATGGACTCGATTCTTGATAAAAGTTTTATTTGGAAAATAATGTTATTCTATTGGTAAATTAAATTATTGAGGTTAAACTAAATAAAATTTGTTACTCCTCTTTGAGAGAGTAATAAATTGAGGAAGAAAATGGAGTAAATTGCTGAAAATATCATGGTGGCTGACAGCGTGTCGTGTTGATACATATTCCAAGTATCTACCCGACGTATAACCCGGCTGGATTTCGGTTTTCATAGACTTATAATCTTAATGTTTCAAGTGTCGACTTTTATGCTTGAATATGATTTGAGAGACCAACTACATGCCTCAATATATAATAATTATGGAATAACATGGGAAACAGCACTAATAGTAAAAAAATATATTATGGAGTTGGTAAGAAAAATCATCATATCTCCGCTCTCGCACAATTGGCTGTTATTCTTTTTCAGGGGACTAATCCACATACAATTTAGAATTTTTTGCCATACGCCATGACACGGCCAAAGGTACAAGTTTTTTTTATTATTGACATCTGTTTTTCAAAATTAATTTTGCATTAAAAATATAAACTTGATGTCTATAGGCATTGCCTAAATGATGAATCCAACCACTATTTTCAATAACCGCGTCAAGAAATGGTTATTAACTTACAAATATTAGAAAAGTTAGTCATCATTGTTTTATTTAATAGTAATACTGATTTCAATAGGTGCGTATTTACGTATTCCGTCTATTAGTTATTTACATAATGAGAATAATTATAAAATAAATTGTCAACGTGCAATAGGAGTGTTTTAAAGAATGATAATTCATTTATCTTTGAAGATAACTGAATTACGACGAGAAGTTACAGTATAAACAGTGTACATAGTAAACATGGAAAGTACTTTTTAGCTCAACTAAAAGTAATGAATGAAAAAATTCTATTAGTGCTGTTTCCTATAGCGCAAGCGCAATCAGCCTATAACGTTCCCACTGCTGGGACACAGGCCTCCTCTCTATGAGAGGTAGTGAGCCGTAATCCACCACGCGGGCTCAGTGCGGGTTGGTAGATGTCACATGTCTTCGAATTTTTGGTTCTAGGACATGCCGGTTTCCTCACGATGTTTTCCTTCACCGTTTTGAGAGCAGTGGTGATTAAATTATTTACACAAAGTAAAGCGCCTGCTTGGGTTCGAACTCACGACCTACAACTCTTAAGTCCGGACCGTTACCACTGGGCCACAACTGCTCCTCCTTTGTTTCCACTGATTCCTATATTATTCCATAATTATGATATATTTAGGCATGTATGTGTTCAATTCATATTCAAGCATAAAAGTCGACACTTGAAGCATTTATATTGTAAGTCTATGAAAGCCGGAATCCAGCCCACAGTGCGACGCATGTGGCTGGCAATCTGTAACATCCTTCACTTCAGTTATATAGCGAATGTAGCTAGGGTCAATATCCGGACCATGCACCGATCGCTTTACCTTCATATTTCATGTAAAGGTATCCATCTAATTTGTATCCGTCCGTTCCGTTTGTATAGTGACGATAAATAGAAACCTGCAATCGACAACAAAATGTAATTTACACCAGTTTTCGGAATCCCAAAATTGAGATCCCATTTCAGGAATTCGTAACAGCCAGTACAGTTACAATTAATCTAGTTCGCAAGAAAACTTTTCGAATTTGGAATCCAGCCACTTTTCAGAACATCAAATAAACATTGGATTTTTAACTATGGCAATGCATCGGGGAACGAGCAAGGCATCGATAACGAGCGCGCGCTGCGTTTTCAGACTCCTGACGTTTTAAATGCTACTCTCGTTTACCGCGTGACTGAAAATACACGCCACGTTTTGATTTTACCTTTCCTCTTTTGTTTTGGCTTCCCCTCTGCCGCGGTAGGTATTTGTTTCTGCCTCTAGGGTTTTTGTATGCTTACTGTGTAGTGACACACTTTCGGTGTTCAGTATGGTTTTAAAATGATTTAGGCGTTAGATTTTTGCTTTGTGCTAACGGCCATGATTTATGTATTTCTACATTTGAGATAACATCAATGTTTAGATCGAAAATTATAATTTAAAGCATGCTTGGTGTTTGAAAATTTGCAGTCCAAAGACCCTCATGATGGGTATCCTATCGATCTAGAATATCAGTAAATTTGACAGTTGTGTCGAGGGAAATAAATAAGAATAAAAATGATGAGAATATTAAATGGTTTTAATGTAAACTTAGTCGTTAACTAGAATTTAAAGCCTCATTTTCTAGCAACAGGATGAACGGAAACAATGTCCAACAATCTCAAACTCAAATCATTTATTTCAATTAAACCATTTACAGGCACTTTTGAATTGTCATGGAATCGGTCAGTCAGAAATATGAAACTAGTTGCCCATTCCAAAGCGCAGTAGGTCACTATGGAGAAGAACGGGCAAGAAACTCCATGGACACCCTTTTAAATAATATTGTTGTTACAAATATATTAGTTACATTGATTATTGTTGACACTATAAGTGAGAACGATGTACAAAAACCGTACACGTTAAAAGCGTCCAGAGTGCAGCAAAACATAATTAAAAACAATCCAGCAAATTAATTATTAAAATATGCCGTGGCAGCTAAGAGATGGCCAGTCCCAACTGACGGCGCCCGTTCACGAACATGACGCATGGATCAGCACCATTCAGCTCAACCATTTTGAAGGGAGCTAAATGATCCGACACACGCGCCACCGTCAGCGAGACATTTGAGTGAGCATGACATACTATCAGCCGCCAAGGCACATTCAAGTCAATCTATGACATTACCCGGTAAATGGTAGCTCTATAGTACAAAGTACTCACATCTGTGCAATGCATCTATATAATAAACAGGAGATTGAGTTTATATAATGCAAACATATTCTTACAATCTTCAGCAGCTTCAAGTGTTTTAAATGTCAATTAATTAGTTGTGGTGTGGAGCAGGACCAGCGTTAAGCCAGGCATTTTTATAAGTTATGTAATCCGCTAACCTATAATACGCCTGCCTGCATAGTGTGCGTTTGACAAAGGATTTGAATTTTGTCTCATTCAGTTGAAGTATGTGGGGAGGTATTTTATTATAACATTTTAGACAGTACCCCATGAAAGATGAGTCTACTTTAGCCAGTCTGAAACCTGGTTGAACTAATAGGTCCCGATTTCTAGTACTATAATTATGTCTTTCACCTCTTTTACTGTTAAGATGTAATTTTTTTCTTACGTACATGATGTTTTCATAGATGTATTGACAAGGTACAGTCATGATGTTAATATCCTAAAACAATCCTTAGAGAATCGCGCCTGCGGAGATTATATATCGCTCTGATGGCTCTTTTCTGCAGAATAAAAATAGAATAGATGTCTGCAGCCCTTCCCCAAAGTAAAATACCGTAAGACATGATACTATGAAAGTAACTAAAATAGACCAGCCTCGCGGTATCTACATCAGTAAATTGACGGATTTTTCTGACAGCGTAAGCTGCTGAACTTAGCCGTCCTGCAAGAGATGTTAAATGAGGACCCCATTGTAGCCTTGAGTCGAGCGTGATCCCCAAGAAAACCGTTTTATCGACGAATTCTAGCTTCTCTTAATTCAATACTATCTCACAATCACTACTCTTGACGTTTGGTAAAGAAAATCGTATACACTTAGTTTTATTTCCATTTAGTACTTAATTATTAGCATAGAACCAATTTTGGACCAGCAGTAGGGCGTTATTTACGTCGTCATAATTTGAAGCACGTCTATTTACCTTAAAAATTAAGGACGTATCGTCAGCAAATAACTCCATTTGTGGTTGATTTATTAATAAATGGAGTAGGTCATTAATATATACTAAAAAGAGGAAAGGACCCAATATCGAGCCTTGTGGAACACCCATTTTTACTTTTAAACCAAGTGAATTGACACTATTTATTTGAACTTGCTGTTGTCTATCATTTAAATAAGATTTTATTAAACTGAGCGCAAGTTTTCCAAGTCCGTAATGCTCAAGTTTCAAAAGCAGGGTTTCGTGATCGACGCAATCAAATGCCTCGGAGAATCACAAAAGATTCCTATGGCGTCTTGAGCCTCTTCCCACGCGTTAAAAATATGTTTAAATAAGGTAACACCAGCGTCGGTCGTACAACGCCCTTTGGTGAAACCATACTGTTGCTTGTGAAGGATTTTATTAGTATTAAAATGATTGAGCATCTGATTAAGCATTATCTTTTCAAAAACCTTGCTGAAAACCGGTAGCACGGACACAGGTCTATAATTATTAGTGTCTTTACTGTCCCCGGATTTGAAAAGTGGTATTATCTTACTATATTTCATTAGATCCGGGAAGACTCCTTGATCCACACACAAATTAAATATTAAGGCTAAGTAAGGTGCTATGGTTTCATTTATGGAGGTACAGACTTTAATAGACATTCCCCAAAGATCTTCGGTCAATTTGATCTTGATTTGCTTAAAAGATTTTATTACTGTTAAGGGGTTAATATGCTTAAAGTTAAATTCAATCGGACAGGCTGAAACATTCGCCAAATCAAAAGCAAGCGAGGGCGAAGAATTTAAGATTTCAGTGGTTTTTAGTGGGACACTGGAAAAGAAATTCACAAATTCGTGAGCAACTTTTTTGCTATCGCAAATGATACCACGTGACGTCTCCAGTGTGTATTCAGAATTTTGCTTTTTGATCCTGTTCGTTTCATTATTGATAATTTTCCAAACCGTCTTTATTTTATTGTCTGCTGATTTTACCTTGTTGCTAATGTATAAGGCTTTAGCTGACTTACAAGCGTTCTTAAAAAATTTTGAGTAAGAAGCAACATACTTATTAAAAGTTTCCGTGTTAATATAAGGCTTAAGGCCGTACAGCTCGAAAAGTTTTTCCCTACTTTTCCTAAGTCCTTTAGTTGCCCAGTCACTAAATAAAAACTTGGGGCTGATACTTTTAGTGTTCTTCTTAAAAATATTATTAAACTCGGTTTGAACTACCGAAAAGAATTCTTTATACAAAATATAACATTATTCATTGTAAGGTCCTGATTACTTATCTTAAAAATTAAAGTGCTTTAAAATTTTTTTAAATTAACAGATGTTATTGGTCTGGATTGTATCTGCACTTTTTGTATCACTATGTTGGACTCAAAAGTTACGGTTTGACCGCTGTGATCTGAAGGGAGATAATTAACGATAGCTTTATCTAAATAGTCGCAGCAACAAAATACATTATCAATACATGAAACAGTAGTTGTAATTGTTCGGGTTGGTTCCAAAATAACATTTGACAAATTGAATGATTTAAACAAATTCAGTAATGCACTAGTATTTGAATTATTTTCTAAAATATTAATGTAAAAGTCTCCACAGATAATAACTGATTTATTACCAGTTGCAAGTTTAGCCAAAACATCTTCCATTACTGACTCAAATATAGAGAAGTTTTGATAATTTGGGGGTCTGTAAACGCACACTATAACATGCTTATCTAGCTCAACACAAGACAGTACAACGCTATGTTCAACCGATAGTTCAACTATGTCTTTACGAGCTTAATGCTGCGTGGTGGTTCACTAATTAGGATTAGTGAACCACCACGCAGAATTGATTTTCGGTTAAAACAACTGGCCACATTATAATTCTCGTAATTAATTAATATTTCAGAATAATAATGATAATGGAGACTCATAATTATTTAACAATTATAATGATTATAGCCAGTAAATGAACTCTAGCATAAAATTTTGCAGCCTGCCTTCTACGCCAATTAACAATAATTAATAATACTGAAAAGATAAACTAACTGCAGTGATTGATTCGCACAAAACTATGTGCTTTCATTAAATTGAACACGATAATACTCTACGACGACCTCGGAGCATAAAATTGAAGCGGACACAGTTTACCAGTTATTAATGACAAGCTTCCATGAACGAGAATGGAATTCTGACCAGAATTGTATTCTGACCAGAATAGCCAGAGAGCAACCAATTGAATTTAATAGAAAATTAATTAAGCTGATCTTTAAAGCGGCGGTCAATTTATTATAGGGGCAGCGGGACGAGATGGGAAATGAACGTGTCCGCCGCGGGAATTATACGGTTAACTATCTGGTTCTAACGTTACATTTAACTGTCAGAGAAAGATTAGCCCCGATACACACCTCGATAGGGGATTGTTTTTAAACGCCATTGATTAAAGAGAAGCGAAGCTTTATAATAATTTATCAATATCAAAGCTTTTTTTTTGAAGCGTCAACATTATGCATAAGAAAAAATGTTTCGTTGGAAGGGGGCACACATGTTTTTTGCAACATAATAGCATTCCTTAGCAAAGTGCTTATTGGAGTGTTTATTCAGACTTCAATCTTTAAATATTTTCGTTTAACTTTAAAAGGTACGAACAAGAATTTTACTCTTTCTTAAGTCCTCAGTTTAGTACTTGGCTAATTATGAATTTGCTAAAGTTGGATTTATCCAATAGATGGTAAGTCTCAAGTGGCTTATTTGTGTCTTCCGCAGAAGCATGGCAGCCTCTTTCCATAATTGACTTTCCGTGTATTCCTTCAAAAGTTATTCTGACACCCGAGGCGATCGCTGAAATTCTAGTAAAATGTGAGAAAAGAGCGAACTCTTTAAGTAGAGAATGGAAGTGTTTAGAAATATGTAATAGGCAATCGTTTCATGGAAGCAGGATTTAAACTTAAGTTTAGATACGCAGATCTCGATGTTCTATGAAGAAATAACATTTTTCATTCATGTGTTTAGCAGAACGTTTGAACAGTCTGCATGCTATAATATTTTTGCGAGTTCAAATAAATATGGCCGTCCGCTTAGGAAAGTCAAAAGAGATTGCGAAGTACCTACTGATTTGCACGACACGGTGAGCCCTTAATTCAAATGAGAAATTACTGACGAAATTCACCTGCATTGCTACAACATGCAGCATCGGTTAACGCCGTTGGACAGTGTAAGCTTTAGGAGTGCTTAAATAAGCGAGGATTTGTGTTTTTTAATCAAAAGTTAAATAAACATGTTTGATTTGTGTGCCAGTTTATTATAGCTCATAGATAGAGAATGCGAGAAAGGAAATACCTAGTGGTCCATATCTTGTTTTGACTAGTATAAATTGCATAGTAGTTGCCTATTCCAATTCGCTATCTTGCTGTGATCACATAAAATAATTTTACATATATACCTAAGATAATGGAATAAGCTAATCTTTACCGCGGTCGAAACACGTATTCACGTTTAAATAAAACTTCCGCCATCTTTCGGAGTATAGTCTCTCGAACGGTAATACAAGTAAATGTAAAGAAAGTAAGGTAAATGGCAAGAGCTCACAACTCGCCCCGAGGCTGTGCTAAATAGGGAAAGTTTGTGTTAATATGAGATATTTTTATACTGTCATGTCGTTTTAGTGTCGGAAGAAACCGTAACAATGGAAATATCGTATTATCTTAATAGTTTTAAGTTGAAATCGTGGAGGTGCTGCATCTTCTTAAAAAAGTATGTAAGAAAAAGTGAACTCTGATCTCTCTCACTAAGATGAACCAGATGCTTTTGAATCAATATAAACGATACCCTAAACAAGTCCCAAGCTTACAATAAACCAAGCTTAAGAAATAACAAACAGAATTTAAATCACTCCTTAAAATAACAGCGCAACATCTCGTTACGGTCGACTAAATGCGCTCCAAGGCAGAGCTCACAAATTATGAGGCTCTCTCTGCGGCCGTTTAAATAATCTCGGGGTGCAATAAAAGCCGCCCAGGTTATAAATTGCAAGTACACCGAACCCATTAGAGGGCGCCGTGTAAACATCCTCGCAAACTAATGGCCTGGCCATGGGTAAATCCTGACGTACCAAGGTACACCTATTAAGAGCCTCAAACCGTGAGTGCAATGCACTCGATTATTGGCGGCCGATAAGAACTAAATGGTAAACATCACTGGTTGAGTTGTTTATCAAGTAGTTGTATTATAGTGAAGCTGCAGAGGTCAGTTAACGTATGTAGATTAAATAAGTTGCTTCAACTTTTTCGTTTGATCCCTTTTTAGTTAACATACTGATTTCGTTCATGGACGATGTAGTTTTAGGCTTTGTGTGTTTTGTACAGAAGAAAAATAGGAATTGTTTTTTACGGTCGGTAACAAAACCTGTCTGTGTCTATTTTTGGTGCAAACAAGGTCCTCACATTATTCGATGTTACGAAGTCCAAGTCAAAGTATATATTTGTGTGAGTTTTGGTGATACAGTCAAACTCAAACTCAAAGCATTTATTTAAAATAAACCAATTACAGGCACTTTTGAATTGTCAAGGGGTCGATCAGTCAGAAATATGGCGCTAGTTGCCCATTCCAAAGCGAAAGTAGGTACCTATGGAGAAGAACGGGCAAGAAACTCCATGGACACTCTTTTAAAGAATATGGATACAGAAGAATTTGTTACATCAGTCTTGTTGAAATTATACATGTGAGAACGATGTAGAAAGACCCGTAATAAAAACATAAAAATCGGAAATAAAAATAAGCCGTGGCTGCCAAGAGATGACCAGTCCCCACTGACGGCGCCCGTTCACAAACATGACATATGGATCAGCACCATTCAGCTCAACCGTTTTGAAGGGAACTTAATGATCTAACACACACACGCCACCACCAGCGAGACATTTGAGTGAGCGTGACATACTCTCAGCCGCCAGGGCACATTCAAGTCATTGACAGACGTGCCCAGTATAGGGTAGCTTTATAGTAGGTACTACATAGTGCTCACACGGGTGCTTTGCAATTATTCAATACTAAAAGATTGAATTTATACAGTGCAAAGATAGTTTTTAAAATCTTCAGCAGCTCCAACAATATTTCCGAAGATTATCAATTGTTTAGGCGCCCTTGTGGAGCAGAACCAGCGTTGATCCAAGCATTTTTGTCAGAGATGTAATCCGCCAACTTATAATATGCTTGGCTGTATAGTGTGCGTTTGATACAAGTTTTGAACTTCGTTTCATTCAGTTGGAGTATGTGGGGAGGTATTTTATTATAACTGTTGAAACAGTACCCCATGAAGGATGAATCTACTTTAGCCAGCCTGAAACCCGGTTGAACCAATTGGTCCCTATTTCTAGTCCCATAGTTGTGTCTTTCACCTCTTTTCGTATATAGTAACTTATTTATTTATTTACTTATCATTTTTTTAAGTTTTTAATCCCATATTAGGATTTATTGATGTCCGTATATGTGTCCATGGCATCATTATCGCAGCATTATGCTGAGATAGGAGCCTTTTTGGCCTCGCACAGGTCTTTTTACTGTTTTTTGTTGTTATTCTGTTTGTTTATACATTGTTTGTTATTTTTTACTATTTGTATTCCCTGTGCGTGTCCCAAATAAATATTTTTCTTTCTTTTTTTCTTTCTTTCTTTTACTGACTTTTCAGTTTTTCCTTACGTACATGATGTTTACATATATATATTGACAAGGTACGGTCATCGATCAGCCTGACCTCCTTTCTATTAAAGACTCTGGAAAGACTGTGTGATAGGGAGCTGAGGGACGGCGCTCTGAAAACCTTACCGCTACACGGTACCCAACATGCATACAGCTCGGGTAAGTCGACCGAATCCGCTCTTCACCTGGTAGTCAGCCAGATAGAGGAAGCGATTAATCAAAAAGGCACCTGCCTGGGCACCTTCATAGACATCGAAGGAGCTTTCGATAAAACCAGCTTCTCCAGCATCAGCAGCGCTCTCTCCAGACATGGAGTAGAACAGGTACTAACGGACTGGATTACAAACATGCTTAGCAAACGTGTGGTTCGCCTTGAGGGTGAGCAGCAACTGGCCATGATAGCCAGAGGGTGCCCCCAGGGAGGGGTGCTATCCCCCCTTCTATGGAATCTGGTGGTCAATGACCTCATCAACAAACTCAACGCCAGCCGCTATTATACTATAGGATATGCAGACGATATCGCAATCCTTGTTTCGGGGAAGGTGACGGGTACGATCTGCAACCTAACTCAGCAAGCACTACGTATCGTAGAAAATTGGTGCAGGGAATATGACCTATCAGTGAACCCCACCAAAACTGAACTTGTCATGTTTACCCAAAAACGAGCATTAGGCCCTTTCCGCCTACCAAAACTTTTCAATACAGAACTTCAGTTGGCCAACGAGGTCAAGTACCTGGGGGTCATTCTAGACAGTAAGTTAAACTGGAGTAGTCATTTGGACAACAAACTAAACAGGGCCTGCATAACCTTCTGGCAGTGCAAGAAAATGATAGGCAAAAAGTGGGGACTATCCCCTAAAATTATACTATGGCTGTACACCACAGTGATCCGCCCCATGATCACCTATGGAGCCGCGGTCTGGTGGCCCCGAACCAAGCTGGCTACAGCCTCAAACAAACTACAACGCATACAACAACTAGCCTGCTTGGCGGCTACGGGCTGCATGAGGACCACTCCGACTGCAGCAGTTGAAGCCATGCTGGAACTGCCACCGCTCCACCTGTTCATACAGCAGGAAGCCACACTGGCGGCGGTGCGTCTTAAGACACTAAATCTCTGGGGTAAGAGAGACACACCACACACCGCGCTACTTGAGGGACTCAACAACGAGTTCCCCATTACGAGAGCCATCAATGATCGGGTACCCAAACAATTTATCTTTGATAAAAAATACAAGATCCAGCTTCATGAGGATCGCAGATGCGAGGGTTTGTGCCCTGCAGAGCTGCGCATCTTTACAGACGGTTCCAAAACAGGTAATGGCACAGGTGCTGGAGTCTTCTCGGAGGACCTCAACATACGTATAGCCACACCATTGGGGGTCCATAACACAGTGTTCCAGGCCGAATGCATGGGTATTTCTCTGGCTGCTTCGGCCATCATGGCCAGGGAGGTTGAGGACCACTCGATCCGTATACTCTCAGACAGCATGGCTGTTCTGCAATCGCTAAACAGCTACACAGTTGAATCTGGGCTAATATACGAGTGTCACCAGCGCCTTAACCAGGTGGGTAGACTCAATAAAATAACCATTCAATGGATCAAAGGACACAGCGGTTCGCTGGGCAACGATGCAGCCGACGAACTTGCCAGAAGGGGGTCGAGTGAGACAGCAGTGGGACCAGAACCCATCGTGCTACTCCCCTTCGGATATCTACGCACTCTGGTAAGGAAACGCACCAGGGAACAACATCACAAACAATGGTTGGAACAAGGTGAGTGCAGGCAGGCTAGGGAAGCACTCCCTGCAATTGATAGCCGCCTCACGAAACAAGCTCTCCGACTAACTAAGCAACAGCTGCGCATAGCTACGGCAGCCTTGACTGGCCACGGGTCATTTAACAAACACCTCTTTGTCATAGGAGTCACAGACAGTCCGTTGTGCAGGGCCTGCATGGAGGAGGACGAGACGGCAGCTCATTTGCTCCTAAACTGCCTGGTGGTCGCCACATACAGGGCAAAGCACTTCGGTAACCCAGGTACCCTACGCGAGGCTGTCAGTAACATCAAGGCGTTGCTGGCCTTCCTCGAGGAGCTGGGGTGGATCGAATGATCGATTTTCCCACCGTACGCAAAATACGTGCATTGACGTGGAGTTGCGGACACCAGCCCGTATTACCTATTACCTATAAGGTACGGTCATGATGTTAATATCTTTAAACAGTTCCCTTAAAGAATCGCGCCTGCGGAGGCCATATATTGCTCTAATGGCTCTTTTTTGCAGAATAAAAATAGAATAGATGTCTGCAGCCCTTCCCCAAAGTAAAATACCGTAAGACATGATACTATGAAAGTAACTAAAATAGACCAGCCTCGCGGTATCTACATCAGTAATTTGACGGATTTTTCTGACAGCGTAAGCTGCTGAACTTAGCCGTCCTGCAAGAGATGTTAAATGAGGACCCCATTGTAGCCTTGAGTTGAGCGTGATCCCCAAGAAAACCGTTTTATCGACGAATTCTAGTTTCTCTTGATTCAATACTATGTCACAATCAGTACTTTTAACATTCGGCAAAGCAAACCTTATGCATTTTGTTTTTTTCCCATTTAATAAATAACTAGCATTAATCCAATTTTGTACCTTAAGTCGAGCGTGATCCCCAAGAAAACTGTTTTATCGACGAATTCTAGTTTCTCTTGATTCAATACTATCTCACAATCACTACTCTTGACGTTTGGTAAAGAAAATCTTATACTCTTAGTTTTATTTCCATTTAGTACTAAATTATTCACATTCAACACGTCGCGGCTGTCAACCCTGCGCTTCTGGGTCTAAAAAAAATTACGGGGTAGTGCTAACAAGTAAGTAAGTGTGCGAAACCAAAAGAAAAAAAAAATACCACATGCAGCCGCCATCGTCAAATTCGATTTTAGTTGTCAAATTTATTGTTTTTTCAGAATAGCTTTGAGATTCTCATAGCCAAAACTAAGGAATTTTAGTGATAGTTTAGTTAGTTAAGTTTGGTGTACAAGATAATCGGCCCCAATGTGAAATTAAACACCAATGTAAGCGAAATACGGAAAATATTAAACACATTTTCCGTATTTTACATACATTGGTGTTTTTCGAAATACGCTTTAAGTCTGAATCTAAGTTAAATATTATGAAGTTGGACAATATTGATTATCGAATTTAGATCAAGTGACTCAATAGTTTCAAGAATACGTTAGGTCTCAAGCCATGCAGTCAGGCGATTTGGGTTAATCCTCTGTCAGCTTATTTTTCTTTTACTATTTGAGTTCATTATTTAAGTACTGGTTGCTGAAGAAAGATTCATGTACAAATATAACTCTGTATAATATGATCATAGTTAGAATTATTTGTGGTCACCCTATACACCAAATTGTTAAGGGTTTTTTTAAATATTGATATATATATATCTTTTGAAATACTGAAAGTGCAGGATGTTGGAGTACACCAACATTTAGTAGAAATTTCTACTAAATATCTATGCCATCGTTACCCGATTTGATCAACTACTTTATTGGCTACGTATATATGTTTTATGTAGACCGTCAGAACTAAGGAGCCACATAAAATGTGTTGTATCTGAATTGAGGACCACCTTAAACATCCTGTCACTTTTTATGGGTTTTACTACAAATTTCAGGATAGGGTATACAAAATCAGATAATTTACTATAAAATATCGGTAGTATCTGCGTTTAAATATAAGACATGGCTCCTCAACCCATACGGACAGAAAAAAACAATCGATACGGGCAGATACTATTGTACAATATAATAAATTAAAATCGACACTGAGTTCATACAAATAATAATAAAAAAACAATATTTAGAATACAAGTTCGTTTCGTCAACACATTTTACTCCAATTATTTTTTTAACTTGGCACCTATAAATCTTCTAGTAGTTCATACTAAATAGTATAAAATTCACGCTCAAACTATTACTGCGAACTTCACTTCACACGTTTAACAGAATATTCCTTTTAGAGTCAAAGTAAAGGTGACACACTCTGCTTCTGAATATTTTTCTAAGGACCTGTAGCTGAAGGCTTTGCGAACACACTTAAGTAGATACCGCTTTAGACTGGACAAGTTACTTGCGGTATTGAGTGCAAGCCTTATATTTTGTTCGTAAATATAGAGAGTGTACCGTGTAAGTATTAATAATTGAGGTCGTTTTTATGTACCACGTGGCGTGGGTTTGATGGACCTTTTGTGTATTTTTTTTACATATTGGTTGTGTTAGTATTAAATATTCAAGTTTTGCGTGGCCTTCACTCTGTTTTCGGGTAGAAAGGGTAAAAATTTATACACGTTCATACTTTCTAGAAGGTTATAATTGTATTTTGTACCTTTACTGTACCTCTTGTCACGCACACAAAGTCACTGTGTTTATACAAGGTTTACCCACTACTAGACTGGTTTTTAGAAAAATAATTGTTCCTCACCCATCACGAGAGGCTTATGGCTAAGTAATAAAAGCCCATGGGTCGACCGATAAGGTTAAGTTACGCTTGCTGTAATTGCTTCGAAGGTGGGTGACGATCCTTACATACTTAGGCACGGTCTTGGTATTGCCAAGACCGTGCCTCAGAAAGCTCGTCAAGCCGTTGGGTCCCGCCTGTCATTTTTGGTCGTTACGGGTCGTCAGAACCCCGAAAGTCTGACCACCCAGTCTTACCAAGGGTTATGAGTATTACCCAGTAAATGGGTTGTGGAAGTCAAATAGGCAGTCGCTCCATGTGAAATCCCCAGTATTTCGGTTAGACTAGAAGCCGACCCCATATCATGTGTAAAATCAATTGAAATTGTATAATATTATGTGTAAAGAGTATATACAATTGAAATGGTAATATGTGTAAAGAGTACAAAGAATTGAAATTCTTTTATCGGTTTAAAAAGGTCCTTGCTTGGAATAATTTACATTTGTGTTGCAGTAACCGTTTTTACCAGTGGAATTTCCTGTTTCAAACTACAACGACAACAACATTCCGATACAATGGTCCTGTTGAGTTTCCTTATCTACAAGACGTTTCCTATTGAATCGTTTTCAACTTTTTATTATTTTTGCTGGAAAGTCTTGTATTTCTTTCAGTTGTCATTTTCCTCTATTTTCAGCCCCGCTGAAATGTACCAAGTAAATCGTTCAAAATGAAGTTTAAATACATTTAGTTCATCTTACACAATTGTGAAATGGAACGGGCAATATCGATTCTACTTTATCCATTTTTAGATAGTATTCACAATTACGTTGCAACAAAAAACGTGCCAACTTCTCTGTAATCTTGTACGATTAAGAACACGCTTATGGTGTAACGTGTGTTCCGAGAGGACAGCAAATGCTTTGACAACTATCTATTTGACGTTTCAATATAACTTATAATTATTTTTTCCGTGGTGCATCCATCTGGTTCATTCTATTCTTTTTTCGTCAATTCTTGGGTGTGGTGATTTTGTAGTTTGGTTTTCGACCTTTTATCGGTGACCCGGTATTTTTTCGATAGTAATGGAATCAAAGAAAAGAGAGCGCGCTGCTTATTTCAATACTGCTGAAGTAGTATTGCTCGTTCGCCTAGTCGACAAGCACAAACATATAGTGGAAAAGTAAGAAGACTAATGCGAACACTAATAAAGATAAAGATGCGGCTTGGAAGAAATTTGAGAGTTCTTTTAACTCATGTGGACTCGACATGTATACGCATATGAAAGACATTCAAAGTAAAGTACGAAGGCTTAAAAATGAAATACTGTGAGTCTACGGGTTGAGATATGTGAGGAAAAGGGAAGCCTTGCTAGTCGGAGCGCTTATTTAATTTATGAAGTGGAGGGCTTATTTAACCTCTTAAATAAGCCTTCACATGGTGAATGTATTTGAAGCAAATGGTTTCATACCAACCGGATATTTTGCTGAATTATTCAACACTTCATAATAAACCGTTTGCTGTGCACTCTACGCTGAGAAGGTTGCATCACCGAAGCTCAGCAAACAACAACGTCATAAATTAATGAAATTTTCACCATTTTATAAAAAAAGTGAGGTTTAGTTTCTTCTTTTCACAAAGTAAATTAATACTTAACCTATAACCTCATTATGTAACCCATATTAACTAAAGCCAAATAAAATGTGACATACATATGTAAACAAACAACCACATAGTAAAATCACTTATTTTGGAAAGTCATGAATGAAGCTTAATGTTTGTGGTGAAATAAATCTACTTGCCATTTATTTTTAACATTTATTTTATTTTGTCATGTGAACAAAATTAAACAAATTGTTTCTAAGTTCCTTGATTCCATAGTATTGCACATCTTATTTGGCGGAAGAAGTTATTTTAAATAATCGTAGCGATTTGTTACATAAAATGTAAAATATACCAAATAAATTCTGTGGTTTCGCCTTCTTCCCATGGGTACCCATGGGAAGAAGGCGTGAGTTTATGTATGTGTTTATATTATTTTTTTATTATCACTTGATTCTACTTTTAGAACAGAACTATTAGATTAACTCGAATTTAAGCAATGCCATAAACTGGCCCGGTAACGCGCATGATGCGTGTCTAACAAAAGCGACGATAAAATATATTTTTGTTTCATGAAGTGCGATGCGAGTACGTGACGATACGTCAGTGTGCCGCGCAAAACTGCGATCTTTGTGGTTAGTGTCGTTTAAACAAATAGAGTCGTACCGCGAGTTCACAGCAGTACGACTCTTAACGTACCTATCCACTTTTGAACGCTTATTGTACATCACCCTATATCGATGCCGATCTGATAATCTGTTAAGCTGCGATCGTGAGAGATACACCTAATTTACGGGTATTTACAGTACAATTAGTGGACTCGGGTCAGGCCTGATTACGTGGAAATAAATTGATGTGGAGAATATACCAATTCAGCTCAGCGAGTCGGGATTATAGATATCTACAAGTATTAATGAGGGTGATTTGGCGTGGCCGTTACAATTTATTGGTGTTTTCCGCTTGTTCTCTTTCTTGTGTTTTCGTTTCTTACGCATAAGGTTTTATTAGGGCAGGTAGAATTATGTGGGTATCATGTAGGCGTTTCATGTACTGTAATGGAGTAATTTTTCATGGAGATCAATGAGTCGGATGTTTTTCAATTGGTTTTACGTTACTTAAGTCTAAATATACTAAGTTCTTATAATAACGCCGGCAATGATGGTTACCAATCATAAGATAGCATTAAGCAATAAAAAACATCATGTTAAAATTACGTATTTTCCTATCATACCATATTTCACCTTACACGTACCTTTCTGCCTGCAGCAGTCTCAAACTGTTACACACGTACCACATAATATTCCAATACAATAGTAGGTACCTATTATTTCAACGGGTTCACATCTAGATTGAATCTTATACCATTTTTATCATTTCCATGACGTAATTTTAAACTTGGAATGTATGACGTCACTATAACATTGATTTTTGGAAGTGAAATTTTAAATGCACGTCCATTTTGATCGATTTTACACATGTCGTACAAAGGCAGTCGAAGAAAAGGCTCGCAGTATGGTGAGTATTGATCTGCCTGCCATATTGGTCTAGACGGGAAATGAGATAGAGAGGACCAATTTGAAACAGCTCCTTTAACGTCACAGCGTGTACGGTGCACAGGATATGTGATAATGCTGTACTTAAAATAACATGAACGGCTTGGAATTTGTATGCAGTTTGCTAACATTTAGGTACACTGTTTTTGGCCAAAGAAAAATAGACATTATTTCAACATTTACACTGTTTTGGACTGTGGTTAAAATGATTAAATTAATTGAGTTTACATTTTTAAAACATGAAGTAAAAAGCCTAAGTAATTCCTGAACTACCACTATTTTCTCCGTACGTAACGTCGTACAAAACGTGCTGAAAACAGGATAATTATGGAGACGGGGCAAAAGCTCAAGTTAATAACGAATACTGCAGACATCCAGTCCCTGCACAAAATACAGTCAACCTATATCACTTCAAACACAAAATCAAATAGAAATCAATACCTACATTCGTTCACAGTTGACAATAGTCATACAGTGGTGGAACTGTATTGAGCAATCATGATGTGACACGTCCCGTGCCCGCCCGTTTCTCATTTTCTCACGACTCGACGTCGACGTCGTATACTCTCGCCGTAGAATGTTGCCTTCGTCTCGTACGAACGTGATATTGTTACCGACGCAGCGCACTTTTACACGAGCTTTTGAAGAGTGAATTTTGTGTAAAATTGCGCAGATTCAAATTGTAAGGGTTTCATTTTATTGTTATTGTGTGTTTTGTTTTTGTAATGGATTTTGGGTAAGGGTATTATAATGTGCTTTGGGTGCCAGTGTTACAAGTGTCTCAGTTAGTTTTAATCATGATCTGGCAGTTTAAGTAATTTACGTGGACTACCCAAATGTCCTTTCTTTAGTATTTTTCTTAGAATCGTTCACCAGTCAACTATTTTAATATTTGATTAACGTGTAAAAGAGTTTGTTAAAACCTACCTACTTAGAAAATCATTTATCATTTATGGGTAATAATCCTACCTATGACTAATAATTGTTGCGTCGATCTTATGGTCTATATGTTTGATTTTATCATCAAACCTTGTTATCCCGAAGGTTTGAGTAGAGGAGTACCTAAAGTACACCCACATTTTGCTAGTTATGTTTAAGTCCCATGTAACAGGGGGCGAGCGTATTCCCATCAACCCGGCACAAATCCAGAATCCGGGCTGCTACTGATAAAAAACTCAAAAATACTTGGTTCGTCCTGGGATAACATATTATTCGAACCCAGGACTTTATAAATATATATATATTTATACGTTATTACCAGTCGACACCGATGCGGAGGATTTTTTATGTTAATAGTTTTAGTCAGGTTAGTGTATTTATATTTGAATAGTTTGTTAGTAAATGTTGTTTATTATTTTTTGACTATTAATGCTGAAGTAGTAACAATGTTAACATTACTGATTATTATAATTTCATCCCATCGTATGATTCAGTAAACTTTTATCGTTGAATATGTAATAAAATCCATATTTCTCAATAGCGCGGAATTGTTACCAATTTACAATGTTCGCACTTTTGCACTGTACATTTCACCGCGACGACGTGACGCTTGTGTAAGATTGCGCAGTATCCTGTTTTTATTTAAAATTCATTTTATGGTTACGTTTGTATGCAAATGCGTGGATTTAAACGTTGACGAAGTTCCACCTTTAGAGTTACAAACACTGGTTTTTTGCACTTGCTCTGAACAAATGAACTATTTCCAAGTACATAGATTTCAAACCACGGCTTATACAGCAAAAAAACTTTCAAATTATTATTTTCTTATTCATTAATCTGTAACCAGCTTTATTTTATCCCTAAAACTGAAATTCTAATCCGTTACCCATCGAAATTTTTTCGTGACTTATTTCTTATAAAACGCTTTTTATTCGGTGTTAAAAAGACTAATCGGATTCCGAATGGATTAGCTTGTCGCTATAAATCTTTTTACGGAACACTGTAAGCTTATTTGCATGGTTTAAATTTGGATAATACTAGCGGAATGAGTAATGAGCACTTAAAATAAATTGGATATTATGGAAACCTACTTTTGGTGTTTCAAAAAGTAAATAAGAGAACCAACAGCTTTCATTGCTGTATTACGGGTGTCCTTACTGTATTTATTAAAACTAGGTGAATAACAACATCAAGAGAAGGTCATTTGTAAGTGCCAAAATAAACGCCCCCAAAACATTATATGTTCCAACTTTAGAATCATTTGGGTGGCTTTAGAATCAATTGTCGTCAAGCCGTCAATGTCGCAATTCGATTTTCGAACAAATTCCTTTTCCACATAGCGGGCGTATCATATTTTCAATCAAATGTGACAATAGTTAGTTTAAAAGTAAATAGGTGCATGTTAAAATCAAGGCGAGGTTGCAGTACTTTAAAACTTTCTTCAACCTCTGTAAATCCATATAATGTGATTGATGCGCAAAAATATTTTTTTTTAGGAACATGATCTCTTGCGGTCAAGCGCTGTGTAAAGACAGAAACGTGAATACGACACTAAATCGCTGTTTAAAACGTGTAACCTTGAAGAGATTTCATCATGAAACCATGTAAAAGTTATATCAAAAGATGAGGCTTCTTGTTTTTGAGACATGTTGAGAACACATTTTATAATTTAGTTATTACTTTTTAAATATACACAAAAGCCAGCAATAATATGACTCGTTGTGAATCTGAGTTTAATTTGCGTATTTGGAAAGGTAATGGTGTGTAAGTACGTGTGTTCTTATAAAATTTTATTTATAGACGAACAGAAAAACTTATTATTATTTCGGTTTGTGAGCAATCGGATATAGTTATGTGCGGTCCTGGGTTTCACCGCAGCAATCTGTACAGCAGTCCAGAGTCCTTTCACCGGCCCTGCAAGAAGAAAAGTTACTTAATTGATTCATTAATTCATGATTTTGCTGCAAATTGTGATATAAACAAGCATTTAATAATGCTTTATCAGATTCGTCTAGGTGAAATTGATTATGCTCCTGACCCACCCCGCCGCGTCGCATTGGCCGCTTGCGCTGTTACTTCGTTTTAGATTATCGTACTTTCTGCCTTTTTTCCTTTTGCTTGGCTCCTAAGGGTTGTACCGTGGTGTTAAATAGCCTATAACCTTTCTCAAAAATTGCAAAAAGAGCTATTTTAACTCCGACTGGTAAAAACAAAGTTCACTCATACTCTTGGAAAAGGGATGATCCTCCGACCAGATGGATGTCGTATCTGGTGGGCAACTACCCGATGATTGTTGTCGGGAAGTTGTATATATGCTAGCAGCGCGGTAAACTCTGATTGCGCGATGCAGGATTTGTGTGACGTCAGTGTGATGCGTTTTTTGCATGTGGCGGTGTAGATGCCGCCACAAACGTATCTACTTTTTGTTTTTTGTCTTAAATATTGGTAGTGAGTCTGTCGACTCAGTAACATTATTTAAGACATAAGTGCAATTACTTACTAACTTTGACACCCTCTAAATCACCTCATCAAATTATTTGCAGACGATATTTCTATATTAATCAAGTGTGAAAATGTAAATAACCCTAGTCTACAAATACAAGATACCCTCCAAACTGTAGATAATTGGCTCCAGATCCACAACTTGGAAATTAATAGCAGTAAAACTAAAATAATACAATTTAGATCATACAAAAAATCACCTCTCAATCTAACAACCACATTCAGGAACTCGCAAATAGAAGAAGTTAATACATTTAGCATACTTGGCATAAATATTGACACACATTAATTGGAAGTCCAACATAGAACATATAAAAACAAAACTCTCCAGATTCTCTTACGCTCTTTTTCAAATTAAGCAAGCACTAACACACAAACAGCTATGGCTGCTTACTACGCATACGCAAACTCATGGCTGCGATATGGCGTCATGCTATGGGGAAATAGTGTTAACGTAGATGAACTATTCATAATGCAAAAGAAGTGTATAAGAATTCTGGCCCAAATAGATAACACGGAAAGCTGCAAACCATATTTTATAAAATTCCAAATTCTAACTCTGCCGTCAATAAACATCCTTGACATTTGCGTATTTGTTTTTAAAAATATCGGCAAGTTCATTAGAGTAGAAGATACGCATAACTTCAACACTCGCCAAAAAAAGAGTTTAAAAATGTTAAGTGATAGCCCGTATTATATGGCAATAAAAATTTATAATAAGTTGCCCAACATGTTTAAAACTGAAAAATCTGTAATACTATTCCAAAAAAGACTAAAACTATACCTAATCCAAAAATGTTTCTACTCAGTAAAAGAAAATTTAGAGTCTAGCTTAAAATAACGTGTTTCTCTCATGTACAAAAGTGGCGATCTGTCCTATACAAACAATAAGATTAAGTCTATCCTATTTAACTTCTTAATATAATTTTAATTCGCACTACCTGAAGAGGATGACATAAATATTGCTGTTTTTTTATTAGACTCATTGACTTTTAATTTTGACATACACGACAACTATAATTTATCAAACGAAGTGTACTAATAGAAGGAAATAATTATGTTATTATAATGTTTAATGCATGCGAATTTAGGATGATAAGGGCAGGCGAATGATAAAATTGCAATGCTTGTAAAAGGCTGCTAAGTCATAAGTGCTATCATAAAATAACATCAGCATTGTACACTTAGTTCGCAATAAATTTTTGACTTTGCATTTGACTTTGACCTGGGAGGTGCTTTTGAAAAAACTAAAAGAGCCATTTTTTATTATTTTCTGAGGATAATATTGCCAAGTTTCAAGTTTATTACCTAAGAGTCTTCCAATCTTGCCTGGTGGGAAGCGATACCTGGGGTTCTCTAACAAAGCCCTTTTGAAGCAGTCACTGCGTCTTTAGGGTTTATAATGTCAATGAACGAAGTGTCACTTTAATTTTCAAGAATAAATGAAAATAAAGTCGCCTCGCTGCACTTGCAGCCACTTAGCCACTTTGAGGAGTGGTTTGAGAGGCGCCATGGCGTCCTTACGTTCCGCCTAACACAGGTCCTCATTGGACACGGTTGTGTCGGGAGGTTCCTGTTTAGCAATAGGCGAGAGGAAACGGCCGGGTGTGACCATTGTATGGATCGCCCGGAGGACACGGTGGAGCAAACGGTGGCGGTTTGCCCGGCTTGAGCGGAGCCCCACCGTGTCCTCACGGAGGCGATCGGCGGCGGCGATCTCTCGCGTCCGGCCCTGGTCCAGGCCATGGTACGGAGCGAGAGCGAATGGAAAGCCATCACCTCGCCAATGGGATGCCCGCCATGGATGCCAGCCAGGATGGCGGGCCATGAACAGTTGACCACTGTAAGGTACTTAACCAGATAGGTACTGTGTTCCATTTTCCGTACGGTTATCCATTCATAATAACCCTCTGAATAAATTGGCTGTGTTGGTGTGACATACGGATGGACAGACGGACAGGACGAAATGATAAGAGTAGATATAAATATAGTGTAAAAAAACTGTATAAACTTCCCCCCGCCCCCACAGGGGAGAATTTTGAAAAATCGTTTGGGATGTTTCCATAATTTAAATTACCAATACCACTATACAAATTTTTGGTTAAGAGCGTTCATCCCACGCGGGCTGGCAACGTCTTATTTATTACTTTAAAAAAAAACTCGAGTCAATCCTCAAGATCGTGTATAAGTTTGTATGCAATTTTTTACAGTTATTTTTGTATTTACTCAAAAATTGACTTATTATCAATTATCATCTATTAGCGACTATAACGAAATCTATTAGCGAAAATAAGAATTACTTTTATTTAAGATTAAAGTCGTTGGTATTAATTATTATTTTTTAGTTGCCCGCCCGCGTTGGATGAAATATCTTAATCAATCCATGCAGTAAAAATCCTCCCTTCAACATTTGATAACCCCAGTGTCCTTCAGGCGACAATTTTCGAAAAACCCTAATTCACCGTATCCTTTATTTTTGGTCTCTGACCAAATATATAGTGTATAATAGAAAATTCTTTGATACAAACTTTGCATCCCCTTATAGTTTACTCAAATATGTATTCGTGTCAAGTTTCAAGTTTATTAACTCAAGGAATCAGATTTTTTAGAAAAACAAAATCCTTTTTTTTGTTTGTATGTTTGGCATCTCGCAGGTCAACCTATGCGGTTGTCGTCTGCTTAAACGGACTTGCCTGTGGATTCCCTAATAAATTAAGGCCTCCAGCCAGGACTTAAACTTATATACTAACTAAAACTAAGCGACAACGCTAAGGGCACCCCCTGTGGGGTACGAACCTCGGCTTAGGGCGTCGCTGGAAGAGGGCAGCAAATGACTAGCTGGATCAGGATTGGTATTAATTAGGGACGAATTTAAAGCTACAGGCTCAGCGGCGCGGGCTGGCTCGAGCAAGGGTCGGGAGGGGCGTCGATTTGGCCGTCGCGGCGGGCCTCGGCGGCGAGGGCGGTAGGACGGCGATCGGGTTTTGGGCTTCTGTAGCGTGCTAGTGGCCTTACTACTCTCCTGGAGGAGGGTAGTGGCGTCGTCGGGGTCGATTAAAGTATGCCTTGGTCGGCGAATACTGCTAATGCGAGAGGGAGTGTAGCGGGCGGCCGCTGTAATCAGGGGGTTAGAATGTTTAATGCCGCAGTCGAAGAAACGCTTTGATAAGCGTTTCATGAACTGTTTTATGGTTGGCATTTTGAGGTCGACGTGAAGATCTATATTACGGACATAGAAGGGGGCACCCGTGACCCTTCTGAGGAAACGGTTTTGGAGGGTCTGCATCTTATGGAGATGACGTGGGTGAGCGTGCGCAAATACAACGCAGGCATAGGTCATGATGGGACGGATGACTGCGGTATAGATGCGGAGCTTGCATTTGAGGGACAGTTTGCTACGGGCTGTCAGTACGAATTGGAGCCTGCTAAGAGCGAAGGAGGCGCGCGCGCGAACCGCCTTAATATGAGCCTTAAAGGTAAGGTTCTCATCGAGGATCACGCCTAGGTATTTGGCTTGCTTCTCCCAAGGGATTGGCTTGCCGTACATAGTGATCGGGCTGGTAAAACAAAATCCTCCCTTCTCATCCCCTTAAATACCAAATTTCCTAAAACCCCTTCTTAGCGGATGCCTACGTCATTATATATATCTATGTGTACATATATCTATGTGCCACATTTCAACCCAATTCGTTTTTTAATTGTCAACACATAGCTCAAACCTCTGTTTGAGCTATGTGTTGACAGATCAGTCAGTCAGTCACGGTTTCCTTTTATTTAGGTAGATTTTAAGTAAGTTATTCCACTATATCTACGTAAGCATTTTTTACATAAAGATTCTTCATCATAATCATCATTTCAGCCGAAAAACGTCCACTGCTGGGTTCAGGCTTACCCCAAGCGTCGCCACAGCGACCGATTCTGTGCTTCTCTCATCGTTCCACTTTGTTCAAATAAGGTTCTTCAAAAGCAAATTGCAAGGTTGTAAGGAGCCGAAAATTATAAGATGAAATACTTTTCGATTCATCACAGAGGTTAGTCCTTTGTAAAAGTTGATCATAATTATTACTTATTAATACTCCCTGAAATGTAATGATTTCAATGTCTACCGGGACAATAGATGCTGGGTTTGTTTTAGTAGATTCTTTTATATTTTGTGAATGTGAGAACGTTGTAGGCCTTCTAGACTGTAGATTTGTAGAAAATTTTGTGTGGTACTTGTTGACATGCAGGCCTACACTGTCCTCCAATACCTATTAACACTGTAGTTGGACAACATTGTGAAAGGCAATTATTTTTTAAAGAGTCACCGTGGAGTTTCTTGCCAGCTCTTTTCCATAAAAAACAACTAATGTGAAAATAAAAGTTTTTTTTTGTGTTCCCCGTACTGTGACCATCAAACCATGTACCAAACAGATGACCAACTGCAACCAGATTTGCATGAAGAATAATAATATAGAGCCTCCATGAATTTTGGTAATACGATATTTATAGTCTGTTCCAAAAGTATCTGATGAAAATGTAAAAAAATGAAGCAGAAAACGTACCTGTAGATGCCGATTTGAAATGCTACTTACAAAGTGCTTTGATTTGAATAATTGAATACTAAAGCCCTCAGAATTCTAATTAATATCACCTTAAGAGTGATTTTCATTTGACGATTGAGGTTGATCATTTTTAAATTCTAATTTAATAAAGTTAATGAAACAATTATTGTCGGTAAAAGTCGTGAGATCTATAGTTGAAACATTCTAAATATAGATGAATGTACTAATTACAGATGAATGAACTAATTTCCTTTAGTTTGCGATTGATTGCGTAAGAATTTAACCTGAACAGGGTTTGTTTATACTTTCAGCAGATTTTTTTGGTCCGACCATAATAAGCGCTCGTCCTCTGCACCCTGCATGGGCGTTTTCCACCTGTTCATGGCTTTTATCACGGTGTGTTTTCATATTATACCGTAGATATTAGATGAGATAGCAAAATTGTGTAATCTTCACTTTCTTAGTGCTCATATACACGACCGGCACGTTGCCAACGGCAAAGGCAACTGCAAACTTTGACACTCGTCTGCGGCAGCCGTGGACGCGTCAACGGCAGTTGCCTTCGTCGTTGGCAACGTGCCACTCGTGTATATAACACTTCAGAAGCCCTGCGTTCAATATTAGACTTAAAAATGCATGCTGCGACAATTTATTTAACACAGACAGTATTTATTTAATTAATAGAGTGGTACCCTTATGTGGGCTGTTAAATAGTCTGTGTATCTTTTTATCCTATTGTTGAAATCGTAATTGCTTTACCAGCCTAAGGTGTCTTTATTTGGTTTCAAAACCAATGTGACAGTTAGAATTCAAGATTCGAGAACAGTCAGAATTGGGAATGTTCTAAATTCGGACGGACAGAGTTCGGATCTATTGCATAACTTCTCAAACAAATAGCTATAGCTACTTCAGACGGCATTTCTCGTATGCGGATCGGATGCAGTTCAGACCGCTCTGAAGCTCCATTTACACGGTGCAAGTTTATTGCCTGTGGCACACCATAAACTGACGCAACAATTGACTGGCACCGTTTAAATAACACGTAGAATTGTTGCACGATACAGGGAAGTTAGTTGCCGTTCAAAACTGGTGTAGTAACTTTTTAAAGTAATTTGAAATGAGAGTACCCAAATGTTGATTAAGTTTTTCTATATATTTAAACTCATAAATTTTTGTTTCTTCTATTCCGTGTTTTTTTTGTTTGATTTTTTGTTGGAAATGCTGTAAAGATTGCACCTGCAGCAATCTTTACAGCATTTACAACCTAAACTCTTTTCTCTGAAAGTATAGAATGATTTTGTTGAATAATTGAAATCAGAATCTGAGATAATGATCAAGTTTTGCAAAAACATATTCGTATAAATTTCATTGCAATATTTTTTTAGGACTTATTTATTACAAATAGTCCACTCAAAATTTAACTTAAAATGCATTACGAAAATCTTAATAAATGAGTTAGTGACGATGAAATGTTAATTATCAGAGAATATGAATTCATGTATACCTATCTACTGTTTTATTTTGTGAGTTAACGACCAAACCCAATAAACGTAAATATCTCCAATTTTGGCGTACTAGAGATAGACAAACCCAATAATCTCTGGTTTTAACGTCCCAATAATGACAAAGTTTGCGACCTTATAACGTGTTGACAGCTATTTATTTGGCCGGGGCAAATAGAGTTGTACTGTCTATCATCAGTAGCGATCCGTCTTAGGTTATTGGATTTTGCCGTAAGCGTCTGTTGCACAATGTCTGACCAACACTCAATATTCGAAATTCTGTTAATAAACGCTACATGATTATGCAGTTAACTGTATCTGGTTCAAACCGCATAAATGTTCATTTTCTCCGTTTCTTTAGCAGCACCTTTTAAACCCCTTCACTACAAAGGCAAGTTCCAAAATAAACTAAAAGCCCGTTCCGCAGTGGACCAGAATATAATAATCTGCTGTCAGCATCAAATTTAATTTTGGGATTATGCCGAGTGACCTGGAAGCGTATTCTTAAACATAACAGTGAGAGCGTATTCTTAAACATAATAGAGAGAGAAACAAGAGCGCTGGGAACATAATTGACAGCGTCACGTGGATAAGCAGCGTTCTTGGAATACTTTACTTTAACCATACTTTACTTGAGAGCACTACTGGTTCCTATTTCGTAAAGTTTTCTTGACAAGGTGACAAAAGAAAATGTTTGAAAATATTGGTGAAATTGTTGAGTGAAAGTTTTGTCAAACTCGGACGTTTAACAGCAGGTCAACCGAGAACCCATAAGGCGGCCTTTTATTCAAGTTTTTCAGTAACCGTGTTGTTTCAGTATGGGATGTATGGTACAACGGTTTCCTTACGGTACGGCGGCAGCGTAGAAAACCAAGCCGTTCCAAAGTGATCCATACAATAGTTTTTTACGTCAAGAAAAACGTGTACACGTACAAAGGGCCTTATTGTGCAGAAATAATTCAAAACAAAAATGCAAAAGAGCAAAAACTGTAAATCTAATACTAGGCTTTTATTTAAATTTAACGTAGAAGTAGAACGCAACACATCTACACGATGTCCTTATATTTCTTTCAACAAAAACACACTTCGGCTAAACTTTATCGAAAGATAGGATCCGGTTAAAAAATCGCTGCTTCTGATCGAATATCCGAACGAAATAGGGCGCCGATGCCGATCAACGTCACTCACTCTCGGCGAAGTGATCTATCCCATGTGATGAGCTAAGACAGTCTTCCCCGGTAACTACCCCGCTTTTATCCGACATTTTTCATGGAAACAGGCGGAAATAAAAATTATATGACGTTAAACAGCCAGTCACTTTGAAGCCTGCTTATTTCTAACTTATTTTATACTAGTAGAGTAGTTACCTATGTATATCTAGTTTTATTTATATCCCTAGTTTTATGTTTGAAAACGTAGTTGGAAATGAAATTAATGCAGCTTTGAAACATGTGTAACGAGTTGTTCATATTAGTTCTGATGTTTGTGAGTTTGTAAATTAGAAATTGAGTTTGTTTGCGCTTTCTGTGATGTAAAAAGAGAAAATTGTTTCTTATTCGTTTATATAATGGTAGGAATTGAGGTGGTGAAAAAGCTAAAGTGTTTATTTTTTTACTGGAATACGGTTAACCATCGTAGCATGGTACTATTCAAACACGACGATTTTGGACTTTTTTGAACAAAATTCTCTGCAGTTTTTACTGTTGAAAAGAAGATATATGCTTGAAGTGAGACTAAAAATACGAGTAAGAAAGAGATTTTGTAAATATTCCATTACCTTGGGTAAAGTTAGAACCCTAAGACCAATGACATAATTGTGTATTGAACAATAACATCACGCAAATCCTTTATAAAATGGATTAGGTAGAGGTGTTTTGAACAATAATATTCAGAAATAAATATGCTTAATACGATCCACCTTCTACAGTGTTTCATCAGAATCAAATAACTTAGTAAATTATGATACTTACGGCAAATTCTCAGCTATCCAAGAGCAAAAGCAGTTCACCTTCATCCCGATAGCCACGTGGTCACCGTCACTCTCCACCCCGCCGACTGTCACAGCCACCAGTTGTCCTTGACGCACAGCCGGCGCCCCTGAGTCGTCCTGTGTAAAATAATTATAAGTACTTAGAAATTATAAGAGGAGCTGTGCCTAAGTAATAACAGTCATACGATCCGATTGAAGGTTAAGCTACGCTTGCTGAGGTAAGTCCGTGGATGGGTCACCATCCTTAACATACCGAGACTCCTACGTGCTTCGGAAAACACGTTAAGCCGTTAAGGTTTGACTGGGTCAAACCTTAACGACTGTCAAACTTTTTGGGCTTCTGACAAGCCCAAAAAGTTTGACAACTAGTCTTACGGGTATCGTGTTACCTAGTACCTTGGCTGAGGAGGTGACTTAGGCAGTCGCTCCATGTAAAATAATGGTATTCAGCTTCATATAAGAAAAGACCAGAAAAGAGTTTAAAGTTCACATATCCTAGAAAATGAAGGATTCTCCGTCTAGACGGGTGTCGTGTCTGGTCGGCAACTGCCCGACGATTGATGTCAGGACGTTGTATACAGGATAAGCTTTTAACCAATGCGCAAAATTCAGCACATGATTCTAAACCCCTTTTCTTGGAATTTTTTCTTCGGTCATAAAAAAAAAGCTGTTCCAGTACATTTTGACTGCGTAGGTATTATATTTTTCTGAGAAACAGCAGTTTTTCCTTTTGATAACCGTCGAAAAATGTCTATGCTAGGGGATCTAGAGTCATGTGCTGTGAATTCATGGTTGCAGTTTGCGCACTGCTTAATTTTTATTCCTGTATATGCTGGTTGCGCGATAAACTCTGCTTGCGCGATGCAGGATTTTACGTGACGTCAGTGTGATGCGTAAATCCCATGTGGCGGTGCACTTTCCGCCACAACTGGAAGCTGACCCCAACATAGTTGCTAGGCAAATGATAATGATTATTGAATATTGGCATATCAATCAGAAAGTATTGCGTTTTTTTTTTCATGTATGAGTGACTAGCCAGTTTTAGTCTATTTTGAAAATACGATAATTTGTAAGTAAAAATAGGTACGTTCCAATTTCAAAATTTCTCTCCACATTGATTTCGAGCTAATTTAAATGATCTGTCGGTGTTTTCGCGCTATGATATTTTACGATTTCAAGGGTCGCCTGAAACCGGATGAATCATACGAGAGACATCAAATGGCATTCATGGATGAAGGCCCTTCTAAGGCAAGCGTGTATCGTTGGTATAACGAATTCAAGCGCGGTGGACCCACTTTGGGGGATGATGAAAGAAATGGTCTCTCTTTAACGGCTGTTACGGAAGAAAACGTGCTTCCAAATGAAAAAATTGCGCGCGTTTGGAGTGCGGCGGAGGGTGACCCAGGAGTTTGACCGGTGTGCTCACTGATCAAACTGACCTAGAGCCCTGTGACTTTCTTTTATTACCGAAAATAAAAAATTTGCTAAAAGTTATACAATTTTCGTCGCCGGAAGATGCCCTGTCAGCCTTCGAGCAGGCTGTAAACGAGGTGTCTACGGCGGACTGGAAAAAGTGTTTCGAAAATTGGTTCAAACGCATGGAACTTTGTGTAGAGGTTAGTGGAGAATACTTTGAAAAGACTAGTGGAGAATACTTTGAAAAGATTTAAAAAAAAAACCGGAACATTTATTTTTATGTTCGCAAAACGCTCTTAGTGTCCCACGTACTGTGAAGTTTATGCCTACCGCTCAAGTAAGGTGCAGTTTACATTGTATACTCGCTGATGATCAAAGAGCTGCAGTCATACGAGTATAAAAAGTAGTACTTTTGCCACGTGTAAAGCAGGAAATTCACGATCAAATTTGAAAGACGAAAAACCATTAATAAGTCATAGTAATGTAACTCTTATCTCATTGTAGTAATTAATTAATTTATTTCGGATTTATTTCAAACAGTTACACGACTGTATCGTGTAACTGTTTGAAATAAATCCGAAATAATTAACTATTTCACAAAATTTTAGCGACAGATTGAATAAATGTGTAAAACCAACGAAATTTTCCACAAATTATAAAAACAACATAAAAAATGAATGCGATGCGATGTGCACTTACAATTAGAAAGGTACAATGAAATTACAAATTGCGTTAATGTTAAAATTAAAAAGGCATGCAAATAAAGAAGAAAACAAGAAATTATAAAAATACAGTCTAAGAGTAAAAAATTACGGAGCAATATCCAAAATAGTTTCCCGAACAAGGCCTCAAAATTTTCCCGTAGACAAAAAAAGCAGTTGTCAATATTTGGACAGAGATTGATAAATTGACTAGTAACGTGACGTAGGGGTGCTCGTAAGTCTATGTTCGTGCGATTAAAAGTGGAAAATAGAGGTCGTGCGCGCCCCCCACGGCTTATGCTTTTTCTAGGTACTACGTAGCTAATCTTTTTTAGTAATATCCATAGAATCACATGTGCTATTACACAAATCAAAACCAATACTTCTGGCTTTAAATAAAACAAATTATTAATTTAATAATTAATTCTCTTTCATACCTTACCTTACCGTGATAAGAGTTACATTGCAATGAAACACTACCTAATGGTTTTACGTCGATCTTGAATGTCTAACAGTTGTCGGTCTGTTGAACGAAATGTCTAACTCACTGCCATTTTAGCCCACATATTCCGAGTTTTATGTAAGAAAGAAAGAAACACTTACATCGCTTACATAATGGTCATCAGCTGCATAACAGACGACTTCATGTGTATCTGTTAAAACATGCAAAAATTTGTAAAGTTCCTGTAAAACATTCTTTTCGCTGTTTTAGAGCGACTACATGAGTTTTTAGAAAAAAAATTGAATGATTTGTAAATTGCACGAGTATTTTAAATTATTATTGTAATTATTATCGTGTTTCGAATCTTTCCCATTATCGACATGACTATTATTGACATTTATGTTTTTTTTTTGCATTGCTATAATTACTTTTATTTAAATAATATAATTTTAACGCATTATGTGTTTAATGACTGCATGATTGTGATCAATAATTAGTATAAAAATATTTCTAACCTAATTTTGCACGCCGAAATGAAAGGCAGAATTAGAGAACATTTTTTTTATTAAGTGTCGTTTTGCATCCTCGTCAAATTCAAGGAAGTTACTATGCGAATGATTCTCGACACGAATCAATAATAAAATTAGTTTTTTTTTTGTTTTTCTAATTTTCGGAAATCGACTTGTATGGAACGCGCATGTTAAAACGCGGCCCGCCGGCCCGTGTGATACCGCACTGTAACTGACCTGATAAGCGACATAGCTGTGCGACATTGCCTACCGCATACGCAGCGGGGCGATTCTGTTCTTTGCAAGTGGTTTATTCTGAAACACTGTCAAACTTAAATAACAAAAAAAAAACAAGTATGCATTAATTATTGAGCAAGTATCGTAATTTTATTTGATTATTTATGTATTTCATAACAGCCTCCTAAAATTTGACGAGGATGCAAAACGACACTTTGTATAGTTTTGACACTGAGGGCTTTTGAACTGTGTTTTAAAGTGCTGATCACGTTTAGGGCGAATTTCACCAATGAAGCAGAACGCGTTCAGCACATCTAAAACGCGTTCAAGAGCTGTCAGTGTGAATCTTTTACCATGACCTCATGTTCAGCAGAGCGTTCGACCAGTAGACCAACGAAGCAGTCAATATTTATTTATTTATTTATTAGTACATCACGCACACGAATGTTCAGAGGCGGACTTAATGCCATAGTCATTTTCTACCAGTCAACCTTTGGGTGATGCAGAGACAAGCAGTGGTAGGTGCAATTTATAAAAACATTGAGCAATAAATATTTCCAAATGTACAGATACGCATAAATCTATTAAAACTATAAATATATTACATATAAACCTAATTATATATTAATATTATAAGCACAAATAATTATATTCACAAAACAAAAAAGACAAACAATGAGAAAACATTACTCTTAAGATGATACTGCCAGCTTCTTGCGAATGTGTTCACGAACTTTGACTTTTAAAAGATTATCTTTTGGTTGGTTGTCACCCTGATTTCTTTGGGGAGTGCATTCCACAGAGAGATAGACTGAATGAAGAAGGAAGAGTGAGTGAAGTCTGTGCGGTGAGTGGGACATTGAAGAGGACGATTGTGTGATGAACGAAGATTTCTATTGTGGTTGGCGCAAATGTACTGAAAGTGGGGGGCTAGATAACCAGGGGAAGAGGTAGAAACAAGAAATGAACATTAGGTAGTTAGCGCCTTTTGCTATCTGCGTCAGGTGTCATACGTCAGGTATGAGCAACCACTTTAGAAGCAACCGATGCGCAGAGACATGGTCATATTTACTCAGATTGAAATAGAATCGAATGCAGTTATTGTGAAGCCGGTCAAGTTTGTCGAGGAGATCTGCATTCAGGTCGTAATAACACACATCACCATAATCAATGATAGGGAAACCTAAGGACTGCACAAGCATTGTCTTAGTACTCGATGGTAATAAATTTTTCAATCGATACAGAGATCGCAACGTTCCGGTAACCTAGCTTACCGGGGCGACTTGAGTACGCCAGTTCAGGGTACTATCAATATAGAACTTCTGCAATTGTGTCTCAGTGGGAGCAGTGGTGGCTCAGTGATAACGGCCCCGACTTACGAGTTGTAGCTCCTGGGTTCGAATCCAGGCAGGCACTTTACTTTGGGTAAAATTGTTTCATCACTACTGCTCTTAAAAACGGTGAAAGAAACATTTTGAGAACCAAAATTCGAAAACATGTGACATCTACCAACCCGCACTGGGTCCGTGTGTTAGATTACAGCCCACACTCTCTTAGAGAGGAGGCCTGTGTCCCAGCGGTGGGAACATTATAGGCTGATAATGCCTATGCTATTCCATTTATATCAATAATAGTTATTTGTTTTACATATGGGTTAAAGTGTTTTTTGCCGTGAGTGCTTGGATTGAAACCTGAGCTAGCGAAGGGTTCCGGAATTAAACCACGATCGAAGCGAGTCGTTTAATAGAAGAACCCTGACCGTCGCGAAGGTTTCAAATCACGAAACGCTAAAAACTTTTACCCATAAGTGAAACACAACAATTTTCACCACACTACGAGGAACTTGCAAAAAAGACCAACCAGTTAAATACGTATAGAATCTGTTTATTAAAATAAATTGAAAGCGGATATTTTCGGTTCTGAATAACCAGGTATTTTCGGTTGACAGGTTTTGAACGTTCCTAACTTTTGTCTTAAAAACGTTTTTGTTTCTAACTCTTTGGTTTTATTTCAAACTTCGAGTAAATGTTGAATCGGAAGCCTTCGAATTTTAAAACACTTACACTCTAGATAACAAAAAAGGCTTTTACCCTCGGAAATCGATGGGTAAAAATTGCAAATAATAGGTTGTGTGGTGAATAATATAATAGGGTATAGGTAGAGTGACTAACTTATTGCGTACACCGTTGACAAAACCTTATCAACTAACTTCTTGCAACTCTGCACATTCACGAAACCGAACGTTTCAATTGTAAGTGTGTTTTCCTGTAAACAAAAAAAAATGGAATTAAATAAACGAGCCCAGTCCATGACGCTATTCAAAAGTAACCAGTTGACTAGGCGAGGCGAGCAACTAGCAGCGAGTGCAAGCGGTGTGAACAGACAGCGATCAACTATTAATAAATGCATTCCTTTTTCAAAGAAAAAGTTTAAAGTGCAAATATGTGGTCCTTACATTTGTTATGAATTTGGCGTTTTAAATAGAATAAAGCAAAATTATTATATTTATACAATATTACTTGACGTATAAAAAGGATCTTTTTGGCAGCATTCTTGTTACCAAACACCTGCCATCTAAATTCTGAAGCAACACAAAAATAAATCACGAAAGCAGGTCTACAGGGACTGGCTAATCGAGCAGCAACCTACCCACTAGGATTGTATCCTACTTTCCCCTTTGGAAGTAGCTCTAACCCTCCCATCCAGTGTGTATTTAAATTAACATAGTGTATTACTCTCATGTGGTGTGCAGTTGTTACAATAGAAGTTTAGCATCTCCTTTTTTTTGGGTTTGGAAGTCGTCAAATGACTCATGACTTTGGATGTTGCTGGATCATCAGGCGAACCGTACCTTTACTTGTTTGCCATCTCTATCCCTATGCAATTTTTTTTTTTTTGTTGGGCAATCATCAAATGACTTCTCCCGCTCTGGGTGGAGCGGGAGGGCGTGTTAGACTGTTGACTGACTAAAACCCACCCGTATTCCTTCAGTTGCCTGTGCCAGGGCCACGGTATCTCTTTCGAACATCCCGCGACCTTGAGGCATCGGCCCTATCGGATCCAGTCATTATGTGCTGACATCTCTTTGAGGCGACCGTGTAACACGACGCACAGTCGACCCGGGCTTGTTCCTTACCGGATAGAGAGCTACCCGTAGCGTTACCCGTTAGCGACCGTCTGTGATGCAGTGTGGTTTAGCGTTGTCCTCAAGCAATTTACCAGTCTCGGCTGTTTTACGGCTAGCTTTTCCATCATGGTTAGCAATTGTTGACATTATAGATCTGCCGGAATCGTCTGGCCAGATCTTAGGAAGCTTTGGTGGACCACCAGACACTTACCAGTACCTTTTTCTGAGTCAACTTTCGTTTGGGGCAAGATTTGACCGGTTCTCCTGGGTTCAGCTATCATGATGAGCATTTCAGAATATTGTGTATGATCCATTTTTCATCACAAGTGACGATACAATTCAAAATATCCTCGTTATTGTGACGGTTGAGTAATGTAACGCAGCACTAGACGCGCCTTTGTGGGCCTGCTTCACTCAATTCATGCGGTACCCAATTTTTATTTTATCTTTTTCACTTTTCCAATTTGTTTCAAGTGAATTAAAATTGTTTTATCACTCATACCGAAGCCCGGCAGGCTTAACTCTGGTTTGCGATGAATCCGCTTCCACAATCACTTTTAATTTTTCATTGTCAACTAAGGTGGGTCTACGGTGGTCCACGGTTTTTGTTTATGTAAGTCCAAATTTCGAGAACGAAAATGTTGGAGCCAAAAACGTACCATGTTTTCTTTTACAGTAGCTTCCTGAGACAGATCATAAATCCAAAACAGCTAGACTGTTTCTGCAGCGCTGGTGCCACGGTGGACCTCATGATCTTAGTTAAGGCGATATTTTAAGTTTTCCATATTGTGAACAGAACGATTTCAAAGAAAAATCAATTGCCGCGAAAACAAAGGAATCATTAAATTCCAAACACAAATACACAAGCCTAAAATTTAAACAAACAAATTGGAATTTCTAACCAAACGCCAGATATTTGAGATCAAAGTGGCCAGTTCGAGAAAACGCTAATTCCATAATTATTTAAAGACATAACACTACCCGGGACCTACAATAATACAGGCCTACAGTGAAAGTAGTTGATAGCTTTCTCGTAGGACAGGGACCATAAAAACTCAAATCACTAAAAAGTAGACAGAATATCACAGCACTAGTATTTCAATGGTGCTCCATACACCATACACTCCATACACGCAACTTCGTTAACGTCAATATTTATCTTTGGTAGAAAAAGTACACAAAGCTAAAATCACATATTTAAATATTATTCTAGTAGGCATTACCTTAGGACCTTGCGGTTTGGCTTTCCTTCTCCAATTCTTGTAATATGATTCTTTTGCAGTTTTCTGCAAAATTATGAATGAAATACTGTTGTATAATTATATACTTATTAATAAAACACGGGAGTAACTTAAACCAGTAGTAACGTCAGTTTAAATATTTAAATAACGATGCTTCTGAATGAAATGAACATTTACTAGAGTGAACCATTCAATCGAGTAAATGTTCATTTGCACGTTCACACGGCATAGACAAAAATACAAAGGAATTAACGCTTATCTGCTCCTTTCGTTTATTTATTCGATCATTCTGCAGGCAAGCGAAAGATGCCGAATGCCAAGTCCAACATAGTCGGGTCGGTTCACTAATGGATTCTATTTCACTCTTGGTTCATTTCGTGTTCAGACGTTTCACTACGAGTGAAAGATGTTGAATAAACGACAAAAATGAACAAGAAGTGAACCATCTGATAACTGTTTAAATTTGGCTTATGAGGAGCATCGAGTCATCATCGGTCTTCAGTTCCAAAACTCTCTTTTTATTTCGATGCAATTTAATTACAAAAAAAAAGAAAGAAAGATAGAATAGAGCTATTCTTAACTGCACCAATAAAATTAAATAAACCACGAACCACATCCAATGAAGCATTACGTCCACTTCTTCGTTCCACAAGCATTTGGTCCTTCGGCCACTTTTGATCCTTAAAAAATACATTGGTTTTAAATTTTCCTAAAACTCATCTTACTATTCCGTTAAACCAACTACTAATACTATAAACAACAATTTTACGTATATATTTAACTATTTATTATAATTGCGGTATGGTAGGCATGTATAAAAAACACAGTAGGTAGATGCATATTACAATTTCGTGCATATGAATATAAAATCAAAAAAGGCTAGGTAATTAATTTGTTTGCTAAAATGCAAAGTAGACAGCTTTCTCGCACAGTATTAGCTTGTACCAATAACACGATAATTATTGGTACATACTATTATTGATAACAATAAATCAGGAATGTGTATCATTTGTTTGACTTTTGATTATCCGTAAGTTAGTAAAGATGATGTAAAAATAGTTCTTGTAATGATATTTATTAAGTCCTTTGGAGTAAGAAAAGGGCATTATTTGTTGTCTTTCCTAAATAAAATAGGTTTGTACAAACACTTTTTCACGTCAATCATATTTTAAAAAACTAGATGAGATCGGCGTTTCCTATCTGACTACTCAGAGGAGAAAGGCCGAAACAAACTCAGAGGTCACACACAGCCTCTTTTAAAGTCCAGACATAATCTTGGTCAAATCATGTGAACACTATGTAGATTGGTGTCTAAAAAGACCTTGAGGAAAGAACCACACAGATTGAGTGGACCTGTCCAGTCAGTGCACACACTTGTCAACTTCCCACACGTAATTGCCCGCAAAGCCATTTTACTGCCTCATCATCATTCATCATCATTTCAGCCGAAAGACGTCCACTGCAGGACATAGGCCTCCCCCAAGCATCGCCACATCGACCATTTCTGCGCTTCCCACTTCATCAGTCATCGATTCACCTTGTGGGAGGCTTTCCAACGCTACGTCTTCTGGTACGCGGTCGCCACTCCAGAACCTTTCGGCCCCATTGGCTATCTGTACTGCGAGCAAGGTGCCCTGCCCACTGCCACTTAAGTTTGGCAATTCTTCGGGATATGTCGGTTACTTTGGTTCTCCTGCGGATCTCTTCGTTTCTGATTCGATCACGTAGGGAAACTCTAAGCATAGCCCTCTCCGTTGCCCTTTGGGTGACTTTAAGCTTTCTGATAAGGCCCATTGTGAGCGACCACGTTTCAGTGCCATAGGTGCCACTGGCAACACGCACTGGTCAAAAACTTTCGTCTTGGGACACTGCGGTGTGTGGGACGAGAAGAGATTGCGTATTTTACTTTATAATATATCTATTTAATTACCCATTATAATATTTGCTATGACTTATTTTTATTTAGTTTACTGCTCAATTTTTACTGCCGACCTTGTTAATAATTAAGGTTACCCTATTATAATATGACTCTTGACGAAATGCTATCAGAAGCGCCATCAATTCATAAACTTGCCTAAGGCATTATGTTTAACGGCAACCGTATGCAAACGTACGGCGCCGTCTGTATAATGACGAATCATTTAATCTGTCTGCGAAATGTACACTAAGCTTTCAAAAGTGGATAGGCACGTTAAGAGTCGTATTGCTGTAAACTCGCGGTACGACTATAAGTGTTTAAACGACACACACCACAACGATCGCAGAAGTAGCCGGCTTAGGTTCTAATATTATAAGATGCAACGTAGTTTTATTGCCAATTTGTTGTTTTGGTTTGAAATAATAATAATTATTTACGGACGAATTTAAAGCTACAGGCTCAGCGGCGCGGGCTGGCTCGAGCAAGGGTCGGGAGGGGCGTCGATTTGGGCGTCGCGCGGGCCTCGGCGGCGAGGGCGGTAGGACGGCGATCGGGTTTTGGGCTTATGCAGCGTGCTAGTGGCCTTACTACTCTCCTGAAGGAGGGTAGTGGCGTCGTCGGGGTCGATTAAAGTATGCCTTGGTCGGCGAATACTGCTAATGCGAGAGGGAGTGTAGCGGGCGGCCGCTGTAATCAGGGGGTTAGAATGTTTGATGCCGCAGTCGAAGAAACGCTTTGATAAGCGTTTCATGAACTGTTTTATGGTTGGCATTTTGAGGTCGACGTGAAGATCGATATTACGGACATAGAAGGGGGCACCCGTGACCCTTCTGAGGAAACGGTTTTGGAGGGTCTGCATCTTATGGAGATGACGTGGGTGAGCGTGCGCAAATACAACGCAGGCATAGGTCATGATGGGAAGGATGACTGCGGTATAGATGCGGAGCTTGCATTTGAGGGACAGTTTACTACGGGCTGTCAGTACGAATTGCAGCCTGCTAAGAGCGAAGGAGGCGCGCGCGCGAACCGCCTTAATATGAGCCTTAAAGGTAAGGTTCTCATCGAGGATCACGCCTAGGTATTTGGCTTGCTTCTCCCAAGGGATGGGCTTGCCGTACATAGTGATCGGGCTGGGAAGTGGGGGAGGGAGTCGACGACGTCTCGAGAAGAGAACCGCCTGACTCTTATCGGGGTTGACCTCGATTCTCCATTTCCGGAACCAAGCGCCTAAGACGTTTGCGGAGGTTTGGAGTGTACGAGCTATAGCGTTGGGACAGTGACCGGTATAGTAAACGGCAGTGTCGTCGGCGAAGAGAGCCAACTGAGCCTTTTTACTTTTTGGGATATCGCTAGTGAACAGCGTGAAGGCGAGAGGAGATAGTACGGAACCCTGAGGGACACCGGCGCGAATAGGATGAGGGGACGAGAGTGCTCCCTCGACGCGATAGCGAAAGGTCCGGTTCGACAAAAAGTCTCGTAAGATGAGCACGAGACGATCTGGCACTCCTAGTTGGTAGAGCTTGAATATCCAGCCGTTGTGCCAGACTTTGTCGAATGCTTTCGCTATGTCGAAGAATAGCACACCCGTCGTCGCGTTACGCTGCAGACCAGCGCATAAGTGCTCTACTATACGGTGGACCTGTTGGGTGCCCGAGTGTTGGCTACGGAAACCATACTGCTCGTTGGGAATGAGGCTCTTTGCTTCGGCGTAGTCTTTGAGACGCTTATAAATAAGCCTCTCGTAGATTTTGCCGAGAACATTGAGTAAACTAATAGGGCGGTAGCTGGAGGGCTCAGACTTTGGCTTGCCTGGCTTTGGGATACCGATGACGGTGGCTTCTTTCCATGCTTGTGGGAAGAAGTTGTTGCTCAAGGCGCCATTGAAGATGGCGGTCATAAGCATTATTAGCGGGGCAGGAAGGAGTTTGTATACCTTATTGGTAATACCATCCGAACCGGGGGCCTTACGAGCGTGGAGCCCTTTAATGATGTCGTGCACTTCGTCTGGAGTGACGGGAGGCAGAGGATCATCAGGGTCTTCGACGGGAGGGAGGGAGGCTCTTCGTTCGACTTCAGCGTCGACCTTGTTCAGGTGAGCTTGGTCTACTGGTTGGGAGCTGGGAGAACATTGGGACTCTAGGCTGTCGGCAAGACATTCAGCCTTATCGGGACTGTCGAAAGCGACACTATTGTCGGGGCGGATGAGAGGAGGCATAGAGACCTCTTCTGAGGAACGCAATTTCCTCTGTAATTGCCAGAAGGCTTGATGAGTGGGCTCGAGTTCGCTGAGCATCTTGTTCCAGCCCTCAGAGCGAACCTCGCCTATGCGTTTCTTTACAGCTCGCTGTAAATGGCGCATGTCGGCTTTGTTCGCGTCACAAGGGAAGGAGTCGTAGGCACGGATGGCCGCGTTCTTCTCGGTTATCAGGTCACGTACGTCAGCAGGTAGTTTCCAGCGATGGTCTTCCATCACCGGAACTTCTCGTGAACAATCCGTCAATACGGATTGTACGTGCTCTGTAAACGAGTCGATTGCGGCCGTCGTGTCGGCGACTGACACTAAGTGATCGGGGATGGTGTCTAAGTGAGGCGACGTGGTGGATTTCAGTCTTTCGCTTACTTTCCTCCAGTCGGTTATCGTCTGCAAGATGCATGACTACAGGGCGGTGGTCTGAGTTTAGCTCGTGGAACGTCTCAATCGATTGCAAACGGAGGTTCACATTCTTGAGCAGCGCTACATCGAGAACATCGGGAAGGTGATTAGGATTACCTGGGAAGTGAGTCGGGCTCATTGGAGCGATGACGTCAAAGTTAAGGGATTCGCCTAACTTGAAAACTAACCTACCTCTGGTTGAAGTTGTGCTACTATTCCAAGCCGGGTGCTTGGCATTAAGATCCCCCGCCAAGATGACGGAGTCACTCATACCGAAGAGGGCAGTGAAGTCCTTTTGGAGCGAGATGGGATCCTCCGGACCATTGTCTGGTGGAATATAAGCAGAGATGATGGTGATCGGTTGATGACCAGTCATGCCGAGCCGACAGATAGAGGTCTCCAGATGGGAGAAGAGAGAAGGTGGGTCGATAGGGATGCAATACAAAGATTTCCTAAAGTATATTAGTGTGCCACCCTTGTGGCATCGAGACCTGTCATTGCGAACTAGTTTATAGTTGGCAATATTCGGGTTTCGGTGATGCGGTTTTAGAAAGGTTTCCTGTATGAGGAGGATGTCAAGCTGATGGTCGCGGAGGAAAGCGGCGATCTCATCGCGTTGACCTGAAACGCCATTTGCGTTGAAGAAGCCTAATTTAAGGGATCGGGGTTTGTTACTGTTTACTCTCGTATTATCCATTGAGAATTAATATTTGAGTGAGTGTAGAACTTGCGCGATCTCGGGATACGCGCTGAGGATTTCCATAAGGCGGAGTGCGTTGCCGTTTGCAGCAACGATTTCTTCCGCTATTTTGTCCGCGGCGGTGGTGAAGAGAGCCGCGTATGTACTAAGTATAATTTGGGCGCTGTTTCGGCCCTGGGTTCCCTGAGGTTTCGCTGGAGAGGCCGTAGGGGCCGCGGGGGCTACCAAAGGCGCTGGGATGGCGGAAGCCATCAGCGCTGGAAGTTGAGCGGGTTGCGCTGGTTGCGCGGGGATAGAGGGCACCGAGGCTAACTGCCTCGCCCTGAAGGGGTTCGGCGGGTGTGAATTGGGTCAACACCCCACTCGGCTTCGTTGACACCGTAAGGTTTCAACCGAGGACCACGAAACTGTGGTTTTACCCAGAAGGGGCCTAGTGAAGCTACTCACAAACGTCTATTAATGAAACAGGGATGCCTTGAAAACGGCAGTTTTTTTGAGTTATTAAAATCAAATCAATTTCTTGGTTTGATTTTAAATCGGAGTAGTCGGGGCGACTACGATGACGTCACGTGGTCGCGACGAGTAGAAACAGGAAACACAACACTGGAGCGGGAGAGCGCACAAACACGTCCGTCCGCGGCGAGAGTCGAGCGTCGAGTTGAGTTTCCATCATGAAACCATGTACAAGTTATATCAAAGGATATGGCTTATTGTTTTTATGGTATGTTGAGAACACATCTTATAATTTCGTTATTATTTTTAAAATATGTACAAAATCTAGGAGTTAAAGCGCTCGCACCAGCCGGTCGAGACGCACTATAAAACACACCGCACTACGAGAAGCCAGCAGTGGACTCCTAATATAGTGATGATTGAATAAATTATTAAGTACAGTTGGTACATGCTTGGTAGACCTCATCAAAAAATGACCTGCCGAATATTATTTTTGTAAACATAATTTTCAAACAAAATGTAAAGTAAACTACTTGTAAATAGGTATATTGTTGTGATATCTTACCTTGACGTTTACGATTGAGAAGCGTCGAGAAGATTTTTGTAAGCGGCGTTTTCGATGTCGTCTTAGTGCTATAGGCAAAATTTCTTTTTTCTAAAAAGAAAACAATACTTCATTCTTTATTGAGGATTACATTTCATATAATTTGTGGTCCGAGGTTTCTAGACTCGATGACCTATCTGTGCTGGGAAAAAGATTGCCAGCATTTATAATTGATACTACTTACTATACACATAAAAAGTGTCCAGGGACCAAGGTATTTAAATCTTTTTTTTATTTCCCTATTGAAATAAAATAAAACTGTCTATTTACATTGATTAAACAAAATATTTTACTCCCTGCTTTAGCATTAAAAAAGACTTTTCGCGATTTATGCACATGCTTGATTTTTCACTATAGTAATAAATAAAAGTTTAGACCTATTTAGGTTTAAAGTTTTTAAAGGTTTTTAGGCTCGTCCTCCATGTCGCTCTGCCACGCTTCCAGTGTTGCTGTAACGTGTCCAAAGTCAACTTATAACACGCTGCGTAGTGCCCAGAGCGATTGCCTGATCTTCACGGCTCAAATGACGTCTCCTCCCCATAATAACATTATTTTTGAAGTGATTCCACTCAGAAGTATGGCAGTTCTACTGATTGGGCCTCAAAGCCGGTCGGATTTTATAGGATTACGACTTGATTTTCAACTTTTGACAGAAAACGTTATTTCAAAGTGTCCATATGATTTACAACAAATGTATTTAAAAACCTGATTTATAACAACCAGAAAAAAAACGTGCTTGATCTCAAAACATTTTTGTTGTGCGTACTAAATGAAAATCGTAAATTTATAAACAGGCTTAAATTGCTGTGTGTTAAAAACATGAAACTTTGCACAAGACATAACGAAATTGATCTTTAAGGGTTTTTTTCATATTCATCCCCTAAAGAGGTGAAATAGGGAAAGAAAGTTTGTACGGAAGGGGATGAAAGTTTGTATGGAAGTTCGTCATTTTTACAAATGGGAATAGTAAATGTATGTAAATATAATATGTAAAAAAAAATGTTATTTACATCTAATTTATATGAAGTTGTATGACCACGAACATTGTAAGAACATGAAGGGTTTCGAAATGCCCGGGCCTTCGGTATAGAACTCAGTTGAGGACCTGCACATTTTCCCTTCTTAGCTTATATTGATAATAGTGTGTAGTGCAAAAGTTAATTCATACGAGTAATATGCTGATGGTTATTAAAACACATGCGCAGGCTGTACAGGCATCAACTTTTGCCATACGTACATTGGAACTTAGCCAATAAGGAGAAAATTGAAAGACTTACTTACTTTCGCTTCGGCTGTCATCACACTTCCTAAAGAAATGGTCTGGTTATCCAACCTGATGGTTTCATTGAGATGAGTGGTCTCAAGGGGCTCCTTTGACTCCTTGGGCTGTTTGGGCTTATCAGCGAAATTGTGCTGCGATAATTTCTGTACATTCATACTTGTGAGGACTCGATGAAAATTGTGTGCGGTTGTAACTCTTGGCAAATCCACCACGTCTGATTTGTCCACTTGGAACGATAGATGCTGTGCGAAAAAAACATGTTTGTAACACTTTGATCAAATTCGTCGCGATTGTGTTTGACAGAAAAAAATGTATTCCATCTTTTTGCCACGAGAGATTCTCGATATCGCTATTCTTCTCCTATTTTCCGATAGCTCTAAATTATGTCAATCTTTCAGGTTTTCTAGAAGTAACTTAAAGGACCATTAAAATAGCGTGTGTGCCACCAGACAGGGGCTGCAGCGCTGGATCCCGATAGCGCTGTTTGGTGTTCTTACTAACAAGTAAGTAAGCACGAATAAAGTAACTGGTACTACTGCTGTTACTATATATAACTCATCAATACGTGAATTGTTGTTAGTAAATTAGCATATTTATTCTAACTAGCTTTTGTCCAAATCTGCAAGCCGTTATGGCGTCGAAGGGTAATAGACAGACAAACAGAGATATTGTCGCTATATTGTTATATAAAAATAAAAATACTATGGATGTAGCGCTGAAATATCAGGCTTATATTCGGTAGTAGTAACTGCTTATGAATTACTGATAAAAAATAAGAAAAAGGAATGTAATTTTATAATAAAGGGATGGTATCTTTATGAAAAAGAACTTACCTCATCGCTATGTCCTTGTTCCGAGGAACGGGGACCCGCTCTAAGCGGCTTGTAAGTCCGCGCCGGTTCGCAAGAGTCCTAACAACACAAACAAAATTATGAGGTATAAAAAGTCATCATCATCATCTTCCTCACTTGTCCCACGTTAATTCTCCTTTGCTGAAGACTCATTTCATGGGTCGACAGTACTTGTATCGGTGCTGGAGATTTCTGTAACGCATGCCATAGGGCCCGCATGCAGGGAACTGTTTTCATTGGTCGATAGGGCCCGCATGTGGGGGGCTGGAGATTTCTGTAAAGCGTGCCATAATTATGGCTTGTATTCGGGGAACCGTTTCCATTAGACGTTAAGAAGCGATTGCGATATACGGAGAACCTGCACCACACTTTTGGTACTTGCTTTGAAGGCTCATTTTCATTGAGTGTGAGTCTCCGCATGCTTTTTACGGACCGATTGATTTCATTGGTCGCTACGCCCGGTACGGGGATTCCCCTTAGTAGGTGTACCGACCGCTTTATCGACTTACTCGTATTACTTTCATTAGTCATTACCCTGCCTTTTTTTTTTTTTTTTTTGGGTGGGAAATCATCAAATGACTTCTCCCGCTCTGGGTGGAGCGGGAGGTCGTGTCAGACTTTTACTGACTAAAACCCACCCGTGTTCCTTCAGTTGCCTGTGCCAGGGCCACGGTTTTCTCTGTAGAATAACCCGCGACCCTGAGGCGTCGGCCCTATCGGACCCCGTCACTTTGTGCTGACATCTCTTTGAGGCGCGCGTGGAACACAACGCGCCGTCGACCCGGGCCTGGTCCTTACCGGACGACGAGCTACCCATTGCTCGCCATCCGCAAGCCCGCGCCTACGGTGGCCGGGAATCTGCTGGCGACTCCCGACGCCCAGGGCGTCTCCTGCGGCGGCTAGTGGGGGCGTGAGGGCGCAATGCTCTCTCCCTCACCCGCTCCGCCTCCTCCTTCGCGAGCATTACTGCTTCGCAAAAGGAGGTGACGGCTTTCCATTCCCTCTCGCTCCGTACCATGGCCTGGACCAGGGCCGGACGCGAGAGATCGCCGCCGCCAATCGCCTCCGCGAGGACACTGCGGTGCTCCGCCCAAGCTGGGCATACCTCCACCGTAGTCATTACCCTGCCTGCGGAGAGTCCCCGCAAGCTGTTTATCGACCGAGTTATAGACTGTTGAAAATGAGCCATAACGCTATTATCGCTCTCTTTTGTTTTATATCATTCCTCGCACAATTAATTCATCTTTTATTTGGAATTGATAAATGAATTTATTTCTGTAAGTAGGTTTTTACAAACACTTTTACACGTCAATTGTATTTTAAAAGTAGATGAGTTCGGCGTTTCCTATCTGACTACTCTGAGACGAAAGGCCGAAACAAATTCAGAGGTTACAGTCTCTTTTAAAGTCCAGACATAATCTTGGTCAGGTCATGTGAAGACCATGTAGATTAATGTCTGAAATGGTCTTTGCAGGAAAGAACCACACATAATGAGTGGACCTGTCCAGTCAGTGCACGCATTTGTCAGTAATCATGCAGCTCAACACAGAACTTAAGGAGCTCAACGATTCGACGAACATTACCAAAGAAAGGACATTTGGGTAGGCCGCATAAATTACTCAAACTGCCAGACCATGATTAAAACTTACTTTAAAAAATTAAAAATAAACTGAGAAAAAAAAGGACAACAAATCGACACTGCCTTCACATTCACAATAATTAAAATATATAATAGTCAATTCATGTCAAAATTCCTCTCCCTCTCCTTCTATCAACATAAAGTGTGATCACTTCAATAATCAATTTTATTTTATTTTATTTTATTTTATTCGGGAAACTAACAGCTAACATAAACAGTGTCCTTAAACGATACAAAATTGAAGGCCATTTACAAGTTTCCACTGGTAAACACTAGGATACCACCACCACATTTGTCCACCCGTTGCACTAGTGACGCAACGGGTTGGAATTAAACTTGCAGCTTGTTGAAAGTTGATCCGTTCCTTATCCATTAGGCTTTACTGCCGTTTCATGACCAGTCTTGAAAAAGATATCTAATCTTTTAACTTCTAAAAAGTATTTTAATCCATCATTACAACAATTATGATATGAAATTATAATTCTAGTACTCACATTGTCCTCTTCAGAAGAAGTACATCGTCTTTTTTTTTCGCCTGGCCCCTGAGTCCCAGTCTGTATTTAAAAGTAATCAAATATTACTAATTACGGTGCTAACAGTAAGAGACCACCTAGTAGTGGCTCATCAGTCCAGTTTACCTTAACGGCTCGGATACAAGCCAACTGTAAAAGAAAGTGGACCGTAATCCACCACGCGGGCTAGTGTGGGATGTTCTTAGAAATTTTGTTCAATCAACTTCATAGGTTTGTAATAATAAATTATTTAAAGTAATAATAAATTATTATGAAAACTAAAACCAAGTCATGGCTTCTGACACAAGAATACAGCCAAACAGAATCCATTTTAATATAGGTATAATATTTAAGTTCAACAAGATCACACATCACCCACGTACACATTCTCTCATTACCTCCACTCGCACACCATCACACTCCACACAACACATAAAACACACACTCTTTACACTTCACACTTATGAGTCCGACTCATTTCCCCGGAAATCCCAACCATCTTCCAGATATACTCGATGTAGCGCTGCTCAAGAATGTGAACCTCCGTTTGCAATCAATAGAGACGTTCCACGAGCTTAACTCTGATCACCGCCCAGTAGTCATGCATCTTGCCCCCTACTCTGGCCCAAGCGATCCCAACCGCCCCCCTCAGACCCAGATGATAACCGACTGGAGGAAAGTAAGTGAAAGACTGGAATCCACCACGTCGCCTCAATTGGACACCATCCCCGATCACATAGTGTCAGTCGCCGACACGACGGCCGCAATCGACTCGTTTACTGAGCACGTTCAATCCGTTTTGACGGATTATTCACGGGAAGTTCCGGTGATGGAAGACCATCGCTGGAAACTACCTACTGACGTACGTGACTTGATAACCGAGAAGAATGCGGCGCGAACAAAGCCCACATGCGCCATTTACAGCGTGCTGTAAAGAAACGCATAGGGGAGGTTCGCTCAGAGGGTTGGAACAAGATGCTCAGTGAACTCGAGCCCACTCACCAAGCCTTCTGGCACCTTCAGAGGAAATTGCGCTCCTCCGAGGAGGTCTCTATGCCTCCCCTCATCCGCCCCGACAAGAGCGTCGCGTTCGACAGCACCGACAAGGCCGAATGCCTTGCTGACAGCCTAGAGTCCCAGTGTTCTCCCAGCTCTCAACCAGTAGACCAAGCTCACCTTAACAAGGTCGACGCTGACGTCGAACGGAGAGCCTCCCTTCCACCCGTCGAAGACCCTGATGATCCTCTGCCTCCCGTCACTCCAGACGAAGTGCACGACATCATAAAAGGGCTCCAAGCTCGTAAAGCTCCCGGTTCGGACGGTATTACCAACAAGGTATACAAACTCCTACCTGCCCCTCTAATAATGCTTATGACTGCCATCTTCAATGGCGCCTTGAGCAACAACATCTTCCCACAAGCGTGGAAAGAAGCAACCGTCATCGGTATCCCAAAGCCAGGCAAGCCAAAGTCTGAGCCCTCCAGCTACCGTCCCATTAGCTTACTAAACGTTCTCGGCAAAATCTACGAGAGGCTTATTTATAAGCGTCTCAAAGACTACGCCGAAGCAAAGAGCCTCATTCCCAACGAGCAGTTTGGTTTCCGACCCCAACACTCGAGTATCCACCAGGTCCACCGTATCGTAGAGCACTTGTGCGCCGGTATGCAGCGTAACGCGACGACGGGTGTGCTATTCTTCGACATAGCGAAAGCCTTCGACAAAGTCTGGCACAACGGCTTGTTATACAAGCTTTACCAACTAGGAGTGCCAGATCGTCTCGTTCTCATCTTACGAGACTTTTTGTCGAATCGCACCTTTCGCTATCGCATCGAGGGTGCACTCTCGTCCCCTCACCCTATTCGCGCCGGTGTCCCTCAGGGTTCCGTCATATCTCCTCTAGTCTTCACGCTGTTCACCAGCGATATCCCACAGAGTAAAAAGGCTCAGTTGGCTCTCTTCGCCGACGACACTACCGTTTACTATACCGGTCATTGTCCCAATGCTATAGCTCGTACTCTCCAAACCTCCGCAAACGTCTTAGGCGCTTGGTTCCGGAAATGGAGAATCGAGGTCAACCCCGATAAGAGTCAGGCGGTTCTCTTCTCGAGACGTCGTCGACTCCCTCCCCCACTTCCCAGCCCGATCACTACGTACGGTAAGCTGATCCCCTGGGAGAAGCAAGCCAAATACCTAGGCGTGATCCTTGATGAAAACCTTACCTTTAAGGCTCATATTAATGCAGTTCGCGCGCGCGCCTCCTTCGCTCTTAGCAGGCTCCACTTTGTACTGACAGCCCGTAGTAAACTGTCACTTAAATGCAAGCTGCGCATCTACACCGCAGTCATCCGTCCCATCATGACCTATGCCTGCGTTGTATTTGCGCACGCTCACCCAGGTCATCTCCATAAGATGCAGACCCTCCAGAACCGTTTCCTCAGAAAGGTCACGGGTGCCCCCTTCTATGTCCGTAATATAAATCTCCACATTGATCTTAAAATGCCTACCATAAACCAGTTCATGAAACGCTTATCGAAGCGCTTCTTTGACTGTGGCATTAAACACTCCAACCCCTTGATCTCAGCGGCCGCCCGCTACACTCCCACCCGCATTAGCAGTATTCGCCGACCAAGGCATACTTTAATCGCCCCCGACGACGCCACTACCCTCCTCCAGGAGAGTAGTAAGGCCACCAGCATACTACATAAGCCCAAAACCCGATCGCCGTCCTACCGTCCTCGCCGCCGAGGCCCGCCGCGACGCCCAAATACACGCCCCTCCCGACCCTTGCTCCTAGCTCGAGCAAGCCGCTGAGCCTGTAGCTTTAAATTCGTCCCTAATTAATATCAATCCTGATCCAGCTAGTCCCTTGCTGCCCTCTTCCAGCGACGCCCTAAGCCGAGGTCCGTACCCCACAGGGGGTGCCCTTAGCGTTGTCGCTTAGTTTTAGTTAGTATTTAAGTTTAAGTCCTGGCTGGAGGCCTTAATTTATTAGGGCAACCACAGGCAAGTCCGTTTAAGCAGACGACAACCTCATAGGTTGACCTGCGAGATGCCATTCAAAAAAAAAAAAAAAACTTCACACTTACACTCACACTCACACTCATGTAGAGACACAATATAATAAATCTGTTGTCATCACAATTTTTATTATCATTTTATAATGTCTCCAATAACTGTTTTAATCATAAATTTAATTATATTGTTATATGAAATAATGTAACCACTATTTTGCTATGCGAATTATAATTTTTCTCTGTCGTAAAGTAAATAAACGATGTATATTGCATAAAATTCAGAACCTACTGATTAGGAGAATACACCGGCTCTTGTAATACAGGTTTTTTTTAACCTAGCGCAGGAGTCAGAGCTTCACTTTGTTTGTACACATTTTTTTTAATGCCAATTAAATAATTTTCAATTTCTCACAATAACGTAATTCGGATCAAAGAATGTATATCCGAATGATTGAAAAAGAAATAATTCAAGAAAATAATATCCAATCCTCATATAAAACCTGACCTCAAAACTTACTTTTTCTTCGTCATCGGCACAACGTCCCCAACTCAGGACGGTTACATTCGAGTCCACGGAAGTTGATGTACTCTCTCCAATGAGCGGTATGGCGTAACCCGGCTTGTCTGTGGTCATCCCTGCGAATGTGAACACCAGGGCGATGTCTGCCGTCCACCCTTTGTACCTGGGATGCGTTACAATCCTCTCTATTGGCAAGTAGTTCTCGTATCCCGTATCAAACATCTTCTTTGTCCCGATGACGACGAATGAGTTTGATAGTTCAATATCCGCGGAACCGGGACCGTAGCCTAAACTGTGAACAATGTTAACGTTTTTTTTTTTTTATTTTTTTTATTTTTTTTTCAGATTCTCGATTTCAGATAACTCCAGACCAGATTAATTCCAAACAGTGTAATTCTGTTATGTTAAAGATCGAACTACTCTTCTTCGTCTATTATTCGACGGCTTCAGACGACACTTAATTAAGTAAAGAACTATTCCAACTTACGATAAATAACATTCAACAATCCCAAGAAACGATACACTAACCGGTATCGATTGTCTGTACTTCTATAGGCATTATTAAACATTAGTATATTATTCAGCAATATAAATAACTCATGTGTTTCGTACGTCCCTTGTTAAGTTATTGACGCGTACGGCACTTAAGGGACTGCTGGTTTTGGAACCCACATTATGTAGGTCAATTTTGAATTGTTTGTGATATAATTCACGTCTGTGTGTTTGTCATCAAATAACTGAATAATGTTCAAAGAAGGAATTGATAAATGAATCGTTTGCATCTAAGTAATTTTCCGGGTTACACCATAAAGCCTAGACTAATGGTAATCGTGTTTAAAGCATTTCATATTTCTACAACGATTTCCAACAGGATTGACCTATGCTTTACGGTAGCTTATGTCAATCCAAAACCTTTGTGACTTTACCATCATGCCATCATCGTTATTCCTAAAAGAGTGCCATTTTGTAATGTGAAAAGGGCCTAGCCCTTTTAACATTACACATTAGAGATTAACTTTTAAATAAAATGTGAAAAGGGCCCTTTTCACATTTTATTTAAAAGTTAATCTCTTCAATACCGAATGAAAAGACAATATGTAAAAGATCGGAAACATATTCGAAGAACCTATCATATCCGAAGGAGACTGGGGACTACGTGGAGACCTTTCATGCCGGGGCGTTAAGGATGCTCAGAGGGAGGCGTTCCGTACGATGATCTTACCCACCAAAAACATTTCATGGAAGGAAGGTGGCCGAGACTTACAGAACGCTTTCATATTAACAAATGGAAGTAGGTATACCGATTATCCGTAAAATATACAGACTTGCACTTGCCTGCCCTCAAACTTTCACGCATTTTGGCAAGTTTATGAAACGTGTACAAGTGTTTGGTCTAAAATAAATGATTTATTCATTTATTTAAGGGGGTTGGAGGGTAAAAGTTAAAAATGTCCTGTTTTGTGATTTGTGTGCACAAATCGTAGCCTGCATACTAAATTTTAGCTTTTTAGGACTTCGCGAGGTACCCTAGAGGTTTTAATGAGCGAGTGAGTAAGTCAGCCAGTGTAAAGGCTAGACACATAAAACTTAGTGTGTTTTACATTATAACTTGAGAATTTGAGCTCTAGCATTTTCCAGGCCGAAGCCATGAGGGTATGAAAGTACGACGAAACTGCCTGCATAGTTTTTGGCTTGTCTCGGCAGACCGCGGCGGGCGACTTGACCGTGTCCCCAGATCTTAAGAACAAACTTGATAGTATAGTTATAGATCTCAATATTGAAATCTTAAAATATTGTGCGTGCATCTGTAAGATGATATAAGTTAGTACGCAGTGTACGCACAATATTGAAACATTTACCATGGTATTTAACAATATCTCTAAGGTATGTAGATTTTTCCGTAATCTGTAAGTAATTAACAAATTTCTGTTCTTTTTTTAATTTTGGGCACATCAGTTTCGGAGATAAGGGCTTTTGGGATTTTTTAACAGCAAATTTTCGTATAATTCCATAACTTTCAAACTAAAAAATGTTTGAGACCCTCACAACAAGCCCTTTCATTTGATATGTCACACGGTACAGTTTGTTAAACTTTTGTTTTTAATTTTCTAGTTTGTCCCCCTAATGCGATCCCCATATTCAAAATTCGTTTATTTACGTTACACGACCGTGTTTCGGTCACAGAAATTAATGTGTACCAAATTTCAACTTAATCAGTTTGCTCCGAACCTACTGGGTTCGGAGCAAAATTGGCTGTGACAGACAAATGGCCAGACAGACACACGAATGATCCTAATAAGGGTTCCGTTTTTCATAAGGACGTACGGAACACTAAGAATAAGGTCAAAAGACAAGAATTAAAAAGCACCAAAGCCAAGATAGTGGCAGGCTTGGATGAATACAAAAAGGCACTTACAAGCAGTGGGCAGCGGTGATAACGACATTATCATGAATAATGGTACCGGTACATTGACGCTTACTTCCATCCACGAAAGCAATGCTGAAAAAATAGGTAGATTAGAATGACTGCCTCGCTGGTCCAGTGGTCGCAACCGCTACTGCTGAGGTCCTGGGTTCGATTCCCAGGTCGGGCAACGTGTTATTTGGGTTTTTTTTATCTCGAATTTCTCAGTAGCTGCCCGGAGTCTGGATTTGTGCCCGGTTGATGGCAATAGGCTCGCCACCTATAACATGGGACTTAAACATAACTGGCGAAACGTGGGTGTACTATAGTTATGATGTTATGTTTATTAGAATAGATTTAAAATTTTGCTCTCTTGAAGATAAAGAAAAGTAATCTCAATACGAATCAGCTGAAACGTTGATTTTGCCAATTGATTGTCGACTACCTAGAGTTCAAATGTGGTGCGGTTCCACCAAATAATGGGACACTTGGTATCGTGTCCCGCGTTCCCTGATGCCTGCACGTTACGGGATGGCTATAATTCAAATAAGTTTGGCTCAAAATTCAGCAGCGCGAACTCCGCTCTCTGACGCAGTCTTAAGCTCATCATGTGCACGAGTGACAGGACATGTGGCGCACCATGGAAGGTGGGCCATTGTCTGTGGGGAGACGTCGTATACGCACTTAGATGTACTGATTTATTTATTAAAATCTCCCTTACAACTATCATTAGGTGAAAACCTAATGCGATAGCGTGGTATTAAAATTATCGTACAATTAAAATTTTAAAAACTATGAAACACTTTAAAAAAAATACTGGTACGTAATTAGTTAACTTACTTACACTATAACATAAAACAAACAACAGTATTTTTGCGAATTCACTCAAATGGCTAGAAAATACATCGATCTTCACGTGAAGATGAGATCGAGAGCATAAACCCATTTGGCTCAAACTAAATGCATGCCGCTGGACTCGATTCTTGGTCACTCAAATTTTTTTAATGTACTACTATACATAAGTATCTTACAATAATAAGATAGTATAATAATATAATAATTGTTATTTACTCAATCAATGCCACAAATGTATGGTTTTCCACTGGAGGAGGATCCGTCTTTTCTTCCGTCGGTTCCGTCGGTTCATCTGTATCAAGTAAGTAGATTTTATGTTTTATTAAGAACGATGACAATTCTACAATTTCCATTTTTTTTTGTTTTACAAACCGTTTTCTTGACCGGAAACAAAAACATAATTAGTCAAAGCGAACACAGCAAACACAATTTTAGCCAAGCACATTTCGAAATGATTTTAAACCAAAACGTGGGAATATTATAAGTTACATTTTTCATTAAAATGATAAGCCAAGTACATAAGTTGCTTGGACCGTAAATCTGTTCAATATAAAATTCAAAACATTCAAATGATTTATGTTAAATCGTTTTCGAGTAGAGAAATATTTCAATAATATTTTATGGAAGTACCTATGTCTTTACTCGATAACAATTTGACTACCGTTCTTTGATCGTTCTTTATTTATATCATAAATAAAATTATATAACGGAAGGTTACGCTGATTATGTAAAATAATTTTACCTTTTTTTTTACAAAATACAAAAATTATTTATTGACATAAAACAAGATGTACAAAAACAGATAGATTTCTCTGACTCCTGCACTAGTGTTAACTGTGTTGCAGCAGCCAGTCCTCTCGTAGTATAACGACATAAAGTTTTGTTGTTTTATGATAACACAACCCCTCCCGACCCTTGCTCGAGCCAGCCCGCGCCGCTGAGCCTGTAGCTTTAAATTCTCCCAAAATAATACCAATCCTGATCCAGCTAGTCATTTGCTGCCCTCTTCCAGCGACGCCCTAAGCCGAGGTTCGTACCCCACAGGGGGTGCCCTTAGCGTTGTCGCTTAGTTTTAGTTAGTATTTAAGTTTAAGTCCTGGCTGGAGGCCTTAATGCAAGGCCGCTTAAGCAGACGACAACCGCATAGGTTGACCTGCGAGATGCCAAACAAACGAAATGGAGGCCTTAATTTATTAGGGCAACCACAGGCAAGTCCGCTTAAGCAGACGACAACAACAGTTTATAAAAAAACTTGAAGTTAAATGAAATAAAAACAAAAACAAAGAGAAAAAAAAACTTATTTAAATACAACTTATTACACATGATTCTTATTTTTTGAGCCAAGTATGTTTATTTATATATGTGTAATTGTGAGATAGTGTGTGTTGGTGTATGTGTGAGTTTACATGCTTATGTTTGTTTGATAAGGAAACAAAAAAAAAAAAAAAACTCCGGAAGGTTGTCACACACTTTTTGTGATATCTACGTAGGCTTTCATACACAAATACTTTTCTCACAGTGAGCACACCAGACCTTTCGTAAACATCGAGTGTTGAATGCCTGAACGGCAAATGCATTAGCACTTTTAATCCCGCACGTTGCGCCCTTTCTGGTTCTATAAGAAATGTCTTGTTTGAAACGCCCCAAGCGCAAATGCAGTATCTGACTATACATTCGCTGCTTGATACGTATATTAATGTGTTTTTTTTTGTAATTTCTTCGGTAACTGTGATGAACTTGTTATTAACGGTAACGAAATTGCATTGTGATGTAAGGTTGGATAAACCGCCATTGGGATTTAACCATTTTGCTAAGGGAATTAAAAAAAAATACAAATTTTAATTGAGAGGAGTTCAATTGAATGCTGAAGTTATAGTACTTGCCAACACAAAATAATAACATATCAGGTTCATAAAAAAAATCTTTGATTATTTTTTACCTCCTAACAAAGTTGCTGGACCCACGAACTCGAGCATGAGGGTCGGCTAAAATGTAATGCACACACATTAGATTGAAGAACTTGGGATCCAAACTGACCTCCATCGACGGATCACAATGCAGCGATCCCAATTCAAATAAGCCCTCTCAAAAGCCCCCTCAAGTGGCTTCGGAGCCAGGTCAAGAGAGCTGGTCCGAGAAATATTGTCGAGATTAGATGGCATTTCGTGTTGACAGACACTTTGGCACGTATCTACATGAGGGTCCAATATTGTGTCAACTTATGTGTTTTTTTCTGCAATGGATACTTTTGGGACAGGTTCGGTAATTTTCTTAGGTTAAGAGGGGTGCGGTAAATTTTTATGATAAAAATAGAAACCATCTCAGTATGTAAAAGTCTTGTGTGGCTGCTGCAAGCTGCCATTATCATTACGATCGGCATGACTGATTACTTGTGTCAGCTAATTATGTTGTTATTAGCATCAACAGTAGGATGCTGCTGCCCATTCCTTTGATCCCTATAATCAGGAGGGAAGGGTGGAATATTCTTGGTATAAACGTTATTATACCAAGCAGCGAAATCAATTGCCGAATCATTTCAATAGCATAATCAGTTTCTGGAACCCCTTTTGTTCAGCGGTCAGTGGGAAGGATAACTGTGCAGCCAGTTTTATTTAGCGTATTTTTTGCTGTTTGAAAATAAAGAACAAATTTGGAACACAGTCGGGAACCGTTCGTTTTACCTATTAGCGCAGCGGCGAGAAAAGAATTGGCCATAGAAACGACCGTTATGTTGCGGATTGTAACCAAAGCGATAGTCCCTTAATCCCATGTAAGGTCTACGTACTGTGGCGCTTAAACATGTATAATATTGACATTACTTCCTCCTTAAACTTTGGTCGTTACATTAATGTAGGATGGTAGGCAGTTTATCATTGATGTAATAAGATTTACAGTTAAAGACCTTGGAGAATTTGGGACTTGTGTACATGTTTACGTTTATGAGTGTCGGGACAAATGTTGGTTAGTTTTGGTGGCATAGTTTGTAGGCGTTGTACAATTGTGATAGTTAAACGTGTTAGCGTCAATTTTGTATTAATAAAGTAAAGTGACAGACAGTTATTACCTATAAAGGCATCCATCAGAGTATAAGGCTAGACATTATGGTATTAGCAATGGGTTTTAATGTTAATAGAAACTCCCAACACGAATAATTGTCGTCATTTGTATAACGATTTACGAACGTCATAAATAACCGCGTTACTTATAATCCTCACATACATCAAAACAGATTAACTCGAGCAGAACTGGCACTTAGAAAATGGCGGAAAGCTATGCTTTATAACCACTGTTGTCCAGGAAGCGGAGCGTTTAACAGAAATAATTTGTAGAAAATAAGCGCGAAATTTACTGCGCTCGGGAGTCTCTCGACTTGAATTTATTGTACGCAGCGCAATTGCGGAATTTTAAGCAGGCTGCCGGGCTGCCCGCACTGCAGAAGGGAAGTTTTTGAGATTGTTGTACGTGCGCCGTGCGCCGGGGCTGAGAGACGAACTATCGTGCGTATAGTAAATCCGGCAAAAATGCGTAGAAGGTTTAACGTTGGTGAATGTACAAGTTTCTTTTGTTTGTTTCGTTAAATTATAAAGTAGCTCTCTACCTAGAAAGACTCTCTCGACTTTTGTAGAAGTACGTTACTTAAAAATAAGTTTGTTTTAAATGGAAATAATGTTTCTAACACAAGTACATAACAATGATCTATTTCACATCGTAGAACAATAACTTCAATCTAACTGATTTAATAAAATTATTTAGTTGTCGGTTTTGTAATCTATTTTAAACGTTACCTACATTCATAAACTAACATTAGGTGGAATAATAATGTGGACTCTAAAAGACGAGCAAATTTTTTTTTTTTTTTGTGTATGATATCTCGCAGGTCAACCTATGAGGTTGTCGTCTGCTTAAACGGACTTGCCTGTGGTTGCCCTAATAAATTAAGGCCTCCAGCCAGGACTTAAACTTAAATACTATCTAAAACTAAGTGACAACGCTAAGGGCACCCCCTGTGGGGTACGGACCTCGGCTTAGGGCGTCGCTGGGAGAGGGCAGCAAGGGACTAGCTGGATCAGTATTTCTCTGATTTAGGGACGAATTTAAAGCTACAGGCTCAGCGGCGCGGGCTGGCTCGAGCAAGGGTCGGGAGGGGCGTGTATTTGGGCGTCACGGCGGGCCTCAGCGGCGAGGACGGTAGGACGGCGATCGGGTTTTGAGCTTATGTAGTGTGCTGGTGGCCTTACTACGCTCCTGGAGGAGGGTAGTGGCATCGTCGGGGGAGACGAGCTAAGACGAGCTAATTGAATTTTGACAACCTTTATACAGAGAGTAAAAGTAAATAAAACGACATGAATTTATTCTTAACCAGCGACCCCTGTGTACATGTGTTTTACGAATTGACAAAACATAGAGTTTCCAAAAAAATGTTTTATGCACATAAACCTTCCAGAAAACATGATCTAAAAAAATGGGGATGATAAAATACCCATCTAGATCCGTAACCACGCAGTCACACAGACAAACACGAAAATTAACATGTAGGTAGGTATGAATACATAAAACCGAGACTGTACAAATTACGCAGACATTGGAAATGATTTGTAAAATCTGGACCTAACTTTAACAATGCTTGGACGAAAATGCCATGTAATTCAACAAGTCGCAACTCTTGCACAAGTTTCACAGTTTTTAGTTTGTCAGAGTATTTGCAATGTGTCTGGATGCTAGTTTAAGTTCCGAACAATGTTCGCGCTTATCATCACGCGGGAAGTTTTGACACCCCTTCAGCTTGCCTCAGTTGTGTTGGTAGAACTTGGAATATATGTGCTTTAAATCAGTCTTCTAAATACAATGCATTAGTCATGTATTTACGAACTTGCGTCTTGATTTGGGTTCCTTGCTAGATGCGGAAGAAACATTTGCACTAAAAGTTTTCGAATCCAAGGGCACAAAGAAAAAAAACATTAATTGTTATGTCGTTTGTTTATTTTTATGCTTATTTTGCTACATTTTTAAATATTTTTTAAAACAACTTAAAAAAAACATTTATAAATATAAAAAATAGTGGTCGCCGGTATCGGGAGCAGGGTCCAAGCTACCGGTGGTTAGGGCTTCAAAGACAGGAACCACCGCACAATGCGAGCCGTATGGAGGAGTACTGCCTTCTGAATCAGGCCCTTGATCCAACCGCCTAGCGAAAGCCTCGAGAGATGTTGGTCGAGGCTTTTTGTCATCAGGCCATTGGCCGATACGACAATCGGCACAATGACAGCCGAGCTCACATTCCACATGTCAACAACCTCGTGTGCTAAGTCGAGATATTTAATTTGTTTCTCTTTCTCAGCTTTCACGAGGTTCTCGTCATGCGGAATGGGAACATCGATAATCATTATGCGGCGCGCTAATCGATCTATCACTACCATGTCAGGCTTATTAGCGATAATAGTCCTGTCAGTAATGATAGATCGATCCCAGTGCAACGTGACAAGGTCATTTTCGAGAACTGGGTCGGGCACATACTTGTAATACGGTACCACAGAATCCACATGTTTATATTTCAAAGCAAGTTGCTGGTGAACAATCCTGGCTACTTGGTAATGCCTGTGCAAGTACTCGCCGTTAGCCAGACGAGAACAACCAGAGATAAAATGTGTGATGGACTCACCTGGATGGTGGCATGCTCGACACACGTCAACCGTCCCGTCTTTCATAATATGTCTCCGGTAGTTATTCGTCAAGATAACTTCGTCCATAATTGCACAGACGAAACCTTCAGTTTCCCCGAAAAGGTCACCAAAACGTAGCCAGGCTACGGACTCTAGAAAATCTACAACAGGCTCATGAAGAGCCCGATAGAAGCGCCCGTGAAGCTCCTTGCTTTGCCATACCGCCTTGCGGTCATCGGTAGTAAGTACTACAGGTTTGTGCCAGTTCTCTTTAGCCATGGACAGCGGGGTAAGTCCCTTGTCCACTGCGACCACATCACAGTGCATACCCAATTCGGCTTTTAAAAGATATTCCCTGAGACTGCACACCTCGCGGTTGTGGAGGGTCTTCGCATTTAAAAAGCCTCGACCCCCGCACTTTCGCGGGATGTACAGTCTCATCACCGATGATCGTGGGTGATGAATACGATTTACGGTCAGAAGTGTACGCACCCGCCTATCCAGGGCGTCAAGTTCGGATTCCATCAGTATGCCGAAAGAGTACATCAAAATCGGCTTGACCCAACAGTTGAATGCACCTTGTTGCCGCCCGAAAGAAGACTAATTAATACCTTCTTCAGGCGGCCAAAGAAGCGCTCCTTCAACGATTGCTTCATGTTAATAACGTTGATGCCTAACGCTTCCGACATACCCAAATACTTATAGCTTTCGGATGAAGGGAGGGATCTAAGGTGTATGGAATCCGAAAGTGTAATACCTTCGGATTCCATAATCTCACCACGCTTGACATGCATGATTGCACATTTTTCCACACCAAATTCCATCCTGATGGCGCTACTGAATGTTTCAGTTACCTTCAGTAGCTCCATCTGTTGCAATTTGTTGGGGGCAAAGATTTTCAAGTCATCCATGAACAGAAGGTGAGATATGACCTGACCACCTCTCTTCAACCGATAGCCTAGACCTGAATCCTCCAGCAGTGTGGTTAAAGGATTCTGAGTCAAGCAGAACCAAAGTGGACTCAAACTGTCGCCCTGAAATATTCCCCGTTTAATCCAGACAGGCTACTCATTCCCGTGGATCTGTTGACACCCTGGATAGCGAAGGACCGTCCTCCATTGTCCCATACAGGAACTAAGGAAGGTGCGTAGAGTTGCATCTATCTTGTACAACTCCAGCACCCTCACAAGCCATGTATGTGGCACCGACTCGTAGGCCTTCTTATAATCTATCCAGCATGTCGACAGATCCAGAGCAGGTGGGTAACTCCTGTTGTTAGGAACTGGGGTAGCGTACCAAACTCCAAAGCCGTCTGGTTTCTTGGCCGCCAAGCGAGTGTGCGGTCTTGTAAACCATTTAATCCAAAAGTTCTGCAGCCCGTCCGGCCCTGGGGACTTCCAGTTAGGCAACGGACGGACTGCACAAGCTACATCTTGGGGGCAGATGGTAATAGCCCCCATTTCTGGTATTGGATCGCAGGCTCGCTCGACTTCCCGAGCCCAATCATCTTCGGTGTGACTGACAGGCACCGACCAGATACTGCGCCAAAAAGAACACACATCATCATCATCTGGCAAGCACGTGTCAGCCACACCTTGGTTCGGTCGCTCCCAACCCCTATAAACACACCTTTCATCGCTATGGAAGGTGCGATCCTGAGTGTATCGCTCTACTATTATTATTATTAATGTTTTTAATTATTAATGTTTTTTTTTTTGTTATGTAATTTTGTGGTGTAAAGTGTATATAAATAAATAAATAAGATAACAGCCTTAAAATAAGAAATAATATGAACATGAACATGAAAAGAATAAAGTTAGGAGGCATTTGGAGCAAAATGTGTGTCTTATAAGAAGTTATATATATCTATTCGTTTGTAATGAGTGTTAGGAGGTTTTGCCAGTACACGCAAAATAGCATTTTACGTCGTTTGGCATCAAAAGCTAAATATCGAAAAAAGGTAGATAAGAGATATTGGTAGTTCGTTGTCGTATTTAATGCTGATGGACAATTTACGTTTCTAGTTACTTATAGATTGCTTCTGAGGCAATAATAACCAGTAAGTAAGCTATGATGACAGAAAATTGAATAAAAATGAAAGAATATTATAGGTGTTTATTTAACTTGAAAATACCAGTATGAAACTTATCTGGTGGTGGATTTCACCAATGAAAGTGAACGCGATCAGCACATAAGGGCTGTCAGTGTCATTATTTTCTATGGAATATTGACATTATCAGCTCTTGAACGTGTTTTAGATGCGCTGAATGCGTTCAGTGTCATTGGTGAAATCTGCAGTGAGTTCTTACTGTTGAGTCGGTAACAGCTTGACTGCTAATAGTTGTTTAGAAACCCGTATATCTTTTATTTTCTTACTAAATTACCAGTGTACTAAATAATTCACTAAAGACCGTATTTTCCTAGCAATAAATCCCCATTATCACAGAAACGTTAGACAGAAGCGACTGCCCTTCATCGTTTCGGTTCCTTTGATTGCAATCAGCCGGCATCGCGGTAACAATGTAACATATATCACTCGGAAAACAATCAAATCTTCGTCACTCACGAGACGTTATACGTTACCCCTCACCCCCCTTTCGCAGCGAGGGTAACGCGTTTTAGTGCCATTAAATAGATTGCTGTTTTTCACACATTTCCTGCTTTCTGTCTGTATTATGCTATTGGGGGGATTGGATTGCAAACAATAAAATTTGACGTTACCGAAATTGGGACGGATTTATTGAATGTTTTTCAGTACAACCGTTGTTCAGATTTTGGTGGGGAACGGCTGTTACGGAGGAACTTACTAAAGGACGATGTCTTACGGCTTAGATAACCCAGGTTTCATGAAAATTTATGTAAAACCATACCTAGCTCCTAGCAAAGATTATTGAAAAAATCTCCAACTAGTGACCGAATCGTTAAAAGCCGACTAAAAGATGACGACCAAAGAATAAGAAGTACGTTTCTGTTATTGGCCTAGTTAAGGGAAAAAATCGGAGGTACCTATTCATATTTCCTCTTTATCCAAAATGTCAACAATAACACCTTGGTACTCTAAAACAGCACAGCACTTCACCCTATCCGTAAAACATACAATGGATATGACACAGGCTACACAACTGGGTTAGTATTGCTGTCTCAATAGATTTGACACCGGCCGGCTGTAAACCCGCTGAGGATAAGCCGACAAACATTTTAAACAAGCCACAGTTATTTGGTCCTCAAAATTGACAACGATTTTGTCGAAAAATATTCAAATATTACTTAGAACGCTTGGGGTTTCTAAAAGGGTTAAATGAAGAGGTGAAGGACCTTCTATTCTTATGTTTAAGATACTAAAAAGTGCTAATTAATTATCTGGAACATTATTATTGGTATAGGGAAAACAAAAATACAATGAAATAAACTGTTTATTGCTTATACGATTACATTTTACGCAATGCAAAGCAAAATACAAAGTCAATAGGTACATACGTTTCGCAATGATGTGTGCAGATCAAATCGAAACCAATCTATATTTATTTGTTAAATTAAAACAACAATACAAAATGATGACTTAAGGGACGCTTTCCCATTGAATTGATTTAAAATGTTAAATTCATCAGCATGTATTTAACGGGAACGTTAAAAGCTGATTACATAAAAATAAAAATAAAATTAAACGTACCACAAATAATTCCCATTTGATGTCGTAAACTGAAATAAATGAATGATATATTTAATGTGCCTCCTTTGTGAGCCTTAAATAATAAACAGCTCAGACCAAATTCTCAAAATTACAAATACGATTATTAGTCATTGGAAAAATACTTATACAACTCATGTCGTCTTTTTAGACCTATCCAAAGCCTTCGACACTGTCTCAATTCCCAAACTTCTTTCGAAGCTGGAGCATCTTGGTATTCGCGGCACGGCCCATGATTTCTTCAGGAGTTATCTTACAGGTCGTAAATAAATAATAAAACCGGAAAACTACTTCAGCAAACAGGAGACGATTACTTTTGATGTCCCCCAGGGACCCTCACTCATTCTCATTTATGTGAATGTACTGTGTCAGTTATCCTTTCCCTACTGCAAAATTACAGCTTATGCCGATGAGACATCTCTAATTGTTCATGGCCGGGATTGGACTGAAACTCACCTTATCTCGGAGTTTCAAACTCAAACTCAAAGTCAAAGCATTTATTTCAAATAAACCAATTACAGGCACTTTTGAATTGTCAAGGTCGGTCGGTCAGAAAATGAAGCTAGTTGCCCATTCCAAAGCGTAGTAGGTACCTATGGAGAAGAACGGGCAAGAAACTCCACGGACACTCTTTTAAATCAAATTATGTTTACAATAGATTGGTTACATCATTCATGTTGAAATTATGCATGTGAGACCGATGCAGAACGTTAAAAGCGTCCGTTATTTAAATATGAAAACAATTCGAAAATAAAATTTAATTAAAATACGCCGTGGCAGCTAAGAGATGACCAGTCTCAACTGACGGCGCCCGTTCACGAAATTGACGCATGGATTAGCACCATTCAACTCAACCATTTTGAAGGGAGCTAAATGATCCAACACACGCGCCACCATCAGCGAAACATTAAAGTGAGCATGACATACTCTCAGCCGCCAGGACACATTCAAGTCAATGAAAGACGTACCCTGTAAATGGTAGCTTTAAAGCATGTACATAGTACTCACATAATTTTTAGTTTGCCTTGAGCACCGTCATGACGTCCTTACTCTAAATGTCAACAATACCAAATTTATCACCTTCTATAATATGAAGTCAATTCAGCCCCTTAGGTACAAAAACACCACTCGACGCTCGACTCTCGCCGCGGACGGACGTGTTTGTGCGCTCTCCCGCTCCAGTGTTGTGTTTCCTGTTACTACTCGCCGCGACCACGTGACGTCATCGTAGTCGCCCCGACTACTCCGATTTAAAATCAAATCAAGAAATTGATTTGATTTTAACCAATCAAAAAGTGCCTTTTTCAAGGCAATCTCTTTTCTGTATCAGTCATTCGTGAGTAGCTTCACTAGGCCCCTTCTGGGTAAAATCACAGTTTCGTGGTCCTCGGTTGAAACCTTACGGTGTCAACGAAGCCGAGTGGGGTGTTGACCCAATTCACACCCGCTGAACCCCTTCAGGGCGAGGCAGTTAGTTGGACGGGTCCCAGATAACCGGCCTTGGGGGATCTCCTAGTCGGCTCTGGTGACAGTTTTGCTTTCCAGCTACTCACCTAGTGTCTTTAGGGTGTGTCTACACCCTTCGCGCTAGACTGGTCAGGGCCCCGTTCGCACAATAAGACTGGCGACGGGTTACAAGCTTAGGGCTCACCAATAGGTACACACCTCCCGGTCTACACCCGACAGGGAGGGAACTCATCCCCGGGCCAATCCACCCGGGGAGTTAGGTATAGGGTTTAGGCTACGTAGGGAATTTTCTCTTTCCACCATTCCTTCCCTAATATAGTTCCCGCTCCGATCATGGAGGACGCCGTCCTCTTGGCGTTCCTCAAAGAGGTCCTATTAAAGGACCCCGAGTTTTTGGCGAAATATGGCGCCAAAATAAGCCAAGTTTCCAGTCCCACTCCGTCTCAAGGCGCACTCGCTAACTTCAGCGACGCGCTTGAGAGCCCGCTATCGCCACCTGCATACGAACAAGGCTTTCCGCCCTTTGTTCCGCACAACAATGTTTTGGCGCCAAAGACGGGGCGCAGGCAGGGGCTTCTTCAATAATGCTCACGAATAATATTTTACAATTGAATTTATTTTACTTGCTACAATTCTTAATAATTAGGTCGGTGTGCACTATCCTGCCGTCGTATCAAAAAAGGAACGATCTCGAAGCCAGTCCCACCACTCGCGGGGGGACGTCCCCTCTTTCACTCGCTCGCTCGCGTGCCGTCTTCTCGACCAGCAGATGTCGCTCCCATCGTCTATCGACCGTTGATTCCATGACAGCTACAGAGATGGCGCTGCTTGACGCAACAACAATGTTCCGGCTAATATCTCTGCCCCCATTGTCTCACCCTCTATTGTACCGGCAGATAATACTCCGGCCGCTAATCCGGCCTCTATTGTCTCGCCCGCCTTTGTTCCGGCCGCCATTGTCTCAGAGACAACGCAGCTGCGCGCCGCAGCAATAAACACGACTCGCCCGGAGAGCATGGACACGTCAGTCCCACTCTCCGAGGATGAAGCCCGCACCTCCTCCTCCAGCGATGACGACTTCCAAGTCGTGGTCAAAGGAGGCAAGAGGAAGGCGGCTAAATCCTCCGCCCCCGCTGGCCCGGTCACCAAGGCCCAGAAAAAACAGGACGACTTACCATCCAGCTCCACTTCCGCCCCTAGTCCGCGGGCCAGTCGCCCCGCCAGCCCTATGGCTTGCCCACCCGCTCCTACCGCGAGGAAGCAGAAGCCCCCTCCCCCGATATACGTCCAGGAAAAGTCCAAATGGACTGAAATCTCTAAAATGTGTGTTGATCGCAAGATCAACTATACTAACGCCCGATCCACCCTCCAGGGGATCAAAGTTACGGTCCCCACGTCTGCGGACTTTAGGGACCTCTCCCGCGCCCTACGTGAAAGGAACTACTCCTTTCACACTTACTCCCTTCCGGAGGAAACCCCTACACGCGTCGTTATTAGGCGCGTTCCACAGGAAATCTCCACCGAGGAGATTAAGAGCGACCTTGTCTCACAAGGCATACCAGTTTCCGCCGTCCATCGCTTACATAAAGCGAGACAGGGCCTAGTCTACGACATGGTCCTGGTCATCTGTGACCCCACAGACGGTCACCACCCGATTTTTAAAGTTAAGTCGGTGTGTTCGCTCTCAGGCATCTCAATAGAGAAGCCTTACAGAGCTCAATTAATTGGACAGTGTCATCGCTGCCAATTATATGGTCACTCGCAGTCCAACTGCTATGCCACCCCTAGATGCGTCAAGTGTCTAGGAGAGCATGGCACCGCCGACTGTACCCGCCCTAAAGATAGGGAACTATGTTTAGAGCCTCCCAGCTGTGTACTCTGCGGCCAATCGGGACACCCGGCAAATTACCGGGGCTGTCCTAAGGCCCCGAAGTCCTCCTCTCCAAAACTCGCGAAACGCGCGAGCGACCGCCAGCACAGGGAAAGCCCCTGGGGAAAGCCTCCTTCCGCGCTGATGCCGGAGCGGCTCAGTCCGCAGAGGCCGTCTCCCTGGGCTAACCTAAATCACCTGAAGGCTCCCGCAGCTTCGGTGCCCGCTATCCCCGCGCAACCAGCGCAACCCGCTCAAATTCCAGCGCTGATGGCTTCCGCCATCCCAGCGCCTTTGGTAGCCCCCGCGGCCCCTACGGCCTCTCCAGCGAAACCTCAGGGAACCCAGGGCCGAAACAGCGCCCAAATTATACTTAGTACATACGCGGCTCTCTTCACCACCGCCGCGGACAAAATGGCGGAAGAAATCGTTGCTGCAAACGGCAACGCACTCCGCCTTATGGAAATCCTCAGCGCGTATCCCGAGATCGCGCAAGTTCTACACTCACTCAAATATTAATTCTCAATGGATAATACGAGAGTAAACAGTAACAAACCCCGATCCCTTAAATTAGGCTTCTTCAACGCAAATGGCGTTTCAGGTCAACGCGATGAGATCGCCGCTTTCCTCCGCGACCATCAGCTTGACATCCTCCTCATACAGGAAACCTTTTTAAAACCGCATCACCGAAACCCGAATATTGCCAACTATAAACTAGTTCGCAATGACAGGTCTCGATGCCACAAGGGCGGCACACTAATATACTTTAAGAAATCCTTGTATTGCATCCCTATCGACCCACCTTCTCTCTTCTCCCATCTGGAGACCTCTATCTGTCGGCTCGGCATGACTGGTCATCAACCGATCACCATCATCTCTGCTTATATTCCACCAGACAATGGTCCGGAGGATCCCATCTCGCTCCAAAAGGACTTCACTGCCCTCTTCGGTATGAGTGACTCCGTCATCTTGGCGGGGGATCTTAATGCCAAGCACCCGGCGTGGAATAGTAGCACAACCTCAACCAGAGGTAGGTTAGTTTTCAAGTTAGGCGAATCCCTTAACTTTGACGTCATCGCTCTAATGAGCCCGACTCACATCCCAGGTAATCCTAATCACCTTCCCGATGTTCTCGATGTAGCGCTGCTCAAGAATGTGAACCTCCGTTTGCAATCGATTGAGACGTTCCACGAGCAAAATTCTGACCTCCGCCCTGTAGTCATGCATCTTGCACCCTACTCGGGCCCGATCGACCCCAACCGCCCCCCTCAGACCCAGACGATAACCGACTGGAGGAAAGTAAGCGAAAGACTGAAATCCACCACGTCGCCTCACTTAGACACCATCCCCGATCACTTAGTGTCAGTCGCCGACACGACGGCCGCAATCGACTCGTTTACAGAGCACGTACAATCCGTATTGACGGATTGTTCACGGGAAGTTCCGGTGATGGAAGACCATCGCTGGAAACTACCTACTGACGTACGTGACCTGATAACCGAGAAGAACGCGGCCATCCGTGCCTACGACTCCTACCCTTGTGACGCGAACAAAGCCCACATGCGCCATTTACAGCGTGCTGTAAAGAAACGCATAGGGGAGGTTCGCTCTGAGGGCTGGAACAAGATGCTCAGCGAACTCGAGCCCACTCATCAAGCCTTCTGGCAGTTACAGAGGAAATTGCGTTCCTCAGAAGAGGTCTCTATGCCTCCTCTCATCCGCCCCGACAATAGTGTCGCTTTCGACAGTCCCGATAAGGCTGAATGTCTTGCCAACAGCCTAGAGTCCCAATGTTCTCCCAGCTCCCAACCAGTAGACCAAGCTCACCTGAACAAGGTCGACGCTGAAGTCGAACGAAGAGCCTCCCTCCCTCCCGTCGAAGACCCTGATGATCCTCTGCCTCCCGTCACTCCAGACGAAGTGCACGACATCATTAAAGGGCTCCACGCTCGAAAGGCCCCCGGTTCGGATGGTATTACCAATAAGGTATACAAACTCCTTCCTGCCCCGCTAATAATGCTTATGACCGCCATCTTCAATGGCGCCTTGAGCAACAACATCTTCCCACAAGCATGGAAAGAAGCCACCGTCATCGGTATCCCAAAGCCAGGCAAGCCAAAGTCTGAGCCCTCCAGCTACCGCCCTATTAGCTTACTCAATGTCCTCGGCAAAATCTACGAGAGGCTTATTTATAAGCGTCTCAAAGACTACGCCGAAGCAAAGAGCCTCATACCCAACGTGCAGTTTGGATTCCGTAGCCAACACTCGGGCACCCAACAGGTCCACCGTATCGTAGAGCACTTATGCGCTGGTCTGCAGCGTAACGCGACGACGGGTGTGCTATTCTTCGACATAGCGAAAGCCTTCGACAAAGTCTGGCACAACGGCTTGATATACAAGCTCTACCAACTAGGAGTGCCAGATCGTCTCGTGCTCATCTTACGAGACTTTTTGTCGAACCGGACCTTTCGCTATCGCGTCGAGGGAGCACTCTCGTCCCCTCATCCTATTCGCGCCGGTGTCCCTCAGGGTTCCGTACTATCTCCTCTCGCCTTCACGCTGTTCACTAGCGATATCCCAAAAAGTAAAAAGGCTCAGTTGGCTCTCTTCGCCGACGACACTGCCGTTTACTATACCGGTCACTGTCCCAACGCTATAGCTCGTACTCTCCAAACCTCCGCAAACGTCTTAGGCGCTTGGTTCCGGAAATGGAGAATCGAGGTCAACCCCGATAAGAGTCAGGCGGTTCTCTTCTCGAGACGTCGTCGACTCCCTCCCCCACTTCCCAGCCCGATCACTATGTACGGCAAGCCAATCCCTTGGGAGAAGCAAGCCAAATACCTAGGCGTGATCCTCGATGAGAACCTTACCTTTAAGGCTCATATTAAGGCGGTTCGCGCGCGCGCCTCCTTCGCTCTTAGCAGGCTGCAATTCGTACTGACAGCCCGTAGTAAACTGTCCCTCAAATGCAAGCTCCGCATCTATACCGCAGTCATCCGTCCCATCATGACCTATGCCTGCGTTGTATTTGCGCACGCTCACCCACGACATCTCCATAAGATGCAGACCCTCCAAAACCGTTTCCTCAGAAGGGTCACGGGTGCCCCCTTCTATATCCGTAATATCGATCTTCACGTCGACCTCAAAATGCCAACCATAAAACAGTTCATGAAACGCTTATCAAAGCGTTTCTTCGACTGCGGCATCAAACATTCTAACCCCCTGATTACAGCGGCCGCCCGCTACACTCCCTCTCGCAATAGCAGTATTCGCCGACCAAGGCATACTTTAATCGACCCCGACGACGCCACTACCCTCCTCCAGGAGAGTAGTAAGGCCACTAGCACGCTACATAAGCCCAAAACCCGATCGCCGTCCTACCGCCCTCGCCGCCGAGGCCCGCCGCGACGCCCAAATCGACGCCCCTCCCGACCCTTGCTCGAGCCAGCCCGCGCCGCTGAGCCTGTAGCTTTAAATTCGTCCCTAATTAATACCAATCCTGATCCAGCTAGTCATTTGCTGCCCTCTTCCAGCGACGCCCTAAGCCGAGGTTCGTACCCAACAGGGGGTGCCCTTAGCGTTGTCGCTTAGTTTTAGTTAGTATACAAGTTTAAGTCCTGGCTGGAGGCCTTAATTTATTAGGGAATCCACAGGCAAGTCCGCTTAAGCAGACGACAACCGCATAGGTTGACCTGCGAGATGCCAAACAAACAAACAAACCCCTTAGGTAATAGATAGTACGGGCTGGTGTGTGCAACTCTACGTCAATGTGTGTATTTTACGTACGGTGGTAAAATCGATTATTTGATTATTTGGTCACAGCTCCTTGAGGACGGCCATCAACGCCTTGGTGTTACCGACAGCCTCGCGTAGGGTACCTGCGTTACCGAAGTACTTTGCCCTGTATGTGGCGACCACCGGGCAGTTTATAAGCACATGAGCTGCTGTCTCGTCCTCCTCCATGCAGGCCATGCATAGCGGACAGTCTGTGACTCCTATGACAAAGAAGTGTTTATTAAATGACCCGTGGTCAGTTAAAGCTGCCGTAACTGTACACAGCTGTTGTTTGGTTGGTCGGAGAATCTGTTTCGTGAGGCGGCCATACATTGTAGGGAGTGCTTCCTTAGCATGCCTGCCTTGTTCCACCCCGAGTTTGTGATGTTGGTAGCTGGTGAGTTTCTTTACCAGAGTGCGTAAGTACCTGAAGGGGAGTGGCCGGGAATCTGCAGGCGACTCAGAAAGCCCAGGGCGACTCCCGCCGCCCAGGGTGTCTAGGGGCGACTAGGGGCGTGAGGGCGCAAGACGCTCTTCCTCACGCGCTCCACCTCCTCCTTCGCGAGCATTACTGATTCGCAGAAGCAGGGCACCCATTCATCCTACAGTCACCACATTAACTAAACGTCAAGATACATCCCAAATCATACGGTTTATATTTATAAATACGCTACCGAAACACAGCGTAACATCTTTTTACCTCGTCTCTCGTTTTCAGAAGAGAATTAAATATTTCCGTATACATAACAGCAAATGGATTCATTTGCCATTTATATTACTACTAGCTACTCAAATGTTAAGGCAGTCTAGAATTAAATGCGTTCCTTTTAATACAAAAATGCATTTTAATTTTTCTTAGCAACATTTTTATTTAATGTTCTAATGGGAAGTGTTGCAGTCCCATTATTTTATTTTTCAAGCGAATCTTGAGAAAATTTAAATGAAAAGGATATCCGTTGGGCAATTATTATTTAAAACACAGTTACGGTTTTGTTTAGTAGTTTCAATACTTTTTTTTACTACACTACATGAATAATTTTTCTATAGCAGTCATTTGTTTCTTGTCTAAACAATTAATTTGCTAACCCGCTGACTAACCATGGTGCATGATAGGAAACCTATTTTGAAACCAATGGGAATGATGACTAATATAAAAATGTTAGAAAAAATAATGTAATTTCAATGAAGGCATAGTAAAATTATTTAAACGAAATAATCTGTTAAATCGATGGATGGTGGGATTATTCCCGTCCTTGTCGCGCGGTATGGAAAATGTATGGCGCTAGTATGATATTACATAGTAGTGACGACACTGCATACGATAGTGCTGTGCTTGTATAACACTTATTTTGAAACGTTTATCATTTGGCATGTTTTTAAGTTATTACACTTTTTTTCTACCAACCCGCACTGGGCCCGCGTGGTGGATTACGGCCCACTCCCTCTCATGGAGAGGAGGCCTGTGTCCCAGCAGTTGGAAAATAATAGGCTGCTTATGCTTATTACACTTTTTATATCGATTGCACTATTTGGACACAAATATTTTTTGAGTAAATAATATAAAAAATATCACCATCCCTATTTGTAGGTAGTTATGTACAGTAGCGGCCATAAGTCCATAGGCAATCTCACAAAGCAATAGATTGACGCTTCGGTTTCACTTACGACCTTCTTCTATAAGTTGTTTATATACTATAGACACGCACACACACTCACTTTGTCTGTAATTGTTAGTAGTTCATAATTTCAGTTTAACCAATGGGGATCGACGGGACGTGATAGGTTAACATATGGCGTCCTAGCTTAGTCGTTACGAATCTCACCTGCGCCTGCGGATTAAGCTTGATGTTATTTGCAAATAAAATATATTCATAGTTTTTGGTATGTTATATTATATATATGAATAATACCTAAAATAGAAAAGTTTTGTCTGCTTTAATAAAATTACTTGAAGTGGTTCGACTATCATTCGACACTTGTCTCGTTCGTCTTGTTTACTCAGATAATAAAAGTTTGTAGGTAGATCACAGAAAACTGAGTAAATTATTTCGAATTCTGTGAGGTAGATGCAATTCGTTACGACTATTCACCTAATTGAACGTTATTGGTTAGTGAGGAATGTTTAAATCTGTTAATTAGCAGTATTTATTATTGCGCTGCGTAAAAGTGGATGTGATAACACAAATGGACAAAGTGTGAGTGTTACCATTTAAATATTTTACATTTTACTAAATATAAATTATTATTTGTTCAAATAAGTGAATGATGAGTAAAGTGTCATAAACTGAATGGTATTTATAATATTTCGGCCGCGGCAAACAAAGCTACATAAGATTCCTTATTTTACTACAGGCATTAAAAAAGTACCTACCATGCAAGTTTTAATCAACCTGTCAGTCGTACCTGTAATAGACGAGCACTGAAATTTATCGTACTCAATTAAAGCTCAAATTGTGAAGGGGCGTATGTTGGAAGCCTAATATTCTCGAGCCATTTGAGCTGTTATATGGCCTGAAATACGACGTGTTATTTGTTCTGTTACAAGGAATGTAAATGGAAGGTTAAGTTAGCTCATAAAGGTGGGGAATTAGTGATGGGCTAACAACCGCTGTGAAGAGAAACTAGGATAAAATAATCTGCCAAATCCTTCCATATTTTCGATAGTGTAGCAATGTTTCATTGAGTTTGAACTCTATGTGTTGAAAATTGTGTTGAAAATACTGTAAAAGAATTACGAACCATCCAAAAAATAATATATTGTCCATCAAACTTATAAAAAAAAAAACAATAAATAAATAAATGTATCAAATACACAATCTATTACTATCCTCTGATACATATCAGTGGTAAATGTTTATGGCAATCAATTTGGGACGTATCTGTGTAGATTGCGAGATGGACCTGCAAGCATCCGCCGTAATGGGAGACGACTACGCTTGAGTTATCGACTGTAATGAACGAATAGGGATAGTATAAATGATAGTGTGAGGAGTTGGGTAACCACTAGTTTTATTGTTGATTTCTTAAAGTACTTTTGAAAAGGTTTTTTTTGAGTCTATAGCAGTCAAGATCGGGTAGGTTTGTCCATTAGTTTTTTTTTTCAATATTATTACTCTTTAAATCATCCTTTTAGGATATCAAGTCAAGAGTAAAATAAGCCATAACGTAACCAGTAAATACACAATGCTAGTCAAATGTTGAACAAAGCCCCAAATTCCAAGAATCTCTAATATTAAATAGGTCTATTATTCAAGTTCGGATCCAAGCATTTTGTTCCGGACGTCCTGACCATGTATTCAGTTGCTAACGAGCATTCCACCGGACGCAAGATGTCATCCGCAAAGGTTGTTAGAAAGAGTGATTCTTATGATAACTGTGGATCTTTGCGGTTTGTTCGACCCCTATTGTAGGGATTTCTCCATTGTGTATTAGATTGAATGGGTAATTTATAATTTATTTTATAGAAATGAGTAAATATCAGAAATAAGGGTTCCTGAACCTAGTAACGGAGTTGTACATTATTGATTAAGTACTTTGACAGTTTGTGTGTAACTTTTTTTTTCAATAAAAGACTCCCTCTCTGTCCATAGTTGCCAAGGACCAATCTTTATTAAAGAACTCCAGTTCATCCCACCATCTCTGTCTGGGCCTGACGCGATGTCGTTTGCAAGTAAGTGGGACCCACTGGGTCGTAAGTTTGGCCCATGGCTCGACTCAAAGCTTCATGGGAACCTCATTTAACATCCCTTGCAGCACAGCTATGTTCAGCAGCACATGCTGTGAAAAACATCCGTCAATTTACTGATGTAGGTACCGCGAGACTAGTCTATTTTAGTTACTTTCATAGTATTGTGTCGTACGGTATTTTACTATGAGGACGGTCTGCAGACATCGATTCTATTTTCATTCTGCAGAAAAGAGCCATCAGAACCATTAATGGCCGGCGCAGGCGCGACGCTCTGAGGGAATTGTTCAAAGAAATTAACATCATGACTGTACCTTGTTAATATATCTATTGAAACATCATGTTACGTAAGGAAAAATCTACATCTTTTTCGTAAAAGAGGTGAAAGACATAATTATATAACTAGAAATAGGGACCAATTGGTTCAACCAGGTTTTAGGCTGGCTAAAGTAGACTCATCTTTTATGGGGTACTGTAATGTTACAATAAAATACCTCCCCCATTCAGTTCATGTATAACAGAATGAAACTTGGAGACTGAAACGATTACATACAATCTTGGGCCTGGGTGTAAAAAGATGAAAGTGGTGTCAATTAATAGCTTATAAATTATCAACCTTTTGCTGAAAGTTCTGCGGATTTTATCCATCTGAGAACAGAGATATCAGAGATTTAGTAAAAGTGAGCTTATGTTACAATATCGTAACGAACAGCTGATTCCTGAAGTGCAAAATTCCCGATTACCCCGAACCCGATTTATTATGGCACACCACAGGACTTCATTACGTCATTCGAGAGGTAATTGCTGAAAATCAGCGCTGTTGACGATAGGTTGGTCCGAAGTCACAGCATTTTGCTGAGCAACGACCTGTTATTGCACGGATGCGACGCACAGTTTAATTATTGTTATTATTACTGTTGTTAAGAAAAGTATTCATTTTTCATTTCTTGTTTTTGTTTGTGTTGTAATATGTTATTGTCATTTGCCAATGTCGCAACACACACACACAGAGCAATGTGTATTGTCTTTGGTGCTGATTGACATCAGGCAATGGACAAAAATGCAAAACGTTTTATTTTTATTTTATATTCTGAATACGAGGCCTTTTGCTACTTTGTCTGTATGTAATTTGTGTTCTTATTTTTATAATGTGCCTTTTGTTTGTTCGGCACAAATAAACAATTTTTCTTTCTTCTTTCTTTCTTTCAAAATATGTTATTTTACACTAATAGTAATTAGTGCAAAATAAGTAAGTATTTAGTAGAAAATGTTTGAAAGATCATATGAATGAACGTCAATGACTTCAAGTTAGGTAGTACAGGATATGAAGTTATGGAAAGGATGTCTAAAATAAAATAAAAATAATGTATTATAGTGTTTTATTCGTCTTCTATTATAATTGAAATGTCGTCTAGGGATTGTGCAGGGGGTACTATATGAGCTTGGTACCTAGCCCAGCTAAGGAACCATTATATGAGCGCAGTAGCCTACAGTTCATCTCCCTACAGTACAATTACAGTAATGCATTACTATAGCCTATGACTTCTAATTATAATTATGTATTTTAAACCTAGCAGGATGGTAGCTGGTTAGATGAGGTTATATTTACTTACAGACTGAGGTGCAAGCCATTGCCGAAAGACTGAGAGAATTGTTTCATTGTGTAAGGGTCGTCGGCACAACAACTATTCACTGCAATACACTGGTATTGCAGTGAATAGTTGTAATTCACACAGCGATCCACAGTTTCATCAATATCCAATTCACGAGCCGGCGGTAAAATCCAAAATAAAAATTCCAAGTCAAACGTGTGAGTGATCTTCGGTATCCAGTGTGAAAGCAAGGGTCGTACAAGGTAGGTAGGTTCGGACTCCGTAAAATACAAAGCAGTAGTTGTGAAAAATGAAGAATAATCGGGAAAGCACTCAAAACATATCGGAAAACAGGAAACGAGTGAAGAGAAAACAAGAGCAGTCGGCAACAATCAATGTTAGATGGCTGTTAAGCCAGTGACGTAAATTAAAAAGACTGATTTTAATCGATATTAAATCGAAAATCAAGAATATTGTTTTTTTCAGCAATTAATTAAATATTAAATTTATTAATATGACTGTAATGTTATGCACTATATTGCATAAAAGTATAGGTAGTACATTTAATTTAAAGTTATTAAAGTAAAACCTCTGCTCTAAATTATTAACTCAAAGGAGTTAATTATTTAGAGCAAAGGTTTTATTTTCGTAACTGTGTAATCGATTACTCAATCGATAATCTTACAAAAACTAGTTTTTCATATTTCTCCACTTCCAGATTAAAAATTCAGGTGATTTCATATTCTAAGAAAAAAAATATGACAAGTTTTTAGATCATATCTCAACTTATTACATTTGGCCCACCGTTTTCGATCTCCTTTAAATCTTGTATAAAACGCACACTATGCAGCCGGGGATTTTATAAGTTGGACGATTACATCGCCGATAAAAATGCTTGGCTAATCGCTGGTCCTGCTCCACAAGGACGCATCAACTGATTGATTGGCATTTGGGAATACCGTTGGAGCTGCTGAAGAAAAAAAAACTATCTTTGCATTGTATAAACTCAATCCTTTAGTATTGTAACGAGTTTTTTTTACACCGTTACATGTATTGATGATTGTAGTCGATTTCGGAACGATTTCTTAATTTTATTTTTTATCTGTGATACATTTCGTATGACATTTTTGGACGTCAAAATTGGACAGGTCACTTTTGCGATCTTTGTTGGTGAATGTGACATGTCTCTTGATTTTTCCTGAATGGAATCGTAACTAATCTAGTTTATAGTGGCGCTTTAATGCCCTAATCCTAAACCAAAGGACCCGTGGAATGGTCCCGGTGGATATCTCTATCCGATTTTTGGTAAGTTGCTCTTTTCGAGAGAAAATTTCCTTCGACGATGGCGGTTCGTTTGTGACCATCTTACGGTTTTTCGCAGGTTTCCTCGTCGCCTCCCTACGTCTCTTATACCAAATATCTTCACGGTACACCGAGGGAGACGCGAGTTTATATACCTGGAATAAGCGGTAAGTTTTTCGTTGGTCGATGCGTCCCCGCGTGTCCGAGTTCGGAGTGAAATCACATCTCAGAGTTCCTTTTTGTCCACAGCCTACAATTGTGGGTGCTTATTCCACCTTTACTTCAATAAATTTCTACGGGCCTTCCACGGGGGCTGATTACCTGAGAGGTACCACCTTCCGGCTCTCGGGGTCAAGCTTCAAGTTACATATTTTTTATCTTTTTTTCCTATAGAACATAACAGCCTTCAGCTGCGAATTTAAAGTTACAAAGATGCAATGATGATATAGCAAGTAAAATTTATATTAATATAATTGTATACATTAGGCTAAAGGTACAATAAACTGGGAACGTTCAAGGTAGTGAGACTTTTAATCACCATTGACATCCACAGGCCCCCATCCTAAGATTAATGGTCCAATCTCTCCAACTTTATTTATCTGGCTATCTATTAATAGTGTGTCGCTCCACGGCGCCCGAAATTTAATTTCTTACCTTATCATACTTTTTTTTAGGAGATCACACACTCAGAAACACACACACCTATTCTTTTAATTTTTAATATTACATTTGGCTTCCCAATTAGGGACCGTATTATCAATTAAATTTTTATTATTACATTTGGCGCCCGAACAGGGACTTGAATTTAGCTTACTTATTTTGTTATTGATTCATTGCATCTTGATATTTTGTAGTAACACATTATTGTACAATGTTGTAATTTAAAACTTAAATTCTTTGGATGTTTGCTTTTAAGTAAACAGTATTTTCTACTAACATTATTGTATTTTGTACTATTGTGTATGTTTAATGTTTATGGTTACAGCATTACTTTTTTTCTCTTACAAAACCAACATTTTGTATGGTAAGACAGTTTGTTTTATCTAAGTGTCTCAACAGTGTAAATTAAGTGCGGTGAAACTTTGTTTCATATTTAATCTAAAGCAAACTTTAGTTTAACTAAGTAATCTTACTTTTAGTAACTTGAATTGATCTTGTAAATTGTTACTGCATTTTTTAAACTTGAAATTTTCATCAAAACAAACTTTGAACATATCTTTTTAACCTCAAGTATTTTACAACTTTGGAAGTTTTTGTTTCATATTTAATCTTAAGTAAACTTTGGTTTAACTTGGTAACCTTACTTTAAGTAGTTTAAACTTATCCTGTAAATTATTATTGCATCTTTTTACTTGATAGTTTCATCAAAACAAAAAAAACTTAGAAAATATTTTACACTTACCCTCAAATATTTCACTTTTTTTTTAAATTTACATCTTGCTTTGCTCATCAATTTTCGTTTAGTTTATTCATGATGGCTAATGAAGACCAGTCTTTTCCGCCTATTGCTAAAGACCACATAGAATCTGATGGCGCTTGCGCAGATCCTAATGTTGCACAAACTGCTCCGGACATGATTAATTTGACAGAAGTACCACACCCTTTTGATCATAATGAAAGGATTGCACACTCTTCCTCAGCTTTTGCTTTGCACGCTCTGCCTTCTTTTAATTCTATGAATGCTTTGGTTATCTTGTGTTGGAGAATTTATTACATGAAGTTGAAGAATATTTTATACAACATTTTGAAGAAATTTTGTTAGTCAGTTCAAATAGTTGTATTTTGGGTTCAAATAGTCATGACAATTTTTACAGTTAGGTTATAAAATAAATTCTGTTTTTAGTAATGCTTATAATTATTGGTATCATTGAATTACCTGTAACTTGTGATAATTTAACTAAAAATATTTATTTTCTAGTTATCCCTTCTTTTCAACTTGATTTCATTTTAGATTTTGCTTTTTGGTTAAGATTCGATTTGGCTTTTAGGTCTTAGCAATCCTAGTGGACGCTTAGCACGTTGGGCTGCTAGAATTTCTCAATTTACTTTTGATATAGTTCATAAAAAAGGTTCTTTACATTTAGTCCCAGACGCTTTGTCTCGTATTGAAATAGCTGCTATAGGAATCTCTGAAAATAATTTAGTCTTACCCGATGATGATATTTATGATCCTTGGTTTAAAAAAGTATTTATTAATTGTCAAAAGTCTCCTTGTAGATATAAGAACTTTAGAGTAGAAAATAAAGCCTTATATAAGTTTTGTAAAAGTAAGTTTGATCCCAATAGTAATCTTAATTGGAAGATAGTTATTCCTAAAGAACACATATTAGATACAATTCGTTCTAATCATGATGATATTAATTCTGGACACTTAGGTATTCATAAAACTTTAAATAAATTAAAACAACACTATTTTTGGAAAGGGATGTTTAATGATGTTCAAAAATATATTCTTGCTTGTGATACTTGTAAAGCTTATAAACATACCACTCAACCTCCTTTTGGTATTATGGTTAACCCTAAAAAAGTTGATCGTCCTATGTTGATGCTTTCAGTAGACATTATAGGTATATTGCCTAAATCTTATTCTGGACATAAATATATTCTTTCGGTTGTTGATGTTTTCACTAAATACTGCTGGATTTTTCCTATGATAAATGCTACTACTAGAGTAATAAATAAACTTTTTGAAAAAGAAATATTTCTTAAATTTGGTTGTCCCAAAATAATTGTTTGTGATAATGGTACACAATTCACTTCTAAACATTTTGTAGAGTTTTTTAAGGGTTTTAACATTAATAAAATATTTTATAATACTTTATACACGCCTCAAAATAATACTGTTGAGAGATATAATAAAACTGTTGAAACTTGCATAGCTTGTTTTGTCAAAGATGATCATAGAACTTGGTCTAAATATTTACCTAATATTCAACTAGCTTTGAATAATAGTGTTAATCTGGCCACAGATTTCACACCTAATTTTTTGATGTTTGGTAGAGAACTTATTTTTGATGCTTCTTTACATCGTTTTAGTGATTCTATCGATAACATAGATGAACTGGAAATTTCCAATAGAGTTCACTATGCCGATTCTCTCAATTCACTTAGTAATATTTTTCTTAAAGTGCAAACTCATTTATTAAAAGCTTATCAGCGTAATGCTCGCTATTATAACAAAGGTCGCAAAGTCATTTCTTTTGATGTGCGTGATGTCGTGTGGAGAAGAAGTTTCGTTCAATCTCATGCACCTACTTATTTTTCGGCAAAACTTGCTCCTAAGTTTATTAAATGTAAAATTATTGAAAAGATTTCTGATAATGTTTATATTCTGAAAGACCTTAATAAGGGAACGACTGGTCGATATCACGTTAAGGATATAATTAAATTTTAATTTGGTTTCTCATTGTTAATCTTGATTTGGATGATTTTGGTTGAAGGTCGCTTTTGATAGTGTGATGCTTGTTGGGATGGATGATAGGTTATCAGCGATTTGAATGAAGATGTATGTTAGGTAACTTCTTATAAATTTATTAAATCTTGATATAACATTCTAAATTACAACTTAGGACATTTTTTTTATAAACTAATTAAACCCACACACATACATTTTCCATATCGAAAGATCTTATCATGTATATATTTTTTTTTAAACAGTCTTGTATGCAATTTTCCTTTGTAATTTTTTGCATGCAATTCCTGAATTGGTGCCTACTACCTTTGTACGTTTTGTTTACACTTGTAGAGGTTTACCTATTTTTTTTTATCATTGTGCTCCTATAGTGACTCTGTCACCCGGAATATTTCGCGGTGCACTTAGGAAGAACACAGTGATTTCTTTTTTGTTTGTGCCCGGAAAGTTGGTGGAGTTGAGCCGATCACAACATTTTTTTTTGTTTGTGCCCGGAAAGTTGGTGGAGTTGAGCCGATCACAACATTTTTTTTGTTTGTGCTCGGAAAGTTGGTGGAGTTGAGCCGATCACAACATTTTTTTTGTTTGTGCCCGGAAAGTTGGTGGAGTTGAGCCGATCACAACATTTTTTTTGTTTGTGCCCGGAAAGTTGGTGGAGTTGAGCCGATCACAACATTTTTTTTTTCCTTTGCATCTTTAGAGATGTGAAGGTTCTTAACTGCTTCTCACAGTTATAATTTGTTCCTGTTAGTCAGTGGCGATGGTGCCTAACTGCACTCATATATAATTTTTTGGATTAATCTCGTTAAACAGCGGCCTTTGCGCTTAACTGTACTCGAATTAATATTCTTTTTATGCTGTTACATTAAACATATACTTGCTAGTCGGCGGCTATGGTGCCTAACCTAACTCATAATAGTATTTTTTTTTTGTTTGTTTGTAAAGCTTTATACTTGCTAGTCGGCGGCTATAGTGCCTAACCGAATTCGTATTGGTATTTTTTGAGTCTTTTTAGAATTTTATACTTGTTAGTCGGTGGCGATGGTGCCCAACCGCACTCAATTAGATATAGTTCTGTTGTATTGTTTTACAGTGTTAAGCGACTGCTGCACTTAACTGATTCTATAGTAGAACTCGGATTTAACTTGTTAGTCAGTGGCGAAGGCGCTTAACTGTACTCTTGTGGTTCTTTTGACATTATGGGTCGGTTGTGCTAGTATTTAGTCTGCACCTGTAAGTGTTGTTTGTATACACGCTGTTTATATTTCCTGTTTTTTTTGGGAAACTGTTCGTTTTACCTTGATCGTTGTTTTTTTGGCATAAAAGAAATTGCTTTCTTTTATTTTTTTTCGGGGAGGGATGTAATGTAACGAGTTTTTTTTACACCGTTACATGTATTGATGATTGTAGTCGATTTCGGAACGATTTCTTAATTTTATTTTTTATCTGTGATACATTTCGTATGACATTTTTGGACGTCAAAATTGGACAGGTCACTTTTGCGATCTTTGTTGGTGAATGTGACATGTCTCTTGATTTTTCCTGAATGGAATCGTAACTAATCTAGTTTATAGTGGCGCTTTAATGCCCTAATCCTAAACCAAAGGACCCGTGGAATGGTCCCGGTGGATATCTCTATCCGATTTTTGGTGAGTTGCTCTTTTCGAGAGAAAATTTCCTTCGACGATGGCGGTTCGTTTGTGACCATCTTACGGTTTTTCGCAGGTTTCCTCGTCGCCTCCCTACGTCTCTTATACCAAATATCTTCACGGTACACCGAGGGAGACGCGAGTTTATATACCTGGAATAAGCGGTAAGTTTTTCGTTGGTCGATGCGTCCCCGCGTGTCCGAGTTCGGAGTGAAATCACATCTCAGAGTTCCTTTTTGTCCACAGCCTACAATTGTGGGTGCTTATTCCACCTTTACTTCAATAAATTTCTACGGGCCTTCCACGGGGGCTGATTACCTGAGAGGTACCACCTTCCGGCTCTCGGGGTCAAGCTTCAAGTTACATATTTTTTATCTTTTTTTCCTATAGAACATAACAGCCTTCAGCTGCGAATTTAAAGTTACAAAGATGCAATGATGATATAGCAAGTAAAATTTATATTAATATAATTGTATACATTAGGCTAAAGGTACAATAAACTGGGAACGTTCAAGGTAGTGAGACTTTTAATCACCATTGACATCCACAGGCCCCCATCCTAAGATTAATGGTCCAATCTCTCCAACTTTATTTATCTGGCTATCTATTAATAGTGTGTCGCTCCACGGCGCCCGAAATTTAATTTCTTACCTTATCATACTTTTTTTAGGAGATTACACACTCAGAAACACACACACCTATTCTTTTAATTTTTAATATTACATTTGGCTTCCCAATTAGGGACCGTATTATCAATTAAATTTTTATTATTACAGTATTGTATAATTGCTTAAGCCATATGTGAGTACTATGTATAAACTATAGAGCTACCATTTACTGGGTAGGTTTTTCATTAACTTGTATTGGCCCTGGCGGCTGAGAGCATGTCATGCTCACTCTAATGTTTCGCTGATGGTGGCGCGTGTATTGGATCATTAAGCTCCCTTCAAAATGGTTGAGTTGGACGGTGCTAATCCATGCGTCATGTTCATGATCGGGCGCCGTCATTATGGACTGGTCATCTCTTAGCTGCCTCGGTATATTTAAATTAAATTTTATTTTTGAATTGTTTATATTTTATATTTCGGACGCATTTAACGTTCTGCATCGTTCTCACATGCATAATTTCAACAAGAATGATGTAACCATAATTGAATTTAAAAGAGTGTCCGTGGAGTTTCTTGCCCGTTCTTCTCCATAGTTACCTACAACTATCTTCATTTTTCTGACCGACCTACCTTGACAATTCAAAAGTCCCTGTAATTGGTTTATTTGAAAAAAAATATTCAAAATTGAGTTTGAGTTTGGTTATTTATTCCTAGCGGTAATTTAGGACTTTTCATGACCAAAAAAAAATTAAGCGCATTAACATAAAACTTAGGGGCTTTGCAATGTTAAGTTACCCAGCCAAAATGTATTAAAAGGTCTTTCAATTACGCAAGAACTTGAAACATTTCGAACTGATTCATCTAGTCACTTAATTTTTTCGGACGATTTCAAATAGGTTTTATTTTCATGAAGTTAAAGGCGTAGGCATAACTTCTAACAAGAATTTTCCATTAAGACTATAAAACTTTAGCAGTGTCCTGAAGTACTTCACTTATGTTAATTGAAACCTACACGCCTGTAATCTTGTAAATTAATGGAGAAGATAAAATTTGAAACCTACATTAAATTGTAGTAGGTTCCTATTTTATATGTAGGGTTTTCCAATTAAGAGATGTCATTTTGATATTCAAAGAAAAATGCAATTTTTAATTTAAATGATCGGATGTTTATTTTATTATAAAGAGGAAGGTATGCCGTCAATAGTGGAAAATAACATTAGGCAAATGACCACCACGACCACGCTAACAGGACACTACTTAAATTTTCCATAACCAAATCGCAAAGTGCGACAGCCCCAGATGCAACAATTTTGCTTGTTGACGAAGCCACCGAGGTGGAAATGGACCTCATCACTCAAGATGATTTTTCGATGGAATTCCGGATCATTTTCATGCATTTCAACGACCCAATCAGCAAAGACACGACGTTGTCGATGATCGGCCGGATTGAGTTCTTGTGTTAACTGAACTTTATAAGCCTTAAGACCCAAATCTTTATGCAAAATACGGTGTAATGACGTTTGTGGAATGCCTAATTCCAAAGAACGACGAGGAATGGACAAACCTGGGTTTTCTTCAACACTTTCGGCTACAGCAGCAATATTCTCGGCTGTTCTTGAGCGACGTGCATGGGTTTTATTCGTCACATCACTAAGTTGTCCCAACAGCTCGATTTTTTTTTTCAATAGCAGTCCGATAAGGTTCTTCACGACGACCCAAAAATGTTCGAATTTTACGAACCGTCTCTGGCAAATTTTCACGATTTTTATAGTGAATTTTAATAATTTCAATGTGTTGTTGAAGCGTGTATCATTCCATTTTTATTAATGGCGTAGTTTCTACTTGTCAAATGTCAAAAAGTGACATCTACCGAAATAGCGGGCTATTCAAAATAACACCTCTTATTGGAAAACCCTTTAAACATATTCAAGATGGAGGGGATCGCATTATTAAACATATATTACCTAATTCTTTATTCAATAGGTAGTAAGTAGTAATAAGAAACCCAAAATAATAAATTAAATGATTTTCAATAATATGTCAGCTGCAACACATTGAAAACTATACTCAAGCTGAAATAAATAATTAAATGTAAATCGAACTTGATAAAAGCCTCCAGGCATAAAGGGCGTGTCCGCTTTGCATAAGAATGTTTTAGCTACATTTCGCTCTTATAACTGAAACTTGAAGTCACAAATGATATAGTAGGACCTTCTAAGTAAAATAAATAAACAATTAATTATGTCCTACTAACAATAAGAAAACCATATGGTTAGCAAGACTGACAGTCACCACAAGCAGCACCAGTTCACGAGCATAACGAAAAGGTCAGCTATTGCCCCCTCACCATATTTGAGGGAAGGAGGCAACCCCACTCCCGACGCTACAGCAAGCAGTGACATTGAAGGGAGCATTAATAAACTTGCTGCTGGTTGCTAAGGTAAGAATAATATGATTAATTGTCGAGGTCGCTAGCTAACCACATATTGCAATAAAACTCATATAAAAAACATCGCAATAAGTAGATTACGTCAATAATAAATGAAAATAAAATTAGAATGAATTGAGTTACATTGTCAAATAATATGAACAATTATATGAAATTATGTAACCTGTAATAAAAAGCGAATTCTGGAGAAAGAACATCAGAATTTTTAACTTTACACATCGTTTAAGTGGTTTTTGATAGAAGAGTATGCCTTCGAACAAAGGTTGGATTTTACTTTAGCTTCAAACGAATTACATGGGAAATCTCACAAAGACCCGGGAAGATTGTTTTAAAAAGTTATACCAAGCCCAACATATAAGTTATGAATCTTACGAAGCCGGTGAAATGGGAGCACGTAGTTTGATCTTACTTTTAGTGTTAATATCACTGGTTTACAGTAGCCACTGCTGGCAGATTCAATTCCAATAATGTATATTTTTACATAATAATGGCATTTCGCAGGTTAACTCATGAGGTGGCCGGCTGCTTAATCGGGTTATCCTCTGGGTGCCTTATTAAATTAAGGCTCAGGCAGGGCAACTCGTAATGAAGAATCTAGTAGGTATTTATTCTAGAACTCCATGAACGTCCCTCGCTGAACGTGAACGTTTCACCACTCGCCGAAGGCTACAGGAGCGATGATTTAATTTGACTTCTATTTTTGAATTAGTAGTTAGCTTAGATATATCCAAAATCGTATGCAGCGTCGTGAATCTTACTAAAGCTATCGTTTTAGTTCCGTCTAGGGAAGCGGTTTAGTTTCGTCATATTATAACGGTCGTCATGTAAATTTTACATTTTCACCAGTATCTCACATTAATTCTACTAAGGTTGCCCTAGAAATAAAAAAATACTTATTTTTTGTAAATTTTATATCAGGTTGTTTATAGATTCAAACATTAAGGCGACCGTAAAAAATATGGCTTTACAGAATTATAATCACCAGAAATACGAAATGTTTAGCTGACGGTGGCGCGTGTGTTGGATCATTTAGCTCCCTTAAAAATGGTTGAGTTGAATGGTGCTGATCCATGCCTCATGTTCGTGAACGGGCGCCGTCAGTTGGGACTGGTCATCTCTTAGTTGCCACGGCTTTTTTTAATTATTTATTTTTTGGATTTTTTAAAATTATGCTTTGCTGAACTCTGGACGCTTTTAACGTGTACGGTTTTTGTACATCGTTCTCACTTATAGTGACAACATTAATCGATGTAACTAATATATTTGTAACAACAATAATATTACGTAAATACGCGGACCGTACGGTCCGCGTATTTACGAAATGATTAATGAGATGCTAGTAGTGTATAATTGGGGAGTCTGGATCACTTCGCTTCCCTCGTGATCCAGATCGCCCCAACTATACATCAGTTAGTAACTGACTTCTCACCATCTATTCAGAACGTAATCTGGTCTGAGATAATGAATATAACTCCGAGTATATAGTTTAATAAGGTAAAAATAGGCTGTAACAAATACTTATTTCTTCCATGCATCAATCGAACCCGCCATAGTTGACACATTTGTAAGTAGCAGCATCAGTTTAACCTGCTATTTACATTGTGATGTAGCGAGATATGCTCTTAACCAATACGTCAAACGTGTCGTCAAAGGATTGTTAAAATAATGGACCACTTTACTCCCTACCACATACTATGCCAATGGGTTAATTCTCACAGTAATAAGGTTGTGTCTTGGTAAATAAATAAAAACAAGTCATTAATTTAGTTAAAAATATCTTTATTCTCCATCCATTGCTTTAAACATGTAACATTTTTTAAAGCACAAACATTAGAATGAAATACACAGCTAAATATATTACTAGACGTTCCATAATCATCAAATATTTTTTTTTAAACTAGGACAGTTTTTATTTTCTAAATTATATATTTTGTCATGTTTTACTATGTGTTTTAACCACAAAACTTTTTCACTACCTTTAACATAAATGATTTTATCTTTCAAATAAGGCACAATGTATTGGTGTAAGTTTAAGTATGGTATATAACCATCGTTCCAAAAAATGTTTCTGTTTCTCTCTATCCAACTTACTTGTAATCTTTCTTTTTTTGTTAGATTGTAAAATGGGTATGGTGGTTTGATTAACAATACCAAGATTCGATTATTGCATGCGATTGCTATTACTTTAACAATAAACTCGTTATTTTCCATCTTAAACCCTTGCAGGTCGACTATGGCATTCATGATAATTTCCTTACAATGCTACTCAGAGGTTTATATTCAATCAGGCGATCGTTGATAATTAAACAATAAGCAGCTGTATTTTCTGGAATATCTTCAGAACTTTCTAGTTCCAGTCTAACATCTATAGCCCCAGTCTTCAAAGCCTCGTTCTGTCTTGAGCAATCAATTACAAATAAAGGTGCCTTTTCTTTAAATTCAAGCCAATCAAGCATTGGTTCACATCGAGTGTTATAATAAGACTGACGAAATTTTGTATACATTTCATATAATATACAATACTTATCTTTAGAAAATTTTGAATTAACGGATTCATATGGATAATAATGCGAATTTAAAAAAAGAGTAACATTAGTTAATTTGCAATGGTCAAATATTGAACTGTCTCTAGATTTCATGTTTTTTCTATTTGTCTGTAACCCAAAGATCACATACCTCGGTTTCTCTAGTTGTGAAGCAGTTTTAACAACCCAAGAATGTTTTATAGTTTTAGGTAATAAAGGGTATTCATACAAGTCCCAGTTTCGAAAAGCTATTTGAATAGGGCGATCTTTTTCTAAATACTTCAGTAAAGTTAATCTTTCCCGATCTGAAACTTTTATATGAGGGACATGCCATTGCAATCTCTCTATATTTACTTCAATCGTGTCATTATTATCAAGAGTAATACTATTAAGACTACTTCTGTTAAGAATTAGTTCATGTTTACAATTAATGATAATTTTAGCATAATCTTCCGCAAATCCCAAAACTTTATTTAGAGGTATAAGAGTGCTAAAAATACCATCATTATCTTTAAACCCATTTAAATTCCAACCCCAAACACCAGCAGCTTTGCTTTCTCCCTCACTCATAGACACATATGATTTTAGAGTTGTAGTAATTCCTGCATTTTTTATTTGATCTGTCTCAACACCATTAATTTCATATCGAATGTCTTGAAATAGAAATGATACGGGATTATTAGTGAAATTAACATTATTTCGTGTAAGTTTTCCAGATGCATCTTTAGAAGACACAGTGGCTCGACCTTCAACGTAAATGTAGCTGGCTGAAGGTAGTATGTACATGTCTTGCTGATTTATAGGTATTCGTATTTCATCATTTTCTTTAAAACTGTTGCTGTATGGGTTATAAGTATGATATTCGTAACCCACTATAGAGTTATCGAATTGCGGTGAATCATGTATCTTAAGAATACTCATAATTTAAATCCCAAAGCTTGAAGAAATAATTTATTCTCTTTAGTGATTTTTTTTATACTTCGTATATGTCTGCGTCTTCTAACGATACGAGAACGAGTAAAGTTATTCACTTTGTCGCTTGGTTTTATATTATAAACTATCATTTTTTGTGTTATAATCAAATTGACATTCGACTCTTGTAACAGACAATGTTAAAGTGTTGTCTCATTTGTAAGACATATTTTTTTAAAGTATCTAACGATTTAAAAACAGTGTTTATTCCAAAACTTTTTAAGAAATTGTATGCATAAATGTCCACAATTAAATAAGTTATTATTTTGAAAATTATTATAATTATAATGGATGTCGTCAGAACCCACATAACGAATAAATTCCTTAAGCGGTTTTAAGTTTCCGTAACTATCGAAGTATTCAACATATTTATTTAAAATTACATAGGCTACCCAGTGTGTACCAGAATTTTTCGAATGATCTAAATTAATGATTCCACACTCTCGGGAAAACGGAGATTTTGGTAAGGTATCTCTCATATACACTCCACGAAAATATGGAATGTTTTCTGTAAAATGTATGATATCTATATTAGTAAGAGCACGATTAGGTAGCCTGCGATTTAGTTTTTTTTCTTTAAATTTACATATAATCCAAACCCATTCTTGTAACGGTTTAAGCGCAATCCGTTTCCAATACATACACCTTCCACTTGCTTATTATATCGTTCCATTTCTTCCAGACGCTTTTTGGCAACCTTATATTCGTTTATAGTTTTGACGATTCCAGCAATTCCGCTTGCTATACTTCCAGCAGCAGATAAGCCAGCAAATATAGGAATTAAAGGTAAAACACCGCCGGACTTCGGAATGGGTATGATACGTGGGAGCTTCGCAGATGAATCACGAGTTAACTCCTTAGCAGCTGCGTAAGCCAATTGTATCATTTTTTTCTTACACTTTGGCTTTAATTTTTTATGCATTTTTTTTGTATAGGATACTATATTTTTAAATTTTTTATTGAGACCATTTCCTGCACTCACTTTTGAAATCATTGCGTTGTTAACCAAATTAGCAGCAAGTTTTTCTCCTGCGCTCGCATCTGAAGACAAAGAGCGCTTCTTTGCCATCTTTAGTAAAATTATATCTGCTTTATGACGATCTTTCAAACTTTTAGAATTATTATACGCGATATCGTGATGTTTACAGTATTCATCTAACTTATTTACACCTTAGTCACCATGAGCCAATCTTTCCTGTAATTTAGTTCCAGGACCACAATAATTATACCCAGGTAAATGGAGCTCAAATGGTAAATTATTAATGAAATTATTCACTAGTCCTTCTCCCTTCATGTATGCAAACAGAATAGAACCTGCATCGTAGATCATGACATTATATTCAAAAAGCCCTCATATAACATTTGTATCATCAATCCAGCTATTTTCTGATGCCCATCCATTTTACGAAAACTTTTCTGTCTTTTCGTTTTAAAACTTTTTCAACAAGGTAAATATCAGGATGTTTAGTCATTTGTAATTCTTGATCATAAAATGCTCCTAAAATAGGCTGCTGTTTAATGTCTTGTAATAAATATGTAACAGGATCTGTATTTTTAATATTAATGATCTTGAATATCTCAGTTGACCAATTAGGAGTATAGCCTTTTTCAAAACAACCTTTATGTTTACTTATTCGAACAGAATCACCTATCTTTAGCTTACGACGTTTTGTTTTTATTTGTTGTTGATTGAAATAATATGTATTTAGTAGTTTAGTTTTATTGCTATGATTTACTTGAGCTGGTGGTAAACCAATTGTTGTATGTATTGTTTGATTATATCTATTAATAATTTTTGCAAGCGTTCCGTCCATCCATTTGTAATTCCCTTTTAAACTAAATTCCTTGTAAAGCTTACTTTTTATCGTTCTTATTAATCGTTCTACAATTGAGGCCTTTTTGGTTGAATAAGTACTGTAGTGATTGATGGCATTCTTGTTTATAATTTTTGGAAAACTTTTGTTATAAAATTCTGTTCCTCGGTCTGTTTGCAAGTTTCTAGGGATGCGTTTTTCACAACTCAATATCGCATTGAAAACCTTAGATACAGATTCTTTATTTTTTTGTTTAAGTGGAATACCCCAAGCATACTTAGAAAATCCATCGAGAGACCAGCACCTTGTTTTTGCTTAGATTTAACTTCTGTAGATTCTGGTAAGTGCTTACTAAACTCCAAAAATAATGGTTTGATTACTTGAGAATATTTTAATCCTTTATCTCCTTTAATTTGACCTGCAGAGTCAAAGTCTCTTTTATGAGCACTAGTTGTGAGGAGTATTTCCTTGTAAACTAGTTTATCTTTTAAATTGACTGCCGTTAAGTCAGGCTTTTTGCGCAGCAATAATTCTTTAAGACCTGGTGTTATTTTATACTGTTTATTGGCTATGCAAATATTGTATACTTTACCAGAGTTCTCATGAGTGGTAGAAAAATTTACTGTTTTATTTCCGATCATATGCTTATTATTCTCACTACGTACTCCAAATGGTATATTAATATCATCGTGAATTTCATAGATATCTTCTTTTTTCAACGAGACATTATTATCATTTTCCAATTCAGATATGTCACCTTCTTCGTCTTCTGAATAAAATTTATCTAAAGAGTTTGATTCATTAGAAGATTCGTGTTTGTATATATCATAAGATTGATCTTGCGAAAATATTTTTGAATCTATATTAGTCTTTCGAGTTTGATCAGTTTGTTTGTCAGCTATTATCGCATTAAGAGGGTCTGCGCGAGGCTTAAAAAAATACTTCAGATTAGTGTTGGTATTAAACTCCTCATCTTTCATTTGTTTTATTTTATTCTTTATAGCATCCGCAGATTTACTAATTGATCTGTAATTTTGTGATCCATTATACGACTTATACTTAGCAGTATTTACATGCAAATGTTTATTTTTATTTCGCATTCTTAATTTATATAATTATCACTCAAAATATATAAAAGTGTCAAAAGATTGTCTATATCTGCCTTTGTTTAATTCACAATCCTTATTAATAATCAAAAAATCGTAGGGGTGCAACCAAATCTTAGAACACAGATCTTTGAATTTCGACCAGTCCATATCAGAACTAACATGTTCATCGTAAATATGTTTTAGGTTAACTTCATCTTGCTTGAAAATTATCAAAAAGTTAACATTGTCGCGTAATAACTGCTTTGGTATTTTTGAATACGTTTGAGATAAATAAAAACAATCTATATCTCTATGTATACCCATTGTGAAATAATTTCGTATATTAATTTGTTTTTCACAAACCACATCATCAAAAATAATAACAGAATTTTGTAATGCATCGTTAGGATGAATGACATCATCGTCAACATTAAATATAAAAAGTTTTACTTCCGGAACTCTTTCTAGGATCAGTTTAAGAAATCTATATTTTGGTTGAAAGCTAGTCTTGGAATACAAGTAAACATTTTTAAACTTTAAACCGTTTTCATGGAGTAACAAACTAATCATAACGTTAGTTTTTCCACAATTTGAAGGACCACATAATATACATCTTATATTATTCGGAAGAAGTATACTATGCTTAGCGTGGGGGTTATTTTCCTTTACATCAATATTTTTAACTTCTAAGGATACTGGTTGCTTGGCCCACTTTATGGTTGTATCTGCTAGAAAAATCAAATGTACTTGTATTTATAATGCATGCCAGGGTGTCCCTGAATTATGAGTAATTGTCTAAATAATTACAACATACTATTTATGTTTTAATAAAAGTATATAATTTAACAATGAGATGATGAGATACTGTCAAGGGATATAATTAAAACAACTACTTAATTGAATTTCTCAAATATATTTATTAAATAACAATATTATTATATTATATAACATCTTAATATAAATTTTCTTGCAAAAAATAAAATTACTTATGGTATTTCATAAGGTTAACAACAAATTATACATAGAAAGAAAAATTTTAATACAATAAAAAAATTGAAATAAACTCTCACTAAAAACTTATAAATAAAATGAACATTATACAGAAGTAAATCAATTATTATGAACAAATCTTAGTATTAGAATAGTGTATCACAATGCCCCCAAGGTAGTGTTTCAATCTGATTAGCAAGTATTTGTCTTTTATCGTCGTTACTATTCAAAACTACTTTATTAACTTGTTGTGAATATAAGAGATGTTTAATAGATTTAATCATGTTCATTTTATGTTTGATAACTTTATTTTCAATTAATGTTTCATAGTAATCTAGCATTTTAAGACGTTTGGTTATGGGTTTGGTGACACCCTTCGCTTTTTTTATTATAGTTTTTAAGCTTTTTAGACAATATAGTTTTGCTCTTAAACCAACGAACTCGGTAATAATTGATCCACCAAGTTCATCTTTAAATAATCCTGGAATACTGGCATTTATTTTCGGTATTCCAAATGGATTATCTTCTTCAAAATTACTCGTATCAAAACGTGTAATATCGTACTTTAGATCTTTGTAAAAGTCATCTGTATTTATCAAGTACAAAAGACTATCGGTATCCGTGTAACAGAGATTTACGTCGTCGCCATATTTGTTTTTAATATAAGTATAATGGAAATTATATAAATGTTGTTTAGCAAATTCAAGCACTGAGAATCCAATGTAAATTGGTTTATCTAATATTAGTTTTTCAGGACTCTTGGGCAGCTACAAAATTTTCTGAAAATATTGATATGCTCTTCAAATTAGGTTTTGAAATTATTTTTTCCGCACCAATGCATTTGTTTGTTTTATTACTTGAATCTTTCCATTTTGTGATTAATTTCACGTCTACTTGCTTTCGTTTATTTTCTATAGTTTTACCGAATACGGAATTATTTAGAAGTTTAAAAAAGTCTCTCTCAAAGGGTGACTTAGAAGCCTGTCGTAGACAAGTATTTAAATCAATGTAGTTTCGAAGAAATGATTCTTGTCTAAATTTAAGTATACGATGAATGTTCTTTAAAATTAGACCATGATGTAAACATTCTTTTAAATTAACGAAATGAATGACATACTTGTATTTATCATATAAATTAGCTATTAATTTCACAGATTTTCCGTTTGGGGGAGTGAACTTTTCACATGCGAAAGGTAAATCCTTATGGACGTTATGCAGATAATCTGGGTACTCTAAGTCTACTTCTAAAATATATCCATAATCACCATCATTCGGAACTTTCATTACATCGAAATTCAACAGATCAGAAAATAAATTCTGATATTGGCAATTTTCTTGTCATTGCATAACCATATAAGTTATTGCAGTCTAGATAAATTATGTAACTAGATGGTTTTGTGTCATCAAAATGTGGAACATACTTATTGTTAGCCTTAGCATGTCGAACAGAACATTGGGCTAAACCCCCACGTATACCCTTCTCTAACAATTGGTATATTTCCAAATCACTTATTAACTCAAGTCGGACGCCAGTATATAATAACATGGCATCCCAGCTTAAGCTAGGAGCAGATATATAATACGCTGGATCAAGAGAGTAATGTTGTAAGCTCGTATTTCTAAAATTTTCAAAAATGTCGCATAGTAATAACACATCACATTTTAAGTACAAATCTGTGTACTCCCCCAGTGAGTGTATATTAAATGCTTGCCATACAGCTTGTGCATGTCTGTAATCATCATCGGAAATATGCTCTAATTTAATTGAATTATAAAAACATTCCTTGGGAGGCAATCGTTTATCATTATACTTTGACCATGAATCCGTATAGTCATATGGATAAACACCTTTATGTCTCAATAAATGTAAGTTCATCTTATCGGTAAATGTACTTGATAGATTGATAAAATCTTTAACATCCAAGCTTTTACTTAATTCATCTAGACTTGAACTTAAGAACTGATATGAATCAATAAACTTCATTTGAATAGGGCGTGCTGTATTTCTTAGTTGAATTAATTTAGTTATACCGTATTTTTCTTTAGACTTTGGTATTATCTTAATATGACCTTTATATTTTGCTAATTCTTTAACGAATAAATGACTGTCATAACCTGCTAAATTATGAAAAATAATTGGTACACAAGGAATGTGCTGCACCTCTGTATTCGGATGTAACAAGATCATGATCTCGAACTTTATCTCCAAATAATAATTCTTTACATATATAACATTCGGTAGCCTTTTTAAAATTAGATTTTTGTTCATTCGTTAATGGTTTCATAGGTTGAACTTTGGTTAATATAGTATTTATCCAAGTTACATCTTTAACCAACCAGCTTATAAATGTTTCAACGCAATCAGGACCTCTATAAGTAACGTATTTGTTTAAACTTGGATCGTATGAGCAACATATATAATATGCAAAACATGTTGGAACATGTAATTTAAATTTTTGGGTATTATGATTCTCAGTATTTTGTTCAGAATAGTTTTGTAACATACTTTCAAAGTCAGCATATATAATAAAATTATTTTTTTGTTGGCGCTCATAATTTTTGAATTGTATCATGCTATTTTTTTCAGGTAGTATTGTGAGTATATTACAACAATGATGGGTACTATATTTCAATTCACTCGAGAAAAATTGCAAACATGAATCACAAAAGTGTATTTTACCCTTATGATGACTTATTTGATGTCGAACTAATCGCACAAGATCTTTAATCAGACAATAATGCCCTTTATCGTAACGCTCAATGTAAAGTAAGTTAATGTGATATTTTTTCTTAGCATTTGTTAAGTATAGAGGTCCAGTTATAGTGCATTTACTATCTAAACCATAAATATTAATACTAATACTAGGATTGTATTTCTCAAATAATTTTATATCATTCATTGACGGCGGAAATGACATACCCTGTGTATTCAGAACTGTTGAATAGTGTGGGTAGGAAGAAATTCTACATTGATTATATTTAACAGGGTGTAACGCAGCAACAATGCTCCACAAAAAACATTGATCATCATTATTCTGAATATTTAAACAGCATTTTTTATTTTTGATTACTGGTGGTAATTCTATAAAGGTACCTCCTCTCATCGGATTGTATTTATTTATATTAATTTCTAAATGGCTTAGTGTAAAATAGGACCAGCCAGAGTCCCGCTGTTCAAACTCGCTTAGTTTCCTCTTAAACACTTCTAAAGTATTCTTGTAAAAATCATTTAGATCAGAGTTTTTATAAATTACTTTCAATTTTGTGTTAAAAGATTTCAGTAACTGTTCATTTGTATTTGTTAATAAGAAGTAAGCAAATAATTCGAAATTGATTTTAATACAATTATGTTTTTCTAACGATATTTCAATGAGTTTTCTAATATCACTTTGAGAGTCGTTCAAGAACGCTTCAGGTGTCAGATAATCTATTTCCCGAACGGGACTTAAGCGATATGTTACAATTCTGTTTTTAAAAGCAGTCGCTATTATTTTAATATGATCAAATTCAGTTCTCAATAAACAGTTTGATTTGTGTAAGTTAGTTCTCATATGATAATTAAATTTATGTTTCGGTATTTCAATGTAGCAGTTATCACATTTAATTAAAATTTCATTGGTTGATGTAATATTCGATGGTTCAACTGAAAAAACAAAACAGGAAACGACATTGTTAACATTTTATTAACAATCCTAAAATCTATAAGAGAAGAGGAAATGATTTAAGCTTACTGTTATTTCTATTGATTAAACATAAGATTACATTGATTACCTTTATTGTTATATTTTATTTTAAACAATTTCATTTAAAAATAATGAGTACTAATAAAAGTTTTCGGAATTTCTCTAAATTCCTTGCGTGTGGCGCTAATAAATTTAGACAAGTGCGCCCATGCCTCAGTGTCTACATCGGTTTGATTTTTCATTGTTATTACAGAATGCTGCCATCTATTAACTGGTAATACTTTATCAATATCGTTACACTTATACACCTTTACTTCCACATAGTGTGAACCAGTTTTAGCAGTGTGTGCTTGTCTGCTATAACCGTTCGCAATCCTACTGCTAATATAGGAATATATGGGTGTTTTTTTACCTCCCCTTGATGCCGATGAAGTGCTAGGTTGCTCGTCATCTTCGCTGCCATCGCTCCCAAATAAATCAGCAGCTGTAGGTAGGTTCGACAACTTTATGGGGTTTATTCGTGGTTTCTTAGACGGTTTGGGTGTGGATGGAGCCGCTGCTGACATCTTGCTTCGCTTTTTCTTAGGTGCCTCAACTGAAGCGGTCTCAGGAACCGTGTCAGGGACCCCTACGCTTGGAGACTCGTCCTCTGATAGGAAAAGGTCGTCAGCGAGCTGGGATGTCTTAGACCTGAAATTATAAAAATATTTGATAAATCATAATGTATTAAGCTTGCATAACTTATTGATAGATAATAAGATAAATAATATCAATACGATGAGCTCAGAGATCGATACATAAAAAAAAAAACAATGTGTGACAACCGTGATCTATTTCATACAAAAGCACGCTTACAGGTATATTAATAAAACAGAAGAAAAAAAAACACACTTACATTTTTTTTGTAGATAAATCCGATGATTCCTCGAAGTTAAAAACCTTGCGATGATCTTCGTCGAAAGATGAGGGTGCAATAGTGCTCCAGAACTTCTATCGATGATTTAAATACTTTTTCCTAATGGGCATGCATCAATGATGCATGCACAAATATGGTAAACGCAAGCACATGTAAAAATATTGCGATGATAAACTAAATTGATATATTAATCAAATAACCCGATGTTGCCTCTCGATTTTGTTACTTTATTACAGACTCATTTGATTTATGCTTTATACAATAAGTATGGTGTAAAACAGAATGAGTCACGAAAGCAAAAACTAAGTTAGTAATGAAGTATCTAATTATTAAAATACTTTTACAACGAACAAGAATCAGAAATTCTGTATTAATATTAGTTGCTCTATAACATTGCTTAGATTAGAAAATAAGTCCGTATGATAACCCACATACCCCGACTTCATTAGTCTAACAATAAAAATTTGATTCGTGTTTTCTATCATTGGGTAAGTGTATCAGTAAATGAGCATAATAGAACAAACAGACATTCATATTAGACTTAATTTATTATTAGGAATGCAACGTAAACAATGCAACCGTAGGTGTCATCGCAAGGGTTAAATTTCATCTAACCATTTTTGGATAGTAGAAGAAATATCCACAACGAAACTACGAGTATTATTTTCAACCTTATGAACACTTTTTTTTTAACACAATTTTTATATAAATTGCTCACACTTATTAGAAACAACATTCGTTTTTTGAAACTGCAGTGTTCAGTACGTACGTAACGGTGCAGTCTACAATGTCGGTAAGTTTTTTTTTTTTTTTTACTAATTCAAGACAAATGTCACCATTCATAATAATTATTTTAATCATAATGTTTTATAATTTCAGGATTCAGAAGAGCTATTTAACTTCATACCTTTAGAAAAGGGTCCTGCTCAAATACACGCAGTAAATCAAAAATATTTGGGTCTTGCTGAAGCATCTCGCAAAATATCGAAGAATAAACGGATGGCATATTCCTATATAAAAAAACCTGTTACAAGACCTTCGAAAATCATAAGAATACAAATTATTGATGCAGAAAACTTCGATCAGAAGGATAGTTCAATCTGTAATCATTATTGTGAAGCAGAGGTTTGTGCTCAACACGTCGTTAAAAGTACTTTAATGGATGACATATTGTCTAGCACTAAGGAACTAATAAATAAAATTCAGGAAAACATGGAGAACTCTTAAGTAAATATGTTTTATTGTAGTTAGCATGTAAGCCTATCAATACTATACTTAAATAAAAGTTATTATTACTAAATAGTTTCATACTATTTAGTTAGTATAGATAAATATTAATGTGAATAGTTAAAGTTTTAATGTGGTTAGTTTGTAAGCCAATCAAACGCTATAAATAAAAACGATGTTATGTGACTATCTGTTTGGAACTACTGGGATTACCTACTTAGTACTGCCCTTTCTGTTTTATTGTAAGTAATTAGAAGAATGTTGTATTCTCATAATACACGGACTTATATATTGTATGCAGTGTATTTTTGCAAGAATGTATAAAAACTGCGTAATTGTGTTGTCTTCAATAGACGTTATTAAATCATAGTTAACATTTAATTGCTATAAATAAATGCATATTTATAACTGTAAAATTGCTTTTTATTTAAATTCCTTTTCAATAAAATTAATTTTGTAAGTATCTAGTAACAGATTCGGACACGACTACACACAAATACCTTAAAAAAAACAACCACAAACACACGCGTAGATGTCATCTGAACTTCACCTTGCGTTTTTGCAAGCACATACCAATCCGAATAATGAGATTAACGGATTCGGAGTACTTATAAATAGCTTAGTATGATTTTATGCATTTAATTCTTGCAATTGTAATGTGATGGTTGGATCGTTTTATAATAACTTTATTTATAAGAAGCCTAGTTTATAAGAATTAAAAAATTAAAAAATTATGAAGTTCAAGAGTGCTTCGAATTTTGTATGATTCACATTCAAAAGACGATTTTCCTGAACTTAATTTAACCCGCTATCTAAATAAAGTGATGATGGTATCTGCATTTCAAATCATAGTAGACAGTATTTAAATAGATCGGATCAGAGTGGATCTCGTCAATATAATATCAAAAACATGGAAACAAATACTAGAATATCTCAGTCTAGGTTATGTTCTGATGGTGAGAAGTCACTTACTAACCGATGTATAATTGGGGCGATCTGGATCACGAGCGAAGCGAAGACTCCCCAATTATACACTACTGATGCTCCTGCACATTTATTTTCGTGAAATATAGCAAGAAGTTATCGACTCTATTGTTCAGTGTATGGATATTTGAATGCATCAATATCGAAATCAGAAATAATATTTTTATTTCAAGGACACTGCTGAGACGCAATACTGCTTACTTTATCACACTGTGGTTAAAATACCTAAACAAGATAGTTCTAACACTCAATTAACAATTTACAGAATTATAATAACTCCGTCTGATTTATTTGCAAATCGACAGTGCAGTTAACGAGCCGAAAACAAATATTGAATGTCATGTAACCCAATATCCAATCAGTAGAAAACAATGTTGTAATTTGATAGCTATTAACTTCGCCGGATGGGAACTGACATAATTATTGGGACAATCGATTAAACAAACGTAATTTAATTTGATTCCCCTTGACGTTAAATAACATTTGTAATTAGATTGTTTCGAAATGAATTAAGGTGATTTTGAGTCTTGTTGAATCTTTGCTACAGCAATGTTGTCTGAAAACGTTAAATGATTTCGTGTATAAATAATTTTACGACATATTCCTTTCATAAAATAAATGATAAAAATGATATTTTCAAGGCGTAAGCAGAGCTTGAATTAAATAAACAAGGTACCAATAGCAGAAAGGGTTTTTAAGGTTAACAAAAATGGTTAAACTGATTCTAATTTGGTTTTGGATTGTAATATTATGCATCGTCGTAATTCTTTTCAAACTTGTAACATAAATGGTTAAACGTAGATTGCATTAAAATACTTAAATATACCCATAACAGCCCTTTAGGAAGAAACTTCCCAATAAGTATAATTTCCGTACTTTGCATGGCTCCCAATACACTAATCCCTTTCGTAACTCCGATAAGATCACGTCCGTCGAACCTAAAAGATAATGACCCGAAACAAAAGTCATCCATTCCCAAAAATTCGATTTCCCTATTGGAAACCTAACAAAGTTCAAGAAATAGAGTAAAATAGAAAATTCTGGATTTTGTAACTCTATAGAAAAGTAAGACGATAAATCATGGAATAATTGGCAACATTATTCTTGACATCCGTGTTATGATAAATGATAAATGATAAATGATTTTATTTCTGTAAGTAGGTTTTTACAAACACTTTTACACGTCAATACTATTTTAAAAGTAGATGAGATCGGCGTTTCCTATCTGACTACTCTGAGAAGAAACGCCAAAACAAACTCAGAGGTCACAGTCTCTTTTAAAGTCCAGACATAATCTTGGTCAGGTCATGTGAAGACCATGTGGATTGATGTCTGAAATGGTCTTTTGAGGAAAGAACCAAACAGAATGAGTGGACCTGTCCAGTCAGTGCACGCATTTGTCAGTAATCATGCAGCTCAACACAACACATATGGAGCTCAACGATTCGACGAACATTACCAAAGAAAGGACATTTGGGTAGGCCGCATAAATTGCTCAAACTGCCAGACCATGATTAAAACTAATTTTAAAAATTAAAAATAGATTGAGATAAAAAAAAAACAACAAATCCACACTGCCTTCACATTCACAATAATTAAAATATTATAATACTTTACAAAGTAAATTTTCACGTCATGTCAAAGTGTAAAAATCCGAGAATAAACATGGTCAGATCATATGAGGACTCTGTAGACTGGTGTCTGAAATGGTCTTTTGAGGAAAGAACCACACTGATTTGAGTGGACCTGTCCAGTCAGTGCATGCATTTGTCAATCATGGTGCAGCTCAACTCAGAACTAAGGAGCTCAACGATTCCATGAACAATACAAAAGAAAGGACATTTGGGTAGGCTGCGTTAAGTACTCAAACAGCCAGACCGTGATTAAAACAACTGAAAGAACAAAAAAAACAATGACTCACATAGTCCTCACATTCTCAAAAATTAAAACAATGTTATACTTTAAACAGTAAATATAAAGATGTCATTGTTTATCTAAAAAAAATCAAAAATAAAAGTTTAACAGCAAATTAAACATAGACAATATCTGTGTAAACTTATTGGAGCAGCTCAATCCCAAGCCTTCTTGTCCTCAATATAGCCTTTGACAGTATAATAGGCATTCTGGCATAATTTCCGCTTTATAAATGATTTGAATTTATTAAGGCTTAGTTCTTGAATGTGGCCAGGAAGTTTATTATAAAAACGAATACTTTGACATTTAAACGAGCTACCTATTTTCTTGAGTCTGGTAGTAGGAACAACAAATTTGTGTTTGTTCCTAGTATTTATGTTATGGATATCACTGTATTTTTTAAACAGATTAATATTTTTATGTGCATACAAAAGATTTTCATAAATATATTGAGAAGGCACAGTCATTATATTAATCTCTTTAAATTTGTCTCTGAGGGAGTGTTAAGTACCTGACGCTCAGACGGTGTGGCATTTGGGAGTTGTCGTCGTTTCCTCATCAATTCCAGAGTGTCGCTGGTAAGTACCGACTTGCGTCCATTACTCATAGGTCGAAATTGTTTATAGCCCACCTCGCGGATGCCCCGTAACAGGCCTTCGGTGGCATCGTTAATGTCCTCAGTGGTTTCCAACATGGCAAATCGGTAATGTTGTTCTAACTGGAAACTTTCGCAACCAGCTTCGACCTGGGGAAGCGTTGTTTTGACAGCCGACCTCGTCAAACGCGCTCTTTCGATTTTGACATTTAGAATCAGAGTGCTTCTAACCAGTCGGTGATTACTTCCGGTATTGACCCTGTTGATCACAGAGACATCTCTGAATATAAAGCCCCTGAACCTCAAGGAAGTGTACCAGCATTCGCCCCCTGTGATTTCTTCGCAAAACCTGAATGTACCTATACGAATTTCGACTCGCCACTCTCTTGTGCTCCCACTTTAGCGTTGAAGTCACCCATAACAATAGTGTAGAATGTTTCTCATACTATGGCCTCGACTTCGTCGTCAGGGTGTGCGGACGTCTGTTTCGGGAGGTTCCTGTTTCGAATAAGGCGGGAGTAAACGCCAGGGTGTTACCATTGTGCGGATCGCCCGGAGGACAGAGGACACGGTGGAGCATACGGTGGAGGTCTGCCCAGCTTGGGCGGAGCACCGCAGTGTCCACGAGGACGCGATCGTCGGCGGCGATCTCTCGCGTCCTGCCCTGTTCCAGGCCATGGTACGGAGCGAGAGGGAATGGAAAGCTGTCACCTCCTGTGAAGCAGTAATGCTAGCGAAGGAGGAGGCGGAGTGCGTGAGGGAGAGAGCCTTGCGTCCTCACACCCTTAGTCGCCACAGGAGACGTCCTGGGCGTCGGGAATCGCAAGCACATTCCCGGCCACCGCAGGCGCGGGCTTGCGGACGGCGAGCAATGGGTAGCTCGCCGTCCGGTAGGGACCAGGCCCGGGTCGAGATTTCAGCACAAAATGACGGGGTCCGATAGGGCCGACGCCTCAGGGTCGCGGGTAGTTCGATAGAGACAACTGTGGCCCAGAAACAGGCAACTGAAAGCACACGGGTGGGTTTTAGTCAGTAAAAGTCTGACACGCCTAAGTCATTTAACGACTTCCCACCCAAAAAAAAAGGGTTTGCGGACGTTGGGGTATACACTTGTGTAATTTTTAAGGAGTACGTTTCTGATATCTTAAGTACAAGGTATACCACCCTTGCCGACACACTGCCGCATTCCACAACCCTTGCCCCTAAGGGACTTATCGACCATAAAACCGACGCCACCTTGAGATGGTTGGTGTCCCTCTAGGAAGTAGCGCACGTGGCCACTATCGAGGGCTATCGTTTCCTCCCCCTGTCTTCGGATCTCCCACTATGTGCCAGTTAATACGACTTAACTCTACTTCCAATTCAGCGAGGTGCTCGTTCAGCCGCAGAGAGCGTCCATTAAACGTCACCAGGTAAGGTTTACTGTTTGGTACCCTTTTCTTTTTTTTTGTTTTGTTTCCGGGGTGGAAAATCGTCATGGATGTCCTCTGACCGGGGTCGCGGGAACATGATTCTTCCGCGACCCCGACTGGTGCCGGCTCGCCTCTGCGGGCCTCCTCGGGTTGGGGGGGGGGGAGTGAGGTGTTTGACTCCCCCCGCAACGACCAACGTCGATTATTCGTAAAAATACAGACTTGCATCTTCCATTAGGTTGGAGGGTGAAAGTTATAAATTTCCATTTTTTTGTTGTTTGTGTGCAAATCCTAGAATGCATTTCTAAATTTAAGGCTTCGAGAAAAGGTAGGTAGTGGCCCCTGCTTCTTGTTTTTGGCTCGTCTTGGCGGTTGTACTACCGTGTCCCCAAATCCCGAGAACAAACTTTTCGTTGTAGTTGAAAAACATGTTCTCTCATTCATACCAACGGCAACTGTAAGTTTGTACAGTATTTTTGGTACAATATTGCAACATTTGCCTTGTTTTTTTTAAGACCACAGACTTTTTATAGGTTTTCCTGTAATTTGTTACTAATTATCTAATTCCAGTTTTTACTTTATTTTAGGCATTAGTAGTTTCGGAGATAAGGGGGGAGGGCGGAACGGTCAATTATCATAAAACTTCTTAAATTACTTCAAACCTGTTTATTTTTGAATTATACAAAAAACATGTTTGAGACCCTCACAACAAGCATTTGTTAAGTCACGCGGTATAGCTCGCTAAACTTTTGTTTTTAATTTTCTAGTTTTCGCCCCAAAACTGCCCTATTTTCAAAATTCGTTAATTTATGTTATACGACACATACGTTTGGGTCACAGAAATTCATGAGCTCCAAATTTCAACATAATCAGTCCAGTAGATTTGGAGCAAATGGGCTGTGACAGACGGACGGACTGACAGACACACGAGTGGCCTTATAAGAGTTCAGTTTTTCATTAGGACGTACGGAACCCTGAAATAACAGAAGTCGAAGGAACACTTCTAAAGTTACTATTAATGAAAAAAATCTTAAATAATCCAACAACTATCTCTTAAATAACTTACTTTTTTCTACTCACAATCTACGTAGAAACGAGCACTTGATGTACTTTATTACAGAGCTTCCTTTGTTTCAGTTGCAAATGGAAATAAAATCATGAGGGAATAAATAACAATCCGACCCGAGATGACTCGCCCTTGAGTCGGTTCCGTTACTTTTGTGAATCTGGAATATTCTTCGCCTTATCCAACGATGCTTGAGATCATCTGGTACCGAAATCTATTCTATTTTTTTTTCTTCACTTTCCTTTTCTACTCGAGATATTTACATAAAGCAGCGTCATAATTATAATCAAGATAGTTATTGCCGATTTAATTAATTAAAGTCCTATAAAGGGTACATAAGATTTGACGTCAGGCCCGTATCCGAAACACTGATAAAAAATGTATTGGCAATTTTAGGAAAAAAATGCGTGGTTACGGTTTCTGTTTCATCATCAACTTGTTGTTTCATCATCAACGTGTTTTTTTCAATTCTTATAATAATGTTTGCAGTTGTAGTTTTTCTTTACTCCTTAATTTAATGTGAAATAAATTCAATAACGAATACACTAAGCTTAAAAAAAAATTATATGGTGAATACCAGCGGAATTCGATTGCCGTTCAAAAGGGTTCTTGAAAAAAAAAAAAACAATTTTCCCGCCTCTGCGATACGGCCTCTCGACTTCACAGAATTTCCTATATCTTTTTAAGATACCTACAAAAAAGTTTGTGTATTGAATTTAACCGTTTTTGTGTGTCTATGTCTGAATCAGGAATTTTATTGTTGGTAGCCTCTGAAGTAACCATGGTTTCAATTTGGTAGATAGTCGAATGTTTTTAGATTATTTTTGGTAATAAATTATTTTGTATTACGTCGTAATATATGGTACCTACATTCTAGATAAATAAATTGGGTTAAGTTATGGCTCAAATAAGAATCATCAATACCGTATTTTATTATTGTTACAAAAATATCGTCTCTCATAGGACCGTGTTGTGCCAAAATGTTCCAACTCATAGTGAACATATTTTGAGTTATTTAAGTTTAAAATTTAAACCTAATTTTCCCATATAGACGTTCTGATTTCGTTACACATGAAGGTATCAATATTTAGAATATTGAATAGTGTTTCTAATAGTATGTTTTATAATTTACAGCAGCTGCTATTTTTTCAGATATTGATGAAAAATATTGTCAGGATCATTTCTGCAAAAAACGATTTTGTATGAGTGTATGTCAATTTTTTGTTTGCAATAAAGATCCAACCCACTTTCATTAACAGTTTAATATCAACTTCGGTTTTCTTACTATGTGTTACTGTGAAGAATTAATCGCTGTTTTTACTATGGAATATATATTTGAGGACCAAATAAAAAAACAGAAACTTTCGTAAACGGATCCTCTTCAACATCAAAATCAAGTGTTCCAAATCCGTCAACATCGTCGGTCACCCGTTTGTTACCTTTCAAATTTTCGTTAAACTGTTTACAATCATCAGCAGGGCTAACATGCCAGACGCGACAATTACTCACTCTCGTATTTTCTCGTCGCGTCTATATCGTCACTTTACTCGTTTTCTGACAGCACTGCCATACAAAATACTTGACTTGTTCTTTCAAATTTGATGTTTTCTCGTTAAACCCTAACATGACCACCTAATTTATCTCGCATTTTGACAATTCAACATGAGAAAATCGTGATTTTCTCTAATTTAGTCGTCCTCGATTTTGACGACGAGAAGAGTAGACAAAATTATGATACAACAAAAAAATTGATTATCCAAAATAACATGGCAAATTCATAATTATACTTATTTTCGTTCTAGTTCTAATATACAACATGAAAAAACTTAATTGAAATACTGAATTAACATAATTGATTTGTAAAATTGAATGAAAATACTTAGTTTTAAACAGCCTACTATACACATTGGAATGAAGTTCCTTTCGGCGGCCGCGAGAGAAAGTTTGGCGCAGGGAAGCACTATTACGTAGATGATTAAAAGAGGTGGACGTTAAATCAATACAGAACATACTTATTCCATGCGTAAAATCGACCGATGTTGCAGTGATCAAAATGATTTGTTTTTAATAACTTGCTACATCGGTTTCTCGTCGCGAGATACAGAAGTGTCAAAGTGCCTTTTTCGAGTTTACTCGAGCTTGGCGGTCATGTTAGGTGTAAGGATGACGTCAAAATCGTAGACAAATTTCGAGAAATCGAGATATCGAGCGTTCTCGCGTTTGTCATGTTAGCCCTGCTGGAATTAAGACTTTATGTCATCCAGCTTTGCTTGTCAAGCTCTTCAAACTCTTTATCAAAACCGTAACACATAAAATTCGAATAGTGGTGATCCTTTTTCAAAATAATTTCTTTCGTAGCCAGCCAGTTAATTTTAGTTTTTTAACGTACATCTTTCTGTTTACTATAAACTTCTCACTATCATTGCATCTTAAAAAGGAATCTGACCTCAATCTCACTACCGGCAAAGGATTTCTTTTTTTACAGTGCTCCATGACGTCCATGTACTCTTCTACCGTGTAAAGCCTTTGTATGCCTTTTAGTTTTTCGAAAAGATCGTGTCATTTGTTAAAAATGTGAGGCCGGGTTCTAAAAATGTTATCGAAATGGTCTTCAAATTATTATGAGAGTGTAAAGCTTTCAACATTAAAGTCAATTTTATATTTCTGTTCTGACCCCCGCAGGAATCATTCCATAGTATCAGGTGTTCTGTCTCTACTGATGTTTATTATCGATGTGATGCAATAGGCATGAGCTAACTTCCTGTGCTCCCTCCCTGCTTCGCCTTCAACCCATACATAACAATATCCCTTGTCGTCTGATGCTGAAAATATACGGCTATTGTATTATACGTTTTCTCTAAGTTAAACATAATTTGTAACAATGATTCAAGTGTACTTGAATCATTTTGGCAAAATCGATTAATACTCATTTGGTACAAACATTTTGTTCCAAATGGCATGAATCCTTACTGCACTTTATTTTCCAAAAGTCCCATAGATGTGGGTTGGTGTACATTACGTATATCATAGGGAACAGATACCAAAGTGAGTCTATGCTACATGAAAATAAGGCTCATTTTAAGTTGGTTGGTAAAGATAACTCAATAATGACAAATTTGTGGGCTAGAACATTTTGGCACAACAGGGTCCCATTATTCTAGAATAAATTATTTGCCCTAGAATTTCGTCCCGCAAATACCTATATATTTTATTTCAAATATACAGGTTATTTCAACAAATAAACAAACACTGTTCCAATTCCCAACAATGACCTAATTTAAAATGTATGTTTTATACCCCAATAATGTATGTCTTCATTCTCAATGGCGCCCTAATTCCACAATTTACGTTAAACACATAAATATATTTAAAAAAAAACAAAACCCAGGTAATCGAAATAAACTTTCCCAGAATCACAAAATCCCTTCGGAAGGTTTTCACACAATATACACATATATTCCACATTTAACGTTCCCAAAAGAAACACACGTCTAATTTTACGGTACTTGGTTCACCTTTATTACAGCGGGCTCATTTCGGTACTCTGTTTTATTTTATAGGCGCCTGAAGCTCGGTTTTACGCCAATCACTCGTGTGAAAGAAAACATTGGGCACTCTTCTTACTGTTGCTTTTATTGCCAGCTTTATTCTTAGTTAGGGCTGTTTGGCCACTATCGAAGCCGAAATCGCTGTTGCGAAGTACCTTGGCTATAAAAGTAGGGGGGGTAGCACTTTAAACGGTACATGGTATTTTGTTTTTATTCAAAAGTATACATTTTATGGACAAAACTGATCGTGAATGTGAGTTGTAGGCTAGATATTATATGACTTTATAACTTACTGTCTGGCGGTTTTGAGTATTTTTGAGGTTCCGTACCTCGAAAGGCAACAACGGAAGCCTTATAGGATCACTTTGTTGTACGTCCGTCCGTCAGTCTGTCTGTCAGTCAAGACCCTTTTCTCAGGAACGAGTGGAGGTTTGAAGCTGGAACTTATATCAAATACTCAAGTCTACTGTGCCTTGGAGCTGTGAAAAAATCTAATTTCTACGCCAACGCAATCAAAAGATACAGCCGTTTATGGCGCAAATTTTCGACACTCGCAAGGGAATCAAAACCTACAGGGTACTTCCCGTGAACTCAAATCTTGAAATTTGGTAAGAAGCACCGTCTTATAGCACAGATAAAGGAAAAATTGAAAACCGTAAATTTTTTGTTACATCATATAATATAAATATTTTTATAATTTTAAACTTACTACCCCTTTTACTTATATACCTACAGGTTTGTACGGAACCCTAGGTGCTCGAGTCCAACTCGCACTTGGCCGTTTTTTTTATGGCCTTCGGAAATGTCCTGCAGATTTGGTAGCGTCGTACCGGTCGTTGAACTCTGTAAAATATGGTCGAGCTACACGATGCCGTGCTTGCATGACGGCTGACGGGACATATCAACTTACAGCAGCAACAGCTGCAATGGCTCTTTCTTCAAAAGTTTCTTCCCGACATGGCTCTGCATTGTTAGACCCACATATATCTTTCAAAGATACCATGACCTCTAGTTTTGTTTCGGCAGTTTTCTTTCAGGGATCAATCACCTACGAAATGCCGGCGCCATCTAGTTTTAAAATGTTGGCCAAAATATGACAAGTAAAGTGTACAGCTTTTTTCTTAATGTCTCTCGGCAATCTGTCGTGCCTGCGACTTTAGCAGCTTTCCTCCCATTAAAACAAATAAAAATTAAGTTAAAAGAGTAATAACAACTTTGGTCGTTGCTCGTTGGTCTAGTGGTCGCAATCGCTACTGCTGAGCATGAGGTCCTGGGTTCGATTCCCAGGTCGGGCAACGTGTTATTGGGTTTTCCTATCTGGAATTTCTCAGTAGCAGCCCGGAGTCTGGATTTGTGCCCGGTTGATGGCAATAGGCTCGCCCCCTATTACATGGGGCTTAAACATAACTGGCGAAATGTGGGTGTACTAGAGGTACACGTCTGCCCAACCCTTCGAGGAAACAAGGCGTGATGTTATGTTATGTTATGTAAATATCCAAGTCGATTGAGAGCGACCGGTCTGCACCAAACGTAAAGAGTAACTAATAGAACTCCGACGACTGACAAAACACGAAGTTTGCCGACAGACATTTAGAAAATGTTTGTACTGTACCTAAAAAAACATCGTATCATTTACCTGAAAATCTTTCATTATTCGAATTTCATAATCGCTTATCTAATAAGCTTAATTAATAATAAATAAAAAAAGGTGCATCACCTACCTGGATTTTGAATTTTGAGTAACACTAAAATACATTTATATATTTCAATCGCGTATTTTAAGGCTCTTCAATTGGACGTGTTATTGAAACTTACAATTACAACTGCAAGTACAAGTCTGATCTAGCACAACGTTTAAACTTGTGGACTAAATTTTAAAGCTTTCATTAGCTATGACAGTTTAAACATAATGAAACAAATTCTATTACCAACTATTTCTATTAATTCTTATAAATTTCGCCTGTTCTCCTTAAGTATTAGGCAGTGTAGATAATTCTTGCCCGCGACTTCGTAGACTTCATTTACCGTACCGTATTTACGTGATTACCGTATTTGCGTGATTAAGTAACAAACATCCAAACATGCAAACTTTCACATTATTCCAAATATTAAACAGGTTGACATCGTGTTTGTCGATTGGTAAACATCGATCACTAATAAAGTTATTAGTGATCGATGTTGGTAAATCAACAACTTTTGCTCGATTTCAGCCTTGATATTTGTCGATCTTTAACAGGCGACTGTAGCAATCGAAGATATTTCTAAGAAATTGACAGATCTTATTGGTCGTCAATTGTGTTTTGACTATTACCTATCGATTGACAATAATTATAATAGTGATCAAAAATCGAGAAAATCTGTCAACATTTTTAGGTAGATAAATAGGAATATGTACTCTAATAAAATATGTAGTTAGTGGGGTCCTTTTGGAATAGGCAAGTAAATAATATGAAATAACACAAAGAAAAAATACAAAGAACATACCTATTTGGTGTAGTTACTAACTAGAGTTTCTCTTGAATATTTTATTTGACGTTAACCGAATTTTGACTACTAATTTCCTTCAGTAACTTTCTACTTTGTAGTAAGTTTGTACAACGTTGAATAATAAATATAGGTACTCACTCACGTAAGAACTTTTTCTTTCAAGACAGCCTTTTCGATACTCTGATATAAACTTTTTTTTCTGTTTGTTTAGATGAAAGAGCTAATTTCTTTTCACATACCAACATTCGAACATGTGTTATATATAGGTAGATAGATAATGAGGCATAATGATGCAGTTTCTATAAATAACGGTACCCTAATTGCGTAATACACAATCAATCGGAATCTGAATCGTTCTGATACAGATTGTCAATCCATTGCTTTATAAGTTCGATAAAACATTCTGCTCAACAATGTAAATAACGCAATGAATGTTGTTGAACTGTCAAAATCAAACAGATTAGTCGTAATTGTTTACGAAAATGTGTAAAGGAATTAGGCTACTGGGCACGTAATTATTCAAACTTCGTTTTTTTTTTTAATTCTTTGTTTCGTGTTTAAGTACAAAGCTTCACAGCTTTGGTTCAATCTTTATTCAATGTTGAAATTATTGTGTCAGTAATCTTTTAACAGTCTTCATTATAAGTATTGTACGTTTATATAATTGAAGTTTTTCAGAAATATTCCCAATTTTCCGAACACTCGTTCGTAAATTTTCATGAAACAAGAACTCAGTCTGTGAAGCTGACATACTTAATATTATTACATAAAGTTTCAAAGAACTTAAGAACCTAGAACTATATTCTACGCGAATGTTAGTAATGTTCCACATTACGGAGCACTCTCCACGTTCAAATTCGCAAGGGACCATTCAGTCGTGAACCTTTGTGTTTCCCAGTCCCGTTTCAAAGGCATAATCAGGTTATTGGCTAAAAAGTCAACAATAACTTGATGGATCGAGTTCTGATGGATCTATCCAATTCGTAGTGCCTGTATTTGGCGCTAAGCTTTGAAGCTCGGAACTTGGTAGGTAGTTCGATTTTCGAAATTGGAATAGTACATGGTTTCCTATAACTATCGACCCGGCCCCCTGCTTCGGACGGTATTAACGACTCGACAAAGCATCGACATTTCTTCTTTTCTTTCTGCTCCTGGCCCATGTTACTTGGGGTCGGTGCAACTCGTTTTCTTCTTCCATTCTGTGTCAACCGCTGTCATTCACTCCACTTCACATTTCATTATTATAATGTGAGTTTTAGATTAATATCTTATAATTCCATATCGAATTACATTCGGAGTTGAAGAAAAAGCGTATGGAACTTCGTTCCTGACGGGGGTCCCCCGGCACCACAAGTCTTTTTTCCTGTATGAATAGCTTTGATGAATTTTAGGTGTATCTACGGAAGATGCAATTGCCGACCTAAAGGAAACTGTTGCTAAGAATTTAGATGATCGTCGTAAATGCCTTTCAATATTCCTGGGCCTACAGAAAGCCTTTGACACGGTCTCTGTTCCTACTCTCCTGTCGAAACTGGAAGCAGTAGGCATTCGGGGAGCAGCGCATGAATTTTTTAAGAGCTACCTCCAAAACAGGAAACTCCGTGTCAAGATAGATACACTAGTGATGAAGAAATCATCACATATGGAGTTTCGCAGGGCAGTGTGTTGGGGCCTACGCTCTTCCTAATATATATAAATGACCTTTGCACACTAGCCCTCCCCAATTCCAAGATATTCACATATGCTGACGATACTGTGATCGTAGTATATGGGGATGCATGGACTGACGTGAAATATCATGGAGAACATTCGCTACGTACGGTCTTTTGTCACTTAACTTGGCTAAAGCCAACTAAATTCCTTTTTCCATTAGTCGCAGGACTAATGCTCCATCTGATTTAAATGTTCATGTTCAATGATTTAAAGATTCCTCTTCATGTTCATGTTCAGCACTAACTCGTGTTAGTCAAACCAAATACCTGGGTGTACTGATTGATGACGGACTAAAGTGGTACTCTCAAGTTGAAAGCTTAACGTCAAGGGTCAGGAAACTTATTTATATCTTCCAGTCTCTAAGGCAATGCGCTGACTCCAAAACATTAAAAATGGTATATCTTCAGCACTTTGCCCGTCTGTCATCAGTTATTGCATTCCGGTTTGGGGTGGTACCGCTAAGACTAAACTGCTTGTATTGGAACGTGCTCAGGCAGCATAGTCAGGTTCTTCCTTTAGATCCAACCACTCGTAAAGCTAAAACTGCGCACATTGTATTTTGGGAACAGCCTTTTCCCAAAATACAATGAGAAATACCTTTGCATACAATAGCAATACATTTCACAGATACCTGTGAAATGTATTGCTATTGTATGCAAAGGTATTTTGTGTCAATAAACATATTATTATGATTATTACTTTCGCCTTGTTTTGAGGTATTCTCAAACTCAAATCATTTATTTCAATTAAACCATTTACAGGCACTTTTGAATTGTCAAGGAGTCGGTCAGTCAGAAATATGAAGCTAGTTGCCCATTCCAAAGCGCAGTAGGTACCTATGGAGAAGAACGGGCAAGAAAGTCCATGGACACTCTTTTAAATGATTTTATTGTTACAAATATATTAGTTACATCGATTAATGTTGACACTATAAGTGAGAACGATGTATAAAAACCGTACACGTTAAAAGCATCCAGAGTGCAGAATACATCATTAAAACAATCCAAAAAATTCATTATTAAAATAAGCCGTGGCAGCTAAGAGATGAGCAGTCCCAACTGACGGCGTCCGTTCACGAACATGACGCATGGATCAGCACCATTCAGCTCAACCATTTTGAAGGGAGCTAAATGATCCGACACACGCGCCACCGTCAGCGAGAAATTTGAGTGAACATGACTTACTATCAGCCGCCAGGGCACATTCAAATCAATCTATGACATTACCCGGTAAATGGTAGCTCAATAGTACTGAGTACTCACATCTGTGCAATGCATCTATATAATAAAAAGGAGATTGAGTTTATATAATGTTATTTGCATGCTTACAATCTTCAGCAGCTTCAACAGTTTTTCAAATGTCAATTAATTAGTTGTGGTGTGGAGCAGGACCAGCATTAAGCCAGGCAATTTTATCAGTTATGTAATCCCCTATCCTATAATATGCCTGCTTGCATAGTGTGCGTTTGACAAAGGATTTGAATTTCGTCTCATTCAGTTGAAGATTGTGGGGAGGTATTTTATTATAACATTTTAGACAGTACCCTATGAAAGATGAGTCTACTTTAGCCAGTCTGAAACCTGGTTGAATTAATATGATGTCTTTCACATCTTTTACTATAAAGATGTAAAAAAAAATCTTACGTACATAATGTTTTCGTAGATGTATTGACAAGGTACCGTCATGATGTTAATATCCTTAAACAATTCCTTAGAGAATCGCGCCTGCGGAGATTATGTATGGCTCTGATGGCTCTTCTCTGCAGAATAAAAATAGACGCGATGTCTACAGCCCGTCCCCAAAGTAAAATACCGTAAGACATGATACTATGAAAGTAACTAAAACAGACCAGCCTCGCGGTATCTACATCAGTAAATTGACGGATTTTTCTGACAGCGTAAGCTGCTGAACTTAGCCGTCCTGCAAGAGATGTTAAATGAGGACCCCATTGTAGCCTTGAGTCGAGCGTGATCTCCAAGAAAACTGTTTTATCGACGATTTCTAGTTTCTCTTGATTCAATACTATCTCACAATCACTACTCTTGACGTTTGGTAAAGAAAATCTTGTACACTTAGTTTTATTTCCATTTATTCCAACTGAAGTAAATCAATTCGCTCGTGGTTTGAAGGTTTGAAGTCGTCACTCGCAACCATAGGACTTGCTCAATCAAATATGTAATAGAATCAATATCTATCTTGGAATTATTTTAGAAAACAAGTATTTACTTATTCTCAATAGATCACAAATTAAAAAAATATTAAAAAAATATTCATAGAAAACCGGCCAAGTACATATCGGACTCGCACAGGAAGGGTTCCGTACCACCGTACAATAACAACACTTATATGAAAAAAACATGCTTCTTGTATGACTGACTCTCTTTAATATTTAACTTTATTTTATTTTTAGAACCTAAAATTCGAAAACATGTGACATCAACCAGCCCGCATTGTGGCGGTAATAGAAATACACACTCTGTGAGAATTTCAACTGTCTACCTATTATGGTTCATAAGATACAGCCCGCTGATAGACAGACGGACGGACGGACGGACAGCGAAGGCTTAGTAATAGGGTTTCGTTGGCCATACCATACCTCTTTATAGGGTTCCGTACCTAAAGGGTTTGGTATGGTAGGTTCCCATTGGGCACTGTGTTTTAAAAGTAGCACAACTATATTCACCTTCCACAATGAAAACCAACACAAACATTGACACTCTCACTACAGATTTTCATTTGAACAGTGGGTAGGTAGGTATATACTGTGAGTACATGCAAGTATTGCTTAAAACTCCAAGTAATATAAATGTAAATGGGATGAAACAACGGCGGCGGATCAAGTCACAACTTCGCTTGTATTACATACGCTACCTACTACTTACTCAATTTAAGGAAGGTTCCACGTGATAGTGCAGAGAAAAAAAAATAAAAAAAAATACAAAGCAAAGATAAATATGGCCATCTTTTTCACCCTGGTCGTAGTAAAAAAAAAGTGAGAAGAACGAATGTGAACGAATGAAAAATCTAAGCGTAAACTTTACCGGTGCCCAATTTTTTGGAAAAAATAAGCATGCATTGGGAAGAATTTAATTAAAATGAAAAAAGGGTTTTCTCTACGTCTACAACAACACAAGAGACAAATTAATACCATTTGTAAATAAAACTTTACAAAACGATAATTATTTATACTAAATGAATAATTTAAATACACATGACAGTGTTTATACAGTGTGTTTATTTTTTCGCAATCGTTTAGCAAACAGTGAGAGAAACATTACTCAGCGACGACGGTTCCGCAATTATTTTATGCAATGCTTCATAATTTTTTTACAGTGCCTACAGATGCTGCGATAACTGACAAACATACAAAAACGAAAAACTATCATTTTTTATTTTATTGAAAAGTTTTTTTTATTCGGTCTAGTGGTCGCAAGAGCTACTGCTGAGCATGAGGTCCTGGTTTCGGTTCCCAGGTCAGGCAAAGTGTTATTGGGTTTTTCTATCCGAAATTTCTCAGTAGCAGCCCGGAGTCTGGATTTGTGCACGGTTGATGGCAATAGGCTCGCCCCCTATTACATGGGACATAAACATAACTGGCGAAAGGTGGGTGTACTATAGGTACACCTCTGCCTAACCCCTTCGGGATTACAGGCGTGATGTTATGTTTATTGGAGTATCTTTTTCGTTTTGTTAGATGGAATGCTTACTTATATTTCATAATTTTTTATTGCTTGGATCAGATGCAGACAAAGTTACAAATAGTGAGGGTAGAAGGAAACCTGACCTTTTAAACGGTGGTTATGGTTTCAGTGAAACGCTGCGGCAACGTCAACAGTTGAACAGGTTTTTTTATTTTATTTTAATAAAAATAATTATAAGCCACTAAACAGTCTCATCTGGCTATGCTTTCAGTATCGTTTGATGGTTTCAGCCAGTTGGTTCTCAAAACTGTATAATATGAAAATAAATAAAATGTCGTTACCTTCCAGCTGTACGCATGGATACACATCAAGATATACATTTCCAATATAAGCTGACTTCTGATTGTACGAAGACCATGTACAGTAGCGCTCAAAAGTCCATAAGCAATCTCACAAAGCAATAGATTGACGCTTCGGTTTCACTTACGACCTTCTTCTATAAGTTATTTCTATACTATAGACACGCACACACACTCCCTTGGTCTGTAATTGATAAAATCACTTAATTTAAAAATTCATGATCGAAGCTTAATTGTTTATGGTGAAACAAATCTACTTATCAATTTTTTTGAATAAAATAAAACAAATTGCTTCTAAGTTCCTTGACATAGTATTGCACATCCTATTTGGCTGAAGAAGTTTTTATAAATAATCGTAGCGATTATCTTTATGTAAAATATTATACTCAACAAATAAAAATGTTGTAATTTTTGCTATAACTTCTAACGCATTTATTTTATTTTTAACCATTTATTGCAATAACAACAAAAATATAAAAACAGCAATATTTTTTATAAAAAAAAAAATATTATTTCAAACCAAAATAAAAAATTGCCAATAAGACTGTGCTGCCTCTTATGAGATCAGAACCTAAGCCGGCGACTTCTCGGTCCAACGCTTGGCGCCTACTGCTACCAGCTCACATTAGATTAACTCGAATTTTAGCAATGCCATAAACCGGCCAGGTCACGCGCATAATGCGTGTCTAACAAAAGCAACGGAAATATATTTTTGTTTCGTGCAGAGCGACGCGAGTACTACGCGATACGAACTGTCGTATCGACAGAAGAAAGAAAAGATCGCAGTTTTGCACTTCACACACTGGTGTGAAGTGCAAAACTGCGATCTTTGTGGTGTGTGTCGATGAAACACATACAGTCGTACCGTGAGTTCACAGCAATACGACTCTTAACGTGCCTATGCACTTTTGATCGCTTACTATACAACGCTAGGTCAGCAAAATCTGGAAATGTATAGCTTGATAAGTAGCTTGTACACTAAATCAAGCCGGTCTATTCTAAAACTCTAGTGCAGTGAGCTTGAAATGATTTGTCATTTCATGTGATGCTAGGAATTAATACCACAGCCCACACAGCTCACCTCAAGCTAACCACACCTAAGTTTTCACGGCGCTATTCTAAAGAATAGATCGGCAGGGCTAAATGGAAAACCTTCATCTGAAGAAAGCCTTAGCCTACCTCGCCAATATAGCAAGCACTGAGTTTTCTCATTACACGTGCTGCCGTCTATTTACTCTGTTATTCACTTATTTATCTTAATAAATACATTTTTACTAAATAAATACATAATGTGTTTTAATCAACCTAACTAAATAATTGTTAACAAACAAATTCTGTTGGTTTTTAACCTAACCACAATATATTCATAAATTATTTAGGTAATGTGTTCATATTTATTTACACACTAAATCAATTTGAAATAATAATATATACTTACATAAATAGCCTATAATATGTAGAGCCTCGGGCTTCCTCTGTGGGTCGTAATCCACCACGTGGGCCCAGTGCGGGTTAGTGAATGACACATGACGTCTCTGCACTTTAGGTTCTTGGTGATCTATACCAGTTTCCTCACGATAGTTTTCTTCACCGTGTACCGTATGTAACGAAATACTTATGTCGATGCCTTTAGGCTCAAAGGGCGTAATCACCATTTTGGCAAAAACGAGAAAATAATGCATTCATACTTAGTTTTTCGTCCTTTTTCGATCGGTATATTTAAAATCTTGAAATTTGCAAAAAAGTGGCGTATACAACCTAAAATTTTTGAATCGCTAAACACGATTAAGTATGGGCCGTGAGTGAAAAATATTTAATTTCTCTAGACTTTGGGAAGGGGCGACTAGCATCAATTCTATTTTAATGTAATTTTTTACGTTCAAAAGTGCAGTTTACGGTGCCTATTTAAAATAAATGCTTTTCCTTTAACTGGTGAGGTCAAAATTATAATCCAAGCTGGCGACCGTGAAAAAAAAAAAAATAATCTCCATGGGTATTGTTTTCATAGATTTCGTAGTCACTAATAATAACGAAGAAAACAGAACTCACTATCGGCTTTAGTGGTGAAGTTAAAATGATTTCCCTTTCTAGGAAAGACTAGTTCTAGTTTTTAACTACAAACTAAAATTAAAAATAGAAAATTTTAGTTAAAACTAAAACAAAATTTTTGGTTTGACCAATCAATCGATTGTAATTTTTTGTAATTGAGCCCAACAGTGCCTCAGGGTCAATACCTGAAGACTGTAACTATGTGTCTTTTATAAAAATAACAAGTGCATGTCGGACCGCGCACAATTAAGGGTTCTGTGGTTGGATGAATTTATCTCAAGAACAATATATATTGGAGTTGAAAAGCATGTTCTCCAATACATTACAATTGCAAATGAAAGTTGGTTGACTATTACTCGATAATTTGTAAAGCCTACTTAGATGTGATAGTTTTCCTCTTAACTTCGTTACAAATACTACTGCCGTGATTTTTTTCACATATCCTAAAGCTACCATTTAACGGCAGCATATTTTTGTTACATGTTTTTAACAAAAATTTGCAACTTAATACTTTGGAAACGGATCCTTGAATCACACAATGGTTTTCACCCACCCGCGATATTTTTACCGACATTTACAACAGCATGATAACATGGGACAGACGCGAAAAAAAAATTCATCCCCTCTTAGTGTTGTAAAAAAATACATTTTCAAGTTTTTACTTTACCAGTTTTATGGTGTTACTGTCATGTATGTTCATGCCAAATTACAACTTTCTAGTACTAAGTAGCTCAGAGGCTTAGCTGCGGACAGGCGGATGGATGGACAGACAGACATGGCAGAGTAGCGACATAGTAAAGGGTTCCTTGTTCACTACGAAACCCTAAAAATTAAATGCTGCTCCCATCGAGCTTCATTTAATTTTAAGTGCATCACTTGAGAACGGCTGAATCGATTTGTCAAATTTTGGTTCAAAAATTTTCATAATAGTCCGAATGAGGTTTTAAGGAAAAGAGAAATCGAAAAAGGGTCCCGAATAATTTAATAGATGGGAAAAACTGGATATCCTTGCTTATGGGATTTATGTATGAACTATTGTTTGTATTATACAAGTTAGTGTTTTATACAAGTCACTGTCGTGGTTCAAGGTAATACGTAGTATAGACGAAGTTAACAGATACTGAGTTGTATTTTGCGCGACAGCAACAACAGGATTATGTATTTCCCGAAAAATATTTGAGCTTTAACTCTTTGGGCATGTGAACAAAAAGCCGCCTTCATTCAAGCATAGTATACGCGAAGTTTCACAAGATCTGCCTGTATGATTAAAAACACGTCCTTTGTCCATTGCGGCTGCATTCACCTATTCTTTTTCAACCTAAAACATGAAAAAACCATGTCTTAATGACTTGGTACTTTACAATGAAAAGTTAAAATGTCGCATATTCGACCGCGTCACCTACTAGCTTCTGCCCGCGAATTCGTCCGAATGAAATATCTTTTTTTAACATAAATTATAGCCTGTCATAACAAATAGTAATAAATTGTGACCCGGTATTTCGTTTTCGCTCAGCGTTCTTTTTGACTATTTTTCTTTTTGCTCGGCTGCTTAGGGTTGGGCTGAGAAGTACCTTTAATACACCATCATATCGCCAGTTTTGTTTAAGTCCCATGTAATAGGGGGCGAGCCTTTTGTCGTCAATCGGCACAAATCCCGCTTCTAAGCTAGATTTGTGCGGGTATTACCTTCCTCAAAAATTGGGCTTTCAAACGCAAAAAGAATTTCAAAGCTGACTAGTAGTTGCAGAGATTAGTTCTTTCATAGATACAAACTCTTCAGATTTATTATAATATTAGTACAGATTACAAGAGACTAACTAACTTTCGCAAACATAGACCGTCGTTTTATGTCAAGCGAGTGACATTTAGCCTTCGGGTGATAAAGCAATAACGAGGTGGAATATACAAATACAATAGTATGTTGTCAGTTGTATTATGAATTAATGTAACCGCCAAGAGGCGACTTTACAAAAAAGGCAAAAAGCTAAATTACAATTCACAAAATGAGCTGTTACCTCTTGTGTAATTATCTTATTATAACGCTGGTTGGAGTTTTTTCTCATCTGTTATTTGAAAAAAAGACATAATTATGAAGCCATATTGCGTATAGCAACGTTATGCGTAAAAAAAACTTTAAAACGTATATCACACTGTTTTCAAGGCGTGGATGTACGTTGAGATGTGTTATTTGTAGGAGTTACATACTTATTCATTTATATACTAAGGTCCAATTTAGAAAAACATTGTTTTTAAAGTGCGATATAAAATAAAACCTGAACATAAAATTAACTGACGGGTCTCCGGAGCCCGACTGACGCTTCAGGGATCTCTGGTATGGTATTTTTCCGTTTATCTTTTTATAATTTTTATTATTAATTCTGTTATTTCGTAAAAAAAAACAACAAGGCTTATCTATATATAACTAAGATATATGTATATAATCAGTCCCCTCCCGACCCTTGCTCGAGCCAGCCCGCGCCGCTGAGCCTGTAGCTTTAAATTCGTCCCTAAATAATATCATTCCTGATCCAGCTAGTCATTTGCTGCCCTCTTCCAGCGACGCCCTAAGCCGAGGTTCGTACCCCACAGGGGGTGCCCTTAGCGTGTAGTCGCTTAGTTTTTAGTTAGTATTTAAGTTTAAGTCCTGGCTGGAGGCCTTAATTTATTAGGGAATCCACAGGCAAGTCCGTCTAAGCAGACGACAACCTCATAGGTTGACCTGCGAGATGCCATTTATAAAAAAAAAAAAAAAATATATATATAATCAGTCCCGGTCGCGCACCCAAGCGTGACAGTCGCGTATCGTCGACAGCGCTAATTATCGAGTTAAAATGACGGATGTTCTAAAGTGTAATTCGTGTAACATCGTAATCGATGAGATGTTATCATTTATTCAGAACAAAGTAACCGCCCACCAAGTAAATTTGCACCAGCGTCACTTCATCAACAACCGACGTTATTGATGAAGTGACGCTGGTGCAAATTTGTACATCAGCATTCACCAGTGCAGAGATTAAAAAGTCGAAATCACTTCTATTCGATTCGATTCGTAGTGAATTGCGAAAAATTGTTCGTAAAAACAAAGGAAAGGAGGAAAGAGATCTGGCGGATATTATGAAGTTGTTTAAAACTCATCCGGACGAACTTCCAGTGTTCGTAGCCCGACAACTGGAAAAGTTACCACCCATCACCTTTGACCATCTAGATTGCACTAAGCTTCTGAAGGATCTCTTGCGTATGCAAACCTCAATTGAAGAAATAAAATCTACGTATGCTACGCTGGATCATTTGAGTGCATTGAAAGCTGAAGTTAGTCAACTGAGGAACGATTCATTACCCCTAAATCCGTGTCTAAAGTGAATGCAAAGCGGGGTGCTTGGTTATTGGATAGTGGCCCGGTGGGGTTATCTTATCTACACGATGATCGAATCAATAGCGATTGTGACTCAAATAAAAATACACCCCAACGTCAAGAAATTGAGCGGGTAGAAGTTAAACAAATCGAATCTGAGTCATGCACCGAACAACGGCCAGCGGCAGTGGCGGTACCGAGTGCTACCGGTGCCGGTGTGACGGATTACTCGGTGGGGGCAAGTACGACAAGCAGCGGAGCGTCAGCTGACTGCCACTGATAGTGCGGGCGACAATAACAGCTATTTAATGAGGCTGCCTCGTTTGGATGCACTGTGCGTGAACGAAACAACATCGAACGTGGATACCGGTAGCGAAGGTTGGCGCAAGGTTTCGTATCATATGAGGGCGGCCGTGATGCGGCTCCTGGCCAAGAACGTGGCTCCGGGGCCCGACGGAATTCGCGGCTTGGCTTTGGCCCTCGCTCTGAAGGAGTTGGAGCCTCAACTGAGAGGACTCTACACACCCTTTTTTTTGCTCGGGCTCGAGACGTCATGTTTTTGTAAAGCTTGTAGCTTGCAAAAAATTTAAGGGGAGGGTGTATATTTATGTAAACTAAGCAAAAACTTTATGAAACAATGGTTTATTTTTTTATTACAATGACTCTTACACAGGAAACTGGGAAAAATTGCGTTACCCAGTGTTCGTTATAGGGAACAAACTATCAATAAAATACTAAGCACGTTTGACTAAGATTTATGTGCTTTAAAATAGACACAAGACATAAAAAATGTATGGTAAAAGTTAAAGTAACAATTATAAAAATAGGGAGCAGAAAATATGTTGATAAGTAGGTGGCAGTCGAGCAAGTAAGTCTCGTGGCGGCCGTTCTCCGGCGGGCGGCGAGTATGGCGGGATGTAGCAGTCACGCCATTGGTTAAGGAGATATCACGTCATGTTGAAGGGCCGCTATTGGCAGCAGCTGCAGATTACAGTTGGAGATATTGAGAGCTACGGTTGGTACGTTCGGCGTCAACATCTTCCCGGCCGTTGAAAGCTCTAGTGCAGCTTTCAAGCATTGTTTATCTCGGAAGTTGGAAGTAACACCAGACGATTGAGAGCCCTTTTTATTGTGCCTTGAGCTGTGGCTATATCAGCTACTCTAGGTGTCTGGTCGGAGCCCATGTAGAGACGGCTAACTCTTCCCAGGCGCCAGCAGAGAGGCGGCGTGTTGGCTTCCTTTATCAGGACCAGATCGTCGATCTTGAGATCCCGGCACTTCACTCGCCACTTGGTTCTTTGTTGGAGCTCAGCAACGTACTCAGAAGACCATCTGTTCCAGATGTGCTGCTTGGCTTGTTCCAGGCGCTGGAACCGGTTGAGACGATTAATTATTAAACGTTTATTTTCTCTTCACAAGTTATGTACTTAATACTAATATTATAATGAAATTAGTGCACAAACAAGGAGCTAACATTGTGAGAGACTGGTGCCTGAAGTAGGTTTATACAAAAACTTGATGAAGTCCAGGTAACTTGGTGAGGGGAGCGCCATCATTTGTCTACCGATTAAAAAGTGAGCTGGGGTAAGAGGCTGGAAATCGTTAGGGGACGGGCTCAAAGGACATAGGGGTCGGCTATTTAGGATAGCTTCTATCTGTGCAAACACAGAGGTCAATTCCTCATATGTTAGGTGAGAGTGACCTTGTTCTAAGCAAATGAAACTTTGCTGATTTGACTCCGGCTTCCGCAAGACTCCTTATTTCCGAAATTCCGAAATTCAATGCTCCGGCTAGCAGCAAAGTCACTTAAAGAGTCACGATTAGAATGCAGAAAGTGGCCAATCTCCTTGGCAGCGGCAACGAAATTACGGCCATTGTCGCAGTAAATAAGCTTGGGCACTCCTCTGCGAGCAATGAACCGTTTTAATGTTTGTATGAAAGCATCCTTGGATAGTTCACTTACCAATTCTAGATGTAGACACTTATACCTAAAGCAAACGAAAACGCATAGATAGCATTTAGTTATTGTGCATCCTCGTCCCTTGCGATCGGTTATAAGAAAGGGACCGGCAAAATCAGTGCCTACAGTACTGAACGGGAAGTCAGGTTCTACCCTATCAGTGGGTAAGTTGTATTGGACATTGTGGTCCCCTTGAAGCGACGACAGACAAAACAGTTTCTTGCTACTTCTTTAGCGAGCTTGCGACCTCCTATAGGCCAGTAGCGCTCACGGATGGACGAGAGTAGATGCTGTGGTCCAGCATGCAAGAGCTGAATGTGTTTGGATTTAAAAAGTAGTTTGGTTAAATAGTGATCAGATTTTAGAACAATAGGATGTCTTTTTTCATAAGGGAAGGCATACGTAACAATGCGTCCTCCAACACGAATTAGACCTACATCATCGATAAAAGGATTTAGTGAGCACAGGTGAGTATTAGTTTTAAGTGGTTTGCCGGATTTTAGGTCGGTTATTTCTTTTTTGAAGGATTCAGTTTGAGCTATTTTAGTGAGAACAGCCATGGATTTTTTTAGTTCATGAACTTGTTGAGTTCCTGTTAGTTTATTTCTGGGATTTTTACAATTAAAGATAAATCTATAGAGCCAGGCATATGTTCTTTGTAGAGTAAATAATTTTGAGTACTTTTCAAAATTTACTAAGGGTACTACCGTTGCATCCTCCGCCACCAAAGCGGGCAACGCTTTCAATTCAGGTAGGTCAACCACCCTTCCGGTTGAAAGAGAAGGCCATGATGATTCTGATTCCTTGAGAAAGGTAGGTCCATGCCACCATAGAACCGAATCTTTGACCTCTTGGGCTTCCACATCTCGTGAAGCAAGATCTGCGGGATTTACAGTAGTGGGAACATGACGCCAAGCGTTAAGGTCGGTGAGTTTACCTATAGCCGCTATTCGGTTAGCTACGAAGGTTTTGGTGTTATCAGGCGATTTTAGCCAACCCAACACAACACTAGAGTCAGCCCAGAAGACACAAAGATTTTAAAGGTTGACGACCAAATACTTCTTTTAGTGAAGATCGTGTCAGGTGCATCTCCTCTCCCCCCTGGACCTCTGAGGAGCTCAGACGCGTTTACGGAGACATGCTGTGTTAATTAAATTCAATATTTAAATACAATTTTGAAAATTAAATTCTTGTAAAAAAATAGGAGTTCATCACTTTCGAGGAGGTCTTATTTCGCAAACGTCGTAGTCTGTCTTTGAAGTGACGCACCGCCCCAGCACCACCTGCCCACTGCTGCCAGCAGCCCGCCTATTGGGGCGTGACGAAGTCCGACCAATTAGCTGCGCACGCGCAAGACCACAGCTCCGCATCACGACTACAACGGGGAGGTACGTACCGGTGCTCCTGGTATTTCGCTATTCACTCTCACGCACGGCTCATCGTCACCACTATACGGCGCTTTTATCCTGGTACATCGCATAAATTGACGATAGAATAATGCCGCTTAGACGCACCCCACCGAAGCAACAGATACTCTCAGAGACGGACTCTGAGAGCATTGAGGGAAGCGTGTCGGATATGCAGAGCACTACTAACCGGGGTAACATAAATATGAGACGTATGTTGAAACGTAAACAACAAGAAAATGAGCTTAGTAATTTTATGCAAGAGGTACGCGATTCGTTTGCGAAGTTCTCAGAGGAACATAATTTGAAATTAAAAAGTTTAGAGTCGTCTTTAGCTGAAATAAAAATCCAGAACGACAGTATTAATACGTCCATGCAGTCCTTGTCTTCCAACTATGACGTCATACTTAAAGAATTAGAAAACCTCAAGCTTGAACGTAAGGAACACTTGGTTTATAGTAACTCCCTGGAAAACAAAATAGAAAACCTAGAAAAGCAGTCCTGTTCGGCTAAGATAGAATTGAGAAACATCCCGAAATTACAAAACGAGTCGAAAGCTGAGCTGTGTAATGTGGTGAAAAAAATCGGAAAGGTTCTCAATATGCAATTACAAACCTCGGATATTAAAGACATTTATCGTCCTTTCGCAAAACCGAACGTATTGAAACCGATTGTCATTGAATTCACCTCAGTTCTGACAAAAGAAAGCGTCCTAAGCAGTGTCAAAAACCTTACATTGACACAGAAGACCGAAAAATTAAATACTAGCTTGGTCGGCCTGGATAGTCCTCAGAAACCGATATTTATATCAGACTGTTTAACACCTAAGGGCAGACGTCTATTCTTCCTAGCGCGTGATTTTGCAACTACGTATAAATACACCTACTGCTGGACATCCTACGGAAAAATTTATTTGCGAAAGAAAGAGGGTATGCCGCACATCCGTATTACCGAAGAACAGGACTTATTTAAGCTTAAAGATCAACTGAAGGCCACTGAATGACTATATCAATATTATTATGCTCTCTCTAATCAATCTCCATCCATAAGTTATAATCTAGTATACCTAAGTTTTTTATTATTGCATGTTAATTATCTCAAAAATACATTATGTTATTCAAATACTGTAATACACCACACACTCAAACACTCCACAATAATTCTTAGCTACTTTAAATGCAGACTAATCTATAAAATGCGTATACATACGTTTGTCCATAATTGTATCTCGCTTAGAATACATACATCAAATATAAAAGTTACATCCTGTTGGAAAATTAATAGCAATGACGACGTTACTTGTCTTGCTCGACTACTGAATAATACTTTTGAATGGTTTATCTCCTTATGTTCTAAGTTACATTCAATTGATCCTGTGCCCAATTACGTTATCAAAAATGGTTGATATTTCTAATGATATTGATGCAATATCAGTGTCAAAAGCGGTTGCGTGTGATGTCGAAGATTGCAGAAGTTTGATTCCTTGCCCTGATGACTGTTTGATCGTTGTTACCCAAAATATACGCAGTTTGTCTCGAAATTTTGATTCATTCACGGTATTTCTATCAAGACTGGGTATCGGCTGTGACATAATTATTCTGACTGAGTGCTGGTTATCATGTAACCCTGTATTACCCAGTCTCGTCGGATATAATCGTTTTTCTTCAAATAATTTTGATAATCAAAATGATGGACTTACGATTTATCATAAAACCGGTCTCCATACTCTTTGTGAGGAGCCGCCATGCCAAGACTGTAATTGCCTCGTCCTAAAAATCGGCACCGAGACAGCAATAGTGGCAATTTATAGGTCTCCCTCAAAGCGGAACACTGATGCCTTCCTTTTATCTCTCAATAACATCTTAACTAGTCTCAGTACCTTTAAAAATATCTCTGTCATTGGAGATATTAACATAAACATCTGTTCGGAAGACCAAGGCCCCAAATCTTTAGAGTACTTAAATTTATGTGCATACCACGGTATCTTACCTGCCCACACCCTGCCCACGAGAAGTGGCAAAACGTGCCTTGATCACGTGATGCTTAAAACGCAATCTCAGGCTCTCACTGCTGTAGTGCAATCAACAATCACTGATCATCAGGCTGTTCTGCTATGTCTTCATCGTAGGCAGGCAAGAACATTTGCCCACGACTCCGTCAGCAAAGTTAATGTTGACAACATAAACTCTAATTTATCCCAAATTAATTGGCAACCGGTCTATTCCACATCTGACGCAAATGTTGCTATGGAATTTCTCATAACAACTATTCAGCATGAAATTGTATCAAACACTACCGTCTTAAAATTATCGAAACGTAATAAAATTATTAAGCCATGGATAACCCCAGGCCTGGTCCGTTGCATGAGACACAGGGACAGACTACATTCAAAGTTCAGAAAGTCACCTGAAGATAATACAATAAAAACTATTTACACAAGGTACCGAAATTTCTGCAACCGTCTACTAAAGAAAGTTAAAACTTCGTACGAAAAGAACCTATTGAAAACTGCGGGCACAAATAACAAAAAAATATGGGATGCTATAAAAACTATAACGAACACTAAAAAGACTAAAAATACCGCAATGGAATTAATTAATACATCTAACGCAAGGGAATCGGTGGGAAAAGTCAATGATTTCTTTGTCAGTGTAGGCAAAGCCTTAGCTGATAGTACAACAATCTGTGCGAATCCGGAGCACCTTCATTTCGCATCTGAAAACACAAAACACTGTCTAAAATCTCTAGCCATATTGGCTACAGATGAGACGGAGGTGGAAAGTTTGATAATGGGTCTGAAAAATAACTGTTCCGTGGGTTGGGACTCTATACCAAATAGTCTTCTTAAAGAAAATAAACACATACTTGTGCCCCTTTTAACACATATTTTTAATACCTGTTTATCACAAGGTGTTTTCCCAGCAGTCTTAAAGAAGTCAATGGTGCATCCGATACATAAATCTGGGAATAAAGACCGCATCACTAACTATAGGCCCATTTCTATTCTGCCCTCGATATCCAAGCTTCTGGAACGCATCCTCAATAAAAGACTCATAAACTACCTAGAAACAAATAACCTTCTTTCTCGTAATCAATTTGGTTTCCGAGCTGGCAAGTCGACAAGTGATGCAGCCCATGATCTTGTTGATTATGTAGTGGGAAATTTGGATGGAGGCAAAAAGACAATGGGCATATTCCTAGATTTGGCCAAAGCCTTTGACACGGTCTCTGTGCCGTTGCTTTTGCATAAACTGGAACGAATAGGCGTTAGAGGTGACCAACTCAAAATATTCAAAGACTATCTTTCTGATCGTACACAATATGTGAAAATAGGTGATAGCACAAGCAGTGACTTACCTGTCTCCTTCGGTGTCCCTCAGGGTAGTATTTTGGGTCCAAGTCTATTTCTTGTGTATTTAAATGACCTTTGTGAGCTAAATCTAGATGGAGGTAAAATTATATCGTATGCGGACGATACGGTGCTTCTGTTTTCTGCTGATTCATGGGATAATGTCTATAGAACTGCGCAGCTTGGATTTAATATAGTAAGCCACTGGTTACAAAATAATATACTCACCCTAAATGCAGATAAAACGCAATATCTTACCTTTTCTATGCGGAACTGTAATCCACCGCGCTCCACTCGCTCCATAATAGCACACAATTGTTGTAACAATGTAATCTGTTCTTGCCCAGCCTTGGTAAAAGCGAAAGAAGTGAAATATTTAGGAATAATTATTGATAATAATCTATCTTTTCGACCTCATATAAACATGGTTACTTCTAGGGTAAGAAAACTTATATTCGTGTTTAAAAATCTTAGAAATGCAGCTGACCCCAAATTGATTAAGCAAGTGTACCTAGCGCTTGGTCAATCAGTGTTGCAGTACTGTATCTCTGTATGGGGAGGCACGTCAAAAACTATACTCAAACCTCTAGAAGTTGCACAAAGAGCAATACTCAAAGTCAGCACTTTCCGGCCCTATCTATTCCCAACTTACCTTTTGTACCAGTCCTGTGAAATACTCACGGTCCGTCAGCTGTTTGTCCTTAACGCAGTCTTGAGACACCATGCTAGCACAAAGTATGACAAGTCCTCCTATTTTTCTAAGCGTAAACGAAAGGTCAGAAAATACAAAGATCTACCGACCTTTAAACATCCATACGCTCGCAAGTACTATTGTTACCTAGGCACTTTTCTGTATGAAAAAATAAATAAACTGGTGGAGATATACCCATTAAATAGAAACAAGTGTAAATCTACTGTAATAGATTACATTCGCAAGCTAAACTACGATGATACTGAAAACCTGTTGACTGTAATCAAGTAGCTTAAACTATTACTCATCCTCCTACACACATCCACACATTTACTTTCTACACATCGGAGGCCATCACTACACAACTTATTTTAAGATTATTTTCCTATATTTTCCCATTTTTTATTACTATTTTATTGTTATTATTTGGATCAAATGTTGTCTTTATAGATGTGTATAGAGGTCAAACAAAGTTATATAAAATATGTGGCCTACAACAGGGGAAGAGCGCTGATGTCTGAAATACAGATATTTTATATCTAGTTCAGGCACAGATGTTCAAATCGAGTCCTAGAAATAAGTGTTTTAAAGTGTATCACCTTAATATGAAATTGTTGTATGTTTTTGAACAAATAAATTATACTTATACTTATAGGCGAGAGGGAAGTGAATATGGTCGGTCTGAGAAGACCAGCCGATACCTAGAGTACTAGAGGCATTGCTTATAATTAAATCCTCAGAATTGATAGAGGCAGAAGATAGCAGACCAGGTAAGTTGGATCGATACTTTCTGAGTGGGAAACAGCCTTTGGCAAGTTCATCAGATACCAATCGCTGAATGTAACGGAGCTCCTCTTCTGTGTCAGCCCCAGATAAGAGGTCATCGCAATAAAAATCTCTTTGAATAATAGTTTTAATTCTAGATTCGTTGCATTCCTCACCGACCTGCCAGATGCACCTATTACTAAGGAAGCTTGAACTGGCGAAACCGTAAGTTACCGTGTTTAGCTTTAAAGTACGAAGATTTTCGTCGTCGTTATCGCGCCATAGTATGAGCTGGAGGTTGCGATCCGACTTTCTTATTTTTACTTGGCGGTACATCTTCTCTATATCTCCCAAGAGGACGTAGCGATACTGACGGAATCGCAGAAGAATGTCAAACAATGAATCCTGAATTGGGGGGCCTACCATTTGGAGGTCATTGACCAAAAGACCGGAAGTTGTGGGTTCCGACGCATTAAATACCACTCTAAGTTTGGTTGACTCACTTTTCTCTCGCATGACTGGATGATGAGGAAGAAAATAAGAGTTTAGTCTCCGTAGACTCGGAAAGGTGGCCTAGGTAAGCGTACTCATGAATGAAGTCTGAATACATTTTCTTCAACTCGTTTTTTTTTTAAATCTAGCTTCCAGATTGAAGAACCTTTTTTTGCTATGAAGTAGGATTCGCCCAGACAATCTAGTGATAAGATCAGAAAATGTATGGTAAAAGTTAAAGTAACAATTATAAAAATAGGGAGCAGAAAATATATTGATAAGTAGGTGGCAGTCGAGCAAGTAAGTCTCGTGGCGGCCGTTCTCCGGCGGGCGGCGAGTATGGCGGGATGTAGCAGTCACGCCATTGGTTAAGGAGATATCACGTCATGGTGAAGGGCCGCTATTGGCAGAAGCTTCAGATTAAAGTTGGAGATATTGACAGCTACGGTTGGTACGTTCGGATATAAATACGCTGTCAACATCTGGGTGTTTAAAATTAAAATTAATAATAAATTACAAGCAAAACTGGGCTAATTTATACATAATATGTTAGCTTATTTAACAAAGATTCCAACGACGTTACTTTTATTCAGCTTCCGTGTATGACTTAGGAGTTAAGGCGCGCATACTGCGTGCCGCCTCTATGAGCCTGACTGCTCGAAAGACGACCAATTTGCCGCCAGCAGACCCCTTCTTATGGTGGCCGAAGATCGTTAAGCGCCCTTCGACTCCCGGCTGTTCTTCTGGTGCGGGTGGAATGAGAGATATGTTCTCTCTCCTTCTCGTATGCATCACTTCCTCGCAAAAAGAGGCGACTGCATCCCACGCGTTTTCACTTCTAACCGTGAACTGCTCACGGCTGGAAGCGAGAATCACCCGTATCGAGTGGCGCGACGAGGGCACAGCGCTGTTGGGATCAAGCTGAGCATCGCGCCAGCGTATATTGTGACGTGGCTTCGGGGCAGTCCCCACAGTGATAAGGTTTAAACATCCTCGAAAACCATGAAAACGACACTCATCATAAAATTCAAAATATTCTCTGCCGTCCACCAATCCGGAAATTTTCTGCAATATTAATTTACTCCTACCGCAAGCTACGTTAAAGAACTTCTTTTCCAAAATTAGTCTGATTTTGTTAACGTAATCGCCTTTTTTTCAAGATTTTAAATACGTTAGATCGAAAAATTTGCAGTCGAACTGTATGTTTGACACAATTTCGTGATTTAGGCGGTTAAATTAATTCATATTCCCAAATAATGGTGTTTAATTTTTATTTTTTATTATTAGATATTGTCTTATAAATAACTCTGACATAATATTTTCATTATTTGACATTATATACATACAATTTTTTATTAGTTTTGATTTTATTCTATTAGATTATTGTGAGAACGTCGTAGGCCTTGTGGATTGTAAATTTATATACCATTGTCTATTTGTTTAACATATTTTACCAGTTGTCAGGAGATAAAATTAAACAATGTTCCGATTCCATAACTTATATTTTAAGAGCTGGTTAATATATACAATTTGCTAGTTACAGGTAGGTAGGAGACAGCTACTAATATTTACGACGACCAATCGCAGACGAGCCAGGTCACTTTTGGTCGCGATATAAATAGCGCGCGTCGTGTCGGAGCGTTAGTCGAAAAACACTCGACGCTCGACTCTCGCCGCGGACGGACGTGTTTGTGCGCTCTCCCGCTCCAGTGTTGTGTTTCGTGTTATTATTCGTCGCTGCCACGTGACGTCATCGTAGTCGCCCCGACTACTCCGATTTAAAATCAAATCAAGAAATTGATTTGATTTTAATAACTCAAAAAACTGCCTTTTTCAAGGCATCCCTGTTTCATTAATAGACGTTTGTGAGTAGCTTCACTAGGCCCCTTCTGGGTAAAACCACAGTTTCGTGGTCCTCGGTTGAAACCTTACGGTGTCAACGAAGCCGAGTGGGGTGTTGACCCAATTCACACCCGCCGAACCCCTTCAGGGCGAGGCAGTTAGTTGGACGGGTCCCAGATAACCGGCCTTGGGGGATCTCCTAGTCGGCTCTGGTGACAGTTTTGCTTTCCAGCTACTCACCTAGTGTCTTTAGGGTGTGTCTACACCCTTCGCGCTAGACTGGTCAGGGCCCCGTTCGCACAATAAGACTGGCGACGGGTTACAAGCTTAGGGCTCACCAATAGGTACACACCTCCCTGTCTACACCCGACAGGGAGGGAACTCATCCCCGGGCCAATCCACCCGGGGAGTTAGGTATAGGGTTTAGGCTACGTAGGGAAATTTCTCTTTCCACCATTCCTTCCCTAATATAGTTCCCGCTCCGACCATGGAGGACGCCGTCCTCTTGGCGTTCCTCAAAGAGGTCCTATTAAAGGACCCCGAGTTTTTGGCGAAATATGGCGCCAAAATAAGCCAAGTTTCCAGTCCCGCTCCGTCTCAAGGCGCACTCGCTAACTTCAGCGACGCGCTTGAGAGCCCGCTATCGCCACCTGCATACGAACAAGGCATTCCGCCCTTTGTTCCGCACAACAATGTTCCGGCTAATATCTCTGCCCCCATTGTCTCACCCTCTATTGTACCGGCAGATAATACTCCGGCCGCTAATCCGGCCCCTATTGTCTCGCCCGTCTTTGTTCCGGCCGCCATTGTCACGGCCGCCATTGTTCCGGCCGCCATTGTCTCAGAGACAACGCAGCTGCGCGCCGCAGCAATAAACACGACTCGCCCGGAGAGCATGGACACGTCAGTCCCACTCTCCGAGGAAGAAGCCCGCACCTCCTCCTCCAGCGATGACGACTTCCAAGTCGTGGTCAAAGGAGGCAAGAGGAAGGCGGCTAAATCCTCCGCCCCCGCTGGCCCGGTCACCAAGGCCCAGAAAAAACAGGACGACATACCGTCCAGCTCCACTTCCGTCCCTAGTCCGAGGGCCAGTCGCCCCGCCAGCCCTATGGCTTGCCCACCCGCTCCTACCGCGAGGAAGCAGAAGCCCCCTCCCCCGATATACGTCCAGGAAAAGTCCAAATGGACTGAAATTTCCAAGATGTGTGTTGATCGCAAGATCAACTACACCAACGCCCGATCCACCCTCCAGGGGATCAAAGTTACCGTCCCCACGTCTACGGACTTTAGGGATCTCTCCCGCGCCCTACGTGAAAGGAACTACTCCTTTCACACTTACTCCCTTCCGGAGGAAACCCCTACTCGCGTCGTAATAAGGCGCGTCCCTCAAGAAATCTCCACCGAGGAGATTAAGAGCGACCTCATCGCTCAAGGAATCCCAGTGTCCGCCGTCCATCGCTTGCACAAAGCGAGGCAGGGCCTTGTCTATGACATGGTCCTAGTCATCTGTGACCCCACTGAAGGGCACCACCCGATTTTTAAAGTTAAGTCGGTGTGTTCGCTCTCAGGCATCTCAATAGAGAAGCCCTACAGAGCTCAACTAATTGGACAGTGTCATCGCTGCCAATTATATGGTCACTCGCAGTCCAACTGCTATGCCACCCCTAGATGCGTCAAGTGTCTAGGTGAGCATGGCACCGCCGACTGCACCCGCCCTAAAGATAGGGAACTATGTTTAGAGCCTCCCAGCTGTGTACTCTGCGGCCAATCGGGACACCCGGCAAATTACCGGGGCTGTCCTAAGGCCCCGAAGTCCTCCTCTTCCAAACTCGCGAAACGCGCGAGCGACCGCCAGCACAGGGAAAGCCCCTGGGGAAAGCCTCCTTCCGCGCTGATGCCGGAGCGGCTCAGTCCGCAGAGGCCGTCTCCCTGGGCTAACCTTAACCACCTGAAGGCTCCCGCAGCTTCGGTGCCATCAAAACCCGCGCAACCAGCGCAATCCGCGCAACTTCCAGCGCTGATGGCTACCGCCATCCCAGCGCCTTTGGTAGCCCCCGCGGCCCCTACGGCCGCTCCAGCGGCACCTCAGGGAATCCAGGGCCGAAACAGCGCCCAAATCATATTAAGTACATACGCGGCTCTCTTCACCACCGCCGCGGATAAAATGGCGGAAGAAATCGTTGCTGCAAACGGCAACGCAATCCGCCTCATGGAAATTCTCAGCGCGTATCCCGAGATCGCGCAAGTTCTACACTCACTCAAATATTAATTGACAATGGATAATACGAGAGTAAATAGTAACAAACCCCGATCCCTTAAATTAGGCTTTTTCAACGCAAATGGCGTTTCAGGTCAACGCGATGAGATCGCCACTTTCCTCCGCGACCATCAGCTTGACATCCTCCTCATACAGGAAACCTTTTTAAAACCACATCACCGAAACCCGAATATTGCCAACTTTAAACTAGTTCGCAATGACAGGTCTCGATGTCACAAGGGTGGCACACTCATATACTTTAGGAAATCTTTGTATTGTATCCCTATAGACCCACCTCCTCTCTTCTCCCATCTGGAGACCTCTATCTGTCGGCTCGGCATGACCGGCCACCAACCGATCACCATCATCTCCGCTTATATCCCACCCGACAATGGTCCGGAGGATCCCATCTCGCTCCAAAAGGACTTCACTGCCCTCTTCGGTATGAGTGACTCCGTCATCTTGGCGGGGGATCTTAATGCCAAGCACCCGGCGTGGAATAGTAGCACAACCTCAACCAGAGGTAGGTTAGTTTTCAAGTTAGGCGAATCCCTTAACTTTGACGTCATCGCTCCAATGAGCCCGACTCACTTCCCAGGTAATCCTAATCACCTTCCCGATGTTCTCGATGTAGCGCTGCTCAAGAATGTGAACCTCCGTTTGCAATCGATTGAGACGTTCCACGAGCTAAATTCTGACCACCGCCCTGTAGTCATGCATCTTGCACCCTACTCGGGCCCGATCGACCCCAACCGCCCCCCTCAGACCCAGACGATAACCGACTGGAGGAAAGTAAGCGAAAGACTGAAATCCACCACGTCGCCTCACTTAGACACCATCCCCGATCACTTAGTGTCAGTCGCCGACACGACGGCCGCAATCGACTCGTTTACAGAGCACGTACAATCCGTATTGACGGATTGTTCACGGGAAGTTCCGGTGATGGAAGACCATCGCTGGAAACTACCTACTGACGTACGTGACCTGATAACCGAGAAGAACGCGGCCATCCGTGCCTACGACTCCTTCCCTTGTGACGCGAACAAAGCCCACATGCGCCATTTACAGCGTGCTGTAAAGAAACGCATAGGGGAGGTTCGCTCTGAGGGCTGGAACAAGATGCTCAGCGAACTCGAGCCCACTCATCAAGCCTTCTGGCAATTACAGAGGAAATTGCGTTCCTCAGAAGAGGTCTCTATGCCTCCTCTCATCCGCCCCGACAATAGTGTCGCTTTCGACAGTCCCGTTAAGGCTGAATGTCTTGCCGACAGCCTAGAGTCCCAATGTTCTCCCAGCTCCCAACCAGTAGACCAAGCTCACCTGAACAAGGTCGACGCTGAAGTCGAACGAAGAGCCTCCCTCCCTCCCGTCGAAGACCCTGATGATCCTCTGCCTCCCGTCACTCCAGACGAAGTGCACGACATCATTAAAGGGCTCCACGCTCGTAAGGCCCCCGGTTCGGATGGTATTACCAATAAGGTATACAAACTCCTTCCTGCCCCGCTAATAATGCTTATGACCGCCATCTTCAATGGCGCCTTGAGCAACAACATCTTCCCACAAGCATGAAAAGAAGCCACCGTCATCGGTATCCCAAAGCCAGGCAAGCCAAAGTCTGAGCCCTCCAGCTACCGCCCTATTAGCTTACTCAATGTCCTCGGCAAAATCTACGAGAGGCTTATTTATAAGCGTCTCAAAGACTACGCCGAAGCAAAGAGCCTCATACCCAACGAGCAGTTTGGATTCCGTAGCCAACACTCGGGCACCCAACAGGTCCACCGTATCGTAGAGCACTTATGCGCTGGTCTGCAGCGTAACGCGACGACGGGTGTGCTATTCTTCGACATAGCGAAAGCCTTCGACAAAGTCTGGCACAACGGCTTGATATACAAGCTCTACCAACTAGGAGTGCCAGATCGTCTCGTGCTCATCTTACGAGACTTTTTGTCGAACCGGACCTTTCGCTATCGCGTTGAGGGAGCACTCTCGTCCCCTCATCCTATTCGCGCCGGTGTCCCTCAGGGTTCCGTACTATCTCCTCTCGCCTTCACGCTGTTCACTAGCGATATCCCAAAAAGTAAAAAGGCTCAGTTGGCTCTCTTCGCCGACGACACTGCCGTTTACTATACCGGTCACTGTCCCAACGCTATAGCTCGTACTCTCCAAACCTCCGCAAACGTCTTAGGCGCTTGGTTCCGGAAATGGAGAATCGAGGTCAACCCCGATAAGAGTCAGGCGGTTCTCTTCTCGAGACGTCGTCGACTCCCTCCCCCACTTCCCAGCCCGATCACTATGTACGGCAAGCCAATCCCTTGGGAGAAGCAAGCCAAATACCTAGGCGTGATCCTCGATGAGAACCTTACCTTTAAGGCTCATATTAAGGCGGTTCGCGCGCGCGCCTCCTTCGCTCTTAGCAGGCTCCAATTCGTACTGACAGCCCGTAGCAAACTGTCCCTCAAATGCAAGCTCCGCATCTATACCGCAGTCATCCGTCCCATCATGACCTATGCCTGCGTTGTATTTGCGCACGCTCACCCACGTCATCTCCATAAGATGCAGACCCTCCAAAACCGTTTCCTCAGAAGGGTCACGGGTGCCCTCTTCTATGTCCGTAATATCGATCTTCACGTCGACCTCAAAATGCCAACCATAAAACAGTTCATGAAACGCTTACTCAAACTCAAACTCAAAGCATTTATTTCAAATAAACCCATTACAGGCACTTTTGAATTGTCAAGGGGTCGGTCAGTCAAAAATATGAAGCTAGTTGCCCATTCCAAAGCGAAGTAGGTACCTATGGAGAAGAACGGGCAAGAAACTCCATGGACACTCTTTTAAATAATATGGTTACAGAAAATTTGTTACATCAGTCTTGTTGAAATTAAACATGTGAGAACGATGTAGAAAGACCCGTAATAAAAAACATAAAAATCGGAAAAGAAAAATAAAAAAATAAAATAAAAAATGGCGTGGCAGCCAAGAGATGACCAGTCCCCACTGACGGCGCCCGTTCACGAACATGACGTACGGATCAGCACCATTCAGCTCAACCATTTTGAAGGGAACTTAATGATCCAACACACACGCCACCACCAGCGAGACATTAGAGTGAGCGTGACATACTCTCAGCCGCCAGGGCACATTCAAGTCAATGACAGACGTGCCCAGTATAGGGTAGCTTTATAGTAGGTACCACATAGTGCTCACACGTGTGCTTTGCAATTATACAATACTAAAAGATTGAATTTATACAAGCGTATAAATTCTTATCTTCATACTCTTATCAAAGCGTTTCTTCGACTGCGGCATCAAACATTCTAACCCCCTGATTACAGCGGCCGCCCGCTACACTCCCTCTCGCATTAGCAGTATTCGCCGACCAAGGCATACTTTAATCGACCCCGACGACGCCACTACCCTCCTCCAGGAGAGTAGTAAGGCCACTAGCACGCTACATAAGCCCAAAACCCGATCGCCGTCCTACCGCCCTCGCCGCCGAGGCCCGCCGCGACGCCCAAATCGACGCCCCTCCCGACCCTTGCTCGAGCCAGCCCGCGCCGCTGAGCCTGTAGCTTTAAATTCGTCCCTAATTAATACCAATCCTGATCCAGCTAGTCATTTGCTGCCCTCTTCCAGCGACGCCCTAAGCCGAGGTTCGTACCCCACAGGGGGTGCCCTTAGCGTTGTCGCTTAGTTTTAGTTAGTATATAAGTTTAAGTCCTGGCTGGAGGCCTTAATTTATTAGGGAATCCACAGGCAAGTCCGCTTAAGCAGACGACAACCGCATAGGTTGACCTGCGAGATGCCAAACAAACATACAAACAACGGAGCGTTAGTCGTATGCCCGCACGCACGGCGCGTGAACGTTGATGCTAGCTGCTACATAGCTCCTCCCCAGCGAAGCGCCACACAATGCGAGTAGTACAAAGTGATGTCTCGCACATGACGTCGGCGAGCGCGTATGTGGTGCAAAGTGGTGTCTCGAACTCTCGACACGGTGCCAGCGAGGGCCTATTGCCGCGGTGACACCAAGGTTGCACGTAGATGCGTGGGCGCAGTGTTCGCTTTGTGCCTTTCACTTTTCGTTTAGTTAGTACGCGCCCGCGCTCCGTCTCGGCCGGACGTAATGCTTTATAGGGTGAAGCGTACGGTGGGTCTGGAGGTGCGGCCGGATCGCGTGACGTATGTCGACCGTTCATCTAAATGACTTGCTGGTTCTTCGGTGTTAGGCAGGAATGCAGGCTTCAGTCGGTCTATACTGATGTTTACCTGTCGATCTTTGATTATCACTGTATACACCTTGTTCTGTCTCTTCAAGACACGATACGGACCTTCGTAGGTCGGCGTCAGCGGTCGGCGGTAGGCATCGGTACGTATGAATACGTGCGTACATACATGTAGGTCGTCATGTATAAACATTGCGCGGCGATCGGTGCTGCGGCGGACGGCTTGCATCTTTTTCATTGCGTTGGTTATGACGTCGCTGAAGTGTGTATTTGTGTTTGCGTATATCGAGGCTTCTCCACACATTTCGCCGGGTAGCCGTAGCGGTTTACCGTATAGTGCTTCTGCTGATGACACATCCGTGTCTTCTTTTATTGCAGCGCGAAGTCCCAGTAATACGGTGGGAAGTTCTTGTGTCCAGCTTGAGTTATGTAGTCGTGCCGTCAAGGCTGTTTTGAAAGATCGATGCCATCTTTCAACTATTCCGTTCGCCTGCGGATGGTAGGCAGTGGTCCGTGTTTTCTCGATGCCCATTCTATTCATTAGTGTTTTGAATAAATGAGATTCGAACTGTCTCCCTTGATCGCTTGTGATCCTTTCTGGGCAACCAAATCGCACTATCCACCCTTCGTAGATGGCCGTGGCGATAGTGCTGGCTTCCATGTCGCCAACTGGGAATGCTTCTGGCCATTTAGTTGCTCGGTCGATGATTGTGACACAATACCGTTTTCCCTCTGATATGGGTAATGGTCCGACGATATCTACGTGTATGTGCGACAGTCGATTTGCTGGTGGGTATTCTTCTAACGGCGATACTGTGTGTCGCTGTACTTTAGTTCGTTGGCAGGTTATGCAACATTTGGTCCACATACTGACGTCTTTGTTCATGCTTGGCCAGAAAAAACGTTGTGTGATCATCTTCCTAGTTGCTCGGGTGCCAGGGTGGCTCAACTCGTGCATGGCGTCGAAGGCTTTTCTTCGTATCTCTGATGGCAGGTAAGGTCGTACGTGGCCACTTGATGTTTCGCACAGAATTGGTTTAGTGGCGTTGAGTGGTCGTAGCCGTTCGAATCGGAGCGAGTTATTTTTCGTGACGTCAGTCAGTTGCCTGTCGCGTTGTTGAAGACGAGCCAGCTCGTTGTAGTCGATTGGTGATGGAGTGGATATTGCTTCAATTCTTGATAATGCATCGGCTACAATGTTGTCCTTTCCTTCAATATGGCATATCTTCATGGTGAATTGACTGATATAGTGCAAATACCTCGTGCGCATTGGTGTTTCCGTCTTGCTGTTTAACCGCAGTAGTGCGTGGGTTAATGGCTTGTGATCTGTGTAAACAGTTATTTCTCTGCCCTCAAACATGCGTCGAAAGTGCCGTATTGCCAGGTAGACCGCCAGTAGCTCTCGGTCGAAGGTGCTGTATTTTTTTTGCGCTTCTGTTAGTTTTTTTGAGTAAAAACCTAGTGGCCTCCAGCTGTTTCCGACATGTTGCTGTAGCGTGGCTCCGATACATGAGTTTGAGGCGTCACACATCAGTGATAACGGAGCGTGAACTGAAGGGTGTGACAAGATGACGGCGTTCTTAATGCTGTTCTTACAGGCTTGAAATGCCTCTTTATCTTCACTGTTGAAATTTAACTCGGTTTTGTCATTTTTCTTGCAAGTTCGTAGATATTTATAAAGTTTTGCCTGAACGTGTGCCGCGTGCGGTATGTTTTCTTTATTTTTATTCAGCCTATTTACATTACCGAACAATTACCTACCAACACAAAAAAACTGTTTTATCTATCTCGGGAGTACGCTACAAAGTACAACTATAAATATTGCTGGATTGCCAACGGGAATATCTTCCTGCGAAAAGTACAAGGAGATAAACATATTTTAATCCGTTCAGAAAAATGTCTTCAGGCTCTACCCACCACCAGTCTTTGACTAGTTATAAAGCTCCTTATAAATATTTCTTCCATTATATCTAATTTGTTTTCAAGTCTAAATCTTAGTGAATGTATACACAAACAACAGCAAATCACACACACATACAAACCCAAATTCAGTAACCCTCAATACTCCACTATTTCACAAATAATATGCATCAACCACATACAAAAGGACATTCATTTATCATCACATACACCACAGAGCGCCGTCCCTGATATTTCAGTGGTCCTGGTAGGAACCCTCAACGAAACAAGCAACAATAAACATAGTAATAACATTAATCTCAATTCCAATGGCTACTATAAATAACATTAATGAAGAACTAGACAGGCTTCACCTAGAAAATTCATTTTTAATAAATCCAGAGGACTGCGTTAAATTTTCAAAGCATAATAACACTAAAATACTTCACATCAATATCCGCAGTATAAGTAAAAACTTCGATAGTCTTCAAACACTTATCTATACCACTAAAGTTGATTTCGATGTTATTGTCCTGTCAGAGTGTTGGCTGAGAAAAGTAAGTAACATACCAATAATCGACGGATATCAATCACACTATTCCTCAAATAACTCTAATCAAAACGAAGGCGTCGTAATCTACCTAAAACCCCAATCTTCCGCAACTGTATACGAACCCAAAATTGTAAATGCAAACTGTCTTATATGCAAAATAGAACCGGGGCTTGCGATTGTGGCAGTTTACAGGTCTCCCTCGTACAACACCAGAGATCAATTTGAAAGTTTTCTGAATAGCTTAAATGATGCCTACAATGATCTGTCTGGTTATCAGAACGTCGTCCTTGTTGGTGATCTGAATATCGATATCAGGGAAGACAACAGAAACGACCGTAGCTTGGACTATCTTATCCTAAACGCCTCTCATGGACTATCACCTACCCATCTACTACCAACCAGATTAGAAAACTGTATAGACCACTTTCTCATAAAGACAAAATTAGATACTACCACCTTAATTCTGGAATCACACATTACTGACCACAAACCGATAGTGCTATTACTTAAATACAAAAATACTACACGTTACACAAAAACCACTGTATCTCGTACAAACTACGACGCTATGAAAGACGAAATGGGGAATGCAAGTTTTGCAGATATATACAGGACCCGTGACTGTAACGAAGCTATGAACATACTTATAAAGATTATCTCTACAATTACAGCTAATCATACAATACAAGTCACCCTTCCGAGGAAACAACGAACCTTAAAGCCATGGATCACCCCAGGTCTTCTGAAATGCATTAAGAATCGCGATAAAATGCATTTAAAATCAAAAAACACTCCAGATAACTTAATAATAAAAATCACATACACACGCTATAGAAATTATTGTAACGAATTGCTTAGAAAACTAAAACAAACACATGAACAAAGTGAGCTACAAAAAAGTAAAAACAACCCTAAAACTCTATGGAAAACTATCAAAGAAATCACCAACACTCGCCCAATACGTACTAGTTCAGACATATTGTTGAAAGTATGTGGCACACCAACTTCTTCCATCAATAATGTGTGTACTTTTTTCACCAATGTAGGTAAAAACCTGGCCTCTACGATACTTCAAAATCAAACCACATCCATCAGCAGTCATTCTTCCGAAACTTTAACAAAAAGCCAGACTTGTAATTCGCTTATCATCACTGAAATAGATGAAAGGGATGTGGAATCAACTATACTTCAGCTACGCAGTGACTGTGCCGTAGGTTGGGACGGTATCACTTCATCATTGCTTAAAACGCATCGTCATATCCTGGCTCCACCTATAGCCTACATATTTAACCTCTGCATTCAGGCAGGAGTTTTCCCAAATGCTCTTAAAAAAGCTATTCTGCATCCAATTTTCAAGGGAGGGGACAAAAACTGTGTCAACAATTACAGACCTATATCGGTACTCACTTCACTTTCTAAAATTTTTGAGAGGATTCTCAATAAACAACTTAGAACCTTCCTAGACAAATTTCATCTTATAGCGGACAACCAATACGGTTTCCGTTCAGGAGTATCAACTGAAGACGCGGTACTAGATCTTACGCAATTGGTTGCCAAGAAACTTGATGAAAAGACGAAGTGCTTGGGAACTTTCGCGTACTAGGGCCGACATTGTTTCAAATTTACATAAACGATCTTTGCAATATGACGCTCCCAAACTGCAACATGTACACCTATGCAGATGACACCGCAATTATCGCCTACGGTCCTTCTTGGGAAGCCGTCAAAAGCAACGCTGAATCTGCCCTAAGTAAAATTATGTACTGGTTTAACTCTAACCTACTGACACTAAATCTGGCGAAAACTTCATATGTTCCTTTCGTTATCCGCTGCAATATGAAACCACCAAGTACTTTCTCCATAACGGCACACTCATGTACAAGTGCTTCACCACATTGCTCCTGTCCAAAATTAAAAAGAGATGATAGCGGAAAATACCTCGGCATCCATATCGACAACAGACTAAGATGGGACAAACACCTAGACGCACTTATCACCCGAACAATGCGACTTATCTCTATCTTTAAATCGCTAAGGAGGTCAGCAGACCATGATGTTCTGAAAATGGTGTATTTTGCCCTGTGCCAATCGGTGCTAGGGTATTGTATTAATGTGTGGGGTGGAGCCAATAAGACCCGTCTCCTGAGGGCTGAGAGAGCACAAAGAGCAGTCCTAAAAGTTATGACAAAGAAACCTCGCAGATATCCAACCGAGCAACTTTATGCAGACTGCAAGGTATTAACTGTACGACAGCTATTTGTGCTTCAATCAATTCTTCGGACACATGGCAGTTTGGCTCTCCCTGACCCCAAAAAACGAAAACATATAATTCCCAGCATTCAACATAAAACGAAGTTTGCAAGGCACCAATTTTATGTAATAAGTACCCACATTTATAACAAAGCCCATAAAAAGCTAAATATTCTCGGTCTCCCCAGGTTTAAACTGAAACGTACAGTAACTGAATGGCTGCTAAAACAGGACTATCATGGAACGGAATCTCTTTTAACCTACATCACCTAATAAACTTCCACTCTTATGTGTAATCCACCTATTTTTCTCACACGCGCTAATCACTCCCACATCCATAACACACTAAAACATTTACTCACTTTATTCACTATACTCAACACTATCACAAAACACCTCTACAAACTCCTTACACAATCATCAAACATTTACTCTTATTTTCACATATTCACTCTTCACTTTCTCATTCATTTTTAAAGTTTACCACAAAATAATAAAAAAAACACTCACTTGACACAGTCCACTGGCACGTCTGCCACAATAGAATTATATAAGCATACCGTATAGCCGGGCACTGCCCCCTAAGATACAGGCCTAGCCTAGTTTAGGGGACAGGGTTGAACCTACTGTATTATCTGCCTATGCTAAATTAAGAACTTTCATATGTATACAGTGCAATGTACTTTGTGGTAATAAACAATTATTATTATTATTATTATTATTAATATACCGAGGAATCGTCGTAGTTCTTGAATTGTCGTTGGTTCAGGATAGTCGGATATTGCCTTCACACGATCTTCTGTTGGTTGAATTCCGGCTTCTGTTAATATGTAGCCAAGGAATTCCAGTTTTTTGTGCCCGAACACGCATTTCGACACGTTTATTTTTAACCCATGTTCCTTGAGTCTTTTGAAAAGATCTTCTAGGTGACTTCTGTGGGTTTCTTGGTCTGGTGAGGCAACAAGAATATCGTCGACGAATGGGAAAACGTGGTCCATGTCACCGAGAACATTGTTGATGTGTCGTTGGAAGGTTTGCCCAGCGTTGCATAGACCGAAACACATCCGTGGGAATTCAAAAAGCCCAAACGGCGTAATGACTGCCGTCTTTTCGATGTCTTCTTCCCGTATTCGCAATTGATTATATGCTTTCCGTAAATCAATTTTCGAGAAAATCTTCATTCCTTCGAGATGGTACGTGAAATCACGAAGTCGGGGTATGCGGTACCGATCCGGTTTGGTGACGGCGTTTAATCTTCGGTAATCGCCACACGGTCTGATTTCGCCACTTTTCTTCTCAACGAGGTGGAGAGGACTTGCCCAAGGTGACTTTGATGGTCGGCATATTCCTTGTTCAAGCATGGCTTGAAACTCCTTCTTCGCTGCTTGATATTTATGTGGCGGCAACGGTCGTGCTTTATTGAAAACGGGCGGCCCGTGCGTGACAATGTAATGTTTGACTTCGCTGTTCTTCATGTTGTTGAAGTTCGGGGAAGTTATCTCGGCGTACTGTTGAAGAAGGTTGTGGTACGGGTCGGTGAGGTTTATAGTGAGCACAGTGGGGGTAGTCACACTGTTTGCAATGCAACCGTCGATTGCCAGTCCTGTTTTCTTATCAACAAGTTTCCTGGCACGTAGGTCAACGAGAAGGTCGTGATGGCGCAAGAAATCGGCGCCCAATATCGGTCGTTTCACGGCAGCTACGATAAACTGCCATGGTAGGGGGCGGCGCAGACCAAGGTTGAGTTCCAGCTTCCTCTCCCCGTATGTGTGTATCGGGGTGCCGTTCGCTGCATACAACACTTCTTCCGCCTGTTTCATTCCTTTTGTGTTGGGAATGACCGACACGTTGGCTCCGGTGTCCACAAGGAATCTTAAATGATTGATGTTATCACAAACGTGTAGACGGTATGGTGATACTTCGTTAACCTCGGGTCCCGTCGCAGCCAAGGTCGCGACTAGTTTTCCTGACGCTTGAACTTGCACGGAGATCTGCAGTTGCGTGCTTCTTTGCCGTAGCGTGTGTGATAAAAACAGATATCGCCTGACGTCTGGTAGTAAGTATCGGGTCGGCCTCGGGATTGTGAACGTGATCGTGAGCGGAATGATCTGAATGACGGTCTTCTTTGCCTTGATCTATCGGTTTTCATTGCTGCAATTTCCCGTGTGAGTTGCATAATGGCTTCTCGAAGGTCTGGCTCTGGCTGCGAGTGATTGTTGTCGTGTCGTGATGTCAACGCTGACGGTTGTTTGCATGCACAAACCGAATGGACTTCTCGGTTTTGCTCGTGCATCTTATCGGCCATAGCTGCCAGCACGTCAAGTGTGGGTTCTTCGCTGACTGATAGTACTGCACGCGTGGAGGCAGGCAGATGCCTCATCCACAGTAACTTCAGGGTGGTATCGGGCATCTTGTCACGTGCTGGCTCTCTCATGCTACGCAGAAGCTGGGATGGCTTTTGGTCCCCTAACTCCATCTCGGTGAGCAGTTTTTGTAGTTGCTTTGTCTCTGACTCTTCATAAACGGACAGTAGTCTCTTCTTAGCATCCTCGTAGCGGCCAGCGCGTGTCTTGCTCATAATGATGTCGCTTATTTGTTCGACGTCCGTCTTCTCGAGGTGAGCTACTAGGAGGCTGAACTTCGCTTCATCGCCGGGTTTCTGCGGGTTGACTACCGTTTCAAATTGTGCAAACCAGAGAAGTGGTTTGTCGCGCCAAAACGTTGGTATGCGTGACTTCACGGAGACGGTCGCTACTTCTTCGTTGGTTGCCATTTTAACGTTGTACGTCGGGGTCACCACTTTACCAGTTGTCAGGAGATAAAATTAAACAATGTTCCGATTCCATAACTTATATTTTAAGAGCTGGTTAATACATACAATTTGCTAGTTACAGGTAGGTAGGAGACAGCTACTAATATTTACGACGACCAATCGCAGACGAGCCAGGTCACTTTTGGTCGCGATATAAATAGCGCGCGTCGTGTCGGAGCGTTAGTCCACTCGACGCTCGACTCTCGCCGCGGACGGACGTGTTTGTGCGCTCTCCCGCTCCAGTGTTGTGTTTCGTGTTATTATTCGTCGCTGCCACGTGACGTCATCGTAGTCGCCCCGACTACTCCGATTTAAAATCAAATCAAGAAATTGATTTGATTTTAATAACTCAAAAAACTGCCTTTTTCAAGGCAAATCTCGTTTCTCTAACAGACGTTTTGTGAGTAGCTTCACTAGGCCCCTTCTGGGTAAAACCACAGTTTCGTGGTCCTCGGTTGAAACCTTACGGTGTCAACGAAGCCGAGTGGGGTGTTGACCCAATTCACACCCGCCGAACCCCTTCAGGGCGAGGCAGTTAGTTGGACGGGTCCCAGATAACCGGCCTTGGGGGATCTCCTAGTCGGCTCTGGTGACAGTTTTGCTTTTCAGCTACTCACCTAGTGTCTTTAGGGTGTGTCTACACCCTTCGCGCTAGACTGGTCAGGGCCCCGTTCGCACAATAAGACTGGCGACGGGTATACAAGCTTAGGGCTCACCAATAGGTACACACCTCCCTGTCTACACCCGACAGGGAGGGAACTCATCCCCGGGCCAATCCACCCGGGGAGTTAGGTATAGGGTTTAGGCTTCGTAGGGAAATTTCTCTTTCCACCATTCCTTCCCTAATATAGTTCCCGCTCCGATCATGGAGGACGCCGTCCTCTTGGCGTTCCTCAAAGAGGTCCTATTAAAGGACCCCGAGTTTTTGGCGAAATATGGCGCCAAAATAAGCCAAGTTTCCAGTCCCACTCCGTCTCAAGGCGCACTCGCTAACTTCAGCGACGCGCTTGAGAGCCCGCTATCGCCACCTGCAAGTGAACAAGGCATTCCGCCCTTTGTTCCGCACCACAATGTTCCGGCAACTATCTCGGCCCCCATTGTGTCACCCGCCTTTGTTCCGGTAGACAATACTCCGGCCGCTAATCCGGCCCCTATTGTCTCGCCCGCCTTTGTCCCTGCCGCCATTGTCACGGCCTCCATTGTTCCGGCCGCCATTGTCTCAGAGACAACGCAGCTGCGCGCCGCTGTAACAAATACGACGGAGAGCATGGACACGTCAGTCCCACTCTCCGAGGAAGAAGCCCGCACCTCCTCCTCCAGCGATGACGACTTCCAAGTCGTGGTCAAAGGAGGCAAGAGGAAGGCGGCTAAATCCTCCGCCCCCGCTGGCCCGGTCACCAAGGCCCAGAAAAAACAGGACGACTTATCGTCCAGCTCCACTACCGCCCCTAGTCCGCGGGCCAGTCGCCCCGCCAGCCCTATGGCTTGCCCACCCGCTCCTACCGCGAGGAAGCAGAAGCCCCCTCCCCCGATATACGTCCAGGAAAAGTCCAAATGGACTGAAATATCTAAAATGTGTGTTGATCGCAAGATCAACTATACTAACGCCCGATCCACCCTCCAGGGGATCAAAGTTACGGTCCCCACGTCTGCGGACTTTCGGGACCTCTCCCGCGCCCTACGTGAAAGGAACTACTCCTTTCACACTTACTCCCTTCCGGAGGAAACCCCTACTCGCGTCGTAATAAGGCGCGTTCCACAAGAAATCTCCACCGAGGAGATTAAGAGCGACCTCATCGCTCAAGGAATCCCAGTTTCCGCCGTCCATCGCTTACATAAAGCGAGACAGGGCCTAGTCTACGACATGGTCCTGGTCATCTGTGACCCCACAGACGGTCACCACCCGATTTTTAAAGTTAAGTCGGTGTGTTCGCTCTCAGGCATCTCAATAGAGAAGCCTTACAGAGCTCAATTAATTGGACAGTGTCATCGCTGCCAATTATATGGTCACTCGCAGTCCAACTGCTATGCCACCCCTAGATGCGTCAAGTGTCTAGGAGAGCATGGCACCGCCGACTGTACCCGCCCAAAAGATAGGGAACTATGTTTAGAGCCTCCCAGCTGTGTACTCTGCGGCCAATCGGGACACCCGGCAAATTACCGGGGCTGTCCTAAGGCCCCGAAGTCCTCCTCTTCCAAACTCGCGAAACGCGCGAGCGACCGCCAGCACAGGGAAAGCCCCTGGGGAAAGCCTCCTTCCGCGCTGATGCCGGAGCGGCTCAGTCCGCAGAGGCCGTCTCCCTGGGCTAACCTTAATCACCTGAAGGCTCCCGCAGCTTCGGTGCCCTCTATTCCCGCGCAACCAGCGCAACCCGCTCAACTTCCAGCGCTGATGGCTTCCGCCATCCCAGCGCCTTTGGTAGCCCCCGCGGCCCCTACGGCCTCTCCAGCGAAACCTCAGGGAACCCAGGGCCGAAACAGAGCCCAAATTATACTTAGTACATACGCGGCTCTCTTCACCACCGCCGCGGACAAAATGGCGGAAGAAATCGTTGCTGCAAACGGCAACGCACTCCGCCTTATGGAAATCCTCAGCGCGTATCCCGAGATCGCGCAAGTTCTACACTCACTCAAATATTAATTCTCAATGGATAATACGAGAGTAAACAGTAACAAACCCCGATCCCTTAAATTAGGCTTCTTCAACGCAAATGGCGTTTCAGGTCAACGCGATGAAATCGCCGCTTTCCTCCGCGACCATCAGCTTGACATCCTCCTCATACAGGAAACCTTTTTAAAACCGCATCACCGAAACCCGAATATTGCCAACTATAAACTAGTTCGCAATGACAGGTCTCGATGCCACAAGGGCGGCACACTAATATACTTTAGGAAATCTTTGTATTGCATCCCTATCGACCCACCTTCTCTCTTCTCCCATCTGGAGACCTCTGTCTGTCGGCTCGGCATGACTGGTCATCAACCGATCACCATCATCTCTGCTTATATTCCACCAGACAATGGTCCGGAGGATCCCATCTCGCTCCAAAAGGACTTCACTGCCCTCTTCGGTATGAGTGACTCCGTCATCTTGGCGGGGGATCTTAATGCCAAGCACCCGGCGTGGAATAGTAGCACAACTTCAACCAGAGGTAGGTTAGTTTTCAAGTTAGGCGAATCCCTTAACTTTGACGTCATCGCTCCAATGAGCCCGACTCACTTCCCAGGTAATCCTAATCACCTTCCCGATGTTCTCGATGTAGCGCTGCTCAAGAATGTGAACCTCCGTTTGCAATCGATTGAGACGTTCCACGAGCTAAACTCTGACCACCGCCCTGTAGTCATGCATCTTGCACCCTACTCGGGCCCGATCGACCCCAACCGCCCCCCTCAGACCCAGACGATAACCGACTGGAGGAAAGTAAGCGAAAGACTGAAATCCACCACGTCGCCTCACTTAGACACCATCCCCGATCACTTAGTGTCAGTCGCCGACACGACGGCCGCAATCGACTCGTTTACAGAGCACGTACAATCCGTATTGACGGATTGTTCACGGGAAGTTCCGGTGATGGAAGACCATCGCTGGAAACTACCTGCTGACGTACGTGACCTGATAACCGAGAAGAACGCGGCCATCCGTGCCTACGACTCCTTCCCTTGTGACGCGAACAAAGCCCACATGCGCCATTTACAGCGTGCTGTAAAGAAACGCATAGGGGAGGTTCGCTCTGAGGGCTGGAACAAGATGCTCAGCGAACTCGAGCCCACTCATCAAGCCTTCTGGCAATTACAGAGGAAATTGCGTTCCTCAGAAGAGGTCTCTATGCCTCCTCTCATCCGCCCCAACAATAGTGTCGCTTTCGACAGTCCCGATAAGGCTGAATGTCTTGCCGACAGCCTAGAGTCCCAATGTTCTCCCAGCTCCCAACCAGTAGACCAAGCTCACCTGAACAAGGTCGACGCTGAAGTCGAACGAAGAGCCTCCCTCCCTCCCGTCGAAGACCCTGATGATCCTCTGCCTCCCGTCACTCCAGACGAAGTGCACGACATCATTAAAGGGCTCCACGCTCGTAAGGCCCCCGGTTCGGATGGTATTACCAATAAGGTATACAAACTCCTTCCTGCCCCGCTAATAATGCTTATGACCGCCATCTTCAATGGCGCCTTGAGCAACAACATCTTCCCACAATCATGGAAAGAAGCCACCGTCATCGGTATCCCAAAGCCAGGCAAGCCAAAGTCTGAGCCCTCCAGCTACCGCCCTATTAGCTTACTCAATGTCCTCGGCAAAATCTACGAGAGGCTTATTTATAAGCGTCTCATGGACTACGCCGAAGCAAAGAGCCTCATACCCAACGAGCAGTTTGGATTCCGTAGCCAACACTCGGGCACCCAACAGGTCCACCGTATCGTAGAGCACTTATGCGCTGGTCTGCAGCGTAACGCGACGACGGGTGTGCTATTCTTCGACATAGCGAAAGCCTTCGACAAAGTCTGGCACAATGGCTTGATATACAAGCTCTACCAACTAGGAGTGCCAGATCGTCTCGTGCTCATCTTACGAGACTTTTTGTCGAACCGGACCTTTCGCTATCGCGTCGAGGGAGCACTCTCGTCCCCTCATCCTATTCGCGCAGGTGTCCCTCAGGGTTCCGTACTATCTCCTCTCGCCTTCACGCTGTTCACTAGCGATATCCCAAAAAGTAAAAAGGCTCAGTTGGCTCTCTTCGCCGACGACACTGCCGTTTACTATACCGGTCACTGTCCCAACGCTATAGCTCGTACTCTCCAAACCTCCGCAAACGTCTTAGGCGCTTGGTTCCGGAAATGGAGAATCGAGGTCAACCCCGATAAGAGTCAGGCGGTTCTCTTCTCGAGACGTCGTCGACTCCCTCCCCCACTTCCCAGCCCGATCACTATGTACGGCAAGCCAATCCCTTGGGAGAAGCAAGCCAAATACCTAGGCGTGATCCTCGATGAGAACCTTACCTTTAAGGCTCATATTAAGGCGGTTCGCGCGCGCGCCTCCTTCGCTCTTAGCAGGCTGCAATTCGTACTGACAGCCCGAAGTAAACTGTCCCTCAAATGCAAGCTCCGCATCTATACCGCAGTCATCCGTCCCATCATGACCTATGCCTGCGTTGTATTTGCGCACACTCACCCACGTCATCTCCATAAGATGCAGACCCTCCAAAACCGTTTCCTCAGAAGGGTCACGGGTGCCCCCTTTTATGTCCGTAATATCGATCTTCACGTCGACCTCAAAATGCCAACCATAAAACAGTTCATGAAACGCTTATCAAAGCGTTTCTTCGACTGCGGCATCAAACATTCTAACCCCCTGATTACAGCGGCCGCCCGCTACACTCCCTCTCGCATTAGCAGTATTCGCCGACCAAGGCATACTTTAATCGACCCCGAAGACGCCACTACCCTCCTCCAGGAGAGTAGTAAGGCCACTAGCACGCTACATAAGCCCAAAACCCGATCGCCGTCCTACCGCCCTCGCCGCCGAGGCCCGCCGCGACGCCCAAATCGACGCCCCTCCCGACCCTTGCTCGAGCCAGCCCGCGCCGCTGAGCCTGTAGCTTTAAATTCGTCCCTAATTAATACCAATCCTGATCCAGCTAGTCATTTGCTGCCCTCTTCCAGCGACGCCCTAAGCCGAGGTTCGTACCCCACAGGGGGTGCCCTTAGCGTTGTCGCTTAGTTTTAGTTAGTATATAAGTTTAAGTCCTGGCTGGAGGCCTTAATTTATTAGGGAATCCACAGGCAAGTCCGCTTAAGCAGACGACAACCGCATAGGTTGACCTGCGAGATGCCAAACATACAAACAAAAACGGAGCGTTAGTCGTATGCCCGCACGCACGGCGCGTGAACGTTGATGCTAGCTGCTACAATATGGTACTTTTTGACAGGCCTACACTGTCCTCCCATACCTATTAACACTGTAACTAAAAAATATTGTGAAAGACAAATATTTTTAAAAGAGTAACCGTGGAGTTTCTTGCCGGCTCTTCTCCATAGGAAACGACCAATTGGAACCGTGCACCTAGAATCTGACGTTTCATAAGTGGCCATGTAGGTTTATGTGAAATAAAATATTTTGATTGATTTCGATTTTGATATTAAAATTGACTATATGTATGTTTATTTGTACATGGGACACTCAGAAAGTTTTGCGACGGTAAAAATTATTGTTCTATAAGTAACTTATTTTTTATTAAATCATTTAAAAGTACTCTCCACTAGCCACACATAGTTTCATGCGTCTGAACCAGTTTTCGAAATACTTTTTCCAGTCCGCCATAGACACCTCGTTTACAGCCTGCTCGAACGCTGACAGCGTATCTTCCGGTGACGAAAATTGTATCCCTTTGAGGAGTTTTTTTTTGGGAATGAAAAGAAGTCACACGGTGCTAAGTCAGGGCTGTAAGGAGGGTGACCCAGGCGTTTGACCGGCGTGCTGTCCAGGAAGACCCTCGTTTTAAGCGCGGTGTGCGAAGGCGCGTTGTCGTGGTGGAGCAGTAGCCCGCGGAGCCCTGTGTTTGGTCGCTTGTTGCTCACAACAGAGAAAACTTCTGCCAAGCATTTGGTAGTATACCATTCAGCGTTAATGCTTCTTTAGTTTCGTAAAGGAATTGACACCAAATAAGCCGTCAAATTGAAAAAGCTCGCGATCAACATCTTCCCTTCGCTTATAGATCGCTTCACTTTGATAGGCGTTGATTCGTTTTCAAACACCCAAACCGCCGACTGGCGCTTCGATTCTGAGTGTTGATAATTCCAAGACTCATCACCTGTTATGATGTCGTGAACATGCCGAGACGAGCCTACTTCAAATTTCTTTATCATATCACGGCACCATTCCACCCGGGCCTGCTTCTGGGCATCGGTCAGGTTGTGTAGTAACAGTTGTGACAGCGTGAAACTGTCTTCCTCCCGCGAAGATGCAAGTGTAAAATTTAGTGAAGGCTCCCCGATCCAACCTGCAGTATGTGCTAATATGGCGGTGTTTAGCATTGCGTATCATATGATTCGTCCAGTTGTCGTTAGTACGATCCCTTTTAAATTTACGGAACGCGCGGTCCCTACGTCGCATTGCCATCTGAATAACTCTAGTCATCCACGGAGCAGGTGGGCGTTTTAACTTAACTTTTTTTGACAGGAGCATGGATGTTATACAGGTTGCTTACAACATCATTAAAGATGGCAACCTTGTCGTCAACTGAAGTGGCTTCCGACAAGGGCTCCCAATCGATCACAGATGTATTTTCTTTGAGCTTCTCGACATTCATCATTGGACATGTTGCCGCTCGGCTAGTCCCAAAAGACCTGAATTTTCTCCAAAGACTCAATCGCATAAGAGTCGCTGAGGACATGCTAGAACGAGCCAATTCCGACCCAACATTCATGAAACATATTGTTACTGGTGACGAGACGTGAGTTAGTGAGTTCTACATGAATCGAAACCAAAAAACACACGCCAAAGTCGATTAAAAGCCAAAATCATGTTGACTGTTTTCTTTCCAATCCTGATCCAGCTAGTCATTTGCTGCCCTCTTCCAGCGACGCCCTAAGCCGAGGTTCGTACCCCACAGGGGGTGCCCTTAGCGTTGTCGCTTAGTTTTAGTTAGTATATAGGTAAGTTTAAGTCCTGGCTGGAGGCCTTAATTTATTAGGGAATCCACAGGCAAGTCCGCTTAAGCAGACGACAACCGCATAGGTTGACCTGCGAGATGCCAAACAAACTTTCAAAAAGACTGTTTTCTTTGACTATCGCGGTGTTGTGCAATCGGAACTCTTGCTGGAAGATCAAACCGTAAATAAATGATATTATTTCAGCGTTATGCCACGTTTTAGAAAGCATATTCGACGAAAAAGGCCAGATATGTGGAAAGAAAATTCTTGGATTTTGCATCACGAAAATGCGCCTTCACACAAGGCCATCACAGTGAACGATTTTTTTACCAAAAACTCAACAAATACCATCGAGCAAGCACCTAGAGCAGTGGCAGCCCTGTGGTAACAGCCGCGATTCACGAGTTGTAGGTCGTGGGTTCAAACCCAGACAGGCACTTTACTATGTGAAAATTATTTCATCACCACTGTCCCAAAACGTTGAAGGAATAGATCGTAAGGAAACCGGCATGTCCTAGAACCAAATTTATTCAAAAACTCCACCACTCCCTCTCACAGAGAGGAGGCCTGTGTCCCTGTAGTAGTGGGAACAGTATGGGCTGATTATATATTTTATTGTTATCAGTGAATATCTGGAAAAATCATCAGTGTTTTTGTCAATAAATTTACCTATAGTATGCTATGTTCATTATTGTGTTTGTGTTGATGTTTAGTATTGCGGTTAAATGCGCTAATAATGACCCCACTGTAGCAGTGTAAAAAAAGAAGAGACACATAATAGGTATATTTTTTTAACAAAAATAATACCCCGAAAATACAAATGGTATAAATGTAAAAAAAAAAAAAATACAATAAACAAACAAAAAAATTAAACGCTTTTTTTAAACGATTAAGAGTTAAGTAAAACTTAGTGGTAGATCGTTATTGACGCAAGTTATTTTGGATAATAAACCAATTGAAATAAATCAGTTGTTTTTTTTAACAGGTCACTATACGCCAAATACTATCTTTACGGTATGACGCACTAAGTTGAACCGTGGCTCAGTACACAGTAAAATCTAAGAACACGCACCTAAAAATACACTACATAAATAACCAAAATTTTGAATATATGTGGTATCTATAGACATTGGCTTTATATAAATCATTTTGATGAATACATCTGTCGTGCCAAGAAGGCAATAATTTTTAATAACAAAGACATTTTTTTTTCAGTCAGTGTTGAATAAAATTATTCTAAATCATAAAAAGTTTTTAAATATAGGTTCATAAATGTTATTTAAGAACAAAATAGAAATATTGAAACTATTCACGAAACGCATTTTATATTCAGTTCTTTACATAAAGCGGCTAACTTTATTACATTAGCTGCAATACGAAAATAAATATAATTAAAAAAAATATTGTTTCGCCAGCGTCCATTCTATCGATTTACGGAACAACCATGCAAATTCCATGAAATATAAAGAAAACACGCCCGAAAAGTCCAAGGTAACGTATTTCATAGATAATATAATGTTCATCCCAATATTAAGGCGTTGCTACATTGAGGGTACGTATTAGAGAATTCGGACAAAATTGGGGAACTTTCTTCCCTCGAATAAGTTATTTCTATTTGTTTTCCAGGGCTGGAAAAAGGATTTTATTTATTTATCGCAGCAGCGAAGCCTGAAATGGATTTATAGTTATTTATTAGTTTTATTTGTTTTTTATTACATATTAAATTTGGAGAAAATTATGTTGGTACGATTAGTGAATTGAGTTTTTTTACTCGTAGCCTTAACAAGTTTGGTTGAGTTATCTAGTGTGTACTAGCCTTTACTGAGTCAGTATCTAGTTTTTGTATTACCTTCTTCCTCAACTGAGAAAAACAAGAAAACTTACTTACGGTGGCTTTCCAGGAAAAACTTATTTGAAAATATTGTGCTATTATTTTTCCTTGAGTTGATTTTCTTTTTGAAACTTTTAATAGAACATGCATTAGTTTAAATGCGACAATATTATTTATAGTAAAAGTGACGGCAAACACGTAAAACCACTAAAGTTGTTCTGAAAAACTTAACTATCATCATACATATAGTTTCCTTGTTTTTGTTTCATGTTTATTATTGTCTATACTACTCTGTTTATAAAGTACCGGGAAAAGATCAAAAATACACAAAATGTTAGTTATTCAACCAAATTTCTTTAATCGCCTTCAAAGTATACCTACTCCTTCAGAATCGATACACTTACGCCAACGAAAAAAACCAACTATCAATACATTTTTAAACGCTTTTTCCGTAATTGAGTGCAGTTCTCGTCGCGAATTCTCCTTTTTGTCTTCTACCGAATGAAAACGGGTGCCACGAAGTGGTATTTTGAGTGGTAGTTTAAGAAAAATGAAGAAGTCGGCTGGACATATCTGGTGAATAAGGTGCTTGCTCGATGGTATTTGTTGAGTTTTTGGTTGAAATTCGTTCACAATGATGGCCTTTCGCGAAGGTGCATTTTCGTGATGCACAGAATTTTCTTTCCACAAATCTGGCCTTTTTCGTCGAATTTGCTCTCTTAAACGCCGCATGACGCTCAAATAATATTCTTTTCTCAAATTAAATTCAGGTCTTTTGGGACTAGCCGAGCGGCAATATGTTTTATACCCAAGAGATTATTAAAAATGGTACGGATCGACTCGTGAGACACATAAAGTTCAGCGCCTATCTCGCTCAAACTTGAATGAGGATTTTCAGTTACTATTTCCTTCACTTTTGCGATGTTAACTTCTATTGAAACGTTGATGGCCTACTAGAGCGAGGCAAATCTTCCATCACATCTCGAACGCTATAAGGTTGTCTGTAAAAGATCGCTTCTAGCGATAAGACCGGGCATTGTGTCACCCTTTGTAATTAGTTATCTAATTTCTAAATTTATATCTGTAATTCTTATAGTCTTCTGTAAAAACACATAGTTTTCAGTAATTTCAATAAAAAACCAAACGGCTTCATACAAATCCTAAACTATGAGATAACATTTCACGCTACACCTTCTTCTTAGAAGATGTAGCGTTAAATGTACTCTGGTCACCAAAGTAATATCGATAAATGAAAACGGGGCTGCGAAAGCAATGTCCAATATTTTTTCCCGAGATAAGATACTGGCAATAACAGCATTTTGTTTATGTTGACGGCGGCCTAAGCCCGGCGGGATCGCGGGATCGACAAAGCCCCACTGGCTTACAAGAACTATTAGATTTCCCACCAATGTATTTTGGCCTACCCTGCCCCCGCGCGTGGTAGACGTATAGAAAAAGGAAGGGCATACATTATTCCTACAACAGCTCTTTTGACATCGGCTACCACATTGAATCTCACACTCTATCCCCATGAGAAATCCCATGTGAATTCAAGATAATTATTATACGAAGAACTTGCCAAATTCGTCCTTCGCAGCAAAATTTTAATAAGGTTTCCATTTCTAAAATATGTGAAACATGAATGGAGGTGTTATTTCATATGGTGTCATTTTAGTTACAAGGGTTCTCCAAATATTTTAATCCTTACTTAGCAAGATGAGATTGTGTAAGCTGATATTACTAGGGCCTGAATGGAGTGTCAAATTACGAGTAGAAGTGCTTTTAATTTTGCTAAATTGTGCAACTGCTGTGCATTTATGTATTTTCTTTGTCGGCAATAAGGTGCAAAATGCTTAATGCAATTTAACACCCCCGTCTTCTGCATATGTCTTGAAAATTGTATCGAGGCGTATTTATATAGAGTAATGTTAAGATTAACGAATCTGCTTTGTAGTGGTGCTGTTCCACAAACGATGGGATATTTAATATCATCTCCCGCGTGTCCTGTCAGCTACATGTTACAGAAACTGATAGACGCTAGTGATGGCGCCAAACACGTAGCCGAATTCTTGGCGAACTCCATTTAGATGGCCAACAACAAGCTACGAAGAAGATGCGTATATACACTATGAGATAGCGATAGTCTTTGGTAGTCACTTGTAAATTGGTATATCATGTAGTTGGGTAATACTTTTCAAAGAAATCATACTGTGACAGCCTTTCTGTTGGGCCCCAGATGTTGGCTAACAAATGCGTCAGGCAAAATATAACATACGCATTTTAGATAGAGAAAAAATTGTTTCCGGTGCTGGCGAGGCTGTCTGTCCTGTTACTGTATATTCTAGGTCAGCTATTAGTGCGGCTTCCCCCATTTGGTAACAGGCGACCGCTATCTAGAGGCTGTCAAATGTCTGTTACGACTGTTCCCTAACATTTTATCTCTGCCTCGTTTACTCTTACTACTGGAGCTAATAAGTGTATCCTTGTCTCGTTATTAATTAAATATTATTTTGTGACTTATCCATTGCTTTACTCTGTCTATGCATCGAAAGGACCCGTTCTCCAAACATTTGCAGATTAATTTCAAATGTGATTTGGTTACCTTATACCTTGGGCACCTGTTTAAAAGTCAGGAAATCATGTGAAACACGTGGGTTTCATTTGGTTATTCTATTAAGTCTTGAAATCATTTCCAAATGTTTCTATTTCTCAGTATTTGTTACTTATTTTACGTTAATATTATGCCATATACCAACCTTATTTCACACTTTAATAAAAATTATGTTATACGTCGCTAATAGACTAAATTTATTCTTCCAACATTAAATATTATTAGCTTATTAAAACAAGACAGCAACATTTATAATAATGGCGTTCTATGAATGACATTTGCCCGAAAATACTTTCGGGTCCATAAAAATAGCCTTCAACTTACTAGCCTTTTATCCCAAAACCTTGTAGAAACGTAAAATTCAATTTATATATATATAGCTTTTCTACCGAAAAAATTTATGTCTCGTACTTAATAGAAATTCGACCCCTAAAGGATAACAAGGGGTAAAATATGTTTTTAGGAGGAGACCCGAGGTCCGATTGTATATTAAATTAGTTAAAAAAACACAAATTGAGGGACTATATGGTTCATTTTGCCGAATCACATCCCTGATAATCTTTTATTTTAATGACAGTGTTATGAAAGTTAATACAAAAATAATGATGCTTAATCAGCGTTGCAGTTTTTTGTTAATCGCCTGATCTTGATGGAAAGCAATGGATGAGCGTGCCCAGAAGACGCCTGTTCACTCTTGCTTTGAAGGCAGATGAAAATGTGGAAGGGCGGTAAAATGTGGAATGGAACAAAGACGATGGTAGAGAATTCCACCCTTTAGCGTGTGTTATGTGCACAAAATAATATATTTGGAGGAGAAGCGCTGAGTACGACTGGTCGGGATATCAACCAAATGCGGATGTTACCCTGCAGTACGTCTGGTAGTCCGGTTTTATAACGGCTATGGTGGGATCAAGCTGTGAAGCTCTTGCGCACACTCTCCGAAGTACAGTCTGTAGAAGATCGACAGGCAAGCAACAACACACCGATGAGCCAGGCTGTGAAGCCTCGCCACAAACGTCTCCGTGCTCTCGTCTCGGTTCATTTGCGACATCATGTCGTGGGATGAGCATTTTTATAAGCTCGTTTTTCCTTAGCTATTATAGGCTATTTATTGCTACTTGTTTTATAAGTTCTTGAAATGAAGATATAAAAAGCACGTTATACTGTGCATACTTGGCGAATGAGAGCAAGACCTAAAAAGTATAACATTTTGTTACGTAACTAAATAAATTTTACATATTTGTCGGTCTAACTTACTCGCCAAGTTTGCAAAAGCGAAAAGAACTTTGTCCCAACCGGCTATTTATTTTCTTCACACACCTTGGTATAAGCTATTCTGCAGACAATTCTACTAAGGTCATTTTTTTTTAATAAACAACGTTTTCTAAGAAAAACCCATAAGTTAAAAGCACTATTTACATCGAAGCAAAAGAAAAAAACGTATCTAAATTTAAGTTCAAAGTTGCGTTCGGTCTCACATCAGGACACTGAACAAACATTTATATGGACTGCGCACACATATTTGTTTCAAGTCCAAATGTGTGTGCTTTTGATCTGTAGCAAAAACACTCACGCCACAGAGTACTTTAGTTTTGGGTTGCAACGGTGGGATTTATATTCTTGTTAAAACTAGACGTGAAGTTCGTGAACCTCGCTAGTAACAGTGTGATTTCGAATTTGATTTTTGTGTCAGAAGAGGCCAATAACAGAAGGTTAATTATTATTCTTGTAATTAAAAATGAAATGTTTAAAATCTAGTCGCAATCTCATCTCGGCGACATTCAATTTCAAAAGCTTGTGTAGCGAAGTTAGAGGTATTTCGATTTCAAACTAAGATCAGACTGTGAACGTTCTTAAAATAACGGGAATTGCCCCTTAGAATATGAACTAGGTACAGTAAGCGTTCAAAAGAGGATAGCCATGTTAAAAGTCGTATTGCTGTGAACTCGCGGTATGACTGGATGTGTTTAAACGAAACACACCACAAAGATCGCAGTTTTGTACGGCACTCACTAACGTATCGTCGCGTACTCGCATCGCACTGCACGAAACAAAAATATATTTATGTCGCTTTTGTTAGACACGCATCATGCACGTGAACTAGCCAGTTTATGGCATTGCTAAAATTCGAGTTAATCTAATATGAGCTGGTAGCAGTAGGCGCCAAGCGTTGGACTGAGAAGCCGCCAGCTTAGGTTTTGATCTCATAAGATGCAGCGCAGTTTCATTGCCAAGTTTTTATTTTGGTTTGAAATAATAATAATAATCAGTTTTTATTTTGAGGTTGTTGACATGTGGAATGTGAGCTCGGCTGTCATTGTGCCGATTGTCGTATCGGCCAATGGCCTAATGGCAAAAAGCCTCGATCTCGAACATCTCTCGAGGCTTTCGTTAGGCGGTTGGATCAAGGGCCTGATTCAGAAGGCAGTACTCCTCGATACGGCTCGCATTGTGAGGAGGTTCCTGTCTCTGGAGCCCTAACCACCGATAGCTTGGACCCTGCTCCCGCTACCGGCGGACCACATTTTTTTTTTTTTTTTTTTTAAGTTGTTTTATAAAAATATTTAAAAATGTAGCAAAATAAGCATAAAAATAAATAAACGACATAATACACAAAAAAATCTGCATTTTTATTTTTGTTGCAGTAGAGTATTTAGAATAAAAAAAATGCGTTACAAGTGATAACAAACATAAAAAAATAATTGTTATAATATTCAAAGATTTTTGCCACGATATTTTATTTAAAAAAATCTGCCAAATAGGATGTGCAATACTATGTGAAGGAACTTAGAAGCAATTTTTTTATTTTAACATGTGAGATGTTCAAAAAATTTGATAAGTAGATTTATTTCACCAGAAACATTAAGCTTCGATCATGAATTTCCAAAATAAGTGATTTTAATAAGTGGTTATGTAGGGTAGTTCATTATCATTAAGTATTTCACATTTTATTTGGCTTTGGTGAATATAGGTTACAAATTGAGGACAGCTTAAATATTCATTTTCTTGAAGAAAAGAAGATTTAAACTAAACCTCATTTTTTTATAATTATACAACCTGTTTTTTTTAATATCTTATAACTCTAGGGTATGATTGAAACCATATCAAAGAATCACCTGGTATATCAATTATGTTTCACTCATCGTTTTTTTTTTCATTTTTCTTACAAATTACACATAATTCGACAAAGTCACGATTATTAATTTAAATCACTCTTACGTGAATTATGACAACGTCGTATTTTCTTAGCTTTAAATATGAATGATATGTTAGAATAAAAATGAATTACTAGTATTTATCAATGAAACATAGATATCTAGACACATAGAGGGTCCATTTTGTACGGTAAGCAAACAAAATTGGCAACCTCGCAAAAGTAAAGATTCGTCATACTGGTGACAATTTTTGACCTAATTTAATTTTAATATCTCCGAAACTATGCATTTTGGGACCACCTATTCTAGGAGTTTTAGTATTATTTTTACAGAATATAACCCTTGTTATGGGATGTAAACAAACAGGTTGTATATACAGAATAAGCTAACATCACGCCTGTATTCCCACAAGGGTTATGCAGAGGTCAAATGTCCGGTTGGTATGAAACAATTTGTTTCATTGGTATTCATAGGCCTATTTAAATGAGCATTCCACTTCATAAATAAGCGCTCCGAGTAGCAAGGATTCCCTCTTCCTCACATCTCTTAACCCACAGACTCACAGTATTTCTCAAGAACAAAGAATGTAATATAAGACATCTCTAAGCAAAATAATATATACTAGATAGTTTAACTAAGAAAAACATATTATGAATAATATTATATCTATAGAACTTTACTCATCATTAACATAAAAAAAGATAGGTAACACCCACACTTAGTCTGGTTTCAAAATAGATTTGCGTTATCACATCATTTATTTCCACTTTTACACAGCGCATTAATGTTTGCCAATGCTTCAATGTTTACATTTCATTGCATTTTGGATATTATAACCACAGCACCGCGATTTAACAGATTTAAACATTCGTCACTAACCAACAACGTTCAATCAGTGAATAGTGGTCGAATTGCATCTACGAGTACCTCACAGATTTCGAAATAATTTACTCAATTTTCTGTGGTCTACCTTCAAACTTTTATTATATAATTCGACGCTAGAAAGGCAAATTGTATTAACGACCATTGCATAAATTGTTCAATAAATTGATTTGAAGTTTTACGTTTCACAAAAAAAATCATAGTAAATTAACTACTTAAGTATTCTTGTTGAAACTCAGAATAGTTAATATTTAATATGTTTTATAATTAATTCCTTAGTCAAAAAAAATAAACACGAGTTTTTTTATATATTTTTAGGAGATAATACAAGGTTGTGCACAATCTTGGTTAGGTAAAATTGACTTAAGTCACAATTTCAACATTAGAGGTCCTGTAAAAAATGTTTTAACGATTGAATAGCTGCATACAACCTACAACTAAAGTATCTTATGTTCTATTCGGTAAACTTTAACATTCCAATAAAATGTTTTATCAAACTGAGCATATTCAACCGAGGAAAACCAAAAAATCTAATCTCACTCATTAAACTTAGTTCCATCTAGGATCAAGGTATTATATCCCAATATTATTGTATTTTTAGCGATAGGTAAGAAATAAAATACAAAATAAAGAAGTATAATTTGTTTATTATCGAAAAGCACAATTCACAAACTTATTCAGTTGATAAATGATGACATAAACATAAAACAACTTCTTTATAATTAAAAAAAAAACTAAATCAACTTTGAGATCACTGCCAGTGTCATGAAAATTCAATCTTTTGTTACATGATAATCAAAAAAAAAATAAACAAGAAAACTACTTAAATTTGAGATCAATCAGTCACATGAAAATTATGTTTTTAATTATTATTTCGTATATTAATTATTGTAACTAAAAATAAAAGCAACATAACATTTTAATTAAACTACTCAACTTTGACATCAATCAGTCCTATGAAACATCATCTTTTAACAATTAAACATTAATAGTTTATAATTATAACTCAATAGATCAGATAATATGCGTCTAGTGGACACTTTATAGGTACTAACTAGGTAGTGTAATAGAAAGTAAAACAATAAAAATACTCGAATAAAAAACAATAACAAGTTTCAATTCGGAAATGGATAGGAAAAACATAATCAGTTTTTTTTTTAATGTCATGGTCATTCACATGGAATAATAAAATCTGACTTCAATCGTCAACGTCTTCTATATCAGTGTCTGGCAACAATTCTTTAGCGTTGCAAGTTTGCAAATTTAGATACTCCTCATGATACCTACGTGGGATAGCATAGGTTTTACAAAGCTTTACCAAATCAGCATATTTTTGTTTAGGAATAGGAAGTCTGTTTTTATACAAATTCTCTACTGGATGCCTATTCTTACCAACAACTTCAACTTTTTCAGCAGCCGCTGTATCATTCATGCTGTATTTTATATAAATATTATCTATTTTTTTTTCTTAAATGTAACAATTCTTAGTTTACTCATTTTGCCAACAAGATTGTTTTTAAAGTATTTTTCGGACATAGATTAGCAAGCCTTGAAATCTTGGTGACACATTATTTCTACATTGTACGGTTTCGGATTTTTCCTGGCCAATCGAAATATCGTTGCCCATTGTAAAGGAGCATAAACTACTAAATTTTCTATTACTGCATGGACACTATCAACAGGCATAGAAGTGTGCCCTGGTATCAAAAAAATCATTTGTATGTTCTCGATAAATTCACAGGATTGTAATGCTTTGTGAACAGCCGCAAACACAATTTTTATTGCGGTTTTGGCCACAACAAGAATCTCTGTAAAGCAGTAAATATCGTACGGTTTTACGTTGGTCCACAATTTTAATGTAAATAAATAGAATAGTTGCAATCTCATTCCCGCCCCTTTTAGCATCAGCTTCCTCCCATGAATAGCAAAAAACTTCCTTAGTCTGATTCTCAAATATTGTAAAATTGTACACAGAATACTTGCGAGAGTTATAAAACAACATACTCTCGCCGTATGGAGTGTTGAGTACCTTTTGTAAATCGAAAGATACGCATGACGTCTGTGAATCCTCTTTTGATGTTTCCTGGGTTAGGTAGGTTAAGTACCTACGCAATTGTTGGTAAGTGTGGTAAGGTCAAAAACCTAGTTATAGTAGGTAAATAGCATACATACTTGATTGTTGGTTTCCTCAATAATAATATTTGAATGGTTTGGTACTACGTTTTCGTCCTAAAGTAAAAACGATTTGTGTTAAATGTAGGTTTTTAATAATAGGTAAGTGCTCGCTTCATGCATTTTGATTTAGTAGGTCCTTTAAGATTTACACTAACCTGTTCACAATCAGCTGAATGTAATTCAATATCAAACCTTAATCTCCTTCTTAGTCTAACGTTATTTAATATTTTCTTGCATCGTTCGGACGCCATGATAAATTAAAGTTTTACACTCCTAAGTGAAAACAATTTTCGAGTAGAAGCAGCGGGCAATTCGTGCGTGACCCTCATCGACAGTGCGTGGTCGACTGAAGCGCCCTCGCAACGGCTATAGCTCATACGCAGCGCTTCGTGAGCATAAAAGGCGCTCCTTGAGTACAGCATATCCACCACTTTTTCACCCAAAAAAGATTTTTAAGTAGGCTTAACTTACTTAATACAAAAAACTTTGCTTAAATTAAAGTAGCTTAAATGCTAACGATGCGTCAAAACCGTTTCAGGTAAAAATATATGATCGACCAACTTGCTATTGAACATTGACCACAAAATGCGCTTAACGTCCAAGTGATTGAAATTAGCTGAAAGGTACAGTGTATTAACGGAAAATAAATAAAAAAGTACACGCAAAGAAATTGTATTATTTCCAAAATTGGATAAAGTGGTCAATTATTAAATCGTTTTATTGATAAAAAACAAAATTTCATGATTCGGTAAAGTGTTTTAACATCAAATCTATAGTTAGACAAAAAAAAGCAAAATGAATTATGGCCAATTTTCTGACGTTATCTACGGTTTATGAAACAAATGACGAAAATGGTTGGATTTAAAACAAAATTAAATACGAAAATGACTGAAATCACCGTTGTATTAACGACCACAAAAGTGCTCGGATTTACTTGAAACCTAGACCATTCGAAAGAGAAAAATCTGCCGATTCCAACAATATAAATAACTCAATTTTGACCAAAGTGGTCGTTAATACAATATGCCTTTCTAGCGTCGAATATGTAAAACAAGGTGACCGAGACAAGTGTCGAATGATTATCGAACCACTTCAAGTTAACAGTCCCAAATTAACAATTTTTGGTTGTTATAATCAAATTATAACAACCAAAAATTGTTAATCTTAGATATTATTAATGACATATCAAAAATACATACGATTTGAAAATAACATCAAGCTTAATATGCAGGCGCAGGTGAGATTCAAACTCAGGGCTCGCCATAATCGCTCCTACCCAAGCACGGTAACGACTAAGCTAGCATGCCATATGTTAGGTTAGTTGAAATTATGAACAACTATCAATTACAGACAAAGTGAGTGTGTGTGAGTGTCTATATTATAGAAACAACTTATAGAAGAAGGTCGTTAGTGAAACCGAAGCGTCAATCTATTGCTTTGTGAGATTGCTTATTTATGGAATAATGAGCACTACTGTACAATCATGGGCTCTCAACTCGCACAAAATTTTTATTAGTCTTGAAATTAAATCATAGATGGCAGCATAGGTAACCATTATGAAATTAACATTATTGAGAAAGCAATAAACGGCAGAATTGTAGCTGAAGTAAGATTAGTGAAAATCTAAACTTCCTTGTTTAGTCCTGATTTATTTATTAACACTCATTATGCACATGTTTTCAACGAAAAACATAAACGAAGCCTCTAACTTCAATTCGAACCCATGAAATGATAAAAGTCATCTGTTTAGACCTCAATTTGTCCTGTCATCACAGTACCATTATCGTACCTCTCAGTACTTCTCAGGCCAGCGCGGGCCCATAGGGGCCCGCGCTGCCCTGATAGGTACGATACGGTAAGGCCAGTAATTTGCCAAACTGAGGGAACATTTCGTTCCCCGGAATTTTGGCCTTCAACAGCTTTTTAAATCTATTACTTTACATAGAAACATAAAAGAAATCTGATATAATGTTTCGGTGAATCCGGAACCATAAAACTGTCTAAAAAAAAGGATTGCATTTAACTTTGTAAAAGTAGGTCAACTCCTATATGGCGTTGCAAAACTACAGTCTCTGGCAATAAGTGAGTTGCTGATCCTGCCATCTGTTGAAAATTTTGACGAATTAAAATAGTCAGCTCAATAGTCAGACTTAGGGAGGTGTCATTTCGTTGTATGGGATTGGGTATCTGTACGTAGTATTATATTATCTGTGGTACAAGCAACCCATCTCCGCTTCGCACGGGTACAATGGCGACAAGTTAAAACATCTAAGCTAAATATATTAATGTCACACATAAACCGTCCGGATTAAATGCTCTAGATGTTATAATCCGGAACGAATTCTGTTGGGATGTTTCCAAGATTTAAGCTGTCACACAGACAAACACGAAAATCTTCATTGTAATACTCGTATAAATAGAAAAAAAATGTATAGCTCTAATAAAAACAACTTCATCATAATTACAACATAACATCTAAATATTTACATTTAATTTTTAAAAATCCAAGCTATATATTAATTTCTCCAATTTCCCTCGGAGAACAGTGGTAGCTCACTGGTAACTGGCAAATTACGAGTTGTAGGTCGTAGGTTCGAACCCAGACAGGCGCTTTACTTTGTGTAAATTATTTCATCAACACTGCTCTCAAAACGGTGAAGGAAAACATCGTGAGGAAACTGGCATGTCTTAAAACCAAAACTAGACAAGATATGTGACATCTACCAACCCGTAATGGGCCCGCGTGGTGGATTACGACCCACTCTTTCTCACAGAGAGGTGGCATGTGAGCCAGCAGTGGGAACATATTAGGCTGATTATGCATTATGCAAACAACGTGTTCCATTCGCAAATTAAAAAAATCAAAATCAATAGTAGATTATGCACCGAGGGGCTAAAGTTGTGTCTTATGTCACGGGCATATTGAATCTCGAGCGCAATGAAGGATTCGGGATATAACTCACGAGCGAAGCGAGGGAGTTAATACAAGAATCCTGAATGCAGCGAGGGATTCAAGCTAGCCCAAGGCAAATACACCTTTAGCCCAGAGGAGGATACTCTACTTTTTACACCTATTGTGAGAAAATAATAGCCATAGTACGAAAAACAAAGTATTTATTAAATAAACAAACAGTAAGAATAACATATTTGGACCTAGTTAGTTATATGCAAAATGGTTTTGGATGCTTGGCTGTATGCATTTAGAATTTAGAACGTCATTGGAGACGCTCGTGAAAATAGAGTATTTTTTATAAAATGTGATAAATCGAATGCAGTCTAGATAGGTTTTATTATTTATTTATTTATTCACAAAATCCACAGCAATCTTAGCGCAGTTTACTTAAAAAAAATTAACTAATGTTACAGCCAATTATGTAAGTAATGCAAGTTTTAATGTTATTCCATTCCTTTTAAAAAATGGGTCGTAGTTATCTAGTTATTCTTACAATATTATGTCTTCGAAAACATGGCAACGATATGAAGAAGCAGTCGTTATGATTTTGTAGGAAATCGAGAATAGCTTTCCTCTTTCTGGCACTAAAGAGTGTTTGTTAGTACTATACTGCCAATTTAGCTGAGCATGGGAGATTCCAAATTCAAATCACATTATTTACCAGCGGGTCATAATGAAATCCAGTACAACATTATTGACCGGCTGTGCCTCCGGCCACTAATGACTCACTTTAGGTTAAGGTTGCTTGACATATAATTTGACATTTTCGAGCACTTATGAAACGTCAGATTCTAGGTGCACGGTTCCAATTGGTCGTTTCCTATGGAGAAGAGCCGGCAAGAAACTCCATGGTTACTCTTTTAAAAATATTTGTCTTTTACAATATTTTTTAGTTACAGTTTTAATAGGTATGGGAGGACAGTGTGGCCTGAATTATCATGTAGTGCCATCTTAAATTCTAAAACTCCGTGTAGTCTGACCTGTTTTAGATATGACTGATGATGGGGACAAATAATAATCCGGACTACAATGGATTGGCTAACAAAGCAACACTACATTCTTCCTATTTAATCGACATTAAGTTTTATTTTTCTAATATTGATAGAAAAATAGGTAGATCTATACTTACATGTTCCTATATGAAACTCTTCATTAAGGCAACGAAGACCGATCAAGGGTTCGAGCACATGACTGCTGTCAGTGACGACGATATTGTATTGACTAAAGCTATTTCTCGGTGGATGATAATCAACTTTACCAGCTTTACTGTCTTTGACTAAACCAAGCCTAGTCACATCTCACCAACCGGTAGGTCTAGTACCTATTTCACATGAGTTCATTGTAGTCTTTGCAAACTGTTTGAATATTTTGATGGAATTGCTGTATAATACTACTTTATTTTTTGACAATGACGTGAAACAACATTGGCAATTTCCTTGAGGTCCTTGTATCCACCGCAGAACAATATCCGTTCAGTAAAGACCTTTTAAAGACGTGTCGGACTACAGACAAAGCGTGTCCAAAATTGCTAAAGATGACGGCACAAGTATGTCAAGACATTTTAAATCAGAATAAAGCTTAATCAGCCTATCTGTTCCCACTGCTGGGACATAGGCCTCCTCTCGGTGAGAGGGAGTGGGCTGTAATCCGCCACGAGGGCCGATTGCGGGTCGGTAAATGTCGCATGTCTTTAAATTTGTGATTCTTGGACGTACCGGATCATCAAGATGTTTTTCTTCAGCGTTTTGAAAGCAGTTATGATGAAATAATTAAAAAAACAGTAAAGCTCCTGCCTGGGTTCGTTTTGATTCATGTTCTTTTAAATATCTGCGACTTCATAACGTAAGTTATTACCAACGTACTATAATAATTATAAACACACACAACATGTTACTGATGAGTTTGTTGTATCACTTCATCCTTCCAGCGTAAACACATAAGTAAGGGAAGAAGTCTTGGGTGCTGCCTTTCGTAAATTTTGACTTTCAAAAAGTGCTAGTTCTCAGCCAAATAAATGAATTTTGAATGGAAGAGTAACAAAATTCTTCCTCAAAAAACGACACAGAGCGCCAATACTGTTTCTTTTTGCTACAAAAATAATTTAGCTTAAAAACAAAAAGCAAAAAGCGTAATTCTCGTTAAGTCCTGTGGAGGCTTTGTCGGCAAGACTGATGGGGCCCGTGCGACGCTGCGGTTATTATCTGCTAGCTCTGACCCCAGCTATTTTTCGGACAATGTGGAAACCTTTTTTGTTTAAACAAGATAACTTTTTTTGAAGAACACTGATGAATGCAGCGCTGTTTGAAAATTGGAGTGGTCGAGTTAAAATATTAGAAAGTAGTACGTAAAATAAAATGAGTGAAAGGACTAGAAATCGATTATTGGTACGATTTTCTGTAGAGGATTTTCGCAAAATGATTTTTAAGTAATTAGGTAAGTTAGACTATCTTTGTCACATAATTGGCGATAGCCCATATAATTACCAAACTAAATAATATTAAGCTTCACAATACACAATCCGAAAATCTAAACATTAGGAACGTTCGACAGCCAATACTTAAAAGAGGACCTCGGTGTTATTAAAACACTAAAAAAATACCAGCAAAAGTTAATCTACAAAGTGGCCCAAAATAATCAAAAGCAATACAAATAATCCGACGTAAAAGCTAGTTCCAAAGTGTCGGGAACAGCGTAGTTTAATAATTAAATTAACTTTTCACATAAACTGAGCCGGGGTTGCTATCAGTGAAATATTTGACAAGCACCTGTTCCGATAAGTGGCTCAACTTTGTTCCGTAATCCGAGCCAAACTATTAAAACTTGGCAAGTGGTACGCACACACAAAATATGTGTGATAACCAAACATTGGGAGGCGGTAAATTTCGTTTTGGTACCTACAATATACATAGTGATGTAGAGATTCTATTCGGTATAGGTTTCAAATATCAAAGAACATTTTCTACTTTCCGTTCGTGCCATTCCTTTTTTAAATAATAAGTGAATTCACGTTTCCGTCGGCGTTCACATTGATTAAACTTACTTTGCTAAAGACTCCAAACACTATAAGTGTTCTGAAGCAGAAGACAGTTTAAAGAAACGGGTTTTATTTTTCATCTAAAACATTTGTATTTATCTCAATAAAAACAGTAACATTTTACTGGTTATTCAGTAACGATACACTAAAACACTAACTTTAATAACTCACACTTTATAAAAGCAGTTTTGGAATGTTGCAGTCGTTAGATAAAAATTACAGTCGATTGCGTTCCATTTCACATAACCTACTTACATACAGGAGTAAATTGAAAGCATATTATGTTCCTCTATCGAATAAACAAAAATAGGTTTATGGGTCAGAGGTGAACTGAATTTGATTATCAGTCTATCAGTACGGAAATGTACATCCATAGTATGCATTTGGACTTTTAGTACGAAGTGGTTTTATATAATAATTAGTATGTTGTTGTTGCTACAATCACGTAGCTCGTCTCATTATTATGAAATAATTTATTAGACACGTTAATTTATTATTATTATAAAGGTACCTTAAGATTTATTTGAATGTAGAATATAAATTCTATACCAAAACCTGTAAAATCACATTATTATAGTTATGAGAACAAATATTGGCATGCCATGGCTACATGACACACGCGACAGTTACTCACTCTCGCGTTTTCTCGTCACGTCCATATCTGTCATTTTCTCGTTTTCTGACAGAGCTGCCAAACTCCACACTCCTTCTGCCAAACTTGATATTTTCTCGTTAAACCCTAACATGACCTAATTTATCTCGCATTTTGACAATTCAACATGAGTAAATCGTTATTTTCTCTGATTTAGTCGTCCTCGATTTTGACGACAAGAAGAGTAGACAAAATTATGATACAATAAAAATAAAATAAAATATCCAAAATATCATGGAAAAATCATAATTGCTATCAGTGTGTTAAAATCAATGAAATTGTAAGCAGTGGCTTACCTGTCACATATGGTGTGCCGCAAGGCAGTATATTGGGCCCGAGTCTCTTTCTTGTATACCTAAATGACCTCTGTGATCTTTCCTCTCGTGGTGAAAAAAATATTTCTTACGCAGATGATGCAGTACTTCTGTTCTCGGCTGATACTGTCTACACCAAGTCTTTAAAGACGCCCAGCGTGGCTTCGACATAGTATGACACTGGTTGAGCAGCAATATCCTACCACTAAATGCGGATAAAACTCAGTATATAACGTTTTCAATGCGTAACTCAAACGCTCCTCCTCCATCGCTATCCTTAATTGCACACAACTGTCGCAACAGTGGTATATGCCAATGTCCAACATTGGTCAAAACCAATATGTTAAAATGTCTAGGAATATTAATAGATAATAACATCTCTTTTAAACCGCACATTCAACTTGTTACAGCACGACTAAGAAAACTAATATATGTTTTTAAAAATCTGAGACATGTGGCATGTGGATCCTAAATTAATCAAAAGAGTTTACCTGGCACTGTATTACTGTTTGGGGAGGCGAACCTAAAAGTATTATAAAACCCCTTGAAGTAGCACAAAGAGCTATTCTCAAGGTAAGCACTTTTCGTCCGTTTTTGTTCCCAACATATCAACTTTATCAATCTTGTGAAGTCCTCTCCGTCCGCCAATTGCTTATACTGTTAACTACCCTGAAGCAACATTCGAGACTGAACTTTGATAAAGTAATGATTCCATCTAAGCGAAGAAAACCTGTAGCCCTCCCCGCCAGACCCATGTTTAAACATCCGTTCGTAAATAAATACTTCTGCTTCTTAGGTCCATATCTTTATAACAAATTGAATAACATTATCGACATACATGCATGAAATAACAAAGAATGTAAGAAAATACTGTTTCAGTATATCCATAAACTGACCTATGACGAAACTGAAAACCTTCTAAATGTACCACACTAGATTAAAATTCCGCACCCACCCTCCCACACACACTCATTCTAATACACTCTACACAAAAGGAGGTCTTTATATCATCCCTTTTTAAATCTCATTTGTTTGTTTATTTTAGCATTTTAGCATTTTTTTTGTGTAATGTTTGAGCCGCATTAGTACTTGTTGGCCTCCAAATGACATATTTATATGGAATAGCGCTGTTGTCTGAGATACAGATATTAAATTATCTAGTTCAGACACAGATGTTTGTAAAACTTAATAGACTTAGCTTAATTGATCATTATATATTGTGATATATTGAATGAAATTGAAAGTTAAATAAAAATTATTATTAGTATAAATATGCTTATATTTGATCTAGTTATAATAGTTAACATAATTATAATGAAAATACTTAGTTTTAAACTACCTACTATATAAATTGGAATAAAGTTCTTTTCGGCGGCCGCTAGAGAAAGTGTGGCGCAGGGGAGCACTATTACGTATGTGAGCATCACGTGCAGTAATAACCAGTCTCTTTGTCAATTATGGTGATTACCGAAATTTAGGGAGTTATAGCTGTATGGCAATATCCAACCTACGCAACATAGTTACGAAAATCGCTAGTTAATTCCCCAAACTGTAGGTGAGTATCAGCAATATCATGTGTTTATGGTGATTGTTACAATCTCAACCTTCGCTTTGTCGAATAGTGACCTTCGGCCGATTTATCAATTGAGGTGATTTTCTAGTGAGTATAATAAGTGCCACAAATTTTATATTTTAATTTTAGCATGCCAAAGAAAAACAGTTAAAAAACTAAACATAAATTTAAAGAGATGGACGTAAAATGAATATAGTACATACTAATTCCATGCGTTAAATCGACCGATGTTGCAATGATAAAATGATTTGATTTTAATAACTTGCCAGATCGGTATCTCGTCGCGAGATACAGAAGTGACAAAGTACCTTTTTCGAGTTTACTCGAGCATACCGGTCATGTTAGGCGTAAGGATGACGTCTAAATCGTAGACAAATTTCGAGAAATCGAGATAGAGAGCGTTCTCGCGCTTGTCTTGTTAGCCCTGCTGGAAAGAAACATTATTCTATAACAACTCACCTGGATACCTAAATTATATAACAGACCACTCAGAAAGTATTGCGACAAAAAGGTTTTTATGTATGAGAGACTGGTTAATAGGTTTACTACGTGTATATATTTTTAACTAGCTACTTTGAATTAAAATTAGGCCTGCATGGTGTAAGATTGCAGAGTGAAACTTTTTTCTCACGACAACTACGTATAACACTCAGATAAATTATCTGTCTCTCGCCACTCGACCGCAGCCAGACCAATCATTTATCTAAGGTATAACAAGTATTGATGGCGGATGGGATTCCATAGTGTCGGAAAATGATGGTGTAGAAGGAGATGTTAATATGCAAACATGCCCAAGAAGACAATGTGGTGCTGTTTCGGTGAGCGGCATCAAAAGAACAACGTCTGTGAAGGATGGAATAGGTATAATAATTACTGCTTTAAAAGAAGACCTCCGACTGTAAATAAATGCTTAGCTGTGTTTAAGCAGGTGTTAAATACGGATCCCTAATGCATATCTCCGACGCTGCAATTCCTTCAATTTACGCCGAGTGCATAAAAACTGCATCGATGACATCCGTCCAGCCACGAGCCGCCGACGCAGCGAAATTCGACATTAGCAATTAGTTATTTTTGATACATATTTTTGTCATTCCATATTCTAGCATCGAATAGGTTTCAACAATTTAATTGTAGTCATTTCCTTTAAAATAAATTAGTTTTAAAATAACTTTGTTTTTTTTTCGATCCTCTGTCTGCAGTTTACATAATTGGCGCAGTCGGTAGGATACTCGCGGGCCGGTTCGCGAATCGCGTTAGAATCACTTCACATCGATAATCACGATCGCGAGTCACCCGGGTGGCTATCAAGTCACGGTACGAGTATCCTGAATCTACAGTAAAGCTGCGGAGCCGGGTGGAGAATCCAGACTTCGATTCACGGAGAAGAACCAGAGATGAAATATATGTGAGTACACCAGAATCTTTCTCGTGTTGCTTCCCACCTATCCCTAGTTACTTTTATGTCCAAGATTTTCCATCGCGAGAAATCTTATACCCGGGAACCTGCATCGCGACAGGCGCGCCGACACATAGTAGATATTAATAGAGACTTAGACAGTGAATTACATTTTAACTTAAGTAGTTTGTTTGAACCTAAAATGCCGTACGATCCCGACGTAATCTTTAAGGCCTTACGCCTTGTGTCCGATTTCGACGGAAACCCCAACGTATTGACCAGGTTTATTAACATCTGTGACCGGATAGTATCTCAGTATGCAAGCCCCGAGCTAGGAAGTGAGCTAGGAAATCTGTGTCTCTTAAATGGCATTCTAAACAAGATCACAGGGCCTGCCGCATCTACTATCAACTCGAACGGCATTCCCGAAACTTGGGCAGGTATTAGATCAGCTCTAATTAATAACTTTTCGGACCAGAGAGACGAAACGGCTTTGTACAATGACCTCTCGTTGGCTACGCAAGGTAATCGAACCCCTCAGGAATTCTACGATCAGTGCCAAACCTTGTTTAGTACTATAATGTCATTTGTGACGTTACACGAGACTTTACAGACGACTATTGAAGCTAAACGGACGCTTTATAAGAAAGTTACCATGCAGGCTTTTGTACGTGGACTAAAAGAACCCTTAGGCTCACGTATACGATGCATGCGGCCAGAAACTATAGAGAAAGCTCTGGAGTTCGTGCAGGAAGAATTAAATATTATATACCTGCAGCAACGTCATGATGTTTCAAAGACTCAAACTGCTCAGAGCGCACCTAAAATGTATAAACCTCCTCTTATGCCTGCTTTGCCGTTTAACCCATTAAATATTCCGCGACCCCCAGTACCTAACTGGCCTACTCCCGTAGGACAGCGTGGATATCAACCTCAGCCTCAGGCCTTCAAGTTCAACATGCCAGGCAACCAATATCAAAATCGTATGCCTACTCGAACACAACAAATGTTCCGTGCACCATTACCAAACTATCACCCTCAAAGTAACGTTTTTAAATTTCCATCCAGGAATAATCCACCACAAAATTCGGGTCCGAAACCCATGAGCGGCGTTCAAAATTTCAGTCCGAAACCATTACCCATGACGCACAATTGGCAAAGAAACGGGAACCCATCACCGAATAATTATTTTAAGACGCGCGAGTTAAATCTTAATGAACTCGCTTTGCCTGATAGTTCCTATTATTCTGCTGACTACTACTATGAACCAGGATATGATTACTACACGGACTGGAATGGCTTTTACAATTTTTATGACTATGACTATAACACTAATACGACTGACTGTAATGCGACTTGTGATAATCAGGTAACAGGAGAAACAGAGCCACAACCAGGCCCTAGCCGTGCTAACCAGAATCAGGATTTTCAGTCGGACCAGACATCCATAGAGCAAAAATAGACCTCAATTTACAGACTCAAAGACAGTTACCTTACATAGAAATTTCTAGCCCTCCTTTAAAATTTTTAATTGACACTGGCGCTAACCAGTCCTTTATTAGCCCCGAGGCTGTACAAAAGTTTTTTCATGATTATCCCCTCAACTATGACCCTTTCGAAGTTACAAATGTTCACGGTGTCAGTAAAAATGATAACTCCATAACTCTACCGTGTTTTAATGAATTCAACGAGGCCGATAGTATAAAATTATTCGTATACCGTTTTCACAATTACTTTGATGGCCTTATAGGATTAGACTTATTTTCCAAATGGGAGGCTAAAATAGACTTAAAAGATTTTCAATTAGTAACGCGAACTGCTACAAATCCAATTAAAGTATATAATTCACGCAACATCAACTTTTATGAGGATATTATCCCTGCCAAAAGTACTAAATTAGTAAGACTACCTATTAATGCCCCGGATGGCGATGTTTTAGTAAGCGAACAAGTTTTTTGTAATTGTATTATCCATGAGTGCCTTACCACTGTAGCTAATAGTCGTGGATATGTGGAGTTAGAGAATCCAACTCCCAATGACGTAATTTTTTCATTAGATCAGCCAACTTGTGCAGAACTGTTCAATGCTGAGTGCATGCAAGTAAAACAATCGAATCGCGTAGATGACGTATTATCGCGTTTGCGCACGGACCACCTTAATGAAGAGGAAAAAGCTAATCTTTAAACACTTTGCTCTCGCTATGCGGATGTATTTTACATTGACGGGGAACCATTGACTTTCACTAACAAAATAAAACATCGCATAAGAACAACAGATGAAATTCCCGCATATACTAAAAGCTATCGATACCCTTACGTCCATCGGGATGAGGTTAGGGACCAAATTTCAAAAATGCTACAGCAAGGTATAATAAGACCTTCCGATTCTGCATGGAGCTCGCCCATTTGGGTCGTGCCAAAAAAAATTGACGCTTCCGGAAAACAGAAATGGCGTCTCGTAGTTGATTTTCGCAAGTTGAACGAAAAAAACATTGACGACAAATACCCCATACCTAATATCGGTGACGTCCTTGACAAACTAGGAAAGTGCCAATACTTTACGACTTTAGATTTGGCAAGTGGCTTCTACCAAGTGGAGATGGACCCTCAGGACATATCAAAAACCGCATTTAATGTGGAACACGGGCATTTTGAATTCCTTCGAATGCCCATGGGACTAAAAAATTCACCGTCCACCTTTCAACGAGTTATGGACAATGTTTTAAGAGGCCTTCAAAATAGCATATGCCTCGTATATCTCGACGATATCATCGTCTATAGTACCTCTCTTCAAGAACACATGGATAATTTGGAAAAAGTTTTCCAAAGACTTAGGGAGTCCAACTTCAAAATCCAGATGGACAAGTCCGAATTTTTGAAGCTCGAAACTGCCTATCTGGGTCACATTATTAGTAGAGACGGCATAAAGCCGAACCCCGACAAAATTTCCGCAGTCCAAAAATATCCAATCCCAAAGACCCCGAAGGAAATCAAAAAATTTTTAGGCCTTCTAGGTTATTACCGGAAATTTATTTATATGTCAACGCATTTGAAACTTGTAAGACCTTATTAACTAATGACCCTATCCTGCAATACCCAGACTTCAAAAAGGAATTTAATCTCACGACGGACGCTTCAAATGTCGCTATTGGAGCAGTGTTGTCTCAGGGACCAATAGGTTCTGACAAACCCGTCTGTTACGCATCTCGCACACTTAATGAAAGTGAGCTAAATTATAGTACCATCGAGAAAGAGTTACTTGCCATAGTCTGGGCAACAAAGTACTTTAGACCTTATCTTTTTGGTAGGAAGTTTAAGGTACTGACTGACCACAAACCATTACAATGGATGGTGAACTTGAGAGAACCCAACTCACGACTGACCAGATGGCGACTAAGACTTAGCGAATATGACTTTACCGTAGTGTACAAGAAAGGCAAATTTAACACCAATGCTGATGCTCTCTCCCGTGTAGAAATTTATAATGAGGAGACAGATGAGATCAACTCACTGATCGAAAGTATTAAGGATCTCAGGTCAATAATTAACAACCCATCTGAGGCACCACCGCCACCGACAAACTCCTCTACGGACACCGTACATACCAGTAATGAACATCCTATATTAGAAATCCCCATTACAGATGAACCTCTCAATAAATTTCATCGACAGATTCGTTTTACCATAGTTGGCGACATAAAATGCCGTCCGACAGTAACTAAACCTTTTGAAAACCATACACGAATTGAAGTCCAAATCTCACAATCTAACCTAGAGTGCGACATTATCAATGCTATCAAAGAGTATGTCAACCCTAAGGTTAAAACGGCCATATTAATAAATCCACCGTTAGCCATGTATTCAATAGTACCAATTGTACAAGACAAATTTAGAAGTTCTTCATTTAACCTAGTATTAGCTAAAACGGAACTCGAGAATGTTAAAGAATACCTCCGACAACAAGACATTATCCGACACTATCATGACGGTAAGACGAACCACCGTGGGATAAATGAATGTAATCTAGCCCTCTCACGAAAATATTACTGGCCAAAGATGAAAGATCAAATCACCAAATTTATTAATGAGTGTACCATTTGCGGTCAAGCTAAATACGACAGAAATCCAATTAAACCTCAATTCAACATAGTGCCCCCAGCTACAAAACCACTTGAAATCATTCACATGGACCTCTTTACAGTTCAGAACGAAAAATACGTGACTTTCATTGACGTTTTCACGAAATATGGGCAAGCGTATCATTTGCGCGACGGTACCGCTATCAGTATCATACAAGCATTGCTACGTTTTTGTACTCATCATGGACTACCCATGACTATTATCACTGATAATGGCACCGAATTTACAAATCAGCTTTTATCCGAATTTATACGTCTTCATAAGAAAACTCACCACAAAATTCTACCTCACAGTCCAAATGACAATGGTAACATCGAACGATTTCAATCAACGTTATTGGAGCACATTAGAATTCTTAGACTGCAAAATAAAGACGAACCAATAGTCAATCTCATGCAATACGCCATCATAGCATATAATAGTTCTATCCATAGCTTCACTAAGTGTAGACCCTTTGACCTATTGACTGGACATTTTGACCCCAGGGACCCAATCGATATAGACCTGAAAGAGCACATCTTGCAACAATATGCACAGAATCATAGACAACAGATGAAAAAGGTTTATGAAATCATTAACGAATCATCTCTTGCAAACCGCACAGCTTTAATTAATAACAGGAACAAAACCCGCGAGCCCGAGATAGAATATGCCCCACAGCAACAAGTTTTTATTAAAAACCCTTTTGCTAGTCGCCAGAAAGCGGCACCGCGTTACACGCAAGATACAGTACTCGCCGATTTGCCTATACACATATACACTTCAAAAAAACGTGGCCCTATAGCCAAATCGCGGCTGAAACGAGTTCCTAAAGCGAGCCAATTGTTACAGGATCCTGCTGCTACTGACAATCCATGCGACACACCCTCAAGAGATAACACTTGAGACTTTAGCCGATGGACCAGGACTATTACCGTACAGATTAGGACTGACTAGACTAACCACACATTACCACTCATTCATACAGTATATACAACTAACTGACATTGAAGATAAAATAAACTCCGTACAGTTGCAACTTAAGACTTTTAGAACTAGACTTAATAACGAGACTTACATGCTTTACGAATATCAGATTGAATATCTTACTCACAAACTTAGTAAGGTACTACAACAAGTAAAATCTTTGGAACCTGTTAGAGCCAAAAGAGGTCTTCTAGATAGCCTTGGGTCAGTAGTAAAAAGTGTAACTGGCAATTTAGATTATATAGATGCCTTAAAATATGACGAGGCCATTAAAACTTTACAAAATAATGAAAATAAAATAGTCTCAGAATTCAATAACCACATCAGTCTCAGTAAAGAATGGATGTCCCAGCACAGCACTATCTTAGACCAAATGACAAAAAATCTGGAAAAAATTAATGCAACATTAGAACTACTCCTTGAGAAAAATGCTTATACCGATTATAGTTTAATAAAGTTTGCAAAGTTTGCCCAAATTTTAGGAATCATAACCAATAATGTAGAAGATTTAATGTTTGAAATTATCAGGTTAGAAAATATAATGGCTTTTATACGCGCGTCTAGCTCCCACCATTCTATGATCGATATAGAAGTGTTAAGGTCTATGATAGATAGGTTAAAATCGATATACAATCAAGATCAAATCTTAAACTTAGAGTTACGAGAGTATTATAATCTAATAAAACCAGGTTCCTATTTTATTGAGAAAAGAATAGTTATAGTATACAGTTTCCCCATAGTCTCTAAAGACACCTACGATCTATACAAGCTATCCATTGTACCTAATAAGAAACAACTCGCCCTAATTCCTCCCACTCCCTACATAGCAACAAACGAGAAATTATTCGTGTACATGGAGGCTGAATGCCCGAAGTACAGCAGCATCCATCTCTGTGAAAAGAAGACAAGTCATCAGATCCGGACAAAGCCTGATTGTATCCAAGAGCTCATCATCAACCAAGGTCTAGAAGACAACTGCCAATTCACCAAGATTTCACTCTCCAAAGAAGCAGTAGAACAACTGGATGACCAACACTACGTTCTTTCATTGCTCCAGCCGACCAAAGTACAATTAGCCTGCGGCAGAAAAGACTTTAATATTTTACAAGGAAGTTACCTCGTCACCATCCCCATGGATTGCTACTTGCAAACAACGGAATTCACAATCATTAACGACAGCAACGAGATAAAAGGACAGCCACTAAAGTTATCAAAGATCCCTTATAACCAGATGAACCAAACGGTTGATTCCACCCCCATCATTGGCCTCAATTCAGTAAACCTGGAAGAACTTCACAGCATCCAGAACAAAGTATTAATGGAAAGCCCTATTCAGATCGACAAGACTCAGTCAGTTGTCTTATACCATACAACCATACCATTTTACATCATTGTTCTATGCGCAGCCATACTCATCATTACGGTAATAAGTCGCAAATATAAATATTGGAACCTCAGAACAGACGACAAGAAGCAGCATAACTATGAAGATGTGACCAGCGATACCAGGAAGCGAGATGGAGTCCCAGCAATATTTTCTCTCAACATGAGCAAATAGTTGCTGATCTGCGGGTGGAGGTGTTAAATACGGATCCCTAATGCATATCTCCGACGCTGCAATTCCTTCAATTTACGCCGAGTGCATAAAAACTGCATCGATGACATCCGTCCAGCCACGAGCCGCCGACGCAGCGAAATTCGACATTAGCAATTAGTTATTTTTGATACATATTTTTGTCATTCCATATTCTAGCATCGAATAGGTTTCACCAATTTAATTGTAGTAATTTCCTTTAAAATAAATTAGTTTTAAAATAACTTTGGTTTTTTTTCGATCCTCCGTCTGCAGTTTACATAATTCAGGATGCCGCTTTTAGTGCTGTTAACGCATTAACAACATACCAATATAACAACAGGGCAAAACACGTCAAGAAACGGAACAAATGTAAATTGCATGTACAAATACAATTAATAAATTGTAACATGATGTGCCGTTATTTAAAAAATAGTTAGGGTAAACTCAGTTCTCTTGTTATAATGTTGCCATTTATAATTTTAGGCAACAATAAAATACAAGTGTTTGTGTGGTGGCGTCATTATTTTTATATTGTATAAAAGTATAAAAGTGGTTCCGCACACAAACAAAATACGGCCTATTATTGGTTTTGTTTTACCTATGACAAGGAGAGTATGGTGAAGTAGTTCTATTAATATGGTGTAAACGAAACTTATTAGTCTCCTCTGCACCATTGATGGTGCAGGTCAATGGTGCATACGATACAACGTGACAAATTGAAGGAGGTATACCGATTATCCGTAAAAAATACTGACTTGCACCTCTCTTCAAAAGGGGGTTGAAGGGTGATAGTCATAATTTTTTTTTTTTTGCTGTTTGTACGCAAATCGTAACCTGCATACCAAATTTCAGCTTTTTAGAACTTCGAGAAGTAGAGACGACCATAGAGGTTTTAATGAGCGAGTGGGTTCAGTCAGTGTAAAATCTAAACACATACAGTCTTATTCATAAACGTGTCTTAAATTTTAATCAATTGCTAAGCAAATGTTTAGCCAAATTCTTATTCATAAACGTTGTTTAGCGCTAAGAGTTCGCTAACCAATTGATTAGTAGCTGTCAAATTTAAACACCATCGGTAGCTTGTTAAGAGGATGCTAAGAGGCAATATGGCAGTTTTTATTTGAGTCAGCTGATCGATTCATTAGGATTATTGTTTGCCTCGAGGTTATTTTGTTCCTAATATCGAGCTGTGCCTTAGTAAATATGGAATTCGACAATCTTTTACGACCTTTCAGAACGACGCAGAAAAAATTTTAATCATTTTAAACGCCATCGGGAAGTAGACCAAGGAAGACCTACAAAGCTCGTTAACATCCGTTACGAGAATGATTATCTACATTACATTTTCTTCATTCGAAGTACACATGATGAAAGGATTTATAGGGAAAACTCAAACAGGAGTAGGCTCAGTAGGTACCTACTCATGAGGGTTGAAGAGTATGAGTTTGTGAGGAAGATCATAGGAGATAGTTATTATGCAATGTGTTATCCCATGTGCCCTTAATCTTATGACGCCAGTTCTAAGGCCATAAACTATAAGAATAGCCACGCGGCACAAAAATTAAAACAGACATTTTGTAAAAACAATTTATTTTGATATTTAATAAAGTAACATTTTTGTTATAAATTCCCTATTTTTTATTTCCAATATTCTTCTTACAAAGACATGGACTGTGCCATTATTTTCTCATGCCACTCTCATTTCTCATCAATTCCACGTAGCCTCAGCCCTAATGGTCTCCTCCCTCCCCGTCTTTGCGGTTGAATAGGTAGTATTGGTGCTAGGTGCTAATAGTGGCTTTCATAGCAGCAGTCAAACTTGTACCTGTAAACAAGTATAATAATTGTTATTAAAAGACACTGAAACCCTGTTGCATCAGCGATAGGAATTAGGAAGTAATATATAACAGACACAAGTACCTACATACATTTTCCAAAAGAGTATATTCAAGCCAGGGCATGAAAAAAACATAGCTATAATCGGCTACTGATGTTACATCAGTTTTACAATCATTTGGTCAGTTTATAATAGTAAGTGTATATAAATTCAGGGATAAATACCTTTTCCAGTTAACTCCAATTATTGGAGCTAATTATTTTCATTGCTACCATATCAAATACAATGAAATAACGTAATAAATACCTAATTATAATAAAATTAAAATTTTCCGATGTAATTTTTGACATACGTCTGTTAAAGTCACGGCAGATGCAAAAATCGTGGGTTTGACAACTTTATTCTTGAAATTCTGTTTTGTAGTCGACTATTTTGATTATAATCTGTGCTGAATACATAATTTCACCCCTATTCCGTTTCTCTACTAATCACCCGCTAACAAGCGTTTATAAATAAAGAAAAGATAAGCATTGATTTAGAGCTAACCAATTGGTTAGCTAAGCAGTGGCTAACTAATGGTTAGCGAGATTTTTATGAATAAGGCTGATAAAGCTTAGTGTGTTTTACAAGACTGCTTACTTTTTCATTTTGGCTCAGTAGTTTCGGAGATACGGAGGGGAGGGGGAACGGTAAATTTTCATATTATTTCATAAATAACTTCAAAACTGTTTACTTTAAAATTGTACAAAAGATATTCTTCAGACAAGATATTCTCACAAAGATATTCTCACAACAAGCCCTTTCATTTGATACGAGTATGTCACACAGTGCAGTTTGCTAGACTTTTGTTTTAACTTTCTAGTTTTCTCCCCAAAATTGACCCCCATATTCAAAATTCGTTCATTTACTTTATACGACCATGTTTGAGTCACAGTAATCCATATGTTTACCAAAGAACAAAGGCGACGAAATTGTTAATGGAATTAGTAAGCGTCTACTTATGGTACCGTGATAGATAATGACGAAATAATTTACTAAGTTTTATGAAATCAAGATTAAGGCCTATCGAGGCCGGGCAAAAAAATGGTCATTAATGAAAATTCAATTGACTATTTTATTGATGACATAGAATACTCATGGCTATGTTTTTTTTTCTGACTTGACTGGACGTTTAATGTTGCCATGTATTAAGAATCTTGGGCAAGTAACATAAACAGCTTTGATTTTCGTATAGCAATAATATACTTAAGAAATACATTTCTGCGTCAGAATTAAACTTAATCAGTCCAGTAGATTCGGAGCAAATTGGCTGTGACAGACGGGCGGGCAGACAGACAAGTGATTTGACCTATCAGGATTCGGTTTTTCGTTAAGACTTATGGAACCCTAAAAACCATAGTATACAAAAAAGTCGCTTTTAGTGACTGTCTGTGTGACCTGCGGCCGGGGCTGTGGGATTTTGAATCTATTTCGGAAGGCTAACGTGTACCTAGCACCTATACTAGCTACATTATTATTTAACTTAGATACAGGGTGTAAAATGGCCCATCCTATTGCCACTATCTATGCATTCTGGTCATCAAACTTTTACAACAGCAACGACTTTTGGTGTGAAACATCGGTGTTTAAGGGAGCGCGCCGTTGCATGCCAATCCTTGCCAATTCAAAAACATAGTAATGCACGCATAACATTTGCTTTTGGGTGCATGCCACGGTACAGGAGTAAAAGTTAAGTTAAACATTTAAACCTGGTTTTCGTTAAAAAAAAAGTAAAAAAAAAGTACAAGCTACTCTCTGCTTAGTTAAGATATCTCGATGTTTTGACAAGTCGCCGCATCAGTATAACGCTTCGGTGCGAAGCAGGGGTGGGTTGCTAATAGTAAAACTAAAATTAAACTGATTTTGCGCATCCAAATGACTTGCCACATTTAATGGCAATGCTCTTAGCCACTGAACAAGGTAAAAATCAGTACTTGGGTCACGGAAAATGTCAAACAATCGTTTTTTTTAACAGGATATGAGCCCGACGAGGTTGTTATATTAACGCCACTTGAGGGTCTCTGTTGCAGTAGCGGCAGCGGCAGCTCAGCACGCTGAACTAAATTATGCACTAGCATCTTGTACACTTTGTAATATTTTTAGCAACGGATACTTATCCTTGTAAAGGGCGAACCCTATATACCACAAGATCCGTTAAATGAACGCATTTGTCAAGAGTTCTTGCTGAAGCTTTACAAGTACAGCAATAAGTATCTATAGTGTAACATGGATTGAAAGCCCAATCGATTTAGTGGTGAAATGGCATGTGATCGGAACCAACCTTGCATTTCATGACAATCATTATTCACCTCAGATATGAGATGAGAACGCTCATCATTGGCGTCATTAGGTACAATAGGTACCTACACGATTAGAAAAGTATTGTCCCTGATATATCCATTGAAGGCAACTAAAAATAAAGAAAGTTTTTTTTTACTTCTCGAAATCTAAATATATGCAGTAGTTGTGCACGATTACTTTTGATTATATAAATGATTTACAAAATGAGTTACATTTATGTCTACGAGTATACCTAATCCTGTCTCGTAATTGCTACAAAGCCTATATTTTCGCTGACAAAACGGGTTAACAAAGATTAAAATGTACTGAACAACAACTTAGATACATCTTGTGGTAACTGACTAGTTTTATTTAGTTTGTGACGATGTTAAATGTTTCCTAGAATGTAAATAATAACTAGCTTACCGACGAGTCCTCAGCATAGCATACCTCTTTGCTAATATGTGGAAAATGTTGTGGTTATTGCATTGATTTTGTTTTATATACCCTACTGATAAGGGGGTATATTTTATGTACCCATTATGTATTTGTGTGTGTATGTGTTTTTTTTTTAAATATATAATACAAAACGTGATAGCCTGCATGCATCGTGCATCGACACCCTTAAATACACAATATGTCGGCACGTCATTCGAATGTCACGTGCTTTTCAAATGTGTATAAGTACAAACAGACTGTAATTATTTCTAAAGTTTCAGCAATAACGGCAGGATGACTTGTCTACTATGTGAAATGTTTTTAATACATCTATGCCTATCCCTTCAGAATATACAGACAAAGGGTTTATATGAATTACAACTTGTTGTGATCGATGTGATTGCTTTTTAGGGTTCCGGACGTCCTAATGAAAAACAGAACCCTATTAAGATCACTCGTGTGTCCGTCTCTCACAGCCATTTTACTCCGTATCTACAAGAATGATTTAGTTAAAATGTGATACACATATGAATCTTTTTGACCCAAACACGGTCGTATAAAGTAAATAATTTTGAATGTGGGGGTCACTTTAGGGGGGAAAAATAGGAAATTAAAAACAAAAGTTTTGCGAACTGGTCTCAAACATTTTTTCGTATAACTTTACAGAAAACAGTTTTGTAGTTATTTATGAAATTATACGAAAAAACAGACTTGTAATTTCAGCTTTTTAGAACATAAAACTTAGTGTGACACACTAAGTTTTAAAAAAGCTAGACACATAAAACTTAGTGTGACACACTAAGTTTTATGTGTCTAGCTTTTACACTGACTGAACTCACTCGCTCATCAAAACCTCTAGGGTACTTCGCGAAGTTCTAAAAAGCTGAAATTTGGTATGCAGGTTAGGATTTGCATACAAACTCAATTTTAACCTACTTGCAATGTCTTAAAGAAATTTAACCTTTTTATATCTATGTAGTTTGAAAAAGAAACTATAATTCGGTATCTTGAAACTGATCTGTTGATGGAGCCAGGAGGTGGCTGGTGGAACTCTTCAGTGGCTAATAGTAAGCCGCCCGAGTTTGGGATTATATTATTCGTTTTGATGAGTCCAAAATACTGCACTTGGTGTCGAGGGTCTGATGATGAAACCAGGTAGTTTATAGGGGAACTCGTCAGTGGCTATAAGTAAATCCCTCGAGTTTGGTGTCATATGATTTGTTTTGATGACTCCATTATATTGCACTTGATGTCGAGGGTCTGATAATGGAACCAGGAGGTGTGATAGTTGAAATCTTCAGGAGCTGCTAGTAAGCCAGTCGAGTTCAGATTCATATGATTCGTTTTGACGAGTTGAATAGATTGGGGAGGGTCTGATGACGGAGCCAGGTGGTAAATAGTGGATTTCTTCAGTGGCTACTAGTAAACTCGTCGAGTTTGTGCTCATATTATTTGGGTTGGCGAGTCCAATAGATTGGGCTTGGTAACGAGGGTCTGATGATAGTGCCAAGACGTGAGATTAGAATTATTCAGCGGCTCCTAGTAAACCGCTCAAGTCATAACTTCGTTGAATTCAGACTTATCAACTTAATAATTAATATATTAGACTAAAGAGTAAAAATAAAAATACGTGCTTAAAAAACACGCTTTTATAACGCAATAAAATTAATATAAACAACTAATAAATTATTTTTGCAAATTTTTTGTAACCTACATTTTTTTTCGTTGCTATGAAGAAAGTAACTGCTGAAGTGCAAGATATACCTTTTTTACCCGACTATGTTTGGAGTTAGGGTTATGGTTTTAACATGTTTACAGTGTCACCTACCAAAAACATTTCATGTGAAGTAGGTCGTCAAGACTTCTCACTGTTCAAAAGTTATCAGATTTAAAGTACAGCCAAGCCCCTAACTCTAATAACCTTACATATTGGTCAAAATGTAAGGCTTGTCTGTTCCATTTAACTATTGCATGATACAACATTAAAAGACCAGTGACAATTCTTTTTATCATAATCCGACAGGAGTACTACGGTAGCTACGGTTCGTGCTCTGGTTGGAATTAGGATCTTGGCAATTTATTAGATCCGATAACTTTTTAACAATGAAAGCGTTATTTAAGTTTTGGCAACCTTCTTTACACGAAATGTTTTTGGTGGGTAACATCCTCGTACGGAACCCTCTCTACGCGAGTTCACCTCGCACTTGACCGGTTTTTTGTTGTTTATATTTTAGCAGTTATTTTTGATTTTATTTTACTATAACTATTATACAATCATCTGTCTGATTTCAACATAAGTATGTATGGCTATAACTCTATAATTACGCATTTTTAAAACACGCTCAAGGACTTTCAATCTTGTAACAGGTTAAATTGTTACAATAATATGTCAAATTTTTGGAACGGCATTTTACTTACATTATAAGCGGGGTTCTTTATAATGCTTGATACAGGCAGAAGAGGCAGGACAGTGCACAGTGATACAATTAAAAAAAATTGTTATACTTCTTTAAATTAATACGTTTTGCTTTCCTCCATAATTGGTTTTGGAAATGGTAATAACATCCATGTGTGTAACATCAATACGGCACCGATAAACGATTGTTCGTAGGTCTTAGTTTAGAAGGGTTCCATTACTTGATAATTTCCATTATACTTAATAATTTCCCCGTCATAATAACTTCCAACATTGAAATATATGTTTAACTTTTTTATTTCCCAAATTTCAAAATAGTATAAAAGCAACCGGCACCATAAAGTTTTTATCCTCGGTGCTTTCTAGGTCGCAAAATATCACATACAACTGTTTGAATAGTCTAGGACACTTTTTGAAGGACCGTCGCAAACTAAGATCGTTTTTTAATCATTTCTCTAAAAATAAAAATACATTCGCGTTCGTGATGATAGTCAGTTTTCAGGAAATCTTTATGATCGTTACCGATTTTGACTTCAGTTTTTTTCTGCCAAATTAGCCCAACGGGTTTTTCCTAACAACATTCGATTGTGTTTTCATTCAGTTTAAAGTAGACATTGAAAATTAGAGTTTTTTTTTTAAACTAGTTCCGACGTCGAGCTAACGCGACTGAAACAGCTCGCACTATCAAAATTGTGTTTGTTTGTAGAGGTTACGGCTAATGAACGCACCTTGCGTTTATGGTTTAAACGCTTTCGTAATGGAAACTTCGACTTGAAGAATGAACCCCAAGGAAGACCAGCCACTTAGGTAAATCGATATTTGAAACATGCGCTTGAAAAATGGATCCAGATCAGACAAATCACTCATGATTTGAATGATCTGCACCCATTTTTCAAGCAAGACCGCCTCACGCTGCTGACCTGGCCACAACCAGGTAATGGTAGTCCCATTATTTCCGGGATTAGGACAAACGTTAAATAGTAAAAAAGCGTTCCTCACACACAGATGTTGAGTCCAGGACCTCAGAGTTCTACCGCAAAGGTACCTTCCCAATTGACCTTCCCATGAGATAGCAGAAATGTATTGAAAATTAGGTAGGTAAAGGGTAGACTTCGATTATAAAAATGCATTTGCCTCGTTGGTCTAGTGGTCGCAATCGCTACTTCTGAGCATGAGGTCCTGGGTTCGATTCCCAGGTCGGCCAACGTGTTATTGGGTTTTTCTATCTGGAATTTCTCAGTAGCAGCCCGAAGTCTGTATTTGTGCCCGGTAGATGACAATAGGCTCGCCCCCTATTACATGGGACTTAAACACAACTGGCGAAATGTGGGTGTACTATAGGTACACCTCTGCCCAACCCTTCGGGGAAAAAAGGCGTGATGTTATGTTTTGTTATTTTACGTTATAAAAAAACTTGTTTCTGTTACAAAACGGCAATTTCATATTTAAACCCGCAATTTGATATTATTATTCCAAGTACAGCAAACATTACAAATTTAATTAACTAATAAATTAATTAACGTTCCCTTTGTTTGTTTAAATATTGTGCTAGTCGCTAAGTGTTACATTATAATAATTGGTATGATGTGAAGCACTGTTTGTGAATGGAAAGGGTGTCTTCTTTCTGTTATATTTTAAAATAATAACTGCGTGTTTTTAATATAATCGCTATAAGTTGTCTTTCAAGTGAATGCATAGAGAGAGCAGAGATGGCCCAATGGTAACGGCCGTGACTTACGAGTTGTTGGTCGTAGGTTCAAACCCTGACAGGTGTTTCACATTGTAAAAAAAAACATAAAAAAGTAACTGTCGCTACTACGAAATCTTGCTACGCGTCTACGACGCTACGAGATGCGTAGAGGCGAGTCTACTTAAAAGCTAGTAACTGCCGAAACGTGAGTACGTAGCATCCAAATATTCATATCGAAAAACAAACAATGAAAATGTTCCATGTGATTTATTAAAGTAACCTTACTAAAGATATTTTGAGGTCGAATCCTGAAAACACGTAGAACCGCATAGCGGAAATTTATCCTCACCAAACGACGGTTCCCACTTTGCGTGTATACTGTATGTATAATAAGACCGGGTAAATGACAATTTGAATTTCAAAAGTAGGTAGATAAGTTAAGCTCCGCGTGACTTGCGCATTTCACACCGTTCTTCGCGAGCTTGCCGGCGTTCACGTTGACGTGTATCAGTATTCTTCTGTGCGCCGTGGGGGTTGGTCGTGTTGCGCCGGGAAATTACGACCCTGACGTAGTAGTACGCGACCGTTCATTATATAACCGAGTGCTGTTTGTTTTGTGAGCCAGCCCTATTGTGAACAACGGATGTATTGAACTTTATAAAGGTAATTTTCTTTGAAGTATTATTGTTGAATTACTGCAGTTGGTTGACAGTAGTATTTATATAATAATATTTTAATGGTTTCGGTAATAAATTATCCAAAGTTTTATGACTGCTATTAAACATTTTCAATAGTCGTTGATCCGTCTTGATGAGTGTTTTAGTGTGTGTTAGGTTGTAACGTAGAAGGCGGGGTTTTGAGGTCTCGTAAATACTGCAGAGGGACCTTTTCCGAGTGTAAACGTCGTACCAAGGGATGATGACGTGTGGCAGTTAATTTAATCAGGTATCTTGTGAGTGGTAAATAAATAATGTTGTAGTTGGAGCTTTGTCTGTGTTGTAAGGTAATTCAAATTATGTAGACGTAATCGCCCGTTAGTTTAGTAAAATAGTGTTTCCAGTTTTTAATGCGTCAAATTATAAGACAAGAGTTCATTCACGTAATACAATTATTGCAGCGTATAAAAGGCATTATAAATATAAGAGATATTATACAAATTATCCAAATTTTGTTAACCTTACAAGAATCTTAAACAAATCACATTTTAATAAAAACTGATTTACCTTGTTATGCATTTCAACATCTGTCTTGTGCCTTCGGCGTCACGAAAACAGATTCGAGCCAAATCCGGTGTGCTATCGAATAGAACGAATTCAATAATATTTACATTTCCCACGACACAAGAGAGACTCGCAATGTTGTACGAAATAGAAACACTCGCAGGAGTAACCTTTTTCTTTATTAACAATAAAATATAGACAAATATTCAGTTTTTTTTTTTGTTCAAGAAACTCTGCTATATATACGAGAGATGTTTGCTTGTTGATGGTTGGTTTCAATTTGTTTCTTCCTTTTCGTTGGCTTTAAACTTATGTGCACAAATGCATAACTTAGGTACTATAAGTATTGTTGCATCAAAACTTATCACCTTTTAAACATTACCTTTACCCTACGCAATGGAAAACTACCTACGGTGTACACTTTAACGATCCGCTCAACAGAAAGAACCCTGCGATTTCGATACGTTGGTTCACCGAAAAAAATTGTAAGGGGAACGATCGCATGGATTGTAACAAGAGCGGGAATCGGTAGCGGATAAAAATATGCTTATTTTGACAGAATGGGCAAATTGGTATAATATCGGTAACAGTGTCAATATAAAGCTGTAGTTTTTGTGGACAAGATTTCTGTAGAAATAAGCTGCTAGGTGCATCAATTGTTAGGAAATCTCTGATTAAAAATAATTGTATTGCTTCATAACTTGCATTGTGGGGATTGTTGAATCACAATACAAGATTGAAAACATTGTTCATCATGGAAGTGAGATAAAATGAATTTATTCTTGATTGATAAGATTTCCCCAAAAACAGCCGTTTGCTCTACCGATACGAGACATAAAATTTATCACGGCGTGTATGAATTTTCTTTTTACATTAAAAAAAGTCGAAGAGAGGTGGTTGTGTTGTGGTGATACCCAGTGGGAACGAAGTTCCTTTCACTGAATATTATGTATTAAATATCAGGCACAATAAAAAAAACAACGTTTGAAAGTAACTGAAAAGAAAACAAAAGATACACATACTAAAGCAAAATGGTGTCGTGACGGTCAAAATGTTACACTTTTTTCGGTCTTTATATAATTTGCCAAGTGTGCCAGGACTCCGTGAGATACGGAACTTCGTTTCAATAATTTATCAAAATCATTGTTTTTCTTGGAAATGAGGTGGGATATGAGACGCGAAAATTATTCATACAATCCTTGACAAACTTTCGCCGAAAACACACACCGCGCTTTATTGACGCGTTAAAAAATACATTTCGACTTGTGGGAATTTTCTTTTTCTCATTATAACACAATATCAAAATGAATGTTTTTGTAGGAATATGAAACATGAAAATGATGGTAGAGAATGGTGGAACATGAAACATGAAAATGATCTGTAATCCTTGACAAGATTTCACCGAAAACACACCGGGTGGCCCCACCGCAATAAAATTCATTCCGAAGTGTGTGAATTTTCTTTTACATTAACATGTATGCCACATCTTTGAGCACGTCTTATGCAACATTGGCATACATTAATGCCGTAAAGTTACTAAAATGGAGACGTTTGAAGGTCACGGACGAATCAGAGCATTTCTCGAACAGTTCATAACTTATTCTGTGTTAAAGGAATCGATAGAGCCGGAGTAGTTTGTGATTATAATATTAAACCTTTTTGAATTTTATAATGTCACAAAAAGAAAACGAATACGATTGTATTTTAGGTTGAAGCCTAAGAACCAATATAGCTCTCTTAACATAGACATATTTTTACGTCGTATTCACATATTTTCTTCACGTAAGCAAATACATGTATGTAACCATTCATGAAAAGGAGAAACCTGAGAATTACTTGCTTGTTCTCCTCCGCTTTAATCAATACTTTAGAACGGTTAACAGACTTTTTGTGAAACTGACAAACTCTATTCTTGATCATTCAAAAGGGGGTAGGTACATGTTAAAGATTTTTTAAACGAATGCTTGAATTTGGCTTTTGATTCTGATAATTCGTTTGGAAAAGATCCAATACACCGTATTTTTATTTAAAATAAACTTGCACAAAGCCTGCAAAGCTGTCTCCTCAGCTTTGATAGACAACTTAATTTAAATTTTAAAATAAATTCGTGTTCTCTGTCTGACATACACTTACCCTATTTTAATAATTAAATACACGTATTTTTTTAGTTCCAAACTGTGATTAATTATTTAGTGTTGTAGCTACGGTCAGATACAAAAGTCAATTAAATCATAATTATTGCCGACATTATTAGGTAATATCTAACAGTGACAGATTTAATGTACTTCTGTTGCCGGCCGTGCCTATAGAAAATTATTTTATACAAGCCGTGCGACTGAAGGGGTTTCCCATCGGAAAAAAAATCGATCTTTCATTCAAAATTACATGTCGTTTAGGTTGATAATTTTCAAAAATCAGTCTTCGGGCTCACTTTTGCTATTGAAGGAACTCTAGTTCAAAATTTCATGATTTCAGACTCAGCCAGGCTGTAATGATGGTCAATATTGTATTATGTATATGTTGTAGTTGTTTATTATCCCTTAATAAAAATAAAATAAAATAATCATTAACAGGCACTTTTGAATTGTCAAAGAGTCGGTCAGTTAGTCAACAAGTTGAAGCTAGTGGCCTATTCCAAAATGTAGATCTCTATGGAGAAGAACGGGCAAGTAAGTCCAAGGAAACACTTTTAAATCAAGATATTACATAATCCTGGGTACATTATTCTTGTTGCTCCTAGTAAGAACAATTTAAAACAATAAAATGAAGAAACAAATCGAAATACATATAACTTTAAAAATACCTCTCACGTACCTACCGTCAATCCCCATAGGTTCCATTAATTTGACAATAAGATGATAAATTAATTAAACATTCTTATTAACTTAACTCTTTGATCTTCCTTCCAAGTTCTAAACTTACGAGACGTTCACTCGGTGTTTACTCTCAAGAGAGTTACCAGTTGCATCATCTATTATATTCCCAGTTCCTGTCTGACAACCGCACTTCCAACGCAAATTGGATTTCCCAGTATTAAGCTATTAGGTAGTGAACGGTGTACTGTATTCAGCTGTCTGTTATAATCCTTTAGTTGGCTATTACGATGGTCATAAGATCTCCGTGTAATGCTACTGAGCAATTTGCTTTTGACACGTTTCGAGAATGTAAGCTATCAATGTTGATTACAGAATATCTGCATTCGTAGTGTGACCACTTCTATCTTAACACTACGAAGAGGAGACAAAATAATCTGTTACAAAACTCATTCTTTTTAACATCGCGCGGTAAAAATCTTTCTATAATCTGTCCTTTTGTCTTCCGTTTCTTTTGTTTCTATAGCCATGCTACAACTCGGCGAATTAACATGGCACATGGCTCTAATGACGTTTGTTTATTGTTTTAAAATGATACCATACTTTGACCTAGTTCCTAAACATTGGCTATTAATATTATTAATATTTAAAAACCAAATAAAATATCTCTAATAATTCCGAGCCAGGTGCCATGTTAACTTGCCCGAGTTGTACAGATGCTGGTCTTTATTACTTTTCATATCTTGCAATATCCTCCGCAAGTGCTCATGGGTAATTGTCCTTCTCAACGTTCATCGTTCATTATGTGGATTGAGGATCGCTTGCCACCACCGGTTGAGGCATTTGGTGCAAATGCCTCTCTGAAATATGAATGTTTGCTTAATCCTTTCAAAAGTCTCAAATAAGTCTAAAAGTCTTCACCTCAAACCGGCTTATTTAAAATAAAAAAAACGAGTACCTCACAAAATCACAAACCGTTCGAAATATTCCTACGTAAAATATATTTTGATCTAGCAACAAGCGAAAAATTATTTTGACGTGAAATTCAATTATTTCTTCATTCATTTGAGTGCTTCCCCGAATGCTGTTTTGAATCACATGAATGTGTAATAGGCTATTAGCCTGTTTTAGCCTATTAAGTATGTTACATTCGCCATATTTGTTTTAGTCGGCTACAATGTATTCAAATGGGCGTCGTTTGTGAAATGTTAGGTGCTGCGTTATTAATTTATGGAATGATATAATTTTAATTGTTTTAGATTGATGAGTGAGAGAGTTTCATCATTGGACGCTCTGATTGAGTTAAATTATTGTTAAAAATATGATGCGTGGTTTATTATAGACTGAAATTTCTGGTTTTAACATAAAATATATCCTATCACAATCGGCAATAATGTATAGCTTCTCTTAAGTGGAACAGTGTTCAAAAACGAATCAGTAGTTCCAAGGAATACCCCAACATATACAAATTCACAAATTTTAACATTTTATATTCATAATATTAGTACCCATCTAGATAGATAGTGGTAGTAATTAAACCAGAATAGAAAATTGACAAGACACGACTGGTCATATTTCTTTCGTACATAAATAAAACTAGTGCTCAAACAAAACCTTTTTACTTACCGTTGAGCTTTTTATTGTCTAGCTCTACGGTAAATAAAAACATTTAGAAATCTCAAAATACTACATACGCATTTTTCAAATTAAATAAACTTCAAAATGCACCTCATTGTTTGTTATAAACATAACATCACGCCTGTAATCCCAGAAAGGTTAGGTAGAGGTGTATCTATAGTACACCCACATTTCGCCAGTTATGCATATGTCCCATGGGGGCGAGCCTATTGCCATCAACCGGGCACAAATCCAAAATCCGGGCTGCTACTGAGAAATTCTAGATAGAAAAACTCAATAAGGGAACTTAATCCTGACTTTGTACATTTCGTAGTATTTTACCCAAAAAAATATTATTGTTCGATCCAAAATTTACTACGTGTTTCAAAAACACACATTAAGCCCAGCTGCATTCATTCAGGGGTACGGCACCATATGGTAATGCCATGATTAACATATTTTAATATTAACATAAAAGGTTGCACATTGTGTTCTGCCCGAAATTACATAATTGGCATATTTGAAATATTCAAAGGCCTGCCACAAGCGCGGAGTAGCCACGTTTTTAACCACATACCTAAATAAAGTTAAAATTTGGCTCTTTGGATAGTCGAGTTAATTTTACATGTGAATGAACTTCAAATTGAGGGTTTTCTGTATAAAGTTCTAATGTTTTTGTTGTCTTCCTATGTCCATGTAGCACAGAGTTGGAAAAATGTCTTTAAAATCTACTGAGCTTCAAGCAATGGCTTATGACCTTACCTTTAACATTTTGGTTTTCAACAGGTGGAATCTCCGTAATATTTTTAACAATAAAGTTTTTTTTATTATTATTATAACTACTCTATTCTTTTCAGTAACAGTTATTCTTAGTAGTGTAACCATGAAAAAAAAAACAAGTGCTTCTCGGACCACGTACAATGAATTTATCACAAGAACACACTTAACATTGTAGTTTTAAAACATGTTCTCCAAAAAATCGATTTATGTCACAGTCAATTCTCCAACTGCAAATGTAAGTTTGTAATCGCAAAATAAAGTTTTTGTTTTAACTACAAATTAGCGATTTTGTGACTTTTTTCCTTTTTTATTGCGTTGACTTAAAAGCTTGAGTTTTTTAAGAGCTTTAAGGCACCGTGGACCTATGTATTTGACATTAATTTTAACATAGACCTCATCGCGTTCCTGCGAAAAAGGGTCTTGACAGACTGACATACAAACAGACATACGAACAACGATGTAATCCTATAAGGGTCCCGTTTTTTCCTTTTAATGTATGAAACGCTAAAAAACTGATTAAATTTTACGAAAAATATCGCATACCGCTTACGGTATACTGGTAGGTATAAGAATTATTGAAAATTAATTTCCATCATATCATAATTTAGCTAAATTTTGGCATTTTGAATAATATTACCGATTTAATATAAATTGTACGAGTAACATAGCCCCAAGGTATATCAGAAAGAGAGTACAAGAGAAATGTATAATAACTGGGCTAAGTGGGTAACCTAGTCGTAACTTGTGCCTCTAGGCAAGTTATATTTACTGTATGAAATATAATGGTTACATTTGTACTTGAGAGTCGGTCGTTTTTTTTTTTTTTTTATTAATTTTATGCCACATGAGCTGAGGGTGTATAAAGGATAAGGTGGATCAACTGTCTACTACTCCCTCCCGACCCTGAGCTGCCGCTGAGTCTGTAGCTTTAAATTCGTCCCTAATTAATATCAATCCTGATCCAGCTAGTCCCTTGCTGCCCTCTTCCAGCGACGCCCTAAGCCGAGGTCCGTACCCCACAGGGGGTGCCCTTAGCGTTGTCGCTTAGTTTTAGTTAGTATTTAAGTTTAAGTCCTGGCTGGAGGCCTTAATTTATTAGGGCAACCACAGGCAAGTCCGTCTAAGCAGACGACAGCCTCATAGGTTGACCTGCGAGATGCCATTTATAAAAAAAAAACTGTCTACTACTTTAAGGATTAAGCCATTAAATTAACGTAGATATTGTAAGAACGTTAGTCAAAGTCAAAGTCAAAGCATTTATTTCGAATAGGCACTAAAAGACACTATTGAACGTCAACATTTACATTTAAATATAACTGATTGAAGGCGCCGCCCCTTCCAAAAGGTAGTTTTGTGTGGAGAAGAAGGGGCAAGAAACTCCACGGTTGCTCTTTTAAAATGTTTAACAATATTTTTGTACAATTAATTATATTTTTATATGTGAAGACGGTGCTCCCAGAATAAAAATACTATACCACAAATAGGTAAAATAATTTAAACTATGCAAAGACAGATAAATCAATCACGTGAGGTACATGGTGCCCACATATTTGCAAACCTTACGAAAGTCTATGATTTTCCTAAAATATTAAATAGGAATAAGTCAGTATGTGACTACAGTAAAAATAACCAATTATACAATTCAATAAGCACCTAGTATGATTTTGCCTAGCCTCTAGATTGTCCCATGGAGCAGGACCAGCATGTTTCCAAGCATTCTTATCTAGGATATAATCCTCTAATTTGTAATATGCTTGTTTACAAAGTGTACTTTTTACATGAGTTTTATACTTTCTTTCATTTAACTGCAATATATCACAAAGTATTTTGTTTTAACATTTAACACAGTACCCCATAAAAGATGTATGTACTTTAGATAGTCTTTAAAATTGTTGATCTATTTTATTTTAGTTCTAGTGTTAATATTATGTCTATCACTTATTTTATAAAAAAGATGCTAATTATTTCTTACATACATAATATTTTCATAAATGAACTGGCAAGGTTGAAATGAAAATCATTGTGTTAATTTTCTTATGTAGATTCGCGGTGACGTAGATTGTAAATGGCTGTGACAGTTCTCTTTTGCAAAATAAAAATGGATTCAATGTCAGCAGCCCGACGACCCCACAGTAAAATGCCGTATGACATAATGCTGTGGAGGTAGCTAAAATAAACCAAACGCGCGGTTTCTACGTCTGTTAACTGTCTTATCTTTCTAACAGCATACGCGACCAAGCATAGTCGCCCCGTAATGACAGTTACATTTTATTTTTCTGTTATTTCGATTTGTTCTAAGTTAATCTTTTTAGGCTTCCAAGACTTGAAAGCAAAGATCGTCTCTATTTTTAACCTACGACCACACATGTAATAATAACATGATTTTCCTTCTTATATATTCCGTTACAAAAAAGAAAATATTTTTTTTCGAATTCCACATTATTTTTCCATGTCCCGTACAAATTGAAATGACGTTTACGTAGGAACAGGACTTAGAGAGTTATGTGACGTAAAATTGCGGCGGCAGAAAAGGGTTAAAGATTTATTTCTGCTTTGTGGTTTAGGCCAAAGCTGACGAGTCTGAATTTATGTTGTCAACCACACGTTTGATAAACTTGATTTTTTCGGCTTCCTGAAACATTTAACACAGTACCTGAACGGTTTGTTTTTACGAAGAAGAATTTGGCAAGACTGGGGTTATTTGTTTTGCGCAGTTACCAGGCGCGAAAGTTGTTTACATATATTTGTTATTCAAAAAACTTACCACAAATAACAACATTTGAAGCGTATTTTTTGTGGTAATATAACATAACAAAACCAGTATTTCCCAAAGGGTTAATCAGAGATGTTCACCCACATTTATTTAAGCAAAACATATGACAAAATTCTTTTGCTCTAAATCGTCTCTATTAGTGCTGTGCTATGTTCTTATTATACTTTTTACTTCCCGACATTTTAAACCAGAGACGATAGTATTCTTTAAAAAAAAAACTGTTCAGGAAAAAATAAAAATCTGATTGTAAATAGGTTTAAAGAATCTTTATTTCTCATATGAACATTATACAGTTCACTTAAATGAGACTTAACTTTTAACATACACTTGGGAGCAAATAAATCGAGCCACTTCCTTTTTCACGCATTATGGTTATTATTTTTGGTATTATGGAACGCATCGATTCGAAACATATATCGCCTAAAAGGGTATTTAATAACCTTTACAATGAGGGTAGTTAGTTGTCAAAATTTCATTTTAATTAAAGTTTAAAGGGTAGAATAAAATTATCGCATTTAATTTGCTTATGACATTTTTATTGTACTCTGTTAAGAAAAGATTAAATTTGAGGTTTTTGTTAATCATACCCATATTACTTGTTATTGTTGTCTTTATCTGTGTCTGTGTAATCAAAATAACCTGATAAAATGGATACTACACCGACGGAAGCTGCCCAAGTTGTAGCTTTACTTGAGGTTGGACACGAACAACGTGAAGTGGCACGCAGACTTCATTTGAGTCGTTCAAAGGTACAGCGGGTATACCGCAGGTATCTGGAGACTGGTGCTTTTGTTCGGCGACCTGGAACTGGCCGACCACGGGCAACAACAGAACGTGACGACCGCTTTATTGCAACCAATTCGTTGCGCGACCGTGGACTTAATGCTGTTCAGCTACAGCAAGCGTTACGTGACGTTACTGTAGCTCATCGCCGATCTCGCTTGGAGTTTGCTCGAGAACACATTAATTGGACGTTAGAAGACTGGAGGTCAGTTTTGTTTTCTGACGAGTCAAGAATCTGTCTTTTTAGCAATGACGGGAGAAACCGAGTGTATAGACGTCCTGGTGAAAGATTTGCCCAATGTTGCATTCGAGAAACTGTGAGTTTTGGTGGTGGTTCTTGTATGGTGTGGGGAGGAATTTCTCTAGACGGAAAAACGGAACTTGTCTTCGTCGACCCCGCCAACGATGGCAGTGGTAGACGTGGATTAACAGCTGACCGATACATAACTGACATTCTTGAAGACCACGTAATGCCGTATGCTGGTTTTGTCGGAGAAAATTTCTTGTTTATGCATGACAATGCGAGACCTCATACCGCGCAGATCGTTACGGAATACTTGTCTGCGATCGGGATTCAACAAATGGTATGGCCAGCACGAAGTCCCGATTTGAACCCGATCGAACACCTATGGGACGAGCTAAAACGGAGAGTCCGAGCCAGGGTTCCCGCTGTTTCATCCATTCCCAAGCTTAAAGTCGCTGTGCTTGAAGAGTGGGAGAACATACCACAATATGTCATCGTAACTCTGATCAGATCGATGACTAATAGGCTACAAGAATGCATCAGGGCACGGGGGGGTAATACCAGTTATTAAGAATATTTTTTTTGCAATAATTTTGTTTTTTATTGTTTTTATGGACTGTTTTAGCCCTACAAAATTTTCTATCAAAATTACCATTTTTCTTGCAGAGCCAATAATTTATCATTCAATAAGGTTATTATTCAATAATTTACCCTCATTGTTAAGGTTATTAACTTAACTTTTGTGCGATATATAGTTCGAATTGATACGTTCCATATTCCCAAAAATATTTACCATTTTACGTGAAAAAAGGTAGTGGCTCGATTTATTTGCTCCCAAGTGTATATATAATCGTCGTCTAATGACAAAGCATTCAGATGTAGAATAAGTAAAACTATAATAACAACGTACGAGAACAACAGCTGACAAAGCAAAAGTGTAGTACTCGTAACATATAAAACAAGTTAATACAGCTGGCCAGTATGACACCAAGGTACCCGCATAAGACCTGATTTTTCACTTTGTGGGGAACACTAACAAACGATTATTAAGAAGCGAACTACTTTGTGAATGTGTTGATGTGTGCTAGTATAGTGCGTGCACGTGTTTGTTTGCTTGTGTGCAACAAGTATAGTCTCGGTGAGCGCTGATTTTTTGTAATTGAGATTTCATCATTTTGATTATCTTATGCGTTCTGGTAATGTGTTCTTGTTTTGTATTATATAAGTGTAGTTTATATGTAAGTATTTTGTATTGTGTTTTCAGGGTATTTATGTAGAAATTGCTTTTTGCATAATATAATCCTTTAGTTTCATTTTGTAAAGATTAATACTTTTGCACTCTTTGATTTCATTTGGCAGTTTATTAAATAATTGGACCCCTTCATATAAAAAGTTCTTTCTTCCATATTTTACTGTTCTAGGAAATCGTATAACCACTTCGTTTCTATTTCTTAGGTTATGTGTGTATGACTTTTTTGTATGTTTAATGTTGGTTCGTGTAGCGTTATCTAAACCTTTTTTACTAATATGCAAGTATTGTAGTTCTATAGTTGACGGAGATTGAAAAGTTTTTTTTTTTCATATAGTTGTTTAGTAGGTGTTAGGAAGTCATAACAATATAACCGTTTTATAATTTTGTTTTGGGTCCTCTGTATGTAATTGAGGTTAGTCTTGGATGCTGATCCCCAAATCTCAATCAGGTGTTCTAGATTAAGTTTAAATAATGAGTTGTAGATAGTGCGTTTTATTTTAGGTGGTAAGCAATTTCCCATTTTGCGAAGCGCTCCTAGAAAGTGACACAAGTTTGGCTATAACCTGCCCAATATAGGGTTTCCAGGACAGTTTGTCATCTAATAGTAGACCAAGATACTGTTCTGTACTGGACGGCTTGATAGGTAGGTTATTAATAATCAAAGGGGCGTGGGGTGGAATATTTTTGTTTTTAGCTGCAAATATCATGTGAGATGTTTTCGAAGTATTAATAGTAAGTAAGTTATCTTATTAAATTTAAGTCGTTTTGCGCCTCACTAGTGATATCATGTATGGATTGAACGAAGTAGAATAGACTAGTATCATCTGCGTAAGATATCGTGTTAGCCCTATTTGATTGACGTTGTTTACATAAGTTAGGAATAAAGGTGGTCCTAGAATAGATACTTGTGGAACTCCACTTGTAATTTCTTGAGCTTTACTCTTATAGTTAACCATTTTAACAATTTGACATTTGTTTGATAAATAGGATTCGAATAAGTTGTATGCTGTTCCAGTGATACCTAAGTTAATTAGTTTTTGTAATAGTTTTGCATGAGAAACGTATAAATATGCCTAAGCCTATATTTGTTTTATCTAGATTTGTTTTTATATTCGTTACTAGGTCAATGGTCGCTGACAAGGTGTTTGATTTTGATCTGAAACCATACTGTTGGCCTATAAGGAAGCTTTTCTCATTTATGTATTCTATTAAGCGGTTGTATATAACTTTCTCAAAGATTTTAGATATCACAAGAAGCACAGAAATTGGCCTATAATTGCTCGGGTCCGTTTTCGTACCCGGCTTGAAGATAGCAGAAACTTTGGCCACCTTCAGGCTATCAGGGAAAGTACCATGTTCAAGACATTTAATAACGCAACTAACTAAGGGTGAAATCATAACATTTTTAATACATTTTTATGCTTTTGTGCTAATTTAATCCACACCTGTGCTAGTATCAGCATCCAAATTATCGATAAGTTTAGGAATTTCCTCGATTGTAAAAGGTCTAAATTGAGTAAGCGTTTTTGTGTGTTCATGTCCGTCTTTGTACATAAGTGTCTTACCTGCATTTAAATGGTATCCCATTAGCCAGCTCTGTACCGATAGTGGCGAAATAAACATTCAGTAAAACACAGATTTTTTCGCCCTCTGTTACACTTTGTGAATTTTCTATTAGCTTTGGAGACAAAATATTTGTTTTAGTCTTATTCATAGCTAAAGAATTAATAGTTTTCCACATCTTCTTCGGATTTGCAACATCTTTGAAATTTGTTGTAGTAGTACTTGTTTTTATTATTATTTATATTCGAAATTACTTTATTTCGTTCCGTTAAAAACTTTATTTTCAAGATAATATTTGCTTCTTCAGTTTTTAACTGTTGCCATATGGTATTTCTGTATTCGATCATCTCAATAACTTCTTTGTTAATCCAGTCATCCTTTGGTAAGTTTATTATTTTTGATTTTTTCTTCTTGTTTTGTAGTATGTGTGACGTAGCAAAGGCTTCCAGACATTCGTAATTATCATCTATGCCTATGCATGAGGCTTTGCTAATAGTTTTGCATAAGTTTTCATAGTCTATTGCCCAATATTGTAACTTTTGTTTAATTTTTGGCTTGTAATTAAACATTTCCAGATAAATCTGTTTATGATCAGACATAGCAGACTCTAGAATAACAAAATGGGAGGACTGTTTTTGTAGGTCTGTTGCAACATGATCTAAGATGGTGCTTGTTGTTTGTGTTTGTCTGGTGGAGTATTTCTTATCTATTTTATTTAATATTTCGTAGCCACTTTCTTTGAGTTCTGATAGATATTGACTGACACATGTGTTGGGATTCAGAGGTCTAATTTAAAATCACAAAACACGTTCGTTCTCTTTCTAGCCTCCAGTTGCAAGGTATATCTTTCTAGAAACTCTTTAATATTCGAATGGCCTGGTTTGTATATTTGGGAAGATATATCCATAGGTAGTGGTTGCCATCCTTGTAGGTTTAGGTTAGGACTTCTGTTACATTAAACAGAATATCTTCGTGAATGTAGATAGATACGCCCCCTCGCTATCATGTTTATTATTGTAAATATGTTTGTAGTAAGGTAGATCGTATAATTTTGCATCCTGGTCTGATGTTATCCATGTATGTCTCAGTTAGAATTACGACATGTATTGTAGAAGGTATTGCTTTAAGGATGCACTGTAGTTCTTTAAGTTTTCCTGGAGTGCGGAGACTTCTTACATTAACATAGAAGGTTTTGAGGAATGATGACTTTGAGGGCAAATCTTTATACTTGTGAATTCTTTGGTATGTAATATTTCCTGGGCTAACATTACAGGAACAACTGGTGTTGGCCTCGGTTAGTTTTTTGAGTTGATTTTGGTCGTAGTAGGTACTCCTTTGATATATTTAATTATTAGATTTGTTTCCCCTTTTTGCTCACGCTCTTTGAGCTCAGTTTGGAGATTTTGTAGATAAGTCCTTTGAGCTGGTGTTTGGTCCGAATATATTTTATAGTCCTATGCAGGTTCGAGCGATTCTTTAGTAAATATTTTGGTGTATCAAGAGAATCAAATACAATTTTTACAGGGCGGGGTTTATCTGCATTACATTTGCCCAATCTTGTAGATATTAAGGGCTTAGGACAATCGTATTAGGCTTGTGTTAGGATCTTGTGAACTTCTTCAATGTCGCAATTGTTGCCTGTGGAGAGATCGTGGACAGCTTGCTCATTCAGTCCCACCAATATTATGTTCTTGTCTCTTTGAAGTCTACCTTGCATTTCAAAAAAAAACTCATGCTGTGCTCCAAAATTTAATTGGGGTTTTCGGTTTTCACTTTTAAGTTGATGTAGCTGTCTTCAATTGCCATAATTTTACTTTGAGTAATTTTATGTTCGCCTGTAATACTTTCCACGGATTTATGCTGTTTCTTATATTTTTCTGTTAGGTAATCAGTTGTTAATTTCAGATCTTGAATATCTAATTTCGTTCCGTATTTGTGTAATATTTTCAACTTGTTCGTTCATCGCTTCCTTTATACAGCCCATTATTTCGCTACGAAATTGGGCTAAATCTCTTTTGTAATCTTATTCCAGGGTGTGTGGTCTTCTCTTTCTTGAGTCTTCGTTAACTCGACCTTCATCATCCTCAAAATTGAAGAAATTAGAGGTGGATCGACCACTCACACTCCCGCCAAACATTTGTGTCTTTGTTGGAGTTCGCGGTAAATTCATACTACCTAGTTCTCGAACTACGCTCACAGAACCGGTTACAGCTTCTTATCTTTCTCGATCGTAGTCAAACTGTTTGTGTGATTAATGTAGTCTTTTTAAAATACACTTTATTTTTTGCAGCACAAAAGTTGATTTAGTATATATAGCTTTAGCTCATTTTATACTTTAACGATATTTATTTAGTAAGTTTTAAACACGCGACCGCACACTGCGACGCTTCGACGAACACGTAAATGATGATACAATGTCTTTTGTTTTAAGATTTAATGCTGCGTACTATCTGCAAGTTCATTGTATCTCACTCTAGATGTTAATCTGGTTATTTATCGTTTCTGTCTACTACAATGAATCAGAATTTATATTCTGAGATTTAAGTCTGTTATTTTTAGAAATCTATTTATAACTTTAAATGTATAGTGTGTGGGCTTATATTAAAACTGATTATAAAAGAAGAAAAAAAAAAAAAAAGATAAGAAGCTGCTTCGTTGGTCTAGTGTTCGCAAGTGCTACTTCTGAGCATGAGGTCCTGCATGTCAACTCTGTAAAAATCTCATTGTGAAGACTTGCGTGGAGTGAGCTGTCAGTGTCATACGGGCTTGGTCAATCACTAGCACTAGTAGCACTGACAGCCACGCTCACTTCACCTTAGTTTTCACGGTGAGATGGTTACAGAACAGCACTAGCACTACTGGGTTCGATTCCTGGGGCGGATTTGGATTTGGAATTTCTCAGTAGTAGCCCGGAGTTTTGATAGTGGCCGGTTGATGGCAATAGGCTCGACCTATAACATGGGACTTAAACATAACTGGCGAAATGTGGGTGTACTATAGGTACACCTCTGCCAAACCCTTTGGAATAACGAGTCGTAAAGTTATGTTATGTTAAGTGTAAAACAAGAGATATTTTCATTCTTGTTACTATCTAGGGATTAAAAATATTATCTTAAACCAAATAAAACAGGATGTCCCGTAAGTCGACGTCAAGCCGGACTAGAGTGATATGTCAAAAAAAAAAGTTAAAACCTTTTCTATGCATTTTATAAATTAAGTGGATTTAGAAAAATACGAGAAACTCTACTGCCTGTGACGGTCTTTTAACTCCTGCGAGCCTATTACGAACTTTTAAAAAACCAGGAAAGTTCCAGGCAATTCATTTCACGGGCTGGTTAAATTTCGTATTATGACATTCCTAGTTCTGAGCGACTTCACGCTGGGTAGTTTGTCTATGGCTGGCTTGTAATTCTCTGACGTAAAGTTCAGAAACCCAATTCTATATTTATAGGGAAGTTACGGTTTTGTTTAAATCACGTATCTCATGATAAAAATAATAAATACCATATATTAAACTTGTTAGTCTAGTATAGTAGGTGAAAATATGAACGCAATTTATATTGTGCTATTCTAGATTATAATAATTTATATCATATTTCCTGTTTGCAAATTGTAACGCGAGGTTTCCGAACGTATTCCACTTGAAGGTCAGCGGGGAATTCGACAACTTCAATGAAAGTATTGTTTGACAAACATTAGATAATAACAATAACATTATGAAAGAACACTATCGTATTATTTATTTATTTATTTATATATACTTTATTGTACACCACAAAATTACATAACAAAAAAAAATATCATACTAAAAACATACAATGGGCGGCCTTATCGCTTTCTGCGATCTCTTCCAGGCAACCTTAGAATGGACAGTGATTTGTCTGGACATAAAATGGGGCTGTCAGTGGTGCAAGAAATAAATATACATTAAACTAAAACAGATACACAGATATATACATATTAACATATCCTAAGGAATAGATACATAAATACATACATAAATGCGAAATATAAGAAACGTAAATAAATGATAATTACAGTTTACGAAAGCAAGATCACAACGACAAGTAATGATCCTTCACGAGTCTTTTAAACGCAAATAACGACTGCGCGTTTTATTTCGACAGGCAGTGCATTCCACAGACGAACGGCCTGGACAGTAAAAGATTTGTCGAGGAAAATTGTGGAGTGCTTAGGCATTTTAAGCTTTAAGTTATCCGATGATCTTAAAAATTTCGTATGGGAGTCGCAAAGAAACTGGAAACGTTTCTTGAGATAGTTGGGAGTGGAAGGGGAAAAGAGCACATTATACACCAGGGAAAGAATGTGAGCATTACGGCGAAGGCGAATTGGTAACCACTTGAGCTTCACACGAAATTCAGAAACATGGTCATATTTGCGCAAGCCAAATATAAATCGTAAACAAAAAATTTGAAGCCGCTCAAGTTTATCGAGTTGGTCTTGGGTAAGGTTAAGATAGCTGGCATCAGCATAGTCAAGGATGGGTAAAAGAAGCGATTGTACAAGCGCAATCTTGGTAGCAGTCGGCAGAAAATTACGCAATCTCTTCAAAGATGCAGCGGATGCAAATAGCTTGCGGCTAACTTCCTGTAGCTGGGCAGTCCAAGAGAAGTTCTTATCAATGAAAATCCCTAAGTTTTTAACTTTCTCACTGAGGGGAACAACTGAGTTGTCAAATGAAACTTGAGGAAGAGTCGTCCAGTCGATCCTTGAGACCGTCCTTGAACTGCCTACTACCACAACCCGCGTCTTTATGGTGTTAACCATAAGCCCGTATCTCTTAGCCCAGTCGCATATTCGGGCTAGATCATGATTAATCGTTACGAAAGCCTCGGATAGATTTCCGAGAGGAGCTCGCGAGTAAATTTGTAGATCATCAGCATAAAGATGGTAGGGAGAAATTAGTTCGTCGGAGATGGAGTTAATAAAAACTGCGAAAAGTAAAGGGGATAGAACACCACCCTGAGGTACACCGGCAGAAGTATTACACCAGGAAGACAAGGTCTCTCCAATGCAAATTCGTTGCCGCCGACCGAACAGGTAACTACGAAACCAGTCAATTACCGATGGAGATATGTCAAGAGAGCAAAGAATGCCAAGCAAAACATCAAAATCAACAGTATTAACCGTTCAAGGACTTTGGATAGGAATGGTAAGACGGATATTGGACGGTATTCAGAAAAGGATGTTGGATTAGACTTTTTAGGTAAAGGAATTATTTGAGCATCTTTCCATGAGCATGGAAAGACACCACTAGATGCAGAAAAATTTAGGATGTGACTAATGGCAGTAAGGATAAGATCTAACACAGGGACTAACATATTACGGCTGAGACAGTCACTTCCTACTGCATTGGAAGTAATCGAAAGTATGCTCTTCTTAACATCACATGCGGAGAACTGACCAAAAACAAATGGGGAATAACTGGGAGTCGGAAGAGAAGAAAGATAATTTAGTGTATTAAGTTTAATAGTCCTATCAAAATTGGACGAAGCAGTAAAATGATTATTCATTGCATCAATGTCTATGTCTTTTGGGATTGTCTCTTGTCGAGTTTTACCGACCCCCAATGACCTAAGAAATTTCCAAACTTTGGATGCGTCCCCATTTTGGACCGAAGTATGAATGTGGTGGCGATTTGCATTCCTACACACCTTATTGCAATGATTATGAATAGAGAGGTATCGTTCCCTGTTAGCGTCATTAGCCCTACGCTTATATTTAGACTTAGCCAAAACTTTTTTGTGCATAAGCGTTTTAATCTCAGTTGTAATCCACGGCGCCGGCAAATGTCTAACCTTAACTGCTCGAACAGGTGCGTGATGATCGTAAAGCTCGATCATTTTATTCGTAAAAATATTAACTTGCTCATCAACTGATAGAGAGGCATACAGAGCAGTCCACAGTCCAGTCGATATTGCTGGCATCCTTGCAAAGATTGTCCACATTCATTTCACCAAAATTGCGTTGCATGAGAATCTTAGCTTTAGCCTTAGGTGGGCGAATTTTGTATGACAGAAAGATTAGGTCATGATAGGAAAAGGCATCGGCTGAACATTGGCCATGCTTAGCTACGTGATCAAGGGAAGAGACAAAAATTAAGTCAAGAAGGGAAGGAGTAGAGTTAGGAAAATGGTGAGTGGCACTCAGAGTCAGAATGGACAGATTACTAGAAGCTATAATGTTATTCAGAGAAGAAGAGCGATGGTCTTTTTTCAGAAGACAAGTATTAAAGTCACCCATGACTATACTATGACTGTAAGAAGGTACCAGTATTTCTAAAAGATTTTCAAAAGACGAAAAGAAATTAACACGTAAAGAGGGACAATAATAGACGCCAAGAAGTAATTTTGAATGGCTTAGTTCGACTTCAAGGAAGAGATGCTCACCAGCATTTGATGGCGGTGGCTGCGTTGACACATTGACAATAGAGTAGGGAATATGTGTGCGGAGATATATGGCAACACCTCCACCAGCACCAACCGACCGGTCGTTTCTCATAAGTTGAAAGCCGGGAAGAGAGTAACTCGTTGAAGGGAGACAAGGTTTTAGCCATGACTCCGAAATAAGAATAGCATGTACGTTCTTACAGTCAAAGCTTGCCAGCATATCGTGGAAATGAGCCGGAATGCTCTGAGCGTTAATATGTATAACGTTAAAATTCTTAGGAACATTCAAGGACAATCTTAGGAGAATTGTTTGTTTAATGGATGGATCCATTTCAAGATTTACGGAGTACGAGTATAAACAAAAAGATGGCGAAAGTGTTATTGAGTATTTCAATTAATATTCATGTTTTTAACATGATATAATATTAACACAATGTAAGTTTTATTTTAATATAAATATTTATTTTAATAATAGTGGATGAGCGTTCTCGCCCTCGCCTCGTCGGCCCGTGGCCTAACTTATGTTCAGCTGGAAAGATTGTTGGAGTTTTTATATTCCTACCAAGAAAATGTTGGCTGGGACATTGAATGAGAGCCTATATCACCAGTGGGGCGTTGGTAGGAGCCAGTAGCATACTATGATAATGCAACCAAAACCTAAAATGAGAATAATGATTAGTTAAAACTTTACGTAAAGTTCATACTTAATAAAAACAACTACCCTAGTCTTCACGGATAAATCCGTGGATTTTGTAAGCCCGTTATGGGTTAAAGGTGAACACCAAAAGGAAAGGCCGTTTTTAGGATTTCAATAATACGTTTATTATCCTTTTATTTATTTAGTGGGAAGTGTATTTTACTATTCTTAGCCTTGCGTGCGATCACACGTCTCATGACATGTGAGGCCTCAGCTGCTCACAAAGATTCAGTCCCAAGTCGTGAACTGCACATCATCCATGTCGAACGCATTAGATTGGCCACGAAGTCGTCTCCTTTTATTAGTTGATTCACAAGTTTTCCGAGAAGAATCACTTTCCAGGAACTCAAACAGTTCATTTTCGTCACACATGATTATATTTTTTAATGTTATACAGAAAACACTCCAATAATTTCCAAATAAACCCTAAACAATTTAAATAAAAGCTCCTCTGAAGCAGCGTAAACTGAATGGATTGTGAGGTTACTTTTTGACAGTTCTAATACGGAACGAAATGTCAAACGAACGTTCGTAATACGGTATTGCCAGGCAATATTCGGCCAGAAGTCGGCCAGGGTCGACAAACTGCTCAGCTGGACGTGCACGGACGGCACGCAACCAAATTACAAACGTCGGTTTCACTCATAGAATTCAGAAAATTTTGGCTCCAGTTAGACTGCGCTTTTTAGTCAGCATTCCGATCGGGCCGCAACTTCCCTAATGAAATTTTAACTAACTCGAAATGTAATCTGATTTGTATACGGCTTTATTTTGTGCGCTGATGAAAAAGGAAAATGAGGAGTGTATTCATTCCTTCCGTATTTATTAGTAAGTAATTAATCCACTCAAGTTTGAGTTTTGAATGATTCGATACTGTGTGAATTTGATTATGTTGGTACGTACAGTAAGCGTTCAAAAGTGCATAGGCACGTTAAGAGTCGTATTGCTGTGAACTCACGGTACGACTGTATGTGTTTAAACTACACACTACACAAAGATCGCAGTTTTGCAAGGCACACACTGACGTAAAGTCGTGCATACGCTTCGACCTACACGAAACAAAAATATATTTCCGTCGCTTTCGTTAGACACGCATCATGCTCAGAGAAGGTCGTAAGTGAAACCGAAGCGTCAATCTATTGCTTTGTGAGATTGCCTATGGACTTATGAGCTACTGTACCTACTTGCCATATTGGGAATGTAAATATGATTCGAATGTGTAAAAAGGTTTGATTACCGTTCCTTTTTATAATGTTGGTATATGATTTCCATATTTTATGAATTGATGAATGTGAGGGATTGCTTCTTTTTGAGTCTTTTTACCCGTTTCTTCGTCTATTATGGTGATTGGTATTTATGATGTACGGTTTAGGGACCTTACACCTTGAGTTGATGCTGATTGATATACTGATTACTGATTGATAGATATTTATTGATGAAAGGATGATTGCAGTATACAAACCTATTAAGCATAAATTGTACTTAGCAATGTTCCGACTGTTGGCAAACAGGCCTCCTCTATATGAGTGGGAGTGGGCCATAAACCACCTCGCGGGCCCAGTGCAGGTTGGTGGATTTCACATGTCTTCGATTTTTTGGTGATGATGATGATATTTTCCTTCACCGTTTTGAAAGCAGTGGTGATGGATTGATTTACACAAATTAAAGCGCTTGTCTGGGCTCGAACATTCGACCTAAAACTCGTAAGTCGGGGTCATTACCACTGGCCAGGCTCAATGGCCCAATTTATCATAGGACTGGCAAAATGTGGGTGTAGTAAACCCTTACCGTCAGTTCCTTTATTTTGATGTTGGAAATAAAGTAGGTACCATAAAACTTTGTTTCCCGTTGATAGAAATATAATACCTTGAGCTTTACACAATAGAGTTTAAAATAGACTAAACTATAATAGCTCGCAGCGTGGGCGAGTTAAAAGCGTAACCCAGTAAGCAAACAATTCTGCAGGTCCAATGGGTTTCGTCAACTTAGAAATGTGGGTTTGAATGTCCTCGAAGAGCTTGCTAGATGTTGACCAAAACTATTGTCAATCTTAGTATTAGTTTAGATACAGTTACTTTTCTATGCGTTAAGTTGTCGCTCGGACCCAAAAAGGAAGCTAGTTACCTATTTCAAAGCGTAGTAGTTCTTATGCAGATGAACGGCCAAGCAACTCCAAGGAACGACTCTTGTAAATAAAAATATTGTTACGTAACGACTGTCCAACAACTTTTTCTTCTTCTGAACATGTCGCTGGACAGCTAAATGGTTTTGGACAAGAATTCTGTTGCGAGTTTGGCGCTTTTAGTAGCGTCCATCAATGCCTGTAGCGTGCAGACAACTGTCTAACTGTTGACTTACCAATCAGTTATTTCTTCGTCAACCAGTAACCGTAAAAATGTCTGTCTATTTCCTGTCCATGATCCTTCTCTTGCTATTTTGCTATATATAATGCTATGTATTAACAACCTACAACAATCAAAAGACGCTTCGGAAAAATAGATAACTTTTTCGCCTTTACAACCAAGCCGTATTAACCAAAAGCAAAACTACTAGTATAAGGAAGCCGTATTATTAACCAAAAAAAAACTATAAGGAAGCAGATTACCATTATCTCCTGTCTAAAACATTGTATAAAATAAAACGGCCCTTAAAGACGTCGATGCGACGTGGCCCACCCTAGTAATGGTTCTAATTTAACGTCTGTGGCACACCAAATACATCCCCAATTTTACAATTACCTTTTTGCTACATCAACAGAAAGGGTTACCCGTTGGCCCGACCGCTAGGAAAGTTTCCGCCAACTTGACATTTATAGCCAAAACCTTTTCGGTATTTTTGGGATTGCCTTCTTTGTAAAAAAGAGCAAGTTCAAGTTGTTGATTGATCGTAGAGTTTTATACTTTATGTTCAGCTTTTGTTTAACTAGGAGGGTGAATGATTTTAGCTGGGATATTTAGTTTTGTTTTATGTGTTTGTATTTTATTTTCATAGTGGGCTGATCTTGGATAAGGCGCAAGACAGTAAAGGGTGTTGAGAATAGAGGGGAGGAGAGGAGCCAGACCAAGAGACATAAACTCGCTGGGCAGCATGTGGTGAGCTGTTGGGCAGTAGCGATCCAACGGACCCTATCTCGTGTTTTGGCGCAACCTGGGAGAGGCCAGCAGTGGACTGCTTTTGGCTGCATTGATTGATTTATTTATTTAGGACAGCAAAGAAAGGCGCAACGAAAAAGAAGCCTATGTGACTTATATGCCAGCAGTAATTAAAGTCTAGCTATGGAAGATGATGTAACCAAAAACTTTATATAAGGTGGTCTGTGTCCCACCAGTGGGAACATTTTAGGCTGATTATAATAGTGGTTTTTCATTAAATAGTGCTACAGAATCACTTATGAATTCAGAAGCGTGGTATTAATTTTAAAGGCAGTCGTATATTATTCTTCAGCTAATAATAACTCCTTATCTACATGTGTCAAGCGAGCTTATTAATGTCATCACTTCCGTGTTATGTGATAGGTACATGTAACTGGTTCATTACGGATATAATTTTAGCTGTTACGTTACTAATACGATTCAGGATCATTAATTTGACTCCCGGGACAGAAGTTTTGCTTCTAAATTTGCAGTGCTTCTTTTGGCAAAAAGATCAAAAATAAATCTACTCGCTCTACCCTAAGTAACTGGAATTCATGGAAGGTCTTTGCCTTGCAGTGAGATGATTCAAGGTGACAACAGGTGTGACAAGGTGTAAAATTACAAAGTCCACGTTCGCACGGACGTAAAATATGCCGTTAGGACTTTTTACCGCACCGAATCTTCAACGCACTGCTTAGCGCCGAGAGTTGAAATCCAACAGTGTGTTTTTGCGACGCGATCTCAATTCTCGGTTCACGTGGTCTTATGCTGTAGGAACTCGAAGATGAGGCACAAGGCCAATAATAATAATAATAACTATAAATATACCTACTAGAGATTTAGCATCTGCATCATATTTGCAAAAGCCAAATGATTCATATCAGTGTACCACAAGGTACATATTCCAACACCATATCTTCTGTAGTCCGTCAAAACAATTTCCAGCAACAGCTATTCGAATAAGCACGTTATCCGTCTTACTCACCTACGTATCGATTTTGATGACAACCGTCCCTGCAGGAATAGCCTGTATATTCGTATATTCGAGATATTCCAATTTATTATCGGTTCCCAATGGAACTCTGACGGTTCCAGATTTTCGAATACAAAAATACGGAAAATTGTTTCGAGTTAGGTAGCGAGGTGCATGAAGTTGGAAGTTGGTTGGTTGGTTCCATTGAACTGCATTATATTTCATAACTATTGTATTGAAGCATTACGAGAATTGTAGCAGCCAAATATTTCGATGTAGGTTTTGATAAATTTGTCAATGTAACTGAATTCATTTATGAAAATATCTCTTTGTACTGCTTTAAAAATTGATTATGAATTGCAATAATATTACTGAATTAGGCGCTTGACAGTTTTTGGGTTATAAACATTTGGTAAGTTTCCAAAAGCTTATACATAAAATTAAATGTTCAGAGTTACTATACTAATTATTGCAATTAATATTTTAGTGCGCGTCAGAGCGATATTTCATAATTTCATTCAGTACATAATGTTGTCAAATTAATCAAAACAGTGGAATATTTGACTGTTATTTGTGACGTTGCCGACTTCTGAATTCACCCTAATGAAGTGAAAGAATAGAAAGGAGATGGTATAAAAAAATTTAAAATTTATTTTCTGAAATGATCATATACTGTGACATGGACATTTCAGAATAGCAGCGATACAATATTGTGCTAAAACAACACTTTTAACATGGTATATCTTTTATTTAATCACCTATGAGCACCCCTACCTACGTGTTTTTGGCTATTTTTCTAAAACTTCTAACATGTAGCGAAAAGGAAAATTAAATGGAATTCCGGGGATAATCTCATTTGTGCTTTCCCTGGAAACCCTTTCAAAGGACATACACGTAAGAAAAGTGACGTCTTGATAGAAAATTCAACGACGAGAAATGCCACGCAGTAATCTTTTTACATACTTATCGGAAACCTGTGTGTTTTGTGGTCATGGCTTTCACGTCTCAATCAGGCTAAGTATCCTGCGAATTAATATCTGATAGATATTAAATACTTATTCTCAAATAGCGTTTTCGCCCTAATCGACGTCGGAAATTATCTTACAGGGACGTAGTACCGGGACTTTCTCCTAACTTTGTCCTTTGTTATGTTCTACCTTTGTGACAAATTTTATCCAAATCCGTTCGGCCGTTAAGACGTTAAAGAAAACAGACAGACTAAATAGAGAGACAGGCCGACAGACAGAATTACTTCCGTATATATTATATTATAGTATGGAGTATTGTAACTTCAGGTGTATTTTCCCTATGTTCACATAACACAATGTATATTGAATGTTGTGTCAACATTCACAGCATGAATGAAGATGTTTCGAACAGTATACCGTGGGCCTTGTATCATCTTACTAATTAATAACAAATCAGTTGCCAAATATGAGTTACGTTGTTATTTATATACTCAAACATAATTTTCAATTAAAAGCTGCGGATGAAAGCCTTCCTACGCCTTGACTTACTAACTCCCACATATTCTTCTACATAGATAGCTCACAAAATTACTTGCGAGTGCAATGAACTTTAATAGTGCCATTTCGTCCCATTGTACCTTATGCACCATTGGCCTGCACCATCAATGGTGCAGAGGTGACTAATTAGTTTCGTTTGCACCATTAATGGTTCAAATGAAACTGCGTTGATAGTATGGTCTCATCTGCACCATTGAGAACGGTGCAAACGAAATCGCATTGATACTCGTAGTATGGTCTCTATGCACCATTGAGACGACACTATACTTAGGTACTATCAATGCGGTTGTAGGTAGTTCCTCAGAGTATTTCCTCTTTGCATGTTCGAATATTATTTATGTGTTGGAAAGGTAACTAGGTATTTTGTTTTAATTCTGTCTTTTTATGTCAATTATTGTAAAATTGGAGCTTAGACTATAGAGAACAAATTACAATGAGCGAAACTAATTTAACTTTTGATGCACAGAGTCGAGGAACACTTTTATTTTTCGAAGGGTATCAATACCATTTTCACACACAGTACAAAAAATTTAATAGCATATGGTGGTGTAGACAAAAAAAAAACAAATGTACAGGAACGAATACCATTACAGAGATGCGTACGAGTATGTAGCATTTATGATATAGAAAATATGTATACACTTGTGGGTAAAACCGGGGTTTGCACGGGTTGCACGGGTCGCAGGGTTATTTTTATTTTTACAAGCTTATTATTACCAGAATTACGGAAGTAGGCATTTATTTTTTTAGGATGAATCGAAGGTTGTGAAAAAACGTGAGCATTCCAATAACTGAATGCTTGATGAAAACAAAAAAGTCGTAAGCCATTTGATTAGTTCGAGTATAGATACTGTGACAACTTCATAAGAAACAGTACCTGCCATATATAAAAAGACCGTGGCCACTTTAAAGAAATGGGTCTAAACTTAACAAAACTACCACGGTACGAAAGTTATAAATCGGGTGCTTAAAGACGACGGATAAATAAAAAACCAGGAGTTAAAAAGTCAGCTTATAGTGTCAGATCTGTCCGGCCAGTGCTCGACCGCTGGCTCGGGAGAAGGCACGGCTCCCTGTCGTTTCGGGCGGCGCAGGTGCTCTCGGGGCATGGTTGCTTCGGGAAGTACCTGTATCGCATAAACAGGGAGCCGGACGCCCGGTGTCACCACTGCGTCGACTGCCGGGAGGACACGGCGTGGCACACGCTGGCAGAGTGTGCCGCTTGGGAGGAGCCGCGCCGTGCCCTCATAACTGAAGTAGGCAATGACCTGTCGCTGCCGGCCGTCGTGAACGCGATGGTCGGCGGCGCAGAGTCCTGGGACGCAGTGGTCTCCTTTTGCGAAACGGTCATCTCGCAGAAGGAGGCTGCGGAAAGGGAGAGAGAGATCTCGACTCTCGACCCGGCCCGCAGCAGACGCACCGGGCGTCGGAGGAGGGCGGACAACGCCCTCTTCCGGCCCCCCTAAATGGGTCCAGGGGCGACGGATTCGGGGACATCCGTCGCCCCCCAACATCAGGACCCGAGAAGGCGGCGCGCGTAGTGTTCCGCGTGCGCTGCTCACAGACGTTGCGGGGGGAGTACACCTCACTCCCCCCGCCCGAGACGGGGCCCGCGCAAGCGGGCCGGCACCAGCCGGGGTTGTGGAATAATAATGTGTTCCCGCGACCCCGGCGTAGGTGTGAGATGGAACACCGGGGTGGTTTTTAGTCAGTAAGAGTCTGACAGACCCCTCCGCCCGCCCCAGGGCGGAGGACATCCGTGAGGATTTTCCACCCCGGGAACAAAAAAAAAAAAAAAAAAAAATTGTGTCAGATCTGAAGTCAAAATTGGTAACGATCTTAAAGATTTGGCTGACTATAATAACGAACGCGAACGTATTTTAATTTTTACTTCGGAAGAAGCTAGAGAGTTTCCTTTATCAAAGCATCATGGATGTTATTACCATTTCCAAAACCAATTATGGAGGAAAGCAAAACGTCTTAACTTAAAGAAGTATAACAAAATTAGTAAAATTGTATCACTATGCACTGTCCTGCCTCTTCTGCCCGTAGCAATTATTGATCATGGATGGATTTACATAGTTTCGGAAAATGATGTTGTAGAAGGAGATGATATTATGCAAAAAATATAGGAAAAAAGATTTTGGATGCCCAAGAAAACACTGTGGTGTTGTTTCGGTGAGCGGCATCGTTTAATAACTGCTTCAAAAGAAGACAACCGACTGTAAATAAATGCTTAGCTGTCCTTAAGCAGGATGCCGCTATTAATGCTGTTAACGCATTATCAACATACCCCTATAACAACAGAGCAAAACACGTCAAGAAACGTCATCAAAATATATTTAATGTGCAAATACAATTAATTAATGGCGACATTGATGTGCCGTTATTTTTATAAAAGTTATAGTAAACTCAGTGTTCTTGATATGAAGTTGTAATTTTTAATTTTAGGCAACAATAAAATCTAAGTGTTTGTGTTTTTGTTTTGTTTGGTTTTTTTCACAATTAAGAAGTTGTGGAATTTATTTGTGAAACATATTATTGGTGCTATTTGGTTGTTTATTTGTATTAAAAAGTGGTTCCGTACACAAACAAATTACGGCCTCCTGTGGATTTTTATTTACCTATGTCCATGAAAGTATGGTGAAGTGGTTCTATTAATATTAATGGTGCAAACGAAACTAATTAGTTTCCTCTGCACCATTGACGGTGCAAGTCAATGGTGCATAAGGTACAACGGGCATTTCGTTAGCCTCTGTCGATATTAAAGCACGTTAAGTCACGTCATCCGAAGTCAAATTGATTCAGAAAACATTAAAAAACTGATGGAAACGCTCGCTGAGTCACGAATTACAGTGATTCTGAAAGCTGATTGTATGCTTTTACCGGTGTAATTTATAAAACCTAGTATTAAGTGATCGTAGGTAAATTGTTAATTTGGTGGGAAACGCGAAAAGGAAAATCGTTTTTCTTATACCTAGTCGAATAAAAGGCTACCGAATTAGCAACGTCATTTAAATAAGCAACAAACAACACATTATCTAAAATAGTCAAAGGAGGGGAAGCCCTCTAATTACCTTACTTAAATTATCCTACACTTTCTGCTAAAACCTCCGACAAAGACGGCGTAAAGCCAACCACGGTTACCTCATTAACGCATACGTTAACGTTCCTCGCTCATAGATAGGTCTGCTTGCCGGTGTCAAAAACGAAACTCATAGTCCATTGTTGCTTACGGGCTCCGATTAACTGGCTTGATTTATTATTAAACGGGTCTTCGTCGACCTTTTGGTAGGTATTTAGAAATGGCTGTAATGCACAAAATATTTAGGTTTGCTTTTAACCGTGTGATCGCCGTCCTGGTTAATTCTGTTTGCACGTTAATAGTTAAGAGTAAGTTCCTTAATTCTTTAGCCTGTTCAGATAAAGCTGCTAAGTAAACGGCTCTTGGAATGATTTCTGGGAATATCTAGGTGATTTTGGGAAGGTTGAAGGCCCACCGTTTGTATGTTTGCCCCTTATTGTTTGACGGTAATGTTGAAGGTTCATAGTGATAGGACTATGTATGAGCGGCCTTTCTGCTGAACTGTAAAGGATATACTACCTAATGTGTTTTTGAAATACTGCTACATTTTGTAGTGGTTTTCTTGTTTCATTTTATGTTAGTTTTTGCATGAAAATCTGGTTCGTATTTACCCGTATTATAAGGTATGTGTATACTTGGGTTGTTAGTTATTATTTCAGAATAAATAAGATACCTTGGTTGGTAGAGTGGGTGGATAAGTGGGTGGGTTGTAGGTACTTATCGCTTTTTTATACCTATCAATACTTTTCAGTTGAAAAGCATTTCTTTGACAAAATAAATTAGGACGTCCTTTTGTAAAGTTACTTTTGTCTTTATGAATTTCTTTTGATATTTTAAACACCGTTCATATACTGGATGAATGTGGCATAGACGCAAAAACTATTACATTGAATTCCCCCCAGAGCATCTTTATCGGTTATTAAAAAAAACAAACCGCTTGTGTATGCACTAGCTGTTTCTTTCAAAACAAGGAGGAGGTTCTCAATTCGGTAGCATTTTTATTCGAGTTTTTTTTAAATTGTCTGTATACTTGTCGAGTGGTCCCATATAAATTTGGTCAAGTTCTGATGAGTGGTTTTTTAGTAAACTTCAACAAAACGTATTTATTAATATCTAATTAAAAATGTCTACTCTGGGGGTATCTATAATCTTGTTCTGTATTCATAGTAACAGTTTGTACGTTGATGTCACTTCCACCATGTTTATAATTTCACATAGCATAACTTCACGCCCGGTTTTCTTCGAATGGTTAAGCAGAGGTGTACCTATAGTACACACACGTTTCGCCAGTTTCACACGCCTCACTTCTTTATTAGTCGTCATCTCGCAATAAAACAATATATTACTGTTTATTTGGCAGAATGACCCTTTTCAAATCAAATCAAATCAAAATATATTATTTCACATAAACCTACATGGGCACTTATGAAACGTCAGAATCTAGGTGCACGGTTCCAATTGGTCGTTTCATATGGAGAAGAGCTGGCAAGAAACTCCATGGTTACTCTTTTAAAAATTTTTTTTTGTTCTGGAACATACCTGGGAACCATCTGGTTACGGAGATATTGAACATCAAAACTACAACTTTTACTGCCATGTTTACGAAACCCCCCTGTACCGTTGCATGCACCCATAAACACAATGCTTTCGTGTGTTCCCTCAAACAAATTTTCACACGAAAAATAAAAGTCGTTTCCCAGCAATCATTTGTATGCAGAGTTACTTAGTTTAATGTGCAGAATGCGGCTGACGGTTATGTGGTGGGTCGTTTTACAACCTGGATATTTGGTAAACGGATCAAAGTACTCAAATCGTAGGAGATTTTGGCTAACTACGAGGGCTTATCACCCCAACTTTAACACTATAATATTCAAGGTGCTTAAGAGACCTTCAAGATGACTATTCTACTTCGTAGGAGGCACCACAGGTATCGTTAACGATAATGAGGTCCGAAGGATAGGTGACGGGTTAGAAACTTTACTCGAAAGGTAACCTTAGACTGTTTAATTAATAAGTGTTACTTCGTTTGGGTATAAGGGTTTTCTATAAATATGATACATGTATGTTGGATGGTTCAGCTACATTTAAGGGTTCTATAATTAGTTGGAGGTACAAAAGTGAGATATTTTTAGGTAATTAAGAATTACTGAAGAAATTGGTTTATGAAGCGAATGTCATATTTTAAAATAAAACATTAAAGCCAAGACAGTGTTTTCGAATAAACGCAGTTCCAGGATATCTTAATTCGCCCTGGGATCTGGAGGCAAAACCCCTCGCGCACGTATGGAAGTGGCGCGAGGAGGCAAAACGCCGGGATGTAACTCCGCTGCCGCGAGAAATCACGGTAGAGCGGACAGAGCTCCGGCGGGATCTCATGGCGATATGGAGGGTGCCATTGTCGCAACCCATAAATTAATAAGGGCACGCCATAATTGCGGCGATAAGTACCCTCTTTGAGAAGTGGTTGGATAGGCGCCACGGCGTCTTCACCTTCCGCCTGACACAAGTCCTCACCGGACACGGTTGTTTCGGGAGGTTCTTGTTTCGCATAAGGCGGGAGGAAACGCCCGGGGATCCTCCGGGCGATCTACACAATAGTGACATTGTGTAGATCGCCCGGAGGACAGGGTAGAGCATACGGTGGAGGTCTGACCAGCTTGGGTGGTGCCCCGCCGTGTCCTCGCGGTGGCGATTGGCGGCGGCTCTCGCGTCCGGTTCTGGCCAGGGGCGGAGCGAGAGGGAATGGAAAGCCGTCACTTCCTTCTGCGAAGCAGTAATGCTCGCGAAGGAGGAAGTGGAGCGCGTGAGATAGAGAGCCTTGCGCCCTCACGCCCCTCTTAGTAGTCGCAGGAGACGCCCTGGGCGTGGGAATCGCCTGCAGATTCCCGGCCACCGTAGGCGCGGGCTTGCGGACGGCGAGCAATGGGTAACGTCCGGTAAGGACCAGGCCCGGGTCGACGGCGTGTCGTGTTTCACGCGCGCCTCAAAGAGATGTCAGCACTAAATGACGGAGTCCGATAGGGCCGACGCCTCAGGGTCGCGGGAAATTCTAAAGAGAAACCGTGGCCCTGGCACAGGCAATTGAAGGAACACGGGTGGGTTGTAGTCAGTAAAAGTCTGACACGCCCTCCCGCTCCTCCCAGGGCGGGAGAAGTTATTTCATTATTTCCCACCCGAAAAAAAGGATATCTAAATTAAACCTTTATAATACATAACATAACATCACGCCGTGTTTCCCCGAAGGGTTGGGCAGAGGTGTACCTATAGTAAACTCACATTTCGCCAGTTATTTTTAAGTCCCATGTAATAGGGGGCGTGCCTATTGCCATCTACCGGGCACAAATCCAAACTTCGGGCTGCTACTGAGAAATTCCAGATAGAAAAACCCAATAACACGTTGCCCGACCTAGGAATCGAACCCAGGACCTCATGCTCAGCAGTAGCGATTGCGACCACTAGACCTTTATACTTGTAGTATTATTTTGTTGTACCATGTGTCTCAACCTCAACGCGGTCGAATCGAGTCATTCAGCCGTATAACTTTTGGCGGCGTTCGGCGAATGATTTTCTATGACAGCCATATTTTCTGTTGTTATGATTCAGAAAAAGGTTATTTTTCCGGTAAAATAAAATAACAGAGTGGTCATAAACAAACAATTGAGTATAGTTAGTATCGTTGTAAATAGATTTAATTTTACTGTTGCATTTATCAAATATAATATTTTTAACCACGTTCAAAAAGATTTCAAAGGGAAAATAAATTCTCAGCGCACTTTCATAAGTGCATCAAACTTTAAAAGTGATCAAATACTTTATTAATAAATTGTTAAAACATGGCAAGTATGAAATGAAACATAAGACTGTGTTCTAGATGCTATTATTTTATTTACTAATACAGTAGCTGGTGGAGCTTTAGACCATGTTCGCACGGACGTAAAAATGTCGCGGCAGTATATTTTCGCGCACTGGATCTTCAACGCACTGCTTAGCGCCGAAGGATGAAAATCCAACAGTGTGTATTTGCTCGGTTCAACACCGAGAGTTGAAATTGTTAATTAGGATCAAATTTTGAATAACTAAATAATAACCTCCGTAGGGGAGGTACGCTAAAAAAAGATTATTCAAAATTCAATGGGGAGAATTATTTTTTTCTCGTCTATCGGTGTGGGGTGTCGTTGGAAAGATCGTTTTGCGGGTGAGTGAAAACCATTTTTCGATTCAGGGTCCGTTTGCAAAATGTTAAGCTTTAGAAAATAATTGTACTTGGTGTCCCTACCCCCTGCCAGCAAAATTGTTGTTTTTGGATATGAAAAAAAAAACACGGCAGTAGTATATAATTATAACGAAGTTAAAAGGAAAACTATCACAGCTATTTAGGCTTTATAAGTAAACGAGTAATTGTCGATCAACTCTCATTTGCAGTTGGCATGTATTTTTAAATAAAGGTATCGCGAAAATTTTCGTTGGACCCGTTGCATCAGCACTTTGTATTCAAGTTCACTAAACGAATAATAAAGAGTGAGTTTAAAATTCCTGTCTTTAAACCTTCTTGTCTGCCTCATAACGAGTATAGATTTACTCTAATTACTTAAGACATTTGTGTGGAAATCGGTTGTCATGGTATGAGACGCGCAGGAATGAGAAAAATGTCGTAAGAAAAGTTTTGAGAACTAATTGGCATAAAAAAAGAAACGAGGCGCCGACCCCAATGAACTAATAATAAAAATAACAAAAAAATGTGTGGTAAAATACAGCATAAATCTCAGAAGTAATATAGGTAATATATGATCGAATCTTGTTTGTTTCATTCGTATTTAGAAGAATAGATTAGGAACTTCATGATTATTTCTCAACTTCATCAACATAAAGACCCAAACTCCGTAGTTTATAGGTACTTAGGCAGGTATAGATATACCGACTCACAAGCTCGTGTTGTGATGCTATAAAATATATATGTATTATTTCTTATGGAACTTTTCTGCTACTGCTACTGTAAGGATTGAAGGTTCTATAAAAAAGCGCCCGGAACAAATAATTCTCATTTAGATCCTTTTTTATGAAAGTTTGTGCTAAAAATACCCACCTTTATAAGCCTATATATCTCTTTATTATTTTCGTAAAAAAGGCAAAGTAGTCCTTGGCTTAACTTCTGTACAACTAGCGCCAAGGTTAAAGATTAGGAGAAATAAGTTTGGAACTTTCTATAAAATAGTTTCAACTGAATGGCTCGGAAGCATGCGATGAACGTTATCAAAACCTACTTAGTAACCTCACGCTTTGGGGATTTGGAGTTTCAGTTACAAGGTTAATAAACAATGGAAATGTAATACCCTAAAATTCTAAGTATATCGACAATGTTCAAGGCACCCATTAAAATAATATTTTCATGAGAACAAAAGAAAAACGTATCGACCTGGCTACTAAGTGCTGATTTCACCAATGTTACTAAACGCGTTTAGCACATCTAATACGCGTTCAAGAGCTGTCAGTGTCCATATTCTATAGAAATAAGTACAAAAAAATAAGACACTGACAGCTCCAGCTTTGGTGAAATCCACCCTAAGCATTCGCTCGGGGTCTAAACGACCTTAATGAACACAAAACTGTATAAAAATCGAAACGTAAAGCTTTTGATTAATATTTAATTAAATTAGAAGCATTTCAGTACAGACATTGTTCGTAATTAAGTACCCATGTTACTGATTCCGTTCCTCTCAATCGCATAAAACCTGTAATGATCTAAAACGAGTTTTGCATGTGTAATACCATCGTTCGTACGTTCGTAATTAAATTCTATCGGATACCTGATTAGTTATTTATTCATCTTTCCTACATTAACAGTTTCAAAGAAAATTGTTTCGATTTTCCGAACAGCTCTGCTATTTTTTTAATTAATAAACTAAATGAAGGAATTGTTTCCATCCGAATGGTCAGTACCGGCATTTACTAAATAAATAATTGGTATAATTATCTATTGTGTTACAGGATTTACTGTTGCTCTTTTATTTTATATATGTACTAATATTAAAGCTGAAAACATACATACATACATAAACTCACGCCTTCTTCCCATGGGGGCAGGCAGTAACCACAGAAGGCCACCTGCTACGATCCTTACATACTATATCCCTATATACTACACCTTTTGCCTCGTTTACGTTATCGCCCCCGACGACGCCACTACCCTCCTCCAGGAGAGTAGTAAGGCCACTAGCACGCTACATAAGCCCAAAACCCGATCGCCGTCCTACCGTCCTCGCCGCCGAGGCCCGCCGCGACGCCCAAATCCACGCCCCTCCCGACCCTTGCTCGAGCCAGCCCGCGCCGCTGAGCCTGTAGCTATAAATTCGTCCCAAAATCTAATAAATCCTGATCCAGCTAGTCTCTTGCTGCCCTCTTCCAGCGACGCCCTAAGCCGAGGTCCGTACCCCACAGGGGGTGCCCTTAGCGTTGTCGCTTAGTTTTAGTTAGTATTTAAGTTTAAGTCCTGGCTGGAGGCCTTAATTTATTAGGGCACCACAGGCAAGTCCGCTTAAGCAGACGACAACCTTATAGGTTGACCTGCGAGAGGCCATACATTCTTAACCTCGTTTACGTTGATACATCTGGTCATATACGAGCGCCGGTTGCTACGCACCTGACCTTTCTGAAGAACATCACCAATAAGGTCACTATATGTCTTCCTAGGGCGTCCCCTCTCGGCGTTTCCACTCACATCTGCCTTGTCATGTGCATGTCATTCATCCGCTCAACATGACCAAACCGTCTTGTCATTAATTTGATAGCACAATTCTTGAGATAAGTTATTTCACATCACTGTATTAGGACTTCTAGGAGTCGAACAAATAGAAAAAAAAGTGAGAAAGAACGCTAAGCGAAAACAAAATAATAGCTAGGGATGCGACGGGGTTGGTTGTGGGGGAACAGGAAATGTCACACGACGCAGGTGAAAGAAAAAACGTTTGTTTGCGGTAAACATGACGCAGTGAACGACTACAAACACCAAAAAGAACAAGTTGGGGAAATGTTCGTCACATCCACGCAAAACGGCCATCGCTCAGCTTAATGCTACGACCCTATGCGAGACAGAGCCCCAGCGCTGGTTTTTGCGACAGCCGGCGATGTATGACGTCAACAGGTGCAGCAAACGCTAAGATTGAAATAAAATACATACACATAATAACTAGATAAGTGTTAACAATATTTATAAAATGGTAACATTTCGGGCATCGAACGCTATGCAAATCGAAGCTAGTTTCAAATAGTCTCTTTATTATAAGAGCTTCAAATGCAACTTCAAGTTATAAAAGTGTAGCCAAATAAAACTAGATAAAACTAAATTGTTTTCACATGGTGCAACTGAATTTTCCGTTGACTGCATGGTTCCAAGCAATATTATTAAAATGTCTAAGGATATAATAATTATACGATGCATCTCTAAAGCCGGCAATACGTGTTGGCCTAGCCTCAGCCAACGCGAGCGTGGGCAAATAGATACAAGGCAATTGCTACTGTCACATGTTGGCCAAGCCTCAGCCAACGCGAGCGTAGGCCAATTGATACAAGGCGAGTGTCTTTGATTTGTGCAGAAAAACCGACACTGATCCCACTTGAGATAAGTCGTAGCGGGCGATCCCGAGGCCAAACGAACCGTATACACGTTGGCGCTCGCCTGCACTCGGCCAGCTACGCGCGTTGACGAGCGATGGCGAGGCTCGACAAATGGGCTGTCTACATGTTGGTACTCGCCTTCGCTCGGCCAACTATGACCAACATGTATTGCCGGCTTAAAATATTGCTTCCAACACTTGCACCAAGTAAACAATGAATCCTACCCCTTGTGAGGAATTACACTTAATTGCACCAAGCAATACATGTTTTCGGTTCTGTATAAACAAAATCACTTTTAAAAAAATACTAAAATTAAGATGCCATCCCAAAAATATTGAAAACAGAGCTCAGAGTTATGACGGAGTATAAAGTCTCGGCGAATTTTAAGGGCTGTCAAACAGAGCTTATCCACCTTAAGGTGATGTAGCGATGTACAATGTCGTATAAATGGTGTAAACGGTTTACACGGGATTTTCATGAGTCATTACATGTCGGAGATGACTAATTCCGTTATGATTATGGCTTGGGATTTTGGTAAGGAATTTGAGGGTTTTGGCTTGTAAGTGGGGTAGCTAGCAGAACGCTGTACCTATTTATAAATTACCTTAACAAAATTCCACTAAAAATAAACTTTTGTCCAATTGTTTTGTGCGATAAGGTCTAGATCTGTGTCCGATTGATGGCTAAGACCAGCCCCCTATTATATAACATGGGACTTAGGATGAATTTCACCAATGAAGCTGAACGCGATCAGCACATCATTGGTGCATTTGGTCCTTAAACATAACTAGTGAAATGTGGGTAAACTATACAGGGTGGCAGGGAAAATTTACGCGCAAACTGTTATCTATACGGTATATTCTAGACACTATAGGTGCAGAAAATTTTCTTCGGTTATCAAAAAAGAAAAAATACTGTTTCATAGAAAAGTGCAATATATTAGCGGTCAAAATGTATATATATAACATCAAATAACATGTTACGGGTCAATGTATTTGCCACCCTGTAAAGGTACCTATACCTCTGCCTAATCCTTCAGAGAAACACTTGCTGGACGATACGCCAAAGGCAAGAAGTTTGCATTTACACGATGCAAACTTCTGTCCTTTGGCGTACAATACAATTGAAGCAACAAATGACTAACATCGTGCCACTTTAATTGTTGCTGTAACCTTTTTATTTATTATATTTTTTTTACTTATATTATCACATCAATGTACGTATGCTATGTTTTTATCTCTACGATAAATAAAACGGTCACTCTCATCAGACTCATCCCAAAACTCTCGAAATATCTACATATTATAAAGGGTTTGTTCAGATCTTTTATACCTACATTTTCAAAGCGGAACCATTCATGATTTTTGCTCCAAAATGTGTAGGAAACTACAAACGTAATACTTCGTCTTTTAAAAAAACGACTCCTATTTTCGTGTGGCGTCGCGCCTTTTTGCGGGAGCCTTTAAGCTACGTAGGTATTTGTATTGTGCATTCCGGACAGTTTTTTTTGCGATGTTGTGCTAAAATCAATTAAATTCGATCCACATACTAAACTAAAAGTCGAAACCGATAACCCTTTTGACCTTTTTCACAAAGGTTCAGACCATCTCCAAACTCCTTTGTGAAATTTAGGTACAAATACAGAGTGTAAAGATAAAAAAGAAACATAGAATTGTGAAAGTTAAAAAGTTCATTACAAAGGTCTTTCTCGAACTTTCAACTTTTCGTACGAATCGTTTCATGAAAAAAAGTTTCGCGAATGTGAGTACGCGCTGTTCGTGTACCTACATTAATTTATAAGGGTTTATTGTAAGATACGAATTTTGTGGGCGGGTTTCTAGTACTTTTATATAAAGACTAGAATTTAGGCCTTCGTTTGGAGTTTCGGTGAATACCTAGACATTTATAATTAAAGCAATTTGAATTTTGTAGCTAAGTATGTGGCTGGGCTGACCTTGTAGGCAATAATTGATGGTTGGCAACTCCTTGCTACTCCACCCGGTATCAAAACTATTCATACATTTTCACAATACCTACTTGATCAAATTGGTAACAAGAGGTAGATAGGTTATACGCGCTGCTCCACTGGCACGTCAACACTTGGATAGTTAGCCAAGTTTTTAATTGTCGTGCCTTCATAACGTTAATAAAACAGAATATTTCATATTCACCAATCTCTCAAGCAATATTCAATTTAATTGAATAAAGCTGAGATACAAACGTTTGTATCGCTCGCAGCTTCAACAAAAACAAAACGCGGCGGAGGGCGGTGGCGGCCATTGCTCAATCTTGAAATAAGATCAATTGTTTCTATTTTAATAAATCTCTTTGAGATTTCTTTAGATAACCTTGATAATTTGGTTTTATATACTTTAATCAATTGAAACAATTAGAAGTATGGGAATAAACTTTAATTTGTATGGAAAAAATCAATTTAAGTAATGGCTGGTAGGTACTGTCAGCCAAAAAAGGTTCAGACTAAGCTGAAAACAGTAACGAAGATTTTAAAAGTATTTTCCTCATTATTTTCTGTCCGGTTTGAACAAGATACCGAGAAGATACAATCTAGACTCTAGACAAAATCATACTGGTTGCTTATTGAATTGTATAAGTTTGTTGTTATTTTTACTTTACTCGCACACTGACTTATTCCTAGTTAATATTTTAGAAAAATCATATACTTTTGCAAAGTTTGTAAATATGAACCTATCACGTGATTGATGTATCTGTCTTTGCGTTTTTAAAATAATTTTTACCTATTGTGGTGTAGTATTTTTATTAAAATATATTTAATGTAAGTACACAAAATATTGTTAAACATTTTAAAATAGTAACGATGGAGTTTCTTGCCCCAACTTCTCCATACGAAACTACCTTTTGGAAGGGGCGCCTAGAATCAATTCTATTTAAATGTAAATGTTGACGTTCAAAAGTCCTATTAGTGCCTAATTGAAATAAATGCTTTGACTTTGACCGACAAGATACCGAATTTAAAAAAAATGCTAATAAAGATTTCATTTCCATTTTCTCTACCCCATTATCAGTGATAGCTTTGCCCGCGATTTCTTCCTCGTGAAATTCTTTGTTCTCCCGACCCACCCTACTGCATCGCGCTAAGTGATAGCGCGGGCAGGTGGTTCGCTTAGAGTTCTCTCTTACTTTTTTTCTTATTGCTCGGCTCCTCAGGATGGTAGCGTGCTGTTTAATAGCGTATAGCCTTCCTCGATTTTATGGGCTATAAATTGCAAAAAAAAAAAATCGAACAGGTAGTTTCAGAGACCCCTTACATACAAACTTATAAACCAATATCAGAAGCCTGATTGCAATTAGCGGCGTTCGATAACGATGTACAAAACACCATTAAAACTTTCAACTGAGTCAATTAATTTTACATCAGCGCAATGAACATCAAAAGAGTTAGAAACTCCATCAAGCAGGCAACAATTTAACTCCTGACTGCGTAATCTGATTATGTATCAACAAGACTTCTAAGAAAACGTTGCTTCAAACAATTAAGATTTATTCTCGACATAGTTAAGTTATTAAAACTTGGAGTATACAAGTAAGGGTGCGTATACATCTGTAAACGCGTACAGAACGGAGGCTTCGCGGTTTTAGATACCACGACTGCGGTACATCCCTTGCGCGTGCAAATTGATAGCCTACTTTGGTAAAATGGGTAACGGTAACCAATTAACGCTAGCGTACAAACATGGCGTATATCAGTAGAGCAAACCATGTAGGTTTCTAGTTTTATCACGGCAATTCCGATCTCTGCTCTAACTCGGGCAGTCTATAGTGGTTATAAATATATACATCGACCAACTTAGCCAAGACTTGTTCATACCTTAGGATGTGCCCCAGTTGTGCTGTTTCTTAACGCTCTAGGGAACTTAGGAAGTTTTTTTCTGTTTAACACTACAAAATAGTTGTACTGGTTTACAGGAAAGCACTTCCTTTATGAGACCATTCAAGGCATTTGCATGTTCTTTTAAAAGACATTCGCGCCAACTCTCTCTTGCGCATACAAAGATGAGAACACCGCCTAACATTTGAACAAAGTAGCGGCAAGAAACAACTGGGAGGCGTCAACTGGGAGGCAATTAATAGTGCGGCAAACGAAACAGTTTGGCTCAGGAGGCAGTTAAATGTGCGACATAATGAAACAGTCCTTGTAATTACTTTTACTTGAACACTGACATGTTAAGTTTTGCGACGTTGGGTGGAGTTTAAATACTAAGGCGGTGCATCTTATAATTCAAATGTGTTGCTATTGAAACTTTGGGAACCTGTTTGGTATCTTCAAAGCGTTGGAAAGCGATGATTGGCAATTCAACTTTCTTTGAAATAAATGAGTTGACTTGAACATTTAATGATTGCCTTTGTAATAATTTATTTTGTCTGCGTGTCTGCGTTTCCACTGAAACGAAGACTTGAAGGAATCGACCAATAATATTGGTTATGCAGTTTACAGGCTGTAAACATATTTTACAACTATATTTGTAACATCTGTATTTTCACAGACGTATTATCAATGATAAAATTATCTGGTCAATACACGTGGCTACCCCTACACTCAATCACACTAAGTTATGTTGTCAAAACACGTGGCCTACCTCTACACTCAATCACAATGTAAATTATGTGGTCAGTACACGTGGCTACCCCTACACTCAATCACTACGTAAAAGGACAGAATAGCAGTCTATTCTTAGCCCTTTTAAACAAGATCAACAACTCACGAGCTAAATTCTGTTGTTTCGCTTTAAGGTCAGCAAAGAAACAGCCTTTTATACTTAATTACATTTTAAATTACGTCCCAAACGGGAAGTATCTTCGAAATTACTTTCCATTACAAACAACCAGTGATTGATTTTGCTTAAAAAATAAATAGAAGCAATTTTTTGTAAAGGTAATGTTTCACGCAAATGGGGCGTGCGATGTTGTCTTGCTATTCTGTCTTACCCTCAAACACAAAATATAATGGTACAGAAGGCTGGCTTCGTACAACGAGCAGAAACAGGTGCACGCACACATAGGCCACGGCCACGAGCGATGCGACTTTGTACAATTATGTATTCTGTGCTTACGTCAAGCGTCACGTGCGCAAGTCACCTGTCCCCGCGTCCTATTAGCGAGAGATCGTCATGTTCATATGTCACTTTTTGTTCGATAAACTTTCTATTAGGTCGCGGCATACGTCTATCGTGGTGACTAATGGCATCCTCTAAACAACTTCTTTCATTTGTTTCCTCCGCGGTCGCAGTCATTGTCGCAAGACGCGTGTGAGTGTGTCCATAGTTTGTGGCCACGGGGATAGACGTGTCATTCGAGTGAATGTTCGAGAAGCATGTCTATGTGTGCATGCGTTTTCGCTTGTTGTATTTCTGTGACTATCTATTCTGCGCCCCAAGGCTATAAGGGCAAGTTGATCAAGTTCATAGGTCGCTCCACTGAGCTGGGGTCGGGTAACAAATTACCCCTATTTATTGTGAAACAAGTTTGCCTATCAGCAATTTGGTAAAACCATTAACCGGGTAATAGTCTCATTTCAATGTAACCAAACAATATCGGTGCGACAATAAATCTTGTTTGGAAGAGTTTTGTTTTATGTAACAATGACAGTGACCCTTTGGAGATTGCAGGGTTTATTTTTTACGGAAGCTGCTCTGTTTTTATTTAGGTTATTGTCAATTTTTTTGGTAGTTTGAAGCTATCTTTGCGAATCTATCATGAAGACTTCTGGTTTGAACTTAGGAATCTAATTATTTACGCATCATAATCATCATCATGAAAGCTGTCTGTTTTGTTTTCCCCTTCAAAAAAGTTAAAGTCTATATCTCGGTAATGAGTACTTACGTCATGTCTGATGTGTGCCAACCTCTTCAAAATATCCTTTGGTAATTGTAGCGTTCTAGATCTAGGCATTATGATATTTATAATGAAATAACACAATAACTGTCCAAGTTCAATGAGTACTAAAACGAATAGTGCTTGTTAGAGCTGTAACAAATAATTACGTGTACAAAAGACATATATAGTAGATGAAGACCGGTCCACTTAGACAGGGTCTCAAGTTGAAATACTCGCTACAAATTAAGTCGATTTTCACCAACGACCCTAGGAACAATATACTATGCTAGTTTGCCCATACAATTTTAGCCCTTATGTCTGTAAAAATAGAGACTGTTTTAGTTTGACAAAAACATAGTGGAGGGTAAAATTAAGAAGCTTTGCATACTTTAACTGGAGAGCTTTTGATGTTTGGGTCATATTTACGGCGTTTATTTTCTGACATCTGAACTACGAACTTACATTTTCCGGAAAACGTTCCTATTAATTAAATGTTTCAATTAAGAGGCGCTTTCGAATTGTTTCGAATGAAAGTTTATATGTAGCTTATGTAGTATGTTATGATATGAAAAGTAAACCAAATTGTTTCGCTTTGGGTCCCTTCAAAACTACACATTACAAGCTTCTGACCGAGACTTTTTTTGGCTCCTAAGTCGTATGATATACAATATACTAAAATAATAGCTAAATTTTAATAAAACTCCCTCGGCTTTCGACCCACCGCGTCGCACCGCAATACCCGTCCGCGCTATAACTTCATTTTTTTCTCGGCTTCTAAGGATCGTAGCGTGATGTTAAATAGTATACCTATTTTTATTTGGCTTGTAGCTATAAAGATTAGCGAGTTAGAAAAAATATTACAAAGCAGTAGAGCCACGAAAGTTAAGCATCACACGTTTTAAACACCAGAATACGGGGTTAAAATCTTTCTATGCTGAAAAATAATTTCGTGTTTAAACTGGACTGTTGTTCACGATTAGTTCTCTTTCGAAGAAGCCATCCTAAAGTACGAGTTGAACTCTTATCTATTACCTTATATCATCTAAAAATATATCTATACATTTAATAATTATATTTTAGAAAATGATTATGATAAAGTCACTTTTATTATTTATTTATTTATTCATACTTCACGCACACGAATTTACAGAGGCGGACTTAATGTATTTTTTTTTTCTAAAATGTCTAAAATGACTTAATGACATAGGCATGTTCTACCAGTCAACCTTTGGGGGATGCAGAGACAAGCACAAAAACATTAAGGAAAACATATTTTTAAATATACAGATACGCATAAACCACGCATATACACATAAAACTTTCGTAATTTATTATCTCTCATAACACATAACATAACATCACGCCTTGTTTCCCCGAAGGGTTGGACAGAGGTGTACCTATAGCACACCCACATTTCGCCAGTTATGTTTAAGTCCCATGTAATAGGGGGCGAGCCTATTGCCATCTACCGGGCACAAATCCAGACTTCGGGCTGCTACTGAGAAATTCCAGATAGAAAAACCCAATAACACGTTGCCCGACCTGGGAATCGAACCCAGGACCTCATGCTCAGCAGTAGCGATTGCGACCACTAGACCAACGAGGCATCTCTCATTCATATTAAAGCGTAATAATAATAAATACTTAATAAATCAGTAATTCACTGACAGACAACACACAGTCTAAACCACTAGAAGCATGAAATTTAGTACAAGAGCATCGCATATAGCGAAAGTTACCACTAAAGAGGGAATTTTGAATTCCCTGAAGGGTGTAAAAAAAGCCAATGGGAAGTGTGACGTATTGGGTTTTCGTGGGGAGATAAATGAGACCACGAAACCTTGTCAATTTAAAATATAATTTTATTTAAAAAAATAAAGGGGGTGGACAGGCTCCTGGCTCAGCATGCTGTGACGATGACCCCAACGGGTGTGCCACGCTGCAGACGCCAGGAAGGTGACGGTCGGTGGATGGTATCACAAGACCCGTGGTAGCGAGCTCGACGCGGTCACGCGGGTAAAATATGTACGCAGCGCGGAGCCCGTTAATGCCCGGATTAATCTGGATGACGCTGATGTTCCCGGATTAAGTGCGGTGATGGAATAAGCCGGAACTTTGGACGTGTTGAGCCGGTACTTTGTATCCTGGAAATAAACGTCCAGCGTGTCACAAGATGGCCATAATGGTCATCTCCGCTGATTGTGATACCAAAGCATAAGCAAAGCGAGATGTACTAGTGCGCTAATGATGGTGGTATGTGGTTCTCACAATCAGTTCGGAGTTTACAAAAACAGATGTTAGAAGCACATTTTGAGAGATTATAAAATACAACAAAATGCAAAGCGCAAAAAGCAAATAGGTTGATCTAAACATTGCAGCAGAAGGCGTTCTAATTTAAAACAATAAGGAACAATTAGCAAATAGGCACACGCCCTAAGATGACCAACATAGGTAGGTACATAAAATATAAAAACGACATTCTTCAACACTTACCCAATAAGGGGGGGTTACACTGAGTCAATTAATACCACAATAAAATAATAATAAAATAACGTTACAACGGCGACACCCGTGCGGCCGTGGCTGAGGAACGGACACACACATAAAGTCGCGCCACTGAGTAGCAGTGTTGTTCAACATTTACTCTGAGTTTAATTATAACCACATTTAAATAATAATAAAAAAAAAACGTTACAACGGCGACAACCGTGTCTGACGGACACACACAAAAACTCGCGCCACTGAGTGACGCGACCGTGCGCCCGTCATGCCAGATTAGGACGGTGTGCCTTGTCACCACACACAAGGACAAGGACGAGGGAACAATAGGTCGCTATACAAACGAATTTAGGCTCTGAAACACAGGCGCGACGCGACATCGCGAAACAAAGGCACAGCTCGTCGCGCGACACGCGGTGCCTGTGCCTGTGCCTGTGGCGACCCAAGTTCACGCGCAGTGCGTTGAGTAAAGTTGCCGGCAAGTTGGTTTCATATGTAAAGAAATGATAATAATGCTTAAAGGAAGCCCAATCTACTGTATGAAATCATTATTTTATTTTATTAAATAGGTTAATAAAAAAACGGAACGTTACAACGTTGCAGAAAACATCTCGTCGAAAACCTTGCAAAGCAGGGGCGGGTCGCTAGTATTCCGAGTACAATAAAACTACGTAACTAACTAATCAACTTTCTTTTCAACCTAAAGAACTCCATTACTCAACAAACATGCAAACTAAAATACCTAACTGAACCTTGCTACACTATTTATGTCTGTAAACGACTTTGCATGTGCTTGAGGGAAAAAACCTACGTTTCTAAACAATTAAGGCTGGTAACGTACGTGTTCTGTTTTTGTTGTGCCGTGTACATGCGCCTTAATTGCGCTTAGTCGCAGAGCTTTTGCAACTGTAACAATTCACGACACGTCATAAAGTAGACGAAGCAACTGTTCTGAATATAAAATATTTTATAGAGTAGTTTAGCTCACGTTTTGGCGGTAAATTTGATAAAACTCTATTGAATTGAATATGTAGGTAGTTTTTTATGATATTATGTTTTATCCACTGATTTTGAATTTTGCTTCTCTTATTGTATTTTAGGCCTGTTTCCCAGCAGTGGGATCATAATAAGCTGATAATGCATTGTAATTATTGTTTTTTTTTTTGGGAATGGCATCTCGCAGGTCAACCTATGAGGTTGTCGTCTGCTTAAACGGACTTGCCTGTGGTTGCCCTAATAAATTAAGGCCTCCAGCCAGGACTTAAACTTAAATACTAACTAAAAACTAAGCGACTACACGCTAAGGGCACCCCCTGTGGGGAACGAACCCCGGCTTAGGGCGTCGCTGGAAGAGGGCAGGGCAAATGACTAGCTGGATCAGGAATGATATTATTTAGGGACGAATTTAAAACTACAGGCTCAGCGGCGCGGGCTGGCTCGAGCAAGGGTCGGGAGGGGCGTTGATTTGGGCGTCGCGGCGGGCCCCGGCGGCGAGGACGGTAGGACGGCGATCGGGTTTTGGGCTTATGAATCGTGCTGGTGGCCTTACTACTCTCCTGGAGGAGGGTAGTGTCGTCGTCGGGGGCGATTAAGGTATGCCTTGGTCGGCGAATACTACTAATACGGGAGGGAGTGTAGCGGGCGGCCGCTGAGATCAAGGGGTTGTGTAATTATTGTTTCCATACGTTTTATTTTTAACCAAATGGGACTACACCCTTCAAAGGAAAACTAAAAAATGAATAAGACAAATGTAGAAAAACTACCCCAGGGCGGTACCGGCTGCGCAGCAGCCGGAGAATCCGCCACGTTCCCTTCGGGAACGTCAAGCCCCCATTCGTATTCTGGGGGGGGCAACAAATGTCTTCGGAGCCGAGGAGGCTCGTCGAGTGATGCGCGGTCAGAGTCTGACGCTGCATCTGGCGCGGAGGGCTCATTTAAGAGCCCAGAGCGCGTAGTGGTGGGCGCTGTTGGGAAGAACAAACGGTTCTTCCTGAAGCGGCCCAAACCGAGGGATGGCCAGGGGTCACACTCGGATGGCGGGATGGCTTCGGCCCGAAAAATCGGTCGACGCTGTGGGATCCGCGATAAAGGGTGTGGCCTTGAAGAGGACTCAGTCCTCAAAAGACCAGGCCATATCTGCAGCCACGGCCTCCATTATAGAGGGCATTCCATTTCGGGCCTCCGCCGGACGGCATGTCCGAGATGCGGGCGGAGCTCGCCCGCTTGACAGCCGCCATGGAGCGTCTCCGAAAAGAGAATGTGGAGCTCCGAGCAGACCTGGCAAAGGTTTAAGGAGCCGGCCACCCGGAGGCACAAACAGGAAGGGCGCAGCATGGGCAAGGCTAGCCCGTGTCTGCCGAGGACCGGGTTTTGAACCTGGTGCGGCATGAGCTGGCTGCCTTTCAGAGTCGGTTCTCCGCTCTGGAGGCCATTGTCCTCCGCCCTCCGCTGGCGGCGAGCCATTCGGCCTCGGGGCAGCGAATGGCGGCGTCGTATGCCGCCACCGCGGCCAAACCAGGGTCCTCAAAGACCCAAAGTGGCGACGTGGTGGGCCCGCCCCTGGCGAAACCTGCGTCGCCCCAGACCAGGAAGGGTGGGGTGGCTGCACAGATGGCGAGGGCCCCAGCCGTGACGGAGAATCGGCCGCCCCCGCCTTCTAAACCGCCTTCTAAATCTTCTCCGACCGACGCCGAATGGCAAATTGTCGGGGAGAAGGGGAAGGTGGGTAAGGCAGCAAGGGCGGCCAGAAGAAGGCAGAGGCGGCAGCAGCGCAAGGAGCGAAACGTCGCGGCTAGGCTCCGTGCCCCAAAGTCCGCAGCTGTAGTTATCACACTACAGCCGGAAGCGAAAAGAAGGGCATGACCTACCGCGAGGTGCTCGGCAAGGCGAGGACGGCGGTGAACATCCAGGAGATCGGCGTCACCAATGGCCTCCGGTTAAGGGACACTGCGACTGGGGCCCGGATGCTGGAGGTCCCCGGTGCGGCCAGCGGTCCGACCGCAGACGCTCTAGCTGAAAAGCTTAGGGCGTCCCTGAACGAGGTCCGAGTATCCAGGCCCACCAAGTGCGCTGACATGCGTATACTGGGCCTGGACGACTCCGTGATGGAGGAAGAGGTCGTGGCAACCATTGTTAGGATTGGGGGGTGCTCTGCCCAGCAGGTAAGGGCAGGCACCATTCGTCCTTTCGGGGGTATCGCACGATCTCCTTCGAGGCGGGTTGTGCACTGGCCGGATCACCGCCCTGGGACCTGGAGGCGAAGGTGCTCGCGTCACTGTACCGGTGGCGCGAGGCAGCGCGGGAGCGGGGCGAGCGACCGATGCAGCAACATATCGAGCAGCATCGGTTGCAGCTCCGCGAGGTCCTGGTGGCGGAATGGCGGGTGAGGCTGTCACGCCCTACCGCCGGCCTCAGCACCATCGAGGCGATCCGGCCAGTGCTCGACCGCTGGCTCGGGAGAAGGCACGGCTCCCTGTCGTTTCGGGCGACGCAGGTGCTCTCGGGGCATGGTTGCTTCGGGAAGTACCTGTGTCGCATAAACAGGGAGCCGGACGCCCGGTGTCACCACTGCGTCGACTGCCGGGAGGACACGGCGTGGCACACGCTGGCAGAGTGTGCCGCTTGGGAGGAGCCGCGCCGTGCCCTCATCACCGAAGTAGGCAACGACCTGTCGCTGCCGGCCGTCGTGAACGCGATGGTCGGCGGCGCAGAGTCCTGGGACGCAGTGGTCTCCTTTTGCGAAACGGTCATCTCGCAGAAGGAGGCTGCGGAAAGGGAGAGAGAGATCTCGACTCTCGACCCGGCCCGCAGCAGACGCACCGGGCGTCGGAGGAGGGCGGACAACGCCCTCTTCCGGCCCCCCTAAATGGGTCCAGGGGCGACGGATTCGGGGACATCCGTCGCCCCCCAACATCAGGACCCGAGAAGGCGGCGCGCGTAGTGTTCCGCGTGCGCCGCTCACAGACGTTGCGGGGGGAGTACACCTCATTCCCCCCGCCCGAGACGGGGCCCGCGCAAGCGGGCCGGCACCAGCCGGGGTTGTGGAAGAATAATGTGTTCCCGCGACCCCGGCGTAGGTGTGAGTAGGAACACCGGGGTATTTTTTAGTCAGTAAGAGTCTGACAGACCCCTCCGCCCGCCCCAGGGCGGAGGACATCCATGAGGATTTTCCACCCCGGGAACAAAAAAAAAAAAAAAAAAGGCACCATTCGTCCTGACTTCACGGAGATGCAATCCATTACGGTGAACGGCCCGTGACGGCAGCCCAAAAAATTGCCGGGGAGGGCCGAAGGCTTCTGGTTGGCTGGGTTTCGGCGCAGGTGAAGCTGCTGGAGCCCAGACCTCTGAGGTGTTTCCGCTGCCAGGTGGGAAACCACGTGGGGGTGCAATGCACCTCGGAGGTGGACCGCAGCGGTCACTGCTTCCGTTGTGGTCAACCCGGTCACAAGGCCGGCTCGTGCAATGCCGCGCCGCACTGCTTCATAATGTGCGGCAGCTGGCAAGCGGCAGCTGGCAAGCCGGCCGATCACCGGGTTGGGAGCAAGTCCTGCGCTCCACCAGCCAAAGCCAGGGGCAGGGGCAAGCCCACCGCCGTCAAGGCCACATCCACTGCCACTGCCACCGCCGCCGCCACCTCCACCACCGTCGTCGCCGACGCAACCATCGTGGCAACAGGGGGATTCACAGGGGGCTCGGGAGGTGGCTGATATGGAGTGCCAGTAATGGCCCCATTACGCCTCCTCCAGGCGAACATCAACCACTGCGCCTCTGCTCAGGATCTGTTGCTCCAGAGCATGGCGGAGTGGTCGATTAACATCGCCACGGTTGCTGAGCCGTACTTTGTCTGTCCCGCCCAGGGATGGCTGGGTGGAGGACCTGAGCGGCTCAGTGTCCCTAATTTCGTCGGCCGCCGCCGGTATCCTGTCCCTCGAGGCCGTCAAGAGGGGACGGGGTTGCGTGGCAGCACGGTTCGGAGAGATAGTCGTGGTTGGGGTGTACTTCTCTCCAAACCGAACTCTTACCTGGACAAGCCTGGGTTCTGGCTATGGAGGCTCTCGGGTGCCTGCTTGGAGGGGGGCCAGTTCCCACTTCGCTGGAAGACGGGGAAACTGGTCCTCATTAAGAAGCCGGGGCGCCCTGCGGACTCTCCGTCCGCTTACCGGCCCATTGTGCTGCTCGACGAGTTGGGCAAGCTGTTTGAAAGAGTTATTACAAACCGCCTCGTCGGGCGGCTGGTGCGGGTGGGGCCGGATTTGGCGGAGAGCCAGTTTGGTTTCCGCAAGGGGCGCTCTACGGTGGACGCCATCATGCGCGTGCGAGCCCTCACGACGGGAGATGCTGTAGCCCGGGGTGGGGTCGTCTTGGCGTTGTCTCTAGTCATCGCCAATGCCTTCAACACCCTGCCCTGGAGTTGCATCAGGGAGGCATTGCGGTATCACCGGATGCCCACCTACCTCTGCCTCGTGGTCGAGGCCTATTTGACGGACAGGGCCGCTTCTGTGGGATATCGGTTACGACTGGGTGCTGCGCGCCGACCTCCCGAATGGCGGAGGCGGCCGAACAAGCGACACTCGGGGTTGCGACAATCGTCGAGAGAATTCGGCAGTTGGGAGTCGAAGTGGCCCTGCACAAGTCCGAGGCCATGTGTTTTCATGGTCCTCGGAACGCGCCACTGTCGGGTTCCCAGATAACGGCGGGAGGGGTTCACATCGGCGTCGAGTCGACGATGAAGTACCTGGGACTCGTCCTCGACAGCCGGTGGAACTTCGTGGAGCATTTCCGACGTTTGGCTCCCAGACTGGAGCGGGCTGGCGCTGCCTTGAGGCGGCTCCTGCCCAATCGGGGGGGTCCAAACGCCTCCTGCCGGAGGCTCTACGCGGGAGTCGTGCGGTCCATGGCCCTTTACGGGGCACCGGTGTGGGCGCGTCCGTTGAGGCGCCGACCGGCCCGCCGGTTGAACGCGTCCCAAAGGGTCATGGCCATCCGGCTGGTCCGGGGAAACCGCACGGTCTCCTGCGAGGCGGCGAGCCTCCTTGCCGGATTGCCGCCATGGGATCTGGAGGCAAAAGCCCTCGCGCACGTATGGGAGTGGCGCGAGGAGGTAAAACCTAAAATTTTTAATTATTTTTTGATTTTACTTTATTAGATTATTTTATATTTTGTAAATGTGAGAACGTCGTAGGCCCTGTGGATTATAAATTATAGACAATTGTCTATTTGTATAACATATGGTACCTGTTGACAGGCCTACACTGTCCTCCCATACCTGTTAATCACTGTAATTGGAAAACATTGTAAAAGACATATTTTTAAAAGAGTACCCATGGAGTTTCTTGCCGGCTCTTCTCCATGGGAAACGACCAATTGGAACCGTGCACCTAGAATCTGACGTTTCATAAGTGCCCATGTAGGTCTATGTGAAATAAAATATTTTGATTTTGATTTTGAAAACGCCGGGGTGTAACTCCGCTGCCGTGAGAAATCACGGTACAGCGGATAGAGCTCCGGCGGGATCTCATGGCGACATGGAGGGTGCGATTGTCGCAACCCAGTGCTGGGCACGCCAAAATAGCGGCGGTAAGTCCCCTCTTTGAGGAGTGGTTGGAGAGGCGCCATGACGTCCTCACCTTCCGCCTGACACAGGTCCTCACCGGACACGGTTGTTTCGGGAGGTTCCTGTTTCGCATAAGACGGGAGGAAACGCCCGGGTGTCACCATTGTGTGGATCGCCCGGAGGACACGGTGGAGCATACGGTAGAGGTATGCCCAGCTTGGGCGGAGCACCGCAGTGTCCTCGCGGAGGCGATTGGTGGCGGCGATCTCTCGCGTCCGGCCCTGGTCCAGGCCATGGTACGGAGCGAGAGGGAATGGAAAGCCGTCACCTCCTTCTTCGAAGCAGTAATGCTCGCGAAGTAGGAGGCGGAGCGCGTGAGGGAGAGAGCCTTGCGCCCTCACGCCCCCACTAGCCGCCGCAGGAGACACCCTGGGCGTCGGGAGTCGCCTGCAGATTCCCGGCCACCGTAGGCGCGGGCTTGCGGATGGCGAGCAATGGGTAGCTCGCCGTCCGGTAAGGACCACGCCCGGGTCGACGGCGCGTTGTGTTCCACGGGCGCCTCAAAGAGATGTCAGCACAAAGTGACGGGGTCCGATAGGGCTGACGCCTCAGGGTCGCGGGTTATTCTAAAGAGAAAACCGTGGCCCTGGCACAGGCAACTGAAGGAACACGTGTGGGTTTTATTCAGTAAAAGTCTGACACGCCCTCCCGCTCCACCCAGCGCGGGAGAAGTCATTTGATGATTACCCACCCAAAAAAAAAAAAATAGGGAGCGCCAAGAAAAGAAAAACGCCTTAAATCTGTTGCTACTCCTGACAGATTGGTGATTGACTTGCAAGTTATAGCTGCTCCAAAACCTTTCAAAGAATCTTTACACATTTTTAACGGTCTTTGTTTATATTCGTACTACGAGTATAAAGAAAAGTTGTTTTAATCAATTTAATCCTCTTCCTAGGTATAATTACTATTATGAGATTTTTCAGAACTACATTGCAATTAGTAACCACGCTTATAACTATTCACATCACGACACAAATAGCAGCTGTTCCGTATAATAAAGTTTTCTGAAATTAATGCGAAACCCGACAGAGTGAAATGAAACTAAGTTTACGGCAATATGCGGCTTGGCAGTTTGTATTTTATTTTTATTTTCTTTGCCATGCTAGTTGTTTAGGCACGGATTGTTACAATTTATAGCTTTTACAGGCATTTGATATGTTAAATATGTGGTTGTCATTTTAATTTTTCGAGTAAGATAGGTGAAAAAGTGTGTTTGCTGTGGTGTGTTTCGAGTTTTTGATATAAGATTTCATTTTGTTCCTTTATTGTCTGAAAATCACGGTATTTGCCCAGGGTCCGGTGGACAAGAAAATAAAGAAAGAACAATATTTCGTTGCACACAGTTCGTGAAGCACATAATAAAAACTATAAAAAATAACCCTCACGACTGCGCTAAAAGGATTCATTTTATCATTAATGCCAAACAGATGATGTATGACGCTGGTTTTCTAATGAACTTTAGGGACAAGTAACGGGGAGAACAAACAGTTTGCAGGAGAACAACAGTTGCAACATACCTGATAGGTACATAACGTTTATACTAATAAATAAACAAACAAAAAAAAAGAAGAATTGTTTACATAGTGAGTAGAAAATGATGCAAAACAAGTCTATTTGTGAGTAGTACCTACGTACCTATCTAAAACAAATATATTACAATAAATCACCTTATTATATAAAATTCTCGTGTCGCAATGTTTATTACCAAACTCCTCCGAAACGGCTAGACCGATTTGTATGAAATGTTCTGTGCATATCGGGTAGGTCAATATCTGTTTTTCAAAAAAAAAAAAAGAAGGAAAACAACGTTTGCGGTGTCAGCTAGTTAAAATATAATATGTACGTAGGTAGCATTACAAAACAACACGGCGGTAAACCAATTGAAATGCCGAGCAATTTTTCCCAACCTCTCAATAAATCACCAAAAATACGGCGAGCCACAATTCCTAGGAAATTGGACACAGTTATGTTGTTACCTCTACGCCAACAACCACAACCTGCCAACGACGGCGTGACGTCCGTTGTGGGTGGCAAAACGGAAAAACAACATACTTATTCCGACCTGAAAAAGAACGCGTTACTAAATGACGAGTCCAATGAACATAAGATATAACAGCACGCTTGTATTTACTAGAGGGGTAGGCAGAGATAAGTTGTGTAGATGAATCAAGTTTATTCATAGCATTTATGTATCTACTAGCTGTTACCCGCTACGTCGCCTGCGATAATACGATTATCTTGGTAATTGACTATCTGTATGCCAAATTGCATCATTGCACATGCGCCGTTTGAGCTTAAAAAGCGAAACAAACAAAAAAAAAATACTTTCGCATTGCTGGTCTTTACAAATAATACCTCCTATTACAACCCTATCGTTAGAATGTGTCGCCTTTACAACGAAATTTCCAAAGATAACAATAGTATTGACATCTTCGATTCCCGTGTTGTTGTTTTCAGAAGAAATGTATGTACTCTTTCTTTTTAATAGTGTTACGCTTTAAATACTGTTTTTCCTTAAATAATGTAAATTTGTCTCAACTACGTACTTTAGCTGGCGTGTTGGTCTCTGTTTGGTCTCCTACTCGTTCCCTACCTAAGTACTAGTGAGTGGGATGGAGGGCAGACGCACAGACCTTGTTCCTGTATAATTTTGTGAACTAAGCTTTTTACTGTTGTTGTCATCATTGCTATTGTTGTTGCTGGTCATGTTGTGCGATTACGCTTTGGGTGATAATCAGGTAGAAACCTATAACGTGAACCTAGTGATATATTGTGATTATCACATGTTGTAGTTGCCTTGTGAATAAATAAATTAGGATTATTGTTAACCATTTGAATAAAAATACATATATAAACTCAAGCCTTTTTACCGTTGGGATAAGCTAAAAGTCCGGAACTTCCCTTACTAACATTTTACGTATTTGTTTCTAGATTTCCCAATTATTTTCGAGCACTAACAAATTCAATGTTTAAAACTTGACTGCAAACGTACAACAAATAAAAACCCTTGTGTCTGTGCTATAGAAACTAATGAATTATGTACTAATGATGAAACTAATAATTTATATACTATTGATGTATTCATTATATTTACCTGTAAATTCACACTGTCATTTTACATTACTCTGGTACAGTGTTAAATTAACACAATTTAACCTCACCAATCGCGGGTTTGTAACGTAAGTCAAGCGTTTATTACGCCTAGTCACAGCCTCGTCACTATTCATAGCAGGTCATAAAGTGCTAATCACACCTACGTAGCTGTTTATTTACACTGTGTCAGCTCATTAGTTTAAACATTAGGCGGGTGATAGATTGGAGGGAACGTGTGGACTTGTGTGCACGGTAGAGCTGTTTTTGTAAAATATTCCTTATAAGTAGGGGTTTTACGATCCTTTTATGTTACATATCTCGTTCGTCTTTACCACTTTATAAACTAATATTAGCACCAAAAAATTAGACCTTAAACTAACGTAGGAAAACCGGGATTTCTTTGTAGGAAAATAATCACTCAGGCAAGCAAGCTCCTTAGCCTGCTTGCTTGATTGATGATTTGTTAGGTCAGACTTCTAAAGAGGACAAGACAGAAAATATTCTACATTGTCCTCTCTGGAAGCCTGCGAAAGAAAGCTTGTTTGTTTGTTAGGCTTTCACAAAAGACGGCTGAACGGATTTGGATGAAATTTGGCACATAGATAGACCATGATCTGTGTATGGATATACGCAACTTTTCATAATGGATCGCAGACAAAGTGGCAGGCAACATATTATACAACGATATTATTATGGCACTCACACAACACTTCATGTATTAAATTTATAAGTAGCGCATTCAATCAGCTCCATCCATTTCTTTTAACGACCACCACGGCAATAGAATCAAAAATGCGAACAAATTAATCTTATGCCTTAACGTCCAAAGCCCAAATACAGTCCGATACAATATCTCGCTACAACAAGACAAGCCACTTCCTTATACCAGATTACTATTCAACAAGCGAGCTGAAACACTCCTTGCATATAATTCTGTGTAGCAGCGGTAATACGCACACGGACTGTTCAAAATCATCTGTATATCTACATAGGTATACATGTGGTAAGCAGCCTCGTGACTAGCTGATTGGGCTGAAAGATAACACGTAGCCTAAAACATACACCACGATTCAAACTTGAATGTATGTTCATAAGAATGGCGTTTTCACAAGACAATAGATTACAAGGTAAATCATCTCGCAACTTGGTTTATTAATATAACCTACTGACCAAAGTAGTGTGTAGTAGTGAAGTCACAAGAAGTCATTTATTTCAAATGATTTTTCCATACTAATCCTTTTATGGGTTTTAATTAACTTAAAGTAAATTGGATACACCTTGTAATACATTTTTAGGAATGTATAAATCAATGAGATGAGTACCTATCGACACGCTAAAAATAACTTTAATTTTGGAAGTCGGTGGCAATAAACTAAAGTACAGATCCAAAGACCAATTTCTGAAGTTAAAGTAGTTTTGTTTTAAAGTTTTCCCTCATTACTTTTGATACCTACCCCACGTCAATTCCTATATATAGACAGGAAATATTGTAACATAATCAAGATACAAAAAGTGGATTAAATAAATACGTAATTCGAAGCTCAAAAACTAAGCAAAAAGTTTTTTTTTGTCGAGCTTTAGCTGTCTTTAAGTAATCGGGAAACATACTTAAAAAAAGATTCTGACTTTTTCTTAAGTCGGATTAAAAGAAAAACGGAGTTTTCTGTATATAAGGCAGGTAGGTATTCCATGTTTGTAATACATTCCCTTGACTAGGTGATTGGGCTAAACGAGAACAAACAGCCATAAACACTGATGAAACAAAAATGGATTATGTTCCTAAGAATGGTTTGGACAGAAAACAATCTCATTTTGTATTGTTGCCAGGTGTCTCCAGAAGGTGGCAAAATAGAAATAGTGTGCATTGAGTTGTGCATAATTGTTCCTAATGTGATTTATTTGTGTTTGTTTCATAGTTAATTATACTAACGTAGTTTAAGTCGTACTAACAATTTATGGGTAATGTGCCTGAATTAAAGATAAATAAATAAATAAATTAAGCGTAAATAAACTCGAAACTTGGTTTATTACCAAGTTTCGAGTTTATTACTTTACAAATTATGAAATAACAAGTCATTTATTTCTATGATTTTTACAAACAATTCCTTATCAGGGGTGTAATATAATGGTACTGAGGAAATTGTTAGTTAACACCAAAATCTTCGAGCAAGTCATTCACAAAAACCCGCACTTACAACCAACCACGACCGCACATATCAACCTCAAAATAACACAAAAAAAAAAAAAACTATTATTTTGCATAATTAATTATTAAAATTAATTATTTTATTTTTATCTCTATCGTTTGCTAGCCTTATATTCATACGTATTTTGTCTTATCAAACACTCTGAAATAAAATTTAAGTTACCGCAAACATGTCTCGCATTAAAATTTAAGATAACGCAACTCGCCCTGATTTGCGTAATCTTGAATACAGGCGCTGCCTAGTTTGGGGACCGCTTTTCAAGTAAGCATACATTATGATTATTATATTAATAATTTTTTTTACAATATATATAATATTTATATAATAAATTTGTTTTATTCCGAACAACGTAGGAACTATTTTTGTTAGTAAAAACTTAATTACTAAGACTTATACACTAGGATTGGTAACAAGTTTAAGTACATCAGCAACACTTACTGAGTCGTGTACTTACGAGGCACTTCAGGCGGACAATGGTTCCTCATGAGATGCCTCAGCACAGGAGCTCTCGGGTCCTCAGCTACGACTTTCAGGATGCTATTGCTACTCCCCCGAATCCTCCTCACAAGCGATGCCACCTTTTTCCTGATGATAGCATCGAAACCATCTGTACGTGATTGGGCAAACATCTCCGAGGCACTACAGAAACGAGGGAGTTTCAACATAATCCTGAACACATTGTTATATTGGACGCGCAGGGCACTTAAAGTCCCCCGTGAACAGCTGAACCACAGACTTCCCGTGTACAGGCCCTGACAGTACGTTTTAAACAAGGTTATTTTGACTTGATCGGTACAACGAAATCTGCGCGCAAACATGTTCCCGAGGACCGCCAATGCCCTGCGCTCTCTCTCCACATTATAATCGTCTTTAAGGTCATCGAAAATTATATGACCCAGATATTTGAACTTGGTCATCTGCTTTATTTTAGTGCTTTTCAAATTAACTGACGGAATGCTATCTGGGCACTTGCCTGCGGCGGCCCTGAAGACCATGAACTCGGTTTTCATGTTATGCGGCGTATTCTTCATAAACATTCAGCATCTCCTTGATTGACTTCGCAGTCGGGCCCAGCAACACCATATCGTCCGCGTAGCTGATGTTGTTTACACAAACACCGCCCACTCGGCAGCTCATCTGGTTGTAATCGGGACCGGTAGTTGGTCTACCCAGAACTATATAGTTTAGGAATTTGAGCCTATTCTCCCGATGCGCTTCCCTCACGTGCTCATTCCAGCCGCACACATTTATTTATGCTGTTTACGTCTCACAGTGTTTTTTGATTGTACAGCCGCATCACTTAATACATCAACAAATGTCTTTTACATTTTATCTAAGACTAACTTATGATCAGATAAAATACAAGCCCCAAAACTACATGTTTCAAATTCTGAGGGGAATTCAATGTCTCGGAAGCCCTTATTGCTATAATCTCGATATTTACTAACTTGCGCCTCATCTCTCTCCCCCCAGATACAGTACTGCACGATATATATGAAAAGATATGAGGAACAGGGTGTAAAGTTCACTCATACTCTTCGGAAAGGGGCGGATCCTCCAACCAGATGGATGTCGTATCTGGTGGGAAACTGCCCGATGATTGTTTTTTTTTTTGTATAGCATCTCGCAGGTCAACCTATGTGGTTGTCATCTGCTTAAACGGACTTGCCTGTGGTTGTCCTAATAAATTAAGGCCTCCAGCCAGGACTTAAACTTAAATACTAACTAAAACTAAGCGACAACGCTAAGGGCACCCCCTGTGGGGTACGGACCTCGGCTTAGGGCGTCGCTGGAAGAGGGCAGCAAGGGACTAGCTGGATCAGGATTTCTTTGATTTAGGGACGAATTTAAAGCTACAGGCTCAGCGACGCGGGCTGGCTCGAGCAAGGGTCGGGAGGGTGCCCGATGATTGTTGTCGAAAAGTTGTATATATGCTAGCTGCGCGGTAAACTTTGATTGCGCGATGCAGGATTGTTGCGTGTGTTTCGTTGTTCGCATGTAGCGGTGTAGATGCCGCCACATCACTCTACTCCGAAGACCGGAGGTCGATAGTGGACTAAGTCTTGTATCTTGCGATGCTTGCCAATGCCAGTTGGGTTCCAGTGGGTTGGAACCGGGTGTCGCATAGTTCGCGGTGAATCCGAACTGTCTGATTTTGGATCGCGGCGATAGGACTAATTGAACCCAAATCGCACTCGATAAAATAGGCAAATGATCAGAAACAAAAATATCCTCGATTATTCCGACGTTAACTGTACATTGCCAGGTCGCTTAAGAGACAATACAATGATCCAACCAACTGCCCACACACTGTCAGGTAAACGAGTTCGAATCAATTCCCAACACTTCTACTCGTATGTCTGCCCACACCCATGACCTGTCCGTGCAAAAACTGTTTAGCTCTGTAAATCATAATTGGCCAAGTTGCGCATTTAGGTCGCGTAAAACAATAACAGTTATAATGTACCAATAAATTATTTTTATTCGAATGGATTGAAGTTTTGGGGAATGGGAAATGCGACTTGATGATTACCATCAGCACTCCAAAAAGACGTACTGATAAATATCTTATCCGAATCCACATGTACAAAGTTTTAGCCAAGAACTGGTCTAACACGATACATACATAAGTTGTCGTGATTGGCGTTTCTACGATCGATGTTACAGACTTATATAATATGTATAGCATTAAACGGTGTTCGTTTTTCGTGAACTTTATCCTCGCACGCAACCACCGAATGTACTTAAAATGCCGCCTGTATATAAAGTAGGTAAACCGGGTTAGTTGAGAGCCGAGGCAGCATTTAAATTTAAAGGGTGGTTCGGCTAAATAAAAGGTGGTCATGGAAACAATTGTACATAATGCATGAAGATTTTCCACTTTTTATTGTTTGGGGTTGCTTGCTATAAAAATAACTTGTAAATCTTCTTATTTATTACCTTATTGAAGTTTGTTGATTTGTTGTCTTTATTTGCGTATCTTTAATAACAATGGCATCATGTTTATGCAAAGAAACAATACCTATGAATACAAACTAAACCTTTCCCTTTTATTGATATTTAAATAATTGATGTGATAAATGATTTTTTGAGGACTCAATCGTCAAAAGACGTCAAAATATTCCTTTGTCAGATTTAACGTATGAATAGGTGTTTAGAAATGTATTAGTAATGCCGTAGGCAGACAGCTGAGCTACACATGTATGTAAAACAGAGAGTTCTACGTTCCCATTAGGATAATCCCTTGGCTATATCTTTTTCCTTTGGTTATATCTTATATACAAAAAAGAACGCCTAAAATATTCTTTAGAAAAACCACTGATCATTAACAAAGCTATTTAATGTCTTACAAGATCTTTTTTTCGCGGTTGAATAGTCTATTATATTGAAAGAGTTCGAAGTTCGATTCATTTCTCAAGTTTAACAATGACTCTTGAAACTGCATTCATGTGAAACTTTCTTCGGTAACAACGGACAATTGTGATGCTGTATGAAAAGGCATTGACGCATGAGGCACATGAAAAGGACTGGTCTCCCAGCTGACTACAGTCTATATGTAGAGGTGCACCCTCAAAAATAGCTTTCATAAGCGATGTTAACAAAAACATAAAATAACGTCACGCCTGTTATCTCCGGCGGGTTAGGCAGAGGTGTACCTGTAGTACACCCACATAGTTACGTTTAAGCCCCATGTGATAGGGGACGAGCCTGTTACCCTGTGAGAAATTCCTAAAACTTTGCCCGACCTGGGAATCGAACTCAGGACCCCATGCTCAGTAGTAATGCTTGCGATCACTATACGAACGAGGAAGTTTAACAAGAACGTACTGAAGTATAAATTGCGCGTTTTAACTTCCACCTTATTATTTCCTTACTTACTTTTTAATGTGGGAAAGGAATCTGTTTGAAAAATGCTTATAATATTTTCGTGTAACTTCATTACCCTCCAATTTGCCTGAGCATAAATTTTCTACCACTCTATGTGTTTCGAGAACTGGGAAAACATGTTGACATTGACATCATTCCTCAGAAAAGTTCATCTCTCAAAGGGAAAATTACTATTGGGACAACATAATTATGTACTTTGAACAATACCTACGTAACCTACAACCAACATAATATTTATACGAAAATGCAATGAATAGCATGGTCGTCGTATTGTGTCTTTCATATCATTGAAATAAGGTTTTGATTGTAATGACTGACTCGCCCTGGTGATATACAACAAAAGGTATTGCTTTGTCTCGTATCGTTAAGCTCGTAGCGTGTAGAGAATTCCATAATCTTGAATAAACAATATTGGATGAATATTTTCTCCGATTCCACATTCTAATTTGAGTGAGGAGGTATTTTCTGGAACACTGCGGTTTCAATCTATTCATACGTTTAGTCATTTGCAGGGAACTGTGTTTAGCCATTTGCGATGCTTGGGAAGATTTTTGGCATGTTTAGAATACATTTAAACTGTACATAAGTGGCAACACTTGTTGTCCATTCAATATATGACACTGCAAATATTGCATTATCATATTTCTAGCTCCCTACAATCTAAAATGCAAGACATCTTACGTTACTTTAACTTTAAGAAAATCTAATATACACCAAACCCTACCCTTTCAGAAATGCAGCCAACCGTTAAAGGTACATTCTCGACATATCCATAACTCCAGCAAAGTTAACAATAAGTCAGCAAGTTGCCATTCCGCGGCGTTGCGAACAGCTCGAATGTCCCATTGCACATAATTTGGCACATTTGCAAGCGTAATGCAACTCAGTGTGTTTAGTTCCAGCGTCTAATTTAAACTTTGAGCTGTCTCTCTGTTTGAATCTAATGTGTTTTGGAACTATTTTAATTGAGAATGAAGACTGGAGGAGCTGTTCTTTGACTCCATTAATAATTATTCTAATTTGGTTTTGGAAAGAATGATGAGAAAAAACGTCCCCACCATACAACAGATTTGAAATAAATGTAATTTGAAGCATCTAGTAGAATAGATATTTTTATACTATGGCTACGGTTTTATAACTTATAGTTTTTTGATACATTTGCCTTTTTTACTAATACATTTAGTTAGTGTGCAATAAAAAGGATTAGAATATGTCGATCTTAATACATTTTTTCATATAGGGTAACGTTAACTAACGGTCAGCACATCTAAAACGCGTTCAAGAGCTGTCAGTGTCAATACTCCATAGAAAATAATGACAATGACAGCTCAAGTACTGATCGCGTTTAATTTCATTGGTGAAATCATATCTAAATGTAGTTAATTGTTATGAGTAGTACAGTCAGGAGCACGTATAGCTTGACTCTTTGCACGCAGTATAAATCAGAGCTTAACTCAAGCTAGTAGTGTATCGAATGTCATGCTTTTGGCTGTAATAATGAGTTAATAGGTATTTATTAATAACATCTAACACTGTTATAAATGCTGTTGTGATGTGATGCTGTGCAATGATTTTCAGTTTGCGAATCAAGTTTTTTTAACATAGAATCGTCATTTCTTTACGTGAAATATGCTTGTTTGTTCGTGGAAAAATTGTTTTTTGTTTAAAAATACATACATTTTTGCCGATTTATTTTATTTTATTATAAATAAACGCAATCGTTTCTGCAAAAAATATAGGTACCTAAGGCTTCTTTGGGTCCCATTGAACAAATTGGCATGTATACCATGACTGTTGTAGGGTGGGGACGGGGTTCATACAAAATCCCCCATGGTCCTTTGACATTGGTTCTATTAGCAGCTCTATTTAACTTTGTGATTGGTTAAGACCTGTTTGTATTTTAAGCTGAAATCAAAACAAAATCAACTACTCAGTTTATACTGCTTTTAATAAATAAAATCATAAATTTAATGTAATGTTTAAAAAAAACTAATAAATTACAATATACAAGGTACATCATTTGTCGACAGCGATACAGATACATTTTTCCACGCCATATTTTAGATTTATAACTTACGTAATCAAGAAATCTAATCACCCACATGTGTTTTAGAGCGAGCTTGATTGCAATTTCATATTACAGTTTCTAAGGTATCCACCAACTAGTTAGCGAGACGGTTATACAACGAGTAGTAGTGCTTCACTAATCAACTCCAACCAAGTTCTACCTCGACCTGTGTAAAACAAGTTTTTTATTATATGTTATTACTGCACATAATCTTTAGAGTTAGCTATGCAGTCAACGTTACCCTTGGAGTTGTAGTATGTCCATAACCAGCAAGAACGTTGTTCGGGATCCCGCATTACAGAACAGAAAACAGGATGGGCATGTGGTGTTAGCCTGCAATTTTTTTTTTAATTTTTATTATTATTTAATTGTACTTTTAAATGTTATGTTATGTAGAAGCAATTGTAGACTAACCTATTATAAATAAATAGGCTAATCTGTGTAGCGGTAGGAATTTAAGGCTTTCGTAGCTCCGAAGTACTGGGGTTCTGAATACTGGAAGGGTTTCAATAAACGCGCTGGGTCTTTTGTTTAAAATACGAAATTCTAACTGGGCGACGCGCGACGGTCGTACGTCTGTCGCGCGACTGTCACCCTGCTAAAGTTGCCTGTCATGTGAAAGCGGTCATAGTGTTACCAGTAACTTGTTCAAAAATAATACTTTGAGCTTTTCGTTTTTCGTTTTTGACTGCCTCGTTGCTCTAGTGGTCGAAAGAGCTACTGCTGAGCATGAGGTCCTGGGTTCGATTCCCAGGTCGAGTGAAGTATTATTAGGTTTTTCTGGATTTGTGCCAGGTTGATGGCAATAGGCTCGCCCCCTATTACATGGGACTTATGCATAACTGGCGAAATGTGGGTGTAATAGGTACACCTCTGCCTAAACCTTCTGGGATTACAGGCGTGATGTTATGTGATGTGTGTTTTTTGGTAGGGTATATTTTTGTTGGATACTTCATAACGTTAAAATAGCAAGCACGAAATGCTTAAAAACAATCTACGCTCTCAGCTACTTAAAAATTTAAAGAACTGTTGTATATTTCTATCGAACCTGTTAACAAGAAAACTAATTAGTTTTGGCGACTTCATTTCTATCGCACAATTTTATAATTTATAATTTAATATAATTTATAAATAAAAAAATCACTTCAAGACACAAACATCAGTGTAGCCCTGGCTCTTGTACTGGATTACCTGTATTACAAGAGCCAGGCCTCTCAATTTACAGGGAGTATGTAGAAGCGCTATATACAGAAAACCTGATAAAATAACATGCACTATAAGGTAGGTTTACAAATAATATAGATTAGAGGTAGATTGGTAATGTCTCATAGCTCCACGATCCCAAATCCCACTTTGTGTGATGGTGAGTTCCCTCTGCAAGACTTATTCCCACGCTACAAGCAATCATAAAGTTCCTACATATAACTCTAATAATAAAGTAACACTGCTGTTGCATCGACGTCGCATCACGACATCATTACACGAATATGCTTGATTGATTTCAGTCGTACAAGCATTTCCTATTTAGTCATACCGCACACTAAACAACTTGGAATATATTGAAATACACTTCAAAATATACCAAAGTTGTTTAATTTTATGGTACTACTGGCTTCATATTTAATGAACTTCATGTAGTCTGATTAGTTCTTTTGAAATGATGGTTTTAAGAACTTGAACAATTGGCATAGCGTAATAGGTACGGCGTATAAGTATTTAACTTTTTTTTTTTAGAGTGTTAAATGTTTTTTAGGATCACGTATAAATTATCAAAAGAAAGAAACTTTTGAATAGGTTAAGTCGAATGCAGTACCTACCAATTTAAGTTGTATTGTAGCAACATTAAAGAACTTTATTATCATTTTCATATATTATATATATTGTCATTTTATTATTCTGGGGTTAGTAAGTTAAATATTCCAATAAACCTAAATTAATAAGCCTCAGACCTGGCGCGACATGATTAAGGCACTTGATTGATTTCACGAACAGCGCTCTGAATGTAGTTAGAGGCCACGCGTTAGTTATGTGACGCCTCACTGCATCCGCGCTGTGTGCAATATCATAAGCATGAATAACGTACGTTAGTTCGTTTAAAACGCCTTAGATTTGTGTGGGATTCATTAAAATACCATGGCTGAATGCATCTGGATGTTGAACACATACATTATTAATATAAGTTCTCATAAAAAAAACTAATAGAATTGCAAAAATAAAATTGTATTTTCAAAGGCAAATCCAGTAGATGCGATCGTAGCGCCATGTGCACTACGCCGTAGCACCATGTGCGCTACGCCGTAGCGCGTCTACGCGATAGCTTTGCCGGCTTATTGTTCAATGTGGATGATTGATTGCACAACCAGCGCGCTTAATGAGGTTGGAGTGTAGGCGTTAGTTCTGTTACGTATCATTGCATTCGCGCCGGGGGCATAACTATGAGAGGAAATCTCATAAGCATAACGTATGTTAGATAAGTACTCATACATCTATTAAATCACGTCAATCATCAGAACGCGACCTGCTACAAATTTTATATACAAGGAGTATGTAGGCTTTACTTTTAATCTATATAAATAAAACAATGTCGGGATAGTTACACAGTTTACAACTCAAGAACGGCTAGACCGATTTTTTAAATTCTTTAATTTGTTGGGTTTTTCTCCGCCCCGAATAGCTATTAAAACATAGGAAATAAAATCACAAAATATTAAAATATAACATTTTGAGGCCGTACGAAGTTCACCGGGTCAGCTAGTTAACTATAAATAAATAAATTAAATTAGTTTAGCTTTAGGTTTTGCGCAATATTAACTGTAATACTAATGCTAAACGCATTTTGTATATCCGAATCGACTTGAATCAATGGTAGCTTAAACATTATACAAGACAGGTTCATTGAAAATATTGGCTTGAAAGTAATTTCTCGCAAGTCTCAGAGATTTTTCGTAGAGTCAGAAAGTCAAGTTCAGAAAAATTCAGTGACACGTTAGTATTAATTAGCGGGCTGAAACACACGCAACATTGGCCCAGATTGATCAATAAACGTCACCAACTCTGCCAAAGTCTAGTAACAATAAACGCAATCGCTCGTGATATAGTTTCAGCCATAAATTCTGCTTTTATAGGTACACGGGTTTGGCAGTAACTCGGACGATGAATACCATCTGTCGCCTGTCGTCTTGCAAAGGCTTCCAACAAGGCCTTAGGAGCCATAGGCCCATTCAGATTCACTAGCCCATTCTCCATTCGGGGACCGGTCTTTGAAGCGATATTATGCAAATGTTTCAGTAGGAGATATTAATTCATCTCTCCCTGGCTCCTTCTGTGTAATTACTTTAAATGTTCTAAACATTTGTCGGCTTTGGTAAAATTTTGGAATACTTGAATTATTTGGGTTTGGGTATCTGTACCAATTAACGTACCTACTCAAAGTAAAAGTTACGAAATGATGTTCCATTTTCATTAAAATTTAAACACATAACATCACGCCTTTAATCCCTGAAGGATAAGGCAGAGGTGCACCTACAGTACACAAACGTTTCGCCAGTTATACTTTCAATTTAACTAGATTTAAATTGTGTGCAGGTAATCCAATATTTACTTATATTTTTATAAAAATTCAGTCTTCTTTTATTTAAGTAATGAAATAAATTTATTTTTACAAATTATAAAACAACAAAAGAGTAGTATTAAAATAATAAACTGTACTATAATAAATTAGTACGCGAAGTGCTATGTTTAAACTTATTCATTTCCAACTTGCAAATAGAGACTAGATAATACTACAACTATAAACAACCTTATCAGGTAGAATTATTGTGTCAATTCAACACAAAGACAAAACAGTAGACATGAATCGGCAAGCGAGACTCGCCGCAGACAAATGGCTCAATTCTGATGGATTTCATTGATAATAGACTCGTTTGTATTTGACGCTGTATAGAAGAGTTACCCAAAACGGAAGCATAATTTGGTGACTTGACTAGAAAGAGAGAGCTGTGAAACCAACGCATTCTTAACGTTAGCTGATGCGATCGTGAACCTAGCCAACACCATAAGCAGTACGATAGAGGAGACATATACGATAGAGAATGATGACATGCTGTAGCAATACAATAAATAGGACAGCGGAATCATCAACCTTCTACTCGGTTTCTTTGCTCAAATAAATGTTTTGAGCGCAGAAACTAGAAGGCCGATTCCCGTTATTACGAGGGCGACACTGAAAGTTTTTAGAACTGGCCACTTGTAAACGATGTAATAAAAAATTTAGTTCAAATTTTGAAAATGGAACTCTTTTCCAATATTATTGTGTATGTATTCTATTAATTTGTCCGTTGCTTACGATTTGGCGGCAAATTGAAAATTGTCTGTCACGTCATATGTTTATTTATTTCCGAAAATAAATGAAAAACTTCGAGGAAAACGTTTTTTGGACGCCGAGGAAGCAGTGGCTGCGTTTCAAAAGCCGTCGACGAGACCCCTAAGGACGAGTGGGCAAAGTGCTTTTCTCAGTGATTGCATCGGATGCAGCGATGTTGATGTAAATGGACACTATTTTGAAAATATATAATAAAACTAATAACATGCTAGTTTGTTCAGTTTTTTATTTTCTAAGAACTTTCAGTGTGATTTTGAACGTTTTTACGAAAAAACGTTCAAATTCTGGTCGACAACCAAATGTCAAAAGCTTGTCAAAAATTTATGAAAATTATAAGTTTTTTGACGGATTGAGACTGAGATTAGAATGCGAATATTCTTAAAAATACGAAAATTGCTCCTGACTGCTGATAAAAAACAGGTTAAATTTTAAATTACAATAAAACCCCCTACAAAAAATAAAACCTCGAAAAATGGCTCCACAGATTTTCTTCATTCTTTTTCTTCCTTTTTGTCGCATCGTATCTCTCAAACGGCAGAGCCGTTTGAGAGATACGATGCCACAGACAGACACAGATACACACATTAAACTTATAACAACCCATTCTTATCCGCCGGCGGTTAACAAAAATGAACGAGCCCACATTAAGAGAATCGTCTGTAGTTTAGGTTAGTTACTAAGAGTTAGTGTATCGATTTAAACTTGTAATAAACTCGATTAAGACTTCTATTTGCAGACCGATTTCATGTAAGGGTTTCTAAATAGAGAGCACGTTTGACGATTATTCAAGCGTGAATTATTTTATGTTATAAGATTTAGAATTTAGTTTCGCAAGTTAGTATTATTGATCCTTTAAATAATACTGTGCATTAAGTAATAATACTGTAGTGGTTCATAATACAGGTTTCACATTTCGATTATTAAACCATCAGATCCCTTGATCCCATCCATCCTCGATCCTTCGATTATTTTCTGTTAACTTTTCAACAGTTATTTTACAGTTCTGAACGTCTGTGTCTACTCTACCTGTACAGTAGTATTTACAGACACTCCTAACAAACTACATTATATTTCACTAAAAGCACACGAAAGAGAAATTTCTTCTCAGAAAACACAATGTATATTCATAGAAAAAGTTATAAAGGTCACAGACTTTCTCTACGTATGTTGTGAGAAAAAGTAAAATAATAAAGCAAAGGAATTCAAAGCATTTCCTTTGTAAAATACATTGTTTAGAAAGGTTTTGAAAATATTTGCAGGTGAAGACGGACATTTGTTCATATTATGTCCCCGGAGACACGAAGACAATTTGAAGTTAAAATGAAAAAATCTGGTGACTATTTCGGTTTCTGAACTATTGTGTTTTACTCACATACGTTTTGATTGGGTTTGAGCGTTACATTTCTGTTTTCATGAAACATAGGTAGGCGTTCATTTTTTTATGAAAAAGCAGGTAGTTCTTTTGATATTTTAGAGTTGGTCTCATAGTAAAAGTTATTCAGGCTGAGGAATACTGCCATAACTGGCGAAATGGGGGTGTACCATAGGTACACCTCTGCCCACCCCTTCGGGGAAACAAGGCGTGATGTTATGTTATGTGACTACTTCCATTCCCAGAAATCATAATTTAAAATTAAGTTACCTCTAAATTGTGTTTAATGAATCGTTACAGGTTTGACCTTCTACCTACTGATTGCAGTTTATTTTTGTTTTCACCTATGTTGTCCCACTGCAAAGGTCTCCCCTTACTGGCCTATTAACCTATCACTGTTGAGTTAGTTTCTTAACTTCCACTATAAATTGGTTCGCAAAGCACATCTCTGAATGCTATACATTACAAAAGCCATACAGCGTAACATAATACAGTAAGTTACGATCAAAAACCACCCAAGTGCAAATAGAAGTTAATAGGGGCTCAGAGAACTGTTGAACTTCAAAACTATATCGTTTAAATTAGAAATATAGCTTCGATACACATCTGTTAAGAAACTTACAAAACGTTTGTTTTGCTTGGGCCACGAAAATATCGCGTTTTAGCCGTCGAAAACGGTTAAAAACATATAAAAACATAATGTCACGCCTGTTATCCTTGAAAGGTTAAGCAGACTCGTACCTATAGTACACCCACATTTAACCAGTTAAGTCCCATGGAATATGTAGGGGGCGAGCCTGTTGGCATCAACCGGCCATAAAACCAGACTTCAGCCCTAAGTCTTAGGGCTGGTACTGAGAAATTCCTGATGAACAAAACCCAATTACGGTTTGCTCGAAGTGGGAATCGAAACAAGGACATCATGCCCGCAGCAATGCTTGCGACCAAAAGACCAAAATATACGTTAATTTAACAAAACTTTTAATACATATATTTTATTTGGCACATGTCTTAATACCTACACAAAATAAAACGCTGACTTTAAGAGAGCGGATCGAAGGCGCTATTAGCGTTGATTTCGAGGCCCTCCGCTAAGATACGTATTTACTTTGAAGTTCTAAACCAATTCCTGCAAGCAGTCTATTTTGTTTCGTTAGATTTGATAGTTAATAGAGACTGAAATTGATTATAGTTATTAGAGAAACTTATATGCCTACTACCTATACACTTAACGCTTGTCTTATTTACTACAAATTTGGTTAAAACCCAGGTCGTCTGGAAAAAATCGTCCGCATTTTGTATTATTAATTTTGTTTTTAATAATGCACTGGACTGTATGGGCGTGATTTGTTTTAAAGATAACGAAGTCAATCGAATATTCGTGCCAGTTTGAATCATCCGTATAAGTTAGTTGACACAATCTTTTCTTAACCGATCAAAACTTTTGATCAGTTATGTAAATCGGTTAGAAATAGAAACAATTTTATGATAGGGATGATGACTATTATTAAAAATGTACACTAAAATAATGTAATTTCAAAGAAGATTTTTTTTTTTAATCGAATCTATTATATCTAAGTAAATATGAAGAAGATACACGCTTTAAAAGTTTTTGGAGGGTACTATACCCGACCCTGTCGTGCGGTACGGACGACAATGTTAAGGCGCTAGTATGAAGTTACATAGTCGTGACGTCACTCCTACGATCGTGCTGTCCTCTTGTAACACATATTAAAAAAAAAGTATAACTCGGGAATTGTTTAAGCTTTTACACTTTTTGTAATATTATTTTGGTGTAAAAAATATTACAAATAGTGTAATTTGGAAACAAACGTTTTTTTGAGATGAAAAAAAAATTGTCATCATCCCTTTTGTATCATCGTCGATAAACAACATTTTGTCATATTAATCAGTCAACAGTCAACCAGAAAACTAAAATGTTACCCAAATTTGTTGATGACTTTTAGGGTTCCGTACGTTCTGGGAGGATCTTTAGGATATGATAATTATCTAAGATCATTAAATTGATTTTAGACAAAACTTTAGACGAAGCAAACTCAGAAATTCGGTGGAAAAACACCTTGAAAGTCAGTACTAGCATGTTAGAGAAAATACTGCAGAATGAATATGTAATTACTCACTAGCAAATAAATTAATGTAGTATACTTTCATTTACCTGCTAGTTAATGCAGAAGCATTTGATGAAGGTTTCTAAATGATACAAAATAAGGTTGATGGTCCAGAAAAAGAACAGGGCTTAGATATGCGGTGGCAATTATTTACAAAATTTGATTAGCAGCAACACTATTGAACCTTCTTTGATGATTGGCTTTCCATATTTTGATTTTTTTGCCCTGATTTGATGTCCTGATCTACAAATAGTAAATTCGTAACTTTACTAGAGTTTAAAAAAATTTGAATTAAAAAGCAAAACAAATGGGAACTAAACTAAGTTAGGATAAGGTTCCATAATGTGCCAAAAGCGTAATTTAATATTTACTTCGATCTTCGTTAATTCAACAGCTTCTGAAATTTAAGTACGTATTTGTATTCAATACTAAATTGTTTCAATGGAAGGGTTTTGCAAGCTTATCGTATTGGTGTTATTTAATCTCTCTGAAGTTATATTAGATTATGATGGGGGCCGGACGACCTTCTGATTTCTAGAAAATCTGTTGATATTTGCTATGGCGTTCATTATGTGATTAGGTTTATTTAAATGAATTTTCATTTTGAAAAGGCTGTTAATTAGTATCACCATTTGACATCAACAAATATTTATTATTCATTATTTATATTATATAGCTTTTATCGCTTTTTGCTGAAACAGAATTTGATTGTGTTTGCCTTTTATCAGAAGCCTTTCATCGGAGGTGATGATTAAGATATTTGAGCAATAACAAGTAGATAGGCTCTCTCCTCATTACAGCAGCTTTGATGTAAAACACAATGAATAACCAAAACACAGGGTGTGTTAGGCTCAAAGGCTCAAAGAGCTCTAAACACCGAAGGTAAAAAGGGCGTGCGTTCAATACAAAAACGATAGAGGCAACGAAACATCAAAAATATAATTTAGATTTATTAAAAAAACGAACTTTACTTTAAGTAAAGGAAAACCTTTTAAGGGAGCCGACATGTTCTAGAACAAAAAAATCGAAAACCGGGCCCGCGTGGTAGATAACAGCACGCTCCCTCTCACTCAGAGTTGACCTGTGTCTCAGCAGTGAAAATATAATAGGGTGATTTTGCTTATGCTATGTTCTAACTCCAATCTCTCTACTGTTACAGAATGCGTACAACCTGTCTCTCCACCTGAATTCCGAACACAAATGTGCAACAATGTGCCTCGGACACTGTAGCAGTGTAGTGGTGGTTGTTTCGTGAAATGTGCTCGACACTATGAGCAAGGGCAGCTGGCTGGCGATGGTGGCGGTGGTGGTGGTAGCGGGGGCGGTGCGGGGGTGGGACTGTGTGTGCAACCCCCGGGAGTGCGAGGTGCTGGAACCGAGCGGGTGTCCAGGAATGGGGATTGTTGTTTGGGATCCGTGCAGGTGAGCGATACTCGTCTATTTAGAGGTTCTTGCAACACAGTAAGTAATATCGTAATGACATTCGAAACAATTCAATTTATTTATTCAGGAACAATTAACATTACGTTCGAATATAATCCAGCATGAAACATGAACAACAGTAATAGATGTACAAATATATAAGAATATACGCAATTTAATTAAAATGAGAAAATATTATTTAGATTAAAAAAAAATGGTTAAATACCATGCAAACATAAGTTCAATAATCAAAAAAATAAAAGTCATATGAACACGGAACACATTATGACACCGTACACAAATAATTACATGTCAGTTTGAACAAAATTTTTGAGTTACAAATCATGTAATGAGTAGAGACATTTTTTCAACAGGAATGCCTTGAGCCTTGCCTTGAATGAACCTGTGTACAAAACTCTTTTTAAATGAAGCGGTAACTTATTAAATATTTTAACTGTCTGTTACTGTGACTGTGGACTATGCTTAACTATTCCAAAAGCCAGACTGATTTTGTTTACGAAACTACACGTTTATTCCCTTACCAGCCTGTCCTCGTCTGTTTCGTAGTCATATAAATATTTTTAATGCTGTTTAACAGTACTACTACGTAAGGCTACTGTGAGGATACCAAGTTCTTTAAAATATGGTGGACAGGTATCTCGTTGAGAAATGCGGACAATGGTTCGGAACGCTCTTTTTTGGAGAATGAATGTATGCCAGTTGTACTGGTAGCTGTTTCTCCAAAACTGTATGGTATAACACGGAAGATTGAAAGGCATGAGTGCGGTTGTGTTGTGGCTAAAGCCTGAAACACATCTCAGCTAGCGAGGGTTACACGAAACGATTCGTTTCGACCGACGCGGCGACGCGTGCAGTTGACATTTTCGCTGTGCGACACTCCGTGATAGTGATTTACATCTTTCATAATGTATAGGTACTAGGTGCTGTTGTCACGAAACTGTAGGCCTTGACTCTAAGATCGCCAAAGTATCAGAGATTCTCAGGATGCTAGCGTTTTCCTGATACAGTATTAATTTTATTCGATCAAGTTTATCAATGTAACAATTGCCGTCCTAAGCTGAACTTGTAAAATATTAATGTTTTGGCACATTAACAATTTAATTTTAGTCGTAATGTCAAAAGTATTTCGCAAAATATGATTTCACAGATTACCTACTTATCGAATTAATTAAAAGTTTTGGGTAACCAATAAATATTTTGAGTTCATTAAGACTAAGTTACCAAGTAACGCTTTAGAACTCAAAACTTTATCCCTGTAACCCTTCACCCAGTCATGTCCCTTTGACTTTTAACCCTTTTATTTCGGCTCTTCTTAAATTTTTAATTCCAAAGTGGAAAGGAAGTACTTATTAATTATTATAAAAGAAGTTTATTTTATAAGTACCCTTTTAAAGCTTCTTAGTAAGAACAGTTAAAGGATTATAAAAAAAGGGCTGTGATTTTCCGGGAAACAATGGCGTCCGATTTTCTAAGGAAATAATATTTTATGCGTAACGAATGGCTTGATTTTGAAATGAGTTTGAATACATTTTTAAGTCCATTTCTTGATTTGGTGGGCAAAAATAGATCCTACTTTGGTTTTTAAACGGATTTAACAATTAACGGACGAATTATGCCTTGACATAATTATAATAATAAAAATAAATTGGTTCATGCCGGTTTTGATATATTCTTTTGGCATACTCAAATTGAATCAGACCGAACTTGACAACCTAGATCGGAGGGTCCGTACACTGTTGACTGCAAACCGAATGCATTACCCACTGTCATCGGTAATGAGGCTGTTTTCCCGCGAAAATTCTGAGGTCGAGGCTTTTAAAACGCTAAGACCCTCCACAATCGGTATATTGGGTTGTATGTTGCACTAGCTTCTGCCAGCGGCTTCGTCAGCTGGGAGGTCAGAAATTATCCCACAGGACCGGGATAAAAAGTATCCTATGTGTTAATCCAGATTATAAACTCATAAAATGTATAAAATAGATTTGAAGAATTTGCTCTTAGCACACTACTAAATTTTCGAATTATATAATTCAATCATGATTCGAACACACGTAGCGCCATCTAGCGTCCTAAAGCAATTGTGACCGTCGAAAGTTATTTTTCAGAGCCATTTACAATCTACGTCGCTGCGAATCTCTTAGAGAACTATTTAAGAAGATTAATACCATGACGGTCCCTTGCCAGTTCATTTATGAAAATATTATTTATATAAGAATAAATCTGCATCTTTTTAATAAAATAAGTGATAGACATAATATTAACACTAGAAAAAACAAAAAAAAAATTCAGACTATCTAAAGTACATACATCTTTTATGGGGTACTGTGTTAAATGTTACAATAAAATACCTTGTGATACATTTCAATTAAATGAAAATGCTGGTCCTGCCCCATACGACAATCTAGAGGCTAGACAAAATCATACTAGTAGCTTATTGTATTGTATAATTTGTTATTTTTACTTTACTCACACACTGACTTATTCCTGAGAGTTAGGTTTGAAACTCCGACCCGGATGGTCGTGTTTGTTTTCGCTTGAGAAGTGCCCAACAGATGGTAGCTTACTTGCCGGACTTAGAATTCAAACTGTGTTTCTTTTGTGTGTGTGTGTATCTGTGTCGCAAACAATAATACTTTAAATCGGTTCAAAAGATAAATAAATGTGCGTTCCATCGATTCAAAGCCACGAGCATGTTCAACATAATTTTAAAATTAATTGTTACAGGACAGTGTTTTCATATTAAATGTAGTAGTGCGGGATAAACGAAGGTATTATTCTGGCACATACTCGTAGTGTGATCGAGTCCTTTGATTTCAAACATAAAAACAAAGATAACGTCACCGCACGGTAACCGCGTCAACGCGCCGCAAGGCGGGAGGCAATACAAAAACTTGTAAAAATTACCTTCATAAATTCGTAATATTAACAATATAAGCCCTTGCTACTCCTGGACATCCGTGTTTTAATTAAGTAATGTTTAGTACTTATTTCCGTACAAGTGATTTGTAATCTGAAATAAATGAATTCAGACCGTATAGTACGGTATCGCTGTTGACCTAATACTTCATACACATTGTGCCGAATAACCATAACTACGTTAAACATGTTCACTATTCACTGACTATTATTATTGATTCCTTTCGAATATAAATGAAAGCAAGCTTGAATTTATTTTATTTTAATCAAGGTAATATTTTTCTCAAACATACCAAAGTTATAATTTAACAGAGGCGTAAATTATTATTTAGATATTCATAACTATTTTGTAGGTGTAGACGCTTTGTTGATGCTCATGATGTCCACATCTGGCGGATAAGTGGGAGGCGCATTACGGCTGGGATCGAGAGAAAGCAGCAGGTTGCATTGTTAAAGGGCGCAGTCCGTTTAAAAAAATAGCGTTGCTGACTGTTTAACGGAATGATAGCCGGTACCTGCAACTGACCCTTGCGTGACTGTTGCGCAAAGTTTCAAAAATATTATGCGTAAAGGTTTCAAGTACAGGTTGGAACTAAGTATGGACGGACTGGGTGGTTCTTCTGTGACGCCGCAGTCTGTTTACCATCATCACCATTCCCATGGCGCGGCTGGGTTTTGGTGAGTGGGGATGGTCACCCATCCACGGACCGATCGCGCCAGGCATGGCTTAACCTGATCGCTCTGCCCGTGCGGCTGTTATTACTTTTGTAAACAATATTGGGCGTAATAGGGCGGTATGCCCCTCAACCGTTGTCTAAACGAAGTTGGTCCAACGAAAACGAAGTTTCTCCGTTTTCACCGTTACTGCGATATCTCAGCAATTGCTCATCATATTAAAATTGTTATTAAATAAGATAGCCGATTACATAGGGTTCAATACAGGGTACTTGATGTATTTGCGCGTTTGGTTTATTTTAGCTATTACCACAGCATTATGTCATACGGCATTTTACTGTGGGGTCAGGCTGTTGACATTGAATACATTTTTATTTTGCAAAAGAGGGCTGTCAGAGCAATTTACAATTTACGTCGCCACGAATCTCTTAGGGAACTATTTAAGAAGATTAATATAATGACGGTATCTTGCCAGTTCATTTATGAAAATATTATGTATGTAATAAAAAATCTGCATCTATTTAATAAAATAAGTGATAGACATAATATTAACACTAGTAATAAAAATAAAATAGATCAACCATTTTTCAGACTATCTAAAGTACATACATCTTTTACGGGGTACTGTGTTAAATGTTACAACAAAATACCTTGTGATATATTGCAACTAAATGAAAGAAAGTTTAAAAATCACGTTAAAAAAACACTTTGTAAACAAGCATATGAATGACAAATGACGCTTGGAAACATGCTGGTCCTGCTCCATTGGACAATCCAGAGGCTAGACAAAATCATACTAGTTGCTTATTGTACTGTATAATTTGTTATTTTGACTTTACTCACACACTGACTTATTACTAGTTAATATTTTGGGAAAATCATTATACCTAATACTTTCGCAATGTTTGTAAATATGTATGCGCCATGTACCTCACGTGATTGATTTATCTGTCTTTGCTTATTTTAAATTATTTTTACCTATCTGTGGTATAGTGTTTTTATTCTGGATGCATCGTCTTCACATTTAAAAATATAACTAGTGTACACAAAATATTGTTAAACATTTTAAAAGAGTAACGGTGGAGTCTCTTGCCCCTTCTTCTCCACCTTCTTCTCTACCTTTTGGAAGGCTTTTTGGGGGGCGGGGTTAAATGAAAATGTTGACGAGCAATAGTGCCTTTTAGTGCTTATTTGAAATAAATGCTTTGATTCTGACTTTGTTCCTTTCCTCGGGAACAATACACACTTTTTTTCTGGGACAAATGATACCCTTGTCCCCTGACGGACCCTGTCCTTTTTTATCCCTGACAACGTATACGCAAAATTTCTGATGAAATAATGATCGGTTCATTGGTTTTGGCGTGAAAAGGTAACAAACAAACTAACTTACTTTTACATTTATAATATTATTTAGGATTAGGATTACGAGTATATTCAATTTGTACATAATATGCATATTTTTGCGGGCGGTGCTGCATTCCGCATCCAAGCTTGAATCTAGTTTTTAGAGTAATGAATAATAATAATAAATAGTTTATTGATACAAATCCTTACAATATGCTTAATGTCTAGCTAAGTTCAAAATAATTAAAGGGGCACAAGAGATGAAACCCTTACACCTAAACTAGGGAAACCTGTGACTTAGGAGTCAGTGTTCTACTGCTACTTGGACACTATAAACCCTTAAGGAAAATAACAGCTGGTAACGTGATATTATACAAAAGAAAATAATAAAAAAACGTATTATTAACTAGTGATTGAAAACAAAACAAAACAAAAAAAAAAATAAGTGAAAAAGCAAATACAAGTTAAAAAATAAAATGACTGGGATATTGATTCTGCATGTGTGACTGGGAGTCGTGTTTCGTTTGCGTTGTGTAAGTTTGTGTGTGTGTATGGGAAACGTGTATTTTGTGTTGTGTGAGTGAGTGTGTGTGTGTGAGTGTGTGATATGAGGAGCTTAAGTATGTGAATGTAGTGGCTTCGAAAGAGTGTAGTAAGAGCTCGGTGTCTTCTGTTAACTAAAAGAAGTCGGTGACTGAATTCCGCTTTTGTAAGGAATGTTGGTTATGTCAGAGAGGTAAGTAGTTCTTCAGTTTGAGTGTAGTCTAGGAGGTACAGTATGTTTTTCAGTTTAGCCTTAACATCGTGTTTGCTTAGCCTTGCTATTTGTGTGATCTTATTTATATTTTTGTAAACAAGAGAACTCAACACATACAGCTGTCTTCTAACGTACTGATATTCAAAATCTGCTCAACCCAACTCCTTCTGGGCCAACTATTCTTTGACCACGTTTATTTGAGTCTGGGGGCAGAACTTGGTTATGTTTCCAGAGAGTGGTTCAAAATTATGTGCTACATGCACATAATGTCACAGTTCAGCAGATTTTGAATATCAGTACGTTTATTTTGTGATTACTGGAAAATGCAACAACGAATGAATAACGAAGTTCATTAAATTATGTGAAGGTAGCAAATTGTAAGCAATGCTTAGTTAGTATTATTTAGTTAAAGTGGAAATAAAGTGTGTTTTCAATAATAATAAATTATAATTAATATATTTTAATGTAAATATCAGTCGTTTCACTTCGATTCAAAAAAGATTTCGAATGAAATGAAAAACGAACAACAAGTGAAGTATCTATCTGCTTTAGACGCTTCAGTTTCTGTTCATTTCGCTTCTCATTCTGCATCTTGCACTCGAAGTGAAACGTCTGAAACACAAAATGAAGCAAACGTGAAACAATAAATCTGTATAATGAAACGATGTTGGATTTCGATATACCGAATGATTGAAAAATGAAATGAAAGGAGCAGAGGAACGTTCATTCCTTTAAAAAATCAGTGTCGTGTGAACGTGGAATGAAACAAAAATGAAACTTCATTCCAGTATGTTCACAGGAACGAAAGTTCATTTTTGTTCAGCCTATTAACGGGTTTGGCTTTTGTAGAAGACACTTACACCGAGTATCGGATTTCGGGTTTGATTACTGAAACGGACAGTGGTATTGACTTTCCCTTAGGAATTTCTCAGTCGCAGCCTGGATTTGTGCCAGGTTAATGACAAACGGGCTGGAAATCTATTATATGGCATATGGAATTTGCAATATATGACCCCTTCGAGGAATAAATCCGTAATGTTATATTGTGTTTGCAATAACAGGAAATTATTAAGAGCTCTTTAATATTTTCATGGTTACAAAAAGAGAGCAAAACGACTGAAACATTTGAAAGGTATATTTTATTTAGACATCTCCTTTATTATTATTGTTCGAAACGAAATGGTCGAACTTGGGATAGTATTTGTGTGAAAAATATAAAAAGGAACTATTCAGAAATACATGATGAGATAAGCTTTTTGCAACTACTCGTTCAGAGTGGAAAACATAAATATTTACAGGTTACTAATATGTACACGTATCTATACTTATCTAAAGAGGTTTTATTTACATATTTACTGAGGGATGCATTAATTAGTTACCCCTACTAAGCCTGCTGCGTTTCGCAACGAAATGTAACATGTATTTGTAACCCTCACAAGCTGGCTCGCTGGCTAGGCGAATCGAGCACGAGGAGAGTATGAGTTCACATAACATAGATCTACTTACTCTTCAAACATGTGATTTAATAGGTTCTTCTTGATGATGTCATGACAATCACATGGCCATGGAATGACGCGATAACTGTATTTAGTGTCAAAGCATGAAATCGAAAGTAAATCACATAAAATCTTCGTCTTCTTATACAGCATGTCCCGTAAGTCGACGTCAAGCTGGAATCGGGTGATATGTATGTCGAGTCTTAATAGTTAACAGAAGTTTAAAAAATTTGCAACAGCAGTTAGAAGATCGTCACAGATTGGTCACGTTTTCGTTTATTAATAAATGCCAAAAATACACAAAACATCACGCCTGAAATCCCAGAAGGGTAAGGCAAAGGTGTACCTATAGTACACCCACATGTCGCCCGTTATGCTTAAGTTCCACGTAATAGGAGGCGAGCCTATTGCCATCAACCGGGCACGAATCCAGACTCCGGCTGCTACTGAGAAATTCTAGATAGAAAAACCCTATAAAATATTTTTCTGTTAACTACGAGTATTATGACTATCACCTGATTCCGGCATGACGACGACTTACAGGACATTCTGTATATAAAATCAACTGCCGTTTGATAGTCTCGCAATAACTCAAAAATGGCTCGACCGATTTTAATGAAACTTTAGTAAGTTGTTGTGTGCGTGCCGTAGAAGGTCTTAAAATGCATTGCAACGCATGGACGGGTAATATTAAGAATAACTGATAAATATTCACAGCAATAAATTTATATTCTTTAGCATCCTATTTCATTTTATTTTGAATATTTCAAACGTAAAACACTTAAAATCCTGCATCAACATTTTTCAACCAAACCGTTGCCGTCTTGTTACGACTGGATTGTAATTTTGACACGTCTTGTCCAGAAGAATTAATTCTTTGGAGAGTATGCTATTACGTGGTCCATTCGTGCTTGGCTCACCTAGCTGAGACAAAGCCTAACATGTGAGGGTTACAAATTAATGTAACTATCTGTAGCTTAGCTAAACTGCCTACTACAGTGCTAACAATCGTTTATGTTGACTGATGAATAGGCACAACTTCAAAAATAAAGAAGTTTTGCTAGTTGGACGCCATTCGTCCGCAATAGCGTCGCATGTGGGTCAATAGGTTACTTTTAATAGGTCATAGGTCAGATCTATAAAGAACAGGCCAAACCTGAAATACCTACTATAGAGAAAGTCTATCAGGTAATTTAATAACGGAACGAGAAATATTGCTGCATCATGCTACTTAACATCAGATCTATAACTTCCCGACCGCGCTAGTACCCATTAATATTTTGTCTAGAAATGACAATATTTTACTACATTATGTCGAACTATAAACAATAAACGATAAAAATACATTACTTTACCACAAAGATCTTTCTTGCGCTAGCAAATTAGTCTATGACGCAAAATCTCTATGTTCAGGTAATTACGTTGACTTTTACCGAAAAACTTTCGTAACTTTGCCAAGGGATGATCCACTTAGGAGAAGTTTGCCCGTGAACTTCAAAAATAGGAAGTCGGCCGAACGGCTAATGCAATTACTGTTAGCCGACAGCAAACTTGTTCACCTCGATTTATAAATATAAATAAAAAATCTAAAAGCAATTTTGAAGTTTTCGTGTCCTCGACATTTTGCTTTGAACTCTGATAACCAATTTTTGTTTATTTGTTTACGAATGCTGATTCCTGAATGTAGACTTTCCAAGTATTAATAACTACTTTGTATTTTTATTGAGAGTATGTGTTTAATCAAGCAAAAATAGAAATTTTGATATACATTCGCCGAGTTATCAACGAAAATTGTGATACAAATTGTGAGTCAAAAATTCCTCAATTCTCGAGTAAACGAGCGCAACCGATGAACAACTAAGAATTGTATAATTTTAATGCATGGTGGGGGTTTCGCCTAACAGTAAGAGTATGCCAGCTGACAGTAAAAAAAAAACGAACAGTAAAAATCATTATCGTGCAATCTCAATTTACAGCACAAATAAAAGAAAGCAGCTTTAAAAATTACCCAAGACGTTTTCTAAGACATGTTTCTCTTTCCAGATGCTGTAAAGTATGCGCGAGAACGGTAGGGGAAGACTGCGGCGGATTCAGTGGGACGTGTGAGCCAGGACTCAAGTGTCTCGATGGGTCGTGCACCCACATCACGTGAACAAAAGTGAACAAACCTGTAATATATGTGTATAGTGTTGATAGAAACAATACATATCTCCGACAACTTAGCCAACGAGCGGACCATGCGGAAGTAGGCGCGCCGCATAAGCTTCATATTGGGTGACAATAAAATGATAAGCTACGTAAGTAAGCAAGAGACATTACGGACGAAGTATTGTTACTATGTCGATCGATATGTTGTGAAGATTATTTCTTTGAACGAGCGCAAATTTCATTTTAATGCCCCAAACTCCGGGGAGGCGTGATAAAATCGACATATTTGTGCTACTCGCTCGTTATACATCCATTCAGCATATATGAAGGTTTTAAGTTTAATGTACGCAGACAGAATACTCGCCTGGAAAATTACGTAACCTTTTTCCAGATTCACACGGATAATTATGTTTGAATGTTCTTTTTTGTGACAAGTAGGTTCTTTTGTGAGATGAGATGTTGTTTCTGAAAGTTCCGTCATGTAACGTTAACCCAGAATAAATTGCCTAAATAAAATAATTCTGTAAAATGTGAAAGAACATTATTTTCTTGAATGTATGATCAATATTGTTTTTTAGACATTCCATTTTAATTACCGCCGAACCCAAGCGAGAAATAGTTATTTGAATTTAATTATAAATTAATTTAATTTGGCATCGTTAAAATTATGTATAAATGCAAAATTAAGGTAATTATATGTTGTAAGTATGTATTAATTAACGAACGCTTTCCAATAGAGCATGTCTGATTATATCCGCTAAAGAAATTTTTTTTTTTTTAAATCTGTGCTACCTATTGTTAATTTAAGATTCTACAATTTCAAATTGTAAGCCAATATAAATCGTAATTAGTAATATTTCAAACGTAAATTTAGAACGTCACGAGCGTGTAACAATTCTGTTACAATTCAGTGAGCATAAACCCGTTTCGTGAGCAATAGCACAGGTTCAATTTTCAAAGACTTGCTCTAGTGAATAGCTATGGCATAATCATCATTGTTACAAAAAGGACAACTTGTAAATATGGACACAAAAATTAATGTCTACCAATAGGTATTTAAATTGATTCAGAACTAGAATAGAAAATAAATAAAACTTATTGAACATAGACATTTTAAATGGCTAAACATATAATTTATAAAAAAAAACATATTTAAAACAATTGTATGATATTTAACGATTTATACTTAAAATGTATCTATCTATATTTCTGTGTGCTTCCAGGTTACATGTAGAGTTAAGTTGATAAATGTACGCATAAAATGTTTCTTAGTTCTGTAAATATGGTCTCAATAGCATTTTTATCTTGTATGTATATTTAGACGTATAGGGTCGTATACTGGAATAAACGGTTCTAGAAATAAGTACCCATCAGTTGTAAAAAAAAAACGATTTCTTTGCCTAAACCACTCTGCGCTCAATATGTTTCCATTCTGATACAATTTTGTGGAATTGTATGTACTTATTATTCTGTTGTATCGAAGAGAAAATAATAATATAGGAACTATAGTGTGAATGCAGCCAAAAAAAAAACTGGTAATGTTTGTTTTTTGTAAATACTAACATATTTATAATAGGCATTAATTTAGTGTTTTTCAGAAACTGATTTAAACTTTGATATTTTCTAATCTAAAATTTTCAACGATTGTGTTTCCGTTAAGAATTCTAAATTATATATTAGTGGTATCTCATTATGTTTTTACCTCCCAATGCTATGTAATAAGGCTGATTGGGTTGATGTAGGCTGTATATTAATTTACAGTAACTTGAAAAACAATTTTCGGTTTCCAATACCCCAAGCTTTGAATTTAGAACTTTCGCCATCTTGAATTTCCCTGCAGACCGTTCGCGTACCTAATTTATTTTCACGTGGAACGAAAAATCACTTTCGATCAAAATCTAATTTTGCCTGATACTTCCCAGTTACCTTCATGATACTGAAAAATATTTTTTCCTCAAGCAATTTGTAACTTAAATCGATGTTAATAACGGTTTTATTTTATGAAAAACTGATTCCATTACCTATGTTAAATAGACTTCAAAGATTATTCGAATACTTTTGACTCAACCTACTTTAATAATAATTACGTATCATTTTATTTTATTTTAAAACAAAATGATGTGTAATGCGTTTGCCAATGTCACACAATACCAGTTATAGTGCCGAATAATTATGTGAATTTTACCCTTTTTGCCCTCCTGCTCCAATTACCCCGTGACCTTATCCGTTGCGGCGACGAGAATAATCATCGGAACGCCCGACTCATCGATTTTAGTTTGCTAATTTTAGGCATCAGCACTAGAGTGTATCTTAACAAAATGTAACCTGAAATATTGAGTAACTATGTAATAAGTTGTATAAATAATTCAGAGCTACTTGTTAATTGTGCACATATTGAATAAATAAGCTAAAAATCTGTTCTGTGTTTGTTTTGATAAAGTTTTTTTTTTCTTTTTTTATTATGGCCTGGTGATCAATGTTCGTGCCTTCTCTGTATGAGAAGAGGTCTTTGCTTTGCACACTGTGGGACCATATTAAGTTGGAATTATTATGAATGATTACTTAACTTTTATCAGGCTAATCACCGAAATCCTATATTTTGTTGTTCGTTAGTTGTTGGTTATTAGAATTAGTGAATCTATAATGTGTTATATGAAAGCGTTAGTTACTTTCACATTAAAATTAGCTGCTTAAATAGTCTTTCAAGTAAGACAGGATAGGCATAAAAGTTATATTTTTTTGTCGTAAGAATGTCAGATATTGTATAAGTAAAATAACAGAATGTATTTGTAAAATACAACGTTCATTTGAAACATCTATTAGAATTGTACCCAGCTAGTGAGTACGCTTGTTTCATTTAATTACCCAGCTTCATCGTTACACAGGTGTAAAGTCACAATCAATAATGTAAATTATAAACACGTTCAACTCCCTCCAAAATGTATGTGTTTCAATGTGAAAATCATATAACATAGAATTCGGAAAGTATTTTTGCATGCTCGTCTTCGAGACGAAACGTGCGCAGCACACCAATGAGGAATCGTACTAAAAATATTCAAACCGAATTCGAAATTTGAAATTCAAAACGTAATATTAGTATTTTTTTATGAGTTGGCATTACTGGGGGTGACATTCTCGGTATGGCCGATGAGTAATTCTCGTAAATACATTTAGACTACTGAACTTATCGCCACTGTAGTTTAGGTGGCTAAGCAGGTGTAAAACCCCAAATCATACTTGGGTGATACGCTCCACTAGACATTATTTGCGGCTTTGAGCTCAACCCAATATTTGAGTCGAGCGGGAATGTTACCTATCCTTGTGACCCCTTTATCTTATAAAAGGATATAACATTACGAATATAGTATGAATGAATAAATATGGCAGTGATCTTATAGGTACCTTATACTTCAGTAGTTTCGAATTGTTTCCACCAAATTTTCTTCTATAGGTACATTTTGCTAGTTTATATAAAACTTCAACAAGTTTTTTCACTATAAGCCTTGTGATAAAGCCATAAAGTTTTCGAGATACTTATGATATCGTACAACAAGTCCTCCTAGTTTATGTATCTCGTTGGCGATAAACTTACTATATTCGTAATTTTTCGTCATTATCTTTAAACGTGCCATTTCGATATAGCTAGACACAAAATGTGTCACAAATTGTGGAAATGTTTTACAACATAAAGTTTTTTTTTTAATCATACCTAAGCTGATAACAATAGAGCATTCACAACTTATTCCATTCTCAGCCACAAAGGAAAGTTGTTTTTTTCAGTCATTAATTTCTAGGTAAGTAAACTTAGGCAATTTAGACTTTACGCCAACTTTTAAGGGCCAAACTCGTAAGTCTAAATTATAGGCCTGTAGTTCTTCATCTCAATTTCAGACTAAAATTTACTGTCTGGAATTATAATTATCAGTTATATTATTTGCTTACAACAATACTTAGCTAGCTGCTAAGGATCGTTGTAAAATTTGTTGCTGGGTGATTCTTAGCCGAGATTACTACACCTCGTCGCACCCCGTGGGAGTCGTTTAGACTATTTACTGATTACAAGGTGGCTGACCTGTATCCTCCTCTGCCTCTGTGAAATTAGATCAAAATGTTCCGGAAGTAAATTCCCTTCGTGCATTTGCCCGATTGAAATGCGACAGCGTGACGCAATTACACTGATTGCCTATTATACAGCAAGAGGTAAATTAACAAAATTAAAATAAAGCGTTTATTTTTTAACCCGGGTTAAACTGTAATCTACATTTCCCCGTACTTTCCGACATTGTTTTGACACGAGGTCGCGGTTACGTATCGGCAAGCTGGCAGTTAAAAGCGCTGTTAAATTTTACCGACCCACATTTTAAAGGTAAAGCTGGGCTTGTAGGATAAAAGCCGTGTTTATCGCTTGGGAAGAATCAACTGGTTGAGCGTTGGCTGCGAGTAAAGTAGATGAGTGGATGGATGTAAAATACTCTTAAAAAAATATTCGTAAAAATTGACTGTAATATTACCAGTTAAAGAAAGTATATGCAAAAATAAAATAAGCTCTGACTTAATCATTATTTAAAATACCTTCTGGAGAAGCTTTGTTTTTCTATGCGGAACCAGCATCTCCTTACTTACCCACTTATCTAGAAATGTAAACGAGATTCAGAAAATAATCGGATAATGGAATGAGGTCTGAAAGAATTTGGTCGATGTTAGCTAAAGATCTTCTAAACGGTACGCTGGGAAGCCAATAGCTTTTATTAGCATTAATTTTAGACGACGCGTAACACGTAATGAGAATGCTATAAACTCTATTTTTAACCTTACCTAAAAAAGCGCCTTGTAAGTACCTAGTTATATGACAGATATCGGTTAAGATAAAATAGAATAACGAATTACTGGAATGAACCAAAGTAACATGCTTTAAATTCGTTTTTATAAAATAGTGAATAAGATCCTTCACGAGTGCGTACCTAAAAAAAATGTCAAAGGAAACAAGCACGGGTCTAGGTTTAGTTTTCCAGAATGGTACAATGGTGTCAAATTAAAGATAGCTTCAACCTATGAAGTCTACCAGAACAGACTTAAGAAGAACCTACAAGGGAACCCGAAATCGTTCTGGAACTTTATTAGGAGTAAACAGTCTAGGCGAAATAAACCTAAAGTCACTAAGGACGGCTTATTGCTGAAGGAGGAGGAATGTGCAAGTTGTTTCGCTTCGTTTTTCCACTCGGTGTACAGCGAAAAGCGGCCGGCGCTGGACCCGGTAGCTGCGGAGCGCGCGGGTGGCCAGGCGGCGGGAGAGCGCGGGTGGCGAGACGGCGGGAGCGGCGCGCGTGCATGTTGACAGCCTAAGCGTGCGAGCCCTGCGCGCGGCGCTCCCGCGTCTCAAGCCTAAACGCTCGGTAGGTCCTGACGGCATACCACCTTATATTGTCAAAGATCGTCGTATGGTTTTTGAGGAGCCCTTGTTGCACATTTTCAGCTTGTTTTTGCGGGAGGGTCACTACCCGGACGAGTAGAAGATCACCCGGGTTATCCCAGTCCCGAAAGGGGGTGGCGGCATGGACGTGAGTGCATACCGACCGGTGGCGGTGCTGTCGGCATTCGCTAAGGTATTTGAAACTGTGTTGCATCAAAGTATCTATACACAAGTGAGCTCGCAACTGTCAGACGCTCAACACGGCTTTCGGCCGGGTCGCAGTACGGGGGGTAACTTGTTGTAATTTTTTAACTACCTCTCGCCCGTCATTGATGCGGGAGGGCAGGTGGATGTGGCGTATTTTGACTTCCGAAAAGCTTTTGACACCGTGGATAACGACGTACTTTTGTGCAAACTCTCTGCTATGGGATTCACACCGCACTTGCTTAAGTTCTTTACTAGTTATCTTGGCGAGCGCCGACAGTACACTGAGTTTGCGGGGCATGAATCCAGACCTTATTACACGTTCTCCGGGGTAAGTCAAGGGAGTAATATTGGACCTTTGGAATTCATTTTAATAATTATAATCTGCCAACGGTCGTGAAAGAGGCGGAGTGTCTATTGTTTGCAGATGACTTAAAATTATTCTTAAACGTTGAGGAAACTGCCGACTGTAATCGGCTCCAGTCTGACATTGAAAATGTAGTCCAATGGAGCAAATCCAACAAGCTGCATTTTAATATTACAAAGTGTTGTGTGATGAGCTACAGCCGCGCACTTGCACCATTACAGCATCAGTACGAAATGGACGGCGTAGTTATGCCGCGCGTCTCAGCTGTCGTTCCGCAAGCACATAGTGGAGATTTGCGGCAGGGCTTTCAGAAATTTCGGTTTTATCTTGAGACAGTGTAAGGATTTTACCGATACTGCAGCTATTAAAGTTTTATATAATGCACTTGTGAGGAGTCATTTAGAAACAAGTGCAATAATTTGGAATCCGCATGAAAGGAAATACAGCCTCATGTTGGAAAAAATTCAAAACAAATTTACTAGATTTCTTTACCGCAAACAAACAAACCCCGTACGGTTTATCCCTTTTATCCCCTAATGTACCCAAGTCTGTTCGTCATGGGCATGGTTGCATACACCGGCCTGGCAGTCAGAAGGGACGTCGCGCTGGTCAAGTACGTGGCTCGCGTACTGCTAGGGTTGCGGCACCACCCGCAGGTGCTGGCGGCGCTGCGGCTGCTCGCGCCGGACGGGTGCGTAGGTGCGCGCCGCCGCCCCGCTCTCTTAGACGTGCCAGCGGCTAGGACTAACCTACTCAAGTTTACCCCGATGTCACGAGCCGCACGTATTATTAATGTGGTTACGGTGTCGGAGGACATATTCGGACACGACCTGCAGAAATTCATTAACATGGCACAAATCATATTGAGGGATGCTTTAAACATAGTAACTAATTTGTTATAATTGTTAGCTTAGCACTTTATAATTATGATCGCGGTCATTATATTTTATTCTTTATAAATTTGTGTATCCACTTAGGGCTGGTTTCGCCAGTGGAAAAGAGCGCGATCGGATCTTACACGTAGTATAGTTTTTGTTATGATCGATGATCGCATTCGGTTTCATTGGGTAAAATTCGCCCTAAGACATTGTGACTTATAACATCGCCTTGGATACGTCTGTAAAGGTGTTATAAATGTAATTTAATTAAATAAATAAAAACATGTTAGTGAAAAAATATTAGAATCATCATTCATCATTTAGTTATAATTTTCGTGAGAAAGATGCCTGAACATCATTTTATTATAACCTTTAGGCGCCTTTTAGAATATTTACTTTTTAAGGTATGTAGGAGGCGATTCTTTTAAAAGGATGACTCATTTTCATACCAAAAGATACATAATTATGTGTCTAAATAACAAAACTACTTACTCCAGTTAGAAAGAAAATCCGACAGAGCGTTAAGTAGCATTGAATTGGAAAATGCTTCTTCACATATTCTAAGATTTCGCATCTCATGAAGACCTAGAAAATGGCTGAAAACAGTAAGTGAGACAGGTTTAATTTAACATTCATACATAAGCATGAGGTCCATGATTGGATTCCCACGTCGAGCAAAGTGTTATTTATTTATTTACATACATATATACGCTACCATTACAGTCTCCCAATTCGGTAGTGTAGTTAATTCACCATTCATAAAATAAATATTTACAAGATATTAATATCCATCCATGCCATAGTAGATTTACAAATTAAAAACATAACACTTGTAACGTTATCCTTGCGAATTCGCTCAGTGAACATGAGAAAATATCTATTCTTCCAGCAACCAGATTTTGTGTGCGCATTGTTCGTGTTAGGGGAACGTTGTCTAGCAGTTTAGTTCGACCGCGACGCACTGCGAACAAGTTGGGTCGTCGTCGGCGCTGCACGTACCCATCTGGCACACAAGCCTATACCCTGTAGCACACCCGGATTATTTATGCTACCCCGGAATACTCCGAGGATATACGACGCCAGTGTCTAGATCCCTCCTTGTTTCCAACTTGTTGTATCGCACCATCCCACCTAACACAAACAAGGTTGGATACATCAAGGGCTAAAAAGGACCACACTATACCGCCTTAGGTATATGAATCTCGTGTATTTATTCTGTATGCGCTCCAACATGAGACTATATTTAGTCTCAAGTGGAGCCCATACTGCCGCATTACCCTCCAACTGACTTCTTATTAGAGCGTCATACAATGCCGATATGGCTTTAATATTTGTGAAAGCTGCCACTCTGCGAAGCACAAACCCCAGTCGCTTGTATGCATTTTTACCGACATTGATAATATGCTCCCGGAATCTCAATTGAGTATCCATACGAACACCAAGGTCTTGCACTGCCTCCTCCCTTTTCATGGGCACGTGGTCCATGTTTGCAGGGTTATCGCGAGCGGCGGGTGATATACGTATATTTTTTTATTGAATTCTTCTATCAGGAATTTATCTTCTATTAGGACTAAGTAGAAGAGAGTGGGACGGAGGGCAGACGCACAGACCTTGTTCCTGTATAATTTTGTGAACTAAGCTTTTTACTGTTGTTGTCATCATTGCTATTGTTGTTGCTGGTCATGTTGTGCGATTACGCCTTGGGTGATAATCAGGTAGAAATCTTTAACGTGAACCTAGTGATATATTGTGATTATCACCTGTTGTAGTTGCATTGTGAATAAATAAATTTCTCAGTAACAGCCCGGAGTCTAGATTTGTGCCCGGTTGATGGCAATAGGCTCGCCCCCTATTACATGGGACTTAAACATAACTGGCGAAATGAGCAGGGAGTACTAAAAGGTACACCTCCGCCAAAGCTTTCGGGGATTAGAGGAGTGATGTGATGTTGTGTTATTCATACAAGCAGCTCAAAATAACAATGTGTGAAAAAATCGAAACTTAGCACGGAGTCCTGAAGACGTGAGGTACCCACTGGTTAATAATAAATTTTGAAGCTCGTAACACTCAAGATGATAGGTAGCAGCACCTGTTACGGGAACACGCTTTAATCTTATTAATACTGCATGTAATACGGTGCGTACCCTTGAAATTCACTTGTATAGGATCTGGAGAAATGCCTGAAAACTGCTTAAGAATTATTTGACAGACGTAGGTATTTCAATGAGCGATATATGGCTTATTTTGTCACTCAATATTATGCTTACATAAGATGTAAGCTTAATAAACAAACTTCTAGAATAATAACTAGTTATCCTTGTTTAACCGACTTCACGAAAAGGAGGAGGTTCTCAGTTTGGTTGTTTTTTTTAAATGTTTGTTACCGTCATTTAAAAACCGACTCTACTTTTTTTTCTTCTTTTCTTCGAAATGGTATACTTGTGGAGTGCCCATATAAATTTGGTCAAGTTCAGATGAGTGGTTTTTGAGTTAGCTTCAATAATAAGTATATACAACCAACTTAAAAAAAGCACTACAAAGTGAAAATAGCTCGGAACTCGGTGGCATAAAACGAAAATACGAAACTAAAGAAACCTACTTCCGTCAAGGTTTTTCATTGAAGCAGCTATGAAACATTTAATAAATCAATTTCTTGAAAACAGATAATTTTAATGTTCGAAAACAGTTACTAAAGATGTTATTGAATACAATATTATTTATCATTAAACAATCTTCTAGAATAATATCTCTTATTCCTTTTTGTAGATGAAACTTGGAAGCAATCTGTTTCGACAAGGTTTGTTATTGAAGCTGCTATGAAACATTTACTAAATGCATTTATTGAAAGCAGATATTTGAAATTGTAATTTATTTACTCATTAATTTTTAAATGAAAGTAGTAAAATACCTGCAAAACAAATTACATTCCTTCAGCGTTCAAAAAAGGTTATAAAACAGTAACTGTGTCCATATATGTAGTATACATGTAAATACTACATTTTTACGTCACGGCACCCAAATAACATTAAAACGTAGATGTGGAAACACTCTTCGATATAGGATCGAGCCAAAATTAAATAAACCCATAAACCCATAGAGGGAAATCGTTGAGCCTATTTACTATTTATATTTACTATCTATTAAATCAGCTGCTTTGATTTGTATCTCCTTAACAATTTCTCAAGCGTTGGTCAGAGGATAAGCAATCACAGAAAGTTTTTATTACCGTCGTGTGATTGGACCCTCGGTACTTATGATCAGTGGTAGATGTTTATTAGTTGGTTCTACTCCAGACGGTCGAATCCGATCGTCTGTAGTACATCCCGATCGAAGCGCACTGGGCGCTCCGATCGGGCGCGGCAGGAGCGTGATCCTAATGCGCGGTCGGTGTGGACGTACCGCGCGATGACAATGCTCAAAGGCTCCTCGGTCGCTTGGCACGTTCGATGTGGACGGTTGTGTGTAGATCGGGAGATCGGGCAATGAGGATAAAGCGCAAAGTCACCGTTTAATATCTATTTAAACACAAGTGAACATAAGTACTTATGGAATCCAATGGATAAAAATCATACATATTTAATGAGCAGAATATAGGTACACCTGCCATAGCGGTCGGATGACTCTGCCGTACGGCGGCTCCAAACTGAGCGTGTGCTCAACTGAATCTAATCTACCTTATACGTGGATCAGCACTGGAGCACGCCGTAGGATCGCGGGTTTCCTAAAACGGATCGTGTGAAAGCATCTCTGATCCAGTATCAAAAAAAGGACAATGCCAGAAACTCTATAGAACTTTGCCCCACTCAAATCAAAAAGTTATTTACAAGCCTGCAAAATGCAGCATCTTAAAGCTTATTTATTACTGTTCACTAAACATTTGTCCTAATGCCTGTAGAACTTGCGGTTTCTGTTAAAATATTAAAACAATAATGACATTGATTATAGGTTAGGTGCAGTTTATAATTGTTAAAAAGCGATATAAACAACATCTAGGTTACGCGTTATCATAATTATTTTAATCGCAATATAACTTTTTGTTTTACAGGTATTTAAAACTTTTTTTTGTTGTTTATCATGCGCAATATGTTCCAATAGGAAATTTAGGGTTTGAATTCCTTTTATCATTGATTTGTAATCGGCAAGTTCTACTGTAAAACAATGTATTATGAAAAGGTCCTTTAATCATTACAATTATTTTCATTAATTGACATTTCCTGTAAATGGCTGGGGCAGGATCTGGCATTGTCATTTGGATCGTCCGGTTAAGACCCAGCTAGTGGCTGTTGATTTATTAATAAGTTCATTACTCAGATATTTCAAGAAACATAAGATAAATGTAAGGGGAGGCAAATACGCTAACTATAAAGTGAAGAAAAGCTCAGTCTCTTCTTTTTTGGAACTGCCACCTAATTAAAGGCACGAATTGTCCGCTCACCCTACAGTCGGTCAAGAGAATGCGTTCCAGACCTGTCAGTTTCATACAAACGAATACGTGTTTTGCGAATTTGATCTTTCTTAATTACGTGCCGGACTTTATTAAGTGAATACACCAGTACCTACGTCCATTAGGTACTTATATTTTGTGTGATTGCTGGTTCTCTTGCTGAAGAATGAACTGACGTTAAATTCAGATTCCTCCATTTCCAGCTTCGATTTTAGTCTTGCAGTAGCTTTTTAATTTGCTCCGTATTTTAGGTTTTACAAAACCAAATCGATGACGGACAAGTCTCAGAAGCTCCCAAAATTAAAAAGGTTTAATGTCACATTTTTCATATTCGAGAACGCGAATGGGAAATTCGGAAAGCTAATTTTCGGAATGCGAATGTGCGAATGAGAAAGTTTATCATTAACATTAAAAAAAACTTTAATCACCTCAAGGCATCATTTTATTACTTTAAATAGGAGTACTTATGAAAAATTATTAACAAAATACTAGTGTTATATTTAAATACAATAATGGTATGTAGTGACTAATAGTCGCAAAGTTCGAGACTTATAACATTTCAGGAAAAGTATTTTTTATGGGAAAATCTGTTAAAATAACTGAAAACAATTCTAAACTCACAAACTACTTGTTTATTTAGGTAATGATTAGTTCTGACTGACTGACAAGGACAACTAAATAAAAACAAACCAAACTAACCAAGCAATCACAACAATCAGCGAGAAAGAATCGCTTCTATTGGTCGAACGAAACACGTGATTCCTGCCGCCTGCGCACTCTGCGCGTTCGCGAAACGACAAACCGTGTGGCAGGCAAGCGAGAGTGCTCTTGAGATGACGACACGACCTGCACATATTCGCATTGGCATTTGAATCGCTTGATGTGAATGCGAATGTCGATGAGAATGCTTATACCGATGTAAATTATTCGCTTGTGCGCATACGAATGAAAATATTTGTAACATCATTAAAATTGGTAGGTACGAGGGGGGGTCAAAAAGTTCGCGGAATGGCGGGGTTGGCAAGGGTGAGTTTACTCATCCAGGTAGGCGCTAATTGAGTGACTCATTGTTAGTATATATATCAAGTTTCAGCCTAATCGGGTCATTAGCTTTTGAGTTATCAACGAGTAAACAAGTCAATCGGGAAGAAACTAGCCACTATGGAGAAAATTGAATATCGCGCCTTCATTAAGTTTCTCAACAAACAAGGAAAGACACCTCAAACCATTTTTCAAGAGATGTTAGCTGTTTATGGGGACTCCTCTCCTGGGAAAACCATGATTTATAAATGTCACGCCCTTTTCAAACAAGGGAGGGACTCCATTGAAGACGACTCCTGACCTGGACGGCCGATTGAGGCTACCTCGCCAGAAATAATCGAAAAAGTTGAAAAACTTGTATTGGAAGATGCCCGGCAAACATCCTACATCAACACCTTGGCATGACTAAAGTCTGTGCAAGATGGGTTCCGAGAATGCTTTCTGCGCATCAAAAACGCGAGCGCGTCGAAAGTTGTTGCGAGTTTCCGCTGTGGAGAGCAAAGGGAGAAACTTATGGCCCGAATTGTAACTGGCGATGAAACTTGGGTTCACCATTATGAACCTGAGTCAAAGCAAGAGTCGATGCAGTGGCATAAAAAAGGCACACCCCCTCCTAAGTCAGCAATTTCGGCCTATTAAGACGCCCAAGACAAATCTTTTTTTTTCGACGGTATAAATAAGTTATTTGACAGATCTAATAAATGTATTAGGGTTAAGGGAGAATACACTGTAAAGGAAAAATAGCTTAATGTTTCATTTCATTATCCTTCCCTGTCATTCCGGGAACTTTTTGATCTCCCCTCGTAAGTACTTATCTAATCATAAAATATTGTAATAGGTAGGTACTTCTTAAGTAATTAATGAGAAAACTTATTCATATCAAAGAAATTCAGAGGAATTCAAATTAAGAAGCACATTTGAGTGGAACCCACAATACAAAATTATTCAAATATTAACAGCGAGTCTAGTACCTACCTAATATTACAAGTACCGAACACAGGGATCCAATTCAAATAGCTGTCTGTGTACTCGATATTATGCTTTCATCAAAATCCGAAACTGTGTAATTTAATACCGTTTTAATTAACAGACAGGAACTTAGGGTTGGACAGCAATTTGGATTATAAGTTGCAATAGTTTCTGAAATGTGAGGAAAGGGTTAGCTTCGATAATGGTGTGCTAAACATAGCTTCTGCTGTCAAAGTGTGACTGACTGAATATCAAACTATTTAGAGGGCCTAGACAAAGTAACATTCGATTGCGATGACGCTTGTAGAAAAGTAAAAAAATATGTAGGGTTGACATAAGCTATCGAAATGTCTTGTGATCATAAGTCTCACGTCAGCTCTTTTGTTTAAACGAAATATGAAAACTGGAATGAAATCCTGGGTTCTATTCGCGGGTCAGGAAAGGTGTTATTGGGTTTTTCCATCTGTAATTTCTTAGTAGCAGCCCGGAGTCTGGATTTGTGCCGGGTTGATGAGAATAGGCTCGCCTCCTATTAAATGGGACTTGAAAATAACTAGCGTAATGTGGATGTGCTATAGATACATCTCTGTAATACAAGCGTGATGTTGAGTTATTTTAAAATTAGGTTGATGAAATGAGCAGTGGTGGCCCAGTGGTAACGGTCCCGACTTACGAGTTGTAGGTCGTGAGTTCGAACCCAAGCAGGCGCTTTACTTGTGTAAATAATTTAATCACCACTGCTCTCAAAACGGTGAAGGAAAACATCGGCATGTCCTAGAACCAAAAATTCGAAGACATGTGACATCTACCAACCCGCACTGAGCGCGCGTGGTGGATTACGGCTCACTAACTCTCATAGAGAGGAGGCCTGTGTCCCAGCAGTGGGAACGTTATAGGCTGATTATGCTAGGTTGATGAAATATTGTATTTTAGCAAATTATTGTACTTTGCCAAATTGCTTTAGGAACAGATCTCAGTTCGCAGTTCTCAGTCGCGGGTTGTTGTTTGAAATCAGCACCCTCGAAAACCATGGAAACGGCATCCATGATGAAAAGTTTGAAAATTTTCGCAGCCGCCATCTTAGTTTTACATTTTGACCTCACTATCGGCTATAGCAACAACAACATCACGATGTTGTGTTGTCTATCGGATATAGCACCCGAGAAAACCATAAAAACGACACACACGACAAAAAAATATGAAAGTTTTCTCAGTCACCAACTCGGATTTCAATTTTGACCTCACTATTGGCTTCAGCACCCTCGAAAACCATGGAAACGGCATCCATGATGAAAAGTTTGAAAATTCTCGCAGCCGCCTTCTTGGATAATCATTTTGACTTCACTATCGGCTTTAACACCCCACGAAAAATTTAAAACGTCCATGATGAAAAATTTAAAATTTTCGCGACCATTCGTTTTGACTCGGCACCCGCTACTGACTACTACTACTCGGCACCGCGACGTTCGCTTTGGTGTCTCGTCGGCGCGCGCCTCTGTGTGAGTGTGCCGTTTCGAACGTTTGTTCGTAGTTTCCGTACTGTCCATATTTATAATGTGCTCCCACTCCGGCCAGAGCGGGGGAAGATTGATGATTTCCCACAAAAAGAAGAACTACACGAACTAAGTAGCTATCCAAATTTAACATTATCCTCAAAAATTAGATATAATAATTTCACAAAAAACCTAAAGACTTCTTAATCGTCGTTTTACGAAATTGCTATTAATTGTACGTGATAAAACGCCTCTACACTTTACTTCCTTGCCGACATACACACACATAATCTCTATATACAGGGTGGAAGGGACATCGACGCACAACCTGTTACCATGGATTCAGGACATGCTTCTGAACCCCCCTGCATGGAAATTTTTCATCGGTTATCAAAAAAAAAAGATGTTTCATAGAAAAGTGCAATACCTACGCGGTCAAAATGTATGGCAGAGCATTTTTTTTAAAATAACCTACAAAAAAATTCTATTCAGAATCATGTCCTGAATCCATGGTAACAAACAGGTTGTGCGTCGATGTCCCTTATACCCTGTATAATAGCTTCAAAAAATATTTGTATCTATCTCTCATCAAAATATCTGAAGTATTACTAACAACAGATGATATGAATCTAGAATGAACCCAAAAAGCAATATAACCGAAATATCACGAAGGAAATAATCAACAAAAAAATGTTGGTATATTTCCTCCTAGGTCTCGCAAATGTAATCTCAGCCTAACATGACCAATGAATCGAGAGAATTATATCGGATAGATGATATTTTTCCCGATACGCACTGATTTGTGTAACCGAATCCGACTGTTCGATGATTGATCTCGCAGTTACTACGATAGACCTAAGTGGTCCGTTATGTCATTATACTGTTAATCTATTGGATTATAGACTTCGAATAGATAATAGACTCCTAGACTACTAGATTTTTTGATTCGTCATGTCTGTCCGGCTGTCTGTCCGTCCGTATGCAACAGCCACCTTTTTCCGAAACTATAAGATCTATACTGTTGAAACTTGGTAAGTAGATGTATTCTGTGAAGCGCATTACGATTTTCACACAATAATAATACAAATATAAAAGAAATTGGGGGTTCCCCATACCCAGAACTGAAACTCAATTTTTTTTTCCATCAAACCTATAAGTGTAGGGTATCTATGGATATAGGTCTTCAAAAATGAAATTGAGATTTCTATTTAAAAAAAATTCTAAAGTAAATAGTTTGCGCGAGAGACACTTCCAAAGTGGTAAAATGTGTGGCCTCCTCCCTGTAACTTCTAAAATAAGAGAATGATAAAACTAAAAACATATTTGATGTACATTACCGTGCAAACTTCCACCGAAAATTGGTTTGAACGAGATTTAATAAGTAGTTTTTTTTTATACGTCCTAAATCGCAATTTACCTTTCATTCAATCAACTCAAATATATAAAAACAAGAACTTTTATTTTATGTTACTTCCTGCTGCGGAACCCTTCATGGGCGAGTCCGCCTCGCACTTGGCAGCTGTTTTATTCAGTTAAAGTTGATTATAAGGTGTCTTTCAGTAAACACTACTAACCATAACATTGAATTTTATTCTCTGAAAAAGTTGTCCTACGATAATTGCAATGTACGAGTATCTACACAATTACAACATAGACAGATTCAGCATACTTTTTTTGAGTCAAATTATACTTCATAATCACTGCTTCCTTCTTCATATGTAGGTCGTACTTCCCAATCAGTCAGCCACCACTCTCTTAAAAAAAGTCCAATAAAATAAAAGATAAGATCAAAATTTCAACAACCACGTCTTAAAGGCTGTCTATACTCAAACCCAGTAAGTAAACGAACATCGTTATTATCTTAAATTTCTTCGACACTTGACATTTTATTCAGGTACTGCCTACTCCTTTTATGTTCACATGTACTCATTAGTAGGAAATGCTCGAGAAACGAAAAGGTTATCCGTATTAACGTCGCTCTACTTGAAAATCAAGTACCTACATAGAAGCTTATATTTTCCCTTTACAAGGTCTGTTGGAGGCCTTTACAAGGGCTCATCGATGACATCGGTGAAGAAAAACATTGTGAGGAAACATGGACTTATTTAAATAAATAAAAATGCTGTTCGTCGGTAAGCGCATCACTTAAAAGCGGCCAACCCGTCATAACTCCCATACAAACTTCGTAAGTGATTATAGCGTTATATCAAATGTTCCTCCAGATATTTTGAACACACAGATATCTTGTGGTTTATATCTAGATTTATATTTAATTTTACCTTTATTGAGCCTTTGTTTCTTTGCCTTGAACCTTTATTGAGATTATTATGATATGATTATATTATAAACCTATGATCCACAATTAATGATTTGAATTTGAATGGAAACCTCGCACATGTCATGGAAATTCTAAATGACATTTTTTTTTTCAAAAAGACGTATTTCCTGGAACATGTTTTGTGAAAGTCAAAGTCAAAGCATTTATTTGAAAACTTCACTGGCCAACTTTCCTCTGGCCCTCTTAAGAACGGCTGGACCGATTTGTTTTTTTTTTATTGTTCGTAATGGTATCGTAAAGTTTTCCAATATTTTATTTATTTGGGAATAACTTTGATAATAACTTTTTGGACAGGATATCGTCTGTCGGGTCAATAAGTTAATAATTAATATAGGTCTTAAATCACCAATCCGTCTTGAGCAAGCATGGTGATTAAGTTCTTGCCATGTTCGTATTGGAAGAGGCCTTTGTCCTGCAGTGGGACCATAATAAGGGTAGGAGTGATTATTATTCATGGCTTTTGACAATGACAAGATAAGCATCTATAGGTACTTTATCATTATCGATGAGGTCAGCACCCTAATTGCGTAACACATTTTGTTTTTGAATGCGATTCTGAAATGAAACAAATTGCGATCTTAATCGTTTGCTACAATCGGAATTGTGTAATGAAAATGATCTCAATTCTGCCAAATTTTATAGGGATGTCTATCATTTCTAGCTCTATCTCGCGTTTTGTTTCATCGAAAAGGAATTATTCGCTTCCGAATAATTTTGCTACAATTTAATTTTGTTTTAACTACAACTGACCGTCTACTAATGCTTATAAATAAAATTGTACAATGATGGCTGAAAAATTAAGAAACAATTTATAAAACATTTTCTACCATAAACTACCACATTTGAAATACGCAACGAAACGTTATTTTCTTCACGTTTTAGTTATCTGTGGCCAATGATAAAATCGTAGAAAAGCAGTGTTGTCAAATAAGTGGGACTTCCACTAAAACTAGGAGTTTTAGACACCCGTACTAGGGCGGTCGGCAGACAAAATTTATGGTGGTTAGGACTTTGTAGAAAATACTACAATCATATACTAAAACTATTGTTTTTCTAAAACCTGTGTCAGTAATTTTACCATTTTTTTATTTCAAATGCCGAAACTACTTCGGATTTGAAAGCTGATTTGTAAAGACTGTTTATCATGAAGAATATAGTGAAGAGTTTTATAAGAAGCTGCGCCCGTGTAAAGATCGAAAACAACGTCATTTCGAAAAAAAATACACGGAACATACTTCCAGGATAAAAATTGAAACCCAAGTGGACTCGGGAAAAAAAGTTGGCAACACTGATAAAAGTTGTTTTAATATTTACGATTCGCATTGTTTTGCTTTGAAATATGAAAGTTGTTTTTTATTGTTCAACACAGAATCATTTAAAATGTGACACATAATCATATTTACTTACTATTCCTGTACATTTACATGTTGGCCTATGTTACAGTTTCGAATACTTGTTTTCTCTTGTGTTGTCGCTGAAAACGTTTGGCAAGGACTAGGGTCTAGGGCTGATAAGGCTCTGTCTTCGTTTTGTACTGGCTGCACACACACTGCACAGCGAAAAGTACTTATGTCAATATCATCACGACAAGTAAGTACCTATGCCAATATATAAAGAAATAACGTGTGTAGGAGTGTACCTTCATATCTTATTGATTTATGTAGATAGAGGTTCTTCATTGGTCAGTCTACCTAAGGACAATCATTCATTTGTTGTGTAGACACAATTTAGTAACCTATGTGGGGTGAGCTGTTTGTTGCAGATAAAGTAATGATTGTAAATTAGTATATCACCTTCAACCTCGCTTAACAACTGAAATTGTAAATTGATGTTTTTGTTTGTACTGAAACAAACTCAAATAACAACTTCAAAAAATAATCAAAACATTTTTGCAGACGGTGCTAAAGCTTACAAGAATGGAATACAAATATCAACAATAATCTAGTTGACATATGGGGGAACTCCTTACAAAGACGTTTTTGTGCAGGACATGGAAAACCAATCATCTGTATTAATAATTGAAGGTAAGCTTTTTGACACAGTTATGAATCAAGCGGCAACTCACATAATTGTGAATATATTTCCTTTGGCGAACTATCTACTTATGTAGTCAGATCACATATTTTATTTTTATCTAACTAATGTGTACTATTCTAATCTAGTGTTATGTTAAATAAAAACATCTGGAGACTGAATAATGGGCTCTAAATAAAGAAGACATACAACCCACAGCAAGCACTAGACCGATGGCTTTTGTTCAGCCATAGGCATTATTGGCAAACTAGGTATCTACTTTATTTGAACAGAAAATAATTTGATTTTGTTTTCAAACTGTAGGAAAGTTCCCGGGGCGCTTCACCTACAAAGACAAGAAGGCAGCATGAATGATGGTGCCCCATTGCTGTTTCTTCGGCTATTCTGACATCACTGCTACTACTGCTACTACTTTGTACACACTTCTACTGCTTAACATAGAACCTGACAATTGTTCATAAAAGCTATTCATATTTTTATTAGAACACTTTTGATTGTGGTCTGCAGGACAGCTATGTAAACATATGTACCTATTGTGTTAATTGAAAACAGTGTAAACTTTTAAAAATATTGATGAAATATTTAAGAATACACTAAGAACTTACAATTTTAATTGAAAAACGTAAGTGTTTATTGTTATACTAATTAAAAAGAAGGTGGTATTTAGCTAAATAAACTATTATTCAATAGATGTAGGTAAATAGAAACAAATAAATTAAGGTAAAGAGAAAAAAACTGTTTTATTATATTATTACAACCTTCATGAAAATAGCAATTTTTCACATTTAACATAAAATATTTGGACATGAGACTAAATGAAATTGGAACAAATATATTGCATGGATTGGTGGAATTTGGCAGCTAATGTATTCCCATAGAAGTCATCATGGATAGTTTTTATACCTTCTGCTTGCTAATGCTTGCTGTGAGCGCTGAGAGAAATTTATTTTCCTGAATAATGTAGGTACCTCTTTGAGCCTGATACCTGAAAGAACACCAAAAAGAATTAGTTAATCCTCATTAATTTACATCATCCATCCACAAGTTTAATAGGCCTATCGCTTAGACACTTCAATGCACAATCAATCTACAGAACAGTAATATTCTGCTATGTACAATAATTTGGTGCCACAATTCTATTGTTTATTGTCTAACCTCTGTTATTAGTTGAAAAGGTGGATGGCCTAGGTTATTATAATATATCTAAGTATAAATACACATAAACTGCTCAATGCAGTATCAAGCAAAACCAATTCAACGCAAAAGAGTATTTTGAAGGGGCTCCATAAAATAAATTCAAAATTTAGTTCCCTAATTAGATAACTTCATGACTATCATAGCGGTGCTAGAATTAAATGTTAAAATCCTCGAAATAGATTTTGAGGATTTACACTAGGTACATCCTATATGGTTATGACAAAATACATATTTAATAAATTGGTAGGCATTTTTACAGATTTTTGTAAATTGGTTAGGTTTATACAAAGAGGTTTGGGTTTGGTGGTGCCTTACCTATTTTTGTATTATCCAGTACTAGGTACTGGAACTACTTATCAAACAATGTGTGTAACAACAACAACATTTTTGCTTCTTTGAAGATAGGATATTTACATTCCAATAATGGGCACATTCACTGTTCAACACATTTAAGAAAATAATATTGCTATTACCTTGAACATTCAATGGTGTGGAATAGGTATGGTGTCTATGTTCTCAGTGCTTCTGGCTTTTACAATGAAGTTGTCGACTGGGTTGCTAACTAAGCTTGTGGCTTATGATAAGTTTGTTACGGTATATCTCGTATGCCTATGTACGTATTTGTCTTTCGTTAAAATGTCACCAACATACCTCGTCTCTGAAATATAATAATATGTATCTTTAGTTTATGTTGTAAGCACTTTTACCCTGGTGATCTGCTATACAGGTATTCCTAGTGCAGACACCAGTCTCTCACAAAATAGTGTCAAATAGTTTTTAAGCTTGTCTAAATTATGTATATAATTATAACCATTGTTTGTGAAGAGAAAATAAATTATTTTGAATTTTGAATTTGACTTTTATCAGAAGATTTTTTTTACAATTATTCCAAGAAATCCACCTCGCCGACTCGATAACTAAAACACCACTAATATTGATTTATCATTTAGGTTTTACACTAAATCACATTCACAATTTATCAGGAAGACTACCAGTTACATGTTTTCGAATTATTGATGGAGATAATAGGTTTAAATCCAAAAATATGTGGATCGGAAAACAAAAGCGGCCAGAAGCTTGACTTCGGTTTCAATGCGACTAGTAATTGGTTTCATGTCAGTGATCCAAAACAATTGTCACTTGTCTTATTGGTTGCACAATTCGAAAGAAAGGCGCTTTCCCAATTTTTCCTGGCATATCGTTCACTCTATTCGTCTCAAACAGACTAGCATTGGTTTCATATGTTAGTGGAGTTACGCAATACGAAAGTCGTAAAATCAAGCAGAGTGCGGTCTAAACGAAGACAATTACTCTCGATCATTTGATGAAAATGTGTTACGCAATTAGGCTGCAGGTTCACCTCGCCTAACGTAGCCTACAATCTTTCTGAAGATCTTCCTAACTAAACATATTTAGGCGATTGACTTTTCAACTTAACCCCCACTAACGATTTATGTTTCTTTTGTTAAAATCACCAATCCGTCTTGAGCAAGCATGGTGATCAATGTTCTTGCCATGTCCGTATTAGAAGAGGCCTTTGTCCTGCAGTGGGCCCATAATTAGGGTAGGAGTAATTATTATTAATGGCTTATGACAATGACAAGATAAGCATCTATAGGTACTTTATCATTATCGATGAGGTCAGGTTCACCTCGCCTAACGTAGCCTACAATCTTTCTGAAGATCTTCCTAACTAAACATATTTAAGCAATTTACTTTTCAACTTAACCCCCACTAACGATTTATGTTTCTATTGTTAAACAAATTCTTGGTTCCTTGGGTCCAGAAACGTATGGGCTTTTACAAAACATATATATTTGAAATATCTAGGAGGTTCCTCTAAAGATTCTAAAGTAAATTTTACTTGAAAACAAATAACAACACGCTACAATATTGGTAACAGTCGATGGTGTTAGATTCTTTAAACGAAAATCAGCCCGCGAGAAATAATAAATATGCCATAAATAGTATTACATTATTTGATTCAGGATTCAGTAAAATCTTTGATCCAATCGTATTCTCAAAAGCGTTGGCTGGCATCAATGTGCGTAATAATTTTGGTTCAATCTAAAAATATGTCGTAATAAATCTTCGCAAGAAGTTTGGTTAACATGATCTTGGGACCTCATAATGACGTTTTGGGTTATCCTAACGTTGTTTAAGTAGGATGTGATAATTTGATGCGATAGGCACCTTATCATCATGTTCGGTGGGCGAAAATGAAAGGTCACTCAAGTTAGTGTTACATTTTGGAAGCACGGGGCGCATAGTGTTTGCTGATGAGGTTGATCCCGAGTAAGGATAGGTAATTAATTAACTTAAGTTTGGAGATTGGAGATATTATTCAAACTATAGTGTGGGTAAGTAACTTCAAAAATAAAGTGCTTACATTTTAATTTATTCCAAAATGGAACCCATGAAAATAATTATGCAAGGACTAAACAGAAATCAATGAAAAAATCGAAAAAAAAAGTCTCTGTCACCATGTTAGAACTTTATCGGTATTTAATAAAAATAAAAAATAAAAAAAACATCGAATAAAAAAACGAGAATTAAAGTAACATAATATCTGAAACCTGATACCTAAGTGTTATAAATTTTGGTTTTACGCCGTGTATTTTTCACCATAAAGAACAAAATGCTGGAGGCTAGCGCTACAGTTGACGATGTCAACTTCAGCTCTGGTGCAGAATTAAAAAAAAACTAGATAAACCTTGTTAACAAAATGGTCGAATCAAAGCGCGTCACGAAAGCCCCGACATGTTCACGCGACATGCATTTCGGGGTTCAATTTTAAATATTCTGCCGCAATTTCATTTGGCGATATTCCGATGAAACGCGCCAATGGCATAGGATAACCCTTGTAGCAAAACTTTGAAATTTTGGTTTTAAAAATTAAAAAAAAACATTCCAAAAAGTTCCATTTTGGGATAAATTAAAATATAAGTACTTTACTTTTGAAGTTACTTACCCTCACTATAATTTGAATAATATCTCCAATCTCCAAACTGGATGCGTCAAGCTGAAGACAGGGCGCTATGGCGCTCATTAGGGGAGGCCTATGTCCAGCAGTGGACTAAAACAGGCTGATGATGATGATGATAATGATGAACCCTTGTAGCACATACAGGGTGGCAGACACATCGAAGTTCAAACTGTTACCATGGATTGCACTGAAATTGCACTTTTTACTAAATAGTAATTTTTTTTTATACGCGACCAATAATTTCTACTCTATGTTCTAGAATCGTGTGCTCTTATGATTAAAGGTTGTGCCTAGATGTTCCTGACACACAGTTTATTGTATAACGAAAGGATATTTTTCGTTTATATTTTTTAACAGATCGAAAAAAAAAAAAAAAAAACGTAAGGAAATGATTTAACATCAAATCTTCATCAAACGTAATCACCGTTGTTAATTAACATGGAGTAAAATGACTTAATCCCTGTTGTAGGTAACTATACCTATAACACGACACAAACTTAACAAGGATAACCTACACATACATCATCACACACACACTAACAGCACATACACCGCATAGATACACGCACCCACTTATTATAAATATTTCATAAGTACATCACTCCCTATCTTTCTTATTTACTTGTGTACTGAGGTCTGATTTCACCAAAGAAATTGAACGCGATCAGAACTTAAGAGTTTATGTACTGATCGCGTTCAATTTCTTTGGTGAAATCAGACCTAAGGTGGTTTAAGAGCTGTCAGTGTCATTATTTTCTATGGAAAATTGACACTGACAGCTCTTGTACGCGTTTTCAGTAGCATTGGTGAAATCGTCACTTAGTTATAGGGCGTTATGGTTAGAGATAAAATAAATAAATACATCAAATAAATAAAGAAAAGAAATAAATAAATAAAAAGTTATTATTGTGTCTCGCACAGGAATCCGCAGTAAGCAGTACGTAGTGTGCAGTATTACAAACTAAACTAAACACACTCTTAAAAACATGAAAAAGTAAATGAAACAAAAGTAAAATGAAAATAAAAACAAATTCCATCATTTTTCTCTTCAACCAATGCACCTGCCATCTAATCTCATCACCACCCTTGGTTGACTGGTAGAGAATGCCTGAGGCATTAAACCCGCCTTTGTAACTCTTTTTGTTCGATAAGTTCAAATAAATAAAGTCCTATAGGAGGCCAAACAGGCACAAACAGGAGAGTGAAATCGGTTTAACCATATAGAAAGAAAGAAAGAAAAGATCGTTTATTTACGCTAAACATGACGTAGTGATCGAACACAAACACCAAAGAGAACAAATCGGGGGAAAATAGGCGTCACATCCACGCAAAACGGCCATCGCTCAGCTTAATGCTACGACCCTATGCGAGACAGAGCCCCAGCGCTGGTTTTTAGGGAGGACGAGGAAACGCTGGAGTGATGACTTAGAGACGTTTATGAGAGATAAGAAAGAGAAGGCAACGCACTGGAAAGAGTGGAAAGCTAAGGGGGAAACTTTTGGGCAGCAGTACGACACCACAGGTAGAAAAATGGCGCACCTTTGGGTAGGTTTTAAGTATAAGTATAGGCAAAAACATACAGCAATTTATGTATGGTGTATATAATAGTATGGTGATACTCTTTATGACAATTTCTATAAACAGATTTTTGGCATCTGTGCCTAAACTAAAAAGAAACACAAAAAAAACTGTATTTCAGACTTCGCTCTCCCCCCGTTCCCATTTTGCAAATAGCTTTGTTTGACCTCTATATTTGTGTTTAAAGATTTGGTATATATAAACACAACATTTGGTCAAAGAACAACGTATTTACGTAAGCCTGTATGTTTTGGTGCAAGAGTAGAATACGGTATGCTGATAATGCAAATGCCAATAAGAGTTTAATCGCATGCATTAACCGGTTGCCCGAAACGTGATTGAAGAAGGCAATTGTGACGTCACTGTTCCCATAAATATCGGTCAATACCACTAAAATTGTGTTAACCAATACAGGGCAGAGCCCAGAAATTATTGCTCCCGTCTAGTAGGCGATAATTGCCAGGCAAATACTCTCAGTAAATCACACAAGTAGATAGTCACTAGCATCAATACCTAACACTTACGCAATATTAAAAAACGATTCGAAGATCAAACTCGAAAGCATTTATTTCAATTAAACCATTTACAGGCACTTTTGAATTATCAAGGAGTCGGTCAGTCAGAAATATGAAGCTAGTTGCCCATTCTAAAGCGTAGTAGGTACATATGGAGAAGAACGGGCAAGAAACTCCATGGACACTCTTTTAAATAATATTGTTGCTACAAATATATTAGTTACATCATTTATGTTGACACTATAGGTGAGAACGATGTGCAAATACCGTACACGTTAAAAGAGTCCAGAGTGCAGCAAAACATATTTAAAAGCAATCCAATAAATAAATTAATAAAATAAGCCGTGGCGTGGCAGATATGAGATGACCAGTCCCAACTGACGGTGCCCGTTCACGAACATGACTCACCTAAAGCTTGACATATAGTTTGATTGATTTATGTAAGTATTTTTTGTATCCATAATATTTTTAAATTGGTCTTTTCCCAAAGTTGCATTTTTCTATTCTGGTCATAATCATAATCATAATAATTTATTTGTCAGATTATGGTAATGGTATATTATTGTTTTTTTTATTTTGAAATACGTTAGGTAGGTTTAGGAAAGAATGGAGACCAAGAATCATTGAGGGGGGAGCGATGATCTTCGTATTATCTTGGTGGATGATGAACTTTATAAATAACTGTATCATTGACGTAGACGACACGACGACAATCGAAGACGACGCTCTCAAAATCAAATTATTAATACCCATAAATTTCTTCAACTCGTATTATTTTGTGTTTGTGTTCTTTCTCTGCGTCATGTTTACCGCAGATAGAGGTTTTTTCTTTCTTTTCTTTTATAATACCAGCCTATTATTGTCCCACTGCAGGGCAAAGGCCTCTTCTCATACAGATACTCGTAAGGTTCGAGCATTACATTTTAACTATTAGCTGCTGCCCGCGGTTTCAACCGCATGAATCTTGATCCCGTGGGAGTATCGGGATAAAAAGTACTCTATGTGTTAATCCAGGTTATAAACTATCTGTGTGCCAAATTTCATCCAAATCCGTTAAGTAGTTTTTGCGTGAAAGAGTAACAAACATCCATCCATACTCACAAACTTTCGCGTTTATACCATTAGTAGGATAATACGTACAGGCTTCCTCATGATGTTTTTACTTCGCCGATGTCAGTTATGTCCAAGATAAATTAAGAAAGTAAATTTATAAGAAAGCCATAATTTTTCTAAAACTCTTGGTTACGTACTGTTTAGGGCCGGGTTCAGTTCCTAGTGTATTTATTATTATAAGGAAACATACACAACAGACGCATAAGCTCAAGTCTTATCAGGGACACTAATGATGTAATGAATCTTGTTTATCGCGGTCACAGTGATGTAAGCCAGTGTAGTCTCAGCCTTAGAACTGTTTACAAATTAACTACGGTTTGTGTTAATCCGTCTGAGAAGAGATAAAAGGAAGCAAAACCTTGTTTTCTTGTTGATCTGGGATTTAAATGACAACATTGTTGAAGTGCCTGGGCTGTTTGGGATAGTGGGTGGCGACTGTTATGTTAAGGCAGTGATTCTATGGAAATGGTCACCTAATATAGGTACGCATTATTTGAATGAAAGGATGGGCATCCTTTCATTCAAAAAATGAAAGGATGGCCATCCTTAAAATAATTTTTCAATCTACACCACCTACAGTTCTAATTTCAAGTCGATAATATTTGCTTTTGGAAACAGCATTTATTCAGATTTGTTACATTTGGTTTAAATGGTTTTTTTTGTTCAGATTCTTTTATATTTTGTGTGAGAACGTTGTAGGCCTCGTACTTTGTAGATTTATAGACCATTGTCTATTTGTTAAGCTATGGTACTTATTGACAGGCCCACACTGTCCTACCATATCTATTAACACTGTAATTCGAAAACATTGTATAAGTCAAATATTTTAAATGAGTAACCCTTGAGTTTCTTGCCGACTCATCTCCAGAGTAAACGACCAATTGGAACCATGGACATATATTCTGACGTTTCATAAGTGCCCATGAAGGTGTATGTGAAATAAAATATTTTGATTTGATTTGTTTTTTTTTTAAATTATCATTTAACCATTTATGTACACACATATAAACAGACAAGAAGAATAAAGAGACAGAAAAGTACGTACAAAGGTAATGCTTATTTCTAAAGAAATATATTCCATCATACATGCAATAGGAGAGTATATGATAGATGTAGACAACGTGTGTAAGAGTAAAAGAGAAAACAAAATACATAAAAACGAAACAATTCACTAATTTAAAAATAAACATACAATAAAAAAATGTACTTACATACATACTTCTAAAATGAATATCACTAAAAGTACATATATGTATTTATATATATGTTAGACAAATGCAACTATGACACAGTGGAAGGATAGTGTTAGTGCTATTCACAAGCTTCTGCCCGTGACTTCGTCCGAAACATCGCATCGCATCCCATCATCCACCCGCGGTATTTTTTTCGTTTTTCTTTTTGCTTGGCTCTTAAGGGTCCTAGTGTGGTGATAAATAGCCTTTCGCAAGAATTGCGCCATGAGATGCAAAATAACTTTTCAAATCCGACTGGTAACTACTAGTAGGATTAGCGCGTATAAACAAACAAATAATACTCAATACTAAATCATTTCTTTGCATTACACAATGTGTACTTAGGTGGTAACTTAAGGTTATAAGTTATAATTATGGACACTGTCGGGCACAGCAAAAGTAGTAGGAGAGAGGAAGCTAACAAACTCTTCAGCTTTATTTTAAGTATAGATTCTTAGAGTGAAAATGTTTAACCATTTCAGCAACAGCTTTGGACTGCGATTCTCACCTTACCACAAGCGTATTATATATATTACGTTTATTTCGGATCATACATTAATTAACACACAATCCATATAGTATTAGTAACAACGACTTAAAAACTATGTTAGTAAAACTTACAAACTAACCTAACAACAACTAATATCTACTTGGCTCGATACAAGTTAGCACGTGCCTCTGCACTCAGTGCCTAATAAAGGGGCTGTCCACCTTGTCAATTAATGTTTTTAGGATGCTTTTGGAGCCTCCGCGCTACCTATCCATTATTGACGCCGCCGTTTTTCTCAATATAACATGGAAATCACGAAAACACGGGCTTCCGCGAACATCTGCGGGGCACTGCAGAAGCGCGGAAGCCCCATTTACATCCTAAATCCATTGTTATACTGAACGCGTAGGGCGTTGTAGGCCCTCCGAGTATACTTCACCCACAAGCTGCACGTGTAGAAGGTTTGGCAGTAGGCCTTAAAAAGATACACCTTCACATCCCCACTACAGCGTGCAAACCTGCGGGCTACCATATTGCAGCGAACCGCCAACGCCCTACGCTCCCTGTCCAAATCTGCATCATCAGATAAGTCCTCCGTGATCATATGTCCGAGGTACTTCACCTGAGCGACACGCTGTACTGGTCTCCCACTTATAGTCACTGGAGGAACGTTACCTAACGATGCATGTTTGCTCTTAAAAATCACCATTTGCGATTTCTTGACGTTGTATGTAACTACGCTCATACGTTAAAACGCTCCCATACGTTAAAATGGTTACCAGGAATAAACAAACGAAGATTCTAAAAGAAAAAATTGCAATGAAGGTCATTCTTTAAAAACAAAATTTCATGGCAAAACTACATCTAGCAAAAAATCAGAACTGAATGAGGATAGTTAAAAAAAAAACTGCATAGATGCCAGAACATGACTACAAACTATTCAGAGAAATATCAGAAGGAATCATGACCATATCCTTCCATAGCCTTTGACAGTAGGACCAACATATTTAGGCTGTAGGCATATATGTACATACATAAATGCTTTATTGTTTATTCATTTATACACCCACACATCGGAATCTGTATGCAATTTCGAAGCTTTGATAGAATTTCACCGTATATAACAACGGAAAATGTCTCCGTGTATTTGAAAAACTGAATAGTGAAAACTTGTTCACATTGGTATTTCTGTTTCCATGAATGTTACTAAGGGTCAAAACACACAAAAATAAACGAGTTATTTTATATCTACGTCACACAATCAAAACTTAATAGTAGCCGATATATACTGTAAAAATCTCAAAGTGAAAAATTCGATGAAAAGAGGTTGAAGTGAGCTGTTATCCTTCACTCAAGTTTCTATATTCAAGTCAGAAATTCATAGAACTAGTAAATCACTATCGTAGGTTTCCGGTATCAGTTTCTATAGAGGCCCGGTGTGTTGTTAGTAAGACGAACAGGTACAAAATGAATGGTTTCAATTATAATTCCAATAATAACAGGAATTGGACTTAATCGTGTCAAAACATTAAGGGGTTTATTTATAAACGTTGCTTAAATTTAGAAACGTTTAGCCTTCAAAAATGTATGGCTAAACGGTTACTAATCTCTACTTAACTTTAAGCAACGTTTATAAATAAAGAGGTTAGGCGCCATGATCTAACTGAGACCGCACTTTCAAGTTTTTTTAATACATTTTGAACATAGAAATCAGTGTATATATTTCTTATTTAAACGCATGCTTTTAATAACACTGTTAGATTAACTTTTCTGGATAGAAGAAATTCCCAAAGGTATTCCTTTTTAATAAATCTCATAGTTACGAAACAAATGTTTTTTTCTTATGTTTAGTATAAATGAAACGGTAGTAAGATTGTTTAGCACAATTCGCTGAGTTTGTCTTGATAAGATGACTAAAATAATCACAATGTTTAAATACCTACCAAAATAACCTACTAAAATGTGCAAGCGCAATCACTCGCGAACTACTTCAGTAGGCTTCGGCTCGAGCGCCGGATCATAGGACTGGTCATCTCTTGGCAGCCACGGATTTTTTTTTTTTTATATTTTTTTGTTTTGCATGTTTTTCATTACGGACGCCTTTAACGTGCACGTCTTTCTACATCGTTCTCACATGTATAGTTTCAACAAGACTGATGTTACAAATTTTCTGTAACAAGATTATTTAAAACAGTGCCCAAAGAGTTTCTTGGCCGTTCTTCTCCATAGGTACCTACTTCGCTTTGGAATAGGCAACTAGCTTCATATTTCTGACTGACCGATCCCTTGACAATTCAAAAGTGCCTGTAATTGGTTTATTTGAAATAAATGTTGTGAGTTTTGAGGACCTTAATTAAAATCAAGTAACCAGCCCAATGCAGAACAAAACAAAGCTGACTCACATCTACAAAAAAAAAAACTAACATGAATCGAGCTGTAATCTACTTTACTTAACTGCGGCGTAGCTCCAGTGATGTAAAGCACTATTACTCAGCATGAGGTCCTGGTGTCAATTAACAGGTCGTGCCCAGTCTATTGCAATAGGCTCGCTCCCTATTTATTACATGTGACTTAAACATAACTGACGAAATGTGCGTGTACTATAGAGACTAGGTATACCTCTGCCTAACCCTTCAGGGAAAACAGACGTGATGATATGAAAATTAGTGCTAATCAAAATCCAATGCATAGCTAAATCAACAAAGTTAACTCACGTCCAAACAATGTTCCGTAAATTTTATATCGAGAAAGCAACAGTGTACCTAATTGCGGCTATCCCGCGTGCATGTGCACACAACGTTAGCGGCGCATCGCCATGCTATGTCGTTGCTAGCTAATATGGAAGCAAATTTCATTATAATGTCCCTACCCTACCTCTACGCTCGATTTACTTTGGCCACGGCTGCCAGGGGCTGCCTTGCGCAACTAATGAACGGCTTCATTCTTATTTTGTTCCTTGTAAATGTGTTTTGATAAAGTTATTGATCGGAAATAAAATGTTGTGTGTTTTATGAGAAGGGTTGGTGCCAATATATGTAACGACTGTAACAGTGGAAATACTGCGCTAGGTTATTTGAGTGTAAGCATCTATTGTTGATTATCACTTCATCAATACGTTCATCAAGAAACAGAATGCTACATAAACTTTTACCCATTACTAACAGCATACACAAATGAAACACAGTCCAGTACCAAAATAACGGTTTCGTAAATCTAATCCAAGCTTAATTAACGCTCAGGGACGGAAGGGAGATGTCAGCGATTATTATGACACTAATAACCACCCCAGTGTAGATATATACGTAAAAGCAACAGTTATTTGAAAAAGTACGACGTAGCAGCCCTACATTTATAAATAGACGCTTAATTCTACATACATTTTAGAAATTCAAGTCAAGCGTTATCTGCATATCGCATGGTTTTCTATCACGGTTTTACGACAAGTGGATTGGCAATATCCTCTGTAATAGCCAATTAGTTTTATGGAGCGCCGCTTATGGCAGCCCTCACACCGTGGGGGCTTCGCTTCGTCGCCGCAATCAAAAGCTTTGTGTGGGACACTTACCTTTTGTTGTTGCGACAGAATCATGACAGAAGGCCCCCAGTTGTTGAGATTGTACTGATTTACGACGCAACCGTTGAAATTGGGCTTATATTTCATACAGAACTGAATCACGGTGAAGTCTTTATCTAAAATATTAACGCTGTTTTATGTCGGTTGTTGTTCGCAAAGGATTTGCATGACCGATGTTCAGACAAAGGTTCTCGATGTAAATATGTGGTAGGCTTTCTTTAGTTAATTTCAGAAGTATGCTTGAATTTTCCGCTTATTTCGTAAGTGAAGTTATCAGGAATTTTTTGATTAATGGTAGTTCCACATAACTCTTTGAACTGTAATATTAGATTGGTACCTACGCATTTTTAGGTAAAGAAATAACAATAATAAGTATCTTCTTGGTATAATGATTTTAACAAATAAAACGCGGAATATCATAGATTAACAAATACGTGGAAACAATACTTCCTAGATAAGTATCCCAAAATACTCGACCGGGCTCGGCGCTAGACTAAACATAATTTCGATAACCATATTGAGCAGTTCAGCTCATCAACTGCTAATTGTTATCATGTCATGCGAGTTTATCACAGAATTAGATCTCGTTTATCGGAAGTTCATCTTTATAAGCTCTTATCATAGTTTTATCTTACTTTGACGAATCAGAAACTCAATCTATTCTTCAGCCTTCAGTGTATCAGGCTACTTCTGTATGGCAGGAAACAATCTCCGTTAAATGCTGAAGCTCGATCGTCGTCGGGAAATTCGAATTTCGTCGAATTCCAATATCTAGGGGTCTTGTTAAATCAGACTAAAATGCGAGAGGAACTTTTCGTTATTGTACACGAAAGGGGAGGGCCAGAGACGGCACGTGAACCCAGTAATTAATGCAAAACAAGGAGAAATAAAACACATATTCACACCGAAATGTGTAACCAGCGGGGCGTATAATTAAAACATCACTTGGGTAGAATCGGATGAAAGAGTTTCAAATACGTTCAAGCACGACGTGCGCTGTGGTTGGTAACGTTTTTTGTTAAAAAATCTTTTTGGATCGTACAATCGCCAACAGAATTGTGGAATTACATGATGCGGAGCGGAGCTGAACGCATTAACAAATTGGCTTTTAATACTTGTTTTTTTTTTTTGCGGTACAGAAGTCCCTGCACTTTGCAGTTTGAGTGATAAAACAACAAATCGTTAAGAAAACAAAAAAAAAAACAAGTTTTCCCAGAATAAACTAACACTAACGCAATTAGTGTCAACTAACGATAGACGATTCAATTACTTTTAGTCACGTAAAAATTAATTTAATCGATTGAATTAGTTTCAGTTTTCAATTTAAAAAAAAGTTTTGATTGAAATAGTAATGTCCAAGAAAATGTCAAAACGTGGATTAATAAAAAAAAACAAATTGACTTTATTCATTTACTAGTCATACATTTAAATAGTGCAAACATGCACGTAAATAGGTTTTTAATTAATCTTATACTTTTTCCTTGTTGAAGGAACTTTACTTTTTTCTGTTATTCCTTTACTATTAGAATATAATCAAATAGATTGATATTTCTGTGTATTTTCAAATGCTGAACTTATAAAGTTGGACAGCGAAAAGTTCCCATTGCAATATTTTTACTACGCTATTTATATAATTGAATTCTGATTTCCTGATTTTTCGTCATGGGTGCCGTTTTCATGTTTTCGGGTTGTTAAAGCCGATAGTGAGATCAGTATCAATTTGTAGCAATTTTTAAATGTTTACATAAGTTATATACGCGCATGCTGTGGTCTCCAGAAGGAGTACACAAAAAATAGGCCTTATTATTATTGTGTTTCATATTGTATACGTGTGTCCTCTATTGGAGATCCTAAATAAATAAATGAATAAACATGAAAATACATGATGGCGGCCACAAAATTTTCCAGATTTTCGGTCATGTAAGTCATGTCATTATTTTTGAAGTTGCTAAGGTTAAAATTTAAATCCAAGATGACGGTTGTATTTATTTTTAAATTTTTCGTTATGGGTGTCACTTTAATGGTTTTTGAGGGTATTAAAGCCCATACTGAGGTCAAAATAAAAATCCAAGATGGCGGCTAGGATAATTTTCAAAATAAGTGTCGTTTTCAAAAAAAGAACAGTAATCTTAAAATGTATTTTTTTAGTTTGACTAATCAATCGATTAAATAAAATTGTGATTGATCCCAACACAGGCTACGACCCTATGCGAGACAGAGCCCCAGCGCTGCGGGGCAATTGCGTAAAGCTACAGTTTTCTAGAAGACCATTTCCGTCACATTCATAACGTACGTAATGAAAATCTGTTATTTCCATCAATATTTGACATTAAGTTGTCAAAAATTGCCCTGCATTTGGTCATAACGGCCGCATACGTCACCGCTCGTCTAGGAAAACGTAGCTTAATACACTAACAGTAACATTGGCTTTAATTTTGACAGTTACATGTAAACATTCATTGCGTTATTTACGTTCTCGATCTACCTAATTTTGTCAACATATGAACCAATGAATTAACAATATTCTTCAAAATTATTCAGATTGTGATTGAAAGTGTGTTAAACAATCAGCCCTTTTTGTTCCCATGGAGAAAAATATAACATTTTTTTTTCCTATTTAATCATTGTTTTGAACTAAAATATTTTAAATTTTATTCGTGACTGTACCGAACTAAGCTAACAAAATAATTTGCTCTTCAACTTATCGCCATATTTCAAGTACTTACAGATTTTTCAGGGTCACAATTTTTAGCCTTTTCTTATGACCTTTTATTTCAAACAGAAATTGTTTTTTCGGGTTCCGTTCGTCCTAATGATAAACGGAACCCTTATAGAATCACTCGTGTGTCTGTCTGTCCGTCCGTCTGTCACAGCCAATTTGCTCCGAATCTATTGGACTTGGGTTCACTTATGAATTTCTGTGACCTAAACACGGTCTCATAACGTAAATAAACGAATCCGAATATAGGGGTCAGTTTTGGCAATGGAAAATGAAAAACAAACTATACCGTGTGACATATTTAAGAAATTATGTGAAAATGTATACCCAAGCCCACGCCTACGGTGGCCGGGAATCTGCAGGAGACTCTCGACGCCCAGGGCGTCTCCTGCGGCGACTAGTGGGGGCGTGAGGGCGCAAGGCTCTCTCCCTCACGCGCTCCGCCCTCCTCCTTCGCAAGCATTACTGCTTCGCAGAAGGAGGTGACGGTTTTCCATTCTCTCTCGCTCCGTACCATGGCCTGGACCAGGGCCGGACGCAAGAAATCGTCGACGTCTAGAAAGAAAGAAGGAAAGACGTCTAGCTTTAAATAGCTTTACTTGTAACCAACAATGTAATAAAATCTTAGAAACCAAATTTAACCTACTTCTAATTGTCGTTTCGCAATTAAACCTTTTTTTATGTATACGTAGTTTGGATGACAACACTATAATTTGGTTTTTTGGAGTTGATCTGATGATGGAGCCAGAAGGTGAATCGTGGAACTCTTCAGTATCTACTAGTATACCGCTCGAGTTTGGGCTCATATTATTCGTTTTGATGAGTCCAATATATTGCACTTGGTGTCGAGGGTCTGTAATGGAGACAGGAGGTGGATAACGGAACTCTTCAGTGGTTACTGATATACCTCTCGAGTTTAGGTTCATATAATTCGTTTTGACAGGTTCATTAGATTAGGGAGGGTCTGATGATCAGCCAGAACATGGATAGTGGCACTGTTCAGTGGCTACAAATAAGTACTTAGTTTTTGGGTCATACTATTTGTGTTTTTGAGTCCAATATATTGCACTTGGTGTTGATGGTCTGATGATGAAGCCTGGAGGTGGATAGTGGAACTTTTCAGTGACTACTAGTGAACCGCTGAAGTTTGGGTTCCTATGATTCGTTTTGACGAGTCCAATAGAGTAGGCTTAGTAACGAGGTTCTGGTGATGGAGCCAAGAGTTGATAGTGAAACTCTTCTGTGGCTCCTCGTAAACCGCCGAAGTCATAACTTCGCTGACTTTAGTCTTATCTACTAAATGAAGAATATTCTAAAATATAAAGTAAAAAAATAAAAATACGTAGGTACGTACACGGTTTTATCACGCACTAAAAATTATAAAATTATCAAAATGACATATTTTACTTCTTCTATTATATCCAATGCTTAAAACAAAAAGCGTGCCGCGCTTTTCAGTTGTGTATACTTTAAATTAATTTAAACAAAACACTCCACGCTTTTTGATTTAATCATTGGATCTGAAGAACTAATTCAAGAACAAGTCAATTAAATCATTGTATAATTTTTGTGGATGGTAAAAGCGTGTTTTTTTACCTTTATATTTTGATTTGGTTATGTAGGAGCCAATTATTGTAGGCACTGATAACTATCACTTTGTAATGTTGGTTTAGTTACGGATTAAATAGAAAGAACGACAAGTCGAGTTTAAAAATCCGAACTTTCATAATAATACTTAAATTGACATGCTTGTACTGTATCCATTGACATATTTACAACAGCCAGTGACATTTCATGTAATATGTAAGACAACCCTATTTAACCCTGTAACCGCGACATCCAAATACCTTTTTCAATTTCTATAGCGTTAAATTGGTAGCGATTCTTTCTCTTGAAAAGTGGTTGATTCCACAGTTATTGTTTGATTCGACGTGCATTGCTTAAAACGTTATAATTATAAAATAATATTAATTGTGACTTACGACTTACGACATCTATGTAGGTTGCGGCGTTTGCAAAGTAAATGTACGGTTGAAGAGACCCTACAGGCTATGAAGAAAGTTACTGCCGGCGTACAAGAAATACCTTTTTTATGCGACTATGCCAGGAGTAAGGGTAAAGATTTAAACATAATTATTTGTGTAATATCAGTACAATATCACCGCTAAAATAAAAATAAATAGGGCATCCTACACAGCCAAGCCAAACCTTACATCATGGTCAAAATGTATGGCGCTTGGCCGTTCTATTTAATTATTACATGACCGGTGACTTAATTTCTCACCAATAAGCCCATAGGAGTGTCTGTGCGACAGCCGCGAAATGGCCAAGCCGTACATTTTGATCAAGATTTAAGATTTGTAGAGTTAATCCTTGTACTTTTGCTTTTCATTAGATTCGAAAACTTTTTAAAAATGAAAGCGTTATGTAACCCTTCGCCAACTTGTTTACATGAAATGTTTTCGGTGGGTTACATCATTGTACGGAACCCTCTTCACGCCAGCTCAAGTCACACATGTCCGGATTTTTTTTTCCAGAAATATGGTTACAAAAATTTGGATTAATCTGACTTTAGAAGTTTACACAAATCCTTGAAATTATTTTGTATTTGATCAAAGTGAAAATTATTTTATACCGTTCAATTCATCCATTCAAAGTTAATAGACTTTTTTGTAAAGAAATCGAGTCAGACCAGTGATTCTTAATTATAAATACAAATTTTTTTCACAAAATAAATAATTTAGTCTGTTTTAGCGAGCTAAGAAAATATTGTTGCGAATGTCTAGATTTTTTATTAACATAACATAACATCACGCCTGTAATCCCAGAAGGGTTAGGCAGAGGTGTACCTATAGTACACCCACATTTCGCCAGTTATGCTTAGGTCCCATGTAATAGGGAGCGAGCCTATTGCCATCAACCGGGCACAAATCCAGACTCCGGGCTGCTACTGAGAAATTCTACATGGAAAAACCCAATAACACTTTGCCCAACCTCTTTGCCCAACCTGGGAATCGAACCCAGGACCTCACGCTCAGCAGTAGCTCTTGCGACCACTAGACCAACGAGGAGGATTTTTTATTAGTTAAGTCTTTTATTTAAGATTATGCTGTATTTTTGGCATTATGTTTAATAATTTATGTAAATTACAATAACTGCTTCAAATATTTTTTGACAAGAGCACACTCGACATTATTTTAACTGACTTATTTCATAACTGGAACCTATGTCACAATTGGATTCTCATTCCAATTCTTCGTATTTTTTGTTGAAAATATCCACAGAATACAGTTTGTAGCGGAGCAAAGATATCTTATATCTTTAGAGAATTTTTGCTGACTTTTCGAAGGGTATCCTAGTGCGGTGCTCCTGATAACGCGACCATTTTCTTTTTGTGGGTATCAAACTAATAGTTTACCAAGGGCTTATAGAACGTAATAAATTTTATTTCATCTTGACGTATCTTCCTTTTTCTATTAGTTTCGCAGTTGCGGTCTATTCGACAGGAATTGATTTCCTTTACTTGAAACAAAAAGGCCCGTTTATCTTCATAATCTTCGAGGTTTTATATTGAGACCATGAGTTTTCAATACCTTAAATAATCAAGTAATAAATAAAATAAACTTTGAATAACTTACTGTGCGGTAATGTAATTTTCTTTTGTGTTAATTAGGGGCACGTCACACCAGTAATAGCTGATTAAAACCTTAAACGACACCACGCAACTTTGAATTAAAGCTCCCACCGACGAGCGCGATGCGACAGTGCGACACGATTTTGGTAAAACAATCTCCATGAAGTTTTGATTTTAAAAAATCTACTAGAGTCGCGTCGAGCCTGTCTACGGCAGCCTTTAGTGATTATGCGTTTTATGTGCCACGAGTTCACGAACAATAGCGGCAAAATTAATAATTTTATGCTAAATAATTTGCGAAACAAATTATTGCCCGTTCTACAGTTTAGACTCAAGCTTCTAAATCCTTAATATAGCTATAATATTCTTAATATATTCATAACAAAATTAGGACATCATAAAGCTATTGTCCTTCGGTTCATTAAGTTGGCCGTTGGGATTTAAAATTGCCGTTAATTCGCCAACGAAAACAAAAAGTAAAGCTGACCCGTGGGCCCTGAGGACCAGCATAACCATTTCGGAGAGACCTATCTTCTAAATCCGACCTTTGCTGTTCACAATCGAAACCGAAACAAAATTCGGGGGGCAAGGGGTCAAACGTAACTGGTGGCTATTCTGTATGTGTGCGTGTGAAATTGTAATTCTAAAACGAGGTAATTATCCATGCAGTGACCCTGGGTATGGGATAGGCGGAGACAGGGGTCCCTTGACACCAGACGCAAGATTAGTCCCACATACAAAGTTTTAAAATTAAACGCGGGCCATGGATGGAGAATAAAAGTGTGTAATGCGTGGGTACTTAAGCGACTTGACCGTTGTTTTATCATTGTAGTTACTCTCATAATTATTTTACAGGTTTTTTTGTCTCTCTGCGACCGAATAGCTGTAGTTTTGAGTAAGTCTCGTGTTGAATCAAGTGTTTTATTTTTCTAAAATAATTATGATTAAGTAAACAGTACTCAGTGAATACGTAACATTTCAAATTAACGTTTCAGTGTTGAAATACGTCTGTTTCTGCAAAGTGAGTTTTATTTGTTTTTAGTGCATTTTTTGTCTGTTTAATGTGGCTATTTGTTTTATTTAATGGCTGACAATAACTGGTAAGGAAAGGTGGTTTTTGGTTATTAATAAAACCAAATAACAAACGATTCTTTAAAAATAAACGAATAATATTACAAGACTGATAATATTTAAAAAGACACAGCTTGTATTAAAAATATTCTTTTCACCTTGCCAGAGAAAATGGTATTCACGACGTAGCGAAGTCAACGATGTGAGCATAAAGTACAAATTTTATTACACAGTAAAATGTGAAATTAAATCAAATAATGTTCAATATAACGCCTGCGTAGGCGACTAGGCACCGTAAACTGAGATGTGCAAGCGAAGGGCTTTTGAAATTATATTTTTATAATACTGGAAGTCCTGAAAAATGAGTTTTTTTTTGCTGATGTGTGCCTTAATTTAAGTTTACGTACCAAACTGAAGCTTTATAACTTCTCATATCGAAAAAATTGTTACCAGTAATTTTTGGGGTTTAGTACGTCCGAAATAAAAACGAAAGGATCAATTAATTTTCCATCGGTCTATTTATTAAGTTGGTCGGCTCGGGGTAGGGGTAGGTACGGGTGTCTTGAATTTTTTCAGAATAATTGTGTTGCAACTATTCCATAGAATCGTGTGTGCCTGTGTCTGTGCAGTAATGACGAGAACGTTCCAAAAGCTGAGAATGTTGCAAAATAATGTGCATAAGCTTTTATACCAAAAGAAAACCTAATTCTTTAATAACAATCCAAGGATGCTGCCACCACGCAGCAATATAAAGAAAAATTTAAATACATTTTCAGTTTATGTAAATAAGTATGTTTATAGTAAAAACGTAAAAACAAACGTCTCTTGGAATTCCTTTGTTCTGAGTACTGGCGTTAAGAGGGTGTGACATTGGGCTGGTGAGTTTAGTAAAATGTCACATCTGATATAAACAATATGAAGAGTTACAGTCAAACATTTATTTGGTATGTTCTTGGTTTGTAATGAAAATAGTGGACTGTGTAAAATATAGGTATTATCGTGCAAAACAAAAGGGCTTAGGTATTAATTAAAACAATGACCGTTTGTATACACATTTTGATGTGGAGTGACTGATTGGCTCTCGCCCGCCGCCTCGTCGTTCGCTCGCGTTTGTCTCTGCGGCAAAGTGTGCGCGTGGACACATTAAGGCTCCCACAAACAGGCGCGACGCCACAGCGCAACACGAAGGCACCGCTCGTCGCGCGACACGCGGTGTCTTTGTGTCGCGCTGTGGCGTCGCGCCTGTTTATGGGAGCCTTTAATATTTTTTGTACTTTTGTATAATTATGGTTATCATTTTGTACCATAATTTGTCTATTGTGCATAGGTAGTACCTATATATTTATTCAGGAAATTAGCAACTTATTAAGAAGAAAAGTTCCCTGAAAATTGTTCGTTCTGTATTATTTATACCTAACGCCATGTAACTTAGCTATTTGAAGGCAATGTGAGTTGGTAAACGATGGATGAACGAACAATGAACTTGTCATCTTTCTTAGAAAATCAAATTAATCGACTAGAACATGATAAATATAAGTTAACAGAGCTGCGGCACATAAATCACATGAATGCAGCAAATCGTGCATAAAAACAGATTGTATTGCTACATAAATACAGTGCCTAATTAATATTCACGATAATTCTGATGAACGTAGCGTCCACAATACATCCGTTCAGTGATGCAGATCATGTATGATGGAGATAATCTACATAACAATTAGTGACTGTTTGTTTGTATGTATGTTCTAGCATCACGCAAAAACTACCCGACGGATTTTGATCAAATTTTTCATAGATATTTCCTACACCTATTACGCTTAAGCTTATGCATGGCTCAGTTACGGCGTGATATTATGGGGAAACAGCACAGACGCACCGACACTCTTCACACTGCAAAAAAGACTATTAAGAATATTAGTAAACATAGAAGACACCTACAGGTATAAACCTCATTTTCAAGAACATAAAATACTCATGCTCCCCTGCCTATACATTCTAGAAATTTGCAAATTTGTTCGAAAGTACCAACACTTTTACACCACGAGAGAAAATATACAGTCAAGATACAAATTACGTCATAAAACAGATTAAACCTACCAAGCTCTAAGCTAAAAATGCACTCAACAAGTACCCTAGTCATGTCAATGAAAGTATATTATTAATTACCGGAATCAAAAAAAAAATTAACAAAAATTTAATTAATTCACAAACAAATTGAAACAATTACTATTATCAATGCTATTATAATATCAATGAATATCTAAATGACAAATTCTGAATGACATGTTTCATAAAATAGTATATTTTTAATTTTTTATGTTATTACTTTTGAATACCTACAAATTAAGTAATCAAATTAAAGCGTTCTTCCTCACTCCTACTTACTTTATTTTATCCTTTTGCTGTGCCTTTACAGGGTCCACATTTTTGTACCTAGCTTTAAGCCCTTGTGGCGGCATCTACACCGCCACATGCGAACAACGCATCACACTAACGTCACACAAATCCTGCATCGCGCAATCAGAGTTTACCGCGCTGCTAGCATATATAAAACTTTTCGACAGCAATTATCCATCTGGTGGGCCAGATACGACAGCCATCTGGTCGGAGGATCCTCCCTTTACCAAGAGTGAACTTTACACCCTGATCCTCATATCCCTATACCCTTTGTTACATCGTTTTACAATATGGAATGCAATTAATAAATGATTATGATTACAAATGTCTGGTCAGTCTGTAAGCTATAAATTATTATGCTATTTGCTATGGGGGATGAGCAATATTGCAATTTGTTGCAGATTTACAGATTTAAATCGCCTATGAGGAAGTCACCAGATTCTCAACTAACCAGATTCGCAACTTACCAGATTTGCAACTCACCAAATGTACAATTAAACACAAAACTATCATCACAAACAAAAAAAAAATACAGACAAATAAAAGAAAATCGAAAATAATTGAAAGTAAGTGAACTCAAAAGTAAGGTCAAAATAGTTCTTGAATTTCGTAATAGATTCATTTTGTGGTACTATTACAAAATGCTTCAGGAATGATTATCGGTCGAAGTAACGGTAAAAGCGCAACGATGCGTAACTTTTTACCTTCGCGAGTATTGCTCAAACCAATTTTTTGCTCTGTCTCGGATAATCACATCCCATAACGAATGCATCACCAACCACTTCTTGTCTCACAAATCACTTTCTTCACCGTTTGCATCGCTGCAATTCCATAGTCACATTTGTATGTTTGTATGTTCATGCCATATTGTTCCTTTAGTACCCGAAAAAAACGATTGTATGGATTTTGACGTTTTTCAGGAAAGAAGGCGTAAACTAGAGGCACAAACTAAATTGTACTTTCATTGTGTGATCCAGATTTCCGCATGTATTGTATACATTTGATAGAACAGCTTATGTGCCGCTCGGAAAGTGCCATAGATGTCATAACAGTTTTTAACTTTTGTTTTGCCAGTTGAGTACCAAAGATTATGATTTTATTGTCATCGCCGTCGTTAAATAAAAACAAACCTTTGACGTGTGCTCCGGTAACTTGACATCCCTAATATTAGTTATCAAACCACGACCTACTTTTATGTGCCCTATAAATATAAACAATCCTTAGATAAAAAGGGAGGTATCTCATGCACAGTCTTTTCATTATTGGTAACATTGTTTCTAAATGTTCCTCGAATAGCTTTACCACAGTATTTAAATTGACACATACTTACTTCTTGCATACGTCCATTGTAGCATCAACTGAATTTCGGATCTGGTCTGGAGTACCTAAATGTCTTCCTTCTCTTACAATAATATTGTTAGCGTTCAAGGTAATTCAGGTATTGCACTATTTTTCATTGGAACATCTCCAATTACCTAGTGGTTCCAGATTTAATTTTCACATTCATTTTACCTATACATAGCCCGCATACAATAAAACCCCTCATTAGAAAGTCACCAGTCAAGAAGATAGTGGACAAAAACTCAAGCCTTAAACGGGAGCTAGTTGACCTACATCAGCAGTATTTGAATATTGTTGAAGAACGCGATCAACTGAAGGTGGTCACGGATGGTTTCATTGACTGTAGTAATTTGTATGAGGAGGCTTTAGGTAAAATTAGGGACCTGGAAGATGAATTAATTCATGCTAATAGTCGTATTATCCAGTTAGAGAAAGAAAAAGAATGTACCCAGGTTAAAGAAACTAATCACTTATATAATGAATTGGTAAACACAAATTGTAACCCTCACTCCATAACAACTATTGATCTAACTGAAGATTCCTTGCTGAAACAGAATTATAATTGTAATTATAGTCATAATGTTAGTCATAACAAAATAAAAAAATATGCAAAACTGAATCGAATAATTAAAAAATGCAAACAATTTAGGAAACAGCAAAAACACTTTTCTAAAAATATTCCACTGAGAAAAGAACGTGTTGATCTTATCAATAGGCTAAACAATTATCAGATCAAATTAGAAGACAGCAAAAAAATCTATGAAATTGATACACAGCGCTTACAGTCTGACATACAGGTACTTGAGGGCAGACTTAGTTCCCTTTACATTAAATATGTGGGTTCTCAGAACCAAATTAAAGAACATATCCTAGCAGCTAATGAGTTAGTTATGTGTCAGTGTACTTGTCAGAAGGTTTCAAACCCTGATGCTGTCCAGTCTAAGTTAACGGATGACCCATCCCAGACTGAGAGTTTGTCTCAAGACTGTATTATTAACCAAGATATATCTGATATAGTGCAAGATCTATCTCAAGTGGTACAGCTTGATATCAGTAGCTGTCCATCTTTAAGTAGTCATCATTGTTATCATTCAGTTATGTTCTCGGATAGTATAGGAAGAGGTTTAGGTAAATTAATTAATAACAACCTGAGTTATTCTACTCAAAACTATTGTACGCCAGGGTCAACCTACAAACGAATAATGGCATCAGTAACAGGAAATGAATGTAATCCTGAAACCAACATTACTGTATTTGTAGGTAATAGTTCTAATGTCAAAAGAGATGAAATCACTGACTGTGTAACAAAGTTGTTACAGATAGATTGTAGTAAAATAATATTGTGTGCTTTCCCATATTTTGAAAGACTGACGAATAGACAAAACAATTATATTCATATGCTTAATAAGCATATGCACTTTTTAGCTAGTCATCACAGTGACAAGCTTGTGTTTTTTGACACCAACAGTTTTGTTGAAACTTTAAAATCGACTAGGGATATTGTGTATCTGCCTGTTAATTTTAGACACATAATAGCAAGGCTATTAGCTTTTTATATAAACTCAGACATAAGTAGTATGTCGAAGTCTTGTGTTATTAATACCACAATAGTTAGTAATAATACTAAAAATCACGTGGCGAGCCTGAATAAATGTAGCTCAAATGTAGCTATAAGTAATTCTACAAACTGTACGAAGGAGGTTCCATGTCCCTCACTCACTATGAGCTCACCGTCTAGTGGTGACATTCAAGGCTTGGGCTTAACTCCGGATAATCATTTAAACTTGTTTGTAAGACAACAGAAGGTACCAGGAAGAATATTCTTATAACTAACAACAACAAGGTATCTTCTTGCTCAAAAATATGTCATTATAAAAAGGAAGGTCAGCAGAATGCCTTGAAGTTATTTCATCAAAATATTCAAGGTATTTCTTCCAAATTATTAGAAATTGAAATGTTTTTAGAGAAAACAAAGTTTGACATTGTTTGTTTTACTGAACATTGGTTAAGGGATTACCAAATGCTAATTAATTATGAGAACTATAGTGTGGGCAGTTGTTTTACCCGTAAATCTATGCTGCGTGGAGGGTCTCTAATCTTGATTAAAAATTGTTTAAAACCCAAGCAACGCAATGACATAGTTGGTTTATCAGTTGAACATTGCATCGAACTGTCCTGTGTTGAGCTAGATAAGCATGTTGTAGTGTGCGTGTACAGACCCCCTAATTATCAGACCTTTTCTTTATTTGAGTCAATAATGGAAGATGTCCTTGCGAAACTTGCATCCAGTAACAAAGCCGCAATTATTTGTGGTGATTTTAATATTAATATTCTGGAAAATAATTCAAATAGCAGTAGATTACTAAGCCTTTTTAAATCGTTCAATTTATTTAATGTTTTTACCGAACCGACTAGAGTAACTCCAACTTCTGCTACTTGTATTGATAATGTCTTCTGCGATTTTGATTATTTAGAAAAAGCCATCGTAAATTTTCTGCCGTCAGATCATAGTGGACAAACGGTAACTTTTAGGTTTAAAACACCTTTACAAAAATTGCAAATTCAATTTAGACCAATAACTACTGGCAAATTAAATAGTTTCAATAGTGCCCTAAATAATAAGTTAAATGTTCTGGGCCATAATATGGACGATGCAAATAAATTTTATGAGGATTTCTTTTCATTAGTCCACACTGAATTCAATAAAACTTTTGAAAAGAAAACAAAAAATATTTGCACTAAATTTATATTTAGTGACTGGGCAACCAGAGGTATTAGGATTAGTAGAGAAAGACTGTTCGAGTTGTATGGCCTTAAGCCTTACATTAACACTGAAACTTTCAATAAGTATGTTGCTACATATTCCAAAATTTTTAGAAATACCTGCAAAATAGCTAAAGCCCTGTACATTAGCAACAAGATCAAAACAGCGGAAGATAAAATAAAAACTGTTTGGAAAGTTATAAATAACGAAACTAGTAGGAAAAAAATACGAAACATTGAATATACATTGGAGACTTCACGTGGTGCCATAAGTTCTAACTTAGAAGTAGCTCAAGAATTTGTAAATTATTTTACTAATATACCATCTAAAGCTACGGAGGCTTTAAATTCCTCACCCAAAGTCTCAATTGATTTATTAAGAGCGAACGTTCCAGGCTGCCCGGTTGAATTTCAATTTAAACATATAAACCCTATGATAGTTATAAAAGCTTTTCGGCAAATAAAAATCAAGTTGACCGAAGATCTTTGGGGAATGTCTATCAAAGTTTGTACATCCATAATCGAGACCATAGCACCATACTTAGCTTTAATATTTAATTTGTGTGTAGATCAAGGAGTCTTCCCGGATTTAATGAAATACAGTAAGGTTATACCACTTTTTAAATCTGGGGATAGCAAAGACACCAACAATTATAGACCAGTATCCGTGTTGCCGGTATTCAGCAAGGTGTTCGAAAAGGTAATGCTCAATCAAATGCTTAATCATTTTAACATAAACAAAATCTTACACGAACAGCAATATGGTTTCACCAAAGGTCGTTGCACGACTGATGCTGGTGTCACTTTACTAAAACACATATTTACAGCGTGGGAGGAGGCCCAAGATGCCATAGGAATTTTCTGTGACCTCTCCAAGGCATTTGATTGCGTTAATCACGAAACCTTGCTCCTAAAACTGGAGCATTACGGACTAGGTAAACCTGCGCTAAGTTTAGTTAGATCTTATTTACAAGATAGACGGCAAAAAGTTCAAATTAATGGTGTCAATTCACTTGGATTAAAAGTAAAATTGGGTGTTCCACAAGGCTCGATATTAGGTCCTTTCCTCTTTTTAGTATATATTAATGATCTACCCCATTTATTAAAAAAACAACCACAAATGGTGTTATTTGCTGATGATACTTCTTTAATTTTTAAGATAAGTAGACGTTCATTAAATCTTGACGACGTAAATAACGCACTGCTGCAGGTACAAAATTGGTTTACTGCTAATAATTTAGTATTAAATGGGAAAAAAACAAAATGCATAAGGTTTGCTTTGCCGAATGTTAAAAGTACTGATTGTGACATAGTATTGAATCAAGAGAAACTAGAATTCGTTGATAAAACGGTTTTCTTGGGGATCACGCTCGACTCGAGGCTGCAATGGGGTCCCCATTTAACATCTCTTGCAGGACGGCTAAGTTCAGCAGCATATGCTGTAAGAAAAATCCGTCAGTTTACTAATGTAGATACCGCGAGGCTGGTCTATTTCAGTTACTTTCATAGTATCATGTCTTACGGTATCTTATTATGGGGACGCGCTGCAGACATCGAGTCTATTTTTATTCTGCAAAAAAGAGCCATTAGAGCAATATATGGCCTCCGCAGGCGCGATTCTTTAAGGGAACTGTTTAAAGATATTAACATCATGACCGTACCTTGTCAATATATATATATGAAAACATCATGTACGTAAGGAAAAACTTAAATCTGTTCAGTAAAAGAGGTGAGAGACACAACTATGGGACTAGAAATAGGGACCAATTGGTTCAACCGGGTTTCAGGCTGGCTAAAGTAGATTCATCCTTCATGGGGTACTGTTTAAAATGTTATAATAAAATACCACCCCACATACTCCAACTGAACGAAACGAAGTTCAAAACCTGTATCAAACGCACACTATGCAGCCAAGCATATTATAAGTTGGAGGATTACATCTCTGACAAAAATGCTTGGCTCAACGCTGGTTCTGCTCCACAAGGGCGCCTAAACAATTGATTAGCATTCGGAAATATTGTTGGAGCTGCTGAAGATTGTAAAAACTGTCTTTGCACTGTATAAATTCAATCTTTTAGTATTGTATAATTGCAAAGCACACGTGTGAGCACTATGTGGTACCTACTATAAAGCTACCCTATACTGGGCACGTCTGTCATTGACTTGAATGTGCCCTGGCGGCTGAGAGTATGTCACGCTCACTCTAATGTCTCGCTGGTGGTGGCGTGTGTGTTGGATCATTAAGTTCCCTTCAAAATGGTTGAGCTGAATGGTGCTGATCCGTACGTCATGTTCGGGAACGGGCGCCGTCAGTGGGGACTGGTCATCTCTTGGCTGCCACGCCTTTTTGTTTTTTTTTTTTTTTAATTTTTCTTTTCCGATTTTTATGTTTTTTATTACGGGTCTTTCTACATCGTTCTCACATGTTTAATTTCAACAAGACTGATGTAACAAATTTTCTGTAACCATATTATTTAAAAGAGTGTCCATGGAGTTTCTTGCCCGTTCTTCTCCATAGGTACCTACTTCGCTTTGGAATGGGCAACTAGCTTCATATTTCTGACTGACCGACCCCTTGACAATTCAAAAGTGCCTGTAATGGGTTTATTTGAAATAAATGCTTTGAGTTTGAGTTTGACCAGATTCTCAACTAACCAGATTCGCAACTCATCAGATAAACTATCGAACAATTTAAATTTATTCAGACTATTTTACTGATTGACAACCTCATTACATAAACTTATAAAATTGATTCAAATGCCTATGAGGTTCGATTAAATTGCTGATTTCAAACATGTTTATTTTCTTTCTGTAGGTACATTATTAGGAAGTATTGCGACGTGACACTGACATATTGCGTTTTCTAGTTTGCGATCATTGAATACTTAAACAACGTGTTTTTTAATATTCCATAATCCTAGGGTTATACAAAGTCCTAGAAAATACATAGTTTCGAAGTTATCATTAATCATAATAGTGTGTAGGTATCAAAGTTTCATTTTTAAGTACAAGTTATTAATTTTCATTCAAACCAATCATTCATTTATAAAGCGAAGAAAATGCGACGTTGTCAAATTTCACGAAGGGTGTTTTACATTAATAATCGTGACTTGGTTGAATTATTTTGGATGAAAAATTAAGACAAAAAAATATAAAAATGCAAAATCATTCATATGCTGCTCGGATGTGGTCTCATTCATACCCTAGAGTTCCCAAAGAAAACACCTTGTATATCGATGGTTGCGATAAATTTATTAAATTTTAAACCGTGAATTCAACTTTTATCTACGTATTAGTGTAAATCCTAGAATTTACATTTAGAATTATCACCGCTATGAGAGCGGTGTAACATGTATTAAGAGTCAAAGAGGTAACATGGATCATCACGCTATCCCTCTATAGACCATATACAGGTTTTTGGCAGTATAAAGAATAAAATAAAACGCATTTACTAAAAATATTAATGTCAACTAATATTAGACTATTAAAACAATTCTTAATAAAAAAAAGTTAGGTTAACAATTTTGGAAAATTTCGTTAGATGCTCTAAAAATTCTAAATTGTAACATTTATCACAATTCGTTTCGTGATTTATTTTTACCTTGGAAATAACCAACATGAACCAGATTTAGAATCTGAAGGGGTTGGAGTATCTGTTTTCCGTATTGATATACCCACGCTCACAGGACTTGCGCCTGACAAACCATTCCACGCTACCCTCCACCCCGGGCAAATAGCGCGAAAAAATCTGTTGAGTTGCAATGAAAAAGTAATCGCTTTTTTTTTGTTAGAATAATCTTTTACAAAGCACAATTAGTGTATCAGTGTTGTACCATGAGGTAGAATTTGAAGGAACGCAGGCGTTTAAAAATTCACTGAAAACGAAAACCTTCGCAAGTAATGGGAAATAACTACTAGGCAGCAGGTGTCCGACCTCAGGACGAGTTGCTTCTCACACGTACTGTATCGCTTGCTCCCGCGTCACCAGTCCTGAATCTCTTCATATTTTGGCTGCTAAGACAAAAACTATAAACGCACGAGTAGTATACAGGACATTTTATAAAAATGTGGCTGATTTTTTTATGTAAATTTTGGTGTCTTGCGACTTCCACGCGAACGGAATCGAAGGCAGAACCTCGTATCTAATATAAAGTCGCTATTACCACTGTGTTGTGTTTGTTCCGCTGGACGGCTGATTCGAGCACTGCTAGATAGAGAATAATAAAGGTTTCCGTAGTTGGAATGAATTTATCCCAAGAAAAAACTTAACTTTGTTGTAAAAATGTTCTTCTATTCATCGATATACGTCACGGTCAATTTTTCAGCTGGCAATGTAAGTTTGTAATCGCAAGAAACAGAAAAAAACGTTTTCCAATTGTATTATTTTCCTTGATTTTTGCTGGGAGACCTTGCTTCTTGCCAAATTTCATGATTCAAGCTAGGTCGACGGGAAGTACCCGTTTAGTTTTTGATTTATTTGCGAGTGTCAAAATATGTCGCATAAACGGAAGGATTTTTTATTGCGTTGACTTAGAAGCTTGATGTTTTGGGTTCCGTACCCAAAGGGTGCCAACGGAACCCTAAAAAGCCTCCGCTGCCCGTCCGCCTTTTTGCTAGCGGGCTGTATCTCATAAACCGTAATAGGTTGGTAGACAGTTGAAATTTTCACCAATGTCTTGCTTATGGATTAAGTTAATAATTGTGCCATCTAAGAATATTTATGAGAATACTTAAAACCTAACTTCAAAAAGAAACCATAAACTATCTTGCATAATTATAATACAATATTAGTAGTTATCAAAGAAAAATAATGGGAAGTTATTTCAAATCTCTGTGAACGAATCTCATTATTTTCTTGTATAACAAAAATATTTGCAAAATTCAGAACAGGCTCCGATAAATCTTCAAAGTTTTCAATTTATAATGGAAATACATTCCATCAAAGTTACCTTATCTTGATATTTTTATGCAGGTTATTTGAATAGATTTAACAAGCGATTCGACAGTGGATTTGCATAGATTGGTTTTGTCTTTTAAGGAGAATTAAGAATTTCCCCGAAAAAATGGTTTGAAAAAAACTGAATCAAGCATTTTTATACAAATAAATATAAACTAAAACAAAGCCTTTGCACATCAAGGGAACACAATATTGGCTACCTACTCCTGAAAATAATCATAAAAACCTTGGAGATTAGATCTAGATTTTTGCTAAATTCTTAGAAAATTTTCGCTATATGTCATAAAAAAGGAAAATAATTATAGAGTTAGACGGCATAATTAGTTTTCTATTAGAAGTACACCAAAAAAAGGAATGGATCTGTAAAGTTGACCACTTAATATTTCTGATTTTAGCAATGAATAATATATTTTAAAAGCCAAATACGACTACGTATTTGGCAGAAAATCGGAGTCCGGAAACACAGCAAAAAAAAAACAAAAATCAAAAAAACACGGAAACACTTCGTCGCTCGTGATATCACGGGGGAGAAGTAAATAAAACTTTTGGACAGTGACAGATACAAGTTAAAGGCTGCTTTCCGAATTGGATGTAATCGATTTGAGCGCGCTTACAACCGTTCCGAGTTAGCTTGAGCGCGATAACGATGTCCCGTGAATCGTCATAGATGACGTCATGACATGCACCATCATGCGATAACGCCGACCATGCCCTATAGAAATATCACTGTGAGCGAATTGTCAGCTGTCATAATCGTGATATCTAAATCGGAACGCTAATTACCGATGTGAGCGCTGTCAGCGATTATTGTATAGCTCGGAATGCAGGGAAAGTTTGACATGTAGTGTTGCCAGCATAGGAATAAACTATACGAAACGGTATCGATAATCGAATTGAATTATTTTTAAATTAACTGTAACTAAATGCTGTTTATTGATATAATGATATGCTAAGTGACATAAGTAAGTAATTAATTCACTTACGTAGTTACATATTGATATTTTTGCAATCGATTTGCATTTTTGGAAACTAAGTGGCGAACGCAGTATCGTTATTTCATTCCATATATATGTAATACATGTATGGCAATATGTAGTCACACAGATGTAGGTTATTATTATATTATGTTACGAGATGCTCTCGAACTGAGCATTGCTCGGAGCTACACACTCAACTTGACGGTCCGTGCATAAGTAATGGACACGACTGACAGTTATTGACCAAATTAATTTATGCGAGAATACAATTAGATTCGTCTTGATTATTAATAACATGAGTTTAGATGTTACAGGTATATTGGTTCATATTCACAATAATACGGGTCGATGACATAAATCCCTGTAACTTGCATATCAATAATGAAACATTCATGAAACTAACTTTATATAACAGAGAATTTTAATATCTTATGAAATAAAAACTTAAATGTTCTACAGCGTACTTAAAAAAAAAATAACAACTACCATTTTGGAAATAAATTCAATTCGCGATTTTTTAACTTTCGCTTGTTTTCTCACTTTTGTTTTCAATCTGTCAAATCAAAATGATAAAAGGCGGTCATTGTCGACATTCACCATCTCTATTGAATTACTATGATATCGCTAACCCCAGAAGAATGTACATTTGTCGTCACTATATTGGAAAAAAAGCAGAAGTCAGCGAAGTACAGCAAGAGGAATAGGCGTGTCACTTTAAGCGAGTCGTCCAATGTTTCAGAGAAACCGGGCAGGACATAACAAGCCCAGGAACCGGCAGACCGAGATGTACTACGGCTCGACCATGCCCTGAAATCGGCACGTCACAGCAGTTGAAGTAGCAAATCAACTTCGGAGACCCGTGGAGACGACGTTAGCGAGCAAACTGTAAGGCGGCGGCTCTTCCATCAAATTTGACCTTATATAGACCCGCCAATGGGCCAAAACTTGAATGGGAACATCGGGTAGCAAAATTAACAACAATGTTCAACAGTAATGTTATTTGTGACGAATCCAGATATATGCGCAGTATACACATGGTGGGCGGCGAAGAGTCTACCGACGGACAGCGAAATTATTTATTTCGGCTTCTTTTGAGGAAAATTGCCGTCCTGTGGTAGAACTGTTATGGTTGGGCTGCAAACTCTTCAGAGAGTCGCACGGAGTTAGTATTGTTAGAAAATGGTACGCTACTGACATTTATAAATTACATTTATTTCCGCAAATTGCTTCAATAAACCACTTTTATAGGTTTAAATTTATGATGTTTAAAACTGGATGAATTCGGATTTTTATAGCAAACTACTCTGAGAAGAAAGTCCGAAACGAACTCGGAAGTCACAGTCTCTTATAAAATCCTGCTAACTCTTGTAGGTATTACTAATGTTAGGTCTGTTAGTAATACGCCCACATGAAGATAGGTTATACAACCTGTTTTTTTTATATCCCATAACTCTAGGGCTATATTCTGTAGGTTAAGATAATACTAAAACTCCTAGAATAGGTGGTCCGAAAATGAATAGTTTCGAAGATATCATCAATCATAATATAAAAGAAAAGAAAGAAAGAAAATAACGTTTATTTACGGTAAACATGACGCAGTGATCGAACACAAACACCAAAGAGAACAAATCGGGGGAAAATATGCGTCACATCCACGCAAAACGGCCATCGCTCAGCTTAATGCTACGACCCTATGCGAGACAGAGCCCCAGCGCTGGTTTTCAGCGACAGCCGGCGTTGAATGACGTCGACCAGTGTAGCAAACGCTAAGATGAAAATAAAAAATAAAAATACAAACACATAATAACTAGATAAGTGTTCAACAAAATAAAATAAACAATATTTATAAAAATGGTAACATTCCGGGCATTGAAAGCTCACGCGCCGTTAGCCTTTGATAATCTGTGCACGCAGCTGTCATTTAAAAATAGGTTTGACGTTTTGACCAACTGTGATTATTATTGTTCTACCTGGTAATAATTACGTAATAATTAGATTCATTTTTATTCAAGCCAATCATACCTATTGGAAGCTAAGAAAATGCGACTGAAAAAAAAAGGATGATTAAAACATTATTCGTATGCCAGTTGATTCTTTGATATGGTCTCAATCATACCCTAGAGTATAAAAAAAACACCTTGTATACTTGTTGTAGAGTTACTGCGTTTTTATCTATAATCAAACGAGCAAAGTTATTAAAAAACCTCTGAATTTATATCACAATCTGAAATTGTAGACACCGTAGGTACTACTTAATTTCTGTAAAAATATAAATGATGTTCTACTCTGAATTAAGACTGAGTGAATCTTTAATTATATAAAACACTACAATCTGAATGGTATTGCAAATGTAGGAACGAAATTTTTACATGCATAATGATTAAAATAACAGCATTACGCCTAAAACAATTTACACATAAACTCGATCCAATCTCGACGGTCCCTTCCCGTTCCTTGAGAGGTCTTCATTCGCTCTTTGCACAGCTTACAAGCCACAATTTAATTATTCGCAAACACGTCTAGTGTAGATATGGGCATGGTTAGGTAGCGACCTGAGATGTTGTAAGGCGGGTGCAGACAAAAACTGCCAAGAAATTTGCAACCAACCGATCATCGGTTTCAGTCTGTAATAGCAAAAATCTAAGGGCTGCCCAAGTGCTTGATAGCACCCCTAGCCGGTTTTTCCATTTCCAGCCTGTGTACCTAAAAAGAAACGCAGTCATAACAGAGCTTTGCTATTGGTTTTGATTAATTTGCGAGTACCAAAATATGTCGCATAATCACCGTATCGTTTTATGGCCTTGAATTAGAAGGTTGATTTTCTGACTTAGAAGCTTGAACTCCAAGGTACCGTAGACCTACTGTAACGATATAAAGTATTTGATATAAATTTTTACTGGATACCTCCACGCAATCCGGAGAAAAAGGGTCTTGATAGACTGACAGACAGACAGACGGACAACAAAGTGATCCTATGAGGATTCCGTTTTTTCCTTTTGAGGTACAATAGCGCTCATAAGTCCATAAGCAATCTCACAAAGCAATATATCGACGCTTCGGTTTCACTTACGACCTTCTTCTATAAGTTGTTTCTAAACACATACTCACTTTATCTGTAATTGTTAGTAGTTCATAATTTCAACTAACTTAACTTAAGGCCTGCTGGCTTAGTTTTTACCATACTTGGGCAGGCGCGATTATGGCGTGCCCTGTGTTCAAATCTCACCTGCGCCTGCGGATTAAGCTTGATGTTTCAAATAATATGTATTTATAGTTTTTGATATGTTAAATAATACTTAAAATGTAAAATGTTTGTTTGTTTTAATCAAATAACTTGAAGTGGTACGATAAGCATTCGATACCTGTCTCGTTCATCTTGTTTACATAAATAATAAAAGTTTATAGGTAGACCACAGAAAACTGAGAAATTATTTAGATTTCTATGAGGTAGATGCAATTCGTTACGACTATTCACCTCAAATTGAACGTTGTTGGTTGGTGACGAATGTTTGAATCTGTTAATTAGCGGTGTTGTGGTTATCTATTCAAAATGCTATGAAGTATAAATATTGAAGCGTTGGCAAATATTATTGCGCTGAGCAAAAGTAGATCTAAATGATGTGATAACACAAATATCTATTGAAACCGGACTGAGCGTGAGTGTTATCATTTAAATATTTCATATTTTACTAAATATTTAATTATTGTTTATTTATTTAATTGATTTAATTATTGCACTCCAACGACTTATTCACTAATAATTTTTTTGGGGTACTGTAAGAATTGAATTTAAGGACTAGAGTGAATTTGTCACTTATAGGTGTGCATAGCTCTTTACATATTAATTCAGTTTTATATCATTACAGAGTAAGTACATGATAAAACAAAACTGGAAGTTGTCCAAAAAAAGAAAATTAAAAATATAGAAATAATTAAATTTGCTTTGTTGCGACTGTGGCCTCTGTGGTACAGTAACAATAGTTTGCGTATCAGCGATAGTTTGTTAGCAAAGATGTCAATGCTATTGGAACGTGTATGGAGCTCATTGCACGTCCTCATCAATATGTTCATAGGTGCCCAATGTCCGAGGTTAGTTTTTGCTGGGCCTGGAAAGAATACATATCTAGAATGCGTACAGATCTGGGTGTACTATGGCGAGGGAAAGATGCAAGAAGCTTCGGAACTTGTATAGATCCATTAACGATTTTACATACATACATACATAAACTCACGCCTTCTTCCCATGGGGGTAGGCAGAAACCACAGAACGCCACCTGCTACGTTCCTTACATACTCCTTTTGCCTCGTTTACGTTCATACATCTGGTCATACACGAGCGCCGGTTGAGAGTACTTCGCACCTGACCTTTCTGAAGAACATCACCAATAAGGTCACTATATGTCTTCCTAGGGCGTCCCCTCCCGGCGTTTCCACTCACATCTGCCTTGTAAATACCTTTTGTTAGTCGCCTTTCATTCATCCGCTCAATATGACCAAACCATCTAAGCATACTCTTTTCAATTTTTGTCACTACATCTTCTTTTAAACCACATCGTTGCCTTATCACATCATTCCTCAGCCTATCATTCAAAGTCACACTACACATGCTCCGCAAGGAACGCATTTCCACAGCATTTATTCTGCTTTCATGCTTCTTTTGCCACACCCAACATTCACTTCCATACATAAGCGTAGGCACCCGCACACTATTGTGAACAGCCAGTCGTGCCTTCTTGGGCATCAACTGGTTGGTCACAATTGCATGTGTAGCACCATTCACTTTATTTCCCGCATTCACTCTCCTTTCGACATCTCCATCAATCTTTCCATCCCTTGTAAACAGACTCCCCAAATATACGAACTCACTTACTTGCTCCACACTCTTACCATTTATTTTCACATCACACACCGATACATCCTCTTCTCTTTCAAACACCATGACTTTCGTCTTATTCACATTTATATTCATTCCTTTCCTCTTATATGCTTCATCCATCACAGTCACCATGTCTTGCAACTGTTCTGCTGACGATGCAAGTAGCACTTGATCGTCTGCATAGAGCAGGCACTTAACAGGCAACTCATTCATCGTCAATCCACATTCACCCTCTTTCAAATCCTTCAGACAGTTATCCATGTACAGGTTGAACAGCCACGGTGACGCTACACAACCCTGTCTAACACCCCTCGAGATGGAGAACCAGTTCGTGTATGCCCCATTTATCCTAACACAAGCACTGGAATCCTTGTATAAGGATTTCAGTGCACGTACCAAGCGCCAGTCCACCCCGTACAAGGATAGTGTCGACCACAGTTCTTCCCTCCACACACTGTCATAGGCCTTCTCCAAGTCCACGAAAGCACAGTAGACTTTCTTATGCTTTGCCAGATGTTTTTCGGCTATGCATCTTAAGGAGAAGATTTGGTCCATACAGCCCATTCCCTCTCTAAATCCTGCCTGCGCATCCCATATTTTCTCATCTGTCACTCTTATCACTCTATTTATCAAAACCTTCGCATACAGTTTGCCGACAACGCTCAAAAGACTAATGCCACGGTAGTTTTTACACTCCTGCTGAGAGCCTTTTCCCTTATATAGTGGTACGATTACAGCCTTACACCAATCATCCGGTACACGGCCATATCTCCAACACATATTAAAGATTAGGTACAGCAGGCTTGCCACCACCCCGTCACCGCCCTTAAGCATTTCAGCAGACACTCTGTCGTACCCTGCAGCTTTGCCGACTTTCATCACTTTCAGCGCTCTTACAATCTCATCTATTTCTATATCATTCTCTTCATCTATTTCTGAGCTTGGGTCTTCAAAACTGGCGTCTGCCCAGTTACCCACTCCTTGCACACTATCCTGACAACTAAACAAACTTTCAAAGTATCCCTTCCAGCGTTCCAAGACCTTACTTTCTTCGCTCAGTATACATCCATCTTCTGCTCTTATAACATTCATACTCGATATTCCTGTCACTCCGCGAGCCAATCTTACCTGTTTCCAGAACAGCTTAACATTGGCTCTGAAGTTATCAGAGAACTTCCTGTTATACTTTTCTTCTTTTTCATCCTTTTTCATTTTTACCATCTCTTTCACTTTCGTTTTCATTTCGGAGTATTTCTTCTTCACTCTTTCCAAATCATCGGTCACATTTGTTGCCTGATTCATCCTATTTTGGGCCTTACAGGCTAACACATTAAGCCAGGCCTCTTTCTTCTTCCTCACAACCTCTTTTACTTCACCATCTACCCAAGAATCATTCGTTCTACTACCACACTTCCTCTGCGCCAGACCACATACTTTTGTGGCTACTTGCACCATACTATCTTTTGCTATCTCCCATACTTCTTCTAGACTGTAATCATTCGTATCATCAAATATCTTATCCGTCTTCACTTTTAATTCCCTCTTATATTCCTCCTTTACTTTCAAATCTTGCAGTGCTTCTACTTTTATTCTGTCTAGAGCAGTTACAGGAACTCGAACTCGGTGACGCCAATGCCTGAACAGACCATCCACCCGACACATAACCAGATAATGATCAGTCCCTACATTAACACCCCGATATGCTCTAGTATCTGTGACTTTACTCTTCAATCTTTCATCCACAATCACAAAGTCGATCATGCTTCTACTGTCTTGCCTTTCCCACGTGTACCTGTGAACCTTTCTATGATTAAACATAGTGTTCATAACTGACAAATTCTTCTCTACACATATCTCTAGTAAATTCATCCCGTTCTCATTCACTCTATCATCCCCAAATGCACCTAATACTTTTTCGTACCCATTCCTCTTCACACCAACCCAACCATTAAAGTCTCCAAGCATAACAATCTTCTCGTTTGACCTACATTCATTGACTAAATCCCTTATACTGCCCCAAAATTCGTCCCTCTCCGAAGGTGGGCTTCCCATATCGGGTGCATAAACGCATAAAATAAAGATCGGGTTTAGACCCACCTTTGTTCTTACCCATAGAATCCTGGGACTCACACAAACATAATCTTTCACACATTTCATCATCCGCTCGGAGAGGACAACCCCCACACCCTGACCGGCTCTATGTGTCTCTTGAACACCGGACCAGATAGCGGTCAGAGAACCGTGTTTGGATATGTCCACTCCCTTTCTTTTCGTCTCATTCACACATAGCACATCTATCCTTTTATCATTGACCATCTCACACACCTCATCCAACTTATCTTTTATACCTCCCTGTACATTCAGCGTAGCTAAGCGACATTCCGCCGCTCGCTTTTCGCCCCGCGGAAACAACTGACGTGGTGTGTGGCGAGCATCACCGCCGCCTCCGAGTTGATTATTAGTATTTGAATAACTCATTTAGTTCCCACGAAAAGCAGAGGAAAAAATCTGTCAACACCCTACAGAGCCTCGCATGTAGAGGTAAGGCTTGTTAGTGCCTGGGGGCGCCCGATCCCAGACAACAGGCACGCTTGCAACTAGGCTCCCCCCTAGCCACGCAGCTCTCGGCACGGCAACCTTAGCTTGGGTGTGTGTTGTTCTTACCACACAGAAGAAAAAACAATAGAATCCTCCAGCAAATCCCTTAGTCGCCCTTTTACGACACCCACGGGGTGAGATGGGTTGGTCCTATTCTACTACCCGGAAACCACACGGGGATGTGTATTGAAACCGGACTGAGCGTGAGTGTTATCATTTAAATATTTCATATTTTACTAAATATTTAATTATTGTTTATTTATTTAATTGATTTAATTATTGCACTCCAACGACTTATTCACTAATAATTTTTTTGGGGTACTGTAAGAATTGAATTTAAGGACTAGAGTGAATTTGTCACTTATAGGTGTGCATAGCTCTTTACATATTAATTCAGTTTTATATCATTACAGAGTAAGTACATGATAAAACAAAACTGGAAGTTGTCCAAAAAAAGAAAATTAAAAATATAGAAATAATTAAATTTGCTTTGTTGCGACTGTGGCCTCTGTGGTACAGTAACAATAGTTTGCGTATCAGCGATAGTTTGTTAGCAAAGATTGTGTTTTGTTTTGAAGTACTTTCCGTTGAGCGGATATGAAGAAGTACACGTCAGGTATTTTTTGATGAATGTTATATGGTAACACTTATCGGAGAAGAACCATGTGATTTTTTGTTCACCAACTATGTAGAGAGTCGAGGTCTTCCTGGAGCAGAGCAATATCTGTACTGGAGTCAATAACTGGATATAGTTTCAAGTCATCTGCGAAGATGGAACAGGTGCTGTGCTTGATACTGTTTACTATATCATTGGCGAATATAATAAACTGTATAGGGGTTTAAATTAGTGTAATATGATGATGAGTAAGGAGTTAGAAATATAATTTTATATTTATAATATTTTTTCTTAATTATTATAGTATTTACTATTTTGCTTAGAGATGTCTAATAGTATTACATTCTTTATTCTAGAGAAATACTGTGAGTCTGTGGGTGAAGAGATGTGAGGAAGAGTTTTAATATTTATGGTGAAATAAATCTACCTATAATTTTTTTTTTAACATTTCACAGCTTAAAATAAAACAAATTGCTTCTAAGTTCCTTGACATACGAGTATTTGACTGAAGAAGTTATTATAAATAATCGTAGCGGTTTGTTATCTTAACGTAAAATATTTCAACAAATAAATATGTTTTTATTTTTGTTGTCACTTGTAACGTATTTTTTTTATTCCAAACCCTTTATTGCAATTACAACAAAAATATAAAAGCAGCAATTTTTTTGAATATTGTTAGTATTGCAAACTGCGCTTCCGGCTTTGGTTCTGATCTCATAAGACGCACTTATGAGATCATAACTTAAGCCGGCTGCTTCTCAGTCCAACGCTTGGCGCCTACTGCTACTAGCTCATATTAGATCAAATTGAATTTTTGCAATGCCATAAACTGGCCAGGTCAGGCGCATGATGAATGTCTAACAAAAGCGACGGAAATAAATTTTTGTTCCGTGTACTGAAATACGAGTAAGCGACGATACGTCATCTTTAAAGTAAATCAAACAATTCGAAAGCGAACTCATTTGTTTTTAAAGTAAATCAAACAATTCGAAAGCGATTCATTTGTTTTTAAGTTAATCACTCAATTCGAAATTGAACTCATTTGTTTTAAAAGTCAATCATCTTGGCTTCACAACGCGTCACCGTTCGAATTTCGAAGTGATGTTTAGACAATGATATTGCTTACAGCGTCTTCTCTGTAGTCTGTAGAATTGTATGTCGTGCTGCACGATTTTCATTGTAATTATGTCGCTCAAACCGTTGTAAATCAGCCAATCAGCAAGATTGTAGCGGAGCTCGAGGCTCAATGTGCATTGGACCAAGTACCTTTTTCATAAAAACATGAAGGCGCAGGAGGGCCATGATCAGAAATCATCTCGCAGGGCGTGGATATAATGCGGTGAATAAAACCAACACTTCACACGAAAATCAAATGTTATAATGCTTTTCTTCAATAATCACAACATCACTAAAATTAACCTTCATTAGAAGGTTAATTTAATATTAATTAAAACAATATTTACTAGTCTTTATATCTTCACAATCTTATTTTAAATCACTTTGATTGAGGCGATGTGAAACAATTCGTCGCAGACGTGGTGCCCTGGTGCCCTTCCTTACGAGTAAATGACGTGGGTGCGGTGGGTGGGTGGTGTGTGTCGTTTGAACACATACAGTCGTACCGCGAGTTCACAGCAATACAACTCTTAAAGTGCCTTTCCACTTTTGAACGCTTACAGAACACTGTAAAGAGTATATAATGTCAATAGTCGAATTAATGCTTTGTTGGGTGAAGTATTTATGCCGCTCCCGCATCCGCTTCGTGCCTTTACCTATTGGCCACGAGCTTCACGCTCAAGTGAGTCGTGACTTGTGGTAGCGACTGCGGAGAAAACAAATGAAAGAAGTTGTTCAGAGCATCTCACGAGGCACCGCGACTCGCATCGCTAGAGCCCATGAAGGCCCAAGGCCTAACTCCTCGGTGCCGCTGTCGCCTTGCATCCGCTCATTCACAGTACGCAGCCTTACAGAGAAACAGTAGTACTTAAGTTCCCTCAAGCCGTACTCTGAATGAATTACTTTGTAGAATACAATAATGTACAGTGAGTGATACATAGGTTACGTTTCAAGCTTCCTCGTGTAACTATAAGGTGTAAACTATGTAGAATATATAGTTTTAGTTTTGTTGTGAGAATTCGCGAACGTAGAAATAACATTTTCTATAGACTGAAATTACATAATTCACTAAAGCAAAAATTTGAACTGTTATGTTGTAGCAAAATCGAATTCCACATCGTTAAATTTCTATCCAATTATATTATGTAGTTAACAAGCTGCTATGGTCAATTTTAAACATTCCATTCCACTTACCTGTAGTTTGAACGTACTAATATCTTCATATTGAAGATAATAACTTCTTATATTGTGATAAGAATTAAGCATGTTTATACACTATACCTAATTTCGGAGATATAACACTTTTCGCGGCATGAACCGACCGCAGGCGCAATAAAACTTCTATTTTGTGTTGTTTAGTGTGCTACAGCCGATTAAATTAATGATCTCATTGTCGAACTTTGTTTATGATTAAAGAAACGCTATTATAACTATTCTAACATCGTCTTAGGAAGGCCTTACTAAATACCTTACTAAACACAGAAAAAAAAAAAATACACAGATACTTACATCGATACAACACATAGATTATACAACACATTCGATTTAATACCTCGTATCTACATAAATGTTAGTTATTCATTCGGAGATAGTAGGTAGTAGGTACAATTATTTTCGATGAAAACAAACAACTTGAATGTCACGCAAACACATTTAGGGTATAGGGTTGTCAACACTTTCTATTTCATTTATTATGCTGAAATAATACCTAACCAATTTAAATACAATATTTATTTTATATTGCAGACTGCAAACGTGAAACTTTCCCAGCTGAAATAAAAATACTATTTTTTATGAACCCCTTTTACCATTTTAAAATATATAATTTTATAATATACTAGTACTCACGTATGTGCGTACGGGTATAGTATAAAATTTTACTTACGGGACATCCTGTGTACTTGTGTGTACTCGTATACAGGATGTCCCGTGGGTCGACGTCAAGCCGGAATCAGGTGATAGTGAAGAGATTTGAGGAACAGGGTGTAAAGTTCACTCATACTCTTTTAGTAAAGGGAGGATCCTCCGACCAGATGGATGTCGTATCTGGTGGGCAACTGCCCAATGATTGTTGTATATATGTATGTATATATGCTATCTGCGCGGTAAACTCTGCTTGCGCGATGCAGGATTGATGCGTTTGTTCGCATGTGGCGGTGTAGATGCCGCCACAATAGTTTAAGTCATATTAGATAACGAAAAAATATTTAAAAAATCTTTGCTATGTATTTAAAAAATTACGGACATCTATTTTAAAAAAACGTGTCGGTCTTTTAACTGTTTTGTTTCTATAGACTATTATGACCCGACCTACCCGATCCCGGCTTAACGACTTAAGAGACACCCTGTAGAAGCTGTCTTATAGATGTCGCCATCTTGTATTTTCATTTTGACCTCTCATGGATATTTTCCGTCTGGGACGACGGAGGGTTATGACGGACTCCTACCGACTGAGACCCCACTGTTCCTTCTACTATGTACCTATCACGTGATTGATTTATCCGTCTTTGCTTATTTTAAATTATTTATACATAGTGTGGTATAGTATTTTGATTCTGGGTGTATAATCTTCACTTAACAAAATATAATTAACGTATACAAAATATTGTTAAACATTTTAGACGATGGACTTTCTTGCTCCTTCTTCTCCATACGAAACTACCTTTTGGAAGGGGTGCATGGAATACATTATATTTAAATGTTAATGTTGACGTTCAAAAGTGCCTTTTAGTGCCTATTTGAAACAAATGCTTTGACTTTTGACTTTGACTACTAAAATAATCAGGGATCGGGAGACACGTATACATTTGACACACACAAAACTGGTATCCGCCATGCCTAGCGGGAGCCATGCCTCCCATGAAAGCTTGCATGCAACACTGCGTACCACTTCTTTGGGCCCGACTGTTCCGAGGGATGATACAGCCCCACAGTGCCGCCCGCAGGCCCTCGATATGGTGGCCGGAGACGCCCTACGACTCAACCCGAACCAGTAAGAAATTTCGGCAGGAGGGTGGAGTACCCATCTACCTTCGTGATGATTTACAATTTAAAATTCTAGCTTCTTCTTCTTCCAATGAATCAGCACATTTTTTTTTCCTCGTGGTTTGTTTCAAAGGAGTCAAAACCGTCCTTGGTGTCGTCTATTGCCCCCCTTCCACTGAATTCGAATCGGTACTTGAATCTTTGGTTTGGGGGATTTTAAAACATAGAAAATCAAGTTGAAGCGTCCGCCTGTGCCTTAGATGAACAGGGGAGTTCGGATGGCGATGCGACGGAGGGACCGCGCGTTTCGGAAATTTTAAAAAGCTTAGATGACAATTGGGCCTTATTTAAGGCTGATAGGAATCGGTGTAATCAGATGATACGCAATGCTAAACGCCGCCACATCAATAATATTACTTCTTCTTCTTCTCCTGCCGATATTTCAAAGTTTCTTGGAACTGTGGGTATTGACAAATTGTGACATTCGGACCTTCCTAACACAATTGGTTTGGACGATCTACTTCGCTATTTCTCCACTGTTCCCACTCTAGATGACTATCTCTCTTATCATAAACTAATCGACCCGTAGCATTTTTCTCTCGAACCCTGAATCAAAGTGAACAAAACCACTCCGCTGTTGAAAACGAAGCGTACGCCACAGTCGAATCGTTAAAGAAATGGCGACACTTTCTTATCGGAAAACAATTTCGTTTAATTACAGACCAAAGACCTTTATGTTCATTATCAAGCTAAATAGCAAAATCAAAAACAAGAAAATTCGATGATGGAGTTTAGAACTAGCTCCGTTTAAATACGATATTGTTTACCGTCCAGGTAAAGAGAATAATGTTGCTAAAACATTGTCGCGTGTATCGCGATATATACACGCGACAATGTTTCAGCAAAATTTATGATAAGGTTGCAGCGATTGAATGTTCAGATGCATCCGTTTCAACGAAAAATGGTATATCGTTATTGATAGCGTGAACAGAAGATTTTACAATATCAGCTTTCAATGCTTTGAAATTTTCGGTAATTTGTTTATTTAGTAGGAATATTCTTGTATTTGCTAGAGCGTGTTTTTTTTCGAGAAGTTTGGAATCCATTTGCTATAATGTGCAAACATTCCTACCACTCTTCGTACTGACTGTATGTCATTTGGCGGTAGAAGATTGAGAAGAAAACCATTCCAAAGTCTCCCGAAAAATCATTCGATAGGAAAGGTTTGACAAAAGGACTTCGTGATTGACAGTATTAAAAGCATTGGAGAAGTCAATTAACACTAAGATTGTCACTTTAGTGTCTTCCATGCCCGCCTGATATCGTCAGTCACTTTAAGGAGTGCTGAAGGGTACAGACCTCGGCTTATGGCGTCGCTGGAGGGGGACAAGATGGGACTGGCTGGAATCGGGGGAATTGAAAGCTCAGCTACGGCGTGGCTGGCACTTCGTCGAGTAAGGGTCGGGGGGGGGGGGGGGACACAATGCACCATATTGAACGTATTTATAGCAAAAATATGGTATATAGAGCCAGATAAAAGGTTGGTAGCGCAGCTGAGTAACCAGGGCGTGCCAGAAGAATACTAAGAACCTACCGTGGAAGTTTCTGGAGCATTATGTTCATCCTCAAGGATATGTTCAATAACAGTTGAAATTATTTATAAACAGACACGCAAATAAATGATGGCAATGTCAATTCTTTATGCTTGCCACCCCTAAACTTATTTGCACGCCATCGCAACAGATTATTATCGTTAAATAGAATGAAATTGATACCGTTGAAGACTCATCTAGCTAACAACCTCCTTCATTATTACTATCAAGTCTCAAATTTACCTTCCTCGTTGCGTTAAATATTTGGTTAATTATAATGTTTTAAGCACGGCGTACTTGTTGACAGGCCTGCACTGTCCTCCCATACCTTTTAACTGTAATTTGAACACATTGTAAAAATCAAGTATTTTTAAAAGAGTAACCATGGAGTTTCTTGCCGGCTCTTCTCCATAGGAAACGACCAATGTGAACCGTGCACCTAGATTCTGACGTTTCATACGTGCCCATGTAGGTTTATGTGAAATAAAATATTTTGATTAAAATTGTTTATATTTTTAGAAATGCTGGTGTGAGGGAAATCTCTATAATAGGTGGTATACTAGGTTATGAGTAACGTTTTAAAAATGAATCTAGGTCATCAGTCATTTTTTGAACAACAATAAATGTGTTTTTAGCCTCAATAAGTTAATACGGCCTACATCACAAAGCATTTTTTCTATCGAAAAGGTAATCTTCACAAAATGATCCCACAGCAAATAACGCGAAAACGCTATACAAGCTAAACAAGTGAACAAAATGCTAAACAGATTATTCTAAAACGGGCTTTCAATCCAGACCCCTTTAAATGACGTCAGACTGAAATAATGACTTACCTATTACAAGAAAGTAATCCCGCCGCCATTGTTTTTTTTTCCCAAAAGCAATATAAACCCTGTCTTACACAGAATGTATAATACTGTAAACAGAAAATATTAATCCCGGCTTTTAATAAAAGCCACGGTCACCTTTAATATTTTTAGCTTCTAAGAACAAATCACTTCTGAATCTAAATGAAGTTATAAATAATAAATCAGAGTAAAAGCATCATGAATGCAGATTAAACATTTATAAATTATCTAAACTTACTAGAACTGGATTAGAAGATTAGAAAGGCCTTTTTAATCTCCTTAGTAGTATTATCTTTTTATGGGTCTCTAGCAGCGCCCCGCGGTTTCACCCGTATAAATCTCGATACCGTAGAAATATCGGGATTTACGAGAGTCAGCAAACACAGGGCCTCTTCTAGAAGTTACCCCAAGCCCAAGAACGAGTCGCACAAGCGCTTGGAATATACAAAAAAAACAATTGAATAAAATATAAGGAAAACCACGGGCCTTGTGGCTGTGAAGACTATAAAATTAATAAAATAATCAACTGGGACAAAGTAATATTTTTAACGATATTACTTTGTAATTTACCTTACCATACTGTGCCACAGTCTTAGAAGGATGATACGCAAGCATCCAGATCTAAAGTCCCAACGGGAAAAGGTGGACGCCTCATTGATTGTCATTATGGATCTGTCGGGGATAGTTTATAAAATGAAAAAACGAACGAAGGGACATTGACAATTCATATATAGACGTTGGACGAAGTGCCCATTCTGGGCACCACTTGGTCCTCTCATGGTGCACCTCAGGCTAACACTATTGTATAAACGAAAGCTCATCAAAATCTATCAGAGGAGTTTTGATTTTAAAAAAAATTGTTGCGATTTTTTATTCGTGTGAAATTACAACCAATGTGATCATTTTAGTAATTAATGAAAATAATTACTTTTAAACTATGTCAAATATTTTTTTAATATTTTTTTACGAATTGTGTCATTAAACAATGAATTACATGATTTATTAGCAGTCGAATTGTTAATTATGAATTATTGACATTACAACATTGTTTGTTTACACCTTTATATATATTATACGTCCATATAATCGTCATTGTTTAACTAAATTTTTTATTGACTAATTATTAAAAAGACTCTTTGGGGGTTTAAATGAAAACAACGATTTGTTGCTGTGAAAAGATTATGCCAGGCGTTTTCTTCTAAATGTTCCTGACACAGTCTTGCATGTGCTGGAATATAATAGTTATGGTGTATGAGCCTCGCCGAGCTCATGTCCAACCACCATGGCAGATATGTTAACTGTTATCGAATGTAGTCTGACACTAAATATATAATAAAAACATGAAACCGTAACTGTACCATAACTATCTATGACTCAAGTACAAATGTCCATGTTCATCACACCACCACTTGCCCTTGCCGGGAGTCGAACTTGGAACCCTTGTCCCGGAAGGTCTCACTACCGCTGAGCCAACTGGGTTATCAAAAAGTGTTAAATGTGTTCAGTTTGACTGCGGCTCATTAATGTCACAATATAAAAAAATACTTATCTCACTCTCTCAAACATAGTCTGTAGCGTGGTTGATACATTGTTCAGAACAAAGCAGTTAGACAAGAAACTTAACACAAAATGTACGAGTAGCACTACGACACTCCGAATGAAAAGCCAGGACAACGGGTGATGCAGATACGAGTACAAAAGTCCATGTGACGTCCAGGAGTGACTTTAGACTGTTGTGCGAAATCAGGGGTACACGTGTGGGGAAGCATGTTGAAGAGCGTCCTCGTGGCGCACCCTGGGCAACGTCAGCTCCAACTGCTTACCTGCTTTTACTGAACAGTTGGGGTTGGCGGCCAATCTTCAACAAACGGGGAAGGGTCAAGGTTCCCATCATCGATCATACTCATTGGTCGATGAATGGAACCGGGCTAGGGATGAATGGAACCGGGCTAGGGATGAATGGAACCGGGCTAGGGGCGGGATGGCCTGGTGGCAATCTAACGTCCACATCCCGTCTGTTTGCAGAGGGTGAGTTTGTGGGCGCAATGGGTAGGGAGAGGCAGACAACCTCTATAAAAAATAACCCCAATCCTAAGGTCAGGCGTGCCGAGGGGATGAATGGCCGGAGGGAATCCGGTCGCTAGCACTGGGGGGGTTACCAGGAAAAAGGGACCACACCCTTCAAAGGAAAACAAAATTGTCTGCCGCTGCCGACCGTAGTAAATTCGATGGTCGGCAGCGTCGAGTCCTGGGACGCGGTGTTTTCCTCCTGCGAAACAGTAATCTCGCAGAAGGAGGCTGCGGAAAGGGAGAGAGAGATCTCGTCCACTCTCCCGATCCGCAGCAAGCGCACTGGGCGTAGGAGGAGGGCGTACAACGCCCGCTTCCAGCCCCCCTAAATAGGTCCAGGGACGGCGGACTTGGGGACGTCCGCCGCTCCCCATACATTAGGACCCGAGGTGGCGGCGCGTAGTGTTCCACGCGCGCACGTCTTAGACGTTGCGGGTGGAGTCAAACACTTCACTCCTCCCCTCTCCCAACCCGAGGAGGCCCGAAGAGGCGGGCCGGCACCAGTTGGAGTTGCGGAAGAATCGTATGTTCCCGCGACCCCGACATAACTCACACCGAGTTGGAACACCGGGTTGGTTTTTTGTCAGTTAGAGTCTGACAGACCTTCGAGAAAAAACTTCACGGGGATGCGATCCATTACGGTGAGCTGCCCCGTGACGGCGGTACTTCTGGACATTGGTTTGGAGGTTCCTATCTCAGCAGCCCTGACAGTAGCTTCGACCTAGTCCCGATACCGGTGGGTTACTATTTTCATACTTATATTTGTTTTGTATAAGTACTTAGTACAAATATTAAAAATGTAATTAATGCGACGGCGCTTTAATATTTAAATTAGTGTTGTTAGTTTAGAGTGTCATGAACATGAATTATCTGTGTCTGCTACATCACATCCGATGACATGACACTCACAACACCAAACGCTAGTAAGCATTGAGGCGACGATTTGCTGGCAGTATGAATCTTGGTAGAGTGTAGTTAAATGCTTTACAGTGTGATTTGAGACTCGGTTGGCAACACACAGGCGTGCTGCTCGTTTGATAGAATGTCTTACTCGTGCCTTCCTTGTTCTTTTATTATAACGGTAATTTCGAGGTAATTATTTTATGAGATTGAAATAAAATGATTGTGCTATCTCTAGTGCCTCCATTAGTATAGCGTAGTGGCTGCCAGATGCTAACGTGACCTTGAATAAATTTGGTTTCACAAGTTGAAGGAATTGAGGTAAGTACTTTTGTAATAATTTCTGTTTCACAGGAAGGCGTCGCAGAAGAAGAGTATATTATCGTTGCTTCACAAAGGTAGTGACCATCATTGAATATCTTACAATAATCCAGATTATCCAATTTACAGTACATCGACTTATCTCTACTAATACCAATATATTTGGAGGATGGGATAATGGTCGAATATGAATTTGGATTATTTTTATCATGTGGAACTAGCGAAGGTAAGTTATGATATACACTTAAGTGTATAGGGTTTATGAGAGGGATTTTTACTGTAAACACTACTTTTTCTTTATTGAAGTAACTAGATAAAAATAGCTTCATTGTTATGGGTTATATCATTATAACGGGTGTTCAATGGTTCAAAGAGATTACTACATTCTAAATAATCAAAGACCTTACCATTGTCACGTATTTGTTTGGATTTATCGAGAATAATACGGAGGTTTAGAACATGCGGATTAATAAAGGATACATCATAAGGAATAACTATACTAAGGTGACTATCGATTAAACTTAAAGAACCTAAGGGGTCGAAGTAGATGCCAGGACTGTTCGTCAAAGGCGTAATGAACTCCAGACCCAGCTCAGAGTTACTGTAATAAAATATAATTAAAATTAGTATTAAGTACATAACTAGGGCTACGTTTCAGATCTAGGAGCTAGTTTGACTTCGTCATAGTGATGAGTCACATGACGTCTATTTATGAGTAAGATCAAGGTATTTTTACCATTGATTTTTACAATCTTTCCAAATTGGCGAAAAGGCTTTGCGCAAACGTACATAATTTTTAAGACATACGTAATCTCCAACTTTATATTGAACAGGTCGTGAGCGGGTGTCATTATACTGTTTAGATCTATCTTTAGATCTTAGTATGTTTTCGATGGCTTTTTCACGTGAAAGTTTTAGACGATGATGCAGGGATTTTAGATATTCTGGATATGTAAGGTCTGACTGTACTTCTTAGACGGAGTCCGGAATAAAAGGCTTCTGGCCGAAGAGGAGCTCGTATGGTCTGAAGTTAGTAGTGGAATGAGTAGAGGTGTTATACGCCAACATAGTAGTATAGACATATTTATGCCAATCAGAATGATTTTCAATGACATACGATTTAAGATATTCCTTAAGTGTGGCTGTGTTCAAGTGCATCTTGAGTTTGAGGATAGTATGGGGAAGACCAGATTTGTTTTATTTTCAGAGAGTCGCAGGTTCTTTTAAATAAATCTGCGGTGAAGTTTGTGCCTTAATCGGTTAAAATAGACTTTGGGATACCGAAAGCAGAAATAAAGTGTACTAAACACTCACATATTTCTTCTGCAGTGGCATTACCGAAAGGGTAAGCGAGGGAATATTTGGTTAGGTCGTCTTGTAGTGTAACAATGAATTTGAGCTTAGTAAGGCCAGCTTCTGGAAGTAGACCCACGAGGTCGAGGCTGAGTCGTTCAAATGGCTTAGTAGAAGTGGTGGTTATTTGCATTGGTGATTTATTAATTCGTCTTAGGACTTTGTTACTTTGGCACTGGGAGCAATTTTTTACGTATGATTCGATATATGTCCGCATGTTTTACCAGAAATATCTTTCTTTTATTCGATTTGACATTCGTGTAGATCCTAAATGTCCGGTAATAGAAATGTCATGGTTTTCTCGGAGTATTCTAGGCATCTCCGAGGGTGCAGGGTAAATAATAGTATTATGATAGATATGAATTGATACTTGAGTATTGTTAAATATAGCAGAACATGTTGTATTTTTTCGACCAAATTTGCTTGTCAAAAGGATTTTGGAAATCAGTGGCTAAATCTAGATTAGAATTGGTAGGGTACGTAGTATACCGGATTGAATATATATCATACTTTTATAAATGTCTTAATGTTATGAAAGTGATATACTTTAGTGACTAGGAAATATATTATTTTTCCTTTGTGATTGAAAGAGATAAAGGAGTAGAGCGTTCTCTCCCTATCTAGGAGTTCTTCAGAGTTTTCAAGGTTGCTCAGAATTTCTTCCACGTGAGGGTTGGACTCATCAAGATCGATGGAAGTAGGTATGACAATGATTTTGCAGTTAGTTTTCAGGATGCTTTCGTTGTGTTCTGTGATTTTAGCGTTGCTTTTAACTTCTTTGTTGCTCATTATTTTCAGGAACTTGCTATAGTTACTCGTATCGTTAAGAGAAGGATTTGTTGTGGGATTCGGGGATTTATTAGACGTAGTAGGTGTAATAGGATAATTGATTCCTGGTGGTGAGTCGTCGTTTTATAAGAGATCTACAGATGGTAGTTTATAGTCAAGGTCTAGGGAACCAGGAGGTAGTTGATATCAAGATCCTCGAGAGTTAGAGGGCTGAATTGAGGCGTAGAATTATCTGTATTTTGGTTAGAAGTAGATGGAATGGGATCACAGTCTGATGGTTGAATTGGGTTTACAGGATATCGGGATAAGGCGTCAGCAGCGGCATTAAGTTTTCCCTTTTCAAAACCAATTTCGTACTCATATTCCATTAGTTTCAGGCGCCATCTTTGTAATTTGCTACTAGGATCTTTGTGATTAAACAACCACTTTAATGGCCTATGGTCAGTAATGATCAGGAATTTCCGTCCTTAGAGATACGGGCGAAAAGTTTTGCAACCGTGCAAAATAGCAAGAAGTTCTTTTTCAGTGGTGTTATAATTTGATTCGCTCTTATTGGGAGTGCGAGAAGCATAGGCTATTGGCCTATCTTTACCAACTGAACCTTGACTGAGTACAGCACCAATGGCATAATTGGAGGCATCACACGTCAAGATGAAAGGGGCAGAAAAATCTGGATAAATGAGGATAGGAGCAGAGGTAAGTTTGTGCTTGAGCTCGTCAAAAGCGACTTGTTGTTATATACAAAACATCGTATGCCTTGGAGGCCTGTGAGAGCAGTATTCATTAATCGTTGAAAAGTAGCGGGCGCGTTCTTTAACCCAAATGGCATTCTTGTAAATTGGTAATGTCCTTGAGGTACATTAAACGCCGTTTTAGGGGCGTCCTCTTCGTGAATCAGTATTTGATGGAAACCTGATGCAAGGTCAAGAGTTGAGAAATACTTACTCTGACCCAGCTGATCTAAAATTTCGGATATCTGCGGTATAGGGTAGCTATCTCCAATATTGATCTCATTTAGTTTTCGGTAATCGATAACTATACGCCATTTTTGCTGTCCGGATGCATCAATTTTCTTTGGAACAATCCAAATTGGTGAGGACCATGGAGACTCTGAAGGTTTTATGATTCCTTGATCAAGCATGTGGTCGATTTGTTTGTTGACTTCTTGTTTGTGTACTGTCCGGGAACCGGTAAGATTTTACGTTTATTGGATTTTGAGCACTCGTCGTTATGTAATGCTTAAGTGCATTTGTGTGGGAAAGTTTGTCACCAGGAATAAAGAATATATCTGAGTATTCAGAGCAAACATCGTGAAGAGCATTTGCTTCTTCAGGATTGAGGTGGGAGATTCTAAGAAGGTTTAATACTTCTTGTGTTCGCAGGTAAGCGTCGGTGTTTTCGAAATGACAAACTGTATGAGCGTTTACTGGGTCGAAAGGTTTGATTAAGGAACTTAAGGGAGTGAGTGTGATATCCAAATTTGACTTAAGGGTTACAGGAGTTTCAGAAGTGTTGATTACCGATAAATTAATTCTCTTGTTTTCTTTAACTGTGACTAAGCAATTGGCGATTAGTAAATCTTCATGATAACATTGGTCTAGTACGATTCCTTCTTTCACCTCACGGTTGGAGACGGAGCATTCAATGATGGTTTCAGTCCTGGGAGGAATTACATAAATGGGCGTATTGATTGAAATGTAATTTTATTTCGTTTTTACCTATTTTCAAGGTTTTACGAATGTAGTCAATAGTGCAGCCAAAAGCGATTAGCATATCAGTGTCGATTACACCATCATAAGGTAAGTGCATTCGGGGTGTTATATGGAATCTATGCGTGATACTATTTCTATTATCTATTTCAATTATAAGCGGAAAACGGCCTATTGTAGGTGAAGGTTCATCAATGGGGTCAATACCTTTAGGGGATACAGCGGATGCAGAGGATACAGAGGATATAGCACTGGTGTCTTTGACATTGAAAGGTTTTGGAATTTGAGGTTTGGGTTTCACGAGACACCACCGTGATCCCTTTATTCGTTTAAATTATTATTTGTTTCACCTTGAGTATCCTCCATGTAGTCATTATCTTCGTTGCTATTTACCGCGTGAACTTGAGCGTGATTATTTTGCTAACGCCTTGGCGATGGTCTTTGATTATTTCGATCTCTGAAGCGATTCCTCAATTGTATGGCCTACGTTTTTACAATAACGGCACACACTATAACACCCCGAATGCACTTACCTTATGATGGTGTAATCGACACTGATATGCTAATCGCTTTTGGCTGCACTATTGACTACATTCGTGAAACCTTGAAAATAGGTAAAAACGAAATAAAATTACATTTCAATCAATACGCCCATTTATGTAATTCCTCCCAGTACTGAAACCGTCATTGAATGCCCCGTCTCCAACCGTGAGGTGAAAGAAGGAATCGTACTAGACCAATGTTATCATGAAGATTTACTAATCGCCAATTGCTTAGTCACAGTTAAAGAAAACAAACGAATTAATTTATCGGTAATCAACACTTCTGAAACTCCTGTAACCCTTAAGTCAAATTTGGATATCACACTCACTCCCTTAAGTTCCTTAATCAAACCTTTCGACCCAGTAAACGCTCATACAGTTTGTCATTTCGAAAACACCGACGCTTACCTGCGAACACAAGAAGTATTAAACCTTCTTAGAATCTCCCACCTCAATCCTGAAGAAGCAAATGCTCTTCACGATGTTTGCTCTGAATACTCAGATATATTCTTTATTCCTGGTGACAAACTTTCCCACACAAATGCACTTAAGCATTACATAACGACGAGTGCTCAAAATCCAATAAACGTAAAATCTTACCGGTTCCCGGACAGTACACAAACAAGAAGTCAACAAACAAATCGACCACATGCTTGATCAAGGAATCATAAAACCTTCAGAGTCTCCATGGTCCTCACCAATTTGGATTGTTCCAAAGAAAATTGATGCATCCGGACAGCAAAAATGGCGTATAGTTATCGATTACCGAAAACTAAATGAGATCAATATTGGAGATAGCTACCCTATACCGCAGATATCCTAAATTTTAGATCAGCTGGGTCAGAGTAAGTATTTCTCAACTCTTGACCTTGCATCAGGTTTCCATCAAATACTGATTCACGAAGAGGACGCCCCTAAAACGGCGTTTAATGTACCTCAAGGACATTACCAATTTACAAGAATGCCATTTGGGTTAAAGAACGCGCCCGCTACTTTTCAACGATTAATGAATACTGCTCTCACAGGCCTCCAAGGCATACGATGTTTTGTATATAACAACAAGTCGCTTTTGACGAGCTCAAGCACAAACTTACCTCTGCTCCTATCCTCATTTATCCAGATTTTTCTGCCCCTTTCATCTTGACGTGTGATGCCTCCAATTATGCCATTGGTGCTGTACTCAGTCAAGGTTCAGTTGGTAAAGATAGGCCAATAGCCTATGCTTCTCGCACTCCCAATAAGAGCGAATCAAATTATAACACCACTGAAAAAGAACTTCTTGCTATTTTGCACGGTTGCAAAACTTTTCGCCCGTATCTCTAAGGACGGAAATTCCTGATCATTACTGACCATAGGCCATTAAAGTGGTTGTTTAATCACAAAGATCCTAGTAGCAAATTACAAAGATGGCGCCTGAAACTAATGGAATATGAGTACGAAATTGGTTTTGAAAAGGGAAAACTTAATGCCGCTGCTGACGCCTTATCCCGATATCCTGTAAACCCAATTCAACCATCAGACTGTGATCCCATTCCATCTACTTCTAACCAAAATACAGATAATTCTACGCCTCAATTCAGCCCTCTAACTCTCGAGGATCTTGATATCAACTACCTCCTGGTTCCCTAGACCTTGACTATAAACTACCATCTGTAGATCTCTTATAAAACGACGACTCACCACCAGGAATCAATTATCCTATTACACCTACTACGTCTAATAAATCCCCGAATCCCACAACAAATCCTTCTCTTAACGATACGAGTAACTATAGCAAGTTCCTGAAAATAATGAGCAACAAAGAAGTTAAAAGCAACGCTAAAATCACAGAACACAACGAAAGCATCCTGAAAACTAACTGCAAAATCATTGTCATACCTACTTCCATCGATCTTGATGAGTCCAACCCTCACGTGGAAGAAATTCTGAGCAACCTTGAAAACTCTGAAGAACTCCTAGATAGGGAGAGAACGCTCTACTCCTTTATCTCTTTCAATCACAAAGGAAAAATAATATATTTCCTAGTCACTAAAGTATATCACTTTCATAACATTAAGACATTTATAAAAGTATGATATATATTCAATCCGGTATACTACGTACCCTACCAATTCTAATCTAGATTTAGCCACTGATTTCCAAAATCCTTTTGACAAGCAAATTTGGTCGAAAAAATACAACATGTTCTGCTATATTTAACAATACTCAAGTATCAATTCATATCTATCATAATACTATTATTTACCCTGCACCCTCGGAGATGCCTAGAATACTCCGAGAAAACCATGACATTTCTATTACCGGACATTTAGGATCTACACGAATGTCAAATCGAATAAAAGAAAGATATTTCTGGTAAAACATGCGGACATATATCGAATCATACGTAAAAAATTGCTCCCAGTGCCAAAGTAACAAAGTCCTAAGACGAATTAATAAATCACCAATGCAAATAACCACCACTTCTACTAAGCCATTTGAACGACTCAGCCTCGACCTCGTGGGTCTACTTCCAGAAGCTGGCCTTACTAAGCTCAAATTCATTGTTACACTACAAGACGACCTAACCAAATATTCCCTCGCTTACCCTTTCGGTAATGCCACTGCAGAAGAAATATGTGAGTGTTTAGTACACTTTATTTCTGCTTTCGGTATCCCAAAGTCTATTTTAACCGATTAAGGCACAAACTTCACCGCAGATTTATTTAAAAGAACCTGCGACTCTCTGAAAATAAAACAAATCTGGTCTTCCCCATACTATCCTCAAACTCAAGATGCACTTGAACACAGCCACACTTAAGGAATATCTTAAATCGTATGTCATTGAAAATCATTCTGATTGGCATAAATATGTCTATACTACTATGTTGGCGTATAACACCTCTACTCATTCCACTACTAACTTCAGACCATACGAGCTCCTCTTCGGCCAGAAGCCTTTTATTCCGGACTCCGTCTAAGAAGTACAGTCAGACCTTACATATCCAGAATATCTAAAATCCCTGCATCATCGTCTAAAACTTTCACGTGAAAAAGCCATCGAAAACATACTAAGATCTAAAGATAGATCTAAACAGTATAATGACACCCGCTCACGACCTGTTCAATATAAAGTTGGAGATTACGTATGTCTTAAAAATTATGTACGTTTGCGCAAAGCCTTTTCGCCAATTTGGAAAGATTGTAAAAATCAATGGTAAAAATACCTTGATCTTACTCATAAATAGACGTCATGTGACTCATCACTATGACGAAGTCAAACTAGCTCCTAGATCTGAAACGTAGCCCTAGTTATGTACTTAATACTAATTTTAATTATATTTTATTACAGTAACTCTGAGCTGGGTCTGGAGTTCATTACGCCTTTGACGAACAGTCCTGGCATCTACTTCGACCCCTTAGGTTCTTTAAGTTTAATCGATAGTCACCTTAGTATAGTTATTCCTTATGATGTATCCTTTATTAATCCGCATGTTCTAAACCTCCGTATTATTCTCGATAAATCCAAACAAATACGTGACAATGGTAAGGTCTTTGATTATTTAGAATGTAGTAATCTCTTTGAACCATTGAACACCCGTTATAATGATATAACCCATAACAATGAAGCTATTTTTATCTAGTTACTTCAATAAAGAAAAAGTAGTGTTTACAGTAAAAATCCCTCTCATAAACCCTATACACTTAAGTGTATATCATAACTTACCTTCGCTAGTTCCACATGATAAAAATAATCCAAATTCATATTCGACCATTATCCCATCCTCCAAATATATTGGTATTAGTAGAGATAAGTCGATGTACTGTAAATTGGATAATCTGGATTATTGTAAGATATTCAATGATGGTCACTACCTTTGTGAAGCAACGATAATATACTCTTCTTCTGCGACGCCTTCCTGTGAAACAGAAATTATTACAAAAGTACTTACCTCAATTCCTTCAACTTGTGAAACCAAATTTATTCAAGGTCACGTTAGCATCTGTCAGCCTCTACGCTATACTAGATGGTTATATGTAATGTCAGAAAAAACTAAAAATAAGTATTGAATGTCATAACTCCTAATCTATAGAAATATAATTAAGTGCAAATGGTAAACTTACCTTCTAAATGTATTGCCTACTGCAAGGACACTCGTTTAATATCGCATGAAAATCGTAAAATTCTGCTAAAAACTATTGCTTCTACTTACTGCTGCTGACTTATATTTTATTAACTTAAACTTCACTTTTAAGGGGGAGTTAACTCTAAAGCGGGGGGCTGTTATAGTTTCCTAATGCTAAGGAAAACCCTTGATGAGCAACAATAATTGATTACATAGATTTCCTGTTAATTGCCATAACATAATCTCAGAGCGGATTGCCTCCCGCTTCCCGCAACGCGCCAGTCTCGTCCCGACCTCTGAATCTCTACAATATCCCATATTAATTGTGTCTGCCAGTTTTCAACAACTTAGTGTTATATAAAAAGTGTATTAAGGTCAAACCCCAAATAAAACTATTTCTCTTCATGTATTAAAAAGTTTTTTTTAAAAACAGGGTTTTCATGACCCCGTATAACAGGGCCTACATATTCGCCCAAACTGACAATGCTCTGCGTTCCCTATCAAGATCCATATAATTGTTCAGGACATCAGTAACCAGATGGCCCAGGTATTTAAATTTATAAACCCTGTTTATCGGGTTACTTTTCACTAGGAGAGGAGGGACAGTAGTAGGACACCAGGTGCCAGACCTGAAGACTGATCTCATGAGTTGCAGCGTACGACTCGCATACATTAAGTATCTTCCGGAGAGCACCGATCAAGGGAACTCCATCCATGTAGCAGCTGACACATGTGCTGCTGAGTCGCTCAACATACAAACAAAGGTGAAGATAGAACCTCGGCCTCACGCCGCACTCCGGCCGGCATGGCTCCGACAGCTTACCTGTCCACTGCACATGAGTCTATTTGTTCGGATACCAGTGCTGTAAGAGTAATACGAACTCTGGCGGCAGCCCCATATGCCTCGAGAAGCAGTTTTAAGCAATATAGATTAATTGTCGATTACAAAGTCTAAATCTGGCGAAAGCGCCGCATAAGTGCATATATTTCAAGTTCACCCTCCGTTCCTGTGCCAGCAGCGCGCCGCGCGCGGTCGGCTCAAGAGCCACGCGCGTGCGCCCCGCGCGCTGCACGTACTTTAGTATACAGTATGAAAGCGAACGAAAGCGAATATGTGCGAGCTGCGTGCATGAGCTGCGCGTGTAACAATTGCAGTACTGGCGCAACATTCCTGGCGCATCCGAATTCTTAGATTGTCGCGAGTTTAGGTAAAACCAATTTCCAAATTCTCACTGAAATTCTTCTACACAATCGTTTACAAGCTTCAACCAGAGCTACATAGTATTCAACTAAATAAACTAGAAAATAAAACATCCTGTTTACCATGCACTTGCTCCTAACGCGGTTTCTCTTTAATCAGTAGAGAATAAATAAGCCTCGACTAGCTCCCGCGAAATTCATGAAAATCCACATGCCAGAGTAAACCTTACTGTATGGTACAAGATAAATATTATATTGTTTAGATAGAAAACTATTGAGCAAAAATACTTTTGTTGTAAAAACGTAGGTACAAACTTTCGTTTTCCTGTTATAAAGCCACATTAGATATACCTACTCTTTTTTTATTGTTTGAGTCAATGTGAGTCTGGTTGTCATATCTTCTGAGACTTCACTTAGTTTGCTGTTTAATGCTGAAGGATAAATATAGGAGCCACAGTTAGGAATTTAGTCATTTAAAAATGTGCTTGTAAAGGAATGTCAGTAATACCTGATGCCTAAATGCCTGCCGCCTAGACGACCATATTTTCTTGTTTTCTGAATGTTAATAAATAGACCCTGAATGTACATAAGTCTCGACTTCACTCGAAACTTTTTCCAGTTTCACCAAAAACTTCAAAAAAGGTAATTCTTGATAAATGTCCTAAGTAAATAAAATCTTTTTACTGCATCACACTCGCTCCAGGAGTATCTCAGGTCAGGCTTCAGCTCTGACCAATAAACACTTGACGAAGGTGGCTATCTGTAAGGACTCAAGAGGGGGATGTAACCGCTCGATAGTATGTCTTATCACAACATTGGTTGGGTTGTCGTGGCTTCAAATACATACGTCGTAAGATTTTTGTTGTAACAGAAGGCCAATTCTCCTACTTAGAAACATTCAAATTCGAATCGCTATCTCATCTCAGCGACAATATATGCCAAAAACTTGTCAAGTATGTTGGTAAACTTCTGACTGCAGCAGCCCAACAGCAACCTCATTCCAACGATAATAAAGATCAATGTGATTTTGACAGTGACTCAAAGTCAGAGATAAAGTAAAAAAACTGTATATATTTTTGGCATATTGGAACTGACATCAGAATGCGAACGTTCCAAAAAATACGGGAATCGGACGCGATGGTACAGTTCATCTTTGGTTTTCTTTTCGTAAAAAGATAAGTATTTTTTTTCTATAAAACGCATTTCAAACTCAAGTATTATAATATTTGAGTTTGATATGCGTTTTATATTGCTACCGAATTTACTTACTTACCTATATCTAACACACACATTTATGTAAAAGATAAACATTAAATGAATACCGAAACAAAGAATACCATTCATTGATTTTTACAAGAATACCCGATCACGTTACATTACTTAATAATATCCTAAGGTTATGAGGAATGAATTTTGAGTAGAAGGGAATGTATGTAAAGGTGCGAGTGAAAGGTGTATAAGAGTGAAAGGTAGAGATATAGGAAAAGGAAGATAGCGAGACGTGCAAGGAACGGTGAACGAAGTTAGACGCGTTTTCTTAAGTTTTTAAAAAGTTTGTATTTATCTCTAAAACACATTAGTTTAAATCAAGTAAATTCTATTATTTCACTACCCGATCCCACAAACTTGGGTGCTCGTCCGGGATCGCTGTGCAATAAGTGGAGTAAGTTCACCGAACGACTCAGACGCACGCACGAGCACGACGCACGCCGATTGGTTTTCGAAGATCCTAGTTCTACGGACAACAACGACAAATACTACGACGTTATGGCATTTTCAAAACCACTTAATAAAAAACCAAAAGTTCGATGTAAGGTATATTAAAATTCACCTATGCTTAGAAGACTCATCCTGTACGAACTGACGACAGATATAAAATGCGTCCACCCTGAAAGAAGTAAAATCTTAATTTGATTTTTCCTAATTTACATCCCATACTAAAACGAATAGAATTTTAAATTGATAACTTCAAAATATATTTCAGCCATCCTTTCTACAAGATCGAAATATAATTTGAATTTAAATTAAGAATATAAAACCATCACTTTGCATTTTATTAACGGGATTGCTAAGGAAAAATCTTACAAATAAAAAGAGCAGACAAAGGGTTTTAGTTGTCCAGTAGCGACTACCATTTTACTAGACTTAATTAAAATTATAAACGTCTCTATATATAACAACCCAATGTGCTAAATAAGGCTGAGAAAGTCAATGTGTTCAGCCTCGACTAATCTGGGCACGATTAAAAAAAAATTGGTAAGTACGTAATGTGCGCTTTTATAAATTTCAAACGTGACGATGTTAATGCGGACGTCCACGTCCACGTCACGGCATTACGATAACACAGAGAAATAAAATGTATGGAAATATATTTAGACGCTTTCAAATTTCCGTGCAGGTTAACGTCATAACGTGCACGTATTTCCACACATTTTATGAAAGTGGACGTCCACGTCCACGTCACGGCATCACGATAACACAGAGAAATAAAATGTATGGAAATATATTTAGACGCTTTCAAATTTCCGTGCAGGTTAACGTCATAACGTGCACGTATTACCACACATTTTATGAAAGTGGCTCACCGTACTATCGCAACGTTAGAAATGTATAAAGGCGCACATTGGGTACTTACCTAAACTTTTTGTTAAATTCGTGCCCAGATTAGTCGAGGCTGGGCTGAACACATTGACTTTTTAGCCTTATTTATAAAAATCTAGCTATAAATTAACTAACCACTGCTTAGCTAAGCAATTAGTTAGCTCTCAATCAATGCTTAACATTTCTTAATTCATAAACGCAAGTTATCTGGTGATTCGTAGCGAAACGGAATATAGGTAAAGTTATGCGTTCAGTACTGATTACAATCAAAATTGTCGACTACAAAACAGAATTTTAATAATAAAGTTTTCAAACTCACGATTTTTGTTTATGTGTCGTGACTTTAACATTACAGACGAATGTCAAAAATTTCATTGGGAAATTTTAATTTGAATAACATTATTTATAACGTTTATTTCATTCTCATTGCTATGATAGCTGGTAGCAATGAAAATAATTACCTCCAATAATTGGAGTTCGCAGGAAAAGGTATTTGTCCCTGAATTTATTTCTACTTACTAATAGAAACTTACCAAATGAATATAAAAGCAGTAGCCGATAATAACTACGTCTTTTCATATCGTAGCTTGAATATAATCTTTTAGAAATGTATGTAGGTACACGTGTCAATTTTATATTTCTTCCTATTGTTTTTGCAACGGGGTTTTAGTGTCTTTTAATAACAATCATTATACTTGTATGAAAGCCACTATTAATACCTAGCACTAATACTATTCAACCTCACAAAGACGGCGAGAGAGGAGCCCATTAGGGTTGAGGCTACGTGGAATTGATGAGAAATGAGTGGCATGAGAAAATAATGTAACGGTCCATGTCTTTGGATGAAGAATATTAGAAATCATAAGCAGCATAAATATAACAAAAATGTAGCTTTATTACGTATTAAAATAATTTGTTTCTACAAAATGTCTCTTGTTATTTGTGTGTAACGGCCACAACGTTTTTACGCTTTTCTTTAGTTTTTGGCCTTAATACTGGCGCCATGGGATAAGGGGCACATGGGATAAGTAACACATTGGATAAATATATCGGACATACGGTTCTTACTGAAAATAGTCCAATGCTCAACTTCTTTCTAACCTGTCTCTGAATTTTCCAGCTCGACATTCTCGTTGGAGAAATATCCTCCATGCTCCTTACGGTCGCACAATATACCGCAGTAATTCCCATTTAACCAAAATGTAAATGCATGTAGCACCCCTCAACCGATTGCAAGCAGCTTGTCGTCCATCATGTTTTGTCTCTGATGCGTCCTTTTTTTTGGGTGGGAAATCATCAAATGACTTAATCTATTGTTTTAAGTTTTTTTTTATCATGCTCTGGGTGGAGCGGGAGGCGGGAGGGCGTGTCAGACTTTTACTGACTAAAACCCACCCGTGTTCCTTTAGTTGCCTTTGCCAGGGCCACGGTTTCTCTGAGGCGTCGGCCCGATCAGACCCCGTCATCTAGTGCAGACATCTCTTTGAGGCGCGCGTGGAACACAATGCGCCGTCGAGTCGGGCCTGGCCCTTACCGGACGGCAAGCTACCTATTGTTCGCCGTTCGCAAGCCCGCGCCTACGGTGGCTGGGAATCTGCAGGCGACTCCCGACGCCCAGGGCGTCTTCTGCGGCGTGGACCTGTATATGCATAAATTTGACAACTACTAATCAATTACTTACCGACCTCTTAGCGCTAAATAGCGTTTATGAATAAGAATTTTGCTTATAATTTGTTTAGCAATTGGTTAATATTTAAGACACGTTTATGAATAAGACTGTTAGTGTTTAAATACCAAAAGTAATGAAAAAGAATTACCAAGACCCACAATCATAACGATGACCATCCATAACAGCGCAATTGACACGGGGTACTGTCCCTCAACTATCAACACTAGCGGTATTACAATAGCCAGTACCAGCTGTATACACAGGTATACTATGCTCAGCCAAATGTAATATGACATTAGGTCTGAGTTTTCCTGAAAATAAAAGGGTTCAAGATAAGATAGGTAGTATTTTCAAAATATATACATGACTGGTTTACGGCCCACTCCCTCTTACAGAGAGGTGGTCTGTGTCCCAGCAGTGGAAATATTTTAGTTATAATTATGCATATGCTAGATATACAAAACTTCAAACTTCCTTCTAAATAACTGCATTCGATTCGTCTTCAATATTCGTAAGTATGAACATTTGTGTGTGCGTACCGATTGTTTTTAAAATGGCAACCCATACCTCGGCATATAGAGTTAAGGATGCTGTCTATGTTGTATTCTTGACTCGACAAACCTATTTCTCCTTCTTTTCTGACCTCCCATGTTCAATACCAATGCTCTGCCAACAGTAAAAATCTTCGTTCCACCAACAATCGTCTTCTACAATGTCCTTCTCATCGCTCTGGTTTCATTCGTCTTCTTTCTTTGTCCAGGCGGCCTTTCTTTGGAATGCGCTCCCTCTGAACATTAGGATGGCAGCCAGTCGGTTATCTTTCAAAGTGAAGGCTCGTGAACCTATTCGTGAGAAGTTTGTAAAATCATTCTAACATTGATTTGCTGTGTCCAAAAGTACCGCTTTCTGAATCAAGACCTTGATCCAGATACTTGATTTATCTTTCTCGGCTTTCACGAGATTCCCGCCATGCAGGATCGTTATGCCAGCAATCACTGCGCGCCTCTCTATTCGATCAATCACTACTATATCAGGCTTATTGGCAACAATAGTCCTGACAGTGATGATGGATCGATCCCAGTACAATGTGATATTTCCATTTTCGAGAAATACTGCCTTGTGGAATCGGAAGTGCCGTAATACAGGTACGTGCCCGACCCAGTTTACGGCACTTCCGATTCCACAAGGCTGTATTTCAGAGCAAGTTGCTGTTATAAGGTTCTGTCTTTGCAAGTACTTTTCGTTAGCTAGACGAGAACACCCAGAGATAATGTGTCTGGTTAATTCCCCAAGACGATGGCGTGCCGTTTTTCGCAATACATGCCCGGTAATTGTTCGTCATGCAACTTCGTAGAATTACTATTATCGTAATTATTAAATTAATTATAAGATTAGAGAAATCTTTGAGTATATGGCTATTGATTATCTGTTGATCCTATTACTAGACATGGTGAAATGGGCTTCTTATCTTATTAAAGTTAACATCAAAGGACATTACAAATAAAATTATAAGTACTTCTCCAACCACTTTTCTCTCTCGGAAATCTTGTCTACTATAACGAGTCGGTTACCTAGTAATATATTCTAATAATATGATCTACTAATATAAATTGACTTAAAGACATTATTGAGTACCGTTTGATGCCGATAATAGGAATCAGGTGCCACGTTTAGGGATCAAAGAGGTCAATAAATTCAATCAAATATAGTTACGGATTCTGTTTTAGCGTAGTATAGAGAACAGCTGTTAATTACGGTTTGGGAATAAATTTTTCAATAAATTAACTAGAATTATAGCGGTTACAGGTTACTTTGAATCCACTTGGAATTCCCAGATTTAAAGTTTGTTTGAATTTAACGATTCCCAGGTCGGGCAGTGTTATTGGGTTTTACTATCAGGAAGGCGTGTTGTTATTTGCTATAACTACAATATTGCCGTAGGTATTGGCAATCGTTGTTTGGGTTGCTACCGAACAGAAAGTTGCGATATGCTACAGTTTTCTAGAAGATCGGTGGTCGCACATAACGGCCGTAGTGACGGCCATCATGAAAACTAAGGAAGCGGTAAAGATTTTAATCTGTAGATTCGCCCTATAGCGTCACAAGAAATTCACGTTTCGCACTATCATAAATAACGTTTTAGTCACGTCATTCGCGCGTAAGTTGCGGACGCTATGTGGCGGCCACAGCTTTTCTAGGACACCGTAGTTTTAAATATCTACAAACTTAAATTTTGTAGACGTTACCCCTTCATACGCTGACACCCAGCAAATCATGACAGTTACATTTCCATGAAGATTTATTTACGTAAACATTTTCTTTAACGATATTATGATTTCATACTTACATCTAAAGCAGCCATGAGCAGCATCTCAGACGCCATTACAAACATGACGGTGACAATGACGAATATTGACAGAAACACGACCAGTATCAACGTCGTGGTCGTTAAGCTCTTTCGGTCCTTTACTAGTAACATTGCTGCGCAACTGAAGCCGAATAACTAAAACAAAGAACGTTTTTGTAAAGAAGTTTTATGATTTTTCGTCTGTTTGTCTGTAGGTATGTTCATGCACATACAATAAGTGCCTCGACCACGGCAGTCGGATAATCGGCGTTACATTTGCCCCTGCTACCCGGTTAGCAAGGGCAAATGTAAGTGGTGATATTGGTATTCTCGACCTACGTAACTACTATGGCAAGCGTATTTTTCGAGAACGTCCGTCAAATTAGTGACTCATGTTGCCGTTTTGTATGGCAACAGCTGAAAAACGTTAGTGACTGTCGTATAGTTAACGCTTGGTTTCTTACCTATCGAAATCTTTATAGTCAAACACAAGTTATGACAACACTGAGGATTTTCTGCTCGGTAATTTACAATGACGAATTGGTTACACCCAATTCCTTCTTACTACAAACACCCTACAGCTACAAACTACATAGACGCACTCACATATCCTACACTCACTCATCACTACACACACACACTCAAACCCTACATTTATTCACCTCACCATACAGTTAAACGTTTCTCATGTTGTGTTTTCTTTACTTAAATTATATCCTGTTTTTTTTTACACCATTTGCTTATTGTTAAAACGTCCTGATTTAGTGTAATATGGCTTTGTTTGTTACGGAGAATCACTGACTCCTAAGACAGGTACATACACCTAGTTTAGGAGTCAGAGTATTAAATTTATTGTGACCTAGGTACGAGTATAAGCCTTATGTGCCCTTGGTCTTGGTATAGGATGAACCGCCTACCTAGGTAGGCGGTTGAGGGTTGAACCATAAATATTGTATGGGCTTCTGCATAGCTACATAAAAACATAACAAAAACACAGCATAAATATGATATATACATGATAGACAGAGAAAGACCGGGAAATATATAGATTCAAGAACTACTTCATAGCAATCAAGTTTCAAAGGTCAACTTAGCAAAAGAAACAACAATTTTCCATTCATAGCACAATGTCGGTAGCAAACTTATGCTGTTTGTAACTTTAGAAAACTTGAAACATATGCATAAGACGTAGTTTCAAAGCTGGGCCGCTGCCACAAAAGTCAAAAGTTTAGTTTAAGTTTAAAATAAATATTATAGTTGTGGATTGAAGATTTTGATGACGGTTTTATATTTAGTTTTTGTAAAATATACAAGATTGGTAGGTAATAAAAGAAATGGATATGAAACTATTTTAGTAAATTGCATGTCTTACTGAATTGTTATCAGTGTCGACCGCAGAATGTATAGTAGTTCACTGAACCATACGGTTAATAATGTTCCGTTTAGGTATATATTTGCAAAACCACGTTTAAAGGATAGGCTTTATGATTGAGGATCATTTGCCTGAAGCCTGTGGACCCAGCGAACTTCGTACCGCCTCAGAATAGTATCTTCATTATTTTTATTTTCGTGAATTTTTCCCATGTTTAATAGTTATTCTGCTATTCGGGGCGGAGACAAATTCAACAAATCGAAGATCATAAAAATCGGTCCAGTCGTTCTAACCGACTTAGTTAATAAATATAGTTTTTTTTTGTTGGAGTCTCCAAACTCCAAAAATACAAGCAAACCTATGCATCGATATATGTAAATACATAAAAATGAAATGCTGTTCGTTTGTGAACGCATAAGACTTAAAAGCGGCTGGACCGCTGGCTATTTTTCAATTTTGAAATGTTTGCAATATTCCGAATTAGATTTCAATTAATGAAACATGTTTCTCGGAAATTTTTCAAACTCGGAAAAAACTGTCGGTCCTTTTTTCTATGGGATATTTGTATGAATTATTTTAATTTGGACTTGCCATAATCAGACGGGTCAGCTAGTAAGTAAATGAAACTATAGGAATATGTATTTTCACCAACAGCATCAGTGTTGCCAGTTGAATAAAAATTGAACAGTGGCTAAATTATAACGCACGGGTCGATCGAAGATTAAATTACGCGTGCCTCGGTCAGTCCGAGGATCGGGAACCAGCCATTTAATATCGAGACCTCCGTCGTGCCTCGGAAAGCCGTTGGTCCCAGCTGTGACAGTCATTACGGGTAGTCAGAATCCGCAAAGTCTAGACAACCCGTATTACCAAGGAGTATCGTGTAACCCAATACCTGGGCTGTATTTGTCAGACAGGCAGTCGCTCCATGTAAAATACTGGTATTCTTCGGAATCGATTTGAACTGGAAGCTGACCCCATAAGTTTAAGTCCCAAGTAATAGGGGGCGAGCCTATTGCCATCAACTGCACATATCCAGACTCCAGGCTGCTACTGAGAAATTCTAGATAGAAAAACCCTATAACACTATTCCCGACCTGGGAATCGAACCCAGGACCTCCTGTTTCAGCAGTAGCGATTGCGACCACTAGAACAACAAGGCAGTGCAACGAGGCAGACCCCATAATAGTAAGGTAAAGGCAAGGCAGATTAATTGAGGCATTAACATTTCCAACATCGACTTTCCTATTCACTATTTGTAAAAAACGATACGGTAAGATAACACAAGAAAAATAATCCATGAGACAGTTTTTTGAAGGTAAAATGTTATCGCCTTGAACCATTTTTTACAGCTACAACTCTCTACAACAAACTATCATGATCATAAAATAGATTTAACGCTACCGACCTGTAATTTATTAAGCCTGTTAAAAACCTTAACGTCAGACTGGAATCCAATTAATATTTTACACGTATTACATATCAGATTGGGCATAATTCTATGTGTAATAAGTCTACGCTTAGGTAAAAGTAAGCGAGAGACAATTAGCACGTCAAGTGCACTATAAATACAGATGTTTGAAACTACTGATATTCTCGAGAGATCTAATAATAGTAAATATTGATGTTAAAAACCTTCCTCCAGAAATAATATGATACATTGTTGAAAACGCGTCGAACTAATCAACTAGTTGAGAAGAAAAATCGGTGGGTAATAATTAGCATCGCCCTACCAACCATACCCAAGAAGTTACACAAATCTTCATAAATATGTATCTTTCTTAGCATTGAAACTTTTAATTGGCACTCTTGTACCTACCGCAAAATTTCAATGTTTTGGGGGTACTATGTGGCTAAAAATGAGCGAAATGGAAATTGTTACAAAATAACTGTAATTGTCTTCAAAACCCTCCAGGCTACTTTTTGTTAAATTTGGTTGGAAGTGTACCTATGTGTTGTACATCTTAGAATTTGGTCTTTAGGCATCAGGTCTAAGGGTACAAAGTGGAACATTTTGTTATAGGATTTTTTACCAAAAGCAAGCGCAAAATCAGCCTTACGCACAAAACACTTATACCTATTTCCACCTACGCCTACTTCTCACGTCAGCCACTCCTGAACATTGTCCTAGATTTCAGTCTAAGGACGCTATAAAACGGGCCTTTTGTTCTATTAACGACGTTTACGTTTCAAGATAAGACGGAATTATCAAAGTAGAATAGATAGATGGTCTTACAATTCCCAGTATGGCGATGAGTCTGGTCCCGCACCGCACATTCAAGCCGGGAAAACATGTTTGAGCTTGCGGTATCTTCTCCACCAAAAAAGTTTCGTAGTCCAAATTCATTTTATGGAAAAACCTATAAAATAAATCTTTAGAAAGCTATATATTTCATATATAAAAAAATGTAAATTCGAAAGGTCGAAGAATAAAAAGACAACGTAAAATGAAAATATGACAGGGATTTTTATTTTTGGTAGCATAGAGTAAGAACCAATAGTTTGGTATCAAGAAGTTAGTAAGACAAATGATAGCGCGCGCGAAGTCCGTATGGTTGTTAAATGAATTTAAAAAAAAAAAAACACGGTAAAAGTGGAATGGTTTTGTTTGTAAAAAGGGTTAATAAATTAAATTTCTAAATAAAAAGGGTAAATTTAAAAATGAGTAAATTAATTAAATTACGTTGATGGCCCAGTGGTATTGGCCCCGACTTACTAGTTATAGGTCATGAATTCGATCTCAGGCAGGCACTTTACTTTGTGTATTTAGTATCATCACCACTGCTCTCAAAACGGCTAAGGAAAACATCGTGAGGAAACCGGCATGTCCTAAGAATCAAAAGTTCAAAGAAATGTGACACACGCACTGGGCCCGCGTGGTGGATTATGGCCCACTCCCTCTCTCAGAGTGGAGGCCTGTGTCCCAGCAGTGGGAACGTTAAAGGATGATTAAATAAATATATAAATAAATGAAATAGCTGATGGTGTGTTATTCTTGTTAGGTTACTCAGTATCTATTGGGCAGATTATGGCCATGCGCTACATTAATAAATAAAAAAAAGTATCTTTTGGAAGTTATTTGATAAGATTAGTACGATCATGTGTTTAAGTACCGGTCACTTATTACCAGTCACACTATATATCAAAGTATCATAGATGTCACAAACAAAAATTGTACAAATAACAATAACTTCCCTACTTAAAGTATGCTGAGAAATCCAACAAGAAAAAGTGAAGCTTTCTAAAAAACTCATGAGGCCGAATTTATCCTCGCAAGTTGGAGTTGTTTGCCGAGACTGGCGGTAAATCAAATGAGCGGCAAGGCAGGGCTTATCGCTGGGACACGGTGAAGGCGTTTACTTGCGCTTCCATGTCACATTTTTTGGCGCTTAATGTATGGATGAGGATGTGAAGCAGTTTCCTGTGGGCCGGCAATCTACATCGCCACATGCAAACTACGCATCATACTGACGTCACACAAAATCCTGCATCGCGTAAGCATAGTTTACCGCGCGACTAGCACATACAACGTTCCAACATCAATCGTCAGGCAGTTGCCTACCTAGACACGACACCCGTCTTGTCGGAGGATCCTCTCTTTTCTATTAAGGATGAGTGAACTTTACACCCTGTTTCTCATACCTCTATACCCGCTTTGATGTTTTTTCATACCAGAATAGCGACCAGCCCTTGTTTTGCACGGGTGCATTGTAATGATGTCGTGACATGTAATAACTCAGATGCCTGTGTGATTTCTAATTTAGATATTAATAATTTATACTGACAAACATTTCGGAATAAATTCTCTAAATGATGGTAAAAGCCAGAACAAAATCCATTGTGTAGTTTAGAAGAACTAAGCTGGCATACAGACAGACACACACAGAAATATTATGGGTCAGATATTAAGTGGCAAATAAACGGGCGGCTTACCTGATGAGTGGCCACAGCCGCCTAAGGTGTTCTACAATTCCAAAAGCACAGCCTACCAATCAATCTGCCTAGCCTTTTCTCAACTATGCTGACCTACACAACTCAGTTACTAGGTGGACACGATACCCCTTGGTAAGGCTGGTTGACAGACTTTTGGGCGACCCGTTACGATGTCAAATATCCACGAATGACTGCCGGAACCAATGCCTTAATGTGCTTTCCGAGGCATAGAGGGGTCTCGATATGTAATGGATGGTCACCCATCCATAAACCGACCCCGGCAAGCGTAGCTTTACCTCCGATCGAACCGTGTGGCTGTTATCATTTATCAAGTCCCTCAAAAATTGCGAAAGATTTTGATGACGTTAATTGTGTTGAACTCTTTATTTCCGATGTGAAATTATTTTTACGTAAAAGTTTTCGTTCATGACTTCTTCTACCTAGAACCAGTTAACAATAAACGGATTATCTAGGCATTTCAGTTCTATAATAAACTTTTAACAATACACAACAATAATTTATATGAATAAAATAGCGATGGCCTAGTTGTATTGTTAGTATTTTATTCAGTACAAGTTTTTGTTTATATTGCCTAACGAATAAAGTTTTTGTGCTTGGTTGTTAGGATAACAATGTTAGCTATATCCATTTGAGCTGAACATACATATCGGTTAGAACCAGCTTAGTACAGAAACAACTTTTCCCTAACGAAAACGTCGTTTCTTAATTGCTTTCCTTTAATGATTTATCAAATATAATGCAGGTATGTAAGCTATTTCCCTAAAGGTTAAACCCTTGTATTTAGCGTTGAACGTAAATCTGTGTAAAATATTGTAGCTTTCATTTTATCACGCAATTAAGGCTGGAGTGCGACAAACCTTCGCGTCGCTGTGCGTCAATGTAAATTGTGTGAAAACGCCCTTAAATCTACGGTGAGCCAACAATAAGCGTTTAATTGAATCGCTGACAGTGCAATTAAGGTGTATTTTGAAAAGCTTAGTTTAAACTTGCTCAGCATATGTAGCTGTTTATATTAATTGAATTCGTACTTTACATCGATAAAAATAAAAATGTAATTGTTTGCATTCTACATTGTGGTCGTACAGTTAATGGATTAATTTCTTATTTGGAACAGATACGTTGGCATTTTTTCAGCATTTCATCTTCAAATCGGTTTCATAATGATAATGAAAGGAGAAATAATGGAAATGCAAAATATCTGAATAGCAAAACGCCTCGAATCATAAAACCTACACCAAATTATTCTAAACAGTTAACATACCAATGCAGAGAAAGAAAATACATTTATTTAGCACAGACTAAAAGGCACACCCACACATCATACACAAACGTAAAATAAGAAATATTAAAAGAAAATGTATGAACTCGGGGCGGTTTGTCAGGAATTCATTCCACGTGAAAATTAAAGTTGAAGCAAAACCTTAACTTCAGTTAGAGTTTTGCTTCAACTTTAATTTTCACGTTGACTTCACTTTTGGCTTCAGCATCCTCAAAAACCATTAAAACGACACCCATGATGAATAATATAAAAAAACTCAGCGGCCATCTTGGATTTTCATTTTTATCTCACGATCGGTTTTAGCACCCTCGAAAACAAAGAAAATATCTCTTTCTCTCTCTGTCTGTCTCTTTATATCTCGTATAATATATATCACAAAAAATCGCATAGCCGTTCATACGGTTTTTTTTCGAATAACAAAGTAAAAAAACGAATTGATTTCTGAAATGTTACTCCTTCCGAAGGCTGCGTTAAAGAACTTCGTTCCAAAAAGAAAACAAATCAAGTGTAAAGTGCGTTGTGAGAAATTGGCAGGAAAGTGGCTGCGACAAATAGGCCCAGTTCAGCAGAAACGCCAGACAACTAGTGCCTAAAGCTGGTTTTCAACTCCTTAGATCCCTGTCTAAATCCCTTTTGGACACCTCAGGATTTGACCAAATATACACCTTTATTTGAGCATATTACTGTTAAAGGGGTTTATAAATTACTCGGTCCAGTACTGACACGATCATCTCGGCAAGATGCCAACCGGGTGCATGCCAAAATAAGTGCTATGGTGCTACTACTAGATAAATAATGAAGAAGATCTATGTTGTTGTTTGTAGAACCTATATGCATATTATGTATTTACAAAATGCTGGTATACAAATAAATAGTTACAGTCCACGAGGCCTAAGCTGAGCTTTGCATTTGAGTGAGTGCATATAGCGACAAGTCCTATGCTTGGCAATCGGTCAATCGAACAATCGGTTTGAGACGCTGTTCGTCCCTCGCGCGATCCTATTGGTTCGATTGGTAATCACTCACATAAATGCAAACAGCTTAGGCCTCGCGGACTACACCCGATACCCTTGGTTTAACACGACTCTACGAAGATGAAGCAAAATCTTAAAGATTTCTTTGAAATTTTTCTGTAACAGTCAGGAGTCTCGATTCGGGCCCGGTTAATGATAATAGACTCGTCACTATTATCAAATAGGACCTACGACATATCCGTCGAAATACTAATAGGTGTACTAACTATGGTTACTCTACGACCCCCGTTAGGGGAACACATGTGTGCTTTTATACAATACAAGTGATCATTGCCAAACAGAATGATCGATATCTATTTTTTACAAATAATATTCTCCGCGATGTTTGTACCTTCACCCATACTACTAAGTGCCTTAGGCAACACAAACGACGTGTCACCATTAAAAAAAGAACCTGTCTTGTCGTAGTTTTATTAGTATGCGTCCTCTATTTCAAAAGTTTGGGCTCTGCGCTGCTATGTCAGTCAGTCAGTCAGTCAGGCAGTTTCTCCTTTTATAGATGACTATCTTCTGTCCGCGTGGATGTCGATAATTATCCCACGGGAACGTGCTACCGAGACAAAAAGTAGCCTATGTTCTTCCCTAGAACGCCATCTATCTCATTGATTAGAAATTATTCTACAAAAAATATACATATCAAATAAAATCTGTGTTTAGTAGCTTCTGGTCTCTAAGAATATATGATTCTTAGAGACCAGAAGCGGAATATATTACAAATTCAAATCAGTTAAAAACCTAGAAAGTTTTATTTCTTACAAATTAGTTTTAATTAGCAACAAGCACACAGGTATATAATTAGTGCATAAGAACTATATGACACTACCCAAATCTACACTATAACGTACCTAGACTACGTCCGTTGTATCCGAAAGCCAAGCCAAACAAGTGTCAATTGACAGCGCACCATGTTTTTTTAAACCCTTTTACTCGGACCGAATAGATTGCAAGAAGGAATATCGACGACGGCCGTTCCTGATAGCGTGACGTCCTCGACCGTACCATCATTCGCATCAGATCCATGTCTCACAACCTGACCATCATCATTATCTGAAAATACATAAGAGTCAGAGCCATTAAATAACATGACCAAGATGGTTTGAAGCTTATTCAACCAGAAATAGTTCCATAAGTTAGAGTTCACGAATTTGACCAGTGTTCCAGGCGCAAGCGTGCACTCAATCTACGCCAGCAACAAAGACCACCAATAATAATATTTCATCAGTTTCAGAACATTTTGAATTTTGAGCGGTCCTTTGCATCGCGTCGCAGTACTGTGCTGTGTGAAATTATCAGGAATGAAATTATCCAGAAAAGAACCGGTTACCGAAAAAGCTTGCAGAGTAAGCAAGCTGAAGTGGAAGTGAGCTCACAATGTTTGATAGAAGGCCGGTGACCGTATCGGCAAGAGTAGTGTGGGCGTCGGTCCATCTAACTGGAGGGCGCCCAGCTAGGTAGACCGGCGATCTTAAATAGGTGGCTGGGAAGACTGGGTGAGGAAGGCGGAAGACAGAGTGTTGTGGCACAGCCTGGGAGAGGCCTATGTCCTGCATTGGACTGCGATAGGCGATAGGCTGAGTTGCGTAATTGATCAAATTTTAAATGAAAACTTCTAAAACTAGCTATTTGTTTAATATTTTCATTCAAAAAATTGTTACACAATCTAACCTCCATTATTTATACTCGTTTAAAGCAAAATCATTCTCAGAAACTCACTATTTGACTATTGAGAGCCACTGAGTTTCCCAAAATCTCAAGAAGACCCAGGACTATACCCCACTTACTAAGTATTTGTTACAAGCGTCTCCTAATAAATACATAGTAATGGACAAACCACAGAGCATCATATCATACTGGTATAGAGTGCCATCTCAAGGGATTTTTATGCCAACCTGTCACAAGAAGCGCCACCTGGATTTCGTGTTCCATAACTAACCATACTATTATCCTTTTTTAAACATATAATACTTGTACTCTATACTATTTTCATTTTATTGCTTTTGCATATTTTTCCGTGATTGTAGATTGATTTATGTAAAACCATGTTTGGTAGCTTGAAATTAATTTTACAGTAGTTTGTAAATAAAAACTGCTCCACATTAAATATAATCAATGTACAAGCATGGAAAATGTGCACATTTATTCTTTTAGATAGTTTGTAAAGGTTAATTTAGTTTTTAATGAAACAAAGTTGCTTAAGAATATTTAATACGAATATATATTCACGTTTGCAAATTACAAAACGAATCGGCCATTTTTTGCTTTCTTTTGACAGTTTCGAATTTTGACATTTGGATTTTTTATAGCAATCGATTGAATGAATCGAAAAACCCAAAAAGATGCATCTGCCCGTAATTTTTATTTAAGTCTTACATTTAACTTAACAATTACAATTAAACTTATTGAAAATAAATAAGAAATCAAAATAGCAATTTTAAACAACAATTTACACTATAACTTCTAATACTCTAGAGGAATTTGTATTATCTTATTCAACACTTTGTATCTCATTATAAGCGGACTGTAAGTTCTTATGAGAAATAAATTTCTATAAACCGAAGTTATAAGTCGTTTTGTAGAGAACTCTATTGAGTACTTTGTGAATTATTTGCCTTAAATTTACAGAACCAGATTACTAGATGGCGCACCTAAAAATGTTACTGTGTATGTAAAGGCAACTTTACCCCCCCTGGGACAAACGGTGTCTAGTACCTTCACCAAGTTTATCTTGGAAACTGAATTTGCTGATAAATTATCTGCCTTTTTATTGCCTTTTATTGTTTTTTTTTAAGATAAATTCCGGGTTCGTTAGATTTACCGCGCTCGTGTCAATAAGTGACATCGGTAGCTGGGTACTCACCGGTCAAATGCGAGTTGAACTCGCGTGGAGAGGGTTCCGTACGATTATGTTACACACCAAAAACATTTCATGTAAAGAAGGTTGCCAAGACTTGTATCCATACATTCTAACAAAGATGTAAGGTAAGTCGAGTTAGGCCTTGTAACTCATTCCTCTCTAGAGTCAGGGGCTTGGCTGTACATTAAATCTGAAAACTTTTAACAGTGAGAAGTCTTACTTTAAATGAAATGTTCCATGAGCGAGTGAGTGAGTCAGTCAGTGTAAAAGGCTTCGAGACAAGGTATCGTTACCGAAGTTTTACCGTGTCCCCAGATCCCAAAAACAAACTAGCCATTGTAGTTGAAAAACATATTCTCTCATTCATTTCAACTGCAACTGTAAGTTTGTACGCAAAATATTGAAAGATTTACCATGTTTTTTCAAGACTTCTTATAGGTTATCCTGTAGTCTGTAAGTAATGAACGAATCTTTTTTTTTTTTTAAAAAGGCTGAGTAGTTATATCTGTGCTCAGGTGAAGTACCTAGGACATGTGATCACGGCGGACTTATCTGATGATGCAGATTTGGACAGGGAGCGTAGGGCGTTGGCGGTTCGCTGCAATATGGTAGCCCGCAGGTTTGCACGCTGTAGTGGGGATGTGAAGGTGTATCTTTTTTAGGCCTACTGCCAAACCTTCTATACGTGCAGCTTGTGGGTGAAGTATACGCGGAGGGCCTACAACGCCCTACGCGTTCAGTATAACAATGGATTTAGGATGTTGATGAGGCTTCCGCGCTTCTGCAGTGCCTCGCAGATGTTCGCGGAAGCCCGTGTTGATGATTTCCATGCCATAATGAGAAAAAAGGCGGCGTCAATAATGGGTAGGTTGCGCGGAGGCTCCAACAGCATCCTAAAAACATTATTTGACAAGGTGGACAGCCCCTTTATTAGGCACTGGGTGCAGAGGCAGGTGCCAACTTGTGTTGAGCCACGTAGATATTAGTTGTTGTTAGGTTAGTTTGTAAGTTTTACAAACATAGTTTTTAAGTCGTTGTTACTAATACTATATGACTTGTGTGTTAATTAATGTATGATCCGAAATAAACGTAATATATATATATATATATATATATATATATATATATATAGAGGGGGCGTTAAAAACTGTTCATTTTTAAATTCTACCATAAACATGTTTGAGACCCTCACAATCCCTTTCATTTGATATGTCACACAGTGCATTTTGCAAAACTTTTGTTTTTCATTTTCTAGTTTTTCCCCTAAAAGTGACCCACCCATATATATTAAAAAAATATGTATTTACGTTACACGACCAAAATTTGCTACACAGAAATTCATAAGTATACAACTTAATCAGCCCAGTAGATTCAGAGCAAATTGGCTGTGACAGACGGACGGACAGACAGACACACGAGTGATCCTATTAGGGTTCCGTTTTTCATTAGGATGTACGGAACCCAAAAATTAGGGTACTTCCCGTGGACCTAGAATCATGAAATTTGGCGAGAAGCAAGTTTTCACAGCACAAGTAACGGAATAAGTCCGAAAATCGTTAAATTTATGTTACATCATCCATTTTTATTTTTTTTGCGATTACAAACTTAAATTTGCTGTTGGTGAATGGACCTTGACGTATACCGATGTATGGGAGAACATGTTTTTCAACTGCATGTTAAGTTTGTTCTTGGGATAAATTCATCCCAACTTTGGAACCCTTGTGCGTGGTCCAACACGCACTTGGCCGGTTATATTATTCATGAAAGGGCTTGTGGCTAAGTAACAACAGGCGCACGAGTCGATCGATCAGGTTAAGCTACGCTTGCTGCGGTTGGTCCGTGTACTGACCGACCATCTTTACCTAACAAGAACCCTGGGTGCCTCGGAAAGCACGTCATGCCGTTGGTCTCGGCTGTCATTCGTGGATCTTCGACAGTCGCTACGGGTCGTCAGAAGCCCGACATTCTGACAACCAGTCTATCCATGGGGTATTGTATTACCCAATTGCTGGGAGTAGGAGGTCACATAGGCAGTCGGTCCATGTCAAATGCTGGTATTCAGTTTCATCTGGTTAGACTTGAAGCTGACCCCAAAATATTTGGGAGAAGACTACGCAGATGATGATGATTATTCACATAAATACAATTAATGTTAAATGTGAAAGTGCATTTATTAAGTTCGGACGTTTGTTACTGTTACGTTGGGGCGTATGCAATCAAACAACCGGCTATGACAAGAGTAGTTTATTGACTGGCGATCGGTCGGCGCGCAGGCAGACATATGCATAAGTATACAAATGCTACATTCCTCCAACCTTATTTTGGAAACCTGATGACAAAGATAACACTGCTTGATATGTGAATACATCTACTTACAGTATTTCTAATATTTATAATTTACATGTTTTCGAGGCCTGAGATGTTTTCGAGTGTATGACGGAACGTTGTCATTTATTAATATTCCCGTAGCACCTGGATCAGGTTCAGCGGTGCTCGGTCGTTCACTCTCCACACGGGAGTCCGCTTGAGGCTGAACGACAGTCTCTGGCACGTCTACCACCTCCTCCCCCTGCCCCTCCTCCTCCCTAGCGCTAGCAGCAGGAGCCGTATCATCGCTCTCCTCTGCCGACCCTACCGGCGGCGCCCGCGGTGCTGGCGTGGGTGTTGGTGGATCAGCGGTCTGAGGGGACACATGTGGACACAGCGGGCTTATGTCTACATCTGTCTCATTTACATTTTGATTTATGTCCAGATCTCTCAGAGTTTGGCCTGTATATTTTATAATCTGATCTACATGTCTTTTACAAATTTTGTTACCATTTTGAAACAAAATTTCAAACATTCTATTACCTAATTTTCTTTTTATTACACCCAATGACCAACATGCTTTTCTGTTTCCGAAACAACGAGCCCACACTATATTTCCCACCTCAAAGCATCTACTATTTTTTTGTTTATCATTATGACCGATTGAGTCGTACCATGAGGTTGGAAATATTAAATCTAATTTAGATTTTAGATCTCGTCCGAACATTAGTTTGGCTGGTGTAACACCTGTAGTACAATGTACAGAATTTCTGTAATGAAATAAATAATCTAATAATTTTTCTGCGATTTTATCTTTACTATTTTCTTGTATTATACATTTCAACATTTTTTTGCACGTTTTTACGGAATTCTCCGCCTGTCCATTACTGCATGGATGATAAACAGGTGAAGTTAGATATTTAATTCCATTAGAGGAACAAAATGTAATAAATTCCGTAGAATTTATTTTTACATCATTGTCAGACACAATAACGTTAGGTAGGCCAAACATTGAAAACAATTGTTTAAGTTTAGTTATTAATGCGCGAGTAGAGGTGCCGTTATTCATACACACACATTCGAGCCATTTACTGAATGCGTCGATAACAACCAAATATACCGCTTGCCCTATAGACAGGTAGTCGATGTGCACGCGCTGCCAGGGCCCGGCCGGGCGCGGCCACGAGGCGGGCGGGGCGCTGGGCGGAGCGTGTCGGACAGCAGCGCAAGTCGCACAAGACCCTATATAAAGTTGAATATCGGCGTCTATATTAGGCCACCACATTCTACTGCGAGCCATGGTTTTTGTTTTAGTAATTCCTAGATGTCCAGAATGCAACATCTGTAACATACAATCTTTAAATTTTGATGGAATTACAATTCTGTGACCGCGTAACAGACATCCCTCTTCTAGTTGCAAGTCCGTCTTACACTTAAAGTATGGAGCGATCGAACTACAAACTATTTTTCGTGGCCATCCCTGATTCATATATTTAATTACTGTTTGTAACACATGGTCGTTTGCTGTCTCCTTTTTTATATCTTCGAATAAGATAGGCTCGACGTTTGCATTTAAAAACCTACAGTCTACTATTTCGTTATCTTTAACTTCATTGTTGGGCGTGACGTCGGAGCGCGAGAAAGAAAATCAGCTACTAAATTATTTTCACCCGGCGTATATTGCACCACATAATTATAAGCTGATAGAATCAGGGCGTACCGTTGCAAGCGCGCTGCCGTGGTAACTGATATACCACTATTTTTATTAAATATTGATAACAATGGTTTGTGGTCTGTTTTTAATACAAATGGATCGCTTCGACCATACAGATACTGATGGAAATGCTTAAATCCAAACACAATGGCCGTAGCTTCCTTCTGTATCTGGCTGTAATTTCGTTCACTGGTGGTTAGTGATCTGGAAGCGAAGGCGATTGGGCGCTCCACCCCCCCCGGGCGCGGCGTGGGCCAGCACGGCGCCGAGGCCGGCCGGGCCCGCGTCCACGGTGAGCACGAGCGGCGCGGCGGGGTCGAAGTGCGCCAGCACGCGCTCTGAGGCGAGCTCGCGCTTCACTCGCTGGACGGCGCACCGTTGTCGCACGCCCCACTCCCAGCTGGCGCCGTCGCACAGTAGTTCGTGTAATGGACTCATTAGAGAGGAAGCGTTCGGAATAAAATTCCTATAGTAATTGATTACTCCTAGCAACCTCTTTAATTCAGTGACATTAGTCGGTTCAGGCGCTTTTAAGATTGCTTGTACCTTTTTCGAGCACGTGTGTAAACCATTTTTATCGATAACATAGCCTAAGTAAGTCACGCTATCCTGAAATAAAACACATTTATCCTTTTGCAACCTGAGTCCTGCATCTTTTAGTCTCTTCAGAACTTCCCTCAGCCTGCTCAAATGAGTTATCTTATCAGGCCCGGTACAGCAGATGTCGTCTAACCAACAACTCACTCCGTCGATGCCTACAAGTAATGTTTCCATCGCCTTTTGAAATATGGCCGGGGCGTTAGCTAGCCCGTATACTAATCGCGTATATTTAAAAAGACCTTTTGACGTACTAATCGTTGTCAAATCTTGTGAACTTTCGGACAAACAAAATTGGTTGTAAGCATTCGATAAATCTATTTTGGAATAGTGTTCGCCGCCTCCGAGTTTTGCAAAAACTTCTTCTATTCGGGGCATTGGGTACTTATCTATAAGTAGGTCTTTATTTAGAGACACTGAAAAATCGCCTGCTATTCTTACTTTACCGTTCTCCTTAAGAACCGGCACAATGGGAGTTGCGTAATCTGAATAGCTTACTGGAACTAATATACCTAAACTAACCAGCCGACTTAATTCATCTTCAACTTTGTCTTTCAGGGCAAACGGTACTGTACGTGGTTTAAAAAAACGTGGCGTTGCATTCGCTTTTAATTTTAACGTAACCTCGAACTGATTAAATTTTCCTAAATCGTTTTTCCATAAATCCTCAAAATCATTAAATAACCGTTGCACCTCTACGTCACAAATAGCATTTATCTTATTATTTGTCAATAAATTGACGTTGAATTTGGTCATAAAGTCACGACCGAACAAAGGCGGCCCGCCATTTTGTATAACATAAAATGTTACATTTTTACACAGTTTATTATATTTTATATTTAAAGTTATACAACCTTGTGGTGTGATTTTATGACCGTTATAAAAACACATTTTAAGATTACATTTCTGTAAAGGAATATCAGAAAAATGGTCGTCATACATTTTACGTGACAAAACGCTCACACTTGATCCCGAATCAAGTTCTATTTTAAATTCCTTTTTATTATTATTTATTATCACTGGTACTAAGATAGGATCATAGTTCACGTACCTCATATTGAATAACTGGCATTCCTCACACTCACTGTGCTCCCCGTCGGAATCAGGGTTGGCATTTATGTTGTACACACTTTTGTGTCCACACACTTTTTTCAGGTGACCTTTATTGCCACATTTTTGGCACCGATAGTTCCTATACCGGCACTTATTCGCTTCGTGATTTAGGAGACCACACACAGTGCATCGTCGGCCGCTACCACCGGCCCGGCTGGACGCCCCAGCGCCGGCGCTGCCACCGCCGCCGCTGCCGCCGCGGCCACCGCCGCGTGCTGCGTTCATTCTGTATACAGGCTCCTCCTTCACCACGGCTGGGGCCGCTGCCGCCTTGGCACGCGCCTGTCGCGCGCTCGCAGCTTGTTTCGCCACCTCCACCGCCTTAGCAAATGTCAACTCGCTCGTATTCTGCTCGAACAACCGATCCCGTTCCGGTCCTATGTCGAATCCGAGCACAAACCTATCCCGTAGCACGGTGTCCAGAGCGTCATCGAACCCGCCGTATACGGCCAGGCCCCGCAGTCTTGCTGCCCACTCCTCGACACTCTCGCCCGTTGTTCTTACCGCTTCATAAAATTTCGCCTTTTCAGCAAATGTTGACCGTACTGGTTTGAAGTGTAGATTGAATGCATCCACTAGCACGCTGTATTCAAGCGAATCCAACTTCCTTGGATGCACTAGGTCATGCGCTAGGCGAAACGATTCGTCAGATAAGTGTGTTAGAAGCACTGCACTTTTCCTATCAGCTTTGATATCGTTTAGTTTTAGAAACTGTTCTAACCGACTCAGAAATATTGACCATTCTTGGACTTTATGATCGAAATTTTGTAGATTTCCCAAAAACGTGGCCATTTTTTATTTTTTATTTTTCGCGTGTGGGTAAATCGTCCTCGTCGCCAATGTTGCGTTGGGGCGTATGCAATCAAACAACCGGCTATGACAAGAGTAGTTTATTGACTGGCGATCGGTCGGCGCGCAGGCAGACATATGCATAAGTATACAAATGCTACAGTTACTCAATGTCATAAAAACGACTGAACGGATTTGTTTGAAAGAAGAAGAACGAAGAAAGAAAAAAAGTAAAACGTTTATTTGCGGCAAACAAACGCAGTGATCGAAACACAAACACCAAAAAGAACAAGTTGGGGGAAAATATGCGTCACATCCACGCAAAACGGCCTTCGCTCAGCTTAATGCTACGACCCTATGCGAGATAGGTGCAGCAAACGCTATGATTAAAATAAAATACATACACATAATAACTAGATAAGTGTTCAACAAAATAACAATATTTTTAAAATGGTAACATTCCGGGCATCGAATGCTCACGCGCTGTTAGCCTTTGATAATATGTGCGCGCAGCTGTCATTTAAAAATACATTTGACGTTTTGACATACTGATGGTGTTATTGTTCTACCTGAATATGTAAGAATTATGTTATAATTAAATGGCGCATTTTGTAATGAATGTTATGATGGAATTTGAAAAACAAAAGGACGTATTCGGTGACTGTGTTAGTATGGCTAATGTAAATTCGTATTTGTATTTTAATCTACCCTCTTCTACCATCGGACATCCAGACGTACTGCTAATTACCATCCATACCTAGTTGCCATTCCACCAATTCGCACTAAGCGCTTCCAAACATCCTTCATAATGCGCACGGCAAAAAAGTGTAACGAATTCAACCCGAATTTCTTCAAAGTTAGAGTGAACAGGCTTCTTCTGGGTAAGCTCACTCCATCGTAGATATTGTCTCTGTCACCTCTGACCTAGACTAGAGTCAAGAGCAAACCTATCCCAAGTAAAAAAAAACTGTGTTTGTGAAATTTATGTTAGGAAATATCACAAACACTGTTTTACAAAGCCAAAGCCAAAGGCACACAGATAAATTATAATCCGGATTAACACAAAGGATAGGTGTTTTTTTTTCGGTAGTACATTGTCGTGAGATAATTTTTGACATAAAGGTACGCGGTTGAAGCCCCGAGCAAAAGATAGGAGTATAAAGCCTTAACAAAAGTTGTGTTCATGGGAATCCATTTGCTTACTTTCTTGCATGACATTCAATTGAAATCCTTATTATTTATGTGGAACAATGACCTGAAAGAGATTTTATAAAAACCTAAAATCATGCACGATTATAACAATTTTTTATCTTTGAACTCTACGCTGAAAAAAATAGTTTTTTATATACTCGTACTATCATATCATTGATCGTCTCGTAGACTCCCACCACTAATAACTCACTCTCAAACAACAACCTTAATAGGTACCTAGTTACAATGGCAACCACAGAAAACAGCAAACTAATTTAATTGCAACAAGTCAGCACCGTATACACAAGAGTTACAAACATAACAGGTCCCGACAAAGGAGAATACTAAAAATACAATCTGGTCGTTATACCTAATAACGTGAAACATTCCTATGACGTTTACCCTCTCATATACAAGTAAACAAGAGAGAATGAAAACAAAGCGAACTGAAACAGATCCCTTCAGTTATATTATGTTATTGTGTGCTGGAGTGCGCTATTATCCGACTTTTACGCGCTCAGCGAAATAATTCTTTTCACAACAACGTTTTACAGAGGTAGAAGAATTTCAGGAATTGTACAGTGCGGCCTTTCCATACCTCCCAATGGTATTTGTATACAGAGAGGTTTAATTTTTGTTTAGCGACAAGGAAAACCTCTCTCCCGCGGCTCACGCTACTATGAAAAACCATTTTAATCACAGACGTATGTTTGTGTGGCGGGACGGTGTTTAAGCTACGTTTTGAAGGGAATTACATAGAATCCCCACTTAAATCTCAGCTTCGTGTTTCGCTTTAAAATGGAAATGTAGGATAATGCGCGGATGAGAACGGCTTACTGGACGGCACCCTGGCAGAAAGTTAAATAAGGAAAACCTAAAGAATATTATTTCAATTACCTTTGAAAGCTCTGGTGGGATATAACTGTGGTAGATGGAGCAGAGGTCTCCTTGCTTCAGAGAGTTTGGACGTCTACGTAATTTCACAAGTGGAACGTTTTTTGGGGCAAATTCATGCCCATATTGTTCAATTGAGGGACAAAGGGCTTTTTTTTTAGAAGGACGAACTAAGATTAGCATAACTTAATTATTTAATTAAGAAAAACTCGAGGGTGTAAAAGAAAAAAAGATATCGAAAGCGAGTGTAGTACGGGCAAAAAATAGCCAACCACGGCTAATGAGAGCTCGTTAAGATAATAATTTCCTCGCGGAAGGGAATTTCTGTATAATAAATCATTCGGTTTTTACGAATATTTGCGTTGTCATAGGTACTCTGTGAAGTATATCATGGTTATAATGATTCAGGACTATTAGGATTCATTAGCTTAATCGCCGTTTTGATTTTCTTTATTCCCTTTTTGAAATCATCAAATGACTTCTCCCGCTCTGTGTGGAGCGGGAGGGCATGTCAGACTTTTACTGACTAAAACCCACCCGTGTTCCTTCAGTAGCCTGTGCCAGGGCCACGGTTATCTCTTTCGAATTACCCGCGACCCGCGGGCGAGGCGCGCGTGGAACACGACGCGGCGTCGACCCGGGCCTGGTACTTACCGGACGGCGAGCTACCCGTTGCTCGCCGTCCGAATCTGCAAGCGACTCCCGACGCCCAGGGCGTCTCCTGCGGCGACTAGGGGCGTGAGGGCGCAAGGCTCTCTCGCTCACGCGCTCCGCCTCCTCCTTCGCTATTACTGCTTCGCAGATGGAGGTGACGGCTTTCCATTCTCTCTCGCTCCGTACTATGGCCTGGACCAGGGCTGGACGCGAGAGATCGCCGACGCCGATAGATTATAAACAGATCTTTAGATATTTTAGATATTTTTGTAAAAAATCATTAGAATATCCATTACTTAAATGAATTACGTGGAACACTCAGAAAGTTTTGCTAAAATAAAAATAATGTTCTTTAAATATTTTTTTTTTTATTAAATATTTTCAAAGTACTCTCTAATAGTCGTCTCTGTTAAAAGTTTCATGCGTCTGAACCAGTATTCAAAACAGTTTTCCAGTCCGCCGTAGCCACCTCGTTTACAACCTGCTCAAACGCTGACAGCGCATCTTCCGGCGACGAAAATTATATCCCTTTGAGCAGATTTTTTTATTTTCCGGAATAAAAAGAAGTCACACTTTGCTAGATTAGGGCTGTAAAGAGGGTGACCCAGGTGTTTGACGACGATTTGGGTCTTCCAAGAAGTTCCTCGTTTTGAGCGCGGTGTGTGAAGGCGCGTTGTCGTGGTGGAGCAGTAGCCCACGGAGCCCTGTGTTTGGTCGCTTGTTGCTCACAACAGAATGAAATTCTGCCAAGCATTTGGTAGTAGGTATACATTCAGCGTTAATGCTTCTTTGGTTCCGTAAAGTAATTGACACCAAGTAGCCAGTCAAATTGAAAAAGCTCGCAATCAAAATCTTCCTCCCGCTTCTAGATCGCTTCACTTTGGTAGGCGTTGATTTGTTTTGAAACACCCAAACCGTCGACTGGTGCTTCGTTTCTGGATCGTATTGTTAAATCCAAGACTCATCACCTGTAATGATGTCTTATTCACTCCGAGACGAGTCTGTTTCAAATTTGTTTTTATATCACGGCACCATTCCACCCGGGCCTGCTTCTGAGCATCGGTGGGGTTGTGCGGCACCCAGCGTAAACCTATCCTCCTCACTCGAAGATGCCTGATGCATTGTCATGGATTAAATTGTCCACTGCAAGCACGTTTTCTTCAGTGACAGCCGTCAAAGGGCAACCACTTCTTTCTTCATCCCCCAAAGAAAGTCAACCGCGCTTGAAATCGTTAAACCAACGATACCCGGTTGCCTTAGAAGGGCTTCCATCCATGAATGCATTTGAAGTCTATCGTACGATTCGTCCGGTTTCAGGCGACACTTGAAATCGTAAAACGTCATAGCGCGAAAATGCTCCCAGCGCAGATCCATTTTTTAATGAAACACGAGAATTTAAATTAGCTCACAAACAATGTGGAGGGAAATTTGTATTTGGAACGTACCTATTTTTACTTACAATTATTCATATTTTCAAAATGACTATAATCCCCCGTTTGTTAAACGACCAAAATATGTGACCTAATCTATACCTTTCCTGCTCAAACTTGCACAAAGTGTAGGGAAAAGAACTAGGATGGTATAATGTCTCACGTCATGTCTCTCAAACACTCCTACGACGGTTACTAGAGTGAACCAGAGTCGTGTCTCAGTACAGATTTCGCGCGCGTTCGGGCGAGTCGACGCTCCAACTCGAAAGCTCCAGTTTTTTGTGTTATAGAGTGTTGTGTTGGATTTCGGTGTGTTTCGTCATGAATGGGTAAGTAATAAACAGTTTTTTATACATAGGTTGTCTGTTTGATAAAGATTTTGAACAGAAATAGTTATTTCAGCAAACTAGTGTTCGCCATTTTGTGCGCCGTGCCGGCGGCAAGGCTGTTGTTTTGCACCCGTTACGAATAATAAATACACTAATGTTATCAAACTGTCGTTGTTACGTGTATTGGTATGTATCGTAATATTGTTTTTAAGCATTTAATTTGAATAATAACGTAACAAATTTGCGTAACATTGAAATGAAAAATACGCAACACAATGAAGCCATTTTTTGGCCGTGACACAGACCGGGTTGGGGCAAAGGTATAAACTTCATACTGCCAGTTTCGTGATTTTTTATCGGATGGTTGAATTAATGGATACGACATATTTTTTTGGTGGCTTAATTTTTCTGATTTGTGTTTTTAACCGACTTCAAAAAAAAAGAGGTAATCAATACGACAAGTATTCATGTGTTATTTTTTTTTTATCATATATTTTTTAAATTTGCACATTTTTTTAAATACATTTTTTCTTCATTTTTTTTCATTTTTTTTTTCAATTTTTTTTCCATGATTTTTTTTCCAAATGATTCTCGTCTATTGCATTATCGTTTTTTATTTTCTTCACGTTCAGGTGTGACAGTATGGGTGTATCCATAATTTCTATCATCCTTGTGATCCGTGTACTAGGTACGCATTTCGTAGTGCAATTGTTTATTTTGGTTAATGATTTTTAAATGTTTTTGTAATGCAGCATGGTTATTTATTGTGCTTATCGATTTGTAAATATCTTCTAAAAGTAGAATGTCAGTATACATTTAAAATAAATACAACAGATTTTCAACTATGATGCAATGTTTGAGTGGATGTTTTTTGCGCCTCTTTTCAAGTGTTTGTTTTGGTTAGTCGATACTGTTAAAATAAACACTTCTAACAGCTGAGACTCTGTTTGTGATAAGTATGTGGACCATTTGTTATTGTAAGATAACAACCCAAGCTACTTAACCTTTAGTGTTCTGGGAATCGAACAATGAACAGACCCCTTTTTTTGCACGCGCTCGAGTCGTCCAAATGACGTAATGTTATTGTTAAGCTTGTAGCTTGTAAAAAATGTATGGGGAGGTTTGTACTTTTAATGGATTATTGTGAAATAGTGTATATTTATGTAAATTGAACAAACAGTTTTTGAAATAATGGTTTATTTTTTTAATTATGTTCAACTTTACACATGTAATTGAGAAAAAATGCCTCATCCTGATTACAAATTATAATTACTAATAGATTTCAAGGCAAAACTGGGCTAATCTATACATAATCTGTTAGCTACTTTCATAACAATCCCAACGACGTTATTTATAAACAGCTCCCATTATTAACTTACGAGTTATTGTTATTTTAATTACACGCGACATTATCGCGCGGGACCACCCAGAAGTACCTACACATATACCTCGATTCGCGCAAAATGGCCGACACAAGTCAGCGGATAACTGGCCAGTCTCTCATACATAAAACTTTTTTTTGCAATACTTTCATAGTGGCCTGGTATAAAGAAAAGGACATGACCAGTTCTTGCCTTTTCGGGAACACGAGAAGGATTACAGTTTTTGCACTAATATTTAAAAATAAAGATATAATTTATAATTGTTACGTTATTCCGACTAAAGCCACGGTTAAAATATCTGAAATAACAGTGTATTTATTGCATTGAATGAATGGTGAGTGAGAGAATCCGTGAAGAAGAAGCCCATGGGTTGGGGTAGGAAAGGCTGGCAATTGTACCGGTGGCGCGTGGCAGCGCGGGAGCGGGGCGAGCGACCGATGCAACAACATATCGAGCAGCATCGGTTGCAGCTCCGCGAGATCCTGGTGGCAGAATGGCGGGTGAGGCTTTCACGCCCTACCGCCGGCCTCAGCACCATCGAGGCGATCCGGCCAGTGCTCGACCGCTGGCTCGGGAGAAGGCACGGCTCCCTGACGTTTCGGGCGACGCAGGTGCTCTCGGGGCATGGTTGCTTCGGGAAGTACCTGTGTCGCATAAACAGGGAGCCGGACGCCCGGTGTCACCACTGCGTCGACTGCCGGGAGGACACGGCGTGGCACACGCTGGCAGAGTGTGCCGCTTGGGAGGAGCCGCGCCGTGCCCTCATCTCAGAAGTAGGCAGTGACCTGTCGCTGCCGACCGTAGTGAGTTCGATGGTCGGCAGCGTCGAGTCCTGGGACGCGGTGGTTTCCTTCTGCGAGACGGTCATCTCGCGGAAGGAGGCTGCGGAAAGGGAGAGAGAGATCTCGACTCTCGACCCGGCCCGCAGCTGACGCACCGGGCGTCGGAGGAGGGCGGACAACGCCCTCTTCCGGCCCCCCTAAATGGGTCCAGGGGCGACGGATTCGGGGACATCCGTCGCCCCCTAACATCAGGACCCGAGAAGGCGGCGCGCGTAGTGTTCCTCGCGTGCCGACCACAGACGTTGCGGGGGGAGTACACCTCACTCCCCCCGCCCGAGACGGGGCCCGCGCAAGCGGGCCGGCACTAGCCGGGGTTGTGGAAGAATAATGTGTTCCCGCGACCCCGGCGTAGGTGTGAGATGGAACACCGGGGTGGTTTTTAGTCAGTAAGAGTCTGACAGACCCCTCCGCCCGCCCCAGGGCGGAGGACATCCATGAGGATTTTCCACCCCGGGAACAAAAAAAAAAAAAAAAGGAAAGGCTGGCAACGCATCAGCAACAACCCTTGAGTTGTGAATTTCAATGGGCGGCGGTGACTGCTAGATGACCCGCTTACTCGTTTACCGCCCGTTTGCTGGTATAAAAAAAACTTAGCGCCAGCGCTTAGGCTTGTCGAATAGCAGAAAATCACTCTTAAATTCGAAAACCACAACCCCATCACATATCCAATAGAAGAGAAGCAGAGTTACTTTTATATAAATTTTTCTCAGTTTCCTGACCTTTTTGACTCGTGAAACTTTTTTATTTGTTAACTATAAAATAAAAAAATTGCAAAAAAAACAAGTTTGGCTGCACATTGGTTTTAACACTTAGGCAGGCGCCTATATTCCCACCTTTAAATGTAACTTCTTCGTTTACGTAATTTTTTCTAGGATTTTAATCAGAATCTATCTATCTAGAATTTCTCAGTAGCAGCCCGGAGTCTGGATTTGTGCCCGGTTGATGGCAATAGGCACGCCCCTTGTTACATGGGGCTTTATTATAACTGGCGAAATGTAGGTGTACTATAGGTACATTTCTACCTTTACAGGGATTACAGGCGTGAAGTTATGTTAGTATGTGTTTAATCAGAAAACTTTATCATAGACACCGCTAGATACTAATTTACCCTAAAAAATATCCGAATTAATGCTATTCTCTTCTTCCCTCCAAATAATGCATGCGCTTTAAAAGTCCAACGGGCTTTTCTAAAATATTTCTGCGCATAAATCGATCTATCAGTCCGTCAAACATTTAGCGTCGATACGTCGATACTTCGAGTAAACTACATTCATATTTAAATGTATTCAGCATCCTTTATTATTCATCCAACGAAGAATTTCCGGTACAAGGAATCGCTTTTTCCTACGTCCTGCCCATTATTGTATAGGAATGCGTCGGTAGATAAATCTTTTTCGAGTTTAATGCAAAAATTGTGTTAATGCGTCGGAGAAAAGTAAGTTGAGGTTCTTCATTCTTATAATGTAAATTCATTTGAACAAGACTTATTTTAGCAATTCATTCAAGTACGAAAGAAGTCATACTTACGAGGAAATAGTTCCGCTAATGGGTTCAATCAATATGTAGATTCCGTAAAAATCTCACCGTGCGTGGAGTGAGCTGTCAGAAATCAATAGGATCAGTGGCGCCGACGCTCACTTCACCTAAGTTTTCACAAATTTCAGGAAAATGTTTTGGAAAGAGAGTAAATAACATTAGAGGGTTATTTTCGCACGTATACAGGGAGGCAGGGACATCGACGCGTAACCTGTTACCATGGATTCAGTACATGATTCTGAACCGTTGCAATTAGTCCCTTCGTTGTAATTAGCCGCCCGAATCAGTCGTCGGTTATTGAAAAAATAATTAGATATTCTATACATTTTGACCCCGTATGTATTGCACTTTTCTATGAAATAGCAGTTTTTTTAAAATGCTTGAAACCGACGAAAAACTTCTATGCTAGAGGTCAAGTATCTTGTATTGGATTCATGGTTATAGTTTATGCGCGTCGATGTCACTGCCAGCCTGTGTATTGATGTACCTTAATATATTGTAGGCTTTAAGAACAAGTCGTGAGAGAATTTTGTCCCTTCACCAAGTCGGCCATAATCCCTGGCCGAACATGGGCCCAACAAAGCCTACTAACAAATAACCTCTTTAAGAACTTCGTTGGCTTTCAGGCAATCCCCTATGACGTCACAGGTGCCAAGGTTACTTATGAACTGTTGCTCCCTTTGTATGTACATAACTTGTTCATCAATCCTATTTATTTGTGCAGAATGTAAGGCAATACTTTATTCCCTTATTAAGAATTTGATGTTTTGTAGGATACTTATTGTGGATAGCTAAGCTGTTATCAGAGCCCGAGGAGGCAATGAGCTGTGAATATAGTTTAGCTGGCCATTTATCAAGGTATTTCTGTAATATAAAAATTATAATAAAGTTGTAATCCTTGTGCTCTCCAATCGCGCCACTACCGTCGTTCCACCTAGCCGGACTATCTAATCATATTCTATGTTAGAGGGTTTGGTTTCCATACTTAGTCCTGGTCCACCAGGTGGAGTATTGTGTGTGGGTAATGGCGGCCTTCGGTTGTTATTTCAACAACTCACCTCCCTTCAGAAAATGATTAAATCTCCTGGTATGTTGAGAACATCTGTGTAAGATCTGGGTACCCCGAGGGTTTCTGTGCTAATCTGTGGGTGACGCCTGTGGCACATACGTACGGCTTCCTCAGCCTCCATGCAAGCCCTGCATAGAGGACTGTCGTTATGCCAATAGTGTGGAAGTGTAAGCATAGTGCAGCGATAGCAAGGCATAGCTTCCCTGGACTGGCCGCAGCCCGATGCCAAGGTCCACCAGCATTCCGCTTGTGTGTAGGTGGATTTTTGTAGCCACCTGGGTATCTGGGCAAAGGGGATGGGTATGATAGGTTCGGGTCCTCAGACTGTCTCGCTGGATGCTCGTCAAGCCATTTCATCACCTGCGTTGTTACCTAGCGATTCGCTGTGGCCTTTAATCCATCGCAGTGTCACTGTGTTGCGGTTCAAACTCAAACTCAAATCGTTTATTTCAATTAAACCATTTACAGGCACTTTTGAATTGTCAAGGAGTCGGTCAGTCAGAAATATGAAGCTAGTTGCCCATTCCAAAGCCAGTAGGTACCTATGTAGATGAACGGGCAAGAAACTCCATTGACACTCTTTTAAATAATAATGTTGTTACAAATATATTAGTTACATCGATTAATGTTGACACTATAAGTGAGAACGATGTACAAAAACCGTACACGTTAAAAGCGTCCAGAGTGCAGCAAAACATAATAAAAAACAATAAAAAAAAAATATTATTAAAATAAGCCGTGGCAGGTAAGAGATGACCAGTCCCAACTGACGGTGCCCGTTCACGAAAATGACGCATGGATCAGCACCATTCAGCTCAACCATTTTGAAGGGACTCAGACTCAGACAATGCATCCATATAATAAAAAGGAGATTGAGTTTATATAATGCAAATATATTCTTTCAATCTCAGCAGCTTCAACAGTATTTCAAATGTCAATTAATTACTTGTGGTGTGAAGCAGGACCAGCATTAAGCCAGGCATGTTTATCAGTTATGTAATCCCCTAACCTATAATATGCCTGCCTGCATAGTGTGTGTTTGACAAAGGATTTGAATTTCGTCTCATTCAGTTGAAGTATGTGGGTGGGTATTTTATTATAACATTTTAGACAGTACCCCATGAAAGATGAGTCTACTTGAGCCAGTCTGAAACCTGGTTGAACTAATAGGTCCCGATTTCTAGTACTATAATTATGTCTTTCACCTCTTTTACTGTTAAGATGTAATTTTTTTCTTACGTACATGATGTTTTCATAGATGTATTAACAAGGTACCGTCATGATATTAATTTCCTAAAACAATTCCCTTAGAGAATCGCCGCGGAGATTATATATGGCTTTGATGGCTCTTTTCTGCAGAATAAAAATAGACTCGATGTCTGCAGCCCGTCCCCAAAGTTAAATACCGTAAGACATGATACTATGAAAGTAACTGAAATAGACCAGCCTCGCGGTATCTACATCAGTAAATTGACGGATTTTTCTGACAGCGTAAGCTGCTGAACTTAGCCGTCCTGCAAGAGATGTTAAATGAGGACCCCATTGTAGCCTTGAGTCGAGCGTGATCCCCAAGAAAACCGTTTTATCGACGAATTCTAGTTTCTCTTGATTCAATACTATCTCACAATCATTACTCTTGACGTTTGGTAAAGAAAATTTTATACACTTAGTTTTATTTCCATTTAGTACTACATTATTAGCAGTGAACCAATTTTGGACCAGCAGTAGGGCGTTATTTACGTCGTCAAAATATGAAGCACGTCTGTCTTCCTTAAAAATTAAGGATGTATCGTCAGCAAATTACAGCATTTCTGGTTGATTTATTAATAAATGGAGTAGGTCATTAATATATACTAAAAAGAGGAAAGGACCCAATATCGAGCCTTGTGGAACACCCATTTTTACTTTTAAACCGTTACACGTTTTAGTGCATTGTGAAATTCTAGTGTTAGACCCGAGGTAATATATTTTTTCACTAAGGAGTGGAGGACTGAGGCGCTGTCGGAGGGTATACGTATATGGATGCCGTAACTTTCCTGGCTTCCATATGATACACCGCTTGTATAACGCCCAAACACTCCACCTGGTAGACGGTGTTGAACATGCCCAGCGGACTAGATATGTTTATGTTAACGTCGTTCATTATTTGTTGCCGTACGATCGCATCTTAATAAAAGTGTGTGTGCTTGATTCTAGTCTTTGCTTAGGCTTCCAGATATACAGGGTTACTGGTAACTCGACGTATTCCTTACACGACGTCATATTAGGGTTAAAATGCAACAAATAAAGCCACCGAATGTTCTACCGAAGTTCAGTAGTTTTTAAGTTAGTTACGTTTTCAGTATTTTATGAAAAATCCCAGATTAAATCATTTGGAGCCAATTTTAAAATTATTTACAGCGCGACTGTACTGAAATTTAAGTTTTTCCCTACTATGACGTCCTGCAAGGAATACGTCGAGTTACCAGTAACCCTTTGAGATGCTGAAGGTGGGCAGAGCCGCCTCCTCCCGCACGACAAGGCGTAGAGAGGACACCCATTGCCGGCAGCACTTCGCCACAATGGCCCTTAAAGTGTCGTTCACTGTTACTTGTTTTGCTTTCTGTTTGAGCATATTGGTGATCCACCCGCTAAGCCGCTGTTGTTTGTGAAGTGGTCTATCACGAAGAGATCCGTCTCGGATATGTCTGTTTTCAGTAGGATTAATAGGCCTAGAAGCCTTGAGTTGTTTATAGCCTTTTTTTCCAGGCTTGGGCAAAAAAAAATTATGGGATTGGTGCCCGACAGCCTTTGGGACTTCGGGAAAATTAATTTCTTAAATATTATTTTTTATTTATTTATTTATTTTGATTTATTTATTTAACCATTTATGTACACACATATAAACAGACAAGAAGAATTAAGAGAACAAAAAAGTACGTACAAAGGTAATGCTTATTTCTAAAGAAATCTCTTCCAGCATACCTGCAGTAGTGTCCTACTGCAGGTATGCTGGAAGAGATTTCTACTGTCGTATATGATAGATGTAGACAACGTGTGTAAGAATAAAAGAGAAAACAAATGCTGAAATAGGTCTATAATTTGTGGGGCAATGTACTACCTGATTCAAACAAAGGTATTATTTTACTATTTTCATAAGGTCAGGAAACTCCCCAGAGGATCGACCGTTGACAGTCGGTCCCGCAACCACAGTTGGGATATCCGTAACCTGCCCACCCGCTCAGTTGCAAGCGAAGTGCCTGCCTGGCAGTCTGAGTCGCCCCACCAAAAAAAGTACGTAATATACATTCGCGTTGGAGCGATCCAGCCGGCCACTACTATGTCGGTGATCTACTGTGCTCTTAAAAATTAGGATTTCTACAATTATTATATTTGATAAAAAAAATTGTTTCATGGACATCAGTACAATTTCACCAAAGAGCGTTGTACAGTTAGCGTTCAAAAGTGCATAGGCACTTTAAAGGTCGTATTGCTGTGAACTCGCGGTACGCCTGTATGTGTTTAAACGACACACACCGCTAAGATTTGCACGGGACACACTGACGTAAAGTCGCGTACTCGCGTCGCTCTGCACTAAACAAAAATATATTTCCGTCGCTTTTGTTAGGCACGCATCACGCTTGTGACCTGCAGCCTAATTGCGTAACACATTTTCATCAAATGATCGAGAGTAATTGTCTTCGTTTAGACCGCACTCTGCTTGATTTTACGACTTTCGTATTGCGTAACTCTACTAACATATGAAACCAATTCTAGTCTGAGACGAATAGAGTGAACGATATGCCAGGAAAAATTGGGCAAGCGCCTTTGTTTCGAATTGTGCAACCATTATGACAAGTGACAATTGGTTTGGATCACTGACATGAAACCAATTACTAGTCGCATTGAAACTGAAGTCAAGCTTCTGGCCGCTTTCGTTTTACCGAACCACATATTTTTGGGTTTAAACCTATTATCTCCTTATATAATTCGAAAACATGTAAGTGGTAGTCTTCCTGATAAATTGTGAATGTGATTTAGTGTAAAACCTAAATGATAAATCAATATTAGTGGTGTTTTAGTTATCGAGTCGGCGAGGTGGATTTCTTGGAATAATTGTAAAAAAAATCATCTGATAAAAGTGCTTACAACATAAACTAAAGATACATATTATTATATTTCAGAAACGAGGTATGTTAGTGACATTTTAACGAAAGACAAATACGTACATAGGCATACGAGATATACCGTAACAAACTTATCATAAGCGACAAGCTTAGTTAGCAACCCAGTCGACAACTTCATTGTAAAAGCCAGAAGCACTGACAACATAGACACCATACCTATTCCACACCATTGAATGTTCAAGGTAATAGCAATATTATTTTCTTAAATGTGTTGAACAGTGAATGTGCCCATTATTGGAATGTAAATATCCTATCTTCAAAGAAGCAAAAATGTTGTTGTTGTTACACACATTGTTTGATAAGTAGGTACTGGATAATACAAAAATAGGAAAGGCACCACCAAACCCAAACCTCTTTGTATAAACCTAACCAATTTACAAAAATCTGTAAAAATGCCTACCCATTTATTAAAATTTGTTAAAATCCTCAAAATCTATTTCGAGGATTTTAACATTTAGTTCTAGCACCGGTATGATAGTCATGAAGTTATCTAATTAGGGAACTAAATTTTGAATTTATTTTATGGAGCACCTTCAAAATACTCTTTTGCGTTGAATTGGTTTTGGTACTGCATTGAGCAATTTATATGTATTTATACTTAGATATATTATAATATCCCCGGACATCCACCTTTTCAACTAATAACAGAGGTTAGACAATAAACAATAGAATTGTGGTACCAAATTATTGTACATAGCAGAATATTACTGTTCTGTAGATTGATTGTGCATTGAAGTGTCTAAGCGATAGGCCTATTAAACTTGTGGATGGATGATGTAAATTAATAAGGATTAACTAATTCTTTTTGGTGTCCATTCAGGTGTCAAGCTCAAAGAGGTACCTACATTATTCAGGAAAATAACTTTCTCTCAGCACTCACAGCAAGCATTAGCAAGCAGAAGGTATATAAATTATCCATGATGACTTCTATGGGAATACATTAGCTGCCAAATTCCACCAATCCATGCAATATATTTGTTCCAATTTCATTTAGTCTCATGTCCAAATATTTTATGTTAAATATGAAAAATTGCTATTTTCATGAAGGTTGTAATAATATAATAAAACAGTTTTTTTCTCTTTACCTTAATTTATTTGTTTCCGTTTACCTATATTGGTTGAATAATAGTTAATTTAGCTAAATACCACCTTCTTTGTAATTTGTATAACAATAAACACTTTCCTTTATTAATAAAAAAATTGTAAGTCCTTATTGTATTCTTAAATATTTCATCCAAAGTTATTTTTAAAAGTTTACACTGTTTTCAATTAACACATTAGGTACATATGTTTACATAGCTGTCCTGCAGACCACAATCAATAGTGTTCTAATCAAAAATATGAATAGCTTTTATGAACAATTGTCAGGTTCTATGTTAAGCAGTAGAAGTGTGTACAAAGTAGTAGCAGTAGTAGCAGTGATGTCAGAAGTAAACAGCAGCAGTAGCCGAAGAAACAGCAATGGGGCTCCATCATTCATGCTGCCTCCTTGTCTTTGTAGGTGAAGCGCCCCGGGAACTTTCCTACAGTTTGAAACAAAATCAAATTATATTCTGTTCAAATAAAGTAGATGCCTAGTTTGCCAATAATGCCTATGGCTGAACAAAAGGCATCGGTCTAGTGCTTGCTGTGGGTTGTATGTCTTCTTTATTTAGAGCCCATTATTCAGTCTCCAGATGTTTTTATTTAACATAACACTAAATTAGAATAGTAAACATTAGTTAGGTAAAAATAAAATATGTGATGTGACTACATAAGTAGAAAGTTCGCCCAAGGAAATATATTCACAATTATGTGCGTTGCCGCTTGATTCATAACTGTGTCAAAAAGCTTACCTTCAATTATTAATACAGATGATTGGTTTTCCATGTCCTGCACAAAAACGTCTTTGTAAGGAGTTCCCCCATATGTCAACTAGATTATTGTTGGTATTTGTATTCCATTCTTTTAAGCTTTAGCACCGTCTGCAAAAATATTTTGATAATTTTTTGAAGTTGTTATTATAGTTTGTTTCAATACAAACAAAAACATCAATTTACAATTTCAGTTGTTAAGCGAGGTTGAAGGTGGTATACTAATTTACAATCGTTATTTTATCTGCAAAAAAACAGCTCACCCCACATAGGTTACTAAATTGTGTCTACACAACAAATGAATGATTGTCCTTAGGAAGACTGACCAATGAAGAACCTCTATCTACATAAATCAATAAGATATCAAGGTACACTCCTACACACGTTATTTCTTTATATATTGGCATAGGTACTTACTTGTCGTGTTGATATTGACATAAGTACTTTTCGCTGTGGAGTGTGTGTGCAGCCAGTACAAAACGAAGACAGAGCCTTATCAGCCCTAGCCCCTAGTCCTTGCCAAACGTTTTCAGCGATACACACACAAAACAAGAATTTGAAACTGTAACATAGGCCAACATATAAATGTACCTATAGGAATAGTAAGTAAATATGTGACGGCAGCCATATTGATTAGCAGCTGCGAGAGACGGCGACTAGATGGCACTAGTGGAACGTGCACCAGACGTATCATAAAGAAATCATTCACTCTATAGATCATTTGGCTTAATAGACTTAAATCCAATCTAATAAAATGTTGTGACGTTTCGCTGTCAAGCGATCGCCTTTAAAAGGAGCTGCGCTGTTCAATCAGCACGCATCCTCGATGAGAACCTTACCTTTAAGGCTCATATTAAGGCGGTTCGCGCGCGCGCCTCCTTCGCTCTTAGCAGGCTCCAATTCGTACTGACAGCCCGTAGCAAACTGTCCCTCAAATGCAACCTCCGCATCTATACCGCAGTCATCCGTCCCATCATGACCTATGCCTGCGTTGTATTTGCGCACGCTCACCCACGTCATCTCCATAAGATGCAGACCCTCCAAAACCGTTTCCTCAGAAGGGTCACGGGTGCCCCCTTCTATGTCCGTAATATAGATCTTCACGTCGACTTCAAAATGCCAACCATAAAACAGTTCATGAAACGCTTATCAAAGTGTTTCTTCGACTGCGGCATCAAACATTCTAACCCCCTGATTACAGCGGCCGCCCGCTACACTCCCTCTCGCATTAGCAGTATTCGCCGACCAAGGCATACTTTAATCGACCCCGACGACGCCACTACCCTCCTCCAGGAGAGTAGTAAGGCCACTAGCACGCTACAAAAGCCCAAAACCCGATCGCCGTCCTACCGCCCTCGCCGCCGAGGCCCGCCGCGACGCCCAAATCGACGCCCCTCCCGACCCTTGCTCGAGCCAGCCCGCGCCGCTGAGCCTGTAGCTTTAAATTCGTCCATAAATAATACCAATCCTGATCCAGCTAGTCATTTGCTGCCCTCTTCCAGCGACGCCCTAAGCCGAGGTTCGTACCCCACAGGGGGTGCCCTTAGCGTTGTCGCTTAGTTTTAGTTAGTATATAAGTTTAAGTCCTGGCTGGAGGCCTTAATTTATTAGGGAATCCACAGGCAAGTCCACTTAAGCAGACGACAACCGCATAGGTTGACCTGCGAGATGCCAAACAAACAAACAAAAAAAAAACAATCAGCACGCATTTCGAACGGATGCGTCTTGGTGCACGGACCACTGTCTCTCGACAGTCAGTACTGCCCGGTTATTGGACGTGGAACGATGTCTCTGACAATTCAGTACTGCCCTATGTGACCGCCCTCACTAAAATTATTAGTTATTTTATTATATTTCTGTACTTCGAGATTCATGATACTTATTAACTGATTGTTCAATTGAAAATGTATTGTCATACCTGAGTCTTACTTCTGATGTCTGGGCATAATCCGACATCAGAAGTGGGATCGGATTTTCGCCCACCTCTGGCAATTCGTCATCACAAAACATGCAGGAAAATATTCCGCTACCCTCAAATAGTTTAGAAGCATATCTTGCAAAATTAACTGATATCTGCTGCCCCGGTCCAATGCACCACCTCAACGTTTCACGGAGTTGGTACCGTTTGATCCTGACGACCCCAATTCAGACATAGGGCTGATGACGGCTTTCAGACACCATAATTAGGAGCAAAAATTTGAATGGTGTCTATTTAATCATGAGGTTGACCCATTGTCTTCAAGGCCGCGCAGCCACATAACTGACCAAGGTCATAGGTCAATATTAATAAAGAAATGAAGATATACAGGAGACTTTTAAAGCTCGATTCTCTCGCCCTATTCTTATTCAGGATCACTTTGACAGTATCTTTAAAATTTCAAATTATTTCTAATGCGACCGCCGCTCAGGCATGTTAATGCCTTTGCCAAATGATTGGATATCCCGGACGCAAGATTATCTGAAAAGGTTGTGTCGGGTTTTGCCATTTGCATATTATCTATGTCTGATGTTCAAATAAGTCGTGAATAAGCTATTACGATTACTGCGAGGCATATCCTCAAACGTAGGTCAGAATTGCCCGAATCAAACGATTCTGACGTCAAACGCCCTCGTGCTACGTAACGTATGTGGCAGGATCGGGCATCGCCATTTAATCGTTCTATATTTGCGGATAAACGTGTCAACCAAAAGGCACAAGTCACATGCTACGTCTGCGGGGAGCCAGGCCACATCGTTTCCACCTTTCCAATGCGGGGTTCCTGTTTAATTTTGTTACTCAAACTGGACACCAGAGCATGACCAAATACACGCAAAAATTATCCACATTTTAAGGTCCGAATCAGTTTTTGACCCTTCCTTGCCCATTGAACTCTATACCGATGCAAGTAGTGAGGGATATGGCGTAGTTCTTGTCCAAAAATATGATGATACTGCATATGTTATAGCGTATTATGAAAATTCACTGTATTTACCGAACTCCATAGACAAGTCTTCTCTCTCAAAACGTTATTTGACTCCAAGGCTTCACCGTTGGTGGGGGCTACATTGCAGGCTTAGGATTTTGATATCGTGTACGAATGATATCGTGTACGAAGAAAGTCGAAAGATGGCTCATGCAGATTTCTCAATTTATCAAAAACAAATAGTTCTAAACCTCGTAAAGTAAATTTTACATTTAGATAAAGATCGGAAGCGCGATTCGGTACTTTTTGAAATGATAACAATTCCTAAATAATCAATTACCTGAAGAGATATCACGTACGCAAGGTTCAAGACCAGGAATATTGTATAGGAAGATAGAACCGCGCCTCCTTTAGTTTTCCGTCTTCCCTGCTTTGTTAAAATTGAATGCGTTGACGGTGTAGTTGAACCAGAGCGGAGGCGTGACGTCGAACGCGCTCGCTACGAGTTGCGCCTGTGGTGTCGCGGCGGTGGCGTGCGCGAGCGGTCGTGGTTCTTGTGGCGGTCTCGACGTGCAATTCTGATTTCTTCGACGTGATTTTGTATGCTCACAGGTGGGTTTTGCTGGGACGTTGACGCTGATGTGACAGATACTTCGGAAATTTCACTTGCTTGTTGAAGCATTTTTTTCGGTGAGCTTGGCTAATTCATCGAATGCTGTATCCTTGCTTATTGTGTCACTTACTACAAGTACTGATCGGACGTGCGCGTAGTAAGTTCATCCACATGAGCCGTAGTGTGTAATCTGGCACCTTATTGTGAGCGAGATTGCGCTTGTGACGTAGTATTTGGCTAGGCTTTCTAGTTCCATATCCGAAAGTAGCTTCTGTAGCTGCTCGCCATCAGATTATTCGTACACAGAAATAAGACGTTTCTGTATGACTGAATATAGACGATCGGCAGGCGGATTGTTTGATAAGTCATTTATTGGCTCGATGTCTTCTTTTTGTAGCTGAGCGATGACCATCTTGCCTTCTGTTTCACTTGTCTTGAGATCACGCGTAGCTGCTTCGAAACTGATGAACCATAATCGGGGTTTGTCGCGCCAGAAAGGTGGTACTCGAAGGGAAAGCGAGATTTCGGCGATATGTTGGAGTGATAGCGTAACGTCCTGTGAGTTCGCTGAGCTTGCTCCTGCTAATTTCATGTCTGGTTGTTCGGTGTCACGCTGCATAGTTTTCTTGCGGTTGCTTCGTTCGGGGTCACCACTTTGGCGTTTAGGCAGTAGAGGGTTGAAACTCCAGATGAAGATATAATTAGAAATATATCGGTATATTTAGACGTACCGAGGTTATAAATATGAGTCACACACAGCTGAGCGCCAGTGTGTCGCGGGGCGCGCGCGCAAAACGTGCGTGCTGCCACAGAACGTAGAGGAGTTTCTAGTTGGCTACCTATCGTTCATTGGTTTGGTCCCTAATTACCCATGTTCATAATGAAATACAACATTTAGGTTTTGACAAGACTTTAGGAAAAGTTTACGAATTTTATTGGTTTCCCGACATGGCAAAATTTGTAAAAAGTTTATTTGCTGTGTAGTATGTAAAACTTCCAAAGGCCCTTCAGGTGTACAGCAAGTGCAGTTACATTCAATTCCAAAACATCCAATCCCTTGGCACACAATTCATTTAGACCTAACTGGAACACTTTCGGGAAAAAGTGATAGAAAATAATGTTGTTCAGTTTTAATAGACGCCTTTACAAAGTTTGTACTGCTGGAATATAGTCTGGCCTGAGTTCTTCATACGCCGAAAGATCAATTTAAAATGTTGGTGCTCCAAAGCGCATTATCGCAGATAGCGGACGTTGTTATGACTGCAGTGAGTTTAAAAACTTTTGTAATGATAATACAATAGAGTTCCCTTTCATAGCAACCGGTTCAAGTAGAGCTAACGGTCAGGTTGAGAGGATCATGCAAACTTTAAAGAACATTTTTTACTTATAGAGAATGTAATTCTAATCGTCATTCGGGGTTCCTCACTTAATCTAGCTAAAATAACGCCTAGTTCTTCTGAAACAACTGTAAATTTAAAATTGAAACTGCTCGTTCATCGTGCATCATAAAATAAGAGTGACTAAAGCTGACACTATAAGGTTTAATAAGGGAAAAGCCCGGATTAAACCTTTTGCAGGTGATTTTTTGTTTGCGAAGAAAGACATCAAATTAATTTAGATTTAAAAATAAGTGGCCTTATAAAATAGTCACTGTTTGACGAAAATTATAGTGATGATGATCATAACGAACCGTGGCAGATAATGAGTTCAGTATGTCTATTGTACCTGTAAATAATAACATGACCTCAGATTCAGGGGAAACTCGTACTCTAAGCTCTCGTGCATTGACTGCGGATGATTCAGAGGAAACACTTTCTGTAAGCTCTCGCACCCTTAGTGCAAATGATTTAAATAACTCTGAAGAAACTTTATCTGTTAGCTCTCGAACATTAAGTGTACATAATTCCGAAGCTATAATAGAATCTTTGGAATGATCAACTAGTATGGTCTCTTCTACTTTTGTGGGAGAAGATCATCTCTGCAAAAAAAAAATTAAGATCACTCCTGCTGTTATTTGATGATGATCCTGTGTTGCGCTGAAGAAATCTCACCTGCTTTTGTGGGTGACGATTTAGACCAGCATGTTTGAACTGTAGGGGTTTTCTTTTGTAAAGAAATACCTAGACCAGTGATATCTGTGATGAACTGAAGGAATCTCACCTGCTTTAGTGGGTGACGATTTAGACCAGCATGTTTGAACTGTAGGGGTTTTCTTTTGTAAAGAAATACCTAGACCAGTGATATCTTTGATGAGCTGAAGGAATCTCACCTGCTTTAGTGGGTGACGATTTAGACCAGCATGTTTGAACTGTAGGGGTTTTCTTTTGTAAAGAAATACCTAGACCAGTGATATCTATGATGAGCTGAAGGAATCTCACCTGCTTTTGTGGGTGACGATTTAGACCAGCATGTTTGAACTGTAGGGGTTTTCTTTTGTAAAGAAATACCTAGACCAGTGATATTTTCTATTTTGATATGTAACGATGATGATGATATGAATTAATGAGTCTTTTTTTATTAGATGCCTGAATGCACTCGAGGACGAGTGATTTGTCAGAATGGCCGTGACGGCAGCCATATTGATTAGCAGCTGCGAGAGACGGCGACTAGATGGTGCTAGTGGAACGTGCACCAGACGCATCATAAAGAAATCATTCACTCTATAGATCATTTGGCTTAATAGACTTGAATCCAATCTAATAAAATGTTGTGACGTTTCGCTGTCAAGCGATCGCCTTTAAAAGGAGCTGCGCTGTTCAATCAGCACACTCCCCTCCCGACCCTTGCTCGAGCCAGCCCGCGCCGCTGAGCCTGTAGCTTTAAATTCGTCCCTAAATAATATCATTCCTGATCCAGCTAGTCATTTGCTGCCCTCTTCCAGCGACGCCCTAAGCCGAGGTTCGTACCCCACAGGGGGTGCCCTTAGCGTGTAGTCGCTTAGTTTTTAGTTAGTATTTAAGTTTAAGTCCTGGCTGGAGGCCTTAATTTATTAGGGAATCCACAGGCAAGTCCGTCTAAGCAGACGACAACCTCATAGGTTGACCTGCGAGATGCCATTTATTAAAAAAAAAAAAAAAAAAAACAATCAGCACACTCACGACTCGACGCTCGACTCTCGCCGCGGACGGACGTGTTTGTGCGCTCTCCCGCTCCAGTGTTGTGTTTCGTGTAATTATTCGTCGCTGCCACGTGACGTCATCGTAGTCGCCCCGACTACTCCGATTTAAAATCAAATCAAGAAATTGATTTGATTTTAACCGATCAAAAAGTGCCTTTTTCAAGGCAATCTCTTTTCTGTATCAGTCATTCGTGAGTAGCTTCACTAGGCCCCTTCTGGGTAAAACCACAGTTTCGTGGTCCTCGGTTGAAACCTTACGGTGTCAACGAAGCCGAGTGGGGTGTTGACCCAATTCACACCCGCCGAACCCCTTCAGGGCGAGGCAGTTAGTTGGACGGGTCCCAGATAACCGGCCTTGGGGGATCTCCTAGTCGGCTCTGGTGACAGTTTTGCTTTCCAGCTACTCACCTAGTGTCTTTAGGGTGTGTCTACACCCTTCGCGCTAGACTGGTCAGGGCCCCGTTCGCACAATAAGACTGGCGACGGGTTACAAGCTTAGGGCACACAAATAGGTACTCACCTCTCTGTCTACACCCGACAGAGAGGGTCACACATCCCCGGGCCCATCCTCCCGGGGAGATAGGTATAGGGTTAGGCATAGTGGAAATTTATTTTCCAACATTCCGTCCCCGAAGTAGCTCCCCCTTCTCCGACCATGGAGGACGCCTATATTGTGGCGTTCTTCAAAGAGGTCCTTTTCAAGGACCCCGATTTCCTGGCAAAATATGGCGCCAAGTTACGTCATCGCTCCACCCCTACTCCGTCCCAAGGCGCACTCGGCGAATTCAGTGACGCATTGGAAAGTCCGCTATCGCCACCTGCATGCGAACAAGGCATTCCGCCTTTTGTTCCGTCAAACAATGTTCCGGCCGCTAATTTGGCCCCCATTGTTACACCCGCCTTTGTTCCGGTAGACAATACTCCGGCCGCTAATCCGGCCCCTATTGTCTCGCCCGCCTTTGTCCCTGCCGCCATTGTCACGGCCTCCATTGTTCCGGCCGCCATTGTCTCAGAGACAACGCAGCTGCGCGCCGCTGTAACAAATACGACGGAGAGCATGGACACGTCAGTCCCACTCTCCGAGGAAGAAGCCCGCACCTCCTCCTCCAGCGATGACGACTTCCAAGTCGTGGTCAAAGGAGGCAAGAGGAAGGCGGCTAAATCCTCCGCCCCCGCTGGCCCGGTCACCAAGGCCCAGAAACAAGAGACGAATACCTTATCGTCCAGCTCTACCTCCGCCCCTATTCCGCGGGCCAGTCGCCCCGCCAGCCCTATGGCTTGCCCACCCGCTCCTACCGCGAGGAAGCAGAAGCCCCCTCCCCCGATATACGTCCAGGAAAAGTCCAAATGGACTGAAATCTCTAAAATGTGTGTTGATCGCAAGATCAACTATACTAACGCCCGATCCACCCTCCAGGGGATCAAAGTTACGGTCCCCACGTCTGCGGACTTTAGGGACCTCTCCCGCGCCCTACGTGAAAGGAACTACTCCTTTCACAGTTACTCCCTTCCGGAGGAAACCCCTACACGCGTCGTTATTAGGCGCATTCCACAGGAAATCTCCACCGAGGAGATTAAGAGCGACCTTGTCTCACAAGGCATACCATTTTCCGCCGTCCATCGCTTACATAAAGCGAGACAGGGCCTAGTCTACGACATGGTCCTGGTCATCTGTGACCCCACAGACGGTCACCACCCGATTTTTAAAGTTAAGTCGGTGTGTTCGCTCTCAGGCATCTCAATAGAGAAGCCTTACAGAGCTCAATTAATTGGACAGTGTCATCGCTGCCAATTATATGGTCACTCGCAGTCCAACTGCTATGCCACCCCTAGATGCGTCAAGTGTCTAGGAGAGCATGGCAGCGCCGACTGTACCCGCCCTAAAGATAGGGAACTATGTTTAGAGCCTCCCAGCTGTGTACTCTGCGGCCAATCGGGACACCCGGCAAATTACCGGGGCTGTCCTAAGGCCCCGAAGTCCTCCTCTCCCAAACTCGCGAAACGCGCGAGCGACCGTCAGCACAGGGAAAGCCCCTGGGGAAAGCCTCCTTCCGCGCTGATGCCGGAGCGGCTCAGTCCGCAGAGGCCGTCTCCCTGGGCTAACCTAAATCACCTGAAGGCTCCCGCAGCTTCGGTGCCCTCTATCCCCGCGCAACCAGCGCAACCCGCTCAACTTCCAGCGCTGATGGCTTCCGCCATCCCAGCGCCTTTGGTAGCCCCCGCGGCCCCTACGGCCTCTCCAGCGAAACCTCAGGGAACCCAGGGCCGAAACAGCCATTACCCTCCTCCAGGAGATTATTAAGGCCACTAGCACGCTACATAAGCCCAAAACCCGATCGCCGTCCTACCGCCCTCGCCGCCGAGGCCCGCCGCGACGCCCAAATCGACGCCCCTCCCGACCCTTGCTCGAGCCAGCCCGCGCCGCTGAGCCTGTAGCTTTAAATTCGTCCGTTAATAATACCAATCCTGATCCAGCTAGTCATTTGCTGCCCTCTTCCAGCGACGCCCTAAGCAGAGGTTCGTACCCCACAGGGGGTGCCCTTAGCGTTGTCGCTTAGTTTTAGTTAGTATATAAGTTTAAGTCCTGGCTGGAGGCCTTAATTTATTAGGGAATCCACAGGCAAGTCCGCTTAAGCAGACGACAACCGCATAGGTTGACCTGCGAGATGCCAAACAAACAAACAAAACAATCAGCACGCATTTCGAACGGATGCGTCTTGGTGCACGAACCACTGTCTCTCGACAGTCAGTACTGCCCGGTTATTGGACGTGGAACGATGTCTCTGACAATTAGTACTGTCCTTATTGTGGTGGGTGCATGGACCACTGTTCCTGACAGTCAGTACTGCCCTATGTGACCGCCCTCACTAAAATTATTAGTTATTTAATTATATTTCTGTACTTCGAGATTCATGATACTTATTAACTGATTGTTCAATTGAAAATGTATTGTCATACCTGAGTCTTACTTCTGATGTCTGGGCGCATTCCAACATATGATTCTGTGTCACATTTTAAATGATTCTATGTGTTGAACAATAAAAAACAACTTTCGTATTTCAAAGCAAAACAATGCGAAACGTAAATATTAAAATAACTTTTATCAGTGTTGCCAACTTTTTTTCCCGAGTCCACTTGGGCCGTAGGACTAAACTCGGAGAACTACTTACTTTACATAACATCACAAATAAAATTACTTGAAAGAGTTAGTGAAGATGTTTGGATGTTTGTTAGATACACATTAATGGCTTAACAGTTCAATTTTTATCCTGGAAGTATGTTCCGTGTATTTTTTTTCGAAATGACGTTGTTTTCGATCTTTACACGGGCGCAGCTTCATATAAAATTCTTCACTATATTCGTCATGATAAACAGTCTTTACAAATCAGCTTTCAAATCCGAAGTAGTTTCGGCATTTGAAATAAATAAATGGTAAAATTACTGACACAGGTTTTAGACAAACAATAGTTTTAGTATATGATTGTAGGATTTTCTACAAAGTCCTTACCACCATAAATTTTGTCTGCCGAGCGCCCTAGTACGGGTGACCAAAACTCCTAGTTTTAGTGGAAGTCCCACTTATTTGACAACACTGCTTTTCTACGATTTTGTCATTGGCCACAGATAACTAAAACATGAAGAAAAGAACGTTTCGTTGCGTATTTCAAATTTGGTAGTTTATGGTAGAAATTGTTTTATAAATTGTTTTTTAATTTTTCAGCCATCATTGTACAATTTTATTTATAAGCATTAGTAGACGGTCAGTTGTAGTTAAAACAAAATAAAATTTTAGCAAAATTATTCGGAAGCGAATAATTCCTTTTCGATGAAACAAAACGCGAGATAGAGCTAGAAATGATTTACATCCCTATAAAATTTGGCAGAATTGAGATCATTTTCATTACACAATTCCGATTATAGCAAACGATTAAGATCGCAATTTGTTTCATTTCAGAATCGCATTCAAAAACAAAATGTGTTACGCAATTAGGGTGCTGACCGGTTTATGGCATTGCTAAAATTAGAGTTAACCTAAAATGAGCTGGTAGCAGTAGGTGACAAGCGTTGGACTGAGAAGCAGTCGGCTTAGGTTCTGATCTCATAAGTTGCAGCGCAGTTTTATTGCCATTTTTTTATTTTGGTTTGCAATAATAACAGCTAACAGTGAGAACCTGGCTTTACACTAGTTTTACTATACCTGTACAATAAATAGACGACCTCTTAGCCCTATAACATAGAAAAATAAAAACTGACAGATGTCAATGTAAGATAAAAAATGTAGAAACATTCAATCTAAAGAAAATAATAAGAGATCACATGAAATTAGATAGTTGGATGTGACAAATAGACAGAGGTAACTAAAGGTTTGCTTTTCAGCAGTACAACAATTATCAGATAAACAAATATAAGTTTAATGAGTGTCGTGCAATTTTCATAAAGACTTTAGTACTTATTGAATCATAAAAAGAATTGCTGTGCACAACAGCTCCTCAGGTGTTAAATAGATAAATAGATTATAAGATGTGATTTTGGTGTAACAAAATACCACAACATATAAAAAACTATAAAAAAGATATTATTTGAAAATAACATCAAGCTTCATACGCAGCCGCAGGTGAGATTCGAACTCAGGGCTTGCTACAATCGCTCCTACCCAAGCACGGTAACGACTAAGCTAGCATGCCACATGTTAAGTTAGTTGAATTTATGAACTACTAGCAATTACAGTCAAAGTGAGTGTGTGTGTCTATAGTGTAGAAACAACTTATAGAAGAAGGTCGTAAGTGAAGGCGAAGAGTCAATGTATTGCTTTGTGAGATTGCTTATGGACTTATGAGAGCTACTGTACCAATGACGCTGGTGTCACCCTAATATACAACATTTTTAACGCATGAGAGGAAGCATAAGATGCCATTGGAATATTTTGCGACCTCTCTAAGGCGTTCGATTGCGTAAACCATGACACACTTCTGTTGAAACTAGAGCACTATAGGATTAGGAATACAGCTCACGATATGCTAAGATTATACCTAAAATATTAAAAAGTTAAAGTACAAATAAACGGCATAAACTCATTATGTTCTGAAATGACCGGGAGTTGGCTGCACATACCCGCTACCGTAGGCGCAGGCTTGCGGAAGGCGAGCAATGGGTAGCTCGGTTCGACGGCGTGTCGTGTTCCACGAGCGCCTCAAAGAGATTTCAGCACATAGTGACGGGGTCCGCTAGGGCCGATGCCTCAGGGTCGCGGGATGTTCGAAAGAGACACCGTCGCCCTGGCACAGGCAACTGAAGGAACACGGGTGGGTTTTAGTCAGTAAAAGTATGACACGCCCTCCCGCTCCACCTAGAGCGGGAGAAGTCATTTGATGATTTCCCACCCAAAAAAAAAGGGTCTGAAATGACAATAGGCGTTCCTCAAGGTTCAATATTGGATCCATTCCTCTTTTTAGTTTACATAAATGATTTACCCTTTTTACTTCAAAATCAACCGTAGATGGTGTAATTTCCAGATGACACTTCACTGATCTTTAAAATAGACCGACGTTCACAAAATCATGACGACATGAATAACTCTATTGCTAAGGTCTAAGTCTTGTTTATGGTAAATAGTTTATAGTATTATTATAATATTGTTTATATTATTAAATGCAAAAAAAAAAAACAAATGCATTCGATTTAAATTACCTAATGTTAGAAGCTGCGAATGTGACATCGAATTGAATGGAGAAAAACTAGAATTTATTAATCAGACTGTTTTCCTAGGAATCACGCAAGACGAGAAGTTACAATGGGGACCTCATGTAACATCTCTTGCGGGGCGACTAAGCTCGGCCGCATAAATGCTGTTATAGAGATAATACAGTTAACAGATGTAGAAACCGCGCGTTTGGTATATTTTAGCTACTTCCACAGCATTATGTCACATGGCATTTTACAGTGGGGTCGGGCTGCCGACATTGAATCCATTTTTATTTTGTAAAAAAGTGCTGTCGGAGCCATTTATAAACAACATCGCCGCGAATCTCTTAGAGAACTACACTCGGTCCCAAAAATAACGGGTCAGTCACAAAAGTCCGAATATCTCCTGAACTACGTACGTATGCTATCATAATGAAACGAATACTTTTCGATTGGGCATTTAATGGTACAAAAAAAATTATAAATTGAAACTTATGTGTACCTTCATTCTTATTCTCAAAATAAAAACAAAACTAAAGTAAGACATTTTTTTCTGAAACTTAAAAATATTGTAAGTTTTTTTTTTTGCTATTTTTCATTGAATGCATAATTTTAAAACTTCGTATTGCCTCCCCGAGCTCTTCTTGCAGCTTCCAGGCGATTCTCAACTGTATGGCAACTCAACTGGCATGCTCAACACCAAATTTCGGAGCCGGTTCTGAGGAATGGCTTCCCATTCCTCCACCAGTGCTTGTCTGAGCTCGGGTAGCGTGATTGGTGCGGAATTACGACGTTTTACGCAACGCTCAAGCTCGTCTCATGCTCTTTGGGATTTAAATCAGGGCTTCGCGAGAGGTTCCACATGCTCATTCAGGCCCTCTTCCACGTACTTCTCTGCATTCAGAGTGCCATTTTGAATTAGCACGAGCTCGGTGCGGGCCTCGGCAGAAATTCCAGCCCAAACAAGTACTGAGCCTCCGCCGTGTGCCACTTTTTCCTCTACACAGTCTTGATGGAAGTGTTACCCTGGTCTTCTGTACACTAACTGCCTATCATCATGCTTGTAAAGCATGAATTTCGATTCGTCCGTGAACATTACCCGAGACCAATCGTCCAGTGTCCAGTGTTGGTGCTAGTGCAAGTATCTCTGTCTTGCAATGCGATGTTGCCGTTCCAGTTTGGGGCCATTTGCGGGTCTTAATGGTTTCAAGTTTGCCTCAGCAAGACGTCTCCTCACTGTTTGTGCGCTTGAATTGCTACCACCAAAGCGAATAAACTGGTTTTTTTGACCAACTGGAGTTTGAAAACGATTTCGGAGCATTGTAGCCACCAGGTATCTGTCATCCCTGGCCGTTGTGCATCTTGGCCTGCCATTTCCTGGTCTCCGAAGGTGCGATCCGGTCTCTCGGTACCACTGGACTACACGCTGAACAGTCGGCAAAGATACACCAATGTTTCTTGCTGATTCACGCTGGCTCCGCCCAAGTTCCAAGAAAGTCAAGATTCTGGGACATTCATCTAACGTGACTGCCATGCTCCACCTCACAGAATACTGATTATGCACGTGGAAATCGTTCACAAGATTTTTTTTGTGACAATAGAAATAGTAAGAAACCATATTGCCCATAAAGCAAAAATTTTGTTTTAAAAAATTCTTTTTTTTTTTAATTTTGTTTTTTTTAATAAGCGTCTTGTAAATAAGTTTACATACATCTTATGGGGTACAGTGTTAAATGCTGCAACAAGCATATTACAAATTAGAGGATTATATCCTAGATAAGAATGCTTGGAAACATGCTGGTCCTGCTTCATATAACAATCTAGAGGCTAGACAAAATCAAACTGGTTGCTTCTTGAATTCTATAATTTTTCATTTCACATTGATTTCTTTGATATTTTTTTAAGGTTGTTTTTTTTACCTAACACACAAAATTATTACTTGTTAAAAACTTTTTTGGAAATCGTTTACTTTTACAATATTTGTAAATATGTGAGCACCATGTATCTATCACATAATTAATTTACCCGCCATTGCTTTATATTTAATTCTTTTCACCTAATGTGGTATAGTAAAATTATTCCAGGTGCATTGTCTTCACATATAATGGAATAACTCATGTTTAAGTACAAAATATTGTAACACATTTTAAGAGTAACTGTGAAGTTTCTTGCCCATTCTCCTCCATACGAAATTACCTTTTGGAGGGGGCAACTAGAATCAGTTTAGGTTTTTTGTGCCTATTTGCAATAAATGATTTGACTTTTTGACTTACCGCGGCAACGACATATTGTGTCGAATGATTATGAATATAATAGAATCGCATAATAACGAACATACTAAAACCAAAAACAAAAAAACTTTATCGGTTCAGAAATTCTTCGCTCACTGTTAGTAGTAACGCTTTAGGTAACAGTCATTAAAATTAGGTTTCAAAACAGTAAAGTTCTGGGTTCACTCGATTTTAGGAATTATTTTATAATTGTTCATGTGTAATAAGGACTTATACGATTCTATCAGAACTTTCCCACAGCTTTATTTTAGGATTTGAAAATTTTAGTGTGAATGGTTGCTTACCAACATTAAATCGATAAAGTCATTAAAAATAAAAATAAATGATTAGAGAAACTTATATATGATTTTCAAAGACCTGTCTAAAAATACCTCACCTGACATTAGCAGTCGAGTTTTATTTTTTTCATTATATGGCGTCTAGTTGTCGCCATATTGAACTTAGATAACTGTCATGTCTTTAGTGACACTCACAAGATGACAAATTGACGCGTGGGCCGATTTTGATGATTTGAGAATCATCAAAATCGGCCCACGCGTTTGGTCGTAGAGCGCCACAAAGGAACAAACATACATACTTAGCCCCCCAGCAACCAGGTAAGCGATAATTGCACGCACACTCTCTTATATAATAGAAAGAGACAATAAGACAGAGAAAGTGGCATGGAGCGGACATAACGCTTTGTACTTACGTGATGATTTCTACCAGTCGACTCCTAACGCAAGCCTGCCATGATATTTTATTTAGGAATAAAAACGTGATGATACAAAGGTTCCGTTATTTTAGGTTCGGCCGTTTATAAAGCGTGTTTGTATATCGATAGTGACTGACATTACCATATTCATACACTGTATCAACGAACCACTATATAAAAATATCTGTGTTGCATAAAATAAAATATTTACCGAACTGGAGATAAAAATGTCCCACGTAATGTAACGTTAGAATGTTATACGTTCACTCGGATGATAGATGCCTCTAATAGCCTCTGATTACTACAAATATTTCCACTGGAGCATTATTATATAATATTTTTCTATTCAACAAAATAGAGGCATAAATCAAGACTATTTTATTAAATAATCTGAAGTTTTTTGTTTGAAAATATGGCGACGACAAAAAAGTTAGTGTCGCTAATGCGGTTAACTTTAAGCAAGATAATAATACTGACTGAAACGCGTGGCGGCATCGGACCTACGCCCGTGTGCAGCATCGGACCATTCTCAGCATAAGGTGTTTGAGCACAAGGACTTGCATATCACGTCGGGGTCACCAGTGAAGAGATATGAGGAACAGGGTGTAAAGTTCACTCATACTCTCGGAAAAGGGCAGTTGTCCACCAGATACGACATCCATCTGGTCGGAGGGTCTTCCCTTTTCCAAGAGTATGAGTGAAGTGAAAATAGTGTTGTTTACATTCCCCTATAGTAACAGTTTGCCACAGAAGGAAAATAACGTAAGATTTGAAATCAATATGACATTACATAATTTGACATTTAATAATTATTTATTTCAATTAATTGATACTAACAATTATGTTGGTAATAACTTGTATTTGACAAAAGATAGGTATAATATTATTATGTACTATCTTTCTAACTATCATAAAAGACAGATAGCTGTGTCGCTATCATATTTTTTTTCTATTACAGCCAAGAATTTGGCTAAACAACTTGCTTCTTTTGAGCAATGCAATGACATGTTAGACTATTCTGCCAATAATTTGGAACCAATTATTGACATTGACTTTCATTTAAATTAGAAATAAGGACAATAGAGGCAACCTCTTGCAAAAATGTAAGGAAAGCAAATGGTAAACCAAATGTGTGTGTAAATAAATTTAATAATATCAACCTGGTGCATCAAAATATTCAAGGGTTTTTAAACAAAGATGTTGATTGTAACAATATAGATATTCTTTGTGTGACAGAACATTGGCTTAAAGGCCACCAGTTTATATTCAATTTTAGTAATCACCAGGTTGGTAGTTCGTTCAGCAGAGTAAATGCTATACATGGTGGCTCATTAATATTAGTAAATAACCAGATACAATTTAAAGACCGTAAGGATATTGTGTGCCTCTCTGTTGAGCGAACAATTGAGATAGCCTGTATCGAATTGGAGCAGTTCATTATATTAAGTGTGTACAGACCGCCTTCAGGATTGTATGATTGTTTTGAAAAGGTTATGGATGAAGTGTTGAACAAAATCTGTAATTCTAATAAGTCTATTATCACTTGTGGTGATTTTAATGTTAATTTGTTAGAAAATTCTGGGTTAAGTACTAGAATTATAAGTTTGTTTCAGTCATACAATCTTGCTAACCAATTTTTGGAGCCCACTAGAATAACTCCCACTAGTGCCACATGCCTAGATAATGTTTATACAGATGTTATACCAACCCACAAGGAAATTATTAATTTAATAGACTCAGATCATTGCGGACAGTTGGTCACTATTTCAAATATTAACAAAAAAACTAAAAAAAAAGATATCACTGTTAATCCAAAAACTAATAATCGTTTGGAAACGTTTAAAACTAAACTTCTAAGTAATTTACCACTTTTTTCAACTAATGATGACTCTAATCAACAATATAATGCTTTTTTCAAAATGTATTGTACACAATTTGATAATACTTTCATTCCGAAGACATTTTCGGTTAATAGTAATGCTTCCTTCAGTGACTGGGCTACCATTGGTATACATAAAAGTAGAAAACGACTTTATGAGTTGTATGATGAACGGACTTGTATAAACACTGCTGAATTTAATTTATATGTTAGGAATTATTCAAAATTATTTAAAAAAGTTTGTTGTATGGCCAAGTCACGTTACTTGAGTTCAAAAATTAAAAATAGTAGTAATGTAATTAAAACGACATGGAATATCATTAATAGCGAAACGGGAAGGTCATGCAACCGAAGTAGTGACTTCAGCCTTGATATTGATGGCAATATAATTAAATCAGATTCTCAAGTCACCGCGGCCTTTGAAAATTTCTTTGTAGAGATTCCCGTATCGACTACTAAATCTCTGAACTCATCGCCCACTACTGCAGAGTCTTTACTTAAAGAAAACGTTCCAGTTTGTGATTCTGAATTTAATTTCCAATATGTCACCTGTAGAGATATAATTAAAACCTTTCACACATTAAATGTTAAAAAGACCGCAGATCTATGGGGTAATTCTGTGGACGTTGCTAAGTCAATTATAGATATTGTAGCACCTACTTTAGCTGTTATTTTTAATAATTGTATTGACCGTGGTGAGTTTCCTGATCTTATGAAAAACAGTAAAATAATACCATTGTTTAAATCGGGTAGTACATCTGACCCTACTAATTATAGACCTATTTCAGTGCTACCTACCTTTAGTAAAATTTTTGAAAAACTTATTTTATATCAAAGCAAAGATTTTTTAATAAACACAAATTACTTCATAACAAACAGTTTGGTTTTACAAAGGGTCGTTCGACTACTGATGCCGGAGTTGAACTTTTAGGACATGTTTATAATGCATGGGAGGACAAGTGCGATGCTTTGGGCATCTTTTGCGATCTGTCCAAGGCATTTGATTGTGTTCTTCATGAAACATTAATCAGGAAACTGCACCACTACGGAATACGAAACGCCTCTCTGGATCTTCTTACTTCTTACTTAAGTGATAGAATTCAAAGAGTAGATGTTAACGGAAAAAGATCACCTGGATCTGTAGTTAGAATGGGCGTCCCCCAGGGCTCAATTCTTGGCCCATTTTTGTTTCTTATTTATATTAATGACTTGCCATACCTCATAAAGGATAATCATGATATAGTGTTGTTTGCAGACGACACTTCACTCTTATTTAAACTGAAACGTCAGCAGCTGGTTACTGACAATGTAAATAGCGCCCTCGCTAAGGTAGTTAACTGGTTTAATGTTACCTACTTCTTAACGAGAAAAAAACTATGTAAATGTATTAAGTTTACGATACCTCATGTTAGACAAGTAGAAACTAGTGTTCTTTTAAAGGGTGAAGAGTTGAAACCCGAAAACTCCACAGTATTCTTAGGCATAACTTTGGATGCCAAGCTTCAATGGGGCCCCCATATAGATAAATTGTCAAAAAAACTAAGCTCTGCAGCACACGCCGTTAGAAAAATTCGTAATTTAACTGATTTAGAGACAGCGCGATTAGTTTACTTTAGTTATTTTCATAGTGTGATGTCGTACGGTATTCTTTTGTGGGGAAATGCCGCCGACATTCAAACAGTTTTTGTTTTACAAAAAAGGGCAATTCGTTCAATTTATAAATTAAGTCCCAGACACTCCCTCAGAGACAAATTTAAAGAGATTAATATAATGACTGTGCCTTCTCAGTACATTTATGAAAATCTTTTATATGCACATAAAAATATTAATCTGTTTAAAAAATACAGTGATATCCATAACAAAAATACTAGGAATAAACACAAATTTGTTGTTCCCACTACCAGGCTCAAGAAAATAGGTGGCTCGTTTAATTGTCAATGTATACGTTTTTATAATAAACTTCCTAGCCACATTCAAGAACTAAGCCTTAATAAATTTAAAACTTTTATAAAGCGGAAATTATGCCAGAAAGCCTATTATACTGTCAAGGACTATATTGAGGACAAGAAGGCTTGGGATTGAGCTGCTCCAATAAGTTTACACAGACATAATTGATGTGTAATTTGCTATTTTTACTTTTTTTTTCTTTTAATCTTTTTTTTTTCTATATACGTACCTTTTTATCTAAACAATGACATGTATATATTTACTGTATAAAGTATAATATTGTTTTAATTTTTGTGAATGTGAGGACTATGTGGGTCATTGCATTTTTTTTTTCTTCTTTTAATGATGATAGTCTGGCTGTTTGAGTACTTTACGCGGCCTCCCCAAATGTCCTTTCTTTTGTATTGTTCGTCGGATCGTTGAGCTCCTTAGTTCTGAGTTGAGCTGCACGATGATTGACAAATGCGTGCACTGACTGGACAGGTCCACTCAAATCCGTGTGGTTCTTTCCTCAAAAGACCATTTCAGACACCAGTCTACATAGTCCTCATATGATATGACCAAGATTATTTTCATATTTTATTTACACTTTGACATTGATGCACTTTATATATGCAATGACATTTACTTTGTAAAGGATTATACTATTTTAATTATTGTGAATGTGAAGACATTGTGGATTTGTTGTTTTTTTAATGCATTTTTTTTTTAAATTATTAGTTTTAATCATGGTCTGGCAGTTTGAGTAATTTATGCGGCCTACCCAAATGTCCTTTCTTTGGTAATGTTCGTCGAATCGTTTAGCTCCTTTAGTTCTGTGTTGAGCTGCATGACAACTGACAAATGCGTGCACTGACTGGACAGGTCCACTCATTCTGTGTGGTTCTTTCCTCGAAAGACCATTTCAGATATCAATCCACATGGTCTTCACATGACCTGACCAAGATTATGTCTGGACTTTAAAAGAGACAGTGACCTCTGAGTTTGTTTCGGCGTTTCTTCTCAGAGTAGTCAGATAGGAAATGCCGATCTCACCTAGTTTTTAAAATATGATTGACGTGTAAAAGTGTTTGTACAAACCTATTTACAGAAATAAAATCATTTATCATTTATCATAACTTTACACCCTGTTCCTCATATCTCCACAAACGTTTAATTTACGATTGAATAATTTTGAAAAACCGAGACATAGTTACTAATAACTTTGAATAAAAAAAGAATAACCTAATTACTACTAATTCGGTAATTCTTTGTTAAAAAACAAACGTTATTTATTCAAAGCTGAGAAAATTATTGTTGTTTTTTTCGTTTAGACATCTACACACTGAAATAATTCGAAAAACAAGTTCAGTTGTTGGCCACCAATCTAAATTATGAATATCTTGATGCTTCCACCTTCATCTTTAAATCCAAAATTTTTTTTGCTAACTAAAGAATATAATTGATTCCAATTATGCTGATTAGTTCAAGATTGGAATCCAAAGAATAGCAGCGGCGCTACATTGTTACATTTGATTGAATTAAATAAATTTTGATAAAACCATAGCCAATGAATTATTCAGCCGTCTGAACAATTTGGAAATTATTTTACAAATTGTTAAAGCATTTAGTAATTAGTTGGACATCAATCAACGTGGATTAAAGATTTTATCGATGTTCAATGCCATCGAGACAGTTTAGATTAATAACAAAAAGTATTAAGTGTTTCCCTTGAAATTAATGTCATTGGGCATTCGATACCTGTCAAATCATGTTGTATAACGTGTTGCCGAATTCTAAAATAAGTGTTAATAGAAATTCAAAAGTGACACCAGTTAGCTTTCAACCGCCTAAACGAAATAATTTTGTTACAAAAAAAACTGTTTCATCTGTAGTGGCAATAAAATATCAAATATGTGCCGCATTAGTGTTCGCTATCAACAGATTGTACCTCCTGAAACCCAACCGTTTTATTCTACTTCTAAGTTACGTCCACACGATTTTTATGCCGATTTTTGTCTGGTACATTATGTTCAATGCTGATGATTTGTCTGCCACTTACTTTGTATTTAAGTACACGTGTTGCATTGAGTATATTTTGCTTATAACCATTACTTTGTTCGCGAGCAAGAATAAGTTGATCAATCTGTTCCGTGATCTCGACAAGTTTGATGAGCTGTTGAACATCAGTAAAGACTTGAACGTCATCGATTCTGGATATACAAGTATCTACTGGCTCTCTGGATGTTTTATCTACAGCTTGTGTGAATACATCTGCTGCTATTTCTATCTCTCTTTCTTCATCGACAGAACTGTTTACTGCTTCTATATCATGATGTTAGCGCATGACTGTGAACAAATCCTATTCTTCGTTCTTCTTAAAACTATTTACACCAGACTTTGCATAGTTAAAGCCCATGTTTTGAAGGTGTTTTCTGAGGAGAACACAACGAACAATTATAGAAGGAAGTTGAATAAAGTTGAAGCGCTGGCGAACAATGCGCAGCTTGATATTAGTTCTTTGCACCGGGTCTACGATTTGCTTCACAAGTGTGCCGAACAACTCAATTCTATTATGACTATGCCGGTAAGTTTCACGAAGAAATTATTTGCCAATTGAAGTCAGAAATGCACCTTGTAAAAAATTCAAGGATTTTTAAACATATTTACATTGCATGGGTGTAGCACTATTTCACTTTGAACCATACTATAAATTTAATATAAAATCAAAGTGTAGGCACATTCACTAGGTAATTTATAAATTACCTAGTTACATATGCTTTCGACACTCCCACAAATTCAGCACACCATTCTAGACCCATAAATTTTTTGACGGTCATTAAAACCAAATCTGCTGTTCCATAGAAATGCAATACCACGCGGTCACAATGTAAGAAACTGTTTTTATATTTTTACTAACCCAAAAATAAACGCATGTGAATTCAAAATGTACTGAATCCATGGTAACAGGATGTCTCTACCACTTTGATTATTATTGTTATATTTTTAAACAGTTAATATGTGTCCGTAAAGTTATGTGTCCAATGTCACTTTGCAGATGTTGGTAATACTATTGACAGCGGGTTTATCAACGACGATGCTTCTGAAAATGATGGTCAAGGTGATACAAACAGTCACAGTTAGCAATACAGTAAGTAAGATTAAAAAACTGTGATTCTTAAAACCATTCTACTCAAGTTTTAGTAAAAGGATGGAAATAAAATCCCAATTCTGGAAGAACAGACCACAACAACCATATCTACTTCACGCTTAAACTAGCTTAAACAAGAACAACGAACTATACAGATATATAGCGTCAATGTTTTGCTCGCAAATCCGCCAAGGGACTGCCGACAAGCAATTTTTAGGTTAAGTACAATTCCAGTGAGGTATCATCAGCGTTTCAAAATAAAAGAGATCGAGCGGTGTAGGCGTGTGACCTTTTAACACTATCTGGGTCAGCAGAAGGCTTGGCAACTCTGCTATTATATAATACTGTAGGTGTACCACGTTATATTTGTATGCTGTTGCCGATTCCGTGTGTTCGTATCATGTGGTTGTAAATATAAATCTCATGGTTCTGTGAAAGGTATACTTATTAATATAACGATAACGACAAAATATACTTGTTACCTTATTACAGGATTCTCTCTTTATAATCGGTCCCTCAGTACTGAGAATTGTAACCTATAGCAATATTTTTCTTTTGTCAAAGTAACGCGCTGAATGTCTCGGTCCTAGAACTATCCAGTGTCTTCCTGAAAAGAAAGTCCCAATTTCAGTATAACGGATAAATGATAAATAAATGATTTGTTTCTGTTAATAGGTTTATACAAACGCTTTACACGTTAATCATGTTTTGAAAACTAGATGAGGTCGGCGTTTACTATCTGACTACTCTGAGAAGTAGTACTACTACTCTGGTCATAGTCACTTTGTAAGTCCGGACATAATCTTGGTCAGATAACTAAATTCGAGATTGATACACGTTACTTAGCACGTGCTTCGGCTAAGAAATGTTCCCGTCTCTTTCTTGCACTTGTAGTTTCACATTTGTGACTTATGCGACAGTTACAGAAATAGTGCTAAGCCAAAGTACGTGCGAAGTAACACTTAATACTTTGGGCATAAGATACAAATTATGTTACAGTTTGGAAAATCGACGATATTATACCTGTTCGGTCGCGGTATGAAGTATACTGGTCTGGTGGTGGTTCCTTGCTACTACTCCAGGGTGACATCCACGCAGGTTGCTGCTATCCGGACTTGTCTGCACGATGCAGTGAATTCTTTTCCTTTGAGTAAGTGTGAGCATACTTTAAAACGGATCTTAAAAAAATCATTTGAATATGACTTAGGTCCAACGTCCACGTGTTACAACGTGTTATAATCTCAAATCACCGATGAGGATTTTGATTTTAAAAGCACTAGTATATCAATGGCGATCCGTACACGACGTGACTAACCAACGCTGTCTTATCTAGTTTGTGATTGATTGTTTCGTCTTGGTACAGACCGCCATTGCAAAAATGCATTATATACTTACGAAGATCAGGCACAGGCTTAAGGCTTAAGGCTTAGAAGCAAGCAGATGTGTAAACTGGATGTAAAAAGTGCACATCAAGCCATACATTGGTTCGTGAGAAAAGCCTATATCCACTGCACAGAACGGTGGTAGGCTGACTTACGACGAACTGCAACCGAAAGTTGTGACTCGGCAGAAAACTTTGTCTCGTCAAGTAAATATTATCATATTTCATTATCTCTGCTTTACTCGAGATTTTTGGATCCGAGAAAATAAATTATTATAGAATTGATGCCTGTAAAAGGCCTAATTAACCTAGATCTTCCGCCAAACCTGTTCAAATCTTTCCACGTAAAATACGAAAAGTCTTTGCAAAATACTTTCACGAATAAATGAAGTTATTTCTTTTCAGATAAAATCGAGCGACGTAAGGTGAAAGCCTTCTTCCAGCTGACTCGAGAGAATGAATTCACTTACGCGCTAGGGGGGGTGATTAGACTCAATATGTCTTTTCCCCTTAGCTATATGAGCTTATGTACTACGTATCTTGTTATATCTATACAGTTCTCTAAGTTTTTCGACTAAGGAATTTCAGATATAAGTTTTAAGGTTTAAAATTGTGTGGTCTTCTAGTGTTACCAAAAGAAGAATAAACATTCTTGTTTTTAACATAGAAATTTCTTAACATAGAAACTATGAATAATAATATCATTAGATAAAAAAAAACCTTTATTTTTATAAAAGGGACACACCATAACAATTGAAAAGAGCACAGTTGGTAATTTGTCTGAACTAGGTTGAACCTGTGTTTCAGGCTAAAAATCTCACAATAACTTAATAAAATAAATTAACAGTTAGTTTAAAGTAAAAACTAAATTAATACTTAGGTAAAGTAAAATAGCATGTTGGTGGATCTATTTGCAGACAACAAGTAGATCTTCTGTGTGTGCATAATCCATTGATTATGCACACACAGAAGCCATTTAGAACAATTGGTTAGTAAATATTTAAGTATTACTTGTTTACAGCTATAGTTATTTAATCTATAGATACTTAGTTTTCTATTTAGTTTATTGCACAGAAATGGGCCTAAGAATGTTAAAACTCTTTCTACAAATACATGTTTCGAGGTTGCATTAGATAAGCATACTATGTCATTCCGTCTCTTGATAATATTGGTAGCATTGTAGGTAAGTATAGTGTGCTGTTTTAATACTAAGTGCATAATGAAAAGCTGGCGAACCGTCAGTACCTTACAGGATTTATATAACAGATCTGTAAGAAAGAAAAAGGGATGGAAGTTTGCTACCTTTAAAATAGCTCTCTGAGCTCTTTCAAGAGGAAGCAAATTAGTTTTTGGCGCGCCACCCCAAGAAGTGATACAGTATTGAATTTTTATAATAGATTGACATAGGGCCAAATAAACTTGTGCTATTTATTAATTTTGGATCTGCAACTGTTCGCATTTTTTTAAAACGTATATAAGTGTGCGCACTCTATTTGCTAGGATTTCAATATGTTTTTTAAAAGAGAGTGACACACTCTGATAAAAAACATATTGAAAGCCATTATTACCCCCAGGTATTTCATGTTGCTCTTTTTAGGATAAAAGGACTTATACATAACACATGTTGACTGTACGATTTCCACATTGATGGGCACATAAATGGGTTAATTTTGTTTGTAACTACTTATATTCTGAAATCATGCATATACACTGTTGGGACACAGACCTCCTCTCTGTGAGTGGGAGTGGACCGTAATCCACCACGCGGGCCCAGTGCGGGTTGGTCGTTTTGTTGGTTCTAGGTCATGCCCGTTTCAGAGCCAGTTCATCAATGTTTTGAGAGCACTGGTGGTGGAAATAAATAAACACAAAGTAAAGCGCCTGCCTGGGTTCGTAAGTCGGGACCGTTACCAATGTTAATGTACAAATTTATTTAAGAGAATTATCATTTCTCCAATGTAGTAACGATGTATTTATGAAATCAATAAAATGAGATTTTGAAAACTATGTTTCAACTAAAACAAACCTATGTTTAATTTTATCATCTGTACTAATAATAAAACTGAGAGTTTGATTGTTTGTTTGAACGCGCTAATCTCTGGAACTACCAATCGAATTCGAAAAATTATTTTTGCATTTGATCGCCCAATTCTTGAGAAACGTTATAGGCTATTTAACATCACGCTATGACACTCAGGAGTCATGTAAAAAGAAAAAGCAAGAAAGAACGCTAAGCGAAAACAAAGTAATAGCACGGGCAAGCGATGCGATGCGATGTGACGGGGTCGGGGGAACAAGAAATTTCACGCGGACGAAGTCGCGGTCAGAAGCTAGTCTAACAATAAAAACCGGTCAAGTGCGAGTTGAACTCGCGTGGAGAGGGTTCCGTACGATGATGTTACCCACCAAAATATTTCATGTAAAGTAGGTTGTCAAGACTTACAAAACGTTTTCATTGTTAAAAAGTTCCTAATTCCAAGCCCTTCATTCCACAAAGACTTACTCTCCAAACCTTACATCTTGGTCAAAATGTACGGCTTGGCCGTTTAGTCGCACACTCACTCACTCCTATGGGCTAACGGTAAGAAACTCATTCACTGGTCTTTGATGTCGTGTCATGCAACAGTTAAATAGAATGACCAAGTCAAACATTTTGACCAAGATGTAAGGTTAGTAGAGTTAGGGGCTTGCATAAGCATAATCAGCCAACTTTCCCACTGCTGTGACACAGGCCTCCTCTCTGAGAGAGGGAGTGGGCCGTAATCCACCACGCGGACCCAGTGTGGGTTAGTTAGGGCAGGTAATGGGCTTGCCTGTATATTTAATCTGATCACTTTTTAGCTGTGAGAAATATTGGCGACCTACTTTACATTACATGTTTTAGTAGAATAACATTTCGTTTTGTAGGGTGTTCTATTCCTTTTTATTATAGCGGTATTATTGTACCGATATTACACAGACATGTTAAAATCCCCTAACACAGTCGGGTAAAAAAGGTTTCTTGCACGTCCGCAGTTACTTCATAAAGTTAAGAAAAAGAGCACGCTTTTATCACTCACAAAAAATTATAAAATAATTAAATTGACTCGTCTAAGCCCCTATACTCGTATTGCTTGGACTCGTCAAAGCGATATGAGCCCAAATTCAAGCAGCCTTACAAATACGTGGGACACTCAGAAAGGTTTGCGAAAATAAAATTAATGTTCTTTATGTAAATATTATTTTATTAAATCTTTTCAAAGTACTCTCCACTAGCCTCTATACAAAGTTTCATATGTCTGAATCAGTTTTCGAAACACGGCGTTGATTCGTTTTGAAACATTAAAACCGTCGTCTGCACTTCGTTTCTGGATCGTATTAATAAATCCGAGACTCATCACCTGTAATGATGTCGTAAACACCAGACGAGCCTACTTGAAATTTGTTTATCATATCACGGCACCCGGGCCTGCTTCTGAGGATCGGTGAAGTTGTGCGGCACCCAACGTGAAACTATCCTCATCACGCTAAGATGCAAGTGTAGAATTTCGTGACGGCTCCCCGATCCAACCTGCAGCATGTGCTGAATTTCTTGATACGTAACTCGCCTATTGTGTTGGATTAAAATTTTCACTGCTAGCACGTTTTCTTCCGTAACAGCCGTCAAAGTGCGACCACTTCTTTCTTCATCCCCCAAAGTTAGTCGACCGCATTTGAATTCGTTATGCTAACGATACACGGTTGCCTTAGAAGGGCCTTCATCCATGAATGCCATATGAAGTCTATCGTACGATTCTTAAGACCAGGGTCTATAACCAGTGCGTCCTTCCCGTAATGACGTACGGAGCCGAAATGTGGACAATCACCATAGGCCTGATCCACAGTTTCAAGGTTGCTCAGCGTGCGATGGAGAGAGCAATGCTCGGGGTTTCTCTGGTGGAGACTCGTAGAATTCGCAACGAAGTCATTCGTCAGAGAACTAAAGTCACCGACAATGCGCGTGGATCGATGACTTGAAGAAGGTGGCTGGCAGCGGATGGATGCAGACTGCTCAGGACTGGGATGGTTGGCGCTCTTTGGGGGAGCCTTATTTTCAACAGTGGACGGCAATTGAATACAAGATTTGTTTTTAAATGGTAATTTCTTCATTTCGGTAATTTCTTCTTCGTTTGCGATGCCAGACTAAGAATACGAAATATTCTTGCACGTTGGAGTGGCAGTACTCATGACACACGTATATTTAATGAAAGCTTAATAAAGCAAAGCTTTATTTAAGCTTCCATTAAATATGAAACCCTTCTTAACGAAGATTCGCAGTTAAAGTCAAAGACTTACTTGTTTAAATATTGCCAAATGTTTTAGAGGTTCTGGTGAAATAATTGGAAGAGGAAGTGTGTGTAGGTGGCGTTTTATGAAAAATACTTCGATCATGATCATTTTAATAATTCATTTAGGTGGATGAACTGACGAATAAGTTACTTACTTTGATTAAAAAGACAGCAATAGAAGCCTTAAAGACCTGTCTAAAGAAAAAAAACACAAAATGTACCTACATAGTAATAGTAGGTATTTACTCCAAAAAACACAGTACAGTGTAGTAGAAGTACTAGTAGGCTCGGAATAAAGTCGCGTAATGGGTGTATATAACGCTGTTTTTCGAGTTTTCGCGGAACACCGCATGATTTCCGCTATAAACGGTTTACGCATTCCTTTAACAACGTAATTACTCACATAACATGGCAAAAGAAACAATAAAAATTTCAATTTCCCTCTTAATTTTAATCTCACCCCGACTTTTCATACCTGCTCCTCCAACTATCAAATATCCTCTGACATAAAACTCTTCTTGGCAACTCAAGAAATTCTACTAAACGTACCACTTGAAAGCCCAAGGTGAAGTACGTGAAAAGCGTCGGTTATCTCGACAATTAGGCTGACACATCCCCTTCGGGAGTCATTCTCATGTAACAAGAAATAACTTGAAATAAGGTTCTTGTTCTTTTGTACTTCGCAGATTATCTAGTTAGGGTTCCATACCCAAAGGGTGCCAACGGGACCCAATTACTAAGGCTTCGCTGTCAGTCCGTCTATCTGTATGTCACAGGGCTGTATCTATGAACCGTAATAGGTAGACACTTGAAGTTTCCATATTGTGTTTACTACTATCATTATGCATGTCTGCAAATAAAGTAAAAAGTTAAAGGGCGTTGTTTGTTAGGCGTTTTTTTACTAAAGTTTAAAAAAATAAATGTAGTGTTATATACTGTTCGATGGTGCAGCCTTCGTGTTAGAGTCTAACTCGCACTTGATCGCTTTTTTTTACTCTCTTGTTCTCTTGTTTTCTTTAATATTTTTGTTGCTTAAGGACCGATGTTTCAATCCTCATATAAACAACCAGATAGCTTTTATTCCATAGATAGCAAGATTCTTAGTTTTACAATGGTCTGATAGTAGTTAACGGTCGAATAAAGTCTCTAACGGAGGAATAAAGTTATTTACTTCTTTGAGAGCCAGTTAGGGTTTTATTCCTCCGTTATGTTTGACGTTTTAGGTTATATTTTACTGTTTCATTCGTTTTGTGTTTATGGTGGAGTTTCTTGCCCCATCTTCTCCATACGAAACTACCTTTTGGAAGTGGTGCCTGGAATCAGTTCTATTTTTTATGTAAAAGTTGACGTTCAAAAGTGTTTTTCTATGGGCCTATTTGAAATAAATGCTTTGAGTTTGACTTTGGTAATGTGACATTGGTCCAGTAATTTGTTAAGATGAATGTGTTTCAAACAATTGACGACTTAGCATTCGAAGAAGAACATGAAATCGTTAATTATTTAAACCCACCTGAGAGAGTAAAACCGAGTTTTACGAGAATGGCCTGATAAATTCAACACATGGGACGAAAATGAATTTTGGAGAATATTTTGCTTTAAAAAAGATACTATAGCGTACTTACTTTAATTGTTTGAGAAAAAACTAAACAGGATACAGAAAGATAAGTAATCTTTGTTAAGAACTATTAAGAGGCACCCCATCTTTACCTACAATAATGAAATTAGCATAACCTACATTATGGTTCCAGGAATAGTTGTGTGTGCCACCGATGTAAAAACTACTACTCATCCTGCGATTCTATACATCTTGCGGCATTTTATATGTAACAATTGGAGATTTACACGTTTTGTTGCTATTCTCGTCTAACACGTTGAGTACCGTATCTGTGCATCTCGCTTGCACATAGACAGTGTGAAGTTCGCTAGCATAGACCACAGATTGCTATTCTCTTGTTAATAAACGATTGAAAAATTTAAAATATTTATTCGCCTGATGAACAGCCATTTTATACTCTAGATAGCTATTCGACGACTTAACTGAGTATTGAAAAGTCGACCCTAAATTGTTGTATTGTATTGTGTGACAAGTAAGAGACACTATATTTTTGTTTAGTATTATTTATGGGAAATCGGAGACCGGAAGCGGGGTTTCTGCCAATCCTTGGATTCTGTCTACCCTAGAGGTTTTGATGAGCGAGTGAGTTCAGTTCAATGAGAATAGGAGGATAACGCTGTACCTGTTGTTGATGATGGATGAATTGGCGTGGACACTGACAGTCGGGCTAGATTACAAATTGAAGGTTGCTCAGCGCTCCATGAAAGGAAAGAAGCGCGCGACGGGGGAATTGATGTTTCTTTTTTTATTATTATTTTTGGGGTTCCATACCTCAAAAGGAAAACAACAGAACCCTTACAGGATCACTTCGTTGTCCGTCTGTCTGTCCGTACAAAAAAAAAGCGTACTACAAGCAGCTAAAATCTCTGGTGGCAATTTCCATATTTAGAGAAAAAGTTGCATTCTTCAAATTCAACATAAACACAAAATCAAAGATTCTAAAACTTTATGGAAATTGATAAAACACCTTATTTCCTAAGAAATAAATTGATGACCTCCCTTGCTTCACAGTACTAAACCAAATAAATAATCACTTTTTGAGTGTTCCTGGCAACCCCATTTGCAATACATCAACGCACTTACTTTGAGTCTCATCGTTATGGCGATGATAGCTTCGCATTCACGTCACAACCAGTAAGTGCTGATCAAATTATGCGTTACTTCCACCAGCTAAAATCTAACGCTGAAGGCTGTGATAAGGTGACCCTGAATATGCTTTTGCTTACACTCCCACATACCCTAAAAGCCATTACTGACATTGTGAACAGCTCTATTGATTCTGCAACATTTCCTTACATCTAAAAAATCGCATTCGTTAGGCCATTGCCTAAAAAACTAATCCGGCTGACCTAAAAGACCATAGTATTTTGCCTTGCCTATCCAAAATTGATGAAAAGGCTGTATGCCAGCAGCTTAAATTATCTAGAAGACAAACTCATTCTACCTGAGCTACAGTAAGGCCTTCGTAAACGACGTGGCACTTCTACGGCACTTTTGGACGTGACAGATAACATTCTGACAGCACAAGATGAAGGCCTAAGTACACTTTTCATTCTACTTGATTTTTCGCGAGCTTTTGACTGCATCTAAATAGATTTATTTCTTTATAAAGCTAAACTAATATGGCTTTGATAAAAAAATACGATACACTGGTTACAAAGCTATCTCACCAACCATCAGCAGCGTGTGAAAATATGTTTAAGCAATGGCTCTTCACTTGCTTCGTCACTCACGTCCGTTTCTAGGGTAGTCCCGCAAGGCACAATACTTGGCCCTATTATCTTAATTTTGTATTGTGCGGATACTATAAATTCTCTAAAGCGGTGTAGGTACAACATTTATGCTGATGACGTACAAGTTTATATCTCTTTTAAGGCAAGTGACTATGACAGCGCGTTAAAGGACCTTAACGATTATATTGACGGGATAGAATGTTGGGCTGAAAACAATGGTTTGGTACTTAACCCTACTAAAACTAAGTATATTCTATTTGGAAACAATAACCACATTAGTGCAGTGCCAGCAACACTCAACTTTACCGTGATAGGTGGATCAGTCTGTCGAGTCATTGAGGCACGTAATCTGCTCACAGCTCTTGGTTTGCCAAGATAATACCTAAAAGATAGAAAAGTTAAAGTACAAATAAACGGCATAAACTCATAAGGGTCTGAAATTACAATGGGTGTTCCTCAAGGTTCAATTACTATATACATATTAGAGGTACATGGTTTAAGGTTGATAATTTGGTATTAAATTGAAAAAATATCAAATGCATTCGATTTAAATTACCTAATAGTAGAAGTTGCGAATGTGACATCATATTGAATGGAGAAAACCTAGAATTTATTAATCAGACAGTTTTCCTAGGAAACACGCTGGACGGGAAGTTTGAATTGGGACCTCATATAACATCTCATAATACATATATCTTTTATGGGGTACTGTGTTCAATGTTACAACAAAATACCTTGTGATATATTGCAATTAAATGAATGAAAATTTGAAACTCTTGTTAAATTTACGCTTTGTCAACAAGCATATTATAAATTAAAGGATCCTGGTCCTGCTTCATAGGACAATATAAAGGCTAGACAAAATCAAACTGGTAGCTCCTTTAATTGTATAAGTTTTCATTACAATTTCATTAATTTGATAATTTTTTTTTACATTTATTCCATAATTACTTTAATCACACAAAATTATTACTTGTAAAAAAATATGGAAATCATTTAGTTTTACAATATTTGTAAATATCTGAGCACCATGTCTCTATTGCATAATTTATTTAAGTCATTGTTTCCATTTCATTATTTTTACCTATTGTGGCATAGTCATTTTATTCTAGGTGCATCTAGGTGCGTCTTCACATATAATTAAATAACTAATGTATAAACACAAAACATTTTAAAAGAGTAACGGTGCAGTTTCTTACTCCTTGTTCTCCATGCGAAACTACCTTTCGGAAGGGGCAACTAGAATCAATTCTATTTTTTGTTGTTGTAAATGTTGACATTAAAAAGTGCCACTTATGTCCCTATTTGAAATAAATGATTTGACTTTGACTTCTTGACTTGCCGCGGCAACCACATATTGTGTCACATGATTATGTAAATAATAGTTAGTATCGCATAATAATGAACATATTAAAACAAAAAACTTAATTTGTTAATAAATTCTTCGCTCACTGTTAGTAATGTAGTAGTAAGTAAGTAATGCTATATATAACAGTAGTTAAAATTAGGTTTCAAAGCAGCAAATTTCTGGGTTCACTCGACTATAAGAATTACATTATAATTTTTCGTGTTAATATGACTTATACGATTCAATTATTTTTTATTAGAACTTTGCATAATCAGCCTATGTTCCCACTGCTGTTATACTGGCCTCCTCTCTGTGAGAGGGAGCTCCACCAGGTTCGTAGATGACATATGTCTTCGATTTTTTTGTATTGTTTTGGTTCTAAGACATGCCGTTTTCCTCACGATGTTTTCCTTCACTGTTTCGAGAGAAGTGGCAATGAAATAATTTACGCAAAATAAGCGCCTGTCTGGGTTCGAACCTACGACCGACTCGTAAGTCGCGGCCGTTGCCACTGTTCCAGCACTGCTCTCTATACATTTGATGAAATTGCTTTAATTGAAACAATTTTGATAAAACGATAGCGACTGAATTATTCAGCCGTCTGAACAATTTGGAAAGTATTTTACAAATTGTTGAAGGATCTAGTAATTTGTTTAACATCAATCAAAGTGGAGTAATTTTATGGATGTTCAATGTCATCGAGGCAGTTTAGAATAATCACAAAATGATATTATGTTAATTTTGAAATTGATGTCATTAGCCATGGCCGATTCCTGTCAAATCATATTGTTTAACGTTTTGCCGAATTCTAAAATAAGTGCTAATAGAAATACAAAAGTTAACGGGTGTCGAAATAATTTTGTTAAAAAAAACTGTTTCATCTGTCCTGGCAATAAAATACGTGCCGCATTAGTGTTCGCTATCAACACATTGTACCTCCTGAAACCCAACAGTTTTATTCTACTCAAGCATAAGTTACGTCCACACAGTTTTTATGCCGATTTTAGTCTGGTACACTATGTTCAATGCCGATGAATTGTCTGCCACTTAATTCGTCTTTAAGTACAGGTATTGCATTGAGTATGTTTTGCTTATAACAATTACTTTGTTTGCGAGTAAGAATAAGTTGACCAATCTGTGTCGTGATCTCGACAAGTTTGATGAGCTGTTGAACATCAGTAAAGACTTGAACGTCATAGATTCTGGATATACAAGTATCTTCTGGCTCTCTGGATGTTTTAACTACAGCTTGTGTGAATACATCGGCTGATACTTTTATCTTTCTGTCTTCATCGACAGAACTGTTTACTGCTTCTATTTCATGATGTTAGCGCACAACTGTGAACAAATCCTATTCTTCGTTCTTCTTTTAAGTATTTACACCAGACTTCGAATAATTAAAGCCCATGTTTTGAAGATGTTTTGTGCGGAGAACAGAACGAACAATTATAGAAGGAAGTTGAACAAAGTTCAAGCGCTGGCGAACAATGCGCAGCTTGATATTAGTTCTTTGCACCGGGTTTACGATTTGCTTCACAAGTGTGCCGAACAACTCAATCCAATTATGAATTTTCCGGTAAGTTTCACGAAGAAATTATCTGCAAATTGAAGATTGAAATACATCTTTTATAATTTTCAAGGATTTTTAAAACATATTTACATTGGTGGAGCACTATTGAATCATACTATAAAATCAAATTTTAGGTACAAAAACAAGGTAATTTATAGTGGCATAAGCATATGAAAACACGCATATGGCAAGCAAGATATTATAATAAACAGGGATAGCAGGGACATCGACGTGCAAACTGTAACCACCAATTCAGCACACGATTCTGGACCCCATTTTTTTGGGTGGGAAATCTTCATATGACTTCCGGGAGAAGTCATTTGATGATTTTCATGGGGTATATATTTTTCGACGGTCATCAGAAATGAATCTGCTGTTCCATAGAATAGTGTACATGCATGTTTCGTTTGCAACTCCAAAAAGGGATGCAGTGCTAAATGTGGTTGCAAAAGAGTCGGACTGTTTTGTTCTCTGGCATGTACACATTGTCAAGGCCGGTCGTGCTCTAATATTGAATCAGCAACAGTGGAGGATCCGTTTGATTCTAACGAGGCGACATGCGATACATCGCTATTAACGCAGTTTACATGCACTCAGGATGAAGATGAAGAAGAAGAAGAAGAACAAGACGAACAAGAACAAGAAGATCAAGAAGAAGAACAAGAAGTAGAATTTGAAAGTAACGACTCGGACGATTAAATTTCACAATTTATTTTTTTAACTTAAATTGCTTTTATCTTTTCAATCTCTGCTAGTATCCATTATTTTGCAATAGTTTCAAATTAAACAGGATCAGAACTAACCCGTGGAATAGGCCTACTGGGGAAACCACGTAATAAAAAAACGCGCTAAGTACACTACCTCCTAAGTGGCGTGGAAACGTGTGCATATTATGACGATTACAACTTTTACAACTTTTTGAAATCGTTATATCTCAAAAACGTTGGCTCGTAAGAAAAAGTATTGCTTCATTTTTTGTAGATAATTTTATGATCTACAATTTTTGTCTCAGGTATTTATGTGATAATATTTACCGTTTTGCTGAAAATCGCGAAAAACAATTTTTTATGACCTTGAATAAAAAATAAATCCATACATGGGAAAGATGGGGAACTTTCAAATTTTTATTTTTAATTATATTTTTAACAATTACTGATTTTCAGCTTGGTGGGAATTAATGTAGCTTCGAATGTCTAAATTGACCGGATAAGTTACTTAGCACCTGCTTTGGCTTAAAAATGTTCCAGTCTCTGTCTTGCACTTATAGTTTCACAGTTGTGACTTAGGCGACAGTGTCAGAAATAGTGCTAAGCCAAATTACGTGCGAAGTAACATTTAATAATATGGGCTGCAAATTGTTCTGTTATATTATGGAAAATCGACGATAGCATTCCTGTTCGGTGACGGTATGAAGTACTCTGGTCTGGTGGTGGTTCCTTGCTACTACTCCAGGGTGACATCCCCGCAGGTTGCTGCTATTCGGACTTGTCTGCACGATGCTGTGAATTCTTTTCCTGTGAGTGAGTGTGAGCATACTTTAAAACGCATAAAAAAAACAATTGAGCTTGATTAAGCCCATCGTCAACGACAATACTCAAACGTAACGTGTTACAATCTCAAATCACCGATGAGTTTCTAGATTTTCAAAACACTAGTTTTTCAATGGTGATCTGTACACGACGCGACTAACCAATGCTGTCTTATCTAGTTTCTGATTGGCTGTTTCGTCTTGGTACAGACTGCCATTGAAAAACTCGATAATATACTTACAAAGATCAGGTACAGGCTTTTTATCCACTGCACACAACAGTGGTAGGCTGACATATGACGAACTGCATTGAAACTGCCCAACCAAAACTTGTGACTCGTCAGAATACTTTGTCTCGTCGAGTCTGCTATTTTCGAGATTTTTGGATCCAAGAAAATAAATTGTAACAGATTTTATGCCTGTAAAAGCCCTAATAAACCTAGATCTTCCTCCCAACCTGTTCAAAAGTACTTTCACAAATCAAAGAAGTTATTTCTTTTCAGATAAAATCGAGCGGCGTAAGGTGAAAGCCTTTTTCCAGCTGACTCGAGAGAATGAATTCACTTACGCGCTAGGAGGTGTGGTTAGACTCAATATGTCTTTTCCCCGTAGCTATATGAGCTTATCTACTACGTATTTTGTTATATCTATACAGTTCTCTAAGTTTTTCGACTAAGGAATTTCAGATGGAAATTTTAAGGTTTGAAAATTGTGTGGTTTTATTACAAATATGGATATGGAATGGTCTTCTAGTGTTACCAAAATCAGAATGTTTATAGAAACTATGAATAGTAATATGATTAGATAAATTTTTTTTTTTTAAATTTTGTTATATCTACATAGATTCTCACCTCCTCTTTGTGAGTGAAAGTGGACCGTAATCCATCACGCGGGCCCAGTGCGTGTTGGTCGATTGTTTGGTTCTAGAACATGTCGGTTTCAGATTCGATGTTTCAGAGCCAGTTCATGACCGTTTTGAGAGCAGTGGTGTTGAAAATAATTTTACACAAAGTAAAGCGAGTGCCTAGGGTTCGTAAGTCGGGCCCGTTAATATACACATTTATATAAAGAAATTTATCATTTCTCCAAAGTGTTAGTATTTTAGTAAACTATAAACGATACACAATTATACCTGGTGAATTGAAAACATTTTAGATAAACGCATTTATTTTGTTAACTACCACCTTCTTGTTCGAATCATGTAACGGTCGGCTGGCAACGCGTGATTGTGCGTTGGGTTATAGGAATGAAACGGCCGCCGGCCGTGCGCAGCTCAGTTGTTCCTGTGACGCCGAAGGGGTCTTACCTAATACCATAAAGTCATAATTTATCACTCCGTGTAGAAATATTGCTATTCGTTAAAGCAAGGTCAAGTCAGTTGTTTTTTTTTTTAAATATTTAAATACCCGATTGGGTTTTTAGCATTCTTAAACTACTTAAAATAACCAGCCATGTAACATACTTAAACCTAAGGTGAAACTAAATTAAGTAGAAATGTAGTTTTTAGTTTTTTAAACGAATTTAAATTTTACCATATCAATACAATACAATTTCCAATGTCATTTCTGGTGTTACTGATGTCCTTCGGAATAAAGTGTTTCCAATAAATACTACTACTTTTTTTTTTTTTTTAACGTTGCCCCACACTAGGAATTACTCCTGTATCGTGGGTGCGTCCACAAACATGAAAACTCACATACACAAGACACCCAGACCCGGAACAACTATTTGTAGGTCATACAAATATTTGTTCCGTGCGGGAATCGAACCCGCGACACGCAGCTCAGCAGCCGATCGCTCAACCACTGCGCCAATCGTGCCGTTAACTTTACATTAACTAAAGCTACCCCTCCCGACCCTTGCTCGCGCCAGCCCGCGCCGCTGAGCCTGTAGCTTTAAATTCGTCCCTAAATCACTCAAATCCTGATCCAGCTAGTCCCTTGCTGCCCTCTTCCAGCGACGCCCTAAGCCGAGGTTCGTACCCCACAGGGGGTGCCCTTAGCGTTGTCGCTTAGTTTAAAGTTAGTCCATAAGTTTAAGTCCTGGCTGGAGGCCTTAATTTATTAGGGCAACCACAGGCAAGTCCGTCTAAGCAGACGACAACCTCATAGGTTGACCTGCGAGATGCCATTCCCAAAAAATAAAAATTACCTAAACCTAATTTGTAGTTCAGTGCTTACAACTACGTAATTTTATCATCTGTACTAATAATAAAACTGAGAGTTTGATTGTTTGTTTGATCGCGCTCATCTCTGTAACTACCAATCAAATTAGTTTTTTGCATTTGATAGCCCAACTCTTGAGAAAGGTTATAGGCTATTTAACATCACGCTATGACTCTCAGGAGCCGCGTAAAAAGAAAAAAAGCAAGAAAGAACGCTAAGCGAAAACAAAGTAATAGCGACGGGCAAGCGATGCGATGCGAGGGGATCGGGGCAACATGAAATTTCACGCGGACGAAGTCGCGGGCAGAAGCTAGTCTAAGAATAAAAAATAACACACAACATAGGATCAATAAAACGTTATCATCATTTAACGTGAAATTACATACTCGTACCTACAATACCATACATTGATAACTAAAAGAACTTGGTTCCAATTAGCTCGAACGTCAGCCGTCGCATGTTTGACTCAAATATTTAGTTAGTCTGAGCTCGTTTTTAAAACGAAAGCATCATTAAGGACCCTGTTGACTGTTATGAAGGGTCGAATAGCCCTACAAATTGTATGAAACACGTTCCCTCTTGATTAACTTTCACAAGTACCCGCACTTGGAATGCTAATAAAATAAAATTGCCTACCATCGATACCGTTCGAACTGTAAAATAAAGCTAAAAATGTTTTAAATCAATACAATTTAAAGACCTAACCGCTTTTGTCATGGTTATAACCAATCGGTTATCGAAACCGATTCTCTCTCTCATCACGTTCGATTTTCGAGAATGTGACGTTGCGAATTTTCGATTTTCATCTACGAAAATTTCGTTAACCTGCGCCATAATCGTTGAAACTCGAGAGATTTCGGCTATAGCGAAGGAATGGCGGCGGCTTTGGAGGCAGGGGAAAAAATTAGTGAGATAACATTCAGCTTTATTGCCTACCGTCCGTCTCCGCCAAAATTCAGGGGTGACGTAAATGGCCCAAGAGACTTGCTTTTTTATCTTTTGGAGTGGGCAACTTGAACATTGAAGGGGTTTTCGGGCACAACAAAATATTATTTACTTAACCTTTTCATTTGGGTCGACGGCTCGGGCCGTATACAGAGCACTATATTACGAAATATGTATCAGAATAGAGGTATATTTTTGAAAAGTTTTATATCTATGTCTAATGTGAGAGCAAACAATTATTGAATTAAAATTTAAGATCACGCTACACGTTGTTAATTGTCTGAAAATGAAAGGCTTCTAGGATCTACCGACGTCATAACCATATTGTGCTAAAAATATGTATCTCATAGATGTAATTTAAATTTAGTTGGCAAACATTTATGTAATACTTGTTCCTAACAAAATTTTCCCCAAAATGTACCTATTTATTTTTAACTCTTAGCAAGTACTTAAACATTCAATCTATACTTAGTCGCTTTTTGTGTCTATCTGTGTAAACGCGATGATCTTCTAAACTTCGCAACGGATTTTGATGAGATAATCACCAAAATTTTGAGAATATTATGTGTGTAATACATTAATAGGAGGATTAAAATTACATATATTAAAAAAGAAGCCTCGATATTTTGTCAAGTCACAAATCCCGTGTGAAGCGGTCATAAGTTGTAAATAATTATATAGGATGGGGAGGACAACGACACGGTAATAATATCATACAGTATTGTAACTCGGCCGTATCTTTAAACTAAATGCCTACAGCCGCGCGGTACGTAAACATGCGATAGGGCTGCCCGCCTCCAGATTTTTAATTACATTTGCCTACTTTGTGTTTCGATTTAGTTTTGTGATTGTAAATATACTTTTCTACATAAACAAATAAAATACTTTGTGAATTTAATAGGAAGTGTTCAATAAAAATGCGTGTTGTTTTTTGATTGTTAGATTTAATTAAAAAACCATGTTTATGTTAGAATAACAAATCGGTCTTATAAATTTGCGACCGAAAAATATTTGCGCCTCGACTGAGACGTACGAAATGCTTTATTATTAAATTTTAAAGTATAAAAAAACCGCATTCTTATATAAAGCTTAATTAAAAATTGTTTTAGGAAACATGGACTCCAATCCTTACAAACAATGACACCTACATACTCAATTAAAATGCAAAAAACATCTGACGAGTTATTTTAATAACTTTTTATCTCAGCTAAAACTTATCCATTAAAAAGACACACTTTATGTACCTACCCACCAGTAAGTAAAATTATTTTATAGTATTACCTTTCAGAGTTTACAGGTAATCTAAAAAAAGTTATCTCTGGATGCGTTATTGACGGATTCATGCAACCATAAACAGCACAATATATCATACTCGTCATATTAAATATGTACTTGAACTTAGTTTTAGTGAAAAAATCGCGAGGTTATTGTTAAAAAAAGAACACACCGCCCGTTCGTCACTACGGCATCGGCACAGTCGAGACTGTCTGCATGCCGCGCGCGTGCCTTGAGCGAGGCGCGTAGGCATAGCTCGCGCTTCGTCCGTTTGTATGAAGTTGGAACACTGTATGATATTATTACCGTGACAACGACGTGCAACCTGTTTGTTGAAATGCTGTTCTATACATTTAATATTGACTGCGTACGTACGTATTGCACTTTTCAACGAAACAGCTGTTTTTATTATTGAAAAACCGAAAATAAAATACGGTAGAGGGTCTAGCTAAAATCATGTGCGTGATTCATGGCATTTCATGGTTACAATTTACCAACCATGATATTAATATAGGGTGTCAGTCACCCTGTATTAATATCATGGTTGGTAAAATATCAGCCTCATTACTACATTTAGCTGTTGCCCGCGACTTTACCTGCGATCCAGGACAAAAAGAAGCCTATGTCTTTACCCAGGTCATAGTCTATCTGTGTGACCAAATTTCATCCAAATCCGTTCATCCGTTTTGTCGTGAGAGCGTAACAAACAAATAAATAAACTTACTTCGGCATTTATAATAATAGTTAGGATTTTTAAAGTTGGGCAAGGGAGGTAACCTTTCCCCCCCAATGGGTTCCCGCATTGACAAGGCGGGGGGGCTCAGTAGCCGTGGTTTGGACCCCACGGTGAAGCTAAGAGGAACCCGAGGAGGGGCCGCTCGTCAGGGCTTTAGTAGACAAGCCGACGACGTAGCGGCCAAGGTTGCGGTGTTGTTGGGCGACATCGCAATCGTGGTGGGGCCGCGGCGGGAGAGGAGTGCCGGTATTGCGGTGCGCCGCTCACCCTACCTTCCGCGGCCTTAACGGGGTCGCCACCGTACGATGGCTGACGCGGTGGGGCCGCAGGGGAAGAGGAGTGACGGTATGTCGTTGGCCGCTCTCCCTATCCTCTGCGGCCGAAAAATGGTAGGCGACGGGGCCATTCATCAGACCCGTCGCAAGGGGCAAGGGGTTGGTCGTAGGCTGAGGGCGAACAACGCCCTCTTCCAGCCCCTCTAAATGGGTCCAGACGGACGGCGGACTCGGGGACGTCCACCGCCCCCCATACATCAGGACCCGAGGTGGCGGCGCGTTGTGTTCCACGCGCGCCCCTCTTAGACGTTGCGGGGGGAGTCTAACACCTCACTCCCCCCGCCCGAGACGGGGCCCGCGTAAGCGGGTCGGCACCAGCCGGGGTTGCGGAAGAATTATGTGTTCCCACGACCCCGGCGTAGGTGTGAGATGGAACACCGGGGTGGTTTTTAGTCAGTAAGAGTCTGACAGACCCCTCCGCCCGCCCCAGGGCGGAGGACATCCATGAGGATTTTCCACCCCGGGAACAAAAAAAAAAAAAAAAGGGAGGTAACCTTTAACATTTTCATGCGAGTGGAGCCACAGGCAAAGTAACTCTCAACAAATAAATCGAACCAAACTCATTCAACCTTCACCACGATTCACTGCATCTGCATAAGAATCAGATAAAGAGGAATTCAAATCTTTATGGCCATATAGAACGTTAAAGGATCGGCCACAAAGTTAGATTCAAGGACATTCAACCCTTTTGCTCATAAAAAGGTATCTAAACTCTGGAATAAAAACATTAGAAAGCTACGAGAGTTGTGTGCAGAAATAATTGGCTATGTAATTACTTTCATTCTAGCTTCTGCCTGTGGCTTTGCCTGAGTGGATGTCGGATTATCCTACAGGATCGTGCTACCGGGACAAAAATTAGCTTATTTCCTTCCCTAGGATGCCATCCATCGCATGTCCAAATTTCAAAGAAATACGTTGAGTGGTTTAGTTGTGAAAATTTAACATACAGACAGAGTTACTTTCGAATTTATAATATTAGAATGGACATAAAGTCTGGTACGATTTGAAATAGTGTGACTTTATCCTAAATGGAACTCATAGCTAAAACCAGGGAGTTAAAAACACCTTCACAAAGGTTACAGAATTATAGGAATTATACATTTGGAATTGATAACAGAATCAAAGTAACACTTATAAATGTGTGATTCAAGGCCACTTACAAAAGTGTCACAGTAATATATCTATAACCGATATATAAGTGTTAGCAGTGTTAGTAAGTGTAACAGGTAAACGCGACGTTGCCAAAATAGACTCCATCCCGACTGGATTGAGGCTATTTTGGCATGGCCGCGTCTGTCAGTCCGCCGCGCGTTGTTACGGTACAATTATACCTAAAACTGTTTATTTCTGTAACACTTATATGAGGTTACTGTAACATTATTGCATCTTTTACATTTATAAAGGTTTTTCTTTTAAAACAGTTTAGCAAAAACAGTGTTAAAAACACTTATTATGGTTATTGTTTGCGTCCCTGGCTAAAACTATTCAGAAAAGTGAACACAAATAGCAAAATGGGTAAGTAAGCTTGTATTTTGACAAATAATATTTACTCTAAGGTTTATTTAAACTAAAATCTCTTTTCAGCCAATACAGCATGACGTTGGTATTTTCTGAAGTATGGGTTCCGAAAGCCTATAGCTTATGACCATCATTATACCCTTGGGAACGATTTCTATATTGCCTGAATACGGCTCGTGTCTTGAGCAAACGATATATCTTAACCCAACAGTTGATCTCCCATAAGACCATGTTACTGTGAAATAATGGGCACATAATAACATTATACAGAAGTTCTATTGTAAAAATAACTTGATAAACAAAATGTGCAGGCGTATTTTTAAATATATATTATTAAAAAAAAAAAACGAATCTATCGTAATGTGTGATGATGCATGAGGGTGTGTGTGTGACGTTGATGCCGATTTTTGTTACATAATTACGACGCGAATGGCTGGACGGCTTGGGATTAAACTTAGTACAGTGCTATATTTTGTGACATGACTCAGGCATTTGATTATGTCCAATATGATATTTTATTAAAAAAAACTTTATGCGGACGGTATTAGGGGGAATGTTCTTGAACTTATAAAATCATAATTGCACGATAGAAAACAAATTACCGAAATAAGTAGACTGAACTCAAAAACCAAACATGAAGAGAACATTCAATCGGAGGAACGAACTGTTACCCATGGAGTTCCGCAAGGAAGTGTTTTAGGACCTCCACTTTTTACTCTTTATATTAATGACTTTCCAAAATCAATTGACCATCCTGTGACACTATTCGCGGACGACAGTACTATATCTATACCCTGTAAAAATAAAGACCTAAATAAATATGACATTAATAATACATTGACCAATTACTATACAATGGTTAGACAATAATAATTTAAAAATTAACTTAAGTAAGACAGTTATTATGAATTTTAGACAGCGTTTATTGACATTTTCCAATCTTGACTTAACATATAATAATATATCCATTGACACGGTTAAAACAACTAAGTTTCTGGGACTAATTATTAACTGACAATTAAATTGGAAGGTTCAGATAGATTCTCTGAGTAAGAGAATTAGTAGTAGTGGCTATGCATTGTACTTGCTGTCACGTAATGTTAATATGGAGGCGTTATTAACAGCTTACTACGGTCTGGCCGAATCCGTTCTCAGATATGGTGTTATCTTTTGAGGTAACTCGACTAATAGAGAAGTAGCATTTAAAGCACAGAAGAGATGTCTTAGAGCAAAGTTTCATTTGAAAACTACGGACAGCTGCAAAACCCTATTTAAAAATGTATAAAATTTTAGCATTGTCATCCTTGTAAATCCTTGAAAATCCTAAACTATTCCAGCGCAGAGCAGATCGATATCCCTGGAACAGGCGTGACCAAACCCGAGTATGTGTACCTCCCTGTAGGACTGCACTTATGCGTAAAAGTATTTTTCGAATGGCACCAATTGTTTACAGTAAGTTGCCAAAAAATTGGAAGGAGCTTAACTCTATACACTTGGAAAGTAAGCTGAGCACATATTTAGTAAAAAAGCATACTAAAGCATTAATGAGTTCCTAGAGGAAAGATTTGTATTGACATAGTAGTAGCTTATTTGAGTTGATTATTAATTGTTTGTGTTTGTTAATTTACGATGGAATAGTTTAATTAGTTTTTGGATCCTTTGATAACTTTTTGTTGACATGGTTATTGTTATTTTAAACTTATTACAATATTACTATTACTTTTTAATTACTTAATTTATTGTTATTTTATTATTTGAAAGAGAATGTTTTAAATTGTAACCGTTTCTTTACATTTGCATGTCACATCATGTGGCAAACATGTCTGTACCCAATAATGTTGTTACCATCTTGCATGCATGTATTTTCTTGTATGTATGACACATTTTTAAGCAAATAAATATTATCTTATCTTATCTTACACCATGCCCTAAAATAATACATTAATTTTAATTGTTGGGGTACAAACAAAAAAAAAGGTTAATTTGTCACGAAAACAAGATCATACAAAAATATGAATTGACTCGAATAATAAAGAAATTAAATTTAAAAGAAAACAGAAGATGACATACATGAAGAGGTTCCAGAAGATGTAAGTGAACCCGCAGGCTAGCACGAAAATAAAAGTAGTTAGTAGGTAGTAATACCTTTAACTAATCGAATGGATAAAAATTGCGGTTTGTCTGAATTCCGGCAACTATTACAAAATCTTTTTGTATAAATTTCAAGTATTCAATTAAAAACATCATAGTGTACGGCGTTTATTGTGGTCTGTTTCTATTCAATAATCGGAACGACGATGACAAGTTGAATATTCTTCCATTTTCTACTATTCAAACAGAACGATATTTATAAATGGCTTCCCTAGGTTTATGCGGAAGAGATAAAATTAATTTATTTCTAGTATTGAGCTAGAATAAGAGCAGCAAAATAATATTTTTGAAATTATGAGTGTTTTGCTTCCGTACGAACAAAAAAGGTATTCCTTTTTGTAAATAAAATATGTTGATGCTACAAATAAGTAAAAATGTCGTCGAGCATCAATATTATTTGTGAATAGTTATTTAACTATGTATTCTGTGATTAAAATTTTACTTTTTATGAAGAAAAATACTTCGAATAAGTACCTATACCTAGATTAAGAAAACCATTTTGTTTTTTTTCTTATTCCACCGTCGAAATTAAGATTTAATTTAATCCACAACACACCCACACTCACCGCTTCAGACAACAGTAACGATCACAAACACACCCCCACTGAATAATTTCTTATCGTCTAACTGATCCAGAAACTTCTCTCCGTCTGTTTTCGGCACGTCCGAACCTTCGTCTGGAATTATGTGAGCTATTATCATTAGTCGCAGATGACGATCCTTCCAACCTACGTCTTATCTTTTATACGGAAATCCTTTGTCTCATAATGGGTTTAGTGTCGGTTTCAAGAAAGGCATGAGGATAAAAATCTTAATCGTGTTAAGCCGCGTAGGTTCGCACTTTCGTATTCGATTTTCCTAAATTGAATCCGCATTTTGTTAAGTTAATAGAATTCTAATGTTTTTACGGAAACATTGTTTTTAAGGTTATTTTCCTTACAACAATTTCAACTTATCAACAAAGGACTTACCTACTTATTATCCCAATTTTCTTACATGAATCATTCAAAATCTCTTAAACCCAACCTAATCAAGATTCATTATAATTAAGACAACTGTTGATTGCTTTCAAAGAAACCTTACTGACCTGATTTCACGTAGTTTCCTCTAATTAAAAGTAAACATTTCCGATCTACTGAACCATTTCTTAAACAATCCAAGCTCTTTGATTGTAGGTATTCCAACCTTACTGGGTTCTAACCAAAGTGGTACCTTCATTTATGTCACCGTAATTGGCAATTAGTGCGGTCGATTCTGTTTATCAATGCAGGAGCCTGTTTAGTGAAACACCTCTGAGCTGAATACCAATGACGTTAAAAATTAATACAATTTTAATGATACTTAAGAGCAGATTGTTCACGATACGGATTGTATTTTGAAGATACAATTGGATAAAAAAAGAAGTAGAATTGGAGGAATTTTGTGTAATTTGACGATACTAGGTTGGGTTTAAAAAAATTCGAACACGTAATTTAGTCATTACGACATTCATTCATTAGGGGTCATTTTGGTATACCGACTTTTTAGAAAACCGTGAATATAGTAGCGAATCAAAGCAGCCTTAAATACACCAAAAAAATAAGTGGGCTATATTAATATTCTGACTTTCACTTATAGTCATGCCAGCCCATACACCAATTGTAGTCGAATAAATAACCCTAAAATATGTGGGCCGCTTTGCTCGATTTGAGATTCCAATCCTAGCCTCACTCACAAACTTCAACAAGGCTATTACTGTAGCCATATTGGCCATATTGACTATTTTTACGTACCTACTGCTACGTAAAAATATAACATTTAAGAACATCGCGTACTTCAAGAGACGGGCGGCCATTTCTCAGTGTAACTGGAAAAAATCTCTAAATGCGTCATAAATTCAGTTTGAATATATTAGGACAAAATTTTAACGGGCAGTTCGCGTGGCGACAATTCCCTGCGGTGGGACACTTGCAATAAAATATGCAGAAGGGGTTACAAGTAGTCGCTACATAGAATCTGTGCAGATGTCGCAAAGGGAGGTCCGTGGGAGTAGCCACCGTGAAACAGCGTAAGACCGCGTCCAGATTTGTGTTATCAGGATTGTATTTGTAAGACAAGAGTATGACCGGCAATTCTCTGGAGTAAATAGCTGAGGAGCAAACCAATTTTGTTAAGTAAAAGGTTTTGGTCCACTAATCTTTTTATTCTGCAGGGAAGATTTGGTTTGGGAACTTGGGAACTTTTGCTTGCTATGCCACTATAGACTTGTATGTTGATGTAGCTAAATCATACGTACCAATCACCCTTAAGATTTGTTATAAAGTCAAAGAAGATTTAGTATCCCAATGTCCTGAGTGAGGACTGGATAAAAGGTAAATAGCAAAATATTTTTAATGAAATATGCGGGAGTTTGAAGTAGTCGCTACATAGAATCTTTGCAGATGTCGCAAAGGGAGGTCCTCGGGAGTAGCCACCGTGAAACAGGGTAACACCGTGTCCAAATTTGTGTTATTAGGATTATATTAGTAAGACAAGAGGATGACTGGTAAATCCCTGGGGTTTTATGTTTTACTGACCTTTTTTTTCTGGATGAAGATATTTTGGTTGCCATGCCAATATAGACTTGTATGTTTATGTAGCTTAACCATGCGTACCAATAATCTTTAAGATTTTTTATGAAGCCAATGAAGATTTGGTTAGAAAAACTTCAGTGCAAGAAAAATTAAAGCAACTTAGACCATATGCCATTGAAACGACCCACACCTAGACACAGATTACGACAGCCCTAAGTATAATAATAAAAAGAGAAGACAAGACACAATCCCTACATTTCCGTTCTCAGCTTATGCATAAGAATAACAGAAACCCATAATAATAAAGACGATGTACACATTTGGAAAATGTAGACGCACCCTTGTTCACACATTTAAGCCGCACCACATGTACGTGTGGAGATTATGTATGTCCTATTTTTATTCAAATAGCATAGAAACTATGAATTGGATTGAGTGTGATGGCAGTTATGTCTACAGTGTGTTTTTTCTAACATGTCTTTTTGGTAATAACATAATAGTAACAAACAGGAGAATCGAGATTCTGATTTTGATTTTGAAACCTACTTTGCATAGAATCATGTTCTTAACTGCGCTGCTAATAACTTACTCCCCAGCAGCACAGCTTTCTTTAAAGTTAAGAAGAATTCTTCCAGTCCTAAATCCCAGTACCAGGGAGTGGTGAAGGGCGGGCATTTTGGGGGACAGACTTATATAATTGTGACGTTAAACGCTCATTCTGAACATCAATAGAATAATTGAATTCTGATTTTGAAAAAAAATGTGTTTAAATGGTTGATTTATTCCAAGCAGTGATTGAGAAAAATCATGGCTCTGTGTTCTTTCTTTCAATTGTTTTTAACATTATCGATTATTGCGAAAACCCGTGATATTGAAACCGTGTTTGTTTACCAAATAATATGTGAAGAAAACTACCAAACAGTGAAAGACCGTCGGTGTTTCTTTATTTACCAAACGATAATAATATGCGTGATTTTTTTGAAAAGGGTCGTTGGGCTTGCGAACATACAAGTGTTTTGTGAATAACGTTTGTTTTTTTTTTGGGTTTATTTTGAAGTGCTGTGAATAGTTATAATGAAATGCTTAGCTTACGTTTAGACCATGACTTTGCTTTTATTTGTTGGATTACAGACAAACAGTTAGTTTCGTTTGTCTGTCATCGTCCCACGAACTATAAGTTTAAAAAAAATCACAACAATGGGATAAGGAGAGGAAAAAGAAAATGAAACAAACAGATGATCAAACGCACTTAAATAATAATTGGAGTTTTAAAAGAAAGTTTTTTTTACTGTATATATTTATCTGTAAGTAACTATACATGTTAAAAAAGTGCATTAAAATTTTAGTTGAGTTTTACTACACATCAGTGTTAAAAAAATTGGCCTGTAGGTTTTCTCTAAGAAATATGAACCACATGATTAAAATTAATAATAAATGCTACAAAACCGAACCACCCAGTCGCAATCTAGTTCTAGGTATAAATAGCACCGATTAACTCATCCGGAAGCTAACATCCACTAAAATTGCTCTCCAAGTACATTTTGTAATTTTTTTAAATTACCTAGATTACAAATAGCAAATAACTTAACTGGCGATTACCTAAAAGAGAACAATAGCAATATAAGCACACTTCTGGCTCACCTCACGAGCATCGCCTGGCTCAAAGGAAAGTTGTAAATAAAGGATAATTAATGTCACACTCAAGCCATTGCTGTATTAATTACGATCCAGATCCATTTAATAATCCACTATTGCGTTTCATGTCATACGTATACTGTGGTGTTACCTACGATGTGAAAATAGCTTTAAATTGACGATTTAAATAATAATGTCTAACATAAACTTTAATGTAGAGTAAGTAGCATTAGAGTAGTTATTTTAGAGATGGAGGCGAAATAAATTGCAGTATTGGGTCCAGAATCAATTTGGAAGGTGCGAAAAACAGCTTGTTCCGATATTATATTAAAATATTTTTTAAGCGACGTAGTGCTTGTTGACAGAGAAAAAAGAGATTACCAACAACAAAATTACTTTAGGCCGGGCTCACTCGTACCTTGCAACTTTATAATTTACAAGCACTTCGCCCGCGACTTTTATTTCGAAAATAAAATAAAAGTAGCCTATGCTCATCAGACATAATTTTGGCTTCTGATGGTAAAACAATTTTTCAAATCGGTCCAGTAGTTTCGGAGCCTATTCAATACAAACAAATAATCAAATCTTTCCTCTTTATAATATTAGGATAGCTTTTAAAATAAAATTTCACGCATTGCCAACAGATGGCACTAAGAGTTGTTAACTTACTATTTAAATTACTTTACCAATAGTTTTCTACACCGATATTGAGGTGTGCGTCGTCTATAAGCTGTTATCGATCGATGTGGGTATCCTATTGAATTGTTCTGTAGGCACCCTAGTATATGCTTTAGGTAGCTCTTCCAAGAAGAACCAGATTGCTGAATGCTCATAATTCACAGGCCGAATCCAGTCTTTTCATTATTTCCTACCTCGGATCGACAACTATGATTGACTTATTCCAGAATTAGATTGATTCGTTAGGTAATCCATAATTTTGACTGAAAAAGATAGTTTCCAGTCTTGTTTAGGTAAATAGTATATACCACTTTTTATTGTTTTACATTGTGTATGTTACAAATCAATTTGAAAACTAAAACCATGCTGTATTCATCCCTTACAATTCATACGGGATTGTTATGCTAGTTTCCAAATTCTCAATTCAAACTTCAGTGAGAACATTAATTACCCTTAGATAAAAAATCATTTATCTAAGGGTAATGTTCTCACTGAAGTTCTCGCTGCGCTAGACTAGATACCGCGCTCTATACAAACAATAGCTCCGTGAATGTGGCAACTCATTATTGTAGTGTGTGTTAGACATCGCCACTTGATATTTGTCAGTTGAAATTGAGAACTAGAGTGCATGAAGAAATGTTACCAGCTGCTCAACTGTTACCCGAGTAAATGGAAAATTCTTTTATGCTGTGGTCTATTAGTTAACTAATAATAAATATAGCTCCGAAAATACTTAAAATTAAATTAAAAGCGAATCTATAAATATATTTGTGTATAGGTTAGGCGTAGGTTTATTTAGAAAAAAGGAAGGTATGTATATCAATGATGAGGCCTCATTTTTAATATTTTTATTTTCATACTACGATTTTGTTTTTGTCATTAACGATCTGGTTTCTTGGGGAAAGTTGTTCAGTTTCATGGGTAGAATCACCCCTTCAAATACTGTCAGCTTACATTTTTACACCTTATGTGTATAGATTACAAAGATAAACATAAGATAATTAATAGAACTAGGTTAGATAAATGAAATAGGATATTCAATAAAATAGAAAAATATTAAATTCACATTTTATAAAAATCTCTATCACGGGGAACTTGACTCTTGTATGCGCGGCAGCACTGAATGGCGTTTAGGGTTTTTTATGTTAAAATTTCGAAATTATACGATACTTACTATGGTATGGTAAATGATCCCAGTGTCCTTATTCCTTGTAGTATTAATTTACACAGTTTTACTACGCAAACTGGCATTTTACTTCGGATAATGCCCAAAATTTAATAAAACATTCGGCATGTGCACGTGACAGACAGCTTGCAGTGTGACTGGCTCGGGTACGCCAACTTAGGCGTGGAATTTGTTGCCACATTTGACAAGTACGCCGGCGGTATCTAGTCAAGTGCCGTGAGACCTATCATTTATCTAAGACATTACCATTATATTTGTGTGCTAGTACCTAACCTGCCTTTATATACTGCATTACGTTAACGAAACAAAATGTCAATATTTCCCTGTCATGATTGCAAAATATTATTATGATTTGTAGTAATTTTCATACTAAATATAAAAGTGAAAGAACGTGATTTGCCTGAAATGATATTTGTATCCGTGTAGGTTTAAAATTATCTTATCTCATTGGACAGTTACCGTAAAAGTTCTGTATTTTTAACGAGTTTGAATGTGTACAAGCACATAAATACAGAAATATTTGTACTGGAAAAGGTGTTCATTATTTTCATCCCAGCATAGCACAGAATCAATGAATCCGGCACAATACACTAGCAAATTGAACACCTTTGTCGCCGGCGAGCGCACAAAGGATATTCAGCAGACAGTGCGACGGAAAGAACTCATATGAGGGAAAAATTTGCTAATGACTGTCGCAGTTGTAGTTTATTTGAAACGGAACGTAAAAGGAGTTTTAGTAATATAGTTTTATTTGACAGATTGGTACGGGGAGAGGATGTAGTTCTAGGTAGTAAGGTACCTTCAGCTTTCAAATTGTTGTATTCTGATTATGTTCGGGTACACGAGAGACATGAAAGATTGCAGCGACTGAATTCCATAAGTGGATATTGAAATTTTCAATTTTAAATATTTATTCAAAAGGATATAACTGACGTTTATACCTAAAATTAGATGAGTATGCATTGTTTAGCTAGTTTAGATCATCTTAAGCTTGCAATTAATTTGCATAAACCTTATTCTTGAAGCAATGAAAATAGCAAGAAAACAGTCTTCCCATCAAGTGAGCGAGTTACACCAGATTTTTTCGCGAACGTAACAATTGTTTCAATGAGGCAGGTACGAGTATCCTAAGTCTCATACATATTCGTATTGATCATGCTTACACGCGCGAATATTTCACTAATGACACGTGCCGTTTGTAACATACAAAAGCTACCCTTTGTACTGATTTGATTTGTAGGGTTGTGCTGTAAAACAAGGAGGGTCGTGTTTGTTTTTCGATTTTTGGTACAATATAACAACAGTGAGAAGGTAGGTAGATAGTTGTCACGTGTATTATTATATACACTTATAATTTTGTATCCGCAATCAAATAATCATTCAGTACAATTTACACAGGCATATTTTTCAAGTAGGTAACATTAAAACGAGGAGCTGACAAAAACTTATACATAAACGTAACTGTCATTCCTACATCAGAAGCAAAAACCCGTGTATAACATTATACAAATGCGAGATATTCCTCATGTTTAAAACATGATGTGCTAAAAGATTCTATTATACAGGCTTCTCTTTTACTAGATTTTATGATTTTTGGAAAGAATCAAATACAAAATAGACAGACAGTTAACTGGAGCCTGTAAGAACAGTTTTCGGTGAACCTCAATAAAACGGCTTGGTTTTGAGTGTTCTGTCCTAACCCTTTCACGGCTCGCTTACGTTTATTCGAATCTAAAATGAATGTGTTGCAAATAGCTTTTTAACTGAAGTGTCTTGAATTATGAATTATTTACACAATTTTATTTTTTGAGTCTGTAGCCTGTTTGCATACGTTTTCCTAGTGCAGATACCAGTCTGCCACAAATTATTCGTCAGATGTTATAATCTACCAATTTTTAAAGCGCCTGGCCTATATGCAGTAGAAATTAAGTGTTTATTATTTATATAACTTACAAATGAAAATGCTAATTCGTAACGAGGCTGAAATCCCAGCAGCATAGTTGCGCAACACACTATGAATAACAATCCAAATATTTTTTAAGGATATTGCTAATCGTAAATAACGCAATGAATTTTGTTGAACTGTCAAAGTGAAACCCATTCCTACTGTTAGTGTGTTACGCAATTACGCCGCAGGTTGGCAACACTGGAAATACATTCAGGTATCGTCTCCCTTGGTAATTTTTTTCCAGCTGTGCGTTTAAATAGTAGTGTAATGTACCCAGCAGACTAAATGAATTATCTCATAAATAGCAATGCTAATCAGGGCGTCTGCTATCTAAGTTTGGGAACGAAGATACGGGCCCGTCCGCAAGTAGTCTGTCCGTCAAAGTAAGTGACAATTTTAATTTCCAAACGGAAAAATAAACATCGCGAGTAGGGACAACTGTCAAATCGTGTTGTCATTCATTCATAGTTCGGGTTCCGAACTAATCTCATCTCCGTAGGTGTTATGGAGTTGGAATCGCCCTTAACTTTGACCGAAACAACGGTTTTCGGGCTTAGGGAGTAGAGCCCCAGACACTTACTTTACTTTCACTCACAATATTTAGACTGAATTACCTCATATACCTTCCTGCTATAATAATGATCAACGTTTAGGTCAATAATTCAAGCGGCAACATCAACACATCAACAATGATGTCTGCAGCGTCATCATTATTTAAGACATCAATTACAAAGCCAACCAGAATTACTGACATCATGGCATATTATAGAAATACATACTTAGTGTAAGGCTTATATTCTCGAGTACGATTAGCAATTAGTGCTGTTACGTGAATTAATTCTGTTTTGCAGATAGTTAGGCTATCTCCAAATATATTAAAAAGCTACCTAACTGATTACCTCATTGATAAAGTTGTAGCAAGTTCGTCTACTCAGCATGGAGTTCAATCCCGGGTAGGGCAAAGCGTTACTGGAAAAAAGTGGAGTACTATTTACACCTCTGTGCAACATTTTGGGAATACAGACGTCAAGCGGTGTTTGTAGAAAAAAACCGGATGACCTATATATAACTCGTTGTTATCGTCAATCTGGTCAAATATTGAGACTCATCTAAGGCAAATTGGTAGTGTGGCCTCTCTCTTACGTATTATTTGATCTATTTATCTCATACAAGCACTTCGCCCGCGACTTCGTCCACGGGGACTTCGAAAAAAACAGTTGCCTATGTCATCAGACATAATTTATAAGTCGTCGCGAGAAATAAAAGTGTAAGTTATGTACATTCTTTCGAAAAAGTATCGGCAATGGATGATTGGTTTATGGTCCCAATTTTTTTTTTTTTTTGTTATTTTTTCTTTGTAAGATTTGCACAACTGTTTTCCATTTTGGCGCGGAGTTTGAGTTGCATCTGTTATTTAGATTTAATACAGGGATGTTTAAGTTGGATCGTATCTAGTGTGTATTGCGAATTTCATAATGGAAAAAAACATTGAACAAAGTCTTAAATTTTGCATCGCCAATGAAATTTCGTGTTTGGAGTCACTGAAAATGTTACAGAAGGCTTACGGTGAATTTATCAAAAACATGTACTTATGAGAGGTAAAAAGCGTTCAAAGGCGGTAAAGATGTGATACCTTCCAACTGAACCGCAACAGAAAAAACCACGCCAAAGTCGATCAAAATTCAAAGTCATGTTGACTGTTTTCCTTAATTATCGCGGTGTTGTGCACTCGGAATTCTTGCCGGAAGGTCAAACGATAAATAAAGAATATTATTTGAGCGCTATGCGGCGTCCAAGAAAGCAATTTCGACGCAAAAGGCCAGATTTGTGGAAAGAAAATTCTTGGATTTTGCATCACGATAATGCGCGTTTCATTCATTATGATAGCAGTTCATAATTCATCATCATAATCATTAAATCATTCTGAACGAATTTTTGACCAAAAACTCAAAAAATACCATCAAGCAAGCACCTTATTCATCAGATATGTATCCAGCCGACTTCTTTCTTTTTCTTAAACTCATATTACCACTTCGTGACACCCGTTTTCATTCGGTAGAAGACATAAAAGAGAATGCGCGGCGAGAATTGAACTCAATTCCGGAAAAAGTGTTAAAATAATTTTTTGATGATTAGATTATTCGTTGGCGTAAGTGTATCGTTTCTGTAGAAGCATACTTTAAAGGCGATAAAATAAATTTGGATGTTTAAATAACACTTTGTGTATTATTGGTCCCGGTACTTTCTTGACAGAATGGTAGGTACAGTAGCGCTCATTACAAAGGCAATTTCACAAAGCTTTTCTATACTACAGACAAGCACACACACTCACTTTGTCTGTAATTGATAGTAGTTCATAATTTCAACAAACTTAACCTATGGCGTGCTACCTTAGTCCTTACCGTGCTTGGGTAGGAGCGATTATGGCGAAGCCCTGATTTCGAATCTCACCTGCGCCTGCGGATTAAGCTTGATGTTAACTACAAATAATGTGTGTTTAAAGTTTTTGGTATGTTATTAGTAATACCTACAATTAACAATTTTTCTTTGTTTTAATAAAATTACTTGTAGTGGTGCCGTAATCATTCGATACTTGTCTCGTTCATCTTGTTTATTTAGATAATAAAAGTTTGTGGGTAGATACAATTCGTTACGACTATTCACCTAATTGAACGTTGTTGATTAGTGACGAATGTTTAAATTTGTTAATTAACAGTATTGAGGTTATCATTTTCAAAATGAAATTAAATAAAAATATTGAAGCGTTGGCAATAATATTACGCTGCGTAAAAGTGGACGTTAATGATGTGATAACACAAATGGACTAAGTGTGACTGTTATCATATAGATATTTCATATTTTACTAAATATAGATTATTATTTGTTTTAAATTTGTGAATGATGAGTAAAGTGTTATAAACATATATAGTACTGTGATAAATGATTTATTTTCTGTAAATAGGTTTGTAAAAATACTTTTACACGTCAAACTTATTTTAAAAACTAGATCAGATCGGCGTTTCCTTTCTGACTTCTCTGAGAAGAAAGGCCGAAACAAACTCAGAGGGCACAGTCTCTTTTGAAGTCCAGACATAATCTTGGTCAGGTCATGTGAAGACCATTGATGTCTGAAATGGTCTTTTGAGGAAAGAAACACACAGAATGAGTGTACCTGTCCAGTCAAGTCAGTGTGCTTAGAGATATCTAATAGTATTACATTCTTTTTTCTAGAGAAATACTATGAGTCTGTGGGTTAAGAGATATGAGGAAGAGGGAATCCTTGCTAGTCAAGCGCTTGTTTATGAAGTGGAAAGCTTATTTAAACAAGACTTTACATGGTGAATGAATATGCAACAAATGGTTTCATACCAACCGGATATTTTTCTGAATTATTCAACCCGTCATTAAAAACTATTCGCCGTGTACTCCACTTTATAAAGGTTGCATCACCGAAGCCTAGCAAACAATAACGTAATAAACAAGAACGTTAAACTTCCGGAATAGTTTATCCTGTATATTTTTTTAAAATGACGTTTAGTTTCAATCATCTTTTCTTAAAGAAAATGAATACTTAAGCTATCCTCAAAATATAATCTATATTAACTAACGCCAAATAAAATTTGAAATACTTAATGTAAACAAACTGCATTACATAACCACTTATTAAAATCACTTATTTAAAAAAAATATGATAGAAGCTTAATGTTTCTGTTGAAATAAATCTACTTATCAAATATTTTGAACATTTCACATGTCAAAATAAAACAAATTGCTACTTGCTACTTTACATTGCTAATTGTTCCTTGATATAGTAGGTTTTGCAGATCCAATTTGGCTGAAGAAGTTATTATAAATAATCGTATCGGTTTGTTATCCATACTGATGTAAAACATTATAACAAATAAAAATATATTTTTATTTTTGTTATCACTTGTAACGCTTTTTTAATTCTTAACCTTTTATTGCAATAACAAAAACAATAGAAAAGCAGCATTTTTTTTTGAATATTGTTATTATTGCAAACCAAAATAAAAAATGAGATCAGATCCTAAGCCGACTGTTTCTCAGTCCAACGCTTGGCGCCTACTGCTACCTGCTCATATTAGATTAATAAGTTCATTTCAAGGTCCATCAGGCAGCGCAATCATGAAATCCATCAAAACATTGATCGCGCCATACTTTTTACGCAATTGTCTTTTTTAACAAAATACCAGGCCTTTTTGGCTACATATTCCAAAAAAAATAACTATAAACTTAAGTTTTTGCTTATCTGTAAAATATTTAACTCTGTACGACAAAACCAGACTCTTTCAAGGCCTGTTCAAGAAATCTGTTACGAAATATGTAAAACGCGTTTCTGGTTGAACTCGGTACAGCGTAGCCGGCGATATAATATAATACCGGAGATATAATATAATACCGGAGATACTAAGGCGACTTTATTGAATTAAAAAACCTGCGATTTGTGTTAGGTACTGTTTCTATTCTGCGGGGTAAAGGGTTCGTGAATGGTTTCCGGACCTTCTAGTTTTGATTATCTAAGTTGAGGAAACAGAATACGTTACATGTGATAGTGCCGACTCGAATAACCTTTCGATAAACTGAATGTTTATTATACATAAAATGCTATGGCGCAAGATATAGGCATAATAGTTGTAGACCATTTTCTGTGATAGAACCACTTCGTACAATTGTCAAGTAATGACAGTTTCGATTTGAATTCATGGTTATTAGATGATGTTGACAGAGTTTAATTAATTAGTCAATTTGCTTACTAATTAATTTCCCTGAATTTACTTCGCCATTTTAAGTTACAGTTATTAAAGTAATAGCCGTTATTTAATTTAAGTTAAATATTTTATGTACATTTTTCACAGCAATTTTTTGCATTGTTATTGCGGTCCACAAAAAAAAGTTTCCTCTCACCCGAAATATAAAACCTCATCATTTTCTACCGTGCATAAGTTTAGGTGCTCCCAAATTCTAGACACATGCTACCGTACTTTTTATAGCTAATTTAAAAATGTCCAACTTATTAGATAAAATGTTTTGTGTAACCAAGTGTTTCGTTACAGCAGTTAGTTCATATTCTAGGCACGGGGGGAGCTAGGTATGCATTATTAGCCGGTTGGACTGCTTGCTTTATTTTATTATGCATGCCGTGTCTTGCGACGGGCTTTTGTCTCGTCTACCAACATGCGGTCTTTGTCAATTAATCTAGTTTTCATGTATAAGAAAATTACTGCTTTTTATGTTGTTAGATTAAATAAGAATGCATTTACTTGTTGAAAATTTTGTCACTCAGTCTTCACTCGTTGTGAAATACAACACAATTATGTTATGAACCCAGCTAGTGTTTGGTTGCATGTGTTTTCTTTGTAGCATTGCAAATAAAAAGCCCTTTATTTCCTATTTTTACAATGTTTAAAAGTAAAATACAATGTTTAAAATAAATGAAAAGGTATAGATATTGTGTAACAGGAATAAACCCCCTAAAGTTGTAGACCTCTTCCAATCATTGCCATGTTCAGCTTTTTCGTTAATGGCTCATCCCATCGTGCGTAGTCTGCCTTTGTAGCGTTTGCCCTAATGTTATTTCCATGTTGTAACTGTAAAAAAAATGATGTAGTTTCATAAATGGTATTTGTGCATAGACTTTTATGTCAGAGGAAATATCTTTATTTAGATTTAGAGATACCATAGCAGTTGAACGTGATGCTTCGAAGACCTCAGAATTCTTCAACAAATATGCTGTGGATGCCCATCGCGAGGGTATATAGGAATGAGAGATTGTACAGGACAAAATTTAAATTAAATAACAACTGCGGCGCGATACGGAACGCAAACATGAGGAACACAGGTAGAACGTAATCAAATCGGCCCGATCGGTAACAAAACACAGGTTCAACAATCGTGCTATGTACAGGGCTATGCGAATTAATGCAATAGTATGTGACAATGAACAACAAGAGCAGATATGGACTCTAAGTATAAAATAAAAGATCTAATCAACGTTCGGGAGACAGCAATCATGATTGAACGCGCAACGGGAAAGGAAGACAATCTGAAAGTCATAATGATGGTACATAATTGCGTTATTTTTTCCGCTTCCGCTTTTCAATAATTAGAATAAAGGCAAAAAAGAAGCTTTTAATTTCGTTTAAAACTCTACTAAAACTCCAATTATATACGGGGTGTCCCGTAAGTTAACGTCAGGCCGGAGTGGCGTGGGCACGCCACAATAGCGGCGGTAAGTCCCCTCTTTGAGGAGTAGTTGGAGAGGCGCCACGGCGTCCTCACCTTCCGCCTGACACAGGTCCTCACCGGACACGGTTGTTTCGGGAGGTTCCTGTTTCGCATAAGGCGGGAGGAAACGCCCGGGTGTCACCATTGTGTGGATCACCCGGAGGACACGGTGGAACATACGGTGGAGGTCTGCCCAGCTTGGGCGGAGCACCGCAGTGTCCTCGCGGAGGCGATCGGCGGCGGCGATCTCTCGCGTCCGGCCCTGGTCCAGGACATGGTATGGAGCGAGAGAGAATGCCGTCACCTCCTTCTGCGAAGCAGTAATGCTTGCGAAGGAGGAGGCGGAGCGTGTGAGGGAGAGAGCCTTGCGCCCTCACGCCCCCACTAGTCGCCGCAGGAGACGCCCTGGGCGTCGGGAGTCGCCTGCAGATTCGCGGCCACCGTAGGCGCGGGCTTGCGGACGGCGAGCAATGGGTAGCTCGCCGTCCGGTAAGGACTAGCCCCGGGTCGATGGCGCGTCGTGTTCCACGCGCGCTTCAAAGAGATATCAGCACAAATTGACGGGGTCCGATAGGGCCGACGCCTCAGGGTCGCGGGTGATTCGAAAAGAGATAACCGTGGCCCTGGCACAGAAAACTGAAAGAACACGGGTGGGTTTTAGTCAGTAAAAGTCTGACACACCCTCCCGCTCCGCCCAGAGCGGGAGAAGTCATTTGATGATTTCCCACCCAAAAAAAAAAAAAAAAGGCCGGAGTGGCGTTATAGTTCAGGTCATAATAGTTAACAGAAAAAAAATGTTGCAACAGGAGTTAAAAGTCCGTCACAGGAAGTGGATTTTCTCGTTTTTTTTAAGTGCCCGTAATTTTTAAAATACATAGCAAAGAACTTATTTTTTTTATTTTTCTGTTAATTATTATAACTTGACCTGTCACCCGATTTCGGTTTGACGTCAACTTATGAGACACACGGTAAATGAAAAAAGGCGGCCCCGCAAATTAAATAAACCTCAAACTTAGTACCTACCCAGTAACGAGTCTTGTAACTCGTAACCTCTAGACCAAAGTTAATAATGGTGGGTAATTTATAAAGTCTTTTAATCCTCGAGCACAGCATACCGTTTCCATTTAACCTATTTAAAAACTAGCTTAAGACGATTATTGTAAAAGAGGTTAAGTGGGCTACCATTTTCAGTCAGAACACGAGGGTACTTGTCTAGTGTGACAAAAGCGGCCAAGCCAAGCCTTTCAGCTGGTAGCTTGCAAAGAGTGTTCTTGAAGGTAATTATTTAGTTCAACGATTACATGACTACTACTATCTAACTATATGTGAGGTTTGTGAAATTTGGTGGTTGGTCTTTTTAAGGTTGATATCAGTTTTTGGTTATTTTTGGATATGTGAAAAAAATTCACGGCAGAAGTATTATTTAAAGAAGTTAAAAGGAACTTACAAACAATTTGCTATATATTAGTACAATGTTTTGAACAAGGTTCGTGTGTACATTGTATACCAGCAGATATATTCTATAGAAATCTCAGCGTGAAAACTTAGGTGAAGCGGCTTGAAATGAGTGGTATTTCCGCCTGATGCTAGGGATTGACATCATTGATTACATTAGTTATATTTATTTTTGTTTCTTCGACCCACGCCGTCGCATCGCATCAACTGCCCGCGCTATTTCTTCGTTTTCGCTCAGCGTTTTACCAGACTCTTTTATTTTTGCTCATCTCCTAGCGTAATGTTAGGAAGCCTATAGTCAAAAAAAATTGAGCTATCAAATGCAAAAAGAATTTTTCAAATCCGGTTGGAAGTTTCAGAGAATAGCGCGTTCAAACAAACAAACTTTGAAGTGTTTGTTTGTTTGAAGCTGAAGCTTTATTATTAGTTTATATTGAAATAGAAATAAGAGGAAGTTTTCACTCTCCATATATCACTTTGAAAATGTAAAATGGCTGCCTATAAACCTATAACATGCCGTAAAAGTAATTTATTGAGCAATTTTAGCCACAAAATATCGTAAAATCTAGCCACAGAGAACTATTGTAGAAAATATGCAAAATTATGAACGTAGATCACATACATTTTTAATGGTATGCGAATTATACCTACTGACAGTGAATATAACATAGAAAGGAATGTGTGCATGTATTCAAAAGCTTATTATTTTGTAAATAACAGAATCAGGCATTGACTATATAGTAACATACATAAATATCAAATAGGTACTTAATATTAAGTACCTATTTGATATTTTTGTGTTTTTTTTAAGATTGTTTTGCATTTAATTGACTCAATGCAACTTTTGCAGGCATTATTTTATTGATACATCATCAGTCTATAGAAGTTCACTGTTGGATCTAAGTCTCCCAAACTCTCAATTGCAAGACATTCATCCCGATCACAGATATTCGCATCCAGACTCCTCCTACTCGTATCATTGATGACCAAATAACATCTAATAATATCTACAGTATTTTCTCTGAGTTCCAGTACAAAGAAAAACATTGTATTTTACTTTATTATGTTAAGCTTGTGCACACAATGCAGCAGACACATACTTATAATCTGTTTTACCAGTATTACATAATGCATAAAAATCTCGACAGCTTTACAACACAATACTGTGAACAAGAGGACTGTGAACTATGGGTCCTTGTAATCATCTTAACATCTGTCGCGAATTCTTAAAAGTTTCAACCATATTTCACACCGCTTCCAGCCCTGGCTTCCGTGCAATGGCCAACCATCCTTTTATAAGCTCACAAAATAGGATTTCATACTATTAAATACAAAAATATTGTGGATGTAATAAATTGCCCAGTTTTGGTCATTTGGTTTCTCTTCAATTTATAAATCGTAAGTGATAGAAACTATGGATGGATTATGAAAAGAGGATATGGCTAGAACGCAGAGGAGAAGACAAATGATGTTCTGATGTCAAATAAATGAGAACGGTGAGGTGTAGCAGGCACTGCTTTTATGGCTTTATTGCTGAACTGGGCCTACTTGGCGCAGGCGAGAGGCACATATTCCTGCTACTTTAACACAACGCACTTTTTTACTTTTTATTTGATTTCTTTTTTCTATCTTTACCCGACTGTACTGTATGTATTTACAATTCTTTGTCACGCTCTGTAGCCTAAAAGCTTGATGGGTTTTAGCTTAAGAGGCGTCGTTAGATTCGAATTGATTGTGAGAGTGACACTCTCACCTCTACCTAGATCAAAATATCAAAAAAAAACACTACTTGAAATGTGGGCATAACTTTTGTTCGTGGTCTGCGACAAGCTCACACAAAACAAAGTTCAATGGTTAATAATGCTTGTTTTTCTCTTTTGAGTTACGCATGTCTTGCAGTCGGGTTTTTGTGGTGTTAAATAATTTACTTTTTGTTTATAATATGTTGGGTTGTGTGCCTTGTCTGTACTAAATAACTTTATTATCTTTCTTTCTTCTTACTTAAATATTGTCATCACCTTCATATTTGACATTTAATAGTATTATGTAGGTAGGTATCTGCCATGCTTCCACTCAAACGACAAACAACGCACACAATTTTGTTTCTTCAAAAACAAGATTAATTTCCCAAAAATAGCAGTTCTCAGCCGTAATCACCTAAAATAACTAAACCTAAACTAACCATTTTAGTTTTTCCATGGCCATCTGTACGTTTTTCCATCTGTGCGTCTGTAGGACCGTTAATCCGACTGTTTGTTAAGGATGTTGCTAATACATTGCTCCATATGTTCGAAAAATTTGTTTGCTCAACAACGTAAATAACCAAATGAATGTTGTTGAACTGTCAAAAAGAAGCCATTTCTACTGTTAGTGTGTTACGCAATACGCTGGAAATACATTCATATTCAGGTATCGTCTCCTTTGGTAATGTTTTTCCAGGTGTGGGTTGAAATAGTAGTGTTATGTACCCGCAGACTAAAAGAAATACCACGTAAAAAGTAATACCAATCAGGGAGTCTACCCACTAAGTCCGGCAAAGAAGATAAGCACCCGTCCGAAAGTAGTCGGTCGGGAAAAATTACATCGTGAGTAGTGACAACTGTCAAATCGTGTTGTCATTCATTCATTGTTCCGGTTACGAACTTATCTTAAATCCGTATGTGTAACTTTGGCCGAAACTACGGTTTTGGCTTAGGGAGTAGAGCCCCAGACACTTACTTACTTTACCTCTACTCAAATATTATGACTGAATTTCCTCTTATGAGTACCTGTAAAAAATATTATCAACATTTCGGCCAGTAATTTAATCTGCATCAACACACAAACAATGGCGTCTGCGGCGTCATCATTATCTAAGACGTCAATTACGAAGCCAACTCGTATTACTGACATCACGGCATATAACAGATACTAAGCGGAAGGCTTATATAACCTCTTACTAGTCGAGTAAAGTTAAAAATCACATTAAACTTCTAGAGTTAATGTGAACACAAAGCAGTGAATTCACGAAGTTACCTATCCAATTAGCACTACAAGTAAAAGACCTACAGCAAAGTAAGATCAAGACCTAGGACGATGAAATTCAGTTTATCTGACACTGTAATAAATGATTGTGCACTATAACAATAACTCTTCTCGCTGTTATTTTTCTTAAGTAATTGCTACCATGAAAGTCCAGAAAACTACCAGTATTGATTTGAGAGGAACCTAGAAACGCCAAAACATGTAAATTCTCTTTGAGAGTGAAATTATAAACGAGCGAGTTGTGCAACCGCACACTTATCTCCCGACCGTGGGAACAGTCGTGTGATGACGTCTTTATCGACACTATCTATCGTACTCTCGTCCGTTGTCGCTTGGAGGACATAAAACGTATCCATGTTTAATGGCTCGTTAACTATGAGTATGACTTATCTTTAACTGCTGAACTGTCGTCGTTTTTAGGGGCACTAGATACCAATTTCGATTCGTGTGTACCTGAAGTTTTTTTATCTGTTTATTCTGACAGGTATTTTAAAATAATCTGCATTATTAAGTAGGTACAATAAGTTCATTGCAAGTTAGCTTTAAGAGGCAACAAAATCATGAAATCGATAAAAACAGTGATCGCGCCATAACGTTTACGCAATTGTCTTATTCAATAAAATACCAAGATTTATGCATGTTTTTAAGCCAAAACATAAAATTTTATTCTATTCTATTTGTGTTTTTTTTAGCTACACCTTCCCAAAAAATAAAGTTTGATTTATCTGTGGAATAATTAACTCTGTACGACAAAACTGACTTCATATTCCTGCAAACAAACCCAGTCAACAGTTTCAAGGCCTTCTCATGAAATCTGATGTGAAATATGCAAAAAGCGTTTCTGGGTGCCCTCATTACGCGTACCTCGTTACCGGAGATACTAAGGTGACTTTATTGAATGAAGTTTCCTGCGACTTGTATTACTGTTCTATTCTGCGGGGTTAACGATTGTGAAGGGTTTCCGGACCTTCATGTTTTGATTATCTAAGTTGAGGAAACAGAATACGTTGTAGTTGATAATGTCGAATAACCTTTCGATAAACTGAAAGTTTATTATACATAAAATGCCATGACGCAAGATATAGGCTTAATAGTTGTAAAGACCCCGCCATACGAACATTTTCCGTGTTAGAACCACTTCGTACAATTGTCAAGTAATGACAGTTTCGATTTGAATTCATGGTTATTAGATTATGTTGACAGACTTTAAGTTATTGGTCAATTTGGTTACTAATTAACTTCCTTACTTTTAGTTCCGTACTTTTAGGAAAGTCATATACTTTTACAGTGTTTGTAAATATGTGAGCACAATGTACCTATCGCGTCATTCATTTATCTGCCTTTGCTATATTTTTAGTTCTTCTTACCACTTGTGGTATAGTATTTTTATTCTTGGTGCATCGTCTTCACATATAAAAATATAATTAATGTATACAAATATTGTAAAATATTTTAAAAGAGTAACGGTGGAGTTTCTTGCCACTTCTTCTCCATACGAAACTACTTTCAAAGTTCAAAAGTGCCATTTTATGGGCCTATTTGAAATAAATGCTTTGACTTTGACTTCCCTGAATTTACCTCGCCACTTCAAGTTACAGTTTCTAAAGTAGTTGCCGTCATTTAGTTTAAGTTAAACGTTTTATATACATTTTTCACACCGTAATTTGCATTGTTATTGCGGTCTACTGTAAAACCAGTTTCCTCTCACCCGAAATACTTCATCACTTTTTACCGTGCATATTAGTTTAGGTGCTCCCAAATTCCAGACACATGCTTCTCTGCTTAAAAGAGTCCAGCTTATTAGATAAAAAATGTTTTGTGTAACCAAGTGTTTCGTTTCAGCAGTTAGTTCATATTCTAGGCACAGGGGGAGCTAGGTATGCATTATTAGCTGGTTGGACTGCTTGCTTTATTTTATTATGCATGTCTTGCGCCGAGTTTTTGTATCGTCTACCAACATGCGGTCTTTGTAAATTAATCTTGTTTCATATAATAGAGAACAGAGATTACTGTTTTTTCTGCTGTTAGATTAAAAAAGCATGTATTCTATTGCTAAATAATATTCAATCACGGTCTTCACTCGTTCTGAAATACAAAACCATTATGTTATAAACACAGTTAGTATTAGCCTGCATGTGTTTTCTTTGTGCATTGTAAATAAAAAAAATTACAATAAATAAGTATAATTATGAAAGATATTGTGTCACAGGAATTAACCCTCCTAAAGATCCTCTTCCAAAGATTGACATGGTGGTTCAGCTATTTTGTTGATGCCTGATCCCATCGTGCGTAGTCTGCCTTTGTAGCGTTTGCCCTATGGGTCTTTCCATGTTGTAACCGTTTTGGTCCATATGTGGTCTTGGTCTTGTCATTGCGCACAGCTGGCTGACTTTAATGTCAGAGGAAATAACTTAATTTTCCTTGTGAGGGATACCATAGTACCGGTGCGTGATGGTTCGAAGTCCTAAGAGTTATTCAAAAAATATGCTGAGCATAGTCACCGTGTGGCCAATGGCTCGTCAGTCGGTATCTAGGTAATACAAAGAAAACATTGCTTCAACATATGTTTCAGGTTCAGTGACCAGCATTGAAATTTAACTATTACCAGAACTACTAACTTAGTCATTTATCCATACAGGTGGTTGACGATTCGTTCAGGTCTTGACAGCTGTACAGTGAATTTATTTCTATCAGAAATATTTTGCTGTAAATTTTCCATTGGATCATTTTCTACACTATCAGTTTTATTTGAAATGTCTTGATTATGATCAGGTTTCACTATTACGACTTTTTCATCTGATGAATCACAATCATGAGTAACAATAGGTTCTAAATGAGGATTTTGAGTCTCAACTACATTAGATTCTAATATTTGACTAGGATACAATTAATTGATTACAAAATGAGGATTCTCAACAGACTCAGATCCATGATCGGAATATAATGGACTGAATAAATTAGGATTCTGAGTTACAGATCTATTTCCAGAAATATTTTCTAGAAAAACTACATTTCCTGCTCAGTCTATGTTTAGCATTTAAAGTGATCACAATAACTTGACATGATTTATGGTTTAGACTTAGCATTATAAAATAAAAATAGTTTATTTGCACCTTAAAGTCAAATACATGGTTTACAATCGAAAATGGCCTGAGGTGAGTAAAGTTGTGTGTTAGAGTTGCAGCCTAAGCTAAGATAACTTAATATCTTGTAATAATAGGTATCAGCGCCCACCCTCGTTATCACTATCAGATGGTCATAAAATATTTACTATAATTAACAAGAATAAAATTTATATCTATGGGTTTAAGTTCTAATTAGTTATACTAAGTTGAGTTTGAGATTGTCTAAGAATTAGGGACATAAAGGTGCAGAAAAGGATTCAAATGAGCAAATAAACAAAAAAAAAAATAAGAGGTAAACGGTGCGTGCTGGAGAGTGAAGGGGTGTGTGCGAGTGTGTGTGAGTGTGTATGTGTGTGAGTGTGTATGTGGGTGTGTGTGAGTGTGATAGTCTGTGTATGTGTATTGTGTATTATAGTATTGTGCCAGAAGAATACTTAGACTGTAAGATTTTTTCGTACCTAACCACATTTGTTTTGGGGTGGCATTTTCCAAAGCAGTTGTAAGATTTATATTTTTTACATATACAGAAGTTCATACTGCTTCACTCCAGTAACGCTGATCTAAGCAAGAGTCACGAAGTATTGTTCGAGGCTTTTCACTAAGAGTCCGGTTTAAGCGTTCCGATACTCCTTTTTGTTGAGAAGATTAAGGACTATTAGTGTCCAATGAATGATGCCATTGGCGAAGAAAAAATCCTTCATCACTCTGTTACAGTATTAGGACCCATTATCTGTTCTAATTCGTTAAATTATTAACTTTGTTTAACTTTTACAAATGTTTTAAATTCAACAAGTTTTGAGTTAATCTCATTTTGTGACTAAGTCCATAAATAAAAAAGCTTTCCGAGTTAAGTCATCAGTTAATGTCAATTTATATTAAGAAATTTCCCATGAAAGAATAGGCATAGGACCACATAAATCTGAGTGTAATTTACATGTTGCTCTTTTCGATACAATGTTTGGAACTGTTTTAGTATTCTGTTTCCCCTCAATGCAAGGAACTTAAGGCTTTAGAGCTTTATCATCAAATAAAATTTTAACTGCAAGACCGTCACGAAATAACAACATACTTTTATAACTGAGATGTCATAATAGCTGATACCACAAATCAATATCATTTCGTGAAGCTGTGACAAATAAATATTCATACGATTCTGCATCAGTATCCTTAGTATACTTCAAAGTTTGCATTTTTTTTTTTTTTTTTGTGTATGGCATCTCGTAGTTGACCTTGAGAGGTCGTGACTACTTAACCGGACTATCCTGTGGCTGCCTTAAGCGGACTCAAAGCCTCCAGCCAGGGGCGTAAAACTACTTATATTATTAAGAGAACGCTCGCTAAGGGCACCCCCTGTGGGGTACGGACCTCGGCTTAGGGCGTCGCTGACGGGAGGACAGCAAGATGGGACAGGCTGGATCAAGTTTTGATTATTATTAATCGGGGAATTTAAAGCTACAGGCTCAGCTACGGCGCGGGCTGGCACTTCGTCGAGCAAGGGTCGGGGGGGACAATTACGTCGGGATCTTCGCGAGGAACCTCGGCGGCGAGGTCGGAATGTCGGTCTGTGTTTGTGCACTGTACTGGTGGCCCTACTGCTCTCCTGAATGAGAGTTATGTGGTCATCGGGATCGGTGAGGACATGCTTGGGACGGCGGACATGACTAATGGAGGAGGGAATATAACTAGCGGCTTTCACAACCAGAGGGTTGCGGTGATTCGCGGCGGTCTCGAAGAAACGCTTTGAAATGCGTTTCATGAACTGACGGATAGTGGGAATCCTGAGGTCTACGTGGAGGATTTCGTTGCGAACGTACCAGGGGGAGCCTGTTATCCTACGGAGGAACTTGTTCTGGAGGGTCTGCATTCTATTGAAGCGAACGGGGTTGGCGTGTGCGAAGACTGCACTGGCATAGGTCATGATCGGGCGGATGCACGCTGTGTAGATACGCATTTTGCACTTTAATGACAATTTGCTACGTGCATTGAGGACAAAGTGAAGTCTACCTAGAGCGAAGGCGGCGCGCGAACGAGCCGCCTTAATGTGCTCTGAAAACGAAAGGTGTTCGTCGAGAACTACACCAAGATATTTGGCTCGCTTCTCCCAAGGGATCGGCTTGCCGAACATGGTGATCGGTCGAGGGGAGCAGGGGTTGCGACGCGGCTTTGAGAAAAGAACCGCTTGACTTTTGTCGGGATTGACTTCGATTCGCCATTTCCTAAACCAAGCGCCAAGCTTGTTCACTTGGGTTTGGAGAATGCGAGCTATCGAATTTTCATCACGGCCGGTGTAGTAGATGGCCGTGTCGTCTGCGAACAGGGCCAACTGTGCCTTGCTGCACTTTGGCATGTCGCTGGTGAATAGCGTGACTCCTGCGCGAATAGGGTGGGGGGAGGATAGCGCTCCTTCGATGCGATAACGGAAGGTGCGATTCGACAAAAAGTCCCGTAAGATGAGCACGAGACGATCTGGCACACCGAGTTGGTACAGCTTATATAATAAGCCGTTGTGCCAGACTTTGTCGAACGCTTTCGCTATGTCGAAGAAAACAGCACCGGTCATCAAACCTCGTTGGAAACCGAAGTTGATGTGTTCGACTATACGGTGGACCTGTTGTACGCACGAGTGTTGGGTTCTAAAACCAAACTGTTCGTTGGGGATGAGGCCCTTTGTCTCGGCGTAGTCTCTGAGGCGCTTATAAATAAGCCTCTCATAGATTAATGCCGAGGACATTGAGCAGACTGATGGGGCGGTAACTACTAGGCTCTGACTTTGGCTTGCCGAGCTTCGGGATACCGATGACGGTGGCTTCTTTGAATGCCTGTGGGAAGATGTTGTTGCTCAGAGCACCATTGAAGATGGTGGTCAGTAGCATTATCAGGTGGGCAGGGAAAAGTTGGAATACCCTATTGGTGATTCCATCTGAGCCGGGGGCTTTACGAGCCTTAAGACCTTTGATGAGGTCGTGCACTTCGTCGGGCGTGACTGGGGGCAGTGGATACTCTGGGTCTTCGACGGGAGGGAGGGAGGCTCTATGTTCGACTTCAGCGTCGACCTCAGTGAGGTGAGCTTGGTCTACTGGTTGAGAGCTAGGCGAGCATTGGACTTCTAGACTGTCGGCTAGAAGCTCAGCCTTGTCGACATCATCGAATGCGATGGTCTTGTCGGGACGGATCAGGGGGGGCATGGAGACTATTTCTCCGGATCTGAGCTTCCTCTGGAGTTGCCAGAAGGCTAGGTGGGTGGGCTCTAGTTCGCTCAACATCTTGTCCCAGCCGGCGGTACGCAGCTCCTCTATGCGTGTTCTTACAGTACGCTGTAAGTAACGCATATGGGCTTTGTTCGCGTCGCAGGGGAAGTTGCTGTAGGCACGGACAGCCGCGTTCTTCTCATTCAACAGTTCGCGTACATCGTCCGGCAACTTCCAGCGACGGTCATCCGTCGCTGGAATTTCCCTTGAACAATCGTTCAGGACTGATTGTACGTGAGCTGTGAATGAGTCGATCGCGGCCGTCGTGTCAGCGATAGAGTCAAAATGATCGGGGATTGGGTCCAAGTGGGGGGACGTGGTGGATTTTAAGCGATCGCTTACTCTCCTCCAGTCCGTTACCACTTTGTTGGGAAGGGGTTGGGTGGAATCGGGCAGACCTATGCGGGGGACCAGTTTCATGACTACTGGACGGTGATCGGAAGCGAGCTCTTGTACCACTTCTATAGAGTCCAACCGTAGGTTGACGTTCTGTAGGAGCGCCACGTCGAGAACATCGGCTGTGTGATTGGGATCGGGGGGAAAATGAGTGGGAGTCATCGGCGCGATGACATCGAAATTCTGAGAGGAGGAGAGGTTGAACAAGTGTCTCCCTCTGGAAGAGGTCCTGGTGCTATTCCAGGAGGGATGTTTTGCGTTGAGATCACCCGCTATGATAACGGAGTCACTCAGGCTAAACAGTACAGAAAGATCTTCAGTAAGGAGTTGGAAGTTCTCCGAAGTATTAATGGGGGGGAGGTAGGCCGAAACTATGGTGATCGGTTGATGACCTGTCATGCCAAGCCGACAGCAAGACACTTCTAATCGTGAGAGTGTGGGAGGGTCTATGGGAATGCAGTATAGCTCCTTTTTGTAATAGATAAGGGTACCGCCATTATGGCAACGCGTCCTGTCATTGCGAACTGTACGATAGTTTGCAATTGACGGATTTCGGTAACTCGGTTTAAGGAACGTTTCCTGAACAAGGAGGATGTCGATGTGGTGGTCGCGGAGGAACTCGCTGATTTCAGCGCGTTGTCGCAGGATGCCATTGGCATTGAAATAACCTAACTTTAGGGATCGGGGTTTGGTTCGCGCGAGGATTCCTTTATCCATGATTAGGGTTGGGTTGGTTGTTATAGGACATCAGGGCTTGCGTAATGTCCGGGTACGCATTGTAGATGTTCTGAATCATGAAAATGTTGCCGGCATTTCTGGCGGCAACAATTTCACTTGCCATTTTCCTGGCACGAGGGGTAAGGAAGGCCGTGAATGTACTAGATATGACATTAAACGCGTCCATCGGGTTCTGACAGACCACCCGGGTGGTTGCGGGCGGAGCTGACGCGGCCGGAGCGGCTTTGTTTAGAGGCACAGGAATGCCTGGAGGCGCGTTGACGCGGATGCGGGGGTCCATAAGTGGAGAGATGGCCGCAGGAACGGGTCTAGGAGCTAAGGCTGGAAAAGCCTGCTGATGGTGGAAGTAGTTCCAGGGCGAGGGCCTCTGAGGACTGAGTCGCTCCTGATGCTGTGTGGTAGGCCACGCGTGGGCGTAGCGGGGGCTTTCCCTTTGCTGGCGGGCGTCTGCATGCTTCGTCAGTTTGGGAGATGATGTTTTGGGGGCCTTGGGGCACCCACGATAATTGGCCGGGTGGCCTGAGTCGCCGCATAGCACACAGCTAGGCGGCTCTGTGCACAAGGTGCGGTCCTTTGGACGACTGCAGTCAGCAGTGCCGTGATCGCCCAGGCACTTGACGCACCTGGGTTTCGCGTGGCAGTGCATCTGCGAATGCCCGTAAAGTTGGCAGCGGTGACACTGCCCTATGACACCGGTCTTAAAAGGCTTCTCGATCTGCAAGCCGGTGAGGTTGCAGACGGAACGGACGTTGAAGATAGGGTGGTGACCCTCAGTAGGAGGGCAGACGACGAGGACCATATCGAACGGTACCCTGCCTCGGGCGCGGTGCATGCGGTGGACTTCCGCAACGGGGACGTTTTGCGACAGAAGGTCGGCTTTTATATCTTCCGCGGGTATCTCCTTCGGGATCCTACGGATCACGACGCGGACTTGACGGTCTTCGGGGAGGGCGTAGGTGTGGAAGGACACACCTCTAAGACGGAGAGTCTTCGTGAGCTCTCTGTAGTCGTTTGACGTCGGGACGGTTACCTTAATACCCTGTTGGGTAGACTTCGCGCTGGTGTAGCCTATACACAGGTCGGTGCACCATTTGGACACGTCTGTCCACTTCCCCTTGTCCTGGATGTACACAGGGGGAGGGGGGGCGATTTTCTTTGCCGCAGAAGGCTGGGCAGCGGGCTTGGCAGCACTGTGGCTGAGGGAAGAGGTTGAGGCCGAGGCGGCCTGAGAGGGGGCGGTGGCGACTGGAGCCACGGGAGCGGAGGTGGCTTTGATAGCCGGCTTCTTTGTCCTTGTGTCAGGACTCGGTTTGAGGCTCCTCTTTTTAGAGCCGACCGTCTTAAAGACGCCTTCGTCGGAAGAGGGGGAGGAGCTCTGGTCGTCGCTCGAGATTACGTACGGCGAGGTCGGGCGAGGGGAAGGCTCGCTGGTGTCCATGTGGACAGCCGGCGGCGAGCAACCTGGAAGTTGCGACGGAGAGGGCTCGAGGGCATCGCTAAACGTAGCGATGTCCGAGCTGTCGGTGCCTACTGGGTCAGAGGGACCGGGGACGGACTGCTGCAGTGCAGCGAATTTAGCGCCATACTTGGCGAGGAAGTCGGGGTCCTTAAATAGGACCTCCTTGAAGAGCGCCACTATCAGGGCGTCCTCCATGGTCGGAGTGGGGGGAAAGCTTAAGGGAGGGAATGGTGGAAATTAAGTTTCCACTTAGAGCCTATTAACCCTATACCTAACTCCCCGGGTGGATTGGCCCGGGGATGAGTTCCCTCCCTGTCGGGTGCAGACAGGGAGGTGTGTACCTAATGGTGAGCCCTAAGCTTGTATACCCGTCGCCAGTCTTATTGTGCGAACGGGGCCCTGACCAGTCTAGCGCGAAGGGTGTAGACACACCCTAGAGACACTAGGTGAGTAGCTGGAAAGCAAAACTGTCACCAGAGCCGACTAGGAGATCCCCCAAGGCCGGTTATCTGGGACCCGTCCAACTAACTGCCTCGCCCTGAAGGGGTTCGGCGGGTGTGAATTGGGTCAACACCCCACTCGGCTTCGTTGACACCGTAAGGTTTCAACCGAGGACCACGAAACTGTGGTTTTACCCAGAAAGGGCCTAGTGAAGCTACTCACAAACGTCTGTTAGAGAAACGAGATTTGCCTTGAAAAAGGCACTTTTTTAATTGATTAAAAATAAAATCAATTTCTTGATTTTATTTTTTATCGGAGTAGTCGGGGCGACTACGATGACGTCACGTGGTCGCGACGAGTAGAAACAGGAAACACAACACTGGAGCGGGAGAGCGCACAAACACGTCCGTCCGCGGCGAGAGTCGAGCGTCGAGTCCTCGTCAAAGTTTGCACATGCTGATTGAGTTTATATACACCATTGATGTTACGAGATGAAAAAATAAAATTTCCATTAATTTTAATATTATGTTTTGTATATGCTTTTAATTCTTTCTCATCAACTACTAATTTATAACCGTTTTGAGTAGTTTTATTTACAGAGAGTAAATTAGCAGCAATATTTTGGCACGTGACCCACATTGGTAACGGTTTTTTTTTAAATTGTTACTAAGAGTCACCTCAACATTGCCAGATTAAAAACCATAAACAGTTGGATTATTAGATAAGGTCAGTCTATTCGCATGGACATATGCGCTGTACAACCAGAGTGTGCCAATCTATCAGAGCTCATAAAAATGTGAACAAATCAGCAGCCTAATTCTCTCCACGTTCCACGGTTGTAGGGAAAGCTGAACCATCGCATTATGTCGCCGAGCTAAAGCACATTATTACACGTATTTGATATAAGAAGACATTTACATAATTGAGTACACTGTCTTTTTGTCTACGACAATTTTTAACATAGGACTGTATGTATCGATTAAACAAAAGCGGCAATGGACGCAAAATTATAAAAATAAAGAACTGACCAACGTTCGACGGACAGCAATCACGATTGACCGCGCGGGAGACAATCTGAAAATGATTATAATGGTATATAATTGCGTTAAACGCTTTCATTTTGTCCGCTTGACAATCATTTGGAAAAAGGCAAAATTTTATATTATTACCAGAGAAAAATATAAAGCTTTTATTTTGTGTCAAGGTATATGTTTAATCCAGTTTAAAGCTACGGTCATGCGGTGCTGGTTTCGATGCCCAGGTCGAACAAAGTGTTATTGATATTTTTTGTTCTAAATTTTTCAGTAGCAGTCTGAGTTTGAACAACGTTGATGGCAATAAGCTCGCCCCTTTTATATGGGACTTAAACATAACTTGCGTAATGTGGGTGTACTTATAGGAACCTACTCCTCTGTCTAACCCTTCGGGGCTTACAGGAGTGATATTCGGTGAATACGCTCTTATAACTATAAAAAAATGGCGGCCCTGCAAATTAATTAAACTCCAAACTAGTACCTACCCACTAACGAGTCTTGTTACTCGTAACCCCTAAACCAAAGTTAATAATGGTGGGTAATTTAAAAATTCTTTTAATCCTCGAGCGCAGCGTTCCGTTTCCAGTTAACCTATTTAAAAACTAGCTTAAGACGTTTATTGTGAAAGAGGTTAAGTGGGCTACCATTCTCAGTCAGAACATGAGGGTCCTTGACTGGTGTGACAAAAGCGGCCAAGCCAAACCTTTCAGCTGGTCGCTTGCAAAGAGTGTTCTTGAAGGTAATTATTTAGTTCAACGAATACATAACTAACTCTATGTGAGGTTTGTGAAATTTGGTGGATGGTAATGAAGTTTAAAGGAACTAACTAAGAAAGTTGCTATTCGTGGACATTGGTGCCGATTCTCTTGTACACCGAACTAAACTATCACTAAAATTCCTTACTTTTTACTATGAAAATCTTGAAGCTATTCTGCGAAAAATAATCTCTAAATTTAAAAATAATTTTGACATAACTATAATCGAATTTGACAATCGCGAGTCCACGTGTTTTTTTTTTCTTTTAGTTTCGCAACGTCTTTGTTAGAGCCGGAGGCAGCCTGGGGCAGCCTCGACGTGTTTTCTAAGGAAGTTTTGACTTTTTGTGTGGAAAATATAAAATAAAAATATCTAAATGTAGAGATTTGGTGGTTTCGGGTCGTTTTGGTGCAAAGGGGGTCGAAATTTTCATTATTTTTGTGATAGGACACACGGTTTTCGAGATATGAGCAAAAAAGAAAAAGAAAGTTAAAGTACTGTTTTTGCACGTCTGAAGTCGAGGTGTTGGTGTGAATTTTATTCCACGCCACCTAATTTTATTCCACACCTTTTTAATCGCGATTAAAAATAGTCAGATTCATGTTCAGATTTAGTTAGACAATCAAATTTTTAGTTGAAAAACGTAAAATTCAGAATAGCAAAATTGCCATTTTCACTAAATTAATAACTTAGTGCAATCTTAGTGCTGTCAAACTAAAATATAGTTAAGTTGTGTCACTATAGTCAATTTCAGAATGGAAAATCGTCATTTGACAGAATTAAACCAAATTTTAGTGATTCTGATTTCAGTCTAGTTTAGAGGCATTTGTGACAAGAGAATCGGCACCATTGTATAGCAGCCGATCTAATCTGCAAAAATCTCAACGTGAAAACTTATGTGAAGCGAGCTTGAAGTGAGTGGTATTTCCTTCTGATGCTAGGGATTGACATCATTGATTACATTAGTTATAAGGTTTTGGTTTCTTCGACCCACCCCGTCGCACCGCATCAACTGCCCGCGCTATTACATCGTTTTTGCTTATCGTTTTTTCATAATTTTTTTTGTTCAGCTCCTAGCGTAATGTCAGGTTGATGAAAGATGGAAGATGTTTTCAAATCCGATTGGTAGTTTCAGAGATTAGAACGTTCAAACAAACAAACTCTTCAGCTTTTTTATTACCATGGATTGACATAGAATTAAGAGGAAGTGCTCACTCTCCATACATCACTTTCAACATTTAAAATGGCTGCCTATAAATCCATAATATGCTGTAAAAGTAATTTATTGAGCAATTTTTGCCACGAAATATCGTAAAATCTAGCCACAGAGAACTATTGTAGAGAAAATATGCAAAATTATGGACGTACATTACATAAATTATGAATGATATGTGGATCATTATACCTACTGACAGTGAATATGAACATAGTAAGTAACGTACGCATGTCTTCAAAAGCTTAATATTTTGTAAATAACAGAATCAGGCTATAATTATATCAAGTATTTTTTTTCCAGGTTATTTTTATTTTGATTTACTCAATGCAACTTTATTGATACATTATCAGTATATAGAAGTTCATTGTTGGATCTAGGCTTCTCAAACTCTCAATTGCTCACCATTTATCTCGATCACAGATATTCGCATCCAGCCTCCTCCTAGCACTGGTGGCCAAATAACATAAATATAATAATATCCACAATAACTTCCAAAAGTTCTAGTATGAAGAAAAACATTCGATTTAACTTCATTATGTTAAGCTTGTGCACACATTGCTGATGACAACATATACTTAAAATGTGTTTCTGCCAGTATTCCATAACTACGAAAAAAAGCTAGACAGTTTTAAAATATAATAATGTGAACAAGAGGAAAACTACGGCTCCTTGTAACAATCTTTAATACGGTGGCGAATTCTTTAAACTATCCTTACTAACCATATTTCACGCCGCTTCCAGACCAGGCTTCCGTTCAATGGCCAACAATCCTTTTACAAGCTCACAAAATAGGATTTCATAATACTAACATTCTAAAAATGTTGTGGATGTACTAAATTGCCCAGTTTTGGTCTTAAGGATTCTCTTAAATTTTTAAGGCGTAAGTACATAAGAAACTATGGATAAATTATGAGAAAGAGAACGGTGAGGTGTAGTTGATACCTATCAGGTCCAGTTGAAAACCAGCATCAGGTACTAGATTTTTGGCATTTTTGCAGAACTGTGCCTATTTGGCGCAGCCGCCAGGCACACATTCCTGCTAATTTATCACACCGCACCATATGGTAGGGTAGCTCATTAATGGAGATAACCGGTATTTACATCCGTTTCTGTAATACCTTGTATAAGTGATCGAATAGCGGCTGTCAAAGTGACATGCACCGATCGCACCCTGTTATTGATTAGAGTGTACATGACTTGTATCGATCACTGAAATGAATTCTGTGAGTGCCTCAATGAAACTGCTGCGCATTGTTGAGAGTGCGAACTTGGAGCATTTACTACTCTGTCAAAAAAGAACCGGTAGAAGATCCGGCCAAATTTATTTTATCGCAATCAAAGTATGCTCCTTCAGAAACGATACACTTAGGCCAACGAATAATTCAATAATCAAAATACTTTTTAAACGCTTTTTCCGGAATTGAGTTCAGTTCTAGCCGCGAATTCTCCTTTATGCATACTACCGAATGAAAACGGGTGCCACGACGTGGTAATCGGCTGAAGTCGGCTGGAGACATAACTGGTGAATAAGCTGCTTGCTCGATCAATCTCAGCCTGTGAAATTCGTTCACAGGCTGCACAAACATACTGTTACTATGAATTTTGTATCGAGAAACTTACAAATGCATACTTCTCATCGGAACTCGGAAAATGTTGTGATAATTTTTGCCATAACAAGGAACATGGTAAAATAATTAATATATTGTAAATTAATATTGTGACATCTCTAGTTTATTAAGAGATGGGAGGGGTCAGCGTACAGTGATTCGTGGAACAGGAGAGGAGACGCTCATGGGAATGCGAGAAGGGCCTTTCTTGACTGGATGTGGCATGGTAAACCTCACACTGGGCAGCAGTTTGTGATAATGAGAGCAAACATTTTTTTTTTTTTGGAAATCCACATCAAGACCATATTGAGCACAAAACCTGCGGTTCCGGTGGGCATGACTGAGCCTGAGGAGATTGCGAACATGTTAATTAGGGAGGCACTTCGAAGTAACTTCTCGGCTTCAGTTGGAGGAACGGGGTTATGTCGCTGAGAGTAGATTGTCTGATGTTTCGATTAGTATGTCAGCGAACAAGATACGTAACATCATACAGTCGATGACCAGCGGCAAATCTCCGGGTCACGATAGCCTCAGCATAGAACATTTTTAATATGCAGTCCGCATCTCCCAAGAGTCTTATCTATGCTGTATAATCTTTGTGTGAGGCACTCGTATTTACCGACTGATCTGATGAAGACGATAGTTGTGTCCAGAGTCAAGAACCAGACCGGCGATTTCACAGACAAGGATAATCATAAGCTAATATCGTTGGCACTTGTAACAGCAAAGGTTCTTGACGGTGTGCTTGAGCGGAGAGTAATTAGACAGCTCAATCTAAATGATGCACAATGCGAGAGCTGTGCTGTTCAAGAAAACTGCTATTCTGGCACTCAAGCGCACAGTCAAGTACTATACTAATAGAAACACACCTGTGTATGCTGCTTTCTTGGAAAGGTCCAAGGCATTTATCCTGGTTGATTATAATAATTTATGGTCGAAATTACGTGAGCAAGGTCTTCCTGATGAGCTCATTAAGCTCTTAGACTATTGGTATGACCACCAAATCAACCAGGTCAGATCGTCGGGTGCTTTGCCTGGGGCGTATGGGTTGGAGTGTAGAGTGAGACAGGGAGGTTATACTTCGCCGGTGGTCTTCAGTCAATAAGATCAACTTATTGACTGAAGACCACCGGCGAAAGAGCTTAATGACACTGGTATCGGATGCTCTATTGATGGTCAGATTATAAATAGTATAAGTTATGCTGATGATATGATGCTGCTGGGTCCTTTGATTGATGGACTCTGGCGCCTGTATGAGATTTGTAAGAGATACGCCACGTCTCATGTTTTATTGTACGATGTGAGGAAGAGTGAGCTTGTGATGTTTAGGGTAGGTACTAAAATGCCTAAGACAGTTCCTCCGGTATTTCTCTATGGTGTACTACTTAATAGAATGTCGCATTTAAGGTTCCTTGGCCACATAGTAAACGAGGACTTGAATGATGACAGTGACATAGAAAGGGAGCGAAAAGTGTGGTCGATCTGATGTAAAATGCTGGCCCGTTGGTTTACACGATGTGCAAGAGAAGTGAAACTCACTCTGTTCAAGGCGTTTTTCCAGTCTTTCTACACGTGTAGCCTGTGGGTTAGGCATACGCAGAGGGCCTACAACTTTCATCGCGTGCAGTATAGTAAGGCTTTTAGAATCCTATGGCTCCCTCGGTTCTCTAGAGCATCGGGCATGTTTGCTGAAGCAGATACAGATAGCTTTCCATCTATGAGGCGAAAAAGAACAGCATCGCTGATGCGAAGGTTTCGGGGGGGCATCAACAGCATTTTACACGCACAGTTGCAGGTCTGTTGCCGCGGGAAGTGGAGATAGTTATAGGTTCATGAATTAGATTTATTTTTGTTTTTATTTATTTTAATAAGAAATGTAACTAATATATTATAGTTGTACGAGTATAAGTAACACTAACAACAATATTAATCATTGTGGTTCGATTAAAATACAAATAATGATAAGAATAATTTACACTTTTTTTTAACTTGTTACCCTACAGTGCCGGTTATGTTTTTCGAGTGTATGTAACGTATGTACATATATTTCTTTGGCACACTCAGAACGGGTTGATACGAGTTTTTTCGATGAACAATAGACAAAACGACAGATGAATACAAATAGAAAGATTTCAAGGGCGCGTTGGCAGCTTCACTAGGCCCCTTCTGGGTAAAACCACAGTTTCGTGGTCCTCGGTGGAAACCATACGTTTCCAACGAAGCCGACGCAGCTGCGCACCGCAGAAACAAACTCGACTCGCCCGGAGAGCATGGACACGTCAGTCCCTCTCTCCGAGAGAGAAGCCCTCTCCTCCTCCTCCAACGAAGACGACTTTCAAGTCGTCGGAAAGGGAGGCAAGAAGAGGAAGGTTAAATCCTCCTACCCCGCTGGCCCGGCCACCAAGGCCTAAAAACAGGACACCCTCTCGTCCAGCTCCCCTCCCACCCCTCCACCGCGGGCCAATCGCCCCGCCAGTCCCATGAATTGTCCTCCGGCTCCTACCGCGAGGAAGCAAAAGCCCCTCCCCCGATCTACGTCCAAGACAAGTCCAAATGGACCGAAATTTCTAGGATGTGTGTTGATCGCAAGATCAACTACACTAACGCCCGATCCACCCTCCAGGGGATCAAAGTTACCGTCCCCACGTCTGCGGACTTTAGGGATCCCTCCCGCGCCCTGCGTGAAAGGAACTACTCCTTTCATACTTACTCCCTTCCGGAGGAAACCCTCACTCTCGTCGTCATTAGGCGCGTACCACAGGAAATCTCCACCGAGGAGATTAAGAGCGACCTTATCGCACATGGCGTTCCCGTATCCGCCGTCCATCGCTTGCACAAAGCGAGACAGGGCCTTGTGTACGATATGGTCCTGTTCATCTGTGACCCCACGGAAGGTCACCACCCGATCTTCAAGGTGAAGTCGGTTTGCTCGCTCTCAGGCATTTCTATTGAGAAGCCCTACCGAACCAACTTGATTGGTCAGTGTCATCGCTGCCAATTGTATGGTCACTCGCAGTCCAACTGCTATGCTACCCCTAGATGCGTCAAGTGTCTAGGTGAGCATGGCACCGCCGACTGTTCTCGTCCTAAGGATAGGGAACAATGCGTTGAGCCTCCGAGCTGCGTCCTCTGCGGCGAATCCGGTCACCCGGCAAATTATCGGGGCTGTCCGAAAGCCCCGAAAGTCCTCCTTTCCTAAACTCGCGAAACGCGCGAGCGCCCGCCAGCACAGGGAAAGCCCCTGGGGAAAGCCTCCTTCCGCGGTGATGCCGGAGCGGCTCAGTCCGCAGAGGCCGTCTCCTTTTTTTTTTTTTTTGTTCCCGGGGTGTAAAATCCTCATGGATGTCCTCCGCCCTGGGGCGGGCGGAGGGGCCTGTCAGACTCTTACTGACTAAAAACCACCCCGGTGTTCCATCTTACACCTACGCCGGGGTCGTGGGAACACATAATTCTTCCGCAACCCCGGCTGGTGCCGGCTGGTGCCAGCCCGCTCAGCGGGCCCCGTCTCGGGCGGGGGGAGTGAGGTGTACTCCCCCCGCAACGTCTGTGAGCGGCGCACGCGGAACACTACGCGCGCCGCCTTCTCGGGTCCTGATGTTGGGGGGCGACGGATGTCCCCGAATCCGTCGCCCCTGGATCCATTTAGGGGAGCTGGAAGAGGGCATTGTCCGCCCTCCGCCTGCGCCCGGTGCGCCTGCTGCGGATCGGGAGAGTAGACGAGATCTCTCTCTCCCTTTCCGCAGCCTCCTTCTGCGAGATCACTGTTTCGCAGAAGGAAACCACCGCGTCCCAGGACTCGACGCCGCCGACCATCGCACTCACAACGGCCGGCAGTGACAGGTCACTGCCTACTTCTGAGATGAGGGCACGGCGCGGCTCCTCCCAAGCGGCACACACTGCCAGCGTATGCCACGCCGTGTCCTCCCGGCAGTCGACACAGTGGTGACACCGAGCGTCCGGCTCCCTGTTTATGCGATACAGGTACTTCCCGAAGCAACCATGCCCCGAGAGCACCTGCGTCGCCCGAAACGACAGGGAGCCGTGCCTCCTCCCGAGCCAGAGGTCGAGCACTGGCCAGACCGCCTCGATGGTGACGAGGCCGGCGGTAGGGCGTGAAAGCCTGTCCCGCCATTCCACCACCAGGACCTCGCGAAGCTGCGACCGACGCTGCTCCATATGGCGCTGCATCGGCCGCTCGCCCCGCGTCCTCGCTTCCTCGCGCCACCGATATAGTGACGCGAGCACCTTCGCATCTAGGTCCCAGGGCGGTGATCCGGCCAGTGCACAAACCGCCTCGAAGGAGATCGTCCGATACCCCCGAATGACTCTGACGGCCATCGCCCGCTGCGGCTTGCGCAGGACAGCTATGCTGCCGGCCGTCAGGAGCGCCATGGATCGCACGATCCCCATATAGAGCTGCCTACAGGCGGCGCTCGGGCCCCCCAGATTGGGAAGCAGTGTTGCCAGCGCCCAACAACTTGTTGTTGACAACACTGGGTGTAAAGTTCACTCATACTCTCAGAAAAGGGAGGATCCTCCGACCAGATGGATGTCGTATCTGGTGGGTAACTGCCCGATGATTGTTGTCGGGAAGTTGTATATATGCTAGCTGCGCGATAAACTATGATTGCGCGATGCAGGATTAGTGTGATGCGTTGTTCGCATGTAGCGGTGTAGATGCCGCCACAAGCCTCATACCCAACGACCAGTTCGGTTTCCGAAGCCAACACTCGGGCACCCAACAGGTCCACCGTATCGTAGAGCACTTATGTGCTGGTCTGCAGCGTAACGCGACGACGGTTGTGCTATTCTTCGACATAGCGAAAGCCTTCGACAAAGTCTGGCACAACGGCTTCAAATACAAGCTTTACCAACTAGGAGTGCCAGATCGTCTCGTGCTCATCTTACGAGACTTTTTGTCGAATCGCACCTTTTGCTATCGCATCGAGGGAGCACTCTCGTCCCCTCATCCTGTTCGCGCCGGTGCGCGGTGTCCCTCAGGCCTCCCCCCCCCCCCCCCCCCCTAAGGCAACCGTGTATCGTTGGTATAACCAATTCATGCGCGGTTGGCTAACTTTGGGGGATGAAGAAAGAAGTGGTCGCCCTTTGTTGGAAGAAAACGTGCTAGCAGTGAAAAAATTAATGCGGGACAATAGGCGAGTAACGTATCAAGTGATTCAGCACATACAGCAGGTTGGATCGGGAAGCCTTTATGAAATTCTACACGAGCATCTTCGCGACAGGAGGATACTTTCACGCTGGGTGCCACACAACCTCACCGATGCTCAGAAGCAAGCCCGGGTGGAAGAAATTTGAAGCAGGCTCGTCTCGGCGTGTTTAAGACATCATTACAGGTGATGAGCCTTGGATTTATAAATACGATCCAGAAACGAAGCGCCAATCGACGGTTTGGGTGTTTCAAAACGAATGAATGCCTACCAAAGCGATCTAGAACCGTTTGTAAGATTTTTATCTAGAAATTTTTAATTTGACTGGCTACTTGGTGTCAATTCCTTTATGGAACCAAAGAAGCATCAACTCTGAATGGTATATTACCAAATACTTGGCAGAATTTTATCTGTTGTGAACAACAAGCGACCAAACACAGGGCTCCGCGGGCTACTGCTCCACCACGACAATATGCCTTTACACACCGCGCTCAAAACGAGGGACTTCCTGGACAGCACGCCTGTCAAACTCCTGGGTCATCCTCCTTACAGCCCTGACCTAGCACCGTGTGACTTCTTTTTATTCCCGAATTTCCGAATGAAATACAGCTCAAAGGGATACGTTTTTCAGTTCGTCGCCGGAAAATGCGCTGTCAGCGTTCGAGCAGGCTGTAAACGAGGTGTCTACAGCGGACTGGAAAAAATGTTTCGAAAACTGGTTCATATGCAAAATCATAAAACTTCTGATAGGGGCGAGTAGTGTAGAGTAGTAGTGGAGAGTAGTTTTAAAAGATTTAATAAACACATATACCAATAGAACATTTATTTTTATTTCGCAAAACTTTCAGAGTGTCCCACGTATAAAGTAAGCAGACTTGTAAACACAGTAAGTTTCATGTTTCTAGCTTTTACACTGACTGACTCACTCACTCGTTCATCAAAACCTCTAGGGTACGTCGCGAAATTCTAAAATGCTAAAAAAAAATATGCAGGCTAGGATTTTCACACAAACAACAAAAAAAAAGAAAATTTATCACCCTCCAAAGGGAGGTGCAAGTCTGTATTTTCACAGATTATCGGTATACCGCCTTCCATTTCAGATTAGCATGTACATAAACAACCGCGCGGGTGTGTAGATGTGTCTTTGTTTTTTGTTTTGTTCTAGGACATGGTTATGTTTTACAGGACTCCTGCAAATAAGAAAAAAGGTAAATATAGTGACGGTATACCATCTTCCAATGATTAACGTAATATTCCTACATATCTTGAAACAGAATCATCATTTTTTACAAACAGGTAAGCTTTAATACAATCCTTCTGCATTTGCACTTACTTCTTCATGGTCATCATCTATATGTACATATAATAGTATCGAAGTCAAAACTGTTCACAGAATATTTTAGAAAAGAAAGGGATTGGTACGAGGTGTGGGAACGAGCCGGATGCCGAAAATATAGGTGTTCGATTTATGTCCGTTTGTCTTGCTTATCTATACATCCAGATAACAGACAAACCATATGGCGCAAAAACGGCTGAACGGATTGGGTGAAATTTCAGACACAGATAGTTCATAACCTGAATTAACATAGAGGGTACTTTTAAACCACGCGGTCGAATCTGCAGGGAAAACTTGTAACCAAAATAAAGTTGTTTCCACGCCTATCAATTACGTTGGTTTTTCATGCAGAGTTTGTCTGACGCGGGCTATTACCGACTAAAGAATGTTTTGCAGACATAATGCGCACGAGTAATAGAGCTACATCACTCAGCTCTTAACGAGACTGTTCCATATTCAAGTGCTGGGAACGTTGTTCATGTAATATTATAAAAAAGAAAATATTTAGTTGTCTTTAAGAAAAGTAGGTAGACACTTGCTTTTTTTTGTTATTTTCAGTCTACATTGTCAAAGTGTTGGGCAAGTTTTTTTTATACTCTGCTATAGTTCTTTTTTCGCCTCCGACTACCTCGTTGGTATATTGGTCGCAAGCGCTACTGCTGAGCAGGAGGTCCTGGGTTCAATTCCCAGGTCGGGCAAAGAGCTATTGGGTTTTCCTATCTAGGATTTCTCAGTAGCCCGGAGTCTGGATTTGTGCACGATTGATGCCAATAGGCTCCTCCCAATTACATGGGACTTAAGCATAGCTGTCGAAATGCGGGTGTACAATAGGTACACCTTTGCCAAACCCTTCTGGGATTACAGGCGTGATGTTATGATTTTGTGGGCCCCCAACAAAATTGAGCTAACATTAGCTCTGAACCTATGTGAATGAGTACCGAAAGTTATAAGGTTTTAAGTACTTACAAACTTGGAGTAGCGTTACTCATAACACATTATAAAAAAATCTTGCCATCTTTTAAGGATTCTTCACAATCACAGTCAATTCACAGTCTTATTTAACTGATTTTAATGTTTAAGTCAACAAAGCTTGAAAATCAAATTAACATAACATAACATCACGCCTTGTTTCCCCGAAGGGTTGGACAGAGGTGTACCTATAGTACACCCACATTTCTCCAGTTATGTTTTTAAGTCCCATGTAATAGGGGGCGAGCCTATTGCCATCAACCGGGCACAAATCCAGACTCCGAGCTGCTACTGAGAAATTCCAGATAGAAAAACCCAATAACACGTTGCCCGACCTGGGAATCGAACCCAGGACCTCATGCTCAGCAGTAGCGATTGAGACCACTAGACCAACGAGGCAGTCGAATTAAAAAAGTAAAATACTTTATAGAATTTTAAAAACAGAATAATTTAACATAACACTTAAATAACTTCTGAGAACTTTGTTTATTGAATGTTTTTATTATCATAGTTACAACGATTCATTTTCAGACCCAATTTGCTGAATCGTAGCTTTTATGAAAATTAAACACTATTAAGTAATAATTTTCTGAATCAAATACACGAATCATGAGGTTTTAACTAAGAATATGGTACACGCATATTCTAAGTTAAAACCTCATGATTTCCTCGACTAAACTCAACCTCACTTAGGTGGTTTGATATTCATAGTTGCAATTTTACTCCTTATTTTAAACAGTTTCCTTAGTCGAGGTGAGTTTGAGTTGAGGAACCAACTGTCAAATAAAAGGTACGTACCTCGAGGCTTCCTTGAGGTACGTAGCTTATCCGTATTTTATCCGATTATCTTCTATATCTTTTGAAGAGTTTATTAAATATTGACGGATCACTTCGACTCACACTCATTCGAGGGACCTCATAATTTCCTTAATTAAATACTTTTTGAAAGTCTTTGGAGGCACGACTTGAGGTCTCCTCGACGGAGTTGTAAGTCGAGTAGTTTTCAAGGTTACGACTTCGTATATGGATCTTTGATTCAGAAAATAATAACAATGAACGTTAATACGTTTTATTTTATACATTTAGTTCGTGTGCGTGGCAAGAGGTACCTACAGTCAATTACAAAAGACATTTTTTTTTACTTGCTTACACTGTCCCACTCCTATGCAAAGGCCTCCCTCCACTCCTTCCATCTTACGCGAGCACGTTCGACCTCTTTGCAGTTCTTGCGGAACCCGTCCAGCTCGTTCCTACGTGGTCCGCCGCGACCCCACCTCTCTGTCCCAGTTCTGTTATTTGTGTCCACATTTTTGGTCAGCATGCGGCAAACATGTCCTGCCCAGTCCCATTTCTAACCGGGCTAGGGTTGGGGCGGCCAGTCCGTCTTCGGGACAGGTCTGGTGGCCATCTCCGTTCACACCCCCTCTGTTTGCAGAGGGTGAGTTTTGTGGGCGTCGAGTGGGGAGGGGAGAGGAAGACAACCTCTTTAAAAAATTACCTCAATCCCAAGGTCGAGCGTGCCGAGGGGATGAATGGCCGGAGGGAATCCGGTCACTAGCGCTGGGGGGGCTACCAGGGGAAATAGGGACCACACCCTTCAAAGGAAAACAAAAAAACAATGAACAAGACAATTGAAGAAAAACTACCCCAGGGCGGTACCGGCTGCTCAGCAGCCGGAGAATCCGCCACGTTCCCTTCGGGAACGTCAAGCCCCCATTCGTATTCTGGGGGGGCAACAAATGTCTTCTGAGCCGAGGAGGCTCGTCGAGTGATGCGCGGTCAGAGTCTGACGCGGCATCTGGCGCGGAGGGCTCATTTAAGAGCCCGGAGCGCGTAGTGGTGGGCGCTGTTGGGAAGAACAAACGGTTCTTCCTGAAGCGGCCCAAACCGAGGGATGGCCAGGGGTCACACTCGGATGGCGGGATGGCCTCGGCCCGAAAAATCGGTCGACGCTGTGGGCCGAAAAAAAGAGGTGGAGAGCTCACCACCCAGGAGGGCAGGGAGGCCAGTCCGGCCGAGTCAGCCCAGCGAGCCGTGAGTCTCGCCACGGAGGGGCGCCACACTGAAATGGACGGCCGTAGGGTGGCCCTGTCGGAGTCGTCAGGTGGTGGACGGGATGCTGCTGGCGGCTCAAAGACTGAGCAAGCGGCCAGGTTTGCGGAGGTCGTGGTTGCCGCGATAAAGGGTGTGGCCTTGAAGAGGACTCAGTCCTCAAAAGACAAGGCCATATCTGCAGCCACGGCCTCCATTATGGAGGCAGCGGAGGCCATTCATTTCGGGCCTTCGCCGGACGGCATGTCCGAGATGCGGGCGGAGGTCGCCCGCTTGACAGCCGCCATGGAGCGTCTCCGAAAGGAGAATGTGGAGCTCCAAGCAGACCTGGCAAAGGTTCAAGGAGCTGGCCACCGGGAGGCGGTAACAGGAAGGGCGCAGCATGGGCAAGGCCAGCCCGTGTCTGCCGAGGACCGGGTTTTGACCCTGGTGCGGCATGAGCTGGCTGCCTTTCAGAGTCGGTTCTCCACTCTGGAGGCTATTGTCCTGCGCCCTCCGCTGGCGGCGAGCCATTCGGCCTCGGGCCAGCTAAAGGCGGCTTCGTATGCCGCCACCGCGGCCAAACCAGGATCCTCGGGGCGGACCCATAGTGGGGCCGTGGCGGGCCCGCCCCTGGCGAAACCTGCGTCGCCCCAGACCAGGAAAGGTGGAGTGACTGCACAGACGGCGAAGGCCCCAGCCGTGACGGAGAGACGGCCACCCCCGCCTTCTAAACCGCCTTCTAAATCTCCTCCGGCCGACGCCGAATGGCAAATTGTCGGGGAGAAGGGGAAGGTGGGTAAGGCAGCAAGGGCGGCCAGAAGAAAGCGGAGGCGGCAGCGGCGCAAGGAGCGAAACGTCGCGGCTAGGCTCCGTGCCCCGAAGTCCGCAGCTGTAGTTATCACACTACAGCCGGAAGCGGAAAAGAAGGGCATGACCTACCGCGAGGTGCTCGGCAAGGCGAGGACGGCGGTGAACCTCCAGGAGATCGGCGTCACCAATGGCCTTCGGTTAAGGGTCACTGCGACTGGGGCCCGGATGCTGGAGGTCCCCGGTGCGGCCAGCGGCCCGACCGCAGACGCTCTAGCTGAAAAGCTTAGGGCGTCCCTGAATGCGGACGAGGTCCGAGTATCCAGGCCCACCAAGTGCGCTGACATGCGTATACTGGGCCTGGACGACTCCGTGACGGAGGAAGAGGTCGTGGCTGCCGTTGTTAGGACGGGGGGGTGCTCTGCCCAGCAGGTAAGGGCAGGCACCATTCGTCCTGACTTCACGGGGATGCAATCCATTACGGTGAGCTGCCCCGTAACGGCGGCCCAAAAAATTGCCGGGGAGGGCCGAAGGCTCCTGGTGGGCTGGGTCTCCGCGCAGGTCAAACTGCTGGAACCCAGACCTCTGAGGTGCTTCCGCTGCCAAGTGGGCAACCACGTGGGAGTGCAATGCACCTCGGAGGTGGACCGCAGCGGCCACTGCTTCCGCTGTGGTCAGCCCGGTCACAAGGCCGGCTCGTGCAGTGCCGCGCCGCACTGCTTTATATGTGCGGCAGCTGGCAAGCCGGCCGATCACCGGGTGGGGAGTAAGGCCTGCGTACCACCCGCCAAAGCCAGGGGCAGGGGCAAGCCCACTGCCACCGCCGTCAATGCCGCGTCCGCCGACACTGCCGCCGCCGCTGCTGCCTCCACCGTCGTCGCCGCCGCAACCATAGTGGCAGGGCCTTCACAGCGGGCTCGGGAGGGGGCTGATATGGAGTGTCAGTAATGGCCCCATTACGCCTCCTCCAGGCGAACATCAACCACTGCGCCTCTGCTCAGGATCTGTTGCTCCAGAGCATGGCGCAGTGGTCGATTAACATCGCCGTGGTTGCTGAGCCGTACTTTGTCCCGCCCAGGGATGACTGGGTGGAGGACCTGAGCGGCTCAGTGGCCCTAATTTCGTCGGCCGCCGCCAGTACCCTGTCCCTCGAGGCCGTCAAGAGGGGACGGGGTTGCGTGGCAGCACGGTTCGGGGAGATAGTCGTGGTAGGGGTGTACTTCTCTCCGAACCGAACTCTCGCCGAGTTCCACAACTCCCTAGCGGAGTTGAGAGTCGTCGTCGTCGGGTTTCGTTCCCTCCCCGTGCTCGTCCTCGGGGACTTCAATGCCAAGAACTTGGCTTGGGGTTCCCGGCTCACGGACACGCGGGGCAGGATGGTGGAGGACTGGGCTCTGGAGACAGGCCTGGTCGTCCTAAACCGGGGTACTGTCCCAACGTGTGTGCGTATGCGGGGTGAATCAGTGGTGGACATTTCGTTCGCCAGCCCCGCTCTGTCGCCGCACGTCATTGACTGGCGCGTCATGGAGGGGGTGGAGACCTATTCCGACCACCGGTACATCCGGTTCGACGTCTCCGCCCAGACCTCGAGCGCGCCGGTCCGACAGGCCCCGAGTGGTCCGCGGTGGGCGCTGAAGCAGCTGGACCGGGAGCTCCTCCTGGAAGCCTCGATCGTGCAGGCCTGGGTGTCACCACCGGACAGGCCTGCTGACATCAACGACGAGGCGGAGTGGTTCCGGGAGGCCATGTCCGAAATATGTGACGTGGCAATGCCCCGGGTCCAGCCCGGACGTGCTTGGCGCCAGGTGTGCTGGTGGTCGCCGGAGCTGACGGCTTTGCGCAAGGCGTGCGTGGCTGCGCGACACCTGTACACCAGGCACCGCAGGCTACGTATTCGCCCTCCGAATACGGAAGCCATTCAGGCGGAGCTGTACGAGGGGTACAGAGCGGCGAAGACCGCCCTCCAAGTGGAGATCCTGCGGGCCAGGGCTCTGGCCCGCGAGGAGTCGCTGGAGACTCTGAACAGGGACCCGTGGGGACGCCCCTACAAAATGGTGCGGGATAAACTCCGCCCATGGGCTCCCCCACTGACGCAGAGTCTCCGGCCCCAGCTCATGGAGGAGGTGGTGAGCACTTTGTTCCCTTCGCGGGGGGAGCATACTCCCCCGCCCATGACTCCGCCTACTGCGGTGCCGGATGCGGACCACACTGCCGACGACGACGACGATGCTTCGGAGGTGACCGGGGTAGAGCTGAGAGTGGCGGTAAATAGGCTTAGTGCCAAAAATACCGCCCCAGGACCCGACGGCTTACCTGGAAGAGCCTGGGTTCTGGCCATGGAGGCTCTCGGGCCTCGACTTATGGGGCTCCTAAGCGCATGCTTGGAGGAGGGCCAGTTCCCACTTCGCTGGAAGACGGGGAAACTGGTCCTCATTAAGAAGCCGGGGCGCCCTGCGGACTCTCCGTCCGCTTACCGGCCCATCGTGCTGCTCGACGAGGTGGGCAAGCTCTTTGAAAGAGTTATTGCAAACCGCCTCGTCGGGCGGCTGGTGCGGGTGGGGCCGGATTTGGCGGAGAGCCAGTTTGGTTTCCGCAGGGGGCGCTCTACGGTGGACGCCATCATGCGCGTGCGAGCCCTCACGACGGGGGATGCTGTTGCCCGGGGTGGGGTCGTCTTGGCGGTGTCTCTAGACATCGCCAATGCCTTCAACACCCTGCCCTGGAGTTGCATCAGGGAGGCATTGCGGTATCACCGGATGCCGACCTACCTCTGTCGTGTGATCGAGGCCTATTTGACGGACAGGGCCGTCATCTACCCCGGTCACCGGGGAGAGTGGAACCGGCGAGAGATGTCGTGCGGTGTCCCACAGGGATCGGTCCTGGGGCCGCTTCTGAGGGATATCGGTTACGACTGGGTGCTGCGCGCGGACCTCCCGAATGGCGTCAGCGTGGTGTGCTACGCTGACGACACGCTGGTCCTGGCACAGGGGAGGTCACACCAGGAGGCGGCCGAACAAGCGACACTTGGGGTTGCGACAATCGTCGATAGGATCCGGCAGTTGGGACTCGAAGTGGCCCTGCACAAATCCGAGGCCATGTGTTTTCATGGTCCTCGGAACGCGCCACTGTCGGGTTCCCAGATAACGGTGGGATGGGTTCACATCGGTGTCGAGTCGACGATGAAGTACCTGGGACTCGTCCTCGACAGCCGGTGGAACTTCGTGGAGCACTTCCGACGTTTGGCTCCCAGACTGGAGCGGGCTGGGGCTGCCTTGAGGCGGCTCCTGCCCAATCTAGGGGGTCCAAACGCCTCCTGCCGGAGGCTCTACGCGGGAGTCGTGCGGTCCATGGCCCTTTACGGGGCACCGGTGTGGGCGCGTTCTTTGAGGCGCCGACCGGCCCGCCGGTTGAACGCGTCCCAAAGGGTCATGGCCATCCGGCTGGTCCGGGGATACCGCACGGTCTCATGCGAGGCGGCGAGCCTCCTTGCCGGATTGCCGCCATGGGATCTGGAGGCAAAAGCCCTCGCGCACGTATGGGAGTGGCGCGAGGAGGCAAAACGCCGGGGTGTAACTCCGCTGCCGCGACAAATCACGGTACAGCGGACAGAGCTCCGGCGGGATCTCATGGCGACATGGAGCGTGCGATTGTCGCAACCCAGTGCTGGGCACGCCACAATAGCGGCGGTAAGTCCCCTCTTTGAGGAGTGGTTGGAGAGGCGCCACGGCGTCCTCACCTTCCGCCTGACACAGGTCCTCACCGGACACGGTTGTTTCGGGAGGTTCCTGTTTCGCATAAGGCGGGAGGAAACGCCCGGATGTCACCATTGTGTGGATCGCCCGGAGGACACGGTGGAGCATACGGTGGAGGTATGCCCAGCTTGGGCGGAGCACCGCAGTGTCCTCAGGGAGGCTATTGGCGGCGGCGATCTCTCGCGTCCGGCCCTGGTCCAGGCCATGGTACGGAGCGAGAGGGAATGGAAAGCCGTCACCTCCTTCTGCGAAACAGTAATGCTCGCAAAGGAGGAGGCGGAGCGCGTGAGGGAGAGAGCCTTGCGTCCTCACGCCCCTAGTCGCCGCAGGAGACGCCCTGGGCGTCGGGAATCGCAAGCAGATTCCCGGCCACCGTAGGCGCGGGCTTGCGGACGGCGAGCCATGGGTAGCTCGCCGTCCGGTAAGGACCAGGCCCGGGTCGACGGCGCGTTGTGTTCCACGCGCGCCTCAAAGAGATGTCAGCACAAAATGACGGGGTCCGATAGGGCCGACGCCTCAGGGTCGCGGGTTATTCCACAGAGAAAACCGTGGCCCTGGCACAGGCAACTGAAGGAACACGGTGGGTTTTAGTCAGTAAAAGTCTGACACGCCCTCCCGCCCCACCCAGAGCGGGAGCAGTCATTTGATGATTTCCCACCCAAAAAAAAAAAAAAAAAAAAGCTCTGTTTGTTTTGGAGCGCAGTATTGTATTTCGAACACGATCCGTTAATTTAATGCATAGTATACTACGCTCCATTGCTCGTAAGCAGACCTTGAGTTTGGACTTCTGGATGTTAGTCAACGACCAGGTCTGCAGTCTGATCAATACAAATACAGTTATTTATATTAAAATGAAAAAGAACAATTCGGTGACGAGTAGTAACTTAGTAAATTGTAAATTAGTTTATATTATTTTGTTTTTATGTTATTTGTAACCTACTCTGTTTAATAATATACGGATTCCAAAAAAACAACTACTTTTAGTAAATGCATTTTTATTGAACATATTATTCTGTATTATTCTGTATCGCTACTAGAAAAATCTAATGATGATTTTTCGGATTCGCTGCTCTCACTAAGGTTATGAATTCTGATTTCATGTCAAACTGTCGATAATATCAATTGTCTTCTATTTTTTACATGTGACATGTAGGTATTACATGTTTCTTCATCAACTTGACTTAAACGTTGATTTATAAGTTTCATTATGCCCGTCACATTCTGTTCGACATTTTATGAAGCAATTTTATTTTATTTTATCCACATACATTTTCTTTTGGGTTTAGTGTAGGATGATATTGTGGCAGCCGAAGAACTTTTATGCCGTATTATTGTGCCTGAAGTATGTCATCAATCTTATAACAAATCGTACAGTTTTTTTTTTTTCATATCTCGATTATAGACTATAGTTTTTTTTTTTTCTCTAAACTTCTATTTTTTAAATTAGTTTTTGAAGCTAGGTCAGTTTGAACATCTTGGTACAGTCCGAGAGGTCTAAGCTGAGCTTTGTATTTGTGTGAGTGATTACACCAATCGCACCAAAGGAGGGACGCACAGCGCCTCATGCCGTTTGTATAAACCAATCGCGCTCTAGACCTTCGTCACACCTACACTATCTATATGTGCACTCACACAAATGCAACGCTCAGCTTAGGCCTCGCGGACTGTATGACGCATTATTAAGCACAACCACAGAGATAAGTGGAAGATTCGTTACCAGACGTTCTTTTATCTACTTTTTACAGTTTTCCGCGTTCGTGTTGGAGTGGTAATCGCCGAAAACTACTTTCTTTGTATGTCATTAGTGCGTTAGGTACGAAACCTTATTTTGAACCAGCATGCACAATGATAATGCTTTGCCCTTTCGACAGGTTTCTCTTTGTTTTACACATGACTAGTTAAGATATAGCTCAGCTCACATCTGTTTAAACGATACACCAATTTTCTTGACTGTATTGAAGTAAATTTAACAGGTAAGAAAATCGTAGCATTTGAATGTCAAAGTCATTTATTTCGAATGGGCACATAAAAAGGCACTTTTGAACATTACAAATAGAATTGATTATAGGCGCTCTGCTCTATTCTAATGTCATGCCGCTCTATATGCACTTCTGTTATTCACAGTTTCGCCATTTGTATCCCAAAACTAAGTTTCTCTTAATATTTTCTTTTCAACTTTTGCAAGGTAACTAACTCGTGATGTTCTAAATGGTAATTTTGAATAGTTGACTGTATAACATCAATGTTAAAGTTGTCGGAATTTCAAATTCTTTGCACGTTTTTTTGCGGTCTACGGAGATTTAAATTTAGAGTAAGTTGATTTTAGTTCGCCCAATATATTAGTTATTGTTCTCTCTGATACCCCAACTGCCACTGTTGTTCTTTTTCGTACGCTGTTTTAAATTCTCACATTTTTTGGATATTAAAATTGAAATTGAACCTGAACTGCAAAACTCACCTTCTAGTTGTAATATATCTGTCGCATCTTTTTTCCGAAATTCGTATACCTTGGCAATGGTTTCACGAGTCTAAAACATAATAATAAGTTTACGTCAATTTTTTAGGTTACCTGCATTAGAGTTGGTAGAGTTTTACATAAAATAAAACTAACCTATTATTTTTTCATCAATATCCGGAATTCATCTTGAGTCAAGCACCTGTCTTTCAGCCTGTTGTCAGCATTTCCTTTGCCTCTTCGCTGGTTCGCCCTCTACACTTACTAAGTATTTTAAGCTCGCATCGGCTGATGGCCCGTTTTCCCGACATTATGGAACTCATGATGCACCAGGTTTGGTAAAAACTTTCTTTAGAATAATTTTGAAGTTCTGATTTTGTTGATACAGTTAATTTATCCACAATTTTTTTGAAGGTAGGTTTGAACTGCCTCGTCATTAAATAGAATCAATCGATTCGTCGTTAACATATAACTTGACAAAACCGAGGGTAGCTGAATATTTCTGTTGTGCATCCAAAAACGGAACGGCATACCAATCGTCACACATAAAACGTTGTAGTTCCGTTATTTTTATAAGAAATACTTCATTCGCCCGAGGGTAAATTGGATCTTTTACCGTTGTACTGACTTCCGACAAATCTGAAGTTCGTTGTTTTCAGGTCGTCGTAGGTTTTATTCGTTTGTGGTAACGGACGTATTGTTTTTGGCACTGAAATTCGTATTTTCACAGTTGGAATTTTTCGATAAAATGTTCGTTAAATAGGCCACTTGTTGTGATAAGAACTCAAAGTGTTGTAATAATAACACACGGTTTGAGAGTCCCTTGTCGCTCTGCGTTTCTTAGGGCTGGGTTTATACTTGGTGTCTGAGAACGAACCCGTCTACGCGATAATGAGCCGTCATTAACACTTTCTGACTCTAAATTATTATTAGAATTTTCCATAATAACAACGGCGAGGTAAAACATTTCACGAATCTAAAACCGAAATAGTGTTACCAAACCTTTAAAAGAAATAGAATGCTAGTTTTTTCTCGATGTTTAAATAACACTAACAACTGAACGGCGCGAAAAACGACGTTATAATGTCGGTTATGTCGGTAAAACGGGCCATCACATGATGCGCGCTTAAAATACTTAGTACCAACGGTAAGTATAGAGGGCGGTACCAGCGGAGAGGCAAAGGAAATGCTGACAACAGGCTGAAAGACAGGTGTTTGAGTCAATATGGATTGCGGATATTGATACAAAACAAATAATTAGTAATTATATCGAAATTAACAAAGTAAAAATTATATTCTCCATAAATATCTTTTCCGTGAAGAACTAGACATTTTAACTAACGGCTGTACCCGTGCAAAAAACGTGGATGTCGGAAAATATCCCACGAGAACGTATTACCGGGATTAAAATTACGCTAAGTGTCAATCCAGACTATCTGTGTGCCAACTTTCATGCAAATTCATTCAGCCGTTTCACCCCAATCTGGAACATACACCCTGACAAACGGACAAAAATTCATCGTTACTATTTTATTGTACATAGATATTTGATTAACTAGCCATTTTTACTGTAATGTTTTCCTACTTACGTTTTAATAACCTCCACATCACAATATCTTTTCATGAATAATTTTCCCTTTACTGCCACACACTACCTACATATGTATCTATCACTAAGCGGCAATAAATCACGCCTATTTACCAGACAAGCTACATCATAATCATAACATACGACTGCTTATCATTCTTGGATTTAACCTAAAATACGATCATTTGCCTCACGTCATAATGCTTTTTACGATGTTACAATGTATTGCGCTCTCATATTTCTTTAAGATGAGAAAAAACCAACATTTCTCTCACTTTCGGGCCGTTGCGGAAATAGCAATTTATTGAAAGTAATTGAAGAAGCAAATTAAGGTCCTATTTGAATAATGTTTTCAGTCAACTTAGTATCTTTTATAACCTTTTTATTTCATCAATTATTATTTTCGTGTTGTTTTACGATTATTAAAATTATGTAAATTTTATTATTTTACACAAAATATTGTTTTATTAGTCGACATTTAGATATGACTGTACATAGTAATTATTTTCCTCATAAAATATCTCAACACATTAATCGGGATGATTATTTTTATTAAAAAATAAAAAAATATATGTAATTTTAAAGAAGACAGTAAAAATGACATAATCGTATTTTTTTTTAAATCGATGTAAATATGAACAAGCTGCACGCTTTGAAAGTTTTTGGAGGGGATAATTCCCGTCTTTGTCGTGCGGTACGGACAAGTATGGCGCTAGTATGAAGTTACACAGTCGTGACGTCACTTCTACGATAGTTCTGTCTTTGTCCAACACTTATATTGAAATTATTTAACTTGGTAATTTTTTTAGCTTTTACACTTTTTTTATGTAATATTGTTTGCACTATTACTTGACACAAATATTTTTTGAGTTAAAAATAAACATAAACATCATCGCTATTCAATCTGCCTAGCGTTTTCCTAACTACATTGGGGTCAGCTTCCTGTCTGACTGGTGCAGCGACTGCCTATCGGACCTCCACAACCCAGTTACTGGGTAACACAGTAACCCAGATTAGCAATATACCCCTTGATAAGACTGCTTGTCAGTCATATGGGCTTCTGACGACCTGTAAAGACTGAAAAAGTCACCCATCCACTTACCGACCGCGGCATGCGTAGCTTAACTTCCGATCGAACTGTGCGCCTGTTATTATTTAGCCACGAGCCCCTTTTTATTAATTTCCTTATTATAAATGAATAAGCTGTTTTTTTTTATTACATAGTTACCATGAATGTGTATCTACCAAACATTCCGTTACATGTTTTGGTGATAAATTCATTTCAAATTCCATTACCATACCCAGCTCGTGAAGGAAAATTGTACCAAATATGCTCATCATTTTTGTTGTGAATGTGTTGAGCGCTAGTAAATAACTGGCTATATTTCCTGTGGCAACACTTTTTACCAAAAACGGAAGGCGGCAGCGGGAAACAAACTTTTTTTTCTCAGCCGCCGTATTTTTCCGAAGTTACCCAAAAGCCGTAAAGATAAGCACAATGACATTTTTACAGTAGGTACGTCATTCGGCATGAGACAACTTCGTAGATAGAATTATTTCCCTAATCCAAAATGTTTTAAACTCCTGCAACCTTCTGTTTCCCTGGTACTTTCGGCCGTCCCTTATCATTATTTAGTTTTTATTACTTCCATGTGCTTTTTTTACGACAAAAGTGACCGGAGTACGCATCCCACATTTTTTTTTCAAAACTTTACTGTTTTTATCGCTCCACAATAAAAAAATTATCTCACGAGTACTTAAACTTCATGCGTAGTAAACTCGATGAAATGCTAACATTTGAGATCTTTCAGTAAGTTCAGAAAAAATAATAAAGTCCTGACTGAAAATAGGACCTAAATCCTGGTGAAATAATTATATTTACCTGTATTCTAGACATCGACTTGTGATTCATATCCTTTTTATTATTAACTAACTCTGTGACCGCGATTTCGTCCGAGTGTCAGAGTCAGAACATTTATTTCAAATGGGTACATAAAAGGTGTTTTTTTTTGTGTATGGCATCTCGTAGTTGACCTTGAGATGTCGTGACTACTTAACCGGACTATCCTGTGGCTGCCTTAAGCGGACTCAAAGCCTCCAGCCAAGGGCGTAAAACTACTTACATTACTAAGCGAACGCTCGCTAAGGGCACCCCCTTTGGGGTACGGACCTCGGCTTAGGCTTAGGGCGAAGCTAACGGGAGGACAGCAAGATGGGACAGGCTGGATCTGGATTATATTATTATTATTCGGGGAATTTAAAGCTACAGGCTCAGCTACGGCGCGGGCTGGCACTTCGTCGAGCAAGGGTCGGGGAGGACAGTTACGTCGGGGTCTTCGCGAAGGACCTCGGCAGCGAGGTCAGAATGTCGGTCTGTGTTTGTGCACTGTACTGGTGGCCCTACTGCTCTCCTGGATGAGAGTTATGTGGTCATCGGGATCGGTGAGGACATGCTTGGGACGGCGGACATGACTGATGGAGGAGGGAATATAGCTAGCGGCCTTGACAACCAGAGGGTTGAGGTGATTCGCGGCGGTCTCAAAGAAACGCTTTGAAATGAGTTTCATGAACTGGCGGATAATGGGAATCCTGAGGTCAACGTGGAGGATTTCGTTGCGAACCTACCAGGGGGAGCCTGTAATCCTAGTCACTTTTGAACGTCAACATTTACATTTAAATAGAATTGATTCTAGGCGCCCCTTCCAATAGGTAGTTTTGTATGGAGAAGAAGGGGAAGAAACTCCACCACTCCATTGCTCTTTTAAAATGTTTAACAATATTTTGTATACATTTTTTTTTATGTGTGAAGACGATGCACCAAGAATAAAATACTATAACACAATAGGTAAAAATAATTTTAAATAAAGCAAAGACAGATAATTCAATCACGTGGTAGGTACATGGTGCTCACATATTTACAAACATTGAAAAAGTATATGATTTTTCTAAACAATTAACTTGGAAAAAGTCAGTATGTGACTTAAGAAAAATAACAAATTATACAATTCAATAAGCAACCAGTTTGATTTTGTCTAGCCTCTAGATTGTCCTATGGAGCAGGACCATCATGTTTCCAAGCATTCTTATATAGGTTATAATCCTCTAATTTGTAATATGTTTGTTTACAAAGCGTACTTTTAACATGATATTTAAACTTTCTTTCACTGGATTTCGAAGTCCGAAACCTCCACCCCTTTATAGGCGAGTAGTGTAAATACAAAATAAAAGTTTATCACTACAATATATATTATTTAACATATAGAGAAAGAAGTATTTATGTCAAGTTTTAAGTTTGTAAACCGAAGGAAGGGAGAGCAGTGGTGGCCCAGAGGTAAAGACCGCGACTTACGAAATGTAGGTCGTAGGTTCGAACCCAGACAGGCGCTATATTTTGGGTTAATTATTTCATCGCCACTGCTCTCAAAACGGTGAAGGAAAACATCGTGGGGAAACCGGCATGTATTGCACTGGGCCCGCGTGGTGGATTACGGTCCACTCCGTCTCACAGAGAGGAGGTCTGTGTCCCAGCAGTGGGAACATAATAGGCTGATTATGCAAACCGAAGGAAATACATTTTCAAACAAACTGAATTCCTCTTTTCACCTAATCAGGGTTTGTTGTTTTGAAAAAATCTTTTGATATGTTTCAATTATTTGATCTTAACAATGACATTATTAAAAAAAAAAAACTAGTAAATTGAATAATGCAGTAATAGCCTTTTAAAAACCTGAATTCCTTTCGACCCAGTTAGGGGTTGCTTTTAGAAAAACGCAAAATCAACAACTCTTTTTTTCTTAAATAGCCTTATAATAATTTATTAAAATCATTCAAACCAAATTTCAAAATAATCAGATCGCGATTTATGATAAGTATTTGCTGGCTCTCAAACCGTCTATCCTGACGACGAAATATCCGTCCTATTTAAAATGAAATACGGACTATTTTCTAACAAATCTAGCTGTAATCTCTGAATAACTATATAAACATTCATTCAATTAAAAATGCGACCTTTACGATTCTACAACCAATAGACTAAGATAAGATAAGAAGATATAAGATATCACTGCATTTGAGAAAATCAAAATCAAAAGTCATATAATCAAATTAGGCTGAGAATCAGCACTTTTCGAACGTCAAAATTACATAAGACAGTCCCCCAAAACGCCCGCCCTTCACCACTTCCTAGTGCTTTAGCTTGGAAGAAGTGGCGCAACAAACTCCCCAGTAGCACAGCTGTCTGTTCTGTTAGAAGAACTGGATTCTAAACAATTGTAAGCAAATTACCAAAACATTAACGTATTTGCCATACGTCAGCTAGCCACGCCAATCCAAAAAAAATTACAAAAAATGAATGTAAATAAAACTTAAAACATAAATAAAAGCCTCCAGGCCTAAAGGGCATGCCCTCGCGCACGTATGGGAGTGGCGCGAGGAGGCAAAACGCCGGGGTGTAACTCCGCTGCCGCGACAAATCACGGTACAGCGGACAGAGCTCCGGCGGGATCTCATGGCGACATGGAGGGTGCGATTGTCGCAACCCAGTGCTGGGCACGCCACAATAGCGGCGGTAAGTCCCCTCTTTGAGGAGTGGTTGGAGAGGCGCCACGGCGTCCTCACCTTCCGCCTGACACAGGTCCTCACCGGACACGGTTGTTTCGGGAGGTTCCTGTTTCGCATAAGGCGGGAGGTAACGCCCGGGTGTCACCATTGTGTGGATCGCCCGGAGGACACGGTGGAGCATACGGTGGAGGTATGCCCAGCTTGGGCGGAGCACCGCAGTGTCCTCAGGGAGGCTATTGGCGGCGGCGATCTCTCGCGTCCGGCCCTGGTCCAGGCCATGGTACGGAGCGAGAGGGTATGGAAAGCCGTCACCTCCTTCTGCGAAGCAGTAATGCTCGCAAAGGAGGAGGCGGAGCGCGTGAGGGAGAGAGCCTTGCGCCCTCACGCCCCTAGTCGCCGCAGGAGACGCCCTGGGCGTCGGGAATCGCAAGCAGATTCCCGGCCACCGTAGGCGCGGGCTTGCGGACGGCGAGCCATGGGTAGCTCGCCGTCCGGTAAGGACCAGGCCCGGGTCGACGGCGCGTTGTGTTCCACGCGCGCCTCAAAGAGATGTCAGCACAAAATGACGGGGTCCGATAGGGCCGACGCCTCAGGGTCGCGGGTTATTCCACAGAGAAAACCGTGGCCCTGGCACAGGCAACTGAAGGAACACGGTGGGTTTTAGTCAGTAAAAGTCTGACACGCCCTCCCGCTCCACCCAGAGCGGGAGCAGTCATTTGATGATTTCCCACCCAAAAAAAAAAAAAAAAAGGCCTAAAGGGCATGGCAGCTAACATATGCAATACTGGAATTATTGTACAAACATAAAATAAATTAAAATAAAATAAATTAACAGAACAATTACTGTAGAATGTTGGTCACTTGATATTGGCAACTGTATAGGCCCATTAAGATAACGGTAACTAAAATATAACAAATAACACTAGAGTGTTATTTGTAATTTTTTTCAGAAGCTGTTTATGTACCCTTACAAACAGATAACTGAATAAATAAATGACTCCTTTAATAAATTCCGAAACTAGTCAACAAGTTGGAAAAACAACAAACAACATCCAATACGTACAAATTATATTTTAGTGGAGGGTCACTTCCCCATTGAATGCCGTGGAAGAGTGGGCGGTCCCTGAGGTCAAATAAGTACTTTCAATACACAACCATCTGTTAAATAGGCTGTGTACAAAGGCCCAAAGGTCCCTCTTGTGGAAGTTTTCATTAATTATTAATTTTCGTCCCACACGTCCCAAAATAATTCATATGAACTTGAACCTATTTGAAATTCCTGTATACTTACAGAATAATCCTTTGCGTTGGAGGTTGTTTTAAGAAACCACGTCGTCAATCCAAAGAAAAAAACTTTAAGCAGCACCCAAATTCAGTGACACACTATACTGTCAATCACAATCCGAAAGATTTTTAAGGAAATTGCTAATCTATAGCTTCAGAATAAGTTTGAAAAATGCCATTGTAAATGAGTAACGTCCCTAAATACCCCGCAGGAATAATAATTATGAGTTACTCTCGCCTATAGTATAACGTCAAAACAAATGCAAGCCAATCCATAATACTTCTGGACAGGCGAACATTCACCAAAGAAATAGGTCACGAAGACTAAGCGGTCTAGCTGACCGCTGTAGGCCTAATTAATGAACAGTCTTTGATTGATGACGTCACGGGGCTTTAACCCAAGCTGAATTACTAACCGAAAATCACAGAGCAACTAGATGATCTGACAAGTAATAGCTACCTTCGTTCGTTAGCTGTCACAGCTAAATCAAGGCCATATAAGATAGTTTACATTAATATTTATTAGAAATTAAATATATAAATATAACTACATTCTTTCCTTTGAAATAATATTAGGACTATTTTTCTTGGAATTTTCGGGTACCCTTTTTGGAAGATACGAAGATTGTGATTGCGATTATTCATTATTGTAAGTGGTTCTTTAGAAAGACGTAGGTATTTTTAATATTCTTCGAAGAATATTCTTGGAAAAATAGATTTAAAAAAAAAAGAGGAAGTTCTCAATTAGTTTTTTTTTTAAAGTTTTGTCACCTCAGAACTCCGTCATTTATGATATTCTTCTTTTGTTTGAAAGTGTAAATTTATCGAGTGATTCCATATAAATTTAGTAAATTTCTGAATACGTATTTTTCCACTTATCCTTATTGTATGTTGATTATGTGATAATAACTTCCCGTCACTGTTACATACGAATTGTGTGGGGTAAAGACAAAAAAAGAACCGACTTACGAAAAATTACTTTGATTTCGGAAGTCGGTGGCAAAAAACGAAAACACAAATACACATGTATTTGTGTCACAAGGATAAACTATTGATTTTATTCAGTATCTACGCCATCATAACATTCGTCTTTATTTCAGCCGAAAAACGTCCAGTGCTGGACACAAGTCTCCCCAAGCATCGCCACATCGACCGTTTCTGTGCTACACCATTATTGAATGCTTTTCATCTTTCAGTTCTTAATTTGCCATTAATGATCGCTTATAAGTATTTGACAAATATATAACTTGTGACAGTATAACGTCACAAACACAACTAAAACCAACAAAACAGTTGCGATAAACTTCTTTGAAACACAGTCAGAATACCGGCCGTCCCTAAAGAGAGTATCCTTTGTTCGGCAAAGGTGGAGAGACTGAAACAATACAGACACTAGCACAATAAACTTGTGAAGATATATCCTTTGAGTACACGGCGAGATTCTAACAAAAACAACGCTTACACAGCCGCTTGAGTTAGGTGATAGTCGCCCTTTCTACACTAAATACGCAGTTTGTTTCTGAACTATTTAAAGTTTGAATGCTAAATGGATTATCGTTTACACAATATGAAATTTCATCAACAAAACTCAATTATTAGGTAAACAATGTTGTCTATCTTCATTGCATTTCACAGCCTTACGAGACGTAATAATATCAATAAGGTTGTGCAAAAGACTCACCGAAATTTTAGTTTTCGGTGTCACTCCTGTCGTTATAATTATTTCATAACGTTTTTTTTTTTCTCTCTAGAGATGTGTTTTTATAAGATATAAGGGATACAATTCTAAACAAACGACGAGAGCACCCCCTTAACTTAAGCAAAAGATTAAGCACCTCTGCTTTTCTCTAAAGATTAATAAAATCTTAATCTGGAACAGCATGATAAACGCAATGGTGAGGTTATTCGATTAAATGAATGGTCCCCTAGGTGCTGGTTACCAAAGAGAAGCAATAAAACAGAATGGATCCTGGACTCTTCCAGTTAACCCGTTTTGTTTCGTGATAAAAGTACTGAAGTTAATTCAGCTGGACGCTTGTTAAGAGATTGCGAGCACTGTGATAGTAAGTCAATTTATTTTTCATGGAAGGGAAAATCTTGAGATTTCTTGAAGCTCTGGTTGAAAGGAAAATGGGACGGGTTCAAAGAGCTTCATGTGTAAATATACTTAAACCTTATAGCAACGTGTATGATTCTGTGAATTGACAAACTTTTGGTCACTTTAACAATATATTTTCCGGAACCAATCAAATTATAAAAAGAAGGTAGTTCTATTTTGTTTTCAAAAAACGCTTTTTGATAACCACTTTCTAACAGAAAACAACTAAACTAAGAAATGCCCATGAACTTTTCTTCGGACCAAAATCTTAATCAAGCTTTTTTACTCGTCGCACTAGATGCTAAATGTACAACGAAGCTAATAGCCGTTGTCCTAAAACCAGTAAAAACTTAAACCAGGGAATAACCCAAGAGCTTCCCAGAAATGCTACTAAAACTTCTTAGAGGCTATAGCTAAGTGTATGGACGGATGGCTAGTGATGTGTACATGTGGTATAGCGGTCTGGGAAGCCGACAATCCTCTTATTTCCCGGACGTCGTCCGCAGCGACCCGCACTTACACTAGTGCATTGCAAAGTGGACTCGATGCACTCGAATGAATCGACATTATTAGGGTTGCTGTCAATGAAAAGTATTTGGATTCAAATTGGTCTAATTTAAAATATATTTTTTTGTACCAATAAAAAAGATAACACACTCATCCGTATTGTATTACCCAGTAACTGGGTTGTTGAGTGTGGAATAGATAAGAGTTCAATAATAAGTACTCATTCTGAGATACGAATGAGAATAATTATATACGAAATGTTCTAATACAATTTCAGATCACAAAGACAATAAAAAACCAACAAAAAAGATTTGCTGAATGACAAAAACATAAAAAAACAAACAAAAACATATCCCGCCCGAATATTTTTGTACAAAAAGAAATGCATTGTCGAAAACAAGCAATTGATTCGGCTAAACGACGCATAGTATCCGTAAACAGGATAAGTGAGACAACCCTAGCTGTTACAGTGACTACTCTTTCTGTGACCACGTGAGATCGAGCGAGACGCATTAGTATCGATAAAATCGTACAATGATGTACGAACCTACATCCATTTTAGTTAATCGAGAAAGAAGCACTGCGTTTGACCTATATGGCTGTTATTTAACTATTTATTTGTACATTATTGTAACAGTTTGTATCTTTACAGAGGGTATGAAAATAATATTCTTGAAAGCAAGAAGGCCAGATGTTTGATGATTGTGCTATTTAGATTCAAACAAAAGTGAAAACGTGTGTAAGAGACTCTAAAGTGAATGAATGAATGAAATGCACCGACCAGCTTGGTTTGACCAGACTCAATTAATCGAATGAACCCCAAGATTCGCACTATCCCCTGAAGCCTCATTGTTCATGGTGCTACAAAGACCATTGCATATCATGGAATAGACCGGAGGCGATTTTATGGTAGGGAGGACGTGCCCTTAGGATAGGAAGGAGTGTGAGCCAACCGAGTATGCACCCTAAAGTTAGCATTGGACTAGTGGAGAGACGGGTGATATTTATCTATGGGTGCATACTCGGTGGTTCAACTCGGCTGCAAAGTCAATAAAAGATGCCCTCTTTTATTGACTTTGCAGCCGAGTTGAACCCGATGAAGCTCGAACTGAATCTGTGAATTTTTTCTCGGCTCTTTTTTAAGTCCTTGCTGTGCTGTGATAAATGTTGCTTTTTTTCACTTTTCAATGTCTTCGTCTGAGGTCTCGCTACCAACTGGTTTCGGTTTTTTTATATCTCATTAGCAGCGTTCATGAACTTTTTCGGTTGCAGCACTTTTGAACTTAACAATGGTTTTGGTTTTGTCACCTGACCTTTTTGTCGACTATCTGGCACGGATCTTGTAAGCTTGTTGCTACAGAATACACACTTTTGGAAACACTGCCTTCATTTTATAGATCTCCTAAGCACACTCACAAAGAAAAAAACACTGTTTTGGTTCGGTCACTAAATGTTTTGAACTTAAAAAAAACCATCGCCCGCCATAGGTCGCTCTAAAAAGTGCGACAAACATAGTATAAAAAAGAGATTCGGGTACCCGGCGTGTAGTGTAATAGGTTAGTGGCTAGTCAAGGCTATAAGTGTTATGAGAAACACTTTTTGTACGAATTCTAAATTGATAACATTCCCTTTGCTAGAACAAATAAAAAATAAAAGTCTAGCTTGATGCTTGCTTCACCAGCACGGCACTTGAAGTCCGCAAAACTTCTACAACTCTAAGCCCTACCGCGTCGAAATAAAACTGAAAGTCCAAACTCAGTCCCCTAGGCCTACTGAGCCTTTTTTGGATCCTAGCAATTATAGCAGAATGGATTGATCTCACCAAATTCAGGGCTAGTTTAGACTAGTATTTTGACATGAAATTGTTTTGAAATCAAAATGATGAATGATCTCTGTTACATGTATTTTACATCAGTTTTACACTTATTTTGAACAAAAACCAAAATTGAGGTGTAAAAAAAGTACTTGTTATAATATAGTACTTTCTTGATTCCCAAGTATGTAAGGATATGTAGCGAAATAGTATGTTTCGCGTAACTTGAGATTTTATAGTTTCACTTATTATTATTAAGCCCAACAGAAAATGGCGGAACGAACTTGACGGCTACAGACAGGATTGGTTCATACTAGCTCAAGACAGAGACGAGTCGAAAAGTGAAAGGCTTTGCCCTGCAGTGGGACAACAAAGGCGAAAGGTAATGAACAATAAGAAATACTAAGCCCCTTTTAATTGATTCGCCTCGGCTCGCTTGGCAGTGCTGTATTCCTACAGCGTGTGAATAAAATCAAATGCAGGAATACCATGTAAAGGCAATACATCATCAGCCTATTATGTTCCCAGTGCTGGAACATGGGCGTCCTCTCAGTGAGAGGGAGTGGGCCATAATACACCACGCGTGCCCATTGCGGGTTGTTATATGTCACATGTATTCGAATTTTTGGTTCTAAAACATGCCGGTTTCCTCACGAGGTTTTCCTACACCGTTTTGAGAGCAGTGGTGATGAAATAATTTACATAAAGTAAAGCGCCTGTCTGGGTTCGAACCTACGACCTGCAACTCGTAAGTCGCGGTCTTTACCACTGGGCCACAATACGTCGTCTTTATCAGGAGAGGTCTTAATGTTTCTCATGCGTGGGTATGCGGGCGAGGATATTTAAGTAAATGAAAGTAAATAATATTCTGAATAAGTTGTGCCAGAAAGCTTTTTACACCGTTAAAGATTATATTGAGGCAAAAGGCTTGGGACTGACCTCCAATTCTTGCATCCTGAATGTTGTTTTGGTTTGCAAATTTTTGTTTTATTTTATATAGACTTTGACATTTCATGATTAATACACAATGAATGAATATTTAGCTTATATTATTATTACTTTAATTAATGTGTGAGGAATAAGTGGGTTACAAGTTTAAATATTTTGTCTATCTTATTTTTATTTTTTTGTCAGTTAGAGTACTTAATGCGGCCTACGCAAATATCCTTTCTTTGGTATTGTTCGTCGAACCGTTGAGCTCCTTAAGTTCTGAGCTACTTTAAAAGAGACACCTTAGAGTTTGTTTCGGCCTTTCTTCTCAGAGTAGTCAGATAGGAAACGCCGACCTAATATAGTAAAAAAAAGTTCGACGTGTAAAAGTGTTTGTACAAACCTTCTCGTACTTACAGAAATAAAATCATTTATCATTCATCAATAACCACAAGTCTCTGATCACTTTACGGAATGAACTACAATGTTAACGACTTTCCACCGAGTACGTGAGGCGCGAGCACAAATCAATCGACTACTGCATTGCAAAGGTCACAATAATCATTTATACAATGTCACAGTCGCCATAAATCAACGTCGGTTTCAATACGTCTTTAGCATCCCTTTTCTTTTTTTTTCCGCCTCCTCAGAACCCGAGGTTACGTCAAGTTGACAGCTGTCAAATTCGTTCTAAAATTAACTCTGTTAGTTTGGCGTCGTTCAAACTTTAGTCGCGCCGTCACATGCAATATTTGTTTATTCATCAGCAGTTACAAAAAATGCTCCAAGGTTTGACTGGAAAATAAATTCTCTTTTTAAAAGTGCAACTGTTGTTGTTTTGACTTAATAGTTGCTATTACAGTCTACGAACTTTATGCCTTTGAACGTCATTCAGCGACTGTTGAACTAATCAAGTTATACAAACATTGCATGTTATTCTTGCACTTGTTTTATTTACACGTTGATCTAGAAAACTAGTTAAAATGTTACGGTATTCTACACCTACGATGCGATGTGACAATTTGACGCTTCAGTGCATCTCGTATCAGTTATCGAAGCAAGTTCAGTCGGCAAAAGAGCTAGGTAGGCCAAACAAGCGAACATTTTCCGACTGAGTTTTTACATAATCATACATTATCAGCCTATTATGTTCCCACTGCTGGGACACAGGGCTCCTCTGTGTGAGAGGATTGGGCCGTATTCCACCACGCTGGCCCAGTGCGGGTTGGTAGATGCCACATTACTTCGATTTTTAGGTTCTAAGACTTGCCGGTTTCCTCACGATGTTCGTTCACCGTTTTGAGAAGAGTGATGAAATAATTTACACTAAGTAAAGCGCCTGTCTGGGTTTGAACCTACGACCTACAACTCGTTAGTCGCGGCCGTTACCACTGGGCCATCACTGCTCTGAGATTTTATTGCATCACAATAAATAAGAGAAGGCGTACCTGACACTTTTCTGTTGGACACGATGAGGAACTAATAAAGTTTGAATTTGTAAAAGACGCATTCTTTTGTACTCATCGTTTGCAGTCCTTACAGAGTTATTTCACCTATTATTTTTCATCACAGTGATCTTTATTTTCGTTGCTATAAGGTTGCTGCCAGATGTAAATTACTGTGAAAGTACTGCATAATATAACTGAGAGGTTTAAGGAACGCATTCTCTAATTAATTGTTGTGTAATATGTACAGTAGCGCTCATAAGTCCAGTAGCAATCTCATAAAGAGCATCACTTACTACCTTCTTCTGAATGTTGTATTTTGTCTGTAATTTTAAAAACTTTGTCTGTAATTGATTATACTTCATAATTTCAAGTAACTTAACATATGGCTTGCTAGCTTAGTCGTTACCGTGCTCGGGTAGGAGCGATTATAGCGAGCTGTGGGTTCGAATCTCACCTGCGGTTTACTTGATGTTATTTTCAAATAATATCTATTTATAGTTTTTGATATGTTGTTAACATAGATAATATTAATAACATACCATAGTGAATAGTTTTAGCTCATTTTAATAAAATTATTTGTAGTAGTTCGATAATCATTCGTTGTTTGTCTCTTTCATCTTGTTTACATAAAAGTTAGACCACAAAGTCAAATTCAAAGCATTTAATTCAAATAGGCACATATCAAGGCACTTTTGAACGTCAAATTTTACAATAAAAATAGTATTGATTCTAGGCGCCCCTTCCAAAAGGTAGTTTCGTATGGAGAAGAATGTGCAAGAAACTCCACCGTACACTTTTTAAATGTTTTACAATATTTTTTATACATTCATTATATTTCTTTATGTGAAGACGATGCAAAAAAAAAATATACTATACCACAATTGGTAAAAAGTTATAATAAAGCGAAGACATATAAATTAATCTAATCAAATGAAATTAATACATGCTCACATATTTAAAAACAGTAAAAGTATATGATTTTCCTAAAATATTAACTAGAAATAAGTCAGTGTGTGAAGTAAAGTGTGTTGACTGTGTGTTGAGTAAAAACAACAAATTATACAATTAAATTAGCAAACAGAATGATTTTTTCCAGACTGAATTGTCCTATGGAGCTGGACCATCATGTTTCCATGCATTCCTATCTTGTATATAATCCTCCAAATTTGTAATAACCTTGTTTTCAGAGTGTGCTTTTCATATGAATTTTAAATTTTCATTCATTTAATTGCAATATATCACAAGGTACAATATTTAACACATTACCTCATAAATGATTTATGTACTTTAGCTTGTCCGAAAAATAGTTGATCTATTTTATCTTTATTTCTAGTATCAAAATTATGCGTATCACTTATTTTATTAAAAAGATGTAGATTTTTCCTTACATACATAATATTTTCATAAATGAATTGGCAAGGTACTGTCATAATATTAATTAATCCCTTTAAATAGTTCCCTGAAAGATTCGCGACGAGGAAGATTGTACATGGCTCTGACAGCTCTCTTTTGCAAAATAAAAATGGATTCAATGTCTGCAGCCCGACCCCACAGTAAAATGCCATACGACAAATTGCTGTGGAAGTAGCTAAAATAGACCAAACGCGTGGTTTCTATATCTGTTAACTGTCTTATCTTTCTAACAGCATAAGCGGCCGAGCTAAGCCGCCCCCGCAAGAGATGTTATGTGTGGTCCCGATTGTAATTCCTCGTCAAATTCTCGAAAAATACGAATAATTTTAAACATTATTTGTTTATATTAGTGAACTATGAGTAAAGTTTTATTAATGTAATGTTATTTGTAATATTTTTTTCTTAATTATAATAGTATATGGTAGTTTGCTTAGAGATGTCAAATAGTATTGCATTCTTTGTTCTAGAGAAATATATAATATAACATGAGGTTAACATGTGAACAACGCATCACATTGACGTCACACAAATCCTGCATCGCGCAATCAGAGTTTACCGCGCAGCTAGCATATATACAACTTCCCGACATCAATCGTCGGGCAGTTGACCACCAGATGTCGGAGGATCCTCCCGTTTCCAAGAGTATGAGTGAACTTTACACCCTGTTCCTCATATCTCTTCAGCTCGTTTTCGGCTTGACGTTTATTTCTGGGAAATGTTGTACAAATAATATAAAAACACGTAAATGGAATTTATTCTATGTATTGCACGTGCTGAGTACGAGTAGTCTAGTCTATGAGTCGTCAAGGAAATGCGTACATACGACACCCGTCAGTTTCCTACAAACGAATACGTGTCTAGCGACTTTGATCTTTATTATTTAATAGAATTATAGGCCGGACAGTAGTTTAGAAAGTAATAACGTTGAAAGTTATAGTCGTAGTCTCCCAGGGATCACTTTCGTGTTTTGCTTTCAGCCTGATTACAAATTCTTTCGATTACCTGAGACGCCAAACAGATATAAAACTGTGATAGAAACTCAAAATTAAATTTTTCCCTCGTTCAATGTTCTATGTTAGATGGTTTGGCTTCCGCACTTAGTAGTCCTTCAGGTTGACCACTGTGCGTGGGCCATGGCGGCCATTGGCGTTTATTCCAACCAGCCCACCTTTCTCCAAAAGTTGATCAAATCTCCTGGTATGTTAAGAACATCTGTAAAAGATCTGGGTGCCCCAAGGGTTTCAGACCTAATCTGAGTGACGCCTGTGCATTAAAAAAGCACATGCGCAACGGTTTCCTCAGTCTCCAAACAAGCCCTGAATAGAAGACTATCATGTGGAAGTGTATGTTTAGCGAGCAGTGTCCAGTGATAGTCCGTATCCGCGCGTGGTCTCAGGCGCATGCCGTTCCTGTCCAGGCGTTTTGTCCTCGTAAACACATGCGCACCTTATGTACAGTAAACGTTCAAAGGAGTGGCACGTTAAGAGTCGTATTGCTGTGAACTCGCTGTTCGACTGTATGTGTTTAAATGACACACACCACAGAGATCGCACACACTGGATTATCGTCGCGTACTCGGATCGCACTACACGAAACCAAAATATATTTCAGTCGCTTTTATTAGACACCGTCACACGCATGATCACGCATCATGCGCTTGACCTGGCCAGTTTATGGCATTGCTAATCGAGCTAATCTAAAATGAGCTGGAAGCAGTAGGCGCCAAGCGTTGGACTGAGAAGCAGCCGGCTTAGACTCCGATCTCATAAGTTACAACGCAGTTTTCTTGCTTTCTATTTTATTTGGGTTGTATTAATACTAATGTTCAAAATAAAACTGCTTTTTGTGGTTTTATATAAATATAAAATGCAATAAAGGGTTTAGAATAAAAAATTCGTTACAAGTGATAACAAAAATAACATATTTATTAGTTTTAATATTTTACATAGATAACATACCACGGGCTGCCTCGTTAGTCTAGAGGTCTCAAGAGCTACTGCTGAGCATGAGGTCCTGGGTTCGATTCCCAGTAGCGGTGTATACGCTGCCACAGCGTAATAGGCCAAGTGGTGATAGTTATTGGAAAAATATTTAAAAAAAAATGGTCATCTACTTTTAAAATTTTATGGATTCACTCAATAATTGCTACTTCTCAATTGAGGAAAACATTTTTTTTAATGAGCCGGATTTCATACAAGTTCGGTAATAATGTGAGCGAGATAGGTAGTGACGCTTCTTTTATTATGAGCGAAACTTTTATTTATAATTGACACATCATTTTATCTGTGTGAGTGAAACAGATAGAGACGCCACTCTGGCGAAACTACGCATCCCGCGTAGGCAAATTGTGCAATACTGCAGTACATAACGCTCTTTCGTTTACTTCCCATCTTCCTCTATATCTGGTTTTGTATATTGGACTTGATTTGCATTGTGATTTGGATTTATTTGCACCGTTTCTGACGACCCCGGACTTGTTTTAATCGTAATCCCTTGTTTGTGTAATGTGTTATAATGCCATCTCGATACAACGCACAGGAATATGCCAACATGTATCTCATTTATAGAGAATGCTTATGCAACGCCAACGCTGCAGCAATAATGTATCGTGAGAGATACCCAAATGCTGAGCGTCATCCCGATCATCGAGTATTTATTAATGTGCATCGTGCATTATCAGAGGGTCGATTCCCTAGTCAAATGGTAAGCGAGGGAAGAAGATCCAAGTATCTCAGTACTGCACATCGTATTTAAAAAAAAAATGAGTTTCACCCATATATTATACCATGTTCGACGGGTACAAAGTGTGCTACCCCGAGACCACCCAGTGAGAGTGAGATTTTGTCGAACGATGTTGCAGAAGCGCCGAGAGGATCCGCGATTCTTTGAAAAAGATCTATGGTAATCAACATTTAAAAAGGACGGTTACATGAACCTCAACTGTTTGCACGGAAGGCACGTGGTAAATCCAAATTTGAATCTGGAAGACAGATCGCAGTACCAGTTTAAAGTAAACATGTGGACGGGATTTGTGAATGGTAAAGTTTTTGGTCCCAATCGAGCTGCCAGAGAACTTAAATGATAGATGACTTTTTACATTACCAGAATTATTGGAAGAACTGCCACTGAACATTAATGGCAGCATGTGGTATCAGCAAGATGGCTGCCCAGCTCATTATGCTCTTGCAGTACGAGAGTTTCTCAATCGAGAATACCCTGATAGGTGGATTGGGCGGGGTGGTACAATTTCGTGGCCTGCCCGTTCACCCAGTTTAAATCCCATTGATTTCTTTTACTGGGGTACGATAAAGGATCGTGTGCTTTAAACCAATTCAAGATTTAGACGAGCTGCGCCAAAGAATTGCAGAAGCCGCTGAATACATCAACTCGACAAGATACGGCCGTCTTATTTCGCGATCATTTTAAAGAGGTGCAGCTTGCAATGCAGCTGAAAACAAACAGTTCGAAAATTTGACATGAAACTTGGTAAATCTGATTTAATAAAAATCATATCTAAAGAAATCCAACAACAGATGTTTATTTCAAACGCACCTAAAACTACATTTTTCCCCATTAAGTAGTAGCAATTAGTAAGTGTCATACCATTTTGAAATCCAGACTAAACGGGCCAACTTTTGAAGTTACATGCCAAAATAGTGTAGTACATTTTTTACCATACAATCGGTTAAAATTGGGGTGATGTAATAATTTTGAATTCAATGTTTGAGATTTATTTTTGAAAGTACATGATGTTATGTATGTAGTAAAATCTCGATGTATTGTCAAGTCGTAACAACCGTGCGAATCCTGGAACGGGTACCTTGTATTGATGCAAGTTAACTGCATGAATACCTTTCTCTTTTGCTGACTGTACTATTGAATATATCAGACAGTGAAAACTCGTCTAATTACAAGGAAAAGAGAAAGAAAATGTTTGTTAACTTTTATTTTCAAAGCTCTCGAGTGCAACTGAAACTGGATATTCTTGTAAATGGACTTAAGGACGCAAAATTGGTAGGTATGGAATCGAACTACTACATTTATTTTTTTATTTTTCCTTTGTTGGCCAACCAACAATTGTTTACACTGTAAATAGTTAAAGTTAATACCACCATAATCTAAGGTTTGTGTATCAATTTCTCACAGGTTAGCACCGCATGCCCCATAAACATAAGGTGCGCAACAAGCACTAAACTATAAAGTTAATACGTAATAACTAAAATGTACAAGTTTAAATTAACATTACGTGATGGAATATAAAACAGATAAAGTAGAGTAAAGGTAAAATTAATAGAACAAAACAGACAGAAACAGAGCAAAATAGATTTTAAATTAAATTAAACATTATTAGTGGTTATTCTACGAAACTAGGTATATGAGTCAAAATGCACATCAACAAGATCGCTGGAGCTATTCAGCAGTTTGCAAAGACTAGGAAAGACAACGTTTGCACCAAGTATTGCTCTGCGGAATGGAGGGTGTAAAGGAGAGTGATAGGAGCACGAGGGAGTCTAGCAGGGGCCCGAAACTGAAACTTGGATAGTAAAAGGGGACAATCAACTTTACATAGGAGTAGCTTATATAAGAATAAGGAATCAATGATAACTCTCCGTTTCTCCAATGAGACCATCTTAAAAAAAGATAGTCGGACTTCATATGACCGTATCCTCTTTGAAATCCCGCTGGCATATGCCAGATGCCATTCATTCACGGGTCACACACACTAGGGAATTTGGAAGGAATTGTAGTTAAAGAACTTATTTTGATACTTTGAATATTTTTTGATAGAATTGAAAATGAATACGTAGGGTACACAAAAACATTTCCTAATGCTGTTAATAATTTTACTCAAGTACCTACCTTCTTCAGTGACAGCTAGGCACTGGAAGCACTCTACATATAGAAAGATGTGGGCTCTGATTTTTCGGCTGGTTGATGGAGTGACCTGAAGGTGTACTTTGAAGACTCCTACTAGAAATAATAGACTAGCAGAGCTAGGTGTGCCATGTTTGGACTCGTTTTATTGGTTATGATGAGACCTTACCTCCGGACTTAATGGAGTGCCATGTGGCATACGCTGGCAGAGTGTGCCGCTTGGGAGCAGCTGCGCCGTGCCCTTATCTCAGAAGTAGGCAGTGACCTTTCGCACCTTAGCGAATTCGATGTTCGGCAGCGAGGAGTCCTGGGACACGGTGGTTTCCTTCTGCGAAACAGTAACCTCGCAGAAGGAGGCTGTGGAAAGGGAGAGAGACATATCGTCTCCCCCCTACATGGGTCCAGGGAGGGCGGAATCGGCAACGTCTGCCGACCCCCATACATAAGGGCCCGTGTTGAGCTTTGAGAGCAGTGGTGATGAAATAGTTTATACATCATATTAAAGCCCCTGTCTGCTGGCGAAACACGATTGTATTACTACCCGTCAAACGACAGGGAGGCGTGCCTCCTTCCGATCCTGAGGTCGAGCACTGACAGGACCGCCTAGAGGGTAGCGAGGAAGAAGGAAGGAATGGCCGCAGCTCGATCTCTCGCTGCATCGGTCCATCACCCCGCGCCCTCACCTCCTCGCGCCACCGGTTAAGTGACGCAAGGGCTGTCGCCTCTAGGTCCCATGGCGGAGAACCGGCTAGTAAGCCGCATCGTAGGAGATTGTGCGATACCCCCTGATAGCCCTGACGGCCGTCTCCTTCTGCGGTTTTCGCAGCATCGCGATGCTGCCGGCCGTCAGGTCAGAGGCCCACACCGGGGCCCGTACAGGGCCATGGATCGCACGACCCCCAGATACAACATCGAACTCGAGGCATAAACCTTTTTGTCTTCCAATTATCTTCCTGTAATATTTACTAGTGGTGATGTTTTTGCGTATAAAATAAACCTTTTTCTTTTTTTAAACGAGGCGATTAAGTTAGTTTACATTTAGAATAAGTTCTTTTTATTAACTTGTATAAACCTTTCTGTTAATAAAGATCTTTAAAAATCAAATCAAGCCAGTATGAAGTTATATAGTCGTGACGTCATTTTTACGATAGTGCTGCTGCCTTTGTCTAAAAGTTATTTTGAAACGTTTAAATAACGTTTCAATTTATTAAGCTTTTACAATTTTTATTATATTATTTACACTGATTGCAAACAAGTATTTTTTGAGTTAAATAAAAAAAATGCCACATCCCTGTTCTCCTTCACATGCCATCATAATCCTTTCCTTACGAAGTGTAACCTTGCAGCATACATACCTACTATAAAAAACTTCCAACTATCCAAGACTTTAATGGCAGTCACCCAGTTTGCCTGGCGGTAGTAACCTAGTACAGAACCTTTCAACTAAGACTAGAATTAAACTGGGTTTAGCACGCTCTTATCACCCGGTTTCTTTTAAGCTTAGCCCCGTTCCCACTGGCTCTGATTAAGATTAATGTTAGGGACATATCTAATACCTACATCCATTTATTCTGTGGTTCTTTGTCGGGGTTAAGTACTTAAAACGCTGACAAGATGTAAAGCGCGTACACTGTCAGAACTGCATAGAAAAGAAAGAGAAGCGCGATGCACTACGCTTGTAATTTATTGCAAAATATGAAGCAATTAACTATTTACTCAAAATTGAGTTCATTAATCAAAAATAACAAACAGTCAAATTAAAAATTTAAATGTTATACGTTTTTATTATTAATTTTACCAACGTTATCAACGTACGTTGGTAAAAGCAGATAGCAAGCTACCACAAACTTGAATGGATTTGGCAATTTTTTAATTTTAAGACGATCTTATTTACAACATTTGCCTCTTGTCAGTGCCTTAAGGGCGCACTGAGCTTCTGGCGTGTATGGCAATCATGTTTCTAAAGTGTATGATTTAGAGAGTGAAACTTTAATTATCTTACATATTAATTGCATAACTAAAGGTTAAGTTTCATTCGCTCGGTATGCTCTTGAGGTCTTTGAACATGTTAGTAAAATTGATGAAAAACTACTCATAAATTTATTTCAGCTTTATGCTTTAAATGTACCGAACTTCTTTATACAGACCCAAAGCGTTTAAAAGTTAAAAGAACAGCTATATTTTTCTAATTCAACTTTTTACTGGCAAATAAAAGTAAAATTTTAAAAAAGTCTGTTTGAAATTGCAATTCCCTTTCAAATTACACTCGTGGTCACAAAAACCGGATCACTTCGTCATCCGTCCACGAACACGCTCTCATCATCTCAACATGTTCTCAAAACAATAGTGATTACTTTCTGCAGCACACTCACTAATCAAACATGAGGTGCTTAAGTGCTTCTCCAAAATACAATGATCCGCACTTACTGTGACCCACCTACATTTCGATTGTACCGGTGTTGAGTTCTGATAATTGAGAATTAGGTCTTCTTTTCTGCAATTAGGTGTAGGGTAATTGAAAATGGGTTGACTTTTCATGACGTTTAAACAAATAAATTAGGAAATTCAACACGTAATAATGTAGTTGGGCATTTGTTTTTATGGTGAGTATTATTTTAGGTTTACAAATTCGTATGTTTGTACAAACGTTAAGTTAATTAATTCGTCGGTTTTCAAATTCTTTACTTTATCTATTCGGTACGCATAATACCTTCTGATGAGCCTACAGCACTGATTTTATTATTTTATTATGTATGGCATCTCGCAGGTCAACCTATGAGGTTGTCGTCTGCTTAAGCGGACTTGCCTGTGGTTGCCCTAATAAATTAAAGCCTCAGGCCAGGACTTAAACTTATGTACTAACTTAAAAACTAAGAAACTACACGCTAACGGCACCCCCTATGGGGTACGGACCTCGGCTTAGGGCGTCGCTGGAAGAGGGCAGCAAGGGACTAGCTGGATCAGGATTTATTTGATTTTGGACGAATTTAAAGCTACGGGCTCAGCGGCGCGGGCTGGCTCGAGCAAGGGTCGGGAACTGCTACAGCACTGAGCAAACTATTGTTCGAACAACTTAAACTATACTGCATGCATGTGTGTACTTATATTTATATAACTGTGTAAGAAAAATTCCTTTTAAAATCTGAATGAACAAGTAGCTAGGTAGTGAGTATTGAAATAAAACGATAAGAAGCAACACCTCTTTAAATTAATCTACGTCCGTACCAACAAAACTAAACCGTTTCAACAAGGAACATGGTCGAATTTCGAAGTGGATAAATAAATCTACTTGGGTGGTCTAGTGATCAGTGCGAATATAAAGCGCCGCATTCCTTAGATAAGGAACTCGTTTGTAATGAGTGTTTTGTGCAAATAATAAGAAAAAGTAATTAACGTGTTCGTTTCGAAATATCACAGATGGATTATTTCTTCAAATAAGTGACCTATATTGCATCTTTTGGAATAATGACTACTACAGCGGAACAATTCCGCTTTCGGAGTAAGAAGTTGTTGCGTTATTGCTGCAGAAGGCGCAAACTAACCTAAAGAAATGCCAATGCTGATAGTACCGAAAGAAAAGAAGAATGATATCCCGTATTTTGTAAATGAAGACGACAAGGAACAACTATATTTAATTACTTGATTACAAATATCAAAATAGCATACAACTTCGACCAATGTCGAGTTGACATCAAACTAAAACCTTTTGAATGCTTAGCTATTTTACAAAACACATCTTTTTTTAAGATGTAAAGAAGGGTTCTACCCTTTAAGCATAAACTTCATTTCGCAGAAAATCGTTTGGCAAACTATCATTTATCAAATATTCGAAGCTCATAATTTTGTAAGTCGGAATCATCTTTAGGCTTAAATTTCGTATTCATAATAATTAAAAAGGAGAACCATTATAACGCAGAAAGTTCACAGTCAGAACCGTCTTTTGGCATACATTTTATATCGATAGTCATTAAAAGGCAGAACTATCATATCTGAGAAACTTTACAGTTGCAAAAATTTTTTGGCATACATTTCATATCCATAGTAATTGAAAGGCTCATCTATCACATTGCAAACACTCAAACCATCATACACCATGCATGCAGCAAGCATGTAGCATTCTAGCGATCATGCAACATGCTGTAGGCATGGTTTCTGTCACGGCTTCGGCTCTGCGGGGCTCCGGCGGTCAACGCGAGCTTATCGTCGCAAATGGTTTTAACGCTCGCCGCCGCGGCTGAGGTAGGCTGGCCAATTCGCCGCCCAGAATGCCGAAGCTGTTAAGCGAAGCCGAAGCGTTTAGTTAAAGCCATCTACTTGCAGTCTTAAATAAAACTCTAGGGGTAGGGCAGACAAGACTACGTGGCGTCGGTTTTGCAGCGATTCGTTTCAGTCACTAACTTTTGTAGCACAACATATTGACTTTTAATTTTTAATAGCAATATGCCTAATAAAAAGATTCCAAAAAAAAAACTGCCATGTTCGTAATATGCCAAGTGAAATTGTACCAAATAATCGTCGCTCTAATTAAACATCATGCTAAACGTAACTATGCGGAATTTTAACTTTGACAAAAGTAAATATGCCAAATAAAATTCTGTCATCTGTCTAATCCATTGTAACTTCGGACATAAATAACAAAACAATTACAAAACAAAACAAATAACAAAACAATATTTTTATTAATTAATTTTTATGTCATAAAAATATTTGTTTAAGGAAGATTATGCCAAGTGTGTAAAATTCGGAGCATCAAGATTCTACCAGATTGAAGATGTCTACATGTCATTCTGCAGTATTGGCATTACGACGCAGTTTATAAAAAAAACGATATAGCAGATTCTATCTTGCAATGAGCAGACAAAAATTGCCTGAACATTATTATTATTTTGGATGTGACTGTACAGTAAGCATTCAAAAGTGGATAGGCACGTTAAGAGTCGTATTGCTGAGAACTCACGGTTACAATGTATGTGTGAACTGCGATCTTTGTGGTGTGTGTTTACACACCACAAAGATCCCAGTTTTGCATGGCACACACTGACGTAAACGTACACAGTTTCCAATGCTTATCGAACCACTTCAAGTAATTTTATTAAAACAAACAAAAATTGTTCATTTTAGGTATTATTAAGAAGGTAGTAAGAAGCGTCAATCAATTGCTTTGTGAGATTGCTTATGGACTCATGAGCGTTAATGATAAGATGAACCGAAGTCCAGTTTCAATATAACACACACAGAGACAGTAATAATAAGGACAATAGAGGCAACCTCTTGCAAAAATGTAAGGAAAGCAAATGGTAAACCAAATGTGTGTGTAAATAAATTTAATAATATCAACCTGGTGCATCAAAATATTCAAGGGTTTTTAAACAAAGATTTAGAAGTAGATTTATTCCTGAATTGTAACAATATAGATATTCTTTGTGTGACAGAACATTGGCTTAAAGGCCACCAGTTTATATTCAATTTTAGTAATCACCAGGTTGGTAGTTCGTTCAGCAGAGTAAATGCTATACATGGTGGCTCATTAATATTAGTAAATAACCAGATCAAATTTAAAGACCGTAAGGATATTGTGTGCCTCTCTGTTGAGCGAACAATTGAGATAGCCTGTATCGAATTGGAGCAGTTCATTATATTAAGTGTGTACAGACCGCCTTCAGGATTGTATGATTGTTTTGAAAAGGTTATGGATGAAGTGTTGAACAAAATCTGTAATTCTAATAAGTCTATTATCACTTGTGGTGATTTTAATGTTAATTTGTTAGAAAATTCTGGGTTAAGTACTAGAATTATAAGTTTGTTTCAGTCATACAATCTTGCTAACCAATTTTTGGAGCCCACTAGAATAACTCCCACTAGTGCCACATGCCTAGATAATGTTTATACAGATGTTATACCAACCCACAAGGAAATTATTAATTTAATAGACTCAGATCATTGTGAACAGTTGGTCACTATTTCAAATATTAACAAAAAAACTAAAAAAAAAGATATCACTGTTAATCCAAAAACTAATAATCGTTTGGAAACATTTAAAACTAAACTTCTAAGTAATTTACCACTTTTTTCAACTAATGATGACTCTAATCACCAATATAATGCTTTTTTCAAAATGTATTGTACACAATTTGATAATACTTTCATTCCGAAGACATTTTCGGTTAACAGTAATGCTTCCTTCAGTGACTGGGCTACCATTGGTATACATAAGAGTAGAAAACGACTTTATGAGTTGTATGATGAACGGACTTGTATAAACACTTCTGAATTTAATTTATATGTTAGGAATTATTCAAAATTATTTAAAAAAGTTTGTTGTATGGCCAAGTCACGTTACTTGAGTTCAAAAATTAAAAATAGTAGTAATGTAATTAAAACGACATGGAATATCATTAATAGCGAAACGGGAAGGTCATGCAACCGAAGTAGTGACTTCAGCCTTGATCTTGATGGCAACATAATTAAATCAGATTCGCAAGTCGCCGCGGCCTTTGAAAATTTCTTTGCAGAGATTCCCGTATCGACTACTAAATCTCTGAACTCATCGCCCACTACTGCAGAGTCTTTGCTTAAAGAAAACGTTCCAGTTTGTGATTCTCAGTTTAATTTCCAATATGTCACCTGTAGAGATATAATTAAAACCTTTCACACATTAAATGTTAAAAAGACCGCAGATCTATGGGGTAATTCTGTGGACGTTGCTAAGTCAATTATAGATATTGTAGCACCTACTTTAGCTGTTATTTTTAATAATTGTATTGACCGTGGTGAGTTTCCTGATCTTATGAAAAACAGTAAAATAATACCATTGTTTAAATCGGGTAGCACATCTGACCCTACTAATTATAGACCTATTTCAGTGCTACCTACCTTTAGTAAAATTTTTGAAAAACTTATTTTAGATCAAATGCAAAGATTTTTTAATAAACACAAATTACTGCATAACAAACAGTTTGGTTTTACAAAGGGTCGTTCGACTACTGATTTGGCCGGAGTTGAACTTTTAGGACATGTTTATAATGCATGGGAGGACAAGTGCGATGCTTTGGGCATCTTTTGCGATCTGTCCAAGGCATTTGATTGTGTTCTTCATGAAACATTAATCAGGAAACTGCACCACTACGGAATACGGAACGCCTGTCTGGATCTTCTTACTTCTTACTTAAGTGATAGGATTCAAAGAGTAGATGTTAACGGAAAAAGATCACCTGGATCTGTAGTTAGAATGGGGGTCCCCCAGGGCTCAATTCTTGGCCCATTTTTGTTTCTTATTTATATTAATGACTTGCCATACCTCATAAAGGATAATCATGTTATAGTATTGTTTGCAGACGACACTTCACTTTTATTTAAACTGAAACGTCAGCAGCTGGTTACTGACATTGTAAATAGCGCCCTCGCTAAGGTAGTTAACTGGTTTAATGTTAATAACCTACTTCTTAACGAGAAAAAAACTAAATGTATTAAGTTTACGATACCTCATGTTAGACAAGTAGAAACTAGTGTTCTTTTAAAGGGTGAAGAGTTGAAACCCGAAAACTCCACAGTGTTCTTAGGCATAACTTTGGATGCCAAGCTTCAATGGGGCCCCCATATAGATAAATTGTCAAAAAAACTAAGCTCTGCAGCATACGCCGTTAGAAAAATTCGTAATTTAACTGATTTAGAGACAGCGCGTTTAGTTTACTTTAGTTATTTTCATAGTGTGATGTCGTACGGTATTCTTTTGTGGGGAAATGCCGCCGACATTCAAACAGTTTTTGTTTTACAAAAAAGGGCAATTCGTTCAATTTATAAATTAAGTCCCAGACACTCCCTCAGAGACAAATTTAAAGAGATTAATATAATGACTGTGCCTTCTCAGTACATTTATGAAAATCTTTTATATGCACATAAAAATATTAATCTGTTTAAAAAATACAGTGATATCCATGACAAAAATACTAGGAATAAACACAAATTTGTTGTTCCCACTACCAGGCTCAAGAAAATAGGTGGCTCGTTTAAATGTCAATGTATACGTTTTTATAATAAACTTCCTAGCCACATTCAAGAACTAAGCCTTAATAAATTTAAAACTTTTATAAAGCGGAAATTATGCCAGAAAGCCTACTATACTGTCAAGGACTATATTGAGGACAAGAAGGCTTGGGATTGAGCTGCTCCAATAAGTTTACACAGACATAATTGATGTGTAATTTGATATTTTTACTTTTTTTTCTTTTTCTTTTACCTTCTATCTAAACAATGACATGTATATATTTACTGTATAAAGTATAATATTGTTTTGATTTTTGTGAATGTGCGGACTGTGTGGGTCTTTGCGTTTTTTTTTTCTCTTCTTTTAGTGATGATGGTCTGGCTGTTTGAGTACTTTACGCGGCCTCCCCAAGTGTCCTTTCTTTTGTATTGTTCGTCGAGTCGTTGAGCTCCTTAGTTCTGAGTTGAGCTGCACGATGATTGACAAATGCGTGCACTGACTGGACAGGTCCACTCAAATCCGTGTGGTTCTTTCCTCAAAAGACCATTTCAGACACCAGTCTACATAGTCCTCATATGATATGACCAAGATTATTTTAATATTTTATTTACACTTTGACATTGATGCACTTTATATAAGCAATGCCATTTACTTTGTAAAGGATTATACTATTTTAATTATTGTGAATGTGAAGACATTGTGGATTTGTTGTTTTTTTAATGCATTTTTTTTTTAAATTATTAGTTTTAATCATGGTCTGGCAGTTTGAGTAATTTATGCGGCCTACCCAAATGTCCTTTCTTTGGTAATGCTCGTCGAATCGTTTAGCTCCTTTAGTTCTGTATTGAGCTGCATGACAACTGACAAATGCGTGCACTGACTGGACAGGTCCACTCATTCTGTGTGGTTCTTTCCTCGAAAGAACATTTCAGATATCAATCCACATGGTCTTCACATGACCTGACCAAGATTATGTCTGGACTTTAAAAGAGACTGTGACCTCTGAGTTTGTTTCGGCGTTTCTTCTCAGAGTAGTCAGATAGGAAATGCTGATCTCACCTAGTTTTTAAAATATGATTGACGTGTAAAAGTGTTTGTACAAACCTATTTACAGAAATAAAATCATTTATCATTTATCATTTATCAATGCTAAAACTTATGATATTTCATAAAATTATAGTCATAACAAAACACAATTATTTTCAAAACGAGTTTCAAGTCGAAAAGGAAAACCAAGTCTCATTACTGATTCGCTCAGTCCAAATGGAGTCGGCTCGTGTCAACATGGATTTAGGGATGCGAAATTTTATAAAAAAAAGATTAAGGACTCGGAAGAAGACAATGCTGCTGAAGGGCCTACCCAGACGGAAAATTCATCGACTTATATTTTCCGGTATTTTATTTAATGGAGAATTATAAAGTAGATACCTACCGTCTTTTATAGAGCATTACACAGTAGGTATCTGTACTGTGTGTTTTGTTTTTATGACAAAACGGTAACAGCAAATTACTGGTGTTTATCCTCTGCAACACTTGTCGTGAAGTCTTTAAGTAACTTTCAACGGAATCAATAGACAGGCAATAACCCTCGAATGTCGGTTACTAACATATTATTAATTTTCCTCTTTAATTAGTTAGGTGCCATGTTACTACAAACTATTAAAATATAATAACCCAAGCTGATTAAAACTATTAACAATCTAAAATATGGCGCCGAATACTTCATAGCTGTCGACGTACTACATCACCAGTCGACAGCGATGAAGTACGGCATTGCCACGTTGTATAGCAATGTCCTTTTGTTACGGGACGGACACCAGGCGTTTGGAGATTTCGTAGAACAAACCATGAGCAATCGGACCCCATGGCCCGAGAGTTTCAATCCCAAACGGCTCGAAAATAAAATTACCTATAATGTTATCTTGCTTTCACCACTTGAGGTGTTCCGCACCCATAGCAGCAGCGCCCGCTCAGCACGCCGAGCCAGGAAGATGGGACGGCATAAGAGTTTCTACACAGGTTGCGTCCCACACTAAAGACCTACCCACCTTCCATGGAAATAAAGACATGCCGTCCTGTCTCTTGCCATCGTCGCGTGCCAAGCCATTGGGTTCTAGTACAGCTGGAACGCCGACGGTGACAAGAGCTCGTCGGATGATGTCGTTAATGTTCGCGTGCCGCGCTAAGCGACCCGCACATCAGCTGCAAGTCAGGCCGTGGTGTCCGAGACTGTTGACAACTTCGCCACAGTGACAGCGATGAGGAGAACAACAAGGAGCTCCTAGTCGCAGGGAAGCAGCGAGGCGGAAAGTAGTGTCGTCGAACAAAGTGCATAAGTTATGTTCAAAGTAATTGATTTGCTTTAGTTGCAGGAAATAACGGGTGTAAAAAGACACGTAACACTCACACTCACTCCCCGCCACTCATTCACGAGTACTCCCCGTCAGTTTTTTTTTTAACTTGACCATACCTGGGAACCTCCATAAGGTTCGGACGGAGATATTGAAGGTCAAAATTCCAACTTTAACAGCAATTTTTTTACGAAAACAAGTATTTTATGGTAAAACATCTAATATACAAAATTCTCGTGTCACAGTTTTCGTTCCCACACTCCTCCGAAACGGCTTGACCGATTTTGATCAAATTTTGTGTGCATATCGGGTAGGTCTGAGAATCGGCCAACATCTATTTTTCAAAAAAAAAAAAGCAAAACAACGTTTGCGGGTTCAGCTAGTAACTTTATATACCGCAACGACCCCTGTACCGTTGCATGCGTGAACGATGTTTTGCGTGCGTTACGTTGCGGGCTACCGCAATCAGCGATATTCCACACCAAAAATAAAATTCGAATTTTATTTTTGTACTGCCATATATGATTACCACACATGACTACAAACACATAAAAATATCAATGGCCATACTAGTTTGCTTTCTTACAAATATACAAACAGTAGTTTAGTATTCAATCGACTACCACACATAGGTTTGGTCTGTCTATCTCACAACCACATGTGTGGGCTTTGAATGTGCATTGTCTGTCACAGCTAATAAGCCTGACAATGTACTGAATTCTCGACCAGATGTCTGTGTCGGCCATCTTGGATTTATTGGGGTTGTTTGGTTATAATAATACTGGTGTCTAATTGTGTGAAACTATTTTGAAATTTGTTTATTCCTGTTTTCATCAAATAAAAGTGTTTTTCATACAACAGACCGCATTAGGAACTCAGTGCTTCGTGGCAAAAATACTTCATCTTACAACCGCAGGGAGATCTCAATTAACTTTAACGAAGCACCCCTTAAAGACCACTCAGAGAATAATCTATTGTACGTCAAGGAACTCATTTCAATAATCATTTTAATTATTACCACCATTCAAATTTAATTCAACGTAGATTAATACGAAATTCCTTTTGAATTTGTCGACAATTCGGCGTCCAATTTGTGATTTTATTTGACCGAGATCAACAAAACGGAAAGTATTCAAAGGTAAAAATTCAGAAAAAAGAGAAACCGGAATGAAAACTGGCGACGACTTTCAATATAAATTAAATGGCCCCTGTGTATCTACTTTAACTTTCTTTAAGAGTCAGGCAATAGATTTTTCTAATTTATTTCTAGGAAAGGTTGTTGCTTATTTTTCCAACAGAGGAAGTACTTAATAAAGAGAGATTGAAAAGTAATTAGTAGATAATCATATACCATAGTACTCTGAAAGTATTGCGAAAAAAAGTTTTTATGTATGGCCAGATAGAGTCTATTTTGAAAATATGATTATTTGAAAGTAAAAACAGGTTCGTTCTAATTTGAAAATTTTCTCCACATTGTTTGCGAGCTAATTTAAATTATCGTGTCTCATTAAAAAATGGATTTGCGCCGGGAACATTTTCGCAGTATGATTTTTTACGATTTCAAGTGTCGACTGATACCGGACGAATCGTACGATATACTTCAAATTGCATTCATGGATGAAGGTCCTTCTAAGACAACCGTATATCATTGGTATAATGAACTCAAGCGCGGTCGACTAACTTTGGAGTATGAAGAAAGAACTGGTCGCCCTTTGACGGCTGTTACGGAAGAAAACGTGCTAGCAGTGAAAAATGTAATCCAAGACAATAGGCGAGCTACATATCAAGAGATTCAGCATGTACTGCAGAATGGATCGGGAAGCCTTCACGAAATTCTAAACGTGAATCTTCGCGTGAGGACGATAGTTTCACGCTGGGTGCCGCACAACCTCACCGATGCTCAGAAGCAGGCCCGGGTGGAATGTTGCCGTGAAGCGTGCAGTATCATCGGGTAATGTTTTCTCATTGGTTGTTTTATTTGTTTTTGTATAATTATATATTTATGTTTATTTATTTGTGGTTATATTTATATATAATTAGGTATAAATGTATATCTATTTGTTAGATTAAATTTTTATTCCTTGGTTTTTTTTTTATAAATTGTACCTACCACTGCTTGTCTCTGCATCACCCAAAGGTTGACTGGTAGAAAATGCCTTTGGCATTAAGTCCGCCGCTGTACAAAATGTGCGTGAAGTATAAATAAATAAATAAACAAATTTGAAGCAGGCTCGGCTCGTCTCTGCATGACATCATTACAAATGATGAGCCTTGGATTTATCAATACGGAAACGAAGCGCCAGGCGACGGTTTGGGTGTCTCAAAAACAATCAACGCCTACCAAAGTGAAGCGATCTAGAAGCGGGGGGAAGATTTTGATCGCGAGCTTTTTCAAAATGACTGGTTACTTGGTGTCAATTCCTTTACGGAACCAAAGAAGCATCAACGCTGAAGTGTTTAATACTAAATGCTTGGCAGAAGTTTTCTCTGTTGTGAGCAACAAGCGACCAAACACAGGGCTCCGCGGGCTACTGCTCCACCACGACCAGCGTCTTCGCACATCGCGCTCAAAACGAGGGACTTCCTGGACAGCACGCCGGTCTAAATTCAGTTTTGAACTGTCAAGTGGTCGGTCAGTCAGAAATATGAAGCTCGTTGCCCATTCGAAAGCGAAGTAGGTACCTATGGAGAAGAACGAGCAAGAAACTCCATGGACACTCTTATTAATAATATTGTTACATAATTCTTGTTGAAATTATACATGTGAGAACGACGTAGAAAGACGTGCACGTTATAGGCGTCCCTAACGAAAACAGAACACAAAAAAAAACGAAATTAAAAGAAAAAAGCCGTGGCAGCTAAGAGATGATCAGTCCCCACTGACGGCGCCCGTTCACGAACATGACGTATGGATCAGCACCATTTATCTCATCCATTTTGAAGGGAATTTAATAAAAAATTAATGATCCAACACACACGCCACCACCAGCGAGACATTTGAGTGAGCGTGACATGCTCTCAGCCGCCAGGGCACATTCAAGTCAATGACAGACGTGCCCAGTATAGGGTAGCTTTATAGTAGGTACATAGTGTTCACACGTCTGCATCCTCGGTTGATACTCCTTGCCTGAATCCAAATTGTGAGACACTCAAGGTATTACATTTATGTAGGAATGTCAAGAGCCTATTATTTATTAGTTTTTCAAGATTTTTTTATATTGCTGGTAAAATGGAAAAGGGTCTGTAATTGTTGATATCGTCTCTGTCTCCGCCCTTGTGAACAGGAATAATGATAGATTGCTTAAGTGGCGCAGGGATGATACCCTTTGTAAAGCAAAGATTAACCAAGTGGCATATGATAGGAACATTTTCCTTGCTTATGTGTTTCAAAAATCTAGTTGATACGAGTACATTGTCCCAGCCAGGAGCGCTGAGATTTAAGACTCATCAAGAACAAACGAATTTACTTGTGTAGGTATTGTAGCCGATCGAAAAGAGTTTAAATTGTGTGCTGAAGGGTTGAATTTTTTGTGCTAACTCCTTACCAATATTTGCAAAATAATCATTAATGAAGTTAACAGACTCAGTTGAATTTGGTCTCATGTTTAGTAGCTCTGTATTTTGACTCTTTGACACTTAGTACTACTTCTAGTTTTATAATTTTTCCATAATAATTTATTGTTTGTGACGGAATTAACAAGTAGCTCCCATTCACATTTTATTTTTAATTTTATGATTAGGTATAACAGTTGCGATATCGGTATTTTTAAAATGTCATTAAATGGATGGATCATTATGGGTTTTTCTTTGGAGTTTTTTGCGATTCTAAATGCATCATAATAAACCGGCAGTTATCCACGGCTTAACGGCACGCTTGCTATTGGGGATTATTCTGACAACAGTGCTGTGATTAATAGATTCAAATAATTTGTGCAACAGAAGGTCAGTCAATTGGTCCGGGTCTTTACAAAAAAAATAGCTCTGTAATTTTATTTTCTCTGAGATATTTTATGGTCTGTTTGAAGTCAATAGACAAGGTAGTTTTTGAATAAATGAGGCTTGGGGCTGTTACATTTGAACAACATTTAGCAGTAACCCAACACCAGTTTGTGCTACATTTTCTTGAATGTAAATAAACTTTAAGTCTTGAGAGTTACAGTTGCTTCTGTCATTTCTATATTATTTTATTAAAACTTTTCTTTATTCCGGAATGAATGGAAACGGATAAAATGGAGCTTGGAAAAATTCGTTACCACCGTTTTATTATCCTAGATTTTTGGTTTAGAGTTACTGAAAACCGTATTTTCGCTGTTTAACGGTTTATCGAGCTATATATTCTGTATTATTATTATAAATTTGAAAGTAACTGTGTCAGTTTGAATAAACCTTTTTAGGCCTAAACCACAGGACGAATTTTGTCCCTTTAGCACGTTCCCGCAGAAGCTAGTGTGAAATACATTAGAAAAGTTTCAATTGTATCTTCAAAAGAAGCGTGACAATGTTAAAAAACATAATTAGATCTTCTCATCACTCCATTTATTTGATATCTGACAATGGTTACTAAACTTGTAACCTTGTACGCAGAAAGAGCTCGTATGTAATTTTAGCGTGACTGTAGCATTCTGTAGTTTCTGCCTATATAGGCACCACATCATCATCATTTCAGTCCGGAATCACCCACTGGTCAACTGGCAACGGGTCTGGTTTTTCTTCCATTCTACCCGGTTCCGTGCGGCCCTCATCCTCATCAGGTGTTTCCCGCAAATTTGACGATATCATCCACCCAACGCGGTCGGCTCTTGTTTCTTTCTGCCTATAGTTTTATGGGAAAAGGCATTAATTTATGAATTAACCTATGAAGTAGGTTTTAAGGGAATTTTCAATTAACATTAATTCTACGTTCCAGCCCTAACATTATCTGATTCCCGGGAATGTTTGCCCCGGTGGGAGAGACCTCTCATTACACTCGGTAGTCGCTACCTGCATCTCTCTAAAAGTAACTCATTAAAACTTGTTCTCAGATATACAACGCGGAGTCCGTCATCAAATATAAATAAAACTTGGATTGTTTTTAAATTAATTTTCTTCAGTTTTATACTATGACGTTTTCGGTTTTCTGGGGAAGTAGATGAGATAAAATGATGATAAAAACAACAACTATATTCCAATTAAACTCCCACCTCAGTATGTATTCTGGATCAAACACAACCACTACTACAGCAACGCGACGATAAGTGCGCCGCCGACGACGACAACGCCATCTTTCAGTTCTGAGCTCAAAGAGAATGGGGATGTGAAGTTTCCTGCTGTGAACTCGTGTCCATATATCCAACATCATAACAAACTTGAAGTGGTTTGATAAAAAAAGTCGATATAGGAAATTTATAATATATACTTTAACATCGATTAATGTTGATTGATTAATTGTTGAAACTGTCTTTTATGCATTTTGTTTTTTGTTACCGTGATGGCTCAATAGGCAATCGGTACAAATGCACCTACTTATGGTAAAATCTACATTTTTACTGTCATGTTTTCGTTATTAATAAGAGTTATCATTAGATTTTGACAATTGTAACGAGTAGTCAGGAGCCCGAAAGCAAAGTATAATGAATATTTTATTGAAAATCTGACCGAGCCTTCCTCGGTCAGATTTTCAGTTTGTCTTGCCAAGGGATGTCGTGTTACCCAATTTAAGGCTCTTGCAAAACGGAGCGACGCCACAGCGCGAAACTGAGGCACCGCTCGTCGCGGCCTTTGTGTCGCGCTGTGGCGTCGCGCCAGTCTTTATGAGACTTTACTGGGTTGTGAAGATCAGACAGTCGCTCCATGTAAAATACTACCAGTATTTTAGCTGCATCCAACTATTTCGGAAGCCCACTCTAAAATATTTGGACTTCGAAACACACGCGTGAAATTTTGCGAAAGAGGATAGCACCGTTTTTTCAAACATCCTTCATTTAATTCACGAAGGGAAATGTTCAAACGGTAATCGATCGATTCATTTTGCGAAACACATCGGGATTACGAAACCGGCCAGTCCTGCTTAGTAAACTGTATCAAACGGCACGGCGAAGTCGTCAGGTTCAATATGTATTATTTGTTTAATGTTTTATTATTAACCGTGATTTGTCGCGTGGACTCTGGAGTTTTTGATAGGTATACTGGAAAGGAAATTGATGTAGCACAAGCGAAGGATCTTCGATTGAAGAACGCTACTGAGTAAGTTTCAAGTTTCTTAATGGTTTCTGTATTTTCATTGTGATTTAAACTAGAGATACCGCGAATACTAGCTATTATTCGGTACACCGCATTTCTCGATTTGTTTTTGTTAATGGTCGAATACCGAATAATAGCTACATTACCTACATAGCGACATTTGGAGAATAATTGTAAAAAAAAAAATACAAATGAACAAAAAAACTATAGACTTAAAAATAATCAAACTGTAATTTTTCTTTTAAAAAAAACTCACTTGGTATTAATTATTATCATTCTTATAAAAGTTTGCCAAAAACAGTCATGTCATGTTGAAGTTAATTAGTTAGGCTAATTTAACATTTGATTAGAATATGGTGCAAAAAAAAAAATCTGCACGGGATCAAGTAGGTTGCGCTCTCCTGCTTATATCATACCTGCCTCAGAAAATATTATTTCTGAATAAACAGAGCTTGCTGGTGTGATTACCTAAGTATCGTTAATCTAACAAACTTAAAATGGGGAATCAATTCTTATTGGTACTAAATTAATTTTTATATTCCTTTTTCGAATAATAATGGTGACTATTCGCCCTAGGGAATGGCGATTAATCGGTTTTCGAAAATTCGTTATAACACATAATCCCATCTCTAATTTAAATATTCTATTAACGCGAATTATTTCTGTTTCATATTCGAATAAAAGTCAAAAACTCATAAATACCATTAAAAGATGACGCCAGATTCTTAACTTGATTGTAAAAACTTTCCCAAAAAGATGACAGTTATACCTATTATCTTTTCCGATAAGAAATTCAGATTGGTTTGAGCTCTAATCACAAAAGTGTTTGAATATTAAATAGCCATCAGACATCTTCATTATAAGAAAAATCACTCACTCACCGAGTGAATTCATTCACTGTCTATTATGTATTTTGGCAATGCATACCCTAAAGAAGAAGCCAAGAATCCCCTTGAAGTTAATCATTGTTACCGATAGGAAACCCATCGGGCGCACACCTCGTTTACTTTAGTTTATAAACTGTAAAAAAATGGATGTCTTTCTAGACGATGTTCAATAGAAATAAAGCCGTGTACGCCCCACGAAGGCAGCAGGGTTGATGGTACGTGTAACAACTATAAGTACCCTACGAGAGGCTCCGCCAAGGGGCCTTATCTGAGGCTCCTGAAACCAGACTATGCCAACGGTAAGTGGTAATAGTTGATTATCATCAGTGTACTTGCTGAAACCTAAATCTTGTCGGTCATGAAAACAGTTAAATTGAACGCCATGCGAAGAATTCCAGCAAAATATCTATAATGTAGAACTTTTGCTGTAATTCTTCGCGAGTAGAGGTAAAGCGCGGTCACTGTTGGACTGCATAGAAAAGAAAGAGAAGCGCGATGACACATCGCTTGTAATTTATTACAACATATGAAGCAATCATCTATTTACTCAAAAATGAGTTGCATAATCCCGCCTGTTATGATCCAAGTGCTGGGACACAGGCCTCCTCTCTGTGAGAGGGAGTGGGCCGTAATCCACCACGTGGGCCCAGTGCGGGTGGGTTGGCAGATGTCACATGTCTTCGATTTTCTGGTTCTACGTCATTTCGGTTTCCCCTCGATGTTTTCCTTCATCATTTTGAGAGCAATGGTGATGAAATAATTTACACAAAGTAAAGCACCTGTCTGGGTTCGAACCTATGACCTACAACTCGTAAGTCGCAGCCGTTACCACTGGGCCACCACTGCTCTCCTAAATGAGTTGACTAGTCGAAAATAACGAATAATCAAGTTCTGTATTTAATTATGATTATTAGTTATAAAACATTAGTGCTATTAATTTTACCAACATATGTTCAAAAGTAATACAGATATTTTTGTTGGAAGATTATTTCAAGAGGTTAGAACCGTTCAAGGTTAGAAAATTAATTTTTCGAACGATTGCCTCTTGCCAGCTCCTTAATAGCACAATTAACCTATCAGAGTAAAAGTGCCAGTAGTTCTGCCATCTGAAAACACTATTAATTTATTTAATAAAAAAAATACTGGTAGGTTATAGCGTTCATGTAACGCATTAAGGCGGATGCACATTTCCTTGCAGTAAACAAGACCGCTTTTTACGACGTACGTCCGATCGTACGTCCTACGGAGAAATAAATCTATATAATAATATGAAAGCAATTCAGTTCAAGACAGAATATGTATCATTTCTATTTGTTAATGCGACATCCGTGTAACGCATGCTAAAATACAGTATTGCTACAATCAAGAATACAATACTTCAAAGTAAAATACCTCCTATCGAAATAATTTGTTGGTCATGTGGGTCGAACCATCGATCAGTAATTCGAACCCAACACCTTGTGCGCGGTCTGCATGAGCGGACAAGTCATCGGCCAGCTGAGGCGCAGCGCGGCGGCTACTTGGCTCGGTCCAACCGGTGACTGTTTACTTCAACGACAACGACTCCACCGCGACGGACGATTCTCCTCACTAAATTTAAGGTTCTATGATCCGGTAGATATTTAAACGTAGTAATAATTTTATAAAGTCAAACGCAGCAAATTGTACAAAAAAATCTTACGACAGTTTCATTGATACAAAAAATATTCAAAAACGTGTTTTGTAGCTAAATGATTGATAAAAATTACGAAAAGGCGTAACTTTGGGATATTTTTCTATAAACCAAAGTTCAAAGCGATTGCATGGCCGCCAGATTCTTAAATAAGATATAATTATATTTTTTTCAGATTATTATAGCACTGTTTTTATGTTTAAAAAAACTAGTAAGCGCTTTCTCATTTAAAAAAAACATAAAAGTTTACACTTTATAAACAAGCATATTACAACTAAGAGGATAATATACTAGATAGGAATGCTTGGAAACATGATGGTCCAGCTCCATAAGACAATCTACTCTAGACAAAATCATACTGGTAGCCAATTTAATTTTATAATTAGTTATTTTTACTTAACTGACTTATTACTAGTTAATGTTTTAGGAAAATCATACATACTTTTACAATGTTTGTAAATATGTGATCGTAAATGTTGACGTTCAAAATTGCCTTTTATGTGAAATACTATTATAATAAATTCTTTGACTTTGACTTTCTCTGTCGGATCATAGTGCCTTAATCTTTAACCGTTTGTTCTGGTCAGTTTTATACTTTGAAATAAGCAAGGCAATAACCCATTGTCTAAAATACAGTTCACTTCTTTATTGCTCCCCGCACTGACAGCATTTTTTTTAATATGTAGACATACCTACATATTAAAAAAAAAATCTGTAGGTATGTATATCTGCAGACAGAAGAGAGACGAGAAAACGCAATAATTTTAAACTGAAGTCGAGAAAATTAAAATAAGTCGACATGGCGACGCTTGGGGACCTATGCATACACCTGCAGCAGTGTACGTCTTTCGGCTGAAATGATGATGATGAAAATGGAGAAATTATCAAATCATTACTTTTGTTAATTTATTGAAAATAAATTTTGGTGTACAATTAAGTAGGTATACTACGTGTCTTCCTATGTAAATGGTGGTCAACAAAAGCCTTCTCGGTATACCATTTAATAAATAAAATAATTGAGAGAAATATTCAACAACATTTCGTCTACAGTAGTTCCGTTAGACATGATTTCCAATATTAGACACTCACCAAACATCTCTCTATTTTAGATAATCGAAATCTAGAGCAACTACAAAACAATATGGCTTCACCCCCAGATCGCGATATCCGAATGAACAGACATGGTGAGCCCCTTCCCTCAGCCCGGAAGGTCAGAACGGAACTGCACTCCACCGGACGCGTCGAAGATAAGAGCACGTTCAATGCGGCTGCTGTTCATATGTTGGAGTTCATACATCGAGATATTAGTATTATGGATGGACCACGTAAGACGTTTTCATGACTAGGAAAAATAGAGTGTGGGATAATGATCCTCAAGACTGAGGTACCTACTTACTGATTGTAAAGAGAGATAGTTTTGCAAATACTATGGAAATATACTTTTTTCATATCCCTAATTATTAGGTATGCATTCAGATTAGGCCGAGATCCTGCATTTTTTAAACTGGTTTCGCTAAGTACCAACCTTTCACCACTAAGTAATTTTCAACAAAAAAAAAATTGAACAATGTAATCCAGCTGAAAGTTCTTCACTAACTTCGTAAGCATGCATATGACCGGCAGTCTCTTTGTATTCATCCAGCTGGTAACTGTACAACCTCATTAGCAGCTTAAGTACTAACTTTCGACATATTTTCATCTTAACCCCAATATCAATCACCAAGTTTTACCTTCTAGTCGACTACCTCAAACGAAGGCAATATTGCTGTTCGCCGATAGGTGATAAAGACCCGAAGTGTATCCCTATACGTGTGCCCGAAGACGACCCGTATCTCAAAGTGACTGATATACGCTGTCTTAACTTCTCTCGAGCGGAAACTTTCCAAGACTCCGCTTGTACTCCCGAAACAATACTTCCCGAACAGGTTAGTACTTACTCAAAGTCTCGTACACACCACGACACAGCAACCTTTCCATTTCCAGTTTAAGCAGACCTCGTATTATATACACTTTCAGTGCAATGTAAGTTCAGTCTATACTGACGACGTACAGGTATCTTGTTGTGTCCTAATGTGTACAACTCGCAAAGTTATGTATAAGTTCTGTGATACGTGTGAAAATGATCTCACTTTGAAGTCCTGTTTCATACGAACGTTTCAATATTAAGTGACTTAAATGTGACTTTATGCTACTTGGGGAATGAGGATGGAATGCTAATAGTAGCTTAAAGAAAATTTGAAAGCCAGGTGCAGTCGAATTTTGCCTGCATCAAGGTTTATTTAATAGTATTGTGAAAAAGTTTAGGCTAATATGTATACTCAAAACTATGTTAGAGGCTTTTTAAGCATCGCAAAGAACAATATAATATAGTAAGAAAGGTGTGCTTATAGCGTACATAGTTACAAATACATAATTATGCGTTACATACAGTCTGAAAAATCATACACAAGTGATTTCTTTAAACCTTAAATCAGTGAGTAGTCCGGACAAAACTATACGATATTGTTTTGAAACCAAACGTCAAAACAGGTATGTATATATTTTTTGTCATTTGTTCTTTTCTATGAAGGCATTTTTGTTAAGTCCATTGAAGAAAATAAAGACATTATTAAATCAAAATAACTGTTTTTGCTACAATAACAAATCCGTGGAATAGTTTTTAGCTGTGTATAAAATACAATAAAACTGTGTGGTATCAGAAATCGCTGCCTGATGTACACTGATGTTTAGACTTTTTTATTAGCTACAAGTATCATTATCACCATCTTGCTGTTTTTCCTGTTTGTTTGGGGTCTTCTTCCATTCATCGGCATCAGCTGTCACCTTTGTATTCAACCACTTTCTGCCGGCTTTCCATACGTCTATAGTTTCTTCGGAACAAATAACAATAACCATTTAATTCAATATAATCAAGGACTCATTAGCTTCCATCATTTAAAATTCCGACCATAAGTGTTACTTATACCATAATAGGTACATATGTAGTTATTATTAGTATTGTTATTAGTTATAATATAATATGTACTACGTATTCGAGTACACAGCTGTTATGGCCGCCCTGATAATACGGGATCGATAGGAACTAAACGTTTTTAAATGTGTCACTAGATGTCGCTACTGGTGTCAAATTTTTGTAGCTGTATTAAAGGTCAACTCAAAATATTTTCGGGACCATTTAGTGTTACATAACCATTCATGATTTCAATTGACTGTTTATCAATATTTATTTAATTGTATAGCATTGTTGTAACTATTTGTAACGCTTTAGAATGAAGCCATCACTATTCAACGAATTTTATATATCTAGTTATTATTCCGAGACTCATCTACAATAGGTTTCGTTTGTTTCATAACTTATTGTTTTATTGTTATCTAGTAGCCAGTTCATTCTACCCATAATAATATTTTAAATCAATGATCAATACCTCTTATCAGAAAAAAAAACACTAGATGTCGCTGTGCCGATGACGCGACTTTCTGAATCGCGGTGTTATGACTCTCCGCGAATTAATGACACCCCTCGATTTTGTGTTTCGTGTTAAGACCTTACTTCATAGGATCATTTCTATAGTAAGCTCTTCTCGAGACTTTCACACTATGTGAGTCCTCACAAGTCACGTTGATGAGACGTGGCGCGGTGCCCTGAGCGTGAGGCGGGCGGTGGTAGACCTACCACCAGCCCTCGATGATCGTTCACTCCCTTCGTAAGAGGGGAGCGTGGGGTGCTGTCGCTGTCTGAGTGGCTAATTTTAAAACCTTATAAACACTTTGATATCTATGCGACTAACCGAGTGTGGAGCGCTGTGGTAGTGTGGTTATAGGCATTATATTAACGATGACGTAACGCATGATAAAAATCTAAACAGAATGTAAAAATATACTATCCAAGTTTACAATTTGCTATATTTCGTTATATCACTAACTGGCTTTATAAAAGTCCGTAATATTTAATACATTCTTTAAAAATTACTAACTACCTAACTTCGTTTCCATGAGTTTTTGTTTAATCAAAAGTATAAATATTTATGTGCACGCGGTTGTCATCATGGCCACATCGATGGATCGCGAACAAGATTAATCATAAAAAACTTCTAGAATGTTGCACTAGATGGCGCTGTACTAATGAAACCGTTACCTGAATCGCCTCGCTTTTAGATTCTCCGCAAATGAATGACGGGCATCGATTAAGTGCCGATTTCACCAATCAAACTGTTTATAATACAATAAAAAATTGAATGGTATCGGAAATCGCTGCCTGATAAACACTGATGTTTAGACCTGCTGTTTTATTTGTACAAGATCCATTATCATTATCATGTTGTTATTCCTGTTTGTTTGGTCTCTTCTTCCATTCATCGTTATCAGCTGTCACCTTTGTATTCAACCACTTTCTGACGGCCTTCTATACGTCTATCGTTTCTTTGGAAATAATAACAATTATCATTCAATTGAATAAAATCATTGACTAATTAGCTTCCACCACTACATATTCCGATCACAGGTGTTACTTTAAACATAATAAGTAACTATGTCGTTAACGTAAAATCAAAAGGACTTGAATGTAATCATTAGATGTAATATAGGTCAAATCAAAAGGTTTCCGGCGCGGTTTAGTGTAACATAACCAATCATGATTTCAATTGACTGTTTATCAATATTAATTAATTAAATGGTATAGCATTGTTGTTACTATTTGTTGTTTAAAATTCAGATGAAAATACCTACTTAACGGAATGAAGCCTACTAGCCACTATTTAATGATTTTTATATATCTAGTTATTATGCCCAGACTCATCTACAATAGGGTTTGTTTATTTCATAACTTGTTGTTTTACTGTTTACCTAGTAGCCAGTTCATTCTACCCATTATAATGGTTTAATCAATGATCAATACCGTTAATCAGAAAAAAACACTAGATGTCGCTGTGCCGATGACGCGACTTTCTGAATCGCGGTGTTATGACTCTCCGCGAATAAATGAGGCCCCTCGATTTTGTGTTTCGTATTAAGACCTTACTTCATAGGATCATTTCTATAGTAAGCTCTTCTCGAGACTTTCACACTATGTGAGTCCTCACAAGCCACGTTGATGAGACGTGGCGCGGTGCCCTGAGCGTGAGGCGGGCGGTGGTAGACCTACCACCAGCCCTCGATGATCGTTCACTCCCTTCGTAAGAGGGGAGCGTGGGGTGCTGTCGCTGTCTGAGTGGCTATTTTTAAAACCTTGTAAACACTGATGACTAGGCGACTTACTGAGTGTGGATCGCTGTCGATGTATATGTGGCATTAACATTGGTGCCGATTCTCTTTTACACAAAACTAAACTATCATTAAAATTCCTTACTTTTGACTATGAGAATCTTAAAGCGTAACAAAAAAGCTCTAAATTTAAAAATAATTTTGACACAACTAAAATAGAATTTGACAATCGCGAGTCCACGTGGTATTTTTTTTTTCTTTTGGCTTCGCAATGTGTTTGCCCTACCCCGTGAATTTTTGTTAGAGCCGGAGGCGCGCATGCAGCGCCCTGACGTGTTTTATGTGGAAGTTTTTACTTTTTATATACAAAAAAAAACCTACATGGTCAGTTTTAGGGTCGAAATTTTCATTTTTGCGATCGAACACTCACCGTTATCGACATAAAAGCAAAATAAAAAAAAGATTCAGTACTGTTTTTGCAAGTTTGAAGTCGAGGTGTTGGTGTGAATTTTAGTTCACGACAACTAATTTCATGCCACACCTTTTTAATCGCGATTAAAAATAGTATGTTCAGATATAGTTAGAAAATCAAAATTTTAGGTGAAAAACGTCGAATTCAGAATAGCAAAATTGCCATTTTCACTAAACTCAGTGTCATCTTAGTGCTGTCAAACCAAAATAAGGTTAAGTTGTGTCACTTTATTGGAAAATCGTCGTTTGACAGGATTAAACCCAATTTTAGTGATTTTTTGTCTAGTATAGTAGGCATTTGAAACAAGAGAATCGGCGCCATTATAAAACTATTAACAATGACGAAACGCATGTGCCTCGTTTATGTTTCCAGTTTCCTGTATGAAATAAAAACCGATTATAATGTATTAGGTAAAATTACAATGCTTTCAATTAGGTATATTACGTAAAGGAATCCCTCACTAACGGGCTTTTGAAATGGAATTATAACGAGGCTATAACATTTAATAAATTCTTTAAAAACAACAGACACAGGCCTAACTACTTACATCTTTTTTTGCTAATCAAAAGTAAATCATTTACGTGCACGTGGTTTTCATCATGGCCACATCGATTGATCGAGGTCAAGATCAATCATATTTTTTTAAGAATGTATCACTAGATAGCGCTGTACTAAATGAAGCCGTTTCCTGAATCGCCTGGCTTTAAGATTATCCGCGAATGAATGACGCGCATCGATTTCGGTTTCGAATTTTAAACCTTACTTCAAAGTGTCATTTCTATAGTAAGTTCTTGTCGCAACTTTCTCACTGCGTGAGTCCTCAAGTCACGATGATGAGACGTGGCGCGGTGCCCTGAGCGTGAGGCGAGCGGTGGTTGACCTACTACCACTAGAACTCCATGATCGTTCACTCCCTCCGCGTGGAGCGCTGTCGCTGTCTGAGTGGATTTCATAAAAACATTATAAGCTCGATGAAAATCTTACAAAACAAAACTTCTTCTTGGTATTTGTCTGTTGTTCAGTAAAACCTTAATTTATAGACGGAGATAGATGTTTTATCCTGACCACTATTTAAATTACTTCACAGAGTTTAATTTTGCGTTTTTTGTTTCAGAGAGAGTTTATAAAAAAACATATTATTCACCTAGTTTATCAATTCAAGTCATTTATCAACTAAACTGTATCATATTTTAGATAAACTACCAAACACCAGTAATTGACCTCTCAACGATATACGGAGTGGATTATCAAGGACTAACAAAAGTAAGAAAATATGAAGATGGCCTTTTGATACTCGAGAAAAGAGAAAACCGTTACGTACCTGCAAACATAACAGCTAATAAACCGTATTTATCATCCGAAATGTTGGAAGATATGAAAAACAATATAATATCGAATATTAAAGACGATATGATGACTAAACTAACAATGACGATGATCAATAAGAACTTTACAGTAGCGAATATGACGACCGATTTATTGGCCAATATGTCATCCGATATGTTAGGTAATATGGCTCCTAACATGCCGAATATGATGCCTGAAATAATGCCCGATAATTATAATGATATGATGTTTGATGTCATGCCAAAAATAATGCTGAATTTTACGAAAAACATGAAGGAAAATATGAACCAGAGGAGGTTGACTAATATGACTGCTGATACGTTAGTCGATACAATTGCGAATATTCTGGCCAATTCAATGGTCGGTATGGTATCGGATATGGTTACAAAGCTAGCACCGAATGTATCAGAAAACGTTTGTTTACAAAATAATGATACGGAACCTATTTGCTATCAATTTGGTGAGTTATTTCAATTATTTTGTTCTTTTTAATTTTCCAACAATAAGCCACAAATCTTGATTCGTTTTAACCTATCTATATAAATAAAACAAAGTCGGTAATAAAATAAGACACCATTTATAACTCAAGAATAGCTGGGCCGATTTTTATGATCTTTGATTAGTTGGATTTGTCTCGGCCCCGAATAGCAGGAAAACTATTAAAACATGGGAAAAATTCACGAAAAATATAAATAATGAAAATAATGTTCTGATTTGATACTAGTTGACCCGGCGAACTTGGTACCGCACCAAGTTCGCCGGGTCAACTAGTATCAAATACAAATGCTGGAAGTTATTTTTTTGAAGCATTAATTAATATGACACAGATGATTTAAGAAATGTCTTACTTATTTACTGTACAGGATTCCCAGAAGTAGGAAACTATGACCTCAGAACAACAGCCTTAACAATTTTCTTCATGAGAGAACATAATAGATTAGCTAAAGCCCTCCACGAAATCAATCCTTGCTGGAAAGACGACCGACTATTCAAGGTAGCTAGGCAGATCAACATCGGAACAGCTTCCCACATCTTTATGTATGAATTGTTACCCACTTTACTAGGTAAGTCTCAAGTTGAATAAGTTTTCTTAACTTCATGAATACTGTCTCGACAGAAACTTTTAATGAATTGAATTTCTCGACTTCAGCTTTTGTTAAATAAATCTTGTCATCAAAACTTACTAACTATACAAAACAAATGAAACACAATGTAAGAAAACGTATCTTATGATACAATATGAACGCTGCGCTGGCAATAACGAAGTCATTGTTGAAGTAAATTCTTAGACAGTTGCATTTGAAACAATAATGACGAAGTCTGTTTCGGTCTTTCTTCTCAGAGTAGTAAACCTAACAACAGAAATAAATATAATTTCATAGTCATCATTACAAATATCATTTAATTTAATTTAATTTCAATAGAATCCTGATTTGAAACAAACGTATAAACGTATATGTCTTTTTTGCCATAATATGTAGGTTATAGAAACATGGTGAACTATGGGCTGCTATTAGAAAATGTGGAGCATGTGAGTACGTATGACGCTGAAGCGGTGCCCCTCGTATATGCAGAGTATGATATCGCTGTCAGATACTTCCATACATTCTTGGATGGCAGAATCAAGTAAGTTCACCTGATCTTATACATTGAATGGATTATTCATCAGTTTATTCTTAGAAACTGGAATGGAATGGACATTACCTAATTACATATTTTTATTGCAGTCAAATCTAATTGTTGGAAACTAAAAATTTACTAGGAGTTTTTTAATTTTTGTACCTACATACAGTGGAAGTTCTTATACACACGTTTTAATGTTTCAATTTTAGGACATACACCGAAGGCTATCTTTATAATGAAGAGTTTTCCTATAGTGAAACACTCTTCAGATCTGGTCTTCTGGAGAAAGGAAATTTTTTCGAAGAACTCAACCGGGGAACTTTCCATCAGTATGCTGCCAAGATTGACGATATTCAAGATCCTGATGTACGTTGTCACATTTTTTCTTATTTATGGCCAGTGTCACTACCTCGGGATAAGTTAAGGCTAACTTCATCATCATCATCACTGATATACTGACTTCACCCACTGCTACCTCTAATATATCACGAGGCTTCGGTGCCATCATCATCAAATCAGTTCTATTTTTTGATTAATCTAGAAGATGGAGGACCTTTTAACCTTTATCAGTATTTCCTTTTGGTGCGTTTAAATCAAATTCGACTTGTTTCTAGATTTCCGAAAATTACTACGGCAGGAAACTTCAAAGAGCTCACGATTTACCAGCTTTGGATATACAAAGAGGCAGAGATATGGGTGTGCGTGGTTACAACGATTATAGGCACCTTTGCGGCTTGAAACCAGCTAAGAAGTTCAGAGATTTCATAGATGTTATGGAAATTGAGGTACAATCATTAGTATTACTTTCAATACAAGTTAATCGCGTTTTTGCAGGATTAACTGGCTGTTGTAAATTAACAATTGCGGTATGTGACATCTCGATTTTCAGAAAAAGTATATAGATTGTACTAGCTCGAACTTTTGTAAGTCCTAAATCAATTTTTTATATAATCTCGGGTGGGTAAAGTAATAAGTTGCTAAACCTCCAGTTCCAATATCTAAAATCAAAGCGTTAAACCTACTGACCAGTTTTATCTACCAAACAAGTATCAAACTGTTCAACCATTCGTAAACCGCAGATAAGCGAATGTACTCCGCCACTCAATGCAGACTACGTTTCATTATGCACACAAGTTGTGTCAGTAAATTACAGGGATTAAATACTGACCATGCATTTGAGGAATATTAGTAGTCTAAATAATGAACAACTACAAATCTTTAAGCTGTTCATTTCAAAATCGACTGTTTTTTTGTGACAAGTCAAGAATTTAGCAGTTTAGAATTAGTCAGGCACAAGCTGTTGGATATATTATATTTTATGCTGAACAGTAAATCCTATTTATGCAGGTGAAACCGCGGGGAGCAGCTAGTAAAGTAAAGCTGAACAGTAAAATAAGAAGTATGAACAGAAAAACAAATTTGACCTATTCGGCGCAGCCATGAGGGCACACAATACTATTTTCAGTGTTTTCTGTTTTTGTATGAACATTGTATGCTTTCACTTGGGTCGAACAAATTTATTTTCTTTCTTTCTAGCATTAAATATTTTATAGCTGCTGTGACGTATTCTTAACCGTTGGCCGCGTTCACATGAAACGTAACGCAAGCTCACAGTCAGGTTTCGCAATCAGCACTCAGTCGGCGGCAACCGGTGTTTATTCATACGTTTTGAACTTGACGCTCACATTCGGCGGCTGACTATATATACGTTTGGTGTGAACGCAGCCTTGAAATATATTCAATTTAGGATTATTTCAGAGAACTAATGAATTAGTGATTAACAATCTATAAAAGTGGTAAGGGATTTTTTTTTTGTCAGATTAGACCTAAATAAACAGACCATAGTTGAACGATTCAGTTTTTTTGTCGCCTCGAGTTTCCCAGATTACAGTCTTGTTAGTTAGTCTTCGCCAAGCTCGTCTTAAGCTTCCTCTTTAATTAAATTGCATTCCCTTATATCAAGTTGCTTATATAGTCTGCAGTAATATCTTATTACTAAGACCAAACATTAACTAAAGCTGCCTCAGTCTTAGATGAACGTTTTGAGACTGTTTATGTCACATTACTCGTAGCTTCTGAGGAAATTGTTTTTGTATTACTTGGTAACATTTTTATAAAAGCCAACACTTTCTTCCTTTATTAATTAATCTTCACAGAAGAAAGTTTAACAACGAACATTACGAAATTAAATATAGGTAGTCAAAGTGTGATTTTTTCATCGAATTGTTGTAAGAAAAGTCATTTCATAACCATTGAGACACTTTTGGGTTTCAACTGGTAATATGAGTTCTCTCGTATGACAAGAAGGTTTTGCCCTACAGTGGGAAAATAATAGGCTAGTATTATTTTTACTTTGGTTGACATTTCTCGGGACCCCGGGGTCCCTGACCTTTGAAAGGTGTACGAGGGGCCGAAGCGAACTCGCAGAGACCCATTGGACGTTTTAAATTAAATGAGGCACCAACCGACTATTATCTCTATTCGCACTTTGCATGTGCACCCAAGGACAATTTCCGGATGATGTAAGACGATTGCAGGATATGGAAACACAGATATTGGATTATGGGTTTGGGTGGCTAAAGTGAACTGGTTATCTAGAACTATAGAAAACTATGTCCTCGCCTGACCAATGTTTTATGTAAAATACACAGACATTCAGTCTGTAGAGCAAGATGCAGCTCACTAAATTACAAAATACACAGACATTCAGTCTGTTTATTTTATGCAGGGGGTGTCTTGCACACTCAATAATGGCCCCCGAAACGGTCCCTAGCACATATTGTCGTAGTGGCAAGGGGACTTCATGTCCTGAGGTGCTTATGAGGAGTAGAGAGATATTCCACAGCTATCAGGACAATCCCGGAAGTACGGTCAAGTTCCCTACCAGCATGCTACTGGAATCTAGTGTTATTTTTATTACAAGAGGGTTTAGTGGAGCACTTAAAGATCTTAAGCTAATTCACCTACCTTTGACAGACTTTATCCTTAAACCTTATGCTTCTTCTTGATTGCTTATAAACCAAACCTTCTTTCTAGAAAGTGGAAGCCCTAAAGAAACTGTACGAAAAAGTGGACGACGTAGATTTATTGGCTGGTATCATGTGTGAGAACGACATCCAGGGAATTCACGTGGGCCCCACGCTGTTCTGCATCATGACAAAACAGCTCCAGATCTTCAAGTTCTCTGACAGGTTCTGGTATGAGAGAGGTGATCAGTTCCACAGCTTCACTTTGGGTAAGTTTTCTTAGCAATTTTAAAAGTTCATGTCTAAGTATTCTACTGTTCCTATTTATTACCACAAAGTAGGTCGTCAAGACTGCTCACTGTCAAAAAAAAGTTCAGATTTAATGTACAGCCAAACCCCTAATTCTACAAGGCCTAACTCTACTTACCTTACATGCTGGTCATATATATGCATATTATGTATTGCATGACACATCATTAAATACTAGTGAATTAATTTCTTACCATAAACCCATAGGATTGTATGTGCGACGACCGTGAAACGGCCAAGCGTTACATTTTGGGAATTAGGGGTTGCCTCTTCTTGACAACCTTCTTTAGACGAAATGTTTTTGGTGGGTAACATCGTCGTACATAATCCTTTCAACTTGACCGTTTTTTTTTTTATGCCAACAATGATTGCACTATTAAAATATTATCAAATCTGTAGGTGTGGCCGCTTTGCTCTTTCTAAACTGCGCTACGGATCTTGATGCGGTTTTCTCCATCATTTAGAGAATTTATTCCGAAGAGTTTTAGTGTATATTGCAATAAAAATCAATAAAAAAAAAAAAATGTTTTTAAAAACCATGCGGAGCAGGAGCGAGACGCTAGTTAAATAAAAAAGCAACAAACCAGTTATTTTTAAAAGCCCAGCTAATCTATTTCCAAAAATTTCCTATTTAAATCGCTAAACTAAATCTTCACAGGTCAACTGCACGAAATTAGTAAAACCAACATGGCGCGTTTCACGTGTGACAACGCTGAGGGAATTAAATACCTCCAACCTCAGGCCTTCATGAGTGTTAGACCAGGGTAAGTAAACTTCAGAGTTTAGTAAATCTTTTAATTTAAGTCGATATGAACAGACAGCGCAGTTACAGGAAGATCTGTCCTGTGGACGCTGTAAAAGGCCACTAGAGGATTGTTTTGCGAGTAATTTAGTGAGCTGCATCTTCCTCTACCCGAATTCCTAATCTATTTGTTAAGCGTTTGAATCATGTTAGGAAAAATACTTACAGAAAGTACTATCTCAAGATGATGTTGACTGTTGTCAATCCAACCGCAGGCCACAGTGTTTTGTTATGAGTGCATACACAAATATTTTTTTGTTTTTAAGTTTGCCAGCAGTTTATTTGAAGAGCATATTGCATTTTGTTTATAAGTATCTTCCTTTTTTTTCAGAAACATGCCAGTCCCGTGCTCACACATCGAAGGTCCAGACTTGACTAAATGGAGAGATGGAAACTGCCATAAACATAACAAATATACCCATGAAGCGACTCATATGCCTATGGATTACAAAAACAAAGAATCATTCTATGGTAACAGCGAAACAGTTACCGACTTCTATTCGTTCTTTGATGATCTTCTATCAAAGAAACCTTCCTCAGAAGGTCAAGGATACTTCTCAACGTAGCCTTGTGCACCCGAGTATTAGTTGTATTAAGGCAAATATTTAAATAGTCAGATAACAATTTATCTGTACAATAAATTATAATCTAGCTTCTGCCCGCGACTTCGTTTGCGTGGAAGTCGTAAAACGTGATTTCCTATTTACGTAGTGTATTTAATTTACTAAACAAACATTTTTTTACAATAAAAGTTACCTATTACATATAAGCAAAACGACAAAAGTAGTAACTTTTGTCGTTTTGCACAGCAGCCAAAATATGAAGAGAGTCAGGACTGGAGACGCGAGAGCAAGCGACGTTATCCGTGTGATAAGCAGCTCGTCCTAGGCTCGAGACCCGCAACTTTCAGTAGTAATTGCTTGCAAAATTATTCGATTTTAGTAAATTAATGAGCGACTGTGTATGGCACAACACTGATACACTGACTGATCTATTCTTACATATTACTCCTGACAAACGGCTAATACGATAAAAATATTATAAAATACCTTATATAATATACAGGAGACTGTACGCACACGGGATTTCTCAGTAACAGTCACCCAACCAAATTTTTATTATAACCAAAGATGACAGAAGAGGCCAAAATTTAATGTTTTTCCATGTACGTTCTGCGAACTATTATATAATAATTAAATAAAATCTAAAAAAGGAAGCATAAAAGAAATCCCAACGCTGGACACAGGCCTCCTCTCTGTGAAAGGGAGTGGGACGCAATCCACCACGAAGGTCCAGTGCGGGTTGGTAGATGTCACATGTCTTCGAATTTTTCGTTCTTACACATGCCGGTTGTTCTCACGATGTTTTCCGTTACCGTTTTGAGAATAGTGGTAATGAAATAATTTACACAAAGTAAAGCGCCTGCCTGGGTTTGAACCTACGACCTACAACTCGCAAGTCAAGGCCGTTACCACTGGGCCACCACTAGGGTGGGATATCATCAAATGACTTCTCCCGCTCTCGTTGGAGAGGCAGGGCAGGGTATCTCTTTCGAGATGTCTATTTTTTATATTTATTTTATTTTAGGAAGGCTTACAGACTAATAACATTTTAACAACAATAATATGTAACTAAATTGCTAATTACAAGCCTCCACAGAAAAAAATAACTAAATTAATACACCCTCTAACTTACCATGAAGTTAATTCCTCAGTTGGTTGATATCGTTCAATCGATTGAGCGAAATTAATACGAAATTAATTTGGACAATAAACGTTTAAGTACCAGCAGGTGCTTCTTGTACAAAAAATGGATTTACTAAGAGCTTCCTAACTGTGCTTGCATTAGTGCAGATAAGGTTAATGCCGTGTTTGCAAGAGATTTCATTATAACTACGACTGGCTGGGAAAATATGCATTACGTCGATAATTTGTGTTTGCATACGGTTTATGCAGAAGAGGTCGCTGCCGCAGCCCCAACTGATTAGTGCGCATCCTTAATTTTAGAAACAAGTTCAGGACAGTCAATTGAACCATTTGCGATATTAAACAAGTAGCATATATAATTAATATGACGACTACGGCCGAGTGGTAGAAAATGGTACCTTCTGCATCGGTGATTTTAAATCAACAGGTACCTGCTTTGCCATGTAATCAAGGTACTTAAGAAATTTTAGATGCCGTATTGAGGGTTCCAGACTTGTGATGCATACTCAAGGTGGCTGCGTACGAACGAACAATGCAAGACTTTGATCGGTTTTTGTGATCGGAAACATGCTGAGGTTCTCATTATGAAACCAAGTGCTTTCGACGCCTTATTCACTATGTAAGCAATATGCTGATCGAAGAGTAGCCTGCTGTCTTGTATGACACAAAGATTCCTAATACTATTGACTTTGCCTATGTTTAAATTGGAGTTAATTATAGACTTCTGGCGTGTAAAAACCATGTGAAAACATTTCGAAACATTCAACTCAAGCCTTTTACGTCTACAGTTTTCTTGAAATCTATTCAAGTCAGCTTGTAACAGTTGTGTATCAGATATGTCTCGGATAACCCATGAACCTTCATATCGTCAGCATAAAATATAATATATGAATTTACAAAACAATGCCTCACGCCAGCAATAAAATAGTAAATAATAAAGACCCCAAAATCGAACCTTGAGGTACTCGAGAGGGGACAAAACACCGTCCAGATGTGTACCCCCGTAGCACCACAGACTGCGTCCTGATATCAAAATAAGAGGAGAACCAACGACACAAATCTCCATGAATTCTCACTAACTTCTCCAAGAGCAAAAAAAAATCAGCCCTTAGGATAAAAAACCAGATGTGCTTATTACAAGATTCTTTTGAAATGATTATTGGTTTTATTCAGAATCGAAAAGATGATTAGCACCTTGTAGGTAAAAAACCCAAATTGTGTATGTACCTATGCTTAAATTTTTCTGGTCATCAAGTAAAAAACAAATGCCCTACTGTTATTGAGGTTGTTTGAAAACCCATTCCATTGAACTCCATTGAACTAGGTAACAAAGGATTTCCTTTTGGCTTCCAAAGTAAATTCTACAAGTTATTTAGATTTTGTTTAATGATTTTTTCCCGATAATTGTTGACTGTCGAAAGCAAGTTGTTAAGATTTCAGTAAAAAGAACCTTATCGAAATGAATTAAATTGTGATTAAAACTGATGAAAAGATTACCGAGAACTTGTTATTTCAACGAATTTATTTTATAGCTCTGGAAAAAAATAACGTAATGGTAATTAACATTACATTATTTTCCGATGTTGTTTATTTTTCAGCAGAAAAGGCAGCACATTTTTGTCTGCACATTACGTTGTTCCAATAAAAACTATACTCTCACACTGAGAGTTTCCAGTACTGGCATATTTTCAAGTTATTGTAGAACTGTTCTCTATTCAGTGGCCATAAACGCGAGAACATTCTCAAAACGATGGAAATTGTAAACAAAATAATCGACGAAAGTATCAGTGAAAACTACTTTTATTGCAATAAAACTCCGTCGCTTTAACTGCACAAAAATGGTCTTTTTCGCAAAAGCGTTTTTGATGCTCTTTTGCTCCGAAGTGGCTTGATGTTGCCTGGACCTCTGCCAACCCTGTGTGATGCAAAGAGAAGTGCACGTGTCGAAGTATATTCTGAAAATGCAGTAAAAATAGCTGTCTCTTTTGAAATCGCTTGATTATGTCTTCAGTATATGCAGGCAGTATTAGAAGACTAAAGAAGTTGGATGAATTTCAAACCGCGCCTCTAGTTGATTCAACTTCAACTTCAGCTGCATCAGGATTGGGATACGAGGATTTTTTTCCAAACCTACTAACATGTATTTATTTGGCAAACAAACAATGTGATGAATTGATGATTGATTTGTGCAATAAGCCTACGTTCGCACAGACGTAAAAATACTCGTATCGCGGCGGGACGCACTGGGATGCATTCTGTATCTGTTGGGTTCTCAACGCTCGGCTCAACACCGACAGTTGAAAATCCAGTGTGCGATAAAATCCGGCCGCGATATATTTACGTGGGCTTAGAGTCGACATTTTGGTTTTGATTCTTTTTATAACTTGATCGGAACGGATTACAATAATGTATATCTAAAAAACGTTAGCAATAGGTACTCTACTAAACTGGGATGTATGCTGAAAACTTATAACAGCAAATATTGTTAACAAAAATGTTGCAAAATTGCCAAAATCATGAACCAACTGTAATAACAACTAGAACGTATTCATATTTACCTGGATTATTAAAATTTGTGTCTGTAATAAATATTATTCTATTCCACAAAAACTCCGTGTAGGTCGCTGTTTTTTTACATTCATCTGGAACCTACATTAGGCTTTTGCCAGCGGCTTTTCCCACGTGCTTAGATTATAACTACTATCTTGAAATTGAGTGTCGAGCAACAAACAAGCTGCCCCGTCAAATAAAAAATATTAATTAAATACTTCATGAGTAATTAATTTAATTATTATGTTATTTTCAATTAATCTGTACTGATTAAACAAAACTTAAAATAATGTATAAAACTCAGAAACAGAATTAAATAAAGTCAAGTAGCACTTTGTAAAATGGAACGTCGTAAAAAAAGGGTAAATGAGATGCGTTCAAAACATGGTAATACATTTACCCTTGACGTAGAATAATCAAAGAAATATTTAAAATATTTTTTTCCTGCGTTTCTTATAACATTGCGATAAGCGTATTTAATATAAAATTAAATTATTATTTATTCAGATGAAAAATGGGCATTCTTCTATAATTTACATTCGTTCAGGCGTTTTTGCGTGAAGGAGTAAAAAACATCTAAACATACAAACAAACACACTTATTAGGATTTTTAAAAATAACAAACGAATATTTCTTTAACATTTGGTCTTTATGTTTCAATTTGAAGTTGAACATTAATGAAAAACAGACGCCAAATACCGCAGGTGTTGCTTTTGGCTCGGATGAAAATCAATTTCAAATATTAAAAACAAACGATGTTTGAAGAGAAACGAAGTTTAATACAACTGCTATGATGTTTTTTTTTTACAATATCATTCAGAATGAAAATATTGCCAATTTCTTTTTATCATTTTGTTTTCGGTAACAAACACCTACATACATATGTTAATTAAGTTATGATTTTATGTCAAGTAACGTGAATATTATAATGATGAAATAAACTTGTTTGGCGAGGGAAAATAATTGTTCGTCGTATCGCCACACTACAACAGTTATCCGTGTTTTGTACTTACATACAGCCATTTCATACAACTGCCAAAGTATTACAGTTGTTATTCGTTTATAAACGGAAAATTTAAGTTGGTAATCAATGTGATACGCAATTAATTTCCCTGCCAATCAAGTCTCTTGTCAGCAGGTTGACGTTAATAAGAAGAAGAGATAAATACTCGTAAACTTATTCATATAATTATTTATGTACATCAGAACGTTCGGCCAATCCGGTAGGGAGCTGGCTGCTACTCCAGTTTTTTTGTGACGATTTGGTGACTCACAAAGTTGCCAGCCAAATAATTTGTGACAGTACAGTTCGAAAGTTAGAAGCATTTATGTATGGCCGAACGTCCTGATATCAGAACGTTCGGCCAACCTGAATCTCCATAACTGAGGACCTTATTGAAACTGTTACTGAATAAAGATTTAGTGACGATTTGGTGACAAACAAATAATTATCAAACTCAAACTCAAAGCATTTATTTCAAATAAACCAATTACAGGCACTTTTGAATTGTCAAGGTCGGTCGGTCAGAAAAATGAAGCTAGTTGCCCATTCCAAAGCGTAGTAGGTACCTATGGAGAAGAACGGGCAAGAAACTCCACGGACACTCTTTTAAATCAAATTATGTTTACAATAGATTGGTTACATCATTCATGTTGAAATTATGCATGTGAGAACGATGCAGAACGTTAAAAGCGTCCGTTATTTATATGAAAACAATTCGAAAATAAAATTTAATTAAAATACGCCGTGGCAGCTAAGAGATGACCAGTCTCAACTGACGGCGCCCGTTCACGAACATGACGCATGGATTAGCACCATTCAACTCAACCATTTTGAAGGGAGCTAAATGATCCAACACATGCGCCACCATCAGCGAAACATTAAAGTGAGCATGACATACTCTCAGCCGCCAGGACACATTCAAGTCAATGAAAGACGTACCCTGTAAATGGTAGCTGTAAAGCATGTACATAGTACTCACATATGGCATATAGCAATTATACAGTACTAAAAAAAAAAAAAGTTGAGTTTATACAATGCAAAGATTCTTGTTTTTAATCTTCAGCAGCTCCAACAGTATTTTTAAATGCTAATCAATTAGTTGATGCGTCCTTGAGGAGCAGGACCAGCGATTAGCCAAGCATTTTTATCAGCAATGTAATCCCCTAACTTATAATATGCTCGGCTGCATAGTGTGCGTTTTATACAAGATTTAAATTTGGTTTCATTCAGTTGATGTATGTGGGGAGGTATTTTATTGTAACACCTTAAACAGTACCCCATGAAAGATGAGTCTACTTTAGCCAGCCTGAAACCTGGTTGATTAACAAATAATTAACAAATAATTTTATAATTAACAAATAATTTTAGCCAAATAATTTGTGACAGTACACTGTCACAAATTATTTGGCAGGCATCTTTGTGAGTCACCAAATCGTCACAAAAAAACTGGAGTAGCAGCCAGCTCCCTACCTCGATTGGCCGAACCTTCTGATGTACATATTTATTTTCATCCTTTGTTGTCCCACTACAGGGCAAACTCCTCTCTTTCTCCTTTCCATGCCTCTCTGTCTTGAGCCAGTGTGGACCAATCCACGTTAAGCTAGCCCCGCCATTTTCTCCTGAGTCGATGTCGTCGGGCATTTTCTGGGAAACTGGATGGATATATGGGCGCCAAACCATTATTTGATTTTAATTTTAACTTGTTTTCGATTATGTTGTACTCAATCTAACTTCCATAGTATTTATAAAATTAATACTTGTATTTCCGGTTAAGTCTATGCTAAGTTTTATTTTGATTTATTGAAAAAATTGTTGTTTCTAGTTCAATTTATATTAAAGTTTCTATTTGACCTACTTCCTTTTGATTTATTTGGAATACTGTTGTTTCTGTTTGAATTGATGTTAAAGAAACTATTGAAATACTTCCTTTTGATTTATTTAAAACATGGTGCTTGTCCGGTAAACTTTATTTTAAGTTTGTTGGTATTAAGGATTTATCTTGACACATCCGCTTGAATGATTAAACATATAATTTCCTTTGAGTTAATATTATTGAGGATGTGTGTTGACACATCCGTTTGAATGATTTAAAATGTTAAGGATTTATTTTGACATACCCGCTTGATTTATATAAATTCTAATTGGCGGTAAAGATTCGCGGTAAAGTTTGGCGGTCATTTTGTGTATAAAAACTATTGTAATGCGAATGGAAACACACAAATCCTGATCCAGCTAGTCCCTTGCTGCCCTCTTCCAGCGACGCCCTAAGCCGAGGTTCGTACCCCACAGGGGGTGTCCTTAGCGTGTAGTCGCTTAGTTAATTAATTCATTTATTAGGGCAACCACAGGCAAGTCCGAATAAGCAGTAAAAAAAATTGAAACTAATTCTTTATACGCTGCCCGTGGAATAAACACCCTGAGTTGAAGTAAGGTATTTTCTTTGTACTCTCTTAAACATCTTCCTGCCATTCACTATTACCGTGTATTTGTGTGATATATTGGTGCAAACCAATATGTCTGACTTCGACAAAAAACGGCGATGATGCGCCGACAGATACATGGCAAAACATATTTCATGAAGCATATCAGAGAGGTAATTCTCATACGAGTTTTTTTAAGAACGTTCGCATTCTACTCTGTCTCAATCTGTCAAAATTCCTATAATTTCCCTACATTTTTAACAGTGAAAGTCGCTGACTAGATTTTGAACGTTTTTAATTACGTGAATGGGCCTTCAGCTAACATTGATTTACCGCAACAATGCAGTCAATAACATTGACTCACCGCGAACTATCGTTACCCGGTTCCAACCCACTGGAACCCAACTGGCATTGGCAAGCATCGCAAGATACAAGACATAGTACACTATCGACCTCCGGTCTTCGGAGGGGAGTGATGTGGCGGCATCTACACCGCCACAAGCGAACAAACGCAAACGCATCAATCCTGCATCGCGCAAGCAGAGTTTACCGCGCAGATAGCATACATACAACTTCCCGATAACAATCATCGGGCAGTTGCCCACCAGATACGACATCCATCTGGTCGGAGGATCCTCCCTTTTCTAAAGAGTATGAGTGAACTTTACACCCTGTTCCTCATACTCCTAAAACTGGTGACCCCGACGTGATCCTCATATCTCTAAAGACTTTATAAACGACCTTTAACAAAACAGTACAATCCGAGACAAAAAAAAAATTGACTAGACTAGTGAGTAGACTTTCGGGAGTTAAATGCAAACACGGCTAGTTATAATTTTCCATTGCCATTGATTGCCGATCAGATTGATAGGTTAGGTAAAGCGCGTTATTTCACTTATTTAGATATGACTGGTATGGTAATACTCGTATCAAATATCATTAATATGAGCTCGAAACGTTGGCTGTCGTCAAAGCTATTAAACGTTTTTTTTTTTACAAACTTTTCAATTTGATATTGAATATCGGAAGCGTAGACTTTCTTATGCCCATTTTTTTGTCGAAATGCCGTAGCGAGCTCCTGTAAAATCCCTATCGGGAATATCTCATTGCAATTTTCAGTTAACTCTTCTATAAATAAAATAAAACGTGATCCAGTTCTTAAAAACATAGTTGAACAACGCAGTTCTGATACAATCCCCAAAAGACATAGCTGACACTTAAATTATATCTCAAGATAAAATGCTTAGACGTAAGGTTCAATTAGAAAATAAAACTCGTAAACTTATTATCGTGCCACGTAACTATAGATGGAATCTGATTTCTCACTACCATGATAATATTCAACACTTCAGTTGGGAAAAGGTTTTAGCTAAATTAAGGGTGCAATATTGGTTTTCCAACATGTCAAAAGTAGTTCGAGAGTTTACTGAAAATTGGGATGATGACTACTATTATACATAACATAACATCACGCCTTGTTTCCCCTAAGGGTTGGGCAGAGATGGTAATGTTTGTAAAAATATTGCAATTTCAAAGAAGGCATGGTAAAAATAAGATAATCGAAAACATCTGTTAAAATGATGTAAATATGAACATACACGCTTTTAAAGTTTTTGGAGGGGATTATTCCTGTCCTGACGGTACGGACAAGTACGGCGCTAGTATGAAGTTACATAGTCATGACATCACTTCTAAGATAGTTCTGTCCTTCTCAACACTTATATTTTTAACTTGTCAATTTTTTAAGCTTTTACACTTTTTGTAATATTATTTGCACTATTTGGTAAAAAAAGAAAATTGAGATAAAAATTTAAAAAATTGTCATCATCCCCATTGTGTTAGTTGTAGGATTCGAAAAGGTATAAACAAATAAAGGTATGAACTAAACAAATAACCCTTCATCCAATTGATAAAATTGCAATTCCCTTTCACACCTACACGCTGACATAACTGGACGTATGAACGATAAACGAACTAATGCTGAATATGCGATTGTTTTTGTTGATGTTTTTTCTAGATATACTCATTTCATTTATACCAATGATCGGACTTCTGATACAGCCATAACTTGTTTGTAAAAAGTAATTTATATTTTCGGCACCCCAAATAGACTCATAACAGATCAGGATATGAAGAGTATGACATCATCTGATTTCAAGAATTTTTGTCATCGTTTCGGTATCGAACATCACGTAGTAGCTAAAGGCGCTAGTCGGGCTAACGGTCAGGTAGAACGTATTATGAAAATCATCAAAGATAATATGTCTGTTGTGGAGCTTAATAAACAGTGGCACATTGCTATTCAAGATTTACAGTTGGCTATTAATTCTACCGTTTCTGAAAGGACGGGAAGATCACCCATGGAGTTGTTGTTTGGAGAAAAATGTATGCCACCGGATATTCAGCTCTTACGAATCGATGATGATGAACCAATTGAAGACGTTAATACTGTTAGATCATTATGTAAATTAAGGATGGACGAGCGATCATTTCGGGACAAGTTAAGATTTGACAAGGGCAAAGCTCAAATTAAGCCCTTTGAAAAGGGGGATTTTGTCTTAATGCAAAAGCATGAAAGACAGGTCCTATGGAAGTTCTAGAAGTATTGCCTAATAATCGCTACAAAATAAAGCATGTAAATTTAAGGGGATGTTCCGAAAAGATCGCTAGTCATGATTATTTGAGACCAACACCTCGCCCAAAATGATCCATTTTTGGATGTTAATAATAATGAACCGACTGTATGAGCGGATGTTTTGTAAGTTATCTTAGCTACTCCACCTTTCCTCCCTATTGCGCTGGCTGGCCACCATGCGTATCCTTTTTCCTGGTCTTAGTGCTGTATCCCAGGCGGGTGATGCCATATGATATGGCTAGATCCAAGGCGGGTGATGCCGTGTTAGGGTGCTATATCCCAGGCGGGTGATGCCATTTGATATGGCTAGATCCAAGGCGGGTGATGCCGTGTTAGGGTGCTATATCCCAGGCGGGTGATGCCATTTGATATGGCTAGATCCAAGGCGGGTGATTGTTAGGGTGCGATATCACAGGCGGGTGATGCCATGTATCTAGCCACATCATTTGGCATCACCCGCCTAAACTAAAAGAGAAAAATGAATTACAGTTTGACAATTGACTTATGTCACAACAATGGAAAATGTAAACAATGATTGATTTTTTAAAGGTATTATAAAAGAAATCGTTGTAGAACGAATCGGAACATGCTAACAAATAAAAGGATATGATACGGGACATGAATGGATGTATCAATGATGACTAATGATGTAAGTATAAGTAGCATATACTATATTTCCCCAATGACCCCGAGATTTTTTTTGGCCCAGAACAAAAATTTTGCTAAGGTTAAGATATTACAGCATTCACAAAACTTACATAACTCACGCAAACATACCGACATCTTACGAAGTTAGGTCAGATAGGATTCACATTCAATGATCACTACGCAACCTGATAAGTCAATAACTTTAAGGCTTATTTTCGGAGTTGTAATCCGCTCTCGTCTAAAACTATTAATAAGATGAAATATAAAGATTTTTTAACTTTATGGCTTATTTTCAGAGTTGTAATCCGCTCCTTAGAACATATATGTTCAGGCTTGTTTAGGGAGTCACCAGCCGCTCCTGCATGGGCTTATTTAAAGAGTTGCAAGCCGCTCTGTAGGGTGTAATAGATAGTACAGTAGAACCCGTTTAAGACGATTTCACAGGGACCCAACTAAAAACGCGTTTTAAGCGAGAAAGCGTATTATACGGGTAGAGGGTGGGGGGATAGCGAAAAATAAAACGTAATACACAAACATGGTATGATGTAATTTCGTATATTATTTGTTGAGTTATACAATTAGTTGTTAGGAAGTTATTACATACTTATAATGTTATGTAACTACACAATTATGTGTTTTTACATTACTATATAAAATAGTGTATTTAGTGTATATACAACCTAATTACGTTACTTAAAGTAATCACTTATTTTGGTTTGAAAAAAAGATTTTGATGCATTTGCAATTAAGACATTTTCAATGTAATTTAACTTTTGCAGTGCGTCTTTACTTTGACTCAAAGAAGCTACATAGCGTCTTAAATCGTTTACTGCTGATAAAGCCTGAGTGTTTGACAAAATCGGACTTGACCCATCTTCGTCTTCTGCATCATCACTTGGGGTCTCTTTTTGTGTGTCATTCACATGTTCAATGAGATCTTCAATTGTTTGAATTTCGTACGGTGCTACATTGCCATAACGGTCGTGGTGGCGCGGGAGGGCCGGCTGCTCACGACCGCGCACCGCTAACACAGACGCTCGCCGCTGCCACGAGAGACAACACGCGTGCGCTTGTAGGCGTATTAAAAGGGATGCCGAATCGTATTAAACGTTAAGAAATATATGAGAACATGTCTGATGTTGTAGGGACTGACGTAAAATTACGTATTATGCGATAAATCGTTTTAAGCGAGATCGTGTTAAGCGGGTTCTACTGTACATATACATATGTACAGGTTTGGTTGCTTAGTTACCAATGGTTTAGAGCCTATTGGTAAAGCTTCCAGTGATCAATGGAGTAGACCATCATGATCATTACAACTAGGGCTGTAAAGCAGATAGTTATTGAAGGGTGGTGATGAATGGAGTAGAGCCATCATCAGTTTTACAACTTTGGCTGTAGAGCCAATAGTCATGGTAGAAGTAAAAGATGGTGACAAATTAGTCATACTAACTTGAAGGAGTTAGAAGGTTAGGTAACTTGTACCTAAAAGCACTTCTTAGTATTATCTGATAAGAACAGACAAAAAGTAAAAACAAGTAAAAAAATTAAAATAATCTTGATGGTTTAAGAACCAATGCAAGAATTAGAAAATTAATAGAGTTAATAAGCCGAAAATAACTCTATTGTAAGAGAAAAGATAGTGATGGGTCATGAGTATAATATGAAGAAAGAATTTATTTATAGTTATTAATTCTTTAATATCTAATATCTTTAATATTTATAATTATTAATTTTCTTCTTTAATATGCCTTTTGGCTTGGTTGCCATTAGGGTCCTCAAGTATTAAACTAATTCAAGTATTTAATTTAATAGTTTCTAAACACAGTGGACCTCACACATTTTGGCGCTAGTTTGGCACTGAAATAAATCCCAGCCTAACTATTTATATAGTTTCTTCGCCAGACAGTATCTCCAACGTTATATTCCTTAAAGGTATGATTTTCATTGTAATGAGAAGAGTTACGAGCATAAGCATTATGAAGAGCTAACTGAACCTTATCGAAAGTTGCAGACAATAAACCTATATTAGTAGCATAGGTGTCTCTAGGAAGAAAAACAATTTCATCAAGATTATTAGTTGGCGTATAAAGTGCGCCAGAATAAACTGTTTCACGTCCAAAGAGCAAGAAGTTAGGGGAGAAACCAGTGGAAGCATTAACGGAGCTATTCATAGCGATATGCATGGATGGGATATTCATGGGATATTCACCTTCCTAAAGTCCTATTGAGTATTTTATTAAGTCAATAGGACTTTAGGAAGGTGGATGGTGGATGGTGGAGGATTATCATATAGTGAAGCTATATGATAATTAAAGGGATAATTAAAAATTTCTTGCTTAGTTATCATCAATCATGCCAGTCTGATTGATTAAAGTTTTATTACCCAAGTCGTTGTTTAGTTTTTTGAGTTGTTAGTTTTATTACAGTTAGGACAATGCGTAGATTTAACATCTTTTAAACCACATCTAAAACAAATTATCAGTGTACGAGGTTGCGAGCAATTAGTGTATGACCGTTAATACGGCAGCGTACACAAAAAGCATTATTATTAATTTTATTAGTTGTATTAACTTTATCGTTAAAACGAATTAAATTTGTTCTAGGAGGGAACGTGTTAGAAGTAGAGGGCCTAGGAGATTTATAATTAAATTCAACAGTTAAAGGATTATTTGTAGTTTGAGGTTCGTTGAAACGTTTCTCTTTGTCTAAAAATTCTTCATATTCTAGACAACATGAAATTAGCGTATGGATTGAATTTATATTATTATTCGCGATATAAGGTGAGTAGCAAGGTCGGATGTTACGAATAATGATCTGTAGTTTTTTAGTTTCCGTGAGTTTTTCTGAAAGCCTGAAAAACATGCCAGTCAGTATGGAAACAAAAATAACTATAGGTTCATCTTTGCCTTGAGTTCGTTTATAAATGGCTTCTAATAATTTATAGTCATGGTCAAAACCGCTAAAGTCTGCAATTAAAGCTTCGCAAAGTTCATCCCAAGATAACAAAGAGTCGCGTTTAAAACGGTACCAGTGTAAAGCGTTATCGGTAAGTAATTCGAACGCATGATCCAATAGTTTGAAGAAATATTCCTATATATACTAAATTCTTGAATTTTCTGGATAAACGAATGCGGACAAGAGTTTCCGTAGTATTTTATTCGTTTTAATTCGTTAAGGGAGTTATTGGGAATAGGTTCAGAGGTTGAAACTGAATGTCGGGAAGCATAGTATGGAACATTGTCTCATTGGGACTATTAGGAGTTGAAGAGGAACGGTTAACTGTTATTGGGAATTAAATTTTGATTCTAAGTTCAAAAAACTCTCTTTAATTTGAGATAAACGACTTACCTCCGAGGAATCCGAATCAATATCGATCCTCTCTAGTCGATGAAATAGATGATGATTGATATAAGTTTGAATTTTTTTGTAGAGTCTAAGATTGCCCTGTTCTAACACTTATCCAGATATACTTTAAGATGGTAGTAATTTCATCCAAAGCAGTTTTAACATATGGACGTTAAAACTGCTTTGGGTATCGAGTCTAAAATATCTTCAGAAGGAGTAAGAGGTGCAAGTTGAAGAATTTGTTTTTTAAGCTGTATGACGGTATCTTTTGGTTCTTCAAATCTTATTTTAATTTCATATTCCAGCTCAGCCTTCTTTAAAAGTTCAAAGAAAATAATTCTATTCATGATTAAAAATAAAAGGCGAGGATAAAATTGAGTTTCGAAGTAAAAGAGGGTTAATGAGTGCAGAAGACAACTCTCTAATAATAAGTCGAAAAAAATAGTTCAAGAGCCCATGATACTAGACCTAATCTGATCAGACTCCCAGATGATAAAACTAAAATGAAAAATATTATGTAAATGTGCAAGTTAGTGCAGTATTTGTAGTGGGTGTAACGTAGTGTTTAAGGTTTGTATAAACGTCCATAGAATATTCTTCTGTATCAGTCGTGAAGTGTCCCAGCAACCAACTTGGGAGTGTCCACGAGTGGATTTAAACACACCAAGCGACTACTGGGTACGATTAGCGTAAACGTAGTGTTGTGCTCGTCTGTGGGGCATCCCATCAGTGTACAAATGTTTTGGTAGAGAGTTAGTATACAAGATTAACGATTATGGGATATTGTCCAATAGCCGTCGTAGAGTGAGCCAAACCCCAACTTGCAAGAGACCCCGAGAGGTTTTAACAACACTTACAAGTGAAGGATGCCAATTACCAGTGGGTAAAAGGAATGTATGTAGGGGTGTAGTCATAGTGTAAAATGATGTTCAGTATGAAGAAGTGTTGAGATGAGTAAAGTAGTCTTCAAGAGGAGGGCTGAGGAGGAAAAATAGGTTAATCAGCATAAAGTCAAATTATGAAACCAAAATGAAAAAGAACTAGAGATAGTGTTTTTTAGAATTTTGAGAGGGTGAAATGGGTTCGAATTGATGAGTGGGGCGCCAAATGTAACATAATTACTAGGCCCTAAACTACAAAGGATGAAAGTAGACTTGGAACAGATAGTTTAATGAATGAAATGGAAAATACAGGTGGGACTATTATAACACTAAAAACGGTTCACGCGACACTAAAGTTAATATAGAAGGCTTGAATTGAAGTCTGGAGGAGGAGCATGAAGGATCTTCGCAGTTTGGCTTCGTGAAGGAAAGAAGAGGAGGAGGTGGAGAAAGAGGGTCTTCAGGTGTCGAAGGGAGACTTTAGAGTGCCAGTATCCTTTGACAAAGCTCGACGAGTCTCCAGGCAGAAGGTTTATATAGCAGAGTGCAGACGTAGAATTGATGGATGAACAGATGGTTTGTTGACAAAACCCGGACGCCGAATCCCCATCAGATGCTTCAGCCTTTTCTTTTATAGGCAAAATATTCCTTTTCCAGAATTTATTTTAGATGATTTTTGAAGTTACAAAATTATGTTTTTCTTCATTCTGACATCTCATGTGCCAGTCATAAAACCAGCCTGTGTGTTTAGCCAAGATGTATTTAAACCTCCACGATTGAGTCTGAGCGTGTCCTTATTAATTATTTTAGATGTCGAAATTCAGTTAATAATCGGTAATTATATAGAAAATAAAATATTTCAGCTAAACCTATTGATAAAAATAATTCAAGTTATATAAACCAAAAAGTAATCTTCTTAGACTAAAAGAGAAAAATGAAAAAAATGACACATCCGTTTGAATGATTCAAAATGTTTAGAAATAATTTTGACACACCCGCTTGATTTATATAAATTCTAATTGGCGGTAAAGATTCGCGATAAAGTTTGGCGGTAATTTTGTGTATAAATACTGTTGTAATGCGAATGGAAACACAGTCGGGTTAAGTAGTCACGACCTCTCAAGGTTAACTACGAGATGCCAAACACAAAAAAAAATGGAAACACATTCTTTATACGCTGCCCGTGGAATAAACACCCTGAGTTGAAGTTATTTTCTTTGTACTCTCTTAATCTTCCTGCCATTCACTATTACCGTGTATTTGTGTGATATATTGGTGCAAACCAATATGTCTGACTTCGACAAAAAACGGCGATGATGCGCCGACAGATACATGGCAAAACATATTTCATGAAGCATATCAGAGAGGTAATTCTCATACGAGTTTTTTTAAGAACGTTCGCATTCTACTCTGTCTCAATCTGTCAAAATTCCTATAATTTCCCTACATTTTTAACAGTGAAAGTCGCTAACATGTCGCTAACAGTCAGCTAACATTGATTTAATTAGGGTTCCGTACCTCAAAAGGAAAAAATGAAACCCGTTTTAGATCACTTCATTGTCCGGTTGGCTGTCGAGACCCTTTTTCTCAGAAACACTTGGACTTATCAAGTTGAAATTTATATAAAATATGTATGTCTACGGTTCCCTGGAGCTATAAAAAATCGAGCTTAAAAAAAACAGGACAATAAAATACGGCCATTAGGCGATTTAAATAAGTTAATACTCGCAAAAAAATTTAAACCTAGAATCATAAAATTTGGCAGCAGCAAGGTACAAGAAAAGGAAAACTTCCGAAAGTTTTAGATTTGTTGTTTTATCACATAATAAAATATTTTTTTTTAGTAATTACAAACTTTCATTTGCAGTTAGAGAAAAAACCGTGACGTATATCGATGTATGGGAGAACATTTTTTCAACTACAAAGTTACATTTGTTCTTGGGATAAATTAATCGCAACTATGGAACCCTATAATGTGAGCCGACCGACAAATGGCCGGCCAAATGGAGGTAAAAATACTCTTTTTGACTAGTTCACCTATTTCATGGATGCCGACCTTCTCTCGTTACACGACTTATTTTATTAAAGATCTTGAAATCTTTCACGCTTATCTTCGAAAAAGGTAAGCAATCAACATCATTACAAAGTTAAAACTGAAAAAAAAAAACGAATAAAACAGTAGTTACCTCCTTTGTTTTCTCATACAATTGCGGAGGGCGCTACTTCATCACATAATCTATATTTATTTTAATTCATAATCATTTCTGTTTCACAATGACAGGCAGCGGTCATTACAGCTAAGTTGAGTTCGTTTTTTACACGTTTGAATTAGATACTGAAAATAAGCTTTACATTGTTATTAATCTTAAACTCCATACACTTATATCATCTACAAGCACTACGCGCGCCGCCTTCTCGGGTCCTGATGTTGGGGGGCGACGGATGTCCGTCGCTCCTGGACCCATTTAGGGGGGCTGGAAGAGGGCGTTGTCCGCCCTCCGCCTGCGCCCGGTGCGCCTGCTGCGGATCAGGAGAGTGGACGAGATCTCTTTCTCCCTTTCCGCAGCCTCCTTCTTCGAGATCACTGTTTCGCAGCACGAAACCACCGCGCCCCAGGACTCGACGCTGCCGACCATCGCACTCACTACAGCCGGCAGCGACAGGTCACTGCCTACTTCAGAGATGAGGGCACGGCGCGGCTCCTCCCAAGCAGCACACTCTGCCAGCGTATGCCACGCCGTGTCCTCCCGGCAGTCGACGCAGTGGTGACACCGGGCGTATGCTACAAACCCTATCACAAGCTCTCCGCTTGCTTTGCCCCTATGGCATTTAAATACGTACTAATATTCTCAGAATCTCAGAGCAGTAACAAAACGCATAACTTTTTAATTCCATTCCGCTCTAAAACTCGATTCTATAAACACGATCCACAGTTGCACTTAGTCACATTTTTTCCTAACCGTCTTAAGACTACTTAATCAAACATTGAACTAAAAGCTCTCAAGAACTTCCCAAGATCTCTTTCGCGGTAATAAAATAAATTAAAAAAAAAACGCTTAAGTAGGTAGGTACTGTAGGTAGTGCAGTCTTCATTTATTCAACGGGGGAATTGAAGTAATTTCCAGAAAGAAAATTAAAAAGAAACGAGCTTATCTTGGCAGGCCCTCGCAATTACAGCATTGCTAAACAAGTTAGGTTTTTGCTCGTACTTCCTCCAGGTTTTTAGAGATCCGTAAACAAAGTGTGAAAACGGAACCCTTGTTTCTATGCTGACTGTCCATCCGTCTGATGGTCATAGGTGTGGCTGTATTTTTAACCAGTTTTAGCCAGTTGAACTTTTCATAGAAAACACACGTATTCTGCTAAAATTTGTTTACTATGCTCTCTGTCATGGTACTTTTTCAGGTTTTCGTACCTCAAAAGAAAAATACGGAATCCTAATAGGATCACTTCGTTGTCCGTCGTCTGTCTGTCTGTCTGTCAAGATCCTTTTTCTCAGAAACGCGTGGAGGTATCATGTTGAATGAAATTTATATCCTATACTTAGGTCTACGATCCTTTGAAGCTCTAAAAAAATCAAGCTTCTGAGTCAACGCAATAAAAAATACGGCGATTTATGCGACATACTCGCAAATAAATCAAGTCCCATATGGTACTTCCAGTTGACCTAGAATCATGAAATTTGGCAAGAAGCAAGTTCTCACAGCACAATAATTATAGCAAGAGTCCTTTTTTTGCGCTTACAAACTTACATTTGCAGTTGGAGAATTGACTGTGACTTATATATATTTATAGGAGAACACGTTTTTCACTACAATGTTAAGTTTTTCTTGGGATTAATTCATCCCAAGTACAGAACCCTTCATTGTGCGTGGTCCGACACGCAATTGGCCGGTTTTTTTGTTTATTGAAGAAGGTTTAACTATGACGGTTTTGGTGGTAACACTTAGTGCGCGAGTCTCTGTGTACTTAGCCAGTTATTTTTTATTATTACAAAAGGACAAGTACTATCTGGTTAATATTTTACTTTCCATACGACCAGACCCGCTTAATATCAAAGATACCTACTGTCGTTGTGAGATTTTTTAATAGGCAGAGTCTGTCCACCTATTTTTTTTTGTTGCTAAATTAGAACTGTCAGAATAATAAACTGTTAAAATAATTAGATGTGAATCCTTACCGACAATGAGCCTTTGTTCTTTATTTTTATGTAGAAAGGTAAGGTTTTTTTAACGTCTGATTAAATCAAGTTTTTCCAGGAATTAATTTTCTCTCTCGGAGCAACGGTGCTTCTCGCGAGTATTGGGTCCGTTTTCTATTTGTATACCGTTACAGAAGTTGATTAAACGAAATAAAACTTCAGTCGCCTACCTTTTAGAAGAATGATGTTTTAGAAAATTATTAATCACAGTTCTAATAGGTTCACAATAGCCTATTTGTAACGACTAACGTAGTAAATTAAAAGTTAATTTTCCCCTACAACGCTGTCAAAAGATTAAATTTACATATTTTTACTATGAAACAAAAGCTCAATTTTTCTATCAAAAACAAAATAAATTCAGACAAATATGGTATGTTATAGTTTTTATTATCGCAGTATAGAATATAAAATTTGCCAGCAACAGTTGTTACGAATGTCAGGTCGCTGTACTGAAAATAATATGCGGCTGTGCTTCAAAATACATTGAAGTTCAGACAAAGTGATTGTTTTTGTTTGACTTATTCAAGCCCGCAATTTATTAGGGTTGTGGAGGAAAAACATATGTTTATCGATAGTTAGTGATGTAATTTCACATAACTGGTATGCAAAGCCGCTCTAAGTAGGTTGGTGAAGTGACCCTGACAAGCTTTAAGTAGCAACCGGCGAGGGCCCAGCAGACCCTAACCGTGTACTATTTAATATTGACCAGTTATATCGTGTTTTGCTATTAAATATTTCTATTAACCGTGATTTTCGGCGTGGGAAGTTAACTAACATCGTTATTAATAAACTTTATTTGGTTTCGGCCTTAAGTAGGTATTAATATTTGATGCTTACATGCTCTTTATTTTATACGGGTTTTCACTTCGGATCTAAAAATATACTTTTGAAGTGGTTATTGTACAAAATCTTAAACGAAAATGATGTATAGATAAAGGAAAAGTTTACTATCAGCATTGAGCCTGAGAAATCGAAGAGCAAACCAAATAATCGTATGATTTTAATAACCTTTCAGACACCCATATCACCCCACAAAATCTATTGACACATCCGGAGATGTTTTTGCTATACTATAGCAAAAACATCTCCATAACATAACCATAATCCAATGGTTATTACGTAATGAAACCTCGGCGCTATCACACCGTACCTGAAAAAAAAGACGCGAGCGTCATCTAAACATTTAATTTAAAAATAACGCGATCCTTCCGGTATACTGGAGATTGAATGGCCTCTTTTGCCGGAGATACCCGGCCATGCCACTGGAAGGGTAAATTGGTACTTTCAGAGGCCGCATTTCGGACGTACAGGCCATTATTGAGGTCTCGGACGGGGAGGAAGGCGCTGATTTTGTGCAGACTCTCGCCCAAAAACTTATTTACCTGCGCGGCCGGTGTGACGAATTATTCTTTGTGCCATCTAATGGAAAATTTATCTTTGAATGTGTAATGGACCAAAAGATAGAGTTGCGCATTTAAAACATTTTCTTGGAAAGGACACACGCGTAAATAAGGTTATCACTTGGTTAGGCAAACGGTCCTTACTTTTTTGTGTGTTTCATATTTTGTTATGAATCCCAACAAACCATTATATTTGTTGCGCTATTTTTTTCTCAGAATTATTCTTATATCGAGTTTAAGAAAAGGTAAAGAATCATAGGGCATCGAAGAATTCGTGCACATCGCTGTCAACAGGAAATGTGCCCAATAGGCTGGCAGCATTGCCACGTTGTATGGCGATGCTATATCTTTGGCCAAAAAGTAGGCCAGCCCTCTGGTCAAGTGACGAGTCGACCAACCGGTTAGCAATGTCTCGAAAAACCAATTGGGCACTCGGACGCCATGGCATGGGGTTTTCAACCCCAAACGGCACAAACATATAACTCCCAATAAGACTGGAATAATTTCTCCGTTTGAGGCTTTCCGCACATGCAGCAGCCGCCCCAGAACAGCACGCCGTACTAGGAAGATGGGATGGCGCAAGGCAGTGGCGGACTAACAGGGTGGCGGCAGGGGCGGCCCGCCCCGGGCCTCCGGTCTTGGGGGGCCCCCAAATGCCTCCGCGTTTCCATGATCAAATCCTAAACAAGACATTAAAATAGTGCCTATAAATCATCAAGATCAAAACGCTACAGCCATCTAGACTTTTTACGCGGTACTAATATTCTTTTAAGTTTGCTGAACGCGTCCATTACGCTGGAGGAATTCCCGTCTTTGTAGCGGGTACTTCCCCAGGAATCGCTGAATGAATGAAGTGCAAATAATTCACTCTTGTACGCCTACATTTACATTCACTACATCCTATTAACGTTGAAAAATCAACATTTGCCTCATTCAAAAATATTAAAATTTCATTACGTTGATATTTAGTTTATTATTTTTTACTGACATTTTCGCAAACGGATAAGGCTTATGGTGTAATAGTGTTTTGATTTTTATTGCGGTATAAAAGTAAATGAGTTCAGAGTTGAGTTAGTGCATTTGGAAAAAGTAAGTAATTGTTTGTATTATTTAGCCTAGAAATTATAATCCGTAGTTTCTAGTCAATATGCACCTACGAGTACATTGCTTCAGTTCTTGCATTTCGCGAATGGTCCTTATTTTATTCGTAGTGTATGTTTATTAGGGATGTAGGTATCTACTTGTTCTCATCGTGAGACTCAACATGGCAAAGTCTCTGTACATTTGTATATCTATATCGTCAAATCCATAATGAGGCTTACTTTAGCTATCTTTTATAAAAGTTGTATTTTTCTATTTTTTTTAGATGGGTTTGCTCTTGACTATAGTCTAGGTCAGAAGTGACAGAGACAAAGTCTACGATGAAGTGAGCTTACCCAGAAGAAGCCTGTTCACTCTAACTTTGAAGAGATTCGGGTTGAATGCGTTCGGGAACACAGACGCAGGTAGTGAGTTCCACTCTTTTGCCGTGCGCATTATGAAGGATGTTTGGAAGCGCTTAGTGCGAATTGGTGGAATGGCAACTAAGTATGTATGGTAATTAGCAGTACGTCTAGATGTCCGATGGTAACAGGGGGCAGGTGGGATGAGGTCGTGGAGTTCTTGCGCACACTCCCCGAAGTACAGTCTATAGAAGACCGACAAGCAGGCAACCTTGCGGCGATGAGCTAAGCTGTGAAACTTGGCATCCACCAGTTTTACTTCGCCTATGAGCCTCTTAGCTCTGCGTTCCACTGAGTCGAGTTTCTTATTTGTCTCACTATTTTTAGTGAAAAGTCAACCATCTGGCTCTAAGAAAAGGAAGCTAAAGAAAACGAAGACTGAAGAGGCAAAATCGCTTGCTGGATTCTTATCATCCAATGATGCGGCACATTGGCCAATATCTGTGCCAGAGCATATCAGAATTTCGATTATAGAAAAAGGCAGTGAAATATTTCAAAACAAGGACGGACCTTTCGAATCAGTAGAAAGACCAGGTGAAAGCACACACTTTGCCGTGGTTTTACTCACACGTAAACGAGACTAAATATTTAAGGAAATGGATGCTATACTCACCATCAACAAAGAAGTTATGTTGTTACTGCTGCCGGTTATTTGCATCTGAGGGTGACAATCACACTAATAAATTCGTCTCTGGTTTTTGTCAGTGGTGTAAATTAAATCCAAGAATATCACAGCATGAATCATCTCACAAATATGGAAAACGTTGACAATGGACTTGAAACTTAATCAAACTATTGATGAAGACAACTTGAAGATTATTAACGATGAAACTAAGAAATGGAGAAACATTTTACATCGCATTTTAGATTTAACGCTATTCTTAGCCCAACAAAATCTTTCCTTCCGAGGCCAAAGTGAAGATATTTCTTCGGAAAACAGAAAGTAAAATAGACCAAATGAGTCACATCATTAGATTCGTTCATATAAAGAATGACATTGTGGAATTACAAGAATCTTTCATGGTTTTTTTAAATGTCTGGAAGAACTGCTGAGGTTATGAAAAGACATTCAGCAACAGCTGGAAAAAGATGGACTGGATATTGCGTTGTGCAGGGCTCAAGGTTATGACAATGCCGCGTCAATGTCAGGTGCCCATGGAGGGTTGCAACGAAAAATCCGAGAAGTAAATCCAAAGGACCTGTTCAGTCCTTGTTCTAATCATTCCTTGAATGTTTGTGGAGTTGCATCCCACACCAAAGGCCTGCCTAACTTCCATCGTCATCACGTCATTGTCTCTTCCCAACGTCGCGTGCCAAGCCGTTGGGTTCTAAAATAGCTGGCACCGCGGTGGTGACAAGAGCACGACGGATGATGTCATTAATGCTGGCGTGCCGTGCTATTCGGCCTGCGCTCTTAATGCAAGATAGGCCATGGTGTCCGAGGCAGTCGACAGCGTCACCGCACTGGCAGCGATGCGGAGCCCCTCCAGGAGCGCCCAGATGCAGACAAGAAGCGAGACAGAAAGTGGTGTCACCCAGCATAGTGCCTATTATGGGTGACGGTAGCGCCTGAAGCCAGAGGCTCGACGCCCACTCTCCGACAGCCAGCAGGCAGGCACGCTCAGTAACAGTATTGGAGGACGTATTAATAAGATTATTCCGTCCCACCTGCAGAGCAGCTCATCCCACTGTCTCTGGGAAGATGGGTCCAAGGGCCGATCTGTATCCGGGCAAGTCGCTGTCCTGGCGTTCGCTGCATAAGTCAAGCACGGCACATCAGAGACAACCAGGGAGGAGGCTAAAATTATCCCTTTCAACTTTTCAGTGCTGTGTACAGAGGACAGGAACGCCGGTAAGCTAATACTGGTAATTTTTTACAGGTAGTGTGGCTTGAAGCCACGCTCGGTCGTCCAAGGCCACATTTGTAATAATTTTTTCAATTTTGTCCAACAGATGTGGGTGCTTCCATAAAGGGGAAGAACGTAGAAACTATATAAAATTTGGGCCAAAAAACAGTGTCTAATCAGGGTGAATGCCGAATGTAAATTAATTCTGGAGAGTCTGTCCAAAGTTTCGTTAAAGTAATTTTTTCTTCGACGAAAGAAGAAAAGCTGTCTTCTTAAATTGGGGAACTTAAGAGGTGCGGTGCACTTTTTTTGTAAAATTTTGATATGTGGGGCTATTGCATTAAATTTCTCTAGTGAAAATTGTCTGTCGGTACCGTCAGGACGATAAATTTCACATTTTGAGGGATTAAGGTACAAGCTAATTGATTTAAATTGCTGTTTCAGAAGTTATAGATCTTTCAAAACTGTGTCTACATCACCTCCTAGCGTTCCATCGTCTAAATACTACACGTTAAATTTGGAATTAAGTTTCTTAATAATTGGATGAATAGCCAAGCTGAAAATGACTGGTCTCGGGCCAGTCATTTTCAGCTTGGCTATTCATCCAATTATCTTTAAATAAGTGTGTGAGGACAAGAAGAATAAAAAATTAATACAAAGTTGATTTTGTGACGTCTTATTATACTACAACCTCAACTGCGAGTAAAAATAACACTTGGCATGGAACACGACGCCTGCAGCCAGGGCAGAAGTTGTGACTTTTGAGAGGGCTGCGCCCTGCATTCACGGCGCCCCAGGCTCCGAGCGCGAATGCGCCGCACTCGTCAAACTATGACAGTCCGTCTTCAGTGACAAGTGAAATAGAGAAAAATGGGATTGGTTTTGTAGTTATTTTTTTAAAGGGTTTGTTTTAGTGCATGTATATATAGTTTATTTTAATTTTTATAGGAAAGTGCACACAGATTATATGATCAGTGACGGCAGTAGCGACGCCGGAAACAGTCCCAGTCAACCTGTCACATCACTTGATTTCCCGCTGGTGAGATGCCCGTATTGCTCACAGGCACGCTTTTTTAAAGGCGAGCGGGGGCTAAGGATACACTATGGCAAGTCACATAGTGGACCATTGTGCCCCCGAGCAACAACCCCAACATCAACACCTCCACACCAAACTTTTTGGCAAACGCTTGCAAATTGAAAAATACTACCCCAGTTTTAATGAGAGTTCCCCGGGGAGCGAGACGGACTGTTGCACTGTGTTTGTCGCTATGTCTCCGTCTTGCGACCCAGTGTCTGGGTGCAACTACTCACCTTCCCTTATAGGATTCCACATGTCCAGCAAAAATTGGTTTTTGAATGGTTTCATGTGGCAATGTTATGACAATGTTTTGGAATTCTGCAGTAGGATGCCAACAAGGTGATCCTCTCGGGCCAGTCATTTTCAGTTTGGCTATCCATCCCATAATACAACAAATAAATTCAAAATTCAATATCTGGTATTTAGATGATGGAACACTAGGAGATGACGTAGGCACTGTTCTAAAAAATTTTCAATTACTAAAGCAGCACTTCCAAGTTCCAGTCGGCCTCGAACTCAACTACTCAAAATGTGAAATTTACCTTTGTGACAATACCGACAGATAATCGACCATACAGAAATTCAGTTCAATAGCCCCAGATATCAAAATTTTGGAAAAAAGTTCACTCACGTTCACAGACGTAGTGAACTTTTTTCCATAATTTTAGGTTCCTAGGCTTTCCTAGGTTCCCCAATTTTAGAAGACAGTTTTTCACAATTCGTTGATGAAAAAATTAAACATTTTAACGATATTTCGGAAAAACTCTAAAATTTATTTAAATTCGGCATTCACCCTTATCAGATATTGCTGTTTCGGTCCAAATTTTATGTATTTTCTCCGATCTTCCTCTTTATGGAAGCAGTGCCTTTTAGAAAAAATCGAACAAATTATTTGAAATACTCTAACATCCATTTTAAATGTGGCATTGGACGACCGTGCCACTCGTTACCCATTCGTTTTGGTGGACTCGGAGTCCGCAAAATTTCCAGTATAACCCTACCGGCGTTCCTGTCCTCGGTCCATAGCACCGAAAAGTTAACCACAAGAATCTTAGCCCATTCTCAGGTTGACTCTGAAGTGCCGTGTTTGACCGATGCGGTGTGCGCCTGGAAAATGGCTTGCCCGGACACGGTTCTGCCCGAGAACCCGTCTTCCCCGAGACAGTGGGATGAGCCGCTCTGCAAGTTCGTACGGAATGATCTCATTAATACGTCCACCAATACTGCCGAGCGTGCCCGCCTGCTTTCTGTAGACGAATGGAAGTCGGGCCTCTGGCTTCAGGCGCTACCGTTACCCAACATAGGCACTTTGCTCTGTGACTCCACATTCCGGCTCGCTACTTGTTTGCGTCTGGGAGCTCCTTGCGGGGCTCCGCATCGCTGTCAATGCGGTGAAGTAGTCAACTGCCTCGGACACAATGGCCTATCCTGCAGCAAGAGCGCTGGTCGAATGGCACGGCACGCCAGCATTAATGACATCATCCGTCGGGCTCTTGTCACCTCTTGTGGTGCCAGCTATTTTAGAACCCACTGGCTTGGCACGTGACGATGGGAAGAGGCCAGATGACCATAATGCCTTGGAAGTTGGGTAGGCCTTTGGTGTGGGATGCAACCTGTGTCGACCCCCCGCGACATTCCATCTTCCTAGCACGGCGGGCTGTGCCGGGGCGGCTGCTACAGGAGCAGAAAACCTCAAACGGCGCAAGTATAACAACCTTATTGGGAGCTATATATTTGAACCATTTGGGGTTGAAACACTAGGTCCTTGGGGTCAGAGTGCTCATCAGTTATTTCGGGACATCGCCAAACGGTTGGTCGGCACTTCTCGTGACCAGAATTTTTATGCCCAAAGAATTAGCATTGCCATACAACGTGGCAATGCTGCCAGCCTTTTGGGCACTTGTCCCGTTGACAGCGATGCGGACGTATTTTGTGATGCCCTATGAGCTCTTTCCATTTGTACATTATTAATATATTTTAGTGTTAGCTTGTATATTGCAATTTTAATTTAAAAAAAAAAAATGGAAACTATATCTAAGCTGTTGAATGAATCATCTCATCCTATCGGATTCTCTGATGGCTTCTGCCAAGTTGCAATAAAATACCCGGTTTTATGCCTTTCGCATGCAGACCCCCTTACCTGACCGCCTTTTTTAGGTCATCGGTCTATCTAGCTGGGGGCATCCCACGTACCATATCTAATATTTAGTGTTGTAGCAAAATATTTCGTGATATTATTTGATAAGTTTGCCATCGAGACATGCGACAAAGATTATACCTGTCATGCTTGTAATTAGGATGTTAAGTTATTAATTACGAAGCTAGAGCCTGTGTCCTTTCTCATGTTATCGTCATAAATGTTATTATTTTCTTGACAAGTCGAGGGCTTGTGTTAATAAATCGTCTTTCATTTGATCTCCAAGTGCTGTTATTAGGTATTATTTGATTTTTCAAGACCATTTTTTGGTTTAATAAACGTATGTAATGCACGTGGTGCTCATAGCCTTCGTGGTGCGCATAATAAAATTAACAAAAAAAAAACGGTTTCACATATACCTACATTTCTATGAATCGGCAGAAACTAGGTGCCTGATTCCATCGAGCTGCAGTGCATTGCGTTTCAATACAAAAGCGCGCACCTACTTGTAGATTTAGGTGGTTCATTAAAAATGTACGCAAGTGACGTAGGAGGATTTTTGCGTTGCGTTTTTTAATTTATTTAAAACTTTCAGAACCAAATGTAGAAAGGCGGACTTAATGCCATAGGCATTTTCTACCAATCAACCTGGATGCGTGATGCAGAGAAATTAGGTAGGTGGAATTTATCATGAAAATTTTGTAATAAATATCTAAAATACAAAGATCCGACAATAGACCAATTAAAACTAAAAATATAATTTATATAACTAATTATAGTATTACTATAAGCACATTTAAATATACATAAATACACGAATCATTGTCATCAGCCTACAGCAGTCCACTGCTGGACATAGGCCTCTCCAATTGCACGCCATAGGAAGAAAAACAAAACGAAAGTGGAAACAACAAACAATATTATATGTAGGGAAATTAGCGGGATGGAACTATTTTGGATGAGTTAGTAATTCCTCATTTGCTCTATAATTTTACTCTTCAGTTAAAGCACTCTTACAAGCCTTTGCTGTTAGGTGATAGATCGTGGTTATGTTAGAGGGCTTGGTTACGCACTTAGTCCTTCATGTGGACCATTGTGCATGGGCCATGGCGGCCGTCGGTGGTTAATATTCCAACCAGCCCACCTCCCTCCAGAATCCGATCAAAGCTTCTGGTCTATTGAGAACATCTGTGAAAGATCCGGGTCTCCCGAGGGTTTCTGTCCTTATCTGGGTAACGCCTGTGCACTCAAAGAGCACATGCGCAACGGTTTCGTCCGACTCCATGCAAGCTCTGCATCATGACTGTCCGTCATGCCTATTGTGTGAAGTGTGATGGCCCCCGTCACCAGGCGCAGGCCATTCCTGTCCAGGCGTAATAAACATCTGGTTAGCCTGCCATCTAAGGATGGTAAAGCTTCCTTGGACTGCCTGCAGCCTGGTTTCGAGGTCCACCACCTTTCGACTTGTGTGTGGGTAAACTCCTGCAGCCTTCGTATCTGGTTGAAGTACCCATCCCGGGTATGATGAGTACAGGCCCGCAAACGGACGTGCTGAATGCTCTCCTGGCTAATTCGTCAGCTGCGTCGTTTCCTAGTGATCCGCTGTGTCTTTTTATCCATACCGTTATTCGTTCTAGAGCATTGTGACATTCTAGTGTTGGACTCGAGGTAATATGTTCTTTCCCTAATGATTTGAAGACTGAGGCGCTGTCGGAGAGTATACGTATATGGGTGTCCGTAACTCTCCTGGCTTGTGATGCCAACATTGCCTGTCGTTTGACCGCATCATCCTTTATGCGTGTGTGCCTGACCCTAGAGTCTTTGCTTAGGGTTCCCGATATGTGGAGCCTGATGTCGGCCAGGGTCGCCTTCTCACGCACGATGAGGTGTAGAGGTGGCAGCCCAAGCATTGCCTGCAGTGGGTGTAGTTCTCATGCAGCTAGTGATGGCTACGCAAGCAAACCGCTGCAGTCTTTCGAAATTAAAAATAATCAAACCCAAAGGCAACACTGATCGCTCGACAAGGTTCACCTACAGTTTCGTGTCAAAGAAGCCGCCTGAGCGCGGCGGTGCTTTGTCGCATGCGCCAAACAAACTTAGGACTAAAGAAACCTACGTTTTGCCTACGCGTAGATATCAGCTGATATTTTATTGTAGGCATAGACGCATAGTAACCCCGATTTCTGACCTTCTGTTTATCAAGAAACAATTATTATTGAGTTAATGTGATGTGCTTTAGGCAATAGACCGACTGTAGGTATCAGTTTATTAAAACATTTACTTGTTGCATACATCGGAGATTGTGTTCCATATGTCCATCTCGAACATTAGTAAACATTCGACACCTTTTTATTAAATTTGTACGTGTCTTCGCAGCGCACTTGTGTATGATTTGAGTGAGTAGAAAGCTTCCACAATCCGAGCTCTTACTTTGATTTCCGAATCACACTCACTCACAAACAAAAATTTACATATTCAAATATTCCTGATTGGTATACGACATTGTTCGCGATACGATAGCGGCACGTGATACATACGGACATCCGATCGCAAGCTATCTCCACGTGAGACTGGCGAAGTGGCCAAACAAGTAGCGTGACAGTAGGCAACCAGTCGGCTACATCAAAGGGTCGAGGACTCGTTATGTAGTACCTACAGTGCGACTAGTGCACGGCGGTGTCCTTTGAAATAAAAATAGGCAAAAAGTAAAAGAGTTCGCCGGCCGGTGGAGTGTTGTCAACTTATGAAAATTTACCATATATATTTAGTGTTACATTTCGCATGGTAACTAAAAATAAAAAATAAACAATAACTTTTGGTTTTTATGAGTTACATTTTTCTTACTACTTTTTCTAGTACGTATGTTAAACCAGCCTTTTTTGGATCGGACAGGGTTTTTGTTACATATTGTAGATGTAGGTATTTGGTTTCGGTTGATAGGCTTAGGGTAGTACCAAAGAAGCGTGGTACTCGTAGTTGTAGTGTTGTCAGTTGTAGTTGTAGATCGTGGTAATACGATTTATTTTATATATGTATAAGTGGGAACCTAATAAAGTATAAAGTCTTTGAGAGAAACTCGTTTTTAGACCTTTGGCAGTATTGCAGATGGAGTATTTTCTGCGTTTTCCTGACATTGAGAGGGGATCAAATATTAAGGAGGAGTGCTTCTTGAGGACAGTGTATAAAGCAAAAAGTTTTCTCACTGACAAGACTTTGAAGTGTTTGTAAAGATCTGCAATATGATGCAAGTATGGCAGAAAACATGCCACCTTCAGAACCACCCGTTGGGCTCTTTCCAATTTTTTAACGTTTCATTTTGTAGCGCCTCCCCATGATGCTATGCAATATGTCAGAAGAGACTAACACATTGCATAGTATACCCTCCTAATAACCTCCACGTCAGCTACGTGACGAAGTTTTATGTTTTAAATATTAATTTCCGAATTCTCGACGTGAGGCTGCCTATTTGTGGTTGGAAGCTTAAAGTGTTATCTATTATAATTCCAAGGTACTTAAAGAGGTAGTCTCTTGAAGAACGTGACAGGAGCAGGTGTCAGTATTCGTGTCAATGCAGGAGTGGGCTTTAATGTGGAAATGGGATAGCAATTCATTGCGTTTGTTAGTGAGGGAGAAAGCTATGTAAGTACATAGCTTTCTCCCTCACTAACAAACGCATGTTTTATCGATGTTAAGGGTAGGGACATTTTTTTAACCAAGCCAGGACCCTATAAAAACCGTTTTGTGCGTAATGATAGACCAGCCCAGGAGTCCGCTGTGAAAAGTAGTGCCGTATAATAGGCAAAAGATATCTTATTACCATGGGATAGCTGTAGGTTACAAAGATCATTAATATAGGCAAGGAAGAGGGAGGGTCCGATCACATTTCCCTGAAGTACACCAAAAGTGACAGGTAGATCATCACTAACGTAATTTCCTATTTTAAGCCTCTCAAACCGATCAGAAGAGTAGTCCCGGAAAAGTGTTAGTGGTAGACCTGTGACTCCCATGTGTTACAGTTTATTTAGTAGGTTGGGTGCAGAGACTGTGTCAAACGCTTTGGCTGGGTCAAGAAAAATGACAAGTGGCTTTTTTTACTAGCAAAACCGATAACAAGATGATCTGTCAACTCATGAACAGCGTCGGTACAAGATTTTCTTCAAATTCACCCTGTGAAATGAGGTTATTGTAACTCTCAAGTCAGGAGGACGGTAAATTGCTATTATAACAGTGTTTATATTAAATTTTTACTAAAAGACAGTTTGAATCAATCAGTAAGGTTCTTCAACAAATAATTTCATGCTACTATTATGGTAAATGACCACACCTACGTTTTGGCTAGTGTTGGTAGAGGTTGAGTGTGATGTATAGTTCTTAAGAGAAGGAATGACCTGGGTGCATGGCAGCCAAAATTCTATCAGAATGATGAGATCCCAATTTATATTACTCCTACTGAGTAATGTTTGTAATACGGGAAGGTTGCGTCTAATGCTGGTAATGTTTTGGTTAATTTCGGTTTAGATATGTGGGTAGAAAAGTCTTCAACGTCACATAATAACATTTTGCAACCGAAACTGCATCTAAAATGGAGTTTATTTTGTCTAAATAATCGAATAGAAATTTAGATTTTCTGGCACAATGCTCTGAAGGTGAGAGGGGGGGGGGGGCTGAACGAAAAGGCAGGGCACTTATGTCGGGACGTTGTATATTTGCTAGTTTTGCGGTAAACTCTGCTCTGATGTCACGCAAAATCCTGCATCGCGCAGATGCAGGATTTTGCGTGACATCAGTGTGAGGGGCAATTCGCATGTGGCGATGTAGACCACACACGTTACTTTTGAGTAGCGTCCACGACACTACTCAAAAGCGCTTCACTTAATAAGCGAACTAATGGTTTGCTTATTAAGTGACTTCGATATTTTGTGCCAGTGAGTCAATTGACGATATAACGGCAAATTAAAAAGGAGATGCGTTTCAGAATTCAGCCGTAACTTGCCTAAAAGAGGGCAAACAAATAAAACTTTACGTTTGAAAATCTAAAACTAAATGAAGATCTACTATAACTTAAAAGCCTAGTCACGAGCTTGACAGCGCAAAGCGTAACCAAATCGCAATAAAATTAACTAATCCAGACATTGCACAGTGGTACCGCCGCCGAACAAAGGCGGTCATAAATAATGAAAATCTCATTTAATGCTTTTTTTTTGTAGGAAGTGGTTCAGGTAGCAATAAAAAACTCATAATATATTAGTGTATATGTAAATTAATACATAATGATATATATTTGATAATTTGTTAACACGAAAAGAATAATAAAATAAATATCAAAATATTAAGTGTGCTTGTCCCCCGTTCTGAACCGTTTTTGACAATAAATCAAAACTCTTCATATTGGGGTGTATTCTCTATGTGTCAAAAATACACAACTAAATAGATAAATGAAAAAATAAAAATGGAAATCAATAGATATTTTACATGAAATCGACTTAAAATTAGAACTTACATAACAGATTTAAAATTAGCTAGACTTGCAATATATCTAAAATTTGATTTCACATTGCGCTCTTTTTCTTACGGGGAAGTTTCCGAAGGCCAGTAATATAAGGATCTGAGCTAAGTAAAAGTCCGTTAAGTAAATCTGAGTTTATAAGTTCTCTCGACATTTTTCGAATGTGATCTCGCCTGAAAGCTTTAAAATGTTTGTTGTTGGCTTCAGCTGCCTCTTCGGAAAGTTCTCCGATGGACAATAAAGCATATTCATGTACTTGAGATCCGTGAATAAGAACTTTGTGGACGGAAGCTGGGAGATTGTACCATGGATACTCTTGGACTAACTGCCGTGCGGTTTCCAAAGCATATTCTTTAAACTTTGTTATGTCAATTTTATAACCCGATGATAAAGCTTGTAAAATTATATAACAACGATCGATCAAGTCTTTTCTTAAGCCTGTAATTTCAGCGGATACTTCAGAGTTATTAAAAAACTTTCTTGCCATATTACCATCGTTCGATGTCCCGCTAACTTTGATTTACTCCTACCTACTTGATTCCAATGATAATCAAGACTTTTACATAAACACAATATACGATCATCTAAATCCTTAAAGTCTATATTTTCGAGATCACTGAATGATGACAGCAAAACTTCTAATATACCTTGGTTTTTTTTGGTTGCTTTTCCACTCACAGTACTCAAAATCTCAAAGAAATACATTCTTGAGAAGGAACACTTGATCAAAATACCTGAAAGAAAAGTTTGAAATTAGTTGCGAATTTCGTAGACCTTGCTACGATTGTGTCTACCCAGGCGTAGGCCCTTTATAGCAGCCGTCGGCGCAGAATGGCGCAAATCAAAGTATAATATTTTTAAAATATACATTCTCAACTACAACATTTAAGATAGTTGCAAATGTTTGCAAAATCTTGTAAAATTTTGTAGCTCTAAGCAAAGTAATTACATTAGAAAAAATATACAATAAATTATGAATGGCGTAGCACGTACGAGTAAATAGTACAAATATTATACTGACAATTTATTCAAAATACAATCAAATGGGACAAACATACCTTGCTCTTGAATTTCCATTGCACAAAACAACAACACAAACAAAAGAATTCCGAGAATTCACTTGTAACCAAATACTTTAATGATGAGTCAACGATAACAGCGAGTGCAACGTAACGATGCGTTCACTTCCGAGGTACTCGAGGTATTGTCAAAAAGTAAGTGATAATTAAAACAAATAGTTGACATATTTATATCGCCGGATAGCTCGTTTAATGGTCTATCGAAATATGTAACTTGTTTCTGGAAATTCTAATATGAGTTTTATGGATTTACGACCTATGGCGGAACCACTGTGCATTGCTTTGATTTAGTTAGGTTTCTCAGATTTGTGAAATATTAAATCATAGTTAGGAATTAGGATTAATGTTTCAAAAGATCGGCTAGAGCATAATTCTGTTATCTTAGAGTATAATTAGCCTGTTGTAATGTTTATTAGATCTAGATTATTGAGTTTCTTGGGATGAAGCGGGTTCCCCAATTGGCACAGATTTATGTCTTTGTGACTCAAGTTGATGCAAATTATAAGTGTTCATACAGACTTTTCTTTGAATGACTATTATCTTGTTTTAGTTACCAACTTACCTTATAGCCTATATCAATAAAAACAGACTCCAGTTACCTAAAAATTAGAGGTGTGCACGGACAGGGAACTATTTTATTGTCAACAACCTTTTTTCCATAACATTGTATCCACCTATAGGTAAAAAACATAGCATAAAATTGATTTTACTAAAACAAAACATTTATTTTTTTAAACTTTATGCACAAGTAAAAAAATACTGTACAAAGGCGGACTTAATGCCTGTGGCATTTTCTACCAGACAACCTTAGGGTGATGCAGAGACCAAACATGGCAGGCATGGCAAACATATATACTATACGCACAAAAAATAAAAATGGATTAAATTGACTCGTTGCCTAAGCTCAATGTATTGGACTCGTCAAAGCGAATCATATGAGCTCAAACTCGAGGGGTTTACTAGTAGCCACTGAAGAGTTGAGCTATCACCTCTTGGCTCGATCGCTAGAACCTCGTTACCAAGCCTAATCTATTGGACTCGTCAAAACGAATCATATGAGCCGAAACGCCATTAGCCATTTAATAGTTCTACTATCCACCTTCTGGCTCCATCATCAGACCGTCAACACCAAGTGCAATCTATTGAACTCATCAAAACAAATCGTACGACCCAAAAGTCGCAAAAGTAGCGAATATCCATTATCTGATCAACTGAGCTGAGCATGAGGTCCTGGTTTCGATTCCCAGGTCGGGCAACGTGTTATTGGGGTTTTCTATCTGGAATTTCTCAGTAGCAGCCCGAAGTCTGGATTTGTGCCCGGTAGATGGCAATAGGCTCGCCCCGTATTACATGGGACTTAAACATAACTGGCAAAATGTGGGTGTACTATAGGTACACCTCTGCCCAACCCTTCGGGGAAATAAGGCGTGAAGGCTGATCAACTCCAAAATACCAGATTATAGTTTTGTCATCCAAACATCGTACATACAAAGTTACGTTTCGATACGACAATTAGTTAGAACTAGGTTGCAATTGACTTCAAATTTTTTATTACATTGTTAGTTACAAGTAAAGGTAATAAAAGCGTGTAAAAAGAGTTTCATCCTTGTTGTTTATGTACATGCTAATCTAGCTTGTATATTAACAAATGGAAGGAGGTATACCGATTATCCGTAAGTGTTAGCGCGGAGAGCAATGAAAGAGTGGACTGTATAAGTGGACTGGTTTATTGCCGTGATTATAACAATAATCAACTTTCCCGGTCAAACAAGTAATTATTAGATTAGGAGTATTGTCCGGCGCGGTGGAGTCCGTTGAAGCGAGTGATCGTCGGGCCGAGCCATGTCGCCGCCGCGCCGCGCCTCAGCTTGCCGATGACGTGTGACGCGCTGAGCACGAAGCTTGCGCGTGCAGACCGCGTGCTAGGTGTTGTGTTAGGTTAGATTCCTAACAGTAAGCAATACAGACTTGCACCAGCACCTCCCTTTCAGGAGGTTGGAGGGTGAAAGTTACAAATTTCCTTTTGTTTCTTGTTGTTTGTGTGTAAATCCTAACCTGCATGTCGATTCTATAAAGATCTCACCGTGAAGACTTGCGTGGAGCGAGCTGTCAGTGTCATCCTGTCTGGGTCAATCTTTAGCATCAGTGGCACTGACAGCTCCCTCCATGCTCACTTCACCTAAGTTTTCATGGTGAGATGGTTACAGAATAGCACTACAGCATACCAAAATTCTCACAAGTGTCCTAGACAAGGTTTTGATGAGCGAGTGTGTGAGTCAGTCGATATAAAAGCTTGATACATAAATCTTTGTGTGTTTTACAAGTCTGCTTACTACATTTTATCTTGAGAATTTGAGGGCTCTAGCATTATCCAGGCCGAAGCTATGAGGGTATGAAAGTATGACGAAAGGCATCTAGAAAAGGTAGGTAGTGCCCCTGATTCTTGTTTTTGGCTTGTCTTGGCGGGGTACTACCGTGTCCCCAAATCCCAAGGACAAACTTGAAATTATACTTGAACATCATGTTCTCTCATTTATTCCAACTGCAACTAAGTTTGTACGCACAATATTGAAAGATTTACCATGTTATTTAAGACCATAGACTTCTTATAGGTTTTCCTCAATCTGTAAGCAAAGAGCTAGTTCCTGTATTTTTATATATTTTTTTAGGTTGAATTTGTATGAAGTTTAAATATTCGCTGAAACTATTTCAGCGAAGATTTAAACTTCATACACTTTCATAGATAACTTCAAAACTGTTTATTTCAAAATTATACAAAAAATATATTTCAGACTCTTACAACAAGGCTTTTCATTCGATATGTCACACGGTTGTGTTTGCAAAACTTTTGTTTTCAGTTTTCTAGTTTGCGCCCCAAAAGAGACCCCATAAAATAAAACGTTATTTTTCCGTTTTCGGGTCGCAAAAATTCATACTTGTACCAAATTTCAACTTAATCAGTCCAGTAGATTCAGAGCAAATTGGCTGTGACTGCCGGATAGACAGACACACAATCTTTTTTTTTGGGTGGTAAATCATCAAATGACTTCTCCCGCTCTGGGTGGAGGACCGCTCCACCGGGCGTGTCAGACTTTTACTGACTAAAACCCACCCGTATACCTTCAGTTGCCTGAAGGAACACGGGTGGTTATCTCTTTCGAACTTCCCGCGACCCTGAGGCGACACAAGTGATCCTAAGGTTCCGTTTTTTCATTCGGACGTACGGAACTCTAAAAAGCCAACTTGGTATTTTGGTTGAATAAGACATTTGCGTTAAAAGTATTACGCGATTACTGTTTTGATTGATTTCAGGATTGACTAACTTTAACTTAACATGAACTTATTTTACCTACATAAAATGCAGAATCTTTTAGCTAAAATAATAAAAATATTCAGGTACATACGAATTGATTGGTATCTAGTGCCCATAAGAACGACGACAGTTAAGCAGTTAAAGATAAGTCATACTCATAGTTTACGTGCCATTAAACATGGATACGTTTTTTGTGCTCCAAGCGACGACGGACGAGAGTACGAAAGATAGTGTCGATAAAGACGTCATCACACGACTGTTCCCTCGGTCGGGAGATAAGTGTACGGTTGCACAACTCGCTCATTTATTATTGCACTCTCGAAGAGATTTTATGTCTTTTGGCATTTCGAGGTTTCAAATCAATAACGTTACTTTTCTGGAAAATTTTAATGGCAGCCATTCGCTAATACAAATAACATCAGCGTAATAGGTTACAGCGAGAATAGCCAAGTAGAGCAGTGTAATAGTGATATTGCACAATCAAGTATTATATTGTCAGATTACCTGAATTTCATCGTCCTAGTTCATGATCTTACTCTGCTGTACGCTACACTTGCAGCGCTAATTGGATAGAAACTTCGTGAATTCACTGATATTATTCTTGGTAACTCTAAAAGTGTAATGTGATTTCTAACTACATTCATATAAAAAATTATACAATGGTTTTTGTTTTACTGCAGGGCGAAAGCATGCACTCACAAAGGACAATGGGCGTTATTATATGAGTTGCGTCCCAAGGCTTGTAACAAGTTGCGACTATTACAAACATTTTCACTTAGACTTTTTATCATTAATAATTCATGTTTTTTATTATAATTGCGTGCAGGTCAAAAGTTATTGGGCTTCAAGTGAAAAAAGGGTTTTTGTATTAAATAATGCATCATACTTTTTTACATTTTCTGTTACCACCACCAAATTATAACATTCATAATAATTGTCCAGTAATAACAAGCAGTTATAGTTATTTTTAGACAGTTATTAGTTAACGCACAGTTGACAATATATATTTTTTTAAAAACTCACTGAATAATTCGCTCATGTAAGACTATGGCTCCAAAACTTCATTGTGAATCGTGTATTATAAACTGGTACTAGTGATATAACAAAAGATTAATAAAGTTTGCCTCTTACTTAATACTTGATAGTGATTTACTTTTAATAATGATTATTATCTATAATAATGTCATCCAAAAAGGTTGCGGGTAACAATATGCTTGGCTGGTGTTTTGCCCAGCCAAGGCACCACATGATACTCTGAGACTGGGAAAAGGACAGTGGGTACTTGCGCTCACATAATGAGCGCAAGTACCCACTGTCCTTTTCCCAGTCAAACACGAGCAATAATAATTTGCAATTGCATCTCTCGCCGCTTCTGCTCTATTTTGTATCAAAATGTACGAATAATAAATCCTACCAGATTTATGTCGCGATTTTATCCACCCCCTCAAAATGACACCTTCTGAAATATTTATATTAAATCGCACAAGGTTAGAAATAGCTCATAAGCATATTTCGATTGTGTACATCGCATTTCTTATATGTTCGCTCAAATAAGACCGGGAAAGTTTTATTTGGTAAGTACCTAATGAAATCAATAAAAGGTCTTCCTCTGCTAACACTGGAAACTGCAATAATTGATTGTCATCTGCAGTTATAGTGCGAATTTATATTATTTTCGATAACATAGTCACCTAAGCTGTTGGCCATATGAATCCTCCCATTTAAAACTTCTATTATTTCTTTGAGCTCGAGGATGGTCTTTTAACGGCTCTCTTAATGTATTTAATAGAACAGCAGCAATGCGTATGTAAATAAACAAATGTGTCTTTGCTCTATTAAATTATTCTTGTCTAAATATTTTGAAGTCCCGATTAATCCACCCTACCATTTATTACCTCTACAACCCATCTCACGATTGTAACTAGTCTTGATTTATTCGCTTCTTCCGTTCTCAATTGGCTTTCACTTCTATGTTTTGTTGGGGGCATGTGGGTTTGATAGCCCCAAGATTCGATGGTTGGTTTTGAATCTCTGAAACATCTGTCTAATTTGAATATATCATTATTTTGCAGAACGTAATGAATTGAGTTTATTTCATTTAGAAAATATAGGTTTTCATTATCGTCGCGTCTGAAGTCGTGGCAGCATGAGGGCCAGTCACATCTACTATGTAGCCATCTGTGCATATTATCAGAAAAGGTTTCAGCAGGTTTCTGAACTTGTGAAGGCTATACCATTGCTTCTGAAACAAAAAAAATTACAACTTTTCTGAAAATAGATATATGTTCCATCGCATATCAAAATGGCTGGTGGCACTTCATTGCTAACACCAAACATAGCATTTGGAATCCTTAAGTTTCTTGCTACAATTTCATCACGGCTACGTGGTCCCATCCAAGATGTTAACTCTAATTTTCGTTCAAAACTACGCCCGCTCATGCCTGAACGACTTGCTAATCGTTAATTTGGTTCTCCCGTTCTTATTTTCATTAGATTTTACATTCTGACATTCTGTTTTAGGGCGGCATGAGCGCTGTGATATAGAGGGTATCTGCTCAAATAGTCTGTTGAATTCTTCATGATTCAGGCCCGAACAAAATGAAGTTCGGATGTTCTCATCGACTCAATAATGTCGAAATTAAATCTAGATTGATGGAAGGCATCACACAAATCTAACATGTCCTTTAAGTGCTAAGCCGCCCTGAAAGACGAATTATTCAGCTCCTCAAACTCATCCCATTCGTTTGAAGCCGTCCCATTGAGCCCGACAGATGCGAGCACTTGGTGGAATATATAACTTATAATCCACTAACATCCGTGATTTTATGAAGAGTGGTACTCTGCTAGATTATCTACTCTGCAATTTGGAAAAAGACAGCTGTTGGATGAATTAGCAGCTCTTTTATAATCAGTCATGAACATCACGGATGTTAGTAAATCATAGTATTCTGGTTGGTCGTGATTTTGAGGAACTTGAAGGTCGACACGATTTATGTCAAGTTGATTTAATCTAGCCTCATGACGAGTAGCAGCCACCCAGCAACGATGGCAAATGTGTTGCCGATCATTCAAATGGACTTGGAACAAAAAAACTTTTTTCATATAACACGTATTCGTCCCCCTAGCTAACTCTGCGAAAGGAAACAGATCGACCCGTTGTTTCGTTGCGACGTGAAAAAAGCACACACAAACGTGGAACCAAAAAATCACACTTATAATATAAGTGAGGAAGTATGGATAGACATTAAACATTCAACGCTGTCTTGCTTCTAATATCGTTCTTGAAACTTCATGTTGCACTCGCTGTCGAGCCCCAAAGACCGATCACAGATCACACACAAATGTTCCATAGTTCGTAACAAACCAATCAATAACAATATTAAGGCCTTTGTGGCCTTGATATTGTTATTGATTGGTTTGTCACACACAGACAAGAAGAAGTCGGTAGTTGCAAACGTAGAAATAAGTGCCAGAAGGAATGAATGGGAAGTGACGACTTACGCAAATAAACAGCGGAGTACCTAACAATTTAAAACACGGTAGTACAGCACAGCTACAAAAAACTGACTGCTTAGACCACTAGATATATAACGGATTCACCGGATTTATCTCTTTCCAACATACAGCGCTGTCTCTTAAAATATTGTTTTGTTTGCTGCTCCTGGGCTAACAATAAAAAAAAACAATGGCAGCGCGTGGCGCAGGGTAGTAGAGTAGAGGGGGTGTTGGGTCAGAGTAGGCGCACTAGAGTCTGGCAAACGAAAGTAGAGACTGAAAAAAAGCGGCAAATTTAAAAAATATCAGCATAGCAACCCTAAAATTAGTATGACATACACGGAATAACCTAATTTGATACTTTAGAATTATTTGCTTTTGTTTAAAAATAATATATATGTACACTACTGCTTCACAGCATGTGGACGGGTTCAAAAATGGGAACAAACCAACGGAATAAATCAATACTGCGGTAGTAGCAGCTACTAACCTACCTAGGCGACCTCTTGTTAAAACATAAGAAACCTACCACTAAGTTTGTGGTAATTATATTGCTACAAATTCCTTCTTAATATTAAAATAGCTAGCGCTTCTTGTATGTTAAGTCGTATTTTTAATCAGACGAAGTAAACTTCAACAAAAACTAAGTTTCGAAATGTAAAATCATGCTACCTACCTATGATCCAAATCAAAGAGACGTTTCTCGACATTTCAAAAGATCTGTTTCCTTCGTTTGAATATAAATACGACTTTAGGTTATAAGAAGCAATGTAAATAAAAAAAAAACAAGATTCTATAACAATATTGATTTATTCACTACCATAATCAAAATCTGAATCTAAAACTTCCACGTGAAAAGATTCATTAGAGTCACAGGAATCACTGTTTCCTACATTGATAATTTTTCAATAGTTTTCACTATCTCATCAACCCCTGCTACGCCCTCCAGATTTACTGTAAAAGAAAACAATTTGTGTTAAAATTACAATGCAACATTTTTATAGGTATGATAAATAACAATGGCGTATGAAGGTGTTTAACGTATTATATATAAGAATTTGGATCAAAATATAGAAATCGTTTTTGGAAAAAGACAACAATAAATACGAATTCACTCAAAGTATCAAAATAATAGCGTCATACTAACCTAAGAAATCTAACACCACATGTAAACAATCTTGTTTTTGTTTGAATTCGGCGTCATTCTCCTGTTGTTTTTCTATGAATTTCGACATCATGCGAAACAACATCTCTCACACTCCACTTTTAATAGTTTTATTCCTTTTTGAGTTAGTAAATGCTATAACAGAATCACGACAAATCACCAACAACACGACATCTTTTTTTGGAAAGTTGAGTTTTACATTAGTTTATCATTGCCATATAAAAAGTTTGCAAATAATTCGAGTGTCTACTTTCGTTTGCCAGACTCTACCTGGTCGACCGTGTGGGTTTTTCCACTTGATTTTATTAATGGTGTTAGTCCTTTTGTCATTAAAAGACTAATCAATTAAGTTGTATTTAATCTGTTATTAAATAAATGAAACCACTACAACACTTTCCCTTTACAAGATACCGAGTTAGGGCCACACAAAAAAAAACACTCATTGAGATCGTTCATATGATACATAGGTGGCAAAATGTTACAACACTTGGGACGAAACCGCATTGTTCTTTATTTATTAATTTTATTTTAAATACAGCTTACAGACTAATAACAACCTAAAATATCATGCTTACATAACATACAAACATAATCAGACTCTCTTTCGCGAAGGAGCGGGCCGTAATCCACCACGCGGGCCCAGTGCGGGTTGGTTGGTATCTTGCATAGGTAGGGAAAATTGCAAAACAGAAATATTACTAGCCTACATTGTGGAAGTACTTGTGGGTCAGGTAAAGCTACGCTTGCCGCGGTTGTAACGTGGAGGGGTGACGATCTTTAGATACCAAGATCCCTCCGTGCGCCGGAAACCAAGTGAAGCCGTTTGTCCCGGCTGTCGTTCGTAGATCTTTGGTTCAGGTCGTCAGATGGCCGATAGCCTGACAGCCAGTCTTACAAATTGGTCAGATAGGCAGTCGCTACATGTAAAATTGACTTGGAGCAGTCCCCAAGGCAAATGATGAGTAGCTAACATTGTGATAATTTGTGTGAGTTCAATTTCTATGAATTTAGTACGGTTGGTGTTTACCCCTGTGAAAGGTTTGTTAACCCCTTGAGGGTTAACAAACCTTTCACAGGGGTAAACACCTTGCACGAAAACAAATATCACCTTTAAATTATATTAGCTTAACAAGGAATTAACGTGCTCGTGGTGGCACCGAACGAATCAAGCCGACGAGGCTTAGCTCAAAGATTAAAGGATATTATTATCATTCATGATTTTATTAGGTATTTACTTAACGTGAATAAACATAAATGAACTTGACATAGAGTGAGAATGAGATAAATAGTAAAATAATACGTAAGACAGAGGCCACACTACCAATTTGCCTTCGATGTGTCTCGATATTTTGATCAGATTGACGATGATGACGAGAAGTTTTCTAAGGATCATCCGGTACGCCAGCGCTGTGACACTTAATTTTAAGTGTTGCAGCATTATGCTGAGATAGGAGCCTTTTAGCCTCGTACAGGACTTTGTTTTTAGTAACAATTTACTTATGTTTTATTTTTGTGTTTTTCATTTTTATGTTTTTATGAGTGTGTTTAGTTCAGTTTGTGATACTTCGTATCACTCAACGTACTGCAAATTGTGTATTCCTGTGCGAGTCTTAATAAATACATTTTCTTTCCTTCTTTCTTTTACTTTTTCTACAAAAGCTTTACGTCTGTATTCCCAAAATGTTACACAGAGGTGCAAATAATACTTTCACCCACTTCTTTTCGGTAACGCGTTTCCCGACCCGGATATTGAGCTCCATGATGAGTAGACGCACTAGCGACATATTGATCAATGAAAGAATCCAGTTAGTTCGCTTTTGAGGATATTTCGAAATAGCCTAATTATCTGCAAAGTCGAATTAATTTACGTAAAAGCACTAATTTCTACTCGACTAGTTAGAGATGATAAGCCTTCCGCTAAGTATGTGTGATGTAGTGTGTAATGTGCCGTGATGTCAGTAGTACGTACGGGTTGGCTTTGTAATTGTCGTATTAGATAATGATGACGCCGCATTGTTGATGTGTTGATGCGGCTTGCTTACTGGCCGAAACGTCGATCACTATTATTCCAGGTATATGAAGTAATTCATTCCAAATATTCTGAGTAAAATTAAAGTAAGTAAGTGTCTTGGGCTCTACTCCCTAAGTTTGCACTCACAATATTCAAAGTCAAAGTCAAAGCATTTATTTCAAATAGGCCCATAAAAAGGCACTTTTGAACGTCAAAATTTACATTAAAAATAGAACTAATTCTAGGCGCCACTTCCAAAAAGTAGTTTCGTATGGAGAAGAAGTGGCAAGAAACTCCTCCGTTACTTTTTTTAAATGTTTTACAATATTTTGTATACATTAATTATATTTATATATGTGAAGACGATGCACCAAGAATAAAAAAACGATACCACAATTAGTAAAAAGAATTAAAAATAAAGCAAAGGCATATAAATTAATCACGTGATAGGTACATTGTGCTCACATATTTACAAACAATGGTAAAAATATATGATTTTCCTAAAATATTAACTAGGAAAGATTTACCATGTTTTTCACCTTTTTATAGGTTTTCGTCAGACTTGTTATAGGTTTTCCGTTCTGTAAGTAATGAATTAAGTTCTGTATTTTTTTCAAAATTTTAGGCTCAGTATTTGCGGAGATAAGGGGGAGGGGGCGGTAAATGGGGATGATGACTAATGTTATAAGTTTTCGAAAAACTAATGTTATTTCAAAGAAGGCATTTTAAAAATGTTAAAATAAAAAAAACTAAAACGGTTAAATCGATGTAAATATGAAGAAGCGTCAAGCTTTAAAAGTTTTTTGAGGGGATTATTCCCGTCCTTGTGCCCGGTACGAACAATGTATGACGCTACATAGTCGTGATGTCACTTCTACGATAGTTCTGTCCTTGTCTAACACTTATTTTAAAACGTTTATAACTGGGCAATTTATTAAGCTTAAACACTTTTTGCACTATTTCTAAACAAATATTTTTTTGAGTTAAAAATAAATAAATTGTCATCATACCGATTTTCAAATTTCATAAATAACTTCATAGCTGTTTATTTTAATGTTACATAAAAAATATACCTATGGCTCTCACAATAAGCCTTTTTATTTGATATGTCACACGGTAGTTGTTGCTAACCTTTTGTTTTTAATTTTCTAGTTTTCCCCTCAAACTGACCCATATTCAAAATTCATTTATTTACGTTATACGAACCTGTTTGGGTCACAGAAATTCATATGTACCAAATTTCAACTTAATCAGTCTAGTAGATTCGGAGCTAATTAGTTCTGTCAGACGGACGTAGCCTTATTTCCTTACCCAGATCATGGTCTCTGTCTTTGGTCTTAAAACCTATTTTCTTGACTCACTTTTATATACTTGTTATGTTTAAATTCAAATTTTTCACTTTTCCGTACGATTTTTCAAATATTGTCAAACAAACCTTGTACTGACAATTACCAATACAACAAATGAAAAAAAGAATTTGCCGAACAGTAGTGTTATTCTGTGACCATCTCACCGTGACAACTTAGGTGAAGTGAGCGTGGAGTGAGCTGTTAGTGGCACTGATGCTAGGGATTGACCAAGACGAGATGACACTGATAGCTCACTCCTCGCAAATCTTCACGGTTAATTTTTTACAGAATCGACTTGTTGTGCAGCCGCTTTGAAGTGATGCGCGGAAAAACATTAGTAGCAAATAATTTTTATTTAAATAGATTCATCTCAACATCATATATTATCACAGGCGCTAGTAAATAAAATGAAGTATTGTAAAACACAGAAAATCCTCTCTAAGCACTGTGTTTACCGTTTATTTTAGAATGTATGATGAAGATGAAATTTGTGAGTTTCTCGAGGATTTAATTTAATTAAAATTTGATTAATTATTTAATTTTAATTAATTCTCGTCATTGAACAAGTGATAAACAAAATGCAAAAATATTTAATTTAATTTGAGTCACAAAAGTCACTATTTCTATATTACACTTACCTACCTACCACTCTCTCTACTACTCACAGACATGGCCACAAAATAAAAATCTATATTGTTTTCAGTTAGTACTCTAACTAATCTTTTAACTAACTTAACAAAAACTTCATGTTCCTATTGTGTTCGAAAATAAATGTAAAGTGTCAAATTTGTAAACTTTTTTGTTTGAAGTTTTGTGTAGACGGAAGGGCGTTCGCTCTCTTAAATAATGTTAAATTCCTTTTTGCCACGGAACAATGTTTCTTTCTTCACTCCTATTTATTCTAAACTGTTACATTAAAACATATACCGTAAAATAAAAAATAAACTAAAACAGCTAAAGTATTTAAGAACGTCTGTTCTTAACAATCTTATTTAATCTGTGCTGCCAGCTTACTGACCAGAGACTATGTAACAGGTCAAAAGTTGACACGATGCAGCTCAGCGGGAAATATTCATGGTACAAACACGAAACCTGTGATCACATCTTAAGGTAGTAATTCGACGGGGGCACGAAACAGTTCAGATTCGAGTATTCAATCAGTGAATGCGTCCAGGCGAGAATTACAGTGCATACCTGTTGTGGTTTCATAGAATAAATGCAATACCTACGCGGTCAAAATACACTGAACAGCATTTTTTTTTTTCAATAACCGCCAAGTAATTACAAGCAAAGACATTACTTGGTGGTTATAATCATGTCAATTCATAGTTACAGTTTGCGCACTGGTTAAAAACGTGTCCTGTAGTACAATATGTATCTTTTGGGCTAAACTTTTACTTTCTTTTGGTAAAATAAGGCTGCATTCCGAGTTAGACCATAATCGCTGACAGCGCTCACATCGATAATTAGCGTTCCGATTTAGATATCACGATTATGACAGCTGACAATTCGCTCACAGTGATATTTCTATAGGGCATGGTCGGCGTTATCGCAAGATGGCGCAGGTCAAGACGTCATCTATGATAATTCATGGGACATCGTTATCGCGCTCACGCTAATTCGGTACGGACGTAAGCCCGCTCAAATCGATTACATCCCAATACGGAATGCAGCCTAAGTACGTTAGACACAACGTTATGGAACAATGGTTGTAGACAATTAAATGGTTCCTTGTGTACACATGTTTTTGGGGATGACTATACAATAAGGTATAGTCGCCGGCACGTAACTAGGCAAGAATCGTTAGATGTTTTTTTTCCTTTCTTTAACTCTCTTCTAAACAAATGACCAGCAAAATTGGTAAGAACCATAATATAATGACAAGCAATGTAAGTGAAAAAAAAAATTGTTGCACTAAGTGCACATGCGTGAACTTACTCCGACTACGCCAAAACCTTTGCCAAGTTACGTGCCGGCTACTATACCTCGATAATGGATTGGTGTTCTTGACATAGCCCTAAGTATCCTTTTGGAAATTTTCAGGTTGGTGAGTACACAAAACCACAAAATGGACAAAACACATTTTTACAAAATAATGTTTTAAATTAACACAGAAGTGAGTTTTACAACATAAGTTTTCATTTTATATGCAGCCGCTGCTGGCTAGTTTTAAACCCAACGAGTTGTGTACTCGTTGGGTTTTTATTATTCGCTACACCGAACTGTTACTTGTGGTCCACCGAACTATGATGCGGCCAGGACACAGTAAAAAAATGTGTGCTGTGTCCGTCTAAACTTTATATTGTAACAGCGAGCATGCTGAAATCACTTCTGGAATTTCGCCATGAAGCTGAAGGCTAAATAATAAAGGCCACACGGGTGTCGAAGGTTAAACTAAGCTTGGCGCGGTCAGTTCGTGGATGGTCAACAAGGGATAGTGATACCCAGTAACAGATTTGTGGATGTCAGATGGACAGTAGCTCCGTGTATAATACTGGTATTCAGCTGCATTCCGTTAAACTAGAAGTTATCCCCAACATTAGTTGGGAAAAAGCTAGAACGATTCTTTGACCCAGTTAAAGAAAAATCTACGTCCTTTAGCAGTGGATAGTTCAAGGACATGATGAAGTTTACTACAGAAAGTTTACATGTGATTAAGAAAATAAATAAATTAGGTACCTGTAATTTTTAGGGGTACCCCTAGTACCTCTACAAATGCTTTAGGGGTCATCTTGGTCAATCCCTAGCATCAGTGGCACTGACAGCTCACTACAAGTACTACACTTAAGTTTTTACGGTGAGATATTTACTGAATACCACACCAGTAGTGCTATTTTGAAATGGCTGAATGACACTGACAGCTCAATCCCACGCAGGCCTTCACGGTGAGATTTTACAGAATCGACATGCTGTTCGCGTAAAACTTTATGAGCTCTCGGAAGTTGCACGCGAGTGGCTGCAAAAGTACCTAACAGCTAAGTAATTATTTTTGTACCATAAAAAATTGTTTCACATCTGCAACAATGATTTTGAACTCAACCGTACCACGCGTGGTTTCCTGAACGTAGTCAGGGCTCATAAAGTTTTGTGCGAACAGCGAAGTGTACTAAATCCGTCACCGGGCCATATTAAGTCAAGTATGCTCTCTTTTACACTTTTCTTCCCACCCTTGTCCATTCATTCCTTGGTATTTGGTGTGTTGCCAAATACCAAATTATAAAACACCTTTCAGTAATTCTGGCTGTATCTTCTTGTAACGTAAAAACAGGTGCGTACTCGTAAATTTCTATATACACCAAACAAATACACCAAGTCCAATAACACAGTACCACAAACCCGGTCTTACATTCATAATTCCCTCAGAATATTAAATAATTGCCAGTCCTTCAACCAGGGTACAACATTAATGTCAGAAATTTGAAGTACCGTAAAACAAGGCAACGTATGCGCTGAATGGGTACTTCGTTTGAGCAGTAGTGCCATCTGTACAGAACATAAAATTTGAGGCTTTACTTAATGTCCTCCGAGAAGGGCTGAAGGATAACTTTAACGTCTCTAACAACTTGTCACTTGTCGACTAATGGGTGTGACATCAAAATCTGGGTTGATGTTGATTCGCGGGGTTTTGCTTTGTTTTATTGTTGTCTTGGAACTTAACCTACATTTAAGTATGTTGCGAGTATCATTCTAAAACAAAAACCTAGTAAGACTGACTACAGCAGTAGATAATAAGAGATTTTTGCGATAGTTTTTTAGATCACTGACAGACGGACAACTGTCTGTCAGTCTGTCAAGACTCTTTTTCTCAGGAATGCGAAGTGGTTTCAAGTTGAAATTAATATTAAATACGTAGGTCTACGGTTCCTTGGAGTTCTAAAATATTAAGCTTCTAAGTCAACGCAATAAAAAATACGTCTTTTTTTGCGACGTATTTTTATAAATTAAAACTTATAGGATACTGCCCGTTGCCCTAGAATTATGAAATTTGGCAAGAAGTAAGCACAAATAAAGAAGAAATCAGAAAAACGTTAATTTGTAGTTGTATCATACTAACAAATCTTTTTTTGCGATTACAAAGGACAATGCCAACTCTATAGAACTTTGCTACACTCAAATCAAAAAGTCATTTACAAGCCTGCAGTATGCAGCACCTTAAAGCTTATTTGTTACTGTTAACTAAACATTTGTCCTACACACATACATACATAAACTCACGCCTTCTTCCCATGGGGGTAGGCAGAAACCACAGAACGCCACTTGCTACGATCCTAACATAGTCCTTCCGCCTCGTTTACGTTCATACACGAGCGCCGCCGCCGGTTGCGAGTACTACGCACCTGAACTTTCTGAAGAACATCACCAATAAGGTCACTATATGTCTTCCTAGGACGTTCCCTCCCGGCGTTTCCACTCACATCTGCCTTGTAAACAAAATGAAATTGCGGTTCCTGTTAAAATCTTAATTACATAATGGCATTGATTATTATAGGTCAGGTGCAGCTTAGAATAGTTAAGAAGCGATTTAAACAACATATACGTTACGCATTATCATAATAATTCTAATCGTAATATGAGTTTTTTTTACGTATTTAAAACTTGAAAATGAACCGAGACGTATATCAATTTATGGGATAACACGTTTTTCAACAACAATTTTAAGTTTGTTCTTGGGATAAATTCATCCCAACTACGGAACCACTCATTGTGCGTGGCCCGACATGCACTTATCCGGTTTGGATAAAGGACACACTTTTAAACATTTGATTGCCTAGCTTGACGTCCTATCTTAGGCAGGACATCAGTGACCACAAGATTATTTTTATGGGGAAGGCAACTGTCAAAATGGCGCTGTAGTAGCTAGTTCCCAACACAAGCTAATAATACAAGGCGTGATGTGGTTTTATTTTGTTTTAGCGAAATTTGACGCGTTGTTGTGTTCCTAGATACTCCGAAAATGGGAGTCTACAATTCCTTTTAAAGCTATTCGTTGAGTTTTTTTTTTACGTTGAGTTGATTTCGGTTTTTTTTTGAAGAAAGTGATCACGAGGAAATATTCAAGGTTTAAAATTCTGACACTTTCCATGTCAAGTACTTGATTTAAAATATTGAAATCACCGCTAATAACGAAATAGTGAAATTAAATCAAAATTATGAATGAACATAAAATTAATTGAATGAACGAAATGTCAAATTTATTGTAAGCCGTAGTAGGGACCTAGCTATGGTCACGCCATCTACAATTAGCTTTGCCCGACCTTCCCCATTCTGCTATTTACTGTAAATGTATATAACAGGTCCCGTATCATACCAGTTTATTACAGCTGTAATTGGGTTACAAGCAACATCTTTCTGAAAAATTGCATCAAATTCTATCCCTTTAAAAATACCTAAGCAAAAAACATCATTATTAATATGTAAATCTCAATATTCTTAACTATGTATATCAACAACAACCTAACTATAATAGTATAATTATTACCATGTAGTGACGTCAGAATGATGTAATGCACAATTACTATGTCAATTCCACCCGTCATGGTCAGATATCTCTGCTGATGACCGTATATAGAGAAGTCATCTGCACACGAGTTTGACTGTCAAAGATGACTATTAGCATATCTTGATTGCTCCGTAGAATAATCTGTTTGCAACTAATTTATCTATATAGAGATGTTGACACAAAAGCGAGAAAGTTTGTAAAAAGTCTGATTTTTGCGCTTAAAGAGTCTAAATAAACAGTAGTTTAGTAGTTACCAGCAGGTGACTTTTTAAAAGTCGTAGTGTATACACACTACGATTTTTAAAAAGTTTGCATTTGCAAAGCCTTTTTGCACGTTAGCCTTTTGGTACTTTCTCTATATAATATACGTATTTTATAAGCTTTTCAATAACTTATAATATGTCCAAGTGGTTTTCAGTGGTGGTCCTTTGTAGTGGTTTTCATACTAAAGCGTAGACTAGTTTGTGTTACGAAACTTCATTTAACTAAACAGATATCAGTACTTTTTCTGTATTTAAGTTGCTAAAATTTATTTGCAAATGTTTTGAAGCAACTAAGCATTTACTTAATGTGAGATTTAGTGCAATTCTGACAAAGGTACTTACTTGACATTCATTCAATTCAGCTACGCTTTTCTGTTAATTAATTTACCTACCGTTTTATTTTAATGAAACACAACATACTTAAATTACTACTTAATAAACTAAACTAACAACTCTATACAACTCTCCCTGACCACTAAACGCGCAAGTTCTTAGCATACAAACAAACAAGATATAGATATGAATCTGCTGATTGCTCTCGGCGCCATTATCATATGTTGTGCCATGGGTTAACGATGATGGCGTCGTTCGAGGTCGATCACACTTGCTAGATAATGTAGAACAACCCTTAATTAAACACGTTTTATCGGTACGTTATTTTCATTGTTCGGTCTTTAAACTCTATTTTGCTTGGAGATAAGGTTGGATCTGACTTAATTGTCAGTGATAACTTTAAACATCTGCAGCAAACATCTCTAGATTTTGTTTTATTTGTGTTTGTGATCTAAGTTCGACTGGTACCTATAAAACCGACGTTAGGTTAAGTTAGGTTTATCGACGGAGCCCCCCCAATGGGTTCGCTCATTGACGAGGCGGGGGGGCTCCGTAACCGTGGTTTGGGCCCCACGGTGAAGCTAAGAGGAACCCGAGGAGGGGCCGCTCGTCAGGGGTTTTGCTGACAAGCCGACGACGTAGTGGCCAAGGTTGCGGTGTTATTGGGCGACACCGCAACTGTGGTGGGACCACGGCGGGAGAGGAGTGCCGGTATTGCGGTGCGCCGCTCTCCCTACCTTCCGCCTTAACGGAGTCGCCACCGTTTGATGGCGGACGCGGTGGGGCCGCAGGGGAAGAGGAGTGTCGGTGTGTCGTTTGCCGAAAAATGGTAGGCAACGGGGCCATTCATCAGACCCGTCGCAAGGGGCATGGGGTTGGTCGTAGGCGGAGTGCGGACTACGCCCTCTTCCAAACCCTCTAAATGGGTCCAGGGACAGCGGACTCGGGGACGTCCACCGCCCCCCATACATCAGGACCCGAGGTGGCGGCGCGTAGTGTTCCTCGCGCGCCCCTCTTATACGTTGCGGGGGGAGTCTTAGACCTCACTCCCCCTCCCAACTCGAGGCGGCCCGCCGAGGTAGGCCAGCGCCAGTCGGGGTTGCGGAAGATTCATATGTTCTCGCGACCCCGACGTGTGTGTGGTGTGAGACGGAACACCGGGGTGGTTTTTAGTCAGTAAGAATCTGACAGACCCCTCCGCCCGCCCCAGGGCGGAGGACATCCATGAGGATTTTCTACCCCGGAACAAACGAAAAAAAAAAAAGGTTAATCAACGGATTCCTCATCATAATGTGCCGAAATATGTCCACTGCTGTACTAAGCCTCCCCCAAGCATCGAAACATCGACTGGTCCTGTGCTTCTCGCATCGAGTGGACCATCCGATTTGGTCTATGAATTACTTTCCGTATCAGACTTTTAAACACTTCAAAGCAGTTTCAATTTGAACCTCATCAACAATGAGTTAGGAAGTGAAACAATGCGACATTTCTACTTCTTGAAACCACACCGTAATCAGTCCATACAAATAGAATTCAATTTATAAAACGAATAAATCTGAAACGCTTGTTCAGTTGCGGCTGACGCAATTACATTTGATAATTAACATAGGCAATCGATGAGGTTGGTTAGCGAACTGTGCCGGTTGATTTTTGCGGTCTGCAATAGTTTTGATACAAACCATCCTGTTTCGCGGTCAGTGAATTGATTGTTTTTGTGTTACATCGGTATTCAGTAGATAGCATTTGTTTGGTATATTTGATTTAGATTGAGTATTAAAACAAATGTAAATTTTAATTGATTGTTGAAACACAATTAGTTGCTTTTTATTTATTGTCATGTTTTTACGAAGATATTATATTTGTTTTGCTTATTAGACACCATAATGAGACTAAAATAAGCATACAAGTTTTAACAAACAGGTTCACGCAATACTATAAAAACAATAAAGAATTTAAATTGCAATAAGTAGAAACAATTACCGTCAAAACAATTACCGTCGTCGGTTGAAAGCAACCGAATATTTTTCTAAAAGCAATTTTCAGAACAAAACCAAAACTTGATTAGAAAAGCCAAAATTAATTTGACAGCCAGCGGCTATTGCAATAGTTGTAAACAAAGCATTCAAAACTACAGACTTTGTCAACAGCTGCGTAGCAATTCTGCTTTAATTACATGCCAAATAACAGGCAACTAGAACAACTTAGTGCCAACTTCACCAATGAAAATGAACCCGATCAGCACATCTAAACCGCGTTAAAGAGCTGCCAGTGTCATTATTTTCTGTGAAATATTGACATTGACAGCACTTAAACGTAGTTTATGTGAGGATCGCGTTCAGTTTCAATGGTGGAACTCGCCCAAAAACATTAGATACAGTTAAATTAGTTAGTCAACGTTGTCATCACGGTAGTAAATGGAATCGATTCGAAATCCCAAACATTTGCATTCGAAATTCATGGGATATTTGAGACCGATTAAATAATTTATCGCTTAATTTTTATCGATGTTGGTCGTGCTATTAGTTGCAAGTAAAAGTAAGTTTTAATTAAATTGCTCGCCCCTAATTTTATGTCCAATCACAGTTATTTCTACCAATTTAAGAAAACTAAATTAATCAGAAACCGTTTCGTGACTTAAAATACTTACACAAAGTATCAATTGCTTAGCCCCGGGGACTATTAATTAGAACCCCGTGTTTTGTATCTTCGTTAAAGTTGGGTTCGTGAAAGGTTCTATTCGGATATCTGTTTGCAAATACAAATACTACAGTAATATAAAGTTATTATGATACTCAATTTAAATTAATTTTCACGTTTCCTAATTTACAGCGTGATTGGGAATTCCCGACAAAGTACCGAATAATTATTCATCAAGCACGTCTTAAAATAACAGTATGTAAAGCTTATGTGTTCTGTAATAAGGACTGAATTTCGATATATTGGTTTTGACAGTGCTATTAGGTAGAATATCACCCACTTATATTATGGTGTAGTTTGCAAAACCTTTGTCAAACCAATCAAAAATACTATACAACACATCATATCTACCACCCAACTTTGCACCTAGCAGAATTCATTCATGCAGGATATAATCAAACCATGACAATAAACCAGAGCACTCACAAATCAATATCTACCCACAACGTAATCAATATCATTAACTTATTAGATCGAACACAACTCGTCGTAACTGATAACGAGATCGCGTGGCCAGGAAAATTAAGATAACTGCTGCGATACTAATCTCTTATTTACATTATGTGTAATTATTTGTCTTGGCGATTGATGGGAAGGATTGTGAACAGTGTTTTGTTTATTTTACTTGAATATTATTTCTATAAACAACGGTCCAAGATTGCGACTGGGTGGATTGTGGCTTCGGTCCCCGTTGACCGGACGGTCAGCGACGTTTATAGAACTCGGCCTGAGTTCTATGTACGATTATTTCTCCATCAAGTAATGTCAAATGAAAATTATTGTGTAGTTAGCCATTTCAGCCGAAAACGTATGATACATGGCGGGACATAAGTATTAGTTAAAAATTCAATTAAATCGAAAGCACGAAAAGACATCATCGGACTGTCTGTTGAGCACGCCATTGAATTGTCCTGTGTTGAGCTTGATCAGCATGTCATAGTATGCGTATACAGACCTCCAAGTTACCAGAATCTACCTGTGTTTGAATCTGTAATGGAAGATGTGTTAAAGAAAAATAGTGCTAGTAATAAGTCATTAATAATCTGCGGAGACTTTAATATGAATTTATTAGAAAATAACTCTAGTACAGTCAGATTATTAAGTCTTATATGCCATTTCATCTGTTAAAAAGTTTTTGTTGAACCAACCCGAGTGACAGCTTCTTCTCCTACTTGTATAAATAATGTTTTTGTTATTGTGATCACTTACAAAAACAAATAGAAAATAAGTTGCCATCTGATTACAGTGGACAAACAATAACATTTTGCTCTTATACGCCTTTGCAAAAAACTCAAATAAGATTTAGGCAAATTACATGTAAAGATTTAGAGAAATAAAATGATTCTTTGGCCAGTAAATTATGTAAACAGAGTTTTAATAATATAGGTGACCCAAATGAGTTCTACGCCGAGTTCTTTTCACTATTAAACACGCAATTTAATGACACTTTTCCACTAAAGACTAAAAGTATTAATACAAAAGTTTTTATTTAGTGATTGGGCCACTCCTGGCATTCGTAAAAGTAGAAAAAAACCATTTGAACTTTATGGCCTAAAGCAACATGTGACTCATCATACAAGCTTTCATCAGTTTGTTGCAAGATATACTTTAATAAAAACTCCATCTTTCATGAACAGGTTTCACTAAAGGGCCTTGTACCACTGACGCCGGGGTCACCCTAATGAATAACATTTTAACACCTGGGAATCACAACCTCTCTAAGGCGTTCGATTGCGTAAACCATGAGACACTTCTGCTGAAACTAGAGCACTATGGGATTAGGAATGCAGCTCTTGATTTGCTAAGATCATACCTGAAAGATAGAAAGGTTAACGTACAAATAAACGGCATAAACTCATTAGGGTCTGAAATGACAATGGGCGTTTGCTCCATAGGACAATCTAGAGGCTATACAAAATCATACTTTATTGCTTATTGTATTGTATAATTTGTTATTTTTACTTTACTCACACACTGACTTATTCCTAGTTAATATTTTAGGAAAATCATTTAATTACTACTTTCGCAATGTTTGTGAATATGTGAGCACCATGTACCTCACGTGATTGATTTATCTGTCTTTGCATATTTTAAATTATTTTTACCTATTTGTGGTATAGTATTTTCATTCTGGGTGCATCGTCTTCGCATATAAAAATATAATTAATGTACACAAAATATTGTTAAACATTTCAAAAGAGTAACGGTGGAGTTTCTTGCCCCTTCTTCTCCATACGAAACTATCTTTTGGAAGGGGCGCCTCGAATCAATTCTATTTAAATGAAAATGTTGACATTCAAAAGTGCCTTTTAGTGCCAATTTGAAATAAATGCTTTGACTTTGACTTTGATTACGTCATACGTTATCAGTCGTGGTATTAGGGATATCTACACAACTGACAGCAGTTTATCAATGGTTTTTATAGTTAATAACTTGGCTGGTAAAAGTTTGTCAATTATGGGGCAAAACTAGCATCAATTAATACCATTCTGTCGTCAGCAGCATCGGAACTGACGCATTATTAACACTCTCAGTTGAATAAATCACGCAAACATTCAAAAGGCTGAATTTTTTGAGGCAGCGTGCGTGAGGTACGTGTCAACCGTTTTGAAAAGATAGATTGTCAGTCAAATACTACAATAACTTAGTAGGGTTGAATAGTCAGAGCAATATCGGACAAAGGAAATCATTTTTTTTTAAATACTTACGTTTATTTTTTTATCCTTTATGCCTTGTGAAACAATAACATAGTCTCTGTATGAGATACGTGGTTAAACATATATTTTTGTTAAATCTTTTCAAAGCCCGATAGCACGATAGTTTCATGCGTCTGAACCAGTTTTCGAAACACTTGTAGACACCTCGTTTACAGCCTACTCGAACGCTCACAGCGCATCTTCCGGCGACGAAAATTGTACCCCTTTGAGCGGATTTTTTATTTTCGGTTATAAACAGAATTCACACGGTGCTAGGTCAGGGCTGAAAGGAGGGTGACCCAGGAGTTTGACCGGCGTGCTGTCCTGGAAGTCCCTCGTTATGAGCGCGGTGTGCGAAGGCGAGTTGTCGTGGTGGAGCAGTAGCCCGCGGAGCCCTGTGTTTAGTCGTTTGTTCTCACAACAGAGAAAACTTCTGCCAAGCATTTGGTAGTATACAATTATGCGTCGATGCTTCTTTGGTTCCGTAAAGGAATTGACACCAAGTAGCCAGTCAAATAAAAAAAAAACTCGCGATCAAAATCATCCCCCCGCTTCTAGATCGCTTCACTTTGGTAGGCGTTGATTCGTTTTGAAACACCCAAACCGTCAACTGGCGCTTCTTTTCTGGATCGTATTGATATATCCAAGACTCATCACCTGTAATGCTGGAATAAACACGCCGAAATGAGCCTGCTTCGAATTCGTATACCACACCACGGAATCATTCCACCCGGGCCTGCTTCTGAACATCGGTGAGGTTGTGCGGCACCCAGCATGAAACTATCCTCCTCACGCGAAGTTGCACTTGTAGAAAGCTTCCCGATCCAACCTGCAGTATGTGCTGAATCTCTTGATTCATTACTCGACCATTGTCTTGGATTGAATTTTTCACTGCGAGCACGTTTTCTTTCGTAACAGCCGTCAAACGGCGACCACTTCTTGCTTCATTCATCCCCTAACGTTGCTTGAATTCGTTATACCAACGATACACGGTTGCCTTCATCCATTAATGCCATTTGAAGTCTATCTTTTTTTATTATTTGAGATGGGTTTGCTCTTGACTCTAGCCTAGGTCAGAGATGACAGAGACAAAGTCGAAGTACGATGGAGTAAGCTTACCCAGAAGAAGCCTGTTCACTCTAACTTTAAGAGATTCGGGTTGAATGCGTTCGGGAACACAGACGCAGGTAGTGAGTTCCACTCTTTCGCGTGCTCATTATGAAGGTTGTTTGGAAGCACTTTGTGCGAATTGGTGGAATAGCAACTACGTATGGATGGTAATTAGCAGTACGTCTAGATGTCCGATGGTAGAAGGGGGCAGGTAGGATGACGTCGTGGAGTTCTTACGCACACTTACCTAAGTACAATCTATAGAAGACCGACAAGCAGGCAACCTTGCGGCGATGACCAGTTTTACGTCGCCAATGAGCCTCTTAGCTCTGCGTTCCACTGAGTCGAGCGCGATTATTAGGTAATTAGCCGAGCCATCCCTAAGGTGCCTGCAATACTCCATGCAGGATCGGGCTTGCGCTTTATAAAGAGTTAAAAGCTGTCCAGGCGTAAAGTATCGCTTCACTCTATTTAGGACGCTCAGAGGAGCAGCCGTCAACGATTACTGTTATCGATCGTTCACTAAGGAAGTCTGATATCCAGCTACAAAATCTGCGGGGATGCCATAAGCAGGAAGCTTGCTGAGAAGACTTGCGTGCCAGACCCTGTCAAAGTCAAAGTACGATAAGTCCGGTTTCAGGCGACACTTGAAATCGTAAAAAAACATAGCGCGAAAATGTTCCCGGCGCAGATCCATTTTTTTTTGAGACACGATAATTTAAATTAGCTCGCAAACAATGTAGAGGGAAATTTTGAAATTGGAACGTACCTAGTTTTTCTTACAAATAATCGTATTTTCAAAATAGACTATAACTAGCCAGTCTCTTATAAAACCTTTTTTCGCAATTCTTTCGAAGTGGCTTGGTATATCCGTTTTTGTTTCCGAGTTTCAGAAATAGTTCGACTCTATAAACCGACATCTCTGTTATAATCTTTCTCCGCCGCGACTTACGAGTTGTAGGTCGTAGGTCCGAACCCAGACAGGCGCTTTACTTTGTGTAAATTATCTCATCCCCACTGCTCCCAAAACGGTTAAGGAAAACATCGTGATCAAACCGGCTCATCTCTCAGAATATCTCAGAACCAAAACTTTGAAGACATGTGACATCATCGTCATGTGTCATGGGCGCGCGTGGTGGATTACGACCCACTCCCTCTCACAGAGAGGAGGCATTATTATATAATTTTTTTTTGGGTGGGAAATCATCAAACTCAAACTGAAATCATCAAATGAATTCACCCGATGTGGGTGGAGCGGAAGGGCGTGTCAGACTTTTACTGATAAAACCCATCCGTGTTCCTTGAATTGCCTGTGCCAGCGCCACGGTTACTCTTTCGAATTACCCGCGAACCTGAGGCGTCGTCACGACGCGCCGTCGACCCGGGCCTGGTCCCTACCGGACAGCGATCTACCCATTGCTCGCCGTCCGCAAGCACGCGCCTACGGTGGCCGGGAATTGGCTTAAGATTCCTGACGCCCAGGGCGTCTCCTACGGCGACTAGGGGCGTGAGGGCGCAAGGCTCTCTCACTCACGCGCTCCGCCCCCTCCTTCGCAAACATTTCTACTTCGCAGAAGGAGGTGACGGCTTTCCATTACCCCTCGCTCCGTACCATAACCTGGACCAGGGCCGGACGCGGGAGATTGCTGCCGCAGATCGCCTCCGCAAGGACACTGCGGTGCTCCGCCCAAGCTGGGCAAACCTCCACCGTATGCTCCACCGTGTCCTCCGGGCGATCCACACAATGGTGACACCCGGGAGTTTCCTCCCGCCTTATTCGAAACAGGAACGTCCCGGAACAACCGTGTGCGGTGAGGACCTGTGCCAGGCGGAAGGTGAGGACGCTGTGGCACCTCTCGAACCACTCCTCAAAGAGGTGACTTACAGCCGCTATTGTGGCGTGCCCAGCACTGAGTTGCGACAATCGCACCCTCCATGACGCCATGAGATACCGCCGGAGCTCTGTCCGCTGTACCGTGATTACAGGCCTGCACGATCGGGGCTTCCAGGAGGAGCTCCCGGTCCAGTTGCTTCAGGGCCCACCGCAGACCACTCGGGCCCTGTCGGACCGGCGTGCTCGAGGTCTGGGCGGAGACGTTGAACCCGATGTACCAGTTGTCGGAATAGGTCTCCACCCCCTCCATGATGCGCCAGTCAATGACGTGTGGCGACAGAGCGGGGCTGGCGAAAGAAATGTCCATCACTGATTCACCCCGCATCCGCACACACGTTGGGACAGAACCCCGGTTTCTGCCGGGAGGACACCTGCCGGGAGGACACGGCGTGGCATACGCTGGCAGAATGTGCCGCTTGGGAGGAGCCGCGCCGTGCCCTCATCTCAGAAGTAGGCAGTGACTTGTCGCGGCCGAACGTAGTGAGTTCGATGGTCGGCAGCGCCGAGTCCTGGGATGCGGTGGTTTCCTTCTGCGAAACAGTCATCTATCAGAAGGAGGCTGCGGAAAGGGAGAGAGAGATCTCGACTCTCGACCCGGCCCGCAGCAGACGCACCGAGCGTCGGAGGAGGGCGGACAACGCCCTCTTCCGGCCCCCCTAAATGGGTCCAGGGGCGACGGATTCGGGGACATCCATCGCTCCCCAACATCAGGATCCGAGAAGGCGGCGCGCGTAGTGTTCCGCGTGCGCCACTCACAGACGTTGGGACGGGGGAGTGAGGTGTACTCCCCCCGCCCGAGACGGGGCCCGCGCAAGCGGGCCGGCACCAGCCGGGGTTGTGGAAGAATAATGTGTTCCCGCGACCCCGGCGTAGGTGTGAGATGGAACACCGGGGTGGTTTTTAGTCAGTAAGAGTCTGACAGACCCCTCCGCCAGCCCCAGGGCGGAGGACATCCATGAGGATTTTCCACCCCGGGAACAAAAAAAAGAACCCCGGTTTAGGACGACCAGGCCTGTCTCCAGAGCCCAGTCCTCCACCATCCTGCCCCACGCGTCCGTGTACCAGGAACCCCAAGCCACGTTCATGGCATTGAAGTCCCCAAGGACGAGCACGGGGAGGGAACGGATCCCGACGACGACGACTCTCAACTCCGCCAGGGAGTTGTGGAACTCGGCGAGAGTTCGGTTCGGGGAGAAGATACACCATGACTATATCCCCTAACCGTGCTGCCAAGCAACCCCGTCCCCTCTTGACGCCCTCGAGGGACCGGATGTCGGCGGCAGCCGATGAAATTAGGGCCTCTGAGCCGCTCAGGTCCTCCACCCAGTCAAAGTACGGCTCAGCGACCACAGCGATGTTAATCGACCACTGCGCCATGCTCTGGAGCAACAGATCCTGAGCGGAGGCGCAGTGGTCGACATTCCATTTCAGCCCCCTCCCGAGCCCCCTGTGAAGGCCCTGCCACTTTTGCGGCGGCTACGACGGTGGTGAAGGCGGCAGCGGCGGTGGCAGTGGCAGTGGTTGCGGCCTTGACGGCGGTGGGTTTGCCCCTGCCCCTGGCTTTGGCTGGTGGAGCGCAGGCCTTGCTCCCAACCTGGTCATCGGCCGGCTTGCCAGCTGCCACACATATGAAGCAGTGCGGCGCGGCATTGCACGAGCCGGCCTTATGACCGGGCTGACCACAACGGAAGCAGTGACCGCTGCGGTCCACCTCCAAGATGCATTACACCCCTACGTGGTTGCCCACCTGTCAGCGGGAGCACCTCAGAGTTCTGGGTTTCAGCAGTTATACCTGCGCGGTCTTCGGCCCTCCCCGGCAATTTTTTGGGCCACCGTCACGGGGCAGCTCACCGTAATGGATCGCATCCCCGTGAAGTCAGGACGAATGGTCCTCGGACCTCGGGTCCTGATGTGTGGGGGGCGGTGGACGTCCCCGAGTCCACCGTCCCTGGACCCATTTTAGGGGGCTGGAAGAGGGCGTTGACCGCCCTCCGCCTGCGCCCCATGCGCCTGCTGCGGATCGGGAGAGTGGGCGAGATCTCTCTTTCCCTTTCCGCAGCCTCCTTCTGAGAGATTACTGTCTCGCAGAAGGAAACCACTGCGTCCCAGGACTCGACGCTGCCGACCATCGAACTCACTACGGTCGGCAGCGACAGGTCACTGCCTACTTCTGAGATGAGGGCACGGCGCGGCTCCTCACACACTCTGCCATCGTAAGGACGAATGGTGTCTGCCCTAACCTGCTCGGCAGAGCACCCCACAGTCCTAACAACGGCAGCCAATATCTCTTCCTCCGTCACGGAGTCGTCCAGGCTCAGAATGCGCATGTCCGCATTTAGGCATGCCATCAGCTTTTCAGCCAAAGCGTCCACGGTCGGGCCGCTGGCCGCACCCGGGACCTCCAGCATCCGGGCCCAGTTGCAGTGACCTTTAGCCGGAGGCCATAGGTGACGTCCAGCTTCCCTAGGTTTATCGCCGCCTTCGCCTTGGCAAGCACCTCGCGGTAGGTCGTGGCCTTCTTCTCCGCTTTCGGCTGCAGTGTGATCACTACAGCTGCGGACTTCGGGGCACGGAGCCTAGCAGCGGCGAAGCTTCGCTACTTGCGCCGCTGCCGCCTGTTTTTTCTCCTGGACGCCCTTGCTACAGAGAGGAGGCCTATGTCCCCAGCACTGGGAACATTATAGGCTTATTATGCTGGTTCCCCGGGTAAAAGAAAGAAACAAACAGGTGGCGGGATAGTCATGTAAGTCAGTTCGCTCAGTGATCTATTATAACTGGAACTCCAGAATCAGCTGCAGTGTTTCGTTGCACACATTCACATATTATAATGACGACGAGCTTCAAACTTCAAAACGCCATTAAATCACTAGCTGCAAATTAACTAAAATCCGTTCGTTAGTTCACAGTTTCATTCGCTCAAATCTCTACTAACGAGGACCGATTTATCATTTCATCCGAATTAATTTTCACAGGGATTATCCGGACGCATCAAAATTAACACAGCAATGTTTTATGGATTCTTAATAATTAAGGTGGTGGCTGGTGAATTAAGGAAGCGCTTTGAGGTTTAATTGGCACTGTTATTGGTGACTAGGCATGTAGTACGTAATTTCCACGCGTCAATTAACTCGATGGCACTGCTTGTGAACAAAGCCAGTGCCAGTGCCAAATTTAGAATTGCCTATGACATGCTCTTTCCTAATTTAGAAATTATGCTAATTTAAGCTTTGAACGTAGATATCCCTTGATGCTTTTCATCAACCGAATTGCAAATGCAATTGAAAGTCAAGTAAGCAAGACGGGCTCCATACTGCACCCAGAAAACGTTAAGTACTTAGAGGGCTTAAAACAAACCCTCAGATTATTCAAACCTGCCCTTTTAAGACCTTATCACATAACAATATAAGGAAATTAAAAAATTTGTTACAAAAACGAATTTTCCATTTAAAATTTTGTGGTAATAAAAAGAACAAACACAGGCTCTAAAACTCTAACCCTGTTTAAGCAAGTAGTTATAAACTAATGAATGTCACGTTAGCACCTATAGCTAACTATCGATGTGAATATGATCATACATACAGTCTACTAAATTACATTTCAAGTTAGTTGAAAATTAATCTTCGCGACAAACACACGTCTATTTTTTATAAAACCCTGGGTTAAGTAAACACAACCTTATTGCTTCAAACAAACGCCCAACCCGAATATTTCTTTCAGTTCACCTTCACTTCTGTTTTACAGAGTGTAAAAACCAGAAAGCCACAATTGATTAAGTTTGAATAGTGCTGCGGCGACTATTCGTTCAAAAAGTAATCGTTACAGAGTTTGTTGGTTTCGGTGTTTCAATTCTCATGCAAACCGCACCAGGGAATCGGAAAACCGATTGACAATTTGCCAGCAGCTGATATAAATGTGAACTTTTGTTACCGGACAGTGTGTTTTAAATACGCTATTGAAGCGATGAAAGTGTAATTTAATAGTGACAATGAATGTGATGATAACGCATTTACTGTGCTACGTGAATTTTCCTACGTCACATTATTTAAATATGTAGAAATCCTCAAACAAAATGAGGCTGTGAAGGATTCGACTGTAAAAATCATTTTAATACAGATCTGACTCCAATACAACTCACACTCAAAAAAAATTACCGAATTTAGTAAAAACATTTAGATCGACAATTTTCAAAAATTAAACCAGAACAGCAGAAATCAATGATAAAGCAGTGTTATGAATATAAATTACTAGCTGGCCGAACTTCTTAACGCCTCAGAATATTACCTTCATAATTATTTTTTCGTGATTTTTTCCCAAGTTTTAGTAGTAATTTTGCTATTTGGGGCGGAGACAAATCCAAATAATCAGAGTGAACTAAAAATCGGTCCAGGCTTGAGTAAAAAATGGTGTAACTAATCCGACTTTGTTTTAATTATATTCATAATATATCGTATTCAAAATTCGAAGGCACGGGGGTCACAGATGTCAGGAGTCAATAGTGATGACGTCATATGAATAGAAATAGTTCCTTTGAAGTTTTTGTGCCAACCAACATGAATTCTAACTATACGGATTTATTATAGGATTGCATTTGGTTTTATTAATCAATTTATTCATGGGTATTTTGGTGACGTGATGTCTAGTTACTTTTGTTAGCAATTTTTTTTTAAGTTTGAGAGTCTGTTGATGAGGGCTAATGATGTCCTCACTGGTATTCTGGTCGTAAGCGCCACTGCTGGGCATGCGGGCCTTGGTTCGGTTCCCCGGCCGGGCAAAGTTTTATTGGGTTTTCCATCAGGAATTTCTCAGTAGTAGCTGGGGACTGAAACATAGCTGGCGAAACGTGGTGTGTACGATATGTAATTTTCCTGCATACCTATGCCTTGCTTCCTACTTAAAGAGTCTTTCTTTTTCTCATAACATCCTCTTCCTAAAATGTCGAAGTTAGGCATCCTGACCGAGGCGATCATCCGATCCTGAGGATCGCTTAAGGTTCATTAAGTTGTAATAACGCTTGACCCCTTAGGGCAAATTTCATCAATGAAACTGAACGCGATCAGCACACAAACTGCGTTTAATTCATTAATCTGTCAGTTTCGTAATTTTCTGTGGAATAATGACACAGACAGCTCTTGAAAGCAGTGTAGATACTGACCAAATTCAGTTTTATTGGTGAAATTGTAACTTACAAGTTGCTTGCTTACAACATGAATATTATGCCTTTTTTTTTCTCAAAAAACTACGAAAATATCCTATACTCCAAGTGGGCTCAGCAAATCGTAATAATCTAAGTTTAGTGGTCAATCCATCAACGTCACTACTCACTGGAAGTCGGACATGTGAATTATTGTAACTACATTTTTAGCTAAGTGCAAGCGATGAGGAAAGCGGGTCTGACCGCCTTAGCTTTATTGGAGTTGATTTTATGTTCCTAAGTTCTGACTTTTCTTTGGAGTCATTACTTTAAAATTCTTTGGTTTTCACGAAACGAAACTAGAAAATATGTCGATTTGCAGCAAATGTAATTTTGAGAGTTTTATTGATGTTTTAAATTATTATAATTTAGGAATTAGTTTATCATACTTGCCGCATTACGAATTTTAACAACATACAAACAACGTATGTTGCATACAGTGTAGCAATTTGCAAAAATGTATTTTGAATTTCGCGGGCTACATTGAATATATTATTTCTGCCAGTTCCGTTCTATTAAAAATACTTCTGAAGATTTTCGTATCTGAATGTGTGCTTTTGTACCGTGAAAATTGGTTACCAAATACAGAGTGCTGCGTAAGTCGACGTCAAGCCGGAGTCGGGTGATAGGTCGGGTCATAATAGTAAACAGAAAAATGTATTTTAAACAAAGTTGCAATAGGAGTTAAAATACCGTCACAGGCAGTTTTACTCGTTTTTATTTTTTTGTAAATGCCCGTGGTTTTTTAGCAAAGATTTTTTTATGTTTTTCTGTTAACGATAATGACTTGAACTATCACATGATCCCGGCTTGACGTCGACTTACGGGACACCATACACACATCAACAGAATCTGGGGATACCTTACTAAATTATTAACGTTTTTTTTGTTTATAACCTGTTTAGTTTCTATAAAAAGTTTACATACTGAGTGAAACCTCATTTATTCCATTTTCTAAATTTAAAAACGTAAATTAAAAAAAACAAAAGTAACAACAAATTAAGGCGACAAAATTCTTGGCAATTCGTAACGCTAAGGAAGATTAAAATTGTTTTGTTAATATTAATTAATGAAAAGGGATTAGATTGTATTTTTTTTTTAATTTAACGTGCCGTGTGAGTTTAGAGAGTCATGTCACGTCGTCATTTGAGTCGACATGAAATGTTAGGAGCTGTGGGCATGTTAGAAAATGGTGCTATTCAACGCGTCTTTGCTGTGGCCATATACACCAGACAAAACGTGATATCAAGGTTTTGGTCACGTTATAGCAGTACTGGGGATGTGACTGAGAGGCACACTGGTAGATATCGTGTTACTACGCAGAGACAGGATGGATATCTCCAAGTGACCGCCAGAAGACAACCCAATATCACAGCGATGCAACTAGTACAAAGGCTCCAGGAGGACTACCAGCTGCTGGTAAGCGACCAAACCGTGAGAAGGAGTTTGCATGAAGTTGGTCTAATTGCTCGAAGACCGCTCCGTGTTCCAGCATTGCGACGTGAGTCGCAATCGCGGTCGGCGGCTTCCGTGGGCTCGGGAGGGTAATATTGGCTTTGCAATAAAGTAGTTATAAAACACAGTGACCGGAGCTTAACTGCAAATCAGATGTGTTACGTACATGCTCAAATTTTAAAACTTAAATATCTACTTAACTTTATAAAATGCTTAACGATTTTCCGTTTAAAAATAAACGGACTGACGGTTGGTCAACTGAAATGTTGTGTTGTAGGATAGACTGTAACTGTGTAGTATTCAAACACAGTTTCTAATTCCTACAAAATGTTCAAAAGTACTTAGGTAGCAAAACATTACAATTGGTTTGTTTTTTATGTTTTATTGTGGTGCTTACGTTAAAAAATATCCTTGAATCGCTTGCCTCCTTTAGGGGGCACGCGATTCAAGGATATTTTCCTAGTAATTTGTACATCAGGCGTAGTATTTTGTTTTTTCACTAGACAACATTTTGTATGAAGTAACAGCAAAAATCACAAAATAAAAATGTTTTGTGGTATTTGCCAAGGTTTCTGGCATTTTTTAACTTTTAATAATGAACAAAGATCTGCTACGGCATCAACTATGATATTAATTTAAATTTTTCACAAAAAAAAACTGAAAATGTAACTAGCTCAAAAACTTCGGTAGAACATTTGGTGGCTTTATTTGTTGCATTTTAACCCTACTAATGACGTCATGCAAGGAATACGTCGAGTTACCAGTAACCCTGTTTACATATTATAAATTAGTCAATTTTCGTTTCTGGATGCGTGACCGAGTTGTTCCTCGTGGTTTTCACCATTATTTAGAGAATTAATCCCGGTTTTTTTTTAAAAATAATTCTGTATAAGTAATACATTTAAACTAAACTTACATGTAATAAAGAAATCTCGATGTTTGTAAAGTCGTCAAACCCGTGCGAAGTAGGGGCGGGTCGCTAGTATCGTATTATTGCAAAACAAGCTCGGGAATGCGAAGTTGACGTATTAGTTAAAATAACCACAGTGGCTCTTGATAACGAGGGATAGAGTACAAAACTTAAAAAAAATGTTATCGTGCATGCATTCGTGTATAGGCCTAATTCTTACTGAGTTGTTAAGGTTCTGGGAAATGACCGTTACGAGCTGGCAGCAAAGCCAGGGTTGACGAGTACTAATAGTAAGCGCAATACGACATAGCTGCCGATCGAAATTGTTCCCCTGGGTTCGCACGGCAGCTCTTGAGGTTAATAGCGATTCCAATGATGATTCGTCGTTCTGTTAAATACTAATTGAATAGACTTCGATTATTAAATTTGTTTGTTATATTGAAGCGATAATTTACGTTTGAACTTTAATTATAGCTTGGTTTGTTATCAGACTTGAAGCTTCCATTCATTCATTAATTAAGGCTTCTATTTATTAAGTTGAGTTCATGTTTTATGGATAATGTTGGTATTTGTGAATTAAGTTTAGTGCTTCCTTGCTAGAACTAAATGGGCTAGCAAGAATATAATTATTTAAATTGTAATTTAGTTACGATACTGTTCTTGCCAGAATTGGATGGGTTGACATGAGTTTTATTGTAACATTGTATTGTTTAGACCAGCAGTTCTTGCTAGTTTAGAGGTCACTCGTAAATAAAAGATAATGCGTATACCATTAAATGGAATGAATTTTATTCATTTTTTTTTTTTTTTTTTTTTGTGTATGGCATCTCGTAGTTGACCTTGAGAGGTCGTGACTACTTAACCGGACTATCCTGTGGCTGCCTTAAGCGGACTCAAAGCCTCCAGCCAGGGGCGTGAAACTACTACTTATATTATTAAGCGAACGCTCGCTAAGGGCACCCCCTGTGGGGTACGGACCTCGGCTTAGGGCGTCGCTGACGGGAGGACAGCAAGATGGGACAGGCTGGATCAAGTTTAGTTGATTATTATTAATCGGGGAATTTAAAGCTACAGGCTCAGCTACGGCGCGGGCTGGCACTTCGTCGAGCAAGGGTCGGGGGGGACAATTACGTCGGGATCTTCGCGAGGAACCTCGGCGGCGAGGTCGGAATGTCGGTCTGTGTTTGTGCACTGTACTGGTGGCCCTACTGCTCTCCTGAATGAGAGTTATGTGGTCATCGGGATCGGTGAGGACATGCTTGGGACGGCGGACCTGACTAATGGAGGAGGGTATATAACTAGCGGCTTTCACAACCAGCGGGTTGCGGTGATTCGCGGCGGTCTCGAAGAAACGCTTTGAAATACGTTTCATGAACTGGCGGATAGTGGGAATCTTTAGGTCAACGTGAAGGATCTCGTTGCGAACGTACCAGGGGGAGCCTGTTATCCTACGGAGGAACTTGTTCTGGAGGGTCTGCATTCTATTGAAGCGAACGGGCTTGGCGTGTGCAAAGACTGCACTGGCATATGTCATGATCGGGCGGATGCACGCTGTGTAGATACGCATTTTGCACTTAAGTGACAATTTGCTACGAGCATTGAGGACAAAGTGAAGTCTACCTAGAGCGAAGGCGGCGCGCGAACGAGCCGCCTTAATGTGCTCTGAAAACGAAAGGTGTTCATCTAGAACTACACCCAGGTATTTGGCTCGCTTCTCCCAAGGGATCGGCTTGCCGAACATGGTGATCGGTCGAGGGGGGCAGGGGGTATGACGCGGCTTCGAGAATAGAACCGCTTGACTTTTGTCGGGATTTACTTCAATTCTCCATTTCCTAAACCAGGCGCCAAGCTTGTTGACTTGGGTTTGGAGAATGCGAGATATCGAGTCTGGATCGCGGCCGGTGTAGTAGATGGCCGTGTCGTCTGCGAACAGGGCCAACTGCGCCTTGCTGCACTTTGGCATGTCGCTGGTGAATAGCGTGAAAGCTAGAGGAGAGATCACAGAGCCCTGAGGGACTCCTGCGCGAATAGGGTGGGAGGAGGATAGCGCTCCTTCGATGCGATAACGGAAGGTGCGGTTCGACAAAAAGTCCCGTAAGATGAGCACGAGACGATCTGGCACACCGAGTTGGTACAGCTTATATAATAAGCCGTTGTGCCAGACTTTGTCGAACGCTTTCGCTATGTCGAAGAAAACAGCACCGGTCATCAAACCTCGTTGGAAACCGAAGTTGATGTGTTCGACTATACGGTGGACCTGTTGTACGCACGAGTGTTGGGTTCTAAAACCAAACTGTTCGTTGGGGATGAGGCCCTTTGTCTCGGCGTAGTCTCTGAGGCGCTTATAAATAAGCCTCTCATAGATTTTGCCGAGGACATTGAGCAGACTGATGGGGCGGTAACTACTAGGCTCTGACTTTGGCTTGCCGAGCTTCGGGATACCGATGACGGTGGCTTCTTTGAATGCCTGTGGGAAGATGTTGTTGCTCAGAGCACCATTGAAGATGGTGGTCAGTAGCATTATCAGGTGGGCAGGGAAAAGTTGGAATACCCTATTGGTGATTCCATCTGAACCGGGGGCTTTACGAGCCTTAAGACCTTTGATGAGGTCGTGCACTTCGTCGGGCGTGACTGGGGGCAGTGGATACTCTGGGTCTTCGACGGGAGGGAGGGAGGCTCTATGTTCGACTTCAGCGTCGACCTCAGTGAGGTGAGCTTGGTCTACTGGTTGAGAGCTAGGCGAGCATTGGACTTCTAGAGTGTCGGCTAGAAGCTCGGCCTTGTCGACATCATCGAAGGCGATGGTCTTGTCGGGACGGATCAGGGGGGGCATGGAGACTATTTCTCCGGATCTGAGCTTCCTCTGGAGTTGCCAGAAGGCTAGGTGGGTGGGCTCTAGTTCGCTCAACATCTTGTCCCAGCCGGCGGTACGCAGCTCCTCTATGCGTGTTCTTACAGTACGCTGTAAGTAACGCATATGGGCTTTGTTCGCGTCGCAGGGGAAGTTGCTGTAAGCACGGACAGCCGCGTTCTTCTCATTCAACAGTTCGCGTACATCGTCCGGCAACTTCCAGCGACGGTCATCCGTCGCTGGAATTTCCCTTGAACAATCGTTCAGGACTGATTGTACGTGAGCTGTGAATGAGTCGATCGCGGCCGTCGTGTCAGCGATAGACTCAAAATGATCGGGGATTGGGTCCAAGTGGGGGGACGTGGTGGATTTTAAGCGATCGCTTACTCTCCTCCAGTCCGTTACCACTTTGTTGGGAAGGGGTTGGGTGGCATCGGGCAGACCTATGCGGGGGACCAGTTTCATGACTACTGGACGGTTATCGGAAGCGAGCTCTTGTACCACTTCTATAGAGTCCAACCGTAGGTTGACGTTCTGTAGGAGCGCCACGTCGAGTACATCGGCGGTGTGATTGGGATCGGGGGGAAAATGAGTGGGAGTCATCGGCGCGATGACATCGAAATTCTGAGAGGAGGAGAGGTTGAACAAGTGTCTCCCTCTGGAAGAGGTCCTGGTGCTATTCCAGGAGGGATGTTTTGCGTTGAGATCACCCGCTATGATAACGGAGTCACTCAGGCTAAAAAGGACAGAAAGATCTTCAGTAAGGAGTTGGAAGTTCTCCGAAGTATTAATGGGGGGGAGGTAGGCCGAAACTATGGTGATCGGTTGATGACCTGTCATGCCAAGCCGGCAGCAAGACACTTCTAATCGTGAGAGTGTGGGAGGGTCTATGGGAATGCAGTATAGCTCCTTTTTGTAATAGATAAGGGTACCGCCCTTATGGCAACGCGTCCTGTCATTGCGAACTGTACGATAGTTTGCAATTGACGGATTTCGGTAACTCGGTTTAAGGAAAGTTTCCTGAACAAGGAGGATGTCGATGTGATGGTCGCGGAGGAACTCGCTGATTTCAGCGCGTTGTCGCAGGATGCCATTGGCATTGAAATAACCTAACTTTAGGGATCGGGGTTTGGTTCGCGCGAGGATTCCTTTATCCATGATTGGGGTTGGGTTGGTTGTTGAAGGACATCAGGGCTTGCGTAATGTCCGGGTACGCATTGTATATATTTTGGATCATATAAATGTTGCCGGCATTTCTGGCGGCAACAATTTCACTTGCCATTTTCCTGGCGCGAGGGGTAAGGAAGGCCGTGAACGTGCTCGAGATCACGTTGAAGGCGTCCATTGGATTCTGGCCGACCATACGGGTGGCTGCGGGTGGAGCTGAAGCGACGGGAGCGGCTTTATTTAGAGGCACAGGAATGCCTGGGGGCGCGTTGACGCGGATGCGGGGGTCCATAAGTGGAGGGATGGCCGCAGGAACGGGTCTAGGTGCTAAGGCTGGAAAACCCTGCTGATGGTGGAGGTAGTTCCAGGGCGAGGGCCTCTGAGGACTGAGTCGCTCCTGATGTTGAGTGGTAGGCCACGCGTGGGCGTAGCGGGGGCTTTCCCTTTGCTGACGGGCGTCTGCACGCTTCGTCAGCTTGGGAGATGATGTCTTAGGGGCCTTGGGGCACCCACGATAATTGGCCGGGTGGCCAGAGTCGCCGCATAGCACACAGCTAGGCGGCTCTGTGCATAAGGTGCGGTCCTTTGGACGACTGCAGTCAGCAGTGCCGTGATCGCCCAGGCACTTGACGCACCTGGGTTTCGCGTGGCAGTGCATCTGCGAATGCCCGTAGAGTTGGCAGCGGTGACACTGCCCTATGACACCGGTCTTAAAAGGCTTCTCGATCTGCAAGCCGGTGAGGTTGCAGACGGAACGAACGTTAAAGATAGGGTGGTGACCCTCAGTAGGAGGGCAGACGACGAGGACCATATCGAATGGTACCCTGCCTCGGGCGCGGTGCATGCGGTGGACTTCCGCAACGGGGACGTTTTGCGACAGAAGGTCGGCTTTTATCTCTTCCGCGGGTATCTCCTTCGGGATCCTACGGATCACGACGCGGACTTGACGGTCTTCGGGGAGGGCGTAGGTGTGGAAGGACACACCTCTAAGGCGGAGAGTCTTTGTGAGCTCTCTATAATCGTTAGATGTCGGGACAGTTACCTTAATACCCTGTTGGGTAGATTTCGCGCTGGTGTAGCCTATGCGCAGGTCGGTGCACCATTTGGACACGTCTGTCCACTTCCCCTTGTCCTGGATGTACACAGGGGGAGGGGGGGCGATTTTCTTTGCCGCAGAAGGCTGGGCAGCGGGCTTGGCAGCACTGTGGCTTAGGGAAGAGGTTGAGGCCGAGGCGGCCTGGGAGGGGGCGGTGGCGGATGGAGCCACGGGAGCGGAGGTGGCTTCTATAGCCGGCTTCTTCGTCCTTGTGTCAGGACTCTGTTTGAGGCTCCTTTTTTTGGTGCCGACCGTCTTAAAGACGCCTTCGTCGGAAGAGGGGGAGGAGCTCTGGTCGTCGCTCGAGACCACGTACGGCGAGGTCGGGCGAGGGGAAGGCTCGCTGGTGTCCATGTGGACAGCCGGCGGCGAGCAACTTAGAAGTTGCGACTGAGAGGGCTCGAGGGCATCGCTAAACGTAGCGATATCAGAGCTGTCGTCGGTGCCTACTAGGTCAGAGGGACCGGGGACGGACTGCTGCAGAGCAGCGAATTTGGCGCCATACTTGGCGACGAAGTCGGGGTCCTTAAAAAGGACCTCTTTGAGGAACGCCAAGAGGAGGGCGTCCCCCATGGTCGGAGGAGGGGGGGCTATTTATGGGAGGGAATGGTGGAAATTAAGTTTCCACTTAGAGCCTATTAACCCTATACCTAACTCCCCGGGTGGATTGGCCCGGGGATGAGTTCCCTCCCTGTCGGGTGCAGACAGGGAGGTGTGTACCTAATGGTGAGCCCTAAGCTTGTATACCCGTCGCCAGTCTTATTGTGCGAACGGGGCCCTGACCAGTCTAGCGCGAAGGGTGTAGACACACCCTAGAGACACTAGGTGAGTAGCTGAAAAGCAAAACTGTCACCAGAGCCGACTAGGAGATCCCCCAAGGCCGGTTATCTGGGACCCGTCCAACTAACTGCCTCGCCCTGAAGGGGTTCGGCGGGTGCGAATTGGGTCAACACCCCACTCGGCTTCGTTGACACCGTAAGGTTTCAACCGAGGACCACGAAACTGTGGTTTTACCCAGAAGGGGCCTAGTGAAGCTACACACGAAAATCTGAAGAAGAAATAAGATTTGCCTTGAAAAAGGCACTTTTTAATTGATTAGAAATAAAATCAATTGCTTGATTTTATTTTAATCGGAGTAGTCGGGGCGACTATGATGACGTCACGTGGTTGCGACGAGTGGTAACAGGAAACACAACACTGGAGCGGGAGAGCGCACAAACACGTCCGTCCGCGGCGAGAGTCGAGCGTCGAGTGATCGAATTTTATTCATTTGAAACATCGCCTTATATTGCCGAAGGGTAGCCTAAAATGTGGTGGTGGTACCGAGGAATATACCCTTGAGGCGGTAGACCAATAGGCGTTCAGGTTGGCCGCGCGTCTGATGAGGATGACGTAGGAACCCCGCGCGCGCGCACGGCACGACGCGTAAATACGGATGGAACGGGCTCCGACAGCCAGTGCCCGATGGTCTCCGGCGCAGGGATGTTGTCGCCACTCGATACGATACGCCAGCGCAGGCGCAGGCGGCAGAGGTGTCGCATTCGTTTGGAGATGTGGTACGGTGCGCGCTCTGCGCGCCCTGGCGGACGCTTAGTGCAATTAGTGCGCTGCGCGCTGTGACGGCGGCCGGACGTATGATGCGCTCCTGTGTTTGTGTAGGTCACTACATTATTCCCCCCTCAGCGAAGCGTACAGGAGGTTTTGATGTCCTGCCGGATTTAGTGACGTAGCTAAAGGTGACGGGTGCCTCATCTGCTTGCTCGTCGTTGCACCGGAACGCGGGCTTCAGCCGATCGATGGATATATTAGATGTTCTATTCTCCAACTGTACGGTGAAGTACTTATCTTTGCGATCGATTACGCGATACGGACCGTTATAGGTAGGTGTTAACGGTCTGCGTACAGCGTCGTTGCGCACGTAAACATGTGTTGTTTTATACAGATCGCCGTGAATGAAAACAGCTGTGCTTTTGTTTGCTTCGCGTTGCACCTGTGCTTTTTTTAATGCTTCGCCAAGGTGATTCATGAAGTGCGATGACGTGCTGCATGTTGTAATTGATTCACCGTAGAATTCTCCAGGCAGGCGTAGTGTTCTTCCGAATAACAATTCCGCAGTACTGGCGCCGATGTCCGTCTTGTATGCGGCGCGAAGACCAAGTAATACAGTGGGTAACTCATACGTCCAGTTCGTTGTGTTGAGTCTCGCGGTGAGTGATGCTTTTAGTGTGCGATGCCAGCGTTCCACCAAACCGTTCGATTGGGGATGGTATGCCGTAGTGCGTACGTGATGGATTCCCATGCGATGCATCAACTTGTGGAATAGTTCGGATTCGAACTGTCTGCCCTGGTCTGTTGTTATTGTCGCGGGGCAACCGAATCTTGCAATCCATGTTTCATACAACGTATTTGCGACTTTTTCTGCCGTTATGTCCTCGATTGGTTGAGCTTCTGGCCATTTCGTTGCTCTGTCGATCATTGTAAGTATATAACTGTTAGGTTTCGAGGAACGTGAATCAAACAACAAGCTCCAGTAATGACTGCCATATTTAATCGTTCGTCTTTATACCACCACCCTACATTATCAATGTACCCACTTATCAATATCATCACATCTTCCTCCCTCAACAAAATTAAAAAAATAAACTATTAACCAATAATAATAAAAAAAATACATAAATATGAAATTTTAACCATTATAATTTAACAAGCATAATCATTCCATGAGCACTCCTAATTTAAACTAAACAACTTATCTCAATGTTTACAGTAAACAGTAATAATCATTATTACTGGATCCTAAACTTGAGTAATTTATTAAATAATTAATCAAAGTATTTCACATGATTTAAGTTTTTTTTTTTTTTTGTTGGTAAGAAATTCATAGTGTCTATGTATGCCATTTAATATGGATTGATATTTTATTCTTAAACAAACACATACTCAGTTTTACAGTTGTTATCGTACAATCAAACTTTAACTCTATTCTGTATATCTTTAGTACGTCGCCGTTGATAATACGTATGAAGATTACGTATTCATGTACTGATAATTTCACGGGTACCCCCATCTATTCGGCGGTCGCACCGTCCTGCCAGAACGAGTAACATAATTAGTATTAGGTGTGGGCTGACGATGATCATTTATATTACACGATGAATTTTCACAATCATAATCAAACTCATAGTCTCGAGGGGGGCTGTGTCTGTGGGAGTAATCTGCTATCATGTGCCTTCTATTCCGTACAACTACTTTTCCGTTATGTAAACGAACAGCATATGACCTATTTCCTAGAATTCGCTCAACTACGCCTGGTACCCAATAGTTTTTAATTGTATCGAAATATCTTACATTCTGATTAAGTTGTAACGGAGATAAGTTTTTACTGTTTTTATTATAAAATTCTATTTGTTTATTTTGCCTTTTTATTAATTTCTCTTTTAAGTTATTATGCAACCTTGGAGCCAATAATTTTATAGGTGTCGGAACAATACTTCTTAATTTTCGACTTTGTAGAATTTCAGCTGGGGATGCTAGATCACTACCCAGCGGTGTATTCAAGCATTCCAATAATGCTAGACGATAATCCGTGTTATCTTCTGTTGACTTTTTAATAATATTTTTTACCGTTTGAACTGTGCGTTCAATTTGCCCATTCGATTGAGGATAGTAAGGTGATGACGTCATGTGAGCAAAATTCCAATCTAATGCAAATTTCCTGAATTCAAATGATGAAAATTGTGGACCACAGTCTGACATTATAGTATTCGGTATTCCTTGACGGCTAAATATGTTTTTTAAATGATTAATTATGCTCCCAGAAGTTGTAGACACTAATAATTATAGACCTGTGTCCGTGTTGCCGGTTTTCAGCAAGGTTTTTGAAAAGATAATGCTTAGTCAGATGCTCAATCATTTTAATACTAATAAAATCCTTCACGAGCAACAGTATGGTTTCACCAAAGGGCGTTGTACGACCGACGCTGGTGTTACCTTATTAAAACATATTTTTAACGCGTGGGAAGATGCTCAAGACGCCATAGGAATCTTTTGTGACCTCTCCAAGGCATTTGATTGCGTCGATCACGAAACCCTGCTTTTGAAACTTGAGCATTACGGACTTGGAAAACTTGCGCTTAGTTTAATAAAATCTTATTTAAATGATAGACAACAGCAAGTTCAAATAAATGGTGTCAATTCACTTGGTTTAAAGGTAAAAATGGGTGTTCCACAAGGCTCGATATTGGGTCCTTTCCTCTTTTTAGTATATATTAATGACCTACTCCATTTATTAATAAATCAACCACAAATGGTGTTATTTGCTGACGATACTTCCTTAATTTTTAAGGTAGATAGACGTGCTTCAAATTTTGACGACGTAAATAACGCCCTACTGCTGGTCCAAAATTGGTTCACGGCTAATAATTTAGTACTAAATGGAAATAAAACTAAGTGTATAAGATTTTCTTTACCAAACGTCAAGAGTAGTGATTGTGAGATAGTATTGAATCAAGAGAAGCTAGAATTCGTCGATAAAACGGTTTTCTTGGGGATCACGCTCGACTCAAGGCTACAATGGGGTCCTCATTTAACATCTCTAGCAGGACGGCTAAGTTCAGCAGCTTACGCTGTCAGAAAAATCCGTCAATTTACTGATGTAGATACCGCGAGGCTGGTCTATTTTAGTTACTTTCATAGTATCATGTCTTACGGTATTTTGCTTTGGGGACGGGCTGCAGACATCGAGTCTATTTTTATTCTGCAGAAAAGAGCCATCAGAGCCATATATAATCTTCGCAGGCGCGATTCTCTAAGGGAATTGTTTAAGGATATTAACATCATGACTGTACCTTGTCAATACATCTATGAAAACATCATGTACGTAAGAAAAAAATTACATCTTTACAGTAAAAGAGGTGAAAGACATAATTATAGTACTAGAAATCGGGACCTATTAGTTCAACCAGGTTTCAGACTGGCTAAAGTAGACTCATCTTTCATGGGGTACTGTCTAAAATGTTATAATAAAATACCTCCCCACATACTTCAACTGAATGAGACAAAATTCAAATCCTTTGTCAAACGCACACTATTCAGGCAGGCATATTATAGGTTGGAGGACTACATAACTGATAAAAATGCCTGGCTTAATGCCGGTCCTGCTCCACACCACAACTAATTAATTGACATTCGAATCACTGTTGAAGCTGCTGAAGATAGTAAGAATTTATTTGCATTATATAAACTCAATCTCCTTTTTATTATATAGATGCATTGCACAGATGTGAGTACTTTGTACTATAGAGCTACCATTTACCGGGTAATGTCATAGATTGACTTGAATGTGCCTTGGCGGCTGATAGTATGTCATGCTCACTCAAATGTCTCGCTGACGGTGGCGCGTGTGTCGGATCATTTAGCTCCCTTCAAAATGGTTGAGCTGAATGGTGCTGATCCATGCGTCATGTTCGTGAACGGGCGCCGTCAGTTGGGACTGGTCATCTCTTAGCTGCCAGGGCTTATTTTAATAAATTATTAGCTGGATTGTTTTTAATTATGTTTTGATGCACTCTGGACGCTTTTAACGTGTACGGTTTTTTGTACATCGTTCTCACTTATAGTGAACAACATTAATCGATGTAACTAAGATATATGTAAAAACATTATTATTTAAAAGAGTGTCCATGGAGTTTCTTGCCCGTTCTTCTCCATAGGTACCTACTACGCTTTGGAATGGGCAACTAGCTTCATATTTCTGACTGACCGACTCCTTGACAATTCAAAAGTGCCTGTAAATGGTTTAATTGAAATAAATGATTTGAGTTTGAGTTTGAGTTTTTGTACTACGCAATTCGATTAACTCGAAATATTTACTAAAATAATCCACTAGCAACAAGTAGTTCGTATCTCTATAATGAAATAAATCTACACCAACCTTAGCCCATGGTCTGTCAGGAACCTCGTGACAAATAAGATCTTCTTTCTGATTATTTTTTCTATGTGTTAAACAAATATTACAACTTTTAATCATGTTTTCTATATCATTGTTAATACCGGGCCAAAATATTATTTCTCTAGCTCGTAATTTACATTTTTCAATTCCCTTATGTCCAATATGAATCTTTTTTAACATTTCTTTTCTCATTACTTTTGGTATAATTATTTTATCCGATTTCCAGATTAACCCATTAGCTACAGTTATATCCTCCCTAAATTTCCAGTATGGTTTTAAATGGTCTTTTATTATATCTTTATTTTCAGGCCAACCTTGTAAAACTTGTTTATTTAATTCAATCATCTCTTCATCTATTTCTAGTTGCTTCTGAATGTCAATGAATTGAGCGTCCGTTAGATATTCGCATTTATTTTTCACAGTATCAGTCAATACGCATACTTCATCCTTGCCGCTACCTAAACCGCCTATACCGGTTTGTGACGTACGTTCACTCACCTGCGACGTCGTTTCGTAAGCACGAGATAACGCGTCAGCAATGTACAAGTGTTTTCCCGGTCTGTAAACTAACGTAAATGTATAGCGCTGTAATCTCAATAACATCCTCTGTAATCGGGACGGAGCATCTACAATTGGTTTTTAATAATGCTGATTAAAGGTTTATGGTCCGTTTCTATTGTTACATCTGAACGTCCAAAAATGTATGCATAAAATCGCTCACAGGCAAAGACGGAAGCATACAATTCTTTTTCTATCTGTGCGTATCTTTGTTCTGTGATAGTTAAAGCTTTAGAAGCATAACATACAGGAAGCCCATTTTGCATTAAGCACGCACCTAATCCTGTGGAACTGGCATCCACGGATATGACTATTGGCTTTTCTAAACTATAATATTGAAGAACGGGCTGTTTCGTTAAGCACGTTTTTAAATAAGTCAAGCACTGCTCATGTCGGTCGTCCCAATGCCATTCTATTTCTTTTTTAAGTAATTCTCTTAGTGGCAATGTTTTATCTGAAAGATTCGGAACAAACGAGCCTACGTAGGTAATCAATCCTAAAAATCGTTCTACATCTTTCCTATTCTTTGGTACTTGCATGTTTTTTATTGCTGACAAGTGAGAATCATCTGGGCTCAATCCATCTTTTGTAATTCGATGACCTAAATATTTTATGTCCTGTAAACCAAATTTACATTTATTTATATTTAGTTTTAAATTGATTTTTCTACATCTTTCTAGTACTTTCTTCAAAGTCTCATCATGTTTGGTTTGATCTGAGGCATATATTAATAAATCGTCGATATACATACATACACCTTCTATATCATCAAAGTGTTCATATATTTTCTTATGAAATACCTCTGAAGCCGAACATATGCCATACGGCATTCGCAAAAATTTAAATCTACCAAAAGGTGTATTAAACGTACAAAATTTGCTACTTTCTCCTAATTTCACGTTCCAAAACCCTGAAGAAGCATCTAATGTACTGAAATACCTGGCCCCAGCTAATTTTGACACAATTTCATCTATCGTTGGTAGCTTGAAATGCTCTCTCCTGATAGCCTGATTTAATTCTTTCGGATCCAAGCAAATCCTTAAATCACCATTCGATTTTTTAACAACAGTTATACTGCTTACCCAATCAGATGGACCCTCTACTTTTGCAATAATACCTTGTGACTCCATTTCCAATAACTTTTTTTTTACATCCTCGCTGATCGCAAATGGCAATTTACGAGGAGCATGCACTACGGGGACTGCGTCGTCCCTTAGTTGTATATTATATTCTCCCGGTAGACAACCTATACCTTCAAAAACATCTTTGTAATCTTTATTTATCTTGGATTTGATATCAGACCTCTGCACAGACATAACCCTTTTAATTAAATTCATTTCTGCACAAGCGTAACGTCCCAATATGGGAGTGCTATTGACATCAGCAATTTTAAACTCCAATAAATACAATTTATTCTTATAATATACTTTTAAATGTGTTTTTCCTAAGACAGTAATTAAATCACCTGAATAACCGCTCAATTTAGTATTAGTTTGCAATAATTGATCCACGGATATTGCTAATCTGGACAAGAAACGCATGGGTAGCACATTAACATCTGCACCCGTATCTAACTTGAAGTTTATGCTATGTTCATTAATTTTCAAATCTATAGTCCAATCACTCAAGTCTTTATTTAATGCAAATATTACCTTTTCGTCCGATGCCTCCACAAGGTACACACCACACACTTTTGCGAAGTAGTTCATTTTAGAGCAGCGTAGGCACCTCTTACCATACGCCGGACAAGCATTCCTTCCGTGCATACTACCACATCTGCCACACTGATTCGTCGTGCGGGGTCTGTTTGTCGACTGCTGCATCGGACGAGCGGCGTCTGCGGCGCCCCCGCGCCCGCCGCGCCACGCTGCGCCTCCTCGCTCGTGTCCACCACGTGATCGCATTGCTCCTTTCATAAAACTGCCGTCACTGGTTCTTGTAGACGATGACAATCGTAATTTATTATTATGATGCCGCAATGTCCATATCTCATTTTTTTCTTCTTGTAAATTACTGTCCTGTTTAATGCTGTGAACTGCTTCATTCTCCTTCTTTATGTTTTCTGAATACATTCTTGATACTACCGCTGCTCGACATATCTCCAACGCTTTATTCAATGTTAAGTCCCCTTCTCGTAATAATCGTTCTCTAATTGCTGGGCTCGTGACTCCACACACAAGTCGATCTTTTATGAGATCATCATTCAAATTTCCAAACTCACAAGTCTTAGACAATTTCCTCAAGTCAAACACATATTGATCTATTGACTCATTTTGCTGCTGATCTCGTGTAAAGAACTTGTGCCGTTCCACCGTTAAATTTTTCTTCGTTTTAAAATGTTCATCTAACTTCTTACACACACCGTCTAAAGTTGTTTCTTTGCTTTGTTCTAATATTTCGCGGCATTGCTCGCCTATTATATGCAGAAAAATATTAAATTGTATCACTGGTGTTTTTGTCGATAATTCACACGCGTTAAAATATATCGTAAAGCCCTTCTTCCATCTTTCCCAACTATCACTCAGCTTGCCTGATGCCACATCAATCGAGTTCTCATCAAATTGGAAAGGTGACGGCGGTGCTAACACTGTTTCCATTGTTGCAATTTATTTATTTGTACTGCTTGTCTTTTTTTTTTTTTTTTTTTTTTTTTCACTCACTACTAACTGAATTCTATTGTGCTTTATTAATTACCGGCTGCGCCATGTTAGGTTTCGAGGAACGTGAATCAAACAACAAGCTCCAGTAATGACTGCCATATTTAATCGTTCGTCTTTATACCACCACCCTACAGTATCAATGTACCCACTTATCAATATCATCACACAGTTGTTTGACGTTGGTAGCGGACCGACTAAGTCAATGTGCAGATGACTTAAGCGGTCTACTGGCATAAAACTGGATACTGGTGCCTTGGTGTGGCGATGAACTTTCACTCGCTGGCATTGGTTGCAAGCCCTTGCCCAGTCTGTGACGTCTTTCTTAATAGTCAACCAGAAGTAACGTGTGGTAGTTAATCTTCTCGTCGCTCTTACGCCGGGATGATTGAGGTCGTGTAAAACTTGATAAGCTTGCTTTCTGTATTGTGGCGGTAAGTACGGTCGGGGACAGTTTGTTGACATCTCGCATGTGACTTGGGTAGTTGAACCGGGCAGTGCTATTCGCTTGAATTTAAACCTGTCGCTTTTCATGAGTTGCTTGAGCTCTTCATCTCGATTTTGAGACTTTGCTAACTCGTCGTAATTTATCGGTGTTGGACATGAGATTGTGTCTACTCGTGACATAGCGTCGGCGACACAGTTATCCTTGCCCGATACGTGTTTGATATCGGTGACAAACTGGCTAATATATTCTAAATACCTTGTGCGCCTCGGAGTTTCATCTTTGTAGTTCGCTCGTAGTGCAGTGGTTAGGGGTTTGTGGTCCGTCAATATGGTGACGTCACGGCCTTCTATCATCCGGCGAAAGTGACATACTGCCATGTATATAGCCGTAAGCTCCCTGTCATACGTGCTGTATTTCCTTTGAGCGTCGTCGAACTTCTTGGAAAAAAATCCGAGTGGTCTCCAACGGCTTTGAATTTTTTGTTGTAGTACCGCCCCTGCACAGGTGTCGGATGCGTCGGTCATGAGCACGAAAGGTAGTGTTGACGATGGGTATGACAACAATACGGCGCTGGTAATGTCGTGTTTGCACTTTTCAAACGCCTGAATCGCTGACTCGCTCCAACAAATTTTCGTCTTGTCGTTTTTCTTCGAATCCTTCAGGTAAGCGTTGAGCTCTTTCTGGTATGCGGCGGCATGTGGGATATTCTCACGATAGAAGTTTATCATTCCCAGGAATCGACGTAGTTGTTGGACTGTTTCTGGGCGAGGGTATGATTTTATTGCTTCGATCTTCTCGTCAGTTGGCTTAATTCCTTCGGTTGTTATAGTGTAGCCCAAAAAGTTGAGTGTTTGTTGGCCAAATGTACACTTAGCTACATTTAGTTGTAGCCCATGGTCGTTAAGCCTTCTGAATACTTCTTCCAGTTCTCTTCTGTGCTGTTCTTTTGTTTCAGAAGCCAATAAAATGTCGTCGACAAATGGGAAGACAGGGAGTCCCCGTAGGACATTGTCTATATGTCGTTGGAACGTTTGCCCAGCGTTGCGCAACCCGAAGCACATCCTCGGGAATTCAAATAACCCGAATGGTGTGATAACGGCAGTCTTCTGTATATCCTCTTCGCGAGTTCTCACTTGATAATAGGCCTTTTTCATTTCGATAATGGAAAAGTATTTCTTCCCCAGCAAGTTGTAGGTAAAATCATGCAGTCTTGGAACGGGGTAACGGTCTGGCACGGTGGCTGTATTGAGTCGTCGATAATCTCCACAAACTCTGTATTTACCGTCCTTCTTTAGGACAAGGTGTATTGGACTTGCCCAAGGACTCTTCGACGGCCGACAAATACCTTGCTCAATCATAACGTCAAATTCTGCCTTGGCTGCCTTGTACTTGTGCGGTGGCAGAGGGCGTGATTTCGCATACAATGGCGGGCCGGTAGTCTGTATGTGGTGTTCCACTTCACTGTGACAAAGCTTCAAATTCGGTCGGGTGATGTCTGGGTACTTTGCGAGCAGATCATGGTATGGCTGCTGGTCGTCAACGGTGTTGATGCTGGAGTCTGAAGATGAAGTAACGCAACCGACAACAGATAGGCCTGTTTTTTTGTCTATTAACCTCCGTCCGTGTATATCTACCGTGAGTTGGTGCTTATGTAGGAAATCAGCTCCCAATATCGGTCTGGTCACTTCGGCGACGACGAAATTGCACATAAACGGTCGACGTAGTCCGATATTTAAAGTCATAGTGCGTTCCCCATAGGAGGGTATTCGTGAGCCGTTTGCGGCGTAGAGATATTCGGTCGGCGTCGTTTTTTCTCTGCGTACCCTCTTGACAGGTAAAACTGAGACGTTCGCGCCGGTATCGATGAGGAAATGCAGACCAGTTTCCAGCTCTTTAATAAACAGACGGTGTCGGATTATGTCGTTGACTTCGGCTCCCGTCGTAGCCAAAGTCGGGACTAGTTTTCCTGGCTCGTATTCATCTTGCTCGCATAGTTGCAGGGCCTTCGACAGCGAAACGCCTCCTTGCCGAACTTGCGATGGAAATAGCAAATCGATGTGTCCCGATTCGCTGACTTGGAACGAGATCTTGAACGGTACCTGTCTCGCTGCGGTCCACGGTGGTAGTTACGCGATCTGTCCGTTTTTAACGCTGCGACCTCCTTCGTTAGTGCCTCAATCATGTTTAAAATTCGATCGTTAGGCGATGGTGTCGACGGTTGTGATGCGGTGCTAGCATGACTGCAGGAACACACGGAATTGGCCTGCTTTCATCTGTTCACTCATCTTGTCGGCCATCGCCGCTAGCGAGTCTAATTTTGTTGCTTCGCTGACCGCCAATACAGCTCTCGTCGAGGAGGGTAGGTGGCTCATCCACAACATTCGGAGAGTTTCATCTGGCATCTTCTCACGAGCCAGATCACGCATACGCCGCAGCAGCTGGGAAGGACGCTGGTCACCTAGTTCCACTTCGTTGAGCAATTTTTGCAGTTGCTTATTTTCTGATTCCTCGTAGACGGATAATAAACGGGTCTTTAGCGCTTCGAATCTACCCGTCCTTGCCGAAGATAATATAATGTCGCTAATTTGTTCCACATCCACCTTGTCGAGTTGGGCCACAGCAAGTCCAAACTTCGCTTCTTCGCTGAGCTTTTGGTTCGACACCATGGTTTCGAATTGCGCGAACCATAATCTGGGCTTGTCCCGCCAGAATGGAGGTATCCGAGACTTGACGGAGATCATTTCTATGTCTTCTTCAGACAGTGTGGTTCGCGGCACCTGACTTGCGTCGTCCATAGCTTGTTAGATCACGTCGGGGTTACCAATTTAGAGGTCACTCGTAAATAAAAGATAATGCGTATACCATTAAATGGAATGAATTTTATTCATTTGAAACATCGCCTTATATTGCCGAAGGGTAGCCTAAAATGTGGTGGTGGTACCGAGGAATATACCCTTGGGGCGGTAGACCAATAGGCGATCAGGTTGGCCGCGCGTCTGATGAGGATGACGTAGGAACCCCGCGCGCGCGCACGGCACGACGCGTAAATACGGATGGAACGGGCTCCGACAGCCAATGCCCGATGGTCTCCGGCGCAGGGATGTTGTAGCCACTCGATACGATACGCCAGCGCAGGCGCAGGCGGCAGAGGTGTCGCATTCGTTTGGAGATGTGGTACGGTGCGCGCTCCGCGCGCCCTGGCGGACGCTTAGTGCAATTAGTGCTGTGACGGCGGCCGGACGTATGATGCGCTCCTGTGTTTGTGTAGGTCACTACACTAGAATTGGATAGGTTAGCAAGAACTGTGTTTAAACGGTGGCCAATCTTGCTAGAATTGGATGGGTTAGCAAGTATTGGATTAGTTAAGCTATTCATGCCCGAATTGGATGGGATGGTATGAATTTTATTGTAACACTATATGATGTAAACTAGCAGTTCTTGCTATAATTAAATGTGTTAGCAAAAACTGTGTTTAAGAAGTGGCTAATCTTTCTAGAATTGGATGGGTTAGCAAGTATTGGATTAAATTTTGCGTGAATTGGATGAGTGTGGGCAGTTGTTTTACCCGTAAATCTATGCTGCGTGGAGGGTCTCTAATCTTGATAAAAAATTGTTTAAAATCCAAGCAACGGAATGACATAGTTGGTTTATCAGTTGAACATTGCATCGAACTGTCCTGTGTTGAGCTAGATAAGCATGTTGTAGTGTGCGTGTACAGACCCCCTAATTATCAGACCTTTTCTTTATTTGAGTCAATAATGGAAGATGTCCTAGCGAAACTTGCATCCAGTAACAAAGCCGCAATTATTTGTGGTGATTTTAATATTAATATTCTTGAAAATAATTCAAATAGCTGTAGATTACTAAGCCTTTTTAAATCGTTCAATTTATTTAATGTTTTTACCGAACCGACTAGAGTAACTCCAACTTCTGCTACTTGTATTGATAATGTCTTCTGCGATTTTGATTATTTAGAAAAAGCCATCGTAAATTTTCTGCCGTCAGATCATAGTGGACAAACGGTAACTTTTAGGTTTAAAACACCTTTACAAAAATTGCAAATTCAATTTAGACCAATAACTACTGGCAAATTAAATAGTTTCAATAGTGCCCTAAATAATAAGTTAAATGTTCTGGGCCATAATATGGACGATGCAAATAAATTTTATGAGGATTTCTTTTCATTAGTCCACACTGAATTCAATAAAACTTTTGAAAAGAAAACAAAAAATATTTGCACTAAATTTATATTTAGTGACTGGGCAACCAGAGGTATTAGGATTAGTAGAGAAAGACTGTTCGAGTTGTATGGCCTTAAGCCTTACATTAACACTGAAACTTTCAATAAGTATGTTGCTACATATTCCAAAACTTTTAGAAATACCTGCAAAATAGCTAAAGCCCTGTACATTAGCAACAAGATCAAAACAGCGGAAGATAAAATAAAAACTGTTTGGAAAGTTATAAATAACGAAACTAGTAGGAAAAAAATACGAAGCATTGAATACACATTGGAGACTTCACGTGGTGCTATAAGCTCTAACTAAGAAGTAGCTCAAGAATTTGTAAATTATTTTACTAATATACCATCTAAAACTACGGAGGCTTTAAATTCCTCACCCAAAGTCTCAATTGATTTATTAAGAGCAAACATTCCAGGCTGCCCGGTTGAATTTCAATTTAAACATATAAACCCTATGATAGTTATAAAAGCTTTTCGGCAAATAAAAATCAAGTTGACCGAAGATCTTTGGGGAATGTCCATCAAAGTTTGTACATCCATAATCGAGACCATAGCACCATACTTAGCTTTAATATTTAATTTGTGTGTAGATCAAGGAGTCTTCCCGGATTTAATGAAATACAGTAAGGTTATACCACTTTTTAAATCTGGGGATAGCAAAGACACCAACAATTATAGACCAGTATCCGTGTTGCCGGTATTCAGCAAGGTGTTCGAAAAGGTAATGCTCAATCAAATGCTTAATCATTTTAACATCAACAAAATCTTACACGAACAGCAATATGGTTTCACCAAAGGTCGTTGCACGACTGATGCTGGTGTCACTTTACTAAAACACATATTTACAGCGTGGGAGGAGGCCCAAGATGCCATAGGAATTTTCTGTGACCTCTCCAAGGCATTTGATTGCGCTAATCACGAAACCTTGCTCCTAAAACTGGAGCATTACGGACTAGGTAAACCTGCGCTAAGTTTAGTTAGATCTTATTTACAAGATAGACGGCAAAAAGTTCAAATTAATGGTGTCAATTCACTTGGATTAAAAGTAAAATTGGGTGTTCCACAAGGCTCGATATTAGGTCCTTTCCTCTTTTTAGTATATATTAATGATCTACCCCATTTATTAAAACAACAACCACAAATGGTGTTATTTGCTGATGATACTTCTTTAATTTTTAAGATAAGTAGACGTTCATCAAATCTTGACGACGTAAATAACGCACTGCTGCAGGTACAAAATTGGTTTACTGCTAATAATTTAGTATTAAATGGGAAAAAAACAAAATGCATAAGGTTTGCTTTGCCGAATGTTAAAAGTACTGATTGTGACATAGTATTGAATCAAGAGAAACTAGAATTCGTTGATAAAACGGTTTTCTTGGGGATCACGCTCGACTCGAGGCTGCAATGAGGTCCTCATTTAACATCTCTTGCAGGACGGCTAAGTTCAGCAGCATATGCTGTAAGAAAAATCCGTCAGTTTACTAATGTAGATACCGCGAGGCTGGTCTATTTCAGTTACTTTCATAGTATCATGTCTTACGGTATCTTATTATGGGGACGCGCTGCAGACATCGAGTCTATTTTTATTCTGCAAAAAAGAGCCATTAGAGCAATATATGGCCTCCGCAGGCGCGATTCTTTAAGGGAACTGTTTAAAGATATTAACATCATGACCGTACCTTGTCAATATATATATGAAAACATCATGTACGTAAGGAAAAACTTAAATATTTTCAGTAAAAGAGGTGAAAGACACAACTATGGGACTAGAAATAGGGACCAATTGGTTCAACCGGGTTTCAGGCTGGCTAAAGTAGATTCATCCTTCATGGGGTACTGTTTAAAATGTTATAATAAAATACCTCCCCACATTCTCCAACTGAATGAAACGAAGTTCAAAACCTGTATCAAACGCACACTATGCAGCCAAGCATATTATAAGTTGGAGGATTACATCTCTGACAAAAATGCTTGGCTCAACGCTGGTTCTGCTCCACAAGGGCGCCTTAACAATTGATTAGCATTCGGAAATATTGTTGGAGCTGCTGAAGATTGTAAGAACTATCTTTGCACTGTATAAATTCAATCTTTTAGTATTGTATAATTGCAAAGCACACGTGTGAGCACTATGTAGTACCTACTATAAAGCTACCATATACTGGGCACGTCTGTCATTGACTTGAATGTGCCCTGGCGGCTGAGAGTATGTCACGCTCACTCCAATGTCTCGCTGGTGGTGGCGTGTGTGTTGGATCATTAAGTTCCCTTCAAAATGGTTGAGCTGAATGGTGCTGATCCATACGTCATGTTCGTGAACGGGCGCCGTCAGTGGGGACTGGTCATCTCTTGGCTGCCACGGCTTTTTTTAATTTTTCTTTTCCGATTTTTATGTTTTTTATTACGGGTCTTTCTACATCGTTCTCACATGTTTAATTTCAACAAGACTGATGTAAAAAAAAAAATCTGTAACCATATTATTTAAAAGAGTGTCCATGGAGTTTCTTGCCCGTTCTTCTCCATAGGTACCTACTTCGCTTTGGAATGGGCAACTAGCTTCATATTTCTGACTGACCGACCCCTTGACAATTCAAAAGTGCCTGTAATGGGTTTATTTGAAATAAATGATTTGAGTTTGAGTTTGAGTTTTTAGGTAAATAAAATACTATTTCCGAAATTGATCTGTACGAATTGCAAGGGTTACTGAAGTATGAGTTAGTTTACTGAAATACGATCTGTTGTTTCTGTGTCATGGATGCTCTCTCTTGCCGAGTGTAAGGTTAATGAGTGTATGCGTTGTCCGGTCCGTGTATGGGGTCATACACGAGGTCCGATTGGACGAGTTTAATATTTTTAATAGCAATTGATTAAACATTTTAAATAGGTAATTAAATATATTATTAAATAAACTGAGTAACGGTAAATATAATCGATTTGAGGAATCGATACTATCAATATAATGAGTCGGCAACACTCGGTGAGCGTGGGGGAGTCTGATCTGGAGGGCCGTACTGTGCAGTGTGCGGACGTGTGCTAGCTTTAGTTTGCTGTGTAACATTGGCTGTGCAATAAAGTTGTTTTAAACACGAGTTTTGTAGCAAAACTCCGGTCACTCTCAACTGTCATTATTTGATAGATGTTCGTAATGGCTATAAAACTACCTTCAGCCCGCGACTTGGTCCGCATGACATTTCTTGTTTCCGCGACCCCACCGCGTTCTTTCTTACGGTTTTTTCTTTTTTGCTCGACTTGGAGTCCTAGCGTGATGACAAATAGTCTATAGCCTTTCTCAGGAATTGGGCTGACAAATGCAAAATAATTTTTCAAATCCGACTGGTTCCAGAGATAAGCGCGTTCAAACAAACAAGCAAACTCTTCAGCTTTATTAGTAGTAGTAAAGATGGAGACATCAAAACACAAAATCACGCCTGCAATTCTCGAAGGGTGAGGCAGAGGTGTAACTCCAGTACGCCAGTTATATTTAAGTCCCATGTCAAAGGAGGCCACCTATAACCGAATGACTTTTATTACCGTCTTGAAAATATAGGTAAGCTTCTTAGAAGCTTAAGGCATAGTTTATTTTAATATTTTTCAATAACAAACAAATAAATAGATCTAGCAATAAGTTAAACCATACAGTTTGTTCAATTAATTTACTTGACCGTATATTGCTGTGTTTCCAACAAAATTCTCAAAACACGTGTCGAGAAATTATCGCATAGTCTGCCCGATGTCATGACTGGACGGTTTTTACGAGCAGTTTCGTTATTTCAACTATATATAAACACGCTCATAGATAAAACTTCGGGCCAGCGTCGAACCCACTATTTGACCTAATTGCCAATTAACACCAGGCAGGCAGTCCATCTATTCTTTTTTAGGACCATTAGTTCCTTTACAGTCTTCCCGTTTCACGCTAATCGATGCAGGTTTAACAATTTAACTCGTTTTAAACTTAACTAAATGGAAATGTGGATACTGTTTTATGAAGTGAATAGCTAATGAATTAGTATTTTGAGAAATCCTCGCTTATCTTTTTTAAGAAAATAATGTAAACCTTCAATACAATCTTTCTTTTGCATACACTTTCTATTTAAATCCAAAGCACCCAGAAGAAGTTAATTTCCGTATCGTACGTGTTTTTTTTTTTAAGTTTTATTTATTTGTATTAAAGTTTGAGATATTTATTATTTAAATGTATTTATTTTAATTGTGTAAAGTAACATTTTTGATATTATTGTCACACACGACGAATAACCAAATTTATTAAATAATTTTAATTTTATCTATCATTTTTATCTTAATGATAAAAATATGCAGGTAAAACCAAAAATGGTCCATGTGGCCTGTAAGTAATTATTGCACTTACGTAAGTCATATTAAGGAATTTATTGTAAATGTTTTGTGTAAACAATTGTTGGCTAACATTAATAAATAAATTTAAAACAAAACGGTCAAAGGCCAATTACATTATTTATTTTATTATTTTTTACCAAAAGCTTGTGATGGCCCACTGCAGGGCAAATGCATCTCTACTCTCTTTCTTCCACTTCTCTATGTTTAAAGCTGAGAAGGACCCGATCTTGTTGAAGTTCATTAGTTACTGCCTCTTTGGTCTAGTGTCGCAAGCACTTCTGCTGAACATGAGGTCCTGAGTTCTCCAACAGGGTTTTTCCAACAGGAATTTTTCAGTAACGGCTCGGAGTCTGCCCGGAGTTAGTCCGGAGTCTGGTCTCCTTGAGACACTTCTAGGATTACAGATGCTGTGATATTTTATGTTTGAACACGTACTATGATATACTTCTAGGCCTACGTAGAACAACGCAAAACATCGTGAGGAAACCAGCATGTCCTAAAACAAAAATTCGAAAATTAAGGCCGATTACCTGTCAAAATCAAAATCAAAAGTCATTTATTCAAATTAGGCTGAGAATCAGCACTTTTCGAAAAATTACATAAGACAGTCCCCCAAAAAGCCCGCCCTTCACCACTTCCTAGTGCTTTAGCTGGGAAGAAGAAGTGGCGCAACAAACTCCCCAGCAGCACAGCTGTCTGTTCAGTTAGAAGAACTTGATTCTAAACAATTGCAAGTAATTACCGAAACGCCAATGACAAAAAAAAAGAAAAAAATTGCATGTAAATAACACAAATACATAAATAAAGCCTTCAGGCCTAAAGTGCATGGCAGCTTACATATGCAATACTGAAATTATTATACAACAAATAAAATAAATAAATGATAAACTAGGACCATCAAAGTAAAATAAATCAACAGAACAATTACTGTAACAATGATAAAACCAAAGACAGCAAGACGACCAGTCACCACAAGCAGCACCCGTTCACGAGCATAACGCAAAGGTCAGCCATTACCCCCCTCGCCATATTTGAGGGAAGGAGGAAACCCGACCCCCGACGCTACCGCAAGCAGTGACATCTAAGGGAGCATGACGAACCTGCTGTTGGTTGCTCAGGCAAGAATAATATTATCAATTGTCGAGGTCGCTAGCTAACCATATATTGCAATACAGCTCATTAAAAACATTGTAATGAGTAGATCATGTCAATAATAAATGAAGACAACAAAATAATTGACTTATACCGTCAAATAAAAAATTAAAAAATTATATGAACCCATATACCCTGTCAGTTAGTAAGCTGATTCTGGAGAAAGAACACGAACATTGTCTTGAGTTAATCACAGCGACCAACAGTTCTTATCGTTTAAGTAGTCGTTAATGGAATAATATGCCTTTGAACAAAGGTTGGATTTTACTTGGGCCTTAAACGCATTAAAAGGTAAATCTAGTAAAGAAGAGGGCAACTTGTTATAAAAGGTTATACCAAGCCCAACAAATGAGTTATGGACCTTATGAAGCCGGTGAAAGGGAGCACGTAGTTTGTTCTTATTTCTGGTGTTAACATTGTGAAAATCACTGTTTTTAGTGTATAAGTGTATATTTTGCCTAATATATAAGATGTTGGCGAAGATGAATTGAGATGCCACTGTGAGAATACCAATATCTTTAAAAAAATCTCTAAGAGAAACTCTGGCTCCTAGCTGATAAATTGCTCGGACAGCTCGTTTTTGAAGGACGAATATATTTTGAATATCAGCGGCTTTGCCCCACAGCAGAATACCGTAGGACATAACGCTGTGGAAATAACTAAAATAGACTAAGCGAGCTGTATCAACGTCAGTGTATTGTCTTACTTTCCTGACGGCGTAGGCGGCTGAACTGAGCCTCCCCGCTAAGCTTGAGATATGTGGGCCCCACTGAAGTTTGGCATCTACCGTTATGCCCAGAAAAACCGTCGAGTCCACAGTTTCAAGCAGCTCTTTATCTAAGACGATGTTGGGTCCTAGATTTCTAACATTCGGTAAGGCGAACTTCACACATTTCGTTTTCTTGGCATTGAGAACTAGATTATTTGACGTAAACCAATCCGTAACCATTGAGAGTGCACGGTTTACGTCGTCAAAATCTTGTCTATTCCTGTCTACTTTAAAAATAAGAGAGGTATCATCTGCAAACAGTACAATGTGACAGATATCGTTTAAATAGAATGGTAAGTCATTGATATACACTAAAAACAAGAATGGACCAAGTATTGAGCCTTGAGGTACACCTAACTGAACTGGTAGCTCGGAAGATTTCACACCATCGACATCTACACATTGGAACCTATTATGTAAATAAGAATTTATTACGTTGAGAGCTTCGTTTTGGACACCGTAATGACGTAGTTTACGCAAAAGCGTGTCATGGCGCACGCAATCAAAGGCTTTAGAGAGATCACAGAAAACTCCAATAGCATTTTGCGATTTCTCCCATGCATTAAATATGTGTTTCAGCAGAGCAACACCCGCATCTGTAGTCGAACGTCCTTTTGAAAAGCCATATTGTTCATTATGAAGTAGGCTATTTAGGTTAAAATGTCTTAGCAACTGATTAAGTATTAACTTTTCAAATATTTTGCTAAATGCTGGTAAGATAGAAATAGGCCTAAAATTGCTAATGATATTTTTATTACCAGATTTAAATAATGGTATGACTTTACTACTCTTCATGAGGTCAGGAAAAGTTCCTAGATCAACACATTTATTAAAAGTAATAGCTAGATAGGGGGCTACAATGTCTATTATATTACTTAAAAGTTTAATGGAGATGCCCCAGTAATCACCAGTGTTTTTAGACTTAAGAGTGTTAAAGACGTTAATTACATCACTAGGCGTTACATGTTCGAAGCTAAATAAGCGAGTACATTTTTGCACACTACTATTCAAAAGGTTCTCAGCTTTAGACGGGGACGAATTTAAGGAGCAAGTCGTAGTTATAGGTATGTTGGCAAAAAACTCATTCAATGCCTCAGCTACGTCAGCTGCCTTACTAAATAATTTGTTATCGACCATAATCTCAAGTTGATTTTCTTGTTTAACCGACTTACCCGTGTCATTGTTAATAATTTTCCAAGTGGTTTTTACTTTATTATTGGAACTTTTAATTGAATCACTTAAGAATTTTGATTTCGCAATAGCACAAATCTTTTTAAATAGTTTTGAATATTTTTTTACATACTCTAGGAAAGGAGTATCAAACCTGTATTTTTTCAAACCATATAATTCGTATAGTCTCGCTCTACTTTTATAAATACCTGGAGTAGCCCATTGGTTGAAACCAACGGAAGTGCCATTAATGTTAATGGTTTTGGTCTTGAAAATAGACTGGTATTCTTTTTGCACAACATCAAAAAGGGCTCCGTAAATTTCGTTAGGATTCTCGTGTTCTACTAACGATGGTGTAATTCTATGAGCTATATTATCTTTAAACTTTTCACAACGACTAGCTGTATAAGGCCTGCATTCAAGTTTATACGGTTTTTTATGTAATGTCATGGGGAAGCTAGCTAATAAACCACAGTGGTCGGACGTTAAGTCACTTAACACTAATTTATTTTTGGCATCACAATTACTAAATATATTATCAAGACAAGTTGACGAAGATGCCGTGATCCTAGTTGGTTCAAAAAACAAGTTAATCAAATTATAAGACCTAAACAGATTGAGAAGTCTAATACTTAATGGAGTAACCTCTAAAATATTAATATTAAAATCTCCACATAAAATTATACTCTTATTACTTGATTTTAACCTATTCAGAGAATCCTCCATTACCGATTCAAAACTAATAAAATCACCAGAAGGGGTTCGATAAACGCAGATTACAACGAATTGCTCTAGTTCAACACAAGACAACTCAATAGTGCGCTCGATGGAAAGATTAACTAAATCTAAACGTTGTTTACATTTCAACTTGTTTGAAACAAGAACTAAAGAACCACCGCGAATAGCACTTTTTCTCACAAACGCACTTTGTACGGTAAAATTATCATCATCGATAAACACTACTTCATGTTCCTTCAACCAGTGTTCAGTCAAACATAACACGTGAACATCATAGTTCTCCATAAATAAACTTAACTCTAACTCTTTGCCGGACAGACCCTGCATATTTTGATGTACAACATTCAACATATGCGGCTCACCCGTTGTCGCACCTAATAGTTTAAACTACAAGGCGTATCAAAAGTAGTATTAGTACCACTACTAACTGTAATCGATTGTACACTACATGTACCCTTGTCACTGTGTAAATTGTATGCTAAAAGATTAGCAATTTGTCTCCTACATCTAGGTGGCAAATACATTGTATAATTTGTCAGTTTGTAATCAGTAATAAATTGATTACAATCAAAATATAAAATAATGTCACTATAACGGCAAGTCCTATTATAAATTAACATATTTAAATGATAAATGTAACTATTTTGCTCATCAGACAAATACTGAGAATAAGGCAAAGCACAGAAAATAAATTTACAATTATTAGTCTCATTGAGATGTAACATCAAATGGACACATTCAGTAATGTCCTTTTTTCTTACAGTCACCTAGAGGATGCCTAGGTCCCAGCATTGGGAACATTATAGGCTGATAATGTTTATGCTAAGTAGAACTCCAAAACGCACTACAGTTGATACAGTATCGCTGCCACCACAAAATTGTCGTTCTTCATTAGAAATATCTCGTCTGATCCAGACCATTCTGCTCCTATTCAATCAAATGTTGCATCTGACCGACTTAAGACATTAAATAGACTATATTACACTGGTCCACTGAACTCGAATTAATGTTATCAGTTAGTTAAACAAGTTGGATATCTAATACAATTACGCATACTGAACACTTGAGTAAGTTTGCAGAGTAGCAGAACTTAATAGTGCTAAGTCATAAAACAATAACGTATCAGTTTAATCAGTGTAAGGATTCCAACCCACGTGTAGTAAGTTCTGCGGAATGTAAATAATTTTATCATGACTTGGCGGTTGTTTTCTGGTTCTTGTTGATGTGTTAGGATGGGCCAAGAGTCAAACCAGATGCGACCAGATATCAGACTGCCGTCTAAAGTTTCAGTTGTATAAATAAATTAGTGGACTGTACACCCAAATTTATACCAGTTGTCAGTCAGTATTTAGACTCTCAGACCGTCCATCAGTCAAAGTTGTTTAAGGAGGAAACGCCAGGGTATCCCGTGAAATTCAAAATTTAAATACATACATACAAATATACATACGTTTGCAGGTCATTGTTAGATTGTATGTTGACCAAAATATGATTCACGACCGTAACAAGTGTATGATTTCAATAAATCAACAATACAACCCTCTAAGTTCATATTATCGCATTAAATGACTATTTCCTGAACTGGCGAAATATAAGTGTACCTATAGTACACCCACATTTCGCCAACTGGTGAAATATAAGTGTACCTATAGTACACCAACATTTCGCCAACTGGTGAAATATAAGTGTACCTATAGTACACCCACATTTCGCCAACTGGTGAAATATAAGTGTACCTATAGCACACCCACATTTCGCCAGTTATGCTTACTGAAATCGAGCTTCCAAATTCAACATTTAACACATCCATTAAAGTAATGGCATGGCATGTTCCTACAATACCAACAGATAATATCAGCGAACTGTACGAACACTTTATTTTAAAAATAGCTTTCCTTACATATAAATTACATACATTGGAATCGACACAGAAGCAAAGATATATCGCCATATGCTTTCACAATATTCTCGATTCACAGTTTTCAATTTATGTTGAGTTCCTTTGTGAAAAGGATCGCGTTGGCAGTAGAAGTTTCAATTTTACACTGTATGTGTCAGGTAGAACCTCCTCGCATTTCACTTTATACGTGGATACACAAGAAATATTGGTTTCCTGTATTCATTCGTACCTTTCAACTGGCTCTGTTTTATTAGTTCTTTTTTTTCTGGTTGCTTGGACTGTTAATAAGGCGACTAGATGGTTATATACTATGAATGGACTGTTTCTCTTTTCTCGTTTGTAAGATGTGCAGTTGATATTTTACTTTATAAATTAGTTCTTGTAGAGCTTCTTTAAGCTGGACGAAATATAATTGAGAATTGGATAAGATAGGACAGGGAGATGGGCCCCTGGTAAGCGTTTACAGAAAGAAGCCCTACTAATTGGATCCTCTATAGTGCCGCAAAGCAGACTGACATATACCACTGCATGTGAGTCGTAAAAAAAAAAAAATACATTAGACTGTTCTAAGTAAACGTTTCGAATGAAAAGGTAACAATAGAAAACCACCCTAATTTACCAACTACTTCCCCCCTCGTAGTACCGTAGTAGGGAGCAATATCAACAACGTAAAAATAACGAAAAGTAAAGTGTCACTGGCTAATCGCAGCGTAACATCGGTAGTGTTTCAAAATGCAACTGGCACTGGTTTAACCTGCTTTTTAAACTATAAACCATAGTGAAATCCACGGAATTTTAAATGCTGGATCGGATTGCCCGGAACTTATTTGCCTTACCCAAATAGCGTTTTCTAATTTTATAGTTAATAAAAAAACTAAGTGCAGATTCTCTGACACCGAACTATAAAAGTTAGGAATTTTAGTTCGGTAGCCAAAAGGCTATGAGAACCTCAGAGCACTCAAGATTCATAGATAATTTTGACACAACTAAATTCAAATTTGACGTTCGCAACTCTTTCGTGACTGTTTCTTTTTTTTTCTTTTGACTTCACCACGTGGTATACATGTTTGCCCTATCCTGTGAATTATTTTATAGTCGGAAGTGCGTAGAGGGGGCAGCCACGATGTGTTTTGCGTGATTTTTTTACTTTTATGGATAATATTAAAACATATTACCCAACATATTGAGTTTTAGGGGTATATGCGTTTTATAAAAGGGGTCGAAGTTTATATTATTTTTGCGAAAGGACACACCATTTTCAGAGGAAAAGAAAAAAAGATACAGTATTATTTTTGCACCTGAAGTCGAGGTTTCGGTGTGAATTTTAGTCCACGACAACTAATTTTATTAAATTCGTCGCGATTAAAAATAACCAGATTCATATTAGATTACGTTAGACAGTCAAAGTTTTAGGTCAAATTCAGAATAGCCAAATTGCCATTTCCACTAAATTAATAACTCAATGCCATCTTAGTGCTGTCAAACTAAAAGGTAGTTCATCTGTGTCATTTTAGTTAATTTCGATCGTCGTTTGACAGGATTAAACCAAGTTTTTGTGATTTATTGTCTAGTTTAGAGGCATTTGTGTGAATCGGCACCAATGTATTAATAAACACCAATTAACGTATAAAAACAACATAGCACAACTAAAACACAACTGTTAAAAATAACTGGCGAAATGTAGGTGTCCTATTGGTACACCTCTACCTAAACCTTCTGGGATTATAGGCGTGATGTAATGTTACGTGTATGTGTGAACGTAAAAAATGTGTTTATCTAATGTTTTTAATATCAGATTGAAAAGAGCACAAACGGTTTTAGTCTGCATCTGTGTTAAATATTATAAAGTTGGATATTGATTTAGATTATCGAATGCAGTCCAAGTGTCTCGGTTTCTTCAAGAGTAGGTAAGGGCTTTAGCCATGCAGTTAGGGTTTTTATTATGGTTTGAACAAGGATGACAGTTTAATTATAAGGTTGACTGTGACATAAAAAAAAACTGGTTTTTAACTTTGTATTGTATAACGGGCTGGTGTCCGCAATTCCACGTCCGACCGCGCATTTTGAGTACATTTCTGTTTAATAATACACTGTCCATTTATTGTTAATTAAGAAGAGACAATTTGGGTTAAACCCTCTGTTTTTTTTTAAATTTAATTTGTGCCAATTATTTGAGTACTGGTTGCTGATGAATGATTCATGTGCAAATAAAACTGTTTATGATCATAATTTGAATTATTTGTGGTCGGGCTCGGGGTGACCATACGCAAAATGTTTAGGTAATTTCTAAATTATTGATATCTTTTGAAATACTGAATGTGCAGGATGTTGAAGTAGACCAATATTTTGTAGAAATTACTACTTTATATCTATGCTATGGTTATTCGATTTGATCGAATGCTTTAAGAGCTACGCACGAGAACATACTAGAGACTGTCAGGTTTGAGGAGACATAACACAGTATATAACTGTGTTGAAATTAAACAGTGCTTTCAATTTATTTTTATTCTCCAAATTAGAATGCATTTACTACTAAAAATCTGTTTTAATTGGCTGATTACTTTCCGAAATATAGCGCGTTGAAATGTATGACAAATCAAAGCATTTTGTAGCTATCTTAAATTCAGCCATTTGTTTGTACAGATTACGCATAACTACTAAGTATTAAATCGTGCAAAATCTTCTAAAATATCCTTTGAATTTTTTTCGATCCAGACGTCCAGACGTCTGGATTGAGGAGCCGCCTTAAACGTCCTGTGGCTTTTTATAGGTTTTACTACAAATTCGGCTACTTTACTATTATACATTGGTAGTAAATGCGTTTTAATATGAGACATGGCTCCTCAATTCATACGGACACCTGGGCAGCCGTTTCTTTCCCACCTTGCAAAAACTGGCGAAGCTTTTCACCTACATACGAAAAAAGAATACTAGTCGCACGGACTTAAGTAGTCCAAGCGTGAAGTATGTAAGTAGTCTTAACGCCGTGCATTATTAAACAGTAAAAACTCCTTATTCGCGCTTTCAACATTCGCGGATTAAAAAATGCGACCCAATTCCTATACAGGTAGTCGCGGCTAAAGATTTCTTTATTCGCGGATCTAATCAGTACATACGTAATAATAAAAAGGATTCCAATAGGTATCCAACCCAATATCCTTTGTAAACGCCGCCAAATGGACTAATAAAAAAGTAAAATAGACCTTATTACAACTCAGCCTAAAGTATGTTGTTAAATGATATCGCCGCTGTATTGGTTCGTACTTTGACATAAGCCGCCTTCGCCGCGATCGGTGTTTTTGAGAATGTAAACAAACATAATGAAAGCAACTTTGTCAAAGAATAGAGTATATTTATAAATGCTGCCACAAATTAGACGTTCCGTCCTTTGTTAACAGCCGATTTGCGTGTTTTATTGTTTCTTTCAAAATCAAAATCAAAATATTTTATTTCACATAAACCTACATGGGCACTTATGAAACGTCAGATTCTAGGTGCACGGTTCCAATTGGTTGTTTCCTATGGAGAAGAGCCGGCAAGAAACTCCATGGTTACTCTTTTAAAAATATTTGTATTTTACAATATTTTTTAGTTACAGTGTTAATAGGTATGGGAGGACAGCGTAGGCCTGTCAAAAAGTACCATATGTTATAAATTTACAATCCACAAGGCCTACGACGTTCTCACATTTACAAAATATAGAAATAATCTAATAGATTAAAATCAAAACTAATTAAAAATTGTAGGTATATACTGTCAAATTTCGTCTTTCCATTAGAAATGGCGATTCTTTCCGAAAAACATCGATTTTTGAATCGATTAGAATCGTAAGCTGATGTATCGATTCACAAAAAATCGAGATCTAATAGATCGATTTCAACAAAATCGATTTTTTTTCAAGTTTGCATTTCTACTGTTAATATATAAATATAAATCCATTTTATGAAAAACAAGAAAGATACCAGATACAAGAAATATAATGTAAAATTAGGTTTTTTAGGTTCGGGGAATTCGATAATACCAATTATTTTTATTCCCATATCAAAGTCAGATCAGATCAGGTATGAAAGAAGACATTTATTTTCGAAATGTATTTATAACATGAGATAGTTGCCCAATGCTTCAAATCGAATTTTTCAAAAAACAATAGTCTGTCAAGTATACTGGGATTCAAGCGGTTCTGCTCATCACTTGCCATGTGGCCGGCAATTGAAGAAAGACGCTCACACACAAGGAACAGATGGTCCCACGATACTCATATAAATCATTGAGTAGTGAATGTCGTGATACATACTTTTTTTGTAAATCAAAAATCTAAATCAATGATTTTATTTCACATAAGGAAACGTCAGAAACTAGGTGCACGGTTCCAATTGGTAATTTCCGCTGGAGAAGAGCCGGCAAGAAAATCCACGGCACAGTTCCTGCCAGCACAGTATAGGATCATACTTTAGGTGCAGAACTGCCTGCGATAAACAGAGCTTAAATTCTTCGTTTATGCCCTAATTTTCCAGTGCAAGTGCATTACCTACATGTAGAGCATACAGCCATCTCGCGAGTTTTACCCTTTAACCGGCAACATCGTAATATTACGGATACATTCAACTAATTGTCAATAATTTTATGGTTTTTATCAATTTAAAAAATCGATTGGCAATTTTCAAGGGAAGTGAAATATCGACTCACTGGATCGATTCAAATTGCATATCGATTAAAAAAAAATTGATCCTTCGATAAATCGATCCCAGATCGCCATGCTTACTTTCCATTCGTTACAAAAATTGTGATCGAGTAACACGTCTGCCGCTGTCTTCCTCATTTATAATGTCATCTAAAAAAAAAGACAAACGGGTTTCGACAAGAAATAAATCTGTGTTAACGCCAGTGAAAATTTAAATGCTTGATCGTTTACTTTTAAAAACAGCCGAGCAAGAAACAATTACAAAATTCTTTTAAAGAACAAAGGCGACGAAATTGTTAATGGAATTAGAAAGCGTCTACTTATGTCACCGTGATAGATACTGACGAAATAATTTACTAAGTTTTATGAAATCAAGATTATAGCCTATCGAGGCCGGGCAAAAAAATCGTCATTAATGAAAATTCTATTGACTATTTTATTGATGACATAAAATGCTCATGGCTATTTTTCTTTTTCTGGCTTGACTGGACGTTTAATATTGCCATGACAACATATCACAACTTGTCGTTCGTTGCTTGCGAGTTTATCTCGTATTTAGATATAGTGTATTATCTATGTATTTAGTGTTCCATTCAACTCTGCGAAGACAGAGTGACAAAATATTAAAAGAAAACCCTACTGAGATGCAGCAATCTATAATTAATATTATACAGAGCAAAGTAGCACCGCGAGAGGTTTGTTTATTTTTGCAATTTAAATGGTTAAAGATTGATTACATTGCACGCTTTATAAGGCAGCAGTTTTAAACACTATTTATTCTTTGGTTTCAGATATCATCTTCTAATCGTGTTTGTCATGCCTGCTGGTTACGCACAAAAAGAGAGGTTGTACGTATGAATCGTCAAGATGAAAGCAGATCTCAACTAGATACAACTGAAGATGTTAGAACTAGAAGAAAATCTGACCCAGCCAACGGTAGCAACCCAACCTGAGCCGACACAAACAGTGGAATTAGCCAACTATAGACGAGCAGCCAATTCTACACACACTTGTGTCTTTACAAATTGCAGCAGCACCACATTTCACAATATTTCTGATAAGTTACGAGCCACGGTTCTGCACAATCATAATTATTATTTGCCGAAGTTATCTCGTGTATGTGGTCAACATTTGACATATAATTCATGGAATACATTATATGATTCCGAAAACAGTATAGCTACATTTAACGTAGATCAAATACAGCACATTTTTTCTTTTGTAAATGCATTTAGTCCCACGCTTGAGAGAGTATTTGAATACTGGATAGGATTTTTTAAAGAAAAATTCAATATTTTAATTGGAGAAATAAAATGTGTCTCTGAACTGAATAGATGTACTTTGGGCTTGGCAGCACTTCTGCTGAAGATGAGAACAGGGGACTCAGATGAGAGAATTGCCACATTGGTACAAGTGCCTCGTCGAACGTTGGAGTGTTTAATGGACAAAGTACGGGAGATTTTATGTCAAGATTTTGTATCTAGATATCTGGGGATTGGTCATAGTACTCGAGATGAATTGATTCTACACAATTTAACCATTCCCAATGGGCTGTTCGGAAATAATAACAACGCCGTTGTCATTTGTGACGGCACATATATTTATATCAACAAAAGTTCCAATTATATGTTTCAAAAAGATACATATTCTTTGCACAAGTATAGAAATCTCCTGAAACCATTTTTGATAGTTGCCAGTGATGGATAAATTGTTGATTGTTTTGGCCCATACAAAGCAAATACATCAGACTCTGTAATCATGAATAATTTATTCAGTAATGAGAATTCTGCACTAAGGTTGTATTTCAGAAATAATGACGCTTTCATTTTAGATAGAGGTTTTAGAGATAGCATTGCTTTGTTGGAAGGATGTGGCTACAAACCATTTATGCCAGAATCTTTGTTAGAAGGCGAGCACCAGTTAACTACAGCTCAAGCAAATAGAAGCCGCTGCGTTACCATTTGCAGATGGGTGGTGGAAGTTATCAATGGCTACTTCAAAAGAGATTTAAAATTACTTAGGCAAGAATATTTCCATAGATCACTTCCCCACATGATGCAAAACTTCCAAATTGCAGCAGCTTTAATAAACAAGTTTGGTGCTCGCCTGCAAGATAATGACAATGCAAATGAAATATTAGGCATTATTAGAGAAAAGATGAATTTAGAAAACAATCTGGCTAGTATGGTTGAGTCTGTCAATATGAATAGGAGAACCTCCAATTTCCAAAGTATGACCGCGGACAGAAGTAATATTTACTTTCCTGTCTTAGAATACAGGGATCTAATTTTATTTGCCTTGGGAACGTACCAAATAAGACAGGCCCGTTCGTATTACGGCGAGCATGTACGTTTCCACGGCGGGTGCAGGATTGAAGTATGCAGTTAGCGACTTAATTCGGCTGAGTACAACCTTAGAGGCAGTGGTGACACTACCTTAATAAGAGGTAAAATAAAGTCACGCCATGTCTCTAGAAGACAATATTATGTATACATAATAATAGAAAATAATGTACCCGGTCGAGCAGGAATAGTAGAGTACTGTTGTAGTTGCTTAGTTGGAAGAGGAACTGTTGGATGTTGCGCTCATACAATGACTGTGGTATGGTATCTAGGATGGGCCAGACATCAACCAAACATTTTGGCACCCGCAGGTTTTCTTGATGACATTGTGGTTAGGGATGATGAGGAATAAATATTAAAAATATGTTTTTTTTTTTAATCAAACCTACCAATGACCTACTCCTACCATATAATTAATTAAATATATGTATAACTAGTACTAGTAAATAGTTTGCTTAGATTATTAACTAAATATTCTTTTGAACATTTATTTACGTAGGTACCTTTATATTTATATAATATTTTGCGTTCAGAAATGCTCATGCATACTGCACTATCAAAGGGATATAGTGCAATTATGTGTGACTCCAAACCACTAAAACTCCACGGTGTCCTCCTCTCCGCTTTAGGCGGGAACACGGGCACGCGTTAGCACTCATCCGCGAACCCGCCGCGGCTGTCCGTCACCGGACCCTGCTCTCGGGTACAACACCCATCACCGGCGCACCAGAACACATGGCACGCCGTAACCACCCCAGGAACCAACACAGCACCTAGGCGCCAGACAACCCCGCATCTGGGCACCCAATGGGACCAGCCCCTTGCGACGAGCCAGATAAATGGCCCCGTCGCCTACTATTTTTGGGCCGCAAAGGATAGGGAGAGCGGCCAACAACATACCGACACTCCTCTTCCACTGCGGCAAAAGACCTGACGAGCGGCCCCTCCTCGGATTCCTATTAGCTTCACCGTGGGGGTCAAGCCACGGTTACTGAGGCGGGGGGGGGGGGCCGCCTCGTCAATGCGGGAACCCACCGGGGGGATTTACGTAGGTACCTTTGCCGCATTTGGGACGCAGACCTACGCACGTCGCGGACAGCTAGGCTTATACTTCTTAATACGCTATCCGTAGTTTATTTTACTCTACAAATACATTTCTATCAATGATATTATAAGTGTTAGGCAGGTATTTGTATATTTATTTTTAGGTTAGGGTCTGTTGTTGACAAAACATAACCTCTTGAACTTCGAACTTGAATACCTTTAATTCCCGACCTCCTATAAAAGTATAATTTAAGACAAAACTGTTCAGGAATAAAAACTCTGTATTTTAACATTTTTTTCATCGGTGGACGCAAAAAAAAAATGTCAACAAAAATTTGTTCGGGATCTTGCCAATGTTCTTTGTTATACCATTCCATATTCACGGTCTCTGTATTCGCGGCATATTTATGGAACATAATATACCCCGCGAACTGTACTTACTTAAGTCACGAGTATCGTATACTAATTATTATATCTCGTGTAACAACAAACCTGGTTTTAGATAATATCGCAAATTGAAAACCTAAGCTGAAAACCAAACCTAAAAGTGGTTGGTTGCCGTCTCTTAAATTACGTTGTCACTTTTTCTACAGTATGAAACTGTTTTAGGCGAAATGCTCACCTTCCCCCTTTTTTGACATTGTGTCAAAGAACATTTAAAAGTATCATGTCTTGTCTAATAAGCATCTGTAAAGTTAGCAGATTGATTATCGCACGGTGTAATAGTAGACCACTTAAGTCATAGAAAAGCGTGACTTAAGTGCGGGTTTAGGTCACACAGCCCTATACAAATATTTAGGTCACCTGGCGGACAAAAATGAGACTACCAAATATTAAAAAAGGCACCGGACGGAGACGGACGGCCCTAGAAATGGAACAACGAGCTTTGACTTTACAATTTATGATTAACATCTCCTCCACCATTTAACCGCATTATCAGCATAACTACGACTTAAAATAAAAATTCACTCATTAAAATAAGGGGCACCTCACGAATACTAAACACCGGTCGGTTAAGTATTTCATTCGGAGAATTTCTTCCCGGTACTGTACTGCGCTGAATGATAAACGAAACTACCCACGTTCCAGGACACTCATTAGTCCATTCTTTAAGACAAAACTTGTAAACGAAGGAAGCTTAAAGATTTTATAGTTTTTGAGAGTGAAAGAAGAATCTTGTCAGAGGATTTATGATGAAATACATCGTGAGAATGGAAATGTCAGATACATCACGTCATTATTGCATGAAATTGAGAAATCAAAAGATTCTCAAACAATACAGAAACTACTTTTGCCTCATAATTAGTCAAAGTAGACATACAACTTATACAAGACTATATAACTTATACCTACAGTGGTTTTATAGAGTAGACATATACAAGTTTTTTTAAAAGCCACTCGGACATCGACAACACCCCCTACCCCACGATTGGTTAGTCGCATAGATATCAAACAGATTTTAAGGTTTTAAAATTAGCCACTCAGACAGCGACAGCACCCCACGCTCCCCTCTTGCGAAGGGAGTGAACGATCATCGAGGGCTGGTGGTAGGTCTACCACCGCCCGCCTCACGCTCCGCCACGTCTCATCAACGTGACTTGTGAGGACTCAGACTCACATAGTGTGAAAGTCTCGAGAAGAGCTTACTATAGAAATGATCCTATGAAGTAAGGTCTTAATTCGAAACACAAAATCGAGGGGTGTGATTCATTCGCGGAGAATCTTAACACCGCGGTACAGAAAGTCGCGTCATCGGCACAGCGACATCTAGTGTTTTTTTCTGATTATAGGTATTGATCATTGATTAAACTATTATAATGGGTAGAATGAACTGGCTACTAGATAAACAATAAAACAACAAGTTATCAAACGAAACCTATTGTAGATGAGTTTGGGCATAATAACTAGATATATAAAAATCGTTAAATAGTGATGGCTTCATTCCGTTAATTACGTATTTTCTTCTGAATTTTAAACAACAAATAATAACACCAATGCAATACAATTTATTTAATATTCAGAAACAATAAATTGAAATCATGAATGGTTATATTTCACTAAACGGCGCCGGAAACATTTTGAGTTGACCTACCATCTACTAAAAATAGACACCATTAGCGACATCTAGTAATACATTTAAAAACTTTTAGTTCCTATCGATCCCGTTTTATCAGGGCGGCCATGACAACTGTGTGCTCGAAAACGTCATGTTTGTAAAGCGATATAATTGATTAAATTCAAGTCCTATTGATTTTTTTCCACGTTAACTACATAGGTAGTTACTCACTATGTTTAAAGTAACACCTTTGATCGAAAAAATTTATGGTGGAAGCTAATTAGTCAATGATTTTAAACAATTGAATGGTTATTGTTATTATTTCCAAAGAATCGATAGACGTATAGAAAGCCGTCAGAAAGTGGTTGAATACAATGGTGACAGCTGATGCCGATGAATGGAAGAACACACCAAACAAACAGGAATAACAACAAGATGATGATAATGGTCTTGTAACGAATAAAAAAAGCAGGTCTAAACATCAGTGTTTATCAGGCAACGATTTCCGATACCATTCAGTTTTATTCTATTTTAAACACAGTTTCATTGGTGAAATCGGCACTTAATTCAAAACCAGAAATAGATGCCCGTCATTCATTTGCGGAGAATCTTAAAGCGAGGCGATTCAGGAAACGGTTTCATTAGTACAGCGCCATCTAGTGAAACATTCTCATTCATTTTTTTGATTGATCGTGACCCTCGATCCATCGATGTGGCCACGATGACAACGTGCACATAAAAAAAATTGATTTAACTAATAATAATGTAAAAGTAGTTAGGTAGTTAGTAGTTTATAAAGAAATTATTAAATATTAGCCATTTCAAAAGACGGTTAGTGAGGGATTCCGTAACGAAATATGCCAAATTGAAAACATTGTATTGTTGGCTAATATATGTATATATTCGGTTTTTATTTCTTAAAGGAAACTGGAAAAACAAACGAGGTACACATGCGTTACGTCAACGTTAATATAAAGTCTATAATATCACAGCGCTCAACACTCGGTTAGTCGCTTATACATAAAAATGTTTTAAAAATAGCCACTCAGACAGCGACAGCACCCCACGCTCCCCTCTTACGAAGGGAGTGAACGATCATCGAGGGCTGGTGGTAGGTCTACCACCGCCCGCCTCACGCTCAGGGCACCGCGCCACGTCTCATCAACGTGACTTGTGAGGACTCACATAGTGTGAAAGTCTCGAGAAGAGCTTACTATAGAAATGATCCTATGAAGTAAGGTCTTAATACGAAACACAAAATCGAGGGGCGTCATTCATTCGCGGAGAGTCATAACACCGCGATTCAGAAAGTCGCGTCATCGGCACAGCGACATCTAGTGTTTTTTTTTTCGATTTTAATATAGGTATTGGTCACCATCATTCTCCTGCCCAATTTATTTGGGGTCGGCGCAACATTATTTTTCTTCCATTCTTCTCTCTTAGCCTTCATCTCGGTAGTCACGCCCTTTCCAGCCACATCATCTTTCACACAGTCCATCCATCGTTTTTTTTTGGTCTTCCTCTACTTTTATAGACATCTATATTCATACCCAAAACTTTCGTCATGACATTTTTCTCATTGATTAAAATATTATTACGTGTACCTAAAATTAAATGGCTACTATGTCAACTATAAAACCAAAAAATATGATCAGATATAAACCTTTTGTCTGGGCAAAATAACGTTACGTAGGTAATCGTTGAATAGCGACGGCTTCCTACATCGGTTACTACTACAGAGAAGTTATTAGTTTTCATCTGAATAACAAACAACAAATAGTGCCTTCGGTTATACAATGATAAACAATTTTATTAATATTTATGAAAAGTAACTTGAAACCTTTAATGAAGAAACGTCCCTGGAAACATTTTTAGTTGGTCCACGAGTACAGTAGCGACATCTAGATAAATATTTAAAAACGTTTAAGTTCCTATAGATCCCATTTTATCAGGGCGGCCATGACAGCCGCGTGCTAATACGTCATGTATATCAAGCGATAATATTTATTTTAAGCCCATTTGATGTAGAAATAATATTCAGTGATCGGAATAGATAATGGTGGAAGGGGATTAGATATTTATCTTAATAATTTCACCGAATAGAATGGTTATGGTTATTATTTCCAAAGAATCTATAGACGTATAAAAGATTATACGGCCAGAAGACTTTACCTTTACACTGCAATTCTTCTACAAGTATGTCAAGTGAGTCACGAAAATAAATCAGAAGAATAATTAATATTTGAGGAATCATCTTCTACCTGATAAATACATATTATGTAAACAAGTAAATAATCGCGAATTAACTTACTACATTAAAGAGGCTTCGTGAAGTAACAGTATGACATCGACCCTCGCAACGAGGCGATTAGTCTCAACAAAGTTCATCTGAACTTTAACTCGGTAACTTGATATTAATACTCTCCAATTATGTTCCACAAACTTCGTTATCTGAAGCGTGCCTCAAACGGATTAAAGAGGCATTATATTAATACACCTGTAATGTTATTACCGATAGCAAGTCCATATTAATTTAAGGGTTTGATGTTATTTTTGGCGTTTGCGTTGGAGAGATTTTAATAGTGCCTCCTCATCTACATTTTCTTCTTCATTTTGAAAGGGTAAAATATACGTACATTGCATTAATAATTATTAATATCCATACAGTTTATTCAAAAATACTTAAAAGAAAATAATGTTAGCATTGGAAGGTAATGCATTACAATAATGTTTCGCTAGTACTGTTATTGCAAAAAATCCTCGATTTAAAACTAAGAAAAAGTATTTTGACATCGATGAAATAATAGTTTAACGATTAAAACCTTTTTACTCCTTCCTTATAAGTATGACGAAAGCTCGCAGATTTTTTACTAAAGCTTTTAATACTTCACAGTCATACATTATTCTAAGCTTGAAAAGAGTTATTAGTTTATCTATACGTTGGAGCCAGGATTCTCCTAAACGTGAATCGCGGAAAACACGAGAATATTCACTAAGACATGTGGCGCTAACGACACGTCGACTTTTGATGTAGGGCTAAATTATTTTAGGGGAAATTATTTTACATAACGTGGTACCCCTAGGAACCCCGTAGGCCTGTACCCCGCGATATCGTGGTGTGGCGTGTACGAATTCAAGACCCTCTTCAATGTTTACAAAATATTTACGATAACCACAGAATATTTTTTTTTTTCAGAATATTTTATATTTTTTTAGATCGCTTGTTCTTTATGCAATATCACATCAAATCAATTTAAATTTCTTTAATCAGACAACAAAGATACATAATGTTAGTAATACCCTATAGCTACTGTAAGTAAGTATTTTTTTCGCCTTTTTATTTTGCACAGGAGATCACCAAGTAAGGTACAAGTTTCTCAATTGGCCATCATCTCCACAAATCCAAAAAAAGGGAGAATAGAGACTCTGTAACCGTTGCCAGAATGCTGTTGCTACTGGCCCGTGTTCTAGTTAATGATAATGCGTTTTGTTTTTTCCAATGATCGCATGATTGCCGTGACTTTAATATGCATGTTATGTTATATCGATGCCTACGGGAGGTATTGTAAAAAAACGGATAACGGACTATCTTGTTATCGGAAACGATGGCCTACCGGTCTTTCACGGACGTCAGCTTCAAGATAAGCTTTTGGCAAGCTCTTGGTATCAATTCTGTAAACAGTTGAGCACAAGTTTACGTAGCACAGGAAGCGCTCTTACTTTTACAAGTTTCAAGTTGTGAGTGCCTTTTAAAGTGTTGTGTAGGTATTTAAGGTTGTACGTATTTGCAACCGTTTACGGATTACGGAATGGATACATTTTATTATGCTAATGAACTAAGTTTTAAAATTTCAAAGCGACATGCAAATTTTATTCTGTCTTTGAAGTAGGCACTACACCTACTTCAAATAAACAATACAATTTTTCCACAAAATTGGTTGTTAAAATGTTAAATTAATTCTGTTGTTGTGTGTGTTGTTAACGTTAATTTATTAGTCTCATACATTAATAACAATTAAAGTTTGTAAACGTGATTTAAGTTTATATTGATCGAAGTTAAATGAACATTGTTTTTTTTACTTTCACAAATAATGTAGTACCGATAGTGTAAATAAAAGGGTCCAAATAACTAAGTACAAGTAACAAATGGAGTAAGAATTGGTTACGAATTTCATAAATTTTGTCGATGAAGCGAAGTATGAACATGATAAATGGGTTATTACGGATTCAGATTACCACTTACCTCTCCAATTATCCTCAATGAGGAATTTAATTTCAAATTGCGAATCCACTTAAACTTTAGGAACAGATTACGTAATTCAAATATAGAACTCACTAAGTGCAGATTTCACCAATGAAACTGAACGCGTTCTAGAGCCGTCAGTGTCAACATTAAACAGAAAATATTGACACTGACAGCTCATAAACGTAGTTTACGTGCTGATCGCTGACAATTTCATTGGTGAAATCAGCCCTAAAATAGATATAGAAACTCGAGAACTACAATCAACAAATTCTGTAGCCTATATGCGTAAACTTTACGCTTTACCGAAAATTCATGCCGCTAGTACCGAAATACCGAGAAACCTTTCATAAAACAAATATTAGTATCGATGTTATAGATCGGGGTGCTGCCAATGTAGCCTTTTTTACGAGACTCGAGTAAAATTGGGAGCTGCCCAAAAAGAATACATTTATTTATTTTTATATGAGGGCCTGGTCACGTAGAGGACTGAGTTGAGGGACGTTACAAAGGTAACGTTATAAAAATCGCAACTGACTTGGTACATTTACTGGGCATGCGTGTTCCTAGATTTATTCATGTTGAGACGTGGCGGTGTCTGTTGTTCTGAAGCCTTTGAAATTTTTAAGGGTATTTCTGCATGTAGCTTTGTTTAGATAGGGCGCTGTGATACGTACTATGCCGAATTTCAGGAAATCATAGATGTTATTCATTGGTTTTATTTTGCTATTAGACCAATTGCATCTTGTTCAATAGCCATCTCTGAAAGCTACAGTTGAATACACTCTAAGCAGCTTTGAACGTACAATAACACATTCCTTTCCAAAGCGCATTCACTATAGCATAAAATTCCCAAGAACCAATATTTCTTTTGAAACTACACCCAACAATAGAGTTGCAAATCCAGCTTATACCGGATTCTTTCAATATAGAGTAACTAAATGTTGTATCTTCATAACGAAAGTAAACAACTTTCGAAGGCTGGTAAAAAAATTGAGTGACGACCTAGCCCTAGGGCGGGTTTCGTGATATCGGCTATTTCAAACTTAAAAGTAACTCCATAAAAATAATTTTTCATCACTGACCAACTTTAAGGCCGAAGCAATAGAGTCTAAAATAAATCGATGTATTTATTGGGCAGCTGTAAAACTATTCTTGCCGGTGCGTAGTCCATAACTCAAATTTAACTACATACCGTTTGTTTATCAAGTTTGTATCCGAACAGAACACTATCTTTATGGGGCATAGAGCCATGAAATACAGCGATTTACGCATTGTCTTCTGGGACCACTCCATTGTACAGAACTCCAGATAGTGGTTCGTGTTTGTCAAAATATACACGGAGATATCGTCTTAACTGTGACGCGATAGGGGTGAAAATTGTGGACTAGAGTTATGTCAAGCTTCACGGTCTATCGAGTTTTCCTAGGAGTAAATCATTTCGGCCGACAATATGATTTAGAGAGTGGCAGCATACCTACATCAATCTCTCGTGTTTTCCCCTACATTTAACGTGGTGGTGAATTTGAATTATCCGCTCGGCTGTTACAAAATATTACTTGACACGTCACTATTTTGTCGGGTTACCGTGCTGTAAATTGCTTGCAGTAACTATATCACTTCTTTGAAAATGTTTAGAGGGAAACGTGCGTAGGTTTCAGATGGAAGAAGTATTTGAATATTTATATTTTATTTCGTCTAAAGGTAGCATCCCATTGCAGTGAAAAGGTCTGGTCAGAATAATGAGGTAGATTAAAATAAGTATTTTTGTTCTACCTCGGGTTTTAGATACCTATATTCTCAGTCTAGTATAAGGAGATCCACGTCTAGAGCTAGGTCTTTCTAAATTGTGGTCGCCAAACTCAGTCAGAACCGAATTTATCCTATACTCAACATTCCTTAGAGTATTCAGATTTAGCTGATATAATGTCTCAGTCGATTCTTACGACACCCAAGGGAAAAGTCTACTTGTAGGTCAACATTATCATTTTTCTTATACAGTTTTAGTATGTTCAGTAAGAAAATAAAGTCTTATGTTGAAGCTTTATTCGTCTTCCTACAATTTCGATACTTAGAAACGTTTTTTCTAGTTGGTACGCTATCTTATAACAAAAGAAAAAACCTTCTTCTGAAGTGAAACAGTGCGTATTTACGCCCTAAAACATTAGGTTTTTAGTACATTCGGACTAACAGTTTCGATCTTTACGACGTTTTATTTGTTTTTCTATCCACACAGACAACTGCACGACATCAAATCAATCTTGAGTTTTTGTTCGGAGTTACTGAACGCAACTCCGAACAAAAACTCGAAACAATTTTAAAATTGGAGCAGTTTTCCATACAACAGCGAATGAACAAAGGGATGACTACACCGTTTAGCTCTTGTATCAGTTTGAGCGAATAAATCGATAAGCTTTTAAAACATTTAGTTTTCATACTATCAAGTTTAGTAATTTGCAAACACGATGTATTTCAAACTTTAGAGAAATCAAAGTGCTTGAGTTTCTATTGTTAATATAAATGTTTTGAAAAATTGATTACATAGCAGATATACAGTAGCGCTCATAATGCCATAAGCAATCTCACAAAGCAATAGATTGACGCCTCAGTTTCACATTTTTTTTTTTTTGTGTATGGCATCTCGCAGGTCAACCTGTGAGGTTGTCGTCTGCTTAAGCGGACTTGCCTGTGGTGCCCTTATAAATTAAGGCCTCCAGCCAGGACTTAAACTTAAATACTAACTAAAACTAAGCGACAACGCTAAGGGCACCCCCTGTGAGGTACGGACCTCGGCTCAGGGCGTCGCTGGAAGAGGGCAGCAAGGGACTAGCTGAATCAGGATTTATTTGATTTTGGGACTAATTTAAAGCTCAGCGGCGCGGGCTGGCTCGAGCAAGGGTCGGGAGGGGTGTGGAATTGGACGTCGCGGCGGGCCTCGGCGGCGTGGGCGGTAGGACGGCGATCGGGTTTTGGACTTACGTAGAGTGCTGGTGGCCTTACTACTCTCCTGGAGGAGGGTAGTGGCGTCGTCGGGGGCGATTAAGGTATGCCTTGGTCGGCGAATACTGCTAATGCGGAAGGGTGTGTAGCGGGCGGCCGCTGAGATCAAGGGGTTTGGGTGTTTGATGACACAGTCGAAGAAACGCTTAGATAAGCGTTTCATGAACTGTTTTATGGTGGGCATTTTAAGGTCTACGTGGAGATCTTTCTGAGGAAACGGTTGTGGAGGGTCTGCATCTTATGGAGATGACGTGGGTGAGCGTGCGCAAATACAACGCAGGCATAAGTCATGATGGGACGGATGATTGCGGTATAGATGCGCAGCTTGCATTTAAGTGACAGTCTGCAACGGGCTGTCAGAATGTAGTGAAGTCTACCAAGAGCGAAAGCGGCGCGCGCGCGAACCGCCTTAATATGCTGTTTAAACGTTAAATTTTGATCAAGGATCACGCCTAGGTATTTGGCTTGCTTCTCCCAAGGGATTGGCTTGCCGTACATAGTGATCGGGCTGGGAAGGGGGGGTGGGAATCGATGACGTCTCGAGAAGAGAACCGCCTGACTCTTATCGGGGTTGACCTCGATTCTCCATTTCCGGAACCAAGCGCCTAGGACGTTTGCGGAGGTTTGAAGAGTACGAGCTATAGCATTGGGACAATGACCGGTATAGTAAATGGCAGTGTCGTCGGCGAAGAGAGCCAACTGAGCCTTTTTACTCTTTGGGATATCGCTGGTGAACAGCGTGAAGGCTAGAGGAGATATGACGGAACCCTGAGGGACTCCGTCGCGAATAGGGTGAGGGGACGAGAGTGCACCCTCGATGCGATAGCGGAAGTTGCAATTCGACACAAAGTCTCGTAAGATGAGCACGAGACGATCTGGCACTCCTAGTTGGTAAAGCTTGTATAACAAGCCGTTGTGCCAGACTTTGTCGAAGGCTTTCGCTATGTCGAAGTATAGTACACCCGTCGTCGCGTTACGCTGCAGGCCAGAGCTCAAGTGCTCTACGATACGGTGGACCTGGTGGATACTAGAGTGCTGGGGTCGGAAACCAAACTGAATGAGGCTCTTTGCTTCGGCGTAGTCTTTGAGACGCTTATAAATAAGCCTCTCGTAGATTTTGGTTCCGTTTCACTTACGACCTTCTGCTTTAAGAGCAGGGCGACGTCTGAATTGTCCATACAAACGTAATACCTAAACCATTTGCAATTTAAACATTTTTCCACCATATGTTGCTTATATTCGGATTAAGACAGTGTTTATCTAGGTTCCTACATCATTTTTTCTTTTTTTAAGCTAGTTGCATTTCGCACTTTTTTACAGCGTAAATGACATGTTTTCTTATTGTTTTTTCTCTACTATAAACAACAATATCTGTAATGTTGCTGTATTAGAAACATAGCTTATACTATCTAGTTGCAAATAGTCGAAAAAAAAAAAAAGATGAAACTTATTCATTCACTATTTTTGGTATTACGGAACACATAAAAAATATCACAATTTTTTAATGGCTAGTAGTGCTATCGCGTCAAGCAAATGTCAATGTGTGCGTGGTCGTACTGCTCAGGGTGTGTATCGCTCGGACAAGTACACATATTACCGTAACGTTTTGCCCGCCGGGGTGTTTCGTGTTTGTTGTTAGTTGTTAGACGAATACTTTATTGTCCTGGGCGTGCGTATTTATTAGCTTTCTAAATTGTATTGTAATATTTCTGACACTATTGACTTATAGATGCTGTGAACTTGGATTTAGATTTGCCTTATAGTTGGTATCGAGTAACATAACCATTCTTACGAACTTTAGCTTTGCATGCGGACTTATTCTAAGTCCTTAATACTTATTATTTACGATATCTTTTTATGATTTGGTTTGGTTGCCGATATGGACTCCGAACGTTGGGGTGTATTTTACAGTTAGTATTACCCAATGACATATTATAAATTACCTACCTTCTACCTTCTTAGTTACTATGTGTTTTGCATATACACCCCCAAGCAATCAGTCGGTAATCCTTTTTTTTTTGTTTTTTTTATATGCATCTTTTCAAGGAGTCGAAGTATTGCATTCATTGATACATAAACTGAAACCATTTTTTCGTACTTTGTGTTGTACAATTACGATACCAACATTAATTTATGTGTGAGAAATGCTTTGCAATTTAAGAAAATAAATATTACTATAAAAAAACATATAAATTTGATAAAAATGTTGATACGTTACATTATAATACGGACTTTTCTAACGTTATTTCTTACTAGCTTCCGCCCGCGGCTTCGCCCATGTGGAGTGTTGATGAAAAGTAGCCTATAAGTGAATAGGCTACATTTACCAGGCTTTAAATACAGTTCAGCGGATTAGCCGTGAAACACAGCCCCGCTCTGCGCGTGGTGTCCGCCTTTCAGATAGTGGTAACTTTTGAGAAATCCGTCCAAATTAATAAGTGTACAAGACAAAGTTTATCTACATCAAACACCAAAAGCGATAAAGATATTAATTAAATAGAAACTGTAAAATGTGTATTGTTAAAACAACAAAGCAATTGATTTATGGCTCACTATTTTGGCTATAATAGTTTCCACATAAAATGAAGATGTATGCTGTCGCGGACTTTTATTTAGAATTGTTCATGACAAACAATCCCACGATACATTATCATCGTGTACTAACGTCTACATGAACACGATACTCCTTAGGCAGCGAACGACAAGATAGCTCTCAGAGGGCTAGATTTTTTCCGACTTATTTTATACTTATCATTATATTATGAACAAATCACACAATCTTTATAAATTATAGTCTATGTGTTATCCTATAGTATATATATTCAGCTATATTACTGTAAAGTTTCTTGGTTTGAGTTTCGCACTACTAGGTACCTAAGTATATTTAGTATAAATTAGTATTTACCCACCTATCTACCTACCTATGAAGCTTTGTTAGTTCCGTTTCCTTAGACCATGTTCGCACGGAAGTAATTATCTCGAGGCGGGATTTTATAGCGTACTGCATTTTCAACTCTCGGTATTGAACCGAGCATTGAGAGTTCCAACAGAGTGCTGCACACTGTTGGATTTTCAACTCTCGGCGCTAAGCAGTGCGTTGAAAAAATTATGTCAAGGAAACCGACTTTATTGCGTTTCGTTTTTTTTTTTGAATAGATGGATCATTAATAACAATGGTAATAGCAATATTTATGAAGAACAAAACAAAATAAATATTTATTCAAAATCCTTTATTTTTATTGTTCTTAGCTCAGGAAGGTGTTATTGATTTACTCATATCGCGTAAATAGGTATAAATTATTCGAATATTTTTTATTTGACAATTTTTGAGTTTAGTAAAAGAATTCCTACTAAGGCCTAGATGTCAAAATATTCCGATATATTGAGATACCCGCATTGTAAAGAAATTTCCAAAAAAACGCATTACTAGTCTGTAGATTTACAAACGATACCCCAAAGTCGTCAACAAAAATAAAGCAAATCATGAACATACCTAATTACTAATAGATAGAAATATCTTCCGAGTCGTTATGAATGAATGGTAGACAGTACAGCTAATAATAGCTATCTACCTACTCACACAGACGCACACATACGGCTGCGCACCGCGTCTCTTTTGCGATTTATCCCAACCCGAATGACGAATTCGACATAACAATGAAAAGTCCAATTTTACTGACTTATTGCTTGAGGGCATCGACTCAGCCCAAGAAAATAAAGACATTTTTTTCTTGGTCTGAGTTTCACACTAGTAGGTACCTAAGTATATTTTGCATAAATTAGTATTTACCTACCTATATACACCTACCTATGAAGCGTCGTTATTTCCGTTTGTTTAGACCATGTTCGCACGGACCATAATATCTCGCTCCGGGATTTTATCGCGCACTGTATTTTCAACTCTTTGTGTTGAACCGAGCATTGAGAATCTAACAGAGATTACCCAGCGCGTCGACTAAACACTGTTGGATTTTCAACTCTCGGTGCTAAGCTGTGCGTTGTTGAAGATCCAGTGCGCGAAACAATCCCGCCGCGATTTTTTATGGCGTAGGTAATTATCTCAAGGACACTGACGACCTAGACAAAGTAACATTCGTAACATTCGATTAGCGATGACGCTAGTAGAAAAGCCAAAAAATTTATGGGGTTGACATAAGTCAATATCATACGTAACTGTTGAACATTTTTTTGCAAGTTTGTTTACGCATAACATGACTTTGAGAGTGAGGGTATAGGCCCTATAGGGAGTGCACCTGTGTCTGCGCACAAACTTGTGCGCTTTACTATATGTATTGTGACCGAAATCGGTTAGGACCAGGAAGACAATATTATTATTATATTTTTGCTGGACGTCACGGTATACAATACCCCTGAAATGATGAATATTGATGCCTCAATAATCAGTTTGTCTAAATTGAGTAGATATTACCTATATTATAATGGCTGAATAGTATAAATGATATTCATATTCATTAAATTAGCTGTAGCACATACATAACCATTCTGTATCGAGTTCAGTACTAAAACATTTCGTATTGTGTCGCATTTACTTTGCTTGCAAGGATTTTAATGTTATTTTAATTGTGTAATAAAACTTCTTGCCGCTAGAATACGGTTGATTATTATCTTATGCACGGTACTACAGATAAAAAGCCAAATCATATAAATCAGAGTGCTTAGTGTGGATCTTTGACACTCCTACTACCATAATTGCATTATTCGTTTAGTCGATAATGTATTGTCACCTGTATCAAGTTTTGATTAATATTTTTATATAGATAAATCAAAAATAACAATGATATTTATGAAGTAAGAACACATCAAAATAAATGTTTATACAAAATCCTTATTATTTATTGTTATTTATTTTTGGCACAGAATGCTTTTATTCGTGTGTACGCTTATTTATTTATAAGTACCTAGAATATTTACTTTTATTTTGCATAACACTTTATTATTTGTCCTGTATTCATTATTGATTAGAGAGCATTGGTGGCTCAGTGGTAACGGCCGTGAATTACGAGTTGTAGGTCGTAGGTTCGAACCCAGACAGGCGCTTTACTTTGTGTAATTTATTTCATCATCACTGCTCTCAAAACGGTAAAGGAAAACATCAGAGAGACATAAGAAGCCTTAGTTTTTTAAAGTGAGGACCATGGGAATAAATAATCTTATACCGGCTTAAAATGAATAAAGACAATTATAATAAATATCCCCATAATTTATATTTACACGTCTTCGGCCGGTTCCCTCAAAGACGCGCGATGACGATGTATAGGTGCAATAAGTAATTTATTCAAGAACAACGACAGCTTATAGTTACATTTAAGAAAGGTATGTATGACATATCTGCTAGATTTTCTCTACAAGGCCTAGATCTCGAAATATTCTTTTTTGAGATACCGGCATTGTAAATAAATTTCCAAAAAACGCACTACTAGTCTGTAGATTTACAAACGATTCTCCGAAGTAGTCAACAAAAATAAAGCAAATCATGAACATAACCAATTACTAATAGATAGAAATATCTTCAGAGTCGTTATGAATGAATGGAAGGTACAGTTAGTATAGTACAGCTCATAATAGCTATCTCTCTACTCACACAGTCACACACACACACGGCTGCGCACCGCGTCCCTCGCTCCCTTCTTTTGTCAAACAGAGATAATTCCGAATCCAGCCTCGAATTCCTATTACGTGCGTTGTTCGCCGGCCCCTTAAGTTGTTACTATTCTATAGACACGCACACACACTCACTTTGTCTGTAATTGATAGCAGTTCATAATTGGAAGTAGTTAAGCAGAAAGGACTCAATCCACACTTTGAGCAACATTGAGTTAAGTATGCCATCGTACTCCGGAAGGTCGAATCTATCATGTAGTGAAAATCATATTTTTAAAATGTACACGGAAACTAGTTTTTCACACTACCCCGACTCAACCCACAGTACGAAGAGCATACAAAATGTATTTGCTGCACGAACTCAGTCCGCTTGAATTGTTTTTGAGTAATGACAAACCAGAATAAACTCAAACACCCAACTGTTTGAGTTTATTCCTTTCTAAGAATTTGTTTTGATTGGAAATATCATTTTATCAAATGACTGAAATGACTCAAACTGGTTGGGTCGTTTCTGTGATACAGGTTTACTGACATAAAATATTTATTTTTGTTTATCAGAAACGACTCAAAACACTTGAGATATTACAGAAAAACTGCTTTTGAAGAACAGCACAGCAACGCTGTCACTTACTTGTTCCAACAGAAACACGAAAACAAGAGTTTGATAAGTTTTTAACATTGGGGTCATACGAAGCTCATCTATTATTCATTTTAAATAATTTCCAAATATCTAAAAAAGCTTCATCATATATTATTTTTAGCCTATGTTGTCCCACTGTAAGGCAAAGACCTCCCTTTCTCTTTCCACTCTTCTGTGTCTTGAGCCAGTGTGGACCAGTCCTGTCAGTAGGTGTCAAGCTCGTCCCGCCATCTTCTATTGGTTCTGCCTCGATGTCGCCGGACGTTTTCGGTGACCCACATGGGGGTAGATTTGGTTCGTAATTCGTTCGACATGCGACAAACGTGTCCGGCCCAGTCCCACTTAAGCTTGGCTGCTTGTTGAGTGACGTCGTCGATTTATGTTTTGGAGCGCAGCACTGTGTTCCAAACACGATCCGTTAATGTGACTCCAAGAATGCTGCGCTCCATTGATCGCTGACAAACCTCAAGCTTGGATCTCCGCTGAACTGTCAAAGACCAGGTTTGAGCGACGTAAGTGAGAATAGGAAGTATGCACATGACCATTAGTTTTCGTTTATGGCCAATTGGTAGGTCTCCTTTCATGAGGATTTTCATCGACCAAATAGCTCTTCCAGGCGTTTTCGGTGCGTCTAGCGAGTTCTTTTTCTTGTCTTGCCTGGAATGAGGCTATTTGGCCGAGGTAGATGTATTCTGGAACATATGCAACTTTCATATCCGCTACATACAGTTTGGGTTGGCCGCTGTTGGTCATGAGTTTGGTCTTTGACATGTTCATTTGAAATCCAATCTTGCCTTATTTAGATCACTTAAGATTTTGCTTAAGTCAGCTGCCGAAGATGAAAATAGCAGGATATCGTCGGCGAAACGCAGGTTGATCAACCTTTCGATGATCGCCGACGAATATGCCTTTCTCTGCCCAGGTATCATGAAGGCTTTTTAAAACTTCTTCTAGGGTGGCAGTGAACTGCTTAGAGGATGATCGTATAGCTCAACCAAAAGCAAAACCGGTAAGAAGAAAACTAGACAATACTCGTACAAGAAATTATTATATTTGCGAGAATGCCGTTTGTAAGCAATTTTTTTTTTTCAAATATCGTCTAAAAGAGTTGACATGTGTTTGACCAAAAAGCGAACAGATTAAACTTAACGATTCAAAAGCAAGGTGGTTGCAATAAGACCCCTGCAGAAGATATCGATTTTGTTAGAAAAATGTAATTAATTCCTTCCCAAAATACGAATCCCATTACAGAAGAGAACAAAACAATGGCAAGCAATATATAAAACTAGGTACGACTGTCCAAAAAAATTATGACATTTATACGTCTCCTTTCCTACCCTGAAACGCGTATTGTAAAATACGCGCTTCAGGGTAGGAATCCTTGAGGTGTTGTGTACCAGAAGAAAAAGATCTGTTGATCAAGCAAAGAGATATTCATCAAATGAGAGTGGAAGATCTTCGTAATCAGATGGCACGTGCTAAAACAAATACCTTTGCCCCTTATACCTACTAACATCGTAGGTATTTTATAAACGTCAGTTATGGGTTTAAAACTTTTATAAGAGCTAACGTGGTTCCGTTGGCTCTAACGATGAAGGGCGATGCAATATCTGGGTTGAAGGGGAAGCCGGACGAGGAGCCCAAGAAGTTGGCTTATGCCTCATTACTTTCATTAAAAATGATCTGAGGAATAGCGTAGAGAATTTAGTTCTTTGGAGCGTAACAGCACAAATCTTAAAACGATAACTTTTAAATATTTAGAGACCAGCCATTCCTTTTTTCCCAATGACACTGATTTCATGTAAGATTGAATGTGAGCAGCATCACGAGCGAATTTACACTGCAGAAGAATACATGAATATTATGAATATCTGTGAAGAGACCTTCAAGTTACTAGGATCAAAACACAAGATTTTTTAAGTACACAAAAATAGTTAATCGCAAAATATGTACAAATAAAGATACAGTAAACTGGCTAAAACTAAACAAATTTTATTGAAAACAGAAGGTCCATACTTAATTACTTTGACGCCGGAGAGTGGAAATATTCAAAAGTTGGATTTGTCGGAAAAAACAGAGGGGTTACAATCCAATTTTCAGAAGATCTTGAAGTTCTTTGGCCTCAGGGAAAAGCCATTCCTCAAGCAAAGCTCGAAGATCTCACATCTATGTTTACTCTAATACCCGAAGACTGTTACGCATTTTATAATAGCCGTAACGCAAGCAGCTCTATCAACGAGGATGTTGATGGATACGGGCCAACTCTTGACTTTGACTTGGCGCTGTTTTTTCAATTTTTTTATTTTGTTAAGTCACATTATTCCGATAGGTTGTTAATTTTATGATTATAGTCAATAAGTATATAACTCTTTTATAATAGTACTTGTTTTTTTTAATAACTTATTTTCTAATCTATGGGTCGTTTTGAGTCCATTCTGAGAAAATAAAAAAAATTACCTGTCTTTATAAAGTTAAGTTTAATTGGAAGGACTCAACCCCCATTTCACTTAAAATCTCGAAATCTATTGCAAAATATATCACTATTTTGATGGACAAATAAAATATAATCTATCTTCTTAATAATAACGAACAAAAATTAAAAAAAAACTAACACGTTGTTGGAGAAATTATAGCTGAAACTTCAAACGCCCATAACTCTGTAGTGACTTATTGTGGATTGAGTCCTTTCTGCTTAACTACGTCCAATTTCAACTAACTTAACTTATGGCATGCTAGCTTAGTCGTTACCGTGCTTGGGTAGGAACGATTAGGGCAAGCTATGAGTTCGAATCTCAACTGCGCATGCGCACGCGCATGCTTGATGTTACTTTCAAATAATATATATTTATAGTTTTAGATAAGTTATTTATATTACCCAAAACGATCAATTTTTGTTTGTTTTAAAATTATTACTTGAAGTGGTTCGATAATCGTTCGATGCTTGTCTCGTTCATCTTGTTTACTTAGATAATAAAAGTTTGTTGGTAGACCACGGAAAACTGAATAAATTATTTCGATATATGTGAGGTAGATGCAATTAGTTACGACTGTTCACCTAATTGAACGTTGTTGGTTAGTGACGAATGTTTAAATCTGTTAGCGGTGCTGTGGTTATAATTTAAAAAATGCTGTGAAATGTAAATATTGAAGCATTGGCAATTATTATTGCGCTGGCATCGCTGCGTGGATGTAAATGATGTGATAACACAAATATGTAAGTGTGAGTCATTTAACTATTTATTTTTTTACTAAATTGAAATAATTATTTGTTTAAATTTAATAATGTTATGTATAAAAACAAACTTAATTTCATTAATATACTATATGTTTTGCTTAGAGATGTCTAATACATCTTCTACATTCTTTCCTCCAGATAAATACTGTGAGTCTGTGGGTTAAGAGATGTGAGGAAGAGGGAATCCTTGCTAGTCAGAGCGCTTATTTATGAAATGGAAGGCTTATTTAAATAAGCCCACACATTGTGAATGAATATTAAACAAATGTGTTTCATACCAACCGGACATTTTGCTGAATTAATTAAAAGCGTCATTAAAAACTGTTCACCGTGTACTCCACGCTAAAACGGTTGCATCACCGAAGCCCGGCAAACAATAAACAAAGACGTTTAAGTTCGGGAATACTTTATCCTTTATATTTCATTCTAAAATTGAGGTTTAGTTTCAATCTCCTTTTCTTATAGAAAATGAATACACAAGTTATCCTCAATATGTAACCTACATTCACTAAAGCCAAATAAAATGTTATATACTTAATATAAACAAACTGCCCTACATAGCCACTTATTAAAATCACTTATTTTGGAAATTCATGATCGAATTTTATGGTGAAATTTATTTACTTATAATTTTTTAAACATCTCACATATTAAAATAAAACAAATTGCTTCTAAGTTCCTTGACAGAGTATTGTACATCCTATTTGGCTGAAGAATTTATTATAAAAAATCGTAGCGGTTAACTTTATGTAAAGTATTATAACAAATTAATATACTTTCCTTTTGGTTATCCCGTGTAACGCATTTTCTTATTCGAAACCCTTTATTTCAATAAAAACGAAAATAAAAAAGCAGCATTTTTATATATATTATTATTATTTCAAACCAAAATAATAAAACACTGGCAACAAGCCGGCGGCTTCTCAGTCCAACGCTTGGCGCCTATTGCTACCAGCCCATATTAGATTAACTCGATTTTTAGCAATGCCATAAACTGGCCAAATCACACGCATGATGCGTGTCTAACCAAAAGCAATGGAGATAAATTTTTGTTTCGTGCAGTGCGATGCGAATACGCGACGATACGTCGGTGTGTGCCGTGCAAAACTGCTTTGTTTGTGGTGTGTGTCGTTTAAACACATAATAGTAATACGGACTTTTAACGTGCCTATCCACTTTTGAACGCTTACTGTACAATGCAACAAATAATACAAGGATCCGCCTTTAACGTTCATTACCAATTCCTAACTCGAATAATCAACAAAACATTCCAAAACACGTCACAACTGAATCTAACATGAAACAAAGGCCTTCTTTCTTTTAAGTAAAGAAAAAGAGCGAGGGGTATATATAAACAAAACCAAAGCAAATAGCTCGGGTCAGTCTGATGAAACAAGATCGAAATCCAAAGGTTAGTCAACAACTTTATTCCACAGCGTATAAACCTGTAATCGTGTTTCTGTTTACCTGCGGAACTGTATTTGCGTAACTGTATACTTTGGTACCTCAAACACTTCTGGCCCTAACCCTCCCGGGGCTCCATCTGTTTTTAAACTTGACCTTAATAAGGAAAGTTGGTGTTTGAAAACTAACTGCAGGCTTAGGGGTTGAGGCTTGTTTTTCTACGCAGTAAACATTATAAAATGATAATGTTGTACGTTTTGTGATGTTGTTGTTTGCAAGCTGAAACTGTGTTCAATTATGGTATTATGATGACATTGATATTATGATGTTTACGGTAGGAAAATTTTCGAATTTTCCGCATTCAAAAGTTCCGACTGTTACGTGCATTCGTGTGTACTTAAACTGTTTCGTAAAAAAAAAACAATAAAATTAGTAATAATTACGATATTCGTTTTCCGGTCAAGTCCAAAAAATCAAATTGTGAACTTCAAACCCAAGCTCCTTTTCATCAAAACTAACTTTATCCAGGCTCTTTACAGAAACTTGCCACAACTTTCAACGAAAAATATCCTTTCATAAACACAATCCACAAAACTACCTAAGTATATGATATGACACCAATTTTTCTCGCTCAAAATCTGATAAAGTTTCCTTTATTATTTGCCTTCCAACCATCGATCAACGTTGTTTACCTGTTCACTTCGAAAACATTGAAATTGTTCTCGTAAAATTGTAAAAGCTATATAAAGTCCGTCCTTAATAATGAAACTGGAGAAAATAAAGTTGCTACTGTTTCAATTCCACTATTTAAGTGCTGGAGCGGTCTGCAAAATAGCTGTTGTTTTTTTCGTGAAAACAAAAAGTGGTGTACAGAATGAATGCGATATTTCAATGCAGATGCCGTTTTTTTCTAGGTAAGTAGGGCTTCACACGATTGCTGTTCAATGTGAACTTTTGTTGGTGTAATTAGATAATGGATTGGGGTGTTGTATGAGGGGAGAATGTGTGATGTAAGTCATATGTACTTAACAGGTGGATTCGGAGTTATTAGTTCATTCAGAGAATAACAGAACTCTTAATCTTCACTAACGAAGTACCCATAAGTATCTTCGTTCGATGTTTTTTTTATTTTTTTATTTTCTCAGTATCTTTTCTCTAAGGTTTTGTAAATGTTTAAAAATGGTTTGTTAATGAAATCACTTTAGGTATACTTGATCCTCATTATTATTACAGTAGTAGCGACTCATTATTATTTCAGAACCAGCGCTGAATAAACTGCATTATTTTGTTTTCACAACGAAAAATATTTTTTTGCCAAAAAACTACCTAAAGTCCCCAATACTAGTTTATTTTATTTTATTTTTATTTTACAGATGAACACCAATATTTATCAGTAAATAAAGTACTTATATCGTTCAAATATCATGATCAAAAAGCGAGTGTTTGGTAAATAACGAACTGACCCGAAGTGACCCAGATCTGTATATTGACTGTATGATGTAGCTCGACCGCTCTTCTGCAGTGCCGTCAAGAGCTCTCGAGTTCGGGATCGATTCCGGATTCGGTTTAAAAAAAACTTCTTGAGTGCTTGCTCGCACGAATCTGACCATGTAAGTACCGGAGGGCAGATTGTTATGATCGTGTAGTGTTTTTAGGTCGGACCATCGATCACTAATAAAGAACAGTCGCAGACACAAAAGTTAATTGACGATATTTGTGTTAAATAAACTGACGGGTATGATATCACATGAAGTGATATATGAGAAAACTTATCAAGATAGCATAAGCATACTTATGTAAGATCAGCCTATAATGTTCCCACTGATGGGACACAGGCGTCCACTCAGTGAGAGATAACGGTCTACTCGTAATCCACCACGCGGGCCCAGTGCGGGTTGGTATATGTCACATATCTTCGAATTTTTGGTTTTAGGACATGGTGGTTACCTTACGATGTTTTCTTTCATTGTTTTGAGCTTAAAGCAAGGTAATTCCTATCGTCAAACAACATAAAATTACAACTTACCGCAGTTTTCTCTAAATGTTAATACCTAGTCAAAATTGTACACTACGCAACGGAATAGGTACACTGCCTTACGCAGAAATTATCTATTCTACCCAAATTCGTCGAACGTAAGTAAATAAACGAAAATGAAATACAAACGTTCCTCCACACACAAGCCCTTAAACAAAACTACCTGATATCAATAACATGAAACTTCACGACAGCTAAGATATCGTATCAGCATTATTTACACCCGGACATAGCACTCCTCTGGGAACCCGTTCAGCTTCGATGAGACGTGCCGCATCGATTCAATCGCTCTTCCCTAGGGTCCCTCCATTACCTAGTCTGTCGAACTTGTAACTGTTCCGATTTGAAATTATTAGCCTCGGGCCTTTGGCTCGGTACTTACAGACGGTGATTTAGAGTTGGTAACTTCGCCGACATGTTCCAATTACCGAATGTCTAGTAGATGAACGACAGTATTGTGTTCCAGTGATGGCTGTGCCTTGAGTTAATAATAATAATAATAATCTTTATTTGGAACAAAAACACATTTTACAAAATTGATTGCGTACGTAAATAGCTACATTAGTTACAAACTGTGGCGCAGCTATTAACGCCAACCTCCAAGAAGGAGACTACGGCATTCCAAATTCCAGGGATAAAATAAAAGAGTTTAAAAAAGAACAGTTACAAAGAATTAAAAATAAAATTTTAAGTGTTTAACGTTGTGCATGTGGGGGTGTTGTATGTAAGTGTAGTGCGTGTCTGTAGGGTGTAAGTGTTGAGTGCGCTTGTGGAACCCCACGAGCACACTCTACGCTACGTGTATTTGGTGTGCATGTTTACGGATGAAAGATCTTTAGGGTTTCACTAAATTCTCAATTTCTTCGTATGTGAGAGTATGAAGCCATTTATCACTAATTCTTTTGCAATCCCGGAGAGTACATGGATAAATAGTAAGAACTTTATTAATTTTGTTATAAATCACGGGACTGCAGAAAGTGAACTGCAAGCGGACAATTTCCAATTTAACACCTGATGTCGAACAAACTCTGTCAGTCCTACGTTTATGTCTTCTAAACTCAGGGTCAAAAGACAAACTTGAATGCTTCCGCAACACTGTACTTAGCACAAAAGAGTGCCTTACTGTAGGTAGCTTCCATAGCGTGTACAGTTCGCTGGTAGGGAAGCGATAGGGTTTGAAGGCCATTACCTTAAGGACAGCCCTCTGCGCCCTCTCCAAACGCAGCAAAAGACATTTACCAGCACCACCCCAGGCCGAAATACAGTACGTTAAAACAGAATGGGCAAGAGCAAAGTACACAGTTCTCAGGGTAGCGAAATTGGCAGAGGTCCTTAGATTTTTAAAAACAAAAATCAATTTTCTCACCCTAGAGACCAGTGAATTTATTTGCCCACTCCATGTCAACGTGTCATCGACCCAGACTCCAAGATATTTTATTGAGTCCGTGCGCATAACTTCAGGACAGCCACAGGTGGCAGTCCTCATTGTATGGCATGCATGAGCTGTCAGACGGAAGGGTGGGGCTGGTTGTGACGCTTTCCTTGGACTAAAAGTTATAAATCTGGATTTATCCACGTTGAGGGTGAGCAAATTATGTGTGAGCCATCTCATGATAACTTGCAACGCTGACTCTGCCTGAAGCCGAGCCTCGTTCCAGTCACAGCCACTAACCAGAACAACAGTATCATCAGCGTAAGCAATTACTTTAGTGTTTGTAAGATCAAGTTTACAGAGCTCGTTTATGTAAACCAGGAAAAGGGTAGGTCCTAAGACACTACCTTGTGGTACTCCATAGGTGAGGAATGCTTCCTTACTAGTGTGGTGGTTTATTTTGATGATTTGCGAGCGATCACTAAGGTAACTCTTAAACAAACTAAGCGGTAGGCCTCGTACACCAATCCTTTCTAGTTTTTTGAGTAGAAGGGGGACAGAGACAGTGTCAAAAGCTTTAGAAAGATCAAGGAAGATAGCTATAGATTTATCCTTGTTGTTTAGATTTTGCGCTACTGAACCTATTAATTCTAATATGGCATCCTCTGTGTTTTTGCCTGATCTGAATCCATATTGGTTATCTGCGAGAATATTTTGTGAGCTAAGGTAATCCAGCAGACGTTTGTTTATTACTTTTTCGAGGAGCTTAGACAGAATTGATAATACCGATATGGGTCTGTAGTTGTTGACACTGTTTCTGTCTCCACTCTTGTGAATAGGGTGCACAACAGCCTTTTTAAAGACTTTAGGGAATATCTTGGTAATAAGTCAAGGGTCTGCCTCATTGGTCTAGTGGTCGCGCGAGTTACTGCTGAGCATGAGGTCCTGGGTTCGAGTCCCAGGTCGGCATAGTGTTATTGGGTTTTTCTATCAAGAATTTCTCAGAGCAGCCCGGAGAATGGATTTGTGTCCGGTTGATGGCAATAGGCTCGCCCCCTATTACTTGAGACTTAAGCATAACTGGCAAAATGTGGGTGTACCTACTATCACTATATACTACATGACGCTGACGATGTAATCCCAGAATCCCTTCTGGGATTACAGGCGTGATGTTATGTAAGTATGTAAGTCAAGGGTGTCTTTGTAGTTTTGACATCTGTTCAGGTATTGGTCTTCTGAAGATCGATTATTACGTCTGAACTGATAATACTGCACAGTTCTAGTCTATATGCTATGTCAATAAAAATGTATAATAAATTACCGGAAAACATAAAACAAGATAAAACAATTCTTAATTAATAAAAGTTAGAACACAATAGACGAATATCTTACGGATAAATTCCATAATATATTGATACAACTGTTTACTAGATTTGTAAAATAAAAATAAATGAATAAAACATTTAAAAAAAATTAAATACACTAATTGCAATACAATATATTTAAACGAATAATTAAATAAGCAATATTAAATACATAATTTAACAAAAACAAAAAAAAAATGAATGACATTTATTGTATTGAGACTTCGATCAATAATAGTTGATGTAAAAAGCAGAAAGATAGGATAATATATTAGTAGTCATAATAAAAATCATAAAAGTGTTCTTCCTCTCTCCTACTTATTAAAATTTTGCTATGCAGAGGTCCATAATAAATTCTATATTATTAATACTAACCACCTGTATGTGTACATTACGGATAGCAATAAAAATAAATTAAGTTGAATTAATTGAAAATAGTAATCGGAAGGTTTCACAGAGGTGTTTACTCACATTTCGCCGGTTATGTTAGGTACATAACCGGCGAAATGTGAGTAAACACCTCTGTGAAACCTTTTGCGGAATACAGGCGTGATGTTATGATAAGCTAATAACAGTATTTATATCGCGTTACATGGGGTTTATACAATGAGATACCAAAATCACGTTTTTAAACTCGTTTTTCACAAAGCAGACCAACTTATTGCCGAAATGTTCATAATAACACAGAAAAAAGAACTGTGGAAGAAAATCCCTGTCGCTTCATCCGTCAGAATTATTTCCCCACCTACCAATCCACGGTCCCTACAGATATCGACAGCGGGTATCGGTCCTGTACGCGATAAAAACACCATAAATAATTCCGGATTACACTGAATGAGCAACTCCACGTCATCGCTATTTTAACGAATCGAGTGATTTTTTAATTCTGCCTCCTATAAATCAGAAGTGACGTCACAACAGCCGTGACGATAGAATTCTGAATACGAGATTTTATTTTTCATAAATATTTTATTAGCCGCTTTTTATGTCAATTTTCTCGCTTTATAAAACAATGAATGGTTCCTGAAAGCTTTTTTATTTTTCGTTACGCTTGAGATTTGAAAGGTTTTCTGTTATTGATGTTTATATAAAAATAAACATCGAATAATAATAATAATCATTATCGAATATATTTACGTTATATTTACGTTAAAATCAAGTAAATAAATCTACTTACGTTATAAACTAGACTAGACTTTTACAGGTATAATATGACAGACCCGACGCCCTAAAACTTTTATTAAACTTGTACATTATTTTAATACAAGTAATAATTGTATTCACCATCAATCTTAGCCTCATAACATACAAAATCATAATTAAAAAAGAAGGCTTATAAGTGCTGTAAATATTAAGAATCAGAAAAACCCCTGCCCTGTACAAAATATATATTAAGAACAAACCTCACTGGCGGATGACCTTTGTCAAGAATAAGATCAGTGCGGGTGCGATACGGAATATCTCTGGGGTCACATTCGAATGAAAGACTGGATTTACAGGGTCACTTAATGTTCCATTCTAGACAGTTACGGAGAATATTAATAACTAGCTTCAGCAAGTGATTTCAACCCGCGTGGAAGTCAACTTTGCCATAAAACTTATTCTATAGCACTTGGTAATAGTGTAGCTTTCTGTCAGAGGAAGATTTTTTTGTAATTGGATCAGAACTTCCAGAAATTACCCCAACAAACAAGCAAACAATTTTACCTCTTTATATATTTTTTTTTTAATTTCTAATTTCCAAGATAAGCTACCCGTCTTAAATTAAATAATAATAACATGTGTACAATCAAGTTTATTGACTTGGCTGGCGAGGTTGTCGACATGTGGGATGTGGACTCAGCAATCATTGTGCCGATAGTCGTGACAGTCAATGGCTTAATAGCCAAGAGCCGCGACAAACACCTGAGGAGGCTTTCGTTGGGTCGAGCTCGATCAAGGGTTTGATTCAGAAAGCGGTACGTCTCAACACGGCTCGCACTGTCAGGAGGTTCCTCACTCTGGAGCCTTGACCGCCGGTAGCTTGGAGGGTCCAACCGGTTACCGGTGGGCTACAATGTTTAAATTATTAAATATTTTACATTTTTATTCTTATATTTTAAAATATAATCTATATTAAATTACATACTCAATGAAATAAAGGAAATAATATGTACAAGCATATAAACACAACATGAACAGAATCATAGGGCATCAAACCATAGTCCGGATCGCTGTCAACATGAAAAATGTCCATTTAATGTGGGAACGCTATAATTAAAACTGTTAGTTAATTGTGTGTAGATTTTTTTGGAACGATTGAACGTTTCAAAACGGTGATTAGCTCAGCTCTGGCGTAGCTTCTCAGAATTATAATTTCATCGCCACATAAATTTCAAATCATAACATTATAAATGCGAAAGTAAGTTTGTTGGTTTGATAAGCTTTCACGCTTAAACGGCTGAACGGGTTTGGACGAAATTTGGCACATAGTTAGACCATGACATGGGTAAGGCCATAGTCTACATTTTATCCTGGATCGCGGACGAAGTCGCGGGCAACAGCTAGTCAAAATCAAAATTCATTTATTCAAATTAGGCTGAGAAATCAGCACTTTTCAAACGTCAAAATTACATAAGACAGTCCCGCAAAACGCCCGGCCTTCACCACTTCCTAGTGCTTTAGCTGGGAAGTAGAAGTGGCGCAACTAACTCCCCAGCAGCACTGCTGTCTGTTCCGTTAGAAAAAACTTGAAACTATACAATTATAAGGTAATCAAAGTAAGAAAAATTTCGAAACACAGAAAATCATATTAAATTATCTGCCATATGTAAGCTAGCTACGCCAATATACCCAAAACAGAACCAATAAAAATCAATGAAACGACAACATAACTTAATATACAAATAAAAGCACCTAACATATGCATTATTGGACTAATTTTTAAGTACACACAAGTAAAATAAATTAACAGAACAATAACAAAACCATAGACAGCAAGACGACCAGTCACCTTGTGAACACTGATTTCATAAAAGAGAGGCCCTAACGTTGGGTTTTTTTTTGTGTACGTTCATCGAACTATCATATAATAGTTTCACAATATAAACAAACAGTTAATAAAATAAGCATAAAAATATCAATTTGTTGTTGGAAATCGAACTTAGGTTTGCAAAGCATTTGTTGAAAATTTAATTATATAGCCGTTCTTAAAATTATGTCATGATGGACTGCTTAGCTCCTTAAAGGTATAGTGGGATCATAATCATTTCAAAAGTAAATTTTTTAACGATCTGCTATGTTTTAAACTTTTGGCTATTTTTTTTACAATTTGTGGTTTGTGGAAAACAAATAAATTGTAGCCTACAGAGTCACCAAACTTATAGGGAATATATATGCAAAATTTTAACAAAATGTATGCGGTAGTTTTTGCGTGATGCTTGAACATACATTCCTACAAACAGAAAACAATGTAGGTACAGTTTTGTCTTCGCTACGATTTTATTATATGTATATATACCTTTTACCAATCTTGAACGAGCAATCGCCAATCAAAATTAAGGGCGAAACTTACCTTTTATGGAATTGAACACAATCTAAGCACGTTTAAGAGTAGGTATGCGTCATCGTTGTTGTGGAATATTGACACTTCTTATAGTTCTTGAACATGGATAGATGCACACAAACAGCCTATCTCAGTCCAAAGCTGGACATAGGCCTGTCCCAGGCTACGCCACAACACCCTGTCCTTTGCCTTCCGCATACCTTCTGTCCCAGCCACCTTTTTAAGGTCATCGGTCCATTTAGCTGGGTGATACGCATTCTCCACTCCAGGACTCGCCTGCTCCACCGGCCATCGGTCTTCCAACAAACATGGCCAACCCACTGCCATTTTAGCTTGCTTCACTTGTATTGGTAAAAAGTAATTAAAAATAAACCAGAAACAATTTCACTAATCGAAACAACAGAACAATCCCGAAGCTGACCGTCAAACTTTTTCATTACAGCGGAACGGGAATCTCTTTCAAGAGGAACGAGCATTGTTTGCTGACAAAAACGCTTACAAAAGTGGATCCTTAGTTATCTGAGAGAAAATGAGTTTGTTGTTAGTATTAATGTTAAAATCTAGTAAGTTTCTTTATGTATATCAGTTTTTACTTACGTTTGTGGTAGTACGTCAGCATGTTTCGGAGCTTAAGCAGTCTGTGAACCCTGGTATGAAACCCTCCTATACAATTTTTACTCAATTATTCCTCAGCGAGCAAAAAGCGGAGTTCTGATTGAAATTCTATAACATTACCACATTTATTAGTTAGGAGCTTACAGAGGCTTAGGTACGGTAACCACATAAGAAAATTGTTACGAAACTCGCATAGCTATGTCAACCAAGTTCCAGCCTTCAAAGTCGTTAGAGGTCAAAATAGCTTCCATGATTCTTCTTACACTTAACATTCGCTTTTAAATTCCAGATGCTTCAAGGAGAAATGAACCAAGGAAGAATAAACGCTAAAATCGAGCAACAGTAAATCTAATAAATTTTTGCTCTCCTGTGTCATATCTTAAGGCGAAACTGGGAACCTGAGTCGAAGAAAATGAGTTCGTTTAATTCCTAGTTCATTCAAAGTTATTAGTAAAGAAGAAAAAATATTAGAGGCAAAAATGTGACATAAATAAATAATAATAAAAAATTGTTCCTATAAGCAGTGTTTACTAACAAGTAGAATATTATATGATCCTTATTATTAATTCAAATTGCTGAAGGCAAATTACTGTTGCTACTCAGCTTTCTTAATTGCTTTTAACGAGCATCAAAGAGTTCTGGAATGTATATTTTATCAGGAATTATTGCAGTACTTTTGCGTAAAATAAAAGTTTTTTTTTGTAATATATAAGGGTCAGATATTCCCAGTATCCGATACAAAAACCATGTGTATTCCGGGATATCGCTCGATACAAGTTCTCATGAGGCAATTTATCGTTGGGACTGCGTATAACCTTATTTATTGGTAAATCGCGCAAGGGCTGGCGATCGCTCCATTTATCTGTATAGGTATCTGTCATCAGTACACATTGTCCTAGTGTTCTAGACATTTCTAGGGTAGGGAAATCATTACAGAAACTTTTCTGAAAGCCGTTATTTGAACTCAGGCCATGTAAATTAATTTTAAAGTATCTTCAAGAAATATTGTTTCTATTGATCGGTTTTAAGAAAGGGTTTACATGGGCGACAGGAAAACGGGAAAGGGTATTATGATTTGTAAAGGAGAAAATGTTAATGTAATCAGGGTTTTAGGTTATGTATATTGAGTTAGGTAATTTAAGTGCCTGCTATGAAGGCTTGGGAGTAAGTTTCTATTCAGACTTCGCTTTCAAAGATGGAGAGAGGCCAATTTGACGTAAATGGAGGTCTTTTGCTGAACGCCATGCCTGACGGTCGTCTTTATGTGCGTGTGTCTTGGTAAATATGTGGTCGTATGATGCGAGTTTAACGGTGTTTCATTTGTTTGTTGTTTAACTTGTTTGTTATGTGTCAGTGATGGCTGAGAATCAAGACAATTAAATAACTCCATGCAACTACATAATTATAACTCTACAATATTGTCGAAGTGGAAAATTAATTTGATCTGAACCAGAATATGATAACCTATAGAAGTTCAAATATTCCCTCGTTTTCAATCAAATCGGAGAACGTAATACTTTCCCATTTTATGCAACAAATATCATTTCATCCGTCTTTATAGAACATAGACTTATACATAAATAATAAACCGTTCAATCTCAAGCGTTATTTGTTGCCAGAGAATTTCTGTATTCTCCATTATTATGTTATAAGCTAGGGAGTAATAGAAATAAGAAATATATTGGAGGCTAGGTAGATGCGGATTTAGTTTAGCACTTTTTCTGTCATAACCACCATATTGTATCGTGTAATGATATAGCTTGAATAAAACCAAGTAAAAAGGGGGCGGCTGTGTCGTGGACACGGCCGTGTGTTTTAAGTACGTAAACGTAACGAGTAATATTTGTGAGGTAGGTAGAGGTTATGCTAGTACCGATAGTTTTAAGTGTTTAATCCTCTTGTGGTTTCAATAAGTCCAGATACCATAAACGGACACACACATCGCACTTATTTCCGAATAGATTGTTAACAAACCGGCGCCGCTCATACGGTGTTTACGGGTACCAGTGGATTGCTCTTGAGCTCTTTCCAAACGTGTAAGATCCCTATTATTTTGACTTTGCTTTTTGACGAGTATTTGCTGATAGTAAACATCGAATTAAGGTCTGAATTCTGAAAGGCAGTGACGGGGTGGTAGGAAGTATGTTTTTCCGGATCTGTAATATGTGTTGGAGATACAGCCGTGTACCGGATGATTGGTGTAAGGCTGTAATCGTACCACATATAAACGAAAAGGCTCTCAGCAGGAATGTGAAAACTACCGCGGCATTCGACTTTTGAGTGGTTTCAATCAATAGAGTGATAAGAGTGACAGTTGAGTACTCCGTGACAGCCACACTTATGTATTGCTGATGGTGCCATCTGTTGAAAATTTGGACGAATTAAAATAGCCAGCTCAGTAGCCAGACTTAGGTAGGTGCCATTTCGTTGTATGGGATTGGGTATCTGTACGTAGTATTATATTATCTGTGGTGCGTGACCAACCAGTTGATGTACAAATTGGCACCACTGGCTCTTCACAATGCTGTATTGGGTGTGGCAAAAGAAGCATGAAAGCAGAATAAATGCTGTGGAAATGCGTCTCTTGCGAAGTATATGTGGTGTGACTATGTATGATAGGCTGAGGAAGGATGTCTTATGGTGCGGCTTTAAAGAACATGTAGTGACAAAAATTGAAAAGAGTATACTTAGATGGTTTGGTCATGTTGAGAGGAAACACCGGGAGAAGACGGCCTAGGAGGACATTTGTAGTGACTTTATTGGTAATGTTCTTTAGAAAGGTCAGGTGCGTAGTACTCGCAAACGGCGGGCGTGTATGAACCGATGTATGAAAGTGAACAAGGCAAAAGAAATATGTAAGGATCGTAGCAGGTGGCGTTTCTGCCCACCCCCATGGGAAGAAGGCGTGAGTTTATGTATGTTTTTTTTTACTTTTATACCGTATTTACAACTATTTCACACTATTGTTTGATACACTCAGTCGATAGATCTTGACGAGAGCTAACGATTGAAACTCAAACAAGCGCCGTAGCTTTACCAAGTCAAAGTTTATACTAAACGTAAATTATTTAGCATAGCGAAATTACCTCAAAATGGCAGCGCTACCCCATCCACCGCGTACGGCCCCATCCGTCACAGTTCTGACTCGGCGTAACAAATTCTTCGGTTCTTTAGCAATCGAGTGGTATAGTTATTTTGAATGTAGACTAATGATATGTAGCTGCAACACCAAGCTGTCATAGTGGGAGCACTATGCCAGCAAAATTCAAGACGTACTCACGTCAAAAACAATAGAAGGCAGAAAAAAGAAATTGCTTTAAAGCAGATATTAGGCGCATCACTTTCTGTTCATGTTTGTCTTTTATTCAGCATCTTTCACTCGAAGTGAAATCTCTGACAGTAAAACAAAATTTATAAAAAGAGATTAATTTATTAGTGAACAAATTCAACGATGTGGGATTTCGGCCCTCGACATCTTTCCCTCACCTGCCGAATGATCTATAAATGAAATGAAAGGAGCAGACGAACGTCTAACTTTATGTAATTTGGTCTGTGTCGTGTGAACGCGGAATTAAATATCAATAAACATTCACTCGCGTGAAGTGTCTGATATCAGCTTAATCACCAAGGTTGGCAGATATCGGCGTGTTTTTTTTTTCAAATAGTGCTTGACCGGCGTCAAGCCCTAATTAATAAAAAAACGTTTAGGTCTTTACTGTTTGTACGAGCGGTAATTTAATACAGAATAGTAAGTACATAAAACTACTTCCCAAAAATCCTTAGCCCTTTTGTGTACTACACCGGCTGAAATTTCTAGCAACTTGCTATTAAAACATGAATTTTCCAACTTTTTTTGCATTGCACTTTTCACAAACAACAGCAAAGTTGAAACGAACAGCAACTCGAAAACAAACTTGAAATAATCCTTAGTTCTACCAAACAACAGTTGCAGAAATTGACTAATAAAGGCAACATTTCTACAGTTCCTGTTTCAAATAGGCAAAAACTTGCTCTCTTGCTACTTTTCTACTGCAAGTCGTGGGTACAGTCGAACAAGCTATATAATATACAGGAAGCAAATAAAAAAACGGTAACTTGCTGATAAACATGAAACAAAGAAACTCTGTAAAAACAAACAAAAGTTAGGGGAACTTATAGCTAACTTGCAACTACTTAAAAATAATGTTGTGAGTGCGAATCAATTCTTATCCATCACTGTCTTATGTTTGCCAGCTTAAAAACTTATAGGGATATGAGTAACAGGGTGTAAAGTTCACTCATACTCTTTAGAAAAGAGAGGAGCGTCCGACCAGATGGAAACCGTACCTTTTTTTTTTTGGGTGGGAAATCATCAAATGACTTCTCCCGCTCTGGGTGGAGCGGGAGGGCGTGTCACATTTTTACTGACTAAAACCCACCCGTGTTCCTTCAGTTGCCTGTGCCAGGGCCACGGTTACTCTTTCGAATTACCCGGGACCCTGAGGCGTCGGTCCTATCGGACCCCGTCATTTTGTGCTGACAGCTCTTTGAGGCGCGCGTGGAACAAGACACTCCGTCGACCCGGGCCTGGACCGTACCGGACGGCAAGCTACCCATTGCTCGCCGTCCGCAAGCCCGCGCCTACGTTGGCCGGGCATCTGCAGGCGACTCCCGACGCCCAGGGTGTCTCCTGCGGCGACTCCAGGGGTGTGGGGGCGCAAGGCTCTCTCCCTCACGCACTCCGCCTCCTCCTTCGCGAGCATGACTACTTCGCAGAAGGAGGTGACGGCTTTCCATTCCCTCTCGCTCCGTACCTTGGCCTGTACCAGGGCCGGACGCGAGATATCGCCGCCGCCGATCGCCTCCGCGAGGACACTGCGGTGCTCCGCCCAAGCTGGGCAGACCTCCACCCTATGCTCCACCGTGTCCTCCGGGCGATCCACACAATGGTGACACCCGGGTTGGATGTCGTACCTGGTGGGCAACTGCCCGACGGTTGATGTCGGGAAGTTGTATCTATGCTATCTGCGCGGTAAACTCTGATTGCGCGATGCAGGATTTGTGTGATGCGTTGTTCGCATGTTGCGGTGTAGATGCCGCCACATCACTCCCCTCCGGAGACCGGAATTCGATAGTGGACTAAGTCTTGTATCTTAGGATGCTTGCCAGTGCCAGTTAAGGTTCCAGCGGGTTGGAACCGGGTGTCATATAGTTCGCGGTGAGTCGGAACTGTCTGCGAAGATGCCCCAGTGAGTCGGGGTGGCTGACTGCTGGTGTCGACCAGGAGAGAGATTTAGCGCTCTGCTTGTGGACAGGCCGAATGTGCAGTGTGCTTATGCGATGCAGGATTTGTGTGACGTCTGTGGGATGCGTTGTTCGCATGTAGCGGTGTAGATGCCGCCACAAACTTATAACGCAAGCAATATAAATAAATATTATTGAAAGTGAAATTATGAATATATTTGCCTGTATGCTTACATAGCGTAGAACACGCTATGTAAGCATACAGGCAAATATATTGACATCTGGACATCCGACTAGATTGTTAGTTATTTAAGCAAAACTTCATTCTTCCGAGTTTTCACATCGCCATCGATGCTAATTTCACTTTCATTTTGTGTGATAACTTTTCAGCTGGAATTAGGGCAGTATTCTTGACAGCTTCTTTGGTACAAAACCAGTTGTAGTTTTTTTGCAAGCTTTTTTTAATTTGGATGTTCAGCACAGTCACAACAACATTGTTTAAAAGTGTTTGCAAGCTATCTGCCCGTATACCAATCACTTTTTTCCACTGCACTGGTTTACAGTTCAGTAATTAATAAAGTCAAGAAATGCGAGGCGAAAGTGAAATTTTCCCGAAGCTCAAAGAGACGTAAAATAGCGGAGGCAGTGAAAGCTATCGAAGAGTTCAGTGCTTCCGAAAGCGAATATTTTAGTTAGCTAATGGAACACTCAACGAGGGGCGGAAAAACAAGATGGTGGCTTGATAGAAACGTTCTTTGTAAAGGTGTTTTGTAGCTAATATGCAAGATGGGCCTTGAAATGAGGTCCAAAGCAAATTTTGAGAAGCCTATCTCCAAGGGCTTTATTCAGCGATTATTTATAGTTTAAAAGCTGGACATTTTACTATATTTTTAGGGAAATTCTCACGTCACTTATTTTTTTTTTCTTTATATTTTGGTCTACGTTTGGTAAAAAATTCTTGAAAACATCACCTAAAGTCACAAATACTCAGCTCTAAAGAACAACTTTTCCTCGACAAAAAGAGCAGATTTGTTTAAAACAGTTTAAACCTCCAATTTCTCCAAATAATGTTCCAAAAAGTAATACTCGTAGTATCATTTATTTGCTAAAGAAAACACACACATTTTTTTTAAACATTTTATTTAAAAAATGGTAGTTAAAAAGATGTATATAAACATGTTTTGCTTAATAGATATAAGCGTGCAAATTTTACATGCATAACGAAATAATCAGTCATGCGATTTTATGTTCCAGGAACTCATTAACATTAAGCTTATAGACATCTGTATAATTTAATTTTGAACAATCCTGTGTATTACATTTGTATTGTTTTCGAAAGCTAAGGGGTCTTTTAAAGATATGCCACAAAAATATGCCACAAAAAAAAACAACACAACAAATGAATACTTTGAGATTTTTGCCACACTTCTTATTTTATTTTTATAGAATATCTAGAAAGAGACTTGCCAAACAATTTTTTTCCTTTGAGCAAAGTTTTAGTCACTTTGGTGATGTTTAGACAAATAGTATTTTTATCGACCGTAGAGCACAATTTAATAATTTTAACTTTACTGCCTGCATGTGTAGGTATAACACTGACTAGGCATGTGTTATACCTACACATGCAGGCAGTAAAGTTATAAAGTTAAATAAAAGTCAACGGTTTTATATTAATAATTCTGTTGCGTATCAGTAAATCTGTCTAGACTGGTAAACCAATAACATTTGGCTAGCCCCGGTAGCAGGTGGAGCAGAGTGGAATGGTTGCCAAGAGACAGTTAAAAGAGCTGTGGTAGAACAACAACCAGGTGGGTGGACGACCTACAGAAGATCCCGGAGAAGTCCTGGATGAGACTCAAAACGGAGGAGGTCCAAACTCAGCACTAGGTGGAATAAGGCTACCAATGATGAAGAAGATTATACTAAATTTCTGTTAAAACCACGCTCAACAGCACATTACGAATTTTCTTCATAACGAGAAAGCTAGCAGGTATAACTACGTCATTACACTATAAAATTAGTTCCGACTTTCAAGGAAGTCGAAGAAATTAAGCTCAGTTCATTATCCTGTAAGTAGTTTGGTCTGGAGCCTTCAGAACTGATCCTATTCAAGCCTTAGTTCAAGAGATTCCTTTTGCTGTTGTAGACCAAGGGTGAATTTAAACAATGAATCTGAACACTGCCTGCACACCTGTATTTTCTTTTCCGTTTAGAAATTTTCTTGGATACCCTCCGCCTGGGAAGAATGTAGGACTATGTAAGAGTACTACTGACTAAAACCCCACAGTTCCTTCTAGTACCATGAGTCGAGGGCCCGGGAGATACTTGTAGATTCGCCGCACCACCGACTGCACTGGTATCACCTCGCCAAGCCAAGCCAATGCCACCTCCTATCCTCCTATTAAGGAGCCAAAACCGCATGCCACCTCTTGCCTGACTGCTCTGATGGTGGCCGGCGATCGTTAAGAGCCCTTTGAAGCCCGGCTGCTCTTCAGGTGCGGGTAGAGTTAAAGGTATGCTCTCTCTCCCTCTTCACCGGCTCCTTTGCATGCATCACCTCCTCGCAAACAGGGGCGACAGCATCCCGCACGATTTTACTCCCGACCATGGACTGGACGACGGGCGGAAGGCGAGTATCGCGACGAGGGCACAGTGCTGTTGGGCCCAAGTTTAGGACTCCTCCAGCGTATGTTGCGCCGTGTCCTCGGAACAGTCCATACAGTGATGGAAATTGGGAATTTGCCCCCGGCATCATTCGACGCAGGTACTTCCCAAAACACCCGTATTCAGTAAACACCTGAAACTGTGGACTCCATACTGACTCTGAACCCCCACCTGGATTGTGTAAGTAGGTCCCTCTAAAACCGCGTTCAATAGCTGAGAGCGATTGAACGCGGTTTGGTGTCATCATTGTTGCCACTGACAGGTCTTGAACGCGGTTTAGATGTTAATCGCGTTCAATTTAATTGGTAAAATTCGCCCTTCGTTATTGTTTTGAGGATTGTATGTAGGATGTATTGCCGTTTTGTGTTAATTTGTTGTTTTAAAACATTATCTTAAAGATAAAAAATATGGTTGAACTTTATAAGTTTAAAGATACTGCAACTTCTTCTGACAAAGAAAATTAAGATTCTACATGAAATAAGAATGCGTTCCAAAATTGTAGTTTTACAAACAATGAGTTAATTAGGTTTAAAAATACTTTTCGAAAATCAACCTAAGTATTCAAGGATTTCCAATATTAATGTCAGGGGTTTAAAAAACAGAAAATGTTCTTGTCATGTCAGTGAATTAGCAGACTAATTTAGGTATCTAACAAAAAAACTATAAAAGGTTTTATTTTTAGGTATTTACAAGGCAGATGTGAGTGGATACGCTGGCCGGCAGGGGACGCCCTAGAAGGACATATCGTGATATCTTTGGTGAGGTTCTTCAGAAAGATCAGCATGTCGATTCTGTAAAAATCTCACCGTGAAGACTCGAGTGGAGTGAGCTGTCAGTGTCATCCCGTCTCGGTCAATACGTAGCATCAGTAGCACTGACAGCTCACTCCTTGCTCACTTCACGTAAGTTTCACGGTGAGATGGTTACAGAATAGCACTACTGGTGCGTAGTACTCGCAGTCGCAACAGTATGAAAGGATCGGAGCAGGTGGCGTTCTGAAGTTTCTGCCTGGGGTAGGCAGAAACTTCAGAACGCCACCTGCTCCGATACTTTCATATTCATGGGAAGAAGACATAAAACAATAAGACAATGTCCTTGACGAAAATATTTATTAATTTGTTCTCTAAATATTGGCGCCCCATATTATTTTCCCTTTTGTTTGCCATTGTACAACAACACAAGAAAATATTATTGTTATCTGCTTTGTATGTTTCCATTCAATATTCTCCTCACTTAGATCTGATAAAAATATGGAGTGTACATCACTTTTTGGATTCCTGGGGTTTGTGTGATCCCGAACCAACACCATTTTTGTGTAAAATTGTTTAAGTATATAAAAAAAGCAACTTATGGCCAAGTCTTGGCAAAAAACGTAATTCTTATGCCATTTACTGTTTATTGAAATTCTGAATAGCCTAAATTCCATTTGAACGATGTTCAACGCGAACTAGCTTAAACCTAAATGGTACCTAAGTCCCGGGAAACCCTATAATATTCTGTCTACAAATTTCCGGCTGTCAACGTCCCACAGTGCGGTATATTCAGGTCGTTAATAGTTCTTAGAACCCAATGGTTAAAACTATTTGAGCCAAGTCTTCATCTGTTTCATTTGCTTACGTTTTCTTTTTGCGTTGTGTTCACTCAACTGAATGTAGAAATAAGTCAAATTGCTTTTTCTTCATTAGGAATTGTTTGCTTCTATTTATAAGCCGTTTTGTTGTTGCAAGTACCTTTGCCGAATTAAGAGTCGTCATGTCATGTAAATTAATGCGTAGCATAATAATAAAACTGCAGAATGTTTCATTCAAATACGCATGAATAATAGTTGTATTAAATTGATCTAATCTATTAAAAATTGTCTAGTAAGCATTCAAATTCACACAAAATATACGCTTTCTCCAAAACTAACTCCCCTTAACTTTCTAAAACCAATTAAACACTAAAAAATTATAAAACGTCAAGTCATTAATATGCGGGCAATTTTCCCGCGCAGACAATGCAGACACTAGCCGTAGGTAATTGAAAATAGCTCACTATTCATCGCTTTGGCGCATTGGGGATTGCCTTTTTACGGCCCAATTTTTCACATCGCCCCGTTCCCTTCACTCGTTCGTTCATTTTCGCTCCCCTCCTTCGATTTAATATTCCCCTTTTATGGAGGAAAATGATTTATTAGCGTCGTCCCGCGTCCGCATACCGGCGATATCAAAGTTGCCTAAAATGTGAAGTGCACAACTTCGCCTTAACTCTTTTGTGCAATAAAAAGTGGACTTTTATTTTGTATTGTAGAAATTAAAATATTAGGTATTAACAATTTCGTTGTTAGCATATTTGGGAGTACAATATACTCCAGTCAAAAAATATTTAAAAAATCACTTGAAAAAAATACAAAACCGTCGCCACTGTATAAAACATAGCGCTTTTTTGCATTACACATTTTTCATCAAAAAAAATACAAAATCAATACTAACCTACTCGTACTAACGAGAATCACGCACGTTGTGAAAACCGTCAAAGCTTTGTGAACAAAACCATTAACGAAGTGCACTGAGTTAAAACTAAAGTTAGATTAGCTATCTAGTGAGCGCTCGTCTAATCTATTGTGTACGCGAATGCCCTCACGAACTCGCTCCATTAAGTCTGTCAAGGTGCATACACACTGCGGTCAGTCAATATTGATGGCGTCAAACCATATTCGATACCTATTTCATTTTGGTCGATGGTTGGTTGAAAGTCGAACGATGAAAGACGACCATCGATCGATATGGACGATCATTATTGGTGAATACCACCATTCCATCGATCTTCATCGAATGAAACTAGAAGACGTCGATTGACTAAAATCCGCACACTAATTGCGTGACTCGTTAATTACAATACGAATCCCCAGAAGGACATTCATATTGTGATAATACACTGCTTATAATTATTTTATTACAAAACGTCATCAGCTCTTTCTCTCGGACTTTGGCTGCCGATCACTATACACCACCACCATCGACATTAATGACATCACAATAACATGTTTTTTATTTTTTTATTAATAGTAATAATATAAAATTGATCGACTACAGTTTGAATGCACCTTTAGAGTATCTCCACTGAGGTACAGTCGGGTGGTTAATTAAATAAATGTTTGCGGCAGAACCAAGAGGTTACCCAATACACTCTCTATTGAGAACCGAGTGCAAATCACTTGAGGACTTGACACGTACTGTCGCAAAGTTCGAGTAACTGATCTTGCACCTCCTCTGCGCTGTTGAAGAAGCTTTGTTCTCAAACAACATCGAATATTGCTGTCAGACGGCCAATGACCGTATTACAAAACGTACAAAATCTATTCGCCATCTCATTTCAGTGACAATCAATGACAAAAGTTTAGGGAAATTAGAGAAATATGTGACAGGTCGAGATATCGAGACTGAGAAATGAATGCGAGCGATATAAAAATACGGGTATCGCTTCTCAGGAATATAATCTCACGTTCGTGAATGTTATTAATTTTTACTACACCATATATCGTAATTTGATTATGTCTATAAAAAGAACCACGATTGGCTTTCTTATTGATGATTAAAATCTTACAGATCTTAATGTACTTCCGCAAACTACTGTAAATGAATCTGGTTAGCTACCATTATCGAAGCTAATAGCCACCTTCTTTATCCAACTTTTGTCCAAAAACAGTTATGCTTGATCAGCTTCTATCAAGCTTCTTGTTTAATACCTTATAATTTTCCCTGAACACTCTTACCAGATGTTAAACCTATAATGAAGTCGTATACCGTTCACGCACACCTCGCCGGTGGCTGGCAGTAATGGAGCCGACTCCGGGCTGGGTGGCGCTGCATCTGTTGCCAGATTAATGGCGGACACGTGACCCACCGCTATGGCTTTTTGAACATCAGCCACAGCTGGAACTGGCCGTGGTCAGGGTTGGGACAATGTTGACGAGGAGGTTAGGGTCATTTTATTCGCGTGAAATGCTCATGGTGCTTGCAATGTAAGACAGTATAAAAAAGAAGTGTTTTAAAGAGGTTCCGTTTTTTAAAGGTCGGAACCCTAAAAAAAGATTTGAAATCTTCGACTTTGTAACTTACAAACAGGCGCAGCTATCCACTAGATAAATGTAAAATGACCCAGAATTTGTTATCGGTCAAATCTCTGGAAAGTCAAGGATTTGTATTATAATGACAATTGTTTTAGTAGACAGTGTTAAATACCCGGTTTTCCTTCAAAAAACAAGATATCTTATGATTTTAACTACATTACTCTAAAAACTACTGAAACCACAGACTAATATAAATCAAACAAAACTCTTTGAACCATTTAAACCTCAGAATGCGAGTTCAAGAACTCTGACGATTTAAATCATATCTGCAAAGTTTTTCGTGGACACACCACTGGTTCCCAGTAGCCAGTGGCGCCATCTGCTGGTCGTGCGATCTGTATAATTACTATATAAAACTTCGTCAACCACTCGTCTCTTGAAACTATTCGTATTTTAATGTGCTTTAGATATCCTTCTGCAGTTCCTTAAATCGTAAAACGGACTATGTTCTTACTAATCGTAACGACCATTGAAAAGATTCTGGAAGTATGTATACGTCATATTAATGAACGCATAAGAAGAGTATAAGGTAATTACATTAAGGTCATATATGATAAACGATTTTATTTCTGCAAGTAGGTTTGTACAAACACTTTTACACGTCAAACTTTTTTTTAAAACTAGATGAAGAAAGGCCGAAACAAACTCAGAGGTCACAGTCTCTTTTAAAGTTCAGACATAATCTTGGTCAGGTCATGTGAAGACCATGTGGATGGGTGTCTGAAATGGTCTTTTGAGGAAAGAACCACACAGATTGAGTGGATATGTCCAGTCAGTGCACGCATTTGTCAGTAATCGTGCAGCATGGTCGGCTTGCACCAGAAATCAGTAAATAAATTTAGCAATAAGCTTACCTAAAACAATGATGATTTACACCACTTTTTTGACAATAGGAATGATGACAACGGTGGAGTTTCTTGCTCCTTCTTCTCCATACGAAACTGCCTTTTGAAAGGGGCGCCTAGAATCAATTCTATTTAAATGAAAATGTTGACGTTCAAAAGTGCCTTTTATGTGCCTATTTGAAATAAATGCTTTGACTTGGACTTTGACCTTTTTTTTTAATATTGTAAAAAACTGCCAAGGTATAAACGTTTTAAAATAAGTGTTAGACAAGGACAGCACTATCGTGGAAGTGACGTCACGACTATGTAAATTGTCCGTACCGCGCGACAAGGACGGGAATAATCCCCTCCAAAAACATTAAAAGTTGTGGCTTCTTCATATTTACATTGATTTGAACAGATTTTTTCGATAATCTCATTTTAATAATGCCTTTTTTGAAATTACATTATTTTTTCATCGCCATTGTTTGAAATTGACAGTGCCAGAATGATCTACCCAGTTAACTAAAAACGATTTAAGCCTCGTTCAAACGGGCGTGACACGCGTCGCGAATCTCGCGAGACACGAAGGCAACGCCGCGTCGCGCGACACGTGGCGCATTGTTATGCGTGCGATTGTCGTCGCGTGTCGCGCCAGTCTGTACGAGCCTTTATAGAAATAGAACGATGTTTTAATTAAATTCGTATAGGGATAAACGCAGTAAGTAATTTGTGGTGTAACTGAGACTATGAACTAAGAATATTAATTAATTAACAATTACTTGCACCTCCGATCGTGTCTGTATGAAAACTATGCCTCGATCCGATAATATGGAAACACTGGTCTGTTCTTTTTTTTTTTTTTTTTTGACAGTAGCTTTTGCATCGCTCACGGGGATGTTGGAAAATATCTACCGGGATGAAAAGTGCCATTTGTTTTAAACCAGTTTATAAACTGTCTGTGTGCCAAAAATCATGAAAATCCGTTCAGCCGTTTTTTCGCGAATCCGGAACATACATCGAGACAAACAGACAAACAGACAAAGATTCTTTGTTGCTTTTTTATTAGAAGATTGGTGGTGTCCCGGATTTACACGATATCCAAGTATAATCCAATGAATATTTCAAATTGAATGATAACGTGACTAAAAACTACAAAATCATTAACTATAAACAAATTATCTAAAGGTATTAATATTAGAGAAGCGAACCGTTAGCTAAGTGGATTAAATGGAATGCCTTAACGTTCGCCTACTAAATTACTTTTGTAAGTAAAAGGCTATTTAAAAATTAAAAAGTTTTACCCTAAAATTAAAGATGTGTAACCAGGCAATGCTTTAACTCTTTAATTATTGTGCGTTTGATCACTGCTCAGTTGTCAAATCTGTGACTTAAAATACTGGACCACTTGCACTGCGCCGATCGATAAGTATACAATTATTCAACTATCAATAATTTTGCCTATATGGATTAAAAATACAAATTCACTGCATTCGCATCTGTCGTTGGTTCACACCACGTTGGCGCTACGTAAACGCTGCGTAGATGCCGCGTAGACACTGTAGCGTTGCGTAGAGGTGGTCACGTTTACGCATCGTATGCGAAGGGAGCCTGCGTACTTCCAGTCAATCTAGAGAGTTAGTAATTCCGTGCCTACAGTCCTTTTTTAGAGTGGTAATTTATCAAATGTCTCGACAGTTTAATATATAGTATGAAGTATCCTTCAGGAATATTGACAGATTTATTATTTATAACGCGAAACAAATTACTTGAGTATATTTACGCTGGAAAAACGATATTTATATAAGATGAAATCTGTATTATCGTTCGCTTTATCCATTTATTTTCGACTTACCGATATTGTTGGCGCTTCGCTTAGTTACAGACTTAATATGTTTTTTACTTACATTAACCTTTGTCTAACTGCTTGCATAATCAGTTATGATATTTATGAAAACATACGGCCTGCCCCTTCGGTTTAGTGGTCGCAAGCGCTACTACTGAGCATGATTCCCGAGTCGGGAAAAGTATTATTGAAAGAAAGAAATAAATAAAAACTATTATTTGGGACACGCACAGAAAATACAAATCAGTAGCCGTCCGGAGTCTAAATATGTGCCCGGTTGGTGTTGGATTAGGCCCCCTATTACATGGGACTTAGAGATAACTGGCGAAATGTGGGTGCAACTCGACAAACCCCTTTGCGGAAATTAAGGCGTGAAGTTATGTCATGTAATAGGGGCTACATTCTATTATATATCCGGAAACTAGACGGCCAACGTCAAATGTAGAATAGTCTATATAAATAGAATTCTATAGAATAAGAAATTTATTTCAGACGTAGTCCATATGCTATTAGTAACACAAATCTTACAAAGCTATTGAAGGTACAAAAAAAAAACAAATAAAAAAAAACAAAAACACAAGGTGCCAGTTTAAATGTGCACAGGAGTGCCAGTTTATGCCAAGCCCTGTACACGACATAGTGTGCAGTCGCATCCAGTGCCGCCACATTGGCGAGTCCCAGCAGCCCACGAATGCTGTTGGTGCTGGCCCGCATGCGCTTCCATAAGAGATGCACAACGCTTCCGAATGATGGCATGAAAACCACGCTTTTCACGTCAAACATTGCTGAGGCGCTGCAGTGGCGCGACAGCCCGAACAGTACCCTGAACGCATTATTATACTGGACTCGCAGAGCACTGTATGTACGCTGCGTGTACTTAGTCCACAGGCTGCAGGTGAAGAAAGATTGACAGAAGGCCTTAAATAATGTCACTTTGACTTGCTCGGTACACCGTGCAAACCTAAGGGCCAGCATGTTACAGCGCACAGACAGTGCCCTGCGCTCCCGCTCCAAATCAATGTTGTCACATAAATGCTCTGAGACCCAGTGATCCAGATTTTTAAAATTCGACACTCTGCTTAAGCTGGCACAGCAAAGATACATTAGCAAATGATTTATTACCAGCCTTAAACATCATCACCTCACTCTTCTTCACATTATATCTGAGTCCATGGGTTCGAGCATAATTTTCACAAATATCTAGCAGTCTGCGCATGGCACTGATCGACGGACTCAGCAGCATCATATCGTCCGCATAGCTGATATTATTGACGCACTGTCCATCTATATGGCACCCAATGCTTGTTCTGCTGAGCTCGCCAAACAGCTCGTTCATGTATAGGTTAAAGAGACGAGGAGAGGAGTTCTCTAAATAAACAAAACAATGTTTCAAGAAGATTTTTATTTAAGATTATACATTAATAAAAATAATTAATTATGTATTTAAGAAAACATCTACATCTTTTGAATAAAATAAGTGGTAGAGATCATTTTAACACTAGAAATAAACATAAAATAGATCAATAATTTTTCAGATTATCTAAAGTGGACGTACATCTATTATGGGTTACTGTGTTAAATGTTACAACAAAGTACCTTGTGATATATTGCAATTAAATGAAAGAAAATTTTAAACTCATGTTAAAAGCACACTTTGTAAAAAAAACATTTTAAAAATCAGAGGATTATATCCTAGATTTTAAGACGTTGATTTTATATTCTGTAATTACTTTAAGTCACACACAAAATTATTACTTGTTAATATTTGTAAAAACGTGAGCACCATGTATCTATCACAATCATATTTAATTAATTTACCAGCCTTTGCTTTATATTTAATTATTTTTACTTATTTATTGTGGTTTAGTAATTTTATTCTAAGTGAATCGTCTTCACATTTAATTAAATAATTAATGTATAAATACAAAACATTTAAAAACAGTAACGGTGCAGTCTTGCCCATTCTTCTCCATACGAAACTACCTTTTGGAAGAGGCAACTAGAATCAGTTATGTTTTTTTTCTAAATGCGCCTATTTGAAATAAATAATTCGACTTTGACTTTCAATTTAATTTTAAACCACCCTTTGAACCAATGGAAACCAATGGATACCGAAAACTTCACAACAACAAACAAACATTACTTTTACAATATCAAACTCCTTTCAACTCATAATTTAGGTAGCTATGTTTATTGCAAAAAAATATACAAAGCAATATTTTGTTTATGTACACAAAACCTACATTTTGGACGTTGGACGATAATAATGTTATACTTAAATTCGAAAGTAACTCTGTCTGTATGTAGCCTTTTCACGCCTAAACCACTGAAAAATCCGTTCAATTTAGAGGCAAGGAGATAGATGGCATCCTGAGGAAGGACAAACGCTACTTTTTGTTCCGGTAGCACGTTCATCATCATCATCATCATTATAATCAGCCTACAACGTTCCCACTGCTTGGACACAAGCCTCCTCTCTATGTGAGGGAGTGAGCCGTAATCCACCACGCGGGCTCAGTGCGGATTGGTAGATGTCACATGTCATCGAATTTTTGGTTCTAGGACATGCCGGTTTCCTCACGATGTTTTCCTTCACCGTTTTGAGAGCAGTCGTGATGAAATTATTTACACAAAGTAAAGCGCTGATCTTTTTATTTATTTTTATCGCAAAAAAATGTTGTTACGAAATAGTGCAAACAATATTATAAAATGTGTAATAGCTTAAAAAATTGCCAATTTATAAACGTTTTAAAATAAGTGTTAGACAAGGACAGCACTATCGTAGACGTGACGTCACGACTTTGTAACTTCATACTAGCGCCATACATTGTCCGGACCGCGCTACAAGGACGGGAATAGTTACCTCCAAAAACTTTTAAAGTGTGTATCTTTTTCATATTTACATCTCAGTTTTTTGATTATCTAATTTTTTGTACGCCTTCTTTGAAATAACTTTTTTTTACCTTTTTAATAATCGCCATCATCCCTATTGACTCCGGAAAGTTAATATGAATTTATAATATATTAATATTTACTTACATAAGCATAATCAAGATAACTCGAAGTTTTTTAAAGTCGTTAAAAGTGTGTGAAGCTGTCACTAGTCCTAACTATAATATTACTCTATTAGTATAAATGAGAAAGTAAGTTTGGTTATTTGTTACGCTTTCACGCCAAAACGGCTAAACGAATTTGGATGAAATTTCGCACACAGATAGACCATGACCTAAATAAGGACATAGGCTGCTTTTCATCCTGGATCGCAGACGAAGTCGCGGGAAATAGGTAGTATTTTTAAAATCCAACTCTGATACAAAATTAATGGGGCAACGCTTCATAAAAATTGTATGGAGCTTATGTCCCGGAAAGGCACAAGCTACTTAAAATACCGAATTTTACATTGCCTCGGGATTATACAAAGGATAAAAATAGCATCACGGATCATCAATTTATTACTCATGTACCGTTATTAATTTAAATATGTGTCAAATGCTTAACGCGCCATAAATTTATTACTTAACATAATCACTATGAACTAACTCTGCTGGTCAGTTAATTCGTTTTTCCTTTGCCCACTAATGACTTCCAGAAAAAATTAGAACTGTGAACGTGTACTCATAAGCCACGCTAACTGCATACGAAAATGTTATTTCCATTTCCTGCTCCTAACTTCAAAGTACAATTTTATTGTAACTCCTTGGCTAAACGAGTGCTTCTTCCATTAAAACTGTCCCGCGTAACATTAAAAATAATAAACATAACATAATTTCCTTCGCTTTCACTCTAACGAGCTAACACAGACTTTTTTTAAAGATAATTTTTAAGATGATTACTAACACAGGAACTGAATAGAATAAAACGATGGACAATTTGGTTGCAAGTGAAATTGTTGTTGAGTTTTTATTTCGGCTTTATGAGACACAAAGAGGTTCATTATTTCTCGTGACAACAAATTTTTAAATTGTCATTGTTTGAATATTTAAATAGCGTCGATGACACAAACATTACATAGTGATGGACCACGGCATGACAAACTGACATCTAAACTAATATTATAAAACCGGCCAAGTGCGTGTCGGACCACGCACAATAAAGGGTTCCGTAGTTGGAAGAATTTATTCCAAGAACAAACTTATAATTGTAGTTGAAAATAATATTCTCTCATTCATTCCAACTGTGAAAGTAAGTTGGTCGACTCGGTGTACGATTGTAAGATTTCTTGTTAATTTATAAGTCCTACTAAGCTGTGATAGTTTTCCTTTCAACTTCGTTGTATATAATACTGTGAACTTTTCAAATAGCCAAAAAGAACTATTTCGCTGGCAGGGGGGAGACACTTGTCTCTACGACGACAGTCTTTTTTAGTTTTTATTTAACCTATAATAATTATTTAAGGCCTTGAACTATAACCTTTGTTTTACTTATTAAAGATTCTGATTCTGATTCTGAACGACCTTTCCAACGACACCCCCTAGATACACTATGGGATAGATAAGAAAAAAATGTCTTTACGTGCAGGGGAGGTACACCATTTTATTATTTTATTTTAGCACTTAGTCGGCGTGACTAATATGTATATCCATGTCAAATTACAACTTTCTAGTACTAAGAGTCTCTGAGCTAAGCTGCGGACAAACGGACGGACATGGCTAAACTATAAGGGATCCTTGTAGTCTACTGAACCCTAATAACGAGGTAACATTTTTAGTTAGTTTGTAAGAGATCATCTCTGAAAGTGCTAATCCGATTACAATTTCTTTTTACTGTTATAAAGATATAGTAGTATTGCCGTCGGTCATTTATTAGGATGTTTTATGTCACGGTTGACTTCTACATGGTCTGAAGTCGCGGGCAGAACCTAGTTCGTGATAATTTTATGTGCACACTAATTTTCTGTGAACACTCGCTTAGTAGTTCTTTTCCTTCTACATTATTCATTCCATGAGTGAGATAGAATGATTTATTACAGCGTGTAACGGAAGCCACTTTTACGGAACCCTGTGTATGATTGATGCGAGTTCTATGCAAATAACGTGAGATTTCCGGCTATTATCGACTGTATGGGAAAAGAATTTTCCGGGGATTAACATCTATGTATGTATTGCTCATATTATTAATGTAGATTGTAAAACTAACAACAGAATATGTAATTTTGTATTGAGTGCATTCTGAAATAAGAACGATCAACAGCATTTACAGCACAATAGGCGAGAAAAAACGCTTAACATCTCCAAATTTTAGGATGATGTATCTTGCCTCAGGGGCGCGGGGTGTTCGAAAGAGATACCGGGGCCCTAGTTGCGGCAAGCCGCTAGTTGTTAAAAAATTATAAATCAAAATACTACTTAAGTTTTTTATACCATTTTAGCTAATCTATTACTAAACACACAGTAATTCACAAAACAAAGCTACGGTAGAATCGAAATATGTGGTACAGTTTTTCTTGAAAATAACAACAGTAGTAGTTTATATAACGCCCACGAATGACTGGCTCACTTCTAAAGCTATATTCAGCTCGCTAAGGTCAATATAAGTCTCCTCAGCACCTTGCTTACTGGATTGTCAATAAAGATAGCCCGGGGAAGTCTATCTACAACAAAGTTAAATGTAGCGCTGTTTCAGCTAAGGACATTGCTTTGAGCTGGGAAAATAAATAAGAAGAAGTTTTGTTAGATATTTTTCGTCTTTGTGATTGACCTTTTTTTTTTGTAAATTACCAAGTTTTTACCTACATAGTGGTATCTTATCTTAGCACAGAAATCAATAGATAGGTGTTAGACAAAAAACTGCGCGAGTACAAATATATTTAAAAAAATAAGGGATTCCTATGTCACATTTGTAGAAAATCTTAAAAGTGAGATTCAGAAAATGGTGCAACGTCATCTATCGAGCTTTGAGGAAACTCTCACTCAAACAATTGCTGACTAAATAATGATCAGCAACATTCTCATGAAGTTTTTGTCAAAGCTCAGATTGGAATGAACACTGTGATCAGTTGGTTAATTAACAATTTACTTACATTAAATGTAGAAAAAACGACCTTCATCACGTTTTCCATACAAACTAATGACAAACCAGATCCCTCTTTGAGTATTGTCTCCCATTCGTGCCCAAATGCAAATGACACAGTTTGTCAGTGTCCCAACCTTAAAAAACTGAAAATACAAAGTACTTAGGAGTAATTACTGACAGAAATCTTAAATTTCATGATCATATCAATCTTCTATCAGTGAGAGTGCGTAGACTTATAGTAATATTTAAAGCCTTAAGAAACACTGCAACTAAATCTATTATAAAATCGGTTTACTTTGCTCTCTGCTAGTCTCAGCTTGAATACTGTATCACCACATGGGGTGGAACGTGTAAAACTCATCTCCTAAAAGTTGAGAGAGCACAAAGAGCTCTCCTAAAGGTTAGTTTGTTCCTACCTTTTTATCACCCAACTACTGATCTCTACTCGAAATGGGAGTTACTTACTGTGAGGCAGCTCTTCGTCCTAAAAACGGTTATGAAACAACATGCCCTAACTACTTTTGAACCAGAAAGAATCAGAAACAAACGTCGCAAACATACAATATGTTCTTCATCGTCATTCAAAACTAAGTCTGCACATCGATTTTTATGCTACCAGGGTTCAAATTTATACAATAAGGTAAATCGAGCCTTAACGCTATATCTCTTGCCAAAAACCAAAAGTAAATCTTTGGTTACGGACTGGTAAAAAAAAAATTGATTATCATTTTACAGAAAGTCTATTTCATTCAAATTAAATTAGTACGACATAAGTTTTTAACTTGCACCAAAACCCTCTCACGTACACGTCGGCACACTACACCTGACACTCAACACTACACACTGACATTACTCACACACATACACACAGATACTGGAGCCGGTTAACTTTTTAACTTTTTGTTTGTTTTTTTTTTTACTTCTACCCCCAAAAGTCTAATAACTTAAGTTTTAGTCTTAAATCTCCATAATTATAACCTAAGATACCTATCAATTTTTTTGTTTTGTTTTGTATTTTTTTCTTCTTAAGTAAAACTTTCTGTTCTTCCGTGGGGTGGGGACCTGGTGATTTGTAATACAGGCATTTAACGCCTAACTCAGACACCAGCTCCTCACATTGCTAAAAAGGGAAAAAAAAACCCAAATACTATGTGAAACATAGAATAAGTTTGTCACTGAGAGGAGAAATAAACAACTATTATTATTTGATTTGATTCTCCTGCATTTGAAGCCGGCGACACATGTATTTCTCTACCATACTCAATACGAGTTCGTCAACTCGGTAGTCACTCGCTTTCTAGCCATACCATCATCTTTTGCACTGTCCATCTATAGTTTCTTTGGCCTTTCCCTATTCGTATAGCCATCCACGTTCAAACTCAAAACAAACAAAATCATATCATCCTTCAAATTACAAAATCCGTTTTTTTTTTTTTTTTTATTGGGAAAAAAAAACTTTATTACATTACATAACAGTAGGGTTTATGAAATAAAAACAATGCAAAAACCACAACATTTTTTTCATATTAACAAAGAGGTATGCGTTGTTTTACCAGCAAAGTTGTGGTATGTAATAAAAAGTTATTTTAATTTAACATTCAACGACGCAGGCAAACATACAATAGTTCGGCACCGGCTCGCAGCTAGTGGTAATTAATTTCGCGTCGCAGCGCTCACTGTCACTGTTCTGTGTTCAACTCGAAAGACGCCCGGTACGAGGTGGTCGAATGTTCGAGCCCCACCAGGAGTTTAGACATTTTCCAATGTTTCAAAATTTTTTTTTTTTAGTTCGTGGTGAGTCGGAACTGTCTGCGAAGATACCCCAGTGAGTCGGGGTGGCTGACTGCTGGTGTCGACCAGGAGAGGGATTTAGCGCTCTGCTTGTGGACTGGCCGAATGTGCAGTGTGCTGTGCCAAGGTTGCTGATGAGGCTGAGGATGATGACCAGGCATGCGCTTGCGCTGCATGCTGATCAACCGTTCAAGCCGTGGTTGCTGGCTGGCTGTGTGACTTGCGGGAGTGATGATGATGACGTCACGCTGAAGTAGTTGCACAAAAGCTGCGCTGACGTTCATACTTGGGGTCACCAGTATAGAGATATGAGGAATAGGGTGTAAAGTTCACTCATACTCTTCGAAAAGGGAGGATCCTCCGACCAGATGGATGTCGTATCTGGTGGGCAACTTCCCGACGATTGATGTCGGGAAGTTGTATATATGCTAGCTGCGCTGTAAACTTGTGCTTGTGCGATGCATGATTTATGTGACGTCAATGTGATGCGTTGTTCGCATAGATAGATGCGGTGTAGATGCCGCCACAAATAGCAATAGAAGTCGATGTCAACAAAAATGAAGAAAAAAAATCAATACATTGCACGTCATCACACACTGAAAACAAATAATATGACTATGCATGATGTATGATCCCCACTGCTGGGACACAGGCATTCTCTCGGTGAGAGGAAGTGGGCCGTAATCCACCAAGCGAGCCTAGTACTGGTTGGTAGATGTCACATGTTCGCGAATTTTTTGATCTACAACATGCCGCCGGTTTCCTCACTTTGTTTTCCTTCACCGTTTTGAGAGCAGTGGTGATGATATAATTTACAAAAAGTGAAGCGCCTGTATGGGTTCGAAGTTACGACCTACAAGCCTTTTTTTTTTTGGGTGGTAAATGATCAAGGCTCGTCGCAGCTCCCTCACGCACTCCGCCTCCTCCTTCGCGAGCATGACTTCTTCGCAAAAGGAGGTGACGGCTTTCCATTCCCTCTCGCTCCGTCCCATGGCCTGCACCGGGGCCGGACGTGAGAGTTCGCCGCCGCCGATCGCCTCCGCGAGGACACTGCGGTGCTCCGCCCAAGCTGGGCAGACCTCCACCGTATGCTCCACCGTGTCCTCCGGGCGATCCACACAATGGTGACACCCGGGCGTTTCCTCCCGGCTTATGCGAAACAGGAACCTACCGAAACAACCATGTCCGGTGAGGACCTGTGTCAGGCGGAAGGTTAGGACGCCGTGGCGCCTCTCCAACCACTCCTCTAAGAGGGGACTTATCGCTGCTATTGTGGCGTGCCCAACCCTTGGTTGCGACAATCGCACCCTCCATGTCGCCATGAGATCCCGCCGGAGCTCTGTCCGCTGTACTGTGATTTCTCGCGGCAGCGGAGTTACACCCCAGCGTTTTGCCTCCTCGCGCCACTCCCATACGTGCGCTAGGGCATTTGCCTCCAGATCCCATGGTGGCAACCCGGCAAGGAGGCTCTCCGCCTCGCAGGAGACCGTGCGGTATCCCCGGACCAGCCGGATGACCCTTTGGGATGCGTTCAACCGGCGGGCTGGTCGGGGCCTCAAAGAACGCGCACACCGGTGCCCCGTAAAGAGCCATGGACCCCACGACCACCGCGTAGAACCTCACGCAGGAGGCATTTGGTCCCCTAGATTGGGCAGGAGCCGCTGCAAGGCAGCCCCAGCGCGCTCCAGTCTGGGAGCCAAACGTCGGAAATGCTCCACGAAGTTCCACCGGCTGTCGAGGATGAGTCCCAGGTACTTCATCGTCGACTCGATGCCGATGTTAACCCCTCCTGCCGTTATCTGGGAACCCGACTGTGGCGCGTTCCGAGGACCATGAAAACACATGGCCTCGGACTAGTGCAGGGCCACTTCGAGTCTCAACTGCCGAATCCTCTCGATGATTGTCGCAACCCCGAGTATCGGTGTGGTCCGCATCCGGCACCGCCGGCGGGGGAGTGTGCTCCTCTCGCGAAGGGAACAGAGAGCTCACCACGTCCTTCACGAGCTGGGGCCGGAGACTCTGCGTCAGTGGGGGAGCCCATGGGTGGAGTTTATCCTGCACCATTTTGTAGGGGCGTCCCCACGGGTACCTGTTCAGAGTCTCTAGCGACTCCTCGCGGGCCAGTACCCTGGCCCGCAGTATATCCGCTTGAAGGGCGGTTTTGCCACTCTGTACCCCTCGTACAGCTCCGCCTGAATGACTTCCGTATCCGGAGGGCGGATACGTAGCCTGCGGTGCCTGGTGTACAGGTGTCGCGCAGCCACGCACGCCTCGCGCAAAGCTGTCAACTCCGGCGACCACCAGCACACCTGGCGCCAGGCACGTCCGGACTGGACCCGCAGCATTGCCTCGTCACAAATTTCTCCCGGAACCACTCCGCCTCGTCGGTGATGTCAGCAGGCCTGTCCGGTGGTGACACCCAGGCCTGCACGATCGAGGCTTCCTGCACGAGGAGCTCCTGGTCCAGCTGCTGCAGCGCCCACCGTAGACCACTCGGGGCATGTCGGACCGGCGCACTCGTGGTCTGATCGGAGACGTCGAACCGGATGAACTGGTGGTCGGAATAGGTCTCCACCCCCTCCATGACGCGCCAGTCAATGACGTGGCAGTGGCGGCGGATGCAGCCTTGGCAGCGGTGGGCTTGCCCCTGCCCCTGGTTTTGGCTGGTAGAGCGCAGGCCTTACTCCCAACACGGTGATCGGCCGGCTTGCCAGCTGCCGCACATATGAAGCAGTGCGGCGCGGCATTGCACGAGCCAGCCTTGTGACCGGGCTGACCACAACGGAAGCATTGACCGCTGCGGTCCACCTCCGAGGTGCATTGTACTCTAACGAGGTTGCCCACCTGGCAGCGAAAGCACATCAGAGGTCTGGGCTCCAGCAGTTCACCTGCGCGGAATCCCAGCCCACCCGGCCCTACCCGGCAATTTTTTGGGCCGCTGTCACGGGGCAGCTCACCGTTATGGATCGCGTCCCCGTGTAGTCAGGACGAATGGTGCCTGCCCTAACCTGCTCGGCAGAGCACACCCCAGTCCTAAAGACGGCAGCCACGACCACTTCCTACGTCACAGAATCGTCCAGTCCCAGGATACGCATGTCAGCGCACTTGGTGGGCCTAGACACTCGGACCTTGTCCAAATTCAGGGACGCCCTAAGCTTTTCAGCCAGAGCGTCTGCGGTCGGGTCGCTGGCCGCACCGGAGACCTCCAGCATCCGGGCCCCAGTCGCAGTGACCCTTAACGGGAGGTCATTGGTGACGCCGATCTCCTGGAGGTTCACCACCGTCCTCGCCTTGCCGAGCACCTCGCGGTAGTTCATGCCCTTCTTTTCCGTTTCCGGCTGCAGTGTTATCACTACAGCTGCGGACTTTGGGGCACGGAGCCTAGCCTACAACCCTGCTCTCAATACACTGAAACCCAGGACAGTACAGACATTATGACTTAACAAAACAATACTGATGCCAATATACAATATTTATGTCAATTTACAAAACTTATGTCAAGGGCATATGAACTTCAAAATTTACATTAAAAATAGAACTGATTCTAGGCGCCACTTCCAAAAGGTAATTTCACATGGAGAAGAAGGGACAAGAAACTCTACCGTTACTCTTTTAAAATGTTATTCAATATTTTGTATACATTAATTATATTTTTATATGTGAAGACGATGCACCAAGAATAACAATACTCTAGCACAATTGGTAAAAAGAATTAAAAATATAGCAAAGGCAGATAAATTAATCACGTGATAGATACATTGTGCTCAGATATGTACAAACATTGTAAAAATATATGATTTTCCTAATATATTAACTAGGAGTAAGTCAGTGTGTGAGTAAAGTAAAAATAACAAATTACTGTATTATAAGCAACTAGTATGATTTTGTCTAGCCTCTAGATTGTCCTATGGAGCTGGACCAGAACGTTTCCAAGCATTCTTATCTAGGATATTATCCTCTAATTTGTAATATGCTTGTTTACAAAAAGTTTTTTTTACATGAGTTTTAAACTTTCTTTCATTAAATTGCAATATATCACAAGGTATTTTGTTGTAACATTTAACACAGTACCCCATAAAAGATGTATGTACTTTAGATAGTCTGAAAAATGGTTGATCTATTTTATTTTTATTTCTAGTGTTTATATTATGTATTTATTTTATTAAATAGATGCAGATTTTTTCATAAATGAACTGCAGCCTAATTGCGTAACACATATTCATCAAATGATAGAGAGTAATTGTCTTCGTTTAAACCGCACTCTGCTTGATTTTACGACTTACGTATTGCGTAACTTCACTAACATATGAAACCAATTCTAGTCTGTTTGAGACGACATAGAGTGAACGATATGCCAGGAAAAATTGGGCAAGCGCCTTTTTTTCGAATTGTGTAACCATTATGACAAGTGACAATTGGTTTGGATCACTGACATGAAACCAACTAATAATCGCATTGAAAGCGAAGTCAACCTTCTGGCCGCTTTCGTTTTCCGATCCACATATTTTTGGATTTAAACGTATCTCCTTACATAATTCGAAAACATGTAAGTGGTAGTCTTCCTGATAAATTGTGAATGTGATTTAGTGTAAAACCTAAATGATAAATCAATATTAGTGGTGTTTTAGTTATCGAGTCGGCGAGGTGGATTTCTTGGAATAATTGTAATAAAAATCTTCTGATAAAAGTGCTTACAACATATACTAAAGATACTTATCATTATATTTCAGAAACGAGGTACTTTGGTGACATTTTAACGAAACACAGAGAAACGTAACAAATTTATCATAGGCGACAAGCTTAGATAGCAACCCAGTCGACAACTTCATTGGAAAAGCCAGAAGCACTGAGAACAAAGACACCATACCTATTCCACACCATTGAATGTTCAAGGTAATAGCAATATTATTTTCTTTACATGTGTTGTACAGTGAATGTGCCCAATATTGAAATGTAAATATTCTATCTTCAAAGAAGCAACAATGTTGTTGTTGTTACAAACATTGTTTGATAAGTAGGTAGGTACTGGATAATACAAAAATAGGTAAGGCACCACCAAACCCAAACCTCTTTGTATCAACCTAACCAATTTACAAAAATCTGTAAAAATGCCTACCCATTTATATATGTATTTTGTCATAACCATATAGGTTGCACCTAGTGTAAATCCTCAAAACCTATTTTGAGGATTTAAACATTTAATTCTAGCACCGCTATGATAGTCATGGAGTTCTCTAAATATGGAACTATATTTTGGAATTTATTTTATGGAGCCCCTTCAAAATACTCTTTTTTGTTGAATTGGTTTTGCTTGATACCGCATTTAGCAATGTATATGTATTTATACTTAGACATATTATAATATCCTAGGCCATCCACCTTTTCAACTAATAACACGGGTTAGACAATAAATAATAGAATTGTAGGCACCAAATTATTGTACATAGCAGAATATTACTGTTCTGTAGATATTGTGCATTGAAGTGTCTAAGGGAGAGGCCTATTAAACTTGTGGATGGATGATGGAAATTAATTAGGATTTACTAATTCTTTTTGCTGTTCTTTCAGGTGTCAATCTCAAAGAGGTACCTACATTATTCAGGAAAATAACTTTCTCTCAGCGCTCACAGCAAGCATTAGCAATCAGAAGGTATATAACTTATCCATGATGACTTCTATGAGAATACATTAGCTGCCAAATTCCACCAATCCATGCAATATATTTGTTCCAATTTTATATTGCCTCATGTCCAAATATTTCATGTTAAATGTGAATAATTGCTATTTTCATGAAGGTTGTAATGATATAATAAAACAGTTTTTTTCTCTTGTTTACCTTAATTTATTTGTTTTTATTTACATATATCTATTGAAATAATAGTTCATTTAGCTAAATACCACCGTTTTATAATTAGTATAACAATAAACACTTTCCTTTATTTAAAACAAAATTGTAAGTACTTAGTGTATTCTTAAATGGTTCATCCAAAGTTATTTTTAAAAGTTAACACTGTTTTCAATTAACACAATAGGTACATATGTTTACATAGATAGCTTTCGTGCAGACCACAATCAATAGCGTTCTAATAAAAACTATGAATAGCTTCTATGAACAATTCAGTTTCTATGTTAAGCAGTAGAAGTGTGTACAAAGTAGTAGCAGTAATGTCAGAAGTAAACAGCAGCAGTAGCCGAAGAAACAGCAATGGGGCATCATCATTCATGCTGCCTTCTTGTCTTTGTAGGTGAAACACCCCGGGAACTTTGCTACAGTTTGAAAACAAAATCAAATTATTTTCTGTTCAAATAAAGTAGATGCCTAGTTTGCCAACAATGCCAATGGCTGAACAAAAGCCATCGGCCTAGTCCTTGCTGTGGGTTGTATTATGTATTCTTTATTTAGAGCCAATTATTCAGTCTCCAGAGGTTTTTATTTAACATAACACTAAATTAGAATAGTTAACATAAAATATGTGATGTGACTACATAAGTAGATAGTTCGCCCAAGGAAATATATTCACAATTATGTGAGTTGCCGCTTGATTCACAACTGTGTCAAAAAGCTTACCTTCAATTATTAATACAGAAGATTGGTTTTCCATGTCCTGCGCAAAAACTTCTTTGTAAGGAGTTCCCCCATATGTCAACTAGATCATTGATGGTATTTGCATTCCATTCTTGTAAGTTTTAACACCGTCTGCAAAAATATTTTGATTAATTTTTGTAGTTTTTATTATAGTTTGTTTCAGTACTTATGTACAAACAAAAACATCTATTTACAATTTCAGTTGTTTAGTGAGTTTCAAGGTGATATACTAATTAACAGTCAAATTTTATCTGCAACAAACAGCTCACCCCACATAGGTTACTAACTTGTATCTACACTGTAGACTGACCAATTAAGAACCTCTATCTACATAAATCAATAAGATATGAAGGTACACTCCTACACACGTTATTCCTTTATATATTGGCACAGGTACTTACTTGTAGTGATGATATTGACATAAGTACTTTTCGCTGTGGAGTGTGTGGTGTGTGCAGCCAGTACAAAACGAAGACAGAGCCATATCAGCCCTAGCCCCTAGTCCTTGCCAAACGTTCTCAGCGATACACATACAAAACAAGAATACGAACTGTAACATAAGCCAACATGTATATGTACCTATAGGAATAGTAAGTAAATATGATTCTGTGTCTCATTTTAAATTATTATAAGTGTTGAACAATAAAAAACAACTTTCGTATTTCAAAGCAAAACAATGCGAATCGTAAACATTAAAATTAACTTTTATCAATGTTGCCAACTTTTTTACCCGAGTCCACTTGGGCCGAACTTAGAGAACTACTTACGTTATATAATTTCACAAATAAAATTACTTGAAAAAGTTAGTGAAGATGTTTGGATGTTTGTTAGATACACATTAATGGCAAAAAACGGTTAAATTTTTATCCTGGAAGTATGTTCCGTGTTTTTTTTTTAAATGACTTTGTTTTCGATCTTTACACGGGCGCAGCTTCTTATAAAATTCTTCGCCATGTTCGTCATGCTAAACAGTCTTTACAAATCAGCGTTCAAATCCGAAGGAGTTTCGGCATTTGAAATAAATAAATGGCAAAATTTCTGACAGGTTTTAGATAAACAATAGTTTTAGTAGTCGATTGTAGTATTTTCTACAAAGTCTTATCCACCATAAATTTGGTCTGCCGACTGCCCTAGTACGGGTGTCCAAAACTCCTTGTTTTAGTGCAAGTCCCACTAATTTGACAACACTGCTTTTTTGCGATTTTGTCATTGGCCACAGATAACTAAAACGTGAAGAAAAGAACGTTTCGTTGCGTATTTCAATTTTGGTAGTTAATGGTAGAAATTGTTTTATTTATTGGGTTTTAATTTTTCAGCCATCATTGTACATTTTTATTTATATGCATTAGTAGACGGCCAGTTGTAGTCAAAACAAAATTAAATTGTAGTAAAATTATTCGGAAGCGAATAATTCCTTTTCGATAAAACAAAACGCGAGATAGAGCTAGAAATGAAACACATCCCTATACAATTTGGCAGAATTGAGATAATTTTTATTACACAATTCCAATTATAGGAAACGATTAAGATCGCAATTTGTTTCATTTCAGAAACGCATTAAAAAACAAAATGTGTTACGCAATTAGGGTGCTGGCAAGGTACCGTTAATATTAATCTTCTTAAATAGTTCCCTAAGAGATTCGCGGCGACGTAGATTTTAAATAGCTCTGACAGCTCTCTTTTGTAAAATAAAAATGGATTCAATGTCCGCAGCCCGACCCCACAGTAAAATGCCGGATGACATAATGCTGTGGAAGTAGCTAAAATAAAACAAACGCGCGGTTTCTACGTCTGTTGACTGTCTTATCTTTCTAACAGCATACGCGGCCGAGCTTAGTCACCCCGCGAGAGATGTTATATGGGGTTCCCATTGTAACTTCTCGTCTAGCGTGATTCCTAGGAAAACCGTCTGATTAATAAATTCCAGTTTTTCTCCGTTCAATATGATGTCACATTCGCTACTTCTATCATTAGGTAATTTAAATCGAATGCATTTGGTTTTTTTCTCATTAAGTACCAAATTATTTACCGTAAACCAATCTTGGACCTGAAGAATAGAGTTATTCACGTCGTCAAGATTTTGTGACCTTCGGTCTATTTTAAAGATCAATGAAGTGTCATCTGCAAATAACACCATGTTCGGTTGATTTTGAAGTAACTGGGGTAAATCATTCATGTAAACTAAAAAGAGGAATGGACCCAATATCGAACCTTAAGGAACGCCCATTATCAATTCAGACCCTAATGAGTTTATGCCGTTTATTTGTACTCTAACCTTTCTATTTTTCAGGTATGATCTTGGCAAATCTAAAACTAATAAATGTATCTATCCAGTCATTGTATCGTTGGTCTATGAACTCATCGACACACTTTATCTGTGCATTAAAGATTATATCCATATTAGTTGAAATCCACAGAGTTATTTTATGTGTTCAAAATCTAAGTAAAAATGGTTGCTAGCCAACTTTAAATCGTTACAGATCCATAATGGTTAATCAATATTAAAAATTATGATATTGTTGTCGCCTTTAATGAATTTTGATTACTGTCATGTCTTTTGTGACATTCACTGGATTAAGACAAATCGATTGACGTAAGTATCATCAAAATCGGGTCACTCGTTTGGTCTCTAGTGCGCCACAAAAGAACAAACATGCATATATAAATATAGGCTGATAAACACATTTTTTTTTAAATATTTGAGATGGATTTGCTCTTGACTCTAGTCTTGGTCAGAAGTGATAGAGACAAAGTCTACGATGGAAGAAGCCTGTTAACTTTGAAGATATTCGGGTTGAATGTGTTCGGGAACACAGACGCAGGTAGTGAGTTCCACTCTTTTGCCGTGCGCATTATGAAGGATGTTTGGAACCGCTTAGTGCGAATTGGTGCAATGGCAACTAAGTATGGATGGTAATTAGCAGTACGTTTAGATGTCCGATGGTCGAAGGGGGCAGGTGGGATGAGGTCGTGGAGTTCTTGCGCACACTCACCGAAGTAGTAGAAGACCGACAAGCAGACCTTGCGGCGATGAGCTAAGCTGTGAAGCTTGGCATCCACCAGTTTTACGTCGCACAGGCTGGTAAAAACTAGACTTCTTCATACAAACCCACAAAACTCGCAACCCTAAAAGGGGTGTTAATCAAATTTAACTTAATTGTAAAGCTTGGTTCGGTTTACTTAGGACTAGTGTTGTAATGAAAAGATAACAAGTCCGCAAGTGTCCCATTAAATTATCTGAACCATGGAATCTTGTACTTGTGATGAATTGTCCTTACATAGGTAAGTTCTACACAATTGTTGTGTGTGCTTATCACTAACACTTGGCGACACCTAAATTAATGCTTAAATAAACGTACTCTGTTCGATTTTAAACTTTCGGCGCTAAGCCGAGAGTTAAAATCCAACAGCACGTAAATTTAGGGATTTTAAGGGACAACATATATTTTTAAAAGAACAGCTTCTCTTCCTACAGAGAAGAATCATTGCCTTTCATTGTCTTTTATAAGTTCCAACAAAGTTAAATCAAACGAATGTCTACCTCCTATTCACGTACAAACTACATACGTATTATGACGTCACACTACCAAAAACAGACGGTAGCTCCCAAGCTCCTTACAGGCATCTTATAACAAGTTTAGAGGATGTGAACGTGCGACTCGTGTGGAGTACAAGTTTTAATCGCTCCGAAAACTTTCGCCACGTCTCGCACATCGGAACAGGATACGGTTTCTATTTCAAGCTTGAAACAGGATATTTATATCATTTGCCTGTTTATGTGCTAGGTGTGTGACACCTTTGATCTTGTGGCTGCAAGCGGACTGCTGAGCATGGGATGATTTCGATTCCTGGGTCGGTCAAAGTGTTTTTCAAACCATATTTTTTTTTGGCTTTTCCACTAGTTATTTCTCAGTAGCAGCCCAGGGTTTGGAAGTTGGTGGTTTGAACGCCTTGGGCCTCGGATAGCACGTGCCGGCACGGCCGTGTCGGTTTGCCGTCCCATCGGACTGTGAGAGTAAAGGAACAGAGAATGCAGCTGTGTATGCGCACACACTTATGAACTAAAATATCTTCTGCTTCCTTTGCAAATCTCCGTTGAGTTTGGCCCACCGTGGCCAAAACTTAGTTGGAAATATTGATGTAAGCAGTGAGGCATTAAAATTGACACCCCTCAAACACGATGACGCAGCGTCAAGGCGTCGTATTTACGCAGTAACTACGTGGCATCTACGCGATGTCAACGGTGAGGTGTGTCACGGTCTGTACATAATTTCAAATCGCGAAGACCCTAAATGTTTTTTTCTCTATAAAAAACCTATTTTGTGTTAGTCACTCTTTTATCTGGCTCTAGCACGGTTCAGTTACATCAAACCATAGGGCCAAGAAAAAGTGACATTCTTTAAGCGATAACAATGACGGAAAAGTCAAAAATGTATAGGATTGACTGCTATCAAATAAAGGGATGTTTGTGTCGTGAACACGGCCGTGTTTTTTATGTGAAAACGTGATCGAGCAGCGTAGCTTCACCGAGTCAAAATGTATGTGGCGGCATCTACACCGCCACATGCGAACAACGCATCACACTGACGTCGCGCAAAATCCTGCATCGCGCAAGCAGAGTTTACCGCGCAACTAGCATATATACAACGTCCCGACATCAATCGTCGGGCAGTTGCCCACCAGATACAACACCCAGATCTGGTTGGAGGATCCTACCTTTTCCAAGAGTATGAGTGAACTTTACACCCTGTTCCTCAAACCTCTAGGTATATGTATTGTTAAACGCAACTTTTGTTACACGGCGAAATAAACTCAAAACTGCGGCGCCTCCCCCTCCACCGCGCGCGGTTCTCCACAGTACAACAATCCTCTACTTTTTTTTTTTTTTTTGTTCCCCGGGGTGAAAAATCCTCATGGATGTCCTCCGCCCTGGGGCGGGTGGAGGGGTCTGTCAGACTCTTACTGACTAAGAACCACCCCGGTGTTCCATCTCACACCTACGCCGGGGTCGCGGGAACACATAATTCATCCGCATCCCCGGCTGGTGACGGCCCGCTTGCGCGGGCCCCGTCTCGGGCGGAGGGAGTGAGGTGTACTCCCGACCATCGAACTCACTACGGTTGGCAGCGACAGGTCACTGCCTACTTCTGAGATGAGGGTACGGCGCGGCTCCTCCCAAGCGGCACACTCTGCCAGCGTGTGCCACGCCGTGTCCTCCCGGCAGTCGACGCAGTGGTGACACCGGGCGTCCGGCTCCTTGTTTATGCGACACAGGTTCTTCCCGAAGCAACCATGCCCCGAGAGCACCTGCGTCGCCCGAAACGTCAGGGAGCCGTGCCTTCTCCCGAGCCAGCGGTCGAGCACTGGCCGGATCGCCTCGATGGTGCTGAGGCCGGCGGTAGGGCGTGACAGCCTCACCCGCCATTCCGCCACCAGGACCTCGTGGAGCTGCTCGATAAGTTGCTGCATCGGTCGCTCGCCCCCCTCCCGCGCTGCCTCGCGCCACCGGTACAGTGACGCGAGCACCTTCGCCTCCAGGTCCCAGGGCGGTGATCCAGCCAGTGCACAACCTGCCTCGAAGGAGATCGTGCGATACCCCCGAATGACTCTGACGGCCATCGCCCGCTGCGGCTTGCGCAGGACAGCTATGCTGCCGGCCGTCAGGTCAGACGCCCAGATCGGCGCTCCGTAGAGCGCCATACAACAATCCTCTCCTAACTCAACGTAACAAATTATTTGATTCTTAATCTATCGAATAGTGTAATTATAATTTGGCTGTACCTACATTTTAGATAATTACTAGCTGACCCCGCAAACGTTGAAAGTGTGAATTATGTTATTATAATTATTATAATTATTATTAATTCTAAATGTTTTTTTTTTTTGAATTTTTTTTTTTTTGAAAAATAGATGTTGGCCGATTATCAGACCTACCCGATATGCACACAAAATTTCATCAAAATCGGTCAAGCCGTTTCGGAGGAGTATGGCAACGAAAACTGTGACACGAGAATTTTATATATTAGATATAGCTGCAACACCAAACTGCAATTGGCTATCATCTGTGGTTTGTATTGCCTTCCACTATGACAGCTAAGAACAATGCCCACTTCCCATTCATTGAAAAACCTGATAATGAAAGTTTATCTAAAGTTTTATGGTATAGTAGAAAGACTACCTGGATGTTTAGAAAAAAATGTTATAAAGTCATTTTTACGTTATAAACGCTACGAAGTCCATAGAATATTAATGTTACTTTTTAATGAGGATTTGCTGTTACCAAATATAAAGAAATAAATGTGCTAGAACTAATTATTTTAACGCTCAAAGTTTAGTCTTAAATAGGAATACTTACGTTACTATGGTCTAAAACATCTTTTTTACTTTGTGAATTCCTTGAAACCAACTGCCCTTAAATCACTGCTTACTCTCAATGATTGTCACTTTAGTTTGAGTCGAGCATTAACTGTCAAATGTCAAAAAGATGCGTTTCAATCTTGCGACCCCCATTATCTTTTGCATGATTAATTAATTATTATGTTATTTTGTATAAATATGTATTATACAAACGCCGATACAGAAATATATGCTGATTGAATAAAACGTAAAATAATGTACGAAACTCAGAAACAGATTTGAATAAAGTCATGTATCAGTATGTAAAATGGAACGTCGTAAAAAAGGGAGTTGAGATGCGTTCAAAACATGGTAATACCTATACGTATAATACATATACACCTCCACATACATATAAACCTTGGACGTAGAATAAGCATAAATAAAAACTTAAAAATATTTCTTTCCTGCGTTTCTTTTAACAATGTGATAAGCAAAATAAGCAAGATAAGCAATGTGTATTTACGTCAAACTTATTTGTCAATTCTGATGAAAGTAATTGTAGAAATACGAAACGCTTTGAATGCGATTGTCACTTGTCTCTGCCCTCGATGTTACAGGGTTTGGTTTCCGCACCTAGTCTTTCATGTGGACCATTGTGGGTGGGCCATGGGGCCGTCCGTGGTTATTCCAACCAGCCCACCTCCCTCCAGAAGCTGGTCAAATCTCCTGGTCTGTTGAAAGCATCTGTGTAAGATGGTGCCCTAATCTGAGTAACGCCTGTGCACTCAATGAGCACATGCGCGACCGTTTCCTCCGCCCCCATACAAACCCTGCATAGAGGATAGAAGGATGAAGCAAAGGAAATTAACTCCATAAAAATTGAAAGAGACACCCAGAACAATACTGAAACAAACATAATCCTTAAATACAACATCGGCTGGCGTTCAGAACCACAGAACATTTGCATTGTGCCGAGTAAATAAAATGTGCTATGATAGTTGACTTTATGTAATCGGTGCGATAAAAGTCCCACTGTAACGTGCCGATAACGTTTTCAATATGAATATTAAATAAATTATTGTTGGCAATTGAATGTTTCTGTATGCTGAAAAAAATATGCACTATCACTATAACACACTTTATTAACACTTTTAATGGGGAAATATTTACCTGATCTTTTAAAACTTAATTACCACTTATCAATTAATGAACCTTGAAAAAAAAGTTGCGATTCCTTGATAACCGTTTTTTTTTTAAATAATTGAGTCCTTTTTCAACTTTCTGACCGTTTCTCACAGTTGGTCGCAGTAACTAACCTCGGGAACCCCGACCAAAAGCGAGCAGTTAGGTTGGAAACCACGCGCGAGCCGAATTGGTTGCGGTAGCTAACTAAGCTAAGACACACTTACCAAATGGGTTAGATTAAGTTAGAACTGTGTGAACCCGCGCGCGAGCAGAGCGACCGCAACGAGCAGTGCCTTGGCAGCGGCCGGTGAGCGCTACATCCAATTAGGTCGCAGGTATCATTTTTTTTTTTCGTGAATGGCATCTCTCAGGTCAACCTATAAGGTTGTCGTCTGCTTAAACGGACTTGCCTGTGGTTGCCCTAATAAATTAAGGCCTCCAACCAGGACTTAAACTTAAATACTAACTAAAACTAAGCGACAACGCTAAGGGCACTCCCTGTGGGGTACGGACCTCGGCTTAGGGCGTCGCTGGAAGGGGGCAGCAAGGGACTAGCTGGATCAGGATTTCTTTGATTTAGGGACCAATTTAAAGCTACAGGCTCAGCGGCGCGGGCTGGCTCGAGCACGGGTCGGGAGGGGCGTGTATTTGGGCGTCGCGGCGGGCCTCGGCGGCGAGGACGGTAGGACGGCGATCGGGTTTTGGGCTTATGTAGTGTGCTGGTGGCCTTACTACTCTCCTGGAGGAGGGTAGTGGCGTCGTCGGGGGCGATTAAAGTATGCCTTGGTCGGCGAATACTGCTAATGCGGGAGGGAGTGTAGCGGGCGGCCGCTGAGATCAAGGGGTTGGAGTGTTTGATGCCACAGTCAAAGAAACGCTTCGATAAAAAAAAAAAAAAAAAATGTGTTTATTATCTTAAATCTATACAATTAAGTTGCCGGGGCTTCCCAGAAAGTAATCCGAAGATACTTGTGATGGGATAAACCTCGCTCTTCCTAGAGTGATTAACATTCGTTTCGTTGTGCTAATTAGGTATAAGTTACACATTTTTCTATAAAACTAATACTAAAATTAAAATAATACTAAAATTAAAATCGAAAAATCGTGTTCATGGCAATGTGAAGCTAGAGTGTGTTTTGTATAAATTAATGTTTATACGTGTATTTATGAGTGTGTGGATGTATATTTTGTGTGAATATGTGTGTGTATGGGTGGGTGCGTGTGTGAGTGGGCGTGTGTATGTGTGAATGAGTGTGGATGTGTCCTGGGGTGTGTGTTTGTATGAATGAGGATGTGTTGGAGTGTGTGTGTATGTGTGTGTGTCTATATGCAAGACGTTCAACCCAGAGTCGCCAAAAAGTCTTCCACGGCATCATGTTTAAGTGGGAAGAGCCATTCCGTCAATGTCTTCTTACACTCATACAAGTGCATAGGGTAAATGTTAAGTATGCGATTTACTTTATTATAGACGCGTGGGGCTTGAGCTACATTTTGGCGACTAGCAAAAATTGAACGTGCTGGGCATGTAGGGGCTACTATATCACACCGTCTTTTTTTAAGTTTAGCATGGTTAAAGGGTAGAATTTTGTGATATCTAAGTACCATGTGTAGTATGTGGAGTTTCCTAACGGAGAGCAGCTTAGAGCTTGCGTAAAGGGTTTCAGTAGAGAACCTGTAGGGCTTACAGTACATGACCTTAATCAAGGATCTTTGTGCCCTCTCTAGATCTATAAAATTCGACTTAGCTGCTCCACCCCATACCGAGATACAATAAATGATTACAGATTGGGCTAGTGCGATATAGATTTTATTCAGTAGTTCTGCATTCATAAGGTGTCTCAAAGATTTGAAAACCCATATGAGCTTTCTTACCCTCCCTATAGTTAGTTCGAGATGAGGGTACCAGCTTAACCTTTGATCCACTACAATACCTAGGTACTTGACGGAATTTACCTTATGAATCACAGGGCAACTGCAGGTAGATTGGGTTGGGGTACGACAAGAATGTATTCTAATGTTAAAATCAGGCCCAGGCTGAGAGTTCGCGTATTTAGTGAAACAGACGTGGTTTTTTGTGTATTTAGAGTAAGTAGATTCTCACTTAGCCAATCACTAACTCTAGCCAGTCCCCTCTCAGCTTCCATCCTAACTTTATCCCATGTTTTGGCAGAGAAGATAATAGCGGTGTCATCCGCGTAGGACAGTATCCTCGCACCGTTGATAATAAGGTTACAGAGTTCATTAATATAAATCAGAAAAAGCGTCGGGCCGAGGACACTGCCCTGAGGGACTCCATACGTCACGTTCTCTTCATCACTAAGATAGTTTTCCACTTTTACCCCCTGTTTTCTGTTTTGAAGGTAACTGCTGACCAGAAAACAGGAGGTTCGATAAGCGTTTCATGAACTGGTTTATGGTAGGCATTTTAAGGTCGATGTGGAGATTTATATTACGGACATAGAAGGGGGCACCCGTGACCTTTCTGAGGGAACGGTTCTGGAGGGTCTGCATCTTATGGAGATGACGTGGGTGAGCGTGCGCAAATACAACGCAGGCATAGGTCATGATGGGACGGATGACTGCGGTGTAGATGCGCAGCTTGCATTTAAGTGACAGTTTACTACGGGCGGTCAGTACAAAGTGGAGCCTGCTAAGAGCGAAGGAGGCGCGCTCGCGAACCGCCTTAATATGAGCCTTAAAGGTAATGTTTTCATGGAGGATCACGCCTAGGTATTTGGCTTGCTTCTCCCAGGGGATCGGCTTACCGTACATAGTGATCGGGCTGGGAAGTGGGGGAGGGAGTCGACGACGTCTCGAGGAGAGAACCGCCTGACTGTTATCGGGGTTGACCTCGATTCTTCATTTCCAGAACCAAGCACCTAAGACGTTTGCGGAGGTTTGGAGAGTACGAGCTATAGCATTGGGACAATGACCGGTACCTTTTAACTCTGTGGGATATCGCTGGTGAACAGCGTGAAGACTAGAGGAGATATGACGGAACCCTGAGGGACACCGGCGCGAATAGGGTGAGGGGACGAGAGTGCACCCTCGATGCGATAGCGGAAGGTGCGATTCGACAAAAAGTCTCTTAAGATGAGCACGAGACGATCTGGCACTCCTAGTTGGTAAAGCTTGTATATCAAGCCGTTGTGCCAGACTTTGTCGAAGGCTTTCGCTATGTCGAAGAATAGCACACCCGTCGTCGCGTTACGCTGCATACCGGCGCACAAGTGCTCTACGATACGGTGGACCTGGTGGATACAGTGTTGGGGACGGAAACCAAACTGCTCGTTGGGAATGAGGCTCTTTGCTTCGGCGTAGTCTTTGAGACGCTTATAAATAAGCCTCTCGCAGATTTTGCCGAGAACGTTGAGTAAGCTAATGGGACGGTAGCTGGCGGGCTCAGACTTTGGCTTGCCTGGCTTTGGGATACCGATGACTGTTGCTTCTTTCCACGCTTGTGGGAAGATGTTGTTGCTCAAGGCGGCGTTGAAGATGGCGGTCATAAGCATTATTAGAGGGGCAGGTAGGAGTTTGTACACCTTGTTGGTAATACCGTCCGAACCGGGGGCTTTACGAGCTTGGAGCCCTTTTATGATGTCGTGCACTTCGTCTGGAGTGACGGGAGGCAGAGGATCATCAGGGTCTTCGAAGGGTGGAAGGGAGGCTCTCCGTTCGACTTCAGCGTCGACCTTGTTCAGGTGAGCTTGGTCTACTGGTTGAGAGCTGGGAGAACACTGGGACTCTAGGCTGTCAGCAAGGCATTCGGCCTTGTCGGTGCTTTCGAACGCGACGCTCTTGTCGGGGCGGATGAGGGGAGGCATAGAGACCTCCTCGGAGGAGCGCAATTTCCTCTGAAGGTGCCAGAAGGCTTGGTGAGTGGGCTCGAGTTCACTTAGCATCTTGTTCCAACCCTTTGAGCGAACCTCCCCTATGCGTTTCTTTACAGCACGCTGTAAATGGCGCATGTGGGCTTTGTTCGCGTCACAAGGGAAGGAGTCGTAGGCACGAATAGCCGCATTCTTCTCGGTTATCAAGTCACGTACGTCAGAAGGTAGTTTCCAGCGATGGTCTTCCATCACCGGAACTTCCCGTGAACAATCCGTCAAAACGGATTGAACGTGCTCAGTAAACGAGTCGATTGCGGCCGTCGTGTCGGCGACTGACACTAAGTGATCGGGGATGGTGTCCAATTGAGGCAACGTGGTGGATTTCAGTCTTTCACTTACTTTCCTCCAGTCGGTTATCATCTGGGTCTGAGGGGGGCGGTTGGGATCGCTTGGGCCAGAGTAGGGGGCAAAATGCATGACTACTGGGCGGTGGTCAGAGTTAAGCTCGTGGAACGTCTCTATTGATTGCAAACGGAGGTTCACATTCTTGAGCAGGGCTACATCGAGTATATCAGGAAGATGGTTGGGATTTCCGGGGAAATGAGTCGGACTCATTGGAGCGATGACGTCAAAGTTAAGGGATTCGCCTAACTTGAAAATTATCCGACCTCTGGTAGAAGTCGTGCTACTATTCCACGCCGGGTGTTTGGCATTTCAAACTCAAATCATTTATTTCAAATAAACCCATTACAGACACTTTTGAATTGTCAAGGGGTCGGTCAGTCAGAAATATGAAGCTAGTTGCCCATTCCAAAGCGAAGTAGGTACCTATGGAGAAGAACGGGCAAGAAACTCCATGGACACTCTTTTAAATAATATGATTACAGTTTTTTTTTACATCAGTCTTGTTGTAATTAAACATGTGAGAACGATGTAGAAAGACCCGTAATAAAAAACATAAAAATCGGAAAAGAAAAATTAAAAAAAGCCGTTGCAGCCAAGAGATGACCAGTCCCCACTGACGGCGCCCGTTCACGAACATGACGTATGGATCAGCACCATTCAGCTCAACCATTTTGAAGGGAACTTAATGATCCAACACATTAAGATCCCCCGCCAGTATGACGGAGTCACTCATACCGAAGAGGGCGGTGAAGTCCTTTTGGAGAGAGATGGGATCCTCCGGACCATTGTCTGGTGGAATGTAAGCAGAGATGATGGTGATCGGTTGGTGACCGGTCATGCCGAGCCGACAGATAGAGGTCTCCAGATGGGAGAAGAGAGGAGGTGGGTCTATAGGGATGCAATACAAAGATTTCCTAAAGTATATTAGTGTGCCACCCTTGTGGCATCGAGGCCTGTCATTGCGAACTAGTTTATAGTTGGCAATATTCGGGTTTCGGTGGTGAGATTTTAAAAAGTTTTCCTGTATGAGGAGGATGTCAAGCTGATGGTCGCGGAGGAAAGCGGCGATCTCATCGCGTTGACCTGAAACGCCATTTGCGTTGAAAAAGCCTAATTTAAGGGATCGGGGTTTGTTACAATATATTCTCGTATTATCCATTGAGAATTCATATTTGAGTGTGTTTAGGACTTGCGCGATCTCGGGATTTAGGCGAAGTGCGTTGCAGTTTGCAGCAACGATTTCTTCCGCCATTTTATCAGCGGCGGTGGTGAAGAGAGCCGCGTATGTACTTAATATTATTTGGGCGCTGTTGCGGCCCTGGGTTTTCTGAGGTGCGGCTGTAGAGGCCGTAGGCCCCGGGTGCTACCGAAGGCGCTGGTATGGCGGAAGCCATCAGCGCTGGAAGTTGAACGGGTTGCGCGGGTTTAGAGGACACCGAAGCTGCGGGAGCCTTCAGGTGGTTTACGTTAGCCCAGGGAGACGGCCTCACATCCGTCGCTCCCCAACATCAGGACCCGAGAGGGCAGCGCGCGTAGTGTTGCGCGTGCGCCACTCACAGACGTTGCGGGGGGAATACACCTCACTCCCCCCGCCCGAGACGGGGCCCGCGCAAGCGGGCCGGCACCAGCCGGGGTTGTGGAAGAATAATGTGTTCCCGCGACCCCGGCGTAGGTGTGAGATGGAACACCGGGGTGGGTTTTTAGTCAGTAAGAGTCTGACAGACCCCTCCGCCCGCCCCAGGGCGGAGGACATCCATGAGGATTTTCCACCCCGGGAACAAAAAAAAAAATATGTGAGATGGCCTCTCCCCCCCAATGGGTTCCCGCATTGACGAGGCGGGAGGGCTCAGTAGCCGTGCTTTGGACCCCCACGGTGAAGCTAAGAGGAACCCCAGGAGGGGCCGCTCGTCAGGGCTTTTGCAGACAAGCCGACGACGGAGCGGCCAAGTTTGCGGTGTTGTTGGGCGACATCGCAACTGTGGTAGGGCCGCGGCGGGAGAGGAGTGCCGGTATTGCGGTGCGCCGCTCTCCCTACCTTCTGCGGCCTAAACGGGGTCGCTACCGTACGATGGCGGACGTGGTGGGGCCGCAGGGGAAGAGGAGTGACGGTATGTCGTTGGCCGCTCTTCCTATCCTCTGCGGCCGAAAAATGGTAGGCGACGGGGCCATTCATCAAACCCGTCGCAAGGGGCAACGGGGTTGGTCGTAGGCTGAGGGTGAACAACGCCCTCTTCCAGCCCCTCTAAATGGGTCCAGGGACGGCGGACTCGGGGACGTCCACCGCCCCCCATACATCAGGACCCGAGGTGGCAGCGCGTAGTGTTCCACGCGTACCCCTCTTAGACGTTGTGGGGGGAGTCTAACACCTCACTCCCCCCGTCCGAGACGGGGCCCGCGCAAGCGGTCCGGCACCAGCCGGGGTTGCGGAAGAATTATGTGTTCCCACGACCCCGGCGTAGGTGTGAGATGGAACAACGGGGTGGTTTTTAGTCAGCAAGAGTCTGACAGACCCCTCCGCCCGCCCCAGGGCGGAGGACATCCATGAGGATTTTCCACCCCGGGAACAAAAAAAAAAAAGGGAGACGGCCTCTGGGGTTGCGGAAGAATTATGGGTTCCCACGACCCCGGCGTAGGTGTGAGATGGAACAACGGGGTGGTTTTTAGTCAGCAAGAGTCTGACAGACCCCTCCGCCCGCCCCAGGGCGGAGGACATCCATGAGGATTTTCCACCCCGGGAACAAAAAAAAAAAAAAAGGAGACGGCCTCTGGGGTTGCGGAAGAATTATGTGTTCCCACGCAGGGACAGTTACCGTTACCAAAAAAATACCGGTATAATTACCAAAACATTTCGTTCTGTTACGTTAAATACTTAACGTTACAAATAACGTTAAGTCATTGGATTTAACGGTATCAAAATAGCGTTACTAATAGCGTTATTTCGCTAAAATCTAGCAAGATCTGATGCGACGTTGCCAAACCGAAACGGACGCCGCGTGCTATGCGTTCGGTTCTTGTATTGTAAGCGGAGCGGCAACCACTAGCATTTGTTACGCTTGCGACGATCGGAAAGATACGAATACGAGACGTCACGCGCTCCCGCGTGTTTCATTTCATAATCATACGGCACACAAGCATCGCGTACGCCGATACGTCTATTGCCTGTTATTTTCAACTAATAATATTTTTCCTAATGCAACTGCTTTAGTAAAAATATTATTATGGGCCGAAAGAAGTACAACAAAGTGTGCCGATATCTCAAGGTTTTCAAAGAAAACAATGAATCAACTAATATACAGTATTTTTTTCTATACCTTTATATATTTTGACATAAACAATAACATGAGTATTTACTGTTTAAAGTATTATATTATTTTAATTTTGCGAATGTGAGGACTGTATGGGTCATAGTTTTTTTTTTTCAGTTACTTTTACTGATGGTCTGGCAGTTTTTGTACTTCATGAGGCCTACCCAAATGTCCTTTCTTTTGTATTGTTCGTCAAATCGTTGCGCTCCTTTAGTTCTGAGTTGAGCTGCACGATAATTGACAAATGCGTGCACTGACTGGACAGGTCCACTCGATCTGTTTGGTACTTTCATCAAAATACCATTTCAGAAACCAGTCAACATGGTACTCAAATGATCTGACCGAGATTATTTATTATATACACATTGACATTGATGACTGAACATATATTATATACAATGATATGAAAGCTTACTTTGTAATGTTATTATTATTATTGTGAATGTGAATACAATGTGTTTTTTTTTAAATACATTTACGTCTTTTTTTCTCTGTTAGTTTTAATCATAGTCTGGCAGTTTAAGTTACTCAGGCGGCCTACCTAAATGTACTTTCTTTGGTAATGTTCGTCGAAACGTTGAGCTCCTTAGTTCTAAGTTGACCCGCATGATGACTGACAAATGCGTGCACTGACTGGACAGGTCCACTCGATCTGCTTGGTTCTTTCCGCAAAATACCATTTCAGACACCAATCTACATGATCTGACCAAGATTATGTCTGGACTTTGAAAGAGACCTTTGAGTTTGTTTCGGCCTCTCTTCTCAGAGTAGTCAGACAGGAAACGCCGATCTCATCTAGCTTTTAAAATAGTATTGACGTGTAAGTGTTTGTACAAACTTACTTACAGAAATAAAATCATTTAACATTTACTTGCACATTGTGCAATAAAATATTAAACGTGATGTTTACTTGCATTGGTTGTTGTGAAAAATAAATTTAAATATAATTAACTTTAATCTGAGTCACCTTGTTGCTAAATATATGACAGAAAGGGAGGAAGTACTGTTTCAGAATTACTGTTTTGTTAATGCTGTATTTCTAGATTCCAGAGTTAATTCCACACTTCCCACAGTTCAGCGAATTAATACATATAATAACTTGATTCGACTTCACAACAGTTTACCAAAACTTACTGAAAACAAACGAAACTTACAAATACGTGGGACTATGGGGTTCTTTAAGTTTTTTTTTTAATATTTTCAAAGTACTTCCTACACTAGCCTCTTTACAAAGTTTCATGCGTCTGAACCAGTTTTCGAACCACTTTTTGCAGTCCGAAGTAGACACCTCGTTTACAGCCTATTCGAACGCTGACACCGCATTTTCCGGAGATGAAAATTGTATATCCCTTTGAGCGGATGACTTTCGGAAATAAAACGAAGTCCTACGGTGCTAGGTCAGGACTGTAAGGAGGGTGACCTAGTAGTTTGACTAGCGTGCTGTCCAGCAAGTCCCTCGTTTTGAGTGCGGTGTGCGAAGGCGTGTTTCATGGTGGAGCAGTAGCCCGCGGAGCTCTGTTTGGTCGCTTGTTGCGCACAACAGAGGAAACTTCTGCCAAGCATTCAGCGTTGATGCTTCTTTGGTTCCGTAAAGGAATTGACACCAAGTTGCCAGTCAAATTAAAAAAAATAACAAAATGTTACCCCGCGCTTCCAGATCGCTTCACTTTGACGCTACACCCAAACCGCAGACCTGTAATAATTTCGTAAACACGCCGAGACGAGCCTGCTGCAAATTTGTTTATCATATCACGGCACCATTCCACCCGGGCCTGCTTCTGAGCATCGGTGTGGTTGTGCGGCAACCAGCGTGAAACTATCCTCCTCACGCGAAGACGCACATGTTGTATTTCGTGAAGGCTTCCCGATCGAACCTGCCGTATGTGCTGAATCTCTTGATACGTTACTTGCCTATTGTCTTGAATTAAAATTTTCACTGCTAGCACGTTTTGTTCCGTAACAGCCGTAAAAAGGCGACCACTTCTTTCTTCATCCCCCAAAGTAGGATACACGGTTGCCTTAGAAGGGCCTTCATCCATGAATGTCATTTGAAGTATATCGTACGATTCTTCCTGTTTCAGGCAACACTTGAAATCGTAAAAAATCATAGCGCGAAAATGTTACCGGCGCAGATCCATTTTTTTTATTAAACAAGATATTTTAAATTAACTCGCAAACAATGTGGAGGGAAATTTTGATATGACTATAACTGGTCAGTCTGTCATACATAACAACATTTTTTGCAATACTTCTGAGTGGCCTGGAATAATACTAATAATACGTTTTGTAGCTCAATAAGAGCTACAAAAAGAAAGCTCTAGTGAATTGGCAGTGGCACCCAGGTCCGGGAACAAAAAGCACAATTAGGAAAGATTTCATAAACAACAAATATTTAGAAAAGGATGATGATGATTTATCAGTCCGCTTGGTCAGAGAAAACAATAGTTTTACTTTAATAAATATATAGACGAAATAGATACTTTTAAAATAAAACCGTTACTTCATTCTACTAACAAAAATTTTTGATTACTGGGAAACCAAAAACGTAAGTTTCTATTTTAATGTGAATCATAAATTATCAATTATTTTATTTCTGTAAGTAGGTTACACCTTTAGACGTCAATCATATTTTAAAACCTAGATGAGATCGGCGTTTCCTATCTGACTACTCTGAGTAGAAAGGCCGAAACAAACTCAGAGGTCACAGTCTCTTTTAAAGTCCAGACATAATCTTGGTCAGATCATGTGAAGACCGTAGATAGGTGTCTGAAACGGTCTTTAGAGGAAAGAACCACACAGAATGAGTGGACCTGTCCAGTCAGTGCACGCATTTATTAGTAGTCATGCAGCTCAACACAGAACTTAAGGAGCTCAACGATTCGACGAACATTACCTAAGAAAAGACATTTGGGTAGGCCACATAAATTACTCAAAATGCCAGACCCTGATTAAATTTAACTTATTTTTAAATACTTTGAAAAAATAAACAACATATTCACATTATCTTTACATTCTCTAGCCTGAAACACAGGTTCAACCTAGTTCAGGCAAATTAGCAACTTTGCTCTTTTTAATTGTTATGATAAATGTGTCCCTTTTTATTTCAATAAACTTTTTTATTATTTGTTATTCACAATAATTTAAATATTATAATACTTCACAAAGTAAATTTTCATGTCATAGTATACATAAATTGTCCATCAATGTCAAAGTGTATATAACAATCCGAAAATAATCTTGGTCAGATCATATGAGGATCTTGTAGACTGGTGCCTGAAATGGTCTTTTGAGGACAGATCCACACAGATTTAAGTGGACCTGTCCAGTCAGTGCACACATTAGCCAATCATTATGCAGCTCAACTCAGAACTAAGGAGCTCAATGATTCGACGAACAATACAAAAGACAGGATATTTGGGTAGTCCGCATAAATTACTCAAACTGCCAGACCATGATTAAATTTACCTTAAAAAATACTTTGAAAAAATAAACAACATTTCCTAAAAAAATATTGACTGTGATTTTAGGTGCAATTTTGAATTTAAATACTCATACTAATAATCATGGCGTATGATTATAATTAGACAATTAGAATTTTAAAATATAAATCCTTTAGTATAAAAACAGTACTTTTTTTGATTAGTTAGTGTTTAACTAGATCTCATAAAAAATTAAAATATATTTTAGTGATCATTTTAATTAATGTTATCAAATAAATTTTAAATCGTATTTTTTTCACATATCACTTTTTTACCCTAAAACGAAGCTTAATCAAAAATCGATATCGATGGCAACCACAGATAAAGAACTATGGTTCATAGTTCTTTATCTGTGGTTGTTCACCAAAGAAAAGATAGACGGTGGTTAGTTTAACTCGCGTTGATTTTAAAAGATTTTTTTACTCTCTAACGTACTTTGTCGTCTTTATTCTGTGTAGATAGATACCTTTTTAATTCTGTCAAAAATATTACTACTCCGAATGAATGTCCTTCGTTTAAGTGTTAGAGTTAGCAGTTGCTAGTGTATAGACTAGATATGGGCGTAATGTCGTATCAATGATTCCGATATCAACATACAGAACTGCATTTTGACAGAAAACAAAGGTAGCTATGGTCGACCCTTAAACGTTAACACCGAAAGATGCTTGTCTCTCGGCCGTCATTGTTAGAAAGAGATAGGCGTAAAAATTACCGGTAAAAGAATAGTAACTTTTACCGGTACTAATACTGGTAGTTAGATAACGTTAACTGACTCATGGGTTTCGTTATTAATATCGTTACTTTTTTATCGTTAACATAACGGTAATTGGTATCGTTATAAAAAAAATAACGGTAATTCGGTCCCTGTTCCCACGACCCCGGCGTAGGTGTGAGATGAAACAACGGGGTGGTTTTTAGTCAGCAAGAGTCTGACAGACCCCTCCGCCCGCCCCAGGGCGGGGGACATCCATGAGGATTTTCCACCCCGGGAACAAAAAAAAAAAAAAAGGGAGACGGCCTCTGGGGATGCGGAATAATTATGTGTTCCCACGACCCCGGCGTAGGTGTGAGATGGAACAACGGGGTGGTTTTTAGTCAGCAAGAGTCTGACAGACCCCTCCGCCCACCCCAGGGCGGAGGACATCCATGAGGATTTTCCACGCCGGGAACAAAAAAAAAAAAAGGGAGACGGCCTCTGGGGTTGCGGAAGAATTATGGGTTCCCCCGACCCCGGCGTAGGTGTGAGATGGAACACCGGGGTGGTTTTTAGTCAGTAAGAGTCTGACAGACCCCTGCGCCTGCCCCAGGGCGGAGGACATCCATGAGGATTTTCCACCCAGGGAACAAAAAAAAAAGGGAGACGGCCTCTGGGGTTGCGGAAGAATTATGTGTTCCCACGACCCCGGCGTAGGTGTGAGATGGAACAACGGGGTGGTTTTTAGTCAGTAAGATTCTGACAGACCCCTTCGCCCGCCCCAGGGCGGAGGACATCCATGAGGATTTTCCACCCCGGGAACAACAAAAAAAAAAAAGTGAGATGGCCTCTCCCCCCCAATGGGTTCCCGCATTGACGAGGCGGGAGGGCTCAGTAGCCGTGGTTTGGACCCCCACGGTGAAGCTAAGAGGAACCCCAGGAGGGGCCGCTCGTCAGGGCTTTTGCAGACAAGCCGACGACGGAGCGGCCAAGTTTGCGGTGTTGTTGGGCGACATCGCAACTGTGGTAGGGCCGCGGCGGGAGAGGAGTGCCGGTATTGCGGTGCGCCGCTCTCCCTACCTTCTGCGGCCTAAACCGGGTCGCCACCGTACGATGGCGGACGTGGTGGGGCCGCAGGGGAAGAGGAGTGACGGTTTGTCGTTGGCCGCTCTTCCTATCCTCTGCGGCCGAAAAATGGTAGGCGACGGGGCCATTCATCAAACCCGTCGCAACCAGCCCCTCTAAATGGGTCCAGGGACGGCGGACTCGGGGACGTCCACCGCCCCCCATACATCAGGACCCGAGGTGGCAGCGCGTAGTGTTCCACGCGTACCCCTCTTAGACGTTGCGGGGGGAGTCTAACACCTCACTCCCCCCGTCCGAGACGGGGCCCGCGCAAGCGGTCCGGCACCAGCCGGGGTTGCGGAAGAATTATGTGTTCCCACGACCCCGGCGTAGGTTTGAGATGGAACAACGGGGTGGTTTTTAGTCAGCAAGAGTCTGACAGACCCCTCCGCCCGCCCCAGGGCGGAGGACATCCATGAGGATTTTCCACCCCGGGAACAAAAAAAAAAAGGGAGACGGCCTCTGGGCTTGCGGAAGAATTATGGGTTCCCACGACCCCGGCGTAGGTGTGAGATGGAACAACGGGGTGGTTTTTAGTCAGCATGAGTCTGACAGACCCCTCCGCCCGCCCCAGGGCGGAGGACATCCATGAGGATTTTCCACCCCGGGAACAATAAAAAAAGAAAGGAGACGGCCTCTGGGGTTGCGGAAGAATTATGTGTTCCCACGACCCCGGCGTAGGTGTGAGATGGAACAACGGGGTGGTTTTTTAGTCAGCAAGAGTCTGACAGACCCCTCCGCCCGCCCCAGGGCGGAGGACATCCATGAGGATTTTCCACCCCGGGAACAAAAAAAAAAGGGAGACGGGCTCTGGGGTTGCGGAAGAATTATGGGTTCCCACGACCCCGGCGTAGGTGTGAGATGGAACACCGGGGTGGTTTTTAGTCAGTAAGAGTCTGACAGACCTCTGCGCCCGCCCCAGGACGGAGGACATCCATGAGGATTTTCCACCCCGGGAACAAAAAAAAAAAAAACGGACTGCGGACTAAGCCGCTCAGGCATCAGCGCGGAAGGAGGCTTTCCCCAGGGGCTTTCCCTGTGCTGGCGGTTGCTCGCGCGTTTCGCGAGTTTGGGAGAGGAGGACTTAGGGGCTTTCGGACAGCCCCGGTAATTTGCCGGGTGACCGGATTGGCCGCAGAGGACGCAGCTCGGCGGCTCAACGCATTGTTCCCTATCCTTAGGACGAGAACAGTCGGCGGTGCCATGCTCACCTAGACACTTGACGCATCTAGGTGTTGCGTAGCAGTTGGACTGCGAATGGCCGTACATTTGGCAGCGATGGCACTGCCCAATCATGTGCGCTCTATAGGGTTTCTCGATCGAGATGCCTGACAGAGAGCATACCGACTTTACTTTGAAAATCGGGTGGTGACCGTCTGTGGGGTCACAGATGACCAGGACCATGTCGTAGACTAGGCCCTGTCTCGCTTTGTGTAAGCGATGGACGGCGGATACTGGAATGCCCTGTGCAATAAGGTCGCTCTTAATCTCCTCGGTGGAGATTTCCTGTGGAACGCGCCTAATAACGACGCGTGTAGGGGTTTCCTCCGGAAGGTAGTAAGTATGAAAGGAGTAGTTCCTTTCACGTAGGGCGCGGGAGAGATCCCTAAAGTCCGAAGACGAGGGGACGGTAACTTTGATCCCCTGAAGGGTGGATCGGGCATTTGTGTAGTTGATCTTGCGATCACCACACATTTTTGAGATTTCGGTACATTTGGACTTATCTTGAATGTATATCGGGGTAGGGGGCTTTTGCTTCCTCGCGGTAGGAGCGGGAGGACAAATCATAGGGCTGGCGGGGCGACTGGCCCGCGGAGGAGGGGTGGGAAGGGAGCTGGACGAGAGGGTGTCCTGTTTTTGGGCCTTTGTGGCCGGGCCAGCGGGGGCGGAGGATTTAGCTTTCCTCTTGCCTCCTTTAACGACGACTTCCAGAAGTCGTCGTCGTTGGAGGAGGAGGTGCGGGCTTCGTCCGCGGAGAGTGGGACTGACGTGTCCACACTCTCTGGGCGAGTCGAGTTAGTTTCGGTGCGCAGCTGCGTCGGGTTTATTGTCTCCGAGACAAAGGCGGCCGGGACAATGGCGGGCGCGACAAAGGGAGCCGGATTAGCGACCGACTTAATTACTGCCGGGGCAGTAGCGGGCGAGACAATAGGGGCCGGATTAGCGGCCGGGGTATTATCTGCCGGGACAAAAGCGGGTGGAACAATGGGGGACGAATTAACGGCCGGAACATTGTCTGCCGGAACAAAAGTTGGAATGCCTTGTTCGCATGCAGGTGGCGATAACGGGCTCTCCAGTGCGTCACTAAATTCCACAAGTGAGCCCTGAGACGGAGTAGGGGTGGAGCGTTGGCGTATTTTGGCGCCATATTTCGCCAAGAACTCGTGGTCCTTAAAAAGGACCTCTCTGAAGAACGCCAAAATAAAGGCGTCCTCCATGGTCGGAGGAGGAGCTAATTTAGGGAGGGAATGGTGGAAAAAAAAATCCCACGTCGCCTAAACCCTATACCTATCTCCCGGGGTGGATGGGCCCGGGGATGTGTGACCCTCTCTGTCGGGTGTAGACAGAGAGGTGAGTACCTATTGGTGAGCCCTAAGCTTGTAACCCGTCGCCAGTCTTATTCTGCGAACGGGGCCCTGACCAGTCTAGCGCGAAGGGTGTAGCCACACCCTAAAGACACTAGGTGAGTAGCTGGAAGGCAGGTATCAATAAGAGTCACAATCATTATATAAGAGTGATCAATAATATTTTTTGGAACGCAAAATAGGAATTATTTTTTAATATGCTAAATCTTCTGGGGATCGTTATAGCAAAACCTCGAGTTTCTAAAGAGATCTTCAAAATCTGGTAACGATAAACGTTGACTTCGTTTGGTTGTCAGAAAAAGTCTGACATAAGCTACGCCTTTTTCAGAACGAATGTAATCCAATCCATTGTGAATTTTTCAAACGAAAAAAAACCCTGGCAGGTTTGTAGCACAATTTATACCCTACAAAACAACAACCTCTTCCTACACTACCTAAAAACGTTATGAAAGAAGCTATTTATGTGACCATAACTTACACACATACATGAATGCAAATCCACGCGACCAAACTCAGGAAATCTGAAGCAATTCAAAGCCACCAAACTCCAAAGGTTTTTAATCCTCTTTTACAATTAAACAAACAGCGCCATCCCTTTAATTAACTCCATCGAATTACCCTTTTTTAATTCCCGTTTCCCGGTATTTATCCTTTAATAAGGATGATAGGGTTGCCATCAGTATCTTGGGTGAGCTATATGCTGGGTATAGGGCGGTCCGTTGCTTTCTATTTAATAAAGGGTTCCATGTTTAAATCCAGCACTTTATTTTACGCATAGTTTTAATCTTGGTTGTTACGGGCTATTTGTTTCTGTGAAAAAATGTAATCTTAGGCACTTAAAAGTATGAATGGTTGCTGATAGAAGTGAATGTTCTTTGCATTTTATGAAAACGTATCAAATCATTTCATAAGAAGCAGCTCGACATTTCCTATGTATAATTATCATAATAGAAGACAAGGTTTGATTATCACATACTCACTACACTGCCACACCCACGCACCTACATCCACACAACCTCACCCACTCACACATCCGCACGCCCTCACGTGGATTGTTCCAATACATTTATGTATTGGAAAAATCCACTATGAAATTCCAAACAGAATTGAGGAAAAACACTTTAAAAAAAACACAAAGACAAAATCACAATTTGATGAAACTGAACTATTACTCCGACTGGCCTGGCAGGCACTACAACTGTGTAAAGTTTTATTTAATATTCACTCTTAAATTCTCCACGGAAATTCGCCGATAAAATATATCTCCCCAACTTCCGATTACAAGCATAAAAGTTGCCTTCCCGTCAATCAAAATGATTACAGCGTTATATTACGGACAGACTATAACAAGCCACCAAGCAATCGCAAGGTCGGTGCATGCCAGGCCAATTTCATTATGCAAATTCATATGAAATGTACGCGAAACACGGAGCGTATAGCGACTTAATTGATGAGCAAATTTACATGCTAATAAAACGTTGGGTCACAGGCTGGATAAAGCAGAAGGCTGACGTAGCGACGCAAGTTAGTATACCAAGCAATGTACAGTTTTATTTGAGAAATAAGACAAAAAATATCACTTTTCTTTGATACTGTGCAGGGAAAAATAGCAACTAAAGTACCGCCAATAAAAGATTGTTCTTCTCCATATTAAGACAAATTAGGTATTCTTGACATTCTGACAAACTGATACATTTAGAATAACTTTTTCAGCGCTGTCAGAACAAAAGACTATTTGACTGTAGTTTTATGAATTAATGAAATGCACCGGCGCGGCGTGGTTTGACCAGACTCGGTCAATCGAATGAACCCCAAGATTTGCACTAGCCCCTGAAGCCTCATGCTTCATGGTTGTACAAAGACCATTGCATATCAAGGAATAGGGCGCACTGTACTGGTAGGGAAGACGTGCCCTTAGGATAGGAAGGATGAAGAGCCTACGGAGTATGCACCTTAACGTAAGCATTGGACTAGTGGAAAGGCGGGTGATATTTATCTATGGGAGGGTTCTTTTAACGAAGTCGCAGCCGGTTTGACTCTGGTCGAGGCTCCATCGGTGAATCTTTTAGCGGGGTTCAACTGGTTCCTCGGCTCTTTTCTATGTCACTGCTCTGTTGTGATAAATGTTGCTGTCTCCACTTTTTAATGTCTTCATCTGAGGTCTCGCTGCTAACCGTTCCTGATTTTGTACATTTCATTAGCAGCAATCTTGATCTTCCACCGTGTCCATCCAATAATTGAATCCCTTGTCGAAACATTTTAAGTCTTCAGCTATCGTTCCAGTCGTTTGTTTTTCGAAATGTCCAAAATCCGTCGGCAAGCTGAGGCATGGCGCGGCGACGACACGGCTCGTCCCAATGACCACTCGCTTCCACTGACTTCACCGCGGCGGACGATACTCCTCTTACTTTAGTTTCATTATTAGCTGTTTGTCAGGTGCAGTTTTATTATTTTTATAAGCACAGCATTAAACCCTTGTCTAAAATACAGTGTCCACTCTTAAATTGCTCCCCGCGCTAACATTGGTTCTTCAAGGATTTCACCGTCTTAATTTCAAAAGTTACGGTCAGCGGCGGCGACCGTTCCAGCAGGAATCATCAATACCCTGTTGAAGAAACTTCGCGTAGCCCTGCACAGGCCCAGAGGACGAAGTCATCCAGAGGACTACCTGCGTCGGACTTCCAATTTATTCCTTATTTATTCATTTACGTAGTCTCGTTTCATATGTTTAAATAACAACATTTAACTGAGAGTTTTAATTTATCTTCAAGTCTTTTAGTTGCCATAATTTCTTGTTCATATCCTTATATTTCTCTAAAATCACTAATACGTTTATAGAGTTATACTATAACGGTAATCAATCTATTTACGCAATTCCTCACTTCACTATAACAGCTGATAACTCGGCGACTAGTCATTCATAATCATAACTCATAAGCTAGTTACATTTCGTATTGCTTTTATAAACTGGTTTGTTATCTCATACAATTATTATTGCGAGTCTGCTACTGGTGCTGCTATCGATCGATATGGCTAACAAAAAAGTTGAAAAATTCGTAAAAAACGCAGATGTATGAAATCTGAGCTTACAATTAAGCAACTTATTAATATGCGTAACATTTCATAGTATTAAAAATATACCTTATTTCCTTGTCCCCGTTTTTATACTTCAATAACCTACGTGTAGGTGGTAATTTACATATTATTAATTGTATTACAAGGTTTTAATTTTTGTGTTGTGGCATTGTTTACGCTGAGCCAGTGATGGTAGCAGACAGTAGAAGCAGATATTGCAGTTTTATTAAATCATTTTGGCAATTTTATCTGCAATTCAACGCAAGCCTGTCATAAGTTAACTTACAGCTGTGCTACCTATTAAAGATTACTTATGCGCTCTTCCATCATTTCCATAATTCACTATACTCTCTTTAACTTCTTATACTAACTATAATAATAGTAGGAGAATAATGTCTCCTACTATTACTTTAGCATTGCTTGCAAATTATGAGAAATGGCTACCTGCCTCACTCAAATAAAAGCTGGTTTAAACTTCCATCCCCTTGTTCCTCTTCCCTCAGAATGCATTAACTCTTCCATTTTCGCTAATTCTGTTTCCATTGGACGGCCACTTAATTCTACTCTCATCCACAGGTCTCTAATGGCAACGTTGAAAGCGTGGTGCGCTTTGTCAGCGAACCATATTCGAAGGAGTCCTTAGTGGTTCCCAGGCAATTACGAGAGTCACTAAGGTGAAACCAAGGATCATCATTCAGAGGGCACAGACTTATATTCGCCCCCTTCCAGGTTTTTGAAGTCTATGTTTCAATCCGGGCAGCATGTTGGGAATCGAACCCAACACAACCATTGCGCGTCAGCACGCGCAGTCCTCTGCGCGGCGCGGCATCGACACGGCTCAGCCTGATGACCACTCGCTTCCTGCGACTCTACCGCGACGGAACCAAAAAACTCTCGGTTTTCATTCGATCGCTAAATGTTTTTGCAGCAGTTTCGAACTTAACACTTAGCTCTGGGACCGACCATTCATGCCTAATCTTTTTTTGTCACCCTTGGGTCGTGTATCTGAAGCATTTTTGTAAGCTTGTTGCTTCAAAATACAAAGTTTTGAAAACAATGCTATAATATTAATGACGAAACAGCTTTTGAACAAAAAGCTGTGAATAATTCACTCATTCCACGCTCAAACCGACTTCATAACAATTTCAATGACAGAGGGTTTGTAGAGCTTTGATACCTTTTTTTTAATATCAGATTTATGGCGAAAGCGGAGAAATCGCGAGATTTCTCCGCGAGAGTTTACATACCAAATACAACTTCAAAGGCAAATGCCCCAAAATATATTAGGAACGATCTCACCGGATTAGCTAGTTCGAGGTAGTCTCCGAGCTCCTCAACCGCAGGCTGGACATCAGGAACGCACGTATTCCACTTTTGCACCGTTTTAAATTATTTTTATTTTCGGCACAGACGGCAAACAAATTAAACGTAGTTTTAAAAAAACTCGCGCCACATGTTGAGAAGAAGACCGACTCGCCCGACAGTACGAGTAGCAATCGATTGTCATTTAAATATATAACCACTCATGGGTATGCGTCTCCCCAATAATACGCCCTTTAGATAACTCGACCCTAGGCTAGTCTCCTCCTACTGCTACCAGCCACCCTTTTTTTTTTTTTTTGGGTGGGAAATCATCAAATGACTTCTCCCGCTCTGGGTGGAGCGGGAGGGCGTGTCAGACTTTTACTGACTAAAACCCACCCGTGTTCCTTCAGTTGCCTGTGCCAGGGCCACGGTTTTCTCTGTGGAATAACCCGCGACCCTGAGGCGTCGGCCCTATCGGACCCCGTCATTTTGTGCTGACATCTCTTTGAGGCGCGCGTGGAACACAACGCGCCGTCGACCCGGGCCTGGTCCTTACCGGACGGCGAGCTACCCATGGCTCGCCGTCCGCAAGCCCGCGCCTGCGGTGGCCGGGAATCTGCTTGCGATTCCCGACGCCCAGGGCGTCTCCTGCGGCGACTAGGGGCGTGAGGGCGCAAGGCTCTCTCCCTCACGCGCTCCGCCTCCTCCTTTGCGAGCATTACTGCTTCGCAGAAGGAGGTGACGGCTTTCCATTCCCTCTCGCTCCGTACCATAGCCTGGACCAGGGCCGGACGCGAGAGATCGCCGCCGCCAATCGCCTCCGCGAGGACACTGCGGTGCTCCGCCCAAGCTGGGCATACCTCCACCGTATGCTCCACCGTGTCCTCCGGGCGATCCACACAATGCTGACACCCGGGCGTTTCCTCCCGCCTTATGCGAAACAGGAACCTCCGGAAACAACCGTGTCCGGTGAGGACCTGTGTCAGGCGGAAGGTGATGACGCCGTGGCGCCTCTCCAACCACTCCTCAAAGAGGGGACTTACCGCCGCTATTGTGGCGTGCCCAGCTACCAGCCACCCTGCGACGATCATCGCTCTGCCTAACTTGAAGATGTAGATAATATGAAATTCAAGTTTGAAATAGTATACCTTCTGGTCATACATCTACACAATAACGTTACATACTGTCGTAGATTCTGTGTAATTGCAACGAAAACCCGATAATGGAGTCTGATAAGAGAAGCAGGGAACATGATTCTGTGAGGGTATAATTACGCACACAATGGTTAATGACGTTCCATGCATGCGGAGTCATTAAAAATTTAATACTTATCCCCGGAATCGCTTTTGAAATTCATTTTCATAAAATTCGCAGATGGTTGCCTGTGGGCTTCTGGGAGTTTACATTTTGTTTGCTTCAAAGGGCTACTTCTGGTTGTAATACGCAGAATTATCTTTTTACCTTTACCTTTACCGTCAAGTTAGTTATTTTCCCACTTTCAATACATCCTTGACTTCAATTGACGCGTAACTAACACAATTACCTTTCATTCAGCATATCTCCATGTTTCAACACATTAAAGATGTATCTTATCAGCTGTATAATCATGAATATCATTCAGCTGAAAGACGACACTGCAGCTCTTAATCGTCTTGCGCTTCTCACATCCAACCTTACAAAAGGAGTAAAACTTTTATTCTCTCTCTCTTCTTCAACCCGTATTCAACCACATGAATGTAAAAAATATGCTAGCAAATTGGAAAAAAAAGAAGAAAAAAATACTATGGCGTTTTTGCAACATATAGATTAACTCACTCGTTTTTCTCAATACACACACTCATCTACAGAAATTAAACACGCACAAAACACACAAACCCTTTACCATCCGCATAAACATTTACACAAGTATGCGAATATTTTAATTTTACTATAACATAACATCACGCCTTGTTTTCCCGAAGGGTTGGGCAGAGGTGTTCCTATAGTACACCCACATTTCGCCAGTTATGTTTAAGTCCCATGTAATAGGGGGCGAGCCTATTGCCATCTACGGGGCACAAATCCAGACTTCGGGCTGCTACTGAGTAATTCCAGATAGAAAAACCCAATATCACGTTGCCCGACCTGGGAATCGAACCCAGGACCTCATGCTCAGCAGTAACGTTTGCGACCACTAGACCATTTGATTATGTAAAATTATTTAAAATGATCTTGCTATGTAAGAGTGGAGTCACCTGATACAGGATTTTTTGCTTAACAGGAGGCTCCAATCACTAACTTGTTTTGTATTTTTATGGTTACAAAATAAACAATGTTTAATTAATTAATTAATCCATCCAATACCGAGTGTAGGTGTGCTCTATTGCACGCCACTTTACCTGGTCTTGGGCATACAACCACTGCAACACTTTCTTACCCCATCTACCATCCGGTCTGCTGCGTATTATGTGGCCGCCCATTTTTCTTAAATTAAATTAATTAACGTCTTTCAAGAAACCGCTGTATCTAACCCGGCGTTAAACTCAAAGATAACAGCAAATCAAACAAACACAGCTAAGTATACTTACAAACAAGATTAAACAGATTTACTCTATAGAAACTAAGGATTTAACTAAGACTCGCTTGATTCTAACCGACGTTCAAGTTCTACAGTAAATGAAGTGCAAATTGTTTGTGAACCACGTTTGTTTCTTCTGATCGATACCGCTGGATTCAGCGACCACTTCTCGTACTACTAGGATTGAAAGTTTCGTGAGCAGTGGATAAGATACATAAATAAATACACTTGAGACAAAATTGTGGATGGAAAAGAAGGGAAAATATTTATTATACCCGTTTTAAGAGCTCTTCCATCCGATCTTCAAATACAAACGTTGAGTCTCAAAGAATCTACATTCTTCATAGGAATTAGTTAAGATAAAATCTAGAGGGTTACTTTTAATGCTAATTAACTTAAACTTAACAAAAACTAACTTCTAGTTATGATGAGAACATCCAGCATTAATTTTTTTTAAATTTCTTCAGAAACCTTTTTTTACTTTACTTAAGTGTTAGTGATTAAGACTCAGTATAAAACTACCATCCTGAAGAGTATAAATTAAATTAAACATCTAAAATTATTTCATTCACTGCTGTTAAAATTATATTAACGCCGCTCAAAACTTTCCATATAAATTGTAAAGTTTTTAATGCTTGGTATTCTTATTAATAAACGTACACACTTCTGCTGCCAATTTAATTTTTTCGCTTTAATTTAAAACAAAAATGAATAATGCAAACATTTACAAAACTCAATAGTTCTAAGTTATTGTCTTTTTCAACAGCCTAATAAAAAATTACCCTATAATACGGCACTCTTACCAAACGAGAGTTAATTTAAACGTGGGTTTATACAAGTCATGTACGTGCGTACGGTGAAATCAAGATTTTTAAATAATTTTAATACCTACACAATTAATTTCATGAAATATATGATTAAGGACACCATTTTTTTTTATATTTATGAATCGTAACAAATCGTGAATTTAAACTTTATCGAGTGTTCATTAGATAGGAATTTTAATAGATGTATTCTAAGGCTCGATCCGACACGACATAACACACTCCCAACACAAGCTAAATCTATTTTCCAAAAGAGTATTTGTAAATTATTGACGTACACTTAAACAAAATCTGGACCGACCTAAACAACACCACCAATCGTGTCAATTAATGCCGTTCTATTATTTACCAATCTCAGATAGGTAATTAGGGACATCACAATCACGCTTAACCGGTGAATCGATATAGCAGATGTAATTAGTTCACCAATGAAAGCACTTCCTCTCCGTATAATCCCCTGGTCCCCATCTTACGACACCCATGGGAACAATAGGATAGTTTGGTTGGTCGTGACCAAACACTAAGGAAATCAAACACTTCAGTTAATAGCTGTGTCTTTGTGTGTGTGATTAGTGGTTTAAGACAATAGAGTGTGGTCGGGGAAGATCAGTTTATTGAAGAGACTTCCCTTGAGGGTTAAAATTTCATAATTTGGACATCCATTTTATAACGGAACGCGCATAGGTCGGGGCTTCTTGGCAAGTTCATTTAATGTCAATCTGTGAGATCTCTGGACGGGCTGCTACATTACTGACAGCCCGCCACGGGGGTTGTTTGGACGGAAGAGTTCGATACACCCACTACACGAGGTTTTTTTTTTTAACGAAAGCTATTGATTTGGTGTAAGTGTTGATTTTGAGATTCTGTTTTATATGTAGGTACATCATTTAGATGACCATTTTCAAAGAGTGCTCATTTTTCTTCTCCCTTTTCATGTTCTCGTAGTAAACGAGAATAGAAGATTCACGCATGCGCACGTGTTTCTATGGCAATTGAACCATTTTTCTTTGAGATGACGTAGTGAAAAGATGGATTACTTTTCATTATGCGGCAGACGTAGATACCTACTTACTTAATCTACATTACTCAATGAAAACCGTTTTTTATAATAGGTTAGTTACGGATTAACTGTTTAAAAATCAAAAAAGGTCGGTATTGTTCGAAGTCTATTAAAACTGATGTACAACGTCCCAAAAATATCTCCCGTAGGAATAAAACAAGGTGCCCAGAGTAAGACAATTTATTGGTATAAAACACTGAGGACATCATACCTTGCCGGAAAATCTCGACACCGCGATCTACAAACGTGACGTTACGGCACACCGCCATCTGTAATTAAATCGCGGTACTAAACAAATGATAGGTTGACTATATTTTACCTCAGATTAGACATTCCGCCTACCATGGACGGCCCTGTCCATCAACCTTGAAATGACAATATAACTTAAATTGATAATTGTTTGTTTGACTTCCACTATAATAACTAAAAACCTGGGCTTATGTCTACGATACAAGTTCATACCTTAAATAAATTTAAAAAAAAATAAACAACAATAAAAAATACAGATTAAAGACAAAGTAAATAATAACTAAGTGTTTACAGGCAAAGTAATTAGTTTTGATACAGGTCTTTTCATCTCATTATTTTTACACCGTATGGTTACAACGCGAGTAATGTTGTCCAAACCTGGGTGTTTATTTGTGATAACCCTGTATAGCCATCTAGCGGGTGGGAGACCACCCTCCTTCACCAGAACCACATCTCCAATTTTAGGTTCAGGCTTACATTCTGTCCATTTGTATCGATGCTGCAATTGAGTTAAATACTCTAGTGACCACCTACGCCAGAAATTTTGAAGCATTTTTTGCGTAAGATGCCACCGTTTTAGATTACTTATGGATGAATTTTCATAATTTGCATCAGATACAGTTACCAAAGGTTCACCCACGAGAAAGTGCCCAGGCGTCAAGGGACACAAGTCCTCTGGATTGTGAGAAAGTTGAGAGATCGGCCTCGAGTTAAGGCAGGCCTCAATTTGAGCCAACACAGTTGTCATTTCTTCAAATGTCAATGTGCTGGTGCCTATTATTCTTTTTAAATGGTGCTTCGTTGACTTGACACCAGCCTCCCACAATCCTCCAAAGTTTGGAGCATGGGGAGGTATGAAGTGCCAAGTCGTACCATTCATACATAAAAAGTCAGCTATTTCCGAAGCTACCATTGACTTTTCAGCGTTGAAAAGCTGTCGCAATTCCTTTGCACTACCAACAAATGTGCTCCCATTATCACTCCACATGTCCAATACTCGGCCACGTCTGGCTACGAAGCGCTTAAAAGCCGCAAGAAAACTCTGAGAAGTCATGTCACTAACAACCTCTAGGTGAATAGCCCGAGTGGACATGCAAACAAACAAGCAAATATAACCTTTAGTGGAGTGATGACCACGACCTTTAGAGGTTCGGATGCTGATTGGACCTGCGTAATCTACGCCACTGCATTGAAATGGCTTCTGAGCAGACACCCTGGCTTTCGGTAATTGGCCCATCATTTGTTGGTGTGTTTGTTTTGAATGTCGAATACAAGTTACACACTTATGAACATATTGCCTAACGAGAGTCCTTGCATTGAGTATCCAGTATTTGGATCTTAAATAATTGAGCATCAACTGCGGCCCGCCATGCAAAGTTCTCTCGTGAGCCTCTGCAATCAAAAGATTGGTGAAGTGTGATTTATGAGGGATTAAGATGGGGTGCTTCATATTCTCATCAATAGAAGCCCTGTGCAAGCGACCACCAACTCTTAAGACCCCTACCTCGTCAAGAAAAGGACTTAACGAGGTAAGTCTACTACTCTTATCTAGTTTACGGTTTTTTTTCAGAGATTCCTTTTCATCACTAAAGGACTGGAGTTGGCAGAGTTTTATACAGGTAAGTATAGACTCATTTAATTCTTTTGTAGTTAACCAAGTAGTTATTTTATTTTTGTTATGTTCAAGTTTCTTCATTCGTAAAAATCTTCTACAGTAAGCTATTACTCTTATTAACCTACCGAACTTCGAAAATCTAGTAAATAGACTGTTATTACATTCTACCGCAGTTGCATGACATTTTGTTTTTATTACTCTTTCTTCTAGCGTAGTTCCTTGTATGTTACTTCTATTATAGTCAACTTTTTCATTCTGTAACCATACTGGACCTCTTTTCCAGAGTTGCATATCGTTACACTCAGAAGGGCTTGCTCCCCGAGATGCGCAATCTGCTGGATTTTCCGACGACGACACATGTGACCACTGACTTCTATCCATAATGGTAAGTATTTCGGAAACACGATTCGCGATAAACGTTTTCCACCGGCTAGGATGGCTGCTTAACCACGCTAATACGACGGATGAGTCTGTCCACGCATATAAGTGTTGTTTGGGAACTTCTAGAGTTGAAGCGACTTCGTGAAGAAGCTTTGCTAGTAAGACAGCTCCACAAAGCTCCAATCGCGGGATTGATACCTGTTTAACAGGGGCAACCTTGGTTTTTGAAGTCACTAAGGTTGTGTGAATAATTCCTTCTCTATCAATGATGCGGATGTATACCACCGCGGCGTATGCTACATTGGACGCATCTGAAAAGCCATGCAATTCTAGAACCTTATTCTCCTTGCTTGAGTTGATCCAACGAGGCAGACGAAATTTAGTAAGATCACAAAGGCTCTTCCGGAAGTCAAGCCAATCTGTCAGCAATGGTGCAGGTAGTTCTGCGTCCCATTCAATCCCAGTCATCCATATTCGTTGAATGAATACTTTCGCAGTGATGATTGTCGGTGCTAACCATCCCAGGGGATCGAATAGTCGCGCTATGTCTGAAATAACCTTGCGTTTTGTCACTGGTAAATCTACATCATTTAGCTGAATAGTGTAAACGAACTCGTCATTGTCTTTGTCCCACGTTAAACCTAATATCTTTGAAATTGTGTCTGTTTTTAGTTCCATTTTCCCTTGTGTTTGTGATATTCGTTCACCGTCTTCAATCAATCTTGATAATTCTCCGTTGTTACTAGCCCATTTTTGGAGCTGGAAACCTCCACGTTTAAGCAACTCTGATGTTTGCTTCTGTATTTCTACTCCTTCCTCTATGGTTTGACATCCCGTCATTAGGTCGTCTACAAAGAAGTCGGAAATAACACGGTTCTTTGCTAGGGGAAATTCAGCGCCTTCGTCCCGAGCTAACTGCTGCAATGACCTTACTGCCAGGTAAGGCGCCGATGATGTTCCAAACGTTACACGCAAATGACGTAACACCTGAATTTCGTCATCTGGATTCTCACGCCATAATATACGATGAAAATCTGTGTGACAGTCGCATAATTTAATCTGTCTGTACATCTTGACGATGTCCGCTACCAGACAGATAGGTTCACAACGCCATCGCATGATAATATGACGAAGCTCAGGTTGTAGAGGAGGCCCCACCATTAAATCGTGATTAAGAGATACACCGTTGCTACCTACACATGATGCATCAAATACGACGCGCAACTTCGTTGTACTTTTGTCGTTACGGATAACGGCATGATGAGGTAAGTACACAGAATCTTTTTTGTCCCTTTCCTGTACTATATCCATATGATTAAGCGCTAAATACTCATTTATAACAGCTGAATACTGAGCCTTGAACTCGGGATTCCTTAGAAATCGCTTTTCTAAAGTTAAAAAGCGTTTAAGAGCAATGTCTTTAGATCGACCATATTTACAAGCAGGATCGCTTGACCTGAAAGGCATATGCACAACATACCGACCAGATTCGTCTCGTTTAGTTGTGGCCTTAAAAATGTCTTCGCACTTCTGTTCTTCTGGGGTCAAATAAACCTTATCGTAATCGCCCTTGGACTCAGATTCTAGCTCCCAAAATTTTTTAAGGAGTGTATTCACATCTGTATGAGCAGAATGCAATGTGACTACGATATTGTGGCATGTCTCGCTTTGGTTGATTTCACCTACTTGACCAGACAAGATCCATCCTAGTCTAGTTTTTTGTGCAATGATCTGACCAGGTGGACCTCTGATTAAACTTTCTAACAAAATCTGGCTATAAACTTCGGCACCTAAAAGCAAATCAATCTTGTTCGGAGTATCAAACGAAGGATCTGCTAAAGCCAAAGACGAGATTGTGGTCAAAACGTTTGCCATAACCTTCCTTTCCGGTAAAATAGTCGTTAGTTTCTTTAAAACATAAGCTTTAACCGTGACAATAAAACTAGGGTCGACGCGTGATTTTACTTTAATGAGAACCATCGAATTTAATGAAATCATTGATTGGCCTTGATCACACCCTATACCTGAAATTGAACCTTTAGTTGGTATTCTTTTAAGACCTAAGAGCTGGACTGCGGACTCCGTCACAAAGGAAGTCTGAGACCCCTGATCCAACAGGGATCTTAATACTATAGCAGTACCGCTCTTTGATTCCGCTGCAATTAGCGCAGTGGCCAATAATGTTTGGCTATGACTATTAGCCAAACAACTTACAATATTAGTGGAATTACTCTGGGTTGAAGTTGTATCAGCAGAAACGCCGCTTTCTTGATCACTTTTATTACTATCACAAACTGATCTGGAGACATTCTTGAGATGAAGAAGACTATGATGCTTCTTTTTACATATTTGACATCTCGTGGACTGGCGGCATGCATATACGGAGTGATTTGCACCTAGACAGTTATAGCATAAACCATTTGTTTGGACAAAATTACGACGCTTATCCATATTGAGCCCGGCGAACTTTTTACAATTAGCCAGCTTGTGGTCATCCTGACAACAAATACACAATGTAGTTGACACATGGAGCGATTTGACTGACGCATTACGATTGGACTGATGACGTTGGCCTTTGTTGTCTAAAAATTCCAAAGACCGGAATCTTTGTTCAAGGAAAGATTTGAACTGATTCATAGTAGGCAAGTCGTCTGAACAATCACTAATTATTATTTCCCATTGTTTACGGGACTCAGTGTCTAGTTTTAAACATAATATATAAATGGCTATAATATCCCAATGCTCAACCATTATGCCTAAATTTTTCAAAGCATATAAACATTCGTTAGAAGTATCTAATAATTCCTTAACTGCGCTGGAGGACTCGTTTACAATATTTTTTTGACTCATAAAACGTTTAATTATACAATTTGCTAAGTATTTTTTATTATTATATCGATCCTCTAATTTAGTCCAACAGATTGCATAATTACTGCTAGTAATAGGAATGTGCCGTAAAAGACCTTCAGCCTCTCCAGACAAATGTGATTTTAAATAATGCAATTTTTGAACATCGTCTAGTAGGTTATTATTATGTATTAGGGATTTAAATAAATCTCTAAAACTAATCCACTCAGAATAACTTCCGGTAAACAAAGGCAACTCAATCTTTGGCAATTTTACAGAGCATATCTCTTTAGAACCCTTCGCAGAAGATTCAGACACTTTACCTAAACCATCCGAACATACAATTTTCTTTAACGCTTCCCTCAACTCCGCTTTATAATCAGTGAATAGTTCTTCCGTGGTCTCGTATACATTTTTTGTGTTATAATCCGATTTTTCCAATTCAATAGACTTTAACGATGAAACAATTTTTATATGAGTTTCCAAAAACGCTGACCAGCTAGCTTCTAAATTTTCTAATCTAGTTTCTATATATGAACTGGTAACTCGCTCCTTAGGTGATTTCTTGAAGTTGGACCTTGCCTTACTAATAGTAGAATGTAAATTAAACTGTAAATTACTCAAAGCTTCCATATTGAATACAGTAGAAGTCCTTTAAATAAACTGTTCTGGAACGCTATGCTAAGTCCGTGAACCACACGTTAAAAAATCACAAGTCTTTGAACTTAATAGTCCTCGCTGCAAAATTGGGCATAGGTTCCCCGTAGTTCAATTTTATTGAAATTATTCTAAGTCAATAAGGTCGAACTTGCTAGTAATGTTAAAGTCTAAAGGATTAACTAAGTCACTGATATTTTTAAGTACTCACAGATAATCCTCGCCACGTCACTTCACTGTCACTCACTTTTCCGTAGCTTGTCGTAATGATATGCGGGGTACTCTCCCCTCGCACCTCAGCTGCTGCTCACGCCAACACGAACTGTTTGTCAGCACCAGCACTGACCGCTGTGTACCTCTTGTAAGTACATATACGCTTAAGCGCCAAACCTTGTACGATCTGCCGATGCTGCTCACCTCTGGCCGTGCTGACGTTACACCAGCAGCAGGTTGATTTATTCAACCTGACTCCACAACATGAAGAACAATGCACACGAGTCCCTTATCCGGCTCGAAGGACCACTTTGTACAACGTCCCAAAAATATCTCCCGTAGGAATAAAACAAGGTGCCCAGAGTAAGACAATTTATTGGTATAAAACACTGAGGACATCATACCTTGCCGGAAAATCTCGACACCGCGATCTACAAACGTGACGTTACGGCACACCGCCATCTGTAATTAAATCGCGGTACTAAACAAATGATAGGTTGACTATATTTTACCTCAGATTAGACAACTGAAACTAATTTAAATTATTTCCTTTAACTAACACTTTACTAAGTAAAAAAAGGTACAAATATAAATACAAAAAAATAGGGAAAATCTAATCACGCGCGACCCGTCCTCTTTGAAACCTCATACATTATATTTTCATTACTTTTTCAATCAAAATCTCGTTAACGGCGAGGACAGGAGATGAGGCCTAGATTGAATCAACAATGTTCCCGCCTTCAGTCAATTAAGGCCTAGTCAACACCTCTGGTGCCACTAATTATTCATACTAGTAACTTTATGATATTCTGGTACCGGCGCGTGTGACACAGTTTATAAATCAGGTTGAAATTTATATGGCTTTAGATTTAGAGAGTTATTATATCTGTGTGCCAAAGGATGTCCCCAAACACGCTGAGGGCTGATTTTTCTATCGTCATATAGCTTTTAGCTTTCTATACAAAAGCTGTCAAACCAAAATGTTTATCATTGTGGTTTGACAGCTTTTGTATAGAAAATATGTCAAACTGTCAGATTTATTTTTCAGTTAAAAGTTTTCTGAGTGTTGAAAAGTCTGTTAACCGGGGACGAAAATAAAATCAAATAACATAATAAAATGGACGCCATTTGTGCACTTTATCATGGGCTGAAGCTGCACAACTACCATACTTACTGGAAAAATACTGTCAATTTGTCAGTTGTCTGCTGTCAGCTTCAGCCACTGTTGTTTCACGAATGTCAACCCGAGTGTCAAAAAATGTAACGCAATGGGGATGGCAAGTTAAAGCTAATCTCAGATGGCGCTGCGTACAGTTGTTCCCAATGGCGTCAGTATGACATTTCTTGAATCGTGTAAACAAACGAAAAAACATTGTGGGCGGTTAGTGTAGTTTATTTGATAACATGGACGCGAAAATGTATTCTACTTGGAGCTTGCTTGAACTTAAAGCCGAGTTAAAGAGAAGAGGGGCGTCTGTTAAACGTAGAAAAGCTGATTCAGTGGAACGGTAGGACTCTTGAAAAAAACTTTTTAGGAGCTGTTTGCCTAGACCTAGTTCAACGTAGACCTTTGAAATCAATACGCTTACAATGTTTGAACGAATAATTTTATAATTAAATAACTTGTTAGTAGTTAGTATGCATATTTATTATATATTTTTAAATTTTATATTGTTGTTGAAGACTGTCATGTATTGTATGTATACAAGTTAAAAAAATTAAATCAAAATTCAGGCGTATATTTACAACAGCTTAACTAATGCATAACTTTACTTAAGTAATATTTCTTTTTACTTTTGGAGTTAGAGAGATATGAATAATTGGTTATATTTTTCCAGGTAAGAGCTGTATGACAAAAACTTTAACTTTAGTACACCACAACTCTCTCCAAATCCAACAGAACCCTCTATCATACTTCTACCATTGGAGATGTACCATGACATAAATATTAACTCTATTTTACCTCCGCTTGAAAGACAATGTATTAGGTTATTTTGAAAGGTGAATTATTCTTATCGGTTTTATTGTATGTGATGGTAGGTAGTTCCTATTTTACTAATACGAAATATTTCTGTCATTTTGAAGATTCAACAAAAAACAGATGCATCAGAAAAAAAATATGTTAAGACAGATTCCTCATATTGATAAGATCCGCATTTATCAATGATCACTTTTATATAAGAGGATTTGTCAAGAAGACAATGAAAAAACTCAACTATCAAGTTGACATCAAGATAGATGACCAGGGTGGCATGGCATGGCATGGCGTAGCATGGCATGGCGTAGATGTCATGGCATGGCATGTAAGCAGAAACGGACTTATTAGCCCTGTATCTGTACCTTATATACAGAGTCAAAATGGGGAATAACTATTAAAAAAACCCGCCTATATGATTTTCAAGTACAAGGACAAATGTACTGCAGTGGCAGAAAATTCTGTGATTTATTTATATTGAAAAAGATGAGTTGTTCATAGAAAACATATTATAAAGTTAGATTATTTTACAATAACAATATAAAGGCTGAAATTATGAATAAATCTGTATAAAGATTATTATAATATAATAAAAACACCTAAAAGTTATTTATGAGTTTTATTTGTGATACACTCTCGGAAATTGCATAACATTATACATATAAAAATATTTAATATCTATAGGTCTTAGTAAAGCTGTTCAGTAGAAACTCTGCTTACCCCAAACACACCTGCATTTCAAATGATCTGCCATAGGCAGTAATGTTGACAAAACAAATTTATATTTATCATAATTTTCTAATCCAGTGTAAAACTTGGCAGACTCAACATGACTTAATAAAAGGTCAGCATTGTGGCAGTCTGAGTAGAAACTGATGTTTTGTTATTTTGATTGTTAACATTGTCACCACAATCAACAGGTGTAACAAGAGAAGAAATTTCTAACTCTCTTTCGTATTCCATTATATTGTGGATTCTGAGAAATAGAAGGATGTGGGTTTTAATTGCTTGAAAGATGTTGGAAAAGATTCTTTTGAATGTTTCTCTGAGCATGTCTTTCGTCTCTCACACTAGCACTGGCTGATATCCTTTTCTGGTTCCATGAAAAGAGACTTGGTACTGCTTCTTTCTTTAAAAGTTTGTGTACACAGGGCAAACCTTAAAACAAGATGAACAATGATAAGTATTTAAAGATATTTTGTAATGTTAACAATTTAGGTATATAGATACTAGCTTAAATAGAAGAACTATCGTTTATAACACCCACCTGTACTCACACTTAATGTTTGGTAATAATTTTCATGAAAATGATCTCGACATAACCTCGTAGTTCTAGTAGGCTCAGTTTTTAATCCTAACGGCAGCTATCCACTTTCTTCTTTTAATACGATTTATTGGAAATTTGTGTTGGCCTACGTTTTAACACCCAATTACACAACACTTTGTAATTTCTATGTTATTTGTGAACATATTTTATAAGATGCTATACAATTTGACAGATAATTTGGAACAATCGTATACAGCGCCACTTTGACAGTTGCCTTCCCCATTGTACATGCAAAGTGGTCACATAACATGTTATTAATTAATAATAAATAATTTACATATATATTAATATATAACAATTATTTATTAATGGATAACATTATAATTATTTTCGAATTTCTCAATTTTTTCTCTACGATTTGGTGCACGAAACTTTGCCCAAACATGTACCTCTAGGTACATGTTTGGGCAAAGTTTATGGACTTTTGTTGCCTCCTTTATCCGTTCTGCGGTTTTAATCCGGAACATACCTACATCCATCTCAGGTATAATAGTACATTTTGGTCTCACTCGGTTCCCTTATCGCTCCTCTACGGCTCGCGCGAATAATACCGCCTCGGGGGCAATGATTAATGCACACGCGTGTCACACGACGTTTGTGTCACACGACGTTTTTTAAACACACTTGCGAGGAAATAAACAGACTCGTATTTTCATTATCTTTAATTATTGAAACAATTAGTATAAGTACAATTCTCGAAATGATACCGAACAGGTTTTGTTGCCATTTTTTCAGTTTGTGTTATGGTATTGGTATTATTAATAATTTCGTTGTTTTCATTTTCTTGGATATATGTCGGAGATGATAAAAATATTCATTGTATTTAGACATAAAAACTCTTTGCGGAGATGAAAGGAAAAATAAAGTTAAATATTAAACACGAGTGCGGCAATGTAAAATAAAAAGCAAGCATGTTTAATACACTGCATTATGAACCTAAAAGCGGTGTAATAAGAGCCACTTTATGAGCAAGTGTGTTGAAAATCAATTATTGAGTGCTTTCACATAGGTCAGGCTTATGTGAAAGATTATTGTTTATTTTTAATGTACTTACCTAGGTATCAAGAATTAGGTTACAGAGCTAGATGTATTTATTTATTTTTGTAGGTAATAGTTTGATAAACTGTTGATGACCTACTCTGTGTTGCCAAGCTTACAGACAAAAGAGATAAATCTTGTCAAAAGCAGCCCACTAATGGGACACGGGTCTCCTTTCAGTGATAGGGATTGGGCAGTAATCCCCCACGCGGACCCAGTGCGGGTTGGTAGATGTCACATGTCTTCGAATTTTTGGTTCTAGGACAAGCCCGATTCATCGCGAGGTTTTTTTAAAAAAGACTTTGTGATAATCTTGTGTGCTAATTTGCTATTACCTACGGACGAGGTTGTTCAAAAGAACCTTATCTTCTAGTTAAGTATAATTATTTTAATTCTTACAGACCCTTGTCTAGCCAGTACTTATAATTTTTTGTGTTTGAAGCCAGACGCTAGCCCAACCAAATCGAAATATTTTTTACCAATTCACACTCAAACACAGTTTATCAATATTGACAAAAGCTTAACAGTTTTCGTCTCTAAATACACTTACATAGAGAAATATTTTCCGGGACATAAGACCTAAAATACGAAGGCGTTTATTAAAGCGTAATAAGTTAAAATTAAGGGGTTCTTCGCTTGCTCAGAGTAATATAACAGCTGGCGGCGATCCAAGTTGCAACCCTCAAGTGCCTCCACTTGAAAACCCACAAAACTTTATGAAAATGGAAAAAATAATCCTATGTTAGACGGATCAAATGGATCGGTTGAATTTCAAGTTTTGCTCGGTTGAAGTTAGGTTGTAGTTAATGAGTTTTAATGGTTGCACAAATAGAATAGAACACAGAAAATGGTGAACAGATGAGATGTCAAAAATTGACAATTCATTTCGGTCGTTTATCAATTTTTTTTCATAATTTCAGACGAAATACGTCCACTGTGGGACCAATGATTCCCCAAATAACCAGTGACTCCCGCGATTGTCACCGGTTGTCTATCATCCATGTATTGTAGTAATTTAGATAGTTTCTTACCCAATCTGCCGCCTTTTGCAGTTTTATGTTGCTGTTACATGGTCATCATTTATTTACGTCGATTTCACGACATGACATGCACCTATAGTTCACATACACAATGGGGGAGCCTATTGACATCAACCGGGCACAGATAAAGACAAAATAAATCTGATGGATAAACCCAATACATATCGATACATTTTTTTTTTTAATACATACATACTTGCCTCGTTGGTCTAGTGGTCGCAAGAGCTACTGCTGAGTTTCTGGGTTCGTTTCCCAGGTCGGGCAAAGTGTCATTCGGTTTTTCTATCTAGGATTTTTTAGGTTGATGGCAATAGGCTCTAATCGACTCGAAAAGTAGAATTAATCATAACTAGCGAAATGCGGGTGTACTATAGGTACACCTCTGCCTAACCCATCTGGGATTACAGGCGTGATGTTATGTTATGTATATATATAAGATAATTATGATCGTATTAGGTGTAATATTGAAACCCAAATGTGTTGCTGAAATTACAGAAATATATTTAACATCTAAGCTCAGATTAAATTATAGGCAGATAGAGCGGGTAGAACACGAGAGTGAAGCCGCCAAAGCAAATACAAATTCAAAAGCGAATACAATCTCGCGTCAGTACTAAGCTACGCGTCGCACTGCTTACACGTCACAAGTGGTATAATATTTTATGTCAAATTATGCCGTCTTGTGTCTTCAAATATTGTAAAAGTTGTTCCCAAAAACAAAGAAAAGAAGATGGAATATCTTTCCACAGGTAACTATTGTTTACTTTATTGTTTCGTTATTTATTTTCCCTATAATATTTTCGACTCACTCGGAACGAAAAATATTGACAGTTATTGGTCTGTGTTGCCAGTTTACATCGAAATAGGTCTCCTTGAATAAGGGAAAATTGCATTGTGTGTAGAAATAATTTTGTATTATCTATACTAATTTATAAAGCTAGAGAGTATGTTTGTTTGTTTGGTTAACGCGCTAATCTCAGGAACTACTGGTTCGAATTAAAAAAAACATTTTTGTGATTGATAGTCCATTTATCGAGAAAGGCTATATAACATCATGCTACGACCCTTAGGGGCTGAGCAGCGGGTGACACCGCGGGGAACAGCTAGTATATATCTTTGTTTTATAATCCTGTTATTTATTTTTAACCAACCAAAAGGTGCTAAATTTTCAATTTTGAGCTAAATATTTTTAAACTACAATTATTTGAATTATGTATTTGCAGATTGCCTACGGATCTAGTTTTACGCGATGAATAGGTCACTATTATTCGTCAAGCAGGCAGGATAATGATTGGCTGTCTTCAAAATTTTGTGTTGTATGCTCATTGCATTTTAATGAGGATGATATACTTTACCGAAAAAGGTCGTCGGTTGATTAAAAAAATATCAAAACCGTAAAAAAATGTACGCACGTTGCCACCATCACCGGAAAAATCAAGTGTTACTGAGAGTTTACTGAGCACAATTGCTTTACCTTCAAACTTACTCGAAGTTAGTCAACTACCCGGAAAATCCATTAGAGATAATTCTTTAGTACCTGAAGTTAGAGATTCAGATGTGGATTCCATATTCGATACACCCAGAAAAAGCCAATTAAGAAAAGATTTAAGAAAACATAAGTTGTTACGAGTTGTTACTAAAGATAAGTTAAAAATATTACAACAAAAACATTGACCACTAGAAAAAAAACAATGATTCACTAAAGAATATTTTAAAGGACTTAAAAGATAAAAATTATGTAAATTGCGACACTCATAGCTTGTTAAGTGGGAATATTATAGCAACTGAACTTTTTCATAACTTATATATGCGAAGCTCCGGTAAAAAAATTAATAAACATTCCCCGGCCATTAGAAAATTTTGCTTATCGTTAAATTTTTACTCTCCAAAAGGCTATTAATACGTCAGCCTTCAATAGTTGCCTGCCTCATCCTAAAACGTTGGCAAAATGGTACACCCACATTAAAAGCGAACCTGGATTTACCCAAGAAGCTTTCACAGCGTTGCAAAAAATGGCAGAAGTTTCTGCTCATAAACTAATTTGCGCACTTATGTTCGACGAAATGGCGTTGCGCTAACAGAAGCTGTGGGATGGTAAACGTTCTATAGGAGTTGTCGATATGGGCGATGAACTAACAGAGTCTACAGCTTTGGCATCTCAAGCATTTGTATTTATGTTAGTAGGAATAAACCAGCGATTCAAGATACCTTTAGGATACTTTTTGACAAACAATTTGACCGGGGAACAGAAATCTAATTTAGTTAAACTTTGTCTCAAGAAATGTCACGAAGCTGGAGTCAAAGTTGTATCACTAACATTCGATGGACATGCTACAAATTTTACTACTATGGAGCTACTTGGTTGTAGTATAACTGATACTGCAAATATAAAAACTACATTTAATCATCCCTCAGATGCTAGCGAAGTTGCATGCTTTTTAGATCCCAGTCATGTTATAAAATTACTTCGGAATCAGCTAGAAGCAAAAAAAGAATTTTTAAACAAAAATGAAGAAATGGTCGACTGGAACTTTTTAGGTAAACTAAACCAGTTGCAGGAAGATGAGGGCCTACATTTGGCAAATAAACTTTCAAGAAAACACATTTCCTTCAGAAATCAAATTATGAAGGTAAAGCTTGCTACGCTGACACTAAGCCGGAGTGTTGCTAAAGCACAGCAGTTTTGTAGAACTGATCTAAATCTTCCAGATTTTGAAAAATCGCAACCCACTGAAGAGTTTGTTCAATTAATGAACGACATGTTCGATATTTTTAACTCACGAAGTATGACCCATTTCGATTACAGAAAACCTAAATATAAAGGAAATAAAACAGAATTTTTTGCACTGGTGGACCGGATTCAGGATTACATACAAAATTTGCAAATAAAAAGTGTTACCAAACGAAAAGTTACTAAAGATCGTCGACCAACTTACGTTATAACGCGATTTTATAAAAGAGGTGTGGAAACAAGATGCAAACCTGTACCCTAATTGCGTAATACACAATCAATCGGAATCTGAATCGTTTTGGAACAGATTGCTAATACATTGATCATAAGTTCGATAAAAAATTCTGCTAAACAATGTAAATAACGCAATTAATGTTGTTGAACTATCAAAATCAAACAGATTAGTCGTAATCGTTTACGAAAATTTGTTACGCAATTAGGCTACTGGTTTTATTGGAACGCTGATAAATATATCAAGTTTAAAGTCACTTTATGAACGTCTGATAGAAAAAGAAAAGTCTTTGGTGTTTTTACCCACCTGCAAACTTAGCCAGGATCATCTTGAAATATTTTTCGGCTGCGTTAGGATGCATGGGGGTCATAATGATAATCCAAACGTAAAACAATTTAAGGCCATATATCGAAAATTATTAACGCATTTAGAAATGAGAAGTATGGAAACTGGAAATTGCATTCCTCTGGAGAATATTGCAATATTGACGTGTACTTCCGCTTCACAAATTATCAATTTAACTACTGCATCGTACAGACAGGAAGACACCGACGACTCTGAAAGTGTTTCATTAGGTTTTTTTAAAGATTTGCCTATGGATGTCAACAATTTAGCTCAGTATTTAGATTTGCCAGTTTTCAATGACATGAAAAAAAAATTTGTCGGATAAATTGCTGGGTGTGTCATACGGTATGTCAGAAAAGAAATCAAATGTGAACATTGCTTGACTCATTTGGTGTCTACGGAAAAACAAGATTTTCACAAGTTAATTGGCTTGAGAGATAGAGGAGGTTTAATTTTTCCTTCCGTAGACACTTATAAAGTTTGTGCAGCGGCTGAAATTGTCATACGAAACATTTTAAAAGAAAATGTTTGAATAAAAACTAAAAGTGATTATAGGCACGTAACATCACAGATTTTTTCATTGGTAACCTAACAATTTTTATGAATCTGGAGGATGATCATCAATGTTATGGAGTAGATCACAAAGTTAATTTAATAAAAAAAATGATAGAAAAGTATTTATGTAATGGTAAGATTGCACTATACAATATGTAACGAAAACCCTGTCCGATCCAAAAAAGGCGTATTCCTGGTTTAACATACGTACTAGAAAAAATACAAAAAAAATGTAACTCATAAAAACCAAAAGTTATTGATTTTTTTTATTTTTAGTTATCATGCGAAATGTAACACTAAATATGGTAAATTTTCATAAGTTGACAACACTCCACCGGCCGGCGAAATCTTTTAGTTTTTGCTTATTTTTATTTCAAAGGACACCACCGTGCACTAGCCGCGCTGTAGGTACTCATAACGAGTCCTAGACCCTTTGATGTAGCCGACTGGTTGCCTACTGGCTCTACTTGTTTGTAGCCAGTCTCACGTGGATATAGCTTGCGATCGGATGTCTGTACGTATCACGTGCCGCTATCGTATCGCGAACAATGTCGTATACCAATCAGGAATATTTGAATATGTTAATTTTTATTTGTGTGTGAGTATGATTCGGAAATCGAAGTAAGAGCTCGGATTGTGGAAGCTTTCGACTTACTCAAATCGTACACAAGTGCGCTGCGAAGAGGACGGGCAAATTGAATAAAAAGGTGTCGATAATAAGATGTGTACTAATGTTCGAGATAGACATATGGAACACGGAGGCAGAGGCATGCAACAAGTAAATTGTTATAATAAACTGGTACGGACGGAGTCGGTACATTGCTAAAAGCACATCACATCAACTCAATAATAATTGTTTCTTGATAAACAGAAGGTCAGAAATTGGGGTCACTATGCGTCTATGCCTACAATAAAATATCAGCTGATACCTACGCGTAGACAAAACGTAGGTTTCTTTAGTCCTAAGTTTGTTTGGCGGCATGCGACAAGTGTTAGTAATTACTAATTATGCATTTTATTATTCTGTTCAAATACTACTTAAGTACCTATATAGCAAAAGTACATTTCCAATTTTAAACATTAGTACAATAATTGATAACAATAATTGAAAAAATTGTGGGAGTTTTTACCAATACCTGGCAACTTTACACACGCACAGATGCACGTGTCCCTACAATGCCGCTCCTAGCTGGCACGCACACATAAATATTAAGTGGCTTCACTCTCGTGTTCTATGCGCTATATCTGCCTATTATTTAATCTGAGCATCTAAGCTTGACATAAATAAAATGTTAACTAAAATTATGTACCTACTACATAAACATTGAATACCTAAACTTACCTAAAATTAAAGAAACGACATTTTAAAAGTAACTTATTACACCTATGTCAATTCTCATTTTAATATAATGTTTAAAATAAAATATATAGAACTAAAATATTCTTTTACATGTTTCATGTCATCTTGACAACTCCACCTTTTTTTTTTTGTTTGATTGTGGCAAGCGGCCTTAGCCATTGTTGCCAGTGTCGAGTGTTGCGGAAATTAAACGTGGGAAGAGGGAGGTTGGCATAATGTGACGGGATATTATTTTAGGATGGGCAATAAATAATTATATGTAATAAAATTATAACAATTTGTACTATAAGGAAATGTTGTGAAAAGAAATAAATTTACTTTGAGATGCTACATATGACCTATTAGACAAAGAAAGGATGGAAGACAGATTACAAGGAAGGGGAGCTTTATACATAATAAGGAAGTCATATAATGGAAAGCAATTATATTTCGAGCAATTAAAAAGAATATGGACTGAATCACCATTTTCTCCGACACCACAGTCACAGAGGGGGGAATCAAAACCCCCTATTGTGTTAAGATGCACAGCTGAAGAGCAATGGCCAAATCTTAGTCGAGCAAGAATGGAAGCTATTTTCTTATTAATTCTTTTTCGAAAACATCCATCCACTGGCTTGCATTCGAAGTTTTGCTTGTAAATTTTTCAATCACAAACTGTCCTGCAATGCTTTAAGTTCTGCCGTTTATTTTCCTGCGAATTTTCTATTAATCTTTCTAATAATCTCTCCAATGTACCAGGTTGATTTTGATGTGCATCAGTAAATTGATCTTGGTTTATCTGTTCCAGAAATTGATCCCCAAATTGTAAATTATCATCTTCATCTATGTAAATTTGTCTAAGTTCTTCTGTCATTGCTATCTAAACTCTTCTTACCTGGTACCTTTTTTAAAACAATTTTCTGCTTTATGATACGCATCAGTGTGAATTCAAAGCGAAGTTTCGCCATTTCGAACTTATATTTTCAACAAAAAAATTCGTTTAATAAGATAATTATGATCGTATTAGGTGTAATATTGAAACCCAAATGTGTTGCGGAAATTAAAAGAAATTTATTTAACATTTATGATTGACATAAATAAAATGTTAACTAAAATTATGTACTACATAAACATTGAATACCTAAACTTACCTGAAATTAAAGAAACGACATTTTAAGTAACTTATTACACCTATGTCAGTTCTCCTTTTTATATAATGTATAAAATAAAATATTTAGAACTTAAAATATTCTTTTACATGTTTCATGTCATCTTGACAACTCCACCTTTTTCTAGTTGACATCTGTATTATCTATCATAAATAACTCCGTAGTGCTACTGAGCAAAAAGTCTTAATATCTAGGCGGAACGCGATTAAATAAGAAATACATTTTCTTTACATATATACCTTAATTACTATATAAGCATCATCTTCTTTGATATTTCTTTTATGCACTCATTACCGACAACGCCCTCCGCTTTTTCTCAATATCGTCATCGTCCTTAAGGCTAGTGGTGAAAACATACCCAAGATACTTGAATGAGTGCACTCTCGATACCAGCACACTATTAAATATTAACCGTTTCTGGACATTTTCCACCAGTTCCAAACACCATCACGACACTCTTTTTTACATTATACACAAGGCCATGAGCACTGGCGTACCTCTCACACACACTCACCAGATTCCTCAGGCCACAGACTGAGGCACTGAGCAGCACCATGTCATCTACGCGTCACGCTACGCCGAGTACTACATTAAGAAATTAAGTAATCATAATGTCGTATGCTTATTTTATTTTTAACCAAGTACTAACATTGGTTTTTAATAAGTTTTACTGTACTAACATTCTATGGACTTCAAAAGTCTGAATTATAAAGTTTTTATTTTTTATAGCTAATCTTGTTGACACTATAAATCAATATATCATCCGACTCTGGCGCTACTCAGATCCCCAATGAACTGGTCCATGTACAGTTTTTTTTTTCTGGCCAGAGTGGGAAATCCTCATGCACAGACTGCCTCACTTATAAGCCATCCTAGGCAGTGCCGGACTCTTACCGGCTAAAACCACACTCCTGCCTCACATTACGTTATTGCCAATGTTGATTTTGGCACTTAATTCTCAAGCTATACAATATTGATGTGACAGTGGAATCTATACCTAGAACTAACCTAACTTATTATTATACACATATATATATAAAAAATATATATTTTTTTACTTTTTCTTTGTTGAGTCTGCTGCGTGCGTCGAAGATGATACAGGCAGACATATTGTGTTTTTTATTATAATATAACATAATTATTACTACGGGAGTATTGACCCATTTGCTTTCGCAGCTTTGGCCAAGACTCTTTCTGCGAAAGCCACGAAATGGGTCCGGCAATCGTCGTCACCAATCAGATCCTCAACAACATCTCTGGGGCGCCCCAGCCTTTGCTCGCAGTCGTACCTCTCCTTTGTGAACTTAGGGTTGTCAATGAGGATGTGTTTCACTGTTTCAATGGAGGCATCATCGCAAAAACAGGCTGGGCTCCCAAACAGCTTAAATCTAAATAAGTACTCGCGGACACCCCCGTGTCCTGTAAACAGTTGGGCTCTCAGATTGTTTGGAGTACCTATCTTCTCTAGAATCTTGTATGCCCTCCTGATGTCACTGAAGAAAAGCCGTATGCCTTTACCCTCGCTTGTTTCGGTTAGGTATCGGGATTTCCAGCTGTCTAGCGTAGACTCCGTGATGGATCGCTTTGCGTAGGAAATAGGAAATTTGTCATAGACCGGAACTGTTTTTCTATGTAGAGCAGCGTGGTTGGCGAGTTCATCAGCTCTCTCGTTACCGGGTATACCGGCATGCGCCTTTACCCAGAATGAGTGGATTTCTGTGCCTTTATGTCCTGCGTCTGAGATTGCCTGCTGAAATTTTAATGCGATAGGATTTGTCGTTTTAGGGTCAGCAATTGACTCCTGCGCTGATCTGGAGTCCGATATAATGTAAGCTGAGATTGGAGGCTTTCTCTCGGCGGCGTATGTGAGTGCACTTAAGATGGCGACCATTTCAGCCTGGAACACCGAGCAGCAATTCGCCAACTTTAGCTTCAGCTTTGCGACTTCCACACCTTCCTCGTCCCAGCATGAAACCGCTGCACCAACCTGTGGCGGCATCTACACCGCCACAAGCGAACAACGCATCACACTGACGTCACACAAATCCTGCATCGCGTAATCAGAGTTACCCGCGCAGCTAGCATATATACAACTTCCCGACAACAAATACCGGGCAGTTGCCCACCAGATACGACATCCATCTGGTCGGAGTAGTAAAGAGTATGAGTGAACTTTACACCCTGTTCCTCATATCTCTTCAAAACTTTCCCTCTTTCTTGCTGCCGTCGTTGTAAAGCCGGTGCCAGTGATTTCCAATACGCTCTAAGACCTAGAGCGTATTGGAGGTTGGTTATATATTGGAACTCCAGAATAACCCGCAGAGCAGGATGTGGGAGTTCTGAGGGGTGCGCGCGCCTCTCCAGTTTCCTACCAGATAGTTTGTCCAGGGGCTGCCCTCTTTTTACCTCGTAGAGTTGGAGGCTAGGGGAATCACTCTGGCAAGGACTGCAGCAGCGATGAATGAGGAGGTCCTATGGGCTTTTGATATTTTTATGGCGAACATCCTGGTAATGGTGTTCAGCCTTTTTTCTTATATAAAGTTTCCCGGCGACTTCCGCCCAAGAGTTCGCTGCATAGGTGATTACTGGTTCGACCACACCAATGTAGATACTCCTCAGGATGTTCACGTTGAGGTCCCATTGTGCTCGTGCGGCTCTCGCCACCATTTTAAAGATGTTGGTGGTCTTCTTAGTAACTTCCTCGAGATGCGGGATGTCAGACCTGCATATATTGTGAGACCAAGAAGTTTAAGTCTGCTTGTGTTTTTTAGTAGAGTTCCTTTGAGGGAGAATTTTGGCTCGTCATACTTTCTTTTCCTCGTGACAATCATCGCCTGTGTCTTGTGTGCCGCAACTTCATTTTATAAGTCTCTCTCCACTCCGCAATTGCTGCAAGGGACTCGTTGACTATAGTTTCAAGTTCTGTTGCCGTGTCCGCTTGCGTCAGAACTACCAGATCGTCAGCGTATGTCTGGATTTGGGCTCTAAGTTTATCTGCTTCGATCATGAGAGGGTCCAGTTGGATGTTCAATAAGATGGGCCCTCAGATAGTTCCTTGGATGCAGCTTTTAGTAGTGGGTTTGGAGACTGTGTGTGTTAGGTACTCTAGCGTGATGCTCCAATTTGACGGATAGCTGTCCAACAGACTCAGGGTTTGCCCGTCTATGTCCTTGCTATGAAGCTGCTGCAGTATGGCTGGCCACCAAGCATTGTCAAACGCGCCATCTATGTCCAAAGACACCACTGCCACAATCTTCTTGGCACGAATACCTCAACGAATTTAGCCCACGGTGTCGTATAACGCATCCTCCGTCACGCATTGCAGTCGAAAGCCATACTGCCGTCTACTTAAAAGATTACCCGTTTTCAGCGTCCAGTAAGTCTATTGGCAACCAGCTTCTCCAACACCTTACCCATAACTGGTAGTAGTCCAATCGAACGGTAATACTTAGCCGTTGTGTAATCCGGTTTACCAGGCTTCGGGATCACTCTGATCCTGGCGTCCTTCCAGGCGACATGGAAGTAACCAATTTCCAGGCATTTGTTAAACAGAGCTGAAAGTTTATGTTGGCTTTGCACGCCTCTCAACAAATGTCCGCCGTAAAGCCGTCAGCACCCGGTGCTTTTTTAAGATGAGTTCTGGCGTAGACTTCCCGAAGTTCTGTGTGAGTGAATGGTGTTGTTTCTTGCGGTAGAAGGCACAGTTGGCAGTCAAGGGGCTTCACGTTTTCCCTAACAGTTTTCTGGATAACAGAGTCTGTAACAGGATCGTTAATCGGTACGGCTGGAATTCGAGCATTGTGTAATTATTCGCTGAGCACAAGTCCAAGCATCCTCCTCCTTCTGTCTGGTGCAGAATTCCTTCTAGCTAGTCGTAAGAGTCAGTTATATGTTACTCTTGAATTCTTCTTTGGCTTTAAGGTATTCCGCTATGCAGAATGGTTTTCTCCTGGGATTTGCGGAGTGTATCCTTCTACGGAGTGTCTTTACAGAACTTTTTTCTGACTCCAGCTCATCCGTCCACCACTGTGGTTTATAGGTAGACTTACGCTGAGAAAGTTTTGGAATCGCCTCATCGCAGGCTCTGGTAATCGCCTTATTGTACTTGTAGACGAGGTTCTCCAACAACTCCGGGTCACTGCTTGTCTCGACTTCCTCTGTGGTGAGGCCCATCTCCACCATTGCCATACAAAGGAGTTCAGAGTAGCGGGTCCATTTCGCCTTCTTGACGTTATACACTCTAGTCGTGGGATGTGTGACGCGCAGTTCATGGTTGTCCACTGACAATTCGAAGGTGATAGTTCGGTGATCAACAGTCCTAGTGGAGTCACAAGAATTGACGGACACATCCGAGTCATAGTCGTCAGTCTCGGCACCCATTGTTTTGGGGTCCCGTTGCATCTGAGCTTCCACAGAACCGGCCGCCATCGCCTGTTTTATTTGAGCCAGTATACGTAGGTCAGCTGAGGCAAGTCTAATGCTGGTCTGATGGGAGTGGAGGAAGGAGGTGTATCTTCCGACTCCCCACCTCTACAGGGGCGCTGGCACTGACCCGCAAACCCGGATCCTGTTGACCACGCTCTTGTGTCAGAGGAATTTCGATACTGGCAGATGTGGACAGTCCCTCCCCCAAAGAGTCCTGGACCGCAACCAGCTGTGTTGATACCTGAGTAGATTCAGCTCGTATCACTGTGTTGCCACCAGACCCAGTAGTCTTACCGATGTTCCTCGGTTTTCCGCGCTGCGTAACAGAGTAGGCCTGCGTTGATGCCTAAGACCCGCGCCTAGGCGGAGAAATATTCTTGGACTTGACAGCACTTTTATTTCCCACACAGAACACAATTGATGACCCGGTGGCACGTGGTTTATATAAAATACGTAAAGCAGCCCCAGCAGGGATGCAAAAAAACTGACTTTCCCGGTACACTTAAACGGCCCAAACGAGCCCGTTTTGGCATTCAAATAAATAGGGGTCACCGCTTTAAATTACGAGATACGTCGCGAGAAATATTTTTTTAGAAATAAATTTCAGAAAAATCGTTGCCAAAATTTCGCCGTAGGCTGAAATAATATCTATAAATGAAAACCAGGAATAAAAGAAGATCTCTCATGCGTATGCAAAAGTTAAACCACCGCGCACCACCAAATCAGATTTTTCGGGACCACGTGGTTATCAGTATTTCGCCTGTAAAACCCAAACCCAAGCCAGAAAGGCGAAAAATATGGTTGATACCTCAAATTGCGAGGGCAAAGAAAGTTCATAAAATGCAAATGTGAAACGATTAGGTCAACGATCTAGTTTCCACAGCGTAAGCAAAAGAAGAATTACTTTTACTTTAATTTGTGTTTTTCATCTGAAAAACATCCGAAAACTGCAATTCGTAAAACACACAAAGCACTCACTCTCCCGCACACTTTGAGACACCACACGGGTAAATCCGTCAAAATTTTCCTATTTTTACGATTTTTGACGTCGGAGTGACGCACAAACGATGTTACCTCGGCGACTTACGGTGTCCTATCTCTCCATGTACAGGTTGAAGAGTGTAAGAGACCCCCTGCGTCACACCTGACTCAAGTCCATATGGACTCGAGTAAGCCCCAATGAGTAAGAGTAATGTTATAGTAGTAGGTCTTCACTTAATTATAGCTAAAATTTATTAATCATTAAAAGGACCTGAAATATTAAAATAGTTCAGGTCCTTTTACCAAATCGCATTTAAAACCCATTCTTCCTTGTATAAACTCTCGCTGAAACCCAACTTACAGTACATAGGTCCATCCACAACAGCATGGTCCTGTAACTTATTCCATAAATAGGTACTACGTTACGGTGCCGGCGATGCATTCAGTCTCCCGGGCGCATACCAAACTTTGCAACGGAGAAATATTTTGCCATTCTTTTTTTGTTTGAATTTTCTAAAGCAACGTATTGTGTGTTGTGGATTGTCTATGGTTGATGACATAAAAGCAGTTGTCGTCTACATCGCACTACATGGTGAAAGTCGGTATTAAAGGCACGTTGTGGACTTTAAAATCGTCAGCGACGATTTAAGGGGCCGACGTAGCAAGCGCGTAATAACACTTCGGGTCGAGTATAAAGTTCATTTGTAATATTGTTATCTTTGTTTGACAAAAGAAGGCGAACGAGGGACCCGTGCGCAGCCGTGTGTGTCTGTCTGCGTGAGTAGATAGATAGCTATTATTAGCTGTACTGTACTTTACAGTTAGTTCCTACCATTCATTCATAACGACTCGAAAGATATTTCTATCTATTAGTAATTGGTTATGTACTACTTTGTGGAATCGTTTGTAAATCTACAGACTAGTAATGCGTTTTTTGTAAATTTCTTTACAATATATAAGAATAATATCTCAACATATAAGAATATTTCGAGATCTAGGCCTTGTAGAGAAAATCTGGCAGATATGTCATCCATACCTTTCCTAAATGTACCTATAAGCTGTCGGTGTTCTTGAATAAATTATTTATGGTACCTATACATCGTCATCGCGCGCAGTCTTTGAGGGGTACCCGCCGACGACGGTAAATTATGGGGGTATTTATTATTATTGTCTTTATTAATTTTAAGCCGGTATAAGCTTATTTATTCCCTTGGTCTTGACTTTAAAAAACTAAGGCTTCTTATGTCTCTCTGATGTTTTCCTTTACTGTTTTGAGAGCAGTGGTGATGAAATAAATTACACAAAGTAAAGCGCCTGTCTGGATTCCAACCTACGACCTACAACTCGTAAGTCGGGGCCGTTACCACTGGGCCACCACTGCTCTCTAAGCAATAATGAATACAGGTCAAATAATAAAGTGATGCAAAATAACAAACATATTCTAGGTACATATAAATTAATAAGCGTACATATTAATAATAGCATTCTGTGCTAAAAATAATAATCCCACCCGACAATGGTCCGGAGGATCCCATCTCGCTCCAAAAGGACTTCACAGCCCTCTTCGGTATGAGTGACTCCGTCATCTTGGCGGGGGATCTTAATGCCAAGCACCCGGCGTGGAATAGTAGCACAACCTCAACCAGAGGTAGGTTAGTTTTGAAGTTAGGCGAATCCCTTAACTTTGACGTCATCGCTCCAATGAGCCCGACTCACTTCCCAGGTAATCCTAATCACCTTCCCGATGTTCTCGATGTAGCGCTGCTCAAGAATGTGAACCTCCGTTTGCAATCGATTGAGACGTTCCACGAGCTAAATTCTGACCACCGCCCTGTAGTCATGCATCTTGCACCCTACTCGGGCCCGATCGACCCCAACCGCCCCCCTCAGACCCAGACGATAACCGACTGGAGGAAAGTAAGCGAAAGACTGAAATCCACCACGTCGCCTCACTTAGACACCATCCCCGATCACTTAGTGTCAGTCGCCGACACGACGGCCGCAATCGACTCTTTTACAGAGCACGTACAATCCGTATTGACGGATTGTTCACGGGAAGTTCCGGTGATGGAAGACCATCGCTGGAAACTACCTACTGACGTACGTGACCTGATAACCGAGAAGAACGCGGCCATCCGTGCCTACGACTCCTTCCCTTGTGACGCGAACAAAGCCCACATGCGCCATTTACAGCGTGCTGTAAAGAAACGCATAGGGGAGGTTCGCTCTGAGGGCTGGAACAAGATGCTCAGTGAACTCGAGCCCACTCATCAAGCCTTCTGGCAATTACAGAGGAAATTGCGTTCCTCAGAAGAGGTCTCTATGCCTCCTCTCATCCGCCCCGACAATAGTGTCGCTTTCGACAGTCCCGATAAGGCTGAATGTCTTGCCGACAGCCTAGAGTCCCAATGTTCTCCCAGCTCCCAACCAGTAGACCAAGCTCACCTGAACAAGGTCGACGCTGAAGTCGAACGAAGAGCCTCCCTCCCTCCCGTCGAAGACCCTGATGATCCTCTGCCTCCCGTCACTCCAGACGAAGTGCACGACATCATTAAAGGGCTCCACGCTCGCAAGGCCCCCGGTTCGGATGGTATTACCAATAAGGTATACAAACTCCTACCTGCCCCTCTAATAATGCTTATGACCGCCATCTTCAATGGCGCCTTGAGCAACAACATCTTCCCACAAGCCTGGAAAGAAGCCACCGTCATCGGTATCCCAAAGCCAGGCAAGCCAAAGTCTGAGCCCTCCAGCTACCGCCCTATTAGCTTACTCAATGTTCTCGGCAAAATCTACGAGAGGCTTATTTATAAGCGTCTCAAAGACTACGCCGAAGCAAAGAGCCTCATACCCAACGAGTAGTTTGGATTCCGTAGCCAACACTCGGGCACCCAACAGGTCCACCGTATCGTAGAGCACTTATGCGCTGGTCTGCAGCGTAACGCGACGACGGGTGTGCTATTCTTCGACATAGCGAAAGCCTTCGACAAAGTCTGGCACAACGGCTTGATATACAAGCTCTACCAACTAGGAGTGCCAGATCGTCTCGTGCTCATCTTACGAGACTTTTTGTCGAACCGGACCTTTCGCTATCGCGTCGAGGGAGCACTCTCGTCCCCTCATCCTATTCGCGCCGGTGTCCCTCAGGGTTCCGTACTATCTCCTCTCGCCTTCACGCTGTTCACTAGCGATATCCCAAAAAGTAAAAAGGCTCAGTTGGCTCTCTTCGCCGACGACACTGCCGTTTACTATACCGGTCACTGTCCCAACGCTATAGCTCGTACTCTCCGGAGGTTTGGAGAGTACGAGCTATAGCGTCCTCCGCAAAGCGTAGCTCCGCAAACGTCTTAGGCGCTTGGTTCCGGAAATGGAGAATTGAGGTCAACCCCGATAAGAGTCAGGCGGTTCTCTTCTCGAGACGTCGTTGACTCCCTCCCCCACTTCCCAGCCCGATCACTATGCACGGCAAGCCAATCCCTTGGGAGAAGCAAGCCAAATACCTAGGCGTGATCCTCGATGAGAACCTTACCTTTAAGGCTCATATTAAGGCGGTTCGCGCGCGCGCCTCCTTCGCTCTTAGCAGGCTCCAATTCGTACTGACAGCCCGTAGTAAACTGTCCCTCAAATGCAAGCTCCGCATCTATACCGCAGTCATCCGTCCCATCATGACCTATGCCTGCGTTGTATTTGCGTACGCTCACCCACGTCATCTCCATAAGATGCAGACCCTCCAAAACCGTTTCCTCAGAAGGGTCACGGGTGCCCCCTTCTATGTCCGTAATATAGATCTTCACGTCGACCTCAAAATGCCAACCATAAAACAGTTCATGAAACGCTTATCAAAGCGTTTCTTCGACTGCGGCATCAAACATTCTAACCCCCTGATTACAGCGGCCGCCCGCTACACTCCCTCTCGCATTAGCAGTATTCGCCGACCAAGGCATACTTTAATCGACCCCGACGACGCCACTACCCTCCTCCAGGAGAGTAGTAAGGCCACTAGCACGCTGCATAAGCCCAAAACCCGATCGCCGTCCTACCGCCCTCGCCGCCGAGGCCCGCCGCGACGCCCAAATCGACGCCCCTCCCGACCCTTGCTCGAGCCAGCCCGCGCCGCTGAGCCTGTAGCTTTAAATTCGTCCGTAAATAATACCAATCCTGATCCAGCTAGTCATTTGCTGCCCCCTTCCAGCGACGCCCTAAGCCGAGGTTCGTACCCCACAGGGGGTGCCCTTAGCGTTGTCGCTTAGTTTTAGTTAGTATATAAGTTTAAGTCCTGGCTGGAGGCCTTAATTTATTAGGGAATCCACAGGCAAGTCCGCTTAAGCAGACGACAACCGCATAGGTTGACCTGCGAGATGCCAAACAAACAAACAACTAAGAATAATAAAAATAAATAACAAGGATTTTGTATAAACATTTATTTTGATGTGTTCTTACTTCTTACTTCAAATATCATTGTTATTATTGATTTATCTATTAAAAAAATATTAATCGAAACTTCATAAACATTATCGACTAAACGAATAATACAATTATGGTAGTAGGAGTGTCAAAGATCCATACTAAACACTCTGATTTAAAAGATTTGGCTTTTTATCTGTAGTACTGTGCATAAGATGATAATCAACCGTATTCTAGCTGCAACAAGTTTTATTATACAATAGAAATAACTTTAAAATCCTTGCAAGCAAAGTAAATGCGACACAATACGAAATGTTTTAGTACTGAGCTCGATACAGAATGGTTATGTATGTGCTTACAACCAATTTAATGAATATCATTTATACTATTCAGCCATTATCATATAGGTAATATCTACTCAATCTAGACAAACTGATTATTGAGGCATCAATATCCATCATATCAGGGGTATTGTATGAAACCTGGTTAGGTCCAGCAAAAATATAATAAAAATAATGTCTTCCTGGTCCTTTTTTTTTTTTTTTTTGAGTATGGCATCTCGTAGTTGACCTTGAGAGGTCGTGACTACTTAACCGGACTATCCTGTGGCTGCCTTAAGCGGACTCAAAGCCTCCAGCCAGGGGCGTAAAACTACTTATATTATTAAGCGAACGCTCGCTAAGGGCACCCCCTGTGGGGTACGGACCTCGGCTTAGGGCGTCGCTGACGGGAGGACAGCAAGATGGGACAGGCTGGATCAAGTTTTGTTGGTTATTATTATTCGGGGAATTTAAAGCTACAGGCTCAGCTACGGCGCGGGCTGGCACTTCGTCGAGCAAGGGTCGGGGGGGACAATTACGTCGGGATCTTCGCGAGGAACCTCGGCGGCGAGGTCGGAATGTCGGTCTGTGTTTGTGCACTGTACTGGTGGCCCTACTGCTCTCCTGAATGAGAGTTATGTGGTCATCGGGATCGGTGAGGACATGCTTGGGACGGCGGACATGACTAATGGAGGAGCGAATATAACTAGCGGCTTTCACAACCAGAGGGTTGCGGTGATTCGCGGCGGTCTCGAAGAAACGCTTTGAAATGCGTTTCATGAACTGACGGATAGTGGGAATCCTGAGGTCTACGTGGAGGATTTCGTTGCGAACGTACCAGGGGGAGCCTGTTATCCTACGGAGGAACTTGTTCTGGAGGGTCTGCATTCTATTGAAGCGAACGGGCTTGGCGTGTGCGAAGACTGCACTGGCATAGGTCATGATCGGGCGGATGCACGCTGTGTAGATACGCATTTTTCACTTTAATGACAATTTGCTACGTGCATTGAGGACCTTCCTGGTCCTTACCGATTTCGGTCACAATATAGTAAAGCGCACAAGTGTGTGCGCAGACACAGGTGCATTCCCTATACCCTCACTCTCATGTTATGCGTAAACAAACTTGCAAAAAAACGTTCAACAGTTACTTATGATACTGACTTATTTTAAAGCAAGCAACAAGCAAACTTTTTTGATACTGTTGTAATCACAAAACGATTGTCCATTTATTTTATACGCCATCGCTTCGATAAGATACTACGCTATGACCTATGATCACGTGACGTTTCGATAGCTTATGTCAACCCCATACATTTTTTGGCTTTTCTACTAGCGTCATCGCTAATCGAATGTTACGAATGTTACTTTGTCTAGGCCCTAATTGTCATTGAGATAATTACCTACGCCGTAAAACATTGCGGCGGGATTGTTTCGCGAACTGGATCTTCAACGCACTGCTTAGCACCGAGAATTGAAAATCCAACAGTGTTTAGTCGACGCGCTGGGTAGCACTCTGTTCGATTCTCATTGCTCGGTTCAACACAAAGAGTTGAAAATGCAGTGCGCGATAAAATCCCGGAGCGAGATATTTTCGTCCGTGCGAACATGACGGAACAAACGACGCTTCATAGGTAGGTAAATACTAATTTATGCAAAATATACTTAGGTACCTACTAGTTAAAACTTACTTTATTTTCTTGGGCTGAGTCGATGCCCTCAATCAATAAGTCAGTAAAATTGGACTTTTTGTTGTTATTTTATCATCCGGGTTGGGATACATCTAAGTAATTTGTTTTTCAATTTTCGTAATGTGATTTACAAAGTTATCATGAATAAAACTTTTATTGTAGGGAAATTCAAAACAAAAATTATGACAAGAAAAGTATCTTTACGGGTCAATACAAAACTGTTTTGCGTAAAGTAAGTATTGAATTTTCGTAAGTTGCTATTACCGACATAATGGCGTAAATGAATCGTGCAGTTCTTAGTAAATGTTAGAACGTGTTTATTGTCGAATTATTTTGAGTCAGCTGAAACCGTTATGGGAACTTACAAGCTTTTAAAAGTATATAATTGGCTAATTAATAATAATGTGTCCCCTGGTCTCGTTTTCGACTACAACGGTTTGTAACGATACTGAGACTGTATCAATCTAAAATAACACACTTTCACGCAAAAACTACTGAACGGATTTTGATGAAACTAAACAGTAATATAGCTATAGTCTATGTGTTATTCTGAATAAAAGTACGCGACAGCATACATCGTCAATTTATTTATTTATTTCTCATCAATATGAATACTTTTATCGCCTTTGGCGTTTGATGTAGGTAAACTTTGTTTTTTTACACTTATTCATTTGAACGGATTCAAAAGTTACTAAAGTCAAAGTCAAAAGTTAATTGCGAACTAAGTACGTAGACACCGCGGACACTTCGAGTGGTGCGCACAGCGGGGCTGTGACGTTTCACAGCTAATCCGATGAACTGTGTTTGAAGCCTGGGGAAGAACATAGGCTATTTCATCAACACTCCACATGGGCGAAGCCGCGGGCGGAAGCTAGTAAGAAATAACGTTAGATAAGTCCGTATTGTAATGTTACGTATCAACATTTTCAACAAACTGACTGCATTATGTGTATATTACTGAAACAATTTACTTGTCTTTTTTTGTAATATTTATTTTCTTAAATTGCAAATTATTTCCCACACATAAAGTAATTTTGACATCGTAATTGAATTACACAAAGAAAATGCTTTCAGTTGATGTATCAACGAACGCAATACTTCGACTCTTTGAAAAGATACATATTCAATAAAAACAAAAATACATTTTTCCTGTAAAACTTGAGTTTTACGAAAACCGACTTATTGCTTGGGGGTGTCTATGCAACACACTTAGTAAGTAAGAACGTAGTAGGTAGGTAACTTATAATATATCATTGGATAATACTAACTATTAATTACATCCCAACGTTCGGAGTCCATGTCGGCCACCAAACCAAATCGTAAATAATTTATCACAACTAAAAAGTCTAACGGACCTATAGTAAGTCCGCAAGCAAAGCTAAAGTTCGTAAGAATGGTTAGGTTACTCGATACCAAATAACAAGGCAAATCTAAATCCAAGTTCACAGCATAAGTCAATTGTGTCAGAAATATTACAATACAATTTATAAAGCAAATAAATACGCACGCACAGGACAATAAAGTAATCGTCTAACACTGACAATAAACACGGAACACCCCCGGCGGGTGCAACGTTGCGGTAATGTGTGTGCATGTCCGAGCGATACACACCTACTACCGTGAGCTGTATGACCACGCACACATTGATATTGGCGTGACGCGATAGCACTACTAGCTATTGAACATTTATGAGAAATTTTGGTGTATTCCGTAATACCAAAAATGATGAATGAAAACTTAATATTTTTTCCTGTTTTTTTCGGCTATTCGTAACTTGATATTATGATCTATGTTTCTAATACAACAACATTACAGATATTGCTGTTTATAGTACAAAAAAAAACAATAAGAATATATGTAATTTACGCTGTAAAAAAGTGCGAAATACAATTAGCTTAAACTTCATTTTCAGTAACTATTTCTTCATTTTCATTTTGAAAAAAAAGATGTATGAGCCTAGATAAATACTGTCTAAATCCGAATATAAGCATAATATCATAGAAATATGCTTAAATTGCAAATGGTTGAGGTATTACGTTTGGATGGACAATTCGAGCGTCTCCCTGCTCTTAAGAGCGCAAGATTCAAGAGATAAAAAAACAATCCTGTTGGGTGTTTGCGCGTGATATGGAACACGCGCAAACACCAACAGAATTGTGTTTTGAGGCAGGTCTTTAATGTTTTTTTTTATCTAAGGAATTGATGCATGAAGAGAACTTATATTGGTGTATAGTAAAAATAGGTTATCAAGTAAAATAATAAAGAACACATTGATTTAAAAGTACATCTTTTAGGAATAAAGTTTTAAAAAGATACTAACGAATAAGCCTTTTCAGAGATCAAAATGTTAGTAAATTAAAACAGAATTAAAACAATATTTCAAGAAAATATCAACGAAATATTTTGAAAAGATAATCGGATTAAATATTAAAATTGTTTGTCTGTCAAATTAAAATTATTTTAGGAAAATATTATTTTTTGTTTATTTTTCTCTCTGTTTGTTAACTTTAATTAGAAAGGTTAAACATCATTTAAACTTTAGCCAGTCTGTATTGTACGAGTAATAGTGCCTCTTCATGTTATTATAATTAAACTTTGAGGACCAACAAATTATTATTTATGTTACATCATAATTACATATCATTTATTCATTTTATTCTAACTTTTGGTCGTAAGCGTGACTACTGTGCGTCGGGTCCTGGGTTCGATTCCCAGGTCGGGCAAACTGTTATTGGATTTTTCCATGGATTTTGGAAATTGGCGGTGTGATACACCCATGCGTGCCTCGAAAAGCACGTTAAGCCGTTGGTCCTGCGCCTGATCACGCTCTGGTCGTGTCAGATTGCTGTCCCATCGGACTATGAGAGTTATTGCACCTGTGCATGTCTGTAGCGCATACATTTGTTCACTTTAATATCTACCGCGTAGATGGCTAGTCTCCGTTGAGATAAACCGCCATGGCCGAAATTCGGTATGGTAGACCTTTTTTTATTTAATTTTATAGTTGTTATGTCTACAATATGTTTTCGTTAAGTGTTTATTAACGCCTGTATGTCCCCACCACACTTAGTCGCAATTAAAGAGTCTTGAAGCAAACACGCATTTTAAATAACAAAATTCCTGCTAAGCAAACATCAACCTTAACATAAAGAACATAGTGGTCAGAATCGAGCCGGATTAGTTTACGGAAAAAAACAAGTTATCGAAGATACCGGGCGGCCGGCGCGAACAATAGCCAGCCGCATTCCAGAAGTGATTAGTGAATAATAGCAAAAAATAAAAAGGTGCGATGAGTACTACAGCGGAGTTAATTAACGTTTTAGAAGACACAGCTGCATTATTACAAAAAACACAAGTGAATTTGAAGAAATGCCCTAAAACCAGGTTGACAAAAGGTTACGTTGAGGCAAGAATCAGATGTATAGAACAATATTGGACAACATTCAGGGAAAATCATCAACAATTAGTGAAGATAACACCGAAAGAACAAAAACAAACATTACACTACTTTGTTAACGAAGATTTCTTTATTTACGAAGACTTATATCTTGTGTTATTGGCCGATTTACAAGACCTTTTGTTAACGATAAATGCAGCGTCCGCGCCATCCACATCATCGAAAAGTGACTCATTTACAAGTACTAATAATGATCAACTCGTTAGGCTGCCAAGGATACAACTACCGAGTTTTAGTGGGAATTATGAAGATTGGCCTACGTTCCAGGACCTATTTATTTCATTAGTTCATGAAAACACGGCGATCAGTGATGTTCAGAAGTTGCACTATTTAAAGAGCAGTGTCACCGGGGAAGCCGAGACATTATTGAAGCCTATTCAAATTACACAAAGTAATTATAAACAAGCATGGAGTGTTCTCAAAACAAGGTACGGAAATAAAAGATTGATTATCAATTCAGTGTTTAAGAAATTATTTTATCAAAAGAAAATAAGTACTCAATCTGCAAATCAAATAAAGAACTTATTAGACGTCACAACAGATTGTTTGAACAACTTACAAAATTTAAATATAATTACGAGCTCATGGGATCCTATCATTATTTTTCTTGTGATACAGAAAATGGACCCTGAGTCTCATAAAGAGTGGGAACAAGCTGTTAGCACAAATGAAGAAGATAAATTACCTACCTGGAATGATTTGAAGGAATTTCTGCAATCAAGATACCGTACGTTAGAACTAATAATGTCAACATCGGGCACCCGTGAAAAACCTATAAAGGAACGTTCACATCTTGTTACTGCTGCCGCCACCACGTCACCATCGTTGGCAGATAGAAAATGCGTGCTGTGTAAAGAAAAACACACTTTATGCCATTGTAAAGATTTCACCAAACTGCAACCTGCTGAGAGATCTGAATATGTTAAGTCAAACAAACTTTGCTTTAATTGTTTGGTACCAGGCCATTCCGCGTATCAATGTAAATTGCAAATGACCTGTCGCATATGCAGTCGACGTCATCATACTCTACTACACCGAAATAAGGATTCTGCTTCGGTACAAACTGAGGACTCTAAACAACCGAAAGCATCACAGCACAGTGTAGAAGAGAAGGAGGAAATAGTAAACACTATGATCGCGTCGCATCACAGTGCCAAACAAAGCACAAGTATAGCACTACTGGCCACGGCAACAGTTGTAGCAAGGAACGAGCATAATCACACTGTTGTTCTACGTGCGCTAGTAGACCAAGGTTCGCAGGCGTCATTCATCAGCGAGAAGGCGACTCAATTGCTCAAACTAACCAGGCATACAGCAAGAGGTAATATCATTGGGGTGGGATCTACAAGAACCAACGTCGATCACGTGGTGCAACTAAGGATTGGTTCTCGATGGAACCCAAGCTTCGAGATCAACTTACAAGCATACGTTATGAGTAAACAGTTGACCACGAGAATCCCCTCCAAAGCTGTTACTGTCACACATTGGCCGCACCTAGAAGGACTCAACTTGGCTGACCCAGACTATAACAAACCGGGTCATATAGACTTGCTTCTAGGTGTAAAAGAGTATGCACAAATCGTGCAACAACAATTAATCAAGGGTCCTCCCGGTTCTCCGTGTGCTCAAGAAACAAACCTGGGATGGATCTTGTTTGGAGAAATCAACACCAATTTACAAGAGGAATCTTTTCTGGTCCTTCATCAGCAAATAGAAGTAGAGAACCTGTTAAAATCTCTTTGGGAAATTGACACTGAAAAGAAAAGAAAGTTCACAAGAGAAGAAAAGCTATGTGAAACAATATATGAAAATACTCATGCAAGAACAAACGAAGGAAGATACATAGTAAGGTTACCTTTTAAAACCGATAATCCCATAGCGCCTAACGGAAACACAAAAGAAATAGCAAGACATAGATTACTACAGTTAGAGAGAAGATTTAGAAAAGCACCTAAACTAAAAGAAGACTACCAAAAGGCCATGCAAGAATATATAAATTCAAATTACATTGAAGAAATACCTGAAAAAGAAACTAAGAATAAGAATGCGGTGTACTTACCTCATCACGCCGTTGTCCGCGTCGAAAAGGAAACCTCGAAGACACGCGTTGTGTTTGATGCTTCAGCTAAAGGCTCGAATCACGTCTCTCTCAACGATGAATTGCTTGTAGGTCCTCAACTGCAAGATGATCTTAGAGATATTGTAATGAGATCAAGATTATATCGCGTTTGCTATGCAAGTGACATACAAAAAATGTACCTGCAAGTCTTACTACATAAACAAGACGCCGATACATATCAACGCCTTTTGTGGAGAGACGAAGAGACAGATCCAATTAAAGAATACCGTATGCTTCGTGTCACGTTTGGTACAGCGTCCGCACCCCATCTAGCAGTAAGAACTCTTCATCAAGTATCTGAAGATGAAGGTCAAAATCACCCAAAGGCTGTACGCATTATTAAGGCTGATTTCTATATCGACGATTTAATATCCGGTGATGACACTGCAGAGAATGCTATACAGACGGCTCAAGAAGTTTCTAATTTACTACAAAAGGGTGGCTTCATATTATCAAAATGGTCTTCCAATTCTACTGAGTTTATGCAATCTATAGATGCCAATAAGAGAACAACTCGAGTACACTTAGATATAAAATTAGATGGAACTGTGCAAGCCCTAGGATTGATCTGGAATCTAGGAACAGATCAATTTCAATATAAAATAAACTTACCGGTGATGTCAGATAATGTCACAAAAAGAACAATCTTATCGGACATGCAAAAACTGTTCGATCCGCTGGGATGGATCGCTCCGAGTATGATCTTGGCTAAAATGCTAATACAAAAGCTATGGCTAGAAAAAGTTGGCTGGGACGACAAAATAAGCCAACACCTGGTAGATGAGTGGTTGACTCTTCGTGAAGACTTTGAAGAAGTAAAAGTAGTTTATATTGATCGATGGCTTGGCACATTAAGTAGTGATGTAGAAAATATTGAAGTCCATGGCTTTAGCGACGCCTCCACGCGAGCATACGCAGCAGCGGCCTATATCCGAATTAAGATGCGAGATGGCTCGGTGTCAACAAAACTACAAGCGGCAAAGACAAGAGTGGCACCGCTACGTACTATCTCCTTGCCACGGTTGGAGCTGTGTGGAGCGCTGTTGTTGTCAAGGTTGCTTAAGCAAATAGAAAACGCCATGCGAATACCTACATCGAACATCTATGCATGGACAGATTCAACCATTGTCCTAGCATGGTTGTCTGGCGATCCCCACAAATGGAAAACATTTGTAGCGAACCGGGTTGTAGAGATAGCTGAAAATGTAAACAACAACCGGTGGTTTCATGTCTCATCTGAAGATAATCCTGCAGACATTGGGTCCCGGGGCATGTTACTAGTTGATCTGAAAAGGTCTGATTTGTGGTGGAAGGGTCCAGCTTGGCTCTCTGAAACAGAAATAAGATTAAAACAAGAAAACGCATCTACAGAATTAGAAAAGAAAAAGGATAAAATACAAGCAAATTTAAAAATAGATCATGAAGAAAGTATAAGGTTACAATTTGGAGAATTCGATAATCTAAGAGAACTGATAAAAGTGATAACCTACTGTCGAAGATTTTTAAATTTTAAAAGAAGCTTAGAAAATAGAGAAAAGGGTTTTACTACAAAGGAATTAGAAAAGTCTCTATTGAAATGTATAGAACTAGTACAACAAGAAGAATTTAAAGATGATATAGAAAGGCTAAAATTAAATAAAGCTGTAAAAGGAGAAAGTAAAATTAAAACCTTGAATCCTTACCTTGACGGAGAGGGTATCCTCAGGGTGGGCGGTCGACTTCGTAACGCGAACTTGGATGAGCAGGTTAAACATCCTATTATATTGGGAAACAAGAACGATTTGGTTCCTTTGATTATCGCTGATGCACATTCCCACACATTGCATGGCGGTGTTCAACTTATGTTAAGTTACATAAGCTCCAAGTATTGGGTTGTACGCGGTAAAGCACTCATAAAATCCTGCATACACAAGTGTCTAGTCTGTGCTAGACTCAGAGCGAGATCAAGAACACAAATAATGGGTGACCTGCCTAAAGCGAGAGTAACTCCTGCTCGAGCTTTCACACATACCGGAATTGATTTCGCAGGCCCATTTCAAATAAGTATGTCCAAAGGAAGAGGCATCAGAACACAGAAAGCGTACATCTGTGTATTCATATGTATGTCCACCAAGGCTATGCACCTTGAGCTTGTTAGCGATTTGACGTCCGAAGCCTTTATCGCTGCATTCAAGCGGTTTGTTTCCAGAAGAGGAAAATGTAGCGATATATGGAGTGATCAGGGACGAAATTTCGTTGGTGCCAACAAAGAACTAAGGGCCGCATGGAAAGAAGCAAATCTGGTATTTGAAGGTGACATATCAAACACACTGGCACTGGAAGGAACACAATGGCATTACATACCAGCATACTCACCGAACTTTGGAGGGTTGTGGGAGGCGGGTGTAAAATCTGTAAAACACCACTTAAAACGCGTGCTCACCACTAATCTCACCTATGAAGAAATGACTACGGTGCTGTGCCAAATTGAGGCTTGTCTCAATTCTAGGCCATTGTGTCCAATCGATGACAAGGACCCAGACTGCATAGAAGTACTAACACCTGGACACTTTTTAATCGGCGAAGCTCCTATCGTTGTACCGTCACCTGATTATAAGGATACAAAGATTCATTCCTTGTCCAGATGGCAATATACTCAAAAATTGCTGGGCGATTTCTGGCGACGTTGGCAACAAGAATACCTAACACGATTGCAACAACGTCCCATTTGGTTAAAGAAAGCAGAAGAATTCAAGGTTGGCGATATTGTTTTAATAAAGACTGATGGGTTGCCGCCTGGCAAATTTTCTCTTGGTCGTGTTGTAGACAAACATCCTGGAGAAGATGGCATAACCAGAGTCTACAGCATAAAAAGTGGCAACAGTGTAGGGAAGAGATGTTGTTCAAAGTTATGCCCTTTACCCATTGCTACTGATTAAAATGTGAAGTTAAATTAATTTATTGTTAGAGTAAAATTTTTAAGTTTGATTTATAAAAGAACTACGTCCTTTTGGTGGGCGGCATGTTATGTCTACAATATGTTTTCGTTAAGTGTTTATTAACGCCTGTATGTCCCCACCACACTTAGTCGCAATTAAAGAGTCTTGAAGCAAACACGCATTTTAAATAACAAAATTCCTGCTAAGCAAACATCAACCTTAACATAAAGAACAATAGTAGATAGTATATCTCTACTTATGTATGAAAATCGCTGACTTTTAATTTTACTTTCATTTAAGGTCAAATCATGACATGCAATGCCTACTCTAAGATACCCAATTTGGAACAGAGCTTGCTCGAGTCTCATCAGACACGGAGAAAAAATAATAAAGCTATTTAAATTTATTCTCCGTTCTAATTAAACACATCTGAACGCCCAATTTTAACAAAGCCCCAATATTACAAGAGTAAATCGGGCAGCAAAATCTAATTCTGAACTCATATTTTGATCAAAATATGAGTTTAGAATTCATCAGTTTGCAAGACATTTCTCGATCACTTTCATGGAAATGATTCTCATTAACACCCAAGAGAAGGCCAGAATGTTTATCCTAACTAATATTATAAATGTGAAAGTAAGTTGGTTTATTTGTTACGCTTTCACGCCAAAACGGCTTAACGGATTTGGATGAAATTTGGCACACAGATAGACCATGACCTGGGTAAGGACACAGGCTACTTTTAATCCTGGATCGCAGACGAAGTCGTGGGCAGCAGCTACTTGAAGAATAAATTACCGACATCCCCTTACATACTGGAGCCCTTATTTATGTGATTCAAATTTGTGTTGCTTCTTAAGGACAATACGATTTTCGCTGATTCTTAAATATTGCAATATGTCGGCAAGGCATCCTCCTGTATACTCGCGAGCAGCTTAAGATGGAATGTAATAACAGAAATAGCGACGTTTTCGCAAATATAATGCGTACAATTTGAAATCGCGAAATGCCTCCGCGAGCAATTTGCAAAATATTATTTACCGTTGTGCAAAAATATAAGGGATTTTTATTATCTTCCTTAGTATTTCGTAATCGCTGCCAAAAGGTACTGATGTTCGAATTCTCTTGAAGGTCTTATTATTATATTGTGTGAACATTCGGAGTTAATATTCTTGGATTTTACCAAAAAACGGATAGGTGCCTGAAGATGTTTGGATAATTTCCTTTCGATGTTTCTCTAAGGCCAGTTTTTATATATATGTATTTCAAAGGAGAATGTTACTCCGTAAACCAATTAACTGCCTTATACTTTTTATATGAATTCAGAATTTCAGAATGCTATGCATATTTTCAGTAAACAACTTGAATGCCGCAGGTTGAAATGCATGAATGATATTTTTGCAAACACAGTTGCAAAAAAATGCCCGACCACTGTCCAACTCCCGCATTCAACGGTCTTTTGACGTAATAAAATGCCCGCATTTCTCTTCCGAATTCAAAAATGACATAGAATACGGGGCGAATTCAGCGCGCCGCGTATTCTATCCCGGGGATTCGTTACGAGACCTCTTCATTCAATGCAGGTTTATTCTATCTTGAATAAGGTACATCGTATTTTATACAACCCCCATTTTAATGAGGTTTCCACCGCTTAAGTTCGCTTTTAATTATACAGCTACATGAAAGACTTTAAAAATAAAATTACCGTAAAATTGCGAAGCGTCGAATCAAAAGTTACGGATTTTTAATCTTGAAGATGTATTTTTTTCGCTTTTGACTGTTGTTGTTTTAATTTTTTCTCTTTTAAATGTTTGTAATTTTTTATTAATTTTTAATGAGGCACTTTTGATATGCTTTATTTATTTACTTAGCTGCAACCTAATTCATAATAGAGAGGTTTTCGGAAAGGAGTTAGATATAAAGGGTGTCAGGGACATTAATGCGCCATCAACTGCATCGGTGCAAATTTTTCGTCGGTTATTAAAACAAAAAACAAATGTTTCGTGTAGGTATTGCACTTTTGTATAAAACAGTTGTTTATTTTGTGAGCTAGAATCACGTGCTGGAGTCATGGTAACAATTTGAACGTCGATGTTTCTGACAGCCTGTATACTAAAAGTTAAAAGCTGTTTGTTGGTAAGCGCTTTACTTGAGAACAGCTGGACCGATTTGTTTTATTGTTTTAATTTTCCTAGTAGTCCAAATCAGGCTTTTACGGAAATAAAAATTAAAAGTTGTCGGTAAAATTGGAAAATTCTGGAAAACGAAAACTGCATTTTTATGGGAATTTCTCATGAATGATTGAAATTGGAAAGGACAACGTCAGACGGGTCAGCAAGTCTATATTTTAAGTAAATATATAAATAATGAATGTAGTGTCCATAATAATTACACATCAAACGCCAAATATGAATATTAGCAGATGTACGTAACATCATACAAAAGACGTAATAGAAAGTTTCTGCAAATTAAAGCCTGTCTGCAAAAGATTGCTCTTGAGGACATATTATTATGAAATATTTTATTATGTGTAGCTACAGAATCGTGCCAACAATCAAAAAGCGAGCCATCTTCATAAAGGGTCTTTGTCCGACAAAGAATAGCACAAATAAATTAAAGACAACAATTTTCTTTAGTACAGTAATGAAGTTCATAGAGGCGAGCGTATTTACTGTTTTCAGGATTTATTTGTTTTAATTTTAAGCATATTTAGTACACTTTAATTAAAACATAACAACATATAAAGTGTACATGTACACTTTATATGTTGTTATGTTTTAATTAAAGTGTTTGTTACTCATATTAGTATTTTTTCTTTGGAATTCCAATCTAAGTATTGAAAATAAACATTAAATTCGATGAAAATGCACTTCGTTTGTTAAATATTCGTAAATATTGGGACACTCAGAGTTTTGCGAAAATAAAAATAAATGTTCAAAAGGTAATTTTTTTAATTATTAAATCTTTTCAATGTTCCCGGCGCAGATCCATTTTGAGACATTTTGAGAGAAAAATGTAGAGGGAAATTTTGATATTTGACCGTACCTGTATTTACATACAAATAATCATATTTTCAAAAAGAGAACATGTCTCCTTAATTCAAAATAGAGACTGGCCAGTCTCTCATGCTTGAAACCTTTTTTTTTGCAATAATTTCTGAGTGGCCTGGTACACTAGGTTTTGCTTTATGTTCACTAGGTTTTGCTTTATGTTCGCCCAACATCAGACTATAACTGGAGTACAGAAAATGTTCGAAGGACGTGTTAGTGAAACAATAATAATAAAAAAGCGGCCAAGTTCGAGTCGGACTCGCCCATAGTAGCTCCATAGCAGCAAGTAACATAACATAAAAGTTCTTGTAGTTCGTTGTAACATTGATCGATGTCTTAATAAAAGTGTATTATTTTTTAAATTGCGGTTTACGATTTATGACGTATTAAAAAAAAGTACTTACTAAATCTCGTTCAAACCAATTTTTGGTGGAAGTTTGCATGGTAACATACATCATATATTTTTTTAGTTTTATCATTCTCTTATTTTAGAAGTTACAGGGGGTGGACCCATTTTACCACTTTGGAAGTGTCTCTCGCGCAAACTGTTCAGTTTAGAAAAAAATGATATTAGAAACCTCAATATAATTTTTCGTAGATACCACACCACACGTATGGGTTTGATGAAAATAAATGTTTGCCTCATAGCAAGGTAATTCCTCTGCTCTGTGTAGGTTTAACCGGTGCACATCTAAATTTATTATTATAAAGTAAAAAGATTTTTGTTTCTTACGCTTTTACGCTAAAACGGCAGAATGGATATGAATGAAATTTGGCACATGGGTAGACCATGACCTAGATTATTATTATTTTTGTTATCCTGATATTCTCAAGGCATCGAGAATGATGCGGGTGAACCCGCGGGGTACAGCTAGTAAAGTATAAAAATAAATACATACTTCCACAGTTTGGTGAATGGCTTTGTTTCTTATTGGCTCTTCAATTTTTCAAATTTCAGGGTCAACAGCTAAGCTTTCTCTTCAAAGTATAGAGTGATTCAATGTGTTGATAACAGTCACCCACCTTAAACGCTCTGGCTTAGACTCCACAGAAAAAATGGCATGATCTCATAATACCAGGTTCTCAATATAACACATTCTCAAAATACCAAATTCGCACTAAACCAGAAGTACAGTTAAATGAAAAAAATGCTTTAGGTAAATTAATGTAAAAATAAAGACGAAAAAATAAAATTATTGGTATATTAGGACAAAAAAACGAGAACAACACAAAGAACAAAGTAAAATAAACTCACAATACTTGTTCTTATTTGCACAAAAAATTACAAAAAATCTTTAAAAACAGAAATAACAAAACAATAAACTAGAACTACACTTCAGGTTTTCTTCAACGTCGCCCTTATTGTAGCTAAAAGATGTATACACTCAGTTACTGGAATTTGGTTGCTCATGCAATCATTAATAATGTTTTTTTTTTGCCATGTCCTTAGCGTTTCTTTATTTTATCTGGATAGTTAGCATTTTTGATTACTTTTTTTATGTACTTCACATTTCATTTCCTTTAAAAATTGTAAGAGAAAAGGATTTGGAGGAATGATGGCGTCAAATCTTCAGTGCCAACCTTCTACGGCATTAGTGTCCTCTTTTTTTCACCGTACCATCTGTACACTTCATTAGTTATTTTTTGTGTCCATTGTCTATTGAAGTAATCCAAATTTTGAATAAATTTCATTGACTGATGCCATTTCACTAATAGCGAGGTACGCTTCAGGAATATTTACTGGAGGAAGTAATGCTAATTGTGAGCAAAGATGTGTTATTTCGCGACTTTTATCGGATTCACTGAATTTCAACTTAAGCTTTCCAAAAATGGTAACAACGTTCTTTGAGTTTTACATCCGGATATACTTCTTCCACGGCTTGTATAACAGCAACTTCATAGTGTCATTTCTATACTACCAACTGCATACCAAATTGTTCTTCAATATTCTTCCATAAGTGCGTTGAATTTTTAAATTATAAAATAAAATACAGTCATAATATAAAAAAAAACTTTAACAATGTGTTCTGGCAATCTCACATCCTTAGAATTTGTAGACGCTGTTCGGACTAAACTTAAATATTTGTGTTGTGCCTTTTAAAAGTGAATTGCGGTAGCTCTTAGAAAGATATTTAAATTTTTCTTCTTCCATGAATAGTTTTTTTAAAAATGTTTTGCGCCGCTTTGAAATTTACACATACCTCTTTTTTACAATAGTCAATGCAGCCGTCAATTATATTTAAAATACTGTCTGGTTTACATGTATGCCTCGCATCACATAGTATTTTGTTATTCGCATTCAAATGTATCGAGGTATTTCATTCGTTTTTTCTGAAACAACGCAAATTTGTTGTTCCAGACTTGTTCTTTAAACATACATTTTACCTGAACCGCCGCGTGCAGTAACGTTGTTTTTACTTTCTTACTTGTTATAAATTCCATATCACTTTGATCTATTTCATTTAATTATTGAATTATAATAAAATGCATAAACCCTCCACCTCTGCCTTTGTACCTTTTTGTGTTCGAAAAGTTTAAATAGGAAATTAAATATTAAATGAGAAGAATTAGGGAGAAGACTTTTCAACGTCATGAAAATGTCAATAAAACATAAAAGGGTAAACAGACAGTATTTTATTGCACAATGTGCAACATGCAATATATTAACTGCAAAAAGTAGATATGGTTTTTCTTAGCATATTATTGTATTAAATATTTTGATTTCGACTGTTCGAAATCTGTTATATTGATAATCAGGTACTTTGAGAATCTGGTATTCTGAGATTAAGCTGAAAAATTAAACTGCCTGCAAGCCATACAACTCGGATCTCCAAAATATATTATGTTAAAACCAATAATTGTACTCTCATACATATTCAACCCTATTGTTGTTTTTAACATAATTGTACGGAGTCTCCACGTGAGTTCAACTCGCACTTGACAGGTTTTTTAGGGTTCCGTAGCGAAATGGCAAAAAAACGGAATCCTTAAGGATTCGTCATGTTTGTCTGTCTGTCTGTCCGTCCGTCCGTATGTCACAGCCACTTCTTTTCCGAAACTATAAGAACTATGCTGTTGAAACTTGGTAAGTAGATATATTCTGTGAAATGCATTAAGATTTTCACACAAAAATAAAAATTAGTTTTGGGGGTTACCCATACTTAGAAGTGAAACTCATTTTTTTTTTCATCAGACCAATACGTGTGGGATATTTATGGATAGGTCTTCAAAAATTATATTGTGGTTTCTAATATATTTTTTTTCTAAACTGAACAGTTTGCGCGAGAGTAACTTCTAAAATAAGAAAATGATAAAACAAACAAAAAAAATGTGATGTACATTACCATGCAAACTTCCACCGAAGGTTGGTTTGAACGAGATCTAGTAAGTAGTTTTTTTTAATACGTCATAAATCGTAAACCGCAATTTAAAAAAAATACACTATTATTAAAACATCGATCAAATTTACAACGAACTACAAGAACTTTTATATTATGTTACTTGCTGCTACTTTATGAACCCTGCATGGGCAAGTCCGACACGCACTTGGCCGCTTTTTTCAATATTGATTATTAGCTACCTCAAATTATTAGCAGAAAATTTCGATTTGAAATCGCAAATTAGTTTTATAAAGATATTGGTATACCCGTCGGTTCTTAAATAATAAACAATGGAGGAAAATCTGGCGCATGTTTCCAATAGTTCCGGGGCAACAATAAATCCTTGCAATCACGCGAAAAAAATGGTGGCTTTTTGTATCCCACTCTCCCAAATTATCTACCCAACTTGATTTATACACCGAACAAAATATTTCTGTATTAATAACATCAAATAGATTGTACAAGCGACATGGGAGCGAAGTTTATTTATTGCTTCGCTATAAAGGAGCAAGTTGCCCCATAAATCGAGAGTCCCTTAACATCATGGACACTTTGTGCATCCCGTCTGTGTAGGAACTTTTTAACAAGCTCACTAAGATTTTTTATGAGCTGGCAAACCGTAAATATATTCATGCCTTTTATACTTTAACTGTACGTGACTTTTGGGAAGTTGTGAAATTAATGCGGAGGAACGGTAATGTTTTTTATATTACTGCGGTAACGGACGGTTGAACTTGTAGTGCTATTCTGTAACCATCTCACCGTGAAAACTTAGGTGAAGTGAGCGTGGAGTGAGCTGTCAGTGCCACTGATGCTAGGGATTGACTAAGATGGGATGACACTGACAGCTCACTCCACGCAAGTCTTCACGGTGAGATTTTTACAGAATCGACATGCTGTTCAACTCCCTGGTGTATGCAGCTGAATCAATTTGATAATTAAGGTAGAGGCGGTGACCTACTTAAAACAAATGAGATTGTTCCAAAAGAAGGCAGGACACTGAATCCCATGCAACTTGGACTGGTCTGCAATAAACTTAGCAAGTGTTAATTAAATTAGAGACATTAGATAACGTAACATTTAACATCACGGATATACTCCCAGGTAGGCAGAGGTGTAGGTACCTGCAAATTCAAGATCACTCAGCGTACTATGAATATTCTTTAAATTATGAAATCAGGAATAAAGTTCACCGGAAAAGAACTGAAGTTACTAACATAGCTTGCAGAGTAAGCAAGCAGATAAGTGGCAGTGGGCTGGCCGTGTTTTTCGAAGGACCGATGGCCGGAGGAGCAGACGAGTTCTGGAGTGAAGACCGCATATGTGTGGTACGCCCCTCAGCTAGAGCAGCCTGAGAGAGGCCTATGTCCAGCGTCGGACTGCGAGAGGCACCTATAGTATGTCACCCACAATTCGCCCTTTTTGCTTTTTTTAACACAAAAAAGGTACTTTAGATAAGTGTTTTTGTACAACTGAAGCTATATTTTTTTCTATAGGAACATTTTCATATCAGTTATAATTTTATTAAACAATTCAATATTAACGCCACCTATAAAAACCTTTTTATTACTAAATAAAATATCGGTCACGCTTTAACTTTTCCTCGAGAAAATACGGTACGAAATAGCACAGTGGTGGAAGAACAAGCTTACTCAGAAACCGATATTGGCTTACCGTTGGCTTGGCTAGCTCAATAATCTTACTACGGAAGACTGCAAGTAGCGGACTAAGCGCTAACTCTACTGAAAATTGAGCTTTTTTCATAGAGGTATAATATTGAATGGCGAAAATTTATATACAGAGTGAATTTGTCAAATGTGCGTGTATGGCTATGTGCGATTGTATAAGAAATAGTGAAAACAACTCAAAGAAGTCTCGAAGCCAATTTTAATGGAAACTACAATAAATCATTCAAATTAATAATACCATAATTAAAAAAAAATACGCAAAATATGTGGAGTTACGGACGCCAGCCTGTTCCACTGCACCGTAACTATATATTTTTTTTAATACCGTCTATTTACTCATCCTTGGGTGTAAATAAAAAAGGGTATTATTTAATTTACATCTGGTTTTAAAACCCTCAAAGCTTAAGACCCAAATAGCTTTGTTTTTAATTAGACTCTAAAGTATATGCTGCACCAGCAAACCAAGTTACTGAAATAAAGCTACAAAAGTTTTGAACTAATTTAATCCTATTTTACTTAAGGCTAAAGCGTCCGGGTAGCCCGCGAAATTAGTATATCATCACTGCATCTCTTAATGTTACCCTATTGAATTACTATTTCATAACATTTGAGGCCAAAAGATATGACTACATTTAATTTTTATTTTTAGCTCAAAAAAGTATGTTACCAAATAGCGCAAACAATATTATAAAAAGAGTAAAAGCTTAAAAAAATACCAAGTTACAAACGTTTTAAAATGAGTGTTAGACAAGGACAGCACTATCATAGAAGTGACGTCACGACTATGTAACTTCATATTAGCGCCATACATTGTCCGTACCCCGAGACAAGGACGACTCGTACCTCTTTGACTTTCAAAAGCGTGTATCTTCTTCATATTTACATCGATTTAACAGATTTGAGAAGTAAATTTGAATTTTGCGAGCTGCCTTATCGGAACCCCCTTAAGGTTTTCGCGAGTTCCTTGCGAAGTAGTTAAGTAGTAACTACACCTGTAAGTTTCATAATGCTGCGCTTGACTGTAGACTTAATTAAGTTCCAGTAAGTTTAGCTCTAGTCAAGAATACTAGTTTAGCTCTAGTCAGTTAAGTGGTTGGTTTGAGTTACATGTCCACTTGATGGAAAGTGATGGCCTCCTCTTAAGGGCACTTTGGAAATCATATCCAGAAAATTGGCGATATGACTGTCAAGTCAAGTCGTTACACACACAGACACCATCACACAGACACCCACACACAGTTAATAAGTAGGTACTCACAGCTGTCCTCAGTGTTCAGCACAGTGCCTGGTCAGTCTCGACTTGCGTGTCACCAGTCACGTCACACACGCATACAGAGGAAGTTCACAGAGTTTATTGGAACGTCATTCTTCTGCTTCAGCCTGTGTGGTCCCATGTTATTTCTGGTCATAGCAATAAGTTTTCCAATTTCATTCTCCCGTTGCAACCGTTACCTTATCAATCACCCCCTTTTAAGTACTGCACAACAGACATAACTGCAAGTAATTTGATAGAGCCCAAGCCCCAAAATCCGAAAAGACCGAAGACCCGAAATTAAAAACGATTGAATTTCGGTAATCCGAAGCAGTTGTCGTTGACTTTGAACTTTTTAAAAACTCTTTCTTTTATTTTCATTGTTTTTTTTTATGATTACGTTTCAAAAGCAATCTACTCCTTGAAAATACTATTTTGTAAAACAATATTCCTTGAATTCAATGTAACTCAATTCTGGAAATTGATCACTAGGTCTTGTTTTATACAAGGACCAACAGGTACCTTTGTTTTCTTCAATGTGACCTTACTGAGCTTAGTTTACTGAGATATTTTCTTGGAAAGACGTAATTTCAGGACATGTCTAAGGCCCGGAGCTATGTTTTCATCCGGAAAAGATTAACATGGTTTGTGTTTATCGGTGGAAATAGGTTACTAGGGGAGCAATATAAAGATTGTAGGTATAGTGTCCAATGACAGCAAAAATGGAAAAACTGTTCAGAATATTATTTACTTATTAAGCGATTTTAAATTACGTATCTCGATTCTTCGTAAACGCATTTTAAACAGTTAATTTTAAACATTTACTTTAACCCCGGTTTAAGATACTAAAAAAATGGCCACTTAAAAATAACTTAAGCAGTCAAATGTAACAGATTGTCTTAAACTCAAAATGAACTTCCGTAAAAATATGACAAGGCTGCAATGAAGCAGAGATTGATCGATCTTCGTTTATATGTAAGAGACATTGAAAACTCATCAATTTTTCCCCTCCGTATATTTTCTTATGGCATAAAGAATATAGGCGCGTTTTAGTGCAAATTGAGAGCGGGGAGTCAAAGTCAAAGTCAAATCATTTATTTCAAATAGGCACTAAAAGGTAATTTTAAACTTCAACAACAATCACTTTTGTGCGTATACCTAGAGCCGACAGTATTGATTGACACTTACTTATGTATGAAAAAAGGATGAATTTTTACTGGTGTTAAATTAAGACACAGATAATTAAGTAAAATAATATGGCATGAAAAAAATACTAGTAAATACCTAACTTGTTTCAGTTCATCCGATTATGAAAAATATGTGAAAATTGTCAGAACGCGGAACGTCGAAGTAGGTATGCCAGAATAGCTTATAACTATGGTGAACAGATGAGTTTGCAAAGTTGTTAGGTTCAGACAGCCTTTCAAAAAACTTTCAAAGCATCCTTATTTTAAATGGATAGCCAAGCAGAAAGTAACAGGCACTATAGTAATCAATACTTACTTCATTCTTCGCCTAGGTACGCGAAATTCCTACGGTTTCGAAAATAGACTACGTACAAACAGACCAATCACTCAGACCATCCTTTGAAGTGCCACAATTTAGTGATTGCTAAACGAGTCCAAAACTCCTTCTCATTACTTACTTCAGTATTCAGAGGACGTAGCTCTGCAGTTATTGCCTCAAGAATGAGTTTTAATTTTAACTTTTTCGCTGATTCCCCTTTTAAGAGTTCTTGTTTAACAAGATCTTTCCTGCTCTTTTGTAGTCGCTTTTAACTTCAGTTTGTTTCAGGCGAGCCAATTTTAACTTGTTTTAATTTGAAATGAATCGTATTTAGTAGATAAATAGTTGTGTTTGATGTGAAAGTATATAATAGAAGGGAATATTTATTTGGAATTTGAATGGAGGATTAGGTTGGATTGAAAATAGAGCTGCATGTTTAAATTGATAAATTATATTTATTACTGTGTGACTACTCTGGGAAGAAACACCGAAACCAACTCTGAGATCAATCTCTTTTAAAGTTCAGACATTTAATCCTGGTCAGGTTATATCAGAACTATGCAGATTAGTGCCTGAAATGGTATGTTGAGGAAATAACTACACAGATTGAAGTGGACCTGTCCAGTCAGTGTACACAATAAGGGTGAGAAAAAATTATATTATCTCGTATCAAAGAAAGCATGGTAAAAATGAGATAAACGAAAACATCTGTTAAATCGATGTAATTATGAAGGAGCTACATGCTTTGAAAGTTTTTGGAGGGGATTATTCCCGTCCTTGTCTCGCGGTACGGACAATATATGGGGCTAGTATTCAGTTACATAGTCTTGACGTCACTTCTACGATAGTATTGTCCTTGTCCAAAAAATATTTTAAAACGTTGATAACTTGGAATTTTTTAAGCTTTTACACTTTTTGTAATATTTTTTGCACTAAATGGAAACAAATATTATTTTGAGCAAAAAGAAAAAAATGTCATCATCCCTATTGCGTTTTTTGAACTATTTGGAAACAAATATTTTTGAGTTAAAATTTAAATAAGTGTCATCATCTCTATTGTTAGGAACAGTGTTGCTCAACTCAGAACTTAACATTGTTTAGTCAGTATCAATTTTATATTACAAGAAGTCTTCTTTTCTAATGTATGGTAACTGTTTTAATGATAAAACACATTTTTATACAAAAGCAAAGCATAGCTGGGCTGATTTATTCAGCTTTTTAGCAGTTTACAATGAACGGTGAACTTTAAACGTGTAAAAATTTATGCGAGCCATAAACCGTAATTTGGCACAAATGGCACACCATTAACACGTGATGCACACGGCCATTACAAGTGAGAAACTGACAAGGAGCTCCAGGATTTTTTAGGAATATAATTTGTGACCAAACGTAATCTGAATATTTTAATGTTCACTTCATTTACATGTAGTATCGTAGCAACGTAGCGCTACGCCGTAGCTGATGTCTAACGAAGAGATTATACACGAATGGTTACGAAACTAAGGCCTGCATTAAGGCTCGTACATACAGGCGCGCCAGGACAGTGCGACGAGCGGTGCCTTTGTGTCACGCTGTCATTTCGCGCCTGTTTGTGGGAGCCTCTATAGAATCTCTCAAGACTGAAGCATTAGTTAAAACTAATATAAAGCCGTTTGATTAGCGGAAACTAGTTTCAGCAAGGCTTGAGTATTGAGTAAAGTTCTGAAATACGGGCATAAAAATGGATACTAGTGTGTAAATAACCAAGAATTCTATTCTATTGTTTTGATCCAATTGTCAATCATATTGTTTTTCATCGCAAATGCTATCATCCAAACTATTTTTGTTTTATTTTTTTTGTTTGTAAAATAGCTTATAGACTATGGTCACAATAATTTAATTCAAAAATATTATAATTTGTCAAACATATTAAAACAATTAAATATTATTTTATACCAAAATTCGTATGGTTAACAATTCGTGTGTGTCACGAGCTAATCACACGAACAGCAGATTATGTCACTTACACAGCTGACTTTATAGTATGTAAATATACTTCGAACTCACTGATGGTAAACACTGAACAACATTTGAAAAACAATAAAATTAAAGTTTTGAAGGAGGTATTATTTTGGACAGTCTCAAATCACAGAATTTGAACACTGTTCTGGACGACCACATCAGATACATTTAAGGTTTAATTTAAATAAATGTTTTCTCGGAAATACTTCTGAATTAAATACCAGCTGAATCAAAAGCCAATAAAACAACATTGTCAGCTTATTTTGTTTGACTGTATCTACAAAAAGCAATAAGAATGATATTGAATTAAGGCCATAAAAGATTGTCATATATAATAATAATCTTCTCCAAAATAATGGCCATATAAAATAATAATCTTCTTCAAAATAATGGCCCTATATAATATTGTCAGGGTCTGTACACGGATAGTCTATGGGTTAGCTGTTCCAAAAAATCCCTGGACACCTTGCGCGTCCAATACAATAATATTTTCAGGATGATGTTGGGACTTCCACGTTTCTGCAGTGCCTCCGAGATGTTCGCGCAGGCTCATACTGACGGTTTTCATGCAGTAATTCGGAAGAAAGTAGCGTCACTTATGAGGAGGGTACGAGGGAGTCACAACAGCATCCTGAAAGCTATGGCTGAGGATGGACGTGCTCCTTTGTTGAGGCATTTCGTTCGTCTGGTGATCCTTTAGGGAGGTATCTCCCTATTTGTTACCTTGACGGGGCGGGATGTTGCAGCACAGGGGCATTTGTACAGATGTTTTTAAAAGATAGATGTATGAGATGAGTGTTGTCCTTTGTAATTTTGTTCAAGTACTAACAATAGTTTCCAAGTTTTTGTATACTAACCTTTTGGACCTAGTTGTCCTAAAATAAACTATTTTTTTTAATAATAATAATCTTCAAAATCAATCAATCTGCCTCGCCTTTTCCCAACTAACGGCGAAGGAAAACATCGTGAGGAAACCGGCATGTCCTAGAACCAAAAATTCGAAGACATGTGACATCTACCAACCCGCATTGAGCCCGCGTGGTGGATTACGGCTTACTACCTCTTATAGAGAGGAGGCCCGTGTCCCAGCAGTGGGAACTTTATAGGCTGATTATGCTTTCCCAACTATGTAAGGTCGGCTGTCAGTCCAACCGGATGCAGCTGAATAACAATGTTTACATAGAGCGACTGCCTATCTGACTACTCAATAACTGGGTAACACGATACCTTTTGGCAAGACTGGTTGTCAGATTTTCGGACTTCCCGTAACGACTGACTTTCGTAAATATCTACGAATGACAACCGGGACCAACGGTTTTGCATCTCGGTCGGTATGGATGAATCTTATAAAAAATAAAAATCTTAAATTCACTTGAAAGACAACTACTTCTTCGTTGTTGTGTTGAAAGAAGATGAGTTCCGTATATAACGTAAGTGAGCAGTGTGCAGAAAGGAAGAATTTTTGAAAATTCATCCCCTAAGTGGGATAGTTTTAATGGAAATCCATAATTTTTTCCGCTGGGAAATCTTATCAGGTGCACCACTTGTACCTTTTATTAAGCCTCCTGAAAAGATACGCGGCACGAACAGTAAAACAATCGTATAACACACGAACTCGAATGCTTCCATTCATTGCAATAGCAATACGTCAACGATCTCCCGTGAACATATATAATGGTTTTGTCATAAATTTTAGCACCGCTAGCACAAAGTGGATAGAAACAGGAGGCCTGCCATCATACAATGAGCGAAAACAGGGAAAAATGGACTTTCACAGTTATTTTACCTCCGATTTTGCATCAGTGTCAAAACCTGAGTGATCTTTGTTACCGTCACCATGAGGTTTTTCTTGGGTTGCTTTCACTGACGAGTCTGTGAAAAGCACAGTTATCTTAATTTTCATAACAATAGGATTGTTGCTGTCGGAGATAACATACTCTCAAAATGTCTCAAATGACACTTGCGAGTGCGCTTGCATTCGCTTCGCGAGTCATAGACACGCAATAAACGCGTATGCTTCAAAAATATCTGGTGATAGTGTTAAAACCCCTGTTTAAATTATATTCGCAATCGTTCACTGAAGCAACAACTTTAAGGAAGGTTTTAACTTTATATCTCACCACTTTTCTAAAATGTAAAACATTTTTTAATGTTATTTTTTATTAAATTAGATATTATAAATATATAATTTAATAAAAAATAACATGCCGGACCCTTGATGGCTTCTATAAGGGACATCATATTCTGATTTTGAACCGTCAGCAGCGTACGAAGTAAATTCTCGCTACACCTTGACGTCATCGCTGCATTCTCCATATTTTCTTCAGCTCGAGTTTATTCCAATTCTGATGTCGGATCAGGGGTGGCCGAGATGCGAAACATCGGGTCTTCTTCACGATCCGACACATTTTAGTGTGGGCACTGTAGTGGGTACTCGAACGAAAACATAATTCGAATTTAAAATAAATTTAATAAACTGGCTAACGAAATAAACACGTGAGCGTTTGCCAAGGCTGTCTAAGCTCGACCGTTTACTGTTGACTGTCGCAACACTCGGTCTCTCCGCCAGTCCTCACTGCATCCCCTCCACCGACGATCGTGTCCAAGCGGTAGGGCTCGTTTGCGTTTCCGATCACATGATCATTCGTTTATGAATCAAATTGTTAAATGGCGCTGTCCGCTGTACTGTGGCGCCATCCATCCACGACATATATATATCTGTACTTCCCATCATATGTAACTATGAACATGCTCATTTTTGCTTTATTTTGTAACACGTCCATTAATCATTAATTTCTATGCTGTGCACTAGCATAGAACTTAATGCACTGAACTGAAACTGTATGTGTCTTGTATTTGTGTGTTTTGGTGAGTAAGTCGTTGGAGTGCCGTGTCATTTAATAAATAAATAAATTATTCAATTTTAATAAAAAAATTATCAATGAAATTACATACATAACATCACTCCTCTAATCTCAGAAGGGTTGGGCAGAGGTGTACCTATAGTACACCCACATTTCGCCAGTAAAAAAATCAAAGTCAGTCAGTCCGATGAAATTACACAACATAATATCACGCCTGTAACCCCAGAAGGGTCAGGCAGAGGTGTACCTATAATACACCCACATTTCGCTAGTTATGCTTAAGTCCCAGGTAATATGGGGCGAGCCTATTGCCACCAACCGGGCAAAATCCAGACTCCGGGCTGCTACTGAAAAATTCTAGATAGAAAAACCCAATAACACTTTGCTCGACCTGGGAACCGAACCCAGGACCTCATGCTCAGTAGTAGCTCTTTCGACCACTAGACCAACGAGGCAGAAATTACAGATTATACAATGAACCTTAACCATAAGTTGTTTGAAATAAGAAATTAAAATACTCAATTTGTAAGTGGCACTACAAATTTACATCCACAGGTTCGTTTCCTGATTCACTTATTTATATTTTCATTAGACACTTTTTTGAACAGACCTTGTGTGTACGTTAGTTTTCACTCGTTGTATGGATCTTCTGTATCTGTCTTATTTGTGCCACCAGGCTGTAGGCGGAGTATCGGTGCTTTCTCAAAGAATCACCTATCATACGCAATGGGGTGCAGTGAGGCGAATGATTGCTGAAAAATGGCGGCATAAAACTTCGTTGTCGAATAAATTTCGACGTTACCAAAGCTTTTATTGCAGACTCGAGATTGCGAGTCTACAGAATATGGTTTTGAAGTGTAATTTTATACAATTGAATTGTATTAGGATCTTAAGCAGTGTTAAAATTAAGCCTGCTCTCTTTTTTTGTGAGCCTGACTTTTCTTCAATTTTTTTGTATATTTTTTTTAATATTCAATACTTAATTAAAGAAATCTTTTAATTTTACTTACTACTCCAATGCTCCTAAATAAGGTCGAAGATCTAAATGTTTGCCTAGATGAATTGTCAGAAAAGGACATGAGTGTTGACGCGCTGTGTGTTACCGAGCACTTCATGATGTCAGGGTACGAAAGACATTTAAATATCCCCAATTACTCTCTAGCATCATTTTTCTGTAGGTAAAACAGTAAACGAGGTGGGGCTTGTATTTTGATTAGAAACGGGCATCATTGGAAAGAAGGTCCACACATAGCTGGGGCATCAATAACAGGTGTAGTGGAATGTTGCGGTGTGGAGCTCATACAATACAATTTGATTATTTTATGTGTCTACAGAGTACCGAAACGAAATAACATAAATTTATTCTATGAAACAATAGGAAATATATTACAAAAAACATGTAAAAATAAGTATGGGCATATTATAATGGCGGGAGTCTTTAACATTGATACATTGAAGAAAAATAATGTTGTGTTGGATTTTGAATGTCTGTAACTAAATTTCAATCTTAAGTTAGCTTTAAAGCAACCTACCAGAATTCATAGTCAAACTTGTATTGACAATTACGCACATAATTTTGGAACCAAATGTAAAACGGAAGTTAAAGAATTTGCGCTGTCAGATCACACAGCGCAAATAATAAAATGCCCGGTAAAAAGAACTTGTATTTTAAAATACTGGCGCAAAAAACGCCGGGACTTTGCTGTAGAGAACATGGTGAAATTCAGGGAATGCTTAAAACATTTGACTTTTTCGGAAATTTATGAGACTGAAGATCCAAATATCGCGTTTGACATATTTGTTGACAACTTTAAACTGTTCTATGACCTTTGTTTTCCATATAAGCTGACAACGATAAATGTAATTAAAAAATCAAAACGGATCTCACATGGCATTAAATTATGCAGCAAAAAGAAACGTCAACTGCTCTGGCATTACAGATTAAAACCAAATATGAAGAGTAAAAATTTTTTTTATGGAATTACACTAAAAGGCTTAAAAAGGTTATTAGATTGACTCGACGTGCACAAAACAATTACTCAAACTGCAATAAATAAATCTGCAATGACATGGAATATAATAAACAAATCGAAACCGTTTTTACCCAAAGAATCCATTAGATATATAAATGTCGATGACAAAATAGTAAATGACCCTATAGAAATATCAAACGCGTTTAACAATTTTTTCGCAGACAAAATCCAACCAAGTCAAGGTTCGGGACGCAAAGTAACAACGAATATTATAAAACGGAAAGACTCAATCTTTGTTGCACCCATACCTAGAGACATATTCAACATAATTAAATCTTTAAAAGCCACAAATACTACAGGTTATGATGGTATTTCTACAAACGTTATAAAGTATGTATCTGAAACCATTTGTACCCACTTAAGCTACCTGATAAATCTGTGCATCAGCTCAGGTGTATATCCGGATGCTCTAAAAGTCTCAAAAGTGAAACCTTTATTTTAAAAAAACAATAAGGAACACATGGCTAACTATAGACCAATTGCCTTGATTCCTATCATGTCCAAATTTTTTGAAAAATACATCTATTAAGAACTGTACTCATACTTCGAAAAGAATAATATTTTTAGGGACGAACAAAAGGGGTTTAGACAAAACATGTCAACCAGTATGGCCATTTATGACTTTTTAAATACCGTTATGACGAATATGGACAGGAGAACCGCGGTGTGTGCTATATACTGCGACATGACGCAAGCTTTTAACTACGTTGAACATAGCATCTTGCTACAGAAATTAGAAGCTTACGGAATAAGGGGAAACATACTAAATCTAATTCAGTCATACCTCACTAATAGGAAACAATACACAGAAATTGAGAGAATTAATTTTAAGGAAATTTATGCATCAAGCGAACGCACACCTACATACGGTGTTCCTCAAGGCAGCGTAGTCGGATCGGAGACCTGCCTAGTACTATTGACCACCCCATGACTCTCTTTGCGGACGACAGCACTATGACTATAGCATGTAAAAATAAACACAATTATGAAAGTGACATAAATTAATCTTTAACATCAATAATATCATGGTTAAACAGGAACAACCTAAAAATAAATCTAGAGAAAACAACTATTATGCAGTTTAGCAACGGACCCAGGTTGTATTTGACCCTAATGCAATTTACAAGGACACTGTACTTAATAAAGTCGATGTCACAAAATTTCTAGGAATTATAATTGACTCTAAATTGAACTGAAAGGCACACATTGAATACCTAAGTAAACGGCTGAGCTCCGCTGCGTACGCCTTATATAAATTAGCCCCAGAGCTAATTCGTGCGATGTGCAATTTGAAGTCAACTGACAGCTGTATGCCATTATTTAAAAAACTCAAATTATTAACTCTACCATCTGTGTATTTTTTTGAAATCGCGGTATTTGTTAGAGTAAATCAACATCTGTTTGCACGACTAGCTGACATCTTCCCCCGGAACAGACGTGACAATAATCAACTGTTTTCGCATACGTCCAAGACTGTATGAATGGGTTAAAGCGTTTTCTGTATGGCTCCAAAAATTTATAATGAAACACCACAGTCATATAAATACTTGCCGGTTAATTTGTTTAAAAAAAAAGGTTCGAGATTTCTTGTCTTTTTGAATGACATTACTCGTATGTGAAATTTTTTCAATTTAATTTTGTATTTTTGTAAATTTGTACGCCTTACGGGTGAAACATGTACGTACGAAAGATTCATATTGTGACCTCCTGCATGCTTAATTTGCATGTATACGCATGTTTTGACAAATAAAATTATATTTATCTTTAATGCATATTTTTTTATCCACAAACAACTTACAATCATTTTCTTAAGCAACTCTTCTTATCAGTATCCTACCGAAATACGAATTTCAGTCGAAACCGACACCGTAACCGAATATTCGGCCCCAATTCTAGTTTTGGACGAAACCCAAAACCGAACCATAATGTTAGTTAAAATAACATAATATTCTGAGACCTATCGTTTCTCGTAGGTTCGTAACAAATAATTTGACTAAGTGCTGATTTTGCAAATATCCGATTTCATAAAACCGAAGAAAAAAAAAAACTTTGGCAGATTTGTGTAAAAACTGTAAAAGCTCTTTTTAGCAGACATGCTACTATTAGCATCTTCAATGAGCGATTTACCTAGTCGTTTTTCAGGAGCTCGATACAGCGACTGAGGTCTAAATACCGCATAATTTTAGCATGAGCAATCAGCGATTTAAACGCTTTTCGGAAGTAGCTCGATACAGTAGCAACGTATTATCTCTCCGCCAAAACATTCAACATCGCCATCGTTAGAAAACATATTTTAAAACCAAACTAGAGTCGAAGGAATCGCTGAAACGTCAAACTTTTCTATCACGACCGATAGTATATTAGCTAAGATGCATAATTATGCTGTTGCCCTTATAGCATGTTTAAATCATCAGGAAATCGTCGGCATTCTAAGAATCAAAATAACTTAAATTTGTAACCCATTTTTTTCGGGTTTTGTACAAAAGGCTACAAACCGGATCCCATTACTAAGTATACGCCGAATGTCTATCTATCAGTCTTTCGCATAGTATTAGTACTACACCCCACGAACGTGAGTTACAGTCGGGCTGAAACCGAAACTGCGGCCGAAACCTGATTTTTTGGCTGAAATTGCCGGAAACCGAAACCGGACTGTGACATGCCAAACCACCTTAACTCACTCATTACCGTCTTGTCTAGCTACTGGTGTGATGAATAAAAAACATAAGAATTTCTATCACTTACTGTTTGCGGACGGTGACAGAAATCAAGCTGATGCTTCGAAACTATTCTGTGCTGACCTTTCCAAATCTTACACAGTCAATTTGGTGCCGAGACTTTGACGTCTGTGAACGCCTGCACAAATTACGTGTTACCAAACTTTTTAACTAGATAGAGCCTCTACTTTAAAGTTTTCTCGAATTCTTCCAATTAAGTCGAAAGAGATTGTAGGGCTCGTAAGACAATTCTATTTTGTATTCTTATTTTGTATTTAACCATTGCCATTTTCGATACTTTAGAACATTACTACGTTACTTAAAGTCGTAGACCCCAAACACACTACAACTCTGATTTGACAACCATTCCTCATGTTTCATGTTAACCCATAACATAATGCTTCACTCAGATTTCGCCACTCTCGCATAACTTTGCGATAGTTTTGCAAACATTTCAGCGAGGGAGGGTTCGGGTACGTTTATTGAATCCAATAATTTTGCCAGTGATGTTATTTCTGTACAGCAGAATTGTGTTCTGTCTGTGTGCAGTTTGAGACAAAAATTTACTATTAGTATTTTTTGCAACCTGTAATTTTGGAACAATCCGTTTATTTCTTTTCGGTTCATGCTCTTTCATTTCTTCGTAAAACTTTATTTTTTTAAAGATCTAAGTGGAAAATAAAAAAATTATTTTGCACATAAAAAGCAGCTTTCTGACGTATTTGGCAAATAAATGTCTTCACCAGAGCTATTGCCATGCATGATAGCAACAACTCTACATCATGTTCAAAAAACAAATCCTTCTCACTCCATCTGCCTTTAACATACAAAAACACCTTAACATTGATAACAAAGTATATCCCTAAATGTGTTGAAAGACCTTCGAAACAACAGTCTGTACCTACATTGTCGGGAACACTCAAATACAGGTAACCCCTAATCCAATGCAGGTGATGTTAAATTGAAATTCCATGTTGTGCTGCTGCAATCCGTCGGTTTAAACTACGCTGCCATTTTGGATTCCATCAAAAATACATGTAGGATATCGGCAGTTTTTTTTTTTAAATAAACGTATGAGCGAGCGATAGGTAAACATTGGATTGTGTGTCAGGAAATGGCGGCCTCGTCAGTTGAATCTACAGCGTTCTGTTTTATCGATATCAAGGATTAAGGGTTTCATGAAAGTAGGTTTTAATACCTATATTGGTAAGTTTGCAATAACTTTCCAACTGTCTGCTTCTTTATCTACTATTGTTGTCACGTTTTAGTAACGCAATAGTATTCATTGCCCTTTTTATTATTTTCTATCCGTAGGAACCCAAACAAAACACTTTGTGTAGGTTATTGTTATTGGAACATGTTAATGATTACGATAGATATTGATTCAGGACGATAACGGACTCAAACTCAAACTCAAAACATTTGTTTCAATTAAACCTACAGGCACTTCTTAACTGTCAAGGAATCGGTCAGTCAGAAATATAAAGCTTGTTGTCCATTCCAAAGCGTTAGTAGGTACCTATGGAGAAAGGGCAAGAAACTCCATGGGCACTCTTTTAAATAATATTGTTCTTACAAATTTATAAGTAGACTTTATTCCTAGAAAATGTATGTTGGTCAATAACCACGATAACTATATAAAGAAGCTGTCATCCTGAAGTGGTGTGGAAATAAGTTTCATTGGTTTTGTGTTGGTGGTGTGATATCTCCGTGCCTCGGAAAGCACGAAAACACTAAAAGCCGTGGTTGTGCGGCATGGTCGTCCCTTCGGACTACCGATGACAATGCGAGTAAAGGAACAGAGGGTGCACCTGTGTTTACAGACACACTTGTGCACTATATCTCCTGCGTAGGTACTCAGCTAATCTCCGTTGAGATTGGGTGCTGTGAGCGTGACCGAAATTCGGTCAAGAGGAAATAATTACTGTTTAAAATATAATTTATTTCTCGAAGATTTACATTATCACTTAATGAGAAACAAAGTTTTAATAATAATATGTGGGTATTTATTAAAATAGTCAAGAGCGCTCGTCGTGCAGTTAGCTAGTAATACAAAAAATCGTTTTAATAAATCTGGTGAGTGGTTACATTACATCTAAGTAAAATACTCAGAACTAGCGCGAGTACGTAAGTACACATCGAGCGCGCTATTCTTATCAATACTGTTATAGAGCACCGTGCACACTATGCAACACTAGACAATATGTAATAATATTATATTTATTTATTTATGTTGGAGCGGTCGAGGATGTGTTTCTTTAACATTCAAAAAATATAATAGTTAACCATAAATTAGTTAATAAATACTTCTTTAATGTTTTTGGTAGTGAATTGTATAGTTGTACTCCTTCATATTTAACATTTCTCTTTCCGTGGTTTGTTCTAAGTCTGTATAATAGCACTAGATCATTTGCCCGACGTGATGATCGTGTTTGCACTTCGTTATTCCTTTTTAGGTAATTTCTGTATTTCCTTTGTTAGTTTTTATTTTATTAATATACAGGTATTATATTGGTGAGTTTGGTGATGTTAAAGAGCTTAGTGTCGTTTTAGATTTTATTTGTGGATGTTAAGTAGGGATATTGAAAGAGGGCTTTAATAATTTTCTTTAGTGCGTTTTGAAGTTTGTGTTTGTTTGTTTTTGTTGTCGATCCCCAGACCTCAATTAGATACTCAATGTGTGGCTTTCCTAATGAATTGTACACAGTATACCGAATTTTTGACGGTACACATCTAGCTATGCCACGTAACGAACCCGTAAGACTTGACAACTTAGAACAAATCCTTTTAATGTGTGGCTGCCATATTAAGTGACTGTCAAGTGTAAGCCCCAAATATTTCTCTGTGTTTACTTTATTAAAGACATCTCCATTTATCGACAAAGGCTTGTGAATGCGATTTTTTTGTTCTTGGCCGAGAAGATTATGTAGTTCGTTTTGGATGTATTAACTGTCAATAGATTGTCCAAGAACCACCTTTCCATAATAACTAGGTCATCTTGTGCGTCTTGTGTAATTGCTTCAATGAAGTAGAATGAATAAAACAGATAAATGTCATGAGCATAGTGTTATATGTGATTTTAATCCTAATTCGTGTAAATTATTGATAAAGATAAGGAACAGAAGAAGACCCAATATCGATCCCTGAGGCACATGTTATCAACTACTGATGTTGTTTCCCATTTTAACGACTTGCAGTCGATTTTATAAGTAAGACTCAAACATTCTGTAAAAGCTGCCTGTTATTTTAATAGACGCTAATTTTTGCAAGAGTACATTATGACTAACGGTATCGAAAGCCTTTAAAAAAATTTAAATAGACTCCTAAAGCAATTTGCTTTTTCACTCACTCACCATCGCTCCACAGAACGCACAGTGGTTACTAAATATTTCATTATTTCCTTTTTTTCCTCTTGTTTATTTGTAAACCTACCTTATAATTCATGTCATAATATCAGATTTTCTGTCTATCGCGCTTCTACATATTCCCTGTAAATTGAGAGGCCTGGCTCTTGTAATACAGATAATCCTAGTGCAAGAGTCAGGGCTACACTGATGTTTGTGTCTTGAAGTGGAAAATAAATAAATAAATATTATAATTATTATTTTGATCAATTTTAGTCCTAAGTTTCGTGACGTCTTAATCCAAATTGCCGTTCAAAAAGAAAACCGAAAGATTCTAGACATTCCATTAGTCTAGAATTCATTAATTTCTCCAGTATTTTCGACATCACTGGCAATACCGAAATGGGTCTCTAATTACCCGAGTCTGATTTCGAGCCTGATTTAAAAATGGGTGTTACTTTCGTGATTTTAAGTGTTTCTGGAAAGTAACATTCAAGTAAACATTTATTAGCATACACATATGAGTTTTTTCAATGATTTTGTCAAAAAATTACATTTCCTGAAATTTTGTATAGTAACTGAAAACCTTTAAAAAAAATCTCTCCGAATTATAATCTAAAGATACATACACAATTACAGCTTTGAATTATGCAATAAGAATAATAGTTTGTTGACGTTTAAAAGCGGCAACGGCGTATGGTGGCAAAAATTTAAAACGAACTTTATGCTATTGTTTAGCCAAATAATCAGTCTAATCATACAACTTTTTAATAATCACCACTTATCTGTTTTTTTTTTAGCCATACTTGAAAAAAGCTAAAACAACCTGTAAATGCGTCGAACGTCCACGAGCCGTTCTATTAATTAACTAGCGACCCTCCCCTGCTTCGCAAGAGTTTTCACGACAAAACTTCGAGACTGTTCTAATAATATGTAAGTTTAATATTAATGTATTTTACAAATATACCTTTCAGAATAAATTCTCTCAATGATGGTAACAACCGCATCAAAATTCATTGCACAGTTTAGAAGAATAACGCGGTCACATGGACCGGCACGAAAAGCGACTTCAATTTATAATATTTATTAATAACAATAATTTAATTTTAGTATAACACAACAAGAAACTTATCAGAATGTACACAAAACAAAGAAAAAACAAAAAAATACATAAGTCGTCGGACTGACTCACACCGTCGCGTTTCACACGAGCCAGAAAAATACGAATCTCGAAACACTTTCCCACAGTATAATAAAGTAAACAGTATTACGGTATCCTTGAAATAATGACCTACGGCCGCTCGGTAAATAAACACGCACTAGGGTTGCCCAGTTGCTAGGTTAGTAGAGCAGTGGTGGCCCAGTGGTTTCGATCCCGACTTACGAGTTGTAAGTCGTGGGTTCGAACCCAAGCAGGCACTTTACTATGTGTAAATTATTTCATCACCACTGCTCTCAAAAACGGTAAAGCAAAACATCCCGAAGTGCCATATTTCAGTAAAATAAATGTACGGGAGCGTCTCGCACCGTCCGCGTCCGTACGTAACTGCGGCAAACTCGAGACTTGAGTACTGGTGTACACCACGATTTCTAACCGCGTCGTTAAGGCCGTTTTGTATGAGGACATAATTCTGCCACATTATTATACTGTGGCACGGCCTCGTAGACTCGACTTGAAAACCAAAAACTAAACTAATTTTATGTTAATTTTTAGATACTTTACCTACCTATCTCATACTATATATTGCCATGCAAAAATAGGGACAATGATGAAGTAAGCACATTAAGTACTTAGTTAATTTTCTTGTTCAGATTTCACGCCTTAATACACAGACGTACTGTTACAAGTTGCACAGTAATAATATTACAATAGGCATATGCCTATTGTGCTACACGAATCTATTGGAAATCCCCATACAATTGCGTCAGAGCAGTCATACTCAGATTAGCACGCCTAGATCTACATATATAATGCGGTTACAGAAGTACGCACATCGGCGGCAACGCGGACGTTCGAACGGCACAATACATGCACATAAATGCCGTTCATCGAATCAGCCAGCGCCGCGACCGGCACAATTCAATTTTGAAATACGCTGACATAGCGTGCCAGCTATATTGTTTACCAGACCTATTCCCATTTACGCGTCGCTGAAAAAATTACACGCTACTGGATTTTTATACAAATACTCTCATCATAAACAACGCTTCCCGAACATAGCTTACAACCCCTTTGTTAGTGCCCTGATAGGTGATAAAAACGAGTGAGTTGGAATTAATACTGCGGTGTACTACTATTAGATACTTAATCCGTAAATTAAACGCGCCCACCGTATAATTAATAATGTAGAACAACATACAAAGATTTTTGTATTCTCAGGGCGCCGACGGTTTTCTTAAAGAGTGCCCGCGTGGCTGAAGCGTTTCTTTTGAGACTTAATAAGAGTCATGCTTGGAGGGCTGCTTTGCCTAATTCAGTTTGCTTTGAAGGGCGCGATGCGTGCGCCAGCGAGCACGCCACACGCATGTCACGCCTGTGATCGCTCATGTGGAAAAACTCGTTATGTAATTTGGCAAAATACTTTGTAATTTAAATCTTCGTGTAAAATAAAACAAGATACAAATATTCTTAGATAATAATTTATTTCTGAAATATTGTTAGGTAATACTAGCTAATTAACATTATGTTAGTAATGCGCAAAATCGATAACACTCGCCACATCCAAGCATAATTATGAATTGTGGTCAATTTTGCGCATCGCTTATATTTTAGTTTTATAAATAACTATTTTACAGAAATACAATTTTGCCCTGTTCAATCAAGCACATACAGAACCCGTTTATAATATTACATTATTCAGATTAAGCTACGTTAAAGTCTGTCAGTGTTGACTAGATGCATTCAAACCTAGTCCAAGCCATGTTATGATAGAAAATACTACACTTACATTTCATATTAGCTTAGAAACTTAAAGGGTATAATGATATCTACAACGATATGAGCTTTGCACAAGTTCAAGGCGCAATTTTTATTTCGTAAAAAAATATGATATGATAATTTCTTTCGCAGAAAATCTAATATTTACAACATTGTTCTCATACATTAGAACCTAGAAACTGGAATAAGGTCTTACCGATAGATTTTATCGTGATCGGGTGGCAAGCTAATAAAATATGGCGCTGGAGGTGGCGGTGCGTGTAAGTACCTAACTGATCCCGGCCCAGACTGCACCTTATGTGGTAATGTGGCGTTAGACAACGATGGCGGCGGCAAGGTGCCCGCATAGCCCGGCCATGGAGGGCCCCACATAGGAGGCCCGCCCGCAGTCGGACTGCTGGCCAACGGACCACCCCTATACGAAGTCGACGTCATCCTTAACCTAACGATACAAATCACGACAATCAAAATAGCTATAAAGGCGACCACTCCACCAACAATTCCAATGATCAGATTGTCATCATTATTTGATGTTGCTACCCCGAGTACTGGAGCTCCCTTAGGCTCCCCAGTCACTTTCGGCCGGTCATGAGGTGCTACTGACCAAATGATATCAGGCTCGGTTGATGTACGGACCAGTCGTGTGGCGGGAGTAGTGGACATGCTACTCGAAGTGGCAGTAGTTCTGCGCCTTGTTTCACACGTCAATTCATCGTCTCCTATCTCTACTAGCAGAAACCCTGATAAATGATCCGGCGATTCGCATCTTACATCGGTCACTCCTACATTTGGCAGCCATCTTCTGAGAGCTCTAGCATTACAATCGCAACGAATTGGATTAGTGTCTAAGCCAAACATTGAGAGATCTGCGCGTCGGTCGTCTAAAGACACTAAAAGCTGGGGCTGTAAAGTTGTCAACTGACTTCCGGCCACGTCAATAGTTATTTGCGAAGATCTTGGCAAGGGGAAGAGCAACGCGGGAGGTAAACTTGTAATAGAGGTGTTTCTGAACTTCACTGTGATCGCAGGTGCTTTCAAACCAGCTAACACGCCAGAAGACACCGTCTTTAGTCGAGAACCTCTAATACCTAATTCTTCCAATCGCGGATGTAATATGGAATGTAACTGATCAGCACCGATTGTTGTGTCCTTGACTTCAACGTCCAGTTTCTCAAGAGCTAGTAAGTACTGCAAGGCACCTTGTACATCAAAATATCCTAGTCTAGGATATCCATAAGCTCTAAGCTCAACTAGATTCGGAAGTGCTCTGAAGGCATTTTTCTCTATTCTTGTACATTTTTCTAGATTGCCAATATCTAAAACTCGGAGTGAAGAAAGATTTTCAAAGTTGCCGTCCATGATCATTACCATTGGGTTACCGGAAATATTAAGTCGCAGAAGATTCTTAAGTTTGGGCCACGACACGGCGAGCGACCCTGTGACATCAGTAATTTGATTTTGCGAGAGGTCCAGTGATTCTAATAATGTCGTTCGAGTGAAAGTTTTTTCCGACAATTTGCTAATGTTATTGTACGATAAGTTCAAATTGTGTAAAAATGGCGTTTCCAGCTGTCCAAATGATTTGATTCCAGTTCCTGCAAGATTTAAGTCTCGTACTGTTTTTGGCTCGGTAAGAACATTGTTAATTGTTTTCTCAGACAAAGGATTGAAAGACAGGTCCAACTTTTTAATATTCACCATGACACTGTCTTCGGCTGGTATATCTATTATCTGATTATGAGACAAATCTACCGAAGACACAAAGAAATAGTGCTTCTGCAAAGCTCTAAGTGGAGGGTGCTCAAATAAGTTTCCACTCAAATCAATGTTTTCAAGCATGTGTAATCTTGATCGCTCAAAAATATTCTCCGGCAATTCAGTCAAAAGGTTCCCGCCTAAATCCAATACTTCGAGTCGAATAAGTCCTTCAAACAGTCTATCTCCCAATCGATCGATTTTATTGTTTGACAAGTCTAAATACTGGATTTGCGTTGAGTTATGAAAAGCCATTTCGCTTATTGACTCAAGTTCGTTTCTTGCCAACAAGATGGTCCTTAATTTCGGAAGTCTGGCAAAGTCGAGTTCGTCTACGTTCTTAAGAGCATTACCAGATAAATCCACTAATTCAAGATATTGTAAAGTACTTATAAGTTCTGACGGGAAGAAGTTGAACTTATTGTTGGTAAGTATGATTTCTCTCAAGCGTGGGTGGATTTTGAACGAGGAAGGGAACAAGTAACTGAGTTGGTTGTCAGAGAGATCTATAACTTCGAGACTCGTTCCAGTGTTGAAAAACTCCCCTTTAAACGCGTTCAGCTGGTTGCCCTTCAGAGATAAGTACTGTATAGACATCACATTCACGAACGATGGTGTCCTTATGTTTACGATATTATTGTAGGACAAATCCAAATGCGTTAAATTCCTGAGATTTTTAAATGTGTTTTCTGAAACTTCTTGCAAAAGATTGTTAGACAAATAAATCTGTTGTAAATTAAAATTCTTGGAGAACAGATTTACTGGGAGTGCTTTCAAGCCAACGTTGCTCAAATCAATACTCATTAACGCCTGGTTATTTTGGAACACATTTTGAGGCAACACGCTCATATGGGAGTTGCGACTTATATTCAGATGAGTTAGACTCGGAACAAACTGGAATGCATCCACTGGTATTTCAGAGATTTGATTATCTGAGATGTCTAGGAACCAAAGGCTGATAAACTTCAAAGGCTCTCCTACAAACTCAAGTATCCTATTTTGGCTTAAAGACAAAAATTGGAGAGATTGTTCTAATCCGCTGAACACTTCGGCGCTGATTGAGTTCAGTAGATTACCCGAAAGATCTAAATGGTGTAATGTTTTGAAGTGATCGAATGCTGCGGGAGGTAGTTCTCGGATGACGTTTCTTGACAGAACTAGGGATGTTACCCTGTCGGATACTGCTTTGAGTATGTCACTCGATAGTGCTGTGACTCTGTTGTAGCCCAGGTGAACTGATACGAGGCTTGGCAAACGGGAGAGGGCTGTGGCAGGAATGAGCAGGATATTGTTGTCTCGTAGAAGTAGTGTTTCCAAACTTGTTAGGCCATCGAAGGCATCGTCTTCCACCTAGAACATAAATATTTGTTTCGTAAATTTGTATGAAAGGGAAAAAGTTCAAATTTCAGTCATCCATCACAATATAATCTGCATTTAGATCCAACATAGAACGAATTGAAATATGAATAGCTAAATTGAAAATAAATTCAGTTAAATCGTGTTGGCCTAAATAAGTTAAGCCCACGCTATAGAAAAATCTGTAGGTAACTAAGCTAATTTGATTCCGTTATAAATTTTAGAAATTGAGGTGAATAAATAAATGGATGCGAAAGTAACGTTGTATGGCTGTTACGTCTTCACGCCTTTACGGCAGAACGGATTTCAATGAAACTTGGTACAGAGGTAGGTCATGACATGGATTAGGGCATAGCATAGTTTTTATCCCGGTAGTACGTTTTCGTGAGATAATTTAAAACTTCCACTCGGGTGAAGCCTTAGGCAAAAGATAGTAGGTAAATGAAGATATTATTTATGAAAAAACTCTAAACCGGCTTCCAAATAAACACTAAAAATTGAAAATAACTTTGATTTCGGAATGGATTTCGGATGGCGGTGTCTTTGCTTTTGCATTTTATGACACTGACTTCCAAAATTAAAGTTATTTTTCACTTTGTTGTGTTTTTTTTTTGGACGTCGATTGTTTTTTTTTATAATTCTTATTTTTCACTTGTTAATTGTGGTACCTAAACTATACAAATTCCTGTACCACTGCCACCTGCTATGTAAATTGCAGTGACAGGAACTTATTTGAACATCATCCACATATACTACGTGGTAAAAATTCGCATCATTGAAGCTAACTCAAAAAAAGTACACAAGTAAATAATATTTTAAATCGGTCCATAATTGACGGATAAATCGGTGAACATACAACCTACACATATAACCTCCGCTTTTTTAGGTTAAAAATAATAAACCTGAATACTTACAGTACGCAGAGCATTGACACCAACATCTAAGTATTTTAACTCAGTGAGCCCCACGAAGGTGCCAGGTGCCAGCTTCACCAGGTTGTTCCTGCTGAGGTCCAAGACTTGTAGCGACACCAGGGAGCTCAGGTGACTGTTGTCTATGTTCTGCAAAAATATAAGGATGATATTTATTAATAAAAACTAAAAAAATATATTTTCACATGCCATTCAAATAGACTTATTTAGTCCATTTGAATGGCATGTGTGAACTTACTCACTCAATCTTTCTGTAAAAATATTTCTACATGTATTTAATAAAACAATACATTTTAAGTTAGAATGTTGTTTGCAAAGCCTGATAATAGTGATAATATATCAACATTTCCTTCAAGATCTCAAAAATTGGGACTTCTAGGGTTCGAAGAAAATTTTATTCAGCTGGAACAACTTCAGGTTCAGCAATTATTTATATATGGGATGAAAATTATGGAAAACTTTCAAAATACTAACATTTTAATTATGTATACAACAAACTTCTAAATCATAAAAAAGTAACTACAGAAACAACACAAACGACCACCAAACCGAATCTTCGTTCCACCAACAATTGTCTTCTACGATGTCCTTCTCACGGCTCTGGGTTTATTCTTTCTTTGTCCAGGCGGTCTTTCTTTGGAATGAGTGAACATTATCGTGAGAAGTTTGTAAAATCATCTCAGAGTTCTTTTCTACACATTGTTATTTCTCCTGACAAAGTTGAATCTGTTTATATGTATGTATTTAAGTTTCATGTATAAGTTTTTTTTTTTTTTTCGAGTTTTCTATCCCTTTTGTTGCACCCGCCATGTTTTGTCTTTGCATCACCCTAAGGTTGACTGGTAGATAATGCCTCAAGCATTAAGTCTTGTGCTTTAATAAATGAATAAATAAACGACCAAAAACCAAACCAGACAGTTACAGCATCAATTAAGTCGAAAATGGCCGGAAATAATGTTCAATAAGTTATTAACGCCGATATTAGTTCCCGTGTCAAAGGCCTTGATTAAGTTGTTAACGAGAAATTACGGGTAAGTCAAATTTCTGGGAGATTGACTTTCAACTCGTGTTATTTAAGGCTCATTTGAATAAATTGATGTAGATTAGCAGATGTGGTTTTGTACGGATGATATTCAACTTTATTACATAAAGCGATGGTTTTGAATGGCATTGATACACATTTTTTTTTTATAAATAGTAGTACTCGCAGTCATTGGTATTTGGAGATTATAAATTACAAGAATATTTTACATTTGACACTCATAAATTGTACAGTTTGCTACGGCGTAGCATGACGGCTACGCCGTAGCAACTGTCGAGGGACGCCGTCAACCAAATATACGCTGCCAGTGCATTTTTGATTATCTAATACTATTGGGTATATTAGGGGCACACTAGCCAGGGGCTTGATAATAGGCGATTCTACTCTTAGAATTATATTACTAAACAAAAATATACAATTAATAATTTTGACACTTGTGACGCGATGCGCGTACGCACGCAAAATGTCGGCGGTTGGCGAGTGGTGTGGTGACGTGATGCGGCTGCGACTCTCGTCCCCTAAGCGCCGCGAGTTTCTACAGTTGCACGGTGGGTTCGTGGTAATGCGACGCACAGTGTGCGCGTTAACAAATACTATGAGCTGATTACTTCTTATCACCGTTTTAAATAATATAAATTTATATTTATTAACGAAAAATTCCTTACTCTAATAATAAGGAAACCCAACGTAGTGTCTCAAATAATTACATTCTATCCTAAAACAACAAAGACCGTTTTCGATTTCCAGATCATTACACAAATAACAATGAAAAACAAACTTCAGTTAACTTTGAAGAGGACTCACCGTGATCATATTGCTGGAAAGATTCAAGTGTTTCAAAGCGACAAATGATTTCATTGCCACTGTTGGGAAGTCCGTTATGAAGTTTTCTGAGAGGTCCAATTTCTCCAAATTCTCTGCTCCTTGAAAAACGTCGCTGTTGAACTTTGAGAGCCTGTTACGGCCAAGATCAAGGGCCTGTAAATCTGAGAGACCTATAAAGGCACCGCCTTCGATTGTAGATATCATGTTGGCGTGGAGGTCAATTTCTTCGAAAGTTTTTTGCGACACGAAGGACCCTTGTCGTATTAATGCTGGAATAAAAGTAACGTGATTAGGTTCAAAGTCTTTCAAAAGTACAGAATAAAGTCGCTTTTCGTGTCTACTTGTGTGACCTCCTAAACTACACTATGGCGAAAGCATTATTATGTATAAGAGCATAAAACATACAGGTTGAAATTTTTCGTGTTTTTTTTTATCTGCTTTTCCATAGAAAGGTGCAATCACTTTTCTATAGAACAGCATTTTTTTTTATTAACCACGATTTTTTTTTCGCTAAGAATCACATGCTGAGTTATTCATGGTGACAGTAATTTTCGCGTTGATGGACCTGCCACCCTATATAACACACAAATCTTGATGTTTTTTGTTTGTTTTTTATTAATTTTTTTAACATTTATAAGGCAGTTCTTTAATTATTTAAAAACTCGTAAGTGAGTTTTAAAAATATCAGATAACACGGTACAGACTACAGAACAATTTACACCAGAATAAACTTCGTGGCAAACAAAATGGTACAATTAAAACTGCGGTAAAACTAAACGAGGTACATAGTGAACAAATAGACTTTAAATTCAAAACTGAATTCTCTCACTAATAAACCAAAAATGGTAAACCACCTTTGACTAATATATTTCTTAGAAAACACATTCGTTTAGAATAAAATAAATTCTTACCTATTCTATTTTCTCTGAGCGACAGAACTTTCAACGCTTGCGGTCCGTTTAAGGAAGATGAAGGCACATAGTTCATGTTATTACGGTCCAGTCTCAAGATCTGTGGAGGAAATTTATGTTTACTTAACAAACTTTAACTTTTACGTTAACGTTTGGTATTGAGTTTGTTTGAGGAAGCGCATAACATCCGTGTTATATAAGCCACGTTCTATGCGTCGCATTGGTAGATTAAGTTTTGGATTTACAGGACTTTCATTTAAATAAGTAGCTTTTGAGAGTCAGTTCACATATACAACTTGCTACAGTTCCTTACGATTCTTGAGATGGATGTCACCAATGTGCTCCAACCATATTCACAAGTCTCATCAACAGAAGACAGGTACTGGCTGAACGAGACTGATTTATCTTACCTTCAAAACCTCACAGCCAATCAGAAGTCCTTCTTCTAACCCTCGGATGCTGTTACCACTCAGATCCAACTCTTCCAAAGCCGGTAAGTTATGAAGTTCAGCAGTAGAGAATATAGGGTTTAAGTTGTCTCCAAGGAGATTGTCTGATAGTGCCAGCCTCGTGATGTTTCCTCTCACTCCAGCCAGGAGTCGGTCTGGCAGTCTTCGTAAGCTGTTGTGTGAGAAGTCCAATTCTTTCAAGGGAAGACCGTAGGATGAGAAGATCTGGAAATAAACGGTAAGGTAAATTAGGTTGATATTCTGACTCGTATTCTGATGTATGATTTTGTAATTTTTGGCAAGTTAGTAGTCGCTAACATTTCAGGATTTATAAAACGAAATTTTATGTTTACAGTCCAGACATCAGTATATATTTTGGTTTTTGACCGACGAGTTTGACTCATAACTCCGTCGCATAATGCGTTCCTGACAAAGATCTCCGTTCGAGACCTAGACGAGTTCACCCAAATAAATACGTGACTAAAACCGTAAACTATTATCAAGTCTATGATTAATCATCTCTGGCGTCTCGAAATACACACGTTTATCCACCGCGAAGGAAAACAACCATAACTTTTCGATACACATTTAAACCTATTTAGGTATTTGGAAAACAAAAGTGTAACAGCTGCTGTTCACGTATAACTTACTAGGAACCCAGTGAAGGGGAAAGGTCAGTGGGTTTGGGAAGTTGATGCAAGCAACTTTATTATAATTTCCTACTCACTTTTGTCATTTGACCTAAATTAAAGAATTATCTCCAAATAATAGCATTGAATGCGTTTAACAGTGTCTCATTTGTTCGAAGTTACATTAGTAGTTATAATTATAAAATAATTACCACACAAACTAAAGATTATGTTTTAACGTAAATAAAAAAACCTTCATTTGCCTGCCTTAGTCCCATGTTTTTGGTTTTTTCATCAAAATATATTTTGTATCTCTAACTACACCTTCTTCGTATATATAAAAATTAATTGCTGTTCGTTTGTCTGGCTAAAAATCAAACAACATAACCGATTTCAGTTTATTATTGCTTTGTTCGCTGTAATACAAGGATGGTTTTAAAAAAAGAGGCATTGTATCGCATTACGCTGGGCATAAGCTAGTAAAAAGTATTATTTAAAAATACAAATTAAAAATATCATAATAATCTTGGCAGATGGCGGACAAGACATGCATCATCATGCATCAAACATGAGGCGAGTCGCTGCGCAGTAACAAATTCACGTGTCAGCGGGAGTGAGGGGTGAGGTACTGCGCAGGGCGTAGCGCACTTCATGGCCGCCAGAAGAATCGAGCTCTAACTAAAACTAACAGTCTTGCACTAACACTTACAATCATATATTTTCCACTCAAAGAGCCATAAAACAATTTCAGCCATACTTGCATACAGCCCCCTACTTCAAAGTTAACGACCAAGTTGATTCTTGCTTGAATACCATTGAATCTCGAAGACCGAGCGCCTTGCTCGAAGGTCCAACAGTTTCCAAACTTCTGATCAAGAATATATTATCTAAAGTCGAATTTACCGGAGCTCCCAATGATACTACTAGTAGTGCTAAGTTTGGTAAATGGAGAATCGAAGACTATGAATTTCAAATATATATTTGTTTAGTTATTAGGTTACATTGTTAAGTTTTGCTTGGACAATTAACGTGAGTCCGTTTGACTAAGTAGTCCTGCAGTAAGACAATTCGTTATTATTTATGCACTTGCAAAGTGTTTCATTTTTTGGGTTCCGTACCCAAAGGATGCCAACGGAACCTTATTACTAAGACTCCGCCGTCCGTCCGTCTGTCAGTTGAAATTTACACAGTGTGTTTTCTATTGCCGCTATAACAACACATAATAAAACTAAAATGAAGTAAAAACACTTTTTCCTTCTTTTTAGTCTTACTATATCCATACAAGACGCGTTTAAAAAAAAAAGTGTTAAAGATTGTACGGTGGTATGGTAGTTATGGAACCCTTCGTTTGCGAGTCCGACTCGCACTCGGCCGGTTTTATTTTATTTATTGTTTGAGTTGCTGGCTTAAATCATGCTCATAATTATATCATATTTTTAAACAGTATGTTAGAAAAATGATAGCAGCATAAACGTGATAATGGAGATGAAGTATTTCTACATCCATAAACTTTTTTGTTATCTTTTTTAATAAACTTTATAATTTAACTCCATAGCAATGTACCAAGGCTAGAAAATTGGAACGTGTATCAGATAAGAATAAAATTTTAGAATAACAAATTTTTTTATTGAAAAAGATATCGTCTAGCAAAAAAAATATCAAACATAATTCCGATTAAGTGAAGTTATGTACATTGTGAAACATATTGCAAACAGATTTATCCTGTGTGGGGGCTTTAGCAGTATCTACCATCATGAATATAAAAATTATATTCCATAGGGAGGTTGACATACAAAATTTTTCATAAGGAAATAAAAGTTTTGTGTTCGGGGCCATCAAGAAAAAAAGCACATTCTACAGTATTGTCTTTCTATGCTCATTAAAATCTTAATAGTGTTCAGATTTTATCATTCTTTGTTCCACATTAATGCACGTAGTCAGAAAAGCCGCTTTTCATTAAAAAAAAAAAAAACAAGAAAGTAATGTTACAGCAAGTAAAGCCACGGTCAAAAGTATTATAATACAAGTTGTATAACTCTGACCCGTTTGTTTTCTTTAAACAGTCAGCGCTGAAAAGTCCTAGATTTAGACAAATATTTTTAAACTGGCTTGATATAGTTTTTTTTTCTTTCCTAAATATTAATACTGAAGAAGTAATATTACAGATTTATGTTGCAATTTTTACTAACGATTTTTTTTTCATGAGAAGTTATTTTTTTATTTTGATTTTGTGCCTCGTTGGTCTAGTGGTCGCAATCGCTACTGCTGTGCATGCGGTCCTGGGTTCGATACCCAGGTCGGGCAACGTGTTATTGGGTTTTTCTATCTGGAACATCTCAGTAGCAGCCCGAAGTCTGGATTTGTGCCCGGTAGATGGCAATAGGCTCGCCCCCTATTACATGGGACTTAAACATAACTGGCGAAATGTGGGTGTACTATAGGTACACCTCTGCCCAACCCTTCGGGGAAACAAGGCGTGACGTTATGTTATGTAATTTTTTGCAAACTAGCGAGATGAGTAACGTTAATTTTAAATCTTAAAGTGTTGATTACCAGCATCCAGCGGATCAGGAATCCGCTGGATGCTGGGGCGGTACTTGGGGGAGGCCTTTGTCCAGCAGTGGACGTCTTTCGTCGGAAATGATGTTGACCGTGTAGGTATAGCTCTTATAAATGAAAAAGTTTTATTTCATTTGTATAAGCGATGAAAATTTTCATTTTTTTTTTTTTTTTCGTGTGTAGAATCATGTGCTGAACTTATGATAACGTTATGCAAGTCGATGTCTCTTACACCTTGTATAGGCGTCATGGTTTCTGTTGTTCTTTTAAATTTTTGATACAACACAATCTCGTCCCTACCAATCAAGCTTCGAATAGCAATTAGTCAGCCAGTCGTGCCGGAGACACGGTAGACAGTGCCGATTGGTAATGTTTGATGTATTTGTAATCGAATTACTGGCACAGTCGTGACACACTGCCAGCTAATTAAACGTTATCAACTAATCACCATATTCGACGACGCGAATAGTGGAATACAGATTGTGTGTTGTCATGAGGGTTACTGGCACAATTATCATAGGTGTCCCGTTTGTCGACATCAAGCCGGAGTCGGGTGATAGATCATGTCATGATAGTTACCATTTTTTTTTAATGGAGTTCGGTACTACAACACGACCTGAATAATTGTCTTATAATTATTGTTATGATTTACTAAGTGGAGACTAGAGTGTACTTTAAAGGTAGCATCATGACAGAAGGTCCATAATCAAGCTTTTCAGTTGGCTCACATAAACGTTATAATTGTCGTGATGCTCTATTGATATTGGTGAAAAAACCCTTATTTGGAAATGCTAAAACCTCTTGAAATAGCAGTGTAACTTAAACATTCCTTATCAAACTGACTCCTTAAAAACTCATCTTTATTTTCTAAAAAAACTTTAGCAGAATGCTTTCACAAAATTTATTCAATAAAATAGAACCGGCCATTACACATGCAAAAAGTATTCCGAAGTTGTCCTCGACTGCGTAAAGTTTTACAAAAACTATACCAAGACTTGGTAAACCAAACTACTTTTATTAGTGAACGACATTATATTCATATTAGTTAAGAATCGGGCTATATTAAAATCACCTCATGATACTTTAGTTGATCGTTTCCTGGTAAATTCTTTTAAGAGAGTTCTTGACTTTTTTTTTCTTTGGATCTGTAATTTGTCTTGAAATAGGATATAACTTTTCCTGGAAGAAATGGAGTGTCTTTAAGTACTTAAGGCATGAAAATTTTGCTAAAGTTACGTTTTTTAAAACTAGTGCTTGAACTATTTCTAAACTGACATTTTCAAGAATGATCAGAAACACACATTTGCTATTAAAGTGTAGGTACGCGTGTTTCCGATAATTTTCAATAATGTTGCCTCTACAAAACTGACCTTTGACGCACATAGGTACACATTAATTAAGGGGTATTATCGCTACTCATTACACAGCTAGAATGGGTGTGCGCGTGTGTGTGTGTGTGTGCCATGAAATTCCCCTTTTCATCCATAGACAAAGCCTATGCGCCTAAAATTTCATCGAACTGTTCTCTCATCATTATCAATCATTATCCTATAGCCAAATTACCCGAAATACTTGGGCAATATTGCTTATTACGTACGTACAGATATGAATCGGTATAAATTCAGGCGCGTATGCTTTCTGACGTCACAATAAGTGCTGCCACGTCAGATAAAACAAATGAGGCGATAAATACGAACAACGCGCTGAAATGGGAAACGCCGCATGATTTCACAAATTGATTGTGCATTTTAATATGAATGGTGTATTATGCTCTTTAGTTACTTGATCAGTTTTATAAGTATGTAATAGGATAGATAGTATGATCGTGTGCGTCATCAATAAGTTTTGACGAGTGAGTGGATCAAATTGGTAAAGCAGATAAACTTAGTAAACATTACTTTTCATATATATGTGTACACTTTCTAAGGTTTTGTAAACCATTATCCAACAAATTCAGATTACTTTGGGAATAACTCAAATATGGGCTTACTTAATTATGTAATGGGCTAATTCGTTAAACATAACATAACATAACATCACGCCTATAATCCCAGAAGGGTTAGGCAGAGGTGTACCTAAAGTACACCCACATTTCGCCAGTTATGCTTAAGTCCCATTTAATAGGAGGCGAGCCTATTGCCATCAACCGGGCACAAATCCAGACTCCGGGCTGCTACTGAGAAATTCTAAATAGAAAAACCCAATAACACTCTGCCCGACCTGGGAATCTAACCCAGGACTAAATTCGACCATGATTGTGATAAAACATGTTAGAATTTCCAGTGTTTTTTTTTGTCGGATTTTCGTGAGTTCAATAAAGAAGACTGAGTTTTTTTTTCAAAGTAAAAAAAAGTTTTAAAAAACAAGGGCAATTAAACTACAATAAAATCAATACATTTGGAAGTGGCACAGCCAGCAAATCATGCAATCATTCCACTCGTTCCGTCCCGCGGCGTCAGTTATCAGATCATGAACGATCGCATGATGATCTCGCGAATAGAAATCATACGCATACCACGATAATGTAAACTAATTTATACCAATTTATCTTGTGTATTAGGTGAGAATTGAGCTGTATTATTTGTACCAGTTTTACGTTGGATTTTTGGTTTTAGTTAGAAAATATTGTATGAATCAGTGTGAGTAAACTGTAGGAAAGCACCTTTCTACTTCTACTGTTAATAAAATGGCTTAACAGATCACAATAGTTTTGTTTTCCTACTTCATTGTGAATGGTTGCAGGATCTAAGAATAGAAGTTTGCGTTAAAGAAATTTTATTTTCAAGTGCTAGTCATGGAAGTAATGAAGAATGAACGTCTTGATCTTTGTTAAAACGCATACCTACTGTTTGAATTAATTCAAAAAACAGTCTGGTAACACGTATTTTTCAAAAAGCTTGTAAAAAACCGGTCAATTGCGAGTCGGACTCGCGCACCGAGGATTCCGTACAAACCTGTAGGTATACAAGTAAAAGTTCACACTCGTTCATGAGGAAAAGGGCAGTAAGTTTAAAATCATTAAAATTATTTTTATTCTATGATAAACTATTGAACGTCAAACAGTTCGACTTATTGCTAGTCCTAGTAAAATTGTTATTTATTATAAATTTTAAGTGATTAATATTATAAACTACATAGATAATATCATATGATACCTACGTAAGGGAAAATGTAGTGGATTTTAATTACCAAGTCACTTACAAAACAGATTTACTTTACAGAAAGTGGACGTCACAAACGTCATCTTAATATAAATCATTTAAAAACGGTCACAACGCCTACTTCATCAAAATTTAACTACCTTACTTTTGTGCTGGATAAGTGCGGTGAAAACAGTGCAAGGACTTTCTATTATTAGCATCATCAAAACAGCAACTGACTTTTGGACGCGACGCTGTCTCACGGCAACGGTTACCAGGGCTGCGCCAAAATGTCATAAGGCGGCGCGGCGCCCCAGGCTGCCAGCGCGACTGCGCCGCTGTCATTGTGCTTCAGTCAAGCTCTGACAATTTTTATATGTCAATTTTGTTATTTTAATATTATTTTAGATTTTAAAGTTACCTAAAATTGTGTGGACGAAAAGTCGTGTAAGTAGTCTTTGTTTATTTATGCTGAATACTGACGACAGTAGTGACGCCGTACGAAGCGCCAGTCAACCTGCCACATCGCTGGATACCGTAGTGAGATGCCCTCATTGTCCCCAAGCACGTTTTTTTAAAGGTGAACGAGGCTTGAAGGTACATTTGGGGAAGAAACATAAACCCCACAATGTGCCTTCATCATGCCCGACAGTACAAACTTCCCTAACACCTGATTCACCCGCTCAACCCTTTTGGAAAACCCTTGCAACAAGTAAAACGTCAACTCCAGTTTTAAAGAGAGTTCCTCGTGGTGCAAGACCATCCGTGGCTTCCTGTTTAGCGCGTAGTATCCGCCTGGCTATCCGAGAGAACTCTATAAGTGCTTGGGAGCAATTACTCACCTTCCCGTTTAGAATTCTACATGTGCAAAAAAAATTGGCAAATAAAAAAACGTTAACAGCACAAATCAAAGATAATTGTAACATTTCGGCCCTAAATTTCGACCCTAAATTAACAGCGCCCCTCCCCCAAAGAGGCTTATTGCACCACGTGGAGTCTAAACTAGGCGAGGGTGATATCAAAGGTGCGGCTAGGATCATCTTTAGCAGCGATGTGGTTGCGCCGTACTCTCCAGAGACACTTACAGCTCTGGAGAGCAAACACCCCGCGCCGGCAGATGACCTCTCCTTCCCTGACCCACCCCATTCGGAATCTAACTCACTTGAAGTTACAGCTCAAAAAGTATGCGCGGCTGTGTACTCCTTTCGAAGTGGCTCCGCCGGCGGCCTCGACGGCCTGACACCTCAACATCTCAAGGACTTAATGTGTTCAGGCGCCGGGGAGGCTGGTGAGACCCTTTTGAAGGAGCTGACGGCCCTCATCAATCTCATGCTCTCCGGCAATGTGAACGAAGCCGTCATTGATATTTTATACGGTGCAAATCTATGTGCCCTGCGCAAGAAGGATGGCGGCATTCGTCCCATTGCCGTAGGGTCCACTTACCGTCGTATCGCAGCCAAAATTTGCTGTGCTTTTTACAGCGAAACACTGGCCAGCAAATTCCAGCCCCTACAGCTGGGCTTTGGGTCTAAAGGGGGCTGTGAGGCTGCGGTACATGCATTATCCACTTTCCTCAATAGTGCTAAAAGTGAGGTCATCCTTAAGGTTGACATTAAGAATGCCTTCAATTCCGTAAACAGGGACACCTTGTTGGCAGAAGTTCAAAAAGAAATACCCAAAATTTACAGTTTTCTATATCAATGTTACAGGTACCCCTCTAAATTACTTTATAAAGACAACCTTTTGAAATCAGCTGTTGGTTGCCAACAGGGTGATCCTCTTGGGCCAGTCATTTTTAGTTTGGCAATAAATCCAATCATTCGACAGCTAAGTTCAAAATTCAACGTATGGTATTTGGATGACGGAACCCTAGGAGGTGATGTAGACACAGTCATAAAAGACTTAACTTTTTTAAAAGAAAAATTCAGTGTTATTGGCCTAGACCTTAACTTTTCAAAATGTGAAATTTATCTTCCCGAAACCACTGACAGACAGACTACCTTAGCAAAATTTTGTACCGTAGCACCAAACATCAAAATTACGGAAAGAGACTCTCTTCACCTCCTAGGGTCCCCAATTTTTGACGAATCCTTTCCAACGTTCGTTGAAGAAAAAATAAAAAAATTCAATGATGTCTCGGAAAGACTTTTCAAAATTAACGTTCATTCGGCCTTCACACTTATTCGATACTGCTGTTTTGGACCAAAATTTATATATAATCTTCGCTCCTCCCATCTGTGGAAACATCCACAACTTTTAGAAAAAGTAGACCAAGTTATTAGAAACACACTAACTTCGATCCTAAATGTGGCCCTGGACGACCGAGCGTGGCAGCAAGCCACACTTCCCATTCGCCTAGGTGGTCTCGGCGTCCGCAAAATTTCAAGTATAAGTTTACCGGCCTTCCTCTCCTCGGTCCACAGTACTGATAAATTAACCAGGAATATTTTATCTTCTTCACTGGTCGATTTTGAAGTACCGTGTTTGACCGATGCGTTGAACGCTTGGAAAATGGCTTGTCCCAATACGGTTTTCCCCGACAACCCGTCCTCCCAGAGACGGTGGGACGTGCCGCTCTGCAGTATTATACGGAATACCCTAATTAACACGTCACCTAATACTGTTGAGCGTGCCCGTCTGCTGGCTGTGGGAGAATGGGAGTCAGGCTTGTGGCTTCAGGCGCTCCCGTCATCCACCATAGGCACTATGATGGATGACTCTTCGTTTCGGCTCGCAACATGTCTCCGCTTGGGTGCACCTTGTGTTGCTCCGCATCGGTGTCACTGCGGTGAAGCTGTCGACAGTCTTGGGCACCATGGCCTGTCCTGTTACAGGAGCGCAGGTCGCATAGCACGGCACGCTAGCATCAACGATATTATTCGTCGAGCCCTTGTCACCGCCGGTGTACCTGCGGTTTTAGAACCAAACGGCTTGGTACGTGACGATGGAAAGAGACCAGACGGTATGACGTTGTTGCCTTGGAAGGTGGGTAGGCCTCTGGTGTGGGACGCAACCTGTGTCGATACCCTTGCTCCATCTCATGTTCCTAGCACGGCGAACTGTGCTGGCGCTGCTGCTGCGGCTGCTGAGACCCTCAAGCGGCGCAAATACTGTAACCTTATGGGTAACTACAGTTTTGAGCCGTTTGGGGTCGAAACGCTCGGGTCATGGGGCCCGAGTGCGCATCTAATTTTTAAACAAATTTCTCACCGACTAGTCGACACTTCACGTGACCAGAGGGCTGGGTTGTTCTTTGGACAAAGAATTAGCATTGCCATTCAGCGTGGCAATGCTGCCAGTCTTCTGGGCACTTTTCCAGATGACAGCGATGCGGACGAGTACTTCGACGCCTGAGTATTTTTTATATTAATTTGTATAGGTAGTTAGTTAGTTATTTAGTAATTTAATTTAGTTATAAATATGTTGTTATATTACGTATTAATTCTATGATGTAACTAAAAATTTACGGTTATCGCAATGATTCTGAGTTCACGAGAAGTTCCCTGTAGGTTTTGATTCCCTTGCGATGTCGAAAATTTGCGGAAATTTGCTGCATAAACGGCTGCATCTTTTGATTGCGTTGGCTTAGAAGTTTGATTTTTTCACAGCTCCAAGGGACAGTACACTTGAGTATATGATATAAATTTCAGCTTGATACCTCCACGCGTTCCTGAGAAAACGGGTCTTGGCAGATAGACAGACGGACGGACAACAAAGTGATCCTATAAGGGTTCCGTTTTTCCTTTCGAGGCACGGAACCCTAAAAACCAAGCAGATAAAGGAAAATACTCTTAAAACGCTGCATTTAAGAATAAAACAAACTGGAATATCATTTCATACGGCACTGTCAGAATTTAGAGTTCTTATCCGTGAAAAGATACAGAAGCAAATAAATTTTACAGCCACCACCATTTTACCTACACAGACGAAATAAGTAAAAGATCACAAGTCCAAAACTGTAATCTCCAGGGAGATATTTAGAGCGCCATTGGACTAACGTCCTATTTGAAAACAGCAAAGGTGGCTTGAATTTAAAACAGACACATGTTCTGATTCCAGAATGTAGATAACCTTTGATATTAGTAACTCAATATCGTAAGGACGCCAACGTATACGTTTTCACAATATGAGCTGTTCTATCCAGTTTTAATTAGTGTGAAGAATATTTCGTTTGGAGTTATGATTGTTAATAATCTATGGAATCCAATTAATAAAGTGGAAAAATTACTGGCCGATATTTTATAACAGTTTTATGAAATCATTTACCGCACACAAAGCGGCATCCATTATGGTAACTCCAGGTAGGTACTTGTCCTTAATTACCTAATTCGCTAAGTGATTTGATAACAACAAAAAAATAGTAACCACTAAGAATTAAAGGAAAGATTCACTTCTTTCATGACCACTTGAAAAAAAAACTAAAGTAGCAAAACAAGAATTGAAATCCGACCAACCTGTGTAGGCAAAGTCTGCTGCCCAGCAAACCTCTGACTGAACGATATAATAGGAGCTCCATACGGCAAGGTCGGGAAGTCACCAGGGAAGACGACCCTGTCGCAGTTCATCAGGATCCTGAGCTGGAGAGCCCGGTCCACTTGCACCTTGCACCGGCAAGGGTACCGGAGGTCATCGTTCAACTCTGAACAGGGGACCCATTGTTGCTGACCCACGATGTAGGGGATCGTGAAGAGAAGTAGGAGGAGCCGCATTTTGACCTGGAAGAAAATGTTTTGAATTAGTGTAATGTGAAGAAAAGAATGTATTTTGAGGGTGGAGGAGTTTTGTTTTGAACGTGTATGTTTAAATGCTGCTTTGTAGTTTTAATGTAGGTAACTGAACAACCTCAAGACACCCCGAAGAAAGCCTCTCAACATTATTTTCCGTTAATAGCGCAGCGCAGGGGCTAAAAGAATTTGTTAAACTGAATTCTTATTATTGAAAAGGCTGTAGTAACGCGACGCATGGTATTATACAGGTACAGTCAATCGAACGTCAGTGATAAAACTTGAACTACGAAAATCGCTTTTATTGCTACTACATAAAGCGCTGTAAACGCCAAATTATTACCACTGTTCATGTGCTGTTCTTATATTTTACATATGGATAAAAACCGACAGTATTATTTATAATAACTTCTTCAGCCAAATTGGATGTGCAATACTATTTATCAAGTTTGTGAAATGTTCAAAAAATTTGACTGTTGACTGTACGACTTAAGCCTATTTAGAAATAGTGTCACATGATACCACCGAGATGTTAATAGGCTTACAAAGCAAACTCAAGGCCCAGTCAATCAAGTCTTGCACCTTGCTTAATATACCTAAATACTTAGAAATAAAATTACCTCAGTGGCGCCTTTATGGCATCGTTTCGCAGGAAAAAAATGTGTGTTAAATTTTGTCTTATAAAGGATAAAATATGTGAAGTAAAATATTTACAGGATTCATGTTTATTGCACATACTCACGTTCGTTTCATTTAATAACAGTCAGTCACATATTGCATTCCTTGTGCATTCAGTAGTAAACATCAAGCTATATAGCCAGTTAAGTTTTATATATTTATTCTGAGAAGTCAACGTTTTCTCAATACTGTCTTAGACTGTGAATGGTATTTGCGTTAGTTAGACTTACACACTTTCCCGTAATTTTACTTAGGTTGAATCTTTACAAATTATAAATATACCCATGTTGAATTTGTTATTTTTTTTACCTGTGTTGAATCTTTACAAATTATAATGTTATCTATGTTGAATCTTTATAAATTATAATTTTACCTGTGTTGAAACTTTACAAATTATAATTTTACCTATGTTGAATCTTTATAAATTATAATTTTACCTATGTTGAAACTTTACAAATTATAAATTAAAGTGTCTTTCTCCTTTCGTGTTACTGTGTGACTGCGCTGTTCTTCCAAACCATGCAACGAATTTTGATACAGTTTTCACCATCATTTAGGGAATTAACTCCCGTAGGTTTATGTGTTTATAACGTCAATATTAAATTTACATATTTGCATAATCAGCATATAATGTTCCCACTGCTGGGACACAGGCCTCCTCTTGTTGAGATGGTGTGGGCCCAGTGCGGGTTGGTAGATGTCACATGTCTTCAATTTTTTGTTCTAGGACATGCCGGTTTCCTCAAGTTGTTTTCCTACATCGTTTTGAGAGCGGTGGTGATGAAATAATTTACACAAAGTAAAGCGCTTGGCCGGGTTCGAACCTACGACCTACTACTCGTTAGTAAATAACATATTTAATAATAATTAAATCCCAATGTACAGCGTAGCAGGGGCGGGTCGCTAGAAGAACATAATATAGGTAATTTGTACGTTCATACCCGAGTCAAAACAATTAGCTTTGCCATAAAAATATTTCATCAAAGAATCCGCTCGTAAAAATGAATGTTTCAATGAATCAATGTTAACACTCTATATTTGAGCTCCGAATAAAGCCATCGCAGGTCATTACCATAAACAAAACGTCTATATCCCATAAACATACAAATCGGTTTGGAATTACAAAATCGGCCAAGTCAATATTCCATGGTTCTGACAATTTGATACCATTGGAAAGGAATTGATTGCGCGCGTAGCCTGACCAATTGCAAAAGAGCTTATATTTAAATGGAATACGTACTTTTTTATGTAGGTGAAAGAAAGAGATGTGTTTTTTCTCGACCTAGACAGTGACCCAGATGAACACAGGCATCTGCAAAATATTCTACCTCAGTATTGTGCTGTGACAACAACCCTCATATATGGCTATTTTCTGAAATGGCTTTATAGTAGGTTTGAATGAAGCCAAGAATAGATCCGCACAAAAGTTTAAAAAACTTTCTCATCTTTCAGGAATTACAACAAAATTTTAAAAAAACCTCTTTCGAAAAGTTGAAAATTCCAACTTAGATCTACTTAGCAGCTTTACTTGTGAAATGTACATAAAAAGTAAAATTCTCGTAAACAAGGTCGTCGACACAATTTACGGTCGGTCCTTTATTTATTTCGTTCACAGATATCGCATTAATTTTTAGACATCCCAAGAGGTAAGAACGGGACCCTTTTACTAAGCCCCCGCGTTCCTTCTGTCTGTCATAGGGCTGTTTCTTTTGAACCGTATTAGATAGTCTACTTAATACGGTTTACAAAGATACCTACTTGAAATTTTCACGAAGTGTGTGCTACTCTGGCCGCTACAACAACAAAAATAAAAATACAATGAAGTTAAAGTGTACGGTGGTACGGAACCCTTCGTGTGCGGGCCTGACTCGTACTTGGCAGCTGTATACAGGATTTATGTCTAACAAAGGAAATTCGAGGAAGGTCGTCTGGACATTTTCCGTTAAGACAATAAGACGGTGGAAGACTTCCGTGGTTTTGTAGTTGTCAATTAATTGTGTTTCCACGCTTGTACCGATTGCATTATAACATTGCTTAGATAACTTGAACTTAACGTGTCAATGCCACAGTGGCTTAAACAGTTACAAGGCCTCCTCGAAGTCAGCTGGGCTTGCTCTTGTTAATTTACGCAATAATTAAATTCGATACCCGTGGCTGTTATGTATTCCTATGCCAGCTCAGTTATCAAATTAATGAAAATAAAATAAAAACTCTTTTGTTACACTTTGGCCGACCCGCGAATCGGACCCAGGACCTCATGCTTATCAGGAGCGTTTGCAGCCCGGTTGATGGCAATAGGCTCACCCCCTATTACATGGGACTTAAACTTAACTGGCGAAATGCGGGTGTACTATACAGCTCTGCCTAACACTTCGGGGTATACAACCGGGATGTTATGTTGTATGAGGTGATCCGGCAGAAAACCAAGGTTGTCGACATAGCTCACAGAATAAGCAACCTGTACGCGTATGCTACCCGTGTTTTGTCGACGAAAGAATCAAGAAAATTACAGATACAATAGACAAAATGATAGATTTCTTTGGTTCAACTGTAATTTTGTCTATTCTTCGGTCGACAAAACTAGATTCTATGGTAGGCATGCTATACGTGCTGATGTTCAAGGGACCCCGGCCTCGGAAACGTTATTTAAAATAACGTTTTTATCACAGCGAACAGTTCTTTGAACCCTTTGAACAACGTTTTGTTCGGAACGAAAAAGAGATTTGAGAACGTTTCCAAAAACCGGTTATTCCGTAATCCGTATCTATATATAGTAAGTAATACCATCTGAATAAAATTCGTAAAACTCGTAGTTTCGGATCGAAGACCAAACAATAAAAAAATAAAAATAAACTTTTAAAAACGTTATATTAATCGAAACACATTTACACACAACACAATTTATGTTTCAACTAAAGCATCTGCCATCTAATATCTTCACCACCCGTGGTTGACTGGTAGAGTATAAGGCATTAAGTCTGCTTTGTACCTTTTTGTTTGCGAGAAGCTAATAAAAATAAAGTAGAACGATTTAAATTTCGTTTCTCAAAAACGTTTTTTATAACGTTCTATTCGAACGATACCGAAACAAATCGTTTCTTAGGTATTTAAGACGAAACCGTTTCGAGAACCGGCCTTATTAGCCGCAGAATTGATGACTGTTGGGGCAGACGTGTTCTTGAGGGGAGACCGCGAATCGGCAAACGTAAGGTAGGCCGCCCAGAGGCTCGGTGGAACGACGATCATCGCAGAGTGGCTGCCAGCAGCTAGATGGGAGTTGCCAAGAATCGAGCTAAATGGCGTGCAATAAGAGAAGCATATGTCCAGCAGTAGACTATACACATAGGCTGATGATGTTCTATTATGTTGATTGTAATCTGGTTTTAATCGTTGATCTAATGTACTAGTACTACTTACACTGTTATTTGTACAAACAATATACTTCGGCTCTAACTTAAAGTCCTACTCAAACTCAAAGCTATCATTTATTTCAAGCTGGCTAATGCCTGGCATGTATTGCAATTTTTTTTTATAAACCACCCCTCTATAAACAAAACAAAAAAAAAAAAAAATATTTTAAGTATAGTTTTTTTTTAATTTTAGCGAGACTAACGAAATTCAATTGGTTTTTATATATAAGAAGTGGAAGAAGAAGATAAACCAATTACAGGCACTCTTAAATTGTCTATAGAGGTCGGTCAGAAAGCTGAAGCTGTTGCCTGTTCCAGGTTCCTATGGAGAAGAATGGGCAAGAAACTCCACGGACACTCGTATCTAACCTTTTATGTGAAGGCAGTGTGGATTTGTTGTTTTTTTTTATCTCAATCTATTTTTAATTTTTAAAATTAGTTTTAATCATGGTCTGGCAGTTTGAGCAATTTATGCGGCCTACCCAAATGTCCTTTCTTTGGTAATGTTCGTCGAATCGTTGAGCTCCATATGTGTTGTGTTGAGCTGCATGATTACTGACAAATGCGTGCACTGACTGGACAGGTCCACTCATTCTGTGTGGTTCTTTCCTCAAAAGACCATTTCAGACATCAATCCACATGGTCTTCACATGACCTGACCAAGATTATGTCTGGACTTTAAAAGAGACTGTGACCTCTGAGTTTGTTTTGGCGTTTCTTCTCAGAGTAGTCAGATAGGAAACGCCGATCTCATCTACTTTTAAAATAGTATTGACGTGTAAAAGTGTTAGTAAAAACCTACTTACAGAAATAAAATCATTTATCATTTATTTATCATTTAACTACTAACTAAATACCAAAAGCTAAAACTACTACAGTGCACATGTAGACGTTATTTTGTTTCCTCATTTTATGAATGGGCTCAATCTACGTGGCTTATTCCTTTTCGAGCGACTTCCAATGTCGAAATATACGCTAGATTTGTTACAATAATGCGAATTGTACCGATATTGTATTATGGACTGCAACGAAGACAGTAACTTGGTTCGTTACCCTGCTTTCTGTCGCAATCATGATTTGGAAGCTTTTCTGTATTTATTCAGCTGGTTTACGCTTTATTTGTCAGTTCGTTCATTAGTAGCTTTAAAAGTCAATAAAGTTACTTTTTGAAATTGTTTGCATGCAATTCAGAGTTTATCAAAGTTTTATTTGTCGCCTGTCAGCCTTATAAACAAGTGATTGAAAGCGTCAAAGAATTCAAATATATTTTTAACGTACGATATTCTGAATTGCGGCAATATATTCTGAGATAAAAGCTATTTTTATTACATTGTCTGCGAAGTTTTCTGCAAATTGTCTAGACTGCATGCAATAATTGGATGGTTATCAAGAAAAAAGTTTTCGTACTAAAACTAGTCATAGGTATTATTCATAGTTTGAATTGACTTTGACGTGGATCAAAAATTACAACTTTGAAAGCCGTTGTTGATTATCATTGTCTGACTTTTCGTTATCTCGCTTTGTTAACCAATTTATTTTTCTTCGAACAATGAAAATATTATGTTTCAAACTCTGATAATAATTTTCATTGTCTGTTATTCGAACAAATTCTCTCATTCCATACATTGTCGAACTCCCAACAGACAATAAATTAATAACTTATAAAATTTTCCGATACTTCGCTCTACCGCTAACGAGTTGTCGCATGGCGCGTCCCCATTACACACTGTGTCAGACTCTGTGTCACACCGTAATAATTTGGTTTAGAGATACGAATGGAGCTCTCCACGTAATATGAGAAATTCGCTCCGTGTTCCATAGCTGGAAAACGATCATCGTGCAAACTCCGAATGGGTAAATTATTAACGAAGCTCGATTTATGTGAAAAGTTTGTTCGATCGCGTCCGAAACTAGCATAGTTTGTTTGGAACTTCTTCCTCACTGCCATCATCGGCTTCTCATCTCTCCGAACACAGTTTTTGATATATCCGAATATAAATTTTAACCTCTTTTCTTGGAAGTTCTTAAACTTTTGATCTTGCGGTAAATAAAAACAGGGATTTATTGAGAGCTCACCGACTTTTGAGAGGGAGATCCGACTTATCTGTTTGTTTGTGAAAGCAATTGCTCTGCAATGAAGTTGTTTTTGTGTAAACAAACGATTGAGTTGATTAATAAGCTTTTAAATCAGTTTTATTTATATTTTGTGTATTTAAGCTCAACATGGATTATAAGATCAATCTCAACATATACCTCGATGTTGGTAATTATTTATTTAGAATAAGCACACCAACAGCACAGTCACTTACAATTCTAATTAAATAACACTTAAAATTGGCATTTCAGTAACCATGCAAGTAACAGGTATGCATGACATTGACATTATGAATATTAGAGACAAAAGTTTTACTAAGGTGTGTCTAGAACACCTAAATCTAGAACACTACTTAAACAAACCGATTTGGGCTACATAGACGTGCAATATCCCCTTGCTAACGGAATATTATGATTATATTATGTAGCAAGCTTAGCCTGGGTCGGTTTGGTCATATGCTAGCCTTTTGGGTTGGGAGAAAAGTCTTTTCGCATTTTATTATGTATGAACTTGTAATAAAATCTCTTTTGCTATATTATTTGTATCTGGCTTGTTTTGGTATCATTAAAAGTTTAAATTTTAAAGAACATAATTCCAAATTCAAATTAGGAAAATGTGTGATTTTTTATTGTTTTGAAAGTTTTACTACAAAAAAGGTAAAAAATCAAAGCAAGCCGCGAAAAAAATTGCGATATTTATGGACCTAGTGCAGTGTCTGTACGAGTAGCACAAATTTGGTTTAAGCGTTTTCAATCCGGAAATTTTGATTTCAAAGATGCACGTCGCTCTGGTCGCCCTAGTACCGATAAATGGATGCCATTTTTGAAAAAGTGGAGCAAGATCGGCATATCAGTAATTACGACATAGCTGAAGAACTGGGAATTGACCACAAAACAGTTTTGGCGCATTTGAAAAAAAAACTGGGTACACAAAAAAGCTCGATATTTGGGTACCTCACGAGCTCACTGAAAGAAACCTAATGAACCGTGTACTCATTTGTGATTCTTTATTACGACGTAATGAAACCGAACCATTTTTGAAGAAGCTGATAACTGGTGACGAAAAATGGATCACGTACGACAAGAACGTGCGAAAAAGGTCGTGGTCAAAGGCCGGTCAGGCTTCACAGACTGTGGCGAAACCCGGGTTAACTCGCAACAAAGTGATGCTGTGTGTGTGTGTTGGGATTGGAAGGGCATTGTTCATTAGGAGCTGTTACCACCAGGCAGGACCATCGATTCTGAACTCTACTGCGAACAACTGATGAGATTAAAGCAAGAAGTTGAGAGAAAGCGGCCGGAATTAATCAACAGAAGGGGTGTGGTTTTTCGCTACGCTAGACCTCACACATATTTAGCCACTCAGCAAAAATTAAGAGAGTTTGGCTGGGAGACCGACCTTGCACCTTCAGATTTCCACCTGTTTCAATCTCTTCAGAATTCTTTAGGCAGTGTCAGGTTAACATCACGAGAGGACTGCCATAACCACTTGACGCGGTATTTTGATCAGAAGTCCCAAAATTTCTATAGCAATGGGATCATGTCCCTACCTACAAGATGGCAAAAAGTTATCGAACAAAATGGTACCTACATACTTTAGTTAAATGTAAATTAACTATGTTAAAAAATGTTTTGTTTTATTTTTTAAATGCGAAGAAACTATTTCCCCAACCTATTATGTAAAATAAAACACAAAAATATAACCTTGAGGTATTTTACTCAAAACTTCTATCACTGTTCCCGTTCCTTGGCTTCAGATTCAGAGCAAACTCCTCACATAATATCTTTACTAATACAATATAAATATAACCGCAGCATCTTATTCACGATACCGCGCGTTAGTTCCGAATAGCTATGAAACTATTCTTAAACAAAGACCATTACTCAGAGTAACGGACAGTACAACAATTCTTGCGCGCAACGTTGCGGGTCACAACGCAACGATGCTGTGCAACAAATAAACTATACTGGTTGCGGCAATGTCGCCTGCATAGAGGTTTTACCCCGAAATCTGGAACCTGTGTGTAACATGTGCTTGGCAATATTTGGTAATAAGTTTTGTTTTATGTAGTCGTTTTCTTGGAATTTAAACCTTTGCTACAAAAATATAATTAGTCCCGAAGTGACATTACATATATATAAAAAACGTTTAATACCGCATCGGCAGGATCAGTGAATTATTAATTTCAAACTGAAACTCAAGCATAAGCCCATTCCAAAACGAAGGTAGTAAGGAGAAGAACGGGCAATAAACTTTAAGGACACTCTTTTAATTCTGGATATTACCAAATCCTGGGTACATTATTCTTATTGCTTCTCTAAGTGAGAATAATGAAAAAAATAGAATAATTAGAAACCAGTCCAGATTTTATAGTAGAAAAATCAAGTTATATGACGGTTATTATTACTAACATGAACACGTGCTTTAGTAGTTATATTTAAAAGACCTATCGTGCCGTTATTTGGCACAGAATAAACTCACAAAACAGTTCGCAATAAATTAAAAAGTTGACAAAACTTTCATACCATTCGGGGTATTCCTATTTTCTCCGGAGAAACATTTTAATGTTGGCAACACTCGTTGTGTGCAACACCGCTTGCAACAAATACAGTAAGTCGACGTAGCTGAGCCAAATCTGCTGGGACAACGCCAAATGGTTACATTAGGCTAATATTTGATACACATTAGCATGTAGTACTTAAGTTCTGTCTGAAGCCTGAGACACTGCATTGTCTTGATGTAATTATAAGATAGGAACTGCATTATTGTATGGAGTTAGCGCATAAGTTATTATTTTCCTATTTTTTTTTTTGCAACATCAATGATTTAATCTTTGAACGAAATTTATTCAAACTCAAATCATTTATTTCGAATAACCCGATTACAGGCACTTTTGAATTGTCATTGACATTTGAGTGAGCGTGCAATACTCTCAGCCGCCAAGGCACATTCAGGTCAATGAAAGACGTACCCAGTAAATGGTAGCTATATAGTAGGTACTCACACATGTGCTTTGAAATTATATAATACTTAAAAATTGAATCTATACAGTGCAAAGATAGTTTTTACAATCTTCAGCAGCTCCAACAATATTTTCGAATGCTAATTAATTAGTTTATGCGCCCTGGTGGAGCAGAACCAGCTTTGAGCCAAGTATTTTTGTCAGCGATGTAATCCCTCAACTTAAATATGCTAGGCTGCATAGTGTGCGTTTGATACAACTTTTAAACTTCGTTTCATTCAGTTGGAGTATGTGGGGAGGTATTTTATTGTAACAGTTTAAACAGTACCCCATGAAGGATGAATCTACTTTAGCCAGCCTGAAACCTGGTTGAACTAATTGGTCCCTATTTCTAGTCGTATAGCTGAGTCTTTCCCCTCTTTTACTGAAAAGATTTAAATTTTTCCTTACGTACATGATGTTTTCATAAATATATTGACAAGGTACGGTCATATTGTTAATATCTTTTTACAGTTCCCTTAAAGAATCACGCATGCGGAGGCCATATTTTAATCTGATTGCTCTTTTTTTGCAGAATAAAAATAGACTCGACGTCTGCAGCGCGTCCCCAACTAAAATACCGTAAGACACGTACTATGAAAGTAACTGAAATACGAGTAGACTAGTCACGCGGTATCTACATTAGTAAATTGACGGATTTTTCTTACAGCATATGCTGCTGAACTTAGCCGTCCTGCAAGAGATGTTAAATGAAGACCCCATTCCAGGCTTGAGTCGAGCGTGATCCCCAAGAAAACCGTTTTATCAACGAATTCTAGTTTCTCTTTATTCAATACCATGTCACAATAACTACTTTTAACATTCGGCTAAGCAAACCTTATGCATTTAGTTTGTTTCCCATTTAATACTAAATTATTAGCAGTAAACCAATTATGTACTTGCAGTAGGGCGTTATTTACGTCGTCATGATTTAATGTACGTCTACTTTTCTTAATAATTTAGGAAGTATCGTTAGCAAATAACACCATTTGTGGTTGGCTATTTAATAAATGGGGTAGATCATTAATATATACTAAAAAGAGGAAAGGATCTAATATCGAGCCTTATGGAACACCCATTTTTACTTTTAAACCAAGTTATTTGAACCCATTTATTGAACTTTTTGCTGTCTATCATCTAAATAAGATTTTACTAAACTGAGCGCAAGTTTACCTAGTCCGTAATACTCAAGTTTTAGGAGCAAGTTTCGTGATTAACGCAGTCAAATGCCTTGGAGAGACAACAAAAACACTTCACAAAAAACTTCTATGGCATCATGGGCCTATTCCCACGCTGCACATATTTGCTTTAATAAAGTGACACCGGCGTCAGTCGTACAAAGACCTTTGGTGAAACCATATTGCTGTTCGTGTAAGATTTTGTTGATGTTAAAATTATGAAGCATTTGATTGAGCATTACCTTTTCAAACATTTTGCTGAATACCGCCGACGCGGAAACTTGTCTGTGGTATATCGGGATCTTAACTGGGATTTTCGGTATAGGATGTTAATGTTTCACTAAGTGTTAAGTTATAAAGGCACGTTAAATTGTTGTTATTATTAATGATAATAATATGTGTAAATTGTACCTACAACAAAATTTGTGTACGTAAATAAAAGAATCCATCAGGAATTTCTCAGTAGCAGCCCGTAATCTGGATTTGTGCCCGGTGGATAGCAATAGGCTCGCATTACATGGGACTAAACATAACTGGCTAAATATGGGTGCACTAAAGATACTCCTACCTAACCCTGCCTAACTCTTTGGGCATTACAGCTTAATGATATGTTATGTTGTGATGTGAAAATAAACCCCCATTAACTTGCAACTAAGCCTTAAGCCTAAATGCGTGCTATCACGATCTTTTATTAATGCACTAACAAGTTCTGTAACTTTATTTACTTAGAATTTAAGTTCATAATGTATTTTCCATAGCACGTGTGCACGCCACTAACTAAGCTATTTATGCACCTGACGCTAAATCTAAATTATTTATACCACACCAAACTTTAATTTGATATAAACTTTAATTAAAAACTTAGTTGCAGTTACCTGCAATCCTATAACAGAACACGACGTTAACTTTGTCAGTTTGTGTTTTAAATTCAGATTAATTATGCTAATGAAAATGTAGTTGATAGTGACTATCTGCGTTTGAAAAAACATTAATAACAAAATTCATAAATATTTCCACCGGTAAAATGTTATAGGGTTGTTCTTTTAGGGTTTACTCAATAGCGACCCGGAGTCTCGCACATACCAGGAACGCATGGCACGAAAGAGAGGAGGCCTATACTCAGTAGTGAATGAAACATGGCTGCCAATAATGATGATGAACCCAGAGTTTGATCCGACTTTTTTTGTTGGGAAATTCATCTCCCGCTCTGGGTGAGTGGAAGGGTGTGTCAGACTTTTAATGACTAAAACCCACCCGTGTTCCTTCAGTTGCCTGTGCCAGGGCCACGGTTAATCTTTCGAATTTCCCGCGACCCTGAGGCATCGGCCCTATCAGACCCCGTCATTTGGTGCTGACATCTTTTTGAGGCGCACGTGGAACACGACACGCCGTCGACCCGGGCCTTATCCTTACCGGACGGCGAGCTACCCATGGCTCGCTGTCCGGAAGCCCGCGCCTACGGTGGCCTGGAATGTGCTTGCGATTCCCGACACCCAGGGCGTCTCCTGCGGCGACTAGGGGCGTGAGGGCGCAAGGCTCTCTCCCTCACGCGCTCGGCCTTCTTCTTCGCGAGCATTACTGCTTCGCAGAAGGAGGTTACGGCTTTCCATTCCCTCTCGCTCCATACAATGGCCAGGACCAGGGCCGCACGCGAGAGATCGCCACCGCCAATCGCCTCTGCGAGGACACGGCGGTGCACCATCCAAGCTGGGCAGACCTCCACTGTATGCTCCACTGTGTCCTCCTGATCCACGCAGTGGTGACACCCGGGCGTTTCCTCCCGCCTTATGTGAAACAGGAAGCTCCCGAAACAACCATGTCCGGTGAGGACCTGTGTCAGGCGGACGGTGAGGACGCCGTGGCACCTCTCCAACCACTCTTCAAAGAGGGGACTTATCGACGCTATTGTGGCGTGCCCAGCACTTGGTTGCAACAATCGCATCCTCCATGTCGCCATGAGATCCCGCCGGAGCTCTGTCCGTTGTACCGTGATTTCTCGCGGCAGCGGAGTTACACCCCGGCGTTTTGCCTCCTCGTGCCATTCCCATACGAGTGCGAGGGCTTTTGCCTCCAGATCCCATGGTGGCAAGGAGGCTCGCCGCTTCGCAGGAGACCATGCGGTATCCCCGGACCAACAGGATGTCCATGACTCTTTGGGACACGTTCAACCGGCAGGCCGGTCGGCGCCTGAAAGAGCGCGCCCGCACCGGTGCCACGTCCTTTACGTGGACCGCACATGAAATCAGTTAGCAGAAATTTCTCAGATAGCAATTATTTCTGGACTATAGGAAGAAAACTCTTAATCTCTTAACCTTTGTACGTACTTTTCTGTTCTCTTTATTCTTCTTGTCTATTTATATGTGTACATAGATGGTTAAATAAATAAAGTAATGATAAAATTTTAAACTGCAAATGTAAGTCTGTCCGCACATTACAGAGATATTTAAAAAGTTATTTTAAAACCATAGCCTTCTTATAGGTTTTCCTGTAATCTATACCTAATTATAGAACTATTTTCAGTCTGCACAATGCATAATCAGTCAATTATGTTCCCACTGCTGGGACCCAGGCCTCCTCTCTGTAAGAGGGAGTACACCGTAATCCACCACGCGGACCCAGTGCGGTTTGGTAGATGTCACATGTCTTCGTTTTTTGGTTCTACAACATGCCGGTTTCCTCACGATGTTTTCCTTCACCGTTTTGAGAGCAGTGGTAATGAAATAATTTACACAAAGTAAAGCGCCTGTTTGCTACCTGTCTGTGTTCGAACCTACGAAGTACAACTCGTATATCCCGGCCGTTGCCACTGGGCCACCACTACTCTTCATCTATTTAATTTTCATTAATGTTCTTAAATAACTTTAAACGAATTTTAAAATAATACAAAAAATAGACCCTCGCAGTAAACAGTACTTGATAGTTGGGTAAGCTACAGTTTGCAAAGTACGAGTATGTAAGTAAAGATTTTATTTGTTTAAACATGGTGAACATGAAACATTGTATGCAAGATACAGACAAGTTCTAACATGTTCAGCCGCATATCGTGGCGTACAAATTGGTGGGAAGTGATGATGCATAAACCGGGATAATACCAAACCAATATTTTTCTTTTTTGCTCCCAAATGTTACCCCGTATTCAAGTCATTTGTTTACGTTAAAATAATGTCCCGTGTTTGGTTCAGAGAAATTAATAAATGTGCCAAATCTAAACTTCATCGGTTCACTAGATTCTGAGCAAATTGACTATGACAGACGGACAGACAGACAGACAGAAACGCTAGAGTGATCTTACAACGGTAACGTTTATTCATTTGGAAGTACGGTACCTTACAACAAAATATTAACGCACGAGTGCAGATGTTAATCTAATAAACCACAAGGAAATGCTCCTCGCAAACGATGTAATGTAACCAACGAATGAATACATTACTTTACTACATTATTACTTTAGTATTACTGTTTTACATACATAATGGTAGACGTATTTACATAATATTCGTAACGGCTATGTAACAATAATTGCTTGTTGTTCGAAAAATTGTTTCACGGTGAATGCGTCTGCATAAAAGTGCACTGTTACTAGGTAAATGAACTTAAAGTGTATTGAATTTAAAGTGTATTCAAAAAGATTTATTTGTCACGTTAAATATTATATAGAGCCACCGTTGTAAATATTAGAAATATTTTGATCAAAACGTGCAAATGTAATTTAGTCGAAATGTGTTTCATTTCAAACATAAAGTAATAATACATTGTTTAGACGCCAGTGAAGCTAATCATACTGATTAATAAATAGGTAGGTAAAATAAATGGAAAACGAATATGTATCGAGTTCTATAAAATTACAAAATAATAAACCAACTTGTATCAACCTTCAGTCACATCCAAATCTTATTTCGCCAACCAATGAAACACTTGCATTTTATACAACACTTCCACAGTAGGTATACTATTCGATTACAAAAACAAATCGAATGAATTGATTCACAACCACATTCCGAGATTCCGACCACACAATTCGCCAACGTTCCCGCTAAAACTGTTACAAAACCGCGAACCGAATTCGATTTTTAATTATATTTTAACACATGAATATAAATTTAAATTCAGACTGCTTTCGCGGAACTTTGTCTTTGTTTGTAAACCAAATAGTTCTAATGCTAACAATTTTGAATCTGGATTTCGTATTCGACAGGTTAATTTGTTGCAACACTAATGGCGAACAAATGTTGGATTTGCTGCTGCATTCTGAGCTGTTGAAGCATTTCGTATTCCAATTAAACATTAATTAACCTATTCATTAGTCACCTGCTGTGGTGCAATCATACTTACATAATAGGTAAATTTAATGGTTTGTGTGCAATCGTCTTTTGGAAAAAAATAAAATCTGTCTAGTAACAAACTACTAAGTTCCGATTTAAAAATATGGAAGGCCTTTTTATGAACACGATATGCATATTATGCCAGTCAGATACGAAGAGGGCCATCTTCATAACACATTTTGCAATTTTTTTTTTACAATGTGTCCTGAGCTCAGTCGCGCACCCAATAGTGAGCCTACGAGTAATTACTTTATCGTTTGCAACCAAATTCAGCCTCGAAGCTATGTGTGGGTTTTGCATTTTAATTTTATCGTCATGAAGATACTTAGGTAGGTACTTCTATCTATTATTAGTTGAGGATCACACAACTTGGTTGTCTATGCACGGATATCTTCAGGTAGGTAACCTGTCCTTATATTAAATGAAAAATGCGATATCTATGTATTATCTCTCTCTCTGTAACTATTAGACTACAAAGTCTTCAGTATTGAAAACGTTTATTTAAAAAAAACATTTGCTTTCTAAAATTGGAATAAAAAAAAAAAAAATCACAATCCACAGTCCACATAAGAAACACTTCCTGAACAATTATCCTCATATCTAGAACACGAACAGTATTTACAGACCGTTTGTAATAGCTTATGAAATGTGTCAATAACAACCATGATTTCTACACTTAACCTCTATTGATCATACAAACGTGCGTGCAGTACTGTCTTTATAATGGATTTAGTGGAAAACTACGAAATTGGCCTGAGAAAAAGTGTGGCCAATGGTACGATGAAAGAGTTTGTTTTTATTGGTGTGTATTTGGGTTATTGTTGATTTAAGCTAACCGCAAATAATAGCTGTGGGCTGCACCACAACGCAGTAATTGTTTCAGACAGCTTGTCGCCATTCCAGTGCAATGAGGCTCGCGCACATTTGGGCGGGACGCATAGCAAAAATCCTCCTCGATCTCTTTCGGACTTTTTATATAAATCGCACACTAGACACACAGGCAGGCCGCATCGCAACACAAAGCAGTAGCGGAAAAAATACGCCTGGCGAGCGAAAAATTCATACAAAATACAAAAAATGCACTTAAGTAATGCAGGATGATTTTTGCAATGCGTTGCTATTCAGCGGGGCCCTATTTTGTTTTATTTATGAAATATATCGTGATATCATATAAAAATTCTTTCACTTTTCTGCGGGAAAATAATTGAGGCGACTTTGAGAATTTGTCAAGCACTGCAAGCAAAAACCTGAATAGAGAGATACTATGTTTGTTCATTGTCATATTCAATGTAAATTGATTTAGCTAAAGTCAACTGTAATCAAATCGCAGACGCTACGTGATCAGTTTGACAAAGCTTTCGACTGAGAGTCAGTTTTCTTTTGTGAAAAATGCAGCAATCTAGAAAAAAAACAAAGTCGGTTACATTGTTTGTCTTAAAATAAGTACGTGAAATTTAAACAAGATAACATTATGCTCGCTACACTGTTAGTAAAATAACAAAAATAAAAAGATAGGCACCAAATTTTTTTATTTTATACAGCAATTATTATTTTTTTTTTTTTTTTTTTTTTTCTTAATACTAAAAAATAAATATTTCATTTTCATATTTATTTATTTTCGTTCCTCAAGGTAAAATATGTTAACAAAAGGCTAAGAGCTAAGAGCCATTGTAGACCCAGTCAGGGCACAGCAAAATTACAGATTGATACAAACTAGCTTATATTATTAGTAGTTATAAATCTAGGTCGTAGAGAGCTAAAAATATTAATAAATTAATGATACATTAAAACTGAATTATACGTTATTTAAAAAAAGTCAATAACTTTTTTTTTTACAAACACTAATTCAATATAGAGATCGTATTCAAAGATAACAAATTATTAATACAGAGATAAGGATTACGTGTATCACAATTTGAGACAATTTACAGAATCATTTAGTAACGTTTTATAATTTACTTATTGTGTATTTAGAAGTCTTTATTTCTTATGTACAAGTATGTAAAAAGGGAAGAGCTCATTAAGCACCAAAACAATTAGATAACTATATTAGGTCACAATATCGTAACCGACACCAATATCATAAAACTATGTCCAAGACTAACCGACGAACTCCATAAAAACAGCTATAACGCAAGTAAAAACTGTACTTAACTCAGAGCAGCATTTTTAAGTAGTAATACACGAACTATGCTGATAAACGCTCAGTACGATAAGAAGCTGTAAAGTCACGCGAACGCGGTGTATGGCATATAAAAGTTTATTATGATGCCACTCAAACGGGATGGCTTTTTTATGATATAAAGATCGTGGCCTGCGAACGACTAACTGCATGTAGTTCCTGGTAGATAGACTTGAATGTGTTTTCAAAAGTTCATAAATGCATTCATACACTTTTCTGTTGAATGTTTTGTGGATGGATTTTGTATTAAGTAGTGTTTTGGCATTCATAAACGCTGTCTGGAAAAGCAAGATTATTGTAAAAAAATGTCCGTGTGAGAATGTGTCTGGTCTCATTCGAATTAGCACACATGTTGTTCAGCGGTGTAAAATAATTGCCCAACACACTAACAGAAGGACTGGCTTTCGTTTTGACAGCTCAACAACATTCATTGCGTTATTTTACGTTAAATAAAAATGAAAAATTTGTCTTCGAATTTGGCAATGGATTGGCAATGGCCATCAAAATGATTAAAAACTGTTATTTATAGTGTGTTACGTAATTAGGGTGCAGGTCGGAGCTAATGGAAGAAACCTTAATTCTTAATTATTACGAAGAGGTTCCAATAACGCGTGTTTTTCTTATATGAGGCACTAGTATGTTAAGATGTTTACCTAGTTTTTGTTCTAATAACAGAGCTTAAAATAATTTATTAAGAATCAGAAAAAATATTATGTCAGTACTTCTAATATTACTTACCAACTCATTAAACTGCCTCGTTGGTCTAGTGGCCGCAAGAACTACTGCTGAGCATGAGGTCCTGGGTTCGATTTCCAGTTCGGGCAAAGTGTTATTGGGTTTTTCCATCTAGAATTTTTCATTATCAGCCCGGAGTCTGGATTTGTGCCCGGTTGATGGCAACAGGCTCGCCCCCTATTACATGGGACTTAATCATAACTAGCGAAATATGGATGTACTGTAGGTACACCTCTGCCTAACCCTTCCGGGATTACAGGCGTGATGTTATGTTATGTACACTATCGCAAGCAAAGCTGAAAGCAAATATTTTCAGACATATTTAATAAAATAAACTTTACAGTGGTTTTACTGAAACTACAAAATCTTTTCATATTACAATTAATCAGTATCTAAGACCTACTTCTGGTTTCTTCAAACAAGACATATTTACAACAAAACATAACATTACGCCCGAACTCATCAAGGGGTTGTGCAGAGGTTTTTAAAGTAAAGGCAAAAATTAACTTCCATACAAAATTTCAAGTTTGTAGACTCAGCGGTTTAGGTTTAGATTTCGTCAGTTGTTATTTGTCCCAAGGAAATTAAAGATAAAGCTAGCATATTGCTTGTGTTCGTTCACAAATCCAGACTCCAGGCTGAAGAAATTCCCAAACGCAAAAACACTGTGCTCGACCTGGAGAAAGAACTCAAGGGGTCTACTCTCTAAGCACGAAATCCGTTGTTTCTGCCGAAATTTCCTAGTTTCCTACTCCGTATCTTGTACGGATATAATATTTGTTTGGGAACCTTTATTTTTTAGCATTGTCTAATGACTTCTACCGTTCTGTCCGGAGCGGGAGAGACTTTTACTGACCAAAACCCAGGCGTGTTCCTTCAGTTGCCTGTGCCAGGAGCCAGGGTCGCGGGTTGTTAGTTAAAGATACCGTGATCTCTTTCGAACAACCCGCGACCCTGGCAGTTAGTATGGGAATCGGCCTGAGAATTAATGACACCACAATTTGACAGTTATCTCTACTCCCGACGTGTTATTGTACGTCCGAGGGTTCCCTCCAAAGTTAAAAAACCACCTTCAGACGGGTCCGTGTCTCCGTTGACGGACTTAGAGAGTAGGCCCGCTGGACCCAATCAGCAGTCGCGCGTGTGACTATTGGACCAACAAGGCAGACATTTTGAAACTCGAAACGAATTTAAAATTCCATCTAAGTTACTGTTTTATATAAAATAAATTTCTGTCTTTAGCTCGTTCTTTATTATTATAATAAAAAGCGGAAATTATAGAAATAAAGACAAAGTGTTGTTAACTTGTAATTTGTTACAAATTGCGTTCATTCAACTCCAACAGGCCTCGGGGACTAATCTTGTTAAAACTTTGAAACGGGCGTAATTTTTATAAGAATAATAAATAGCTTGCAGATATAACTGCGTTCTTTTACTTTATTATGAAATACTTTCATACTATTCATGATATAAATTCTTGAAGATCATTCTTTTATGATGTTTACAAAACTACTTTAGAACTTTATGGTACAGTATGTCAGCGTATCTATTGAATTTTGTTCTAGAAATTCCAATTGTAACGCCAACAATAGCAGTGAACCTAACTAGTTGGTTGACTAGTAACCGGTTTTAGCAAAACTAATCTAAGAATTTCTATAGAAATTTTAGAAATATTATAGGTCCTCTTATTGCTCTTAGTTTTTGCACAGATCTCACAATTAAAATTAATTCTATGAACACAATAACTCCACACGACAGTTGAGATGAAACATCTATATTTTAGAACAGAGAACTCTTGTAGGGGCTTGCCTACGTATTTTATGCAAATATGGAAAAGTCCACACATGCACAATTTCTTTGTTAACGACATATCGCGCCAATGCAGCCTATTGTGTACAGCTTCTATAAACAAACTCACCGAAGGCTGTATTCTGACAAATTCAGAGACCGCATCATCGTGGCAGTTGCAGATAACAGTTAACAATATCAATAGCTATGTCAAAGTGGACAGTACAATAAGCAAGGACGAGTTTATATGTAGTCGAGTTAATGATTACGATACGATGTGTAGTTTTGACTGCACGATCTTAGGGCCTAGACAAAGTAACATTCGATTAGCGATGAAGCTAGTAGAAAATCCAAAAAAAATATGGGTTTGAGATAAGCAATCGAAATGTGACGTGGTCGTAGGCCGTAGCGTAGTATCATAGTGAAGTGATAGATTATACCACTTATCGAAAACCTCTCAGGGTTTATCTGTTGCTGGCGAGCCTTTGATTTATATTTTTCACATTTTACAAGCTTTAAACATTATGAGAAGTATTGTGTAAGGAAACGTTTTGATTTGTACTTCTAACTTTTCGAACTAGTTTGTTTTTTTATATATATTTAAGGTTGTAGAAATAGAACAGCTCCGAAGCGAATGCCATTTCATTTGTCTCGGCCCTCAGATCCCTATTAGTTTTTAGGGACTTTGAATGACAATGCCCTTTTTTTGCATTTAAGAAACACTGAGATAGGAAACCCGCATATTTGAAAACAGATACCTTATTTTCAGAAGGTACTTACTCTCATATTAAGAGCCAGAAAATGCCTCATATTTTTTTGTTTACTTTTAGTTAATCTGACTCGTTGCAGTGGTCGGTCAAAGGTTAAACACTTTTTTTTTTTATTTGACCTGTGATGGCCCACGGCAGGGCCTCTCTACTCTCTTACTTCCACTTCTCTGTGTTTAAAGCTGTTTGGGACCAGTTCTTGTTGAAGTTAATTGGTTACTGCCTCGTTGGTTTAGTGTCGCAAGCACTACTGCGGCGTATGAGGTCCCGGGTTCGATTCGGTCGGGCAAAGTGTTATTGGGCTGTATCCATCAGGAATTTCTCAGTACCAGCTTGGAGTTTAGGTTTGTGCCAGGTTGATGGCAATAGGCTCGCCTACTATTACAAGGGGCTTAAACATAACTGGCGAAATTTCTCAGTAGCCGGCTGGAGTTTGGATTTGTGCCCGTTTGATGGGAAAAGGCTCGCCTACTAGTACAAGGGGCAAACTGAACTGGCGAACAGTAATATTAACAGTAAAAAGTTTATTTCGGAACAATAACACAGACAGTACAAAAAGTACTCGTAAAAACGATGACAGCTGCAAAAGTATAAACTGTAGCGCAGCTAACAACGCCCCTCTCCAGATACGGAATGGACTGATGTTGATGATCCATGTTTAAAAAAAATCTAATTATGAATAAAATAAAAATTAGAATAAAAAAACAAAGATAAAAATGAAAAAAAAAGTGGTTGTACTTGTATTACAGGCGTGATGTTCTTTGTTATATGTGTTATGATTTAGTTAATGCTGTAACACATTTTCTATCACCACGAGTCATAAACAAAGCTCGTCTGTGTTTTAATATTTGTAATAAAGTCAACACAATGTCACAGCCTACGTACCGATACCCAATCCCATACAAGGAAAATAATGAGACCTACCCAAGTCTGGTTATTGAGCAGCATCAGCGACTCACTAATTGCCAGAGACTGTAGTTTTACAACGCCATCTAGGAGTCGACCTAGTTTTAAAACGTTTCGTGCAATCCTTAATATATAAAGTTCTAAAGTCCTGGTCCCCAAGATTCAGGCGGTGCCTAGTTTGGGGTCCGTCGCAAAAATAAAAAGGAAGATCGCTAACAGTTACAGACCGACATTAAGTTCAGTTAATTATAAGGTATTGTAACATTGATTCAATAAATATTATAATGAAAAAAAAAAATCCGGGTTCAGAAAAACATTTTAACCGATTTCTTTAAAGTATTAATTACATTTAAAAAAAAAGATGATGAAAAAAAGATGAAGAAGTTGGCTAATTCACAAGCTATGGGTTCGAATTGAAGTTAAAGGCTTGACTTATGTTTTTTGTTGAAAATACTTGCATTATGAGTGTAAATAGATAAGTCAGCATTAAACAAGAAAGTTTTTTTTTTGTAATCTGCTCCAGCCATAATTCTGCCGTTTATCGCTTTTTAATTACTTATTGTCAATTTCAAATTGATTACCTATGCTGCCATCTATGTATTATTTCCATGACTTATTATATTTTGTTCGAGTTCAGACCCCATGACAACGTATTATTCCGTAACGTTATCGTATCGTATGGTATAAATTCACACATCGTTCTCGTCATGAGGGAGTGTCGATATCGAGTTATGGCTCCGATGTACTGTTTCATGTGCGTGACGTAAGTACTGATAGTTAGCTCGTATTGAATCAGCCTGTATATACCACAGCCTACACTGAGATCAGAGCCATATTTCGATAACGCATTCCCTGAAGCATTTGAGTAATTTATGTGAAATTAAGGTGTCTTTTTATGTGTAAACGTAGTATAATTGCATAAATACTCAGGATTATTGTTTTCCTGTAAAAATATAAAGTAAAATACAGTGTTTGGTTACACACCGGTAACCTAAAACCAGCAGCTGACATTCCAACTGTGGATTTAAACAGGGAAGTATTTGTTTCCCATTACTTTTTAATAGCACACAATCGTCACTATAACTCTGTTACACATCCTCGTTAGGTATTCTATTAAGCACCCTGCATTGGGTCTAAATTGCATTGTTTACATTGTAGAAAATCGAAAATAAGCGAAGATTTTGCTAATCTCAATCTGATCTTTGTTATTAATACAACAATAAAACGCTTATGATCGTTATTTTTGCATTTTCCTTATACTGTAATAACGAATAACTAATAACTTTAAAATCTAGGCAACCTACCCACCTATGGAAAAGTAAAATCCTAAGGCAATAAAAGCATCAAAGTTATACATTCAATTTAATAATATAACTTTGTTAATAGCTGTTCAAGCCAATTCAATAGCCAACCTCATTTCTCCACTGAACTACGCTAACTTCTCCCATTTTCCCTTTTAATTTCCAGCTTTATTTCTCTATCCTACTTGTTCTTACCGTTTCTTTATTCTAATTTCAGTAACAAATCCTGAAACCATGCCTGTGATGACCCGTAAGGCTACTGCTCAGGATATGGAGCTTAAATTGAGAACGGCCCTCCAAAAACTTGAAGCATCAAAACTCCAATGTCAACAATTGTTACAGGAGAATGATGAAAGTGAGGAGGAAATCAAGAAGATAGTGGACAAAAACTCAAGCCTTAAACGGGAGCTAGTTGACCTACATCAGCAATATTTGAATATTGTTGAAGAACGCGATCAACTGAAGGTGGTCACGGATGGTTTCATTGACTGTAGTAATTTGTATGAGGAGGCTTTAGGTAAAATTAGGGACCTGGAAGATTAATTAATTCATGCTAATAGTCGTATTATCCAGTTAGAGAAAGAAAAAGAATGTACCCAGGTTAAAGAAACTAATCACTTATATAATGAATTGGTAAACACAAATTGTAACCCTCACTCCATAACAACTATTGATCTAACTGAAGATTCCTTGCTGAAACAGAATTATAATTGTAATTATAGTCATAATGTTAGTCATAACAAAATAAAAAAATATGCAAAACTGAATCGAATAATTAAAAAATGCAAACAATTTAGGAAACAGCAAAAACACTTTTCTAAAAATATTCCACTGAGAAAAGAACGTGTTGATCTTATCAATAGGCTAAACAATTATCAGATCAAATTAGAAGACAGCAAAAAAATCTATGAAATTGATACACAGCGCTTACAGTCTGACATACAGGTACTTGAGGGCAGACTTAGTTCCCTTTACATTAAATATGTGGGTTCTCAGAACCAAATTTAAGAACATATCCTAGCAGCTAATGAGTTAGTTATGTGTCAGTGTACTTGTCAGAAGGTTTCAAACCCTGATGCTGTCCAGTCTAAGTTAACGGATGACCCATCCCAGACTGAGAGTTTGTCTCAAGACTGTATTATTAACCAAGATATATCTGATATAGTGCAAGATCTATCTCAAGTGGTACAGCTTGATATCAGTAGCTGTCCATCTTTAAGTAGTCATCATTGTTATCATTCAGTTATGTTCTCAGATAGTATAGGAAGAGGTTTAGGTAAATTAATTAATAACAACCTGAGTTATTCTACTCAAAACTATTGTACGCCAGGGTCAACCTACAAACGAATAATGGCATCAGTAACAGGAAATTAATGTAATCCTGAAACCAACATTACTGTATTTGTAGGTAATAGTTCTAATGTCAAAAGAGATGAAATCACTGACTGTGTAACAAAGTTGTTACAGATAAATTGTAGTAAAATAATATTGTGTGCTTTCCCATATTTTGAAAGACTGACGAATAGACAAAACAATTATATTCATATGCTTAATAAGCATATGCACTTTTTAGCTAGTCATCACAGTGACAAGCTTGTGTTTTTTGACACCAACAGTTTTGTTGAAACTTTAAAATCGACTAGGGATACTGTGTATCTGCCTGTTAATTTTAGAGACATAATAGCAAGGCTATTAGCTTTTTATATAAACTCAGACATAAGTAGTATGTCGAAGTCTTGTGTTATTAATACCACAATAGTTAGTAATAATACTAAAAATCACGTGGCGAGCCTGAATAAATGTAGCTCAAATGTAGCTATAAGTAATTCTACAAACTGTACGAAGGAGGTTCCATGTCCCTCACTCACTATGAGCTCACCGTCTGGTGGTGACATTCAAGGCTTGGGCTTAACTCCGGATAATCATTTAAACTAGTTTGTAAGACAACAGAAGGTACCAGGAAGAATATTCTTATAACTAACAACAACAAGGTATCTTCTTGCTCAAAAATATGTCATTATAAAAAGGAAGGTCAGCAGAATGCCTTGAAGTTATTTCATCAAAATATTCAAGGTATTTCTTCCAAATTATTAGAAATTGAAATGTTTTTAGAGAAAACAAAGTTTGACATTGTTTGTTTTACTGAACATTGGTTAAGGGATTACCAAATGCTAATTAATTATGAGAACTATAGTGTGGGCAGTTGTTTTACCCGTAAATCTATGCTGCGTGGAGGGTCTCTAATCTTGATTAAAAATTGTTTAAAATCCAAGCAACGCAATGACATAGTTGGTTTATCAGTTGAACATTGCATCGAACTGTCCTGTGTTGAGCTAGATAAGCATGTTGTAGTGTGCGTGTACAGACCCCCTAATTATCAGACCTTTTCTTTATTTGAGTCAATAATGGAAGATGTCCTTGCGAAACTTGCATCCAGTAACAAAGCCGCAATTATTTGTGGTGATTTTAATATTAATATTCTGGAAAATAATTCAAATAGCAGTAGATTACTAAGCCTTTTTAAATCGTTCAATTTATTTAATGTTTTTACCGAACCGACTAGAGTAACTCCAACTTCTGCTACTTGTATTGATAATGTCTTCTGCGATTTTGATTATTTAGAAAAAGCCATCGTAAATTTTCTGCCGTCAGATCATAGTGGACAAACGGTAACTTTTAGGTTTAAAACACCTTTACAAAAATTGCAAATTCAATTTAGACCAATAACTACTGGCAAATTAAATAGTTTCAATAGTGCCCTAAATAATAAGTTAAATGTTCTGGGCCATAATATGGACGATGCAAATAAATTTTATGAGGATTTCTTTTCATTAGTCCACACTGAATTCAATAAAACTTTTGAAAAGAAAACAAAAAATATTTGCACTAAATTTATATTTAGTGACTGGGCAACCAGAGGTATTAGGATTAGTAGAGAAAGACTGTTCGAGTTGTATGGCCTTAAGCCTTACATTAACACTGAAACTTTCAATAAGTATGTTGCTACATATTCCAAAATTTTTAGAAATACCTGCAAAATAGCTAAAGCCCTGTACATTAGCAACAAGATCAAAACAGCGGAAGATAAAATAAAAACTGTTTGGAAAGTTATAAATAACGAAACTAGTAGGAAAAAAATACGAAACATTGAATATACATTGGAGACTTCACGTGGTGCCATAAGTTCTAACTTAGAAGTAGCTCAAGAATTTGTAAATTATTTTACTAATATACCATCTAAAGCTACGGAGGCTTTAAATTCCTCACCCAAAGTCTCAATTGATTTATTAAGAGCGAACGTTCCAGGCTGCCCGGTTGAATTTCAATTTAAACATATAAACCCTATGATAGTTATAAAAGCTTTTCGGCAAATAAAAATCAAGTTGACCGAAGATCTTTGGGGAATGTCTATCAAAGTTTGTACATCCATAATCGAGACCATAGCACCATACTTAGCTTTAATATTTAATTTGTGTGTAGATCAAGGAGTCTTCCCGGATTTAATGAAATACAGTAAGGTTATACCACTTTTTAAATCTGGGGATAGCAAAGACACCAACAATTATAGACCAGTATCCGTGTTGCCGGTATTCAGCAAGGTGTTCGAAAAGGTAATGCTCAATCAAATGCTTAATCATTTTAACATAAACAAAATCTTACACGAACAGCAATATGGTTTCACCAAAGGTCGTTGCACGACTGATGCTGGTGTCACTTTACTAAAACACATATTTACAGCGTGGGAGGAGGCCCAAGACGCCATAGGAATTTTCTGTGACCTCTCCAAGGCATTTGATTGCGTTAATCACGAAACCTTGCTCCTAAAACTGGAGCATTACGGACTAGGTAAACCTGCGCTAAGTTTAGTTAGATCTTATTTACAAGATAGACGGCAAAAAGTTCAAATTAATGGTGTCAATTCACTTGGATTAAAAGTAAAATTGGGTGTTCCACAAGGCTCGATATTAGGTCCTTTCCTCTTTTTAGTATATATTAATGATCTACCCCATTTATTAAAAAAACAACCACAAATGGTGTTATTTGCTGATGATACTTCTTTAATTTTTAAGATAAGTAGACGTTCATTAAATCTTGACGACGTAAATAACGCACTGCTGCAGGTACAAAATTGGTTTACTGCTAATAATTTAGTATTAAATGGGAAAAAAACAAAATGCATAAGGTTTGCTTTGCCGAATGTTAAAAGTACTGATTGTGACATAGTATTGAATCAAGAGAAACTAGAATTCGTTGATAAAACGGTTTTCTTGGCGATCACGCTCGACTCGAGGCTGCAATGGGGTCCCCATTTAACATCTCTTGCAGGACGGCTAAGTTCAGCAGCATATGCTGTAAGAAAAATCCGTCAGTTTACTAATGTAGATACCGCGAGGCTGGTCTATTTCAGTTACTTTCATAGTATCATGTCTTACGGTATCTTATTATGGGGACGCGCTGCAGACATCGAGTCTATTTTTATTCTGCAAAAAAGAGCCATTAGAGCAATATATGGCCTCCGCAGGCGCGATTCTTTAAGGGAACTGTTTAAAGATATTAACATCATGACCGTACCTTGTCAATATATATATGAAAACATCATGTACGTAAGGAAAAACTTAAATCTGTTCAGTAAAAGAGGTGAGAGACACAACTATGGGACTAGAAATAGGGACCAATTGGTTCAACCGGGTTTCAGGCTGGCTAAAGTAGATTCATCCTTCATGGGGTACTGTTTAAAATGTTATAATAAAATACCACCCCACATACTCCAACTGAACGAAACGAAGTTCAAAACCTGTATCAAACGCACACTATGCAGCCAAGCATATTATAAGTTGGAGGATTACATCTCTGACAAAAATGCTTGGCTCAACGCTGGTTCTGCTCCACAAGGGCGCCTAAACAATTGATTAGCATTCGGAAATATTGTTGGAGCTGCTGAAGATTGTAAAAACTGTCTTTGCACTGTATAAATTCAATCTTTTAGTATTGTATAATTGCAAAGCACACGTGTGAGCACTATGTGGTACCTACCATAAAGCTACCCTATACTGGGCACGTCTGTCATTGACTTGAATGTGCCCTGGCGGCTGAGAGTATGTCACGCTCACTCTAATGTCTCGCTGGTGGTGGCGTGTGTGTTGGATCATTAAGTTCCCTTCAAAATGGTTGAGCTGAATGGTGCTGATCCGTACGTCATGTTCGTGAACGGGCGCCGTCAGTGGGGACTGGTCATCTCTTGGCTGCCACGCCTTTTTGTTTTTTTTTTAATTTTTCTTTTCCGATTTTTATGTTTTTTATTACGGGTCTTTCTACATCGTTCTCACATGTTTAATTTCAACAAGACTGATGTAACAAATTTTCTGTAACCATATTATTTAAAAGAGTGTCCATGGAGTTTCTTGCCCGTTCTTCTCCATAGGTACCTACTTCGCTTTGGAATGGGCAACTAGCTTCATATTTCTGACTGACCGACCCCTTGACAATTCAAAAGTGCCTGTAATGGGTTTATTTGAAATAAATGCTTTGAGTTTGAGTTTGAGTTTTATGAATTTCTGAAACAACGTTAGTCTATTTGTAGTTCAGTAAAATATTAAAATGCTAAGTGGAATTTCTCATTATCAGTGCAGTGCAGTGATTAGTGCCCGGTAGATGGCAAAAGGCTCGCCCCCGATTACATGGGACTTAAACATAACTAGCGAAATTTCTCAGTAGCCGGCTGGAGTTTGGATTTGTGCCCGTTTGATCAGTACCCCGTGATGTTATTTATATTTAAATAGTATTTTTTATAGATTTTTTTGTAATGTTTGGTTTGAACTTAGGACATCTCGAAAGAGATACCCTGCCCTCCTCGCTCCGCCCAGAGCGGGAGAAGTCATTTGTTGATTTCCCACGCCAAAAAAAAAAACATGTAGGTATTAGTCATCAATTACCAGCCGCGAGATCAGTGGTGGCCCAGTGGTAACGGCCGTGATCGAGTTGTAGGTCGTAGGTCGTAGGTTCGAACCCAGACCGGCGCTTTACTTTGTGTAAATTGTTTCATCACCACTGCTCTCAAAAATGTGAAGGAAAACATCAGGAATTCAGAATTGTTACAGTTGAAATGGCCTTTTGTTTAAATAGGTTTTCTTTTTTCTTTTATTAGATTATTTTATATTTTGCGAATGTGAGAAGGTTGTGGGCCTTGTTGACTGTAGGTTTCTAGACCATTTGCTATGTGTTAAGCACCTGGTAATTGTTGACAGGCCCACACTGTCCTCTCATACCTATTAACATTGTAATTTGAAAATATTGTAAAAAACATTTTTTTTTAAACCGTGGAGTTTCTTGCCGGATCCTTTACATAGGAAACGACCAAGTGGAACCGTGCACCTAGCTTCTGACGTTACAAAAGTGCCCATGTATGTTTATGTGAAATAAAATATTCTGATTTGATCGGGAGGAAACCGGCATATCCTAGACCCAAAAATTCGAAGACATGTGACGTCTACCAACCCGCACTGGGCCGGCGTGGTGGATTACGGCCTACTCCCTCTCACTGTGCGCAGGCATGTGTCTCAGCAGTGGGAACATACCAGCCGCATCACGAATGATGCCCAGCTAATGAAGCCCATAGGACAGCAAAATATACCTATAGGTACCTACAACCAGAGTACATCAAAGTGTATGGCGGCTGTGAAGTGCGCTACTCGCTGCGCAGTACCGCACCCCTCACCCCCGCTGATACATGAATTTGTTACTGCGCAGCGACTCGCCTTATGTTCATCGCCGCTATTAAGAGGCTGACAACAGCTAAAGCGCGGTCACTGTCAGACTGCATAAAAAAGAAAGAGAAGCGCGATGACACAACGCTGGTAATTATTTGAAAAATTGAAGCAATTATCCATTAAGAAAAAATCTATTAATTGAACTAAAAAAGTTATACACTCATACGTAAATATGTTGTTTGTAGAATAATGAGAATGGTTAAGATTTTTTTTAGAGGTATCTTCGTGTTTGTTTTTTTCTATCGTATCAAATTAGTTGTATTATTTTTTCACCACGCTATCTAACTAGCATACATCCTGAAGAATATCAAATATTTATCTGATGTTGTTTACTGCACTGGATTACATACTTTTAGGCATTATAAAACATGCGTTCAGGTCCTGTAGTTACAGGTACAGCTGTTGTGTGTACCTGCATTAACATGTTCACAACTTCCATATTTAATTATACTCACGTGAGGAATTATTTACCTGAATCATAAATTATTTGAACCAACAATTTGCATCGTGTTCCAGCGATAAAATAAAGTGACATACTACAACTCATAACTGAAATAATTGTGAAATAATTTTGATGTATAGAGCTTCGATTTATCATCTTTTTCGTAATTACATATCCTCCCTATATTCATAAAGCGGAACAAATTAAATTAAAGATATCTTCGAAATGGAAAAAGTCATTGGGGAAATGTGTTTCCGGATGATAATTATTATTTAAGTCTGTAAATGAATACGAAAGTAGTCCATTAATTGTATCATTGTTAAATATTGATACGAGTGCTAAAGGTAAACAAAACACAACAGGCTGTGAAACATATAGAATTCATTTTATAAATGCCGAAATCTAAACATTGGTCTGTTTTTTATATACTGGTCTTGAGTAGGTACCCCTGTAGTGTGTGTGTGTGTGTGTGTGTTTTATTTTTGCAGAATAAACTAGTTTTCATTCAAAAATAATCTTCTTTTCATTATACAATGTCTGACCAATTCCATGCAATACGACACAAAAAACAAAAGCCGCCAAGTAAGAAGACCAAATTCAAATTAAGAACGTATATTTTAAATGAGCGCAGTAGAGGCAGTTCGATCAAACGCGGATCGGCATCCATCACGCGGCGCGCGCGACCGTATCGATCACGCTGACATTCTCGTAAATAGCACTGACAGCAAACATGTGGATATTCTACCTACTAGACGCTGCAGTACACTTGAATAAAAAAAAAACTAGTCAAGCTAGTAGCATGTAATGCGGAGTAATGACTAAAATGTGGTGAGGATAGTTTTGAGTATGAATGTGCACAAGAGTAGGGAAAGACCATAGAAACGATGAATGGGGAAAACCTAGATATTGACTACTAAAGAAGTATGGAAGAAAATTGGATGTGGTGCCAACCCCAAGTAAATTGATGTAAGGGCAAGAGGAAAATAACCTTAAAAAAACTAAACTGTAAAATATTAACTCTTCAAACTATTGCGGAAATTCTAGACTTTTCTAAGGACTAAAAGCAAATTTCACCAATTAAACTGACCGCGATCAGTTTCAATGTTTGAGATGCCAGTATCGAAATTGTTATTGAATATTGGCACTGACAACTTGTGAACTGGGTTTAAAACCGCTGATCGCGTTCTTTTGTGAAATCGGCACTTAGTGCGGATTTCAACTGCACGCGATCAGCGTTTTAGTTGTGTTGAATGTTCACTTCAGCAGAAAGACGTCCACTGCTGCACAAAGGTCTAAATGTGTCTTGCCCATAGCCACTTAAAGAAGAATGCCCATTTTTCACCTTACTATGTATAGAAATGAAATAAATCTCAAAATACAGCTAATTGAATCGTATAGGTATTAATTACGCTAATCACAATGTTAAAAGAAACGCAGAGAAAAAAGATTTTTTAATATTTCTCAATGCTTATTCTACGTCAAAAGTAAACATATTAGCATGTTTTGAACGCATCTCAACTTCCCTCTTTTACGACGTTCCATTTTACATACTGCTACTTGACTTTATTCAACTCTGTTTCTGAGTTTCATGCATTATTTTACGTTTTATATAATCAGTTACCATGTTTATTAGTCTTTGCATAATACAGATTAATTAAAAATAACATCACAATTAAATTAAATAATCATGCAATATGTAATTGAGTTCGAACGATTGAAACGTATTTTTTGACGTTTGACAGTTAATGCTTGACACTAAATTTATAGTGACAATCATCTAGAGTTTAAGCAGTGTCATAAGGGCAGTTGGTTTCAACAAATCACAAAGTAAAAAAGTCGCTTAAGACCATAGATTTGTATTATTAGGTAAGTATTCGTACGTTAGACTAAACATCGAGCGTTATTTAATTCGTTCTAGCACTTTTATTTCTTTATATTTGGTAAAGGCAAATCCTAACCTCAAAAGTAACATTCATATTTTTTGGACTTCTTAGCGTATAAATCGTAAAAATGGCTATATGACATTATTTTATAAACATACAGGTAGTGTTTCTACTGTACGTTATAACTATACATAAACTTTAATTATCAGGTTTTTAAATGTATGGGAAGTGGGCATTGTTCTTTGGCAATTCTTCAGTTCCGAGGACCATGAAAACACCTCAGGCCTCGGGACTTGTGCAGGGCCTTCGAGTCCCAACTGCCGGATCGTCTCGACGATTGTCGCAACCCCGCGTGTCGCTTGTTCAGCCGCCGCCTGGTGCGACCTCCCCTGTGTCAGGATCAGCGTGTCGTGAGCGTAGCAAACCACGCCGACGCCACTAGGGAGGTCGGCGCGCAGCACCCAGTCGTAACCGATATCCCACAAAAGCGGCCCCAGGACCGATCCCTGTGGGACATCTCTTGCCGGTTCCACCCTCCCTAGTGAAGCTATGGACAGGCTGGATCGGATTTTTTTTTTTTTAAGGTTAATTATAAGTCCAGGTTTCCTCACGATGTTTTCCTTCACCGATGTCAATGATGACCAAGATAAACTTATAAAATATAACTGCGCCCCAGGGGTTTCACCCGCATAAGTCTCGATCCTGCAGGAATATCGGGATAAAAAATAACCTATTTTGGTCTACTTACGTGCCAAATATAATCCAAATCCGTCTAGTAATTTTACCATCAAATAATAAAAATAAAAATAAAACTGTTTAAAATTAGTTTAGACATAAGAATTCAAAAAGTCACATAAGTACCGGATTCGACTAAACAACGTCTCACTATCTACTTACAAATTTCTAGAAAACTGTACGCGCTCCACATTTAGGTTATACCGTTTAAAAGCTAGAGTATAACCCATAGATCAGCACAATAGTGGCAGTTTAATAAAGGTCGGTCGGCATCCATCAGGTCGGTTCGGCAGCCCCGACCGAATCGATCACACTGACGTTTGAGCAAATGAACTTCCATACAAACAGTACAACGAAATTGGATTTTTCTATTTTATATTATGAAAGATTTTTGCAACATGTGACAGTTTATTTTTGGGATAGATAGGGGTGAAACTAAAAAAAAAACGAAAAAAAGCTATTTGCCCTAAACTGCTCTATTTTAAAAACAATCCGTAACGTCAAAACTGGTCGTAAACATTTAGTAGGGCACCCCGACCTGAACGATTTAAAGAGTATTTTTAACTTTCATAAACCTCTAAAACTCTAGTCAATTATAATTTGCGCAAAAAAAAGTATCAGAAAACAAACATTCGGTCAAGCGCTGAGATGAAGACAGATACGTGAATTATAATAATTGTTTCGATAAATAAACATAAAGATGGCACGAAATCGGCATTTGAAACATGTCCCTTGAAGAGATTCCATCATGAAACCATGTAAAAGTTACATCAAAATATATGGCTAATGGTTAAAAACCATGCAGCAGGCTGAGAACCATGAGCAGGTTGAGAACACATTTTTTAATTTCGTTATTATTTCTAACTGTTTTAATCTAATCTAAAAACCTCACGCTGAAAACTTATTTGCAGTGAACTTGAAATGATCTTGCGTTCCCTATGATAATTCCCGGGGTTGACATTATTCACAGCTCATTTCACCTAATTTTTCACTGTGAGACTTGTACAAATTGATCGACAGGTGCTGTCTGCTTGTTTGCCAAGTCTTAACAAAAAAGTAAAATGTTTACTGTTTGTTCGTTGTTTGTTTTTCATAACAAAAACCGCTTTCCACCCACGTTTTATTAAACGTTACGTTACGTTTTGTGTTCGCAAAAGCAAGCACGACATGATAATTACTTATAGCAAATTTTGAGTCGGTTTTTTTACGTCGAGATTACACTGTAATCGAAGTCCTCGCAAAGAGATAGTACCCTATACAAGAAAATATTTTCAGTGGCCAAACAAATTAACTTAATTTAATTTGTTTACTTCTAGATAAAAGATAAAACACGTCTACTGTTTTTACCTTATTTCCAATTTTTACTGAGTTCTTTCTACACAATATGAATAAAAATAAAATTGTGTATAAAGGATAAACAACTTTTCCTTTGCATTTTTACGAAAAATCAGACTACGTCTAAACTGACTCGTTTGATAAGGTAAAGTAAGATAAGGTCCCGAGTTCGATTCCAGGGTCGGGTAGAGTATTACTGGGTTTCTCATTAGGAATTTTACAGTATCAGCCTGAAGGCTGGATTTGTGTCCGGTTGATGGCTCGCCCCCTATTACATGTGACTTAAACATAACTGCCTAACCCTTAGTATACAGGCGTGATGTTATGTTGTGCAAGTCCAGCTGAAACCAGCGTCAGGCACTAGTTGTCTGCCATTTGTGCTGAACTAGGCCTTTTTGGCGCAGCCGTGAGGCACACTTTCCTGAATAATTTCTTACATCGCATTTTACTCTTTTTTTTTCTACAGAAGGTCATGAAATCTAGTGATCTAATATTGCCATAAAAAGGAAAGTTTTCAACACCTGTACCTTACCGTGTATAAGTTATGGATGCGGAACAAGGGCACTTACAAAACATCACAGAAATAAAGAAAATACTGCCATAGATCTATGGAACGAAGGAACAAGTAAAATGGATCGAATAAGAAATGAACATCTAAAAGATAAAGCAAAATTATCAGAAATCACCAGCAAAAATGTGTGGTGGACTGGACACATGATGAGAGCAAACCAGGCAAAATGGTGTAAATTAATGACTGATTGATATCCTTGAATTAGTAAACAGAAAAGAGGAAAACGTCAATGGAGATGGGAGGACGAGATAAAACTTGCAGTGGGCCCTAACTGCAGGAGAGTGGCTCCTGATAGAATTAAATGGAAACTGCTAGAGGACCTTTGCCAAGAGACATGCTGGATTGAGAGACATATTAAGAGAGGAGAGAAAGAGGATTATAAATAAATAAATAATATTATAATATGCGTCTTTTAGTCTGTGCTTAATAAATGTATTTTCTTTCTTATGTTATCTGGCTACTTTTTTATGGGTTGTGATGTTTTTTTATCCGAAAAAGCATTTACCTGAAATAAAATCGGATTCCGGTGCTTAAGGGATTCGTCGTAAACAACTAAGTTGTATTTATCTTTGTGTTTCCGTGCCCGATTTTAATTCCAAAATGGCTCGATCTGGGTCAATCAAATAAGAGTTTTGTTTCTTGCAAAATTTCTGTCATTGAAAAGCTTCCTTCATCTAAATAATACTTAATATAACAATTCTAAATTAAACAGAGGATTTTAATAAGAAGTCGGGGAAGCCAAACTAAGTAATTAAGTCTGGCTTTCTCGACTTCTTATTATTCTGAAATTCAACCTATTTTTCTAAAGCTTTTATCACAAGTTACAAAAATAAAAATAAGTGAATACTTAATCACGGACGTCAATCAATCCAGTTTGTCATTCAGTCTGAAAATAAGGTACCGTTACGAACCAATAGCTGTAAATCCAGATTAAAGTAACCGGTAAGCCTAACTTTGTACCGGTTTCGATGTCAAGTTTATTTGATTTGTTCTTTGGTCTTTAACTTGTAAGATATGTGGACTTTTTTGACATCCATAGTTTTTATAAATTCAAAAGTAATGCTGTCTGTCGGTCTGTATGATACCTTTCATGCCTAAACTAAAAAGTGAATGGATTTCGACAAAATTTGGCATAGAGATGGCTTCTCAAAGGGCGTAAATTTACTTCTTTTAAAGAGATTTATGGTATTGAAAATATGGTCATTGTCTACGGACTATACTAGCTCAATTTACGAATTGAGCTAGCATTATTCTTTATTTCGTTAAAAACGTCAATTCATCAAAAGTTATTAATAATTTGGCTAACATTTAAACACAGTGTGTACGAAAAGACCGTGACTTTATTTTTTAATTTTCGACATTATTTTACGCCTAAACCATTGTATGGATTTCGATACAATTTTAGGTAGTCTAAGAGATGACCGAATTTTTGTCTAAAGGGAATGATAAAGGGGTTCGAAGTTTGTGTATATAACCAAGCATTTCTTAAGTTAGGGATATTTTTGGTAAGAAATACAGCATTACGTATTGCAAAGTTTTTGTAAAAGCATCCCCAAGGAGGTTAAATAGATGGATGATTTGAAAATTTCTCATGTAGTAAGTACATACACACATAACCTCACACCTTCTTCCCATGGGGGTAGGCAGAAACCACAGAACGCCACCTACTACGATCTAGTAAGTAACACATTTTTTGTGTAGTTGGTACCTGCTTTAAGAAATGTAAGGGATTGGAAATTTAGTCATCGTCCGTATCTTGATAGTTTTATCATTATTTTAGCCTTTATTTAATTGAAACCGTTGCGTCAAAAGTTTAGTTTTTCTTTTAGCTTCGCACGTTTTGTGAATTCAGCCAATGACACGTTTAGTTTAGGTTCTATTTTTTTTTTAATTTCTTCTCAAAAAGGACGCGTCCGCCATGTTAGAAGTTTTTCGGGTGTAAATCTATTAACTTTACAATTCTATATTAATATTTATTATTTGTCTATCGGTTACCTTTTCACCCCATAACGGCTGAACGGATTTGGATCGAAGGCATACAGATAGGCCATGATTTTTGTTAGGGCATCCATTTATCCCGGTAATAAAATATTATGTATGTAAGAGCGGGAGGGCTCGGGGGTCTTAAATGATAACGATCTAACATCTTTACAACACTTTTATCACTCACAACAAACAATGATTCACACAACATAGTTTTACAAGGAGATGCACACAGTTCTTATTACAATTTAATACTCTTCGCTCTGCGTTTTTTTTTTTTTGGGAATGGCATCTCGCAGGTCAACCTATGAGGTTGTCGTCTGCTTAGACGGACTTGCCTGTGGTTGCCCTAATAAATTAAGGCCTCCAGCCAGGACCGTTTCGCTCTGCGACTAGAGCGAGCCTATTTATACATTTAAAAACAACTGTCAACGTCACAAAGCAACGACTTCCGTTGACGTTTGTTTTACAATAAAATTTACATTTAATTAAGTAAAAATTAAGCCTAATAACAACAACAATAATAACACTATTTGATTTCTAATTAATAACACTTTTTGAATACTTTAAATTTGTAAATGTTGTTAGGTAACAATCATTTTATTTAAATGAACTAACAGTAACAATGTTCCAATTCCCTTTTTAGAGTTGATGCTTAAATAAAAACAAACCTTAAAATTAACAATATTTGATTTAATACGATTTTATAATGTAATGCAAAATGACTTATTTATATTTTACTGTACTTATTTACGTTACTTCATCAGCCGTTATGACGTTTGTTTTATTTTTTGCGTATGGCATCTCGTAGTTGACCTTGAGAGGTCGTGACCACTTAACCGGACTATACGTTTGTTTTAGTCTGTGGTACTGTTTTATTTGTCAGCGCTATCATGTATGTTGTAAAATTGACGTGTAAAAGTGTTTGTAAAAACCTACTTACATAAATAAAATCATTTATCATTTAATACGTTCCCGTGGGATGATATTCGAGATCACGCGGTTGGAGCTGCGGACAAAAGAATTTGAATTTCGAATTTGAATTTCACTATTTGTTTTTGTCACGCGATTGTACCTAATAGGAATGATGATTTATATTAAAAAAATTCGAAAAAATAATGCAATTTGAAAGAAAGCATAGTAAAAATGAGATAATCGAAAAAATCTGTTTAATCGATGATGAAGAAGCTAAACGATTTAAAAGTGATTATTCGAGAGGGGATTATTCGCGCTCGTATGAAGTTACTTAGTCGTTACGTCACTTCTACGATAGTTTTGTGCTTGTCTAACACTTACCTTAAAAGTAAAACGTTTATTACTCGGAAAATATTTTAAGCTTTTACACTTTTTGTAATAAATATTGTTGCACTATTTGGAAACAAATATTATTTGAGACAAAAATAAAAAATTGTCATCATCCATATTGTTTATGAATGAAACAAGAGGACGATTGTAGTAAATTAGCGGTATGTATTAATTTTTGTAAGCATTTAACATTCCGATCTCAGCTTTCCTTAACAGAACTTAACATTTTCCATTTGATACCAAACCACCGATGTCACGAAATCCATTAACAAAAATTGGCAACAAAAAAGCACAGTTCTCAAGGTGTCAGGAAAAAAATATGTCGAGACTGCAAAGGGCAAATCACACCCTTCTTGCCTTGTCAGCGTATTGCGCCCGAGCCATTGTTCCTCGGAACAACGACTTTCGCTTACGTATTCATTTGAGGAGCTGTTGACGACAACAAGGCAAGTCACCGGTGAATGACCCTTGCTCTGTTCTGATTAATTAAAATGGCTGTACCGTGGCCACCGCATATAAATGGGAATTATTACCTGAAAAGGCCCCGATGGGATTTCCTATCGACAAAAATTTATTATTTATTTATTTGCTTACATGTATAACACTGGGAAGTAGGCATGCATTAAATTTTAATGACGCAGGTATAAGTTCATGCACCCTTTTAGGGCACTACAAATGTTTCTTAACAAATTCAAATGATTAAATTACATAACCACCTTAATTGTAAAATATACTTATTTACTTTCTTTCTTTCTAATATAATACTGATTCTAATTATTACAATACATTTTTCATTACATTATATTTACTAAAGATTAATCAATAATTTATTACATTTTATTTAAAATAATCTTTATTATCAAAATTCGTTCGTTTATTCTAATTCTAAAGGTAAGCATAATATATTATAGTATTTTATGTTTCACATTTACGTCAAGCATATCGTTGTAAGGTCAATCGAATCACAACTTGTCAGCTTAAAATTCCTCAACGGTATAGTAGCATTTCTTTATTAATAGAGATTTCAACTGTTTCGAAAAAATGGAGTCATTTGGTAGGGATTTTTAACTTTCCGGTAGATTATTAAATAAATTTGCTAGTCTTAAATATGGGTTTTTCCCGATAACTTTTAAGTTTCATATAGGTAGTATTAGTCTATTTTTGTTCCCAATTACCGACTTCCCTGCAAACTTTCATCCGTTATTTATCCGTTAGAGCTAAAATTAAAATTATATTTTCTGAAGGTTTTTTTGCAATTCGCAGGTCAGAGACATGTAGTATGTTGATTAAAATATGATGCGCGACCATAACAAATATGTCAGTGCAGAATTATAATCATTAGAATCTGCAATACAACTCCTTAGAATTGGCCCCAAATGTAATGATTTCAAGAAATAATCTTTCAATAGAGTAAATGAACTTAGAGAGTTGTATTGATGTTTTTTTATGATTTTGATCATATGGGTATTTAAATAAATGATACGACCGCGAATCATATCAACATACAACCTCAAAAAGCAGCAAATTGCAACAATCGTGCCCGCCCTGACTTCTTAAGGCTTCGGCCGGCTTCTTTGTCTGTCTTTGTTTGTTGAAAAATAAGCTTGGACTAGCCTGGACCCTTTTCCTTCCGTTTTCCTTCTTCTATTATTGTTTTTGGATTCCTGTATCTACAGAAAGACTACTCTTTCTAAATCATCAATTATTTTTATAACATCAATCGGCATTTAAGTGGAAGCCATGAACATTCAACACAGCTAAGCAATTTCTGCAACTTACTTTTACTTGTGTAACTTCTAAGCTAGGAGGGGTTTCTTCCCTCGTGAGCAGAAACGTTATTTACCAATTAATTATCTAATGTAAATACTTAAGTTTAAACATGATTTAATGTTAATGAACAAAAATATGAGGCATGAGGTCTTGGGTTCGATTCCCAGGTCGGCCAAATTGTTATTTGGTTTTTCCATCTAGAATATCAAAGTACGAGACTGGAGTCTGGATTTGTACCCGGTTGATTGCAATAGGCTCGCGACCCCGAAATGTGATTTTAGTACCTATAGGAAAACCTCTGCCTAAGCCTTCGGAAAATACAGGCGCTATGTTATGTTATTTTTACTGAGGTAAACAGTGCATTGTCCGTCATGCAATGCGAAATACATCTAAATCCACTTTAGAAACTAACGCGAAACATATTAACATACTCGTTCAACACTGAAAGTACATAAGTTCAATTGTTTCACAAACATTAGCCAAGATGGCCGTTATTATTGTATCTACAAGTTTTGAACTTGATGTAATGCGTCTAGTTTGCGGAAGTACGTGGAAGTTGCACAGAAGTTTCCTAACAACTAAAATCTAAACCAAATTGTAGCATTCTCGGAAGTTGTGAGAATTTTATAAGAAATGCACTTACCCCAAATAATATTTAGAGGTACCTACTGGATGAAGTGTGTTTACCTGGAAACAAAAAAAAAAAAATTAAAATTATGTTTACATGAAAAAGGAAATAGAATCTAGCTGATCTACCGATAACCGATTTACATGGTCTTCACATCGTCTGACCAAGATTATGTCAGGACTTTAAAAGACACTGTGACCTCTTGAGTTTGTTTCGGCCTGTCTTCTCAGAGTAGTCAGATAGGAAACGCCGACCTTATCTAAGTAGTTTGAAAAATATGATTGACGTAATAAAAGTGTTTGTACAAACCTTCTTACAGAAATAAAATAATTTATAATTTAATGTATAATTATTTTTACAAAATATTAACATTATTCATTGTAAGGTCCTGATTACTGATCTACAAATTAAAGTTCTTATTAATTTATTTAAATTAACAGATGTTATTGGTCTGGATTTTATATGCACTTTTTGTATCGTTATGTTGGACTCATAAGTTACGGTTTGACCGCTGGGATCAGAAGGGAGATAATTAAGTGCTATTGAATATAAGATTGCGAATAACTTGGAGACATTTTGAGCTGCTTTTCTCTATATAAATAGGTACATAACGTCACTTCCAAAAGTATCTATTAAAAATGTAAACAAATAATTGATAAAAAGAACGTATCTCTGGGATGCCAATTTGTAGTGTAGATGTTTTATTGATAAGGAAGATAAACACCCACTTCAATAGTCACATATATTGTTTATTTACACAAGAAGTTAGATAGGAAGAGAAATCACAGTAGATATATTTTAGAGTATAGATTTAGAGAAAAGTAAAGAAGGTACACTATCTTAAGTTTGCTTATTAAACATCGGTAAGAAACAACGCGAGCTTCGCGATGTTGTATTAATTACGACTGTGGGTAGGTTGGTACGTCTCCGCGAGCCATCGAAAGCCACTACTCAGCTGCGCGCGCGCCGGTGCATATAGCTATGCGTATGTTGTAGGAAACTTACCGGCCTGCCGCAAACTACCGAGTGTCGTCCGGCGATGCTTGTGAATTAATAAAATAATAGTTTTTATATGGTTTTGTGATGCGGATGAATGTAAGTGCGATTTGTATGAGTGATGTATGTCTGCGTGTTAAACAGTACATAAATAGTAATATATAAATTTAGTAGTATGTATTTATGTTGAGCTTTAAATATGTTAAGATAAGTAAATGAATAAATACAATAAGTTGCCTACAGTAGTGCCATTTACAAATTGAGAGTTTTCATTTCATTATTCGAATACTCAAACCCAAAATTATAATTTTAAATCATCGTAAATACATTAATTCATTTGACAATAAAATGGAGATTATTGTTAATTTTACAACCTCGTTTTTTGTACTCTACACACAGAAAGTCAGAATACTCTTACATCACTGTTCGTCGTACATCTTTGATCGCATTCAAATCCCGTTCGACTTTACAGCATACCATTTGCATGGAGTGAATCATAAAACCATTCGTCACGTTCCGGTTAAAAACGTAAAAATCAACATGCTGTGATCGAGCACGTAAATCAAGCAGAAAAATTCCGCAAAAGCGCTGTTTGAAAGCAGCTGCTAAAATTTATTAATAAAAAACCAGCCCTCGAATCATTTGTGGTTATTGTGCTATTGCCATGAAATAACGTGAAATGGTAACACTTTACTAATTGCGGGATTGCGTAATTTGATTCTAAGCAGTTACTTATTTAAGTTATAATAGTATTTTTGTGGCACGTATTTTAATATTTGGTCACTAATATGATTTTAAGTATACTAAAATAAACAAGGACACTGTATCTGACATAAATAAATAAATAACATTTGAAGAAATTTCAGGAAAATATATCTTCCATTTTGAGTAAGGAATAAAGTTATAAAACGCAGGTGGCACAATATCTTCACGCAACTCAGCAGCGATAGTTTTATCATATTCTTATTCGAAAGTATATGTAATAAAATGTCTTTCATTCATTTTTGAAATGAGAAAACTACAAGGCATCCCCTTCCCCAATGAACTAGAAAACATGGTCGTCAAAAAACCGTTTGTCATTCAAAAAAGTATACGTGTTTCAAAAGTCAGTCGCTCTATTTTGCAGCGCTTTAAAAAACGGTGCTTTTGATTATCACGGCGCCTATAAATCCAAAGCCGAGAGATAGGGCACGTCATTCGCCTTTCGGGATGGCTTATTGAGCGGGTGCAGCCGTAGATTGCAGCGGTGCAGCGCTGCATGGGCCAGAGACCGATTTATGCCGGCGATCTACAAATTCTGTGGGGATTTCAAACTGTATTATTGGCTTTACGTTTATTGGGATGTACTTGAATTGCAATGAGAAATTTTGAGACTTTCATGAGTTTTTAGGTGCATACTATTCAGGTTTTATACCGAATTTAAAGCTGCCCTATGTGTACTAGTTTTTTGATTGATGAATGGGCCTGCTCTTGGCCTCGAACACGCCTGACAGAAAGCGATGAATGACATGATGGAACGAGCAAGCTCAGACGAAGCCTTGCTTTGAAGGCAGACGTGTTAACTAAGTTGTTGAATATTGTGGCTACATATTCTTAAGTGGTTACAGGTACTTTGCGTACAGTTCCTTAACAATTGATACGTTGGGAGAAAATCCCTTGAATTCCAAAATCTGTTTGAATCTCTTTATTAATAACTTAGTAGTAGCCACAGGTTCGTATTCCCGTCTAGTAATATCCAGTCTGTGACCACAAAAGAAAAACTATTGAATCTCTTATTCTTTTTCAGATTTAAAATTGTTTCTCTGTATCTCCGTATGTTGGTCGGTCGCTCAATTTCTTCCACGATGCAATACGTAACAAGAGTTGGTGGTAGCACGTACTGGTAGCGAGTAAACAAGACATGTATACTCCATGTTAACGAAACGATATGAATTCTGTGCTAACGTGCGTTTTATCTTTGAACTGGGTTAAAGTAGTGGATGAGTTGTGCTGAACGAAATGTTTGTACTACTTAAGTTTCGTTCTAGTGTGAAAGATACACGTCTTTCACACTAGAACGAACGTGTTAGTTACTGTAAAGGTTTACAAACGTACTTAAAAAACCACATATGGCGAATTTCATCAATGAAGTGAAGTGAATATTGACACTGACAGTTCAAGAGCTGACGGCTTTTTTAAGGGCTGATGTCCCCAATGAAACTGAACGCGTTCCACACCTCTGTAGGCTCCCGCAAACAGGCGCGACGCCACAGCGCACACAAAGGCACCACTTATCGCGCGCGCGGCGCCCTGGCTGTGGCGTCGCGCCTGTTTGTGGGAACCTTCAAACGCGTTCAAGAGCTGTTAGTGTCAAAACTCCATAGAAAATAATGACACAGACTTAAACCTTGTGTTTCATTGGTAAAATCGGCACTTAGAACTGCTGATCGCGCTCAGTTTTTTTGGTGAAATCCGCCATAGCTGGCCAGAAGGGCATGTCGAAGATTTTATGTAGTTAATCGAGAAAGTAAGTGGTGAAGAGAGAAAACCTATTTAGCCTTTCTTGCAGTTCAGAATTCAGATTACAATTGCTTTCGGTGTATTCGTAGAAATTTTCAAAAGCCAAATGAACACAAACATAAGCTTTATAGTTTGAATTATTGGACGTTCCAAACTACACTACAGCAGCTAATAAATCTTATCCAAAAAAAAATGACAGCGTCATAATTCTCCCTCTCAAAATTCCTAGCTCAGAATCTAACTCCAAGTACCTACAACAAATCATTCTACCACCGAAAGGCCATATAAGCTTTATAGCAACTACAATGTCCCAAAGATACACTACCCATTGGTGCCACAACAGTTTATGAGAACGCATACCCTGACACATTTTTCGCCCCTAATGCCGCGTTCACACTACGGGCGGCTGGAATGTCGGCCGTCCACTTCACGGGACATAAACCCTTTATGGAGACGTATACAATAGCATCGGCAGGGCTGGCTGGTTTAGAAAAATAAATATTCGTGTCCAAGCAGATTGATAGCAGGTCTGATCTACAAGCATCTTTTGGCGCGTGACCAAAATTGTAACGAACACCGCTAAGCTAACAATTTAAAAATGTTGACCAAAAGCGCCTCCCCATCAATGACTTTTGAGCGGTAAAAGATCCTTGATAAGTGTGTTATTGCTTACTAGCTAACATTTACCATCACGACCTCACGATCGATTGCTTAGAACGCACACCTTGCCTTGAAAAAGGGTGTCCTTGCAATTTGGTAAATGTTTGCACACTACAATACCTATTGGAGAACATTAACCGTATACGGTAAATACTTAAACATGATAAGCATCGTCAAAAGTTTGTGTTAAGTTACTAATACAACAGATATCTTTCATGAATACAAAATTATTATTTCTTAGTAGTACAATCAATCATACAAAATAAGAAATCAACAATGTCAGATTTAACATAACATCACGCCTTGTTTCCCCGAAGGGTTGGGCAGAGGTGTACCCATAGTACACCCACATTTCGCCAGTTATGTTTAAGTCCCATGTAATAGGGGGCGAGCCTATTGCCATCTACCGGGCACAAATCCAGACTTCGGGCTGCTACTGAGAAATTTATAATTGTGAAAAACAAACCTTATGCTCTGAACATTTAATCACTATTCACTTAGGGCTGCTTTCACATTGGTATTGGTTCACGTTCAACACATCTAAAACGCGTTCAAGAGCTGTTTGTGTCAATATTCCGTAGAACATATTGACAGTGATAACTCTTGAACGCAGTACCTACGTTACGTCTTGTGGATAACTATTGATTCTCACGCTTTCGAGTTGATGCACATTTTTTTTATCATTTGAAACCATTTTTTTCTTTGGATTCGATAGTAGGTACTACTGAAGGCAAATCGTTCTGCAGCGAGAAACCATTAAAATTTACACCGTGTTTATTTTCCTTCCTTTTACACATTTACCGGAACTTCCAAATAAACCTCATCTGCCAGCCCTTGTCATTGACCAATTTATTATATAGTGGTCACAGTCGCCCCTGACGTATGCCCCTACTACTTTATTTGGGGCTGAAGTCTATTGCATATTTGCGAATGCCTTCGACGGTCGAATCCTTCCACGAACATTCTTGTGTGTGGGTAGTACTAGATTTATTCGGTTTATGTAAATAGAAGAGTAATACGTATTTAATATGGTTGAGTTGTATTGATATCGATCTATATTTACAACAAATTTAAGTTAAAATTTCCTAAGGATGGTTGGGTCTTGGGGATCTTTGGCAGGCAAAGTCTTGTGTGTTCGCGTCACTGACTTGCTAGTGTTAACAGTATGTTTATTTAAAACCTACAACACACAAATGTACAAAGACGGACTTAATGCCAAAGGCATGTTCTACCAGTCAAGTCAGCCCTTTGAGTGATCCAAAGACAAACAGTATCAGTAAAAACTAGGATTGCCAACAACATAAAATGGCGAAATAATCTCAATAGGACCAGTATTAATCTCATAAAAGTTGGATGAATGGTATTTTGTAACCTTAATTTAGACTGAAATAATATTTGATTCATTTAAACACCTAAACATAACTGGCGAAATGTGGGTGAACTAGGTACACCTCTGCGCAACCCTTCTGGGGAAACAAGGCGTGATGTTGTTGTGTGTTAAGAGTCATTTAATAAAATAAAAACCTGTAGGATCACAAAACAACCAATACGCATTTTTAAACAGTTTTAAACTTAAAATTTTTTTTTCAATCTACTATATTTTTACAGGTAATGGATTCGAAAATACCACATTGGAAAAAAGAAGTTGCAAAATTAGTAGAGATATCTGTAGCTATTGGTACGCCTCAAAGTATGAAAAACCACTGTAACTTCATTGTTTTGAATTTTCACTTAAATGTTTCTTAAATAGTGATAATAACCGAAGAGATATGAGGAACAGGGTGTAAAGTTCACTCATACTCTTGGAAAAGGGAGGACCCTCTGACCAGATGGATGTCGTATCTGGTGGGCAACTGCCCGACAATTGATCTCGGGAAGTTGTATATATGGTAGCTGCGCGGTAAACTCTGATTGCGCGATGCAGGATTTGTTTGACGTCAGTGTGATGCATTGTTCGCATGTAGCGGTGTAGATGCCGCCACACAACTATAAATGAAAATAGTTTCGTAGAATCAATAATTTGTTGAATCCTTATAATTAACTATATCATCTTACCCGGGTCCATGTATCACAGTTTCAGGAAAAGTTACATCCCGCTGAAATTAGCTATTGTTGGAGGTTCGCCATAGCACCCAAATTAACGGACTAGGAAATCGGAACCTATTGAAATCGTCTTTAGTCCGAAAATGTTACACTTTTAGGGTATTATCAAACAACTACCGTCAATATTTACCATCAAGCTTGTCTTTACCAAGATATTTATCTGACGGTTCAAAAGGAATATCTATTGTTGTTTACCTTTATGATATTATGTAGAGCTTTTTGTGGATTAGATCAAACTTTGAACTTTTAGTTGTTGAATACGCGGCTTTTGGCTACTTTATAGTTTTTTTTTTGTGTTCAGGCTTATTAAATTTTTCAGCTAGGTCTCTGGGATGGCGACGCATAAGCTATGTCTCTGTTAGGTATCAAAGATAAACGAAGTGTGCAGGCAGAGGTACTCTGTCAAGAAGTACCGAGAAAAGATCAATAATACACAAAATGTTAGTTATTCATCCAAATTTATTTTATAGCCTTCAAAGTATGCTCCTTCAGAAACGATACACTTACGCCAACGAATAATCCAATCATCAAAACATTTTTTAAACGCTTTTCCGGAATTGAGCTCAGTTCTCGCCGCGACTTCTCCTTTATGTCTTCTACGCAATGAAAACGGGTGCCACGAAGTAATTTGAGTTTAGGAAAAAGAAAGAATTCCGCTGGAGACATATCTGGTGAATAAGAAGCTTGTTGGATGGTGTTTGATGAGTTTTTGGTCAAAATTTTATTCACAATGATGGCCTTGTGCGAACACACACATCACATCTCGACCGCGTATGAACGCTTTGTACCACTCGTATGTACGTATTTTTGATAAAGTCGATTCACCGTAAGCCTGATGTAACATTTTCAGTGATACCGAACATGAAATTTCATTGGCGATGCAAATTTTAAGACAAAGTCTTTGTTCGTTGTTTTTGCCCATTATGAAGTGCGCAATACTCGCTAAATATGATCTAACTAAAACACTACTGTATGTTATCTAAATAACAGACGCAACTCAAACTCCGCGACAAAATGGAAAACAGTTGAGCCAATCTAACAAAAAAAAAAATTGGAACCATAAACAAATCATCCATTCCCGATAATATTTTGACAGAATGTATTTTTTTTTTTTGGGTATGGTAATTTAAAGCTACAGGCTCAGCTACGGCGCGGGCTGGCACTTCATCGAGCAAGGGTCGGGGGGGACAATTACGTCGGGATCTTCGCGAGGAACCTCGGCGGCGAGGTCGGAAAGTCGGTCTGTGTCTGTGCACTGTACTGGTGGCCCTACTGCTCTCCTGAATGAGAGTTATGTGGTCATCGGGATCGGTGAGGACATGCTTGGGACGGCGGACATGACTAATGGAGGAGGGAATATAGCTAGCGGCTTTCACAACCAGAGGGTTGCGGTGATTCGCGGCGGTCTCGAAGAAACGCTTTGAAATGCGTTTCATGAACTGACGGATAGTGGGAATCCTGAGGTCTACGTGGAGGATTTCGTTGCGAACGTACCAGGGGGAGCCTGTTATCCTACGGAGGAACTTGTTCTGGAGGGTCTGCATTCTATTGAAGCGAACGGGCTTGGCGTGTGCGAAGACTGCACTGGCATAGGTCATGATCGGGCGAATGCACGCTGTGTAGATACGCAATTTGCACTTTGGTGACAATTTGCCACGTGCATTGAGGACGAAGTGGAGTCTACCTAGAGCGAAGGCGGCGCGCGAACGAGCCGCCTTAATGTGCTCTGAAAACGAGAGGTGTTCGTCGAGAACTACACCAAGATATTTGGCTCGCTTCTCCCAAGGGATCGGCTTGCCGAACATGGTGATCGGTCGAGGGGGGCAGGGGGTATGACGCGGCTTCGAGAATAGAACCGCTTGACTTTTGTCGGGATTTACTTCAATTCTCCATTTCCTAAACCAGGCGCCAAGCTTGTTGACTTGGGTTTGGAGAATGCGAGATATCGAGTCTGGAATGTACATGCACGTAGCTACGTTCATATACATTCTGTCTAAAGCAGTTGATCAAATCGGATGACGATATCATAGATATTTATATGTGGGCCGCCTCCCTAAACGTAATAAAATAATATAAATAATACTTGGTTTTTGGCTACTTCGTGTTAGTGTCAATATTTTATCTGTGTGTCTTAATTGTGTAGAATAAACAGGTTTTCTTTATCCTCCCTTTCTTTTTGTAACAATGAAAATAAACAGGAGACATTGACTCGCAACCTGTCACCATGTATTCAGTACATTTTGACGTGTAAAAGTGTTTGTACAAACCGAATAAAATCGTGATTCTGCACCCCCTGCGTTAAAATTTTTCGTCCATCATAAAAAAAAACTGTTTCATACATTATGACCGCGTTGGTTTTGGACTTTTCTATGAATCAGCAGCTTTTTTTACCTTTTGCTGACAGAGGGTCTACGATCATGTGCTGAATAGTTTGCGCGTCAGTGTCCCTTCCAATTCTTTAAGAGGGCCCTTCCCATTCCGTCTATCGTCAACGCGAGCATGATTGAAAAGCTTGTTGTTTCATCCAACGCTATGTTTAAAAAAGAAGCAAGAGTGAGAACGCGATAACATCGAACGTAAATTGGCACGCGAAGATTTCACAAAACTTATTCCAGTAAAAACGTGTTTTTGTAAAAGCTTTTTTTTTTGTTGGAAAAAGTGTTTGTCATTTAGAATCTCCATTATGTGCGAGGATTCTATAAAGATGTTTTCTTTACATTTTCAATGCATGAAAACACTAGCTGTTGCCCGCGACTTTATTTGCAATCCAGTATAAAAACCCTATGTCATGTTCAATCAGTGTGACAAATTTCATCCAAATCCGATCAGCCGTTTTGGCGTGGGAGCGAAATAAACCAACAAACAAACGAACTTACTTTCGCATTTATAACATTTGTTAGGATTAGGATTATTAACGGCGAAAGTCCAGATAACATTTGTGCAAGAAAAGCTGACTTTCAGACTCTCAGTCTTTACTGAATTTGTTTATTAAAAAGTTTTAATTTATTGAATATAAACCTAGATATAAACCACAAGATATCTTTGTGATCAAAATATCTGGAGTATGGTTATGACATAAATCACATACGAGCGTTTAAGCACTGTGAAATAACGATTAGGTACTATACAACTTTTCCCGCGACAGTATAAATACTTATAAATAATATAAATAAGTAAACCGAGTTTGAGTAGGCGGGCACACCGTTTCAAAATCAATTTTAAACCTATTAGCATATTTGATGTTTTCCGTACGGTACGGAAATGGCGGTCTCTTTTCCAATTTTGATTAAGTAATCTTATCGACGAGATGGTCAACTTTCCTGTCAAGAATTTTGATTTAACTGGATCAAAAACTTTTTCCTTATTTAAAATTTTACATGAAATAACGGTTTTTCATATTTATTTTTACCTTAAATTAAATATACCTGTAAAAGGTGGAAGATTTATTTAGGTAGTTACTATAACTTAAAGAAACTACACGTGCCTACGTTATTCCAATTATATCTTGTTCAAGTTTCTTACTTACCAAAATATCATAAAACAAATATCGAATGTTAATAAATCAGAGATAAGAAACAGAAATATCTTTGTTTCAGATTGAGCCGTAGAGCAATCAAAGTCAAAGTCAAAAGTTTATTGCGAACTAAGTGTACAATGTTGATGTTATTTTATGATAGCACTTATGACTTAGCAGCCTTTTACAGGACTCGACGCTCGACTCTCGCCGCGGACGGACGTGTTTGTGCGCTCTCCCGCTCCAGTGTTGTGTTTCGTGTTATCATTCGTCGCTGCCACGTGACGTCATCGTAGTCGCCCCGACTACTCCGATTTAAAATCAAATCAAGAAATTGATTTGATTTTAACCAATCAAAAAGTGCCTTTTTCAAGGCAATCTCTTTTCTTTATCAGTCATTCGTGAGTAGCTTCACTAGGCCCCTTCTGGGTAAAACCACAGTTTCGTGGTCCTCGGTTGAAACCTTACGGTGTCAACGAAGCCGAGTGGGGTGTTGACCAAATTCACACCCGCCGAACCCCTTTAGGGCGAGGCAGTTAGTTGGACGGGTCCCAGATAACCGGCCTTGGGGGATCTCCTAGTCGGCTCTGGTGACAGTTTTGCTTTCCAGCTACTCACCTAGTGTCTTTAGGGTGTGTCTACACCCTTCGTGCTAGACTGGTCAGGGCCCCGTTCGCACAATAAGACTAGCGACGGGTTACAAGCTTAGGGCTCACAAATAGGTACTCACCTCTCTGTCTACACCCGACAGAGAGGGTCACACATCCCCGGGCCCATCCACCCGGGGAGATAGGTATAGGGTTAGGCATAGTGGAAATGTATTTTCCAACATTCCGTCCCCGAAGTAGCTCCCCCTCCTCCGACCATGGAGGACGCCTATATTGTGGCGTTCTTCAAAGAGGTCCTTTTCAAGGACCCCGATTTCCTGGCAAAATAGTGGCACCAAGTTACGTCATCGCTCCACCCCTACTCCGTCCCAAGGCGCACTCGGCGAATTCAGTGACGCATTGGAAAGCCCGCTATCGCCACCTGCATGCGAACAAGGCATTCCGCCTTTTGTTCCGTCAAACAATGTTCCGGCCGCTAATTCGGCCCCCATTGTTACACCCGCCTTTGTTCCGGTAGACAATACTCCGGCCGCTAATCCGGCCCCTATTGTCTCGCCCGCCTTTGTCCCTGCCGCCATTGTCACGGCCTCCATTGTTCCGGCCGCCATTGTCTCAGAGACAACGCAGCTGCGCGCCGCTGTAACAAATACGACGGAGAGCATGGACACGTCAGTCCCACTCTCCGAGGAAGAAGCCCGCACCTCCTCCTCCAGCGATGACGACTTCCAAGTCGTGGTCAAAGGAGGCAAGAGCCCTCCGCCCCCGCTGGCCCGGTCACCAAGGCCCAGAAACAAGAGACGAATACCTTATCGTCCAGCTCTACCTCCGCCCCTATTCAGCGGGCCAGTCGCCCCGCCAGCCCTATGGCTTGCCCACCCGCTCCTACCGCGAGGAAGCAGAAGCCCCCTCCCCCGATATACGTCCAGGAAAAGTCCAAATGGACTGAAATCTCTAAAATGTGTGTTGATCGCAAGATCAACTATACTAACGCCCGATCCACCCTCCAGGGGATCAAAGTTACGGTCCCCACGTCTGCGGACTTTAGGGACCTCTCCCGCGCCCTACGTGAAAGGAACTACTCCTTTCACACTTACTCCCTTCCGGAGGAAACCCCTACACGCGTCGTTATTAGGCGCGTTCCACAGGAAATCTCCACCGAGGAGATTAAGAGCGACCTTGTCTCACAAGGCATACCAGTTTCCACCGTCCATCGCTTACATAAAGCGAGACAGGGCCTAGTCTACGACATGGTCCTGGTCATCTGTGACCCCACAGACGGTCACCACCCGATTTTTAAAGTTAAGTCGGTGTGTTCGCTCTCAGGCATCTCAATAGAGAAGCCTTACAGAGCTCAATTAATTGGACAGTGTCATCGCTGCCAATTATATGGTCACTCGCAGTCCAACTGCTATGCCACCCCTAGATGCGTCAAGTGTCTAGGAGAGCATGGCACCGCCGACTGTACCCGCCCTAAAGATAGGGAACTATGTTTAGAGCCTCCCAGCTGTGTACTCTGCGGCCAATCGGGACACCCGGCAAATTACCGGGGCTGTCCTAAGGCCCGAAGTCCTCCTCTTCCAAACTCGCGAAACGCGCGAGCGACCGCCAGCACAGGGAAAGCCTCCTTCCGCGCTGATGCCGGAGCGGCTCAGTCCGCAGAGGCCGTCTCCCTGGGCTAACCTAAATCACCTGAAGGCTCCCGCAGCTTCGGTGCCCTCTATTCCCGCGCAACCAGCGCAACCCGCTCAACTTCCAGCGCTGATGGCTTCCGCCATCCCAGCGCCTTTGGTAGCCCCCGCGGCCCCTACGGCCTCTCCAGCGAAACCTCAGGGAACCCAGAGCCGAAACAGCGCCCAAATTATACTAAGTACTTACGCGGCTCTCTTCACCACCGCCTCGGACAAAATGGCGGAAGAAATCGTTGCTGCAAACGGCAACGCACTCCGCCTTATGGAAATCCTCAGCGCGTATCCCGAGATCGCGCAAGTTCTACACTCACTCAAATATTAATTCTCAATGGATAATACGAGAGTAAACAGTAACAAACCCCGATCCCTTAAATTAGGCTTCTTCAACGCAAATGGCGTTTCAGGTCAACGCGATGAGATCGCCGCTTTCCTCCGCGACCATCAGCTTGACATCCTCCTCATACAGGAAACCTTTTTAAAAACGCATCACCGAAACCCGAATATTGCCAACTATAAACTAGTTCGCAATGACAGGTCTCGATGCCACAAGGGTGGCACACTAATATACTTTAGGAAATCTTTGTATTGCATCCCTATCGACCCACCTTCTCTCTTCTCCCATCTGGAGACTCTATCTGTCGGCTCGGCATGACTGGTCATCAACCGATCACCATCATCTCTGCTTATATTCCACCAGACAATGGTCCGGAGGATCCCATCTCTCTCCAAAAGGACTTCACCGCCCTCTTCGGTATGAGTGACTCCGTCATATTGGCGGGGGATCTTAATGCCAAACACCCGGCGTGGAATAGTAGCACGACTTCTACCAGAGGTCGGATCATTTCCAAGTTAGGCGAATCCCTTAACTTTGACGTCATCGCTCCAATGAGCCCGACTCACTTCCCAGGTAATCCTAATCACCTTCCCGATGTTCTCGATGTAGCGCTGCTCAAGAATGTGAACCTCCGTTTGCAATCGATTGAGACGTTCCACGAGCTTAACTCTGACCACCGCCCTGTAGTCATGCATCTTGCACCCTACTCGGGCTCGATCGACCCCAACCGCCCCCCTCAGACCCAGACGATAACCGACTGGAGGAAAGTAAGCGAAAGACTGAAATCCACCACGTCGCCTCACTTAGACACCATCCCCGATCACTTAGTGTCAGTCGCCGACACGACGGCCGCAATCGACTCGTTTACAGAGCACGTACAATCTGTATTGACGGATTGTTCACGGGAAGTTCCGGTGATGGAAGACCATCGCTGGAAACTACCTACTGACGTACGTGACCTGATAACCGAGAAGAACGCGGCCATCCGTGCCTACGACTCCTTCCCTTGTGACGCGAACAAAGCCCACATGCGCCATTTACAGCGTGCTGTAAAGAAACGCATAGGGGAGGTTCGCTCTGAGGGCTGGAACAAGATGCTCAGCGAACTCGAGCCCACTCATCAAGCCTTCTGGCAATTACAGAGGAAATTGCGTTCCTCAGAAGAGGTCTCTATGCCTCCTCTCATCCGCCCCGACAATAGTGTCGCTTTCGACAGTCCCGATAAGGCTGAATGTCTTGCCGACAGCCTAGAGTCCCAATGTTCTCCCAGCTCCCAACCAGTAGACCAAGCTCACCTGAACAAGGTCGACGCTGAAGTCGAACGAAGAGCCTCCCTCCCTCCCGTCGAAGACCCTGATGATCCTCTGCCTCCCGTCACTCCAGACGAAGTGCACGACATCATTAAAGGGCTCCACGCTCGTAAGGCCCCCGGTTCGGATGGTATTACCAATAAGGTATACAAACTCCTTCCTGCCCCGCTAATAATGCTTATGACCGCCATCTTCAATGGCGCCTTGAGCAACAACATCTTCCCACAAGCATGGAAAGAAGCCACCGTCATCGGTATCCCAAAGCCAGGCAAGCCAAAGTCTGAGCCCTCCAGCTACCGCCCTATTAGCTTACTCAATGTCCTCGGCAAAATCTACGAGAGGCTTATTTATAAGCGTCTCAAAGACTACGCCGAAGCAAAGAGCCTCATACCCAACGAGCAGTTTGGATTCCGTAGCCAACACTCGGGCACCCAACAGGTCCACCGTATCGTAGAGCACTTATGCGCTGGTCTGCAGCGTAACGCGACGACGGGTGTGCTATTCTTCGACATAGCGAAAGCCTTCGACAAAGTCTGGCACAACGGCTTGATATACAAGCTCTACCAACTAGGAGTATCGTCTCGTGCTCATCTTACGAGACTTTTTGTCGAACCGGACCTTTCGCTATCGCGTCGAGGGAGCACTCTCGTCCCCTCATCCTATTCGCGCCGGTGTCCCTCAGGGTTCCGTACTATCTCCTCTCGCCTTCACGCTGTTCACTAGAGATATCCCAAAAAGTAAAAAGGCTCAGTTGGCTCTCTTCGCCGACGACCCTGCCGTTTACTATACCGGTCACTGTCCCAACGCTATAGCTCGTACTCTCCAAACCTCCGCAAACGTCTTAGGCGCTTGGTTCCGGAAATGGAGAATCGAGGTCAACCCCGATAAGAGTCAGGCGGTTCTCTTCTCGAGACGTCGTCGACTCCCTCCCCCACTTCCCAGCCCGATCACTATGTACGGCAAGCCAATCCCTTGGGAGAAGCAAGCCAAATACCTAGGCGTGATCCTCGATGAGAACCTTACCTTTAAGGCTCATATTAAGGCGGTTCGCGCGCGCGCCTCCTTCGCTCTTAGCAGGCTCCAATTCGTACTGACAGCCCGTAGCAAACTGTCCCTCAAATGCAAGCTCCGCATCTATACCGCAGTCATCCGTCCCATCATGACCTATGCCTGCGTTGTATTTGCGCACGCTCACCCACGTCATCTCCATAAGATGCAGACCCTCCAAAACCGTTTCCTCAGAAGGGTCACGGGTGCCCCCTTCTATGTCCGTAACATAGATCTTCACGTCGACCTCAAAATGCCAACCATAAAACAGTTCATGAAACGCTTATCAAAGCGTTTCTTCGACTGCGGCATCAAACATTCTAACCCCCTGATTACAGCGGCCGCCCGCTACACTCCCTCTCGCATTAGCAGTATTCGCCGACCAAGGCATACTTTAATCGACCCCGACGACGCCACTACCCTCCTCCAGGAGAGTAGTAAGGCCACTAGCACGCTACATAAGCCCAAAACCCGATCGCCGTCCTACCGCCCTCGCCGCCGAGGCCCGCCGCGACACCCAAATCGACGCCACTCCCGACCCTTGCTCGAGCCAGCCCGCGCCGCTGAGCCTGTAGCTTTAAATTCGTCCGTTAATAATACCAATCCTGATCCAGCTAGTCATTTGCTGCCCTCTTCCAGCGACGCCCTAAGCCGAGGTTCGTACCCCACAGGGGGTGCCCTTAGCGTTGTCGCTTAGTTTTAGTTAGTATATAAGTTTAAGTCCTGGCTGGAGGCCTTAATTTATTAGGGAATCCACAGGCAAGTCCGCTTAAGCAGACGACAACCGCATAGGTTGACCTGCGAGATGCCAAACAAACAAACAAACATTGCAATTTTATCATTCGCCTGCCCTTATCATCCTAAATTGGCATGCATTAAACATTATTATATCATAATTATTTCCTTCTATATTAGTACAATTCGTTTGATAAATTATAGTTATGTCAAAATTAAAAGTCAATGAGTCTATTAAAAAAACAGCAATATTTATGTCATCCTTCATGACTAGATGCTTGAAACAGCACGCTGCTGATAATGCTGCCTATTTAGTCCATGTACTCAACAATAGACGGCTTCATTGTATAATTCCTAGTGCTTTATTAATTATAGAATCAAATTCTTCAAACTGAACAGACAGCTGTGCAGCTGGGAAGTTTGTTGCGCCACTTCTTCCCAGCTAAAGCAATAGAAAGTGGTGAAGTGCGGGCGTTTTGGGAGACCGTCTTGTGTAATGTTGACGTTCAGAAAGTGTTGCTTTTGCCTAGCTTAAATAAATGAGTATTGATTTAATAACTGGTGGTTTGTTAACGTTGGCCCCAACAGTCTCAAAACCCATCCTGTCACCCGTACCACACAGAAACAGTGACGCAAATAGTTAATTTAAAACAACCATCACCCACATTCTTCTTTTGGCCGCTGAAAACTAACATCAAAGCATAAGTAAGCAATCCGGATATCATCAGAAAAGCTATGAATCTAAATCAAGAGGAACTTCATCAAAGTTTGTTGACGCCGCCGGCCCGTAGGCACTTTCAAACTCATTTTCATATTACGACGCCAGCGTTGCGCCAGTCCTTGGATTAAACAAAACTTTAATGTTTTTTTTGCTTTTCAACGGATTTTTATGTGATATTACATAACATAACATCACGCCTTGTTTCCCCGAAGGATTGGGCAGAGGTGTACCTATAGTACACCCACATTTCGCCAATTATGTTTAAGTCCCATGTTATAGGGGGCGAGCCTATTGCCATCTACCGGGCACAAATCCAGACTTCGGGCTGCTACTGAGAAATTCCAGATAGAAAAACCCAATAACACGTTGCCCGACCTAGGAATCGAACCCAGGAACTCATGCTCAGCAGTAGCGATTGCGACCTTATGAATTATGTGATATTGTGGCTGTGTAATCCTAATAGATTCTGGTTCTGGTGAATATTTTAGACGAAAGTGCTTGTTGCATTATGAAATAACGGGTGCTGTGATGCTGTTTGAGGTTTTTGTTCAACAACGGATTTTATCTTAATTTATATTTTGGTTTTCCAGCACATAATATGTTCATTTATGTTCCGTGAACGTACCTACGTTCAAAAATAAAATATAATTACGATAAATCTGACAGTACAGTCCATTAACAGTTATTTTACCTCTGACTTTGAATCACTGTCAAAATCACAGTGTTATTATCTTCGTTGTAATAAGGTTGCTATTGGGTTGCTGCCATTGACAAGTCCGTGAAATCACAGTGATCTATATTGTAATTTCGATAAGGTTGCTTTTGGGTTGCTGCTGTCAGAGGACAAAAATAACTGTGAACGGACTGTAGATTGACCACGAAAAGAAAGAAAGAAATCATAACAACCTACGGACAAAAACGTAACAGACTTCTACAAATACGCGGAAACATAAATGTACAAAAACAAATATACAGACCGCCTACGCTTCCCCAAACATAATGAGAATTTCGTATTTTCATAACAAAACCTTTGTGGGATTCATATACGTAGCCACAATAGGTACCTAAGTAATTGTTCCTAAGACCCCGTTCTTGCCGAATAAGTCCAGTCTAAGTCAACAATGAAATTATTTCAGGGACTAAGTTTACTTACAATCAAACATGTGTGGGTTTGAGAACCGAAGGCGGTCGAGTGAATTAGGATGAAGGCGTACTTAACGTGATATGACCCCTTAACACGCTAGTATAAACATACCCTAAGCACACGTTGACTGAAACTATGCTCTTTGCATAGTCTCAGTCAATTTCTGACACATAACATGTCATAATATGTGAAAATTTATTAATGTATAATAATATTTCGCAGTTTAGAGGCAATGTAAAATGTTTCCAAAAATAGACATTTCATTAAATAGATAGTTGCATACAACGAATACTGTTATCGTACGATTGCAAACACCGCTAGTTTATAATCTATCTCGCGAAATTGGAAACTGTGGATAAATAATTTATTTATACTCCTACTGGATCGCCACACAGCACTTACACCAACCGAGAAAAAAAAACTTTATGTTCTGCTTTTCATCCATCCTGTACGCTTTGGACATCCAACGAACGGCGATGGAACACGCACGCCCCACACATCGTCAAGACACTACTCCATAGTTCCGTTACTCCATTCATGTTGCGCACATTCTTTGCGATTTTTAGACTACCTGCTTTTTTTTTCAAAATATGTGAATTAGAATTGTTCTATCGGAAAATTTTATTGTGCTATCGTTTGTCGTCCTGCCTGACAGATGACACCTGTCAGGCAGGACGACAAATTGAAAATGCCGCCAAGAGCAACAATTCGGGGACGGTTCACAATTTTAAGGGGGAAAAAATCGCACAGATTGTGAACCCTGTCGGTAAGTGCAGGTTTGTTCACAATTTGACGGTTTGCCATGCACAGATTATAAATTATCGGAAAGGAATAAGTTAAATTGTAAATGGTTTGTATGCAGTTGGCACTTTTTCTGTAGTTTATAATCTCGCAAAGTAGGTTATTAACTAACGATGATCATAATTATACGGTGACATAAATAAAGCGTTTTATAATTAGGAATCACTAACTAGAAAGAAAGAATGAACAATAGATTTATTTGTCACAGAAACACTTGCATACAAAATAAATCAATTACAAAACAACAAAAAAAAACAAAGCTGATTTATTATTACGAAACCAGAAATAATAATAAAAAATAGTCGGCATCTACACGCCGTGACTGTGACAAGAAGGCTTCCAGTCACCATGATGGTGTGCTATAAGGAACCCACCGCACAGCGCTGATTTTCAGTGGTCTACGTATAGTTTTGAACACATACGATAAATATCGAATAAGTTTCGAAATAGCTCCAGGTAAAGTCATAACAACTCAAAAGCATAAATTGCTAATAAAAGACTCGAACCAATTCGAACATTTTAGATTAAATATTAAATAAACTCGACGAACGGTGAAAAATCATACAATATTCATTAAACCTAACATTTTCACGAAACTAAAACAGAAAAGACTATTTCCAATACCCAAAGAAACATCAAACAGGGGTACACCAAGCGATGAAAGACATAGCACACACAAACGATACAAATGAAACAGACAAAAGTAGCGAATTTCAATTTATTTCCAAACGTACATTGGATCCGACTGTATGTGCATACGAGGCTGCTCAACCCCAGGCCCGCAGGCCACCAACGTAGTTGAATTGGCTCGCAAAAGCTATTAGTTGACTATAGTCTTTTGAGAACAGATTTCAGGACTTCAAACCAGGAGCCAAATTGCGTAACACATTTTCGTAAACGATAACGACTAATCTGTTTTATTTTGACAGTTGAACAACATTCATTGCGTTACTTACATTGTCGAGCAGATTTTTCATCGAACTTATGAAGCAATGGATAAGCAATCTGTTTCATAACGATTCAGATTCCGATTGATTGTGTATTACGCAATTAGGGTACCGGTCTAAAACATCTCAAATATTGATAAGCTGTTAGCAAAATACCTCTTCAAAGTTATCGGTGAGGTTTTTTTCCTAAATTTTTGAGTAAATAAAAGTTTTACCATAACTGTTGGCAAGTTTTATTGGCCCACAGGCGTCGGCTGACACGAAGACGAAATTATATTCCACCTTCAAAATTGGTTGAGCAGCCTATGTACACATGAGGTGCATACTGCACTGTACTGTGCAGTATGCACCTCGGACGTACGGTGGAGCATTGACGAGATAGATAAGCGTTTTGTTGATGCCGAGTCTCTTTAGAAAATTTGTATATTTTGTTTAGATACAGACGTATTGTTGGCGATTACTGTACTATGTATAAGTGACTTTTACAGTCACAAATTCACAATGAATAAACAAAAGAGATGAAACGAATATAAGAAGATGAACTTTCTTAACATTATCACACCGCTATTTCCTACGGGATAGGCAGAGGCCCGCATTTCGACAATTATTTTTAAAGGCCTATTCCCATTATTCGGCACACATTCAGAATGCGTGCGGGTGTTGGAAACAATGCTATCGGGGAGAAAAATATTCAAATCGGTCGGAAATAGACACAGCTCTATCTTGAAACAAACATCACACACCAGGCATAACTTTTAATGATATTCAAATCGTCCTTAAATTTAACAACCACCCATAACTGTGAGCGTTATGATACCTAATCCATTTCCATACTAATATTACAAAATCGAAAGTTACTCTGTATGTCTGTCTATCACCTTTTCACGCCTAAACCACTAAATCGATTATTAAATTTGACAGATGTGAAGATCGCCTGGGATCTGCTGAGCTATTCATTAAATATGTAACCGTAAAAACTTAGGTACGTGCAGGCGCGGATTAGGGGGCAGTTGCTTCGACATCGACTTCCTGGGCTTCGACTAAACTGAGTTTACATCTTGAAATTTGACATAAACATAGTTTTATAACCTGTATTTTTCATTTGTATACAGTATATTGCTAAGTGCAGATTTCACAATTGAAACTAAACGCATTCCAGACGTTTTACGTTAATTACGTTTTCATTAGGTTTCCTTCGATGCGACGATGCTTTGGTGAAAATATTACCTACAACTTAGGGCCAATACACATTTATTTTTCTTTTTTATGGTTTTTGTTTGTATCGGGGGATTTTCAATTGTTTTATTTCACTCTTATTTCCCGCTTTTTAAACTTAATATAAACTAATAGTAGACACGCTACGTTCAACACGTGCCTCGCTTAAGTCTGCGCAGCTGTACGTATATTTTCCACAGTGAAGCTAGTTACTAACTTATCCTCATTTCTCTCAGCTATTCCATCATCAGACCCTGATCACCATCTTTATATATAACCTATTCATTAAGACCGTTCTAATGAGTACAAACACGAAACTTCTAATGTATGTTGATGGGGGAGTTGTATACCTGCAAATTCCAGGTTTAGAAGGTTTCTATGTGCTTTTAATATCATTGAAGCAATAGAATACCAAATTTCGACTGGATCAGCCTTGTGGAAGATGGTCACATCCCTTCACCAACTATAGAGAGCTGATAATCTTTAAAGGACTGAACAGATTTTCTTGGATCATAGCTAAGAACACTTAAAAAAATACACCTATCAGACAAAACAAAAACGGTTTTGCCGTTCGGGAGCTACGATGGTGGTTGGGGACACAGAAACGTAGATACGCAGATACACAGACGCACAGATAAACATCCCTCCGTTTCCGTCGGGGGTTGCAAATAATAATGAAATTGAAAATACACGCAGACGAAGTCGCGGGCTAAAGTTAGTACTCTATAAGAGGAAGTTAACAACAGATATCGTCGGTGTTTCCCTTTCATACTCTGATTACCATAACTAATCGGCATGGTAATAACTATAGCAGTTAAATTTAACTGTCTCTATATTACGTAACTGAAATGTTAATCTAACCGAAATTGAGTTAAAGTACGCTTAAAACTAATTGTAGTGTTTTAATGAACTTTTGCTCTTACGTATATTAATTAAGATGAGTGTTTTGTTTTTTGTTGTGCAATTGCAATATATATAAAGCTGATATCAGACGGTTAACTTGAGTGAATTGTTCATTCGAGTGAATATTCATTTTTGTTTCATATTCATGCCACCTTCATACGGCACCGATAAAGTAACATGGAATGAACGTTCATCTGATCATTTCGTTTTTCGATCAGTCGGTAGGCGAGTCAAAGATGTTGAGTGCCGAAATCCGACGTCTTTGGTTCGGTTGGATGAATTAATTGAATTCAATTTTCACTTTTGATAATTTTCGTGTTCAGACGTTTCACTTCGTGTCAAATATGAATTAAAGACAAAAAGTGAAGCGTCTTAAATCTTCTTAAGTAATGTAGGTACCTCGCACATTTCAGTGTGTTTTATGTCGTCCTTTGTCGAGAAGAACGAATATTTTTCTATCTGTCTACGTATCTGAAAAAAGCATGTGTTTGGCCACCTGATTAGTATTATTATGATAGAGTGTGACGATCTGCAAATGAAACGGTCTTGAAAATCACATGATATCTTAAATAAAACAAAGTCGAGTTAGTTACACCATTTATAAGTCAAGAACGGCTGGACCGATTTTCATGATCATTAATTTGTCTCCGCCCAGAATAACGATTTAAACATGAGAAAAAATCTCTTTTTTTTTTTTTTGAAAATATTCTGAGGCTTTTCGATAATATCTGTATAACAAGCAGAAAAACTCTAAAGGTATAACGTAACATAACATCAAACCTGTAATCCCAGAAGGGTTAGGCAGAGGTGTACCTATAGTACACCCTCATTTCGCCAGTTATGCTTAAGTCCCACGTCATACGGGGCGAGCCTATTGCCATCAACCGAGCACAAATCCAGACTCCGGGCTGCTACTGAGAAGTTCTAGATAGAAAAACCCAATAACACTTTGCCCGACCTGGGAATCGATCCCAGGACCTCATGCTCAGCAGTAGCTCTTGCGACCACTAGATCAAAGAGGCAGTTCTAAAGGTATACCTGTAATAAATATAGTTATTAATATGGTGTACATAATAAAGAGTATTTATATCTATCTATCTTATCTAATAACAGAAAGTTACAACGTAAACATGTAAGATCTCATGCATTGATTAAAAATTAGCAAAACACAAGCACAACTCTCCAACTGACTATCTACATAGTTCAGTCATGATACACAAGCTATGGGCACGCATTGCGCATTTTAATTAAACTTTCTCGGATGTTATTAAAATATACAGCCCTAGCATAACTTATATGGCTCATAAGCTTTGCATGCATCAAGTTAACTGCAGAACGTAAGTCACATTTGAGACAGAGAAGGATCAAGCAATGATCACCATACTTGCTCGGTGAAAAACTTGAGACACAGATAAGAAATCATCAACTTTAAACTGTCTCTGAATTGAGAATTTGAGTCTCTGTCACTTCTGACCTAGACTAGAGTCAATAGCAAACCCATCTCAAAAAAAAGTTGCGAAGTTATTAAATCCAAACCCCAAACCTCAATTCCTTGCCAAATTTCATCGAAATCTGTTCAGTGGTTTAGGCGAAAAGGAAAGAAATAATATAAATCAGGTTCCTTCATGACACACCTAATTGATGTCTTAAGACTAGAGATGACGATGCATTCCACCAGCTTTTACAGTTCAAGCAGTACGGGTTATGGAATGCCTTGCCCAACTCGATAAGTCGCGCTCAATCACTGTCCACTTTTAAAATTCTGGTAAAAAAACACTTCTTCTCTCCTTAAACGTTGTTACATGTAGTTTCTTTGGTCTTGTTTCGTGTTTATTATTATATATGTGTAGATAAATGTATGGTCTATGTATGTTTGTATTAAATAAATATGTATATGGTACACCACTGACTACCTGCAGTATTGTCTCTCCTTCTCCATTTAATCCATCCAAAGGTTGTCTGTAAAATATCGCTTTTAGCGATTAGACCGCCCATTGTGTCACCCAATGTAAAATTTCTACATTTATATCTGTAATTTATATGGTGTACATAACAAAGAGTATTCTATCTATCTATAAATAAAATAATAATATAAATAAGTCAGAGTTACTTTCGAATGTATAATATTAAAAGTACAATACGGATATTAATTAACAACGGTTCACCAATACCGGGCTTCAGACCGAAAACATCGAGCATAAATTTTAAAACAATGATGATTACAACCCTCAAATGCGCGGTCGTTACAAATCTCTTTTATTAATTTCTGACATCCGAAAACCGCATTTTATGCGTGAATAATTTATATGAAACCGATAGCCATTAACCCTGTGGGCGACAGGTGGGTCGCCTTCGACCAAGCCCAATGATTCGTTATGGTATCTGAACTTGGCTTTCGTTCATATTTTCGGGTGACTTCATAACTCCAACTGACTTGGGTTTGGTAAAATGTTGACCAATGAGATGGAAAGATCATCTTATAGACGTACAAATATGTTACGTACAACAGGGATTTTTTTTTGTACTAATTTTAAGTGTCAAAAAACAAAATGTCGGCTTTAGTTGCGATTTTGGCCTAGCAGCTTGTCCTTGCCGCGCTATATTACTTAACGTTCCGACAAGCTCTTGACTTCATAGAACACCAACATTGACATTCACGTCAAACATACCTTGACCTATAGCTGCCCAAGGCTAGATCCAGTCCCTTTAAAGTCTTCCTTAATTAAATAACTGTCCAACTCGAGCGCAAACCACCACAATTAATGGAATTGAACTTTAGTTGCCATGGGATTGTAAAGCTGAAACGTTAGAGGAAGGAACAAAAAGTTTTTAACGATCACTTCCGTCGCCACTCGTTGATATGCCTAGGAAATCGTATAAATTCAATTGTCACCGAAACTGATGTCGTTTAATTAGAATGGAGTTATGTCATTTGTACCTACTGGATAGACAAGTTTACGGAACTGTTTAAATTACTCGTGCATATTTATGTTATTAAGTTTTACGGGGTTATATTTTCACACAAGTTTTATCATCTATTGAATTATAAGCTATCCTAAATAATCCTCTACTATTCTGGGTGAACTTTTATCAAAAAGACATTTGAAAAACATACAGCTATACTATTTTAAAGTTACTATTATTATTCACTGAATTAACTTTTCAGCTGATTACTTACAGAAGTTCTGGTCACCATTTTTTATCCTTTGCTAATTCCAAAGTCACTTTACAAAATCAATGTGTCAATGAGTCCGAGTGACAGTTACAAACGACGCCGTGCCGCCACGCGACGGGTTAAACGTAGGTACAGTGTTTACTAATTACCTACCATTGGCTGTTTCCTCGACATTAAACAAATTAAATAAAGTAACTGACTGACTGCCTCGTTGGTCCAGAGCTCGTGGGCGTAGTGACTGGTCCTGGATGCGATACCCAGCTCGGGAAAAGTGTTATCCTAGTTTTTCCATCTGAAATTTCTCAATAGTAGCGAGATTTGTATCTGATTTATGACATGAGGCTCACCCCAAATTACATGTGACTTAAAAATAGTACCTGCTATCCTACTAGAAAGTAGGATAGCAGGTACTATTTTTAAGTCCTTGCTACTAATATTTCGAACTCGAAAGTTTGTGAGGATGGATGGGTATTTGTTACTCTTTCACGCAAATACTACTGAACGAATTTGAATGAAATTTGGCACACAGATAGTTTGTAACCTGGATAACCACATAGATTTATCCCGATATTCCCATGGGCTCGAGATTTACGCGGGTGAAACCGCGGGGAACAGCTAGAAAATAAATAAATGTGGTTGAACTATATACACCTATTCTGTAAAGTTTTTGAAGCGAACTTGAAGTGAGCTGACATTCTACCAAATACAATGGATTCAATTCGTCAAGACCACTTCACATTAGTTATGACGGTGAGTTTATCTCACCGTCATAACTAATGTGAAGATGTTTACAATATGTAGGTTCTTAGAACTTAGTTGCCTGGTAGGGCATTGCAATTTAAATGGTTATAAATGTAAAACCAAATATACTTTCTGTCAATAAAGTATCGGGAATGGACGATTTGTTTATGGTTCCAAATTAAATTTTTGTTGTTGATAGATTGGCACAACTGTTTTCCATTTTGACGCAGCGTTTGAGTTGCATCTGTTCTTTAGATTACAACCGTGCTTTTTCTAGTTAGATCATATCTAGTGTGTATTGCGAATTTCTGAATTGACAAAAACATCTAACAAAGAGTTTGTCTTAAAGTTTGCATCGCCAATGGAATTTCGTGTTCGGAGTCACTGAAAAAGTAACAGAAGGCTTACGGTGAATTTATCAAAAACACGTACTTAATAGTGGTACAAAGCGTTCAAAACCGGTCGAGATGTGATGGAAGATTTGCCTCGCTCTGGTAGGCCATCAATGTCTTCAACTGAAGTTAACATCGCAAAATTGAAGGAAATAGTGACTTAAAATCCTCATTTAAGTTTGAGAGAGATAGCCGCTGAACTTTCTGTCTCACGAGTCGATCCGTACCATTTTAAATAACAACTTGGGTATGAAACATGTTGCCACTCGGCTAGTCACAAAACACCAGAATTTTCTCCAAAAACTCAATCGAGAGAATCACTGAGGACATTCTAGAACTAGTTAATTCCGACCCAACATTCATGAAACGCATTGTTACTGGTGACGAGACATGGGTTTACGAGTTTGACATGCAAACTAGTCAACAAGCTTCGGAGTGGCGCCTTCCAACTGAACCGAAACCGAAAGAATCACGCTAAAGTCGATCAAAAGTCATGTTGACTGTTTTCTTTGACTATCGCGGTGTTGTGTACTCGGAATTCTTGCTGGAAGGTCAAACGGTAAATAATGAATATTGTTTGAGCGATATGCGGCATTTAAGAGAGCGAATTCGACGAAAAATATCAGATTTGTGGTAAGAAAATTCTTGGATTGCATCACGATAATGCGCCTTCGCACAAGGCCATCATTGTTAACGAACTTTTGACCAAAAACTCAACAAACCCATCGAGCAAGCAGATTATTCACCAGATACGTCTCCCATCTTTTCCTATACTCAAATTGCCACTTCGTGGCACCCGTTTTCATTCGGTAGAAGACATAAAGAAGAATTCGCGGCGAAAACTGAAAGCCATTCCGGAAAAAGCGTTTAAAAATGTTTTGATTATTGGATTATTCGTTGGCGTAAGTGTGTCGTTTCTGAAGGAGGATATTTTGAAGACGATAAAATAAATTTGGATGAATAACTAACATTTCGTGTATTGTTGTTCTATTCCCGGTACTTTCTTGACAGAGTAGTACATACTCAATATTACATTTATACAGATTACTAAATATCATATTACTTATTAATACATTTTATATTATATCATACTATTCTTTGTATATCTATTACAGCAAGTAATTATTTTTCTTCACGGAATTCTTTTACAGAGTAATAATATGCTTATGCTTGCTCAGGCGAAAATGCTAGTGAAAAAATTAATATCCCAGGTACCTAATTATTTGAGGGTCGTCTCGCATACGTCACGGTAACTTGGAAGCGTCACGTCCGTCGCGTCTTTGAACACGGTTTAGGTAAATGTCGGTTAATTAAGGGAACTTACTTCAAGTCTCGGCTTCAAGTTGTAACGTTTGTTCACTTAAGTTATGACAGGTATACGTGAAGTAACGTCTCCTTAGGCAGCCCTTGAAAACTACAAGTCTCGTCGGAGCTGAAACATAGTTTAACAACAATTCTACTATACCAGAGAACTTCCATAATTAAGGGCGGATTTCACCAATGAAACTGAACGCGTTCAAGAGCTGTCGGTGTCAATATTTCACAGAAAATAATTACACCTGTTACTCTTAAACGTACTTTATGTGCTGACCGCGTTCAGTTTCATTGGTGAAAGTCGCTCTTAATAAAAACGTATTTGAAAAACATTTTTTTTTCCTCAGTAGCTGCTCGGAGTTTTCTTTTGTGCCCGGTTGATGGCAAAAGGCTATCTCCGATTACATGTGACGTAAACATAACTGGCAAAATTTAGGCACGTACACGGCGCTACAGTATGGCTACATACCAAGCTAAATATTTGAAGTATAAGCTGACCTCTCACCATACGGTAACGCCAATGCGAGATCAGTTTATACTGGAAATGTATAGCTTGATTTGTAAGGTTTGTACTATAGATACACACCTCTACCGTACCATTCAGGGAATAGAGCCGAGATGTTATGTTAGGAATTGTAAAAAATAAACATACACTGCTTCAAAACACATAAAGCTAAGCTTTTTGAAAAACCTCGTCCATTTTACTCCCGAGTTATTTGTAGTCGTATTTTCACTTTGTATATACGAGCAATGCGTTGAATGCTTTTCATGGTAGTTGCGGTGAACCGCGTAAAAATCTTTTTAAGGGAAATGTGTTGTAAACGGCTTTGTCCTTTAGTACAGGACAGCGGTTTGTGTTTTTCACATTGTGAATAGGATTAAATAAAAACAAAGAAGTACATCATGAGCTGTGTGTTGTAGGAATGCCTTAAGGGGACCACAGGACATAAACGCAAGTTTTATAATGCCTAAAATTATATGATCCACTGCATTAAACAAAATCAGAAAAATATATGATACTCTTCAGGATATATGCTAGTTAGATAGCGTGTTGAAAGCATAATACAACTAATTTGATACGATAGAAAAAAAAACACCAAGACACGTGTAAAAATTTATTTTAACGATTAAAAACCATACTAATTTAAATGCAATCATTCTGATTTTTGTCACATTATTTAACAAGCAACATAATAACGTAATAGTGTTTTTTTTTAGTTCAATCAATTGTTTTTTTTTTTGGTGTAAATAGATAGTTGCGTATTTTTTGCAATAAACTACCAGCGTTGTAATATCGCGCTTCTCTTTATTTTCTATGCAGTCTGACAATGACCGCGCTATAGCTCTTGTCAGCCATTTAAATAAAGTACATTAAAATGTTGTGGTGCAACTTCGGAGTCAATGTTTTTCAGGGGCAAGGGCCCGGGTAAGAGATGACAGGTTTTTACGAATTTTTGTCGTCGGCCACATTGAAAAGAAAGACGAAAGTGAATTGTAGTTTTAACTTTAAAACTTCTGATATTGTAGCTAAAAGTATCTGCTTTAAAATTTGTTACATGAATATCACCATGTAGCTATGTATTACAGTTCACAAAAAAAACAAACTCTGAGTCAGTTGTGAGAATTATACGTGTATTCTGCGTGCGCGCAGGCGCAAATCCAGACTCCGGGCTGCTACTGAAAAATTCTAGATGGAAAATCCCAATAACACTTTGCCCGACCTGGGAATCGAACCAATCGAAATAGGTCGCAAGCGCTTCTGTTCAGCATGAGGTCCTGCCTCATGCTTAGCAGAATCGCCCTAGACCAACGAGGCGGTCTCAGTCTTTTTTAACCGACTTCCAAAACGAGAAGGTTCTTAATTCGTATGTGTGTGTGTTTTTTAATGTCCTAATAACGAAGCTCAAAATCCGAAATACAATATCTACAGCTCAGTTTTCGTCTAACCGGTTCATACCGTGGATTTGATTCAAAGTTCAAGTGAGATTTATTAATTCTATTTGTCGCCGGAATCAAGAGTGCGACTTGCTATCGCAAGCCAATATCTCCCCATCGCTCGACCTCTCGGTTCCAGCTTCGCCAAATTGATTGTAGGTCCTCCTGATGCTCCGATTTTCCGATCACTCTTATCGAATCGCGACATTTTTCTTCAAAACTGCTTTGAAAATTAAACCGTTTGTTGGGTGTCGATAACATCTTGATTTGAGGTTGAAAGACGAAAGTTTTTTTGGTATTATTTAGGCTTTAATTAAAGGATGTGATGTGGTTATATACCATAAGTAATTATTTTAGTTTCGCAGACTGTGTGGATTTGATTTTTATATGTTGATGCAATAAACTGTTTTTATCTTTATTTGCGTTGTATTGAAATGGGTTCTACTAAACACAGGCCTCCTAATAAATATTGCCATGCACATTAAGTGCAGGATTATTTCCACAGTCAGCCTTGATATAATATTTTTATCAAAACATAGAAGAAAGCAGCCATCCAATAATTTCTTCAGTTTCATTTATTTTAAGATACACAGTACACACTACAACCATGACTTAATAATGGTGTTTTCTTATCCTGGAACCAGACGGCTTGCGAAAATAACTGTCTGTGTCACTATGTTACCTTGTCACGCCTAAACCACTGAATCAATCGTTACGAAAGACAGATAGGTGGCCTGCAATATGGAGAATACGAAAGCTACATTTAATGAATATACAAAACGCACACAGACGTAATTGCGAGCAAAAGCCAGTAATTTATATTGATAACATTTAACCTAAGCTTACGTCCATCACGATACAAAAATAACCCACAAGTTTTTCAACGTCCTCCGTCGTACAAAAATCAACATTTTCGATTAGCCGGTCTTACTTTACAAACTTAAGTGAAACCTCGTTAATAGAAGCTGTTACGGAAAACTTTGACTTAAGACCAAAGTTTGTGTTGCTCCTTCTAGACAATATTAATCAGGGGCCAATTAATAAGTGAAAGTAAAATTTTGTAATTTGCTGATTGGTTGATGCGACCTCTACCTACTTTTAGTTCCCCTTCCAAATTTTGTTAATGTTGCCAAAATATAAACAACACCCGGTCTCTGAAAGCCGGATCATATCTGCGATTAGTATCTAATGACTATGGCTAAATTCACAAAAGCAACTGAACGCGATCAGCACAAATCAAAACCGCTTTCAAAAGCTGCCAGTGTCAATATTCCACAACAATGAACGCGTTTTGGATGTGCTGATCGTGTTCAGTTTTATCCGTGAAAGGACAATGCCAGAAACTCTATACAACTTTGCCCAAGTCAAAAAGTCATTTACAAGCCTGCAATATGCAGCATCTTAAAGCTCATTTATTACTGTTAACTTAACATTTTCCTAATGCCTGGAGAACTTGCGGTTTCAGTTAAAATGTTAAAACAATAATGACATTGATAATAGGTTAGGTGCAGTTTATAATTGTTATAAAGCGATTTAAACAACATATACGTTACGCATTATCATAATTATTGTAATCGTAATATGAGTTTTTGTTTTACAGGATTTTTTTTGTGTGGATCATAAGCAATAAGTAACGCAATAGGAAATTCAGGGGTTGAATACCTTTTATCATTGATTTGTAATCGGCAAGTTCTACTGAAAAACAACGTATTATGAAAAGGTCCTATAATCGTTAAAATTATTTTCATTAATTGACATTTCCTGTAAATAGCTGGTGCAGGATCGGGCATTGTCATTTGCCCTTAGTTGGTGAAATTAAAACAAAAGCCAATCGCCTTATGATTTGACAACAGATTCAATCGAATGCGGGGCCGCCTGTGATAGCTCGTGCACACAAAAACCCCAGCAAGCGTGCGTGACCATCTTCCACATAAAACCTCCGACGAAGACAAACAAAGATAATACCACACTAGACCCACCACTAAAGCGTCATAAATAAATAAATACCAGTAAACATCTCCGCGTCCGTGTAGTTTCCGTGTAAATGGTCAATTCCCCATATTTCCCTCAACGAAGCTCCTCCACGTTACAGCTCACAGCTAACGCAGTTATGTAAGCGTTATGATTTTACATAAAACCTCTTACTTTTATAGCTACTACCATTATGTGCAGTAACGGCACTTGTACTAAAGTGCCCGTATGTTTTATGTCTATAACTAGAACATGTGTGAGCAGATTTGCCTCGTTTTATACTGACAATGCTGGATTTTCCGCTGCCTGCATGCCATGGTTGCTCATACATTGTCTGATAAAAAATACCATGTAATATACAAAAATGATATAATTAATTATCTAGGTAAGTACATGGTTTTGTTTGGTATTTGTCGGTGGTTGGTGATGGAGAGATTGAGACTTTTTAAAACACTTTTAAGAGGGAGATACCATAGACAATAAATAACGATCTAATTTTCAGTCTAGAAAGACCTAATTTTCGGTCTCGAAAGAAGATGAATGAAGATGATGATGATTGTGACTGCCTCGTTGTCCTAGTGGTTGCAAGTGCTACTGCTGAGCATGAGGTCCTGGGTTCGATTCCCCGGTCAGGCAAAGTGTTATTGGGTTTTTTCTATATAGAATTTCTCAGTAGCAGCCCGGAGTCCCGATTTGTCGTTATCGTCGTCGGTCCATCTAGCTGGGTGACGTCCCACACTACGCGGTTTCCGCTCCAGGACTCGTCTGCCTTATTTCATAACAGGCAAGACCCCGGACATGCCCCCCGGACCAGAGAAAGAAGATATGCCAGTCGGAAAAACAAGTGTTGTGTAGAAAAACTAACCAAATCATAACATCATTCTCATGCCCTTAGCTTACCAATAATGGTAATAATATCTCACATCTCACAACTCATCTCTGTCCTGTAATAAATGTGTGCACGCAAGCTTGGCAGAATGTGATAATACCATTCATTAATCTTAAGACCATATTATGTACCAAATTCTGGCAAATAAATGTTTTTCCAGAAGCGGATAATCCGATCTAATTGCTATTAAAAAGAAAAACCAAACAATTTGAACGAGGATCACAATTAGTTTCCACGAAATTGTACGTATCTCTATTTTAGTTTCTAAATTCACCACATACCGCCAATCAACAAGTTTGGCAGTCCGGATAGTGTCGATTCGATGTTCAATGCTATTATTATTCAATAATGATTTTGCACCAAAGTCACTTTTATTGTAAAGGTATTTTTGGTAAGCAAATATTAAGGAGATAAAAAAAGGTTTAATTTTTTTTTGTCGAGTTTAAGGTCTAAGGCTCGAACTTAGGCAGGCAGGCACTTGACTTTTTGTAAATTATTTCATCACCACTGCTCTCAAAACGGTGAAGGAAAATATCGTAAGGAAACCGGCATGTCCTAGAACAAGTGACATCTACCAACCCGCACTGGGCCCGCGTGGTGGATTACGATCCACTCCCTCTCACAGCATTCGTACATGAGCGGGTTTAGTCGACGGAAGAATAGAGACAATGACATAGAATAGAGAAATTACAGATTTTATTTTATTTATCTTACTTTTGTCTATTCATCCGTAGACTCGTTTTAGAGGAGGCCTGTGTCCCAGCAATGGGGATATATATAGGGATGATGATAATTTTATTAGTTTTAACTCAAAATAATATTTGTTTCCAAACAGTGCAAACAATATTATAAAACTGTAAAAGCTTAAAAATATGCCAAGTCACGTTTTAAAATAAGTGTTACACAAGGACAGCCCTATCGTAAAAGTGACGTCACGACTATGTAACTTCGTACTAGCGCCATACATTGTCCGTATCGCGCGACAAGGACGGTAATAATCAGCCTATAACGTTCCCACTGATGGACACAGGCCTCCTCTCTGTGAGAGGGTGTGGGCCGTAATCCACCACGCAGGCCAAGCGTGTAGTTCATATTTACATCAATTTAATAGATTTTTTCGATTATCTATGCCTTCTATGAAATGACATTATTTTTTCGAACATTTTTAACATTAGTCATCATCCCTATTATCTAAAGTTACATATCTAGGTACGTTTTTCTATCAGGAATTTCTCACTAGCCGCCTCTGGACGGATTAATGGCAATAGGCTCGCCCCCTATTACGAGTACATGGGACTTAAACATAACTAGCGGAATGTGGGTGTACAAGTACGCCTCTGCATAATCCCTCAGCGATTACGGGCGTGATGTTACGTTAAAAAGACTAAAAGTTTGTTTTCTACCAACTGTAATACAGAGCGACATGAGGAGATTTCAAGTAACAAATTTTCAAGTACATACTTGTAGCTACAATATCAGAAGTTTGAAAGTTAAAACTACGATTTACTTTCGTCTTTCTTTTCAATATGGCCGATGACAAAAATTCGTAAAACCTGTCATCTCTCACCCGGGCCCTGGCCCCTGAAATACATTATCTCCGAACTTGCATCACAACGTTTTATGTACTTACTTCCTTGTTTTTATTTTTTCCTATTCTCATTGTGAAAAGAACAAACTACTGTCCCGTACTAAAGGACAAAGCCTTTTACAACACATTTCCCTTATCAAGATTCACCGAAACTATGAAAGCATTCAACGCATTACCCGTACATACAAAGTGAAAATACGACTACGAATAACTCAGGAGTAAAATGGACGAGGTTTTTATGTGTTATAACTGGCGGAATGTGGGTGTACAGGTACACCTCTGCGTAATCCTTCAGGGATTTCGGGCGTGATGTTATGTTATAATACCTACGCAAATTTCCTTTAATAGATATCCTTTCAAAATGTATAAGATCTTGCGACATAATTATAAATTCTGTAATCCAATAAGTACTTCTTGTAATACGCAATCCATTACATTCTAAAGGTCAGATTTAATTTCCAGATAACAAATACTTCGTTAATCAATTCGAAGCAGTATTTTTATCTAGTTATTTTAACCTTTAAAGTCTTTATCAAGGCAGCTAAATTACTAAACTTATTTCTGTAAATGGCCATTGAGATATTTTATAGTCTTATCAAAGCAGTTTATATTGACTAAGGTTTGTTAAAGCATTCTAGAAATTTTAAAATAAGAAAGGCGACTAACAAAAGGCTAGGTAGATGTGAATAGAAATGGTTGAAGGGGGCGCCCTTTTTTTTTTTTTTTTTTTTTGGGTGGGAAATCATCAAATGACTTCTCCCGCTCTGGGTGGAGCGGGAGGGCGTGTCAGACTTTTACTGACTAAAACCCACCGTGTTCCTTCAGTTGCCTGTGCCAGGGCCACGGTTTTCTCTGTGGAATAACCCGCGACCCTGAGGCGTCGGCCCTATCGGACCCCGTCATTTTGTGCTGACATCTCTTTGAGGCGCGCGTGGAACACAACGCGCCGTCGACCCGGGCCTGGTCCTTACCGGACGGCGAGCTACCCATGGCTCGCCGTCCGCAAGCCCGCGCCTACGGTGGCCGGGAATCTGCTTGCGACTCCCGACGCCCAGGGCGTCTCCTGCGGCGACTAGGGGCGTGAGGGCGCAAGGCTCTCTCCCTCACGCGCTCCGCCTCCTCCTTCGCGAGCATTACTGCTTCGCAGAAGGAGGTGACGGCTTTCCATTCCCTCTCGCTCCGTACCATGGCCTGGACCAGGGCCGGACGCGAGAGATCGCCGCCGCCAATCGCCTCCGCGAGGACACTGCGGTGCTCCGCCCAAGCTGGGCATACCTCCACCGTATGCTCCACCGTGTCCTCCGGGCGATCCACACAATGGTGACACCCGGGCGTTTCCTCCCGCCTTATGCGAAACAGGAACCTCCCGAAACATCCGTGTCCGGTGAGGACCTGTGTCAGGCGGAAGGTGAGGACGCCGTGGCGCCTCTCCAACCACTCCTCAAAGAGGGGACTTACCGCCGCTATTGTGGCGTGCCCAGAAGGGGGCGCCCTAGGAAGACATATTAACATATGTCTTCCTAGGGCGCCCCCTTCAGTGACCTTATTGGTGATGTTCTTCAGAAAGGTCAGGTGCGTAGTAATCGCGACCGGTGTACGTGTATGACCAGATGTATGAACGTAAACGGAATATGTAAGTGTCGTGTCAGGTGGCGTTCTGTAGCTTCCGCCTACCCCCATGAGAAGAAGGCGTGTGTACCGTAACATTTACTTGTTTATTAATTTAAAAATATATATGAAGAAGGTCGTTGACCTCAAATGGATTCAAAGCTGCCAAGTAAAAAGGTTCGCAACTTTGTCCATACAAATTTCCTTTTGGTCAAATAAATAACGAGTTTTTTTTTATTGGAGCCATCGAAAATGTATTTCCAAAATAACAACCTAGGTAAAGAAGTAATTTACTTACTTTACATACAAACATCACGAACTCACGCTTTCCTATAGGGGATAGGCAGAAACTACAGAACGCAACCTGCTACGATCCTGACATACGCCTTTTTCTTCGTTTACGTTCATAGCATAAGCATAGCATAATCAGCCTATAACGTTCCCACTGCTGGGACACAGGCCTCCTCTCTATGAGAGGTAGTGAGCCGTAATCCACCACGCGGACTCAATGCGGGTTGGTAGATGTCACATGTCTTCGAATTTTTGGTTCTAGGACATGCCGGTTTCCTCACGATGTTTTCCTTCACCGTTTTGAGAGCAGTGGTGATTAAATTACTTACACAAAGTAAAGCGCCTGCTTGGGTTCGAACTCACGACCTACAACTCGTAAGTCGGGACCGTTACCACTGGGCCACCACTGCACCTCGTTTATGTTCATGTTATACAATTTTAAACTAAATATTGACATTTAGTGGACTTGTTTAGTGTCATTTCTTGAGTATAACTAGTGCTTGCCTTGCAACGAAATATCGAAATCAAAACTTCAACAGTAAATCACGAAAGTTAATATACAAATCTACATTAAAATGTATTACTTTCATTAAACTTTTATCAAAACAAGTCATTGTGCCATTTACCCTGGGAATTATTAGTTGGGTCCCGGACATTAATAAATTGACAATTTAAGTCATTACCCATTTAATCTCCTGTTCCGAACAGAACAAATTAAAGCTTAAAAGCTTTAATTTACTCAATAAAATCAAAAACCCAGTAAAACGTTCCTCGCCTTGTTTTAAAGCCATAAAAATATTCATATTTGATGTTAGGATACTGTAAATAACGAGAAAGGAAATTAAACACGTTTTCAGCGGGGAATAACCAGGCGTTTTGTTGAAACCCTTCTTTATAACAAATAACCCCGTTTGAGGGTCACACAATTTGTTACGGCTTTAGGATTTAATCATTTACTTTGTCCAGGGCTTAAAAACGACCCTAAACAATATAAATAACTAAATTCATATAAATTTCCCTTCCGTTTTCAGTTTAATCTTTTGATAATATTTTGCACGTCACCGTTGTTTGCGTTGATGCTTTTAGTCGAAGTTCAGTATAAAATATGAAGGCCCAAGAACTTAATTTGTCTCGCATGTATTTACTTTGTACAAATATAACACACAAACACACGCCTAGGTATAATCCTTCAAGGGTAAGGCGAAGGTGTACCTACAGTACACCCACATTTGGCATGATATAGAATACAATACAACACAAGTCAGAAGGAGGAATATAAAGTGGGACCTATTGCTTAAGAAAAAGGCACTTACGTCAGATATTTTGATACGCGTGTGTGAGCCTGATGTTACGGAATCCGTAGAGAATAAAGTGTTTTACCTCCATTAGGAAAAACACCGCAGGAATAAGCTTTTACCTAGATCCTATTAGAAAGAAAAACTCGCAAAGTGTGAGCAGGCAAGTTCGACTTTATCCAGCTATCATAAATAAAAATAGCTTACTACCTAATATTTTCTTGTTAGCTTTATTTCTTTAGGATAACAAAAAATTGCACAATAATGCTTAATATTTAGGTACTACATGTATTTAACAAACCAGCATCGAATCCACAAATTAATTAGGTACAAGCAAACTTACCAAACAATTGTCTATCGAGGATTAACTATTGAGTATTGTGAAAAAACTTATTATTTCTTACGTTTCATAAAATCTACGGAAATTATATGAGATAAATATCGAAGAGTAGAATTACATCAAAGTCAAAGTCAAAGTCAAAGCATTTATTTCAAATAGGCCCATAAAAAGGCACTTTTGAACGTCAAAATTTAGTTACATTAAAAATAGAACTGATTCTAGGCGCCACTTCCAAAAAGTAGTTTCGTATGGAGAAGAAGTGGCAAGAAACTCGACCGTTACTCTTTTAAAATGTTTTACAATATTTTGTATACATTAATTATATTTCTATAAGTGAAGACGATGCACCAAGAATAAAAATACTATACCACTATTGGTACAAAAAAAAAAAAAATAAAGCAGAGGCATATAAATTAATCACGTGTTAGGTACATTGTGCTCACATATTTACAAAAAATTGTAAAAATATATGATTTTCCTAAAATATTAACTAGGAATAAGTCAGTGTGTGAGTAAAGTAAAAATAACCAAATATACAATACAATAAGCAAATAGTATGATTTTGTCTAGCCTCTAGATTGTCCTATGGAGCAGGACCAGCATGTTTCCAAGCATTCTTATCTAGGATATAATCTTCTAATTTGTAATATGCTTGATTACAAAGTGTTTTTCTAACATGAGTTTTAAACTTTCTTTCATTTAATTGCAATATTTCACCAGGTATTTTGTTGTAACATTTAACACAGTTCCCCATAAAAGATCTATGTACTTTAGATAGTCTGAAAAATGGTTGATCTATTTTATTTTTATTTCTAGTGTTAATATTATGTCTATCACTTATTTTATTAAATAGATGCAGATTTTTTCTAACATACATAATATTTTCATAAATGAACTGGCAAGGTACAGTCATTATATTAATCTTCCTAAATAGTTCCCTAAGAGATTCGCGGCGACGTAGATTGTAAATGGCTCTGACAGCTCTCTTTTGCAAAATAAAAATGGATTCCATGTCAGCAGCCCGACCCCACAGTAAAATGCCGTATGACATAATGCTGTGGAAGTAGCTGAAATAAACCAAACGCGCGGTTTCAACGTCTGTTAACTGTCTTATCTTTCCAACAGCATACGCTGCCGAGCTTAGTCGCCCCGCGAGAGATGTTATATGGGGTCCCCATTGTAACTACTCGTCTAGCGTGATTCCTAGGAAAACCGTCTGATTACTAAATTCCAGTTTTTCTCCGTTCAATATGATGTCACATTCGCTACTTCTAACATTAGGTTATTTAAATTATTTACCGTAAACCAATCTTGGACCTGAAGAATAGAGTTGTTCACGTCGTCAAGATTTTGTGACCTTCGATCTATTTTAAAGATCAATGAAGTGTCATCTGCAAATAACACCATCTTCGGTTGATTTTGAAGTAACTGGGGTAAATCATTAATGTAGACTAAAAAGAGGAATGGACCCAATATCGAACCTTGAGGAATGCCCATTGATATTTCAGACCCTAATGAGTTTGTGCCGTTTATTTGTACTTTAACCTTTCTGTCTTTCAAGTATGATCTTAGCAAATCAAGAGCTTCATTCCTAATCCCATAGTGCTCCAGTTTCAGCAGAAGTGTCTCATGGTTTACGCAATCGAACGCCTTAGAGAGATCGCAAAAGATTCCAATGGCATCTTGTGATTCCTCCCAGGCGCTAAAAATGTTCTTTATTAGGGTGACACCGGCGTCAGTGGTACAACGTCCTTTATTGAAACCGTACTGATGTTCATGCAAGATGGAGTTTTTATTAAAGTGACGTAACATTTGATTGAGCATCAACTTTTCAAACACCTTACTGAGAACTGGCAGAATTGACACGGGCCTATAATTATTGAGCTCTTTACTATCACCGGATTTGAACAATGGGATCACTTTACTATGTTTCATAAGATCCGGAAAGACTCCTTGGTCTACACTGGTGTTAAATATGAAAGCTAAATAGGGCGCAAGGGTTCATCATATGTATCGACTGCCTAATGAACAGTTGGCACTTTTCTTAAGGTACTTTTATGCGTGAATGTTACTTAATTAGTACCGCCGTCTGTAGGACGTGTGATTGCCGCATCCACAGCCGAATCTTCATTTAGAAAATTGTATAGATTTGCTGTAAACCAAGAACCTCAAATATATAGTACATTCACACTAGTCCCATGCTGTAACATGCGTAAGTATGACTTAAGAGTTAGCGATAGTCTTTGACAGTCAATTGTAGGTATATTACGACCATCTTTTGTGTGCAATATGCGATCGGTTTTTGCGCTTACAACCAGCGCCACCAATAATTACACAGATAAGTTGGTCTTACTTTAAATTAGTATTGGGGAAACTTGTAAACTATGTTTGTTGGGCCACAGTTGGGCTTCAGTCTATGGCTAACAACTGGGACCAAACAAAAACTAAGCGAAGAAGCGCGGAAGCGGATAAGCGAAGGATATACGGAGAAACTACTTTTCTGTCTCGTTTAAACTTACTACTGGATCTAATAACTGTTTATATCTGTGTGTGTGTCTCATTATTATTACTACGCGACTTGTCTATTGATCTACTCCGTCTACGACCGCATCCAATCAATCTATCTGTCAAAGCACAAACGTTAATTATCCAATCAGCTATGAACGAACATCAATTAGGGAGTTTACATTTCTGTCAAAATACAATTATTCACTAAAGATGGTACATAATTCCGTTGTTTTTTTTCTCACGGCACCCCGTGGAAACATTTGTTCGTAACTTATCCGTTAATTAAACCGCTAAGTTAATTATTTGTCGACAGAGTTATCGTTTGTTTTAATTTCCTTTCTGACACGATACAATTATTACTTTGCAGATTTTGTTTCCATGGGTTGTGGTTCCCGGTTATAAAGAGGCCAACCCACCGATCGTTTCCTGTGGGCGAGGTTCATTAAATGAGAAAGCATTGTATACAAATAAATAGCTGATTATATGAAAAGATATCAAAGAATTACAGGTTTGCAAAAGGGCTGCTGAAAACACAGCGAAGCGCTACGCTATGTGTTACACGAAACATACTAAAATATTTAAAGGAAAATCATCATTTGTGAATTATTATACTTTTTCCAAGAGACACCTAAGGTACTTGTTAAGATTATTATAGAGGCTATATATAATCTTAACAAGTACTTTATATACGGGATAGTTCGTGGCGTTGAAGATTCGACCTCCGCCTTATCTATTCAAATTCAAAATTACAAAGGTTTTCCTGCTTGTGTAACCTCAGGGTACTTAAGTAAATCAAAAACAAAACGCTAACGCAAACATCGTAGCAAACGGAACTCGCCGAACTTTGTACGGACGAGAATAAAACAAACATTGAAAATATTGCGTTCGCATCATGCGATACAAGTACACACGGCTTATGTATTAAGTATACAGGCACCTGATTTTAACTTTAAACTACGCAAGTAACTATCAAAGATATTTTGGTCATGAACGTTACTTTTTTTAAATTTTATTAATAGTATTTTTTTAACATATTATTAAGACTATATATGAGCAATCTTCTATCGTTTCAAAAACTATACGAGAAAGGCTCGAGAAAGTAGGTATAAGAGGTAAATAGTACAGGGTGCGCCGTACTTAAGTTACGTCACTCACGGACGATATTTAGCTGCAACCCAATCATAATCAGACTTTAAGGTTCCCAATGCGGGGACATAGGCTGTAATCTACCGGTTTCCTCGCGATATTTTCCTTCACCATTTTGAAAGCAGTATTGAAGAAATTACTTACACAAAGTGAAGCGCCTGTATGGGTTCGAACCCACGACCTACAACTCGTAGGTCGAGGCCGATACCATTGGGGCACCATTGCTCCCCAATACAAGCAACCAACGGCGATTACGACTGTCCAAAATCATACAAAATCTTTGACTACACTTAACTCCAATCCAATTACTTGCAAGCACACCTATTTTCTTTGTCACTAGTACATGTATCGGATCGCAATCGGTATAGCGCAATATCCGCAGCCAGCCAGCCAGCCAGCCAGCTAGTTCCGACGTAATGACACCCAGATAAGAATTCAATATCGCCTACTTTAACATCTATCCTCTGGCTGTGTTTCTGTCTACTGCAGTTGCAATTTGCTTTTGTGTAAACTTTCTTGCGGGACTTTTATCGGGATTGTAGAGACTTTAAGTGATTAAAAAGCTGATAGCGGTAGAACTGGCGTTAAGAAGTAACTTAAAAGCGTATCAATAGGGACCTATGACCTAATACAATAAGTTAGTGAAACTCTCGGGCCGTGGGGTCCAAATGCTCATGGCATGTTTAATGAAATCTCCAACCGTCCAGTTGACACTACCCGTGACCCAACAAAGCAATGCCGCCAGTCTCTTGGGTAGGTACATTATAGCTCAACAGCAACGCGACATTTTTCGATGCCATATTTTAGTAATCATAATCAGCCTATAACGTCCCACTGCTGGGACATACTCCTTCTCTCTGTGAGAAGGAGTGGGCCGTAATCCACCACGCGGGCTCAGTGCGGGTTGGTAGATGTCACGTCTTCTAATCTTTAGTTCTAGAATATGCCAAATTTTACCTCCCTAGTGGCGTCAGCGTGGTTTGCTACGCTGACGACACGCTGGTCCTGGCACATGGGGGGGGTCGCACCAGGCGGTGGCCGAGCTAGCGACACTCGGGGTTGCGACAATCGTCGAGAGGATCCGGCAGTAGGGACTCGAAGTGGCCCTGCACAAGTCCGAGGCCATGTGTTTTCATGATCCTCGGAACGCGCCACAGTCGGGTTCCCAGATAACGGCAGGAGGGGTTGACATCAGCTTCGAGTCAACGATGAAGTACCTGGGACTCATCCTCGATAGCCGGTAGAACTTCGTGGAGCATTTCCGACATTTGGCACCCAGAGGAGGGCAGGGAGGAGCGCGAGGAGGCAAAACACCGGGGTGAAACTCTGCTGCCGTGAGAAATCACGGTACAGCGGACAGAGCTCCGGCGTGATCTCATGGCGACATGGAGGGTGCGATTGTCGCAACCCAGTGCTGGGCACGCCACAATAGCGGCGGTAAGTCCCCTCTTCGAGGAATGGTTGGAGAGGTGCCATGGCGTCCTCAGCATCCGCCTGACGCAGGTCCTAACCGGACACGGTTGTTTCGGAAAGTTCCTGTTACGCATAAGGCGGGAGGAAACGCCCGGGTGTCACCATTGTGTGGATCGACCGGAGGATACGGTGGCGGTCTGCCCAGCTTAGGCTGAGCACCGCAGTGTCCTCGCGGAGGCGATCGGCGGCGGCGATCTCTCGCGTCCGGCCCTGGTCCAGGCCATGGTACGGAGCGAGAGGGAATGGAAAGCCCTCACCTCCTTCTGCGAAGCAGTAATGCTCGCGAAGGAGTAGGCGGAGCGCGTGAGGGAGAGAGCCTTGCGGCCTCACGCCCCTAGTCGCCGCAGGAGACGCCCCGGGCGTCGGGATTCGCAAGCAGATTCCCGGCCACCGTAGGCGCGGGCTTGCGGACGGCGAGCAATGGGTAGCTCGCCGTCCGGCAGGGACCAGGCCCGGGTCGCGTCGTAATCCACGCGCGCCTCAAAGAGATGTCAGCACAAAATGACGGGGTCCGATAGGGCCCACGCCTCAGGGTCGCGGGTAATTCGAAAGAGTAACCGTGGCCCTGGCAAAGGAAATTGAAGGAACACGGGTGGGTTTAAGTCAGTAAAAGTCTGACACGCCCTCCCGCTCCACCCAGAGCGGGAGAAGTCATTAGATGATTTCCCACCCCAAAAAAAAAAGGACACCTCTACCTAACCCTTATGGGATTACAGGCGTGATGTTATGTACGTATGTGTTATATGTTGTATACTCGTTGCTTTTTTTTTTACAAGTTTCAGCAACAGCTGAACAACATCACGTAAGTAAAACCCAAATATCCTAATAATGCCCTTTTTTGTGTTATCATAGATCAATAAAGTTACTCGCACCGGCAGGCGTGCGTGTTTGACCAGCACCCTAATTGCCTAACAAACTATCAATCACATTCTTAATCATTTTGAAGGATAGCGAAGGGGTGATCTTTACACAATACAGTGACAAGTTTCAGTACAAGGGATGTTCTCAATACAAGTTCAATATTGTCCACTTTACATTTCAGCTCCGCAGTTGAATAGTTCAATATGTTCATTCATGTTGGAGACAATTTTTAAAAAACAAAAAAAAACATAAGATTTTTATTCATTGTTATTTTAAAGGGTTGTCAAATTAAGTGTAATAAACTACAACTGAAACGGTGGTGAGGTCCTGCATTCCCAGCTAGGATAAAGAATAACCTGTTTATGCCCAGTACAGTGCCAGTCCCCATTCGGTATTATAATTAAACTAACACTTCGCCCGCGACTTTGTCCGCGTGGATTTCGAAAAAAAAAAAGAAAAAAAAAGAGTATCCTATGTTCATCAGACATATATTTCACAATACAATATTTCAAATCGGTCCAGTAGTTTCGGAGCCTATTCAATACAAAAGAAACAATCAAATCTTTCCTCTTTATAATATTAGTACAGATAATAAAATATTTAATTCACTCATCTGTTTTTTTTTTAAATATATTTACTTAACGTGCTTTCCGAGGCACGCAGTGATCTCGATATGTAAGGGATGGTCACCTATCCACGAGCGGCCCGCGGCAACCGTAACTTTACCTTCGCTCGACCCGTGCAGCAGTTATTACTTTGCCACGAGCTAACTAATCTACTCATTGCAGAAAAACTAAAAACATCTGAACCTATTGGCAACAATACAGGGTGGAAGGGACATCGACGTACAACCTGTTACCATGGATTCAGTACATGATTCTGAACCCCCCTTTTTTGTGACACCCCCCCCCCCCCCTAAGTTGGAGTTATTTGTCGGTTATAATAAAAAATGGCTGTGCCATACATTTTACCGCGTAGGTATTGCACTTTTCTATGACCCAGAAGTTTTTTTGTTTTTTTAAACCGACGAAGTCTTTCAACGCTAGGAGTCTAGAACCATGTGTTGACCTCATGGTTTCAGTTTGAGCGACCATGTCCCTTCCACCATGTCCCGTCCCTTGTAACATAATGCACCATCAACCTACATAAAACCGTATACAACCTATTTTAAGTTTGTATGCACGTAAACGAAATATCTTCTTACCAAGATGACTTAGAAACTTACAAGAGAAGTTCGGTGGAGTCGTGATAAATTCTCATAAAGCACGTAAACTTAGTTACGAGTACATGCAGCAACGCATAAACTTGCGTGATATTGCTTGACGTATCTAGCTACCTAGTTCAACTATAAATGTTGATGCAATACCTTTATATAACTTAGATATGAAAAACAGCAGTTTTTGTAACCTGTGCTCTTTCGATTCTGATTCTGAATAGGTAGGACAAGATTCAAGTTTTTTTTTGTGAAATAAATACATGAAATAAAACCATTTAGAGAGAATGAGAGATAGCTGCAGTTATCCCAAAGAAAGTATGCGCTTCGGGAATCAATTTCTAATATTTGAAAATACGAACGCGTGATGATGAGATCTAATATAGAGCTGTTAGAACCATGAAAGTGTTTGCCTATTTTGTATTACAATGATGACAAAATAATAGAATTCCAAAACTTTTGAGTAGACGATTTTGACTGGAGTAGGTAGCCCGGGAGAGAGAAAACTTCATACAAACGTGCAATTATAGGTGCACTACTAAAAATCCAGTCAGTACAAAACTTAGAAGTTTTGACTCCTTCGTGGGCTGGTGGGTCACTCTGTGGCGTGGCGTTCGTGCTAATTCGGAAACACTAAGATTACAGAAACGCATACCTTTTACTGTTTACCTTCATGTAAAAAAAACTCTCGAACACGATACTCGACTACAGAAGTAAAGTTTGAAGCAATAAGGTACCATTTGTAAGGATGGCTTTTAGCTTAATACTTCGGTAAAGGTTAACATGTCTACCAATGTTTTTTTTTTCCACGAACAAAGACGACGAAGACGTAACTTTTGGTATGTAATTTTTTTCCATTTATGACGTTCCATTATTTAATTCCAAAATTGTATTTATACAAAAGTCTAGGATCGTAAAATCTGCTACAACTGACTGAGGTATATCCACAAACATGACCAGAATCAACTTTTTTTCATAAAGTAATTTTCGTTCGTATTGTTACGCGATTTACGTTCGTCGTCCGAACCTTATTTTATTTTTAAAAACAAACATTTTTATTTTTCCTTTTGTTTATTCTAATTGCAGGTTTTGTTTTGTGTGTAAACAGAACGTAATTACGGATCAGAGGGGGGAGTGGGGGTCATGGCAGGGTGCCAACATTTCGGAGTAAAAGCTTTTTCGTGGCCCTTGGGCCGCCACCCGCCATTCAAACGGCTCGTTTTTAGTTCTTCGCAAACATTAAAATGGGTAGATTTGCCCTCGCCGTAGTTAGTTAAGCGAAAAAGTGTCCATACAGACAAGAGTGAGCTCACACATTATTAAATAGCGTTTCCTTTCATGACAATCAAGTCAATTCACTGCGTCATTGTGTGTCAGAGGTGTCAAAACGAAACAGAAACCCGACTATCTTTTGACGCGGTAGGGAGAGACTAACTATTTAAATCTAAGGCTATTCGGTGTTGAAGGTCGTAAATATCGTAGCCAAATTATTAAGAAATTATCAGGTTGCGTGAAATGTATGTTTCTCATTTTTTTTCTGATTTTTCCTGCAAATAGAGCCTAGGATGGATGTTGCAATACTTAATAGCTTTTGTACACGTTGATTATATTATTTGACTATAAGGTGTATGTAAAAAACAAAACGAATAAATTAATAAATTCTACTAAATAAATCGACATAGCTCAAAGAATTAGCAAGCTGAAGTGGCAGTGGGCCGGCCATATCTCGCGAAGAACCGACAACCGCTAGGGTAAACGAGTTCTTGAGTGGAGACCGCGACTCGGCAAACGTAGTGTAGGACGTCCACCGGCCAGGTGGGATGACGATCTGCGAAAGACTGCAGGCAGATGCTGGATGCGTCGAGCTGAAGACAGGGCGCTATGGCGCTCATTAGGGGAGGCCTATGTCCAGCAGTGGACTGCTATAGGCTGATGATGATGATGATGATGATGATGACTAAATAAATTCTACTGCGTAATCAGCCTATTAAGTTCTCACAGCTGGGACACAGGCCTCCTCTCTTCGAGAAGTTGTGGGCCGTAATGTATCACGCGGGCCCAGCGCGGGGTGCTAGATGTCACAAGTCTTCGAAGTTTTTGATTCTCGAACATGCTAGTTGCCTCACGATATTTTCCTTCATCGTGCAGAGAGCAGTGGTGATGTAATTATTTACGCAAAGTAAAGTACCTGTCTGGGTTCGAAGTCGGGGCTGATATAACTGGGCCCACTGACCCTTCAATAAAACAAACAGAATCCAAAAATGTACCCACCAACATTCGTTCACATTGTTACAACCTAAAGTCATAATCATATCTAAGGCAATTTCCGTCTACCACGTCACATCCTCTTACATTCGAATTTGTTTGAAAAGCGTAGAGAAGCTTTGCTAACAAAAACCCAACCAACAGTTCTGTCAAACGGGGCGTGCGCTAAACGCTGAGGCACGTTCTACACACACGTTTTTCTTGCCGTGAAAACCACGGTTGTGCCGTGTGTCGGCACGGTCGTCAGCTGTATGGATCACTATGTAAGCTTGTTGACAGATACGGCGAAACAGCGGCACGTCGCTGTTGCCGTGTACAAGCTCACACGATTTTTCAACGGCGCGGATAACACGCCTTAAGCATAATCAGCCTATAACGTTCCCACTGCTGGGACACAGGCCTCCTCTCTATGAGAGGTAGTGAGCCGTAATCCACCACGCGGGCTCAGTGCGGGTTGGTAGATGTCACATGTCTTCGAATTTTTGGTTCTAGGACATGCCGGTTTCCTCACGATGTTTTCCTTCACCGTTTTGAGAGCAGTGGTGATTAAATTATTTACACAAAGTAAAGCGCCTGCTTGGGTTCGAACTCACGACCTACAACTCGTAAGTCGGGACCGTTACCACTGGACCACCACGAGTCCACCACTGGGCCACCACTGCTCCTGATAACACGCCATACCGTAAAGAAACCGTGCCGTGTACAACGGGCCTTACACAAATTCAACAAAAGAAGGTCGAAAACGTGTTACAGTTGTATTTTTTTTTTGCTTTTTCCAGATTTGGGTTCCTAGTTGGTTGAATATTCGAATAAAAAAAAAAATTAAAATAAAAAAAATAAACATAGGGCAAATTCGAATTTATTATCAAATGAATGTTTGCTTCTCTTAATTAAATTGCTCCCGTATGTTTAGTTTAACTTCATGTGTATGGATGATAACCCACCTTTGCTGCCATGTAAATAAGTTAGTATATTTATTTTGCCTCGCCATTAACCAATTGCCGACATTGCCGTATACCTTTATTGATTTACTGAATGTACACAATACTGACCTACATATGCTTTCTTTTAATGCCATATTAGGCTTATCTCTTCAGTTTCTATGTATTCCCAATTAATACCTAACCTAACCTAGCCACATTTTTTTTGGTACACCAACAGCAGTAACATAAAGTATATACAAAAAAAAACATTGGGTATTTACACAGCATTCATCATAATAAGCGCCAACGTAATTAAGTAAGAAAACTTATAAATATACAATTAGAATACAAAATACATAAATATTTGCATTTTGCATATATATGACGATAAGTGAGTAATGAGTGTGAATGATATCAGAGACTAATCGTAAACATGTATTTTCAATTTCATTTATTTAATGGTACGACCTAAAAGCCAACATAAAACGCACAACACGTACAATCACCATCATCTGCCTTGTAGGTAAAGGCACGTTCACAAAATGCCTTGCATGTGCAATTTCCCCAACATGCGACAACAGCGATTCGTTCAGTTTTCAATTCCGAACGGTGTCTCCCACATGGCCTGTATTGCTGATGGAAGACAGGCCAGTGACACACACACACACATAAGAAGGTACAGTGAGCGTCGACGTCGACACACCTTTGTGAGCCTAGTTACGTAGCAGACCAACATAATCCCTTTAATTTTGAAAATTCAACAATATTAATTCCTTGCTTTGCTTAATTTTCCTGCTCTAAAAAATAATATTGTTTAAATATCTGAAGCAACATATTATGAATCCCCATCCAAATCAATGGGACTTTGAATGAGTTACGCAAAGTGGGTGCAAAATAACTTACAAAAAAAAACAAGCAAGTGCGAGTCGGGATCGTCCGACTCGCACTTGCTTGTTCGCGAAGGGTTCCGTTTCACCGTACAATATTTAACACTACATTTTTTTAAACACGTTTTTGTATGGGGGATCCCTTTAGTTTTTAACTTTATTTAATTTTTCTTGTTATAGCGGCAATAAAAGTACAGACTGTAAAAAATCAAATGTCTCTCTATTACGGTTCATGAGATACAGCCCGCTGACGGACATACGGACGGACAGCGGAGGCTTAGTAATAGGGTTCCATTGGCACCCTTTGGGTAAGGAACTATGGCACCATAATAAGCAGGTTTATCTCAATACCACAACGGGTGTTTTAGAATGATAAGTTATGGTAGTTTACGAATAAATGACAGCTTCCATTCTGATTCTTATAAAATACTTGTCGTATTTTTTTTCTTGTTCGTCTGTTCACTTTTTCCAAGTAATTTGATTGCAGAAAGTCCGTTTGCATCTATATTTTTGACCCTGACTGTACAACTACATGTAGTATCTATACTGCATCCATTTTTGTTTCTCTATTGTTTTATATGGCGTTCCTTTGTCGTGTCGTGTTTTGTTTTCTTTATGATTCATGTTAACATCTGTTACGATTCTATGCGGGTGAATTTATAGGGGTAAGGCCGGTGCCAATGCTCGACCGACCGTCGGGTGCGTACGTCGTCGCGCTAGTCATTTTTGTATATGGAAATTGATACAACCTTACAGTGCAAAAATGAACCTCTGCAAGCGCACGGTGCTACTCACTGCGTATGAGGAACGTCGGTCGAGCGCGTCCGCATGCGTAAAGAGCACGTTTATTGCTGCACCGACCGTCCATCGTGTAACGTTTTTACCAGTTCAGTCGGTTTGTTGGTCAGGAGAGCACTGAATACTACAAACTGACGGTCGCGGTCGTTCAGATGCGCATCGTCAGGACCGACGCTACGCGCCGACGGTCGGTGAAGCACTGTAACTGGCCTTAGTGTTGTATTTCTAGCAATAGGGATGTTACGTTACGATAGAACAACAATTACATGGGTATATCAGTCTCTTGGGTACATTACCAGTCGACAGCGACGCGGATGAATTTTTCGAAGATATTGTGAATAGTTTTAGTTAGGGTAGAACATAATATTTTCGGGGATCGTGGAAGGCGCACAAGTATGTACCCATGATACCCGGTGCAAGTGTGGAAAAGGAACACCGAGGTGGTTTTTAATCAGTAAGAGCCTGACAGACCCGTCCGCCCGCCCCAGGGCGGGCGGACATCCATGAGGATTTTCCACCCCGGAAAAAAAAGGATATTATATGTTATAATTTATTAGGTACATTTATTGTTTTTTTATTGTATTAATTAATAAGATACACGTTGTTATTTACGTAGTACATATTGTTTTAATAATGAAAAAATACTGCACTATGGGTATGTATGTGATTTGTAAGTTTCTACACCTAATTTACCACGAAAGAACATTAAACACAAGTTTTTACCGAGTTCGGAATTCAGGAGTTCTATAGTTTTTAGCCGTCTACACACTTACGTTATTTGTATCCTACTTCTTAGTATTATAAAAAAGATATTGGGTTATATTTTATCGATTACAAATAAACGTTGTAACTATTACGGGTATGTGAACCATTCACTAATCCACATTTTGGGCTCGTTCTAGGCCGCTAACGTGTCGCGATTTACATACTCTACCATTGTTATGTTGCAATTATAAAATGGACATGAATTTAGCGGGACTTACTTCACGCCTATTATTCAACTAATCGTTTATGCATGTAGCATTAAACGCATGTTTTGTTATTTTCTAATAATGGCCACTACAAACTTACACATGTTATACAAATCTTGTACTACCTCGCGGTAGCTGGTAGTCCAGCCTTCTAAATTCAATTAAAAAAATATATCCGTCATTTATAGGAGATTGGTAGGAGAAGGTAACACACAGGAAAGAGTGGAAAGCTGTAGGGAAGTCCTTTGCCTGCTGGGCAATGTAACAATAGGTACACCTTAAAAACAACCATCTTTACCTACTCAAAAAAATACACAATTTAGACAATTGTATACTAGGTATACAACTAAATTGTCTAAATTATCTATTTTTTATTACATACCCTGTAAACCTGTGGTCTCATACCTGTAAACAAAGGGTATAGGTACTTAGTGGATAATTAAGTGTTTTTTTTTGTTATTTATTATAATGCACAGTCAAGTTATTCAGATATATTTAGTTATTGTAAACATATTTTTAGTCTAGCCAAATCGTTTATTTTATTCGCACCTGCGCCACCATAATTGCAATAAGATCATTCATTCATTTATACATTACTCATAAATATATTTTTTATATACCAAATCAAGTTATCGAAACACAATCAACACATCAACGAACAAGAACGTTACCCTATGCAAAATTTACTGTGGAATACTTATTTCAAGTTGCGGGTATACCTACAAAATCTCACGCCGCACATAACACGTTATCACATCATAACACCAATCTATATCGACTACTCGACATCCGTGTTTCACTGCAGGGATCCAGCAGAATACTAGCGTCAGGTACATTTGGATGGTACATGATGACCTGGACTCCCATTTGGTGCAACCTTGAGTTATGCACACTGCACTTTAAATATTCGTTATTTTGATTTAAAGTATGTCACAGTGTCACTTAATGGATTTAGTACTAGCACTTCGCCCGCGACTTCGTCCGCGTGGATTTCGAAAAAAAATAATAGGCTATGTTCATCAGACATAATTTCGGCTTCTAATGGTAAAACAATTTTGAAATCGGCCCAGTAGTTTCGGAGCCTATTCAATACAAATAATCAAATCTATCCACTTTATATTATTAGTATAGATGTTTTAATTTTTTATTTTGGTTATGTTGGCATCTTGATTATTCAAATAATTTGTTATTTAAAGAAACATGATATACAAGTACAAATGCTTATAACTTTGGGTACTTTAAGTTTAGACTAAGCACTCTACTTGTAAAAAATAACCTATGTGAATAAACATTATCATTATTTAATTGTGATTTTGTGTTATACTATGTCTTTTGTGTGAACAGACATTTCTCTCATTCCTCACCATAATACCTTTATCTTACTGAACCATACTTAGTCTACACCAAAACCTTTCAACGACAATAATGGTTACCAAATCACTTGCCTTAGTGTGTAAGTCGGTCTCAATATTGTTCATAAGATACCCTATACCTCTCAGTTCGTTGGTTCAGCCCAGCCGGGCGGATTGCAGCTCAAATCTACCGTAAATGGATTTATCTCTGTTCATCTTGTGTCCTCAGACACACTTAGCTTGATTGATTCTACAACACTTTGTGTTGTATTGTATAGATTATTTTCTAAATGTCATGTGCATTTTTAGATGATTGGTTTAACACGTTTTTATTTTTAACCTAACTTTGCAGACGAAGGGTGGATTTTACCAATTAATCTGAACGCCATCAGCGCATAAATTACGTTTAAGAGCTGTCAGTGTCATTATTTTCTATGGAATATTGACACTGATAGCTCTTGAAAGCGTTTAAGTTGTGCTGAACGCGTTCAGTAACGTTGGTGAAAACCACGAAACAAAAAACAGAAAAAGGCACTAAGTTGTAAACAGTAAAAGCACTTAGTGCCTTTTTCACCAATGAAACTGAACGCTGTTTTAATTTAGTCATATATTTTGCAATGTATTACTTGTACTACTTAAAACCAGCAGGCTAACAATTTTTTTAACCAAAGAGTTTGTTTGTTTGTTTGGCATCTCGCAGGTCAACCTATGCGGTTGTCGTCTGCTTAAGCGGACTTGCCTGTGGTTGCCCTAATAAATTAAGGCCTCCAGCCAGGACTTAAACTTAAATACTAACTAAAGCTAAGCGACAACGCTAAGGGCACCCCCTGTGGGGTACGAACCTCGGCTTAGGGCGTCGCTGGAAGAGGGCAGCAAATGACTAGCTGGATCAGGATTGGTATTATTTTGGGACGAATTTAAAGCTACAGGCTCAGCGGCGCGGGCTGGCTCGAGCAAGGGTCGGGAGGGGCGTGGATTTGGGCGTCGCGGCGGGCCTCGGCGGCGAGGACGGTAGGACGGCGATCGGGTTTTGGGCTTATGTAGCGTGCTGGTTGCCTTACTACTCTCCTGGAGGAGGGTAGTGGCGTCGTCGGGGTCGATTAAAGTATGCCTTGGTCGGCGAATACTGCTAATGCGAGACGGAGTGTAGCGGGCGGCCGCTGTAATCAGGGGGTTTGAATGTTTGATGCCACAGTCGAAGAAACGTTTAATAGGCGTTTCATGAACTGTTTTATGGTTGGCATTTTGAGGTCGACGTGAAGATCTATGTTTCGGACGTAGTAAGGGGCACCCGTAACCCTTCTGAGGAAACGGTTTTGGAGGGTCTACATCTTATAGAGATGACGTGGGTGAGCGTGCGCAAATACAACGCAGGCATAGGTCATGATGGGACGGATGACTGCGGTATAAATGAGGAGCTTGCATTTAAGGGACAGTTTACTACGGGCTGTCAGCATGAATTGGAGCCTGCTAAGAGCGAAGGAGGCGCGCTCGCGAACCGCCTTAATATGAGCCTTAAAGGTAAGGTTTTCATCGAGGATCACGCCTAGGTATTTGGCTTGCTTCTCCCAGGGGATCGGCTTACCGTACATAGTGATCGGGCTGGGAAGTGGGAGAGGGAATCGGCGACGTCTCGAGAAGAGAACCGCCTGACTCTTATCGGGGTTGACCTCGATTCTCCATTTCCGGAACCAAGCGCCTAAGACGTTTGCGGAGGTTTGGAGAGTACGAGCTATAGCGTTGGGACAGTGACCGGTATAGTAAACGGTTTTACCAAAGACTAATAATTCCTATATATATTTCTTTCTTGCCCAAAGATTAGGAAAATAAAAAGTCCGTTTACTCAGACGTAAAAGTTAATTAAATTAGTTCTTGTAATCCATTTCTAAGAAAAACTACTTGCTTGTTGGTGCGGTAATGAACTTCCTTCTAGGAATTCTCCTTAACTTTTCCTTGTAATTTTTCTTACAAAACTCTACATAATATTTAATTGAAAGTAAAAAGAACGTCTTCTTCTGAGATATTGTTAACTATTATGACCCGACCTACCACCCGCCTCCGGCTTGACGTCGGCTTACGGGACTCCATGTACAGTTTTTAAATGTTAATCATATTAATAGCCAATGTTTAGGAACTTGTTGTAATTTAAGTAATACACAAAATAAAGTTATAACTATAATAATTGTTATAAATAAACTAAGCCCGTTCGAGCCACGTGTCACGTGTCATGTATCACGCACAACAACTAAAACCGTACGGGGCTGTGTTCCGCCAGAGGTGCTCCAGCCCTGCCGTCATACCATATATGTGTAGCTCTTCAATATTGTTTTAGGACTGAAACTCAACGCTTAAACTAACATGATCTGAATATTTAAATTTTTGAATGTATTGATTAGAAATTCTGAAATGTTATTTGAAGTTAGGACTACGGATTGTGTTGTTATTTTAACCATATCGTAACGGCCTAATAAAAACAAACTTTACTTTATAATATCTTTCGGTATTTACTTAGGCAAAAGTATTACAAATTTAAACCACTGAATACAATTTCACTATTAAAACTGTATAAAAACCTATAAAATACATACCAAGTAAAAGATAAAATATTAACCTAACCTAAACAAAAGCGGTCGTCGCGCAAATTTGCGAACGTCGTGTTCTATGTAACTTCGGCGCCGTCAGTAGGGGCTGGTCCGCTTTTAGTTGCTACGGCTTATTTAAATTTATTTTAATTTCTGAACAGTTTTGCTTTTTATAATTTTATTACGGACGCTTTTAACGTGCACGTCTTTCTACATCTTTCTCATATGTATCATTTCATCATTAATGATGTAACCAATATTTTGTAAAGATATTTTGATTTAAAAGAGAGTCAGTGGAGTTTCTTTCCCGGTCTTTTCCATAGCTTCGTCTTTTTGACTGACTCAGTTTGTCTGCTTCCTTCACAATTTAAAAGTGCCTGTAATTGGTTTATTTAAATAAATGCTTCGTTTTTTCTTTAAATTTGACTTTTGGCTCGTAAGACACGCGACCGACGCCATTGCGTCGCACGCGATTCGCGTCGCGTGTAGCGATTGTTTAAGAAGCCTTTAGCCGGAACGCGTGGTCGCGCTGACCACTTTTCGATTCGGATGACAATCACTTTTTTTTAGGACAGTTTAGCGTGTTCTATCTTCTAGTATAAACTTGGATTAAACTTTCATTATTAGAAAGACGCTATCTAATTGTCAAAATGCCTGTTTACAGAACTTCACTTTGCTTAATTTTCAATTCTACAATATATTTTTTCTTGGCTGCCTCATTGCTTTCGTTGCTATGATGGACATCAAGAAGTCGATTTACGATTTGCTCAGTCTTGGAAAGAACTTAGCAATGTATGAATGTTTGCTGCTGTGGCGAAATGTGGGAGTACTATAGGTACACCTCTGCCTTCCCCTTCTGGGAATACAGGCGTGATGTTATGTTATGCATGATTGCTGAAATTCCGTTATTTATTATTGTTAAAACAACCATCAGAATATGTAGTCATACAACTAAACTGGGTACAGGAACAGAAAAGCAGAGATATTCTGCTCTTATGACAAACAAATAAATATAAGTAGCCCCCTTTAAAAGTGTTTTTCGTGTTATTTTTCGTCCCCCCATAGTTGGGCATACAGTGCCTTAAAAACGGAAGTCCTAAACAGTAGCGTAACACAGTAACACATGTACACATTGTACACAGTTTCAAATGATAAAACATTGTGGTAGCCACTTGTAAAGGAGCTCATTCAGAAGTGCTGAACGGTCGTTCATTGAACACACCAGATCAATTTCCTACAAACAGTAAACCATAATAAAAACTAGGTCATTTCACAGAATGGTTCCACAATCAGAACTGACGTTACAATACAATAACTTGGACTCTAAACTATGACTGTGAATCTAACTGCTCAGTGCTAGAACTTTCTCAACTCAATCTAGACTGCGGATGGCCTGTTGGCAGTTTATTACTACAATGGCCTTTCATAGTGAGACGTTTCCATACTTATATTAGTAGAGCAGTGGTGGTCCAATGGTGACGGCCTTTACTAACGAGTTGTAGGTCGTACGAGCAGGTTCGAACCAAGACAGGCACTTTACTTTGTGTAAATAAATTAGCCATCACTGCTCACAAAACGGTGAAGTATAAAAAACTCTAGGAAACAGCCTATTTTACTCCACTGCTGGACCTAGGCCTCCCCTAATGAGCGCCATATCGCCCTGTCTTCAGCTTGACGCATCCAGCATCTGCCTGCACAGTCTTTCGCAGATCGTCATCCCACCTGGCCGGAGGACGTCCTACACTACGTTTGCCGAGTCGCGGTCTCCACTCAAGAACTCGTTTACCCCAGCGGTTGTCGGTTCTTCGCGAGATATGGCCGGCCCACTGCCACTTCAGCTTGCTAATTCTTAGAGCTATGTCGATTATGCTTATGCTAGTATTATGGACTTTTGCGTGTGGCTCCGCCCGCGTGCAGGGCGGAAATTATCCCACGAGAACGCACTACCGAGATACAAAGTATTCTATGTCCTAACACGGGTCATGGAAAACGTAACAGACAGAGCGACCGAGTTACTTCACATTTATAATTTCAACAAGTATGTATAATTTGACACACAAGCTACCGATCACCAACTAACGATTTCATACTAATATTATCCTACATAACATCACGCCTTGTTGGGCCCGGAATCACATCAAAACAAAAAAATGATACTTATATGCACTATGAATAGTACATAGATGTTTTATTATAAGCGTCTTTCTTGTTCTACCGTTTCTAATATTATTTTTAATTTGAAATTTGAAATGAAATAAATTATAAATGACAATTAGGAAAACAAAATAAAACAAAGTTCAAACTAATTTGAATTATAGTAAAAATGTCACAATAATACAAAAATGACAAATGTCAACAAGGTTACAGTAACAAAAAAAAATTGAACGTTTGGGCAGAGAAGTACCTATAGTACACCCTCATTTCGCCAGTTATGACTAAGTCCCATGTAATAGGGTGTGAGCCTATTGCCATCAACCGTAGAACAAATCCACAATCCGGATTGCTATTGAGAAAATCCAGATAGAAAAACTCTATCACACTTTGCCCGACCCGGGGATCGAACCCAAGACCTCATGCTCAGCAATAACGCTTGCGAGCACTAGACCAACGAAGCGGTCAACGAGGCAATATTATTCCATTCACCGATATAGAAACCAATTACAAGGATAGCTCAAATCGGGTCGCAACGCCAGTCTTGAGATAGAGGGGGTAAATCAATTTGCGGGACATTCGGAGGCTGGTTCCTTGCCGCAACTAAATGCAGACATTTCACGGTGTTCTAGGCTCTACCGGGATGTAGATGCTTCTCATCAACGTGGAGAATCTAGGCTTAAAAGTATGAATGAGACAAGCCACTTCTTCTTCTTAGTAGCATTCTTTTCAGATCGCTGTCTTCATGTAGTTTCTTGTCTAGACGCAGATGAAACATGAATTGTCAGCACAAAATAATATAAACGGATGACAGGTGCTTATCTTGAACACTTGATTGGTAAAACTGTCGAGGAGTTTCTTGCCCGGTTTGTCCATAGGTACCTACTACGCTGTGAAATGGGCAACTAGCTTCATATTTCTGACTGACCGACTCCTTGACAATTCAAAAGTGCCTGTAAATGGTATAATTGAAATAAATGCTTTGAGTTTTAGTTTTGTTTTTTGTTTTGTTATTTTGCAGTAGCTAGGCTAGTAGGTTTTTGAGCATAGGGATGAAAAATCTGTTGCATATAAACAGACAAACATACCTTATGCTTCTTCCAATCTATGAGGTATTTCTACAACATGATAATAAAACAGTAAAAATGATAAATGCTGATGCCCATTGCCGGATTGGGATATTATGCATCATTACAGCAAAGTTGTGTCGGTCAAACCCTTGTCTTATTCATACTCGTAGACATATTCCCCAGAGTGTCGAGCTACATCAATTTATGAAATTTGAAGCTCGTTCGTTATTCACCCGTGTGTATCAAGCTGCTGGAATATTCAGATATTGCGAAACATGTAGACCGCAGACGCGACAAATCTATTTTCAGAGAAAAAGACTGAAGGCTTTAGAGATGTACATACTAAAGCTTCGGGTAGATTGGTTTTGGTATTTTGAGTTCACGAAAATCCTATAATTTTTCAGGCAAAATTACAGAACTGAACACTTAACGCTGGAGCAGCACCAATTATGTTGGACATGGTTTCTGGTCTGCGATCTGCAACGTAAACGACTGGGTTGGGCGTATGATGAATATTCAGATATTTTACGGTGCCTTGCATGCGTCGACCTAAAGTTGTGGTGGAGTGACGGAACCTACTGAATTTATGTGCATACGATATAATATGGGATCACACTGCATGTACGTAGATGTTGCTAAGTGAGTAAGTGATGATGCTAAGTTCTAAGGACTGCTATGGTTTTGATTATTAATGTTACCTACCAAGTAGTAGATAAAAAGGTAAATTCAGTGTTAACTTCGAATTGTGACAGCATGTTACATAGAAGGTGTAAAAAAACTCATCACGAATACATCATCTACGCATTCAGTACATCAAATTAAATGAATTGAAAAGAGTTTTACTTTTGTCCGTCTGACTGTTAGTTATGCGCATGAGTACATATGAGTGCGTGCAACTTTACAGGGATCGTTAAAACTTGTTTTCGCAAAAACGTCAAAAAAAATTGGGACACACCGAAGGTTTCCGTAGCTGGATGAATTTATCCCAAGAAAAAACTTTATATTGTAGTTGAAAAACATGTTCTCCATTTTTTCAAGGTTTTATTTTACCATTATGTTGGCGTGACTAATATGTATATCCATACCAAATTACAACATTCTATTACTAATATCTCTGAGCTAAGATGCGGGCTGTTGACTACGGAAACCTAATCACGGGAGAACAAGTGACTCTCGGCTTCTTGAAGGGATTTTTACACCAGAAATAGGTACCATGATATTGACCTATACAAGTAGACTTTTTTAGGCCTTAGAGTGATTTCTCAATACAGATCTACCAACGGCGATGTACCCTTGGTATTACAACAGACGGACCTTCGCACGCCATTCTATAGCCACCTTTCGATAACCATGTTCAGGGCAGCCCTGAGCAGCGGCTACACAATCCGAGAGGCCGCTTTGTCCGCAGATCAAATTGTATCCGTCCACGCACCATTGAGCTAAGCATAGTATTACCAATCCAATACCAATAGCTATTCGAATCATACGGAATTCACTCTCTGCTACCGCGTCAATTTATCGATGTGGCTAGTTTATTTATTTTATTTTTATTTTACATAATATATTATATTACTGTCGGTTTTGTACATGTACCCTGACAGGGCACTGCAAACATAAATGTCACATTAACAATAAGTTAACATAAATGGAGTCTAAACGTAACAAAACGATACATTTTAGAAAACACAAACTCAAACTCAAATCATTTATTTCAATTAAACCATTTACAGGCACTTTTGAATTGTCAAGGAGTCGGTCAGTCAGAAATATGAAGCTAGTTGCCCATTCCAAAGCGTAGTAGGTACCTATGGAGAAGAACGGGCAAGAAACTCCATGGACACTCTTTTAAATAATAATGTTTTTACATATATCATAGTTACATCGATTAATGTTGACACTATAAGTGAGAACGATGTACAAAAAACCGTACACGTTAAAAGCGTCCAGAGTGCATCAAAACATAATTAAAAACAATCCAGCTAATTAATTATTAAAATAAGCCGTGGCAGCTAAGAGATGACCAGTCCCAACTGACGGCGCCCGTTCACGAACATGACGCATGGATCAGCACCATTCAGCTCAACCATTTTGAAGGGAGCTAAATCTATGACATTACCCGGTAAATGGTAGCTCTATAGTACAAAGTACTCACATCTGTGCAATGCATCTATATAATAAAAGGAGATTGAGTTTATATAAAAATCCAATAATTAACTCTTATTTATACATATGGTCACTCGCAGTCCAACTGCTATGCCACCCCTAGATGCGTCAAGTGTCTAGGAGAGCATGGCACCGCCGACTGTACCCGCCCTAAAGATAGGGAACTATGTTTAGAGCCTCCCAGCTGTGTACTCTGCGGCCAATCGGGACACCCGGCAAATTACCGGGGCTGTCCTAAGGCCCCGAAGTCCTCCTCTCCTAAACTCGCGAAACGCGCGAGCGACCGCCAGCACAGGGAAAGCCCCTGGGGAAAGCCTCCTTCCGCGCTGATGCCGGAGCGGCTCAGTCCGCAGAGGCCGTCTCCCTGGGCTAACCTAAATCACCTGAAGGCTCCCGCAGCTTCGGTGCCCTCTATCCCCGCGCAACCAGCGCAACCCGCTCAACTTCCAGCGCTGATGGCTTCCGCCATCCCAGCGCCTTTGGTAGCCCCCGCGGCCCTTACGGCCTCTCCAGCGAAACCTCAGGGAACCCAGGGCCGAAACAGCGCCCAAATTATACTAAGTACATACGCGGCTCTCTTCACCACCGCCGCGGACAAAATGGCGGAAAAAATCGTTGCTGCAAACGGCAACGCACTCCGCCTTATGGAAATCCTCAGCGCGTATCCCGAGATCGCGCAAGTTCTACACTCACTCAAATATTAATTCTCAATGGATAATACGAGAGTAAATAGTAACAAACCCCGATCCCTTAAATTAGGCTTTTTCAACGCAAATGGCGTTTCAGGTCAACGCGATGAGATCGCCACTTTCCTCCGCGACCATCAGCTTGACATCCTCCTCATACAGGAAACCTTTTTAAAACCACATCACCGAAACCCGAATATTGCCAACTTTAAACTAGTTCGCAATGACAGGTCTCGATGTCACAAGGGTGGCACACTCATATACTTTAGGAAATCTTTGTATTGTATCCCTATAGACCCACCTCCTCTCTTCTCCCATCTGGAGACCTCTATCTGTCGGCTCGGCATGACAGGCCACCAACCGATCACCATCATCTCCGCTTATATCCCACCCGACAATGGTCCGGAGGATCCCATCTCGCTCCAAAAGGACTTCACTGCCCTCTTCGGTATGAGTGACTCCATCATCTTGGCGGGGGATCTTAATGCCAAGCACCCGGCGTGGAATAGTAGCACAACCTCAACCAGAGGTAGGTTAGTTTTCAAGTTAGGCGAATCCCTTAACTTTGACGTCATCGCTCCAATGAGCCCGACTCACTTCCCAGGTAATCCTAATCACCTTCCCGATGTTCTCGATGTAGCGCTGCTCAAGAATGTGAACCTCCATTTGCAATCGATTGAGACGTTCCACGAGCTAAATTCTGACCACCGCCCTGTAGTCATGCATCTTGCACCCTACTGTGGCCCGATCGACCCCAACCGCCCCCCTCAGACCCAAACGATAACCGACTGGAGGAAAGTAAGCGAAAGACTGAAATCCACCACGTCGCCTCACTTAGACACCATCCCCGATCACTTAGTGTCAGTCGCCGACACGACGGCCGCAATCGACTCGTTTACAGAGCACGTACAATCCGTATTGACGGATTGTTCACGGGAAGTTCCGGTGATGGAAGACCATCGCTGGAAACTACCTACTGACGTACGCGACCTGATAACCGAGAAGAACGCGGCCATCCGTGCCTACGACTCCTTCCCTTGTGACGCGAACAAAGCCCACATGCGCCATTTACAGCGTGCTGTAAAGAAACGCATAGGGGAGGTTCGCTCTGAGGGCTGGAACAAGATGCTCAGCGAACTCGAGCCCACTCATCAAGCCTTCTGGCAATTACAGAGGAAATTGCGTTCCTCAGAAGAGGTCTCTATGCCTCCTCTCATCCGCCCCGACAATAGTGTCGCTTTCGACAGTCCCGATAAGGCTGAATGTCTTGCCGACAGCCTAGAGTCCCAATGTTCTCCCAGCTCCCAACCAGTAGACCAAGCTCACCTGAACAAGGTCGACGCTGAAGTCGAACGAAGAGCCTCCCTCCCTCCCGTCGAAGACCCTGATGATCCTCTGCCTCCCGTCACTCCAGACGAAGTGCACGACATCATTAAAGGGCTCCACGCTCGTAAGGCCCCCGGTTCGGATGGTATTACCAATAAGGTATACAAACTCCTTCCTGCCCCGCTAATAATGCTTATGACCGCCATCTTCAATGGCGCCTTGAGCAACAACATCTTCCCACAAGCATGGAAAGAAGCCACCGTCATCGGTATCCCAAAGCCAGGCAAGCCAAAGTCTGAGCCCTCCAGCTACCGCCCTATTAGCTTACTCAATGTCCTCGGCAAAATCTACGAGAGGCTTATTTATAAGCGTCTCAAAGACTACGCCGAAGCAAAGAGCCTCATACCCAACGAGCAGTTTGGATTCCGTAGCCAACACTCGGGCACCCAACAGGTCCACCGTATCGTAGAGCACTTATGCGCTGGTCTGCAGCGTAACGCGACGACGGGTGTGCTATTCTTCGACATAGCGAAAGCCTTCGACAAAGTCTGGCACAACGGCTTGATATACAAGCTCTACCAACTAGGAGTGCCTGATCGTCTCGTGCTCATCTTACGAGACTTTTTGTCGAACCGGACCTTTCGCTATCGCGTCGAGGGAGCACTCTCGTCCCCTCATCCTATTCGCGCCGGTGTCCCTCAGGGTTCCGTACTATCTCCTCTCGCCTTCACGCTGTTCACTAGCGATATCCCAATAAGTAAAAAGGCTCAGTTGGCTCTCTTCGCCGACGACACTGCCGTTTACTATACCGGTCACTGTCCCAACGCTATAGCTCGTACTCTCCAAACCTCCGCAAACGTCTTAGGCGCTTGGTTCCGGAAATGGAGAATCGAGGTCAACCCCGATAAGAGTCAGGCGGTTCTCTTCTCGAGACGTCGTCGACTCCCTCCCCCACTTCCCAGCCCGATCACTATGTACGGCAAGCCAATCCCTTGGGAGAAGCAAGCCAAATACCTAGGCGTGATCCTCGATGAGAACCTTACCTTTAAGGCTCATATTAAGGCGGTTCGCGCGCGCGCCTCCTTCGCTCTTAGCAGGCTCCAATTCGTACTGACAGCCCGTAGTAAACTGTCCCTCAAATGCAAGCTCCGCATCTATACCGCAGTCATCCGTCCCATCATGACCTATGCCTGCGTTGTATTTGCGCACGCTCACCCACGTCATCTCCATAAGATGCAGACCCTCCAAAACCGTTTCCTCAGAAGGGTCACGGGTGCCCCCTTCTATGTCCGTAATATAGATCTTCACGTCGACCTCAAAATGCCAACCATAAAACAGTTCATGAAACGCTTATCAAAGCGTTTCTTCGACTGCGGCATTAAACATTCTAACCCCCTGATTACAGCGGCCGCCCGCTACACTCCCTCTCGCATTAGCAGTATTCGCCGACCAAGGCATACTTTAATCGACCCCGACGACGCCACTACCCTCCTCCAGGAGAGTAGTAAGGCCACTAGCACGCTACATAAGCCCAAAACCCGATCGCCGTCCTACCGCCCTCGCCGCCGAGGCCCGCCGCGACGCCCAAATCGACGCCCCTCCCGACCCTTGCTCGAGCCAGCCCGCGCCGCTGAGCCTGTAACTTTAAATTCGTCCATAAATAATATCAATCCTGATCCAGCTAGTCATTTGCTGCCCTCTTCCAGCGACGCCCTAAGCCGAGGTTCGTACCCCACAGGGGGTGCCCTTAGCGTTGTCGCTTAGTTTTAGTTAGTATATAAGTTTAAGTCCTGGCTGGAGGCCTTAATTTATTAGGGAATCCACAGGCAAGTCCGCTTAAGCAGACGACAACCGCATAGGTTGACCTGCGAGATGCCAAACAAACAAACAAACAAAAATCTTATTTATACAATATACTTTATCACAGATATAGATGAATTGAAGTCAGATAGTATTAGAGGGTAGGCTGTCAAAATAATAATACGAGATAATTATTAAATACAATACAATTTTGACAAATTTGTACAATACAATATTGTGTATGTAAAGCTGGTTAGAATGTTTGCTTGTATATGGACACAGGTGTAGAGGCCCTAAGCTTAATGGAAGCCCTAACTAACTCTTTTATCTAACAGGGTTCAGTTGTAATTTACATAATTCCATTTTATTGTTTTTTTCGAGGTTTTGATACGCTCGTTCTCAACTCTCTAGAGCTCTTACATCAACCGCATGAAAAAGCCCATTTCGCCGAATTTAAATGAGGTTCCACCCAACCCCTTTATTTAGTAGTTATATCGTTTTCTTTATAACCATGCGTGTGTTTACTGTTAACGAAACGGATATTTAACGTGGTGCTTCAATTATTTTTTATTGGTTGAATAAAAAACGCAATATAATTACCATCCTACACCGCAGACAAAGCTTCATTATTTTATCAATAAATAAATCGTATAGAATGGATTTATTAGTAGTTGACACTAAGCTTCGATTTAACTCACTGAATTGTAAAATTAATTGTAAAATGTAATAACTCAATAAATCTTTCGATTTAGTCGTCGTTGTTCTCATCATCAAACTCGTCTTATGCAGTTTTTAGTCGCATATTTAAGAATTTAAATTCAGCATTTTAAGTTAAAAAATTATAAAATAGTGAAATTTTATGGCATTTGATGCAAATTGAATAATAAAATTCTTGTTGCAGAAAATGTTGTAAGAAAATCCTCTTAGGAATATTTTTCAGAACTTATTTTTCATGACATTATTTTTTCACTTTTTGTTTACCTATGATGTCTTTTATTTTTGTCTTGGTTAGTCGCAAAGTTCAACGAACCCTTATTCACTCAATAAATAGGGGCAGTACCTTGATAGGTTAGGTTAGGAAATACATAATTATGAGACTTCCATTCATATGCATGATCAAGCATATAGTGACGTGTACTGGTGATGAAAACAAAAGCAACCACGGTTTTTTTTTAATGTGTCTAATATCTTGCAAGGGTTGCCAAATCGTAGACACAAGTCAGGAAAAATTTACTACAAACTTAAACTGTCCGTATCTATATTCAAATCACAAACAATTAATTTCCCTGGCTGTGAGTATTTGAAATTAAACAAAAGAATAGATTGTGTTTTGTTGAATCTAAAATAGTCTGCAATGTAAACCAGCCTATAAGCGAACTATGTAAACATTATTTTTCTGTGTCTAAAAACACGACAGAGAGGCATGCGTCCTCAACTATAAATTCATTAAAAGTTTTTATTTGTTTAACACTTTGATGAAAGTCATAAATATTCAAGGGTATTATCGTAAAATTTGCACATAACGCAATTAGGTACATATGTGTCGTAAAAGTGGACATTAAGCGTGATAGTTTGATTGTAGACAGTAATAAATGAAAATTTCTTTGAGTAGAAGAGATGAATGGCAAGCGGATCTAATTATGTAAGATTGGCGCTGCCGTGAGGCACACTCCCTGCTCATTCCGTACATTTTTATTTTTATTTTTGTATCTGCTTAATTTATTATATAAATTGTGCACCTTTTATTAGTCTGTGTAAAATAAACGTATTTTTTTTTCTTTCTTAATGTATAAACAATGTAAATATAAAATAAATTTGATAGATTGACAATTAAATGATCTGCGGGGTTTAGATAATTTTTGACTTATTATCGATAACGCTGATAGAACATCACTTTCTCTAAAAGAAAGATAGAAAGATCTCAAAGATCTGAAAGATAGAAAGGTTAAAGTTCAAGTAAACGGCATAAACTCATTAGGGTATGAAATGGAAATGGGCGTTCCTCAAGGTTCGATATTGGGTCCATTCCTCTTCTTAGTTTACATTAATGATTTACCTCAAGTACTTCAAAATCAACCGAAGATGGTGTTATTTGCAGATGACACATCATTAATCTTTAAAATAGACCGACGGTCACAAAATCTGGACGACGTGAATAACTCGATTCTTCAAGTCCAAGATTGGTTTACGGTAAATAATTTGGTACTAAATGAAAAAAAAACCAAATGCATTAGATTTAAATTACCTAATGTTAGAAGTAGCGAATGTGACATCATATTGAATGGAGAAAAACTGGAATTTATTAATCAGACGGTTTTCCTAGGAATCACGCTGGACGAGAAATTACAATGGGGACCACATATAACATCTCTTGCGGGGCGGCTAAGCTCTGCCGCTTATGCTGTTAGAAAGATAAGACAGTTAACAGATGTAGAAACCGCGCGTTTGGTCTATTTTAGCTACTTCCACAGCATTATGTCTTATGGCATTTTACTGTGGGGTCGGGCTGCTGACATTGAATCCATTTTTATTTTGCAAAAGAGAGCTGTCAGAGCCATATACAATCTTCCTCGTCGCGAATCTCTCAGGGAACTATTTAAAGGGATTAATATTATGACAGTACCTTGCCAATTCATTTATGGAAATATTATGTATGTAAGAAAAAATCTACATCTTTTTAATAAAATAAGTGATAGACATAATTTGAATACCAGAAATAAAGATAAAATAGATCAACCATTTTTCAGATTAGCTAAAGTACATACATCATTTATGGGGTACTGTGTTAAATGTTATAACAAAATACCTTGTGATATATTGCAATTAAATGAAAGAAAATTTAAAATTCGTATAAAAAGTACACTTTGCAGACAAGCTTATTACAAATTAGAGGACTATATACAAGATAAGAATGCTTGGAAACATGATGGTCCAGCTCCATAGGACAATCCCGTCTAGACAAAATCACACTGGTTGCTAATTGAATTTTTTATTTTTATTTTTTTTTACTTACTCACACATTGACCTATTCCTAGTTAATATTTTAGGAAAGTCATATATTTTTACAGTGTTTGTAAATATGTGAGCACAATGTACCTATCGCGTCATTCATTTATCTGCCTTTGCTATATTTTTAGTTCTTCTTACCACTTGTGGTATAGTATTTTTATTCTTGGTGCATCGTTTTCACATATAAAAATATAATTAATGTATACAAATATTGTAAAATATTTTAAAAGAGTAACGGTGGAGTTTCTTGCCACTTCTTCTCCATACGAAACTACTTTTTGGAAGTGGCGCCTAGAATCAGTTATATTTTTATTGTAATTTTTGACGTTCAAAAGTGCCATTTTATGGGCCTATTTGAAATAAATGCTTTGACTTTGACTTCTAGGCCCTTTGGATGGATGAATTTTAAGAATTTTCAATGTCTTTCTCAATAGATCCGTAGAAATAGACAGACTTATTCAATTTACAGTGTAAAGTTTGCAAAACTCATACATCCTTTGCATGTCTATTTCTTTCTCCCTGACCATAACTTGTAGGTAAGGTACACTTCCGACTATTAGTCGACTGTTCAACGACGGACGGTTCGTTTCCGATTGTGCGTGAAAGCATTGTGTCGTTCGTCAACGGCGCGGGCGCACTTTCCCTTATATTAGTAATGCCTAACAGTTATGCTGGTGATAACAATGCTATCATAACATAACATCACGCTTGTAATCCCAGAAGGGGTAGGCAGAGGTGTACCTATAGTACACCCTTATTTCGCCAGGTATGGCCGTAAGTTAGAAAGTAAACAATGATGACAACAATGATGTAGGCGTTTAAAGAAAGTTTAGTCATTACATTCCATATAGTGACCTTATTGATGATGTTCTTCATAAAGGTCAGGTGCGTAGTACTCGCAACCGGCCTGCTTGTATGACCAGCACCTCTATTCTGCAACTATTGCACCGTGAAAACTTGGGTGATGTGAGCTTGGAGTGTCAGTGCTACTGATGCTAGGGATTGACTAAGACGGGATGACACTGACAGCTTACTCCACGCAAGTCTTCACGGCTAAATGGATTTATCTTTGTTCATCTTGTGTCCTCAGACACACTTAGCTTGATTCATTCTACAACACTTTGTGTTGTGTTGTATAGATTATTTTCCAAATGTCATGTGCATTTTTAGATGATTGGTTTAACACGCTTTTATTGTTAACCTAACTTTGCAGACGAAGGGTTGATTTTACCAATTAATCTGAATGCCATCGGCGCATAAATTACGTTTAAGAGCTGTCAGTGTCATTATTTTTTATGGAATACACCCACATTTCGCCAGTTATGCTTAATTCGCAAGTAAGTAAGTAAACAATGATGAAAACAATGATGTAGGCTTTTAAGGGAAATTTAGTCATTTCATTCCACATAGTGCACCTTATTAGTGATGTTCATAAAGGTCAGGTGCGTAGTACTCGCAACCGGCCTGCTTGTATGACCAGCACCTCTATTCTGTAACTATTGCACCGTGAAAACTTAGGTGATGTGAGCGTGCCACTGATGCTAGGGATTGACCAAGACGGGTGAGATTTTTACATAATCGACATGCAGATGTATAAACGTAAACGAGGCAAAAGGAGTATGTAAGGATCATAGCAGGTTGCGTTCTGTTGTTTCTGCCTACCCTCATGGGAAGAATGTGTGTATTTCCTCTTTCTCAGGTCTTCTGTAAGATTTTATTAAAGAAATAAGCAGTACCTTTGTACTCAATATTACACTTGGGAGCAAATAAATCGAGCCACTTCCTTTTTCACGCATTATGGTTATTATTTTTGGTATTATGGAACGCATCGATTCGAAACATATATCGCCTAGGGTATTTAATAACCTTTACAATGAGGGTAGTTAGTTGTCAAAATTTCATTTTAATTAAAGTTTAAAGGGTAGAATAAAATTATCGCATTTAATTTGCTTATGACATTTTTATTGTACTCTGTTAAGAAAAGATTAAATTTGAGGTTTTTGTTAATCATACCCATATTACTTGTTATTGTTGTCTTTATCTGTGTCTGTGTAATCAAAATAACCTGATAAAATGGATACTACACCGACGGAAGCTGCCCAAGTTGTAGCTTTACTTGAGGTTGGACACGGACAACGTGAAGTGGCACGCAGACTTCATTTGAGTCGTTCAAAGGTACAGCGGGTATACCGCAGGTATCTGGAGACTGGTGCTTTTGTTCGGCGACCTGGAACTGGCCGACCACGGGCAACAACATAACGTGACGACCGCTTTATTGCAACCAATTCGTTGCGCGACCGTGGACTTAATGCTGTTCAGCTACAGCAAGCGTTACGTGACGTTCGAGGTGTCGCAATCAGTAGGTGGACAGTGAGACGAAGACTAAAGGAACGAAATTTAACATCACACAAACCAGCAACTGGCCCAAAATTGACTGTAGCTCATCGCCGATCTCGCATGGAGTTTGCTAGAGAAGACATAAATTGGACGTTAGAAGACTGGAGGTCAGTTTTGTTTTCTGACGAGTCAAGAATCTGTCTTTTTAGCAATGACGGGAGAAACCGAGTGTATAGACGTCCTGGTGAAAGATTTGCCCAATGTTGCATTCGAGAAACTGTGAGTTTTGGTGGTGGTTCTTGTACGGTATGGGGAGGAATTTCTCTAGACGGAAAAACGGAACTTGTCTTCGTCGACCCCGCCAACGATGGCAGTGGTAGACGTGGATTAACAGCTGACCGATACATAACTGACATTCTTGAAGACCACGTAATGCCGTATGCTGGTTTTGTCGGAGAAAATTTCTTGTTTATGCATGACAATGCGAGACCTCATACCGCGCAGATCGTTACGGAATACTTGTCTGCGATCGGGATTCAACAAATGGTATGGCCAGCACGAAGTCCCGATTTGAACCCGATCGAACACCTATGGGACGAGCTAAAACGGAGAGTCCGAGCCAGGGTTCCCGCTGTTTCATCCATTCCCGAGCTTAAAGTCGCTGTGCTTGAAGAGTGGGAGAACATACCACAATATGTCATCGTAACTCTGATCAGATCGATGACTAATAGGCTACAAGAATGCATCAGGGCACGGGGGGGTAATACCAGTTATTAAGAATATTTTTTTTGCAATAATTTTGTTTTTTATTGTTTTTATGGACTGTTTTAGCCCTACTAAATTTTCTATCAAAATTACCATTTTTCTTGCAGAGCCAATAATTTATCATTCAATAAGGTTATTATTCAATAATTTACCCTCATTGTTAAGGTTATTAACTTAACATTTAGGCGATATATAGTTCGAATTGATACGTTCCATATTCCCAAAAATATTTACCATTTTACGTGAAAAAAGGTAGTGGCTCGATTTATTTGCTCCCAAGTGTATTATGTCGCATCTGTATCAATTTCACTGTGTGTACATAAATAATTACAAATAAAATATTCTAATTAACGAGGTAGGTACTAAAATATTTATAGTATACTATTATTTAAAAAAAAAAAACACGGGCTATTAACAAATGGCGCGACAACAATGACCCGGGAAAACAAACGAATCAAAGCGTGGCTTCATTACGAGTAATTAATTCCATTTGATTTTAGAACGCCGCTTGGACAAATTGGAAGCCTAACAAATAGTCGATTTGTCAGCCAATGCTCCGCTTAATCCATGAAGAATAATTTATAGCAAAACTTTTTTTTTGTATTCCTTCACAATAAAGCATAGTGCATTTAAAAACTTCTTTTGTTATCTGACTTAGTAGTGAACTGACCTCTTATTCAGGCTGTCCGTGTGGTATATCTGCAACAAAAATGAATTCATAAATAATTTACTCGCTTTTGTATGAAATATTACAGTGCTTTCCAACAATAAAACTTTTTTAGAACAAAACAAAAACTCTTTTGTAACAAAATAATGAGGATGGCATATAAAGCTTATAAGAATATTAGAAACAATACTTTTGACCAAAACCTAGAAAAATGCTGGCTGGTACTGAATGAAGCGCTTGGCTTTCCAGCATAGAGGTCCTGAGTCTGGCACGAAAAAAAAAGAAAATGGTAGAAAGAGAGATTATGCCCCTCTGTTTTTTCTAACCTAGGTATCGGGACTGTTTTTGCAGCCGGACACATGAGAATCGGTTCAGTTTAAATAAACTATGAGTATATTTTAGTAAAGCGAATCTTTATTGCTGAAAGTTTGAGACAGTTGTTTCAAATATTTTAAACCCTTATCGGATTTGTATAAAATTCTAGTGTGGGTTTTTTACAAACCATGGCGTAAAGTTTTGAGTGTAGGTATAATAGAAAATAATAGTCCAAAATGCCGAACACTTGGACTTGATTGCGTGTCTGCTGTTTTTTGGGTTTCCATTTTAATTACCTATCGAAAAAATCGTGCGCGACATAATTACAAACGGCTAGCTGATCAAATAGACGCAGTCCACCCACCACCAAAACCACTTCCAATTTTTTCCGAAATCCGGGCAAGTTTCCAATTTTGATTGCCCTCAAAACCTTATTTACCGGCGAACAGCATTATTTTATTTTGGTTTATTTTGATTTAAAAGAGCGCAGTAACATGTTCCTCCATTGGGTATTACAAACAAATAAGTTTCAAACGCATGGCCGGCGTGGTGGCGCGGCGTTCCTCGCTTGTTCTAAGTTTAAATCATGTGGTTGTCAGTTAATTACATGGCGCGAATATGTGCCAAGCCGCGGAACTACTTCCCCTTCGTGAACCGTTCACTCAATCATGAGCTACTATCACTAAATCTGTGCTACTATGATCTAAATTCAAACCACAAGGGAAAGGGTGGATTATATTTTTAATACCTAAGGTTTTCATACCAAGATTGTTTTTGTTGCCGTTTCAGGACACTAACTAGCCCTTATTTTTATAAAACAGTTGGAGTTGGTTCGTTGGTTGGTTGAATGATAAATGATTTTATTTCTGTAAGTAGGTTTATACAAACACTTTTACACGTCAATAAAATTTTAAAAAACAAGTTGAGATCGGCGTTTCCTATCTGAGAAGATATATGAGAAGAAAGTCCGAAACAAACTCAGAGGTCACAGTCTCTTTTAAAGTCCAGACATAATCTTGGTCAGAATCATGTGAAGAACATATAGATTAGTGTCTGAAATGATCTTTTGAGGAAAGAACCACAAAGATTTTAGTGGACCTGTCCAGTCAGTGCACGCATTTGTCAATAATCGTGCAGCTCGGCTCAGAACTAAAGAGCTCAACGATTCGACGAACATTACCACAGAAAAGACATTTGGGTAGGCCGCATAAATTACTCAAACTGCAAGACCATTATTAAAACTAACTTTAAAAAAATGCAATGACCCACATAGTCCTCACATTCACAAAAACATTAGACAATAAACATTATCTGTGTACATTTATTGGAGGAGCTCAATCCCAAGCCTTTTTGTCCTGAATATAGTCATTGACAGTATAATAAGCTTTCTGACATAGTTTGAATATGATATAAGATATGAATTTATTAAGGCTTAGTTCTTGAGAATGTGGCTAGGAAGTTTATTGTAAAAAGGCATGCATCGACATTTAAACGAGCCAACAATTTCTTTGAGTCTGGTAGTGGGAACAACAAATTTGTGTTTGTTCCTTGTATTTACATTAAGGATATCACTGTATTTATTATGCAGATTAATATTTTTATGTGCATACAAAAGATTTTCATAAATATACTGAGAAGGGACAGTCATAATATTAATCTCTTTAAATTTGTCTCTGAGGGAGTGTCTGGGACTTAATTTATAAATTGAACGAATTGCCCTTTTTTGTAAAAAAAATGGTCCGAATATCGGCGGCGGCATTTGCCCACACAGAATACCGTACGACATCACGCTATGAAAATAAGTAAAGTATACTAAACGGGCTGTCTCTAAATCAGTTAAATAACGATTTTTTCTAACGGCGTACGCTGCAGATCTAAGCTTTTTTGACAATTTATCTATATGGGGGCCCCATTGAAGCTTGGCATCCAAAGTTAGAATACTCTGGTGTTTTCGGGTTTCAACTCTTCACCATTTATAAGAACACTAGTTTCTAATTGTCTAACATGAGGTATCGTAAACTTGATGCATTTAGTTTTTTCTCGTTATGAAGTGGGTTATTAACATTAAACCAGTTAACTACCTTAGCGAGGGCGTTATTTACATTGTCAGTAACCAGCTGCTGACGTTTCAGTTTAAATAAAAGTGAAGTGTCGTCTGCAAACAACACTATATCATGATAAGCCTTCATGAGGTAAGGCAAGTCATTAAATAAATAAAAAAACAAAAATGGGCCAATAATTGAGTCCTGGGGGACCCCCATTCTTACTAGAGATCCAGGTGATCTTTTCCGTTAACATCAACTCTCTGAATCCTAACACTCACGTAAGAAGTAAGAAGATCCATAGAGGCGTTCCGGATTCCGTAGTGGTGCAGTTACCTGATTAATGTTTCATGAAGAACACAATCAAATGCCTTGGACAAATCACAAAAGATGCCCAAAGCATCGCATTTGTCCTCCCATGTATTATAAACATGTCCAAAAAAATCAACTCCGGCGGCATCAGTAGTCGAACGACCCTTTGTAAAACCGAACTGTTTGTTATGCAGTAATTTGTGTTTATCAAAAATTCTTTGCATGATGTAAAATAAGTTTATCAATTTTTTTATTAAAGTACTGAAATTGGTCTATAATTAGTAGGGTCTGATATACTAAACGATTTAAACAATGGAATTATTTTACTGTTTTTCATAACATTGGGAAACTCACCACGGTCAATACAATTATTAAAAATAACAACTAAAGTAGGTGCTACAATATTTATAATAGACTTAGCAACATCCACAGAGTTACCCCATAGATCTGCGGTTTTTTTTACATTTAATGTGTGAAAGGTTTTAATTATATCTCTACAGGTGACATATTGAAAATTAAAGTCAGAATCACAAACTGGAAAGTTTTCTTTAAGTAAAGACTCAGCAGATTTGTTGGTTTGTTTGGTTTATAGGTTTGGACAGTAATACTAAATTGTAGGTATTACCTACGTTCCTAAAATAGGCGTACGATCTTAAGGAGATCAAGTTCAAAAGCCTGATTGAAGTGTGCATGGAAAACTCAACAATGTTCTCCAAAACTGAGCGATCTCCATCTATAGTAAAATATTTTAATTTTTTTTCTTCTTATAATTTTCTTTAATGACGCAATGCACCGTTTATAAATCACGGTACATCGCGAACATCTCTCCACAGATAGACTACCTTCCACACACTAACTCGACTCTATCAAGCATCAAACTTGTCTAAGCACGTTAGTGGAAAGTTCTGGGACAACAGTTTGCTTCCGCACAAACTCCGCGTTATTAGAACTTGTGTGGAACATGCTTTATTGCTCATAAATTCAGATTAAATGTTTACTTTAAAAGCATACGTGTAAACAGCATGATTTTGATACTTTCACAACAGGTGTTTCCTCGACCAGAAAGTGCCTGAGCCTTGAGTTTTTTAATAAGATTTTGTAAGTTTAGGTTTTCTTCTTGTTTTTACTATGAAATATGCATTTAGTTTATGCTTGAATGTTATACTGTTTTTTTTCTATTTTTTTGGTAGCTGGTGTTGTGTTGTTCTCACTTTTGGTTTCCAATCTGTTTTTAGAAGTGAAGACTTTTAACTGGCTATCAGTCTCACATACTCACAATTTTTATTCTGTAAATTTTAGCTGTAAGTCTAGTCGTCCATAGTTAATGAATAAATAAATATTATGAATCTGACATCTAGCTAAAATAACCACCAAATGAGTATGGCCCTATCCCCTATGATAAAAGCACGGGAGGTCCGCTCTCATGCATGGTTGGTTTAAATCCGGGAAATTACAATGTGACTTTTTCAATTCATATTTGTTTCCTAAGTTTGTCTTGGTCACCACACACATCGGTGAACAAAAACATCGTGAGGAAACCTGGACTCATCTTAACTTCCTAATACTTACCAATATCATAAATGAGAAAAGTTTGTTTTTGTTTGTTAGGCTTTCACGCTAAAACGGCAGTGGCGGAAGTGGCGGGCAACAGATGGTAGTAAATTTAAGTTTGAAATCGCCGCCCCGTCTCGAGGAAGTGTGGTGATCAATGCTTGTCCATTCTCTGCACGAAAAGAGTCCTTTGCTCTGAAGTTGGACAGTAACAAGCTCGTACAGTCCGCGAGGCCTAAGCTGAGCTTTGCATTTGTGTGAGTTTTTACCAATCGCAGCAATGCGATCGCACGCGCGCGATCGCACAGCGCAGCCGATTGGCCGATTGCCAAGCAAACAACGCATCGCTACGTGCACTCATAAAATTGCAAAGCTCACCTTAGGTCTCGCGGACATTATCATGTATCATTGAACGCTTACTTTAGTTTTATAGGTGATTGTGTTCTCTTTCTTTTATGTGCACTAAACAAATGTTTTATCTATCTATCGTAACTTGAATTACTTAAATTATTTCATTTTTACGGAGCTTATCAACACAATGAAAAACATTATGAAAAGGAAGGATGGCACGATTTCCCGTAGCGTTGCAATGCGGAAGTCAGACTTTAAAAACCGCTTTTAATTTTCCGTTAAAGTCTTTTGACACAAAAGAGCAACATTACCTAACAGAAGTAAGTACATATTTCATAGCGAACAAAACTTTTAAATACGTTGTGAAGTAGTTTCAAACTACGTATACTCGTTAAAACTTATTAAAGATTCCTTCTATTCTTTCACAGAATCAATATTGGGAAGGCGTCCTACTTTCATCTTTAATGGAAACAAGTGAATATGAAACAGTTTGTGTAGCGATGCTAGGAAAAGAGGAATTTTGCATGTTGTACCAAAAACTGATATGTCCTACAGATATGTCGGAAAAATATATTTTACCGGCTGAAAATTCTATGGAAAATGAGAAAAGTCTTATCGGTTTGGTTAGGACTTGTTGACGCTACACCTTCATGATCCGTTAGTTATTGGATCTCAGAAAGTACAAAAACATTTAACTTAGTGATCGTGTTTTATTTGCCCATTCACCTTGAAAGAAAGAACGAATACGTTTAAAGAATACGTTTATTTGTAGTAAACATGACTTTGGGGGAAAAATTTCGTCACATTCACGCAAAACGGCCATCTCTAAGCATAATGCTGCGACCCTACGCGAGTCAGAGCCCCAGCGCGGGTTTTATCGCAAATCGCAAACGGCCACCAGTAAATGTTATAAAAGTAATAATAGAGTCTATTATTATTATACAAACAAACGTGTAATCAGAATACCCAAAACCAATAAACGAGTTACATCACAAGTTCAATATACCATCTCTTTTATCTCTTTCATAGTACCATAGTTCACACACTTCAACTACAAAGCGAAGAATATTCCGCTGCAAACTGCAAATAAACGTCGCCTCAGCAGTTGGAAGAGGAACATCAATAAAACATAACACTCGGAGCATTATTCACGATCAAAATCAAATGAGATCGCCGACACTAGCGCCGAAGAATACATCGTTTACTACTGTCAAAGGCACACTCTTTTGCACCACACTTCACCACGCCTAGGGTTGGCAGCTTGCGTAGTACATTTTAAAAGAAAATAATATTTCGTATAGTGAAATTGCCATTCCGTTACAGTTTTTGGGAGTATGATAAGTAGATACTGGTACATTGTACCTACACGGTACATCTTTAAAAAAAAAGTGTGTTTCTTGGAAAGATACTAGTGGTCGCAATCGCTACTGCTGAGCATGAGGTCCTGGGTTCGATTCCCAAGTCGGGCAAAGTGTTATTGAGTTTTTCTATCTGGAATTTCTCAGTAGCAGCCCGGAGTCTGGATTTGTGCCCGGTTGATGGCAATAGGCTCGCCCCCTATTACATAGGACTTAAACATAACTGGCGAAATGTGGGTGTACTATAGGTACACCTCTGCCCAACCTTTCGGGGAAACAAGGCGTGATGTTATGTTTATGTTATACACCCCAGGATAGGGTTGTGGATTTAAGCCTAAAGGCTTCAAGGCCCACCAATGAAACAATAATTATTTGTCCCCTGCAATCAATAGTAACAGTATCCCTTCCGATTTCTGCAATTTAAAAACGTTTCCTATAAAGTGTATGCAACAGGCATTACAAAAACAAAACAACGTTTGCGGGTCTAGCTGACCCGCAAACATCATCATAAATAACATCATGATAGTATTTTTATAAACATGATATAAATTACTTAACGTCAACTACGCAACGGATTTTGACGCGGTTTTGTGTTTTGTAGGTACTTATAATTAATTTAACTTACCGTGCAATGCTGGGCGGATTGCTTATTAGATTTATATCAATAAAATGTATAGAGCCTTAATTAATTTTAAACTACTTCACGACTTTCTCATTTCAACTAGTCGATAGTCCGACCTTGTATTCAGCCTTTGTCTTTGCCAACTGAATGGTTTAAAGGACACAGACTAATTTAAAACTAAGTTTAAAACACAACAAACAATACGAACAATATTTCGATTTCAATTGAGACATAAGTTAATTGAAAGTTTTAATTGATCGATTCTGTTTTCTGTTGTGGTTTAATAAAGTTGAGAGGGCCGCGGTGACGATTGACTCTTGAAATTTCGATAATAGGCTTCAAAATATTGGAATAGGTAGGATGGCGAAGCAAGTAGCGCCGTCTGCTTTGGTTACGAAATTACTAGGAACCACCGAAAAGGTGGGATAAGAGTGACACTGGCTGATTACTGTCATCAGGGACTCAAACTATAACAGTAACAAGATTTTTAACACTGTTCTTTTAAAAACTGTTTTAAAAGATACACATTTTAAATGTAACAGTGTCAAATTGTTACATTTTATATGTCAAAGTCAAAGCATTTATTTCAAATAGGCACTAAAAGGCACTTTTGAGCGTCAACATTTACATTTAAATTGAATTGATTCTAGGCGCCACTTCCAAAAGATAATTTCGTATGGAGAAGAAGGGGCAAGAAACTTCACCGTTACTTTTTTTAAATGTTTAACAATATTTTGTACACATTAATTACATGCATATGTGGGTGCGGCTTCATGTGGTAATTTAATTTAGTTTTGTGTCCACTACTAACATTAGTTTTAAGTACATTGTTACTAACTAATTATGGACCTGTAGCCTAATTGCGTAATACACAATCAATCGGAATCTGAATCGTTTTGAAACAGATTGTTAATCCATTGCATCAATCATAATTTCGATAAAAAATTCTGCTCATACAATGTACAAAACGCAATGAATGTTCTTGAACTGTCAAAATCAAACAGATTAGTCGTAATCGTTTACGAAAATTTGTTACGCAATGGGGAAGGCAACTGTCAAAATGGCGCTGTCGTAGCTAGTTCCCAACACAAGCTAATAATACAAGGCGTGATGTGGTTTTATTTTATTTTAGCGAAAATTGACGCGTTATTGTGTTCCTAGATACTCTGAAATTGGAGTGCACCATTTCCCGAAAGACCCTAAAATTAGAAGATTGTGGTATAAAGCTATTCGTAGAGATTTTTTTGAGTTCGAGTTTGTGTCAGAAACATTTTGAAGAAAGTGATTACGAGGAAATATTCAAGGTTTAAAATTCTGTCACTTTCCATGTCAAGTACTTGATATAAAATATTGAAATAACCGAATATTACGAAATAGTGAAATAACATCAAACTCATGAATGAACACAAAATGGAATGAATGAACGAAATGTCAAATTTATTAAAGGCCGTAGGGACCTAGCTATGGTCGCGCCATCTACAATTAGCTTTGCCCGACCTTCCCCATTAGGCTGCTGGTCTGAAATAAATGTTTCATAATAATAATTATCATTATTATATGTGAAGAAAAAGGTAAAAATAATTTTAAGAAAGCAAAGAAAGATAAATTAATCACATGATAGGTACAAGGTGCTCATATATTTACAAAAAAATCTAACGTATATGTTTTTTTTTTAAATATTAAATTCAATAAGCAACTAGTATGATTTTGTCTAGCAGCAGGACCAGCATGTTTCCAAGCATTCTTATATAGAACACAATCCTCTAATTTGTAATATGCGTTTACAAAGTGTACTTTTAACATGAGTTTTAAACTTTCTTTCATTTAATTGCAATATCTCACAAGGTATTTTGTTGTAACATTTAACACAGTACCCCATAAAAACAGTATGCACTTTAGATAGTCTGAAAAATAGTTGATCTATTTTAATTTTATTTCTAGTGTTAATATTATGTCCATCAATTATTTTATTAAAAATATGCATATTTTTTCTTACATACATAATATTTTGATAAATAAACTGGCAAGGTACCGTCATGATATTAATCTTGGGTCTCTCTTGCTCATTTATGTGTAACAGAAATGAGCACTTTAATGTGTTATTGCAAAATAGCCTCAATCCAGTCGGGATTGCGGTTATCTTACAGGAAAAAAATACTGTTACACTTTTGTAAGTGTTTTGGGTTAACACATTGAAAAACATTTATAATTAAGTGTTATGTATTTGATTATTTTATCAATTCAAAATATACCACTTAGAATTCTGCAACACTTATCAAGGTGTTTTCATGTTACTGGCTGTCACTCTACCAAAGCCTTGCAATCTTTGCGTGGCGGCTGCCTTCTGATGAAAGATGATGTCAGGGGAGCCACTGTAGTACCACGTCTACTGCTATATTCCGGCACAATCCTGTGGATAATGACGCTTCTAAACCACTTATACGATGACCACTTGCGGTAAAGGCTATTCTGCGCCATTCGGTACCTTGGGTAGATATTACAACCCGCATGATGTAAACAAATTTTATCTATGATTGGCATTGTACGATTGGAATACCTATTTTTTCTTAATTATTACAACAAGCAATACCTAACATCCTTCTGTTTCCCTGATCGATCGTCTGTCGAACACTTTCTATTACCAACGCAAAACGAAGCATTTATTAAGCAGAGAGCTTTGCGTTTTCTGTAAGTATGGTTTACATGTGATGATGTATACCATTTGGAATTTTTCAGTAGCAGCCCGGAGTTTAGATTAGTGCCCGGTTAATGGCAATAGGCTCGCCCCATATTACATGGGACTTATACATAACTGGCGAAATGTGTGTGATCTATGCAGCGTGGCGCTTTATACGGTTCAGAGTTAACGTTTTATGAACATATTTTAATTTCAACAAACGTTTTTATTTATTGATTTATTTGCAATTTTCTAAAATAGCAACTTGAAGCAACCTGTACTTTTATTTTGCCTGGGTCACGGATCATACCATCGCATCATTGAAATTAAAAAAAATAAGGTGCAATGAGTAGGCGGTTCTTTTATTTATGAATTATACAGAGTATCCCTTAAGTCGTAAGTTGACGTCAAGCCGGAGTCGGGTGATAGGCCGGGTCATAATAGTTTTCAAAAACATATAAAAAAAATGTAGCAACAGGGTTTAAAAGACCGTCAAAGCCAGTAGATTTTCTGTTTTTTTTTTAAAAAAATGCCCGTAATTTTTTAAATACGGTAGGTATTTAAAAAATAACGGGAATTTTTTTTAGCAAAGGTTTATTTTTTTTATTTTTGTGTTAACTCATATGACTTGACATATCACCCGACTCCGGTTTGACGTCGACTTACGGGACACCCTGTATATAATATATTAGACATGTATTGTATAGTAACTGGCCACTAGCCCTACCCGCGTGTTAAATTAATTTTGCTATTGTAGCGGCACGTTGAATAGGTATACAACTGCCTAACCCTTCTGGGAATACAGTCGTGATGGTATGACATCAAGAACTCTTTTTCAAATCAAACAAAACAAATTCAGTGTGCCACCCCTTACCACAATAGAGAGCACATGAAGATACAGACAAACGCCCGGTCATATTGTACCGATGCGTCCAATTATCGTCTCTTTAACTCTGCAGCCGCAATTGCAGCGGACGTCCATTGCACTGTCATTGAGTACTGTCGTGACTCGTGAGCTGTGTTTAATGTGCATAGCTCTGTTTGAAGAAACACGGATCTATAAGTGTGCTTGATGAATGAGCTGTTGAACAAAGTTAAAAAACAACATTATAAATGTTAACTTAACCCCTTGGTGCATAGGCAAGCCAATTAGCTGACAATAAATTCCTACTAACTGCCGTCGCCATTCTGGTATTTTTATTTACTCCTGGTCTTAATTTTTTTATCTTGGTGTTATTTATGTCAAAATCGAAGTTTTTTTTTCTGTCCGGGATAGAAACATTGTCCTTTTTCAGAAATCAAGCTGTCTTTTCGGCAAATTTAATGTCAAAGTCGAGACACCATTTTAAAACAAAACATTTACCTCACAATAAAGTTAATGACAGTTACTATTATAATATCAGAAAGGATAAAATTCGTGTCTTTATCAATCACCTTGATCACTGTTCGTTGAAAGAATGACTCAGTATTGATAACTTATTAAATAAACCCGGTCACCCACACGTTGGACATTCATATGTATATTAAAATCTGAATGTCAATTGATTTAAAGGTGTTAAACACAACTTTGCATGAAAATATTCTTAATAAATATTTTCTGAACACAACTTTTTATCAAAATATCCCGAAAAGTAATTGTTCAGAGCAACTTCTGTGAAATCCCAATTTACACATCATCATTTTCCCCAATAAATTCAGGGATCAAGCCTCAGGCATACAAATTACAATTACGAAACAAACTCTGCCATGTCCTCGATATAGCGTTTACAAAAATCTATTAATACGTTATTTATTGCGATTGTTTTCTGAACATTGTTTCGTAACTAAGCTTCTAATATTTCAAGTCTTTTTTCATGAGCCTAAATTATTTGCGTATTTTTTTTTACTAGTACCTTGGTATAAGCTATCCAAACATGCTGTTTAATTGCACCAATAGGAGCACGAGTTCTTTCAGGCAAAGGATTTATTAAAAGATTGCTAGTACACTATAGATTTAGACCACCACTTTCTACAAGGACACTAATAAAATTATACCACGTTCGCCAACCAACAGTAATTATGAAAAGGTACCCTACACAGTTACCGTGGAGGTACCGCTCCAAAGAGGATAAGTTCATTATCGCCCGGGCGCACACCTATCATGATTAAATACTGCCTCATCTATGTCAGGTAACCCCAGTACTTCAACCGTCATTTCACTATCAATGTTTGCATTTCGTCCTAATCCACAAAGGGCACGCAGGCTTCACAGGAGCCAGGATTACCATGTTTGGCATAGAAATCCTATATTAGACACTATTAGTCCATTCGAATTCGCAGTCTTAATAGGATAGGACACGGATTATGTGGGTCCGGATTACGATAGAGAGGTAAAGTCTCATTTAGCTTAGCGTTGGTGCGGAAAACTGGAAAATTCGTTTCGGACGCGTAGGTACGCTTTGAATACTTTATTATGCGGCCATGTCTTTTTACGCTAACATGGTATATGGTAATCTGTGCCTCTGGTATTGCGAGTCGTGATTTGGCGATTTGTAGCGGTATATAAGTGTGTTCAAGTTAGCTGTCTGTTTAAAATACACCTCATTTTTTTCCAGTTGTTGGAAAAACAAAACATGATCGCCAGGTTTTTTTTTGGAGTTTATTGGATTGTATCTCTTAAGAATCGTTTCAGATAAAGTGCACGGTATGAAAAAATAGGGTAGTAAACTGAAATGTTCCTCTGCGCAATTTTTTTCTAATATTTCGTCATGGTTGTCGACGTTTTCAGAGTGCTAAACCCGCTGGTGAAGTCAAAATGTAAATACAAGATGGCGGCTGCGAAAACATTTAAACTTTTCATCAAGGGTGTAATTTTCGTGGTTTTTGAGGGGGCGAAGGCGCTAAATATTATAATTAAGATGAAGATGAAGTCAAAAAAAAATCCAAGATGGCGGATGCGAAAATTTTCAAAGTTTTGGTCATTGGTGTCTCCAGTTTTCGAGAGTGTTATAGCCAATATTTTCGTGTATTATCATTAATGTAATATATTTAATCAAGTTATTATAAATTAACATGTAGGTTCATTTACTTCCTTTGCCTATACTTTTGTCAGTAGTAAACTCCAGTCACGCGTCGGAGCTGACACACACAATTTTTTTGTGTCATCACGTGTTCTTAAGGCAATGATAGTGTTGTGACCATGCGTGAAAGACGACTAGCATTCAATAGGGCTAGACTTCTCACAACCCTTGGGAAAGCCTAGTTCTGACTCTTCATGCTGATGATAGATTCTTGGAATGCAGGATGTAGGCAAGTTGCTCTTATTGTGGATGATAATTGTGATTCAGGAATAAATACAGCTATAATAATAAGCAAGTCAGTGTGAATTGAGTTAAAATGCTATTGTTTCGTCGGATACGAACAGAATTGTTAGTTTCAAGATAAACACTCTTGTTATTGAAGTTTGGTTCTGAACTAATTACTAAGTTTCCTGCAATTATTCCTCGTTGCAGCAAATTGTTGGCGCTGATTTATACCTAGTAAATCATTTAGGTACTTGACACGTTTTAAGTTTGTGTTCAATAAATTACAACGGCTATTTAGAACCACTTGAAGCGAATGAGTTATTTGCTGAAAACGATCAATTTATTCTGTTATTCAGTGTCAGTTAGAATCAATAACGAGCTTGGAAAGACAGGCTTACCTGTAAAGTAGCGACCTTGATAAAGAAACCTCGAGGAGTGGACGCCTTCGTTACGTTAAAAGTAGGCAATTATACTGACAGCTCACTTAAAGCAATGTAGACACCTAAACTACCTTGGGGTATCGTGTGTTACCAACCTTAAAGACTGAGTTGAAGTCTCTTGTATGTTCAAGAAGCAATTCCGCTTGGGGACAGAAATACATAGTTGTGGCCAAGTACTTAAAAACACCTTCGTGAGTGTTACACAAAGATAAGCATTTAATTGTCAATTGATAACAGAATCAAATATGTAACTCTTATAAAAGTGTTTTTCAAAAACACTTACAAAACTGTAACAGTAATATATCTGTAACCGATATATAGTGTTAACAGTATTATTACGTGTAACTGGTACATGCGGCGTTGTCAAAATAATCTCAATCCCGACTGGATTGAGGCCATTTCTGTTACATTTATAAAAGTTTTTCGTTCAAAACAGTTTTACAAAACAGTGTTAAAACACTTATTACGGTTATATATAGTTGGAGTCCTTGGGTGTGGTTGTCATACTTCTCCGAGGATGAACTCTTTGATAAGGAGCTCTACTTAAGGCTTGCAACACTGGCGCGATAGGCCAGCGCCACACAAAAACACCATGTGTTGCGCGACGAGCGGTGCCTTTGTGTCGCGCTGTCGCGTTTATACTTATAACGCTAGAGTTCAATAATATTACTGCATATAAGATATCTCGCATTTGATTCCCGAAGGTACTAACCAAACGTATAGTACAGACATTTCGCTAATAACGTTATAGTTACAACAGAACACAGTTCGCAGTATGACAGTGAATCTATTGAGCCGTTTACTGGGCTTAAGTTTAAGTACGGATAAAATAAATAGCATTGCACTTTTTTTAACAACTGACTTATCATTGCTAAGTATACTACTCGTAACTATAAACTGACCAGCCAACACTCACAGTACATTCAATCAATACCAACAAGACGCTGTAACAAGAAAAATGCGGTACCGTTGAATTCTGCGCAGGAGCCGCCTAGCCGGTCCCTACAGTGTTCGTGCGCTTAAAAAGCCATCGACAGCTATCGCAGTCCGGATGTGTACCGTTACGGCCTTGATCTGAAGACGTAGTTACAGAACTAACCTCTAAGATTGTTACTTTGGAGTACAAATTCAAACTTTTAAATGAACCACTATGTCCAAAATAAGGTTTTACTGAAAAAGAAACAAACGCATGCTCACGGAGTGTTGGTGATATTTGACATTTCAGTCATTTTTAAATCAACATTTTGTAAGTTAGTACTTTATGCTTTGTTTTATTTATGTCGATACCTAAGTCTGACTTAAATAAAACAAAGTCGGGTCGAAAATTTCACGAAAAAATAATAATGAAGAGAATATTACGGTACGAGACGGTAAGTTGGCCGGGTCAGTTAGTTTTAAGTTTTTAACTTTGAGCGCTTGTCTTATAGCTGCAATTTAAATATGTATAAGTAGAGAGAGAGAGAAAGTTAGACAACCTTGCTTAAGTACTATAAGGAATAAGAAATAAGTATGGTAACTAGCTACATAAATGGGATAGTAATATCTTATATAAAACTACATATTACATACCGGTTATTATAGCTGTAACTCTACTTACTAGTACTTACGATGAGTAAACTGTTAGAGCCCTTACGCACAACATTATATTTATTTATCTAAAACGTGTTTATATGTTAAGTACAGTGAAAAGTACACGAAAATAACGGCTTTCGTGACACATTGCTTGAGATTGTATAACCACAGTTTACTGTAATTTTTAGAGCAAATAGAAAACAAATTGTAAACATTGTAATATTGCATTAGTTAGCTTGCTTTAAGTATGTTTTGTAGTGTTAAAATTTTTTTTGTGAAGTATTTTCTGCTGTCCAAAAAAGTAGGTAGGTATGGTATATACAAATAAATGAAATACATATACGTGACTTCTTTTATGAACTTTATCAAATGGGTCGCATTTAGTCTACACTAAAACATAAAACAACAAAAATTTAAAAACGTTACACGATAAAGCATGAGAGAATGTCATATAAAAAGTAATTTGTCTTCTAGCCAGCACAGTGAGCTCTGAAGACAATTCCGTCGCAATTTTCACAAATGGTTAAAATAAATAAAACATAACTTACAAACGTATTACAGTTTATTGCTGTTTTCTTGGACGATGGACCAACCAGGCTAAGACCATTGCATTCTTTAGAATTGACATCTTACATATTTCATGTCCGTATTTTACACAATGGTCAATGTACAACTTGGGCGAACATGTTTAATTTTTAAATAATATTTACATACATTTATAGAAATATTAAGCTTCTCAATATTGGCTGTTGAGAAGCTTAATATGTCAAAGTATTGGGTAATACTAAATAAAATAGAGTTATAACTATAAAAAAAAAAAATATATAACTTGCCCGAGTTATAGTATGCAAGAGATCAGTGATATTCTGTAACCATCTCACCGTGAAAACGTACGTGAAGTGAGCTTAAAGTGACCTGCCACTAGTGTCAATCTCTAGCACAGGGGTTCCCAACCTTTTTTTGTCTACTGCCCACTTTAAGAATAAATTATTTTTTAACGCCCCCCTTTTTAAACATACTTAAAAACCGCTAAGTACTTATAACTGATTATTGAAACGCAAATTTATAGTATTCGGACAGAGTATCTTTTATTGAAAATAAAACAATCATAATCAATTCTTATATAAAAACTAATGTGAAGGTTGAATCTGATGCTGTTCAATAAGTTTGTTGATATCAGGTTCCAATTTACTCAAAAACAGCCGCAAGTCGCCACGTTCGGTAACACGCCAACGATTTCTCTTTTTAGTAAGCAGCGTTGCCACAGCACTAAATCCACGTTCACACAAATATGACGATGGGAATGCTATCAAAAATCGTTGAACAATTGACCACAATCCAGGGTACAATTGCGGGATCGGTTTTTGTAGCCAAAATTCTTGATATCCATTTTTGAACTTGATTTTTATTTCTTCGTTTGTTGTCAATTCTATAAGTTCTTCTTCCAGCTGAGGTGACATTGCTGTGTTGACATTTGAAAACGGATCCAACACCCAGTCTGGTATTTCCAAGTTTAAAATGTCCTGGTATCGTTCGGTGAAGTCAATGTGGAGGTTTTCCAAATGTTGGCAGTAGGCAAACAAGTCGTCGTTACTGCAGTATACTGATAAATTCGAAAAATTGTGAAACTCACGTCTGCCCATATTCTTTTTGTGCAGAAGCAGTTTGGCTGCGAAAGCAGCAACGACATTTTTTGTTTCAATTAAATTTAGTTCATCGCCTTGCAGTTTGCGGTTCATGTCGTTGAACATTTTATACAGGTCTGTCATGTAAGCTATATCATTATTTGATGTTATGAGCTTGTTGCGCAGTTCTGTATCTTTAGTTTCCAAGAACTCTATCATAGAGTCAAACAGGTTGTAAAATCGAATCAGACAATTGCCTCTTGACAGCCAACGAACTTCAGTATGAAGCAACAAACGGTTGAAATCTTCGTCATTAGTAACACAAAGCTGATGAAATAATCTATCATTCAAAGAGCTGCTACGGATTTTATTGACTGCTTTGATGACATATTGCAGTGATTGAAATAGTCGTTCACTTAAGTTTGTAGCAACCAAATGTTGTCTATGAATAACGCAATGTATAGCAAGAACATCTGGAATTTTATTCTTTAAGAATGCTATGAAGCCTTTATGGCGCCCTGTCATAGCCGGAGCGCCATCCGTAGCAACTGATATAATATTTTTCAAAGGAATCTCTTTCTCTTCACAAAACTTTTCCAATGTATTGAATATGGTTTCGCCTTTTGTATCTGTCTCCAAATTTCTGGACTATCTAACTATTAAACTTTCCCGACTATTTAACTTTCCTATCTAATTCTAATAGACTTTATCTAATTGTAATTACCTATTTCCTAACAATTTACTTTCCCCCCAACTACCTCCTACTAATCCACATATCAGTACATCTTTTCTTGCACTGTAATTTAGCTGCATAACTTCACACATTCCAGGTGACTTGCAATTAGTCAAAATGATGACCCGCAGAGCTACAATTAAGGAGATGGAAGCAAAGTTGAGAGCTACCTTGAAGGAGCTTGAAGCTTCTCAAGCTGAATGTAAACAACTGCTCCAGGAAAGGGAAGACAGCGAAGTGGAAGTGGAGAACATAAATGCCAAAAACACCTTCCTTAAAAACGAGCTGGCTGAGCTACACATACAACACATGGACTTAGCTGACCAGCACAGTCAACTACAACATCAAGTGTCAACATTTCAAGCGTGCAGTGAGACCCACGAACTGGCTTTGAACCACATTTCAGAACTTAAGCAGAAATTATGAGAAGCCCATAAGGCCCTATCTCTCTCAGAGTCTGCCAAAGTCAGTGAACAGGTTGCTAACACCAATAACCTATTTTATGAACTGGTAGGCAGTAAGTCAAAATCAGTGTGTGAGCCAGCTGTAACAATAGATTTGACTGGTGACGATACCATACCACTGTGTCCTATTGTTATGAGTCACAATAAATTAAAAAAATATATTAAAATTAAGAAAATAATGAAACGGTCACAAAGAGCCATTAAAAAACAAAATCTTTTAAAATTAAATCTTTCCCTTAGGAAAGAACGTGTTATTCTTTCCAAAAGTTTAAAGAGTTGCACTGTTGAGTTAAAAAAATATATAACTTGCCCGAGTTATAGTATGCAAGAGATCAGTGATATTCTGTAACCATCTCACCGTGAAAACGTACGTGAAGTGAGCTTAAATTGACCTGCCACTAGTGTCAATCTCTAGCACAGGGGTTCCCAGCCTTTTTTTGTCTACTGCCCACTTTAAGAATAAATTATTTTTTAACGCCCCCCTTTTTAAACATACTTAAAAACCGCTAAGTACTTATAACTGATTATTGAAACGCAAATTTATAGTATTCGGACAGAGTATCTTTTATTGAAAATAAAACAATCATAATCAATTCTTATATAAAAACTAATGTGAAGGTTGAATCTGATGCTGTTCAATAAGTTTGTTGATATCAGGTTCCAATTTACTCAAAAACAGCCGCAAGTCGCCACGTTCGGTAACACGCCAACGATTTCTCTTTTTAGTAAGCAGCGTTGCCACAGCACTAAATCCACGTTCACACAAATATGACGATGGGAATGCTATCAAAAATCGTTGAACAATTGACCACAATCCAGGGTACAATTGCGGGATCGGTTTTTGTAGCCAAAATTCTTGATATCCATTTTTGAACTTGATTTTTATTTCTTCGTTTGTTGTCAATTCTATAAGTTCTTCTTCCAGCTGAGGTGACATTGCTGTGTTGACATTTGAAAACGGATCCAACACCCAGTCTGGTATTTCCAAGTTTAAAATGTCCTGGTATCGTTCGGTGAAGTCAATGTGGAGGTTTTCCAAATGTTGGCAGTAGGCAAACAAGTCGTCGTTACTGCAGTATACTGATAAATTCGAAAAATTGTGAAACTCACGTCTGCCCATATTCTTTTTGTGCAGAAGCAGTTTGGCTGTGAAAGCAGCAACGACATTTTTTGTTTCAATTAAATTTAGTTCATCGCCTTGCAGTTTGCGGTTCATGTCGTTGAACATTTTATACAGGTCTGTCATGTAAGCTATATCATTATTTGATGTTATGAGCTTGTTGCGCAGTTCTGTATCTTTAGTTTCCAAGAACTCTATCATAGAGTCAAACAGGTTGTAAAATCGAATCAGACAATTGCCTCTTGACAGCCAACGAACTTCAGTATGAAGCAACAAACGGTTGAAATCTTCGTCATTAGTAACACAAAGCTGATGAAATAAACTATCATTCAAAGAGCTGCTACGGATTTTATTGACTGCTTTGATGACATATTGCAGTGATTGAAATAGTCGTTCACTTAAGTTTGTAGCAACCAAATGTTGTCTATGAATAACGCAATGTATAGCAAGAACATCTGGAATTTTATTCTTTAAGAATGCTATGAAGCCTTTATGGCGCCCTGTCATAGCCGGAGCGCCATCCGTAGCAACTGATATAATATTTTTCAAAGGAATCTCTTTCTCTTCACAAAACTTTTCCAATGTATTGAATATGGTTTCGCCTTTTGTATCTGTCTCCAAATTTCTGGACTATCTAACTATTAAACTTTCCCGACTATTTAACTTTCCTATCTAATTCTAATAGACTTTATCTAATTGTAATTACCTATTTCCTAACAATTTACTTTCCCCCCAACTACCTCCTACTAATCCACATATCAGTACATCTTTTCTTGCACTGTAATTTAGCTGCATAACTTCACACATTCCAGGTGACTTGCAATTAGTCAAAATGATGACCCGCAGAGCTACAATTAAGGAGATGGAAGCAAAGTTGAGAGCTACCTTGAAGGAGCTTGAAGCTTCTCAAGCTGAATGTAAACAACTGCTCCAGGAAAGGGAAGACAGCGAAGTGGAAGTGGAGAACATAAATGCCAAAAACACCTTCCTTAAAAACGAGCTGGCTGAGCTACACATACAACACATGGACTTAGCTGACCAGCACAGTCAACTACAACATCAAGTGTCAACATTTCAAGCGTGCAGTGAGACCCACGAACTGGCTTTGAACCACATTTCAGAACTTAAGCAGAAATTATGAGAAGCCCATAAGGCCCTATCTCTCTCAGAGTCTGCCAAAGTCAGTGAACAGGTTGCTAACACCAATAACCTATTTTATGAACTGGTAGGCAGTAAGTCAAAATCAGTGTGTGAGCCAGCTGTAACAATAGATTTGACTGGTGACGATACCATACCACTGTGTCCTATTGTTATGAGTCACAATAAATTAAAAAAATATATTAAAATTAAGAAAATAATGAAACGGTCACAAAGAGCCATTAAAAAACAAAATCTTTTAAAATTAAATCTTTCCCTTAGGAAAGAACGTGTTATTCTTTCCAAAAGTTTAAAGAGTTGCACTGTTGAGTTAAATGAGTTTAGGGAAAAGTATGATATTGATACTAAGCTTCTTTATAATGATATTCTACACAAGGAGCACTTGCTGAAGGATATTTTTGAGAAATATGTGACATCACAACAACAACTGAGTGAGCGATTGTTTGAGGCTGGGGAATTACTAGAATTGGTGAAAGGCAATGCTGAGAGATATGAGTCTCTGACCAATAATCTATCATGCAGCTGTGCCAACCAACCACCACCTCCTCAGCCTGAGCTTGACTTGTCTCCACCGGTGTTGGCTCTTCCAGCAGAGCCCCGTGTTAATACAAAGAAAAATAAGTCCATATTCTTTTGTGACGAAATAGGCTCAGGCTTTGGAAAAATGTTACACAATTACCTAAGCCATAGTTTTACCAACCATAGTTTTCATAACATACGTTTTGAACAAATGATTAAAAGAATAGCAAATACAAACCTAGATAATTATTCTACAATGGTTTTGCTATTAGGTAATAGTACCGGTATTACCAGAAAGGACATAGTGGATGGTGTGGACACCTTATTAAAGCTAAATATAGGGAAGCTAATGTTGTGTGCTTTACCTTATTCTGATACTTTATCAGATAATGAAAACAATTATATTCATAAGTTGAATAATACTATACACATGCTGACGTGTTGTCATAGTGACAAATTATTGTTTTTTGACACTAACAAGTTTGTTAGTAGTTTTAAGTTAACTCAGAGAAGTTTATCTCTGTCTTGGAAATGTAGACATATGATTGCTATGTTGATAGCATATAACATTAATGAGGTTATAGCTAATATAACAAATTGTAGGAGTCTGATTGACGAGTCTGTGTTGTCTGCTTATTCTAACAACATAATGAGCAATCATGAATCGTCATGTTGTACGAAGGAGGAACCACCTATAAAACCAACATCCTTGGAGGCTACCACTAGTCAGGAAAGGTGTTCTCTTCCTTATGGAACTGAAAAGGGCATTCTAGACTCTTCAAAAATTGTAGTTGTGGAGGTCACTCCGGATAACTTTTTAAACTAGTTAGTAAGACAACAGAAGTTACCCCTACAAATAACCAATTATTATTAGACAATAGTAGTAAAGTATCTTCTGGCAATTTAACTCATAATGATAAGAAACCAAAGGGAGTGCAACACACTTTAAAATTACTTAATCAGAATATTCAAGGTTGCTCTTCCAAATTACTAGAAATAGAATTGTTTTTGGAAAATACCAAGTTTGATGTCATTTGTTTAACAGAACATTGGTTAAAAGATTATCAAGTACGGTCAATTAACTATGAAAATTATTGTGTAGTTAGCCATTTCAGCCGAAAACGTATGATACATGGCGGGTCATTAATTTTAGTTAAAAACACAATTAAATCTAAAGAACGAAAAGACATCACTGGTATGTCTGTTGAACACATCATTGAATTGTCCTGTGTTGAGCTTGATAAGCATGTGATAGTATGCGTATACAGACCTCCAGGTTACCAGAATCTATGTGTGTTTGAATCAGTAATGGAAGATGTGCTGAAGAAACTTAGTTCTAGTAGTAAGTCAATAATCGTATGTGGTGATTTCAATATTAATTTATTAGAAAATAACTTGAATACTGTCAGATTATTAAGTCTTTTTGGGTCATTTGATTTATCAAATGTTTTTATTGAACCAACGCGAGTGACAGCTTCTTCTGCCACTTGCATAGATAATATTTTTTGTAACTGCGATTACTTACACAAACAAATTGTAAATAAGCTGTCATCTGATCACAGTGGACAAACAGTAACATTTTGCTCATACATGCCTATACAAAAAATTCAAATAAGGTTTAGGCCAATTACATGTAAAAATTTAGAGAAATTAAATAACTCTTTGGCCAGTAAATTATTTGTTCAAAGTTTTTATAATTTATGTGACCCAAATGAGTTCTATGCCGAGTTCTTTTCACTATTAAACACACAATTTAATGAAATTATTCCACTTAAAACCAAAAGTATTTACACAAAGTTCTTATTTAGTGATTGGGCGACTCCAGGTATTCGTAAAAGCAGGGGAAAACTTTTTGAACTTTATGGTCTAAAGCAACATATGAATAATATAAGCTTTAATAAGTATGTTGCAAAATATTCTAAAATTTTTAAAAATGTGTGCAAAGTTGCTAAAGCTCTTTATATTAGCAATAAAATAAAATCAGCCGATGATAAAATAAAAACTACCTGGCAAATAATAAATAACGAAACAGGTAGGAAAAAACAGCGTAATACTGAATTTAATCTAGAAACTGCACATGGCCCTATCAACTCAGATCTAGAAGTAGCTCAGTCATTTGAAAACTTGTTTGCTAGTATTCCCCTAAAAACTACTGAAGCTTTAAATTCCTCACCCGAGTTCTCTGCTGCCTTACTTAGAAAGAATGTAAATGCATGCCCTTTGGAGTTTAGGTTTCAACATACAAACCCCCAGGCTGTAATAAAAGCTTTTAAAGATCTTAAAATTAAATCAACAGAAGATCTCTGGGGAATGTCTGTAAAAGTCTGTAGAACTTTCATCGAAACCATTGCGCCCTATTTAGCTGTCATATTTAACACCAGTGTAGACCAAGGTGTCTTTCCGGATCTCATGAAACACAGTAAAGTAGTTCCTTTGTTCAAATCCGGTGATAGTAAAGAACTCAACAATTATAGGCCTGTATCAATTCTACCAGTGCTCAGTAAGGTGTTTGAAAAGTTGATGCTCAATCAAATGGTACGTCACTTTAATAAAAACTCCATCTTTCATGAACAACAGTACGGTTTCACCGAAGGGCGTTGTACCACTGACGCTGGTGTTTCTCTAATAAAGAACATTTTTAACGCCTGGGAGGAAGCAAAAGATGCCATTGGAATTTTTTGCGACCTCTCTAAAGCATTTGATTGCGTAAACCATGAGACCCTTCTTCTGAAACTGGAGCACTATGGGGTTAGGAATACAGCTCTTGATCTACTTAGATCATACCTGAAAGATAGAAAGGTTAAAGTTCAAGTAAACGGCATAAACTCATTAGGGTATGAAATGGAAATGGGCGTTCCTCAAGGTTCGATATTGGGTCCATTCCTCTTCTTAGTTTACATTAATGATTTACCTCAAGTACTTCAAAATCAACCGAAGATGGTGTTATTTGCAGATGACACATCATTAATCTTTAAAATAGACCGACGGTCACAAAATCTGGACGACGTGAATAACTCGATTCTTCAAGTCCAAGATTGGTCTACGGTAAATAATTTGGTACTAAATGAAAAAAAAACCAAATGCATTAGATTTAAATTACCTAATGTTAGAAGTAGCGAATGTGACATCATATTGAATGGAGAAAAACTGGAATTTATTAATCAGACGGTTTTCCTAGGAATCACGCTGGACGAGAAATTACAATGGGGACCACATATAACATCTCTTGCGGGGCGGCTAAGCTCTGCCGCTTATGCTGTTAGAAAGATAAGACAGTTAACAGATGTAGAAACCGCGCGTTTGGTCTATTTTAGCTACTTCCACAGCATTATGTCTTATGGCATTTTACTGTGGGGTCGGGCTGCTGACATTGAATCCATTTTTATTTTGCAAAAGAGAGCTGTCAGAGCCATATACAATCTTCCTCGTCGCGAATCTCTCAGGGAACTATTTAAAGGGATTAATATTATGACAGTACCTTGCCAATTCATTTATGAAAATATTATGTATGTAAGAAAAAATCTACATCTTTTTAATAAAATAAGTGATAGACATAATTTGAATACCAGAAATAAAGATAAAATAGATCAACCATTTTTCAGATTAGCTAAAGTACATACATCATTTATGGGGTACTGTGTTAAATGTTATAACAAAATACCTTGTGATATATTGCAATTAAATGAAAGAAAATTTAAAATTCGTATAAAAAGTACACTTTGCAGACAAGCTTATTACAAATTAGAGGACTATATACAAGATAAGAATGCTTGGAAACATGATGGTCCAGCTCCATAGGACAATCCCGTCTAGACAAAATCACACTGGTTGCTAATTGAATTTTTTATTTTAATTTTTTTTACTTACTCACACACTGACCTATTCCTAGTTAATATTTTAGGAAAGTCATATATTTTTACAGTGTTTGTAAATATGTGAGCACAATGTACCTATCGCGTCATTCATTTATCTGCCTTTGCTATATTTTTAGTTCTTCTTACCACTTGTGGTATAGTATTTTTATTCTTGGTGCATCGTTTTCACATATAAAAATATAATTAATGTATACAAATATTGTAAAATATTTTAAAAGAGTAACGGTGGAGTTTCTTGCCACTTCTTCTCCATACGAAACTACTTTTTGGAAGTGGCGCCTAGAATCAGTTATATTTTTATTGTAATTTTTGACGTTCAAAAGTGCCATTTTATGGGCCTATTTGAAATAAATGCTTTGACTTTGACTGGCAAACAATAGTTCTTCACGTATTTTCTCATCTTTAATAAACCTCACGTAAGATGTAACAACGCTTCATTAGTTGGTAAAGTGGACTCATCGAGCTGAATTGAGAATTGACTAGTCCTCAGATGATTGCACAATGATTCTTCAATGTTTTCAGCCATTTTATCAATTCGTCTTTGCACAGAATTATTACTCAAAGGAATTTTTCGGATAATACCTGCGGCCGGTTTATGAAGCACAGTAGTTATTACTTCCTTTATTGCTGGCAAAATTAACTCTTCTCCGATATTGTGTGGTTTGCCTTTTTGAGCAATTAACAAAGAGATAGTGTACGAAGCTCGAAGTCCGTCGTCATCTTGCTTAACAGCCGCCGAAAATAGTTTTGATACACTTGGCTGAGTATTATGCTTCTTCTATAGGTCTTGAAAATATGCTACATTCTTTTCTGTCTGATCTGGATGCATTTTATTCAAATGATCTTGCAGTCTTGAAGGCTTCATTGCTTCGTTCGAAAATGTTTTTAGACATAGAAGACACAAAGGCGACGACGGGTTTGTGGGATTTTCAATAAATCCGAATTTAATATATTCCGCAGAGTATTGCCGTCTCTTCTTTTTTACTTCCGACATTGTTTTGTTTTAAGAAATACGTAAGTGTTGAAATCAAGTACTGCTTATCTATTATGCGCGAAACCGCAAATGAAAATAAAATAAATTTACGTCGTTTATATAGGATTGCATAAGCAGCACGCACCAACAGGAATAAGACAAACGTGCATAAACTCGTTTATCTCATTCGACGCCCAATCGTACTCGACAAGCAAGAACAAGTATTATAGAAACAGCCGATTGGTATAGGAATGTACAATTCGGATTATTTAACAAAAACTTGTTAAAACATGATTGCCCGCGGTCTTTTATATCGAACCGAGTTTGAGCTATATCTTAATTAATATTAGTTGATGTTCACGAGATGTAGTCGAGAGTCGAGAGCTCAGTCGGTGTCTAAGAGTCTTCCTAGATAGGTAGATGAAATTATAAATCGACCCCAAAGCCCTACACAATGCCCCCTTTTTTTTTCTGGGTCTCTTACCGCCCCCCTTTAGGCCTGCAGCGCCCACAAGGGGGCGTTATCGCCCACGTTGGGAAAGACTGCTCTAGCATAACGTGGAATGGCTGCTCACTTGAAGCTTACTTCACCTAAGTTCGGCTAATTTAGATCCCGTAATTTACAAACGATGTTTGATTTTTGATATTATTAATAATATGTTAAAAAAGTATTTTTAAAAACTTCATAGTTATAATCACTCTTGCATCACCCGTAAATCTCCATAATCCTACTAATATTATAAACACGAAAGTTTGTGAGTATGGATGGATGTTTGTTACTCTTTCACACAAAAACTACTTAACGGATTTGGATGAAATTTGGCTCACAGATAGTTTATAAGTTGGATTAACACAAAGAGTACGTTTTATCCAGATTCTCCCACGGGATCAAGATTTATGCGGGTGAAACCGCGGGGAGCAGCTAGTGTAAGAATAATTCAACAGTTTGCCAACGACAAGTCAGAGTGACCACCCATTGTCTATGTCAATCATTGAATAAATATTCCATTTAATTCACGTTAGTCTTTCTCTTCTAATCACCATTGTTAATCCACCATTTTGCATTTGCTGATGTATGTACAGCTGGTTTCAAAATGTAAGGCTTTTGTTTTCGAACACGAAACATTTTCGTAACATTTTTGTAAGACATTTTGAAACCAGCTGTAACATCACAATAGAATAGGATCTGATCAGATAGGTCTGTTCCCGTATCCTATTTTGTTGTGCTTTTCTATTTTGCGCATCTTTTGTAATATTTTTCTTTCTTTTAACATTTTTTCTGCCTCGTTGGTCTAGTGGTCGCAATCGCCACTGCTGAGCATGAGGTCCTGGGTTCGATTCCCAGGTCGGGCAAAGTGTTATTGGGTTTTTCTATCTGGAATTTCTCAATAGCAGCCCGGAGTCTGGATTTGTGCCCGGTTGATGGCAATAGGCTCGCCCCCTATTACACACACCTCTGTCCAACCCTTCGGGGAAACAAGGCGTGATGTTATGTTATGATGTTAACATTAGAGCAAATTTCAATTGCATATTTTAAGTAATCAATCATACCGTGATTATTTTTTTGTTTCAGTTTGAGTAATTTATGCGGCCTACTCAAATATCCTTTGTTTGATAATGTTCTTTGAATCGTTGAGCTCCTTAAGCTCTGTGTTTAGCTGCATGGTTAATGACAAATGCGTGCACTGACTGGACAGGTCCACTCATTCTATGTGGTTCTTGCTTCAAAAGACCATTTCAGACACCAATCTACATTGTCTTCACATAATCTTGGTCAGATTTTGTTTCGGCTTTTCTTCTCAGCGTAGTCAGATAGGAAACGCCTATCTCATCTAGTTTAAAAAATAATATGGTTGACGTGTAAAAGTGTTTGTACAAACCTACTTACAGAAATAAAATCATTTACTATTTACAATAACTGTCGAAATTGTGAATGAATAAACTAATCCTTATGAATTGTTATTTATCGTACAACGCGTGGCATAAATTAGTCAGGCGACAGTTGGTTGAGCTCCTTCCTGATATTTAAATGTAAAGACCATAATTTATTAAAAAGTCCACGCCCAGCAACACATTTAAACAACAACAAAACAAGTTCAATTTCCAAAAGAATATCGAAACTGATTCAAAAGCTCTAGATCCTTGTTATTTAAAGGAACAACTCCACAAACAATACTTCAAACAAAGTCAACAATTTACTCCGTGTCCAACAAAGAATGGCGACAGCGATGTCAGCCTTAAATAAAGTAAATTTAAAAATTTAACATAACGGACACCACTTCATAGACTTACTGATACAAAGTATACAGTTAGTATTAAATAAAGATACAGAACTTGTAAACATTTAACTATGCAAACAAAATGTTTGTCGAACAAATTCTTACTTAGCTGCAGTACAGACGTTAGATGTCGACCTTTCTCTCTATAATAAGAATGGAGGTTTATTTAATGCAGGTTATTTCTGACCGTGTTCTTACGCACTCCGTCTTATGGAAATCCTCAGCGCGTAAGTTCTACACTCACTCAAATATTAATTCTCAATGGATAATACGAGAGTAAACAGTAACAAACCCCGATCCCTTAAATTAGGCTTCTTCAACGCAAATGGCGTTTCAGGTCAACGCGATGAGATCGCCGCTTTCCTCCGCGACCATCAGCTTGACATCCTCCTCATACAGGAAACCTTTTTAAAACCGCATCACCGAAACCCGAATATTGCCAACTATAAACTAGTTCGCAATGACAGGTCTCGATGCCACAAGGGTGGCACACTAATATACTTTAGGAAATCTTTGTATTGCATCCCTATCGACCCACCTTCTCTCTTCTCCCATCTGGAGACCTCTATCTGTCGGCTCGGCATGACTGGTCATCAACCGATCACCATCATCTCTGCTTATATTCCACCAGACAATGGTCCGGAGGATCCCATCTCTCTCCAAAAGGACTTCACCGCCCTCTTCGGTATGAGTGACTCCGTCATATTGGCGGGGGATCTTAATGCCAAACACCCGGCGTGGAATAGTAGCACGACTTCTACCAGAGGTCGGATCATTTCCAAGTTAGGCGAATCCCTTAACTTTGACGTCATCGCTCCAATGAGTCCGACTCATTTCCCCGGAAATCCCAACCATCTTCCAGATATACTCGATGTAGCGCTGCTCAAGAATGTGAACCTCCGTTTGCAATCGATAGAGACGTTCCACGAGCTTAACTCTGAGCACCGCCCAGTAGTTATGCATCTTGCCCCCTACTCTGGCCCAAGCGATCCCAACCGCCCCCCTCAGACCCAGATGATAACCGACTGGAGGAAAGTAAGTGAAAGACTGAAATCCACCACGTCGCCTCAATTGGACACCATCCCCGATCACATAGTGTCAGTCGCCGACACGACGGCCGCAATCGACTCGTTTACTGAGCACGTTCAATCCGTTTTGACGGATTGTTCACGGGAAGTTCCGGTGATGGAAGACCATCGCTGGAAACTACCTTCTGACGTACGTGACTTGAAAACCGAGAAGAATGCGGCTATTCGTGCCTACGACTCCTTCCCTTGTGACGCGAACAAAGCCCACATGCGCCATTTACAGCGTGCTGTAAAGAAACGCATAGGGGAGGTTCGCTCAGAGGGTTGGAACAAGATGCTCAGTGAACTCGAGCCCACTCACCAAGCCTTCTGGCACCTTCAGAGGAAATTGCGCTCCTCCGAGGAGGTCTCTATGCCTCCCCTCATCCGCCCCGACAAGAGCGTCACGTTCGACAGCACCGACAAGGCCGAATGCCTTGCTGACAGCCTAGAGTCCCAGTGTTCTCCCAGCTCTCCAGTAGACCAAGCTCACCTGAACAAGGTCGACGCTGAAGTCGAACGGAGAGCCTCCCTTCCACCCGTTGAAGACCCTGATGATCCTCTGCCTCCCGTCACTCCAGATGAAGTGCACGACATCATAAAAGGGCTCAAAGCTCGTAAAGCCCCCGGTTCGGACGGTATTACCAACAAGGTTTACAAACTCCTACCTGCCCCTCTAATAATGCTCATGACCGCCATCTTCAATGGCGCCTTGAGCAACAACATCTTCCCACAAGCGTGGAAAGAAGCAACAGTCTTCGGTATCCCAAAGCCAGGCAAGCCAAAGTCTGAGCCCTCCAGCTACCGTCCCATTAGCTTACTCAACGTTCTCGGCAAAATCTACGAGAGGCTTATTTATAAGCGTCTCAAAGACTACGCCGAAGCAAAGAGCCTCATTCCCAACGAGCAGTTTGGTTTCCGTCCACAACACTCGAGTATCCACCAGGTCCACCGTATCGTAGAGCACTTGTGCGCCGGTATGCAGCGTAACGCGACGACGGGTGTGCTATTCTTCGACATAGCGAAAGCCTTCGACAAAGTCTGGCACAACGGCTTGTTATACAAGCTTTACCAACTAGGACTGCCAGATCGTCTCGTGCTCATCTTACGAGACTTTTTGTCGAATCGCACCTTCCGCTATCGCATCGAGGGTGCACTCTCGTCCCCTCACCCTATTCGCGCCGGTGTCCCTCAGGGTTCTGTCATATCTCCTCTAGTTTTCACGCTGTTCACCAGCGATATCCCACAGAGTAAAAAGGCTCAGTTGGCTCTCTTCGCCGACGACACTGCCGTTTACTATACCGGTCATTGTCCCAATGCTATAGCTCGTACTCTCCAAACCTCCGCAAACGTCTTAGGCGCTTGGTTCCGGAAATGGAGAATCGAGGTCAACCCCGATAAGAGTCAGGCGGTTCTCTTCTCGAGACGTCGTCGACTCCCTACCCCACTTCCCAGCCCGATCACTATGTACGGTAAGCCGATCCCCTGGGAGAAGCAAGCCAAATACCTAGGCGTGATCCTCGATGAAAACCTTACCTTTAAGGCTCATATTAAGGCGGTTCGCGCGCGCGCCTCCTTCGCTCTTAGCAGGCTCCACTTTGTACTGACAGCCCGTAGTAAACTGTCACTTAAATGCAAGCTGCGCATCTACACCGCAGTCATCCGTCCCATCATGACCTATGCTTGCGTTGTATTTGTGCACGCTCACCCACGTCATCTCCATAAGATGCAGACCCTCCAGAACCGTTTCCTCAGAAAGGTCACGGGTGCCCCCTTCTATGTCCGTAACATAAATCTCCACATCGATCTTAAAATGCCTACCATAAACCAGTTCATGAAACGCTTATCGAAGCGCTTCTTTGACTGTGGCATAAAACACTCCAACCCCTTGATCTCAGCGGCCGCCCGCTACACTCCCTCCCGCATTAGCAGTATTCGCCGACCAAGGCATACTTTAATCGCCCCCGACGACGCCACTACGAGGGTAGTGGCGCCGACGACGCCACTACCCTCCTCCAGGAGAGTAGTAAGGCCACCAGCACACTACATAAGCCCAAAACCCGATCGCCGTCCTACCGTCCTCGCCGCCGAGGCCCGCCGCGACGCCCAAATCCACGCCCCTCCCGACCCTTGCTCGAGCCAGCCCGCGCCGCTGAGCATGTAGATTTAAATTCGTCCCTAAATCACTCAAATCCTGATCCAGCTAGTCCCTTGCTGCCCTCTCCCAGCGACGCCCTAAGCCGAGGTTCGTACCCCGAAGGGGGTGCCCTTAGCGTTGTCGCTTAGTTTTTAAGTTAGTACATAAGTTTAAGTCCTGGCTGGAGGCCTTAATTTATTAGGGCAACCACAGGCAAGTCCGTCTAAGCAGACGACAACCTCATAGTTTGACCTGCGAGATGCCATTCAAAAAAAAAAAAAAAAAAAGACCGTGTTCTTTTTTCAAATTATTATCACTATCTACTCGTCTTTTTCAACCTACTACAGAACAAGTTCCATTTCACGCCATTATTTTCTTGGTGCCATTACCCATTTTTTTTCCATTACCTACTCCTTTGTTTTGTGCCAATTATGTTCAGCTGTTTCCGACAAGTCCTGATATCAAATGCCACTCACTTAATACCTGAAGCAGAAATAAACGCTCGATCGACAAATATCGGCAGTTGCATTGGAAACTTTAAACTCAACCGTTCAAAGCTTTTTTTGTCAGGACAATTTGTATTTCGTTTCGCAGCCAATAAATGTTCTATTATATCAATAATTGAGGTATTCGTCATTTCCTGGAAATCAATTTGTATTTTTTTTTGTTGCAAATCACAACAAAAAAAAATCTCAAATGTGACCATAAAACCTCTACTGTGGGCAATTAAGTAATACCTACACATTTTTAATAGATTTAACATATGTATTACATATGTTTGTATTGACAGCATTCCCAGCCCGATCACTATGTACGGCAGGCCAATCCCTTGGGAGAAGCAAGCCAAATACCTAGGCGTGATCCTCGATCAAAACCTTACGTTTAAACAGCATATTAAGGCGGTTCGCGCGCGCGCCGCTTTCGCTCTTGGTAGACTCCACTTTATTCTGACAGCCCGTTGCAAACTGTCACTTAAATGCAAGCTGCGCATCTACACCGCAGTCATCCGTCCCATCATGACCTATGCCTGCGTTGTATTCGCGCACGCTCACCCACGTCATCTCCATAAGATGCAGACCCTCCAGAACCGTTTCCTTAGGAAGGTCACGGGTGCCCCCTACTATGTCCGTAATATAGATCTCCACGTAGACCTTAAAATGGCTACCATAAACCAGTTCATGAAACGCTTATCGAAGCGTTTCTTTGACTGTGGCATAAAACACCCAAACCCCTTGATTTCAGCGGCCGCCCGCTACACTCCCTCCCGCATTAGCCGTATTCGCCGACCGAGGCATACTTTAATCGCCCCCGACGACGCCACTACCCTCCTCCAGGAGAGTAGTAAGGCCACTAGCACGCTACATAAGCCCAAAACCCGATCGCCGTCCTACCGTCCTCGCCGCCGAGGCCCGCCGCGACGCCCAAATCCACGCCCCTCCCGACCCTTGCTCGAGCCAGCCCGCGCCGCTGAGCCTGTAGCTATAAATTCGTCCCAAAATCTAATAAATCCTGATCCAGCTAGTCTCTTGCTGCCCTCTTCCAGCGACGCCCTAAGCCGAGGTCCGTACCCCACAGGGGGTGCCCTTTAGTTTTAGTTAGTATTTAAGTTTAAGTCCTGGCTGGAGGCCTTATTAGGGCACCACAGGCAAGTCCGCTTAAGCAGACGACAACCTTATAGGTTGACCTGCGAGAGGCCATACATAAAAAAAAAAATATTGACAGCATTCAGAAACCAGCATGTCGGTTCTGTAAAAATCTCACCGTGAAGACTTGCGTGGAGTGAGCTGTCAGTGTCATTCCGTCTTGGCCAATCCGTAGCATCAGTGGCACTGACAGCTCACTCCACGCTCACTTCACTTAAGTTTTCACGATGAATAACACTACTATACTGTAAAAATATCCCCAAATGACAATACCGACAAAACGCACAAAAAAGTAGTAAAAAAACTCTCTCTATTTTATTCAGCTCTTCAATTCCATCTAAATTAGCTTGACTACTAAAATAAGTATGTAGGTCGCACAGAACCAAAATAAAATGTATGCTGAAGTCGGGTCACTGATTAAAAACTTTGTCGTCCATGTAGACTTGTCGTCATACGTATTATAATTACGTTCAGAAAGTAAACAGAAATAAATGTCGAAATCGTGGATTTCGAGATTTTTTTCTGAATAACTGTAGGTAAATTATCATTATAACTAAGATAAGAAATAACCAGCACCAACCACGATGACAATATCTTCATTACAGATCAGTACCCTAATTGCGTAATACACAGTCAATCGGAATCTGAATAGTTTTGAAACAGATTGCTAATCCATTGCTTCATAAGTTCGATAAAAATTATGCTCAACAATGTAAATAAGAAAGAAAGAAAGAAAGAAAAATTGTTTATTCTGCACAAACAAAACGCACATTACAAAAAGTTGACACAAATTTCACATATATTCACAGTAGCCAAAGGCCTCGTATTCAGCTTTTAAAATTTTGTATTTTGTCCATTGCCTGATGTCACTCACCACTCACTCTCAGCACCAAAGACAATACACATTGCTCTGTTTGTGTTGCGACACTGGCAAATGACAATAAAACAAACATTATTTGTACAAAAACATGCTGCCGATTGCAAAGTGGAAGAATGACTACTTTTCTAACAAAACAAACAACAATAATAAGAACAATAAGTAAGTCGTGCGTCGCATCTGTGCAAGAACAGGTCGCTGCTCAGCAAAATGCTGTGACTTCGGACGAACCTATCGTCAACAGCGCTGATTTTCAGCAACTACCTCTCGAAATGACGTAATGACGTCCCCTGGTGTGACATAATAAATCGGGTAAGTTTATATCAAAGAATATAGCTACTACTAAGAGGTATAAATACAATTTTCTACATTGTGTGTGATTCTTGCTGAACATAATGTGTACTTAAATATATAAATAGATGTATAAACATATTTATCTGTATATATATAAACGTAATTTAATTAAACAAAAAACTTCCATAAGTATAGGTAAGTACATTACAATGAAAACAAAAATGCCAAATAATAACTCTAGACGGTACATACAACAGCGTTGTGTTTATTCCCCATTTATGCAATTCAATACCTAATAGCTGTAAAGTCGTTACTATCAAAACAAAATTAATTAAAAGTAGTGAAGTCTTCATTGATCATTGATACAAGATACTAAACATTATTTCAATGCACCATGGGAATCGCGACAGCGGCCATTTGCATAACGCCATGTTACGAGGCATGGCGTCGGCAAACGACGACCAAGCTTTTTCGATCAAAGCGATAAATCAGCCAATTGGTACAGCTCGATAGTGTTTTTCTGATCTTCATGGTAAGTATTACTATAGGTTTATTAGGCACTGCATTACAAAAAATAAATTGAGTCAGAAGCCCAGCTTAACATTAAACGAAATTGGTACCAAACTGTCTGACGCTTTATAAAATGCTATACCTAATCTACCTATTGTCCCACCCAGATAATGCAGCTTTAGAAAGCCACAGCTAACACTACCCAGATAATTGAAGACTACCATTCCTCCTGCAACAATGTCACGGACCTAAACCGGGAGAAATCAGACAGAGGCCACTCACGCTGCTGGAAATCCATATCCATTGCCCATAGGCCATGACCCTTGAGGTAAGTACAAAAAGGTCAGCTATTGTTTCTAGAACTAGTTTTACAATGTGGATTGCTGTATCTGCATGAGATATTTCTTTAAAATCTTCAAAAAATGACGCAATGAATGTTGTTGAACTGTCAAAATCAAACAGATTAGTCGTAATCGTTTACGAAAACGTGTTACGCAATCAGGCTGCAGGTTTTAAGTTTTTCCTCGGAGAACTTCATAAAATATACAAGTAGGGTACACAGTTATTAAACACACCATATTAGCAACAGATTTGACTTGTACAAAGTAGACGTACAGTACATCCCTAGTCTCGTGGCACAAAGTACAATCAACACATTAGGCAATACGCTCGGTGCGCTACGTACAGTTAGACAAACAAGGATCTCGGCCGCTCTTCAGCCAGGCCCAATAGCGGTAATTGCTCAAACCAGAGACAAGTGCCACACTTGTCAATAGGGATGGCGCGCCAACGATTTATGTACGCCATTTTACGCTGTTCGGTGCTGTACTTGTGAGTTTGATTGATTAGCCTTTTGGCTTTGGCGCAAACCTCTTACTACCGTTTTTATTAGACAGAGTAGTGATGAAGTGATGGAAACAGAACAGGTGTTGTATGTTGAAACTCGAGCAGTAGGTCAGTAAGATGGAGAAACTGATTGTATGCTAAAACGTTTGAAGTTGGTATAATTTATTTGCATTCGATATTTTATATAAGTAAACATTGATTCCATTTGAATGGACAAAGTCAACACCACTGGCAACTTATGATGTAAACGTAAATTAGTATTTAACGATATCAACACTGTATAAAGCTATGCACACTTAACTCTTTCAAGTTATTATTTGACCTGGTAACCCTGCGTATGTCCTAGTTGCGCGCTGTGTTGGCTTTTACTCACAAAACTTAGTAGGACATTTTGTTTTCTCTCTCTTTGAAAATATTTCGGGTCACTAGACGTTCTTATTAAAATGATTTCGCCTTCATTTCTCTTTAGTTTAATTTAATGAAAGTCAAATTGACGACAGCGAATTTCGTCACATTGGTGATGTTTCATTTCAGTAAAGTTTAAATGTTTTGAGAAACAAATAACTACAAAACTCTTGTTAAATTTTTCCCATTCTTAAATCTATACCAATAATCTATACTAATATTATAAAGAGGAAAGATTTGATTGTTTGTTCGTATTGAATAGTCTCCCATACTACTGGACCGATTTGAAAAATTGTTTTACCATTAGAAGCCGAAATTATGTCTGATGAACATAACAATTTTTTTTTGTGAAATCCACACTGTCGAAGTCTCGGGCGAAGTGCTAGTTGAAAATAAATTGCGTTTTTAAGCTACAGCTTTAAAAACAAACATTCCAGTACAAATTCTTAATGGCTTACAGAACCATTCTCAGAATCAAATTGGATTCAGAAAATATTAATCACAAAAATTCAGACTTAATCTAGACAGTATTAAATGTGATAGATATTCTCCAAAAGAATAAAAATTATCCATTAACCGTCATTTTAGAATAATAACCACATTATTGACGATAGAATTTAATTTACTAGAACATTAATCTTGTCATACACATGTACCAATTTTTTTTTCATAAAATTACCCACAAAAAGAACAAGATTTAGATATTACTATTATAACAGCTTTTCACTGAGCAATTCAATGCAAAAGAAATGTAAATGATTTGCTACAATTATGAGCTGGAATGCACATATGTATCAAGAAACAGGTGTAGGTACTTAACCTCTATACATCGCAAGATGTGATACATAATTTTAAGCTCAAGCTCAATAATTGAGCTTGCCACAAACATGGGCTGTGTTTAGTGGAAGTTTTATCAAGTCTCTGATCAGTAAATCTACTTAATATGTAGGCCCCTTATTTCTGTAAAGTAAGAAGGTGACGCATGTGGAGCAGAGCCCTAGAGGAATGGTTGCCGAGAGACGATAGAAGGAACGTTGGCAGACTGACGGCCAGGTGGGGTCGGTGGAGGAGAACGACCAACAAAAGATCGCGATAAAGACCAGGATGAGACTCGCATAGACCATTGAAGCATGGCACAAAAGGGAGGGAGTTCACACATGATATGGTGGAAAAGGTTTATAGTATTATAGGGTTGCAGTTTGCAGTAGATTATAATGGCAACCAATGAACGATGCCAAGAAGGGTCGATTACATCATAAAACTTGGTATTTGAAGTAAACGCGAGCTGGGTTACATTCCCCGTAAAGCAAAGGGAGACCTTCATTAATATCTAAATGAAAGCGTGCTGATCGATTTTTTACTTTAAACACTAACCAGAGCGTTGAAAATGCAAAACTCAACTAAGTTAAAGAGCTAACCGTGACAGCGGGCGTCGCCTGCGGCATTGAAACTGGTCACATGTGATGGAGGCGAGTGCAACCGGTTTGCCAGACCTTGCCCTGCCTCTGATGACACGGAGAGTGCCGAGTAATACTTTCGTACTACTTGCGATTCCATGCCGCCATCTTGGAACTTGTCATTACATTTGAGGTGTGTTTATGAAGAGGGCCAAAAATTAATGGCTTCAAAATTAAATGTTGTATGACCTCGACCTTTCGTCTAAAAATTATTTACCTTCGCATAGAAAATGGAAGCTAACAAAACCTCACAATAACCGGTTAATGTAAACAATGGCCACAAAATCAAACACATCGACAAATACGAAATGAGAGACCCGATCATCAAACTCGCTTCCAATATTCAGAATAGACGGATAAGCTCCCCCCAAATATGGTCGGTGTATCCCTACGGCCCTTATTCAAGCACAATCCGAGTCTAACTGTATTACACAGCTTTCGATATTTTTTCCCGGGATTTATTGCCCCAACCCGGGGATTTACAGCTTTGACCGAAATGCTTACCCACAGCATTTTGTTAGCTTTTTATTGGCAATTTGTTACCTTGTGTATCTTTTTGGGATTCGTGATTCAACCACAAATTGAACTCTTGACAATTTTGATTTATTTATAATGAAATTTTGATGTGACAGACACCGGAAGTTAATATCGTACGCCGCCTTCATAAAAATACATTTAGTTTAAGATTTTAAGGATTCGTCTCGCTACGCAATGTTCCCTAATTCCTCGTTCACCGGTAAAGCTATATTTTCAAAGATAAAAGCTTTTGTCGCCTCCATCTTTAATACAAAAGATAATGGAGAAGTAAATGACTCTTTATATTGTCAAATTGGGTAAGACCGAATAGCTTCGACATAATCTTCGATACAACGGAATCGAGTCGAATTAGATTTTCACGGTAACAAGTTACTTTTACTGATAGAAGTCGGTTAAATCATAGTTATTATGTAATGGTAGCCTATATAACGTTGTACTGTCCACGTTAACGCAGTATACTTAACGACAAAGGGTATGGTCCAGTGAATAAGAGTCCCATGAGAAACCAAGGAACAAACGAACATAATCAGCCCCTTTTCCCAGTTCCCACTGCTGGGACACAGGCCTCCTCTCTGTGAGAGGGAGTGGGTCGTAATCCACAACGCGAGCCCAGAGCGAGTTGGTAGATGGCACATGTCTTCGAATTTTTGGTTCTAAGACATGCCGGTTTCCTCACGATGTTTTCCTTCACCGTTTTGAGAGCAGTGGTGATGAAATAATTTACACAAAGTAAAGCACCTGTCTGGGTTCGAACCTGCGACCTACAACTCGTAAGCCGCGGCCGTTACCACTGGGCCACCACTGCTCTTCCATGGAACGGTGCCAAGTAAAATGAAATACTATCTAATGTTCAAAGATCCGATCTGTCTAGCCTTTTCCCAACTGTTAGGGTCAGCTTCCAGTCTAATTTTACATGGAGCGACTGCCTATCTGACCACAACCCAGTTACTGGGTAACACGATAAGTACCCCTTAGTAAGACTGGTTGTCAGACTTTTGTGCTTCTTATAACTACACGTAACAGTCGTTACGGGGAGTCAAAAGTCCACAAATCGTATTAACGTGCTTTTCGAGGTACGGAGGGGTCTCGATTTGTAATGGATGGTCACCCATCCACGAACTGACCGCGGCAAGTGGAGCCTAACCTGCGATATAAGATTCTAACATAAAAATTATAACATTCAAAAGGAAATAAAATACTTATAAGATTTATTTAAATATTTTAATTCAAATGCCTTTCACATTCACATTTAACTCTTCTTACTCTTACTCTTAGTCGTTTTGTGATTGATTCACAACACGACTGTCACTTAAAATGAAACGATGAAATAATATTTATTTCTTATTTAAACATACCCAGATAACGAAAGAAAGATAGAAAGATAAAAAAATAAGAGATATTTTTATACGCAATTTTAAATATAACGAATACTAGAAATCCATTTCATTTGATTGATCACTCGCATCTCAATAAGTATAGGTGAACCCAGTACATAATAATCAATCTTTCATGAATGAGTACGAAAACGGTGTTAACTTTTATCCGACTGCGACGGAACCCGTACAAAAGGAGGTTAATGTTTTGTTGCTCGAATCCGAAATTGATCGTATACTGCATAGTTCCGCACCAAATCCCTACGCTTCCTATGGGCATCGTAAAAAGAAACTAAGGGATTATACCAGTGGAATGGTCTAGTTTCTGCCTACTCACAAATACGTTTTACGAGCGGAAAAGGCCGCGGTTTTGTCTTAATTTGGAAAGACTACAACATCTTTTTAAATTAAGACCCATTCGCGGCAACACCTACACTAAAGTTTGTTGAAATGTTATGACTATCTTACACAATATTGACTGATGTTGCAGGAAAACCTCGTCAAGAAATTTAGACTTTAAATGGTACAGAAAATCAGAACAGTCATCGAAATAGGTACACTACGGGAATCTATACTTCTAAACTCATATTATAAAGAGCTAAAGATTTTTGTAAGTTTGGATGAAGGAGGTGATCTCTGGCCTTTTTGGCCTCACAGCTCTTCCTTTTATAGTTGATTTCACTATAGAGTTAGTTTCAATTTTAGTCAAACTGAAATTAAAAGTTTTAATGTTCTTGATTTTTTTTAGTAGGAGTACTAGTTGTTAAAAACTACTCATTCGATTTCAAAAATTCTTTCACTAATAGAAAGCTACACTATTATCAAGTGCTATTGATATTTTTAGCAAAAACAGTCATTAATGAAATTGTAAACGTTCGCCTTAACGCTGCAGTTGTACTCAAGGGCGGATCCAGGGGGGAGGGGGGCAAGGTTACATGAAGACGGTTCAAGTAAAACAAAGAACGGCAAACTGAAAACCAATAGAACTTCTTTGAGTTACAAGAAATCTACTTCGATGTCTACAGCCTCTTAACTTAAAGTCGAAAGAAAACCTAACCCATACCTACGAGGCGGGATGCTTCAATTTTTTGAGCTCGCATCCCATATTGTGTTTTTTTTTTATTCTCAATCTTTTCTACATAACGTGATAATGTAACTCCTAAAACAGTATGTTTGGTCAAAAGAAAATCTATCCAATCTGTCCGCCCTTGGTTCTACTGTTTTAATCCTACTAATAAATAACGTTATTGTTAAATACACCTTCAACGGTTTTTAAAGAGCAACACGGTTTCTCGACACATTCAACAATTGGTTCTCGCGTGACCAAACTTTTTGCGTGTCATTCGACCGTATTTGATTTATAACGTGATGCAAACTTGCGGTGAACGTATTACGGACAAGACTTTTACCGACTTCTGCCTACTTCTTAATAATCGCTGGTGTTTCTCGGAAGATAATAAGAATAATCGGTAGTAGGTATGTACGGTGTAGGTACTATGCCATATTTGTAAACAAGGACCACCAATTACGATAAAAATAAAAATTAACGAATCGCGAGTTAACCGGTTTTAGGGTATTTACAAAAAATCGGTAGTGACAAACCGATTTTACATAACCTTATCTATAGCTATGTGAGTATTCTGCCAAATTCCTGACTCATCTCTGACCACACCTTGATTCAACAAAGGAGGTCTCGAGGTCGAGGTTTTATGATTTTTACATACATACATACATAAACTCACGCCTTCTTCCCATGGGGGTAGGCAGAAACCACAGAACGCCACCTGCTACGTTCCTTACATACTCCTTTTGCCTTGTTTACGTTCATACATCTGGTTATACACGAGCGCTGGTTGAGAGTACTTCGCACCTGACCTTTCTGAAGAACATCACCAATAAGGTCACTATATGTCTTCCTAGGGCGTCCCCTCCCGGCGTTTCCACTCACATCTGCCTTGTAAATACTATTGTTAGTCTCCTTTCATTCATCCGCTCAACATGACCAAACCATCTAAGCATACTCTTTTCAATTTTTGTCACTACATCTTCTTTTAAACCACACCGTTGCCTTATCACATCATTCCTCAGCCTATCATTCAAAGTCACACTACACATGCTCCGCAAGGAACGCATTTCCACAGCATTTATTCTGCTTTCATGCGTATGTAGTAAGTACAGGAAAAAAGGTCCTTACGCCTTAAATTTTTTTTTTTTTAAAAGACTAAAAACCCCGCAGGGTTAGGCAGAATAGTACCTATAGTACAACCCACATTTTGCCAGTTATGTTTAAGTTCCAAGTAATAGGGGGCAAGCTTATTGCCATCAACTGGGCACAAATCCATGCTCAGCAAAAGCGCGTGCAACCGACGAGGCATTAAAAAGATTAAAAAGGTTTCTGCAATTATTTGAAAAAAGAACAGTACCGTAGCCTCACCGATATAGGTACCATGACGAACTGTGATCGTGATTGATGACCTCTAGCTAAAGGTATTGCGCTCAAAGGATTTATCAAAGGCGTGGTGAGCCATTATACTTGTGTCAAATGTGGGTTAAAAACCGTTTACGTCTTTTGTAACTGTCCTATTTATGGGCCGAGGTTTTCTATCACGGGTAATGATTGCGTAGTGCTTTTGTTTTTATTATGGAACCAATTTTCCAAATAACATGCGCGCATTTAAATCTTTTGAATTTAACAAGTCTGATAAATGTTTTTTGTTGGTGTAAATATTGATTGGAAATAATTACATTAGGTACATAAGAATAGGGTTCTTCGACAATAGTATAAGTGAGCAAGCTAGCCCACAAACAAAGCGAAAACATTTGATTTCAATCAGGACATAAAAATTTATTATTCAACAGTTTTATAAAAGAACAAAGTGAGACAAACTCGGGTAAAGATTTTACGCAAATAGAACATGACACACTTAATATTATCTTAATAAAAAGAACATTTTCATGATCAAGAAATAATAGCATTTTTTCACGAGGGTCACGTCACGACACACGGGTTTACATCGGTATGCGACGTGCTTTATAACGCATTAGTAAAATCTAAGCGAGACTCCGCTCCGTGTCAGAACGCCGAGCAAATGTCCCCTCGTGTGTGAACGTCCGAAAGATTGCCATAGTAGTCTATTCTCCGGATATTATTTTACGGTACTAAATGTTAAAATTGTTCAGTATCCTAATTGCGTAATACACAATCAATTGGAATATGAATCGTTTTGAAACCGATTGCTGATCCATTGCTTCATAAGTTCGATAAATAAATCTGCTCAACAATGTAAATAACGCAATGAATGTTGTTGAACTGTCAAAATACAACAGATTAGTCGTAATCGTTTACGAAAATGTGTTACGCAATTAGGCTGCTGATCTGTTTTATTTATTGATGAATTTCATTGTTCTATTCTGTATGCACAATCAAAACAAAACTTGTTTTTCTTTCATATGTTTTTATCATCGGATTTTGTAAAAATGAGATACCGGAGGAGTATTGATAAAGAGTTGAAATAACTACTAGAAAATATGGCGAAAACTAAGAACCCGTGGAAGACAAGCTTATCATTTACATACATATCATACCGTTAGTTTTCCATTTGACAATTTCGCATCAGATGGCGTTTCGGTTCAGTGGGCCAACTGATTCAGATTCAACGAATATTTCCCCTCTAGACATACGAGTAAAACCACTTTTACATATTTCAACATCACATTTGTTATTCCCAATAGATACGGAAGCCAGTACAAACATTGCTTCATAGAGACGTCGTCCTAATTTTGTGAAGATTTTGTTTAAAAATTGAAAATAAACCTTTAAAGTTGGTGCCCGCTAGTAATTATGCTCGTAATCTTTCTTTTCCACTTCGCTGTCATCGAGAAAGATCCACAGAGAGACAGAGAGAGAGAGAGAGACGTCCATCAAGATAATGGTTATTCCCATTAGAGCAATTATAATATAGTCTAACATAATATATATTACATTTAATTTTACAAACTTTTCAACGACCACAATTTTTTCCTTTTTTTACCCGGTTCCTCTTCCCAGTTAGTCAACTATACAAGAAGTTGTTTACAAGAAGAACGGCAGCAAGAAACTTGATTATAAGTCCTGTAAGCTAAGACCTACATGTGTGTCCGAGAAAAAACTCAAAGTAATATCGTGTTGTTAGTCTCGCCTGTGGTCTCGCTCGATGAACGTGGGCGCTCTTACACTGACTGCAGAGAGACAATCGCCAGAGAGATAGAAGGCACATTCGGTCGTATTACAAAACAAAGTTTCTCTTTAGACATGGTTTAAACCATCGAGCCTGTCTGAAATACTAACCTAACAATCCTTTTACAAAATTGACAATTTAGTCCTATCTTAGGTTGCCAATTTGGTATTAAGATCTTTACTAAAGTCGGCATTAAGTTATAACCTCGGGTTTAAGTTAAATCGTGTTATGTTATAACAAGGTAGTGGTTTTATATCGCTTTTCGCGAATTCAGACTAGTCATCAGAGGAGCGATTCCCGAAGTTGTAAAAACATTCAAGTTCTAATCTCAGTCTCAATTTGTCAAAAGTAAGTATAATTTCCCTAAATTATTGACAAGTTTTAGTCATTGATGGTCGCTGAGATAAGATTGCGACTAGATTTTGAAAGTTAAAAAATATAAACATTACAAGAATTGGTCTTCTGGAATCAACTAGGTATGTTGCTATTTGTGTCTCCAACATTTTTTTTACTGTTTTTGTTAGGTTTGTTTGTCCACAATTGCAAGCAGATGTAAAGTTTATAAATAAAATAAGATAATTTGAATACAGGTCGCAAAACTGGCTTGAAAATGATCATAATTTATTATTGTGACAGCTGTCAGAGGACGTAATGGCGGGCAAAAGTTATAATCATTATAATTATCTCAAATAAAAAGTTGATATACTTTGATTATAAGTCCCGTGAGCTAAGATCTACAAGTGTCTCTGAGACGAACGTTAAATTGGCTGCGAGCAGTTTTAAGAAAGCATGAAACTATAGTTGTTTTATATCGCTCAACCGTAACCGAATCAACCGTAACTTTTTGTATAGAATAAAAATTAAAATAATTACGTTGATTTGGACTCAATAAAATATAGTCTAATACAGTTATATTATTAATAGCTAGTATACAGATAATGTAAGTGAGTAGACGGCTAAAACTATACGAACTCCTGAATTCCAAACTAGGTAAAACCCTGTGTCTTGAAAATCAGTGCTCTTCCATGGTGAACCGATGCGATGAGATTCCGTGGTGAATAGAATATAATACTCTTTATTTATTAGCAATATCAATCTTCAGTTCATTGTAAATTACAAAATACTAGCTAACACTAATATGTATATATTATGTACAAGTATTTAATAAAAACTAAAAAGGGGAAGAGCTTAATAATATAAGGCATCAAAAAATTCGTCTGCATCGCCATACGCTGTAATAAGTATCTACACTTTATTAAGAACAGATATTAATGTATGTATTTACCAATGTATGTTCCTTCTTCCGGCATTAACATCAAATTCGACAGCATTCTATTTTTGATATGCTCGCGTTTGAATACTTTCTCATCATTTTATGGTAAAGCAAATGTGTTCATGGAGCCTAGTAATACCTAACCTATTCATTCGATATTAGAAGACTCTTAGGTAATAACAAAGCTCGCTCTCTCCTACTATTACGAGTATTATTCCCACGGCTGGGACACAGGCCTCCTCTCAGTGAGAGGGAGTGGGCCGTGATCCACCACACGGGCCCACTGCGGGTTGGCAGATGTCACAAATGTCTTCATTCTTGAATTTTTTGGTTGTAAGACATCTAAGACGTCCTTCACAACGGTGAAAGAAAACATCGTGAGGAAACCGGCGATTGATACAGTGATTACATACAATTTTAAGTTACAATTTCAGTACTATAGGGAAGCACAGACGCCATTAAAGGGTTCCTCGCCCAAGCGTAAATCGTCACGATGAATGTTCTACGAACTAAAAATATACAGTAATCAATTAGCAAGCTGTTGAACCCAAACTTCAATATTTCATTCATGGTGATCATGACATTGATTTCAATAATGTTACGTAAGGCCGAACATAGTGTGTAGCATACAAATGTGTTATTTTTTGGACGTGTTTTCCATACTGAATTGATACAATAGTAGTGTATGTTTTTTTTGTATTATAACTTATTTTATTCTTTAACAGATGGTGTGGAAAGCAAGGAAAATATTTCCGAATATGGACAACGAGTCAATGCCGGCTGAAAATATTAATATGGCAGATTACAGTGATAACGATAACATGTTTATGAACTAAACTCAAAAAAAACTTTCTCTCAAAGGCTTTTTAATCTTTTCATTTCAAAATAATAACTTTTAAATACAACATACAAACAATTTAAAATACAAATAATGAAATTCACAAACTTGTGAGAAACTCATCAAATTCATGAAAACTTTGACAATCGTCTTGGGAAATGAAGTCATCAAGAGTGATCAATAGGCGGTAGAAGTTTGTGTTGAGGTGAGTGATCGACCTTCTCCAGGGAAAGCAAAGTAACTATAGCTGCTCTAAATATATTTTATTTATTTGGAATCAAAGTTGTGAGAATAACTCTGATACTTATTTGTTGTTATGAAACACAGTTGGGCTCATTCATTTTATTTTTAGTTCGATATTTTTTGGCGAGAATCTTTTCTACTAAGGGTGGATTTCACCAATGAAACAGAACGCGATCAGCACATAAACTAGGTTTAAGGGCTGTCAATGTCATTATTTTCTGTGGAATGTTGACACAGACAGATCTACTGATATTTTACTGCGCGGTTAACTGATATTGCTGATCGCGTTTAGTTTCGTTGGTGAAATTGGCACTAAGTGGATTGATCTACTTGGTGAATTTCATCTATGAAGCTGCCAGTGTCATCATTGTTGTGGAGTAAACTCTGCCAGCCTTTGAACGCGTTTAAGATGACTGTGTTGATCGCGTTCAATTCATTGTTGAATGTGATATTAGCCCTTAGTATATTATTGTATCGTTTCATTTCATTTCCATGGAGCCCAGAAATGTAGTGAAAAAATACCTACAGCTGAGTAAATATTTGCTTGTCTAACTATTCCATTTCAAAAACCACTTTTTTAGAATATGTAAGTACCTAGGTATCCATTTACTAAAGCTTCGCACCTTCCTTATCTATAACAAAAGATAACAGTGTAATATCCCTCCGTACTAACCGTTTAACAGTTAGCAGTTATGTTATGTTATCATACAGCGTATTGACGCAGGTTCATCCATTCAATTTCGTGAAGTGCTTACATTACACCCACGTATGTCTGAATAGGGTTTTGGTAAAGTCGAAAGGTGCTCGTACAAACTGGTCATAAGCAGCGGAAGAAAATTCCAGTGAAAATTACGAATTTAAGGGTTAATTATGATGAGTATGTTTGGATTGTAATAGCAGGTGGCAACTTTTCCTACGCGCTGAAAACTTAAACGGGTAGTAACCGTGCCAAAAGGTGTAGAGGTTCAGCGCCCTGCGATTGTAGCGGTATTATGCATTCCAGCTAAGTGTTTCAGCCAAACGTTCACGGTAGCCTGTATCCACAGATTAGCGCTCTATTGTCCGACGCACAGCATGGTTTCCGTCCTGGGCAGGGAACAACGGGGAACTTACTAGATCTTATGACACAAATAGTACCGACGGTGGATGCGGGTCAACAGGTAGATGTTGCCTACTTCGATTTCCGGATGGCTTTCGACACAGTAGAAAATGACATCCTTCTAGCCAAATTTGCTGGTGTAGGCCCCCCCCCCAATGGGTTCCCGCATTGACGAGGAGGGGGGCTCAGAAACCGTGGTTTGGGCCCCATGGTGAAGCTAAGAGGAACCCGAGGAGGGGCCGCTCGTCAGGGCTTTTGCTGACAAGCCGACGACGTAGCGGCCAAGGTTGCGGTGTTGTTGGGCGACATCGCAACTGTGGTGCGGCCGCGGCGGGAGAGGTAGGTGGCGGGGCATTTATCAGACCCGTCGCAAGGGGTTGGTCGTAGGCGAAGGGCGGATAACGCCCTCTACCAGCCCCCCAAATGGGTCCCGGGACGGCGGACTCGGGGACGTCCGCCGCCCTCCAGACACCAGGACCCGAGGTGGCGGCGCATAGTGTTCCACGCGCGCCTCTCTTAGACGTTGCGGGGGGAGTCAAACACCTCACTCCCCCCCCCCAACACGAGGAGGCCAGTCGAGGCAGGCCAGCACCAGTCTGGGTTGCGGAAGAATCATTCGTTCCCGCAACCCCGACGTAGGTGTGAGATGGAACACCGGGGGTGGTTTCTAGTCAGTAAGAGTCTGACAGACCCTTCCGCCCGCCCCAGGGCGGAGGACATCCATGAAGATTTTCACCCCGGAACAAAAAAAAAAGGCGTGTACACCTTTATTGTTTTTCAACTGCTATTTACGAGACCATTGCCAGTACGTCGACTCCGAACTCCATACCATTGTTATTTGCTGATGACTTGAAATTAGTTCTTAAAAAAAACAGGACTCTGATCACGACATACTGCAGCAGGATATTAAAAGGGTAGTAGAGTGGAGTCGTAGCAATAAACTGTGTTTCAATGTGGCCAAATGTTCGGTGTTATCATTTACCCATGCGCGCGACCTAGATCATTGTCAATATTGTATGGATGGAATCCAACTGCAACGTGTCTCAGAGGACTTGGGCGTGCGCTTTACAACTGATTTAAATTTCCGTAAGCATACCACTGATGTTTATAGAAAAGCATACAGCAATTTAGGGTTCGTCTTACGGCTAGGAAACCAGTTCACGAGCATCGGTGCTCTGAGATCGTTGTACGAAACGCTTGTAAAAAGTCATTTGGGATGCAATGCTGTCGTCCGGTTCCCACATGAAGCCAAGTACAAACTTATGCTAGAACGGATCCAGAACAACTTTGTAAGATTCCGGTACTAAAAGCAGTATGGTGTTTATCCAGCATATCCTCTGCTGTATCCTACCCTATTTGTGCTGGGCATGGTACGCTATTATAAACTGGAAGTAAGAAGGGAAGTAGCTCTCGCCACTTACTAGTTTAAGATTATGCGTTGTAAAATACACAACCCAGGCGTTATACGCACGGTGGGGTTGTATGTACCTGATGGGCACGTGGGGCGACGGAGGCGACCGCCGCTACTGTGGGTGCCGCCCGCTCGCACCAACCTGCTGCAGCACTCGCCACAGACGCGCGGCCTGTATACGCTCAATATGGTGTCACAACAGATTGACTGCTTCAATTGTACTCTGAGTGAATTCACACAGGCCGCATATTGTATAATTAGTCATAGATGTTCATAATTATGTAATTATTGTAAGTCTCATCTTTGTAAGTTTAAATAAATGTAACTACACTATTGTATTAGGTAAGCCTGTGCTGAAAGTTGTATATTTGTTTCAATATACAACTTTATACAACTTTAAATATATGTATATTCAATAAGGAGTTCATAATTTGTTGCAAAATTATCCGTTAAAAATTACCATGTCATTCCTGATACGACGTTATAGTTATCAACGGGAAACGTTCAGTGACAAACTGATATGCCTACCTAGGATAACATTATACTTAACAATCTTATCAACAGTAAGGAATTTGGCTTAGAAAAGCGTGAACTGACTTTCCCATTGAAATAACAAGTAGACGTTAAGATTATATTCATATCGGTACATAATTCTAGATTACGCTTATAATGCTATAAGATTAAGCACCGATTTAAACACACACTAAGGGCTCATTTCACCAATGAAACTGAAAGCGATTAGCACATAAACTACGTTTAAGAGTGTCAGTGTCATTATTTTGTGTGGATATTGACACCGACAGCTTTTGCAAGCGTTAAATATGTACTGATCGTGTTCAGTTTTATTGGTGAAATTGGCACTAAGACATTCCACTATAGAACACAATGGTTTGCATGTAAACGATACTTAATTTAGTATCGTTTGAACTCAAACAGGTTTCCTGGTATGAAAATGCAGCTATAGCTAATGCAGGCAGCTAAGAAGTATTCGGATACAACAAACAAAAACCGATTTCCAGGTTTGAAAATTTGCAGTTAAAAAGAAATATGATACCGCACAGCGCAGCAACTTTGAAAGCTGCGCAAACGAGCTACAAACTTCCCGAAATTCTGTTTATCACTGGAAATGATATGTTAGAAATTCACTAAAAGTTCTCGTATGCAACCAATCATCATTCCCTGTTAAGATGAAACACGTCGAATATCTGCAGAGCGTGCGACAGTGATAGATAGAGGGCCAACGAGGCACGAACTGAAAAATCCCTTTTGGAATGTACCCAGAATGGAAACTGAGGTGCTTGACAAATACGTGTAGATGGAATTGAAAGATGAATCACTGTAGTGTGAAAGATGTTTGGCGATATTTTTGTAAAATTTTAGAACTGTGATAGCTTGAGGGAAACACTGAGCGCTGATTTTTAAATAGTCAGATAACTTTTATCTGAGGAATAAATATCGTGGTTTGACAGCTTTTGTAAAGAAAATATGTCATACTGTCATTTTCAAGGCGACTCACTGGCGCGACGCGACAGTGCAACACAATGGCACAACATGTCGCGCAACGAGCGGTGCCTTAAAGTCGCGCCTGTTTATGGAAGCTGTTAGCTTCAGATAAAAGTTTTCTGACTGTTGAAAAATCAGCCCTTTAATGAAATAATAAATGTTGAACACGACATATTATGAGATTTTCTTATTACACAATTTTAATAAGGTAGGTACTACTACACAAAATGGTCTCAGGCAAAATCTCGGTACGCTTATCGTGATTTTTAGTTGATTTTGCCATCATTATTACGGAATAATTGTGTATAAGGCGCTGCCCAAACGTAGGTAGGTCACCGTAAAAATCTGAGGTTTTGGCTTACAGTTAGGCGTATTGGTATATAAATAATACAAGCCAGAAAAAAAAGAAATGTATTTAATAAAAATAAAATACTATCATAATATAAAAATCGTAAAACAGAGCTCAAAAACAAAACTTTTAGTGCCAATTTCACCAATGTTACTGAACGCGTTCAGCACATCTAAAACGCGTTCAAGAGCTGTCAGTGTCAATATTCCATAGAAAATAATGATACTGACAGCTCTTAAACGTAGTTTATGTACTGATCGCGTTCAGTTTCCTTTGGTGAAATCCACCCTTAGTCGCATAATTTTCATAAAATGATAAAAGTAGCCATCTGTTCAATCATTTTGTTTAAAGCTCTTTGCAATAGATGGCGTTTTACTGAATTTGTCCTGTCGTCAAAGTAAGCACTTAACGTTACTCATTTAAATTAAACAACTTATTTATCTATTACTTTACATAGTCATATAAAAGAAATTTATTAACATGTTTTTCTGAACCCGGACCTATAAAACTTTATTTAAAAAGGATTGCATGAAACGTTTAAGTAGGACGACTCCTAGATGATGTTGTAAAACTACAGTCTCTGGCAATAAGTCGCTAATGCTGCCATCTGTTGAAAATGTTGACGAATGAAAATAACCAGCTCAATTGCTAGACTTAAGGTAGGTGTTTCGTTGTATGTGATTATGTATCTGTACGTAGTATTATATTATCTGTGGTTTAGCGATGAATATCAAGTTTTGTGTAGAGTTATTCTGTTTTAAGTTCTAAATACAAATCAAGCATAAAACATAATAATTTTTTGAAACATTTTACATTACAGAAGACAATAGAGCACATAAATAAGTGCAACATTAGATTCTGTTTTGAAAAAAGTTCGAGACATTACAAATGTTGGTGAAAACTCTGCAAACAAAAACATAACAGAAGCTTTATCTTTTGAAATAGCAACGTACGAGTAACTCCGATTGTTTTGAAGTTAAATGTTGTAATAGTTAACAAGAAAAGTTTCCTAATTTTGAAATTCAACCCGTTACCCGTTATATCTTGACTAGATTTAAACTTACCTGGCAAAATTCAAATACAAACCCAAATCAACAATATCCCCAAAAATGCCAGTAAAATAACATTTATCTGAAAAAAGAAAACATACCTACTCACCTAAAAAGCAGTTACAAAAAATAGCCTCCCCGTTGATTCCCATTCAAGCAGTATTTGCAAAGCAAAGATTGAGGCGAGGCGGCCCGAACACTGTTTACATCGTAAACATCATTGCGCATAATCGCCTTTTTTCTTTTTACTCCGTGTTTACTTTTGCAGCGCAAATGACTTTCCCTCTTTCAAATAAAGTGGTTTATCTACACACAAATAGAGGCCACGCCCTAGGTTCGCTTTTATGGAACACTAGCGACCCGGCCCTGCCTCGTACGGTGCTTATGACTTGAAAAAACATATTATTATGTAAAGAAGAGAAAAAAATAAAATTGCGTTTATTAGCTTTACAACACAAAAAAACTGCCACCTTAAAACTATTAAAAACAGAAAACAAATGTGTACCATCTGACGCAGATTTTCAGCTGCAACACACGAGTGTATACGATACAATACTAAACACAGAGACGTGTGTGTCCGTTTTAATAAATTAAGAGATTTTATAAAAAATATAACAAGCTCATAAAAAAACAAATATGTGACAAACATGAGCGTGAGGTTTAATATGAATGTTTTTTACACAAGTATCAAAATCCGTTACGAAGTATAGTAAGTATAGTATAGGTGACACAGACAGAAAAGTGACTTTAAATTTATAATATGTAGAAGCAAGTGAAGTTTCTCTAGAAAGTCCCTGATCGAAAGACGTGAAGTACTTCATTTAACTTTGTAATTGGGTCGTGTTTTGAGATTTGATGCTGCAAATTATGCTCTAAGAATAATGTGCGCTTATTAAAAACTTATCTCTTATGTTTAATTTATTTATTCAAGTCACGGCAGCGGCTGCAAGGTCTTGCTAAGTTTGCAGTGCCAAGTGTGAACTTCTCTATTTCTGTGTATGTTTTAATAAACTAGCAAAACATGCTCGTCGTCTCAGGGACTAAAAAGCTTAGCCTTTGTGTACAAGGGCTAATATATTGCAGAGGATATCCAGAGTGACCAACATAAAAAAAAAATGCCAAAGAACCTTTTTCCTGGCAAATCCAGACTAATTACCGAGCAGTCTTACTCAAGCAAAATAAAACACAAATGCTTCCTTTTAATATAAACGCCGAGCGTGGGCACGTCCTCATAAGCCCTATAATATTTAAGCATAACATTAGATAACACTGTGGCGATTTTTTTTGAGTACCTACATATTTACTTACAGACTGTAAAACGTATAATATATGTTTTCATTTTATTATAAGTAATTGTTGGCGCTTTATAACTACAAAGGACATGTCAAGTCTTTCATTTCATTTGTTTCTCTGACGCTTTTATTCAGTAACAATAGAGAGAAGTAACACTGTTGCTAACCACTTTGTCGTGACGTTGATTATTATTTTAACATCCGAACTAAGGACAATGTTATCAAATTGTGTTACTATGCGGGTTTTATTAGGACAAAGACCTACTCGCCTTGTATATATACCTACTTTATATTTCTAGATAGAGAGCGATACTTTTTATTTTTATTAATCAAAAAACTGTTTACATTAAATTTGTTATCGTACAAATATACCACATAAATCATCGCGGTTTTAACAGCGGCATGGCTGAGCGGTATACTCAGGACCAGCCCTTATTATAAGGAGTCCAGCCCATCCTACCACCTCGGTCTGGGCCATCCGCATTTTTGCTTAACATTAAGTGCCGATTTCACCAAAGAAACTGAACGCGTTCAGCACAATATCTAAAACGCGTTCAACAGCTGTTAGTGTCAAAATTGCTTTCGAATATTGACACTGAAATCTCTTGAACTGGGTGAAACGTACTGATCGCCTTCAGTTTCATTGGCGAAAAGCTCATTGGTCGAACAAACAACAGCTAGAGAGACCTTTTTGGTGCCTATTCGTCATTCGAAATAATAATGTTTATTTATTTTTTATTTATTTAACCATTTATGTACACACATATAAAAAGACAAGAAGAATAAAGATAACAGGAAAGTACGTACAAAGGTAATGCTTATTTCTAAAGAAATCTCTTCCAGCATACCTGCAGTAGGAGAGTATATGATAGATGTAGACAACGTGTGTAAGAGTAAAATAAAATGTAAATACATATATTTGTAAGTCCATGTATCTGAAACCTAGATACAATAGCTTGCCAATTCGGTAAACCTCCAGTATTACACAACGGTACATTACCAACGCATGGAAAAGCAGTAAAAGTCAGCTCAGATAGTAAACGTGTTAAAGATTGCAACAGTACATTGAGTCCTAACGGATCGTGTATCTACTGACCGCTAACAACGCTTTGTGATTGCGTACGTGTTTGGCTTTGTTGGAATTGGGAAACTAGAGGTTTCGTAGAGGTATTTGTAGGTATCATTTCGGGACCAGATAATTCTTCAAAGGATCCTTGAATGCTTCGATGTGCGAAACACATAACCTCCTTACATAATTGGTTTGCGAAACTGGAAAGTGCCTAAACTGCAACACGACTTAAGGCGGCTGAGGAATCGTGGTGCGATCTTGGGGATAACTAATAATTATTTCACCAAGACGTGACTTCGACGTCAGGATGGGACTGGTGCTTTCCACTTGACTGCCCTTAGCTCTGCCGTGCCAAGGACAGCTACCGTGGTTTGTCATCGGTGGAAGGACACCATAATCATAGCATTCGAATCTATGTATTTATATACATTTCCATACGATCAGAAAAAGCTCACTGTATTATGAATTTCACTGACTTGAATTTTGACACATTTCTACAATAACTTTCTACGTTTTCAAAACACTTTTCCTTTCTTCTGTTAAAACATTTGTGAATGTTATTGATTCTCCATAGTTCCCAAAACTCGGCAAAGAATACTGGTCGTTAAGTCAAACACTTGTGACTGATATCTCAGACATTTACGGATTGCCAGATCGCTGAAACTTTTCCAATATTGCTACGCAAACTTGGTGGAATTCTTTGATAAGCGATTTATAATCATCGCGGTTACTTCGGGTACGGAGGAATTAAAATATAATCTCTGAATACCAGGGGCAGCTAATTCGCGCAGAATCTGAAGCGTCTTCGGATGAGATGGGGAGCGCCTGGATTGTTTTGATTTATGTTTTCTTGGTACTGTGATGCCTACCTACTCATTTAAGTAGGTTTATCTCTAGCCATTCATAGTTCGATTTTGTTTTTCACAGTTTTGGCAAAACGAATAAAACCTTCTCGTCCCTTTCTATTTTATCGTGTTCCTCTGAAAACCTGTTACTCAATATAAAATCGACCAACTTTATCGTTAAACACGTTTGTAAATGTGTGTAAATGCTTTTTCCATTCTCTGTTTGTGGAATTTACAAACAGAAGGAAACAGGGTATATTTGCGTGTGTCTATAGACCTTTATATTAGTATTTATTTTGTGTAGGTATCCTTTGCTGGTATTTTCATGGATCACCTGTTCTATATGACGAAGGTTTTGCAGCTGTGTCCATAGAAAATGACGGGGTGTCTGGAGTTTGGTTTTTATGTGAGAACAGTCACATGTTCTTTATCTAGCAATCTTGATTCAAAGAAACTATGTCACGTATTCCAAGCAAGCTTTTATGAGTTTCAGGTTTGAACTCGATTTTATGTAAATTAAGTTCATTCCAAAATAACTTACACAAATTAAGAGGAAACTGAAAAGGCAAATACTATTGTCCCTTCATATTTATAATACTGAACTTCGAAAACTAAGTTAGTAGAAGCCTTGCTACCAAAATGTTCCAAAAGGTTACAATTATTTTTCAACTAAAACTCGGTCTTATATCAAACATATGATAAAAAAATAAGTTAATGGTAATCATAAGTCTCCTGATAATAAGTGGCAAGCATTAAATGCGGGTTCTTCATCAAGATTGTGGATTCTGAATGAGATTATGTTATCTCAAATTATGGATATTTGTCAGAGGTCGAAAGACATTTGAGAGACTTTTCTTTGAAAAGTGAGTTTAATCTATTGCTTTTAAGATGAAGCTTCATTTTCGTGGTTTTTCTTTTAAATATTAAGATTTGTAAATGCTTAACTGATTTGTTATTTCTTGTGTATTTGCATCTTAGAGTAGTAACTAACTTACGGGCTGTTTAAAGGGCTGCTTTCTGAAAGCTGGCAACGGCACAAATATTTGTCAAATGTTTCGCTGGTGTTGGGGTGTAATGATCAACAGTGAAAATTATTGCTACTGAATATAACTACACAATTGTTTCACTTAAATGCTATGTTAGAGAAATGCACATCTAAACAATATCGATGTGCATTATTGAGTGTGACGTATGAACTCCCACAAAGGTCAATGTACAGCGTAGCTCGAATAGATCGCGTCAAACTTCTAGACGCCTCTGATCCATACGTCATGTTCTGATCCATACGTCATGTTCGTGAACGGGCGCCGTCAGTGGGGACTGGTCATCTCTTGGCTGTCACGGCTTTTTTAATTTTTCTTTTCCGATTTTTATGTTTTTTATTACGGGTCTTTCTACATCGTTCTCACATGTTTAATTTCAACAAGACTGATGTAACAAATTTTCTGTAACCATATTATTTAAAAGAGTGTCCATGGAGTTTCTTGCCCGTTCTTCTCCATAGGTACCTACTTCGCTTTGGAATGGGCAACTAGCTTCATATTTCTGACTGACCGACCCCTTGACAATTCAAAAGTGCCTGTAATGGGCTTATTTGAAATAAATGCTTTGAGTTTGATACAAAATGAGATTTTTGGGATTTATCAAAAATCGCATTTATATATACAGCTTATTGGATTAGTTTGTAAAGTAAAGTTATAGTTTGTTTGTTTGTTTGAAACCCAATTTTTGAAAAAGCTACTTAACATCACGCTACGTCCCTACGGCCGAGCAAAAAGAAAAAATATCAGAAATAACGTTAACCGAAAACGAAGTAGTACTGCGAAAGATGCGACGCGGTGGCTCATGGGCCACCGTCATGGCTTTACGTGGACGAAGTCGCGAGCAGAAGTTACTTACTGCGAAAGTTATGATATATACACTTGAGAGCAATAAAATCGCACAACTTGTTTTTTTTTTGTTAAGGCAGTTTTTTTCATGAATATGAATAAACATTTTAAAAAACACACACACTCATTGAAAGTCTACCTCATTACCTTTCTATTGATATCAAATACAGTGTAAAAAATACCCTTTAGAGGTTTTACGGCACAAAACCCAACAAACGGGTAAAATTACCCAATTTCGCTTAAGAAATAATGAAAAACAAACTCAAAATTCTTGATCAAATTGTTTATTAATAAGGTGTATTCCCTCCCCGAGCCTTAATTACAGCTCTTAATCGGTTTTTCATGGACCGTATTAATTTTACCATGAAATCTTGTGGTATAGCGTTCCACTCCTCTTCAATGGCAAGTTGAAGCTCTCGGAAGCGCGTAGGAGCAGGGCTTCTTGCTCGAACTCTTCTTTTTAGCTCATCCCAGACATGCTCAATCGGATTGAGATCAGGACTATGAGCTGGCCACTCCATCGCGGTGATTCCAACGTCTTCCATGTAGTCGCAAACTGTTCTAGCGACATGCGGTCTGGCGTTGTCGTGCATTAGTGAGAATCTTTTCTCCCATAAGCCACGCAAGCGGCCTCACATGTCCTTTGAGCACTTCTTCGACGTATCGTGCAGCCGTCAAACCTCTTGATCTCGGGCCGGTATTCGCCCCAGTGATTAATACAATGTCAGTTTTAGTGTCCAACATTATGCCACCCCAAAACATACACGATCCACCGCCAAAAGCCACACGTTCGATTATGCAGCATTGTGAAAATCGCTCTGATGACCTTCTGTAGACCCTAGAGCGTCCATCATGACCATGTAATGTCATTCTGCACTCATCAGAGAACATAACAGACCGCCATTGGTCATACGTCCAATTTAAATGTTCCCTGGCAAATTGTAGTAGGGCTTGTCGGTGAGCTGTGGTCAATTTGGGACCATTTGCTGAGCGATATGAAGTCAGTCCTGCTTAACCAAGTCTTCTTCTGACTGTCCACCGACTTATACTGACATTGCGAACTTCTCGAAGCTCTTGTCCCAGTTGAACCGCATTCAGTTGCCGATTTCTTAAAGACCTCTACACAAGAAAGCGGTCATCATGCTCTGATGTTCTGCGTCGCCGGCCAGATCTTGGTCGCCGAATGTAGCCACCGGTCTCTTGAAACCTCTGGTACACACGACGAACAGAGTAGCGGCTCAAATTTAGTCGTCGAGCAACTTCACTTTGATAATGGCCTGTTTCGAGCAAGGCAATAACTTGAGCGGCTTCTGCGGGCGTGGTTTCCATATTTTTCCCTATGCTTTTAGTAGAGATGTTATCGCGTTAACCTTCGGTATGCAACTGATTAAAAATCCTTTTTTTTTGTGTATGGCATCTCGTAGTTGACCTTGAGAGGTCGTGACTACTTAACCGGACTATCGGACTCAAAGCCTCCAGCCAGGGGCGTAAAACTACTTACATTACTAAGCGAACGCTCGCTAAGGGCACCCCCTGTGGGGTACGGACCTCGGCTTAGGGCGTCGCTGACGGGAGGACAGCAAGATGGGTTAGGCTGGATCTGGATTATATTATTATTAGTCGGGGAATTTAAAGCTACAGGCTCAGCTACGACGCGGGCTGGCACTTCGTCGAGCAAGGGTCGGGGAGGAAATTAAAAAATCCATTTTTTTGTTTGTTTGTTTGGCATCTCGCAGGTCAACCTATGCGGTTGTCGTCTGCTTAAGCGGACTTGCCTGTGGATTCCCTAATAAATTAAGGCCTCCAGCCAGGACTTAAACTTATATACTAACTAAAACTAAGCGACAACGCTAAGGGCACCCCCTGTGGGGTACGAACCTCGGCTTAGGGCGTCGCTGGAAGAGGGCAGCAAATGACTAGCTGGATCAGGATTGGTATTATTTACGGACGAATTTAAAGCTACAGGCTCAGCGGCGTGGGCTGGCTCGAGCAAGGGTCGGGAGGGGCGTCGATTTGGGCGTCGCGGCGGGCCTCGGCGGCGAGGGCGGTAGGACGGCGATCGGGTTTTGGGCTTATGTAGCGTGCTAGTGGCCTTACTACTCTCCTGGAGGAGGGTAGTGGCGTCGTCGGGGTCGATTAAAGTATGCCTTGGTCGGCGAATACTGCTAATGCGAGAGGGAGTGTAGCGGGCGGCCGCTGTAATCAGGGGGTTAGAATGTTTGATGCCGCAGTCGAAGAAACGCTTTGATAAGCGTTTCATGAACTGTTTTATGGTTGGCATTTTGAGGTCGACTTGAAGATCTATATTACGGACATAGAAGGGGGCACCCGTGACCCTTCTGAGGAAACGGTTTTGGAGGGTCTGCATCTTATGGAGATGACGTGGGTGAGCGTGCGCAAATACAACGCAGGCATAGGTCATGATGGGACGGATGACTGCAGTATAGATGCGGAGCTTGCATTTGAGGGACAGTTTACTACGGGCTGTCAGTACGAATTGGAGCCTGCTAAGAGCGAAGGAGGCGCGCGCGCGAACCGCCTTAATATGAGCCTTAAAGGTAAGGTTCTCATCGAGGATCACGCCTAGGTATTTGGCTTGCTTCTCCCAAGGGATTGGCTTGCCGTACATAGTGATCGGGCTGGGAAGTGGGGTAGGGAGTCGACGACGTCTCGAGAAGAGAACCGCCTGACTCTTATCGGGGTTGACCTCGATTCTCCATTTCCGGAACCAAGCGAAACCGAATAACTTGGAGACGCGTCGTCGCATCGCGGTTGTGATTCTCAGCATTGAGTGAACGAAGAAGAAGAAGATAGGTGTATATGACTTACCTAGATCAATATGAATTTGCGTCCAAAAGAGAGAGACGCAAAACTTTCATCCATAAACGACGGTTACCTACAGATTGAAGGTCATAATAAAATGTCTAGTATTATACTCGTGTTAAGTTAAAATTTAACAGAACAGCAGGCTACACTACAGACTGCAGTGGTTTTATATTAAAAATATAATGAACTCATGTAGGAACTTTCGCAGAAAGAGTGATTACTCTATGCAAGAAAGAAAAGCTAGAACATTAATTTAATTTAGAACTTAACTAAGTGAACGTACTTCACATTATTTCCTGCTACTGAAATTATGGACAACAGACGATTAAGACTTTGTAGGCTCTATCAGCATTTAACATTTCTGAAAGTATGTTGTAGGCACCTTTCGGATTTGGTTGAATTCTGTAAGTACTCCTTTGAAAAGGGATTTTTTATATATTGGAAACTAGGCCAGTCTTTGACCTCGATCTTGCATAATGTAAAGCGATGGATGAGGTCTACGATGGAACGAGCGGGCCCATAGGACGCCTGCGGGGTAGTTGCGTAACATAACACACTACAGTAGGAATGGCTTACATGTTGACTTTTGACAGTTGAGAGCAGCGGTGGCCCAGTGGTAACGGCCGTGGCCACTTACGAGTTGTAGGTCGTAGGTTCGAGCCCAGACAGGCGCTTTACGTTGTGTAAATTATTTCATCACCACTGCTCTCAAAACGGTGAAGGAAAATATCGTGAGGAAACCGGCATGTCTTAGAACCAAAAATTTTAAGACATGTGACATATATACCAACCAGCACTGGGCTCGCGTGGTGGATTACGGCCCACTCCCTCTCACAGAGAGGAGACCTGTGTCCCAGCAGTGGAAACATAAAGGGGTGGTTATGTATGTATGATTTTTTTGACAGATTGCATTATTTACGTTGTTACGTTGTTTTTTTCGAACATATGAAGCAATGGATTAGCAATATCCTTCAAAATGATTCACATTGTGACTGATAAGGTTCACTGTTGATCACAGAACGAATGATTATTCGTATTTAGTTACCAAGCAAATAACTCTAGCCTACAATTCTGATTTCACCGAATTTAAAAATACTCATACAAACAGCACAAGTCACGATATCCGCATTGAGACGTCAAAGTTTAGCGGTGACGTGTTTTTGCGTTGAGGCCGACCGGCGCGGGCGCACCCACGGTAGGGGCCATATCACACTATAAGTAAAAACATGTGGCGACAGTTTGTGTCTGGGGTAACATGGTTCTTAATGAGAATGTTGTTATTAATAATGAAGCTATTTTTATATGACGGCGTATAATAGATCGACCATCTACCAACCCGCTTTATCTACCGACCTGCACTGGGCCCGCGTGGTGGATTACAGTCCACTCCCTCTCGAAGAGAAGAGGCCTATGTCCTGATTAAATAGAACGTAGAATTGTAAAAGAAAAAAAAACAGAATGTTTCGATAAAAACCGTGGCGAAAGCAAAGTTATTTTCGTTGTCTATGAATGAACTAATAGTCTGTAAAACAAACATTTATTAGAACTTGGTTAGCAGTGAAAGGAGATCCTATACCAGGTACGCGCCTTTTTTTTAAACCGAAGGAACATCTATGTAGGTACTATTTCAACTGCATTCCATCCAGTAATGAAAAGTAAACATGAACACGGAAATCGCAGTAGAGATGTACGCCCACTAGCAGTTTCCTTACTATACGTCATGAGTGTAATGGATAAGGTAGATAGGTATATGATGTAATTATGAAAGCAGACCCCGACTTTCCGCATCACTCCAGTTCTTAGGTCACGCTGTAGTAATCTAGTAGCCCTACTTCCTGAAAATGAATGAAATATAAAACGAACATCCCAAGAAACAGCTCAGTTAAATAAATAAATCAAAATCTTTATTGCAGACTACATGATCCATTAAAAAAAACACAACCAATCAAAAAAAAATACAACAAAAACAAAAAATTGCATCTCTAGAACACCAAAAAACAAAGAACAGCTTGTCGGTCTTGGTAGCATACATCCTATCAGCAAGGTCCTTAACTATACAGTTTCTACACGGACATGAATCACAAGCCCGAAACAGCATGCATAGTATACCATAAACAATCATGGGTGCATCGGTATGTATCATTCATTCAAAGCTAGATGGATATCGGTGTTCTTAGTTTAGTCACCCTCCTGTCCTTATCTTAATTTATTTGGGGTCACCGCAACATGACTTTTTATCTCATACAGCTCTATTAACGATCATCTCAGTATTTACCCTCTTTCTAGTTATATAATCGTTCACACAATCCATCTAACGTTTCTTTGTATTTTTCTTCTCTGGTGACACGGGTGCTTTCTCCATTCCACGTCTATTATTAGTATTACTTAGAGATTTGAGATTAAGATAATTATTGATTGCACGTTTGCACAGTCATTCTCTACTTGTTTTATGATAGAAACTGCATTACCTCCGAGAACTTGTTACAGATCTTCTCATTGCGAACTGCGTGGTGATGAAAATTTCTAAATCTTTTGCGTGTTTCCGATATATTATTATATTAGTGTTATTTATTCTAGAAGTATCTATGTAAGTATATTTTGACATTGTATTTTTATTTTTAAATTAGTGAATTGTTTAGTTTTATGTATTTTGTTTTCTCTTTTACTCTTACACACGTTGTCTACATCTATCATATACTCTTCTATTGCAGGTATGCTGGAAGATATTTCTTTAGAAATAAGCATTACCTTTGTACGTACTTTTCTGTTCTCTTTATTCTTCTTGTCTTTTATATGTGTGTACATACATGGTTAAATAAATAAATAATAAATAAATAAACACTCGAAATGTAACGGTTTATGTAAGCGATGTATAAGTATTTTTAGAAAAGGGGGCAATTCTGATAATATATATCCTTTAGTATATTTTTAACACATTTATCACACTCACACAGATATCGTTTTTACAATTAAACACCGAACTGCAAATTTATTACAGACGCAAAGGTGATAGGTACGTGTAAATTAATACAAGTGTCATAAAAAAAAACAAGAAGTCTGTACTAAATATCTTTGCCACTTTTAAAATCATCTCGTTATAAGTATTTCTACATTTGTATAGAACGTTCCGTAACTTTATTGCAGCCTTGATTTATTGAAAAGGAAATGTCTGGTAAAAGTTATTTAAAAAAATTATGAATTAAAGCATTGCAGCCACAAATATGAATCAGTTAAAAGTAAAATTACTTTTCTCTCAAATGAGATTAGTTTTAACAAACACAAAAAAAAAATCTACTTCTAAAACTATAACGTAGCAACAAAAAAACACGCCTTGAGCAACCTAATTATAACTAATGATAAAGTTCTAATAAAGCCCTAGAATCGAGAACAAGGAGAAAACAGAATTTAATATCCCGATATCAATTCCGCAGCAGCGGGGCGCTACGTCTTCCTTAAATTAATTGAAGCTCACCAAATGAAACCGAGATCTCAACAGATTCCATCATTCCATGCCATTGTCTCACACAAAGGGGACCGTTCGGCTTTATTGTGCCACGTGCTTTTGTCATCATGACGAAAAAAAGAAATAATTCCTAGAAAAATAATATGAGATTTTTCGACGGAGCGCGCCAAAAGACTTGATACTTAGTAAGATTGCTGTGTCGTATATTTCTTTGAAGCTCGACTCTTAATTTGATGAGGAGAATGTAAAAACGGCATTAGGTTATTCGAAGGGCGTCGGAGGGGAGCGGTGGGGTGAGCGGGGTGTGACAACCACGATTTATATTGCTCCAGATGAGATTATGATATGAAGGAGTCGTAAAACATTAGAATGGTGAGCCCTACTTTATTTGAACTTTATTTTCTATTACTTATTGTCTACTATCCAAAGCTTTAACGTTATACGGCCATTTACTTTTTTTTTTATTAAATCAAACTCATCTTTGACAACGAGTCTCTGAAATAAATTCAGTTTGGTGGAGATGAGAGATAAACCGTAGAAATGTGGGTTACAGAGCCGTTTAAAATACCCATTCAACCCTTAATTTCGGAGCAAAAGAAGGTCATGGTGAAGCCATTAAATGCATAAGGCTCGTTCATTATGAAAATCCTTTTCAAACTAATGTTAAAAATGCGAAAAATATGACGTCTGTCTGTTTCGTACGTTTTCACGTTTGTTTAACCATTCTGATGAATTTTGACGACGAAGAAAGACATAAGAAAGTTTATGTGCCGAAAAGAATAACCGTACTTGACACGTGAGAAATATCGAGGCACAGTTAGTCCTAGACGTACCTAGCTGTGAAAGTAGTCTGATACGGCTGATACAACCACCCATTTATAAATCTTTATAAAAAAAACATTTTTCTTATTGCTTTTCTTGGCAAGTGATAATTCAAGTATGATGATTATGGGAATATTTTCTCACGCCTGGTCGTCGGCTTAAGATAGACGACGTTTAACAACCGTCATCTACGTCAGGAACTGAATACTAGTAGTTCACCGGTATCGGGAACAGGGTGCAAGATACGGGTCGGGACTCCAGAGAGAAGAACTTTCTGAATGAAGCCATTGATCCAGCTGCCCAACGAGAGCCTCCTCTGGTGTTGGTCGAGGCTCTTGGTTATTAAGCCAGCAGTTACGGCTATCGGCACAATGATCGCTGAGTTAATTTTTCGGATTTATACATATTTTAGGTATAGATGGAAAACATGGTAGAATCTGTGCAAATGTATTTTAATCAAGCACTGTAAAACATGCATGATTTTTAATATTTGCTGCAGTAGCTATTGTACAAACGAAAAATAAGCGTACTGTAAGACAGCCCTTTAGATTTCTGCCAACCTCATCTTCGAAATGATAAACTAACTGACACTTAGTCAAAGTGTAGTCCCAACAAAAGGCATTCCCAGTATATACCCAATTACTTTCGCTCAATATATCAAGACAAAGTTCTTCCACGCTAAGAGCATCTGTAAGGCCATTATTATTACATCAACAATAATGTTCCGTGAATAATAGTTTCACTAATGTGCCGACTTCGTGAAGAACGTTCGTACGTAATCATAATTTACATTAGTATTCTAGTTTTGCGTAATACATTATCGGGGGTAAGGGGCAGAAAACTTTGAGAGTTATCACCTTTTACACCTAGTTATGGTTTAAAAGCGTAACTGTTTTGGATCGAAGTAGGAAGTGGTAAAAAGTGTGGGCGTTTCGGGGGTTGTATTCTGAAACTTTTGACTGCAGAAATGGATATATTCACTCCTAATTTTAGTAAAAGATTGATCAGAATCAGAATGTATTTGCTATGAATGTAGGTACAGGTATAAGATGTTGTATATGATTTATTGAGATCGGCTACAGTCTACCTTACTGCGTGCAAATTATTACATTAATTAAAATATTATTTAAACAAAAAGAATGTCAACAAAACAACTTACAACGTGCAAATAATTACACTAATTAAAATATTATAGAAACAAAATAATGGCAACAGATCAAAACAGAAATTACAGTGAAGTATTATATAGTCAGGTACAAAAGTCTTACAGGGTCAAAATTGCAAGTAATTATTACAGTCATAATCAGGAAAAACTCGTATCATTTAGAAAGTCTTTCACTGAGTAATAACATTTGCCTAAAAGTAATGCAGTTACCTTAGATTTAAAAATGTTTAAAGAATAATTCTTAAAACGATGAGGTATTTTATTATAAATGACAGGTCCCAACGTCATAATACTTTTCCTTAGCAGTGCCGTTTTGTAATAATCCGAATGTAGTAAGTTCTTGTATTGGTATCTCAAGGGGCCACTACGTGTTCTTAAATTCGCCAGTGACGAAAATAAGTTAAGATTGGTCTTTACAAAAATTCATGATGAAATTGATGATGTCAATTTTTGTAGTTTATTATTAATTGTCTCATATACAAATGTTATGTAACGAATACAAAAAAATTAAAGTCCCCATTTCCTTTTGTCTTTTGTAATTCGTTTATTTTTAATGATGAGCAGAACTACTTCTCCTCATGTCTCTATTTAGTTAGGCACAGACTGACCTTCAAATCTGTTATTTTTTGTCAGCCGAAGAAATAAACCTCAATTGATTTAAAAGATTAACTGCAAGAAGCAATAAGAAGGTAGGTAGGCAATAGAACCCGAGTTAGCCAGTGCTTACAGTCCCGAAAATATAAAGTTCAGCCCGCACATAAATCTTACTTTGCTATCTTTCTTGGTACTAGCTCTTATCGGCTGCATAAGTTCAGGAGTACGTAGCTTTATGCGAAACTATGCATGTTGGTAGTAAGTGCACAAATATGCACTCTAATGCCGAGTATAGTAGTGCAATTATAATACAAAACGTAGGTGAAGTGAGATTGGAGTGAGCTGTCAGTGCCACTGATGCTAGGTATTGACCAAGACAGCATGACAATGACAGCTCACTCCACGCAAGTCATCACGGTGAGATTTTTACAGAATCGACATGCAGATTGGTGATACGTAACATGCAGAACTAACCTGCTTGCCAAGGCACCCCTTGCCAGAGCTATCCGTACCATCAACGACCTTCAAACCCAGATTGATGTGTTTACTTGTTGTTTGAGTGAATTCGCAAAGGTATTACTATTTATACTATGCTACAAGCAAAATAATTAGGCTAGTATATTGTGCTGTATGTATGTTATGCTGTTTTGTGTTCTTTGTATTTGTGTAATAGTTTAATGATGGTGTTAGTTTTAATATTTATAATTTTCATGTTTTAAGTACATAGTTTTGATAAATAGTTTTAAGTTCTTAACTGTCACATTAGGGTAACCCTGTAAGGATAGTTAAGTTGTTATAAATATAAATAAAAAAAAAAATGTTTAATTAAATTCGCGTAGTTGTTGAGTTACATTTAGAAGCCCAAAAAACTGACTTTGAACTTTCGGGCTTTCAACGATAGGATAAAGCAACGGTGCGGTTTAAAAGAAGATGTAGTGACACAAATTTAAAAGAGTATGCTTAGCTGTTTTGGTCATATTGAGAGGATGAATGAAAGGAGACTAACAAAAGGTATTTACAAGAGAGAGATGTGAGTGGAAAAGCCGCGAGAGGACGCCCTGGGAGGACATATTGTGACCTTATTGGTGATGTTCTTTAGAAATTTCAGGTGTGTAGTACTCGCAACCGGCGCGCGTGTATGACCAGTAGGTTGATTCTGTAAAAATCTCACCGTGAGACTTGCGTGGAGTGAGGTGTCAGTGTCATCCCGTCTTGGTTAATCCCTAGAATCAGTGGCACTGACAGCTCACTCCAACCTAACTTCACCTAAAGTTTCACTGTGGGATGATTACAGAACAGCACTAAAGATGTATGAACGTAAACGAGGCAAAAGGAGTATGTAAGGATCGTAGCAGATGGCGTTCTGTAGTTTCGGCCTACCCCCATGGGAAGAAGGCGTCAGTTTACTTTTATGTTATGTTAAAAAAGGCGAGAAAATGTACTTCATGTGACGGTCTTTTAACTGTTGTCCCATTTTTTTTTCACCAATGTGTACCCGGCATTACTGTGTCTTCGTTTCTGGGATCTTCTGTAGAACATATCAGTCCCGTTTTTCCTACTAATCCGTCAGTCAGTCAGCAACTGGCAAATATGCAGCCCAGGCTGTCAGTCTTCTAGATTATCACCTTTTGAAGTGCCTATTGAAACAATTTGACGCATTAATTGTTCAAATAGTTTCCGTTATGGTTGAAAAAAACCTGTTTAATTAGATGTACATCTGCTTCATAGCTTATTAACTAACAACGGAAATAGGCTGTTAATGGTAATGGATAAATAAATGGATTAACGGTATGCTGATAATTACTTTGCGAACATTTTATAACTTCTATAATTAATAAGGCTTTCGTGAAATATTTATGTTGGGTTAATGAAATTGGTAACATTTCTTTCAAACTATAAATAGTGAGAACTCGGTATTTTATCTAATAAGTTCAGCAACAAATAAATTCATGAATGATTTTATCCCTAATTATATATTAAAGGACGATGGGAAGAAACGTCCCCACCACCCAAGATTTGATATAAGTGTCATTTGAAGCGTCTAGTAGGATAGATCATTTTTTTCTATGCCGACGTCCTTCAAATACGTGGGGTTTAGGTTTTACAATTAGAGGAATCAAACAAGCACTCCAGCACCTCGGCTAAAGGTAACAGCAGAAAACCGTGTAGTTTTAGTCAGTAAGAGTCCCTTCCACCTACCCCGTGGTGGAGGACATTCATGAGAATTTCCACACGTAAAAAAAAAGTGTTATAATATATTCTTTTTTTTTCTTATACTAACACATTTACTTATTGTGCAATAAAAAAGGATTAGAATATGGCGATCTTAATAATGTTTTCATATAAGGTAAAGGTTTTTAAAGATACCGCTCGTTATTTTAATTTTATTTTCGATTCAGTCGCGCCATGTCCGTTCACGTATTTATTACAGTTATATTATAACAGATCAGGATTTGGCTGGCAGACAAGACATGGCTATTGCTAATAGGTACTGCTCTTGCCTAACCGGCAATCGCACTGTGGGAAGTTGTGCGCACATAATATCCATTGTATGGTTTATGGGGTTAGGGCGTCATATTGACTTTAATGCACCAGCACTAATGCTTGTTAATGTTTTCATAGACGACTAATTGTCAGTACAGTCAGGAGCACGTCAAGCTTGAATCAAAGCTTAACTTAAGCTAGTAGTGTGTCGTTTCACATGCTTTTGGCTGTACTAATGAGTTAAGAGGTATTTATTTAACTTAAACACTGATAATATACTCAATGATTTTCAGTTTGAGAATCAGTTTTTTTTTTAAATATAGAAACGTCATTTGTTTACGTGAAATATGCTTTTTTGTCTGTGGAAAAAAAGAATTTTCCAGAAAGCATTTTTTTTTATAATGAATAAACCCAATCGTTTTTGCAACTAAAACAGGTACTATAGGCTTTTTTGGGTCCCAATGAACATATTGACACGTATCCCATGACTGTTGTAGGGTGGGGACGCGGTTCATACAAAATCCCCCATGGCCCTTTCTACATCTATATCTGTAATTTATATTTAAATACATATCTATCTCAAAAGAACGAAACGTCTGCGAACAGCGCAATGATTTTTCAATACCCTTGAAAAGTTCCGTCCGTCCGTCTGAATCTTTTAACCATTGAGCGAGCTGGAAAACCTTTAACTGCCCAATACTTAGAGAGAAAAACGAATAATTATCGGATTTTCTCCGTATTCGGGGCTAAAATGCTGCAGGCTGTAAATTTAGCATTAGTGACGTAAAATACACGCCGGAGTATTTGACATTAAAAAACAATGGACTCCATTTGCAAAGGTTTTTAGAAAAGTCTTAGAACATTCTTAATAACGACCCGGAGTATGGATTTATGACCGGCTTATGGCAACAGGCTCCATTCCATGGAAACATAATTGTACTATACATCTCAGCCACGCTTTCGTGTGATGGGGTGACGTTACGTAATCATCTAGCACTGAACGAAGTTTTTACGAAAACAATGAAGTGTAATCATGGTGGTTGTAACAAAAGATTGAGCTGTTTTTACGTCGAACGAGCCATGACTGACGAGCTTCTTCCTATCTTTATGATGTCTGTTACCATAATGAAGTTGTGCGCCATAAATTTTAATATTTTGCTGTCAGATGTTAACCACGGCTCAATATACAAACTTGTTACAAGCGAAACTACATTGATGAAGTAGAATGGTAACTATTTGGGACAACGTGTGCCTTGCTCACTGCATTCCACCATCAGTAGTACGAAAAAGGTGACCATAGAATTACGTCAATAATAAAATATTTATATCCATTTAAATAAAACAAACGTCTGTTACTTACACCATTTATAAACTCAAGTACGGCTGGATCGATTATTATGATCTTTGCATTGTGGATTTGTCTCCGCCCCGAGTAGCAGAATTACTATTCTAATGAAGATAATATTCTGAGGCAGTGGCAAGTTCGCCGGGTCAGTTAGATAATGGTGTTTATATAATCATGAATGTAATAGCAGTCCACTGCTGTTGAGTTCGATCCTCGGCCCATCTATTCCAAGACACGCGTTTTTTTGTTGGGTGAGAAATCATCAAATGACTTCTCCCGCTCTGGGAGAGCGGGAGGGCGTGTCAGACTTTTACTGATTAAAACCCACCCGTGTTCCTTCAGTTGCCTTTGCCAGGTACCACGGTATCTGCGAAGTCGTTTTAATTATTCAGAGAATTAATATCAATCACAAATCCTCTCAACAAATCAAGCCCTACTTATTTCAATTGAGAATCTGTAATCCATAAGTATTTCTTGTCTTCTCAACACACTACACATTATTGCGTAAAGTGTTGCAAGTCTTATGCATTGTGTTGCCAGCATGAGTCTTGACTTTACACTTGAGTGTCAATGCTGCAATATGTCAAGGCCCAGCCGATGCTGCCATGAATATAAAGCAAAAAAGCTTGTGTAGACTTCATTGTTATTTTATTCAGAACTTGTAGGCAAACAAGGCAATGTATTGTTTTTGTGAGTCTGCATATAGGGTGACGTAAGCATGCGAAGTTCAACAATTTAATATCTCAGCGAGACGTGAACAAATGCGTTGTAGTTGTCTTCGAAACTTTGGTTGTCGAGGATCGTAAACTGGCATAGCGTTTATAGTGTTGGATAGATTTATTTATTACTTTGTTTGGAAAACACATGATACTAAATGAATCGGCTGTCTAATCGACTTTTTGTTTCAATTGGACCACGTTCCGCTAAACATTTTCTAAGGCTAACATTCTCAACCTATCCTTCAAACAAAAGATAGATATCAAACGCAACTTCGTTTAGTACAGTCACGAAATACTAGTCTTTCATCGCTTTTGTTACTCATGAACTCCTTGAAGATCTCTCCCTATCAGATAAAATGATTAAATCCTTGGTACCTTTGTCTCGTCTGCTTTAAGGAGCTGACGAAAAATGTCTACTCACCAATAGTATGGAGCTGAAATTGGATTACGTAGAACAAAAGGACTGAAACCTAAGAAATACTTTTACTGGAAGTACCTACATTTAAGGGGTTTTTGCAACGAAGTTTTAAAACGGAGCTAAACACGTACGGAAAAGGTTTAATGTACCTTTTTTGTATTTTAAAACAAAAACAAAAACTTTTGACACTTGAAACTTGAGACCTTAGATGGCTCGTTTTTAATTATTAAAACACAGTGAAAGGAACTTCGTTCCAATTTAGTGTCCCATGACACCTCCCTACTTTTTTTTATGTAGTCGCGTATAAATAGGGAATATTATGCAAAGCTCCTTTATGGAACCTTATTTTCAATTGCTCCCGCTAGAGGGCAATGTCACACTAGATAACAAAAAGGTTATAATAAAAAGGTTAACTTCCAAATAGTTTTAACTAGTAAATAATTTTAATATTTAAATATATTTCAATGAGACCGGATTATCGCATTACGTAATGAAACGATAAAGATAACGATTACGTATGATAGCTTTACGGGGATAAATAAACTGCATGTTTTCAATTTACGTTATTTATTTATCCCCCATAACTATAGTCACAGTAATAATAAATATCGATGGTTTGGTGACTGTTATTGAGAATACCGATTAACACAATCTATTGTTGTTACTTTGGTGGTAGCCGTTCGTCAGGAATAATCAGTATAAAATGCATCAGTCAGTGTACCATGTTGGGCCATTAGGTAGCTCATGCAGGACCGAAGGCGTTCATTTATACTATACTAAAAACCAAAAATTTCGCAAGTATTGGGAAATTGCTAGAATACGTCGCAAGCACTTTCCAGACAGTAAACATTCAAGGTTGTGTTCTGATAATTTATAGCTAAAGAATTTATTAATGAAGATTTTTTTGTTTTTTATACATTAAATTAGGAAACGACTTTATGAGTTGTATGATGAACGGACTTGTATAAACACTTTGTTGCATAGCCAAGTCACGTTACTTGAGTTCAAAGATTAAAAACAGCAGTAATGTAATTAAAATGACATGGAATATCATTTATAGCGAAACGGGAAGATCATGGAACCGAAGTAGTGACTACTGCCTTGCAATTGATGGCAACATAATTCAATCGGATTCTCACCGCGACCTTTGAAAATTTCTTTGCAAAGATTCCCATTTCGACTACTAAATCTCTAAACTCATCGTCCACTGCTGCAGAGTCTTTACTTAAAGAAAACGTTCCAGTTTGTGATTCTGAATTTAATGTCAAATATGTCACCTGTAGAGATATAATTAAAACCTTTCACACATTAAATGTTAAAAAAAAACCGCAGATCTATGGGGTAATTCTGTGGATGTTGCTAAGTCTATTATAAATATTGTAGCACCTACTTTAGTTGTTATTTTTAATAATTGTATTGACCCTAGGAAGACATATAGTGACCTTATTGGTAATGTTCTTCAGAAAGTTCAGGTGCGAAGTACTCTCAACCGGCGCTCGTGTATGACCAGATGTATGAACGTAAACGAGGCAAAAGGAGTATGTAAGGAACGTAGCAGGTGGCGTTCTGTGGTTTCTGCCTACCCCCATGGGAAGAAGGCGTGAGTTTATGTATGTATGTATGTAGTAAAATAAAACCATTTTTTAAATCTGGTAGCACATCAGACCCTACTAATTATAGACCTATGTCAGTGCCTACCTTTAGTACCTTTAGTACATTTTTTGAAAAACTTATTTTATATCAAATGCAAAGACTTTTTAATAAACACTAATTAATGCATAACAAACAGTTCGATTTAACAAGGGGTCGTTCGTATGTACATGAAAATATGAATCTGTTTAAAAAATACAGTGATATCCAAAAATATCAATACATTCATATAGATACTAGGAACAAACACAAATTTGTTGTTCCTACTACCAGGCTCAAGAAAATAGGTAGCTCGTTTAAATGTCAACGTATTCGTTTTTATAATAAACTTCCTAGCCACATTCAAGGACTAAGCCTTAATAAATTAAAATCTTTTACAAAGCGGAAATCATGCCAGAAAGCCTGTTAAACTGTCAAAGACTATATTGAGGACAGGAAGACTTGGGATTGAGCTGTTTATTTTTTTTAATTTTTTTTGTTATTATATATTTTTCAATATTTGTACCTTTTTATCTAAACAATGATATGTAATATTATTATTATTAATAAAGTATAATATTATTTGAATTTTGTGAATGTGAGGACTATGTGGGTCATTGTATTTTTCTTTTCTTTTTCTTTCAGTTGTTTTAATCATGTTCTGGCTGTTTGAGTACTTTATGCGGCCTACCCAAATGTCATTCCTTTTGTATTGTTCGTCAAATCGTTGAGCTCCTTAGTTCTGAGTTGAGCTGCACCATGATTGACAAATGCGTGCACTGACTGGACAGGTCCACTCAAACCAGTGTGGTTCTTTCCTCAAAAGACCATTTCAGACACCAGTCTACAGGGTCCTCATATGATCTAACGAAGTTTATTCTCGGATTTTTATACATTTTGACATTATTGGACTTAATATAATATCTAAACAATGACATGAAAATTTACTTTGTAAAGTATTTAAATATTTTAATTATTGTGAATGTGAAGGCAGTGTGGATTTGTCGTTTTTTTTATCTCATATTATTTTTAAAGTTAGTTTTAATCATGGTCTGGCAGTTTGAGTAATTTATGCGGCCTACCCAAATAACCTTTCTTTGGTAATGTTCGTCGAATCGTTGAGCTCCTTAAGTTCTGTGTTGAGCTGCATGATTACTGACAAATGCGTGCACTGACTGGACAGGTCCACTCATTCTGTGTGGTTCTTTCCTCAAAAGACCATTTCAGACATCATCTACATGGTCTTCACATGACCTGACCAAGATTATATCTGGACTTTAAAAGAGACTGTGACCTCTGAGTTTGTTTCGGCCTTTCTTCTCAGAGTAGTCAGATAGGAAACGCCAATCTCATCTACTTTTAAAATATGATTGACGTGTAAAAGTGTTGGTAAAAACCTACGTACAGAAATAAAATCATTTATCATATAATGGACAGAGTTAAACCACCAACCTAGGTACGTTAAAACACAATATTTTTTGTAAGTACTGTTCACATTTAAAAGTACTTAAATTAAAGTAAGTAAGTGTATGAAATACATAAAATATGCAAGTTTTCAACCCTTTTGGTATTAATTTAACCTACATTTATATAAACAATGTTAAAATTAAGCCGTAAAATTTTGCAAAAGCCGAAAAATTTTGAAACGAAATAATGATTGGCTCTGAGGTGGTCTTAAGAAGAAGAAGCTTGTTTATCTATACGTTTACATATTTTATAAAGGGTCAAAGGATATATTTTATGTTAAAACAAGAAAATTCTGGAATCGGATGAAGTAGCGGGCAGAAGCTTGTAATAATATTTTTTACTGGTTGACCCCGAATACTCAAACGACACGTTCTTAAAAGGTTTTCTGTCGCTACCATAGCCCTTAAAATGACAGGGATAGCATAATGGCGACTGTGGCCGACACTGGCACTACATACTTACCTGCTAGGTTTTAAAAACCGATAAATAAGTAAGAACTACAGTCAGAAAGAACATTAATTGTTACAAATCACCCTAAAGTTGCTCTTCACTGTTAGCTCAGGTAGCCTTGTTAAAACTTGCTGAAACAAAAACATTAATCGAGTTCCAAAAAAAATAAAACTTGTAAGTCGACTCGTCTAAAACAAATTCTACTAGGTCTCTTTGTTTTCGCCGTAACTTTAGTTGTTCTAGATTCGTGCAGGAATCAAACTTGACGAAACAAAGTTAGACACTGTCTGAGAGTAAGGCGGCTCTCACAAATGATATATATTTCATCTCGATAATTGTGTTATTCTCCTCGCGTAGTAAGTCTTTTTTTTTTACAAAATCAGAATATATGAGTGAGGTTCTAAAAACAGAGGTTGGTTTACCTCGTTGTATTTAGTTGGTATTTTTTTGGTTTAGTCTTTAGCCTTGCCCTTATTTATTGAAGTAGCGCGTTGAGCGATTTATCGTAAGGGGAAATCATATGGGTTCGCGCCAGCAAGATGTTAAAGCAAAATGTTAGCAGTAAATCTGTAGCTACACATTATTTTATTTCTTTTAAGTTTTCACTTTTGTCGGCAGTCTCCATGTACCGATTTTTTATGAAGTTACGTTAGCTAGTTAGTTAAGTTACTTAGAGAAAACTGGTAGAAATCTTCACGTAACGAAAAAGCGTTTTTTAAAAGCCTTTTCGAGAGTGCTGAAGCCGATAGTGAGGTCAAAACGAAAATCTAAGATGGCGACAACTAAATATGAGCTTCTAAAAACGTATACTAGATGGCTCGGCATTAGAAACGCTTACGTTAAATTTACACTTTTACTCTCTTTCTGTATTTTTCTATTATGTACGAGTGTGTGTGCGTGCGCGTAGGGAACTTCGCTCATGACTAGGGTCCCGCACACTTTTCTTATAATTAATATTAAGTTTCAGTCAAACTACATGCAACTGCAGTAATCGTAATGAGTGCTGATTAATTTCATAATAGCTGTTCAACGTCAAAAATCTGAATGACTAGAAGCCGATTGAGTATTCAAAGATAAAATTGAAAAGTTCATATTCAAAAGTTCGTTTCAATTCGATTCAAATATTATAATCATAGACTTGTAAAAGCATATAAAATATTATTCTTTTATGATTCTTATAAAAAGTCACGGTCACTTTTATTACTCTCACGATATTTTGTAATTCAGTTAGTACCATTCTTACCATTATTATAAAGAAAAAGTGAAATTCACACAGCTAGTATTGCATTAAGATTGTCTAACTAATGAATAGAACAGTACCGGAGTTTATTTTTAATCTGATTTGGGGCCTGACTTGAGCAATCTTTGAGTGATCTTTGAATTCATTAAATTATGATTTTATGTGCCTCTTTGAGAATTTATTATGCGTGTTTTGTAATTGGGTAATTCACCATTTGAGGAATTCCTAGGTCTATTTCAAGAATATGTTACTTACGTCTTTTAAAGTCTGCCAAACTAACTAACATTCGATGTACTTATGTGTATCGATTCTGTAAAAATCTCACCGTAAAGACTTGCGTGAAGTGAGCTGTCAGTGTCATCCCGGCTTGCTCATTCCCTAGAATCAGTGGCACTGACAGCTCACTCTACGCTCACTTCACCTAAGTTTTCACGGTGAGATTGTTACAGAATAGCACTACTGATTTAAATTTATAGAGCGTGGTATTTCCGCCATCGCCAACAAAAAACGAAAACATCTAGTTTTTTCGATTTTTTATATAAAAACCTGTAAAGTTGTACAAGCCAGTGGAACAATATCAGTTCACGCACGTCGCTGTCAATGATGCGTGGATAACGCGGGCAAAGTCGCCATCTTTTTTATAACCACGTAACTGAAGAACTATCAAAGAAAAATACAAAAGTTTGTGTCATTTCACTGTCGTCTCGATATCTTCAAGAGCTTTTATGAAGGCTGTAATAAAAAGCGCAAGAGAATATGAAAATAATAGTAAAAGAAGAGTTTTATGCTTTCGCAGCCTCTCGTGACGCTTGAAACGCTTTGTGGCAGTATGGCAGGCTGCCAGCTCCGGCCGGCTGCCTCGCAAAACCTCTGTGACGTTGAAATTATCCAATCCTCTTATCACGAATGAGTGCCAAGTCAATAATTTTGTTCTCAGTAGCGAATAATGTATTTTTTCTTTTATGTATTTTTAATTAGGAAAGTGCCAAAAAATATGTCTGGAGATGCGAACCAGACATTCTTTCGGGCCTCAATGTATTAATAACATTGCTCGACGTTTTAATATTTTGAAAAGGTATTTTTTGCTGTTTCCACAGCGGATGTTTTCTCCTTCGTCGTTTAAAACGAAAGCGATCGAATCAAAACAAGAACTAAATGGGAACGGAAATTGGAAGAATCAAACCGGATATTTCAACGTTTCATGTTGATATTTTGTGTTGTTCGATTATCTTTAACGAAAATGATTTTACTAAAATAATAGAAATATTCGTTTCGCACTTTTTTGTGTTTTTTTATTTACCTAGCCAACCTGCATGATTACACAATTAAAACACAGCAGAATATAAGTAAAAGATCTTTCATAAAATATATTTCCAGATATTTCAGCAGGTTCTCCAACTTAAATCAAGTAAACTACTATAGTGAAACTTAATAATAAAGTTTATTTAAACTCTATGAACATAGAGTTCCTAGTTTCCCAATTTTACACCATGATTACTGTGAAAGTTGAAGTAAATCTCATAGGTATAGTACGACCAACTTATCAATGTAATAGTTGTAAACGAAATCAAAACGTTAAACAAGAACCGATCGTATGTCCCAGTCAAAATGTTAGTTCCAAAAACGGTCGTTGCACAGATAAGTTGGTCGAAATGTAGGTACTGGTTCAACATCAGCAACAGATGAAATTATTTGCCGTTTCTATATTTTTTTGTTAACTACACCTGCCATTGGAAACGTAATTCATAAACTTGAATAATGTTTTTATAAGTTACCAGATGTTTTTATAAGTTTATAAGTTATCAAACTGCATTAACATACAAATAACATCATGCCTGTGCTCCATAAGGGTAAGGCAGAGGTATAAACTTGTAATGTACAGTCACTTAGGGCCAATTTAGCCCATCAAAAGTGCGTTCAAGAGCTATCACTGTCATTATTTTATTATTAAAAACAATGACAGTGACAGCTCTTGAACGCGGTTTAGATGCGTTGACCCGGTGTGTTTCATTGGTGAAATTCGCCCCTAACAATCACATTTCCCTTGTAATTCAGTTTTTGTGCTCGGTTTCTGTAAATGTAAACAGATTCTCCTATTGACAGTAAATAGTAAGTTCAAATACACTATACACTATTAATATGTGTCAAATCTAATCACAAATACACTCATACTATTTGTAAATATTAAAACAGTGCAAAAACATACTTCGAATGAACATGACTGACACTGACATAAAATTTTACAAAATAAATGCAACATTAACAAAACCGTTTATCATGTTAACTTGAATGTTATTCTTTGGCATGACAACGATCACTAAACGCTTTTAACATGACATCAAGAATGACGTCTAGGACGGCTACGTCTATTACGGCTTAGCATAATAACGTTAATGGATCCTAAATGACTCTTAAGAAATTATTTGAATGGGGGGAGCACACTAAGCGCCGCCACCTCGGGTCCTGATGTATGGGGGGCGGCGGACGTCCCCGAGACCGCCGTCCCTGGACTCATTTATGGGGGCTGGAAGAGGGCTTTATCCTCAGCATACGCCCGGTGTGCCTGCTGCGGATCGGGAGAGTGGACGAGATCTCTCTCTCCCATTCCGAAGCCGACAGAAGGATTGACTTATTTTTTTTTTTTTTTTTTTTTTTTTTTTTTTTTTTTTTTTTAAACGTTGCCCCACACTAGGAATTACTCCTGTATCGTGGGTGCGTTCACAAACATGAAAACTCACATACACAAGACACCCAGACCCGGAACAACTATTTGTAGGTCATACAAATATTTGTTCCGTGCGGGAATCGAACCTGCGACACGGAGCGCAGCAGCCGATCGCTCAACCACTGCGCCAACCGTGCCGTCCGTATTGTAAATGCATTGTGTAAACAATTGTTGGCTGACCTAAACTTAATAAATAAATAAATAAATCTGTGAGATTATTGTTTTTCAGAAGGAAACCACCGCGTCCCAGGACTCCTCGCTGCCGACCATCAAATGCACTACGGTCGGCAGGAGATCGATTTCTAGTCTAACCGGATGACGCTGAATACCAGTATTTTAAATGGAGCGAATGCCTATCTGACCTGCACAACCCAGTTAATAGTAGTAATACGATACCTCGTAACTTAATTAACTCTAATTTTTATTCTTTAACCCTCCGTAAGTCGTGGATCCAAGCTAGAAACAATTGCTTTAAAATTGTTTCCGTAATTACGGCATTCAACCGGTTAAAAAGTACTCGTTTTAGCATATCAGGAACACCATCAAATCCATAAGCAGTTTATATAAACCAAAATCTCGAGAATTACCCGTGTAAATTAAAACTTTCTAACTGGCCATAAGAAACACCATGATAGTTGTTGTACTACCTACAGTTATATCATCTTGTTTCAAAAACTCTCTCCTTTATTGCAGTGTATTCCGCATTAGTCAAAAACCATTTCTTATTGAAATTTGTATCGGAGAGATGTTTATTACCGAACCTGTTTAGAAGGTACTGCCCAACAATTAAATCAAATAAATAGTTTTGGAAAGAGTCACTTATGTGGTCTGTTATTGGGGCTTTAATTTATTCATTTATTGATTGCTTGCGAAGTATTTCGTCTTATGTGAATTAATGAACGCCTGCGTTCCTACATACTACCTAATGGCACAACACTGATGCACTGACTGATGATGATTTTTTTTCTATCGAACAGCTATTAATAAAATAATAAAACAGTAGATAGTTGATTTGTAAACACACAGGATTTCTCATTATCAGTCACCTATAACCATATCTATTTTTTTATTATTAAAAACGAAGATGACTGAAGAGGCCTAAACTTATGTTGTTCTGTGTACATTCTACGAACTATCGTATATGAATAACGAAATTTAAAAAAGAAGCACAAATAATATCATAAATTGAAAATTTTTGTGCTTAATTTTTTGAATCCCACTTAGGTTTGCAAAGCAGTAGCCGAACTTTAAAGGCGGACCACTCACCGCAAGGAAAAAATCACCGCGGGGCGCGTTATCTGTGCCCCGTCGCGTGGCGCGTTGTAGTGTGTGATTCGCCTAAGTAAGCTATTTACCTTGTTGAAAATTGACAAAAAAACCAGTTCTTAGATTATGTCATGTACCTAATGTGTGCAACTATCTGCAATATCCTAACCTTTTGGCGCGCCTTTTTACAATTTTTGGAGAAGAATAAGAACTTCAATGCACTATTTCTCATCCCCCATACCAAGTAGCGTCATAGTTTATAGCCTGTAGACTGACCAGACTTATAGGGAATATCTTCGCGAAATTCGAACAGAATCTCTCCAGGAATTTTTGCGTGATGCTGGAACATACATTCAGACAAACAGACAAAAAAACTAAATCCTTTCGGTATACGCCTGTTTTTCCAAAGGGTTAGGGAGACGTGTACCTATAGTACACCTACATTTCGCCAGTTATGTTTAAGTCAAATGTAATAGAGGGCACGCCATATCGGGCGCAGATCCAGATTCCGAATCCGAATAAACGTGAAGTAATCTTAAAAGTGATGAACACTTTATTGCTGGGTTATGCAGGTTAACTGTTGCAGATAAACACTTTAATTCAGTTTTCGGTTAAACAAGACCATCAACTAATTAAGTAGACCGCGACGAGATTATCCAATGTTTAACGTAATATCATGTAGGTTCGGTGTTAAACCATTTTGTTTAAAAATATTATTCAGCTGCAGTTTCATAAATCAATGTCAGCTTACATACATCATGTTAAAGTAGTTAAAGGTGTAATGACAATATAATTTCCCAACTGAGAAATTCCGATATTACGCACCTGCTGATAAGTATGAAACAATTGAACATCAACCAATGGAAGTTACATCAGAAGGAACACCTGTGAGTCAAGCACGAACTCGCGGAGTAAGCGTAACGTAAATGCGAATGATTTTTTCAAATTGAGAATACTTGTTTCACACACCATATTTACTTTGTTTCAAGACTATTATTCAAATCTATGGGTGACACCAAATACGACTAGTTTTAGCGGAACAAAGTCGACAGTAATACATTCGTGAGTTATAAAAACATTATTTTTTATTTGTCCGAGATTCCAATTCGTGCGTGCACGCTGCCTGCGAGCAGCGCATGCGCACGCGTTGGTGTCTTTTACACTGTTTAACAAATACTAGCTACGAAATGGTTCATATGAGTGTTTGATGGACCGAAATTTTACGCAAAAAGAGAAGACATACAAACTGAGATTACTTTAAGACATAAAAATAGATTAAACATACCTACATATCGAATAAAAATACACTCTTCAAGTACCTATGTTATGTCGATAAAAATATATAATAAATTACACGAAAAAAAAAAACATCTTTATTAAATTAAAACTATTTCTATTAAATAAAAGCTATTATAATGTGAACGAATACTTGAAGGATAGACTCCATTACAATAAATACATACTTGAATAAATACATGTAAGAAAATAGCTTCCTACTTACCAAAAATATAATTATTTATGTATTGATGACTAAGAAGTCGGTACTACGAAGTGCGGATTTAATTATTCAGTTTCGTGTGTAATTTTTGATAACAATTTTGGTGTTCCCTGACAACGGCTCTTAGCTTTTGTTAACATCTTGTTTTTACCTTGTGGAACGCAAATAAATAAATTTAAATTTTAAATTCGCCTTTCATAAAAATGCCACAGTGCATTGAATTGATGGCACTTGTAGTGTACATAATTATCTAAACTAATAATAATAATAAGTTTATTGATCTAAAAATATATTCATAGACACAGGTTGTATAGTAGTATATGCTAAGACTTAATCAACTAACAATGGACACAAAGGGAGAAAGAAATAATTGTCTATATTACCAAAAACATTAAATTCTGTCTCCTAAACTAGGGGTGGCCTGTATCTTAGGAGACAACTAAGTAAAACTCAACTCTAACTTCAATTTAAACGGTCAATGTAAGTAGACATGTATTTTAAACTGCCTAAGCTATTAGTGTCTCCCGTATACTTATTAGCTATAATATTTAATATTCAACATGCTTGGATGTTTGAACAGACAAATAATAGGTAGCTTCCTACAGTAAATAAACATAATTAACTAATATTCCTTCATAAAGACTGTTATTTGTCAATGAGCTTTATTACCAAGTAATAACTCAAAACAATTCTGTAAAGTTTCATAAACGCGACAATAATGCATTAAATAGTAAGAGTGTTAATATTCCATAACTTAGCGAGAAGCGCAGAAATATCTCCCTTTGTATTAATACAATAAAACGGAAAGTTTTATTTTTTTCCGAGTTCACGCAAACGTGCCATATTAGATAATAACTTTTATTGTAATAATAGGAGATGTATTGCGTTCGTAGGTACAGAACTAGGTAGACTAAGGTATTTCTTAATAATTCAGAAAAAAGCGACCAAGTGCGAAGCGGACACCAGTTTCTTGTATCGGACCCCCTTATTTTTTTTACTTTATTTTATTTTCATTATTTTTTTGTTTTTGAGGCCAGAGTAGTATGTCGGTATACACACTCTGTGAAAATTTAAAGTGCCTACCTATTACGGTTCAAAAGATCAAGCCATGTGACGGACGGACGGTCAGCGGAGCCTTAGTTATAGGAGCCCGTTGGCACCCTGTGGGTACGGAACCCTAAAACTGAGTGTTTAGAAACGCAAGTGTCTAGATTTCGAACCAACAGCACTATGAAATAAATAAACTCCCAAAGGTGTCTTAGAACCATTGTTGGATTTTTAACGTTACAAAAAGCCCGTTTTTTTCTTGGCATTTATTGCCCTGTATTAAGGAAAACGGGCATATGAGTAGTGGTTCCGTAAGTATAACGCAAGATGCAGATTGTATGATTCGTCAACATGAATACGGTGCCGTCCGCACCAATTTTCTCACCTACTTAGAACCGAGGTACCCTACACTTATCAACCCATGAATACAAACCTGACATACATCTAATTACAGCAAGGTGCAATCATACTTAACGGTACTACCGGTCATGCCGACTGGAATGCGTGTGCGCAGCTCTATAATCGCTCTAATAACCGTGCCCTCTCCAACGTAATTGTAAGCTTTAGTATAAAAGAAGTGATTGGGAACAGCTATGATATTTCTCTCCTAGTTATGGATAGTGGTAGGAGGTGAGGTAGTGTTTTGTTCTAATTTTAAAGTAGTAGTAAAAACTGAATAAATTTTCTTAGATAGGTACGTAAGACATGTTTGTGGGCAACAAGCAACACCACCATTTTGCACGTCTTTTTCTGCTCTTTTCTTCTCATCTGTGTAAAAAGGGGGGCAGGGACATCATGCAATAAATACTGCAACAAAGTTCAATGAACATTATGAATGACTGATTTGACAATTCCAGCAATATCCCCAAGCATTTCTTTGCTTTACGCCAGTAACCTATTCTTGTTCGTTTGTTAGCACTATGCTACCGAAAGTAGGCATTCATGAAAGCTGACCATATCAGACACCCACACTTACATTACAGGTACTATTCTATCCCCTTCGTCAAGCGTGTAACATTTCAAACTCTCGCCTCGGACTGAGAAAAGTTTAACACAACGCTTTTACTGGCTTTCTTGTGAAACTCGTGAGACAATGTCTTAACGCGCAGACGTGCGTTAACGCAGATTAATGGTGTGTATTTTAAACGAAAACATCGTTATTGTATTGTGTGTACCTGTGGCTCTGCCCGCGTGTCTTTTTCGTTTTGTTTGGTTTTTTTTTATTTTAATTTTCTGGGTTGTATGCAATCCCTTCTCATTCCTATGTATATTTGCTGGTGGTCCGTTTGTAGGTAGTAATTTTCTGAAGTAGGTAATATTTACCACAAGTATTTATTTATGTTACTCATCATCACCCTGAAATAGTTGGGATAAGTAAGTTCACTAATCCTCCACAGAAAAGGGAGGAACCTCCGACCAGACGGATGTCGTGTCTGGTGGGAAACTGCCCTACAATTAATGTCCGGACGTTGTATAAATGCTAGTTGCGCGGTAAACTGAACTTAGGTGATTCAGCATGTTGATTCTGTAAAAATCTCACCGTGAAGTCTTGCGTGGAGTGGGTGTCAGTGTCATCCCGTCTTAGTCAATCCCTAGCATCAGTGGCACTGACCGCTCACTCCACGCTCACTTCAGTTTCACGGTGAAATGGTTCCAGAATAGCACTACAGGACTTTGCGTGCGACGTGATGCATAGTTCGCATGTGGCGATATAGATGGCGCCACAAGGCTAAGCAGGTGATGATAACTCGTCCTCACAGTAATAAAGTCACGCAAACGGTGATGACACCTTTGACTTAGCCTGCTGCAGTTAAAAGAATATTTTATGTTACATGTTATTTACCTGTTTCAACTCCGACAATCTATACTAAAGGAATATCAAATGAATACCAATTGAATCGAACAATTCTTCTTGACCAATCAGAGCCACTATAGTGTCATACAGCCAAAAATATTGAAAATGTAGCAAGCACAATGAGTCACTTTTTGCATCCGCCAGTGTGTAGATATCATAAGTGAATGGTATCTACTTATTACTACAAAATATGAAAGAAAGTAGCCTGTCTGTCTGTCCCGGTAACCCTACCTAACCTCTTGATTTCAAAAACCACTGAGGTCGATTCAATGAAGTTTCTGACTTCTGATTTTTGAGGTTTTTCAGAATAGAATAGAATAGGTCTTTATTTGCTTAGAATGTAGGAACATAAAAATAAGTTGATACATTAATAATAGGATCCTTGTACATTCTGCCTTTAATGTAGCATGCAAATATAACATGAAATATAGGTTAATAAAATATTACAAAAAACCATCATCTAAGAAATCGTGCACGGAATAGTAACATTTATCTACAAGTAGTTCTGTTTTTTTTTTTAATTTGTGTTTTGGTCAAGCGAAAATCCAATCAGACTCAAAAAAGAGTGATCACCATTTCTCACCGCAAATGTATTTGATTTCTTACGTAAACCTCAGTTTTCGACCTTTTTACTGTCTAGAGGCATTAAAGCCTTAATGCATAAGGAAAACCACCGTACAAGGAAAATAAACTAAACTGAACCTTTCCTTTCCTCGTGATTCGATTCTCTCAAAACTTGACCTATTTTGATTCACAACATTACTGTAAAGCTCACCATTTAACGGACCGCCTGGTAGATTCAAAGTTGCCAAACTTAGGTGGTAATTAGCAGATGCTCATTAGGTCTTGTAAGTTACTTATCGATTCGAAGCTATTTGGGAGAAGCCCAAAACTGAACCGGTAAGTTATGCTGAAGCAAAAATGGAAAAATGAACATAATTTGAAACATTAATGTCTTCCTACTCCAAAAAAATCATTTATTCATATTATCGTTACAGGATACAAAGCTCATAAAACAGCCATTTAATTAACTGTTACTTGAAGTAAATCACAATGTTGACGGCAATATAAATGCCAATCTCAACATTAACAGATTAGATGAAATTAAAATAATTTACAGTGACGATAGAGCAAGTTCGTCCAGTATTCTAATATGTGTCCCAAAATTCTATGTAACTGGACCTGACGGTTATATACTTACTAAACAAGTTATATGAATAGGAATGGGAACTACATTGAAACTGTTATCAAATGGAAACCCGTTTAGAAATTACGTTATATTATATATTGCAAAAAGTTCGTTGACTTTTTGTAATAGAATTAACATTGACCAATTTGAAATTAATTACCATGACAAACCGTAAAGCAACCCAGATGTAAATTCTGCGGCCACCGTAGCTAACATGTCCGGCTCTATTGAGTATAAATGGTAGTGAAGGTCATCAAGAGGTAAAAATATAACCAAGCTTCTAACTATTGAAGTCTTATGTCTATTTAGATTACTAACTATGATATGAAGCGATTCCCACTTCGAAGGGAAAAAATATGAACCGGTCATCTCTACCACATACCATAGGCGATACAATTACTAATACAGATACTGAAAGTGCCAGACACAATGATAATAATGTTATAATAACGAAAACAAATGTTGATGATATTGAAAAAAACAAGTCTATATAACAATTCTAATAGCAATCTGTCAAGCTTTAATAGACTCTTACTTTGCGTTCAATTACCTTCAGAAAATGCCAGTAGTGATGCAAACGGAGCAAATACTGCAACTTCATAATGCCTACAAGATATTAGAGAAAGAGATTGGTTTGTTGTGGTTTCGGAGATAATTAACTAAGACATGATCATCTTCATGCAGGTGGCAACAAAGCTCCCTGCATACGCGGCATAATAACCACGTATCAACAAAAAAGAAGACGAAATCAAGACTGACAAGCTTTTGTATCAGTCGTATTTTCATTGTCATTCAAAACATTATTCAAATTAGATTGTCTACCTGCCATAACAACAAGAGACAGAACAAATTAAAGCTTTACTTATTGCAAAATAATAATTTATTCGTGTTAGAGTGGATCAAGCAGTAAGCACCCTTGTCTCCTACACAGTTCTCCCCATCATTATCAACGAAATGTATTCATTTATTCAAGTGTTCGCCGTCAGAACTTGTTAAAGAGATAAACTTGTAATATCTTAAGATATTCTTGTTTTCACGGTAAACTTGGAATTACATTCCAACTCAACAAAACTTCCCTTTTAAATTCTGAACGTTTTCAACTCACCTTTGATGCTATTTCCAATGCCTCGCACCTCGTTTCCGAAAGTGTTCCTCCTTCAATAACTCACAAACTTACACTTAACGCCTCAGGCACGAAAAAAAACCACCACGATATGGAACTCGATATGGAAACATGAAATTTCCATAATTCGCAACATTTCACAAATCACATTAAACTCGCGGAGAGTTGAGAGCTTGTAAAAGGCTGTATTGACAAAAGTTCTGTCACACGCTGCTGCGTACCGTAATGTGTCACATTAAAAGTTTTCGGCGTAAACTTGCCTGACTTGTCACGAGGATCAGGTACTTCGCGGTCGGATTGTTCGTTATTTGTGAATATTCGTTTAAAACTGGTGTGTTTGCTGCGAGGAGTATGCGCGAGCGCAATGACGCGTGCAAGTAGTCGGGGAGGAGGGCACAGACCTCGAGAGTCGAGAGTGTGGCGGCGCAGGCGTCGACTGCCGAGACACGAGTACCGTTGCTCCGAGAGTGGGAGCGAGGTCGGCCAAGCCGGCAGGCTTTGACATTTCTAAGTTATTTGGTTACTTCATATCGATGCCATGACTCGCTTTTGTTATTGTTGCTGCTCCGGCACAGAACCGCAGTGCTATTTGGCCGGAATTGTAGCAGTTGATTACCTTGATGGGTTATTTAACGATGCAAAACGTAGACTGAAAGGTTTCATTCATTTCTAGTTTGAAGTGCAAGAATTTCACGCGGTTGTATTCCGAGAACACATATGTTTGGAGGGAATTGTGTCATTTTGGAGCTTTTGCGGTAAGCTAAGCGCTTACTATCATCTCTCATAAGATTATATAGTTAAGTTATGGCCTACAAAGCTAATTTGGTTTGTAACAACACTTTATGCTCGTCGCACTCTCTACTTATCTTACTTGACACGCGATAAATATTTTTACAATAGGCAATCTACAAACATAAAACGACAGATTATTCAGTTTACGATCGCTGTAAAATAGCTCTAGCTAACTAAAGCTGTTCACGCTATATTACGAGCTCTTGGGGCTATAAATCTCATAATCACATGTCTAATGTCGTGACAAGACTTGGGTTATCTCGTTACATTAGTCGTGTTATCTCGTATGAAATCATGTACTAGATCTTGGCAGGGGTCCTGCCAGCTTCAAGATTTATTTGCATACTTGGATCTAGGAAAGTTACTAGACTGGTCTCGCCTGATTCTGCGATAGTTGTGAAGAGTTTTGTTTTAACTAAAGTTCGTTTTCTTCAATTCCAGAGAGTATTTGACATTTCAAGACTTTGTGTTTGCTTTTTTGATTATAGGAGTTTGAGATTATACCGGTCAAATTACTAACTGGGTTTAAAAAACGAACTTACCTACTACTTAATTTTTGGTTTATGTAGAAGTCATATTATTTGCAGCTGTTATGTGCGAATTTCACCAATGAAACTGAACGCGATCAGCACATCTAAACCAAGTTCATGAGCTGTCAATGTTTAACATTTCACAACACGACAGATGTTGAACGTAATAATGATGTGCTGATCGCGTTCAGTTTCAGCGGTGAAATTCGCCCATAATAGCCTAAAAAGTTATAGCATAGTGAGTGACTGTTGTGATGTTTATCTGAATCCGCGAAAGATTCATCAAAGCACACTCTAGAGACGTAGCAATATTATTTTTATTATACTGCTGAAAAATTCAAATAAAAGATCAACAAAAACACATAATTACGGGAACTTACATATCTAAAAAGAGACTAGAGTATAAAGTATCTTATTTGACGGAATCCCTAACTTGTCTCAATTTATCTGTCGAGATTCGACTTTATTTAGGGGGGGATTCTTTCAATACCCCGCAAAAGAAAGTCGAGATTGGACTTGCTTTTGCGGGGTATTGAAAGAATCTTATCTTCTTCTAAGTTTTAGAAGATATATATATTGGAAGCTTCAGCCCCGTGGGCAGTAATCCACTTTTAGATTTCGAAAATGGATCAAAAATAAAGTGATCTTCAGAGCCGTTAATATTAGTAGATACGATCGTGTGCGGTCTAACCCCGAATGACTTAAATAGGCAAATATCATGAAGAAATTGTGGATTTTCCCTAAATCTGACCTAAATGTATCCTATCTCTAAATCAACCATAAATGCAAAATTCAAAAAAAAAAAAAAGAAATTTCGTTATATTTCCCAAAAGGCTCCATCAATTCGTCAGATATTAATATATTCACTATCAAGATGATTACATTATTTCACAGAATAACTTTCATTCGCCCAGAATATCCTTATTTTTTTTTGTCCAAAACTGAGTTTTCAAAGTCGTCAGATTTAGGGAAAACCCACAATTTATTCATCAGATTTGCCTATTTAAGTCATTATGGGTTAGGCCGCACACGATCGTACAAAAATCAACAGCTCTGAAGATCATTTTATTTTTAGTCTATTTGTGAAATCTGAAAGTAGTCATGACCACGGGGCTCTTATCTGAAACATTTCAAACAAATTGTCGGTATTCTCTCATCATGCCGCACCTACTCAGCTATTAACCCTACCCTGCATAACTTTGCTCAAAAAACCTCTGGGTTCCCCGTCCATATACATAGGTACCTAGGTAGTTTGGGAAACAGCACTTTTCGTCGCCACGAAATAAATCGTCACAAATCGAAAAAAAACCTACCGTTTTCTAATATGAGACCTCTACAATACACTATGAAAGCACGGTAAACATAATTTATAACAATTTTATTTTACAGAACCTACCAGCTATCGAAATCTGAACTGAATGCGCCGTTCATTCCCTCTGAACAAAAGCAAAAACTTTTTCCGCTACTTTCATCACATACATAAAATACGCTACGCTAAATAAAACAGGAAATTCGTTTAGATAAAGTTAAATCTGTTTATCCGAACTGTATTGGTAGCATTAGAGAAGATTTGAGAAAGGGACGCACTTCCCAAGTCCACAGTAGTTACGTTATTTTACAATATACATAAGTACTTAGAATCATCATCAGCCAACTGCGCTAATTCCAATTTATTGGGGTCGACGCAGAACGTTGTCTTCTTCTATACATTTTTATCAGCAGTAGGTAATCTCAGCATTCTTCCTTCCTACTTTCCCAGCCATACCCATCTTTCACTCAAACCATCCATAATTACTTCAGTTTTCTTTTATTTTCCTTCGTCCTTATTGTCACATGCTTCTCATTCATCCATAACAAGGCAATCAGCTAGATACACCTACACTTCAGTGTTTCCCCGTTAGAAATCTACTAGAAATATTGAAGAAAATACCCACCACATAAATACCTAAGACTTTCCGGATTTTAGTTTTTTTTAAAGTGAAAATCCGGGAAGTAGGTTGTACTAGTTCCATGGACAGACATACCTGCTTATAACATAAAATAAGGGTTGCTAGACGATCATACATAGGACTGGCTCTAATTTTTCTACCAGTTGTGTACGAGGTGATTCTGACTTTTTTATATATTAAATAGTTAAGTATTACACAAAACCATTTAGGGGTGTACCAAAGACGTCTTGTTTATTGTGCCTTGATTCTTTCATGTACATGATGGATCTATTCGCCACGTGCCACCGACACCTTTGAATTTATTTTTTATAGTGTTGAGGCAATTTTTTGTCATGCTTAGAAATCCAATATAAGATTGATGGTGCATTGTGAATTTGATTGATGAAATACCAATGAAGAAAACTATATTTTATGGATTATTTATGGATTTATGTGTCATGAATATTAGAACGAATATTTGACGAGGTACATAATGAAGAAAGTAATTACCTGTCTAGGTGATTTTAAGTGAAGTTAATTAACATCTTTCTCTTTCAATTTTAACTCTGTCAATAAAACACGCAGCAGACTCATCATTTATAATTACTATCATAATTAAAATAATTCTTTCATAAATTACTTAAGAAATCTATGAACAAAGCATTTCTAAAGTGTTAACTACCACCACCTTGATCGTTTATTAGTTCACTCACAACTTATTCGAACATTAACCGCGAAATAATCAGACTGCGAATCAACTAGTTAATGTTTGAAGAGATGGTTAGGTCCGCAAACAAGTATTATAAAAATATCTTGCGCGTTTAAGCCGGTAATGGTCGAGGAGGCTACGCTTTCGCGATTTTTAATATTTCTTTCACGCGTGGCTAAGGAAGTCGGCACAGTGAGCCCGGCACGACACCGACACGGCAATCGAAAGATTTCACACGACAAATGTTTCACGACGCTTTGCCTTCAGCGTTCACTATAAGCATCTTGAAAAGGTTTATTCAAAACATGGAGGATACAGAAATTGTTATTCTTATTTATGATTGAACAGCAATGGGAAGAAGATAAAGTTCATCTTTAGGGTTAACAACGTGACCACATAGCTCATGACAGCCGCTCATGCAAAGGTTAATATTTCACCGTTTTTTTTTATTGAAACGAGAAAGAGGGAAACAAAACTACTCTAGTATCTAAGCAGTTTAGACACAAAATAGCAAAAGATACGAAGAACAAAGACATGAAGAGCAGTGGTGGCGCGGAGGATATCAGCCCCGACTTACAAGTTTTTGGTCGTGTGTTCCGAACCCAAGCACGCACTTTACTTTGTGTATTTAATTTAATTTCATCGCCACTGCTCTCAAAGCGGTGAAGGAAAACATCGTGAGGAAACCAGAATGTCCTAGAACCAATTCGAACACATGTGACATCCATCAACATGCACTGGGTCCGCGTTGTGGAGTATTGCCCACTCCCTCTCACAGAGTGGAGACCTGTGTCGCAGCAGTGGGGACATGTTAGGCTGATTATTATGTAGAACTAAGATGTTCCATGTAAGAACCTCCTTACAGTGCGAGAGAGATAGCCAGTGTCGTTCATTATGCAAATTCCTTCCACTACTTAATAGTCCACGGATGGACGAGAGGAGGCGTGAGAAAATGGCGGCTCGCAGTCAGCCATGCGAAAATGTGGCGGCGACTGGAGAACTAACATGTCAGTGTCAACGCCTCGCTTCTCGCGGAGAAATGTATGAATCCCTAATGCAAAATGCATGTTATTTTACTGAATAATTCTCAAAAATATGTGTGGCTGTAAAACTTTTAAGATACCTACCTACTCATTGACATAGGTTTGTTTTCATTGGATGCATACCTAGGTATGTACCAAGGTAAGTACCATTACCTTTGATTTCGAATTATCTACCTATGATAAGGTACAAGACCCCTGACTGGATATCCAAATAGCCATAGGGCTTAACAGTTTCAGGGTCGACCTTGCCAGAAATCATATTATTATAATGGGGATGATGACAATTTTTTTTTTTTATCTCAAAAAAAGGTTTAATTCCAAATAGTGCAAATAGTATTACAAAAAGTGTAAAAGCTTAAAAACTGCCAAGTTATAAACGTTTTAAAGTAAGTGTTAGACTAGGACGGCACTATCGTAGAAGTGACGTCACGACTACGTAACTTCATACTAGCGCCGTACATTGTCCTTACCGCGCGACAAGGACAGGAATAATCCCCTCCAAAAACTTTTAAAGCGTGTATCTTCTTCATTTTTACATCGATTTAACATATTTTTTCGATTATCTCATTTTTACTATGCCTTCTTTGAAATTACATT